>BSBN01000739.1:5000000-10000000 GCA_027924645.1 Cunninghamia lanceolata
CACCAAGATCTCCAAAACAAGGAATTAAACTATCATTGTCAATAGCTTACACAAACCTGTGTATTCAAGCTATACATGACATCATGATACACTTACTACAAGTCTCCATAACCAACTATTCAGATACTCTACAACATCCATCCTCTCATCCCAAAACAGTCACACCAATGCACAAGTGACCACAAACAAGGCCAGCTAACAAATCTGCATAAACACTGAAACAACCTTGTGGATAAAGACAGTCCACATCCGAGTCATCTCACTGTAGCTTAATAGGTGATAAGCCCACAAAACTACATAACTCGTAGATCCAACCAATGTATCATGCAAACTCACTATCACACTGGAAACTACAAAACTGAGATTTCAAGGAATAAATAACAATGTAGACAACAAGACTCAAGCATCAGAAAACTTACTTTTCACTAATTCGCCCAACATGTCCACAACCAGAGCACCATAGTCAAGAAACTAGAAGCATTACCATAGAAATGCTGAGTGTCATATCACATACCAGCACTCCCATGCAGAGAAAGCATTTCACCTCCTCACACCATGCACAGAGCATGCATGCAAAACTGCAACTATATCATCCAGTAACATCTCAAAAGCCAGGGTCTAGAAATAGCTTAACTGCAGCTTCACAAAACCACAAGTTTTTCTTTTGACCATGTAAAACCTGCAAAACCACTGTGTTTGAAACACACCCATGCACATCCATATCCACTTCACATCTGGAAAACCCAAAAGTTTACAACACAAACTCCATAACAGTTAAACCAAAATAATGTATCATCATGAATATGCATAACCATAGATTTTAAGGAAAAACTATAAAACCCCTCAAATCCAATAATCATGAATCTGAGTCATGCAAGTACAAAATATCCATTTAAGGAAACAACAGTTCAAGAGATTCAGGCCCACTTGTAGACCAATCTCTCAAACCACCAACATGCACATGCATCTGAGAGTATCGGGCTATTACAGAAGCTCTTAGATCATCCAATGATCAACTCCAAAGCCTGCATGCAATCAGGGTAACAGAAAAATTATGCCTTCCAATACTAGGAATAGAACACCCAGCATAAGCACAATACTCCATGGCTGAGCAGTAACACAAACTTCTCCATATCATTAGAGAGCCTCTCACACAAACACCCAATATGAAAGTTACTACAGAAACACAGCCTCAAAGCAAACCCCATGCAACAAGATTAAATACTATCAATTAAGAGCCTCAGGCCACATCATGACCAGCTCCAGTCTCTTCACCATCCTTCAAGCACTGCTGAAACAGAAACACAAGATCAACTGCCAGACTTTCACTCAAACAAGGATCAAACAAACAGACATTTCCTTCAGATTTCCTCAAGCCTGTCACACTAAGAAATCATCACAGAAGGAATACCCAGACCTTATACACAAGGAACTTTTACATGCAAACACATGCAGCACACAAATGTATATATGTGAGCAACAAAGCATATCCCAGAAGAAGGCTCTGATACCACTTGTAAGGAAAATGAGGGCATCTCAGAATGTATTTCTAAGAAAAGTGGTGTCTTCGACAAATTTAAATTCTTTCCAAATGCTTCAAAAACACACACAACTATGCCTTTAAAGCGGAAACAGACATAGAACATTTCCTACATTGACCCTTAGAGGAAAGCACAAGCGAACAATATCTAGTTTCAACAGCAGAGACATTAAACATGAAAGACAGAACAAGAACACAGATTTATGTGGGGAAAACCCTTACGGGTAAAAAACCCCACACTCCAAAAGCCCAGATCACCATTGTATTATTCAGCAACAGAAAAAACAGTTACAATACAAAACTAGCAATAAGCCTTTCATGAAGATTTACATCTTGTTCCTTCTGAAGAATAACTGACAGTATCCCTGCACAAAGTTCTCCAGCACTTGGTTGGTTCTTCATACTGTGATCATGCCACAAACAGCACACAGTACAGAACTACATCTTCTGAACTAGAACAATTTCATTTGAACTCTATTTTCATCCTCTTCTCAGTCCCTTCACATGCTGTTCACATGCTGCATACAGCATACAGCATAAGACTTCACAGAAGAAGAAAACCAGAGGTCCCTCTCGAGAAGAACTCTCTCACACTTCTGACTCGATTACACAATTGCTTTTAGCAATCTAATCGATTCTCATGCAAATGACCATTCATTCCAACTGCCCATCACGCTATCATCCAACTGTCCAAATAATCACTTCTAACCATTCGCATAACTGTCAAACCGTTCACTTTCTCATAGGGAACTTTAGTCCCACATGCACAAGTTCCAGTTGGACATCCAGGTTTAAATGCCCGAACACATGTAAGATAACTATCGGCACTTTTGCCGCCGACACCTCCAGTCTATCCCCATCGGCACAACCCAAACCATCGGCCAACATTGAACCATGAACTCCGACAGTTCCTTGTCTCAGCGATACTAAGCCTTTACCCTTCGTCGGCATGACCACTGTGCATCGGCATGCAACCTGTAAGCTACGCCGATAGAAGTCCTCTCACCGATGCCCGATTCCATCGGAGTAACACATAGCTCGGAGTGAGATTCATAGCCTTCGCCGACAGTGATAGTTACGCCAATCGGCAGGACAAAGTAAACATCATACCGATGACTAGGTCTCCATCGAAGTAACACAGCATATCGGATACAGCATTCCAATTCACGCCGATGTCACACGTCTTACCAACGCCTAAACTCCATCAGAGTAATGCATAGCTATCGGAATGACATCCACATCCTTCGCCGAAGGCCTCCGTTTCGCCGATAGCACATCATCGGCCCAAACCACCATCGGGGAGACACAAGTATCAGAGTGAGATCTTCAGCTAAGCTTGATAGAGCAGGTCAACCCGACAACTTGCCCTTCATCGGTGTAACAATGCATATCGCCCAAAGCATCCTTACTCCTGCCGATACAAGAGGTCTGCCTGATGGCCACTACCATCGGTGAAACACATGTTATCGGTAAAGCCCAACAGAGATATACCGATAGTATTCTGTCAGGCTGATGAACCACCGAACCAAGGGACCAAAGAACCATTGAACCGATAAACAGTTCAACGAAGCATAGTTCAACGAAACAGTGAACCCAATGAGTCAATTCAAAACCCAATGAACATGCCGTTGAACCCAAGTAACCTTGAGCTATTGAACCTGTAATCTGAGTCACTAGTACTCAACAGTGATCGATTGTTGACATAAGTCTATTAGATGTGTGGATGATTCTGGTATAGAGGTGGAGGTAGTAGGAGTACAGAGACCTATTTCCCTGCGTATGATCTCCACTATGCAGCTGAAGAGATGCATGCATCAGGGATGTTAGCTTTTTACAATGTCAGTTAGTGACTTGGAGATGGAGGAGAGTCGAGAGGCATCTCTTGATGATCACCCACTTTTGAGGGAGTATGCTGATGTTTTTCCTTCTGAGATTTTGGGGGTGCCACCTAAGCATGACATCAACTTCAAGATTGATCTTGTTCCTAACGTAGAGCCTATCTCACGAGCTCCACACAGGATGACTACTCATGTGCTTAAGGAGCTTTGTCTGCAGTTGGAGGAGTTGTTAGCCAAGGGATTCATTCAACCTAGTGTTTCTCCTTGGAGAGCACCTATGATCTTTGTGAAAAAGAAGGATGGATCTCTATGGCTATGTATCGACTATCAACAGCTCAATAAGGTGACTGTGAAAAATAGGTACCCCTTGCCTCAGATTGATGATTTGTTTGATCAGATTAAGGGAGCCAAGGTGTTTTCTAAAATTGACCTTAAGTCGGGATATCATCAGTTGCGGATATTTGAGGCAGATATTCATAAAATAGCTTTTCGCACCCGTTATGGACATTATGAGTTCACAGTAGTACCATTCAGGTTGATGAATGGTGTTTTCTGTACTTATCTCGACAAGTTTGTTCTTGTATTTCTAGATGATATATTGATCTATTCAAGGACTATGGAGGAGCATGAGGAGCATTTGCATCAGGTGTTGCAGTGTCTAAGAGAAAATCATCTTTATTGGTTTGGTAGGTTACTATCGCCATTTTGTTATGGGGTTTTCGAGGATTGCCCATCCTATTACTTCTCTTTAGAGAAAAGGGAAGAAGTTTGTTTGGTCAGAACAGTGTCAGGTAGCTTTTTAGACCCTTAAGGAGTGGTTGATTAGTGCACCTATTTTAGCAGTTCTTGATCCTACCAGGGACTTTCTTTTGTGTATAGATGCTTCGTTGGAGGGTTTAGGAGCAGTTCTGATGCAGGATGGTCGCATGATTGCCTATGAGTCTCGCAAACTCAAGGATCACGAATTGAACTATCCCACTCATGATCTAGAGTTAGCTGCAATTGTGTATGCCTTAGTGAGGTGGAGGCATTTTCTCTTAGGGCATTGGTTTGAGCTGCACAGTGATCATCATAGTTTGCAGTATATTTTTACGCAGCCAAACTTGAATGCGAGGTAGAGGCAATGGATGGAGTTCCTGTGCGAGTATGACTTTGAGTTCAAGTTTATTTAGGGCAAAGAGAATGTGGTAGCAGATGCTCTTAGTTGTCAGAGACATGAGATCTCAGCGGTCTCTCTTAGTTGATTTGAGAGGTCAGATTCTTATAGCACTTCCTACCGATAGATGGTATTAGGAGGTGAAGTCTGAGGTTGAGTTGGGTAGACCTTTGGAGGGTAGATTTTTAGGTTACTCTCTTGAGCCAGATGGTATTTTGTGACATTTGGGTTGTATTTATGTTCCTTGTTTAGAGTGTCTTCATACCCTAGTTTTGTTAGAGGTGCATCGGGCACCTTATTTTACTCATCCTGGTGTCAAGAAGATGCATGCAGATCTGCATCAACTATAGTTTTGGAGTGGCTTGAAGTGGGATATTGCTGATTTTGTGTCGAGATGTATTGAGTGCCAGAGGGTGAAGGTGGAGCATCCACGCCCTACAGGTCTTTTGTAGCCTCATTTGATTCTAGAATGGAAATGGGACATCATTTTGATAGACTTCATTGTTGGTTTTCCAGTATCCTCTTGTCGACATGATGCCATTATGGTCACTATGGATAAGTTGACGAAGGTAGCTCACTTCTCTCCTGTCCGTTCTTCTTATAATGCTTCTACGGTGGCCAGAGTATTCATGGAGGACATAGTTAGACTTCACGGGATTCCTCGTAGGATCATCTCCAACAGGGATCTAGTTTTTATTTCAGCCCTTTGGACTTCTCTGTAGCATGCCTTGGAGACACAGCTGAACTTTAGTTTAGCATACCATCCTGAGACTGATGGTTAGACCCAGAGGGTTAATCAGGTTCTCAAGGATATGCTTAGGATGTATGTGATGGATCGGTAGAGCTATTGGGAGGACTACCTATATATGGTTGAGTTTGCTTATAATAATGGATATCACAGTTCCATCAGCATGTCTCCATTTTAGGCTTTGTATGGTTGTCCTTGTCAGACCCCTCTGAGTTGGGATCATCTTGAGGATAGAGTTCTCATAGGACTAGATATGCTTAGAGATATGGAGCAGCAGGTTGAGAGGATTAGAGAGCATTTGGTGGCAGTGTAGGATAGATAGAAGTATGTAGATGCTCATAGGATCGATCGACAGTTTTCAGTTGGGGATCAGGTATTGTTGCGTGTACGACCGCAAAAGAGTCCAATCTATTATGAAAAGGGCTCTAAGCTAGCACCACGCTTTGTTGGACCTTTTGAGGTGTTAGAGAGGATCAGTCCTATTGCTTATCATCTTGCTTTTCCACCTAGCCTTTCACATATCCATGATGTGTTTCATGTTTTTGTACTTAGACCTTACTATCCAGATACTGCTCATGTTCTTGATTGGATTGCTCTATAGGTAGATGACGAGCAACTAGCTTTGGAGCCTTTAGGCATTCTACAACACAGGAGACTTGCTCTCAGGGGTAGAGACATAGAGTAGGTAAGGGTCTAGTGGGATCCTAACGATGAGACTTGTGCTACTTGGGAGGATGCTTCCAAGATGACAGAGTTATACCCTTACTTATTTACAGGCTTCCAAGAGTAAACCTAACTCTTGGGGGTGAGGATGTAATGCCCCTCATTTTTGGTTTGAGATAGACATTGGTTTTCTATTGTTTTAGATAGTTGATACAATTAGTAGTTTTATATTGCAGTTTAACAGTCGGGATATTTGAGATGTTAGACTTATGTTTGATGCTTATCATGATCATGATGACATTATTGATATTTCAGCCCATGATGTGTTTCTACATGTTTAGTTGATGGCTAGATGGATTATAGATACTGATATAATCTTGATTATGTAGTTTATTGTTATCTAACTTCTAGTTAGGGATGCATATGTTATTGTCATGATCTTAGAGAAGGTACAGTGTAGTATTGCTCACTCCGAGCACCCTACTATGCTGCTAATCCCTAACTCTGTGTATGTGTTATGTATATAGGTATATATATATATATATATATATATATATATATATATATATATATATATATATATATATATATATATATATATATTTGTATGCAACATATTGTTTTGAAACAAGTTGCAGGTACCGGGCCTCAACTCCACCTGACTTAGTAGGTCTGAGTAGGCCTTTGCACCAATGGATAACGTTGATGGAGATAACATGAGGTTTATTCCCTAGGTCAGTTCAATCTTTAGTTTGTTGGTCATCATGTGGTTTGTAGTTTTATTGTCGAGTCCTTGTTTAGTCAGCCTATGTGTATTCTAGTATACATAAATGGATCAATATTATTATAATGTTATTATTGTCAAACATTATAGTATTTTTGCTTAGTCGTAAAATTGGAATACTTTTAGTGGAATACTATTTAAGTAAATTTTATTGCAGAATCAATTAACTATTCTAATGTTTGTAAACACATATTTGTGGGTCAAAAGCTTTATTTTAACTCATTAATATATATAGTTATGTATAGAATCATTCTGGTGAATAATTAAATGTGGTTAGTTGTCATTTATGATTTAAGAGTGGGGAATCTCTGATATAAGTAAAAATTTAAAATTTTTCTAGTGGGGAGGATTCTCAGAACGGAGTTGGTGTTAGTGGGCATTTATGACTCTTAGGTATTTTGTTTCTGGGGGGATTTTTCTAAGGGAGAATAGAAAGAGAATTTGGGGAAGAAAAAAGAGGGAGTGGTACTCACAGATCAAATTGGAATTCAAGTATCTCCTACCATCACAACAATATGTAAGTTTGGTTAAACCTTGTATAAATCATAGGTGTATATTTGTCTATATTGGTTTGTAGCTGATTTATTTACCTTTCATGTGCTTCTGAGACCGTGTTTCACAGAAATCCACATTGGGTATCTTGCACTAGAGTTTGTATGTTTGAGGAACTTTGCATGTCTGTGCTTGCTCTTATATTGTTGAAAATTAATGAATGGGGGGGGGGGGGTTCTACTCATCTTCCACCAATTCTCCCTTGATCTGATAGTTGTAACCCTCGACTTACTTAGCAAAATCACAGTACTACTTCTCAGGCAATTACACCTTGGTGGTGGCCCTGGTTATTTTATCATAAATAAAATCAACCATTTAATGCTTAACTTATGTTACACAAATAGAAGTAGGTCTACTTAGTTTCGAACCTAGATAATTGGTGAGATGATTGCCCTATCATATCATTAGACTGTAGTATAGCAAAATTGTAAATTCAAATTCTAGATTTTATAATACTTTTGTTAGAGGGGTTACCACAAGGGGTTAATAGCTTTCGACCACCATCCAGATCGGGCATTATTTCAAAAGCTTTTCCTCGGGAGTTCAAATAGGAGGCTCAACCAGGTTCACTTTTTGAATGATTTCTGATATTTAATAGGGGCACGAAGAGGCGATGATCCCATCGTATAGCAGACGTATGATAATAGTGGTGCTTTTGTGGTACATGTTGGTCTAACATTCTTTCAGCTGTTGGGAGACAATTGATTGCTACCTGTGTAGATGTTGAAAGTAGAACTTAACTCTTCAGCTGTATCTATCGGCGTATCCCTCAAACCTTCCATGGATGCCAGTGCTAATATTCAACATAACCATGTTGTGCTCCAATCAATGAGATAACACATCTTTGAGGCTTATATATAGGTATATATATATCTCACTTTTTAACTTGTGCGACATCCTCTTAAGACAAACTCTTTTACGACTTCACAGTCTGAAGAAAGCTCTCCACTAAACCTTTAATCAAGTCGTGTACAAAGTGTGACACTAAAGACTCTAGATGGCCTTGTGGCCTATTTTCTCTTTCGGATAGATTCCATATTCCTCTCCTCCAACGATGTGTCAGCTTGAATGATGGGCTTTGATTTTTTTTACACTTACCCTCACTCCATTTCACTGATCATTTTAACCTGCAGCTGCATGGTGGAGCCTGTTCTCTGTCGCCAAATGCATTGTATTTCATTATTCTTTAACTGTTCTACAATTGTTAAGGTCATCTGCAATGATGGCATGATATGGCTGAGTTAAGAAATAGTTCCTTTTAGGATGTAACTGCTAGGTCGACATCATAGGAGATTGAATCGACTCTATTATAGCATCTGCTATGTTGATAGGTAGTGTTGTATAATTAGTAATAGGTATATTTATTATGTTATCTGATGTGCTTGAAATGTGTATTAAGTGTTTAAATTAATGTATAGTGTTGCATACGTATAGAGCAATGATTATTAACACATATGTTTACTACTGCAAGTATTATAGATAGGAATAATCTTTGTATTTAAAATTTAATGGTATAATGTTATGGAAATAAAGTATGTCATAGTCAAGTTTAAAATGATGTTTTTTTTAGACTCATGAGTAGTATTAAGCAATGTAATACAATTAATGTATTGATTAATATTATTGTTTTTATGACTTTTTTATAATAGTTTTGTTGAAAAAAGGTTTGTAATCAAGGATAAATTTATAATACTGCTTTTTGGATTTTGGTCTTTTGCCAATTTAATTACAGTATGGGAGGGGGATTTGTGTTGTTGGTCATAATAGTGCCATGCTGTTAAATTTGTCCAAAGGCGTAGGATGGTATGTTTGGATTTTTTATGATTTTTGTTGGAAATGGATCTTCAGTTTTGTTTGTAGTTAAGTTGGAAGCGAGATGACCCATACCGTACTCTGGTTACATGTTGTTATTGACATGAGTGTGCCAACTAGAAGTGTGGAACAATGATTTAAGTGTTGATTGGTGCAGGTGCACATCACCCACAGTGGCCTCCTTAAGGCATTTAGTTGTTTTATGTTTAATTTTCTATTTTCAATAAGGTCCTAAATGACCCTTCAATGTAATAAGGTTAGCTTGACCAATGCTTACTATTTTTAGGTTGTTAGTTAAGAGTTTGTTAGTTAGTTAGATCTCCCAGCTAATTGGAAGTGTCACCTAGCCACTGGGAACCAAGTTTGTACTATCGAGGGTAAGTAGATAAATACCCTCCAGATGATCGAATGAACATAGTGTGGTGGTTAGTTATAGTTCAATTTAGTTGTGAAGTTGTAACAGAGCATCTGTATACATCTCTGAAAGCATAAATAACGAGATCCTGTTTTGTGTTACTTCTGGCATTTGAATTCACTGAATAAATTGTTTTATTGTTTTGAGGCTGGATGGATTTTCCATTCCATTCCACCGATTGATTCATTCAGAATCGGTGGAATGGCTGTGTACATAGATTTAGGGTTTTATTTTGTTTTCTATTTTGTTCAAGTGCATGTTTGTAGGATCCGGTCTGAGATGCATTGAAGAACCCTAGCATGGGTATGTGCTAGGTTTAGCAAAGTGAAAAGGTTTGGAGAATCGTCGAAGGGATAGGCCAGAACAAATGCAGGTGTTAAGTGGGTCGAAAATAGTGAAAATCTACAAAGTTGCAAAAGACATACAAAGTGTGAGTATATCGCTTTTGTATGCGAGATATACAATCCGTGAGCATATCGCTATCACATGTTCTGAGTACATCGCTTTTGGTCCATCGCTGTTGTATGGGAGAAACATACAAGTCTATCGCAGATACAAAGGAGAGAGAAAGCTTCGGTGCATACAAGGGAGTCAAGTTTCAGTCAAATGCATAATTGGAAATGCATGTTATGAATATACAAGGTTAAGTATATTGGGTTATACAATTTATGAGTATATGTCTTTTGTATGTCGAAGACAGTTTATGTGTATATTGCAGTTGCATGAGTGAGACAGTCTCTGTGTATCCGTCAGTTGTATTCCACAGTTGTATGTTATGAAGATACAATGAAATTATACATCACCAAATAATGCAAAGGGTGACTGGCTGAGGTGGTAGCCAGAATGTATGTTGGAAGGGTATTGATTTGCGAATACAAGAGTTGACCAGCAGTAGTAGGTAAGGGCACCGGGAGAGTAGGTTGTGAGTTGTATGTGATGAATGTACATCGCAGATGTACATCGGGTTGATGCAAAGAGGTCAACGGTCAAGTGTATGTTCGACGGAGTGAACAGTGTTTGCATGTATATCGTGAATGTATATTGGAATATGCATTCTACGATACAAAGGGCTATGTGCAAGCAACGACCGATAGAACGGGTGACAGAAACTGGCGATAATGGGTCAAGTGTTGTATGTCTGAGTGTTCATCATGAAGCGATGTAAATGGATCATGGGTGCAGCAGGTAAATGTTTGTATGTACACAGCCGAATGTATCTCATAATAGATACAAGTGCTACAATGATCAGGATGAAGGTATTTTGTTAGGCTGATGGTATTGTGTGTTGCCGATAGGCGAGAGAAGGGAAAGTATATACAATGAAATTTGTATGCATATTAAATAATGCATAGACATACATTTGTAATTGTATGTTAGGGTTTGAGTGGTGGATGCTCTGCATCATTGATCCTTGTAATTATGATTTGTAAGCAAGAAGGTAAATGTTTTGCATGATATATGGATTCTTGTCATGGTGTCTTGCTTGTTGGATAGGGTCTTCTAGATGTAAGAAGGGGAGTGGTATCTATGGTGGGGCCGGTGCCCAATGTGGCTACCTGGGTAACCCCATAGAAGCTGTAATCAAGTGATAATTTAATAATTTATTTAGGTGGGTTCAGTAGAAATTCACATAACAAGATAAGTATCATGCCTCACCCATGCCTTGAGTGCTCTCATAGGCTAAAGATGGGATGAGAAGGCCTAGGCGGCAAGGTCAACCTCCTTGTCTTCATGAAAGGATGTGTCGGCTCCACATCTGTCACCCTATGGGGTCGATGCCTAGAGAGAGGCTGCCAGGGTAACCATAGATGGGCGCTAGTTTCTAGAGAGAGATAGCCTAAGTAACCCATGCTAGGACCATGCGATGACACTCTCCCTACTGTAGTCTAGTTACTTCCTGTTATCTTTTGTTGATGCCTTTGGAGTACTATCTTGTCTTGATGATCTGAGTTGTCTTTGTCAAATTTATTTCTGCTTTTTTGTAACCTTTGATTTAGTGGAACCTCATTGTTATCTCCTAGCTTAGAGGGGTGGACCTTAGGGTTCCACATGGTTGGGTGGAAGAGCTTAATCCATTGGTTTTCTTGGAGGTATTGGTTCGAGGACATTGCGGAAGTGTTTCTAGTTTTAGATTTGTTCTACATCTTCTAAGTTGTAGTTTACCTTCATAATTGTACTATATTGTTGTATATCATAAACCAACATGATTGGTCATGTAATCTTGTATTTGAACCTTTGTAATTATTCATCTCTGCAAATGATTGATGTAAATCCTCTTCTATTGTATTATTATGTATATCACTTGTATTGTTATAGTTTTATGTTTATCTGGTGTAGTTATGTTCCCTAGAGGTGTTAGCTATTCATTTTATTTAATGTTGTTAATGGTGTAATTATATTTAATGATTAATGCATTCTCTTGCTTCAAAAAAAAAAAATTCTGTAAAATTTTGTACTTGTTAGTAAACAACAAAATATGATAAATTAAATTGAAAAAAATTAGAACAAAATGTCTACTGGTATACCTATTTTTAAAAAATATATCTAAAGTATGTCGAGATATATCCTTCTCGAGGAACCTATTCTACCTATGTGTGGTGAATTGATTAAAAATAGGTGCCTCCAGAAGGTTATCTCTTGGCAGACTTTAGATATATATTTTAAATATAGGTATACTAGTTATAGCTCTAATTGTAACACTAATTCTAACCCTAATGATAACCCTATTGGTCCTTTTCCAATACGTTAAAAATTGAACTCACTAAAAAATACTTTATTGCCAAAAGGGAAATATTGTGAAAGGAAGGCAAGGCTATGGTTAGTTTGAGGAGAAATATATGACTTTAACAAATTAAAATTATATTAATTTTATTGAATTGATTATTTTTATTAAAGTCATAAAAAATTAATATAACTTTATTAAAGTTATAAAATGACTTGAAATAAATTACTCAAAAAAACATTATGCAGGTAAGTGTAGTAATTAATTCTTTAAAGAATTAATTGATCTGAAATAGTCAATTTTGCTTGGAAAATGCCTGTGAAGGAAAAGTAGGCAAATAATTTCAAGACCGGAAGTTTGGTAAATGAGGTTAGGATAGTTTCAAAAACTACCCATGTGAGTAAAATATTTAAAAAGGGATAATTTTATTTTACAGGGGTTCCTCTCTCTCATGGGAAAGGTATATATTTTTTGGGGAAAGGGGAAAAGTAATTCAAAAAGAAATAATTTGATATGGAGGAAAGGGGAATATTTTTGTATAACAATGTAATGTCATTTTTGGAACAACAGAGTTTTTTGATTTACGTCATTCACCAATAAAAAGAGGATGGATAGTATGTTCATGGACTCTTTGTGTTATCATTTGTTCTTCATGTGTTGAATATATGGTATGGTGAATGTATGATCATCTTCATTTGTTTTTGTATGAAAATATAGATAACCTGCCTTCAGATATTTATCTTGTCAGTGGAGTGTCTTCTTTTATATGTCAGAATCTGATGCAAAACTAGTGATCAGGTTGTTTTGGTCCATTCATTGATTTATTGTTGTTCCTTATGCCTGGAAAAGGATCTAATGATTGGGTTGTTGTGAGTTAAATTTAGTTTTTCCTGCAGAGTAATGATTGCTATAGTTTTTATTACAAGTTTGTATTTGTGGAAAATTCTTTTCTTGCTTTCATATTAAAACCATGAAAAACTATTAAACTTATCATACGAAGGGAGTTGTACCTTCTAAAAGTTTCAGAGAACAATTCATGGTAATTGTTCAACTATTGGTGAAATTTTCTACCACAAATTGGGCAAAGTAGATATAAGAAGGTGGTGAAAAACCTATTTGCTAACAGATTTTTGGTGACTCTACTAGGGATGTGGATGTGAAGATCAATGCAACTACTATATTGCACCTCCAGGAGGTTGGCAATTCTACAGAAAATGGTTTGGTATCAAGGAAAAGATGACAACAATGACAATGATAATGAAGACTTATCATGTTCCACATTTACATCTCAGAATAGTTAGGTACTTGATAATCCAATGTAAGTGAGCTTTTTAAAATGTTTTTATGGTGGTATGCAATTTCAGTCTAATAAGGTACACCCAGCTTTGCTCCAAACTCTACAAAAGATCAAGCAAAGAGATGGAAGATCTATACAAATTTTCTTGTTTGCAGCCATACCCTCATCCGTGAAGAATCTGCAACTTCATAGAAAAGGGACAACGATATAGAGATAGAAAATTCTTGTAAAGAAATTCCCTCCGATGAAGCAATAGATATATGCAAAGATGAAGCAGGGATTGCTTCCCCAGTGCACATACAACCAAGAGAAGATGAAGTTGGTGACCTTGAACATGAGCTTAAGGAGGACCTTGAAGCCGAATCAAACAAGAATCAACAAGGATAAAATTCTGAAATTCCTGAACACCTTGAAGTTAAAGTTCCACGTTTGCCACTAGGAGTGTTAAAATCAGATTTGGGTCAACCAATCATGGTTGAAGAATTACACGAACAACCATCATTTTCTTTTCGAGGTATGTCCCATGTCATCCAAATTCTAGAAATCATTTCCAAACACAATTCTTATATCCAAAAAGAAGATGTACGTATTATACATCCCATTAAAATAGAAAATAATTTTTGTATCCTTGATATCCATGGTCAAATAATTAAATCCATCTTTATTTTTCCTCCTATATCTCACCCCTTTCCTATTGGTATAGTTGAAATCTAGCTATTATTGTTACTCATATCCTTGCAACAGTTGTCCTCATATGACCCAGAGTTGATTTAGAAGGGCTCATATTTTTCCCACCCTATTAATGGTCATGTGTAGCATTGCTATTTTCTTCTGTCCCTTGTACATAGTTTACTTTCAATTTGTTTATTTTTATTTCTAGTTCGCGTGTTTACAACAAGTTGCCACAACAGCATTATAGCGTCTTCCCCATTCCCTTTTGTCCTTTGCATCTCTAAGAAGTTTTGTAGTTGCCATAGTAATGCTATATTACCCAAGGTTATGGTAAATATCTACCCCTTGTTGCACTACTCTTGAAGGAAGCTTCAGTTTTGTTTGCTTCAGTTCTTAAGGATTATGTTGTGCCCAAACTTGAGGAGATTATATAGAGGGAAAAGAAGGTGACCTATTATTCTCTTATGGAAGATATAGATAATGCCATTCTTTATCTTAGCAAAGCAAATGTGGAACTAGAAGCAAAATATCAAGACATTTTCTACCCTCTAATATTCCAATGCAGGAGACGATTTGAATTGAATCCTGAAGTAGAATCCAATGATGATAACCTTTTAGAGGTTCTAATTCTAGTAATAAGTAGATGAAATTCTTTCATCAAGGGAATATATAGTTCATGTTGATCACAAGAATGAGGCTATCTTGTTACCTATAAATGGATTAATTATACTATTTCACATTGCCACCATAAGAAGTGCTTCAAGTCAACAAGATGGTGATATTTGCTATATATATATATATATATATATATATATATATATATATCATTCATGACGTACCAGTCACTGGATTGAAAATTAAATAATGTTTGGCCTCACAGATTTCAAGGCTATGTTTATTTGAAAGAATTATCTTTTTGTTTAAAAGGACACCATCTCGTGGAATATAATGGTTACAAAATGTTCACAAAATGGATTCGTTGAAAGGGCTTTAGAAACTTTTAAACAAATGCAATCAACAAGTGGAGTCATTTTTCAAGAGAACGTTTTGAAATGGAGGACCTTCTTAATGAGTTAGTTTCTAGGATTAATGTATATGATATTCTTGAGCCATGCTACCAAGACAAAAGATGAAGCTTAGAGATGAAAAAGAAACTTTGGCTCATTGATTTTATGAATGCTTCTTAAATTACATAGCCAGTCAACAAGAAAATCACATAGAGGTATCTCATATTGAGTATTGATATTCATCAGATGCTGGAGGTGTCATTGTTGAGCGAATGAACAAATTACTGTTGGTTTCCTTCTTCTCCTTAGTTGTTGTCCCTGATGTTCAAACACATGGTTTTGTTGGTTTTATGATGTTGGGTTTCATGCTCTTACACCTTGCACTTTGTGGTCTATCTATGTTTTCATGGAATACATGACATTAATAGATGATATTAGTTTGTCAGCTTGGTTTGACTAGTTTCTTTATTGATCACACAAGACAACTTGGTTTCTTTATTGATCACAAAAGCTCACAAAAGCATCTTCAAGATATTAATGGTGGACAGCTTGGTTTCTTTGTCAAATGCATCCTTATGATATTGTTGCTTTGTTACAGTTTGCATAACATTTCTTTTTCTTGGATAATGCTTTAGGGTTTGCCTATGTGGCCTCTATGATATTTTGTTCTACAATAACAAGTTTTGATGATCAGATTGGTTTGCACTATGTTGCAGTGGGCATTGTGCTATTATGTCAACAATCATTGATCTTGGGTTCATGTTCAGTATTGCTTGGGTTGGCATTTTTTATAAGGCATCTTTATGTGCATTGATGTCTTGATCAGTTCAACATGGGTTGGCTTCTTTAATCATATTCACATATTATATTTTCCCCATTATGATGCACTACTATAGTGATATTGACACACTTGGCAAAAAAGTTTATTATTCCTTGAGAGCTACAGTCTAAGGTTTGTAATGTTGTTTAAGTGATTGACCATGGTCGGGTGTCTTTTGTATCATTCTCATAGTGAGCACCATCTATTACACACATTCTCCATTGGCATATTTTTAAGTGGTGACCTCCCAAATAGGTTTATGGAGTTTTCTTCATGGTAAAGTGCAAGTCTTTCTTTACTGAAAGTTACCAGTCTCTTTAGGGTTACCTGCAGTTCCGGTTACATGGTGAATAGTGGGAAAAAGGCATTCTTTGTTTCTTTTATTCATATGATAATGTTCAAGCTTTGGTTATATGCTTCTTTCTTAGGGTTTGATACCCTACGCAGAAATGATGAGGTTTTATGGATGGAAGTTCTGGATTTCACAGAAATCGGTTTGACTTCTGGCAACAGGTGATATTGTCATGATTTCCCTTCTCTTATTTCAGCTATTTTTGACTGTGGCAATTATGATTACTCTTGCATAAAGTTTTATTTTGACAGTTATAGGCTGTCATGAATGACTCAGTGGAAATGTGTCTTTTGAGATTTTTTTTGAAAAAAATACATATTGTTTTTCGCTGCTAGAAATCTTTGCTCTAAGTAATATGAATCGGGGTTTCAACCATGGTTAGGGTTTTGGCAAACATAAATCATGAAGATATTGTTCTGTTCATAATGAGCATTCAGTATGTTGTTTATAAGACT
The DNA here is from genome assembly GCA_027924645.1 of Cunninghamia lanceolata. Classification (NCBI taxonomy): domain Eukaryota; kingdom Viridiplantae; phylum Streptophyta; class Pinopsida; order Cupressales; family Cupressaceae; genus Cunninghamia; species Cunninghamia lanceolata. The sequence continues at coordinate 5,016,834 of BSBN01000739.1, forward strand.
TTGTGACTCTGGTTTGACATATCTTACCTGTTTTTGGTTTATAACTAAATTTTTCTGGGGGGTATTCAATCAGACAAACTGTATAACAGTTATGAAACCTCCTAAAAGTGGTTTTACTTGAAAAATAGAGAAACAAAATATGGTTTTTGTACATGATATATATATGTTACTCATATAGTGGGAATAGTACAGTGAGTACAAAAGTTTGTTCATGCATTATTGACATTATATTAGTAAGGAGTGAAGTGAAACATAGTATCCCTCTGTTTGTAAATTTTCATATGATAGTTTTGTTATAATGCCAATGAGGCCTGTAATTAGTGATATTTTAAGCCAGTGAGGTACTTTTTCAAGTGGTTTTATGCAAGGGGCTTTCCACTTAGGACAACTGACTATGTCTTTAATTTCTGTGGTATGCTTTGAATCTGTTATTAAATATTTTAGTTTCATACCTACATATAATCATACAGATTTATTTTATTCTATGGACATATGCATTTGATCAATTCAGTTGAATATTTTTATCTAAAATTCAAATTAGAATCTGCAATTATTTCTACTAAAAGCAAAATAAATATCTTGGATACTAATTCACCCCCCCTCCCATATCCTCACCACTCTAACAAGTGGTATCAGAGCCAAGCCCTTTATCTTTAATGCCTTATCAGCCTAAGGGGATTCCTGGTTGAGTGGTAACCATGTCTTTTCATGATGGTCTTTCCTCATCCAAGGCACCATTATTTGATGGTACAAATTGTACTTTTGGGAAATATAGAATGACTCATCATATCAAAGCTTTAGGATATGATGTCTGGGAAGCCATTGAAACTAGCTATACTGTCAAAGGCAAACCATTGAAACTAGCTATACTGTCAAAGGCAAACCATCTAATGCTGATGAAAAAAAGGCACTTGATTGTGACTCAAAAGCTGCTAGTGCTATTTGTTGTGGTTTGACTAATGAAGTCTTAAATAAAGTTATGGAATGTGAAACAACTAAAAGTATTTGGGATAAACTTTCAAATATTTATGAAGGAGATGAAAGCATTAAAGAGGCTAAGTTTCAAGCTCTTAGAGAAAGGTTTGAAGGAATGAGAATGAAAGATGATGAAAAAATAGCTGAATATCTTCAAAGAGTTCAGGAAACTGTCAATAGTATTAAAGGTCTAGGGGATAAACTAGAAGAAATAATTGTAGTTAAGAAGGTCTTACGAAATCTAACTCCCAAATATGACTCCAAAACCTCTGTGGTTGAAGATAAAGACCTAAAAACTATAACTATTGATTCTATTCTAGGAGTCTTTACTGCAAATGAAATGAGAATGGAAAATGAAAACCCTAGTAAAGAAGTTAAGGAAGCAGCTTGTAAAATTGTGAAAAAGGAAATTGAAACCAGTCATGGAACTGAAAATATCAGTGAAGATGAATCTATTTTTGTTAGTAAACTCAGAAGAGGCTCAGGTAGATATAAAGGAAAATTACCTTTTAAATGCTTCAACTGTGGAAAAATAAGACATTATGCAGCAAAGTGTCCTAATCTAGAACTTGACAGTGAACAAGAAGATAATCAAAAATAGTATAAGAAAAAACCTTTCAACATTAACAAGAAAAGTACTTTTAAGAAAAGGAGTCTAATTGCTGGAATAACAAACAGTCCATCAGAGGAATCTCCTAATGAAATAGATGAAACACTCTTCATGCCAACAATTATTGCTGCTCTAGAAGAAGAATAAGCAGAAATGTCTGAAAATGAAGTTGACTTAGAAGGAGAGTGAAAATGTGCTTTTGGTGAAATTAGAAGGTTTAAAAAGGAAAATGGAGTGCAAAGCAAATTAATATCTGATCAGGAAAAACAAATTTCTGATTTAAAATTAAGTCTTGAAGAAAATAGAAAAATTCTTTTAGATACTCAACAACTGTTAAAATCCAAGGATAAAGAGTGTTGTTCCAAGGATGCTGAAATAGTTAAACTAAGAAAAGAACTTGAAATGTGTAACAGCAGCGATAAACTTGTTGATATGCTAGGTAAACAAAAAAAGTATAAAGACATGACTAGTCTAGGCTTCTCAAAAGGTTAATTCTCTAATAATAATCAGTTTAAAGGTAAAATGCCTTTTAGATTCTCTGGTTATTGTTTTTATTGTTATCAATATGGGTATAGAGCAACTGAATGTAAGTTTGTTTTTAGAAAGCAGCCCAATTTTCTGAGTGGCAGGACCTTTAATTTTCTAAACAAGATAAGATGCTTCAACTAAAAAGAACTTGGACATATTGCCAAGTTTTGTAAATGAGATATTGTTTCTCTTACTAAGCAACTCAAAATGAAATGGGTGCCCAAAAATAGCAAGGCTATGATTGTTGAAGTTGCATTTCATGTAAAGAAAAATGAAATCTGGGTTATAGACAGTGGATGTTCCCATCATATGACTGGGGATAGGAGTAAATTTACTTCATTTGAAAATTGTTCAAGTGGGTCAGTTAAATTCGGTGATGATTATTGTTTAGAGATCATAGGAAAAGGTACAGTTCTTTTAGAAGATGTTTCACCTCTAGAAGATGTTTATTTTGTTGAAGGACTAACTCATAATCTATTGAGTGTAAGTCAGATTTGTGACAGTGGATTTGATGTAGTTTTTACATCACAAGGCTGCAAGATTCTCAAAAATTCAAAACAGGTCATTGCTTCAGGTTTGAGAACTAAAGGTAACATTTATAATCTGCATGGATCTGCTAATGAATGCAAAAATAATTTATGCTTTATTAGTCAAATTGAGGAAAGTAAACTCTGGCATAGGAGTTTTGGGCATATAAATTTTGATAACTTAGTTAAAATCAGTGACAACAAAAATGTTAGACATATGCCTGCTATTTCTAAGCCTGAAAATCTGATTTGTAAAGAGTGTCAGCAAGGTAAACAAATAAGAAATGTTCATAAATCTAAAGAACAATTCGCTGCAGAACCTCTCTAGTTGGTTCACACTAACTTATGTGGTCCAAGCAGAATAAAATCTTTGAATGGTGAAAGATATTTTATGTTATTCATAGACGATTACACAAGAATGACTTGGGTTACTTTTTTAAAGCATAAGTCTGAGGCTTTAGAAAAATTTAATATTTTTAAAAGCATGGTAGAGAGAGAGATAGATTTAAAACTGAAATGTTTAAGGTCTGATAATGGAGGAGAATATACTTTTATCACTTTTCTCAAATATTGTGAAAAACATTGCATAAAAAGATAGCTTGCAGCTCCTAGAACACCTCAACAAAATGGGGTGGCTGAAAGAAAGAATAGGATAGTAAAAGAGATGGCTACAACTATGCTTCAGGATGCTAGACTATCAAATACTTTCTAGAAAGAAGTAGTTCATACAACTGTTTATACCTTAAACAAGGTACAAATAAGGGCCAAAACTAGGTACACATCCTATGAACTTTGGTATGGTAACACAACTAATGTATCTTATTTTAAAATCTTCGGCAGCAAATGTCATGTAGGAAATTTTGAATCATGATGTGATGAAGGGATCTTTCTAGGTTACTCTACTCATAGCAAGGCTTACAAATGTTATAACAAGAGATTAAGAAGAATAGTTGAAAGCTCTAATGTCAAAGTGGTTGAGAATTTGTAGCAAGAACAACAACCTCAGTTTCAACAAGTTGAAGAAATCATTCAAGAAGAGCCAAGCACAAAAGAAGAGTCATAGAAATTTGAAGAAGAATTGGATCCCGAAGTACCTCAAGGACAATCAGTAAGTCGTAAAACTAATACTCCTTCTAAATATTCTATTTATACTCCTAGAAGATTGTTGCAAAAGAATCATCCAAGTGAACATGTTATTGGTGACTTAGATTCTGGCATACAAACTAGAAGAAAAACTGCTCAAGCAAATCAGCAGGTTCATATTTGTTTAGTGTCTCAATTAGAACCTAAAACCTATGCTGAAGATAGTCAAGATGACTGGTGGGTTCAGGCTATGTTAGATGAGTTAGCCCAAATAGAGAAAAATAACACTTGGGAACTTGTCCCAAGACTAAAAGATAAAAAATTATTGGGGCTAAATGGGTTTTTAGGAACAAATTGATGAAAATGGAGTTGTTATTCAAAACAAAGCTAGACTGGTGTGTAAGGGTTATTCTCAGATAGAAGGTGTTGATTTTGATGAAACCTTTGCTCATGTAGCTAGACTAGAAGCAATCAGACTGTTTCTTGCATATTCTGTTTATAAAAATTTCAAGGCCTATCAAATGGATGTAAAAACAACTTCTTTAAATGGAGACTTAGAAGAGGAGGTATATATGGATCAGCTGAAAGGTTTTGTTAGCAAGGGCAAACCCCATCATGTTTACAGGTTGAAAAAGGCTCTTTATGGGCTTAAACAAGCTCCTAGAGCTTGGTATGCTAAACTAGACAAACATTTATAGTCACAAGGGTTCACTAGAGGTGGTGTTGATAGTAATTTGTACTTTATGACCAAAAATAATTCCATCTTAATAGTGGTTATCTATGTGGATGACATTATTTTTTGTAGTGATGATAATGAACTCAGCCTATATTTTCCACAGGTTATGACTGCAAAGTTTGAAATGTTAATGCTGGGTGAACTTTCATTTTTTCTTGGTTTACAGGTTTCCCAACTCAAAGAAGGTATATTTCTTTCTGAAACAAAATATGCAAAAGAAATGTTGAAACGGTTTCAGATGAATGAATGTAATCTTCTTAGTACACCTATGGAAACTGGTTGCAAACTAAGTGCTGAAGTTGACAAGCCTAATATTGATCATACTTTTTATAGGTCTATGATAGGCAGCTTGTTGTATTTAACTACCACTAGACCCGACATAATGTATGTGGTTTGTTTAGTAGCTAGATTTCAATCTACTCCTAAGCAAGCTCATCTAAATGTAGTAAAAAGGATCCTTAAATATATACAAGCAACACTTGTTTATGGACTTTGGTATTCTAGGCATTCAGATTTCACACTGACAGCATACACATATGCTAATTGGGCTGTCAGTCTTGGTGATAGAAAAAGCACTTTAGGTGGTGCTTTCTTTCTTGGTGGAAGGCTAGTTGCTTGGCATAGAAAAAAGCAAGATTCTATTTCTCTATCTACAGTTAAGGCTGAATATATTGCAGCCACCTCTTGTTGCACTTAGATCCTCTGGATGGTTTAGACATTGAATGATTACAAGGTTACTGTTTGTAAGCATGTCTGAATTCTATGTGACAATGTCAGTGCAATCAATATCTCTAAAAATCATGTGATGCATTCTTGTACAAAGCATATTGATATCAGATATCACTTTCTTCGTGATAAATTTCTCCTAAAGGATGTTATATTGGACTATGTTTCTTCAGCTGATCAAGTGGCTGATATATTTAATAAGCCACTTCCTAGAGCAGTTTTTGAGGGTCTCAGGGATAAGCTTGGGGTTCTCTCTTTTTCTTCTCTGCATTAATGTTTCTCAAATCTTGGACTCAGGGGGAGATTCTTGCATATTTCTGTGCCCTGACAGTTTTCAGCTTCATGTACTAGTTCTCTTGGGTTCTCATCGACAGTCTCCTCAGTTGTTGTTTGTTTCTACTTGCTATTATTTATTTCTGGTACTGATATCCTCTTCTTGTTTCAAATCTTCTAGATAATTATCGGTGCTGTGAAAGTCTTGGTATGATTGATCTGTTCTTCTTTTCAGTTTTTATGTATATTGCAGCCATTTGCTTTTATGCCTTGCCTTTGTCCTGATGATAAAAAGGGGGAGAAGAATCAAAGATGTTGTTGCTATGTTTTCGTGTTTTCCCATCATGGACAAAGGGGGAGTATTGTTGGTTTCCTTCTTCTCCTTAGTTGTTGTCCCTGATGTTCAAACACATGGTTTTGTTAGTTTTATGATGTTGGGTTTCATGCTCTTGCATGTTACACTTTGTGGTCTATCTATGTTTTCATGGAATACATGACATTAATACATGATATTAGTTCGTCAGCTTGGTTTAACAGTTTGGTTTCTTTATTGATCACACAAGACAACTTGGTTTCTTTATTGATCACAAAAGCTCACAAAAGCATCTTCAGGATATTGATGGTGGACAGCTTAGTTTCTTTGTCAAATGCATCCTTATGATATTGTTTGTTTGTTATAGTTTGCATAACATTTCTTTTGCTTAGATAATACTTTAGGGTTTGCCTATGTGGCCTCTATGATATTTTGTTCCACAATAACAGGTTTTCATGATCAGATTGGTTTGTACTATGTTTCAGTGGGCATTGCGCTATTATGTCAACAATCATTGATATTGGGTTCATGTTCAATATTGCTTGGGTTGGCATTATTTATAAGGCATCTTTATGTGCATTGATGTCTTGATTAGTTCAACATGGGTTGGCTTCTTTAATCATATTCACATATTATATTTTCCCCATTATGATGCACTACTGTAGTGATATTGACACACTTGGTAACAATTTTTATTATTCCTTGAGAGCTACGGTCTAAGGTTTGTAATGTTGTTTAAGTGATTGACCATGGTTGGGTGTCTCTTGTATCATTCTCCTAGTGAGCACCATATATTACACACATTCTCCATTGGCATGTTTTTAAGTGGTGACCTCCCAGACAGGTTTATGGAGTTTTCTTCATGGTAAAGTGCAAGTCTTTCTTCATTGAAAGTTACTGGTCTCTTTAGGGTTACCTGCAGTTCCGGTTACATGGTGATTAGTGGGAAAAAGACATTCTTTGTTTCTTTTTCTTCATATGATAATGTTCGAGCTTCGGTTATATGCTTCTTTCTTAGGGTTTGATACCTTACGCAGAAATGATGAGGTTTTACAGATGGAAGTTTTGGATTTCACGGCAATCAGTTTGACTTTTGGCAGCAGGTGATATTGTCATGATTTCCCTTCTCTTATTTCAGCTATTTTTGACTATGGTAGTTATGATTACTCTTGCATAAAGTTTTATTTTGACAGTTATAGGCTGTCGTGAATGATTCAAGGGAAATGTGTTTTTTGAGATTTTTTTTTTGAAAAGAATACATATTGTTTTTCGTTGCCAGAAATCTTTGCTCTAAGTAATATGAATCGGGGTTTCAAGGTCCTAGTTAGGGTTTTGGCAAACATAAATCATGAAGATATTGTTCTGTTCATAATGAGCATTCAGTATGTTGTTTATAAGACTTTGTGACTCCGGTTAGACATATCTTACCCATTTTTGGTTTATAACTGAAATTTTTTTTGGGGGTATTCGATCAGACAAACTATATAATAGTTATGAAACCTCCTAAAAGCAGTTTTACCTAAAAAACAGAGAAACAAAGTATGTTTTTTGTACATGATATATATATGTTACTCATAAAGTGGGAATAGTGCAGTGAGTACAAAAGTTTGTTCATGCATTATTGACATTATATCAGTAAGGAGTGAAGCGAAACAGAGTATCCCTCTGTATGTAAATTTTCATATGACAGATTTGTTATAATGCTAGTGAGGCGTGTAATTAGTGAGATTTTAAGCCAGTGAGGAATTTTTTCGAGTGGTTTTATGCCAAGGGCTTTCCACTCAGGCAAATCACTGTGTCTTTAATTTCTGTGGTATGCTTTCAATCTGTTATTGAATATTTCAGTTTCATATCTGCATATAATCATACAGATTTATTTTATTCTATGGACATATGCATTTGATCAATTCAGTTGAATATTTTTATCTGAAATTCAAATCAGAATCTGCAATTATTTCTACTAAAAACAAAATAAATATCTTGGATACTGATTCACCTCCTCGCAGTATCCTCACCACTCTAACAATTACTGGGAGCAATTTCATTATTAAAGTCACAAACAATTAACAATATTAATGTCGCAACCAATCTGTGAGCATCTGTCGTAAGGTTTTACCGACAACAGAAGCAAAAGCCAATGTAAAAGAACTCCGTTATACGAAAATGAATTATAAAAAGGCTCAAAAATTGGATGGCATTTAAATGTTTCTGGTGCAGATGCAACAGGTCTAGTAGCCAGACTGAGAGGAAGGTAAACTGTGAGGTGAATGAGTAATGTGCAATGCCTATCATTACATTGTGATTGGCAGTTTTGGCCAGAAAAATCATGAGGATTTTGCCTCCAGTGATGCGGTTTCAAGTGCCCTAAACGCCATTATTACTATTCTTAACAAAGCCGATTCATTGAGTAATTTAACGGTTAATGGCTTTGTTATCGGGAAACTTATCAGTTCGAAAGTTATACTCTTTACAGGTTTGCCGATATAAGTTTGAAAGTCTCAAATTATACCAATTTTCTGATGAGCTAAATAATCTATCAAGGAATATTATATTGCACGAACTCAGCATACGGAAGGTTCGTTAAGATACCGATTCATCGATACGATATAAGACTGCAAGGTTCCAAAGTTTCTGATTTACCGATACAACATCGGTGAACTTGGCAAGTTAAGAAGTTTATATTTCTCCCGATCGACGTGGTATTTGAGTTGGAGAAAGGCAATAATAATAGACAAGAATGGAGCACTGTTATGGAGAGATCATTTTTATTTGTACAGGTCACGTTGCAGTGGAATGTGGAAGACGAGCATTCCAGCAGAAAACCATATCATCATCATTGTAAATGTGGGCTTCATTCCCTTCAAAACAAGACACATCATTATTATAAATGTCCAAGCTTAATCAAGCGTAGCCTTAGCTTTCCCTTACGAGGATGCCTGGAGCCAAACCAATTTGAGTCTTCATTGTTCTAATTCTACTTCTTGAACTCATATCACTGCAAATGAATTAAGCCACCAGGCGAAGCCAATGATGGTGAAATCACATTCATCTCTGCATCTTGGCCGATAGATCATGTTCACCGATAGCATGCCCATGCAGTTCTAAAGTTATTATTTCTGCCCGTTTGCTGATCAGATATTAACATGGGTTTCTTACGATGCACAAAATGCTTCATTGAACATTTCACCATTTGGCAATCCAGCACTGTGGTAATTCTTCTTACCACATTTTAAGAAGGAGACAAAGAAGTATATTTCGCCTCTTGTCTCAGGTTTTACAGCTTCGAGGAAGCAGCAGGAAATAATGATGTAGAAGCTGACGTCAGGGATATTCTCAGTTGTAAGAGGTAAAGAAAAATGGGTGTTAGGCATGGAGTGGAAAATAAAAGTGATACTAAATTCAGGAGAAGAAGGCACAACGAAATATTCTCTCTTGTTTCCGAGGAATTGATCGTATATGGTGTTATGAGGCAACATATAGGTTTTCAAGGAAATAAATGCAGCAGAATGAGAATCTGTAAGATCCAGTCAAATGCACACCTGCTTATAAGATGACAAAGATATGAAAACCCATTGTTGTTTGTATCGCCTCAAGGAAGGAGAGAGGTGAGGTCTTTCTCACTTTGAAAGTTTTAGTCTGATCAGGCATTTGACTCATTCTTCCATTCTGGTACCTTGTCGTGGCTGGAGAACCAATCATAGAATTCATCATCAGAATCATGATCATGTAAAGAATGATGAATCATGCAGGAAGATGCAGCACTTTTGTATTGTCAAACATTCTTCGCAACTTTGCTGCTAATTCCATTCGGTCTACATTCCTTGTTCTCCTGATAGGAGAAAATTCATGCTCCCTGGAAATGTCTGGAGGGCTCATCATACCATACTAGAGCCAATATAGCTATTGATCCCATATGAGATATGATTGAAATAAAATTAAAAAAAATTGTAGTTTGGCAATGCAATATACAAGGTGTGCATGCTACTATAGTACTATTTGGTTGTCTACAGCTCAGATTATGCTAGAAAACATTAAAAAAAGGGGATCACCTATTCATGCCTTGGGGCTTGGAGGAAGTGTCATTTCTTGGAAGACTCTTAAGGCAACTATTACACTTTCTTTGCTGAGCAGGCGAGACCAGAATTGAATTGGGTGCCTCAGAGAAGGCAGGCATGATGACTTGTTCAAAGTCTTTGCTATCTCCAAAGCTTCAATGAAACCCAAAGTATCCCATAGATTAGTAATATTGTTGTCCTGAGTCAAGAAGGGCACTGTGTTGCCACTATTTGTCATTTTCATGGCCTTCTTTGGCAAAGGTGGAAGATCAACCCTGATGGACTCAAATGACAGTGACCTCCTAGTTGCAGGCTTTGTTTCATTTTCTCTATGGCCTATGAATGAAGGCCTCGTTTCCTCCAAACTCTGGCCTAGAAATGAAGGCATTGACTCAATGCCTGAGCTCTGATCTGGAAACAAAGGTCTCTTTGCATTTGTAGTAGCTCCATTAACTGTTGTACCCAAGACTCTCTTTTCTTCAAATGGGACCCTACGGTGATCATTTGTTCTTATAGGTGGAATAAGTGCCCTTTTCTCAAAGTTTGGTCTCAACCCATTTGAAAATAAGGACCGTTTATCTCCTTGGCTGGCATTTTTAGAGATAAAAGGAGGAGCTGCACTATTCAGACCTAATTGATCTCTACGAGAAGACTGCAGAGAAATAAAAGCTGAACCTTTCGCATTGCCGTGTTTGAAAAGAGTTACAACACTGGACGAATCAATATAGAAGATATATTATTACACCAATAGCGTGCTAGATTGCAATGGTGGTTTTACTTACAGAACTCTCGGTTCTTATGGATCCCATCTTGATGATGAAGCTTTACTTTATTCCCTATTGGATTTTTGTAATATGGTTAGATATGGTGACATATCTGCATCACCATGGTTATGACGAGAAACTCCCATAGTATAGATTAAGGAATGGAGCTATCAATGAATGGAGATGATGTAGTGCTTCAAGCAGTGGCATTGTACAAATCAAAAGATCCAAAAAGTGGAGATGAAGAAGAAATGGTGGAGAATTTGTTTGATTGTCCTTGTAGTTTAGTGATGCCAATGGAGAATAAGGAGAGGTTTGTGAAGTCAAAGAAGATAGAGCCACATGGATTGAGGCATTGTTAGTTTCAATGAACCTTCCTAGTGGCTTGACCAAAATACTTTTGCTACCAATTGAAGATATTTCTATGGAAAAGCATAGACACCACTTGTTGCAAGAAAGCATTTGCTTTGCCTATAGGAAACTATCTATGGATATGAGATTGCAAGAAGAGGAAGACAAGTTTGGTTATGACAAATTATAAATGACTCTATGCCTAATGAATAAGGCACTCATCTACCATTGGGCTTAAACAACACACACTAAGTTTTGACTTGCTTAGGTGGTTGGTGGCCCTTTTCTCTTACTCTGTTTTACTCTGTTTTGTTAATGTGTTAATAAGAGAAGGGGCCCACCAGCCACCTAAGCAAGTCAAAGCTTAGTGTGTGCTGCTTAAAGATTCTGGAGTTCTCACATCCCTATGAAATGTGGTCCCCAAGTAAGAGCCAGTTCTTGGCCTAGATTTTTCTAATACCTTAAAAAAATATTGTGAAAGGAAGGCTATGGTTAGTTCGAGAAGAAATATATGACTTTGCCAAATTAAAATTATATTAATTCTCTTGAATTAATTAATTATATTAAAGCCATAAAGAAATAATATAACTTTATTAAAGTCATAAAATGACTTGAAATAAATTATTCAAAAATCATTATGCCGATAAGTGGTAGTAATTAATTCTTTAAAGAATTAATTGATGTGAAATAGTTAATTTTTGTTGGAAAATGCCCGCAAAGGAAAAGTGGGCAAATAATTTCAAGAACGGGAGTATGGTAAAAGAGGTTACAAAACTACCTATATGGGTAAAATATTTAGAAAAGGATAATTTTATTTTATGGGGTTCCTCTCTCTCACAGGAAAGGTTTTTTTTTTGGGAAAGGGGAAAGTAATTCAAAAGGAAATAATTTTTTTTTTTAAATTTTTTAAATGTGCCTGGTAAACTTTTTTAACATGACCAGCGATGCTGGTGAGACACACCCTCCGGCTCCATGCGAATGCTTTTGCCTAGCGCAATGAACCGGTGAGGCCACAACATGGGGGACCTCATCCCTTAGCAAGAACACTTCAAACTCGCGAGCTCGTTGGCCTAGCAAAGGCGTAAAGCCTGTGAACTCATTGGCCTAGTGGGGTTTTGAACTCTGGTAGCCGCCACTACAACCGAGCGACTTAACCATCGAACCACACCATTATCAGCATTCAAAAGGAAATAATTTGATATGGAAGAAAGGGGAATATTTTTGTACAACAATGTAATGTCATTTTGGGAACAACAGCATTTTCTATTTTACCTCATTCATCAATAAAAAGAGGATGGATATTATGTTCGTGGACTCTTTGTGTTATCATTTGTTCTTCGTGTGTTGAATATATGGTATGGTGAATGTATGTGATGCAGGAGCATCCAGTGGTGTAAGGACAATCTTACATGACCCAAAAAAAATATGTGTTTCAAATCTATTGATGTTCTTTCCATTTCTTTTCAAAATTTGTGGTTCTGGTTCCATAATCGCTTGAATAATGATGTACAACTTTTAGTTTTTTCAAACTGCTAAAAATAGGAACCTGCTATTTTTAGAAAGTTTGCATTTGGGCATAGAATGAAGTGAAAATTTACAGGAAGCTTCATAACTAATAAATAAGACCTTTGGCGAAGGAATCATGCAAATATCATTTGCAAGCTGAAATATATTAAAGTTTCTGTTTTCTGAAAAATGCTTGAAAATTATTCAAACTTAGGTTTGAGGCACTAAACAGCCCTGTACAGGCCTGAAAATGGCTGGAACTGATAGAGAAGGGTTTTAGCATGTAGAACACTCCATGAGCTTTCTGACACATAAAACAGTTCGTCAATCGAACACCCGGATCAAAAGTTATGGCTCCCGGAAGTTGACCTATTTTTGGAGGGAGAAGCAAATTTTAAAATTAGGTTGTTGGCCACTAAAAAGGCTATTAATAACCATTTTTGGGAACCCTAGGCAGTAGTAGAATTAAGGGGGGGAAGTGTAGAGTCAAGAATAGGCGGGAAAACAGAAACCCTAGCTGATTTGGGGTTATAGAAGGCGGATGATTCTAGAGTCTTGCGAGAGGAAGCTATAATATGTTGCAACATATGGAGGGTTGATTCCTCTGATTGTATTTGAGCTTCTGTAGTATAATAAGTTGTCCAAATCAATAAAAGAAAGTTCTATTTTCTGTGTGCAATTTCTGATATTGTGTGTTTTATGATTTACCCCCTTCATCAAGTGGTATCAGAGCAAGGATTCCTGAGTGTGTAGACAGATCGCCAACCATGAGGTAGTTTGCACTAGGACCTGAGGTTGTGGGTTTGCTACAAAGATCAAGATGCCTCCACAAATAAATCGTATTGGGAGGAATACTTTGATGGAAGAGGGTTTTAGAGCCCTACAAAGGCAAATCGATGCATTGCAAGAGGAGTTGCAAAGAGGGTTTGATCCAAGAACAAGAGAAGAAAGTGAGGATGAAGCTGACGAAGAGCTATCTGAGGAAGAACAAGAAGCTACAGGAGATCCTGCAGAAGTTAGATTGTTGAGGGCCATTTCAAAGATTAGAAAGAGGCGCAGGATCGAAGTTTCTACATATTCTAGAGATTTGAATCTAGAATAGCTTATTGATTGGATCAATGATATGGAGGAGTATTTTGAGTTTGAAGATGTGGAAGACCTAGATCGGGTCAAGTTTGCAAAAACAAAATTGAAGGGCCATGCGAATATTTGGTGGAAGGAGGTCTAGTTAGAGAGGAATAGAAGAGGAAAAGGTAAGATCACCAAATGGGATTGGATGGTGGAGAAACTGAAGAAGCAGTTCATTCGTATGGACTATGAGTTGAAGTTGTTGAAGAAGCTGCAAAGATTAAAACAAGGCAACAAGTCTGTTAAGGAGTATATAGAAGAGTTTTATAAAATTACTATTAGGACAGGTTATGTAGAGCCCAACAAGGAGAAGGTAGCCTATTACATTAATGGGTTGAGGCTGAGTATTCAAGAGGAGCTAAGCCTAGTCAGAATGACCACCATAGAAGATGCATACCAGTTTTCCTTGAAGGTGGAAGAGAAGCTAAATAAAAGATTTGATAGCAAGCAAAGGGGAAGAGGTCAAGGCGGAAGGACTAGTGGAAGACCCTATGGGGGGCGAAATGAAGATTCAAAGAAAAGTGAAGAAGGTAACACCAATCGAAATCAGAGAGGAGATAATACCTACCACCCTCGTGACCAAAACAATGGTGAGCAAAGAGGAAGAGGAAGAGGCCGACCTGGGCAAGGACCTGGAAGAGGAGGTTTTAGAGGAACTTGTTTCCAATGTGGAGAAGAAGGGCATCGAGCATACGAGTGTCCACAACATCAGGGAAGACGAATAGAAGACCTGAAGGTAATACACGAGTTGCACATGTAGATGAAGATGGGCAGTCTGAGCATTCTGAAGATGCTGAAAGGGGAGAAACCCTAGTTGTTAGAAGAACTTTGCTGAATGAGGAGAAAGACCCAAATCAAAGGAAGAGTTTATTACGCACAAGGTGTAAATGTGAAGGTAAGTGTTGTGATATTATTATTGATAGTAGAAGAACTGATAATCTTGTTTCAGAGGAGATGGTTGACAAGTTGAAGTTGACAAAAAGAAAGCATCCACATCCATATTGGATTGCATGCTTGCAAAAAGACCATAGAGCTTTGGTCAATGAGCAGTATTTAGTGAAGCTCAAGATTGGAGACTACCATGATAAGGTGTTGTGTGATATCATACCAATGGATGCATGTCATATGTTGTTTGGGAAGCCATGCCAGTATGATAGGAGTGCTATCCATGATGGTCATGAAAACACATATTCCCTAACAAAGGATGGAGTTCGTCACAAATTGAAGCCCTTGAAGGAGGTGGAAGACAAGGTATGTAGTACTACCAGAATTTGCTTTGTAGATGGTAAAATCTTTTTGGAGGGTATGAAGCATGAGCGTCATTACTTTGCATTGATTCTTAAGATTAGTCAAGAGAAATGTGAAGATGTACCAACAGAAGTTTCAGATATGTTGGAAGAATTAAAGGATATTGTCTCTGATAATGTACGAGAAGGTTTACCACTAGTGAGGAAGATAAGTCATCAAATGGATTTGATACTAGGAGCCAGTTTGCCAAATAAGGCAGCCCACAGAATGACCCCTGTAAAGAGTGAAGAGCTAAGCAAACAAGTTCAAGAGCTATTAAGGAAGGGGCTGATAAGAGAGAGCCTAAGTCCATGTGTGGTACCTGCAGTACTAGCACCGAAGAAAGATGGAGAGTGGAGAATATGTACAGATTCTTGAGCCATCAATAAGATCACGATTAAGTACAATTTTCCATTTCCAAGAATGGATGACATAATGGACTGTTTGAGTGGAGCCAAGTACTTCACAAAAATTGACTTGAAGAGTGGGTATCACCAGATCCAAATTAGAGAAGGAGATGAATGGAAGACATCCTTCTAGACAAAGGAGGGTTTGTATGAGTGGTTAGTCATGCCATTTGGGCTAACAAATGCATCGAGCACATTCATGTGGCTCATGAATGAGGTACTGAAAGAATTTTTGGGAAGTTTTGTTATTGTTTATTTGGATGATATTTTGATTTTCAATAAAACTTGGGATGACCATCGATGCATATTAGAAGTGTTTTAGAGAAGTTGAGGGAGGAGAAGTTGCTGATTAATCTGAAGAAATATAGTTTTACAAAGAAGGAGTTGGTATACCTAGGATTTGTTGTCTCAGAGGAAGGTCTTAAGATGGACCTAGAAAAAGTAAGGGCTATCATTGAAAAACCTATGCCAAGGAGTGCTTCCAAGGTAAGATCTTTTCATGGTTTGGCAAGTTTTTACAGAAAGTTTATCAAGAATTTTAGTAGTGTTTGTGCACCCCTAACTGAGACAATGAGAGGGCATAGAAAAGAGTTTAGATGGACTAAAGGAGTAGACAAGAGATTTCATACATTAAAACAGAAAGTCATAGAACAACCTGTTTTGGTACTTCTAGATTACAATAAGGTATTTCAGGTAGATTGTGATGCTAGTGGTAGTGGTATAGGAGTTGTTTTGAGCCAAGAAGGTAATCCCATTGCCTATTTTAGTGAGAAGCTTAATGATGCCAAGAAAAAATACTTTGTTTATGATCAAGAGTTTTATGCAATAGTTCAGGCTTTGAGGAAATGGAGACATTATTTGTTGCCAGAGGAGTTTGTTTTATATACTGATCATCAGGCTTTGTAGTATCTTAATAGTCAAGGAAAGTTAAATCAAAGACAATTAAAATGGGTTGAGTTTTTGCAGAGCTATACTTTTGTTTTGAAGCACAAGAGTGGGAAGTCCAATAGACTTGCAGATGCCTTGAGCAGAAGGCAAAATTTGTTGACAGCAATGAAGATAGATGTTGTTGGGTTCGATGAGCTCAAAAGTTTGTATCCTGAAGATCCAAATTTTGCAGAGGCTTCGAAAGCTTGTCTAGAACCTGTTACTTTGGACAAGACAAAAAGGTTGGATTTCATAATCCAAGATGGCATGTTGTTTAAAGGAAGCCAGTTGTGCATTCCAAGGAGTTCCATGAGAGAGAACCTAATTAAGGAGAAGCATAGTGGAGGATTAGCTAGACACTTTGGTCAAGATAAGACCATTGCTATTATTGGTGAAAATTATTATTGGCCACAGTTGTAGCAGGATGTGAGAAAATTGTGCAGAGTTGTAGAGTATGTTAGATGGCAAAAGGAACAAGTCAGAATACAGGGCTATATCAGCCATTACCTATACCAGATAAGCCATGGGATGATCTCAGTATGGATTTTATTCTTGGTTTACCAAGGACACATAGAGGACATGATTATATTTTTGTGGTGGTGGATAGATTCTCAAAGATGGCACATTTTAATCCTTGTAAGAAGACTAATGATGCTATTCATATTGCAAAGTTATTTTTTTAGGGAGGTGGTGAGATTACATTATCTACCAAAGAGCATAGTTTCAGATCAAGATACCAAGTTTGTTGGTTATTTTTAGAGAACATTGTGGAAAAAGTTGAAAACAGATTTGAAGTTTAGTTCTGCACACCATCCACATACTGATGGACAGACAGAAATAGTGAATAGGAGTTTGGGTAACCTGCTACGATGCTTAGTAAAATATAAGCCCAAGGGATGGGATTTGATTTTACCACAAGTAGAATTTACTTACAACAATTTTGTCAATAGGAGTACTGGTAAATCACCATTCCAGATTGTATATGGGAATAGTCCAAGAAATGCTTCAGAATTAAGGAATCTAGACAAAGGAGAGAAGACAAGTGCCGAGGCTGAAGACTTTGCAGAACACACGAAGAATTTGCACGAAGAGCTGAAAAAGCACATTAATAAAATGAATATTTAGTACAAGGCTAAGGTAGATTAGAAGAGGAGATATAAGGAATTCCAGGTAGGAGATGAAGTCATGGTTCACTTGAGAAAAGAAAGGTTCCCAATTGGAACATACAATAAGCTAAAAATGAAGAAATTTGGACCATGTAGAATTTTAAAGAAACATGATTCAAAAAATGCATATGAGGTAGAGCTATCGAGTGGGATCAATATTTCCCCTATTTTCAACATTACTGATTTATTAGACTATCATGAAGGAGGAACATATGATGGACCAACAAAAGAATAGTGGAGTATTCTAGTATCTACTTCAACAGAGGAGATAGAAGAGATTTTAGATAGCCGTGTGGGAAGTACTCAGAATAGGTAATATGAAGAATACTTGGTGAAATGGAAAGGAAGGTGTATTGAAGATTCTTCTTGGTTGTCTAAGGCAGAGGTTGACCATTTGGTTTTCCTCACACAAACACCTGAGATGTGACATGGTCACTTCTCAAATTACCCTGGGTGTCTGATGCAGGAGCATCCAGTGGTGTAAGGGCAATCTTGCATCAACCAAAAAAATATGTGTTTCAAAATTGTTGATGTTCTTTCCATTTATTTTCAAAATTTATAGTTTTGGTTCCACAATCACTTGAATAATGATTTAGAACTTTCAGTTTTCTAAACTGCTAAAAATAGCAACCTGCTATTTTTAGAAAGTTTGCATTTGAGCACAGAATGAAGTGAAAATTTACAGGAAGCTTCATAATTGAAAAATAAGACCTTTGGCAAAGGAATCATGTGCAAAGATCATTTGCGAGCTGAAAGATATTAAAGTTTTTATTTTCTGAAAAATACCTGAAAATTATTTAAACTCAGGTTTGAGGCACTAAAAGGCCCTGTACGGGCCTGAAAATGGCAAAAATCAGTAAATCATGTTCTTAGCATGTAGAGTACTCCACGAGATTTTTGATGCATAAATGGTTCATCAATCGGACACCCAGATCAAAAGTTATGGCTCCCGGAAGTTAACCTATTTTTGGAGGGAGAAGCAAAATTTGAAATTAGGTTGTTGGCCATGAAAAAGGCTATTAATAACCATTTTTGGGAACCTTGGACAGTAGTAGAGTTAAGGGGGGGAAGTGTAGAGTCAAGAATAGGCGGGGAAATAGAAACCCTAGTTGATTTGGTGTTACAAAAGGCAGATGATTCCAGAGTCTTGTGAGAGGAAGCTGTAATGTGTTGTAGCATGTGGAGGGTTGATTCCTTTTATTGTATTTGAGCTTCTATAGTGTAATAAGTTGTCCAAATCAATAAAAGAAAGTTCTATTTTCTGTGTGCAATTTTTGTTGTTGTGTGTTTTATGATTTACCCCCTTCATCAGTATGATCATCTTCATTTATTTTTGTACGAAAATATTGATAATATTCCTTCAGATATTTATCTTGTCAATGGAGTGTCTTCTTTCGTATGTCAGAATCTGATTCAAAACTAGTGATCAAGTTGTTTTGGTCCATTCATTGATTTATTTCCTTTCCATATTCCTAGAAAAGGATCTAATGATTGGGTTGTTGTGAGTTAAATTTAGTCTTGCCTACAACATAGTGAGCACTATAGTTTTTATTACAAGTTTGTATTCATGGAAAATCCTTTTCACTTTTAGGTTAAAAGCATAAAAAACTATTAAACCTATCATATGAAGGGAGTTGTACCTTCTAAAACTTTCAGAGAACAATTCATGGTAATTGTTCAACTGTTGGTGAAATTTGCCACCATAAATTGGGCAAAGCAAATATAAGAAGGTGGTGACAAACCTATTTCCTAACAAACCCTAATTTTATTACAAACATTAATTGGAACCCTAACCCTATTTCTACCGCTAGATCTAGTAAATTTCCAATTATATCCTTAATTCTAACTCTAACTCCAACCCTAATTCTAACCATAGTTGTAACCCTAATTCTAGACCTAATTGTAATAATAATTGTAATCCCAATTCTAACCCTAACCCTAATTCTAGTTTTGACACTAATTCTCAATATAATTGTCACCCTTTTTCAGATTGTAACCCTAATTCTAATTGTAATTCTAACCCTAATCCTAACCATAATTCTAATTGCAATTCCAACCCTAACCCTAATTATAACTATAATAATAACCCTAACCCTAACCCTAATTGTAACCTTAATTGTAATTGTAACCCAACATCTCACCCTAACCCTAATTATAACCCTAATTGTGACACTAAATCTAACCCTAATGATAACCCTAAGTTTAGTCCAAACATTAATTGTAGCCCTAAACCTAATTCTAACCATAGCTGTAACCCTAATTCTAGACCTAATTGTAATAATAACTGTAATCCCAATTCTAACATGAACCCTATCCCTATCCCTAACCCTAACATTCAAGCCAATACTAACCCTAATTCTACCCCTAGATCTACTTAATTTCTAACTCTATCCCTAACTCCAACCCTAATTATAACCATAATTGTAATAACTATTTTAGGTACTAGTGTTCATAGTAGTTCAATCACATCGACTTGACTCGTAAATGTGAACTAGAGGTACCATAAATAATAAACACTGTAATTGTTTTAGTTTTGGAAAAAAAACTTATATTTTCAAATATCTCTTAAAAATAAAATTTTGAAAATAAATTAATTCTAGAATAACTCTTAAGTACATCAAGAGACATTCCCACAGTCACATCAGGGGTGGAGGAGAAGAGCTAAAAGATTCAATAATTTTAGTGTAAAATAAATTAAATAAAAAGAGAATCTTTATTAAAAAGAAAAAATAAAAAATAAAAATACTATCCACTAACATCAAATAGTAAAAATGCATGTTGAGGTGATTGTTAGTTGCTTTTGTCCTAGACATATTTTAAATAGTAAGAAATATATCTTTGCAATGTGTTTCTTATTGGGGCGAGTAGGGGAGTGCGGACAGAAGAAAAACCCTAAGTTTCCCTCATTCTTTTGAAGTTTTGAGTGTTTTGGGCAGGACAAAGGATGCAGTGGCAACCAAGTGTTGGAGGTGCATCTAGAAATGAGAGGTGGTGCAGAGAAGAGGTGGCTACCTAAGTGGGGGTTTTGCTCACTGTGGGTTGTAGTAAGGCTACATGACTTGCTATGGCATCCCCCCTCCACAGTGGGGGTCGTGGCCTCCCATGGCCATGCTTTGCTATTTTATTTTATTTTTATTTTTATGTATATTGTTATTAGTTTTTTTCAACTTCTTATCTATATATTTACTATTGTTTGTTCATATTTGTCTCCTCTTTTTTAACAGGTTTCTGAACCTTCATTAAAATGTCATTGGCAGCCAAAATTTAGCTCCACATTGTTTGTTAGCACTCTCTCAACCGTGCCAATATGAGGGCTTGGAGAGGACATTCTTCAAAGCATAATGGGGAGGGATTTTTTATTATGAAATATTGTAGTTGCAGACATGTATGCAAAATGGAGGGACGTCCACCAGGGTGTGATCTGTTTGACAAAATGCTTCAAAGAAATGTGTTATTTTCAAATTCTATAATTGTAAGATCTGGATGAAATGATTAATTGAATGTGGTTAAAATATATCTAAAAAATATATGTAAAGTATGCCATATACCTAAATATATATATCTAAAAATATATCTAAAAAATATACCTAAAATTTACCTTGAACTACTTAAAAAATATATCTAAACCATTTCAATAAACCATTTCATCCATGGAGTTCCAAAATAACACATTTCTTTGAGGCATTTTGTCAAAGAGATCACACCCAGGTGAATGTCCCTCCATTTTGCATATAAGTCTGCAACTACAATATTTCACAAATAAAAATCCCTCCCCATTATGCTTTGAAGAATGCGCTCTCCAAGCCCTCATATTAGCACGTCTGAGAAAGTATTGGATTTTGGCTACCAATGACATTTTCTTGAAGGTTCAGAAACTTGTTAAAAAAGGGGGAGATGAATATGAATAAATAGTAGAGATAAGAAGTCAAAAAAAAGTAAGAACAATAGAAATAAAAAATAAAAATAAAATAAAATAGTAAGGCATGGTGATGGGAGGCCATGACTCCCATTGTGGAGGTGGGACGCCACAACAAGTCATGTAGCCTTAGTCCAACCCACAGTGGGCACAATCCCTGCTTAGGTAGCCACTTCTTTTCTGCATCACCTCTCATTTCTGGATGCACCTCCAACACTTGGTCTCCGCTACATCCTTTGTCCTGCCAAAAAAACTCAGAACTTCAAAAGAATGAGGGAAATACATTGTAGAGATATATTTCTTACTATTTATTATATGTCATTCCTATTTAAAATATGCCGATGACAAGTGAAACTCATGATCTCCTCAACATGCATTTTTACTATTTGATGTTAGTGGATAATATTTTTTATTTTTTTATTTTTTAATAAAGATTTTTTTTTAAATTTAGTTTACAATGAAATTATGGAATCTTTCCATTGTTCTCCTCCATCATAAGAATGCCTTTCAGCATAATTAATTTATGAATAATTTTATTTTTGGGTGGCTATTTGAGTTGTCTGCCACTGCCAGTTATCATTTAAATACAATTAGATTCTTAGCTATTTTTTAAATGGTCATTTAATTATTCCATTTAGTTTGGACAATCGCTTTCAAATCTATAGTGCAAAAAGAAAACATTAAACAAATTGCGGGATAAATTCAACAACTGAGGGAGAGATTGAAGAAAATTCAGGGCACCTGCTCTGAATTTTCTGCTTGATCGAGAGGGAGTTGCAAGATTATTAAAATCAACACTACGCCATTATCAATTGGGCTGTCGAATCATAAACTTTCTAATTGTAAATTAAAAAATGAAGTTGTAGATTAAGAAATAAAATGCTTTCTAATTGCAAAGAAAGAAAAACTCTTAAATTTCATGCTAAAATGGAAGCATAACAAAATTACTTATATGATGCCTTTCCTTTTAGATTTTATCTAGCATAAAAAAGGTAGGTAGATGGCTACACTTTTATGAACCTTTGCCCTACATATGGCCTAGTCTATGCAACTAATTTTTCCCAAATTTGTCATTCTTTTGCCAAATTACTGTGCAAATTTATTTATAGGTATATATAGGCCAACATAATAAAGTTTTGAGGTCATAGACAACGCATGAAAGGAAATCAGTTTAAAGTGAGTTTGATTTTTTTTATTTAAAACTCCTTTTAACCTCCCTAAAGGAGGCATGGGGGGATGGGAAAACCCCACACCCCTATCCACATAGCTACGAGTTGTGTGTACGGGCTCCCAGGTGGGGCGTGGCTCTTGTGGCAGCCACGGCACCTCCCCCTCCTTAATATTTGTTAAATTTAAATTTAACTATAAAGTAATTAACATTCTTTTGCTATGCAGAAAATTAAGCCATAATTTAATTAATAGAATTTGCAAAATTTGTGTACATTAACACACAAAGAAGTATGCAGGTGTTTCCAAAATGTAAATAATTCAAAACAACACATTTTGTCCTGTAAATCCCTTTGAATCACAATTTAAAATAAAATTCAACAAAATGAGAGTGACTTTTGTAATAAAATAAAATTATCTTTTCCTTTTTCATGAAATTTCAACCCATAGAACCCCAAATGATCAAGATTGTATAAGATATCTCATGTTCCCTACCTCTGTAGTACCTCCATGGACTAAATGTTGGCACAAATAAATTGAGTCTTTTCCTACAACATGAAACACATAAAAACGTACATATCTGATTTAAAATGAGATGACTTGGTTAGGAATTATAAAGGAAAATAGGTTTAATCAA
Source organism: Cunninghamia lanceolata (assembly GCA_027924645.1). Taxonomy (NCBI): domain Eukaryota; kingdom Viridiplantae; phylum Streptophyta; class Pinopsida; order Cupressales; family Cupressaceae; genus Cunninghamia; species Cunninghamia lanceolata. The sequence continues at coordinate 5,039,916 of BSBN01000739.1, forward strand.
AGAAAAAAATCAAAAAATAAATTAAAAAGTGTTGAAGGAGAAAAAGTTGGAAAAAAAAGAAATTAGAAAAAATAAAAACCAAAACTTTAGATATATATTTTAAAATATAAATATACTAGTTATAGTAAGAAATGCATTTAAATGATTTTTCTTTTATTATGAAGGTAAAATATTAAAGCGATTTTAATATTATTATTAAGGATTTTATATATTTTTTATTGTGAATTTCATTTTAGAATCTTTGCTGTAAAATAGCTAGAATATTAATGTAAACCCAAAAATGTTGTAGAATCGCTATCTAAAGTGTGAATTTGAATTTTTTTTTTTACCCTGAAGGTAAAATATTGAAGCGATTTTATTACTATTATTAACGGTTTTATATATTTTTTATTGTGAATTTAATTTTAGAATCTTTGCTGTAAAATAGCTAGAATGTTAATGTAAACCCAAAAATGTTGTAGACTCGCTATCTAAAGTGTGAATCTGAAGAACCTAGGTTTGACTGGAAAAAAATTGAGGTTGGTAAAGGTACTTTGGAATGAGTTGACACCATTGATAACAGTTGCTTTTTTGCCTTAATTTAGTTATTCGCTTTCAAATCTTTATCGGACATACAGGTCCTGGGATGGCATCCTAGATGAACTCTACTTTTTTAATATTCTCAATAAAAAAAATATTAGTATATTTATATTTAGAAAAAAAATTTAAAGTACGTTTTTTCCATAGTTTATTTGAAAAAGAAATTGGAAAAAATAAAAAATCAAAATAAAAAAAAAAATTGGAAAAAATAAAAATAAAATACTAAAAAGAAACTAGAAAAAATAAAAAAATAAAAATAAAAATAGAAATTGAAAATAAGAAAATCACAAAAACTATGGAACCAAAAAAGAAATTGGACAAGAATTTTTTTCCAATGAATCTTATTTACATGAATTTATTTATTTAAATATTTTATGAATTTTGTTTATAGAATCTAAATGTTTATGGGAATCTGAATCTTTGAGCACTTGCTGTGAGTGTAGAATGCCTCTCGGTGTAATTATAGAAATAACAATAAGTAATTTTCAATATTTTAGCTTCCCAAACCACGTCAATTCACTGGTTAACCATCAAGCATATTTTTTTTTAATGACGGTTATCCATTCAAAGGTGCCTCTAAAATACTATGACATATCTTAGTATAAATAAAATTATATATAAATCATATATATATAATCACAATTTTATATAAATTTTGATTGTCTATCCAAAATCTCTCCTTCCATGTAATACAATCTTTTTAAAATTTTGATTGTATTTTAAGTAAAAATATCTAAATATGACCATTCAACCATCAAATTTAGGCCTTGCATAAATTCCAAAAACTCGTTATATTAATATTTATATTTAAGTTATTTTAAAGTTAAATGTTTATATTAATATTTATACCTAATTTATAAGGTTTTAGTTTTATGTTTTGTTAAAATATATTTCCTTAAAAAAATTCCCAACCCTATTATGCAATCCTATACTAATTTCTTTTAGAATTTAATTTTTTTAAAAGTGTAATAGATATCATGAAAGTTCATCTATCAAATACATATTTATAGAAATTAGGAGTGGATGTGCATAATTAAAAACTACTGTTATGTATTATGCACATGTGCATAATAAAAAAATACAATTATGCCTTATGTGCATAATAATAGATATAAGTTATGAAATATAATATTAGATTAAGATTTAGAAATTAAGCAATTAGTTAGTCATATCTACTTATTAGATTTTTTTATGCCATGTGCATTTTAGTTTAATATTTTATTATTATTTTGTTTTAAAAAAGGGGGTAAAAACATATTAATAAAGAAAGTGCTAGTACAAAACTAGGAGGGCAACCACTCCCAAAAATAAGAGAACAAAAAAGAGCACCATCACTACAACCAACCAAACCAGAACTAGGAGAACTTCCCTATTATGTTGGAAAAAGTAACCTTGGGGCCTTTTCCTCTTAAGGTTTAGTTCTCAAGTCCTTTAGAATGCATTTAAAGCATTTTACATGATTTTGATGACTCTCGATGAGAAAACCTTGAAGTTTCATGGAAAATGGGACCTAAGGGACACATTTATGATGATTCCTACCTGAAATAGGGGGGAGGAATTGGGCGCCCACACCCTAGTCTTGCCCTATTTTAGGTCAGCCTATTTGAAAGTGTCAGTTTATGACCATTATTTAGGTCCTATACCGACACGGTAAGTTTGAATTATGAAATTCTTAGTGGGAATGTTTGTAGTTGCATATATAAGCATGATTAAGTTATCATTTGTAAACTAGATGGAAATTTGATGAGCATTGTGATTTTGTGAAAGTTATTCAAGGCATTAGTTGTGTGGCGGAGCAGTACTTTGTTGTTATTGTGTTTGTATTTACAGATTTGGTATCCATCTCCTCATGGCATGGAGAGCATCTTCCTTTCATGAGATCTTCACTACAAGGTGATATATTATGTTTTCTATCATTTATCAAGTGGATTTTGCCTCTATTCCACATGGATACATACTCTTTATCTAACAACAATGTTCGGAAGACTTGAATGTCTCTCTGGGGCTTGATTGAGGCAGGCCTCTAAACACCACAACCCCAATGGGCACTTTTCTATAATTACAGGTTACAGGTTGTGAAAGCAAAAGAAGTGGAGTTGCAAGAGTGTAGTGTAAACTGTTAGAATTATAGATCAAAGAAGAAAATAGGGACCTAGACTCGGGCACTTTCTCATTAGTCCTTCGGATCCCGTAACTAGAAAATCTCTGGAACAACAAGAACAGGTTGTAGAAAAGATTCCCAAATCCTGAAGAAAACTATGGCACTAGACTAGGGCACCCACTCATTAGTCCCTAACTTTTCTACACACCGAACATCGAAATCTGGGATGCATTTGATTGTCATTTGATATCTCTATGTGCGATCATTTTCGGGTAAGTGCAAGAAGTTGGGTCCACACAGAGGGCAAGTTGCGGGCAAAAAAAAATCCCTACAGAAATGGGTTCCTGAGCCTAAATAGGTACCTGCTTAGAAATGGGTACCCATTTAGGATTAGGTGCCCAATCCTAAACAAATGCCCGTTTAGGAACAGGTACCCGTTTCATTAAACATATTTGAATTTGAAAAAAATGCCTGCGCGCTTTTTTTTCCCATACAAAAGGAACGGGTACCCATTCCTAAAATCTTAGGCTTGGGAAAGGCATAGTAAGCCAACCCCTTGCCTTGGACCTGCAAGTTTTTTTCTAAGTATAGAACAAGAGAAAAAACTGAGTTTACCTATATGACTAACGACATTTTTTTCTAAATGTTTTTATGAAATTAAAACCCATTACAGATGATAGTGTCTAGTTTTCAAATATGTAATTTTTTTTATTGGACTTGTTTTGCTATTTATTATTTAATTTATGACCAAACTAGTCCAAAAACTTGAAATGACAGGTGTTTGTATTTTTTTAATAACTTTTAATTTTTAAATTTTTTTGAAAAAAAAATTGTCATCAATCTACACATCATTCTTTACACAATTAAAAATATATATTTTATGATTAGTTTTGCTCAAATTATGTTGGTCGTATACAAGGGTTTTTGAAAACAACAATTAGGGCCAATAAAAAATTAATAAATTTTTTTTTTGAAAAAAAATTATAAAAAAATATCCTCATCAAACTTCACTATTCTACACATATTTCTCCAAAAGGGTTTAGAAAAAAACTTTTATTTAGGTCAAATTATGTTGGCCGTACATGTGCATGGTATGGTAAAAGAGAAGTGACTTTTAAACAGTGGTTTTTAGAAATTCCTATTAAAAATCAATTTTTATCATCTGGGTATTAAAATAAATTACATATTTGGAAACTAAACTCTGAGTACTACATTTCATATTACTAAAATTTTTTAAGATTCAATCTTTAAGTGCCTCAAATGTTCAGTTCAAATGTGACAAATTCTAAAAATCAGGGAAAACACTTCCACTTTTTGGCCAAAAAGTGGACCCAACTTCTTGCACTGACCCTTTCCGTAATTTGTTCGTTTGTTACGATTTCACGAAATTAGGGTTTTAAGCATAATTGGACTTAATTAAACAACAAATTTACATAATTTTAATATTCCCCTATGTTCCAAGAGATAGGATATCTGTAGTAGAGTTCTCTACTCAGTTGAATGTCCTTGAATGTTTAGTGGTGAAATGAGGATCAATACAAATCATTAAAAGCAACCCTAAACATCTATCAAACTAAACATTTTGGTGAACCTATGTTTTTAGACTTTTTGCATCCTAATGAGTGTTGGTACTATAGATTTGCATTCATTTCATTCATTCATTTCATTATTCATATTATTGCATTTGAAAAATTACAAAAAAAATTGAAAATTTTCAAAAAAAAATGGCATTTCTAGCTTGCATTTTCAAATAATTTGAATTAGTTGGCATTTAATTTCAATAAATTTCTATCATTCTCATTAGATCTAATTTAAAATACATAAATTTTTCATTCATCATTCATTTAGATTGCATTCTCATGCTTAAGTGATAAAAATTGCTTGAAATTGTGCATTTTTCCATATAACCTAGTTTTGCATTAGCTAGGGTTTGTAGTCAAAATCTTGTTTCAGATTTTACTACCTATTTAAAACACTCATTTTGACTAATTTCTAACTATAGTATTTCATCATAGTGGTTTTCTTGCAAAAATTTCATGCCTAGGGTTTGAAAACCTTACTTTTTCACTAGATTTTGGCCTTATCATCTCTATGTTAGGAACTTGTGTTTAACCCTTCTCTTTACTTTGTTAGTATGTTACTTTTGGATGCATATGCTTTGTATGTCGTCTTGTGAGTATATTGTATTATCCCACATTCATGGGAAGTAATAGTTGTTTAGATTATACTTAGTATATAAGTACGTGTTGAGGCCAATGAAGGCATCCATGAATTTATTGTATTAAGCTTGCTCAAAGGAGGTTGCCTCCTTGAAGTGGCCTACAATCAATAAATTCCTTCTGTGTTTCTACTATTTCTATTATTTCATGCATTTTCATTATATTGTTGCAAGAGGTTCCTCACATCTAGTATAAGAGCGCTTTCTTGGGCTCGATGGGTGGAATTTTTGCCAAATTTTTTTTCTACAGTGGCCTCCATGTGCTATGATTATTACAGTAGTTCTTTCTTTTTTTTCTATATTGTTCATTTCAATTGCAGGTTCGGATCAGGGAATATCCCTATCCACTTAACTGTGGGAAGTGCCTGGGCATATAGCCCTAAAACTCATTGTGAGGAGTACCACAGGAACCCCAAAGTAGCTGGCCAATTGAGAGGACCTGCCAACGAAAAGGGTAACAACCCCTACCTGATTGACTAGTTCCCATCCGTGAGGTAAACCAAGAGTTGTCATTTGTGGTAAAGTGGTTATCAGTTTTACCTAAGTCACGGAGTGAGGGGTACTACCCCAATACGCAAGTTGTTAGACAACATTGGTGGTCGAGTGACTCCCCTGAACCTTTAGGAAGCCGAACATACTTGGGGCCCATATCTATTGACAACCAGCAAATCGCAGATTGAATTTGTCGAGAGTAGTTGTCAGATCATTTCTAGAAAAAAAAAAGTAAAACAAAATTCATTTTTTTGTAATATCTTCCTTGCTTTAGCTCTGTTTCCTCTCAAAATTCACTGGAACCCCTAAAATTTCATTCTGCATATTTCCTTCCTTAAGGACCCTATCCCAAATTCTACTTATCAAAAATAGAAATCTCACATTTGTCTATTTTTAGGGTTTTCCATAACTTCTTTGATTCTCACCCAATAGCCTTCAGATTTTACCATAGTGTTCATTTCATCTTTCTGCTCTTTTGTCCCTCTTGAACAAATTTTCCCATTCATTCACCCCGCTTATGAAATCCCCATTTTCTGTTTCCCTTTCCCTCAGAAAGTGTCTAAAACCTAGTAAAACCCCAATTACCCATCAGAGTTTTTCCCAAATCCAAATTTTCATTTACTAAAAAAGTTTCTATTTTGATTTTTCTACCCATTCCCCAAAAAAAATCTCCTCGTTATGGTTGTCACCCACATAAGAGAAAAAAACATAGAGGATGAACTTGCAACCCTCAAGACCAAACTCCAAGATCTGGATGAAAAAATTCTCAACCTCAATCTTCAACAATCAGCCATGAACAATAGACGGCAACCAAAGTCTTCTGCCGACACTGGGATCTCTTCTTCCAACAATTTTCATGGGCTGAAGTTTGATTTTCCTCACTTCAATGGTGATGATCTGAGTGGATGGATATACCAGGCAGAACAATATTTTAGTCTACATAATACTTTTGATGTCAACAAAGTCCCACTTGCATCCTTTCATTTGTAACATGAAGCCCTTCAATGGTTCCATTGGTACATAGGCTCATGAAGAGCCAAAATGGAAAGATTTTTGCAAACTCATTTTACAACGATTTGGCTTTACTGCTTTTGATGACTTCATAGGAGCACTAACTAAACTTCACCCAATAGGCACTATGCGAGAATATCAGACAAATTTTGAAAAACTGGCCAATCACACAGAAGGATTGTCTGATGAATTCTTCAGGAGTTGTTTTGTCAATGGTCTGAAGGATGCAATCCAATCTGAGGTTAAAATGTTTCATCCTAGCATAATGGTGGAAGCCCTAGGGTTGGCGAAGTTGGCGGAGGACAAGATCACAGCTCAACAATGACTCAAATCTAATTTTGTTCCATTCAAAAATATGGTTTCCCAAAGACATCATATAACACCAGCTCCTAGAACAACTCCTATTAATCATTTGATTGAAGCAGAGATGCGGGCACGTAGGGAAAAAGGGCTTCATTCTAATTGTGATGAGAAATTCACTTAGGGACATAGATGTGTTGACCAAAAGATCTATCTCTTGGATGTGGATTCTCTACATGAAACTAAAGTTTATGTAGATGATCAGGTTGAAACTCAGTAGCCACTTGTTGACACTGCTTCTCAGGAAGACCACCCAGAGATCTCTCTCCATACTTTAGCAGGAGTCACCACCCCACAAACCATGTGGGTCAAGGGTTACTTCAGGAAGCTCCCTCTTACAATACTCATTGATTTTGGTAGCACTCATAACTTCATTGACCCTCGGATCATGAAATAGGCTGATTATTTTGTCCATCTTTGCTCTATCTTTAAAGTCATGATTGCCAATGGGGGCACATTACCTTGCAAAGGGAAGTGTCGCAATGTGTGTATCTTGATTAGAGATTATAACCTGTGCTCTGACATGTTTTCCTTGCCCTTAGGTGGATGTGATGTGGTTTTTGGTGACTAATGGTTATGCATAGTTGGACCCATCTTATGGGATTTTGTTGAACTTTGGATGCCAGTTTTCAGACAATGGGAAAAAACACACATTGAAGGGCTTAGAACTGAGGTCTCTCAACATCATAAGTTCACATCGCATGGAAAAAATTCCTAAGAAGAATTCACATGGTGTCATCACTCAGCTCCATTCCATTCAGATGCAACCATCAGTGGTCTCCACTACTCCTTCTGATCTACAACAAATTTTGGATAGGTATGCCTATGTCTTTGTCGAACCAGTGGGATTGCCACCTTCATGACCAGCAGACCACCATATTTAGCTCCTCCTTGGAAGTGTTTCTCCCAATATCAGGCCCTACCGCAACCCATTTCACCAAAAGATAGAGATTGAGATGCTTGTTCGAGGCTTATTGAAGCAAAGTATTATTCACCCTAGTACCAATTCCTTTTCTTCACTAGTTCTTCTTGTCTAGAAAATAGATGGGTCATGGCACCTCTGCATTGACTTCTGAGCACTTAATCACATCATAATCAAGGATAAGTTTCCAATTCCAATTGTTGATGAGCTTCTTGATGAGTTTCATGGTGCTCATTTTTTCTCCAAGTTGGATCTTCATTCTGGGCATCACCAGGTTGATGAGGATGATATCTCTAAAATGGAGTTCTACACACATGATAGCCACTATGAGTTTTTGGTCATGCCCTTTGGCCTCACTAATGCTCCTTCAACATTCCAGGCATTGATGAATAACATATTCCGGCCCTACCTACGGAAATTCATTCTAGTCTTCTTTGATGATATCCTCATCTATAGTAAAACAGGGGCTAAGGATCTCCAACATCTGGATCTCATACTACAACTTCTCTCTGATCATCATCTCTATGAAAAATAGTCTAAATGTGTTTTTGGCTAGGAGCAAGTGGAGTATCTTGGGCATATTGTTTCAGCCCAAGGGGTTTGAGTGGATCCTGTAAAAATAGACACCATGAAAAATTGGCTGCATCCTCAGATACTCAAGAGCCTCCGTAGTGTTTTGGGGTTAGCTAGATACTATTGCAAGTTTGTCAAGGATTATGAGAAGATTGGAGCTCCATTAACAGCTATGTTAAAAAATGATGCTTTTACCTGGACACATGCTACTCAGTGTGCATTTGAAAAACTAAAACAAGCTATGTGTACTACACCTATTCTAGCTATGCTAGATTTTTCCAAGACCTTCACTATTGAGAGTGATGCTTGCAGCAATGGACTTGGTGTTGTTCTCCTTCAAGATGAACATCCCATCATGTTCACCAGCAAATCCCTTTCTGGCAAAAATTTAGTACTCTCTACATATGAGAAGGAAATGATGTCTATTTTGCATGTAGTATAGAAGTGGTGGCCATACCTACTAGGGAATCATTTTTTGCATCAAGACTAATCACCAGAGTCTGAAATATTTCATGGAACAATGGGTCTCCTCCCTAGCACAACAAAAATGGGTCAGCAAACTCATGGTTTATGAATATGAGATCACGTACAAGAAGGGTAAGGATAATATTGTGGCGTATGCTCTTTCTCGCAAATTTGATGACCAAGCTTCTCTTTCAGCTATTTCTATGCCTGTTCCAAATTGGTTGGAATTTGTCCAGTAGGGCTATGTCAAGGACTTTTCATTATCTCAAATCATTCAACAGTTGGCCAATAACCATTCTTATGTACTGCATTACTCTTGGGATGGTGCTTCTCTATTATACAAGGGTCATCTGGTGCTTCCCCAGAGAACAGATCTTCAGCAGGCTATCTTCTATGAACTCCATGCTTCTCCATCAGCAGGGCATTCTAGGTTCCTCAAAACTTATGAGCGGGCACAACGTAACTTCTTTTGGAAGGGAATGAAAAGGTCAATTCAATAGATGGTGGCTGAATGTGATACTTGCCAATGCAACAAGGGTGAAATGACACTCCTTCCTTGATTGCTTGAACCCTTGCCCATCCCTACATAGATTTGGACATATATTTCTATGGATTTAATTAAAGGGCTCCCTAAATCTATCGGGAAGACAATGATCTTGGTTGTGGCTAATCATCTCTCCAAATATAGTCATTTTTGTGCCCTTAGCCATCCTTATAGCATCTCCTCAGTCACACAAATTTTCATGGACCAGATCTTCCACCTTCATGGCATCCCTTCTTCCATTGTCTCAGATCGTGATGCAACTTTCACCAGTCATTTTTGGACAAAATTATTTTGACACACCAGCACCAAACTAAAGATGAGTTCTAGGTATCACCCACAAACAGATGGTCAGACTGAAATTATCAACAAATGTCTGGGAACTTATCTTTGTTGCTTCACCTCAGAACAACATCATCAGTGGGCAAAGTGGCTCCCTCTTACTGAATGGTGGTACAATACCTCCTACCACACTACATCTAAAATACTCCATATGGAGCAGTCTATGGTCAGGTACCACCAGTGCTCCTTCCATACACCCCTAGTAGTTCACCAGTTTAGGTAGTCAACACAGTTCTCTGAACCTGGGATTAGATTCTTTGCATCTTGTAGGACAATCTTCACATGGCAAGAAATCAAATGAAACAACAAGCTGATCAACACTGTTCTAAGCACACTTTTCAAGTAGGTGATATGGTTTTTCTTCATCTACAGCCATACAAGGAATCATCCCTGAAACTCAAAGCCCATCATAAGTTAGCTCCAAAGTTCTATGGGCCATATAAGGTTCTTGAGAAGATTGGGTTAGTTGCTTATAAATTGGAGCTTCCTCCTTCCTGCGTTCATCCAATATTTCATGTCTCTTATCTAAAGAAAGTTCTTGGCACCAACATCAGAGCACAAACTATTTTACCAGAACTGGATAATGAAGGATCCATCATTTTAGAGCTGGAGACAATCCTTGACAGATGCAATCATCAGCTTTGCTCCCAATCCATCATCGATGTTGGGAATTAAGGTGTCTCAACCTTGTAAATTCCTTGCATTTATTATTGTAATGTAATTTATTTACTCAGCCTATGTTGTAATGTTGCACATCCTGTTTTGTCATCTAGTGTGAAGTGGCATGATGAGCTGTCACCCCACTTCTAACGTGACTAGGATGGTCAACTCACTCCATGTGGAGATAGGTGTCCCTATTGAGTGGTAGAGGTTTTCTACCATGTGTCGACATCTTGACTAGTTTGTAAGTGAATCTTGACCAAAACAGTTATGATAGATTCCTATGATAGAATCTATGACATGTAAGAGTCAGAAATAGAAGGTTCTATGACAGGTGAAGACATGTGTCACAAGGCATCTTGGAAGAAAGCACCTTTGGACGCCCCAAGGAGGGTTTTGTCATGTTGTAAGAGAATATGCTATTTATAGCCTATGTATGATAGATTCTCTTACAGCTGTAAGTTATAACAGCTATGACAGATTCTATGATAGTTGGTTGGTGTGTAAGAGCATCTGTCATTGTCCAAATTGGAAATAGGATACCATATTAGGATGGGGTGATATGACAAGTGTCATGATCATGCTGCAGTATTGGACAAGTGTCCCTAGGCATGGGGTTTGGACCATGAGGCCAAGTTGGATGCCCATTCCAAGATATGTTCAGTTTTGCCTTGAAAACTTCATTATAAGCAGGTGCTTGGAGAGGAGATGTAAGAGGTGATTAACAAGTGTTGTTATGCTACCGATATGTCTCCAGATATGAGTGTTGAAGACTCCTGAGAGCTTGCATTGAAAAGTGTATTGTAAACCATTACAATTTTGATAATACATTATGGAGGTTTTAGAGTGTGGGTTTTTTTACCCGATAAGGGTTTTCCCCATGTATATCGTGTGTCTCTCTTCTTCTGTCTTACATTCTTATGTGGTGCATTGCTGCAATATCTCTATTGTTGTGTTAGACATTCTGTAATTGTAAAGGTTAAAATGAATTTGCACTCTTCTCTCCTCATTAGATTAGTGTAGGAAGCAATTTTTGTACACCTTGCTTCCTTTTAGTTGGTATAAGAGCTATTGTCTTTGGTCCTAGTTGTTGGATAGGGGTTTTGTGTACTAATTTTAGGTTGAGTAGGAGTCTGTGCAAAGTATTCTAAAATCTTGTTGCAGGAATGAGATGGTAGGTACATCTGAAAGAATAGAGATGGGGATGTTTAATGACACAAATTTTGAGTTATGGAAACTTAAGATGGAATGTTATGGAGTTGATCATGTGGCTACATTTAGTATGATATTGATCTAGAGCTCTTGTTTGATAGTATGCAATAACCCTCATGCATGGTGGTTATGTTCTATCATTCTATGGTCATTTGCAACAAAGTATTCATGTTGGATGTTCATTCTTGGCTCCCTGATCACATGGATAAACTTGGGTTGCCATGGCTATGGTTTGATGTGCTTATGTTGGGTGCTTGGTTTTAGTCCCTAGCATTGGAAGACATTTTCTTGTTAACCCCAAATGCATGCAGGTTGTGGAGTTAGTCCTTGGATGGTTTGAAAGCTTTTGGATTAGCCTAGTTCCTCTGTATGTTTGTACACGGTGATGGTTGTGGAGTTGGCCTACAAATGGGGTTGAAGTTCCTGGACCTCTATTTCATATTAGTTGGTTGTACTTGCATGTCTCAGTTTCATATTATTTTGATCTAAGGGTTTTGTAGATTTTCCATTTCAAAAATCTTTGGTTATGCTTATCTATGTTATTCCATTATTCTGGTTTAACTATATTGGTGATTTTCAGACTAGTGTGTTTTCTAGATGATAAGTGGATATGGATCTGCATGTATGTTAGTGACATGGTGGTTTTGCAGGTTTTACATGGTTAATCAAAACTTGTGGTTTTGTAAATCTATAGACAAACTATTTTTTAGATTATGATTCCTTGAGAGTGTTTTTGGATGTAAGATAGTTGCAGATTTGTATGTATGCTTTGTGCATAATGTGAGGAGGTTTGTATCTTTCTTAGTGTGGATATGTTGGTATGTGATTTATCACTCATCATTTCTACAACATATGCTTGATTAGTTCCTTGACTATGATCAATTGTTTATGGACTTGTTGGCAAATTGAATCTAGAATTGATTTGATGGTTGAGTCTTGAAGTCTACATATTGTCTTCTTTGGTATCTCCATTTGCAAGTTACTAATGTGATGATGAGTTTGCATGTTTCATGTTTTTTATCTATGAGTTATGCAGTTTTGTGGGCTGATCACCTATTTGATTGCAGTGGGATGACTCGAATGTGGACTATCTATATGCACAAGATTGATTTAGTATTTATGCAGACTTCGTTAGTTGGCCTTGTCTGTGGTCATTTGTGTATTTGGTATGTTTCTTTGGCATAAGAGGATGGATAATTAGACTGCATGGATAGTTAGTTATTGGGACTTATAGCATGTTTATCATAATGTCATGGATAGCTTGGTTACACAGTTTAGTGTAAGATTTTGATAGTAATGGCTTTATCTTCTTGACTTGGAGATCTTGGTTCTACTTTATTCTTTTGTGTTGCTGATATTGTACAGGATAATTATTAGATTGTGTTAGAGCCATGGATGATCTTCATTAAGAGGATGGTTATCATGATGCCTTAATAAGATCGGTATCACAATTTTAGTAGGAGCTTTGGTAGTGATGTTGGATTCATCATAAGTGATGGATGATCTTCTACAGTGGATATTGGTGTCATGGAGGATCTCTTGGTTTTGAGAGTTCTTTGACATTTTTAGTTTTGTTTTCAGGAGATGGCTATCTTCATATGTTTGAGATGTTGACATCTTGATTGACGTGTCAGGTTTATGATTTGTCAGTATGACACATTTATCCTTTGTTTAGAGATGTTGTTACTATGTCATGATTTATTCTTGATGCTAGCTTAAAGTTTTGGAATGATACATGTTCTCTTGAGACAGGATGTATGCATCATTGTACACTTGTTGTATGTGATCTTCTTATGAGGAGATGGTTAGATCATGATGTCATGACAAGCTTCTTGATCATGCAGATGTGCAGTGGGAGTTCTGATAGTGATCTTGTTTGTTCTCTTTGGTTTGAAGTATTAATCATTTGCTTGAGTCTTCATGATTTTGTAGGATGCATTTTAAGTTGGCATGTATTGGTTGTTGGATGCTCATGGATACTAAAGAGACTTGATGTGAGGCTTGAGATCTCTTGTTGAAGGGATCATGTGTTGGAATGATTAAATTTAAGAAGAAAGACCAAGAAGCCTTCACTTGTTATGGACGTGAGTTCGTATTTGAACTTGAGAGGAGATTGTTCTTGGAGAGAGAATATAAGACTCGGTGTATCTTAGTGGATTAGTCTCATTACCCACTCTTAGTTCACTTAGTAAAAAATGTTCTGATAGGTTTTGCCCAGTTTATTTCAGATTCATGTTGTTTTATGCTTTGTTTTCTCATGGATATGAATCTTGAGGTACTATTATTGGTTTTGGAGATTTCTTTTGAGGGATGATATGATAGCATGGTTATCTTCTTGATTCATATAGTTTGTTTTATGATGTTCATTTATGAGCAATTTAGGAGATGTGATTGGGCTTATTCCTTGTTATGGAATGGTTATGAGTTTGATCTACCTTGATTAGAGAGGCTTACATCCATGCTGATGTTTATTTGATCTTATGAGATTGAATGGTTGGGTGTTGTTAAGGCTTTTCAGCTAGGGTTTTGTGAAGGGGATCATACTTGGCACAACTTAGCACTTGGTGATGTTGGCAGAAGGACATGATATGGTTTGCAGTTTCTCTTTATGGTCTCATTTTTCTTCCTAGAGGTTCTTACTCATCTAGTATGATCACTAGGTTTGTGGTCATTTACTGTTGTTGTACTTTATTGTTTTTTGGCAACAATATGTGTTCTTTTTAGATGTGAACTTGGGAGAAGTGGAGGATATCAGAGGTGAGAGAGTGAGAAGAAAACTATTTGTGGAAGTATGCTCTATTTTGCAATAGTTGGTTGTAGTTTGCAGATCATTGTAATTGTTCTTTGTATTATATGTTTGTATTATAAGCCATCTTTTTATGTAAGTGCTGATTGGTAGACTTTGAGTTACTTCAGTTGGCATTGCTTATGCAGTTTGATTCCTAGGATGTATGTACATCTTTGGTAGATTGGTTTTTCATTGGACTATAGTATCAAAGGTCTTGAGATTTTTTACACATCAATGGTTTTGGTGTGTCTGTTATCATGGGAGATGGTAATTTTGTGTAGGACAGTGGATTACACAGGGATGAGAGTTGCAGTATAGGCTGAATATGTCATGTGCAAAAGTTCTATCAATGGTGGTTTTTTAGTTGGATGTAAACAACTAGTTGTGGTTATTGTTCTAACTATTTTGGAGCTTACATGCTTGATCTTGTTTTAAAGATGTTTGGACTTCAAAGTTATGTTCTATTAATCAGTTTGAAGTTGGATACATTGGTGTGTCTATGTGACATTTAGTGTTTCATCATATTTTTGGCATTCCTATGTTTTTGTCATGTTGGTGATCACTTGGAAGATGTTATAGGTGCTTCTTTAAAGCTATTGAGCATAGTGGAGTTCAGTTGAGCTGATTATTTGGTGGCTACTCATGCTTACATGGAAGCCATTTGGCTTAAGATATTGTGTTCAGATATTGGTGTTGGTGGAAGATAGTTTACTATCTATTGTGATAGTCAGAGTGCGATGTTGCATACGCATTATCGAAACCAATGGGCACAGGGAAGTTCAGATGGTGTTCGGAGTCTATGGGCCCCTCGGCCCATAGCAGTTAAATCTTGTTATTTCTATTCGCTCTTACAAGGTGTCTAGCAAGTGGGAGAATGTTGGCAATTAAGGTGTCTCAACCTTGTAAATTCCTTGCATTTATTACCGTAATGTAATTTATTTGCTTAGCGTATGTTGTAATTTTGTTGCACATCTTGTTTTGTCATCTAGTATGAAGTGGCACGATGAGTTGTCACCCCACTTGTAAGGTGACTAGGATGGTCAACTCACTCCATGTGGAGATAGGCATCCTTTTTTAGTGGTAGAGGTTTTATGCCACGTGTCAGCATCTTGACTAGTGCGTAAGTGAATCTTGACTGAAACAGTTATGATAGATTCCTATGACAAAATCTATAACATGTAAGAGTCAGAAATAGAAGGTTCTATGACAAGTGAAGACCTGTGTCACAAGGCATCTTGGAAGAAGGCATCTTTGGGTGCCCCAAGGAGGGTTTTTCCATGTTGTAAGAGAATATGCTATTTATAGCCTGTGTATGAAAGATTCTCTTATAGCTGTAAGTTATGACAACTATGATAGATTCTATGACAGTTGGTTGGTGCATAAGAGCATCTGTCATTGCCCAAATTGGAAATAGGTGACTATATTGAGATGGGGTGATATGACAAGTGTCATTATCATGTTGTAGTGTTGGACAAGTGTCCCTAGGCATGGGTTTTGGGTGATGAGGCCAAGTTGGACACCCATTCTAGGATATGTTCAATTTTGCCTTGAAAACTTCACTATAAGCAAGTGCTTGAAGAGGAGATGTAAGAGGTGATTAACAAGTGTTGTTATGCTACTGGTTTGTCTCTAGATATGAGTGTCGAAGTTGCCTAAGAGCTTGCATTGCAAAGTGTATTGTAAACCATTACAATTTTGATAATACATTGTGCAGGTTTTGGAGTGTGGGGTTTTTTACCTAATAAGAGTTTTCCCCACATATATCTTGTGTCTCTCTTCTTCTGTCTTACATTCTTATGTGGTGCATTGCTGCAATATCTCTATTGTTGTGTTAAAAATTCTATAATTATAAATGTTAAAATGAACTTGCACTCTTCTCTCCTCATTAGATTAGTGTAGGAAGTGATTTTTGCACACCTTGCTTCCTTTCAACCGAGGTATTAATTTAGTGGTACAGAATGCAACCAGAGGATGCTACATGGGAAGCACTCCTTTAGATTCAACAACAATTTCCACATATTAATCTTTGAGGACAAAGCTTTTCTAAGAGGGAGGGGATGTTAGGAACCCATGTTTAACCCTTCTCTTCACTTTGTTAGTATGTTACTTTTGGATGCATATGCTTTGTAATTCATCCTGTGAGTATATTGTATTATCCCACATTCATGGGAAGTAATAGTTGTTTAGATTAGACTTAGTATATAAGTACATGTCGAGTCCAATGAAGGCATCCACAAATTTATTGTATTGAGTTTCCTCAAAGGAGGTTGCCCCTGTTGGCAAAAGACACTGCAAGGCATGCCATGTGTTGTCATTGATGGCAACTCAGTGCATTCCACACATCCACAGTGTAGTATCAGATAATACCGGAAGTTGGTTCCAAGATTTATTCAGTCTGGATAGACAGGAATAGGGTATATGGTAGAGTTTAGAATTTTAGTAAGTGGATCTCTCCATTTTAATTATTGCATGTTGTGAATCTAAGGGAGTGTAGAGGAATTTTAGAACAATCTAAATCCAAGATTTCAGCCTCTGGTGCCAAAGGGATTCAAAGTTATGAGCATCTGAGTACTAGGTCCTAATATGACAAGACAGTTCAGTGAAGAACAGTCCAACTTATGTTAGATCCTTGTGCGGATCTAGTAGAAGTGTTTTGATGAGTTGTGTATGGGATATAATGTTAGTGGTCGACATGAATGGTGACTTGCAAGTGTTATTTCTGGTATGCATCAATATTGTTGTATGAATTCAGCTGACAGAATAGAGTACTCGTATTGTTAAGTTCTTTATAAGGCTGACAGATAGGTGATTGAGTTTGTTGATGTGGATATATATAACCGATGGATTTGAGTGATGTGGGGTAAGTAAGTAATCCTTTTTTAAACATTCTTGTAGGTAGTAATCCTCTCTTGAGCAGTGAGCTCTGGGTAGTGATCCTAAATGCATTTGCATTCCCCTCTTTATAATACTTAAATTAACAGAGTATAATCTTTGTGGGTGAACCCCCACTGTGGTTTTTCCCTTAACTAGGTTTCCATGTCAAAATCTTGGTGTCAAGTGTATTATTTATGTTTCTGCTCATGTTTTATTAATTCTTGCTTTTCATGATTATGTCATCAATCTGTTAAGATGTTGTAAAGAAGAATTAGTTGTAGCAAACTTTAAAAGTTTTAAGACAACCGATTCACCCCCCTCTCAGTTGTTAGCCCTAATTCCAACAATTGGTATCAGATCAAGGTTCCTTCAAAGAAGCCTAACAGCTTGAGGAAGATTTGGGAAAGAGTTTTAATGGGTTCATTCAAGAACAACTTCAATTGGCTTTAGAAGATCTTGATCGGTCCAAAGAAAAATAGATGATCTGAAAGCAAACCTCAAGGATGCTGATGATTGCATTGAATTGCTAAAAGATAAACTAAAGAAATCAATGGAAGAAAGGAAAGAACTACTTCATAAGCTAGCTAATCTTACTGAAGAAAATGGCATGAATGAGGCTTTAGAAGAAAAGACAAAGAAATGTGAGGAGCTGACAAAAGAAGTTTCTATTTTAAAACATGAGATGGAATCTAGGGTAATGAGGCTAACCAAAGAAATTGAGAAAAGGAAGAAGACTGAAGAAGACCTAAATCAAATTCTAAAAGAAAGAACTAAAGAATGCTATAGATTGTATAGAATAGTTGGCTATCTAAGGTCTGATCTACAAGAAAGCAGAGACAATGAGAGAGAACTTGAGAGGCAAATTGTTATTCTTAGACATGACCTAGAAGTTGCAAATGAATATAAGGAGAAGTTCAAGATAAGCTCAACTAAACTTGAAGCACTACTTGAAAGTCAGAAAAGGATGATGACAAACATGGTCTTGGATATGAGAAAGGTGAAATCTCCAGATCTAGACAAAGAAATTTTCAATCAAGGAATAGGAGAAACAGACCTAGAAGACCTCTGATAAGACAACCTAATTCTCAAAGATATCCAACATTTAATGGAAATTGTTTTAATTGCAATAAATTTGGTCATAGAGCTACTCAGTGCAGAAGCAGAGTAAATCAAAATGGTCCATCCTTCTCCAGTTAATGCTTCAAGTGTAAGAGGTATGGTCATAGATCAAATGAATGCAGAAGTATGATAATGGATAACTCTAACAATAGAGGAAATGAAAACTTTTTCAATGATTACTACTTTACTTGCAATGGATTTGGACACATGGCTAATCAGTACAGATCAAGAGGAAATCAAGTATATAAGAAAAGAAGTGTTGTGTGCTTTAACTACAATAGATCTGGTCATATTGCAAGATTCTATAGAAGTAGGAATAGTGAAAGAAGATGTCTAGGAAACAAAAAGCCGGATGAGCAGAGACAAGACAAAGGCAAGGTAAAAATTGATGTGAATGAGATCTAGAATGAAATGAGAAAGACATGGGTTAAGAAAAGTGTTATGAACAATAATAATGGGTCCGCATTGGAAGCTAGTGCTGATAATTCCTCTGGGAATTAAATCAGGAGCTCTAGCTTAGGGGTAGCTACATTGAAGATCAAATTTCCCCAACCAGTAAGTAGATGCCTGAATTGGGCACAATGAATAAAGCTTGAGAAGATTATTACATAACTTTCAATGAAACTTCTAGAAGAAAAGAATCTAATTTGACTAATTACAAAGTAATTAAGGATTAACTGTATGTAGAAATAGTGTAACTGGATGTGTTAGGGCAGAGCATTTATTATAAAGGCAAATTAGGTTTTGCAGAGCATAAAAAGGTCATTCATTCTTTATTTGAATCACTTTGCATTTGAAGATAGCAAGAAGAAGAGAGTCTAAGCTAAGATTTCAAGGATTTGAAGTGTGACTAGAAAATTCATTTGCTAACCCTAACTCCATGGAAGAAAAAGGTATTTATCTGTGAAGCCTTGAATTTGTAATCTTTTGTAATGGCCACTCCTCTTGTTGTTGATATTACTAAAAGGCCTCAACCAAACTTTAAGAAGCATCCATATAAATTGGTCAAAATCAAACCTTTAGGAGCACTTTCTGGTGTCCCATACGAAGTTCTGCATGTTGAGGATATTAAGGGATACATCCATTGTAGCATAGATGAATTTAGAAATCTGAAACTCTTGGATTTGTTTAACAACTACCTAAGGGATGATAGCTATAAATTGAAACTAGACTACAAAGCCCTAGAAAGAAAACATTTTCTACAACTTATTAATTTTCTGACATTTGATGAGAATGAGTGGGTTCAATATATCTTGAGCCAAATACATGATGAGTTCATATGGCTATTGAAACCATTCAAGATTACAAAAGATGTTATCAAGATTATAACTGAGTGTTATTTTTTGTACGCATCAATATTGATGTATGAATTCAGCCGACATAATAGAGTAGTTGTATTGTTAAGTTCTTTTTAAGGCCGACAGATAGGTGATTGAGTTTGTTGATGCGGATATATATAACCGATGGATTCGAGTGATGTGGGTTAAGTAATCCTTTTGTAAACATTCTTGTAGGCAGTAAGCCTCTCTTGAGCAGTGAGATCTAGGCAGTGAGCCCGAATGCACATGCATTTCCCTCTTTATAATACTTAAATTAATAGAGTATAATCTTTGTGGGTTAACCCCCACCGTGGTTTTTCCCTTAACTGGGTTTCCACAGCAAAATCTTTGTGTCAAGTGTGTTATTTGTGTTTCTACTCATGTTTTATTAATTCTTTCTTTTCATGATTATGTCATCAATCTGTTAAGCTATTTTAAAGAAGAATTAGTTGTAGCAATCTTTAAAAGTTTTAAGACAATTGATTCACCCCCCTCTCAGCTGTCAACCCTAATTCCAACAATTGGTATTAGAGAAAGGTTCCTTGAAAGAAGCCCAACAGCTTGAGAAAGATCTGGGAAAGAGTTTTAATGGGTTCACTCAGAGAACAACTTCAATTGGCTTTAGAAGATCTTGATCGGTTGAAAGCAAAAATAGATGATCTAAAAGTGAACCTCAAGGATGCTGATGATTACATTGAATTGCTAAAAGATAAAGTAAAGAAATCAGTGGAAGAAAGGGAAGAACTACTTCAACAGCTAGCTAATCTTACTAAAGAAAATGGCATGAATGAGGCTTTAGAAGAAAAGACAAAGGAATGTGAGAAGCTAACAAAAGAAGTTTTAATTTTCAAACATGAGATGGAATCTGGGGTAATGAGGCTAACCAAAGAAATTGAGCAAAGCAAGAAGATTGAAGAAGACCTAAATCAAAATCTAAAAGAAAGGACTAAAGAATGTTGCAGATTGGATAGAATAGCTGGCCATCTAATGTCAGATCTACAAGAAAGCAGAGACATGAGAGAGAACTTGAGAGGCAAATTGTTATTCTCAGACATGACCTAGAAGTTGCAAATGAATACAAGGAGAAGTTCAAGATAAGCTCAACTAAACTTGAAGCACTGCTTGTAAGTTAGAAAAAGGCTGATGGCAAGCATGATCTTGGATATGAGAAAAGTGAAAGCTCTAGATCTAGACAAAGAAATTTTCAATCAAGGAATAGGAGAAATAGACCTAGAAGACCTTCGGTATTATAGCCTAATTCTCAAAGATATCCATCATTCAATGGAAATTGTTTTAATTGCAATAAATTTGGTCATAGAGCTACTCAGTCTAGAAGCAAAGTAAATCAAAATGGTCCATCCTTCTCCTGTCAATGTTTCAAGTGTAAGAGGTATGGTCATAGATCAAATGAATGCAGAAGTATGATAATGGATAACTCTAACAATAGAAGAAACATAAACTTTTTCAATAGTTACTGCTTTACTTGCAATGGATTTGGACACATGGCTAATTAGTGAAGATCAAGAGGAAATCAAGTATATAAGCAAAGTAGTGTTGTGTGCTTTAATTGCAATAGATCTGGTCATATTGCAAGATTCTGTAGACGTAGGAATAGTGAATGAAGAGGTCTAGTAAATAGAAAGTCGGATGAGCAAAGACAAGACAAAGGCAAGGGAAAAATTGATGTGAATGAGATCTAGAATGAAATGAGAAAGACATGGGTTAAGAAAAGTGTTATGAACAATAATAATGGGTCCGCACTAGAATCCGGTGCTGATAATTCCTTTGGGAATTAAATTAGGAGCTTTGGCTCAGGGGGAGCTACATTGAAGATCAAATTTCCCCAGCTAGTAAGTAGCTGCCTGAATTAGGCACAATGAATGAAGCTTGAGAAGATTATTACATAACTTTCAAAGAAATTTCCTGAAGAAAAGAATCTAAGGTGACTAATTACAAAGCAATTGAGGATTAACTACATGCAGAAATAGTGTAACCGGATCTGTTAGGGCAGAGCATTTATTACAAAGGAAAATTAGGTTTTGCGGAGCATAAAAAGGTTGTTCCTTCTTCATTTGAATCACTTTGGATTTGAAGATAGCAAGAAGAAGAGCGTCTAAGCTAAGATTTCAAGGATTTGAAGTGTGACTGGCGAATTCACTCATTAATCCTAACTCTATGGAAGAAAAAGGTATTTATCTGCAAATCGTTAAATTTGTAATATTTTGCAATGGCCACTCCTCTTGTTGTTGATATTACTAAAAGACATCAGCCAAACTTTAAGAAGCATCCATACAAATCAGTTGAAATCAAACCTTTAGGAGCACTTTCTGGTGTCCCATACAGAGTTCTGCATGTTGAGGATATTAGGGTATACATCCACTATAGCATAGATAAATTTGGAAATCTAAAACTATTGGATTTGTTTAACAACTACCTAAGGGATGATAGCTTTAAATTAAAACTGAAATACAAAGCCCTAGAAAGCAAACATTTTCTACAAGTCATTAAATTTCTGACATTTGATGAGAATGATTGGGTTCGATATATCTTGAGCTGAATACATGATGAGTTCATATGGCTATTGAAATTCAAGATTAAAAAGGATTTTACCAAGATTGTAACTGGGTTAAATTCAACTGGTGGATTACCCATGTTGAAGGCTGTGAAAAACCAGACAGTGACTGATGCTACCGGTGCCAAGTTTGACAAAAGGGCGATGACCATCAATGATATTATAGAACCAGATGTTAAGTTTGCCTCTATGATGATTGGCTACAATATTTACCACTCCAACAGGGATAATTCTGTCTCTGAAATTGCCATATATGTAGTATATCAAATGTTGAAAGAAAATGTAGATTATGACCTATGTGAGCTATTGCAGAACCAACTGATTGAAAATTTGAGCAAAATAAAAAAGGATAAGAAAAACACCTTTAACTATGGTTCCCTAGTTATATGTTTGTTCTTCTATTTTATGAATGAAGAACCTGGAGTACAAGGTGTGCACTGGACAAACGACAGACCGATTGTATGGCAAATAAGAGATCATCTTCTCAGTATTGGAGACTTAAGTACATAGAAGACTACAATCTATGGTTACTTTAAAAATTTTCAAAAAATGATGCATTCTACGGAAAGAATCCCTAAGTCAGTAGTTGAGAAGTACCAGGATGAAATCTACTTTCTGGTAGACACTGATTAGTGCCTAATGGAGGCTGTGGAACCCAGAAGTATATAGATTATGCCTATGGGCTATTAGGTTGATGAGAAGATCTTGGATATGTATGTTCAACATCTCCTGAGCAAATCAAAAGCCACCTCTGTTGAAAGGTTTGGAAAGTATAAGGAGCTAAGTCTAAAATTGCATGTTAAGCTCAAGCGACCAGAGATCAAGAGAAAAGTTCAGAGGCAAGTTGAAAGGTATGCTAAGAGCATTGGCCTAACCAAGGAAGCAGTGAAGCAAAATAGAGAAAGAATTGAAAAGGATGAAAAGGAGAAACATGATAAGAAAAAAGAAGATGCTTCGGTGGAATCATCCTCCACTAGGGCTTAAATTTGATGGTTGACCCTGCCTGTGAAGCAAATTTTTTGTGATGGTCGTCTATAAATGAAGTTGCTTTCAAATATTAAAGTCTATCTATTTTAAGAAAAAAAATATATAGACTAAAAATATATATATAACAATTACATAGAAAATTTGATAGTTTACTTGAAATCTTGCCTTTCAAATGATACAATCTTCCTAAAATTATAATTGTATGTTATGACTAAAATCAATAAATATGGCTATACAGCCATCAAATTTAAGCCTCTCCTCTACTTCAAGAACTACTAGAAGCTCTGCTGCTACCTCTATTCCACTTAAACCTGCAAAACCGGAAGATAAATCATCTGGCAAGGAAAAGAAAAGAACAAAAATAATGGCAAAAAGGCCATATGAAAGTTTGGAAGAAAAGGATGAAGAAAAGACAGATACAGATGATGAACTTAAGGAGCTAAAGTCACCAAGTACTAAAGCTGTTAAAGTATCAGAAGAGAAGATTTCTGGAAGCAAGAAAATAATAAAGAGACAAAAATCAAAAGCTGATGCTGAGAAGAAAATTCCCTCTATGAAGAGCGTTGTCAAGAAAATCAAGTTGTTGAAGGGAACTTAAAACCATTAACTAAATTCTATGATCTTTGCAATAATGCTGACAAAAGACTCTTGGAAGAAGCTACTATCAAGTACTTAAATGTGTTCAATCGAGCATTGGTAGAAATTTCGTTAGAAGTTCTGAAAAGTCTAAGGGATATATTGGAAATTAGGAAAGAAGATGCCAAGGATAAAGATATGGAGTTGAGAGAACATGTACTAACCACTCTATGTTTGGTAATCTCCAGTAGAGAAGGAGACAAAATATTCAAAGAGGTTAAAAATGATTTCAGGAGTAAAACAAGAATGAATAAACTAATGATTGGAGAGATAGATGAAATTGTTCAAGAAACTAAACAAATTTTGAGAAAAGCTTTGGACAAGAACGAGTTCTTTGTTGTGTCAGATGAGCCTGCTAATGGCACACTAGTCCCAGATGAAAAAGAGCAGTAGAAGGATGAGCACCAATATGGAATAGATGACTCCTCTATTCTGGAAGTGGAGAAAATAAACAAGGAAGATATAGAAATGGTGGATAAAACTAATGATGCAGGAGATACTCTAACTCTTCCTGATAAATCTAGAAAAGAAGAAATTGATGAGAATACTGTTGCTACACAAGATCATCTAGAACATATTTTAAATTGTGAGGACAAAGGAAAGAAGCCCCCTACAAATGACATAGAGAAAGGTGAAGCAGAGAAAGAAGAAGAAGTCAAAGATAAGGAAGATAAAGTAGAAGAAGATGGTGCAAATGTTGATGCACCCAAACAAAATAGTCCTATCACTGAGAAAATCCAAGGAAAGGAAAGTGGTCCAGAAATTGTGGCAAGAGACATTGCAAATGCAGTGAAAAGTTTTCTGAGTAAAGAGATGCTAGAGTTTGATGAACCTGAACTAATTCAAGAATGACTCAACCTAGATACCTTCTCTCTAGTCTAATTGATGAAGATAACATCTTTCACACAAGCCAAGGCAAGAGAAAAGGTATTGAAATCTCACATAGAGGACAATGAGCTGCTAGGCCTTACATCTGGTATATTGGAGAAGATAATGCCAACATTCCAGAAGAATCCATCTGACTCTCCCTCTAGAAATCTGAAGAGCCTTGTAAATTCTGTAAGTACACACTTTGAGTCCTTTGAAAAATCTACAGAAGTTAAAGTTCAGAATGATTTTAATAGAAAAAGATTTGATGCACTCAAAGGCATGATTGGGTTAGATAGAGTGGTATTAGATAATAGTATAAAGAGTATTCAAAATGCCCTTTCAAAAGGAGGCAATATATATATATATATGTTTTGTTTATCTACTCCTAAAGTCATAGAGGATATAGAAGATAAAATAAAGGACTCCAAACAGAAATTGTCAAGTATGTCCCAAGCTTTTGATCCATTGATAGTATCAGTGGCAAGTAAGGAATGTCAAGCAATCAGCTAGATGCAAGAAATAAAGAAGTTGATAAGAGAAAAGGAGAGCATTAAAGCAAGAATGGGTGAGCTTCAGGGACTGATTTCCCTTAAGATAGAAGCAATGTTCAATGCTATGATAGAAGCCCAAATTGCTACATAAACAAGTGATCCCATTGACCTCTGGAAGGCTGAAGCACAAGCATTTTTTCTCAATGCCCACATTTCAACTTTGAATAGTATGAAGAATAGTTGGGATACAAAGTTGGCGCTACTGAAAAATATTTTTGATGATATACTTAAGTATATGTAAATACAACATAAGGATTGGTTGTACATATGTGACATTATATACATAATTTTTGAGTGAATTTTGGTTTGTAGACTCCATGCTTTTCCATTGATGTCAAAGGGGGAGTGAAGAGAAGTGAAAAATAAGGAATCCAACAAAGGGGGAGCTTTGGAAACAATGGAGAACACAAGTGTATAGAGTAAGGGGGAGTAGCTCTGGCACTTAGTCCTTTTTCACTAAGTGTTGCCATCAATGCCAAAGGGGGAGACTGTTGGAAATAGACACTGCAAGGCATATCATGTGTTGTCATTAATGGCAACTCAGTCCATTCCACACATCTGTAGTGCAGTATTAGATAATACCGGAAGTTAGTTCCAAGATTTATCCAATCCAGATAGACAGGAACATGGTATATGGTAGAGTTTAGTATTTTGGTTAACAAATCTCTCCAGTTAATTATTACATGTTGTAAATCTGAGGAGTATGGAGGAATGTCAGAACAATCCAAATCCAAGATTTTTTCCTCTGATGCCAAAGGGATTAACAGTTATGAGCATCTGAGTATCAGGTCCTAATATGACAGGACAGTTCAGTTAAGAACAAGCCAACTTGTATTAGATCCTTGTGCGGATCTAGTAGAAGTGTTTTGATGAGTTGTGTATGGGATATAATGTTAGTGGCCGACATGAATGGTGACCTGCAAGTGTTATTTTTGGTACACATCAATATTGATGTATGAATTCAACCGACAAAGCAGAGTACTTGTATTGTTAAGTTCTTCATAAGACCGACAGATAGGTGATTGAGTTTGTTGATGCGGATATATATAACTGATGGATTTGAGTGATGTGGGGTAAGTAAGTGATGAGAATATGAAGTAAGTGTGAAAAAGGCAGATAGAAGTGCAAAAGAGAAGAGATCTGAGGTCTGGATTATGGCAGAGCAGTAAACAGGGCAGAATTAAGATGAAGTGTGTAAAATCAATATTTTGTGCTTAACCAGAACTAAATTCTTGCATTGGCAGATGCTACTTATTAGTTCAACACTCTATAATCCTTTTGTAAACATTCTTGTAGGTAGTAAGCCTATCTTGAGCAGTGAGCCCAAATGCATGAGCATTCCCCTCTTTATAATACTTTTAACAGAGTATAATCTTTGTGGGTTAACCCCCACCATAGTTTTTCCCTTAATCAGGTTTCAACCTCAAAATCTTGGTGTCAAGTGTGTTATTTATGTTTTTGCACATGTTTTATTAATTCTTGCTTTTCATGATTATGTCATCAATCTGTTAAGATGTTGCAAAGAGGAATTAACTGCAGCAAGCTTTAAAATTTTTAAGACAAGTGATTCACCCCCCCTCTAAGTTGCTATCCCTAATT
This sequence comes from Cunninghamia lanceolata, assembly GCA_027924645.1. Classification (NCBI taxonomy): domain Eukaryota; kingdom Viridiplantae; phylum Streptophyta; class Pinopsida; order Cupressales; family Cupressaceae; genus Cunninghamia; species Cunninghamia lanceolata. The sequence goes on from BSBN01000739.1 coordinate 5,066,707, forward strand.
CCAACAGGCCCCTCAAAGTGACCTGCAATTAATAAATTCCTTCTGTGTTTCTGCTATTTCTGTTATTTTGTGCATTTTCATTATATTGTTGCAAAAGAGGAATTAGCTGCAGCAAGCTTTAAAAGTTTTAAGACAAGTGATTCAGCCCCCCTCTATGTTGCTATCCCTAATTCCAACAGCCCCCTCAAAGTGACCTGCGATCAATAAATTCCTTATATGTTTCTGCTATTTCTATTATTTTGTGCAAAAGAGAAGAGATCTGAGGTCTGGATTATGGCAGAGTAGTAAGCAGGGTAGAATTAAAATGAAGTGTGTAAAATTAATATTTTGTGCTTAACCAGAACTAAATTCTTGCATTGGCAGATGCTACTTATCAGTTCAACAATCTATAATCCTTTTGTAAACATTCTTGTAGGCAGTAAGCCTCTCTCAAGTAGTGAGCCCAAATGCATGTGCATTCCCCTCTTTATAATACTTTTAACATAATATAATCTTTGAGGGTTAACCCCCACCATGGTTTTTCCCTTAACTAGGTATCCACCTCAAAATCTTGGTGTCAAGTGTGTTATTTATGTTTCCGCTCATGTTTTATTAATTCTTGCTTTTCATGATTATGTCATCAATCTGTTAAGATGTTGCAAAGAGGAATTAGCTGCAGCAAGCTTTAAAATTTTTAAGACAAGTGATTCACCCCCCCTCTAAGTTGCTATCCCTAATTCCAACAGCCCCCTCAAAGTGACCTACGATCAATAAATTCCTTCTGTGTTTCTGCTATTTCTATTATTTTGTGCATTTTCATTATATTGTTGCAAGAGGTTCCTCTCACTCTATAGATTTGCACCATAGGCATGTTGTAAAGGATTTTTCTACACTAATTGGTTGTTATCAGGGTTATTATCATGTTCCTCTCCTAAAATTCTTTACAACACCCTTTCTATTGTGCCTTTGCATTGAAAATTTGTGAAAAATTACATATTTTGGCTATATTTTCACTAATGTTTGACTTAGATTGGCACTATAAGTGTGTTGTGATAGATTTTATGGCTTTAGGTGACTGATATTACTGTTATAATCTTATTCACCTACTAAAATTCTTTACAACACCCTTTTTATTGGGTCTTTGCATTGAAAATTTGTGAAAAATTGCATATTTTAGTGTATTTTCACTAGGTTTTGACTTGTCATCACTCTAGGTTTGCATCAAAAGTTTGTTGTGAAGCATATTATTACTTTATTGGCCTGATATCAGACATATTATTTTCTGCCCCTAATCAATTTCCTTACAACACCTTTTCTTTCACTTATTTATATTGAGAAAACTAGAAAAAAATCAAGCATTTCGGATCTTAAACATATCTTGCTCATTGGGTTTGTTCTATTAGTTTGTGCATCAAGTGTTGCATGCTTGTGTATGAGTCTTATGATCTTCTGCCCTAATACAAACATTCCTTTGAGAAGAAGTAGAAGACTCATGGGATCCAGTGCTTTATAAGAAAATGATATTCCTACCTCTGAAAATCCATTGAATACCTTTTTTACAAAAGGAGAGACAAATTTTGTAAGACATTATCCCTCATACAACCACTATGGAAGATCAAATATTTCATGATGTTGATGACACTATTGAGGTAATCACACATGTACCTAATGAGAAAATAAACAAACTCGATAAAGAGTTAGCCAATTTTCAAGCATTTGTTGAAACTGAAAGGATAGCAGAAGAAGCTGTACCTGTGATTCACAACAGAAGAGATTGATAAAAGAAAGACAAGATGGTATTAATATTGTTCAAGGATTAATGCATATAGTACACAGTAATGTTATGATGGCAATTGAATGTGTGAATGGTATTAAGAACATGTTGTCATTGTCTCATTCACAAGTTTTGGCACCTATACCGACCACTAGAATGTCTACATTTACATCAACAATTTTAAGAACTAATGAAAATGCTTTTGTAATGCCACCATTGCTATTGGAGTATCTAATGGCACAAATTCACAAAATTACAAAGTTATTACAAAGTTATGGGATTTAACTATCAGAATTTGGTTCCTAAGGTGAGCTCTTCTATGAATAATTACTCTCAACCACCTCTCCATCCCACTTATTCTTAGCCACCTCTTACATATAACTATTCGCAACCACCTTCCACCTATCACTATGTCCAACCACCATTGAACTATTCATAGCCTTCGCTTATCACTACTTAGGATCAATCACCTCCTCACTTTGGTTCTAATTCCTCGCAACAAACTATAACTCCAAATGATGCCATCCTAAACCAACTTTTGCAAGGCATGACTGCTTTACAACAAAAAGTGACAAACTTGACAAATTCTTCACAACCTAATATACCAACTTATCATGCTTGTAATCCCCTATCTTATGTAATCTTGAGAACTCCTATGCCTGAGAGGTTTGAGACTCCTCTCCTTGAAAAATATGGTGGAAAAGGTGGTCCTAATACTCATGTGGCAGCATTCACAGCTATGTGTAGTGATTTCTATTTTGAACAAGATTTGTTAGCAAAACTTTTCTGCAATCTCTTAAAGTTACTACATTAGAATGGTTTTTCTCTTTACCTCCGAATTCAATACTTTTTTTCACAATTAGTGGACTAATTTCTACAACATTTTCAAGCAAACATTGGACCTCAAGTCTCCTTGATTGATTTATTTCATTGTAAGCAAGTTTTGAAAGAGAAGTTAACTAAGTTTATTAGTCGATATCAATCCCTCTATGCACAAATTAAATATCAGATGAAGGATGAGGATGTTCAAAAGGTGTTTATTACAAATCTACAACCTAACAACCATGATAAAATTCTATTGATGAAGTATAACTCCTTGCAACATTTATGGACCGCCCTTCATGATTATGAACTTTTGTCTAGTCAGTATGAAAACTAAAACTCATCGACTCAAGTTGGTCAATCCACGGGTGGACCGTATTGGAGTACAAACAACACTGAGAGGGGGGTGAATTAGTGTTGTAGATAAAAATAATTCATTTACTTCTTATTAAACTTAAAAACATAAAGTAATAATCCTAACTGTATGCTTTATCAATGCAAGAAATCAAATATTGAACAACAGAGGAGACTAAATATTCAAGTATGAAAGGAAAATGGACCACACATCAATTGATACCATGAAACAACAAATTTCATTAGTGGAAAACCCTCAAGGGGAAGAAAAACCACTTGGAACTTGCCTCACTGGCTTAATCATAAAAAACTAAATACATAGTCTCACTGGCTTTTATGTCTCACTAACTTATTTGACTACCTCACTGGCAACACAAGCCTCACTAACTATAAAATACCTCACTGGCAATGATCATATTGTCTCACTAACATGATCACTTACAACTTCTCAAAGATAAAATGAAGATATACAACACAGAGGGTTTCTCTATTTCACTGTAAAACATATCTTAACTGTCTCATTTCACTTGAGACTCAAGAATCCATAATCATAAATGTGCACATACAACTCAACTGATCAAGAAAGATTTTGTAATGATACACTATTGCTATGATAATGATATTGCAAGAATGTACAACTTCATCTCTATCTCAATAGAGTAATGTTGTCCATTTTATACTGTGTCACATCTTTCTTGTTCTTTCATTAAATAGTTTGTATAGATAACTGAACTAGTTAAACTATCTAAAGTAGTTTTCTTTTGAATTCATAACTATCAAGGACATGTGGTCGAACAGACCCATTTGGGTTATTCAAAATGTTACATATAGTTTTCAAACTGTTTAATGCAACCACAAAGATAAAAAAAAGTCTTTCCAAATTGCAGTGAGTAACACTTCACCACATCTGAAGCAGGGTTAGACAAATGTCATCAAAACTATTTCCAAACATATTTCATGAAACCTTAGCATCGTATGCATATGAGTGAAACCTTCTCAAATTTCCATTCACAAAGAAACCCTAAACCATTTCAAAGAATGGGTTTATCATTATTAACAACAATAGTTTACTTTTACAAATCCTAACCAAAGAAAAACTTCAATATGCACCCAAGAAGGAGAGATATCACCTGTAGCTACCAACAAATCAAGGTTTTGTTGTGCTCTTTAAGCTTCGAGTGACAAAAACAACTATCAAGCTCCCTTCTATTCTTTAGTGAGCTGAGCATTGTCAAATCTTACAAAATTTGCCTCATGATTACATAGAATCTTCAAACTTTGCAAACTATTAAAACCCTAGGTCGAGAGACTTCTATGTCTCAAAATTTGACCTTTGAAAATGAAACTCAAAACAAACTTTTTGCATTGTATACTCTTTACCGAAAGTCCCAGTGAACCCTAAAAGGGTCGGTGACAAAGAAACATCAATACCAACTTTTTACCTGCCAAGAATGCCCAAAACCTTCTAGATAGGTTATGTAACAACCCTTCTTTGCCCCAATTGATGTCTTTTGAAAGGGGGAGTCATGGCATGAGAAGTAGGTGAAACTTTGATTGCATAAAATATCTGAGGCAACATAGAGAAGGGGATTGCATCAATCATCGATTTGGAGGATAGAAAAGAGTTATTGCTTGAGAAAAATATATGTTGGGTAGATGAGAAGTTGTACATAGGAATTAAAGAAAGGAAAATCACTGGTAAAAGTCAGAAGACTCTGTCTTTGCAGAGGGACCATGATTTTGTGAAGGAACTCTCTATTTTGAGAGAAGAAAAAAAGAATAGAGTGAATGAGGGTAGATAAGAGAGAAAAGGAATGCAACCTTACAACAAATTATCTGAGGAAGCATTTCATTTCAAGATTGGAGGTGAGCTGAGAGGATTATGAATCTCTCAAGGAAGTATATCAAATTGTAAGACTTGAGGCGAGCTATAGGGAGTGTGATTAGTTTAGAGGTATTTACCTCTATGTTTTTAATTCTTCCAACACAAAAACTAGAATTTGTTTGCACTGATTTCAATAGGCACAAAAAAAATGAAACCCCATTACTGCCTATTAAACAAAATCAATTATATGTTTGATGCTATTTCAACCAAAACCCCTTGACTGCATTTTAAAACATTCCAAATTTATCTTGCCCTCTTTTGGCTCTTACCCCTTTGGGGGTTACGTAGCGAGATGTTATAGGTTATAACTTAAGTGACCTCCAAAATGCCTTTGTCCATATTGATTTTCAAACAAAATCAATAATATTTAACCTTTCATAAATCAAATTACACTAAAATCTCTAACATTATATCCCTTTGAAAATGATCATGCTTTGTAATAAGAACTTCAAGGAACCTTTATTTGCATATTGTTTTGAAGTCAAATGAAATCAATAAAATGTCATGTTCTTAAGAGACCACATAGAGCCCTTTGCTGTTGAGCTAACCATACTTGGCAATGACTATAGATTTCACAACCCTTAGAAGAAATTAAGTCACATTGACCAAGTGCCAACCATAGTATCAACCTCAACTAAATACAACACATCATAGAATCAAGGAGGAGTCACTTAAGTGATATCAACCAAAGCATCATGAAGTACTGTGAGTGAAGATCAATAGTAGAAAGTCAATGCGAGATATCCGCAAACAACCTCAATATACCAAACTACCTCTATGCTAGTTTGACATCTATGCCAATTGCCATTGGGGTCAACAAACACCCCCTTTGGCATTGATGTCAAACAAAAACAATGAATACCAACTAATCAACTATTTACCTGTCCACTATCCACTAAACAAATACAATGAATGCCAAGCACAAACACGTCAACCACTGTTAGGAACAAACCAACAAGCATGAAGTGCTTATTAAGGAAATGAAAGTATCACTGTTAGAACATCAAAGCAGAAAATATCACTATACAACAACAAAGATCACTGTAACAGCTCAAAGAATAGTGTAATTTCTCCCCCTTTTGACAACAATGCCAAAGATGGAGGATAAACTAAGAAAAGAAGAAAGTATTACCAACTCTAGCATCATGATACCACTATACTCATCTATCAGACCAACAATAAGATGTTAGAAACTAAAGCAAAATCACATATAAACCTGTGTAAATACCAAGTTGTCAAATAAAAACACCAAACTATAGAGAAGCATATCTATCAAAATGCCAACTTGATGCAGGAGCATCTAGTGGTGTAAGGGCAATCTTACATCACCCAAAAAAAGATGTGTTTCAAAATCATCAATGATTTTTCCATTTCTTTTCAAAATTTGTGGTTTTGGTTCCATAATTGCTTGAATAAGGATGTAGAACTTTCAGTTTTTCCAAACTGCTAAAAATAGCAACTCGCTATTTTAGGAAAGTTTGCATTTTGGCATAGATTAAATTGAAAATTTACAGGAAACTTCACAACTAAAAAATAAGACCTTTCGCAAAGGAATCACGCAAAGATCGTTTACGAGCTGAAAGATATTAAAGTTTCTATTTCCTGAAAAATGCCTGAAAATTATTCAAACTCAGGTTTGAGGCACTGAATGGCCCTGTACGGGCTCGAAAATGGCTAGAACTAGTAGAGCAAGTTTTTAGCACATAGAGCACTTTGTGATCTTTCTGATGCATAAAATGGTTTTTCAATCGAACACCCGAATCAAAAGTTATGGCTTCTAAAATTTGACCTATTTTTGGAGGGAGATGTAAATTTTGAAATTAGGTTGTTGGCCACTAGAAAAGGCTATTAATAACCATTTTTAGGAACCCTGGGTGGTAGTAGAGTTAAGGGGAAAAGTGTAGAGTCAAGAATAGGTAGGAAAATAGAAACCCTAGTAAATTTGGGGTTACAGATGGCAGATAATTCTAGAGTCTTGTGAGAGGAAGCTATAATGTATTGAAGCTCATGGAGGGTTGATTCCTCGTATCTTATTTGAGCTTCTGTAATGTAATAAGTTGTCCAAATCAATAGAGAAAGTTTTATTTTCTGTGTGCAATTTTTGTTGTTGTGTGTTTTATGATTTACCCCCTTCATCAAGTGGTATTAGAGCCAAGTTTCTGAGTGTGTAGATAGATCGCTGGCCATGAGGTAGTTTACACCAGGACCTGAGGTTGTGGGTTTGCTGCAGAGACCAAGATGCCTCCATGAAGAAATCATGTTGGGAGGAATGCTTTGATAGAAGAGGGTTTTGGAGCCCTACAAAGGTAATCGATGCATTGCAAGAGGAGCTACGAAGAGGGTTTGAGCTGAGAACAAGAGTAGAAAGTGAAGATGAAGCTGAAGAAGAGCTATCTGAGGAAGAACAAGAAGCTGAAGGAGATCCTGCAAAAATTAGGTTGTTGAGGGCCATTTTGAAGATCAGAAAGAGACCCGGGATCAAAGTTTTTACATATTCTAGAGATTTGAATTTGAAACAGCATATTCATTGGATCAATGACATGTATGGGTATTTTAGGTATGAAGATATGGAGGGCCCAGCTCGAGTCAAGTTTGCAAAAACAAAGTTGAAGGGCCACTCTAGTATTTGGTGGAAGGAGCTCCAATTAGAGAGGAATAGAAGAGGGAAAGGAAAGATCACTAGATGGGATTGGATGGTGGAGAAACTAAAGAAGTAGTTCATTCTTGTGGACTATGAGATGGAGTTGTTGAACAAGCTGCAAGGACTGAAGCAAGGTAACAAGTCTATTAAGGAGTATACAGAAGAGTTTTATAAGATTACTAGCAGGACATGCCATGTAGAGGCCAACAAGGAGAAGGTAGCATGTTACATTAATGGGTTGAGGCCAAGTATTCAAGAGGAGCTAGGCCTGGTTAGAATGACCACCATAGAAGATGTGTACCAGTTTTTCCTAAAGGTGGAAGAGAAGCTGAATAAAAGATTCGATAGCAAGCAAAGGGGAAGAGGTAAAGGTGGAAGGACTAGTGGAAGTGAATAAGTTGGCACCAGTCGAAATCAGAGAGGGGATAATGCCTACCACCCTTGTGTACAGAACAATGGTGAGCAAAGAGGAAGAGGAAGAGGCAGACTTGGGAAAGGACTTGGAAGAGGAGGTTTTAGAGGAACCTGTTTCCAATGTGGAGAAGAAGGGCATTGAGCATATGAGTTTCCACAAGGGCATCAAGGAAGGACAAATAGAAGACCTGAAGGTAATGCACATGAAGATGAAGATGCACAATCTAAGCATTTTGAAGATGCTAAAAGGGAAGAAACCCTAGTTGTCAAAAGAATTTTGTTGAATGAGGAGAAAGAACCTAATTAGAGGAAGAGTTTATTCTGTACAAGGTACAAATGTGAAGGTAAGTGTTGTGATATTATTATCGACAATGGATGCACTGACAATCTTGTTTTAGAGGAGATGGTTGACAAGTTGAAGTTGATAAGAAGAAAACATCCACATCCATATCGAATTGCATGGTTGCAGAAGGACCGTAGAGCTTTGGTCAATGAGCAGTGTTTAGTGAAGTTCAAGATTGGGGACTACCATTATGAGGTGCTATGTGATATCATACCGATGGATGCATGTCATATGCTGTTGGGGAGGTCATGGCAGTATGATAGGAGTGTTGTCCATGATGACCATGCAAACACATATTCCCTAACAAAGGATGGAGTTCATCATAAGTTGAAGCCCTTGAAGAAGGTGGAAGAAAAGGTATGTAGTACTGCCAGAATTTGCTTGGTACTCTCATTGCTTTGCATTGATTCCTAAGATTAGTCAAGAGAAATGTGAAGATGTACCAACAGAAGTTGCAGACATGTTGGAAGAATTTTAGGACATTGTCTCTAATAATGTACTAGAAGGCCACCAGTGAGGAAGATAAGTCATCAAATGGATTTGATACCAAGAGCTAGTTTGCCAAATAAGGTAGCCCATAGAATGACTCTAGCAAAGAATGAAGAGTTGAACATACAAGTTCACAAGTTGTTAAGGAAGATACTGATAAGGGAGATCCTATGTCCATGTGTGGTACCTGCAGTACTAGCACTAAATAAAGATGGAGAGTGGAGAATATGTACAGATTCTTTAGCCATAAATAAGAACACGATCAAGTACAGATTTCTATTGCTAAGAATGGATGACATAATGGATTGTTTGAGTGGAGCCAAGTACTTCACGAAGATTGACCTGAAGAGTGGGTATCACCAGATCCAAATCAGAGAAGGAGATGAATGAAAGACAGCCTTCAAGACAAAGGAAGGTTTGTATGAGTGGTTAGTCATGTCATTTGGTCTAACCAATGCACCGAGCACATTTATGCGGCTCATGAATGAGGTACTGAAAGAATTTTTGGGAACTTTTGTTATTGTTTATTTGGATGATATTTTAATTTTTAGTAAGACTTGGGATGAGCATCTGATGCATATTAAAAGAGTTCTAGAGAAGCTGACAGAGGAGAAGTTGATTAATTTGAAGAAATTTAGTTTTGCAAAGGAGTTGGTATACCTGAGATTTGTTGTCTCAGAGGAAGGTCTTAAGATGGACCCAAAAAAGGTAAGAGCTATCATTGAATGGCCTACACCAAGGAGTGCTACAGAGGTAGGATCTTTTCATGGTCTGGCAAGTTTTTATAGAAATTTTATCAGGAATTTTAGTAGCATTTGTGCACCCCTAACTAAGACAATGAGAGGGGATAGAAAAGAGTTTAGATGGACTAAAGGAGCAGACAAAAGCTTTGATACATTAAATGAAAAAGTCACAAAGCAACCTATTTTGACACTTCTAGATTTCAATAAGGTATTTCAGGTAGATTGTGATGCTAGTGGCAGTGCTATAGGAGCTGTTTTGAGCCAAGAAGGTAAGCCCATTGCCTATTTTAGTGATAAGCTTAATGATGCCAAGAAAAAGTATTCTATTTATGATCAGGAGTTTTATGCAATAGTTCAGGATTTCAATAAATAGAGACATTATTTGTTGCCAAAGGAGTTTGTTTTATATACTAATCATCAGGCTTTGCAATACCTTAATAGTCAAGGAAAGTTGAACTAGAGGCACTTAAAATGGGTTGAGTTTTTGTAGAGCTATACTTTTGTTTTGAAGCACATGAGTGGGAAGTCCAATAGAGTTGCAAATGCCTTGAGTAGAAGGCAAAATTTGTTGATAGAAATGAAGATAGAGGTTGTTGGGTTCGATGAGCTCAAAAGTTTGTATCTTAAAGATCTAGGTTTTGTAGAGGCATGGAAAGCTTGTTTGGAACCTATTACTTTGGACAAGACAAAATGGTTGGATTTCATAATCCAAGATGGTATGTTGTTTAGAGGAATCCAGTTGTGCATTCTGAGGAGTTCCATGAGAGAAAACATGGTTAAGGAGAAGCATAGTGAGGGATTGGCTAGACACTTTGGTCGAGATAAGACCATTTCTATTGTTGGTGAAAATTATTATTGGCCACAGTTGCAGTAGGATGTGAGGAAATTTGTGCAGAGTTGTAAAGTATGTCAAATGGCAAAAAGAACAAGTTAGAATACAAGGCTGTATCAGCCACTACCTGTACCAGAGAAGCCATGGGATGATATTAGTATGGATTTTGTTCTTAGTTTACAAAGGACACAGAGAGGACATGATTCCACTTTTATGGTTGTGGATAGATTCTTGAAGATGACACATTTCATTCCTTGCAAGAAGTCTAATGATGCTATTCATATTGCTGAATTATTTTTCAAAAAGGTGGTGAGATTACACAGTCTACCAAAGATCATAGTTTGAAATTGAGATACCAAGTTTGTTGGCTATTTTTATAGGACATTATGGAAGAAGTTGAAGACATATTTGAAGTTTAGTTCTACACACCATCCACAGACTGATGGATAGACAAAAGTGGTGAATAGGAGTTTGGGTAACCTGCTATGATGCTTAGTAGGAGATAAGCCCAAGGGATGGGATTTGATTTTACCATAGGTAGAATTTGCTTACAACAATTCTGTCAATAGGAGTACTGGTAAATCACCATTCCAAATTGTATATGGCAATAGTCTAAGAAATTCTTTAGAGTTAAGGATGCTAGACAAAGGAGAAAAGACAAGTGCTGAAGCTATAGACTTTGCAGAACATCTGAAGAATTTGCATGAAGAGGTGAGAAAGCATATTAATAAGATGAATATTCAGTACATGGCTAAGAAAGATAAGAAGAGGAGATATAAGGAGTTCCAAGTAGGAGATGTAGTCATTGTTCACTTGAGAAAAGAAAGGTTCCCAATTGAAACATACAATAAGTTGAAAATGAAGAAATTTGGACCATGCAGAATCTTGAAGAAGCATGATTCAGGAAATGCATATGAGGTAGATCTACTGAGTTGGATCAATATTTCCCTTGTGTTCAACATTGTTCATTTAATAGAATATCATGAATGTGGCACAGAGGATGGACCAACAGAAGAACAATGGAGTATTCGGGCATCTACTTCAACAGAGGAGATAGAAGAGATATTGGATAGCCATGTGAGAAGAAGTACTTGGAACATGCAATATGAAGAATATTTGGTGAAATGGAAAGGAAGGGTTGTTGAAGATTCTTCTTGGTTGTCTAAGGTAGAGGTTGACCATTTGGGTTTTCCTCACACAAACACCTGAGACATGACAGGGTCACTTGTCAAATTACCCTGGGTGTCTGATGCAGGAGCATCTAGTGGTGTAAAGGCAATCTTGCATCACCCAAAAAAGATGTGTTTCAAAATCATCAATGTTCTTTCCATTTATTTTCAAAATTTGTCGTTCTGGTTCTATAATCACTTGAATAATGATGTACAACTTTGAGTTTTTTCAAATTGCTAAAAATAGCAACCTGCTATTTTAGGAAAGTTTGCATTTGGGCACAGATTGAAATGAAAATTTACAAGAATCTTCATAACTAAAAAAAAGACCTTTGGTGAAGGAATCACGGAAATATCATTTGCGAGCTGAAAGATATTAAAGTTTCTGTTTCTCAAAAAAAACCTATAAATTATTCAAACTCAGGTTTGAGGCACTAAACAACCATGTACAGGCCTGAAAATGGTTGGATCTGATGGAGTGGGTTCATAGTACATAGAGCACTCTGCAAGCTTTCTGATGCATAAAACAATTTATCAATCAGACACTCGGATCAAAAGTTATGGCTCCCAGAAGTTGACCTATTTTTGGAGGGAGATCATGCAAATTTTGAAATTAGGTTGTTGGCTGCCAAAAAGGCTATTAATAACCATTTTTGGGAACCTTGGGTGGTAGTAGAGTTAAAGGGGAAAGTGTAGAGTCAAGAATAGGTGGGAAAACTAAAACCCTAGCAAATTTGGGGTTAGAGATGGCAGATGATTCCAAAATCTTGTGAGAAGAAGATGTAATGTGTTGCAGCATATGGAGGGTTGATTCCTCTGATCGTATTTAAGCTTCTATAATGTAATAAGTTGTCCAAATCAATAGATAAAGTTTTATTTTCTGTGTGCAATTTCTATTGTTGTGTGTTTTATGATTTACCCCCTTCATCACAACTACCACTGCAAAATCATGATACAATAACATAAAAAGAGATCACAAAATGATGAAGCTTGTTAATCACTTGTCACATTAATGTATTACAGTAAACATATCAGCTAATAACATCAGGAATGAAAAAATATGCTAAGAAGCTTCCCTTGAGACTAAAGCCTATTGCAACTTTCCATTGTCCTTAAAGGCCTCAACATTTTACTATTGTCCTATAAAAGCATTCACAAAACATTGTCATGAAAGTCCTTCCATACAACTCTGTCACAAATGCATTGTTCCTCCACAGCAATGACTGCACCATACCATTATGTAATTCTGTTGCTAGATACTAATGCCACAATCAAACCATTCCACTTACAAAGGCATATGGATCAATGAAAACTCAGTGTAAAATGTGCATATTTGAGTAAAAACAATTATCTTATATGCCACTAGCCTAGAAGATCCTTTGTAACATCACTGTTGTAATAATCTTACCAATCATCCAACAGTCAACATTTGCATGACAACAAGCTTGATCATCACACTCTCATCTTGACATTATTATTATGCAACCAGCCATCTTGCAAACTTGATCAACACCAAGTTGAGCAACAACACTTTGTAATACAATAGCAACTTGTAAGATAGAAGCAATAAACTCCCTCTTAAGAAGCAAACCACCAACTCAACTATCAACTATTGAACCTCACAGGAATTTACATTAGGAAACTCAAGTCAACATGAGAATCAAAATGTTTTTCTCTTCAACAGTAAAAGCTTTTCACAACAAAACTGCTACTATACAAACACCACATCAACAATCAAACACCATCATATGTGAAAGGCAAATTTATGCATGAGAACCATTACATTATGACAAGGACTACTACAAGAGATCTGACCTATAACAAAGCTCATACTAATTGCACTTTGATCAACATGGTACTTACAATTGGTAACCTCCTTTTCACTTGCATATATGTTATAAGAATACCTTAGTGACAACATAATAGTATTCATACCTTACTTCATTGTCATCTGTCTTCATGCAACTGTGATCCACCTTGAAAACATTTCTTAATCAAGGAATACTAATGCAGAATCACCATCCATATGAAAAGGTTTAAAGTCTTTATTATTGTCCAAATTCAATTGTTCAAACTTAGTCAACAACAACTGAAAGCACAAAAACATTGTTATGCCAAATAATCACTACTTTTGAACAATGTGATGGCTACAAGCAAATGGTGTTGTTACTTGTGTGTCACATATTCCAAATGTTCATGAGAAAAGCAAAAAATATCAACTGTCTCCAACCACAAACAAAGTGCTAAAGTTATGTCACAAATGTAGGGGCATTGCATACAGAATATAGAAGAGATATAAATGATAAAGCAATGTCAAGATCACTAGCACCATGATGAAGAATAGACAAGAACCAAATATCCCTCAAGGATACATGTACCTATTATCAAAAAAAATGAATGATTATCAATAATATCAAATAATCCAAATAACTCAATGAAATAAGAAACAAAGAAGATTTAAAACAATGAACATTACCTCAACAAACCTCTTTACTTTGTGGCTTCCATTGGTCGCCTATCTCAAATGATCTTGTGTATGAATATGGCCCTCAGAAGGTGCACTTCCTTGCTATTTCCAAGATGTCAAGTGGGAATGGCTATGATATTTTTGCAATGAAGATGAGCTTCAAAATGATGGTGATGGTAATGGTAATGGTAACGAGTTGATCGCAAGAAATGGAGGAATTTGGGTGCCAAAGGCACGCTATAATTCCTGCAGAGTAAGGGTACTAAAAGCTTGGATGATAGAAATGGAGGAATTTGGGTTCAATTTATAGACTCATGAGAGAGAAGATCAACGATATAGAAAGAATAAGAAGATCAATGGTATAGAAGACTTGAGAGGTTGTGCGTGAATAGAAAGAAGACAAGTGTCACACAAAAAGCTATCTTGTTTGAGTTAACTATTTTCTTTTATAAAGATAAGATTTGACTTCATAAATTAGAAAGCTTTTTTCTAATTTAAGAGTTGTTGATAAAAACAAGATTGACTAAATCAATTAACTCAACTTATAATTTGCTTTTTGCATGATCTCAGAGAAATTAAATAATAAATTATTTAATTTTGTGTGCATGAAGACGAAGACTTATTTTTGGAAGATTTGGAAGATTTTTGAGGAATTAGAAGATAAGAAAGAAAATTAAATAAATAAATTTATTTAATTGTTTGTGCAAGATAGAAGAATAAATAAAATATTTGATTATATTTTATTTTTAGAGATTGAGAGGATTTAAATAAATTTGATTGATTTATTTCAATTTGGAAGAAGAATTGGCTTAATTAAATAATTAAGAATTATTTAATTATTTGGAAGAATTAAGTTGACTTTGATGGAATTAATTAAATAAAGATAATTTATTCAATTAATTGGAGGAATATGAACCAAATAAATAAATTGATTTATTTATTTATTGATAGAGGAATTTAGATGGAATAAATATTAAGAATATTTATTTAGACAGAGTCGTGTCATTTTTAGGTGTATACAGTACCAACCAATCATGTATGAACATTATACATACCTCTAGAAACCTTCTAAAACTCCTAGGGGTTGAAAAATAGGACATTTGATAACTCCCCCTATCTTTATGTTGTACCTCATGCAACTGTCAGATCATCACTATCTTTTGACACTTCAAACTTCACGCAGAATATATTATTGTATACTGTTCAAACAAAAAGTAGATATTTCATTTCATAGAACCATATTTCAAATATGTCACAAACACACTTGTGACCTACTAAACTATAAAGGTAGAGCCATAAACCCAATGCAACTAACAACCACGGGGATAAAAGATGATACTTGAAGTGCACCCTAAGAACACACATAAATGATTAAGTGTAGAGAAATATGAGAAAGATCATCCAACCTCTCCCTCAACTAACCTACAATTTTCATACATTTGGTTTCTTGCAAATTATAAATGTTTCCTTAAGTTCTTGAACCTGCTACAACAACTTCACCTATTTTCTTTCTAATCTCACATCTAAGAGCATCAAAAAGAATATAAAAGCCTTGATCACAGATCTAAGTTACACTTAAAAGATTATGCTTGAGACTCTCTGCATAGTACACATCATGTGAAGGTAAGTCATCATCCAATGAAACAATACCTTTCCCTATGATCTGAATACAATCATCATTTCCAAACCACACTAAGCCACCATCACAATATTCAAATTGGATAAAGTTACTTAAATCACCTATCATGTGGTGAGAGCATCCACTATCTAAAACCCACACATTATTTACCTTGGCATGTAAAATTTTTTGATCAAACATACCTTCTGTCTTTTCATCAACCTTCTTTGGCTTCCAAATCAACTTTGTTTTAGTAGCATTAAAAGATGTTTAGGAAAGAATGTTTGATTTCTTTTGTTGTACAACATGGTTGGACCTGTAAATCTTTGCTATATACCTAAGATTTATACTCTATGAGTTTGAACTCCTTTTAGACATAACTGTTTTCATAAATAGGGTTTCTTCTCCTTCTTCAAGAAATTCCTCTAAGCAACTGTCTGTCACTTCAGAAAACAGACTTTTCTTTTTGAAACCATCTTTCCCTTTAAAATTATACTATTTTTTCTTTCTCAGATTTCTATTGTTTTCTTCATCACTCTTAGGTTCTTTATTAGGGCATTAAGCAGCATAATGCCCAATCTTGCCACAATCAAAACACTTAAAGGGTAACTTCCCTTGATATCTTCCTGATCCTCTTCTTAGTTTGCTCACTAAAATAGACTCATCTTCATTCAATTTTTTTGACTCAGGTTTTATTGTCATTATCTTTGTTTACAATTTTGAAAGCAGTTTCTTTGTTAGGATTGTCACTGTACACTCTCATTCCGTAAGAAATAAAATTAATAAGAAGTGCATATATGGTTAGTTTCTTCATGTGTCTCTCCTCTACAGTAGAGATCTTAGGATCATATTTAGGGAACAATGTCCTCAACACCTTTTTAACAACAGTTATTTCTTGTAATGTTTCTCCTAGACCTCGCATGGAGTTAACAATTTCTTGGACTCTAAGAAGGTAATCAACTACCTTCTCTTCCTTCATCATTGTTAAGCCTTTAGACTTGGCTCTAAGTGCTTGTAGTTTAGCCTCTTTTATGCTTTCATCCCCCTAATAAATATTTGACAACTTTTCCCAAATAGACTTAGCTATTTTGCATTCCATGACCTTGACTTTAAAACATCATTAGACATAACATAGAAAATGGCATTTTCTACCTTTGCATCACAATCATATGCTCTTTTCCCATCATCAGTAGTGGGTGTTCCTATGGCAGTGTATCCAGATCCAATTGCATTCCAAACATCAAAGCCTAAAGACTTTATATGACTTGTCATTCTATAATTCTAAAAGACATAGTCAGTACCATTAAATAATGGTCCTTTGAAAGTAGAAAGACCTTCCTAAGTTGCCATAGTAAGTACTCCACTAGGAAACCCCTAAGTTGGTTAGACTTTTGACAAGGGTATGGCTCTGATACCACTTATTGGAGTACAAACAACACTGAGAGGGGGGGTGGGGGGTGGTGATGAATCAATGTTGTAGATAAAAAAAATTCATTTACTTCTTATCAAACTTAAAAATAGAAAATAATAATGCTGACTGTATGCTTTATCAATGCAAGAAATCAAATATTGAACAACAGATGAGATTGAATATTCAAGCATGAAAGGCAAATGGACCACACATCAATTGAGACCATGACACAACAAATTTCATGGGTGGAAAACCCTCAAGGGGAAGAAAAAACACTTGAAACTTGCCTCATTGGCTTAATCATAAAAAACCAAATACAGAGCCTCACTGGCTTTTATGTCTCACTAACTTATTTCACTAACTCATTGGCAACACAAGCCTCACTGGCTACAAAATGCCTCACTGGCAATGATCATATTGTCTCACTGACATGATCAGTTACAACTTCTCAAAGATCAAATCAAGATATATAACACAGAGGGTTTCTCTGTTTCACTGTAAAACATATCTTGACTATCTCATTTCACTTGAGACTCAAGAATCCATAATCATAAATGTGTACATACAACTCAACTAATAAAGAAAGATTTTACAATGATACACTGTTGCTATGATAATGATATTGCAAGAACATACAACTTCATCTCTATCTCAACAGAGTAATGTTGTCCATTTTATACTATCTCACAACTTTCTTGTTCTTTCATTAAACAATTTGTATAGATAACTGAACCAGTTAAACTGTCTGAAGTAGTTTTCTTTTGAATTCATAACTGTCAAGGATATGTGGTCAAATAGACCCATTTGGGTTATGAGAAACCTTTTACAATGAAGCTATTACAAATAATCAAAGTTTATTCAAAATGTTCCATATAGTTTTCAAATTGTTTAATGTAACCATAGAGATAAAAAAATGTCTTTCCAAACTATGCTGAATAACACTTAACCACATCTGAAGCAGGGTTAGACAAATGTCATCAAAAATGTTTCCAAACATATTTCATTAAACCCTAGCATTATATACATGTGAGTGAAACCTTCTCAAACTGTCATTCACAAAGAAACCCTAAACCATTTCAAAGAATGGATTTATCATTATTAACAACAATAGTTTACTTTTGCAAACCCTAACCAAATAAAACCTTAAATATGGACCCAAGAAGGAGAGATATCACCTGTATCTGCTGACAAATCAAGGTTTTGTTGTGCTCTTCAATCTTCGAGTGACAAAAATAACTATCAAGATTCCTTATATAGTTTAGTGAGCTAAGCATTATCAAATCTCACAAAATCTACCTCATGATTACACAGAATCTTTAAACTTTGCAAACTGTTAAAACCCTAGGTTGAGAGACCTCTATGTCTTAAAATTTGACCTTTGAAAATGAAACTCAAAACAAACTTTTGCATTCTATACCATATTTACAGACAGGCCCAGTGAACTCTAAAAGGGCCGATGCCAAAGAAACATCAATACCAACTTTTTACTTGCCAAGAATGCCCGAAACTTGCTAGACAGGTTATAACTTATGTGACCTCCAAAATGCCTTTGTCCATATTGATTTTCAAACAAAATCAATAATATTTAACTTTCATAAATCAAATGACACTAAAGTCTCTTGCATTTTATCCCTTTGAAAATGATCATGCTTTGTAATAAGAACTTCAAGGAACCTTTATTTGTATATTATTTTGAAGTCAAATGAAATCAATAAAACATGATGTTCTTAAGAGACCACATAGAGCCCTTCACTGTTGAGCTGACCATACTTGCCAATGACTATAGATTTCACAACCCTTAGAAGAAATGAAGTCACATTGACCAAGTGCCCACCATAGTATCAACCTCAACTAAATACATCACATCATAGAATCAAGGAGAAGGAGTCACTGAAATGATATCAACCAAAGCATCATGAAGTAATGTGAGTGAAGATCAATAGTAGAAAGCCAATATGAGATATCCACAAACAACCTTAATATGCCAAACTGCCTCTATGCTTGTTTGAAATCTATACCAACTACCATTGGTGCAGGAGCACCTAAGGGAACATATTGGAACAAGGAGACACCAGTGACTAAGAGAGGAGCCCATGGAGTCCATCAAATCAAGTGGAACATCCTAGAACCAATTATGGCATGTTATAATGGGCAAAATGATGTCATGATCAAATGTCCTGAGGGTCCTGGTAAGGACCCTAGGACCAAAAAATAATGTAAGTTGGGCCAATAGTGCATCTAGAGTCAAATAAGAGTCAAGTATGGGTGTCTAGGATTAGGAATAAGATATAATGATCCTGAGAAGGTCAAACATAATGTTTTGTTAGGGCAAAAATCCTTTAAACCAAAGTTTATAATTCAAATTTTTGAAATAAGCATTTGGGCGGGAAAATTAATTTTGATTAGTTTTGGAAGTTTTACCCACTGCAACTGATGGGAATTAGTTGTAGAAGTTGGGGCAGAGGTTATATAAACATGTGCAAGACATTTGATGTACGGGGGGATCATTTTTTAGGCCTGGGTTGTACGGCAGACTAGAAATAACAGTAAAATTTAGTTTTTTCTTACATCTCCTTGTTTCTGTTGGTCTTTTTTATTGTTGAGTGTTGGTAAATGTCTTGGGACCTCAATTAACAATAATAGACTCTTTTCCATTCTTTGAGGAGGTTCTGAAAGTGAGTTTTGTTTTTGTTTGTCTGACTGCTACAAGGAACATCAGACTGTCCTGTGTATTTTGAGAGGTTACAATGCATTTTTGGACCTTTCCATGGATGTAAGATCCTGATTCTCATGTAATAGGTCCTTAATAACATGTATAATATGATTCCTAACTTTGACAAGGTAGGAGGAGTGCAAGGAAGGAGGTGATCGCCGTTGGAAGTCTAGTTTGCATGAGGAAGAGCATTGGAATGGTGGCATAGTTATAACAACAGAAGATCTACCTTAACAAGGTAATGGTTTTATGTTTGATGATATCTAGTATGGTCAAGGAGATGATGTTAGACCCTTGAATGAGGTCTAGAAGTGATTGGAAGTGGGAGATCTAGTAAACCCTAGGTTTTGGTCCTAGAAATGGGGGTTTGGTGTTTAAACACTTGAATGAACAAACCACTGCCTAAAACCTTGAAAATCCTCTGTTTTAGATCCTTCCCTAAGACTGCTTCAAGGTTTGGAGTGAGCATAACAAGTATCTAAAAGGGTTCCTTTGTAAGTGGCAAGATCTAAAACAGAACTTGAAGTAGAAGGACATGGATGTTATGTCCTATATTGAGCAATTTCATAAGATTAGTACTAGAGGAGGATTGGAAGATGAAGAAGAGAAAGTGGCAAGATACCTTAATGGGCTTAGGTACAACTTGCAAGATGAAATTGGTTTGACCATACCAAAATCACTTGGAGAATGTTTTCAATTAGCCATAAGGGCTGAAGAGAAGTTGAAGAGGAAGTAAGAAAGACAAGGAGGTAGTGGTAAAGGATATAGAGGTAGGGGCAGATCTACTAATGAAGGGCAGAGTAGTAATGAGAAAGGCAAAGAGTTTTCTACAGATCAGAGAGGTGAATATAGAGGTGGAGGTAGGTTTGGATTAGGTAGAGGAGTATTCACAAGAAGATGTTATCATTGCAATGAAGTGGGACACACATCTTTCAAATGTCATAAGAGGGGTGATGTTGATAAGAGCAAGGAGAGAAGAGTTCATTTGGCACAAGAAGAGGAAAAGAAAGAAGACCAAGAACCAGCAGCAGCCTATCCAGTAATAGATGGAGAATTGCTCATGATAAAAAAAGGCAAAGTGTAGCAAGCACCATAGGTATCCATTTTTAAAACTAACTATTTAAGCCATGGAAAAATGTGCAAGTTGATTATAGATTCAGGTTCACATGATAATTTAGTTTCCTTGGATATGGTACACAAATTCGGATTGAAGACATGTGATCATCCTAGTCCTTACAATTCCACTTGGGTAAGTCAAGAGTAGCAAGTAAGGGTTAATCAGAGGTTATATGTTGATTTTTCAATTGGTCCATATCATGATTCTATTTTATGTGATGTTATTTCAATCACATGTGGGAATATAATCTTGGGAAGACCATGGCAACATTTCAGAAGGACAGTTCATGATGGTTATACAAATAGTCATTTGGTGCACAAAGATGGTAAACAATTTAAACTAATACCTTTACCTTGTGAAGACAAGAAGGAACATGCTATTGTCTGTTTAGGAGAGAAACTGTAGTTGAATGTGCAGGTTAAGGATGGGTGGAAATAGCAGGAACAGTTGCAGCAGAGAAAGGTTTATGATAGTCCTAAAGGATAGCAGGTTTGGGGCTTAAATTACATTAGGATTGGGGACATTGATTTCCCTATAGGGAGGCAGGAAAGGGAAGGTAGATAACAGACATTACAGAGAAGAACAAATCACATGGAGAAAGCAGAAGCATTCAAGCAGCAGGGTCCTAGGCAAGGACATCAAAATATGTTTAATGATACTAACACTCTTGGCAAGAGTCATGCAGGTTGGAGAAGGAGGAGGGTAACCCTTCGAGAGTTCATGTTCCCTATCACAAATCAGATGGACTCTTCAAAAAGATTGCAGAATGCTTGGAGCAGTTCACATGACTCTTGGGACAAGAGTTTTCATCATGCTAGGGAGTATGGTGCAGGAGCACCTAAGGGAACATATTGGAACAAGGAGACACCAGTGACTAAGAGAGGAGCCCATGGAGTCCATCAAGTCAAGTGGAACATCCTAGAACCAATTATGGCATGTTATAATGGGCAAAATGATGTAATGATCAAATGTCCTGAGGGTCCTGGTAAGGACCCTAGGACTAAAAAATAATGTAAGTTCGGCCAATAGTGCCTCTACAGTCAAATAAGAATCAAGTATGGGTGTCTAGGATTAGGAATAAGATATAATGATCTAGAGAAGGTCAAACATAATGTTTTGGTAGGGCAAAAATCCTTTAAACCAAAGTTTATAATTCAAATTTTTGAAATAAGCATTTAGGCGGGAAAATCAATTTTGATTAGTTTTGGAAGTTTTACCCAATCCAACCAATGGGAATTGGTTGTAGAAGTTAGGGTAGAGGTTATATAAACATGTGCAAGACATTTGATGTACGGGGGAATCAATTTTGAGGCCTGGGTTGTATGGAAGACTGGAAATAACAGTAAAATTCAATTTTTTCTTGCATCTCCTTCTTGTTTCTGTTGGTCTTTTTGATTGTTGAGTGTTGGTAAATGTCTTGGGACCTAAATTAACAATAATAGACTCTTTTCCATGCTTTGAGTAGGTTCTAAAAGTGATTTTTGTTTCTATTTGTCTGATTGCTACAAGGAATAGCAGACTGTCCTATGTATTTTGAGAGGTTACAATGCATTTTTGGTCCTTAATAACATGTATAATATGATTCCTAACTTTGATAGGGCAGGAGGAGTGCAAGGAAGGAGGTGATCACCGTTGGAAGTCTAGTTTGCATGAGGAGGAGCATTGGAATGGTGGTACAGTTATAACAACAGAAGATCTACCTTAACAAGGTAATGGTTTTATGTTTGATGATGTCTAGTATGGTCAAGGAGATGGTGTTAAACCCTTGAATGAGGTCTAGAAGTGATTGGAAGTGGGAGATCTAGTAAACCCTAGGTTTTGGGTCCTAGAAATGGGGGTTTGGTGTTTAAACACTTGAATAAACAAACCACTACCTAAAAGCTTGAAAATATTCTATTTTAGATCCTTCCCTAAGACTTTTTCAAGGTTTGGAATGAGCATGACAAGTATCTAATAGGGTTCCTTTGTAAAGTGGGCAAATTAGGCCTTGTAGGAAGGCAGTAGGGGGTTAGGACAGTCAAGTTTGGTCCAAAACAATAGTATATGAATCTTGGATATGTTATAGAGATTGATAAAGGGTACTCATATCAATCATTATTTTTGGAAGTGATTTGGGAAAGTTTAGAGAAAAGTGTAGTTTAGTCGCTGAACAGGGCTACTAGGATTAGGTCTGGTTAAGGGGAGTTGTCAAGAACCTATCAAATTAGTTTGTCAAACCTTTTGAAACTTGTTGATTGTGGTATATTGAGACCCTAGAAGGTGGAAGATTGTGTCTTAGAAGTTGGAAACAAGTTTGTGCCCTTTGGTGGAGTTTAGGGCAAGAGGAAGACTAGTGAAGTCTTATTGGTTGAAGCCCACAAGCTATTTAAACCTTTTGATCTTGCTAGATTATCATTGGAGACCTAACACCTCTGCATCAACCATTGGGGTCAACAGACCATCACAAAACAACTTTAAGAGGAATAATAAGAGTTCCATCAAGGTTAATGGACCGAATTCAAATAACTTTTCTTAAGTGTTTGCTATTACTAATCCAAAGAAGGCACCGTATTAACAGAGAAAATTTACTCTGATATCTGAGTCCTTTCATTCTATCATGAATTAGGCTATGAGTAATAATCTTATAAAGCTTCCCCCAATTAAACCTTTGGATACTAGTAAAATGCAAGGACCTTATTTCAATGCTAATGCCTTTTGTCATTTTCATCAACAACAAGGACATGATACTAAATGATGTATTCGTCTTAAACATGAAATACAAGACCTCATTGATTTGAATGTTATACAGGTATCAGATTTGAATGATAATGAAAATAAGTCAGTTGCTCCACCGAATTAGATTTTGCAAATCTTTACTAATCCTTTCCCTAGGCATTCTGATAGCAATATGTTGGAACAAAATATAGTGGAGGTAGACAATGATTATTTGGATTATGAGAAGATCGTGGGTATAATAGAAGTGGATAAGGAAAATTTTGATAACCCACCTCATCCATGAGGAAAAGGTCTTTATGTTGAGGTTCCTCCTCCGTTATCTTTACTAGGATCAAGAGATAACCAAAATGCATCCAAAACACAACTAAAGCAAGAGATTATATCACACAAGAAGATTGAGATAGTACAAGATAGTCCTTGTCACTATGGTAGATAAACTCAACAAAGAAAGCTAGCTAAACATTGAAAAAGGGTAAGATGATTATCATCAGTTGGAAATAATAGTGATTCTCCTCCTCACAAGTAACAAAATGTTTTACATACACAAGGATTTGAGAAACAAGCATTACATGAAGTTCCCAACAAAAAATAAGACTCTCATAAGAACCACTCAATCTTCACACAAAACTTGATAGAGAATCTCTCCAAGATGTTCACAAGTTCCAAATTCTATACTTTCTTTTCTTTATAGGTAAGTATCTCTAACCCTGGTGGTCACCTATGTAGTAGCATGATCGGCTCATGTATTTGACCTCCCCTCTGTGTTGTGTTTCCCTCATGATGTGTTATCTGTTGTTTAGGCCTCCTAGGATGACCTTTGATTCTCTTGTAAGGTCAAGGATATTGGGAGACCACCTCTGCTATGACCTTCTATTTGTATCATCATTTTTCTATATTGCTTCTCCTTTATTTTCACTATTGTGTGTTGTGTCTTATGGACATATCATTGCAGTTGGTGATTTGGGGGCGCCCTCCTACATGACTGTCCCTAGGGCACTTGTTTCTCCTCTCTTGATTTATTTTTTCCCTTCCTCTAGTGGTTCTATCTAGTGGGCGGATGATAAAAAACTTATTATACTGATACAGACCTAGTGTCCCTTCAGCAAGAAATCAATAAATGGACCAAGTCCATATATGGTGATGGGGTTGATATATATTATTTGATGCCTGGCTAGTAGAATCACTCCGTGTGATCTTGTCATTGTCTTATTGCACTAACAACCCATAACAATATGCTGCTCTGAGCACTTTGTTTATCTCTGAATCTCACCTTGGTTACACTCAGTTTTGAGATTTATGCAATATAGCCCCACAATTATACTCAGTCTCTGAATCCATAGTATAGCTTCATCTCTCTATGTGAATGATCATATATTGTTTATCATGATTATATGGATGCTAACACTTTTCTTGCAGGAATGTATTTGTGGGAACATTTGGCAATCGTAAAGTACATGTCACCTCTTGGGGGCATGCACTTTGTGAGAGCTCATGTTCCCTTGTGTGTTTTCTTCCTACCTTAATGTGCTTGATATCGATACCTTATATCAACCACCTTAAGGTGGGGGCATCTATAAGGTAAGCTGTCTAATTTAGATGCTAGCAAAGTGCATTTGTAAAGCTTGAAATCTATTGCAATCTTTTAATCCCTCTACAGAGGTGAGATATCATACATATCCTTTTTATATTAAGCCCTCTATGGAGGAAAGATGGTGTATTTCTCAAGGAGAGTGCACATCCTGTCATTTTCTATAAAGTTCTTTGTAGAGGTAGGGAGTGGATCTGTGACTATCCAAACCCTTAAGCATGTCTTCAGTGATTGTTGTGGCAAAGTGCAATCATTAGTGTGTACCTGTAATGTGCCTGAGATGGTGATGAACCTAGAAATAGGAACACTCCATCACTTTTTTGCCATGTTTTCTCTGTGTATTTCATGTTTGTGTAATGTGTGTTTGTTCCCAAGCATAGTATTAAAGACTGGTGGCCATGAGTCCCTCCTATGCTTTGGGATTTGTATGGAGTGCTTGATTTGTATGGCATCTTTGTTCTCAAGTGCAGTCTTAAAGACTGGTGGTGATGAGTCCCTCCTGCACTCTAAGATTTTTTTAGCGTGTTTGTTGCCCCATAGGCAGTTTAAAGACCAATGTCGATGAGTCCCTCCAGTACTATGCGTTGTGTGTTTACTTTCCTTGTACTTGCATATGCATTTTATATATGAGAAAAAGAAAAAGAAAATCATTCCTATATTCACTGTATTCACTGTATTCATTGTGTTTTGCATGTCTTCAATGTTGTCTTCTCCATGTTTTTTGTGACTATAACTGTCTTCCCCATGTTTTCCATGCCTGTTACTATCTTCACTGTGCTTGGCATGTATGCGTGTTTGTTGACCGTACTTTAATGCATGTATTAGCCTTGCTTTCATACATACATTAAAGTGGGGGCTAAATGTTATGTCAAAAAAATAACCTTGGGGGCTTTTTCATCTTAAGGTTTAGCTCCCAAGTCCATTAGAATGCATTTAGAGCATCTTGCATGATTTTGATGACTCTTGATGAGCAAACCCTGAAGTTTCATGGTAAATGGGACCTAAGGGGCACATTTATGATGATTCCTGCCTAAAATAGGGGGGATGACTTGGGCGCCCACACCCTAGTCCTACCCTATTTTAGGTTAGGACCTATTTCAAAGTGTCAATTTAGGATTGTTATTTAGGTCTTATGCTGACACAGTATGTTTGAATCATGAAATTCTTAGTGGGAATGTTTGTAGTTGCATATATAAGCATGATTAGGTTATCATTTGTAAACTAGATGGAAATTTGATGAGTGTTGTGATTTTGTGAAAGTGATTCAAGGCATTCATTGTGTGGTAGAGTAGTACTTTGTTATTATTGTGTTTGTACTTGTAGATTTGGCATCCATTTCCTCATGGAATGAAGAGCATCTTCCTTCCATGAGATCTTCACTACAAGGTGATATCAATTGTGTTTTCTATCATTTATCATTCAAATTTTGCCTCTATCCCACAGGGATATGCACTCTTTATTTGACAACGGTGTTTGGAAGACTTGAATGTCTCTCTGGGGCTTGATGGAGTCAAGCCTCTAAACACCACAACCCCCAACCCACATTTCTCTAATTGTAGGTTATAGGTTACGAAAGCAAAAGAAGTCGATTTGTAGGAGAGTAGTGCAGACTGTCGGAATTGCAGATCAAAGAAGAAAATAGGGACCTAGACTCAGGTGCCTACTCATTAGTCCTCCAGATCCTACAACTAGAAAATCTCCAAAACAACAGGAACAAGTTGCAGACAAGATTCCCAGATACTGAAGAAAATAATAGCACTAGACTAGGGCACCTGCTCATTAGTCCCCAACTTTTCTGCACACCGAACCTCAAAATCTGTTATGCATTTGATTATTATTTGATATCTCTATGTGTAATCATTTTGTATAATTTGTCTGTTTGTTTACGATTTCATGAAATTAGGGTTTTAAGCATAATTGGACTTAATTGAACAACAAATTTAAACAATTCCAATCTTTGCCTATGTTCCAAGTGATAGGAGATCTGTAGTAGAGTTCTCTACTCGATTGAATGTCCTTGAATGTTCAGTGGTTAAAGGAGGATCAACACAAATCATTTTTGTCAACTCTAAACATCTTTCACTCTAAACACTCCCAAACCCCAAAGTCCCAAGCAGGGACCTCAGCTATCCATCCATATCCGCTAAAATCAAACTTTCCAAATTTTGAACACATTCTTGCGACAACTGATCCCAACCACTAAAATTTGAATCCCCCACATGCTCTAAAGCCCACTTAGCCAAGCAATCTGCCACGTTATTCCATTCCCTAGGGACATGGACAAACGAAACAAAGTCCATCTCATGACTCAATCGAAGAATTTTTTTTATTAAATTTAAAATTAGATGAGACTTTAGTTTTATTACTTTATTTGGTAGGGATAAATTTTTTTAATTAATGTTTTTAGAGAGTTAGTATATCATTTTAAATGGTGAGTTTATTTATAATTAATCAATTAAGTCAAAATTTTAATTATTTAAATATTTAAATTATTAATGGTTAGACATTTAGTAGTGAGTTTATTTATAATTAATCAATTATGTTAAAACTTTAATTATTTAAATATTTAAATTTTTAATGGTTAGACATTTAGTACATGGAGTTCCTTAAAAATATTTTATTTTTTCCATCACAAGAAACACTAGTATTTATATAAAACGTATGTTATGATTTTTAAATTTTTATTATTATAATACAATTTAGTATTATTATAATGACTATAGAATTAATTATTCTATTAAAAATATATTAGGGTTAATATTTTTAAAGTTAACACAATTTTAGTTAGAAAAGATTAAAAAATGAGAAAAAAACTCTTATTAATATTTTTATTATAACTATAAGATTGATTTTTTTTTTTTTTAAGGGATAAAAACTTTATTGAATCATAAAATCATTACAAAGAAGAAAGAAACACCCATAAGGGGCACAACCAAAGTCAAGAATTAAGTAACACCCAAAAAGCTCCTCATATCCTCCATAACCCAATCTTGAAGAACAAGGGTCAAATCACCAGGAAGGTTGCCCCAATCATCCACATTCTAAGTCTTCATCTACTCAGATGCCCACCTTGCCAAACCATCCACCACCTTATTCCACTCTCGTGGCACATGACAAAAAAATATTAGAATCTAAAGCATTGCTTAGAGAAACAATTTGTTTGGCCACCACTACAAGTTGCCAGTTCACCTACTCAAAATGTCTCTTATTCAACATATCAATGACCACCTGAGAATCAGATTCAAAAATAATCCACCTCCATCCAAGGGTGTAAGCACGCTCTAAATCTGGAAGAATAACAAGAGCCTCCATGAGATTATTTTTATGCTAACCTCTGTATATAGAGAAGAAAAAAAATACCACCCCTGAACTATCCCTACCAATGCCAACAACTCCAGCATGGCTAGGATTACCTCTGGAAGATCCATTAGTATTGATTTTCATCCTCGCTCTCTCACGCCCATGCTAAACCATCCTCAAATTTTTCTGTCCACCCCAGAGAGACCCAGGGCTTCAACAACATCACAGTCATAAGAAACAACAGGGATAGATAGATCACAGTTAGTAGCCAAAGTTTCCTGCAGACCCTCTAAAATCCTCAACAAGAGCTGACCAACAAGTAGCTTCTTGTCCAAAAAAATTCTACAGTTGCGCTCCAACCAAATATGCCAAATTATCAAACTGGGGCCAATGATCCAAGCAATGAATACAAAATAGGTCTTTATAGGGGGAGATCCTAGACTCCTCCAAAATTCCTCTAAAGAAGAAGCATGTTTACACAGTATACACCAAAGATTCTACTAGAAATGCCGAATAACTTTCATAAAGGAACACTAAAAGAAGAGATGGGGGATGCACTCCTCATGTCCACCACACAAAACACACATAGAGGGCCCCTGAAACCCACATTTCTAGAGGTTCTCCTAGGTAAAGCACCTCCCTTGTACAACTAACCAGGAGAAGAAGTTACACTTAGGATAAGCCAACTTATCCCAAACCTATTTCCACCACAAGACCTCTGAGCTCCCAAACATTTGCTTATCAAGAACTTGATAACCTGAGGCAACAGAAAATTTACCTTTCAGATCAAGACCCCAAGCCAACACATCTCTCCTAGGAAGAGAAGTGCAGACATGCACTGATAGAATCCCAGCAAGCTCCTGATAATCCCTAGCCGCCCCACCAAGAGGCCACTCCTTCGGATCTTTCCATCTATACACACTAACTTGTCCCAAATTTTGAAGAGTTTTAAAATCAACAACAAGCCACCACCTAGCATCAATAAAATGCATGCTCAAATTCTATAGGTTGGGGTGAGAAGACAAATTGGGAGGATAACCATTCCAACAATCATGCCAGAAGAGAGCATCCTACCCCTAATTACAAATCCAAAACAACCCCTACTTGACCAACTTGGCATGCCTTTTGAGGGTACTCCAAATCATAGAACCCTTCCCCTCCAAACTAAAGCAGGCAACATCCACACTCTCAACTACACCTAGATACTTTGAAGTAAGAATTTTTGCCCATGATTGATGCTGCTGTGAACACCACCGCCAATATAGTTTAGCTGTTAAAGCTTGTCCATTCAAATCAGTCCTACACAAACCCAAACCACCAGCCTACTTTGGCCTACAAATAGCTTTCCACTTAGCCAAGTTCCACTTCTTGTGAAGGAGGTTGCTAGACCAAAGGAACTACTAAGACAAACTCTCAAAGTCTTTGATAAACCCAGAAGGTGCAAAGAACAAAACATCTATATAGAGGAAGAGCCTACACCACTGACTTTAGAAGAGTCACCCTACCCATAGAAGAGAGCCACATGTTAGTCCAATGACTAACCAGATTTCTAAACTTATCCATAATCTCTTGCTACAACAATTTAGGAAGTGAACAAATAGCAAGCAAAATACCAAGATACACAAAAGGGAGAGTGCCAATCTGGAAATGAAGGATACCATCAATTCTCCTCTGAATAGCCTAAGGAGTATGAAATAATTAAATGAAACACTTCCCCTCATTAATTTTCTGACCTGACAGAGCCAAATAACAATCCAGAATCCTGCGCCAACCAAAAGCCTCCTCAACCTTGGCTCTACCCATCAGAGTCATGTCATTAGCAAACTACAAATGTGACTAAGGGGTAATATTGTTTTCAAAACTCTAGCCCTGAATCAAACCAGTCTCCACCTGGGATCTAATAAACCTCCCCAAGCCCTCTGCCAATAAGATGAATAGAGATGGAGATAAAGGGTTCCCTTGTCTAAGCCCTTTAGAAGCACCAAACAACTCCCTCAGCTCACCATTAATCAGCACCGAAAAGGAAGGAGAAGTAACACAGCTCTTGACCCACTCAATCCATTCATTAGCAAAACTAAATGCTCCCAAAATCTTAAATAAGAAGGCCCATTTAACTCGATCATAAGCTTTAGCCATATCCAACTTAATTAACATAGCTTTCTCCTTAGAACAATCAATAGAATGAATTGTCTCAACTACAATGATGATGCCATCCATAATCTGCCTACCAACCACAAAACTACCTTTCTCTTCAGAAATTAACCTGCTTAGCCAAGGTTTCAATTGTTCAGCAATCAAATTAGTAATAATCTTGTGAACCAAATTATATAAGGCAATGGGCCTAAAAGATCCAGAGAATTAGCCCCATCCTTCTTTGGAATGAGAGAAAGTAAGGTAGCATTCATGGATTTTAGCATTTGTTTATTCATGAAAGAATCCTGAATGACCTCCAACAAATCCAACTTAATCACTTCCCAAAACTCCTATAGAACTCAACTGGGAAACCATCAGGCCCTAGAGCTTTTCCCTTTTTCATCTAGAACACAACAGTTTCAAGCTCTTACAAAGAAATAGGATTAAGCAAAGAAGCATTCATTTCACTAGTGACTAAGGGCGAAATACTATTCAAAATATCATCTTCATCCTCCTCCGCAAGAAGGGAATCCTCATATCGTAGAATAGAAAAGAAGCAAACAACGTCTGCAGAAATAAAAGTAGAAGAGGAGAGAATCTGCCCATTCGAAGACCTGAGAGAAAAAATGAAATTACCTTGTCTCCTATCTTTTACTGAATTGTGGAAGAAAGAAGTATTCTTGTCTCCTGCCTGAAGTCACTTGATTCGGGACTTTTGTTTCCAAAAATTTTCCTCACATAATTCCCATTCCTCAACTTCCTTCACAACAGCAGCTTCCAGAAAACCTGGATCCTTAGTGAGGCCCCGATCACGAATCTGCATAGTGATCAAGTCCAAATGAGCTTGGGTAGACTGCTTTGCATGGAAAACATTACCAAAGTGTTGCCTATTCCACTATTTCAACCTATATTTTACATATTGGAGCCTCTTGGAGAAGGAGTACATAGCGGTCCCATGTGACAGCTTCGCCAAATTCCACCAACTAGGAAGAAGATCATGGAGGGAGTCATCTCTGGACCACATGAGCTAAAACTTAAAAGACTACTTTACACAACACCGGTGTAGCTAAGAAGTAAGTTTGATCGGCCAATGATTAGAACCCCACCCATCCAAAATCTTAGAGCTAGTTAGCCACCTATCCCCCAACTAGAGAATGGACACCAAGAATCTATCAAGGTATTCAGAAATAGTAGCTTCCCCACATCTCCTATTATTACAAATAAAGACCACATTAATAGGATTGAGGTCAACCAAATTCAAGAGACCCACATTAACCTACAAGAGATCAGAAGAAGGCTCCAAGTGAGCAATTCCTCCTCTCTTCTCTTCTAGAGAAACAACGGCATTAAAATCCCCAACTAAAATAGACGAGAGATAAGGATCCAAAGTCCTCATATATTTGACAAAACCCCACAACTTTACCTTTCCATGAAGGTTAGATGGAGCATAGATGTTAGAAAAGAGTACTCTCTCTCCAGACTCAAGATGAGAAGCAACACAAGAAATCAAACCTCTGCAAGAGTACCACCAAATTGGCCTAACTCTACATGGGCCCCATAAGCATGCAACCCCACCAGAGTTATCAAGTGCACCAACGCATTGACACTAACTGCGACTCAAAATCTTTGAAGCCGCACTCATCATACTATCAACTGATAACTTAGTTTCTTGAAGGAAAACCACATCAGGAGAATAAATATGAACCAAATCTTGAATAGCCTTTTGTCTAGGGATGCTATTCATACCCCTCACATTCGAAGAGAGCATAATCATTGTTAGGGTTGCGAGAAGTGAGCATCAATAGTCCTCACCGAACTTGACTCAACCAATGTCTCACCAGCTAGCTTTACCTTTTCTAGATCCTTTTTTCTACCAACCTTAAGAGGTTTCTTAGGAGCCCCTTTTTTGAGGGTTTTTGATTGCAAACCCAAGGCTAGGGAAGGAGCCTTAGTTTTTCCTAAGTTTAGAGTACCCTACACTTCAGATAGAACACCACCAGCACTATGAAAGCCATTAGAAGCCTATAGCACCAAATCTAATGCACCTTGAACAAGAGCCAAAGGAGCCAATTTAGTGTCCATCTGAGTACCCTGCTCACCAAGCTGATCTAAACTAGGAAACACATTAGGTTGATCCCCAAGAACAACCTCAATAAAAGATCCAACTGTTGCCTACAAGTCCGCCCGAAACCCTTCCTCTTGGACCAAATCTTCCAACATCTCAAATCAGTTGAAGGTTTCCTCCTCTTGCCTATCCTTGAGGGATCTCTTCAGGCCTCGACCATGATTACGAGACTA
This sequence comes from Cunninghamia lanceolata, assembly GCA_027924645.1. Taxonomy (NCBI): domain Eukaryota; kingdom Viridiplantae; phylum Streptophyta; class Pinopsida; order Cupressales; family Cupressaceae; genus Cunninghamia; species Cunninghamia lanceolata. The sequence continues at coordinate 5,099,512 of BSBN01000739.1, forward strand.
AAACAAAATAAAACCTTATTTATCAGCCACCCCTCCTTGCATGGGGGCTTTTCCCTTGTCTACTTTCAAATCACATTGAGTAGGAGCATTACTTGAACCAGCTGCACCAAAAGCTCAGGGACACCTCTGCTGAAGATGACCATATTCATGACATAGCTGACACCTGAAAGGTAACGTCTCGTAATCTAATGGTTGAGTCCAGGAGAAAGACCCAATAGTCATATCAATAGAATCTGGAAGCGGCTGGCTTAAATCAATTTCAACACAAACCCTAGCATAATAAAAAATTCTCTTATTCAGAGTTTGCTAAGAAGGACCAATAGATTTTCCTAGCAACATCGCAATCAACTGCAATATTTCACTTCTCCATCATTGAAGTGACAATCAAGGAAGACGAACCCAAACTGGGATTCTATAAGGTAATTCCTCCACTGAGTTAAAGCCAACATGCCATGGTTTGATGAAGAGACCCACCTGATTATAAAAATATGGACCCCCTTCGAAGGCACTATTCTGATCTGAGACACACGAGAAATCCACCATAAAGAAGTTATGTGCAACCATCAAAATATCAAAATCTCCTTCTGGGTTTCATGTCTTATGAATCCATGTATTAAGAAATGGAGGAGAAACTCTCATCCCCATGAACTTATAAATCAAAACATGATTGCAGTAGTAATTAATATCCTCAGCTACCTACTCTGATTGTATTACTAAAACTGGCTACTCTTGGGCCCTCTCCAAGTAACCATTCACCTTTGGCAATTTAAGGGAACCATTTCGGATCACCTTTGATCTAGAAGTAGACTAAATGGGTATTCCAGCATCCTCCCCAGCCATGGAAGAAGCATGAACTGCCATATCCAAAGGCACATTCAAAGCCATTTATACCAAATGAGTGAGGGCCCAAAATTCCCCCCCCCCCCCGCACACCATACTGAATCTAAAGCAATGGCTCCAAATAGGCACACTACCACAAGAGACAACACCTCAAAGGAAGAAAAACCCCCCAATGTGCAGCAAACATGAACCAAAGGATACACAATAAAAGAAAACCTAGATTTGGAAACCCTTGAACCATGTACACCACCACTTGCACCAAAGGACGCCTCACAGCCAGGTAAAACTAAAAAAAAAAGAAACAATGAAGTAGACCCGGTCCCCTAGACCCCCCACTGATATACAAATCCCCTACTCACAGAGAAAGCTCGATCCTGCAAGCTAGGGATCAGGTGCCCTAGCCTACCCTCCCACACATGCTATCTCCATCTTCCTATCTTGATAGAGCTGAAGAGTCTCCACTATAGGATTGATTATTCCATTAAAAATATATTAGAGTTAAATTTTTGAATATTAAATTAATATTAAAAAAATATTAGGGTTAATATTTTTGAAGTGAACACAATTTTAAAAGTGAAAATTGTTTAACTTATACTTTTTTCTTATATTTTGGACTCATTTGATAATCATTTTTGTAATATTTGTTTTCAAATATTTACCTTACAAGAAGAAACATTAAATAGATATACATTTGGATTGTATAGAATAATGATTCGACCAAGGAAGAATTTTGAATTTGAGGAGAAAGAAAGAGAATATAAAAGATAATATCAAAGAGAATATCAAAGGGAATATCAAAGATGACAACTAGAAGAAATGACAGATGTAGAAAGAGAAGCACAAAGAAAACAACAAAATGAGGTGCATATAGAAAGATATCATAAATGTAGGGCTAAATTAACAATTGCACAATATAATATGGCAATAAGTCATGCAAAAACATCTGAACAAGTAGCTAACTCTGAAAGATAAGAAAGACAAGACTCTAATCGTATACAAATGAAAGGTACTATCCTCGACCAAATGCACGAGATTAAAATTCTATAGAGTATGTACATGAAACTCCAAATAATGCACCTCAACATGAAATGAATGTCACCATTGGAAACAATGGATAAAATACACCCAACCCCAATGAAATGCTTCACACAAATTTTCATACTTTCCAAATGTATTAGGCATGGCCTAGATAGCTTTGTTTCACCAAGCATGTGTTATATTTGTCAATAATGTTACCTTGGAATAAAGGTTTCTCACACACCTCAAGGTCCTATATGTAATAGATGTTGACAAGAGAAAGGCAATAATCAATTTTTAGCATCAAATAATATGGATCTAGGTGCACAACCACAAGAACTTGCAATATTGACACAAGTGGAGGAGATGAACTCATAGCACATGTCAACTCAATCCTACAAGTGACACATTCAATTGTAGGTCAATACAAATATAAAGGACACGCAATCAATTTTCCACAAGTATAAGATATTTCAAAGGTTTTTCCATATCATATAAAATATTTCCCAATCATTAATGTTCGGAGGATGGATTAATGTGACACAAATTACAACTTTATAGTCAATAGAGAGCGAGTGTATAAGGTGCTCAAATACAAAATTAAACATGACAAGTTCTATTTTGATGTGTAAATAGATGAAACTACTCTTAGTGAACTTTCATCAAACTCCAATGAAAATATTTTCAACAAGTTAAACTCAATACATATGGAGTTTGATTCATATGCAAATGAAATTGTATTTGTGGGTCCATTGATGGAGATGGATGAAGGAAATATCACTAATCACACAACATCAATGGCTTCTAGAGCAACTAATGCTTAAAAAGAGATAGAATTAATCCATGCATGGATAAATAACCCTGATGCAGATCCAAGAACATTGATTGACTAACAAAGAAATGGTGCATCTCCTATTAATGAGTACTCCACATCAGGCTTGCTTGATAGGGAATTTCCAACATTATTTCCTGATGGTAGATGTGATTGGATAGAACCATGTATGAGATGAGTACACCTACATGAGTTTGTGAAGTTCATCTATTTTGATATAGGGATCACCTTTTTGGTTGACACCCATGATTTAGATATTACATGATGAACATGAACATGAGACATTGTGCACATAATTGATCTACAGTGTTTGCAAAAAGAGGTCTTCAAGATATGTCGATCACCATCAATGAGTTGTGTGAACATATGAAAAATGTACCCCACTCCCATCTAGCAGATCGCTTGACGTGGGTTGGAACAACATTAAGGGGTACAAGGTCTTATTGGGTAAAATGTCGTGCAGAGTTAACATACATAAAAAAATTGGTTCACCAACAATATTCTTCACTTTGAGCGCCACAAATATGTTTTGGTTAGATTTACATGCAGTTATACCTGGAACACCACCAACAAATCTATGATAAGCCCAAAATTGGAGAAAATAGAATATTATTGATTATCCTTATATAGCACGGCACACTGTACATGCACCCATGACATACAATTCTTAGAAAATAGATACTAGATAAAGGAATGAATGTACAAGATTATTGGTCTAGATATGAATGTCAACATAGAGGTTCACCACATGTGCATGGATTGTTATAGATAGATGGAGCACTAAAAATGGATAATCTTTATTGGAGAAATGATTAGGAAAACAAAATGTAGATAAATACTTCCATTCAATTATTCATGCATGGAGTCCTAGAAAAGATTCACTTCAACCATAAATACAGGTATGTTTCATTGATGTGTTTTTAAATTTTATAATTATATATAAACATTATGTTTTAGTGTAAGTAATAATTTTTTGAATGATAGGTATTCCAAAATTTTGTTCAATATCCATGTCTTTGAAATACACGGCAACTTGCACAAGTAGATATGGAACATGAGTATGAAGAGATTCTAAATTGTGTATAACATACAATGTGTAGAGAGAGTGCATGCCTATGTATTAAGAAAAGAGGACAGATGGTTTGTACATAAGATTTTAAATAATTCACAAAATTTTTTTAGACAAATTCAATATAAAATGACTATAACGAAATAAAATTATGTTATTATGAATTCTAGGTATAATGCTCCATGACCATTGAATCTCAAGGGATCAAAATTATATTATAATTTTATTTTTGATGACATATATTTGGTTAACATTTAGTCTCATATATGTGGTTTTCTAAAATGTGTGGCAATATATCTTTTGATATAATAAAAATGAGTTAACTAATAACTATTTTGATGGAGGTGAGAAAGATGTCACATAATGCAGATACATGGGTGTCAACTTGTTCAACTATCATTGGTATCTTCCATGGAATGTTCTCCTTCATATAAAGGAATTCAGTGTTCATTATTGGTTGACAGAGAAGATGGTTAACAAAATTAATATAAATAGATCGAGGACCGCTAAAAGAAAATTTGAAAATTATGCTAAGTACTTTAATTTCCTCTATGAATCTAAGGTGACAATGAGCTTGGAAGTTAAATTTTAAAATCTACAAATAGAGATTGGAGAGTTTTGTGATTGGTTAGTTTCTCTATACCATGAGGTTCAAGATATTTACATGCACACTATGGTATACCTAACTTGTATGCCATGAACTCTAATGTGACTATCAAAGTTTGACCTAATCTTTATGAAACTTACAATGAAGAGTTGTTACCAGTGCATAATGGCTCACTATGTGAAGGTGTTTAGAAACTATTTTGTTATGACAACAAATATATATGAAATATTTTTGAAAAAGATTTAGAGAATATTTACACATTGTATGCATGGCTAAATTCAATTTTGAAAAGTTTTTTGTAAATATTGTGGTAATGGTGCTAATGGGTATGATAGTGTTTTCTGATTTCTATCACACAATCATGTCATCAATTTTAGGATTTAAATATTTATTGAAACTTTAAAATAATTAGGCTTTAAAATAATTATGAGTAAGGTTTAAAATAATAAGGGTTTAAAATGATCATTAGGGTTAGGGTTTAAAATAAGTAGGGCTAGGATTTAAAATGAGCATTACTATTATGGTTTAAAGTAATTAGGGTTAAGGTTTAAAATAAGTAGGGTTAGGGTTTAAATTGAGCATTATGGTTATGGTTTAAAGTAATTAGGGTTAAGGTATAAACTATCTTTAGGATATAAAATAATTTGGATTAGGTTTTAATGTTTTTTTTTGCTGCATAAGGGTAATTTGTATATATAAAGATAAAAAAAATACATAAAGCAAGCCCTTGAATCAAGGGGAGAAAAAAGCCCCACTAGAATTTCAACATACCAACCAAAATCAGTCAAACATGGATAAGAAGAAACTACGCAAAAAGCTACCCAACGGAGAGGACATAAGGGAACTCACCAAATGTTCACCACAATAGAGAGAAAAAGACTAAGGCCAAAAGGTTGAAACCCAACTAAGATCTGGCATTTTTCTAGGAAAAGAGAGCCTCCATAGTTCACTGAGAACCCCTCTCCACTGCTTCCTTACCTTCAAGGTGGAGGTTTTTTAGCCCTAGATTTCATTCCTTTCTTTTTCTTGGAATCACCACAACCAGGTTTTAATTTTTTAGGCTCAGACTGTGAGATCCCAAGGTTCAGATAAGGAGCTACCACAAAGTCATTGAAAACACAAGAGAAGGATCATCTAGATCCTCCATAAAAGGGAAAGTACCATCTTACTCAAAGTCCTCCTCAACAACATCAAGACAATATCCTTATTAAGGGTTGGAAGCTCATCATACCCTAAAGGTTACTCTGAAAAAGGATCTAAAGGTGCCACATAATTAGTCCTCTTGGTAGCGTGGGGAACAAAAAACTTTCCATGATTGCACCAAATAAAATTTCGTATCCAGAGTCCTAGGTTTTTATTCCATTTCTTGATACTGAAACATCTAGCTCCAGGAGGCCTTAGTGCATTACAAGTCTCAATCTTGTGCCCTAGCTTGTTGCAACAGAAGCATCTAAAGGGGAGTCCTTCAAAATTTAAAAATTGCTACCAGGTGCCTTGAGAGGACTGAACTTGAATCGAGCCAGGAAGGGGTTTGGAGATATCCACATAAGCACAAACCCTTGTGTATCTGTACAAAGCCTCCACCTCCAAATTGATCTTAGCAAAGGAACCCACCTGATTGATCATCTGACCAATGAGATTAGGATTCCTCAACACCAGAGGAAGGTTATATAACCTGATCCATATCAGGATCTTTGATATAACAGCCATGGTAGGATCAAAGAAGGGAGCCTAAGGAGTGAGGAATAAACTAGAATTCTTAGAAAACCAAGGGCCATTCTAAGTTACGAAATTGCAATCATCAACAGAAGAAAAGGTAACAAAAAAAGATGAAATCCAAGGAGAGGACTACTAGAGGAGTCAATTTTCTCCAAATGGACAAAGCCAAAGCCTGGAAATCTTCAAGGGAGGGTCACTTTTGCAAGAGTCTGAGAATCAGAGAATGGATTTCAATGTCTTCTGAGATTGAGTTTATGCTATCATCTGAAATATGGAAAACTGATGGATCTTCCTCAAAAGAAACCTTCACATCACCAAAAGAAAGACCCAAATCATCATGTGAAGGACTCTCCTCTGACCCAGAAGCATGTGGATCATGTGGCTTGGGAGGAGGAGGAATAGGGTTTGAATTTTGGATCTACTCCATGAAGAAAATGTTGCATTCATGATAAGGGTTTGCACTATTCTTGCAAGCCCCTAAAGATTTCAGTTCAGAAGGCCTAGCCATGAGCTCTGGGTTAGAAGAAATATCAAGCGGATTATTTGAGAGATCTGTCACAACAATGGGAGGTTTATTTAGACCCCTATCCCCACATGATCTAGATCATAGCAAATATCAACGCTGGCCCTCACCACACACCTTAGTCCATGAGAAATCACGTCCACTAGTACCCTTGCTAACTCCTTTCATGACCTTCTTACCTATTTTTGCATCATCCACAACGTTGAAGTCATTCGCTCCCTTGCCTTCACACATTGTCACTTTGAAACCATCACCATGTTACATCCATAGATCAAGGGTTTAAAATAATTAGGGTTTATAATAATTATGATTTAAAATAGTTATGGTTTATAATTATTTATAAACCTATTAATGTAATAATATAAATATAATATAGTTAGGTATTTTAATAATGTTATACTATATAATTATGATTTAAAATAATTAGTGTAGGATCTAGCTAATATTTTAGATATTTATTTGATATAATATTTTGGTGTGTATTGGTGAGAGAGTTTTGAGTTATGTTGAACCATGAACATTATTCTTATTATTATTGTTAATGTTTTGACTATGGGAATTAAATGTTTAATGTATTTAATAGATATTTAATTATTCATAAGTTATGATGAATTATGTTTGGTTTTTATAAAAAGAAATATTTTTGTGGGTGGTGTCAGAATGATTAGACAATTACTTGTTTGTTTTATTATTTCTTTATAAAAAAGGGGTTATGTGGAAATATATAATTTTCTTTGATTAGAATTATTTATTTTATGAGAGGAAATACAAAGAGTTTTGGGAAAAAGTTTTATAAAAAGAGGGAAGGTGAGTCATTTGGAAGGGGAAAAAAAGAAAGAAAAAAAAAAGAAATAGGAAAGAGAGCTATAGATTGGTTCTATAACTAAAATTTTATATCTAATAATTGGATTGTTGTGACTTGATAGAGGAAAAGGGAAAGATTTCTGAGAAATTTTTATGGGTTGAGCCTAACTTGGACAGCCAAGGTAATAAAATCAAATGTATTTATGTTTTATATGAACTTTATGATTAAGATGAATGTATGCAAGTGAATATTGAAAGAAATATGTTCTCTTATTGTTTGTGTTAATATTGAATTTGGTAAGATTGTTGTATATCTATTTGGGTATTATTACGGTGTTTGGAGTTGGCATTGTGATGGAAGTAGTTGTTGGGAGTTGATGAAATGTGGATATATATATATATATATATATATATATATATATATATATATATATATATATATATATATATATATATATATATATATATATATATATATATATATATATATATATATATATATATATATATATATATATATATATATATATATATATATATATATATATATATATATATATATATATATATATATATATATATATATATATATATATATATATATATATATATATATATATATATATATATATATGGGAGTTGATTAATGAGAGTTATTGTTTTTCTGGGAGTTCTAGGAGATTATTATTTTATGGGAGTTCTTAGAGATTATTATTTTATGGGAGTTCTGGGAGAGTATTGTTTCATGGGAGTTATGGGAGTTGTTGTTAAAAGGGAGATTCTGGGAGTTGTTAATGGGAGTTATTGTTTAATGGGAGATATGTTGAGGGAGGTTGTTGTTTATGGGAGTTATTGTTGTGTTTTTGAGAAAGAAAGTATGATAGATCTATGAATTAGAATCTTGAATATGGAATTATTTCTATATATTTTGTTGAACATCAAGAAAATGTTTTCTTCCAATGATCTAGGGTGGATTCGATTGGTTGAATCCAATAGTTGGGTGGTTAGCAATTCTAGTTTGTTATAAATTTTGTGTGTACAAGATTGACAACTAATCTGGATATGTGATGTAAAAAATTTAGTTTTGTAGTGCTAAAGGATATCTTTCAGAAAAAGAATCTGGAGAAGAATTCGATAGAGAAATAACTTTGAGCAAGTAATGATTCTACAAATTTTCCTTGTCCTGAGTTTAAATGTTGTAGTGATTTATATCTTATTGCTGCATAGGGATCTTCCTATAAAATCATAGAAAACAATTGTCAATCTTAAACTGTATAGTAGTTCAAAGAGATTCTTTTTAGACGTAGATAATAATACTTCTAAGGAGACAATTTTTTTATTTCTATAATGGACTAAAGATATTACTTCAACGATTTAATACAATATAGAATTTGTTTCAGATTATTACTATTTAAATACTAATTAGAATCTAATGCTTAGTGAATCAGTCAAGTACCATAGAATAATGTTTTGAAAATATGTAATAAGTAATTGAATATTGTTGGGTAATGATATATATCAAGTATTGTTATCAAGCAGATTATTGAGTATTCATTACAGTTTTAGACTGTAGTATCATGAAATTCTTTTATGTAATAGGCAAACGACATCACCATATGGATTATAGTTTATGTTTAAAGATAGAGGAAACCATGGTACCATGGCTTCCCATGACTCCATCGTGGGAGCCGTGGGGCCACAACTCCCTCATTGCATATTTCATGGGAGATGTGGGGCCACGACTCCCTCATTGCATTGTATTCTACCATCTACATGTAAATAAATATTTAATTATGTGTTATATTGACTAGCTAGTAACATATGAGTAATGCTTGAGATTAGGTAAAAGGCGTAAGTCAATTTCATAGTTTAATTGAATCTTAAAATTCTTTAGGTTATATTTAGATTTACATATCTGACAACATAATTTGAGCCTGTAGACACCTGAAAAACGGTCACAGCCAACTTCATTCACTCACTCATTCAACCCTAATCCACCAACATTACTTCGTCCAATTTGATTATTAATTAAATAATTTTTAATTATTTAATTAATTTATTCTGCACCTTTATCCTATCATAAAAATCAAATACCTCTACTATAGTTTGAAAAATAAATATTTTTTACTATAGTTCATCCCAAAATTAAATAAATTATCACATTTATTTAATTCCTTATTTTGTGCACTTTTGATTACTTTTTGTAATCATGATTATTTTCTTTAAACCCATGTGCACATGAATTAATTTTAATTAATTCATCATTACAAACCCCCATGTTTCTAGAAGTCCACTTGTCATCTAATGTACACACATGTACATGACAAGTGATACTTTGGAAGCATGGGCGAATCTTCCAAATTAAGTACATTTATCCTCTTTCTTCCACGCCACTCCATGTGTCACTATTCATCTCAATTTAAAATTCCATGTGGTACTATTTGAACACTATTATTCTAATTTTAAATTCCACTTGTCCTCTCCATGGAATTTAAAATTTCTCACAAAGTCAAAGCCTTACCTTTTCATAAATGAATCCTTACATGTCATACACCTACTCAATCTTGCCCATCCATCCATTCAAACTTGCATTCTCATCCATTGATCATCCCTTAAATCTTGGGGCAACCTTGTCATCCAATCCAATCATGCCATTTTTCCAATTCTCCTTGCATGAGGATCCTCAAGCAATCTCAGCCATTGATCCTTCAAATTGATCCTACCCCTCCAATCCCACCTCCAAAAATCTATAAATTGAGGCCTCCACCTCCCATTTGAAACAGACCATCATATACAAAGTTACCCTGTCAATTTGAGTGCTCACATTTATAGCTTTTAGTGTAATTCAACTAGCTTAGCCTTGTTTATTATCCATTTAGGAGATATCATCACTAGTTTTCTTAGATAGGGTGCATGATTTAGTATAAAAGCATAGAAGTGATTTACTCCAACCTTGAGGTCCCTAGGACTCGAGATTGGATGTATTTTAGGTGTAATTTGCATCTATTTTAGGTATCATTTTCATAGGTAGATAGAACCAATACTCAATAATCTTTTATGATTCTTATCTCTAAGGAGCATAGATATATTAATGATTATACATATTATTTATTAAGATGCTTTTCTTATAGGAAATCAAAATAAAAGCTAAGACTTGAAATCGATGTATGTGCTGCTGAAAGAAATCGATCTCCCATAGGTGAACTATTATGGAGAACTTATTTTTGTGGTATTATTGTTATATTATTATAAATAATTATATAAATATATATAGTGATCTTAAGTAATTGTTATATGATCTGTGTTTTTGATTTATTTAGGAAGAATAAGCATTATCGTTAGATTAATATAAAAGTAGTTTTCTTAGATTAATAGGTAAAATTTGTTGCACTTATTATTTATCTATTAAGAATGCTTTCTTTATGTTAAATCAATAAACTCTATCTTACTTATATTATAATATTAGTCCGGGATAATAGAGTTAGTCATAAAGACGATAATATGTTTGTCATAAAACCTTTTTGCTTTTTTAAAGTTCACATTGTTATGGTATGGAAATAATCCACTAATATTATTATTAGTTTCATGTAGAACAACTTATAAGAATCTCTCCCTTTTCAGTTATTTTACAAACATATCATTCGAATAATTTTATTTGTAGAGTAAGTGAGTTATCCTAACTTCCTTTATTTTTTCATCTATATAGTTTAATTTTCTAGAGGGGCATTACATAGGTATCAGAGCACCAGGTTGCAACACTTGGGATCTTTGGGATAAAAATATTAGTAATATTAAACTCTTTTTTTTGGTATGTAGTATGTCATCAAATTGATCTAGAGAACTGATCTACCATGGACCTTAAATACTACAGGTCCTACATAATTTGGTGAATGTGATTCAGGAAAGGTTACCCGTACCCAATAATTAAAATCAATATCATTCAGATGGCCATCATTCTTTACCCTAGGAACATAGTAGAAGTCCTCATTGTAGTAGAGTAGCTCATTCGGAGGATGGAGAATCAAGAAATTATTCACCACCTCATCGTAGCACTCGAGTAGAGAAGGAGGTTTCCGTAGATATTGATAAGTTAATCCAAGATTTTCTTCGTTTGCATCCACAACATTTTTCTGGATCTACTGATGGATCGGAGGTAGAATCTTGACTAATCAGTCTTGAGAAAAGTTTTGCATTGAAAACCTATGAGAGCAATCTTAATGTAGTGCCCCTCATCTCGTCGTCCATCAGACTGATGTTTGCCTAGACTTTATGATAGTGTCTTAGACCGTAGATGATGGATCTCTTGTTATCTTGTTACTGTATTATGGACCTAATTGTTATGATAACAGATGTTGATGTTAGAATAGGTTATTTTATGCTTTGGAATTTGATAAATAAACTAGATGTTTCAGATGTTTGATGTTAATTGCGATATTGGATTGTAAGAGGATTGAATGTTTTATGTTGTTAATTAATATCAGATACTTTGTTCAACATAGTTGATCGTTTATTCATAAACGTGAATGGAACAGTGTTGTATTACTCTCTCTTGAGTACCCTACATCACTGCGATTTCCATTCACTATAGGACTGTATGTGGATATATATCTTAAATGTTTAACCGTGCATTGTTGCAGGAATGTAGGTACTAGGCATCGACTCCACCTGATTACCAGGTCTGAGCATGCCTTTGCCAATGGATTAGTTGTTTGGAGTTAACGTGAGGTCCCATGTCAGAGTTGTCTGGTTGTCAGTTTATCCTTTTGGTCATTGTCTGTCATTCGATCATGACTTGCAGTCAGGTAATATTGTACCTTGGAGTCTAATTAGGTTAGAAAGTGTCTAAGTGTGCAAGGTGTCGTTGTGCATTAAATAGAATTATATTACGGAAAGTATAATGCTGATAATCAAATGTATTGATAAAAGATAATATTGGGTATAATGTCGATAATTGTTGATTATTGTTGTAAATAAATTATTATTTTAATAGAAGTATTATTGTTAAATAAAGATTGTAAGAGGTTTTGTATTATTTAATATAATAATATTTACAATAAATATTTAAATAAATAAAATAGTTGTAAGTTATGTTGTAATTAGTGATTTACAACTAAATTAATAAAATAAATTAATATATAGTTGTACTATTATAGATAGTTGTAATATTATAACTTTATTAAATAAAATATGCTTGGTCGGCTATAAAGTCATTAAATGTTGTCGGGAATTATGTGTTTTCATTTAAAAAAAGAAATACAATAAAATAAATAAAGAACTTCTTTGGTATCATTAAATTAAATAAAAATATTAGTAGAGGAGGGAGATGCACGGGATCACGTGCCGAGTCCCTTGGAAGAAGGAAGGGGCTGTGTTATAAAAGAAAAGCTTGTGAGGCAAAGAGGGGGGATTGCAGGTAGAAGCAGAAAGAAGAAGACTGGAGAGAAGTTTTGTTACCTTGTCTATGATGATGAAGAAGAAGAATATAATGGAGGCCGCTCTCTTCCTTGGTTCAAAAAGTGGCGAAGTTGATACCATGGAATTTATGTCGGCGGGACTGGCGTGTTTAGCTTGAAATCACTTTCCAAGGAGATACTCCTCTGCATATTGCTGCAAGGAAAGGCCATCTAAATCTTGTTAAATGGATTCTTAAAAAAAGAGCCCCTTTCTGTGTAGTGCTCGACACAAGGATGGGAACATGCCACTGCACGAAGTTGCTAAAAACGGCAATCAAGATCTCGTCGAATTTCTCCTTCAGAGAACATATTCTTGCTTCCCCTACAATAAGTTTAGAGAGATAGCTCTGATAATAGTTTTCCAAGTATCGCCACGTGGAAATAGTCAAGCGTTTGTTAAAACACAAGTCTACTAGAGAAATCGAATGGAAACTATCTGCTAGAATGGCAGCTTACAGTGGATATACAGATATTGTTGTGGCGATGCCTGGCAATCCCATCAAACCCATTCTGTGCATTCGTGTTTGGGATGTTTACTGCTCATTTTTTTCTTGAAATTCCAATTCCTTGTATTCCTAAAACCATGATTCTGCATAGAGGCCTATAAGGAGGACATCTTGAGATGGTAATGGCAATGTTAGAACACGATTGGTGGAAAAATGACTTAATGACAAAGGAGGATGAGCATGGATGGTGCGCAGTTCATGTAGCAGCCATGAAAGGCCATTGGACCATAATCAATGAATTTATGAACAGAATGCCAGCCTGTGTTGAAATCCGCAGTTCAGATCATGAATCTGTTTTACACTTTGCCATGGAATATGATCAATTTGAGGTAGTGCATAATCTACTATTAAACCAAGACACGGAAACAGTCAAAGAACTGGTGAGCCACGACCATGACAGTTTTCACAATACCGCATTATATTTGGCAGCAATAAATGGAGTGAATCCCCAGGCCTCCATAGCAGTCTTAATATTATTCATCAGTCAACAAGATTATCCTTCCTCCGTGTCATGAGAAATATTATTTTGTCACTATTATACAAGCTCTATGGATTGCACTCCGGGCTCTTTGGGCTTGAATCTGCCTCTTACACGATTGAACGCAATAGGCAGCACTCTTTTTGAAATAGTCTGCACGCCAGAAAGTTCAGTAACGACCAATCTTCTGGTGGACCCACAACCGGAAAATCTTCGATGATAGTACCTATTTACTGTATAGAGATCTGAATTCTAAAAAAAATTGCAGGTTTGGGTACTTCACTACATGATATAAATTCCAGTGTATATGGAATAAGTGTAAAATCCTCCGAGCATTACTTTTCCGTTGTTTTTAATTTAAACCCATCTGGGTCTTTCTGTTCTGCGCTTCTGAGATTGCATCAGAGAGGAATTAGATGTCTTGTTTAAGAGATCTGATAGAATTGAAATACTTTTTGAAGTGGGTGTTAAGGCGTATAGCAATCTGTATTTGTTGATCGGGAGTACTGCAACGGACATTTAAGCAATTTAAGATATTCTAGATGCATTTGAAGAGCAGCATTTTGGTTGTTATCATGTCAAAAAATAAGTTGACATGCTTGATTAAGAAATTCTGAAGGGTTATGGAAGTTTGCTCTTGACAAACGAATATAAATCTGCAAAGTTGTGTGAGGTCCTGTACACAAAGGGTGAGGACAAAATGGATGAACTCCAAGAATTGAGGCTTCCATTAATGGCAAAGTTCAATGCAGGCTTTGTCCAGTGTAATAGGAGCTTTGAGGGCGTGCAATAGACAGAATTGGAGACACTGCTTCTCGTGATAAATCTTCTTCACTGCCTGCTTGTCGTCTACAGAGTAATCCATATCTGCATATCCAACCCAGATCGGGGCAAAACATGATATATTTATGGTCTTTGCTTGACTTGTGCGATTGAAACAAGTTTCATCTGACTCTTGCTTGACGTGTCTACTTTGAGTAAGCTAAACGTGAGCATAAGAATAGAAGCGGTCTTTGAGTAGGGGACAAATCTGGCAGCAGAGGACAAATCTGTAGTTGCAAACGCAACCCTAGACAGCTCACAGACTCTGTGCGGAATCTGATGCACTTCACTGAGAAGAGGTCACATTTTGGAGGCAGAAACAGAGTTTTCTTATTTATTTTTCCATGCATTAAGGTTTATCGTTTCAACTCTAGTCTGCAGAAACCTGTCATTGTTAATCCAAGTTAGTTGTGCTTTCTTGTATGCATTTCATCTGATTGGTTTAGATTAACCCTAAGGAATGTTTATTTCCTTTGCAAATGTGTTTGAACGCATGCGTGTATTAATAGTAGTACTATTAATATCAATGTTAATTATTAGTATCATTATTATAATTATAATTATTATAATTATTATTATTATTATTTCAAAAGTATAGTTGCCAAATAAAATTGGGGATTTAGAATAATGTTGTCATTATGTATTTGATTAAAAGGAAATCGTTCTGATTATATATTATGGTTAATGAAATTTAATTTAGATTGACATTGGTTTTAATATGGTTTCTTCATTTTGTTAAGTTAATGGATTAAGGTTTAGGTATATAATTATTGTATTGGAAATTTGATTTAAAGGTATTAGATAATTAGTTAGTGTGAATTGAAATTGTATGAAATGGTCAAGGTGTAAGTTGTCAAGGGTTCATTTCCAGAGGCCAAAGTTGTTGTGTTTCGACTTCATGTAATGTGTTGTTAAGTGTCCTGAGTTATTGAAGTCTTGTCGCCTTTTGTCATGTATAAGGAATTTGGTTATGGTGTTGTGAGAGAATGTAAATGTTCTAAATGCATCATGATGTGTAGAAAGGCTCTTCATGAATGTTGTGATTTATCTATTTATTTGTTTGGGATGTTGTGTTGGATTAGGCAATGGGGAGACGTCAGTATTCATGAAAAAGTATTTTTCTTATGAGTTACTTCATTGGAAGCCATGGAAAATGTATTAAGAGTATGTCCTTGTAATTGAGATGATATGCAAGAAGGTAAATGCCTTGCATTATTACATGTATATGTTCATATCAGAATAATGGTTATGCAAGATGGTTAATGCCTTGCATGGTTTATGTATCATCGTCGTCATGATGATGTTTGCTATGTTTGTTGAGTAGGGTCTTCTAGATGCAGGTAGGGGAGTGGCTTTCAACGTGGGGCAGGTGCCTAAAGTGGCAGTCAGGATAACCCGTTGGAAGTAGATTAATCAAGTGATAACCTAAATAATGAATTTGGGGGTTGGGTAGTTAAGCACACTAAACAAGATAAGTGGATGCCTCCCTCATGGCTCAAGTGCTTGTTTAGGCTTGAGATGAGATGAGAAGGCCTGGAATGGCAAGATCAACTACCTTGTCCTCATGAAAGGTATGTTGATTCCACATGAGCGTTGTATGGGGGCCGGGAGTCGGGAGAGGCTACCAGGACAACCCAAGATGGGGGCCGGGGCCTAGGAAGGCTTACCAGGACAACCCATGACAAGCCATGTGATGATACTTCTCCCTACTACAGCCTAGCATTCCCTAGTTGTACTCTCCCCATTCGTTATGTGTTGCCTCTGGAAGTTCAGTTAAGATAAGTTGTGTTGTGTTGTTTATGTTATTGCCATATGTTGTATTGGCGTTTGATCGTCCTTTGTTCATGTTAGTCTTGTCTACCTGACTGTGATTGTTTGGGACCTCATGTTAACTCCTAGCTCGGGGGGTGGACCTTAGGGTTCCACATGGTCAGGTGGAAGAGCTATTTTATCCATTGGTTATTCCTTGTCAAGTTCATATGCAGAAAAGATTTGTTCCAGTTGTACTCATACCAGTTGATGAAGATGTATGTGTAACCTTGTACCAGATTTCTGTAATAGAACATTCTTTATGTATGCAATTTTGATGTAGTCTGAAAATGACAATGTAATGATGTCATGATGTACTTATGTGTAATAAAAGCATTTCAGTTCTGTATTTAATCATGTAGATTGTATTATTTGACGATATGTAAGGGATATGAATCAGTTATTCAATTATGCATTGGATTTAGATCAGTTACTGATGAATGTTAAATTACGTTAGTTGGTTTGTAAAGTAATGCAGCCCTGTATCCTTAGAGAATATGTCGTAGTTAGTTATGCTAACATTATTTGTTATCTTAATCATTTAAAAAAAAAATGTTCCTGTTTCATGTAGCATAAATGTGCATTTCTTTAAGATGTTCAGGGCGGGCGTTACACTTAAGGCTAGATTGGCTATTCACCGACTCAAGGATAGTGCAGACACTTGGTGGTGACAGGAGGAGAGAAAAGGATATTTGACTCTGAAGAGTATAACTTGGGAAGTTTTCTTAGAGTTTTTCAAGAAGAGATACATTTCAGACCATTTTTGACAACGAAAGTTTGATGACTTTCATGATCTCCAACAAAGGGGTCTCACTATGGCACAATATGAGAATAAGTTCTTTAAGTTATCCAAGTATGTTGATTATATTTAAAATGAGAAGTTGATGGTAAACCATTTTATCAGAGGACTTAATCACAGCATTCCAGGTTTGGTTCGGTTATCTGAGCCTACTACTGTTAAACAAGAAACAGAAAAGACATTCTTTATAGAAGAAATTTAGCTAAAACATCATGATCACCATCAGAATTCATCTCAGTATCAAAACCGTAATCAATTCCACTCTAGTAATGGAAATAGGTCAAATTCCTATGTTTTTAGATCAACACAGTCACAACATATCTAGGAAACTAAGTTAGCTCAAGAAGGCTTGGTCAGGTCTTGGCAAGCTCCATCTCATAGAGGGGATCAGAGAAACCAAACACAGTTTGTTGGTTCAACTCGACTACAATGGAGTTCTCATGGTAGTCAGGCTAGCACTGGTAGATCAACCTTTTAGTTTTTGGCACCACCAAAAGGTCCTTGTTTTAATTGTGGCAATAAGGCACATTATGCTCAAGAATGTAATCAAAGCAATGCAGCTTCAGGAGTTCATCAGCTAGTAGCTTTAGAACCTACAGTGGGAGATGTGGGTAGATCTCATCGAGTATTTGCAGTGACTGAAAATCAGCAAGAAAAACATCATGCATCTATGATAGACATTCCCAAAAAAAATTGGTGGCACAAGATGGACAGATAACACTAGAACCAGTTCGCATTTTGGATCAAAAAACACTGGCCCTGCAAGGATGATAGCTAGACCAAGTTAGGGTCCAATGGGACCCCTATGATGAGTCTTCTGCTATGTTGGAGAATGCAAACATGATGACAACTTTATTTCTTTATCTTTTTGATAGCTTCTAGGAGAAAGCCTAGATTCTAGAAGGGGAGAATGTAGGGTGTAACTAATATTATTTTAGATATTTATTTGATATAGTATTTTGGTGTGTATTGGTGATAGAGTTTTGAGTTATGTTGAATCCTGTGAACATTATTCATATTATTATTGTTAATGTTTTGACTATGGGAATTAGAAGTTTTATGTATTTAATAGATATTTAATTATTCATAACTTATGATGAATTATGTTTGATTTTTATAAAAAGATTTTTTTTTTTTGGATTAATGGGTGTTAGAATAATTAGACAAATACTTGTTTTATTATTTCTTTATGAAAAAGGGGTTATGTGGAAATATATAGTTTTCTTTGATCAAATTATTTATTTTATGAGAGGAAATACGAAAAGTTTTGAGAAAAAAATTTATAAAAAGAGGGAAGGTGAATCATTTGGAAGGGAAAAAAAAAGAAATAGGAAAGAGAACTGTAGATTGGTTCTATAACTAAGATTTTCTAAAATAATTGGATTGTTGTGAGTTGCTGGAGGAAAAAAGAAATGATTTCTGGGAAGGTTTTATGCGCTGAGCCTAACTTGGACAACCAAGGTAAGAAAATCAAATATATTTCTATTTTATATGAACATTATGATTAACTTGAATGTATGCAAGTGAATATTGATAGAAATATGTTCTCTTAAATTGTTTGTGTTAATATTGAATTTGGCAAGATTGTTGTATATCTATTTGGGTTTTATTTTGGTGTTTGGTGTTGGCAATGTGATTGAAGTAGCTATTGGGAGTTGATGAAATGTGGATTGATTAATATATATTCTTGGGAGTTAATTAACATGAGTTATTGTTTTTCTAGGAGTTATGGGAGATTATTGTATTATGGGATTTCTGGGAGATTATTGTTTCATGGGAGTTATAGGAGTTGTTGTTAAAAGGGAGATTATGCGAGTTGTTGTTAATGGGAGTAATTGTTTAATGGGAGATCTATTGAGGGAGATTGTTTTTTATGGGAGTTATTATTGTGTTATTAAGAAAGAAAGTATGATAGATCTATGAATTAGAATCTTAAATATGGAATAATTTATGTATATTCTATTGAACATCAATAAAATGGATCTAGAGAAGAATTCGACAGAGCAATAATTTTGAGCAAGTAATGATTTTACAAATTTTCCTTATTCTAAATTTAAATGTTGTAGTGATTTATATTTTATTTCTATATAGGGATCTTCCTATAAAATCTCAGAAAAACATTGTCAATGTTAAACTATATAGTAGTTCAAAGAGATTCTTTTTAGACATAAATAATAATACTTCTGAGGAGACAATTGTTTTATTTCTATAATGGACTAAAGCTATTACTTCAATAATTTAATACAATATAAAATTTGTTTTGAATGGTTACTATTTAAATATTGATTAGAATCTAATGCTTAGTGAATCTGTCGAGTACCATAGAATAATGTTTTGAACATATGTAATAAGTAATTGAATATTGTTGAGTAATGATAGCTATTGAGTATTGTTATCAAGCAGATTATTGAGTATTCATTACATTTTTAGACTGTAGTATCATGAAATTTTTTTATCTTATAGGTGAACGACATCGCCATATGGATTATAGTTTATGTTTCAAGATAAAGGAAACCATGGTACCATAGCTTCCCATGACTTAGTCGTGGGAACCATGGGGCCATGACTCCCTCATTACATAGTATTCCACCGTCTACATGTAAATAAATCTTTAATGATGTGTTATCTTCACTGGCTACTAGCATATGAGTAATTCTTAAGATGAGGTAAAAGGCGTAAGTCAATTTCATAGTTTAATTGTAACTTAAAATTCTTTAGGTTATATTTAGATTTACGTATCTGATAGCATAATTTGAGCCGATACTGAATAATATTTAATGACTCTTATCTTTGAGAAGCATAGATATATTAATGATTATACAAATTATTTATTAAGATGTTTTTCTTGTAGGATATTAAAATCAAAGCTGAGACTTGAAATCAATTTCTATGCTACTGAAAGAAATCAATCACCCATAGGTGAACTGTTATGGAGAACTTATTTGTGTGGTATTATTATTATATTATTATAACTATTTATATAAATATATATAGTGATCTTAAGTAATTTTTATACGATCTGTTGTTTTTGATTTATTTAGGGCGAATAAGCATTATAGTTAAATTAATATAAAAGTAGTTTGCTTAGATTAATAAGTAAAATTTGTTGCAGTTATTATTTATCTATTAAGAATGCTTTCTTTTTGTTAATTCAATAAACTCTATCTTACTTATATTATAATATTAGTCTGAAATAATAGAGTCGGTCATAACGAGGATAATATGTATGTCATAAAACCTTTTTGTTTTTTTTAAAGTTCACATTGGTACGGTATGGAAATAATCCACTAATATTATTATTATTTTCATGTATCAGTTGCATGTATAACAACTTATAAGAATCTCTCCCTCTTTAGTTATTTAACAAACATATCATTCGAATAATTTTATTTGTAGAGTAAGTGAGTTACCCTAGATTCCTTTATTTTTCCATCTATATAGTTTAATTTTCTAGAGGGGAATTACAATTAGGGTTGTTAATAATGAGGATTATAAAATAGTCATGGTTTATAATAAATAATATTATATTAATAATAAAAAGATGGTGCGAATAAACAAATCTGCAAATTTTTGACAGGTGAAATGGAGGAAGGAAAAACCATGCACAGAAACTTCAATTGAAGGCATAAGCAAACAACTCCAAATAAATCTAGATGATGAAGCCAAAAAAGACAGAGAGGTCCTCGACAACCAGGCGATAATCGGGAGACCTCTAGGGCGGAAGCTATCCAGAAAAGAAATCACAAGTTGGGTGCTGGATAATTGGAAATGGCCGTGTACTATCAAATTCTTACCAAAGAATTTTTTCATGGTCCTTATGTGTAGTCAGGAGGAGTGCGACCTAATCCTCTCTTTCAACCAATGGCAAGTAGAAGACTCATTCCTCTTCATCCAAAAATGGAGCCCTTTTTTTGATCCCTGCAAAGCCAGGCTAGTAGAGAACCCTCTCTGGTTCAGGCTATACAATCTTCTTACAGAATTTTGGTCTGAAAATTGTTTAAAGAAAATCAGGGATTCATTTGGAGCGATAGTTGAGATCGACAAGGAAATTCTTGACAGTGATTCCTTCATCTACGTGCGAATTAGGGTTGCCATTATTGATTCATGGCCAAAATCCATCAAGATCTCATCATCTTTTGGTGAAACGGTGGTTAAAATCAAACAAGTGGAGATGAAATTCTTTTGCCTCTCCTACGACAGCAGAAATCATGGATCCAAGAGTTGCCCTAAAAACACAAAGAAGGAATGGAGGAAAAAAGAATCCATTCCTAGAAACTCAATCAATACCCCAGAGGCCGCCTCTTCTATGCCATCTCTGGAAGATGTCATGCCAAAGCCTACCGAAGACCGTCAAGAAGACCCTAGGTTGGCTGCCCTAGCAGCAAACCCTTTCCTTTTGGTGATAGAAGCAGAAGCTCCAATACATGCCAACCCGGGTGCTTAGGCTAACCCTAATCTCTCGGAAGTAGAGGACAACTCCGATTGTTATGATTCCATGGAAGAGGATGAGTTTGGAGAAGCAGATATCCGATCGATCAGTCAAGATGCAACCAAAATCCTAAAACCAAATCTATATGTTAAAGGGAAGAAGAAAGGCCGAAAGCCAAACAAAATTCTAAGAGAGGAGGAAGCGGCTAGGGGTGGTCAAGCTACCCTAAAGAATTTCATAAACAGTACCAAGGGAGGAGATACCTCCCTTGGGAAGCAATGAATATTTTGAGCTGGAATGTCAGGGGCCTAGATGCCCTTGACAAACGATGCTTGTTGAAGCATCGCCTACAGACCTTCGGTACAGCTATTGTCCTCCTCCAAGAAACTAAACTCTCCAAAGATGAGAGCAATGCCTTCTACAGATCATGTAGAGGCTGGGAAGGCCTTTTTGTCCTGGCCCAAGGTGCTTCAGGAGGTATGTGTGCTCTTTGGAACCCTAGATCTATAAATTTGTCAATGTTGGGACAGACAAACAACTAGATGGCTATGAGGGTGAGCGACGTCCAATCCCACTCTCATTTCATCCTATGGAATATCTATGGACCGGTCAAAACACCAAATAAACTAGCAACCTAGGCCTCAATCTCAGCTTTCATGGAGAACCACAAAGAAGATTTCTGGGTACTGGGAGGTGATTTCAACATGGTTCTTTTAGTCAAAGAAAAAAGAGGGGGTCTATGCCACATAAGCCAAAGCCAAAAAGATTTCAACCTTTTTTAGAAGAAAACAACTTAATGGACATTGCACCAAAGAATGAAATTTTTACTTAGATGAACAGAAGGAAAGGTTTCACCAACATTGTAGAGCATCTGGATCATTTCCTTGTTTCCTCCAACTTCTTGTTTGAAGTTGCATTAGATTCTCTCATCCTACCAGTTTCAGGCTCTGACCACTTCCCAATTCTGCTTTGCCTTCATGAGGACTCACCTCCCCCAAGATGTCTGTTCAAATTTGAGAAAATGTGGCTAAGGGATCCTGCATTGAAGGACTTAATTAGCACTTGGTGGAAGGAAACCAAAGTTCAGAAAGGTTCAAAGATGTTCATCATAGAAAAAAATTGATAGCAATCAAAGGCCATCTAAAAATGTGGAACAAAACTGCCTTTAAGAACATCTTTAAAGAGAAGGAAAGAATAGAAGTTGAGCTAGAAGCTTTAAACTCAGTCATAATTTCTAAAGGTATGACGGGGGAGGAATTCAAAAAAGAAAAAGAACTATCAAAGATCCATGGTGAACTCCTGGCTAGAGAAGAAGTTTACTGGAGATCCAAATCCTATGAAACATGGCTGAAAGAAGGTGACCTCAACACTAAATTCTTCCATAACTCTACAAGACAGAGAAAAAATTTCAATTGGATCACTATAATCTCGAACTCAGAAGGTGTTGATCTGTCTGACCCAGTAGCAATTCAAATAGAAGCGGTTTCCTTTTTCCAGTCACTCCTAACAGAGGAGGTCTCCTCCATCCATCTCCAAGAACCATTCCTGGCTCACATCCCACCCATAATCTTAGAGGAAGACAACAAAATGCTTCTAGGACCTATCACCAAAGAGGAACTCAAATTTGCGGTGTTCCAAATGGCACTAGATAAAGCCCCGAGCCCGGACGGCTTCCCAGCCATATTCTACCAAGAATTTTGGGACATCCTAGAAGATGACATCTGGAAAGCAGTGGAAGACCTAAGGACTTCCAAAAAAATGATCAAGGACATAAACAACACTTTTTTGGCCCTAATCCCCAAAAAAGTAGATTTTCTTTCTTTCAACGACTTCCAACCTATCTCCCTCTGCAACGTCATTTACAAAATTGTGACAAAAATTTTGGCAAACAGGCTAAAAAACATTCTTCCCTCCATAATCTCTGAGGAACAAAGTAGCTTCAGCCCAGGGTGGAATATCGTTGATAGCATCATAGTAGCTCATGAGACAGTGCACTCCATCACCTCAAGCAACCAAAGCAGCATGATACTGAAGCTCGAATCCACCAAGGCCTATGACCGAGTTAACTAGCGATTCTTGATGAAAATAATGGAAAGATTTGGCTTTTACAAATAGTGGATCAATTGGATCTTCAACTGTATATCAACGGCTCGATATTCAGTTCTAGTAAATGGAAGCCCATGTGGTTTCTTCGAACCTTCCAAGGGCCTTTGTCAGGGAGACCCACTATCACCTTTCCTCTTTGTGATAATGGCTAAAGATTTGGGGCAAGACATCCAACATTTAGTCCAAAACAACTATTGGAGAGGTGTACAGATCGCGGATGGGCTTCCTCAGGCTTCACATTAGCAATTCACTGATGATACTCTTCTCTTTGTGGCCTCCCAAATCCAGGAGGCACAAGAGATCGCATCCCTGCTAGATCACTACTCTAAAGCCTCAGGCTAGGTAATCAATCTTTCCAAATCCAACATCTTCTTTTTCAATATATGTCAAAGAATGCAATGCCATATCTTGTCTATTCTTCATTTTGAGAAGGCTGAATTGCCAAGTAAATATTTGGGAGTCCCCCTCTTCAAAGGGGCCATGCGATCTATCCTCTAGGAAGACACAATTCATAAGTGCTGATCCAAGGCTTCTTCTTGAAAAGGGAAGTGGCTCACTGTCTCAGGCAAAATCGAAATGATCAAAGCAGTCCTCTCAGCGATTCCTATTTACCACCTGAGCAGCAATTAAATAAGTAAAAAGGCCAGTGGCATCTTAGATGGAATCCTCAAAAAATTCCTATGGGAAGGGGCAAATGAAGGAAAGAGAACTCCCCTAATTGGCTGGTAAATAGCCTGTAAGGATAAGCAAGATGGTGGAGCTAGCATCAAAAACCTTGAAAAATAAAATATCGCTCTAGGGGTGAAGTTGGTCTGGCTAATCTATAAAGAGCCCAATGCAAGATGGTGCAAAATCTTGAAGAAAAAATACTTGGACTCGAAGGAACCTGAGCAGATTGTCACCACCCCTAACCCCCCAAGAGGATCACATATTTGGAACTTCTTACAAAGTTGCAAATGGATCATTTTAGATCACATGTCCTAGATGCTTCACAACGGTTCTAAAGCAAAACTATGGGAGGATTAGATAAATGGCCTCCCTCCTCTGGCTGATATCCCTTGCTTAAAAAACCACTAGAAAAGGCTCGCGGACTCCTTTGGATATTGGGTTGCAGATTATATTAGTGGCACGGACTGGAACTGGGAGAAAATATCTTCTCTCCCAATAGATGGTGAAGTTGGGGTAGAACTAAAAAAAACACTCTTACCGAGGAAGATAATCACTTCAAATAGAGACGATGAATTAATTTGGACCGGATCAAAATCTGGGAGATATGTAGTCAAGTTTGGATACAAAATGCAAAACTGTCAGCCACATCCAGACTGGCCTACGACCTTATGCTAGGGCAAATGGACCCTCCCAAAAGCAGATACTAACTAGGGATAGTTTGAACTGTCTAGAAATTGCAAGCCCTTCACGCTATGTTTTGTTGCTACAACACGGAAGAAACTCTGGACCATTTGCTAGTTTCTTGCCTATTTGCCACGCAATGCTAGGATTGGTTGCGAGGCAAGTTCAATTGGTGCAGTGCCCTCCCAAATGAGCTAACAGGTCTAATTAAAGGGTGGCCAACTGGGCCAAAATCCCTGTGGCGTGGATTATGGGAAGCCAGTCCCTCGCTCCTCATTTGGCACATTTGGCGAGAAAGAAACCAAAGGATCTTTAAAGACACATCATCTACTCTAGATGGTGTCTTGCAAAAATTGGAACTTGGCATCACAGAGATCATTAATGCAAGACTAATGGAGTCTTCCCTGACACCATTTTTTGCATGGGACGAGGAAGCAAGGAAGAGATGGCTTGACCTTACAATTCTGAACTAGTGCCAGGACACAAAGAAAATGGAGGACAGGAAAAGAAAATGCGCTCTCACTAAATAGTCAGCCCTACCCTCGGGAAGGTTGAAACTGAACTTCGATGGGGCTGCAAAGGGTAATCTGAGTACCTCTGGAGTAGGAGTCATCATCTGCGATCACCAGGGACAATTGATTTGGGGTCTCTCAAAGAAGCTACCCGACAGAACAAATAACAAAATAGAATTTACAGCCTTGCTAGCAGGCCTTCGCCTTTGCAAAGACCACCACATTATGGATTTAGAAGTAGAAGGTGACTCCCTCCTTTACATAAGGGAAATTACCACCAAAAAGACTTCGAGCTGGAGAATGAAATACTTGGCAGAGGCCATCTAGGAATGTTTGGAAAAGATGGGGAATGTGTCCTTTGCCCACATCTACCGAGAAGGGAATAAAGCTGCAGACTTCTTAGCAAATTGGCCCTGTGTACAAGATCAGGATGAGATTGTGGCAAATTCATGTGCTCCCCGGCCAGGACTTCCATTAGAATGACCCATGATAGCCAATTTGGATAGCAGATTCGTACGATCAAGATTTTACAAATCCTTTTCTTGCAATGGCAGTGTACTAGCTCCTGGAAATGGCAGCATCCCCACTCAAAGCAAACAAAGAAGACTATTTATTTAAGGCAAGACGACACCTGATCCATCCAAAAGATGGAGATCGAATGCGAGTGCATCTGCCAGAAGAAAGCAGAGAGCCCAGAGAACGCCGAGGGTGATGAGGAAGAATCAGCGGATGATGATGACGAGCCACATGAGGAATCAAGAATCATCCAAATTAAACGACTCTTCACAGTCGATGACGCCATTGCTAAAGCAATCCTCAAGGTGATAGGTGAAGCAAATCTACCTGAAGGTCACGTTCATGATGCCGTCTTCTATGAGGAATTTTTGTCTACCTGTGTGCTCATCCTCGGGAGGAAGATGAGGGGACGCATTCTGGTCAACTCACTGGTAAAGGAAGACATGAAAGAAGTTACCTATGCATCCATCATTGCCTTCAACAAACAGCCCACCAGGGGATCGATTGGAGGGATCTTCAGTGCGGCTCTAATCAATAATGACCAGAATCCACTGACCACCTCCGCCCAAGCCCTGGTCCTCCTCCGTGAAGGAATCATGTGAAACAATATGGAAACCTTCGCCTATTTCATAGGCCAGTATGGCGACCTCCTGTCACCATAGCAAGTGGAAAGGGTTGACGAAGTAATAGATGGACTAAGAGTGGTGTGGCACTCCTAAATGTACTAGCCAGCCATGGCACCTCTATGCTACTCCGAGGAGCAGGTTTTTGTATCTCTATTTATATTAATGAAAGGGAGCTACCCCCTAAGGTAGCACTTATCTATCAAAAAAATATATTATATTAATAATATTATTATTAATATACAATATAATATATAATTATATTATAAATTATATATAATTATATTATAATGTATAATATTATATTATTATTATTATTATTATTATACTAATTATTATTATTAATAATGAGGATTATAAAACCCTAACCATAATCCTAATTCTAATCCTAACCCTAACCCTACCACTAAAAACCCTAATTCTAAACCTATTTTAAAAATTACGAGTAGGGTTAGGGTTACAAATTTAATTAGTATTTTAATTAGGGTTAGGGTTAGTGTTATGATTACGCTTGTGGTTTTGAATGCCACTAAAATATTTATATTTTAAAAAATATATCTAAAATACGCCTAGAGATATCCTTCTTGAGGCACGTATTTTTAATCAATTTACCACATATAAGTGGAATAGGTGCCTCAAGAAGCATATCTCTTAGCATAGTTTAGATATATTTTAAAATATAAATATGCTAGTTACACTGAGAGGCATACTATAGTTGCAATAGGGTGGAGGAGAGAGCCCACATTTTTTTGGTTGTAAATAAAATAACAAAATATGATAAATTAAATTGAAAAAATAAATAAATAAATAAATAATTATGTATTATTTCTAGATTCATAAATTAATTTATGAATAATTCTACTTTTGGGTGGTTGTTTGAGCTATTTTCCACCACTAGTTATTATTTAAATGCAATTAGATTCTTACCCATTTTTTAAAAAATGGTCATTTAATTATTCCTGTTGACGTTTTATTTATGTGAATTCAATAATCAATTTATGAATAGCTAACAGTTGCAAAGAGTTGAAACAACCACTAAAAATGAATAATGATTCTATGCCACTTTTGTTAAATGGAAGGGAAACAATTACAATCATTGCTTTGTTTTTTGAAGGTATTTGTATCAGTTTAAACAATCACTTTCAAATCTACAATGTAAAAAGAAAACATTAAACAAATTATGGGATAAATTAAGTAGCTGAGGGAGAGATTAAAGAAAATTCATGGCACCTGCTCCAAATTGTCTGTTCGATCTAGAGGGAGTTACAAGATTATTAAAATCAAAACTACACCATTATCAATTGCAACAAGTGGATCCGTTTGATGTTGAATCATAAACTTTTTGATTGTAGACTAAAATATAAATATGCTAGCAGCATTCAAAGTGTAATCATAACCATAACACTAACCCTAACTATAAATCTAACCCTAATTCTAACCCAACCCTAATTTACCTTTCACTAACTCTAATTCTAATTCTAACCCTAACCATAATTGTAACCCTAATTGTAACCCTAATGATCAGCTAAATACTAACTCAAATTCTAACACTAACCCTAATTTTAACCCTAATGCTTATCCTTAACCCTAACATTAACCCTAACCCTAATTTTAACCTTAATTCTAATTGAAACATAATTCTAACTATAATTCTAGCCCTAACTCTAACCAAAATCTAATTCTAACCCAACCCTAATTTAACTTACCCTAACCATAATTCTAATTGTAACCCTAACCATAATTGTAACTTTAATTATAACCCTAACACTCAGCCTAATACTAACTCTAATTCTAACCCTAAACCTAATTTTAACCCTAATGCTCAACCCAATACTAAATTTATTTCTATCTCCAACCCTAACCCTAATTTTGGAATAGTACCTATCATTCAAAAAATATTTTTCCTTAAAATTAGATTAAAACCTTATTCTAATCCTAATTTTAAGCATAACCCTAATTCTAATCTAACCTTGCTTTTAAGCCTAACCCAAACCCTAATTGTAAATCTAACCTTAATTATAAACATAGCCGTAAGATTACACTTAACATTGATTTCTAAGCTTAACCCTATATCTAATGCTATTTATAAGCGTAATCCTAACCCAATCCCTAGACAAAACCATAATTCTAAATCTAACTTTCATTTGAACCTTCAAAATTAATATAGAATTATAATTATAATTATTATATAATATATTATAATATTATATTAGATAATTATAATAATTCTTAAGATAGATAATATAGTTAGAATTAGGCTTGCCACTCCAGATGCTACTAGTATACTTATATTTAAAAAGTATGTCAAGAGATATGCTTCTCACGGTGCCTATTTTTAATCACTAATCCTAACATTAGGTGCCTCAAGAATGATATCTCTCAGCAAACTTTAAATATATTTTTTAAATTTAACCCTAACCATTACTCTAATTCTATCCCTAACCTTCAGTCTATCAGTAACCCAAATTCTACCTTTAACCCTAATTGTAAGTCTAATTCTTAGCCTAATTCTAATAGTAACCCTAACTCTAACTCTAACCCAAACCTAAACCCTAATTCTAAGTATAAACCTAACCGTAACCCTAATTCTAGCATTAACCCTAACCTTATTTCTAAATCTAATTTTAACCCTAACCCTAATTCTTTGTCTAACCCTAACTTCAATTCTAAACCTAACCCTAACCCTTATTATAAACCAAACCCTGATTCTAACCCTAACTCTAACTATAATCGTAAGCCTAGCTCTAACCTTAACCCTAATTCTCACCTAACCCTAACTCTACGTCTAAAACTAATTCTAATTGTAACACTAATCCTAATTCTAACCCTCACCATAAACTTGATTATAACAAGAAATTTAATTCTAACATTGATTTGAACCCTAACCTTAACCTTATTTCTAACCCTAATCCTAATTATCACCCTAACCCTAACTTTTATTATAACCTTAAGCCTAATTATCACACTAACCCTAACCCTTATTATAACCCTAACCATGCTTTTGACCCTAATTCTCATTCTAATTCTCACACTATTTTTAATTGTAACTCTAAAAATACCTCTAATTTTAACCCTAACCTTTATACTAACCTTAACTTTGATTGTAACAATAACCCTAATTATACTCATAACCCTAATTCTAACCCTAACCTTAACCCTAATTCTAACATTAGCCCTAATTATAGTCATAACCCTAATTGTTACTCTAATCCTAAGCCTAAATTTAACACTAACCATTACTCTAACTCTATTCCTAAACCTAAGTCTATTACTAACCCGAATTCTATCCCTAACCCTAATTGTAAGTCTAGTCATTACCCTAATTCTAACTCTAACCCAAACCCTAATTTTAATTGTAACCATAACCCTAACCCTAATTCTAACACTAACCCTAACCTTATTTCTAACTCTAATTTAGCCCTAACCATAATTCTCAAGCTAACCCTACCTTAATTATAATTCTAAATCTAACTGTAACCCTTATTATAACCCTAATTCTAACCCTAACTCTAACCCTAACACTAATCGTAATTCTAACCGTCACCACAAATTTGATTCTAACCATAAATTTAATTCTAACACTAATCTGAACCCTAACCCTAACCCTAATCTTATTTGTAGCCCTAACCTTAATTCTCACCCTAACACTAACCCTTATTATAGCCCTAACCCTACTTTTAACTATAACACTAAACATAGCTCTAATTTTAACCCTAACCCTGACCCTAACTATAACCCTAATGGTGACCATAATTCAAACCCTAACCTTAATACTAACCTTAACCCTAATTGTAAGCTTAACCTTAACTCTAGTTCTAAAATTAACCATAGTTATAGTCATAACCCTAATCCTAACCCTAACCCTAATTCTAATCCTAACCTAACCATAATTCAAACTTGAACCCTAATTCTAACTCTAAACCCAACACTAACCCTAATTCTAACCTTCACCCTAATTCTAATTCAAACCCTAACCTTAGTTCTAACCGTAACCCTGATCTCACCCTAACCCTAACCCTACTTTTGACCCTAATTCTCATTCTAATTCTCACCCTATTTTTTAGTGTAACCCTGATTCTAATTGTAATTCTAACCCCTATCCTAACCCTAATTCTAACTACAATTCCAACCCTAACTCTAATTTTGACCCTAACCCTAACCCTAATCCTAATTCTAACATTACCCCTAATTATAGTTGTAACCTAATTCTAACCCTTACCCTAATTATAACCCTAACCCCAAACCCAACCCTAATTGTAATCCTAACCCTAACTCTAATTCCAACCCTAACCATGACCCTAATGCTAAAGCTTATTCTGACCTTAAACATAGCTCTAATTTTAACCCTAACCCTAACTCTAACCCTATCCCTGACCATAATTCAACCCATAACACTAGCCTTAATAGTATTCTTAACCCTAATTGTAACCCTAACCCTAACTCTAATTATAAAATTAACCCTAATTATAGTCATAACCCAAATTCTAACCCTAACCCTAATTTAACCCTAACCCTAATTTTAACTCTCACCCTAACGTTAACCCTAATTCTAACAATAATCCTAACCCTATTTCTAACTCTAATTTTATCCTTAAGCATATATATTAATTATATTCATAACCCTAATTCTAACCCTAACCTTAACCCTAATTCTAACATTAGCCCTAATTATAGTCATAACCCTAATTCTTACTCTAACCCTAAGCCTAAATTTAACCCTAACCATTACTCTAATTTTATTCCTAACCCTAATTCTATCACTAACCCAAATTCTATCCCTAACCCTAATTGTAATTCTAATTATTACCCTAATTCTAATAGTAACTCTAATTCTATCTCTAACCCAAACCCTAATTCTAATTGTTACCCTAACCCTAATTCTAGCACTAACCCTAACCTTATTTCTAACTCTAATTTTAGCCCTAACCCTAATTCTCAGCCTAACCCTAACCCTAACTCTAAACCTAACACTAATCCTAATTCTAACCCTCACCATAAACTTGATTCTAACCATAAATTTAATTTTAACACTCAGCTGAACCCTAACCCTTATTATAACCCTAGTTCTCATTCTAATTCTCACCCTATTTTTAATTGTAACCCTAAACATAGCTCTAAATTTAACCCTAACCCTAACCCTGATCCTAACTATAACCTTAACGATGATCGTAATTCAAACCCTAACCCTAACCTTAACCCTAATTGTAACCTTAACCTTAACTGTAATTCTAAAATTAACCATAATTATAGTTGCAAGCCTAATCCTAACCCTAATTCAAACCCTAACCTAACCATAATTCAAACCCTAACCCTAATTCTAACTCTAACCCTAACACTAACCCTAATTCTAACCTTCACCCTAATTCTAATTCAAACCCTAACCTTAGTTCTAACCCTAACCTTGATTCTCACCCTAACTGTAACCCTTATTATAACCCTAACCCTCCTTTGACCCTAATTCTCATTCTGATTCTCACCCTATTTTTCACTGTAACCCTAATTCTCATTGTAATTCTAACCCCTACACTAACCCTAATTCAAACTACAATTCCAACCCTAACTCTAATTTTGACCCTAACCCTAACCTTAATTGTAGTCCTAACCCTAGCTCTAATTCTAACCTTAACCCTAATTCTAACCCTAACCCTGAAGCTTATTCTAACCCTAAACATAGCTCTAATTTAAACCCTAACCCTAACCCAAACTATAACCCTACTCCTAACCATAATTTAACCCTTAACCCTAACCTTAATACTAACCTTAACTCTAATTGTAACCCTAACCCTTATTCTAATTCTAACATTAACCCTAATTATAGTCATAACCCAAATTTAAACCCTAACACTAACCTTGATTTAACCCTAACCATACCCTAATTTAACCCTAACCCTAATCATAATTGAAATCCTAACCCTAATTCTAACACTAATTCTAACCCTAATTCTAACACTAATTCTAACCCTATTTCTAACTCTAATTTTAGCCTTAACCCTAATTTTCAAGCTAACCCTAACCCTAATTCTAATTCTAAACCTAACCCTAACCTTTATTATAACCCTAAACCTAAGCCTAACTTTGACCCTAACCCTAACTCTAACCTTAACTTTAATTCTATCCCCAATCCTAACCCTAACCATGTTTCTAGTTCCCTAATTCTAACTTCAACATGAACCCTAACCCTAACCCTAATTGTAGCCCTAATTTTAAATTTTAACCCAAATTGTAACTCTAACTCTAACTCTAACCCTAATTCTACCCCTAGATCTACTTAACCCTAATTCTATTCTTAATTCTAAGCCTGACCCCAACCCTAATTCTAATCATAGTTCTACATATAGATATAAATGTAAATTACATTTGTTGTTTTATTTCAATTAAAACTAAAGGGTGCACTCTTCCCTTACCCTTTTTATTCATTTATTTGGAATAATTACATAGAGGGAATTCTCATACAAAATCACATTTGGTAACATGTAAGCTTCCATAAAACCACATAAACCACATAAATATTTAAGAATTCTTTAAAGTATATTGTACTTAAGAAATTATGGTTGTATTCGATAAAAGAAATATTTATTTATAAAAATAAATGAGTTTATTTTTCTAATATAATATAAAATACTTTATATATATAAACAAACATAAAGAAATTTTAGAAACCTTATATATTCTATGAATTCATATTAGAAACATTAGTAATTTATTCATTGTAGTTGTCTTAGGAATTTTTTTTTGGCAACTTAACAAGATTAAAATAGTTAATAATACATTAAGTTAAAATTTTAACTAAGTTTATTGTAAAGAGGATTTCCTCCCAAGTTACTTAGAAAAGTTAAAACAATTTAACCATTCAGACTAAAAACCTCTATGTTGTCCTAACAAGATTTAACCATTTAACATTATTAACTAAGTCTTCTTATACTTTGTGTTTAACTACTAACTTTATTTATTTGGTAATTTTTGCAAAATTCAATAAATAGAGTGATACCATTTACTCATTTGAATAATTAAATGATTAGTTAAAAAAATTCTACTAATTTAAGTTACCAATTAAATAAAATTAAAAACAAAAGAAAAATAATTAATCAAATCCATAAATAAAACACTATGATTATGATTTCATTACTAATTTTCAAGATAACTTACCAAAAATTATTGATAAAATAAATAAATTAATTAAATTCAGTAACAACTTTAAAGAAATTACTTAAAATATAATTATGGATTACTACAAGATAAAATAATAAAAACTTGCTAACAATAATTATATTTTCCTTCCTTGTTTATGTGAAGCCTCAGGTTGATCCTTTAGAAAACCAAAGGAAAGACATGAAATGAAAACCACCCGCTGAAGGATGGGTGAAAGTGAACTTTCACAGGGCCTTAGGTGGCAACCTGAGACTATCAGGGGTGGGGTGCATTCTCTGAGATCATACAGGGAAAACACTAGTAGAGGAAGAAAGATCACTCTGACCAAGAACAAACAATGATGTAGAGGTCGAAGTAGCCTAGATAGGAATTGAATTGTGTAGAAGAATGGGCTTCAGGAGACTGCATCTAGAAGGTGACTCACTAATCATTATCAACACCATTTGGAAAAAAGGAGACACCCAACTAGAAGATTCAAAGTTTTATTAAACAGATATGGGAGGACTTAGATTCCCTACATGAATTTAAACTATCTCATATCTATAGGGAGGGGAATGAGGAGGCAGATAGACTATCAAATCAAACTATTGATAGAACATTGGGAGGTTGAAATGAATGCTCACACAAGTGATGGAGATTGAAGTGAAGAGGACAAGGTTGGGAGATTAATTACTTTGTCAACGGCCTTTATGAAGGCAATGGTGGCAATGATGACATTCTAAGAGTTCAAAGGGACTAGTATTTGGAGGAAGAAATGATGGATACCATAATTTGTTTGGAGGTGAGAGAGAGGCAGATGGTGTTCAGAGGTAAGGTTTCCAATGAACGGCTCTAGAAACCCTTCAACATCAATGGCGACGAAATGTTGGAAGTGGTTAAAGGTATTTTGGGTGCTCATTTTCTATTGGCCAACTACAAGTTTATGGTTAACAGTGATGTGGCCTCGATGGCTCTTGCATGGTTGCTGCAAGCATGCGAGGAGTGGGAGATGACGAAGTGGTTATACAAAAATGGGTTAAAGCCTGATGGAGTGTTGGGATGGAGAAGATCGTGGAGTAGGCAATGCAAGGGTTGGGTCTTAATCCACTAGATGGTATATGTCTTGCACTCACACTAAGCTATAGTGGTCCGTGGATTCCATTTATTTTGTGCAACTTGTCAGGGAAGACAAAGATGTAAGGATGAAGGTGGTTGAGGGCCATGTTGTAGTATTGAATGAGCTAATAGGCTTTCATAGAGTGGTGGGAGTCCCAAGGATTCTAGCCCTTCCTAATGTAGAAGCTAGGGAGGAGGACAGAAAGGAAGAAGAATTGGCAATGGAGGTTATTTGATGATGTAGTGAAGTGGACTAGTTTTGATAGCTCAACATCCTTGGTGGTATTTTGGATTTTTGTAAACTTTGTAACCAGTGTTGGACTGGTGTCACTATTCTGGTTTATTTTGTATTTGGGTTTGGCCCCCTTACTGCCAATTTAACGTATCAATGAAAAAATTATATTTTCCTTGATTTTTTCATTCTTCTAATTTTAATTTTAAGTCATAATTTAGCTATTAGACTAACTAATTACATTTGTTTGAGAAAAAACATATTGCTAGTTTGTTGTGTAGGTTTGAAGCTGCCAAGGGTTACAAGGGAGAGACTTTATAGGTAGATATTCAAATGGATTATATATAAGTAAATTATGTAGAGATGTTGCAGGTGCTATAGAAAATAAAATTTAGCTTCAATTTTTTGTGAGAATGCATTTAAATTTTGGTGAGAATGTGTTTTCCTTCGTTCAATTCACTCCAGATCACCTATAATTTCCCCCACTTATTTTTGGGTATTCTACAGAGAAAAAAAACAAGACTACATGATTGAAGCAAAAGTAGATTTTATCCATTAATGGGGTTTCCAAAAGATAAGCATGATCCAAGTGACAAAGGAAAACTAACATTTGGGAGAATTTGGTGCATAAATTTTATATGTAGAGGAGAATCAATCCAATCTTTCCTAAAGAAGAATATTTATCATGGTGTACCCGCAACCTGGTGTCACAGTCTCCAAACTCATCAATCACCTATGCCCTTAAGGCCCTTATTCAACTCCAATGTAGCTATATTACCACCATTCTTTGCAAGCCCCGAAATCGAAAGTAAAGCAATGAAAGGTGCAGCACATGGGAAGTGTTTAAATAATCTAGACAAAACAAAAACTCCATTTTTATGAGATCATAGAAAGCCATGAGATAGGCATAATAATACTATGGTAATGCTGCCAACATTTATTTTTCAAGATGCTTTTGCTATTTTAAAACAAAACGTCAGAAATGAATTGTAATATTAAAAATAAAAAATGAAATACCTGCCAGTAATTAATACCCACTATTATAGTAGAGTGAAACTCATAAAAGGCTTTATTTTAATTTTTATATTTTAGTTTTTCATATTTTGTTGTTTTTATTTACAACCAAAAAATATGGGCTCTCTCCTCCACCCTGTTGCAACTGTAGTACGCCTCTTGGCGTAATAATTATGAGATGCTCCTCCAATTATTATGCCAAATAATTAGGGCTAGGAATAGAATTAGAGTAATGGTTAGGGTTAAATTTAGGCTTAGGGTTAGAGTAAGAGTTAGGGTTATGACTATAATTAGGGCTAATGTTAGTGTAAACGAGAAAATTTGGATAAAATATAAGATAAAAAAAAAACATGCAATACCGTTTACCCAAACCTTTTCGAATACCTTAGATTGCCTTGAAAGACTGATGCATGCATGTTTGATCGATGAAGATTATGTTGATTGCTCACATTCGCAACATAACGATTGGATGAAGATTGATGGAATAAGAAGATTAGAGGATATATAGAAGATTAGAAGATTGGAAGAATATTTCGATAGAGTAAGGATATTAAACTCAATGCATACCAAATGGCTTATGAGAGGCCATATTTATAGGCAAGGGATGATTTTTGATGTGGAGGGAAGAAGATTTGATAAGCTTTGATTTTTTATAAAAGAGGAAACAAGATAAGATAGAAAAAAGATAGAAAGATTGGCTTTTAGTTTTAAATCCTCAAAAAGGAAATGAATCTTCAAAAAAGATGGGAGGATAATTGATGAAATATCTAATTAAATAAATTAATTAGATACACATGAGTTTTAATTTTGGAAAGAAAGCAAGAAGATATTTTTAGGATTTTATTAATTAAATAAAAATTTAATTGATTTAATTAATTTTGGATGAGAGATGATGTGGAAAGATAATTAAATAAATAAAAATTTATTTAATTATAGAAAAAATGGATAAATGACTAATTAAACAATTAAAAATAATTATTTAATTAGAGAGGATAGATGGCCATGAATAATTAAATAAATAAAATTAATTTATTTAATTATAGAAGATAGGATTATGGGATTGAAAGGAGAATAAAATTAGGTGATGATATGGGTACCTAGGGCAAAACATGCTAGTGACAATGTGTTGCAAGACATGGACATTTTTGGGTGTCTACAGTTAGAATTAGGGTTAAGGTTAGGGTTAGAATTAAGGTTCTGACTATAATTAGGGTTAATGTTAGAATTAGAGTTAGGGTTAATGTTACAATAAAAGCTAAGGAACTAGTATTAAGGTTAGGGTTAGGCTTTGAATTACGGTCAGGGTTAGGGTTATAGTTAGGGTTAGGGTTAAAATTAGAGCTATTTTTAGGGTTACAATTAAAAATAGTGTGAGAATTAGAATGAGAATTAGGGTTAAAAGTAGGGTTAGGGTTATAATAAGGGGTAGGGTTAGGTTGAGAATTAGGGTTAGGGTTATCATAAAGGTTAGGGTTATGGTGATAATCAGGGTTAGGGTTACGGTTTGAATTGGTGTTAGAATTAAATTTATGGTTATAATCAAGTTTATGGTAAGGGTTAGAATTAGGATTAGTGTTACGGTTAGAATTATTTTTAGGAGTAGGGTTAGGGTTAAGGTGAGAATTAGGGTTTGGGTTAGAGTTCGGGTTATGGTTACAGTTATTAGAATTAGGCTAAAAATTATAATTACAATTAGGCTGAGGGGCATAATTTGGGTTACTGATAGACTTAGGGTTAGGGATAGAATTTGAGTAATGGTTAGGGTTACATTTAGGCTTAGGGTAAGTGCAAGAAGATGGGGGGCCAAAAAGAGGTCTTAAGTGGCCATTTTTTTCTAAAATAAGGAAATACTGGCCTTGGATGAGAAATTGAGCATAGTTACACTCAAAATTTAGAGATGCAACCAAAACAATGTTCGTAGTGCTCCGAGTCTACTTTCTAAACTACTATTTCTTTTTGAAAATGGCATAGATTAAGGGGTTCAAAAGAGGGAGCCACATAAATTGGTGTTGTTTCTGTCAAAAAAACATAACATAGCATGTTTTGTGGCTCCCTCAAAAGGTCAACTTTTTTTTGGTATTTTAAAATTGCTTTAGTGAGAAATTAGCTAATAGCATGTAGTTTATGCTTGATTTTTCTGATAATTTTTTGATGAATATTTGATTTTTTACTAATTTTCAAAGCGGACACACCCTAAAAAATAGAATTTTGGCCGTGCTACCCCTATAAATTTCGAAAACTAATTGAAAATCATTTTTTTCTTTTTTTAATATTTGTAGAATGGAGTCTAGTTTCTAAATATGTATTTTTTTTTAAATTTCAATGAATAGTTAATTTACAATGAAAAAAAGACCAAATAATGGTTTTTCCCCAAAAACAGACACAAACAAAAGAAATTAAAGATGAAAGGCTTAACATTGTTAAAATGTGAAAAAAATCACATCATCAAATAGCTAAGAGAAAGCCTAACATTACCGAGGTGTTTGATTTGTTCGACATTGAAACACGTAAAAATCTGAGGGTTAGCACAAACGAAATTATGTGAAATCTTGAAGAATCTAGAAAAACACGTTTGTGACTATTCAAAAGGCACTCCAAGCCTTTGGGTTGGAAATCCAAAGCAAATCCCAAGCCCAAGGCTTGGGATTCCCAAAGCAAAACATAACGCGAGTGCGTTATACTTTTCCTTTTCCGCAAGTCTGTTGTTTGTCATGTTTGACATAACACGATCGCGTTATAACGCGCTCACATTATGTTCCCCTTAAATTTTTTTATGTTCAAGGCTATGTAGCACATTTCACAGTTGAGCATATTGTCTTTTCATTGATGTCAAAATGATGGTGGTTTTCATTGAAGTTAAAATGATGGTAGTAATATCTCAGGTTCTTCAGTGACATGTTTTTCAGTGACATGGTGGAGGTCTCTTCTCTCAGATCAGGGACATTTGATTTTTCAGTGATATGGTTTTCAAGTCTTTAGTGACATGTTTTTCAGTGAAATGGTGTGAATAGTTTTTCAGTGAAATGGTGTGAATATGTGACATGTCCTATGTTATGTCATATAATTATCAATTGTATAAAGAGAATGTTGGGACATATATGGTATTTCATCTATACTCATCTGTAGTCAGCATATGTGGTCAGGTTAAGCACATGGTGAAAAGTTAAATCATATGGTGTAAAGTTCAAATTGTCACATTTGTTTATTACATGGTATAAAGCTTTACAAAATCCAAACTTAGAGCGAAAACCAAAAATCTAAATGTCAAATGCTTTTTGTTTTATTCTCCTGTTGACTTGTTGAAGTAGTAAATGTTACTTTAGTAACAACTTGAGGGGTGCAGGGTCGTCAGTTTTACCGGCCCCGATGCCTAGGGTGCCCGGTCACCAAGTTACCTTCCTTTGTGCTCCGCAGGAAAAGTTTGATCAACGATCATCATTTAAACATCATATGGCGGGCCACGCGAATCGGAGGGATAAAATTTGAACTACAAGTTGCCTCAAACAGTCAGTTACACTTGTTAAATTTGACAACCACTGTGTTCTCAAAAGGCAATAAAGCATGCTATTTTCATGTCTTTTCACCGAAGATGAAAAGGCACTCAAGTTAGAATTTTTGGTAAGAGTAAGAGTGGAATTTAGAAGGTTTCTTATGAAATAGAATATGAAAAGATTGTGATCATCAAGATGTTGTTTTAGTTTTTATTTTTTTAGAGAATGTGATATGAATGTGATAAAAAATATGGCGTTGGAAGTTGAACCGATTTGAAGATATTGAATGATGGAAGTTCATTTTGGATAAAGAGAGTTTTTGAATGGCAGGTTTTTCTCAAGCTGATAAGAGATGATCTTGAAGAGTGTGAGAAAGTTTTTTTGAGCATGGGATAATCAGTTGCAAGATGTATTTTGTTATTAATTACAGGTATATTTTGACATGAAAAGACATCTTCTTGGATTGTGAGATTTGTTCAGTTTTGGAGGTGTGATTTTGCAATCAAGGTTGGAGTTTTTTTAATGATTAGAGCAGAACAATATTTCTTCAGAGAAGGCTAAAGCTTTGAAAAATAATTTTTGGAGAAGGTCAAATTTTTTAGTATTGCAGTGAAAGAGTCTATGAAATTGAAACATATGAATTGAGTTGTTTTGAGATTGATTTGCAAAGATAGAGGTATGAAATATTTGAAGATCAAATTTGATTGATTGTTGTGAAGATGATGTTTAATATGATGATGACAGTTGAAGGTTGATTATAGAAAATATATATTTGTTTGTTTTTGAAAAGGAGAAATAAGATATTGATCTTATTGAAATAGGGAAACCCCCTGTGTTGTATTGTTCATTAAATTGTTGATGTTGTAATGTCAGTGAGACATGTAGAGAAGTACAATATGCCAGTGAGGCAAAATTGTAATGTCAGTGAGACAGTTGTAATCTGAAATTTTTGTTAAGCCAGTGAGGCAGTTGAGTGGTTTTTATACCCCAGGAGGGCTTTCCACTCGGGAAATTTCTTGTGTCAAATTTTGTGTTGATACTCTGCATAATTTTTGTTCTATCTGAAGAATTCTATAATTGTGAAATTAAATTAATCAAAAGGTGTAAAAAGTCTTAAAATTGTTAACAACACTGATTCACCCCCCCTCTCAGTGTTGTGTGTATTCCTACAGGCTATTAATCATGTATGTATGTATGTATGCCTATATGTATGTATGTATGTATGTATGTATCTGTGTATGCCTATATGTATTTATGTATCTATCTATGTATGCCAATATCTATGTATGTATGTATCTATGTATGCCTATATGTATGTATGTATAGTGTCGAGGGCAGAGGAGGGTAGAGATGGGAGTGAGCTAGATAGGGGAGGAGAGGGGTGGATAAGGATTAAGTGATTAAGGTTTAAGGTTGAGGGTTGAGCATTTAGGGATAAGGGATTAGAGTTTAAGACCTTGAGGGATTGGGGTTTAGGGTTGAGGCTTTAGGGATAGTGTTTAGGGTTAAGGTTCGAGGGATTAGGTTTAAGGTAGAGTGTTGAGGGTAGAGGGATTAGGGATTAGGGTTTAGGGTTGAGGCTTTAGGGATAGCATTTAGGGTTAAGGGTTGATGGATTAGGTTTAAGGTAGAGTGTCGAGGCTAGAGGGATTAGGGATAGGGTTTAGGGTTAAAGGCTTAATGATTTAGGGTTGAGGCTTTAGGGGTGAGGGTTAAGGGATTAGGGTTTAGGATATAGTGTCGAGTGTCGAGAGTGTAGGGATAGGTTTTAGGGTTCAAGTTTTAAGGGTCAAGGGTCGAGGGATCAGAGTTAAGGGTTGAGGGATTAGGGTTTGACGTTGAAGGTTGAGTACATTGAGGTTCGAGGGTTAAGGGTTTCGGGATAGGGTTGAGGGTCGAGGGATTAGGGTTAAGGGATAGGGTTGGAGGGTTTAGGGATAAGGGAATAGGGTTTAAGGTATAGTATCAAGCCCGATGAGGGTCTAGGAATAGGGATAGCATTTAGGGTTTAGGGATGAGGGATTAGAGTTGAGGGATGACGGATGACTGATTAGGGTTGAGGGATTAGGGTTTAGCGATAAGGTTTAGGGTTAGGGTTGAGGGATTAGGGTTTAAGGTATAGTGTTGAGGGTTTAGGGATAGGGTTTAGGGTTGAGGGATTAGAGTGAAGGGTTGAGGGATTAGGATTTGACATTGAGGGTTGAGGGTTTAGGGTTTAGGGATAGGGTTGAGGGTCGAGGGATCAGAGTTAATGGTTGAGGGATTAAGGTTTGACGTTGAGGGTTGAGGTTCGAGGGTCAAGGGTTTAGGGATAGGGTTGAGGGTCAAGGGATTAGGGTTAAATTAGAGTGTGGAGGGTGTAAGGATTAGGGATAGGGTTGGAGGGTTTAGGGATAAGGGATTAGGGTTTAAGGTATAGTATCGAGTTTGTTGAGGGTTTAGGAATAGGGATAGCATTTAGGGTTTAGGGATGAGGGATTAGAGTTGAGGGATGATGGATTAGGGATGAGGGTTCAGGGATTAGGGTTTAGGGATAAGGTTTAGGGTTGAGGGATTAGGGTTTAAGGTATAGTGTTGAGGGTTGAGGGTTTAAGGATAGGGTTTAGGGTTAACAGATTAGGGTTTATGGTTGAGGGATTAGCATTTAATGTCAAGGTTAGGGTTAGAGTGTCGAGGGTAGAGGGATTAGGGATAGGGTTTAGGGTTGAAGGTTTAAGGATTGAGGGTTGAGGCTTTAGGGATGAGGGTTTAAGGCTTAAGATATAGTGTCAAGTGTTGAGGGCGTAGGGATAGGGTTTAAGTTTTAAGGGTTAAGGGTTGAGGGATAGGGATTAGGGTTTAAGGTATAGTATTGAGGCTTGATGGTTTAGGGATAGGGTTTAGGTTTGAGGGATTAGGGTTTAGGGTTGATGAATTAGGGTTTAATGTTGAGAGTTGAGGGTTGAGGGTTGAGGGTTGAGGTTGAGGGATAGGGTTAGTGGTCAAGGGATTAGGGTTAAATAAGAGTGTCGAGGGTAGAGGGATTAGGGTTTAAGGTATAGTATCGATCCCGTTGAGGGTCTAGGAATAGGGATAGCATTTAGGGTTTAGGGATGAGGGATTAGAGTTGAGGGATAACGGATTAGGGTTGAGGGTTGAGGGATTAGGGTTTAGGGCTAAGGGATTAGGGTTTAAGGTATAGTGTTGAGGGTTTAGGGATAGGGTTTAGGGTTGAGGGATTAGAGTGAAGGGTTGAGGGATTAGGATTTGACGTTGAGGGTTGAGGGTTTAGGGTTTAGGGTTTAGGGATAGGGTTGAGGGTTGAGGGATCAGAGTTAAGGCTTGAGGGATTAGGGTTTGACGTTGAGGGTTGGGGGTTGAGGTTCAAGGGTCAAGGGTTTAGGGATAGGGTTGAGGGTCAAGGGATTAGGGATTAGGGTTAAAGTAGAGTGTGGAGGGTATAAGGATTAGGGATAGGGTTGGAGGGTTTAGCGATAACGGATTAGGGTTTAAGGTATAGTATCGAGTTTGTTGAGGGTTTAGGAATAGGGATAGCATTTAGGGTTTAGGGATGAGGGATTAGAGTTGAGGGATGATGGATTAGGGTTGAGGGTTGAGGAATTAGGGTTTGACATTGAGGGTTGAGGGTTGAGGGTTGAGGGTTGAGGTTCAAGGGTCAAGGGTTTAGGGATAGGGTTGAGGGTCGAGGGATTAGGGTTAAAGTAGAGTGTGGAGGGTATAAGGATTAGGGATAGGGTTGGAGGGTTTAGGGATAAGCGATTAGGGTTTAAGGTATAGTATCGAGTCTGTTGAGGGTTTAGGAATAGGGATAGCGTTTAGGGTTTAGGGATGAGGGATTAGAGTTGAGGGATGATGGATTAGGGTTGAGGGTTGAGGGATTAGGGTTTAGGAATAAGGTTTAGGGTTGAGGGCTGAGGGATTAGGGTTTAAGGTATAGTGTTGAGGGTTTAGGGATAGGGTTTAGGGTTGAGGGATTAGAGTGAAGGGTTGAGGGATTAGGATTTGACGTTGAGGGTTGAGGGTTTAGGGTTTAGTGCTTAGGGATAGGGTTGAGGGTCAAGGGATCAAAGTTAAGGGTTGAGGGATTAGGGTTTGACGTTGAGGGTTGAGGGTTAAGGTTCAAGGGTCAAGGGTTTAAAGATAAGGTTGAGGGTCGAGGGATTAGGGTTAAAGTAGATTATGGAGGGTATAAGGATTAGGGATAGGGTTGGAGAGTTTAGGGATAAGGGATTAGGGTTTAAGGTATAGTATCAAGTCTATTGAGGGTTTAGGAATAGGGATAGCATTTAGGGTTTAGGGATGAGGGATTAGAGTTGAGGGATGATGGATTAGGGTTGAGGGTTGAGGGATTAGGGTTTGATGTTGAGGGTTGCGGGTTGAGGTTTGAGGGTCAAGGGTTTAGGGATAGGGTTGAGGGTCAAGGGATTAGGGTTAAAGTAGAGTGTGGAGGGTATAAGGATTAGGGATAG
The DNA here is from genome assembly GCA_027924645.1 of Cunninghamia lanceolata. Taxonomy (NCBI): domain Eukaryota; kingdom Viridiplantae; phylum Streptophyta; class Pinopsida; order Cupressales; family Cupressaceae; genus Cunninghamia; species Cunninghamia lanceolata. The sequence goes on from BSBN01000739.1 coordinate 5,143,776, forward strand.
GGTTGGAGGGTTTAGGGATAAGGGATTAGGGTTTACGGTATAGTATCAAGTTTGTTGAGGGTTTAGGAATAGGGGTAGCATTTAGGGTTTAGGGATGAGGGATTAGAGTTGAGGGATGATGGATTAGGGTTTAGGGTTGAGGGATTAGGGTTTAGAGATAAGGTTTAGGGTTGAGGGTTGAGGGATTAGGGTTTAAGGTATAGTGTTGAGGGTTGAGGGTTTAGGGATAGGGTTTAGGGTTGACAAATTAGGGTTTAGGGTTGATGAATTATGGGTTAGAGTGTCAAGGGTAGAGGGATTAGGGATAGGGTTTAGGGTTGAAGGTTTAAGGATTGAGGGTTGAGGCTTTAGGGATGAGGGTTTAAGGCTTAAGATATAGTGTCAAGTGTTGAGGGTGTAGGGATAGGGTTTAAGTTTTAAGGGTTAAGGGTTGAGGGATAGGGATTAGGGTTTAAGGTATAGTGTTGAGGGTTGATGGTTTAGGGATAGGGTTTAGGTTTGAGGGATTAGGGTTTAGGGTTGATGAATTAGGGTTTAATGTTGAGAGTTGAGGGTTAAGGGTTGAGGGTTGAGGGATAGGGTTACTGGTCAAGGGTAGAGGGATTAGGGTTTAAGGTATAGTATCGAGTCTGTTGAGGGTTTAGGAATAGGGATAGGATTTAGGGTTTAGGGATGAGGGATTAGAGTTGAGGGATGATGGATTAGGGTTAAGGGTTAAGGGATTAGGGTTTAGGGATAAGGTTTAGGGTTGAGGGATTAGGGTTTAAGGTATAGTGTTGAGGGTTTCTTTCGTCAAATGTAGATTTACGGGTTTGATTATATTGATTGCCTCTCTAGTTTTGGGGTGTGGATGTTTTGGAATCAATCAGGAAGTCTTCAAGAGACTTTGTGGAAGTGGATTGGAAATTGCTTGACAGAACCCCTACTATTTATGCTTGGATAAGGATTTTTCACAAACTAGAACTTCTGCTTCCAAAGAAGATCTATCTTTCTTCCTCGATGGACATTTTCTATCAAGAACTTGATTATGAGGGCTTGCCCCTTCATTGTTATGCCTATCATATGGTGGAGCATTTGGCAAGCTCTTGCAAGAAACAGTAAAAGTTCTCCCTCAAAAACCTTGTGGTCATTCAAGTCTGAAGGGGAAGATTTGGAAAGAGATGTGATCAATGCAAAGGATGTGATCAGTCTATAGTAGGACAAAATGTGAGCGCATTATAACGCACTCGCATTTTGTCTTGCTATTGAAATAGTAAAAAAGTGTTGACCCCCATGATCCAGGCCCACATGCTCTATTTTCTTACTGATTATGTGCATGCTCCGACAAAAAAGAAGTGCTTTCATGCTGTTGGGAAGTTCACATGCACATTTGACACATTGTACCACCTTTGCATGATCTTTCCACCACCTTTTCTGCTTTACCAACTTGAGACGAAGGAAATAACATAGTTTTCACAGCAAGTTTGATATATATCTATTCAAGTTTCAATTTTGGTAGTGTTGCAATGTTAATTGTGATTCAATTTTAGGAACTTAACATTGTAGATTGGTTAATAGTATTGTTGTTAGTAATTATATTTGAGTGTTATTCAATTTAACATTGAAAAGGAAGCATGTGGTGAAAAACTCAAATTGTTGAGGAGTTTGATGCAAGAAAAAAAAACACTACATAATTGGGTTCTCTCTCCATTTGAATCTTCATTTTGTAGGTATGTCAAGTCTTTACATGCATGTTCTTTACATTTTCCTTATTTTGGATTGAATTACTTTATCATGCTTTATCATACATGTTTAAAATAGATACATTCCCAATCAAGAAAGTAGCCTACAATCTCACATGATGCCACTTATATTTTCTACACTTGGGCTCTTTAATAATTATGTGTAATAAATAGACCTTAACATACCATGATGTCAAACTCTACAAGAATAAATCCTTACAGCATAAAAAAAATATAATCCCACCATTATCTTGTATTCATTTCTTAGGAACTAATATTGGTCTCTATCATGCTACAGACAAATTCTCCATCATGTTGAGGAAACGATCAAGAATTAAACCAACACACGAAGAGATAGAAGCTAAGAATGCGAAGAAAGCAATGGCTATGAGGGAACTTTGTGAGAAGAGGAAATTGGACATGATAAATGAAGACATACCCATTGAAGAGGAACCACAACCATCACAAAGAGATATGGTATTGGTGGCACAAAGAGAACGAATGCAAAAACTTTGTGGTACGAGAGATTTGAATACCATAGTTGGAGACACATCCTCTACTACAAGTCAACATGTAGGGACACCATCTACCACATCTCAAGTTGAGAGTACATCATCACTCACATGTGATGAAGGAGGTACGCCATCGTTCCCACCTCAACCTCAAGGTATGTCATCTATTCCATCTTCGATCGAAGGTATGCCATCTAACCCATCTCATTTAAATATTGATGAAATTCCTAATGTTGAGATGAATATACCTAACTTAACACCACCTAGAATTTTGCATAGAAAGTCAAATTATTTGATTGATATTGATGAGAATATTTTGCAGACAATGGAAGGTCAAATTCCAAAACGTACTTGTAGAAGATATGCTAATAAGATTTGGAGATTGTTCTTTGAAAAGTTAAATGAGACTGCAAGATGTCAACTATTTGTTGAAATTATGTGAAGTATAAAGTATAGGTCTATCATGAAGATTCTTGGATTGAGAACATCAGAGGCTTCAAGTGAAAAATCTATTGTCAAGAATCTAATGAGTGCGTATGAGAGTGTGGGTAACACCTCATGCACAAAAGAGAGTAATGCAACATGGTGTGTGATTACATCAACTATAGTAAGTAGTCAAACGAGGAAAGGTCATCTCATTAGAAAGATGAGTCAAGAATTGAGAATTAATAGGAAAACTTTATCAAGATTTGTTAGAAGATGCCAAAGAATTGAGGACACTAATGCCAATGAATTATGGGCATTCTCGGGGAGACTACCACGAAAAGATAAACCAATTGTTGAAGCATTGACATCACTAATTAAAGACTTTTGGATGAATTACACAAGGGTATCGTCGAATCAAAGGGATGTGGTAAGAAGGAGAATCGGTAGTCAGAACCGCAAGCCACATCCAAAGCATTTTTTGGATGAGACTCAAACATAGTTTTATGGTAAATTTCTAGAGAAGTATCCTCAAATTAAAATTTGTCAAAGATATTTTGAAATGCTAAAACCTTTCTGTGTTAAGATAAATCACACATGCACTACTTGTTGTTGTAGATTACATATTGAATTTTCTAACCATTTTGATGCTTATAGGTCTATATGTTTAGATATGCATACTAACAATGATTTGCAGGGTTGTGCCATATGTGCCCCACCAACATCTTCAAGAGACTTCATATCAAGAATTTTATGTGAAAGAGAGGAAGGTCAAATATTCTACAAGAAATTATGCTCGGATGGCACATGTCATCATTGTGGTGGCTTGCAACATTTGCCAATATGTGAACATATGGAAAAAACACATGCGGTTGGAAAAAAACTAGTAGAGTTTGACAAGTATAAAATAGTCGCATATAATACAAAAGATGCTAAAGAAGCAAAGAGGTGTGAATTGGTTATTGAAAAGATTCTAGTGTATCAGTTTATGCCTATATTTCGTGACAGCATAGTGTATGAGTATGCAAGACATGCCCATAGAGCTCGATGGTTGGACTTGCAATTCAAGTTATGCAAGGACACATTTCTGGTTGGTAGCATTGTTTTAGTCATCGACTTTGCAGAGAACTACAGTCTACAGCCACAGCGTGAGGTGCAATCACAATATTACAACTCCACATAGGTTTCTATATTAGTGATGATCACACGCATTCTACGGAGTTTGTGCAAGGTTGCTTTCAGGTGTTCTACAATGATTTGGCTAGAAGGGGCATATCGTTCAGTCAGCATATCATATGGTCAGATAACTATGCATCACAATTCAAGAACTCATGGAATTTCTATTGGCTGATTAGGAGGTATAATTTTACAGGTATTTAACATATGTGGAACTTTTGTGAGGCTGGGCATGGAAAGGGGGAGCATGATGGTGCAGGAGCATGTATCAAAAGAGCCATAGCATGAGAAGAGTTAAAGTATAAAGACAATACAAAGTTGACAGATGCAAAATCGATTGTCGAGTGGTGTAATGCTTCCATGGGTCCAGGTAATGAAGGTAAGTCTTCAGTTCGTAGATTTTTTTGGTTGATAGATGACACTAACATTGCACCATATGAGGACTGTTGTACACTAACAGGATCAAATGAGATGCACTCTTTTAGAAGCTTTCTTACCTAAGAGTTACACCTCATTAAGACAAGGTGCATCTTAACCTCCGAGACTTTTCCAAAGAAGCGCTTCAGTTTATTAGCACCTTTGGACCTTGTTTTGCATTCTAAAAGAGAAGGCACACTTTAGAGGCATTTCTAATCTAGATTGACACCTAGGTATAGTCATCTCTTTGGAGCATTACAATATGTTTTAAAATGAAGGAGGACATTTCATAAGTTGGGGAATTGATCACTGAAGAGCTTGGAGTGTTTGAATTACTCTAAGCAAGAAGGCGCATTTCCATGGAGTAGCATACTCTAGATAGTGCCTAATGCCATCAAGATGAAATTTCACCCTCACTTTGGTGCCTATCATCAAGAAGGGGCATTGGGCATTCCTTGAATAGTTCTTAGCATTTAATGTTCATGAAATCACCAAGGAATGTTGGGCACCATGTGTATCCTCAACAAGCTTGAGTTTGCGCCTAGACAAGTTGGCGCTTATTCATGTTTTAACCTCCCTCTTGAAGCGCCTAACTTAGGAAAAAGTTATCTTGTTGTTAGTCAAGTGTTTGATGTGTTTTGGAGACTCCAAAAGACTTCCTCTTGCTAGGCGCTCTTCTTGGCAACTACAACCTTCAACTGGCGCCTAGATCCTGAAGAAAAACACTTACAAGTGTGGGTACACTTTCCTTGTGATGGAGCATCAAACTGGTGCCTAGAAATCATAATGCATGAAGCGAGCACCTAGGATCCTATTGGTCCAATAGGTGGTTTTGGGATCCATGTCAAGTCATTGGATTAGGTTGCCAACTCAGAATGATTTTCATGCACTTAGACTTCAAGGCGCCAAAACTGGTAGGAAAATATTTGGGGGGAAACCATGCTAATAAAAGTTGGGGAAATTTAACCTCTGAGTCTGATTAGGCTCCATATAACAACAATATTTATATCATGCCCCTTTGCTTTATGAAACAAGCAGTATGTGTCAAGTCATACGGATAACACTATGGTCCTTAGAAATTTCTCTGTGACTTTTGACAAGATTATCTACTATTATGTGGATGCTTGATAGTATTATCTTGATCCATTGGACTAGTGTGGCTATGAGGTTGGAAAGTGTTGCAACCTCCATCCTTTAAACTTATCCATCTTGTTATGGGTTCTTTTGAGTATTTTCACTTGCTTTCTCTTCGAGAATATTTTCTAATGATACATGATGTGTCATAGATCATTCAAGTTGATAAACAACATGGAGGGATTCTCATGCCTCCTATACTTCTTGTAAGTTTCTTTATAGATAGCTCACATCATTGTCCATCTAGGTGGTCATTTCCCTAAATATTATGATAAGATAATCCTGTTAATGAACTTTGGATTGAATGAGAATCAACATGCTTTGTCTTGACTAGAATAGTTGGGATGGACAAAAATCTATTGATTCTAGGTTGGGTTGTTAAAGGTCAAGAAGTTTTGGTGTCTAATGCCCTCTAAATCTAAATATTCAAAATCATAGTGGTTTAATAAGCTACAACAAATAGTCAGGTAGACAATAGACTATAAGGAACAAGGACTACACATGAATCCAAAACAACACTAGTCAATAAGGACATCACAAGTAACTCAACATTACTTCCAGAGGCGTTCACAAAAACAAAGGGGAGAACACAACTAGAGAATGCTAGACTGTAGTAGGATGAGTGTCTGATGTAGAGCACATAGTGGAAGCATAGAATTATCAACTTTTGAACCTTCAAACTCACTATTGGCGAGACAACATACCATCGGCGAGTTTAAAATTTCATCAGCTAATAGGCCGATGCCACCATGACTCCGTTTGATTTCACTTTTGACAAACATCCCATCATTGACTCTTATCAGTCAGACAGACCACTATTAGTGACTTTATATCCTTTCACACCGATGTTTTTGTCACTCCGATACGAGACTCTAAGTCCCTCACCTATCGGTAGGACTTAATACCACCGGCACACTCAAAAACCCTTCTGTCGAAACACCAATCTCACCAATGACAACCTTTGGACCACACCCGTTGGTGAGACTCCAAACATCGGTGAACTCTAATCTCGTTGGGCCGATACACCGATGGATTTCAACTATTAGTGTGACCCCCTTCATCGGTGAATCTCTCAACTGCTCTTCCGATGCGCAGATGGGATTATCTTCTGATACGTCGATGTCTTCGACTTTGAACCACACTCGTTGGCAAGACAGACCACTATCGGCAAAGCCTAACCAAGGTCTGCCGATACACCGATACGACCAACTCTTGACGTCAATACAAGGTTCTTTTGAAGGCAAAGGATGCCTAGGCTTATGGGGCTCAGTTTGATGTATTTATTGAAAGCTCAAGGTGAATTGATGCTTATTGAAAATGCCACTTAGTCCTTCATTTGCATTCTAGGTGCCATTTCCTATTGACTTATATACTCCCCATGCTAGGGTGCCATAATGAAGTGGTTTAGACAATAGATGTGCTTCACTTACTAGAGGCTTGTTCTCCTTCCACCTTTGGCGCACTTTTATGGTGGAACGGGTGTCAATGGGCACCTTGTCTTAAATGAATGCTCTCTCTAAGTTGGGCACCCTTTTGAGGCTTTATGAGTTGCAAATTGTTCCTTAACCCTTCATGCTTGTTGCTCAATGTTTGAATGTTTAAGAAAGTCTCCTTTAGGTGCTCATCTTAATGACTTTTCCTCAAGGCGCAATCATCTTAATGACTTGGACATTCATCCTAGTGTTTGAGGATATTAGGTTACTAGACTTAGTCATTTTTAGGATCTCAAACATAAAGAATAACATGATGATTCATTTTTTTGTATTGCATATAGTTGACATTGTATGCTACTCATAAAGAATATTAATATTTTCTGTTCAACATGATGATTCATTTTTTTTTTAAATACAACTTTTATCTTTTAGTTCCAAAATGAGGTTTAGGTGACACTTGAATAACAATAGCTTGCTTATTGGATCAACAAACATCTTATGTAATACAATTGGACTTTAAATATTTGAAGTAGCCATCTACAAATATCCATTCAAACGTGGATTTATAATGCAAGTATGGACGCCATCAATAAAAAAGATTTGTATTAACCAAATATCCATATAGGCATACATCAATATCTGTCGATATAAGTATAACATATATACAAAATAGCCATATAGGCTTACAAGAATGCCATATAGGCATACAATGTCAACTATATACAATACAAAATATATGTCCACAAATGCCATACAGGCATACAATAAAGGAACACAATAAAAAGTCATTCCCCTCTGGCTGGTGAAGAGAATAGATCACGGGCAGCCTTTGATCTTCTAGGGGATGGAGACGTGCATGTGGGTGGTCTACTATGAACCTGAGGGCTACTCCTCCTATTTAGTTCTTCCTGCATCTTTAGCTGTTACAATAAAAAGTATAGACATTAATATATAGAAATTACATATTATAAAAAATGAAACATTTAACAAAATAATGACTTACTATTAACATATAATCTATCTCCTCACTTGCCACAGTAGCAGGAATAGGCCCTGGTGATGTCATGTCCTATAGAAACTATCCAGATAGAAATTAAACTTCAAATCAATAATCTTTTGATTTTTAAAAAATAGACAACTATAACAATGAATGTAAATTGAAATTTACTAATCTGCCTCATACCCCTGTCAATGCCATGGAGCTATGAATTGCAAAGGCCACACCCTACTCCATTGCCCTATGAACATGGGGAGGTGTCTCCGCAGCCTACACCATCTGGAAATAAAACAACATTATTCAATTACAAAAACTATAATAGTGATGCAAATCATGGCTCCTAACATACACACACGTTCATCTAAACATGGAAGTACACACAATAAAGCACACAAGTCACATATAAAAATCTAGTAAGTACAATTCATTCATTAAACTATTTATTTTATTACCTCTGTAAAGCTTTGAAGTCCACCACCACTGGCAGGTGTTACCGTGAAATCTATAGTATTAACCTATTCAACATCTAAAATCAGATATTAGAATAAGATTCATATAACGATGCTATTCACATGTAATATTTATAATTGTTTACTAGTTACATACCCCGATAGTAGATGATCTAGTGTAAAATGCAGGTGGAGAACCACTGAAAACTGCATTGATGCTATGACCCTGATATTTCATTAAAATCATCAATTTAAATTAGTTAATCTTGCATTTCAAAAATGAAATTTAATAAATCAAATTCAATAAACTTGCTAATATTTACCTGAGTATCAAGGCTGAAAGTCTCACTCAGGAGGGTATCTATCATCACCATTTGCTCAGCTGCAGATGTAGCCTGTGCACCTGTGTCCTGACTATCCATGGGGTCATAACCACAGGCTAACCTGCAAGCCTGACAAGCATGGGGTGGGACCCTACTCCTCGTACTATCTCCCAACCCACTCTGTGTTGTAGGACTGGCATGCTCTATGATGCTCTGGGTCAAGGCACTAATGGATTGTAGTGTATCAACCTCAACACTCTCCTTCATAATGGAAGGGATAGAAACATGCTGATGGGGCTGGTCTGCTGATTACTCGTCTCACTACCCGATGTGGGTCAAGATGTGCCCTTGGTCTATCTTGTGTTGACCCCCCACATCTACCCCGGAAGTCCCGCATATCAAAATAGTTTGGCACTTTATTGAAAACAAACTCGCAGTAGAGTTTCCTCAAAAAGTTTTGCGGGACCTCATTATTAATGCATGGAGGATGGTCAAAAACTATCCACCACCTCTGCCCAAAATTGTCCCTTATCGCTTGGTTGTTGCACCAATGCATAGGGAACCTCTTGCATGTAATGGGTGGAGGTTGATTTGTTTGTGGGTTTGTGAAAATGGAACATAAGTCTCATTTTATGATTTGTAATTTTTTCACATCTTGGTATGACAACTTGTCTGCATAATAATCTCTAAACTCTCTCCTCTTATCCATCCAACTAGTTATTTGCTTGCTAATTGAATCTACATTTGATGACATAGATTCAAGAGATTCAGCAAGCGTGGACCTATGCAAGGTTGAAGTGGAAGGATCTTTCAACCTTGCAATTATATCTTCAATTTCTTTTTTATTGTTTTCAATTTGCCCCATTATACTTTCTTGTGTTCTAGGGGCATGTCGAGGAATGGATGGAGGAGGTTGTTGTTCTGCAGGTATTTCCTCCTCAGGATTTTGTGGATTTTGAGGAGGAGGAGGAGGAGGAGGTGCATTAAAATTTCCTGACAATTAACGAAATATACATCAAAAATTAACTCAAACCTACCTATTTAGAAACAAATTCAAACAAAAAAACAAATATAACTCACTCCTTTGGTGTGCTCGACGTCGTGGCGGCATTTTGGCGATGAATTGATAAGGTTTTTGTGTTGAATGGAGTTTTGCAAAATACGAGCGTGCTTTCTAGGGTTTGCAGGCCGCAGGCATAGAGGAGAAGAAAGAAATGAAATGAGATAGAAACCTTTTTTTTATTTATAGCAAGTCAAAATGCGAGCGCATTATAACATGCTCATGTTTTGTATTAATTTTTTTAAAAAATAATTTGGCCACTTTTTGGCCCCCCATCTTTTTGCACTTAACCTTTAAGGTTAGGGTAATAATTAGGGTTATGAATATAATTATGGTTAATGTTAGAATTAGGTTTAGGGTTATAATTATGGCTAGATTTGGAATTGTAGTTAGAATTAGGGTTTTGATAAGGGTTATAAGAAAAGAAAAACTATAATTCTAAATCTGACCATCATTTGAACCCTAACTCTAAACCTAATTCTAACACATTGTGCTAACATTACACTTAACATATTGTATCTTTACATATAAATTAGGTTTAGGGCTACATTTAAAAATATCCTTAAGGTTAGTTTTAAGGATAGGGTTAGGGTTTGAATTACAACTAGGGTTAGGGTTAGGGTTAAAATTAGAGCTATTTATAGGGTTACAATTAAAAATAGCATGAGAATTGGAATGAGACCTTGATTCAAACCCTAACTCTAAATCTAATTCTAACATGGTGTACTAACATTACACTTAGCATATTGCATATTTATAGATAAATATGCTAACCTTAACACTAATTTAAATCGCAACTATATCGCTATCCTACATCCAAAACAGAAACCCTAACCATAATTTGGTACGTAAAAACATTTAATATAATGAGATTTATAAACATAAGCATAACCCTAATGAGATTAAAACCTTATTTTAATCCTAGTTTTAAGCTATGTAACCCTATTTCTAATCTAACATTGATTCTAACCTTCACCTAAACCCTAATTGTAAACAAAACCCTAATTTTAATCTAACCTTTCTTTTAACCCTAACCCAAACCCTAATTGCAAATCTAACCCTAATTATAACCATAACTGTAAGATTACACTTAACATTGATTTATAAGCCTAACCATATATCTAATCCTATTTATAAGCATAATCCTAACCCAATCCTGAAACAAAACCCTAATTCTAAATCTAACTTTCATTCGAACTTTCAAAATTAATATATAATTATAATTATAATTATTATTATTATATAATATATTATAATAATATATCTAACATTTATTATAATATTATATTATATAATATAATAATTCTTAAGATATATAATATAGTTAGAATTAGGCTTGTCGCTCTAGATGCTACTAGCATACCTATATTTAAAAAATATATCTAAAGTATGCCAAGAGATATCCTTCTTGAGGCACCTATTTTTTAATCACTAATCCTAACATTAGGCACCTCAAGAAGGATATCTCATGACGTACTTTAGATATATTTTTAAAATATAGGTATGCTAGTGACATTCAAAGCCACAAGTGTAATCATAACCATAACACTAACCCTAACCCTAAATCTGACCTTGATTGTAATCTTGACCCTAATTAAAATACTAATTAAATATAATAATATTATATTTATATCATATTGCATTATTATATCGTATAACATTACTAAATATAATAATATTATATTTATATTACTATATCTAAAGTATGCCAAGAGATATTCTTCTAGAGGCACCTATTCCACTTATATGTGGTAAATTGATTAAAAAATATAAATGTTATTTAAATTAATATGTTGAAGGTGAAAATTAATGGAAGAGGATTTTGCTAGTGTTTAATGTTAACTTGTATGAATCATCCTTTCACCTCAAACATTCAAGGACTTTAGCCAAGTAGGGAGCCTACTATCAAGATTTCAGTCACTTAGAATGTAGGGAAAATTGGAATTGTGTGAGTCACTTAGAATGTAGGGAAAATTGGAATTGTGTGATTTAGTTGTTCAATTAAGCCTAATTATGCTCAAAACCCTAATTATGAAAATTCAGAAGCAAACAGACAAATCATAGAAAATGTTCACACACAGAGATACTAAATGATAATCAAATGCATACTAGATTTCAAAGTTTGGAAAGCAAAACAGTCAAGGACTAATGAGCAGGTGCCCTATTCTAGTGCCATACTGTTTGTCAGGATTCAGAAACCTGGTCTACAACCTGTTCCTGCTATTTGAGAGATTTTCCTATTGCAGGATCTGGAGGCCTAATGAGTGGGAGTCTGAGTCAGGGTCCCTATTTTCTTCTCTCATCTATAATTCTGACAGTATGTACTACTCGAGCCTGCAAGTCCACTTTTCTTGCTTCCACAACCTGTAACCTACAATCACAGAAAAATGGGTTGGGGGTTGTGGTGTTTAGAGGCTTTCCTTAGTCAAGCCTCAGAGAGACATTCAAGTCTTCTGAACACTATTGTTAAATAAGGAGTGTGTATCCTACTAGAAATGAAAACACCACTACTTCAATGGAAATTTGATTCAAGATAAATTTCAGCAATCTTAAGTGTGCATTAATAGTGGAGATTGTAACAAAACATAAAACCCACTACAAAAAATATGTCAATCATGAAGAACTCAACACAATGACATAGTGTTTATGTGGAGAAAACCCTTGTAGGTAAAAAACTCCACTAGGAAAGAGGCACAAGTTTTTATTAATCTCAACAAGATTGTATAATACATCAAATACACAACTCTCTCCACAAGTCTTCAATCTGATAGCATTCCGGCAGTACCTGAGTACCTAAAATCTATATTGCAGCAACAAATACATGGAAAATACTTATAGAAACTTTTTCCACTCCATTCTATGCATTCACCTTCTCTCTCCTAAGATTCTCCAACTTGTAAACATTAATTACCATCTTACAAGCATCTTACACTTGTCCAAAAATAGCCATGCAAAGGTTGGGGTCCCAAGACTAAATCTAAACTCTTACATCATCTTATGATGCATCATAACCATCATAGATGCCACAAAAGAGTATCTTTCCAAGATAGGAACCTTGGTCTAAATATATAGCAAATATACATCTGACATATCTGTCATATGCGTCATAGAATCTCATAATCTTATGACAACTTGTAACTATCATAGATTCACTTACCAAACATTATAATAGTTGTGATACATGCCAAAAATAGTAGATTCCTTAAGGGAGCAAACCTACCCTCATAGAGTAAAATTCTCTCCGTAATTACCTCCGATTACTCTAAAATTACCCCTGCCAGTGAAACTAGTACATCTCCTCATGGATAATTATAAATTACATATAATAAATAGAAATAAATACAATATTGTGATTTACAAGGTTAATGGCACCTTATCCCAACATTCTCCCACTTGACATTATATATTGTAAATCAACCCATAGGAAATCAAATGAAAATAATCAGGCACTAGAAACAAGGCCCATGAACTCTCTGCACCATACGAACTTATCTATGCTCATAGGCTTGGTCAATGAATCTACAACATTCTCCTAAGTGTCTATCTTCTTCAGGTCAATCTCTCCATTTGTAACCAACTCTCAAATGAAATGATATTGAACATCAACATGCTTAAAGTCTGAGCATGATACATGGGATTCTTGGCCAAATAGATAGCACTTTGGCTATCAAAACCAATATGAATGATCCTACAATCAAAACCAATACTTGTACATAGTATCCTCAACCAAATTGCCTCCTTAGGGACATGAGTATTAGCCATATACTCTACTTTTGTGGTGGACAAAGCAACTGTGGGTTGCCTCTTACTCATCCAACTCATTACACCTCCAAACATAGTAAACACATAGCCACTAGTGGACCTTCGACTATCCAAGTCACCTACCCAATCTCTATCAACAAAACCCTATATGTCTAAAGATCTATCAGCACTATCAGTACTAGAATAAACCAAACAATGATCAGGAGTACCTTCAATATATTTAAACACCTTCTTATAATTCCAATGTTGTCTACTAGGGTTAGACATAAATATGCTCAAATCTCCCACTACTTGGGCAATATCTAGTCTAGTGCAAACCATTGCATACATTAAACTCCCTACAACACTAGCATATGACACATTAGACATATCCTCAAAATCATCTTTAGTCTTTGGACACATATCTAATCAAAGCTTAGTAACAATGGGTAAAGGAACTCTAATTGGGTTACAGTCATGCAAACTAAACCTCTGCAAAATAATATTCACATACTTACTTTGTGACAAACAAAGATTTCTATTAATTATGTCCCTCCTAATCTCCATTCCCAAAATATACCTTGCAGCACCAAGATCCTTCATCTCAAATGCACCTTAAAGTTGGGCTTTAATCTCACTGATCATACCCCTAGTATTTCTGAAAAACATTTCATCAACATACAAAGCAATAACCAATATAGAATCATCAACACAATGAATGTAAACATAGTGATCCTCCTGTAGGAGTCAAGGACAACACTGAGAGGGGGGGTGAATTAGTGTTGTATGAATTTTAACTTTTTGCAAACTTTATCTTACAAGACAGATAGAAAGGAGGACATTAAAGATTTGTTGAGTTTATATGCACAAGACTTATAATAACAGATGTAAACAAAACATTATCAAACCATTACTATGCACACACAGAAGAAATCAATGAGAAGCATGACACAAGCTTTTTACCGAGTGTAAAACCCTCAGGGGTAGAAAACCCACTCATGAAGTGCCTCACTGGCTTAACTTTAAAAACTTCTTACAAAGCCTCACTGGCTGAATATTATGTCTCACTGACAATTGAGAGGTCTTACTGACCTACAAGCCTCATTGGCATACTGTGCCTCACTGGCAACAATGTTTAGAAGCACCAGCTTCAAGGAGCACCAACCCCTAATATAGAACAAACTGAAAACAAGAATTCAGAGGGTTTCTCTGTTTCAATACAAAACATTTCTTCTCTCTCATGTGTCTGTCAAATGGCCATTCTTTTCATCAACCCAAATCATATACAAACTCAGATATTCAAAATCAATCTTGTATCCTGATCCACTCAACAACACTACATTTCAGTCCTTACCCAAAACTCACAATATCAATGCACCTAAAAAACCATTATATGTAAATTGGATGTCTTTTCACCTTTCACATTCTGCACAGTCATTTGTTCTCATTGAAGATCATTTTGTCCTTTCATCTTCTCTTCAATTTTCATCTTTATCAAATTGAGAGTCTTCAACAATTTATTTTTCATTTTGGCCTTGTAAGAGAAAATAAAATCTCTTTCAAAAATTTTCATTCTTTCATCTACCCTGCATAAATAAAATCATGAAAAAAATCCACCATAAAACATCTTCAATAAAATTTATTCAATGTTCTATAAATAATCTCTGAGAACTTTTCATCTTCTCAAACCCTTCATCTTCTCCTTCACATTCTTCATTTTCTTTTCAACAAGACTCTTCAATCTGCAAAAAACATCTCTTTGTCTTCTCTCAAAAAATCTTCTTAACAATATTTTAGACAAATAAAAAATCTTTCAACATATCTCTTTTAAAAAAAAAATCATCTTAAAAGATGCTTCATATTCCTGCAAAAATAAATCATCTCTCCATCTACCTTAAAAATTTTCTTCAATATCTTCAAACTTCTTCTCAAAAAAAGTCATCAATAAAAACTTTCAACACATTCATCACTCTGTTCCTGTAAAAAATTCTTGTCCTCGAATAGATGTTTTTTCATCCCTATGAAAAAGAATAAAAGCATCCTTATCTTCATAAAGGATTAAGCCTCCACTTTAAAAAGATGCTTATTATAAAAAATAGAAAACTTCCTACATTATTATTTTTGATGCCTTAAGACATACGGTTGAAATATTAAAAATAGTAATAAATCTTTGAACAAAATTGCTTTTAATTCTCCCAAACATCTGCCCCTTGAGACTGGCTAAAAATAACTTTGTCTACAGTTAAAAAGACAAGAGATGTTTATATGCATGTCAAAATTCATACTCGGGCAAAGGAAGATGAACTTTAAACATTAACCACTGATTCCTCTTTCGCGCTCTCCGACACATTCAAACATTACCGTTGATGAAGTTTTGGTGCTCAAGAGCTCAAAGTCTACACCGAAGATATCAATTAGAGAAACAATAGGGGCCGGTTTCACATGTTGTAGGACCCCTCCTGCAGGTTACATTTAAGTGAAATGACCTTTTATCATAGGTCAATGAAAAATAAAAACAAAAAGTGAATCTTGTATGACAGGCAGTGAAGAGCTCAAATTAGGATATCTAAAAGACATTTCAGGGCTTTAGACTTTTAGGACTACAACCTAATTTTTAGGTTTCTTTTCTTCTTTGACAAACATTAAGTTTAATACTTCACTTACTGATCTCATCATTCAACATAGAGGAAGTATTCTTCATCAACTAAAAGGACATTCTAAGACAACAACAAGAAGTATAAAGATATCAACAAGATATAAATGTGCTTATGTGAAGAACTTTAAACATGAGGAGACCTTGATATCCCATTACATCACAAACCCTTTCTCAAATCAGACTTGAAGCATGGAGAATATATGACCACAAATTAACTTCACAAATATGTCATCTTATGAACACCTTGCTTCTTCTATCCTTAAGATAGCATGACAACAATCTTTGCATCAAGTAAACCAAGAATGAAGATCACATCTCATATCTTCTCTTGAGCACAACCTGACAACCTTGTCTTGAGCACAACTAGTGACAACCTTGTCTTGAGCACAACCAGTGACTTTTAAATTCACATCAATGACATCCTGAAACAAGAAGAAACTCTTACCATCAATTACATACTGCATTACACCAAACCAAACCAAACCACATCTCTATGAACTGACCAAACAATAAACAACTATCTCCTCCTGATGTCCTGCAACAACTATGGCAACTTTGCAACATCAACTGAACACACTTTTGACATCAATGACAACTTGTCACCATCACCTCCTCACTTCTAACAAAACCCAATTTCAAAGCAAATGAGTTAAACTTTTGGTACCACATTCTGGGGGACTATTTTAGACCATAAAGAGAACCTCTTTAACCTGCAAACCCAATGTTCTTTTCCTTTTACCTCAAAACCTGTAGGTTGTTGCATATAAATTTATTCTTCAAGATCTCCATGCAAGAATGCAATCTTAACATCCATTTACTCAGTCTCCCAATCATAAGCTATAGCAATGGATAAGATAAATCTAATAGAAGCCAATTTAGTAACAAGAGAGAATATCTCACCAAAATTAACTCCCTCTCTCTGGGAGTAGCCCTTGGCTACTAGTCTAGCCTTGTACTTTTCCAATGACCCGTCTACTCCAAACTTCTTCTTGAAGACCCACTTACAAGCTATGGCCTTTCTTCCTTTGGGCAAATGAACAAGATCCCATGTGTTACAAGAGTCTAAAGCCATCATCTTCTCCTGCATGGCTAACTACCAAGACTCACTATCATCTGAAGAAATAGCTTCCCTATAGGATCTAGGTTCATTGTTAGTACTCAATAAAGCATATACACAACAAAAATCTGGTAGGCTATACCTGACAACTAGATTCCATTGTCTTGTGGATCTCCTCAAGAGTGGAGTAAGAGACTCTACTTGTTCTTCTGCATGATCATCTACACCAACTTCTTCTATCACAACAGATTCATCTTCATCAAAACTACTTGAATCTTCTTCTTCTTCTTCTCCCCCCAATCCATCATTATGTTCTTCCTGATGTGCATCTTGCTTCTCTAAATCAAAGCATACCTTCTTTACCTTTTCTTCTTTTTCTTTTGGTTTCTTAGGTTCAGAAATAGCTCTAAGTTTCCTAAAAATAACATCACTAGAAAAGACAATCTTGCGGCTTAGTGGATTCTGAAGCTTATAACCTTTAACATTATCACCATATCCAATGAATGTACACTTTTCATCCTTTTGATACAAATTAGATCACTTTTCCTTAGGCACATGAACAAAATCCTTATAGCCAAAAACCCTTAAATATGAAACAGAAGGTTTCTTACATGTCCACACTTTATAAGGTGTCGAATCAAGACCCTTACAAGGAGATCTGTTTATCAAGTAGCAAGCAGTAGACACAACCTCTGTCCAAAAATATTTATCCAATTGTACATCACTAAGCATACTTCTAGCTCTTTCCATAATTGTTCAGTTCATCCTTTTTACAACACCATTCTGTTGTGGTGTATATGGAGTTTCTTTTGTTTGATTATACCTGCATGCTTTTAAAACTCATCAAATTCCTTAGAGCAATATTCCCCTCCATTGTCAAATCTTAATATTTTTATCTTTAAACTTGATTGATTCTCTACTAGGACTTTGAATTCCTTAAACTTAGTGAAAACTTCATATTTATGCTTCATAAAATAAATCCATGTAAATCTGGATACATCATCAATGAAGGTTACAAAATAATGAGATTTTCCAATAGATTCATTATCCACGGGTCCAAACACATCTATATGAATAATCTCTAATTTCCCTTTTGCTCTATTGCTCTGTGAAGGAAATGATTTTCTATTTTTTTTACCAAACACACAATGCTCACAGAAATCAAAATGCTCATTAGAATAAGACAAATCATCCAACAATTCTTTATTCTTAATAGTTTTTAATACATTATTATTTGTGTGGCCCAATCTGTTGTGCCACAACATACAAGTATTTTTAGAAGCCTCAAAAACATAAGAGGCATTACAAATTGTAGTGGATTCAAGCTTAAACAAGTTCCCGAATCTCTTTCCTTTCATTACCACTAAGTTCCCTCTCACTAATCTGCAACCATACTTGTTAAATGTTACATGCATTCCCAGATCATTCAACTTCAAAACTAAAATCAGATTTCTAGCTAACCCAGGAACATGCAAAACACCAGGGAGGGTTTTAATCCTCCCATCACTGAAACACAACAATACCTTTCCTTTCCCAACAATCAGATATGAAGAGTTGTCACCAAGGTAGATATTACCTCCATCATATTCTTCATATGTGGAGAACCATTCCTTATGTTGGGTCATATGAAATGAGCATCCTGTTGATGATTGTTTTGAGACAGTCATAACAATAGTTAAAATTCACATAAAATGAACCAAAACTAACTTAAAAGATATGAAGGAATCAGTTAAGATTCACTTAATCCCAAGTTTAATATGGTCAGGTCTTGATCTGTTGGGCAAATTCAGTTGGTTGATGTGAAGCTGTAATGTTCAAGGGGCCTTACATGATTTAGGGTTTCCTGATAGTTTACTAGACTCAAACTATGCAAAAGATCATAAATATCAGCATGTTTGTTCATTCTTTTGCATAAAAATGTTACTGTGCTGTGAAGCTTTAAATGGTTTTCTTGAATTATTGCAGCTTTCTCCTCTTAAATATTTATGAAAATTGTCTACTTTTAACTCTGTTATGCATGCTTTTTTAAATATGAGACAAATTTTCTTTGAATTTTTGCATTTTAAGCTAAGATTTTTGGATGGGTTGGGAAAAGTTAGAAGGATCTAAACTAAACATCATTCATTCTACTAAAGGATCTAATTGTTCTGTTATACACTTTGTAAATCATACAGCAATTTGATCAAATCCACAGATTAAAACCTTGAATATAAGTTCTGAGCATTTTCAGAAATATACACCCAAGATTGCAAGCCCTAAGAGAAAATGTTCCAAACATAATGAAGAGCCAAAAAACACTTAAAAGATAGATGCAGAATTCCAGATTCAATCGTATTAGAAACAGATAGTCATATAAGATTTACAATGTCTGAATGACTCTTAGCTTCATTGATCAGATTACAGAAAACTTACAAGCTATACAGATACAGCAAGGAGGTAGGATGTTCCACACGCTCCTTGTTGCAGACACAGGCGACCTCCTTCTTCCATTTCTAAACTAAGAGGTCCCTCTATTCTAAATACTAACATAAATTACAACTTCTAGCTATTCTCTAAAATTTCCTATGTAGCCCCTGTGTAAAGTTTTATAGTGTATAGAGGCATAATATATAGACTTTGATTTTCCTCAATAAAGCTCAAAACCCTAGTTTAAGCAATGGTTCAAACCTCTGGTTATAGTAATAAATGCTGGAGAACAAGTCTCCCAAAATATCTCTGAGTATACATCAAATCTGGGTGAAATATGCCCTTCTAGAAACCCTAGTAGCTCAATAATAACTTATGTGGTCTGCTACAATAATGTCCCCATCTACATTTTGCCTTTATCAATAAAGACCCTTGACTTCCTTGTCCTTCATCCTTATCTTCCTTAGCTCCTAAGATCAGATTTCCTCCTCCGTGATGTCTTTGTCATCAAGTTTCAACTCCTTCCTCAACTGCAAACCTGCAAAAATAGATAAGCAATAAGTATCATTTCACTTAATAAACAGTAAGAAATTAAAACATTAGTTAAATCAAGGTGTGACTATGTAAATGCAATATTGGGCCCTAAATCCATGAAAATCGCACGTCCAGAATGCATATTCAATGTTAAACTTGTCAAGTCAACCATCGTTGACTGAAAACATGCATTCGGGCCCTAAATTGGCCTCAAATTCCTATCGCTCTGTCTTTTCCCGCATATCGGCGTGATATCCACTCATCGGCAAGTCCAAAAAATTCTTGACCAATCGCCTTTGTTTGGCCGATATGGCCCTTTTTTGTTTAAAATTCTATATTTTCCGATATACAAGCCGGGTGTGATACAATGTTTTAATCAAATTTTATTTTCCCTTTGATTGCCGCGGCTTACATATATGCAATGCATATCAGTTTGTATATTGAAACATACGAACGCTAAAATATACAAGCACTTAACTCTATTTTATAACTTTTCAATTCCACCTAACGTATACTTTGATGCATATTGTGCTTGTATCCCTCGATATATATTCAGACGCAATGTATACATTCAACCAAATTTACACCCTCGTTGAGATCCGCTTTGTATAATTTGCTTATATCCCTTAGATATACATTCGGGTTCGATACAAGCATTAAATCGGATTTGATTTTCTCTTTGATTCCACTTTTGTATAAATGTAATGTATATCGGCTTGTACATAAGCCTGATATACATTGAATTAACTCTGCTTCATAAAATTTTGGTTCTGGGCAATGTATCTCTGCTTTGTATGTTTCAGAATGTATGTATATCGAAACATACATACAAGTCGAAACATACAAAGACTTAATTCTTATTCATAAATGTTTTAGGTCCGGGCAATGTACAAAACACGTGTATCTCGCCAATATACAAGCTGAAAACATACAAGGACTTAAAGATGTATTAATAGACTTTTCGGGTCCAGCACTTGTATATTACGAGCCTTGTATCTTTTAACTTGTATGTTTCGCTTGTATGTAAAAACATACAAGTGCCAAATATACAACCATTTAACTCTTTTTCACGATGCCCCCGGGTCCGCAGCCTGTACATTGGAAATGCATATAACAAATGTATGTCAAAGAAACATATATGCAATGGATTTATCCAAACATTCCCTTCAACTTAAAAAAAACATTTCGGGTCCACCTTGTATGTATACATAACATATTAGCAAATACATATAAAAGAACATACAAAGAACATACAAACAACTTTGTATGTAAACCCGATATACAAAACCCACTTCTGCGACTTTGTATGTGAGCAACATACAAGAGACTTTATATATGCATGACGTGATATACAAACTATTTTGTATGTGCAACATACAATGGCCTAACATACAAAATCAAATGCATATGCAACCCGATTGCAAATGCAACTAAGTAAAAAAAATGACCTTCTGCATATACAAACGACGTTGTATATGAACAGTGATATACAAAGGCCTTTGTATACAAGTGAACTTGCATACAAAGGGCCTTGTATATGCAACCCAATATACAAGCAGGCTTGTACATACAAACAACAAACCCTTCCCTTGTACATTTTACCAAAATGATCATAACTTGCAAAATATGACAAATTTTAAGATGGTTCAAAAAGCAACTGTAGCTCATTTTTCACAAGGAATCCACCCATATCATGCCTTGGTACTAAAAATGCATTTTTTCTCTATTTCTATCAAAGTTTGCCATTTTTACCCCTCTTTTCCCTTTACCACCAAGCAAAACAACACACATAAAAGCAAAAAAGCAATAGCCACAATAGGGGTCCTCATTTTGCTAAGGAGTAAAATGGGGCGAGTTGTGAACATCACAACAACTAGAAACCAAACAAAACAATTAAATTCAAAGTTTTTAAGAAAACGTAAATGAAATAAATCCATAATTTCCAACTATCTTTCCTTCAAATTATTATTCAACTTGAGACCTAAGGTATTCAATAAGGGTGCATGAATCTTCATTTTCAGTTTAGGTGTATGCACGTGATTAATTATCCTCATCTTGAAGATTGGTTGAACAAACCAGTGACTGATATTAGCCTACGTAGTTGAGGATATTCCCTCATAGCCAACCGGATAGAGCCTTGCTGCCAACGAGCATCTATAGCCCCGGCAAGGTTATCATTACAATTCTCCTAAGTAGACCCCCACTACCAGCGAGCGTCTATAGCCCCAGTAGAGTTACTTAGATGGCTTAATCTAGATTTTTAGTATAATCTGCTCTATTATATTTTTATACTTTATTGATTTTTTATATTTATTTGATGTTTGGTAGATATTTCACAAGATATAGCAATTTGTAACTTTATGATGCAAGGAGTGAGCACTTGCTGAAATCAAGCTGAGAATTGTAATGGTAGCAAGGGTGACCTCAGATTTTTCACCTAATATCTATATTGGTAAGTTCAACAAACCCAAGGATTTTAGGTGTGTCATCGTGAGAAACCTTCCTCGAATTCTCAATCACTATTATTGAATACTAAATTTCAGAAGCTAAACAACTCTCTACATTCAAGACAGTCACAGCAAGTTATGCATAAATTGTAAATGATTAAATTGAATATTTTGAATTTTATATTATTTTCAATGGTTGTTAGCTTGCTCCTTAATACTCTAAAGTAAAACAAAGATCCCTGCTGAGGAGACAATAAACAACCAAACAAACGGACTATACAAGGAAAACAAAACAAAGCAAAAGAAGATTGCACAAATAGCAAAATAGAAACAAAACAACAAATAGAAAGAAACAAAACTATACAAACAACTAACCTACAAAATCAAACAAGCAAACAAAGAAAAGAAAACAGAACAACTACTCTACCAAACTATATACAAGCCTCTACATGGAAAACATAACCCAAGAAAAGACCCAAAGACACATGCATTTGCATATCTCCTTAGATTATGCAGTAGCATCAAGGCATTAGTTATGGTTCTTAACTTAGCAAATTTATGTTTGTATTCTGAAAAATGCTCTTTTATTCTACCCTCACTATATATGATAGGATAATCTCTAACTATCAGCAATTGAGGCAGCCCATTATGCTCATGACTATTCCATATGCATGTTGTTGGCAAGAGACACTATATGGATTCATGGTTGTTGTCATTGATGGCAACAAAGGTCATCCCACATATCCGCAAGTCATGGTGTGTCTCTATCGGAAGTCAGAATGAAGACTGTTGTGGTCCGGTGAACAAGAACAGAGCATGTGACAAGGTCTGACAGATTGGTCCGGACCTCTCAGAGGAAGTGTCTTGGTGTAGTGCGGATTTGGGGAAGTCAAGAGGACTACCTTGAGTAGTATATTCCAAGGATTTAGCCTCCGGTGATGGACAAAGAAAAAGATATGAATAGCTGAGTATCGGATTCCTAAAAGACAGTGAAAACAGAGGAAGAACTGATTGACTGAGCATCAGAATATTTTCTGGATGTGTTACTGTTGATGGTAAAGGTTGTGAAGGCATGAATCATGTTTGGCCGACATGATTAATGATATCTACAAGTATATCCTTGATCCGCATTGCTTGGTGAGCAAGGATTCAGCCGACAGAACAGAGTTTGTAAGAAACTAGACTGTTCCGGATGCCGACTAGAAAGGTGATGAAATTACTTGTGCGGATATATATAGAGGATGGATTTAGTTGTGAAAAGTGTGATTGTGTGATGGTATATACGAATAAGTGTAGAGCAGAGCAGAAGTAGTAAGAAAGATCTGGTATGTGAAAAGATAGCAGAATAAAGAACAGAGGAAAGATGAAGTGCAGCAGATCAGTATACTGAGCCTAACCGGAACTGAACCCCAGCATATGTAGGTGCTTCCAATCAGTTCAAGTATTATATAACATTCTTTGTAGATAGTGTGTCTCTTTGTAGGTAGTGTGCCTCTTGTGAGTAGTGTGCTCGGGCAGTGAGCCCTAATTGGCAAGTGCCATTTTTGTAACTCCTTATTCTTCTAACAGAGAATAATCTTTGGGTTAATCACCCCGTGGTTTTCTCCCTTAACCGGGTTTCCACATCAAAAATACTGTGTCATGTGTTTCTCATTTCATGATAATGTTTGTTTGTTTAATTCAATGCTGCTTTGATTAATAAGAAAGTTCAGAAGAAGAAATAATTAGGATAACTGATTCACCCCCCCTCTCAGTTATCAACAATTGGTATCAGAGCAAGGTTCCTCCTAATAGAGCCTAATAGCTTGAGGAAGATCTGGGAGTTCAAATGGATGCATATGGTTTAAGGGAGCAACTCAAGACTGCCCTTGAGGATCTTGAATAGTCAAATTCTGAAGTCAATGAATTAAAGGAAAGACTCAAACAGGCTGATGAATTCATGAGAGAACTAAAAGATAAATTAAGTCTCTCTATGAAAAAGAGAAAGGAGCTGCTCCAACAATTGGCAAGCCAAACTGAAGAAAGCAATACAAATGAAGAATTGACTGAGAAAACCAAGTTATGCGAAAAGTTATCAAAAGAAGTCATTATGTTAAGACATGAAATGGAATTAGGAACTATAAAGTTTACTCAAGAGATTCAAGAAAAAAGAAAAGCTGAAGACAATCTAAGACAATCTCTTAAAGAGAAATCAGAAGAATGCCACCAGATGGACAGGATTATCAGACATCTTGAATCTGATCTTGAAGATGCCAAAGATAATGAAGAAAAATGTGAGGATCAAATTGTCTCTCTCAAAAGAGACCTTCAAACAGCAAATGAATATAAAGAAAAATTCAAGATAAGTTCTGCCCAACTTGAAGTACTTCTTGGAAGTCAAAAGAAGACATATGACAAGTATGGTTTGGGATATGAGAAAGGAGAAAGCTCCGGATCCGGTCTAAAGAATTTTGGATCAGAAAATCCAAGGAATAGGCCTAGAAGACCTCCGGCAAGACAACCCAATGCTCAAAGATATCCATCTTTCAATGGATACTGCCACAGCTGCAATCACTTTGGTCACAAAGCTAATCAGTGCAGAAAAAGAATGAATCAAACTAATCCATCCTTCTCCGGATAGTGCTTTAACTGCAAAAGGTATGGACACAAGTCTCATGAATGCAGAAATATGCTAGTAAACAAATCATTCAATGGTAGATGCTTTACATGCAATAGAGTAGGTCATATGGCTAATCAATGTAGATCAAGAGGTTATCAGTCAAATATGCAAAGAAATATTATTTGCCAAATCTGTAATAGGTCCAGTCATAATGCTAAAGTCTGCAGAAGCAAGAATCTGGACAAAAGAGGTCCAGTGTATAATCAGAATCAAGACAAGGGTAAACAAAAGATGAATGCGGATGAAGTTAGGAATCAGATGAGCAAAACATGGGTAAAGAAAAGTTTAGAGAATATAGAAATTGGATCCGCACCAGACTCTGGTGCTGATATTCATTCCAAAAATTAAAAAGTGAGCTCTGGCTTAGGGGGAGACTCAAAGAAAATCCTGTTCCCCCAGCCAATCAAGTGGTGCCGAATATGGCACAAGATGCGGAGTAAAGGGTTTGAAGATATAAGTCTTGAGATAATCCAGATAAGATTTCAAAGGTCCACATGAAGATATAAAGAAGTTGTGATCGATCAAGTAAGACCTGTTCCGGGAGATGCTCCAGAATGACAGAGGATTACAAAAGGGTCCGGAGAGATCCGGAAGTGCATTATTTCACTCTATGGATTGGACAGAGTGTTTGGGATGTTCTTGTAATGTGTCATCTCGATTTGTTCATGATTGAAAGATCTGCATGATGTTCATAGATCAGGACTGATCCGGGATACTCCAAGCTATCCGGATAAGGCAAACCAGAATAATGCAGGTGGAGCATTTATTGTAAACATATATTAGGGTTTGCGAAATGATATAAGGGATTTCTCAACAATCACTTGATCATTCCACATCCAAGAAGAAGCGAAAAGCGGAGCTCTGCAATAAAATTCATCAAGTTCACCGAATATCTCCTGCCGAAGTCATTACATATAGAAATCAATCCAGCCACTCCATGTAACCAAAGATGCAAAAGGTATTTTCCACTTTCGATATCTTGCTACAAATCTTTTGAAGAAATGGCTACTCCAAATATAGTAAAAATCTCAGATAGGCCCCGACCTGAATTTAAGAAACATCCATACAAGTCATTGGAGGTAGATCCCTTAGGAGCATTTTCCAGTGTTCCTCATGGAGTTTTACACACAGAAGACATTAGGGTTTACATACATGCAAGCATTGAGGAATTCAGGGAATTCAAATTGAGAGATCTCTATCACAAACAACTGATAGACAATGCTTTTGAGCTTAAACCAGAGTACAAGGGTATCCAGAAGAAACAGTTTGATCAATTCATTCATTTCCCCTGCTTTGAGGAAGAAGAATGGGTCCGGTATGCATTGAGTAGAATGCATGACAACTTCCTATGGCTGGATAGACCTTGCAAAATCACAAAAGAGGCAATTAGGGCAGTAACTGGTCTATACTCTTCCGGAGGGATACCTATCCTCAAATCTGTCAAAAACAACATTGTAACTGAGGCCACCGGATCAAAATTTGACAAGAGGGCAATGACCATTGAAGATATTTTGGATCCGGATATCAAGTATGCATCCATGATAATAGGATACAAGATCTATCACTCCAGCAGGGAGAATTCTGTATCCGGAACTGCAGTATATACTGCCTATGAAATGCTAAGGAAGAATGCAGATTATGATCTCTGTGAACTACTCCTAAGCCAATTAATGGAAAATATACAGAAAATCAAGAAGGACAAAAAGAATTCCTTTAAGTATGGTACTCTTATATTATGTCTGTTTTTCTACTTCATGAATGAGCTGCCCGGATCAAGTGGATGGGCATGGCAGAATGACAAACCTGTTGCAGTCCAGATAAGAGATTATTTACATGGGCTTGGGGATGCCAAAGCAAGAAATACAGCCCTATGGGGATACTTCAAAAACTTCCAAAGCACGATGCAAGCAAGAGAAAGAATTCCCCAGTCTCTTGTTGAAAAATACAAAGACTCAGTGTGCTTTATGGTGGACACTGATCAGTGTCTAATGGAGGCAGTGGAGCCAAGGACTGTCTAGATCATGCCCATGGGGTATGAAGTGGATGAACAGATAGTGGAGCTACATGTTCAACACATGCTAAGTCAGCCCAAAGATCCAAAGGCAGAAAGGTTTGGAACCTTTGAGGAGCTGAGTGTAAAGATCCATGTAGAACTCAGGGAACCTGAGATAAAGAGGAAAGTGAGAAAAGAAGTAGAGCATATTGCTCAAGGCCTAGGCATCCCAAAGGAGGCACTTGATGCCAACTGGGAAAAGAGAAGAAAGGCTGAGGAAGAAAAGAAAGAAGAAGAAAAGAAAAGCAAGAAAAGTACTCCGGTGGAAACCTCAACCTGAACCAAATCATCAAAAGGATCTACACCTATCAGAACCAAAAGCTCAAAACCGGAAGTCCAGGGATCCGGTAAGAGATCTAAGACAAAAGCCTCAAGAGCTTATCAAAGCCAAAAGGATGAAGAAGAAACTGAGTCAGATGAGGGAGTAAAAGAAATAAAGAAGCAGAAGAAGAAAGGATCCGGTAAACCCTCTTCAGGCCAAGACAAGGAAGAAATGACAAAGAAATTTGCTGAAAAGCCCACCCTGTCTCTAGACAGTGTAGTCAAATCAGTCACTGTGGATGGGAACCTTCAACCGGTAGTTGAATTCTATGATGACTACAATGAGGCAGATCAAAAGATCCTGCAGGAAGCTATAATTAGGTACTTGAACATCTACAATAAAGCTTTTATTGAGATTATCTCTGAAATTCCAAAGAGTCTAGAGATGGAACTAGAAATAAGAAAGAACAATACCATGGCAAAATATCTTGAGATCAGGGAACAAATAGCTATTCAGCTATATCCTTCAATTGATCACAAAACAATGAACATGATATTCAAGGACTACAAGGATGAATTCAGAAGCAAAGCAAGGATGAATCAACTTATGCTTGGTGAGACCGACAAAGTAGCCAAGGACACTGAAGAGATCCTCTGGAATACATTCAAAAGGTTCAATATTCCTGTTACAAAGGACTTAGGTGCAGAAATAGCTGCGGACTTGGAATCATCTGCTCCGGAAGAAGTGCCACTAGAATAGACTAACATCTTCTCCGGCTTCTCCTACAGTCTCCGGATCCCAAGAAGAAGAGAAATTACAGGAGAAAGAAGCAGTAGAAAAGAAAAAGAGGCTGACAGCACCAAGGATGCAGAGAAAGAGAAAAATCCAACAGAGAAAACCACAACTGTAAGTGGTAAGAATGTGGAAGGAGATAAGACTCCTAAGGACAAAACTGCAGAAGAAAAGAAACATCTGTCTCCGGCAAGAGACACTGCACAAATTGTTCAAAAGTTTCTAAGCCAAGAAACTTTAGAGATTGATGAACCGGAGCTTCTAAAAGGCCCATTCGACTTTGACTCTCTCTCTCTGGTACAGACAATGAAGATAGCTTCATTTGCAAATGCTAAGGCAAATGAAAAACTCCTAAAGTCTCATATGGAAGACTGTGAGTTGATAGAGGCTGCTTCCGGAGTGCTTGAAAAGATTATGCCATCAATCTAGATAGATCTGACAGCCTACTCTTCCGGTAATTTCAAAACCTTAGTCAGCAGTGTTGATACACATTTTGATTCTCTAGAAAAATCAGCTGAAGAAAAGGTCCGGAAGGAATTTTTGGATAAAAGATTTTCAGAAGTATTAGGATTAATCTCTAATGATAGGCGAAATATGAGTATTGGAATAAAGAGCTTAGAAAATGCTCTTAAGGATGGTGGTGATATTTACAAATTTTGTATCTCCTGGTCAAAGGCAACAGTAGAAATTGATAAGAAAATAAAAGCGGAACAGGACAAACTACAAAGTTTTTCTCAAAGTTTAGATCCTCTCTCTTCCTCCATAGTAAATCAAGAATGTCAAGCTATTGCAATCACAAATGCAATAAAGAACTTTGAGAAGGAAAGGAAGAATATCACTAACCGGATGGGAGAACTTAGAAGGATTATAATCCCTAAGTTAGAAACTATGCATGAGGCCATCAATGATGCTCAGACTACCGCCCAAACAAATGATCCGACAGATCTCAAGAGGGCAGAAGCTTTTGCATTTTTTTTGAGTGGTCACATTTCAATTTTGGATAGAATGAAGCAAAGTTGGGCTACAGAACTGATCCAACTGAAGACATCTTTTGCAGACATTCTTCAGTTTATGTGAGTATGTAAATATGCGGCTATATAGAGAAAATTTTTGAAAATTTTGGTGTGCGGACCCTACCCTTTGCCATTGATGTCAAAGGGGGAGTGAGGAGCAGTGAAAAATGAGGAATCCAACTAAGGGGGAGTTCCAGAAATTGTATATAAAGATAGAGCATCAGCAAAGGGGGAGCATAGTGTAAACACTTAGTCATTTTTCACTAAGTGTTGCCATCAATGCCAAAGGGGGAGATTGTTGGCAAGAGACACTATATGGATTCATGGTTGTTGTCATTGATGGCAACAAAGGTCATCCCACATATCCGCAAGTCATGGTGTGTCTCTACCGGAAGTCAGAATGAAGACTGTTGTGGTCCGGTGAACAAGAACAGAGCATGTGACAAGGTTTGACAGATTGGTCTGGATCTCTTAGAGGAAGTGTCTTGGTGCAGTGTGGATTTGGGGAAGTCAAGAGGACTACCTTGAGTAGTATATTCCAAGGATTTAGCCTCCGGTGATGGACAAAGAAAAAGATATGAATAGCTGAGTATCGGATTCCTGAAAGACAGTGAAAACAGAGGAAGAACTGACTGACTGGGCATCAGAATATTTTCTGGATGTGTTACTGTTGATGGTAAAGGTTGTGAAGGTATGAATCATGTTTGGCCAACATGATTAATGATATCTACAAGTATATGCTTGATCCGCATTGCTTGGTGAGCAAGGATTCAACCGACAGAACAAAGTTTGTAAGAAACTAGACTGTTCCAGATGCCGACTAGAAAGGTGATGAAATTACTTGTGCAGATATATATAGAGGATGGATTTAGTTGTGAAAAGTGTGATTGTGTGATGGTATAT
The DNA here is from genome assembly GCA_027924645.1 of Cunninghamia lanceolata. NCBI lineage: Eukaryota > Viridiplantae > Streptophyta > Pinopsida > Cupressales > Cupressaceae > Cunninghamia > Cunninghamia lanceolata. Next base: position 5,173,944 of record BSBN01000739.1, read on the forward strand.
ATGAATAAGTGCAGAGCAGAGCAGAAGTAGTAAGAAAGATCCGGTATGTGAAAAGATAGCAGAATAAAGAACAGAGGAAATATGAAGTGCAGCAGATAAGTATACTGAGCCTAACCGGAACTGAACCCCAGCATATGTAGGTGCTTCCAATCAGTTCAAGTATTATATAACATTCTTTGTAGACAGTGTGTCTCTTTGTAGGTAGTGTGCCTCTTGTGAGCAGTGTGCTCGGGCAGTGAGCCCTAATTGGCAAGTGCCATTTTTGTAACTCCTTATTCTTCTAACAGAGAATAATCTTTGGGTTAATCACCCCATGGTTTTCTCCCTTAACCAGGTTTCCACGTCAAAAATACTGTGTCATGTGTTTCTCATTTCATGATAATGTTTGTTTGTTTAATTCAATGCTGCTTTGATTAATAAGAAAGTTCAGAAGAAGAAATAATTAGGATAACTGATTCACCCCCCCCTCTCAGTTATCAACACATGTCCTATCTCTTAAATCTCCATAATTAAAATAGTATTCAACATTATTTACTAAGGAAAGGAATGAGACAACCTGATGTATTTTTAGCTCTACTGGACATGCTTGTTTATTGACAGCTGGCTCTCCATTTAACCTTATACTTTCATTGCCTAGCTCCATGTCACGTCTTTCTTCAAATTGAAAGATGAATTACTCTAGATGTATCATTTCTTCATCTTTATCTAGCTTTATTCCTTCATTCGGGATGTTCAGTTTATCCTCAAATTCAGAAAATCTCTCAATGTTCTCATCAGTTCCTTGCACATCAGCACTTAAGTGAGTATATTCATCATCATAATCTTATATACAGAAATTAATCATTTCTAGATCACTTGAGAGTAAAGGTGGAACAACATCTCTTGATTGGTAGGAATACTCCCCTATTTCACTTTCACAATAGTGTTGGGGTGATGTCTGATTTTGCACAGCAATAGCATGATCCTCTGTATCTTCCACTTTCAAGAATTGTTCATCAGATGACTCATATTTATTATCCAGTGTGGAGTCTGATTCTATTGACCTGCAACAATTTTGAATGTGGTCATTTAATTTAAGCAAGTTAGACAGTAAATCAACATTAACTTCCTTTTCTATGACTCCATGGGTAACTATCATGGGAACCTCTTCAGTTTTAGTGCACTTTAATCCTTCCATCTATCCACCTTTCTCTTTACCATAAAATGATTCAAGGACAGACGTTTTACTGTCTTTTCTAAAAGCATTAGGATCAGCAATAAAGACCTTATCTTGACAAATGGTTCCCTCTCTACATGCTTTAAAAGGTTTATACCTACACTCCTCTTTACCTGTATTAGGAGGTAGAGACCTACTATCAATCCCATCATAAAATGACCTAAGGAAAGATGTCCTACTATTATTCCCTACAACTCTATTACTTGCTGATATAGAAAATTTCCTTGCCAAATCATTTTCTTTAAAACTTTTCAAGTCAGATTCAGAGATTTCTTCTTGACAAGTATTCCCTAGTAGTTCCATATTTTTATCAACTACATCAAGACCAACCTTACTTTTCTCTCTTTTCATTAAATCTACTTTGCCTATCGTCTAGAAAATGAACATGAGTTGTGATTTCTTCTCTATATTTTTTTGGATATTATACCTCTCACTAGCTTTAATCACAGTTGGACCTTGATAAAAAGGCAGATTATATTTCTTACCATCACATGACTCCAAAAAAGAGACTACTATCCTTTATTTCTAGCATTGGTTCCATCTTTGCATTCTCTGAACATTTAATGACTGTTGATGTTGTATCCTCTTGTTGCTCCATAATTTCCTCATTTTTCTACCAACTTTTAGCCTTATACACATCTAAGAGAGAGATTAGTCCTTTTAAATATAAATCTAACCCTATAAGAAAAGCCAGACAATTAATTTCAATGTGCTCTATGGACCTATGTATCCTACACCTTCCGAATAAGCCATAGTTAGATAAATTTATAGGATAAAGTTGTCTATTTAAAGTTTCCTGAAATAAAGGAATGTTAACTTGAAAACTGTCCCCATATGAGTCCATTGAAACTGGGACCTTGTTTTGAACCCATTTTAGGCTTTTGAAATTCTATGAAATCTAACATATCTTAGAATAAAGCATTAAAACTTAGAAAATTAACCTTAAATCCCATCAGGCCCTCCTTCTAGAGTCAAGAAACTATTGATGATTGTTTTGAGACAGTCATAACAATAGTTAAAATTCACATAAAATGAACCAAAACTGACTTGAAAGATATGAAGGAATCGGTTAAGATTCACTTAATCCCAAGTTTAATATGGTCAAGTCTTGACCTGTTGGGCAAATTCAGTTGGTCGATGTGAAGCTATAATGTTCAAGGGGCCTTACATGATTTAGGGTTTCTTGATGGTTTACTAGACTCAAACTATGCAAAAGATCATAAATATCAGCATGTTTGTTCATTCTTTTGCATAAAAATGTTACTGTGTTGCGAAACTTTAAATGGCTTTCTTGAATTATTGCATCTTTCTCTTCTTAAATATTTATGAAAACTGTCTACTTTTAACTCTGTTATGCATGCTTTTTTAAATATGAGACAAATTTTCTTTGAATTTCTATGTTTTAAGCTAAGTATTTTTAGATGGGTTGGGAAAAGTTAGAAGGATCTAAACTAAACATCATTCATTCTACTAAAGGATCTAATTGTTTTGTTATGCACTTTGTAAATCATACAACAATTTGATCAAATCCACAGATTAAAACCTTGAATGTAAGTTCTGAGCATTTTCATGAACATACACCCAAGATTGCAAGCCCTAAGAGAAAATGTTCCAAACACAATGAAGAGCCAGAAAACACTCAAAAGATAGATGCAGAATTCCAGATTCAATCGCATTAGAAATAGATGGTCATATAAGATTTACAATTTATGAATGACTCTTAGCTTCATTGATTAGATTATAGAAAACTTACAAGCTTTACAGATACATCAAGGAGGCAGGATGTTCCACACGCTCCTTGTTGCAGACATAGGTGACCTCCTTCTTCCATTTCTAAACTAAGAGGTCCCTCTATTCTAAATGCTGAGATAAATTACAACTGCTAGCTATTCTCTAAAATTTCCTATGTAGCCCCTGTGTAAAGTTTTACAGTGTATAGAGGCACAATATATAGACTTTGATTTTGATGCAGCACACAACATACACTCAACAGAATTGTGCCATTAAACATGAGAGACAAATATTTGGAAGCTGAAACATAACAAAATTTCTATTCATCAACTCTACTGCTACAATGAGAGAAAAGTCTCTTATATCTAAGAAAACAAAAAAAACAAAAAATTACCTTTTTTGGCAGATTTCGACAATTGTTAAATTTTGCCATTTTAGGTAATTTTACAATCATATCTTGAGAATCCAGTTTTTTCCCAAAAAGCTCGAAAAGCTAAGGTAGGACAAAAAACCAACTAACATCCTAAATTCGAAACATGAGTTTCGAGTTATTAAAAAAAACAACTTTTAAAAAACTAGAAAAAAACACTAATTTGCCATTTTGAGGGCCAAGATGAAAGTTTCAAGCCCTGAAAAAGTGCTAAGACGAGGTCCAACCGACTAGGGTGGGTTGGGAAACTACTGGCCACCTCATAACGCACCCACCTGTAAAATTTCGTAGAAAACCCACATCCGAGTCAAAAGTTATGACCTCCGGAAGTCCCTGCATCAGATTTTCCTCAATACAGCTCAAAACCCTAGTTTAAGCAATGGTTCAAACATCTAGTTACAGTAATAAATGCTGGAGAATAAGTCTCCCAAAATATCTCTGAGCGTACATCAAATCTGGGTGAAATATGCCCTTCTGGAAACCTTAGCAGCTCAATAATAACTTCTGTGGTCTGCTACAATAATGTCCCCATCTACATTTTGCCTTTATCAATAAAGACCCTTGACTTCCTTGTCCTTCATCCTTATCTTCCTTAGCTCCTGAGATCGGATTTCCTCCTCCGTGATGTCTTTGTCATCAAGTTTTAGCTCCTTCCTCAACTGCAAACCTGCAAAAACAGACAAGCAATAAGTATCATTTCACTTAATAAACAGTGAGAAATTAAAACATTAGTTAAATCAAGGTGTGACTGTGTAAATGCAAGTATCGAGCCCTAAATCCATGAAAATTGCTCATCCAGAATGCATATTCAATGTTAAACTGGTCAGGTCAACCATCATTGACCAAAAACATGCATTCAGGCCCTAAATTGGCCTCAAATTCCTATCGCTTTGTCTTTTCCCGCATATCGGTGTGATATCCACTCATCGGCGAGTCCAAAAAATTCTCGACCAATCGCCTTTGTTTGGCTGATATGGCGCTTTTCTGTTTAAAATTTTGTATTTTCTGATATACAAGCCAGGTGTGATACAATGTTTTAATTGGATTTTATTTTCCCTTTGATTCTGCAGCTTGCATGTATGCAATGCATATCAGTTTGTATATCGAAACATACGAACGCCAAAATATACAAGCACTTAACTCTATTTTATAACTTTTCAATTCCACCTAACGTATACTTCGATGCATATTGTGCTTGTATCCCTCGATATATATTCGGATGCGATGTATCCATTCAACCAAATTTAAACCCTCACTGAGATCCACTTTGTATAATTTTCTTGTATATCTTAGATATACATTTGGGTTCGATACAAGCATTAAATCAGATTTGATTTTCTCTTTGATTCCGCTTTTTGTATAAATGCAATGTATATTGGCTTGTACATAAGCCCGATATACATTGAATTAACTCTGCTTCATAAAATTTCAGTTCCGAGCAATGTATCTCCGCTTTGTATGTTTCGAAATGTATGTATATCGAAACATACATACAAGTCGAAACATACAAAGACTTAATTCTAATTCATAAATGTTTCAGGTTTGGGCAATGTACACAACACTTGTATCTCACCAATATACAAGCCGAAAACATACAAGGACTTAAAGCTGTATTAATAGACTTTTCAGGTCCGGTGCTTGTATATTACGAGCCTTGTATCTTTTAACTTGTATGTAAAAACATACAAGTGCCAAATATACAACCATTTAACTCTTTTTCACGACGCCCCCAGGTCCACAACATGTACATTGGAAATGCATATAACAAACATATGTCAAAGAAACATATATGCAATGGATTTATCCAAACATTCCGTTCAACTTAAAAAAACATTTCGGGTCCACCCTGTATGTATACATAACATATTGGCAAATGCATATAAAAGAACATACAAAGAACATACAAACAACTTTGTATGTAAACCCGATATACAAAACCCACTTCTGCGACTTTGTATGTGAGCGACATACAAGAGACTTTGTATATGCATGACGCGATATACAAACTATTTTGTATATGCAACATACAATAGCCTAACATACAAAATCAAATGCATATGCAACCTGATTGCAAATGCAACTAAGTAAAAAAAATGACCTTCTGCATATACAAACAACCTTGTATATGAACAGCAATATACAAAGGCCTTTGTATACAAGCAAACTTGCATGCAAAGGGCCTTGTATATGCAACCTGATATACAAGCAGGCTTGTACATACAAACAACAAACCCTTTCCTTGTACATTTTACCAAAATGATCATAACTTGCAAAATATGGCAAATTTTAAGATGGTTCAAAAAGCAACCCTAGCTCATTTTTCACAAGGAATCCAACCATATCATGCCTTGGTACTGAAAATGCATTTTTTCTCTATTTCTATCAAAGTTTACCATTTTTACCCCTCTTTTCCCTTTACCACCAAGCAAAACAACACACACAAAAGCAAAAAAGCAACAACCACAGCAGGGGTCCTCATTTTGCTAAGGAGTAAAATGGGGCGAGTTGTGAACATCACAATACATCTAGAGTCAACCAACCAGTGATCATTAGAAAGAAGATTACATGTAGAAAACTTAAAAATTCTTCACCTGCATTCAAGGACTTATTTGAAGCAGTCTCCCAATGTTTCTTGGGGTTTCTGCACTCCTTCATGTGTTCCCTTTTACCGCATTTCCAACACTTAACTCTGTTCCTTTTACTAGGAGTCTTAGACCATCCCTTGGACCTATCCTTAGCCCCTTTCTAATCTCCTTTTGGTCCTCTTTCCTTAGACCTTCCCCTGACACTGAGAGCATTCCCTGAACTATCTGAACTCTTCCTCCTCAATTCCAGTGACAGTAGCACTGAAACAAGAGTATCCAAATTTGGATCCACAAGGTTAGCAATGATAGCAAGGACAACATTCTCCCAAGACTCAGGTAAAGAACAAAGAAGTAAGATACATTTATCTTCCTCACTAACTTCAACATCTACTAAATCAAGCTAACTCAACAACAAATTAAAATAATTTAAATGCTCTCCAACTGATTCACCTTCTCTCATTTTTCATGGAAAATAATTTTCTTTTTAAATAAAGTTTATTTACCATACTCTTGGCTTGGTAGATCTAACCCAACTAATTCCACCATTTGTATGCAGTCTCTTCCTTTGTGACATTCAGCAGCACAGAATCTGAAAGATAGAAACGGATGGTTCCCCGTGCCTTCTTATCCAATCTATCCCACTCATCTTGAGAGACATCATCAATTGTCTTCTTTTTTTGAATAGCCAACCATTGGTTTCTTTCTTCCAACAAATCTTCCATTTTCAGCTTCCACAACTCATACCCTATTCCGTTGAACTTCTTAATGTCCAATCGAGAGGTTGATGCAATGGTGGATCCAGCCATGAAAACAACACAAGATCTGCAAAACAAACACAACCAAATCTCCCATTGTAGCTATAGCTTCCACACTACCACCCAAGAGTCAAAGCTAGTAAGGCTTTGATACCAAATGTTAGAAATGAAAGCAACTCTACTTCAATAGAAATCCAATTCAAGATAAATTTTAGCAATCTCAAGTGTGCATTAACAATGGAGATTGTAACAAAACATAAAACCCACTACAGAAAAGATGTCAATCATAAAGAAATCAACACAATGACAGAGTGTTTACATGGAGAAAACCCTTGCAAGTAAAAAACTCAACCAGGAAAGAGGCACAAGTTTGTATTAATCTCAACAAGATTATACAATACATCAAATACACAACTCTCTCCACAAGTCTTCAATCCGACAACATTCTGGCAACACCTGAGTACCTAAAATCTATATTACAGCAACAAATACATGGCCAATACTTATAGAAACATTTTCCACTCCATTCTAAGAATTCACCTTCTTTCTCCTAAGATTCTCCAACCTGTAAACATTAATTACCATCTTACAAGCATCTTACACTTGTCCTAAAACAACCATGTAAAAGTTGGTCTCCCAAGACTAAATTTGGCCTCTTACAACATCTTATGATGCATCATAACCCTCATAGATTCCACAAAAGAGTATCTTTCCAAGATAGGAACCTTGGGCTAAATATATCAAATATACAAATAATATATCTATCATATGCATCATAGAATCTTGTAATCTTATGACAACTTACAGCTGTCATAGATTCACTTACCAAACATTATGATAGTTATCATACATGCCAAAAATAGTATATTCCTCAAGGGAGCACGCCTACCCTCATTTACTTTGAGTTTTTACATTTGCCAATAGTAAAAGTCACTCTGTAATTACCTCCGGTTACTCTGAAATTACCCCTGCTAGTGAAACTAGTACATCTCCTCATGGATAATTACAAATTACATATAATAAATAGAAATAAATACAATATTGGGATTTACAAGGGTAATGGCACCTTATCCCAACATATCCCTACGGGATAGAGGCAAAATCCAAATGATAAATGATTGAAAACACAATTGATATCAACTTGTAGTGAATATCTCATGGAAGGAAGATGCTCTTCATGCCATGAGGAGATGGATGCCACATATACAAATACAAACACAAGAACAACACAAATTCTACTTTCCCACACAATAATGCCTTGAATCACTTTCACATAAGCCACAAGTTCACAATATCCATCTAGTTTACAAATGAATCCCTAAACATGCTTATATATGCAACTATAAACATTCCAGCTAAGAATTTCGTAATTGAAACTTACCGTGTTGGCATAGGACCTAAATAGCAGTCATGAACTGACACTTCAAAATTGGGCTTGGCCTAAAATAGGGCACGGGTACCCAAGTCCTCCCCACTATTTCAGGTAGGACTTATGTCAAGTGTATCCTGTGAGTCCAAATTACCATGAATCTTTAGGGTTTTCTAATCAGGATGTCAAATTAACATGCAAGATGCTCTAAATACATAAACAGGACCCGGTAGCTAAAACTTAAGAGGGAAAATCCCCGAAGGGGATATTTTCTGATGTAACATTTAGCCCACACTTTAATATACGTACAAACACAAGGCCAATACATGCATTAAAGTATGGTCAACAAACATAGCAAACACGCGAAGCATAGAGAAGACACCCCAATCACATTGAAGACAATAATAGGCATGCAAAACATGGAGAAGTTAGTTACAGTCACACAAAACACAGAGAATATAGCATTGAAGACACGCAAAATACAGTGACTACAATGAATGTAGAGAATGATTTTCTTTTCTTTTTCTTTTTTGATTTCATATATGAAATGTAGATGCAAGTACATGAAAGTAAACACACCACCCATAATGTAGGAGGGACTCATCACTACCAGTCTTTAAGACTGCATATGGGGCAACACACACACAATACACACCATACAAAGCAATCACGCCATACAAATCCCAAAGCATAGGAGGGACTTATCACCACCAATCTTTAAGACTATGCTTGAGAACAAACACACAATACACACACACCTGGAAGACATGGAGAAAACACGACAAACAAGTGATGGAGTGTTCCTATTTCTAGGTTCAACACCATCTCAGGCACATTATAGGCATAAACCAATGATTGTACTTTGCCACAAAAATCACTGAAGACATTCTTAAGGGTTGAGTTAGTCACAGAACCGCTCCCTACCTTGCGATGAGGACTTTTTAAAATGACATGATGTGTAATCTCTATGAGAAATACACCATCCCTGCCTCTATAGAGGGCTTAAGATAGAAAAGGGATGTGATATCTCCACCTCATGATGAGGGCTGAAATAGTTGCAAGTTGATTTCAAACAAATCTCAGAGTACAGGAGGGACTCATTGCCACCAATCTTTAAGACTACACCTGAGAACACGCACATTGCTAACATCTAGAATAGATAGCTTACCTTATATATGCCCCCACCTGAAGGTGGTTGATATTAGGTATCGATATCAAGCACGTTAAGGTAGGAAGAAAACACACAAGAGAACATGAGATCTAACAAATCCCATGCCCCCAAAGGTGACATGTACTTTACGATCGCCAAATGTTCCCACAAACACATCCCTACAAAAAAAGTGTTAGTGTCCATATAATCGTGATAAAAAACAATGCATATAATCATTCACATAGAGAGTCGAGGTCATACTATGAATTTGGAGGTTGAATATAACCATGGGGCTATACCGTAAAGATCTCAAAACTGAGTGTAACCAAGGCAAGATTAAAAGATAAACAAAGTGCACAGAGAATCAGTATTGTTATGGTTTACAAATGTGATAAGAGAACATCAAGATCACATTGAGTGATTCTACTAGCCAAGTGTCAAATAATATCTAACAACCCCATCATCATGTATGGACTAGGTTCATTTTTTGATTACTCTCTAAAGGGACACTAGGTCCACATCAGTAAAATATGTTTTTCATCACCCGCCCACTAGATAGAAACACTAGAGGTAGGAAAACAATAAATCAAGAGAGGAGAAACAATTGCCTTAGGGACAGTCACGTAGGAGGGTTCCCCTAAGTCACCAACCACGATGCTATGTCTATAAGACACAACACACAATAGTGAAAATAGAGGAGAAGCAATATAGATGAATAATGATACAAATAGAAGAAGGTCACAATAGAGGTGGTCTCCTGGTATACTGGACCTTACAAGAGAATCAAGGATCATTCCAGGAGGCCTAAACAACACATAACACATCATGGGGGAAACACATCATGAGAGATAAAGGGTTAGAGGTACTTATTTGGTAGGGATATCAAACTAAGTGTTGTCATCAAGAAAATCATCGTCATCTTCCCACTCCTGAATGTTAGAGGAAAGTGGGACATAAGGTACCATAGCCCAACTCTTGTTCTTGTTTTTAATTTGTCCATTCTTAAGATCTTATTGGCTTGGTTCAGTGTTTGGTGAGATGTTTTCTTGTTGAGATGCAAGTCCTTGGGCATATTCTTTTCATCTACACCTTCTTTCTCTTGCTTGTCCAAATTTCTTTTTGTCCTACCACGTATCTCTTGTAAAATAGTGTTTTTCTCTTCCATAGGTTTTTGTGTTTTAGAGGAGGAAGCACCGGGATCAAATCTCATTCGTCTAGGTGGAATATTTTATTGTCAACGACTACCTCCTGATCCTTGTAAGTATGGTGAGGGAGGAACCTGAGCATAGGGTCCATTTCCTTTTGGTCTAAGATTCTGTTAAAATGCGGGTTGTCCATCTCTTTTTGTTTCTTGCATAGAAGGACCAGTCACTTGATGTAATAGTTTTGTTTTATAGTTTCTATAGCCCAAGAAGTTAAATTTTGTTTGTGGCTCCAGTTCCACCTCAGATCTTTCCCAAAAGTAATCTAGTGTACAATGTTGTCATGTAACCAAAGGTTTATACTTATTGCGAGGGATTGTAATCACTTGTCCATTCAAAGGAAATTTTACACAGTTATGAATTGTTGAAGGGACAACTTTCATAGCCTTTAACCATAGATGTCCCAATTTTATGTGAAAGAGGTCAGAAATAGGGACAACATCAAACCATTGTTCTACATGTTTCTCAAATACAGTGACCAATATAGATATTTTTCCAGAGGTGTTTACAAAGGTTCCCTTATGTGTCTTAATCATCATATCCAAAGGGTCATAAGAGCCTTGCATTAATTGATGTGAATAAAGGAACTCTTCTGTGGCTACATTATTCATGCAATTAGGATCATTAAGGGTTCCATCCATAGGATTTCTCATTATCTTTACAGTGACATAAGGAGGTCCTTCATTTTCTCCAATTGTTCTATCATGAGGTGTAAAGACAAGTTCAGGGTCAGGGACCATTCTTTTCATGTAAGGGCTAGGAGTGAACCTATTATTATTGTTGTGATTAGAATCCATGTATTTAATTTTTAAATTCAATGCAAGATTCATTTTTTAAATCTTTTCAAAAGTTATGCAAAAGACAAGTGCAACACTATGTATGAAAATGATCTAAAATGCTTGATTTTTTCAACTTTTTTCAATGCAAATAAGTGAAATAAAGGGTGTTGTAAGGAAATTGATTAGGGAAAGAAAAAAATATGTCTGATATCAGTCCAATAAATCTATAAAATCTTTCACAACACACTTTTGATGCAAACCTGGGATGATGACAAGTCAAAACCTAGTGAAAATACACTAAAACATGCAAATTTTCACAAATGTTCAATGCAAAGACCCAACAAAAGGGGTGTTGTAAAGAATTTTAGGAGTTTAAACAAATTATATCATTAGTTTCAGTCACCTAAAGTGATAAAATATTTTACAACACGGTTGGAGTGCAAATCTAGGTCAAACCCTAGGTCAAATATAGCTAAAATATGTTATTTTTCACGAAATTTCCACTATAAGAGGCCAATAAAAAGGTGTTGTACAGAATTTTAGGAGGGGAAGAAAATAATAACCCTGATAACAACCAATTAGTTCATAAAAATCCTTTCCAACATGCATATGGTGCAAATCTAGAGAGACGATAAGGCCAAATCTAGTGAAAAATCAAGGTTTCCAAACCCTATGCATGAAATTTTGCAAGCAAACCACTATGATGAAACACTTTAGTTAGAAATAAATAATAATGAGTGTTTTAAAATGTTAGTAAAATATGAAATAATATTTTGACTACAAACCCTAGCTAATGCAAAAACTAGGTTATATGGAAGAATGCACAATTTCAAGCAATTTTTATCAATTTAAGCATGAAAATGCAATCTAAATTAATGATGAATGAAAAATTTATGTATATTAAATTAGATCTGATGATAATAACAGAAATTTATTGAAATTAAATGCCAACTAATTCAAATTACTTGAAAATGCAAGCTGAAAATGCCAATGTTTTTCAAAATTTTCCAATTTTTTAATTCTTTTCTGTAATTTTTCAAATGCAATAAGGTGAACAACGATATGAATGAATGAAATGAATATAAATCTAAAGCACAACACTCAGTAAGGTGCAAAATTCATTAAAAACATAGGTTCATGAAAATGTTTAAGGTGAAAATTGATGCAAGAGGATTTTGCTAGTGTTTAGGGTTAACTTGTATGAATCCTCCTTTCACCTCAAACATTCAAGGACTTTAGCCGAGTAGGAAGCCTACTATCAGGATTTCAGTCACTTGAAATGTAGAGAAAATTGGAATTGTATGATTTAGTTGTTCAATTAAGCCCAATTATGCTCAAAACCTTAATTATGCAAATTCAGAAGCAAACAGACAAATCACGGAAAATGTTCGCACACAGAGATACTAAATGATAATCAAATGCATACTAGATTTTCAAGTTTAGAAAGCAGATTAGTCAGGGACTAATGAGTGGGCACCCTAGTCCAGTGCTATATTTTTTGTTGGAATCTGGAAACCTTGTTTGCAACTTGTTCCTGCTATTTCAGAGATTTTCCTATTGCGGGATCCAGAGGACTAATGAGCGGGTGCCTGAGTCCAATTCCCTATTTTCTTCTCTAATCTACAATTTTTATAGTCTATTCTACTCTCCTGCAACTTTGTTTTTCCTGCTTCTGCAACCTATAACTTGCAATCATAGAAAACTGGGTTGGGGGTTGTGGTGTTTAGAGGCTTACCTCAGTCAAGCCCCAGAGAGACATTCAAGTAATTCAAACACTGTTGTCAGATAAAAATCTGTATCCCTACAGGATAGAGGCAAAATCCAAATGATAAATGATTGAAAATAAAATTGATATCACCTTGTAGTGAAGATCTCATGGAAGGAAGATGCTCTTCATGCCATGAGGAGATGGATGCCAAATCTGTAAATACAAACACAAGAACAACACAAATTATGCTCTGCCACACAATGAATGCCTTGAATCACTTTCACATAAGCCACAAGTTTGCAATATCCATCTAGTTTACAAATGAATGCCTAAACATGGTTATATATGCAACTACAAACATTCCCGCTAAGAATTTCATAATTAAAACTTATCTTGTCGACATAGGACCTAAATAATGATCATAAATTGACACTTCAAAATTGGGCCTAACCTAAAATAGGGCAGGACTAGGGCGCAGGCGCGCAAGTCCTCCCCCCTATTTCAAGAAAGACTTATGTCAAGTGTATCCCCTGAGTCCAAATTGCCATGAAACTTCAAGGTTTTCTCATCAAGATGTCAAATTAAAATACAAGATGCTATAAATGCATAAACAAGACCCGGGAGCTAAACCTTAAGAGGGAAAAGCCCCCAAGGGGACAGTTTCAGACATAACATAATATATAATTATATTGTATAACATATTAATTATAATAATATTATATTTATATTATTACATTATTATAATATTATATTATTAAAATACCTAATTGTTTTAAATCAAAATTATATAGTATAACATTATTAAATATAATAATATTTTATATATATTATCACATTATTATAATATTATATTTATATTATTACTATTATATTATTATAAATGATCTTACCCATTATTATTTTAAGACCCCAATAATAGTATTTAATATTATAATAATATTATTATGATAATATTATATATTATTTTAAATCATAATTATATAGTATAACATTATTAAATTATGCAACTATATTATATTTATATTATTACATAAATAGGTTTATAAATAATTATAAACTGATGCAGGGACTTCCTGAGTTCATAACTTTTGACTCGGATGTGGGTTTTCTATGAAATTTTACAAGTGGATGCGTTATGAGGTGGCCAGTGGTTTCCCAACCCACCCTAGTCAATTGGACCCCATCTTGGCACCTATTCAGGGCTTGAAACTTTCATCTTGGCCCTCAAAATGGTAATTTAGTATTTTTTTCTAGATTTTTAAAATGTTGCTTTTGTAGTAACTCGAAACTCATGTTTCAAATTTAGAATATTAGTTGGCTTTTCGTCCTACATTAGTTTTAGGAATATTTTGGGAAAAAACTAGATTCTCAAGATATGATTGTAAAATTACCTAAAATGGCAAAATCTGACAACTGTCGAAATCTGCCAAAAAAGCTAATTTTTTGATTTTTTTGTTTTCTTAGATATAAGAAGAGTTTTCTCTCATTGTAGCAGTAGAGTTGATGAATAGAAGTTTTTTTTTATATTCCAACTTCCAAATCTTTGGCTCTCATATGATTAATGGCATAATTATGTTGAGTGTATGTTGTTGGCTACATCATCTGGTATCAGAGCAAGAAGATGGCTAGGAGAGGAAGAGGAAGAGGTGGTCTTGCCCAGATGCATAGAGAAATACAAATCTGCAAAGGCAAGTAGAAGAACTTACAACACGAATGGAAAACCAAAGACTGGGTAGAGGAGGCGATGAATCTGATGAAGAGATAGGTCGAGGAGGTACAGATCAAGATACAAAACATGAAGAAGAAGAATTAGAAGGCATGAATTTTGAAGAGAGGATGCTCAAGGCCTTAGAAGGGAAAAATGAAGTGGTCAAGGTACATGTTTCAGATTATGCAGGTAGTCTTAAACCAGAGGAGTTGATAGACTGGTTGAATGATATGATAAAAAATTTTGAATGGAAATCCATGATAGAGGAAAAGAAGGTGAAATTCGTATGCACCAAATTAAAGGGTCATGCAATGATTTGGTGGGATCATCTACAAAAGGAACGAACAAGGAAAAGAAAGGATAAGATCAGGACATGGAATAAAATGGAGAAGAAGTTGAGAGAATTTTTTGTACATAGATTATGCGCAAACCCTTTCTTGTAGGTTTCAAAATTTAAAGCGAAACCTCTCTTCTGTGCAAGATTATACAAATGAGTTTTATACGCTGTCTATACATATAGAGCATCAAGAAATTGATGAACAGATGTCTGCTAGATATGTGAATGGCCTGAAATTCTCTATTCAAGATGAATTGAGCATGCATCGACTTAATAGTATGGAAGGAGCTTACCAATTAGCTCTAAAGATTGAAAAAAAACAAAACAGACAATACCATCAGAGGAATAGAGGAGGAAGAAGGGGTACATCAACCCCATTTCGAGGAGGTTCAAATTATGGCAGGGGAGAGTCATCCCATGGATTGGAAAAACAAGTAGATGCTCGACAAGATCCTCCGAATCAAGAAAGAGGAAGGGGATTTCAAAGAGGTAGAGGTTATGGTAGTAGTAGAGGATGGGAAAACTAGAGAAGGCCTTTTACTTGTTTCATATGTGGAGAAGAAGGTCATAGGGCATTTGAATGCTCAAATTATAACATGTAAGAATTAAATCAAGGAGGACAACCTAGGGTGAACCTGATTCAAACGTAGCATGAAGTGGAACGGATGGAACTAGAGGTTCCACTAGATGTGGGAGAAAGTCTCATGATGAAAAGAGCAATGGTGATTCTAGAGAAGGAGAAAACACAAGCCAAAAGCTCTGATGGTTCATGGCTTTGAACCAATATCTTTAGAACTAGATGCACTTCAGGTGGCAAGGTATGTCAAGTTATTGTTGATGGAGGTAGTTGTGAAAATATGGTTTCTAAAGAAATGGTAGACAAATTGAATTTACACTATGAAAAACATCCTCATTCGTACCGCATTGCATGGTTTAAAAAGGGAAATGAAGTCACTGTTGATAAAAGATGCCTAATTAAGTTTAGCATAGGGAAGATCTATCAGGATGAGATATGGTGTGATGTTGTCCCAATGGACACCTGTCATGTGTTATTGGGAAGGCCATAGCAGTATGATAGAAAAGTCATACATGATGGAGAGAAAAACACATACACATTTTGGAAAGATGGCTCTAAGGTGATTTTGTTGCCTCTCAAGGATGAGGGAAAAGGTGAGACCATGTTCTCTGAAAGAGATCTTATTAAAAAAATGAAAGTGACAAGGTGTTGTTATGCATTAGTAGTGAAAAAAGGTGAAGAGGAGGACATTTCATTTCCCCCATAAGTAGCAAATCTATTGAAAGAATTTGTTGATGTTGTGCCTGATGAATTACATGATGGTCTATTGCCAAAGAGAGATATTCAACATCATATTGATTTGATTCCAAGAGCAACTCTACCCAACCAAATAGCTTATAGGATGAATCCAACACAACATGTAGAGTTGAATAAGCAAGTAACAGAACTCATAAGTAAAGGTGTGGTGAGAAAGAGCATCAGCCCATGTGTTGTACCAGCATTGTTGACCCCCAAAAAAGATGGAACATGGAGGATGTACACTGATAGAAGAGCCATTAATAAGATTACCATCAAGTATCAGTTTCCTATACCTCTTATGGAGGACATGATGAATGTCCTTGTAGGGGCCAAATATTTCAGGAAGATCAACCTATGAAGTGGCTACCACCAAATCTAGATCCGAGAAGGGGATGACTGGAAGACAGCCTTTAAAACTAGAGATGGATTATATGAGTGGATGGTTATGCCATTCAAGTTATCAAATGCACCTAGCACATTTATGAGATTGATGACCACTATACTACGACCTTACATTGGTAAGTTTGTGGTAGTTTATTAATAGCAAAGAAGAGCATTTACAACACTTGAGGATCATCTTTGGTGTGTTAAGAAAGGAGAAGCTCTATGCCAATTTGAAGAAGTGTAGGTTCATGCAGGATAGTTTGGTCTTTTTAGGCTTTGTCATTTCTAAAGATGATGTCAGAATGGATCCAGAGAAGGTCAAGGAAATTCTAGAATGGCCTAGTCCAAGTAGAATCACAGAGGTAAAAAGTTTTCATGGCTTGACCACTTTCTATCAAAAGTTCATTTGAAATTTCAGTAGTATCGTAGCCCCTATAATAGATTGCACCAAAGGAAGGGAGTTTGTATGGACCAAAGATGCTGAGGAGAGCTTTAAGTACTTGAAGCAAAAGGTAATAGAAGCACCTATACTTGCATTGTCAAATTTTGATAAGGTATTTGAAGTAGAATGTGATGCCTCCCATGTGGGAATAGGTGTTGTGCTTAGCCAAGATGGAAAACCTATAGCTTTCTTTAGTGAAAAGATGAATGAAGTGAGAAAGAATTATTCTACTTATGATTTGGAATTTTATGCAATTGTTCAAGGATTGAGGCATTGGAGACATTATCTAGTTCACCAGGAGTTTGTATTGTTTACAGATCATATTGCATTGAGATATTTGAACACACAGAAAAAGTTGAATAGTAGGCATGCCAAGTGGGTCTCTTTCTTGCAAGGTTACAATTTTGTGTTGAAGCATAACTCTAGAAAACAAAACTAGGGTGCAGATGCATTAAGTAGATGTGTTGTACTTTTGACCACAATGGAAACTGAGGTGATTGGTTTTGATGCCATCAAAAATTTGTATGAGTCTGATGATGATTTTTGGGAGATTGTGGAATAATTAAAGGCACTAGTATCTGGTAACTTGGATCATTTTAGGGGTGAATACTTTATGCAAGATGGGTATCTGTTTAAAGGAAAACAACTATGCATACCAGCTGGCTCTATAAGGGAAAACATTCTAAGAGAATTTCATACTAGTGGGTTGGCTGGACATTTTGGCAAGGAAAAGACAATAGCCTTGATAGAAGATAAATATTACTGGCCAAAGATGAAAAGGGATATCACTAGGTATGTAACAAGGTGTAGGATCTGCCAAGTGGCTAATGGACATTCACAAAATACAGGGTTGTCTATGCCATTACCAGTACCAACTACACCATGGACAGATTTGAGCATGGTACTCAACGAGGTAATGACTCTATTTTTGTAGTTGTTGATAGGTTCTCCAAGATGGTTCATTTTATTGCCTGTAAGAAAACTAATGATGCAATGAGGGTAGTAGATTTATTTTTTTAGAAGTTGTTCGACTACATAGTGTTCCAAAGACTATTACCTCTGATAGGGATTTGCCAAATTCCTCAGTCATTTCTGGACGACTTTATGGAAGAAGATGGAGACCAAGTTACAGTTTAGTAGTGCCTATCATTCTCAAATAGATGGGCAAACAGAGATAGTCAATCAGAGTCTAGGAAATTTGTTAAGGTGTATTGTTGGAGAAAAGCCAAAATAATGGGGACATGGCATTACCCCAGGCCAAATTTGCCTATGATAGTTCTATTAATAGATCAACGGGACAGTCTCCTTTCCAGATTGTGTATGGTAGGAATCCTAAGGGTGTTCTAGATTTAGTACAGCTACCAATGAAAGATAGGGTTAGTGATGATGGGGAAGCATTTGCAGAACACCTTCAACAGTTGCAGAAAGAAGTGAGATAGAAGTTGCAGGTCAGTAATAAGAGGTACAAGAATACAGTGGATGCTAGTAGGTGACATTAGACATTCAATGAAGGTGACTTATTGATGATATATTTGAGAAAAGAGTGGTTTCCTACTAGAACATATCACAAGTTGAAGTACAGGAAAATTGGTCCTTGTAAAATTACAAAGAAGATCAATGATAATGCATATGAGGTTAGTTTACTAGATGATCTCGATATTTCTCCTGTGTTTAATGTTTCTGATTTATATGCATTCCATGGTGAGGATGATACTGAAGATAGTCAAACAGAAGTGGCATGGCATCACCACATTCCCCATAAGAAGAAGGAAAAGATTGCACAGGTTCTTGATAAGAACACTATCTACACTTGGCAAGGGTAGTACAACAAGTATTTAGTATAGTGGGAAGGATTGCCACCAATAGATAGCACATGGATTACAGAGTGGGAAGTGCATAGGTTGGATCCAGTCAAGTGGTAGAAGTTTGAAAACACTCATTTGCAGGACCTGCGTTCTTTTCAACCAGAGGAGAATGATGCAGGGACTTCCGGAGGTCATAACTTTTGACTCAGATGTGGGTTTTCTACGAAATTTTATAGGTGGATGCATTATGAGGTGGCCAATGGTTTCCTAACCCACCCTAGTTAGCTGGACCTCATCTTGGCACTTTTTTAGGGCTTGAAACTTTCATCTTGGCCCTCAAAATGGCAATTTAGTGTTTTTTTCTAGATTTTTAAAAAGTTACTTTTGTAATAACTCTAAACTCATGTTTCAAATTTAGAATATTAGTTATCTTTTCATCCTACCTTACTTTTAGGAAGCTTTTGGGAAAAAACTAGATTCTCAAGATATGATTGTAAAATTATCTAAAATGGCAAAATCTAAAAATTATCAAAATCTACCAAAAAAGGTAATGTTTTGATTTTTTTGATTTTTTAGATATAAGAGAGTTTTCTCTCATTGTAGTAGCAGAGTTGATGAATAGAAGTTTTTTTTATGTTCCATCTTCCAAATCTTTGGCTCTCATATGATTAATGGCATAATTCTGTTGAGTGTATGTTGTTGGCTACATCATAAATCCTAACTATTTTAAATTGTAATTATTATAAACCCTAATTATTTTAAATCATAATTACTTTAAACCCTAATTAAATAAGGCCTAATTATTTTAAACCCTAATCCAAATTATTTTATACCCTAAAGATATTTTAAACCTTAACCCTAATTACTTTAAACTGTAACCCTAATGCTCATTTTAAACCCTAACCCTACTTATTTTAAACTTTAACCTTAATGATCATTTTAAATCCTTATTATAATAAACCTTAATCATAATTATTTTAAAGCTTAATTATTTTAAAGTTTCAATACATATTTAATTCCTAAAATTGATGACATTATTGTGTGATAAAAATCAGAGAACACTATCATTCCCATTAGCACCATTACAACAACATTTATAAAAAACCTTTAAAAATTGAATTTAGCCATGGATACAATGTGTAAATAGTCTCTAAACATTTGTCAAAACATATTTCATATATATTTGCTACCATAACAAAATAATTTCTAAACGCTTTCACATAGTGAGCTATTTATGTATCGGTAACAACTCTTTATTATAAGTTTCAAAAAGATTAGGCCAAACTTTGATAGTCACATTAGACTTCATGGCATACAAGGTATGTATACTGTAGTGTACATGTAACAACATGAATGATGGAGTGACCTAATGCACCTAGAATCTAATGGAGTACTTGAACTTTATAACAACGAGCAACCATTCCTCAACTGGGCCCACGTGAACTATTAGTTTACTCACCTACATCAAAAGAATTATTAGTTTACTCATTTTTATTATACCAAAAGATATATATTGCCACACATTTTAAAAAACCACATTTATGATACTAAATGTTAACCAAGTATATGTCATAAAAAATAAAAGTATCATTCGGTAACTTTCCCTTAGAGATTGTCTATGTCCATGCCATATGTACATAAATGATGGCATTATTTTAAGACGTAATTGCACAATTAAAAGTTTTTTAATTTTTAGTTTAGTGAAGCATAATTGCATGCTTTATTATTAGTTTAATAAAGTAAAATTACATGGTTTTCTTCATTAGATTTATATGACATAACATTAGAAATAAACAATATCTTAATAGTCATTCAACTTTGATATTAAAGTAGGTTTCTAGTAAGTTATAGAATGTGCATATTCGAGATATTTTTTAATGAGATTAACATAAAGATTGTAAAGATGATCAATTTAGTAAATAATAATTAAAATCAGTAAATCATTATAATACAAATTTTAAGTGGAGAAACCCTCTCGGTAAAAAAATCCACCAAAAAAAGAGACCACCATGTATATATATTCATTTGTAGAAATAGGGTTACAAATATACAAGATAGTTCAATCTTTTTTCAAATGTGTAATACTGCCATCAACCCTTTTTAAACTATACTACCTCTCTACGAGGCATTAGTTATCAGCCTAATAAAAGGCTCATGATTCTATATTGCAAGGTAAATGGCCTACTCGAAGTGTATTAACATTTCAAAGTGAGTATGGTTCTTGGCCTGATCGAAGATGTTACCATTAGTGGGTATGTCTCTCAGCCTGCCCAAAGAATATTATCATTTCACATTGCTTATAAATAATGTCATTTTCTCTCAGCCTTAACATCTTTGAGAGCATGGGACTGCTACAGCAATACCCATGGTCATTCAGCTTTTGGCCTCAACAATAATAACAAAACACATGCAATTCTTTCATTCAACAAAAACACATTATCTTGATCTCTTCAGCCACAAAGGCCATAACATAATTAGCAAACATATAAAAACCTTCACAAAGGATAGCACGGTCTGCATTCAATCACTATGTGATTACCATTTGTGATCTTATGAATGCAACTACATTCTACAGATTAACACGATTGTATTGACAATCTTACCTGTGGTAATGTATCATAGCCAAGCTACGTCCAGCTAAGAGCAATCTTTTGAATCCACCCCTTTGCAAGCTCACAATCAGTGATGTGCTACCCTACAACCTCTTCATCCCGAACTCTCTAAAAAATGAAAACAACAATGATAATGATAATCCTCTTCGTATGTTGAAAAGGCTCTTTTCTTTGAATGCTGTTCTTTCACCACCCCATGTAATCCACCACCTTTGAAGTTGAAGTGGGTTATTCATTGGCATATCTTGCCACCTCACAAATTTGTAGACTCCACCAAGTCCATAATACCTCCCATTCATGAGGCATTAGAAATGTTTGAGATTTTTATAATCTCTACTGCTGTTACCAGTCTCTCCACTCATTGTGGATAGTGGTACAGTTAGTAACAAAGTATATATACTTATCCATTGCTTGACCACTACAAGATAATAGATATGTTTTACATATTATCATTTACATTTAAATGGTACTATGTGAGTATTAGAATAATATAGGATATCATCAAGTTATGTTATCATCGTTAAGGTGGTAACATTAATATGTGAATATTGGGTCAAGTCTCACTCCCCCACTTTGCTATATTAGATAATAGATAAGATATTTAAATGGTAAACACAAGGTCTAATAAAGAAATAAATACGTAAACATAGGAAAACTTGACACTACACAAGATTACTATCGACTACAAGAACGTCATGAGAACATTACTTAGTTGATTTGACGTAAATAATGTCGAGAAACCTTAATTCAACTTTACTGAAAATAATCGAATCAAAATTGACTTGCAAGGAAAAAGGACTTAAACTCACTCCATCTTACATGGGTTTATGAATGGTTATTCTTGATACTCAGATGGCATTCTGATCTTTTGCTTCTCACCAGGTGATACTCTACTTCCATCTGTTGACGGTGTTTTTAGCACATAGCAGCGCAAGTGAAATATAGGGTATCTCACCTCTCTTGAAAGGTATCCTAACCTAGATAAGACTACTCTAAGGTTTATACATCTAGGTCTTAGCTCTTAGGATAACTCAGTGGATATGTCTTTCACTATTCCAATCAAGGGGACGGAATGCAATGCAAACAAACTTTAGTGCATTACGGTTTGATTGCACATGACCTTGATCAGTTTTCTGATTTCACAATACATAAACAAACTGATATGTACTTTAGATTGCTATAAGATATGATTTTAGCCTCCAACAAGCGATTTGCCAACATGCATTCACTAAATATGGATTTTGTAATAGCAATATGAAAGTTTATGATACCTAATCTAACAGGATTTGATAAAGAAAATGCAAAAGCAAAAAGGATAAAGGGAAAGGGTAAAGATATCCTACAGACAATTGCAGAAATGATCAACACATAGATAGACAGATTCCTAATAATAAACAAATTTCTGCTTAACCAAGTAGCCCACAATGTTATAGAGACTATGCAATCTTCTAAGGAAACACAAAGATTTTCAAATCATGGAGGGTTCATCCAACACCCAACTCTTGGTGCAACTCAATGAATTCACCCAATCAAACTCAACTCATAAAATATGCCTAGACTAACCATACACAATGACATATAATCAACAAGCCATTAATGGTATGGATGGGAAATCCATCAAATATCTGAATAATCAACCATAAATGCAACTAAAAAACTAATTGGAAAGGTGAAGAAGAACCATGAAAATCCTATCCAATCAACAAAATGAACTCAAATGGTAGAGGCAAATGAAATTCTGTTTATTTTGATTAAGAAAATGGCAGAGTTTCAATAATCCTTTCTTTAGTGCTTCCCTTATATCTTTTACAATGAGAGAGGTTTCCTTTATATAGAGAGGAAAGCATACTAATTTTTTTAATGGATGGTGAGGATTTACTCAACACCAATAGTCCAGATTACATGGTATTTAATTTGTTTGATGGGTAGTTACAATCCTGGATTTGCTTTTGTCTTGTAGGAAAAAGACAAAAATACAACTTTTTTAAGTTGTCTAATGGGACAAATGAATATTCCAATGTGTTGAATTGTTGAAAGGTGTATGTGGCACATTTTTTATGAAGACATATCCAACTAGATGCTTTTTGGATAACAATGCATGACTGGATGACTGGGACAACTGTTAATGTGTAATAAACATTGAAATGGATCTACAGGAATAAGAGTGATGCAGGCATGATTTCCTATGTCTTCTAGCTCATGAGACTTATCTCCATCATCTTTGACATCATACTAACTTCCATTTGTAGGTATAATAGTGATTTGGCTATTAAAACCTTAATTCTGCATATTTGGGTCAGCACTGCACATCTCTCTGTGTACATCATTCCAAGATAGCTCCAACAAGCTCATGTGTCCGTTCAAATCTATAATTCATATTGCCAAGCATCAATCTCATCATAACAAGTCATTTTCCATCAATATGAATCAAAATAAATCCATTTGCAGCCATGGATCACTCAAGAACAACTCATTGTCAATGTCACTTTCTTATGAACAACCTCATAAATCCATTGGTTTTCACAATATTTTATGAGTTTTCCACCATTTTCAAGTACCATTTGGCCAATATAATGATCTGGGATGTTTTTATTGCCCTTAGGATCCATTTGGATACTTTTATTTCACATTTTTATGGCCTTTTTGCAAAAAGCAGGATATTTGGGGGTCATTGGATATTCATGTGCAGTGACATTAATTATTACAAAACATACATAAAATCCACACAAACATGGTAAAAGTGTCCATCATGATTTAATAAATGGATATAAATATCAAATTCATCCATAAAATCTAGTTTGTACCCTCAAAAAAAGAGTTTTCTAGGTCAATTTTCCAAAAGAGGGCTTTTTAGGCCTCACCGGATATATCCAGTGGAGGCTGATTTTAGCACTGAGTCTCCTAAAGGATTTAGCGGGGATTTTAGGTGCCACTAGATCAGTAGGGATTTGGGTGGTCACCAGACATGTGCATTAGATGCTTATTTTAGCACTTATCTAGAGCACTTAGCTTTTAGCACTAACTATTTGAAGTGCTTCTAACAGGGAAAATGCAGTGCACTAGATCGATGGAGTTTTGATTCCTATCAGATATGTCCAGTGAATACAGTTTTTCATGCATATCCAGTGAGATGGAAAAAACTTGCTTTTCTTGAAAATGCCTTAGCGGAGGTTTTTAAGGTGACATGACATGTCTGGTAGGACAAGATTTTAGCATTGATCCTGTGAAGTGGGTTTTAAACACTGAGTTGTGCGAATGGGGTCTAGCGCTGATATCTAATGACACAGAATATTAATGCAAACTACAGTAGGAGGTGCTTTTTCTACCAGATTTTGAATTTCCCAGGGTAAAGTATATTTAAAAATATATTTAAGTCTAAGTTAGATATTTCTTATAATTTAAATATTTTTAAATATACTGTCAGGATGTTTGAGATAGGTTCCAGATCCATAGGATTTAACATGAAGATTTTAGATTTTTGAGGATCCACCAGATTTTAGACTTAGCCATTTTTCATGGCTTTCACGATTAGCCAAATCAGGGTGCCAGGAACATGCATCAAGGTGAAGGCATATGAACCCCTTAGTGAAATTTTGTGGAATTTGACATGATTTTGCAACTCTAAGGCACGAGAACTAGGAATTCTAACATGACACAACTTGTAGTAGCAATTACTGGGACCATATCCAGTGAGACAGGATTTTAGCACAAAATGCAGTAACACCCAATTTCAGTGCAAATGGCGACAAAT
The DNA here is from genome assembly GCA_027924645.1 of Cunninghamia lanceolata. Classification (NCBI taxonomy): domain Eukaryota; kingdom Viridiplantae; phylum Streptophyta; class Pinopsida; order Cupressales; family Cupressaceae; genus Cunninghamia; species Cunninghamia lanceolata. The sequence continues at coordinate 5,199,223 of BSBN01000739.1, forward strand.
GTCCATTTTTTAAGCACAAACCTAATCAAGACTCCTCCAAATCAATCCCAAAAGGCATTGAACAACTCCAAACATGCCAAATACTCAAATCTAGAACAAATCTTACATTCTAAGCACAATTTTCGCTCTCATCATCATAAGGAAGAAAAGGTTGAGACTCCAAGCCAAAGAAAAAAAAGGGGGGTCTCTATTTGATAAAATGGGGCATGTGTGCAAGGTACAACAAATGGAAACTCTACTAGGGAAATGCTCCAAAGTATTTCAAAGATAAATGGTAGTTTCAAACCTAGAATCTCTATGTTTCTCACTTATTAAGCATGATACAGGATCAAAAGATTAGAGATCAATAACTCAGTACAACCATCCATATCCTGAAAGTCTAAGTGTGTCCAATTGGATTCATTCCCATCCTTTGGCAACCAAGATCATCAAGGCTTACTTGCATTAAGCTACATAAAGATACACACCTTTTGAACTACCTTGGACATTGCCCCGTTGCTAGCAGGCATCTGTAGCCCCAACAGAGTTGTCTCTATGATTCCCTCAAGCATTGCTCCACTGTCTATTAGGCATCCATAGCCTCTAATAGAGTTACTTGAATCCTCCAGCTAATTGAACATTTTGATAAGGAAATTAGGAAGTATTGATTTAGAAGAGTATTTTATTTGATAATACATTGAGCTTAACTCTTCATATTAGTACAAGAAAGTACCACATACCCTTGCAGCACATGGGCTACAAATTGGTTTAACTTCACTAGGCTGGGAATCATAGTGGCAGCAAAGGTGAGCCTATAGATTTTTCACTTAACCCAAGCTCACCAAGATTCCTTCAGAAGCTTCAAGATAATTTAAATGTGTGTGAGATATTGGACTAGAAAATACTTCAAGTGAACCAAACTAATGACTCCTTTCCCATGAACAAGCATCATACCATCTAGTAATAACAATAGAACCCACATAAAGACCCAAGTGGAAAACCAAAGTTTATCAAGGAAATCCTCCAAATTACTTACCCAAAGAGGACCTTTTGGAGGACTGCATAGTTGCCACCTTATCCAATAAATGGAGGACCCCAGCAAAGCAAGCAAAAAGAGCAAAAGCAAAGCAAGCAAAGCAACTACCCTAAACAAAGAAAACTACTCAAACCAAAGAAAAATGAAAGCAACAACTAACAACTAAGGGAAAAGACAAAACAAAAAGCAGAAACTAAACTAAAACAACAAACAACTATCTAAAACCTAACTAGAAACAACCAAAACTATGTACAAAATCTTTGGACAACAAGTATTTACACTTTCCTATTATTTTTTCTTAGGACATTTAGGAGTAACGAGGTGCGGGTCAATGTCCTAAGTTTGGGAAATTCATCTTTGTACTTTGAAAAGTAAGGTATGTATAGGTTGGGTTCATGTTTAGGGTACTAGTCATATAAGATTAACAATTGGGGTAGTTCATTAGGGTCATGATCAATCCAAATACAAGTTGTCATACCCAAGTTACCATAATGAAATTGATAACTATTAAAACTAAGTGAGGAGAGGGAAGATACAACCTTATTTGAATTACCATCAATCAAAGATGTAGGTTTGTCACCTTATTGTGTCATTCCATCGATTTTTGAACCTTCGGGATGTCTCAATTCATGGTGGATCATGTCCTGTGCATTAGATTCCTCTGGGTTGTTAAATGTTGCAAAAATATCCCAAGCAAACAGAAAGTCAGAACAACCTTCTTTAGAATGTGGATCATTTGGGTGAATTCTGCATGAATTGGCTAAAGCAAAGTCTGACATGTGAGGTGAATTTCCATGAAGTAACATATCCTTGCTCATTGTTGATACCAACTTGATGATGTGATCAAGTGCCTGACATGAAAAAGTTTACAATCCATCGCTCTGCATGACTATTTGACTTTTATTCTCAAATTTGAGGTGTTTGCTCTCATCTGTCATTATTGGGTCAGTATCATCCATGTGGAGATCTTTTGTTATGAAAATATGAATAGGACCAACATGGGGGACATATGGTAAAATCAAATCTACTCCATCAAAATCGGTCATATGTTCTAAAAAGACTTCTCCTATATCAATTAGCAATCCTCCTATTTGGACTGTACATTCATTGTATACAGCTACAATAGGGTCTCTTTCTTCTTGTACAACTAGATTCATGATGTCAATGTTGTCTTGGAGTGATGAATCATCCTAATTTTATCCATCTAACTCAACTAGAGACTCTGTTGGAGCAACTACATCAGCCTGATATGACTAATTTTGTAATGCACTATGTTGTTATACTTAAGAATTTGATCACTCTTCTCTAGACAATTTGATTGTAGCTCTTCCTATATTGTTGTCCATGACTTTTGTTCATCTGAAGGACTAATTTCTTCTTGTTCTTGTACATATCTGATCTGATCGAACTATTGTTCAAACTTAGACTTATCAACCAACTAAATTGAACTACTATTCTCTACCTTTGTAGCAACAAACTCTGGTTTAGAACTTGATATCTGTGAAGCATTTGGCTGCTGATTTGAATCTTCAACATGACTGTTCATCAAGTCTGATCCACTATCTAACTTATCAACCTCCTTAGTAGCAGAAATATGGTCTTCTATATTGCTCTATTTGTTGCCTTGTGACTGAGAATTAGGTTTTAGCCATATTGGGACTATCTTGTCAAAGTCCAATGACTAAAAACTAGGTTTTAACCAGTCAGGGACTGTATACCCCTTAGTTGGGTGACCTTTTTGATAGTGATCAATTATGAATAGTTTTATAGGCATTGCAACATTAACTCTTTGGGTGCTTTCAACCAAGACATGATCACATACATATGCATCCAGCCGTGCTACATCCCCTCCATGTGTTGTCTTGTTCTGAATATGTCTATCATACTTATATCCCACTTCCGTCTTATAAAATTCAAAACTAGGGAGGAGTCATTTCAAATGCATATCTAATCTTTGGAAAAAAGATAAACAATCAATCTTATCATACAGCTCTCCAAGATGTACATTGTAGACTTGAGGTGAACTAAATCAAGCAATCTCAGTGGAGAATACTTCACCCTGATCTGCCTATCTAGCACTTCTTTGAAAAGTGAGATATCTACTTTGAAGTTCTCTTCATGATATGACTATTGAGATAGTCCTTTGAGGAATGAAGGGATCTCACGACTGAAACCCTCATGTGTATCCATTGGAGCTGAACCTCCTCAATATTCAATTCATTTCAGCATGTGGAGTAAAGGTCAACAACATTGAAAGCTTGCATCATAATCTCTATTCAGGCCCTCCTTCTAGCACCAATTCTATTGATGGTGGTTTTAGCACACAACAACACAGGTGAAATATATTGTATCTCACCTCTCTTGAAAGGTATCCTATCCTAGATAAGACTACTCCAAGCTTTATACAGCTAGGTCTTAGCTCGTAGGATAACTCAATGGATATGTGTTTCATTGTTCCAACCAAGGGGACTTACATGCAATGCAAACAAACTTTAGTACATTAGGGTTTGATTACACATGACCTTGATCAGTTTTCTGACTTGATAATACATAAACAAACTGATATGTACTTCATATTTCTATAAGATATGGTTTCAGCCTGCAACAAGCAATCTACCAACTTGTATTCACTAGATATGGATTTCATAACAGCACTATGCAAGTTTATGATACCTAATCTATGTATGTAGGAAAAATCAAGTTTATAAGATCAAGCATTGCAAATTAAACCTAATCCTACCACCTTCAAAGAATCCATCTAAATGACACAAAATGAATGCCAATCAAAAGCAAAGTAACCTAGATTGTTTGATTCATTGGTTGTATTGTGGATTGCTTCTCAATAGCGAACAATCATAGTTGCCATAGATGTAATAATAATGGATGATATGCTCAAAGTGCTCAATGGATGCTTAATATGCATGAGATGATAATCTGGGCGCTTTCAAGGTTTGTGTGGGATCATCCTGAAATGAGGTGAGAGGGTGGTTATATAGCTCTCTACTAAGATTGATCAACAGTGGAGATTAGGAGGCTACATGAATGGTTGAGATTGAACAAGAAGCTTAGATAAATGTATACAAGATAAGTATCCATAGGAAAAGCTTTTATTAAATGATTGTAGTTGGTTTGTTAGTAGTACTAAAATTGACTTTCTTAAAATAGAGTGTTTTTCTATTTTAAGGATTGGATGATGTGGATGGTTGATTTTAGAACCAATTAAAGCATTTTTGTATTTTATTTAGGATAGTGTAGGAGTTTAGGACAACACTGAGAGGGGGGATGAATCAGTGTTGAATTAGATTTCAAATCTTTTACAACTTTTTGCAAACTTTCTCTTACAGAACAAATAGAGAGGAATACATTAATGATTTGTGCACAAGATTAATAATGAAGGATGTGAATAAAACTTAATAAGCAAAGCACTAATATACACACATATAGATGAAGACACCATGAAAATTAACACATGCTTTTCATGACTGGAAAACCCTTCTGGGATAAAAAACCACTCAAAACTACCTCACTGGCTTAACTGATAAAACATCTTACAAAGCCTCACTGGCTGAATATTATGTCTCACTGACAATTGAGAGGTCTTACTGACCTTCAAGCCTCACTGGCATACTGTGCCTCACTGGCAACAATGTTTAGAAGCACCATCTTTAAGGAGTACCATCCCTTATTACAGAACAAACTGAAAACATGAATTTAGAGGGTTTCTCTGTTTCAATACAAAACATTTCTTCTCTCTCATGTGTTTGTCAAATGGCCATTCCCAAATCATATACAAACTTAGATATTCAAAATAATCAACCCTGTATCCTGATCCACTCAACAACACTGCATCATTTTTTCTATTTCATCTCTATCATTCAAGACACACCATCAATGCACCTGAAAAAACAATTTTATACAAGTTGAATGTCTTTTCACCTTTCATCTTTTGTATGTTTCATCTCTATCAAAATATGAAGTTGCATCAAAATAACCCTTCATATTCTATGATCTAAATAAAATGATTTATGTTTGAGACCTTTCAATTTCTTTTTCTTCAACTCCCCTGCAAATAAAATTTTTATCTCCTTTTAAAGAAAATTAAAACAATCACAATATATCTCTCCAATCTCTTCATATCCATTGTGTTTGTAACCTGCAACAAATCCTGAACCAAACAAATTACATCTCTGCAAAATAAAATCAATTTCTTTTCAATTTTCATCTTCAATATTCTTTTTGTATTCTCCAATTTGAAAAACTTGTTCAAAAATCTCCAAACCTTTCTCCTTCTCTGCACAAAGGTCATATAAAAATCTTCAATAAAAACAATCAGAGCCTGTAAGAAAATAAAATCCTTCATTTCAAATATCATCTTTTCAAAACTCTTGATCTTCTTTGTAAAAATACATTTCCAAAACCTTGATCTTCTCTAGAAAATCACATTTCTAAACTTTTAATCTTCTCTGAAAAAAAAACAATTTTCAATAATAATATCCATAAAAATTGTCTTCAAAAATTCTATATCAAATCTACCTTCTAAAGGAAAAAACATCTTATTTGTTTCCAAATAGAAATAAATCTTTCATATCAAAATAACTCCTCAAAAATTTGAACTTACCCACCTTTTGCTCAAAGCAAAAATAGAAATTACTTTTTAATGTCATAAAAATAACATACGGAGGGTCCGACCACATGGAGGTATAGAACAATGTTTCCCAACCATTTAAACATAGCCTATTTGGACACCTTTATGATTTTTTGATGCTTATATTATTTTAACCATACACCATCGAATATGGTTATGAATAATTAAAGAAAATCAACACTTATTTCGGGCTTTCTCCTTACATAAGGGAGGGTTGGTGTCAAATGCCATACATGGCCTCCATTTAATATCTACATCGGCCTTTTCTAATTCATAAAAGCATAAAATGCTTTTCTTACAACTCGTGCTCCCCTCAAATAGTATCCTTCGAATATAGAAGCTTAAGCAAAAGTCAATGGTCTTTGTTAATTGAGCTCTTCAAAAATATCGATGACTTTTTATAAATAAAGCAATCTTTGAATATATAATATTCAATGTTTTATAATATATGCTCTCTAAGTATTTTGATGCTTTTTGAAACATACTTCCCGCTTTGAACAAATGATTTTCAAAGACTTTCCATTCTTCATGTATTTCATTGACTTGGCATCATAAGACTTGAAGGAGTGACCGACAACACATAGAATAAAGAGGCAAGCTATAATATGTAAAAAGGATCCCTTTGACAGGTTACCATTTGTGAGGTGACTTTTCACAAAAAAACATGAAGCATTCATGAAGAGCCAACACCTTATGATCAACCTCTTGCTCCTATATCATGATCTAATTCCTGTTACATCAATGCAATACTGAGTCTTGAAGACAAATCACAACCTTGATAGACCTGACACCATCAAACAACTTGATTCCTGCCATATACTGCTACTATATCCTTGAAGGCACCACACTATATGAAAGATAGACACCTATCAAGTCAACATCCTTAATGAAGACATGATCAACATTTCCAAGGAAAAACAACAACTGGTTCAACTGAATTCCTTAGCATCTCAATACCATGAAGCAACATGAGATAAGCAATGCTTGTGAAGACTTGTGATCATCTTGACTAACATTATATTCCAAATGAGTGCACACACAAGCTTCAACATGATAACAAGATAAAAACACGTTACCATACTGAACAAGCTGTGCTACACAAGATGATGTCACTGCTTCTGTCAACAACTTCACACAACTCTTGATGAACACACATATCTCTGCATCAACCTTTTGCACTTACCTCCTGAAAGGTGACCTTTGAAGATAAAGATATGAACCAATATAGACACTAAACATGAGAATCCATCCTGTCAAAACCAACATATTGCAAACCTGCAAGAGCTTTTTGACATCAAAGACAACCTGTCACCATTAATCTCCCCCTTTGTCATTGATGACAAAACTACCTGATGCAATTTTTCTTTCTCCCCCTTTTTGACATCTGATGACAAAGCCTGAATAAACTCTCCCTGAGAACAACTCCACTGAAAGATGTTAAAGCTAATCATAACATTTACAAACACATTGCATTATGAGGGCTTTGAAGACATAAACTCCTGTTATCTTGTTAACCAAAAAATTAGAACCACTTACCAAAATATTGATATCACTTGTTGACCCAGATGACAAATCTCCAATGAATCTATTTGCATCCCATGTTATAAAGTTCACAAACAAATCACTACTCTGACAAGAATAACCAATATAACTCAACTCAACTCAGCACTGATCCACTTCCTAACTTAGCCCTGAAGCAACATATCAACCTGAAGTATACCATCCAATTACTAACATCAAACCATCCATGCACCATCAAACACCTTTTGACATTACAATCAACTTTGCTTTTATCAATGTAAAGACAAGAAGCTCTCAGCAAAATTATTACACTTTGAAATAGATATAATGACATCCTTGTAATGAACCATTCTCATTATGAAGAGCATCATAAACTTTAAGCCAAACAAATCTCTGAAATTCACTTCAACATAATAGTTCTTTTTAACACAAAACCAATATGAGGATGAAGAAGACATATCTCATCAATGTCATAAGAAACTCTAGATTGTCATAACTTGAAGCTCATACCTGAAACCACTTCAAAACTAGAGCCACACAATTTGAGCAAAACTTTCTGAACCATATTAATGAGGAAGATCAACAAAGAACATGTCAAATTATTACACCAATGATCACTTCTAAATGAACATTCATTCTGCAATCAATCTATTCTTGCACATCCTTTTTGACATGAAAAGAATGAAGACCATCTTGTTGTTCCTGCACATAACACACTATCAAATCTGATATATACAAAATCATATCTGAAACCTACTGCAATCAACAAGAACTCCTCCTATAACTTCTTGGGAACAAAAGATAGAACATGAATAACTCCCCCTCACTTCATGCTATCTGTTATGCAACAAATGAAGTGACTTGTGCAAGATACACAAGCTTAGATTTTGACTTCTCTTTACTTTCTTTCTGCTTCCAAATTTTCACAGGTGCTTTCTTCCTCCAAACCTTTTCTGCCTCTTTCCATTTCCAATCTATCAAATTAGATGAAGCTTTTCTGTAACTATGAGCTTTATGACCAGAAGAATTGTAATTATAACAAATTATTCTATAATCATAATCAAAGGATTGATAATACCTTCTTAACATCCCTTGATTATTTATATTATGCTTCCAAGCAGAATCATACTTTCTATTCATTTTGTAGTTTCTTTGAAGGTGACCAGCATTATTGCACTTGTAACAAACAAGGTTAGTATTCCTTCTGCAATCAACTGCTTTATGTCCAAAATGATTACAGGTATAACAATAACCATTAAATGAATAATTATACATGTACATGTATGCTTGTCTTACAGAAGCAGTTCTTCTCTTTTGATTGTACATTTTTCTTTCAGGAGCAGCATGATGAAGATCAATTTTTCTTCTAGGAGTATCTCTAGCTTTAAAAGACTCTCCTTTTTCATAACCAAGTCCAAAAGTATCCCCATGTTGTTTTTGTTTTCCCAACATCTCATTTAACCTGCTTGTGCTCTCTTCAAATTTCAGATTCTTTTCTAATTGCTTCTTAACATCCTCAAGATTTTTTCTCAAAGAAACTATTTCTCTTTCAAGTTTTTGACATCAACTGATTTAGCTTCTGACTCTAACTTTGTTTCATTAGCTATTCTCTTAGCTTCCTCAACCTCTGTTTTCAAACTGGTGATTAATTTATTTGATTCACCTGCTTGATTCCTCAAATCTATAATTAGGTTCCTAGCATCTTCAAGATCTAAAACAACTTTGTCCTTGAATTCTTTCTCTTGTTTAAGCTGGTCTTTTAATCTCCTATTTTCTTTACTAAGTTGCTTGATTATATCCAGGGCACATAGAAGCTCTCCTTCAAAATCAACTTCACAATCAACTTCATCCACAAAGAGGCCTATTTCTTCATCAGCAAAAACATTTCTTTCATTTAATTCTTGTTCTCCATCATTCACAATAATTTCTTCCTTTTTATCAAAATTCTCAATTACTGTACCATTCTTTGTATCAATTATCAGGGGTGACATATTCAACAAATCATTTGTAGACTTAACTGAGGCTTGTTTTACAATCTTTTGATCAGCATCTTTCTTTTCTTTATTTGAGACCTTAATTCTTTTTTTCTTACCTATTTTACTCCACTACCAGGACGTCCCTGAGCCTATTAGACTTCAAAAAGGGAACCTAGCTCTGATACCAATTGTAGGAGTTTAGGACAACACTGAGAGGGGGGGTGAATCAGTGTTGAATTAGATTTCAAATCTTTTACAACTTTTTGCAAACTTTCTCTTACAGAACAAATAGAGAGGAATACATTAATGATTTGTGCACAAGATTAATAATGAAGGATGTGAATAAAACTTAATAAGCAAAGCACTAATATACACACATACAGATGAAGACACCATGAAACTTAACACATGCTTTTCACGAGTGGAAAACCCTTCTGGGGTAAAAAACCACTCAAAACTGCCTCACTGGCTTAACTGATAAAACATCTTACAAAGCCTCACTGGCTAAATATTATGTCTCACTGACAATTGAGAGGTCTTACTAACCTTCAAGCCTCACTGGCATACTATGCCTCACTGGCAACAATGTTTAGAAGCACCAGCTTCAAGGAGCACCAACCCTTATTACAGAACAAACTGAAAACATGAATTCAGAGGGTTTCTCTGTTTCAATACAAAACATTTCTTCTCTCTCATGTGTCTAACAAATGGCCATTCCCAAATCATATAAAAACTCAGATATTCAAAATAATCAACCCTGTATCCTGATCCACTCAACAACATTGCATCATTTTTTCTGTTTCATCTCTATCATTCAAGACACATCATCAATGCACCTGAAAAAACAATTTTATATAAGTTGAATGTCTTTTCACCTTTCATCTTCTATATGTTTCATCTCTGTCAAAAGATGAAGTTGCATCAAAATAACCCTTCATATTCTATGATCTGAATAAAATGATTTATGTTTGAGACCTTTCAATTTCTTTTTCTTCAACTCCCCTACAAATAAAATTTTTATCTCCTTTTAAAGAAAATTAAAACAATCACAATATATCTCTCCAATCTCTTCATGTCCATTGTGTTTGTAACCTACAACAAATCCTGAACCAAACAAATTACATCTCTGCAAAATAAAATCAATTTCTTTTCAATTTTCATCTTGAATATTCCTTTTGTATTCTCCAATCTGAAAAACTTGTTCAAAAATCTCCAACCCTTTCTCCTTCTCTACACAAAGGTCATATAAAAATCTTCAATAAAAACAATCAGAGCCTGTAAGAAAATAAAATCCTTCATTTCAAATATCATCTTTTCAAAACTCTTGATCTTCTCTATAAAAATACATTTCCAAAACCTTGATCTTCTCTAGAAAATCACATTTCCAAACTTTTAATCTTCTCTGAAAAAAAACAATTTTCAATAATAATATCCATAAAAATTGTCTTCAAAAATTCTATATCAAATCTGTCTTCTAAAGGAAAAAACATCTTATTTGTTTCCAAATAGAAATAAATCTTTCATCTCAAAATAACTCCTCAAAAATCTGAACTTACCCACCTTTTGCTCAAAGCAAAAATAGAAATTACTTTTTAATGTCATAAAAATGACATAAGGAGGGGCCGACCACATGGAGGTATAGAACAATGTTTCCCAACCATTTAAACATAGCCTATTCGAACACCTTTATGATTTTTTGATGCTTATATCATTTTAACCATATACCATCGAATATGGTTATGAAGAATTAAAGAAAATCAACACTTATTTCAGGCTTTCTCCTTACATAAGGGAGGGTCGGTGTCAAATGCCATACATGGCCTCCATTTAATATCTTCATTAGCCTTTTTTAATTCATAAAAGCATACAATGCTTTTCTTACAACTCGTGCTCCCCTCAAATAGTATCCTTTGAATATAGAAGCTTAAGCAAAAATCAATGGTCTTTGTTAATTGAGCTCATCAAAAATATCGATGACTTTTTATAAATAAAGCACTCTTTGAATATATACTATTCAATGTTTTATATTATATGCTCTCCAAGTATTTTGATGCTTTATGAAATATGCTTCCCACTTTGAACAAATGATTTTCAAAGACTTTCCATTCTTCATGTATTTCATTGACTTGGCATCATAAGACTTGAAGGAGTGACCAACAACACATAGAATAAAGAGGCAAGCTATAATATGTAAAAAGGATCCCTTTGATAGGTTACCATTTGTGAGGTGACTTTTCACAAAAAAATATGAAGCATTCATGAAAAGCCAACACCTTATGATCAACCTCTTGCTCCTATATCATGATCTAATTCCTGTTACATCAATGCAATACTGAGTCTTGAAGACAAATCACAACCTTGATAGACCTGACACCATCAAACAACTTGATTCCTACCATATACTGCTACTATATCCTTGAAGGCACCACACTATATGAAAGATATACACTTATCAAGTCAACATCCTTAATGAAGACATGATCAACATTTCCAAGGAAAAACAACAACTGGTTCAACTGAATTCCTTAGCATCTCAATACCATGAAGCAACATGAGATAAGAAATGCTTGTGAAGACTTGTGATCATCTTGACTAACATTATCTTCCAAATGAGTGCACACACAAGCTTCAACATGATAACAAGATAAAAACACTTTACCATACTGAACAAGTTGTGCTACACAAGATGATGTCACTACTTCTGTCAACAACTTCACACAACTCTTGATGAACACACATATCTCTGCATCAACCTTTTGCACTTACCTCATGAAAGGTGACCTTTGAAGATAAAGATATGAACCAATATACACACTAAACATGAGAATCCATCCTGTCAAAACCAACATATTGCAAACCTGTAAGACCTTTTTGACATCAATGACAACCTATCACCATTAGATAGGCCCTATCTTGTACACATAAAAGAATGTGCTAAGATAATAAAACAAAATAAATAAATAAATTCATTTAATTTATTTTTTAAATAATAGAGGAAAATGTTAAATTTAGAGTAAACATAAACTAAATATATTAATTTATTTAATTTATTTAGATGATGAGAAGATAAATAAATAACATATTGATTTATTTATTTATAAGTGGAATTGTGAAATAATTAAAAAATTAAAGATTGTTTAATTATAGATAGAAATAGAAGAAAATAGATAATAATAGATGGAATTAATTAAATAAATATAATTTATTTAATTAATGATATAAAAGGGATGGTTTAGAGGAAAATAGTTGTTTGACACAAGTGTGGTAGACAAAGTAAACATATGCAAGGTGAATAATGCAACAAATTGGCAATAATGAAAAGGGGTCAACTTTAGGTGTCTAGATTTTGCCCCTCTTTGAGACAATGTCTGTTAGGACGTTGTTTCAAAGAAAATGAAATTGATACATTGAGATAAATTATCCTTGCCCTAGGCTGGTGGTGGTGCCCCCTCGAGAGGAAATCCAGGCTAGAAGGAAAAAATACTAAGTTGACTCATGATTAAAAGGAATGAGACGAAGAGGGACTAGGCATAGCGAGCATGGCTTCTTTCTATTTCTGACTGGTGAGGCGACTATCACATTAGAGGATGTGTGGCATATTTTATGGATTCTGATCGAGGGTGAGTGAGTGGACTATGATCCAAATCTTGGACCGGCTGAATTATGACAATTATTTGGGACCCCAGATATAGCCTTTGAGGATTATGAGATTCTGATGCAGAGGATGAGGGAGATGTGTGATCGGCTATAGAGGGTTGTGGTTGAGATTATCAGATTTTTGGTTCTAGATCAGTGAGCATGAGGATTCTCAGTAGGATGGGGCATAGTCATGGAGAGCATGTTTGAGTATGGTTTAAGATACGCATGGGGTCCTTGTGTACTGGGACAGCTCTATCACTATCTACATGATTGTGTGTATATGTTTGGGTCCAACATGTTAGGAGGGGTCACGCTTTTACATGTTTGGGCTTATGAGCGCATAGTAGTGATGAGGCCATTGAATGTGAGATAGAGGATGCTAGGACAACCTTATGCACACATTTATGGAGGGGTTGCAATATATCAGCAACTTCATGCACTGCTTTACTAGAGACAGACTTTGGATGAGCTTGATCAGTTCACCTAGAGACCATGGATAAATTGCGAGAGCTAGGATGATGATGTGCTAGAGTTACTATTTGCACAACAACCATGATATCTCTTTGGGCATAGTATATATGTGATAGAGAGATACTTGATAGAGAGAGTATTGTGGTAGTTCAGATTACCTCAGGGTGAGCCATTCAGGGATGCCATTTTCTGGTAGACATGGAGGGAAATTTTGGATTGGGGGTCAGAGATCGTTATGGATGTAGCCTTGGCAGAGGTGGAGGCATTGTAGCCAATTGTATGGGACTGGATTATAGGGCCAGTAGATCCAGGCATGACTGCAGAATATGATGATTATTAGGTGACTCATAGGCTAACATGACTGACTAGGCTAGGAGAGATGGGGGAGGTAGCAATGTTCGCACCTTAACGGGGAGGAGCTAGGACATAGAGATTGGGTGAAGGATCAAACTAGAGATGTGATATCAATGCCTTGGGCTAGACAGGGACAGAGATTTAGTCTCTGTGAGACAGGCTCAAGGATAGGTGCAAGCCTATTAGACATAGGTTGTATAGTTACAGGCACAAACACAGTATATAGCATAGGCTATGCCCATTGATGGGGCTATGGTCAGAGTGACAATAGAGTGGGATTTAGTTCTACAGAGATCACAGGCTATGACTGTGGAGAGGGATATAGCTCTCCAGATGATACATTAGGTGATTACAGAGAGGGATGTAGTAAGGACTTCTCTTGGTATAGACCAGGCCATAGTGTTATTAGCGACAAAGTTGGCCAAAGTATAGGGTGAGATATGGAGAGCTCATGGAGAACTGGAGTATTATTGTGGACTATACCATGGATCTGTTCTAGTGAATCAGAGGTAGCCGAGTTGGAGCATGTTAGGTGCTTCAGCCTCCCGACAGATAGGTGGATCACAATCAGTGGGATCAATTATGGGGCCACTACGACATAGAGGGATAGGTGGAGATAGAGGTAGCAGGCTCATTGAGTAGTGCCACTAGACACTAGGGCTAGGCCTACTTGTACAGTGTATCAATTTTGTATAATTTTGAGGCCGGCAAGCCTATATGTATACATTATTTTGATGGCTCTATGCTAGCCAAATTTGTACAGAGTTATTCTTTTGTACAAAGATGAGACACTTGTATATTGACCCTGATGTTTATACATGTATATTATGATGATGGATGCTTTTGATGCATGACACACAGTTACTATTGTTACGGATGCATGTATGTTATGGATTTGATTATGTTTGTCTCTTTGATGATGAGATGCATATTAGTGATATGTATGGATAGTTATGATTAGGATAATATGATATTGACTTTTGAATGATATGCTTATAATGTTTTGATGATAAATGCTTATAACTGATATGCATGATGGTCAACTGCTAATGTAAATACTATATGAACATAATGAATATTGATATGTCTAACACACTTGTTTTATAGGATGAAGCGGAGAAGAATGAAGAGGATGAAGATGAAAAAGATTAAACCTGATCAATCCTTGTGAGGGATAAGGGTCTTATTATGGTAGATGAATAGTGGATGTAGCATTTGACAATGGTTACTCACAAGTTTATCAAATTTGCAATCCTTATGTTTGATATAGCATATGGATATTATGCACCAAGGTATAATTACTAGGGTAATGATGTATCCAATGCCAAAACAACATAATATAACCTTGTCCATCATATGAGGTCAAGATGTTGAGCCAACATACACAAGATATGAATATTAGCTAATTTTGAGATGGACTTCGACTCTGCAAGCAATGGTTTGAACTTATTTCCACTAGACATAATGAAACCTTGTTGGTTATATGTATAGAAACTAGTCTTAGCATAGAAAATCTAAATGCATAAGAGACTATTTAGCTTCTTAGATGTGAAAGATAAATGATATGCAGGATGCTACTCCGGACATGGACAAGATATCATTAGTATAGTAGGAGAATAAGATCATCCTGCAAACACAGCATATGAAATAAAATGAGCATGCCCCAGTACATACTTCATTGCAACACATCAAGATATGATAGATCAAGGCAGTCTTGACTAGGTGTTAGAAAGGGACAAAAGATAAACCAAAAGATAAAATAAAAGATACAATCATCATACTCTCTTGCCAAATGGAAGGTGCCCTTGGATGGATTGGATAGCGCCTTCATGTGAGGAACAATATATCCTGTTAAAGGCTGAGATGCTGGATTGATATAGCAAATGTTGGTTAAAGTTATGTGGGCAAGTACCTTTGGCTTATTCCTTATTTGATAAGTGCTTGAGCTATCGCGATCTACATACTTTGATGTTTTCTTGAGTTAGTCAAAGAGAAGGGAAAATGGAAGGAATGAAGAAAAGAGATGGGAAGAAAGAAATGGGTCATTTGTGCTTGTGTACTAGATACTTCCTTCATATTCTAGACTGCCTACATACCTTGTATTCATGGGATCAAAGTACAGTACGATGATGATGAGACATAATGATATGTAGTTCTAAGTGTTTATTGAAGGTGGGTGAGATAGATGGTAGAAGAAATGAGAGATGAATGAAGATAATGATGGGTGAAGATTAGAAGAAGAATGAAGGATGGAAGAAGCCTATCACCTATTCCTAAATCTGAGTACTTCCTTCGTATTTCAGATTGCCTACATACCTTGTATCCACGGGATCAAGGCTTTTAATGATAGAGATAGGATGTAGTTCTGATTTATGTTTTATTGGTGAGATGATGATGAAGGTAGATTTATTGATCAAATGATGGATTGATGTGATTGATGAGATGGGTTGTATTTGATTTGATTTGATGTTGTTGATGGGATGATATGGATTGGGTGCTTGATGATGTGAGATGGGATTGATATAGAGTCAGGCAATGATGCTTAAACATATTCACTCCAATGACCAGATGCAGGCAAATGCCCCCAGTATGGGTGAAACTTATTATGGGCAATGAAAAGGTCAGGTGATAACCTAGACATAGAGGGATACCGGCCAAAATAACACAACGACTCCAACAATTTTCAAACTCATGATAGTAGTAAGCATAGGGGTGGAAAAGGAAATGAACTTATTCAATGGATAATTAGGCTTGTAGTGGAGATGGGTGAAGGTAATTAAGATACAGACAATGTTTATTACGGATAATGGATGACAGATGAAGACCAAGTAGATGATAAGAGCTGACTCTACTCATAATGCCTGTTTACTAGATTTTCACTATGGTACTTATCCAAGGCACCTCTTTACCAAGTTTTCACCAGAGGACGGATTACTATTTATTTATGTATTTATTTATTTATTTTGGAATATTCTAAGGATCAAATATAAAATTTCTTCATATGAACACTGTTAATGCGCTCATCCAAAGGGATGCCTTCAGGTGTTGCAAAAGTGTAAGCACCTAATCCATAGACTGATGTGATCACATATGGTCCTAGCCAATTAGGTTCAAATTTGCCTTTCTGCTCATGATCTTGTTGATTCTTCTGATTCTCTTTAAGGACAAGTTCTCCTACCTAGAATCTTCTTTCTCTGATCCTTTTGTTGTAGCTACGACAAAGACAATTGTGATAAAATTGGAGATGATTGAGTGTCGTGAGATGTCATTCATCCAAGAGCTCTAGATCATTAAACTTGGATACTCTATATTCTTCATCAGAAATAAGATGTTGTAAGGATACTCTTAGCAAGGGAATGTCGACCTCTATAGGTAAGATAGCTTCAGTGCCATATACAAGAGCATAAGGTGTAGCACTAGTGGGAGTTCTGACACTTGTTCAATAAGCCCATAAGGCAAGATTAAGTTGTAAATGCCAATCACAACTAGCTTCATTGATTGTCTTATTAAGGATTTTAATGATGGTTTTATTAGAAGCCTCAACTTGACCATTACTTTGAGGATAATAAGGTGTTGAGAACCAATGTTGGATATGGAATTTGCTGCATAACTCACTGACTTCCTAGTTCTTGAAGGGGTGCCCATTGTCATTCACAATGGCTTGTGGGATTCCATAGCGGCAAATAATATGATGTAGGATGAACTTGGATATTTTCTTGCCAATGATATAGGTCATTGGTATGGCTTCCACCCACTTTGTGAAATACTCAGTGGCAGTAATGATAAACTTATGACCATTAGATGAGGTGGGATGGATTTTACTTATGAGTTCGAGTCCCCACTACGAGAAGGGCCAAGGTGTAGTAATATGTTGTAATTCATGTGCTAGAGCATGTATTAGGTCCCCATGTTTCTGACATTGTAAACAATACTTAGCAAATTTATGTGCATTGTGCTCCATTGTTCGCCAATAATATCCAGCTCTCAAAATTTTCTTAACAAGGCTAGGGCCAATGGAATGTGAACCATAGACACCTTCATGTACCTCACGTAAAGCAATGCTTGCTTCCTCTGAGTCAAGAAATCTAAGAAGAATACCATCAAGGCTCTTGCGATATAGGGTTCCCCATGGATAGTGTAATGAGAGTCTCGATGAATGAAAGTTTTGCATTGAGTTTTAGATAGTTGGAATGGGAAGGTATCATCATGGAGATACTCGTATATATCCTCATACCAAGGAGAATTGGGACCAACAAGTTCGCATACAGGTTTTGATTATGGAACTTCAAAAGAAGGTATTAATTTAATTATTCGATGAAGAACTTGCACTTTTGTGCATTGGATGGCATATCTACGAGAGAGCCAATAGTGGCCATAGCATCTGCTACCTTGTTGTTGACCCTGAGAATTTTTTCAAATGTGATCCTAAAAAAATATTTCTTAAAATCATCTACCATCAACTTGTATGGGAGGTGTTTTTCATCCTTGGTTTGATATTCATCCATGACCTATCTGATAACCAATTGAGAATCTCCATAAACTTGTAACTATGTGATAGCCCATTTTACAGCCATAAGTAGTCCTGTGATTAATTCTTCATACTCGGCAATATTATTTGTACAAGGGAAGGAAATTCAATATGATCTTGGTATACAATCTCCTTGAGGTGTAATGAAGCAAATTCGAGCTCTAGACCCATGTTGTGTATATGATCCATCAAAATCTAGATACCAAATGACAGAAAGATATAAGTTGAATAGTTCTTCATCAAGAAATTTAGGGAAGATAGGATGGATGTATGTCATTGGTGTTTCTGCTAATTGATCTATGATCACTTGTCCTTTGATAGCTTTTCAATCCACATACTCAATATCAAATTCACTTAGGATCATAACCCATTTTGCTAACCTTCCTGTGAGCATTGCTTTGGAGAGAAGATACTTAAAGGGATCAAACTTAGATATGAGCTTTGTCATTTGGTTTAGCATATAATGTCGTAACTTTTGAGAAGAAAACACTACTACTAAACATGCTTTTTCCATAGTTGTGTAGTTACACTCATAACTGACAAGGGTTTTGTTGATGTAGTAGATGGCTTGTTCTTTACCTGATTCATCATGTTGGACCAAGAGAGCACCCAAGGCTATTATTGTTGAAGAGATGTATAAAAACAATGGTCGATTAGGTATTGGGTAGTACCAGCACTGGAGGGTTGGCTAGATATTCTTTTTTTTTATGAAAGGCTTGTTGACATTTATCATCCCATTTGAAAGGTTCTCCCTTCTAAAGAAGGTGTTGAAACGGATTAAATTTATCTGCTAATTGTGCTATGAATCTTCAGATGGATTGTAATCTACCCTATAAACTACGAAGCTATTTCAAATTAAATGGAGGAGGTATTTCCTTTATATCTTTTACCTTGTCAGGATCCACTTCTATGCCTCGTCGAGATACAATATAACCTAACAACTTTCTAGATGTTACCCCAATAACACATTTCTTTAGATTTAGTCTGACTTGATATTTCTCTAATTTATCAAAAATTGTTCCAGTACTTGTAAATGGCCTTCTCTGGTTTTGGATTTTCTCAAGATGTCATCCACATAGTCCTCCATTATGGTATGAAAAAGGTCATGAAAGATAACTTTCATGGCTCGCTGATAAGTTGCTCTTGTGTTCTTAAGACCAAAAGGCATGATGACCCAGCAATAGGTACCCCTTGGACATATGAAGGAAGTCTTATGTTAATCTTCTTATGTAATTCTAATTTGATTATATCCAAAAAATCCATCCATTAATGATAGCATTTCATGTCCTACGGTAAGATCCACAATTGTATCTATGCTTGGTAATGGGAAGTCATCTTTAGGACAAGCCTTGTTAAGATCTTTGATATAGGTACAATAGTGGATATGACCATCAGGCTTTGAGACTGGTACTAGGTTAGAAACCCATTCTAGGTAGTCAATTGGCCTTATAAACTTTGCATCCAACAATTTCTAAATTTCTACTTTGACCAACAGTGCTATTTGAGGATTCATCTTTCGAAGATTTTGCCTTACTGGTTTTGCATTTGGAGATACATCTAGATGATGTACAACTAGTGAAGGATCTAACCCTGGCATATCTGCATAAGTCAATGCAAAGTTGATTACTCTTTTTATGAAGAAGGTTGTAAAGTCTTTACTTTCCTGTTCTGATAATGATGTTGCCAGGAATGTGATCTTAGGATTTTGTGTTGTGCCTAGATTCATCTCTTGAGATTTCTTTATCAGCAGCGGTGACCATTCTTGGTATTCATTGGTCAAAGGAAGGTCAAATCATCCATCCTCAAGCACCTCAAAGAGGCTTTCACCCTCAGATGCATCCTTTATTTTTACTTTTTCACGGTCAAGAGGTGCCTTATAGTTTTTACCTAGTGACCTATCTTTTTTAATCTTGTTTATTTTACTATTGCGACTGAAGGATTTGACACTCCCACCAAAATATGATAATAGAGGTAGATCGATCATGAAACCTACTTTGTGATCTCCCAATGGTATTCCCTATCTCAAACCCATGAATTCTGCTATAGCTTCATCATTTTGGAATGTGTCTAAAATAGGTGCCCCCTATTGGTCCCAATCAACAAGGTGAGGATATACAAGTTTAAGGTCAGAGGATGATGAGTAAGAAATGGATAAGGTAGATTGAAAAGTAAAGATGCCAGTGTCTTGGAATAGGTCAGTTATATGGAAAGAAGAGTCTTTGATATCCTCTATATTAGAAGTCCCTTATGTGGGGAAAGCTTATGCTACTTCCTCAAGAATACACTCAATGTCTTTGGAAGGCAGGTCCTCCTGACCATACCCTAGACCTTGCTTATTAAACTTTTTAGTAACAATGATAGTTTCAACAAGTCCTTGCTCTTGTGATCCTAAACCTCCTTGTCCTTTATAGCCCATATTCTTGATGATGTGAAAGCCATTGTTGTATCTCTCAACCTCTAGAGTAAGTTGATCATTTGTATCAAAGAAAGGCAAGAGTTGATGTCATCAATATCTTCATCCTCAAGCATACCTGCTTTTATAAATATGGTAGGGGGTGCTTTGACAATGGTTGGCGATGAAGTGAGTTTGGATATGGATGGTTGGCCATAATATTTTGGAGATAAGGGTAAGGTTCCTACACAACAAGATTCTTGTAAAGTGTATTCCCCAAGTCCTTTCTCTTGGTATTTACCTTCAATGGAAGTGATGGATTTGCTAGATGAGGGCTTGTGTAGGTTGGTGGGATCAACATATGAGGTAGATGGATAGGCTTCAACGTTGATGGGATCTTTATATTTGGCTTGAAAAGTTTGACAATACTCAAATGGATTTAGATCAGTGGGGATTGTAACTTCAACTCTATTATGGGGAAATTTGAGGCATTGATGGTATGTGGATGGCATAGCTTTGAGGACATGTATCCATGGGCGACCAAGGATAATATTGTATGGCAATTCAAAATCTAGTACTTGACACTTGGTACCTGTAATGATAGGACCAACTTTGATGCGAAAATAGATAATCCCTTCAGAATCTCACTCACCATCATCATTTGCCTTGATGGTTATGCTTTTAGTGGTATCAATGTGATCCTCAGAATATCCCAATAGTTTGATTAATTTTAAAGAGAAAATATTGAGTCTAGCTCCACCATCTACTAAGATTCATTTGACACGTCGTTGGTTGATATATACTTCAATATGGAGGGCTTCATTATGGGATGGACCAAGAGATGAAAGATCTTTGTCAGAAAAGGTCAAATGGTAGGGTGATGCAATACTAGCTATCATGGTTTCAAACTGTGTAGTGTCAATATCATTAGGAACTAATGACTCTTATAGGGATTTATCAAGGATGGCTTTATGGGCGGGTGATATGTGCAACAACTTGAAAATAGAAATGTGGGCAGGGTTCTTACCAAGTTGATCGAGGATATCGTAGTTAAAGGTTGGGTAGACATTAGATGGTGCACCTTGGATAGTAATATGACCCTAACGAGTGGTAACATCACAATTAAACTGAGGCTTGACAAATGGTATCAGCACAATGACATTCTTTTTCTCTTATGGTAATGGTGGAGATATGAGCTTGTTCAATACGACCAACAGTGGATGACTCATAGGTATATTGTATATTCTTCCCTTTATTGGAAGTACTTGCCTAATCATGTGATGGAAGTGGATTTTTAAAACCATCAAGGTCATATTTTGAAGTTTGTTTAGGTGTGTCAACACGAATGGTGCCTTGATCAATGAGGTTTTGAATGACATGTTCCAATTTCATACACCCGGATGTACTATGTCCTTTCACTCTGTGAAAATCACAATATTCATTGTCTTTGTACCAATTGGGCTTGTATTGTGGTTCTTCATAAGGTTGATCCTCAGCTAATGTTATGGTGCCTACTTGTAAACATTTCTTCAAGATTGATTCAATGGGTTCTCCCAAGGGAGTGAATTGCCATTTAGGGGATGGACTTTTTCTCATTTGGTCTCATGGAAGAAATGGTGTGTTTTTGTTTCTACTTGGATATGGATGGGAGGTGTCATAGTTTAAATGCTCTTTGCATCGACAACGCCATCATTTACAACATTTTTTTTGTTCCAAAAATGAGATTTATCATTTGAGGATTGTGCATTGTCCTTGTTTTCTTTGAAAATTTTGATAACACCCTTAACAATTAAAGACTTTTCAATGGTGGTTCCTTTAGCTATGGCTCATCAAAAGTGGTGGTGCTTTGTAACTGTAATGGAATGATAGATCGGGATGAAGGTTTTAAACAAAGATGTCGACTTGTTTTTCAGGGATTTGCCATGAGAGTTTTCTAGCCATGTTATGCCATCGTTGAATGAATGATGAAAAAGTTTCTCCATTGCATGGTTTGTTGTTGACAAGATCATTTATGGTTACCTCATGTTCAACATTGAAGGCAAAGTGTGAGACAAATTTTCTTGAAAGTTCTCTAAAAGTTTTGATACCAGGTGGCAGATGTGAGAACCATTCCAAGGCTTGTCCTTAGAGACTTCGAGGAAATAGTCGCAAGAGATATGTATAACCATAGGCGACATCAAGACAAGTGACATAAAATGTCCAGAGATGGTCATTCAGATCACCATTTCCCTTGTACTTGTCAAATTGTGGCATCTCAAAGTGTGGAGTGAAAGGTACATTTGTAATGACTTATCGAAGGGATATGGGCATACATCCTCAAAGGAAAATGTTTTCTTTTTGTGTCCCATATGCAAATCAGCCAATTGTTACTCCATGTCTAAAAGTTGTTGTTCATCTTTAGATGTAGATGATTGTTGTGTTGCAAATATGTACCTGATGTGTTGTCATTGATGTCAACATATCCTTTTGTTAGAAATAGTGAAGGCAATGCAAAGGAGTGATCAGTATTTATAGTAAGGTGAAGATCAGAACTTGTAGATTAAAGGGTTTGTAGAGGGTTGTCTATTGTTGCTCCAGTTGAGATTTGAGAGATCTAAATGAAGATTTGGTGAAGTTATGGCCCTCTGAGTAAAATAGGTTTTTGCAATTGTTCTATGATGATAGAGTGGCAAGAAGTTGGTCTGGATTGGTTTGATATGAGAATATTGTAATCTGCAGATCTAGAGGCATGTCTGGGATGTTGGTGTGTTCCCTCAACTCGAGTGGTTCATGGTTTGGAGATCCAGAAGCAATCTTTCTAGTATGACAGTCATGGTAGTGTGTGTTCTTGAGGATTCAATGTAAAGATGTGGTTGATTCTGGTGATGTGAAGTGGTGTGGTTGTTCATGTTGACTTAATTGTTCTTGTGGTGGTCTCTAGATCGTGTGGTTATTGTGTTGGTGGTCTGTATTGACAAAGCAGCTCATGATTGAAGGTTTCCTCTTGGTTGTTGTTGTTCTTCTGATTCTTGGCCAACCAAATGTTCCTAGAGTGTTGTAGATGATCAAAAGATCATTTTATGAAGCATGGCATGTTAATAGAGGAAGATTTAAGTCTCAGCTATGATTGGCCGATAGTGTAAAGATCTGTGTTAAGTTTGGCTGACCTTGTTGATCATTCCAAGATGGATGAAGTGTATAAATACTTGTTGAAGAGTTGTCAAATGTTATCCTTGTGCAAAACAAGTTAAATCCAAATAAAGGATCAGAAGCAGAGCAGAGAAGAAAAGGACCGAGAGTAGTATAGAGTGTGAAGTTAGTAAATAAGAATCTGGGGCAAAGCTGAAGTTTTTGAGCATTCATTGAAATTGAACCAGGCATGAAGTAGATGCTATTTTTTTAGATAATTCATTTTGTTCTAAATTAATTTTGTAGGCAGTGAGCCTCCTCTTTTGAGAAGTGAGCTCTAGGCAGTGTGCTCGAAGGCATGTACCTTCTATTTTCTAAAGTACTTTTAACAGGGTACAAATCTTTGTGGGTTAACCCCCACCATGGTTTTTCCCTTAACTGGGTTTCCATGTCAAAATCTTGGTGTCAAGTATGTTGATTATGTTTCTGCTCTTATGTTGTTGATCTATGCTTTAATGTTTACATCACTAATCTGGTAGTAAGATAATAAAGAAGGTTAAAAGCAGAAAAAGTTTAAATTGTGTGACAAGTGATTCAGGCCCCCCCTCTCAGTTGTCCAATCTAATTCCAACATGTTGTTGCATAGGATGATGGTGACTCAGGTGAGGAATATGATATTCCAAATTGTTATTTGTGGAATGTTGTTGCACGGTATGGTATGAGATGGGATGTAAGTATTTTGAACTTGATTTTCCATTGGTAGCAAGGTGTAGGTATTTGGTGATGGATTAGTATTTTGATTTTGCACTACATGCAAACCATGGAAAGAATTGATGTATGAAATATTTAGATTGGAAGTCATCAGGGCTTGAGATACAGTGGATAGGTTGATGTATGATATGTAAGAATGGGGATTATAGGGAGCTTAGGATACATTTGGTGGATTGACATGAGGCCTTTTTTGGATAGATGGTTGTGGTCCAAGTGAAGAGAGTTGATCGATGTATGGTTGTGATCCAAAAGTTTGGTCAACAATGGGAATATTAGGAGCGGGAGATGCTTGCGATGTTTGAACAAGATTTGTAGATAAGGATGGTTGGGATAGTTCAACATGTGATTCAATTAAAGGCACTTGGGTAACATGTGTAGAAGATGTGCACATGGAAGAAGATACCATGGGGAGAGACACACTTGGGTGAACCACTTGAGATGTTTGAGGTATATGCAAAGAAGGTGTGTTTATGGAAGGGAGTTGAGTAGGTTGAGACACATGAGATGGGGTGGATTGTGATGCATTTAGGTGAGATACTTGAGGAACTTGTCACACATAAGAGTTAACAATATTGGTTAGTGTTATCAATGTTAGTTTCAAGATAGACAACTAAGAGGGGGGGGTGAATTAGTTGTCTCAAAACTTTCCTTTTATTAACCACTTAAATCCTTCTTGTAATTCAGCATCATAATAATAAATCAATCATGGAAGCACAATCCAATAATTCAAGAGTAGAAACATATTAACACATATGACACTAAGATTTTAACGTGGAAAACCTAGTTAAGGGAAAAACCACGGGGTGACTAACCCAACATTGTATTCTTTGTTAAAAGAATAAAAGGAACAAAATGGCACATGCTAATTAGGGCTCACTGCCTGAGCACACTGCTCACAAGAGGCCCACTGCCTACATGAGACACACTGTCTATAGAATAATAAATATTACATACTTGAACTAAAGAATAGCATCTTCACCATGCTTGAGTTAGTTCCATTTAAGTTCAAAACTTCTGCTCTGCCTTTCACTTTTCTCCTCTCTACCACATTCTCATCTTCACACCACACTTTGAAATGACTTCACAACTCTTATTTATACAAGACATTGACTTTGGGATAATCATCAAAGTTGGCACAATACATACTTTATTTTATTATAGAGCAAATACACAAATACAACTTGTCTTATTACAAAAGACTTCATACGAATCACCACACAGTCAGCCACATATATTTGGGACTTCAATCTTCTTGAGAAACACGCCATGCTTCACAGAACACCTTCAAGTTCATCTACAAGATGTACAAACCATCCGGTCGGCCATGATTATGAAGAACTTCTTCATTTGGAAGTACATCTTCAATTGCAAGCTCAATATTCAATGTGAATCACCAACATGAACTGAACACAATCTAAAGATCCCCACAAGCTTGCCTGAAATCACCAAGAACATCCATACCACTTCTATGTACTGAAATCATTCTCATCTTCATCCAAAACCTTAAGAACACATTTTGTCATCACTGTCATATTAGAATAAATGCTTGCAGACCTCCAGACCATGACCCAATTGATTTGTCAATTCACATTGGCTTCCTAAACACTCCATCAAATCCGTAGAACATGGTATTGCATTTCCAGATCTTACCAAACCTATTTGTGTCACTCTGTCACCTTTAAACACTTGCCAGAACTGGTTTCACTCAAGTGGCCATAACTTCTTCAAATCTTCATGTGGACCTCTCAAATCTTGACTGGATCATCTTTAGACACATATCTACAAACCCTTTGATGTGCATTCCCTGATCTCCATCTTAGCTAGGATCTTCACTTCATAGAGTTTCACTGTCTTCACTATTCTTCTCTATT
This sequence comes from Cunninghamia lanceolata, assembly GCA_027924645.1. Lineage (NCBI taxonomy): Eukaryota > Viridiplantae > Streptophyta > Pinopsida > Cupressales > Cupressaceae > Cunninghamia > Cunninghamia lanceolata. The sequence goes on from BSBN01000739.1 coordinate 5,225,514, forward strand.
TCTGATAGGACTAATTTTCTCAATATCCTCAGCACACAGCTCATCCAATCCTTGACATCAATGCAACAGAAGTATGTTGACATCAATGACAACACCGGTTAGGCCCATACTTGCAACAATCTCCCCCTTTATCATTGATGGAAACATATGATGTGAAAAATGTTTTTAACCATCAAGACAAGAACTTTTCCTCATTGATTGACATAGCTCCCCCTATCAATAGCAATCATTCATATGTCTTCTCTTTCTTTACTACTCCCCCTTTGATCAATAATCACTTTTGTTTTTCACATGTCTTCTCTCCCCCTTTGACATCAATGGCAAAGGGCACATACTTGTAGTAATCAGAATCATAGATACTGCTCCCAATAAGTAGCAGCTTCCTATCATCAATTTGAATCACAAGATATGATTGTGAGTTCCACTGGACTGATGCACATCAATGCACCTTAATTAAGAACTAGAGGGGTGATAACCCCTAACTTCTCCCTGAGATACTCAAAAGAGTCCTTAGGTAGAGGTTTAGTAAAGATGTCTGCAATCTGATCCTTCGAGGGTACAAACTCCAATCTGACTTCATTCTTATTCACCTACTCTCTCAAGAAGTGAAACATGATGGATATATGTTTTGTCTTTGAATGCAACACCAGATTTTTTGAAATGTTTATTGCACTTGAGTTATCACAAAAGATTGTGATAGGTTCCTCATACTCCACTCTGATGTCTTTTAGCATTTTCTTCATCCACAATACTTGAGTGCAACTACCTGCTGCTACAATATATTCTGCTTCTATAGTGGATAGAGATATTACCTCTTGTTTCTTGCTCAACCAAGAAACCAATCTTTTCCCTAAAAAGAATGCACTACCACTAGTAATGTTCCTATCATCCACATCTCCTGCCCAATCCACATCTGTATATGCATGAAGAGAGAAATCACAATCCCTAGGATACCATAAACCATACTCAATTGTTCCTTTTAGATATCTGAGAATCCTCTTGATTGCCATGACATGAGATTCTCTAGGATCAGCTTGGAATCTGGCAACAAGACCAACAACATTCATAATGTCAAGTCTAGTTTGAGTAAGATACAATAGTCCTCCAATCATTGACCTATACTTTTTTTTATCAGCCTTTGGAGAGTCATCATCTTTGCTCAGTTTACATCTAGTTGGCATGGGAGTATTCATTGGTTTTGAGTCTTCCATCCCAAATTTCTTTAAAAAAAAATTTACATACTTGGTCTAAGAAATGAAGATTCCTATCTTTGTTTGAGTGATTTGCAGACCCAAGAAGAAATTCATTTCCCCAAACATAGACATCTCAAATTTACTTTTCATTTGATTTGCAAAAGTCTTGCACATACTATCTCTTCCTCCAAAAATGATATCATCAACAAACACTTCAATAATTAAGATATTTTCATGATCAATTTTGAAGTACAAGTTACTGTCAATGGTACCTTTGTTGAAACAAATCTTCAAAAGATGTTTATCCAGTCTTTCATACCAGGTTCTTGGGGCTTGTTTGAGTCCATACAGAGTGTTGTTCAACTTGCAAACCATATCACCCTAATCAGATAACTGAAAGCCATCCAGTTGCTCAATGTATACCTCTTCTTCCAAGTCACCATTCAGGAAGGTAGACTTGACATCCATCTAATACACTTTGAAATCCTTGAAAGTAGCAAAGGCAAGAAATAATCTGATTGCTTCAATCCTTGTCACCAGAGCAAAAGTTTCTTCAAAACCAACTCCTTCAACTTGAGAATAACCCTTGTAGACTAATCTAGCTTTATTTCTGACTACTTCACCATCTTCATTCAGTTTATTCCAGAATACCCATTTGGTTCCGATCACATTTTTGTTTCTAGGTCTAGGAACAAGATCCCAAGTGTGATATTTCTCAATCTATATCAACTCTTCCTCCATTGCTTTAGTCTAGCTTTCATCACTACATGCCTCACTTACTATTTTTGGTTCAATCTTTGAGATCAGGCAGTACTTTTCTGAGTCTTGAGCAATCTTTCTTCTTGTTTGAACACCTTTGCTTTTATCACCTATGATCTAATCTTTAGAATGATTCAATCTTACATACCTGGGATATTTGGAAATTTCTTACACTTCTATTTCTTGGATAGGTTCATTGAAACTTGTCTCTTCTTCCTAAATTTTAGGATTCTTCAGATCAGTTTGGATCTGAATTTCAGAAGGGGCTTGAACCAAAACATCATTTTGATCATCTTCTTCATATTCATAAAACCTTGAGGGTTTTTCAATGCCTTCATTAACCTTCACATTTGTACTTTCTACAATCTTTCTCAATCTCTTGTTATAACACCGGTATGCTTTTCTTTGAGTAGAATAACCCAAGAATATTCATTCATCACTTCTAGCATCAAATTTGCCAAGGTCTTCATCTCTTTTAATGTAAGATTTGCTACCAAAGACTCTAAAATACTTCATAGTAGGAGTGATGTCAAACCAAAGTTCATAGGAAGTCTTACCAGTATTGCTTCTAATTTGAACTCTATTAAGAGTATAGACAACAATGCTTATAACTTCTCTCCAGTAGATCTGAGGAACATTTGCTTCCATCATCATTGTTCTAGATGATTCCTAGATGGTCTGGCTCTTTCTCTCCACTACTCTGTTCCGCTGTGGAGTCCTTGGAGCAGATAACTATCTTTTTATCCCATGTTTCTCACAAAATTCTATGAACTCTCCAGATGTGAATTCTCCACCTCTGTCAGACCTAAGACATTTTATGTTTAATCTAGTTTCATTCTCCACCATAGCCTTGAATATTTTGAATTTCTCAAGAGCCTTAGATTTTTCTTTCAGAAAAGTCACCCACATCATCTGGGAGTGGTCATCAATTAATAACATGAAGTATCTATCACCTTGCAAACTCCTAATTCTTGTTGGTCCACATAGATTAGTATGTACTAAGTCCAACAATCCAGTAGAAGATTGTTCCTTACTTTTCAGTGTGACTCTACTCTATTTACCCAACTGACATTCTTTGCACAAACTATTAGTAGGTTTCACCAGTCTTGGAAGATCTCTTACAGCCTGAGTGTTGCTTATCTTGATGATATTATCAAAATTCACATGACACATTCTCCTATGCCACAACCAACTCTGATCAAGTTGAACAAATAAACAACTTTTTCCAGTACTAACCAAGTAGAAGATGTTACCTTTTGTTTGAGTACCAGATGCAATCTCTGTTCTAGAACTTTCAAAGATCCTACATTTTCCATTTTTGAATTAGAGATCATAGCCTTTGTCCACCAACTATCCAACACTGAGAAGATTGTGCTTCAGACATTCAACATATAGTACATCACTGGTTTTGTTCTTTTCATAAAAAAAAATAGTTCCTCTACCTGTAATTCTACCAGCAGAATTATCACCAAATTTTACAACTCCTCCTTCATATCTTTCCAAGTCTATGAACTTATTTTTGTCACCGTCATATGGTGGGAGCATCCACTATCAATGACCCAATCATCCTTTTCTTCGACTTGGGCAGCCAGAGCTCTTTCTATCATTTTATGATTGATAGATTCAGAGGGCATTGGATCTTCTTCCTTGATGGCAATAAACACCCAGTCACTTTCAGATTTGTTCCCTGTCTCTGATTCATCATCTGTTACTCCATCATCATCATCTTCATGAACATAGTAACATTTCTTTTAGAATCTTGATTTGTTTGGATTTGCCCTTGAAAATCATTCCAGACACTTTGAGGCAAAATGACCAATCTTGTTGCAGTTAAAACATTTGAAGGGCAATTTTCTTTCATACTTACTAGATCCTCTTGGCAGTCTTTTTGCAATAAGGGCTTTAAGTTGAGCAGCTTCTACTTCATCTTCTTCTAGATCTTTTCTTGATTTTTCATACCATGATAGTTTCTTTGAGGAGTTCTCTCTTGGATCAAACTTTTATTTGCCTTTTACAGAGGCACTAGCTTTGAATACAGACTCAGTCTTGGGGGTGCATCTCCAAACTTGGCCAATTCAAATGCAGCTAATTTTCCAACCAATTGATCTCTTGTGATGTTTGAAAAAGATTTGAATTCTTCAATATTTGTAAGCAGGAGGTAGAGATCTAAGAACTTTGGCAACAATCTCATCTTCATCCAAGATTCCACCAGCACACCTAATGCCACATACAAGCTCATTTACTTTTGGCATAAATGTAGTGATATTCTCATCTTCATTCATCTTTAGGTTTTTGAATTTTCCTTTTAGACTCTGTAGCTTGGCACATTTAACATATTTATCTCCTTCATGCAGAAGTTACAATTTTTTCCAAATCTCATATGCAGTTTTTAGATCTATAACATTTGTCAGCTCTGAATCAGATAAGGCACTTAATAAATCTTCTTTAGCCTGGAGATTGTCTTCAGCATCTTTGATTTCATCTACAATTGTCAGACCATTCTTTGGAGGAACATACTTCTTTGAAGTTATGGTCCAATATTGCATTCCCATACATTGCAAGTGACATTCCATGTGGCTTTTCCAAAGAGTGTAATTGGTTCCATCAAACCTCAGACTATCCTTCTTGTAGGAAGACATCCTAGATCTCCTCAAGCAGTTAAGCTCTTTTAGAGGAACTTAGCTTTGATACCAATTGTTAGTTTCGAGATAGACAACTGAGAGGGGGCTTGAATCAGTTGTCTCAAAACTTTTATTTTATTAACCACTTAAATCCTTCTTGCAATTCAACAGCATAATAATAAATCAATCATGGAAACACAATGCAATAATTCAAGAGCAGAAACATATTAACACATATGACACCAAGATTTTAACGTGGAAAACCCAGTTAAGGGAAAAACCACGAGGTGACTAACCAAATATTATACTCTCTGTTAAAAGAATAAAAGGAACAAAATGGCACATGCGAATTAGGGCTTACTACCTAAGCACACTGCTCACAAGAGGCCCACTACCTACAGGAGACACACTATCTATAGAATAATAAATATTACATACTTGAACTGAAGAATAGCATATTCACCATGCTTGAGTCAGTTCCATTTAAGCTCAACACTTTTGCTTTGACTTTCACTTTTCTCCTCTCTACCACATTCTCATCTTCACACCACACTTTGACATGACTTCAAAACTCTTATTTATACAAGACATCGACTTTGGGATAATCATCAAAGTTGGCACAATACATACTTTATTTTATTACAGAGCAAATACACAAATACAACTTGTCTTATTACAAAAGACTTCATGCAAATCACCACACGGTTGGCCATATATATTTGGGACTTCAATCTTCTTGAGGAACATGCCATGCTTCATAGAACACCTTTAAGATCATCCGCAAGATGTGCAAACCATCTGGTTGACCATGATTATGAAGAACTTCATCATCCGGAAGTAAATCTTCAATTGCGAGCTTAATCTTCAATACAGATCACCAACACGAACTGGACACAATCTAGAGACCCCCACAAGCTTGCCTGAAATCACCAAGAACATCCATACCACTTTTGTCTACTAAAATCATTCTCATCTTCATCTAGAACCTCAAGAACACATTCTGTCATCACTGTCATATTTGAATAAATGCTTACAGACCTCCAGACCACGACCCAATTGAGTTGTCAATTCACATTGGCTTCCTAAACACTCCATCAAATCCGCAGAACATGATATTGCATTTTTGGATCTTTTCAGACCTATTTGTGTCACTCTGTCACCTTTGAATACTTGCCAGAACTGGTTTCACTCAAATGGCCATAACTTCTTCAAATCTTCATGCAAACCTCTCAAATCTTGATTGGATCATCTTTACACACATGTCTACAAACCCTTTGATGTGCATTCCCTAATCTCCATGTTAGCTAGGATCTTCACTTCATAGAGCTTCACTGTCTTCAGTTTTCTTCTCCATTTCTGATAGGACTAATTTTCTCAATATCCTCAGCACACAACTCATCCAATCCTTGACATCAATGCAACAGAAGTATGTTGACATCAATGACAACACGGTTAGGCCCATACTTGCAACAATCAAAGGCTTGACATATGGAGATGCATGAAATGGGGGAATGTTTGGAATGGTATGACCATTGTGTGGTGAGGGTGTAGATATGGTAGACATGGTAGAAATGGCTTTATCCTTTGCAGCAACAACAATTGATGAAGGGGGAAAATCATAAAACACACAACAACATAAATTACACACAGAAAAAAAGAACTTTCTTTTATGGATTTGGACAACTTATTACATTACAAAATCTCAAATACACTTAGAGGAATCAACCCTCCACAAGCTACAACACATTGCATCTTCCTCTCACAAGACTTTGGAATCATCTATCATTTGTAGCCACAAATCTGCTAGGGTTTCTATTTTCCCACATATCTTGACTCTACACTTTCCCCGCTTAACTCTACTACCACCCAGGGTTCCCAAAATAGTTATAAATAACACTTTTTGGCAGCCTCCAACTAAATTTCAAAATTTACAACTCCCTCCAAAAGTAGGTCAACTTCCGGGAAGCATAACTTTTGATCTGGGTGTCCGATTTACAAACCGTTTTAAGTGCTGAAAAGCTCACGATGTGAACTATCACACTAAAAATACGTAAATGGATTTCCATAAACTTTTCAAGATGTTATGGGATGTTTTAGTGCCTCATATCTTGTTTCAAAAATTTTCAGGGGCTTTTTAGAAAATAAAAACTTTAACATCTTTCATCTCACAAATGATCTTTGCCTGATTCCTTCACCAAAGACATTATATTTTTGTAATGAATCTTTTTGTAAGTTTTCACTTCAATCCCTACCCAAATGCAAACTTTCCTAAAATGGCAGTTAAAATTTCCAAAACTACCAGCTTGTTATTTTTAGCAGTTTGAAAAAAACTGAAAGTCCTACATCATTATTTAGGAGATTATGGAACCAAAAACACTAATTATGGAAAGAAACAAAAAAAATTGCAATGATTTTGAATTAACTTATTTTTGGGTGATGCAAGATTACCCTTACACCACTAGATTCTCCTGCATCAACAATATTATTTGTGGGTCCATGTTTTTGGGTTGTGGATATATCGAAGTCATTAGGCAGTTTGACTCTAGCTTGAGCTAAACGTGGGAAGATACATTCTTGATTGGCGTCGATGATTTTGTTAGCATGTTGTAAAGCTATAGGGTCTTGCATATCGTCTTGATCATTGGATGAATCCTCATATGCAGGTTGATATTGGGGCACATGAGTAGATGATGAAGGTCCAAAATGGTGTTGTGGCATTTGAGTGTTTAAAGGAGCTGCAATAGTGTAACCTTCAGATACAAATGTGTCTTTAGGCATTCCAGTTGTAAATTGGGAAGCATCCTTAAGGGGAGTAGCTTGGAATTGCCCCAAACTGGCTTCCATAGCTGCTTTGTATTGGCTTCTTGTGCGAGGCATAGTTTGTGATGTTTGGACTAGTTTGTCAAAGTTGAGACTGTTGGCTGATTTGCTTGGTTGAATTTGGTTGGTGTGATTAGATAGATTTGGATTGAGGATTGTCTTTTTGTTTGGATTGGTTTGGTTTGATTGTTTGTTTGGATTATCCCCAAAGAGATAGACTCATGAACTCATAGGTGGATAGAGTTGGTTTGTTGTCTTTGAAATGGTCAAAAGGGCAAGCTGCTGATTAGAGCCAAAAAGATAATGATAATGTGCTGGTTGAATGATGATGATACTAGTTGTTTTTAGTCTCAAGAGGATGGAGGGCTCAACAAGTCCAATGATGTGATAGGATTAAGGCTTGATTTGACAGATATTAGTTGAAAATGATCGATGTACAGGTCTGAAAGTTACCAATAAAGTCAAGATGGAAGGATGAAGTGATTAATAGACTGGATAGCTAATGTCAGATTATAGTTTACCAAATGCAATGTTGTGCAGAACAAATGTGCTTTCTGATAGCTCAAGTGCAATTTAGGATAATGCAAAGGTGACTGTCTGATGACCAAATGTGAGATGTTGTTCAAATGTGACTGGCAAAGGATCAAATGTGACTTCCTATTGTTTAAATGTGCCTATGTTTGGGTTTCAATAGTTTCAAGGTAAGTCAATTGTAAGCATCTAAAGTTCAAGTGCAACAGGATATTGTTCAATTGCGAGTAGCTGATGTTCAAATGCAACTGATATAGGTTTAAATGTGATGCTCTATTGTTCAAATGTGACTAAGTGTAACAGGGAATTATTTTGGCAATGTTTTGTTTGTTTTGACAAGAAAATAGATGATTACAAACACTCAAGCATGTAAAATACTCCAAATTGTACAACATAGGCTAGGCAAGGATAGTATTTGCTAAATTCCCACTTGGATTTCTCTAGCCGCACTTATTCAAAGTGGATAGCTCCAGAAACTTGGTGACACAGGCTCCCCCTTACAGTGCACTCACTTCTCAGGCACACCAAGTTCCAAGTCCTTAAGATGCACAAATCTTAAGGTACTTTGCTAGATCTCTTCTAAGAACTATGAGAACATGGGATGACTTGAGAGGTCTGACCTCTTGTGTCAACAAATAGAAGGATTGTGGCCACTACACAAAAAGTTTCTAGTGAATATCTAGGGGATCGACACCTTACGAGCGTTTAACAAGCCACTTAAATCTCTAACTAGCTCTACTAGGAGTTTTAATATACACTAGGTACACCTCCTTTCAAACTAGCACCATACAGTAAGCACTTATACTAGTTTGGACTTGGCTTTCATCTTATCCTAGTTTATATAGCAGATTGGATGAAAGTACCACTTGGGGTCACAAATGAGTTCTCCTTGCGGAAGTGTCTCAAGAGGAGGCCCTCTCTAAAGATAATAAAAAGTTCTCATGCACCCAAGATCTAATTGATAGGCAAGGGGAGAGGATACTTTTGTTATTAGCCTAGGGTTATAATCATGCTCAACAAGAAAATAAAGAAGATGAAACAAGCATGGAGCAAACAAGATTCCTTTTCACCACCAAAACCAAATGTTCCTAAATTAGTGGAAAATATAACAAGTCTTTGATTGAGTGATCCTGTAAATAGATTTATCAGTAGTTCTAAACCTCCTGTCTTTGAAAAGTGATAAGATACTGCACAAATAGCTATTAGATGCCAAAGAAATCAAGATGCATATATCCAAAACCAAATGCATATGATAGAAACCAAAAGCGACTTTCTGTTAACCAAATGTGACTAAAATTTTTACTATATGCGTTAACCTATTGTTCAAGTACTATTCTAAAATTACCAAATATGATTTTATATTGTGCGAATGTGACTTACTGATGGCCAAATGCATCTAGATCCTATAATTTCTACAAAATTCTAAATTTGATTATGGTAAATGGTCCAATCAACAATGATAAAGGCTTTTGATAATCTTTGAAAATGGATTGTTTAGATCAACACCCTATATATTGCAACACAAAGACTCAGATATAACTAATTGAGGTGATTAGATCAAAGATAGATAAAAACCCTTAATAAACCAGCTTAGTGAGGACACAAACACCTAGGTTTAGAAAATAAACCTACTTGCAACTCAAAACTTGGTACAAAAAATAAGCTAAAAACCCTATCAGACCCTACAAGGATAGAAAAACATAAAAAAATACCTAAATGACTAGATGCGAGCCATTGTTGATCAAATGCGACTTCCTGAAGACCAAATGCGATCAACAATAATGCAAACACTAGTTTATGTGTATCAACTACAACCAGGATCCATGCAAACATAATTTTTTATTGTTCAAGTGTGACGATCTATAGCTCAAATACACTCTGCATATCTAATCTTCACAAAAACTTTCAAAATGAAAATGTCAATCAAGGACGTGGGTCCCACTGGGCATGCCAGAAAGTGTATGTAGGAAAAATTAGGTTTATAAGATCAAGGATTACAAATTAAACCTAATCCTACCACCTTCAAAGAATCCATCTAAATGACACAAAATGAATGCAAATCAAAAGAAAAGTCACCTAGATTGTTTGATTCCTTGGTTGGATTGTGGATTGCTTCTCAATAGTGAACAATCATAGTTGCCATAGCTATAATGATAATGGATGATATGCTCAAAGTTCTCAATGGATGCTCAATATGCATGAGATGATAATCTGGATGCTTTCAAGATTTGTGTGGGATCATCCTGAAATGAGGTGAGAGGGTAGTTATATAGCTCTCTACTAAGATTGATCAATAGTGGAGATTAGGAGGCTACATGAATGGTTGAGATTGAAGAAGAAGCTTAGATTAATGTGTACAAGACAAGTGTCCATAGGAAAAGATTTTATTAAATGATTGTAGTTGGTTTGTTAGTAGTACTAAATTTGACTTTCTTAAAATATAGTACTTTTCTATTTAAGGATTGGATGATGTGGATGATTGATTTTAGAACCAATTAAATCATTTTTGTATTTGATTTAGGATAGGCCCTATCTTATACACATAGAAGAATGTGATAAGATAATAAAATTATAAGATAAGAAAATAAATTAAATAAATAAATTCATTTAATTTATTTTTTAAATAATAGAGGAAAATGGTAAATTTAGAGTGAACATAAATTAAATAAATAAATTTATTTAATTTATTTAGATATGAGAAGATAAATAAATAAAATATTAATTTATTTATTAATAAGAGGAATAGTCAAATAATTAAACAATTAAAGATTGTTTAATTATAGATAGAAATAGAAGAAAATAGATAATAATAGATGGAATTAATTAAATAAATATAATTTATTTATTTAATGATATAAAAGGGATGGTTTAGAGGAAAATAGTTGTTTGACACAAGTGTGGTAGACAAAGTCGACATATGAAAGGTGAATAATGTGACAAATTGATAATAATGAAAAGGGGCAACTTTAGGTGTCTACATAATCTAATAGTATATGATAAAGAAAATGCAAAAGGAAAAGAGAGAAAGGGAAAGGGTAAAGAGATCCTATAGATAATTATAGAAATAATTAACACACAGATAGACAGATTCCCAATAATAAACAAATCTTTGCTTAACCAGGCAGCCCACAATGCTACAAAGACTATGCAATCTTCTAAGGAAACATGAAGATCTTCAAATCGTGGAGGGTTCATCTAACACCCAACTCTTACCATGTAACTTAATGAATTCACACAATCAAACTCATCTCATAAAATATGCCCAGACTAACCATGCACAATGACATACAATTAGCAAGTCATTAATGGTATGGAAAGAAAACCCATCAAATATCTGAATAAGCAACCACAAATGCAACTAAATAACTAATTGGACAGGTAAAGAAGAACCATGAAAACCATATCCAATCAACAAAATGAACTCAAATGGCAGAGGCAAATAAAATTCTATTTGTATTGATTAAAAAAATAGCAGTCTCAACAATCCTTTTTCAGTGCTTCCCCTATATCTTTTACAATGAGAGAGGTTACCTTTATATAGAGAGGCAAGCATACTGAGTTTTTCAATGGAAAGTGAGGATTTAATCAACACCAATGATCTAGATTACATAGCATTTAATTTGGTCGGTGGCTAGTTACAATCCAAGATTTTCTTTTGTCTTGTAGGAAAAAGACAAAAATACAACTTTTTAGCTCATGAGAACAAGACAAAATAGCAAATTTTTGAGTTGTCTAATGGGACAAATGAATTTTCCAATGTGTTGACTTGTTAAAAGGTGTATGTGGCATATTTTTGATGAAGGTATATCCAACTAGATACTTTTTAGATCAACATTCCATGACTGGATGACTATGACAACTGTGAATGTGTAATGAACATTTAACTGGATCTGCAGGAACAAGAGTGATGCAGACATGATTTCCTATGTCTTCTAGCTCCTGAGACTTATCTCCATCATCTTTGATATCATACTAACTTCCATTTGTAGGTAAAATAATGATTTGGTTGATAAAATGATGATTCTACATATCTGGGTCAGCATTGCATATCTCTGTGTGTACATCCTTCCAAGATAGCTCCAACAAGCTCATCTGTCTACTCAGACCTGTAATTCACAATGCCAAGCATCAATTTGATCATAACAAGTCATTTTACATCAATATGAATCAAAATATATCCATTTGCAGCCATGGATCACCTAGGAACAACTCATTGTCAATGTCACTTTCTTATGAACAACCTCATAAATCCATTGGTTTTCACATGATTTTCTGAGTTTTCCACCATTTTCAAGTACCCATTTGACTAATATCATGATCTAGGATGTTTTTGTGGCCCTTAGGATCCATTTGGATACTTTTATTTTGCATTTTTATAATCTTTTTTTGCAAAAAAGCGAGATTTTTGAGGGTCACTGGATATTCATGTGTAGTGACATTAATTATTGAAAAACATACCCAAAATCCACACAAACATGATAAAATGTCCATCATGATGTAATAAATGGATATAAATATCAAATTCATCCATAAAATCTAGTTTGCACCCTTAAAAAATGAGTTTTCTAGGTCAATTTACCAAAAAGTAGGCTTTTTAGGCCTCACTGGATATATCCAGTGGACTCTGATTTTAGTGCTGAGTCTCCTAAAGGGTTTAGCTAGGATTTTAGGTGTCACTAGATTGGCAGGGATTTGGGTGGTCATTGGACATGTGCAATGGATGCTTATTTTAGCGCTTATCCAAAGTAGTCACCTTTTAGCGTTAACTGTTTGAAGTGCTTCCGACGGGGAAAATGCACTGCACTAGATTAGCGGAGTTTTGAAGTCCTACCAGATATGTCTGGTGAATGGAGTTTCTCACGCATATCTAGTGAGGTGGAAAAAGCCCACTTTTCTTGAAAATGCCATAGTGGAGGTTTTTAAGGTGACAGGACATGTCCGGTAGGATAGGATTTTAGCACTAATCCTGTGAAGTGGGTTTTTAGTGCTAAGTTATGTGAATGGGGTCTAGTGCTGATATCCAATGACATGGGATCATAAACTATAGTAGGAGGTGTTTTTTCTGCCAGATTTTAAATTTTCAAGGGTAAAGTATATTTAAAATTATATTTAAGCATAAGTCAGATATTTATTACACTTTAAATATTTTTAAATATATTGTCATGATGTTTGAGATAGGTTCCAGATCCATAGGATTTAACATCCAAATTCTAGATTTTTGAGGATCCACTAGATTTCAGACTTAGCCATTTTTCAGGGTTTTCAGGGTTTTTAGAGTTTTAGACTTAGCCAAATCAAGGTGCCAAGAACATGCATTAGGGTGAAGGCATATGAACCCCTTACTAAAATTTTGTGGAATTTGACATGATTTTGCAACTCTAAGGCCTGAGGACTAGGAATTGTGACATGACACAACCTGTAGTAGTAATTTCAAGGACCATATCCAATGAGATAGGATTTTAGTACAAAATGCAGTAACACCCAATTTTAGCACAAAAGGCAACAAATGTCCATTTTTAAGCACAAATCCAATCAAAACTCCTACAAATCAATCCCAAAAGGCATCAAACAACTCCAAACATGCCAAATACTCAAATCTAGAACAAATCCTACATTCTAAGCACAATTTCACTCTCACCATCATAAGGAAGAAAAGGCTGAGACTCTAAGACAAAGCAAAAAAAGGGGGTCTCCATTTGACAAAATGGGGCATGTGTGCAAGGCACAACACCATCCTTGAAGGAAGATTATTTTCCTAGTTACACTCACAACCATATAACCATGATCAGTGCATCATCATTTAATTCATAAATCATTATGACAAAATAATCTTAACAATACATAATCACATGTCTAATCTAGACATCAATCCATATCCATGTTGTCAATGGTTTTTCTTGATATTTTTTGCAAACATCAAATCATTAACCTATGATTAATTATCCTATTTTCCACATAAAAGTAGGATTAATTTAAATAAAAAGTTAGGGATGTAACATATCTCCCCCCATAAGAATCATCATCCCTGATGATTTAACATCTCCAAAGATCAAACCAATATAAAGGAAAAGTGTTTACCCAACATAGTAAAAAGTTTTTTAAAAGAGATGAGGAAATCTTTCATAAATATCCTCATAGTTCTCCTAGGTGGCATTCTCTTTTGTATATTGGTCCCATTGGACCTTGCATTGAGTTATGTCTTTATTACGTAAGCATAGCTTATGTGTTTCGAGCACCTTGATGGGCTCGATCACTACCACCCCTAGGTCCTTCACCTATATAGTGTTCCAATCAAGAATAGGAATAATGATTATCTCCTCAAATAAACTTTTTCAAATAGGAAACATGGAAAAAATTATGTATCATGGCAAGAGCTGGCAGTAGAGTAATTCTGTATTCAACCGGGTTGACCTCTTTGAGAACTTTGAAGGGACCCACATATCTAGGAGCTAATTTGGATGTCTTTCTAATCTTAATAGAGCTCTTTTGGGGTTTGACCCTTAGAAATACTTTTTCTCCCACTGAGAAATGCTTTGTGATGCATTTAGCATTAGCAGAACTTTTCTACCTATCATTACCTTCTGCTAGCCTTTTCTTAATTAGATGGACTTGCTCTTCCATTTCTGACAACATTTCTTGACCAAGGCTAACCCTATCTTCTAGCTTATCCCAACTTATAGGGGTTTAGCACTTTCTTCCACATAATGCTTCAAATGGAGCCATCTCAATCACATAATGATAGGAATTATTATAGGAAAATTCCACAAGAGGAAGGTAATCTTTCCATTTGTATTGCTGATCCATGCAATACATTCTCAACAAATCTTCCAACACTTGGTTTACCCTTTCAGTTTGGCCATCTATCTCGAGATGATAAGCAGAGCTTATATTCAGCTAGGTTCCAAGTAAGGAAAATAAGGTTTTCCAAAACCTCAATGTCATATGGGCATCCCTATCTAAGATAATCTTCTCAGGAATATTGTGCAATCTGAAATTTTCTTGCACAAATTTGTGGGCTTTGACTGGTGCCCCATCTGTCAAATTCCCACATATAAAATGTGTTGCTTTGGTTAGTATATCCAACACAACCAGAATAGCATTGTACTTGTTCCTTGACATAGGAAGTCCTTGCACAAAATCCATACTAATGATTTGCCACTTCCATTCTAGAATTTCATGAGGGTATAAAGTCATGTCAGGTGATGTTGTTTTTCCATCACCCTCTGGTGTTCTAGACATCTAGATACAAACCTTGCAGCATCCCTTTTCATTCCCTTCTAGAAGTATAAGGGCTTCACATTAGCTAGTAACTTTGTTACTCTAGGATGTCTGGAATAAGGTGCAAAATTGACCTCTTTCCACATGATATTCCTTAACTCCTCAAAGTTCAAAACATACATCCTTCCTTTATACCTCAATAACCCATCTGGTTCAAGGTAAAATCCATCATATTTCAGATTCTGGGGATTCTCCAAAAGGGCCTATTTTACTTTCTCATAAAACTCATCTCCTTTAGACTTTTGTAATACCCGATTCTTAAAATTAGAATGTATGAAGATCATTAAGGAGATATTTCTTCTCCTACTTAAGGTATCTACCACTTAGTTTTCCTTGCCATGAATATATTTAATCTCAAAATCATAATCTGAGATTAACTTCAACCATCTTCTTTGGTGAGCATTTAGATGTCGTTGGGTGAATAAATATTTAAGCCCTTGATGGTCTATTTTTAGTTCAAAAGGCTTCCCAAGCAAGTAATGTCTCCACATTTGCAGTGCATGAATTACTACTGCCAATTCCAAATCATGTGGGGTATAGTTTTGTTCCTAAGTTTTTAGTTTCCTTGATTCATATGCAATAACCTATCCATCTTGGATAAGTATACCACCTAGGCCTTCCCCTGAGGCATCGATAATGACTAAAAAATGACCTTCCAGGTTAGGTACCTTCAATATAGGTGTTGTAGTCAACCTTTCCTTCAATTGGTCAAACACCTCCTGACACATGTCTGACCAGTCAAACTTCTTTCCTTTTCTCTGTAAAGAAATAATAGGATAAGCAATTTTGGAAAAGTTTTTTACAAATTTCTTGTAATAACCTGCTAAGTCCATGAAACTTCAGACCTCATGTACATTTCTTGGTGTTGGCCATTCAAATATTTCTTTAATCTTAGCCTAGTCCACAACTATTCCCTTAGCTAAAATTATATGACTTAAATACTACACTTCATTTTGAAAGGAAGTACACTTAGAGAGCTTACCACACAATTTATGCTCTCTTAATCTCTGAAGAACGATCCTTAAATGTTGAAGGTGTTCATCCTCATTCTTAGAGTAAATTAGAATATATCGAGAAAAACTAGGACCAACTTGTCCAAACAGTCTTTGACACACTGTTCATTAAATTCATAAATGCGGTAGGGGCGTTTGTTAATCCAAAGGGCAAGATAGTGAATTCATAATGCTCGTACCTTGTCCTGAAGGATGTTTTGTGAATATCTTCATCTTTTAACTGCAATTGATGGTACCCAGATCGAAGATCAATCTTAGAAAACATGGTTGCTCCTCTCATTTGATCAAAGAGATCATCAATGTGCAGCAGTGGATATTTGTTCTTTATTGTTGCTTTATTTAGCATGTCCTAATCTATACATAACTGCAATGTACCATCTTTCTTTTCCACAAAAATTACTGGTGCTCCCCAGGGTGACACACTAGGTCTTATCAGCCCTTTATCAAGCAATTCCTTTAATTGAGCCTTTAGCTTCACTAACTCTGTTGTGGTCATCCTATATGGAGCTTTAGATATAGGTTGAAAAATAGGAATTATATCTGAGAAATCAAAATCTCTTTTAGGAGGCAATCCTGGTAGCTCATCTAGGAACACATCCTCAAAATCTCTAAGAAAAGGAAATTTATCCATATCTAATCTTTCTTGATCTATCAACTCCCTCTTCTCAACTCCTCGGAGTTTTTGAGATTCATAGAATGTCAAATCATCTTGGAAATTAGTTTCCTCTAAACTATTTATTTTCTCCATTTTAATAGTAAAAAGTTGGCACCTCTTTCTTTGGGCTCTTTTCATCTGTAGGGTAGATATTTGTCTCAGTTTGACCTTACTAGAGTTACCCTGTAGGAATACTTTATTCCCAAGGTCATCTAAACATTCTATTATTTTGGCATAATAGTCCACTTTAGCCTGATGTCTCCATAATGAATTTATCCCAAGGATGATGTCATAGGAGCCTAAGGGGGCTACATAAAGGTTTACCTCAGTGGAGAAACTTGGAACTTCAACCTTAGCCTTAAACAAGTATTGCTCTACCTAAGATTTGGTCTAATTTGCATATTTAATTGACCAAGTATTTGCCATGTATCCATCTTTTCTAGAAATTTTACTTAAAATTTTAGGAGATACAAAACATTCTATTGCACTAGTATCTATTAAAACTAAAATTGGCAATCCATATAAAATACACGTAGTTTCAATGGGAGTAATTTGGTATTAAGCTTGCCTATTATCTAGGGCTACATGTACGCATTGTTGGAATGCTACCTATTGAGATGGCAAAGAGTTCCCTCTAGGCTGAGTTCCCTACATCTTATTAGGACACTGGTTGGCATAGTGATCACCGCCAAATGTATAACACCCTCCCACAAGTCCTCGTCTTTCATAAGGCTTTCCAAAATTATCTCCATTCTTTTTGGAGGAGTTATTATTGCCTTTCTTTCCCCCATTAGAGTCATTTTGCTTATTCTTGGACCTTTTATCATTTTTCTCTGAAAATTCCTAATTTTAACTTTTTTTCTTAAAATATTGGGAGGATTGAGACTAATTATACCTTTTTCAATTCCTTAACCTGTAAGAAGACATAGATTTTAACTTTTGTTCATGTTTGATAGATTTTTCATAATCCTAGTCCATTGTAGTGGGACCATGTACATCAACTTCACTCCCAATCTAGGTGTTCAATCCCATAATAAACTTCAGATGAGAAACCTCTCATCCTGCTGATATTGTGGGACATACTTGAGTAGGTGAGTGAACATTTCCTAGTACTCGTTCATAGTTACGTCACGCTATCTTAGATATTGGAAATCTATTAGCTTTTGGTCATAGTATAGCTGAGGCAACCATCTTTGCCTAAAAAGTTCCACAGGCCTTTCCCAGGTTAAACTCGTGGACCTCAAGCTTAACTCCATTTTCTTGTTCATCCATGAAGTGGATGCTTCACCTACCAATTGGTATGCTCCTCATACCGCATTGGTAATTTTAGTATAATTTCTTATTTCAAAGTATTTTTCCATTTCTATAAGCCATGCCTCTGTGACATCTCTGCTTATAGTCCCATCAAACCTGGGAGGTATAACCTTTTTCAAATCTGTGGATAATTCCAAAGCCAGGTTGCTTCTTCTACCCTCTTCCTTCCTTGCTTCGAAGTTATTCTCTCTATATTCACTTTGGGTGGTGTCCTCATGACGTGCCTTATCATCACCCCCATGATAGGATTCCCACCTAGGTCCATGCTGACCCCTGACCTCTTGCTTGAGAGTTCCAATTCTCGCTCTCGTCTCATTGAGCATAGCAAGAATCTAGTCAAGTTTAGAATTGGAGTGGCCTGAAGTTTGCCCTTCTTCCTGGCTATCTCCCATATTGGTTCTTGTCTAAATCGTGCTGCAATATACTTCTCCTGAAGTTTGCAGATTAATCATTCAATTAGTTTTCTCATACTATTGAATCTATTTAGAAATGTAAATCCATTTCCATTCATGCACTCTTAACAAGAAAGGAAAGATTTTCCAAAAATTATCAAAATGCATTATAGTTTCCATGGATTACTTATAATCCATCCATAGTTACAAAAAATTATTCTTTACACCTTGCTACTGCAATTCATTATTAGACTGGGATATCTTCCAAAGTTTATCCTCATTCTTAAGGTTCAACAAATTAGATTTAGGAGGTGGACGTACTCGCAGATAGTCATCCACAACCTCCTAAGTAACATTAGGATCCTTAAGATCACTTTCCAAGATTGGTTTCTTAGGTGTAGAGGGTTTCATTGATTCATTTTTAGAGATAGAAGCAGTAACCCTAACCACTTTCTCCATCTCCTACTTGATGTGTTTAATAGCATTAGCAAAAGTTTCATCATCATCCAACCATGCGCCTATCAAGCAACCAATATGTTTAAGGCGTTTATTTCTTGAGGCTCGTTCCCTCATAGCCTTAAGATAACATCCATTTCTTGTTACCTTCTTCCTGAGTGTCATTCTTATTCTTACCATTCTGGCATAAGAACATCCAAACATTAGCAACTGTTAATGTTGGAGAAGATGTTATATAGCAAGTTCATAGGTCCACGTATTGAACTTGGTAGCTTTGATACCATATGTAACAAGCCATCTCTTGTTAACCCAAAATTAACCAACTTACTTACCATTAAGACTAAAGTCATGATTAGCATAATCAGAGTTAAACAAGTGATAATCAATATCATAATCAAAATCGATATGTATATCTTTTCTGGACATTTCAAAACTAAAATTTACAACATTTCCAAAGACATCATATTAGTGATTTACATTCACTATACATTTACAATGTTTTGTTCATAGTATCAATGATAAATTTAAACATAATTTTGACTGTCAAGTCATATGAAACAATGTACTATATCTAGAACTTTGACATCCATCTTCATAAGTCTTGGCTTGTCTTCTTCTTGGGAAGGAGAGCATCACTCAAGTGCTTTTTCCTCCAACCACAGACCAATGGTCCCTTGCATAACTTCCTACTTGGAAGCAACCCTACCCTTCACGAAGGGAATTGATATAAGGAACCAATTGGTTTTCCATCTAAGTATCTGGTATTGTGTCCTTCATAATACTTCATGGTCATACAACTATAGATCCACTCTAACTATGTATGACACTGCTAGAAGCATTATGCCCTTTGGAGCACAGTGAATCGACTAATGCATGCAGAGATGAATTCATTACTTTGGCCAAAGATTTATATACATGACATTTCGTAATGAACATAGTCAAATTTTCACACACACCGACTCGACTTAGAAGATGTCTCATCCTACAGTGTTCAATTTCACCCTTTCTAGGTCATAGAAGAAAAGATGGGTTCATTTCACCCTCAGTCCATCTATCTTGGACTTTTGACTCCAATTCCAGGAGTGCATTCATTAATTATTTTGTTGCCTATGTAATAGGGAATTTGTGTCTCCATGTCACTCTATTCCCATTTTTCTTTTTTTTTAGTTGCATGTTCATCATTTTTAGATTCAACAAACTATGTCCAGACTAAGTTTCTATGGCTACCTTGTGTTCAAGGTTTTCATTGATTTCATATTGACTATATGACTTATCAATATAGGCTAATAAGTCAACAATGTTAGGTAGACCTTTGGTTAAAAGAGTTCAAATGGGTTATTAAAACCCAAAGCTTCAACCACAAAACATTACCATACCATAAAGAGACACATACATAATATGTTTTCAACAACAGAGTTATCAAAATCATTTTCAAATTCTTTCCTACATGGAAATATAATAACCATTGTTAGTGTGAATAGGGATATTTTCTATCTAGTTTCTATTGTGGTAAGTGTAATTCATATTATTTAACTATTAATTAATATTCTCCCACATAATTCACATGCTAAGTTGACTTAATGAGTCTTCTAGACATTTCTAGTTGTTCCTAGTTGTGTCTAGTTGTTTCTAGTTGTTGATAGTTGTCATATAGTTGTCTTATCCTACACATGTACAATAGTCATTTTATAGGATTAAGACACTTGTCACATGACTCCAACATCTTGGATCTCATCTTTGTATTTATAATCAAGGCTCTCATGTACATTGTATTATATACTATTTGCATTCATTGATAGAATACATTATTATTCTTTAATATTGTCTCTCTTGTGCTTTCATGAATCTTTGGATCTTGGGTGGCTCCTATCTAGCCAACTTTTACATGGTATTAGAGCTCTTTAGGTGGAATCTCTTCCTATTAGCCTAATTGTTGAGAGATTGAATGCAAATTCATGGTGGATCTTGATAGTTGAGTATGCTCTTCTCTTTCATCGAATGATGACCTAGAGAATTAGAAAGACTTGATGGAAATACCATATTTGTGAAGGTTTCCTCTTTATACCTTATATTGCAGGTTCAAATTGGAGTGTGTTGGTACAAATCTAAGTGTACCATTATGTTCAGGAGGTCTAAGATAGTTGAGGTTGGCTTTTGTTTCATCTAAATCGGACACCATATGCTAAATCTATGAGATTTTCAATTCAAGGAATGTGTACCTGAACCGAGAGGTAGCGGCAATTTCAAAGCAGTTTGGGCAAAATTGGGCCCTACCATCATGCTCAAGACACCCAAAAACCTATAGATTGACTATCAAATCGAACAAATTGGACAAAGTTGAATTGAAAGGCAAAAAATTTTCCCTGATTCTGCTGTACGAAATCATAGGTAGAATATTTCTATATTGTACAGTGCTGGCGCAGAGAATCTTGGGCGTCATCAGTCATTGGTTAGTAAAAACCCACTGGGTAATAGTTCATTGTACTCTAGTTTAAATCTTTATCTGCATTCTTTTTGTTTTCTGCGTACTTTCTTTTCTTGCAGAGTACACAGTACCTTGTTGCAGGGTACACAAGTACTAGCAGATAATAAAGTAGTGTGGGGGCACCATGTGGTGTGGGCCCCCCACACCCTATCCTCCACTCTCAGTAGTCTCTAAATAAAATTGGTGGTCTTCATCTAACCTATGGCCATTAACATGCCGTCTTTGAGAAATCATAGGGCATTGACAGTAAATTCTTTAGCCCTTTAAAACAAAGTCCACATATTCTATTAAGTGGTTTGTGTTAAGCAACCAGTGCGGTGGAATTGTCCCACATGGTAAAACAAAAATCATGCCAAAAAATTATATACTTCTTGGTTGTTCCCGACGGTGTAGTCCTTGAGCCTCCAATCAACTTCCGACAGTGTTCAAAGATTCCAGCAGACAACACTCCATCCATCAATGGTTCCCTGGCAGTTGTCTCACATCGAACATTTGAGGCTGGGCAATTTTCTAAACTTGTCAGATGTTCCTAAACCATACCAGCATTTCATTCTTGACAGCAGTTATTACACAGGTGACCAGAGCAGATTAAACTTCACACCGAACTTCACAAAACTGCCAGCGAATTATAGTAGAGGTATAATTTTCTGCATTTAATACAGGGTAGTTTTACTCCCCAAACCCGTGGTTTTCTGCATATGTGGTTTTGCACCCAAATTATAGGTGGTATTTCCTCTGTAAAGTGGTTTTGACTATTCCACAGGTAGATTTTCAAACACGGGGTGCTTTTTTCCTCAGATAGGTGGTTTCAAACAGTACAACTAGCAGTTTTCTAATCTCACTGGTAGTTTTTTTTTGCTTTTCCAGGCGGGGAGGGGGGGATATTTTTTTCTAACAAAAAGGAAAATTCTACTGATGTCAGCAGTGTCATCAGTCCAGGGCCCCTTTCCCTCCCTTCTAGCCCTAAGAGGGTGATTTTTTTCTAGGTGGCATAACTTTTTGCCACAGTGTTGGATTTTGGCAAATGAGATATCGTCAGAAAGCTAGTTCTAAGCTCTTTACTGGGGTACAGGTAGTTTTTTGGTATTTGCAATTTGATGTTAGATTTTGGTGTTTGAAGCCAAAACTTACATTTTGCACTCTCGAGCTCACAACTTTCACCCAGTTTATCAAAATTTCAACTTCTTATAGGCGTTGGAAAGGTAATTCTATGCTCTATAGTTCTATCCATGCCAATTTTCTAGATTTTGCCTTTTACATCAGATTTTTAGTTTGAGTCTATTTGGGTACATACACTCATTAATTGGAGAAAGAGTTGAAATTGGTGATTATTTTTGCTTGGAGGGGCTTCATTTTAAGTCTTCATTCAGATTTTGGAAGTTTTTGAAGCACTATCTTTGAAATTTTATAAAAAAATCAACTATAATGGTTTCTTTAGAGAAAGGGAACTTTAGGCAATGGAGTAATTTTATTCTCACTCATCTTAGTGAGTAGAATCTATTGCCATATTTATATAATGAAGTTCCTATTCTAGACACAAGTAGTAAGTATATGATTTGGAAAGGATATAGGGCTCGTCTTTGGAGTTATTTTTGAGCATGCAAATGATGAGGACCTTTTGGATTCACTTGTTCATTTTGAGTGCCCTTATGCTCTTTTGACTTACATTCAAGAATTATATGGAGATCCCAATACTCCACCATCTCTCAATGATCCTCTTTCCAATACCAGTGTGTCTCTTTGTTCTTTAGAGAAGATAAACCATGATTGTGATCCTTTGGAGGTTTTTGTGACTTCAAATGAGGTTACAGATGCTTTAGAGGTTATTGATTCTTTGTCAGAGATAGTTGATCCACCTTCATTAAGTACTTCCATCATTCCTGAGCAATAAGATTATCATTGTCTTTCCTTATTGGAATTCCTATTTGGAGGACATTGGTTCATTGTTCATGGAATCTCACATTTCAGACTTGGAAGACACATTTGAGGGGTTAACTCTCCTCTTTGATGACAGTCATAGCACAACTATTTTCAACCCATCATTGTCTTTGGAGCTTGGTTATTGTCAATTTCCACTAGATCCTAGATTGTCACTTTCATCAGTGAAGCCTAAGACTCCTGATTTGATTGTGGTATCATTTGGCATTCACATGGAGACACATGGGAAGTTTTCAGAGACATCATATTTCATGAGACTTCCTTCCTAATCTCTTGGTTTGGAGTTGGAGTTTCTTCATGCACCAGTGGATTGGTTTCTTCCAAAGGGGAGGAATGTTGTTTGCAGGTTTTGGATCCTCTTTGGTCTTCTTCTTCTAGCATTCACCATTAGCACAGGAGCTTCTTCATTATGGGGGAGACATCTTGTCTCATGCTCTTCCTCTTATGGGGGGGCTATTGATTGTATATATGTGATGGATGTTGTATTTGATGAAGAGATTGTAGACAGAAGTGAATGTACAGAGAAGAGGAAGATGAAAACTTTTTCATCTTAATGACATTGCGAATAAGGTTTTTGAATAAAAATGGATTTTGTGTGTACGGTGGAAATGAGAATGTAGATTGGAGATTGTAGAAGAAGGAATATGAAGATGACTTATTCAGAGAAGAATGTGAATGGATTTTTGTTTGAAAATGTTTTATGCAGAGAAATAAAAATGTAGGTTGATCTAAATGTGGAAGATCAAGGGTTTAATGAGAAGTAACATAATTATGTAGGTTACGAAAATGATTGCGTGTGTGTGGAAAAACATGCAGTATTGAAGACATTTTTGTGAAGAATATTTTGAAAAGAAAATATAGATGATATTGTGAGGTCATGTTTATGTAGGAATGAATCCAACAAGGATGAAGACATTATGCAACAAACTTACAGATTAAACCATGTCAAGACAATATGCAGTTGATTGTGCAGAGATAATCCAAATCAGGTGAATTGTTTGTACAGAGATACTTTGAATCAGGTGAATTGTTTGTTCAGAGATAATGAGACTAATATGTAGATTGAATTGAGTGTAATTGAAAAGAGATATGAAATTTAGGGGCTTGTATTGAAACAAAGAAACCCTATGTATTCCTTGTATTGTTTTGAGATTATAGTTTGGTGCCAATGAGGCTTGTATGGTCAGTGAGACCACTTTATGTGCCAGTGAGGCTTGTATGGTCAGTGAGACCTCTTTATGTGCTAGTGATGCTTGTATGGTTAGTGAGACCTCTTTGTAGCCAATGAGGCTTATATGGTCAGTGAGACCTACTTATAACTAGTGAGGTTTTGAATAAGCCAGTGCGGCAATTTTCAGAGGTTTTTCTACCCCTGGAGGGTTTTCATCTCGTATAATATTTTGTCTTGGTCTCATGTCTTATGTTAATTCATACTTGTACATATGTGTTTAACAAATTATTGATGTCCTCATCTCTCTTTGTCTTGTAATTTGAAAGGTACAAAAAATTGTAAAAGTTTACACAACACTGATTAACCCCCCCTCTCAGTGTTGTCATGGACTCGAACAAGTGGTATCAGAGCATAGGTTCCCTATAGAAGTCTAATCATCTTGGGTATGTCTTGATAGTGGAGTACCATGGGAAAGAGTAGAAGAAATAAGGACATGAGAAAGGTCAAGTCTCATATTGATCAAAAGACACTATCTATATGAAATTCAAATGTTGATATACAATCAATTGATAGAAACATTTCTCAAGTTGAATCATGTATTAAATTAGAAAAAGAGTTTTATGGAGTTCCTTTGTTTGATGGTGCAAACTTTTTTGTTTGGTGTATTAGAATGCAAATATATCTATCTTCTTTAGGATATGGTGTTTGGATGTTAGTTGAATCACCTAATACTACAAATAACAAAGAAGCCCTTGAATGTATTCATATAGCAAAGAAGGTTATTTTGTCTGGATTATCTAATGATGTCTCTTGTCAAGTTATGCATTGTGAAACAACTCAGGATGTGTGGAAAGAATTGATAAGAATCTATCAAGGTGATGATAAAGAAGAGGTCAACCTAGTGTGTGAAGAAAGTGGCAATGAAAGGAGACTTTCAAATGAAGGAGATGAGACTCAATCAGATTTAGAAGAAGAAGATCACATTATAAGTGATGATGAACAAGAGTTTGAAGTTGATGTAGAAGGAGAGGTCATGTATGCTTTGAGTGAACTCAAGAAATACAAAAAGGAGAACCAGAAATTAGAGTTGCATCTACAATAGGAAAAAGATTTCAAAGACAAGATATGTTTAGATTTTGCAAAAGTTTCTTTAGAATTTGAAGAGGCAAGAAATCAAATTGCAAATATAAAGAGTTATGTTGATGAATCTAACAAAGTGATTATTAGTTTAAAGGCTAAAATTGAGGAAGACAAAAGAATAATAGATGTAACAAATTCTGATCTTGAGGTGAAAAGAATTGAGTGTTTGAAGTTAGAGAAAAAAATAGTCTCTTTGAGAAAGGATTTGGAAAAGACATCTTCAAAGTTGCATAAGAATATTCAATTTGAAAAGAACTTACTGAATGTTTGAATGATATATTGAACAAGCAAAAGTATCACAATGACACTACTGGTTTAGGATATGAAGAAGGAGAGTGTTCTAAAGCCAAAGAAACTCCAAGAAGTAAAATTGATTTAAGTCATCCTGTTGCTACTCCCAAAGGCAAAAAGAAGTCAGAAGCTGAAATGAATACCAAAGATGAGTTTGTCAAAATGCATAATCAAATGAGGAGAAATTTCAGAAGAACTGCTCCTGTAAGACAAGATTATATGCACAGGTATAATTATTCATTTAATGGTTATTGTTATATCTATAATCATTTTGGACACAAAGAAATTGATTACATAAGGAATACTAATCTTGTATGTTACAAGTGCAATAATGTTGGTCACATAGAAAGAAATTGTAAAATCCATAGAAGGTATGATCCTATGTGGAAGCATAACATAAATGCTCAAGGGATGTAAAAAGGGTATTATCAATCATTTGAATCAATTATGATTACAATATAGTTTTTTATACATGCAACTCTCTTGGTCATAAAGCACACAGTTGCAGAAAAGCATCACCTGATTTGAAAAAGTGGAAAAGGAAAGAAGCTAAAAAAGTTTGGAAGAAGAAAGAACCTGTAAAAGTTTGGAAGTAGAAACAAAGTCAAGAAAAGATAGATCCTAAACTTGTGCATCTTACACAAGTCACTTCATCAATTGCAAAACATATGGCATGAAGTTAGGGGGAGTTGTCTGTGTCCTATTAGTTATCCCCAAGAAGTTTTAGAAAGGAGATTATTTGATGTTTGTCACTATGATGATCATGCTATTGGATTCATGCCTGATAATATGTTATTCATATCAATCTTGTGAAATAAAGTTCTTAATGATGTTGATAACTAAGTTGATCTTTAGTGTGTGATAGTGATACAGGTGATTAGTGGTTCATAATATCATAATGCAAACAAGATAAGATGTTCAGGGGTTCAATGCACAAAGTATGTGATGATGTTAAGTGTCTTAAATGATCTTGTTCATATCATGTTGATGCTTACAAAGGTTGAGTTGTCATGATGTTACAGTTCAAAGTGTTCTTGATATGTGTTGTTGCAGGAAGAACTTGATGGTGTAGTTAGTTTGTTGATGTGCAGATTAATGGTGCAGTTACTTTGTTTGAATGATGGTTGACAGGTCCTAGGATCAAAACTTAACTCTCAAAGACAAGATCTTGGGTGTACTCAAGGAGTTCTCGTCAGATGTTAGCATATGTTGGATGAAGAAGTTACAAATGGAAGAAGTCAATTTATAGCATATGTCTCTGCATTTGTTTTTGCGAAGGTATTGATAGTGGTTTTATATATATCAGATTTGACATTATGTTGTAGAAAGTGTCATGTGTAGGAACTGGAAGATAGTCTTCATTCCTTTCAAGATCATGGTCTTCATTCTTTATCATGCCAAGAAGTGTGTGTAGGGGTAAATTTGTTGAAGGTTGATTGTCCATCTTGTAGTCACTATCATGAAAGTGTTCTATGATCATCATGTCATCAAGAGTTGTGAATAGTATAATGAGTAGTCTTCATGTTTGTGTTTATGGCTGTTGAAGTGGTTATGATATTTTTTGCATGAATTTCAAGTTCATATATGTCAGCCTTCATCTTGTCAAAAGAAGTGAACAGAAGATTTCAATGATGTCAGTTTTCATCTTCATATTTATGTTGGTGTTGTAACAAGAAGTGGTATTGTGTTGAGATAGATATGCATGCTTCATTCTATCAGGACAGTGCTCTTTTGTGCAGATTTTATGATGCAACAGATATTATTTTGTGTATGCAAAATTTGGAATAGTTTATGGGTAGTTTATAATAGTGGTTTGATGCTTTATTTGTTTTGTCTCTCACGATGTTTCTCTCAAGATGAAGAGTTCTTCTCAGGTATTGTCAAAAATTGTTTGTCATACTCTCGCTTCAAGATTGATATTTTTGTCATCATAGGCTCAAAGAGAAGATAACAGGTGAACAAAATTTTATGTCTTTAAAATCTAAAATGTTATGATAAAGGTTTAACATCTTTTAGTGGAGTTAAATGACAGGGGGAAGCATCTTATCCTTTGTCATCAGATGTCAAAAACGGGGAGAAAAAGAGAGTGGATCATTGATAGGGAGGACTCTAGGCTACCTGCTCTACATCCTGTAAGTGTACAAGACTGTTTGACAACAGTAGCCTTCCTACCAATTCAAAGTGCTAAAAGACATACTCTTTGCAGAGATGAAAAACTCTACTTTTCTGCTTGGTGTGGAACACATACCTTGTCCTCACTGCTTCCAAGATACTACCTAAATGACACATAACTTTCTGAGCCCGTTGCCCACCCTTCTCACTCTGTTCAAGGGTCTGGACTGCTTGGTGCTCACTTTCCTTCTCTCTATTTTTCCACCCCTGCAAATCTATTTTCCTACTTGTTTATCTAGCTGGACTCCTCACTGAGCTCGCCTAGAACAAGCATGCATTGTCTCTAGCTGGCAATCCGACCACCCCACAAAAGAAAAACAAACAAAGAGCATGACTCTGCTTGATGACCTCCATACTGTACAGTGGGATTTGAAGAATCATCAAAACAGAGTCATGGTTTGTAAAAGAAAGCAAACTTGCAGAAATAGAAAAGACTAACCTACTACATAATGGTAAACTGAAAACATAAAAGAAATACACAAATGATCTAACTACTGAATTTGATTTTTATTCAAAAATTGCCTTTACATTAGAATGCTTCTCAAATCAAAATCTTTTTCTTGTTTCTTCTGCTCCACTCCTCATACAAAAAGAATGCTGCTTTTTAAATGTATTCCATGTTCGTTACAGGATGGTTCGATCACTAGAACGGTTCATATTCTAACTGCCCATTCAGTTCTGTGCTATCGGCAAGACAGATTCTTTGTCGCACCGATTATATTCTTCCCCTGTCGATATGCATTCTATTGACTTTCGCATTCATGAGAACTTTTAGTCCCACATGCACCCGTTCAAGTCAGCCACTGCGGTTTATATATCCGTCAACTTAGTAAACGCTTGTTGGCACTTTTACCGCCGATGACCCCTGTCTACCCCCATCGGCACAACCCAAACTGTCGGCACGACCACAACCATGCACTCTGATAGTCCCTTGTCTCACCGATACCAAGTCTTCACCCTTCGTTAGCGTGACCACTGTGCATCGGCCTAAAGCATTAAAGCTACGCTGATAGAAGTCCTTGCACCGACGTCCAACTCCATCAGAGTAACACATAGCTGTTGGAGTGACTTTCACAACCATCGCCGATAGCAAGCCTCATACTGATGACAAGCCTCGGCAACACTTCATCGGACAGACAATTAATATCAGAGTGACACCCACATCCTTCACTGATAGTGATTCTCATGCCGATGGCCTTCACCAACCTTTACCACTCCATCGGGGTAACACCAAGCGATTGGAGACACAACCACAGGCTCCGCCGATGACCACCCTCATGCCGATGGACATCACACATCGGTAAGACCTACCTCCATCGGTGGAATGTTCTCCTTGCTTGCCGATATCCATTATCTTCTCGATGATTAGTGCCATCAGCTAGACCTGTGTCTTCGGCCTAACCTTCCGATCTCCTCTCGATAGGCATCTCACTCTGATAAACCCACTACTCCATTCGCTAGACCATTGAACCTCAACAGCAGTTCAAACGCAAAGTTCAATAGTGAGGTTCATCCTCCACAATCATGATCGGCTGAAACATTGAACCTCAACAGCGGTTCAAAACACAAGGTTCAACAATGAGGTTCAACCTCAAACAAAATGATCGGTGATTTCAACTCCACTACACAAAAAGAATGAACCCGTTGAACCATTGAACTTCAACAGTGAGGTTCAATCACAAGGTTCAACAAAATGGTTCAACTGTTGAACAAAATGCCGAACACCTTCAAAATGCTCAAAAAACTCCAAAAACAAAAACACAAGCTGCAAACTAAAAATTGACAACCAAAAACTATGTACGGCTGCATTAAGCCTTGGTGCTCTTGCACTATACTCCCCCTGTGTGGAAAGAAACTAAGTCACCTCCGGTGACAATGAGGCAAAGTCAATGCCCCTCTTTTTGAATTCTGACTCTGCAACCCAGGTAGCTTTTACTTCAGGCAACTGCTTCCATTTTACCAAATGCTCCATCTAGACACCATGTCTGGTTTGCTTCTATACTCTTGAATCCAGTATTTTCTCTACCTACAGTTTGGGTTTTAGTGGCAAAGTCACATCTTTTGCTATTTGTTCCTTCTCTGAAATGGATCCATCTGCTGCTGACTGAGGACCCCTGTATTGCACCAGGTCTTGGACATTAAACACTGGTGAGATTGCCAAATCTTCTGGCAATTCAATTCTGTATGTATTATTTCCATACTTGTTCAGTATTCTGCAAGGACCAATTCTCCTCATCTACAGTTTGGTTGGCATTCCTTTCTGCATTCTAGCTTTGTTCAAGTGCACCATAACCAGATCACCAACCTCAAACTGAATATCCCTTCTGTGGGCATCTACTCTGTCCTTGATCTTCTGTGTGTTCTCTGTCAAGGTTTTCTTCACCTGCTCATGCACTTCTTTCATGGATTGTGCAAAATCCTCTGCATGTCCACTTCTATTCTCCATGTTTCCCATATTTCTAAGCTCACATATAGCTCTGGGATGCATTCCATAGACTATTTTGAATGGACTCTTACCAGTAGTCCTATTCACACTGTCATTATAGGCAAATTCTACCTGATGAATGACAAGATCCCAACTCTGTCCATATTCTTTGGTTATACACCTTAACAGGTTGCCCAATGTCCTGTTTACCACCTTTGTCTGACCATCTGTCTGTGGGTGATATGCTAAACTGAATGACAAATTTGTCCCCAATCTCTGCCACAATGTTTTCCAGAAATGCCCCATGAATTTAGCATCTCTGTCAGACACAATACTTGCTGGAAGTCCATGAATTCTGATCACTTCTCTGAAAAACAAGTGTGCTATATGACTGGCATCATGAGTCACTTTGCAGGGAATGAAATGACTCATCTTGCTAAACCTGTCCACAACTACATATATGCTGTCATAACCAGTCTTAGTCTTAGGCAAACCAACTACAAAATCCATACTTACACATTCCCATGGTCTGGAAAGAATGGGTAAGGGTTGGTACAGTCCTACATTTGAAGTGGTTCCCTTGGCCTTCTGACATACGATACACTGCTTTACATACCTTCTGATGTCTCTGTGCATCCTTGGCCAATAATAGAACCTTTGGACTAGCTCCAGTGTCTTATTCAGACCAAAATGGCCACTAAGACTACCATTGTGCTTCTCCTATATGAGATTTTCTCTCATAGATCGTCTTGGCACACATAATTGTCCACCTTTGAATAGCAATCCCTGCTGTAAGGTGAAATCTGCAAACTCACTGTGAAAGTGATTCTCAAAATCTTGACATACCTTGTATGCCTCAGCAAAATCTTCATCATCTTGGTAAAGATTCTTGAAATCTTCAACTCCAATGCTCTTCAATTTCACTTCTTATACTGTGAGCAATCTTCTGCTCAAAGCATCTGCAACTCTGTTTAGCTACCCCTTCTTATGCTTAATTGTAAAGGTATAAGATTACAGGTACTCCATCCATTTGATATGCCTGCTGCTTAACTTATCCTGTGAGTTTAGAAAACTCAGAGCTTGGTTATCTGTGTAGACAACAAATTCTTTAGGTAGGAGATAATGTCTCCACTTCCTCAATGCTTGGACTAGAGCATACAACTCTAAGTCATACGAAGAGTACTTACTCTTTGCTTCATTTAGCCTCTCACTGAAAAAGGCTACAGGTCTATTTTCCTGATTTAGCACTACTCCTATAGCTATATTACTTGCATCACATTCAATAGTAAATAGCTTATCAAAACTAGGCAGCAACAAAATAGGTTGTGTTGCTACCTCTTTCTTCAACCTTTCAAAACTTCTATCTACAGCTGGTGTCCATCTGAATTTTGCTTTCATTCCACCCTTGATTGTATCCAACATGGGTGCACATATTCCACTAAAATTTCTGATAAACTTTCTGTAAAACTGGGCTAAGCCATGAAAACTTCTCACCTCTGTGGCTATTTTGGGAGTAGGCCAGCTCAATATGGCTTCTACTTTGGACTTGTCCATCTTCAACTCTCCCTGGGACACCACAAAACCAAGGTATACCAATTCCTGCTTCATGAATTCACACTTCTCCAGATTGATAGTTAGTTGTTCATCATGTAATTTTTGCAAAATAGTATTTACATGTTCTAGATGTTCTTCCTTGGTCTGACTAAAAATTAGAATATCATCTAGAAAAACAACAACAAATTTACCAATGTAATCCTTTAGGACTTCATTCATGAGTCTCATAAAGGTACTGGGTGCATTTGATAGACCAAATGGCATAACAAGCCACTCATACAGTCCTTCTGTGGTCTTGAAGGCTGTTTTCCACTCGTCTCCTTCCTTGATTCTTATTTGGTGGTAAGCACTCTTCAGGTCTATCTTGGTGAAATACTTTGCTTTTCCAATACAGTCCATGAGATCTTCAATTCTTGGAATTGGGAATCTATACCTTATAGTTATTTTGTTTATGGCTCTGGCATCTATGCACAATCTCCATGATCCTCCTTTCTTGGGTGCCAACACTGTGGGCACTGCACAAGGACTAATACTCTTCCTGATCAATCCTTGATCTAGCAACTCCTGCACTTGCCTGGAAATCTCTTTGTGCTGATCTGGAGTCATCTTGTAAGGTGCCTTGTTTGGCAATAATGCCCCTGGAATCAGGTCTATCTAATGGCTTATTGCTCTCTGTGGAGGCAATGTGGCTGGTGTACCATCACTGATTATGCCTTTATACTTCTCCAGTATAGGCTGCATTTCTTTGGGAATCTCTATCTTCTTATCCTGCTGTCCTTCTTTTGGTTTTACTATGATGGCATAACCAATACCATCTTCCTTAAGAGTATTCAGAAACTCTTTTCCACTCACAACCAAGATATTAGGACTCTTTGTCTGAACTGCATCTTCATCTTCCAATGACTGAATTTTATAGGTGACACCACCCTTCTAAAAAGAATAGGCATTCTTCTCACCATCATGTACTGCTTTTCGGTCATACTACCATGGTCTGCCCAATAAGAGATGGCATGCATCCATGGGTAGTATATCACATAATACCTTATCCTTATAGCCACCTATACTAAACTCTACCCAACTTTGTTCATTCACTACCACATGTTGCCCCTTATTCAACCATGTGACTCTATATGGGTTTGCATGAGTAATTCTTTTCAAATTCAGTTTCTTAACTACTTCATCAGAAATAATATTATCAGTAGATCCTGAGTCTATGATAATTTTACATACCTTATTCAAAATCTTGCACTTGATTCTAAATAGTGCTCTCCTCTGGCTTGGTTCAGACTTTACTAGTTCCTTCATCAAGGTTCTCCTTATCATCAGGTTCTCTCCATCTTCTGAGTTCAGATTGACCTTAGGTAACTGGCTACTAGATGCATTGTCTTAGACATAGTGATTCCTCTTATCACCTCCTTGAGAAGAGGATGTGGTCTTTTCTGGACACCTATATGCCGGATGACCTAGATTGCCACAGTTGTAACACTTCATGTTGGTGAAATAGGATCCTCTGCTTGATCCTCCTGACCTTCCTCTATTAGATCCTCTTCCTTTGTGGTTTCCTCTACCACTTGACTCCCCACTCTGCTCTGTGAGTTTGGATTCTGCTTGGGATCTATTGTCAGCATTCCTTCCACCAAAACCTCCTCTGTGTCCTCTATTATCTCTGCCTCTTCCTCTTCCTCTGCTATTTGAGTCTTGTTTCCTCTTGTTCTTTTCCTCCACTTTTAGTGCCAGCTGATAGCATTTTTGCACTGTGGTAGGGCACAGCAAACTGATTTCCTCTTGTATATTCCACTTCAGACTGTTAAGGTACCTTGCTACCTTTATGCTTTCATCCTCTATTACTTTGGACCTTAAGTATAGCTTTTGGAATTCTTCAGTGTATGCATTGACATCTAATTCCTTTTGTCTCAGATTTTGTCTCTTCCTGTGGAGCTGTATTTCATAATCTTCTGGCATATATGCTTCTTTAATTTTAGCTACCATTCCCTTCCAAGTAGCTATGGGCTTCTTATCTTCTTTTGCTCTTTCGGTCTGCACAAATTTCCACCAGGTTAAGGTAGCTCCCCTGAGTCTAGATTTGGCCACCTTTACTTTCTGTGCCTCACTTACACCATCACATTCAAAGTGATTTTCAAGTCCTTCTATCCATTCCATGACCAAATCTGGGTCCATTTTCCCACTGAAAAGTGGTACTCCTTCTAATGTTTTACCACTCATTGCTTTCAAAGCTTTCAAGAATGGTTCTTCTTCCAACTTAGGATCAGGTGTGGGCTCTTCATCCTCTACAGATACACCTTTTCCCTTATCCTCAGAATATTTAACTCTCTGGCTAACTTCTTCAGTCTTTTGCAACATTAAGCCTAGCTTACTCTCCATTTCTGCTAGTCTTTCTTGTAGGAGTCTATTCTCCTCTTCTTGATCCTCAACCTTCTTTGCTAACTCTGCATTAGTCACAATTTTCTTGGATGAACTAACAGACTCACTTGAACTCAGTGATGACATACAACTCTTCTATTCCTATCTAGGAATAACCCAAATCTTACCGCTCTGATACCAATTTGATAGGGAGGACTCTAGGCTGCCTGCTCTGCATCCTGTAAGTGTACAAGACTGTTTGACAACACTAGCCTTCCTACCAATTCAAAGTGCTAAAAGACATACTCTTTGTAGAGATGGAAAACTCTACTTTTCTACTTTGTGTGGAACACATACCTTGTCCTCACTGCTTCCAAGATACTACCTAAATGGCACATAAATTTTTGAGCCCGTTGCCCACCCTTCTCACTCTGTTCAAGGGTCTGGACTGCTTGGTGCTCACTTTCCTTCTCTCTATTTTTCCACCCCTGCAAATCTATTTTCCTACTTGTTTATCTAGTCGGACTCCTCACTGAGCTCGCCTAGAACAAGCATGCATGCCTCTAACCGGTAATCCGACCACCCCACAAAAGAAAAACAAAAAAAGAGCATGACTCTGCTTGATGACCTCCATACTGTACAGTGGGATTTGAAGAATCGTCAAAACAGAGTCATGGTTTGTAAAAGAAAGCAAACTTATAGAAACAGAAAAGACTAACCTACTGCAGAATGGTAAACTGAAAATAGAAAAGAAATACATAAATGATCTAACTACTGAATTTGATTTTTATTCAAAAATTGCCTTTACATCAGAATGCTTCTCAAATCAAAATCTTTTTCTTGTTTCTTCTGCTCCACTCCTCATACAGAAAGAATGCTGCTTTTTAAATGTATTCCATGTCTGTTACAGGACGGTTCGATCACTAGAATGGTTCATATTCTAACTGCCTGTTCAGTTCTGTGCTATCGGCAAGACAGATTCTTTGTCGCACCGATTATATTCTTCCCCTGTCGATATGCATTCTATTGACTTTCGCATTCATGAGAACTTTTAGTCCCACATGCACCCGTTCAAGTTGGCCACTGCGGTTTATATATCCATCGGCTTAGTAAACGCTTGTCGGCACTTTTGCCGTCGACGACCCATGTCTACCCCCATCGGCACAACCCAAACTATCAGCACAACCACAACCATGCACTCTGATAGTCCCTTGTCTCACCGATACCAAGTCTTCACCCTTCGTCAGCGTGACCACTGTGCATTAGCCTAAAGCCTTAAAGCTATGCCGATAGAAGTCCTTGCACTGACGTCCAACTCCATCGGAGTAACACATAGCTGTCGGAGTGACTTTCACAACCATCGCCGATAGCAAGCCTCATACCGATGACAAGCCTCGGCAACACTTCATCGAACAGACAATTAATATCAGAGTGACACCCACATCCTTCACCAATAGTGATTCTCATGCTGATGGCCTTCACCAATCTTTACCACTCCATCGGGGTAACACCAAGCGATCGGAGACACAACCACAGGCTCTGCCGATGACCACCCTCATGCCGATGGACATCACACATCGGTAAGACCTGCCTCCATCGGTGGAACGTTCTCCTTGCTTGCCGATATCCATTATCTTCTTGATGGTTAGTGCCATCAGCCAGACCTATGTCTTCGGCCTAACCTTTCGATCTCCTCCCGATAGGCATCTCACTCCGACAAACCCACTACTCCATTCGTTGGACCATTGAACCTCAACAGCGGTTCAAATGCAAGGTTCAATAGTGAGGTTCATCCTCCACAATCATGACCGGCTGAAACATTGAACCTCAACAGCGGTTCAAAACGCAAGGTTCAACAATGAGGTTCAACCTCAAACAAAATGATTGGCGAGTTCAACTCCACTACACAAAAAGAATGAACCCATTGAACCATTGAACTTCAACAGTGAGGTTCAATCACAAGGTTCAACGAAATGGTTCAACTGTTGAACAAAATGCTGAACACCTTCAAAATGCTCGAAAAACTCCAAAAACAAAAACACAAGCTGCAAACTAAAAATTGACAACCAAAAACTATGTACGGCTGCATTGAGCCTTGGTGCTCTTGCACCAATCATGAAGTTTTGCCATCAATGACAAAGGGGGAGATTGATGGTAGTTTTTTGTCATTGATGTCAAAAAGGTATTGAGGGTGTTGAGTTGTTGTGCATCTCCACAAGGTATCATCAGGACAACAAGACATTGGATGGTCACTTGTACTATTGACAAAGGTTATTCATGATCATGCCTTTCATATTCAGCAGTTCACATTTATTCATGGGATAATGTTGTTCACATATAATGGAAAAACATGTGGCAGAGATATCAAATAGGTAATTGAGTTCCTGTGATAACTTGATCTTGATTGGATTATTGTATCTTGTCATTCATAGTCTCAGAATGCCATGGTTGCAGTGTTAAACAAATCATGATATTCATGATGTTCATGTTCAGTGAACTTATAATAGGAAAAGAGTGTTGTGTTAATTATTTGGCAATGGTCATGTTTGATCATCTTGGATCACTTAATAGAAATGTTGGATCACATGGTGATTGCTCCTTGTCAAAAATACAGTTGGTAGATATAAAAATAGTTTTGCAATCTTTGATGGTTGTATGTCGAGTGCAGGAGACCTCATTGATCTTATTAAAGGTTACATAAAGTTGTTGGTTGATGCCATGATAATATACATTGCAAAGTACCGTCAATTTAACAAAGTATTTATCTAGTTAATGTTGTCAGTAAACAAGAACTTATATTTAGTTGACTCCATGATAATAAGAAGGTTTAAATATATATCAAGAAGGGTTGTTGAATAATAACCAAGGGTTTGATAGTGGTAAGGGATCAAAATGTTGAATTAAAATGTTTTAAAACATATCTTATAAATCCCTCTCTACCCGTCAAATAAGGTATGCACTTTATGTTATTTTTGATCGTTGACCTGTGATAGAAGGTCATCCCACTTAAGCTGACCGGTTGAAGGGGTGTTAAGACATTTATTCACCAGCCTCATTAACCTCACTTACCTTTATCTTTGGTCTCCTACATGTGTTTTGAGTGGGAAAAGAAAATCAAAGGTCTTGTTTGAAATTACAATGGGAGTGAATAAGCTATATCAATGGCTTTCATTTAAATTTAGAAACCTTTTATTATCTTCTATTTTGATGGGTTTTTGGATGTCAAAAGCACAAAGACTATAGTTTTAAAGTTTGTTTTAAGGATTTTTAAAGGCTACCTTTAGCCTGATCAAAAGGCATCTAGTTAGTGATTTTGAAAGCATTTTTTTTGGAAATTTTTTTTATTTCATTTATCTCTGAAAACTAAAAAGAAAGATTTTAAGGAGATTTTTTTTAGCAGATTTATTTGAGTGAAGATTGGTTTCTAATTTTAAAACTACAAGTGGGCCTCCCCCTCTCATGTCACTTGAGAATATTAAGGACTTTATTTTTCTCAAAGAAGGGAGAGATTTTTTTATGAAGATTTTATTCTTTTTTTAAATGGTGATTTTTTTTCAGAGGTGGATGTTGTGGCATTCTTTTTAGTAGGTTATGAAGATATTTTTTAAGGCTATTAAAAATATCAAAGTCATGGAATTAATTTTGGAGATTTTTGCAAAGAATAAAAGAAGAAGAATGTGTAAAGAAAGAAGAATATGAAGGGTTATTGTTACATTGTGAATAAGATTTTTTTCTTGGCAAGTGAATGGGATTTTGTTTTTGCAGGAAGACGAAGAGATTGTAGGTGGAAGTGAATGTACAGAGAAGAGGAAGATGAAAGATTTTTCATCTTAATGACATTGTGAATAAGGTTTTTGAATGAAAATGGATTTTGTGTGTATAGTGGAAATGATAATGCAGATTGGAGATTGTAGAAGAAGGAATATGAAGATGACTTATTCGGAGAAGAATGTGAATGGATTTTGTTTGAAAATGTTTTATGCAGAGAAAATAAAAATGCAGGTTGATCTAAATGTGGAAGATCAAGGGTTTAATGAGAAGTAATATAACTATGTAGGTTATGAAAATGAAGGTGTATGTGTGGAAAAACATGTAGTATTGAAGACATTTTTATGAAGAATATTTTGAAAAGAAAATACAGATGATATAGTGAGATCATGTTTATGCAGGAATGAATCAAACAAGGATGAAGACACTATGCAACAAACTTATGGATTGAACCATGTCAAGACAATATGTAATTGATTATGCAGGGATAGTCCAAATCAGGTGAATTATTTGTACAGACATACTTTGAATTAGGTGAATTATTTGTGTAGAGATAATGAGACTAATATGCAGATTGAATTAAGTGTAATTGAAAAGAGATACAAAATTTAGGGGCTTGTAGTGAAACAGAGAAACCCTCTGTATTCCTTGTATTATTTTGAGATTGTGTTTTGGTGCCAGTGAGGCTTGTATGGTTAGTGAGACCTCTTTATGTGCCAATGAGGCTTGTATGGTTACTGAGACCTCTTTATGTGCCAGCCAGTGAGGCTTATATGGTCAATGAGACCTACTTGTAACAGTGAGGTTTTGAATAAGCCAATGAGGCAATTTTG
Source organism: Cunninghamia lanceolata (assembly GCA_027924645.1). Classification (NCBI taxonomy): domain Eukaryota; kingdom Viridiplantae; phylum Streptophyta; class Pinopsida; order Cupressales; family Cupressaceae; genus Cunninghamia; species Cunninghamia lanceolata. Next base: position 5,264,684 of record BSBN01000739.1, read on the forward strand.
AGAGGTTTTTCTACCCCATGAGGGTTTTCCTCTCATATAATCTTCTGTGTCTTGGTCTTATGTCTTGTGTTAATTCACACTTGTAGATATGTGTTTAACAAATTATTGATGTCCTCATCTCTCTTTGTCTTGTAATTTAAAAAGTACAAAAATTTGTAAAAGTTTACACAACACTAATTCACCCCCCCTCTCAGTGTTGTCCTGGACACCAACACTTGTCTCCTCTACATTTTTCCCCCACTTTAGTGTATGTGCAAGGTGGTGTAAAAGGAAAGGGGAGAAAACTAAAAATAATTATGATAAAAATGATATGAAGCTTTTGGAATTTGAGTTGCCCAAACAAGTATATGCTCCTGACCCATGAAATTTGTGCATGAATTAAAAATGAAATTAGTAATAATATGCATCCTCAAATTGTGCATTGCAAAGGAGTGCCCATAAATCAAGGAAACAAAATGATTAATGTCATATTCATGATTTTTTGTGTAAAAAATTATATTGGTTCTTGGACAACGAGCTTTAGATTCATTCATGTAAGTTACTCTATGGAATTTGACCTTTAATGCATGTGGAAGATGGTTGGCTAATGTATATCTATTTAATGAAAAACTAGTTGGTGCTAAGAAGCATCACAGATATCTACTATTATAATTGTTACCATTTTTTGACCCCAGCTCAAAAATTGGCTGAGCAGGTTTATCATTTATCATAGTTGAATGTGGTTTGATTTATTTCTATTATGGTTAGTTGCATAGTTATTATGATAAGTGCAGTTCAGTTGTTTCGATGCGGTAAAGAAAAATTTCAATCATTCATTGCATTGTACAATAGTAAAAGAGATAAGTATTCATTCACTACAGTGATTGTTCATTTACATTTTTTGAATACATAAGAGAACAAACATCGCATTGAAGGAAACTATGAAATATCAAATGTCCCACACAAGCCATGGGTTATGACTGAACTCATGCAAATACAAGTAAAGTACTATGCATCTAATGAGGAAGAGGGAAAGACATAGCCATCATTGCCTTGTTTTGGTTGATCTTTGTAAAAGCCTCCAATCTTGCTTCTGACCTCGGCATGTACCTGAAAAAATTGCAGGAAGGTCCCGTTAGAAGCTCTGGTTATGAAAATCCTTCATCAATCAAGATAGACATAATACTTCAGTTGTAATGCATTGATCAAATGAGAGCATCCACATGCAGAAGGAACTGAAGAGAAGCAAACATAAGAACATCATTGTTTTATTCTAATATGTTTGTTTCATTTGCAGGTATAGGACAAATCATGAAGCTGATTGAAGACATTCAGCATGTGGTGTCAAATGGGCTCCCACAAGGGTTGAGCCCAACATGCTGCTACCCCTTGTTCTCAGAAGGGATGAATAGAAGAAGAAGATCATTGATGACTTTCACATGACAAACTAAAAGAGTAATAAGACAATCATATGCATTAGTCCCATTTCAGGACATGACCATGATATCATTTCAGAGTATGAAATGCAACCAAGAACATGACATGAATAGATGGAGGACAAAATTCAATGCATATAACAACTTATATTCTACTTCCACTGCTATAAAATGACATTCTTAGTCCAATTGGAGTGTTCATTATAATCCGTAAATAGATTGCAAAGACAGGTGAGTGCCAGACTTCATACTTTCTCATTTAAGTGGAATGATGGAATCAGATTAAGAGTTTAATGATATAAGCTACCTTTTAAATGATGAAATATATCCAATTATGCCTCACTCTTTCCTATTGATAAGCTAAGTATCAGAACAGGTGTTATCATGTTGTTTTGGGGATATTAGATAAATCTATAGATGTCATCAATACAGACTGTCATAACCAAAGCAACCAATAAAGCATGACATTCCACGTATGACATATGCATATACACAAATGAACTAGACTAATGGCATATGTATGAGAAGACAATAGTTATTACAGATATATGAATATCAAATGAATGAGATAGCCATATAGGACAACAAAAGATACTCACTTATTTTAGTTTGTTACTGTCAAAAGAGCACAACTTTTAATACTAGCACAAAAGATGGATACACATCATGAAAAGAGACAAATGAATATGATAGGAGTACTCAAATAGATACAATAGGCCTGATCAAGTCCTATAGGACATTTCATATGATGCATTTGATAAGATAGAATATAGTAAAAAAGAGCAGCAGAAGTTCATCATATGTTACAGTGTATTCAGAATAGGTAACTGTTGCTTTCATGTATTACAATGCCTCAATGTCATGATATAGCCAAATCATCATATAAAAGAAACCTAATTGCTATAGTCCACTAAATGGACAAATAAAGTTATAGCAGTGAAGACATGCATGCTACTATAGTGGAGGTGTTCAAGGCCATTCAAGTAACAGGATTCTTCCATATGCAAGGTTCATTAAAAGAGTAAGTAGAGCTATAGAGAAAGAATATGTGCAGGCCATCATCACTTCTTTTGAACAATAACAGTGACAGCAATGGGCAAATAAAAGTGATATCATATGCCATACAAAAGTTTTATGCTCATAAAAGAATAAGTATTGCTTCAGTTTTCAAGTCTAAGTATATACAATGAAAGAAAAATGCAAATACATTCATTAGTAAAGCCGTGGCATATAGGTCTATTTGCATTCTTTTCTCAAATACCCACATCAACTTGTAAAATCAATACATTTTGTAGTGTTTAAGAGGGAAGATGATATTGTAAACTATCCAATCAAAGTCGTAAGGGGTGAGTTTACTGTATGATGCCAAGAAATGAAACCCTTCTCAAGTTTTAAGAAGAAGAAGTTTTCTTTCTTTTCACAGTCGAGCAGGGTCAAATAAGAGTATAGAAGACATGGCCACTATAGTAAAAGAAGTTTTGTGTAAAATAAATGAAACCCTTACTCTAAAATATAACAAACTTCAAAGTTGGATGTCAAGAGACAAAGGGCCATTTACAGGAGGTGTTACATGCCACGGTTGTGCCACACATGAAGTTATTTCACATACCCAACAAGCAGAAATAAACCCTCTTCATAGTTTTGTTTATGCAGAGATAAGAGAAGCTATAGGAAAGAGAAAAATAATAGAGAGAAACATTGGACTCATCATGGATAGTGTTGTTGAGAGAAGGATAATGGCCGTAGCCATTCGAGCAAAGCTTTATCATTTTCACCATTTTTTAACAGAGTTCAACACACAGAAAACCAAACAAATGCATATCAAAGACTGGGAGATTGAGGAAACAACAACAATGGCCATGACCATTTAAAGGAAGAAGCCATCAGAATACACAGTGAAATCCATTTTAAAACTCAGATTCAAACTTACCAGGAGGCAGCTGTCATTTTTGCCAAAGGAAGTGCAGAGAAAACCATTGAAGACCATCAAATTAAGCAAGGAAAGCACACAGAGCATGAAACCCCAAGTCCACGGCTAGAGTTACAGAGCCATATCAATGACAACAACAAAAAATGAAATGACCGATGTTTTAGGGTTCAACACTTGCTTTTGTTCGACATCCCTTTCATGTTTGACTATACAAGCATTTTTATCATTTTTATCCAAATGGGATCGGGGTCAACACTTATGTTGACAAGTGCCTAGCAATCATGGAGAGGGGTGGCCAACAGCACAAGGATCATGGCTTATTTTATTAAGTCAAAGGTGAGCATGAGTATGAAATATGCCTTTAGAATCTACTGGGACTTAACATAATTAGTGGCCGACTCACATTTGGAGTCAAGATATTATCATTTGAGCATTTGGTCGAGTGTCTTTGACCTCCCACATATGCATATTTTTTATTATTCCTTCGCATATCTTTATGTATGTATAAGATCGAATCAAACCTTGCAAATGTGAAGCGTATGTAAGATGAAGATGTGGTCAAAGGGCACAATGTGACATGTAGCATTTGTGAAAGCATTGAAGTGGCATTTTGTTGATTCATATAAATGATGGTGAGGTGGTAGAATATCGACACTTAAAGTCTAGGTGTCAAGCCTTTTAAAGCTTTTTTTTTTTTGCAAACATATGTAATAATTCATAGTTTTTTTTATGATTTTTATAGAAAATTATTAATGATATCTTGTAAATATCTTGGTGAATTATAAACCAGATATCGTTTTATTTTTTGCAAAAATCATATCGTTAGGATATCAATTAAGACTACCAAGTCATGTAAAGTTAACTGTAAAGCAATGAAATTATGAATTGCTTTTAAAGTTTAACTATTTTAGGCAGTTAAAGCATTTGGATTTCCTTGAGCAAAATTGAGCATAATAGGACAAAAATTTTGCTTTCATGAGGTAGATTGGATAGATTTGGATGCAGTTTTGGTGGGGACCACCTAGAGGATCAAGTTAGCAATTTTATTTTGCAATTTGGAGGCATTTTGAGGCTATTTTTGGTAGTTTTTTTTTCTGAGGCTCAAAAATGGATTGCAAATCTATTTTAGGAGTTTTTCCAGCTTTCTTCACTAGAGATCATTTAGAGTCATTTATAGGAGAAAAACTTAGTTTTTTGTCGGTTAGTTAGCATCAGTTTCTTTTCTCTTGAGAGTTGTAAACAACAGTTGGCTCATAATTCCCATTTTTTATGCATTGTATTCCTTTCAGTTTGAATAGCAAATCTTCCTATTTCACATACATTTTGCAGTCTTGGTTTGATGTCATATTGTGACTATTTTAGTCCTTTATTTTATCTCAATACTATAAAAGTTTAGTTTCTTCCTAGTTGCATTTTGTTTTTAATAGCAAACCTTGTTGTAAATTACTTAAGGACTAACTACTAGTGAAGTTGTGAAGGTTAATGCTAAAGGATCTGCTTGTGAATGATACAACTTCATCTAGGTTAGATTCTACAATTAGTTTGCATTTTAGTTACATCCTTCTATCCCTTTTCCCCCTCAAGTCAGTAGTTTAGAAGCTATAAGAGAACCAACTCACTCTGGAGATTCATTCTCATGAAAGGAGACCCACATCTAAGAATGATTCCATGTTTCAGCAAGTAGTTAAGTTTTCACAAAGCTTAACAAGGGTGCATACTTGAATTCACAACAATAATGTAGAAAGCAATTGACTTACTTTTTAGTAGTTAAGATTGATTCAACAATGAAAATAAAGAATAAACAAATGTGTTGGATGTTGGTGTAGATAGAGTAATTGATAGTGGAACCTAGAAGTGTTAGTGATAAATATGTGAATGTATTATCATATCTTGGTTAGATGCTCTGCATATATTCCATCTCTATGTGATCATGTGATAATTGAAATACTAGGATGATGTCTTTGAATATACAACCTTATACATGTTACTTAAGGCCTTAAGGAGTCAAAGCCACTTAATAGAAATATGGAAGCAAATTGCTTAACTCTAGATGGGCATCCATAAGAACATAAGCATGTGTGTGAACTAGTTTAAAATAAAAGGAGCAAGTACAAGGTCTGCACTTCTCTTCTCTACATTTTGCCCCTACTTTGGTGTATGTGCAAGGCGGTGTAAAATGAAAGGGGAGAAAACTGAAAATAATTGTAATAAAAAGGATATGAAGCTTTTGAAAATTGAGTTGTGCTAACAAGTATATGCTCCTAACCCATGAAAATTGTACATGAATTAAAAATGAAATTAGTAATAATATGCCCCATCAAATTGTGAATTGCAAAGGAGTGCACATAAATCAAGGAAATAAATTGTTTAATGTCATATTTATACTTTTTTTTGTAAAAAATTATATTGGTTTCTAGACAACGAGCTTTAGATTCATTCATATAATGATATTGCAAATAAAAATGTCATGGTACTATGTGAATACTTTGATAAGAAAATGGATGAATGACAAAGAAAGTAACTGCAATATTTTTGTGGACTATTTATTTGGGCACAATCTGTATGTTTATAAAAATTTCTCAAGTGTCCATGTGGAAACATCAAAGGATTCCATAATGCAATAAGATGAGATTAAACAAACGCCCTATGAATATTCATATTAAAAAATATTTGAACATAAGTATGATGACATAACTTTTTTTCGATAAGTTTTATCGACACGAGGATAAATATCGTTCAATGAATTGTCTAAATAAAAAATATGATATTCCATAAATGACAATGAAATATGAAATATCTAATTTATAGAATTTCAAATAGTTTTATGTATAGTGAATCAGCCAAACTCATGGATATAGAAATAATAATTTCATTGCAATCCTAGCAATGTGGATATCTAATGTGTATAATAGCATTAGAAGAAATATGGGAATATGTGCAATGTGTAATGCCCACTAACAAACTGCATTCATGATTTTTGAAAGTGGTATTATGGTATCAACAAGAGCTAACTAAGTTGCCTCAATAATAGGCCAAATGCCATGGAGATTGGTATTATCAATTGAAGCATCTGGGAAAAAACTAAAGAATAGTAGGGCATCCCCTTTTTTGGGCTTTACTGAATACAAAAAAGAAGTTCAAGATAAGAAGTGAACATTGAGCACATTCGATAAATGTTACTGAATAATATATATGTTAAATCAGGTATTAAATCAAAACTTTCAGCAATAATACCTCAATGGCCATGTTTGGCACATTGTGACCACGAACCATCTTTTCGCTCACTTTGCTTTGCCTAAAAATTTAACATATCAGCAATACTTGGAAAGTTGAATAAGTACACTTTTGGAATATTAAAAAAACATCTAAAAGTTATTAAGCACTTGGAATATGTGATTTTAGGCTGGTAATCTATGAAGTAGGAAACATCAGATAAATCCATGGCTTGATTGAGTTTATTGTAAAAAAAATCAAAATGAGGTTCATATCTTTGGCCATTTTCGTAGTGCAAAATCTGCATTGCCTCTCCATTTTCTAAATACAACATTTGTAATACAAATAAGTTGGAAGTATGATATGAAACTTAGAGTAAAATCTATGACAATCTAATTTTAGTGCAAGCCCAATACATAAAACCATTTGACTAGCATAAAGAACACATGTCAAGAAGCAAGTAAAACATTTGTCATGTTTTGGGAGAAAGGTCAAACCTGCAATGTTTTCTTGAATGCTTGCAACAATTTCATTCTAACAGATGCAAACACACTTTGCAAACAAACAAATCTACTATTAGTTAAAAGAGATGCTTAATAATCAAGAATCTTAAATTTTAGTTTTAACTGAAAAGCAACCCAAAGAATAAATTTAGGAGGTATGAAGTTTTTTTTGCAAAAATCCCTGTTAAATTGTTACATGTATGTACTTATCATGACACTTCATAGAAAAAGTAATACTACAAGTCACTATGAGTGAATGCAAAGAATGGTGCCATGCAAAAAAGAATGATGATTTGAACTAAACAAAACAATAACACAAACCCGAATCCTAGCATGTTGCATACTCACGTGTTCTTTACTCAAGAATTCTCAAGCTTGTTTAGATTTGAGTCATAACTCTTTTCTCTAAGCCATTGTATGCAACCATGGATTTCTCCAACTTGTTTCTTGACTGCAGTTACATAATACAAATAATATGGAAAACAAATTTAGGATATAATTTTATAAATATTATTTTTTGCATGAAACAACTTGGAATAATTTACTTGCCAATTCAATGAGATGATCACACTCTTCATCTGCAAGGAAATTCTTGTACAAAAAGGCCCTGGTTTAGCCACAAGGCAAATCCAGTATTTAAATGACAATGCATAGAATAAATTGAGTTACAAATCCTAGTATATGTTCAAAACAATACCTAATGTCAATTGAAAACTTTTTTATCCTAGTAACGCATGTAATTTGTATTTCATAGGCTTGGGATGCCAAGACAAGTGAGTTAGCTGAGCTAGATCAAAGCCAGGAGGTTGGCCAAATTTCAATATGGAAAGTTTAGAAGCATGCTTTTTAGTTCTTAATAGCATACTATACCTGCACAAAGGATGTCATGGTCACTAAAAATATAGAGAATGTTTAGATATTACAGTAAAACCAAGCTCTAGAAGGGGAACATATATGTAGTCATTTTAGTATTCACTTAACTTGGTGTTAGAGAAATTGAATGATTCACAAATTAATTAGTTTTGATAGATAATACACAAGATGCAAGATGCAATAAGTGATGTGTACTATACAGGGAAAGGATGACTTTTATAGATCTAGGTCTTGTGAACACCCCTGCTTCATGGAGGAAACCCCTTGAAAAATATGAGGACTTTTCAATTCTAACTTGTATATTAAACTAAGACTTACCACTTTGCCTAGACTATCTGAGGTTAGAGAAGCACTTCCAATGGATTCAAAATGCAATGACAATATAAAGCATCATGACTTGATAAACGAATGCATATTAGTCAATCATGACTGCAATGGCTACAAGGAGAACAAAGTCAATAGTGCAGTAAATACTTGTCATAGAGAAAGTAGTCTACTTCAAAAGTTTTATAAAAAACAAGAAATAACTTACACTCTGAAACTCAATTTACTAGGCCCATCTAATAAGAGACAATAGCGCACATAAAACATTAGTCTTTGCATTAGTAATTGTTACAAACACCATGAGCAAGTTATGAAAAACCTTTCTGAGACACAAAACATGGTTAAAACATCACAAGTGATTTAAAATGATGCAGATATAATTGTTATAGTATGCATACCAATAGTATAGTTATAAATCCTCTCAACAGACATAGATTTTACATCGTGAGATGTTAGAGTTATTTAGATCTGATTTTCATTTGATAGATTCAAGTGCAGTTGGCATGCATGTGTGCAGAGAAAAGACTAGATCCATTCTTAATCGTGGCCAGTAGAGAAGTCAATATTGATGAATTATGGTACATTAATTCATTAACCCAACAACATAGACTAACCCATAGAAACACTCAAAGATAGGGAAGAGTAGACATTAACCCATAAAATGTAGAGGTGTAAAAAACTATAAAACAACACTGTAAAAGATATAGGAACTTCAATAGACATATATTCCACTCCCATCAAACAATCTAACCAAATGAATAAGCAATGGAAAAATGAGAGTGTAAAAGATATAGGAACTTACAAATGCCTACTTTTTTGCTTCCAATATGATTGATATAAACCTTATCAAGAGACAAATATTTCACCTTCATCAAACAATCTGAGCAAATGAATAAACAATGCAAATAATCCTTTTCTTGACAGACTTAAATCTTCACGCCATAAGCCATTAATGACACCTGCACTTCAGTCTATTCACATCAAATGAAAATTAGAGACTAATAAATGCACAATGTTCTCATTAAAATGCCACGCGTCGATATTTTGCACTTGTTTAGTCCTAATCTTCATATACATTTCATAGACTGAAGTATAGTTGGCATGCATGTGTGCAGAGAAAAGATTAGTTCCATTCTTAATCATGGACAATAGAGAAGCCGACATTAATGAATTATGGTGAGAACTCTTTAACTCAACAATAGAGACCAACCCATAAAAGCACTAAAAGGTATGGAGGAGTAGACATTAACACATAAATTGCAGAGAATAGCAAACAACAAACATTAACCCATAAAATGTAGAGATGTAAAAAACATAAAATGAAAATGTAAAAGATATAGGAACTTACAAGTGCCTTGTTTTTTGCTTCCAATGCGATAGACATAAACCCTCTCAACAGACATAGATTTCACCCTCATTAAACAATCTGATCAAATGAATAAACAATGCAAGTAATCCTTTGCTCAACAGACTTAAAACTTCACAGCATAAGCCATTAATGACATCTACACTTCAGTCTATTGATAATAAATGAAAACTAGAGACTAATAAGCATGCAGAGAAAATATTAGTTCCATTCTTAATTGTGGTCAGTAGAGAAGTTGACACTAATGCATCAGTAATTGTTACAAACACCATGAGCAAATAATGAGAAACCTTTCTGAGGCCCAAAATATGGTTAAAACAACACAGGTACTTTAAATGATGCAGAGACACCATGAGCAAGTTATGAAAAACCTTTTTGAGACACAAAACATGGTTAAAACAACACAAGTGCTTCAAAATGATTCAGATATATTTGTTACAGTATGCATAGCAATAGTATAGCTATAAATCCTTTCAACATAAATAAATTTTACATCGGGAGATTTTGCAGTTATTTAGATCTAATTTTCATTTGATAGATTCAAGTGTAGTTGGCATGCATGCATGTAGAGAAAAGACTAGTTCCATTCTTAATTGTGGCCAATAGAGAAGTCAACATTATTGAATTATAGTGTGAAGTCTTTAACCCAACAACAGAGAATAACCTATGGAAGCACTCAAAGATAGGGAAGAGTAGACATAAACCCATAAATTGCAGAGAACAACAAACAATAGACATTAAGCCATAAAATGTAGAGGTGTTAAAAACTATTAAATGCCCAAGATGTGAATACCTTGTATCCAAAGCCTAGAACATAATTCCCTTTTGTTCTATATCTACCTGATCACTCTTTTTCCTCCCTCCTACAATGAAATTTGAGAACCTATAAATAGACACATTATGTCGGGTTAAGATTTCTGCAATACAATTTGTAGTTACAATGCATTTAATAATTGAATTTAGGAAATTGCATATTTTCTCTGATTGGATGAGTTTTAAACCACCTCGCTTTGTTAATGAACGTGGAGCTAATGCCGCTTTGTTGATGACAATATTCTGTGGCCCAAGAATATTCTAGAAGATCATGGAACTCTATGAAAAGACACCAATTTATTTGTTGCATATGATAGGGTAGCAGGAAGTAACCATGACTCCCCATCTTTCAATCCCCAATTATTAAAAACCACATCTCTGGAAACCATCAAGAAAACCATGAGAAGTTGGAGCAAAAGCTGATAAAATGATGCCTTTGCCTTCCTAAGGACTTCTTTGAGTCTATCAAGAGAGTCTTACCCTTTCACCATTAATTAAACAATCTAGGAGTTATATCCCACCTCAGTCAATATCCTTGATGAAGGTCATCAAATGAAGGCAGGGAAAGAGAGACAAATGATGTCTCTTTGCCTGAGCACCCAAAGTCACAATCCATCCAGGGTCATTGAGATTTCACCGAGTTAGCTTACCACTTGGAAGAAGTCTCACTTAATTAGAGATGCTGGCCAACCTTCCCCCTTTCATACAAGAATAATATTACTCATCTATGGTTATGGGAAAGCAACAAGGTGACTGTAGCTAGAAATCCTCATTCTTTCCAATCCCCCCATGCTTTGTTAAAAATGTCATAAAACAAAAGGCCTCTACATAGAAATTATAAGAGTAGCTGCATTTATAGTAAAAAATGTCATAAAACAAAAAGGCCAAAGGCATTAACTATAATGCTTCCAAAACCCTAAACAAAATTTTAAGCTCCTACAAAAATATATTTGTTAAATGAGCAACACACCATAAAAATAATGTAGCATAAAAAATAGCCACATTAAGGGAAACATAGCAACAATGTATAGTTACACCTCTTCATAAGCAAAAATGAACACAGAGCAATAACTAAAATCCTTTAGAACCCTCAACTATAACAAATTTCTTATAAACTTGGCCAGGAAAATATGAAGAAGAGAAGCACTTTTGTGTACAGTTTAAGATATTAAGTAGAATTCATCCAAAACTAGAGCCATAACAGAAGGCCCTACACTATCTCAAGTAATTTACCAAGAAAATTAAATGCACAATGTCCTCATTAAAATGCCACATGTTGACATTTTGCACTTATTGAGGCCTAATCTTCATTTTTATTTCATAGATTAAAGTATAGTTGGCATGCATGTATGCTGAGAAAAGATTAGTTCCATTCTTAATCATGGCCAACAGAGAAGCTAACAAAAATAAATTATGGTGTTAAGTTTTTAACTCAACAATAGAGACTAATCAATAAAATCACTCAAAGATAGGGAACAATAGACATTAACACATAAAATGCAGAGAACAATAATGCATATGTTCTATCTTGTTCCATCGTATATGGGCTACAGTAGGGTGCAGTAGCATATGCATCTAAAATAAATTGCGTATCTATATTTGTATACCATAGTTTGGGCACTTTCTTTGGAAAGGCATTTATCCAAATGTCAGATGGGTCTTTTTTCAACATGACAATTTTGCATGACAATGTTGATTGAAGCATTGTAATGTACTTGATTTCATCTATTTCCAATTCATGCAAGAAACTTTGAAATGAAAGTTCCTTTGTGTAATGTTTGTTTTCCAATTGCTTAAAAAAAATTCTCCCTCTTCTTTATTGTAGCATCAGGCACTAGAAGTCATTCTACAACTGTTGTTTTTCTCATTGGAGGTAAGGGGAAACTAAATCTGCAACTTGAGTTTTTGGATTTTTTGTAACTCTTTGTATGATGATGCGTTTGCATTTTGGCAAGGTTTGTATCAAGTAGCAATGAGTCACATGAAAAGTACTTTTCCACAAAGCTTTATATTTCATTATTTGAGCAATTGCTATATGCAGGCACATGTTTTATCGATAGAAAAAAGTGAACATGCTCATTGCCTTGGTTTTGGAATTTTGTAACAAAAGAATAGTCCATGGCTTGGCCAAATAGCTCGTGGTTTTTTAGCATCATTTTCCAGAATGCATTGACTCTATGGTTGAAATAATGACTGCAAAGCATTAGATTCTTTATGATTTCAAAGTCCAAGTCTCTGTCTTCTATAGTTTAATTAGACTTGGATTGTTACAAAATAGATTTTTGGTGCAAAGCTTTGCACAATGGCTCTTAGAAATGCTTAGCACTTGTTAATGTTGCAAAAAAAGTTGGAGGTCCCAAAAGTCTTATCATTGCAAATATGTTGTTTTTAGTGTTTTCTAGATAATATGGCGAGGTTTGAATGCCTTTTAATGTTTTATAGCCCAATGGAGATCTTAATATTTTTTCAAGTTTTGCTTGATTGTACACATCTTTTGCAAATAATTTTCCACCTTTCAATTAAGTTTTTCGTATGCAAATCCATGCTAGTGAGGATACTTGGTGAATAATAATTTTAATAACTTTAAAAAATATATTTGTTATGTGTGTTGTCACCCTCATCAAACAATCCGAGCAAATGAATAAACAATGCCAATAATCCTTTTCTCAATATACTAAAACTTCACACCATAAGCCATTAATGATGCCTACACTTCAGTCTATTCACATTAAAAAAAATTAGAGACTAATAAATGCACAATGTCCTTGTTAAAACACCACACATCGACATTTTGCACTTATTCAGGCCTAATTTTCAATTTCATTTCATAGATTGAAGTATAGTTGGCATGCATGTGTGCAGAGAAAAAATTAGTTCCATTCTTAATTGTGGCCAGCACAGAAGCCGACATTAATGAATTATGGTGTGAAGTCTTTAACTCAACAATAGAGACCAACCCATAAAAGTACTCAAACATAGGCAAGAGTAGACATTAAGCTATAAAATGTAGAGAACAACAAATAATAGACATTAACCCATAAAATGTAGAGATGTAAAAAATTATCAAACGACACTGTAAAAGATATAGGAACTTACAAATGCCTTGTTTTTCTCTTCCAATATGATAGACATAAACTCTCTCAATAGACACAGATTTCGCCCTCATTGGCTAGCATAGAAGTCGACAATTAATGAATCATGGTGTTAAGTCTTTAATCCAACAATAGAGACTAATCCATAAAAGAACTCAAAGATAGAGAAGAGTAGACATTAACCCGTAAAAGGTAGAGAACAACAAACATTAGACATTAACCCATAAAATATAGATATGCAAAAAACTATAAAATGACATTGTAAAAGATATAGCAACTTGAATAGATACAAATTCCACCATCATCAAACAATCTGACCAAATGAATAAACAACACAAAAATGACAGTGTAAAAGATATAGGAACTTACAATCACCTTCTTTTTCACTTCCAATATGATAGATACAAACCTTGTCAACGGACACAGATTTCACACTCACCAAACAATCCAAGCAAATGAATAAACAACACAAGTAATCCTTTGCTCAAGACGCCTACACTTCAATCTATTCACAATAAATGAAATAAATGCAGAATGTCCTCATTAAAATGCCACGCATTGACAAAAACACTGCGTACAAACATAGCTATATCAAAGAACATTATAAAGTCATGAAATATTTCCAATGGCAACAAAACATTAGGATATGAATCGATTAATAAAATTAAAAAATTTCAGAAAATACAAAACCATGAGGAAAATACCCACAGCCAATGAAAAAATTGCAAAAAAACCCTAAATTCCATATCAATAAAAATAAAAAAAACAATCCCACAAACTATAGCATAAACATTTCTGGCATGATTTTCAACGAATGGATCAATAGGCATGAGGCAGGGACTAATTAGTCTCCTACCTTATAAATGAAAATTAGACATAATAAATGTACAATGTCCTCGTTAAAACACCACACATCAACATTTTGCACTTATTTACACCTAATTTTCAATTTCATTTCATAGATTAAAGTACAGTTGGCATACATGCATGCAGAGAAAAGATTAGTTCCATTCTTAATCATGGCCAGTAGAGAAGTCAACATTAATGAATTATGTTGTTAAGTCTTTAACTCAACAACATAGACCCATAAAATGTAGACAAAAACAAACAATAGACATTAACCCATAAAATGTAGAGATGTTAAAAACTATCAAACGACATTGTAAAAGATATAGGAACTTACAAACATCTTATTTTTCACTTCCAATATGATAGACACATTGAACCCTCTCAACAGACACAAATTTCACCCTCATCAAACAATCTAAGCAAATGAATAAACAACACAAATAATTGTTTTCTTGGAAGACTTAAAACTTCACACTATAAGTCATTAATGATGCCTGCACTTCAGTCTATTCACAATAAATGAAAACTAGAGACTAATAAGTGTGCAGACAAAAGATTAGTTTCATTCTCAATTGTGGCTAGCAGAGAAGTCGATACTAATGAATTATGGTGTTATGTCTTAAACTCAACAATAGAGGCTAACCAATAAAAGAACTCAAAGATAGCAAAGACTAGACATTAACCTATAAAATGCAGAGATGTAAAAATGCCTCATTTTTTGCTTGCAGTATGATAGACATAAACCCTCTCCATAGACACAGATTTCACCCTCATCAAACAATCTGAGCAAATGAATAAACAACACAAATAATCCTTTCCCCGACAGACTTAAAACAACACACCATAATCCATTAAAGACACTTGCACTTAAGTCTATTCACAATAACTGAAAACTAGAGATTAATAAGCGTGCAGACAAAAGATTAGTTCCATTCTTATTCTTGGCAAGCAGAGAAGTTGAAACTAGTGAATTATGGTGTTAAGTCTTAAACTCAAAAATAGAGGCTAACCCATATAAGAACTCAAATATAGCAAAGACTAGACATTAACCCATAAAATGCAAAGAACAACAAATAATAGACATTAACCCATAAAATGCAAAGATGTAAAAATACCTCATTTTTTGCTTCCAATACGATAGATATAAACCCTTTCAACAGACACATATTTCACCTTCAATAAACAATCTGAGAAAATGAAAAAACAACACAAATAATCCTTTGCTAGGTAGACTTAAAACTCAACACCATAAGCCATTAATGATGCCTGCACTTCAGTCTGTTCACAATAAATGAAAACTATAGACTTGTAATCATGCCGAGAACTCAAGACTAATGAATTATGGTGTTAAGTCTTAGACTGAACAATAGAGACTAACCCATAAAAGAACTCAAACATAGCGAAGAGTAGACATTAACCCATAAAATATAGAGAACAATAAACAATAGATATTAACCCATAAAATGCAGAGATGTAAAAAACTATAAAATGACATTGTAAAAGATATAGGAACTTACAAATGCCTCCTTTTTTGCTTCCAATACGATAGACATAAACCCTCTCAATAGACATAGATTTCACCCTTATCAAACAATCTGAGAAAATGAATAAACAACACAAAAAAATGACAATGTAAAAGATATAGGAACTTACAAACACCTCCTTTTTCGCTTCCGATATGATAGATATAAACCCTCTCAAGAGACATAGATTTCACCCTCATCAAACAATCTGAGCAAATGAATAAACAATGCAAAAATAACAGTGTAAAGGATATAGAAACTTACAAATGCCTCATTTTTCACTTCCAATACAATAGATAACAACCCTCTCAACAGACACATATTTCACCCTCATCAAAGAATCCCAGTAAATGAATAAACAACGCAAATAATCCTTTGCTCAACAAACCTAAGACTTCGCAGCATAAGCCATTAATGATGCCTGCACTTTAGCCTATTCACAATAAATGAAATAAATGCAGAATGTCCTCGTTAAAATGTCACGCGTCGATAGAAACACTAGGTGTGAACACAACTATATCAAAGAACATTACAAAGTCATGAAATATTTCTAATAGCAACAAAACATTAGGACACGAATCGATTAATAGAAAAAAAAATCCATTCCAAAAATACAAAACCACGAGAAAAATACCCACACCCAATGAAAAAATTGAAAAAAATGAAAATTCCACTTTAATAAAAATAGAAAAAAAATCCCACAAACTATAGCATAAACATTTATGGCACGATTTCTGACAAATAGATTAATAGGGATCGATGCATCAAAAACATTAGTCTACCGTCTATAAGGCAAGAACTAAAAAATGTCACGAATGAATTATCAATATTAAAAAATCAAAAATGAAATGTCTGCCTTAAAGCTTAAAAGGTTTTATTTTAATTTTTATATTTTAATTTTTTAAATTTTGTTGTTTTTAACGTATAACAAAATTATACGTCATTAAAAAATACTGATCTATTCCCACGATAGCTTTTTCTTAGCTAGGAAGACATTGAACTAGGTTTTGATATTCTCTGGGTTGCATGGGGACCACATTGTCAAATCTCATTTGCGTCGAATCATTGATTAATATAAGGGGCCCGTCTTTTCACAAATCAAACAAAATAAAATTAAAATTCGTTTTGATATTAAATATAGACTAGCATTTGTTTTTTAAAGAGATGTAAGGGTTTCATAAATTAAAAAAATAATCATATTCCTCATATAGATACATTAATTATGATTTAATATTTTTACATGGTCAAGATTTAATTTGTGGGAATATTTAATTTTTAAGGTTTGATTCTTCACATTATTGATTTTTGAAGATTTGATTTCTTGGAAGATTTACTTTATCACATTATTGATATTTGATGACCTAAAAATGATTTAATGATAAGTTGGAAAGTTGTTCTACAGGATAAAAATACTATCAACTTTAATAAAAGAATATTTGTATATGAAAATAAAATCCAAAGTAGATAAATTATACTTAACACAATTAAATGTGAATTTTTTTTTTAAAGATTAACATTCGATTGCTCTTTTGCTTGGCAAACCAGTTGGTTCTGCCTCACAAACTCAGGATAGGAAGGTAATCACTTATGCTCAAATTTGTGTTGAGATTGACATATATAACCCTTTGTTGGATTCTATGGAAATATGTCTTAGATCCTCTTCTTGGATTCAATACCTTGACTATGATATGTTGTCATTCAGATTTTGAATCTAGCATGAGTATGGGCATTTGCAAAGGAGATGTCCCCAAACTACTTTGTCCAATACTTCAACTAATGCTCCTCCAAACTCTTCTCCTAAGAAGGATAGAGGGAAAGCACATTTAGCTAAAGGGGTTGCAGGTAAAGAGCCCTTTATTCATGTTAAGTCTTGCAATAGCGGAGAGGTTAGAAGAGAACCCTAAAGGATAGGTAAATTGATGATAATTTTAATTGGTTTGATGTTTTGGATGACTTGGTACAGGTAGAGGGACTTCGTGTTGAGACACCCTCTGGTGATAGGTCATTGGATGGGGCCTTGTTAGAGGATGGAGAGAATGATAATATGATCATGTCTTTAGAGGACTAGCAAGATGGGCAAATGGATACAAATTTACCATCTCATCCAGAGGTGTTAGAACCAAAGGGAACTTTGGTCTTGAAAGATGGTGAAGTTTTGGCAGCTCCGGTCTTGCCTCCAATGAGAGAGGCTTTAGAGGCTAGTAAAAATAGAGAGGCCTCTCTCCTGTCTAAGGTCTACAACAGGAATTCCTAAAGAAAGGGCTTTAGGAGAAACCTTCAAAGGTTGGGCACAAGAAAGACTAGGAGAAGGTGAAGTTAATTGGAGATACTTTGGTGGAATCCAGGTCAGTGAAGACCATTGACTCCCATTTCTCCCATTCTCACAAATGATTTTAGTATCATGGAATGTGATGGGTATGAATAGCATCCCTAGACAAAAGGTTATTCGTGATTTGATCAGTACCCATTTTCCTGACATTTTCTTCATTTAGGAAACTAAAGTGACTATTGATGGTATGTTGAATGTTGCTCCTAGAATTTTCTCTTGTGTCTCTTTTTAGTGCATGAGGGCTCCTGGTAGTTTGAGTGGAGTGGCTTGTTTTTGGGATCCTAGCAAGGTGGTCCCTCTCCAGTCGATTTCGAGTTTCTCTTCTATCTCTTTGGTTTCTCCTAGTGTGGATTCAGGTGAAACCTATCTTTTTACTAATCTTTACACTCCTACTGATCTCTTGGGTAAATCATAGCTCTGGGATCATATTAGGTTTGTCAAATTTCAAGAGTCATATCTCCCTTGGATTATGGCTGGTGACATCAATGTGGTGTGTAGCTTGGAGGAGAAAAGAGAGGGCACTATCAAGCTTGATTTTTCTACTACCCTCCATAGGGATAATATTGATCTCTTGAATGTCATTGATGTAAAGCCAAATAATGGGACCTTCACTTGGAACAATAGAAGAAGTGGAGCAGATGCGATCTCAGAGAGGCTAGATAGATTTCTTGTCTCCTACTTTTTGATGGGTGATAGATGGACCACCAACTCAGAGATCTTGGATTGGAGAGGCTTTGATCATTGGCCAATCAAACTCTCAGTGGTTGCATTCAAAGCTTCAAAGAATCTTTCTTTTAAGTTTCAACTTATGTGGTTGCAAGATCAGTCTCTCCAAGATTTAATGATAGATTGTGTTACATCCCCAACTTTTTATTTAAATTAATCCTACTTTTATGTGGAAAATAGGATAATTTATCATAGCTTAATGATTTGATGTTTGCAGAAAATATCAAGTAAAATCATTGACAACATGGATATGGATTGATGTTTAGATTAGACATGTGATTATATATTGTTATTATTATTTTGTCATAATGATTTATTTATTAAATGATGATGCACTGATCATGGTTATATGGTTGTGAGTGTAACCACAAAAAGAATCTTCCTTCAAGGATGGAAGGAGAGTATCACCTAGGGAGAAGGAAATAGATGTTTGAAAATTATCAAAATGCCATATGAGTATCGAGAATGACCATTCGTGAACCCATGTAAGACAAGGTGAGTTTAAGTCTTTTTTCCTTAAAAGTTGATTTCGATTCGATTATTGTCGGTAAGTCGAATTAAGGTTTATGTTCTCAAAATGTTCTTGTAGTCGATAGTAATCTTGCATGGTGTCAAGTTTTCCTATGTTTACGTATCTAATTATTTATTAGACCTTGTGTTTACCATTTAAATATCTTATCTATAATCTAATATAGTGAAGCAGGGGAGTGAGACTCGACCCCATATTTGCATGTTAATGTTACCACCTTAATGATGATAACATATCTTGATGATATTCTAGATTATTATAATACTCACATAGTATTATTTAGATGTAAATGATAATATGTGAAACATATCTATTATATGGTAGTGGTCGAGCACTTTATTGTATAAGTATATAACTTTGTTACCAACCATACCACTATCCATTATGAGTGGAGAGAGTTGTAATGGTGGTAGAGCTTATCACAAGCTCAAGCATTTCTAATGACTCCCGAATGGGAGGTATTATGGACATGGTGGAGTCTACAAATCTATGAGGTGGCAGGATATGCCAATGAATAACTCACTTCCACTTTGAAGGTGGCAGATTACGTGGGGTGGTGAAAGAACAACATGCAAAGAAAAGAGCCTTTTCGATAGACGAAGAGGATTATCATTATCATCGTTGTTTTCTTTTTTTGGAGAGTCCAAGAAGAAGATGCTACAAGGTAGCACATAACTAATTGTTAGCTCCCAAAGGGGGGTCTAATAGAGGATTCAAAAGATTGCTCTCAGCTAGAGGTAGCTTGGTTACGATACATTACCATAGGTAATACTATTAATACAGGACTACGTTAATCTATTGAATGCAGTTGCATTCATAAAATCACAAATGGTAATCACATACTGGTCGAATGTAGACCATGCTATCCTTTATGAAGGTTTTAATATGTTTCCTAATTATGTTATGACCATTGTGGCTGAAGAGATAAAGATAATTTGTTTTAGTTGAATGAAAATGTTATGTCAGAAAATGTCCCCTTGGGGGCTTTTCCCTCTTAAGGTTTAGCTCCCGGGTCCTTAGAATGCATTTAGAGAATCTTGCATGTTAATTGTGAATCCAGATGAGAAAACCCAAAAGTCGTATGGCAAATAGGACCTAGGGGATGCCACTTTGATGAATCCTAAAAAAAAATGGGAGGGTAGACTTGGGTGCTAGCACTCTAGTCCTGCCCTATTTTGGGTCAGTCCTAAATTTTATTGTCAATTTTATGACTATTATTTAAGTCCTATGCCGACATCTGAAGTTTAAATTATGAAATTCTTAGCGGGAATGGTTGTAGTTGCATATATAAGCGTGTTTAGTGTTTCATTTGCAAACTAGAGATGGACATTGTGAACTTGTGAATTTATGCTAAAGTGATTCAAGGCTTTCATTGTGTTATAGAGTAGTATTGTGTTGTTATTATGTTTTTTGTTGCAGGTTTGACTCCATCTCCTCATTACATGAAAAGGCATCTTCCTTCCATGAGATCTAAACTTCAAGGTGACATTTATTTGTGTTTCAATCATTTATCATTCAGATTTTGCCTCTATCCCGTAGGGATATGCACTCTCATCTAACAATGGTGTTCATAAGACTTGAATGTCTCTCTGGGGCATCACTGAGGCAAGCCTCTAAACACCACAACCCCCAACCACACTCATTTGTGATTGCATGTTATAGGCACCAAGCTTTGCAGAGTGGAGTTACAAAAGGAGGTTGCAGAGGACAAGGATTCAAGATCTAAAAAATGAAGACAAAGTTGAACATTTTGGGACACAGATGTTAGTGGCAGTGTCCTCTGAAGCTGTAAACATAGAAACTATCTAGAAAATGATAATTAGCATCTGAAGAGCTTCTAACATCCTGAAGAACATCTGGCACTAGACTAGGGTTCTAGTGTAGGTGTGCTCCACCTTTTCCAAGGTAGAAATGAAAGATACAATGAATATCAGTGTCAGGAGAAGATCCTGATTCTGTGTAGAAAACAATACCTTGGACAGGTGTGCTAGTGGAGGTGTCCCTGACAATTCCACATCCTAAAGTTTAGAAAACAATCAGTTATTAATCTTTGTTCTTCATCTTAATCTGAAAGGATTTGTTGTAATTCATCAATTTGCTTACTATTTTGCATACTTAGAGTTTTAAGAGCATTTGAACATTAAATTGAGATACTGATTGATAACATCTAAGTTTTTGCATCATTGCAAGTGACATCCCAACATTTTAGGTGAATGCTCTCTCTTAGTAGAGATTCAACTCGGTTGATATGTCCTTGAATTTTTGTAGTGAAAGGAGGATTTACCCTTGAAACTAAAACCACCATTTTCCCCTTTTTACTGACTAAACATTTTGGTGAACCTATTTTTGTTTGAATTTTTCACCTTTTTGAGTGTCATGTGATATATTTGCATTCATTCATCTTATTGCATTTGAAAAATTATTAAAAAAATTGAAAATTTTAAAAAAATTGAAAAAATTGGCATCTTAGGCTTGCATTTTGGCATAATTTGAATTAACTGGCATTTAATTTCCATTTAAATTATATAAATTCATCATTTGGTATTCACTTGTATTGCATTTTTATGCTTAACTTGATAAAAATTGCTTGAAATTGTACATTTTTCATAAAAACCTAGTTTTACATTAGCTAGGGTTTGTAGTTAAAATCTTGTTTTAGATTTTACTACCCATTTAAAAAACTCATTAGGACTGATTTATAATTGTAGTTTTGTATCATAGTGTCATTCTTGCAAAATTTCATGTCTAGGGTTTGAAAACCTTGCATTTTCACTAGAGTTTGACATTATCATCTCTCTAGAATTGCATTATAGACGTGTTGTAAAGGATTTTGCTGCATTATTTGACTTATATAAGGGTTATAATCTGATACCCCTCCTCAAATTTCTTACAACACCCTTTCTATTAGGCTTCTACACTGAAAATTGGTGAAAATTGCATATTTTAGGTGTATTTTCACTAGGTTTTGACTTGTCATCACTCTAAATCTGCACTATAGGCATGTTGTGAAGGATATTGTTGCATAATTAGATTTTTATTAGACATGTTATTTACTTCTCCTCTTTAAATTGTTCACAACACCTCTTCTTTTAGTCATTCGCATTGAAAAAACTGAAAAATCAAGCATTTTGGATCCTAAACACATCTTGCTCCTTGGGTTGTTCTATTAGTTTGTGTATTGAGTGTTGCATGCTTTTGTATGAGTATTATAACCATCTTACCTAATATAAATATCCCTTTAAGAAGAAGTAGAAGACTCATGGGATCTAGTACTCCTGAAGAATACGATATGCCTACCTCTGAAAATCCATTGAATACCTTCTTTACAAAAGGAGAGACACAAATTTTGCTAGACACTATATCTTCTACAAAAACTACGGAAGATACAATATTTAATGATGTTTATGACACTATTGAGGTGGTAACAGATGTACCTAATGAGCAAATAAATAAACTTGATAGAGAGCTAGTCAATTTTCAAGCATTTGTGGAAACTAAAAGGATAGCAAAAGAAACTATACCTACGATTCACAACATAAGAGAGTTGATAAAATAAGGAAAAGATGGTATTAATTTCATTAGATGTTTAGTGCATATATTACATAATAATGTTATGTTGGTGACAGAATGTGTAAAAGTTATTAATAACATGTCATCACTGACTCATACGCGTGTATCGGCACCTATACCGACTACGGGAGTATCTACATTTACGTCAACAATTTTAACTACTAATGCGCAAATGCTTGTAGTAATGCTACCACTAGTATTGGAATATCTAATGGCACTAATTCACAAAATTACAAAGCTGTGGGATTTAACTATTAGAACTTGGTACCTAAGGTGACCTCTTTTATGAACACTTACTCTCAACCACCTCTCCATCACACTTATTCTCAACCACCACTCACATATAACTATTCGGAACCACCTTGCACCTACAATATCTCTCAACCACCTTTCATTTCCACTCACAACTAATCCCCTCAAAATCTCATGCATACAGCTTCTAATTCTCAAACAGCATCTCCTAATGATGCCATCTTAAAGCAACTCTTTCAAGGCATGACTTCTTTACAACAAAAGGTGACAAGCTTGATGAATCTTGAAAGCCTAATATACCAACCTATCATGCCCATAATCACCTATCTTGTGCAATCTTGAGAAATCCAATGCTTGAGAGGTTTGAAACTCCCTGCTTTGAAAAATATGGTGGAAAAGGTGATCCTAATACTCATGTGGCAGCATTCACGACTATGTGTAGTGATTTTTACTTTGAAGAGGATTTGTTAGAAAATATTTTCCCTTGATCTCTCAAAAATACTGCTTTAGAATGGTTTTTCTCCCTACCCCCAAATTCAATACACTTTTTTTCACAGCTAGTTGATCAATTTTTACAACATTTCCAAGCAAACATTGGACCTCAAGTTTCTTTGATTGATTTATTTCATTGCAAGCAAGGTCTCCAAGAGAAGTTAACTGAGTTTATTAGTCGATATCAAGTCCTCTATGCACAAATTCAATATCATATGAAGGATAAGGATGTTTAGAAGGTGTTTATTACAAATTTGCAACCTAACATCTGTGATAAGATTCTCTTAATGAAGTATAACTCCTTTCAATATTTATATACCACCCTTCGTGATTATCAACTTTCCTCTAGTCAGTATGAAAACCAAAACTCATTGGCTCAAGTTGGTCAATCCATGGGTGGACCATCACAAAACAACTTTTAGAGGAATAAAAAGGTTTTCATCAAGGTTAACGGACAGAATTAAAACAATTTCTCACAAGTGTCAGCTATCACTAATCCAAAGAGGACACCATTTCAACAAAGAAAGTTTACTCCAATATCTAAATCCTATCATTATATCATGAATCAAGCTATGAGTACTAACCTCTTGAGGCTTCCTCCAATTAAACCATTGGATCGTAGTAGAATGCAAGGATCTTATTTCAATGCTAATATTTTTTGTCATTATCATCGGTAACAAGGACATGATACTAAACGATGTATACATCTTAAACATGAAATACAAGATCTCATCGACTCGAATGTTATATAGGTATTTGGTGTGAATTATAATGTAAATAAGTTGGTTTCTCCTCCAAATCAAAATTTATAGATCTTCACTAATCCCTTTCCTAAGCCTACCGATAATAACATGATGGAAAAAAATGCACTAGAAACAGAAGATGACTATCTAAATTATGATGAGATAATTGATACAATAGAAGTGGATAAGGAAAATACTACTATATTACCTCATCCATGAAGGAATGGTATTTATGCTGAGGTTCCTCCTCTTTTATCCCTTTAAGGATCAGGAGATAACCAAAATGCATTGGAAAGACAAATGGAACAATTGAAGCAAGAGATTTTGACAAAAGAAAAGATTGAAATAGTACAAGATAGTCCTTGTCACTATAATAGTTGAACTCAACATAGAAAGAGATCTAAAGATCTTAAAAGAGTAAGAATATTATCATCAGTTGGAAATAATAGTGGTTTTCCTCCTCATAAGCAACAAAATCTTTCACATACACAAGGAATTGAGAAACAAATATTGCATAGACTTCCTAACAACAAACAACACTCAAATAAGAACCACTCATGCTTCATACAAAACTTGACAGAGTATCTCTCTAAGATACTCGTAAGTTCCAAATTCTAAGTCAGTTGTCACTACAGGTAAGTATTCCTAACCCTTTACCTCCATGTTGTGTTTCCCCCGTGATGTGTTATGTGTTGTTTAGGCCTCCTAGGATGACCCTTGATACTCTTGTAAGGTCAAGGATACCAAGAGACCGCCTTTGTTGTGACCCTTCTTCTATTTGTATCATCATTCTTCTATATTGCCTCTCCTCTATTTTCAATGTTGTGTGTTGTATCCTAGTGGCATAGCATTATGGTTGGTGACTTGGGGGCACCTTCCTATTGAAATGCACCAAACAACTGAGAGGGAGGGGGGGGTGAATCAGTTGTCTCAAAAAATTTGACTACTTATGAATATTAACACATCAAACACTTGTTCACTGTTATTCAGATTTAATCATAAAGGCATGAAAGAAACTCAGCACATTAACATAATCAACACATTAGACACCAATGTTTTTACGTGGAAAACCTTATAAGGGAAAAACTATGGTGGGTGTTAGTCCACAAAAATAAATATGTTATAGCAATACCAAAAAATAGAGGCTCACTACCTTAGGGATCACTACCCAAAAGGCTCACTGCTAGGGGTGGCTTACTGCCAAGGGTTGGTGAACTAATTTAATAGCATCTACTCCATGCCTACGTTTCATTCCATTGAAGCCAGTATAACTCCTCTTCTCTTCTTTTCTTACACCTTCTCACTTATCTTCATATTTTTACAAAAGGACTTATTTTTTGCAACTACATTACATGTTCTTATACAATTCATCAACCTTGGAATGTACATCAAAGTCGGCATTACATTCATCAACCATTGGAACAATCTCCAAGGTCGGCATTACAAACATACAAAGAAATAGGCATGGACCTAAACTAAATTGGCTAAGGAAAAGATGGATGCAGATCATGATACACCTTAGCTGGGACTCAAATGCAATCTTCCATGACATGCTTCCACAATCTTCAATGCAACTCCACAAGTAGTGAAAACAACCAAGTCGGCCAAGACTGATGTTAACACTACATCTTCTAAGAACAATCTTCATCCACGATCCAAATTTCTCTTTGTGGACCAATCCAAAGGTAGAAACATGATCAAGAGACATCCACAAGCACATTGTAATCACCAAGAACATCCGTACAACCTCTAATCACTTTGTTAAGAAGATTCTTCAAACTAGAGCACTTGAACATAACTGTGATCCATTGTCATAAAGAAAAGATCACTTGCAGACCACCAGATCATGAACCATTAGATTTGAAGGAACATAACAACATTACAAACTTAATTCCAAAACTGCAGACTGTGAAACTTCAATGCAGAGAAATGCGGAGCATAATACATTCTCCCTGTCACCACCAAATTTACAGAAAAAGCAATTTTCACTCTTGTGAACATAACTCACTCAAATCTTCATACCGGAGGCTCAAAATTGGAACATTGCATCTTCATACATGCCTCTAACTAACTTCCAATACACAGACAAAGATATTCATTCTACAAGAAATGCAGAGCAAACTACTGGATTGTTGTGTTGTAAACAAAGATACTTTTCTATACACTATTTCCACCAGAGGAGCAAACTTTTTCAAAAGTAGTTGGAAACTCAATATCAAAATCACTTACTTATTATCTCCAACACTTACATAGGCAAACAAAATATCAGAATCACTTACTCATTATCTCCAACACTTACATAGGCAAACAAGCAAGCATCAAAACAAGAGCACAATTGACACCAATGACAATACCGATTAGGCACATACTTGCAACAATCTCCCCTTTTGTCATTGATGGCAACATATGATGTGAACAACTGTAAAGCTATAAAGACCATCAATACAAGATTCTCCACCTTTCTCTTTATATATCTACACTCTTTCTCCCGTCTGAGTTTTTCACATGATTTCTCTCCCCCTTTGACATCAATGCCAAAGGGCAAATACTTGCACTCTATTTCTCAGATCAAACTAAAAATACTTACTTCTTATTATCAGGAACTCATGTTAATAACATCTAGCTACTCCCTCTGAGCAGTAGCTCTCAAAGCATCAATCCAAATCAATGAATGAGGCTCTAGAGTCCACTAGATTGATGCATTCTTATGCATCTTAGTTTAGAGAAGGAGGGGTAATAACCCCTAACTTTTCTCTAAGATACTCAAAAGTATCCTTAGGTAGAGGATTGGTGAAAATATTTGCAATGTGATCCTTTGTGGACACATATTCCATCTTTACTTCATTCTCTATTACTTTTTCTCTCAAAAAGTGATATCTTATTGATATATGCTTTGTTCTTGAGTGCATCACTTGGTTCTTTGAAATGTTTATATCACTTGTATTGTCACAAAAGATTGCAATTGGATCTTCATACACAACTCCTATGTCCTTCAAAGTCTGCTTCATCCATACTGTAATATACTCTACTTCTGCAGTAGACAAGGAGATTGAATCTTTCTTCTTGCTCATCCATGAAACTAATCTATTTCCTAAGAAAAAAGCACATCCACTTGTACTTTTCATGTCATCAACATCTTCGGCACAATCTGCATCTGTATGAGTACTGAGAGTGATAGCATTATCCTTTGGATACCACAAGCCATGATCTGATGTGCCTTTCAAATACCCCAAGATTTTTTTGACTGCCATTACATGTGACTCTCTAGGATCTTCTTGAAATCTTGCCAGAAGATATACTACATGCATTAAATTAGGTCTAGTTTGAGTCAGATAAAGTAATCTTCCAATCATAGATGTATACCTTTTTTGATCAGTCTTAGGTGATTCATTAGTTTTGCTCAACTTGCAGCCAGTCACCATGGGAGTACATACTGGTTTGGAGTCCTCCATCCCAAACTTCTTCAACAATGCTTTCACATACTTAGACTGAAAAATGAAGATTCCTTTATCTGATTGAGTAATTTACAGACCTAGAAAGAAATTCATTTCACCAAACATAGACATCTCAAATTCATTTTACATTTATCTTCAAACTTCATGCACATACCTTCATTTCCTCCAAAGATAGTGTCATCAACAAAGACTAAAACAATCAGGATTTGATTATCATTGATATTGAAATAGAGATTACTGTCAGCAGTGCCTTTACTAAACCCTAATTGCAAAAATACTTGTCTAACCTTGCATACCAGGCTTTTGGGGCTTGCTTCAATCCATACAAGGCCTTCTTCAATCTATACACCACGTCATCTAGGTCTAATAACTTAAATCCTTTTAGTTATTCAATGTAGACTTCTTCTTCCAACTCACCATTAAAGAATGTGGACTTAACATCCATCGAATACACTTTGAAGTCTTTGAATGCTGCAAATACCAAAAATATTATGATTGCTTCAATTCTTGTCATAGGAGCATAGGTCTCCTTAAAATCTATCCCTTCAACCTGAGAATATCATTTGCATACTAGCCTTACTTTGTTTCTAACTACTTCTCCATTCTCATTCATCTTATTCCTGAAGACCCATTTAGTTCCAATTGCATTCTTATTAGCAGATCTAGGAACCAATTCCCAAGTTTGATTATTCTCTATCTATATCAGCACTTCTTCCATGGCCTTTACCCAATTTTCATCATTGCAAGCTTCATTCACAGTTTTTGGTTCAACTTTTAAAAGCAAATAGTAATTCACTTGTTCTTCTATAGCTATTTTTCCTTGTCAATACCCCTTTGCTTTTGTCTCCAATAATTTGATCTTCAGAATGATTGATCCTTACATACCTGGGAGTCTTAACTGCATTTTTTGGAGCTTTTTCTTCTTCATCTTGACTATCTTCTTGTTCATCTTTCTTCTCATTTACTATGATAGAAGGTTCATCTAATTCATAGCCACTCAGATTTGATGTTCTTTCCTTGTCTTCATCCACCTTCAGATTAGAACTCTCAACAATCTCTTTTATCCTTTTGTTGTAGTACTGGTAGGCCTTACTCTTGGTAGAGTATCCAAGGAAGATTCCTTCATCACACCTAGCATCAAACTTGCCTAGATCTTCTTCCCTTCTAATATAGCATTTGCTTCCAAAAACTTTGAAATATTTCACTGTAGGAGTTCTTCCATACCACAACTCATAAGGAGTTTTAGTACCATTACCTTTGACCCAAACTCTGTTTTGAATGTAGACAATAATATATATAGCTTCTTTCTAGTAAACTTCTGGTAGATCAGCTTCCTTCATCATGGTCCTAGTAGCCTCTTGAACTATCATATTCTTTCTTTCAACAACTGCATTTTGTTGAGTCCTAAGTGTAGACAATTGTCTCTTTATCCCATGCTTTTCATAGAAAATGTTGAATTCACTTGATGTGAATTCACCTCCTCTATCAGACCTCAAGCATTTAATTTTTAGTTCTATGTCATTCTCAACCATTGCCTTGAAGGATTTGAACTTTTCTAGGGCTTCTAATTTGTCTCTTAGAAAAGTGACCCAAGTCATTCTAGAATAATCATCAATAAGAAACATGAAGTACATGTCTCTTTGTAGACTTCTCACCCTTGTAGGACCACACAAATTTGTATTCACTAGATCCAACAAACCAATAGAAAATTTCTCTTTGCTCTTGAAACTTGTTCTTGTCTACTTCCCCAACTGACATTCCTTACAAATGGTATTGGCAGGTTTCACAATCTTTGGTAAATCTCTCATAGCTTGTCCTGAACTTATCTTTACCAAATTATCAAAGTTGATATGACACATCCTTCTATGCCATAGCCAACTCTCATATATCTAAACTAATAAACAATAGTCATTAGTTCCTCTTAATTGGTAAATGTTACCTCTAGTCTTCTTACCAGTAGCAATAACAGTTTCAGAGCTTTCCATGATCTTGCACCCATTATCTTTGAATCTCAGATCATAACCTTTGTCACACATCTAACCAACACTCAAAATATTATTGTTTAAACCCTTCACATATAAGACATCATCAGTGTTGTTCTTTCCATCAAAAGAAATAGATCCTTTTCCACAAATCTTACTAGCTGCATTATCTCCAAACCTAACCAAATCTCCATCATACTTTTCCAAAATCACAAACTTACTTTTATCACCGATCATGTGATGTGAGCATCCACTATCAATAATCAATTCATCCTTATCTTTCTCAACCTGAATAGCCAAAGCACTTTCTTCCACTATTTTTTCTTCCTTCACATAGCTAGCAAGATTAGTAGACACAGGTTCTTCTTTAATGGCATTAAAAAGCATTCATTTGCACTAGTACTACCATCATCAGATTCATCATCTGTCACACCTTCATCATCAAGATCTCTAACATAGTAGCATTTATTTGGAACCCTAGGTTTAGGTATTCTCAAATCTTTTTCTATTACTTTCAATTCTCTCAGGACACCTAGAAGCATAGTGACCAACCTTACCACATGTAAAACATTTGAAAGGTAATTTGCCTTGAAACTTACCAGAACCTCTTTGCAGTCTATTAACAACGTTGGCTTTAGTTTCATCAAGCTCATAATCAAGTTCCACCTTGTACTTCTTAGCTCTGGAGATCTTATATGAAGTACTTTTTTTGAAAGCAGTCTCAATCTTTAGTAGAGCATCACCAAACTCTCTCATCTCAAAAGTTGTAAGCTTTCCTAGCAACTAATCCTCAGTGACTTCTTGTACAGTCATTAATTCTTCAATTGTAGCTACCTTGTGACTGCAGGACTTAGGTAATGACCTAAGAATTTTCATCATAACTTCCTTCTCATCAATACTTCCTCCCATACCTTTTATTCCATTGATAATTTCATCAATCTTTTGCATGTAGGTTGTTATGTCCTCATCTTTGCTCATCTTTAAACCCTCATATTTTGCTTTCAAGCCCTATTATTTGGTGCTCTTTATAGACTTATCTCCTTCATATAGATTTTTTACCTTTTCCCAAACTTCATGAGGAGTTTCCAGATCCATGACCTTTATCAACTCAGTGTTGGATAGGGCACTTAATAGAGCATCTATAGTTTTTATATTCAACTCATATTCTTTGATTTTATTTTTAGTTGTTAAACCATTATGAGGCATGATATTCTTTGTCTTTATTGCTTTCCACACTCTATAACCAAGACAAAGGAGATGGATTTTCATTCGTACCTTATAGATAGCATAATTCATTCCATCAAACTACAGAGATTCATTCCTATAAGACATCCTAGATCTACCTCAAGTTGTTAGGCTTACTTCCAAGGAACCTTGATTTGACACCAATTGTTGAAATGTGCTAGACAACTGAGATGGGGGTGAATCAATTGTCTCCAAAATTTTGACCACTTATGAACATTAACACATCAAACACTTGTTCACTATTATTTAGATTTAATCATAAAGGCATGAAATAAGAAACTCAACACAATAACATAATCAACACATGAGACACTAGATTTTTTAGGTGGAAAACACTTTAAGGGAAAAACCAAGGTGGGTGTTAGCCCACAAAAATAGATATGTTATAGCAATACTGAAAAATAGAGGGTCACAGCCAAAAATGATAACTACAAAAGTTAGGGCTCACTACCAAGATTGGCTCACTACCATAGGTGGCTCACTACCAAGGGTTGGTGAACTGATTTAATAGCATCTACTCCATGCTTGGGTTCAGTTCCATTGAAGCACAGTATAACTCCTCTTCTATGCTCTTCTTACACTTTCTCACTTATATTTACATTTTTGCACAAGGACCTCTTTTTCACAACTACATTACATGTTTTTATACAATTCATCAACCTTGGAATGTACATCAAGGTTAGCATTGCATTCATCAACCATTGGAACAACCTCCAAGGTTGTTATTATAGACATACATAGAAATTGGTCTGGACCTAAACTAAATTGGCTAAGGAAAAGATGTATGAGGATCATGATATGCCTTAGCTGGGACTCAAATGTAATATTCCACACCACAACATGCTTCCACAATCTTCAATGCAACTCTACAACTAGTGAAAATAACTAAGTCAGCCATGACTAGTCTTAACAGTAAGTCTTCTAAGAATAGTCTTCATCCACGATCCAAATTTCTCTTTGTGGACCAATCCAAAGGTAGGAACATGATTAGGAGACATCCACAAGCACATTGTAATCACCAAGAACATCTGCACAACCTCTAATTACTTTGTCAAGAATATTCTTCAAACCAGAGTGCTTGAACATAACTATTATCCACTGGCATAAAGAAAAGATCGCTTGCAAACCACTAGATCATGAACCATTAGAGCTGAAGGCACATAACAACATTAAACAAACTTAATTCCAAAACTGCAGATTGTGAAACTTCAATGCAGAGAAATGCAGAGCAGAATACATTCTCCCTGTCACCACCAAATGTACAGAAAAAGTAGTTTTCACTCTGGTGAACATAACTCACTCAAATCTTCATATCGGAGGCTAAAACTTGGAACATTACATCTTCAGACATGCCTCTAAATAAATTGCAATCTGTAGATAAAGATATTCATTCTACAAGAAATGTGGAGCAAACTATTGGACTGTTCTACTATAAAGAAAGATACTTTTCTATACACTATTTCCACTGGAAGAGCAAATTTTCTCAAAAGCACTTCGAAACTCAATATTAGAATCACTTACTCATTATCTCCAACACTTACATAGGCAAAGAAGTAAGGATCAAAACAAGAACATAGTTGACACCAATGACAACACTGATATGTTGACCTCAATGACAACAACGATTAGGCACATACTTACAACACTTCCTACCACTTGTAGAAAAATAGAAATAAATGACTAAATAAACTACCAAAAATTGGTCATGTGATGAGTAGTTTGGTCATGTGACCTTTGGTAGTTTATTGTCGATCATTTATCTCGTAACCAAATTTATGACCAAACAAATTTTAGTAATTAATTTAGTCATTAATTTGGTAGTATATTTAGTCATTAATTTGGTAGTATATTTAGTCATCAATTTGGTAGTATATTTAGTCACATGACCATTGGTAGTTTATTGCCGATCATTTATCTTGCGACCAAATTTATGACTAAACAAATTTTAATCATTAATTTGGTAGTATATTTAGTCATTAATTTGGTAGTATATTTAGTCATCAATTTGGTAGTATATTTGGTAATTTGGTAGTATATTTAGTCATCAATTTGGTAGTATATTTGGTAATTTGGGAGTATATTTAGTCATCAATTGGTAGTATATTTAGTCTAATATTTGAGGATTTAAACATAAAACACAGAAATACACGTTAATTGCACACAATAAGATAGCCATTGAGAAGGCAAAATTGCTGAATTTTATTAAAAGAAAGGTGTTCTTATAGCTTGCACAAGTCTAAAATATCTATCTTGCTTGAAAAATGATTAGAAATAGAGTATTACAATGTTTATTTTTAGTCACAAGACTAAAAATCTGAGTTACACTGCACATAAATGACAAGAAAGAAGCATCTCCAAGTTTACAATACTTTGCTAAAATGTGAAAAGAACTAACTCAAAATGAAAGAAGGCGTGCCCTTTGGCCTACAAGCCTTTCAAAGTCTTTAGCAATCTATTACAGTAGATAAGTGACATTTGTCATAGTTTGAAAAGTCAAAAGCCATTGGATGCCTAACTGTTGCTTCCTCTTATTTTGCTATTGAAAAGAAATCCTAAGTGGCGTGGGGAAGGATGACTGTTGATATGTCTTTAACCTCCCTACTTTGTTGCATCATAAAACCTTCACTTTCTCAGAGAACCAGTCAAGCCAAAAAACAATCCATGAGCTAAATCCATTCAATCCAGTCTGCTTGATAGATCTCACTGTGTACTTAAATGTGTAAATAGTTAGGAACAACAAATTAAAAACTAAATTAAAATAAGTCAAAAAGCTACTATCATAGTTAATAGAAAAGCACGACAGGCAAACAATTTTTTTTGAAACAAGATCGTATATAGAAGTATATCATACATGGAAAGGATACTATTCTATACCTCATCAACTGGACCAATGCGGGAACACTTAACGTTTTTAGGATTCACAAATTTATAATCAATTCTAGTATTATTTGCAGGGGGAGTTCTAGTTCCTTTTAGAAAACCTGTTGAAGCCATCAACCATTAAAACATTTCAGAAAGCATACATTGTTTGGTTCATTACTTCTTTCCAGACATTAGGGGAGATCCTATTAGAATTTAGAAATTGAGAAAGAACAATTTTTTTATTAAGAAACGAACACCCCATGATATACATCCAAGAATGACTAAGATATTTATTGATTGAAAATTTCATTTTTGATAGACTATAAAATAGTTTACCTGCATTTTGAGCTAGAAAATGATTCCATGTGCTACTATTACTAAAGAGATCAACTCCATGCAGAAATGACTGCAAAAATTAGAAGAAAGGCTTATTACTAAGAAAGAGGCTATGACATCAACAAATGCCTAAAAGTTAAACAATAGAACAGAAAAGACACAAGGTAGATATTAAAAATTTTAAAATACTGATTGGCAACACAACTTATAGAAAGTGTAGGAATAGGAAAAAAGATACCCCTTATGGAATTGTTCAAACAACAGAATTATTTGTATGAGTTTGAGATCCACCGAGGGGTACACGTGTGATCAACAAACAAACTTATGGGTTCTCAAGTTGATAGTCTGGTGCCTATTCATACCTGAAATTCATGTTTTGGTTGTTTGCCGCCCTCATCTAGCTTTTTCATAGTAACAAAGGAATCATCATCAAACCTGGCTTTATATACACACCCAAAATCTCCCTCTCCAACAATGTTATCAC
This sequence comes from Cunninghamia lanceolata, assembly GCA_027924645.1. Taxonomy (NCBI): domain Eukaryota; kingdom Viridiplantae; phylum Streptophyta; class Pinopsida; order Cupressales; family Cupressaceae; genus Cunninghamia; species Cunninghamia lanceolata. The sequence goes on from BSBN01000739.1 coordinate 5,299,590, forward strand.
TGTTGAAATTATTAGTACTTGCTGCAAGAGTAGAATATTAAATTGATGTTGCAAATCCCTTCCTCTTAGAAACTCTTATTGAGTTTAAATGATTCATCAGAGGCCTAAGTGACATACCACTGTAGACATCTACAAAAACAAAATAACTCAACTCATTACCCTTGTTCTTCTCTATTATAATTCCCATTGATCCACTATGGTTATTAATTTAATTTCTTTCTATCAAAAGAGAAATAATACAAATTTGTTTAATCCAGCTATTAATATAACCAAATTAGCTAACCAACACCTATTGAATTTGGTTAGAGTCTTAATGCCTTCTTAATTTTTCTCATAGTGCCGATGCCTCCTCTTACTTGTTAAGTCCAAATTTCATTTCCTTTGTTGGAAATGTGACTCAAATTACTGCCTGAATAATCCCCTCCTGGGTTAGTGTTTACTCTTTGATCGGTGTGACGTGGCTACTTTGGCGGGACTTCGAAGTTTGTCTCCCTGATGGACTGATGACTCTCATCGGTGGAACTCATGGACTTTGGTGGGACCCTCAACCTTGTCTCATCAATGAGCTACTAGACATCAAGTTGCAAAGTGTATATCGAAGGGACTTGGCTATATCGAAGGGAGATGATATGGTGTCTCCCCGATGTGGTGATGAGGTTGACTTAGTAACTCTTGAAGATTGTGGAAGCATCGACAATAGAGAGAGAGAGAGATGTGAAAGCATAGACAAGGCACATGAACTATTTGACAAAATCCTTGAAAGAAGTGTGGTCTCATGGACTGATCATAGGATATGCACAAAATGGATTTGTTGTCTTTAGAAAATTTCAAGTAGATGTAATTGGTAGTTGTAAAGTCAAATTCCACAACCTTTGCCAGCATCCCCCCTGCCTGTGCCAAAATGGGAGCTTTCAAATAGGGTATGGACATCCATCAAAGCATAATGGTAAGGGGATCTTTGCTAGATATTATGGTTGGAAATGCTCTGGTAGACATGTATGCAAAATGTGGAATCATAGAGAAAGCACATGAACTGTTTGACGGAATGCCTCAAAGAGATGTCATCTGAGAGAATACAATGATTGCAGGATATGTACAAAATAGATTTTGTAGAAGCACTCCAGAACACATCCTAACATTGTAACCTTTGCTTGTGTTCTAGGTGCATGCAACCATGCAAATTTACTAATATATGCTTGTAGAAGAAAATAAAAATTTCCTATGTGTAATCCAACCTAATCAGTTAAATGCTAGGTTTCTAGTTTGGGGATGGGTAGGGGTACACACATCTATATATTATAGTCATTTTGAGTATTATTGTATTGTTTTTATATCTATGTACATTATATACAATACAATAATACTCAATATAACAATATATCTATATACACGATACAATAGTACTCAATTTGTACACAGGCAGGGAGGATGCTGGCAAAGGTTGAGGAGTTGGTCTTTACACCCGCTAGTTGCATTTTCTTCTGCAATCATGGCATTCTATTAGACCACATTTCTTTTAGGCATCTTGTGAAATAGTTGACATGCATGCATGGCTACCAAGGAACTTGCAACTACAACATTTGAAAAAAATTCCCCTTCTGTTATGCTTTGATGGATGTCCCTTCATTATTATTGGAGATCTGACATTGTGCACATTATTATAGTGCAAGCCTATTTTTTAGATAGCTTCATTTAGCATCACCAATAATCTCCACAAGAAAATTGTCCCTGTTTAAAATGATGGAAAATGGTTCACATCTCTCACAACAATTTCTTTTGCAACAATCTTGGAGATAAGTTTTGTTGGAGTGTGGCAATCAGCACATACTCGAAGGTTCTTGGCAACTCTTATAGTTATAGGGCATGTTTAACAAACCAAATGCAATTGCCAACTTTTCACTATGATGGTAGTCTATAGAGAAATAATTGTTTTTCCTCCTCTTCCACAACATCAAGTAAATGTTTTGAATCTAGAAAATACCCTACTGCCTTCATCTTCCAAGACAATTTCTCCAACAACTTTGCATAGATCTCCAGTGTCTATAGATGTGATCTGCCTCCTACATGAAAAGTGTGTACCATTTTATGGCCTTAAATCCAACTACATCCAGGGATCTTTTTAATTCCTCTATCTTTCATCAATCTCCTTACCATTTGAACCTCACCACACCTGCCCACTTCTGCATAGATGTTTGAGAGAAGAACATAAGTCCTGCAGTATTTTTAGGATCCAAATAAAAAAGTAGTGTTGCTATAAATACTCCTAAGCCTATATTCATATGTGATCTACAGGCACCAAGAAAACACATCCACACAACCATCACATGTTTAATTGGCATCTCAATGATAAAGTTTGGGGTGTCCTCAAGATAATGAGCATTGTCAAGAAGGTCAACCATGCACACATAACAATCAACTATAGCTATAATGCTATAAGGGTTACTCATGTGATTGAAGTATGTATAGCTCTCATCTATATTAATATATATAATATATTTATTATTTCTATCTACAACCATGTGTGTGTATAAGTTTTCATAGAAAAACTAACTAATTAATCTAGGTTAATTTATGCCAAGTTGTATACATCAGTAGGAGTTCCTTTGGTGCCCCTTCGATGGATGGAATGAACACTGTCAGCAGGACATGGTGTTAATGCTATGACCTTGGATCTAGTCTCTTCGATAATCTGAAATAGTGTTGTCATCTTTTGTTCACATAGTGGTGACATGGAATGGCACTTGTGCTTGTGGTGGGTGTTTGGTGTGGAGCCTAATGTCTCCAAGTGGGAGACTATTGGTATGTGTGACTAATCATGCAAGTAATGTACACTCATTATGTATCCTCACTAGGGTTCAGGGGTGACAGCCCCCAAGAAGTAGGAGTTCGGGGGCATAGCCCCCAATTTTTTTCCCCCCTCTTTTTTACCCGTTTGGAGTCAATTGTTAATTTTTGTTAACTGGCAAAAGAAGAATGACATTGTAAAACCCTAATTCTAGAAGCTTCCAAAAGTCTTGTTATAAGTGACTGGGATGTATGTTATGGGTGGGATTTTGACATTGTATTGTAGCATTTTGCAGCCGTATTGAGTTGCAAGGATTACTGGTTGTAATCAGTTTGATGTAATGGATAATAATATTGGACTCTCTATTGGCGGATGTAGCCCAGGTTTGGGTGAACCACGTTAAAACTTGTCTCTCACTATTATTACTTCTATATATTTTTCATTCCTCTGTTTAATCTTTATTTGCATTTAATTGATATCTTCTGCATACAATTCCTAACAAGTGGTATAAGAGTGGGTTGTGTTTGATTATCATCTGCAAGAAGGTCTCACGGTTGAGTGGGAGTCTCATGGTTGAGTGGGAGTAATGGTGGATGAGGGTAAATTGAAGGTAGATAAATGGTCAGAACTATCAATTATGGAAGATGAAGATGGATGATTATCTCTATTAGAAGGATTTATGGAGGCCATTGGAAGGAATAGCCAAGAAACTACCAACAATGACTGATGAGGATTGGAATATTCTAGACAAAAATGCATTAGGAACCATTCAGTTGTGCCTAGCACCATCGCTGGCATTCAATATAACAGAAGTGATGATAACAAGTGAACTGATGAAATCTTTGGCTAAATTGTATGAAAACCCCTCAACCTCAAATAAGGTATTTCTCATGAAGCATTTGTTTAATCTAAAAATGATTGAAGTTGGATCTATGATAGATAATTTAAATGAGTTTAATATGATTACTGGTTAGTTAATAAATCTTAAGATGATGCTTTGATTCTTTCCCTAGATAATGCTGATGATTCATGGGCTTTAGATTCAGGGGCCTGATTTCATGCTACGCCCCATAGAAGTTATTTTCTTGATTATGTCCAAGGGGATTTTGGGCTAGTTTATTTGGGAGATAACGAACCCTGTCAGATTGTTGGAAAGGGAAGAATCAAGATTAAGTTACATAATGGGAATCATTGGCTACTACAAGAGGTAAGGCACGTTCCAAGGTTGAGTAGAATTTAATTTTAGCAGGGTAGCTAGCTGATGAAGGTTGCATTGTTACATTTACTGATAAAAATTGGAAGGTTTCAAGAGGTGCTTTAATAGTAGAAAAAGGTGTGAAAGTAGGCAACTTATATATTTGTATAGGTCATAATGTTCCTTCTACTTTAGCAGTTGCAGAGAAAAAATAAATAGGTTCAGGAACAGTTACTACAGGTTTGTTGGAAGAGACTAAAATACTTGTTGTAGGTTCTGAGACAACACGGTGGCATAACAAACTTGGGCATATGAGTGAAAAAGGTATGAAGGTACTTCATTCTAAGAAAGTATTACCAGGTCTGAAATGTATTTATATGGATTTTTGTGAAAATTGTGTCTATGGAAAACAAAAGAGAGTTAGTTTTCTCAAGTATGGGAAGCAAAAGAAAGATGAAAATTTGGAGCTTGTGCATATAGATGTATGGGGACTAGCTCAGGTATCTTCTCTCGGTGGATCTCAATATTATGTTACATTCATAGATGATACAACTAGGAAGGTTTGGATTTGTTTGCTTAGGTAGAAATCTGATGTATTTGTAACATTTAAGAAATGGAGAAGCTTTGTTGAGAATGAGACAGGTAAAAGATTAAAATGTCTCAGATCTGATAATGGTGGTGAGTATTGTAGCAAAGAATTTGAGGATTATTATTTCTTTAATAGAATTCATAGGCAAAAAATAGTTCCAAGTACTCCATAGGAGAATGGAGTGGTTGAGCACATTAATAGGACAATAATGGAGCATGCAAGGTGTTGGTAAACAGATTTTGCACTATAACATATGAATTATTATATTGACTCTTTTCCCAGAAAACATATAGTGAAAATACGTAACAACAGATGGTAAAGTTGTAGTTTTTCTATCAACTTACCTCTGCGTGTAGAGGGGCAGCTCCCTTGTTCAATAAATTATCGATTTTTGTGATATTTAAGAAAGAAATGAAATTAAAGAAAATTATGGAAGGTTAAGACAACGGGCTTACGAACATTGACTCAACCCACATGTATAAAGATTGACAATCCCACCAAGACAATATAAGAACACTTCTTAAACTGTTAAAGTGAGCATATGTAGTATTAAAAAGAAGAAATGATTTAGGAAATATCCAACATACGTTGAAATATTATCTAGTAATCGATTCCTCCAAGACTAGTTGTTATTCCACATCACAGATGCAAGATAATGTAAAGAAGACATCACCCATTAACATAAGAAGAATGAATAATGTTAAAAAGATATTTGAGATCACACAATCCAAAATATCTCTTATTTCTTCACACTGAGTTGTACAACTCTATTTCTCATAACACTGTTTGAAATGTGAAAACCAAAAAGTCCCTTTTTACAAACACCAAGTCTTGTATATATAGACTTGTCGCCAGTAACCAACTTTATAACTACCTCATAACTACTTCTCCTAACTACCCAAAAATATTTTATGAAAATAAAAGTGCACTTTAATTAATTTTTATACGGTCTTTTCAAAAGTTCTCAAAATAAAGCACACTTTACAACTTAATTACAAAAGAGTGACATAAAGTCACTTTCATTGAAAAAGAACCAAAACTTATAATCTTTCAAACTTTGAAAAGTCGACCAATATGATTGATCTCACGAGAAACCATCAGATTTTATCTTTGCCACCTCTGGTACCATCTGAAGATGTTTCTGCTACTACAAACTATTGTGAAGGAAGGGATGACTTTGTTTTGTATGCTCTGAACAGCCTGACTACTGAAGCTATAAGTTTATTTTTGGGAACAAACACTCCTGTCATACGAAGCTTCCATTCTGATTGATCTTTATGGACATCACTCAAATTATGATGATAATATGATATATGATCAATGCCAGAATTGATAGCAACAAAGATGAGATTCAATTTATCCATAAGTCCTTCATTGAAAACCTATTTATTGAACAACTTTGTATTAATCATGTTTTCAAAGTTTCTTTTAATAGCTTGAGCTTCCAAAACTGAAGATTTATCTTTATCCATCACATCAAAATTAATTACTAATAAATCAGCGTGAATCTTCATCTTCACCTGTTCACAAGTTTCCAGGAGCTTTTCTTAAGCAGCAAAAACTTGTTTTATATTTGACAATTTCCATTCAACTGAACAAAGCCGAGAACTAGATTGATTTTCTTCAATGTTTGAAAAGATGTTTTTAGCAAATAATATCTCATTATCAGTTTTGATCATCTCCCTGAGGTCCTTGTATATTCCCTACCACAATAATTCTCCATTTTGGATACTTCTTATATCTTTATCAACCTCTTCGCTCTTTGTTTCTGCTTCATCATATAGACTCTTTTCTTTCTCGATGAAACCGAATGCTTTTAACCTCAAACGTTCAACCCATTTTTCAGTCATTTTTCCATATAATTGATATTTGCTGACACTTTCAATAATCTCTTTTTCAACATTATTTTCAAGAGAAAAATCAGTGGGGGTAGAAGAAGTATCAAGAGGCAAAGCAGATGTATCTATGATGGCTTTGAGATAGGATGTCAAAACTTGCACCTATTGTTTTAGTTGATCTTTCATGTGCCTTTCTTTCTCTATTCTTTTTATTATCTTGGCAGCTGATACTTGAAAATTTTGCACGTCACCCTCATATGTAGATGGACCAAGATCTATATTAGTGATGTTAAAATCACTTTCTATAGCCTCATTCAAATTCTTTTCTAAAACAGGTTGTGCAACCTCAACATAGACATTGCCTGATGAAGAATCCACTGCCATCCTTGATGTAACCTTGATCATTTTAGATTTTTGAGACCGTTGTAAGAAATTGGAGACTGTATCAAAATCAGGCATGATTAATTAAGCATTGTTTCTTTTTCTTGACAAACTTTATTGCAACCAGGAAGAGGAAGGATTGTGTGAGGATTCTAGAATATTTGTAGAAAGAGGTACTATATTTGAGGGAAGAACATGTTCACTGAATATGTTCACAGGTAGTGGGAGTATAGATTGTAATGCATGAGGGGAATGAGGTGTTTCATGAGAAGGAGAAACAACAAGAAGTAAAGGAGAGATATTTAAATGCTCATCATTTTGATGAATGATTTCAGGACTTGTAGACTTGTTTTCCACAACTACTTCCTATATGGGAGGCAATGCATTATCCTTTATTTTTGTTTTCCCCTTTTTTTTGTTTTTCATCATTTTCACAAATACTCTTAAGACCCTTTCTTCTTGATGGACCTTCTCAATCATCTCCTCCTTGTGTACTCTTATGTGAACCAATGGTTAAAGATGGAGAATGAGAACAAAAAGAAGAAGAAGAAGAATTTGAATGCTTATCTTTTCTACTTGATGATAAAGCATTATTACTTGTCGGTTTAGTACCTATTGCTTCAATAGCTTTTTTCTTTACCCAATCTTTAGTCTTTCGAATGACATGAGCAGTTCTTATACCCAAATCTTTGATCTCCTCATTAGCCCAATTGATGGGTGGTAAAGGTTGTGTTTCAATTTTATCAAAATACACAGGGTCAATTAATTCTGAACCATCTTCCTCAATTCTATTTGTATTGCAATCTAGTTTGAATTCTCTGATCTATCCAATGGTCATCCTCATCTAGTCTTGTTTATGTACCTCGTAATCATTTTCACAATCTTCCCAAAAGTCTTCAAGTTCTGGAAAATGACAGTAACCTGCAGCAACTCGTAGATTGTCTCTGACATATCCTTTGCTATCAAAAGGGAATCTCATAGTATAGGCATACAAGCTGATTTTTATCAGAGATCTCTCTATGTTTTGAGCATCTATAGAAGATTTGCAGTTGTAATGACTAAGGCAAATGGGAAATGGAACTCCAGGTTTTCTCTTATCTTTGCATTTCTTATTAAGTGAACCAATTTACCTACATAGTTCTATTAATAGCATTTTGTCATCTACATATCTAGGAAACTTATATGGGTATCCATCAAACCCACCAACTTGTAGATAGGTAAATCTAGGATATTGGATAAAATAGCTCCCATATATTTTAATCAGATTGGTAGCTTCTAGTGTAATCTGGAGTACAGTATTACCTTGAAGTTCTCTTACTGTCAACATTGTGAAAGCATCATTTACCCTACGGTAGTGTTTGTAACTTTGTTCCAGCTATAACAGAGGGTAGTAATTATAGATTTGTGTGATGTTATCATAAGTTCCTTTAGTAGCAAGACCTGGCCATGATTTCAAGCATGCAATTGCATAAAATAAGTAAGAAGACATGTAGAAATGTTCATTCAATTCAAAATTGGTCAACTGATAATGCAAATTGTCACTAATAATGCTGCCCTAGTCAATAAACTGATTTCCTACACATATAACATTTAGAAAAAGGAACATCCACATTTCAAAATTAGTTATTTTTTCATCTCCCATCACTCTATGAAGTAGAACAATCATATTAGAAATATCCTCTATGAAGCATGATCTGTGAAGGACTTTAGGCAACTGGGATTTCCCTCCTTTCAGTGTATGTAACTAGTGTTTTTCTATAGTGTTGAGACATTGATGTTTCTTTTCATTGAAATATTGATGAGCAAGCCTTTTATCTATGTTCACAAACTGATCTCTGACAGGTAGCCTGAAAGTAACCCCAATTGAAACATTGTCTAACCTGACAATTAGTTTGTCATCAATAGTTCTGATTTCTCTTGTTGCAAGTATGGGTCTAACCAGTGTTGTCATTGATGTCAACATACTCATGTTGCATTAATGAGAAGGATTGGATGAGTTGTGTGCTGAGGATATTGAGAAAATTAGTTTCAATTAGGAATAGTGAAGAACAGTGATGACAACAAGGTAAAAGTCCAAGATAGGTTGAGGATCAGAGGATGTGGTTTAAAGGGTTTGTATATATAAGTCTTGAGATGATCCAGTCAAGTTTTAAGAGGTCCATATGAAGATCTGAAGAAGTTATGACCGATCAAGTAGAACCGGCTCCGGTAGGTGTCCAAAGGTGACAGAGTGACATAGATAGGTCCGGTGAGGTCCGATAATGCATTATCCCATTCTGCAAATTTGAGGAAGTGTTGAGGATGTCCTTGTGAAGTGTTAAGTAGATTGGTTTGTGGCTTGAAAGTCTGGAAGAACTTATTCCTTTGTGACAGTGATGACAGACTGTGTTCTTGAGGTTCTGGATGAAGAAGAGAAGGATTCCAATAAGTAGATGAAGTGTGGATGTTGTTGGTGATTCAGGAAAGCTTGTGGTGATCTATGGATCAGCTCTAGTTCATGTTGGTGGTCCGCATTGAAGTTAAAGTTTGTATTTGAAGAATAACCACCAGACGTTGGTGTTCTTCCTGAGACTAGCCGACCGGATGTATTACATGTCTTGTGGATGTTTTTGTAGGTGTTTGCCGACTTAGATGATTATTCCTAAGTCGATGTCTTGTATAAATAAGGGATTGTGAAGTCATTCCAAAGTGTGTCTTGCGGTGATGAGTGTGTGGTAGTTAGGAGGAGTGCAAAAGGTAGAGCAGAAGTATTGGGCTTAATGGAACTGATTCAAACATGGTGAAGATGCTATTCTCCACTTCATAAAGGTGATACTTATTTCTTGTGGACAGTGTGTCTCTTGTAGGCAGTGAGCCTCTTGTGAGCAGTGAGCTCGGGTAGTGAGCCCTAATTGGCATGTGCCATTTGTTCTTTCTATTCTTCTAACAGAGAATACATTCTTGGGTTAATCACCCTGTGGTTTTTCCCTTAACTAGGTTTTCCACATCAAAATCTTGGTGTCTTATGTGTTGATGAGTTTCTGCCTTTGGTTTGAATGCATTATGTTTCATGTTTAATATACTGCTAATCACCAAGAAGATTTAAGCGTGGAAATTAGAGAAATTTTTGCACAACTGATTCACTCCCCTCTCAGTTGTGTGCCCTAAATCTAACATCTCTGGTTTCTGGATTGTTGTGCTTCATACATTCTAAAAAAAGATCTGTGCATTGGACTGCTATGGGAAAACTGGCTGCATGGACTAATCCACTGTCAAACAACTTCTAAGCCATTAGGGATCTTTTCCCTTGTTCCATAGTCTCCCAGAAATCTGCCAAACTGATGTGTCCTAGAGAAGTATTTGATATTTCTGCAAGTGTGGATTCAAGAACTAAGAGGAAATCAAACCCCTGATATATGTATTTCATGATTAAATATTTGCAACAAGTTGTGAAATCTACCTATGTTTATTCTATTTCAGAGTTTCTTTTGCAGTGTTTCATGAGGTTTTATTTGACAATTTCTAATTTGTTGTTTATATGTATGCAATGGATTTTGAGAGGAGATTAGAAAAACACTTTATTCAAACAAAAAGGCAGCAGGTGTTCATACCCGGGCATCTTCATATGATAAGTATTCTTGGAGCATAAAATTCCTTTGAGGTTGTTTATAAACAGTTTGTGTGTCTAGTCTCTACCTTCCACAATTGACATACATCCTACATTCAAAATAGGCATTACTACTTTTCATGAAAACTAAATTTGTCTGCAATATTTAATCAAATAGTTCATATGCCTTCTGTATGCTTCCATTGCTTTGTAGGAAGAGGTGGTAGAACTTGGTGGTGTATTTGCCAATTGCACTTGCTTTAAAGTTTCTAAAGGTTTTTCAATAAAGCAAATAGCTCTGTATACCATAATTCCTCCGTGACTACATTTTTGAGCTTTGTTTGTATTAAAATTATAAAGAGCATTCAAGATTTCTCAATGTCACCTCCATTGCCCTACAAGACTTCGCTGGAGGGTAAAATTGTGCATGCATGGACAACTTTGAACTTAAAACGTTGTCATACACTTGGCAGTTACATTTGTTCAAAATTTTATACAACTTTTTCAATAAAATTCCAATCATTCATCCCTCTCGATCATTGCAGACAATAAGATGATAATTCTTTGAAGTATCTTAGCCAAACCATTTATGTTTTGTATGCTCCCAAGTTTTACATATCAATCTACCTGTGCTTTTTTAAACTATAACATCTAATATAAATCCCTCTTCATTTTTGTTTGATGGGTGTTGATAATGATCAAAGAACTAACACTACTCCACTAACTGTATTTGCTTAAAAGATTGTAAAGACTTTCAACAGGTTCTTTTTACACATATGCTGCAACTTTTGCATTCCATCGAAACCGCATTTCTTTTTGGCATCTGTCAAATGCTCCTGTGTCATGTGTTGCAAATGCACTTTGAATACATGTCTCCTAGGGCAGCTGTGTCTACAACAAATGCTCAAAATCCACTTTCAATTGTGCTTTGATGAATGTACTTCTCCCTACTGCAAATCTCCCATTTTGTAGAGTTTGTGCCAATGAAACTTATCTATGAGGTCGTGTAACTTGATAGAATGTACATGATTACGTTAAAATTAATAGAGCAGCTCCACATCTTCATACATGTATGCAGCTTCTATCTTTGATGTGAGGGGATTGAGTCTGTGTAGAATTATTTTCTCAACAAATTACCTAATGAGTAGAAAGTTGAGCAGTTCGGCCATTTCTTTGTATTATTATCCCACTCTTCCTTCTTAACTATGGTGTTTTATAGATATATCTTAGCAGTGCATTTTCTTAATACAAAACCATGTACTAACGAGAAAGTACAAATAATAACTTGAATTCTTTGATGGAGTACTTGTAAAGAAACGTGACCTTATGGTGTGCAGAGATTGAAGGTGGTGTACACAGCAATCTACTTTCACTTAAACTTCAAGGAACATCCATATATTGGTTTGAAGGATTCAACTATGAGCAAGGAGGATTTGTTGGACTCACGCATTTTCTCCTCTAAGACATTTTGTTGTGTGTGTTCTTCACATGTTTCGACATCTGCACCGATGTCCACCAGAGCATCTCAAACTGATATATACATCATACAATGTGATGGAGAGGTTTATTTAACAAATGGTCTACATTTTCAAATCCGTTGTGTTTGTAAAATCTTATCTATTCTCTCACTTCTTCCATACATGCCTTCAAAAATAACACATCATCTGAAAGATACCTCCCTTTGCATCTTGACAGAGGCTGTGGAAAAACTAACGACTTGTAAATTGCGAGACTAACACCACATGCTGACATTCATTTGGGTTAACTCCTATTTTGTTTATGTGTATACCATGTAGCCTTTCCATTGTAACGGAGTTAGTAGATAGTTTATGATGTTTTTAAGATAAAGATCTGCTCGCCATTACGCTTGATGGAATTTACCACTTAGTAAATGCAAATTTGTGAATATTAATGCAGAATACTTGGCATGTAGTTCATTTATATAATTTGTTGATTAGAAATAAGGCACAATATCCGCTACATGTATCGAAAACAATGATAAATGCTAGTCATTATTTAATAGTCAACTTTGTGGCATGAGTTTAGAGGAGTGTGGCCACCTAAATGCCTTCGTTCCCACAAGACTCAATAGATATTTCCTCAATTTTGGGAGATGAACGCGAGCAAATGTAACAAGCTTTTACCCAAGTAAATAATGAAGTTGAAGCTTTTGATGGCTTTGTGAATTTATGCCTTTTGATTCTTCTTGCACTTATTCGAAGGAGAAGAATATGCTATAAAAATCACTTTTTAACTCCTAGCTACCGCAAGTGAACATGGATTTCTTTCTTATCATCTCTCCAAACTTGTAAAATTATGCCATCGGTAAAAAGCCAAAATGTGTGAACTTAGCCAAACTCATAAGTCAACGTGAACTTAGTGAAAGACAAAAATTGATGCAAGGTTTGTGAAGAATAAAAGATGACGCATAGTGGAGTTTGTGAAAAACAAAAGTTGATGCAAGCTTAGTATAAAATGAAAGTGGACGCGGAATATAATATTACTAAGCTGTAAATTTGTCTTGGCATAATATTTCTAGTTAAAGCTTTAATGGAGAGAAATAAGACAAAGAATGACGTCATAATAACAAATTATCAACATGACTGACGTAAGAAGCATGACATGAGAAAAATTGTAACCAAAAAGATGACTTGGTACAGAGGTTTGATTTGTAAAATGTCTTAAAATTGGGTAGAAAGATGGGGTAAATAGCTGGCTCTACTTGGGGATAAGAACTATAAGGTTGTAGATGAACTCTAGTGTCTTTGACAAGACTAGTAATCTTATCATTGGGCAGATAGAGTCAGATTAGAAAAGAGATGTACAACACGATAAAAATAGAACAAAACAAAGAAACTTACTAACACAACAAAACTTTCTTATTTACAAAGAGTTGGGAATAAATCCCTCTTTTACTGATTGTAAATTTTTAGGTGTTGCCCATTGTAATGCAAGAGCAGATGAGTGCCATCAAGATACACCAAGTAAAATGAATTGTCACCACATGCTTCTCTAATTTGGAAAGGTCCCTTCCATAGAGAATCAAACTTTCCATGCATCCCTTTGGGTTTTTTCCTCTTATCCCAGAGTAGAACAAGATCTCCTACAACAAACTACCTTTGTTTGGTCTTCTTATCAAACAGTTTCTTGACTTTTGCCTGATGTTCTGTTATTTTGTCAACTACTTGACTCCTTTGTTCTTCAAGTTTTGTCAGATGCATGATTCTTTTCTCTTGAGAATCTTTAAATTCATTACCTTCAATTACTATCTGAAGAGAAAGAGTAGTAAGTTCTAGAGGGTTTGGCAAGCGAGAATCAATTCCATAAACTAGTTGGAAGGGAGATGTGTCGATGATCCTTTTATATGTGGTCCTGTCAGCCCATAATGCATCAAATAATCTCTTGTGTGAATTGTTTTGTTTTTCCTCTACTAGATTTCGCATGATAGAGATGAGATTTTTGTTGGGAGACTCTACCAATCCATTTCCTTGCGAGTAATAGTCAGAAGAATGTGCAAGTAAGATATCATGCCGATAACAGAAATTAGAGATTTCATGAGAGGAGAACTTGGAAGCATTATCTGTGACAATTTTTTGAGGTACACCAAATCTCACAAGAATATTCTCTTTTAGAAAATTACACACTACCTGGGAGGAAGTTTGACGGACTAGAATGGCTTCAACCCATTTAATAAAATAAGCTGTGGCCACCAAAATGTGTGTATGCCCAGCACTAGATGTTGGATGAAGTGGACTAATGAAATCTAGTCTCCATTGATGAAAATGTTCTTCAATAACAATGGGCTTTAATGGTTGTGTAGCTAGCTTGACCTTGCCTTTAAATTGCTAACATGATTCACACTTTTTCACCCATTGGTCTGCATCTTTGAATAAGCCAGGCCAGTAATAATTATGTCTTAAAATTTTATAGGCTATGACACTGGAAAAAAAATGACCACCACAAGCTTCATTGTGAAACAATTGAAGTAATTTCTCTTGTTCTTTATCCACGCATTTCAAAAAATTTCCATCAATCCCCTTCTTGTATAATCTACCTTCCCAAATAATATATTTCATAGCTTTCAACTTGATCTCTCTTTTTTGCTTCAGAGTTAAGTGTGGTGGACATTCACCATATGTCAAGAAATAGGCAATATCTGAGAACCATTCATCTGTCAATCCTACAAACAACACTTGAGGCAGGTCAACATTCCTTTCTAGAGATTCTTCAACTGTGCAATTTTCAGCTATGAGTTTACATAAGCCCCTTCCTCATACTAATTTGGTTGGCTTAATATCAATATCATATTCTTGAACTTTAGCAATCCAAGAGGCTCTTTTGTTGACACCTATTTCTTTCTGAGTAAGTATGGTTTTGATTGAAGTGTTTGATACAAAGACCTTAGAATGTGAATTGAAGATATAGAATCTAAAATGCTTTACTACCTTGACAACTGCATAAGCATGCTTCTCTGCCAAAGAATAATTCAACTCATGCTTTTTTAGAGGAACACTCATAAATGCAATAAGTGCTTCTATACGATCATCATTTTATTGAGTTAGGATAGCAGATAAAGTATGCTCCGAAGCATAACAATATACAATGAAATCTTTGGAAAAATTTGGATGAATTAAAACTGGGGAATTTGACATTGCTATTTTAATATCTTGAAATGCCTTTTTCCCTTTTTCAGTCCACTTGAAGACCACCTTATCTCTCATCATGTCTACAATGTGGTGAGTTAATTTAGAGAATCTGGTATGAACCTCCTTAAGAAATTGATCTGACCAAGGAAAGACCTCACTCCAGGTTTTCTTGATGGTAATGGGAACTTTTGGATAGCCTCAACACATTTAGGATCAATTCGAATCCCATCTTTAGACACAATGTGTCCTAGTAGTTTTCCTTCAGTAACCCCAAAAATAGACTTCTTGGGGTTAAGAGAGATTCCTTGCTCACGGCAACGCTGTAGGACTATCTCCAAATGTTGAATATGATCTTCTCTTTTTCTTGAAAAGATAGTGAGATCATCCAAGTACACCACAATAATCTTGTTTTTCAAATCTCCAAAAGAGAGGTCCATAGCATGTTGAAAAGTTGCACCAGCATTGATCAACCCAAATGGCATTCGATTGTAAGCTAGAGTTCCCTAAGGCATTGTAAAAGTAGTTTTATGTTGATTCTCTTGGGCAACTTCTATCTTATTATACTCAGAAAACCCATCAAGTAATGACATCATTTCAGGTCCAGCAACGGTTTGCAAAACATGATCCATCATGGGTAAAGGGTAGTTGTCTTTTAAAGATGCTTGGTTAAGATTGTAGAAATCAACACAAATCCTTATTTCACCATTCTTTTTCCTCACATGAACTATATTTGCTACCCAAGTTGAATGATGAATAAGATATATGATTCTAGCCTTTAACATATTATCAATCTCCACAAAGATAGCACCAGTAACTTTAGGGTTGAATTGCCTGTATTTTTTCCTAAAAGGAGTAGCCCCAGGTTTAAGAGTGATATAATGCTGAAATTTTCCACTCATGAAATTCTTCAAATCATCATAGCACCATGTGAACATGTCCTTGTATTTGACCAACAGGGTGATGAGCTTCTTTCTTTCTTCTAGCAAACATGCTTTGCCAATGCAAACAATTTTAGGATCATCTTTAGTGCCTATGTCTACTTTATCATACTGAGAAGGATTGGGATTTTTCTCTTGGGCCTTATTCTTCAAATAGCAATTGTGCTTATCAAACAGTTTCTCTAGAGTAATCAAACCTTTTGGGATGGTGTTCCCCTTTAATTGTAACACTTCATCTTCTACAGGAGTCTCACTTCAAATAACAAATTGACAAAAGTACCAACCTTCTCCAAAAAGGACACAATCTATCTGTCATCATCAAAAACTTGCCAATATTTATCATTATCAAGCACGCTTGGTTAGTATACTAATTCAATTTTATATTGATCTTTGTTGAACCCAGGATGTGGAAGTAAGAGAGCCACAGAGACTACAAGGCAATCAGATTTAGAATTAAGAGTTCAAGGAATGGCCTCTATAGAGAAAGCATCAAAGAACTCTATTTGATCCCAAACTAAGTTTCAGTATCTTCTCAACTTGGTGTTCTTTGTTTGAAATTGATTTCTTACTTGCTTGACAACCAATTCTGCATCTCTGAGAACTTTCAACATTTTGATTCCTTTCTCTTTGGTAGCTTCGAGACCTAAAATGAGTGCCTCATACTCTGCCATATTATTAGTGTTGTCGAAAACCAATTTGAAAGCCATAGGAAATTTCTCCCCTATAGGTGAAATAAGAACAATTCTAGCCCCTAAACTGGAAGAAGAACAACTGCTGTCAAATTCCATAGTCCAAAGGCCAAAAAACACATCAAGAGAGATAACTTTAGGGGTTAGCTCTTTTTCTTGCATGAGCATATATGTACCCAGTCCAGTTTCATCATATAGTATCTCTGCTCTTGGATCGTCAGATTTCAGGACTGTATACTTTGCTTTGGGTTCTGGATTTAGTCTGACTTTCTTTCCATGGATTGGGATTAAGGCATGGGACCAATCCAATTGTATTTCTCCTCCTAGGTCTTTACAAAAACTTCTACTAAGTAGCATACCATAGCTTGCGGGAATGTCAGCAACTAAGATGGTGAGGTTTAGTTTCTTTTCTGGGAAAGTGGCTAAAGCAACTTGCGCGTCTTTGAGTTGACCTACTAATGGGACTAATTTAGACTCCATTGAGTAGACTTTGCCTGAGGGCATGAGCAACCTTAGCGGGCATGACATTGTTAGATGCGCCATAATCTATTATGCAATTGCTAAGTTTACAACCAACTATATACAAAGAAACATAGAATGGGTCAGGCTTATCTGGGAGAATAACATTTACCAATGGGGTACCATTTTGTGGAGATTCACTGATGAGATCATCATGTGAAAGCTCTTCAGGTTGTGAGTCGTTTAACTGTTGACGTACTAAAGAAGAAGGATCTGGTTTTCTTTTAACAATATGCAATAATATTTCCAACTGATGAGGATTTGACTTTAAGTAATCAAGTTGAGAAATTTGTACCTTTGTTTTCTTACAATGCTCTATGAAATCAAATGCATCATCAGGCGAGGGAGATGAATCACCAAGAGGGGAACCTTGTGTGCCTTTATCTTTTGTGGTAGTAAGAGGTTCATTCTCTAGAGGATGTTTTCTTGTTAGAATCTTTGGGGTATTTTCTAGAATTTTATGAGCAGATTCAACTTTGGTTTTTCTTTCATTCTTCTGATACTGATTTCTTGTGAAGTTATTACAAGAATGATTGTTAATGTCCTGAACCTCTTCTTTTTCATTATTAGACTCATACTCAATAAAGCTGATTGTTGGTTGGCCATAGGTCTCTTTTGTCTCATCTTCTTGAGAGACATATTCTTCTATCTTCTCGCTTGATAGATTCATCTGCATGAACCTTGCCATTTCAGGACAAGTGCTGCCATCATGGTCAGTAGTCAGATGAAAATCACATTTAGCTGCAGTTTGTTTATGACCAGAAGAATGATGTTCAATAGCTAGTCTTTGTACTAGAGGAGGAAGCCTAGGTGGCTTGTTCTACTGGTACGGTACATAATTTCTCCTAAGTATATCTTGATATAGCGGAGGTGGATTATGTAGAAGTTGTTTCTTAAGCAGGAGTAAATCATTAGCTAGCTTCTGAATCATCAGGTCTGTAGTGGATGAATTAGAAGATGGTGCCTTCCCTTTTTGCAAGTCTTTGTTCCATTTTCTAGCAGTCAACAAATCATCCTCGATCTCAATGGCCATGGTCTGTGCTGCTTCTAAATCAGCCACTCGAGCTCTTCTCAAATGGAAACTTATATCTGGAGGTTGTGTATTTAGAAAGAAACACTTTTTATTCTCCGCAGTTGGTCTTTTAGTAGTTTCAATTCTATTCACCAACTTATTAAGATGTGCTACAAACTCCCTCATCGGCTCATGAATCTCTTTCTTCATTTGAGTAAGTTGTGCTAACAATGCATGTTCATCTTCAATACTTTTGAAATGGTCTTCAAATTTTTGGTGCATAATCACCCATGAGTTTATAGTTCCAGTAGGCAAATGTTGAAACCATTATGTTGCTCCTTCGGTTAGAGATTCCACAAACAATTAGAAAGAAACATCTTCGTGCATAACACCTAGAACACCGCATGCGGAAAAGAAGGCATTAATATGTTCATCTATAGAAACGTTTCCATCTCCACTGAATTTGGGTAAAACTTTTCTGGATCCATATGGTAAATCATACAACTAATTACCTAATGTGAGGGGGCCAATAGCTACTCCCCAAGGCATAGGTTGAGCCATTTGTAGCAGTGGGATTGGTTGAATATGTATAACAATAGGAACTGCAATCCCGTACAAGGTCAATGCGTGGTAAGTGGAAGAGGAGGCAGAGGTTCTGGTGGGACTTCTTGCGGATGAAGGAGGCCTACTAAAAGATTTAATGTTCCTTCTTGGGGGAATAAAAGATTGAGAAAAATCAAAACTTGCTACCTTTTCAAAATCAGGATCCAGGATGCCCTTTTCATGGTCTCCTCTAGTATATCTCTTGGCGGCCATGTTGATTTTGAGCAAGATTCACAGGGCGATATTCTTGAATAGGTCAGATAGGTGGACCAACTTGTCTATCTCTTTTTGGAGCTATTTGAATAGGAGCACGCCTATTAGCTATTTCCAATTCTTCTTCTACGATACCTTGAGCTATTAACCAAGCACGAACACGAATTTCTGTTCCTATGTCTTCTTCTTTGTCAAGCACTGTATCTACTTCTTGATATTGGTGATTTGACCTCCTATATCTCCAAGCCAATACTCACAAGTCAGTAATTATATCTTCTTGCTTAAGGTCCAACCAATTAACATTAGGTTGTAAAACAAGTCCAGCTCTACGTTGCAGCACAATATTTATTGATCAAAAAGATTTTCTTTGAACACATTAAGGTGACTTTTTCCAAACAAAACAGGTATGTTCGAATTCAATCCCCAATAGAGTCGCTAAAAATCTATTGGTAAACATATTTTGCACTATAACATATGAATTATTATATTGACTCTTTGCCCAGAAAACATATAGTGAAAATACGTACCAACAGTTGGTAAAGTTGTAGTTTTTCTATCAACTTACCTCTGCGTGTAGTGGGGCAGCTCCCTCATTCAATAAATTATGGATTTTTGTGATATTTGAGAAAGAAATGAAATTAAAGAAAATTCTGGACGGTTAAGACAACGGGTTTATGAACATTGACTCAACCCACATGTATAAAGATTGACAATCCCACCAAGATAACATAAGAACACTTCTTAAACTATTAAAGTGAGCATATGTAGTTTTAAAAAGAAGAAATGATTTAGGAAATATCCAACATACGTTGAATTATTATCTAGTAACTGATTCCTCCAAAACTAGTTGTTATTCCACATCACAGATGCAAGATAATGTAAAGAAGACATCACCCATCAACACAAGAAGAATGAATAATGTTAAAAAGATATTTGAGATCGCACAATCCAAAATGTCTCTTATTTCTTCACACTAAGTTGTACAACTCTATTTCTCATAACACCATTTGAAATGTGAAAGCCAAAAAGTCCCTTTTTACAAATACCAATTCTTATATATATAGACTTGTCTCTAGTAACCAACTTTATAACTACCTCATAACTACTCCTAACTACCCAAAAATATTTTATGAAAATAAAAGTGCACTTTAATTATATTTTATACGGTCTTTTCAAAAGTTCCCAAAATAAAGCACACTTTACAACTTAATTACAAAAGAGTGACATAATGTCACTTTCATTGAAAAAGAACCAAAACTTATAATCTTGCAAACTTTGAAAAGTCAACCAATATGATTGATCTCACGAGAAACCATCAGATTTTATCTTCGCCACCCCTGGTACCATCTGAAGATATTTCTGCTGCTACAAACTATTGTGAAGGAAAGGGTGACTTTGTTTTGTATGCTCTAAACACCCTGATTGCTGAAGCTATAAGTTTATTTTTGGGAACAAACACTCCTATCATACGAAGCTTCCATTCTGATTGATCTTTATGGACATCACTCAAATTATGATGATAATTTGATATATGATCAATGCCAAAATTGACAGCAACAAAGATGAGATTCAATTTATCCATAAGTCCTTTATTGAAACCCTCTTTATTAAACAACTCTGTATTAATCATGTTTTCAAATTTTCTTTTAATAGCTTGAGCTTGCAAAACTGAAGATTTATCTTTATCCATCACATCAAAATTAATTGCTAATAAATCAGCGTGAATCTTCATCTTCACCTGTTCACAAGTTTCTAGGAGCTTTTCTTGAGCAGCCAAAACTTGTTTTATATTTGACAATTTCCATTCAACTGAATAAAGCCAAGAACTAGATTGATTTTCTTCAATGTTTGAAAAGACTTTTTCAGCAAATAATATCTCATTATCAGTTTTGATCATCTCACTGAGGTCCTTGGATATTCCTTGCCACAATAATTCTTCCTTTTGGATACTTCTTATTTCTTTATCAACCTCTTCCCTCTTTGTTTCTGCTTCATCATATAGAATCATTGCTTGCTCGATGAAACTAAATGCTTTTATTTTCAAACGTTCAACCCATTTTTCAGTCATTTTTCCATACAATTGATATTTGCTGACATTTTCAATAATCTCTTTTTCAACATTATTTTCAAGAGAAAAATTAATGGGGGTAGAAGAAGTATCAAGAGGCAAAGCAAATGTATCTATGATGGCTTTGAGATAGGATGTCAAAACTTGCACCTGTTGTTTTAGTTGATCTTTCATGTGCCTTTCTTTCTCTATTCTTTTTATTAACTTGGCAGCTGATACTTGAAAATTTTGCATGTCACCCTCATATGTAGATGGACCAAGATCTACCTTAGTGATGTTAAAATCACTTTTTGTAGCCTCATTCAAATTATTTTCTGAAACAGGTTGTGCAACCTCAATAATGACATTGCCTGATGAAGAATCCACTGCAATCCTTGATGTAATCTTGATCTTTTTAGATTTGGGAGACTGTTGTAACAAATTGGAGACTATATCAAAATTAGGCTTGATTAATTGAGCATTGTTTCTTTTTCTTGACAAACTTTGTTGCAACCAGGAAGAGGAAGGATTATGTGAGGATTCTGGAATATTTATAGAAAGAGGTACTATATTTGAGGGAAGAACATGTTCACTGAATATCTTCACAGGCGGTGGGAGTATAGATTGTAATGCATGAGAGGAATGAGGTGTTTCATGAGAAGGAGAAACAACAAGAAGTAAAGGAGAGATATTTAAATTCTCATCATTTTGATGGATGATTTCAGGACTTGTAGACTTGTTTTCCTCAACTACTTCCTATATGGGAGGCAATGCATTATCCTTTTATTTATTTTTTCCCCTTTTTCTATTTTTCATCATTTTCACAAATACTCTTAAGACTCTTTCTTCTTGATGGATCTTCTCTTTCATCTCCTCCTTGTGTACTCTTATGTGAACCAATGCTTAAAGATGGAGAATGAGAAGGAAAAGAAGAAGAAGAAGAATTTGAATGTTTATCTTTTCTACTCGATGATAAAGCATTATTACTTGTCGGTTTAGTAGCTGTTGCCTCAATAGCCTTTTTCTTTATCCAATTTTTAGCCTTTCGAATGATATGAGTAGTTCTTATACCTAAATCTTTAATCTCCTCATTAGCCCAATTGATGGGTGGTAAAGGCTGTGTTTCAATTTTATCAAAATACATAGGGTCAATTAATTCTGAACCATCTTCCTCAATTCCATCTGTATTGTAATCTAGCTTGAATTCTCTGATCTGTCCAATGTTCATCCTCATCCAGTCTCCTTTACGTACCTCATAATCATTTTCAAAATCTTCCCAAAAGTCTTCAATTTCTGGGAAATGACAGTAACATGCACCAAGTCGTAGATTGTCTCTGACATATCCTTTGCTATCAAAAGGGAATCTCATAGTATAGGCATACAAGCTGATTTTTATCAGAGATCTCTCTATGTTTTGAGCATCTATAGAAGATTTGCAGTTGTAATGACTAAGGCCAATGGGAAATGGAACTCCAGGTTTTCTCTTATCTTTGCATTTCTTATTAAGTGAACCTATTTTCTTGCATAGTTCTATCAATACCATTTTCTCATCTACATATCTAGGAAACTTATATGAGTATCCGTCAAACCTGCCAACTCGTAGATAGGTAAATCTAGGATATTGGATGAAATAGCTCCCATATATTTTAATCAGATTGGCAGCTTCTGGTGAAATCCAGAGTTCAGTATTACCTTGAAGTTCTCTTACTGTCAACATTGTGAAAGCATCATTTACCCTACGGGGTAAGTGCAAGAAGATGGGGGGCCAAAAAGGGGTCTTAAGTGGCCACTTTTTTTTCTAAAATCAGGAAATATTGGCCTTGGATGAGAAATTGAGCATAGTTACACTCAAAATTTGGAGATGCAACCAAAACAATGCTCGTAGTGCTTCGAGTCTACTTTCTAAACTACTATTTTGTTTTCAAAATGGCATAGATTAAGGGGTTCAAAAGAGGGAGCCACAGAAATTGGTGTTGTTTCTGTCAAAAAAACATAACATAGCATGTTTTGTGGCTCCCTCAAAAGGTCAACTTTTTTTTGGTATTTTTAAAATCGCTTCAGTGAGAAATTAGCTAATAGCATGTAGTTTATGCCCGATTTTTCTGATAATTTTTTGATGAATATTTATTTTTTTACTAATTTTTAAAGTGGACACATCCTAAAAAATAGAATTTTGGCCGTGCTACCCCTATAAATTTTGAAAACTAATTGAAAATTATTTTTTTATTTTTTTAATATTTGTAGAATGGAGTCTAGTTTCTAAATATGTAATTTTTTTGAAATTTGAATGAATAGTTATTTTACAATGAAAAAAAGACCAAACAGTGGTTTTTGCCTAAAAACAGACTCACAAACAAAGGAAATTAAAGATGAAAGGCTTAACATTGTTAAAATGTGAAAAAAATCACATCGTCAAATAGCTAAGAGAAAGCCTAACATTAACCATGTGTTTAATTTGTTCAACCTTGAAACACGTGCAAATCTGAGGGTTAGCACGAATGAAATTATGTGAAATTTTGAAGAATATAGAAAAACACGTCTGTGACTGTGCATAAGGCACTCCAAGCCTTTGGGTTGGAAATCCAAAGCAAATCCCAAGCCCAAGGCTTGGGATTCCCAAAGCAAGAAATAACGCGAGCGCGTTATAACGCGCTCACATTATGTTTTGCCTTGCATTTTTCTTTCCCGCAAGTCTGTCTTTTGCCATGTTTGACATAACGCGAGCGCGTTATAACGCGCTCGCGTTATGTCCCACTCAATTTTTTTTACGTTCAAGGCTATTAATCATGGGGGTTAAGGCATAAGGGATAGAGTTGGAGGGTTTACGGATAAGGGATTAGCATTTAAGGTATAGTATCGAGCCCGTTGAGGGTCTAGGAATAGGGATAGCGTTCAAGGTTTAGGGATGAGGGATGATAGATTACGGTTGAGGGTCGAGGGATCAAAGTTAAGGGTTGAGGGATTAGGGTTTGACATTAAGGGTTGAGGGTTGAGGTTCAAGGGTCAAGGGTTTAGGGATAGGGTTTAGGGTCGAGGGATTAGGGTTAAAGTAGAGTGTGGAGGGTGTAAGGATTAGGGATAGGGTTGGAGGGTTTAGGGATAAGGGATTAGGGTTTAAGGTATAGTATCGAGCCTGTTGAGAGTTTAGGAATAGGGATAACATTTAGGGATTAGGGATGAGGGATTATAGTTGAGGGATGATGGATTAGGGTTGAGGGTTGAGGGATTAGGGTTTAGAGATAAGGTTTAGGGTTGAGGGTTGAGGGATTAGGGTTTAAGGTATAGTGTTGAGGGTTGAGGGTTGAGGGTTTAGGATTAGGGTTTAGGGTTGACGGATTAGCATTTAATGTTGAGGTTAGGGTTAGAGTGTCGAGGGTAGAGGGATTAGGGATAGGGTTTAGGGTTGAAGGTTTAAGGATTGAGGGTTGAGGCTTTAGGGATGAGGGTTTAAGGCTTAAGATATAGTGTCAAGTGTTGAGGGTGTAGGTATAGGGTTTAAGTTTTAAGGGTTAAGGGTTGAGGGATATGGATTAGGGTTTAAGGTATAGTGTTGAGGGTCGAGGGATCAGAGTTAAGGGTTTAGGGATTAGGGTTTGATGTTGAGGGTTGAGGGTTGAGGTTTGAGGGTTAAGGGTTTAGGGATAGGGTTGAGGGTCGAGGAATTAGGGTTAAAGTAGAGTGTGGAGGGTATAAGGATTAGGGATAGGGTTGGAGGGTTTAGGGATAAGGGATTAGGGTTTAAGGTATAGTATCGATTCTGTTGAGGGTGTAGGAATAGGGATAGCATTTAGGGTTTAGGGATGAAGGATTAGAGTTGGGGGATGATAGATTAGGGTTGAGGGTTGAGGGGATAAGGTTTAGGGTTGAGGGATTAGGGATTAGGGTTTAAGGTATAGTGTTGAGGGTTTAGGGTTGAGGGATTAGGATTTGACGTTGAGGGTTGAGGGTTTAGGGTTTAGGGTTAGGGTTGAGAGATGAGGAATCAGAGTTAAGGGTTGAGGGAATAGGGTTTGATGTCGAGGGTTGACGGTTGAGGTTCGAGGGTCAAGGGTTTAGGGATAGGGTTGAGGTTTAAGGGATTAGGGTTAAAGTAGAGTGTGGAGGGTGTAAGGATTAGGGATAGGGTTGGAGGGTTTAAGGATAAGGGATTAGAGTTTAAGGTATAGTATCGAGTCTATTGAGGGTTTAGGAATAGGGATAGCATTTAGGGTTTAGGGATGAGGGATTAGAGTTGAGGGATGAGGGATTAGGGTTGAGGGTTGAGGGATTAGGGTTTAGGGTTGAGGGTTGAGGGATTAGGGTTTAAGGTATAGTGTTGAGGGTTGATGGTTTAGGGATAGGGTTTAGGTTTGAGGGATTAGGGTTTAGGGTTGATGAAATAGGGTTTAATGTTGAGAGTCAAGGGTTGAGGGTTGAGGGTTGAGGTTGAGGGATAGGGTTAATGGTCAAGGGATTAGGGTTAAATAAGAGTGTCGATGGTAGAGGGATTAGGGTTTAAGGTATAGTATCGAGCCTATTGAGGGTCTAGGAATAGGGATAGCATTTAGGGTTTAGGAATGAGGGATTAGAGTTGAGGTATGACGGATGACAGATTAGGGTTAAGGGTTGAGGGATTAGGGTTTAGGGACAAGGTTTAGGGTTAGGGTTTAGGGATAGGGTTTAGGGTTGAGGGATTAGAGTGAAGGGTTGAGGGATTAGAATTTGGCGTTGAGGGTTTAGGGTTTAGGATCAGGGTTGAAGGTCGAGGGATCAGAGTTAAGGGTTGAGGGATTAGGGTTTGATGTTGAGGGTTGAGGGTTGAGGTTCGAGGGTCAAGGGTTTAGGGATAGGGTTGAGGGTCGAGGAATTAGGGTTACAGTAGAGTGTGGAGGGTATAAGGATTAGGGATAGGGTTGGAGGGTTTAGGGATAAGGGATTAGAGTTTAAGGTATAGTATCGAGTCTGTTGAGGGTTTAGGAATAGGGATAACATTTAGGGTTTAGGGATGAGGGATTAGAGTTGAGGGATGAGGGATTAAGGTTGAGGGTTGAGGGATTAGGATTTAGGGATAAGGTTTAGGGTTGAGGGTTGAGGGATTAGGGTTTAAGGTATAGTGTTGAGGGTTGATGGTTTAGGGATAGGGTTTAGGTTTGAGTGATTAGGGTTTAGGGTTGATGAATTAGGGTTTAATGTTGAGAGTTGAGGGTTGAGGGTTGAGGGTTGAGGTTGAGGGATAGGGTTAATGGTCAAGGGATTAGGGTTAAATAAGAGTGTCGATGGTAGAGGGATTAGGGTTTAAGGTATAGTATCGAGCCTGTTGAGGGTCTAGGAATAGGGATAGCGTTTAGGGTTTAGGAATGAGGGATTAGAGTTGAGGGATGACAGATGACAGATTAGGGTTGAGGGTTCAGGGATTAGGGATTAGGGATTAGGGACAAGGTTTAGGGTTAGGGTTGAGGGATTAGGGTTTAAGGTATAGTGTTGAGGGTTTAGGGATAGGGTTTAGGGTTGAGGGATTAGAGTGAAGCGTTGAGGGATTAGAGTGAAGGGTTGAGGGATGAGGGATTAGGGTTGAGGGTTGAGGGATTAGGGTTTAGGGATAAGGTTTAGGGTTGAGGGTTGAGGGATTAGGGTTTAAGGTATAGTGTTGAGGGTTGATGGTTTAGGGATAGGGTTTATGTTTGAGGGATTAGGGTTTAGGGTTGATGAATTAGGGTTTAATGTTGAGAGTTGAGGGTTGAGGGTTGAGGTTGAGGAATAGGGTTAATGGTCAAGGGATTAGGGTTAAATAAGAGTGTCGATGGTAGAGGGATTAGGGTTTAAGGTATAGTATCAAGCCTATTGAGGGTCTAGGAATAGGGATAGCGTTTAGGGTTTAGGAATGAGGGATTAGAGTTGAGGTATGACGGATGACAGATTAGGGTTGAGGGTTGAGGGATTAGGGTTTGATGTTGAGGGTTGAGGGTTTAGGGTTAGGGTTGAGAGATGAGGGATCAGAGTTAAGGGTTGAGGGATTAGGGTTTGACGTCGAGGGCTGAGGTTCGAGGGTCAAGGGTTTAGGGATAGGGTTGAGGTTGAAGGGATTAGGGTTTAAGGTATAGTGTTGAGGGTTGATGGATCAGAGTTAAGGGTTGAGGGATTAGGGTTGAGGGTTGTAAGGATTAGGGATAGGGTTGGAGGGTTGATGGATTAGGGTTGAGGGATTAGGATTTGACGTTGAGGGTTGAGGGTTTAGGGATAGGGTTGAGGGTTGAGGGATTAGGATTTGACATTGAGGGTTGAGGGTTAAGGGATTAGAGTTGAGGGTTTAGGGATTAGGGATCTATAGCAGGACAAAACGCGAGCACGTTATAACGCGCTCGCGTTTTGTATTTCTATTGAAACGGTAAAAAAGTGGTTACCCCCGTGATCCAGGCCCACATGCTCTATTTTCTTACTGATTCTTCTCGTGATCCGACAAAAAAGAAGTGCTTTCATGCTATTGGGAAGTTCACATGCACATTTGACACATTGTACCACCTTTGTATGATCTTTCCACCACCTTTTCTGCTTTGCCAACTTGAGAAGGAGCAAATAACATAGTTTTCAAACCAAGTTTGATATATATCTATTCAAGTTTCAATTTTTGTAGTATTGCAATGTTAATTGTGATTCAATTTTAAGAATTTAACATTGAAAAGGAAGCAAGTGGTGAAAAACTCAAATTGTTAAGGAGTTTGATGCAAGAAGATAAAAACACTACATAATTGGGTACTCTCTCCATTCAAATCTTTATTTTTTAGGTATGTCAAGTCTTTATATGCATGTTCTTTACATTTTCCTTATTTTGGATTGAATTACTTTATCATGCTTTATCATACGTGTTTAAAATAGACACATTCCCAATCAAGAAAGCAACCTACAATCTCACATGATGCCATGTATATTTTCTACACTTGGGCTCTTTAATAATTATGTGTAATAAACAAACCTTAGTTCATACCATGATGTCAAACTATACAAGAATAAATCCTTACAACATAAAAAAA
Organism: Cunninghamia lanceolata; assembly: GCA_027924645.1. Classification (NCBI taxonomy): domain Eukaryota; kingdom Viridiplantae; phylum Streptophyta; class Pinopsida; order Cupressales; family Cupressaceae; genus Cunninghamia; species Cunninghamia lanceolata. The sequence continues at coordinate 5,327,638 of BSBN01000739.1, forward strand.
ATACAATCCCACTATTATCATGTATTCATTTCTTAGGAACTAATATTGGTCTCTTTATCATGCTACAGACAAATTCTCCGTCATGCCGAGGAAACGATCAAGAATTAAACCAACATAGGAAGAGATAGAAGCTAAGAATGTAAAGAAAGCAATGGCTATGAGGGAACTTCGTGAGAAGAGGAAATTGGACACGATAAATGAAGACATACCAATTGAAGAGGAACCACAACCATCACAAAAAGATATGGTATTGGCGGCACAAAGAGAATGAATGCAAAAACTTCATGGTACGAGAGATTTGAATACCATAGTTGGAGACACATCCTTTACTGCAAGTCAACATGTAGGGACACCATCTACCACATCTCAAGTTGAGAGTACATCATCACTCACATGTGATGAAGGAGGTACGCCATCGTTCCCACCACAACCTTAAGGTATGTCATCTATTCCATCTTCGATCGAAGGTATGCCATCTAACCCATCTCATTTAAATATTGATGAAATTCCTAATGTTGAGATGAATTTACCTAACTTGACACCACCTAGAATTTTGCATAGAAAGCCAAAGTATTTGATTGATATTGATGAGAATATTTTGTAGCCAATGGAAGGTAAGATTCCAAAACGCACTTGTAGAAGATATGTTAATAAGATTTGGAGATTGTTCTTTGAAAAGTTAAATGAGACTGCAAGATGTCAACTATTCGTTGAAATGATGCAAAGTATAAAGTATAGGTCTATCATGAAGATTCTTGGGTTGAGAACATCAGAGGCTTCAAGTGAAAAATCTATTGTCAAGAATCTAATGAGTGCGTATGAGAGTGTGGCTAACACCTCACGCACAAAAGATAGTAATGCAACACGGCGTGTGATTACATCGACTATAGTAAGTAGTCAAACGAGGAAAGCTCGTCTCATTAGAAAGACAAGTCAAGAATTGAGAATTAATAGGAAAACTTTATCAAGAGCCATTGGAAGACGCCAAAGAATTGAGGACACTAATGCCAATGAATTATGGGCGTTCTCGGGGAGACTACCACAAAAAGATAAACCAATTGTTGAAGCATTGAGATCACTAATTGAAGACTTTTGGAAGAATTACACAAGGGTATCTCCGAATCAAAGGGATGTGGTAAGAAGGAGAATCGGTAGTCAAAACCGCGAGCCACATCCAAAGCATTTTTTGGATGAGACTCAAACACAGTTTTATGGTAAATTTCTAGAGAAGTATCCTCAAATTAAAATTTGTCAAAGATATTTTGAAATGCTAAAACCTTTCTATGTTAAGATAAATCACACACGCACTACTTGTTGTTGTAGATTACATATTGAATTTTCTAACCATTTTGATGCTTATAGGTCTATATGTTTAGATATGCATACTAACAATGATTTGCAGGGTTGTGCCATGTGTGCCCCACCAACATCTTCAAGAGACTTCATATCAAGAATTTTATGTGAAAGAGAGGAAGGTCAAATATTCTACAAGAAATTATGCTTAGATGGCACATGTCATCGTTGCGGTGGCTTGCAACATTTGCCAATATGTGAACATATGGAAATAACACATGCAGTTGGAAATGAACTAGTAGAGTTTGGCAAGTATAAAACAGTGGCATACAATACAAAAGATGGTAAAGAAGCAAAGAGGTGTGAATTAGCTATTGAAAAGATTCCAGTGTATCAGTTTATGCCTATATTTTGTGACAGCATAATGTATGAGTATGCAAGACATGCCCATAGAGCTTGATGGTTGGACTTGCAATTCAAGTTATGCAAGGACACATTTCTAGTTGGTAGCATTGTTTCAGTCGTCGAATTTGTAGAGAACTACAGTCTACAGCCACAACGTGAGGTGCAATCACAATATTACAACTCCACACAGGTTTCTATATTTGTGCACATTGCATTCATTCATGCGAATGATAGTACAGAGGATGACAGAAAGATCATAAGGGAGTATAATTTCTATATTAGTGATGATCGCACGCAGTCTATGGAGTTCGTGCAAGGTTGCTTTCAGGTGTTCTACAATGATTTGGCTAGAAGGGGCATATCGTTCAGTCAGCATATCATATGGTCAGATAATTGTGCATCACAATTCAAGAACTCACAGAATTTCTATTGGCTGAGTAGGAGGCATAATTTTATAGGTATTCAACATATGTGGAACTTTTGTGAGGCTGGGCATGGAAAGGGGGAGCATGATGGTGCAGGAGCATGTATCAAAAGAGCGATAGCATGAGAATAGTTAAAGTATAAAGACAATACAAAGTTGACATATGCAAAATTGATTATCGAGTGGTGTAATGCTTCCATGGGTCCAGGTAATGAAGGTAAGTCTTTAGTTCATGGATTTTTTTGGTTGATAGATGATACTAACATTGCACCATATGAGGATTGTTGTACACTGACAGGATCAAATGAGATGCACTCTTTCAGAAGCTCAATTGCAGGTTCATGGAGTATCCATACACGAAAGATGTCATGCTTTTGTTCTTCCTGTACAATTCAAGTCTAGGATGAGTGCGAGTCAAAGGAGTGGGTTGACGAATGGTAGTTAAGTTATCTTAGCCCACTTGACACGTATCGACCCCTGACGGCACTGGAACTAACACAGATGGAATCGTCAGTTGACTTTGACCACATATCAGATTTAGTTCAACCAGGTAATATAGGGCACGTATATGCATCTAATTTCATCTAGTTCAACCAGGTAATGTCATCTTACTTTGTTTTGTTTTTGTAATGTTGACTAATTTCATCTAATTTGCTACACATATCAATGTAGGACACGTATATGCAGTTATTGCAGATGAAGATAATGAAGAGGGAACAGATTATTACTTATGTTGTTGTGTTGAGGCCAAAAAGAAATTGGAGGCCCCTGTTACAGATGGAGAAAACATCGAATAACCTACAGGATCAGTGGTTATTACTGGAACATGGCTTAGAAGGTACCCACATAAGAGTGTTAATATTTGGCTATTTCAGGACTTTGACATGCATCGAAAGATTCTTCATTACTCGAACCTTGTCATGGCATCCAATGTTCATTTGATAAAGTATCGGGGTAGACCTTTGAACAAAATATTATGGAAGGTGCGTGAGTCTGACCACGAAGCAATACTTGACACAATAAAGAGTAGAGCAGATCCGGATGGTTCATTGGATTAATTTGTAAGTATTCACATTGATTTTGTAAAGTTATGTTACATTGAGTTGTAAGTATGCACATTAATTTGTAAGGTTTGTCTTTTTTTATTTCCTCCTGCATTTTTACACATATGTACACATTTTTACATCATCATGTTATGCATTTTTAGTGTCCTACTCCTGATGCGACCAAACTCATAACTCACCCTACTAGACACCATTTGATGATCTCTCCAACACTCTGGATCCAGGGTGCCCAATCATGATGATGACCTATATACCATTCTCCCAAGGCACTCATAATGAATGAAAAGAAGACCAAGGGTACCCAAGCTTAATAGACTTATTTCTTTCAATTTTGATAATCCAAACTCTTGCAATATGACATCCACTTTCATGCCTTTAGATCTTCCTTCACATATAGGGCGCCAAATCAATGCATTAAAGTCTCTTGATATTAGGCGCTCATGATGATGAAACTTAGAGCTTTTTTCTTTCCTATGTGCTCATCTAAGATGTTTGAATGATAAGGAGTGCCTCGACCTCTATAATGTACATTGGGCACTGAATCAAGGTGATTTTAAGTCACTTTGAGTCATTTGGGGTCAGTTTGAGTCTTTGAGTCATGTTGCAAAAAAGTGTCAATGTTGTCAAGTTGCACAAAGCAACTTTTACATTTTTGGTGTCCTGCTCGTGATGTGACCAAACTGACTATTCCAACGCATCTGGATGGGTACATTTATGCTAGGCATGGTCCTGTTTTTCACCCAAACATGTCGAAACAGTCTGAGCTACATTATACCAACGATATCCCTGAAGAGTCCAAAGTGCAAAAAGGCTGCAATCTTTGATGAGATGTTACTCAAAAACCGTGTCACTTAGAAACATTTCATCTAAGGCAACGCTATCAGGTAGAGTGCCTTTACAATAACCTCTCTCAGTTTTTTATAGCTCTGAGGCATTTACCCGTGGTGAAAGGTTTTCTGCTGCCCCAAAAATTGTCAGAAGGAGGCAGTGTAAAGTTGCAAAGGGGTGTAACTTTTGTCCTGCTCCTGATGTGACCAAATTGACTATTCCAACGCATCTGAATGGGTACATTTATGCTAGGCATGGTCCTATTTTTCAACCAAACATGTCAAAATAGTCAGAGCTACATTGTACCGACGATATCCCTGAAGAGTCCAAAGTGCAAAAAGGTAGCAATCTTTGACAAGATGTTACCCAAAAACTACGTCACTTAAAAACATTCCGTCTAAGGCAACAGGATCATGTAGAGTGCCTCTACAATAACCTCTCTCAATTTTTTATAGTTCTGAGGCATTTGCCTGTGGTGAAATGTTTTCTGCTGCCCCAAAAATCGTCAGAAGGAGGCAGTGTAAAGTTGCAAAGGGTTGTAACTTTCGTCGTGCTCCTAATGCGACCAAACTAACTATTCCAACGCATCCGAATGGGTACATTTATGCTAGGCATGGTCCTATTTCTCACCCAAACATGTCGAAATAGTCGGAGCTACATTGTACCGACGATATCCCTGAAGAGTCCAAAGTGCAAAAAGGCAGCAATCTTTGACGAGATGTTACTCAAAAATCGTGTCACTTAGAAACATTCCGTCTAAGGCAATGTGATCATGTAGAGTGCCTCTACAATAACCTCTCTCAGTTTTTTATAACTCTGAGGCATTTACCCATGGTGAAAGGTTTTCTACTGCCCCAAAAATCGTCAGAAGGAGGCAGTGTAAAGTTGCAAAGGGGTGTAACTTTCATCCTACTCCTAATGCGACCAAACTGACTATTCCAAAGCATCCAAATGGGTACATTTAATCTAGGCATGGTCCTATTTCTCACCCAAACATTTCGAAACAGTCAGAGCTACATTGTACCGACGATATCCCTAAAGAGTCCAAAGTGCAAAAAGGCAGCAATCTTTGACGAGATGTTACTCAAAAATCATGTCACTTAGAAACATTCCGTCTAAGGCAACGTGATCATGTAGAGTGCCTCTACAATAACCTCTCTCAGTTTTTTATAGCTCTGAGGCATTTACCTGTGGTGAAAGGTTTTCTGCTGCCCCAAAAATCATCAGAAGGAGGCAGTGTAAAGTTGCAAAGGCATGTAACTTTCATCCTACTCCTAATGCGACCAAACTGACTATTCCAACGCGTCTGAATAGGTACATTTATGCTAGGCATGGTCCTATTTCTCACCCAAACATGTCGAAACAGTCGGAGCTACATTGTACCGACGATATCCCTGAAGAGTCCAAAGTGCAAAAAGGCAACAATCTTTGACGAGATGTTACTCAAAAATCGTGTCACTTAGAAACATTCCATCTAAGGCAACATGATCACGTAGAGTGCCTCTACAATAACCTCTCTCAGTTTTTTATAGCTCTGAGGCATTTGCCTGTGGTGAAAGGTTTTCTGCTGCCCCAAAAATCATCAGAAGGAGGCAGTGTAAAGTTGCAAAGGGGTGTAACTTTCATCCTGCTCCTAATGCGACCAAACTGACTATTCCAACATGTACAAATGGGTACATTTATGCTAGGCATGGTCCTGTTTCTCACCCAAACATGTCGAAACAGTCGGAGCTACATTGTACCGACGATATCCCTGAAGAGTCCAAAGTGCAAAAAGGTAGCAATCTTTGACGAGATGTTACTCGAAAACTGTGTCAGTTAGAAACATTTCGTCTAAGGCAACGGGATCATGTAGAGTGCCTCTACAATAACCTCTCTCAATTTTTTATAGCTCTGAGGCATTTGCCCATTGTGAAAGGTTTTCTGCTGCCCCAAAAATCGTCAGAAGGAGGCAGTGTAATGTTGCAAAGGGGTGTAACTTTCATCCTGCTCCTGATGCAACCAAACTAACTATTCCAACGCATCTGAATGGGTACATTTATGCTAGGCATGGTCCTATTTTTCACCCAAACATGTCAAAACAGTCGGAGCTACATTGTACCGACGATATCCCTGAAGAGTCCAAAGTGCAAAAAGGTAGCAATCTTTGACGAGATGTTACTCGAAAACTATGTCACTTAGAAACATTCCATCTAAGGCAACGTGATCATGTAGAGTGCCTCTACAATAACCTCTCTTGGTTTTTTATAGCTCTGAGGCATTTGCCCATGGTGAAAGGTTTTCTGCTGCCCCAAAAATCATTAGAAGGAGGTAGTGTAAAGTTGCAAAGGGGTATAACTTTCATCCTGCTCCTAATGCAACCAAACTGACTATTCCAACGTGTCTGAATGGGTACATTTATGCTAGGCATGGTTCTATTTTTCACCCAAACATGTCGAAACAGTCGGAGCTACATTGTATAGACGATATCCCTGAAGAGTCCAAAGTGCAAAAAGGCGGCAATCTTTGACGAGATGTTACTTGAAAACCATGTCACTTAAAAACATTCTATCTAAGGCAACGGTATCACGTAGAGTGCCTCTACAATAACCTCTCTCAATTTTTTATAGCTCTGAGGCATTTGCCCATGGTGAAAAGTTTTCTGCTGCCCCAAAAATCGTCAGACGGAGGCAGTGTATTAAGTCAGGATGAAAGCCTATTCACTCTAGGAGCCTATTTTTGACCAAATCACACATGCACCTTGAACAACTCTGTCTTCAAGGCGCTTTTCTCTAATCTCTGTAACTCTCCAAATCCACTAAGGTGCAAATTTTACCTCTTGGGCTCAAGATATAGGTTCTTCATCCAAGGCGCCAGAATGGTCCAAAGGCGCATTTCACCTCTAACCTCACCTCTAACCTTACTTGGAGGCACTAAACCTCTTTACATTTCAAGTAACTTCAAGAGAACTATTTTTCCTTAAAGTGGTTCACTCCTTGCAATTGGATGTATGGTACTTGTAACTCATTTGATTGACTTTGTAATGTTTCTTCTTCTCGCAGAGTAGATAAGGATGATATAAGCTTACTTCATGAATCGGAGTAGAAATCTCTCTTGGACTTGCTAGGTGAAAGGACTTGAACTTGAAGGACTTGAAGTTGATGAAGTGATCCTTCATGATGGCCTTTGACATTACCTTCTCGGAGTGTAGATGATAACACCTTCCTTGGATAAAGTGGATAACCTCTGACCTAAACTTTGAAGCTTGATGAATCTTGAAGATTGGGTTTCCTCCTACTCCCCTTCTGGGCTCCACTCCATCAAAGGCGTATTTAGTTGTCCAAGGCGCCAACATTCACTCAGGGGCGCCCAAAGAGAAAGTTTACAAAACTAAGGCGCTAAACTCTTATGCAAAAATGGTCATCATCAAAGGCTCAAAAATGGGTCTCTGGGCGCCAATCTCTACAAGACATTCCATCTCATTGCTCTCCTCCATTACAAGCACTCACCTACCTCAATCTTGGGTGCATACCAACATCCCAACATCTAAATCACCTAGGCGCTCAAAACCTTCAAGACTCAAGGCACATTTTATGATCAAACAAGGTATCTCCTGAACAAGGCGCTCATAGTCTCATTAGGGCATTAATCATCATCATGAGCACTCATATTGTTCTAGGCGCACAGTTATCTCTGGAATGCTCAAGGCGCTCAAGGCGCACATACCCTTCTCTAGGCTAGTTTACACTTATTCAAGGCGCTCATTCCAAACTTACATGAACTCCTCATTACAAGATGCACAAACTAGATGATCCTAGGGCATAAGGGCGCTCAAACTAGATCTTTGCAAAAACTCCCCAAGCATTCAAACTTTTAAGGCGCCAAAAGTGGTCTTTTCTACAACTTCTCTAGCCATATGCCTTGGGTTCTCAAACCTTCCTTGAACTCCAATTATTCAATCCAAGGCACTCAACTACCTCCTCAAGGCACTCTATCTCAAGTATCATTACTCTTCTTAAAGACCTAGATGCACATTGTGGGGTATTCTACTCAACAAGACCTAGGCGCTCATTATGAAGACTCCAATTATCAAGGTTCACTTCAACTTTCAAAGGTGCATTTTGGACTCCAAAGGCATTAAGTTAAAGCCACTAGGGTGCTAGATACCAAAGGGGGCAAGGTGTCAGAACCTCCTTTAAGATGTAAGAAAATCTCCTCAAGGCACAGCTAAAGGCGCTCCAAACCATACGAAGGCGCTAATATCCACTCTAGGCAGTGTATTAAGTCAGGATGAAAGCCTATTCACTCTAGGCACCTATTTTTGACCAAATCACACATGTACCCAAATCACACATCACCCCATCAAATTGGGGACCCCCTCTTTTCTTGCTCAGGTGCTTTGCACAGGAGTTGTTATGTGTCATTTTGGCCAGGGTTTTCCGGAGTAGTGAAGACATTAGGAAGGGGATGATTGTTTGGATAGTTTTGAATGCTTTATTTCTGCTTGTTTAAACTAGGCGCTCACTGAGGATTGGAGTAGCCTTTGCACCCTCACATCACGTTAATCAGCATTTCAGAGGCAATCATAGTATAGGAAGATTTGTGCCTTGAAGAAGAGAGTTATCTGGTGAGCGCTTAGGAGTTCTGGCGCCTAGGGGAAAGGTCTAGGTAGAGCACCTTCAGACTTTGACAGTGAAGTGCCTTAAGGAGTTGGATGATGTTTTTGCCTAGAGTGGAGATGATGTTTTTAGTGCCTTAAGGATGATGATGGAGCGCCTTGGAGTCAGGTTAGTCTAGAGCACCTTAAGAAGGTAAAGCACTTCAAATGTAAACACAAGTGTTTTGAGTGCCCTAATGAGAAGTTGTCTTGGCACCATAAGTTGTTCAAACCAAGATATGCACCTTGGATAGTTGCAAAGACCTAATTTAGCGCCCAAGGTTGGAAGACTCTTTGTGAGTGCCTAGTGTTTGAAAGCTCTTTGTGTTTGGTGCATTAAAATAAATTTGGCACCTAAGTAGTATTGAAACACTCAACTGAGCGCCTAAAGCCCATGAGAGAAGTGATATGCACCTTGATAGGAATATCATGGAAGATGAGTTTACTGAATGGCGCCTTGAATGACTTGGTTGATTAAGTGTTTTAGCGCCTAGATATGGGATGAATCATTGAGCACCTTTGGTTGAGATGATGTCAGCACCTTTGAGATTATAACACCTTGGAGTCAAGTTCGAAGGAGCACCTTGAGAAGGTAAAACACTTCAAATGTTTTCAAGGAATTGGAGAAGTCACTTAGTGCCTAGAAGGAATTCCAGAGCAAGAGGGTTGGAGCGCCTTGAGCTTCAAGTCAAATATGCGCCTAGACCTCTACCCTTTAGCAAGTTGAAGCCCTCTGAGCCTTGACAAAGTGAGAATGCCTTATAGTGAATATGCGCCTTGGGCAAGGTTGAATACAAAGTTGAGGAGTATATCATAATGAGTAAGTGCACTATAGGGTTAGATGATAAAGACTAGCGCATTGAGTGTCTTGGTCAAAATTTTGACATGAGAAGTCTTGCAAGATCAAACCCTGGAGTGCGCCTTGGAGAGAACCTATTGATCCTTTGCTTTGACAAGATTTGGGCGCCAAAATGATCCTTAATAAATGGAATGTATCTACACCAATTTTGCACCTTTAGGGAAGTGATGGTGTCCAGATGAGTTTTGAGTCCCTTTGAGTGTTGAGATTGTTAGAGATAGGTGCCTTGATGAATGAAATGCGCCTTGAAGACCATGTGCGCCTAGAGAAGATAAGTGCCTAGTTGAGATAAAGAGGTGTTTCTGGTGCCTAGGGAAGAAGAGAGGTAACTTCAGGGAGATAAGTGCACCTAAGAGTTTTAGCGCCCTCAATCAAATTGCACCTTTTTGCCTTGGAGAATATAAGGTGAGGATTTGAGTTGAAAGTTTGAGAAAGTAGATTGAGCGCCCTGTGTTGGAGGAATCAAGTTGGATAAGCACTTGAAGAACTTGCATTAAGTGTTTTAGCGCCTTGGTATGGTTTGGAGTGCCTTGTTGAGGAGATACCCTGATTTAATCCAAGATAGAGTGCCCTAGAATTGAATATGCGCCTTGTTGGAGGAATATATGCGCCTTGTTGGAGAAAGATATGCGGCTTGAATGAGAATTTGTGTGCCTTAACCAAGAATGATGATTGAAGTCACAATCTCATGTTTGTGCACCTAGGTCTAGAAGCAAGATTTGAGCGCCTTAGGATAGGGTTTTTTGCACCTTGTCTTGGAGAGTGAATTTGCGCCTTGGATGATGTTGAAGCACCTTGGAATGAAATGCGCCCAAACTTACAGAGGGCCTTCAGTGAGGGAGTTGAAGAGAGTGCTTAGAGGAAGGATAGCCTTAAGATCAAACTAAGTACTTAGAAACCTAAGATTAGCGCCTTATTTGAAGTTATACACCTATTCTGGCACCAGAGAGTGAGTTTGAGTGTGAAGAAGTGAATGTCTGCGCCTTGAAGGGGATACAAAGGGAAGATGATGCACCTTGATGGGTTGATGATGGAAATTTGCACTTTGGAGCTAAATGTGCACTTTGAATCTAAATGATATTTGAGTGCTTAGAGGTAAATAGGGGCGCCTTTGAGAATTCTTTGTGCTTTAAGGAATGGATTGTGGTGCTTTGGACTAAGGTAAGTCTTGAGCACTTCTAATGATTTTAAGGAGCACCTTGAAGGAGATAGTACCTAGAGAAGAAAAGATGTCAAGTTTTAACACCTTGGAAGAAATTCTAGATAGTGGCGCCTTCACAGGGTTTTCCAAGTTGGCACCTTGGTTTGGGATGATCATGCTAAGAAAGAAAATGCACCTTCAGCAAGGTCACATCAAGTCCAACATGTCAATACTCTTCATCACTAATGTCATGTTGAAATTTCAAGGCATCTATCCATTCAAGTTCTCCGAGGAATATCTTGCAAGTGTACTTCATCAATGATAGACATTCATCCATTCGAGTTTCAAGATCTCTCAATCTTCAAAGTTTCAAAGTCCACAACTCCAAGAGGGTCACTCCAAGGGTCGTCATGAAGGATCACTTCATCTTCATCTTATCATCAAGCAAGGCTTCATCCAGTCCTAGAGAGATCTCTACTTCATGTCATCATCATCTACTCTTACATGAAGATAACAACATCACATCTCTCTTATTATTCAAAGTAGATTACAAGGCAGAACATCATGGAGTTAGGCACTTATAGGTATCCAAACTTCTCTTTTGGGGGCCCTTAATATGAAGGACAATCCATTTTGGTGCCCTCTTTGGAGAAGTCCATACACTTTGGCGTGGAAATAATTTCAAATCTGGCATCCAATTCTGGCATCCAGAAATCAAATCTAAGTAAGGCGCTCTTTCCATTTGCAACTATGACGTTCATCCATGCAACAAGCAAGGTGATGCTCCCTTGTGATATTGTGAGGTGTTGACATTCAGTTGACATCATTGAGTTTGATTGGGTTGATCAAGTATAGATGCCATTGTAAACATCAAGGCTTCAAGGCCTTTCTTTTGTATCTCCATTGAATAACTTGTAACTTCATGCTATTGAAAGCATTATCCATGTAATAAGACATTGCAAGTTGATTGAGTCAAATAACTAGACAAGTACCCAACTCTAAGGTTGATTCATTCAAATAGTTATCTTTGATTTATATCTTTGTGTTGTATAGCAAGTAAAATTATTTAAGTAAGGAAAAATTTTCGTAGAACTAGTTGGGTATCTTACACCATGCCTATCCATCAAACATCATAATGCAATCAAAATCCTAACAACATGCCCATGATCCAAGATCAAGTGCAATCATGCAAAGATATTATCAATCACAAGCCTATTAAGAATGAACTAGAGTCTTCTAGTACCATACTTTTCCATCAAACACCATCATGTAATCCATGGCCTATCAAGCCTATCAAAGAAAATACAAACATCCTATGTAATACAATCGGACTTTAAATATTTGAAGTAGCCATCTACAAATATCCATTCAAAAGTGGATTTATAATGCAAGTATGGACGCCATCAATAAAAAAGATTTGTATTAACCAAATATCCATATAGGCATACATCAATATCTGTCGATATAAGTATAACATATATACAAAATAGCCATATAGGCTTACAAGAATGCCATATAGGCATACAATGTCAACTATGTACAATACAAAATATATGTCCACAAATGCCATATAGGCATACAACAGGGGAACATAATAAAAAGTCATTCCCCTCTGGCTGGTGAAGAGAATAAATCACAAGCAGCCTTTGATCTTCTAGGGGATGGAGACATGCATGTGGGTGGTCTACTACGAACTCGAGGGCTACTCCTCCTATTTAGTTCTTCCTGCACCTTTACCTATTACAAAAAAAAGTATAGACATTAATATATAGAAATTACATGTTATAAAAAAATGAAACATTTAACAAAATAATCACTTACCGCTAACATATAATCTGTCTCCTCGCTTGCCTCAGTAGCAGGAATAGGCCCTGGTGATGTCATGTCCTATAGAAACCAAATGTCCAGATAGAAATTAAAATTCAAATCAATAATCTTTGATTTTTCAAAAATAGACAACTATAACAATGAATGTAAATTGAAATTTACTAATCTGCCTCATACCCCTGTTAATGCCATAGAGCTATGAATCGCAGAGGCCACACCCTGCTCCATTGCCCTATGAACATGGGGAGGTGTATCCGCAGCCTGCATCATATAGAAATAAAACAACATTATTCAATTACGAAAACTATAATAGTGATGCAAATCATGGCTCCTAACATACACACACGTTCATCTAAACATGGAAGTACACACAATAAAACACACAAATCACATACAAAAATTTAGTAAGTACAATTCATTCATTAAACTATTTATTTTATTACCTCCGTAAAGCTTTGAAGTCCACCACCGCTGGCAGGTGTTGCCATGAAATCTACAGTGTTAACCTATTCAACATCCAAAATTAGAAATTAGAATACCATTCATATAACGATGCTATTCACATGTAACATTTATAATTGTTTACTAGTTACATACCTCGACAGTAGATGATCTAGTGAAACATGTAGGTGGAGAACCACTGAAAACTGCATCGACGCTATGACCCTGAAATTTCATTAAAATCATCAATTTAAATTAGTTAATCTTGTATTTCAAAAATGAAATTTAATAAATTAAATTCAATAAACTTGCTAATATTTACCTGAGTATCAAGGCTGAAAGTCTCACTCAGGAGGGTATCTGTCATCACCATCTGCTCAGCTGCAGATGTAGCCTGTGCACCTGCGTCCTGACTGTCCATGGGGTCATAACCACAGGCTGACCCGCAAGCCTGGCAAGTATGCGGTGGGACCCTACTCCTCGCACTATCTCCCAACCCACTCTATGTTGTAGGATCAGTATGCTCTATGATGCTCTGGGTCAAGGCACTAATCGACCTCAGTGTATCGACCTTAACACTCTCCTTCACAATGGAAGGGATAGAAACATGCTTGTGGGCTGGTCTGCTGATTACACATCTCACTACCCGCTGTGGGTCAAGACGTGCCCCTGGTCTATCCTATGCTAAGCCCCCACCTCTACCCTGGAAGTCCCGCATATCAAAATAGTTTGGCACTTTATTGAGGACAAACTCGCAGTAGAGTTTCCTCAAAAAGTATTGCAGGACCTCATTATTATTGCATGGAGGATGGTCAAAAACCATCCATCACCTCTACCTGAAATTGTCCCTTATCGCTTGGTTGTTGCACCAATGGATAGGGAACCTCTTGCATGTAAGGGGTGGAGGTTGATTTGTTTGTGGGTTTGTGAAAATTGAACACAAGTCTAATTTTGTAATTTGTAATTTTTTGACATCTTGGTATGACAATTTATCTGCATAGTAATCTCTAAACTCTCTCTTTTTATCGGTCCAACTAGTTATTTGTTTGCTAATTGAATTTACATTTGATAATATAGACTCAAGAGATTTGGCAAGCGTGGACCTATGCAAGGTTGAAGTGGAAGGATCTTTCAACCTTGCAATTATATCTTCAATTTGTTTTTTGTTGTTTTCAATTTCCCCCATTATATTATCTTGTGTTCCAGGGGCATGTCGAGGAATGAATGGAGGAGGTTGTTGTTCTGCAGGTATTTCCTCCTCAGGATTTTGTGGATTTTGAGGAGGAGGAGGAGGAGGAGGAGGAGGTGCATTAACATTTCCTACAATTAACAAAATATACATCAAAAATCAACAAAAACCTACCTATTTAAGAAGAAATTCAAACAAAAAAACAAAGATAACTCACCCCTTTGGCGTGCTCGACGTCGCGGCAGCATTTTGGCGATGAATCGACAAGCTTTTTGTGTTGATTGGCATTTTGTAGAACGCGAGCACGTTTTTGGGGGTTTTGAAGCCATGGGCAGAGGAGAAAATAAGAAAAAATGAAATGAAATGACATTTTTTTATTATTTATGGCGCGTTATAACGCGAGCGCGTTATAACGCGCTCGCGTTATGGCTCGGTAATGATGAGTTTGAGGCTTGTCATTACCAAGCCATAACGTGAGCGCGTTATAACGCGCTTGCGTTATGACTTAAATTTTTTTGAAAATTTTTTGGCCACTTTTTGGCCCCCCATCTTCTTGCACTTACCCTACAGCAGTGTTTGTAACTTTGTTCCAACTGTAACTGAGGGTAGTAATTATAGATCTGTGTCATGTTATCATAAGTTCCTTTAGTAGCAAGACCTGGCCATGATTTCATGCATGTAATTGCATAAAATAAGTAAGAAAACATGTAGAAATGTTCATTCAATTCAAAATTGGTCAACTGATAATTCAAATTGTCACTAATAATGTTGCCCCAGTCAATAAACTAATTTCCTGCACATATAACATTTACAAAAAGGAACATCCACATTTCAAAATTAGCTTCTTTTTCATCTCCCATCACTCTATGAAGTAGAACAATCATATTGGAAATATCCTCTATGAAGCAGGATCTGTGAAGGACTTTAGGCAACTGGGATTTCCCTCCTTTCGGTGTATGTAACTAGTGTTTTGCTATAGTGTTGAGACATTGATGTTTCTTTTCATTGAAATATTGATGAGCAAGCCTTTTGTCTATGTTCACAAACTAATCTCTGATAGGTAGCCTGAAAGTAATCCCAATTGAAACACTGTCTAACCTGACAATTAGTTTGTCATCAACAGTTCTGATCTCTCTGGTTTCTAGATTGTAGTGCTTCATACATTCTAAAACTAGATCTGTGCATTGGACTGCTACGGGGAAACCAGCTACAAGGGCTAATCCACTGTCAACCAACTTCTGAGCCATCGGTGATCTTTTCCCTTGTTCCATAGTCTCCCAAAAATCTCCCAAACTGATGTGTCCTAGAGAAGTATCTGATATTTATGGAAGTGTGGATTCAAGAACTGAGAGGAACTCAAACCCCTGATATCTGTATTTCATGATTAAATATTTGCAACAAGTTGTGAAATCTGCCTATGTTTATTCAATTTTAGAGTTTCTTTTGTAGTGTTTCATGAGGTTTTGTTTGACAATTTCCAATTTGTTGTTTATATGTATGCAATGGATTTTGAGAGGAGATTACAAAAACACTTTATTCAAAAAAAAAGGCAGTAGGTGTTCATACCCGGGCATCTGCATATGATAAGTATTCTCAGAGCATGAAATTCCTTTGAGGTTATTTATAAACAATTTGTGTGTCTAGTCTCTACCTTCCACAATTAACATACATGCTACATTCAAAATAGCCATTACTGCTTTTCATGAAAACTATATTTGTCTGCAATATTTAATCAAACAGTTAGTAGGCCTTCTGTATGCTTCCACTGCTTTGCAGATAGAGGTGGTAGAACTTGGTGGTGCATTTGCCAATTGCACTTGCTTTAAAGTTTCTAAAGATTGTTCAATAAAGCGAATAGCTCTACATACCATAATTCCTCCGTGACTACATTTTTGAGCTTTGTTTGTATTAAAATTATAAAGAGCCTTCAAGATTTCTCAATGTCACCTCCATTGCCCTGCAAGACTTTGCTGGAGGGTAAAATTGTGCATGCATGGACAACTTTGAACTGAAAACACTGTCATACACTTGGCAGTTGCATTTGTTCAAAAGTTTATACAACTTTTTCAATAAAATTCCAATCATTCATACCTCTGAATCATTACAGACAATAAGATGATGATTCTTTGAAGTATCTTAGACAAACCATTTATGTTTTGTATGCTCCCATGTTTTACATGTTAGTCTACCTATGCATTTGTCAAACTATAACATCTAATATAAATCCCTCTTCATTTTTTTTTGATGGGTGTTGATAATGATCGAAGAACTAACACTACTACACTAACTGTATTTTCTTAAAAGATTGTAAAGACTTTCAATAGGTTCTTTTTACACATATGCTGTGACTTTTGCATTCCATTGAAACCACATTTATTTTTGGCATCTATCAAATGCTCCCACGTCATGTGTTGCAAATGCACTTTGAATACATGTTTCCTAGGGTAGCTGTGTCTACAACAAATGCTCAAAATCCACTTTCAATTGTGCTTTGATGAATGTATTTTGCCCTACTACAAATCTCCCATTTGGCAGAGTTTATGCCAATGAAACTTATCTATGAAGTTGTGTAACTTGATAGAATGTACATGATTATGTTACAATCAATAGAGCATCTCCACATCTTCATACATGTATGCAACTTCTATCTCTAATGTGAGGAGATTGAGTCTGTGTAGAATTATTTTCTCAACGAATTACCTGATGAGTAGAAAGTTGAGTAGTTCTGCCATTTCTTTGTATTATTATCCCACTCTTCCTTCTTAACTATGGCATTTCATAGATATATCTGAGTAGTGCCTTTGCTTAATACAAAACCACATCCTAATGAGCAAGCATAGACAATAACTTGAATTCTTCGATGGAGTGCTTCTAAGGAAATGTGACCTTATGGTCTGTAGAGATTGAAGGTGGTGTACACAACAATCTACTTTCACTTAAACTTCAAGGAATGTGCATATATTGGTTTGAAGGCTTCAACTATGAGCAAGGAGGATTTGTTGGACTCACGCATTCGCTCCTCTAAGACATTTTGTTGCGTGTGTTCTTCACATGTTTCGACATCTGCACTGATGTCCACCAGAGCATCTCAAACTAATATATACATCATACAATGTGATGGAGAGGTTTATTTAACAAATGGTTTGCATTTTCAAATCCACTATGTTTGTAACATCTTATCTATTCTCTCGCTTCTTGCATACATGCCTTCAAAAATAACACATCATCTAAAAGATACATCCCTTTGCATCTTGACGGAGGCTGTGGAAAAACTAACAACTTGTAAATTTCCAAACTAACATCGCATGCCGACATTCATTCGGGTTAACTCATATTTTGTTTACATGTATACCATGCAACCTTTCTGTTGTAACGGAGTTAGTAGACAGTTTATGATGTTTTTAAGATAAAGATCCACTCTCCATTACACTTTGATGGAATTTACCACTTAGTAAATGTGAATTTGTGAATATTAATGCAGAATACTTGGCATGTGTTTCCTTTATATAATTTGTTGATCAGAAATAAGGGACAATATCTGCTGCATGTATCGAAAACAATGATAAATGCTAGTCATTGTTTAATAGTCAACTTTGTGGCACGAGTTTAGAGGAGCGTGGCCACCTAAATGCCTTCATTCCCACAAGACTCAACAGATATTTCCTCAATTTTGGGAGATGAACATGGGCAAATGTAACAAGCTTTTACCCAAGTAAATAATGAAGTTGAAGTTTTTGATGCCATTGTGAATTTATGCCTTTTGATTCTTCTTGCACTTAGTCGAAGGAGAAGAATATGCTATAAAAATCACTTTTTAACTCCCAACTGCCGCAAGTGAATGTGGATTTCTTTCTTATCATCTCTCCAAATTTGTAAAATTATGCCATCGGTAAAAAGCCAAAATGTGTGAACTTAGCCAAACTCATAAGTCAACACGAACTTAGTGAAAGACAAAAATTGATGCAAGGTTTGCGAAGAATAAAAGCTGACACATAGTGGAGTTTGCGAAAAACAAAAGTTGATGCGAGCTTAGTATAAAATGAAAGTGGATGCAGAATATAATATTACTAAGCTGTAAATTTGTCTTGGCATAATATTGCTATTTAAAGCTTTAATGGAGAGAAATAAGATAAAGAATGATGTCATAATAACAAATTATCAACATGACTGACGTAAGAAGCATGACATGAGCAAAATTGTAACCAAAAAGATGACTTGGTACAGATGTTTGATTTGTAAAAGGTCTTAAAATTAGGTAGAAAGACAGGGTAAACACAAGGACCATGAGATTGCATGTTGGGCTACCTTTAAACATGTGGGAAGAGGCCATCAACACCATTGTATATTTAATTAATAGAGGTCCTTTAGTTCCTTTGGGCTGTGGTATTCCAGATGAAGCATGGACAGGTAAGAAGGTGAGTTATTCTTTTCTGAAAACCTTTAGATGTGAAGCATTTGCACATGTAAATTCTGAAAATAGAACCAAGATGGATGCAAAATAAAAAAATGTACCTTCTTTGGATATGATATTGATGAATTTTGTTATAGGCTTTGGGATTTTGAAAATCAGAAAATTGTGAGAAGCAGGGATGTTGTATTCAATGAGAAGGTGGTGTACAAAGATCAGTTGCAGTAGAATGAGAAGGAAGAAAAATATTTTGTGGTGTTGGATGATACTCCAGATGATGATGTTCTAGTGGTTTTTCATGATCCACAACAACAACAAGAAATACCACAAACTCTAGTGAATGATACATGGTCAACAAGGCTAAGTAGACCTCCTAAAAGGTTTTCTCCCTCTTTGTATTCTATTTTGTTAACAAATGTTGGTGAACCAGAAGGGTGTGATGAAGCTATGTAGGTAGATATAAAGGTTTAGTGGGAGCTTGTAATGAAAAAAAAAATGGACTCCTTACTGAAATATTAGACTTGGGAATTATGTAAGTTGCCTGCAAGTAAAAAGGTTTTACCAAACAAATGGGTTTATAGGCTGAAAGAGGAAGATGGAGGTAAGAAAAGATTTAAAGCCAGGTTAGTTGTAAAAGGATTTGCACAGAAAAAGGTCATTGATTTTGATGAGATTTTTTCTCCGATTGTTAAGATGACTTCTATTCATACTATTTTAAGTATTGTGGCTGTTGAAGATTTGCATTTAGAATAACTAGATGTGAAAACTACCTTTCTCCATGGTGATTTAGAGGAGGAGATATATATGGAACAACCCCAAGGATTTGAGGTGAAAGGTAAGGAGAAACTAGTGTGCAAATTGAAGAAGAGTTTATATGGCTTGAAACAAGCACCTCAGCAATGGTATTTGAAATTTGATAGTTTTATGGCCGAGAAAGGCTACAACCGGTGTAATTATGACCATTGTGTTTATTATAAAAGGTTGGATAATGACAGCTACATTATTTTATGTTTATATGTTGATGACATGCTTGTAGCAGGGTCTAACATGGATCACATAAGAGAGTTAAAACAAAAGTTAGCACAATCATTTGCTATGAGGAATTTGGGGGCAACAAAACAAATCCTTGGTATGAAAATTTGTAGAGATAGGAAGAACATAACATTGACTCTATCTTAGGCTGATTATGTTGAAAAGGTGTTGCAGAGATTCCATATGGAGAATGCAAAAGCTGTCAGCACACATTTACCTAGTCATTTGAAATTGACTAAGGAGATGTGTCCTAAGAAGCAAGAGGAGGAAAAAAAAATGTCCAAGGTACCATATGCTTCACCTGTAGGAAGTTTAATATATGCCATGGTATACATGAGACTAGCTATTACACATGTTGTAGGAGTCGTAAACATGTATATGAGTAACCCCGGATGGGAGCATTGGAATGCAGTAAAATAGATTCTTAGATATTTGAGAGGCACATCCAATAAATACTTATGTTTTAGAAACTCTAATATTGATTTAGTAGGTTATCTAGACTCAGATTTGGTAGGGGATATTGATACCAGGTGGAGTACTATAGTTTACGTCTTTACTGTAGGTGGGATAGCAGTGAGTTGGATCTCACGGTTGCAAAAGGTGGTTGTTTTATCCACCACAGAGGCAAAGTATGTAGTTGCAATAGAGGCAAGCAAGGAGATGATATGGCTGCAATATTTCATGGAAGAATTGGGCAAGCAATAGGCTAACAGTTATTTGTTTATAGATAGCCAGAGTGTCATACATCTTGCAAAGAATTCTGCCTTGCATTCAAAGACCAAACACATATAGTTGAAGTATCACTTCATTCGGTTGGTGTTGGATGATGGAGAGTTACGACTAGAAAAGATCCATACAAATGAAAATCTAGCAGATATGTTTACAAAGGTAGTAATAATGGAGAAGCTGAGCTCCTCTTCAGGTTTAGTTGGTCTTTAAGACTAAAAACAAAAAATCAGAATAGCAGAGTCCAGGGTACTTATTTCTAGTGGGAGCTACACACACAGCGATGTTGTCCAGGATCAGTCTCCAAATGGAAGATTGTTGGTATGTGGCGACTGATCATGCAAGTACTATACACTCGTTGGTGCAGGGCACCTAGGAGCACCTTGATTCCAAGATCATTTTGATTGCATTTTTTTTTTGAAAGGTTGTGGTTTTTGTTTAATGTGATCTATAATAAGGCTATAGCCATGGATGTAAGGTCCTCTTGTGTGGTCAAGATGATTGGGGTAATCATATAAACCTCAATCATGCTTAGTCCACTTGGATCCTTGTTGTACCAATCAGGCCTAGAAGGTCTAAGGATTGGTTTTTGAGTTTTTTTGATTGTTTTTTTGTTTTGTCATGTTTTAGGGAGTATTTTGGTCATTTGAGATCCATTACACAAGTTAAACCAATCGGTTTCTTTGTGTTAAGGCCAAAAATGCCATAGTGTCAAGTGTTGTCAACGGTGTCAATGACACATTGACCGGTTGCAACTTCATTTTGGTTATTAAAACTATTTGTAGAAATTGTATACTAACATGGATAGGTTGATATGGAGGACATCTTGCTCCAGTACGGAGGAGAAAGTTTTTATACAGAATTTGGGCACAAAAATCAAGAAAACTAACTATTTTTCCCTATTTTTCTTACTGTGTATGGCCTGTACGGATTTTCTAAGTGAGAAAATGTACTTTTTCTAAAACTAAACTGAGTCAGGGTTCGAATGCAACTAGTTTGAGGTTCTAAAGTGGTTGTAGTGAAAAGTTATTGCATTTTTAATCCGGACTAGTCTAGAAACCCTGTTTTCTAGGGCTGTCCCACAAATTTGGCCCTAGAATGCATTCCCACTGATGAAATTTTATGCCACTTGATGAAATGCAGGCTAGGGGTGTATACTACTTGATTCCAAAAGCTTTTTGTTGGGAAATGCAGTCTTCTATTTTTAAGGTGATGCCCTAGGTCAAATATCTCTATGTATTTGACCAAAATTATGCAATTTGGTGATGTAAATGACAAAAGTCTAATAGAGTGAGTGAATGAATGGTAGATTTGTGTTGTTTGGGGATGGTAGAGTCATTCCAAGTTCCTACCCCTGACCTATGTAGCCAATTTTGAGCACTTGCTTTGTAACCTAGCCTAAATTGATTAATTAGGCCTAGAAGACCAAATAAGTGTTCTGGATTGCTGGAGTAGAGTTGGAACAGGAGACTTGGGAGTTTGATATGGTTCCATAGAGGATATCTAAAACCATCATTTGTTTTCCTAGTCCTTTGGGATTTTGTCAAGTTTTGTTGAGAAAACCTAGTTTGGAGGGCTAGTAGCCTTACTAGTCAAAGTATAGGTTGGAGAGTTTTGGGAAGTTGGGAATCAAACCAACTACATAGGAGGTGTTTGTTGACCTGTCTTAAGGTGTTGGAGAAGATTTAGGGGTTGGACAATAGTCTGGACATCAAATCCTTCATATGCCTTGAATGTGCCTTTGATTGTGTTGGATTGAAGGAGTGAAGTGGGTGAGTGGGCTAAGGAGAACAAACCAAACTTATCTTGTGTTGATACCTTCCCTTGTGCCACTCTGCATCAGGTGGTATCAGAGCCATTAAAAGAGATGGGAGATAGAGAAGAAGAGGAGGAAGTCCCTTCAAGAGTGACCAATGCCGAATTGGCAAAGATAGTGAGAGAGCAAGCAGCCAAGAATAGAAGGATGGAGGCTGAGATAGAAAAGTTGAAGAAAGACAAAGACAAGAAGAAGAAGCCAAAAGTCATCTTAGATTTAGATGAAGAGGATCAAGATGAAGAAGAAGAAGAAGTGCCTATGGAAGAGCCACAAGGAGGCATGTCAGAAAGACAATTCCTAGATGCACTTGGAAAGCTGAGTAGAAAGGACACTAAAGGGGACTTACCTATGTTTCCTAGTAAGATGAACCCAGAGGAGTGCCTTGATTGGATTGAGGCAATGGAGAACTATTTTGAATGTGAAGAAGTGGCAGAGAATCAAAAAGTGAAGATTGCCAAATCAAGAATGAAAGGACCAGCCTTGAGTTGGTGGAATTTTATTCAAAATGAGAGGATAGAAGATGATAGGAATCCTATCTCTACATGGAGGAAGATGGTACTTGAAATCAAGAAGCAATTTGTCCCAGAGGATTATGAAGTCAACTTGAACAAGAAGTTGCACAACTTGAGACAGAAGGACATGGATGTGAGCACCTACACAGAGGAGTTTCAGAAGATGACATTAAAAGCCAATATGCCTGAGAATGAAAAATAGAAGCTTGCAAGGTATCTTAATGGCCTCAAGTTCTCCATTCAAGATGAATTAACTATCTTTAACCTAGAGACAGTCCATAAGTGCTTTCAAATGGCACTAAGGATTGAGGATAAGTAGAGAAGAAAAGGGGATTTTAACAGTAGCAGCAGAGGCAAAAGAAATCAGAACTTTAGGGGCAGGGGTAGATTTCAAAACAGAGATAATTTCTCTAGACGCCAAGGTGGCGGATCACAAGAAGGCAGCCAAGGGTAGGCTGATAAAAATAATGCTGATAAGGGTCAGTTTAGAGGGAGAGGTAATGGCAGAGGAAGAAGTGGGGGCAGAGGTCCCAATGTGTTTACTGTAAGGTGTTTCTCTTGCAATCAGATTGGACATCAGTCCTTTAGATGCTCGAAGAAGATGGGAAACATTGCTGCAAATTAGAAAGAAAGAAGAGTGCAACTCCTTCAAGAAGAGGACTGTCAAAGTACCACATCATACCAAATAGCCTCTTCCAAGTCTGCAGCACCTGAGAGTGGAGAATGCATCATGTTTAACAGATCACTCATCATGCCAGCCACCAAGGAGTAGCCCCAAAGAAACAACTTGTTTAGAACCACTTGCAAGGTGAAAGGAAAAGTTTGCAAGGTAATAGTAGATTCAGGTTCCTTTGAAAATTTGGCTTCTAATGAAATGGTGACTAAGTTAGGATTGGAAAGAATGCCTCATCCTAACCCCTATAGAGTCTTTTGGCTAACCAAGGAACAACAAATTGTGGTGAAAGAGCAATGTTGGGTTGAATTCAACATAGGTGAATACCATGATAAGGTTCTTTGTGAGATAGTGGATATGGATGCATGCCACCTTCTTCTTGGAAGGGCTTGGCAACATGACACAAGTGCCCAACATGATGGTAAGCAAAATGTGATTTATTTGTCCAAAAATGGTGAAAAGTTTACAATGACTCCTTTGATTGATGATTGCAAAGAGAAAGTCATTTCTAGTTTAGTTATGTTGGTAGGTGAAAAATAGTTTTTGGCTAACCTCAAGGAAGAGAAAGTGCCATGTTTTGCAGTAGTCATCAAGCCCAAGGATGTGAATCCCAAGAAGGTCAAAGTGCAGCAACCTCTTAGGAGGATTGGACCAAAGGAAGTGGAAGAACTATTGGAAAGGTTTCATGATGTGATAGCCGATGAGAGTAAGGATGCTCTTCCACCAAAGAGGGAGATTAGTCATTGCATTGATCTCATCCCTAGATCCACCCTACCAAACCAAGCAGCATACAAGTTGACTCCAGAGCAAAATGCTGAAGTGGCAAGTCAAATCCAAGACTTGTTGGATAGAGGGCTTATCAGGAGGAGTATTAGTCCATGTGTAGTACCTGTAGTGCTTGCACCCAAGAAGGAAGGAGCATGGAGACTATGCACTGATTCCAGGGCCATCAACAAGATCACTATCAGGTATAGATTTCCAATGCCTAGAATAGAAGATTTAATGGATTGCTTGGGTAGGGCTAAATATTTTACCAAGATGGATCTAAAAAGTGGTTACCACCAAATCAGGATAAGGGAGGGGGATGAGTGGAAAACTGCCTTCAAAACCAATGAAGGACTATTTGAATGGGTTGTCATGCCTTTTGGCTTGTCAAATGCACCAAGCACCTTCATGAGATTAATGAATGAAGGGCTAAAACCTTTCCTTAACAAGTTTATTGTTGTGTATTTGGATGATATATTGATTTTTAGTGACAGCAAGGAAGACCACATAAGGCATATCCATCAAGTGCTCAGGAGGCTTCAAGAGGAGAAGTTGAGAATCAATCTTGACAAATGTGTCTTCCTACAAGAAGAGTTGATATTCTTGGGGTTTGTCATCTCCAAGGGCAGCCTAAAAATGGATCCAAGTAAGGTTGAAGCCATTCTTAATTGGCCAACACCTACAATAGCCTTAGAGGTAAGGAGTTTCCATGGTTTGTGTAGCTTTTATAAAAAGTTCATTAGAGGGTTTAGTGGAATTTGTGCTCCACTTGTTGACACCATAAAAGGGGGCAAGAAATGTGTGTTTGTATGGACAAATGAGGCCAACCAAGCCTTTGAACTGTTCAAGAAAAAAATATCAGAACAACCGGTCCTTGTTCTTCCTGATTTTGACAAAGTTTTTGTGGTAGAGTGTGATGCAAGTAAGAGGGCTGTAGGGGAAGTCCTAAGTCAAGATGGGAAGCCTATAGCCTTCTTTAGTGAGAAGTTAAATGAGGCAAAACAAAACTACTCCACCTATGATCTAGAGTTATATGCCATGGTTCAGTCATTGAGGAAATGGAGACACTACTTATTGCCAAAGGAATTTATAGTTTTTACTGATAACTATGCATTGAGCTTCTTGAATAGGCAGTAGAAGTTAAACCATAGACATGTCAAGTGGATGGAGTACATCCAAGCATACACCTTCTCCATAAAACACAAGAAAGGAGTGGCCAATAAGGTAGCCGATGGATTAAGTAGGAGGAATATTGTTGTGTAGACCATACAGTTGGAAAGTACAGGTATTCATGCCATCAAAGATCAGTATGCAGTAGATGAAGACTTCAAAGAGCCATGCCTATCTTGCAAGGCCATGACAGGAAGGTATAACACTGATTTTTCTAATTTTTTGTTACAAGATGGATATCTTTTCAAGGGTAGCATGTTGTGTATCCCAAGAGGGTCTGTTAGAGAAAATATAATCAAGGAAAAGCACTGTGGCAGCATGTCAGGTCATTTTGGTATTGATAAGACCTTAGAATTGGTTAGGAGGTACTATTTTTGGCCAAAATTGCCAACCGATGTAAGGAAGTTTGTTGAAACTTGTCAAATTTGCCAAAGAGCAAAGGGGTATACATCAAATGTAGGTTTATATACTCCTCTACCTATTCCTTCAAAGCCTTGGGATTCCATAAGCATGGACTTTGTACTTGGTTTGCCTAGGACAAAGAATGGACATGACATCATTTTTGTGGTTGTAGATAGGTTCTCAAAAATGGCTCACTTCATCCCATGCAGAACCACACATGATGCCTCACAAATAGCAGGTCTTTTCTTCAAAGAAATAGTCAAGTTACATGGTTTACCTTTGTTCATAATCTCAGACAGAGACCCTAAGTTCATAGGACACTTCTGGAGGACACTTTGGAAGAAACTAGGTACAAATTTGTCCTTATCATCTGCCTATCACCCTTAGTTTGATGGACAAATAGAGGTGATTAACAGGTCACTTGGCAACCTCCTAAGATGCCTAACAAAGGAGCAGGGTGCTAGTTGGGATTCACTTTTGGCTCAGGTAGAGTTCTCATACAATGACACTGTCAATAGAAGCACCGGCCTGTCTCCTTTCCAAATTGTTTATGGCACTCACCCAAGGGGTATTTTGGAACTTAGGGAGGTTAAAGGACTGGAAAATAGTAGTACATTGGCTAAAGACTTCATTCAAGTCATGAAAGATGTCCATGAACAAGTACAACAGAAATTGATGTCCACTTCTCAGAAGTACAAACAGTTTACTGACAGGAAAAGAAGAGATTTGTAGTTCAAAGAAGGGGATTTGGTAATGGTCCATCTAAAGAAGGAGAGGCTCCCTGTAGTTAAACATACCATGCTGCTCATGAAGAAGATTGGGCCTTGTGAAGTGCTCAAGAAATGTGGAGAAAATGCCTACAAAATCAGACTTCCGGATGGCATTGCTTTGTTCTCCTATTTTTAATGTTTTAGACCTTTATCCCTATAAAGGAACTGATCCTCAGACTACTATTGAAGAAGATCAAACTGATCAGACACTCCAGGAACTCATTCCTTCATCTCCAAATCAGATTGAGTGCATTTTGGATAAGCGGATTGCAAAACAAACCAGGAGGCACACCTATCATGAATACTTGGTGAAGTGGCTTAACAAACCTCAGGAGGATGCCACTTGGATGAGTAGAGCAAACATTGAGAAGGTAGGTTTCACATTTGATAACATTCCTAACTCAAGAGACTTGAGTTCTGTTTGACAGTGGGTGTATGGTGCAGGGCACCTAGGAGCACCTTGATTCCAAGATCATTTTGATTGCATTTTTTTTTGAAAGGTTGTGGTTTTTGTTTAATGCGATCTGTAATAAGGTTGTAGCCATGGATGTAAGGTCCTCTTGTGTGGTCAAGATGATTGGGGTAATCATATAAACCTCAATCATGCTTAGTCCACTTGGATCCTTGTTGTACCAATCAGGCCTAGAAGGTCTAAGGATTGGTTTTTGAGTTTTTTTGATTGTTTTTGTGTTTTTTCATGTTTTAGGGAGTATGTTGGTCACTGGAGGTCCATTACACAAGTTAAACCAATCGGTTTCTTTATGTTAAGGCCAAAAATGCCATAGTGTCAAGTGTTGTCAATGGTGTCAATGACACATTGACCGGTTACAACTTCATTTTGGTTATTAAAACTATTTGTAGAAATTGTATACCAACTTGGATAGGTTGATATGGAGGACATCTTGCTCCAGTACAGAGGAGAAAGTTTTTGTATGAAATTTGGGCACAAAAATCAAGAAAACTGACTATTTTTCCCTATTTTTCTTGCTGTGTACAACCTGTACAGATATTCCAAGTGAAAAAATGTACTTTTTCTGAAACTAGACTGAGTCAGGGTTTGAATGCAACTAGTTTGAGATTTTGAAGTGGTCGTAGTGAAAAGTTATTGCATTTTTAATCTGGACTGGTCTAGAAACCCTGTTTTCTAGGGCTGTCCCACAAATTTGGCCCTAGAATGCATTCCCACCAATGAAATTTCATACCACTTGGTGAAATGCAGGCTAGGGGTGTATACTACTTGATTCCAAAAGCTTTTTGTTGGGAAATGCAGTTTTCTATTTTTAAGGTGATGCCCTAGGTCAAATATCTCTATGTATTTGATTGAAATTATGCAATTTGGTGATGCAAATGACAAAATTCTGATAGATTGAGTGAATGAATGGTGGATTTGTGCTGTTTGGGGATGGTAGAGTCAGTCCAAGTTCTTGCCCCTGACCTATGCACCCAATTTTGAGCACTTTGCTTTGTAACCTAGCCTAAATTGATCAATTAGGCCTAGAAGACCAAATGAGTGTTCTGGATTGCTGGAGTAGAGTTGGAATAGGAGACTTGGGAGTTTCATAGGGTTCCATAGAGGGTATCTAAAACCATCATTTGTTTGCCTAGTCATTTGGGATTTTGTCAAGTTTTGTTGAGAAAACCTAGTTTGGAGGGCTAGTAGCCTTACTAGTCAAAGTATAGGTTGGAGAGTTTTGGGAAGTTGGGAATCAAACCAACTACATAGGAGGTGTTTGTTGACCTGTCTTAAGGTGTTGGAGAAGCCTTAGGGGTTGGACAATAGTCTGGACATCAAATCCTTCATATGCCTTGAATGTGCCTTTGATTGTGTTGGATTGAAGGAGTAAAGTGGGTGAGTGGGCTAAGGAGAACAAACCAAACTTATCTTGTGTTGATACCTTCCCTTGTGCCACTCTGCATCACTCATTATGTATCCTAAATTTTTTGTCCCTCTTTCTTACCCATTCAAAGTCGATTGTTAATTTTTTGTTAACTGACAGAAGAAAAATGACATAGTAAAACCCTAATTCTAGAAGCTTCCAAAAGGCTTGTTATAAGCGGCTAGGATGTATGCTATGGGTGGGATTTCAACATTGTATTGTAGCATTTTGCAGCATTATTGAGTTGTAAGGATTACTGGTTGTAATTAGTTTGATTTACTAGATAACAATATTGGACTCTCTGTTGGTGGATGTAGCCTGGGTTTGGGTGAACCATGTTAAAACTTGTCGCTCACTATTATTATTTCTGTGTATTTTTTATTCCTCTATTTAATCTTTATTTGCATTTAATTGATATCTTTTGCATGCAATTCCTAACAGTGGGACCATTTCCATTATCGGCAGGACCAAGCTGCATCAGAGTGAGGAGTCTTATCATCCCTTCAAAGTTCCAACTTTAGTGTAAATCCAACTCTTTAGAGTGATCCATTTGTGCATCTCTCTGACATCCCAATAAGGATGTCCCAGTGTTGGTGCTAAGCCTAAAGATCTTGCAAAGTGTACAAAGCCTGGTACTCAAGGTTCTATGGTGATTATTGGCATGAATGAAAGCTAAACCCCTAAAAGGACATTGAATAGAATCTTGGAGGAAGCTAGAACATTAGATTTGCAACTCAACTCAATCTACACCTCTCGTATGGCCAATAAGATTTCTTGGCTAAAGTGACATTACATAAACATTTACTTGCGAAATTATACAAGGAAGAAATAAACCCACATCCATCCAACATAAAGTCATGCAGAGAAACTACTGCAAACATGTAAGGCCACAAACAATTAAATGCTAGCAATACATCAGCTATACTTACAATAGTACTATTGACAATGAATAAACTAATGCATTCATCTTAGCAAAGTCTCAAGAGGTTATAATTAGAATGAACCTTACTTGAACTTTGCTGTACATAAGCTTTTCCTCTATCATTTTTTGTGATAACTGCATAAGTAACATAAGGAGATCTAGCACAGCTGCACAAGTATTGATGAAGGGTACACAAAATGGTACATTTGAGTTTCAAGTGTTTCATCAAAATGTAGTTCAACTACTTGAAATCTTTGTCTAATTGGCACAAATTTGGCTTATTGATAATGCCATTAATGTTTTAAGTTAATGCAATTAGTAGGTGCTAAGCCAGACTCTAGGATATTGGCTAGCATCTCCCATCTCAAGCTTTGGTACCTTGGAACATGTTTTTAATGCACAGAATATTAATTCAACATGATCTCTATCTTATATGACATATCAGACACATATGCAAAATGGGCTAGTCTTTGCTAGGCACATGACATAGTTATCACGTTGGAAACCTTGCCAACAACAATGATTACATGATACTTAAAAAGTTAAAAGACTATCTTGAGTTATACAAAAGTTTGAACAAGAAATGAACCCAGAATAAAGTTTGTATTTGTTGTCATTTAAGGAGTAATCTTTCCAGGAGAACCTAAGCCTTCATGTTTCAAGATTTTAGTCTTTGTCTATTTTACATAAATATTTAGCCATTATCTAGAAGAGAACCTCTAGTTAATAATAATGTCAATTTTAGCAACTATATCCTATTAATAAGAATATTTTTTTCTTGAAATATTGATATATGGCATTTATTAAGAAGACATCACATCACCAATTCATCTCTTCCTTAGAGATAGACTTTTTCATTCTATGATTGTATGTTCTAGACCCCATTAGAAAAATGAAGCTTGTACAAAGCCAAACCTGAGTGAGCCAGTGTTCAAACTCATTTTGAACATCCTTTAACTATTTCTTAAAGGTCATTCTTATAGGAGCATTTGGACAAGCCTTCCAACCATAGAGCCTATCCAACTTTATAAGTCAAGCACATAGTGAAAGCCTTTTGTGTTAGTGATTTTCAAGGTAGGAAATTTTTCATGAAAATTAATGGCAGATAGATATTGAATACACATTGAAACTACCATACAGACTTACCTTATTCAAGTCAACTACAAAGGGTGTATGTTGCATTTTCAAAAGATTTAGTGACTCAAGTGTTTGTGGTTCCAATCCATGCATAATATCAACAACCAATATAACAATATCACATAAGCTAGAACTTGGAGCTCTCAAATTTGTGAAAGATTCATGCCCAGGAGTGTCAATTACTAGTAAACCAGGAACCCTTAAATTAGCATCCGCCTTCAACTCTTTTGTCCTCTCACGTATGTTTTCCATTGAAAAATATGTCACCCCAATTTGTTGAGTGATCCCTCTTGCCTCACCTTCTTGCATATTTGTCCACCGAATACAATCAAGCAACTTTGTCTTGCCAGTATCGACATGACCAAGAATACAACAAATAAGTGAGCACAAATCATCCACATTCCTTTTCAATAATGCTTCTACCTTCCTCACCTCTCGCTTCCTTGATGCTGCCTATCCCTTGTTATCCTCCATGTTTTCATCTTCACTCTCAGTTTCTTCACTTTTAGGTTGCACTTGCTGGACCTTCTTTACAAACAAAGATGGTTTAACAGGAGGGGTAGGCTTTGCTACACTCAACATGGGTGCTGATTTAGGCACAGATGCAGCTATATTTTTTACTACAATAGACTTAGATGCAGGCCCAACAGAACTCTTGATAACTTTGTTGCTTATAGAACTCTCTTCCTCTTCAACAAAAGCACTTTTAACATGTAAAGCCACATCTTTTTCATCCCAACTTTTAGCATCCCAATCATCTTCCTCCTCCTCTTCAGTTTCCTTTTTCTCCTGCTCCACATCCATATGAGCCTCACTCTCAACAGGCTCAATTATCATTGCATTGACCTCTTCCTTTACTTTACTATCATATGCCTCTTGAGGAGTTTCATCTTGGATGTCATGGTCTTCTATTAGCATAGCCTACTGAGAAGCTGTAGAATTAGTAGGAGTAGGACCACACTTTTTCTTCTTTATTGCATACTTTGGTTTCTTGGGTGCTGAACCAATTTGTTCCTCCCTTGAAACATTAGATAAACCCCCACTTTGGGCAAGAAACTTCTCTCATTAAAGCCAACTTGTGAGCTTCTTCCTTCTGCTCGTTAGTTAGTAATTTTCCCTCTGGCTAAAGCTACAACAGCAATCCCCTAGTACCAGTTGAATAAGATTTTCATGTGGCATACAAAATTATAAAAAATGAAGGTCTAAGTTGAAAATAATTTATCAGTTATGTCAGGGGTTGCATGAAAGAATTGACATTGCTCTCAAACATCACACTATTTGGCTATTTGAGCTCCTTTAGTGAAGGCCATTATTAAATCATACATCAACAAATATGTAAGGTGAGGTCTACTTGATTTGATTATGAACAATCATATGTACATGTATTTTGTGTTATAAAAAAGGCCAACATAGGCAAAATGGAGTTGTGACATTAGAAGGGTCAATCTTTGATTCAATTTCAATGCTTTTGACTAGAATAAATGGTAGTGTTATAACTACTATGTTTGACTATAATAAATGCTATTGACTGCAATAAATGTTGTGGGTTGCAGTGCCAAATGAGTACAGTGTACACAACAAGGAATAGTTCCATGAAATGTAACTTTCCATTGAAGTAAAAATTATAATTGAAAACAGCTATATGCATCCCTTGCTAAATGTTTAGAAAATATCTTTACATAGGCTATTGTATTTGGCATAAGACCATAAGACCATATATTTTTACTCATTTAGGCCTTATAGATGCCTTGGCAAAGAAAATTAATTGTTCTCACAATATTTCTTTTAGAAATTTTGTCAAACTGTTCACATGCATTGTCTATGCTTCTAAATTTTGTATGAATGTCAACCAAGGCACCTACACCTACAACATCTGACAAAAAAACCCTTTCTTTAATGGATATCTATACCCTGTTCTAGTGCTCCCATTTTTGCACAAGTTGGAGATGCTGGAAAAGGTTGTAGAGTCTGGTTTTACACTTGTCAATTACATTTTCTTGAAAGTTTCTAAATCCATAGGAAACTATAAGGAACTTGAAATCTTATCCACACAATACAAGCCACAAAGAAAATTAATCACAATTTTTAATTATTCAAGAGAGATTTTTGCGTAAATTCTTCTTTATTGACTTTTGTGCATAAGTTCTTGTAAAGGCCATGGTGATCAGAAGTGGCACTTGTAACTACATCATCTAACAAATCCACTTTCAATTATGCTTCAGTGGATGCCCCCATACCCTACTTAAAAGTTTCTAAGGCCTTTTTAGCAAAGCCATGTTGAACATATCCTACAATCATGGCATTCCATGACACTACATTTCTTTGAGGCATTTTGTCAAATTGATCACATACCTTGTCTCTACTTCTACATTTCACATACATGTCCACCAAGGCACTTTCAATGACATCATCTAACAAAAAACTCATTCCATTATGCTTTTATGGATGTCTACACCATGTTCCAAAGATCCCATTTCTATATAGGCTACAAGGATGTTGACCAAGGTTGCAGAATCTAGTTTTATGCCTGCCAATTGCATTTTCTTTAAATTTTATAAAGCCTTTTCAAAAAATCCATTTTACATGTATCTTGTTCAATCATTACATTCCATGAGACCACATTTTTTTGAGAATTCCTTAAAGTTGCACAGACTTCCAAATGTGAAAAAATGGTTAATGTGCCTTGTGCATGTTTCTACATTTTGCATACATGTCTAATAAGGTAGTGACCACTATAACATATGATGAATTCCTCTATCCTTTATAGTTTGATGGAATCTCATACCTTGTTTTAAATCTCCCATTTTGGCATAGGTTTCAAGTATGCTAGAAAATATGGACTGATGGGGTTGGAGGCCTATTCATTGCATTTGGTGAAACATGTGTCTGCCTACTTCTATACTTGGCATACATGTTAATAATCTTATGTCAGAAAGTTGTGCCAAAATTTAAATATTAAAACATATAACCAACAAGAGACATGCATAAAATAAAAAAAATCTGCTTCACCTCTCAAAATGATTTTAATTGTTACCATTAGATCCTTGAAATAAAGGTATGCAAAGAAAATTGAAAAAAAAACATGTATGCACTACAAGAAAAGACATCTAGGTAGGCACCATCAACAATAAAATCAAGGGGTACTAGACAATAGTGTATACGAACATCCAAAAATAGGGCTTAAACAAGGCCCAACAATTGAAATATTTTGAAGTTAGGACATGAAGTAAGGTACAAGGTAAGAGTTTTTATTAACAAGCACACACCATTACACTTCATCACTTTCTGCCATTGTAAAATTCCTCTTAGCATTAATAGTTATGTTAGTATAAGGAGATCAAAGTTTATATTATATATTTTTTATATTTTTATTTTATATCATTTTAAGTATGCAATTTTCTATTTATTTGTTGTACAAATTAACCTTTATACTAACATTTATCAATAAGTTACGGTTACAAATATTCTTGATTCAAACTAATCTTTATTCATAGTGTTTTTCTACGTAGAATTAGCCTCTATGGTGTGGTTTAATCTACCTCATTCAAATTCTAAAGTTCTTGCTTTTGCATTGACCCTTTCTAAAGCTAGTTGTTATCTAGTCATCATGTGCATAATTTTTTTTGGATTATACGGATATGGACATGTATTTGTAAACATTCCTATATCATTAGAAATCGATTAGAAAGTATTAAGAGAAAGCATGATATTAAAAGATCATTCAACTTGAGAGCATTTGAAAGCCATATATTTGCATGTAGACACTATGCCATTACACCTAGATACTAGATTTTTGCATCTTCATCATTGGTGTGGTCTGACTATGAATTTATGCTCATCGTCTAGGGCTTGACTCCTAGCAAGAACAGTTTAGGACTTCTCTTATCTTGAAGCTAGCCCTATTGTATTTTTAACATAGCCCTCTTCAAAAATAGGTTCAAGAAGAAGGCAAGCGAGTTTAGGAGGGCATGTCAACAATAAAGGAAGTTGTGGCAAGTAGACTAAATTGCATGTTGCAACCATATATAGTAGCATAGATTTCTACAAATCCCTATTGCAACCTTTTGATCTCTTATTCAAATTCAAATATCTAAGTCTAATTACCTCTCATAATGCACTAACAACGTTAGCTACAAAGTTAAATTGCCGTCATGATAAACAAATAAACACCCCTATTCTTATTTGATTAACCATTTTTTAAACTTTTATATCTACATTTAATTTATTTAATTATTTGATTAGATCTAGATCATATTTGTAAGATATAATTTAAAAAAATCCTCACAAATAATATCAATATAATACTTATATGTCACATCCCCGTTAAAGGCATGGAAAATTGCATTTAATATTTAAGGTATGGGCAACTTGGAATGGAAGGGAAGGTAGGTTGTTGGAGGAGACAAATGCCTACAAGCTCCATTGAATCAGATATGACCTTGAATGACTACTATTAATCTGTAATTGACATGCATTTAACTTGTCCAGGGGAAAGAAGTGAAGACAGACAAAGACAATTTTATGGTGCAAGTATTGGTGTGAAGGAAAAAAACAAAACCAATAGCTAGGGAGCACTAGAGGGGAAAGATGTCCATAAAAGCATAAAGGATAGAAGAATTTTGTTAGAGAAGGAATGGGGGTACAATTTATCTAATCTTGAACCAACCCTAAACCTGCCTAAGTGGATTGTCTAT
Organism: Cunninghamia lanceolata; assembly: GCA_027924645.1. NCBI lineage: Eukaryota > Viridiplantae > Streptophyta > Pinopsida > Cupressales > Cupressaceae > Cunninghamia > Cunninghamia lanceolata. The sequence continues at coordinate 5,362,649 of BSBN01000739.1, forward strand.
TCAATCTAAAAAATAGTTAGGACACTGAAGTATTCACAAAACTATCATAATTTTAAAAATAAAAATAGGAATAAATCTTACTTGAGGTATGTAGCGACTATGTGATCTACTAGTTCTGGTCCTAGCATCAACAGACAAAGCTTCTGAATACATGGATTGCAATCCCTCTGCAGATGGCTTTCTACTAAAGCTTAGAATTCTTGACATTTTACTAGAATCCTTCACCAAACTAGTTCTGTGCTCCCTGTTATATGCTTCCATGGAGGGTGAATCCCCAATGATATTTCTTTTATTTGCTAGATACCAAGCCCAATAAAAATCTATAGAACTTCTATGAGAAATAAACATGTCCCCCTACAATGACAAACCAATGATGATCTCAACATCAATTAAAAAAAATATTAAATGTGATATATTTCTATTAGAAATTGAAGAGAAATGTAATGCATACATTTTGTGTTGGAGTTGCTGATTGCTTTCATAGAGGATGGTTGATCTCAGCCCTTCTAGAAGGATTAATGATGCTCGGTGCTTGAGGTTATCCAAATGCCTTCTTCATTGTTTTGAATTGAAGTAAAACATGTAATTCACAAGATACGAAGGATACATATCAAACTTTATGGTTTACATGCTGCCATTGGCACTATTATTCATCAGCAATCACCCTAAACCCCAAAAGAACTCTGAAATCAATGGGTCAAAAAAGAACAATTCAAGCCTACACTTCAAACTAAATAGATATCCACAGAAATTGCCACATCAGCCCCAAGATTCACATTTAAAGTAAAATAGGGTTAGAAGCTTCCAAGCTTGATGGCCACTTCTTCATTGGTCTGAATATTGGTGACAATGGTTCCAAGCACTGTGAGAATGCCACCAATGTTCTAGAGAAGCCGCAGGTAAACTACTACCACCAAAGCAATGATTAGAGCATGGGTCAAAGACAAAAAAGAGCTATAGTGTAGGGTAGTTCCTGCCTAGTGTTGGCAGGGAAGTTTTGAGAGTGCTGTAAAAGTTTAGTGCACTCAATCTGAATTGTAGTCTATAAATACAATGTAGAAGAGTGTGTAAGAAAGTTGTAGACCATAGCATTCTGTAAAAACATGAGATATAGTGGCAAGAGAAAGCATAACTTGCTATTATAAGGGTTGATGAATTAGCTAAGGAATATCTATGCTTAATTATAGGTCATTTTATATATCATAATTCAACAAGATAGTTATACATAATTAAAGACTCTAGTTGATGAATTAGCTATGGAATATAACTAAGTCAATTATGGATCAATTGAGAATCAACCAAATGCTTGAAAATTTCATAGCTTCAAGATTTCTCCTTCAAATTTTATTTCAACTTTGATCACTCTATTTTATTTCACATGAAATCGGTTTATCAATATTAAGTTATTACTTGAACTAGATTACACTTGTTCCATCAAACAAATCAAGCAACCTTATAAAATAATTCTTAAAAAAAAAGATGAATGTTCATCTAAATCTCCTTATCTACCATTTCAAGGAAAACGAAAGTTCTATGGCTGAGATACCTAGATGGAGGATCATGAAAATCACATGATTAGGACTCAATCAAGAGTGTTGCAAGAGAATACAAAGGTACTACTAGAAGACTAACCAAAGTAGTAACACTTTCAGCAATGTTCAAGGTATTTGCCAAAATTTCACTCTATCTTGGTCAGCAAATGGACCTATCCCAACATATTTGTCTTACTACACACCCATGATTTAAACCCATTTTAGATTCATCCACTTAGACATCTTGCAAACTTTCATTGTTAGAGAAAGCTATACACTGCATTGCTTATTAACTAAGTATTTAACTTATGTTGGGTAAGTTTAGGCCCCAGGGCATACACATTTCCAACCAACGATCTACCCACACCAATTGCAAAAAACATATGCTACTGTATGCATTCCAGTTGTCATCATTTTGTCCTCTAGAGGCCAAACAAATACATTAACACTGCAATAGAGGAATACCATGATAACTAAAAAGCCTAGCAAACCGAATACCAACATGCAAATAGAGTTTCATAAAGCAAGAAAACATGATGGAAGCAAGAATATTTAATTTCAAAATACATTAAAGTAAAATAAAAGGGAGAAACATACTCCAATCCCTACACCAAACTGCTATTCACGATGTAAATTGATATTAGCAATGCATAAATGAACAGTATATTACATATTTGAAACTGGACCAATGCTTAAGATTACTTCAAGGAATTGAACAGACTTGGATTCCATAGTTTGTAACTCCCATATGTCATTTTCTGCAAAAATATTTTTGGTTTGGAATGAAGTGCAAATAGGGTCTTCATAGATTCTAGCTTCAAACGAACCAAATTTTTCACTCAGCATCTTATTTCCTTGTCACTATAATAGTGTCTTTAAGATGGTTCATTGTCACATATAAATTATAATTGGCTTCTCATGCTTTGCTCATTATCAATATCATACAATTTATTTACAATATTATCCTCTTATAAATAAATAAAAAGTGTCAAAATAAATTGATGTACATTTGTCATTTCAATTAGACAAACCAGGTAGTCCATACTCTTGCAGTGATAGCTATTGGATGTTACAGCCAGGCCATTGCAAGGCAATTTTCACCACAAATTGGAAGTATGGGAAGAAAAAAACTTAAACAACAATAAGACCAAGAATCATCAAAAAGGGATATTTAAATCTTTACTAGGGTCCTTCAGATTCCTAAAACTGAGAAACATGTTCAAAATGTGTTTGTTGAAAATGCTTTAGAAATATTTACATAAATTTTGGCATATTTTTCTAAAAAGCCCATAATGGGGTTTCAGTCTCGGTAACATTTTTTTTGTTTCTATACTATAAAAACAAAGAACTAATTCATATACCTGTAAAAATTGCTCTAGGGCCTTGGATTGATTCCTTGGAGGTGACGCTTTTGTCTTATGTTCGCACTCCCCTTCACCTCACCTCCAATCTTCCATCTACTATACCTTCCTGAGTTATTTGCTATCAACCTTTTCTTTCTTCTGACTATTTCCCCTTCATTCCTAAATCGCTACTCTCTAACTATATGGGGCTTGATCTCCTTCCAGAACCCACCCACAACAACCATTCCCCCTTTTTTCCCTGGGCCACCCTCAAAACTTCAATCCTAAAACCCCCCAGAAGTTGGAGACCTCATTCATGTCGATCCAGAGGCCATCTATAGGAGCCATTTTTTGGAAGTGAGAGATTTCATCTGCCCAGAAAGAAACAATTTTGGGATTCAGGAAGTCTAGAAAATAGGTAGTGCCTAGCCATACTTGACCCATGTAAAGTTGTCCTTGATACTTTATAAACACATCCACATCTATTCCACATTGGAAGGTACCATAGCTTTCATCCACATGGATCCCTATTGTAAAAATAAACACAGACCAAATTTATTAAAATGACGGTAAAATAGCATTCTACAAACAAATTTATGGGGTATGAATGGCATACCTGGATTTATGAGGACAACATAATGAAGACCATTTGCATGAATTCGATCGAGGAAAGGGCGCAACTTATCTTCATGTCCACGCGGCCCCCCCCCCAAAAAAAAAAAACTGCTTCGCACAAGGGAAGTGAAACCTTGGGATCTTTGGTGGGAGAAGGCATTGAGTTCTCACTTTCTTTCTAGGGAGATGTAGGGATATCGGGCTAACAAAAGTGAATGTCTCACCGATACAATGATGAAACCCTGCCTATCATGAAATTTTTTTATGACAGTTATCCATTGAACAGTGAACTTAAAATACTATGACATACCATAGTAAAAGTAAAATTATATATAAACCATATATATATATAATCATAATTTTATATAAATTTTAATAGTTTGTCAAAAATCTCTCCTTTCATCTGATATAGTCTTTTGAAAATATTGATTGTATTTAATGGCAAAAATGCTTAAATACGATTATACAGCCATCAAATTTAAGCCCAGATGAAAGTACCAAATACAAAAGACATTGGCGGAAGTGATGAATATAGGTGCCAGGATATAAATATGAGTCCCAGCAATACCCTAAAATAAAGCAATGACATAAAGAAAGCATGGACCCAAGATATAATAAATTATTTCTAGGAACATATATATGCAAGTAGTAGACAAACATCTACATATCTAATCTAGTGTTAGCATATGAATCCATCTAGTAGCTAGGGATCAACATATAATGTTGATAATGAATTAAGAAATTGTGATCACAAAATAAATGGGCCTTACAATGAGGTTGGGCCTTACAACTACTAATTGATTGAATTTTAGTTGACAAATCCAATATATCTCATATTTTTCTAAGAAAACCAAACAAATTTCTTCATAAGTATGCACAATGTACTAGATCATATTGAAGAATATATTTGGTTTTAATATAGTTTACTTGCACTAAGATCTAACATAGTATTATGATCAAATTGGAAAGAAAAAAGAATAGAGGAGTAATAGTCAGTTATTTAGTCATTTATTTAGTCATTTCAACTGATGACCAAATTAGACATTTATTTAGTCATTTATTTGGTCATTTATTTAGTCATTTCAACTGATGACCAAATTAGTCATTTATTTAATCATTTATAGCTGTGTTGCAAAAAAATTTGGTCACGTGACTAAAAGTTTGTCACCTGGTCATTTATTTCCATATTTCTACTAGTGTACATGACGACCCTGAGACACTTATTTCTCCTCTCTTGATTTATTCTTTCCCTTCCTTCAGTGGTTCTATGTAGCTGGTGGATGATAAAAAACATATGATACTGATACAGACCTAGTGTCCCTTCAGTGAGAAATCAAAAAATGGACCTAGTCCATACATGATGACGGGGTTGATCTATATTATCTAACACTTGGCTAGTAGAATCACTTTGTGTGATATTTTGATGATGTCTTATCGTACTAACAAAACATAACAATACCGCTGCTCCGTGCACTTTGTTTATCTTGGATCTTGCCTTGCTTGGCTCTTTATGTGATCGATTACATGTATTGTTGTTTATCATGATTATATGATTGCTAACACCTTTTCTTGTAGGAAATTGTGTGTTTGTGGGAACATTTGGTGATCGTAAAGTACATGTCACCTCTAGGGAGCATGGGCTTTATGAGAGCTCATGTTCCCTTGTGTGTTTTCTTCCTACCCTTAACGTGCTTGATATCGGTACATGATATCAATCACCTCAAGGTGGGGGCATATATAAGGTAAGTTGTCTGATGATTTTGGTAATAACAAAGCATGTCTAAAGCCCCCTGCAGAGGCAGGATGTTGTATCTCTAAGTGAGTGTACATTTTTCTTTTATATTGCAATCATTAAGCCCTCTGCGGAGGTAGGATATCATGCATATCCTTTTTATATTAAGTCATTTGCAGAGGTGGGGATGGATTATTTCTTGAGGAGATTGCACATTCTGTCATTTTCTAAAAGTCCTTTGAGTAGGCAGGGTGATCTAAGACTATCCTACCCTTAAGTGTGTCTTCAATGATTGTTGTGGCAAAGCTAAATTATCGGTGTGTGCCTGTAATGTGCCTAAGATGGTAATAAACTTAGCAATAGGTTTCTTCCATCACTTGTTTTCCATATTTTCTCCATGTCTTCCATGTGTGTGTGTATGGCATGTCTGTTCCCAAGCATAGTCTAAAGACTAGTGGTGATGAGTCCCTCCTATACTTTAGGATTTGTACGGCATGTTTGTTCTCAAGCGTAGTCCAAAGACTAGTGGCGATGAGTCCTTCCTACACTTTGAGATTTGTATTTTGTGTCTGCTGCCCCATATGCAGTCTAAAGATGTGTGGCAATGAGTTCCTCCTGCATTTTGGGTTGTGTGTTTACTTTTCTTGTACTTGTATTTGCATTCGTATATGAGAATCAAAAAGAAATAATCACTACATTCACTGTAGTCACAATGTTTTGCATGTCTTCAATGATGTCTTCTCTATGTTTTGTGTGACTGTAACTATCTTCTTCATGTTTTGCGTGCCTGTTACTATCTTCAATGTGTTTGGCATGTCTTCACCGTGCTTGGCATGTATGCTATGTTTTGACCATACTTTAATACATGTATCAACCTTGTGTTTATACATACATTAAAGTGGGGGCCAAATGTTATATGGGAAAATGTCCCCTTGGGGGCTTTTCACTCTTAAGGCTGAGCTCCCGAGTCCTCAAAATGTATTTAGAGCATCTTGCATGTTAATTGTTAATCCTGATGAGAAAACCCTAAAGTCTTATGGAAAATAGGACCTAGGGGATGCAACTTTGATGACTCCTAACAAAAATTGGAGGGTGGACATGGGTGCTAGCGCCCTAGTCATGCCCTATTTTGGGTAAGCCTTAAATTTTAATGTTAGTTTTATCATCGTTATTTAGGTCCTATGCTGATATCTTAAGTTTGTATTACAAAATTCTTAGTGGGAATGTTTGTAGTTGCATGTATAAGAATGTTTAGTGTTTCATTTCCAAAATAGAGATGGACATTGTGAACATGTGACTTTATGCTAAAGTGATTCAAGTCTTTCATTGTGTTATGAGCAGTATTATGTTGTTATTGTGCTTGTTTGTTGCAGATTTGACTCCATCTCCTCATGGCATGAAAGAGCATCTTCATTCCATGAGATCTACACTTTAAGGTGACATCTATTTGTGTTTCAATCATTTATCATTTGAATTTTGCATCTATCCTGCAGGGATACACACTCTCATCTAACAATGGTGTTCAAAAGACTTGAATTTCTTTTTGGGGCTTGACCAAGGTAAGCCTCTAAACACCACAACCCCCAACTACACTCCTTTGTGATTGCAGGTTATAGGTACTGAGTTTCATGGAGTGGATTTGCACAAGGAGGTTACAGAGGACAAGGATTTAGGATCTAAAAAAAAGAAGACAGAGTTGAACATTTTGGGACACGGGCATTAGTGGCAGTGTCCTCTAAAGATGCAAACACAAAAACTATCTAGATAGTGATAATTAGCATCCGAAGAGCTTCTAATATCCCAAAGAACATCTGACACTAGACTAGGGTACTAGTGGAGGTGTCCTCCACCTTTTCCGGGGTAGAAATGAAAGATACATTAAATATCAGTGTCGGGAGAAGATCCAGATTCCGTGCAAAAAATAGTACCTTGGACAAGGGTGCTAGTGGAGGTGTCCTCAACTATTTTACATCCTGATCTTTAAAAAATGGTCAATTATTAATCTTTGTCCTCCATCTTAGTCTGAAAGGATTTGTTGTAATTCATCAATTTGCTTACTATTTTGCATAGTTAGGGTTTTAAGAGCATTTAAACATTAAATTGAGATATTGGTTGATAACATCTAATTTTTTGCATCATTCCAAGTGACATCCGACCCTGTTAGGTGAATGCTCTTGCTTAGTAGAGATTCAATTCAGTTGATATGTCCTTGAATGTTTGTAGTGAAACAAAGATTTACCCTTGAAACTAAAACCACCATTTTCCTATTTTTACCTACTAAATAGAAAGAACTGCATGTGTTGTGCTATTATTGTTGAGCCTAAAAGGCCGAATGGCCATGGGTACTACTATAGCAATCTCATGCTCTCAAAGCCGTTAAGGCTAAGAGCAAATGACATTATTTATAAGCACTATGAAATGATAATATTCTTTGGGTAGGCTAAAAGCCATACCCACTAATGATAACATCTTTGAGAAGGCTAAGAGCCATACTCACTATGAAATGTTAATACCCTTCAAGCAGGCCATGAACCTTGCAATATGGAATCATGAGCCTTTTATTAGGCAAATAGCTAATGACTCGTAGAGAGGTAGTACAGTTTAAAAATGGTTGATGGCCATGCAAATGGATGATGAATCATTCATGATAACCTTATTTTTGGTAGTGTTCCAATCTAGTGAGGCATTCGAGGCACTTATAAGGGAAAATAAACACTTGTGTGTTTATGGAAGATACCACTATTCTTTCAGGTGTAAGTTATTCATGTTATAAAAGAGTAATATGACTCTCAATGTCATGGTGTAAAACTAGTTTAATATTGATAATCTTGTTTAGGCTGCATTGAGTGCATGCCAAATTTTTCTTGTCAAGAGGGTAAATCCCTCATGGTTGTAAGAGTTGGCTAGATAGGAGCCACCCAAGATCTAGGACTTCATGAAAGCACAAGAGAGACAATATGAAAGAATAATAATGTATTCTATCAATGAATGCAAATTGTATATATTACAATGTACATGAGAGCCTTGCTTATAAAGACAAGGATGAGAGCCAAGATGTTGTAGTCATGTGACAAGTGTCTTAATCCTATGAAATGAGACAACTATTGTACATGTGTAGGATAAGATAACTATATGACAACTATCAACAACTAGCAACAACTAAACACAATTAAGAACAACTAGAAACATCTAGAGGACTCACTAAGTCAACTTAACATGTGAATAATGTGGGAGAATATTATATAACTAATTAATAGTTAAATAATATGAATTACTCTTACCACAAGGGAAACTAGATAGCAAATATCCCTTTTCTCATTAACACCCCCCCTTAAGTGCAACTTAGGGAGTAGCTGACAAAATGCAAAGATGGATGGGTCCTGGCTACTAGGCCATGTTAGGTACCCATGTACAAATAAATCTCAAGTGGAGTAAAGGAGAAAACCTCATGGGAAAAAACTCCTCTCCAAAAGTTAGAATGCATACAAACATGTACAAGTGGTGAATGATGGGTGATGAATGATGGAAGAATCAACACCCTGCAAAAACAAAAATCCATTCACCTACAAAGAAAAAATCTTATTCACAATGTAGCAATAACCCTTCATATTCTTCTTTCTTTACACATTCTTCTTCTTCAATTCTCTTCAAAAATCTCAAAAATTAATTCCACGACTTTGATATTTTTAAGAGCCTTAAAAAATATCTTCATAACCTACCAAAAAGAATGCCACAATATCCACCTCTGAAAAAAATCACCATTTTAAAAAAGAATAAAATCTTCATAAAAAATCTCTCCCTTCTTTAAGAAAAATAAAGTCCTTAATATTCTCAAGTGGCACGAAAGAGGGAGGCCCACTTGTAGATTTAAAATTTGAAACCAATCTTTACTCAAATAAATCTGCCAAAAAAAATCTCCTTAAAATCTCTTTTTTTAAAAAGAAAGTCTCTTTTTAGTTTTCAGAGATGAATGAAATAAAAAGAATCTCCAAAAAAATGCTTTCAAAAGCACTAACTAAATGCCTTTTGATCGGGCTAAAAGTAGCCTTTAAAAATCCTTAAAACAAACTTTAAAACTACAGTCTTTGTGCTTTTGACATCCAAAAACCTGTCAAAATAGAAGATAATAAAATGTTTCTAAATTTAAATTAAACCTATTGATATAGCTTATTCGCACCTATTGTAATTTCAAATGAGACCTTTGATTTTCTTTTCCTGCTCAAAACACATGTAGGAGATCAAAGCTAAAGGTAAGTGAGGTTAATGGGGCTGGTGAATAAGTGTCTTAACACCCCTTTAGCAGGTCATCTTAAGTGGGATGACCTTCTATCAGAGGTCATCGATCAAAAATAACATAAAGTGCATACCTTATTTGACGGGCAGAGAGGGATTTATAAGATATGTTTTAAAACATTTTAATTTAAGATTTTGATCCCTTACCACTATCAAACCCTTGGTCATTATTCAACAACCCTTCTTGATATATATTTAAACCTTCTGATTATCATAGAGTCAACTAAATATAAGTTCTTCTTTACTGACAACATTAACTAGATAAATACTTTGTTAAATTGATGGCAATTTGCAATGTATATGATCATGGCATCAACCAACAACTTTATGTAACCTTTAAGAAGATCAATGAGGTCTCCTACACTCAACATACAACCATCAAAGATTGCAGAACTATTTTTATATCTGCCAACTATATTTTTGACAAGGAGCAATCACCATGTGATCCAACATTTCTATTAAGTGATCCAAGATGATCAAACATGACCACTGCCAAACATTTAACACAACACTCTTTTCTTGTTATAAGTTCACTGAACATGAACATCATGATTTGATTACCACTGCAACCATGGCATTCTGAGACTATGAATGACAATATAGAATAATCCAATCAAGATCAAGTTATCATAGGAACTCAGTCGCCTGTTTGATATCTCTGCCACATGTTTTGCCATCATATGTGAACAACACTATCAATGAATGAATGTGAATTGTTGAATTAGAAAGGCATGATCCTAAACAACCTTTGTCAATAGTAAAAGTGATCATCAAATGTCCTGTTGTCTTGATGATGCCTTGTGGAGATGCAAAACAACTCAACAAGCTCAATACATTTTTGACATCAATGATAAACAACTACCATCAACAAGTGTGGACCTTGTACTTGCTCCTTTCATTTTAAACCACTTTGCACACATGCTTATGTTCTTATGGATGCCACTCTATATTTAAGAAATTTGCTTCCATGTTTCTATTAAGTAGCCTTGACTCCTTAAGACTTTAAGTAACATGTATAGGGTTGTATGTTCAAAGACATCATCCTAGTATTTCAATTATCACATGATCACATAGAGATCGAATATATGGAGAGCATCTAACCAAGATATGACAATACGTTCACATATTTATCACTAATACTTGTAGGTTCCACTATTAATTATTCTATCTACACCAACATCCAACACATTTGTTTATTCTTTATTCATTGTTGAATCAATCTTGAATGCTAAAAACTAAGTTAATTGCTTTCCCCATTGTAATAGTAGATCTTAGTGATGCTTCTTAGCACCACCTAGTTTTTCATTATACAAATACACATTAGCCAACCATCTTCTAGATGGGGGAAAATTGTGTGAGGACAAATCATGCATGATCATGTCCCTCTAGAATTATGAGGGCAACCTAGTTTAGATTTCAATGTTTTGCTTCCAACCATCTAATTTTAAGTGATTCTAAGCCATGTTAAAAAATTATGGTCAAAATAATAAACAATACTCTATTGAACATCGAAATTAAATAAGCCCCAATCTATTTCTATTTTATTTCAACACATGTCTAATTTTTATTTCACTTAGTTTTCTTAGTCGATTAACATACTCTAACTCCACAACGGGACTACAATTATTCATTTCACAAAATGTAACAACTAAAAATGCAACCATGATGACTTTCACTAATACCCAAATAGTAATTGCATAAAGGATAAGCAAATGAAAAATTTAAATTATATACATTAGTTTTAACTGTAACTGTAGTTTATTCCATTAAAAATACAAACCAAATAGATATAAATAATTTTTTTACCTAAAAATGTTCATGTTTAGTAGAACTTCAGAATTTGCATAATAGTTAATAAAGTCATGCTACCTAAATGAGGTTAAGCACTAAGTTTAACTATATCTATTGCAAATTTCCATTACCTTATTTATTCACTTGGGGAGGGACTCCATCTCTTTCAGATCTCTTGTTTTAAAATAGCAAAAACATCTTGAAAAATAAATGTTGGCAACCTAGAATATGATCTCCCCAAAATAGAGTTTTTTGTTTTATCTAGATTATTTAAACACTTCTCATGGCACTACACCTTTGTTTTCTTTACTTTCAGTTTAGGGCTTGTAAAGAAGGATGGTAATATGGCTACATTGGAGTTGAATAAGGGCCTTAAAGGCATAGGTGATTGATGAGTTTGAAGATGTGACAATGGGTTGCAGGCAATTGCAGGTGATCTGGAGTGAATTCAAAGAAGGAAAATGAATTCTCACCAAAATTTGAAGCTAAATTTTATTTTCTTAGCACCTACAACATCTCTACAATATATATATATATATATATATATATATATATATATATATATATATATATATATATATAATTTTTGGTTGTCAATATAAACCACAAAAAGAAAAAAGAAAAAAAGAAAAAAAGAAAATAGGAATAAATTAATTAAGAATCTTTGTGCACTATTCTAAAATTTTAATAATTGGGAGAACAGAAGATGGAAATGTTGGCAAGAGACACTACAAGGCATGTCATGTGTTGTCATTGATGGCAACTAAGTCCATTTTGTTAAGGGAAAATTAGAGTAAACATGAATAATCAATATAGTATATCAATAGTACCGAAAACTCAATGAAATAATAAACAAAAGAGATCAATCAAACAATGAACAATACAAAGCAAACCTCCTTTAATTCTCAGCCTCCATTGATCGCCTATCACAAATGATCTTGCATGTATGAATAAGGCCCTCAGAAGGTGCACTTCCTTGCTATGATTCCAAGATGTTCAAATGGGAATGGCTATGATAGTTTCTCCATGAAGATGAGCTTCACAATAATGACAGTAGTGTGTAGTAACAAGTTTGATCGCAAGAAATGAAGGAATTGGTGCCAAAGGCACGCTGTAATTCCTGTAGAGTAACAATACTGAAAGCTTGGATGAATGAAATGGAAGAATAGGGTTCAATTTATAGACTTGGGAAAGAGAAGATCAATGGTATAGAAATAATGAGAAGATCAACAGTATAGAAACCTTGAGGAATGTGTGTGAATAAGAAGAAGACACGTGTCTTCCTATATTTTGCATGAGATGAATTAAAGAAATAGAAGAATGAGTTAACTGAAGAGATTAAATCAATTAAAAGAATAGATCAATCAATTAAGAGAATAAAACTAGAGAATAGAAATTGCATAAGGATGAGAAGATATTTTAGCTCAAATAAATATTTAGAATATTCAATTGCATGTACACAAGGAATGAATTATATTTAAAGATAACTCAATTTAGAAGAAATGGACAACTTAAATAAATATTTGATTTATTTAAATTTAGAGAAGATATTATTAGAAGAAACAATTAAATAATTGATATTATTTAATTTAGAATGATTTTGGAAGAATAAATAAAATATTTGATTATATTTTATTTTTAGAGATTGAGAGGATTTAGATAAATTTGATTGATTTATTTAAATTTGGAAGAATGATTTGATTTAATTAAATAATTAAGAATTATTTAATTGTGTGGAAGAATTTAATTAAATAAAGGTTTTTATTTAATTTTGACTTTAGAAGAGGTAATTAAATATTTTGATATTTAATTAACTTGGAGGAATATGAATCGAATAAATAAATTTGTTTATTTATTTATTGATAGAAGAATTAGGAATTTTAATTAAATAAATTGATTTTATTTAATTGTTGGGAGAATATGGATCAAATAAATAAATTTGTTTATTTATTGATTGATAGAGGAATTTGACTTAAATAAATATTAAGAATATTTATTTAGACTGAGTCATGTCATTTTTAGGAGTATACATTTTGCCCCTCTTTGATGTGATGTTTGAGATGATGAGATTTGTGTCGAGTAACATCATTTTGAAGAAGCTAAGGTATAGATAGAAGAAAAAGATGGCAATGGAAAGATAGGATTGGAATGTCCCCTCAGGAGATTAGATGGGGAGAGAGCAGAAGGACATGATGTTAGGTCTCAAAAACGTAGGTTGTTAACCTTAAGAGGGTGCCAGGCTCTCTTGACGTTTTTGGCTAATTGACATGGGGTAGATATGGCTAAACCCCCTTTGCTTCAGGCTCTGCCAGACCTAGGTGGGTAAACCTCTAATTAGTAAAGTAGATAAAGAGATGATCACTACTTTAATCAAAATTAATCTAACTATTGATAATGACACAAGTTATAAAATAGATAAAAGACAACAAAATAATTCAAAAAATAATCTAAATTGTAATGCTAAAATAATAATGTAACTAACTAAGTAAATCTAAAATGAAGTTGAATGAGTGATGTTGAAAATACTAGACCAGTGCCTTATTTAATATAGAGTCAGTATGGTTATGAAATGAATGATTGTTTGTTTGGTTAAAACTTGAATTATCTGGCACGAAAGAATAGGTATGCATCTTGTACAACTCTGCAAGGAAATAGTTAGTATTCCATACTTACATATATCCAATTTGACAAAATATTACTTGCATTTATCTAAAAGGATTTAATCCTTCCTTGAAGGAACCTATCAGAATGATATTGCAATTGTAACAGATTTATCAAAAAATTGGAGATAGAGTACAAACCCTAACTATATGACTCTTCTTATAGATCCATGACAAGGTCTTCTGAATTACTATGATAAATTTAAAAGATTTAATTCTGAAAAAAAAAACCAATTAATCTTATCACACTATAATAGCAAATGTGCATAGACAATTTCAAGATATGCTTGATAACTCAAATTGAATAACAAAGAAAACTTTGAAAGGAGACAGTCATATAATTGAATAAATTTAACAGATAATTGATACCAAAATTTTGTAGTTACTGCTTCATGCTTACAAACTTGACTTCATCAGAAAATGCTTGCACATGATCTACCAAAAATAAAATATATTAAAAATGAACTAGCATTGCTGCTCAAATCTAATCTATAGTATCTCCTCTTCTATTCTATAGTCTCCCCCTCTAATTCTATCCTCTTTGGTCTTGGTCATCTCTTATAAAGAGAGGCATACAAGCTTCAGACCAGTTACAATGGTTGTGACGGTTGATAACCGAACAACAATATTAGTTCTAATAAAACAAATTTAAGAAATTTAATACTGGCCACTAATCATCAAATGGATAACCATTTCAGGGTCGAAAAGTCTTTAACTGCAGTTCTGCCCAATATCCGTCGAGGTTTTCTTCATTATTCCTAAAAAGACCAGATAAAACATCCATTAGTCTCAGATCACTTGATTAAAACAAATTTATTCATATATATTTACTTGATTACTTCCCTCATTGACAATTTATCATTTGCTTAAGATCCTCTCGTGGGTGTTTACACAACTTCATCGCCACTTTGTATATCTTGCAAAAACACATATTTTAACTGTCAGAAAGATATCTTGACATTTCAGATTTTAAATGTAGTATTAGGGTTTCCATGGTTGGTGTGACCTCGTGGTCGGGTTGAAAAAACTTCCCACCTTTTTGCTCTCCATTTCTTTGTATATTTGATATGTTTATTGCAACATACAATCGCTAGAACATACAAAGAGTTTTTAACATTTAACTTTTCCTTCGCGTCCGGCTCTTGTACATCCTTTTGTATCTATAGCTTGTATCTTGAAGAATGTGGATTCGAAACATACAAAGCATTGAATATACAAGCGCTTAACTCCTTTGAACAACCCTTTCAGTTCCACCACTTGTATGTTATACATTTGTATATCAGCAATGTATGTATATACAAGCACCCAGACATGCAGAGATTTTTTCGTATTTAATTTCTTCTTGACATCCAGCTTGCTTTTTAGAATGTATCTTCACTTGTATATGGGCTTGTATATCAAAGATATACATTAATATTATACAAGCCTAAATGTGCATGCTACGGGACCCACTACTTGCATCCTTCACATGCAATGCCCAATTCGATTGTATGTCTTTTCTGAGCTCCTTACTTTTATAAACCATGGTTCATTTATTTTCAACTCCCACTTGTATATGCATCCTCCAATATTCATAAAGTCTCGATGCAACCCTTTAGCCCGATTTAATTCTCTCTTGAGTTTCGCCTTGTATATGTGCCATGATGTATAATCCGAAACATACATACAAGGCATAATACATACAAAAATTATTCTTTATTTTATAAACATTTTGGTTCCATCTTACATAAATTTCAATGTATATTTCTGATATACATTGAGTAGTGATGCATTGTTTATATCATTTTTTAATGTTCCCCGAAATCCATGTTGTATGTCTTGCAATGTATGTACAAATGCGAAATATACAAAGACTTATCATTATTTCACAATTATTTCGGTTCTAGTTTGTATGTGGGCATTGTATCTTGGCAATGTATGTATATTTAAAATGTATGTCTCCAAAAGCATACATATACAAGGCGTGATACATACAACAAGTTAACTTTGTTTCATACTTTTTCAAATCTAAGATATGTATATTAGCTTTTCATAACTCAAAACATACAATATGCGAAACATACAACAGTTTCACCATATTTGATAATATTTTAGTTCTAGGCAATGTATATTGTGTTGTATGTATCGCGTTGTATGTTGCGCTCTGCATAACATACAAGCAATGGACCCAATAGAATATATACTTCAACTTTTAACCTCGTCAGGTCCACTTTGTATGTATTAATAGAACATTAGCCAAACACATATAATTAAATGATGCATCAAACTGATGACTCCTCTATGTGACCATACCATGACCTGATATACAAGGGACTTTGCACATGCATCATACAATGACAAAACATACAAACCACTTTGTATATGAGAGGTTTTGTATATACAAATGACTTTGTATATACAAACATACAAGCCCATACCACAATGTATTTTATCAGAAAGATACATAACTTGCAAAATACAGGGAATTTTAAGATGGTTAAAAAAAATCAACCCTTATTCATTTTCGACAAGGAATTCACCCGTATTCAGTTCTGGTACTTAATGCTATTTTTCCTTTACTTTCAACATGGTTTGTAACTTTTCACTTCCTTGTTTACGGTTTATTTTAATGAGCACTTCAACCATGTTATACTAAGTCTTTGGGAATCAGGACAGATCAAATCCAAATATTTCTATCAGCTCAATTGTTAATTTTTGCTTGAAAACAACTATGGATCTTTCTATATATGCTCTCACATTGAAATCTTTGGATGATTAAAACTTGATATTTGCCAAAAAGTATCTTGGGAATTTTAGTCCCAACAGTGGCTATTTCTAGGGATGTATGTTCCTTGTGGGCATAGCAAGAGCCTAGGTTTCTGGAGGAGCAGGCCAATGCCTTCTTCATTTGATGACGGGTGGAGATCTTGGATTATTTCTTTATAAAAAGATTTTATCTCTTGTTAAGAGATATCCTTAAGTAAGTCATTTGATTCTTCTAAACTACTGTGCATGGAAAAAACCATTTAGAGAGTTTAATCAGAATTGTCCATGCACTGGCAATTCTTTTTTCTCTTGGGTTCTTTTTAAGAGAAGAAGTGTTTGAAAAACTACCCATGTACTGGTAGTTCTTACTCCTCACCAGACATGTTCTATACATAATATCAATCCTCTCATGCCTTACCATTTATGACAAAAGGTCCAATCCATAGGGCATCAAATTTTCCATGCTTCCCCTTTTCTTGATTTTTGGCATTCCAAATAAGCACTATGTCACCTATCTAAAATTTTCTGAATGTTGCTTTTTTGTCATATAGGTACTTCATCTGCATTTGCATTTTTTTATTTTGCTGTATTACCTATTCCCTCATTTCGTTGAACTCCATTAGCTAATCTAGCCTTTCCTCCATCGGTTCTGGGACATCCCAGTCCTCTTGGAGAATAAAATTACACACTAGCAGCAGGTTGTGTATCGGGAGTCTGGCATGAGTTCCATATACTAGTTCAAATGGTGATTTTCCAATTGCTTTCTTTACTGTGATCCTATCAGCCCATAGTGCTAATCTCAACTTAAAATCCCAAATTTTCTTGTTGTTATCCAACATTCTCTTTATAATTTTCAGGATACTTTTATTGCTGGACTTAGCTTGCCCATTACCTTGTGGGTGGTAAGGAGAAGAGTATGAAATCGTAATGCCATAAAATTTACAAAAAAATTTAAACTCATCCGATCTAAAACACATTCCATTGTCAATTATAAGCCTCAAAGGTATCCCAAATCTAGTTAAAATGTTTTCCAATAGGAAGTTGATCACAACCTTGTTGGTTTCTTGTTTAGTGGGCACTGCTTCTAACCATTTCATGAAATAGTCAGTGGCCACCAATATCCATCTATGGTTGCCACTTGGTTTTTCCATAATTTCTCCTATAAAGTCAATTCCCCATTGGTGAAACGGGGCATCAACTTGCATAGGTCTCAAGGGTAATGCACCTTGATACTTTAATTTTTTGGAGAATTTTTGACAAGCTTCACATTTCCTAGTAAAATTATAAGCATCATTGAAAACTTTGGGCCAATAATAACTAGCCCTTAATATCTGGTGTGTTGTGGTTTTAGCTGAGAAATGGCCACCACACACTCCCTAATGCATTTCTTTCAAAGCAGATTTAGCTTTCTCTTCATCTAGGCAAAACAATAAAATACCATCATTATTTTTCCAAAAAAGATCTCCTTCTATAAGCACATATTTAGAAGCATGCAATTTTAGAGTTCTTTTCTTATTATCATCAAATCCTTCAGGGCATTTCATGTGCTTGAGGTAATACACTATGTCAGTGTACCAAGAAGTTTTCTCAATACTTGTTATCATGTCCTCTTCATTTTCAATATTACATACTTGGGCAGCCTCAAGATTTGTTTCAGTCATCAGTTTTGCTAACCCTTGTCCCCTTACTAGCTTTGTGATTTGAATTTCTATGTCAAACTCCTGAAGTCGATTTATCCACCTACATCTCTTCCCAGTTATCTCGTTCTACATGAACACATCTTTGACCGCTGCATTTGGTACATAAGCTATCACCTTAGCCCCAACGAAGTAAGGTCTAAATGCCTTGACATCTTTTACCAATGCATAAGCTTGTTTTTCTGTAATATCATAGTTAAGTTCTACATGTTGGAGTGATTTACTGAAAAAAGAAATAGGCTGCTCATAACCCTCATTATTCTTTTGTAACATAACTGCTGCTACTATATGAAAAGATGCAAAGGAAAAGATCTAGAAAGGTTTATTAAAATTGGGAGATTTTAGCACTGGAGCTTCTTTAATTGCTCTCTTTATGGATGTAAAAGCTTCTATGCATTCATCTGTCCAACTAACCTTTGAATTTTTCTTCAACATTCTAGATATAGGGTTAATTATTTCTGCAAAGTTTGGTATAAACCTTCTCACAAAGTTTATTTGTCCAAAGAATGATTGTATGGCCTTGACTGTCTTTAGGATAGGAGCTTTATCTATTACATCTACTCTTTCAAGATCAATCCAGACTCCATCTTTGGATACTATATGCCCAAGCAATTTCCCTTCTGTAACTGCAAATTTGCATTTTTTGGGGTTTAGAGAAACACCATATTCTAATGCTCTGATAAATATTTTCTCAAGATGATTCACATGATCCTCAGCCTTTTTTGAGTATGCAGTAAGGTCATCCTGATATATAGCCATGATATCATTTATTAGACCTGCAAAAGCAACGTCCATTGCCCTCTGGAATGTGGCTCCAGCATTTGTAAGGCCAAATGGCATTCTCACGTATACATAAGTTCCCCATGGGGTTGTAAAGGCTGTTTTGTATTGTTCAGACTCTCTAACCTTTACTTGGTTGTACCCAAAGAACCCATCCATCATGGATAATAACTCACAACCAGTAACTCTCTGTAGTAAAGCTTCCATATTGGGTAACAGATAGTTATCTTTTAAGGAAGAAATATTTAAATTCCTAAAGTCGACACAAGGTCTAATATCTCCATTCTTCTTCCTAATAGGAACAAGATTCGAGACCCAGGATGAATGCCTAATAGGTTTAATTATGCCAACTTCCCTAAGTTTTATAAGTTCCTCATGCATTTTAGTTTCTAACATAGGGTTGATGGGTCTTTTTTTTTGTCTATAGGATTTAGCATCAGATTTAAGTGGAATTTCGTGTTGGAACAAATCTTCCCTATATGCTTTAAGATCATCATAAGACCAAGCAAACACATGTTTATATTTTCTCAATAATGTAACTAACATGCTTCTGATTGCAAGGGTTATTTTCTTTCCAATGTAGACCTTTTTAGGTGATAATTCAGTTCCTAAATTTATTTCTTCCACATTATCCTCCTTTATTGTTGCTTCTTTGGTAATGGATCTATCATTTGCATCAAAAACTCTTTCTAATGCTACTAAGCCCTTAGGAATTTTATTTCTTTTAAGCTAGACAATCTCTTTCCCAAATAAAGTCTCTTTACCATCATTCTTCTCAACAAAAGCATTAAAATCAATCTCTTGATTCTCATACTGATCTACACAGTGCAAGAATTTGAGTAAATCAACATCACTGTCAAAAACCTGCCAGTTATATATGTTGTCTGGGATAGTTGGTCTAGTTTTGAGCTTAACTTCTGAAATACCTATCAAGGTAATGTCATCTTTTTTCAGAGCTATGTTTGCAAGGAAATCAGCGATTATATTTATTGACCTATCTATCCAACTTATTGAAAAAGCATCAAACAACTCTATATCATCCAGAACTACATTTCTGTATTGTTTTAGTCTTTTGTTTTTTGAGGAATATTTACCTTTGACTTGTGAAATAATCAGTTCAGAATTTCCATATACTGCTAACAATTTGATTTTGTGTTTTCTAGCAATGTTCAATCCAATTAGAAGTGCTTCATATTTAGATATGTTATTTGTGCACTCAAAATTTAGAGAAAAAGAATATTTGAATGTTTTCCCTGATGGTGATATAAACAACACCCCAGCTCCATTTCTTGCTTTACTGCATGCACCATCAAAATACATGGTCCATACACCATTTTCATCAAGTTGGGCTTCATGGTGAATTGGGTCTGTATTATACAATTTAGATTGTTCTTCCACCCTGAATGTACTAAAGTCTATGTCACAGAAACAAATCATTTGATTTGGATCAATTTTCTCTATAATGTCTTCATACCTTGGCTCCTATAGAGTTTAATTGCCTGTGTTCCCAATGGGATAGTAGCATAAGATAAATCTAATTGTACACTTCCCCCTACCATGGCAGTCCATTGTCTAGATAACAACATTCCATAGTTAGGTGGGATATCTACCACAGTGATGTCAATTCTATAAGAGGCCTTAGGATGAGATGCTAATTTTATCTCAACATCTTTCATGATTCCAACAACAGGGACAAATCTGTTATCCATTGCATAACATTTATCGAATGTAGTATCCACCCACATTCCTAACTTTTTCATAACAACCAGGGGCATTATGTTTACTACTGCTCCTGAATCAAGCATGCAATTCCTGACTAATTTGTCGTTAATTAGTAAAGTGATATAGAATGGATCTACTTGAGATGGGTTTTTCATTAATGTTTCACCCAGGTATACTTCAGGTATTTTGAAAGATTCTTGTTGTGTGTTTATTTTAGAACTATGTTGTTCGGGTCTTTTGTCTAATACATTTGATATCATCTTCACCACTATATTTTTATATTTTTCCACCTTCATCATTTCTAGAAGTGGCACAGATATTTTTATTTGAGAAACAGCTTGAGCAATATCAAATGAAGGATTTAGTTCTAACCTATCAACTTTTGTTTGCCCCTTTTCCTCAGTTTTCGTGTTGTCCTTCTTTTTGTTTGGTGTATCAACAAGAGGTATGTCATGAGGTGTTTTCTCAGCTTTACTTTTATCATTCTTACCAGAAGTCTGATTTTTTATAAATATACTTTTGAGAGTTCCTTGTTCAACATTTACAGTTCTGTTTCTTAGATTATAGCTATTTTTGGCTTGTGCTACTGCAGCTAATGTTAAGGCTCTTCTGTCTTCCTTAGAAGGTTTTTGCCAATTATAACCTTGTGTTGCATTGAGGTCATATCCACAATTTCATAAGTCTTCTCCATGATCAGAAAACACTTCTTGTTGTCCTATGTTCACATTGTATTTTTGTGCTCCTACATCATATTCATACCCTGCTTTCTCATTGGACGAATAATCTTCTTCAACCATGAAAGGTGTGACACCCAACATATTTATAGTGTGATGATCCATCTCAGGGTTATAAGATATCTTATCTTTTTGTATTGATTGTGCTTCCACACAATAATCAGGAGAGTGTGGTAAATTACAGGGCGTACACCATGGATTATTTTCTATCACATGGACTCCACTCCTCTTCAAAGGGTCAGGAGTGTCTATTCCATAATTATGTCTCCTATTAGTATCCACGGGGTTTCCATCTATCCAGTTCGTATGATATGGCATATCATGGAGTCTTGGTCTTTCATTCTTATGTGAGTATTCTTGTTTGTTTGCAGGAGGATTAGGATTCTGAGGAACTCTTATATTGTTTCTTTTTTTATCATCCCAGCAGCCTTTTTATTGTTTTCAATAGTGAGAGCCATTTTTTGTGCTTCTGCCAAGGTTCTAGGACTTTTGCCTCTGAGTTCATAACCTATCTTTGGGTCAAATGCTTTCAAGTATATGCTAAGGGCTGCTTGGTTATTCAATTTGGATTCTTGTGGGACCTTGTTATATAGTTTGGTGAATCTCAAATTAAAGTCATACACCTGTTCATTTTGATATTTTTGAATAGCTATTAGTTCATGAAGAGCAAATTCTGGGGCACATTGAATTGTTCCAAAAATTGATTGTGGAAGTCTCTCAAGGAATATATTGAAGCATCTAGTAAGCTATTTACCCAGTCTCTTGCTTCATTGGTAAGAGATATCATAAACAGTTTCATTGTTATATCTTCATATTCGTTACCAATGTCCTGTATAAAAGCATTGAATCTTTTGATATGTTCTTCAATAGTTAGTTCACTACTTCCTGTAAACTTAGGCACATTGTTCCTTCAACTATTATCCATGGGATAAGGATATAGCTGATATCCAGTCAAATCAAATTGTCTGGCCATACTCGTAGGATTAGGAAGTGGCATATTTGGGTATGGCGGATAATATTGGTATCCAAATGGAAGTTGTGGATACATATTGGGTTGGGCATATTGCTGATGATACATATTCTATTGTGGGGGAGGTTGCTGATATTGATTGTTATGTCTTTGCCCTGGTGGTGGATATTGTTGGTGAACATTCCTAGTATTTGCAAGTGGAGGTCCTTGCATTTGTCTATTTTGTAGAGGAGGATTATTGTATATATTGTGGGATGCCATATTTACATTTTGATGGTGAGATGGAATATGGTGATGACCAGGTGGTGGATAAGGATTAGCTATATGCTGAGATGGGTTGTGTGCATTAGATAGTCTTAGATTTTGAGGTGGAATATTTTGTTGAGCATGGCTAACATGTGGTGCTGCCAAAGTATGTGAACTACTTGCATTTTGATGTAACCCCATTTGATTACTTATTTGAACATGTCCACCCTGCCTATGGGGAGGCACATACTTTGAATTGGTTACATTAGTTCTAGATATTATTTGTTGTAGTTCATCTTTCATCTTTACTTCTTCTTCTTTTAATCTAGCCCGCTCAAGTTTTTCTTGTAATTCAAGTACCTCTTGCTGCATTTGATCCTTAGTTCTCATATCTTCTGGCTGACTATTAAGGATTTGTGTGGATGTTACCTGATCTATGAATTCATTTTGAACTTCTTCACCCTATTGCAGTGACGCTTGGTAGTCATGTTCTACTTGATTTTGGTTTATCTCTCTCATGAACTGAGATTGATGTTCAAGCTGTTCCTAATGGGTAGGTCTTTACTGGGTAAGGATATCATCAGATCTGTTATGATCAGCCTGAGTACACTGATTGTTGGATTGGAATTCATCTGATTCATGCAAGGGAGTGAAACTGTTATGAATTATTAGTGTCTGTTCTGAGATATTATCTGGAGAGATTTGGTTATTAGTACTACAAGACTGACTTGATATCCCAGTCTTCTTAGTAGGAGCCTTTAAAGGTGGGGATGATTGCAGTTTTCTACCATCAGCTTTAGATCTCCTACCATCCATTATGACACTTTTATCAGAAAAGAAATTTAAGTTTAGTGTAGAGTCACCACCTCTATTTAGAGGATTAATCAATCTTCTGGGTTTTTCCTTCCACCAGCAGAGTTATGCCTTTTAATTCTCTGACTCAAATAACATGGTCTACTACCAGGTTTCTCTGTGTGTTGTCCCTAGTAGAGTTGTCAATTCTGTTAGGTCTCAAAAATACAGGTTGTTAACCCTAAGAGGGTGCCAGGCTCTCTTGACATTTTTGGCTAACTGACACGAGGTAGATATGCCTAAACCCCCTTCACTTCAAGCTCTACCAAACCTAGGTGGGTAAACCTCTAATTAGTAAAGCAGATAAAGAGATGATCACTACTTTAATCAAAATTAATCTAACTATCGATAATGGCACAAGTTATAAAATAGATAAAAGACAACAAAATAATTCAAAAAATAATCTAAATTTTAATGCTAAAATAATAATGCAATCTAACTAAGTAAATATAAAATGAAGTTGAATGAGTGATGATGAAAATACTAGACTAGTGCCTTATTTAATATAGAGTCAGTATGGTTATGAAATGAATGATTGTTTGTTTGGTAAAAACTTGAATTATCTGGCATGAAAGAATAGGTATGCAGCTTGTACAACCCTGCAAGGAAATAGTTAGTATTCCATACTTACAGATATCCAATTTGACAAAATATTACCTGCACTTATCTAAAAGGATTTAATCCTTGATTAAAGGAACCTATCAAAATGATACTGCAATTGTAACAGATTTATCAAAAAATTGGAGACAGAGTACAAACCCTAACTATATGACTCTTCTTATAGATCCATGACAAGGTCTTCTGAATTACTGTGATAAATTTAAAAGATTTAATTCTGAAAGTAGAAACCAATTAATCTTATCACACTATAATAGCAAATATGCATAGATAATTTGAAGATATGCTTGATAACTCAAATTGAATAACAGAGAAAACTTTGAAAGGAGACAGTCATATAATTGAATAAATTTAACAGATAATTGATACCAAAATTTTGCGGTTACTGCATCATGCTTACAGACTTGATTTCATCAGAAAATGCTCGCACATGATCTACTAGAAATAAAATATATTAAAAATGAACTAGCATTGCTGCTCAAATCTAAACTATAGTATCTCCTCTTCTATTCTGTAGTCTCTCCCTCTAATTCTGTCCTCTCTGGTCTTGGTCATCTCTTATAAAGAGAGGCATACAAGCTTCAGACTAGTTAC
The DNA here is from genome assembly GCA_027924645.1 of Cunninghamia lanceolata. Classification (NCBI taxonomy): domain Eukaryota; kingdom Viridiplantae; phylum Streptophyta; class Pinopsida; order Cupressales; family Cupressaceae; genus Cunninghamia; species Cunninghamia lanceolata. Next base: position 5,387,573 of record BSBN01000739.1, read on the forward strand.
AATGGTTGTGATGGTTCATAACCGAACAACAATATTAGTTCTAATAAAACAGATTTATGAAATTTAATACTGGTCACTAATCATCAAATGGATAACCATTTCAGGGTCGAAAAGTCTTTAACTGCAGTTCTACCCAATATCCATCGAGGGTTTCTTCATTATTCCTTAAAAGACCAGATAAAACATCCATTAGTCTTAGATCACTTGATTAAAACAAATTTATTCATATATATTTACTCAATTGATTACTTCCCTCATCGACAATTTATCATTTGCTTAAGATCCTCTCGCGGGTGTTTACGCAACTTAATCACTGCTGTGTATATCCTGCAAAAACACATATTTTAACTGTCAGAAAGATATCTTGACATTTTGGATTTTAAATGTAGTATTAGGGTTTCCTTGGTTTGTGTGACCTCGTGGTCGGGTTGAAAAAACTTCCCGCCTTTTCGCTCTCCATTTCTTCGTATATTTGATATGTTTATTGCAACATACAATCGCTAGAACATACAAAGAGTTTTTAACATTTAACTTTCCCTTCATGTCCGGTTCTTGTACATCCTTTTGTATCTATAGCTTGTATCCTGAAGAATGTGTATTCGATCCATACAAAGCATTGAATATACAAGTGCTTAACTCCTTTGAACAACCCTTTCGGTTCCGCCACTTGTATGTTATACATTTGTATATCAACAATGTATGTATATACAAGCACCTAGACATGCAGAGATTTTTCCATATTTAATTTCTTCTTGACATCTGGCTTGCTTTTTAGAATGTATCTTCGCTTGTATATGGGCTTGTATATCTAAGATATACATTAATATTATACAAGCCTAAATGTGCATGCGGCGGGACCCACCGTTGGCAAGAGACACTATATGGATTCATGGTTGTTGTCATTGATGGCAACAAAGGTCATCCCACATATCCGCAAGTCATAATGTGTCTCTACCAGAAGTCAGAATAAAGAATGTTGTGGTCCGGTGAAGAAGAACAGAGCATGTGGCAAGGTCCGACAGATTGGTCCGGACCTCTCAGAGGAAATGTCTTGGTGCAGTGCGGATTTGGGGAAGTCAAGAGGACTACCTTTAGTGGTATATTCCAAGGATTTAGCCTCCGGTGATGGACAAGGAAAAAGATATGAATGGTTGAGTACCGGATTTCTGAGAGACAGTGAAAACAGAGGAAGAACTGACTGGCAGAGTATCAGACTGCTTTCCGGATGTGTTACTGTTGATGACAGAGGTTGTGAAGGCATGAATCATGTTTGGCCGACATGATTAATGATATCTACAAGTATATGCTTGATCCGCATTGCTTGGTGAGGAAGGATTCAGCCGACAGAATGAGAGTTTGTAAGAAACTAGACTGTTCCGGATGCCGACTAGAAAGGTGATGAAATTACTTGTGCGGATATATATAGAGGATGGATTTAGTTGTGAAATGAGTGTTAGTGTGGAGATAAATGCGAATAAGTCCAGAGAAAGAGCAGAGATAGCAAAAAGGATCCGGTATGTGAAAGATAGCAGAATAAAGAACAGAGGAAAGATGAAGTGCAGCAGATCAGTGTACTGAGCCTAACCGGAACTGAACTCCAGCATATGCAGATGCTTCCAATCAGTTCAAGACTGTGATTCTCATCACTTTGTAGACAGTGTGTCTTCTTGTAGGCAGTGGGCCTCTTGTGAGCAGTGTGCTCGGGCAGTGAGCCCTAATTGGCAAGTGCCATTTTTGTAATTTCCTATTCTTCTAACAGAGAATAATTCTTGGGTTAATCACCCCGTGGTTTTCTCCCTTAACAGGGTTTCCACGTCAAAAATACTGTGTCATGTGTTTCTTATTTCATGGTTAATGTTTTTGTGTTTGATTTTATGCTGCATCAATTAAAAGGAAAGCTCAATAAGGGAAATAATTAGGATAACTGATTCACCCCCCCCTCTCAGTTATCAACAATTGGTATCAGAGCCAAGTTCCTCCTAATAGAGCCTAACAGCTTGAGGAAGATCTGGGATTTCAAATGGATGCATATGGTTTAAGGGAGCAACTCAAGACTGCCCTTGAGGATCTTGAACAATCAAATTCTGAAGTCAGTGAATTAAAGGAAAGACTCAAACAGGCTGATGAATTCATGAGAGAATTAAAAGACAAATTAAGTCTCTCTATGAAAAAGAGAAAGGAGCTGCTTCAACAGTTGGCAAGACAAAGTGAAGAAAGCAATACAAATGAAGAATTGACTGAGCAAACCAAGTTAAGTGAAAAGCTATCAAAAGAAGTCATTATGTTAAGACATGAAATGGAATCAGGAACTATAAAGTTTACTCAAGAGATTGAAGAAAAAAGAAAGGCTGAAGACAATCTAAGACAATCTCTTAAAGAAAAATCAGAAGAATGCCACCAGATGGACAGGATTATCAGACATCTTGAATCTGATCTTGAAGATGCCAAAGATAATGAAGGAAAACTTGAGGATCAAATTACCTCTCTCAAAAGAGACCTTCAAACAGCAAACGAATATAAAGAGAAATTCAAGATAAGTTCTGCTCAACTTGAAGTTCTTCTTGGAAGTCAAAAGAGGACAGATGACAAGTATGGCTTGGGATATGAGAAAGGAGAAAGCTCCGGATCCGGTCAGAAGAATCTTGGATCAGAAAATCCAAGGAGCAGGCCTAGAAGACCTCCGGTAAGACAGCCAAATGCTCAAAGATATCCATCCTTCAATGGATACTGCCACAACTGCAACCACTTTGGTCACAAAGCTAATCAGTGCAGAATGAGAATGAATCAGAATAATTCATCCTTCTCCGGACAGTGCTTCAACTGCAAAAGGTATGGACACAAATCCCATGAATGCAGAATTATGCAAGTAAACAAATCATTCAAAGGTAGATGCTTCACATGCAATAGAATAGGTCATATGGCTAATCAATGCAGATCAAGAGGATATCAGTCAAATATGCAAAGAAATGTTATTTGCCAAATCTGCAATAGGTCCGGTCATAATGCTAAAGTCTGCAGAAACAAGAATCAGGACAAAAGAGGTCCGGTGTATAATCAGAATCAAGACAAGGGTAAACAAAAGATGAATGCGGATGAGGTTAGGAATCAGATGAGCAAGATTTGGGTGAAGAAAAGTTCAGAGAATGTAGAGGTTGGATCCGCACCAGACTCTGGTGCTGATATTTCTTCCGAAAATTAAAAGTGAGCTCAGGCTCAGGGGGAGACTCAAAGAAAATCTTGTTCCCCCAGCCAAACAAGTGGTGCCGGATGCGGCACAAGATGCGGATCAAAGGGTTTGTAGATATGAGTCTTGAGATACTTCAGTCAAGTTTTCAGAGGTCCGCATGAAGTTATGAAGAAGCTGTGATCGATCAAATAAGACCTGTTCAGGGAGATGCTCCGGTATGATAAAGGATTACAAAAAGGTCCGGAAAGATCCGGAAATGCACTATCTTGTTCTGCGGATTGGACAGAGTGTTTGAGATGATCTTGTAATATGCTACCTCGATTTATTCATGATTGAAAGATCCAGATGATATCCACAGATCAGGACTAATCTGGGATACTCCAAGCTATCCAGACAAGGCAAACCGGAATGATGTAGGTGAAGCATTTATTGCAGATAGGTATTAGGGTTCGCGGAGCAATTTAAGGGATTTCTCAAAGGTCATTTGCTCATTCTGCACTCGAGAAGAAGCGAAAAGTGGAGCTCTGCAACAAGGTTCTTCAAGCACACCAAGGATCTCCTGCCGAAGCTATTGGATAAAGAAATCAATCCAACCACTCCGTGCAAACCGAAGGTGCATAAGGTATTCTCCGTTTTTCATTACCTCACTGCAAATCTTTGAAGAATGGCTACTCCAAACATAGTTAAGATCTCTGATAGACCTCGCCCCTCATTCAAGAAACATCCCTACAAATCATTGGAGGTAGACCCACTAGGAGCCTTCTCTAGTGTTCCTCACGGAGTTTTACACACCGAAGACATTAGGGTTTACATACATGCAAACATTGAGGAATTTGGGGAATTCAAATTAAGAGACCTCTATCACAAGCAGCTGATTGACAATGCTTTTGAGCTTAAACCAGAGTATAAGGATATTCAGAAGAAACAATTTGAGCAATTTATTCATTTCCCCTGTTTTGAAGAGGATGAATGGGTCCGGTATGTGCTGAGCAGGATGCATGACAACTTTCTATGGCTAGATAGACCCTGCAAGATCACAAAAGAGGCAATTAGAGCAGTAACTGGCCTATACTCTTCCGGAGGAGTACCTATCCTCAAATCTGTCAAGAACAACATTGTAACTGAGGCCACCGGATCAAAATTTGACAAAAGGGCAATGACCATTGAAGACATCTCCGATCCGGATATCAAATATGCATCAATGATAATAGGATACAAGATCTACCACTCCAGCAGGGAGAATTCTGTATCCGGAACTGCAGTATACACTGCTTTTGAAATGCTAAGGAAAAATGCAGAATATGACCTCTGCGAATTACTGCTAAGCCAATTAATGGAAAATATATAGAAAATCAAGAAGGATAAGAAGAATTCCTTCAAGTATGGTACTCTTATTGTATGTCTATTCTTCTACTTCATGAATGAGCTACCCGGAACAAGTGGATGGGTATGGCAGAATGACAAACCTGTTGCAGTCCAGATAAGAGACTACTTGCATGGACTTGGGGATGCAAAAGCGAGAAATTCAGCTCTATGGGGATACTTCAAAAACTTTCAGAGCATGATGCAAGCAAGAGAGAGAATTCCCCAGTCTCTCATTGAGAAATACAAGGACTCAGTGTGCTTTATGGTTGACACTGATCAGTGCCTGATGGAGGCAGTGGAGCCAAGGACTGTCTGGATCATGCCCATGGGGTATGAAGTTGATGAACAGATAGTGGAGCTGCATGTTCAACACATGCTAAGTCAGCCCAAAGATCCTAAGGCAGAAAGGTTTGGAACCTTTGAGGAGTTGAGTGTAAAATTACATGTAGAACTCAGGGAACCTGAGATTAAAAGAAAGGTAAGAAAAGAAGTAGAGCACATTGCTCAAGGCCTAGGTATCTCAAAGGAGGCACTTGATGCCAGCCGGGAAAAGAGGAGGAAGGCTGAGGAAGAAGAGAAAAGCAAAGAAAGTGCTCCGGTTGGAGCTCCCACCCGGACCAGATCAACAAAGAGATCTGCACCTCCCTCAACCAAAAGTTCAAAACCGGAAGTCCAGGCATCCGGTAAGAGATCCAAGACAAAAGCCACAAGGGCTTATGAAAGCCAAAAGGATGAAGAGGAAACAGAATCAGATGAGGGAGTAAGAGAAGTAAAGAAATAGAAAAAGAAAGGATCCGGTAAGCCCTCCACAGGCCAAGACAAGGATGAAATGGCAGAGGTATCTGTTGAGAAGCCCACTCTGTCTCTAGAGAGCATAATCAAGTCGGTCACGGTGGATGGAAACCTTCAACCAATGACTGAATCCTATGATGACTTCAGTGAGGCAGACCAAAAGACTCTGCAGGAAGCCACAGTTAAATATCTGAACATATACAATAAGGCTTTCATTGAGATCATATCTCTTATTCCTAAAAGCCTAGAGAAGGAAATGGAAGTAAGAAAGAATAATGCTCATGCTAAAGATCTTGAGATCCGGGAGCAGATAGCTATTCAGCTATATCCACAAATTGATCCCAAGACAATGAACATTATCTTCAAGGACTACAAAGATGAGTTCAGAAGCAAAGCCAGGATGAATCAACTCATGCTTGGTGAGACTGACAAAGTGGCCCAAGAAACAGAAGAGATCCTCCGGAAGGCCTTCAAAAGGTTCAATCTTCCTGTTGTAGAGGACTTAGGTGCAGAAACAGCTGCTGATTTGGAATCTTCTGTTCCGGAAGAAGTGAGCCCTGAACAGACAAGTGAGGACTTGGGACCCTCTGCTCCAGAAGAAGTGGCCCATGAACAAGTTAGCATCTCTCCTCCGGTTTCCCCTACAGTCTCCGGATCCAAAGAAGAAGAGCAATTACAGGAGAAGGAAGCAGTGGTGAAAGACAAAGAGGTTGACAGTTCTAAGACTGCAGAAGAGAAGAAACATCTGTCTCCGGCAAGAGACACTACACAAACTGTTCAACAATTTTTGAGAAAAGAAACTCTAGAGATTGATGAACCGGAGCTTCTAAAAGGCCCATTTGATTTTGACTCTCTCTCTCTGGTACAAACAATGAAGATAGCTTCATTTGCAAATGCCAAGGCAAATGAAAAGCTCCTGAAGTCTCATATGGAAGACTGTGAGTTGATAGAGGCTGCTTCCGGAGTACTTGTGAAGATCATGCCATCAATCCAAATAGATCCGACAGCCTCCACTTCCGGTAATCTAAAAACCTTAGTCAGCAGTGTTGATACACATTTTGACTCTCTAGAAAAATCAGCTGAAGAAAAGGTCCGGAAGGAATTTTTGGATAAGAGATTTTCAGAGATATTAGAATTAATTTCTAAAGATAGGAAGATTGTAAGCATTGGAATAAAGAGCTTAGAGAATGCTCCTAAGGATGGCGGTGATATCTATAAATTTTGTATATCCTGGTCAAAGGCAACAGCAGCATTTGACAAGAAAATAAAAGAGGAACAGGATAAGCTACAAAGCTTATCTCAAAGTTTTGATCCTCTCTCTTCCTCTATAATAAATCAAGAATGTCAGACTATTGCAGTCTTGAACGAAATAAAGAATCTTGAGAAGGAAAGGAAGAACATCACCAACCGGATGGGAGAACTTAGAAGGATTATAATCCCTAAGTTGGAAACCATGCATGAGGCCATCAGTGATGCTCAGACCACCGCCCAAACAAAAGATCCGACAGATCTCAAGCGGGCAGAAGCGTTTGCATTTTTGTTAAGTGGTCACATTTCAATTTTGGACAGAATGAAGCAAAGTTGGGCTACCGAAATGATTCAATTACAGACATCCTTTGCAGACATTCTTCAATATATGTGAGTATGTAAATATGCGGCTAAGTATAAGAAATTTTTGAAAATTTTGATATGCGGACCCTACCCTTTGCCATTGATGTCAAAGGGGGAGTGAGGAGCAGTGAAAAATGAGGAATCCAACTAAGGGGGAGTTCCGTAAATTGTATATAAAGACAGAGCATCAGCAAAGGGGGAGCATAGTGAAAACACTTAGTCATTTTTCACTAAGTGTTGCCATCAATGCCAAAGGGGGAGATTGTTGGCAAGAGACACTATATGGATTCATGGTTGTTGTCATTGATGGCAACAAAGGTCATCCCACATATCCGCAAGTCATAATGTGTCTCTACCGGAAGTCAGAATAAAGAATGTTGTGGTCCGGTGAAGAAGAACAGAGCATGTGGCAAGGTCCGACAGATTGGTCCGGACCTCTCAGAGGAAATGTCTTGGTGCAGTGCGGATTTGGGGAAGTCAAGAGGACTACCTTTAGTGGTATATTCCAAGGATTTAGCCTCCGGTGATGGACAAGGAAAAAGATATGAATGGTTGAGTACCGGATTTCTGAGAGACAGTGAAAACAGAGGAAGAACTGACTGGCAGAGTATCAAACTGCTTTCCGGATGTGTTACTGTTGATGACAGAGGTTGTGAAGGCATGAATCATGTTTGGCCGACATGATTAATGATATCTACAAGTATATGCTTGATCCGCATTGCTTGGTGAGGAAGGATTCAGCCGACAGAATGAGAGTTTGTAAGAAACTAGACTGTTCCGGATGCCGACTAGAAAGGTGATGAAATTACTTGTGCGGATATATATAGAGGATGGATTTAGTTGTGAAATGAGTGTTAGTGTGGAGATAAATGCGAATAAGTCCAGAGAAAGAGCAGAGATAGCAAAAAGGATCCGGTATGTGAAAGATAGCAGAATAAAGAACAGAGGAAAGATGAAGTGCAGCAGATCAGTGTACTGAGCCTAACCGGAACTGAACTCCAGCATATGCAGATGCTTCCAATCAGTTCAAGACTGTGATTCTCATCACTTTGTAGACAGTGTGTCTTCTTGTAGGCAGTGGGCCTCTTGTGAGCAGTGTGCTCGGGCAGTGAGCCCTAATTGGCAAGTGCCATTTTTGTAATTTCCTATTCTTCTAACAGAGAATAATTCTTGGGTTAATCACCCCGTGGTTTTCTCCCTTAACAGGGTTTCCACGTCAAAAATACTGTGTCATGTGTTTCTTATTTCATGGTTAATGTTTTTGTGTTTGATTTTATGCTGCATCAATTAAAAGGAAAGCTCAATAAGGGAAATAATTAGGATAACTGATTCACCCCCCCCTCTCAGTTATCAACACCCACTACTTGCATCCTTCACATGCAATGCCCAATTCAATTGTATGTCTTTTCTAGGCTCCTTACTTTTATAAACCATGGTTCATTTATTTTCAACTCCCACTTGTATATGCATCCTCCAATATTCATAAAGTCTCATTGCAACCCTTTAGCCTGATTTAATTCTCTCTTGAGTTCTGCCTTGTATATGTGCCGTGATGTATAATCCGAAACATACATACAAGGCATAATGCATACAACAGTTATTCTTTATTTTATAATCATTTTGGTTCCAGCTTGCATAAAGTTCAATGTATATTTCTGATATACATTGAGTAGTGATGCATTGTTTATATCATTTTTTAATGTTCCCTGAAATCCACATTGTATATCCTACAATGTATGTACAAATGTAAAATATACAAAGACTTATCGTTATTTCACAATTATTTTGGTTCCGGTTTGTATGTGGGCATTGTATCTCGGCAATGTATGTATATTTAAAATGTATGTCTCCAAAAGCATACATATACAAGGCATTATACATACAACAAGTTAACTTTGTTTCATACTTTTTCAAATCCAAGATATGTATATTAGCTTTGTATAACTCAAAACATACAATATGCGAAACATACAACCGTTTCACCATATTTGATAATATTTCAGTTCCGGTCAATGTATATTGTGTTGTATGTATCACGTTGTATGTTGCGCTCTGCATAACATACAAGCAATGAACCCGATAGAATATATATTTCAACTTTTAACCTCATCAAGTCCACTTTGTATGTAGTAATAAAATGTTAGCCAAACGCATATAATTAAATGATGCATCAACCCGATGACTCCTCTATGTGACCATACCGTGACCTGATATACAAGGGACTTTGCACATGCATCATACAATGACAGAACATACAAACCACTTTTTATATGAGAGGCTTTGTATATACAAATGACTTTGTATATAAAAACATACAAGCCCATACCACAATGTATTTTATCAGAAACATACATAACTTGCAAAATATAGGGAATTTTAAGATGGTTAAAAAAAATCAACCCTTATTCATTTTCAACAAGGAATTCACCCATATTCAGTTCTGGTACTTAATGCTATTTTTGCTTTACTTTCAACACAGTTTGTAACTTTTCACTTCCTTGTTTATGGTTTATTTTAATGAGCACTTCAACCATGTTATACTAAGTCTTTGGGAATCAGGACAGATCAAATCCAAATATTTCTATTGCTCAATTGTTAATTTTTTCTTGAAAACAACTGTGGATCTTTCTATATATGCTCTCAAACTGAAATCTTTGGATTATTAAAACTTGATATTTGCCAAAAAGTATCTTGGGAATTTCAGTCCCAACACGTGAGATGGACAATCTCATGATGAAGAAGGTGAAAAATAGGTTAGGATGAAGAAAGAGCCGAATGATATGTGATGCAAGATAGAATTATAACACACACAAGCAAGAAATAAAGTATGCACAAATGATACAAGAACAAGCAAGGTATTGCCCCTGTCTAACTATAAACCAATGATATATTGACAATGATATGCGATAGTGTTGTCATGGCGGGAAATGATTTATCCCTAGACCAACACGGCAGGCATGTTGTCATGGTAGGGAACAATGGATCCCTAGAGAAAACATGAAGGATAGTGTCTGGTTTCAGGAAATGAAGCATGTCGTGTAAGACGTATGTGTTGGTCTGATTTTGACAATGTTACATCTTGTATAAGACAATTGATTGATTAACTGATCGAGTTGGTTTATGACTAGACAAGGATCAAGACCACTGATTGTGATTGGATCATTTGACAAGATTGACTTGACTTGATTTGTATGGATTAAGGATAGACTTGCATGGGGATCATTGCTCAAATTGACTGGATTGAGAAGAATGGATCACAACGATAGATAGAATTTTGATCAATAGAAGAATGACTTGACAGAAGAACTCACAAGCTTTTATTTGTATTGATACTCTTTATTTTTGGATCTTTATTGTATGGGATATGGATGTGAAATGCAACTGGATATGGTATGGGTATGGGTATGGAATGCAAATGGATATGTTATGGATATGGAATGCAAATGGATTTTTGCCATCTTGATATTGCAAGTATTTTGAATTGCTTATTTCATCATTGGGATTTTAAAATGTCGTAAGAAAATATAAGCATCGAGGTATAATTGAACCGACATGACTTGAGTTTTTCTTAGGTATCAACACACAAGGATTGCCCCCATTCATGTTAGACCCCTGATGTCCTCGATGATCTTTTGCTAATCATGTCTTTAGACAAGGTGTCACATTACTAAAGTTTAATCCACAAACAACAAACAAAGAAAATAATCATGTCCCCATCATAGCATCTCTAGCTTTTGGCATCCTTGAGTAGCATAGAAAGACATGATAACAAAAATCAAGACTCTGTAAGTTAACCTGATCATAAGCACAAAACATTCTTTCATTTAAATGTGTTTTTCTTGCCATAGTTTGGATAGAATCAGTTTGAGTGCTTTAGGTGCTTGTTTTCTTTGCTTTGGATAGGTTGATGTTTTGCATCAAAAATTTTTCTTGAAAAGTGGGTTTTGCTTGCGCTTGCTTGCCTGGTGAAAGATTCCACAATCCTTATTGGTGAGATGGACCCTAAGGGACTAACCTAGTGCCTCAGGGGCTCATTACTAACTGGCCTTGCCTACATGACGACGTAGAGGCAACGTAGTTTAGGGTAAACCCTAATAGACCTAAGACCTAGGTGATAGAAAGTGGTGTGGACTCAGATAGGTGGAAGGGTTAGACATGTGACGGATGGGACAGTGGGAGCCTTGGCGTACATTTGAGAAATGGCCTTGCCTACATGACAACACAAAGGCAATGTAGTTCATGGACTTTGACCTTGGATGGACTAGAGTATAGACAACATGATACAGGATGGATGGGAAAGTGGAGCCTCGAGGGCGCATTTGAATAATGGCCTTGCCTACATGATGACATAGAGGCAACGTAGTTCATGGACTTGGACCATGTGGATACCGATGACAGACTCTATGCTAGGTTGATACTATGGATAGGATATTGGATAAGACCTTGGTTGACAAGGTAACAAAGAGATAGAGTATCAAGCCATGATAGGTTATCATTAGGATTTTATTATGGAACAGATATGGATCGAATGGAACATGAGTTGAAGGAAGAATGGACACAAGGTGATCAGTTTCCCGAAGATGGAGGAAGCATTTTATCACCAGTAACACCTATTTACCAGGTTTGCACCACTTGCTTTTATTTGTACAAAAGGTAGAAAGTATGTATGACACCTGTTTTCCAGCTTTTCATCATGATACCTATCCAAGGCACCTATTTGCCAGGTTTTCACCAAAGGATGATTCTTTTGTATTTTTCTAATTTTTTTATTTTTTCATATTTTAAATGCCCCCCTTACATTGGGGTTCTCTTAGGTCTAGAACTAGTGAAGATGCATGCTATTTATTGGGTCATTGAACAACTCACCTTCTGATGTTGCTAACTGATATGCCCCTACTCCATAAGCAACTATGATCACATAAGGCCCAAGCCAGTTAGGATCAAATTTGCCTTTCTTTTCCTGATCCAGTTGATTATGGGGGTTTTATTTAAGTACGAGATCTCCAACTTTAAAGACTCTTGGGCAGACTCTGTGGTTGTAGCTTCGTGACATCATTTGTTGGTATGCTTTGAGATGGTCAAAGGCTTTTTGTCTCTTTTCCTCTAGCAACTCTAGTTCTTGCGATCTGGAAACTCTGTACTCTTCATCTGTTATGAGACCTTTTAATGACACCCTGAGAGATGGTAACTTGACCTCGATGGGGAGGATAGCTTATGATCCATAGACAAGGGCATAAGGGGTAGTACCTATGGGATTGCGTATACTAGTTCTGTAGGCCCACAAAGTGAGATTGAGTTGGATGTGCTAATCATCGCTAGCATCATTGCCTATCTTCTTGAGGAGTTTCAAGATGGTCTTGTTGGATGCTTCTGCTTGGCCGTTGCCTTGGGGGTAATAGGGTGTGGAGAAACAGTGTTGGATTTTGAATCGGTCACATAGTTCTTGGACATCCTAGTTTTTGAAGGGTCTTTTGTTATTTGTGATAATGGATGAGGGAATTCTATATCTACAGATGAGGTAATTAAGGATGAATGAGGAGATTTGTTTACCTGTGATGGTGGTGAGGGGGATGTCTTCAATTCACTTGGTGAAATACTTAGTGGCGGTTATTATGAATTTGTGGCCGTTTGATAAGGGCGGGTGGATTTTGCCTACAAGGTTGAGTCCCCATTGACAAAAGGGCCAAGGTGTCGTTAAAGGTCTTAACTCTTGAGCTGGTGCATGTATTAGGTTCCCATGTATCTGGCACTGCTTGCACTTCTTTATAAATTGATATGAATCTGTGTCCATGTTCAGACAATAATAACCCAAACACATGAGTTTCTTAGATAAGGAAGCACTGCTAGAGTGTGTTCTACAAATCCCTTCATGTACGTCTTGTAAGGTGGTTTGGGATTCTTCTCATTCTAAACAATGAAGTAAAGTACCATCTAGACCACATCGGTATAGGGTGTTGGCAATAATGATATAACGAGAGGTTTGGCATATAAGGGTTCATCATTGGTTCGAAGATAAGTCAGGTGGGACGGTGTTGTCCTTGAGGTAAGTGTAAACCTTATCATAGAAAGGTGAATCAGATCTAACTAATAGGCATATGGAGTGGGTTTAAGGAAGATCATAAGCTGGTTGCTGAATTGATTCCACTAAGAACTCGTATCGTGACTCATTCTCTGGGATTTCGAGGAGAGACGTAATGGTTGTCATGGCATCTGCTACTTTGTTTTCAATGCGAGGTATCTACTCAAAAGAGATGATCACAATGTATTCCTTAAAGTCCTCGACCATCCATTTGTATGGGACAAGCTTCTCATCTTTGGTTTGGTAGTCGTCATTAACCTGATTGATCACTAGTTGAGAATCACCATAGACGTGTAGCTCTTTGATTTTCCTCTTTATTGCCATTTTGAGGCCAATGACCAAGCCTTCATATTCTACTATGTTTTTGGTGCATGGGAATAACAAATGATAAGACTTCGGTATGGTGTCGCCATGAGGAGTTATAAACAAGATTCCTGCCCCTGATCCATGGTTTGTGTAGGACCCATCAAAGTAGATCCTTCAAGAATGTGTTGTGATATTGAATAACGATTCATCTGGGAACTCAAATTGCATTGGTGTGGTGTCTTGTAGTGGTGCATCTGCTAACTAATCAACAATGATTTGCCCCTTGATAGCTTTTCTATCTACATACTCAATGTCGTATTCACTTAGGAGCATTACCCACTTGGCTAGGTGACCCGTTAGAGCTGCTTTGCTTAGTAGGTACTTCAGTGGATCTATTTTTGCAATAAGTTTGACTAGATATGCTAGCATATAATGTCAAAGTTTTTGGGAAGTAAAAACTATCGCATGGCATGATCTTTCTATCTAAGAGTATTGCAACTCATAGCCTACCAATGTGCAACTAATGTAGTAGATGGCTCTTTCTTTACTTTCATAATCTTGTTGTGCTAGAAGGGCCCCAAGAGCTATTGGTGTAGTAGACATGTATAGTAACAATGGCTTCCCTTGGATAGGAGGCATGAGAATAGGTGGATTCATAAGATATTCTTTCAGTTTTTCAAATACCTCTTCACATTTCTCATCCCACCTAAATGGAATGTTCTTATGTTGGAGATGACTAAAGGGTTGACACTTGTCTGCCAGTTGTGATATGAACCTACGGATTGCTTGTAGCTTGCCCTATAGAGATCTTAGTTGAGTAAGATTCTTGGGTGGTGGCATGTCCATAATAGCCTTAACTTTGGTAGGGTCCACCTCTATTCCATTTGCTGATACAATGAAACCTAAGAGCTTGCTTGAGGTGACCCCAAACACACATTTCTTTGGGTTCAACCTGAATTTGAATTGTTCTAGTCTCTGTAAGATTTTCTCTAACACATCCAGGTGTGATTCTCTTGTGAGTGACTTTGCAAGGATATCATCTACATAGTATTCCATGGTTACGTGCATCATATCATGGAAGATAGCGGTCATAGCATGTTGATATGTGGCTCCTGCATTCTTTAGCCCAAATGGCATGACATTCCAGCAGAAAGTGCCCCATGGACAAATAAAAGTTGTCTTATGCTCGTCTTTTGGTGCTATCCTGATCTAATTATATCCTGAGATGCCATCCATGAGAGATAACATGGTATGTCCTACTATTAAGTCGACTATGATATCTATATTTGGCAATGGAAAATTATCCTTGCAACAAGCTTTGTTTAGGTCTCTGAAATCATTGCATAGTCTAACTTGGCCATTAGGTTTGGCTATTGGTACTATGTTGGAGACCCATTCTGGATAGTCTATAGCTCTTATGAACCCTACATCTAGTAGTTTCTTGAGTTCCACTTTTACTAGTAGTGCAATGTGTGGATGCATCTTTCTAAGCTTTTGTTTCACTAGTTTCACTCCTGGATCTAGTGGAAGATGATGTAGAATTAGATCTGGATCTAACCCCAGCATATCTGCATATGACCAAGCAAAATTGACTTGCTTTTTCTTGAAGAATGGTACTAACTTAGTCTTTTTTGGTGGGGTTAGAGACTTAGCACAGTGAATGATCTTAGGTTGTTCCTCTGTTCCAATGTTAACGGGTTCTGTAGGTTCCACAATAATATGAGACTTCTCTTGGTGCATGTCATCAGGGAGAGTGTCAAGCCTTCCATCATCAGGTACCACAGTTGGGTTTTCACTATTAGATGCGTCCTTTATTTTTACTATTTTGGGATCTAACACTACAACGGAGTAGTTTTCACCATCAGATCCAATTTTTATTTTGATATTTTTGTGACTAGAAGGCTTGGCACCCTCTTCAAAATAAGCCATAGTATTAAGTTCAATAGCAAAGCTAGCTTCATGATCTCCTTTAGGTAGGTGGTCCCTAAGTTCCATGTAGTCAATATAGGCATCATCGTTTTGGAACATATCTAGTTGTGGGGTTCCTTATAGATCCTAGTCAATAAGCTTAGGATGCACAAGGGGGAGGGAGTCAGAGGATAGATTGATTCATTGATAGTTAGAATGGATATGCTAGGATTATTGGTAGGGAGAGTGTTTGGGATGGTACTTTCCTCTAAATTGTTTATTACGATAGAACTTGAACCTTCCTCAAAAGTCATATTCTCAGGGATAGGCAAATCACACTCTAATGGTCTATGCGGTAGCGTTTGTCCCTCACAGTAGGGGCTATAAGTTTGAATGGTGTCAACCTCTTTTTCATCATAGGAATGCTCTGTCAGCTCATCCCACTCATACTCATTGGAATCTATGTCACTATCCTCTTGAAGGGTATGGATCATTTCCACAAGATAAGCATTTGCTTTAGCTTTGCCCTTATCCGTATATCCTAGACCTTTTGTAGTTCTAGCCAATGAGGATGAAGAGGGTTGAATGGGTTCTATAATTCCTTCTTTTCTTAGGCCAATGGGGCCTTGTCCTTCATAACCCATTCTATGTAGGATAGACTCACCTTGCCCATAGATTTTCATTGGGAGCTTAGGTGGTTCTTGTTGTGTGCTCTCTTCTTCTTTTGTGTAGAGCCATTGTAAGACATCTCTTTCTTATGCTTCATCTTATAGGGTCCCCCATTTTACAAAGGGAGCTATGGGAGGTGTAGGAGGGGCAAATGACTTTGGAAAATGCTTGGGTTGCCCAAAGAATCTAGAAGATAGAGGCAATTTGGCCAAGTTGAGGCTGTGCTCGATGGAGTATTCCCCTACTCCTGTTTCTTTGATGGTGATTTTATGCTCTTTAGGCTTGGATGAGGAAACTTCAGAGGTAGATTCATGTTGTGTGGTAGGGGATGTAGATGCTCTATTATTGGGTATGATGCAATCAGGTTTTGAGAGGATAGAGTTGCAATGCTAAAAGGGGTCGGGATCACCTTGGATGGTGACTTGCTTGCCATTATGAGGGAATTTTATGCATTGGTGATAGGTAGAAGGTACAACTTTCATGGCATGAATCCATGGTCTACCTAGGAGAATATTATAGGCTAGCTCCCTATCTAGGACTTGAAACACAACGTATTTTATCACCGGTCCCACTTGTATGGGTAATACCACTGTTCCCTTGGTAGTTCTCTCATCTTCATCATAGGCTTTGATAGTAATCTTCTTCCTTGGATCAACTGCATTTTTAGAGAACCCTAATGTAAGGACTAGCTTTAGCATGCAAATATTTAAACTGGCTCCCCCATCAATGAGAACCCTCTTGATGCGGTGGTTATGGATGAAGGCGATGATATGTAAGGGGTGTTATGAGGTTGAGACAATGAGAGGTCATCTTGTTCGGTAAATGATATGGTACTAGAGGAGGTCAGATTACCTACCATGGCTTGAAACTTCTCTTGGGCCAAGTTAGTGGGTACAGTTGTTTCCACTAAGGCTTTATCAAGAATCTCCTTGTGGGAAGGAGATAGACGTAATAACTCTAAGATAGAAATGTGGGCATGAGTCTTCCTTAGTTGGTCTATGACACTATATTGATGGGAGTTGGACTAAGAAGGTGATGACCTTGGAGGGAGGGTATTCAACGTGACCTTACCATTATGGGTAATGATGCCACAATCAGTTTTGTTGGGTCCTGATTGTTGGTTAGATGTAACCACATTGATTTGTGGGACATGCTCTGATATACAATTGATGGTATAATCAAATGGCACACTTGTGTAATTAGCATTACTATTCCCATTATTCTGATTTTACCTATTGTGGTTATTGTTGTTGTTCTTGTTATATGGCCTGTCATGATTGAGAAGTGAATCTTTGTAAGCCACACGTGTCTCATTAGAAGTATGTTGTTGAGTACCTCCTTGATTTTGATCAAGTATGTCTTGAATAACATGTTTGAGGTGGATGCAACTATTGGTTGTATGTCCTCTTCCTCTATGATACTCACAAAAGTCGGTGTCTTTCCAATAGTGAGGTTTTATTTGAGGTTCATAATCACTTGTTGGCAGTAGAGTGATTTCATTGTTAGCCAATAGCTTCCTTAATGCAGATTCCTGTGACTCACCCAGTGGTGTGAACTTTTGCCTTGGATTTGAGTTGAACTATGGTCTTGGCTCCCAAGAGAATGTTTTGTTGGGTGTAGCATTACTTGCCTCTCCTTTGAGAGTGAATATTGGTTGTTGTTTGGGAGCTGCCACTTTGGCATCAACTACTCCATCATTGATGACATTTTTATTTTTAGTCCAAAACTTTGATTTGTCAGTCATGTAGTTGGAGGTAGGTGTGTCCTTCTATAACTTGATTTGCCCCTTGGCGATCATAGCTTTCAAGATGAACAATCCCATTTCAATGACCTTCAAAAATGAAGTAGGGCATTGGATTTGGATTTGGTAACTTAGATTGGAGTTGAGCTTGTGGAGAAACATCTCCATTAATTGCTTCTTAGGTACATCATATGAGCATTTTCTTTCTAGTTGTCCCCACCTTTGTAGGAAGGAGGTGAATGATTCACCATTCTTTTGCTTGGTATTGCATAGATCAAGCATGGAGACTTCGTGTTCAATATTGTACGAGAAGTGTGTGATGAATTTGTTGACTAACTCATCAAAATTTTTGATACTCGGTGGGAGTCTTGAGAACCACTCCATGGCTTGACTACCTAGAGATCTAGGGAATAGTCTCATTAAGAAAGTCTCATTGTGAGCTACTTCCATGCATGCAGCACTGAATTCCCTAATGTGATCTCTAGGGTCCCCTTTCCCTTTGTACTTGTCAAACTTAGGAACTTCAAATCGAAAGGGGAATAGTACCATTTTCAAACTTTTATCAAAGGGGTATGGTGCAATATCTTCCAAGGAGTATGTTTTAGCGTTTGTACCCATCTTAAGATCTGTCATTTGTTGCATTAGACCCTCGATTTGTTTCCTCATTTCTTCCATAGGTGTGTTTAGGTCTATGAGCTTGTTTCCTTTGTCCTCACCAGTGTGGTGTTCATGATTATCCTCTACAGTCTCTTTGAGTTTACTGAGATCAAAATTAGCAGGGAGCTTAAGTCCAAGATTTGCAAGATGAATAAAATACTTGTGAGGGTCCTCATGGAGCACTTTCTCTAGCAAGCGTTGGAATTTCTGATCTTGGAGGTGTCCTTGATAATCTTCATGAGAGATTTCCTCATCACTATCATGAGGGGTGATAATACGGTCAGATGATCCAGCCATTTCAAGTTGCTTTTGGTATTGAGATCTAGTAAGAACCATGTAAGGTGATGTGGGATGTGGTGGGATGAAACTAGAGATTTTGGCAAGATGCTGGTAGAGACTGCTGAGAATAGGATACTTATGACAAGGTTTGGACAAGGGACTCTCTCGATCAATGATTCCATGTAAGACAGCCGATACAAGATGATAGCCACTAGTAAGGGTACTCGATACCTGTCTTACTATGTAGGGACTAGTCATGCACCAAGACCACAAGTGAAGTTCTGTGACTTTACTAGGGTTACCTGAATCCAAAATGATCCAAAAAAGGGGCCTATGCTAATCTGATATGGGATACTTTGACTTTGGACTAGGAAGACCTGATAGAAGGTGAATGAGATGACTAATGAAAGAGAGACTTTAATGCGAAATGGATGGAAAAGTGACTGCAAGGTAAGATTTGATCTCAGAACTTGGAAGTACGCTGAAATGGGTACCCAAAAATGGTATAACTTTCCTCTCTCACTATCACGCATGTGCCAGAATGGATGCACAACATAAACTGGTAAATGCGTGAAAAGTTGTTACAGACGCACAATATTGGTAAACTTCATATGCACAACAATAGGTGTTAAAAGCATAATAAGTCAATACAGATGTGCAACAAGTTGGTATAAATGCACAGTTTTAGACATCAAATACGCAGCTATGGCTTTTTTAGTATTTTTGCAAATTTTTGGCAATTTTTCTGATGTTTTTGGTATTTTTTTATTGCAAGATAGCCTCTTTGATCTGATTTTCTAAAACTATGGCAAGAAGACACAACAAACACAGAATGTTTTTATGGTTTTTATTTTTTTGCGATCTTTTGACTCTTTTTGGACTAAAAGAAAGCAAGTACAATCCTAGGTTTCAAAGGATAGTATAAAACTGAATTCCCACTATCTCTAGTGAAGCATCTTCGAGAGGTGATAATTGCCCTTCCCTGCACTAGAATATAGGGGTTTTTGGCCACTAAGAGAAAGGTGTTTAATAAAGGCAACCATTCTAATGGTTATACATGCGGCAGCACTAATCTCCATTTTGGAGTCTCCCATCTTACAAGGGTTGCACCTTGGAGGGTTTTGGGGGAGATTGGCTATTGGTATAACAAAACTTCACTTGTTGTTTCGAAGCTTTCACTCCAAACACAATTTATTTATAGTGGATTGGTAGGGCTTGGTGTCTAGCCTATTACCACTTAGGGTTGTTCCTACTTAGATGGACGGTATCCAAAAGCAGGCCCCTCTAAAGGAAAAACACTTGCAAAAATGATATGTCTGGCATTTTGGTCACCCAAGATAGGGGAGAGCATAGGCCTAGTATCATTCCCAAAATATAGAAGACAGTGGTTCATTTCCTCTAGTTAAAATGAGAAAAACTAGATGAGCTATCTACTTGGGCAAGCACAAAAATTTGTTAACTTTGAAGTGATAACAAGATAGCAATGGTTCAATTTTACCTAGATAGCAATGATGTGTTCAATTTAACCCAGATGGCAATGATTTGTTAACTTTGAAGTGATAACAAGATAGCAATGGTTCAATTTTACCAAGATAGCAATGAGTTGTTAACTTTGAAGGATAGCAATATAGCAATGATTCAATGACATGCAAGATAGCAATGATTCAATTACAGCCTTCCTAGTTAAGACTATGTGAGATTTGCATGAGCATCCATTTTCTTTCCCGTTAGAAATTGAAGTGTGAGTTAACAAGTCCAACTATATGATTCTAACCCAGTACCTAGCCTGCAAACAGATCAAGAGTGTTCTTGCAGAAAGATGTTAGCATTAGCAAAAACTTCAAGGAAACCATAAAAATCACTGCCTAGATCAGATGCATAGCTTTAGAGCTTGAATGCATAGAAATAGAGCTCAGAAGCACCACAATACATATGCACTAAGACAGAGGTCAAAAGCATAGGAAAATAGTATATATGTGCTGAATTGACGGATGCATGGTATCAGGGGATAGATGCACCAGAACATAGTCTGTATACGCCGAAACAGATAGCAAATGAGTGTTAGGATGTGTCAGATGCACCGTTTCCTCCTGTTTATGGCTTTCTAAAACACAAAAAACTTAGTTTTTGGGTTAAAAAATTGAGGCTAGGCCCTAAGGTGGGTGCCAAAAATGTTAAGGGAAAATTGGAGTAAACATGAATAATCAATATAGTATATCAATAATACCCAAAACTCAATGAAATCATGAACAAAAGAGATCAATCAAACAATGAACAATACAAAGCAAACCTCCTTTAATTCTCAGCTTCCATTGATCGCCTATCACAAATGATCTTGCATGTATGAATAAGGCCCTTAGAAGGTGTACTTCTTTGCTATGATTCCAAGATGTTCAAATGGGAACGACTATGATAGTTGTACCATGAAGATGAGCTTCACAACAATGATAGTAGTGTGTAGTAACAAGTTTGATCGCAAGCAATGAAGGAATTGGTGCCAAAGGCGCGCTGTAATTCCTGCAGAGTAACAATACTAAAAGCTTGGATGAATGAAATGGAAGAACAAGGTTCAATTTATTGACTTGGGAAAAAGAAGATCAACGGTATAGAAAGAATGAGAAGATCAATGGTATAGAAACCTTGAGGAATGTGCGCGAATAAGAAGAAAACATGTGTCTTGCTATATTTTGCATGAAAGGAATTAAAGAAATAGAAGAATGAGTTAACTGAAGAGATTAAATCAATTAAAAGAATAGATCAATCAGTTAAGAGAATAAAACTAGAGAATAGAAATTGCATGAGGATGAGAAGATATTTTAGCTCAATTAAATATTTAGAATATTTAGTTGCATGTGCACAAGGAATGAATTATATTTAGAGATAACTCAATTTAGAAGAAATGGACAACTTAAATAAGCATTTGATTTATTTAAATTTAGGGAAGATATTATTGGAAGAAACAATTAAATAATTGGTATTATTTAATTTAGAATGATTTTGGAAGAATAAATAAAATATTTGATTATATTTTATTTTTAGAGATTGAGAGGATTTAAATAAATTTGTTTGATGTATTTTAATTTGGAAGAATGATTTGATTTAATTAAATAATTAAGAATTATTTAATTGTTTGGAAGGATTTAATTAAATAATGGTCTTTATTTAATTTTGACTTTAGAAGAGGTAATTAAATATTTTGATATTTAATTAACTTGGAGGAATATGAATCAAATAAATAAATTTGTTTATTTATTTATTGATAGAAGAATTAGGAATTTTAATTAGATAAATTGATTTTATTTAATTGTTGGGAGAATATGGATCAAATAAATAAATTTGTTTATTGATAGAGGAATTTGGCTTAAATAAATATTAATAATATTTATTTAGACCAACTTGTGTCATTTTTAGGCATATACACATTCCACACATCCGCAATGTAGTATCAGATCATACCATAAGTTAGTTCTAAGATTTGTCCAGTCTGGATAGATAGGAACAGGGTATATGGTAGAGTTCAGTATTTTGGTCAGCGGATTTCTCCAGTTAATCATTGTGTGCTACGAATACGAGGGTGTGTAGAGGAATGTCAAAACAATCTAAATCCAAGATTTTAGCCTCTGGTGATAAAGGGATTAAAAGTTATGAGCATCTGAGTATCAGGTCCTAATATGATAGAACAATTCAGTGAAGAACAGGTCAACTTGTGTCAGATCTTTATGCAGATCTAGTAGAAGTGTTTTGGTGAGTTACGTATGGGATATCATGTTAGTGGCTGACATGTATGGTGACTAGAAAGTGTTATTTCTGGTACACATTAATATTGGTGTATGATTTCAGCTGATAGAACAGAGTACTTGTATTGTTTGTTAAGTTCTTCATAAGGCCGATAGAAAGGTGATTGAATTTCTTGAGGTAGATATATATAGCCAATGGATTTGAGTGTATTGAGGGATGTTGTTGTTTGAATATGGAGTAAGTACAAAAAGGGCAGATAAGAAGTGTGAAAGAGAAGAGATCTAAGGTCCAGATCATGGCAGAACAGTAAACAGGGTAGAGTGAAGATGAAGTGTGTAAGATCAAGTATTTTGTGCTTAACCAGAACTAAATTCTTGCATTGGAAGATGCTATTCATTAGTTCAAACAATCTGTAATCCATTTGTAATCATTCTTGTAGGCAGTGAGCCTGAAGGCATGTGCCTTCCCCTTTTGTAATACTTTTAACAAAGAATAATCTTTATGGGTTAACCCCCACCATGGTTTTTTCCTTAACCGGGTTTCCACATTAAAAATCTTAGTGTCAAGTATGTTATTTGTGTTTCTACTCATGTGTTATTGATTCTTGCTTATATTATTAATTTGTTAAGAAGTGTTAAAGAAGAATTAACTACAACAAGTATTAAAGTTTTAAGACAATTGATTCACCCCCCTTCTCAATTGTCAGTCATAATTCCAACAATTGGTATCGAAGCCAAGTTCCTTGAAAGAAGTCTAACAGCTTGAGGAAGATCTAGGAAGGAGTTTCAATGGGTTCACTCAGAGAATAACTTCAACTATCTTTAGAAGATCTTGACCAGTCCAAAGCAAAAATAGATGACCTAAAAGTGAACCTTAAGGATGTTGATGACTGCATTGACTTGCTAAAAGATAAATTAAAGAAATCAATGGAAAAAAGGAAGGAACTACTTCATCAACTAGCTAATCTTATTGAAGAAAATGGCATGAATGAGGCTTTGGAAGAAAAGACAAAGGAATGTGAGAAGCTGACAAAAGAAGTTTCTGTTCTAAAACATGAGATGGAATCTGGGGTAATGAGACTAACCAAAGAAATTGAGCAAAGGAAGAAGACTGAAGAAGACCTAAATCAAACTCTAAAAGGAAGAACTAAAGAATGTTGCAAATTGGACAGAATAGATGGCCATCTAAAGTTTGATCTACACAAAAGTAGAGACAATGAGAGAGAACTTGAAAGTCAAATTGTCATTCTTAGACATGACCTAGAAGTTGCAAATGAATATAAGGAGAAGTTCAAGATAAGCTCAGCTAAACTTGAAGCAATACTTGAGTGTCAGAAGAAGGATGATGATAAGCATGGTCTTGGGTATGAGAAAGGTGAAAGCTCTGGATCCACACAAAGAAATTCACAATCAAGGAATGGGAGAAACAAACCTAGAAGACCTCCGGTAAGACAACCTAATGCTCAAAGGTATCCATCTTTTAATGGAAATTATTTTAATTGCAGTAAATTTGGTCATAGAGCTACTTAGTACAGAAGCAGAGTAAATCAAAGTGGTCCATCCTTCTCCAGTCAATGTCTCAAGTGTAAGAAGTATGGTCATAGATCCAATGAATGCAGAAGTATGATAATGAATAACTCTAACAATAGAGGAAATGATAATTCTTTCAATGGCTACTATTTTTCTTGTAATGGATTTGGGCACATGGCTAATTAGTGCAGATCAAGAGGAAATCAAGTAAATAAACAAAGAAATATTGTGTGCTTCAACTGCAATAGATCTAGTCATATTGCAAGATTCTGTAGAAGTAGGAATAATGAAAGAAGATGTAAATAGAAAAATGGATAAGCAGCTCGACAAGACAAAGGCAAGGGCAAAGTTGATATGAATAAGATCTAGAATGAAATGAACATGAAATGGGTCAAAAAGGGTGAAATAAATAACGGTAATGGGTCCACGCCAGAATCGGGTGCAGGTAATCCCTCTGAAAATTCAATTAGGAGCTCTGGCTCAAGAGGAGCTTCTTAGAAAAAACAAATTCCCCTAGCCAGTAAGTGGGTGCCTAAATCTGGCACAATGATTAAAGTTAGAAAAGCCTATTGCAGACCATTTGCAAGGATTTCTAGAAGAAAAGAAGTGGATATGGCAATTTGCGGAGCGATTCATGAGAAACTGTATCAAGAAATAGAGTAATCAAATGAAGTTGGGGCAACACATTTATTACAATGACAAATTAGGTTTTGTGGAGAATAAAGAGTCACTCACTCAAGCATTTGAATCACTTTGCATTCAAAGAGAACAAGAAGAAGAGCATTTGAACTAAAAATCTAGAGACAGAAGCATGAAGAACGAATTTGACCAACAATTGATCAACCCTAACTCCATAGAAGAAAAAGGTACTTTTCTGTGAAACTTTGAATCGGTAATCTGTTAAGATGGCTACTCCTCTTATTGTTGATATTACTGAAAGGCCCTATCCAAAATTTAAGAAGCATCCCTACAAGTCAGTCGAAGTCAAACCATTAGGTGCTTTTTCTGGTGTCCCATACAGAGTACTGCATGTAGAAGATATTAGGGCATACATCCATTGTAACATGGATGAATTTATAAATTTGAGATTGCTATAATTGTTTGAGAACTATCTAAAGGATTATAAGTATGATTTGAAACCAGAATTCAAAACCCTAGAGAGAAATTTTTTTCTACAAGTCATTGAATTTTTCACATTTGATAAGAGTGAGTGGGTTTGTTACATCTTGAGCCGAATGTATGATGAGTTCATATAGTTGTTGAAACCTTTCAAGATTACAAAGGATGTTATTAGAATTGTGAATAGGTTAAATTCAACTGGTGGATTACCCATGTTGAAATCTATGAAAAACCAGACTGTTATTGATGCAACCGGTGCCAAGTTTGACAAAAGGGCAATGACCATCAATGACATTATTGAACTGGATGTTATGTTTGCCTCTATGGTGATCAGTTACAAGATTTATCACTCTAGCAGGGAGAACTTTGTCTCTGAAACTACCATATATGTGGCATATCAAATGTTGAAAGAAAATGTAGATTATGACCTATGTGAGCTATTACAGAACCAAGTGATTGATAACTTGAACAAAATTAATAAGGACAAGAAAAACACCTTCAAATATGGTTCTCTGGTTATATGTTTATTCTTCTACTTCATGAATGAAGTGCCTGGAGTAAACGATGTGTAATGGACTAGTGATAGACCAGTTGCAATGAAAATAAGAGATCATCTACACAGCATTGGAGATTCTAAGGCACAAAAAAATGCAATCTGGAAGTACTTTTAAAAAATTTAGAGTATGATGCACTCTAGGGAAAGAATCCCTAAATTAGTAGTTGAGAAATACAAAAATGAAATTTGTTTTATGGTGGACATAGATCAGTGCCTAATGGAAGCTGTAGAACCCAGAGCTATTTGGATTATGCCTATGGGTTATGAGGTTGATGAGAAGAGTTTGGAAATGTATGCTCAACATCTCTTGAGAAAACCTAAGGATGACCCTATTGAGAGGTTTGGGACTTATAAATAGCTTGATGAAAAGCTACATGTTGAACTCCGGAAGCCAGAGATTAAGAGAAAAGCTTAGAAGCAAGTAGAAATGTATGTTGAAAGCATTGGGATAACAAAGGAAGCTGTGAGGCAGAACAGAGAAAGGATAGAAAATTTTGAGAAGGAGAAGCAGAATAAGAAACAAGGAAATATTCCAGTAGAATCCCCCTCCACTCTAAGGACTATAGGAACTCTGCTGCTACCCCTATTCTCCCAAAACCTACCAATCCTAAGAAACCAGTAGACATATCATCCGGTAAGGAAAAGAAGAGAACTAAAGTAAAGGCAAATAGATCACATGACAGTTTAGAAAAGGACAATGAAGAAAAGACAGACTTAGATGATGGGTTAAAGAACTAAAGGGCATAGGTGCTAAAGCCATTAAAATATCTGAAGAGAAGCCTTCCCGAAGCAAGAAGACAAATAAGAGGCAGAGATCATAGGCTGATGATAAGAAGCAAATTTGCTCTATGAAAAACATTGTCAAAACAATCACTATTTATGGGAATTTAAAACCATTGACTCTATAATCTTTACAATGACGCTAACAAAAGACTTTTGGAAGAAGCCACTATCAAGTACTTGAATGTATTCAATCGAGTACTGGTGGAAATTCTGTCAGAAGTTCCAAAAGACTTAAGAAACATCTTGGAGATAAGAAAAGAAGTGGCCAAGTCAAAAGATATGGAGCTAAGGGAACATGTGTTAACCACTCTATGTCCAGTGCTCTCCAGTAGAGAAGCAGATAAAATTTTTAAAGAGGTCAAAAATGAATTCAGGAGTAAGACAAGAATGAACAAACTGATGATTAGAGAGATGGATGAAATAGTCCAAGAAACTAAACAAATTTTGAGAAAAGCATTGAACAAGAACAAGTTCTTTGTTGTGTCAGATGAGCCTGCTGATGACACAATAGTCCCAGATGAAGAAGAGCAGCACAAGGATGAGAAAAAATTTGGAATGGATGATTCCTCTATCCTGGAAGAGGAAGCAATAATTAGGGAAGAAGTAAAAAGAACAAATGAAATTGCTGATGCAGGAGGTATTCTAACTCTTCTTGATCATTCTAACAAATAAGATATAGAAATGAATACAGAAGCAGATGATCAAATTGAAGATAATTCATTGAAGATTGAAGAGCATGAAATAGAAAAGGCTAAGAACCAAGAAGAAGAAGAAGAAGTCAAGGGTAAGGAAGATAAAGCAGAAGAAGATGGTGCAAATGTTAATGCACCCAAACAAAATAGTCCTGATGCTAACACTGTTAAAACTCAAGGAAAGGAAGGTGGTCCAGAAATTGTGGCAAGAGACACTACAGATGCAGTGAAGAGTTTCCTGAGTAAAGAAATGCTAGAATTTGATGAACCAGAACTGATTCAAGGACCAATCAACCTAGATACTCTCTCTTTGGTCCAAATGATGAAGATAGCATCTTTCACACAAGCCAACGTAAGAGAAAAGATATTGAAATCTCACATAGAGGATAGTGAGATGTTAGGCCTTACACCTGGTATACTGGAGAAGATAATACCAAATTTCTAGAAGAATCCATCTGATTCTCCCTTTGGAAATCTGAAGTGCCTTGTAAATTTTGTAAGTACACACTTTGAGTCCTTTGAGAAGTCTACAAAGATTAAAGTTCAGAATGAATTTTTGGATAAGAGATTTAGTGAGCTAAAGGGCCTAATAGGAAATGATAGAAAGGTACTTGATATTAGTATAAAGAGTATTCAAAATGCTCTTAATGATGGAGGTGATGTATACAAATTTTGTCTATCTTGGCCAAAAGTTATTGAGGATATTGAGAAGAAGATAAAGGAGCGGGAACAAAAATTATTGAATCTATCTCAAAATTTTGATCCTCTAATAGTTTCTCTGGTAAGTCGGGACTATTAAGAAATCATATTGACTGATGAAATAAAAAAACTTGTTAAAGAAAAGAGCAATATTGTGGACATAATGTGTGAGCTCTGGCGATTGATTACCCCCAAGTTAGAAATAATGTTTACTGCTTTATCAGAAGCTCAAGTTGTAGTCTGCATAGGTGATCCTTCAGATCTGAAGAAAGCAGAAACACAAGAATTCCTACTAAGTGGACACATCTCAATTTTGGATGGCATGAAAAGAAGTTGGACCTTAGAACTTGTGCAGTTGAAAAATAGTTTTGCAGATATTCTCAAGCTCATGTAAATATAATACATGGATTATTTGTACATATGCAGCCTTGTATACAGATTTCTTGTGTAAATTTTGGTTTGTGGATCCCACCCTTTCCTATTGATATCAAAGGGGGAGTGAGAGCTAGTGAAAAATGAAAGAAAATGAAGAATCTATCAAAGGGGGAGCAGTGGAAGAATATATAAGTGTATTGATGCAGGGACTTCCGGAGCTCATAACTTTTGACTCGGATGTGGGTTTTCTACAAAATTTTATAGGTGGATTTATTATGAGGTGGCAAGTAGTTTCCCATCCCACCCTAGTTGGTTGGACCTTGTCTTGGCACTTTTGGGGGGCTTGAAACTTTCATCTTGGCCCTCAAAATGGCAATTTAGTGTTTTTTTTTTTTCTAGTTTTTTAAAAGTTGCTTTTTCTAATAACTCGAAACTCATGTTTCAAATTTAGGATGTTAGTTAGATTTTCATCCTACCTTGGCTTAAGGAATTTTTGGAAAAAAACTACATTCTCAAGATATGATTGTAAAATTACCTAAAATGGCAAAATCTAACAATTGTCGAAATCTGCCAAAAAAGGTAATTTTTTGATTTTTTTTGTTTTCTTGGATATAAGAGATTTTTCTCTCATTGTAGCAACAGAGTGGATGAATAGAAGTTTTTTTTATGTTCTAGTCTTCAAATCTTTAGCTCTCACATGATTAATGGCACGATTGTATTGAGTGTATGTTGTGTATTGCATCATGTACATAGTAGGGGGAGTCAGTCATGACACTTAGTCATTTTTCACTAAGTGT
This sequence comes from Cunninghamia lanceolata, assembly GCA_027924645.1. Taxonomy (NCBI): domain Eukaryota; kingdom Viridiplantae; phylum Streptophyta; class Pinopsida; order Cupressales; family Cupressaceae; genus Cunninghamia; species Cunninghamia lanceolata. The sequence continues at coordinate 5,416,455 of BSBN01000739.1, forward strand.
TGCCATCAATGCCAAAGGGGGAGATTTTTGGCAAGAGACACTGCAAGGCATATCATGTGTTTTCACTGATGGCAACTAAGTCCATTCCACACATCTGCAGTGCAGTATTAGATCATAACGGAAGTCAGTTCCAAGATTTATCCACTCCGGATAGACAGGAACATGGTATATGGAAGAGTTCATTATTTTGGTTAGCAGATCTCTCTAGTTAATCATTGTGTGTTGCAAATATGAGGGAGTATAGAGAAATGTTAGGATAATCCAAATCTAAGATTTCAGCCTCCGGTGACAAAGGGATTAAAAGTTATGAGCATCTGAGTACCAGGTCTTAATATGACAGAATAGTTCAGTGAAGAATAGGTCAACTTGTGTTAGATCCTTGTGCAGAACTAGTAGAAGTGTTTTGGTGAGTTGCGTATGGGATATAATGTTAGTGGACGACATGTATGGTGACCTACACATGTTATTTCTGGTACGCATCAATATTGGTGTATGATTTCAACTGACAAAATAGAGTACTTATATTATTTGTTAAGTTATTCATAACGCCAACAAAAAATTGATTGAATTTCTTGGGGCAGATATATATAGCCGATGGATTTGAGTGTATTGAGGAATGTTGTATGAATATGGAGTAAGTGAAAAAAGGGTAGATAAGAAGTGCGAAAGAGAAGAGATCTCAAGTCCGGATCATGGTAGAACAATAAACAAGGTAGAGTGAAGATGAAGTGTGTAAGATCAGTATCCTGTGCTTAACCAGAATTGAATTCTTGCATTGGCAGATGCTATTCATTAGTCGAAACAATTTGTAATCCATTTGTAATCATTCTTGTAGGCAGTGAGCCTCTTTTAAGAGTAAACTCTGGGCAGTGAGCTCGAAGGCATGTGCCTTCCCCTTTTGTAATGCTTTTAACAGAGTATAATCTTTGTAAGTTAACTCCCACTATGGTTTTTCCCTTAACTAGGTTTTCGTGTTAAAAATCTTGGTTTCAAGTATGTTATTTATGTTTCTGCTCATGTGTTATTGATTCTTGATTATATCATTAATTTGTTAAGAAGTGGTAAAGAAGAATTAACTATAACAAGTATTAATGTTTTAAGGCAACTGATTGACCCCCCCTCTCAGTTGTCAGCCCTAATTCCAATGGGAAATTAATTTACAATTAAAGGTTTCCTTCCGTTGCCATTCCAAAAGATAGAGCTTGGTTATTATTATTGACATTATTTTGACCTAATTTGTGCCTATAAATTGATACCAACTCCTCCATACAATCCTTAATACTCTGTGTGAGGGGATCTGTAGTGTCTTGAATGTAAAATGATAATGGCTTCTTGAGAATCGGCTGATACCAAAAGGTGTTGCAATCTTAGAAGATAAGTAGTTTGAGCATCTTATTTCACCTGACCCATATCAATATACAATGGCAATCTCAAGGATTACAAACCTTTTTTATGTCCTGTTATTCAAAGGATTGCCACACATTTTATTCTTTATTTGACAACTCATTTGAGGTTTTTTAGGGTTTGTTCAATATTTTTAGGTTATCTATTTTGTCGTAGACCATTTTCTGAGTTTATTGGCAGGCCCGTGACCTAACTGGTATAAACTATATATAATATGATGAAGTATAGTGATGTATATTCAGTTTTGAGTCATGTATCTTTAGGGTTTAGGGCCTAGCATTTATTCAATGCTATAGATGTCGCAAGTTTCTCTTATATTTACAAATGAAACCAACAAAATCAGCACAAGCCCTTCATGATTCGTGTCATTTTTCTTCTCTTTATGTATTTTACATATGTTTAATTTTGTGCTATCTGCACTGAGAGAGTTACATATTTTGTTTGTTGAAGTATTTAGCTTATAGCTAGAAATGGTTTGAGTTGTGATCCATTCTGATTTAGTGATAATTACAGAAATTTCAATCTCTCTGTGAGCATTATTTGTATTGAAGTCGTTTCAGTCTTTTAGTATTTTACATCTTTTGTCTCTTAGAAAAAAAAATGCTACAGGTAGGTTTGAAAATATATGATCTTGAAAAAATATATAACCACTAGCAACAATAATTAATTCTTGGTCTTTTCATTAAAAAGAAAAAGAAAATGACTCCAGCATAAGGTAAATTTATCCATCTCTCAAATACTTAAACTCAGAGAATATAATGTCTTATGGACTCAGGAGACACAATATTTTGTAACTCTCTTAAACATTTATAAAATTTTGTAAATTAACAAACGGGAGAGGGCTTGATAGTGAGTCTATATTGTACTAATTAATATTATTTTTTTTCCTAAAAATAACATAAAGCCAAACCAATCAATGTACACATCATATTTGTTTATTTCATTATGCCTGTAACACCCGCCTTGAACACCTTAAAGAAATACACATTTATGCTACATGAAACAGGAACAAATTTTTTTTTTAAAAGATTAAGATAACACAGTAATGGTAACATAACTAATTACAACATATTCTCTAAGGATTCAAGGCTGCATTACTTTACAAACCAACTAACATAATTTAACATACATCAGTAACTGATCTGAATCCAATGCATAATTGAATAACTGATTCATATTCATTACATATCGTCAAATAATACAATCTACATGATCAAATACATAACTAAAATGTTCTCCTTACATGAAGGTACATCATTACATCATTACATTGCCCTTTTCAGACTACATCAGAATCACATACATTATGATTGATCTGTTACACAAATCTGGTACAAGGTCATACACATACATCTTCATCAACTGGTACAAGTACAAATTGTCTGAAAACTGGGGTAAATCTTTTCTACACATGAACTTTGACAAGAGTAACCAATGGATAAAATAGCTCTTCCACCCGACCATGTGGAACCCTAAGGTCCACCCCCTGAGCTAGGAGTTAACATGAGGTCCCAAACAATAACAGTCAGGTAGACAAGACTAACATGAACAAAGGATGATCAAACGCCAATACAACATATGGCAATAACATAAACAACACAACACAACTTAACATCCAAAGGCAACACATAACGAATGGGGAGAGTACAACTAGGGAATGCAAGGCTGCAGTCGGGAGGAGTGTCATCACATGGCTTGTCATGAGTTGTCCTGGTAAGCCTTCCTAGGCCCCGGCCCCCTATCTAGGGTTATCCTGGTAGCCTCTCCCAACTCCCGGCCCCCATACAATGCTCATGCAGAAACAACATACCTTTCATGAGGACAAGGTAGTTGATCTTGCCATTCCAGGCCTTCTCATCTCATCTCAAGCCTAAACAAGCACTTGAGCCATGAGTGAGGCATCCACTTATCTTGTTTAGTGTGCTTAACTACCTAACCCCCTAATTGATTATTTAGGTTATCACTTGATTAATCTACTTCCAATGGGTTATCCTGACTGCCACTTTGGGCGCCGGCCCCATGTTGAAAGCCACTCCCCTACCTGCATCTAGAAGATCCTACTCAACAAACATAGCAAACATCATCATGACGACGATGATACATAAACCATGCAAGGCATTAACCATCTTGCATAACAATTATTCTGATTTGAACATATATATATGTAATGATGCAAGGCATTCACCTTCTTGCATATCATCTCAATTACAAGGACATACTCTTAATACATTTTCCATGGCTTCCAATGAAGTAACTCATAAGAAAAATACTTTTTTCATGAATACCGACGTCTCCCCATTGTCTAATCCAACACAACATCCCAAACAAATAAATAAATAAATCACAACATTCATGAAGAGCCTTTCTACTCATCGTGATGCATTCAGAATATTTACATACTTCCACTACACCATAACCAAATTCCTTATACATGACAAAAGGCGACACGACTTCAATAACTCAGGACACTTATCAACACATTACATGAAGTCGAAACACAACAACCTTGGCCTCTGGAAATGAACCCTTGACAACTTACACTTTGACCATTTCATACAATATCAATTCACACTAACTAATCATCTAATACCTTTAAATCAAATTTCCAATACAATAATCATATACCTAATCCATTATCTTAACAAAATGAAGAAACCATATTAAAACCGATGTCAATCTAAATTAAATTTCATTAACCATAATATATAATCACAACGATTTTCTTTTAATCAAATAAATAATGGCAACATTATTCTAAATTCCCAATTTATTTGGCTTATAAACAATCAACCATACTTTTGAAATAATAATAATAATAATAATAATAATAATAATAGTAACAATAATAATTATTATTATTATTGTAATAATAACAATAATGATAATAATAATAATTATAATTATAGTAATGATACTAATAATAACATTGATATTAATAGTACTACTATTAATATACCAAGGTCATTGAACACTATACATGCATTCAAACACATTGTAAGGAAAATAAACATTCCTTAGGGTTAATCTAAGCCAATCAACTGAAATGCATACAAGAAAGCACGACTAACCTAGATTAACAATGACGGGTTTCTGCAGACTAGAATTGAAACGATAAATCTTAATGCATGGAAAGTAAATAAGAAAACTTTGTTTCTGCCTCCAAAAAGTGACTTCTTCTCAGTGAAGTGCATCAGATTCTGCGCAGAGTCTTTGAGCTGTCTAGGGTTGCATCTGCAACTACAGATTTGTCCTCTGCTGCTAGATTTGTCCCTACGCAAAGACTGCTCCTAATCTTATTACTAACAGTTTGTGGTGCTTTTAGTGAATGTAATTGAGTGAGACATTTGTAGTGCATTAAGCTACTGATATGAATGAAATGTGTACCTTGTATAATAGTGACAAAATAATATTTCTCATGACACGGAGGAAGGATAATCTTGTTGACCGATGAATAATATTAAGTGGGAATATTAAGACTGCTATGGAGGCCTGCCAAACAAAAGCATGGTAATTCATTTGGCCTTGTTATATAGATAAATTAGTAAGGGAAAGGGGAGGGTAATTGTAGTTACTAGCAGGCGGAAGCCAGGGATAGTATCTACATCAACTGGCGAAAACCCTTTCGCTCTTAAAGCTAGATGGGCAACCATGGTGCCCACTACGATAGTCATAAAAGTGGTGCAGAACAAGAATACATCTTGATACTTGAGCTCTCTATTCGTGCAAATTCAAAGATAAAAACATGGTTTATTTGTTGGCATCTCCACATGCAGATATTGCAACCATACAGGAATATATGCAAATTTAATAAAGATAAAATGTTCAAATCTAAGAAAAATTATACTCCTTTGAAAAACATATCGCAGAATTTCTTAAATTTTACAAAAACACGTATCTACACATGACATATATATCTTTTTAAGCAATCTTGCAATGGCCGATGGTTTTAAGGAAAGAAGGCTGTTGATCTCGGGAAGAGGATGGCATAACGCCAACGGTACACGATTTAAGGCGGAGAGCAGCAGCGTACATGAATTTGTCGAGTAATGCTTCTCTTGCTTGATCCAAGCTGCAGCTGCGCCAGTCAAATAAGATCTAAAGATTCTCCATTTCTTTGGGCAACATATCAAATGCATTTACCTCTACAATCTTCTTGAACTCCTCTTCTGGCACATCATTCAACTCCAAGCATGTGGGTGCATGATGGAGTTCGCTTAGGAGTGAAAAAATGCCTACAAAGAAAGGGCCCCTAGCCGGACCTCTACCCTGACTGAACCTATAGAACAGAGTCAGCAAGAGTTGTCACAATGGGGCATAGCCTTGACCAACTCTATACACTCTTTGAGGCATTCTTTTCTACCAATGAACACACATGCCATCTCAATTTTCTGTAGCCGCGATCCAAGAATCCTGAGCTTAGTTTTACATGCCGGCTCGTCAAGATAAAAGGATGCCTCCCGTAATTCTAGTGGATAGGGGAGCATTGCACACATGTCCAGCTCTCCAAAGCCCCCCAAAAAGCAGACATTTGCAAATTTAAGGCGCAGGCAGCTCTGCAAAAAGGCGATTAGGACATGGGTTTGGTTCAACGTGATGCCACCGGACGAATAGTATTGAGTAGTAACGATTGCCAAAACTATCGATCGAACATCGACAACCTTGTTTCTTTGCTCAAACAAGCTATTTGATATATTTTTTTATGTTAAAGAATCTGGTTATGTTTTTAGATGGATATGTTGTATTGCTTTCCTGAAATGCCAAACGCTGTTCGGTGGGAGATGTTAAATGCTTCTGACATTCCTTGAACTTTTTGATTCTGAACCTTACCCTTTTCAAGCCTAGAACTACTGCTGCTTATTTTATAATCTTTGTTCTCTTCCTTGTCAAAGTAATTCCTCTCAATATCTTCTCCATCAGGCTCTGCGAATGAGGATAATGAAGCTGAAACCACATGTTTTTTTTTCATAAACAAAATTGCTGGATTTATATCCTCGAAACAAGGGAATCCCCTTCTGAATCCTATTTTGTCTTTGAAATTTCTGGGGAATTCTAGTTAAACCATCAACTCTTTCAGGATTTAATAAATTCCTAGAATGGCATGCTATATGAGTAACAGATCCTAGGATCCTAAAATAATAACTATTGGACATCGTATGCGGGGATTGTCTAACAAGCCTAGGCCTTGGACTGAAAGAAGAATTCTCAATCCGACACAAGATTCCTTTGGAGGGCTCCCCCAAAATTGGATTTTGCAGACAAGATATTGTGCCTAAAATCATATTGGTCAATTTAGAAATCCAACTATTCACAACAACTGTTGCCAAATTACAAATTTTAAAATAACCTAATACACAAAACCCAACTCTTCCACTGTCTACAACCTTTTCTATACACAATGCTCTGCTCAAATCTCAAAATTCTGATAGAAGACCCAAAACGCAAGTGGGTATTATACCTTACAAATGCTAAAAGACCCCCTATTTGAAATTCACTTGCCCACAAAACCCACCTACCCTGCAGGATTCAATCTAATGCAAAACCCCACTTTAAACATATGGATGTAACTTTAATCAGAGACCTGCAAAACCAAACTTTTAAAACTCAACTTGGGTATAACGCCTGCCAAATGCTTAAAGACCCACTTCCTGAAATACAATTATGTACAATTACCGTTGTGCACTTGCAGAATTCAACCCAATCTAAATCCCATTTTAAAATATAGGCATGATTTCAATCAGAGACCAGCCCTGAGGCGTAGAAGTCAAATTTCAACCGGTAGTTGCTCTCATATTGGTCTATTCTACGATTCTAAACCACAGTGCAGAGCCACCACTATTCAGTTTGGAGGTGCCAGTTGACTTGTAGACATCAGCTGGAATCATGACAACTCCATTTAATTACATCGTATACAAACTGTGGTTTTTTAATGAGAACAAAAAATTTGGTGAAGAGACTTCCTTGAGTAAAGGCACTGAAAGAGAGTGAAAGCAATTTGGGTTTGATGGATCTAGGTCGTTAATTAATTATATCTCTAATAGAAAATTTGTTGTAATGAAATAGTTGCAGGATAGGTATAGAATGAGTTATCAATGAGGCTCTAGACTATCAAGTAAAATGCAAAATGGAGGAATAAAGAGAGGCAGATTTCCATCAAAATGCAAACAGAATATGGAAGACGATAGAACCTGTATCTGAAGCCTAGATTCAATGCAGAACTCACTTCCTCAGTTGCAAAAAACTCGATCCTTCTTCTTCCTGCCAAAGTCCCCCCTCCTTGCCTCTACAAACTTTTCTTTTATAACACAACCCCTTCCTTCTTCCAAGGGACTCGGCACGTGATCCCGTGCATCTCCTTCCTCGAGAAATACTTTTATTTAATTAAATAATCCCAAGAGGTTATTCTTTTTTAAATATTAACACATAATTTCTGACAACATTTAATTTACTTTAGAGCCGACCAACCATATTGTATTTAATAAAGTTATAACATTACAACAATCTATAAATGCGCAACTATATATTAATTTATTTTATTAATTTAGTTGTAAATCGCTAATTACAACATAACTTACGATTATTTTATTTATTTAAATATTTATTGCAAATAATATTATATTAAATAATACAAAATTTCTTACAATCTATATTTAACAACTATACTTCTAATAAAATAATAATTTATTTACAACAATAATCAACAATTATCGACATTATACCCAATATTATCTTTTATCAATACATTTAATTATCAACATTATACTTTCCGTAATATAATTCTATTTAATGCACAATGACACTTTACACACTTAGACCCCTTCAGACCTAATTAGACTCCAAGGTGCAATATTACCTGTTTGCAAATCATGATCGAATGACAGACAAAGACCAAAAGGATAAACTGACAACCAGACCACACTGACATAGGACCTCATGTTAACTCCAAACAACTAATCCATTGGCGAAGGCACGCTCAGACCTGTAATCAGGTGGAGTCGATGCCTAGTACCTGCATTCCTGCAACAACGCACAGTTAAGCATAACAAAGTATATATATCCACATGCAGTCCTGTAGTGAATGGAAATCGCAGTGGTGTAGGGTACTCGAGAGCAAGTAATACAACACTGTTCCATTCACGTTTACGAATAAACGATCAACTATGTTGAACAAAGTATCCGATATTAATCAACAACATAAAACATTCAATCCTCTTACAATCCAATATCGCAATTAACATCAAAACATCTATAACATCTAGTTTATTTATCAAATTCTAAAGCATAAAATAACCTATTCCAACATCAATATCTGTTATCATCACAATTAGGTCCATAATAAAGTAACAAGATAACAAGAGATCCATCATCTACGGTCTAATACACTATCATAAAGTCTAAGCAAACATCAATCTGATGGACGACGAGATGAGGGGCACTACAATGCCAAGAGGCATTATACAGTCAAGCACAGTGGGGATGAGAGCACTCATTTTTTCTGCCTAAATTTATAAGAATAAAAATTAAAATACCAAAAAGATAATAAAAAATAAAACTTAAGAAAATCAAAGAAAAAAACTAAAAAAGAAATTAAAAATGATTGAAGGAGAAAAAGCTAAATCACAAAAAACTATGGAACCAAAAAAGAAATTGGAAAAAATAAAATTAAAAAAAAAACTAAAAAAAAATTGGAAAAAATAAAAAATAAAAACCAAAAAAGAAATTGAAAAAATTAAAAAATAAAAACCAAAAAAGAAATTGCAAGAGAAAATCAAATAAACTGTGGAAAAAAGATATACATTAGCGTATTTTAGATATATATTTTTAAATATAAATATACTAGTTAGTATTTTATTATTCATATTAATTTTTTTTCTAAAAATAGTACAAATAGGGACTAATCAATGTACACATCATATTTTTTGAAAAATAAATGTACACATTATATTTGTTTATTCATTAGTACAAATCAAAATTCTTCTATCATACATATTACACATTACTAATGTGCATATATAATAATTTCTATGAATTTCAAAATGTTCAAAATTCTTTTAATTTCAAGTTATCAAAATTTTATCTACTAATTCACAATGCATATATTAATTTAATTACCATTAAATATGTAAAATTTTATGTGAATCATGTATATAGATGGTATGATTGTAATAATTTTTTTGAACATGTCTCTTAGTTTATTCAATTTTTCTTATATATTATTAATACTTTTAAAATATTAATTATTTAATTTGTAAGGGAATTCAAATTAAAGTTAGAATTAGGATTAGGGTTATATAACCTAGAGTAAAATTAAATTTGACATTTTCTTTTATATTAAAAAGAAGTAGATCAATGGTATAATAGATTTTGTTTTTAAAAAAGTACATCCTCTCTTCTCTGAAATACATGCATGCACAAAAATATTAGCTCAAGATTTGAGAAAATAATGCATTAAATCCAAACCAAATAGAGGAAAGAGGGGTAAAATTAAGAAAAGTCTCTAGTCTTCTCATCTAACCTTTTCATCCATGCACACACATAAAATATTCTACAGCAAAAACAAGTAAAATGGTGTGTTTGGTGTGTTTAGGGTAACTAAGAGTCTTTTATATGCTTTAATTTCATTTTGGAAACTTGTTAATTTTACAATTTGTTGCACAATAAAATCCTAATTAATGCCCTCTTATTTAACTTGTCTTTCAAGATGTTATTAAATAAAACCTATTTTAGTAAGTTTTATTAATTTATCATCTATGTTTTATTATAGAAACAATTTTTAAAAAAATAATTTAGAGAGATCATATTTTGACGAAAATTTTTTAAAAATAAAAATAAAAAGATAGATTTATTAATAAGAAAATTAATTAATTTTATTTCATTTTCTATTTATATCTTTTATTTAAATTTTCTCATTTAAATCACATTGTAATTTAAATTTTCTTTTATATTAAAAAAAATAGTAAAGGATTAGGACGACTCAGATCAATGGTATAATAGATTTTATTATTAAAAAGGTACATCCTCTCTTCTGTAAAATGCATGCATGTACATAATTGTATATATAAAACCATGAACTCTCACAAAACAAAATTAAAAATCAAAACATAAAAATATTAGCTCAATAATTATATATATTAAAACCATGAACTTTCACAAAACAAAATTAAAAACCAAAACATAAAACTATTAGCTCAGGATTTGAGAACAATAAAGCATTAAATCCAATGAAAATAGAGGAAAGATGGCTAAAATTAAGAAAAGTATATAGTCTTCTCATCTAACCTTTTCATCCCTGCAAACACAAAATATTCTACAACAAAAACAAAAATGAGAAAAATGGTGTGTTTACGGTAAGTAAGAGTATTTTATATGCTTTAATTTTATTTTGGAAAATTGTTTTTGATTATTGTAAGCTGTAAAACAAGGGTACATATCCCTATACAACATAGCCCATAGGGCAAGCAAAGGCCTCACACAGGCCAGAAATAGTGCTTTAATAGCAGACGGACAATAAAGCCCAACAGGCTAAGTAAAAAGGCTGTAAGGAACAACAACCTAAATAATTGCAGAACTAGACCTATCAGTAACTGATCTAAATCCAATACACAATAAAATCCAAATACACAATTAAATAACTTATTCATATTCATTACATATCATCAAATAATACAATCTACATGATTAAATAGATAACTAAAATGCTTTCCTTACTCATAAGTACATCATTACATTACCATTTTCAGACTACATCAGAATCACATACATTATGAATGATCTGTTACACAAATCTGGTACAAGATTATACACATACATCTTCGTCAACTGGTACAAGTACAATTATCTGGAATAAATCTTTTCTGCACATGAACTCGATGAAGAATAACCAATGGATAAGGAAGCTCTTCCACCCGACCACGTGGAACCCTGAGGTCCACCCCCCGAGCTAGGAGTCAACATGAGGTCCCAAACAATAACAGTCAGGTAGACATAGACAAGTATGAACAAAGGACGACCAAATGCCAATACAACACATGATAGTAACAACAGAACACAATACAACTTCCAGAGGCAACACATAACGAATGGGGAGAGTACAACTAGGGAATGCTAGGCTGCAGTAGGGAGGAGTGTCATCACATGGCTTGTCATGGGTTGTCCTGGTAAGCCTTCCTAGGCCCCGGCCCCCTATCTTGGGTTGTCCTAGTAGCCTCTCCCGACTCCCGGCCCCCATACAACGCTCATGCGGAATCAACATACCTTTCATGAGGACAAGGTAGTTGATCTTGCCATTCCAGGCCTTCTCATCTCATCTCAAGCCTAGACAAGCACTTGAGCCATGAGTGAGGCATCCACTTATCTTGTTTAGTGTGCTTAACTACCCAACCCCCTAATTCATTATTTAGGTTATCACTGAGTTATCGAACTCCCACATGGGTTGTCCTGGACGCCACTTTGGGCTCCGGCCCCCATTGAGAGCCACTCTCCTACCTGCATCTAGAAGACCCTACTCAACAAACATAGCAAACATCATCATGACGACGATGATACATGAACCATGCAAGGCATTAACCATCTTGCATAACCATTATTCTGATATGAACATATATATGTAATAATGCAAGGCATTCACCTTCTTGCATATCATCTCAATTACAAGGACACACTCTTAATACATTTTCCATGGCTTCCAATGAAGTAACTCATAAGAATAATACTTTTTCATGAATACCAACGTCTCCCCATTGTCTAATGCAAGTGAGGAGAATGCAATAAAGTGGAGATGAGAGGATAACACTGAATAGGTCTGGAAAATGGGAAAATGCAAATGGCAATTTGGTAAGAAATGAGGTATTGCAGAAAGAAATTATCAAGAAAGAAGTTCAAGGCATCTGTTTTAAAAAAATGGCAACAGGGTGAAAAGAATTCGGTAAAATCAAAAATGGCAGCACAAACTCCATAGCAAAGTAAAGGAAGACATTGTTGTAAAAAAAAAATGCCAAATAAGCAGTAAGACAATATGAGTGGAAAGAACAGAGGGTTAGTAGAAATAGATTTGTGGGAAGATGACTAACAGTCTTTCAAATTTAAAGAGTCCAAAGAAATATGAAGTAGTTAAGCTAACCCTATCGCCCGCTATACACCCAGTGGAACTCTTCCCTATCCACCGCTATCTAGATAGATCTCAATCTATGGCCTATGGCCCATCCACCGAAGCTGGGGATTCTCTGCTCAAATCTAGGGCACAGCGGATAATCTATACCTATACAAGCGGACTCCCCGACCTCTAGGGGAAGGTTGGTGAGGTTCAACCGCTGCCTCAGAGAGGCTATCCCTTGAAACCCATGATTGCATGATATGCACAGAATAGATTCGTTAAAAGGCTTTAGAAACTTTTAAGCATGCACAAATCGGCAGAAGCAAAGCGGAACATGTAACCTTTCAATTGACCTGCCTATTTGTTTGTTTCTGCCACTCCATAAAAGTATTAATTAGACCAATGCAAATGCCCGTTGAAAATCTATATCTGTTCTCCTTCTAGACGCTAGGTTTTGGTGGTTGACAAGTGAAACAAAGCCAGATCACAATCTTTGGCAGCGCCCCTTTCAGTCTGCGTTGGAGGAGATGTGAAACAGGTAAAGACCAACATCGTAGCATGAAGAATAGCAGGATTCTGTCAGGTTCTTAAAGTAAATGATGCTTGATTAGACAAGATTTCACAGAAAATGTAGAGTTATGGTCAACACATGGCATGAGATCGATGCCTCAGGCATAAATCATTTAGAGTGGATGGGTTACCGGTAGCATACAAAATGAAATTGTTGGAATGGCCCTCGAAACTTTCAAGACAATGCGATTGGTAGCTATATAACCTGTTCAACCTGTGATGAGGGTGTGGATGTGTTTTCTTGGTGTCTGCAGATCACACATGATATAGTCTTAAAGTATCTACAGCGATACGGTTTCTTAATTTGGATCCCTAAACGATAAAATACGGCTCATTTTCTCTTCTCAAATGTTTATGCAGAAATGGCAGATGAATAATTAAATCATAACAGAAAATTGTTTGAAATGTAATGGTTACGGAATTAGTATAAAATGGATTATCAAAGAGACTCTAGAACTTTCGAGCAATGCGAATTGGAGGAGTAAAACTAGATTCCCGTCATTCATTCTAAGAAAACAAGGATAGAATAAGGAAAAACATTAGAACCTGTACCCGTAGCTTAGATTCAATGCAGAACTCACTTCCTCGGTTGCAGAAAACTCGATCCTTCTTCTTCCTGCCAAAGTCCCCCCTCCTTGCCTCTACAAACTTTTCTTTTATAACACAGTCCCTTCCATGTTCCAAGGAACTCGGCACGCGATCTCATGCATCTCCCTCCTCAAGATATACTTTTATTTAATTTAATAATCCCAAAAAGGTTACTCTTTTTAAATATTAACACACAATTCCGACAACATTTAATTACTTTATAGCTGACCAACCATATTGTATTTAATAAAGTTATAACATTACAACAATCTATAATTGTACAACTATATATTAATTTATTTTATTAATTTAGTTGTAAATCACAAATTACGACATAACTTACAACTATTTTATTTATTTAAATATTTATTGCAAATAATATTATATTAAATAATACAAAATTTCTTACAATCTTTATTTAACAACTATACTTCTAATACAATAATAATTTATTTACAACAATAATTAACAACTATCGACCTAATACTCAATATTATCTTTTATAAATATGTTTAATTATCAACATTATACGTTCCGTAATATAATTCTATTTAATGCACAATGATTCCTTACACACTTAGACACTTTCTAACCTAGTTAGACTCCAAGGTACAATATTACCTGTCTGCAAGTCATGATCGAATGACAGACAACGACCAAAAGGATAAACTGACAACCAGACAACACTGACATGGGACCTCATGTTAACTCCAAACAACTAATCTATTGGCGAAGGCACGCTCAGACCTGTAATCAGGTGGAGTCGATGCCTAGTACCTGCATTCCTACAACAACGCACGGTTAAACATTCAAGATATATATCCACATACAATCCTATAGTGAATGGAAATTGCAGTGGGGTAGGGTACTCGAGAGTGAGTAATACGACACTGTTCCATTCACATTTATGAATAAACAATTAACTATGTTGAACAAGGTATTTGATTACTAGTCATCAACATAAAATTATCAACTATCTCACAATCCCATATAGTGAATAGCATCAAAACATCTATAACATCTAGTTCATATATCAAATTCTAAAGCATAAAATAATAGAATCCAACATCAACAATTGTTACTATGCTGATTAGGTCCATAATGAAGTAACAAGATAACAAGAGATCCATCATCTACGATCTAAGAAACTATCATAAAGTCTAAGCAAACATCAATCTGATGGACGACGAGATGAGGGGCACTACATCCTCCCCCCTAGGATCAGGCTTACTCCTAGAAGCCTACGAACAAATATGGATATAGCTCTCTCATTCAGGATGCATCTTCCCTGGTAGCTGAAGTCTCATCACTGCACGATGGGCATCCAACCCATCCATCCCCAACACTATGTCATAGGATCCTAGTGGTATAATGTGAAGATCCTCCATGGTAGATAAGGGACCTATCCTCAAATCGCAACCATACACAAGAGAGTCTACTGATACCCTAGATCCAGAGGCCAATTCCACTTGCCACTTAACATTTTCAGGTTGCTAAGCAAGGACGACGAATGAATATATTCTTCAGAGTTTGAACAACTAGTATAGCTTGATGGCTAATATAATTCCCAGAGTACCCAGTGTTAGAAAACTTGGCTCTGATACCAGATGTAACGCCTGCCTTGAACACCTTAAAGAAATACACACTTATGCTATATGAAATAGGAAATTTTTTTTTTAAATGATTAAGTAACGTTAACATAAGTAATTACGACATATTCTCTAAGGATTCAAGGCTGCATCACTTAACAAATCAACTAACATAATTTAACATACATCAGTAACTGATCTAAATCCAATACACAATTAAATAACTTATTCATATTCATTACATATCATCAAATAATACAATCTACATGATTAAATAGATAACTGAAATACTTTCCTTACTCATAAGTACATCATTACATTACCATTTTCAAACTACATCAGAATCACATACATTATGAATGATCTGTTACACAAATCTGGTACAAAATTATACACATACATCTTCATCAACTGGTACAAGTACAATTATCTGGAATAAATCTTTTCTGCACATGAACTCGATGAAGAATAACCAATGGATAAGGAAGCTCTTCCACCCAACCACGTGGAACCCTAAGGTCCACCCCCCGAGCTAGGAGTTAACATGAGGTCCCAAACAATAACAGTCAGGTAGACATAGACAAGTATGAACAAAGGACGACCAAACGCCGATACAACACATGACAGTAACAACACAGCACAATACAACTTCTAGAGGCAACACATAACAAATGGGGAGAGTACAACTAGGGAATGCTAGGCTGCAGTAGGGAGGAGTGTCATCACATGGCTTGTCATGGGTTGTCCTGGTAAGCCTTCCTATGCCCCGGCCCCCTATCTTGGGTTGTCCTGGTAGCCTCTCCCGACTCTCGGCCCCCATACAACACTCATGCGGAATCAACATACCTTTCATGAGGACAAGGTAGTTGATCTTGCCATTCTAGGCCTTCTCATCTCATCTCAAGCCTAGACAAGCACTTGAGCCATGAGTGAGGCATCCACTTATCTTGTTTAGTGTGCTTAACTACCCAACCCCCTAATTCATTATTTAGGTTATCACTGAGTTATCAAATTCCCACATGGGTTGTCCTGGACGCCACTTTGGGCTCCGGCCCCCATTGAGAGCCACTCTCCTACCTGCATCTAGAAGACCCTACTCAACAAACATAGCAAACATCATCATGACGACGATGATACATGAACCATGCAAGGCATTAACCATCTTGCATAACCATTATTCTGATATGAACATATATATGTAATAATGCAAGGCATTCACCTTCTTGCATATCATCTCAATTACAAGGACATACTCTTAATACATTTTCCATGGCTTCCAATGAAGTAACTCATAAGAAAAATACTTTTTCATGAATACCGACGTCTCCCCATTGTCTAATCCAACACAACATCCCAAACAAATAAATAAATAAATCACAACATTAATGAAGAGCCTTTCTACACATCAAGATGTATTTAGAATATTTACATTCTTCCACTACACCATAACCGAATTCCTTATACATGACAAAAGGCGACATGACTTCAATAACTCAGGACACTTATCAACACATTACATGAAGTCGAAACACAACAACCTTGGCCTCTGGAAATGAACCCTTGACAACTTACATTTTGACCATTTCATACAATATCAATTCACACTAACTAATTATCTAATACCTTTAAATCAAATTTCCAATACAATAATCATATACCTAATCCTTAATCCATTATCTTAACAAAATGAAGAAACCATATTAAAACCGATGTCAATCTAAATTAAATTTCATTAACCATAATATATAATCACAACGATTTTCTTTTAACCAAAAAAAACAATCAACTATACTTTTGAAATAATAATAATAATATTAATAATGATAATAATAATAATATATCGACTAATTATCTAATTCAATTCCTCTTCAAAATATAAATATATCAATGATCTGAACAATTACCATCCCAGTTTATAACTATTTTTTGCAACCAATAGTAAGTTCCTTCTGTATCAAGATCCTAAACTAGAATCTAAACAATAATAATCAAATCAATTCTTTAAAATAACTTCAAAAACATTCATCAATTGATTCATCACCAATAAATATTTAAATTAAATAAATCCATCTATTAAAACAACTCATTAGATTATACAAATCCTTCTATAATATAAAAACTCAAAACACAAAAATAATTGAAGTACCCTATATCATTTCTCCATAGTTCCCTAGTACTCATGCACTCGATTATCATATCCTCCAATGATTTCTAAAGTTTCAAGGTTATAAGAAATTGAACTTATAGTGAATGCTATACTAATAGCTAGACTCAAAAGGATTATGGATCAATTATACGGCTGAAGCATTAAAAGTATTATTGCACTAATCAAGAACATTATGAATTAATTATTCATAACTCCCAAATCAAGTTGCTCACTAAATCCTTGAAAAAACCCTTTCCTTTGAATTGGCTCTAGAAAGCAATAATACAAAATGTTTATTTACAAAAAATTATCCTACCATAAAACCTAATCGTTCCTAAAATGGAATTGCCAATAACATTATTATAAAATTAGGTTTTTTTTTTTTTGCCATCATCTTTCCATTTTGAATTAATAATAATAATAGTAACAATTATTATTATTATTATTATTGTAATAATAATAATAATGATGTTAATAATAATTATAATTATAATAATGATACTAATATTAGCATTGATATTAATGATACTACTGTTAATATACCAAGGTCATTGAACACTATACATATACACATGCATTCAAACATATTGTAAAGAAAATAAACATTCCTTAGGGTTAATCTAAGCCAATCAAATGAAATGCATACAAGAAGCACAACTAACCTAGATTATCAATGATAGGTTTCTGCAGATTAGAATTGAAATGATAAATCTTAATGCACGGAAAGTAAATAAGAAAACTCTGTTTCTGCCTCCAAAATGTGACTTAGTCGTGTGATATTAGATTTTTTGATTCACAGCAAAATAGGATCTAACTTTTCATTTAAAGAATTGGCTAAAAGAATGAAATGAAATGAAGTAAAGAAAGTTTAATTATATAAGAGCTTTTTGGAGAAAACCTATATCTAATGCTATATTTTCTATTTCAATAGCCTTTCATAAGTTAAGAGAGAGTTTTTTTTTTTTTTTTTTGGGTAGAAAAGGAGTATTCAATTCAACGTTAGAGGCAGTGTTTAAAAATAAGACTAGTGCAATGGAAATGAGAATGCAAGTGAGGAGAATGCAATAAAGTGGAGATGAGAGGATAACACTGAATAGGTCTGGAAAATGGGAAAATGCAAATGGCAATTTGGTAAGAAATGAGGTATTGCAGAAAGAAATTATCAAGAAAGAAGTTCAAGGCATCTGTTTTAAAAAAATGGCAACAGGGTGAAAAGAATTCGGTAAAATCAAAAATGGCAGCACAAACTCCACAGCGAAGTAAAGGAAGACATTGTTGTAAAAAAAAATGCCAAATAAGCAGTAAGACAATACGAGTGGAAAGAACATAGGGTTAGTAGAAACGGATTTGTGGGAAGATGACTAACAGTCTTTCAAATTTAAAGGGTCGAAAGAAATATGAAGTAGTTAAGCTAACCCTATCACCCATTGCACACCCAGCGGAACTCTTCCCCATTCACCGCTATCTAGATAGATCTCAATCTATGGCCTATGGCCCATCCACCGAAGTTGGGGATTCTCTGCTCAAATCTAGGGCGCAGCGGATAATCTATACCTATACAAGAGGACTCCCCGACCTCTAGGGGAAGGTTGGTGAGGTTCAACCGCTGCCTCAGAGAGGCTATCCCTTGAAACCCATGATTGCATGATATGCACAGAATAGATTCGTTAAAAGGCTTTAGAAACTTTTAAGCATGCACAAATCGGCAGAAGCAAAGCGAAACATGTAACCTTTCAATTGACCTGCCTATTTGTTTGTTTCTGCCGCTCCATAAAAGTATTAATCAGACCAATGCAAATGCCCGTTGAAAATCTATATCTGTTCTCCTTCTAGACGCTAGGTTTTGGTGGTTGACAAGTGAAACAAAGCCAGATCACAATCTTTGCCAGCGCCCCTTTCAGTCTGCGTCGGAGGAGATGTGAAATAGGTAAAGACCAACATCGTAGCATGAAGAATAGCAGGATTCTGTTAGGTTCTTAAAGTAAATGATGCTTGATTAGACAAGATTTCACAGAAAATGTAGAGTTATGGTCAACACATGGCATGAGATCGATGCCTCAGGCATAAATCATTTGGAGTGGATGGGTTACCAGTAGCATACAAAATGAAATTGTTGGAATGGCCCTTGAAACTTTCAAGACAATGCGATTGGTAGCTGTATAACCTATTCAACCTGTGATGAGGGTGCGGATGTGTTTTCTTAGTGTCTGCAGATCACACATGATATAGTCTTAAAGTATCTACAGTGATACGGTTTCTTAATTTGGATCCCTAAATGATAAAATACGGCTCATTTTCTCTTCTCAAACGTTTATGCAGAAATGGCAGATGAATAATTAAATCATAACAAAAAATTGTTTGAAATGTAATGGTTACGGAATTAGTATAAAATGGATTATCAAAGAGACTCTAGAACTTTTGAGCAATGCGAATTGGAGGAGTAAAACCAGATTCCGGTCATTCATTCTAAGAAAACAAGGATAGAATAAGGAAAAACATTAGAACCTGTACCCGTAGCTTAGATTCAATGCAGAACTCACTTCCTCGGTTGCAGAAAACTCGATCCTTCTTCTTCCTGCCAAAGTCCCCCCTCCTTGCCTCTACAAACTTTTCTTTTATAACACAATCCCTTCCATGTTCCAAGGAACTCGGCATGCGATCCCGTGCATCTCCCTCCTCAAGATATACTTTTATTTAATTTAATAATCCCAAAAAGGTTACTCTTTTTTAAATATTAACACACAATTCTGACAACATTTAATTACTTTATAGCTGACCAACCATATTGTATTTAATAAAGTTATAACATTACAACAATCTATAATTGTACAACTATATATTAATTTATTTTATTAATTTAGTTGTAAATCACAAATTACGACATAACTTACAACTATTTTATTTATTTAAATATTTATTCCAAATAATATTATATTAAATAATACAAAATTTCTTACAATCTTTATTTAACAACTATACTTCTAATACAACAATAATTAACAACTATCGACCTAATACTCAATATTATCTTTTATAAATATGTTTAATTATCAACATTATACGTTCCGTAATATAATTCTATTTAATGCACAACGATTCCTTACACACTTAGACACTTTCTAACCTAGTTAGACTCCAAGGTACAATATTACCTGTCTGTAAGTCATGATCGAATGACAGACAACGACCAAAAGGATAAACTGATAACCAGACAACACTGACATGGGACCTCACGTTAACTCCAAACAACTAATCCATTGGTGAAGGCACGCTCAGACCTGTAATCAGGTGGAGTCGATGCCTAGTACCTGCATTCCTATAACAACGCACGATTAAACATTCAAGATATATATCCACATACAATCCTATAGTGAATGGAAATTGCAGTGGGGTAGGGTACTCGAGAGTGAGTAATACGACATTGTTCCATTCACGTTTATGAATAAACAATTAACTATGTTGAACAAGGTATCTGATTACTAGTCATCAACATAAAATGATCAACTGTCTCACAATCCCATATAGTGAATAGCATCAAAACATCTATAACATCTAGTTCATATATCAAATTATAAAGCATAAAATAATAGAATCCAACATCAACAATTGTTACTATGCTGATTAGGTCCATAATGAAGTAACAAGATAACAAGA
This sequence comes from Cunninghamia lanceolata, assembly GCA_027924645.1. Classification (NCBI taxonomy): domain Eukaryota; kingdom Viridiplantae; phylum Streptophyta; class Pinopsida; order Cupressales; family Cupressaceae; genus Cunninghamia; species Cunninghamia lanceolata. The sequence goes on from BSBN01000739.1 coordinate 5,437,495, forward strand.
GATCCATCATCTACGATCTAAGACACTATCATAAAGTCTAAGCAAACATCAATCTGATGGACGATGAGATGAGGGGCACTACATAAGGTTAGGGATAGTGTTTCCATTAGGATCAGCCTTAGGGTTAAAATTAGAGCTATGTTTAGGGTTAGAGTAAAGGTTAGGGTTAGGGTTAGAGTTAGGGTTAGATTTAGGGTTGGGGTGAAATTTAGGGTTACAATTAAAATTAATGTTATGATTAGGGTTATAGTTAGAATTATTTTATAAACCCAAGCAATCTAAACATATTTCTAAATCTAACCTATTTAACATAATTCTAACAATAATTTTTGTTGTAACTCTAATAATAAAACTAACCCTAATGCTAACCATAATCACAACCCTAATTTGAACCGTGATTATATTCCTAACCCTAATCCCAACTCTAATTCTAAACTAAACAATAACCCAAACCCTAATTATAACCCCTAACTCTAATCATAAATATAATATATAATATAATTAGAATTAGAATTATTATATAATATAATATAATATTATATATTAGGTATATTATTATAACATATTATATTATATTATATCTAATCTATATTATATTATTATATTATATAATTATAATAATTCATATAATTATATAATATAGTTAGAATTAGGCTTGCGGTTCTCGATGCTACTAGCATATTTATATTAAATATAATATATCTAAAGTATGTCCAGAGATATCCTTCTCGAGGCACCTAATTTTAGGATTAGTGATTAAAAATAGGCACCTAGAGAAGGATATCTCTCAACGTACTTTAGATATATTATATTTAATATGAATATGTTAGTTATTTTATCTTGTAGTAATCCATAATTATGTTGAGAGACGTTTGCTATCGCAACAAGGGCTGAAAGATTCAGATTACATTTAGATTCTGTAAACAAAAATCATAAAATATTTAAATAAATAAATTCATATAAATTAGAAAAAAATTCTTATCCAATTTATTTTTGGTTCATAGTTTTTGTGATTTTTTATTTTCAATTTATTTTTAATTTTTTATTTTTTATTTTTTCTAATGGTTTGATAGTTTTTGTGATTTTCTTATTTTCAATTTCTTTTATGGTTTTTATTTTTTTATTTTTTCTAATTTATTTTTCAAATCAACTATGGAAAAGAGATATCCCTCACATACTTTAGATATATTTTTTAAATATAAATATACTAGTTATATTTTAAGTAATTACTTTAAAGTTGTGACTAAATTTGAGTAAACGGTATCACCCTAAATTTTGCAAAAATTATCCAATAAATAAAGTTAGTAGTTAAACACAAAGTATAAGAATACTTAGTTATTAATGTTAAATGTTAAACCTTGTTAACAACTTGAGGTTTTTAGTCCCAATTAATAAATTATTTTAACTTTTAAGTAACTTGGGTGGAAATCCTCTTTACTACAAACTTTGAAAAATTATATTTGTACAATATTAAATAACTACAAAGAAAGGTTGAATCTTAGAATATAAAATTTGTATTGAACATAGTGAAGAAAGGCATTGATGGTATGTTACTTTTAAAAACTAGTTCTAGAAAAAACAGGGAACTAAGTTGGCATTTGTTATAGAAAATGAGTGTAAAGCAAGGGTGAGTGCATTTTGTATCTCAAGAAATGTAGTTGTAGATGTTATTGTAAATCTAATAGTATGAAGCATTCCATTTATTATTGTATATATGTTTTGTCTTTGTTCTTGTTCATAAGATTATCAAGTCACAATTATATTAGTCATTGTAGAATCTTTTCTTCACTATTGTTATATAAAGTTGGTACTTATGAAGTTGTGAGTATAGATGTAGAAAGAGGAAAGCCAAATTTCTAAGAAATTGGAAGACAAACTCAATAGTTGACTTTTTTTTCAAAAACAGAGAATCCCAACAAAAATAATGGTAAATATAGAAAAATTTGAAGGAATAACTAATCATAAAAACTCTTAGGTTTAGTATTTTATTTTCATTTAGTGTGGTTTACATTATTTTAAAATAGATTTCACTTAATTTATTAAGAATTTTTTTAAAAAATAATTAAGCAAAATTAAATTATAAATTTAGTTAAAAATATATTATTATAATGTTATATTTTATAAATTTAAATAGTAATAGTAATATTAATTTAATATTAATATTAGGCCCTTTAAAAAAAACTCCTTAATCAAAAAATTAATATTAATTTAAAAATAATTTAATAAAAAGTAAGATATAAAGAAAATGGTATGTTTATATGTTAAATATTTATAGATTGCATTACTAAGTAAAAAAAAATTTATGTAATAATGTGAATGAATTTAATAAAAATACTTTTTAGGTTATATAAGTATTTTCAAATAATATATCAATTTAAAATATTTAAATTTAATTGATGAGTAGTATATGGTAATTGTATATAAAAACTAGAACATAATGATATCTTTCTTAAATGATACGATATTAAGAGGTGCAAGGGTTTCATAGATAGGAAAATAATGATATTAGTAACTTAAGATTTGATTTAGATGCATTAGTAACTTAAGATTTGATTTGTCCCAATAATGATATTTGTAACTTAAATGCATTAATATGATTTGATATTTTTAGATGGTAAAGATTTGATTTGTGGGAAGATTTGATTTTTCACATTATTACTTTAAATAAATGTAATCATTGTAAAAATCTATATAATATTTGATTAACACTTAGTTACTAGATTTTCATAACATTATCATAAATTGTTATGTCATAAGCATAATATGGCAAAAAAAATTTCAATAACAATAATATAAAAACTATAACTTAATGATTATTACAACTAAAATTGTAAATATAGTTGTAGCCTTACTCCCTATATAAACCTTAAATAATAATTAACAATCTTTTAAGCTTAACTCTTTATTAAGCCATATAGACCATTTGGACGTAATTAAGATTTTGGATCTCTCTTCCTGATAAAATTATATAAAAAAATTGCATATAAATAAAATAACTAGTTATACAATTTTGAAACAAAAGGAAAACTATGTTTTTTTGTTTTTACTGGAACAAAACAATCATGAAAGTGAAGTTGAAAACTTGAAGTACACTACTGTAGATTTAACTATACACAGTAGATTTGGACAAGATTGGTTGTAATAGTCAGGCTAAGCCATGCACATGTAGATGTAAAAGACGAGGCCAAAATCTATAGTTTTACCAAGCATCCAAACATAAAAGATACGACCATTATATTAAATCCAAGCAATATTACAAAGAAAACCATGCTTGGAGTATTGTACAACTAATCAGTTATAGCATCTCTTTTTTTTATATGTAATGAATACATTTTGATATAGAGATTCCTGTCCATGAACAGTCTAGTTTATTAAACTCAAAACAAGTACATTAAATAATGAGTAAACCATCTAGAGCTCTAAAAGTTATTTCATTTCAAAAATTCATGGCACAACTTTTCCACTGATCAATCTGATTAATAGTGGGAAAGGAAGTGTACTCACCAAATTGAATGCATTTTTTTCACATTTTTATCTTAATGGAAGCCACTAATTATTCGACTTTGAAAGTGAAGGAGGCTTTGATTTTGTACTCTCTAACCTCCTAGCTAGTTATTTCTTCTCCTATAGTAAATACCACAAACCCTAATTTTTTCAAGGGTGAGTTCTCTCCTAAGAATTGAAGCTAAGACCTGTGCTAAAAAATTTTTACACCTTTCTAAACTAGCCTTTGACTCTCTTTATGTAACACATGGGAGAAAAAAATGGTTAAAGGGTTGAGGAAAGGAGAAATAAAGAGGGAAAGGAATAGAGAAAGAAGAGGAAAAGGGAAGATTATCAAGGGCCTGGAGTCCAGATTTAATATTGGAAAGAATGAGCTATATAACACTTGGCCTGTACAACACTATTCTCAAAAGCAAACATGAAACGAAGATTTTAGAAGTAAAAGTTTTTATAAGCCTTTTTCTAAAATCCCTAAATGGGAATCCACTTCAGATTTCACCCACAAACACAATATGCTTGTTTTGAATGCTTTGAAAAAACTTCCTTGCATCAAACCTAATGTTTTGTAAGGAAGTTAAAGTAGCGGAAACAACTTTCTACGCCAATCTTGAGGAGAAACATTATGTAACACTTTTAAAACTATTCTAACAATTACAGAAATTCCAAAAGCACATTCAAAACATGAAATAAACAATGAAACATAAAACACTAGATACACGTGGGGAAAACCCTTTCGGGTGAAAAACCCGAAACTCCAAAAGCCTACTCAATGTATTCCAAATCCAATAACAAGATTACATACACTTGCAGAGCAATTTTATTATAGGAGTATCACCAGTAATCGACTCTGGAAGAATTCTGACAACATTCCAATACCATAATAGTACCTGCAAACTCACATACACAAACTACTCCTGAAGCCTCCAATTTATAGACTTCTGGCTATACAAGAAACCATTTATGGTTTTACAGAACCATGTGCAAAACTTCTCAGCCAAGATTCTAGTCTAAAAAGAAGCTCTCACATCCAAAATGAAATCCCCTATTTTTGACCCTTACAGATGTCATAGAATCTATCATAATATGCCTAAAAATAGGCCTTCCATAATATACCACTATTTGGGCATCTTTTGACACCTAATAAACCAATTTTTAAAGCACTGACAATGTGTAACATCTGTAGGAAAATATTAAATGAAAAATAACTATTATGAGAAATATGGAAGGTTGAGACATCTCATTTCCCAACATTCAACCACTTGTCAAATACCTTGCAAGAACTAGGAGATTAACACCATCATGGATCAACTGCTATGGGCCAAAAAGCCCATATACTTAGAACACCACATAAATTTTGTTGTGTTCACAGGCTTAGTTAATGCATCTACAACATTTACCACAGTCTCTACCTTATCCAGCTTCACCCTGTCATCCTTGACCATATCTCTCACAAAGTGATACTAAACATCAATGTGTTTGGTCTTGGCATGAAAAGTTGGGTTCTTCGCAAGGTAGATTACACTTTGTTTGTCACAGTAAACTATAATTGTACCCTATTTCAATCCAATATCTAAACACAAATGCTTCATCAAAATGGCTTCTTTACAGGCACGAGTAGCTATGATGTACTCTGCCTCAGTAGTGGACAAAGTGACCACAGCGTGTCGCTTGCTCATCTAATTGATTGCAACACCATTAAGAGTAAAAACATTTGCATTGGCTGACCTTCTGCTATCGACATCACCAGCCCAGTCTAAATCCACAAAATCACAAACACTCAAGGAATGTTGATCTCCTATACCATGAAAATAAATAGAGTACTTTGTTGTACCCCACAAATATCTAAAGACCCTCTTAACTACATCCCAATGCACTCTTCCAGGATTAGACATAAAACAAGAAAGAACTCCCATTGCTTGGGCAATGTCTAGTCTTGTATGGACCATATCATACATTAAGCTTCCAACTGCACTCTAGTAAGGTACTTTTCTTATGTCTTTGATCTCTGATGGGGATGTAGGACATTGTGGTTTACAAAGTGGTTTACAATCCTGCATGTTAAACCTTTTGCAAAACTGAATAAACATACTTACTATGGCCAAGCCATAGCTTTCTATTCTCATGATCTCTTTTGATCTCCATCCCATGTATATGTTTTGTTGCACCAAGATCTTTCATTTCAAATTTTGCAGAGAGCTGAGATTTCAATTCTGCAATCAAACCTTTTCCTTTCCCAATAAAGAGCATGTCATCAACATATAAAGCAATTACCAGGAAACAATCACCATCAGATTTAAAATTTACACAGTGATCAGATTTAGACCGCATAAATCCCAAACTCAACACATAAGTATCAATCTTCTGGTACCACATCCTAGGACTTTGTTTAAGGCCATATAGAGATTTCTTTAATTTAAAAACCAACTTGCTTTTACCTTTCACCACATAGTGCTCTAGATGTGTCATATAGATTTCTTCCTCCGAATCACCATGAAGGAAAGTAGTTTTCACATTTATTTGTTTGACCTCTAGGTCATAAGCTACTGCAATATATAACAAAAACTGAATGGATGACATTTTAGCAACAGGAGAAAAGATCTCATTGTAATCAATACCCTCAACCTAAGAGTATCCCTTTGCATCCAACTGTGCTTTATACTTTTCAGCATTTCCATCTGACCCAATCTTTTTCGTAAAGACCCATTTACATCCAACAGGTTTACATCCTTCAGGCAAAGGTACAAGGTCCCATGTACCATTCTTTTTAAGAGCTACCATCTCTTCATCCATGGGTATTTTCCAGGACTTTGCATCATTCATACCCAAAGCCTCTTGCATAGATCTCGGTTCACTAATGTTAGTACTCAAAAAAAATATACACTTCCAATCATCAGGTGGATACCCATACCTTTCAGGTGGTTGCCTATGCCTTGTAGACTTTTGAACAAGATGAATGGAGGTTCTTCCACTTCTTCATCCTCTTCTTCCTCTTCTAAAGATTTAGAGCCTGATGAGCTCTCCTCAACTTCTTGTCTATCTTGAGGTCTCAAATCATCTTTCTCAGGTGTAGAAGGAACTTGAATCACATCCTTTTCCTGTTCAATTTCCTTATGTTGTTTTGACTAAAAAGTAATAGGAGAAGATTTAGTCTCTCTAAAAATAACACTTCTAGAATAAATTACCTTATGTGCAACAGGGTCCCAAAGCATGTATCCTTTCACACCATAGCTGTAGCTAATGAAGATACATTTGACAACATTAGAATCCAACTTTGTTCTCTTCTCCTTAGGCACATGTGCATATGCCTGACAACCAAAAACTTTCAGATGTCTAAGTGTTTAGGCTTCTTCCCCGACCATGCCTCTATTGGCAATTTATCAACAAGTGCTGGTGTAGGAGATATATTCATCAAATAACAAGCAGTGGCAATAGCTTCAGCCCAAAACTTTTGTTCTAGACCAGCTACAGTCAACATGCTCCTAGCCTTCTCCATTAACGTTTTGTTTATTATTTCTGCAACTCCATTCTACTGACGAGAATATGGAGTTGTCTTTTGTCTTTTAGTCCTGCAATCTATATAGAATCTGTTAAAATCTATAGAATAGTACTCACCACCATTGCCAGTCCTCAAACATTTAATTTTATTTCTAATCTGAGTTTCTACCATAGCCTTGAACTCCTTAAAATGAATGAAAACTTTAGATTTACTCTTTAAAAAATATACCCATGTTCTCCTACTGAAATCATCAATGAAAGTAACACAATAAACTAATTTACCAATAGAAGCAACATCAACATGACCAAATACATCCAAATGGATTAGATCCAAGATACATGAAGACTTATGAGAAGATGAGTAAAACTAAATGCAGTTCTGTTTGCCATAAATACAATGTTTACAGAAATCAAACTCTAGATTGTAATGATTCATCCCTCCAACAAGGTTCTTATTTTTTAGGGCTTTCAAACCCTTCTCTCCAATGTGGCCAAGTATTTGGTGCCATAACATGGTCTTCTCTACATGCAACTTTGATTCGGTAGACAGAGCACCCTTGGGTACCCTTAAGCCATGACCATCCATAGAAGAGGAAACCAACTTTTTTTTCAGTGAAGTAGTTTCTGGCTTAATTTTATTAGAATTACTATTGTACTCAACCATGCATGCATCAAACATGTATAATGTACCCAATCTGTTTCCTCTTGCTATCACCATAGCACCTCTCACCTTTTTCACACCTACTTCAGAAAATTGTACATGTGCACCCACATATATTAGCTTGCTAATAGATATTAAATTTCTTGCTAGTCCTGGGATATGCAAGACACCATCAAATCATCTAACTCTACCATCAGAAAATTTCACATGAATAATACCATGGCCAACAATATCAAGGAAAAAATTATCACCCAAATACACCTTACCAGCATCATAGTTTTCATACTTACTAAACTTGTTCCTATCAGGAATCATGTGGAAAGATACACCTAAGTCTATCAACCATGCATTATCACCTACAGGAGTGGCTAATGCTGCAATAAAGTCATCTTCATCTTCCTTTTCAGACTCAAAATTATAATCTTGCTTCTTAGACTTCTTTTTCTTTTTCTTCTCTTCTTTACTTTCCTTTTAGAAGTGTCTAGATTTGCCACAGTTTCAGCATATTGCCTTGGACTTACCAAGAAGTTTTGATCTCCCCTTATTCTTCGACTTAGAATGGCCATGCTGCTTCTCATCTTTGCCTCATTATTTTGGTCCTCCTCAAACACTCAAAGCCTCTTTGGCATTCAGAGAGACCTTCCTCCTCATTTCCTTGGAGAGTAGAGAACCAACAACATCCTCCATCTTCAAGATGATTGAAGTGCTCCCAATGGCCATGACTAGGTTGTCCCATGAGTCTGGCAGCAAACACAACAAAGTTTGATACCTTTCTTCTTCATCCATTTTCACCCCAACTGAGATCAATTGAGTCACCAACATATTGAAAGTTTCCAGATGCTCAGAAATACATCCACCTTCTTCCATTCTCAAGGAATACAACTTCTTCCTCAAGAAAATCTTGTTTACTAGAGATTTGGCTTGGTATCTCACTCAACTACTTCCATAGCTTCTTCAAAGTGGATTCTTCATGGACATTTATCAGAATTGAGTCTACAAGGCATAGTCTTATGAGACCTTTAGCTTTTCTACCCATCACATCATATTATGTAGCCAAAGTTGGATCTGTAGGCCTCTGGACTTTTTCATCCACTGCATCCCATAGATCTCGATGAATCAACAGATCTTCCATATTTAGCATCCACATTTCAAAATTCATGCTAGAAAATTTCTCTACCTCAATCCTCCCAAATGTGCTTTCCATCCAAAAAATATCTCCATCAAGATCACAAAGTATCCTCTGCACAAGCTCCCACTCAAACCTTGATTAGCAAAAAAAACCCAATAATCCAAAACTAAAACGAAAGATGATCAGGCTCTGATACAACTTGTAAGGAAGTTAAAGTAGCAGAAACAACTTCCTATGCCAATCTTGAGGAGAAACATTATGTAAAACTTTTAAAACTGATCTAACAATTATAGAAATTCCAGAAGCATGTTCAAAACATGAAATAAATAATGAAACACAAAACACTAGATATACATGGGGAAAACCCATTCAGGTAAAAATCCCCACACTCCAAAATCCTAATCAATGTATTCCAAATCCAATAACAAGATTACATACACTTGCAGAGCAAGTTTACTACAAGAGTATCACTAGTAATCAACTCTCGAAGAATTCTAGCAACATTCTAGCAGCATAATAGTACCTACAAACTCACATACACAAACTACTCCTCAAGCCTCCAACTTATAGACTTCTGGCTATAAAAGAAACCATATATGGTTTTAGAAAACCATGTGCAAAACTTCTCAGTCAAGATTCCAATCTAAAAATAAGCTCTCACGTCCAAAATTAAATCCCCTATTTTTGACCCTTACAGATGTCATAAAATCTATCATAATATGCCAAAAAATAGGCCTTCCATAATATACCACTATGTGGGCATCTTTTGACACCTAATAAAACAATTTTCAAAGCACCGACAGTGTGTAATATCTGTAGGAAATTATTAAATGAAAAATAACTATCACAAGAAATATGCAAGGTTGAGACATCTCATTTCCAAACATGTTTCAATTCACACCCCCAAAGTGCGAATGAATATCAAATTTATCAGAGAAAAATAGAAACTGAAGAGTAAATACCAAAATGGAATATTAAGCACAATCTCTTTAATGCATAGCATTAACAACCTACTCTTTGATGGCAATAACTGACAAATGCATGCATAATTGTATATATAAAAACCATGAACTCTTACAAAACAAAATTAAAAATCAAAACATAAAAATATTAGCTCAATAATTATATATATAAAAACCATGAACTTTCACAAAACAAAATTAAAAATCAAAACATAAAAATATTAGCTCATGATTTGAGAACAATAAAGCATTAAATCCAATGAAAATAGAGGAAAGATGGCTAAAATTAAGAAAAGTCTGTAGTCTTCTCATCTAACCTTTTCATCCCTGCAAACACAAAATATTCTACAACAAAAACAAAAATGAGAAAAATGGTGTGTTTACGGTAAGTAAGAGTCTTTTATATGCTTTAATTTCATTTTGGAAAGTTGTTTTTTATTATGGTAAGCTGTAAAACAAGGGTGCAGATCCCTATACAACATAGCCCAGAGGGCAAGCAAAGGCCTCACACAGGCCAGAAACAGTGCTTTAATAGCAGACGGACAATAAAGCCCAACAGGCTAAGTAAAAAGGCTGTAAGGAACAACAACCTAAATAATTGCAGAACTAGACCTATCAGGTTGAACACCCTTGGCTAGAGTATGGTTCAGTAAAACATGCTTGGGAAGACCTCGCTTCCTCCTTTCGCCAACAGTCCAAAAAACATCATCTCCATCCACAGAAAAAGGAGGAGGAGAAACTCTCTCCAAATCCTTGGAAGGGGCCAAATCTTGGGGCATAACAACACCAGCCCCAGCAACAACATGTGTACCTATAGTATTAGTCCAAGACATAATAACATTAGCAGCCAAGATCTCAGCAGTAGACCTAGCAACAATAGCAATAGTAGGGGAGGTCCCTATAGAAGTTCCATAAATAATAGTAGTAGCAAGGGAGGTCCTTGCAGCACACCTAGCAATAGGGGAGGACCCTGACAATACAACAACAACCCCAATGGAAGACATTGCCCCAACAATAGTATTAGTAGAAACAATGATAGATGTCTCGGTAATAGTCCCAGCAGTAGTCCCAGCAGCATAACCACCAACAGTAGCCTTCGCCACAAAATCAAGAACCACCTCAATATCAGGAGCAGACCCATCATCATCAGAGGAATGTTTAGTGGTCTCTGACCTAGAAATATCCTTAGCAGCATGAATTGTAAGATGTTTAGGAAAAGCATTCTTTCACCAGAAGGAAGTATGAGGGATCTTTAAGCGAGGGCACCCAGAAGCTAGATGACCCATAGCAAAGCACCTACAACATCGGAAGGGAGTACCTTCATAGTCCAAAATCTCCCTCCAAGATCTATTAGCAACCTACAGCACAATCTCTACATGGAGAGGCTTAGAGAGATCCAAATCCACAAGAACATGAGCATAAGTTGTATGAGAGAACAAGGTAGTCGCTTGATCTACCTTAATAAAAGAACCCAAAGAATTACCAATACCCTCATAACAAGAATTGTACCAAAGATACAGCGGGAGATTCAGGAGATGAATCCAAATAGGCATTCTATTGAAAGACTTAGTCAATGGGTTAAAGGAGGGAACCTAATGCTTGAGAAGGAGGGCATGATGGCCCAAAAACCAAGCATGAGTATCAAGAACAACATTCCAATCAGAAACTAAATCAAAAGCAACTATAAAGAAACACTTTGTACAAGGGTAAATTTCTATTTTCCCTTTTATGATAGGGGGCCAATGCTCTGAAACCTAGAGGTTCAAATCACCCATCCGAGGCCACCAACAGTCAAATCTACAAATCAAACCCTGCTTAGAGAAATAGTCCACATGTTTTAAAACCTTATCCCCTAGGACCACTACAAGGGGAGGCAAGTTTGACTGAGAAATAAATCTCCTAGAAACTAGAGTAGTAGCACCATTAGCAGAGTCCTCATGCCTTCGAGGAGAACCACTACTAACAATTTTTGCATAAGAGGTAGTAGCAACAACAACAGCCCCAGAGACGAACAATGTACCAACAACCGCAGACATGCTAGCAGTAGATGAAACCCCTACATTTAAACCAGCAGACGAACCTTGCAAAGAAGCAGGCATAGACAAGGACAGCATTCTAATGGCAACTCTAGCAGCTGAGCCCATGGATGGCGCACCAATAGCCACAGCCACACTAGCAGTAGAAGAAAACCCAACAGCAATAGATGGAATCCCTGCATTTAAAGTAGTAGACAAACCCTGTAAAGCAGCAGTCATAGACATGGATGGCACTCCAACGACAACTCCAATAGTTGAGCCCATGGATAGCGCACCAATAGTCGCAGCCACACCAGCAGCAGAAGAAAACCCTACAATTAGCCCAGCAACAGATGAATCCTGTGATCCAGGAATATGGGCGGGAAGAGGAGCGGGAGAGCCCATTTCAAAAAATTGAAGGATCTGTATTATTTTGGAAAGTTGTTAATTCTACAATTTGTTGCACAATAAACTCCTAAAATTTAGCCCACTTAAATATAATATTTTAATTGAAATTTAGACTTTTCATTAATGCCCTTTTATTTAACTTATCTTTCAAGATGTCATTAAATAAAACCTATTTTAGTAAGTTTTATTAATTTATCATCTATGTTTTATTATATAAACATTTTTTTTATAATTAAGAGAATGAATATATAATAAACAATATTAGAGAATGAATATATAATAAACAACATGATTGTTTACTATTTTATTAAGTTTTATTTATCATCTATAATAAAACATTTTTTTTAAAATAATTTAGAGAGATCATATTTGGAGGAAAATTTTCAAAAATAAAAAAATAAAAAGATAGATTTATTAATAACAAAATTAATTAATTTTATTTCATTTTGGACATTTATATCTTTTATTTAAATTAGAGAGATCATATTTGGAGGAAAAATTTTAAAAATAAAAAAATAAAAAGATAGATTTATTAATAACAAAATTAATTAATTTTATTTCATTTTGGACATTTATATCTTTTATTTAAATTTTCTGATTTAAACCATATTGTAATTTAAATTTTCTTTTATATTAAAAAAATAGTAAAGGATTAGGGACAACTCAATGTTATAATCAATTTTGTTTTTAAAAAGGTACATCCTCTCTTCTCTAAAATACATGCATGCACATAATTGTATATATAAAAACCATGAACTCCCACAAAACAAAATTAATAATATAAACATAAAAATATTAGCTTAGTAATTGTATATATAAAAACCATGAACTTTCACAAAACAAAATTAAAAATCAAAACATAAAAATCTTAGCTCAGGATTTGAGAATTATAAAGCATTAAATCCAAAGCAAATAGAGGAAAGAGGGTAAAATTAAGAAAAGTCTGTAGTCTTCTCATCTAACCTTTTCATCCCTGCACACACATAAAATATTCTACAACAAAAACAAAAATGAGAAAAATGGTGTGTTTAGGGTAAGTAAGAGTCTTTTATATGCTTAAATTTCATTTTGAAAAGTTGTTAATTCTACAATTTGTTGCATAATAAACTCCTAAAATTTAGCCCACTTAGATTTAATATTTTAATTGAAATTTAGACTTTTCATTAATGCCATTTTATTTAACTTATTTAAATAAAACCTATTTTAATAAGTTTTATTAATTTATCATCTATGTTTTTTTTTATAGATAAGTACGGTATAAGGGAACCGCTCCCACTAAAATAGATCCAAAAATTAGAACAAGCATGCCCTTTTACAGGGGTGTGAAAGAAACAAAAAGGGATAGTCCTAGATTTCAACTAAGATCCATAGATCCTAAAGACCCAACCTGAATCAATGGTGAGAAACAACTTTGTGAGGATTTTCTTTTTTCTTTTTCTTTTGTACCACTTTCCAATCATCCTGGTTTCCATTTTCAATGTGCTTCTCATGATGGGGGGGTTGAGATTTTCTAGTAATTGTAGAGGGGCTCCTACCCCTATCCATAGGAAGCTGTTGATCATTCTTAGGTGTAGAAGATGGCTTATCATCCAATTTCCTCCTGTCCTAAGGAGAAGCCCTTTGATTATGAAGCTCCGGAGGATTCTCAAGTGCACCTGCTGAGCACTCAACTGTGTAGTGATGGGGAGCAACATCTTTCCACCATGTGGCTTGGTGATCTGGGTTATTTTGGAGCTAGGGTAGTCTGTGAGTATGTGACCAGTTTTGTAAGATCTTCTACAACGAAAGGGCAAGCCTTCATAGTCCAAAGGTTGGGTCCAGCTGCAGCCATGAATATTAAAAATGATTTTTGCCGATAGTTCTTTTGAAATATCCAAGTCCACCAAAATACAGGCAAAGGTTGTATGTATGAAGTCAGATGAATCATTATCTGTCGCTATGAAGTTGCCAATAGAATCACCAATTGCTTCGAAATAAGAATCAGCCCAGAAATAAAGTGGCAATTTGGGGAGTCGAACCCAAATTGGCATGATATCGAAGGATTATGTTAGAGGATCAAAAGTAGGATACCACAATTTTAACAATAATAGATGATTCCCCCAAGCCCAACGGGAACAAAAAATTGTATTACGATCTTCAACACTATCAAAAACTACCACAAAAAAGCCACCCGCACAGGGATAGATTTCCAGATTTTATCTTAAAATGGGCTTCCAGGTTTCTGAGATCCAAAGATGGAGTTCAGGGAGGCTTGGCCAGAAGCAGTTGAATCTTCCAATCAGTCCATTCTCTGTAAAGTACTCTTCATTTTCAACTATTTCATTTTTTACTTCCTCAGGTAACAGTATTTCAATAGGCTTCTCTGAGCATCAGATAGGTTTACCTGAATCCGATCGATTCCTAATGATTGCAAGGGAAATGCTCCCAAATGAGGCCGAGCCCGCAGGTAGGTTATGCCAAACTTCCTTAGCCCTAACACCAAGAGAGCCACCTGTCTTGCCACAGGGCCCAAGGCTGCCAAAGATTGGGCGAGAGGCCAAGGTGTGAGAGGGGGAGAAAGCTGGCTGTCGATTGTCAAAAGCTCCTTTACCAGGCTCTACTCTAGAAGATGACTTGAGATTTGATCGAAGCAGAGCGTCCCTAAAACCTTCTCCCGAGCGAGATGTAGCCGTGGCCGAATTCGCTATCCCTGCGCCAAGGTGATCGTTGTTGAGGATAGGCCTTGCATCAGACTTAAAAGCTTGCCACGAAGAATTGGAGGGGGTATTTTCGTTTTGCGCTAGAGGAGAATGCAGTGATCCAGAAGCCAGATTTACTTGTAAATTTTCAAAACCCTAGCATCCGAAGAGATCGGTAGCTATAACTTGCTTCTTTGATATCTTCTTATTTTAATTTATCATCTATGTTTTATTATATAAACAATTTTTTTATATAATTAAGAGAATGGATATATAATAAATAATATTAGAGAATGAATTTATAATAAACAATATGATTGTTTATTATTTTAGTAAGTTTTTTTAATTTATGATCTATGTTTCATTATAGAAACAATTTGTTTTAAAATAATTTAGAGAGATCTATGTTTTATTATAGAAACAATTTTTTTAAAAATAATTTGGAGAGATCATATTTTGAGGAAAATTTTAAAAAAATAAAAATAAAAGGATAGATTTATTAATAAGAAAATAAATTAATTTTATTTCATTTTGCATTTATATCTCTTATTGAAATTTTCTCATTTAAACCACATTGTAATTTAAATTTAAGGATTATAATTACTAGTATATTTATATTTAAAAAAATATATCTAAAATACACCGAGGTATATCTTTTTTCCATAGTTTCTTTGATTTTCTCTTGCAATTTTTTATTTGGTTTTTATTTTTAAATTTTTCTATCATGATTTTCTCTAACTATTTCTCCTCTCAACAGTTTCCAATTTCTTTTTTTGGTTTTTATTTTTTATTTTTTTATTTTTTCCAATTTCTTTTTTGGTTCCATAGTTTTTGTGATTTAGCTTTTTCTCCTTCAACCATTTTTAATTTATTTTTTAGTTTATTTTCTTTGATTTTCTTAAGTTTTATTTTTTATTTCTTATAAATTACTAGTATATCTAAGAGGTATATCTTTTTTCTATAGTTTCTTTGATTTTCTCTTGAAATTTCTTTTATGGTTTTTATTTTTTATTTTTTCCAATTTCTTTTTTGGTTGCATAGTTTTCATGATTTTCTCATCTTTTTCTCCTTACAATAGTTTCCAATTTCTTTTTTGGTTTTTATTTTTTATTTTTTCCAATTTCTTTTTTGATTCCATAGTTTTTGTGATTTATCTTTTTCTCCTTCAATGGTTTTTAATTTTTTTTTAGTTTTTTTTCTTTGATTTTCTGAAGTTTTATTTTTTATTTCCTTTTTCGTATTTTAATTTTTTTCTTATAAATTTAGGGAGAAAAAATGAGTGCTCTCATCCCACCCTCATGTGACTGTATAATGCCTCTAGCGTAATAACACCTCTCGGCATAGTTAAATGGAGAATAACTAGTATATTTATATTTTAAAAAGTATATGTAAAGTACGTTGAGGGATATCCTTTTTCATAGTTACTTTGATTTTCTCACTTTTTTTGGTTTGCAATTTCTTTTTTGATTTTGATTTTTAAAAATTTTTAATTTTAGTTTTTGGTTCCATAGTTTCCATGATTTTCTCCAGCTTTTTCTCCTTCCAACAATTTCTAATTTCTTTTTTGGTTTTTATTTTTTATTTTTTCCAATTTATTTTTTAGTTTTCAGCTTTTCTTTTTTCCAATATCTTTTTTGGTTCTAGCTTTTTCTCCTTCAATACTTTTTAATGTCTTTTTTGGTTTTTTTTCTTTGATTTTCTTAAGATTTTTTTTTTTTAATTTTTTTTGGTATTTAAATTTTTTTTATAAATTTAGGCAGAAAAAATGAGTGCTCTCATCCCCACCCCAATGTGACTGTAGAACGCCTCTCAACATAATTAGAGTTATGGTTAATATTAGAGTTAGGGCAATAATTAGGGTTAGAATTATGATTAGAATTAGGGTAGGTTTCTCATTACAACTATGTAACCTTGTTGCTTAGCCTATTGGGCTTTGCTGGTTTTTATTTTACAGGAAGGTTGTTGTGCATGTGCTGCTAGTTTTTTCTTTGTGTTGGCTGAGTACTGTCAATACATTGTTTTCTTGCCCCCTGGGCTTGGTTTTGTAAAAGGGTTCAGCCCCTGGTTTTTGCCGCCTTATTATATCAAAAACTAAGGTTGGAGTTAGGGTTAGGATTAGAATTAAACTTATGGTTAGAGTTAGAATTAGGGTTCCTATTAGAATTAGTTTTAGAATTAAGGTGAAAGACTATTAGAATTAGGTTAGGGTTATAATAGGGTTAGGGTTGGAATTGAGGTAAGGATTAGAGTTAGAATTAGGGTTACTAAATTAGGGTAAGTATTAGAGTTACAATTAGGGTTAGAGTTAGGGATAGAGTTAAGGTTAGAATTTGGGTTAGGGTTAGGATTAGAATTAGGGTTAATGCTTGAATTAGGTTAGGATTATAATTAGGGTTAAAATCATAGTTAGAATTAGGATTAAGTTAAGGGTTAGGGTTAGTGTTAGATTTAAAATTAGGGTTATAGTTAGGGTGGAATCAGGATTATGATTAAAATTAGGGTTAGGGTTAGAGTTAGGGTTGGGGTTCCTATTAAAATTAAGGTTAGAATTAAGGTAGGTTACCATTAGAATTAGTGTAAGAATTAAAGTTACAATTAAGGTTAAGTTTAGTATTAAGGTTAGCGATAGTGTTTCAATTAGGATTAACCTTAGGGTTAAAATTAGATATATGTTTAGGGTTAGAATTACAATTACAATTAGGATTACAGTTTGAAAAAAGGGTGACAATTAGAATTAGGGTTAGGGTTGGAATTGAGGTTAGGGTTAGAGTAAGAATTAGGGTTACTAAAGTAGGGTAAGCATTAGAGTTACATTTAGGGTTAGGGTTAGGGCTAGACTTAGAGTTAGAATTTGGGTTAGGGTTAAGAGTAGAAATAGGGTTAATATTAGAATCAAGTTACTGTTATAATTAGGGTTAGGTTTGGAATTGAGGTTAGGATTAGATTTAGAGTTAGGGCTACTAAATTAGGGTAAGCATTAGAATTACAATTAGGGTTAGGATTAGGGCTAGAGTTAGGTTTAGAATTTGGGTTAGGGTTAGGGTTAAAATCATACTTAGAATTAGGATTAGGGTTAGAATTAGGGTTATAGTTAGGGTAGAATAAGAGTTATGATTAAAATTAGGGTTAGGGTTAGGGTTAGAGTTAGGATTAGGATTAGGATTAGGATTCTTATTAGAATTAAGTTTAGAATTAAGGTGAATTAGTCTTAGAATTAGGCTAAGAATTAGAGTTAGGGAAAGCATTAGAGTTACAGTTAGGGATAAGGTTAGGGCTAGAGTTAGGGTTATAATTCAGGTTAGGGTTAGAGTTAAAATCATAGTTAGAATTAGGATTAAGGTAAGGGTTAGGATTATTGTTAGATTTAAAATTAGGGTTATAGTTAGGGTAGAATGACTATTATAATTAGAATTAGGGTCAAGGTTAGAATTAGGGTTGGGGTTCCTACTATAATTAGGGTAAGAATTAAGGTGGGTTACTATTAGAATTAGGGTAAGAATTAGAGTTATAATTAGTGTTAAGTTTAGTATTAAGGTTAGGGATAGTGTTTCCATTAGGATCAGCCTTAGGGTTAAAATTAGAGCTATGTTTAGGGTTAGAGTAAAGGTTAGGGTTAGGGTAAGAGTTAGGGTTAGATTTACGATTGGGGTGAAATTTAGGGTTACAATTAAAATTAATGTTATGATTAGGGTTATAGTTAGAATTATTTTATAAACCCAAGCAATCTAAACGTATTTCTAAATCTAACCTATTTAACATAATTCTAACAATAATTTTTGTTGTAACTCTAATAATAAAACTAACCCTAATGCTAACCATAATCACAACCCTAATTTGAACCGTGATTATATTCCTAACCCTAATCCCAACTCTAATTCTAAACTAAACAATAACCCAAACCCTAATTATAACCCCTAACTCTAATCATAAATATAATATATAATATAATTAGAATTAGAATTATTATATAATATAATATAATATTATATATTAGGTATATTATTATAACATATTATATTATATTATATCTAATCTATATTATATTATTATATTATATAATTATAATAATTCATATAATTATATAATATAGTTAGAATTAGGCTTGCGGTTCTCGATGCTACTAGCATATTTATATGAAATATAATATATCTAAAGTACGTCGAGAGATATCCTCGAGGCACCTAATGTTAGGATTAGTGATTAAAAATAGGCACCTAGAGAGACGTACTTTAGATATATTATATTTAATATGAATATGTTAGTTATTTTATCTTTTATTAATCCATAATTATGTTGAGAGACATTTGCTATCGCAACAAGGGCTGAAAGATTCAGATTCCTATAAACATTTAGATTCTGTAAACAAAAATCATAAAATATTTAAATAAATAAATTCATATAAATTAGAAAAAAATTCTTATCCAATTTATTTTTGGTTCATAGTTTTTGTGATTTTTTATTTTCAATTTATTTTTAATTTTTAATTTTTAATTTTTTCTAATGGTTCGATAGTTTTTGTGATTTTCTTATTTTCAATTTCTTTTATGGTTTTTATTTTTTTATTTTTTCTAATTTATTTTTCAAATCAACTATGGAAAAGAGATATCCCTCGCATACTTTAGATATATTTTTTAAATATAAATATACTAGTTATATTTTAAGTAATTACTTTAAAGTTGTGACTAAATTTGAGTAAATGGTATCACCCTAAATTTTGCAAAAATTATCCAGTAAATAAAGTTAGTAGTTAAACACAAAGTATAAGAATACTTAGTTATTAATGTTAAATGTTAAACCTTGTTAACAACTTGAGGTTTTTAGTCCCAATTAATAAATTATTTTAACTTTTAAGTAACTTGGGTGGAAATCCTCTTTACAACAAACTTTGAAAAATTATATTTGTACAATATTAAATAACTACAAAGAAAGGTTGAATCTTAGAATATAAAATTTGTATTGAACATAGTGAAGAAAGGCATTGATGGTATGTTACTTTTAAAAACTAGTTCTAGAAAAAAGGGAACTAAGTTGGGCTTTGTTATAGAAAATGAGTGTAAAGCAAGGGTGAGTGCATTTTGTATCTCAAGAAATGTAGTTGTAGATGTTATTGTAAATCTAATAGTATGAAGCATTCCATTTATTAATGTATATATGTTTTGTCTTTGTTCTTGTTCATAAGATTATCAAGTCACAATTATATTAGTCATTGTAGAATCTTTTCTTCACTGTTGTTATATAAAGTTGGTACATATGAAGTTGTGAGTATAGATGTAGAAAGAGGAAAGCCAAATTTCTAAGAAATTGGAAGGCAAACTCAATAGTTGACTTTTTTTTCAAAAACAGAGAATCCCAACAAAAATAATGGTAAATATAGAAAAATTTGAAGGAATAACTAATCATAAAAACTCTTAGGTTTAGTATTTTATTTTCATTTAGTGTGGTTTAAATTATTTTAAAATAGATTTCACTTAATTTATTAAGAATTTAAAAAAAAAATAATTAAGTAAAATTAAATTATAAATTTAGTTAAAAATATATTATTATAATGTTATATTTTATAAATTTAAATAGTAATAGTAATATTAATTTAATATTAATATTAGGCCCTTTAAAAAAAACTCCTTAATCAAAAAATTAATATTAATTTAAAAATAATTTAATAAAAAGTAAGATATAAAGAAAATGGTATGTTTATATGTTAAATATTTATAGATTGAATTACTAAGTAAAAAAAATATTATGTAATAATGTGAATGAATTTAATAAAAATATTTTTTAGGTTATATAAATATTTTCAAAGAATATATCAATTTAAAATATTTAAATTTAATTGATGAGTAGTATATGGTAATTGTATATAAAAACTAGAACATAATGATATCTTTCTTAAATGATACTATATTAAGAGGTGCAAGGGTTTCACAGATAAGAAAATAATAATATTAGTAACTTAAGATTTGATTTAGATGCATTAGTAACTTAAGATTTGATTTGTCCCAATAATGATATTTGTAACTTAAATGCATTAATATGATTTGATATTTTTAGATGGTAAAGATTTGATTTGTGGGAAGATTTGATTTTTCACATTATTACTTTAAATAAATGTAATCATTGTAAAAATCTATATAATATTTGATTAACACTTAGTTACTAGATTTTCATAACATTATCATAAATGGTTATGTCATAAGCATAATATGGCAAAAAAAATTTCAATAACAATAATATAAAAGCTATAACTTAATGATTATTACAACTAAAATTATAAATATAGTTGTAGCCTTACTCCCTATATAAACCTTAAATAATAATTAACAATCTTTTAAGCTTAACTCTTTATTAAGCCATATAGACCATTTGGACGTAATTAAGATTTTGGATCTCTCTTCCAGATAAAATTATATAAAAAAAAGTGCATATAAATAAAATAACTAGTTATACAATTTTGAAACAAAAGGAAAACTATGTTTTTTTTGTTTTTACTCGAACAAAACAATCATGAAAGTGAAGTTGAAAACTTGAAGTACACTACTGTAGATTTAACTATACACAGTAGATTTGGACAAGATTGGTTGTAATAGTCAAGCTAAGCCATGCACATTTAGATGTAAAAGACTAGGGCAAAATCTATAGTTTTACCAAGCATCCAAACATAAAAGATACGACCATTATATTAAATCCAAGCAATATTACAAAGAAAACCATGCTTGGAGTATTGTACAACTAATGGGTTATAGCACCTCTTTTTTTAATATGTAATGAATACATTTTGATATAGAGATTCCCGTCCATGAACAGTCTAGTTTATTAAACTCAAAACAAGTACATTAAATAATGAGTAAACCATCTAGAGCTCTAAAAGTTATTTCATTTCAAAAATTCATGGCACAAATTTTCCACTGATCAATCTGATTAATAGTGGGAAAGGAAGTGTACTCACTAAATTGAATGCATTTTTTCACATTTTTATCTTAATGGAAGCCACTAATTATTGGACTTTGAAAGTGAAGGAGGCTTTGATTTTGTACTCTCTAACCTCCTAGCTAGTTATTTCTTCTCCTATAGTAAATACCACAAACCCTAATTTTTTCAAGGGTGAGTTCTCTCCTAAGAATTGAAGCTAAGACCTGTGCTAAAAAAATTTTACACCTTTCTAAACTAGCCTTTGACTCTCTTTATGTAACACCTGGGAGAAAAAAATGGTTAAAGGGTTGGGGAAAGGAGAAATAAAGAGGGAAAGGAATAGAGAAACAAGAGGAAAAGGGAAGAGTATCAAGGGCCTAGAGTCCAGATTTAAGATTGGAAAGAATGAGCTATATAACACTTGGCCTGTGCAAGACTATTCTCAAAAGCAAACACGAAAGGAAGATTTTAGAAGTAAAAGTTTTTATGAGCCTTTTTCTAAAATCCCTAAATGGGAATCCACTTCGTGATTCACCCACAAACATAATATGCTTGTTTTGAATGCTTTCAAAAAACTTCCTTGCATCAAACCTAATGTTTTGTAAGGAAGTTAAAGTAGCGGAAACAACTTCCTACGCCAATCTTGAGGAGAAACATTATGTAACACTTTTAAAACTATTCTAACAATTACAGAAATTCCAAAAGCACATTCAAAACATGAAATAAAGAATGAACACAAAACACTAGCTACACGTGGGGAAAACCCTTTCGGGTGAAAAACCCCAAACTCCAAAAGCCTACTCAATGTATTCCAAATCCAATAACAAGATTACATACACTTGCAGAGCAATTTTATTATAGGAGTATCACCAGTAATCAACTCTAGAAGAAATCTGACAACATTCCAATACCATAATAGTACTTGCAAACTCACATACACAAACTACTCCTGAAGCCTCCAAATTATAGACTTCTGGCTATACAAGAAACCATTTATGGTTTTACAAAACCATGTGTGAAACTTCTCAGCCAAGATTCTAGTCTAAAAATAATCTCTCACATCCAAAATGAAATCCCCTATTTTTGACCCTTACAAATGTCATAGAATCTATCATAATATGCCTAAAAATAGGCCTTCCATAATATACCACTATGTGGGCATCTTTTGACACCTAATAAACCAATTTTCAAAGCACCGACAATGTGTAACATCTGTAGGAAAATATTAAATGAAAAATAACTATTATGAGAAATATGGAAGGTTGAGACATCTCATTTCCCAACATTCAACCACTTGTCAAATACCTTGCAAGAACTAGGAGATTAACACCATCATGGGTCAACTGCTATGGGCCAAAAAGCCCATATACTCAGAACACTACATAAATTTTGTTGTGTTCACAGGCTTAGTTAATGCATCTACAACATTTGCCACAGTCTCTACCTTATCCAGTTTCACCCTGTCATCCTTGACCATATCTCTCACAAAGTGATACTAAACATCAATGTGTTTGGTCTTGGCATGAAAAGTTGGGTTCTTCGCAAGGCAGATTGCACTTTGTTTGTCACAGTAAACTATAATTGTACCCTATTTCAATCCAATATCTAAACACAAATGCTTCATCAAAATGGCTTCTTTACAGGCATGAGTAGCTACGATGTACTCTGCCTCAGTAGTGGACAAAGTGACCACAGCGTGTCTCTTGCCCATCTAATTGATTGCAACACCATTAAGAGTAAAAACATTTGCATTGGCCGACCTTCTGCTATCGACATCACCGGCCCAGTGTAAATCCACAAAATCACAAATACTCAAGCAATGTTGATCTCCTATACCATGAAAATAAATAGAGTACTCTGTTGCACCCCACAAATATCTAAAGACCCTCTTAACTGCATCCCAATGCACTCTTCTAGGATTAGACATAAAACAAGAAAGAACTCCCATTGCTTGGGCAATGTCTAGTCTTGTACGGACCATATCATACATTAAGCTTCCAATTGCACTCTGGTAAGGTACTTTTCTTATGTCTTTGATCTCTGATGGGGATGTAGGACATTGTGGTTTACAAAGTGGTTTACAATCCTGCATGTTAAACCTTTTACAAAACTGAATAAACATACTTACTATGGCCAAGCCATAGCTTTCTATTCTCATGATCTCTTCTGATCTCCATCCCATGTATATGTTTTGTTGCACCAAGATCTTTCATTTCAAATTTTGCAGAGCTGAGATTTCAATTTTGCAATCAAACCTTTTCCTTTCCCAATAAAGAGCATGTCATCAACATATAAAGCAATTACCAGGAAACAATCACCATCAGATTTAAAATATACATAATGATCAGATTTAGACCGCATAAATCCCAAACTCAACACATAAGTATCAATCTTCTGGTACCACATCCTAGGACTTTGTTTAAGGCCATATAGAGATTTCTTTAATTTAAAAACCAACTTGCTTTTACCTTTCACCACATAGTGCTCTAGATGTGTCATATAGATTTCTTCCTCCGAATCACCATGAAGGAAAGTAGTTTTCACATTTATTTGTTTGACCTCTAGGTCATAAGCTACTACAATATATAACAAAAACTAAATAGATGACATTTTAGCAACACGAGAAAAGATCTCATTGTAATCAATACCCTCAACCTAAGAGTATCCCTTTGCATCCAACTGTGCTTTATACTTTTCACCATTTCCATCTAACCGAATCTTCATCCATGGGTATTTTCCAGGACTTTGCATCATTCATACCCAAAGCCTCTTGCATAGATCTCGGTTCACTAATGTTAGTACTCAAAGAAAGTATACACTTCCAATCATCAGGTGGATACCCATACCTTTCAAGTGGTTGCCTATGCCTTGTAGACTTTTAAACAAGATGAGTGGAGGTTCTTCCACTTCTTCATCCTCTTCTTCCTCTTCTAAAGATTTAGAGCCTGATGAGCTCTCCTCAACTTCTTGTCTATCTTGAGGTCTCAAATCATCTTTCTCAGGTGTAGAAGGAACTTGAATCACATCCTTTTCCTGTTCAATTTCTTTATGTTGTTTTGACTGAAAAGTAACAGGAGAAGATTTAGTCTCTCTAAAAATAACACTTCTAGAATAAATTACCTTATGTGCAATAGCGTCCCAAAGCATGTATCCTTTCACACCATAGCTGTAGCTAATGAAGATACATTTGACAACCTTAGAATCCAACTTTGTTCTCTTCTCCTTAGGCACATGTGCATATGCCTGACAACCAAAAACTTTTAGATGTCTAAGTGTTTAGGCTTCTTCCCCGACCATGCCTCTATTGGCAATTTATCAACAAGTGCTGGTGTAGGAGATATATTCATCAAATAACAAGCAGTGGCAATAACTTCAGCCCAAAACTTTTGTTCTAGACTAGCTACAGTCAACATGCTCCTGGCCTTCTCCATTAACGTTTTGTTTATTATTTCTACAACTCCATTCTACTGAGGAGAATATGGAGTTGTCTTTTGTCTTTTAGTCCTGCAATCTATATAGAATCTATTAAAATCTATAGAATAGTACTAACTACCATTATCAGTTCTCAAACATTTAATTTTATTTCTAGTCTGAGTTTCTACCATAGCCTTGAACTCCTTAAAATGAATGAAAACTTTAGATTTACTCTTTAAAAAATATACCCATGTTCTCCTACTGAAATCATCAATGAAAGTAACACAATAAACTAATTTACCAATAGAAGCAACATCAACATGACCAAATACATCCGAATGGATTAGATCCAAGTTACATGAAGACTTATGAGCAGATGAGTAAAACTGAATACAGTTCTGTTTGCCATAAATACAATGTTTACAGAAATCAAACTCTAGATTTTAATGATTCATCCCTCCAACAAGGTTCTTATTTTTTAGGGCTTTCAAACCCTTCTCTCCAATGTGGCCAAGTATTTGGTGCCATAACATGGTCTTCTCTACATGCAACTTTGATTCAGTAGATAGAGCACCCTTGGGTACCCATAAGCCATGACCATCCGTAGAAGAGGAAACCATCTCTTTTTTCAGTGAAGTAGTTTCTGGCTTAATTTTATTAGAATTACTATTGTACTCAACCATGCATGCATCAAACATGTACAATGTACCCAATCTATTTCCTCTTGCTATCACCATAGCACCTCTCACCTTTTTCACACCTACTTCAGAAAATTGTACATGTGCACCCACATATATTAGCTTGCTAATAGATATTAAATTTCTTGCTAGTCCTGGGATATGCAAGACACCATCCAATCATCTAACTCTACCATCAGAAAATTTCACATGAATAATACCATGGCCAACAATGTCAAGGAAAAAATTATCACCCAAATACACCTTACCACCATCATAGTTTTCATACTTACTAAACTAGTTCCTATTAGGAATCATGTGGAAAGATGCACCTAAGTCTATCAACCATGCATTATCACCTACACGAGTGGCTAATGCTGCAATAAAGTCATCTTCATCTTCCTTTTCAGACTTAGAATTATAATCTTGCTTCTTAGACTTCTTTTTCTTTTTCTTCTCTTCTTTACTTTCCTTTTAGAAGTGTCTGGATTTGCCACAGTTTCAGCATATTGCCTTGGACTTACCAAGAAGTTTTGATCTCCCCTTATTCTTCGACTTAGAATGGCCATGCTGCTTCTCATCTTTGCCTCATTATTTTGGTCCTCCTCAAACACTCAAAGCCTCTTTGGCATTCAGAGAGACCTTCCATCTCATTTCCTTGGAGAGTAGACAACCAACAACATCCTCCATCTTCAAGATGATTGAAGTGCTCCCAATGGCCATGACTAGGTTGTCCCATGAGTCTGGCAGCAAACACAACAAAGTTTGATACCTTTCTTCTTCATCCATTTTCACCCCAACTGAGATCAATTGAGTCACCAACATATTGAAAGTTTCCAGATGCTCAGAAATACATCCACCTTCTTCCATTCTCAAGGAATACAACTTCTTCCTCAAGAAAATCTTGTTTACTAGAGATTTGGCTTGGTATCTCACTCAACTACTTCCATAGCTTCTTCGAAGTGGATTCTTCATGGACATTTATCAGAATCGAGTCTACAAGGCATAGTCTTATGAGGCCTTTAGCTTTTCTATCCATCACATCATATTGTGCAGCCAAAGTTGGATCTGTAGGCCTCTGGACTTTTTCATCCACTGCATCCCATAGATCTCGATGAATCAACAGATCTTCCATCTTCAGCGTCCACATTTCAAAATTCATGCTAGAAAATTTCTCTACCTCAATCCTCCCAAATGTGCTTTCCATCCAAAAAAATATCTCCATCAAGATCACAAAGTATCCTCTACACAAGCTCCCACTCAAACCTTGATTAGAAAAAAAAAACCCAATAATCCAGAACTAAAACGAAAGATGATCAAGGTCTGATACAACTTGTAAGGAAGTTAAAGTAGCAGAAACAACTTCCTAGGCCAATCCTGAGGAGAAACATTATGTAAAACTTTTAAAATTGATCTAACAATTATAGAAATTCCAGAAGCACGTTCAAAACATGAAATAAATAATGAAACACAAAACACTAGATATACATGGGGAAAACCCATTCAGGTAAAAATCTCCACACTCCAAAATCCTACTCAATGTATTCTAAATCCAATAACAAGATTACATACACTTGCAGATCAAGTTTATTACAAGAGTATCACTTGTAATCAACTCTCGAAGAATTCTGGCAACATTCTAGCAGCATAATAGTACCTACAAACTCACATACACAAACTACTCCTCAAGCCTCCAACTTATAGACTTCTGGCTATACAAGAAACCATATATGGTTTTAGAAAACCATGTGCAAAACTTCTCAGTCAAGATTCCAATCTAAAAATAAGCTCTCACGTCCAAAATTAAATCCCCTATTTTTGACCCTTATAGATGTCATAAAATCTATCATAATATGCCAAAAAATAGGCCTTCCATAATATACCACTATGTGGGCATCTTTTGACACCTAATAAACCAATTTTCAAAGCACCGACAGTGTGTAATATCTGTAGGAAAATATTAAATGAAAAATAACTATTACAAGAAATATGCAAGGTTGAGACATCTCATTTCCAAACATGTTTCAATTCACACCCCCAAAGTGCGAATGAATATCAAATTTATCAGAGAAAAATAGAAACTGAAGAGTAAATACCAAAATGGAATATTAAGCACAATCTCTTTAATGCATAGCATTAACAACCTACTGTTTGATGGCAATAACTGACCGTAATCCTCATTGAATCTATGGCAACAATATGCATGGCTTAAGTCGTGTGAGGTAAGATTAGTGTTCAATTCATATACTATTTACCACTATTATAAACTAAAAACCCCATATATAAAACATAAATAATGATATTAATATGAATATTATATCAATATAAATATTACAATTTTTGTTATAATATTGCATAGACTTCAAGAAAAAAATTATTTGTTTAAATTAAAAAAATATTCATTTAATAGCCAAAAAATTATTTGTTTTCTAACCAAATTTCCACAAGAATTTATTCACTCATAATTAAATTAAACAAGTTAATTTGTTAACATTGCCACCTCTTGGCTTCTAGATTTCTCCTCAATTTTAGGTGTTTGTTTCACTCAAAGTAGTGTTTGAATAGCAAAATTTGCCCTTAAGAGGTCATTTTTTTGAGCCAATCACAATAGGGATAATTTATTTTACCAATAATTTTTGTTAAAATTTTCTCATGTTGACTTAGGAAAAATTAAAATTTGTCCAACATGAAAAAAATACTTTGTTCTGATTGGTTTACTATAAATAGATTAATCACTAGATAAGACTAGATAAGAAAACAACTGATTGCAATAGTACTACATGACATTAGAATACTAACCATAATTTCTTAAGAATACTATACTTTAAAGAATACTTAAATATTTATATGGTTTATAAAATAACACAATTTACTTACCTTTTAAATTAAGATAACTCCAATGAATAAATTACTAAAGTTTTTAAAATGAATTCATAGAATATATAACGTTTCTAAAATTTGTTTTATCATTAAAAAAGATGCCCTACAAAAATTATTTGTGTTTATTAAAATAATTCATGTGAATATATATATTCATTTTATTCGTAATATTGAATTATATTAAGAACAACAAAAAGTTGCATTTTGACCATACTGCCTTGTAGATTTGTTAGTAGAGATCCATGACAATCTTGCCCAACTATACAGATCTATCTAGCTACCTACCCAAAGGCCACGTAGGGCCCAAAAAAGAACCATTATAGCGACGCAGTGATGTAGGAACATCCCGGACAAAAAACTATGATCAAGTCACAATCAAAACTTTGTGTATCTATTCGCCTTGGTGTATAATCTTTGTATAGAAGAAACATATGATCCAGTACATTTTCATGGTTGTTTGATGACAATTATGTTCCCCCATTATCATTAATGAAGTTGTTTTGTGAGAGTGTATATGTCTAGCTTTCAAGTGATCCTCAAAATGTGGTAGTGATGTATTGCATCGTAGGCAAAGGCTGAATAGGTTTGATGGTATGTGCATACCTTGTTTACACATGAATGCCAGTGGATGAGGCTTTGCAATTGTATGTCAATCATTGAACTGCCAATCATGAAGGAGTCTAAATTGCAATTCATCGAAGCTAATGTTGGATATTGGGGTAGGATATTAACATTCCCAAGTGAAACATGTCTTGGGCCTCCTGAAGTGTACCTACCTCCTGTGAAAAGAAGAGAGTTGCAAAGAATTCACTTAGAAGATGAAATTAATATTAGTGTTGTCCTATTTCTAATTTCAAAGTAAAGAGAGGTGCCATCAGAATTGTATCATCCAATAGTAGAGATTACTCATAACTATCACAGATCTATCAAAAGAGGATACTAGAAGGCAACTATATCCAAGATATTATCTTTACTTCCTACGCAAAGAAGAGGACTGGGGGAGAGGTGATAGTGAATGGCAGGGGAGACTCGGTCCAACACAAATTTGAGAAATTAAATCTATTTGACACCCAACTAGCATAAATGGGAAACGCCTCATCAAGGTAGTTTCAACAAAGATATCACTATTAAAAAAAAAATGTTCCAATGATTATGTGTCATTTTAGGAGTGATTAACATATAATTTAAAACATAATAAATGGACAAATAATGGAAGGTAAATGAAATGTTATATGTGGCAATACTCAAGGGGTCAATCAAACACATCAAAACATATGCCATGAGGATAGAAAGAGGTAAGGGATGGTTTAGAAGGAAGTTGTTTGACTTTCTTTACATTCTGGGTCCATTTATATTCCATGCAAGGAGGTGGAACATCTCTTACAAAGTGATAAAAGTTTTGTTGCTGGAAAGCAAAGGTGTCATCCACTGAAAGAAAATAGAGGCTCAACAAAAGAGTAGAAGATCAGTTGCAGAGAATGCAAATTAGGGCACCTGAGGGTACAGAGAGAAGAGAGAGAGATTGGAGCCTAGCGAGGCTGTGAGATTGTGATGTTGTCGATGTGATGGTGATTATACTGATTTGAGGAACATGGAGTTGGGAAAATATTGAAACCCAGACATTGTAATAGTTTGCAAAATTATATTGTATTGTGAATAAAACTAGTTAATTGTTTTGTTGAAATCAAATTGGAATTGTGTATTGTGTGTGAGTTTGTGAGTTTACAGTAGGAGGGATTCCTCTCTATGTCAATTGGTATCAGAGATAGAGGTCTTGAGCATGGACAGTATCCACTAGGACCTGTGGACTAGCAAGGAAGGTGGTTGTGAGAACTTGAAAGGATCATTGTAGGTGTGTGAAGTCCTGACCAGTTGAGAGTTTGAAGCTGCAAAGACGAGAGTGAAGATGTGTGAAAGGTTGCAATAGTAAAGTGTCTGAGAGAAGCTCGAAGGCCTGGGGTAGATATGGAGGAGCCCTACAATAGTGAGAGCATAAGGAAATATTACTATGAAGAGAAAAAGAAGAAGATGAAAAAGTGAAGTTTTGTGATTGGTTGGGTGTTGATGATTCTTGTGTTGAAAAAGGGAAGAAATAAAAGATTGATGGCTACAGTTGAAAGAGAGGCACAAAGGTTTTGAGAAGAACTAAGGAAAGCGTTGAAGGACAATGCTAGAGAAATCAATACGGAGGAGAAAGTGAGTAGTAGGGAGTCCCATGTTTCTTTTGATGAGTGTTTTTTTGCAGGTGAGTGTGTATGTGTAGAAGGTGATGAGAAATTTGTAGCAGTAGTGGAAGAAAGTCCTTTGGAAGATGAGAATATAGTAGTAGATGAGAGTATGGTTGAAGAAGATCAGAAGGTGAAAGAAAGTCTAGAGGTTGAAGCAGCTAACAAAGATGGAGATGATCTATTGTCAAAGATTTTAGCAGTGGAAGAGGAATGGCTTGAAAAGATTATCAATGGAGGTGCGAAGACAAACATTGTAGCTAAAGATGTTGGAGTAAAGAAGAACGTTACACTCAGTGACGATGGAGCAATGGAGGAATATGAGGTAAACACTATTGTTTATGAGTTTTGTGATATTGGTTTTGAAGTGCATGTACCTAATGAGATGAGTAGCATGGTAGAGAAAATTGTGGAAGGTCCATATGTGGTAGAGTGGAGTAGAGATGCCTACTTGTGGGTAGAAGCTGTAGAGGATGTGACAGAAGAGATTTGGTGGAGGTGGTCAGTTCATGGTGGGTTGAAGCCCACGAAGGTGAAGGATGAGAAGAGAGGAGTAAGGATGTGGAGAGTGAGCCTTTGGTGGAGGAGGATGGTCCATAGTGGGTGTGAGTCCAAGAGAGGAAGGAGGAATAAAGTGCACACTTGGTGGAAGAGGTCAGCAAGTGTCCTAGCTAAGTGTTGGAAGAGGTGGAGGAAGAAATTGAATATGTCTGATTCAATGATGGAGTTCACTACAGGTTGTATTCAACCTGAAAGAGTGGTTTTACCATTTAACTCCACTTTGTGAGCATATGCTCACAAAATTTCTACCCAATGTGTCTAATGCATGAGCATCCTGGGCAGATTGGTGATCAGCATCACCAAAAAAAAACATTTTTGGTTTGGTTTTTAGTTTTTACTTGTCTTGGGTTTCAGTTGACTTCTCTTGACATTAGAGGCAATAAGACATTCAATGAGAAAATATCAAACTATGATCAAGTCACAATCAGAACTTTGTGTATCTATTGGCCTTGGTGTATAATCCCTGTATAGAAGAATCATATGATCCAGTACATTTTCATGGTCATTTGATGACAATTATGTTCCCCCATTATTATTAATGAAGCTTTTTTGTGAGAGTGTATATGTCTGGCTTTCAAGTGATCCTCACAATGTGGTAGAGGTGTATTGCATGGTAGGCAAAGGCTGAATAGGTTTGATGGTATGTGCATACCTTGTTTACATAGGAATGCCAATGCATGAGGCTTCACAGTTGTATGCTGATCGTTAAACCATCAATCATGAAGGAGTCTAAATTGCAAGTCAACGAAGCTAATGTTGGATATTGCAGGGCAGGATATTAACATTCCCAAGTGAAACATATCTTGGGCCTCCCGAAGTGCACCTACCTCCTGTTAAAAGAAGAGAGTTAAAAAGAATTTGCTTATAAGATGGTATCAATATTAGTGTTTTTCTATTTGCGATTTCAAAGTAAAGAGAGGTGCCATCATAACTGTATCATCCAGCAGTAGAGAGTACTCATAACTATCACAGATTTGTCAAAAGAGGGTACTAGAGGACAACTACATCTAAATTATTATCTTTCCTTCATATGCAAAGAAGAGGACGAGGGGAAAGGTGATAGTGAATGGCGGGAGAGACTCAGTCCAACACAAATCTAATCTAAATTAAATCTATTTGAAACCCAACTAGCATGAACGAAAAACACCTCATTGAGGCAGTTTCAACAAAGATATCACTATAAATAAAAAGAATGTGCCAATGATTACGTGTCATTTTAGGAGTAACATATAATTTAAAACATAACAAATGGACAAATAATGGAAGGGGAATGAAACGTTATACGCTGCAATACTCAAGGGGTTGATTAAATGCATCAAAATGTATGCCATGAGGATAGAAAGAGCCATGCACAGGTTTAGAAAGAAGTCATTTGACTTTCTTTACATTCTAAGTCCCTTTATATTCTACGCAAGGAGGTGGAACATCTCTTGCATAAAATCTTTGTTACTGTGAAGCGAAGGTGTTGGCCATTGAGAGAAAATAGAGGCTCAACCATAGAGTAGAAGATCAGTTGCAGAGAGTGCAAATTGAGGCACCTAAGGGTACAGAGAGAAAAGAGAGATTGGAGCCTAGC
The DNA here is from genome assembly GCA_027924645.1 of Cunninghamia lanceolata. Lineage (NCBI taxonomy): Eukaryota > Viridiplantae > Streptophyta > Pinopsida > Cupressales > Cupressaceae > Cunninghamia > Cunninghamia lanceolata. Next base: position 5,470,586 of record BSBN01000739.1, read on the forward strand.
GAGGCTTTGAGATTGTGATGTTATTGATGTGAGGGTGATTATGTAGATTTGAGGAATAGGGAGTTGAGGAAAACTATTGAAACCCAGACATTATAATAGTTTGCAAAATTATATTGTTTTGTGAATAAAACTAGTTAATTATTTTGTTGAAATAAAATAGGAATTGTGTATTGTGTGTGAGTTTGTGAGTTTGCAATAGGAGGGAGTCCTCTCTACATCATGCAGGGCCAGACTAGACCTAAACCAAACAAAATGGTCATGTAGGACCAAGCCAGAACCCTTCCCTGAATCACACCAAAATGGGAGCCTATTGCAACAATGACCAATAGACACTGAAGGCAGATATATATTTAACCATAAGGCAATCCAACAACCAACAATAGAAACTAACCTCATGCATCATTCATTTCAAAGTTGTGAAGAGACTAATTAAAACCCAGTCAAACCACTGCACCTCGACCATCTAAAACATTTTCTTCAAGAAATTAACCCCAACTCAGGCCTGATGCTGATGCAGAATCAGATCTGTGCTCTTGATGTCTAGTAGGAACAGATAATACTTCACTACTTCTCCCAGGACTTGCAGAAGGGGAATGTCCTTAGGGCGAGGCAGCTCTACTCCAAAGGTGGTGACTATCAGGGTATCCTCCAAGCCCCCTAGTACATTTGGTTTGAACATCCTGTGTGCAATTAAACTGACGTATGTTTTTGCTAAATTAAGATCTTAAAGGTAGGCAACAAACCTGTAATTGAGATTAGTGTCCACTCGATATATTTCCCCTTCCTCCATGAATTGTTTCCCCAACACCATCTTAGCAGCCCCAATCATCAACACATCATTCCGTCGGAGGACTCTTCTCAACTGCTGGTTCGAAACCTTCCCTAAAAATGCCATCTGCGCTTTGCATTGACCAGCCAAATCAGTGTGTCCATGCAACAACACCTGATACAATCTGCAAAGAGGTAAATAACCCCATGCCACTACACCTGATACAGTCTATAGAGAGGTAAATAACCCCATGCCACTGCACCTGATACAATCTGTAGAGAGGTAAATAACATACTTAGTTCTCTTTGACATGGCCAAAGAATGGCTTGGCATACTTGATAAAACTCCTTAAAAGGGCTCTGTGCATAGCTGGAATTTCTCAACTAACTGTAAACAATGATGAGAATCTCCCTTTATGTTGTTAAATTCCATTCTTGAAGCATCTGTGTGATGAGAGATAGCTCATTGATAGCCTTCCATCTAAATGCTCTCTTGTGTGGCAATTAACTCTCTCATCGGCCTTCCCAATACATCTGAAAATATGATTCAACTTGCAAGCTATTTGGCTTTCTAAAATGGAGACCATCTCAAACAATGATGACTCTAGAGTCATCGAAAGAGATTAAAATTATCCTTTCTTTTTCCATGTGAAGGAAATTGAACTATAGTTAGAGTTAGAGCATAAGGCCAACCTTAAATCCAAACCATCTATTCTAACCAAGACTCAGACTTTCCACCACTGAAAGGGTGGAAAGTTGCTTGCCCTACCACCTACTATATATATATTATATTAGAAAAATAAACTCATTTACTTTTTATAAATAAAATAAAAATAAATATTTCTTTTATGGAATACTAACCATACTTTATTAAGTACACTATACTTTAAAGAATATTTTTAAAATACTCACTTGCTTTATGTGGTTTTATAGAAGCTTACATGTTACCAAATGTGATTTTGTGTGAGAATTCCCTCTATGTAAGTATTCCAAATAAATGAGCTTACCCTTTAGTTTTAATTGAAATACAATCAATTTTAATTGAAATAAAACAACAAAGGTCATTCACATTTATATCTATATGTAGAACTATGGTTAGAATTAGGGTTGGGATTAGGGTTAGAATTAAGAATAGATTTAGGGTTAAGTAGATCTAGGGGTAGAATTTGGGTTAGGGTGAGGGTTATAGTTACAATTTGGATTGAAATTAGAAATTAGGTTTACAATTAGGGTTAGGGTTAGGGTTAGGGTTCAAGTTGAACAAAGGATTAGGGTTAAAAAAATGGTTAGGGTTAGGGTTGGGGATAGAATTAGGGTAAAGGTTAGAGTTAAGGTCAGGGCTAGAGTTAGACTTAGGTTTAGGGTTATAATAAAGGCTAGGATTAGGTTTAGAATTAGAATTAAGGTTATGGTTAGCCTAAAAATTAGGGATAAGGCTAAAATTAGAATTAGAATTAGGGTTAGGATTAGTGTTAGAATAAGGGTTAGTGTTAGTGTTAGAGTTAGAATTAGGGTTAGGGTTTGAATTATGGTTAGGGTTAGGGTTAGAATTAAGGCTATGATTATAATTAGGGTTAATGTTAGAATTAGAGTTAGGGTTAGGGTTACAATTAGGGTTAAGGGTAGTGTTAAGGTTAGGGTTAGGGGTTGAATTATGGTTAGGGGTATGTTTAGAGCTAGGGTTAAAATTAGAGCTATGTTTAGGGTTAGAATAAGCTATATGATTAGGGTTAGAATTAGGGTTATGGTTAGGGTTAGAATTAAAGTTAGGTTTAGGATAAGAATTAGGGTTAGGGTTGGGGTTAGGATTATAATTAAGGTTAGGGTTAGAATTAGGTTACAACTATAATTCAAGGTAATGTTAGAATTAGGGTTAGGGAAAAATTAGAGTTAGGGTTGGAATTGTAGTTAGAATTAGGGTTAGGATAGGGGTTAGAATTACAATTAGAATTAGGGTTATAGTAAAAAATAGGGTGAGAATTGGAATGAGAATTAGGGTCAAAAGAAGGGTTAGGGTTATAATAAGGATTAGGGTTAGGGTGGGAATCAGGGTTAGGGTAAGAACTTAGGTTAGGGTTAGGGTTTGAATTATAATTAGGGTGAAGGTTAGAATTAGGGTTAGAATTATGGTCAGTGTTAGGGTTTGAATTATGGTTAGGGTCAAGGTTAGGATTAGGACTAGGGTTACAACTATATTTATGGTTAATTTTAGAATTAGAGTTAAGTTTACGGTTATAAGTAAGGTTAAGGTTAGTATTAATGTTAGAGTTAGGGTTTGAATTACAATCACCATTAGGGTTTAGGGTTAAAAATATCTAGCTATTTTAGGGTTATAATAAAAATAGGGTGAGAATTAGAATGAGAATTAGGGTCAAAAGTAGGGTTAGGGTTAGAATAAGGGTTAGGGTTAGGATGAGAATGAGGGTTAGGGCTAGAAATAAGGTTAGGGTTAGAGTTCAGATTAGTGTTAGAATTAAATTTATGGTTAGAATCAAGTTTATGGTGAGGCTTAGAATTAGGATTAGTGTTAGGGTTAGAATTAGAGTTATAATAAGGGTGTAGGGCTAGGTTTATAATTAAAATTAAGGATGAGGGTTAGGTTTAGAATTAGAATTAGAATTAAGGTTATGTTTAGGCTGAGACTTAGGGTTAGGGCTAAAATTAGAGTTAGAAATAATGTTAGGGTTAGTGTTAGAATTAGGGTTACTATTAGAATTAGATTAATAACTAGAATTACAATTAGGGTTAGGGATAGAATTCAGGTTAGGAATAGACTTAGGGTTAGGAATAGAATTAGAGTAATGGTTAGGGTTAAATTTAGGCTTAGGGTTAGAGTACAAGAAAATTATGATTATGACTATAATTAGGGATAATGTTAGAATTAGGGTTAAGGTTAGGGTTAGATTAGGGTTATGACTATAATTAGGGTTAATGTTACAATCAAAGTTAAGGTGAGAATTAGGATTAAGCCTAACCCTATATCTAGCATTGATTTATAAGCCTAATTGTAACCCAATCCCTAAAAAAACCATAATTCTAAATCTAACCTTCATTCAAACCCTAACTCTAAACCTAATTCTAACAAGTTGTACTAACATTACACTTGGCATATTGTATAGATTTATAGATAAACATGTTAACCTTAAGACTAATTTAAATCCTAACTATATCCCTATCCTTCATGGAACTGTAACCCTAAACATAATTTGGTAAATAAATAAAACATTCAATGTTATGAGATTTATAAACATAACCATAACCCTAATTAGAGTAAAACCTTATTCTAATCCTAATTTAATTCTAATCTAACCTTGATTCAAACCCTAACCAAAACCCTAATTGTAAACAAAACCCTAATTCTAATGTAATCTTGATTTTGACCCTAACCCAAACCCTATTGTAAATCTAACCGTAATTATAACCATAACTATAAGATTACACTTATAATTCATTTATAAGCCTAACCCTATATCCAATCCTATTTATAAGTGTAATTCTAACCCAATTCCTAAACAAAACTATAATTATAAATCTAACTTTCATTGGAACCTTAAATTAATATAAATTATAATTATTATATAATATAATATATAATTATAATTATAATTATTATAATATTATATTATATAAATATAATAATTCTTAATGTGTATAATATAGTTAGAATTAGCCTTGCCCTTTTAATGCTACTAGCATACCTATATTTAAAAATATATCTAAAGTACAAACAAAAATAAAAATAAAAATCAGTTATAAGCATTTCAATTCGCATTAAATATATTTCTTATTTCTTATTCTTGGCATGTTATGACATATTTATTGTGGCATTCTCTATTTTTAGAGTTCCAAATTAAAAATTAATTAAACTATGCAAATAAATGTAGAAAAATGGCACCAGCAAAGGAAAATATCTCAAGCTTAGCATTGTACTTCCATAAATATCTCAAGCTTAGCATTGTACTTCCATCCTAGAGACTTCTCCATATTTAAGGCTTTCAACTTGCATGTAAGCCTTTTCATGGAAGGAAATTTTTTTTTTTTTAATTTCTTACCAAATAAAAGATGGACTTTTAGGAAATGAAAGATGGATTTTGTAAGTGCAGACTTTTTTTTCTTTTTTTTTCTATTTTTGTGGGGATAAATTCTTTTTTAAATCAATCTTTGGTAGTTTTAATTTAATTTATTGATTAATAATAGTTATGATTTTTTTAATAATCTATAAAATCTAAATAGAATTCCTTACAGATATAAATGAGTTACAATTATAAAAATATATCTGTTTCTATTATTAAAGTGACAATTGCAATCAGATGTTGCTATTTTGACACTGTTTGAAGATAACATCAAGTTTTACTTATTTAATGTTAAAGTTCAACTCCCACTTGATTTTATTTAATTCTATATATATATATATATATATATATATATATATATATATATATAGAGAGAGAGAGAGAGAGAGAGAGAGAATTTATGTTTATTCTCATAATCTAGAAATGCAAGTCTCCATTCCATGAGCCTTCTCTTCCAAACCCTACAAAACAAAAATATTCAAAAAAATTAAGTACCCAAAAGCATTGAACCCTATTCAAAAAATCAAGAACCCAAAAGCATTGAACCCTGCAAAACAAAAATATTCAAAAAATTAAGTACCCAAAAGCATTGACTAAAACCCACAAAATATCAATAGAAACTTAGCAAAAAAAAAGAGTAGAGGAGAAAAACCATGAAATAAATGAGATAGAAATTTTTTTAAATGCTATGTTTTATGCAAGTTTAATAGTAAATTGCTTTATTAACTCCTAAAATGTAGCCAACTTGAGCTTTTAGTGGAGTTAAGATGTTTTATTATTATTATTTTTAAATTTTAATTGTTGTCTTTTAATAAGTTGTACTCATAGTGGTATATGATTAAGTTTAGAAATAAATATTTCTTTAATTTTAATCTTCATTATTATTATTTCCATGATTTATTTTAGTTTAAAATTTTTATTAAATTTTAATGTATGTGAGGTTTTGATTTTATTTATTATGTTCTATTAAAGTAGGAGTAATGGATTTAATTATTGTATTAAATGGGTTTGTTTATCATCTTAAAATACTATAGAGGAATCTATTTAATTATAGGATTTATCTATAATTAAATCCTTTAGTTACAATAAGGGCTAGGGATAGGTTGAGAATTAGAATTAAGGTCAAGCTTAGCCTAAAAATTAGGGTTAAGGCTACAATTAGAGTAAGAAATAGGGTTAGGGTTAGTGTTAGAATTAGAGTTAGGGTTAGGGTTAGAGTCAGAATTATGGTTACAATTAGGGTTAAGGCTAGTATTAAAGTTAAGGTTAGGGTTTGAATTATGGTCACCATTAGGGTTAGAGTTGGGGTTTAAATTAGAGCTATGTTTAAGGTTACAGTTAAAAATAGTGTGAGAGTTAGAATGAGAATTGGGGTCAAAAGTAGGGTTAGGGTTAGGGTTCATATCAGTGTTAGAATTAAATTTATAAATAGAATTAGGGTTAGAATTATGAATCAAATCAGTGTTAGAATCAAGTTTATGGTGAGGGTTAGAATTATGAATAGAATTAAGGTTAAGTAGATCTAGGGGTAGAATTAGGGTTAGGGTTAGAATTACTATCAGGATTAACGTTAAGGTTAGGGTTATAGTTATAATTTTAGTTTAAACTAGAGGTTAGGGCTACAATTAGGGTTAGGCTTAGGGTTCAGATCAGTGTTAGAATTAAATTTATGAATATAATTAGGGTTAGAATTATGAATCAAATTAGTGTTAGAATCAAGTTTATGGTGAGGGTTAGAATTATGAATAGAATTAGCGTTAGAATTATGAATAGAATTAAGGTTAAGTAGATCTAGGGGTATAATTATGGTTAGGGTTAGAATTACTATCAGGATTAACATTATGCTTAGGGTTATAGTTACAATTTTAGTTTAAATTAGAGGTTAGGCCTACAATTAGGGTCAGGGTTCAGGTTCAATTTTGAATTAGGGTTACAAATAAGGTTAGTTTTATGCATGGGGATAGAATTAGGCTTAAGGTTAGAATTAGGGTTATTATTAGGGTTAGAATTATGGTTAGAACTAGAGTTAGGGTGAGAATTAGAGTTAAGGTTAGCATTACTATCAGGATTAATGTTAGGGTTAGGATATGGTTAGAATTAGGGTTAGGGTTAGGGTTTAGGTTAGAATTAGGGTTAGGGTTAAGGTTTAAGTTAGAATTAGGGTTAGGATAAGAGTTAGAGCTAAGGTCAGCATTATTGTCAGGGTTAAGGTTAGGGTTATCATTACAATTTGGATTGAATTACAAGTTAAGGATACAATTAGGGTTAGGGTTATTGTTAGGGTTAGAATTAAGGTTAGGAATACAATTAGTGTTATTATTAGGGTTAGAATTATGGTTAGAATTAGGCTTATGGTTAGGATTTAGGTTAGAATTAGGGTTAGGGTTGAGGTTAGAATTAGGGTTAGTATTGACTTGAATGTTAGGGTTAGGTTTAGGGTTGGGTTAGAATTATGTTTTGGTTAGAATCAAGGTTAGAATTATACTTAGAATTATGGTTAGTATTAGGGATACAATTAAGGTTAGGGTTACAGTTACATTTAGGGATAGCATTAGATTTATGGTTACAAATATAATTAACAAAAAATAGGGCTAGGGTTAAGGATAAAATTTAGATTATCAATACAATTACGGTTAGAGATAGAATTAGGGTTTGGGTTAGAATTAGGGTTAAGTAGATCTAGGGGTAGAAAAAGGTTAGGGGTACAATTAGGGTTAGGGTTATAATTAGGGTTAGAATTATGATTAGAATTAGGGTTATAACCTTGACCTTAACTATATTCATAAACAAAACCCTAATTCTAATCTAACCTTGGTTTTAACCCTAACCCAAATCCTAATTGCAATCATAACTCTCAATCTAACCCTAATTCTAATTCTAACCATAATCAGATGATTACACTTAGCATTGATTTATAATCCTAAACCTATATTTAACCCTATTTATAAGCTTCTATCATAAACCAATCCCTAAACAAAATCATAATTCTAAATCTAACCTTCATTCAAACCTTAACAAATAATATAATTAGGGTTAAGACCTTTACAGTTAGGGTTAGTTTAGTATAAAATATGCCGAGAGATATATTATAATATATAATTATAATTATTATATAATATTTTATAATAATATATCTAACCTATGTTATAATATTATAAATTATTTAATAATAATTCTTAATAAGGTATATAATATTGTTAGAATGCTACTAGTATACCTATATTTTAAAAAATATATCTAAAGTACACCAAGAGATATCCTTCTGAGGTGCCTATTTCCACCTATGTGTAGTAAATTGATTTAGAAAATAAGCACCTTGAGAAGGATATCTCTTGGCGTACTTTAGATATATTTTTTAAAATATAGGTATACTAGTTAGATAAGTGTTTTATAATAATTAGTTTATGAGGTAATAATAGACATTGTGTAGGAGTTAATTTTTGTTGTTGTAATATATTAAAAAATTAGTTTACTTTGTGATTTAAATTGTAGATTATGTAGCAACTAATTTTTGTTGTAATATATTCAAAAATTAGTTTACTTGATTTAAATTGTAGTTGAAAAACTAGGAAGGGGTCATTCATTTAACTTGTGGCACTAATTTAATCTCATTTTTAGTTAAATTATTTTTGGGAACTAAAAGCTCATTCCCATATTCTCTGGGTATCCAAATAGATTTTAATATATTTTAATTATTTGGACTCTAATTAATTATTATTTCTCAAAATTAAAGAGATGGGCTAAATACATATTAAAATATTATTTAATTGTCTAAATGGCGCTGAGAATGGAACGTATTGTAATTCCAAAATGTTTTGTCATCTTTATTTATGGCAAATTTTTATGACAAGATCATGATAAGCAAAGTTACAAAGTACTATTTTGAGGCTAGTATCTTGAATAAATAAAATATTATTATTTTGCATGTTGGAGAAGCATCTCATAATTATTTATTACAAAGAGCTATTTTTAGAATAAATAAAATATTATTATTTGCATGGAGAAATGATTAGAAAAATCTATGGAAGGAAATTAATGAAAACAATATTATTTTTAATGGGGAGATGTTGAAATTGTTAGAGGAGCATCTCATAATTTTTGTTTACTAGTTAGGAGAATCTGAATCTTTCATCCTGCCATTATAGGGTGTATTTATTCACGCTGAACATTCCAGAAACTAAGGGATTTGATCTATGTTAGTGGGTGTCACCATCGTTAAAGCCGTTACGACAGCCGAAATCTCTGTAATAAACTCCTGGCGTAACATTATATTAACTTGGGTTGCTTTCTTCTTCATTGGCTTAATTAATATTTGCGAGATGGAGCGAAACATGGATGATGGTGGCGAAGCTTTCCCGTGCCGGATCTGCCTGGAACTTGCGTACAAACCTGTTGTTCCAGCCTGCGGTCACGTCTTCTGCTATTGGTGTCTTGACAAAGCCATGGATGGTTTTGACACATCATATTGCCCTGTCTGCAGGAGTTCATGTCACCATCTGCCCAGAGTGTGTGAATTGCTTCATTACCTTCTGTGGAAAGCATTTCCCAAGGAATATAAAGAAAGGGCTGAAGAGATCTTACAATGGGAGAGAGAAATGGGTACCTTCTCTCCTCAAGTGGGTACTCTGGATTTGAATGGTCAAGCAAATAAGGTCTTAGGATGCGAGAAAGGAAAAAGTGCAGGAACTTCTACTTCTACTTCTACTTCTACTTCAGGAAGCAAACTTAAGGTAAGTGATGCTTTGTGTGCCTATTGCAAAGATCTAATTTATCGTCCCACAGTATTCAATTGTGGGCATGCATTCTGTGAATCATGCGTTATTTATAATGTCTCTCAAGGAACAACTCTGAAATGCCAAGTTTGTCAAAGCTTGCACCCTGCAAAATCATGCGCTGTTTGTCTGGAGCTGCATCACTTCTTACAGAGCATGTTCACGGTGGAATATGCAGATAGAGAGAAATCAATTCTTGTGCAAAATAACCAACCTAAGGAGGAGTTCCCAACTAATGAGATAGCAGAGACGTCATATCAAATGGAAACACTTGTTCATCCACTCATTGTATGTGATAACTGTGGGCTCTATCCCATTGTGGGAAAGAGGTACAGATGTAAAGATTGTAGTGAGTCTGAGGGATTTGATTTGTGTGAAACATGTTATCAGTCTCAGGCGGGTACATGTATTGTTGGTAGGTTTAATCAACACCATAAAGCAGAGCATCAGTTTGAGGAATTTATAGATACAAACCTGTTCTCATATAGTTATATTCCCAGATGACACAGGACAGTCATCTGATAGTGATAATTAGTGTTAATGGGCTAAAAGCTCTCAAAAGTCTATATACAACACTAACAGGTAATCTTCAAAAGTAATTATCTCACTTGTTATAAAGTTATATAGATTTGAGATTCTTCTGTTTGCAGTCCAATACAGTGTTAAAAAAAGTTAGGCAGGGGAACCATGGAGGGAGTTTCTGCTTTTATCTTTATGTTTCAAATGTCTTATTCAATAAAACTGTTTCTAAATTTGAGGAGCAACTATTCCTCAGGGAGACTAATTTCGAACCCAACTAGCTGTTGAAGGCTGATAGTTTGCACAATAATTAATTTTTTTTTCAAACACACAAATTGAAATTTACACAGCTATACAAGAGCAAGCCCATTACAAATCAAGGGATTTGAATCTGGGTTTAAAAATTTACTAGTAATTATTTCCAAAAAAATCGAAAAGACAGCAGCAGAGCAGAAAATAAAGAAACAAATGCATATGTCCCCTCAATGGGACCACTAGGTTAGTATTAAAAATGTTTGTAGGTAGTTTTAATGGGAATTAGCCCTGGAATTAGACTGTCAGACTCATCTGTGAAACAGGAATTTCATGAGGATTTTATCAGTTATCTGCTTCTCAGTTTATGTTTTAAGAAAAATTGTAGACTGAAACCTTTTAGCTTCTAAGAAAGCTGTCCGTGCTTGCATCAAATGAAATTATATTACTTCTTTATTCAAATCAAGGAAATGTAAGGAAATGAAACAAATCTTACTATTTTTAACTAATTAGCGTCCTAGGCAGGGAAGAGCTGACAGATCCCTGTAAACAAAAATCATAAAAATTCAAAAACTCATTAGAATGGGTGGGAAATTGAATAAATAATTCAGTAATAATAGTATGTTTTAATTTGAATTTAATTTAATAAAAACAATTGCATAGCAATAAGTTAAGATTTAATTTTGAAGAAAAAAATTAAGTTTTACTTTATACAATTTTTTAAAAACTAATAAAAAACAATAAAAAAATCTTTAAAAGAAGTAAAGAGAAAAGCAATGACTAAACATAAAAGAAAGCATGTCAAGACTCAAAAACACATCATAATACTAATTACATTTAAACAATAAGACAAGAAAGAAAAAAAATGGTTAAAAATAAAAGAAACCATATCAAAACAAGTTATAAACCCTTTTTAAAAAATAGGTTATAGGGAAAACTACAAAATAAAAAGACAAAATCTACAACTGATTAATGGAGTTCCTTTAACAATTAATGAGTTCCTATAATTGATTTTTTTTAAATAAAATTAGGATTTAAAATTACTAAGACTTAAATTTATTTTTTTTATTTTAATTATTTTTCTTTTCATTACCATACATATTTAATTTAAATAGTCTTCTTCCTTTGATGTATAGGCATGCAACAACTAGATAATTCAAAGGTAGGGTTTCAAAACAAAAAAAAAATTGTAAATTAATAAACACATAAATAGGGAGTAAAAAGAGGGCATGTCAAGATTTGTTTCATATACTTCTTGATTAATTCTATTTCCTTTCCTTAAATTTAACTTCATATACTTATTTTGTGAATTTAGAATTTATTGTTACCTTTAAAATTTAATTTATTAGAATTAGTCTATTTTTATTATTTCTTTTTAAAATTTATTATTGTGTTTCATATTTACTTTTTTTTTTTGGAAATTACATGCTTGTAATTAAACTAGTATAATGTGTCAATATAATATTAATTATAATTAAGTAATTTTTTTATTTATATAATAATAAAAATAATAATAAATATAGTAATAAATATAATTATTACTATATTTATTATTATTTTTATTATTATAAACATTCTCTATAATAATGTAATATTATAATATTATAATAATATAAATATAATATTATTATATTTAATAATGTTTTTGATTATATAAGGTGGCTAAACAAGGGGCCGAACCCTTAACAAAAACAGAAAGGCCTGAAAACAAAACAGAGCCTTACACCAGAAACAGCATATACCACATAATGCCAGCAGAACTAGCAAAACTAGCCACTAAAACTAAAGCCAAAAAATAGAGTAACAGAGTATCAGCAGTAAAATAACAAAGACAGAGGAGACCACGGCTCTCCGTACGAGACCATAGAGTTAATAATAGCATCCACTTTTTTAGCCAAATCATCACTATCAGTATTGACAGTAACCCCCAAATTCTTCAGCACAGAGAGGTTGAGGAGAATAGAGGTCCTTAGCACAATGGAGAGAACCCATTCCAACTTCGCAATGCAGACCCACAGACCAGCAAGATCAGCCCCCGGACCATCATTAGTCTCCATAGCATCCTCGGCTTCTTCAACAAACATATCGCCCGCTTTGTCAGCATGGCCAGCAGAGTCAGTAGTTTCCTCCCCTGTATCATGTGTTTCCTACTTGTCTTCATCATCACCCGAAATATCCTGAATCTCCACATCCCTGTCGTCCTCCCCCCTGGTGGATTCATCTGAGCCACTCTCAGAATAGTCAATGAACTTGGCAGAGGGAGCCGACCTGCCAGTAATATGCCCAGACTGTCGAACCACAAAAGAAAACCCCTCCCCACACACCTTCTTCACAGAGGAATCCCTTCGCTGTCCCACCAGGGTCCTACCAAGGGTTTTAGGGGTCCCAACCCCTGTCTTCCCAGTACCCATTTCACCAGTAGTCTTCCGCTTTTTACCCTTCTTAGAAACAGTCGGGCCTGGGGAATCGACAAGATTAGCCACAGGAGTGCAATCTGCAGTTATTTTGATAGGAACAGGGGAGGGCCCGGGTTCATCAACATCAGGAATATCCTTAAGATTAGAGGAGGGCTTGCCATCCCCACTAGTGGTAGGAATGGATTTAGAGGGCTCAAGGGCAAGATAATGATTATACAAACAAAGAATAAGGCCCTGGTGGAGAGGGATAGGCTTCAGAGCAGGGTTTTTAGCCAGTTTCACCTGAACCCTAAGGACAGAAAACTCCAGGGAAGAAAGCAAATAAGACAGAAAACTAATTTTAGCATTGCGACGGAAATGATTTAACAGGGGGAGATGGTAATTATAAAACTTGGTAAAGCAGCCCTCGAGGGTAAAGTATTTCATGAGGATGAAACAAATAGCGTCCCATGGCTCTGGCAGCTTAGCTCTGTCAAAACCGCCCTGGTAAGGGACCAATTCTTCACCATCTCCGAGGAACAATTGTTGGCTAGAGAGGTCCGCAATTTTAGTTTTGCGTTGCAGCTTCAAGCCCTGGGTAGACATACCGGTAGCCATAGCTATTACGCTTTCAGAAACTTCAAATCTGATGCCACCCACCGAAACCCATCGATTCTACCAAGACCGTGCAAACTGTTCAGAAAGAGCTTCATTATAACCATTAAGCCTCTTCAAATAGGGGCTAATCCCACCCTCCTTGCAGTAATGCCAAGCAACCAAATTGTCCCTAAATTCACAGCACGACACAGGTTCAGTTCTAATTCTGTCGCCCCCATAGCGGTATGACAGTGCATTCCACAGGAACCTCCAGACTCCTCAGTAGTCTTAACAGGAGAATTACAATCATTAACAAGGCAGATAATGTGGGTAATAACATCACACACAATCTCATAATAATGGGAGGCCTTACAGACACCAATCCCATGCTTAACCATAATTACTCGGCACAAGCCATGATGATCTGGCCATCCGCTCACCTTATGAGAAAGAGGAGTGGATTTGACAGTAGGAAAAGTACAAAAGAACACGTACTTCAAGGGACACATCAGCCCCTTCCCAAGAAACTGATAGTATGAGTTGTCTTTCAAACACATCAGCCTCCTCAAGACCCAGCCACATCTTTAAGAATAATATTCTTAATATTCAAAGGAAGGTAATCAAATTGGCGCCAAACCCTCCAATTTGAATAACGCTGTCCGAGTTCAGCACAAGCGTCCACCACGCCATTGCCCTCATGGTAAATATGTGAGATAGTCACATTTATAAACCTCTGCGAGAGAAACTGAATATCTCTGATAATGTCTTTCAACTGAATACCAACATTCGATTTATTAGTTATGGCATCAATGACCATTTTAGAATCTCCCTGAATCTCCAAACTCTGAATACGAAGGGATATGGCCAATTTAAACCCCCAAAGAAGAGCCATAGCCTCAGCATAGTTATTGCTGTGACAACCCAGACCTCCAACATAGACAACAAACATCCACCCTCTATCATCATGGATGATCCCTCCCCCACTAGCTGTACCATTAAGCTTAGAGGCCCCATCAAAATTGAGCTTCATCCAGTTAGAAATTGGAGGCTGCCATTTAGTGTGAAGTCTCTGCAACAGTTTAGTATTGTTGTAAGCCAGAATATGGTTGAGAACCTTCCAGTTTACCGCAATTTGTTCTTCCTCTGGAGTTAGAGGTTTCTCTGCAGTGCGGATATGGGCCGAAGTAACACTCTCCACAAGAGTCTTCATAAAAGTATGAGAGACCTGAGAAACCTCTTGCGCAGTATCCCTAAAGATCTGATGGTTGCGCTCTTTCCACAAAGTCCAACTCAAACATGGCAGAGTCTGATTCCATAACTCAACGAGCCAGGGATGGGAGAAGGGAGGATACCAATTGTTAATAACTTCCAGGATATCAGAGTTGCAAGCCCACTGAATACCAAAATTACTAAGGATAAGGCTCCAAATATCCTTAGCAAAGTTACAATGAAAAAACAAATGAGAAACCGTTTCCTCCTTTTCACAGCATAGACAGCATCTGTTGACCAAGGTGAAACCTCTCTTCTGCAAGTTATCTTGGGTCAGAATTTTGTTATGGACAGAGGCCCACCAGAACATGTTAATTTTTGAGATCAGTTTGTGGTTCCGGACTTTTCTCCATATCTCCTTTCGATGAAGCTCAGGTACCAATAAGTGATAGGCAGACTTAACAGAGAATTGGCCATTCTTATCCGGCCACCAAAATTGCTCATCTTCATGAGGGAAGAGGGGAATTCTAACTTCATGAATCAACTTTTGAACCAACTGAGCTTTAGAAGCAAGGTCGGGGTGATGGGGATAGCAATCCAACAAATTCCTCCAGCTCCTGTGACCATTATTGTTGGATATATAATCACTGACCTTATGGCCAAAAAACTGAGTAGCAATGCCAGCAATCACACCCATATCTCTTTGAGAGATGAGAGCCTTGTCTTTTAGCCAAATATCAGTCCAAAACTTGATACCCATGGCATTGCCCAACTTCCATCGGAGCCCTTGCATGAGTAGATTTCTAGATTGCAACATTTTGTTCCAAATGACCGATCCCTTAGGAAGACCTTCTTGTTGGAGGAAGTTAGACCAATCAGTGCCATGCAAATATTTGGCTTGTATGATTTCTCCCTAATCTTTCTGATGGTGGATCAAATTCTAGTTAATTTTGGAGAGCAGGGCTTTGTTCATATTCTGTATGTTGCGGATATTGAGACCTCCATGGGATTTAGGAAGACAAACTTTATCCCAGCTGACCAGGGACATCCGTTGTTTATCTTCAGCTCCCGTCCATAAAAATTTTCTTTGAATCTATTCCAACTTAGCAGCAAAAGAAGTAGGAATTTTGAAAAGAGAAAGGAAATAGGTGGGAATATCTTGCAAGGAAGCCCGAAGAAGCTGCAACTTACCAGCACTGCTGAGGACTTTCCCCTTCCAACCAATCAATTTCTGTTGGGTTCGTTCCAAAAGGCTATTCCAGAAATTTGGGGAAACTTCTTTAACCGTAAAGGGAAGACCCAGATAGATAGCAGGAAGAACATCTTCAGCACAATCAAGGATATGGATAATTTTTTGACGGAGAGAAGTGGGAGTATTAAAAAAATACACATTACTCTTTTGGAAATTAATGCTTTGCCCAGAAGCAAGGGCATAGAGGTTTAAAATATTCTTCCATCTCTGAGCTTCAATCACTGAAGAGGTGCCAAAGAGAAGGGTATCATCCACAAATTGCTGCACAGACATAGGGGCAAGGGAGGAAGTAGGTTTAATGCCCACAAGGTGTTTAGAGACCACGTTATATTGAATGAATCTCCCAAGAGCCTCAGCCATCATGATAAACAAGTAAGGAGAAAGGGGATCCCCCTGCCGGAGACCGCGCGAGGAGGAGAAAAAACCCCGAGGGATCCCATTAACCAATATAGAAAATTTGGCATAAGAGACAACCGTCTAGATGAGGAGATGAATTTTGTCATTAAACCCAAATTTTTTAAGAACTTGAAACAGAAAATCCCAGGAGACCCTATCATAGGCTTTAGAGATATCCAACTTAAGGGCCATACCCGGCAGTCTGCTCTTCTCCATGGAATGAATAGTTTCATGGGTGGAGATCACAGCATCCAAAATTTGGCGCCCAGGAATGAAGCCTTTTTGAGAAGGAGAGATGATTTTATCAAGAAAAGGTTGAAGTCTCATGACAAGGACTTTGGTACAAAGCTTATAGACAGTATTACACAAGCTGATAGGGCAAAAATTAGAAAGATTGGTAGGTTTCAACTTTTTAGGGACAAGGACAAGAAAGGTGTTATTGAGCTGCTTTAAGAGCTTACCAGTTTTTAAAAAATCCCAAACCATTGCAGTGAGATCAGCCCCCACAATATCCCAGTACTCCTGAAAAAAGATAGGAGGGAAGCCATCCGGACCCGAAGCTTTAAAAGAACCCATAGAGAATAAAACAACACGAACCTCTTCCTCAGAAATAGGCCTCAGTATTTCCCTATTGTCGTCCTCAGTTATAAGAGAGGGTATATTGTCAATAAACTGCTTAGTAGCCCTGTCATTATCAACACCAGTGGCCGGTTCAGTCAATAAGTTCTGAAAAAATAACACAGCTTGTTCCCCAATCTCATTGTCCTCAGTGATAACATCCCCATTGTCCAGACACAGTTTAGTGATGGAGTTAGCCTTCCTATGTTTCATGGCAGAAATATGGAAAAAGGCAGTATTGCGATCTCCCTCCTTAAGCCACTGAACCTGGGATTTTTGCTTCCAAAAGACTTCTTCATGGCCCATAAGATTCTTCCATTCTGAAATCAGGTCATGTTCTTGCTGAGAAGTATCTTCGGACACATCACCTTGAGCAATCCGCTGCTGAATATCCTCAAGTTTTCCAGCTAAAGATTTCTTCTGCCAAAACACATGACCAAAACTGAGTCTATTCCATCCCTGAACCTCCTGTTTAATATGCAGCGGCTTCTTAGCTAATCTGAACATCGGAGTACCCTGAATAGGAATTTGCCACCATTGGGTCACCAGTTGCCTGAAATCCTTATGCTTAATCCACATGGCTTCAAATCTGAAAGGGAAAGGACCCCGATGACATGAATCATGCCAATGGAGGAAAATAGGGCAATGATCAGATATGGTTCGCGGAAAAGCCTGCAATTGCATCTTATGATGAGTGTCCCAGTTACTTGAGATAAGAACCCTGTCTAATTTAACCTATATCAAATGATCCCCACGTCTCCTGTTGGACCAGGTAAAAATCTAATTTTGAAGCTCCACATCAAGTAGTCCCCAATCATTAATAAACTCAGCAAAATCAAACATGCTATCAGAGTAATCAAGGTTCCCACCATATTTCTCAGAAGGATACAAAGGAGTATTGAAGTCACCAGCCAACATCCATTTGGAACACGGAGCCTTGGTCAGGGTATTACTTAAATCCATCCATAAAGACTATCTCTGAGCTCTGGTGTTAGGAGCATAAATATTGATATAATTATTTATTAATTTAATCAATGTTTTACATGTTTTTAATTATGGTAAGTTGCAAACAAGGGTGCAGATACCTTCACAAAAATAGCCCAAAATAGCCCAGAGGGTAAAGCAAAAGCCACGTGCAAGCTAGAAATAATGCTTTAACAACAGACAAACAACAAAGCCTAAAAAGCTAAGCTACATGACAACAACCTAAATAAAAGCAAAACCTGAACTAGCAGGTTGAACACCCTTGGCTTGTGTGTAGGCCTATGAAATATGATTGGGAAGACATCTCTTCCTCCTTTGGACAACAGTAAAAAAAATGTCATTATCTCCATCCACAAAAATAGAAGATGAAGGAGGTGAAATTCTCACTGAATCCTCAGAAGGGGGCAGAGCCTGGGGCACAACAACAGCAGCCCCAAAATCAAACTGTGCACCTACAATAGTAGTCTGAGACACAACAGCATTAGTAGGCAAGAACCCTGCAGCAGTGGTAGCAACAACAATAATAGCAGGTGAGGTCCCTGCAACAAACCCAAAAGCAACAACAATAGGAGAGGAGATCCCTGCAATAGTCCCATCAACAACAGCATCAGGGGAGGTCCCTAATGGCACAACAGCAACCCCAACAATAGATAGAGCCCCAACAACAGTAGAAGTCACAGTAGCAGTCCCAACAATAGAACCATCAACAACAGCCACAACCTCATAATGGATTGCCAAAGTAGGAACAACAGTAGAACCATCAGCAATAGTCATAGCCATAGAATGGACTATTGGAGTAAAAACTACCAAAATCAAAGGGGCCAACGAATCAGGAACCCCTATAGCATTAGGGGCAGACCCATCATCATCATAGGAAGAATCAGCCTCCACTAAGCAATAGCCACAGCCATAGAATGGACTATTGGAGTAGAAACTACCAAAAGCAAAGAGATTGATGAATTAGGAACCCCTATAGCATTAGGGGTAGACCCATCATCATCATAGGAAGAATCAGCCTTCAATGAACCAGGAGAATCCCTGACAGCATTAACTGTAAGAAAATCAGGTGAAGCATTCTTTGATGAGGAGGAAAGATGAGGGAGCTTTAAACAAGGGCACCCAAAAGCTAGATGGCCTCTAGCGAAGTACCTATGGCACTGGAAGGGAATACCTTCATAGTCTAGAACATGCCTCCAAGAACTATCAGCAACCTACAACACAATCTCCGCAGGGAGAGGTTTAGAGAGATCTAGATCCACAAGAACACAAGCATATGTGGTATGAAAGAACAAGGTAGTCACTTGATCCACCATAATAAAAGTACCCAAAGAATTACCAATACCCATATAATAAGAATCAAACTAAAGATACAGTGGAAGATGCGTGAGGCGACAATGTTTTACATGTTGTACATATAACTATATATTAATTTAATTAACTTTTTATAATAATATAATAATAATATAAGTTTAAGTAATTTTGTTTATTATATTTATTACTATATTTATTATTATTTTTATTATTATAAACATTCTCTATAATAATGTAATAATATTATAATAATATAATAATATAAATATAATATTATTATATTTAGTAATGTTATGTTATATAATTTTGATTTAAAATAATTAGGGTTTTTAATAATTAGTAATATAAAATAGTTGGGGTTTATAATAATTAATATTATATTAATAATATTATTATTAATATATAATATAATATATAATTATTATAATGTAATAATACTATAAATTGGGAATTATTAATAGATTGTTCTGAGAGGAATGAGGGTTTCTATGAAACCCTCCATGTTCCTTCTTAGAGCCATAGCTTTTCACCCTAGATTTGATACATGCTTTCTTTTCTATCTAGTCTATTGTTTGTTTTTCTAACCTAGTGTTTTAGTAAGTCTTTATTGTTGTTTGAGTTCAATATAGAGATATCTTTATTTTAACTTGTTTTGTATTTTAGGGTATTTTTGAATTTAAATTTTGGAGGGGCTTTTATCCCTCTCAGAGGACTTGCTGACATCTGGGTGGGGTGGATGTGTGTGATCCCCAAGGTTCGGGTAGGCCAGGCCAGACTGAGCATTAATGGCTCATTCGGTGGTAGTTAATGAAGACAGTTATGGCTTGATAGATGAGTAGAAGGGTGATAAGATTGGGAACACAAGAAACAAAACATACAGTGAGATCACAAATGTAGACAATGCCACGCCTATGTCCAAAGAGGTGGGCTTTAAGATTTCCAAAGAAGGTGAAGTCGGTGGAGCTTTCGGAGGAACCATCAGTGGAATCATCGGAGCAAGAAGTGGTGAAGAGAAGGATCAAGTCAAGATTTTGGGTAAGTTTTCTTCCTCCTCCCTGGGCATTACATTGTTTCCTAATGAAGAGATGGCAATGATTGTTAACAAAGAAGAATACAGAGTCAGAAATACCGCCATCTTTCTAGTATGTTTAAACTTGGATAAACTTCCTTGTAGGGCTTTCTTTGACGGGTTGTTAACCTCTGTTTGGGGGAGGAAATCGGGAATTCAAGTTAATTTTTGTAGAATGATTCAAAGAGATTTGTTTGTTGTCTTCCTGAAAACCCATGTTATGCAGCAAAAAGTGTTAGACAAAAGGTTTTAGAATATCAGTCAGTTGGTGTTTAAGGCACACCCCTGGTCTGTTGATGATTCTAGGAATGAAATAATGTACTGACCCACTCCCAGGTGGTTTGATTTAAAAAGAGTCCCAGAGATGCTTTGGAATTTTATTCCTCAGGATTTGGGCCACATGGGGAAATTCTAAGAATTGATGAGACTAAAATCACACTGCCTCACATGAATGCTAGAGTTTTAATTTCTTTAAATCTAGGGCTTTTTATACCAAAATGGGTTGAAATCAAAGGTTTAGGGAGGAAAATTAGATGTGTCCTTGTTGCATTAGCTAGCCTCAACACATTCTTTCTTTGTAAGTCTGATGGACATAAATAAAATGTCTAATCCTTAACAAAACCAAAAATAATCCTAAAAATTCACAGTCTATCCCCAGGAAGTAGGATTCCAGGGGGTTAGCTAGAGGCCAAAACAACCTCAATGATGGCATCAAAGGTGGTCCCTCTGATAGTTTGGGTGTCTCCTTTAGGATGACCCCTCTTAAAGACTTGGAAACAAAGCCTAAACTTGTGGAGGAGGACTTTGATATTTTGAAAGTGCAGAGGAAATTAAGTGAGTTAAGCTTGGAGGAAGGGGAGATGGCAGGTGGATGAGTCAAAGGGGACAAGTGCTCTTCCTCTTCACTAGGGGCTTGTGACCCTTTGGTTCCTCCTATGGTGGTCGATGATGTGCTTGATTGCCCCTGTAGTGGGGTAGAGATTGTGGGTTTACCCCCCAAAGACCCACCTCCAACTGGCGCATCTCCTTCCTCAATAGTTAAAGATTTCAAGTCCAATACTTCCAAAAATGTGTTGGTCAAGGAACATACCTTTGATGATAGGTCCCATGATTTACTAAAGGGAGCTGAGATTAACAGTGTTGTTAAAAAGAATTGTGGTCCCAAAAAAAAAACACTCAAGAGTTAGCATTGGAAAAATTGAAATCCCGTGAACATAAGTTGGAAAATAATTCTAGTGAAGAAGCTCTAGCTATTAAACTGGGTGACAAACTATTTATGTCAAAAGGTGGGGTTCCAAGATTTGGGCCTCCTAGCACAATGTCTGCTGCTGCTACCTTGGTAGAGTTTGTTAAGAACGAGGAAGGCTTTAAAAATATGATTGCTTCCCTTATTCCTCTAAAAACTGAGGAAAGGAAAAAAAGGAAGTATGTGAGGAAGAACTCCTCAAATGTTAAAACTAATAGCAAAAAAGAGGAAAAAGTACTTAAGTGCTTTAACAAGTTTTGTAAAAAAAGGAAGACAAATCCCCCTGTTGCTAAGAAATAATGAATTGCTACTCCTGGAACATTAGGGGACTTGAATCACTAGATAGGAAATATATAGTGAGAGATTTTTGTAATAAAAGAAAAGGACTAAACCTCCTAATGCTTCAAGAAGTAAAGGAAATAGGATTTACTCTAGAAAATAACCTAAAATTTATCTAGAAGGATGTAGATTTCTTCTGCACTAAACACAAAAAGGGTAAAGGTGGGATTACAATTCTAATTGACAAGGTTTGGTCCAAATTTGTGATGCATAAGGGACATTCCCCATGTAACAGGTGTATTTGGGCAATTTTTAATAGAGATGGGAATGAGTTTGGTGTTTTCTTGGTGTATGCTCCAAATGATTACCTTGGCAGATCAAAACTTTGGAAATGGAAGGAAGAAAATCTCCCTAGGATATCGTGGATAGTAGGAGGAGATTTTAACATGATAGAGATGGGGAAAAATAAGAAAGGGGAGCTCAAATGGAGCTAGAAATACAATGAGGCCTTTTTCTTTTCTAAATTGAAGAAAACTTTTAAGCTTTTTGATCCCCTAGAAGGTAAGAAATGTGATAGTAAGGGCATCTGGTATTTGTGGTGTAATAGTCAAGAAGGAAAAAATACAATCTACTCTAGATTCGACAGGTTCTAAAAAGATAATTTTATCTTTCTAAGTAAAAAAGATGCTAATTGTGTGGAAATGATTCCCTACACCCTCTCAGACCACCACCTAGTAGAAAGCTTTATAAGATGGAAAAATAAATAGGTAGTATGCAGGGTCAAAAGAGATAACACGTTCAAGCTTAACGGCTCTCTACTTCTTGATATAGATTGCTAATATGTAATTATTATTCTGAGGAGCATAACCAAACTCTTACACACCAACTCAACTACAATACAATATTGGAATGCTCTTATTAGCAATTGTAAAGTGTTATTCTAGAAAGTAGGTAAAAATATGCAAAAGATAATAAAAAGGAGGAAGCATTGCTCCAATCTACCTTTATGAGCTATGACAAAGACCAACAATTGAGACCTAATGATAATCAATCCTTAAAAATATTAGTGGAAGCAAAGCATAAGTTGAGGAAGTTTCAGATCTTAAAGAATCAAGAAGCCTGAATCAGAGCTAGGATAAATTGGCTAGCTAAAGGAGACAAGGGGACTAAATACTTTTTCAACTTGCTAAAACAAAAAAATTCAAGGGAAGATATTGGCCCTATAGTTGAAGATAATGTATGCTACAAGAACAATGAAGAAATCAAGGAGGTATTTAGGTCCTTCTATCAAAAGTTGTTCTTAGCTGAGGATAACTCAGAAGAATGCAGAGAGGCATATGCATTCTATAAATTAGTTTGGCCGAAAAGAATAACAAAGGATATGAGTAATATGTTAAAAAAACAATTACAAAAGAAGAAATTTCTTTGGCAATTAAGTCAATGGAAAATGGCAAATCTTCGGGCATTGATAGAATTTCGGTGGCTCTGTTTTATAAATCTAATGAAAAATGGGTGGTTGATGATTTGATGGAGTTATATAGTGAAGCAATCTTTGTCGGTTCCTTAGGTGAAGAAATTAACAGAGGGGTGATTAAATTCCTGCCTAAAGAAGGTGATAAGACAAGTTAAAGAATTAAAGGCCAATAACCTTGCTTGATGTTTCCTATAAGATTATTGCCAAAATTCTGGCAATGAGACTTAGAGATATTCTTCTAGCCATCATAAACCCCACTCAAACAGGTTTCGTAAAAGGGAGATACATTTTGGAAAACTTGATCAAAAGTTGGGAAGCACTGGATTGGACTAAAAGGAGTGGACAAAATGTAGGTATTTTCCTTTTAGACTTTGAAAAAGCCTATGATAGAATTCAATGGTCCTTCATTCTTTTGATGTTAGAATCATTGGGTTTTCCTGAGGAGTTCTATAATATGGTTAGAATGTTATTCAAGGATGCCTTTGTTCACATAGCCATAAATGGATCATTTTCTAACCCATTTACTCTAGAAAGAACTATAAGGTAAGGATGTCCCCTTGCCCCTGCTTTGTTTGTTATCTCTTCTGAAGCTCTTTTCTACATTATGAGAACTAATCTGATAAAAGAAGATGTTAAAGGGATCATGCTTCCTAATAATGAGTCCTTGTTGAATGTTCAATTTCCAAATGATACTACTTTATTCCCCATTCTAGAAAAAAGAAACAATGCCAATCTTGAGGAAAGACTGATGATATTTTGCAAAGCTACAATGGTAAAAATTTCTCATGCTAAATATGTTGTACTTAGTTAGAATGACCATCCTCTTGACTGGCTAGATGAGGATCATTGGCAGTGGGGAGATGCTAACATAATAGTAAGATTTCTTTGTATTCCTTTCTTGATGAACCTCTCCTTGAAAAGAATGTGGGAATGAATGTATAATAAAATTTGTAAAAAGCTTAATATGTGGGATAGGCAGTATTTATCACTGGCAGGAAGAGTACAGGTCTGCCAAAAAATCCTAGTTGCCTACCCTATATACTATGCCTCAACATGGATATTTGTAAGTTAACAGGTTAATATTATTCAAAAGAAGGTCAGGGACTTTTTATCGTCAGATGAGAAAGGACATGAAAAGCATCATTTTGTTGCCTAGAGCTGGTGCTATCAGAAAAAAGGAGTCTGGAGGTCTGGGGTTGAAAGACCTCAAAATCCAAGGTGCCACTTTAGTGGCAAAATGGATAGTGAGATCTTTAGCAGGCACTAAACCATAGAAAGTTCTAATCCATAATAGTTTTAAGAATGCAGTGCCTCTAAAGGCTAAGGATTGGTCAGCCTTGAGTATGGCAGACATTGTACTAGGTGACTTTAAAGATAGACCCTCTGGTTCAGTAGTGTAAGGCCCCTTACCCACTCCTTAAAATACCTCTCCAATCTTAAATCCATTCCTTGTGGCTCTTGGTATAATGATGTATTTAGCAGAGAATTAGTGGTGTTAATTGTTTCTTTCTCTCGATGAAGGTAAAGAACTTTGGCTTTTGATGAATTGCTTTATGATGCACTTTCTTCATATGGATACATTATCTATTTTGCGATGATTAAGAGGTGTGATTTCACACTAAACTTTTTCCTAACCTATTATTAAGTTTACAACATAGTGACGTTATATTGGTGAATGCAATTTGGAGGAACCTTGGTTGATAAATAAAAACAAAGGTTAATTATATACATAAGGTCCTTTCTTGAGTTGGAATGTATAATCAAAAGTTACTTTGATATTGTTCCTAGACCATGTTTAATATTTTACTATGGTTAGAGATAACCAAACTAGCTTATTTATATGTGATTTATGCAAACGAATTCAATTATCAAGTCAAGGAAGGTGATGTATATGGTGAGATTGTGATGATAAAATAAGTTTTAATTCCATTTGAAAATGATATTTTAAATATGACAGCTATGATTACTAACACGTGAAAATGATGATTGTAATCTATTACAAGTTGATTTATTATGATCTTTCATGGTGTAATATTCTGCATTGTGAAACATGGAGTTATCATAATTGATTGATGTTAATTATTGTTCACTTCTACTATGACATTGTGACAATGACTAACAGTTGAAATGAGTGTGTAGGTACATACTAACCAATGAGAATGGTGAAAATATAGGGGGACCGTATTGTGTGAAACCAATAGAGCCAACCAAGTCTATTTGGAGAGACTTAGGTCCTTCGTATTGTGGAAGGCATTGTCATGTGTTGTGTTTTGCCATGTTTTGTATTGTGTAGCATCGTATGTCCTATACTATATTGTGTAGCATTGTATGTTATTGTATGTTATGTATCATATTGCATAGCATCGTACATGTATTGTGTAGCATCATATGTGGTGTCTTATAAGGGTGTAAAATAATATAAAATGGTATCTTTGTCATAAAAATATAGCATTTTAGACCTAAGATTATGTCTAGGCACATTTTGGAGGGGGAAATTAACAAAATAGATAATTTTTTAAAAACCTCTATTTTTACCCTAAATAAAGTGACGAAAATTAAAGGGGTGATGAGTCATCATAGGGGGATGTATGTGTTGTGAGAATCTAAGAGGGTTGTATTAGAAAACCTTAGAGGAGAAAAATAAGTGTCCCTAACTAAAGAGACAAGTGTTCTCAACAAGACAAGAGTCAATGAAAGAAATATTTATTCAATTATTTTAGAAAAAAAGTCCTGTAATTTTCACCCATCTTCTGTAATATTTTTTTTATTTTTACCAGTTGTGGTCACTGCTATTTTTCTATCATTTGTTGTAGAACCTAGACTTCCCCTAGGCAAAAGAAAAGAAAGAATTTTTGAATCATGTTGGGTTGGATATTGTACACCTTTTTGGGGTTGTGGTGAAGGTCAAACTGAAGGAAGGAAGATTACTATGGATCTGAAACTACACCTTCAAATGCTAAGCAAGAAATTAGGTAGACACAAATCTGTAAATTATACTAAAGCAGTGAGATTGTATGAATTTAAGGCCTATAGTGTTGAGTAATGTTCAGATAAAGAGCTCGGAAATAACTTAATGGTCTACACATACTGTGAAATTAATTCTTTTATGTATCTGTTAAGTTATGATTGTTGTATAGTGTCGAAAACATTGAACCTGCCTTTCTTTTGATAAAGCCAAAATTGCCCGAGGAAAAAATGAACTACACTTTTACTCTCCTCCCTATAATAGTTGTACTCTCTTGTTCTTAGGCAAGGAATTCCTGAGGGATTCCTTTTGTGAATACTTGAAAACTTGACTGACAAGCCTCTTGGAGTTGTGCAAGTGATGCTAGTGTGTTGTACTAATTTTATTTTTATTTTATGTGTTTTAAAAAGGATTGGAGTGTTGATGTTTTCTGTTGCATCCTATGTTGTAAAATGTGAAGTGTTAGTCCCTTCTGGTTCCCCTGTGTCTTCCACTAGCTTGGGGGTAGACATTTCTTGTCCTAGGCTGGGTGGTGAGCAACCCACTGGCTACGCAAAAGAGTAGTTTGGTTCTATTACAGGGCCTTGAAGGCTGAAAGGAAAGATCATTAGCTGATGTGGCTATGAAAAGAAGAGAATACATTATGGGCAGAAAGGGAAAAACCAGTATTTCTATGTTAAGAAAAAAGGAATTAAATATTCTATGTAGGCTTGTGAATAGATCTGAATAATGTTATTATTATGTTAGTGTTTGGGAAAGTAGCATTATGTTGAACAAACTAAGAATAGACTACAATGTACTAAATTACGATTGTATCACAACAGACATAATGTGCCTAAAAGGAGAACGATCTGCATATTTTAATAGAGTTGTTTAGTACAAATCTGAAAAGTATTATTCTACATGTGTTGTAGAGAGAGAGAGATATTAAGTCGGTAACGTATCATTCTATATTAGAAAGATAAAATAAAGAATTAGCTTCAGTTCTGGAAAACAAAAAACAAAAGAGCATAGTGTTGATGGGTGTTGAACATTATGCGTGGTAATCTTTTAACCCTATTTGATTTTATTTATTTTAAATTTTATTTTTATCAACTGTTTAGCTTAAGAACCCCATCTATGCATCAATTAGTAAAAGAAAATATTTGATTGAAACAAAACCCTGTAAGCTAGAGTAAAATCTTGTAAAATAGAGTGGAATACACTTGAATGTAGATCAATTTATAATATTATAGAAATAAAACCTTGTCGAGCCTTACATAAATATGGAATGCAAGTCTCCAAGGTAGTTTACAATGTGCAAGATCCATTTAAACAGAAACAAATGCATCACAGTGGAAAACAAAACCCCCCTAGAATAGGGTAAACTATGCAAGCTTAACTTGACTAAATGTGGATGGTGTTACAGTCATTCTGTAAAAAGAAGAAAACACCAAACCCTAGACATCGTAAACAGAAAAATGTTACTTAAATGCTAGACTATAAAACTAAAATGTGCCGCTGAATTGATAGATTGTGGTTGCAGAAAGAAGATAACGGATAACACATATTTGGTGCTACGAGAAAAGAAAAGAGAAGCCTATAACAAATTTTTCTGCGAGTTGAGAAATAGTCCTTTTGCGCCTTCCCGCAAAACCGCCTCTGGTTTCTCCTGTAGCACACAAAAAAAGGAGAGTGAAGGAAAACCAAATAAGAGTAAGTCATTTTACGAGAGTCTCAAGGAAAGGAGGATGAAGTAGATTTTAGAGAAAAACCTTGTGGTCATTGCCTCATAGCAAGGCCAGGTTCTGTAGCTTTCACGAATGCCATAGGAATTTAAGTGAACTCATGTCCGCTTGAATCGACCCCGAGTAGATTAGAAATAAAGGAGGACGAGAAATTATGCAGGTTTAAACCTGGAGCTAACCCTATTATCCCTGGCTGCCATTATAGGCGAGCTCCTGTTTGCCTGAGAGAATAGGGATTAGTATGAAGCTTAAGGTTTAGGGCAAATTTTAGGGCTTGATGTTTTTTTTAGGGTTAGACCAAGTTGTTGATAAACTGGAGGTCATTTATTATGACCACTTTTTACCCACACGCAAGGGAAGTAAGGCTTCATTTTTGCATACATCCATTTAGGGTAAAGAATCACCCCATAAGCTCCCACGTGGTTAAAAAAGGGAAATTATTATAATAATGGTAAACAAGTATAAGTTTATGTCGGCCTAGCACTATGAATAGATAAAAAGTAAGATTATATTTCTTCTTACCAGATTAATTAAAATCCTTGGAGATAAAAAAAAAAAAAATGCTTTTCCTTGATTTTTGTAATCACTATATTAGAGGAGCAATTTATTTTGGTGGAAGTAATGAAATGAATAAAGCTGCAGTGTATTTCTATGAATGTTAGGTTGATGAATTTGAAATGGGGAAGCACGTCTCTGTGCAATGATCTCGCTATTTTTGTAGATGTGATTTCTGACAGATATTAGGTTTTATAATCTTTTAAAAGATAGTAATGATTTTTGTTTGTTCAGTAAAAGGTGCTTCTAGCTTGCCATTAGGATGGATATTAAATTAAATAAAAGAAATAAACTTAAGTTACTTTATTAACTTACCCGTGCTTTTCATCTATTAGTACCTGCCTTCGGCTGGTACTATTGCAATGAGTTCGCACTTATCTAGTTATTAATCTATTGATTGCAAACCAATCAAAAGATAGGATTATTTTTCTTGTCGGACAAATTTGATTTAAATTTGTACTTTTCCTATGTCAACATGATAATTCTTTAACAAAAACTTATTTAAAAATAATTTATATGTATTGTTATTGGCTGAAAAAAAATGACCTCTTCTCTGCGGATTGTCGGGAGAGTGCAACAAAAAGCTAAAAATGCGAAGTGTGGCTAGTAAACAAATTATGAACACAAATTTTGTCTCCCACTACTACCCATTGAATAAATTAACCCTAATTATAGGAAGGTTACAAGGTTAAATTAAATAGATTAATAATGCTAGATTTAATTACTTAAAAGATAGTTAAATTTCTTAGTTACTAAATAAAATGTTTAAAGAAACTTATATAATTACTAAGGTCAAGGATTTTCCAACTAGTTTCAAAAATAATTTTTAATTAAATAAAAAAAATATTATATATTGCACCCAATACTCACAAAAATCATAAATACTCACAAAAATCATAAAGCTAATACTTAGAAAATGATTAAACAATATGATTCTTTAACTAACAATTTTTTTTAATTTTCTAATCTAGAATTTAGCCATATAACTTTGTAATAATTTTAAACTATTTTACCCAACTAACTTTCTAATAATTTTATAATTTCCATGCCATAAATATACACTACAACCGAGTGACTTAACCACCAAACCACCACGCCATCATCGGCAATAATATTTAAATATTCAATGTAACCTATTGTCATAATTATTTTAATGAATAGTAAAAAATCATCCAAGTTTTATGTGAGTAATTTGTTTTTAATCTATTAGTTATCTTTGTGGAATTAGGGATTTTTTTTTATAGTATGTTAATAATATTTAAATTTTCAAGGTGACCTATTGTCATTATAATTTTATTGAATAGTAAAAACTCATCCAAGTTTTATATGAATAATTTATTTTTTATCTATATTTAGTAAAGCTTTGAAGTTGTTCGTTAAAAAGTTAGTTATCTTTGTGGAACAAGGGATTATTTAAAATAAATGGTTATTAACAGAGAGCTAAGCTATTGTGAGCTCTGTTTATGGTTGTTCACTGGTAGTTCTCTACTTCACTCTTTAGTGGTTAATTTGTTTATTCCATGGCAAAACAAATAAATTTGTTTTGTGGCTTTCTTTTGGCAGAGAACAATTTTCATAGCGAAGACATCTTTTTCAAAATTAAATAAACAGTACCTTTTGAGGTGAGTAGTACGAAGACATCTTTTTCAAAATTAAACAAACAGTACTATTTTGAGGTGAGCAGTGTTTTATAGCAGGAAAGAATTTAGAATGAAAATAGTTAAATAATAAGTGTGATATTATTTGAAGATGTAAAGATTTGATGGCATATCTATTAAATATTGTTCAAGATTTTAAATTTTTCATTAAAAAAGTAATTTTACTGTTATGCATGCACTATAGTGGTCGAAAACTTGGCTATGCTCAATTTATATTTGGTATTATGCAAGCTTATAATCTTTGAATACAATTTGTTTTTTTTTTTTGACATTTGTGGAGAGGCGGTGAGCAATCACCAATGTAGTTCTGTTGGACATGATGTTATCAAGGGCTTCTTGAACATTCCTTTCAAATTGAAAATCAAGAGCGCTTGTTGCTTCATCCAACAAAAGAATGGAAGGATTTTTCAATATAGCTCTTGCTATAGCTTTTCTTTGTTTCTGCCCACATGAGAGTTTCATTCCCCTGTCTCCAACCTGGGTATTGTAAGAAGTAGAGAAACAACAGAATTTTAGTATCCAGACCATCCCAAATGGATGATGTATTCTAATAGAACAAAAACAAAGTTAAAACAATTGATTGGTAATTTTATAATTTCCATGCGATAAATATAATAGTAAGTTCCAGATAGTAATTTAATTTGGGAGAGGAGATGAAAGATACAATGCACGCGCTCATATATATATATATATATATATATATATATATATATATATATATATATATTTCACTTTTTGATTTGTTTTTATTCGAAGTTTAGTGTATGGTTAATTATTATATTATTAAGTGTTAATTAAATTTTTTTTTAAATTAAGTTGAAATAATTTTTAAATTTTTTTTTTGTGTGTGAGAGTTTTATAGACATGTTATTTATAACTTCAAAGTTTTTAAATAAAGATTTTAGTTGATGTAATGTTGTATGCATGTATGTATATATGTATATGTGTATGTATATTCATTCTTCATATAATTATACATTAAATATATTTATTTATAAGAATTATTTACTTAACAAATATTATCTTTATATGATAATTATAAATGAATCTAAAAATATATTACTAGTATAACTCATATAATTTAGTTATAAATTTTTTTTATAATTAATTCTACTTAATTATGTTGAGAAGTGTAAGCTCTAGAAACATCTCACACAAGTTTGAGTAGATAACTGTCATGAAAAAAACCATCAAATTTAGGCCCTACTGGTGACTACTCTTAAGTAGAGGTCCCTTAGACTAGATTAAAAATTCATGCCTTAAAACAATGTCAATAAAATAAAATAATTTTATTTAGGCCCTGTTGGTGACTACTCTTACGTAGAGGTCTCTTAGACTAGATTAAAAATTCATGCCTTAAAACAATGTCAATAAAATAAAATAATTTTATTTAGGTGTTAAGTAGAGGTCCCTTAGACTAAATTAAAAATTCATGCTTTAAAACAATGTTAATAAAATAAAATAATTTTTAAATAATTCTAAAGTAAAGACAAGGTTAAAAATTCCTCCTTAATTGACCCAAAAAAACTGTTCACATAACAAACAAATAAATAAAATAATTCTTCAATAGTTCTAAATTAAAATCCCAATCCAAAAAAATTTGTTTGCATTTCTATGTGACCTTCCAAATAATTAACAACTACACTCATTCCAAAAACGATCCCCCAACAAGTTATATTCCAAAACACTAATGTGAAAAAGAGAGAAACCCTATTAGGTTCAAGTAGCAGCTGCAATTCGGTAAGCTGCCCCACAGAAACCCTCGATCCTCCCTCTACTTCAGCCTCTGGTTTCGCTCTTCATTATTCCAAACCTACCAATGCAAACACCATTATCAGCAATGCCCATATGTTTGGGGCATGCTGAAGCGATCTCTTTTGTTTAAAATCCTCTCGCATTTTTCAGTCCTTTATATCCCAAATATATGGGAGCCACCAAATATTGAATCCATGTTTGACCTGGGGATCGAACCCTCCCCCTTCTAAACTACAATGATGCCGCATACATCTTTTTCAGAACCTGTCTCTCCAGGATGTTTGGAGCATATCTTTATCGTGCTTTTACTCAAACACCATTCACAAACGTTCCCACTCATCTTATTTTCAAAGCCACAGAACCAGAGAAATCAGCGGCCAGAGTTCGAGTCTCCAATGCCTACTGCTGTAGTTCAACCATTAGACGAATCCTGTAATGAGAACTTCACTTCTGTTGTTGTCACCGAGCCTTCCTCTCACTCTATTCAAACATTGCATTCTATTTTAGGTCAGTTGCTAACAATTTAATTTATTATTAGAGACCAATTATTCTTTGTTCCTGCTTGAGCTCTCAATTAGTAGGGAAAACTATCTTTCTAAGTATGGAAAGATAAATTAATTGACATTTTACTATTCATTGGACTGAGATGATTTCTCATGTAATTAGGTGCCATCCCCAGATCATCTATACCACCTGCCTCAATTGACTAGTCCATATACCATGTTAGAAAGTTTGTCCTTCCCCTTCAGTTTCTTACAACATAATAAGGTCAGGTTTTTGGGAAAATGGTAACCATTTGAAGGCATTCTTTTTATGGGGGCTGCCTAACCCTCTAATGTGAAGAGATAGTATAATCACTGAGACGAGTGCCTAGGGGTATGCCCCACTCTAAAGACCCCTTCATGTGTTTGATTTTTTTCTTGATTTAACTCAAAAGCTCCCAAACTCTATGTCTGCGAAAATAAAGAGTATCTACCTGTTCCCGAGAGAGTCATAGACCTTTCCTTAGCTTCGTCAATATCGAAACCACCATCTAAACAACTTTCATCCACCACACTATTAATTTGCTGAGAATGAAGAGAATATCTAGGTTGGATAGGAGAAGGAATATGTTCTAAATACTGGACATTGTTAGTATATTGGGTCCTCAAAGGAGTCCTCATAGAAAGCACATTTTTGTGTACCCCTAAGAACAAAATTTAATAGATCGATGTTCCCCCTTGAACTCCTTAGCTAAAACCTTCATGTATTTTTTTGCAATCCCCATTTTTTTCACTCCCCTTACCTTATCATTGCCTAAACCAGGATGTGCCATCGTCAGAGAGTGCCCCCCGAGCAACAGTGATCCAGTATCAAGAGTGGTAGTTTGGATAAAAGGGTCTAATAACATCACATCACTGGATGTGGATACCCTTAAGTTATACTTCCCTTCTATAACCGACTAATTGAGTAAACATAGAAATGTCATTTCCACACCTGTATCTTTACTCATGTAAGTACCTGGATGTGTATGATTATCCTCTGCTAGACCTAATCCCAAATCCTTTTCCAAATGTGGATTATCCTTCTTGTCTTGAGGCAACTCAAGAGTTTAAATAGATTGTCTATTCTCCAACAGAGGACCCAACTTCTTATGTAGACATTTTTTGGAAAGGAGAAGGGAACAATTATTTGCAATATGGTCATAGGAGTGGCTCTATGTAATGTCCCCTTCTAGCAAGCCAAAATTTAACTTGTAAAGAGCACATTAGTATTCTATCTTTTTTCTTTTAATATTTAACTATATATTATTTCTTTCATAACTATATGCTTTTCTTGTTTATACTTCATGAATTACCTTGGGTGAGATAACCTTAAGCCTATTAATCATTCTTTCCAGCTTATGGGAGAAGATACTTAAGGATGTAATGTCACCCCAATCCTCATGGGTCCATCATTATTCCTTCAATTCTCTAATTGAAGGCCTAATCCTTTGATTCTCTAATCGAAGGCCTATTATTCCTTGGTTCGTCAACCAAGGCCTATTAGTCCTTGGTTCTTCAGCCAAGGACTATTATCTCCTTGGTTCTCTAACCAAGGCCTATTATTTCCTTGGTTCTCTAACCAAGGCCTCTTATTCCTCGGTTCTCCTACCAAGGCCTATCCCTTCAATACTAGATTGAGGGCTTCATTCCTTGGTTCTCTTACCAAGGTCTACCCCTTCAATACTAGATTGAGGGCTTATTATCTTCCTTGATTCGTCAATCAAGGCCTATGATTTATCCCATGAATTGGTCAACTACAATCCTTGTTTTCCACCCCATCTCTATGGTGAAGATGATTAATGTTTAAGGACTATTATCTACCCCTTGGATAATCATGCCTTTACAAATCTATTTCATATTCATAACTATGAACTTCTTGTACTCATTATCTTATTTAAACAAGAATCATGCATTTATGTAGGACATCTATTCGTCTCATATTTACTTGATTTCATAAGACCTCTACCTTTATATCTCATTCATCATGGATCATCTTTTCTTACTTATATGCAGTTCTAAGACTAATCTCATATTGTTATTTTCGTACATGTAGATTCCAATTATATAATTCTATTATAATATTTATTATAATCTCTATATTATATTATATATGTGTGTACTATGCAAAATTTATATTTTATATTATTTATATATAATAATAATTATTATTATTATTATAATAATTAATCACTATTATTATAATGAT
Organism: Cunninghamia lanceolata; assembly: GCA_027924645.1. NCBI lineage: Eukaryota > Viridiplantae > Streptophyta > Pinopsida > Cupressales > Cupressaceae > Cunninghamia > Cunninghamia lanceolata. Next base: position 5,505,191 of record BSBN01000739.1, read on the forward strand.
CATTATTATTGTCATCACAATATTATTATATCATTATCCCTATGATTTTGTAATTAATTCAAATTGTATCTTGTTCTTATCTGAATATCACAATTCACTTGAGAATATCTATATACTCTTAGAAATCCAAAAATATATTATTTTCTTCTATACACCCAGCAGACATGTATATATATTTGCTAGCACTTGAATTCTATTGTTGTTTTATTATTAACATAGCTTTATAATATATTACTTATTTATTATCATTATAATAATATTATTATAAATATATATAGACATCATTTAATTATTATATAATATATATATTATTATAATATCATTATTATAGTATTATCATAAATATAATTTTTAATATTGTTTAATCGTGTCGATCTCTATCGCATCCTTTATCTACTATATATATATATTTTCTTGAATCATTTCTCCCTTTTGCTGCTGATGTATATATCTCTCTATATATATTAATTTATGATATCTTGTCGATGATGTTTTCCTTCTATCTCACAACCTTTATTTATTTCCCTTTCAAGATATGTTCGAAGAGGCACGTCTTTTATTATGCTTGGTGGTAAAAGACATACTTACCCTTTTATAATTTTTATATTAGTTTGCTTTTATGGTAAAACTAGTTCTACCCATACGTAACTATAAGTTAAAAGATGTTTATTTATTTTATTTATATTTACATTATATCATTTATATTATAATAAATGATATATGATATATTTTATATTATTTATACTATATCATTTATATCATAATAAATGATATATGATTTATATTATATTATTTGTATTTATATTATAATGTAAGATAATTATAAGAATATTCGTATTTATATTACTAGATATATTTATATATATATTGTTATTTATAATATGGATATTATATTTTAATTATAATAAAATATTCATACAATAATATTATTATTTATTAAATAATATATAATGTATGTAATTATTTATATTATCCCAAATAATATTTTACAAACCATCCTTATCATGTTCAAATCTTTACTTTAACAGTGTCTTGATATGGGGACATGACAACCCTCCCCACACAAGTTTGCTTGTCCTCAAGCAACTATAATTAGGTGTCCTATAATATTTTATAACATTATATTTATTGAGGTTTATGTACACAATAAATACAATAAATATTTGGAGCTAGTTGTTTACATATATTTTAATTGGTTTTTGTCATGCCATTTCAAGTCGTAGGTTACCCATAGAGATATTTTAATTATTTTATTTTACTATTTCATTTAGTATATTTACTTAATGTAATTTTAAGAGTTATTTTATTATTATTTATTTTTTACCTTATTTACTCATTACTTATTACATATTTGTAAGTAAATTTTAATTGTTTAATATTGCATCATAACATATTTAGTAGATTTTAATTTTTTAATGTTGCATATATATATTTAAATATTTAAATATTTTAGCAATGTATTAAACACCATTATCCAGCGATTCATGAAATTCATTCCTACCATTTTCATTGATTTTTATTTTTATTTTTTATTTATTTTTTATTTATTTATTTTTTTTATTTTTAACTATTATTCACAGGATGGCAGGATCACTGCTCTGATACCACTGTAATGTCCCCTTCTAGCAAGCCAAAATTTAACTTGTAAAGAGCATATTAGTATTCTATCTTTTTTCTTTTAATATTTAACTATATATTATTTCTTTCATAACTATATGCTTTTCTTGTTTATACTTCATGAATTACCTTGGGTGAGATAACCTTAAGCCTATTAATCATTCTTTCCAACTTATGGGAGAAGATACTTAAGGATGTAATGTCACCCCAATCCTCATGGGTCCATCATTATTCCTTCAATTCTCTAATTGAAGGCCTAATCCTTCGATTCTCTAATCGAAGGCCTATTATTCCTTGGTTCGTCAACCAAGGCCTATTAGTCCTTGGTTCTTCAGCCAAGGACTATTATCTCCTTGGTTCTCTAACCAAGGCCTATTATTTCCTTGGTTCTCTAACCAAGGCCTCTTATTCCTCAATTCTCCTACCAAGGCCTATCCCTTCAATACTAGATTGAGGGCTTCATTCCTTGGTTCTCTTACCAAGGTCTACCCCTTCAATACTAGATTGAGGGCTTATTATCTTCCTTGATTTGTCAATCAAGGCCTATGATTTATCCCATGAATTGGTCAACTACAATCCTTGTTTTCCACCCCATCTCTATGGTGAAGATGATTAATGTTTAAGGACTATTATCTACCCCTTGGATAATCATGCCTTTACAAATCTATTTCATATTCATAACTATGAACTTCTTGTACTCATTATCTTATTTAAACAAGAATCATGCATTTATGTAGGACATCTATTCATCTCATATTTACTTGATTTCATAAGACCTCTACCTTTATATCCCATTCATCATGGATCATCTTTTCTTACTTATATGCAGTTCTAAGACTAATCTCATATTGTTATTTTCGTACATGTAGATTCCAATTATATAATTCTATTATAATATTTATTATAATCTCTATATTATATTATATATGTGTGTACTATGCAAAATTTATATTTTATATTATTTATATATAATAATAATTATTATTATTATTATTATAATTAATCACTATTATTATAATGATCATTATTATTGTCATCACAATATTATTATATCATTATCCCTATGATTTTGTAATTAATTCAAATTGTATCTTCTTCTTATCTGAATATCACAATTCACTTTAGAATATCTATATACTCTTAGAAATCCAAAAATATATTATTTTCTTCTATAATATATTACTTATTTATTATCATTATAATATTATTATTATAAATATATATAGACATCATTTAATTATTATATAATATATATTATTATAATATCATTATTATAGTATTATCATAAATATAATTTTTAATATTGTTTAATCGTGTCGATCTCTATCGCATCCTTTATCTACTATATATATATTTTTTCTTGAATCATTTCTCCCTTTCGCTGCTGATGTATATATCTCTCTATATATATTAATTTATGATATCTTGTCGATGATGTTTTCCTTCTGTCTCACAACCTTTATTTATTTCCCTTTCAAGGGATATGTTCGAAGAGGCACGCCTTTTATTATGCTTGGTGGTAAAAGACATACTTACCCTTTTATAATTTTTATATTAGTTTGCTTTTATGGTAAAACTAGTTCTACCCATACGTAACTATAAGTTAAAAGATGTTTATTTATTTTATTTATATTTACATTATATCATTTATATTATAATAAATGATATATGATATATTTTATATTATTTATACTATATCATTTATATCATAATAGATGATATATGATTTATATTATATTATTTGTATTTATATTATAATGTAAGATAATTATAAGAATATTCGTATTTATATTACTAGATATATATATATATATATATATATATATATATATATATATATATATATATATATATATATATATATATATATATATATATATATATATATATATATATATATATATATATATATATATTGTTGTTTATAATATGGATATTATATTTTAATTATAATAAATTATTCATACAATAATATTATTATTTATTAAATAATATATAATGTATGTAATTATTTATATTATCCCAAATAATATTTTACAAACCATCCTTATCATGTTCAAATCTTTACTTTAACAGTGTCTTGATATGGGGACATGACACTCTAGCAGTGGCACCTAGAGCATAGGAAAGAAATTCCAACATAATCCAATGTTTGTTTATGCATTCCACAACCAGATTCTAGAAGCATATCTTCCACTAATTCTTCCTTTAAATTCAAAGCCACCAATATTTTGGCCACAGTCCTAGAAGACTGTTTTACAAAGCTCACATCTGCCTCCAAAAAAGTTCCTAGTTTATTCCAAATGGCTTGAAGGATCTCAAGTGTCTAGTATTCAAGTGGTAAAGCTAGTAGTTTGATCCACACAGGTTTTGTTGATAGGTGCTCAGATGGCAAGTTGAAACTTGGAGACCATTTTTTTAAAGATTAAGGAGTATTGCCCCAATACCATCTACTAGCCTTGATTTTTTCGGCATCCTCAGCTGAGTGAAAAATGAAAGTAATCTACCCCCTAACCAATAGATGAAAGATGGGAAAGTAACCAAAAACAGGGTGTCAGTTTCAAGAAATCCAATTAGAAGGATTTTTCTCATAAATTCTTCACCCATAGAAAATACCAGTCAGAGCAGTCTTTGTCAAGCCAACTACTTGGGACATATCCACATCCTTGCCCAGAACAAGTTTGATCTCATTATTACATTTCTTGATGCATTTGTGGCCTTTCCTATCATCCCCTTTTTTGTGGGAGACCACAATACCTATTGTTGACCCAGATGGTGGAATTGTGTATTTCTCATTGGAGGGATTATACAAATCCTCTATGCTTTGCAACTATGGCACAGAAGGGGGAATAGCTGATCCTTCAAGATGAATATTTTCTTCAGAGGGGAAATAGGGTCAAAAAATGGGGGTCCTAACCTGAACCCCAACATAACTCATATCTGAAGAATGCACATAAAACCTAACACCATGACCCACTTCTCTATCACAAGAAGATCCAATGAGTAGAGTTTGTGGAGATAGATTTCTGACAAACAGAACCAACATTTCCAATAGGCAAGATCCTACCCAAAGGACTATTCACATTAGTCCACCGACCCTCTAAAAAATAATTGCTCCATCATGTGGGTCATCTGAGTAATCAACTAGCTCCTCTTCTCTATCCAAAGATGATAGTCTATTGAAATATTGGGCTACCACACTTTCCTCCTCCATGAATGTTAAGAAGATTAATATGAATGTTAAAAGAGGAAAATACAGGAAGATGACGTGATCCGAGTTCAAACCTGGTGGGTGCTATTCCCTATGTTGTGTGAATTCATGTTGGACCAGCCAGTTTCTGCAGGAGGTTACTATGCCCTTCTCTACTTTCAATAATAATAGTGGTTTCAGAAGTTCAGTTTTCAATTTGTAATATTTGAATCATTCTAACAATAAAAATCTAGAAGATACAACTATTGGTAGACTGTAGAGCTAACCTTATACCCTAGTTCTTCACTTTGGAAAACTAGTTATAGGAAAAAATAGTATGCCTTGGCAGATTAAGTTGGAGGGGGATTTAAGGATAAGGGAATAGCTAAAGTATGAATGAAAAATTCAAAATAATCTTTAAAAAAATATCAAAATAATTTTTAACGACACTCCCCAAAAAAAATTCAGGGGAGGTTACAATTCAATCCATTGAATGAGTTACAAAGCATCTAGTTAAACAAAATGATTCATGTAGAAAATGCAAGCATTCAAAATGTATCATTCACCATTGTGCTAATCATGGATTACTAAATATGATCCCAAATGTAAAATCTTATTTTCCTTAACACTATTTTTCCCAGTAATCAACAATCATGGTCTGTAGAAATTTGAAATCCCCAAAAGTAGTGGAATATAATACTAACCTTACACTCAAGGTTAGATGAGCGCAACATGCAAATTACTCTATCCAGAAATGCTTTTCATACAATAGCTAGCTTTGGGTTTCCAACATTACCATCGCTCAAAAATTTGAATTCTTCATTTATATTGCATTCATTTAGATAGGAATATATATATTTTATATTTACTCCTTTTTAATTTGTTAAATGTGTGAGTAAATCAAATGATATGTAGTTCTGGGTTTATTTTGGAACAGGATGAATATTACAGCAGAAAGATAACAAAATATCTCTTTCAAAATCAAGAAGGTAGTTCTATTTACAGGTGAGTAATGCTCTTTTATATCTTCTACAAAATATATGGCATTCTTGTAAATCAGGTAACAATAATTTCTTTGTTTTGTTGTTATGCTTGTATTATTTAAAGTATCATAGACTTTTATAGTTTAAAAACATTTTCTTTTACCTATAGTAAAGACAATGGACAACTTTGTGGATGTTGAAAGCTATAAGGTGCATAAACAAGACTTTACTATTGACATTGATGATGCCTTGAAAAAGAAACATTTATTTACGATAGATTCATTTGTCTACACCATAGGAGATTGTTTATTTGACACACTCGAAGTTCTCCTACATTTTCGTTATACTTCTATTGAATTGCGTAATGGATTAGTTGATCACTTTTTGTTATGTCAAGTATGGCATGATTATGATGCAGTACATGCAAATGCATATGAATTGCATCCAGAAATGTTCTACGAGATGCATGGTATTTATGATGTCAATACGTATTTGTCTAGAATGTGATTGTTAGCTTCAGCGTCTCCTCCTAAAATAGAAAGAGGGCTTTGGGGCGATACGTTTTGTATAAGATGGATTTCAAAATGGTTAAATATAACAATTACAATGTGGTCGACAACAATGAAAAAGAAATACTTACATTTAAACACAAATGTGCAAACAAATACTTATTCAATATTATTTCATGATGAGAATCCCCTTTGTGGTCATTATGAGCCATTGTTTTGTACGAAAACCTTGGCAACAAACATGCCAATGTCATCAAACCACATTTCAGTTTATTGTCCAATACTAGAAAGGTATTTCCAGTCTCTGTCAGCTCAAATGCAAATTTATGGTTTGAAAATACCTACTGGTAGAACATCTCATTGTGGGGATAGCCTTTTCAATGCTATATGCTATTTAATGGAAGAAGAATTTGATGTTCCATCTTTAATACTTTACATTGCATAGTCTTTTTGCAATGCCTATAAAGGCAACCATTATAGTGCAATTAATTGTTTGAAACAATACTTAGAAAATGACATCTTGGAAATAAATCCATGCATTGCTAACTGGCAATGCTATATTATAAACATGACAATGCCATTTTCAAAAGGAAAGATCGAAGGAGGACTATTTTGTTTTTAATGGATTGCAACCATATTCAAAACTACAATTCAAGTATGGTCTTCAGATAGTAAACAAATTGAAAAAAAAAATTGCAGTGAATTTTTTTTTTTAAGTCATACAACATAATAGCATTTAAAACAAACACAACACACATACACTACAAGCTGCTAGTACCAACACATGTCGATAGAGCAGTTGAAATAAATTGTAATCATAGATTAGAAATGGATTTTATTCATACTAAACAATTACAAATCCAAGAGCAATCAGAAGTGAATGACAAAAACATTCAAGATAACAAGAAACTATCGTTGAATCGGTTGAAGAAGACACTACGCAAAAATATCAAAAAGAATGAAGCAGTTATAGAAACACATATTTGTGGGGCACCTCAAGCAAATTGTTCAAGTTCATTGCAAATGGATCAAACTCATATTGAACAATTACTGTTTGAAATAAAATCACAAGTGTCTCAAGTAAATTGTTCAAGTGCATTGCAAATGGATCAAACTCATATTGAACAATTACCGTTTGAAATAAAATCACAAGTGTGGGGCACAAAAAATCAATACAAAAATAAATTGCTGCTCTATCGATTAAAGAATATATTGCGAAATACTAGAAAAGAACAAGAACTTTCTCCCAAGACAATAGATAAAAAACATATCGGTCCAAAACAAAGATATTTGAAATGCATTGACAATACCCCTCAACATGAATGTTTTATCTACCAACAATTACATTTTTCGCATGCAATGAAAAATTTTACAAAAAATGAACGAGAAACCTATGAAATATTAACAAAATAGAATACAGTACATTCATTTCAACAAATTTGTTTGTCATGCAAAAGATCATTGCAAAATGGTAAACTACCATTGTTTGCAACTCCACAATTTATTAGACGAAACAAACCACTACAAATCTTATCATCTTTGTCAGAACTTGAGGAGAGACTGATATCCCCTCAAATTGCATTTGCACAAATTAGACAATGGGGACACAAACACTCTCAAATGGGATTGACTGGATCAATAATTAATGTGCCTACAAATATGAACATTGTCCAAAAAGTACTTCCACAATCTATTGATGAAACAATTATAGTTGCTATTGCACTGAAAAGGAAATTGCAATACAAGAATCCATATCAAGTTGGTAATATTCATGCCAATATTATCATGAAAGCGTTAAAGCATTAAGTCAATCACATTTATACAAGATGGAAAACATTTCTATTGACTACCGATGGGAAAATTTCTTCAAAGCAAGGCATGATACAGACTCCAAAACAATGGAAATGTCCTCTAATAGTGATACAGATTGCAATGATAGCAACACTACTGATGAACGTGAAACACAGACTGATACACTTGTACATGGATTTACAGAATCCAAATCTGTGTATGATCTACATGACAAGATAATTGAAATAGCACCTGCTAAACAAAATCAACCAATTGGAATATTCAAGGACAAATATGCAGAAGAGATGAATTTTCCAATGCTATTCTTTGGCTATACAAGAGATGAAGACATAACCAAAAGATTCACCTATCAAAAAAATGCAAAATGGGAGCTATTACATTCAAGTCGTGACTTTGCAAAACATACAACGAATTTATTTTTCAAAACAATGAAAGTCATCATAAATAAGATTATTCCAAGTATATTAGTAAGAATTAGAAAAGGTCAATTAAAAGGAAGAACCCTTCTTGCAAAAGATGTTAAACATAAACCAAATGTAGTCAAAATTTTAAAATCAGAAATTGGATACATGGATTTCAAACATATTCGTATATCTCCAAACTATTTGAATCGAATAAAAAAAACATATTTGCAATGATACGACAACTAGGACCTCCAACATTTTTCATAACTTTTTCAAGTGCAGAGCATGAATGGACACCTTTAGTAGATGCATTAACGAATATGTCTTCAAAAAATAAGGAAAATGAAAAAAAACAAGCAAACGAAATTGATTCACTTATTAGAAAAGACCCAGTTACTTGTAGTCGTTATTATCAACATTGAATAAATTGCCTTAAGAAAATATTATGCAAAGATCATACAATTCTTGGAAAGATTACTGACTACTTCTTTGTAACTGAATTCTAGAATAGGGGAAATGAACATGATCATGCTCTGGTTTGGGTATAAAATGCTCCTATATATGGAAAAGCCAAAATTTCTGAAATCAAAATGTTTGTAGACAAATATATTACATGCAACACAGGTTTTCTTGACAACAAACTTGCAAAACTACACTGACACTATCACACAAAAAGTTGTAGAAAAAATAAAAAAACACACTACAGATATAATTTTCCAATTCCACCATTCAGAAAAACAACAATACTTGAACCAATCTCATGTATAGAACAAACTATTATGAATAATTTTGTTAAAATCCAAAAAATTATTTAACAAAATGAATACAATGATTTAATGTCTTTTGATGATTTTTTAAACGAAATAGAAATGAGTGAAACTGAATACACAAAAGCAATACAATCAACACTCAATAAAATAACTATTTTCCTAGAAAGAAAGCCATCCCATATTTGGAATAATAGTTTTTTGTAGAAAAATACCACAGTTATTGCAAGCAAATACTGATGCACAGTTTGTTCTCAATGCATATGCTGCTGCTGCGTATTGTTCATCATACATGACAAATATATGACTGCATCTTTCAAAAGAATACGCAAAGAACACGAAATGACAAAGATTGATGCCATACAAATGATAAGGACACTTGGAAACACATTACTAAATCTTCAACAAATGTCTTCTTAGCTTGCAGCACACATTGTCCTATCACTACCATTAAATTCAAGCTCTAGAAAATGCATTTTCATAAACACATCTCCACCCGAAGAATGAACATTCATTCTGAAATCTACATCACAACTTCAAAAAGAAGCTGATAAATTGAAAAATATAATGTGTCAGTCAATTATTGATCGCTATCTACATCGTCCAAAAGAATTGAAACACATTTGCTTGGCTGAATTCGCTGCAGAGTTTACAATTTTGAAAACAAATATGTAAAATGCAATAAACATAATATTATCAGATTTGTTAAATACAATGAACACATTGACTACGAAAACTATTGTAGGGAAAAATTATTACTATATGTTCCTTTTCAAGATAATGAAGACATATTAAAAGACAGATTTAAAACATTTGTAGATGCATATGTTTTCTATGAGAACATTGTCCAACAAAATGAATGTAGATATACATACAACTTCAATACGATATGGGGAGATCTTGATGATGCATATAAAGAAATTGAAGCAAATGAAACATCAACTATGAATATGCATGGCAAACAAATTGAAGAGAACAATAATATTGACATATATGACCTATGTACCGATTTGCAATGGTTGTAAGGAATACAAAAGAAAACAAAAACAAATATTGGTTTTCAAATTGTACCTAATACAACTCTACTAGAGAACCTAGAATACTATAAGCTAAGAAGAATGTTAAACAAAGAACAACAAGAAAATTTAAAAGACATTGCAATGAAAAAAAAAAACATATGCAAACCATTGTACCTTTTCTTAACTGGAGGTGCAGGAACTAAAAAAACATTTACAACAAAAGCAATATTCCAAATGTTGTTACGTATTTACAATTCAAATGAATGCTTAGATCCACTTAAACAAAAAGGCCTAATAATGGCATACACAGGAAAAGCAACATACAATGTAGGTGGAACAACAATTCATTCTGCGCTATTAATGCCATTCAACAAATCTACTTTAATTCCACTCAGCAATGAAACACTAGATTCGATGCAAAAACATTATGAACAATTACAAGTCTTGCTAATAGACAAATTCTCTTGAATAGGAAGTTAATTTTTATATTCTGTTGACAAACGAATCAGAGACATAAAATGTATCCCAACAAAATTCTTTGGCAATATTGACATGGTCTTTTGCGGTGACTTTTACCAAGCACAACCAATACAAGATAGTCTTATCTTTGAACATCCTATTATTAACAAAGAACAAGTTCCATACACTTTTTGGACTGATAACATACGATGTTATGAACTGCAAACTACTATCATGTGTCAGAAAAATGAAACATTTATCACTATATTGAACAAAATCTGAACAAATTCACAATCTACAAGTGATATAGAATATCTGAATAATAAATGCCTTCAATCAACTCCAATTGATCCTACATTTCCATATCTTTTCCATTCAAACAAAGAAGTGGCTTCACACAACACAAAAATGCTTGCATCTGTTCCAGGGTAGCCAATTATCATTGATGTAATTGATAATATAGAAGAAAACTATGGCAGTATAACGAATTATTCAAATACAACACTGGAAAAACAAATTGTACTAAAAATAGGCATGTTGGTTGAATTATATACTAGGAACTATAGCATATAAGATGGATTGGTAAATGGGACCAATGGAATATTCAAAGCATATACAACTAATAACAACATAGATACCATATGGATTCAATTCAGTGACTCAAAAATTGGGAGACAACAATTTGCAAAACTAGCACAACTATATACAGATACAATTCCAAAAGAATGGGTACCTATACTACAAATAAAAAATTATGTGTCAAGAAGCAAACATCCATTGCAATTACAAATCCGTAAACAATTTCCAGTACAACTTGCATGTGCACGAACAATACATAGATCACAAGGACTTACATTGGAAGGACTTGCATTTGATCCGTTATGAATAAAAACACATGGATTGGTGTATACAACACTATCACGTGTACGAGATATAGAATCACTCTACTTGTTAAATCCACTCAGTCCTAAAAACTTCAAGGTCAAAGAAAAACTTACAAATGAAATGCAAAGATTGCTAACAAAAGAAAAATGGAACGTACAAGATTTTGAAAAGCAAACTATGTAAAGTAGAACCATATCTATGTTATCCTCGAACACAAGAAGTCTCAAAAATCATATTGATGATATTGTCAATGACTATGACTTCATCGAATCGGATATAATATGTTTACAAGAAACACATGTATCACATTTACCTCAGTACAGTCAACTACACAATTTTCAATCTCTTTCCATATACAATAACTATGGTGTTGCAATGTGGGTAAATAACAAAATATCCATTTTTTATTCCAACCTTTACAAAACTGATAGCATAGAAGCTATTTTAGCAACCATTCTTATTAACAACTTCAAAATAACACTAATAAATTTATATGCACGACCTACTACAAAGGCATCTACAATTATCAATATAATCAACCAAGCAATTTTAGAAATACATCTTGCAGAGAATATCATTATTCTTGGTGATTTCAATATTGACATGCAAGAAAAACATGCTGAAACAAATAGATTAGAAACATATATGAACAACAAGAATATACATTTCCTTCTTGACAAAAACAACTCTTTACAATCATCGCTTATTGACCATGTGTGGTCAAATATTAACAAGGAAACTTACAAGATTTTCCAAATCGACACATATTGGAGTGATCTTGATACTATTTGTCTTCTTCTTGACACTTCAGAAAAGGAAAAAAATAGCCATTATAAATTTTTACCATAACAACATTACTCTCTAAAGTATTAAAAATTATTTACATAAACAATTTGCAATGACAAATAAATTTACATATGTTTTAAAAATTATATTTACAAAATTGTTATATATTTGGAAGTCATCAAACTAGTTCTTCAAATTATCAACAACATTCAATTCTTATTTACTCGGTAAAATTAGAAAATTCCTTCACAAGTTTTTTCAGTTTAACTTCTTTTCTTATATAATTTTAATTTTAAATCTCCCCTCTTATCAACATAGTATCTTAATTGTTTTGCAGTGCTAATGACAAATAACAAAAGAGGAGAAAAGGACAGAGCCATTGTGCACCAAGAACAAGTCAAGATGTTAGTACTTATCTATAACAAAACTTTGACAGTATTTGTATTTATCATTTGACATATATTAAACTTCATTGTATAACTAGTTTTATAATTGCACCTAAAGCAGAATATGATCATGGTGATTGCGAGTCTATTCTGTTAATGACCCAGTCAAGTGTTATAGAAATGATTCCTCGTATTTGTACTAACTACTCATTTATACCAAGCACAACTATCAAAATGATGTTGGAAAGTACTGATAATTATACTGTTGGCACTATTGGTGCAATTGTACTGTCATTCAAACAAACACCGTTTCATTTTGTATTGGACATTAAAGATGCAGAAATAGAGTATGACAAGGCACATGTATTAAACCAATTTCTCCCAAGTTTTCTACCTAGTTAAATTTAGTTTTTTCAAAAAAATTATATCCTCTATATTCTCTAACATATAACGTAATCTGTATTGTATCAGGTTCAATTGTACCTGTCCATGGAAGAAAAATTGGCCTTTATTAAAGAATGTGTCTTACGAAAAGAATTTCCTTTCATATTCTTCAAAAATATTATTAAGCGCTTTGATGCAAAAGACCGCATTCTTCGTAGTTGCTAATCAACTTATATTGCTCCTCTAACAAATCAGCTAACCGTTCATCATCTTCAATGTCTGCTGCAAACAACATACCAAGTAATTTCTGTTGTCTAACCTTCTTTTAACCATTGCTTTATACTTATATTCATTATTTGGCAAGTTCAAATTTCAAATGTTTAGATCTATGTTTTACACATTACAAACGTTAGTAAATTTAAAAATTTTACAATTTAACTATGTGATAAACTATTTTATGTCGAACTACAAAAAAAAATTGCGTCAATCCTTTTTAATCTTATTGACAGGTGTATGGAAAATTGAAACCTGCAAATGCTTTTTCAATTCCATTCTGGCCGACCTGTCCACTATGCAATTACACTTTTTTCAACTTGGTGGAACTAAAGCATGATACTACTCACTGTAACAAGTGCAAAAATAACATTATCTACACATATACACATAATCTGAAATGTGTAATCATAAGAGATAAGAATACAAGTTTGCAGTGCAATCTTGAAAATGACATGTTCAATCGATTCCTTCCAAACCTTCAATAGATTAGTTATGAAAATTACATTCAGGATAAGTTGACAGTCATCTTTATTCTCCGTGCTTTTCAACTTTAGGGACAGTTTACACTGGATTACAATAATGAGATTCTTCAAATAATAGAAAATCAATCATAAAAAGGTATGGACATTTCTACTACACAATCTCTTTACTTGTTACAATATGTAAACAAATTATTTATTTCCATAAAAGTTATAAAATCTAATCAACATCCACAATCTCTTTTATAGATTTCTCTGTCTTAGTTTCGTACCCATCCACTGCTGCAACTAGAAGCTTCTGTTATCTCAAATTACATAAAATACTTGGGATATCATGATTTAGATCTTTTTTTTAATAATATCTTTGTCAATAGAAGACTTTTACTAGACTCTTTAACTCTTATACACCACTGTTGAGATGCAACTCATAAACTCTAAACAATTTTCTGGTTTTCAGCACTTTTATATACTATACTTGTATAGTTTATAGATACAAGTTTTGTGATCTGGACAATATTTATATAGTACAGTCATACAGTTTATATATGCCCAACCTTTCTATTGGTAATAGTTTAATTTCTCTGTTATGCTCTGTTCTCGTTACTTCTTTGTGTTATTTAACTTGTGCTTATAGATAAAATCTTTTTTGTGCTCTTAAACTTAAATGACCCCCTTTGCTTCATGAAGTGACCATGTATTTAGTTCACTATTGACCAAGTAATTAGTCTATGGCATGTCCTCTTTGGCTATTCTTAAACATCTTTCAATAGTCAAAAGTCAATAAATCTAGGTCTGTAGTGTATATATAACATAATTGGCTAGTCATGCTTTAGTGAGAATGAGGATCAGGTCCAATGACAGACAATAGAGATGTTAAGAATGCCAAAAAGCCAAAGAATTCAAAGAAGAAAACCCCATGGACTAGTAGAGAAAGTGGAAGACACAATCAATAGAAGCATATTTGTAATGATTAGATGGAATGTGCAGATATAGGGAAAGAGAAAGTAGAGGATAAAGATGCTAAGTAGAATAATGAAGATCAAGCATAGTTGGAGAAATGGAAGAACATGCTTGCTAAAGATGCCTCATCATTGAGCCCAATTGACGTTAACAAGTTGGGATTCAACTTGCAGCAATTAAACTATCATCCATGAGCAGGGGTTTGCAAAACTGTCTAACCTGGGAGGCTTCATTCAGGCTTCATTTATTTACTGACTTTGCATTATAATTTTATTTTCCTGCCCTGTGTGCTCTTTGGTTAAAAACATGCTCATACACCATCCTTCTACAGCAACTCAAGTGTATTATTCTTCCCTGTGTGTAGAAAATATTGAATACTTTCATCTTTCCATGTCAACACAGACTTTGTTGTTTATAAAAATGATTTTGCTTCTCAGAAAAGAGATTGTCGTAGCTTAATGGTCTCGGTATTTTATTGCTGAAAACAAATTGTTTTCATCACTATCCTAGCCTCCAAGTCTATAAAACTTTGGCAAGTGGGCAATTCTTCTTCTTTCCAATGTCTGTAATAATCCACTTGTAGAATAATATCTTCTCTCCAAGATCTACAGTGATCCCATTGGGTAGATCTTATTCTTCTTAATGGATCTGTAGTTGTGTGAATGCTTATGCACAATGACTTGATTTTAAGGATAGTAATGACTGGGAGATCTTCTTAGTCCCTTGCACCTTAATTTTAAAAGTGCATTCCTCCTTATTTTGTAAAAATTTTAGTCTATTGTTGCTATTTTTGTTATGGCATGTACAGGAGACATAGCAAATGCATGTGTGTGGAATTAAGAACATGCTGGGAATGACAACCAGTCTTTGAAGACCAATTTTAGGTTACCTGTTAATAAACTTTAGATATTTTTCAAATAATGAGCATAATAATATGAATAATGATAGCAATGTTGGCAGAGTTTTCCCTAGTCAGTACCACATTCTTTGTTCCTACTTGAGGTCTCAATTATGTAGGGAAAACTATCTTTCTAAGTATGGAAAGGTAAAATAATTGGCATTTTACTGTTCATTGGACTAAGATGATTTCTCCTGTAATTAGGTCTCATACCTAGATCATCTAGACCACCTATCTCAACATTAAAATTAAACCTCAACATTGGAGGAATTGCTTGACCATTTTATATGCCATTATCTGTAATAAAAAAAATCTCTACACTCACTATTTCTATAAATTCCTTGCATGAACACTTGATGTTATGTATTCATAAGAACCATTTTACGTCATTCATCTCCTAAAAGGCTAAATCATCAAGACTATGTTCTAGGGTTTGAATTACTCAAAGTTCCATTCTATTAACAATTTATCTATTTAAGTCAAACATTGTAAGCAATTGTACTTTAAGACGACTAATTACATTTGATAAATAATTGTAAGCTATAATTAGCTATAATTAAACTCCTCCAGCAAGATTTCTAGTAGGTGAAGATCATTACAGTTATATCATGGTGATTTATAGGTAAGAAAATTACCTATTGGAAGAACAAACCACACTCTGAACCCTGAAGAGCTGATAGCTCACTGGTAGACCACCACAATAGGAATGTCCTAGATTTGTCCCAAATTCAGAAATGATAGACATGTAACTGTACTCTTTTGAATGCTAAAAATTTAAGTGTAAATACAAATATGTAGGTTTCATTATATTTATTTTTATAGTTAAGGAATTTTATAGTTAAGGAAATATTTCTGTTATTTAATACGCTTTGTAAAGTTTAGTTTTATAGTAGGAATTATTTTACTGCTATTTTTTTTACCAGATTAGATTATTTTTTAAATTTCAATTTTATTTACTCAAAACATTTCAAATAGTTCACATAAATTTTTCATTATAAAATTAGTTCTAGAAAAATCATAGTTACAAATTTGAAATAATAAATAATTTTATATCATTAAATTTTTTACTAAACCACAACATAAATTTAATTAAAATAATAAATATTATGTTCTCTAAACGTACTTACTATTATTACTTAAACAAAAAATTACAACTAAACAAATACTATAATAACAACACTACAAGGCAGGTACTAGCCACTACGTGGCACTTGTTTAATGATGATTATCATTATTGTTCCATTTGGGGTTCTCTTATGGGACCATTTGAAATGTTATTCATGTTATGTATTGCGTCGATATATATATATATGTATGTATGTATGTATGTATGTATGTATGTATGTATGTATGTATGTTGGTTTTGTGTGGTTTTCCAGTCATGCGTGTGTACTTAGGGCGTCACATAGGATATCCCTAAATTCCATAACTTTCTTTTACCATGAGCAGTATTAGGAAATGTAATTTTGTTTCTTCCTTGGCAAATAACATTATGCAAACCCTCCTTTCATCATTAGTTGTACATATAATATTTTGAAATGTGTTAGCATTACCCTTGCACTTTGTTTTAAAACTATTATGTGCATGATCTCCTTGTCCACACTTAGCTTAGCATATTGAGAAAACTAATTTGACTTCCTCCTAATTACTCCCACAACATGAGCCACCCCTTATCCATAGAGTCTAATATTCTATGTCTTAGAATATTCTATAAATAAATATGTTCTAAGTTTCACTAGTGAGGTTCTTAGCAGCCTCTTAGTGCCAACATTGTCAATTTGAAAAAAAAATTAAGATTTATGTCATGTTTTCTTGTTGTGGTTGTCAGTTGTTACATAGGTATCAGAGCAATGTTTTGCAAAACTAGGAGCTCTGGGAATTGTTGGGTCTTAGAATAATACTAAGGTAAGAATAGTGTTGTGTGATAGTAGTTGGTATAGTCGTTTGGAAGTAAATAATTATTGTTGTAATTTCACCTAATGGTGGAATTATGTTATAATTTTTTAGGACATTCTATTTTGTGTGAAAACCATAAAACAGATCAAGTGAATGACGTCAATCATAGTAAGTGTACAAATTGAATTGCTTTATTATAAAATACAACTATTAGTACTTGTTGCCCTATCCTTGCCTTGGTGAAATATGTTAGCAATAGAATAGGAGGGTGTGGTAATGAGAGTAATGTATCTAGCTAGTGAAACAATAGTGGATTTAATAAATTTTCTAAGTGCAAAATTTCCATCTTAACCTTAGTTTAAACGGATAAACAAGAAGCATTCATGTATATTTTCTTAGTTAATGCCCTTGATGTTTAATAGTATAAATTGTGATGTCTAGTTGCATTGAATTGTGGAATCTTCATATTATGTTCATGTGAGACTTAAGTTTTAAAACAAATAAGAATGTCTTTCAATTGATTTAAAGTAAGAATTATGTGAATATTTAACTCTTTATGAAAAAGTGGATGGTGCTCTAGTGGATTGAGAAACTTCATGGGATGTGATTACTTTGCATATTATGGCTTGGGAGTTGAGAAAAGTAAATTTAGTAGAGAAAAGTGGAAAGAATAGGTTGTTAAAATTTGGTCAACATTACGTTATGAATGCCTACATTTGCTAGTGTTTAAGTGTAATAATTTATTCTGTATTTTTGTTGTGTGATTTGAATTGGATAGGATTCAAAACATACTTAGAGAAAAATATGCTTTTACGTGTGTGTTTTCTCGTATTCTTATAGGTGAAATCTAAATGTAAAAAGGGGATTGTAACATATACTAGATGAATTAGATTTAATATTTATAAATGTGAAAACTTTTGTGATATGTTGTATCAAATAATTTGCTTATATTACCCTTAAGAATGTATGCACTTTGTGTATTGTATACGTATATTATGTGTTGATCAATTAGGAATGCTCGATAATACATATTTCGATTTAGGTCATCCATGCATTTTATCTTGAATAGTAGGTTTGCATGAAGACATAGCTAAAACTTGAAAAGCATAGCAAACTTATTCATTCTAAAAAAAAGATAAAACTAGGAGAGAATGAAGAAAACAATCACTCGCCATATATGGTTTTCAATGTAATAGTATTCAAGTTAAAGTAAATGAGTAAGACCTAGTGGAGCATAAGAAATGTAGTGCATGGTATGATAATGAATTATAATTGCAAGACAAATTAGTGGTCAAATTATGTTTTGTGTGATTAAAAATGAGATATTTATTGCAAATGAGGTTGTGATAGAAATAATTAGATATATTTGACTACTTAATGAATGAACCTAGTAGTAGGTACAATAAGTGAAATTAATTTTCATGTGGTATAATGTGATATGTGGAATTTAACATGTGTTGTGATGTGAGAATACTAGTAAATGTTGTGATTGTATCTCAAAGTATGTGATATAGGACATCTAACTTGGGAAGAAGAGTTTAGTAGATATAATGTATGATCCACTTAAGCATGCCCTTGTGATAATCATATATGTGTGTAAATAACCCTTACGACTTAGTAGAGAAATGTTAAAAAAAAAGTTTGGAATTGTTTGTATGGAGATGTGTAAGTCACCCTTCATGTTCTTATATGATGTGATGTCTTAATGTCATCCCTATTTGAGGGCATTCCCTCATGGTCACTTAGGAGTACAATTCCTCTTCTTCCCCAATTAAACCACATTGGTTGGTTCAGTTCTAAACCCTTTTATTTCTATTGTTCCATGGGTTGAGGATGGACCTTAATGTTTCCTGAACCTATACTTAGTTCTAGCTATAGACACTTGGTAGTTATATTGATGTCATCGTGGATTTCTCATATTTGGGAAGCTACTATCAGTGATGAGGTACTAATGCTACATTGGATACAGATAGTGTTATAGCATATGATTTTGAGATTTGATAATGGTTGTAAACAAAAGGGATTGGTAACTTTGGGTAGTGCCACATTATATGCTATCAGGATGTTCAGAGAGACAAATTTGGATAAGTGTGACATGGTATTTGGGATGGAAGCTTGATGAAATGAAGTTGTGTGTAATGAGATAATAGTGAATGATACCTTGATACAAGAATGGTATGATTTTTGATGTGGCCGTCAGTATAAGTATGAGGTGTATTGTTGTCTACTTGGAATAATTACAAATGACCTTATACATACGTGATATCTTAGACTCATGATACATGATAACCATATAGGCTTGTGGGTTTTCACTTGTGAGGTAGATGTTAGATCCTATAGATGGCTCATTTGTGGCATATGTAAATGGACCTTGGTATGATGGAAGGATTCTGGGTTATGTGGGGCAAGTGCCTATTCTTGTGGATTCTTCATGTAGATATATGATCAGCCTATTCCAGATTATGTGGGACACACTTATTATGACATGGTAAATTCTTCATTAATTTTCATGTGGTTTGAGAACCACCATACTATTCCGTGGTTTGAGAACCACCATATTATCCTGTTGTTTGAAAACTACCACACTATTCTCTGGTTTGAGAACCACCATACTATACTGTGGTTTGAGAACCACCATACTATACTGTGGTTTGAGAACCACCATATTATATTGTGGTTTGAGAACCACCATATTATTCTTTGGTTTGAGACCACCATGATATTGCATGCTATTATCTTATGTGGTTTGAGACCACTATATGATTCCCCTCCTCCCCTTATGTGACCTTGTTGCAAGGTAGCATGGTGTTCGTAATGTGCAAATTTCTAAGAAATTGTTAGAATATTTACTTTTGTGTTGAATATTTTGCTTGCAAGCCAGTAGTGTTTTGTTACTTTGGGCTAATTGGCCATTTTTTATGTTTGAGTTATTCCTTTTTCCTCAAGGACATATTCTTGGATAAACTTGGGATAATGCAATGATTGCTATTTGATCTCCACTTCTTCTATGATTCATTATATTTGTTTTCTTCTACATTATTGAGGTTTAATTTATGAGTTTACTTTACTTCTTTAATTTTCTCGTTTGAGGCACTTTAATGCTACAACTGCTGGTATGTGTTAAGTGTTATGACTATTGTTTATTGTCATATCCTAGAGGGATCACTGACAGGTTGTATAGAGGAGTAGATGGCTTGGGGAATCTTGTTCATACTCAGTTATGTATGGAGGGCTCCTAGAGAGGACCCTGAGACCATCCTTCATGATCTACTACTTGGCACAGTGGTATTCTACATGGCATGGTTATTCATTTGTTATTCGGCACTATAGTATGGATGATATTGGGTTCCCTTGGAGGTGATATTATATGATGTTACACTACATTGGATATTGTTACAGTGGTTACTACACGGCATGGTTATTCACTCATTGATCATTTGGCTCTATGGCACTATGGATTGCTCAGTGGTTTATTAGTGTTGTCCTCCTCATAATATCCCTTTCTTGTTTAGCCTTGTGGTATGAGCCATGTGATATCTTTGTGATGAGTAATAGTTTGATCCATGTGAGTATGGTCTTCTTTGTGTGTTTCATTTAGAGGAGGTATATAATGTGAAAAGAATCTATTTGAGTAATGTGTTATATGTGGAGTTAAGTATTATGTGATATGTGTGTGTCATTGAGTGTTGTGATAATCAAGTGTTAGAAATCATTGGCTAGCATAGGATATGGTGACTTGATTTAATTCCTTAGTTGTAAAATTGATATATTCATGAATCAAGGATGTGTTTAGCTGTCTGGAAAGACGTATGTGGTTGAACTTGCGTGGACTTGTTTTGACATAATATAGTTGCTTAGATATCTGTTTTCTTTCTTTCACATGATATGGTAAAGTAACATCCTTGTTGCTCCTAGTTTCATTATGTTTGTACCAATTGAATAGTTATATACTCTTAAGGACTTCCAAGAGGAAGTCTAGGGCAAGGGGGGAGAATGTAAGGCCCCTTACCCACTCCTTAAAATACCTCTCCAATCTGAAATCCATTCCTTGTGGCTCGTGGTATAATGATGTATTTAGTAGAGAGCTAGTGGTGTTAATTGTTTCTCTCTCTTGATGAAGGTAAAGAACTTTGGCTTTTAATGAATTGCTTTATGATACACTTTCTTCATATGCATACACTATCTATTTTGTGGTGGTTAAGAGGTGTGATTTCATACTAAACTTTTTCATAACCTATCATTGTATTTACAACATAGTGATGTTATATTGGTGAATGCGATTTGGAGAAACCTTGGTTGATAAATATAAACAAAGGTTAATTATATACATAAGGTCCTTTCTTGAATTCGAATGTATAATCAAAAGTTACTTTGATATTGTTCCTGGACTATGTTTAATCATGTACTATGGTTAGAGATAACCAAACTAGCTTATTTATATGTGATTTATACGAACAAATTCAATTATCAAGTCAAGGAAGGTGATGTAGATGGTGAGATTGTGATGATAAAATAAGTTTTAATTCTATTTGAAAATGATATTTTAAGTATGATTGCTATGTTTACTAATAGGTGAAAATGATGATTGTAATCCATTACAAGTTGATTTATTACGATCTTTCATGGTCTAATATTGTGAATTGCTAAACATAGAGTTATTATAATTGATTCATGTTAATTATTGTTCGCTTCGGCTATGACATTGTGACAATGACTAACAGTTGAAATGAGTGTACAGGTACATACTAGCCAGTGAAAATGGGGAAAATATGAGGGGACCGTATTGTGTGAAACTAGTAGAGCCGAGCAAGTCTATGTGGAGAAACTTAGGTCTTTCATATTGTGGAAGGCACTGTCATGTGTTGTGTTTTTCCCTATGATGTATTGTGTAGCATCGTATGTCATGGATGTTCTTTGTGTTGAGTCTTGCAGTATTATGTATTGTGTAACCTAAACTAAAACTTCCCCTTCAGTCTCTTATAAGGGTGAAAAATAATTTAAAATGGTATCTTTGTCATAAAAATAAAGAATTTTAGACCTAAGATTATGTCTTGGCACATTTTAGAGGGGGAAATTAACAAAATAGATAATTTTTAAAAACCTCTATTTTTACCCTCAATAAAGTGACAAAAATTAGAGGGGTGATGAGTCATCATCAGGGGGGATGTATGTGTTGTGAGAATCTAAGAGGGCTATATTAGAAAACCTTAGAGGAGAAAAACAAGTGTCCATAACTGAAGAGACAAGTGTTCTCAACAAGACAGGTGTCAATGAAAGAAATATTTATTCAATTATTTTTGGAAAAGGAGTCTCCTCCAATTTTCACCCATCTTCTATAAAAATTTTATGTTTTTACTAGTTGTGGTCAGTGTTGTTCTTCTATCATCTATTATAGAACCTAGACTTCCCTTAGGCAAAAGAAAAGAAAGAATTTTTCAATCACTAGGCTAGATATTGTACACCTTTTTGGGGCTGTGGTGAAGGTCAAACTAGAGGAAGGAAGATTACTATGGATTTGAAACTACACCTTCAAATGATGAGAAAGAAATTAGGTAGACACAAATCTGTAAATTATACTAAAACAATTTGATTGTATGAATTTACGGCCTACAGTGTTGAGTAATGTTCAGATAAAGAGCTAGAAAATAACTTAGTGGTCTACAGATACTATGAAATTAATTCTTTTATGTATCTATTAAGTTATGATTGTTGTATAGTGTCGAAAACATGGAGCCTACCTTTATTTTGATAAAGGCAAAGTCACCTTGGGAAAAAATGAATTACACTTTTACTCTCCTCCCTGTAAGAGTTGTACTCTCTCCTTCTTGGGCAAGGAATTTTTGAGGGATTCCTTCTGTGAATACTTGAAAACTTGACTAACAAGCCTCCTGGAGTTGTGCAAGCGATGCTGGTGTTTTGTACTAATTTTATTTGTATTTTCTATGTTGTAAAAAGGATTGGAGTGTTGATGTATTCTGTTGTATCCTATGTTGTATATTGTGAAGTGTTAGTCCCTTCTGGTTCTCTTGTGTCTTCCCCTAGCTCGGGGGTGAACAGTTCCTGTCCTAGGCTGGGTAGTGAGCAACCCACTACCTGTGCAAAAGTGTAGTCTAGTTTTGTTACAGGTCTTTCAAGGCTGAAAGGAAAGAATAAGGATTAGTATGAAGCTTAAGGTTTAGGGTGAATTTTAGGGTTTGATGGTTTTTTTTTAGGGTTAGACCAAATTGTTGATAAACCAAAGATCATTTCTTATGACCTCTTTTTACCCGCATGCAAGGGAAGGCTTCATTTTTTCATACATCTGTTTAGGGTAAAGAATCACTCCATAAGCTCCCATGTGGTAAAAAAAAAGGTAAATTATTATAATAATGGGAAATAGGTATAAGTTCACATCGGCCTAGCACCATGAATAGATAAAAAGGAAGATTATATTTATTCTTAGGAAATTGATTTAAAATCCTTGGAGATAAAAAAACTATTTCTTATCCTTAATTTTCGTAATCATTGTATTAGAGGAGCAATTTAATTTGATGGAAGTATTGAAATAAACAAGAGCTGCAAAGCAGCCAAGTTTCTGCCAAAATGTTCATGAATAGTCTTGTTTTGTTTTAATTTGTTGTGTTTGTTTAGTTTTAGCAACAATGTTGATAATATAATAATTTTATAATAATTTTGAAATTTGTGAATTTTTTGGTTTAAGTTAGAGTTGACAGTTTTGTAATATTTACAATGAATGTTGAAAATTGAAGAACTTTGAGATTCTACATTTAATAATTAGATTGCATTAAATGGAAGTTGCAAAGTAAGTGATTTTTTATTATACCTGAAGATTTATGATTATACTTCAAGATTTATGGTGAACTTGACAAAATGGATTATTTGATTGATACAGCCTCCTAAGGCTAGAAATGGGCACCCTAGAAATTAAAACTTGGTTCTTGACGGTCTGACAAGAGGCAAATATAGAAGGCGATAAATGCACTAGCCTTCAACAGTTTGTACTTAAGCTGCAATACAAAGAGTTGTTACTGCTATAAAAATCACTTAAGATTATGAATACAAAGAGTTGTTAGTGCTATAAAAATCACTTAACATCATTATTTTAAAGATTTGAAGTTATAGCTTATAGTGAGGGACAAGTGAAACCCTAAAATTAGTTCTACCATATAACTAGCACTTGCACCAATAAGAGGATCATGGAATACCTTGTTTGGAATAGCAAACGAGGTTAGAAGATCCTCGAGCGTGAATGTTGTTTACAACATGAAATTCAGGGAATAGACTGATAGGAACCAAACAGTTTAGAAAATTTCCCACACGTTCCAAGACAATGCACAGCCATGTCATTCACATATTAAATGATGAGACTACAAAATACAAATAGTTTTCTGCAACTCAAAATATGAAGATGACTCTACAAAGAAGATATTAGAATGTGATAGTTGATAGCATGCGGCAAAAGCAATATCTTCCCTCAGTTTCAGATTAGATAATGAAAGAAACTATTGAGCCAATGACAGAAATAACAACTACTGCAAGAACCCAAATCAATTGAAGCTCGTGAACTAAAAATAATTTAAATTTTTCCAGTCTTGCAATACCTCGAAACTGAGATATCTCCATAGATTGTCTTATCATAAATTTGATTTAGGAAATGTAGGGTATTTATAAAATTTTGGAATAAAAATAGTTTGGGTAGTTGAACTGTAATAGTTAGGTGAACTGCACGGGTTTTTAATATTTTCAATTTGTTACAAATAAGTTTTGATTTAGGTTTTTAGGTTTGCAAATAATAAATTAAATTCCTTAATTTTCATTTTTATTTACAGAGGAAATATTTAATTAATTAATTAAAATTAATTAAATCTTATGATTAAAGGTAGATTAGGGATTAAGGGAAATTTAATTAATTAATTAAAATTAATTAAATTTCATGTGAAGGGAGGACTTATGGAATTGATCACTGGTCAATTTTTCCTATCTATGCATTAATATATATTTTAAAATTTTGATGTATTAGTATATTATTATCATAGATTAAGGATATTATCTATGTAAATGATATATTATTATTATTATTATTAAAAAGACATATATATAAATTTGGGATAAACTTACAAATTATATTTGTATTTAAATTCCTATTAGTATTAATATTGATTAGTAATAGGAATCTTATATAAGTATAATATTTTTATTGTCTAATAATATTATCAATATTAATATTAATAGGAATTTAAATACACGTTTCTTAATATTTTTATTTTTATTTTAGTTATAATATATTATTTTAGTTATAATATATTTAAATCGGTTAATAGGTGAGATGCTAAAAAAACTTTACTGCCTAATATTTTACCCATAAAGTCTCAAACTATAAACTTAATAGTTTTAAATATTAGTATATTATTATCATAGATTAAGGATATTATCTATCACAAAACTTTATAATATAAACCTTGATGATCCGCAATAATCGCCCTTATCGGGTGAAAGTTTTATGCCATTTAGATTGAAGAAAAATCATTTTTCAAATATGTTTTGTTAAAATATTTGCATCTATACAATAGCAATAGCTAAATATTTTTGAAATAGAAAAACTATTTCAGTTCTCATTGGTTGTTAAAAGAATTATTAATAACTAGTTAACAACAAGCTTCGCCTATAGTTTTCTTGGCAGAAACTAATAAAGTTGCAGTGTATTTCTATAAATGTGAGATTGATGAATTCGAAATGGGGAAGCACGTCTCTGTGCAATGATCCCGCTATTTTTCCACACGTGATTTCTAACATATATTAGTTTTTATAATTATGTAAAAGATAGTAATGATTTTTGTTCGTTCAGTAAAAGGTGTTTCTAGCTTGCCATTAGGATATTAAATTAAAATTCTTGGATTCTTAGAGGTTTAAATAAAAGAAATATACTTAAGTTACTTTATTAACTTACTGATGCTTTTCATTTATTTAATGATGATTATTGTTATTGTTCCATTTGGGGTTCTCTTATGGGGACATTCAAAATGTTATTCACGCTATGTATCCGGTTGAGTTAAAAATATATATATATATATATAATATAAATAACAAAATAATCTTAATGTAGTCGGCTATGTTAAGATCATGTTGGTTTTGTGTGGTTTTCCAGTCGTGCGTGTGTACTTAGGGTGTCACATAGGATATCCCTAAATTCCATAACTTTCTTTTACCACGAGCAGTATTATGAAAATTTATTTTTGTTTCTTCCTTGGCAAATAACGATATGCAAACCCTCCTTTCATTGTTAATTGTACATATAATATTTTGAAATGTGTTAGCATTACCCTTGCACTTTGTTTTAAAACTATTATGTGCGCGATCCCCTCGTCCACACTTAGCTTAGCATATTGAGAAACTAATTTGACTTCCTCTTAATTGTACTCCCACAACGAGAGCCACCCCTTATCCATAGGGTCTAATATTCTCTATCTTAGAATATTCTATAAATAAATGTGTTTTAAGTTTCCCTAGTGAGGTTCTTAGCATGTTCTTAGTGCCAACATTGGCAATTTCAAAAAACAAATTTAAGGTTTATGTTATGTTTTCTTGTTGTGGTTGTTGGTCGTTACATGTAGAATTTGCCTCCATCTAGAAAGCTTGGGAAAGCATCAAGTCATACATTGAAAATAAAGATGCCATTGACTGTAATAGAAAATGCATTGATAAAAATATATTTGTGTGGTTGAATTTGAAGCATAACAGTAAAGTTCTAGCCCAAGTCCAGGGCTATTCAGCAAAAAAAATGGTCTAAAATGGGTGTTAATTCATTTGGAGATGTTATACAGAACAATGCCATAAAAAGTTGGAACCAATTTCAAGATGAGTTTTGCACCCCAAATTTGCAAAGAAAGACCTATTCTATCCTAGCCAAAGCTCTGCAAGTATTTGGGTTACAAAACGTTTCTGTAGAATGCTTTTCTTGGGATGTCATCAAGTGGAAATACGACACATTGTTTGAGAAGATGACTCCAAAGAATCTTTACAACTTGGTTACTAGAAATGGGGATATCTTTGCACACATAAGCTCCTCCTGGGTTGGTTTACTTGATCCTAATGAGATGCATAAAACTCTGTCTATCATCTAGTCTAGTATCCTTGAACCTGAGAAAAAATATTTTAGGTGGTTGTTATTGATGAAAAGGTTGGCATTAGGGTTCAGGAGTCCTTTGTGTCCTTTTTGCAGTCTCCTAGAAAGTTGTGAGCATATCATTTTTTACTGCAACTTTGCAAAAAATGTTTGGAGTATTTTTCTTATGGTTTTAAAAATGTGTAAAGTAGATGTTACTATTACAGAAGCTAATGTCCTATGTGGGTTTGTTAAAAATGTTGACACCAAAACTAATGATTGTTGGCTATGGGTTTCTACTGAAGTTTTGTGGTCCTTGTGGAAAAATATGAATAAATGTGTGTATGAAGGAAGGGGTAGAAAGCTTGTTGGGTCTATTGTAAGACTCACACTTTGTTCTATCTCTCAATAGGCTACAAGTACCTTTAAAATGCCAACAAAAAGGTTCATACATATTTTAGATGAAGGTGAGGCTACAATATATAGATCTGACATCTCTACTACCAAGTTTTGGCCTCATGACTATAGAAGGGCCAGTCAAACAGACCAAGAGTAGAACATAGCTCAGTAAAACAAGTCCAGAGAGCATCATATGATAGAAGATGAAAGAGAAAACAAGATTGTCAATCAAAACTTTGAGGATGGATTATTTGAGGACATGCCTACACTCAGATCTGATGATCTCAGAGGAGAAGGTACCCCTAGCAATATGGAAACCATACTGGTCTAGGTTGAATCAAAGGATAGAGTGCACCAAAACAGGATAAAGTTGGCAGAGGTGGAAAGATGAAGATCAAAGAAAGATATTTGGACAGAGAAAAAAATGATGAAAGTTTTAATATGTGAATATAAAAGTTTTTTTGATATGTACTAGGCGATAAAACTACAAAAACTACTTTTAACATGTTGCTTTGAGATACTACCAAAAGATGTAATTTTCATTGAAAGTGTGGCTCCCTTAGCCACATGCTATATATTTTATTATTTGTAATAGATATGCAAGTTAAAAAATATTAATAATATAAATCTAATTAAATTGATATATAATTATATGTATAACATGTAAGACATTAATTAATTTTAATTATTATTATTATAATTATTTATTATAATTATAATTATTATTATAATGACATAAATATAATTTTATATTATAATTATAATATAAAATTATATTTATGTCATTATTACATTTAAATATAATAATATTATATTTATGTTTTTCATTAGTTCAACTAGAAAAGAGGGTCCAGAACCCTATACATAGCAGCCCCCAGGGCAAAAAGGCCTTAAATGAGCCAGCAACAGCACATTAACATCACATAGACAAACCTACAGCATTGCAAGAAGGCTACGAGGAACAACAAAAAACTAAACAATAGCATACCTTGATCTGACAGATTGAACAACCTTGACCCAAGTGCGGGTTAGATAGACATGCTTAGGAAGACCTTGCTTCCTTCTTTGGACCACAATCCAACAAACATCATTGTCTCCATCTACAAAAAAAGGAGATGAATGGGGCGAGACTTTCCCAAAAACCACAGAAGGGGGTGGAACTTGAGAAGAGGAGGAAGACTTCACAATAGCATCAGCTCCATCAATAGATAGCACACCAACAGTAGTAGCCCCAGACATAAATAGCTCTCTAATAATAGGGAAGGTTTCAGCAGTAGCCCCAATAGTAGAAGCACCCCTTGTTACAGGTGGTACACAAGTAGTAGCAACAACAACAACCTCTAAAATAGACAACCGCACAATAGCAATAACAGGCAATGCCACAATAGCAGAAGAAACCTGTAAATGAGCAACCAACAGCTCCAGGCTAGGAAGAGGAGCAGGGGAATGCACCTTAGACTGGGGAGTCACAGTTGAAGGAGAGGAAGGAGTAGAAGCCACAAGAGGAATAGTGAAGTTTGTGGGCTGAACATCATGCCACCAAGAAGCCAAACAAGATTTGGGTTTGGAGTGCAAACACTGCTCAGCCAAATGAACAGTGCCAAAGCAGCATTGATAACAAAAGGGGATACCCTCGTAGTCCAAACTCTAGCACTAGGAATGGTCAGAAATGTTGAAGATAATCTCAGCAGGGAGTGCCTTAGATAAATCTAGGTCCACAAGAATCTAAGCAAAAGTTGTATGGGTAAACTGTAAGGTAGTAGGATCAGCCATAATACACCGCCCCAAAGCATTCCCAATCATATAATAGAAAGACTTGCTCTAAAACTATAGAGGGAGGTTAGGAAGCCTAACCTAGATGGGCAAAAGATTCAAAGAATTAGTTGCAAGATTGAAAAGTTGAAACCAAGGATGAAGCACCAGGGGATGTTGATCCCACAGCCAAACAAAACCCTCAAACACGGCATTACCATCCTCAATATCATCAAAAGTAACAATGAAAAACCTCAAGCACATGGGTAGATTTCAATCTTACCACTAGTAATTGGTCCCCAAGAATCTAAGATACATTTATTTAGGGCATGAAGGCAAGGCCAAAAATGGCTAAATCTGCATATCAATGCGTGAGAGGCGAAAAATTCCTCATTCTCCAAGACCCAAAATAAATAGTAGGAGAAGCAACACAGGGCAAAGGAAATCCATGATGCTTCCCTTGGGTAGCAACTAAGAAAGATTTACCCTTATCCAAAGAAGCCACCCATGTAGATGACTCACCAGCAACATCAGCAACCACAAACGTGAATGATGCTCCAACGGTTTCATGCAAAACCTACAAACCTCCAACTGTAGTAGCCACACTCACATGTGTATCCCTAGCAGTAAGGCCCTCTATCGTGAACAATGCTCCAGCAACCACATCAACATGAGCAATAGAAGAAATTCCAGCAATTAACTCAGTAGCAACCAAACCCTAACAACTAGGTGCATGGGGCAGGAAGAGGAGCAAGAGAGGCCATTTCAAAAATATATATTATATTTATGTTATTACATTATTATAATATTATTATATTATATTTATATTTATATTTATTTATTATATTATTATGTATAATAATAAATATAATATAATATGATATAAGTTGCTGATGTATGCCACTGCTAGGGCTTCCTTTGGCATTCCTATGCAATCTCTTTTAGTTCCAATAGAGGGGCAGAAAGCTCAAGTCCATCCATCAGAAGATGTAAATGGAGGGATTTCCTTCTCAATGGTGGCTAGAGACAAGAAGGCATCGAACAAAAATCTATTCAATGGACAAAATCTTCCTGTTGTAGGCCTAACTATTAGCATTCATCCCCTTTGGGACTTTGGAAACAGGTTGTTGATAGGCCAGAGCAGCTTTAGTCTCCCCAATGGAAATGGGGAAGGATCAGTAGCTGGGGGGTTATCTGGAGAGGGGAAGCCTGATCGTGGCGATTTACAGATAGCTAAGGTTCTCTGTTGTGCAATCGCTTCTCCTATAGTATCCTTCGATGGGGATATTGCAGATGAAGTGGCTGAAAATGTAACTTTTTTCAGAGAGAAGGGGTTAATTGGTAGATTCTGGGGGTTTTGACCTTGGCTTGCAGAGCTACATGATTGGATTACTAAAACATGGAAACCTATTTTGGAGGGGGATGTAGAAATTTACCCCAATGCAAGGGGTTTTTTGTAGTGGCTTTTGACATTGTGAAGGATCAAAACACAATTCTCTATGACTATCAATGGAGCTAGAAGGAGTAGCATTTATTGATGTTGAAACCCTGGCATTCCTCCTTCAACCCTCTGACTAAATCATTTGACTTGATCCTAGTCTGGGTAAGGTTGCCGAATCTCCCCCTTCAATTTTGGTGTGATGCCTATTTTGCGGCCATTAGCAGTTCACTAGGGAAGTTTTTGGGGGTGGATGAGGGCTCCTCAAATTTTCTTCACACTACTTATCCTCACATTTTAGTAGAGATAAACATTTCAAGAGATCTTCTTACGAATGTCCTCCTGAAGTTTGCAGATATGGAATGGAGCCAACTGCTCGACTATGAAGGATTACCTTTTCGATGTCGCCATTGTTTCAACACTAGACATTTGGCTGCTCACTATTCAAAACTACAGAATGCAAACCAGGCTACCTGGTGGAAAGAAGCTACCCCCCATCATTACTCAGTGGGAAAGGAGGATCAAGATGGCGAGGCTCTAGATGGGCATCCAAAAGTGGATGATTTTGTGATGGACATGACTCCACCAACAAAGGCGGTGGTTTCATCCCCTGTAGTAGAAGTTGGTGTTTCTTCTGCAAGTGGAAAAATTACCCCAAAGAAAAAGTGTGGGGCCCAAAAAGGAAAACTTAATAATCCTAAGACCTCAGCAGAGTCCGCTCTCATGGATCATGATAGTGCTAAAAATGTTAGCTCAGAAATAGTGAATCTAGGGGGAGGTCAGTTTGACACAGGAGTACTAGAGGATTTGGGTGGTGGCTCATCGGAGGAAAATTGGATGAAGATGCAAAGAAAAAGGAAGAAGAATGAGGTGAAATTTAACATGCATCTCTGCTCAAATTCTAAAGGTGGATTAATGTTGTAAGATTGTGATCAGTGGTTATTGTGGTCATGAGCTGAATCTAACTAGAGTGACTTGTTGATGATCCCCTATTTCAAGTTGTAATGTTTATATTTTTTAATTTATTTTATGGGTGCAACACCTTAGGTTCTATGTATTAAAAAATAAAAAATAAATATAATATAATATAATATAATTATATTTATATTAGTATATATTTTTTAAAATAATATATTATTGTTATTAATAGTAACCCTAATTCTAACCCCAAAGCTAATCTTGATTCTAATCATAGTTTAAACCCTAATTTTAACATTAATTATAACTACAATCCTAACTCTAATTCTAATCTAATTGTAATCTTAACCCTAAATCCAATTATAATTTTAATCTTCATTTTATCCTTAACCCTAATTCTAACCATAAGTCTAACCCTAACCCTTACTCTATTACTAATTCTAACCCTAATTCTAACCTTAACTCTAACCATAGGTCTATATATAGATATAAATGTAAATGACATATGTATGTATGTATTAAAAATAAATGAAACAAAAATAAATGAAAACTCAAATTTTATAATTCTAACTATGATTTTAACCCTAACACTTACCTTAATTCTAACCCTAACTCTAGCCATAATCCTAACCCTAATTGTAACTCTAATGCTTACCCTTATTTAGTAACCCTGATTCTAATTCTAACCCTAAGCCTAATCCTAATTGAAACCCTAAGCCTAACCTTAATACTAAACTTAAACCTAATTGTAACTCAAACCCTAACTCTAATTCTAACATTAACCCTAATTATAGTTGTAACTGTAATTTTGACCCTAACCCAAACCCCAACCCTAATTATAATCCTAACCCTAATCCTAATTTTAACCCTAACCCTAACTCCAACCCTAAGCCTAACTATAATTCAAACCCTAACCCTAACCTTAATCCTAATTGTAACTCTAACCCTAACAGTAACTCTAAGTCTTACCCCAATTCTAATAGTAACCCACCTTAATTCTAACCCTAATTCTAACCTTAATTTTAATTCTAAGCATACTTCAAACCCTAATTATATACCTAACTTCAACCCTAATTAATTCTTACCCCAATTCTAATAGTAACCCACCTTAATTCTAACCTTAAATTTAATTCTAACCATGCTTTAAACCCTAATTATATACCTAACTGCAACCCTATTCCTAAACCTAATTAAAAATATAACTCTAATACTAATGTACTAAACGTAACCCTAATCAAACCCTAATCCTAATTCTAACTTTAATTAGAATTATGATTAGCATTATGTTGGGTTATTTCAAATGCTTATTTATCTATATTTCATTATTATTTCTTTTCTTTTAGAGTTTTGTACTTTGTTGAGATCTTTCTTTTACCCACCCTAGGCACCCTAGCCAATCCCATTAGTTTTCCATTTTTATAATATTATAAATAACATTAGAACTCTATTAAAATCTACGGAAGAGGAATATTTGCTCCATTCAAGTCCTCAAACTACATAAATATATACATGTAATAACTTACCATACAAAATGATGACTAAAAGTTCATCTTCTTCTTATTAATCATTTATTTGGTTTTATATAACAAGACAACCTATTATTTTGGATAATTGTAATATATTTTAACCTTTCATTAAAAAGTGTAGTTACATAAAATACATTTAAATTCTTTGACAATAAAAACTTACTTAGTACTAAGGTGAGAAATGTAGAAAACATTATTTATAATCATATGTAGAAAATAATATTTCTTATATATTTCATCATTAACAAAGTTCATAATATTTTGTCCAAATTTTCTTATTATTATGTTATTATAAATAAATTTATTTACATAAACTACATATATCACACTAAAATAAAATGCAAAAACAAAAAGTAAAAATAAATAAAACTTATGCCTTATTAAAACCAAGGGAAGAGGAAAACTTACACATTCAAATCTTCAAATCACATAAATATAGGGCAAGCAACCAACAACCAGCTTAATCTAGTCCCTCTCAAAATAGAATTGCTTTTTGTCAAAATAAAAACTCAAAATAGAATTGCTTTTTGTCAAAATAAAAACTATTGTTAATTATGCCTTGTTCGTATTTTAGTAATTTTTATCAAACTATTCTTAATGTATTACTAATATTTATTTGACAATTTCTTATCATATTTTGCATGGTATAATTAAGCATACTTGAGCCAATTGCTATGATTAATTTGTGTTTTCAATAAATTTATTTTACAAATTAAAAAAATATAAAATCTCAAAATTATTATAATAAACATTAATATTAATAAAGACATTCTTTATCAACTATCTCAACAATAGCAATGAAGATTTCACAATCTAATAACAAATAAGAGCATACTAATAAATCTAATAAATACAATATTCCCATAAGACATATTTGTTGATAATAGATTTCCTAGTTTTCTATTGAGATGCTTAAATCTAATCAAGTGGTCATTTTTTTCTTTTTCATATAGATGTCAAGAGTATTCCTTAATCATGATCTTAAGTCATTTTAATGTTTAGGAATTCAATCACAACATTAAAAGTACTCAAACTACATAAACTTGCAATATACCACATATCTATAAGCATATTAATAAATATTTATGTGAAATATTTCACTTAAATAATATTATACCATCTCAAAATTTTGAAGAAAAATAATAAGTTTTAATAAAACTTTTATACTATTTTTTAAAAAAATTGAACACACCCTAAAATGATTACATAATACTTATAATTGCAAATATAACTTAAAAATAACACTATGAATGTACAACCGACTTATCCACACCAAAACAAGACTCTAAAAAGAAAAATAGACAAAAACATATTACTTGTTAATGCTCAATATACAATAATACTCCCAAAAACCACTACCCATAATATTTAAATTTAAAATTGCAAATATAACTTAATAATAAGTATAGCTAACTTATCCATGCCATATGGGCAAATAGAATTGTTTAAAAAAATAGAGAACACAGATTACAAAAGAGTTAAAACTATGTTCCTCCTCTTAGATGCTCCATATGCAATGATACACTCAAAAACCATAATATTTAATAGTCACTAAATAATAGTCACTAAAGCAAAGTAGATAATAAAAAGCAATGGTACCATGCTGAGAATGCTATTCTCCCATGGTACACACATTTATTTATAAAATATATGAAGTCCTGCTACTATAGCTTCTAAATAGTGATGTAGGGACTTCCGAAGGTCATAACTTTTGACTCGGATGTGGGTTTTCTATGAAATTTTACAGGTGGATATGTTATGAGGTGGGCAGTGGTTTCCCAACCCACCCTAGTTGGTTGGACCTCGTCTTGGCACTTTTTTGGGGCTTGAAACTTTCATCTTGGCCCTCAAAATGGCAATTTAGTGTTTTTTTCTAGTTTTTTAAAAGTTGCTTTTTTAATAACTCAAAACTCATGTTTCGAATTTAGGATGTTAGTTGGCTTTTCGTCCTACCTTAGCTTTAGGAAGTTTTTGTGAAAAAACTGGATTCTCAAGATATGATTGTAAAATTACCTAAAATTGCAAAATCTGCCAAAAAAGGTAATTTTTTTTATTTTTTTGTTTTATTGGATATAAGAGAGTTTTCTCTCATTGTAGTAGCACAGTTGATGAACAGAAGTTTTTTTTGTGTTCCAATCTTCAAATCTTTGTCTCTCACATGATTAATGGAAAAATTGTATTGAGTGTATGTTGTGTGCTGCATCATCTAGTATTAGAGTAGGAAGATGGCTGGGAGAGGAAGAGGAAGAGGAAGAGGCAGTCTTGCCTAGATGTATAGAGAAATGAAAAATCTGCAAAGGCAAATAGCAGAACTTACAACATGGATGGAAAACCAAAGGCTGGGTAGAGGAGGAAACGAATCTGATGAAGAGATAGGTCAAGGAGGTGCAAATCAAGATACAGAACAGGAAGAAGAAGAATTAGAAGGCATGAGTTCTAAAGAGAGGATGCTCGCCTTAGAAGGGAAAAATAAAGGGATCAAGGTAGATGTTTCAGATTATGCAGGTAGTCTTAAACTAGAGGAGTTGATAGACTGGTTGAATGACATGAGAAATTTTTTTGAATGGAAATCCATGACAGAGGAAAAGAAGGTGAAATTCGCATGGACCAAATTAAAGGGTCATGCAATGATTTGGTGGGATCATCTTCAAAAGGAATAAACAAGGAAAGGAAAGGATAAGATCATGACATAGAATAAAATGGAGAAGAAGTTGAGAGAAAAATTTTTGCCCATAGATTATGTGCAAACCCTTTTTTGTAGGTTTCAAAACTTAAAGCAGAACCTCTCTTTTGTGCAAGATTATACAAATGAGCTTTATACATTGTCTATACATATAGAGCATCAAGAAACCAATGAACAGATGGCTGCCAAATATGTGAATGGCCTGAAATTCTCTATTCAAGATGAATTGAGCATGCATCAACTCAATAATATGGAAGAGTCTTACCAATTGGCTCTAAAGGCTAAAGAAAAACAAAACAGATAGTACCATCAGAGGAATAGAGGAGGAAGAAGGGGTACATCAACCCCATTTCGAGGAGGTTTGAATTATGGCAGGGGAGAGTCATCCCATGGATTGGAAAAACAAGTAGACACTCAATAAGATCCTCTGAATCAAGAATGAGGAAGGGGATTTCAAAGAGGTAGAGGTTATGGTAGCGGTAGAGGATGGGAAAAATAGAGAAGGCCTTTCACTTGTTTCAGATGTGGAGAAGAAGGTCGTAGGGCATTTGAATGCTCAAATTATAACATGCAAGAAAGAAATCAAGGAGGACAACCTAGGGTGAACCGGATTCAAATGCAGCATGAAGTGGAAGGGACGAAACTAGAGGTTCCACTAGATGTGGGAGAAAGTCTCATGATGAGAAGAGCAATGGTGATTCCAGAGAAGGAGAAAACACAAGCCAAAAGCTCTGATGGTCATGGCTTCGAACCAATATCTTCAAAACTAGATGCACTTTGAGTGGCAAGGTATGTCAATTTATTGTGGATGGAGGTAGTTGTGAAAATATGGTTTCTAAAGAAATGGTAGAAAAATTGAATTTACACCATGAAAAACATCCTCATCTATACCGCATTGGATGGTTTAAAAAGGGAAATGAAGTCACTATTGATAAAAGATGCCTAATTAAGTTTAGCATAGGGAAGATCTATCAGGATGAGATATGGTGTGATGTTGTCCCAATGGATGCATGTCATGTGTTATTGGGAAGGCCATGGCAGTATGACAGAAAAGTTATGCATGATGGAGAGAAAAACACATACACCTTTTGGAAAGATGGCTCTAAGGTGATTTTATTGCCTCTCAAGGATGAAGGAAAAGGTGAGACCATGTTGTCTGAAAGAGATCTTGTTAAAGAAATGAAGGTGACAGGGTGTTGCTATGCATTAGTAGTGAAAAAAGGTGAAGAGGAAGACATTTCAGTTCCCCCAGAAGTAGCAAAACTATTGGAAGAATTTATTGATGTTTTGTCTGATGAATTGCCTGATGGTCTACCACCAAAGAGAGATATTCAGCATCATATTGATTTGATTCCAGGAGCAACTCTACCCAACCAAGAAGCTTATAGGATGAATCCAACACAACATACAGAGATGAATAAGCAAGTAACAAAACTCATAAGTAAAGGTGTAGTGAGAGAGAGCACGAGCCCATGTGTTGTACCTGCATTGTTGACCCCAAAAAAAGATGGAACATGGAGGATGTGCATTGATAGTAGAGCAATTAATAAGATTACCATTAAGTATTGGTTTCCCATACCTCGTATGGAGGACATGATGGATGTCCTTGCAGGGGCCAAATATTTTAGCAAGATCTACCTACAAAGTGGCTACCACCAAATCTGGATCCGAGAAGGGGATGAGTGGAAGACAAACTTTAATACTAGAGATGGATTATATGAGTTGATGGTTATGCCATTCGGGTTATCAAATGTACCTAGCACATTTATGAGATTGATGAACACTATACTACAACCTTACATTGGTAAGTTTGTGGTAGTTTATTTTGATGATATTTTGGTATTTAGTAACAGCAAAGAAGAGCACCTACAACACTTGAGGATCATCTTTGGTGTGTTAAGGAAGGAGAAGCTCTATGCTATTTTGAAGAAGTGTCATGCAGGATAGTTTGGTTTTTTTAGGCTTTGTCATTTCTAAAGATGGTGTCAAAATGGATCCAGAAAAGGTCAAGGTAATTCTAGAATGGCCTAGTCCAAGTAGCATCACAGAGCTAAAACATTTTCATGGCTTGGCCACTTTCTATCGAAAGTTCATTCAAAATTTCAGTAGTATTGTAGCTCCTATAACAGATTGCACCAAAGGAAGGGAGTTTGTATGGACCAAGGATGTTGAGGAGAGCTTTAAGTACTTGAAGGAAAAGGTAACCGAAGCACCTATACTTGCATTGACAAATTTTGATAAGGTATTTGAAGTAGAATGTGATGCCTCCCATGTGGGAATAGGTGTTGTGCTTAGCCAAGCTGGAAAACCTATAACTTTCTTTAGTGAAAAGATGAATGACATGAGAAAGAATTATTCTACTTATGATTTGGAATTTTATGCAATTGTTCAAGCATTGAGGCATTGGAGATATTAACTAGTTCCCTAGAAGTTTGTACTGTTTATAGATCATATTGTACTGAGATACTTGAACACACAAAAAAAGTTGAATAGTAGGCATGCCAAGTGGGTCTCTTTCTTGCAAGGTTACAATTTTGTGTTGAAGCATAAGTCTAGAAAACAAAATCAAGTTGCAGAAGTGTTAAGTGGGTGTGTTGCACTTTTGACCACAATGGAAACTGAGGTGATTGGTTTTGATGCCATCAAAAATTTGTATGAGTCTAATGATGATTTTTGGGAGATTGTGGAACAATTGAAGGCACTAGTATTCGGTAACTTGGATCACTTTAGGGGTGAATATTTTATGCAAGATGGGTATCTATTTAAAGGAAAACAACTATGCATAGCAGTTGGCTCTATGAGGGAAAACATTATCAGAGAATTTCATAGTAGTGGGTTAGCTGGACATTTTGGCAAGGAAAAGACAATAGCCTTGAGAGAAGATAAATATTACTAGTCAAAGATCAAAAGGGATATAACTAAGTATGTAACAAGGTTTAGAATCTGCCAAGTGGCTAAGGGACATTCACAGAATATAGGGTTGTATATGCCATTACTAGTACCAACTGTACCGTGGACAGATTTGAGCATGGACTTTGTGTTGGGACTTCCACATACTCAAAGAGGTAATGACTCCATTTTTGTAGTTGTTGAGTTCTCCAAGATGGTTCATTTTATTGCCTGTAAGAAAACTAATGATGCAATGAGGGTAGCAGAGTTATTTTTTTCAGAAGTTGTTTGACTACATGGTGTTCCAAAGTTACAGTTTAGTAGTGCTTATGATCCTCAAACGGATGGGCAAACAGAGGTAGTCAATCAGAGTCTGGGAAATTTGTTGAGGTGTATTCTTGGAGAAAAGCCAAAACAATGGGACGTGGCATTACCCCAGGCTGAATTTGCCTATAATAGTTCTATTAACATATCAATGGGAAAGTCCCCTTTCCAGATTGTGTATGGAAGGAATCCTCAGGGTGTTCTAGATTTGGTACAACTACCAATGAAAGATAGGGTCAGTGATGATGGGGAAGCATTTGCAGAACACCTTCAACAGTTGCAGAAAGAAGTGAGATAGAAGTTGCAGGACAGTAATGAGAGGTACAAGAATATAGTGGATACTAGTAGGTGACATTAGACATTTAGTGAAGGTGAGTTAGCGATGGTACATTTGAGAAAAGAGTGGTTTCCTACTAGAACATACCACAAGTTGAAGTACGGAAAAATTAATCCTTGCAAAATTACAAAGAAGATCAATGATAATGCATATGATGTCAGTTTACCAGATGATCTCGATATTTCTCCTGTGTTTAATATTTCTAATTTATATGCATTCCATGGTGAGGATGATGCTGGAGATAGTCAACCAAAAGTGGCATGGCACCACCACATTCCCCATAAGAAGAAGGAAAAGATTGCACAGGTTCTTGATAAGAAAACTATCTACACTCGGCAAGGGCATTAGAACAAGTATTTAGTACAATGGGAAGGATTACCACCAACAGATAGCATGTGGATTACAGAGTGGGAAGTGAAAAGGATAGATCTAGTCAAATGGCAGCAATTTGAAGACATTCACTTGCAAGAGTTGTGTTCTTTTCAACCAGAGAAGAATGATGCAGGGACTTCCAGATGTCATAACTTTTGACTTTGATGTGGGTTTTCTACGAAATTTTATAGGTGGATGCATTATGAGGTGGCCAGTGGTTTCCCAACCCACCCTAGTTAGTTGGATCTCATCTTGGTACTATTTCAGGACTTGAAACTTTCATCTTGGCCCTCAAAATGGTAATTTAGTGTTTTTTTCTAGTTTTTTAAAAGTTGCTTTTTTTAATAACTCAAAACTCATGTTTTGAGTTTAGGATGTTAGTTGGCTTTTCATCCTACCTTAGCTTTAGGAAGTTTTTGTGAAGAAAACTGGATTCTCAAGATATGATTGTGAAATTACCTAAAATTGCAAAATCTGACAATTGTCAAAATCTGCCAAAAAAGGTAATTTTTTGATTTTTTTGTTTTCTTGGATATAAGAGAGTTTTCTCTCATTGTAGCAGTAGAGTTGATGAATATAAGTTTTTTTTATATTCTAGTCTTCAAATCTTTGGCTCTCACATGATTAATGGCAAAATTGTATTGAGTGTATGTTGTGTGCTGCATCAAATAGTATTAGAACCAAGAAAAATAAAAATCATTATGCATGTAATGTGTTCAGTTATTTTCAAAAAGAGGACTAATTAGATAGTCTAATCATGATATCCCCACCATTGATGCACTACAACACCTCTTTCTCTAAGCAAACCATAGAGTTCCAGGCACTCCCAGTATGATCTCCTCTGCTACTGCTTCTTTTTGTAGGGGGTTTGGTAATGGCATTCAAGGAAGAGTTCATCAACTAGTAGTAAATAGGCAATACCTGAAATTCAGCTCCAAAAGTACACACTGTTTGATAGAATGCCTCAAAGAGATGTCATATAGAATACAATGATTACAAGTTATGCACAAAATGGATTCACAAGGATGCTTGAAGAAGATAAGATTTGTACATACTTCAACCACATGAATAACTCTTGTTGCATTACAACTACCATTGATTGAAATGTGCACATGGTTGACTTTCTTGATGGTGCTGGCTATTCTAAGGACATCCTAAACTATAATGCTAAGATACCAAAATTAAAACCTACAATGCCTGTAGATCTCACAAGCCACCTTCACCAAAGAGGAGGCTTGCCATGGCATACTGTAGAAAAAAATATTTAAGAAAACTAACACAATTTATTGTCATTCCTAATCTAAACATTGCAATACATATAAAATACTGAAGATGGTCTATTACTTATTTTAAGAAAAGGTGTCCCAAACAATGGCACCTTTATTTCCATCATATATTCTCAAGCATTATTTATTCCTATGAACCGAGCCATAGATCCAGTTCTTTCAACATGTTCATGCTTTATTTCCCTCACATAGATGCTTCCTTTTAGGCAACCCTTCACGTGTTTCATTTTTCCATTCATCCACATTTTCCTCCAATCAATCTGCAATCACAAACACCAAGCTCTTCAAATTCTTCTTGTTTTTTTAAGAAAAAATTCCAAACCCTAAAGAAATAAATACTTAGAGAAAGAATACAATCTAACCTTATTTTTGTCAGTTGGAAGGAGGGATATCTTATTATTATGCTTTATGTAGAGTACACTGTCTCCATTTTCAAGAGAAAATTAAAAAAATACAACTTATGACATGTTTTTGGTATGTATCTACATTTACTATTAAAATTAATCTATTTAGCTTTCATCTCAGCTAATGAACATTGTGTTATGAGTGAACCTTGCTAAGAAACAACCAAACATGAATGCAAATATAGAGATAATGAAGAAAGTATATGACCTGGTATTTGTACATAGCTAGAGGACTGATGTAACTAACCTATATGGGGACACCATAGCAGTAAGGACAACCTCACACACCTCCAAATCTACTCCCAGAACACTCTATACATAAATGAACACCCTCCACATAGAATAGCCTATTTAGTAGTTTCTAAACAAAGAAAATATGGCCTTAACAGCTACACAAAGCAACTACAAAAAAAAATATAAATCTAAGTAGCCCTACCAATAAATCCTCAAAATCATTTTTTTCCATACAATGAGCCAAAGGTACTTAATTTCTTACCAGTACAGACATGAGAAGAAAGGCCTCTGTCACCGTTACAAGATTCTCAAGGGTAATAACTTCAAGAATACAACCCAACATTGGCTGAGGATTAATATTGCACAAAAGAGGCCACAACAACCATAGTTGTAGGCTATAAGCACTTACAAATAGTAACAACTTCACCAAAGCCTGTAAAACAACAAAAACCCAATTAAAACCCTAGCCACATAAAACTCCAACACAAGCCCCTACCACAAAATTGTAACTGCAAAACAAAATTGGTTATAAGTTACTCAAAACACTCGTTTCCATTGCAAAAAATAATAAACCCAAAAAGAAAAAATGAACAAGCCAACTTACCCAAGATTCAAAGAAAACCTTCTCTGAACTATACTCCCAAAGCCTTAAACCCTACCAAAGCCCTCAAAATGAATTAAATGCACAAAGTTATTATAACAATGAGCTTTGAATATGTAGCAAGGCTTTAGCACCCAATACCTCATTCGAATCCACTTTGATCAAACCCTAACACCTAACATATAGGGCACAAATATTTTCCTCTCCACCCTCTCGCTTCCTAATACAGCAGCAAACATACCATAAAAAATTGTCTTAGTAAGGCCATTAAAAGAAATCATATCTTATTTCTTCTTTAAAGATTTGGGCTCCTTGTCTGAACTAGAGGACTTCTTGGGGAGAAGAACCTGATGTATGTTTGGCAGAACTCTACTATGGGCAATAGTGATGCTGCTCAACAATTTCCCCAATTCCTCATCATTCTTGACTGCAAGCAAAAGATGCTTGGGGATTATTCTATTCTTCTTGTTGTCCCTGACGACATTGCTAGCTAGCTCTAGTACTTCCACTGCCAAGTACTCCATCACAATGAAATGTAAATGAAAACCACATTTTATTTCCTTCTTATCATAAAGAAAACGAGACTTTTTTTTCCGTTCCACTCTCTGTGTTTGATCTCCCCCATTTCTCCATGCACAACTTAACCCCTATTTTATCTACATTTTAATCTTTATGTGGGCACAAGAATCTTTGCCTCTGTTTTAAATTATTTTATATTATTTTTTA
Organism: Cunninghamia lanceolata; assembly: GCA_027924645.1. Classification (NCBI taxonomy): domain Eukaryota; kingdom Viridiplantae; phylum Streptophyta; class Pinopsida; order Cupressales; family Cupressaceae; genus Cunninghamia; species Cunninghamia lanceolata. The sequence continues at coordinate 5,548,892 of BSBN01000739.1, forward strand.
CAATATGATAGCTGACTAAAGGTAAAATTAAATTAGTGAAATAAGTTGTGGCTGTATAACACCTCTCGGCATAAATATAATAATAAAAATCATTACTTGGAGTTTCATATTTTTAGGCCGACACAACAAGGGCTGAAAGATTAACAAAAATCTAAAAAATAAAAAAATAGAAAATAAATAAAATTAGTAGATATAATAATAAAAATCATTACTTGGAGTTTTATATTTTTAGGCCAACACAACAAGGGCTCAAAGATTAACAAAAATCTAAAAATTAAAAAAATAGAAAATAAATAAAATAAAATTCAATGCATGGTCATGGTGGCATGGGATAATAAATAAAATAAAATCAAATAAAATTCAATGCATGGTGATGGTGGAAATAAAATAAAATCAAATAAAATTCAATGCATGGCTGTGGTGGTAGGGGAGTTACTTAAAGAGTTATTTTAATCATTATCAGTTATTCTATAGTTATTTTCTTTATGTGAGAATTGTTTACAAATCTTAAAGAATTATAGAAAGTTCTCTATATAACTTATCCACTTATTATATAAATATAGAGAGAGGGGTGTTTATATATAATATTTACTAGCATTACTATCTTTAGAAAAATCTATCTAAAATACACGACTTAACGACTTGAGGGTCACCTTGCCTGTCAAGCAATTTTTTAATGAAGGTTATATATTCAAAGGTGCCCTTAAAATACTAATGATAAACTTTAATATAAGTAAAATTATATATAAACCAAGTATATATATCATCATAATTCTATATAAATCTTGACAGTCTATCTAAAATCTCTCCTTTCATGTGATACAATCTATTTAAAATTTTAATTATATTTTATGACAAAAATATCTAAATATGGCCATATGGTCATCAAATTTAGGCCTTGGGAGAGATATCCTTCTTGACACACCTATTGAACTTATATACTACAAAGTAATTTAAATTAGACGTGTTGAAAAGGATATCTCTACGTGTTGAAAAGGATATCTCTTTGCGTATTTTAGATAAATCCTACAAAGTAAAGGATATCTCTCTAGGTATTTTAGATAAATCCCACAAAGAAATTCAAAAATAGACTTGTTGAAAAGGATATCTCAAGCGTATTTTAGATAAATCCACAAAAAGATATTCTCACAAAGTAATTTAAAAATAGATGCATTGAAAATGATATCTCTCTACATATTTAGATAAATGCAATGAAAAGGATATCTCTCTATGTATTTACACTGAGAGGCATCCTACTGTGGCAGCAAAGGGCTAAAAGATTTAGATTCCTGTAACCAATTAAGATTTAGATTCTAAAGTAAACAAAATCCAAAAAATTATTGAAATAAAAATAAATTGAAGCTTCTCGTGGAGGAATTTTTTTGTTTTTAGGTACTTGTTTTCTAGCACATCTTAGGAATGAGAAGTTTAAATTTAATAAGTTTCTAATTTTTTTTAATATTTTGATGACCCTTCCAATGGAGGTCGTAAGACCTGTTCTGCCCATTCATTTCTTAAACTATATATAGATATATTTTAGAAGGTTTCTTTTATTTTATTAAGTCATGTAAATCTAGAAAATAGCAATTTGACTTTTAGTATTTAATTTAAGGAAAAATATGTTTTTATATTATAAAAGATAATTACATTTATGTGTTTAAATATTGGTAGCTCTTAGAGAAATTGTGCATACCATTGAAAGAAGATGTGAATTAAGTCTTATAGTTATGATATTGGTATTTAAAAATTGTGATGAATTTGATTTTGAAAGTAATTAAAATTAGTTGAAATGTTATTGCAATAGAAAGTAAGTTTTTATATTTGTATTGGTATTTAAATTGCTAGAGATAGAAGTAGGGATATTTAAAATGTATTTATTGTAACGTTATTGAGTTGTGTAAATTAAAAAAATGAGATAGCATGTAGATTAACCTTGTGTAGTAACTAGTATACCTATATTTAAAATATATATCTAAAGTACGCTTTAATCAATTTATCTCACATAGGTGGAATAGGCACCTCAAGAAGGATATCTTTCAGCATACTTTAGATATATATTTTAAATATAAGCATACTAGTTAGATAAATGCATTGAAAAGGATATCTCTCTACGTATTTAGATAAATCCTACAAAGTAATTTAAAAATAGACACGTTGAAAAGAATATATCTCTGGGTATTTTAGATAAATCCAACTAAGTAATTTAAAAATAGGCGCGTGGAAAAGGATATTATCTAGCATATTTTAGATAAATCCTACAAAGTAATTTAAAAATAGACGTTGTATTTTACATAGCTTTTTCTAAAGATTGGTATGCTAGTTGATTTTAAAACCATGAGAAATACTAAAATATCTTATTGCCTATCAATAATATTAATATTAAACAATTTAAAATTATAAAAGAAAAAAAATGTACTTATATTATTTTTAATTATATATAAATATAATGGTCCACAATTTTTAAATATTCTTTTCAACATGTCTATTTTTATATTACTTTGTAGGATTTATCTAAATACATAAAGAAATATTCCTTTCAATGCATTTATCTAACTAGTTATGCCTTACAGTGGCATCACAAGATGTCTGTACATTTTTATTCCCCTGATTTAAATTGACATCTCCCAACCTATCATAAGTTAAACTATTGATAGTTAAACCATTTAAAATTAAATGATTGAACTTCTACTAATTTATAAATAATTTGGTCGATAGGCCATTCTATATGTGCGCACATCTTTTGGTAGTCCTTCACTTTTTTTTTTGCTCTAAAATTTTAAAAAATAAAATTGTTAAAAATCTGTCAAGCCACAACTAAAATTATAATATGGCACATGGGTGGTTGGCGTTTCATTTGTCTTATGTATATTTTAAATGAGATTTTAAAGTTTTCAGTTTATTTACAAGAAGTTTTATTTAGAAGTTGCCAGTTTCTATTTAGTAGTGGTGGTGGTATTAGTTGAGGTGTCAAAAAAATATGTTAGTGGTGGTGGTATTAGTTGTCAGTTTCTATTTAGCAACACTTATGGTAATGAAATCTGACATGCTAGGAATGAGGAGGGACAAATCTTTGCTGTAGCTATCGTGGGAGAGAAAAAACTAGTGATTCTTTTCTCCACAAGAACATAGCTTATCTTTCATGGTTTGGAGAAGCACATTCTTCTCCCCACAGTCTTGAGACATAGCCAAAGCTGTAACATCCCACTACGTAACCCCAAAGGGTAAGAGCCAAAAGGGGACAAGATAATCCTTTTTTTTTGACATAAGAAGACAACATACACATATTTGGTTGCCAATATGATAGATTGATAGCATTCATTTTAAACACCAAAGCAAATGTTCCTAATCCCATTTGATATAAACATGAATCCATAATCAACATAGTACAAGTGGATCCGATACCCACACCGAAATCAGTAAAGCAATTAAGGAACATCACATTTATTATCATTAAATTCAATCATTGCAACTTCTCTCTTAAGAGAGTACAAATACATAACTACTTATACAATTACAATGATATATTCCAGAATATGATACAAGTACAATAACATAGTCTTGAATATGATACAAGGACTGAATGGGTACAATAACTGAATAAGTAATGGAGAGAGAGATCATCTTCAATTGGTTCTCCAAAACATGTTCGCCAGTCCCTAATGGTGGTGGCAATGCCTCCCAACCATGTGGACTCATAAGAAACCACCCCACCATGGTCAGAGATAGTCACAAGGCCCAAATGGAAGAATAACGACAAGGGGATACAAGATGGTCAACACCCACATCAAACATAGAGCAGACATGGAGAACAGTGTATATAATCAAAGTCATAATATAGGTGTACTCATCCAAGTCATAGGTTAGGTACTACTCACGACTGCTAAGGTGCTAGATATTAGAGTGTAATCGTATGGAGTGTCATCATGCATGCTCGAAGGGATAGCACCACATGGAACCAAGTACTCCTCTCATGCAGACAAGGAGACTCAATCATGCCCAAATCTATGCCCCGTAGACAGATGACTCAATGCCCTGCAGATGGATAGGCCTTCTCATTGGATCCTTAGCCTTTACAAGCACTCAAGGCTATGCACGATGTCTAATTATCTTATTAGTGTTTTTACCCCAATGTTTTAGTTTTAGTTATCACTTGTTACTATAACTCTACTACTAGTTCCCCTAGCAACCACTTATGGGCTCTGGACCCATAGAGAGCCACTCCAGACAATCACTCTAATGCCTAGACCTTGTTCATCTTGTTTGACTAAATGAGAAATCCAAAAAGACTAAAAACACTGAGTTATAAATTTAAAATAGTAAAGATGAAAAATATGGTCTACAAGACCCAAACTCTCATGAACAGTGTAATTTGTTGAAAACGGCCTTTTTGCTAGTTAGATCATTTTTTTGTAATAACTCCAATGACCCCAATTTGGTCACTCTTCACAAGGGATAGCAAGGATATCATAAGAAAAGCATGGAAAATGACATTGCAAGTCTACTCACAACATAGAAATACATATTATCTACCATATATATCATAGCTAAACAACGAGTTAAAAAGACTTACAAAAAGGAATTCTAAATTGTTTTTCCACCGACACAGATCGCTATTCATAGAACACAGATTGATATTCCTAAGGAATTTAGTGCCATTTCATTCTTTAACACAAAGATGGTGGTTTCCACAAGGCTTGAAATTAGCGAGGAATGACCGTAATAATCAAAACAGAGGTCATCCAATTTTCTTTTAAGAAGAGTTGAAATGCATAATAAATCAGTGAAGTCATCGTATAACAAAAGGGTTACATAGGACTTAGATCTCTACAATCTCTATGATGGCATTCCAGCCTTATAGTATGGTTGCACATTATTTCACTATAAAAATTGACCTGTCTGTTTTCTCTAACTCAGAAACTAGAAATTGCCTATGTTCTTTTTTAAGACCCCTTTTAATCTAAAGAATAATAAAATAGATATGTATTTTAACCATCCATTCTAGGTAAGAGGCAATATAAAAATCTTGCATATAAAAATATTTATGGCATATCTACTTTTAAATGGCAGCGATGGGGTTTTAGTTTTTCTGTGTTTAATGGAATAGCAAAAAGCATAGTTTAGTTTTTTATGCTGGGAAAACAAAAGACTGAGGTAAATACCTTAGATCTGGCCGTGCTACCCTTCAAAGCACCTCAACCTTGCAAATTGATATGCTTGCCTGGGATATCTTTTCCTTCTAGTGCTTTGTTTCCCTCTCAGTTTCTCTTTTTTTTGTTCTAAGTTCTTAAGAGCCTTTGAAAGAGGTATTTGACCCTCCATAAGAAGGGTGACCCTTCACCAAAACTGAACGGCTAGTATATCTCCCCAACGAGCTGCACTAGTAACTCTATGTAAGGGCTTGAATGAACATGATTCTCACACTCTGGGAAAAATGGATTAAAAGTCACAGTGGCCTTGCTTAGAATGCCAAACAACACAATTCCAATGGATGTCATGGTGAGAAGCACTAGAAACACATCTCTCATGATGTTATTGTAAGGAGACATCATTACAATGCTCTATTTTCACATTACCAGATCCATCCCTCATTCATTTCAAATTTATCTATCAACCAAATTTTTCCAATTCACATCAAATCGCTCGTTATAAAATAGGAAATGCATGAATAACTACTGGAAATGAACCATCAGCATATTCTTCCTGAGACTCCAACCACGCCTCTTCCCTTCACTAAATTTTCATGCCAAAATCATGTCCTACACAACAATCAAATCATTCACCTATATCACCAAGATATTGTTGGAAACAAGGCAGATAACTGAGAGGGGGGATGAATCAGTTATCTTAAATAATTTAACTTTCTTTTCTTCTTTAACAATAGTGCAGTATGAAAACATATAAGCATAAATGAACATGAGAGCAGAAATGAAATCAACACACATAACACAAGGATTTTTATGTGGAAAACCTTGTTAAGGGAAAAACCAAGGGGTGACTAACCCAAGATTGTATTCTCTGTTAAAAGAATAGAAGTACAAAATGGCACTTGCCAATTAGGGCTCACTACCTGAGCACATTGCTCACAAGAGACTCACTGCCTACAAGAGACTCACTGTCTACAAAGTTAAGGAAGGTAACCAGGTGTTTGAACTGATTAGAGGCATCCACATATGCTAAGGTTTAGTTCCAGTTAGGCTCAATATACTAATCTACTGTACTTCATTCTTCCTCTGTTTTAGTGCTGCTGTTCTATCACATACCGAACTTGTATTCCTACTTCCACACCTATCTCTTCCTTTCCTCGCACACTATATCACATAATATGCTCCTTCACATTGAAATCCATTTGGTATATATATTCGCACCAAGGATTTCAACATCTTTCTAGTCGGCATCCGGAATACTCAAGATTTTCCCAAACTCTGGTCTATTAGCTGAATCCATGCTTACTAAGTGATGTGTATGAAAAAGATAGTTATAGAAGTCATCAATCATGTTAGCCAACCATGAATGATCCTCAAGAAGCTTGATAACCATCAATTTCTCATCCAAATTAAGGTCTAATGCTCTGTCCATTAATTCTTGCTCAGTCTACTCTGCCTGTCAGGAAGCCAACACTTAGGTGCTCATATCTTTTCACTCTTTCATCATCGGAGGCTCAATCTCTAGAATGTGGCAGTCATGGTACTCCTCCTAACTTCCCCAAGTCCACACTTTACTGAGATACATCCTCCAAGAGATCCAGACCTGACTATTGGACCTTACTGCATGCTCTGTTCTTGCTCATCGAACCAAAATACTCTTCAATCTGACTTCCGGTATAGACATACCATGTGCTACGGATGAGTGGGATGGACTTTGTTGCCATCAATGATAACACTCATGAAGCCACACAGTGTCTCTTTCTAACAATCTCCCCCTTTGGCATTGATGGCAACACTTAGTGAAAAATGACTAAGTGTCATAGCACACTCCCCCTTGGCTGATGCTCTGTCTTATGTACACTTTTACCGGAGCTCCCCCTTAGCTAGATTCCACATTTTTCACTACTCCTCACTCCCCCTTTGACATCAATAGAAAAGGGTGGAATCCACACACCAAAATTTGCAAAAATTAACCTATACATAGCCGCATATATACAAGTTATACTTACATAAACTTAAGTATATCCACAAAAGTGGTTTTGAACTGGACAAATTCTATTACGCCCAACTCTACTTCATACTGTCCAAAATTGAGATGTGACCACTTAATAAAAATGCAAAAGCTTCTGACCTTTTTAGGCCTGCCAGATCACCGGTTCGGGCTGTGGTTTGAGCATCAGTCAGGGCTTCATGCATTGCCTCTAACTTAGGGATAATTATCCCTCTTAGTTTGCTCATTCTGCTTATTCTGTTCTTCTTCTCTTTCTCAAGCCTCTTTATCTCATTTATAGTGGAAATAGCCTGGCACTCTTGATTCATTATTGATGAGGTGAGAGGATTAAAACTCTGGGATAAACTTGATAATTTGCCCTCTTGTTCTTCCATCTTCTTGGTAATATCTGCTATCACTATGGACCAGGATAGACAAAATTTGTATAAATCTCTGCCATCTTTAAGATCATTTTCTAAGCTCTTTATCCCAATAGCCAAATTTCTCCTATCATTTGTTATAAGTCCCTACACATCAGAGAATCTCTTTCCCAAAAATTCTTTCCAGACCTTTTCTTCTGCCACCTTTTCTAAGGAATCAAACTGAGTATTGATAGAGTTTATCAGAGATTTAAGATTACCAGATGGAGAGGCCAAAGGATCCTTTTAAAAGGGTGGCATGATCTTCTCCAACATTCCAGAAGCAATCTCTATTAGCTCACAATCTTCCATGTGAGACTTCAGAAGTTTTTCTTTTGCCTTTGCTTGGGCAAAGGATGCTATCTTCATTGTTTGAACCGGGGAGAGGGAATCAAAATTGAGTGGTACTTGGAATAGTTCCGCTTCATCAATCTCCATTATTTCCTTGGTCAAGAAATTCTTCACTACTTCTACAGTGTCTCTTTCCAGAGACTTCTTTCCTCTTGCAGCCTCAGAGCTATAATCAGAGATCTTCTTTGTTTTTTCTTCTTCTCTTCCCTTTTTCCCTTCTTCTTGACTTGCTTTCTCCTCTTGTCTTGCTTCTCCTTCAGTTCCAGAGTCTGCTGGGGGATCCAGAAGAGAGATATTTACTTCTTCATGGACTTCCTCTTCCAGAACAGAGGAATCCAAGTCCTTAGTCTTTTCCTCACCTATCTCCTTTGACTCTTCTGGAGTTTTCTCAATAGAATCTTCCTTTGATGCACTTAATCCTTCAACATCCATGGCAGAAGGTTCATCACTTATGTCCTCTATAATAGGAAGATTGAATCTTTTATATACATTTTGTAGGATGTCTTTAGTCTCTTTTGCCACCTGATCAGTCTCTCCGAGCATAAGCTTGTTCATTCTGGCTTTGCTCCGGAACTCATCCTTGCAATCCTTGAAGATCATGTTCATTTGTTTTGAAGTGATGGAAGGATAGAGCTGAATAGCTATCTGTTCCTGGATCTCTAGGTTGTTTGCCTTAGCATTGTTCTTTCTCATTTCAAGTTCCTTCTCTAGGCTTTTGGGAATTAGAGATATGATTTCAATGAATGCTTTATTATAGATGTTTAGATACCTGACTATAGCATCTTGCAAGATCTTCTAGTCAGCTTCACTACATTCATCATAAAATTTAGTCATTAGTTGCAGGTTCCCATCCACAGTGACTGATTTGATGACATCATCAATGCAAAGAGTAGGCCTTTTAACAAATTATTCTGCCTTTTCTTCCTTGTTTTGACCGGTAGAGGATTTATCGAATGTTTTCTTCTTCTTCTTCATTTTCTTGACCTCCTCATCTGACTCTGTCTCTTCATCATTCTTTTGGCTTATGTCTGACCTTATGGCCTTTGTCTTTGCTCTCTTTTCTCCTTTTCCGGATGTCTTTGCTTCCAATTTTGAGGCCTTTGGGCTCTTAGTAGTGGTAGGTGCAGAGCTCTTTGAGGATCTAGTCTGGGAGGGGGCTTCCACCAGAGCACTTTCTTTTTCTGCTTCTTGCCTTTCTTTCTCTACCCTTTCTACCTTCTCTTTGTTGGCATCAACTGCCTCCTTTGATATCCCATATCTCTTGGCAACTTCTTCTACTTCCCTTCTCACCTTTCTCTTGATCTCAGGTTGTCTCAATTTAACATGAATTTTTACACTCAACTCTTGGAAGGTTCCAAACCTTTCTGCCTCAGGGTCCTTTAGTTGACTTAGCAGGTGTTGAACATGTAGCTCCAGAATTTTCTCATCTACCTCATAGCCCATTGGCATAATCCAAACTGTTCTGGGTTCCACTGCCTCCATTAGGCATTGATCAGTGTCTACCATGAAACACACTGTATCATTGTATTTTTCAACTAGAGATTGGGGGATTCTCTCTCTGGCGTGCATCATGCCTTGGAAGTTTTTGAAGTAACCCCAGAGTGTTGTACTTTATGCCTTGGCATCACCAAGCCCATACATATAATCTCTTATTTATATGGCAACTGGTCTATCATTTTGCCATACCCAACCACTGGATCCGAGTAGCTCATTCATATAGTAAAATAATAGACATAATATAAAGCCACCATACTTAAATGAATTCTTCTTATCCTTCTTTATTTTCTATAAATTCTCTAACAGTTGGTTCAGGAGAAGCTCACAAAGATCATAGTTGACATTTTTCCTTAGCATTTCATATGCAGTATATATAGCAGTCCCGAATACTAAATTCTCCTTGCTAGAGTGGTAGATTTTGTAACCAATTATCATAGAGGCAAATTTGATAGCTGGGTCTATGATGTTTTCTATTGTCATTGCCCTCTTGTCAAATTTTGATCTGGTAGCCTCACTTACAGTTTGGTTTTTGACTGATTTGAGAGCAGGCAACCCACCGGATGAGTGCAATCCAGTTACTGCCCTAATGGCATCTTTTGTGATCTTAAATGGCCTCATCAACCACATGAAGTTGTGATGCATTCTGCTCAGAACATACCAGACCCATTCATCCTCTGCAAAATAGGGAAAGTGGATGCACTGTCCAAAATGCTTATCCCAGATGGCCTTGTATTGGGGTTTAAGTTCAAATGTTTCATCAATTAATTCCTTGCGATAGATATCCATCAGCTTGGATTCCCCAAATTCCTCAATGTTGGTGTGAATGTATACTCTAACATCTTCTACATGCAGAACCCCATGCAGAATGCTAGAGAATGTGCCTAGGGGATCAAGTTCTAGGAATTTGTAAGGATGTTTCTTGAACTTAGGGCATGGCCTATCAATGATCTTAACAACATTTGGAGTAGCCATCTTTCAAAAGATTCAGAGAGAGATATTCAAGAGCAGAAATACCTTTTTACACTTCTAGGGTTCACAATAAGAGCCGAAAAGATCGCTGGTTGAATCAAATTCTGCGGTTGATCCTTGAGAGGGTTGAAACAATCTTGTTATAGAGCTCTTTCTTTCTTCTTCTCAAATGCAAATGTGCAAATGACGAATAAAAAAACCCTTTTCTTTCTGCGCAAACCCTAATTCCATATTGCAATAAATGCACAACTTAAGTCATTCTGGTTGCCTTGTTCTCCTTGTTCTGAGAGAGATCTTTCTAGATCACTGAGATGCACCTAGAATGATAACTTACAATGTATCTCCCTTTCTCCAATCATTCCATTTAACCTCATATCCAAATATTTCAATTTTGAATCATACCGGATCTAACTGTGAAAGTCTTGCTTTTGTCGAATGACTGTCAAACTAGATTAATCTTGGATGATTAACCTTTTCAAACTCCTTACGGATCTTTCATATTTTACCAAGGGTTATTTAGATGTTTCTCTGAGAGCCCTTTTAATCCGCAACTTTCCATGTGCCAATTTCAAACACCAATTGACTGGTTGGGGGAAATTGTTTTCTTTTGTAACTCCCCCTAAGCCAGAGCTCATCTATTTAGTTTTTGGAAGGAATATCAGCACTTGATTCTGGTGCAGATCCATCCCCAACATTTTATGTACTTCTGTTCACCCAAATCTTGTTCATTTCCTTTTGAATTTCATCTGTATTCACTTTTCCTTTTCCTTTGTCTTGATTTTGGTTATGATGCACCAGACCCTTTTTGTCCTGATTCTTACTTCTGTAGAATTTGGCAATATGACCGGATCTATTGCAATTGTAGAAAACAACATTTCTTTGCATATTTGACTGGTATCCTCTTGATTTACATTGATTAGCCATATGTCCCATTCTATTGCATGCAAAGCATCTACCATTGAATGAATTGTTTATTTGCACATTTCTACATTTATGAGATTTGTGACCATACCTTTTGCAGTTAAAACATTGTCCAGAGAAGGATGAGTTAGTCTGATTCATTCTTCTTCTGCACTGATTTGTTTTATGACCGAAGTTATTGCAATTGTAGCAGTATCCATTGAAGGATGGATATCTTTGAGCATTTGGTTATCTTACCAAAGGTCTTCTAGGTAGGTACCTTGGATTTCCTGACCCATAGTTCTTCTGACCAGATCCGAAGCTTTCACCTTTCTCATATCCCAAGCCATGCTTGTCATCTACCCTCTTTTAGCTTTCAAGAAGAACTTCAAGTTGAGTAGAGCTTATGTTGAATTTTTCTTTGTATTCATTTTGTATTTGAAGATCCCTTTTAAGAGTGTCTATCTAATTTTCAAGTTGTTCTTCATTATCTCTAGCTTCTTCAAGATCAGATTCTAGATGTCTGATTATTCTATCCATTTTGTGGTAGTCTTATGATTTCTCCTTGAGAGATTGTCTTAGATTATCTTCCATTTTTCTTTTCTCTTCAATTTCTTGGGTGAATTTCATAACCCCTGATTCCATTTTATGTCTTACCATAATGACCTCTTTTGATAGCTTCTCACATAACTTGTTTTTCTCATTCAGATCTTCATTAGTATCATTGGCTTCTCTTTGACTTGCTAATTGTTGAAGTAGTTCCTTTCTTTTCTTCACTGAGATACTTAATTTTTCTTTGAGTTCATTTATGAAATCATTATCTTGTTTGAGTCTTTCCCTCAAGTTATTGACTTCAGAGTGAGATTGCTCAAGATCATCTAGGGCAGACTAAAGTTGTTCCCTCATACCATACATATCCATTGAGATTCCCAGATCTTCCTCAAGCTGTTAGGCTCTGTTTAGAGGAACTTAGCCCTGAGACTAATTGTTGGAAACAAGGCAGATAATAGAGAGGGGGGTGAGTCAGTTATCTTAAATCATTTAACTTTCTTTTCTTCTTTAACAATAGTGTAGTATCAAAACATATAAGCATAAATGAACATGAGAGCAGAAATGAAATCAACACACATAACACAAGGATTTTTACATGGAAAACACTGTTAAGGGAAAAACCACGGGGTAACTAACCCAAGATTGTATTCTTTGTTAAAACAATAGAAGTACAAAATGGCACTTGCCAATTAGGGCTCACTGCCCGAGCACACTGCTCACAAGAGGCTCACTGCCTACAAGAGACTCACTGTCTACAAAGTTAAGGAAGGTAACCAGGTGTTTGAATTGATCAGAGGCATCTGCATATGCTGAGGTTTAGTTCTGGTTAGGCTTAATATATTGATCTACTGCACTTCATTCTTCCTCTATTTTAGTGCTTCTGTTCTGTCACATACCAGACTTGTATTCCTACTTCCACACTTATCTCTGTCTTTCCTCACACACTATATCACATAACATGCTCCTTCACATCGAAATCCATTTGGTATATATATCCGCACCAAGGATTTCAACATATTTCTAGTCGATATCCAAAATACTCAAGATTTTCCCAAACTCTGGTCTGTCGGTTGAATCCATGCTTACTAAGTGATGCGTATCAAAAAGATAGTTATAGAAGTCATCAATCATGTCAGCCAACCATGAATGGTCCCTCATGAAGTTTGATCACCATCAATTTATCATCCAAATTAAGATCTGATGCTCTGTCAGTTAGTTCTTGCTTAGTTTGCTTTGCCTATTAGGAACCCAACACTTAGGTGCTCATATATTTTCACTCTTTCATCACTGGAGGCTCAATCTCTGGAATGTGGTAGTCATGGTACTCCTCTTCACTTCCGCAAGTCTGAACTTTGCTGAGATACATCCTCTGAGAGATCAGGACCTGAATATCAAACCTTACTACATGCTCTGTTCTTGTTCACAGGACCAAAATACTCTTCAATCTGATTTCCGGTATAGACATACCATGTGCTGTAGATGAGTGGGATGGACTTTGTTGCCATCAATGACAACACTCATGAAGCCACACAGTGTCTCTTGCCAATAGATATTTCTACAGCATTTAACATTTTTACCCACCTCATGGCACGACTTCCATCTCCTTGTTCTCTGATTTTTTTATTTTTTTAAAAGCCTCCTCCACATATGTGTTCACTCACCTTTCTTCATTCCTATCCTCCCATAGATATTTTTTGCATTTAATGGTTACCATCCTCCCCAAAATGTGTTGCCTCTTCCTAGAGACCACATCCTCTTTGCATCTACCTCGGGAGATATTTCACACCAGCAATAACTCTCTGCCACCTCACCATGCAATGACTTCCACTGCATATCAGATTTCCTCCCCTCTACAAGATATTTTGCTACATTAATTCTTTATCAACCTTCTCTAAAAGCCATCAGGAGCATTGTTGCATCCTACCCCCTAGGGCTAGGCTTACTCCTAGAAGCCTACAAATATTAAGATGCATCCAAAGCACACACTAGTCCAAGAAACTTGATACAATCAAATGAAACCAAGGAGAAAATCCTCAACCATCACACTGGCAAACTACACATGACCATAAGGTAATCTAGACAATAAGACCACAATACAAAAACACTACACGAACTGGGTGCAGTGGATAGGGTAGGGTATAGGGCCTATGACTATCTCTAGTAAGCACCATCAGGGATAATAAGAGTAAGCTCAGGCCTGTGAATCTAGACGGAGTTGATACTCAGTACCTGCAACAAAGGTACCTATGCATATATATACATCATATAGCCGAAGCAACATCAATCATGTAAGCATGAAATCCATCATAAGTAATAATAATGTCCACATCATAATAGTACGAGATTGCACATCACCGGTGCCAATACAAAATAATAACAAGATGCGTAATCCAAAATAAAGTATAGGTGTCATCCATGTCCATCAAGATAAGAAAAACATAATACGAACATGGGGATCATTACATCCCCTAGAAGTTTATAAAAAGATATGGATAAAGGTCTCTCATCCTCACTGCATCTTTCCAATATGCTGAGGACTCACCATCAGGATCCCATTGGACCCTTACTTGCTCTATGTCCCGACCCCTAAGGGTCAACCTTCGATGCTAAAGGATGCATACGAGATCCAAAGAAAGTTGTCCGTCCACCTTGACCTATAAAGCAGTCCAATCAAGAACATGGGTCACACCAGGAATATATTGTCTAAGAACTGAAACATGGAACACATCGTGGATGCATGATAGACTTAGTGGTACTGCAAGGCGATAGGAAATAGGACCAATCCTCTCAAAGATCTCAAAAGGTCCAACAAAATGAGGTGCCAACTTTGAGCCTTTCCCATAATGGATGGGGCTCTTCCGTGGATGATCTCTCAGAAACACATAGTCACCCACCGAGAAATGGTGATCTAACCTATGGGCATTGGTATAATTCCTCTGCCGATCCTGAGCTATAGCCAACTACTCTCTGATTCGTACTACTTGTTGCTCCATATCTTGAAGCATCTCTGGACCCAAAAGAACTCGGTCCTCTAAGCGATCCCAACTCAACGGAGTGCAACATGGCCTACCATGCAAGGCCTAGAAGGGAGACATACCGAGAGAACTGTGATACCCATTGTTATAAGAAAACTCAACTAGATACAAATAGTCCTCCCAATGAGACTGCTGATCCATAATGTACATTTGAAGCATATCCTCTAAGACATGATTAAATCACTCCATTTGTTCATCAATCTCAGAATGGTATGCAAAGCTAAAATTAAGTTGGGCTCCCAAAGCATGCTAAAGAGAAGTTCACAAAGTTGAAGTGAACACTGGATCATGATCAGAAATGATCCTATGAGGAATACCATGTAGACGTACAATATCCTCCATAAATACTCAAGCTACAGACGCTGCAGTGTAGGAAGATCTCATGGGTGACAAGTGTACCACCTTGGACAACTTATCCACTGTGACCATAATAGCATCATGATGATGTGAAGACATAGGTAGCCCCACTATGAAATCTAGAGATATCATATCCCACTTCCATCCAAGAATGGAATGAGGTTGCAACAGTCTAGCTGGGTGTTGATGCTCTACCTTTACCCATTGACACTTAAGACATCGAACAACAAAATCAGCAATATCTCGCTGCAAACCTGCCCAATGATGCAACTGTCAAAGATCGGCATGCATCTTCATGACACCTGGATGAGCTAAATAGGGTGCATGATAGGCCTCTGATAAAACCAAGGAATGAAGATCACTAGAATCTGGAACATAAATATGACCAAGATGTCACAAAAGTCCATCAAGCTTGAGAGAAAAACCTGTAAACCTACCCTTAAGGACCCTCCCAAACTCAATCTCCTCTCTCACCTCCTGATACCAAGTATCACTAGGAAGTGACTCTAAAATATGGCTCTAGAAATCAACTCTAAGAGACAAAAGTGAAATCTCATGTCTCCTCCTACTCAAGGCATCCATAACAACATTCTCCTTACCCTAAATTTAGTGAACCTCAAAGTCGTACTCACAAAGGAACTCCATCCAACAATGTTGCTGAGCATTCAAATTTGGCTAAGTGAAGATATACTGTAAACTACAATGATCACTATGCAACTCAAATTGATGTCCCAAGAGGAAATGTCTCCAACACACAACTGCATGGACAACAATTGCTAACTCCAAATCATGGGTGGGGTAGTCTAGCTCATGATCCTTGAGCTTACGGGACTCATATGCAATCACTCATCCCTCCTACATGAGAACTTCCCCCACACCCTCCAATGAAGCATCGGTGCACACTATAAAATCACCTATAGGATTTGACACTACCAGGATAGGTGCGCTAGTCATCCACTCCTTAAGAGCCTAAAACATTGACTCACACTGATCTGACCACACAAACTTCTTCCCTTTCCACTGTAGAGAAGTGATGGGATGGGGAACCTGAGAGAAATCTCTCACAAATCAGCGATAGTAACCTTCCAATCCCATGAAACTATGAACCTCAGCCACATTCATTGGTGCTAGCTAATCGACAATGGCCTAAATCATAGAAGGATCTACTGAGATACCTTCTCCTAAGATGATGTGGCCCAAATATCTCACCTCAGTCTGGAAGAGCTCACACTTGGCAAAATTGCCAAACAACTTATTATCTCGCAAGCACTGCAATACTTGCCGCAAATGGCATTCATGTTCTTCCATAGTCCTCGAATAAATCAAAGTATCATCAAGGAACATGAGAACAAACTGGTCAAGATAGGTGCGCAACACCCCATTCATCAAACTCATGAAAACTGAGGGAGCATTGGTCAACCCAAAAGGGACAACCGTGAACTCATAATGCCCATAGCGTGTACAAAATGTTGTTTGACGAATGTCTGCCTCATGAATGTGAAGCTGATAGTATCCTAACTTTAGATCTATCTTGGAGAACACCTTGGCTCCCCTCATCTGATCAAACAAATCATCTATCCGAGGCAACATGTATCGATTCTTCACCGTCACTTTGTTCAACTTGCAATAATCAATGCACAAGAGAAGAGATCCATCCTTCTTCTTCACAAAGATGATAGGTGCTCCCCAAGGGGATAAACTAGGATGAATGAAACCCTTCTCTAGTAACTCCTCTAACTGCAACTGTAACTCTCCCAACTGCTGAGTAGTCATGCGATATGGTGCCTGAGAAATAGGCTCCACACCAGGAATGAGATCAATATAGAAGTCTATGTTGTGCTTAGGTGGCATACCTAGAATATCACTCAAAAAGACATCTGCAAACTCCTGAAGAATAGGATGATCATCAAGAGATACCTCCTGAATCCCACCCTCAGTAAGATCACTAACTGAAATAGTGAACATCTGACAACCTTTCCGCATGGAACGCTTTAGCTGCATAGCTGAAATCACATGGAGAGAAATGGGTCTCTGAATCCCAACTAACTCAACACGCTCTCCAACATCGTCAACAAACTAAACTAACTTATGCCAACAATCTATACTGGCTAGGTGGCCTCCAACCAATCCATGCCTGAAATAATCGCATAGGACCCCAAAGGCAACACACAGAGATTGACTGTGGTAGTGAAGGTACCCAAATCCAACACACAACCATGAACAAGGGAGTCTACAGCCACCTTGGATCCAATAGCTAACTCAACCTACCAACCAATGTCTTGCCTTGCGACCATGAGTCCACAATGCTCCACAAGAGAAGGAGAAATGAAATAATATGAAGCTCCTAAATCAAACAAGATAGATGTGGTAATCCCACATAACACACCTGAATACTCAACTATAGTGCCCTAATGCTTAGCCTGATGGTTAGTAACTGCTACAAAAACTCTATGTGATCTGCCAGCATCACCTATTATAGGCTCTGAAGTAACCTGGCTCTGATACCAGATGTAACATCCCACTACATAACCCCAAAGGGTAAGAGCCAAAAGGAGATAGGATAATCTTTTTTTTGACATAAGAAGACAACATACACATATTCGGTTGCTAATATGATAGATCGATAGCATTCATTTTAAACACCAAAGCAAATGTTCCTAATCCCATCTGACATAAATATGAATCCATAATCAACATAGTACAAGCAAATCCAATACCCACACCAGAATCTGTAAACCAATTAAGGAACATCACATTTCTTCTCATTGAATTCAATTATTACAACTTCTCTCTTAAGAGAGTACAAATACATAACTTCATATACAATTACAATGATATATTCTAGAATATGATACAAGTACAATAACATAATCCTGAATATGATACAAGGACTGAATGGGTACAGTAACTGAATAAGTAATGGAGAGAGAGATCATCTCCAACTGGTGCTCCAAAACCTATTCGTTAGTCCCCAATGGTGGTGGCAATGCCTCCCAACCATGTGGACTCATAAGAGACCACCCCACCATGCTAAGAGATAGTCACAAGGCCCAAATAGAAGAATAATGACAAGGGGATACAAGATGGCCAACACTCACATCAGACATAGAGCAGACATGGAGAACAGTGCATACAATCAAAGTCATAATATAGGTGTACTCATCTAAGTCATAGGTCAAGTACTACTAATGATTGCTAAGGTGCTAGATACTAGAGTGTAATCATATGGAGTGTCATCATGTGTACTCAAAGGGATGGCACCACAAGGAACCAAGCACTCCTCTCATGCAGACGAGGAGACTCAATCATGCCTAAATCCACGCCCCATAGACGGATGACTTGACACCCCACAGACGGATACGCCTTCTCGTTGCATCCTTAACCTTTACAAGCACTCAAGGCCATGCACGAGGTCTAATTGTCTTATTAGTGTTTTTAACCTAATGTTTTAGTTTTAGTTATCACTTGTTACTGTAACTCTGCTACTAGTTCCCCTAGCAGCCACTTACAGGCTTCGAGCCCGTAGAGAGCCACTCCAAACTATCACTCTAATGCCTAGACCTTGTTCATCTCATTTGACTAAACGAGAAATCCAAAAAGACTAAAAACATTGAGTTATAAATTTAAAATAGTAAAGATGAAAAATATGGTCTACAAGACCCAAACTCTCATGAACAGTGTAATTTGTTGAAAATGTCCTTTTTGCCAGTTAGATCATTTTTTTGTAATAACTCCAGTGACCCCAATTTGGTCACTCTTCACAAGGGATAGTAAGGATATCATAAGAAAAGCATGGAAAATGACATTGCGAGTCTACTCACAACATAGAAATACATATTGTCTACCATATATATCATAGCTAAACAACGAGTTAAAAACACTTACAAAAAGGAATTTTGAATTGTTTTTCCACCTATAGAGATCATTGTTCATACAACATAGATCGCTGCTCCTAAGGAATTTAGTTCCATTTCATTCTTTAGCACAAAGACAGTGGTTTCCACAAGGCTTGCAATTAGTGAGGAATGACCGTAATGATCAAAACAGAGGTCATCCAAGTTTCTTTTAAGAAGAGTTGAAATGGATAATAAATCAAAGAAGTCATCGTATAACAAAAGGGTTACATGGGACTTAGATCTCTGCAATCTCTATGATGGCATCCTAGCCTTATGGTATGGTTGCACATTATTTCACTATAAAAATTGACTTGTCTATTTTCTCTAACTCAGAAACTAGAAATTGCCTGTGTTTTTTTTAAGACCCCTCTTAATCTAAAGAATAATAAAATAGATATGTATTTTAACCATCCATTCTAGGTAAGAGGCAATATAAAAATCTCGCATCTAAAAATATTTTAGGCATATCTAATTTTAAATGGCAGCGATGGGGTTTTAGTTTTTCTGTGTTTAATGGAATTGCAAAAAGCATAGTTTATTTTTTTGTGTTGGGAAAACAAAAGACTGAGGTAAATACCTCAGATCTAGCTGCGCTACCCTTCAAAGCACCTCAATTGAAAATTGATATGCTTGCCTGGGATATCTTTTCCTTCTAGCACTTCATTTCCCTCTCAGTTTCTCTTTTTTTTTTTTGTTTTAAGTTCTTAACAGCGTTTGAAAGAGGCATTTGACCCTCCAGAAGAAGGGCAACCCTTCAGCAAAACTAAATGGCCGGTATATCTCCCTAACGACTTGCACTGGTAACTCTAAGTAAGGCCTTGAATGAACATGATTCTCACACTCTGTGAAAAATGTATTAAAAGTCATAGTGGCCTTGCTTAGAGTGCCAAACAACATAATTCCAATGGTTGTCATGGTGAGAAGCACCAGAAACACATCTCTCACGATGCTATTGTTACTAATTTTTTGTTCACATAGAAAATTAGTTGGACCTAAGTGTAATTGTTCAGAAGGAATAATAGAAAACTTCAAAGCTATGCATTCTTGAATGGTTGATACCTTGACAAAGTTGAAAAGAAGATCCAGTTGTCAGGATAACCCATCAGTCCAATCAGGACTGATAAGTTATCATGACAAAAGAATTGATTATCAAAGGATCAAACATTCAAGGAGATACATTTGTTCTGCAAAGTTTGATCTCTAAGGAGTTATAAGTTAAATTGATTATTCAGATTAATTAGTTTTGAATAAAGAGAGAAAGTTGTTGTATTACACTATTATTTCATGTCATGTTTTGAACATACATCCAAGTATCTGTTATTTTATCTCATGCATTGATTAAAAAGGAAATACATATACATCATATGCATCAGAGAAACTAACTGATCATGTTTAAAATAAATGTTCAAATATGTCCCACACAAGCCATGGGAGTAACTACACTAAGCAATTATAGACATACAAGCTATGTATCTATTTGATAAAAGAAAAGACAAAAAAATATCTGATAAATCTAAACATCCATCATTGCCTGATGATAGAGGTTGTTGTTGAAGCTAGCCTTCAAGTCTTCAGTCTTCATTCTTCACTCCAAGCCACCATCTAGTTGAAACGTGCAAAATTTTGGGGACAACCCTGTTAGTGCTCCGGATGTTTACAATTATCACGTGCTTTTATCAAATAGAGACATCTACTTATCATATCATGCATTGAGATAAGAATTTAGATTGGATAATGATACAAATCAGGAAGAAATCATGAAGGAGATCAATCAATGCTATCAAGTACTTTTTTATGCTAACTTGTTTGTTCATTGTGCAGGTATAGGACAAATTTTGTTGCTGATTTGAAGACAAATAAACATGTGGATTAAATGTGGCTCCCATAAGGGTTTGAGACTGGCATGTTTCTTTTCCTTTTTTGAAAGGTGTATCAGAAAAAAGATAGGATGCATCATTCTAAGCTATATCATGCATCTTATAATCAACTTACATAAAGAAGATGTCATCATGACATCATTACACTTGATTGAAACAAATCAAGGTTGTATGACTGAGTCAAGATTGACAAAAAGACAAATTCAAAAATTAGGTTACAGTCATCTAAGGAGTGATACAAGTTTTCAGATTATTTTGCCTGATAAAGAGACGAGAGATAGAGTAAAGAAGGATACAAGAACTTATGTATCATTTGAACAAGTTGCAAAATAAATCATGTGAAGGACCATCTCATTATGACAAGGGAGTACGATGAAGAGGCATTTTATACCAGTTATTTCTCATGTTGTTTTCATACTATTTAATATGATCAAAGTTTAAATAGTTATATCACATTCAAAGTTACAATTCTCATAGAAATAGTCAAACAAATGTCACATGGGACAACAAATGGAATAGTGGAAGGCAAGACAATTATAAAACAATATGCCAACTTGACTGCCATAAAATAGAACTTCACAAGATATATGAGATAAGTGTGCAGTCATCCAGAAAGAAGATATAAACTTTGCAAAAGGCTATCACCAATGCCTCAAAACTTCAAACCTTCAAAAGATACATGAAGATGAATGCTACAGTCTAAATGGAGTTAGATGTTCAAATTGTCAAGCATCCAGGGATGAAGCACATAATGCATAAGCAAATACCCCAATGCATGAATGGTTATCATAGACATGATAGTCAACTTTCAAGATCAAATGAGAGACAATCATGACTAAAGTGGAAGGATACAAATAACAAATACATACAACATGTTCACTATTCATCAAATGATAAAGACTGTCACTAACCATCGGTGATCTTAAAGGAAGAGCAAGCTATAGAGTAGCTATGTATGTCATCACTTACATGATAGTCAAGTACATATGAAAAAAAGAGACTGTCATGTATAGAGTTGCAAATACAGTATGCATAGAGTACAGTAGAACATAAAGAATGCAACAGTTCAAGGATGAATAGAGTGATTCCATGCATTTCAACATTATTGTGCTTTGACAATTTTTATTTCTCATGCCCAAAACTACAGTGAGGCCATGAAGTAGTAAAGAGGATGCCATGAAGTAAAGAGGATGCCATGCAGTCAAAAGGATGCCATGCAGTCAAGAGGATGCCATGCAGTCAAGAAGATGCCATGTAAGATCCAAGAGAGATACAGTGCAGTAAGGAAGATACATTGCAAGAGAGAAGTGAGATACCATGAAGATCAAGATACATATACAATCACCATCACCATGGATAGTCAGGGACAGTGACCAATGAAATGTCTTATATAAGCAAGAGACATTCATGATACATCATAATGGTCATTGTCCATCTACAGAAGAGCATGAAAAATGATAAGATGGGCAGTCAGTGTGCACAAGAATGACTACAGGAAAATGGATGGACAAAGAGCACATATCTATAATACAGAGGTGCATAAATGATGAAAGAGAAATAATTAGAAGAGATATGAAAATGCACAAGGAAGCTATAGGTATACCTTAAAGTATGCACAGAGATGACTACAGGAACAAGGATGCACAAAGGCATGCTACAGGTGTATTGAAAGAATGCATAACAACCAAGAAGAAATAAGAACATGTGTCTATACTACATATTTGCCTTGAAATACACAAGGACAGCTATAGGTATAGAAGAAATATGCATGATATATATAACACTATAACATTCAAATGAGGAAATGAGCAAAAAAGCATGATAGCTATGCACAAAAGAATTCCAATACATATGATAGTCATGAGATAGTGTGATACCTATGCCATAGTATATATCCAGATGTAATAAAAACAACACACAATCAAAGATGATGTTACATGACAGAAGTCTGTTATGCTACAATTTACAAAGTTGAAAAGTATAAGTATAATATGCAATAAGTTAGAGATATGCATAAGAAGAACCTCACAGAGAGTAAAGGTATGATACTCATGCAATTTATGCTACAGATACAATGGAAGCAGATGTTAAAGTCATCATACAGAATATCACAAAGTTTTGTTGTCATATATAATACCAAAATGCACTTCAACCTAGTAGCTAGAGTGGAAAGATAGGGTAAAGTGTATCATCAACAATGTGAGACAGCCACAAGGACAGGCGGAGAAGATGTTATGAGAAGTAAAGGAAGAAAACCCACTTGCTAATACTTTAAACCCCTTATACTTTCTACCAACAAATGGAGATAAAATCACAGCCAAGGTGGTGTTACACAGAGCAATAGACTATTTATGGAAAAACTGTATACCCATGTCAAGATATCAAACCCTAATCATATTTTTTGTAGACATAGTTAAGAACTTTCAAACAAATGCCATGATACATTCATAACCAACAAAGAGGAGCAAGAAGCGTGAAAGAAGGTATACCCATCTACCAAATTAACATGATTTCTTCAAAGATACATCAAACCTTTCCTTCATTACAATATAAAGAGAAAGAGATCAAGTGAAAGAGTATGACCATGGCATTACAAAGGTTTTTTGTGTAGGAGGAAGTTGAAACCCTAACTTCAAGGCTCACAAACCCTAGAGTAGATATAGTTTTTTATGCCTATTTGCAAGAGAAGCATAGCCATGGAAGGTAGTGGTTTTGAAAATGGAGGAGATGTCAAAACCCTTAGGTTAAAAAGATTCAAAACCCTCAAGTTTGTGCATGATGAAAATGGATTAAGACAAAAGAAGAAATATACAGCCATGGTTGACAATGACAGCATTTTTTGGTATAAAATGCAATACCCATGTCTATCTACAAACTTGTCATGCTATAAGGAGTGAAACCAAAGATAAATGAAACTACAGAGATAAAATGGCAAGTGCTTACCCTTGTTGCTGACAGGAGGAAAAATCTTCCATGACCTCACAGTGGCCTCAAACTTTTGAAGAGCAGATGAAGACCATGAAGGATAAGATATAGAAACAAAATGAAGGTATTAATGAGTGCAAAATAATGGAAGTATTCATAGCAGTGAAGAAGGTCGTGACCATTTAAGATAAGTATAGCTATAGATCCTTAAATATTTTATATAAAACTCATATAGGGTTACCTTCTTCCTCAAATCATGTCGAGTTACATGGCAACAACAAAGAGGAGCCGTTGAAAGGAGAAGACCAAAGCTATAATTAAGATAGTTGAAACCCTCGACCAGCATGAAATTTGTAGAGCTCAAAGAAGGAAGTCAAATGAAGAGTGAAAGAGAAAGTTAGGGTTGTTTCCTTTCTTTTGTCCGAAGGTTTTTTTGCTCGAGTGCATTTTTTACTTACAAAAAACTAATAATTACTTTATCCAATTTACTGCCATGGTCAAAACTTTCCCTAGCCATCATAACATGGAGTGGCTAACAGTAACAACTTAGAGTTGATTTTATTAAGTCAAGAGGCCGATGTAACATGTGGGAAAGGCTCCCAGCCATATAAAACCTTTTGAAGATTCCTCAGTGGTCAGATGGTGAATGAATAACAAATCATATGCTCAAGTTCCTTATCCATTTCCAAACCATCCAAGGATAGGTATCTGCTCATTATGCATGGTGGCTAACCGCCAAGAGGGTGTATGATTTTAGACATGGTATATACATATGCTATACATGGAGTTCAAGGGTAAGCTTTCATGCATGGTGGAGATATGATTTCATGGGATGATAAGGTATTGTCTTGTAGTGATGTGATTATTGCATAAAGGCAATTGCATGGTGGCAGTATATGATGGTGGCAGTATATTATGGGCATTTTTTATGCATGGGGCCAAATTGCATAATGGAGTTGTTCTTCCTTCCTTAACTTAAAATTGCATATGGGGATATAAGGAGATTTAGAAAATGTGATGTATCTGCACAATGGCAACAAGGGGGAGTCAAGGATATTTATGCATTTTTGTTTTATGCATGGAATGCTACAGGAGTGACTCAGCTTCTCTATATTTTCCTTGCAGAGGGAGATATTTTTTTCTCATTGATCATTGGAGTGATAAGGAATTTTGTAATTATTCATAAGTCCTATTTTGCAAAATAGGAAAATGTATTGGAGTGATAAGGAGTGATATTTTTCTTCTAATCATGCATGATTTTACACATGAATTAATTGTAAATAAATAATAAAGTAATAGTCTATAAATTACTTTATTATTTTCTATAAGTTGTAAAATAAAAAATAGAACAAATTGTAAGCAATAATAGAGTAATATTCTATTACTTTATTATTTACTCACAATCAAATTTGCTCATGCAAAATCATGCAAATTGATTAGTTGAGTTAACTAGGCCACCTAGGAGGTTTTGCATGACATTTAGGAGTATTTTTAGGGTCCTTGGTCAAACTTTTGGTCAAACATATGGAGAGGCCCAAATTGAAGCTATTTTGCTCAATTTGTGGTAGTTTTAGACCCTAATTTTGAGGATTTTTGAGGTTGCTCAGGAATGAGTATTTTTAGAGGCAGTTATCTACAAGTCCATATTTTTGCATACCTCTTGGAGAGAGCAGACCTATATATTGTAAAGCAAAAGTTTGTTTTTGCTAGTTCTTGATTCTCATTCTGATTCAGACAGATTCAAGAATTCTTGTAGCTCACTTTTATAGTTTTATTGAGAAATTGGTAGGTTACAAGTTATCTTTTGTCTTTTTGCAAATCTTTCCTTTGTTTATTTTAGATCAGTTGAATTACCTTTCCTTTTAGTGCTAAATGTTGAAGTGATTTTGATAAAATTTTGTTGTGTTTTATTATTAAACCTTCAAAATTATTGTCTCACCTCCTTGTTTACAGCATTAAAGCATATATTCATCATAGGTCTTAGGTTGTGTTAACCAGAAATAGTCTTTTTATGCCATGAAAAAACCATTTCCTTCATAAAAACCTATTTTCAAACCTTCCTTAGAATCATTTTTGTGGTATTTATGCCAAGTCTGGATTGTGTAGAACTCAGAATTCTGGGCAAACATTATGAATCAGATTGCATTATTTTTATCCATATTAAGTGCATCACCATTTTACCTTTAGTATTCATTTAGTTTATTTCTTCTTTTTTCCCAAAAAGGTTAAAACATACATCTCAATAGAACATTTGAAGGGAACCAGCCCACAATCTGGAGGTCTAATCTCGTCATAGGGCACCCACAACCTATGATTAGTCCCATGTTATATAGAATTGCAATGCTTTAACCAGCCTTGCATACGGGTGCAAGTCCCATTGATAATAGTTTTTGGCACACCCGGTGGGAGCTTGAATTGATTCTCAGTTCAAAAGAACTTATCATTGCTACTATTTTTTGTATGATCAATAGTTTATATAGCCATTTTAGAGGTTTCTTTACAAAAACCTGGTGACTCTATCTTTCTGGTTTGATAGATCAGACCTTTTGAATGAATAGACATGTCTTTCCTTCATGGAAACATGTCATATCATCTAGTATATCATGAAAATACTGCTAAACCTTCATCTTATCAGCCATATCAGATTAGCCATACTATTGATTTTATTCCTAATTCCTTTGATTTGCAAAGAAATTAGCATGCTCAACATGTTTGCCTCCCACCCACCCCTGCTCATCCTTCATATCAGCATTTACATGTCCAAAATTATTTCCAAGAGGTTATGAATATGAAGTTTAGCATGAGTGACATCAATAATACATTGTTAAAAATCTTGATGCAACTAGAAGAGTCAAAGAGGCAGCAAGAATATGAGCAGCAATAGGATGAGATCGATTATCAGGATTATCTTCATGAGAAGGAATTAGAGACACAAAGGATACAATTCCAAGAAGATCTTGCAAGATAGATCATAGAAAAAGAGCCACAAATGCAGTATTTGCTTGTACAGATATAAAAGAAGAACATCTGGATAGGAGCATTCATTCTAAATCACCCTTCTCAAAATGAGGTTAGTAGATATCAAGTTTTAAGTTTCAGGAATTCTGATTGTACCAAGTACCCTAATTATAGAATACAAAGTTTTATCAAAACTACCTCTTCCATACCAATACAAAATCAAAAAAGGGAAGAAGTGGTGATAAAACTTGAACCAATCAAAATTCTAGGTTTTAACTAGGAAAAATTAGTAGTAGTGCAAGATGTTTCTACTATTTTTACTATACCTCCAGCTAAAAATAAGCTTAAAGCATATGAAAAGGTTGATAGTTTAAGTTTGATGCCAAATCCTTTGCATTTTGATTCATTTGAGAACTTTTCTAATGTTGTTTACAAGATAAACGAAACTAAATCATAGATATTGGAAGGTCAGAACCTCCAATTGCAAAGATAAACTGCCCAAATTCCAAGTGAGAATAGACTTGATAAAGAAAAGGACTCAGTCTTTTTATTTAATCAACTGCCTTCTTTTGTTGAGCCTGATGAAGAACTCATAACACAGGCAAAAGTAATTGGACAACTAGAAAATGCAAGTAATTGTGTCAATCTGCCGATTTACCAAGGGCAGAATGAAGACAGTCATGAGAACATTAAGAGTTTGAAGCTAGAATCAGATATTCTATCACCTATTCCCAGTAGCTTTCAAGAGCTTGATACTTTTGAGGAGTTATTAGCTGTTCTAATACACCAGGGTGATTTATTAACCATGGAAGAGGAGTTGATATGGTAGCATATCATGTAGGATGAAAGTTTCAAATAGCAGAGTGAAGACACTCAGAAAAATTCAATACAACAATATCAATTGGATGAGAGTGTGTTTTCTGATATTATAGAAGATTTTTGTTCTAACATAGATAGTGATCTAATTTTATGTGAATCAGCAATATGTGATCAACCATCATCAATCAAGGAGGTAAACATTACTTCATCTTAGCTAACTATTTTAAACCAGATTGAAATTACAAGTGAAAACAAGATAGCAGATATGAATCAGGATACCAGGAGTAGCAGTCAGGAAGACATCATTACAAGAGGCTGTCCTATCAGGGATTTCACCAAGAAAGGGCTTAATAAGGAGATATAGGTTACGGTTGTACCCATAGAATAGGTTTCAGCCTCAGAGTAGCAAAATCATATCATCTTTTTGCCCCATGACATAGGTTTACATGATCAAATTCAGCTGGTAAGTGAAATTATCTATCTTTTTCATGAAGCATTGCAACAATTCCATGAGTACTTTCTTGTACTTCATCCAATTTCAGCTACTCATAAGCATGTGAATCAATGTCCCCTATTCAGAAAGGTAATTTATTTCAACCAAATAGTTAATGGATACATTTGACCAGCACCTTTGGCTGGTTAGAGTAGGGTAGGTAGAATTTTAGTTTAGTTGTTTTGTTTCCAAGAAGTGCTTTTGCACATGTAGCTAGTTCTATTTTAAGCAAATTAGTTTTAGTTTCAATTTTTAGTTAGTTGCTGTTGTTGTTTTCAGTTAGTGTGATTTGCAGAATTTCTCTAAATTCAAGGCAGAAATGGCTCTATGCCCAATGAGAAGGCAAGGCTACTAGTTCTATACTGTTTAGTAGGCAAACACCATTGAGAGGTCACTAGAAATGTTACTAATTTTTTGTTCACACAGAAAATTAGTTGGACCTAAGTGTAATTGTTTAGAAGGAATAATAGAAAACTTCAAAGTTATGCATTCTTGAATGGTTGATACCTTGACAAAGTTGAAAATAAGATCTAGTTGTCAGGATAACCCATCAGTCCAATCAGGACTGATAAGTTATCATGACAAAAGAATTGATTATCAAAGGATCAAACATTCAAGGAGATACAGTTGTTCTACAAAGTTTGATCTTTCAGGAGTTATAAGTTAAATTGATTATTCAGATTAATCAGTTTTGAATAAAGAGAGAAAGATGTTGTATTACACTATTATTTCATGTCATGTTTTGAACATACATCCAGGTATCTGTTATTTTATCTCATGCATTGATTAAAAAGGAAATACATATACATCATATGCATCAGAGAAACTAACCGATTATGTTTAAAAGAAATGTTCAAATGAGTACCACACAAGCCGTGGGAGTAACTAGACTGAGCAATTGTAGACATGCAAGCTATGTATCTATTTGATAAAAGAAAAGAGAAAAGAACATATGATAAATCTAAAAATCCATCATTGCCTGATGATGGAGGTTGATGTTGAAGCTGGCCTTCAAGTCTTTAGTCTTCATTCTTCACTCCAAGCCACCATCTAGTTGAAACCTACAAAATTTTGGGGATAACCCTATTAGTGCTCCGGATGTTTATAGTTATCACATGCTTTTATCAAACAGAGACATCTACTTATCATATCATGCATTCGGATAAGAATTTAGATTAGATAATGATACAAATCAGGAAGAAATCATGAAGGAGATCAATCAATGCTATCAGGTACTTTTTTATGCTAACTTGTTTATTCATTGTGTAGGTATAGGACAAATTTTGTTGTTGATTCAAAGACAAATAAACATGTGGATTAAATGTGGCTCCCACAAGGGTTTGAGCCCAACATGTTTCTTTTCATTTTTTGAAAAGTGTATCAGAAAAAGATAGGATGCATCATTCTAAGCTATATCATGCATCATCTAATCAACTTACATAAAGAAGATGTCATCATGACATCATTACAGTTGATTGAAACAAATCAAGGCTATATGACTAAGTCAAGATTGACAAAAAGACAAATTCATAAATCAGGTTACAGTAATCTAAGGAGTGATACAAGTTTTCATATTATTGTGCTTGATAAAGAAAAGAGAGATAGAGTAAAGAAGGATACAAGAATTTATGTATCATTTGAACAAGTTGCAGAATAAATCATGTGAAGGGTCATCTCATTATGACAAGGGAGTAAGATGAAGCAGCATTTTATACCAAGTATTTCTCATGTTGTTTTCATACTCTTTTAAGATGATCAAAGTTTAAACAATTATATCACATTCAAAGTTACAAGTGTCTCATAGAAATAGTCAAGCAAATGCCACATGGGACAGTAGATGGAATAGTGGAAGGAAAGCCAATTATAAAACAATATGCTAACTTGATTGCCATAAAATATAACTTCACAAGATATATGAGATAAGTGTGCAGTCAACCAGAAAGAAGATAAAAACTTTGTAAAAGGCTGCCACCAATGCCTCAAAACTTCAAACCATCAAAAGATACATGAAGATGAATGCTATAGTCTAAATGGAGTTAGATGTTCAAATAGTCAAGCATCTAGGCATGAAGCACATAATGCATAAGAAAATACCCCAATGCATGAATGGTTATCATAGACATGACAGTCAACTTTCAATATCAAATGAGAGACAGTCATGACTAAAGTGGAAGGATACAAATAACAAATACATATAGCATGTTCACTATTCATCAAATAATAAATACTGTCACTAACCATCAGTAATCTTAAAGGAAGAGCAAGCTATAGAATAGCTATGTATGTCATCACTTACATGATAGTCAAGTACATATGCAAAAACAAGAGACTTTCATGTATAGAGTTACAAATATAGTATACATAGAGTACAGTGGAACATAAAGAATGCAACAGTTCAAGGATGAATAGAGTGATTCCATGCATTTCAACATTATTGTGCTTTGACAATTTTTATTTCTCATGCCCAAAACTACAGTGATGCCATGATGTAGTAAAGAGGATGCCATGTAGTAAAGAGGATGCCATGCAATCAAGAGGATGCCATGCAGTCAAGAAGATGCCATGCAAGATCCAAGAGAGATACAATGCAGTAAAGAAGATACAGTGCAAGAGAGAAGTGAGATATAGTCACCATCACCATGGACAGTCAAGGACAGTGATCAATGAAATGGCTTATATAAGCAAGAGACATTCATGATACATCATAATGGTCATTGTCCATCTACAAAAGAACATGAAAAATGATAAGATAGGTAGTCAGAGCACACAAGAATGACTACAGGAAAATGGATGGACAAAGAGCACATATCTATAATACAGAGGTGCATAGATGATGAAAGAGAAACAACTAGAAGAGATATGAAAATGCACAAGGAAGCTACAGGTATACCTTAAAGTATGCACAAAGATGACTATAGGTGCAAGGATGCACAAACGCATGCGACAGGTGTATTGAAAGAATGCATAAAAGCCAAGAAGAAATAAGAACATGTGTCTATAATACAAATTTGCCCTGAAATACACAAGGACAGCTACAGGTATAGAAGAAATATGCATGATATATACAACACTAGAACATTCAAATGAGGAAATGAGCAAAAAAGCATGATAGCTATGCATAGAAGAATTCCAATACATATGACAATCAAGAGATAGCATGATACCTGTGCCATAGTATATATCTAGATGTAATAAAAACAACACACAATCAAAGATGATGTTACATGATAGAAGTCCATTATGCTACAGTTTGCAAAGTTGAAGAGTATAAGTATCATATGCAATAAGTTAGAGATATGCATAAGAAGAACCTCACAGAATGTACAAGTATGATACTCATGCAATTTATGCTATAGATACAATGGAAGTAGATGTTAAAGTCATCATACAGAATATCACAAAGTTTTGCTATCATATAGAATACCAAAATGCACTTCAACCCAACAGCCACAGTGGAAAGATAGGGTAAAGTGTATCATCAACAATGTGAGACAACCACAAGGACAGGAGGAGAAGATGTTATGAGAAGTAAAGAAAGAAAATTCACTTGATAATACTTTAAACCCCTTATACTTTCTGCCAACAAATCGAGATAAAATCATAGTCAAGGTTGTGCTACACAGGGCAATAGACTGTTTATGGAAAAACTATATACCCATGTCAAGATATCAAACCCTAATGATATTTTTTGTAGACACAGTTAAGAACTTTCAAACAGATGCCATGATACATTCATAACCAACAAAGAGGAGCAAAAAGCATTAAAGAAGGTAGACCCATCTGCCAAATTAACAAGATTTCTCCAAAGATACATCAAACCTTTCTTTCATTATAGTATAAAGAGAAAGAGATCAAGTGAAAGAGTATGGCCATGGAATTACAAAGGTTTTTTGTGTAGGAGGAAGTTAAAACCCTAACTTCAAGGGTCACAAACCCTTGAGTAGCTACATTTTTTATGCCTATTTTCAAGAGAAGCATAGCCATGGCAGGTAGAGGTTCTAAACATGGAGGAGATATAAAAACCCTCATGTTAAAAAGATTCAAAACCCTCAATTTTCTGCATGATGAAAATAGATTATGACAAAAGAAGAAATATACAGTGATGGCGGATAGTGACAACATTTTTTGCTATAAAATGCAATACCCATGTCTATCTACAAACTTGTCATGCTATAAGGAGTGAAACCAAATATAAATGAAACTACAGAGATAAAATGGCAAGTGCTTACCCTTGTTGCTGACAGGAGGAAAGATCTTCCACGACCTCACAGTGGCCTCAAACTTTCGAAGAGTAAATGAAGACCATGAAGGATAAGATACAGAAATAGAATGAAGGTATTAAAAAGTGCACAACAATGGAGGTATTCATAGTAGTGAAGAAGGCCGTGACCATTTAAGAGAAGTAAAGCTATAGATCCTTAAATATTTGATATAAAACTCATACAGGGTTACCTTCTTCCTCAAATCATGTAGAGTTCCATGGCAACAAAAAAGAGGAGCTATTGAAAGGAGAAGACCAAAGCTATAATGAAGATAGTTGAAAGCCTCAACCGGCATGAAATTTGTAGAGCTCAAAGAAGGAAGTCAACTGAAGAGTGAATGAGCAAGTTAGGGTTGTTTTCTTTCTTTTGTCCCAAGGTTCTTTTGCTCGAGTGTATTTTTGACTTACAAAAACCAATAATTACTTTATCCAATTTGCTACAGTGGTCAAGACTTTCCCTAGCCATCATAACATGGAGTGGCTTAGAGCACCTTAGAGTTGATTTTTCTTAAGTCAAGAGGCCGATCTAACATGTGGGAAAGGCTCCAAGCCTTATAAAACCTTTTGAATATTCCTTGGTGGTTGGATGGTGAATGAATAACAAATCACATGCTCAAGTTCCTTATCCATTTCCAAAGCATCTAATGATAGGTATCTCCTCATTATGCATGGTGGCTAGCAGCTAAGAGGGTGTATGATTTTAGACATGCTATATACATATGCTATACATGGAGTTCAAGGGTAAGCTTTCATGCATGGTGGAGATATGATTTCATGGGATGATACGGTATTGTCTTGTAGTGATGTGATTATTGCATAAAAGCAATTGCATGGTGGCAGTATATTATGGGCATTTTTTATGCATGGGGTCAAATTGCATAATGGAGTTCTTCTTCCTTCCTTAACTTCAAATTGCATATAGGGATATAAGGAGATTTAGAAAATGTGATGTATGTGCACAATGGCAACAAGGGGGAGTCAAAATTTTGGTCAAACATATGGAGAGGCCCAAATTGAAGCTATTTTGCTCAATTTGTGGTAGTTTTAGACCCTAATTTTGAGGATTTTTGAGGTTGCTTGGGAATGAGTATTTTTAGAGGCGGTTATTTGCAAGTCCATTTTTTTTTCATGCATCTTGGAGAGAGAAGACCTATATATTGTAAAGTAAAAGTTTATTTTTGCTAGTTCTTGATTCTCATTCTGATTTAGATGGATTGGAGAATTCTTGTAGCTCACTTTTACAATTTTATTGACAGATCAACAGGTTATAGGTTATCTTTTGTCTTTTTGCAAAGCTTTCCTTTGTTTATTTCAGATTAGTTGAATTACCTTTCCTTTTAGTGCTGAATGTTTAAGTGATTTTGATGAAATTTTGTTGTGTTTTATTATTAAACCTTCAAAATTATTGTCTCACCTCCTTGTTTACATCATTAAAGCATATATTCATCACAGGTCTTAGGTTGTGTTAACCAAAAATAGTCTTTTATGCTGTGAAAAGACCATTTCCTTTATAAAAACCTATTTTCAAACCTTCCTTAGAATTATTTTTGTGGTATTTATGCAAGTCTGGATTGTGTAGAAGTCAGATTTCTGGGCAAACACTGTGAATCAGATTGCATTATTTTTATCCATATCAGGTGCATCACCATTTTACCTTTAGTATTCATTTAATTTATTTCTTCTCTTTTCCCAAAAAAGTAAAAACATACATCTCACTAGAGCATTTGAAGGGAACCAACCCACAATCTAGAGGTCTAATCTCATCATAGGGCACCCATAACCTGAGATTAGTCCCATGTTACACGGGATTGCAGTGCTTTAACCAGCCTTGCATATGGGTGCAATTCCCAGTGATAATAGTTATTGTAAGGAGCCATCATTACAATGCTCTATTTTCTCATTGCTAGATCCATCGCTCATTCATTTCAAATTTATCTATCAACCAACTTTTTCCAATTCACACCAAATCGCTCCTTATAAAATAGTAAATGCATGAATAACTACTGGAAATGAACCATTGGCATATTCTTCTTGAGACTCCAACCACGCCTCTTCCCTTCACCAAATTTTCACACCAAAATCATCTCCTGCACAACAATCAAATCATTCACCTATATCACCAATATATTTCTACAGCATTTAACATTTTTACCCACCTCATGGCACGACTTCCATCTCCTTGTTCTTTGATTTTTTTGTTTTTTTTAAAGCCTCCTCCACATATGCATTGACTTGCCTTTCTTCATTCCTATCCTCCCATAGATATTTTTTGCATTTAATGGTTACCATCCTCCCCAAAACGTGTTGCCTCTTCCTAGAGACCACATCCTCTTTGGATCTACCTCAGGAGATATTTCACACCAGCAATAACTCTCTACCACCTCACCATGCGACAACTTCCACTACATATCAGATCTCCTCCCCTCTACAAGATATGTTGCTGCATTAATTCTTTACCAACCTTCTCTAAAAGCCATCGGAAGCATTGTTACAAAAGCTTTATTGATCAATAGCACCTCACCTACCTCAAATTTCTCTCTGGAAAACAAACCCCTGCCACAACCATGGCTCATCATTATGATCTCCACTAGCCCAATGAAATCTCCGTCTGGTTTGAAAGCCGATAATAGCTTCACCTATGTCAAAATAGATTGTACTCCATCTATAATAAGCGGCGGTGAAGAGATTCTTCTTTTCTAAAATTAGATCACAAGAATGTTAGAGTAAACTAAACGCAACTTTATATCTTCCTATAGATAAAAGTAATCAAATTTTAAACTCCACTCCTATGTTGTCAGAAGGGTTGACTTTATTTGCATCTTGCAGAGCTTCTTTATATCGATGATATTCAGTATGCGCTACACCTCTTTCAATATACATGCAATTAATAGTAGATGCATCTTCCTTCACTCCTTGTGAGAGACATGCTATACATTTATTATAATTTCATATACAGTTCTCCCAATCGCCTATACGGTAAGCCATATTTCCAGAAGCCATTTGCTTCTTAATTTTTTCTTTGCCAACTATAACTTTTATATCCATAGGAGCAGGAAGGCCCTATACCGTTTCAATACATAGGATATTCTCCACATGAATAAACACCGGATCACTTTCACCTTAGACAAGCATGGGCTCCTTGAAAATAATTTTATTGCCTCGACGAAAATTGTTTCTTGCAAAACAGTGATCTGGAGAAGCGATGCAAAGAGCCACTACATTCCCAGTCCCTGCCTCCTCTAGCACAGTGTATATCCTCCCAATTTTGAAAGGTTCAACACAGAGTTCACCAAACAACAGCAAGCCTTCGTTCTACTTCCATATTTTCAAAGCCCTAAGGCTTACCAGAAGAAGTTCATCTGTAGCTTCTATGGCTTTATGAGTACCTTGGATTTCACGCTCTAGGGTTTTGTGTATTCCCAAAATCTCTCCAACTTAAGGACGTGTGAGATACAGGCAGAATTTCTCATGAATTGAAGTTAAAGCCTCCTTATCAAAATTCATGTATGCCTTGGCCATAACAGAGATATCATTTTCTCCAAGAATGTCAAGGAGCCTCTTATAATATCAGGGTAGTAAGTCTTCTCTAGAGGGTGGAGCTACAGCATCAGGGCTGCTAGCCTGTGATGTAACAACCCTCTAGGTTTGTGATTGGATAGTGACTTATGTGTTTTTTTAAATAAGAAATTACAATGTTATGGGGGTTGGGGAATAATCAATACTGCCAGAAAATATCTTTTGGTAGATGGATGAGGGCATAGAAGTAAAGAAAATTAGATTTTTGTAACTCTGACCATGCCAGATGCGATGGCTCTTAGAGAGAGAAGTGGGTGAGTTCATTTAATTTAGCAAGAAAATATTTGTGGGGTAGGTATAGGTGAAGGGATAAGTCAATCGCTTGGCTAAGATAATGCAATAAAGAATGAACTGTAGAACGTAATTATGAATCATTTTTTGGGTTTTCACTAAGATGGATCTGCACTTCCTCCAAGGAAGGTGGTTTTCTTTACTTACAAAGGATGTATTCATGCTATTTTTTTACCCTTCTTCATTCTTCTCTCTGCTCCTAATATTTCTTTACAAATTACAAGTGATCTGGGTTTGATATGTTCCATTGAATGGAACTAAACACAAAAAAGTTATATCGTTGTTCATACAAAAGAAGATACTTTCTACTTCCAATTGTTAGGGTGAAGAGCATAAATATATTATGGCAGCAAGAGGAGGAGGAGCACCATGTGGGGGTTACAAGTTTTTGAGAAGAAAGTGTGAAAAAGATTGTGTGTTTACCCCTTATTTTGCTACAGATGGATTGGGTGCAGCTCATTTTTCTGCAATACGTAAGATCTTTGGTGCAAGTAGTTCAAACCTTGTCGATGCCTCCAAATTCTACTACGTGAGGCATTCTATCAAATAATTTCATGCATTGTCCTACATTCCCATTTTGCATACTTGTCTACCATGGCAATTGCAACCACAACATTTGATAAAAATTCCCCTTCCATTATGCGTTGATGGATGTCCATACCCTATTCCAAAGCCCCAGTTTGGCATGCGCAGTGAGGATGCTAGCTACGATTGTGGAACATAGCTTCACATCTGCCAGTTGCATTGCTTAAAAAAGTTTCTAACGCCTTTTTAACAAATCTATTTTGTGCATAACCTACAATCTCTGCAGTCCATGAGAAACATCTCCTTGAGGCCTTCTAACATATAGTACGTGTGCCTTCTCTATGCTTCCTTGTTGGCACAGACAATGAGGATGTGGGCAAAACCCATTAGGAAAGCTTGTACATATAGAACATGCTCTTGTGGCTGTGGATCTAGTCAAACATCGCTGGGATTTAAAGGTATTTTACCATGTTTAACAAATATTTAAGTTTATAATTGATTTCTACTAAAGCTTTAATCAATTTAAGTCATGGCAGGAACTTTTATTGTTATATTCTTTTCTTCTTGGAATTGGTAACTATTGAGGCTAAGGGTTTACACAAAATGCAAAATTCATGGTAGTATAAACAGTAGAAATAACATTATTTATATTTCCTCTCTCTTGCAATTAATGCTTATTGTAACTACATATAACAATTTGGTTTGAAGTCGTAGTCTAAGTCTTAAACCCTAGAAAGACTCGTAACCTCACAAGATTCTTATTTGGTGTTTGCCTCTGAATAGTGCCAACGTATCATTCTAGTTTAAGGGCTTTATTTCTGCATGTAAATATTCAACCAGGTTATCAAGTATCAAGTGGGAGAGAAGTAAATACAATCCTATCAAACCCTACTAGTTGTTGTATGTAGCTCAAATTATCTCTATACAATCCTAGAAGTAGGTTTTGTGCTTGAGAACATGATTGTCTAAATGTGTTGGCATGTCCAATCCATATCATTTTGATTGTGGGTAAAGACAAATGCATTTGTTTTATTGTGAATGAAGATCACCAATGAAGAGAGTAACCTTGTATTTCTACACGTAGAACAAATTGTAGACTTTCCATACTGCTTAGTTGTAGGGGAAACCATATATAATCTTGGTAAAGGCCTTTTGTATGTTATGAATGATTACATTATTTTCCTAAATCATATATTTAATATGTGGTTAATTGTATTCATATTTGTTGAACTTATGAGAAGGCCTTAGTTGTTTTTCTAATAAACGATATTGGCAAATGGTGATAATGTCTTTGTAACCTATGAGAAGTATAATACTAATTTTATACTTTAAATGTAGATTTTCATGTTAAGCATAATTAGCTACGCAATGTTTCAAGCAACCCCAAGGGATTGTGATTAGTTATTGTATTGTCTTTAATTGGGTTTTGTATGCCCCATTTGGTTAAACATGATGAGCTTAGGTCTAGGATATTGAGCCCTCGTGTATGGCCTTGAGTGCTTGTAAAGGCTAAGGATGCATATGATAATGCCTATCCATCTACAGGGCATCAAGTTATCCATCTGTGGGGCATTGATTCAGGCCCGATTGAGTCTCCTCATCTATAGGAGAAGTGCACTTGAGTTTGTGTGGTGCCATCCCTTTGAGTACGCATGATGACACTCCATCTGATTTACACCCTAGTGTCTTGTACCTTTGTAGTCATGAGTAGAACCCGACAATATATTTGATGAGCATCTCTATGTTATGATCTTAGCTTTATGCATTTTTTTTTGTGTTTGCTTTGTGATTGATGTGAGTGATGGCCATCATATATACCTTTACTTGGTTACTTCTATTTGAGCCTTGCGACTATCTCCAAGTATAGTGGGTTGGTCTCTTTAAGTCCACATGGTTGGGAGGCATTGGCACCACCATTGGGGACTGGTGAACAGATTATTGGAGCACCAGTTGGACATGTTCATTCTCTCCACTATTTTATCAGTTCATGTAGTCTTCTAGTTATTGTATCATATCCATGGCTATGCCATTTTACTTATGTTTATTCCTTCATGTAATTTTTGTACTCACTTGCGAGAGATGATGTCAAGTATTATAATGAGAAGAAATGTGATGTTCCATATTTGACTTACAGAATCTAGTGTGGGTACTAGATCTTCTTGTACTATGATGTTTATGGATTCATGTTTACATCTGGGATGGGTTATAGGAACATTTGGGTTGGTGTTTAAAATGAACGTAGTTTATTAATGTTTCTTTGGAGAGTGATTTAGTCCTCTCCTGTGGGTTGTGCATTTGGCCATCTTGGCCATGAATGTTGTCGATCTATCAAATCGACAACCATATCTGTGTATGTTATCAATTGTTATTAATAAAAAAAATAACTTGTTCTCTTTTGGTCCTTACCCTTCAGAGTTCGCGGGGCGGGATGTTACATGTGATGCTTTTTAAGATGTGACTTCTTTCTTCGAGTGAAATCCCTTAAACAAACTCTTGAGATGACATCTTGACTACTAAGGAGGAACACAACCATTAATATTGTAGAAGATGAGAGGATCACTCACATTTGGTGGCTTCTCCATCTGCTAAATTTCTTCCATTGCCAAATAGTTAACACAGATCTTTTATTTTTATTTTTAAAAAGGAAAAGGAAATGGATTAATCATATGAATTCAAAGAAGGAATATAGATGACAAAAGTTAGAAGAAAAACCTTCCAATATTTGAGATTCTTGAGGTAAATTTACTGAAGATAGCTAGAAGATGACATGGAAGTGCAAATCTATTGAAATTTTGATTAAATTAGTTCTAGTAAGAGTATCTTGGTGAATTGTCCACCTGTATTTCATTCTAAAATGTAGCAGTGACTTCAATGTCAATTCCCACAAGTTTAGATGATAATAAATTATAGCATTCAAACCCTCAATTTCAATTTTGCTAAATTTAGGTACGCTTAATTTTTATACATACCTTTGAAATGACAGTTATATGATTAACATGTACAATTTTCCTAAATATTGAATGTGTCTATAAATAAACTTCAATGATGTTCATTATGAGTCTTTGTGTGTTTGAATGAATTTTGTCTTTCATTGTGTGTGTGTGAATAAATTAAACATTCATTGTGTGCATGTTCGAAAGTTAACTTTGGCATTCACTTCATGTCAAGTGTGTGTGTGTGTGTGTTTGTTTGAAAGAAAATTTTGTCATTTAGTTTATTACTTTGGCACTCACTTTATGTGTGTATTTGTATTTTATCGTGTTTAAATTTTAGTGTTCATGCATGCACCAAGGTAGGTGACGTAAAAAGGTTTGTCAATAGTTCTAATCCTAGAATATGTCCCTAACACGAGGAAGAGGACCTTCTAAGACTTTGTGTGATAAATTCAGATAGGTTAATCTTAAAAATAGAGAAGTATCATTAAGAAAGGACCTTGTAAATGACTCAAATCAAGCATTTCCAAGTCATTCCCCTAATTTCGCATCACAGACAAAATTTCAAATAAATTGTTATTTCTCAAATCCACAATTGAACAACTACCAATTTTATTGGCAATACACAACAATACATTTGAAGAAAGATTGATAATGTTAAGGGTAAGTTCTTTTGTGGAGTCTCCATAATCATTTTAGTAATTTTATTTGTGTTTCTATTTAGAAATAACGTTTGGATTAAAAATTAGTAATTGTTTCAATTTAAATCTTTTGTTGTAATTTAATTTATTCATTATGATAAAGTAAAATTAAATTGACTTATATTCATTTTTATTTTAGTTGATTTAGTTAAACTAGCCATATTAATGATTCTGAATATTATTCTTATTAATTTCAAATACAATACCAAATACATTTTTCAAAAGGAGATGCATAATATATATTAAAATAGTTAAATATATAAAGTAACTCAATTATTATTAAGTATTTTTATTTTTAAAATAATATTTTAATTATATAAATTGTCTGTTGCTCAGTGAAAATGGTACTATATAATATTAAAGTAATAATATTTTATTTGGAAAAATGTTATTTGTATTTTAGGTAGTGATTTAAAGTATTTGTAAATATATAATATGAATATGATGTAAAAGTACAACTTTCTTACTCACCATTAAACCATAATAAGGTCATAGAAAATCAATTAAATTTATATTTCCATGTTCGAAGCAATGAAGTCCACCAATCCTTCCTCTAAGTGCAATAACCCGTAAAAAAAAAAAAAATGGTTTCCCAATCTTGGTGGGATTTATTTGGTTGAAATCCACCAATCCTTCCTCTAAGTGCAATAACCCGTAAAAAAAAAAAAAATGGTTTCCCAATCTTGGTGGGATTTATTTGGTTGAAATCAAATAGTTTATTAGAAAGATTCATTTTTAGTAGATTATTTATTTATTCTAATTTTAAATGATTTTTTGACCTTAATGTGACCTTTATCTTTTAATTACTAAATTTTGTTGGAGTCTCGGTAATCAAGGATTAAAAATTAGTAATTGTTTCAAATTAAATCTTTTCTTGCAATTTAATTTATTCATTATGTTAAAGTAAAATTAAATTT
The DNA here is from genome assembly GCA_027924645.1 of Cunninghamia lanceolata. Classification (NCBI taxonomy): domain Eukaryota; kingdom Viridiplantae; phylum Streptophyta; class Pinopsida; order Cupressales; family Cupressaceae; genus Cunninghamia; species Cunninghamia lanceolata. The sequence continues at coordinate 5,590,278 of BSBN01000739.1, forward strand.
AGTTATATTCATTTTTATTTTTATTTATTTAGTCTAACATACTTAATGATGAGGAAGTTAAACTAGCCATATTAATGATTCTCAATATTATTCTTATTAATAAAGCTTTTCTTAACTTAAAATGTTTTTCTTACCATTAAAATTCAAATACAAAAGCTAAAACCTTTATGATGCCAAATGCATTTTTTGAAAATGAGATGCATAATATATCTTAAAATATTTAAATATATAAAGTAACTCAATTATTATTAAGTATTTTTATTTTAAAAATAATATTCTAATTATATAAATTGTATGTTTCTCAGTGAAAATGGTAATATATAATATTAAAGTTATAATATTTTGTTTGGAAAAATGTTATTTGTATTTTAGGTAGTGATTTAAAATGTTTGTAAATATATAATATGAATATGATGTAAAAGTACAACTTTCTTACTCACCATTAAACCATTTTAACGTCATAGAAAATCAATTATGTGGAAAACCAAATCTTCCTACAAATTAAATCTTCACAATGTAAAAATATCAAATCATAAATAATGCATGTAAGTTACTAATATCATTATTTTCCTATCTCTAAACCCTTTGTACCTCTTAACGATAGCATAAATTAAATCATAAGTACAATAAGCCTAGACTAATTTAAGACCTAACTCTAGCACACCCATTGAAGAAAGTAGACAATGCTTCTAAAAATGGCATAAGCTATAAGAATGATGTGAAAGGGAGTGGTACACAACCATTCATTTATCCATTCAATGCAAGTATTCCAAATGTTGCACAAGGGTCTATATATTGAAAAGAGTGCAAGGATTCAAAATATTATGCAAACTCTTTACAAGTAAAGAAATAATAGAATGGTGGAAGACATAGTTCAAAATAATTAAATTCAAAATATTATGCAGACTCTTGATAAATAAAGCAGTAATAGAATGATGCAAGCCATAGTTCAAAATAATGACACAAAAGAGACTCTCACACTGAACATAATGCACTAAGACATTGTGAAGTTTGGGACCAAAACATTCTCCTTGAATCTAAAGAATCTGAATCTTTAATATTATTATCAAAAATACATAAAAAAATTAAATTTAGAATTAATGAATGGTTTATAACAATGTAGTCAATTCTTCTTGAAAATGTTCACAAATAATTTACTGAACTAAAACTATATCAATAACAATGTAATGGGTTCCTTCCTCACAAGTCCTCAATCTAGGTCCACTTTGGAAAGTGTGTCAAGGGAAATGTTCACAAATAATTCACATATATCAAAGTGAATGTGAAAGTTAGTTCATACACATCTTACACACATCAAGTGAATGCCAAAGTTCATTCACATAAACATGTGCACACAAAGTGAATACCAAAGCTAACTTACAAACCTACCCACACACACAATGAAAACCATAGTTAATTCACACACATACACTTGACACAAAGTGAATATCAATATTTTTGTACACACATAGAGTGAGTATCAAAGCTCATCCATAGACACATGCATGCACACATAGAGTGTGACAAATTTCATTCAAATACATAGGCACACACTTCACACACACTGAATGACAAAACTAAATAACTTAACACACACACACAGACACACACACACACACATCACATGAAGTGAATGCCAAATTTAAATTTCAAACATGCACACAATGAATGTCAATATTTATTCACACACGCACACACACACAATGAAAGTTAAAATTTATTGAAACACACAAAGACTCACAATGAACATCATTGAAGTTTGTTTGTAGACACATTTCACAAAAAGTTAAAATCAAAGTTTATTCATACATCACATGAAATGATATCCAAAGTTCATTCATGCACACACACAAAAAGGAATGTTAGCCCTTTCAAATACATTCCACATAAAGTGAACATCAAAGTTCATTCATACACTCTACACAAAATGATATCCAAGGCTCATTTATACACACACAAAATAAAGAATTTCAAATCTTTCAATTGCATTCTACTCAAAGTGAACATCAAAGTTTATTCATACACTCCACAAAATGTGATAGTTGAAGTTCATTCACTCCACAAAATGTGTTAGCTTAAGCTCATTCATAAATAAAGAAAAACTAAATGTAAAAGGTCTTTCAAGCTCACATAGATACACAACAAATTCCAAAGTTGGTTCAAACACATATACCACACAAAATGAATACCAAAATTATTTTTTAAAAACACACACCACAAAGTGAATGCCTAAATTAACTTTCCCTCACACACACAATTTACATAAACAAAAAGTGAATATGCCAATGTTCAAACATAATCCATTCACACAAATTTAGTACAAGCATGCATTAAAACTTAAGTTCAAATATTCCAAACTTCAAACACACTCATAAAGTGGGTGCCAAATTTATAAAACACGGTAAAGTTCAAATACACACACTAGACAAAGTGAATGCCCAAATTCACACATAGAAAATGAACATGTGCCAAATTTTAAACATGCTTCATGCACAAAGTTAGTTCAATCACACACAAGTAAACACTCAAGTTCAAATATACCAAAGAACAAACACACACAAAGTGAATGCCAAAGTTAAAGCACACTCTTCACAGAATGTTAATTCAATCACTTCACACATAGTTGATTCAAACATACACTTCATACATATATGTTTTTTAAAAGTTATTTTGTGCAATGTTTGGTCAATAGAAAATTAGTAACATGGATTTTTATTATCCCACATTATTTAGGTACTGCATAGTTCACCTAATCTCTTGATTGCTTATAATTTATTTAGTTCATTCACGATTTATGATTTACTTCATGTGCTTATTCATTTAATACCACTCAATTATTTTTATTTGCAAAAAAGTAATTGAATTTGTATTTATAGCCTTGTCTACCAACAACTACATGTAATGATTTTCCATAAAAGTCAAAATATAAACTATTTAATGATAGGAAAGGCTTCAACAATGATAGTGGCAGACTTCAATTTAAGTGTTGTTGGTAGTTAGGGTTTGCATTGGACTGCAGTTTAATATGACCATTTTGTTTCGAGACTCCTCTCCAAGGTCACCCACATTACAATCTCCAAGCATTTTGCTGAGGTCAATACAAATATTCACAAGGTTCATTTACATCATGCTCACATCAGAGTATGTTAGTTCTATTGTTCTTAGATTTACAATATTATTTATAACCATGCAACTGAAATGTAGGATAAGAAGAATGGAGGTATCTTAGATAGGCTAGATGATTCCATGGAGAGGCCAAATGACTTCAATGTATGACAGGTGATAAGAGAAAAGATAAGTGAACGCATGAAGTTTTTGCAGGATCTTGTTCTACGCTGTAGTAAGCTAGAAAATGGTTCTTGATTTTTGAAGCCTATTTTTTCTTGGGTCTAATTTCAACATTCATAATTGTGCCATGGGATAACAGCTAGCCAGAGTAAGTTTTTTGGAATCATGTCAAATTAATGAATATACTATGCCTATAGGTAACTGGCAAAGTTTTTTTTTTTTTTTTAAACAGAAAAAGGTGATGGAGCACCCATAAATTAAAAGAGAAGAGTTATACATAGCTGCAGCATTCGTAATGCAGAAAGATAACAGAAATTACATATCAGGGCCTTGACCAGACCAGATAAAACATGATATAGGAAAACATCAAAAAATAGTAGAAAGAACTACCATCACACACACCAAGCCCCGACCTCCAACCACCTCCAAAAGACCAAGCCATCACCACCAAGCAAGACAGAACCAGAAACAAAAAAACTGGTCAAACACCCCACCAACGCCACCACTCTAACATACCTTAAGCCGCTAGCGGAGCAGCAGGCAGAGCCCTTTCTTCCAGGTCCACTGTAGCCGTTGACTGATCACCCTCCTCCATATCTGCCAAAGCATAGAAGGGCATCCCCGGGGCCATGTCAGACACATGAACTCTGAGGAACTGAATGGCTGTGAAAACATCCTTGATTCGCTCACATCTTTTCTTGGAGAAAAGAAAACAATAAGCTCGTAGGGCATCATCTAAATCTGCACTGCATAAGGATTTGATATTAGACTACAAAGCTCTGTAAATCACCTGCTGTGGAGGGGAATTCTGAAGAGTTGTAAGATTAGAAAACCCACCAATGAGGGCGTCACCTTCTTCCATGCTATAATTAGACACTGCCGCCTCCCATCATTTCACTGTGTAAATGTTCTTAAAGAACAAGCCTGCCACAAGGGAGTGCACATAATCACCATCCATAACAAGGTCCATTATGTTGGAAAGCAGTTGTGAGACAATATCTAATTAGTTTAACACGCGTCCCTCGAAGCCTCTGATCCAGGCATGGCCCACGATATCCCAGACTGCAAACTGAGAAAGAGTGTAGTCATAATCAATAAGGGTCATGAGATCAATCGCCTTCACTTGCCCCCGTATCACCAGTTCCCAATCAAGGGAGGGGAAGAACAGCCTCTGGTTCAGTCGCATATCCGCCATCACCAACCTTAGGCAGAAGGGAGGCAAGTGAAAAAGTTGTAACAACACAGAAAGGGCAGGGAGACGGTAGGACGAGGAAAACAAACAAGAAAAAACCTTTAGAAACCCAACCTTGAGAAGAGCCTGACCAAATAAAAAGCAGGCTAACAATAAAGGTTTTAGGGCTGGCGGAGAAGTAATAACGCTAGTGTCAGCTGCACAAATGGCAAGGAAAGTACTCTGCCAGGCAAATAGAAGGCAAGTAGGGATAACAAGGTGTCCAAAGCAAATAGGAGGAGGCGGGAGGATTAAGCTGTTACGCCGTCAAAGGACAACCAAGAACTGGGCAGTCCTTACACGGCATTATCTATGAATGAACATAAGACAAGAACAGATACACTATCTTCCCCTTGCAGGCAGGACATTTGACTATACCACAACTATCTTAATACATTCATCCCTTTTAAAAGCTTGGAAAAGCACTCCTGCAGAATGTCAGAGGTCCTTCAAAAAAAATAAATGTAGGTTTAAATGAGACAGCTTCCTAACTCAATGCGAATAAACACAGATAACCATGAAAGGATCAATCCGACCGTACATGAGACTTGGCGACAACTTAGAATCAGATAGGAGACTTAAATTACTCATCTGCCATATCAGCAGACAGGAGAGAGATCAAAAGATTTGGCAGTTGAAGTTTGCCATGAAGGAAGATTACAAGATCTTTTTCACTATCAATTGCTACATTGGCTAGGAAGTCTGCCACCTTGTTGCCTTCCCGTAGCATGTGGGATATGAAAAAATTGTCTAATATGCTCAGAAGAGATTTGGCCTGAGAGATTGTAATGCTTAATGAGATAATAAATTATGTGCAGTCGCTGCACTGACAAGTTTCAAGAGGTAATGTTACAGAATTTATTTGACATGAATTTGATATGCAATCTTTTGTCTAGTTTTATACCATGCATTGATTTAATTTGCTTCTCATTTTGTTGTGTTACAATTTCTATCTATGAAACTTGCAACTATCAACCCTATACTAGATTTCAATATGGAAGGACTTATTGCTAAAGATGTAAGTTCAATTGATTGTTTGAGAATTCAAATATTGGAATAATTCAGGAATTTTATATCTTGGAATTTTCAAATTCTTTGCACATATTGAATATTTGTATTTGCAAATTGCAAATATTTGGGACGAGGATCTTCAAAGTGTTGTTCAGATGGGATTTGGGTAAAATAAACAAGGTTCTTTAAAATCTCAAGGATTTCATGGTAAGGGTGAAGATTAGAAGCTAATCTTTATTCATGCGTTCATAATTTGTCTTGGCCAATAGTACCAACTTTAATGGGCTGAAAATAAACAACCAGAATCTTGTTTGTTATTTGGAAATTTGAATGCCCCAAATAGAAAACAATGTCCCTACTATTTAAACTCTTTCATGCTAATGTCTTTACCATTCCTGTTCTAATTGCCAGTCCACTACCAACAAGCCAAATAAAAATCGAGCTTTTATTTTAACTAATCTTGCCTCTAGTGTGATTTGAAATAAGACGTTCGAGGGTTCTAAGAATCTTTAGTATGGTGTAAGCACAACTTGGGAATTCTATTCATGGACAACTGATATGCCAATCAATAATTCTAATATTGGTGCTTTGAGCATTATGTACATATGGGTCAAGTTCACTGCTTCTCCAAACTACATGCTTTGGTGTTTTACTCTAAATTTCTACAGTAACCAGTCAGAAATATTGTTGATCTCATTTTTTGCAAGCAATTAATGACAAGATTAGAATAATTCAAATCATGTATATAGTTGGGTTGAATTGTGTCATGTGGTGTAAAGCAACACCACATTTACGAATGCTACAAATTTGAGGTAGTTTGTTTATCTTGAGTTGATTAAACGAACTTTCATGACCTTATTTTTTGAATCATGAATTCATTCCAATCTAATTGTTTCATGAATTATCATAGACAAGATGCATAGAGCTATTTGTGTAAAAATATTGTGAAAGTTGTTATAAAATATGATAATCTAGATTCTAGAGTAAGTGATTAAGAACTAGAGTACTTTGCTCTTCTAATTTGGGGGCCTATTGATCATAGGTTCCCTCTACAAGTTACAAGATGGTTAATCAAATGAAATAGTTTCCAACACTCTTTTATTAGCCACGAAATAACTTATGATCTTTCTTAGTCTTAAAATAGTATTTAATCTATGCAACAAAAGGAATATATTTTATAGAACAGAGTAATGAAGTGTCTAGTCTACCTGTAATTGTAGACACCCAAAATTGACCCTTTTTGTTATTTGTCAAATTATCACATTATTCATGACTACATATGTCGACTTCATCTAGCACACTTGTATGAGTTATTGATTTTTTTCTAAATCATCTATTTCCATCATTACTTAAATAAGTTATATTTATTTAATTAATTCCATCTATTTTTTATTATATTTATTCTTCTATTTTCCATGTATAATTAAATAATCTTTAATTATTTAATTATCCCACTATTCTTCTAAAATTAAATATTTTTTTTAAATTTATTTAATTTGATCCTTCTAAATAAATAATATTAATATTTTATTTATTTATCTTCTTATCATGCATATAAATTAAGTAAATTTATTTATTTAATTTATATTTATTCTTCCAATTTTCTAAAATTAGCTCTTTCCTCTATGATTTAAAAAATAAATTAAATGAATTTATTTGTTTAATTTATTTTTATCTTATCATTTCCCTCTTTTATCACTTTCTTCTATGTGTACAAGTTGGCCTTGCCCATAGTTTGTTGAAAATAAAATACAAAAAATGATTTAATTGGTTTAAAAATCAATTATCCTTGTCATCCAACTCTTAAAATAGAAAAGCATCCTATTTTAAGAAAATCAATCTTATCTCCACAAACAAAGCCAACTAAATCATTTAATAAAATCTATCTCTATGGACACATGTCTTGTGCACATTCATCCAAGCTTTTTAAATAATTGCACCCATTCATGTAGCCACCTTTTCTCCACTGTTGATCAATCTTAGTTGAGAGCTATATATACACCCTCTCATTTCATTCAAAAACACCCATAATCACTATAGCATCCAGATTATCATCTCATGCATATCACATCCATTGAGCATCCATTAAACACTTTGAGAATATCATCTATCATCATGGCAGCTTTGGCAACTATGGTTGTTCGCATTTGAGAAGAAATCCACATTCCAACCAAGGAATCAATACACTCTTGGTGACATTGTTCTTTGATTTGCTTTCATTTTGTGTCTTTTAGGTGGATTTCTTGAAGCTGGCAGGATTGGTTTTTTATTGTAATGTTTGATCTTATTAACCTATTTTTTCCTACTCACACATTTTGGCATACCTGGTAGGACCCTCATCCTTGATTATTTTTTCTTTGAAAAGTCATTTTTGAAGTCTAGGTACGAAGTAGCGCAATTGATAGGTAGAAAATCGCATTTGGTCTGTGCATAGTCACCTTTGAATGACTCTACATCACCTTTGGTCAGGCAAAAATTACCTTTGAATTGGTGCAGGAGCACCTACCTGACAGCTGGCCTTCATGAGGCAGTTAGTTGTTTTAGGTCTTGTTTATGTTTCCAAGAAGGTCTGTTAAGACCAATGCATGTAATAAGGTCATGCTGATCATGATAAGATCATGCTGACCAGGCTTTGCTATTTTTAGTTAGTTTGTTAGGACAGTTGTCATGATGTATGTTCGGTTGGATCTCCCAGCCGCCTGGAGAGTTCCCAGCCGCTTGGAGTCGGGTCAGTAGTACTCGCAGGCAAATCTATTTAAGCATGAGGATCAGTTGACTGTAGATCATCGATCGAGAGTATAGTATTGCATTGAGCAGAGGAGTTAGAGTGTGCTGTGTGAGAAACAGTATATTGTATTGCATCTTTGAAATCAATAAAGATCTTGTTTTCATCTTCTGTTTGATCTCCTTTATCTAATCGATTTGCTGGTTTGGGTGGTTTTTCATGGATTCACTGATCCATTCCACCGGTTGATTCGTCTGATCGGTGGAATGGCAATGTACAGTAGGTTAGGTGTTAGTTTGTTTGTTTGCATGCAGGTGTGCAGGATCGCCGTCGAGAGGTGTTGAAGACCCTAGCATGGGCATGTGCTAGGTCGAGCTGATAAAGTGTGGAAGATCACCCTGGAAGTGGATCGAGTCATCCCAGGAGGTTCGGCGGATCAGAACAGTGAAAATCCACTAAGATTGAAAATTCATTAAAACGGCATCATCAGGATATTTCTGCTTATATCCTGCAGTCGCTTCGGGCATCATCATCCAGATAAGTGGAGGAGAGCATGATGCAGTTGAGTGCATGAAGTGAATGTGCGTCGGGGTGATCATCATCAGGAGGTGCCGAGGAGGAGCGTATCGGCATAAGGAAGAAGATCGGGTTGATCGCGGGCTGAAAAAGCTAAGTTTGGCCAACATCAGGATATGACGTCATCGTCATCAGGATATACGTCATTAGGATATCGGGGTGACGTCAGCATCGGAAGGGACGGTGCGAGAAGTGAAGGTTGGTCATCATCAGGATAAATGGAAGGAACCGGATGTTCTTTATCCTGCTGATTATCATGATGTTGAATATCATGATGCTGAAGATAGTGAAGATGGAAGTTGTCGCTGAAGTGAATAGTGGACGTCAGGAGGATGTTCGCGCTGGTCGAACATGATGATGCTGTCGATAATCGAATAAGGTGATGCTGTTGACATGCGAACGGGCGAGGGCTTGTCATCAGGAGGATATCGGTCGACACAGTAAATATGATGATGCTGACAGTGTTAAGTCAAATATGATGATGATGATGATGATGGACTGCAGACATCCATGCTATATGTTAAGGTTATAGTGTGGGTGCCTCTGCATCATAGTGGTATCAGAGCTCAGCAAAACATCTGGGCTGTTGTGTGTTGATTCTGTCACCGAAAGGGCAGAGGTAGAGTTGATTGTGTGTTGTGTGTTGAGTGAGAGGTTGACAAAAATGCCTCCTAAAGGTAGTGGGACTGCAAGGGAATTGCAGGAGATGAAGGAAAAACATGCCAGAGAGATGAGGAAGATGAAGGAGCTTGCTGAAGCACTTCAAGCCAGGCTTACAGCCCTAGAAAAGAACAAAAAGAGGGAAGTGGCAGACAGTGAGTCTGAAGAAGATGAAGATACTGTTGAAGAGTATGAAGAGGTAGCTGAAGATCTGGATGCTGAAGACCAGAGACTTGCAAAATTGTTAAAGGTAGTGCAGAGTGATAAACCTAAGGTAAAGGTTGATGTTTCCAAGTATACTGGAAGTTTGAATGAAGATGAGTTACTGGATTGGATTGCTGCACTTGATAATCACTTTGAATGTGAAGATGTTGCTGAGGATCAGAAGGTAAAGATTGCAAAGACCAAGTTAGGAGGTCATGCTTTGGTATGGTGGGATTATGTACAATCTGAGAGAAGGAAACAAGGGAAGTCAAAGATCACTTCATGGGATAAGATGGTAGCAAGGATCAAAGGTAAATTCTTGCCAAGGGATTATGAAATCCAGATGTTTAAGAAGCTGCAATTTTTAAAGCAGAAGGAAAGGGATGTGAAGGCATATACTGAGGAGTTTTATAAGTTGAGTATGAGATCTGGTCATCATGAGAATGAGGTAGAAAAGGTGGCTAGGTACTTGGCTGGTTTGAGATTTAACATACAGGATGAGTTAGTTTTAGCTAACCCTAAGAATGTGGAAGATTGTTATCAAATGGCAATCAGAATTGAAGAAAAGATGAATAGAGGACATGATAAGTCCATGAGAGGAAGAGGAAACAATATGAGGGGAAGAGGAGCAGCCCCTACACAAAAACAAACCAATGAGGGTCAAGAAGACACTGGTAAAGGACAGGGACAGTCTGATTTCAGAGGTGGATGGAAAGGTAATAGAGGAAGATTTGGAGGTGGTAGAGGTTCTACTACATTTTCAGGAAAATGTTACACCTGTGGTGAGTTTGGTCATCCATCCTTCAAATGTCCAGAAAACAAAGGTTCATCATCCAGAAATGATAGAACTAGTGACAAGAGAGTACAACTTGTACAAGAAGAGACAGTAGAGCAAAGTGTGCAGAGTTCAAACACTTATCAAAAAGATAAGGAGCCTGATAATTATGCATACCCAGAGAGTGGAGAGTCCCTGATGATGAGAAGGACAGTGACTACCATGAAGGTACCTGACAAAGAATCCCCACAAAGAAGAGCTCTTTTCAAGACCATATGCAAGAGCAAAGGTAAAGTGTGTAAGGTTGTCATTGACACTGGTTCAACAGACAACATGGTATCTCAGGAAATGGTGGATAAACTGAATTTGGAAAGGATTCCACATCCACACCCTTACAAGGCATCTTGGGTGAGTGATAGTCAATCACTTTTTCTCTCTGAATAGGCATATGTGGATTTTCAGATTGGAGCATATCAGGATAGAATTTTGTGTGATATTTTGCCTATGGAATGTTGTCACCTACTGTTGGGTAGACCATGGCAATTTGATAGAAGGGTATTGTATGATGGGTATGCTAATACCTACACCATCAAGAAAGATGGGAAGACTATGAAGTTGATGCCATTGCAGGCAGATGCTGCAGCACAGGGGGCAGCCAAAATCATTTTGATGGGAAAGAAGGAATTTGTGCAGATGCCTAGGGGAGCAGGCATAAAAGCAGATAAGGATACTGCAGGAAAAGAAGTTGTTAAGGACAACAGATTGAAGAAAGTTTCAGTTTTGACTGACAGAGGTCAGCAGCAGGTGCAGAAATAGGTTTGCACACAGCAATCAGTTGAGAGGAATGACAAGGATGTTGTCATAGTTGGGACTATTGTTTGTCCTATAAAGGTTGACAGGAAGATAGGGTTGAACATTTCAGAAGTTCAAGAGGCAGCTCAGACAAAGGTTCTGGTCAGACAACCTGACAAACACAGGGTATGTGAGAAAAAGGCCTACATTGATAGGCATGAGGATTTACTTGCCAGAAAGCAAGTTACAGTTCAGAAGACTTGGAGCACCCAAGAGACAGCAGAGGACAAAGCTGGAACAGTTCAGAATATTGCTAAGGCAAAGTGTAAAGGTGGAGGACTTCCACATATTAAACTCATGGGACATGAGTTCTTTTCTGTTGGGGAGTATGGTGCAGGAGCACCTACCTGACAGCTGGCCTTCATGAGGCAGTTAGTTGTTTTAGGTCTTGTTTATGTTTCCAAGAAGGTCTGTTAAGACCAATGCATGTAATAAGGTCATGCTAATCATGATAAGATCATGCTGACCAGGCTTTGCTATTTTTAGTTAGTTTGTTAGGACAGTTGTCATGATGTATGTTCGGTTGGATCTCCCAGCCGCCTGGAGAGTTCCCAGCCGCTTGGAGTCGAGTCAGTAGTACTTGCAGGCAAATCTATTTAAGCATGAGGATCGGTTGACTGTAGATCATCGATCAAGAGTATAGTATTGCATTGAGCAGAGGAGTTAGAGTGTGCTGTGTGAGAAACAATATATTGTATTGCATCTTTGAAATCAATAAAGATCCTGTTTTCATCTTCTGTTTGATCTCCTTTATCTAATCGATTTACTGGTTTGGGTGGTTTTTCATGGATTCACTGATCCATTCCACCGGTTGATTCGTCTGATCGGTGGAATGGCAATGTACAGTAGGTTAGGTGTTAGTTTGTTTGTTTGCATGCAGGTGTGCAGGATCGCCGTCGAGAGGTGTTGAAGACCCTAGCATGGGCATGTGCTAGGTCGAGCTGATAAAGTGTGGAAGATCACCCTGGAAGTGGATCGAGTCATCCCAGGAGGTTCGGCGGATTAGAACAGTGAAAATCCACTAAGATTGAAAATTCGTTAAAACGGCATCATCAGGATATTTCTGCTTATATCCTGCAGTCGCTTCGGGCATCATCATCCGGATAAGTGGAGGAGAGCATGATGCAGTTGAGTGCATGAAGTGAATGTGCGTCGGGGTGATCATCATCAGGAGGTGCCGAGGAGGAGCGTGTCGGCATAAGGAAGAAGATCAGGTTGATCGCGGGCCGAAAAAGCTAAGTTTGGCCAACAGCAGGATATGACGTCATCGTCATCAGGATATACGTCATCAGGATATCGGGGTGACGTCAGCATCGGAAGGGACAGTGCGAGAAGTGAAGGTTGGTCATCATTAGGATAAATGGAAGGAACCGGATGTTCTTTATCCTGCTGATTATCATGATGTTGAATATCATGATGCTGAAGATAGTGAAGACGGAAGTTGTCGCTGAAGTGAACAGTGGACATCAGGAGGATGTTCGCGCTGGTCGAACATGATGATGCTGTCGATAATCGAATAAGGTGATGCTGTTGACATGCGAACGGGCGAGGGCTTGTCATCAGGAGGATATCGGTTGACACAGTAAATATGATGATGCTGACAGTGTTAAGTCAAATATGATGATGATGATGATGATGATGGACTGCAGACATCCATGCTATATGTTAAGGTTATAGTGTGGGTGCCTCTGCATCATGAATAGTCTTTCGTCGCCTCTGGTCTGCAGTCAATTGCCTTTGATCATTAGGGAGTCGCCTCTAGTTGATTAAGGTTTCATTAACACATTTGTTTTTGCAGGGTTTTCTTTGATTTTAGTTGTCTGATTTGGTTTGTAAGCTAGTTTATTTGCTAACCCTAGATGTCTTTTTCAATCCTCAAGCTGGTTTATTTGGGGTTTGGTTTATCTTTGACCTAATCATATCAAATCATTGGATCTTTTGTGTTTTAGCTATAGGGTACAAGTTTGATTCAATAAATTCACCTATCTGGGTCATCAGGGTTGTATACATTCATTTTATGATCATTTGTTTTACCCTGTTGTGTGAATTTTGTAGATTACAGACATCTAAGCACCTTTGAACAACATAAAATAGCCTTTGTGCATTATCAGATCACCTTTGCATAGCCTAGCATCGCATTTGAGCAACAGAAAAGCACCTTTGGTATACATCGAGTCACTTTTGATTTGTAGATAATTGCCTTTGTACTATGTTTTGTCTCTTTTGGTCTGCATTGTTGTAAACTTGATTTCTTTGAAGCTAAGATCTCTTGATGTAGCTTTTCATCATTTTTTGAAGAAAGGTGGATTTGAAACTACTAACACATCTATTGCAGGATCAGTCATTCAAATATTTATAATATTTTCACTAATCTAAGAACATTTCATTTCATTCTTAAAAAGAACTTGTTTGTTTACTTACATGTGGGCTTTATTTGTTTTGTGTGCTTGTTTGTTGTGTTTGTTGTAGACATCTTGTGTTTTTAGATCCCTAAGTTAATAACAAAAGTATCCTCTCCCCTTTCCTATCAAATGGATGTGGGGTGTAAGAGAACTTGTTATTATCTTTAGAGATGCCTGTCTTGGTGGGAAAAGAGGTACTCACTCGAAGGGAATGACCTCAAATGGTACTTTTGTTCAATCCTCTATATAAAAAAGGATAAGACGAAAGCCAAGTCTAATTGGTATTAGTGCTTACCGTATGGTACTAGTTTGAATGGAGGCGTACCTTGCATATATGAGACTCCTAATAGGACTAGTTAAAGCTTTAAGTAGCTTGTTGGATGCTCGTAACGTGTCGGTGCCCCAAATTATCACTAGAAATCACTTGTTGTAGAGGCCAAAATCCTTTTTCTTGCTGGTGCAGGAGGTCAAACCTCTGAAGCCACCCTATATGTACTATTCATTATAGAGACAAAAAATATCTCAGTTCATAAGATCTCTAGATCTTCAGGGTAAGAGATTTGGTGTGCCTGTACCATGATGGGGGAGCTAGTGTCACCAATATATTTAGTTTTCTTCTTTGTTTCATTATATGGAGAAATCCAAATAGGGACTCAGCAAGTAGTATCCACTTTCCAGCCTAGGTTGTGTTAGTGCTTAAATCTGTAGGCACCTTCATAAAATTCAAAAATCTAAAAATTATGTGTCTTTCGGCCTCTGTAGTTGTAAAAAATGCAAAGAATCAGTTAAGGTGTAGGTATCTCTGTATATACAAGGGTGTTTGTATATACATGCTAGTCAAATGTGTAATTGGCGGGTCAGAAATCTCTATCGCCCTTTGAAAAAATTAGTTAGATGCATTTCTGAATGCATATCGGGCATAGAATGTGCATATACAAGGGGGAATCTTTTGCAGATTCCTAGGAATATTCCCACTTTGTATATCCGGTTGCATGTAGAGATACAAAGGAAAAATGTACAAGGGTGGCAGACATGCTTCTGCTACAGTGCAATGTACAAGTGGTCTTGTATATCGAGCTACATACAAAGCCGCCAACAAGAATTTCAAACATACAAACAAATATACATTCGGGCGCGCATACAAAGAAAAGATACATTGCAGGCATATTCCAGGAAAGATTCCTTGTTTGTATATGCAGGAGCAAATGTATACTTGTGTTTAGCTACATTCCTGGAATATTCCGTCGCATATTCCACAGTTGTATATGAAGGTTTGTATATTTGTGTTTGTATATTGGCACATACAAAGGTGCAAATATATATTTGCTACAGTGCCGCAGGGGAGACACAAGTGATGGGGCCCACCAGTTGTATGTGCATTTGTTTGTATGTTTGCACATACAAGCCAATATACAATGAAGAAATATACATTCCAGACCCGATTGAAAATCAAATGCAGTGAATAATGTTTCAGGTCCGGAGCATGTATATTGGGCACTTGTATGTGCCAATGTACATTCAAAAGATACAAGGGTTAAGATGCAAGCTGGATTTCAAAGCAACTTCAGCATGCCTCATTAAAATTTGAAATCCGCCTTGTATGTATGAGGCAAATGTACAAGGCCTGATATGCAAGGGCATATGCATTGGGTCATCAGTGGGACAGTTATCATCGACGGATGCCTCAAGAGTTATTCCGATGGCCGACGAAGGAAAATGCATGGTGACAGAGGACCAACCAATGACTGCCACGTGTTCTGAAACAATTACATGTATATGTTGAATGCATATACAATGGTTTTAAAAAGCTAAAGGGGGTGGTTGTATATGTTCTTGCATATACAAAGATGAATGTATGTGCTCTAGGCGACAAAGGCAAAAATGAGAAGGAAGAAAGCTAGCGATAAAAACATGAGGTGCCTATGTGGCACGATCTGACTGGTTGGCAATTTTTAGGGCATTTTTGGGTCTGTCAATTTCAGCGATGGGAGTAGATTGATGGCAATGTTTTGAACCCGTGAGGAAGGACTTTCTATGTGTCTCCACCAATTTGAGCAGGAAAAGCTTCATAGACAAGTGAAACTGCAATGGCTGCGGGTAGCTGAGCATTAATGGCATTTTTTAGATGCATCAATGAATGAAATGATAGATGAACTACCAGATTTTAGAGAAAATCTTCAGGCAGCGGTACAGATCCTGATTCCCACCTGCTCCTTCCTCTTTGTCCCTCTACCACATTCAATTTTGAGTGCCATTTCTCATGCATTGTATCTGGCAAAATTTTGACTTGCCATGTAATTAATTTGATGAGTACACAGTCTTGGTATAAAAGCCAAACTGTATTACTCGTTGTTGTTGAAGACTTGGGTAATTTTGGGGGAAAAATAATGAAATACAGAGCATTCCATGTTTGTTGTATCTCTATGGAGTTTATGAGTTGCATTTGAGTGTATCTTGTACATATGTTCAGTTTCTTGTCATTGTATATGGAAAATGCATTGTTGCATGTATTTATCTGTTTGTCTCCATTTGTTGCATGCAATTTCTTCTTTTGAATCTGGTTGCTAAGGGTTTCTTAGATTCTTGGGTATAGATTTCTGTATCACATGCCTAATCTCTAACTTCCATTCAAGGAGTGGATTAAATCATTTTAGGTTGAGTATGGAGAAGATTGTATGTTAACTGGGATATTTGTAAGTAGAGACAGTTGAATACTTATCCTTGGGTGGTATTTGTAAGGCAAACTCAAGTGCCACAATATCAGTTTGCTTAATCTACCTACATGAGGAATCTCAAGATGATTTAGAGGACCTACAAGACTTTGAGACATTACAAAACGTCAATAGGCTCTTAGACTCCGATCCCAATAGATTTTTCTTTGTATAATTAGCTCAAAAAGGAGTCAAGTTGCCAAGTGGCTTTGATGTATCCAAAATCCAAAAACAAGATTCAACCAATGATGTTTTTTCTAAGGAAACCCATAAGGTTATTACTACCATGTCCACCAAACCCCCAACATCTACACACACTATTCAAACACCACCTTTCAACAATCCATCCATCCCTCCATTCCATGTACCTTCTACACCCACATCAATAGAGCCTTTGTTAACACCATCAAATGTCATCAACTCGTATGTGACACAAGCACCTCAAGTCTCTAATCAAAATGTACCATATGTTACTCCATCTCATACAGTTCATCCCACTCTATTTTCCACCATCAATGTAACTCCCTCGCATGTGACACAAGCACCTCAACATTCTAATCAAAATGTGCTAGACATGTTGTTGCATCTCATGTATCGCATCCCATGGTATCTTCTTCCATGAACACAACTTCTCTGCAAGTAACACAAGCACCTCATATTCCTAATCCAAATGTGTCACATGTTGAACCATCCCAACCATCTAATGTATCTTCCCATACATTGAGTGTACTATCCAATCCTAATACATCATTTATTGACCAACCTTTTGGATCACAAACACAATCCAACATATCATATGTTGATCAACTTCCTTCACTTGGACCGCATTCATCCAACCAACATAGATCCTATGTTAATCCACCTCATGTTTCCTGAACTCTGCAACCTGTTGGAAAGACACTGTGTGGCTTTATTATTGTTCTCATTAATGGTAAAAAAGTCTATCCCACACATTCTCAGCACATAGTATGCCTATACCAAAAGTTAGATTGAAGAATGTTTTGGTTTGGTGAACAAGAACAGAGCATGCAGCAAGGTCTGACAATCAGGTCTAGATCTCTCAGATGGTATAACTCAGCAAGTTGCAGACTTGAACAAGTCAAGAGGAGTACCATGACTACTACATTCCAAAGATTGAGCCTCCGGTGGTGAAAGAGTGAAAAGATATGACCACCTAAGTGTTGGGTTCCTGATAGGCAGAGTAAACTGAGGAAGAATTGACCGACATAGCATCAGACTATAATCTGAATGAGAAATTGATGGTGTCAAGCTATTTGAGAGATCATACATAGTTGGCCGACATGAATGATGACTTCTATCTCTATGTCTTTCATATGTATCACATATTAAGCATGGATTCAACCGACAGATCAGTGTTTTGTAAATATCTTAAGTATTCCAATTGCTGACTAGAAAGATGTTGAAATCCTTGATGCGGATATATATACCAGATGGATTTTGGTATGAAGGTGTGAGTGTGTTGATAGAGTGTGCAAGGAAAGGCAGAGAGAAGTGTGGAAGCAGCAATACAAGTTCGGTGTGTCACAGAACAGTAGCATTAGAGCAGAGAAAGAATGAAGTGCATTAGATCAGTATATTGAGCCTAACCAAAATAGAACTTAAGCATATATAGATGCCTCTCATAAGTTCAAACACCTGGTTACTTTCTATATACCTTGTAGATAGTGAGTCTCTTGTAGGTAGTGTGCCTCTTGTGAGCAGTGTGCTTGGGCAGTGAACCGTAATCGGCAAGTGCCATTTTGTACTTCTTATTCTTTTAATAGAGAATACAATCTTGGGTTAGTCACCCCATGGTTTTTCCCTTAACAGGGTTTTCCACGTAAAAATCCTTGTGTTATGTGTGTTGATTTTATTTCTTTTCTCATGATTATGTATGCTCTTATGTTTGGATGTTGCATTAATATTAAAGAAGAAAAGAAAGTTAAGATATCTAAGATAACTGATTCACCCCCCTCTTAGTTATTTTCCTTATTTCCAACAATTGGTATCAGAGCTAAGTTCATCCAAACAGAGCCTAACAGCTTGAGGAAGATCTGAGAATCTCAATGGATATGTATGGTATGAAGGAACAACTTCAGTCTGCCCTAGATGATCTTGAGCAATCTCACTCTGAAGTCAATAACTTGAGAGAAGGACTCAAACAAGCTGATGATTTCATAAATGAGCTAAAAGAAAACTAAGTATCTCTGTGAGAAAGAGAAAGGAACTACTTCAACAATTAGCAAGTCAAAGTGAAGCCAATGATACTAATGAAGATCTGAATGAGAAAAACAAGCTATGTGAGAAGCTATCAAAAGAGGTCATTATGGTAAGGGATGAAATGGAATCAGGGGTTATGATATTCACCCAAGAAATTGAAGAGAAAAGAAAAATTAAAGATAATCTAAAACAATCTCTCAAAGAAAAGTTAGAGGACTGCCACAAAATGGATAGAATAATCAGGCATCTAGAATTGATCTTGAAGAAGCTAGAGATAATGAAGAACAACTTGAGAATCAGATAGACACTCTCAAACAAGATCTTCAAACAAAAAATAAATACAAAGATAAATTCAAGATAAGCTCTGCTCAACTTGAAGTCCTTCTTGAAAGCCAAAAGAGGGTAGATGACAAGCATGGCTTCGGATATGAGATAGGTGAAAGCTCTGGATCTGGTCAGAAGAACTCTGGATCAAGAAATCCAAGGAACAGGCCTAGAAGACCTCTAGTAAGGCAACCAAATGCCCAAAGATATCCATCCTTCAATAGATACTGCTACAGTTGCAACAACTTTGGTCATAAAGCAACTCAGTGCAGAAGAAGAATGAATTAGACTAATTCATCCTTCTTTGGATAGTGTTTCAACTGCCAAAGGTATGGTCACAAATCTCATGAATGCAGAAATATGCAAATAAACAATTCATTCAATGGTAGGTGTTTTGCATGCAATAGAATGGGACATATGGCTAATCAATGCAGATCAAGAGGATATTAGTCAAATATGCAAAGAAATGTTGTTTGCTACAATTGCAATAGATCCAGTCATATTGCCAAATTCTGCATAAGTAAGAATCAGGATAAAAGGGGTCCAGTGCATCACAATCAAAATCAAGATAAAGGAAAAGGCAAAGTGAATGTGGATGAAGTTCAAAGGGAGATGAACAAGATTTGGGTGAAAAAGAGTATAGAAAATGTTGGGGATGGATCCGCGCCAAAATCTGGTCCTGATGTTCCTTCTAGAAACTAAACAGATGAGCTCTGGATCAGGGGGAGTCACAAAGGAAAATAAATTCCCCCAGCCAGTCAATTGGTGCCTAAATTTGGCACATGGAATGTTGTGGATTAAAGGGCTCTCAGAGAAATGTCCAAATAACCCTCAGTAAAAATATGAAAGATCTACAAGGAGTTTTGAAGAGTTTGATCAGCCAAGATTAATCCAGTTTGACAACCATCCGGTAAAGTAGGATCTTCATAGACAGATCTGGTATGATTCAAAAGTGAAATATCTTGATCTGCAGACTCATGGCATGATTGGAGGAAAGAAGATACATTGTCAATTATCATTGAAAATGATTCTAAGTGCATCTCAGTGGTTCAAAAAGATCTCTCTCAGAACAAGGTAACTAGATGACTTAAGTTGTACATTTATTGCAATAGGAAATTAGGGTTTGCGCAGAGATAAAAGGGTTCTTTTACTCATCACTTGCACATTTGCATTCAAAAAGAAGAAAGGAAGAGCTATGCAGCAAGATTGTCACAACCGTCTCAAAGATCAGCCACAGAATCTGATTCAACCAATGATCTTTTTTGGCTCATATTGTGAACCCTAGAAGCATAAAACGGTATTTCCATTTCTTAATATCTCTCTCTGAATCTTTTACAAAGATGGCTACTCCAATGGTTGTTAAGATCACTGATAGGTCGTGCCCAAAGTTCAAGAAACATCCCTACAAATCCCTAGAAGTTGATCCCTTAGGCACCTTTTATAGCATTCTGCATGGGGTTCTTCACGTAAAAGATGTTAGGGTATACATCCATGCCAATATTGAGGAATTTGGAGAATCAAAGCTGATGGATATCTACCATAAACAACTAAAAGATGACACTTTTGAACTCAAACCTCAATACAAGGCCATCCAAGATAAGCATTTTGGACATTGCATCCACTTTCCCTATTTTGTAGAAGATGAATGGGTCCAGCATGTTCTTAGCAGAATTCATGACAACTTCATGTGGTTGATGAAGCCCTTCAAACTAACAAAAGATACAATTAGGGTAGTAACTGGGTTGCACTCATTCGGTGGGTTGCCTGCACTCAAATCTGTCAACAACCCGACAGTAAGTGAGGCTACTAGATCAAAGTTTGACAAAAGAACAATGACAATAGAAGATATCAAAGATACGGATATCAAATTTTCCTCTATGATAATTGGTTATAAAATATATCATTCCAGCAGGGAGAACCCTATGTCTGAAACTACAATATATACTACATATAAGATGCTAAGGGAAAATGCAGATTATGATCTATGTGAGCTTCTCCTGAACCAACTGTTAGAAAACTTGCAAAAGATCAAGAAGGACAAAAAGAACTCATTCAAGTATGGTGGTCTAATACTGTGTTTATTCTTTTACTATATGAATGAGCTACCCAAATCAAGTGGTTGGGTATGGCAAAATGATAGACCGGTTGCCATACAAATCAAAGATTATATGTATGGGCTTGGTGATGCCAAGGCTCAAAGTATAGCACTCTAGAGATAATTCAAGAACTTCCAAAGTATGATGCAGGCCAGAGAAAGAATCCCCCAATCTATAGTTGAAAAATACAAGGATACATTGTGTTTCATGGTAGACACTGATCAATGCCTAATGGAGGCAGTGGAGCCTAGAATAGTCTGGATTATGCCAATGGGCTATGAGGTAGATGAGAAAATCCTAGAGCTACATGTCCAACACCTGTTGAGTCATCCTAAGGACCCTAAGGCAGAAAGGTTTGGAACCTTTCAAGAATTAAGTGTGAAAATACATGTTGAACTGAGACAACCACAAATAAAAAGAAAAGTGAGAAGGGAAGTTGAGGAAGGTTCCAAAAGATATGGCATATCAAAGGAGGCAGTTGATGCAAATAGAGAGAAAATAGGAAGAGCTAAGAAAGAGAAACAAGAAGCAGAAAAGGAAAGTGTTCTAGTACAAGCCTCCTCCTAGACTAGATCCTCCAAGAGCTCTGCATCTGCCACCTCTAAGAGCCCAAAAGCCTCAAAACTGGAAGCCAAGACATCCAGAAAGGGAGAGAAGAGAACGAAGACAAAGGCCACAAGGTCATACATAAGCCAAAAGGATGATGAAGAAACAGAGATTGATGAGGAGCTTAAGAAAATGAAGAAGAAAAGGAAAACTTCCAAGGAATCCTCTGCCGGCACAAACCAAGAAGAAAAGGAAGAAGAATTTGTTGAAAAGCCTACTCTCTCTATTGATGATATCATCAAGGCAGTCACAGTGGATGGGAACCTACAACCAATCATTGAATTTTATGATGATTACAGTGATACTAACAAAAGAATTTTGGAGGAAGCTATAGTTAAGTACCTAAACATTTATAATAAAGCATTCATTGAAATTATTTCTCTAATTCCCAAAAGTTTAGAGAAGGTACTTGAACTTAGAAAAGAGAATGCCAAGGAAAAGGATTTAGAGATCTGGGAATAGATTGCAATTCAGCTCTATCCTTCCATTACTCCAAAACAAATGACCATGATCTTCAAGGACTGCAAGGATGAGTTCCGGAGCAAAGCAATAATGAACAAAGTTATGCTTGGAGAGACTGATCAGGTGGAAAAAGAAATAGAAGACATCCTCTGGAATGCCTTCAAGAAATTCAATCTTCCTGTTATAGAGGACATAGATGAAGAACCTTCTACCATGGATGTTGAACGATTAAGTGCATCAAAGGAAGAAACTACTGAGAAAATTATAGAAGGGCCAAAAGAGATGGATGAGGAGAAGACTAAGGACTTGGATTCCTCTGTTTTGGAAGAGGAAATCTATGAAGAAGTTAACATCTCTCTTCTGGATCCCCCTGCAAACTCTGGAACTGAAGGAGATGGAAGAAAAGAGGAGAAATTTAGTCAAGAAGAAGAGGTAAAGGGAAGAGAAGAAGATCAAACAGAGAAGATCCCAGATGACAGTTCTGAGGTGGCAAAAGGACAGAAGACTCAGTCTCTGGCAAGAGACACTATTGAGGTAGTAAAGAGCTTCTTGAACAAAGAAATGTTATAGATAGATGAACCAGAATTATTTCAAGTACCACTAAATTTTGATTCCCTCTCTCTGGTCCAGACAATGAAGATAGCATCTTTTGCCCAAGCTAAAGCAAAAGAGAATCTTCTAAAGTCTCACATGGAAGATTGTGAGCTGATAGAGATTGCATCTGGGATGCTAGAGAAGATCATGCCATCCTTCCAAAAGGATCCTTTGGCCTCTCCATCTAGTAACTTGAAATCTCTGGTTAATTTTGTTAGCACCCATTTTGATTCTATGGAGAAATCAGCAGAAGAGAAAGTCCGGAAAGAATTTTTGGGAAAGAGATTCACTGAAGTGCAGGGACTCATAAATAATGATAGGAGGACCCTAGATATTGGCATAAAGAGCCTAGAAAATGCTCTTAAAGATGGTGGAGAAATATATAAATTTTGTCTATCCTAGTCTAATGTGACAGAGGATATTGAAAAGAAGGTAAAAGAACAAGAAGATAAACTGTCAAGCTTATCTCAGAATTTTGATCCTCTCACCACATCTATAATGAATCAAGAGTGCTAGGCCATCACCATTATAAATGAAATAAAGAGGCTTGAAAAGGAGAGGAAGAATATAATAAGTAGGATAAGTGAACTAAGAGGGATAATTATCCCCAAGTTAGAGGCCATGCATGAGGCCTTAACTGATGCTCAGACCATAGCTCGGACCAGTGATCTAGCACACTTAAGAAGGGGAGAAGCTTTTGCATTTTTGTTGAGTGGCCACATTTCAATTTTGGATAGGATGAAGCAGAGTTGGGAGACGAAAGTTGTATAGTTGAAGACCACCTTTGTGGATATACTTAAGTATATGTAAGTATAACATGTATATATACTTATGTGGCTATGTATAAGTTAATTTTTGCAAATTTTGGTGTGTAGATTCCACCCTTTGCCATTGATGTCAAAGAGGGAGTGAGGAGTTGTGAAAAATGTGGAATCTAGCTAAGGGGGAGCTCCGGTAAAATAGTGTACAAGATAGAGCATCAGCCAAGGGGGAGTTTGCTACGACACTTAGTCATTTTTCACTAAGTGTTGCCATCAATGCCAAAGGGGGAGATTGTTGGCAAGAGACACTGTGTGGCTTCATTATTGTTGTCATTGATGGCAACAAAATCTATCCAACACATTTGCAACACATAGTATGCCTATACCGGAAGTCAGATTGAAGAATGTTTTGGTCTGGTGAACAAGAACAGAGCATGCACTAAGGTCTGACAATTAGGTCCAGATCTCTCAAATGGTGTAACTCAGCAAGTTGCGGACTTGAACAAGTCAAGAGGAGTACCATGACTGCTACATTCCAGAGATTGAGCCTCTGGTGGTGAAAGAGTGAAAAGATATGAGCACCTAAGTGTTGGGTTCCTGATAGGCAGAGTAAATTGAGGAAGAACTGACCGGCAGAGCATCAGACTTTAATCTAGATGAGAAATTGATAGTGGTCAAGCTATTTGAGAGATCATACATGGTTAGCTGACATGAATGATGACTTCAATGTTTGTCTTTGATACACATCACATATTAAGCATGGATTCAGTCGACAGATCAATGTTTTGTAAATATCTTAACTATTCCAATTGCCAACTAGAAAGATGTTGAAATCCTTGATGCAGATATATATACCAAATGGATTTCGGTATGAAGGTGTGAGTGTGTTGATAGAGTGTGCTAGGAAAGGTAGAGAGAAGTGTGGAAGCAGCAATACAAGTCCGGTATGTAACAAAACAACAACATTAGAGTAGAGGAAGAATGAAGTGCATTAGATCAGTATATTGAGCCTAATCAAAACTAAACTTAAGCATATATGGATGCCTCTCATTAGTTCAAACACCTAGTTACTTTCTATATACCTTGTAGATAGTGAGTCTCCTATAGGTAGTGTGCCTCTTGTGAGCAATGTGTTCGGGCAGTGAGCCCTAATTGGTAAGTGCCATTTTGTACTTATTATTCTTTTAACAGATAATACAATTTTGGGTTAGTCACCCCGTGGTTTTTCCCTTAACAAGGTTTTCCACGTAAAAATCCTTGTGTCATGTGTGTTGATTTTATTTCTTCTCTCATGATTATGTATGCTCTTATGTTTTGATGCTACATTAATATTAAAGAAGAAAAGAAAGCTAAGATATTTAAGATAACTGATTCACCCCCCCTCTGAGTTATCTGCCTTGTTTCCAATACAACCATCCAACCAACATATATCCTATGCTAATCCACCTCTTGTTTCCCAAGCTCCATTAATCTCCAGCCAACACGTAACTTATACCAATCCACCTGTTGTATCCCAAGCTCCATCAATCTCCAACCAACACATATCTTATACCAATCCACCTCTTGTTTCCCAAGCTCCGTCAACCTCCAATCATCACATATCCAATGCTAATCCAGCCATTGTATCCCAAGTTCCACCAACTTCAAACCAGCATATGTCTTACACCAATCCATCCTATGGTTTACATGCGATACAAACCCAACATGTTAATCCATCATCAAACACCTACGCTTTTCCATCATTTGATAACCAAGGCCAAAACACATACACCCCTCCATGTAATCCATCACAACAATATCCTTCAAATCAAAATCCGATGTATCACATACCTCATCCTAGCCATCAAAATCCTATGCAACAATAACAACCACCCACATTCGATATGGAGTAGTGATTAAATCAGTTAAAACAAGTCATAGATATGAGTATGGGACAAACAAAGAAGACATTTGCCTTTGAGGATGTATGCATAGATCCTTTTGACAGGTCACCTCAAATGATACCTTTTCCTCCACATTTTGAGATACCACAATTTGAGAAATACAAAGGGAAGGTGATCCAAATGACCATCTTAGAGCTTTTTATGTAGCTTGTCTTGACGTTGCATATAATGACACGTTCTGGCATGCCTAGTGGAACAAGCTATGAAATGGTTTTCTCACCTACCTTCAGGCATCAAGATATTCAAAGAACTAGTAGCAAATTTACTTGTAGTCTTGGGGGACAAGCTATGGAATGGTTTTCTCACCTACCTCCGAGCATCAAGACATTCAAAGAACTAGCAGGCAAATTCACATCACACTTTGCTTTCAATATAGAAAATGGGATATCTATAAAGGATCTTCTCAACAACAAACAATGAAATAGAAAAACCTTCTCATCCTTCATCCAATGATGGAAAAATATGGCTAGCAAGCTTCCATGGAAAATGCCCGAGAAACAACAAGTCGACATCTTTGTCCAAAATCTCCATCCCAAACTATCATTTCAATTGCAACTCCAAAGTGCTATTACTTTTGATGAACTCATTTCCAAGGGAACAAACATTGAAAAAGCTTTAATCGCCAAGGGTCTAATGAAGATATTCAAAGAAAAAAAAGACAATGCACAACCTTCAAATGATAAATCCCGATTTTGGAACAAGAATAAAAATGTTGTCAATGATGACATTGTCGATGTAAAGAATATCCAAATCGTCAAGGCTCCCATTCATGTCCAAGCATTATCTAAGAGAACACCCTTTGTTCCAAGAAAATAAGCTACAACAAATCCATCACATAGACTGTTGGGAATTAAGGTGTCTCAACATTGGTAATTCCTTGTATTATTTCATTGTATTTATTTATTTATTGCCTATTTTATAATTAGGATGCAAATCCTATGTTGTCATATTGTGGGAGTTGGCACGGTGATGTGTCATCCTACATGGAAGATGGCCACATGTATTATTGTCCTCACATGACAAGATATGCATCCCACTTAGTGGTAGGAATATTTTTCCATGTTTTAGTATCTTGACTTCTGTGTAAGGGAATATTGACCGAAACGCTCATGACAGATTCCGATGAGAGTTTTATGACATGTAAGAGTCAGAAATAGAAGATTCTATGAAAGGTGAAGACATGTGTCAACAAGCATCCTAGAAGAAGGAATCTTTGGGTGCCCCAAGGTGGGTTATGACATGTTGTAAGAGAATATACTATTTATAGCTTGTGTATGATAAATTCTCTTACAACTATAAGTTATGACAACTATGACAGATTCTATGATGGTTGTAAGAGTCGTAGGAGCATCTATCATTACCCATTTTGGGAATAGGTGACCTCTTTGGGATGGGGTGACTTGAGAAGTGTTAGGAACATCCTACAATGTTGGACAAGTGTCCATAGGCATGGGTTTTGGACCATGAGGCCATGTTGGATGCCCATCTCAAGATAGAGCCATTTTTGCCTTGTATTTTCTATATAAACAAGTGCTTTGGAGAGGAGATGTATTATGTGATTGACAGCTACTATTATGCTACCGGATCATCTCCAGATATGAGTGTTGAAGACTCTTGCAAGAGCATTAGCTTTATGACTATAATGTAACCTTCACTGTTTACATAATACATTTGACCTATGTTTTAGAGTGTGGGGTATTTCACCCATAAGGGTTTTCCCCATGTATATATTGTGTCTCTCTTCTTATGTCTTACATTCTTGTGTATGTGTTTGTTGCAATATCTCTCTTAGTGGGTTAACATAGCTATAACTGTAAATATTAGAAATAATTTGCACTCTTCTCTCCTCATTAGATTAGTGTAGGAAGCAATTTCCGCACGCCTAGCTTCCTTTCAGTTGGTATTAGAGCCTGACCAGTTTTGGTTATAGCTGTTGGGTAGGGGTTTTTTGAGCTAATCTTAGGTTGAGTGGGAGTTTGTCTAGAGTATTCTGTATCTTGTTGCAGGAAGGAGATGGTAACCACATCTAGAAGATTAGAGATGGAAAAATTCAATGGCACTAATTTCAAGTTGTAGAAACTCAAGATGGAAGATCTACTTGTTGATCATGACCTATAAGAAATCGTATCTAGTGTAAAACCTAGGACATTGTCACACACTAATTGGGACCTCAAAGATAAGAAGGCTAAGGGTATCATAAGACTATGTCTAGCTGACTCTATCCTGTTGAATGTCCATGAGGAGAAAAGCACAAAAGACCTTTGGAAGAAGCTGGGTGATGTTTACCAGATCAAGTCCTTGGTGAACAAGCTTTTTCTGAAAAAGAAGTTGTTTTCTCTGAAGATGGAAGATGGGGGATCTGTTGTGTACCATATGAATTCTTTCAAGATGATTGTTGCATAGTTGACATCTGTGGGTATAAAAATTGAGGAGGAGGATCGGTGTATGACCTTGCTTTGTTCTTTGCTAGATTCGTGGGATCATCTTGTCATAGCCATCGAAAGCACCACTACCACCTTCAAGATGGAAGATGTGGTGTCTTCACTGTTATCAAAAGAAATGAGAAGAAAGACATCTGAGTCGGCCAAAGAAGCTCTTGCAATTCATGGAAGACCCAAAGAGAAAGGGAAAAAAAGGGACAAGAAAGGTGAAAAGGGTAGATCCAAATCCTATGGGAGATCCAAATCTCCTGGAAAGTCCAAGGCTCTCTATTGGAACTATGGAAAATCTGGGCATTTCTGAAAGGAATGTACAGAGGAAAAGAAAAAGAAAAAGAAGAATACCCCAGATTTAGATTCAGACAAGTCACAAGATGATGGTGATGCCTTCATCACAGCTCTGGCCACCCATGCATTTGATGATGTGTGGTTGATAGATTCTAGTGCATCATTCCACATGACCTTGCATCGAGACTGGTTCACGAAGTGTGAAGAGTTCGATGGTGGAAGAGTGTACCTAGGTGATGATTCTCATCTAAAGATTATTGGTCATGGAAGAGTTTCAATCTAATTCCCTAATGGATGAGTGAAGGGGATCATTGGGGTTATGCACATCCCAAGCCTAGCACAGAACCTACCTTCTATAAGTATGTTGACTGATGCAGGTGTGCAGGTTGTCCTTTCGAAGTATGGATGCAAGATTACTAGAGGATATATGGTGCTTGTGAAGGGTACTCAGAGAGGTACTCTATTTCATCTGGAGGCATGCACTTCACAATGCAATAGTTCTTCTAAATTGAAGAAAAGATATGCAGTCACTTCATCCCCACCATCTGAATGAACAATGAAGAAATCTGTTGTAATACATTCTGTTGGTAGTGTACATGCTTTGGAAGTTAAGCTTCCTACTAAAAAGACTATGTTATGGCATTTGAGATATGGCCACATTGGTGAGAAGGGTCTTAGAACCTTGAAAAATCAAAACCTCATTGAGGGGTTAAATGATTGTAATCTTGAGTTCATCTTTTGCGAACATTCTGTATATGGAAAGAAAAATCGTGTTTAGTTTTTCTCTAGTTCTCACAAGTCTTCTAGTGTATTAGATCTTATTCATTATAATGTGTTTGGTCTTGTTAATGTTCCTTGGATTTCCAAATCTATATATTTTGTATCTTTCATAGATGATTACAGTAGAAGGACATGGGTTTATTTTATCAGAAGTAAGACTGAAGTCTTTAGTCAGTTTAAAGATTTTAAAGCCTTTGCTGAAAATCATAATAGTAAAAAGATTAAGTGTTTGAGAACTAACAACGGTGGTGAGTTTTGTTTAATAGAGTTCGATAAGTTCTATATAGAGCAAGGGATTGAAAGACATAAGACAACTCCATACACCCCATAGCAAAATGGAGTTGCAGAGAGGATGAACATGACACTAATGGAGAAGGCTAGGAGTATGCTTAGTGGAGCAAGCCTCAAACAAAAGTTTTGGGATGAAGTTGTTACCACTGCTTGTTACCTAGGAAACAGGTCTCCTACATCAGCTCTTGTTGGTAAGACACCTATAGAGATGTGGTCTGGTAAGAATCCTTCAGTTAGGCATCTTCGTGTTTTTGGCTGTAAGGCATATGCAAATGTGCCTAGGGAGAAACAGTCTAAATTTGAAAATAAGGTTGTTAAGTGTATTTTTATTCGCTATGGTGTCAGTGTGAAAAGATACAAGCTTTGGGATCATGTGGCCAAAAAAGTGTTGATAGAAGAAGTGTTATCTTTAGAGAGCTAACACCTTCTTCTATTGTTCTACAACTAGAACAGAGAGAAAAGAAAGAGGATGCGGTTTAGTTTCCTTCTAGCCCTGAGAAGACTGAACTGACAGAACCTATGAGACTTGATGATGAGGAGAGCTCTAGCAGTTCTGAAAGCTTAGAAGAAGAAGAATAACCTCAACCTTAGCCATTGAGGAGGTCTACATGAAGAAGAAAGCAACTTGATAGGTTTGGTTATTCATTACTTGATTCTAGTTGTGCTTTTGCTTTACTTACTAACACTGATGATCATAGAACTGTGAAAGAGGCTATGGGCATGAAAGATGCAGGTTCCTAGAAGGAGGCCATGGAAGATGAGATGGCTTCTTTGTAGAAGAATAAAACATGGGACTTGGTGCCTTTGCCTGAAGGATGGAAACCCGTTGGATGCAAGGGTGTTCAAGAAGAAATTCAGTGCAGATGGCAGTGTTGAAAAGTACAAGGCTAGATTGTTTGCAAAGGGGTACTCACAAGTGGATGGAATAGATTATGGTGAAATTTTCTCTCCCATTACAAAGCTGACATCCATTCGATTCTTATTATCTCTTGTAACTGCTTATGACATAGAGGTAGAATAGATGGATGTGAAGATAGCTTTCATTCATGGTGATTTGGAGGAAGAGATTTACATGTCATAGCCAGAGCATTACATAAAGAAAGGTAAAGAAAATTTGGTTTGCAAGTTAAAGAAGTCTTTGTATGGTTTGAAGTAGTCTTCTAGGATGTAGTATATGAAATTTGATGCCTATGTGTTGTCCATTGGATTTATGAGATTGAAATCTCATCATTGTGTGTATTATAAGTTTGACAATGATTGCGTTCTCATTATTGCATTGTATGTTGACGATATGATGTTGATTGGGAATGGTAAGAATATGATTTCTGATTTGAAGTCTCAATTGTCAACACAGTTTGAAATGAAAAATATTGGGGCAGCCAGGTACATTCTGGGAATGGAAATCAGAAGAGACAGAGCTAAATGAAAACTTTGGTTAAGCCAGAGTAAGTATGTGAAGACCGTGTTGGATAGGTTTAGCACGGCAGATTGTAGACCATTGTGTGTTCATGTTTCATTGGGGACAAAGTTGTCTTTTAGTGATTGTCCAAAATCTCCTAGTGAGGTCGAGGACATGAGCAGAGTACCTTATTCTAGTGTTGTTGGTAGTCTAATGTATGCTATGGTCTGTACAAGACCAGACATTGCCCAAGTAGTGGGAGTCCTTAGTTGATTTATGGCTAATCTTGGACAGGTACATTGGGATGCAGTTAAGCGAGTGTTTAGATATTTGAGGGGTACTTCTAAGTATTCCATATGTTATTATGGTAATGCTATAGGACCTCCACATTCAGTTTGTATTCATGGATTTGTGGATTCTGATTGGGCAGGTGACATTGACAGTAGGAGATCCACTAGTGCCTATGTGTTCACTATATTTGGTGGTGCAATTAGTTGGATGAGTAAGCAACAACCTGTGGTTGCTTTGTCCATGACAGAAGCTGAGTATATGGAAGCAACACATGCTTGCAAGGAAGCCATTTGGCTTAAGAAATTGTGTTTAGATATTGGTGTTGATGAAGGACAAATTACAATTTGTTGTGACAGTCAGAGTGTGATTTGCCTAGCGGAGAATCCAACTTTCCATGCCAGAACAAAGCATATTGATGTACAGTGTCACTTCGTGTGAGACATGGTAGAGGATGGAAAGGTGAATTTGGAGAAGGCAGATACTCTAAAGAATGTTGCAGATGCATTCACAAAACCAGTGGGCACAAAGAAGTTCAGATGGTGTTTAGAGTCTATGGGCCTCTTGACCTATAGCAATTAAATCTTGTTAATTCTATTGGCTCTTACAAGGTGTTCAACAAGTGGGAGAATGTTGGGAATTAAGGTGTCTCAACCTTGGTAATTCCTTGTATTATTTCATTATATTTATTAATTTATTACCTATTGTATAATTAGGATGCAAATCCTATGTTGTCATATTGTGGGAGTTGGCATGGTGATGTGTCATCCTACATGAAAGATGGCCACATGCATTTTTGTCCTCAGATGAGGAGATAGGCATCCCACTTAGTGGTAGGAATATTTTTCCATGTGTCGGCATCTTCACTTGTGTGTATGGGAATATTGACCAAAACGGTCATGACAGATTCCTATGACAGTTTTATGACATGTAAGAGTCAGAAATAGAAGATTCTATGATAGGTTAAGACATGTGTCGAGAAGCATCTTGGAAGAAGGCATCTTTGGGCACCACAAGGTGGGTTATGACATGTTGTAGGAGAATATGCTATTTCTAGCCTGTGTATGATAGATTCTCTTACAGCTGTAAGTTATGACAGCTATGACAAATTCTATGATGGTTGCAAGAGTCGTAGGAGCATCTGTCATTACCCATTTTGGGAATAGGCGACCTCTTTGGGATGGGGTGACTTGACAAGTGTCAAGAACATCCTACAATGTTGGAAGAGTGTCCATAGGCATGGATTTTGGGCCATGAGGCCATGTTGAACGCTCATCTCAAGATAGAGCCATTTTTTCCTTGTATTTTCTATATAAATAGGTGCTTTGCAAAGGAGATGTATTATGTGATTGACAGGTACTGTTATGCTGCTGGATAGTCTCTAGATATGAGTGTTGAAGACTCCTGCAAGAGCATTGGCTCTATGACTATATTGTAACCTTCATTATTTATGGAATATATTTGAGTTGTGTTTTGGAGTGTGGGGGTTTTCCCTCATAAGGGTTTTCCCCACGTATATCTTGTGTCTCTCTTCTTCTGTATTACATTCTTGTGTATGTGTTTCCTGCAATATCTCTGTTAGTGGGTTAACATAGTTGTAACTATAAAGACTAAAAAGAATTTTTGTAATTGTGTAGGAAGCAATTTTTGCACACCTAGCTT
The DNA here is from genome assembly GCA_027924645.1 of Cunninghamia lanceolata. Lineage (NCBI taxonomy): Eukaryota > Viridiplantae > Streptophyta > Pinopsida > Cupressales > Cupressaceae > Cunninghamia > Cunninghamia lanceolata. The sequence continues at coordinate 5,622,865 of BSBN01000739.1, forward strand.
CCTTTCACTAGATGCGAATTCACTCCTTTGGGAGAGCCTATTGAATCTGTCCTCAAAAATATATTACAAGCTAGAAAAATCACATTACCTGAAACTAGACCAAATGAAGAACCATAGTTTAAGCCTAATTGGTATAAAGACAATGAATACTTTGAGTATCATAGAGTGAAAGGACATAACATGACTAGTTTTATGAAATTGAAACATTTGATCCAAAATCTTCTTGATCAAGGAGAAATCACTGTCGATCCACCAAAATAGATGGCCAATTATGATCTTTATGCTTTCAAAAATCCACTCCCACCACATGATAAAGAAAGTGGCTCTAATATAGGGAAGAACATTCATTATACCTATGAGTCATCCACCATTAGCTATATCAAACAAAATTGCATATCTACCATTAGCATAAGAGGAAAAGAACTAGATTGTGTCGTTACCACTCATCAAGGCCGTGTTACTATCCTAGGAGCACCATCTATCATACACCCAAATTTCAGATACAATATCCTTGACCATCTAGGTAAGACTCCAACTCATATCTCTATTTTGGAATTATTGTGTATATCACCTACCCATAAAGCCATCTTAGATAAAGCCTTACAAGAGTCATCAGTACCCAATGATATTGATACTACACAATTCCAAGCCATGGTAGAGAGTATTGTATCACCCTATCGCTTGACCTTCTCTGACAAAGACCTTTCATCTTCTGATTCATCCCACAATGATGCTCTCCATATTGAAGTTTACATAAACCAACACATAGTTAAATGAATAGTAATAGAGGGTGGAGTGGTGTTAAATATATGTTCTCTAAAGCTTGTAAAACTATTGGGATATTCTGAGGATTGCATTGACACTACCAAGAGCATAACTATCAAAGCATATGATGATGTAGGGAGAGATTCTGAAGGAATTATTCATCTACCTATTCGAGTTGGTCCTATTACTACTGATACCCATTGTCAAGTCCTAGACATTGAATTGCCTTATAATATTATCCTTGGTCATCCTTGGATACATGCTATATGTAGCAAAATATAGATTTCCTTGACAAGATTTGAAAATAACACCAAACCCTAAAATCTATATTTAGTGTAACAAAAAGATGATGATAAACTATTGAAAACAAATAATGATAAATGTTACCAAATATTTTATTGTGGTTGCTCGAATGATTTGCATAACTCCTAAGGTAACTTCTCTAGGGGGGACAATTGAAAACGAGGGGTAGGTTTTATAAAGTTTGGTAAAATTGGTTTATGTAGTTGCATGGGAAAAGGTAGGTATATTAGCAGGTTTCCAGTTAGGTTTTTAGGTTTAAGTTAATAATAATTTAAAGTAGTTAAATTTAATTTATTATTAACGAGAAGTTATAGGTAAACAATAAATTTGTTTTAATTTATTATTTATGAAATATGGCAAAAGTAAAAGATTAATTAATTAATTTAAATTAATTAAATCTTTAGGTTAGGGGAATAATTAGGGATCTAATGATGGTTAATTTTTTATGCCTACATTTTGCCCCTCTTTGAGACGATGTTGTAAAGCAATTTCATTTCAAAGAAGATTAAAACATAGGTTTTGGATTCTAATTTTGGGTTGGATTGGATTAGATCAGATGGGGTCATAACAAAAATTGGATTGGATTGGATGGGGCTCATAAAAATGAAGGATTGGTAATTGGTATATGATGCCCCCTTAAGAGGATATGCAAGGATGAAGGAGATGGATAGGCTCTTGAAAAAGGAAAGGAAGGGAAGGATATAGAGTTATGCTGAGCAACCAAATGTTTGATATAGCACCTGACGTTATGCACCAAGGTATAAGGACTAGGTTGTCGATGTGTCAAATGCGTAACGAAGTAAAGTCATGAGCAATCATATGCCTAATGGAACCATGATATGAAAGACCATGATGATACTGTGGCAGGTATGTTGCAAGGACTGATAACAGACACAAGACAATAATGAGTCAACACACACAAGAAAAACAAACAAAGCATGCATACACAATGTTGCCCCTAGTCCAAAAAGCAAATCATGAACCAAAAGACTTAATCATGACATAAGTGATGAAGCTAGTGAGATCTCATGCCAAAGATTAACACAATAAATAGATAAGTGCCTATTGTGGGAACGATATATCCCTGGATAAGGCAAGGATGTGATCAAATAGGTAAAGGATGGTTTAGCATGAGGGATCCACAACTTGATTACTGCAGACAACATCAAATTGCTAGGTGTTGAGTTTTGCATTTTTCCCTAAGTTTCAAAGTGTTTTTGAGATGTGTCTTGGATTGTGCGAGTGTCAAAAATTGGTTTGTGTTTGTTTTGTTTGATTTTTGTGTTTTTATGATTTTAATGATTTGATGGAAGGAAATGATGAGGACTTGGTGTTGAAATCTTTATTAAGGGATTTCATGAGTTTGAAAATGTAGATGAACTCAAGAGTTTAGAATGAGGAACCCAAAGGTACTGTTGGTTCCCAAAAATGCAGGTTGCTAACCCTAAGAGGATGCCAGACTCTATGTTTGGATTTGCAACATTTTTGGACCAATTGACAGAGCTATTAGCTCCCTATACTTCAGGTCCTGCAAACCTAGGCGGGTGTACCTTTGTAACTAAAGCAGACTTAACACTATATGACTTGATTGGATTAGTAAATCTATCACAATGGCATAAAATGTAATAGATGCAAGCTTCTAAACTACTCCTACTCCTAATACTAAGATCTGAGATGTAATTGTTTGAATGAGATTTTATGGAATCCTAAAATGGAATTGGTATGACCAGTGCCTATTTCTGTTGGGCTAATGGAGTCAAGGTGTATATGATATATGATTTACTTATAGGTTACAATCCTAATTGTTTGGCACTTGTGTTTGTTTATAGCTTGTATAAACGTGCAAGAATGTGACTGACAAACTCTACTTAGTGATCCACTCGAATATTACCAGGTTACTGTGACTTATTGAAAGGATTTTTTAATCCTTGCTTGAAGGAACCGATCAAAAGAATCACACAATGATAGCAAATGTGTATTGACAAATGGAGTTGATGCTCAATTTGAATAACAAGACAATATCGAGTTGGAGATAGTATGGCAATCTTGACAATTATAGGGCTGCTCTTACCTATCCAAATGCTACCTCCAGGTTACTGTAATCAATCAAAAGGATTTTATATCTGCAATTAATTTGATTACACGAAAACAACAGGTGTGTTTCGATGAAACTGAAATATCAACTTGGAAACTCAGGTTCAAATAACAAAGAAATAATAGTATGGAGACAACCAAATAATTGCTCAGCTCAACAAACAATAGACACCAATATTAAATCATTTATTTATACATTTTCTCCACTATACAGTTTCGAAAGATTTTACAATGTACAACACAATATTTTATTTTGGCAACTGGTCAATCCATCCAGTTATCTAACTGATGTTTTTACTAATCTACTCTTGATTCTAATCTACTGATGATCTTCTAATCTTTGTTTTCATCTGGCATATATAGTTTGAGATTTTAGGGTTACAACCCTTTATTTCTTCCGTTGCAATTTTTGGTATCTCTTTTCTTTTAGTTAATTGCCTTCAGCAAATTAAAATAATTTAATTTTCACCTTTGTATCTCGGCAAAATTAATTACAATTAATTATAATCCTTCTTTAGCTGGCAACTTTGTTTCAACCCAATTAGAAAATGCTCTCCGAATAAAATGATTATTCATTTTATAACCCCTCAGTGAAAATGTTTCACTTGTATTTTCACACATTGAAAATATTCATTAGGTAGAACACTTACCTATTCAGTTAATTCTTCAAAAATATTTCATCTCCATTATACGAAATCTTTACCTTGTAGGTTCATTATGTCTTTCTGTGAGAATATTTTATTATTCCTCATTGTTAATGAAAACCTATTTTCCCTTCTCCAAATAATTTACTCTTTAGGAAAATAACTTTCGTGCCTTGATAGATTTTGCAATAACTCACTTTATATTGAAAAACTCCTCCCGATAATTATTTTAATATTTTTTTACTTTCCTTTTGACCTTAGCAATATGCAGCTTTCGGACCCACTTCATAACACTATGAAATTTACCCAATGTCAGAATGGCCTTTTATCACCATCGGCATAACACAGGCCTTCGTTGTGAAATTAACATGTCATCCCGATGCTTTTGGTTTCTCCGATATGTTTCACCCATCGTTCTATTTATCGGCAAGACTCTTCCCGCAATGCCTCTCATGGTTTTCTTCATCGTGGTGACCCTTGCAGTTGGAGAGATTTAAAAAACTTACTCCGATATAGTAAGTCTCTCTGATAATGACTTTAGGGTTTCTATGTGATTTGCATAGTTTAACCACAATCCTTTTTCGAAGCTATTATCTTGTTTCAGGATGTGAAGATTCTGGTGAAGATTGTGGAATTCGGCTATATATCTTTAGCAGTATATATTAAATTCAGCTTTTGCCCACCCATCTGCATATCGGAAGACTTATTTTTAGTCATTCCAATATGCTATCTCTCACCGATTAGATTTTTATTTTGCAATGTTTACGGTGACATCATCTTCCTCCATAATTTTGCCAATATTAATCTCTTGGGGTAACTTTGACTCTTGCAATTGTAATATATGTAATTTTCTTGTAAAATATTCACAATAACCAACCATCATGGCAATGCTCCTTTAATTTTTGGAATAGAAATATTTTACTCATGGGAGTAAAATTATGAAGTTGTATTAAAATAATACCCTCGTTAGGGTTTGCCTTCATTCTGCATGCATTCTAATTCTTTATTTAATTAATCTTCCTAGCATTCGTATTCTCGTGAAAATAATTTCCCAATGTGAATATAACTATTTGTCATATCCTTTTGTTCATATTTTCACCCAATCAATAAACATATTTTACTCTTCAGGTAGGAAACAATTACCATTCATAAAATCTTGTTTTTCAAACAACCTTGTGAAAATATTTCACATCTTGGTGAAAATATGTTACAATGTCAAGAGGTGATTAAATTTAATAAATGTTTACCTCCTCGTGAATGTATTCACCTTGTTTTAATTAAAAGATATTTGATATACTTTTCCGTGAAGAATAAAGTATTTCATAATACTTTAATTTTAATCCCTTTGTTGGCCAATATAAACCTATATGCCTTTTCACCTTTGTTTGGAAAAAATATACATTTTGGGTGAAAATGATTTCCCTGTTCTCTATTCCTCGGTGCAAATATTTCACTGCAAAATATTTTCTAGGTAAAAGAATTACTCATTCAATCAATTCTCTTCGTCTATGTATATTTATATCCCTTAGTGAAAATATCTCTTTGGTCATTATATACCCTCTTAACTCTTCCTGAATATTATTTTACTTTCCAAAAATATTCAATGATTGTTCACTTTTATCTCCTTCCACAAAATATAAGGTTTATATTTTATTTTATAATAGTCTCATGCCATTTAATTTTTTATATGTACCTTCTTTATTTTATTTACACCTTTTTGTAAATATTTATTCTCCTTTGAATAAACCTTTCATCTCACGGCACTCCATCGGCAAGACTTGTTAGATTGGTATGACTTGAGATTTTCACTCCAATGGTATATCTCTTGCCGATGAGTTTTTCATCGGTGAGACCTATATGATGTCTTGCCGATGAAAAAAAATTTTATAGCTCTTGTTCATCAGTGAGACTTTTGCTGAAACTGTGTCCATTGTAGCAAATTGTTATATCACGAAAAAGGATAAAAAGTATTCCCGGTTCTTTTAATTCCATTTCACACACCTTGCATGGTGATCAAAACAGACCAACTAGCCTTCAGAATTAGCCTGAAAAACTAATCAAAACTTCTCCCAGAGCCACAAAAATACACCAACATGTTGAATTGTGATAGGGGAGTATGGTCGTCAGACGGATTGGCATGAAGTTATTGGGATTAAAAGCTGCTCGCAATCAAAGTAGCTCACTCAGCATGTTTTGCACCTATTTTAAACTCAACTGAAACCTATTATTTTGCTTCTTTGGAAAAATATCAAATCTGATATTGAGAAGCTGCCGTCCTGGGGATTAATTCATTTAGGCCACGTGAACATGTGTGCAAAAGGATTTTTCATTATTCCTCTTCCTTCATAAGATATCAGATGTCAAAGTTGATCTTTCTGAAGCTGCCTGGGAATGCAGTCACAGAACTGTGTAAAATCCATTTGGATTCGATTTTAAAAAAATATCAAACGAAGTGTCGGGACCTTGAGAATTGGTATGTAGGCACATTAACATGGGAAGAATTTGAGACATCAATTGGTTTTTTATGAACACGACCCGATTGCTAGATATTACCTTCCAAATTAACCTCCTTGAAAACTGCCCCTTCAAAACCTGATTCGAGCTCACCAACTTGCAATTTTAAAAACCCATTAAATCTCTTCCTGGGAAGTTGTAACTAGAAAGTTGAGTTTATTTAGGCTTGATGAGTGCGTGTGTAAGAGGATTCTTCACCATCCATCTTCTGTTATGAAATGGTAAGGGCCAAAGTTGAGCTCTCCGCAACTTTCTGGAAATGCATATGGCAACTGAACTTTTTACATTTGCTTTTGATTTTGAAAAAATAGCAAACGAGATGTTGGGGTCCCAAAAACTGGCATGAAAGTACATTATCATGAGAAAAATATGGAACACTAATTAGTTTGTCAGGATCATCATTTAGCTGCTAGATATCAACCTCCAAAGTTGGCCTCTCGGGCTGATTTCACATTGTGCAAGTAACAAACCTTATCAAAACCCTCCAACTTGGTTCTTCAAAACCTAGTCAAAATTGATTGTAGGAAGCTGAAATCAGGTGTGCTCACTTACATATGGCAACCAAACATGTTTGTGAAATAATTTTGTATGACGACGAACTGGCTCTGAATTATAATGCTTCAAAGTAGGCCATTTGAGCATATTGTGCAGGTGTATCTATGAGTGTTGAAATTGAATTTTTCATATGGGAACCTAAAATCTTGCAAAAATTGGTATGAAATTTTAGGTCCCAATAGTGGCTCTGTCTGGGGATGTATGCCCCCTGCGGGCATAGCAAGATCCCAGATTTCTGGGGAGCAGACCAACGCCTTCTTCATTGGGTAACAGAGTCTACTTTTTGCCCCAAAACTGATATGGTCAAAAGACCATATCAGAAAATAAAATCCACATCTTTCCCCTGTCAAAAACCTTGTTCTGATCATGTTGTAATGATACCCCATCTGCTTGACTGAATCTGTTCATATAGTTCAATAATGCATCATAATTTATGCTGCAAGTGTGTTCTGTATTATTCGGTATCTGGAAGTCAGGCATAGTCTGAACACCTTCATCATTGCATGACATAAGGAAGTCATGATTATCAAACCTTGTAGGATGTCTTATTTTATCATATCTATTGTTATTCACCAAATGTTGGTTTTTTAATTGAATTGGAAAATGGAATAAATCAAGCTGCTTCTGACAAATGCTATAATCAATGCTGATTCCAACATAAAACACCAAATCTTCTTCCTTATCACATCCATCTTCCCCACATGCTTCAGAGTCAATAATCTGCCAATCATACATACTGGAATCATCAACCTTCTCTGGTTCAATGGACATCTTTATCTCTGGATCAGTGTCACAAGAGAACTTATGACCACTATCTGTCTCTTCTTTGCAAAAATGTGACTTGGGAAATATGGCCTCATATATTTCATCACCCTTACCATGTTGAATGGATTCACTGTCAAACGATATATGCACTGGACACAGTATTTGGGTATCATCTTTATGTACATATCTTTAATATTCTTTGGTGAGCAATTCTAAAATATGTTCACTGTCAAGTGAGCATGTTTCTTCATCAACCCTCTTACTGAAATTTTCATCATTCTTTTCATCACTACTATAATGCTCAAAATTTGATGTACATATTTCATCAACCTCATCATTTATAGACTCTTTATCAGAATATCCACCTCCCTGACTGTCTAAATGCCTTTCATCTTCTTGATAACATGGATTTGAGAACACTTGAAATTCATTTTCTAGCATACCTTGGCAAAATGTCATCTGATCTTCTTCCATCTTTTCATCATACAATGGGTTTGAAAAATTTTGAAAATCATTTTCAAATATGTACACTTCCTCCTCATTGTGAGTTTGCCCTGTTTGAAAATAGTCATCCTCTTCATCTTTTTGTGCTATATCATCATATAATGATTTTGAACAGGCTTGAAGATTCTTTTCTGCCATGTGCACTTCCTCTTGATCAAGATCTTGAAAATATTCACCCTGGTTATCTGAAAAGATTTCATCCTCAGGATAGCATGGGTTTGGAAACATCTGGAGTTAATGTTCTAGTATACCCATCTTTTGAAAACAATGTTCTTCTTCCTCCCAACACTGCTGATTCATATATTGTGGTGGGTGGGCTGGGATAAAATTTGTTTGATATGGAGGCTGATAATAAACATTTTGTTGGGTGGGTTGATGAGAGTGCAGATTTTGATGTGACATATGTAGATGATGATATTGCGGAGCATATCGCTGTCCAGGTGGTGGATAGTATTCATTTTCTTGGTATGTTGCTAGTCCATCCATATCTGGCTGCATTGCTATATCAGTTTCTTCATATTTAGTATCATCGGATCCAACATTGATAATATCCGCTTGCCTTTTCCTTTCTATGATAGGAATCAATTTAACCAATTGGTCTATAGTAACTGGCTTTAATGATTCAGGCCAATTAGTAGACATAGGCACATAAGCAAGCATGAACATTTTAATAAATAAGGATACACTAGGTTTGAGATGAAAAGGTATTTGTTCATAGATATCCCCCATCCTGATGAACAACTTATATCCAGATTCTCCTTCATGTCTCCTTATTTCAAAGAATGCATCTAAAGGGGGTATGTTATATTTTTTCATATTTCATCAATTTTATTTTTAGAGTCGCCACCTCTTGTGAGAAGAGGAAAATTTCATCTTTCTGGGTTCTTGCCAGCAGAGTCTACCAATATGTATTTGAATTTTGTGTAGAGTCGCCACCTCTATTTAGAGGACTAATCAATTTTTTTGAGTTTTTTCTTCCACCAGTAGAGTTATGCCTTTTAATTTTTTGACTCTAATAACATGGTCCACTACCAAGTTTCTCTATGTGTTCTCCCCAGTAGAGTCGCCATTTTGTTGGTTCCCAAAAATGCAAGTTGCTAACCCTAAGAGGATGCCAGACTCTATGTTTGGATTTGCAACGTTTTTGGACCAATTGACAGAGCTATTAGCTCCCTACACTTCAGGTCCTGCAAACCTAGGCGGGTGTACCTTTGTAACTAAAGCAGACTTAACACTATATGACTTGATTGGATTAGTAAATCTATCACAATGGCATAAAATGTAATAGATGCAAGCTTCTAAACTACTCCTACTCCTAATACTAAGATCTGAGATGTAATTGTTTGAATGAGATTTTATGGAATCCTAAAATGGAATTGGTATGACCAGTGCCTATTTCTGTTGGGCTAATGGAGTCAAGGTGTATATGATATATGATTTACTTATAGGTTACAATCCTAATTGTTTGGCACTTGTGTCTGTTTATAGCTTGTATAAACGTGCAAGAATGTGACTGACAAACTTTACTTAGTGATCCACTCGAATCTTACCAGGTTACTGTGACTTATTGAAAGGATTTTTTAATCCTTGCTTGAAGGGACCGATCAAAAGAATCACACAATGACAGCAAATGTGTATTGACAAATGGAGTTGATGCTCAATTTGAATAACAAGACAATATCGAGTTGGAGACAGTATGGCAATCTTGACAATTATAGGGCTGCTCTTACCTATCCAAATGCTACCTCCAGGTTACTGTAATCAATCAAAAGGATTTTATATCTGTAATGGAAACCAATTAATTTGATTACACGAAAACAACAAGTGTGTTTCGATGAAACTGAAATATCAACTTAGAAACACAGGTTCAAATAACAAAGAAATAATAGTATGGAGACAACCAAATAATTGCTCAGCTCAACAAACAATAGACACCAATATTAAATCATTTATTTATACATTTTCTCCACTATACAGTTTCGAAAGATTTTACAATGTACAACATAATATTTTATTTTGGCAACTGGTCAATCCATCCAGTTATCTAACTGATGTTTTTCCTAATCTACTCTTGATCCTGATCTACTGATGATCTTCTAATCTTTGATTTCATCTGGTATATATAGTTTGAGATTTTAGGGTTACAACCCTTTATTTCTTCCGTTGCAATTTTTGGTATCTCTTTTCTTTTAGTTAATTGCCTTCAGCAAATTAAAATAATTTAATTTTCACCTTTGTATCTCGGCAATATTAATTACAATTAATTATAATCCTTCTTTAGCTGGCAACTTTGTTTCAACCCAATTAGAAAATGCTCTCCGAATAAAATGATTATTCATTTTATAACCCCTCAGTGAAAATGTTTCACTTGTATTTTCACACATTGAAAATATTCATTAGGTAGAACACTTACCTATTCAGTTAATTCTTCAAAAATATTTCATCTCCATTATACGAAATCTTTACCTTGTAGGTTCATTATGTCTTTCTGTGAGAATATTTTATTATTCCTCATTGTTAATGAAAACCTATTTTCCCTTCTCTAAATAATTTACTCTTTAGGAAAATAACTTTTGTGCCTTGATAGATTTTGCAATAACTCACTTTATATTGAAAAACTCCTCCCGATAATTATTTTAATATTTTTTTACTTTCCTTTTGACCTTAGCAATATGCAGCTTTCGGACCCACTTCATAACACTATGAAATTTACCCAATGTCAGAATGGCCTTTTATCACCATCGACATAACACAGGCCTTCGTTGTGAAATTAACATGTCATCCCGATGCTTTTGGTTTCTCCGATATGTTTCACCCATCGTTCTATTTATCGGCAAGACTCTTCCCGCAATGCCTCTCATGGTTTTCTTCATTGCGGTGACCCTTGCAGTCGGAGAGATTTAAAAAACTTACTCCGATATAGTAAGTCTCTCTGATAATGACTTTAGGGTTTCTGTGTGATTTGCATAGTTTAACCACAATCCTTTTTCGAAGCTATTATCTTGTTTCAGGATGCGAAGATTCTGGTGAAGATTGTGGAATTCGGCTATATATCTTTAGCAGTATATATTAAATTCAACGTTTGCCTACCCATCGGCATATCGGAAGACTTATTTTTAGTCATTCCGATATGCTATCTCTCACCGATTAGATTTTTATTTTGCAATGTTTACGGTGACATCATCTTCCTCCATAATTTTGCCAATATTAATCTCTTGGGGTAACTTTGACTCTTGCAATTGTAATATATGTAATTTTCTTGTAAAATATTCACAATAACCAACCATCATGGCAATGCTCCTTTAATTTTTGGAATAGAAATATTTTACTCATGGGAGTAAAATTATGAAGTTGTATTAAAATAATACCCTCGTTAGGGTTTGCCTTCATTCTGCATGCATTCTGATTCTTTATTTAATTAATCTTCCTGGCATTCGTATTCTCGTGAAAATAATTTCCCAATGTGAATATAACTATTTGTCATATCCTTTTGTTCAAATTTTCACCCAATCGATAAACATATTTTACTCTTTAGGTAGGAAACAATTACCACTCATAAAATCTTGTTTTTCAAACAACCTTGTGAAAATATTTCACATCTTGGTGAAAATATGTTACAATGTCAAGAGGTGATTAAATTTAATAAATGTTTACCTCCTCGTGAATGTATTCACCTTGTTTTAATTAAAAGATATTTGATATACTTTTTCGTGAAGAATAAAGTATTTCATAATACTTTAATTTTAATCCCTTTGTTGGCCAATATAAACCTATATGCCTTTTCACCTTTGTTTGGAAAAAATATACATTTTGGGTGAAAATGATTTCCCTGTTCTCTATTCCTCGGTGAAAATATTTCACTGCAAAATATTTTCTAGGTAAAAGAATTACTCATTCAATCAATTCTCTTCGTCTATGTATATTTATATCCCTTAGTGAAAATATCTCTTTGGTCATTATATACCCTCTTAACTCTTCCTGAATAATATTTTTCTTTCCAAACATATTCACTTTTATCTCCTTCCACAAAATATAAGGTTTATATTTTATTTTATAATAGTCTCATGTCATTTAATTTTTTATATGTACCTTCTTTATTTTATTTACACCTTTTTGTAAATATTTATTCTTCTTTGAATAAACCTTTCATCTCACGGGACTCCATCGGCAAGGCTTGTTAGATCGGTATGACTTGAGATTTTCACTCTGATGGTATATCTCTTGCCGATGAGTTTTCCATCGGTGAGACCTATATGATGTCTTGCCGATGAAATTTTTTTTTATAGCTCTTGTTCATCAGTGAGACTTTTGTTGAAACTGTGTCCATTGTAGCAAATTGTTATATCACGAAAAAGGATAAAAAGTATTCCCAGTTCTTTTAATTCCATTTCACACACCTTGCATGGTGATCAAAACACGGCAGCTAGCCTTCAGAATTAGCCTGAAAAACTAATCAAAACTTCTCCCGGAGCCACAAAAATACACCAACATGTTGAATTGTGATAGGGGAGTATGGTCATCAGACGGATTGGCATGAAGTTATTGGGATTAAAAGCTGCTCGCAATCAAAGTAGCTCACTCAGCGTGTTTTGCACCTATTTTAAACTCAACTGAAACCTATTATTTTGCCTCTTTGGAAAAATATCAAATCTGATATTGAGAAGCTGCCGTCCTGGGGATTAGTTCATTTAGGCCACATGAACATGTGTGCAAAAGGATTTTTCATTATTCCTCTTCCTTCATAAGATATCAGATGTCAAAGTTGACCTTTCTGAAGCTGCCTGGGAATGCAGTCACAGAACTGTGTAAAATCCATTTGGATTCGATTGTGAAAAAATATCAAACGAAGTGCCGGGACCTTGAGAATTGGCATGTAGGCACATTAACATGGGAAGAATTTGAGAGATTAATTGGTTTTTTATGAACACGACCCGATTGCTAGATATTACCTTCCAAATTAACCTCCTTGAAAACTACCCCTTCAAAACCTGATTCGAGCTCACCAACTTGCAATTTTAAAAACCCATTAAATCTCTTCCTGGGAAGTTGTAACTGGAAAGTTGAGTTTATTTAGGCTTGATGAGTGCATGTGTAAGAGGATTCTTCACCATCCATCTTCTGTTATGAAATGGTAAGGGCCAAAGTTGAGCTCTCCGCAACTTTCTAGAAATGCATATGGCAACTGAACTTTTTACATTTGCTTTTGATTTTGAAAAAATAGCAAACGAGATGTTGGGGTCCCAAAAATTGGCATGAAAGTACACTATCATGAGTAAAATATGGAACACTAATTAGTTTGTCAGGATTATCATTTAGCTGCTAGATATCAACCTCCAAAGTTGGCCTCTCGGGCTGATTTCACATTGTGCAAGTAACAAACCTTATCAAAACCCTCCAACTTGGTTCTTCAAAACCTAGTCAAAATTGATCGTAGGAAGCTAAAATCAGGTGTGCTCACTTACATATGGCAGACAAACATGTTTGTGAAATAATTTTGTATGAAGACGAACTGGCTCCGAATATAATGCTTCAAAGTAGGCCATTTGAGCATATTGTGCAGGTGTATCTATGAGTGTTGAAATTGAATTTTTCATATGGGAACCTAAAATCTTGCAAAAATTGGTATGAAATTTTAGGTCCCAACAGGTACCAACACACATAGACTGACACAGATGTACAAAAGAATACTAGGGTGGGATCAGGTGAAGGGATGGGAAAAGACTAATGGAAAAGCTAGTGATAATGGAACTTTGAATAGAAGGTAAGATAATGACTAGATGATACTGAATAGATTCGTATTGCAATATATGCATGGGGGGTGAATGGAGAATAACATTTATTATTGATGTGAGATGGATGATAGAGTAATGGGTGATGTGAAAAAGCTACCTAAAGGATGGTGGGGATAGATCAAATTTTCTACACATGGCACCTATGAACAAGTTTTCACCATGGTACTTATCCAGGGCGCCACCGAAGTGGTTTTCACTGTTGGACAATTTTTTTTTTTTAATTTTTATTGAACTAGGATACTTTGAGTTAGGTATAGAACCGTTTGAGATGGGCTATGTTGATAGGCTCTTCCAAAGGTTGACCTTTCGAAGTGGAAAGTTGGTAAACTCCTGATCCATAGTTCTTGGTTACAACAAAAGGTCCTAACCAGTTAGGTTCAAACTTCCCTTTCTTTGCATGATGAACAAGATTTCTTTGATTTTCTATTAGAACAAGATCTCCAAGTTCAAATTTGTGAGGTTTCATCCTTTTGTTGTAATCTCAATGAAAACAATTTTGATAAGCTTTCAGATGATTAAGAGCTGTAAGTCACTTCTCATCCACCAATTCAAGCTCTTGTAATCTTGACACATGATATTCTTCATCTAAATTCAAATGTTGTAAGGATACTCGCGAGGATGGGAGCTCGATCTCAAGGGGTAAAATAGCTTTGGAACCATACACCAAGGAATAAGGCGTGGCACCTATAGGAGTGTGGATGCTGGTTTGATAAGCCCAAAGTACGGGATTAAGTTGCAAGTGTCAATTGTGGCCAGTCTTATTAGTTGCTTCAGCTTGGCCATTGCTTTGTGGATAATAAGGAGTAGAAAAGTGATGTTGGATCTTGAATTTGTTACAAATCTCTTTGACATCCTGATTCTTAAAAGGGTGACCATTATCTGTGACTATGGATTGAGGAATACCATAGAGACAAATAATATAATGGAAGATGAACTTAGATATTTGTTTTCCCCTTATATAAGTAAGAGGAATTGCTTCAACCCATTTGGTGAAGTATTCAGTAGTAGCGATAACAAATTTGTGGCCTTCTGAGGAGGAGGGATGTATTTTTGCAACTAGATCAAGCCCCCATTGTGAGAACAACCATGGAGTAGTGATAGTTTTCAATTCTTGTCCTTGTGCATAAATTAGGTCGCTATGTGACAGGCTGTCATGAGGTCCTAACACCTTAATTGAAAAATATCAATTTATCAATAGGGGTAGTGTCTGAGGCCATATGTAATAGGTAGTTTGGATATCTCATTGAGAAAAAGTTTTCTAGTTCCTTTAAAAGATTGAAACAGTATATGAAATGAAACAACAATTATATCCTTCTACAGAAAGCATTTTAATTTTATACTAAAAAGTATGTAAACTCTACACTAGAAAGCATGTAAACTCTACACTAGAAAGCATGTAAACTCTACACTAGAAAGCACATAAACTCTACACTAGAAATTCACAAATGCAAATTTACTTTGATTTTGAACAATAAGAAATTCTATACCGTACAAAACATTCTAACTTCCAACTATCAATAAACAACATTTTAGCTAAGGTAGATGTGTTGGAAACATTTAAACAACATAGAGAGTTCTAAAATAGTAGTACACAATAGTTTAACTAAAACAGATGCTCCGAGAACATTTAAACAACACACCCTGTAGGTTCACAATAGAAAACTAAACATAAAATAACTTCATCTGAATGAAACATCCACAGAAATGAAAGTCCTTAGCTATTCTATAGTCCTGCGAGTGGCCATCTCTTGGGAGAAATTTGTCTTTAACTCAGGTCACATTCAATCATTTCCATAGCAACATGGTAACTCTATTCAGATCTTTATATTTCAAAAGAAATTACTCAGAGCAACACTATTTGCATTCATGGAGAAAATTGCACTACATAGCTTTGATTATTTTCAAAAACTAAGGGATTGATTCTCATCCATCCATAGTATGATATTTATATCCATGTTTTGAGCACAAATTAAAACTGAACTACATTCGAACTCCTAAATTTCAGATGGTGGGAAAATGCCACTTGAAAAATTCTTATAATTGAAAAATAGAATCTTAACTACTGATGTCTTTTAAAACATAAAGAGTGCTTCGAGTGGAGCCATAATGTCTTTGGGTAACCAACAGAAATAATAGAACTTAAAATAGAGCCTTCAATTAATGCACACTTAAAATTTCTGGTGCCCTCAACTTCTGGTACACTCAACCTCGACTACATTAAGTCCACTTCTTTTGTAGGAAATGCATCACCCTACACAATTACCCAACTCTACATGCCATTATGTCAACATTTAAAGATAATTTCAATCAATTTAGGAAATAAAGATTTGTACAACATTTATTAAAAATAGATAAATATCACTTATAAAAACAAACAAATTGTCAAGGCTAGGGAATTGGGCAATGCAAAAAGTGTTATTTGTTCCATCAAAGAATTGAGGATGTTTATACCTCATCACCCTCCCCTTCCTAACCTTGAGTAGGTCCTCCTTCTCTCTGATGCATCCTTTGTCTTTCTGCCTCTCTTTTCATATTCAATTCATCAAACTTTGAACTTAGATCATATATTTCATCTACCTCCTCATCAATATGGTCAGGGACCTTCAGAAAGCCTTTATGTAGTTTGATTCTCAGCTGCCAGGTATGTAGGTCCCTAGGATCTTGTTTTGTAACCACTACAACTGCAGGGGGTGGCTATAATAGTAGTGGAGGCCTCTATCTCATTGCTATCCACTTACTTTTTAGCTGCTGAAGAATCTTTGTCAATGTCTCAGCTATTTTGTATGACCATATGAGGTTAGTAGGGGAAATCATCTGTCTCCTTTTTAAATACATAGGCAAGGGGGTATACCTTTCTTCACAAGCATTCCAAGATCTATCAATTAATTGTGGTCTATTAATCTTGAACTCCTCAAAGAAGATCCTAATAGTTTCACTGTATTTCTCTTTCATATGTTCATAACTCTTAATTCTTCTCAACTAGGTTTTGAAAGCAAAAGGCTTCTGATTGGGATATCTCATGTGTAGTCCCATAGTTCTCTCTACACAAAGATATTCTCTAGTTCTATCCTACCCCTGAATTTGATTTTGTATATTTGACAAGAATGCTCATAACTAAACTTCCCCCACAAATAGATTGATGAAGAAATTATTATGCTTTTTGAGAAACAGATTACGAATGAAAAACTCACATAACAATCTTTTCTGCAAAGGAGATGCTTCTTTAAATGCTTCAAGGAACTGATGGTCATTAGGGTCATGTGGTAAATTGCAAGAGATTCTCAGGAGCTTCCACCTTGCTAGTTGTTCATTAAGGAACATAGAATACAATCTGGATGGTTTCCTACAGGCTAGTAATAACTCTCCAATCTAACATGCATCCATCTTAGCCTAATACAATCTATCAAAAGATTCTTTCAACAATACTATTTCTTTCTTAAGTCTAGCATTTTCATCTCCAGATTGCCTTAAGAAATAGCATTGCTGGACATCCACTTGGCTAACATGGGAAGAATGTGGATCTGAAACCATTCCATCTTAGTTGGTTTGGTTTGAACTTCCTTTGATTCCATAGTTCGTCTAATATTAATTTCTTGTAAATCTTGCTCCAGTTCAACAGTTTTACTTACAGCTTTATTTAGTTCTAATTTCTATTTTTCGTGTTCCTCTGCAAATGTCTTCAGGTACTATTCCAAGTTGAAGGTTAGATTCTTAATTTGTATATCTTTTTTAGATAGACTATTTAGACAATGCTTATCTCTTTCTTTAAATTGGTGCAATTGGGATTGCAGTTCCCTAATGGTTTGATCCCTTTGTTCTAGAAGCTCTTTTTGTTTATCTATCTCCAGTTGCTATCTACTTAACTGCTCTTCGTTCAATTGTATTTTATTTTTCAACTACATAATTTCTACTTTTAATTTCTCTATTTCCAGTGTCATATATTCACTTTTGTTATCATCTACATCTATAGAAAGGGGGGAAATAAGAACTTTGATTTCACTACCAGTGACATGTCCTTCATTAATTACTTCTGATAGATCTTGTCCTATGTCACCAACATTATTTAAGGAAGACAATTGTCTCTTCTTAAGCACTGTATCGATTCTCTGAATATTTTTTAGCTGCTATGATGAAGAAATTGTTTCGACAGTCCCATATTCTTGACCCTCCTCTTCTTCAATTAGGACATAATTGGGCACTCATTTACTGATTCCCTCTTGTCCTTCTTCTCTTATTTATTTTGAGTCCTCTTTAAATGGGTCAATTTCTTGTCTAGATATAGGGGATTTATTACTCTCCAAAGTTTGAGTTACATTTGCACATGTCTGGGATACAGTCTTATCTCGCTGGGTTACTTTTTCATATGGATGCCTTTCTTGTCTCTTTTTCTTGAGAACAAGGGGTAATTCATAGGCTGTGACATAGCTAAATTCAACAGCTAGCCATTTGCTCCTTCTTAGAGGAGGAGGTTTTTGTAGTTTCATTTTGGGCGTCTTTTCCTTTTTATAGGCCCTAGTATATTCCTCCTCTGAGTCTACTAAATCCACATTTTCTTGTTTTTCTGGGGTCTCAGTTACATTATGTGGTTTAGGCCTCTCTTCAAGGTCTAAGGGGTTTACTGGATTTTTTGGTGCTTCACCTCCAGGAGCTTGTCTATCACCTTGAGGTACATGGGAGAGTTCTCTCACATTTTGGGTTACCATACCAGATGACTCACCTTCCTCAAATTGTCTCAAGGGTTCAGGGTTTTCAAATTTCTACAGAAACTTCTGCCATTTTACATCTAGTTTTCTTTTCTTATGTAAATAATATTTACAAATTAAATGAACAAGACCATGATGTTTCAAAGGCCTAGACCCTATCTTGAATCATTCTATCATACTGACAAGGGAATCATGGAGGAAGCAAGGAATGTTAACCCTTAATTTAGGGATTTCTAAGCCATGGAGAAGATGAATGAGTAGTCAAAAGGGGGGACCAACTATAGTGGGACATTTCCCTTCATAGGTGAAGTACTTAATAATCCATGTAACTATAATTCGCCATGGTTCTGCAATAGACATTATGTGAAATCCTTTGTTTTGCCCCCAAGGATTTACAACTAGTAATGGGTGAGGTTCCCTTTCCCGTGCAAAAAGTTCTATCATTTTCTAATACGAAATGTTTGTGGTTTCAGACAAATTGATACCTTCATTCCCAATTCCCAATACCATATAATTTGGAGATAATTCAAGGACTTACCTTGAATTTCTTCCCACGCATAATTGACTAGGCATTTGCAAAGTTCTAAGCAAATTCCTTGACCAACTATGCATGGTGTCCCTCGAATTTCTTTATAAATTCCAGCCATCCTACCCTCTGAAATAGCTCTGAAATATTCCCCAATGCCAAAAATTTATCTGGTGAAGTTGGCTCAGACTTCTGTTTGGCTCCTCCCATTTTATTTCTTACTGATAATACTACTCAATGTCTATTGAAATATCATAGCACCCAAAATGATAAAACTGCTCAAGAAATTGATAGGGAAATTAAAGGAAACACAGGTTTTGAGGCCACTTGTACTTTGGTAATGTTGATTCAGGGTACTTAGTTTTGCAGTAGTTAATTATGACATTGCATGGGATAGAGTGAACGAGCCGCCACCTTCTCCAGTGAAGAAATAGTTCACACATTTGCCAAATTTGGAAAAGCAAAGGGTTTGTGCCAATTTATCTACTTTTATTCACAATAAATGATCTATTTAAAATAAAAGATGTACTTACCTTCCATTTTGTTATTGATTTGAAAGTGGCTTGTTTTTGCTGATGTAATAGCATCCTAGGTGGCGGTACTAATTGGTTTGAGTGGAATGAATTTATTATGATATGATGATGGGGTGGTTGAATTTATTATGATGAAAAGTTTTCATAATAACACTTATTTATTATGGTCAGGAATGACAAACTCATGATGGCTTTCGCAGGGGATTGCAGGGTGAGAATGGTGTGCTTTTAGATAGTAGAAACATTTTCATAGACAAAAATCACAAGTTGACAATGGTGGAGGAAGATATCAAAGGAATCTAGATATAGAAGATATGAACAAGATTCCAGAGCATCATCATAAGATATAGCTGGTTGAAGGAACAAAGTTACAGAGCATCATTAAAAGATGTAGCCAGAATGTAGGAACAAAGTTCCAGAGCACCGCTGAAAGATGCAGCTAGAATGTAGCAACAAAGTTCCAAAGCATCACTAAAAGATGCAGCCAGAATGCAGGAACAAAGTTTCAGAGCATCGCTAAAAGATACAGCCAGAATGCAAGAACAAAAGTCTAGAGCATCGCTGAAAGATGCAGCCAGAATGTAGGAACAAAGATCCAGAGCATCATTGAAAGATGTAGCCGGAATGTAGGAACAAAGTGAGGGTATGGATCTATTTAGACAACAAGTTCTGGAGCATCACTGGGAGATGCACCAAAATTTTTAACACTTCTTCAAAGATGAAACCCTACAAAATAGAGATGAAATTTAGGCAACTACAAAGATGAATATATGAATAGTTGTTCCTAAATGCATATACACACACAAGAAATTTTCTTTTTTACTCAACTTTACTCAGGTTATGGTATTGTTTATGCCAAAGTAGAATCAACACATTGAGTTTCTCCATGCATTTCTACCAGTCGAGTAAACTCTTCTTTGTTGGTAGGTTTATGTTAGATCCTGAGTCAATGTCCATTGACTAAGAGAGTTTGAGAATCACCATCAATGGGTTTGAGTTGTATTGCTCCATTTGGAAATACCTCAGAAATCTTGTATGGACCCAGCCAATGAGTTTTGAGTTTTCCTTTCTAGTCCTTGTATAGAGCATCAAATAGCGATGCCCAATCTCACTCATGGAATTCTCTTTCCTTGATGTGTTTATCATGCTAGGCCTTTTGTTGTTATTGAACTAGCTCAGTTTGATTAATAGCTTCTAAGTAGAACTCATCTAGTTCACTAAGCTACAAGACTCTCTACTTCAGCCTGATCAAGGTCTAAGTCTAGCTCCATTACTATTCTAAGAGTTTGGAGTTCAAATTCAATGGGCAGAAAAGGTTTCTTCCCAAAGGCCAATTCATAAGGAGTAAGACCAGTGGTGGATTTCCAAGTGGTGTTGTAAGCTCAAATAGTCTTAGGTAATTTTCTGGCCTTGTCCTTTCTGCCTGATGAAATTGCTTTTGTTAGGATGTTATTGAGCTCCCTATTAGTGACTTCTACTTGACCATTTTCTTGTGGGTAATAGGGTGACAACTTCTTATGGCTTACCTAGAAATGATCAGTGAAAGCTAATAAAATCTTACACATAAATTGAGGTCCTTGCTCTGTTACAATTAAGCTTGGGGCTCCAAATCTGAGAAAATTTCTATTATACAAAAAGTCTACAACCTATTCTTCTCTAGAAACTTTTAGAGCTTGGACTTCTACCCATTTGGTAAGATAGTCCATGCAAACCAGAATATACCCTTTCCCTTGCGAAGGAGGATCTATAGGACCAATAAAATCTAGTCCCCATTTTTCAAATGGTTCAAAAACCACCTGAGTTTACATAGGTATTTCGTTGGAGGCTGTAGGTCTTCCCACTCATTGGCATTCATCACAATGGCAAACATAGTTCTTTACATCCTTGTGCATAGAGGGCCAATAGTATCTTGTACCTAAGATTTTATGGGAAGTCCTTTTGGTAGAGTAGTGTCTGCCAGATGGATCGTCATGGCAAGATTTAAGGATGTTGTATGTTTCATCTGGTCTGACACAATGTCGTAGGACCATGTCCAACCCATATTGGAATAACATGCCATTAATCCATTTGAAGCGAGAACTTTCCCAAATGAGGGGTTTCTTTTGTTTTGATATAAAGTCTGTGGGAAGCTCTGTAGTGGCTAAGTAATTGACAATGTCTGTGAACTAGGGTGTTTTAATGGAGATAGAAAATAATTTTTCATCAGGAAATTCATCCTACATAGGGCTACAATATCCATTATCTTGTTTTATCTAGGATAGAAAATCTGTAACTACGTTAAATTTCCCAGGTTTATCCATTATGGTCACGTTGAATTCTTGGAGAAGTAATAACCATCTAATTATTCTTCCATTTACTGAGGCTTTGTTCATTAGGTATTTGATAGCTGAATGGTCTGTGAAGATAGTCACTTTGTATCCTGTAATGTAATGCCAAAATTTATTTATTGTATGAACTATTGCTAGAAATTCTTTCTCCGTGGTGGTGTAATTCTGTTCAGGGGCTCAAGTTTTTACTGATGAAATATATACTGTACTTTCCTCCATTCTCATCTTCTTGACCTAACACTACTCTAATAGCATCATTGGAAGCATCAACATAAATATGGAAAGGAAGTTTCCAGTTAGGTCCTCATAGGACTAGAGCTAAGACAAGTTTTCCTTTAATAATGTCAAAGGATTTTTGATATTCTTCTATCTAGGCAAAATCCACATATTTCTAGAAAAGAAAGAACATGGGAGCTACAATCTTACTGAAGTTTTCTATGAACCTCTAGTAATAAATAACATGTCCTAAGAAACTTCTAACATTAGTTTAGTTCTTTGGAGTTTCCAGTTGTTGTATGACTTCAATCTTCTTAGGGTCAACCTTTATTCCTTTAGCTGAGATATGATGTCCTAGCACTATACCTTGCTCTACCATTATTAGACACTTCTCATGGCTTAGAGACTGTTGATGATCTTCACATCATTGCAATACTCTATCCAAATTTTTTAGGCCTTCATCAAAACTAGAACCGTAGACTATGAAGTCATCCATATAGACTTCTACACACTCATTTACAAGTTTAGCAAAGATAGCTAGAATGGCTCTTTGGAATGTGGCAAGAGCATTACAGATCCCAAAGGGAAGAACCCTATATGCGAATGTTCTACAAAGATAGGTGAAAGTAGTTTTATCTTGGTCCTCCACTACCACTTGTATTTGGTTATATCTACTAAACCCATCCAGAAATGAAAAATACTTCCTTCATGCTAGATTATCCAAAACTTGATCTATGAAGGGTAGTGGGAAATAATCTCTATAGGTTGCTTTGTTGAGTTCTCGATAGTCAACACACACTCTCTATTTCCTATTTTTCTTTGGCACTACCACCAAGGGTGAAACCCATTTGCTATCTGAGATAGGATAAATAAATCCTACTTGTAAAAGCTTCCTGATTTCAGTTTTGATAATATCTTTGAGGGAAGGATTGAGTCTTCACTATGGTTGATGGACTGGTCTAACATCTTTGGTATAGATGTGGTGGGTACAAACACTTGGGTGAATTCCCCTCATATCTGTATAGTCCCAAGCAAAAGCTTTGGACCTATTCATCAAAAAATCAAATAATTTGAGCTCACTAGATTGTGTCAACTAGTTATTGATATTTAAAGTCTTTCCCAGTAATAACATGATAGTCTTGGTTTTAGGGTAATTGGAGGTGACGGTGTGAACTTCCTTTGTTAAAATGTTGAGAGGATAGCTATGTGGTATGGTTCTATGGATTCTGGCAATATCTTCAGAGGAGTGATCTATTTTCAAAATGATATTCACTAGGGGACAAGGTCAAGTTGTGAAGTTGGTATAATCATGTTCTTTGTTGTCAATGTGGATTGGATGTCCCAAAAATTCTTCCACTTATAAATCTCTTCATTGCTTGAGTCTAAGGAAAGATCTTGGATATTTTCTAATTCATCTTCCAATTCTTTGCCATGTTGTTTAATAACTACCATAGCAAGTGAGGCTAGATTTTCTTGTTTGTTGGATTCATCTAATTCATCAACTCAAACTTGGTTATGTTCTGCAGGTTGAGTGGGGCGATATAGGCTTAAATGTTTGCTATTGGAACCATGTGAAATGATCATTCCTCATGTTGTGTAGTCAATCTTGGCTACAACCATAGCTAACCATGGCCTACCCAATATTACCGGGTAACTGTCTTTGGATGTGAGGGACTTTGGAAGTCTACTGGATATTCCCAATCATCAACCTTGACAGGGACATTTCCTAATACACCTTTGGGAATGGCTATGCCCTAATTTTCCATTTGTAATATGGTAGTTGTGGGGCGTAAATTAGTGAGTCCAAGTTTTTCCATAACATCCACTGGGTAAAAGCACAAAGCTATGTCACACTTTTATAAAGGAAATGACCAACACTAATCTAAATTTTTAACTTGAATCATTAAAAAGTGACATATACATTTTGAATTTTGAAATGATGTAAATTAATGAAATGTATATTTTTTAGTGTATTTTATGTTTGTATTTTTTTATAGAAATTAAAAAATTATTTGAATACATTTTTTTTGTAAAATTGACACTATAATTTAGTTGCTGATAAAATGCTAAAAAATGAAGTTAAGTGGGACGTCACTCTTTTTATACTAAACTTTATTTTTTTTCCTTCAAATTTTTTGTCTGTATTTATAACTTAAAACATTAGTTTATGGATTTATTTTTTATACATTTTGATAAATATATATTTTTAAATAAATATTAAAAGTTGCATGTACTGAAAAATAATTATTTCAATGGGATGTTAGCTTTTGTCTTGACAATTCATCCAAAATAGAAAAAAAATTATATCATCTTGACATGGAATCTCTTCTCTAGTGCATCATATTTTTTAAATTTTTTTTAATAAACTTTACTTTTTTTTCTTGATAAGACAATCAACCTTATATTTTGATGCTAATGACCTACTTTTAGTAGTATTAAAAAAAACCATATTTTTTAAAACTACACTTACAAATCTACAAAAGGGTATTTTTAGATTTAAAAAAATATATATATTTACATGAGTAAGAATTGTTGAAACATCAACTTTTTTGAATTTTTTTATTTTTTTGGTAAATTGGCCTCCAAGTGGTGCTACATATGTATTTAGTGGACACTTCTAGTTGGAAAAGTTGTTGCCCATATCTAACTTAGCTAGAATGAATCTCACTAAACCATATATTTGGAAAAAAAAATGACTTTTAGTTAGAAATGTTTAAACTCACTTGTGCTGATAAGTTAGCTAAAAGTGTGACACAATTCTATGCTTTTACCCCACTGTCATAACATTAATGGCTGCTCCCAAGACCACCAATGTATTAGGTATTGCTACCTCATTAATTGTTATTGTTATAAGTGGATTACCTGGGTTACCATATTTTGGGGTCAAGGTTTTTCTAGCCAGAAGATCAGCTAGATATCCATTGATGTGCACCGTATTAATTTGTTTTGGTTTCCTTCCTAGTGTTTTAATGCACAATTGTTTAACTAGCTGATTTAGTTTAGGAATTTCTTTAATCGCTTGTAACAAGGGAATCTCGTTATGGAGTTGTTTAATTTCTTGCATTAGAGAAGTTTTGTTAGACAATGATACTTCTGGTGGGTTCCTATGAACATTTGCTTTCAGATGTTCCAAAAATGTGCTTGAGTTTTCTTCCTTAATATAGGATCCTTGTTTGGAGTAGTTGATGGTTGCTTGGCAACTTCTTCTTGAGACGGTTCTATAGTAGGTGTTGAAGTTGCTCGAGATTGTGTTGGGGATGATTCCTCCTAATTTTTCTTGGGGTCGCACTCTGTAGGTACAAGAAGAGTCTCTAGTTCTATGTTAAGTTCCTTGTTTGGTTCTTCTATAACTTCAAAAATGGTAGGTTCATTAAGGGTTTTTCCTGATCTCAATTGAAGGTTTTCACAATAGATAGCATTGACCCCTTCCATGTTATCCTGATTAGCTACATATACTGGGGCAATTTGACATGTGTTCTTGGGATTAGGAACAGGTTATGCCGGTAATGGTGGTTGACTAACTTGTTTGTTTTGCTGAGAGTTTTGAGGAGTCGTTAGAAGGTTCTGTTGTAGATTTGGCATTCATCTTGGACCATTATAGAATTGGTTCGATGGTTAGTTCCATTGTTGATTTGGCCATTAGGGATTTTCCCAAGCTTGGTTCATCCATTCAAGTGGTCCCCAAGGTGGGTAAGCTCCCCAAACAGGTGGTACTGAAGGCCATGGAGCTATCCACTATGTATTGTTCCAAGTGTTTGGAGGTCACCATGTAGGGTTGGAGTTTTGACCAATGGAGAAATTTCCTCCAGGTCTCTGACCTACGAAATTGATTTCCTCCTCAGTGTGAGATGGTCATTTCTTAGAATTCTTAATTCCATTCAGGATCTCACATTAATCAGTGACATGACTCTTTTCACAAATTTGCCAATTGCCAGCCTTATCTGAAGGACATTCTATAGATGCTTGTTTTGACACCTAGGGAAATAGATGGATAAAGTCTCAGGATTACGTGTTTTAGCCTGTATTCCATCCAAAGTGGTGTTCAACTGAATAAGAATGATAGTCTTCAGATTTGTTATTTGCTCTCGCAGTTTACCTATTTCATTTGAGCTCCTTAAAAGGCTAGATTTTCAGATACCTCCTCGAGTACGGGAAAAATTCTAGCATAACTCAGAGATATCACCCAGTTCAAGTTTGGTGACGATTTTCTTGGGTGTTTACTACAAGAGGTTTCCAAGCATGTCCCTAATTAATAACACTTAGAAAAGAATCACGTATGCCCAGCAATGGTACCAAAAAGTGATAGGCTATCGTGAGGTCCTAACACCTTAATTAAAAAAATTAGTTTATTGACCAGGGTAGTGTCCGAGGTTGTATGCAATAGGGAGTTCAGATATCTCATTGAGAAATAGTTTTTGATTTCCTTTAAAAGATTAAAACATCATATAAAATGAAACAATAGTTATATCCTTCTATAGAAAGCATTTAAATTTTATACTAAAAAACATGAAATCTCTATACTAGAAAGCATGTAAACTCTACACTAGAAAGCACATAAACTCTACACTAGAAATTCACAAAAGCAACTTTACTCTGATTTTGAACAATGAGAAATTCTATACCACACAAAACATTCTAACTTCCAACTATCAATAAACAGCAGTTTAACTAAGGCAGATGTGCTGGAAACATTTAAACTAAATAAAGAGTTCTAAAACAACAGTATAAAATAATTTAATTGAAGCAGATGCTTTGAAAATATTTAAACAACACACCATGTAGGTTCAAAATAAAAAACTAAACATAAAATAACTTTAGTTGAATGAAACATCTACAGAAATGAAAGTACTTATCTATTCTATAGTCCGGTGAGTTGCCAGCTCTTAGGAGAAATTTGTCTTTAACTCAGGTCACATTCTATCATTTCCATAGCAACATGGCAACTCTATTCAGATCTTTATATTTCAAAAGAAATTACTCAGAACAACACTATTTGCATTCATGGAGAAACTTGTAGTACATAGCTTTGATTATTTTCAAAAACTAAGTGATTGATTCTCATCCATCCATAGTATGATATTTATATCCATGTTTTGAACACAAATTAAAACTGAACTACATTTAAACTCCTAAATTTTAGATGGTAGGAAAATGCCATTTGAAAAAGTCTTATAACTGAAAAATAGAATCTTAAGTACTGATGTCTTTTAAAACATAAAGAGGGCTCTGATTGGAGCCATAATATCTTTGGTAACCAACAGAAATAATAGAACTTAAAACATAGCCTTCAATTAATGCACGCCTAAATTTTTGGCACCCTCAACTTCTAGTGCACTCGACCTCAGCTACATGAAGTCCACTTCTTTTGTAGGCAATGCATTACCCTGCACAATTACCCAACTCTACATGCCATTATATCAACATTTAAAAGCTAATTTCAATCAATTTAACAAATAAAGATTTTTACAACATTTATTAAAAATAGATAAATATCACTTATAAAAACAAACAAATTGGCAAGGCTAGGGAATTGTGAAATGCAAAAAGGGTTATTTGTTCCATCAAAGAAATGAGGTTGTTTATACCTCATCACTATGCTGCTGACAAGGTACACATTTCTTGATAAAATCATGCGTATCCTACTCCATAGTAGGCCAATAGTATCGTGTGCAAAGTAATTTCTTAACTAAGGAAGGACCACTAGAATGAGCACCACATATACCTTCGTGTATCTAATGCAAGGTAGTTTGGACTTCTTCTGGTTAAGACATTTAAGTAGGACATCATCTAGTAACCTTCAATAAAGTGTGTCTTTTAGGAGGACATATTGGGAAGAATGACAAATGAAGGAGTGACGTTGGGATTTCAAAAGATTTGGTGGGCTGATTTAGCTATGAAGGTAATGGTAGATCTCATTGAACAAAGTGGAGTTAGGACCAACAATATCACACACCAACTCTAATTCTAGAATATTGAAAGTGGGTATAAACAATTGCTCTATCAGGAATTCAATTTTGGGATCATTTGCATGCATCTCTATCATTGAACGAATTGTGGTCATAGCATCAACAGCTTTATTATGAAGCCTTGAGATCTATTCAAATGTGATCTTGTTGAAATATACTTTGAATGTATCAACTAGTTTCTTGTATGGCATTAACTTTTCATCTTTTGTCTGATATTCATTATTTACTTGTTTCATCACTAGTTGAGAGTCTCCATGAACTTGCAATTCTTTGATATTCCAGGTTATAGCCAATTTCAATCCTTTGATTAGTTCTTCATATTCGACGATGTTGTTTGTACATGGAAGTTGAATGTGAAATGATTTTGGTATATAATCACCTTGATGGGTAACAAAGAGTATTCTAGCTCTTGAGCTACTCTGAGTATGAGAACCATCAAAATACAATTGCCAAGATTGAAGAGTTTCTATATGTCAAGAATTGATCCATTAGGAAATTCTATTATTATTGGATGATCTGATTCTACAGGTGCTTCTGCCAATTGATCTACTATTATCTATCCCTTTATCTCTTTTCTATCAATGTACTCAATGTCAAATTCACTAAGCATCATCACCCATTTTTCCATACGACCAGTCAAAGTTACTTTGGATAGTAGATATTTGAGAGGATCAATCTTTGATATAAGCTTAGTTTGATGACTCAACATGTAATACCTAATATTTTGTGATACAAAGACAACTACGAGACATGCCTTTTCAATGGGTGAATAGTTCTGTTCATAGCCCACCAAAGTTCTTCTGATATAATAGATTGCTTGTTCTTTACCATTATCATCATTTTGTGCTAAAAGAGCCCCTAATGCTATTGATGTTGTTGAGATGTATAAAATAACAGGTTTTTTGTGAATAGGTGGTGTCAACATAGGAGGAGATCCCAAGTACTCTTGAGTTTGTCAAATGGTTCTTGGTAGTTTTGATCCCAGATAAATTGTGATTTTTTCTTCAACAAATGAGTAAAGGGTTGACACTTGTCTACAAGTTGAGTGATAAACCTCCTTATAGATTGTAATTTTCCTTGCAAAGCTCTGAGTTATCTTAGATTTTGAGGAGGAGGTATTTCTATTATAGCTTTGAATTTTGTTGGATCAACTTCAATTCCTCTTTGGACATGATATAACCCAAGAGTTTTCCATATGTCACTCTGAAGACACATTTCTTAGGGTTCATTCTGACATTGTACTTTTCTAGACGATCAAATTATTTTTCCAAAATGTATAGGTGACCTTCTCTAGTTTTTGATTTTTCTAGTATATCATCTACATAATCTTCCATCTGTTTATGAAGCATATCATGAAATATAATGGTCATTTCTCTTTGATATGTTACTCTGGCATTTTTTAGACCAAAGGGCATGATGAGCCAACAATATGTTCCCCAGACACAAATGAAAGAGGTTTTATGTTGATATTCTTCAACTATTCTGATCTGATTATAACCTAAAAATTCATCCATTAAAGATAACATCTTATGTGCTACCATCAGATCCACTATGATATCAATGTTTGGTAATGGAAAATCATCCTTTGGATAAGCTTTGTTGATGTCTCTAAAATCATTACAAACCCTAATGGTTCCATTTGGTTTGGCTATAGGTATAATGTTTGAGATCCACTCAAGATAATCTATCAGTTTGATAAAACCAACTACCAGGAGCTTTTCTAACTCGGCTTTGACCATTAAGGCAATTTTGGGATGCATCTTTCTCAATTTTTGCTTGACCAGTTTTGTTCCTAGATGGACTATTAATTGATATACTATCAATGAGGGATCTAATCCTTGCATATGTGCATAGGACCAAGAAAAATTAATTTCTCATTGTCTGAAAAAAGTGTTAAAGTCTCAAGTTTTAGATTCTGATAGTGACTTTGCTACATATGTGATCTTGGGCTCCTCTTGAGTTCCAAGATTCATCTCTTATGTCTATTCTATGGGTACAGTGGACATTTCCTGGTGTACCCCCACTTTGGGGAGGTTAAAATCCTCATCCTCTGGTGCGTTAGAGAGGTTTTCACAATCGGATACATCTTTTATTTTTACTTTTTCATCATCCAAAAGTTCCACAAAGTGGTTTTCACCACAGGACGTTACTTTTATATTATTATTTTTATTTTTATGACTAAGGAATTTAACAAATTCCCCAAAGTCGGCATCAGAGTGTAGTTCAATAGTATAGTCGATCTTGTGATCTCCGATAGGTAGATGAGTACGAAGTCCCAGAAATTCACCAATAGCCTCATCATTTTTAAAGACATCAAGGACAAGAGGTCCTTGTTGGTCCTAGTCAATGAGATCTAGATAGAAAAGGGATAAAGAATGAGATGAAGTGGATGGGATGGATGAGGAAGATGGTTGATCACAGGAATAAGTTATGGTATAGATGGCATTATCCTCAAAGATGTCAGCGACCACTTCAAAAGGATCTATGAAAGTGTCCTAATTAAATGACATGACCACGTGAAAATCTTGCACCACTATGTCTAAGAAAAACTGAACATTGGGTGACTCACACTTAGTAGATCCAAACCCTAGCCCTGTACACTTAGGTCGATGATGAAATTCTAAAGGTTCTAATATTCCATGTTGTTGTTTCCCAAGCTGACCTTCTTTATAGTCTAAATTTTTTATGATAGGATAACCTCTATGATATATACTCAATGGTAATTGTCTCTATTAACCCTCTTCACTATAGAGCCATTTAGAGATATCTTGCTCAATGGTTTCTTGACTCATTTGCCGCCAATATTTGAAATTTTTCAATTGAAGATGAGTAACCAAGACTTGACTAATTTGACATGGTTGCCCATAGCTCTTAGGTGAAGGAGGAAGTTCATTGATATGGAATAGAGTGTATTCTCCCATGCCTTTATCAATGATCTTAGCCTTGATCTCTGGACGAGAAGTGAAAGGTGTGGATGAGTCAATTTATTTGGATGATGGTTGGGCAACTTCGTTAGTTGGGCAATAATTTTGGTGTCGATAGGCACCGTCCAATTGTCTACAATATTGAAACGGGCAAGGGTCTACTTGTATGGTAATCTCATGATCATTGAATGGGAATTTTATACATTGGTAGTATGTGGAAGGTATGGCTCACATGACATGAATCCATGGATGCCCTAGGAAAATTTTGTATGGGAGATCAAGATCGAAGACCTGACATGTAGTTTCCATTGTAACAAGACCAACCTTGATTGAGAGTCTAATTGTGCCTACTGATTTTCTTTCTCCTTCATCATAATATCTGATCATGATTTGATACTTTTCTTCAATGTTCTCATCGGAGTATCCTAGTTGTTTTATTAATTTTAGGGTACATAAATTCAAAGCTAATCCACCATCTATCAGGACCCATTTCATGATAAGTTGGTTAACAATAACTTCGAGATGAAGGTCTTCATTATGGAAATGATCAGGAGAGGAGTTTTTTGGCTCTTTCAAGATGAGGTAAGGAGTGGGTGTAAGAGTCCCCACCATGTAGCTTGGAATTGATCTACATCAATATCACCTGGTACTTGAGATTCTACAAGGGCTTTATCCAAGATTTTTTTGTTTCGAGGAGACAGTCTTAAAAGCTCTAGGATCTAGATGTGGGCTAGTGTCTTTTTTAATTGATCTAGGATATTACATTTAGGAGCATTATGGGATGAAATAGGAGATCTTATGGGATTAGGCTTAGAAGGATTTCCTTGAACAGTGATACGGCCTCTTCATGTAGTGACATCACACTCAAGATCTCTACCTCTAAAAGTTATAACATTGACATGAGGATATGAAGCTTCGATACAACCAACTAGGCTATTGTTGCTATAGTCGTAATGGACTTCATGGTGTGAGGTATTATTGACATTATTGGCTCTATTATTTTTTTGCCCATGTGGAGAAAATGGTTCTTGGTAGGCATTGAGATTCTTATTGGGAGACTCATGAGGTATTTGATCCATATTTATCTCCCCTTGATCAATTAGATCTTGGACATAATGTTTTAGTCTCATGCATGAATTAGTAGCATGGCCATTGACACAGTAGTACTCACAATATTAATCTTCTCTAAACCAATGGGGTTTTGGTCAACTTTCACCATAAGGTCTAGTAGTTTTAGGAAGTTCAATCATGTTTCCTTGTTTAATTTTATCAAATACTGATTCAAGAGGTTCTTCTAAATTTGAAAATTTGTGTGGTGGTCTCAGTCTTAGAAGGGCAAATTTCTTTTGTATATTTGATGGACTATCTTGAGGTGTATTATGGATTGATGAAGAATTGAGGACAAATGGTTTGTTTTACACATTTTGGACATGATTTGTGTCAGTGATTCCATCATTCACAATGTTTTTGTTTTGGTTCCAATCTCAAGATTTATCACTGTTTTAGTTGTTGGAATCACGATTGTTATTCTCTTTGTAAATTTTAATGAGACCTTTGTTCGTAAGGGTTGTTTCTATCATCTTTAATTTTGTCATGATTTCTTCAAATGAATCAAAGCATTGTACCTATAAGTGGAAACCTAGCTCTTGATTAAGATTTTGTATGAAAATTGGAACCAGTTCTTTCTCAAGAATACGGCAAGGAAGTCGACTAACAATGTGTCCATATTTGTAGGAAAGAGGCAAGGATTTCCCTTCCTTTTTTGTTTGGTATTATAAAGGTCTTGCATGGAGGTTTCTTGTTCTATATTGTATTCAAAATTCTTGACAAATTCCTCTGCTAGTTGTTCAAATGATTTGATGTTTCCTGGGAGACGTGACAACCATTCAAGAATTGACCTAACCAAACTTTTAGGAAAAAGTCTCGTTAGGTATGTGGGTTCATGTCAAAATTCCATGCATGCAACACAAAGTTCATGAATATGATCTCTAAGGTCACCTTTTCTTTTGTATTTGTCAAATTTTAGTATTTCAAAATGTTCAGGAAAAGATATCATGATTAAAGATTTATCGAATGGATCGAGGTATAGTTCTTCAAATGAGTACTTCTTGTGTCGAACACCAATTCAATTACCTATGATTAGTTTTATTTCATCTTGATTGGGTAGAGTGTTGATTGATTGATTGATTTTGGAAATGTGTTTGGGATGGTATTTGTGGGTGATTTTGATGTTCTGATGATAATTGGGTTTGTTGGGCCAATTGGAGTTTCAAATTTTTTTTAAGTGATTGGACAAGTTGTGATTGGGCGAGTTGTTGTTGTAGCCAAAGGACTTGAGGATCAATGAGTTTTGAGGATGAGACGTTGGTAGGGTTATAGTTTCTAGAGGTTGTTGAGGGTATGGAAGTAGATACCTAAGTTGGTTGAGTATTGATGTGATAGACGTGGATGGAAGATGTTTGAGGTATGGAAACATGAGTTGTATTGAGAATTAATCGAGATGAGGGAATTTTGGAGGATTTTGATATGGAAGATACAGCGACAGATTGTGACATCCCTAATGGTGGAATTGAAGGGGGCATAAGTGATGACCTGAATGAAGGAAGTGATGAAGGTGTAAGTGATGACTGGATGGGTTGGATCACGGGGATAGATTGTGACATCCCTAATAGTGGAATTGATGGGGGTGTAAGTGATGACCATAATGAAGGAAGTGATGAAGGTGTAAGTGATGATTGGATGGGTTGGATCACGGGAATAGAATAATTTGGAGGCATCCCCAACCTGACATGGAAGGATGACAGGTTCCCAATTTTGAAATATGAGCCAAATGTTTTCACTTCTATGTTTAGGAACAAGACCAAAAGGTGTAGGACTGGTGAAAAGTGATAGTTTTGTAGTTGTTTGATCAATTTTTTGTTCAAAATGTAGATGTTTGTGTTGTTTTGACCCTTTAAGGAAGTTTTGACGTTTGTAAGGTTGAAATGTTGTGGATTCTAGATGTGATGTTTGATTGAGATTTGTTTCAAACACACACATAAAACACAATGTCTTGAGTTTGCTTTTTAATTGTGAATGTTGTTTGACTGTTGCAATAAAAAAAATT
Organism: Cunninghamia lanceolata; assembly: GCA_027924645.1. Classification (NCBI taxonomy): domain Eukaryota; kingdom Viridiplantae; phylum Streptophyta; class Pinopsida; order Cupressales; family Cupressaceae; genus Cunninghamia; species Cunninghamia lanceolata. Next base: position 5,657,102 of record BSBN01000739.1, read on the forward strand.
CAAGTACAAATCCTAGGCTGGAAGAGACAATATTTGTTGGATTCCCACTACGGATAAATCCGAGCCGCACTTATTCAAAGCAGATAGCTTAGAAGTTTGGTGGAACTAGCTCCCCCTTACACGACACACACTTCTTGAGCACACCAAACTTCAAATTCCCAAAGACCCGAAGATCTCAAGGAATTTTCTGTCTCAACTTTGAATTGCTAGAATGTGGGACGACTTTAGAGGTCTGACCTCCTGCAATAGAAAAAAGAAGGATCTTGACTACTACAATAGTTGGTTCTTAGTAAGGGCATTCATTTAGGTGGCCATACATGTAGTTATTCACTCTGGTTAGGAGGCCTCCTAGACTACAGAGGTTACGCTCTATAGGTTTTCACACACCACAAGGGTACTGAGGAAGACATTCATTGGTATGACACATCAGCACCTATTGCTTATGACATTCGTCATAAACACATTTTTTATATAGTGGTTCGAAAGAGCTTGGCTTTAGCTTGTTATCACTTGGGTCATTCCCACCTTTTGAAGCATGGCAACAGGCCCTCAAAGGTATACAAAAGTAAGGAAGTATGTTGTTTTTGATCTCCTATATCACACAAAGCGCAAGGAGAGAGCATACACAATGCCTTTGCCTCACACTCGCATGGGGTTCATTTTAATTCTAAATCCAAATGTGTGGATGGTTATACAAAATGTTAAAGGAATGCTTTTGATTATCAAGATCATGGAGTGGTGCAAGAGTAGAGCATACACATTTAATGACAAAAATATAAACCACAAGACATGGCAAACAATTGTTAATTTTAACCCTTGCTTATGATGTGATCTAATCTATGAAAATAGACACAATGTTTCAAGATTAGATTCTCTGACAATCAAATCTACAACACACTAATTAGTAGTTTGAAAAATTTGTGTCCTTGACAGGCATAAAGCTGCAATGAAAATTTTAGGACAAGACAAATGAACCTGCAAAACCCACAAAATGTTAAATGCTCTACAAGAGAAAAATGTTTGATGTGGCAAAATGAAAATCTAAATTTTTAATGATTATACCTACCAATTTGGGTAGAATCTGAAGGAATTGATTGTATTGTTGTGAAGCTCCCCAACTTCTCTTTCCAACACCTACAAAAATGTGAAAATCTAATGAAAAATGTAAAAGTTATGTAAGTTTGAAGAAAACAGCCTCAAGGGCTAAAACAATTGACTCTTTGGTAGTTATTTGAGCACTGGTAGTTTGTCTTTATGATCATGTGCAGTAGCATGATATAATTAGTCAAGTTTTATGTTGGTGATTTGCATAACCATCAAAGTTTATGTATCTTTTAATGGCCAAAGTCAAGGTTTGAGGAGTTGGGAGTGTTGTTCATATCACGTCTGTCTATTCAATTTATTTAACATTGTTATTTCAATAAATACAAATGTTTTGGAGCTTCCTTGATCAAATCTTTTACACTGTGAGGAAAGACATTAGACAATGTTTAGAATAACAAATAATGGCTTGAAAACTAGCAAAGTAAATGTTTATCCAATGGTAAAATAATAATACAAAAGGACCAAACCAACAGACAAAGGTCAAGAGGCTATGGAGAACAAATTCTACACTCAATATACAACATAATAGAGCATTCAATGAATCAGCAAAAGCAAATTTTAAGGAACACTGCTTAGCTTAAGGATAGAACTAAACTAAGAATACCCCATGCATGAAGCATTGCAGTTAACTAGTCAAGCTAAAGGATTTCTTCCATAGTATGTTATTTGCTTCTCATCCATCTCAAAATGGTAGAGATCCTCAACATAATAGTGATATGTGCAGTATTTATATGTTTGTCACAAAGGTCACAATCAAAACCACCAATGCAAACATTTCAGAAATGGTTAGAATCAAATTCAAATTTCCAAATGTGTAAAGTATAGATTCATTCTAGAGAGCTTTGACTAGGACCAACAAGGACCTCCTTTCCTTGATGTCTTTGAAAATGATGAGGCTATTGGTGAATTTTTGGGACTTCGTACTCACCTACCTATCAAAGATCACAAGATCAGCTACACTATTGAACAAACCTCTGATGGCTACTTTGGGGAATCCGTTAAATTCCTTAGTCACAAAAATAAAAATAATCATATAAAAATAACATCCCTTGGTGAAAACCACTTTGTGGCACTTTCAGATGATGAAAAAGTAAAAACAAAAGATGCATCCAATGGTGAAACCTCTCTGAGGTGCCAGAGGATGAGGAATTTAACCTCCCCAAAGTGGGGGTACACCAGGAAAAGTCCACCATAGTCATAGAATATACACAAGAGATGAATCTTGGAATTGCAGAAGAACCCAAGATCACATATGCAGCAAAGTCGCTATCAAAATATGAAACTTGAGACTTTAACACCTTTTTCAGACAATGAGAAATTAATTTTGCTTGGTCCTATGCACATATTGTAATGCCTTGCCATGCAACCCTAGAGATAAGTTTAACTAAGCAATTAAAAAGGTGATTTTTTAAAAAATAGAAGCAATGACAAGAAAGCATAACATAGTCTGATAGAAACAAGTTAAACTAACATCTCTAGGGATTACATAGCTGCATTATTAAAAATTAAACAATATTCAACAACATACATAGTTTAATCAAATAAACCAACTAAATCAAACTAGCATCTTTCATTACGACCTCCAAATACATCAAGAAGCTTGCACTAAGATTACAAGTATAGATAGTTTGTCTTACAAGAGCAAATACATAGTTTCATTGCTACAAAAACTCTTTTTATAAATACATCAAATTACATATTGAATTCCACTGATACATAGGTCTAGATGCAAATAATACAACTATCTGTCTTCAAATACAGGTACAAACTTAAATCCTCTATGAGAGATACATCCATGAACCATGGCACTAGAAAAACCAATGGAATAATGCACATCCACCCGACCATGTGGAACCTTGAGGTCCAACCCCCATGCTAGGAGATAACAATGAGGTCCCTTAACAATAAATAATCAAGTAGATAGTAGAATAAAAGGAATCAAGGACTACACATGACTCCATTAAAACATAGGTAGCTCTCACAAGTAACCCAACAACACTTCCAGAGGTAATCACATAACAAATGGGGAAAAACAATTAGGGAATGCTAGACTGCAGTAGGGATGAGTGTCATCGCATGGCCCTAACATGGGTTACCTTGACAGTCTCTAGATAAACGTCAGCCCCCATCCATGGGTTACCCTGATAGTCTCTTGCTAGGCGTCGGGACCCATCTATGGTTACCCTGACAATCTCTTACTAGATGCTGGCCCCATGGGGTAAAACATGCGAAGCCAACATTCCTTTTGTGAGGACAATGAAGTTGATCTTGCCAACTAGGTCTTCTCATCCCATCCTTAGCCTAAATGAGCACTCAGGTATGGGTGAGGAATCCAATTATCTTAATTAGTGTGAAAACTACCTAACCCCTAGATTTATTATTAGGTTATCACTTGATTACAAAACTCCCAATGGGTTACCCTGGCTAGCCACTTTGGGCACCAGTCCCACATTGGACGCCACTCTACCTTCACTGCATCTAAATTCTCACAACCCATAACATAAGCCAAGCATGAACTATCACATTTCTGATCATGATACCTTCACAACATAAAATATACATTGTTTCACAACACATAGAGGAAGGCATTACTCATCTTACATAATTACATGAATAGGCACACTGAGCAAGGCATTATCCATCTTGCAGAGTACCATAACATGCATAAGAAACCATATTTAAAGAATGCATTTCATTGAACTCACAAGGTACACACATAGCTAATCCCCACATGATCACACTCTCTTAGGCCTCTAGAATCAACCTATCCCCAAATTACACAAACACATGACACCATAAAGATGCACTGGTCAACATCACATTCACTTTCCAAGCACATCTTAAACCAAGATCCCTCATCAATACTTCAATAACTAACTGCAAATACAAGATATGATCTGATGCACTAATAATGATCTTAAATAATGTACATTAATTCCAACCATGGTCGATCATCCCACAAACATAAAGTAAATCTATCAACTTGCACAAATATACTAATTATTAACTTAGTCCTTTACATAGAAAAGTAGTCATCACAAAATAATGTTATTTATAAGCTCAGTCCATTTACCTCTAATGGATTCTATAATAGAGTTAAGATTCTATGAACACAAGTACATAATCTCTAAATAAAGATTGAAATTTAATTTCTATATAACCCTTGACTTCACCTAAAATACCCTACAATGAACATAAGAAATTCATAGAGATATTCTCCTAAAGATTTAACATCAAAGATAACTAAATCCTATTTGATCCTAATAGGGTAAAAGGCGTAACGTCTCTACAAAGCTAAACTCATTAATTTCCTGAATCTAATCAAGTGATTAATTTTACATTCAACAATCCCTCCATAATACAAAACACTATCGTATAAGAAAATAACATTTACTAAAAGAAAGATATCACCAATTGGCAAAGTATTATAGTTACTACACAAGGATGTTCTATATTCTAACAAGTCTTTATATTCATAATGACTTACACAAATCAATAAAACTTACAACAAACACATGTTAAACACTAATGCAACTTCTTATTTCTAACTCCACACGTGCACTAATCTATATCCTAATAGATAAATAACAAATCTGATACCTTACTTTCTATTCCAAACAATTTCTGACGTTCTATATACCCTAGATACAACCTTTGTAAGCTTACTAAATTAGTCTAATACAAAATCAAATTTCAACAAGAAACTTTCTATTATCGTAACAATTTACTTGAACCATTACAAATTGCTACATAGAAACTTACTAAACCTATTGTTTGGTAAGGGTAAGATGATTGTGCTTGAGGGAAAGAAATGAACCTCAGAACCTAATATGCTGATCAAAACAACAGTTTGCTTAAAAATGTTTAAAAATTATATGAGCTAGTTTTGCCTCTCTTGAATGAGGCCGTACGGCTGGAGGTATAGAAGTCTATTTGCAAGAGATTCACAAATGAGATTTGTTGGAAACAAGGCGTTAGAATGATCGGCTCACCAATTTGGTTATAAGGTATTTAAAAATTTTGTAGTAAGATTATAGTGTAAAATAATTTTTCTTCAATCTCTTTGCAAAGATGTCTCCAGGTAAATAAAAAAATGTATTACTGTTGATAAGACTTTAGAGACTAGGATTGCATTCAAATCTAGAAAAGAACCTAGCTATGGTATATGCCTGAGGTTAAAGTCTAATCACTCTTAGAATTTAGACAGGTAAGAAGAAGATTCATTGGGAAGTGGAAAAACACTTTTTTTGAGCCATCCTTAATGAGAAAAGATTGCAGATCAAGATGATGAAATATGACATAACTCAAGAATACAGTCCAGGAGATGATTAATCGCTAACAGAATTTGCAAGTGATGCACAAATGGGATTTACAGAACTAGTTTGATAGTGGAATGATTTCAAATGGTTGATGACATAGGAAGATTGGGATTTATCAGAGACTGTGGTTCAAGAATAATTTCGACGGCACAAGGAAATCTCAGTTACACGCCTCACAAAATGATTAAATCTACTTTATGAATGGAATCAACTATCAATGCATGAAACGACTACACATCCAGTAATCATTGAAATTGGAAGCTCTCAGATGTTGACTAGCAACAAAATTAGGGAATAAGAGCATTTTTCACACAAATGTTATTTAACCGACTACAATACCCAATCTAGAAAGGCAAATACTAATTGATAGAGGTTTGTTTTCCCATAATTTCAGGCAAACTAAATGATTATGATATAGATCTGCACATATTTTAGATTTTATCGAAATGATTGAAGTATTTGAGCATCCCATCAGGTAAGAGTCCTCCTTAAATGAGGGTTTAGAATTAGTGACATTACCGGCGATGGCATTCTCTGATCAATTCATTAATAACATAGAAGTTGATCATTGGATTCTAAACAACAATTATTACACTGTGATGGGTAAATGAGCACAATTTATACATCATGGAAAATTGATAACTATGGTTTAGATATTTATGACATAAGTGGGCGACTTGATGAATTACCAATTGCTTGAGCATCTGCTTCAATCGTGACCATACCATGACTTGCAAGGGAAATGCAGAAGGTAACCAATATACATAAATAGATGTTTGGTAGCATGAAATTAGACTAAAAATATAATCATGGATTTAATTAATGGTAACGAGTTTTGTTATGCCAGGGCCATGAGGCCAATTTATTCATTGCTAGAAAAAAAATTAATAATAGAATGAATTTGTTTAAGCATTATCAGGAAAATTCCCACGAGATCTTACAAGATGATGATGGTACAGGATGATTTCTACATAAAGGTAGTAGTGTATGCCAAAGGTAAACTAATATATTTAGTTTTAAAAAAGAAAACATTTGAAGAGATCAATAGAACTACAATTTGGGACAAAATATCATTATGGAGAGAGACTAATATGACGTGGGTCTCAGCTTGAACACACATAGGTCTACTTCATAGAAGAGATGTCCTCTAGGAGACCATGATTTAATGATTGTAGAGAAATTTCCTAATGGTTCATCAGTAGGGTGACAGGACAAGGCATCCCATGATTTTAGTAGACCTTGCATGGAGACCTTGGATACAATAGGCAACAGGAGGACATGAAAACATTATTTCGAGACAGACATGATTCATTTTTAGAAACACAACCATTAGAAACAACAATCAATCCAGAAGACATACCCAGGAATTTTTATTTCACCCTCAAGTTTCCAAATCCTCTTTTGAATCCTTTTCCCGTTTCAATTCCTTCTTTTCTCCAAACCTTCTCTCAAAATTTCTCCAACCCTTCTCTCAAAATTTCTCAAAATCTTTTCTATGTCTAAATTCTTCCAAAATCCCCTTCAAATATTCTACCTCACATAAAAATAGTCATATTCATAAATTTCCACTCCATCACAACCCCGTTATAGGAATCCACTTCCTCCAATATAATAAATGCATTAAATTTTCTAATACCTGGAAGATTCTCCCAACTAAGAAAAAAAATACAACTCACTATTATTAATTAGTTCATGATTGCAAAAATAGTGTCTTATAATTGCACAAGAATAAATTATTCACAAAATAATATATTAATTATTTATAATTTTATCTATTATTATTATTGTTGTTATTATTATCACTTATAATAATTGTTAATTTAATTCCTATTGGAAACCATATTTAATATATCTCAAACTTAACATTGCTTTATAAAACAACATAGGTCATTAATTTCTATTAAAGAAAATTATTCTTAAACTTAATATCATTTATAGAAAAATAGATTAATAATCTACTTGTTTAAATGAAAGACCAACACAACAACTCAAAGACTACAAACGAGAGAGCAAAAAAGACTCGATAATCAAGCCCATCAGATTGACTGACAAAATCCATGATTGAATACCCATCCTCATAGAGGATGTTGACAAACTAAGGGACCTCATGATATCTCCATTCCACAACTTCCATTGGTATTAAGGCATGCTCAGACCTAGTGGAGTTGATGTCTAGTACATGCAACCTGCAACAAACAAAAGTGTTGAATACAAACATATATATAATCATCAAAATAGGCTCATAGTGACAGGGAATTGCAGTGTAGTAGGGTATTTATTATGAATAATACTACACTGTCCCTTCACAAAACACATCACAAATATCCACATTAAATGAGTTCATTAGTAACTAAACAACGAGATGACACATAGTCGGATTGTTGCATAAATCATGTAGTAAAACTAATCTACATAATCAATTAACCCATAACTGATCACAACATAACCATAATGTACTAATCATAAAGTATCAACAATGTCATAATAATAATCATCAATGAAAATAATCAACTACATCAAAATAGTAAACCTATCATCAACATGTCTAACATACCCTAAGTATTCTAAGTATTTTACCTTCATCTTCATGCTCCTTAGCCTGACCACCTCACATCCAAGGTGAGAATGGAGGGGCACTACATCCTCCCCCCCTAAAACTTGACTTACTCCTGGAAGTCACAGACTAGGGTGGAAACATAACATGTTAGTATTGCAATTTTCTATTGCAACATATGCGTCCATATTAAGCAGTTATTCATAAGATAGGCACAATCATTCCATAACAATAAGTAGAGCATCAATTCTTTACCTCTAAGGCGTATCATGTGATCTAATTATATCTAATCACACATATTTTTAGAAATTTCATAATAATTAGAGAATTGCATTCACATATGATCAAGGAAAAATCCATCTCATATGTTATTTCCACTAATTAACAACCATGCAAAGTACAATTCTCTGCGGAGTCCTCCCTTAAACATACTATCAGAGGTTCAAAATGAACATGATAGAAACAACACTTAACAAAAAAGGGCCAATAGAAACAAACATTTGGAATAGCCACTATAAATTTTTTTAAAATAGATGCAAACCCAAGTGGGCAAATAATCAAATCCAATCTTAAGTCACAAAGTGCCAACAATTTTCAACAATAAATCAAGTACAAAGAAAAGAGTTTTGGTGACCATTCCTATCATAAGAAAGTTCAAAGAAATAAAATTCACTGTTAACCCCCTACAACACATGAAACAACTGTAAAAAATTCCAAAACAACCAAATTACAAAATAAATTCACATCATGATGTGACTAATTTTAGCCACAAAAAGGGAGTATCCGCTACACAACACTCAAGGACACAATGTCCAGAATGTGTTAGAGAATGTACACCATACACAGACAATTAAGTTAGCTACATTCTCATATCTAAGAATCATTTATAGAAAGATTTAAGGCAACATAGTAGCTACTTATTTACTACCAACTTCAATCTTTAATACAGTACAATTTCTTTTTACTAAGTTAAGGAAATATGCAATTGTTCCTTATACAAGAAGATATAAAGGAAATGTATGATGTCACACACAGGAATAATTCAAAACTATAATTGACTTTCATTATCACATTCATGATCTCATGGGCCCAACACAAGCTCCCATTTGATCTCCTGCACACAGGTCTTACACAGACATATACGATGATAACTTCCACAACAGATCTTCCACATGCAGTAATGACCAACTAGGAAATAGATATAGATTATTACGCAACCACATAAAGATACCCCACACATAACAACATCACATAACCACATAAATCACCAAATGATTAAGTCATTCCAATACTTAATTACATGTACTATTTAGGAAATTCATATTGGAAAATATATCATCACATTTTCAGAAATGAAGAAGAAAGAATATATTGTAGATACATAAGTAAAATAGGACATTAAGAATTTATTTCTTCTAGAGTCAATAACAAGTTTGTAAACTTATCAACCTTCTAACGTCATACTAATGTACATAGGTGGAAGGTACCATTACCAACTCACCACAAAGAGAAAATCACTTAACCTAGAGCAACAACAACAATCCAGAGGTCTCAGTGTAACAACCTGGGTCTGATACCAAGTGTAATACCCCGCCATGCAACCCTAGACATAAGTTTAACTAAGAAATTAAAAACGTGAATTATTATTATTTTAAATAGAAGTAATGACAACAAAGCATAACATAGTCTGATAGCAACAAGTTAAACTAACATCTCTAGGGATTACATTGCTGCATTATTAAAAATTAAACAATTTTCAACAACATGCATAGTTTAATCAAATAAACCAATTGAATCAAACTAGCATCTTTTATTATGACCTCCAAATACATCAAGAAGTTTGCACTAATATTACAAGTACAAATAGTTTGTCTTACAAGAGGAAATACATAGTTTCATTGCTAAAAAAACTCTTTTTCTAAATACATCAAATTACATATTGAATTCCACTAATACATAGGTCTCGATGCAAATAATACAAATAATTATCTTCAAATATAGGTGCAAACTGGAATCCACAACGACAGATACATCCACGAACCATGGCACCAGAAAAATCAATGGAATAATGCACGTCCACCCAACCATGTGGAACCCTGAGGTCCACCCCCCATGCTAGGAGATAATAATGAGGTCCCATGACAATAAATAGTCAGGTAGACAGTAGACTCAAAGGAATCAAGGACTACACATGACTCCATTACAACATAGGTAGCTAACACAACTAACCCAACAACACTTCCAGAGGTAATCATATAATGAATGGGGAAAAACAATTAGGGAATGCTAGACTGCAGTAGGGATGAGTGTCATCGCATGGTCCTAACAGGGGTTACCCTAACAGTCTCTAGCTAGATGTCAGCCACCATCCATGGGTTACCCTGACAGTCTCTCACTAGGTTCCGGCCCCCATCTATGGTTACCCTAACAGTCTCTTACTAGACGTCGACCCCATAGGGTGACACATGCGGAACCAACACTCCTTTTGTGAGGACAAGGAAGTTGATCTTGCCAACTAGGCCTTCTCATCCCATCCTTAGCCTGAACGAGCACTACAGGCATGGGTGAGGAATCCAATTATCTTAATTAGTGTGAAAACTACCCAACCCCTAGATTTATTATTAGGTTATCACTTGATTACAAAACTCCCAATGGGTTACCCTGGCTAGCCACTTTGGGTATCGGCCCCACATTGGAAGCCACTCCCCCTTCATTGCATCTAAATTCTTACAACCAATAACATAAGCCAAGCATGAACTATCACATTTCTCATCATGATTCCTTCACAACACAAGATATACATTGTTTCACAACACATAGAGCAAGGCATTACTCATCTTGCATAATTACATGAATAAGCACACTGTGCAAGGCATTATCCATCTTGTACAGTATCATAACATGCATAAGAAACCATATTTCAAGAATGCATTTCATTCAAATCACAAGATGCACACATAGCCAACCCCCACATAATCATACTCTCTTAGGCCTCTGGAATCAACCTATCCCCAAGTTACACAAACACATGACACTATAAAGACACACTAGTCAACATTACATTCACTTTCCAAGCACAACTTAAACCAAGATCCCTCATCAATACTTCAATAACCAACCGCAAATGCAACATATGATCTAATGCACTAATAATGGTCTTAAAGAATGTACATTAATTCCAACCATGGTCGATCAGCCCACAAACATAAAGTGAATCTATCAACTTGCACAAATATACTAATTATTAACTTAGTCCTTTACATAGAAAAGTAGTCATCACAAAATAACATTATTTATAAGCCGAATCAATTACCTCTAATGGATTCTATAATAGCATTAAGATTCTATGAACACAAGGTACATAATCTCCAAACAAAGATTGAAATTAAATTTCTATATAACCCTTGACTTCACGTAAAATATCCTACAGTGAACATAAAAAATTCATATAGATATTCTCCTAAAGATTTAGCATCAAAGATAACTAAATCCTATTTCATCCTACTAGGAAAAAAGGCATAACATCTCTACAAAGATAAACTCATTAATTTCTTGAATCTAATCAAGTGATTAATTTTACATTCAACAATCCCTCCATAATACAAAACACTATCATATAAGAAAATAACATTCACTAAAAGAAACATATCACCAATTGGCAAAGTATTATAGTTACTACACAAGGATGTTCTATATGCTAACAAGTCTTTATATTCATAATAACTTACAGAAATCAATAAAACTTACAATAAACACATGTTAAACACTAATGCAACCTCTTATTTCTTACTCCACACACACTAATCTATATCCTAACAGATAAATAACAAATCCGATACCTTACTTTCTATTCCAAACAAATTCTGACATTCTAGATAGCTTAGATGCAACCTTTGTAAGCTTATTAAATTAGCCTAATACAAAATCAAATTTCAACAAGAAACTTTCTATCACCATAACAATTTACTTGAACCATTACAAATTGCTACATAGAAACTTACTAAACATATTGTTTGGTAAGGGTAAGATGATTGTGCTTGAGGGAAAGAAATGAACCTCAGAACCTAATATATTGATCAAAATAACAGTTTGCTTAAAAATGTTTAAAAATTCTATGACCTAGTTTTGCCTCTCCTGAATGAGGCCATATGGTTAGATGTATAGAATTCTGTTGGCAGGAGATTCACAAATGAGATTTGTTGGAAACAAGGCATTAGAATGATCAGCTCACCAATTCGGTTATAAGGTGTTTAAAAAGTTTGTAGTTAGATTACAGTGTAAAATAAATGTTCTTCGATCTCTTTGCAGAGACATCTCCATGTAAATAAAAAAATGTATTATTATTGATAAGTCTTTAGAGACTAGGATTGCATTCAAATCTGGAATAGAAACTAGCTATGGTATATGTCGTAGGTTAAAGTCTAATCACTCTTAGAATTTAGACAGGTAAGAAAAAGATTCATTGAGAAGTGGTAAAACGCCTTTGTTGAGCTATCCATAATGAGCAAAGATTGCAAATCAGGATGATGAAATATGCCATAACTCAGGAATATGCTCCAGGAGATGATTGATCGGTAATAGAATTTGCAGGCGATGCACAAATAGGATTTACAAAACTAGTTTGATAGTGGAATGATGTCAAATGATCAGCAAGGTGAGTTCATTCATGACATAGGACGATTGGGATTTATCAGAGACTATGGTTCAAGAATAATTTCAACAGCACAAGGAAATCTCAATTACACGCCTCACAAAATGATTAAATCTGCTTTATGAACGAAATCAACTACCGATACATGAAATGACTACACATCTAGTAATCACTGAAATTGGAAGCTATCAGATGTTGAAATGACTCAAATGTTATTTAACCGACTACAATACCTAATCTAGAAAGGTAAATAATAATCGATACAGGTTTGTTTTCCCATAATTTTAGGCAAACTAAATCATTATAATACAGATCTGCACGTATTTTAGATTTTATCAAAATGATTGAAATATTTGAGCATCCCATCAGGTACGAGTACTCCTTAAATGAGGGTTTAGAATTAGTGACATTACTGGTGATGGCATTCTTTTATCAATTTGTTGATAACGTAGAAGTTGATCATTGGATTCTAAACAACAATGATTACATTGTGATGGGTAAACGAGCACCATTTATACATCATGGAAAATTGATAACTATGGTTCAGATATTTATGACATAAGTGAGTGATTTGATGAGTTACAAATTGCTTGACAATGTGCTTCAGTCGCGACCGTACCACGACTTGCAAGGGAAATGCAGAAGGTAACCAATATACATAAATAGATGTCTGGTAGCATGAAATTAGACTGAGCATGTAATCATGGATTTAAAGAATGGTAATGAGTTTTTTTATGCCATGGCCATGAGGCCAATTTATTGATTGCTGGACAAAAATTAATAATAGAATGAATTTGTTTAAGCATTATCAGGAAAATGCCCACGAGATCTTGCCAAATGATGATGGTACAGGACGAGTTATATAGAAATGTAGTAATGTATGCCAAAGGTAAACTCATATATTTAGTTTTAGAAAAGGAAACATTTGAAGAGATCAACAGAACTATGATTTGGGACAAAATATCATTATGGAGAGTGACTAATATGACATGGGTCTTGGCTTGAACACACACAGGTCTACTTCATAGAAGAGATGTCCTCTAGGAGACCACAATTTAGTGATTGTAGAGAAATTTCCTAACAGTTCATCAATAGGGCAACAGGATAAGGCATCCCATGATTTCAGTAGACCTTGCATGGATACATTGGATACAATAGGTTACAGGAGGACATGAAAAGATGATTTCCAAACATACATGATTCATTTTCAGAAACACAACCATTGCAAACAACAATCAATCCAAAAGATGTTGGAAAGAGACATTACTAGGCATGATAGATGTTGTCATTGATGGAAACCAAGATCATCCCAATCATCTGCATAACACAATTTGTTCACACTAGAAGTTAGAATCAGAATTTGTCTAAATCCGGGCAGTCAAGAAGAGAGCAGGTGACAGGGTCCGGTATCTTGGTCCGGATCTATCTGGTGGAAAGGCATGGTTTACTGCAGATCTCTGCTAGTTGTAAGCATTGTCAAGACACTCTAAATCTAGAGTTTCATCCTCCAAAGATGAAGGACTCAAAAGATATTAGCTTCTGAGTATCAGGTTTTAGTTTGACAGAACAAACAGAAGACGAACAGGCCAACCTTATGAATGATCTTATTTTTGGATGTATAGAAATTGTTTATTGGGAAATTAGTGATGATAAGTAGTGATAGCTGACATGATTGATAATTTACAAGTGCAAGTTTTGATCCGCATCTCATATTATGTATGGATCTAGCCAACAGAGTAGAGTACTCTACAAAGTTTTAAATGTTCTTGAAGTCAACTCATAAAATGATTGTAGATCATGTTGCAGATATATATACCCAATGGAATTGGATGATTTTGGTGTGTGTGTGTTGCTACGATGGAGTAATTGTGAAAAGAAGTAGAGATCAAAGTTTAGATGCTAGTAGAGCAGTAAGAGGAGGAGAGTAAGGATGAAGTGTATCAAGTCAGTTTTCTATGCTTAACTAGAATTGAACTCCAACATTGATAGATGCCAAATATCATTTCAAATTTATTCTAACTCTTCTTTCTTGTAGGCAGTGAGCTCTGGGCAGTGAGCCTGAATGCATGTGCATTCTCCATTGTAATACTTTTAACAGAGTATAATCTTTGTGGGTTAACCCCCACCATGATTTTCCCCTTAACCGGGTTTCCACGTCAAAAATCTTGGTGTCAAGTGTATTAATTATGTTTCTTCTCATATGTTATTGATGAATGCTAAAATGTTTACATTATTGATTTGATTATAAGTTGTAAAGGAAGATTAAGAGAAATAAATTGTTAAATTGTGTGACAACTGATTCACCCCACCACTCTCAGTTGTCCGGACCTAATTCAACAATTGGTATCAGAGTGAGGCTCCTTAAAAGAAGCTTAACAGCTTGAGGAAAGATCTTGGAAAGAGTTTTCAATGGGTTCACTCAAGGATCAACTTCAGTTGGCTCTAAAAGATCTTGATCAATCCAAATAATAAATATCTAATTTGAAGATGAAATCAAGGATGCTAATGATACCATTGAAATGTTAAAAGATAAATTAAAGAAGTCTATGGGAAGGAATAATGAGCTACTTCTACAGTTATCCCACTTAACTAAAGAAAATGGCATGAATGAAGCCTTGGAAGAAAGGACAAAGGAGTGTGAGAAGCTATCGAAAGAAGTTGATGTTCTAAAATTTGAGATAGAATCTAGGGCAATGAGGTTTACCAAATAAATTGAGACAAGGAAGAAGACTGAAGAAGATTTGAATCAAAATCTAAAAGAAAGAACTGATGAATGCTACAAATTGGACAGCGTAGTTGGTCATCTAAAGTCTGATCTACAAGAAAGAAAAGACAATGAAAGAGATCTTGAAAGACAAATTGTCAGTCTCAGACATGATCTAGAAGTTGCAAATGAATACAAGGAGAAGTTCAAGATAAGTTCAGCTAAACTTGAAGCAATACTTGACGGTCAAAAAAAGGTTGATGACAAGCATTGTCTTGGATATGAGAAAGGTGAAAGCTCTGGATCTAGACAAAGAAACATTCAACCAAGGAATGGGAGAAACAGACCTAGAAGACCTCCGGTAAGACAGCCTAATGCTCAAAGGTATCCATCTTTCAATGGAAATTGTTTCAAGTGCAATAAATTTGGTCATAAAGCCACTCAATGCAAAAGTAGAGTAAATCAAAATAATCCATCCTTCTTTGGACAATGCTTCAATTGTAAGGGGTATGGTCATAAATCTAATAAATGCAGAAGTATGATAATGAATAACTCATCAAATAGAGGAAATAGGAATTCCTTCAATGGCAAGTGTTTTGCATGCAATAGATTTGGACATATGGCCAATCAGTGTAGATCAAGAGAAAATTAACCAAATGGGCAAAGAAATGTTGTGTGCTTCCATTGTAACCGATCCAATCATTTTGCAAGATTCTGCAGAAGTAAGACTAATGAAAGAAGCGGTCCGGTAAACAAAAAATTAGATGAGCAGAGACAAGACAAAGGCAAAAGAAAAATTGAAGAGAATGAGATCTAGAATGAAACAAGTGACACATGGGACAAGAAATCAATTGTGAACCATAGTGATGGGTCCGCACCGGAATCCAGTGCAGATAATTTGTCAAGGAATTAAATTAGAAGCTCTAGCTCAGGGGGAGCTACAATAAAAAATCAAAATCCCCTAGCCAATAAGTAAGTGCCTAAATTTGACATAGTGAGAAAAGAGATCTTGGATTGTTTCATATCATTTGGAAGAATTTCCTGAACAAAAAAGGTGGATATGGCAAATTGCAGAATAATTCATGAGAAATTGTTCAACAAATAGAGTAACCAGATGTACTAGGGTAGAGCATTTATTACAAAGACAAATTAAGCATTGCAAAGCATAAAAGAGTCATTCATTCCCCAGATAGATCACTTTGCATCAGAAGAAAGCAAGAAGTGAAGGAGTGAATGAGCTCTAAGCTAAGAATTCTCAAGAGTTGAAGTGTGAAGAGGATCCACAAGGAAAACCCTAACCTCCAAAACAAGGTATTTCTATTTTCTGTGAAACCCCTTGAATTCTCAATCTTTGCAAATGGCTACACATTTAATTGTTGATGTCACTGAAAGGCACCATACTGAATTTAAGAAGCATCCTTACAAATCTATTGAAGTTGAACTGCTAGGTTCTTTTTCGGGTGTTCCATATGGGGTTTTACATGTTGAAGATATTGAAACATACATCCATTGTAACATGGATGAATTTGGAAACCTGAAACTCTTGGATTTGCTCAATAACAAATTAACTGGTGATAGTCATAAATTGAAATCGAAATACAAAGCCCTAGAAAGAAAACACTTTTTGCAAGTCATTAGGTTTCTGATATTTGATGAAAGTGAATTGGTTTGATATGTCTTGAGCCAAATACATAATGAGTTCATGTGGCTATTGAAACCATTTATGATTACAAAGGATGTTATCAAGACTATAACTGGGTTAAAATCCTCTAGGGGATTACCGATGTTGAAAGCCATAAAAAACTAGACAGTGACTGAGGCTACCGATGCCAAGTTTGACAAAAGGGCAATGACCATCAATGATATCATAGAACTTGATGTTAAATTTGCCTCCATGGTGATTAGGTACAAGATTTACTATTCCAGTAGGAAAAATTCTATCTCTGGAACTGTAATATATGCAACCTTTCAAATAGTAAAGGAGAATGTTGATTATGATCTTTGAGAACTACCACAGAATTAGTTGATTGAAAATCTGAGAAAAATAAAGAAAGATAGGAAAAATACCTTCAAATATGGTTCCTTGATTATATGTTTTTTCTTCTATTTTATGAATGAAGTACCTGGAATTCAAGGTGTGCATTGGAAAATCAACAAGCCAGTAGCATGGCAAATAAGAGATCACCTTCTCAATCTTGGTGACTCCCAAGCCCAAAAGACTGCCATTTGGGGCTACTTCAAAAACTTCCAAATTTTAATGCAAGCAAGGGAGAGAATCCTTAAAATAATTGTGGAGAAGTATGAAAATGACATATGTTTCATGGTTGACACAGATCAGTGCTTGATGGAAGCTATAGAACCAAGGACAGTTTGGATAATGCCTATGGGTTATGAGGTGGATGAAAGAGTCTTGGATATGTATGCTCAGCATCTTCTGAGCACACCTAAAGATACCTCTATGGAAAGGTTTGGAACTTACAAGGAATTGAGTCTAAAATTGCATGTGGAACTTAGATAGCTGGAGACCAAGAGGAAAGTGCAGAGGCAAGTTGAAAAGTATGCTAAAAGCATTAGCCTAACCAAGGAAGTAGTGAAACAGAACAGAGAAAGAATTGAGAAGGCTAAAAAATAAAAATAGGACAAGAAACAAGAAGATGCTCCAGTGGAACCATCCTTCACTTCAAGGACTACTAGAAGCTCTACTGCTACTTCTATTCCTCCTAAAACTGCAAAACTAGAAGTCAAACCATCTAGTGAAGCAAGTAAGAGAAAGAAAACAAAAGCCATAAGAATGAGTGTGGGCACAAAAGATGATGAGGAGATAGAGACAGATGAAGAAGTCAAAGAAATAAAATCCAAGAAAGCCAAAACTTTGAAGACTTCTGAAGACCAATTTTTCGGAAGCATTAAGAATAGTAAAAAGCAAGTAACTAGTAAGGTCGCTATGACTATTGATGAAATTGTAAAAACAATCACTGTTCATGGAAACTTAAAGCCTATCAGAGTTTACTATGATAAGTTTGATCAAGCAAATAAGAAAATTTTGGAATATACCATTATCATATATTTGAACAAATTCAATAGAGCCCTATTGGAAATTTTACAAGAACTTCCTAAGGGTTTAAGGAAAGTAATGGAAATGAGGAAAGAAATATCCAAGGCTAAAGATCTGGAGCTCAGAGAGTATGTCCTTTCTACTTTGTGTCTTGTAATGACTAGAAGAGAAGCAGATAAAATCCTTAGAGAAGTTAAAGAAAAATTCAAAAGCAAGGTTCGAATGAACAAGCTAATGCTTGGTAAAACTGAGGAAATTGCAAAAGAAACAGAGGAAATTTTGAGAAAGGCCCTAGACAAGGATAAATATTATATTATTTTAGAGAAACAATTTGAAGAAGACAATTCTCTAGTTCCAGAACTGGAAGCTCCAGAAGAAGAGATGAACAAGGGAATTGATGACCAAGGTGTTAATTAAGATCCTCCAAAGTTAATCTATGAAGAGACTAATGTTGGATTTGATTCATCAAATCTAAATGTTAGAGAAGTTCAGGAAAAGAACATCATTAAGTAGAAATCTGAGTTTGGTGAAGCCTCTATTCCAAAAGAGGAACAAGTCAGTTAGGAGGACATAGAAATGACAGACAAAATAATTGATGCAAAAGAAACTCTTCCACCTGATCTTTCTAGAAAAGAAGAGGACATTGCTGCCAAATAGACCCCTCTAGATCAAGTAGTGAGTGGTGAAGATAGAGAAAAAATTTCACCTGCAAGTGATAAAAGAAATGATAAAGCAAAGGAAGAGAAGGAAGAAAACCAAGAAGACAAAGCAAAAGAAGATGGTGCAAATGTTGAAGCACCTAAAATAGATGCTAAAAAAATTGACGAACAAATGGATGATTCAAAAAATGTTGCAAGAGACACTGTAGATGTAGTGAAAAGTTTTCTTGAAAAAGAGATGATTGAGCTTGATGAGCCTAAACTACTCCAAAGTCTAACCAATCCAGATGCTCTCTCTCCCATTCAATTGATGAAAATAGCACCATTCACCCAAGTAAAGGCTAGAGAAAAGTTGTTAAAGTCCCACATGGAGGATAATGATCTACTGGGCCTTGCAACTGGGATTTTGGAGAAGTTAATGCCTTCCTACTAGAAGAGTCCATCTAATTCCCCCTTCAGACATCTGAAAAATCTTGTAAGTTCTGTAAATACTCATTTTGAATACTTTGAAAAATCTGCAGAGGCAAAAGTCCGGAAAGAGTTTTCGGATAAGAAATTTAGTGAAGTACTGAATCTAATAGGAAATGATAGGATGATACTCGGCATTAGCATAAGGAGTATTCAGAATGCTTTAAATGATGGAAGAGATATGTACAAATTATATCTATCATGGCTTAAAAGTATTGAGGATATTGAGAAGAAGATAAAGGAGCAAGAACATAAATTGTCAAATCTTTCTCAAATTTTTGATCCTCTAATAGTTTCACCTATAGGTCAGGAGTGTCAAGTAATTAGCTTCATAGATGAGATAAAGAGGCTCAGTAAAAAAAAAGTTACATTATGAAGAGAATGTGTGAGCTCTAGGAATTGATTTCCCCCAAGTTAGAAACCATGTTTAATGCCTTATCAGAAGCTCAAACTGCACTTCGGACAAGGAATCCTTCAGATCTGACAAAGGCATAAGCATGTGCATTTTTGTCGAGTGGACACATCTCAATTTTGGATGGAATAAAGGTAACTTGGGCCTCTGAACTTGTGCAATTGAAAAATAGTTTTGCAGATAATCTCAACTTCATGTGAATAGAACTTAATGATTAGTTGTACATATGTGGTCCTATATACAAATTTTTGGAGAATTTTCTCTTGCAGACCCCACCCTTTTCCATTTATGTCAAAGGGGGAGTGAAGATTAGTGAAAAATGAGGAATCTAGCTAAGGGGGAGCACTGGAAAGCAGTGTGAACAACAGTATGAAGCAAAAGCAAAGGGGGTGCTACTTTTGACACTTAGTCTTTTTTCACTAAGTGTTGCCATCAATGCCAAAGGGGGAGATTGTTGGCAAGAGACACTGCTAGGCATGATAGGTGTTGTCATTGATGACAACCAAGATCATCTCAATCATCTGCATAACACAATTTGTTCACACCAGAAGTCAGAATCAGAATTTGTCTAAGTCCGGGCAGTCTAGAACAGAGCAGGTGACAAGGTCTGGTAACCTGGTCTAGATCTATCCGGTGGAAAGTCATAGTTTGTTGTGGATCTAAGGTAGTTGTAAGCATTGTCAAGACACTCTAAATCTAGAGTTTCATCCTCCAGAGATGAAAGACTCAAAAGATATTAGGTTCTGAGTATCAGGTTTCAGTTTGATAGAACAAACAGAGGAACAGGCTAACCTTGTCAATGATCTTATTTTTGGATGTATAGAAGTTGTTTATTGGGCAATTGGTGATGATAAGTAGTGATAGCTGACATGATTGATGATTTACATGTGTAAGTTTTGATCCACATCTCATATTATGTATGGATCTAGCCAACAGAGTAAAGTACTCTACAAAGTTCTAAATGTTCTTGAAGCTGAGTGGTAAAATGATTGTAGATCATGTTGTGGATATATATACCTAATGGAATTGGATGATTTTGGTGTGTGTGTGTGTGTGTTGTGACTATGGAGGAATTACGAAAAGAAGTAGAGATCAAAGTTCAAATACCAGTAGAGCAATAAGAGGAGGATAGTAAGGATAAATTGTATCAAGTCAGTTTTCTATGCTTAACTAGAACTAAACTCCAGCATTGATAGATGCCAATTATCAGTTCAAATTTATTGTAACTCTTCTTTCTTGTAGGTAGTGAGCCTTCTTTTGAGTAGTGAGCTCTGGGCAGTGAGCCGGAATGCATGTGCATTCCCCATTATAATACTTTTAAAAGAGTATAATCTTTGTGGGTTAACCCCCACTATGGTTTTTCCCTTAACCGGGTTTCCACATCAAAAATCTTGGTGTCAAGTGTATTATTTATGTTTCTACTCATGTGTTATTGATGAATGTTGAAATGTTTACATTATTGATTTGATTATAAGTTGTAAAGGAATATTAAGAGAAAGAAATTGTTAAATTGTGTGACAACTGATTCACCACGCCCCTCTCAGTTGTCCAAACCTAATTCAACAAAAGACATACCCGAGAATTTTTGTTTGACCCTCGAGTTTCTGAATCCTCTTCTAAATCCTTTTCCCATTTCAATTCTTTCTTTTCTCCAACCCTTCTCTCAAAATTTCCCCAAATCTTTTCTGTGTCCAAATTCTTCCAAAATCCCCTTCAAATATTCCCCCTCACAAAAAAAATAGTCATATTCATAAATTCCCACTCCATCACAGCCCTATTACAGGAATCCACTTCCTCTAATATAATAAATGCAATAAATTTTCCAATACTCAGAAGATTCTCCCAAATGAGAAAAAAATCTGATAACTCACTAAAATAAATTAGTTCATGATTGCAAAAATAGTGTCTTATAATTGCACAAGAATAACTTATTCACAAAATAATATATTAATTATTTATAATTTTATCTATTATTATTATTATTGTTGT
Organism: Cunninghamia lanceolata; assembly: GCA_027924645.1. Classification (NCBI taxonomy): domain Eukaryota; kingdom Viridiplantae; phylum Streptophyta; class Pinopsida; order Cupressales; family Cupressaceae; genus Cunninghamia; species Cunninghamia lanceolata. The sequence continues at coordinate 5,679,017 of BSBN01000739.1, forward strand.
TGTTGTTGTTGTTGTTGTTGTTATTATCACTTATAATAATTGTTAATTTAATTCCTATTGGAAACCATATTTAATATATCTCAAACTTAACATTGCTTTATAAAACAACATAGGTTATTAATTTCTATTAAAGACAATTATCCTTAAACTTAATATCGTTTATACCAAAATAGATTCATAATCTACTTGTTTAAACCAAAGACCAACACAACAACTCAGAGACTACAAAATAGAGAGCAACAAAGACTCAATAATCAAGCCCATCAGATCGACTGACAAAATCCATGACTGAATACTCATCCTCATAGAGGATGTTGACAAACTGAGGAACCTCATGATATCTCCATTCCCCAACTTCCATTGGTATGAAGGGACACTCAGACCTGACAATTCAAGTGGAGTTGATGCCTGGTACCTAGAGCTTGTAACAAACAAACATGTCGAATACAAACATATATTTATAATCATCCAAACAGGCACATGGTGATAGGGAATTGCAGCATAGTAGGATACTTATTATGAGTAATACTACACTGTCCCTTCACAAAACACATCACAAATATACACATTAAATGAGTTCATTAGTAACTAAACAACTAGATGACACATAGTCAGATTGTCCTATAAATCATGTAATAAAACTAATCTACATAATCAATTAACCCATAATTGATCATAACATAAGCATAATGTACTAATCATAAAGTATCAATAGTGTAATCATAATAATCATCAATGAATGTCATCAACTACATCAAAACAGTAAACCTATCATCAACATGTCTAACATACCCTAAGTATTCTATGTATTTTACCTTCATCTTCATGGTCCTTAGCCTGACCACCTGCACATCCAAGGTGAGAATGGAGGGGCACTACACATATGCCAAGATTAGATCCATCATTGATAGTAAATTATTTGATAGTCCATCAATGAAAAAAATTGGTCAAGCAAAAATTGAGAAAGATGCATTCCAAAATTGCCTTAATGGTCAAAGCAGAGTTAGAAAAGCTCTTGGTAGTTGGTTTTATCAAACCGATAGATTATCCCAAGTGGATCTCAAACATTGTACTTGTAACCAAACCAAATGGAACCATTAGACTTTGTAATTATTTTAGAGACATCAACAAAGCTTGTCCAAATGATGATTTTCCATTACCAAACATTGATATCATAGTGGATCTGACGGTAGGACATGAGATGCTATCTTTAATGGATGGATTTTAGGTTTATAACCAGATCAGAATAGCCAAAAAAGATTAACATAAAACCTCTTTCATTTGTGTCTCAGGAACATACTGTTGACTCGTCATGCCCTTTGGTCTAAAAAATGATGGAGCTTCATAAACAGATGGAAGATTATGTAGATGATATACTGGAAAAATCAAAAACTAGAGAAGGTCACCTATACATTTTGGAAAACATTTTTGATAATCTAGAAAAGTACAATGTTAGATTGAACCCTAAGAAATGTATCTTCGGAGTGACATCTCAAAAAATCTTGGGTTATATCATGTCCAAAAGAGGAATTGAAGTTGATCTAGCAAAAGTCAAAGCTATAATAGAAATGCATCCTCAAAATCTAAGACAACTTAGAGCTTTGCAAGGAAAATTATAATCTATAAGGAGGTTTATTACTCAACTTGCAGACAATTGTCAACTAGCTTGTTGAAGAAAAATGCATAATTTATCTGGGATCAAAACTACCAAGAAGCATTTGACAAACTCAAAGAGTACTTGGGATCTCCTCCTATGTTGGCACCACCTATTCATGGAAAAACCCCTTATTTTATACATCTCAATAACATGAGTAGCATTAGGGGCTCTTTTAGTACAAAATGATGATAATGGTAAAGAATGAGCAATCTATTATATCAACAGAACTTTGGTGGGCTATGAACTGAACTATTCACCCATTGAAAAGGCATGTCTCGCAGTTGTCTTTGCATCACAAAAGCTTAGGCATTACATGTTGAGTTATCAAATTAAGCTTATATCAAAGATTGATACTCTCAAATATCTACTATCCAAAGCATCTTTGACTAGTTGTATGGAAAAATGGGTGATGATGCTTAGTGAATTTGACATTAAGTATATTGACAGAAAAGCTATAAAGGGACAGATAATAGCATATCAATTGGTAGAGGTACCTATAGAATCAGATCATCCAATAATAATAGAATTTCTTGATGAATCAATTCTAGACGTAGATACTATTCCATCCTAGCAATTGTATTTTGATGGTTCTCATACTCAGCGTGGCTGAAGAGCTGGAATACTCTTTGTTACCCCTCAAGGAGATTATATACCAAAATCATTTCACATTCAGTTTGCATGTACAAACAACAATGCCAAATATGAAGAACTAATCAAAAGATTAAAATTGGCTATAACCAGTAATATCAAAGAATGCAAATTCATGGAGATTCCCAACTAGTGATCAAACAAGTATATAATGAATATCAAACAAAAGATGAAAAGTTAATGCCATACAAGAAACTAGTTGATACATTCAAAGCATATTTCAACAAGATCACATTTGAATAGATCTCAAGGATTCACAATAAAGATGTTGATGCTATGGCCACAATTGGTTGAATGATAGAGATGCCTGTAAATGATCCCAAAATTGAATTCCTGATAGAGCAGTTATTTATACCATCTTTTGATATCCCATAATCAGAGTTGGTGTGTGATATTGTTGGTTCTAACTCCACTTGGTTCAATGAGATCTACCATTACCTTCATATCCAAATCATCCCACAAAATCTTTCTAAATCCCAATGTCGCTCATTGATTTGTCATTCTTCCCAATATGTCCTCCTCAGCGACACGCTTTATTGAAGGTCACTAGATGGTGTCTTGTTTAAATGTCTTAACCTGGAAGAAGTCCAAATTGTGTTACATGAGATATACAAAGGCATATGTGGTGATCATTCTAGTGTCCTTCCTTAGTCAAGAAATTGCTTCACACAGGATAATACCAGCCTACTATGGAGCAGGATACATATGATGTTGTCAAGAAATGTGTACCTTGTCAGCAACATAGCGACATAATTCATGCACTAGCACAAGAACTGCAAACTATCACTACTCCATGGCCATTCTCACAATGGGGGCTAGATCTAATTGGAAAAAATACATCCCTCCTCCTCAAATGGCCACAAATTTATTATCGCTGCTACCTAATACTTCACCAAATGGGTTGAAGCAATTTCTCTTACTTACATAATGGGAAAGCAAATATCTAAGTTCATCTTCCATTATATCATTTGTCACTATGGTATTCCTCAAGCCATAGTCACAGATAATGGTTGCCCTTTTAAGAATCAAGATGTCAAAGAGCTTTGCAACAAATTCAAGATCCAACATCACTTTTCTACTCCTTATTATCCGCAAAGCAATGGCCAAGATGAAGCAACTAATAAGAATCTTCTAAAAATCTTGAAGAAAATGGTGAACGAGGATGGCCATGATTGGCACTTGCAACTTAATCCCACTCTTTAGGCTTATCAAACCAGCATCCGTACTCCTACGAGTGCCACACCTTATTCCTTGGCGTATGGTTCTGAATCTATTTTACCTATTGAGATTGAGCTCCCATCCTTGCGAATATCCTTACAACATTTCATTTCAGATGACGAATATCATGTGTCAAGATTACAAGAGCTTGAATTGTTGGACGAGAAGCGACTTACAACTCTTAATCATCTAAAATCTTATCAAAATCATCTTTGCCGAGGCTACAACAAAAGGATGAAACCTCACAAATTTGAACTTGGAGATCTTGTTCTAATAGAAAATCAAAGAAATCTTGTTGATCGTGCAAAGAAAGCAAAGTTTGAACTTAACTAGTTAGGACCTTTTGTTGTAACCAAGAGATATGGATCAGGAGCTTACAAACTTTCCACTCCAAAAGGTCAACCTTTGGAAGAGCCTATCAACATAGCCCATCTAAAATGGTTCTATACCTAACTCCAAGCATCCCAATTCAAAATAAAAATAAAAATAAATCTAAAAAAAAGTTGTCTAGTGGTGAAAACTACTTAAGTGGTGCCCTGGATAAGTACCATGGTGAAAACCTATTCGCAGGTGCCATGTGTAGAAAATTTGAGTTGTCCCACCCATCCTTTAGGTAGCTTTTTTGCATCAGCCATCACTCCATCATCCATCTCACATCCATAATAAATTCTATTCTCCATTCATCCCCCATCCATATCTTGCAATACGAATCTATTCAGTATCATCTAGTCATTGTTTTACCTTTTATTTAGAGTTTCATTATCACCAACTTTTCCATTAGTCTTTTCCCATCCCTTCACCTGATCCCATCCTAGTATTCTTTTGTCCACCTATGTCGGTCTATGTGTCTTGGTACCTTTGGGTTCCTTATACTAAACTCTTGACTTCATCTAGATTTTCAGTCTCATGCAATCCCATAATAAAGTTTTCAACACCAAGTCTTCATCATTTCCCTCCATCAAATCATTAAAATCATAAAAACACAAAATTAAACAAAACAAACACAAACTAATTTTTGACACTCGCACAATCTAAGACATATCTCAAAAACACTTTGAAACTCTTAGGCAAAAATGTGAAACTTGTCACCTAGCGATTTGATCTTGTATGCAGTAATTAAGTTGTGGATCCCTCATGCCAAACCATCCTTTACCTATCTTATCACATCCTTGCCTTATCCAAGGATATATCATTCCCACAACAAGCACTTATCCATTGTTTGTGTTAATCTTTGGCACAAAATTACACTAACTTCATCACTTATATCATGATTAAGTCTTTTGGTTCATGATTTATTTTTTTGACTTGGGGCAACATTGTGTATGCATGCTTTGTTTGTTTTTCTTGTGTGTGTTGACTCATTGTTGTCTTGTGTCTGGTATCGGTCCTTGCAACATACATGTCACAACATCATCATGCTCTTTCATGTCATAGTGCCATTAGGCATATGCTTGTTCATGACTTTACTCCTTTACACATTTGACACATCGTCTCCCTGGTCCTTATACCTCGGTGCATAAGGTCAGGTGCTATATCAAACATTCGGTTGCTCAAATTTTAATTAGCATAACTCTATCTCCTTCCCTTCCTTTCCTTTTTCAAGAGCCTATCCATCTCCTTCGTCCATGCATATCCTCTTGAGGGGACATCATATACCGATCACCAATCCTTCATTTTTATGAGCCCCATCTGATCCAATTTTTTTATGAGCCTCGTTCGATCTAATCCAATCCAACCCAAAATCCGAATCCAAAACCTATGTTTTAATATTCTTTGAAACAAAATTGCTTTGCAACATCATCTCAAAGAGGGGCAAAATGTAGACATAAAAAACTAACCATCATTAGATCCCTAATTATTCCCCTAACCTAAAGATTTAATTAATTTTAATTAATTAATTAATCTTTTACTTTTACCATATTTCGTAAATAATAAATTAAAACTAATTTATTATTTACCTATAACTTCTTTTTGATAATAAATTAAATTTAACTACTTTAAGTTAATATTAACTTAAACCTAAAAACCTTACCTAAAACCATTAATATACCTACCTTTTTCCCATGCAACTACCCAAACTAGTTTTACCAAACTTTATAAAACCTACCCCTCATTTTCAATTACCCCCTAGAGAAATTACCTTTGGAGTTATGCAAATCATTCAAGCAACCACAATAAAATATTTGGTAACTTTTATCATTATTTGTTTTCAATAGTTTATCATCGTCTTTTTGTTGCACTAATTATAGATTTTAGCGTTTGGTGTTATTTTCAAATCTTGTCAAGGAAATATATATTTTGTTGCATATAGTCCCATTTGTTGAAATGTAATTAAGCACCCATGCCTTAGCTTTTTCTTCGTCATGTGTATGTCACCTCATTGTTTATTCATCCCGAGTCCAACTTTACTTAGTCACTCTTCGAGTCGTTGGCATTTCTTTACATTCTTGAACCAAAGTCAGTAGGTTCAAAAGTTCTTAAACTGCCTGACTTCCCGACTTGCCTACAAAGTTCAATGTCTTAAGTCTCCCTTTGTGTATTAGTATCATGAATTTTATTTGTTGTCAGGAAGTCAAAAGTTCTTTGAAATTTTGAACCTCTGACTTGGGGTTCAAAGCTTCAATTTATTCCTGACTTGCCAACTTTGAAGAAGCTTATTCTTTCATATGATCCTTTAGATGCATTGGCGTATGGTATAAAGGAATGACACTTGTCACTTCGCATTTAAGTAGAAGTATGTGAGAAAAAAGTGGCACAATCTTTAGAAGGAAACTCGAGACATGTATTAATGAGTTTAAAATATAAATTCGCCACCAGAATTTAATGTTCCCCACAAGCTAATTTATGTGAAGTGACATTGATAAATTCTTCATCTCACTTAAGGTTGTATCATTTCACAAAGGGAATGTGTATCAGAGTAATAAATGGCTAGCTTGTTACGTGTGGGATATCAGCATAACTTCATTCTCATAGGTCAGCATGATTAGCAGCACCATCTTTTTCTTGTTTTACTCTATTATAAAAGCACAACACTTTCTTTGGGAGTTAGAAAATTTCTATTCCCATGTATCTACATAAAGAACTTCCTATTAGTGCCTTGCATTATCCTATGTTGTCTACATATGTTTTGGAGTCTCTGGTTGTCTGGTTTCTCAAGTATATGAAGATGAAGTTCAAATTTCAAGGAATTCCTATGGCCTCCATCATAGAGAAAGGTTTGTCTAGGGTGAGAGATACCAATTCAGGTCATGTTGATTTCAAAGATTTCTGGAGAAGAATGTAGTCTAAAAATTGAACTCCTCTGGTGAAAAAAGTTGTTAGTAGTGGATTGGATAAAGATGGAGGATTTCCACCCACGGTGCATTGTCCTAAATTGATAGTGGCATGTGCCAGTGGCTACTTTCTAGAGGCTCGGGAGATAAGAACCCCTAATGGCATTGTCGTGGAAAAAATTGATTTTGAATCTATCGCTCTAGATCTAAATTTGCAGGAGCAAAAAGACAATGCTGATTTTTCTATGTCCTCTTCCTGGAATTATTACAATGAAAGGAAAGATTGGTGCCTTACTCGCATTGCTAAGAGCTGGTTGGAAATTGAAAAGACTAAGAAATCCCAGCTTCCCAATAATCTACAAAGGAGCCATTTTAAGGAGGAGATTTGAGATATGATAACCTTGTTGAATAGAGTAGTTGGGAGCCTAGAATAGGATACTTTTGAGTTTTTTATGTGCAAATTCATTTCACTGATTTGTGGAGACCACCACATTCATTGGGTGAAGATTATTAGCATATGTTTGCATAAGCAGTTGATGAATTTTGCAAGAAATGTGAATTTCCACATGTGTTCCCATCTGGTGTATGTCTTGGCTCAAAGAAAAGTAGCTTGGCCTAGCTTGAGGATTCAAGGAAATCCTACTGCAAGTATTCCTGTGTACTGGATTTTCCCTTAGTTGCAGAAAATGGAAGGTATGAAAGATTTCAAGTGAGTGAATGATGCTTTTTCTATGATGTTGACTAAGAAGATTTATAGCTCGATAGAGCAAAGGTTTTAAATTGAAGCATCCACTCTAATCATGCAATTTGGAAGCTTTTACATACAGTTTGATTGTTTCTCTTATTTGTGAATCAGGGGTTATGAAAATGCCCCGTTGAAATTGCCACGGTACCCATCTGACTATCTGGTGTTTCTATAGTTGTGTCGTCAGATGGCGGCGGTGAATGTACAATATCAATCTATAAATAAGAAGGGGTATTGTTTCCCTATGACCCTATCTTTCTATTCCTACAAATAAAATGATGTAGACAAAAATGTTGACAAACTACTATTGGAATTTAATCTCCACAGTTTATCACCTCGCGCAACATTTGACAAAAAGAATTTCATAAAAGAAAATATGCATGGGGGTGGTTCTTATCTGCATCAGCCTCAACTCGAAGACTTTTGGGAAGACTGTGTAGATGAAAGGCAAGTGTAGAGGAGAAAATCTCCAAGTTCCTGATGATAACTTAGACATCATGGATGAAGGTTACCATGATGTGTCAATGAAACCCAGGCTACCTTCTGTGAAATGGTTTGAAAAGGAAATTGCAGATGTAAGTTTTCCTTCCCTTCATGTATTGAGAAGAATGGAGAAATGGTTAAAGGGGAAGGTGAAGGAATGTGCTAGTTCTACAATGCCACAGGATTCGACCTCTCAAGGCCAAAGAAGGTCTCAAACTACCCACTCATACAAAAGGTCTTCTAGTTTGGACCTGACTCTTCAAAGAGTCAGCTCACTATCGAATGGCTGTGATGACAAGCCCCTTGAGGAGATTGGAAAGCAAATGGCATGTGAACAAGACACTCAACCAATGAGAGGAAATACCAGAATGGTTGCTTCTTCATCCAAGGCAGACCATATGCCATCTATTAATAACCGTGTAAGTGATAGTGATTTTTTTATTTTCTCTCAAATTGGAGAAGATAGTTTGTTCTAATCTCTGTTAAGTCCAAAGAATTCCCCTCATCAAAATGAACCTCAAGAATAGAATTCTCACCTTGTGCCTCTAGTTATTACTATTGATGCTACTAATGTTCCGACCCCCTCTCCTAAATGGCTGAGGAAAGTTGTCCAAAGGAAATAGAGGTATACCCCACCTGTAGACATGAAGGTATTGATATTGTAGCTAATTTACTACAAAGTACTTCTAAGCCCAAATGTGCCAAAAGAATGTTGAGAATGGAGACTGATCCTACCTCGAGAAACTAATTTCTAGAAATTACAGATCTAGTAGTGGACACGAATGAGGATGAAGTGATGGAAGCTGAGTTTAGAATGAGCAGGGTGGATTTAGGACCTTCTACTACAGAGGGTGACCTTTACCATGTTAAATATTTAGTCAATAACATATCTAAAAGGGTAAAGCGGCTACAGGAGGAAAATTCAAAGATACATGCCCATGTAAGTTCTTTGTCATGATCTTTTGTTAATTCAGTTGCTAAGATAATAACACCCACAGCTAAAACTCCCTCAAATGTCAACCTCTACATTCTTGATCCTAATTTACTTTAGCAAGTAAAAACATCATTGAATTTTAGAAATGATATAGATCAGTGGGCCGAAAAGAGTTGTTTTTTATGGTCTCATGTTCATAGAGGAGGCAGTAAAATTATGTGATTCCATATATGTGAAAAAGGAAGTTTTAATAGCAGAATTTGAAAAGGCTAGAAGTGATCATCACAGTCTATCTCTAGCCTCTAAAGAGATACAGGAGATGGTTGATATGGATTTTGGTATCTTAGTGGTTGAAGAAGTGATAAATGATACTAGAGAACTAGACATACTTATGTGGGCTGATGTAGTTGAATGGAAACTAAGTCTTATAATCACAATAGAAGATGAGATGAGAAAGGTAATTGTGGTCTATTACAAAGAAATGATGAAAATTAAGAAGGATTTTTCTGCTCTGGAGGTGGAAGCTAATGCATCAATGATAAGAAGCTCCTAGATGTCAAAGTAATAAAACAAAATTTGAGAAGGGTAGTAACTGAGGAAATAGTAAATTATGATGTAATAATAGGAGAATCACTAGGGAGACTTGTGAAAATGGTGGCCTATATTAACTCTGATAGAAATGAGTTTAATGAGGTGCATCAAAAGGTGGTGGATGCTGATAGAGCAGTGATGAAAACCAAATGTCGGATTACCATGACAAGAATTCAACCTAGGATGTCTTTGACACATATTATCAACGAATATAGGGAATACAAGGCAAGGTTGCAGGTGTAGGTACCTCAAGTGGTGCAAAGTGGCACAAGACAATGTGAACAAACTAAGGAAAAGGAAGTGATGGGTGAGGTGGACAACAGCGATGAGGATTTGCAAATCCTCAATTGATTTCATTTTCATGCTTTAGTTGTTTTATGATATTTGCTCTAAAACTATTGTCTCTAGAGGGCCCCTTTATTATAATTATTGTTTAAACATCTTTTAAGTTAGCTATTTCAAGAAGCCATTATAGTTTTTAAAGATAGTTACTTTTGTCTTAGCTATATATTCTGAATAGCTAGCCGATTTATGGATCTTTTGACAAACTTTGTTTTGGAAGGGTGATAGTAAATTTTGGTTTCAACTACTTTGATACATGCAATGAGAATCAATATAGTGAGATTTTAAATGATCATGGACATTGTGTTATGGTTATTTGGATTCACGTTCTACCTATATTGAATGTGTTGCTGCTAGTGTTGGCAATATTTGTGTATGGAGGTGGTTGGATATTTATAGTTCTTGCTCATTGCTGAGAATTGTCTATCTTTTGATTTATTATTTGAAATGGTGAATATATGCTATATGATATCAGTTTGTATTAATTCATGGATATTGTGTTGGTGGAAGTCTTTGAGCTTCTTATAGTTTGGTTGTAAATCTACCTTTATTGCTTTGTGGTTAAAAGCTCTGCGTTTATTTTTTCTTTCTGGTTAAGGGAAATTCTAATTTTCATTCATAAGAATATCTTTTGAAGGTAGATACGCCTTGTTAAAGAAGTAGAGAGACTTTATAAAATACCAATATATTAGGCTCAACTGTTGATTACATTTGTTATTTGTTTAGGTGAGAGTATATAGAGTTAGGTGACAAATCTGTTAACCAATAGATTTTTGGTGACTCTTCTCAGGATAAATATCAAACATGTATATGTATATATCTTTTGTGAGTTGACTGGTTTTTGGACTTTATGGTTCTTCATGGAAGTTGTGCACCAATTTTACAACCTAACGTAGACTGGCTAGTAGGAGAGGAGGAAGATATTATTACTGGCCTTAGACTTGTAGCCTAGAAAACTAGAAGAACAAACCAACAATACCATCAAGTTGACGAAGTGCTGGAAGAAGAAGAAGAACTTGGTGAAATTATAAGAGAAAACATGCATCGTTTTGTTGATACTCAAAAGATAGTCTTTATTATATGAGTTGTTCTAGTGCCTAGGAGAGAAAGGCCTTTGCAAATCCAAGCAGTTCTTGATAATAGACCAAGGAATCCCACTGTTAGACCAAGAAATCAACTCCTTGCATGACCGGGTCACCCTCATAATAATCAGTAAGTGGTTTGGCGACTCTACTTAATCGTTCTTATTGTTACATTGTGGAAGTGGGCTATGAAAAGATATACCCCATGTGATAGACAAAGGGGTATCTCTGATATTGACTTTGATTTTCTTCAATGTTTAAACTTTGCTCCTTTCCCTCCAAGAAGAAGAGTCAATTTTTTTAGTAGACCATCTTCTCCCTCACCTACAATGAGTTCTACTAGTTCATCTTGTCAAAGCTTGACTTTGCACGGTACTATCTTTCCATTACAAGTAATTTTTTCCCATTTTAATATGGCTCATCCTCAGCCTCCACCTATTCCATGGGGTGCTTCTATTGGACCGCTTAGTCTTGGGGCAAATTTGCATGATTTACCTAGAGGATCAGGTAAAAACTTACCCAAATTTAGAGGTGATGAAAGGGTTACTCCAAAAGAACACATAAATGCACTCTTCGCTGCATGTTCTATTTTAGGAGTCCAGCATGAAGATGTGTTCGTTAGGCTATTTGTTGAGTCTCTTGCTGACACTGCTGCCAAATGGTTTTATCATCTCCCTAATGCGTCTATTAGAGATTGGGCTTCTATTAGATGCCAATTTGAAGATAGGTTCAAAACTACTGACAATGAACACACATTAGTAGCCCAACTCTCCTCCATAAAGAAAGAGGTTCATGAAAAAATAAGAGAATATGTAGCCAAGTTCAACAGACTTGCAAATAGAATTCCTGCTAATGTCAGACCTAGGGATAGATTGTTGATGTGTTTCTTTATCAATTCGTTGCCCCTTGATATCAGTTATTCCATAAAGAGACAAGGAGTTCCTAACTAGGTTGATGCTTAATCATTGGCTATTGTTGAAGATGATCTAATAACTGCAGGAAAGTGGAAAAGAGAATTGTAAATTGTCAAACCTTCACACCTAATTCTACTGATCCTATTATTTAGAGATTGGCAAATGATATTATCACTCTGAAATGACAGATGCCTAAAGGTCCTTAGCAATCTCTTCAAGGGGGTTATAATAGGACATTGCAGTTACCTGGTCCAACCCAAAGGTTAGCAATTGAAGGAGGACCCTCGACTAGTAAAAATAACCATATGGTATGCAAATTTCATCTTACCTCTGATCATGATGGAACATCTTGTCCTGAGATGATGAGATTCATGCAGATGCTTTCTATGAATGAGCATGTAGAAGAACCTCATGTGGAAGAACTCTTGATGGGCGTTTTTGCACTCAACAACGTAGGTGTGATTGCTGGTTTCACACCTCTCTTAAAAAAGGTATCCTATCCAAGATAGGATTGCCCCAAGGATAATACAGCTAGGTCTTAGCTTGGTTGGAATAACTTCAATGGAATTTCTAGCTATGCCAACAAGGGGTCTTACATGAAATGTAGGGTTTACGAAAGATGGCAGCAATGTATATGCGGAAACCCTAGTGGTTTAGACTGTAAAGTCTAAAATTTCAGCAGATGATCAATGTAATGCTACTAAAATCCTAAATCTACCAAACTTTATGTAAAGAAAATTCAAAAGGAAAGGGAGAGGGAGAAGGGCTAAGAGATCCTATAGACAATTGCAGAAATGATCAATAACCAGATAGACAGATTCCCAACAATAAACAAATCTCTACTTAACCAAGCAGCCCACAATGCCACAGAGAATGTGCAATCTTCTAAGGAGATGTAATGATTTTTAAATTGTAGAGGGTTCATCAAACACCCAATCCTTGGTGCAACTCAACGAAATCATACAATCGAACTTATCTCATAAACTATGCCAAAACTAACCATGCACAATGACATACAATCAGCAAGCCATTAAAGGTATGGATAGGAAATCCATCAAATATATGAATAATTAATCACAAGTGCAACTGAATATCAACTAATTTTAGATTGACATGAACCATGAAGACCAAAAAAGGACAACACATAATCACAAATTCCCAACAACCTGCAAAACTTGCTTTGTATTGACTATATTTTTGCAAAGTCTTAGCAATTCATTATCAAATCTTACAAATGAGAGAAAAGGATGGCCCTTTTATAGGCAAGGCACCATACTGATTTTTTCAACAGACGTTGGAGATTAACTCAACACCAATGGTCCAGATTACATGACATTTAATTAAGTACAGTAGTTTTTTACATTTTTTATTTGCATTTGTCTTGTAGAAAAAAGACAAAAAATAGCTTGCAAATACATCAAATCTGGACAAAATGGATACCCATTTGGTTGTACATGATGAAAAGTCAATTTTTAAGGCCTAATGAAGACAAAATAGAGTCAAATGACGTTTGAAAACTTGAGCTGATGTGGATTCATGGTATTCCAAGTGTTGAATGGACCAAGAGGAGTATGTAGTACATTCTTCAATGAAGATGTATCTAATTAGATGCTTGTTGGATCATCATTGCATGACTGGATTGCTAGGACAACCATATGTATTTCTTGGACATTGGAATGGAACTGTAGGAACAACAATGGAAGAAGCATGATCTTCAACATCTTTTAGATCCTAAGGCCTATGCCCATCATCTTGGACATCATACTGATCTCCTTTAACAGGTGTAGCAGTAATTTGGTCGATAGAATGTCAGTTCTGCATTTCTAGGTCAGCAGGATACTGTTGTATGTCCATCATTCCAAGACGGCTCCAACAAGGTCACATGTCCTCCAAGACCTACAATTCACAATGCAAAGCATCAATTTCATCTTAAACAATCATTGTCCATCAATTTGGATCAAGATATGTCCATTTGTAGCCATGGATTCATTAAAAACAACATATTGTCAATGTCACTTTCTTATAACCAACCTCTTCAATCTAGTGATTTTTGCATGATTTTCTGCATTTTTTTTTATGATTTTCAAGCACCCATTTGGCCAATATGATGATTAGGAAGGTTTCTGTGGTCATTAGAATCTATTTGTAGACTTTTATTTCATGTTTTTCTAGCCTTTTCTATAAAAAGTAGGATTTTTAGGGGTCACAGACTTTTCATGTGCAGTGGCATTACATGTCATAAAATATGCCAAAAATCCACACAAACTTGATAAATTGTTCATCATGATGTGACAACTAGTTGTGCAATTCAAATCTATCAAGAAAATCCCATTTGCACCTTTAAAAACTCAATTTTTGGGCCAAAAAGTGCGGGTTTTGGGTGTTAGAGACCAAAAGTCGGTGGAGGTCAAATTTAGCAGAGGTTCATGAGGTGCAATTCTAGCACAAAATGATTTTGGCACTGATTTGGGCTCCAACTAACCTTAGCGTGGATTTTAGGTCTAACTAACTGTTGACATTTCTTCTGAATCAGCATTAGGGTTTGCCACTTCTAATGCACAGGCAGATTCAGGCCAACTGAATACAGGAGGTTGCGTGAGCTCCTCCCCTTCACTTCTGGTTCTGCCGCACCAAGGGGGGTATCCCTATAACTTAAGATGTAACCTTGACTAGCTCAAAGATAGAAAGATCTAACTTGACAACAACAGGCAGAATACTCTCATGTATGGACCAAGATCTGCATGATAGATCACAAGGCTGGCAACATTCTTGGACATGATGTCTGGTTGAGTATGAGAGTATGCAGGGGGTTCCTAATCCTACTCCTACAACTAACAGGTGGAGGTATGAAATGGTTTAATATGAATTTGGATGCAAAGCTGGACATGGTGTATAACACGAGAACACAGCATGATTGGTGCCTATCCAGGGCTTGGAGTCGGTAGACATACACCTGTGAATGATCAGCATGAATAGCTAAAACCGGATTTCAGGGGGATACACATGATATCTGCCTTACAGATATCTCCCAATATAGAGTGTTGAGATATCTCTACTTATGGCATCCCTACTGCAGTATACCCTTCCCAATGTTCAACCTGAAAATAGTTTAATCTACCCCTTGAGCAGAGGTTAAAAGATCAGACATTCAACATAGGAATTCTATGCTCTAGAATCTAAACATAAGCAAACATCCAGATCCAGAAGAAGGATACATGCAATACTGGAGATAGAATTAACACAACACATGCTAAGACAACATTACTCATACAAGATCAACCATGAAATCAGTGGATTCATGCCAAGTCCTACAACAGGAGATACATAAACTCACAAGATAAACTATACAGAGCAACCAGATCAGCTGGTTATGGATTACAGAGCCAAAATCTTCAACTTTCAACAACCTTGAATGAATAACATCGTCTGCATTATATAGCAGGAGGATGTATTCAGCATTAACTACCAGGTTGACCAAAACTCCCGCCAGATATACAGTATCATGGAAATGGCGCTCAAACACAACCAGATTGGCGCCCAAACTTGAATGCAGCAGGTAGGGGAGGAGACAGGAAGATTTCTCGAGCCTTGCGCCGCCGCCTCGGGATCCAGATCTTCAATCAGGTACTACATCGGCCCACGCCATCGCCCATACCTCTGCAACAATCGCCATTGATGGCGCACCAACCCGCGGCCTCGGGAAGAACATCAAACAGTCGATCGCAACCACTTCCCGCCGAGGTTCATCATCATGATATTTTGAATATGCAAGATAACATTATCCCACATGCACCCCACAACAACCTCTTTAACACTTTATATACTAGGTCATGAGCATATATCATGTCGGTGCTTTTGCTCCTGACGACACTAGTATAGACCTCATCATCATCATCCTCCAGCAGCATGATATCCTGTTGTTCGAAATATCACCCTGACGTCATCATGATATTTGAAATATACCCTTCATGATAATCGGCACAACCTGATCCATCGGAGGAACATCCTCCTGCTGAGCTTATAACAAAAGTCTGGCCGATGAACATCCCGATGACGTCATCATCATATCCTACTGACGTCATCATCATATCTGCCTACTGCGCACCTCCTCATATCCGGATGGCGTCATCATCATATTTGCAAATATCAGGAGGTCTCTTCAAGATGATCAGTTGTTAGAAATATGACCCCCGCGGACCTTGATGACGTCATCATCATATTAACATCATCATGATATTCGGAAGACAACCGGATATTTGGAAATATCCTCCTGACGTTCAAATATCAGGTTGCACTGTAGCTCCACTATAAGATCGGGGCGACAACTGAATATGATGACGCTGCTTGAAAAGATCACCCCCAGTAGATAATGCGCGAAGCCGGCAGGCGGATATCTCCTTGATATCAGCATCATCATGATGCTCGAACAAAACATATATCCGGGTGATATGAAAATATCACCCCCTCCTTCGGAAATATCATGATGCAGATAGGCAGAAAGAACCGGATATCACCCTGATATATGGATGACGTCAGCATCATCAGGATGAGAAACAAAGAACAAGGTGATACAACATCATCAGGATGATATTGACTAAGATCATCCTGACGTTCAAAATATGATGACCCTAGTGAATATCGGGTCGCACTTGGATCTCTTCAACAACATCATCAGGATGATCATAACCAAGATCACCCGATGATAGAAATATCACCCCGGCGAAATATCATGAAGGCAGAAAATATGATGACCTCCGCAAGCAGCAGGATGATAACTAGAAATATGATGATGATGACGACGACCCTTAAGAAAAAACAAGTTAGGTCGAGCAACTCAAAGAATAACCCCTTCAGAATATCGGGGCAACATCATCATGTCTGGGCAAGGTGATAAGTGCAAGATCACCGGAGACTTTGAAAAATCACCCCCGCAAGCAAACCAAAGCGCACTGTAGCTCGTCAGCATCATCAGGATAAAAAACCAAACATCACCCGATGTTTCAATATAATGATGACGATGAGAAACCGGTCGGCGGAGAACATGATGATGCCGTCCACCATCGAAACAAACATGATGATGATGACCTCCTCCTCAAGAAAATATGATGATGCAGCTGAAAAATGCTGAGGAGGTCCATTACTTAGAACATTTTTTGGATACTTAAGGAGAGTGCCTGAATGAAAAATTGCTCAAAAAACTACCAGTCAATTCAGGCGCTAACAGTGGCTCTGTCTGGGGACGTGCAGGTGAAAACCTGCAGCGAGAACCCCAGATCTCTGGGATGCAGACCAGTCCCTTATCCATTGGGTACAGAGTCAAATACTGCACTGACCTGCATCACCCAACACACTTGATGGCCTAAGGCCACCAAGAAAAGAAAAACATGTATCTCCCTTTGTCAAATATCTTGTTTTCATCTGCATGCACTGGGTCAAGCTTGGAGATACTACAAAGATCCACCCACAAACAAATCTTGTCATCTGCATATTCAACCCTCTGATTTGGCTTGTCATTATCACCTTTGTGCAGATAACCCTCAGCATCATGTGACATGTGGGTGCAGAATGTATCAAACAATGCATGTTCATATGGCATATAGCACTTATCACCTATATCATCATCATGCATTGCAACATGATCTCCTAGCTGGACTGCAAATAGGAAACACTCAGAGTCCACCACAAAACTAGGAAGATCAAGGCTCATTGTATTATATGCTGGCTCATCAAAAGAAAAGCTTTCAAAATCACAATTGTGTACATCATGTACACAACCATCTGGTACACCAGGCTGGAAAAGATCAGGCTCTGGCATCTCTTTTAAGTCAGGCACATTTTCACAGTCACTTACCTGATGTATGTTGTTTCCTTTTTCATCAAGATGAGAAACAGAATCCAAGTCAAAAATAATGTCTAGATCCTCACCATACTCAGACAGATCCTCATCACCATATGTGTCATAAATGGGTGACCCAGGTGCATCAGTTTCATCATAGTATGCCATTTGTTCATGGGCAGCAGAGCACACCTCTTCATCATCAATGGATTCACTCTGTGGAGGAGTATCAACCTGTGTGTCATAAGCAAAACAGCCATCAAATGAAAAACAATCATGCTCTGAACTAGCACTTATTTCAATTTCTGACTGCTCTTCATGATCTCCATGTGTTTGAAAGGTAGGCAATGGGTCACACATAGGACTGCTTCTCTGTTTGCTTATATCTTCTCTGTCTTGAGTACAATACTCACAATTATCTCCACAGGTCCATTCTAAAAATTGCTCATTGCTGTCCACAACCTCGTTATTGTTTTCATGGTTAGCTGCCTCATCATTGCAATGGGAATCCTCATTAGTCTTTTCACTGGCATCCTCAACTGGTGAACAATCCAGTTGAGCAGTATTGTTAGCATTATGTTCTAATATAGCAGTCTCAACCTCTATGCTTTTATTTTCATTTTCATCTGCATATGATGCCATAATCATTTGGTCATTTGCAGCTTCACAACAATTATTCACACCAAGGCCTGGGGACAGGGGTTTCAGCAGGTGCACATTTCTCATTTCTTCTACATTTTCTAAAAATTTGTATGCCATCTGCATACTTGTCACCTTGAAATCCCTCAGTAATGCACTAGAGCCCTCCTCAAAAGCTTCAAAGAATATGCCAACACAGGCTGAAATATCAGGTCTGAAACTTTCAGGGACATGTGAAAGGGCTACTGCAAACCTATGACTGAAATCAACACATGGCTCTTCATCTTGTTTTCTGATTCTCATCAATTCTGCAACAAGATCAGCCAGTTCTTTTGCAAATTCCTCCTTGAAACAGTCAGCAAGCTCATCCCAACAGGCAAAAAAATTCTTTGGAAAGCTCAAATACCAGTCTTTTGCTTTTGCATCAAAGGACCTAACAAGAAACCTCATCCACATATCCTCATCTCTGAATGAATGTTTTCCCATAAAACTTTGAAAATCTTGGATATGTGCATTCCCATCACAAACATTGTGACCACTAAATCTAGGCATCTGACAGTATATCCTAGCAGGCATAGTTTCTACTTTATAATCCACCCATGACAAATCCAGTTGGTCATACAAAGGATCAAAAGGGCTGACAGGAGGTTTAGCTTTCTGACTGGCAGACACAACAGGGTTACTGCTTCTTAACTGGGCCTGCTCAGCTTCTAAGAATATCAACCTATTTCTTATCTCTTCTATTCCTTTATCCAACATTTTACCACTGAGTGTGGGATAACTCATACTTGGATTCATAAAAATTTTACTCTTAGACATCCCTTTGTCTGTCTAAGACCTAAGGCTTCCCCTGGCATCTAACCTATGCAATAAAACAGCAAATAAAGGGGAAAGAACAAGGTACCTTTTCTCATACAGATGCAGAAATATATACATCTTTTTTTGTCACATCACATACATCCATCTCACATGTGCATTTGGATATTTTTTGCAGAGTCGCCACCTCTCCAGAGAGGACAAAATTTTCAATAGCTGAAAGCTACTTTTCCAGGTTCATTCCACCAGCAGAGCATCATTTTGTTAGTGACTCGGATGGGCCACAGGTATATCATTTTTTAGTCCATCCCCAGCGGAGTCGCCATTTTGTTGACATTTCTTCTGAATCAGCATTAGGGTTTGCCACTTCTAATGCACAGGCAGATTCAGGCCAACTGAATACAGGAGGTTGCGTGAGCTCCTCCCCTTCACTTCTGGTTCTGCCGCACCAAGGGGGGTATCCCTATAACTTAAGATGTAACCTTGACTAGCTCAAAGATAGAAAGATCTAACTTGACAACACCAGACATCATGTCCAAGAATGTTGCCAGCCTTGTGATCTATCATGCAGATCTTGGTCCATACATGAGAGTATTCTGCCTGTTGTTGTCAAGTTAGATCTTTCTATCTTTGAGCTAGTCAAGGTTACATCTTAAGTTATAGGGATACCCCCCTTGGTGCGGCAGAACCAGAAGTGAAGGGGAGGAGCTCACGCAACCTCCTGTATTCAGTTGGCCTGAATCTGCCTGTGCATTAGAAGTGGCAAACCCTAATGCTGATTCAGAAGAAATGTCAACACTAACTAAAGTCAGTGAAGGCAGTTTTCAGCGCAGGTCCGTGAGGCCTATTTTTAGTGCTAACTTCATTGGCGAGGATTTTCAATGCAACCAACCTACGCGAATTTTAGCACCAACTGACCTGCATGACCTAAGTTAGTGGAAGACCACCTCAGTGCAAGTCGGTAGAGGACAATTTTAGAACTTTTCTTCAAAATTGTCTCGATAGAGATTTTTGTTCCGATTAACTTAGCGGTAGCTTGGAGGGAGGTCGGTGGGAGGCAAATTTAGCGCTAAGGTCGGTAGAAGGCATTTTTAGCGCTTTTTGCATTAGGGCGTGTTTTTAGTGCCAATTTTGGAAATTTCCAGGGTGTTTTAGATAGGTTCTAGATCCATAGGATTTCATATGCAGATTCTAGAATTTTGAGGTGCCACCAAATTTTAGACTTAGCCAAATCAGGGCTTTAAGACCATGTGACAGAATGAAAGTACATGAACCCCTTAGTGAAATCTAATGGAATTTGACATAATTTTGGAACTGTAAGATCTAGAAACTAAGAATTTCAACATGACACATCTTGCAAAAGCAATCTCAAGGGCAATATCCAGTGACATGGGATTTTGGAGCAAAATATAGTAACACCTAATTTCAGTACATAAAGTAACAAATGGCAATCTTTTAAGCACAAGACCACTCAAGACACTTGCAAATCAATCATGCATGACATCAAATCGCTTCAAACATGCCAAGAACTCAAATTTGAAGAAATCCTGCATTCTAAGCACAAATTCACCTTCTCATCATCATAAGCAAGAGAGGTCGAGACTCCAACCCAAAGCAAAGGAGGGGGTCTCCATTTGGCAAAATGGGGTGTGTGTGTTTGCAAGGCACAACAATAACCTCCTACACTTGGTGATGTCGGCATCAATTTATTTGAATATGAATCAAATGATGGAAGTGGGGAAGATGTCTATACTGAAATTGATAATCCCAACTATGCGGTGTTTACCAAAGGGTAATAAGTGCAAAGAGGACAAAATTTTCAAGGCCAACTCGACAGTTCATCCTATGCACACAAATACATCCCAACAAGGAAAAACAATACCAAGAAAGTGGAGAATGTTACAGTTAAAGTCGTAGCCACTGAGGTAGCATCTACTTTGCCTTCTGAACCTCTAATCTCTAGTTCATTTGATATTGTAGAGTCATGTATAAATACATAGATTCAAATGTCTCAAGTTGAATAGTTGAGGTTCAACCCATTTGAACTAGATAGACTAGTTAGATATGTTAGGCAAGAACCATCCCCCTCAAATTGTAATGCTCAAGCATCTAGTGATGCTGAAATACTTGTTGGGAACCAAAATTGCTCAAACTCCTACTCTCAAGAATCCAGCCCTTAGAATCCTTTTGAGAAACTGGAGCCTTTTTATATCTCTTTATACATTGCTGGCTATAAACTTAGTAATTGTGTTATTGATTCTAGAGCTTCAAAAAATGTGATGCTTGCTCAAGCTGCTAAAGCCCTAGGTTTATTGTATATGCCTTCTCATGGCAAATGCTTCTCAATGGATGGTTCCCTAGTACCTATCATTGGCCAAATCAAAGATGCTTAGGTTGCCCTAGCTACTTTCCTCAAGAAAATATTGAAGCTAACTATATTAGTAGCAAACATACCTGCAAGTTATGGGATGTTGTTGAGTCATAGTTTCTACAAAGACTTGGGTGGTGAAATTCAAATAGACTAGTCACATGCCCTGATACCTATAGACGAGAAGAAGGTTTTCCTGAACCCAGAGCCCAAAGCCCAATTCACTATACTAAATATGGAGATCCTAGAGTAGATATCTTGTTTGTAGAGACTGGTCATGGCACTTACATGTGTACATCGGCAAATGAGAGGAATGTAAATCTAATCAGCCCTGATTTGGTTGATGAATTGTGGACCTTGGAGTTTGATGGTAGTTTCTCTACTCCAGGGTTTGGGGTTAGGGTGGTTTTAATTTCTCCAGATGGTTATGCCTTTCCATTTTCCTTTAAACTAGAATTTGAAAACACAAACAACACTATGGAATACAAGGCCTTACTATTAGGTCTAGAACTAGCTAGGGAAAAGGGGGTGAAATAGTTGAAAGTTAGAGGTGATGCTGAGTTGATTGTTAAACAAGTAAAGAAACTATATAAGGTTAAAAATGGTAGACTGAGGCATTACCGAAACAATGTGTGGGACTCTATTGAAGACTTTGATGCCTTTTCTATAGAGGCAATACCTAGAGAACAGAGCACTATGGCTGATTCTTTAGTTGTTTTAGCATCTCTCCTCTTACCGCATCCAGATTTCAAAGATAAGTCATACAAGATTAAAGTAGTATACATGCCTAGTGTGCCTAATAATGTAAATCACTTGTAAGTATTTAATTCTAATAAAAAAATTATTTCTTTTCTTGAAAAGGTTGAATCTTTTGCTAGTGTGTTCTTTGAGGGTAGTAGTGATGAGAGTAATGATATATTAGGAGAAATGAATTCCCTTAATGACCATAAACCAAGAGTTTTTCAGTTAAAAGGGAATAAAATTCCTAAAGATCTGGTCTAACTTGAAGACCTTTTAAATTGACATTATCAATATCTTAAGAAGAAGAGTAAAGTTTCCATCACAGCTTCAGCTGATTATGATTGAGTGAATATTGGGATAGAAGATGATCTGAAAATTGTTTGTATTGGCAAATGTTGTTCTCGAAAGGAAAGGGAACGTTTAATTTATTTTCTCATTAGATATAAGCATGCTTTTACATGGTGTTATGCAGAACCAAAGAAGTTTAGGAATGGAGAAATGCAACATCATATTCCATTGAAGCCTGGCACTATACCCTTCAAGCAAAAACATAGAAACTATAAGATGAAGGTATCTGAAGTGATTTTCAATGAAATTGACAAGATTCTAAAGGCCAAAATCATTTACCCTATTCATCGCTCTACTTGGATGGCCAATATTGTACCTGTTAGGAAAAAGAATGGGGAGATCCAAAATTGCATCGATTTCAGGAATTTCAATCAATCTTCTCTGAAAGATAACTATCCCTTACCAGTAATGGATCATATCTTGCAAACTGTGTCTAGTTTAGAGATGATGTCTATGCTTGATGGATTCTCAAGATATAATCAAATTGAAGTAGCTCAAGAAGACTGGCAAAAAATAGCTTTTACTACTCCTATTGATGTCTTTGCATATAATAGAATGCCTTTTGATCTCATTAATGCTAGAGCCACGTTTCAGAGAGTAATGGATCTGACCTTTGGTGACTTGAAGAACAAAATCATTGTGGTTTATCTTAATGATTTAATAGTCTTCTCTATGAAAAGAGCTGATCATTTTCATGATTTAGAGGTAGTCCTGCAACATTGCAGAGAACATGGCATCTCTCTAAATTCGAAGAAGTCCATCTTCACAATTATAGAAGGGAAGCTGCTAGGTCACATTGTCTCAAAAGATGGGAAAAAGATTGATCCAGAGAGAGTCAAGGCAATTCAGCAGTTAAGTTTACCCACAACCAAGAGTAACACAAGATCCTTTTTCGGTCAGGTAAATTTTCTATGAAGGTTTGTCCCCGACTTTATTGAGTTGACTAGGCATATCGTAGAAATGATGAAAAGTCATTCTGTCTTCAAGTGGAATGTTGAAGGTAAACAAGTGTTTAAGTACATTAAAGTGGCCATTGCTAATGCACCCACACTTGTACATCCTGATGTTCAAAACAATTTTATCATCTATTTATATGCCTCCAAGCACACTCTATCAGCTATTCTGCTATAGAAAAATGAATAGGGGATAGAAGCTCAAATTGCTTTCGTGAGTGTGCCATTAAAGAAACATGAATTAAAATTATTTGCTTTAGAGAAGCATGCATATGCTATGGTGAGAGCTTTAAAAAGCTTTAGATTTTATCTCTTGCATTCACATGATATTGTTTATGTCCTAGAATTAGCGGTAAAAAGTATTCTTATGCAATAGGAAATTGGGTGCAATAGTAGAGGAGCATGGATAACCAAAGCACAGGAGCATGATATTGAGATCAAACCCAACAACTTGCTTAGAGGCAAAGGATTATGCAAGATGATTTTTGAAAACAAGGTTGATGAAGGTGAGGAATTGCCCCTAGTCCTTTTCGCTAGCAATATTGATGACTAGTTCTCTGATGTTTCTTATTTCTTAACTTATGGTGATTGTCCATCTCACCTCTCTGCCAAGGAAAAAAGAAATCTAAAACTCAAGGCAAACAAATATGTTCTTTGGGGACGTAATCTATATAAAAGAGGAATAGATGGAACATTTCTGAGTTCCATATATAAAGAGCAGTAGAAGAAACTGCTAGAGACTTTCCATGATGAAGCCTATGGAGGACACTTCTCAGCATGAGTGACTACCTTTAAGATACTAAGGCAATGTTTTTACTAGCCTGGTATGTTCAGAGATGCCTACAATTGGGCATTGAAGTGTGAGAAATGTTTAAAGTTTATGGGTAGACCTAAATTAGTTGCCTTGCCTCTAAGACTGGTGGTTATAGATGAACCATTTAAGTAGTGGGGATTAGACTTCATTGGACCTATTAATCCTAATTCTAGTGCTAGACATACTCATATCCTAACATTGATAGATTATTTTACCAAGAGGGTAGAAGCAATTCTAGTGAAGAATACTACTTCTGAAGTAGTATGTACCTTTCTTAAAGAGTACATTTTGCTCAAGTTTGGTGTACCTAGGAAGTTGGTCACTGATAATGCTTCTAGTTTCTCCTCTATTGAGTTTTCTCTTTTCTATTATGACCTTGGTATTAGCCTTGCCCATTTATCTGATTATTACCCATAGTGCAATGGGCAGGCTGAATCAAGTAACAAAAATCTCATTTCCATTGTCAATAAGTTAGTAGAAGAAAACCAAAGGAGATGCCATAAGAGTCTATATGATACTCTTTCAGCTGATAGAATAACATACAAAAGAGCTATTGGTATGTCACCTTTCCAAATGGTTTATGGTATCGACAATGCAATTCCTATTCCCTTGGAATTATCTGCATTAAATTTGTAAAGGGCAATTGAAGATGAGCAATTTCAATTAGCACTGGAGAAGAGAATATTATATTTGAGTCATCTAGAGGAGTAGAGGGACATTGCTATGGGTAGAATTGCCAAACAACAATAGACCTTTAAGATCTTTGACAAAAGGGCTAAATAGAGGAATTTTGTTGTAGGGGATTCTGTGCTTTTATGGGATAGGAGAAGAGAGCCAAAAGGAGCCCATAAGAAATTTGATTCCTTGTGGAAAGGACCTTTCAAGATCAAAGAAGTTATAGGAGAAAATGCATTCTTGTTGGCTTACCTGGATGGAACATCACTACCTCTTGCCTATAAAAGGCAAGATTTGAAATTATATAACTGGTAGCATCTTTAAGTCTTGTTTTGTACCATTGTTTCCTTCCTTGTTTTCTATTGTTTGTGTTGTCCCATTTTTGGTGTGACTCTATTTCCCTTGGAATAAGCCTTGTTTGCCATGGTTTGTCTGGATTCTCTGCATCCTCCTTAGTCCTTGTCCCCAATTAGAGAATGATGTTATCCCATTTTCTAAAATGTAGTAAAGCACCCATGCCTTATCTTTTTCTTCGTCATGTGTATGTCAACTCATTGTTTATTTATCCTGAGTTGAACTTTACTTAGTCACTCTTCGCGTCGTCGACGTTTCTTTGCATTCTTGAACCAAAGTCAATGGGTTCAAAAGTTCTTGAACCACCTGACTTCCCGACTTGCCTATGAAGTTCAATGTCTTAAGTCTCCCTTTGTGTATTGGTATCATGGTGTTTATATGTTGTCGGGAGATCAGAAGTTCTTTGAACTTCCAAACCTCTGACTTGGGGTTCAAAGCTTCAATTTCTTCCTGACTTGCCAACTTTGAAGATGCTTATTCTTTCATATGGTGCTTTAGATGCATTGGCATATGGTATAAAGGATTGACACTTGTCACTTCACATTTCAATAGAAGTACTTGAGAACACAGTGGCACAATCTTTAGAGGGAAACTCGAGACATGTCTTAATGAGTTTAAAATATAAATTTGCTGCCAGAATTTAATGTTCCCCACACGCGAATTTATGTGAAGTGACATTGATAAATTCTTCATCTCACCTAAGTTTGTATCATTTCATAAAGGGAATGCGTGTCAGACTAATAAACGGCTAGCTTGTTATGTGTGGGATATCAGCATAACTTCATTCTCATAGGTCAGCATGATTAGCAACACCATCTTTTTCTTGTTTTTCTCTATTATAAAAGCACAACACTTTCTTTGGGAGTTAGAAAATTTCCATTTCTATGTATCTACATAAAGAAGTTCCTATTAGTGCCTTGCATTACCCTCTGTTGTCTGCATATGTTTCGGAGTCTCTGGTTTTCTAGTTTCTCAAGTATATGAAGATGAAGTTCAAATTTCAAGGAATTTCTATGGCCTCCATCGTGGAGAATGGTTTGTATGGGGTGAGAGATACCAATTTAGGTCATGTTGATTTTGAAGATTTCTGGAGAAGAATGCAGTCTGAAAATTGAACTCCTCTGGCGAAAAAAAGTTGTTAGTAGCAGATTGGATAAAGCTGGAGGATTTCCACCCGTGGTGTATTGTCTTGAATTGATAATGGCGTGTGCAAATGAATACTTTCTAGAGTCTTGGGAGATAAGAACCCCTAACGGTGTTGTCATGGAAAAAATTGATTCTGAATCTATCGCTCTAGCTCTAAATTTGGAGGAGCACAAAAACAATGTTGATGTTTCTATGTCCTCTGCCTAGAATTATTAAAATGAAAGGAAAGATTGGTGCCTTACTCACATTGCCAAGAGCTGGTTGGAAATTTAAAAGACTAGGAAATCCCAGCTTCCCACTAATCTAAAAAGGATCCATTTTAAGGAGGAGATTTGAGATATGATAACCTTGTTGAACAGAGTAGTTGGGAGCTCGGAATAGGATACTTTTGAGTTTTTGATGTGCAAATTTATTTCTCTAATTTGTGGAGACCACCGCATTCATTGGACGAAGATTATTAGCATATGTTTGTATGAGCAGTTCATGATTTTTGCAAGAAATGTGAGTTTCCACATGTGTTCCCATCTGGGGTATGTCTTGGCTCAAAGACAAGTAGCTTGGACTGGCTTGAGAATTCAAGGAAATCCTACCACAAGTATGCCTGTGTGTTGGATTTTCCCTTAGTTGTAGAAAATGGAAGGGATGAAAGATTTCAAGTGAGTGAATGATGCTTTTTCTATGATGTTGACTAAGAAGATTTATAGCTCGATAGAGAGAAGGTTTTCAATTGACGCATCCACTCTGGTTATGAAATTTGGAAGCTTTTACATACAGTTCGATCACTTCTCTTATTTGCAAATCAAGGGTTATGAAAATGCCCCATTGAAATTGCCACGGTACCCATATGACTATCTAGTGTTTCTAGAGTTGTGTCATCAGATGGCGGTAGTGAATGTACAATATCAATATATAAATAAGAAGGGGTATTGTTTCTGTATGACCCTATCTTTCTATTCCTACAAATATAATGATGGAGCCAAAAATGTTGACAAACTACTGTTGGAATTTAGTCTCCACAGTTTATCACCCCGCACAACATTTGATAGAAAGAATTTCATAAAAGAAAATATGCATGGGGGTGGTTCTTATCTGCATCAGCCTCAACTTGAAGACTTTTGGGAAGACTGTGTAGATGAAAGACAAATGCAAAGGAGAAAGTGGATGAGCCTAACTGTGGATCAGGTTTGATCTTTTAAGCTGAATCTCTAAGTTCCTGATGATAACTTAGACATCATGGATGAAGGTTACCATGATGTGTCAATGAAACCCAGGCTACCTCTTGTGACATGGTTTGAAAAGGAAATTGCAGATGTAAGTTTTCCTTCCCTTCATGTATTGAGAAGAATGGAGAAATGGTTAAAGGGGAAGGTGAAGGAATGTGCTAGTTCTACAACGCCACAGGATTCGACCTCTCAAGGCCAAAGAAGGTCTCAAACTACCCACTCATACAGAAGGTCTTCTAGGTTGGACGTGACTCTTCAGAGAGTCAACTCACTATCGAATGACTATGGTGACAAGCCCCCTAAGGAGATTGGAAAGGTGAAAATGGCGTGTGAACAAGACACTCAACCAGTGAGAGGAAATACCAGAATGGCTGCTTCTTCATCCAAGGTAGACCATATGCCATCTATTAATAACTGTGTAAGTGATAGTGATTTTTTTATTTTCTCTCAAATTGGAGAAGATAGTTTGTTCTGGGATCTTTGTTAAGTCGAAAGAATTCCCCTCATCAAAATGAACCTCAAGAATAGAATTCTCACCTTGTGCCTTTAGTTACTACTATTGATGCTGCTAATGATTCTGCTAATGTTCTGGCCCCCTCTCCTAATTGGTTGAGGAAAATTGTCCAAAGTAAATAGAGCTATACCCCACCTGTAGAAATGAATGTATTGATATTGTAGCTGATTTACTACAAAGTACTCCTAAGTCCAAATGTACAAAAAGAATGTCAAGAATGGTGACCGACCCTACCTCAATAAACTAATTTCTAGAAATTATAGATCCAGTAGTGGACATGAATGAGGATGAGGTGATGGAAGCTGATTTTAGAATAAGCAGGGTGGATTTACAACCTTCTACTAAAGAGGGTGACCTTTACCATGTCAAATATTTAGTCAATAACATATCTAAAAGGGTAAAGCGGCTATAGGAGAAAAATTCAAAGCTACGTGCCCATGTAAGGACTTTGTCATGATCTTTTTTTAATTCAGTTTCTAAGATAATAACACCTACAGCTGAAACTCCCTCAAATGTCGACCTCTGCATTCTTGATCCTAATTTTCTGCAGCAAGTAAAAACATCATTGACTTTGAGAAATTCTATGGATTAGTGGGTCGAAAAGAGTTGTTTTTGATGGTCTCGTGTTCATAGACAAGGCAATAGAATTATTTGATTCCATATCTATGAAAAGTGAAGTTTTAATAGAAGAATTTGAAAAGGCCAGAAGTGATCATAATAGTCTATCTCTAGCCTCTAAAGAGATACAAGAGATGGTTGATATGGATCTTGGTATCTTAGTGGTTGAAGAAGTGATAAATGATCCTGGAGAACTAGCCATACCTATCTAGGTTGATGTAGTTGAATGGAAACTAAGTCTTATAATCACAATAGAAGATGAGATGAGAAAGGTAATTGTGGTCTATTACAGAGAAATGATGAAAATTAAGAAGGATTTTGCTGCTCTGGAGGTGGAAGCTAATGCATCTGATGATAAGAAGCTCTTGGATGTCAAAGTAATAAAACAAAATTTTAGAAGGGTAGTAACTGAGGAAATAGTAAATCATGATGTAATAATAGGAGAATCACTAGGGAGACTTGTGAAAATGGTGGCCTATATTAATACTAATAGAAATGAGTTTGATAAGGTGCATAAAAAGGTGGTGGATGCTGATAGAGTGGTGATGAAAAATAAATGTCGGATTAGCATGACAAGAATTCAATCCAAGATGTCTTTGACACCTATTATCAATGAATACAGGGCATACAAGGTAAGGTTATGGGTGTAGGTACCTCAAGCAGTGCAAAGTGGCACAAGAGAATGCGAACAAACTAAGGAAAAGGAAGTGATGGATGAGGTAGACAACGGCGATGAGGATTTGCAAATCCTCAATTGATTTCATTTTCATGCTTTAGCTATTTTATGATATTTACTCTAAAACTATTGGCTCTAGAGGGCCCCTTTATTATAATTATTGTTTAAACATCTTTTAAGTTAGCTATTTCAAGAAGTTGTTATAGTTTTTAAAGATAGTTACTTTTGTCATAGCTATATATTTTGAATAGCTAGTCAATTTATGGATCTTTTGACAAACTTTGTTTTGGAAGGTTGATGTTAAATTTTGGTTTCAACTGCTTTGATACATGCAATGAGAATCAATACAGTGAGATTTTAAATGATCATGGACTTTGTGTTATGGTTATTTGGATTCACGTTCTACCTATGTTGAATTTGTTGCTGCTAGTGTTGGCAATATTTGTGTATCGAGCTGGTTGGATATTTATAGTTCTTGCTCACTGTTGAGAATTGTCTATCTTTTGATATATTATTTGAAGTGGTGAATATATGCTATATGATATCAGTTTGTATTAATTCATGGATGTTGTGTTGGTGGAAGTCTTTGAGCTTCTTATAGTTTGGTTGTAAATCTAACTTTATTGCTTTGTGGTTAAAAGCTCTGCGTTTATTTTTGCTTTCTGGTTAAAAGCAATTCTGATTTTCATTCATAAGAATATCTTTCAAAGCTAGATATGCCTTGTTAAAGAAGCAGAGTGCCTTTATAAAATACCAATATATTAGGCTAAACTATTAATTACATTTGTCACTTGTTTGGGTGAGAGTATATAGAGTTAGGTGACAAATCTGTTAACCAATAAATTTTTGGCGACTCTTCTCAGGATAAATATCGAACCTGTATATGTATATATCTTTTGTGAGTTGATTGGTTGTTGGACTTTATGGTTCTTAGTGGAAGATGTGCACCAGTTTTATAGCCTAACATAGACTGGCTAGTAGGAGATGAGCAAGATATTATTACTAGCCTTAGATTTTTAGCTTGGCAAACCAGAAGAACAAACCAACAATACCATCAAGTTGATGATGTGCTGAAAGAAGAAGAAGAACTTGGTGAAATTATAAGAGAAAACGTGCATCATTTTGTTGATGCTCAGAAGATAGTCTTTATTGTAGGAGTTGTTCCAGTGCCTAGGAGAGAAAGGCCTTTGCAAATCCAAGCAGTTCTTGACAATAGACTGAGGAATCTCACTGTTAGACCAAGAAATCAAGTCCCTGCATGATCGGGTCACCCTCATAATAATCAGTAAGTGGTTTGGCTACTTAATCATTCTTATTGTTACATACTTAGTTGTGGAAGTGGGCTATAAAAAGATATACTTGATGTGATAGACAAACGGGTATCACTGATATTGACTTTGATTTGCTTCAATCTTTAAACTTTGCTCCTTTCCCTCCAACAAGAAGAGTCAAATTTTTTAGCAGACCATCCTCTCCCCCACCTACAAGGGGTTTTGGTAGTTCATCCCGTCAAAGCTTGACTTTGCATGGTACTATCTTGCCATTACAAGTAATTGTTTCCCCTTTTAATATGGCTCATCCTCAGCCTCCACCTATTCCACAGGGTGCTTCTATTGGACCGCTTAGTCTTGAGGCAAATTTGCATGATTTACCCAGAGGATTAGGTAAAAACTTACCCAAATTTGGAGGTGACAAAAAGGTTACTCTAGAAGAACACATAAACGCACTCTTTGCTGCCTGTTCTATTTTAGGAGTCCAGCATGAAGATGTGTCCGTTAGGCTACTTGTTGAGTCTGTTCCTGACACTGCTGCCAAATGGTTTTATCATCTCCCAAATGTGTCTATTAGAGATTGGGCTTCTATGAGATGCCAATTTGAAGATAGGTTCAAAACTATTGACAATGAACACACATTAGTAGCCCAACTCTCCTCCATAAAGAAATAGGGTCATGAACAAATAAGAGAATATGTAGCCAAGTTCAATAGACTTGCAAATAGAATTCCTGCTAATGTCAGACCTAGGGATGGATTGTTGATGTGTTTCTTTATCAATTCATTGCCCCTTCATATTAGTTATTCCATAAAGAGACAAGGAGTTCCTAACTTGGTTGATGCTCAATCATTGGCTATTGTTGTAGAAGATGATCTAATAACTACAGGAAAGTGGAAAAGAGAATTACATACTGGCAAACCTTCAACAGCTCATTCTACTGATCCTATTATTTAGAAATTGGCAAATGATATTATCACTCTGAAATGATAGATGCCTGAAGGTCCTTAGCAATCTCCTCAAGGGGGTTATAATAGGACATTGCAATTACCTAGTCCAACCCAAATGTTAGCAATTGAAGGAGGACCCTTGACTAGTAAAAACAACCATATGGTATGCAAATTTCATCTTACCTCTTATCAAGATGGAACATCTTGTCCTGAAATGATGAGATTCATGCAGATGCTTTCTATGAATGAGCATGTAGAAGAACCTTAATTAGAAGAACTATTGATGGGTGTTTTTGCACTCAACAACATAGGTGTGATTCTTGGTTTCACACCTCTCTTAAAAAAGGTATCCTATCCAAGATAGGCCTACCCCAAGGATAATACAGCTAGGTCTTAGATTGCTTGGAATAACTTCAGTGGAATGTCTAGCTGTGCCAACAAGGGGTCTTATAGGAAATGCAGGGTTTACGAAAGATGGTAGCAATGTATAAGTAGAAACCCTAGTGGTTCAGACTGTAAAGTCTGAAATTTCAGCAAATGATCAATGTAATGCTGCTCAAATCCTAAATCTACCAAACTTTATGTAAAGAAAATGCAAAAGGAAAGGGAAAGGGAGAAGGGATAAGAGATCCTATAGACAATTGCAGAAATGATCAATAACCATATAGACAAATTCCTAACAATAAACAAATCTCTACTTAACCAGACAACCCACAATGCCACAGAGAATGTGCAATCTTCTAAGGAGATGTAATGATTTTCAAATTGTATAGGGTTCATCAAACACCCAATCCTTGGTGTAGCTCAATGAAATCATACATTCAAACTTATCTCATAAACTATGCCCAAACTAACCATGTACAATGACATACAATCAGCAAGCCATTAATGGTATGGACAAGAAATCCATCAAATATCTAAATAATTAATCACAAGTGCAACTGAATATCAACTAATTTCAGATTGACATGAACCATGAAGACCAAAATGAGACAACACACAATCATAAATTCCTAACAACCTGCAAAACTTTCTTTGTATTGACTATATTTTGGCAGAGCCTCATCAATTCATTATCAAATCTTACATATGAGAGAAAAGGATGGCCCTTTTATAGGCAAGGCACCATACCGAGTTTTTCAACGGACAGTGGAGATTAATTCAACACCAGTCTTCCAGATTACATGACATTTAATTAAGTACATCAGTTTGTTATATTTTTTTATTTGCATTTGTCTTGTAGAAAAAA
This sequence comes from Cunninghamia lanceolata, assembly GCA_027924645.1. Lineage (NCBI taxonomy): Eukaryota > Viridiplantae > Streptophyta > Pinopsida > Cupressales > Cupressaceae > Cunninghamia > Cunninghamia lanceolata. The sequence goes on from BSBN01000739.1 coordinate 5,712,093, forward strand.
GGCAAAAAACATCTTGCAAATACATCGAATCTGGACAAAATGGATACCCATTTGCTTATACAAGATGAAAAGTCAATTTTCAAGGCCTAATGAAGCCAAAATAGAGTCAAATGATGCTTGAAAACTTGAGCTGATGTGGATTCATAGGATTCCAAGTGTTGAATGGACCAAGAGGAGTATGTGGTACATTCTTTGATGAAGACATATCCAATTAGATGTTTGCTGGATCATCATTGCATGACTGGACTGCTTGGACAGCCATATGTATGTCTTAGACATTGGACTGGAACTGCAGGAACAACAATGAAAGAAGCGTGATCTTCAGCATCTTTTAGCTCCTAAGGCCTATCCCCATCATCTTGGACATCATATTGATATCCTTTTACAGGTGCATCAGCAATTTGGTTGATAGAATGTCAGTTCTGCATTTTTGGGTCAGGAAGATACTGTTGTATGTTCATCATTCCAAGATGGCTCCAACAAGGTCACATGTCCTCCAAGACCTACAATTCACAATGCAAAGCATCAATTTGGATCAAGATATGTCCATTTGTAGCCATGGATTCATTAAAAATAGCATATTGTCAATGCCACTTTCTTATAACCAACCTCTTAAATCTAGTAATTTTTGCCTGATTTTCTACATTTTTTTACTATTTCCAAGCATCCATTTGGCCATTATGATGATTAAGGAAATTTTTGTGGTCATTAGAATCTATTTGTAGACTTTTATTTCATATTTTTCCAGCCTTTTCTATATAAAGTGAGATTTTTAGGGGTCACGGACTTTTCATGTGCAATGGCATTAATTATCGTAAAATATTCCAAAAATCCACACAAACTTGATAAATTGTTCATCATGATGTGATAACTAGTTGTGCAATTCAAATCCATCAAGAAAATCCTATTTGCACCTTGAAAATCTCAATTTTTGGGCCAAAAAGCGCAAGTTTTGGGTGTCACGGACTAAAAGTCGGTGGTGGTCAAATTTAGCACAGGTCCGTGAGGTGCAATTCTAGAACAAAATGATTTTGGTACTGATTTGGGCTCCAACTGACCTTAACATGGATTTTAGGTCCAACCAACTAAAGTCAGTGAACGCAGTTTTCAGTGCAGGTCCGTGAGGCCTATTTTTAGCGCTAATGTAATTGGCAAGGATTTTCAATGCAACCGACCTGCACGAGTTTTAGCATCGACCGACCTGCATGACTTAAGTCAGTGGAAGACCACCTTAGTGCAAGTCAGTAGAGGGCAATTTTATCACTTTTCTTCAAAATTGTCTCGGCGGAGATTTTTGTTCCGATTGACTTAACGGTAGCTTGGAGCGAGGTCGGTGGGAGGCAAATTTAGGTCTAAGGTCCATAGAAGACATTTTTAGCACTTTTTGTAGTAGGCCATGTTTTTAGTGCCAATTTTGGAAATGTCCAGGGTGTTTGAGATAGGTTCTAGATCCATATGATTTCATATGCAGATTCTAGAATTTTGAGGTTCCACCAAATTTTAGACTTAGCCATTCTTCAGGATTTTCAGGATTTTAGACTTAGCCAAATTAGGGCTTCAGGACCATGTGACAAAATGAAAGTACTTTGACATAATTTTGCAACTATAAGATCTAGAAACTAAGAATTTCAACATGACACATCCTACAAAAGCAATCTCAAGGGCAATATCCAGTGACATGGGATTTTGGAGCAAAATACAGTAACACCCAATTTCAGTACAAAAAGTAACAAATGGAAATTTTTTAAGCACAAGACCACTCAAGACACTTCCAAATCAATCATGCATGACATAAAATCACTTCAAACATGCCAAGAACTCAAATTTGAAGCAAATCCTGCATTCTAAGCACAAATTCACCTTCTCATCATCATAAGCAAGAGAGGTCGAGACTCCAACCCAAAGCAAAAGAGGGGGTTTCCATTTGGAAAAATGGGTTGTGTGTGTGCAAGGCACAACAAGAACCTCCTACACTTGGTGATGTCAGCATCAATTTATTTGAATATGAATCAGATGATGGAAGTGGAGAAGATGTCTATACCAAAATTGATAATCCCAACTATGTGGTGTTTACCAAAGGGCAACAAGTGGAAAGAGGACAAAATTTTCAAGGCCACCCTGACAGTTCATCCTCTGCACCCAAATACATCCCGACAAGGCAAAACAATTCCAAGAAAGTGGAGAATGTTACACCTAAAGTCATAGCCACTGAGGTACCATCTACTTTGCCTTCTAAAACTCTTGTCTCTAGTTCATTTTATATTGTAGAGTCATGTATAAATACATAGATTCAAATGTCTCAAGTTGAATATTTGAGGCTCAACCCATCTGAACTAGATAGACTGGTTAGATATGTTAGGCAAGAGCCATCCCACTCAAACTGTAATGCTCAAGCATCTAATGATGCCAAAATACTTATTGGGACCCAAAATTGCTCAAACTCCTACTCTCAAGAATCTATCGCTTAGAATCCTTTTGAGAAACTGGAGCCTTTTTATATCTCTTTATACATCACTGGCTATAAACTTAGTAATTGTGTTATTGATTCTAGAGCTTTAGAAAATACGATGCCTGCTCAAGATGCTAAAGCCCTAGGTTTATTGTATACACCTTCTCATGGCAAATGCTTCTCAATGGATGGTTCCCTAGCACCTATCCTTGGCCAAATCAAAGATGCTCAGGCTACCCTAGCTACTTTCCTCAAGAAAATATTGAAGCTAACCATATTAGTAGCAAACATACTTGCAAGTTATGGGATGTTGTTGAGTCATAGTTTCTACAAAGACTTGGGTGGTGAAATTCAAATGGACTAGTCACATGCCCTGATACCTATAGATGGGAAGAATGTTTTCCTGAACCCAAAGCCCAAAGCCAAATTCACTATAATTAAATATGGAGATCCTAGAGTAGATATCTTCTTTGTAGAGACTGGTCATGGCACTTACATGTGTACATCGGCAGATGAGAGGAATGTAAATCTAATCATCCTTGATTTGGTTGATGAATTGTGGACCTTGGAGTTTGATGGTAGTTTCTCTACTCCAGGGTCTAGGGTTGGGGTGGTTTCAATTTCTCCAGATGGTTATGCTTATCTATTATCCTTTAAACTAGAATTTGAAAACACAAATAACACTACAGAATACGAGGTCTTAGTGCTAGGTCTAGAACTGGCTAGGGAAAAGGCGGTGAAATAGTTGAAAGTTAGAGGTGATGCTGAGTTGATTGTTAAACAAGTAAAGAAACTATATAAGGTTAAAAATGGTAGACTAAGGCATTATCGAAATAGTGTGTGGGACTATATTGAAGACTTTGATGCCTTTTCTATAGAGGCAATACCTAGAGAACAAAGCACTATGGTTGATTCTTTAGTTGTTTTAGCATCTCTTCTGTTACCGCGTCTAGATTTCAAAGATAAGTCATACAATATTGAAGTAGTATACAGGCCTAGTGTACCTAATAATGTAAATCACTTGCAAGTCTTTAATTCTGATCAACAAATTATTTCTTTTCTTGAAAAGGTTGAATCTTTTTCCAGTGTGTTCTTTGAGAGTAGTAGTGATGAGAGTAATGATATATTAGGAGAAATGAATTCCCTTAATGACCATAAACCAAGAGTTGTTTAGTTAAAAGGGAATAAAATTCCTAAAGGTCTGGTCTAACTTGAAGACTTTTTAAATTGACATGATCAATATCTTAAGAAGAAGAGTAAAGTTTCCATCATAGCTTCAACTAATTACGATTGAGTGAATATTGGGATAGAAGATGATCTGAAAATTGTCTGTATTGGCAAATGTTGTTCTCAAAAGGAAAGGGAACGTTTAATTTCTTTTCTCATTAGATATAAGGATGTTTTTGCATGGTGTTATGTAGAACTAAAGAAGTTTAGGAATGGAGAAATACAACATCATATTCCATTGAAGCCTGGCACTATACCCTTCAAGCAAAAACATAGAAACTATAAGCTGAAGGTAGCTGAAGTGATTTTCAGTGAAATTGACAAGATTCTAAAGGCCAAAATCATTTACCCTATTCATCACTCTACTTGGGTGGGCAATATTGTACCTGTTAGGAAAAAGAATGGGGAGATCCAAAATTGCATCGATTTCAGGAATTTGAATCAATCTTCTTTGAAAGGTAACTATCCCTTACCAGTAATGGATCATATCTTGCAAACTGTGTCTATTTCAAAGACGATGTCTATGCTTGATGGATTCTCAAGATATAATCAAATTGAAGTAGCTCAGGAAGACTGGCACAAAATAGCTTTTGCTACTCCTATTGGTATCTTTCCATATAATAGAATGCCTTTCGATCTCATTAATGCTAGAGCCACGTTTTAGAGAGCAATGGATCTGACCTTTGGTGACTTGAAGAACAAAATCATTGTGGTTTATCTTGATGATTTAATAGTCTTCTCTAAGAAAAGAGCTGATCATTTTCATGATTTAGAGGTAGTCTTGCAACGTTACAGAGAACATGCCATCTCTCTAAATCCAAAGAAGTCCATCTTTGCAATTACAGAAGGTAAGATGCTAGATCACATTGTCTCAAAAGATGGGAAAAAGATTGATCCAGAGAGTGTCAAGGCAATTTAGCAGTTAAGTTTACCCACAACCAAGAGTAACACAAGATCCTTTTTCGGTCAGGTAAATTTTCTAAGAAGGTTTGTCCCCAACTTTATTGAGTTGACTGGGCATATTGTAGAAATGATGAAAAGCCTTTATGTCTTCAAGTGGAATGTTGAAGGTAAATAAGTGTTTGAGTACATTAAAGTAACCATTGCTAATGCACCCACTCTTGTACATCCTGATGTTCAAAATGATTTTATCATCTATTTATATGCCTCCAAGCACACTCTATCAGCTATTCTGCTATAGAAAAATGAAAAAGGGATAGAAGCTCCAATTGCTTTCATGAGTGTGCCATTGAAGAAACATGAATTAAAATAATTTTCTTTAGAGAAGCATGCATATGTTGTGGTGAGAGCTTTAAAAAGATTTAGATTTTATCTCTTGCATTCACATGATATTGTTTATGTCCTTGAATCAGCAGTAAAAAGTATTCTTATGCAGCAGGAAATTGGGTGCAATAGTAGAGGAGCCTGGATAGCCAAAGCACAGGAGTATGATATTGAGATCAAACCCAACAACTTGTTTAGAGGCAAAGGATTATGCAAGATGATTTTTGAAAACAAGGTTGATGAAGGTGAGGAATTGCCCCTAGTCCTTTTCACTAGCAATACTGATGACTGGTTCTCTGATGTTTCTTAATTCTTAACTTATGGTGATTGTCCATCTCACCTCTCTGCCAAGGAAAAAAGAAATCTAAAACTCAAGGTGAACAAATATGTTCTTTGGCAAGGTAATCTATATAAAAGAGGAATAGATGGAATATTTTTGAGATCTGTATATAAAGAGCAATAGAAGAAACCGCTAGAGACTTTCCATGATGAAGCCTATGGAGGACACTTTTCAGCATCAGTGACTGCCTTTAAGATAGTGAGGCAATGTTTTTACTAGCCTGGTATGGTCAGAGATGCCTACAATTGGGCATTGAAGTGTGAGAAATGTTTAAAGTTTACGGGTAGACCTCAATTAGCTGTCTTACCTCTAAGACCGGTGGTTATAAATGAACCATTTTAGTAGTGGGGATTAGACTTCATTTGACCTATTAATCCTAATTCTAGTGCTAGACATACTCATATCCTAACATCGACAGATTATTTTACCAAGAGGGTAGAAGCAATTCTATTGAAGAATACGACTTCTGAAGTAGTATGTACCTCTCTTAAAGAGTACATTTTGCTTAGGTTTGGGGTACCTACAAAGTTGGTGACTGATAATGCTTCTAGTTTCTCCTCTACTGAGTTTAATGTTTTCTATTATGACCTTGGTATTAGCCTTGCCCATTTATCTGATTATTACCCATAGTGCAATGGGCAGGCTGAATCAAGTAACAAAAATCTCATTCCCATTGTCAATAAGTTAGTAGAAGAAAACCAAAGGAGATGCCATAAGAGTCTATATGATACTCTTTGGGCTGATAGAATAACATACAAAAGAGCTATTGGTATGTCACCTTTCCAGATGGTTTATGGTATCGACAGTGCAATTCCTATTCCCTTGGAATTGTCCGCATTAAATTTACAAAGGGCAATTGAAGATGAGCAGTTTCAATTAGCACTGGAGAAGACAATATTATATTTGAGTCATCTGGACGAGTAGAAGGACATTGCTATGGGTAGAATTTCCAAACATCAATAGAACTTTAAGATCTTTGACAAAAGGGCTAAATAGAGGAATTTTGTTGTAGGGGATTCTGTGCTTTTATGGGATAGAAGAAGAGAGCCAAAAGGAGCCCATAAGAAATTTGATTCCTTGTGGAAAGGACCTTTTAAGATTAGAGAAGTTATAGGAGAAAATGCATTCTTGTTGGCTTACCCAGATGGAACATCACTGCCTCTTGCCTATAATGGGCAAGATTTGAAATTATCTAACTGGTAGCATCTTTAAGTCTTGTTTTGTACCATAGTTTCCTTCCTTGTTTTTCTATTGTTTGTGTTGTCCCATTTTTGGTGTGACTCTATTGCCCTTGGAATAAGGCTTGTTTGCCATGGTTTGTGTCTATTCTCTACATCCTCCTTATTCCTTGTTCCCAATTAGAGAATGATGTTGTCCCATTTTTTAAAATGTACTAAAGCACCCATGCCTTAACTTTTTCTTCGTCATGTGTATGTCACCTCATTGTTTATTTATCCTAAGTCCAACTTTACTTAGTCACTCTTTGCGTCGTCGACGTTTCTTTGCATTCTTGAACCAAAGTCGGTGGGTTCAAAAGTTCTTGAACCGCCTGACTTCTCAACTTGCCTGTGAAGTTCAATTTCTTATGTCTCCCTTTGTGTATTGGTATCATGGTATTTATATGTTTTCGCAAGGTTAGAAGTTCTTTGAACTTTTGAACCTTTGACTTGGGGTTCAAAGTTTCAATTTCTTCCCAACTTGCCGACTTTGAAGAAGCTTATTCTTTCATATGGTGCTTTTGTTGCACTGTCATATGGTATAAAGGAATGACACTTTTCACTTCACATTTGAGTAGAAGTATGTGAGAACACAATGTCACAATCCTCGAAGGGAAACTTGAGACATGTATTAATGAGTTTAAAAGATAAATTCACCACCAAAATTTAATGTTCCCCACAAGCAAATTTATGTGAAGTGACATTGATAAATTCTTCATCTCACCTAAGGCTGCATCATTTCACAAGAGGAATGTGTTACAGAGTAATAAGTGATAGCTTGTTATGTGTGGGATATCAACATAACTTCATTCTCATAGATCAGCATGATTAGAAGCTCCATCTTTTTCTTGTTTTACTCTGTTATACAAGAACAACACTTTCTTTGGAAGATAGAAACTTTCCATTTCCATGTATCTACATAAAGAACTTCTTGATAGTGCCTTACATTACTTTGTGTTGTCTGCATATGTTTCGGAGTCTCTGGTTTTCTAGTTTCTCAAGTATATGAAGATGAAGTTCAAATTTCAAGGAATTCCTATGGCCTCCATCGTGGGGAATGGTTTGTTTAGGGTGAGAGATACCAATTTAGGTCATGTTGATTTCAAAGATTTTTGGAGAAGAATACAATATGAAAATTGAACTCCTCTGGTGGAAAAAGTTGTTAGTAGCGGATTGGATAAAGCTGGAAGATTTCCTCCTGCAGTGCATTATCCTTAATTGATAGTGGCGTGTGCCAATGACTACTTTCCAGAGTCCCAAGAGATAAGAACCCCTAACAACATTGTCATGGCAAAAATTGATTCTGAATCTATCGCTCTAGCTCTGAATTTGGAGGAGCACGAAGACAATGATGATGTTTCTATTGGAAAGAGACACTATATGGATTCATGAATGTTGTCATTGATGGCAACAAAGTTCATCCCACACATCCGCAGGACATGGTATGTCTATACCGGAAGTTAGAGTGAAGAATGTTGTGGTCCGGTAAACAAGAATAGAGCAGTCAGTAAGGTCTGACAGACAGGTCCAAATCTCTCAGCAGAAGTATCTCAGTGAAGTGCAGATTTGGGGAAGTCAAGAGGAGTATCTTGACTGATATATTCCAAGTTTTGAGCCTCTGGTGTGGAAAGGATTAAGAGATATGAATGCTTGAATGATGAGTTCCAAACTGACAGTGTGAACAGAGGAAGAACTGACTGGCAGAACATCAGACATTATTCTGGATGTGTTACTGATGTTAGTAAAAGTTATGAAGGCATGAATTATGTTTGGCTGACATGATTAATGATTTCTACAAGTATATCCTTGATCCGCATTACTTGGTGTGCAAGGATTCAACCGACAGATCAGAGTTTGTGAAAAGATTGACTATTCCGGGTGCCGACTAGAAAGGTGATGAAATCACTTGTGCAAATATATATACAAGAAGCATTTAGTTATGAGTTATGTCATGGTTAAAAGTGATGTGCGAAGAAAAGCAGTAGGACTGAATAAAGGTAGAAAGGAAGATCTGGTATGTGAAAGAAGAGCAGCATAAAGAGGAGGAAAGATGAAGTGCAGCAGATCAGTATACAGAGCCTAACCAGAACTAAACTCCAGCATATGTTGATGCTCCTTATTAGTTCAAGTATTGTATTACATTATTTATAAATTGTAGATAGTGTGTCTCTTGTAGGCAGTGTGCCTCTTGTGAGCAGTGTGCTTAGGTAGTGAGCCCTAATTGGCAAGTGTCATTTTGTACTACCATTCTTCTAATAGAGAATACAATCTTGGGTTAATCACCCCGTGGTTTTTCCCTTAATAGGGTTTCCATGTCAAAAATATTGTGTCATGTGTATTTCTATTTCATGGTTATGTTTGCTTGTTTGATTTGATGCTACACTAATTATCAAGAAAGTTTAGAAAGCTGAAATAATTAAGATAACTGATTCACCCCCCTCTCAGTTATCAACAATTGGTATTAGAGCCAAGTTCCTCCTAAACAGAGTCTAACAGCTTGAGGAAGATGTAGGAATCCAAATGGATGCATATGGTTTAAGGGAGCAACTCAAGACTACCCTTGATGATCTTGAGCAGTCAAATTCTGAAGTCAATGAATTAAAGGAAAGACTTAAACAGGCTGATGATTTCATGAGAGAACTAAAAGACAAATTAAGTCTCTCTATGAAAAAGAGAAAGGAGCTGCTTTAGCAATTGGCAAGTCAAGGTGAAGAAAATGATGCAAATGAAGATCTGAAGGAGAAAACCAAGTTATGTGAAAAGTTATCACAAGAAATCATTATGGTAAGACATGAAATGGAATCAGGAGTTATAAAGTTTACCTAAGAGATTGAAGAGAAAAGAAAAATTGAAGATAATCTAAGACAATCTCTGAAGGAGAAATCAAAAGATTGCAACAAGATGGATAGAATTATTAGACATCTTGAATCTGATCTTGAAGATGCTAAAGATAATGAAGAAAAACTTGAGGATCAAATTATCTCTCTCAAAAGAGATCTTCAAACAGCAAATGAATATAAAGAGAAATTCAAGATAAGTTCTGCTCAACTTGAAGTTCTTCTTAGAAGTCAAAAGAGGTAGATGACAAGTGTGGTTTGGGTTTTGAGAAAGGAGAAAGCTCTGGATCCGGTCAGAAGAATTTTGGATCAGAAAATCCAAGAAACAAGCCTAGAAGACCTCCGGTAAGGCAGCCTAATGCTCAAAGATATCCATCCTTCAATGGATACTGCCACAACTGCAATAACTTTGGTCATAAAGCTAATCAATGCAGAAGGAGAATAAATTAGACTAATACATCCTTCTCCGGACAGTGCTTCAACTGCAAAAGGTATGGTCACAAATCTCATGAATGCAAAAATATGCAAATGAACAATTCATTCAATGGTAGATGCTTTGCATGCAATAGAATGGGTCATATAGCTAATCAATGCAGATCAAGAGGATATCAATCAAATATGCAAAGAAATGTTGTTTGCCAAATTTGCAATAGATTCGGTCATGTAGCAAAATTCTATAGAAGTAAGAATCAGAATAAAAGAGGTCCGGTATATTATAATCAGAATCAAGATAAGGGAAAACAAAAAGTAAATACGGATGAAGTTCGAAGTGAGATGAACAAGATTTGGGTGAAGAAAAGTACAAAGAATGTAGGGGATGGATCCGTACTAGACTCTGGTGCTGATATTCCTTCCAGAAATTAAAAAATGAGCTCTGGCTCAGGGGGAGACACAAAGAAAACCTTGTTACCCTAGCCAATCAATTAGTGCCAAAACTGGCACAAGAAGAGTTACAGATTGAAAGGTTCATAAAGGAAACATCCAAACAAAATATGGTTAAGATTTGGAAGATCCGCAAGAAGATTTGAAGAATCTAATCCTACCAGAATTGATCTGGTAAAACAGTCTTCTGGTAAAAATAGATTCCGTACAAGTATAGTCTGGTATGATTCAAACTATGGTGTCTTGATCTACAAATAGATCAAATGACTAATGAATGGATGATAGATTATCACTACTCTCCTAGAATAACTTCAAAATCTGTCTCAGTGATCTGGAAAAGTTTTTTTCTCTGAATAAGACAAACAAAGCAAACCGGAATGAATTGGGTTGCGCATTTATTACAGAATGAAAATTAGGACTTCTCAGAAATAAAAGAGTTCATTCGCTCATCATTTGTACATTCACATTCAAAGAAAAGAGAAAAGGAGCTCTACAACTACTTCTCCCAAAGATCAAGACGATTCTTCATACAGCTCAATCCGGATTTCATCGTGTGTGCCCTAAACAGTGTAAAAGGTATTCTTCATTCTTAATATCTCTCAGTAAGATTCCTTGATGATGGGTACTCCAAATATAGTAAAGATTTCTGATAGACCCCACCCCATATTTAAAAATCATCCATACAAATCCTTGGAGGTAGATCCCCTAGGAGCCTTCTCTAGTGTTCCGCATGGTGTTTTGCACACTGAAGATATTAGGGTTTACATACACACAAATGTTGAAGATTTTGGTGAATTCAAACTAAGAGATATCTATCACAAACAACTGTTAGATGATTCATTTGAGCTCAAACCCCAATACAAGGGCTTCTGGAATAAGCACTTTACACAATACATACATTTCCCCTATTTTACTGAGGATGAATGGGTCAGGTATATTTTGAGCAGAATACATGACAACTTCATGTGGTTAAATGGACCATTCAAAATAACAAAAGATGCCATCAGGGCAGTTACCAGATTACACTCATCCGGTGGGATTCCTGTTCTTAAATCTATGAAGAATCAAACTATGAGTGAGGCTACCGGATCCAAGTTTGACAAAAGACCAATCACAGTAGATGACATCTCTGATCTAGATGTCAAGTTTGCCTCCATGATCATTGGATATAAAATATATCATTCTAGCAGGGAAAATTTAGTACCTGGAACAGCCATCTAAACCGCTTATGAAATGCTAAGAAAGGATGCAGACTACGATCTTTGTCAGCTTCTCTTGAACCAACTCTTGGAGAATCTGTAGAAAATAAAGAAAGATAAAAAGAATTCATTCAAGTATGGTGGATTAATATTGTGCTTATTCTTGTACTTTATGAATGAGCTTCCCGGATCTAGTGGCTGGGTGTGGGAAAATGATAGACCAGTATCTATCCAAATCAGAGATTATCTGCATGGACTTGGTGATGTTAAAGCACAAAATACAGCCCTGTGGGGATACTTCAAGAATTTCCAGAACATGATGCAAGCAAGAGAAAGGATTCCCCAGTCTCTTGTTGAGAAATATAAAGACAGTATGTTTTATGGTTGAGACTGATCAGTGCGTAATGGAGGTAGTAGAACTAAGAACTATGTGGATCATGCCCATGGGGTATGAAGTTGATGAACAAATTGTGGAGCTGCATGTTCAACACATGCTAAGTCAGCCTAAGGATCCAAAGGCAGAAAGGTTTGGAACCTTTGAGGCGCTGAGTGTAAAAATTCATGTTGAACTCAGAGAACCAGAGATCAAGAGGAAGGTGAGAAAAGAAGTAGAAAATGTTGCCCAAGGTCTTGGCATCTCAAAGGAGACACTTGATGCCCATAGGAAAAAGATGGAAAGGGCTGAGGAAGAGAAGAAGAAGGCAGAAAAGAAAAGTATGGAAAGTGTTCCGATAGAATCTTCCACCTGGACAAGATCATCAAAGAAATCTACACCTGTCACTACCAAAAGCTCAAAGGCATCTAAACCAGAAGCAAGATCATCCACTAAAACAGAGAAAAGAACCAAGACTAAGGCCACAAGGTCTTATACAAGTCAAAAAGATGAAGAAGAGATTGAATTAGATGAAGAGATAAAGAAACTGAAGAAGAAGAAGAAATCATCCGGTGAACACTCTACCGGTCAAGGAGAAGAAGAGAAGGAAGAGGAATTTGTTGAAAAACCCACTCTATCCCTAGATGTTGTAGTGAAAGCAGTCACTATGGATGGGAACCTCCAACCCTTAACAGAATTCTATGATGAATATAATGAAGCAGATAAAAAGATTCTGGAGGAAGCCATAGTTCAGTTTTTGAACACTTACAACAAAGCTTTTATTGAAATTATCTCTCTAATTCCTAAAAGCTTAGAGAAAAGGCTTGAAATGAGGAAGAATAATGCTCAAGCAAAAGATCTCGAGATCCAGGAACAGGTTGCCATTAAGCTATTCCCTTTAATCACTTCGCAACAAATGAACATGATCTTTAAAGATTGCAAGGATGAGTTCCAGAGCAAAGCCAGGATGAATCAGCTAATGCTTGGTGAAAACGACAAAGTGGCAAAAGAGATTGAAGAGATCCTCTGAAATGCTTTTAAGAAATTCAACATTCTAGTTATAGAGGACTTGGGTACTGACCCCTCGGCCACAAGTGTTGCAGAAGAGCCTACTGAGAAAATGACAGAAGAGGTAATGGACTCCAGTGCAGAAACAACTAAGGACTTGGAATCCTCTACTTCGGAAGAAGTGGCCCATGAACAGACCAACATCACTCCTCTGGGTTCCCCTGCTGACTCCGGATCTAAAGGAGAAGAAAGAATAAAAGAGAAATAAGCAGAGGTGAAGGGAAAAGAGGATACCAGTACAAAGTTTGTGGAATGGGAGAAAGCTCCAAAAGACAATTTTGTGTCTATAGAAGAAAAGAAAAATCTGTCTCTGGCAAGAGACACTACAAAAACTGTCCAAGAATTCCTGAACAAAGAAACAATGGAGATTGATGAACCGGAGCTTCTACAAGGACCATTTAATTTTGATTCTCTTTCTCTGGTATAGACAATGAAGATAGCCTCATTTGCTAATGCAAAGGTTAAAGAAAAACTCTTGAAGTCTCACATGAAAGACTGTGAGTTGATAGAAGCTGCTTCCAGAGTGCTTGAAAAGATTATGCCATCATTTTAGAAAGATCACACAGCCTCCACATCCAATAATCTCAAAACTCTAGTCAATAGTGTTAGCACACATTTTGGTTCTCTAGAGAAGTCAGCTGAAGAAAAGGTTCGGAAGGAGTTTTTGGATAAAAGATTCTCTGAAGTACAAGGTCTAATAACAAATGATAGGAGAGTTATGGATATTGGGATAAAGAGCTTGGAAAATGCTCTTAAAGATGCCGAAATATGTACAAATTTTACATATCTTGGCCCACAGTGACCAAAGACATTGAGAAGAAAGTAAAAGAACAAGAGGATAAACTCCTAAGTCTGTCTCAAAGTTTTGATCCTCTCTCATCCTCCATAGTAAATCAAGAGTGTCAGTCTATTGCAATCACAAATGCAATAAAGAATTTTGAGAAGGAAAGGAAGAACATAATTAGCTGGATGGGTGAACTCAAAAGGATTATTACCCCTAAGTTAGAGGCCATGCATGAGGCCATGCATGAGGCTTAGACTACCGCCCGAACCAATGATCCGATAGATCTTAAGAGGGCAAAAGCTTTTGCAATTTTGTTGAGTGGTCACATCTCAATTTTGGATAGAATGAAGCAAAGTTGGGCTACAGAACTCATTCAATTGAAAACAACTTTTGCAGACATTCTTCAATTTATGTGAGTATGGTATATGCGGCTAAGTATAGTTAAATTTTTTTTTGAAATTTTGGTATGCGGACCCTACCCTTTGCCATTGATGTCAAAGGGGGAGTGAGGAGCACTGAAAAATGAGGAATCCAACTAAGGGGGAGTTCCAAAAAATGTATATAAAAATAGAGCATCAGCCAAGGGGGAGCATAGTGTAAACACTTAGTCATTTTTCACTAAGTGTTGTCATCAATGCCAAAGGGGGAGATTGTTGGCAAGAGACACTATATGGATTCATGAATGTTGTCATTGATGGCAACAAAGTTCATTCCACACATCCGCAGGACATGGTATGTCTATACCAGAAGTCAGAGTGAAGAATGTTGTGGTCCGGTAAACAAGAACAGAGCAGTCAGTAAGGTCCGACAGATAGGTTCGGATCTCTCAGCAGAAGTATCTCAGTGAAGTGCAGATTTGGGGAAGTCAAGAGGAGTATCTTGACTAATATATTCCAAGGTTTGAGCCTCCAGTGTGGAAAGGATTAAGAGATATGAATGATTGAATGATGGGTTCCCAAGTGACAGTGTGAACAGAGGAAGAACTGACTGGCAGAACATTAGACATTATTCCGGATGTGTTCCTGATGTTAGGAAAGATTATGAAAGCATGAATTATGTTTGGCCGACATGATTAATGATTTCTACAAGTATATCCTTGATCCACATTACTTGGTGTGCAAGGATTCAGCCGACAGATCAAAGTTTGTGAAAAGATTGACTATTCCGGGTGCCGACTAGAAAGGTGATGAAATCACTTGTGTGGATATATATACAAGAAGGATTTAGTTATGAGTTGTTTCATGGTTAAAAGTGATGTGCGAAGAAAAGCAGTAGGACCGAATAAAGGCAGAAAGGAAGATCTGGTATGTGAAAGAAGAGCAGCATTAAGAGGAGGAAAGATGAAGTGCAGCAGATCAGTATATAGAGCCTAACTAGAACTGAACTCCAGCATATGTGGATGCTCCTTATCAGTTCAAATACTGTATTACATTATTTATAAATTGTAGACAGTGTGTCTCTTTTAGGCAGTGTGCCTCTTGTGAGCAGTGTGCTCAGGCAGTGAGCCCTAATTGGCAAGTGCCATTTTTGTACTACCATTCTTCTAACAGAGAATACAATCTTGGGTTAATCACCCTATGTTTTTTTCCTTAACAGGGTTTCCACGTCAAAAATATTGTGTCACGTGTATTTCTATTTCATGGTTATGTTTGCTTGTTTGATTTGATGCTGCACTAATTATCAAGAAAGTTCAGAAAGCTGAAATAATTAAGATAACTGATTCACCCCCCCTTCTCAGTTATCAACAATTTCTATGTCCTCTACTTGGAATTGTTACAATGAAAGGAGATATTGGTACCATACTCGTATTGCCAAGAACTGGTTGGAAATTGAAAAGACTGGGAAATCTCAGCTTCTTGCCAATCTAAAAAGGGTCCATTTTAAGGAGGAGATATTAGATATGATAACCTTATTGAAAAGAGTAGTTGGGAGCCTAGAATCAAATACTTTTGAGTTTTTGATGTGCAGATTCATTTTGTTGATTTGTGGAGACTATCGCATTAATTGGGTGAAGATTATTAGCAAATTTCTGTATGAGTAGTTGTTGAATTTTGCAAGAAATGTGAGTTTCCACATGTGTTCCTAGCTGGTGTATGTGTTGTCTCGAAGAGAGGATGCTTGTTGTAGCTTGAGGATTCAAGGAAATCCTGCCGCAAGTACGCATGTGTACTGGATTTTCCCTCAGTTGCAAAAAATGGAAGTTATGAAAGATTTCAGGTGAGTGATTGATGCTTTTTCTATGATGTTAACTAAGAAGATTAATGGCTCTATAGAGAAAATGTTTTCAATTGAAGTATCCACTTTGGTCATGAAATTTGGAAGCTTTTACATATAGTTTGATCGCTTCTCTTATTTGCGAATCGGGGGTTATGAAAATGCCACATTGAAATTGCCACAGTACCCATCTGACTATCTGGTGTTTCTGTTGTGTCATCAGATGGCGGTGGTGAATGTAAAATATCAAGCTATAAAGAAGAAGGGGTATTCTTTCCCTGTGACCCTATCTTTCTATTCCTGCAAGAGTAATGATGGAGCCAAAAATGTTGACAAGCTGCTATCAGAATTTAGTCTCCACAGTTTATCACCCCGCACGGTATTTGACAGTAAGAATTTCATAAAAGAAAATATGCATGGGGGTGGTTCTTATCTGCATTAGCCTCAACTCGAAGCCTTTTGGGAAGATTGTGTTGAAGAAAGAGAAGTGCAGAGGATAAAGTGGATGAGACTAACTATGGATCAGGTTCGAGCTTTCAAGCTGAATCTCCAGGTTCCCGATATAGTTGATGATAACTTAGACATCATGGATGAAGGTTACCATGCTGTGTCAATGAAACCCCTACTTCCTGTGAAATGGTTTGCAAAGGAAATTATAGATGTAATATTTCTTTCCCTTCATGTATTGAGAAGAATGAAGAAATGGTTAAGGTGGAAGGTAAAGGTATGTGCTAGTTCTATGACGCCAAAGGATTTGGCTTTTCAAGAACAAAGCAGGTCTCAAACTGCCCACTCATACAAAAGGTCTTCTAGATTGGACTTGACTCTTTAGAGAGTCTACTCACAATCGAATGGCAGTGATGACAAGCCCCCTAAGGAGACTGGAAAGGTGAAAATAGTGTGCCAACAAGACACTCAACCAGTGAAAGGAAATACTAGAATTGTTGCTTCTTCATCCAATGTAGACCATGGGCCACCTATTAATAACCTTGTAAATGAAAATGATTCTTTTATTTTCTCTCAAATTGGAGAAGATAGTTTGTTGCGATCTCTATTAATTCTGCCAAAT
This sequence comes from Cunninghamia lanceolata, assembly GCA_027924645.1. Taxonomy (NCBI): domain Eukaryota; kingdom Viridiplantae; phylum Streptophyta; class Pinopsida; order Cupressales; family Cupressaceae; genus Cunninghamia; species Cunninghamia lanceolata. Next base: position 5,729,036 of record BSBN01000739.1, read on the forward strand.
TCCCCTCATCAAAATGAACCTCAAGAATAGAATACTATAGTGCCCCTCCACGGATGTGCAGTTTAACAATAGTTGACTAATCTTGAGTCAGGTGCAGAATACATTCGCCATCGAGAGGTATGCATTATTTTAATCTGAAGATTACTAAATAAACTGGTGGTAGGCACTATTTTTGAATATTAGTAATAATACGGTATGATATGATATTTTGGACTGATCACAATCAATAAAATCTTTATTATTGATGTCGTTATGAAATGCTAGATGCGGTGTAATTGTCACGTTGTGCATGTTGTTTGCAGGTGTTACATGAATCCATTAGTGTGATATGATAAAATCATTGTCTTGACAGACGTTTTAGGGTGCATTTTATAGATACTTTTATAGTTATGACAGATGTTTGGTGGTGTGTTTTAGAGGCCTTTGCATTCTTATAATAGATGTTTTCATTTTATGGTAGGCTCATCAAATCTGTTTATGATCATAATGTGTTGGTGTTTTATGATTAATATGGGAATGTTGGAGATGAAAAGGGTCGGTGGGCTTTCTGGAGGATACTTGATCTTTTCATGTCGATCTGTGAGTGTTTTTAGAGAGTTTTTCTTATGATCTGCAAGTTCTTCCTGAAATTCTGCTAGTTGATATCATACAAGCTTATGATGGGATCCATTTTGGGAAGAAGAACCCTACTCTTCCAAGGTTAGTTGCTTCATGTCCATAACCATGATTTGATACTTAATAAATCATATTGCCAATGTTTAAGGGATTACTGAGTCCATTCCTATCTGACCACAAACACACTTTCAGTTATTCTTTGGATGGAAATATCTCCTGCATGTCAATGGGTTTTCTTGAGTGGAGTCAAGTATCTGTTGGGTATTCTAAAATCTATTATAAGTATAATTCTCCGCACTGGTTAATGCAGGCTGATTGCATTTTGTTTAAACTTTCTAAAACATGATCAACAAATCCGCCGGTACAAATCCATCCGAGATGCCTCCTTTAAGGCATTCTATCAAATAGTTTGGGTGCAGGGTATATGCTTTCACATTTTGCATACATGCCTTCCAAAGCATCCCCAATGTTCCTTCACAGCTCATGCTATTCGAGAACGTGGGCAAAAGTCGATATTCGGTGTGGAACGCTTGCTAATTGCAACCTGTTCAGCAAATCCATTTTTGGTCAAGCCTCCGATCATTGCTTCTATCTGATGACATCTCGTAGAGGGTTTTGTCAAACAGTTCGCGTGCCTTGTCTATGGTGTCGCTTTTTGCATGCATTCCTAGTAGAGCATTTATCATTTATGTTTCTTTTTCTTTGTCACATGATTGATGGCTGTGGGAAGGTGCTCATGTTTAGGAGGTCGGCCTAGTTGTGGGATCAATCTTTACACCCACTAATTGCGTCTCTATAAAATTACCTGAGAATTTAGGGCTTTACCCATGTCGAGTGCACATCCATTTTGTGCATGTCCTGTAAACATTGTATGATGTCTCTTTGATACATTCTGCCAAACCACCTGTAGGTTTTCCACATTTTGAATGTATGTCTTCCAGATATTTGTTTTGCTATAGGCGACGCAGGCGAAGGTTGTGGACTCTAGCGTTACATCTACTGATTGCATTTGCTTGAAAGTCTCTAAAATCTTGGTGACAAACCCATTTGTGCATATCTAGTAATCATTGCATTTTTTTTACGGCTTTGTTGTGCTGCTAAATAATTGTTTTTCATAAGTTCAAATGTGTGTGTTGTTTTTCTTTTAAGGAATTAAGTTATAGTTGTTCTGTATCTTCTGGGAACCGATGCTTAAGAAAAGTAATTGCCAGGTAAGATTTTTAAATATCATGTATATCTGTATAACCAAAATACAGTATAGCCACCTCTACAATAAGATTTTGATAATATTTTAGCCAAATCGCTTAGATCACTGGTGGTTTGAAGTATTGGATTTTGAGATGCTCCGTTCCGCACACCGCTTGCCTTGTCGGTGGAAAATTGATTTGAAACTCTTTATTCCTTGAACCTGTTTGTATGTTCTGTTCCATGTCTTACCATCATGATACATGATCTCTCTTATTGTATGGAGATCCTGCTTGCATTTAATATGCTTATTGAGTCATTATATTGAATGGGTTTGTCGATTACTTAGGACCTATCATCCAAACATTGTCTTAGCTGCAGCTTACAAGTAAGCAAACCCTTCAGAGGGTATACCTAATAAGGTTAGAATAAGCACCCTCACTTATGTTTCCTTGCTTAGGACTTTGTGTCTTGATTTTAACAATTACGTCTTAGTGTGACTGATAGTTCCTGGATTGCATGGTTTTTGGAATAAACACACTATTGATCTCAAGGCATGCTGGTAGAACTTTATGTTTCAAAATATCTGCATGGTTTTTGTTGATATGAGTTTGAAATGTTCTATTGGTTTGGGGACTTAAATCCATAATGGGTTGTGTTTGATTGTGGTATGGAAACTTTTCTTCCAATGATGTACCTTGGTTTTTTTTAATGAAGTTACAATATGTTATTCTTTAGTTCTCTATATTGTCACAGGGTGGTAATCCTTCATCCGGCTGCTGTGATAAGTTGATTTTCTAGCAGTTGTCTATTCCCATTGTAGATAAGGGTGTCTCTGTACGCATTAATTATAATGATAGAATTTAAAATCTTACAAAGTTGAGTTTTATGGTTTTATGGACTATTGGAATTTTATGCTAGACAGTTGTCTATCTATTTACATCAACGTGATAATAATACATTCCATTGTATAATGATACATTCCATTGCATGTAGAAGGGACTAGAATAATTAGATGGATGTTTGATTCAGTAGAGGAGTGTATGGACTGAGAGTATGATCTTTATTCTATTAAATTTCAACTATGTGCCTCACCTGCACCTTTTATACTTTCATTTACAAGTAAAATTTCTTAAGTTGTTTCAGCAAATCCATTTGGTCTCTAGTAGTGCACATAATTATAGTGTGATCCATCTTCATTAATCATTACAATCTTGATATGATAATTATAATTTACTGGACACATACGTTAGACCTAATAAATAATTAGTAGTGAAGTAATTATATTAACAAAGGCCATGACAGAAGGTTTGATGGCTCCACGATATAGTGGTAGCCAGCTGTGAATTGCGTGAGTCGCCTCAGTACAGCGCGTAACCCGGTAAACTCTTTATTCATTTGTAATGTCTTCTTAATACCATTATAAACACTGGCTAAATTTATATATAAATCATTTCATCTCCCTTCACATTGAATACCTAATCTCTCTTTTAAAGATTGTATAGTTGATAACTTCTTGTTTTCGAAACAAACCATGTAAAATTATTTGTCGATCAGTAGATAACCGAATATCTTTATACCAGAGTAAACAATAATATATATATATATAGAGAGAGAGAGAGGGGTAATGATTCAATCAAATTGTGCCTATCATATTAGCTCCTATGTATAACAAGTAATAGTAAGAGTTTTTGGAGGATAAACGTTTGGTTGTTTAGGTTCAAACTTTGGCTGATAATGCCAAGAATTGATGATATAAACCATGTATCATATGTATCACCTTATTATACAGCGGAGCCTGTAATGATACATGCTTAAATTTAGGTAGTTCATTTCCAAGAATTGATGATGTTTCAGGTAGTTGTTATTTTATCATAGAATCAAATTAGATTTATTTCAGTTTTGCTTATTTTTCTTTTAGTATAAATATTTAGAATGAGATTTAGAATAGAAAGTCTTATTACCAAAATTCTTATTATGATCTAGAGATTGAATGGGAAATAATGTAGATGACTTTGAAATAATATTATGGTCTCTCATTATATTATTATAAAGATATATTATATGTATTATTTTGAGAGTTAAACTTAACTTCAATCAATGATTTCGCTATAAAATATAGAGCTTGCTAGTATTAAAAGATTGTTCTTAATCATTAATCTTTTCTATTTATTGAATCGACTGTTATGCTTCAATATTATTATTGAATGCAATGTTATATATATTTTTTATTGAATGCAATGTTGATATTATTAACTATGGTTAAAATCTTGAAGACATTAAGCCATTATTAGTGGTCTAGAGTAGAAGGTCGAAGGTCGATTATTGATTGAGACTATATATATTCAGGTAGAGTTATTCAATTATTAAAATGTGATAGTACTCTAGAAATAGTATATGATGAACTAGAACTCTTTTAAAATATCATATTTAAGTCAACCTTGTGATTGCAAGACTTGTTGTCCTGAACTATGATGTCTCTGTGCTACGCGTATGTAGGCAAGGCCATCATGAGCCCCCGAGACATTAGGTCAGCCCCTTAGGGGCTTTAGGCTAGTCATTTCTTGCTATTGATATATGTATTTATAAAGGACTAATGTTATATCAGATGTGCAGTTGAGATCTATAGTCAAGCAGGATTCTAGAGCTAAGGAGACACCTTCCCATTTGGCGAATAGATGACTATCTATACAGCAGTATTGGTAACTGTGTATAAATGTGTATCAATTTAATTGAAAAGTTGTACATTACATTTCATATTCGATGGATATTGATATACACCATTATGTAATATGAAATTTATTAAGTTTAATCTTGTAAATTGGTTCTATTATTTTGTTGTTTTCATTCTTGTTAACCACTAAGATTTTCTAGGGTAGACATTACAATCTTTGGCATGAGTGTGCATTTGGATTTAGAACAAACAATGGTTGTTAGTTAGATCATGTAATGTAGTCATGTTTTGAATGAGTTATGTATGTTGTTGTTGGTTATTGCTTAATTTCAATAATGCAGTCATGTTATCCCTAGAGATGTAGTTAACTTGTTGTATCAGACTATGTTATAATTTGTTAATTACGAGGAAAAAAAATTATTTCTGCCCTTTTATTGCCTTAGTTGACTTATCTCTAGGGTTCCATGGCAGGGCATTAACATTCTCACCTTGTGCCTCTAGTTACTACTATTGATGCTGCTAGTGTTTCGGACCACTCTCCTAATTGGCTGAAGAAAGTTGTCTAAAGGAAAAAGAGGTATACCCCACCTGTAGATAAAGGTATTGATACTGTAGCTAATTTGTTGCAAAGTACTTCTAAGCTGAAATGTGCAAAAAGAATGTCAAGAATGGTGACCAACCCTGCCTCAAGAAACTAATTTCTAGAAATTGCGGATCTGGTAGTGGACAAGAATGAGGATGAAGTGATGGAAGCTGAATTTAGAATGAGCGGGGTGGATTTAGGACCTTCTACTGCGAAGGGTGACCTTGACCATGTCAAATATTCAGTCAATAACATATCTAAAAGGGTAAAGGAGCTACAAGAGGAAAATTCAAAGCTATTGGCCCATGTAAGTTCTTTGTCATCTTTTTCTAATTCAGTTGTTAAGATAATAACACCCATAGTTGAAACTCCCTCAAATGCCGACCTCCACATTCTTGATCCTAATTTGCTTTAGTAAGTAAAAACATCATTGTCTTTGAGAAATATTATGGATCAGTGGGTTGAAAAAGTTGTTTTTGATGGTCTCATGTTCATAGAGGAGGGAATAAAATTATTTGATTCCATATATGTGAAAATGGAAGCTTTAATAGTAGAATTTGAAAAGGCCAAAAGTGATCATCACAGTCTATCTCTAGCCTCTAAAGAGATACAAGAGATGGTTGATATGGATACCAGTATCTTAGTGGTTGAAGAAGTGATAAATGATCATGGAGAACTAGACATACCTATGTGGGCCGATGCAGTTGAATAGAAACTATGTCTTATAATCGCGGTAGAATATGAGATGAGAAAGGCAATTGTGGTCTATTATAGAGAAATGATGAAAATTAAGAAGGATTCTGCTACTCTGGAGGTGGAAGCTAATGGGTCTAATGATAAGAAGCTCTTAGATGTCAAAGTAATAAAACAAAATTTTAGAAGGGTAGTAATTGAGGAAATAGTAAATTATGATGTAATAACAAGAGAATCACAAGGGAGACTTGTGAAAATGGAGACCTCTATTAACACTATCATAAATGAGTTTGATGAAGTGCATCGAAAGGTGGTGGACACTGATAGAGCAATGATGAAAAGGAAACTTCAGATTAGCATGATAGGAATTCCACCCGGGATGTGTTTAACACCTGTTATCAACAAATATACGGCATACAAGGCAAGTTTCTTGGTGCAGGTACCTCAAGCGGTGCAAAGTGGCATAGGAGAAGGCAAACAAACTAAGGAAGAGAAAGCAATGGATGAGGTGGACAACGATGATGAGGATTTGTAAATCCTCATTTGATTTCATTTTCATGCTTTAGTTGTCTTATGATATTTTCTCTAAAAATATTGGCTCTGAAGGGCTCCTTTATTATAATTATTATTAAAACATCTTTTATGTCAACTGTTTCAAGAAGCCGTTATAGTTTTTAAAGATAGTTACTTTCAGCTTAGCTATATATTCTAGATAGCTAGTTGATATATGGATCTTTTGACAAACTTTGTTTTGGAAGGGTGATAGTAAATTTTGGTTTCAACTTCTTTGATACATGCAATGAGAATCAATACTGAGGGATTTTAAATGATCATGTGTAATGTCCCCAAATTTGGAAAACCCATAAATTTACCCTAATATATCAATTTCAATTAATCAACTTGGTTTTGGGGAAGTTTATAACATGATTGGGTACTTGTAAGATAGAGTTAGAAAATACTTACAAGATAGTATTATATGATGCTCTCATTAGAATATGTAAAGGAAAGTAAGATTAGTGATACAACTACCTATTTAAGACTTGTAAATAGATTAGTAAACATTTATAACAAGAAATAAATACCATGTCATGAATATATTGAAATCTTTGAGGTTTCTAATTCATTCTTCCAGTGACAAAATGGTTTGATAGGGTGCCCAAGAAACCCTCTACCCTAGGCCCAAGAGCGGGTGCTTCACCCCTCATGGCCCCATGTGGCCTGTTGCCATCCATATGGGGTGGGGTACCTAGTGAGGTGTCCTATCACCGTTCCCCTTATCAAAACCATTTTGCTTCTTCTTATGACTCAATTAATCACCATGATGGGAGGTTAGGTGTGCTACTATAGTAGGGTGTCCCAGAAATCACTCCTTCCAAGCCCAAGAGTAGCCTCTTATGCCCCCTTGGCCCACATGTGGTAGGGCTCAGTCATCCACCATGGGGTGGTGTACTTAGAAGAGGATCCCAATGCCATTTCCATCCTTGTAGGCCCTTAATTCCCTCCAACATAACATTCACACAAGAAACCACATTAATTCATAATAAACTAATCAAACTTCATAGTTGCAAGCAATCATATCAAGTGTGTTGTGAATATAATCTATATTTCATAGTAAGTTTCACAATGCTTATGACACTAATGATAATCTTTCAATTATATGCATTTGTCATTATTTATCATATGACATTTATCATAAGAAACATAGGGTTAGATATTGTATCCTTGGAGATCTAGGGATTGTCTTCCTTTAGTGTTGACTTTTATCTACCTTACATCTATCTATAAATCTACTTTTAATCTTCCATACGTCTGCTCAAATCTAAATTATATTCCTTGTTGCTTCTTATTCCTATTTATCTTCTTCTCAAATCAGAATATATATATATATATATCTTCCTCTCTATAATCAGAAATATGTATTTTATTTTAGAATATATACATATTCTAAACTCAAAAATTTATACTTTTATTCCTTCCTATGTCTTTATATTCAAGTAATATTCCTTGCTTATTCCCTTTTTCACATCTCCCACATTAATCTAAATTTATATCCTATGTTTCTATGAAGGGAGGCATCCCTTTGAAGGGTGATTCCCCTTCTAGAATACTAATTATTGTTATATAATAATCATTTCTTTTGAAGCCCTTCGTAAATGATTAAGACTTGTCTCCTAAATAGTTCATTGCCCTTTATTTTCCTAACCGTTGCTCATCACATCTTCTCTTTCGTTAATTGCACCTCTTGCATCTACTTTTCCATATTTTGAATAAGATGAAAAGGAAATATATGATATTTATCCTATTTCATATGCTCATCGTACATTTACTAGTTTTCTTTATTAACTAAGACTTTCTTTTAAATATTTTACTAGCTACACTCACTTATGTTTATAAGACTATTCATATTATTCAAATAAATTATAATTTGTTATTTATATTTATTTTTAGGTAATATAATAATATTTAAATTGTTAATATTAATATTTATATTTATATTTACATTTATATGTGTTATTTATAAATATAATATTATATCTTAATTATATTAAAATAATAATATTATTAAATATTTTTTAGTAAATAATATATATTTATTTATTTATTTATACATACGTAATTATCTCTATCATTTAAATTGACTAAACACTGTATTTCACGAAAGTAACTTGATCGACTTTTATCATGATGTTTAAATCTTTAATTTAAATGTCTTAATATCAGGACATCACAGTCCACCCCACCCAAGATTGCTTGTCCTCAAGCAATCATAATTAGAATACTCGAAAACCATCAGGATCCTAAATTGATCTCTTGAAGAATTGTTGTTAGCATTCTTATCTTAATCCCACTTTGTGTCTAAGCTTCCGTGACAATTAGATTTTCATTTGAGAACTAGTAGATAAACTATGTCTTTAGATTTTATCCTTAACTATGTTGAGTTATTATGATTGTTCCCTCCAAGTTGATTGATTACAAGTGACTCCCAAGTTTCCACATTTGGAGTCACATCATTATTACTTTGAATCCTTTAATGATGTTTGGATGTCTTCCTTAAAATTGTTCTGGCATTTGAGGAGGTCACATTTTTTTCACTTTATTGGTTACAACTCTTTATTATTGCATTCGAGGACTAATAATATTTTGATTTTAAATAAGTTAATTTGTTAGGGCTTCTTAACCCAAGTAGCGTTTGACAAATAAAACTCTAGAGATTTGGCCTTAACATAAAGTAATCTTAAACACTCATGGGATAACTTGTTTTGAAGCACACACATAGATACACATAATTCATGAAGTGAAGTATACATGTATGAAGCATAGACCTAGATGCACGAAATATGTGAAGTATGAACACACAAATATCGTATGAAGCATCCAAATAGATTATACGCTTAATACATGGAATAAAGAACATACACATAATACACAAAAGTATGAACATAGTGTATAATACACAAAAGTATGAACATAGTGTATAATACACAAGTGTATGTGTGTAATACATGAAACATACACAAAGCATTAAACATACAAAATATACACATGTAATACACAAACATGAAGCATACATGCCATACGCACACCTAACACGTAAATCAGGAAGCATGCATGTAATCCACAAAGTATACACACGTAATTGATGTAGGAGCATCTAGTGGTGTAAGGGCAATCTTGCATCCCCTGAAAAGAAGTTAATTCAAAATAATTGTAGTTGTTTTCATTTCATTCCATAATTAGTGTTTCTAGTTCCATAATATCTAGAATAATGATGTAGGACTTTCAGTTTTTCCAAAACTGCTAAAAATAGCAACCTGCTTGTTTTGGAAAGTGTACATGCCATTTTAGGAAAGTTTGTATTTGGGCACAGATTGAAGCAAAAATGTATAGAAAGTTACATAATAGAAATATAAGACCTTTGGTGAAGGAATCAGGCAAAGATCATTTGTGAGCTGAAAGATATTAAAGTTTTTGTTTTCCCAAAAGCCCCTGAAATTTTTTGAAATGAGATATGAGGCACTAAAACATCCCATAACATCCTAAAAAGTTGAGATAAATCTATTTACAAATTTTTAGAGTGATAGTTCACATCGTGAGAATTCTGGTGCTTAAAACGGTTCGTCAATTGGATACCTAAATCAAAAATTATGCTTCTCAGAAGTTGACCTACTTTTGGAGAGAGTTGCAAATTTTAAAATTTAGCTAGAGGCTGCCAAAAAGTGCTATTTATGACTATTTTGGGAACCCTGGGTGGTAGTAGAGTTAAGGGGGCTAGTGTAGAGTCAAGAATAGGGGAGAAAACATAAACCCTAGCTTATTTGGGGTTACAGAAGGCTGAAGATTCTAGAGTCTTGAGGTTGGGGAAGCTGTAATGTGTTGCAGCCAGTAGAGGATTCACCCTCTGATTGTAATTGAGCTTCTATAATGTAATGAGTTGCCCAGATCAATAAAAGAAAGTTCTATTTTCTATGTACAATTTTGGTTGTTCTATGTTTTGTGATTTACCCCCTTCATCAAGTGGTATAAGAGCAAGGGTTCCTAAGTGTGTAGACAAATCACCGACCATGAGGCAGTTTGCACCAGGACCTGAGGTTGTGGGTTTAATGCAGAGGCCAAGATGCCTCCACGAAGAAATTGTGTTGGGAGGAATGCTTTGATGGAAGAGGGTTTTAGAGCCCTACAAAGGCAAATCGATGCATTGCAAGAAGAGCTACGAAGAGGGTTTGAGCCGAGGACAAGAGAAGAAAGTGAAGATGAAGCTAAAGAAGAGCTATCTAAGGAAGAACAAGAAGCTGCCAGAGATCCTACAGAAGTTAGGTTATTGAGGGCCATTTCAAAGATCGGAAAGAGGCCCAGGATCGAAGTTTCTATATATCCTGGAGATTTGAATCTAGAACAGCTTATTGATTGGATCAATGACATGGAGGAGTATTTTGAGTATGAAGATGTCAAGGACCCAGATCAGGTTAAGTTTGCAAAAACAAAGTTGAAGGGCCACGCCAATATTTGGTGGAAGGGGGTCCAATTAGAGAGGAACAGAAGAGGAAAAGAAAAGATCACCAAATAGGATTAGATGGTGGAGAAACTGAAGAAGTAGTTCATTCCTGTGGACTATGAGATGGAGTTGCTGAAGAAGCTACAAGGACTGAAGCAAGGTAACAAATCTGTTAAGGAGTATACAGAAGAGTTTTATAAAATTACTATCAGGATAGGCCATACAGAGCCCAACAAGGAGAAGGTAGCTTATTACATTAATGGGTTGAGGCTGAGTATTCAAGAGGAGCTGAGCCTAGTTAGAATGACCACCATAGAAGATGCATACTAGTTTTCCCTAAAGGTGGAAGAGAAGCTGAATAAAAGATTTGACTGCAAGCAAAGGGGAAGAGGTCAAGGTGAATGGACTCGTGGAAGACCCTATGGGGGGTGAAATGAAGATTCAATGAAAAGTGAAGAAGCCAGCACTAGTTGAAATTAGAGAGGAGATAATACCTACCACCCTCGTGACTAGAACAATGGTGACCAAAGAGGAAGAGGAGGTTTTAGATGAACTTGTTTTCAATGTGGAGAAGAAGGGCATCGAGCATATGAGTGTCCACAACAACAAGGAACGATGAATAGAAGACCTACAGGTAATGTATGAGTTGTACATGTAGATGAAGATGCACATTCTGAGCATTCTGAAGATGCTGAAAGGGGAGAAACCCTAGTTGTCAGAAGAACCTTGTTGAATGAGGAGAAAGAACCAAATCAGAGAAAGAGTTTATTCCGCACAAGGTGCAAATGTGAAGGTAAGTGTTGTGATATTATTATTGACAGTGGAAGCACTGATAATCTTGTTTCAGAGGAGATGGTTGACAAGAAGAAAGCATCCACATCCATATCGGATTGCATGGTTGCAGAAGGACCACCGAGCTTTCGTCAATGAGTAGTGTTTAGTGAAGTTCAAGATTGGGGACTACCATGATGAGGTGCTGTGTGATATCATACCAATGGATGCATGTCATATGTTGTTGGGGAGGCCATGGTAGTATGATAGGAGAACTGTCTATGATGGTCGTGCAAACACATATTCCATAACAAAGGATGGAGTTTGCCATAAGTTGAAGCCCTTAAAGGAGGTGGAAGAAAAGGTATGTAGTACTGCTGGAATTTGCTTGGTAGATTGTAGAAAATTTTGGAGGGTATGAAGCATGAGCATCATTGCTATGCATTGATTCCTAAGATTAGTCAAGAGAAATGTGAAGATGTACCAGCTGAAGTCTCAGAGATGTTGGAAGAATTTCAAGATATTGTCTCTAATAATGTACCAGAAGCTTTACCACCAGTAAGGAAGATAAGTCATCAAATGGATATGATATCAGGAGCCAGTTTACCAAATAAGGCAGCCCACAAAATGACCCCTGCAGAGAATGAAGAGCTTAATAGACAAGTTCAAGAGTTGTTGAGGAAGGGAGTGATAAGGGAGAGCCTAAGTCCATGTACGGTCCCTATAGTACTAGCACCAAAGAAGGATGGAGAATGGAGGATGTGTACAGACTCTCGAGCCATCAATAAGATAACGATCAAGTATAGATTTCCATTGCCAAGAATGGATGACATCATGGATTGTTTGAGTGGAGCCAAGTACTTCACGAAGATTGACCTAAAGAGTGGGTATCACTAGATCCGTATTAGAGAAGGAGATGAATGGAAGATAGTCTTCAAGACAAAGGAAGGTTTGTATGAGTGGTTAGTCATGCAATTTGGGCTAACCAATGCACCAAGCACATTCATGCAGCTCATGAACTAGGTACTAAAAGAATTTTTGGGAAGTTTTGTTATTATTTATTTGGATGATATTTTGATTTTTAGTAAGACTTGGGATGAGCATCTGATGCATATCAGAAGAATTATAGAGAAGCTGAGGGAGGAGAAGTTGTTGATTAATCTGAAGAAATGTAGTTTTGCAAAGAAGAAGTTGGTATACCTGGGATTTTTTGTCTTAGAGGAAGGTCTTAAGATGGACCTAGAAAAAGTAAGGGCTATCATTGAATGGCCTACGCCAAGGAGTGCAACGGAGGTAAGATCTTTTCATGGTTTGGCAAGTTTTTGCAGAAAGTTTATTAGGAATTTTAGTAGCATTTGTGCACCCCTAACTGAGACAATGAGAGGGGATAGAAAATAGTTTAGATGGACTAAAGGAGAAGACAAGAGCGGGTGTGTGCAAGAAGTTGTGTCAACTTATTGGCCAAAAAGTGGAAGTGTTTTCCCTGATTTTCAGAATTTGTCACATTTGACCTAAAAATTTGAAGCACTTAAATGTGGAATCTTGGAAAAAGTCACTAAATATGAAATGTAGTACTTGGAGTCTAGTTTCCAAATATGTAACTTTTTTCAATACCTAGATGATAGAAATTGATTTTGAATAGGTGTTTCTAAAAACCACTATTTAAAAGTCACCTTTTTTTTAACTATACCATGTACGTGTATGTCATCCATATTTTGACCTAAATAATAATATTTTTCAAAATCCTTTTGGAAAAAGATTTAGAACTCACTGAAGCATGTTTTCTATATTTTTTTGTAATTTTTTATAGAATAGTTTTTTTTTATTAATTTTTTATTGGCCATTTTTGGTCTTTTAAAAAATCATCGTGTATGTCACGCATAAGATGACCTAAACTTAACATTTTTTGAAATTGAAAAGAATTGTCTAAAGTACGTTTTCCTACAATTTTTTTACAAAAAAATATTTTAATAAAAAGTTATTAAAATACTAAAAAACCATGATAATTCAAGTTTATGGACCTATTTCATCAGAAATTGATTAAAAAATAGAAAAATTAATCCAATTGTAAAAAAATTTATATATTTAGAATCTAGACTGTCTCATCTATAATTCATTTTAATTTCGTCAAAATATTCTGTAAAATAGACCTTCAGATATATGCCCAAAGTCACTATTTTGTTGTGACATTGACAGGACCTTCAAGGACCTTCAAGTTGCAGGTCAAACCAGGTCCAGAGGTCAGGGTCAGGTCCCCAAAACATTTCCCGAATCAGGTTACAAAGCAAAACCTGAGCTTAAAATTCAAATTTTAAATAACGGGATCCCGTTTTAAAATGGGATCCCGTTTCATAAAAGGTAAATATTTTAACCTTTATGAAACAGGATCCTGTTTCCCATTTCATAAAGGTTAAAATATTAACCTTTTATGAAATTCAAAACGGGATCCCGTTTCTAGAAAATGGGATCCCGCTTTTGGCTCGGGTTCCCGAAGCAAAAAGAGATCCCGTTTCATAAAAAGCAAGATCCCGTTTTGGTTAACACGATTTCAGATTTTTTTTTAACTCTGAAACTTCCACCTTAAGTAGACACAACTTCTTGCATTTACTCGAGCTTTGATACATTGAAGCAGAAAGTTGTAGAACAACCTATTTTGGCACTTCCAGATTTCAATAAGGTATTTCAAGTAGATTGTGATGCTAGTGGTAGTGGTATAAGAGCTATTTTAAGCCAAGAAGGTAAGCCCATTGCTTATTTTAGTGAGAAGCTTAATGATGCCAAGAAAAATTATTATGTTTATGATCAGGAGTTTTATGTAATAGTTCAGGCTTTGAAGAAATGGAGACATTCTTTATTTCTAAAGGAGTTTGTTTTATATACTGATCATCAGGCTTTGAAGTATCTTAATAGTCAAGGAAAGTTGAATCAAAGGCACTTAAAATGGGTTGAGTTTTTACAGAGTTATACCTTTGTTTTGAAGCACAGGAGTGGGAAGTCCAATAGAGTTGCAGATGCCTTGAGCAGAAGGCAAAATTTGTTGACAAAAATGAAGATAAAGGTTGTTGGGTTCGATGAACTCAAAAGTTTGTATCCTAAAGATCCAGATTTTGTAGAGGCTTGGAAAGCTTGTCTGGAACCTGTTACTTTGGATAGGACAAAACGGTTGGATTTCATAATCCAAGATGGCGTGTTGTTTAGAGGAAGCTAGTTGTGCATTTTGAGGAGTTCCATGAGAGAGATCCTGATTAAGGAGAAGCATAGTGGAGGATTGGCTAGACACTTTGGTTGAGATAAGACCATTTATATTGTTGGTGAAAATTATTATTGGCCACAGTTGCAGTAGGATGTGAGGAAGTTTGTGCAGAGTTGCAGAGTATGTCAAATGGACAAAGGAACAAGTTAGGATATAGGGTTGTATCAACCATTACCTGTACCAGAGAAGCCATGGGATGATATTAGTATAGATTTTGTTCTTGGTTTACCAAGGACACAGAGAAGGCATGATTCCATTTTTGTGGTGGTGGACAAATTCTCAAAGATGGCACATTTTATTCCTTGTAAGAAGACTAATGATGTTGTTCATATTGCAGAGTTATTCTTCAGGGAAGTGGTGAGACTACATGGTCTACCAAAGAGCATAGTTTCAAATCAAGATACCAAGTTTATTAGTTATTTCTAGAGGACATTGTGGAAGAACTTCAAGACAGATTTGAAGTTCAGTTCTACACATCATCCATAGACTGATGGACAGACTGAAGTGGTGAATAGGAGTTTGGGTAACCTGCTACAATGCTTAGTAGGAGATAAACCCAAGGGATGGGATTTGATTTTACCGCAGGCAGAATTTGCTTACAACAATTCTGTCAATAGGAGTACTGGTAAATCACCATTCTAGATTATATATGGCAATAGCCTAAGAAATGCTTATGAGTTAAAGAAGCTGGACAAAAGAGAAAAGACAAGTGCTAAAGTTGAAGACTTTGCAGAACATCTAAAGAATTTGCATGAAGAGGTGAGAAAGCACATTAATAAGATGAATATTCAGTACAAGGCTAAGGTAGATCAGAAGAGGAGGTATAAGGAGTTCCAAGTAGGAGATAAAGTCATGGTTCACTTGAGAAAAGAAAGGTTCCCAATTGGAACATACAATAAGTTGAAAATGAAGAAATTTGGACCATGCAGAATCCTAAAGAAGCATGATTCAGGAAATGCATATGAGATAGAGCTACCGAGTGGGATCAATATTTCCCCTGTTTTCAACATTGTTGATTTACTATAATATCATGAAGGTGGAACAGAGGATGGACCAATAGAAGCACAGTGGAGTATTCAGGCATCTACTTCAATGGAGGAGATAGAAGAGATCTTGGATAGCCGTGTGTGAAAAAGTACTCAAAACAAGTAATATGAAGAATATATGGTAAAATGGAAAGGAAGGTCTATTGAAGATTCTTCTTTGTTGTCTAAGGTAGAGGTTGACTGTTTGGGTTTTCCTCGCACAAACATCTGAGACATGACAGGGTCACTTCTTAAATTACCCTGGGTGTCTGATGCAGGAGCATCCAATGGTGTAAGGGCAATCTTGCATCACCCAAAAAGAAGTTAATTCAAAATCATTGTAGTTGTTTTCATTTCTTTCCATAATTAGTGTTTCTAGTTCCATAATACCTAGAATAATGATGTAGGACTTTCAGTTTTTCCAAAACTACTAAAAATAGCAGCCTGCCTGTTTTGGAAAGTGTACCTACCATTTTAGGAAAGTTTGCATTTGGGCACGGATTGAAACAAAAACGTACAGAAAGTTACATAATAGAAATATAAGACCTTTGGTGAAGGAAGTAGGCAAAGATCATTTGTGACCTGAAAGATATTAAAGTTTTTGTTTTCTAAAAAGCCCCTGACAAATTTTGGAATGAGATATGAGGCACTAAAACATCCCATAATGTCTATAAAAGTTGATAGAAATCCATTTATGGATTTTTGGCGTGATAGTTCACATCGCAAGCTTTCCAGTGCTTAAAATGGTTCGTCAATCAGACACCTGGATCAAAAGTTATGCTTTCCAGAAGTTGACCTACTTTTGGAGGGAGTTGGAAATTTCAAAATTTAGCTGGAGGCCGCCAAAAAGTGCTATTTATGACTATTTTGGGAACCCTGGGTAGTAGTAGAGTTAAGGGGGCTAGTGTAGAGTCAAGAATAGGAGAGAAAACATAAACCTAGCTGATTTGGGGTTATAGAAGGCTGAAGATTCTAGAATCTTGAGGTTGGGGAAGCTGTAATGTGTTGCAGCCAGTAGAGGATTCATCCTCTGATTGTAATTGAGCTTCTGTAATGTAATGAGTTCCTAGATCAATAAAAGAAAGTTCTATTTTCTGTGTTCAATTTTGGTTGTTGTGTGTTTTGTGATTTACCCTAGGTTCATCAGTAATACATAAATATGAAGTATTCAAGTAAGTCATGAAGTGTGCATTTAAACATACATAAGTCATGGAGTATGCATTAACACACATAAGTCAAGTAGTATACATACAAAGTCATGGGTTATACAATCAAATATAAGTATACATGAAGTCATAGAGTAAACACACAAAATTATAGAGTATACAATTGAATACACAAAGTCGTGGAGTACATACTTGAATATACATAAGTCATGAAGTATATGCCCTTCACAAAGTATACACAAGTTGTAAGGTATACATGTTATCACTAGGAATTGCACCCATATGCAAGGTTGGTGAAGCACTGTAATTCTATGTAACATGGGACTAATTTCAGGTTGTGGGTGCCCTATGACGAAATTAAACCTCCAGATTGTGGGTTGGTTCCCTTCAAATGTTCTATTGACATGTATGTTTTTACTATTTTGGAAAAAGGAAGAAAGAAACTAAAAGAATGCTTAAAGGTAAAAATTGGTGATGCACCTGATTTGGATAAAAATAATACAATCTGATCCACAAAGTTTTCTCAGAAATCTGACTTTTACACAATCCAAACTTGGCATAAATATCACAAAAGTGATTCTAGGGAAGGTTTAAAAATAGGTTTTTAGGAAGGAAATGGTTTTTTCACAACACAAAAAGACTATTTATGGTTAACACAATATATGCTTAATGCTGCAAGCAAGGAAGTGAGACAATAATTTTAAAGGTTTAATAATAAAACACAACAAAATTTCATCAAAATCACTTCACTAATCAGCACTAAAAGGAAAGGTAATTCAACTGATCTAAAATAAATAAAGGAAAGCTTTGCAAAGAAGACAAAAATATAACCTGTAACCTGTCGATCTCTCAATAAAATTGTAAAAAAGTGAGCTACAAGAATTATCCAATCTGTCTGAATCAAAATGAGAATCAAGAACTAGTAAAAATAAACTTTTTCTTTACAATATATAGGTCTACTCTCTCCAAGAGGCATGCAAAAATATGGACTTGCAGATAACCGCCTCTAAAAATAATCATTCCCGAGCAACCTCCAAAATCCTCAAAATTAGGGTCTAAAACTACCACAAATTGAACAAAAATAGCTCCAATTTGGGCCTCTCCATATGCTTGACCAAAAAGTTGACCAAGAACCCTAAAAATACTCCAAAAAATCATGTAAAACTTCCTAGGTGGCCTAGTTAACTCAACTAATCAATTTGCATGATTTTGCATGAACAAAATTGATTGTGAGTGAATAATAAAGTAATAGAAAATTACTCTATTATTGGTTACAATTTGTTCTATTTTTGATTTTACAACTTGTGGACAATAATAAAGTAATTAGAAAAATATCACTTTATTATTTATTTACAATTAATAACTTTGTAAAATTGTGCATGATTAGAAGAAAAAATATCACTCCTTATCACTCCAATTACACTTGCCTATTTTGCATGATATAAGCACAAATTGGACTTAGAAGAAAAAGAAAACTCCCTATACCTCTATGTGAGAAAATATCCTTATTTTGCATTATGTAAATACATATTAGGGAAAAATTTATTACCCTTATCACTCTATGATCATGTGAGAAAACATTACTTCTCTCTGCAAGATAAAAAAACTAATTCACTTCATGCATCAAATACTCCATGCACTAAATAGTATGCATAAAACCCTTATGACTCCCCTTTGATGCCTTAGTGTACATATATATCATTACATTTTTTAAGCCACCTTATATCCCAATACGTAACTTAAAATCAAGAAAGAAAAATAACAACTCGATGACTCCATCACTGCACCATCATACATGCACCATTATACTGCCACCATGCATAATTGCTTACCTTGGGAAACTCTATGCTTAGCCTTCATGCATGCCATGTTTAAAATCATACCCTTCTGGCTTTGTTAGCCACCATACATAATCTTGAAGTATCTTCACTTTTGGATGTTTGCAAAAGGACAAGGAATCCTGATTAGCATGGTATCATATAATGCATTTTTTGACCATGCATTACCCGACCACCCAAGAATCTTTTAAAAACTTATAAGGCATGAAGCCTTTCTTTCTCATATCGGCCCTCTTGACTTAATAAAAATCAAATCCTAAGCATTGTTGTTGGCCACTCCATGCTATGATGGTTAGGATCTTTCAAGACCAAAGTCTTGACCATGGCACTTCTTGGATAAGGCAATTTTTTTTTTTTGCAAGTCAAAGATCGCACTTGAGAAAGAAGAACCTTCAAACAAAAGTAAGGAGATAACCCTAAAACTATTCATTCTTTATTTGATATTCCTTCTTCGACACTCTGCAACTGCATCCTGCTAGCTTAGGGTTTCAATGTCTTTATCATGACTCTAGTTTTACTCCCTTCAATTCCCCTTCTTCATTGAATATTTGCAACTCTGCATCATTAATGAAGAAGGTAAGATCACTTGAGTTTCATATGAGGAATTTTATAATATTGGTAGCTTTATTTCTTTCATGGTTGCGGCCTTCTTCATTCATGCCTCTCTCCTTTATTGGGCATTCTTTAACACCTTCTTTCTTGTTTTCTGTATCTTCTTTTTGCAAATCTTCACCTGTTCTTGAAAACTTGATGCCACTGTGAGGCCATGGTTAATCTCTCTTCCTATCAGTAAAATGAGGTAAGCACTTGTCATTTTTCATCCTATATAGCTTCATTTGTCTCTTTTTATAGTTTAGAAAATGACAAAGGCTGTATGTGGTCAAGGGTATTGCTTTTTTTGGCAAAAAATGATTTATTACTGTCGGCAATGGCTGTATATATCTCTTTTTATCTGGACTTGTCTATAGATGTAGAAAAACCTGAGGGTTTGAGATCTTGATATGAGGGTTTTCTATTTTCTTGCATTTTCAAGGCCTCAATCTATCACGACCATGCTCCTTCTATATATAGGTACCAAACTATGTAAACTATTGAGGCTTTTTAAGTTTTGAAACTAGGGTTTCAACCCTCCTTGCACAAAAACTCATTCACACTGCCATGACCATTTTCTTTCATTGTTATCTCTTTCTCTTTTGACTGTGTATGAAGAAAAGAAACAAGGGTTTGAACTTTCTATCAAGAGTTGTTCATTTTGCACTTTCAAGGCTTCAATCTGTCATGGCCATTCTCTTGTGGTATTCACTATTCTTTCTTTTACTTGTAAGAAACAAGGGTTTGATATTTCTTTGAAAAGATCTTGTTTAACTTGTAGATGAATATACCTGTTATCATGAGAAATATTGTTCTTCTGACATGGCTATGACTGCATTTCTTCTCTATCTATACCTTTCCTCCATCTGTTGGTTTAAAGAAAATGACACTAGGGTTTGATTTTCTGTCAAATGGGTATACATTTTAGCATGAGCAATCTTTCCTGTATAGCACCTTCTTGACTGTACTTTTCCTATAGACAAATGGATTTAAGAGTTGAAGTATTAATAAATGGAGTTTTTCTTTGCTTCACACAACACCTTCGCTTCCTACCCCTTGTGACTGTCATGAACGATGATACACTTTTCTTTATCTACCCTCCACTCTAGCTGCTAGGTATGATAACAAGTCTTTTGATATTCTATATGATAACTGTTATCATTTACCTCCATCTATATCATACATTAACACTTCTGGAAGGCTCTCCTCTAGCATAAGTGGCTTCTTTACCTTATTTGCATATCAAACTCTTGGATCATTTTTACCTGCCAACTGTAAGACGATGGATTGTTTGGTTGTGGCATCATATATTGACTGTTAACTATCTTTCTACTATAACTAAATTCTACCATGACATAGAGATCATGTTATCTTCTCCTCGACTATCTGTGACATTCTTAAAAAGTACTTGTAGCATAGATAACATGTTATTATCTCTTCTTAGTTGTCTATTGCATCATATGTATCATGCATTTTTCTTCTTGGCTGTCTGTTTACTATGACTGTATCATGATAGAATAATATCATATAAGAAAGAGACTAGACCAACCTTGTGAATTGTCAATGACCTATCACTGTAGCACTTGATATAAGTCTTGTCCCTCTTCTGATGTTCCTACTTCATCATTAATGCACTTCCGTAAATGGATATGGCAATTTATGATATAATCTGACTACTTCATGATCACTGTCATGACTTAGAGTTTGAAGATGACTGCATCTATCCTTGTTCTTACAATGTATCTCTCTTTATGGCATTTGTTGACTATACCATGGCATCACTATAGCTTAGGGATGTGAGATAAATCTTGTTAGATCAAAATAGTTGATAAGATGCATAGAAACCACCTTATTATCTTTGGACTGCAGCACTCTTATCACTCCACTGTGCTTAATATATTTGGACCCTTCTTTTCTAGACATGACTGTCTCTTGCTTTTGAACTTGTGCTTGACTGTCATGTCAGTGATTATATATGAATGTTGCTCCTAGCTTGTTCTTCTTTTAAGATTTCTGGTACTAAGTGATAGTCTTTATCATTTGATGAATGTTCTTCAAAGAGCATGTTGTATGCATCTGTCATCTACATCTTTGCCCCTAGCATGTGATTGCTACACTTATCTCATATATTCATGTGAGGCTTTCCATTATGATAGTCAAGTTGGCATAGTGTATATATGATTGTCTTGACTTGGAGCTTGTCTCATCTGTTGTTCCATATGGCATTTTGTTTGACTGTCTCTATGACACACTTGCAACTTGAATCTGATATAACTGTTAAACTTTGAACACCTTTAACAATATGAGAACAATATGAGAAATATCTGGTATAGAGTGCTGCTTCACTTGAATTGTTTCATTGTATCTCCATGTATCTTGACAGTTTGTTGTTTTGAATACCTATATCATGTTACTCTGATTTGCTCCAATCAACTGTAACAATGTCATGATGACACATCTTTTCTATAAGTTGATTAGATGATGCAAGATATAGCTTAGAATGATGCATCTTGTCTTTTCTGATACTCTTTTCAAAAAATGAAAAGAAACATGTTGGGCTCAAACCCTTATGGGAGCCACATTTAATCCACATGTTTATTTGTCTTTAAATTAGCAACAAAACTTGTCCTATACCTACACAGTGAACAAATAAGTTATCATAAAAAAGTACTTGATAACATTGATTATCTTCTTCATGATTTCCTTCTAATTTGTGTCATTATCTAACCTAATTTCTCATCTGAATGCATGATATGATAAGTAGATGTCTTTGTTTGATAAAAGCATGTGATAATTTTAAACATCCAAAGCACTAATAGGGTTGTCCCCAAAATTTTGCAAGTTCAACTGATGCCTTGGAGTGAAGGCAGAAGACTAAAGATTTGAAGGTCAGCTTCAACAACAATCTCCATCATCAGGTAATGATGGATGTTTAGATTTATCAGAGGTTTGTTTCTTTTTCTTTTATCAAACAGATACATAGTTTGCATGTCTCCAATTACTCAATCTAGTTACTCCCATGGCTTGTGTGGGACACATTTGAACACCTCTTTTAAACATGATCAGTTAATTTCTCTTATGCATATGATGTATATGTATTTCCTTTTTCAATCAATGCATGAGATAAAGTAACAGATACATGAATGTATGTTCAAAACATGACATGAAATAATAGTGCAATACAAAATATCTTTTTCCCTTTTACTCAAAACTAATTAACTGAATAATCAATCTAACTTATAGCTCCTAAAAGATCAAACTGTGTAGAACAACTGTATCTCCTTGAATGTTTGATTTCTTGATAATCAATTCTCTTGTCATGATAACTTATCAGTTCTAATTAGACTGATGGGTTATCTTGACAAATGGATATCCTTCTCTACTCTATCAAGGCATCAACCATTCAATGAATGCATAACTTTGAAGTTTTCTATTATTCCTTCTGAACAATTACACTTAGGTCCAACTAATTTTAAGTGTGAAAAAAAAATTAGTAACATTTCTGGTGACCTCTCAGGGGTGTTTGTCTGCTAGACAACTTGGAACCAGTAGCCTTTGTAACTCCATTGGGAATAGAGTCATTTCTGCCCTAAACTTAGAGAAATTCTGCAACTCACACTAACTGAAAACAACAGTAGCAACTAACTGAAAACTCAAACTAAAATTGATTTTCCTAAAACAAAACCAGCAACATGTGCAAAAGCACTTCTTGGAAACAAAAATGAAACTAACTATGCAAAAACACTTATTTTCAGCATAAGGGTGCCTTGCTAGTAGCATAACTTGAGGTGAATCCCATTAACCGGGATCGGCAACACCTCACCATCTAACTTAGCAAGCTGAAATGCATTTTTTGCTTGCATTATGTGATTATATATGGTCCATCCCACATTGCATCAAACTTTGTATGCTGTCCTGGTCTGTCTTCAACTCATTCCACTTGAAAACTAGGTCTCCTTCTTTATAAGCTCTCGGTACTATCCTTTTATATCAAAAGTCCTTTTTATTTGGGCCTAGTGTACTTCCAATGTTTTCAAGGCCTCTTTTCTGATTTCTTCAAGTTCAATCAATTGTGCAAGACTGATTTCCATTGGTTGTTCTTCAAGTAATTCTAGCTCTTTTAAGTAGCTAAGTGTTGGCAACTCCACTGTTATTGGCAACTTTTCTTCTCTTCCATATGTAAGCACATAGGGTGAATTACCTGTTGATCTTTTGGGTGTAATCCTATCAGCCCATAATGCTAACTTTA
Source organism: Cunninghamia lanceolata (assembly GCA_027924645.1). Lineage (NCBI taxonomy): Eukaryota > Viridiplantae > Streptophyta > Pinopsida > Cupressales > Cupressaceae > Cunninghamia > Cunninghamia lanceolata. The sequence goes on from BSBN01000739.1 coordinate 5,752,672, forward strand.
ATTTATCATGCCAAGACCTCTGATTCTCATCCACTATTTTCTTTATAATCTTAATCAGATTTTTGTTAGTTGATTCAACCTGTCCATTACCTTGAGGGTAATAATTTGATGAATTATTCAAAAATATGTTGTTTTTGACAGACTAATTAGGTATTCTGAATCCAATAAATGATAAAACATTATCTAAAATAATTGAGTCAGGAGTTCCAAACCTGGACACTAGATCTTGACAAAAATTTAGGACTGATGTTTTATTAGCATCTTTTAAAGCAACTGCTTCAATCCATTTAGTGAAATAATCAGTAGTAGTCAAAATCCACTTGTGTCCTTGGCTTGAAGGTGGATTAATAGGACCAATGAAATCCAATCCCCACTTGCCAAATGGTTGTTCCACTTGAATTGGATGCAAGGGCATTGCTGCCAGTCTTTGTTTACTTGCAAAAATTAAACACTTTAGACATTTCTTTACCTATTCATGAGCATCTTTGAACATGTCAGGCAAATAGTAACCAGCTCTCATAATTTTTAGAGTTGTTCTAGCTACAAAATGACCTCTAATAGGTCCATCATGAAATTCTTCTAGAATCCTTTGAGTCTAATCTGGTTGTACACATCTTAGCAAAATATTGTTAAAATCTCTCTTGTATAGAATTCCATCAATTATAGCATAAGGAATTGCCTGTAATCTGTAATATCTTCTTTTAGATATATCCAGGCCTTGTGGAAAATCACCAGTGTGTAGATAATGAATCATATCATGCACCTAACTTGTAGGGGGTTTGGGATAGCAGTTGTTTCATTATTTTGAAGCACTGTCTCAGCCTCTCCTTCAAGTTCTTTGCTGTGTCCATTTTCTGCAAGCTGTTCACATAGTCCTTTGCCTTGAACTAGCTTGGTTACCTTTATTTGTATGTCATATTCCTTGACCTTGGTTATCCACCCTACTCTCTTATAATTTAAATCCTTACTGAGCAAAAATTCTTTCATTGTGGGGTGAGCAACCATTAACTCAATTCTATTATTTGAAAGCATATGTTTGAACTTCTTTAGGCTCCTGATAATAGCTAATACATGTTTTTCAAAAAAAGAATATCTTACCTCATAGTCATGCAGAACTTGGTTGAAAAATGCAACAGGTTGTTCCATTCCTTCATTGTTCTGCTGACAAAGCATAGCTAATATAGTATCCACACTACCAAATACATATAAAAAGAAGTCCTTATCAAAGTTTGGATTTATCAAAGTGGGAGCAGTAGCAAGTGCCTCCTTTATTTCTTCAAAGCTTTGCTTTCCTTCTTTGGTCGAACTAAAATAAATATTCTTCTTCAGCATTGCTATAAGAAGTTGTAAAAGTGCTGCTATGTTAGGTTAAAAACCTTCTTACAAAGTTGATTCTTCCTAGAAAGCTTTGTAAGCCTTTCTTATGTGCAGAAAGAAGTAATGTCAATATTGCAATGATTCTTTCAAGATCAATTGATATTCCATCTTTAGATACAATGTGTCCCAACAGTTTGCCTTCATGAATAGAAAAAATACTCTTCTTTGGGTTTAATGATACTCCAAATTCTCTACATCTTTCAAAGATTAGTCTTAAATGATGAAAATGATCTTCAGCGTTTTTAGAAAAAATAGTCACGTTATCTAAGTATACAAGCATAATTTTATTAATCAGGCCTTGAAAGGCCATCTCCATTACTCTTTGAAATATTGCACCTACATTTGATAAGCCAAATGACATCTTTCTGCATGCTAGTGTGCCCCATTTTGTAGTAAAAGTTGTCTTGTACTGATCTTCCTCGTTTACAAGAATTTGGTTATAACCTACATAACCATCCAATAACAAGAATCTCTCTGATCCAGAAACAACCTTCAATATCTGTTACATAGATGGTAAAGGATAATGATCCTTTAATGATGCTCTATTTAAATCATGAAAATCAACACATAATCTAATTTCCCCATTCTTTTTTCTAACAAAAACTAAATTAGAAACCCATGAAGTATGCTTGATAGGAAAAATGATGTTACCTTCAATGAGTTTATTGAGTTTTGTATTCATGAGCACTTCCAGTTTGGGATTCAGTGGCCTTTGCTTCTATCTGACAAGTTTAGCTTTGGGTTCCAGCTCTATTGTGTGTTGACCTAACTCAGGGTTGAAACCTTTCAGATCTCCATATTCCCATGAAAAAATGTCACTAAACTCTTGACAAAGCTAGATGAATGCTTGTTGTTCTTGTTTTGTACAAATCTTTCCAGCTTGAGTAACTTTTCTTTCAAGATCTCAATAGGTTCATAATGTTCTTACTATTGGCAAGAGACACTATATGGATTCATGGTTGTTGTCATTGATGGCAACAAAGGTCATCCCACATATCCGCAAGTCATGATGTGTCTCTACCGGAAGTTAGAATAAAAAATGTTGTGGTCCGGTGAAGAAGAACAGAGCATGTGGCAAGGTCCGACAGATTGGTCCGGATCTCTCAGAGGAAGTGTCTTGGTGCAGTGCGGATTTGGGGAAATCAAGAGGACTACCTTGAGTGGTATATTCCAAGGATTTAGCCTCCGGTGATGGACAAGGAAAAAGATATGAATGGTTGAGTACCGGATTCCTGAGAGACAGTGAAAACAGAGGAAGAACTGACTGACAGAGTATCAGACTGCTTTCCGGATGTGTTACTGTTGATGACAGAGGTTGTGAAGGCATGAATCATGTTTGGCTGACATGATTAATGATATCTACAAGTATATGCTTGATCCACATTGCTTGGTGAGGAAGGATTCAGCCGACAGAACAAAAGTTTGTAAGAAACTAGACTGTTCCGGATGCCGACTAGAAAGGTGATGAAATTACTTGTGCGGATATATATAGAGGATGGATTTAGTTGTGAAGAGGGTGTTGATGTGGAGATATATGCGAATAAGTCCAGATAAGAGCAGAGGTAGCAAAAAGGATCCGGTATGTGAAAGATAGCAGAATAAAGAACAGAGGAAAGATGAAGTGCAGCAGATCAGTGTACTGAGCCTAACCGGAACTGAACTCCAGCATATGCAGATGCTTCCAATCAGTTCAAGACTGTGATTCTCATCACTTTGTAGACAGTGTGTCTTCTTGTAGGCAGTGGGCCTCTTGTGAGCAGTGTGCTCGGGCAGTGAGCCCTAATTGGCAAGTGCCATTTTTGTAATTTCCTATTCTTCTAACAGAGAATAATTTTGGGTTAATCACCCCGTGGTTTTCTCCCTTAACAGGGTTTCCACGTCAAAAATACTGTGTCATGTGTTTCTTATTTCATGATTAATGTTTTTGTGTTTGATTCTATGCTGCATCAATTAAAAGGAAAGTTCAATAAGGGAAATAATTAGGATAACTGATTCACCCCCCCTCTCAGTTATCAACAATTGGTATCAGAGCCAAGTTCCTCCTAATAGAGCCTAACAGCTTGAGGAAGATCTGGGATTTCAAATGGATGCATATGGTTTAAGGGAGCAACTCAAGACTGCTCTTGAGGATCTTGAACAGTCAAATTCTGAAGTCAGTGAATTAAAGGAAAGACTCAAACAGGCTGATGAATTCATGAGAGAATTAAAAGACAAATTAAGTCTCTCTATGAAAAAGAGAAAGGAGCTGCTTCAACAGTTGGCAAGACAAAGTGAAGAAAGCAATACAAATGAAGAATTGACTGAGCAAACCAAGTTATGTGAAAAGTTATCAAAAGAAGTCATTATGTTAAGACATGAAATGGAATCAGGAACTATAAAGTTTACTCAAGAGATTGAAGAAAAAAGAAAGGCTGAAGACAATCTAAGACAATCTCTTAAAGAAAAATCAGAAGAATGCCACCAGATGGACAGGATTATCAGACATCTTGAATCTGATCTTGAAGATGCCAAAGATAATGAAGGAAAACTTGAGGATCAAATTGCCTCTCTCAAAAGAGACCTTCAAACAGCAAATGAATATAAAGAGAAATTCAAGATAAGTTCTGCTCAACTTGAAGTTCTTCTTGGAAGTCAAAAGAGGACAGATGACAAGTATGGTTTGGGATATGAGAAAGGAGAAAGCTCCGGATCCGGTCAAAAGAATCTTGGATCAGAAAATCCAAGGAGCAGGCCTAGAAGACCTCCGGTAAGACAGCCAAATGCTCAAAGATATCCATCCTTCAATGGATACTGCCACAGCTGCAACCACTTTGGTCACAAAGCTGATCAGTGCAAAATGAGAATGAATCAGATTAATTCATCCTTCTCCGGACAGTGCTTCAACTGCAAAAGGTATGGACACAAATCCCATGAATGCAGAATTATGCAAGTAAACAAATCATTCAAAGGTAGATGCTTCACATGCAATAGAGTAGGTCATATGGCTAATCAATGCAGATCAAGAGGATATCAGTCAAATATGCAAAGAAATGTTATTTGCCAAATCTGCAATAGGTCCGGTCATAATGCTAAAGTCTGCAGAAACAAGAATCAGGACAAAAGAGGTCCGGTGTATAATCAGAATCAAGACAAGGGTAAACAAAAAATGAATGTGGATGAGGTTAGGAGTCAGATGAGCAAGATTTGGGTAAAGAAAAGTTCAGAGAATGTAGAGGTTGGATCCGCACCAGACTCTGGTGCTGATATTTCTTCCGGAAATTAAAAAGTGAGCTCAGGCTCAGGGGGACTCAAAGAAAATCTTGTTCCCCCAGCCAAACAAGTGGTGCCGGATGTGACACAAGATGCGGATCAAAGGGTTTGTAGATATGAGTCTTGAGATACTTCAGTCAAGTTTTCAGAGGTCCGCATGGAGTTATGAAGAAGCTGTGATCGATCAAATAAGACCTGTTCAGGGAGATGCTCCGGTATGATAAAGGATTACAAAAAGGTCCGGAAAGATCCAGAAATGCACTATCTTGTTCTGCGGATTGGACAGAGTGTTTGGGATGTTCTTGTAATATGTTACCTCGATTTATTCATGATTGAAAGATCCGGATGATATCCACAAATCTAGACTAATCCGGGATACTCCAAGCTATCCAGACAAGGCAAACCGGAATGATGTAGGTGAAGCATTTATTGCAGACAGATATTAGGGTTCGCGGAGCAATTTAAGGGATTTCTCAAAGGTCATTTGCTCATTCTGCACTCGAGAAGAAGCGAAAAGTGGAGCTCTGCAACAAGGTTCATCAAGCACACCAAGGATCTCCTGCCGAAGTTATTGCATAAAGAAATCAATCCAACCACTCCGTGCAAACCGAAGGCGCATAAGGTACTCTCCGTTTTTTTATTTCCTCACTACAAATCTTTGAAGAATGGCTACTCCAAACATAGTTAAGATCTCTGATAGACCTCGCCCCTCATTCAAGAAACATCCCTACAAATCATTGGAGGTAGATCCACTAGGAGCCTTCTCTAGTGTTCCTCACGGAGTTTTACATACTGAAGACATTAGGGTTTACATACATGCAAGCATTGAGGAATTTGGGGAATTCAAATTAAGAGACCTCTATCACAAGCAACTGATAGACAATGCTTTTGAGCTTAAACCAGAGTATAAGGATATCCAGAAGAAACAATTTGAGCAATTTATTCATTTCCCCTGCTTTGAAGAAGATGAATGGGTCCGGTATGTACTGAGCAGGATGCATGACAACTTTCTATGGCTAGATAGACCCTGCAAGATCACAAAAGAGGCAATTAGAGCAGTAACTGGTCTATACTCTTCCGGAGGGGTACCTATCCTCAAATCTGTCAAGAACAACATTGTAACTGAGGCCACCGGATCAAAATTTGATAAGAGGGCAATGACCATTGAAGATATTTCAGATCCGGATATCTTTATCACTCCAGCAGGGAGAATTCTGTATCCGGAACTGCAGTATACACTGCCTATGAAATGCTAAGAAAGAATGCAGAATATGATCTCTGCGAACTACTGCTAAGCCAATTAATGGAAAATATACAGAAAATCAAGAAGGATAAGAAGAATTCCTTTAAGTATGGTACTCTTATTGTATGTCTATTCTTCTACTTCATGAATGAGCTACCCAGAACAAGTGGATGGGTATGGCAGAATGACAAACCTGTTGTAGTCCAGATAAGAGACTACTTGCATGGACTTGGGGATGCAAAAGCGAGAAATATAGCTCTATGGGGATACTTCAAAAACTTTCAGAGCATGATGCAAGCAAGAGAGAGAATTCCCCAGTCTCTTGTTGAAAAATACAAAGACTCAGTGTGTTTTATGGTTGACACTGATCAGTGCCTAATGGAGGCAGTGGAGCCAAGGACTGTCTGGATCATGCCCATGGGGTATGAAGTGGATGAACAGATAGTGGAGCTGCATGTTCAACACATGCTAAGTTAGCCCAAAGATCCTAAGGCAGAAAGGTTTGGAACCTTTGAGGAGCTGAGTGTAAAAATACATGTAGAACTCAGGGAACCTGAGATTAAAAGAAAAGTGAGAAAAGAAGTAGAGCACATTGCTCAAGGCCTAGGCATCTCAAAAGAGGCACTTGATGCCAGCCGGGAAAAGAGGAGGAAGGCTGAGGAAGAAGAGAAAAGTAAAGAAAGTGCTCCGGTTGAAGCTCCCACCCGGACCAGATCATCAAAGAGATCTGCACCTCCCTCAACCAAAAGTTCAAAACTGGAAGTCCAGGCATCTGGTAAGAGATCCAAGACAAAAGCCACAAGGGCTTATGGAAGCTAAAAGGATGAAGAGGAAACAGAGTCAGATGAGGGAATAAAAGAAATAAAGAAATAGAAAAAGAAAGGATCCGGTAAGCCCTCCACAGGCCAAGATAAGGATGAAATGGCAGAGGTATCTGTTGAAAAGCCCACTCTGTCTCTAGAGAGCATAATCAAGTCGGTCACGGTGGATGGAAACCTTCAACCAATGACTGAATCTTATGATGACTTCAGTGAGGCCGACCAAAAGACTCTGCAGGAGGCCACAGTCAAATATCTTAACATATATAATAAGGCTTTCATTGAAATCATATCTCTTATTCCTAAAAGCCTAGAAAAGGAATTGGAAGTAAGAAAGAATAATGCTCATGCTAAAGATCTTGAGATCCGGGAGCAGATAGCTATTCAGCTATATCCTCAAATTGATCCCAAGACAATGAACATTATCTTCAAGGACTGCAAAGATGAGTTCAGAAGCAAAGCCAGGATGAATCAACTCATGCTTGGTGAGACTGACAAAGTGGCCCAAGAAATAGAAGAGATCCTCCGGAAGGCCTTCAAAAGGTTCAATCTTCCGGTTGTAGAGGATTTAGGTACAGAAACAGCTGAGGACTTGGGACCCTCTGCTCCAGAAGAAGTGGCCCATGAACAAACTAGCATCTCTCCTCCGGTTTCCCCTACAGTCTCCGGATCCAAAGAAGAAGAGCAATTACAGGAGAAGGAAGCAGTGGTGAAAGACAAAGAGGTTGACAGTTCTAAGACTGCAGAAGAAAAGAAACATCTGTCTCCGGCAAGAGACACTGCACAAACTGTTCAACAATTTTTGAGTAAAGAAACTTTAGAGATTGATGAACCGGAGCTTCTAAAAGGCCCATTTGATTTTGACTCTCTCTCTCCGGTACAAACAATGAAGATAGCTTCATTTGCAAATGCCAAGGCAAATGAAAAGCTCCTGAAGTCTCATATGGAAGACTGTGAGTTGATAGAGGCTGCTTCCGGAGTACTTGTAAAAATCATGCCATCAATCCAGATAGATCCGACAGCCTCCTCTTCCGGTAATCTAAAAACCTTAGTCAGCAGTGTTGATACACATTTTGATTCTCTAGAAAAATCAGCTGAAGAAAAGGTCCGGAAGGAATTTTTGGATAAAAGATTTTCAGAAATATTAGAATTAATCTCTAAGGATAGGAAGATTGTAAGCATTGGAATAAAGAGCTTAGAGAATGCTCTTAAGGATGGCGGTGACATCTATAAATTTTGTATATCCTGGTCAAAGGCAACAGCAGCATTTGACAAGAAAATAAAAGAGGAACAGGATAAGCTACAAAGCTTATCTCAAAGTTTTGATCCTCTCTCTTCCTCTATAATAAATCAAGAATGTCAGACTATTGCAGTCTTGAATGAAATAAAGAATCTTGAGAAGGAAAGGAAGAACATCACCAACCGGATGGGAGAACTTAGAAGGATTATAATCCCTAAGTTGGAAACTATGCATGAGGCAATCAGTGATGCTCAGACCACCGCCCAAACAAAAGATCCGACAGATCTCAAGCAGGCAGAAGCGTTTGCATTTTTGTTGAGTGGTCACATTTCAATTTTGGACAGAATGAAGCAAAGCTGGGCTACAGAAATGATCCAATTGCAGACATCCTTTGCAGACATTCTTCAATATATGTGAGTATGTAAATATGCAGCTAAGTATAAGAAATTTTTGAAAATTTTTTTATGCGGACCCTACCCTTTGCTATTGATGTCAAAGGGGGAGTGAGGAGCAGTGAAAAATGAGGGATCCAACTAAGGGGGAGTTCCAGAAATTGTATATAAGGACAGAGCATCAGCAAAGGGGGAGCATAGTGAAAACACTTAGTCATTTTTCACTAAGTGTTGCCATCAATGCCAAAGGGGGAGATTGTTGGCAAGAGACACTATATGGATTCATGGTTGTTGTCATTGATGGCAACAAAGGTCATCCCACATATCCGCAAGTCATGATGTGTCTCTACCGGAAGTCAGAATAAAGAATGTTGTGGTCCGGTGAAGAAGAACAGAGCATGTGGCAAGGTCCGACAGATTGGTCCGGATCTCTCAGAGGAAGTGTGTTGGTGTAGTGCGGATTTGGGGAAGTCAAGAGGACTACCTTGAGTGGTATATTCCAAGGATTTAGCCTCCGGTGATGGACAAGGAAAAAGATATGATTGGTTGAGTACCGGATTCCTGAGAGACAATGATAACAGAGGAAGAACTGACTGGCAGAGTATCAGACTGCTTTCCGGATGGGTTACTGTTGATGACAGAGGTTGTGAAGGCATGAATCATGTTTGGCCGACATGATTAATGATATCTACAAGTATATGCTTGATCCACATTGCTTGGTGGGGAAGGATTCAGCCGACAGAATGAGAGTTTATAAGAAACTAGACTGTTCCGGATGCCGACTAGAAAGGTGATGAAATTACTTGTGCGGATATATATAGAGGATGGATTTAGTTGTGAAGTGTGGTGTGGATGTGGAGATATATGTGAAGAAGTCCAGAAAAAGAGCAGAGGTAGCAAAAAGGATCCGGTATGTGAAAGATAGCAGAATAAAGATCAGAGGAAAGATGAAGTGCAGCAGATCAGTGTACTGAGCCTAACCGGAACTGAACTCCAGCATATGCAGATGCTTCCAATCAGTTCAAGACTGTGATTCTCATCACTTTGTAGACAGTGTGTCTTCTTGTAGGCAGTGGGCCTCTTGTGAGCAGTGTGCTCGGGCAGTGAGCCCTAATTGGCAAGTGCCATTTTTGTAATTTCCTATTCTTCTAACAGAGAATAATTTTGGGTTAATCACCCCGTGGTTTTCTCCCTTAACAGGGTTTCCACGTCAAAAATACTGTGTCATGTGTTTCTTATTTCATGGTTAATGTTTTTGTGTTTGATTTTATGCTGCATCAATTAAAAGGAAAGTTCAATAAAGGAAATAATTAGGATAACTGATTCACCCCCCCTCTCAGTTATCAACAATAATACCTTTTTGACATCCCTTGAGCATTTATGTTATGCTTCCATGCATGATTATACCTTCTAACATTATTTCACTTGTAACATACAAGATTAGTATTCTTTTTGCAATCAACTACTTTATGTCCAAAATGATTATAGATATAACAATAACAAAAAATGTATAATTATACTTGTACATATATGCTTGTTTTATAGGAGCAGTTCTTCTGAAATTTCTTCTTTGATTGTGCATTTTGACAAACTCATCTTTAGTTTTCTCTTCAGCTTCAGACTTCTTTTTACCTTCAGGGGCAGCAACATGATGACTTAAATTAATTTTCCTTCTTGGAGTTTCTCTGGCTTTGGAACACTCTCCTTCTTCATATCCTAAACCAGTTGTGTTCTTATGATGGTTTTGCTTGTCCAATATCTAATGTAACTTATTTGTACTTTCTTCAAACTCCTAATACTTCTTGGACAAAACTTTGAGACCTTCATAATCTTTTCTAAGATTGATAATTTCAGCCTCTAATTTCAGATTTTCAATTCTTTTAATCTCAAGATTAGATTTGGTTACATCTATTATTCTCTTAGCTTCCTCAATTTCAGCTTTTAAGCTAATAATCAATTTGTTAGAATTATCAACATGACTCTTTAAATCTATAATTTGATTTCTATCCTCCTTAAGGTCAGAAGATATTCTTTCAAAATATGAAATAATTTTGTCTTTGGATTCTTTTTCCTTTTGTAGTTACAACTCTAGTCTCTGATTCTTCTTTTTACATTTCTTGATTTCACTCAAACCACATATGAGTTCTCCTTCTATGTCAATCTCACAATCATTTTCATCAAACTCCTATCCTTCTTCATCCATGAAGAGGTCTTCTTCTTTTAAATCTGATTGAGTCTCATCTCCTTCATCTGAATGACTTCATTGTCACACTTCTCAGATAACAAGATGTCCTCTCCTTCAAGTGCATCACCTTGATAGATTCTTATCAATTCTTTCGACACATCCTGAGATGTTTCACAATGCATAACTTTACAGGAAACATCATTACATAATCCAAATAAAATGGATTTCTTTGTTATATGATTACATTCATAAGCCTCTTTGTTATTTGTAGAATTAGGTAATTCAACTGACATCAAAACACCATATCCTAAAGAGGATAGATAGATTTGCATTCCAATACACCAAACAGAAAAGTCTACACCATGAAATAAAGGAACTCCATAAAATATTTTTTCTAATTGAATAACTGATTCAACTTGTGGAACATTTCTAACAACTGATTGCATATCAACATTTGAATTTGATATAGATGATGTCTTTTGTATCTTTTGACCAGTATGAGGCTTGACATTTCTCATGCTCTTATCTCTTCTACACTTTCCCATGGTACTCCACTATCAGGACCTACCCAAGCCAATTAGACTTCTATAGGGAACCTATGCTCTGATACCACTTGTTGGAAACACGGTTTCCATTGCACCAAGAGGTCAACCTATTAATGCCCGATACGACTGCTAGAGTTAATGAATCCATGGGAGGCAATTAAGCCATATCACAAATCCTGTGAGAGATGCTAGATCACTGCCAACAAGTACCATTGATCTATGTTTATGTTACAACAAAGATTGGTATCCAGAGGTGTAGCCTCAAATACTATTGGCGATATAAGATTGTGAATGATGAAGTGATAATCTTTCAGAGAATATTCGTGGGATATGAGGGAAGCTACACTTACAATTGCATTTGCATGTTGATTGTCATTCCTTGGAATTGTGTTGATTGCAAAAGATGATAATTGTTTTAATAACAACAAGGCAAGATCATGGTATTGAGATAATTTATCTTTTTTTCTTGGTAAGATGCAGTGACTAGTCTTATGATTAACTGTGAGTCACCATAAATAGTGACTTGTTTAATATCTAGAGACAATGCAGCACAAAGTCCTGTGATGAGAGCTTCGTACTCAGCGATGTTTGTACTTGAGAAATTTAGATGGTAAGAAAGAGGAATTGACTTACCTGAAGGAGGTACTAGTATTAAACCAACACTAGAGCCACTTTGACATCTTTAACAATCAAAATATAATTCCCATTTATCATCTTTATCTAAGGTTAAGGTTTGGTCATTAGAAAATTGTTCATTATTTTGAATAGAAAAAGGTGAAGGCACTTCAACTAAATGATTGGTTAATGCTTGTCCTTTTATCACCTTTTGAGAGATAAATATGAGGTCAAATTCTATTAACAACATAAACCATTCAGCTAGGTTACATGAGAGATCAGTTTTAGTGAAAAGGTGCTTCAAGGGATCAAATTTTACAATGACATGAATTTCAGCATTTAGGAGATAGTGTCTTAATTTTTGTGTTGCAATGACAAGAGCTAAGCACTATTTTTTCTATGATAGTATATCACACTTCATAATTGAGCAAAGTTCAACTTATATAATATACAACATGTTCTTTGTCGTCATCATCATGTTGTGATAATAATGTTGCGAGAACATTAGTAGAAGATAATGTGTAAAAAGAAAAGTTTTTTCTATGGTTGCAGGCTAAAGCACAAAAGGTTCAACTAGATAAGTTTTTAAGTCTTTGAAAGCTATTTGAAAATTTGAATCCCATTAGAATTTTGATTCTTTATTTAGTAGTTGAGTGAAAGGGTGAGTTCAATCCATGAGTTATGACACAAATCGACAGATGGCCTGTATCTTTCCTTGTAAACTATGAAGTTGAGATATGTTTCGAGGAGGTGGCATGTTAACAATCACATCAATTTTATTTATGTCTACTTCAATACCTTGATGATAAATTATAAATCCCAACATCTTACCACTACCTATGCCAAAGACACAATTATGGAGATTTAAGCACATGTATTTCTGTATCTTCTCAAAGATTTGGCCAAGGATTGTGACGTGATCCCAACAACAAATAGACTTCGCGAGAATGTCATCAACATAATCCTCTAAGATGTTATGCATGTAATCATGAAAAATAAGTTTTGAATGGCATGTTGGTAAGTTTCTCTGGTATTCTTTATTCCAAATGGCATGACCACCCAACAAAATGTTCCCAACGGGGTGATAAAAGTTGTCTTGTATCGATCTTGAGGATTGATAAAGATTTGATTATAACACGAAAAACCATCCATGAAGGAAAGTAATTCTTAGACAACTCTTGAATCAACAATCATATCAATGTTTGGAAGAGGAAAATCATCTTTCAAAGTAGCTATATTTAAATCTCTTAAGTTAGTACAATTTCAAATGTTATTGTCAGGTTTAGCAATAGCCGCAATATTTGAAATCGAAGGTCAATAATCAATAGGACAAATAAAACCAGCTTGTAAAAGCTTTTCTATCTCAACATTGACTAATAATGCAACCTTAGGACTCATATTTTGAATATTTTGTTTAATCGGCTTGGCATTGGGTTGTTACACTATATTATGTATTACAATTTTAGAATCAATGTTAGGCATGTCTGAAAAATTACAAGAAAATAGTTTAGGAAAATCATGTAAGAGTTTTGTTATTTCTTATTTTTCTTCTTTGTTTAACCAATCTTCTATATGGATAACTTTTTTAGGGTTATCCTTCTCCATCAAGACATCAACAGTCTTTTCATTAAGTAAAGTACTACAGTCTAGGAGGCTAGGTGAATGTGATGATTTCATGGATTCTAAATTAGGTGCTAGAGTATCATTTGTCAAACAGGTATTTTTCCCAAAATATGCTTCTACATTTAAATAATAGGAAAACCCACGATTATGATGATAATAGGGCAAATTATCATAAGCCCCCATGAATTTAATTAATGCTTCATTTGTTAAAAAATTATCGAATGGGTTATCTCCTGATGGACAATTTATGTCTATAATCTCAGGATATATCAGATTGAGTGTTGATATAGTGTTAACAATAATACTATGATGTTTGTAAGAATTGGTGGGCTTTAAAGAATGGTATCTGATACCAATAGAATTGTTAATTGAAGTAACTTGTTTTATTTGATATCCGGTAGAGTGATGAGACCATTTTGGACAAGTTTCTTTAGAATGGATTCAATAGGTTCTCCCAAAGGAGTCAATTTGCATCTAGGCATAAAGTCTTGTTTGGTTTGCTCCTTAAAAGTAGATGGGAAAGTCTTTGCATGTGTTTACAAATTAACTAGTGTTTGGAGAGTTTTAATATGTTTACTATCCACAACACCATCATCGACAACATTTTTGTTCTTAGACCAAAAGCGAGGTTTTTCGTTAGATTTTATTATGGAGTAAAAATTGGTCACATGCCTTTTTACCTCATAGTTTACCTCCTAGGTTCTATTTTCTTCATTATACATTCTAATTGATCATCCCAAAGGAAATTACCTGACACCCATGACATTTTGGGACCCTTGGGACCTCCTTTATCTTAACCTTGACCTAATTGGGGCCCTTGGACTTGGTTACCAACCACCCAAGTCTCCCCTAATTGTTTGGGGCTACTTAATGGTATGTCAGCTTGGGCCCTTCAAAAATTTTCCTCCTTGTCTACTTTTGTGATTTAAATTCATAAATGTTAGTGGGAAAGCATATATAAGTGAGTTTGTGACTTTATTTTACACCTAGATGGATAACATGAACTTATGATATTGGAACAAAGATCATTCAAGGTATTCATTGTGATATTGTTGTAGATTTGTGTTTGTTGCAGATATATCATCATCATCCATCTTATGATTTGAAGAGATTTCATCCTCTTGAGGACTTCACCTCTAATGTGAAATCATTTCTATTTGAAACATTTGAATCATTTCATAATTTGGATTATCTTTAGCCTTTGCACTACAAGGGCACACTCTCTCATTAACAACGGTGTTGGGAAAGCTTGAATGCTAACCTAGGATTTGACTGCTTCACTTTGAGACTTCACCTTTTACATTTAAAAAAATATACATATTGACACAATAGGAAACCAAAAAAAATTAGTAACACAACCCAACTTGAGAGAGAAATGAAACTATTGAGCATGTAGACTTATCCACAATAAAATCTTTCAATCAATACAAATTGTGCACACAACATGAGCTAATAGCGACTAGTGAGGTAATATATGAAATTCTATATTATTTGGGAATCACTGTACTAATTTAACTACTTCTAAATAATCCATCTGAATCAAACTTATTGATAAAGGTACACATTGGCTAGAGATAATTTTGAGATTGCAGACATATTGAGATTGGTGTAATGAAAAAATAATAACAAGAGGTATAATGCAGCCATAGTCCCTGGCAGTTGTAGGGTTGCAAAAACATGTCAAAAAAAGAAAAGTAATTGTTGTAGGTGCAAACTACCATGATGAAGGACAACCCAAAGGATAGCTGCATCTTGCAAATTATTATGTATCTAGGCAAATCCCTAAACACCACAACCCCCAAGCCCCTCTCTTGTCGTCTTGTGTGAAGGTTAAAGGTACAAGTTTCAAGATAAGTGGAGCTACAGGAAGGCAATGTAGGAATTATAGTTTTAGGATCTAGAAATAGTTCTAGAATATTCCTTTGACTGGGCTTAGGTAGTTACTGCCCTAGTCTATAGGGTTTCAAGCTTCTAGATCTAATCTTTGAGCATCAATTGCAGTATTTTCTTAGTTTTGACCTCTGACAGAATCTCACTTCTGGACTTGGGTGGTGGCCAAATTTTTTGTTTGACATCTCTTGATGCAAGAGAATCTAGGTTGTAGAGCAATCTTGCATCAACTAAGAACATTTACATTTACATTTTATTTATTTTTATATCATTTTCTAGTTCAATTTAGGTCAGTTAGTAGTAGTTTCAGCATATTGTACCACATTTTGCTGCATTATCATTTCAAATCTTGCAAAGTAGGACTTAGAATCTAGATATTGTCAACTACATCATATCCAAAATTGAGGTCATTTGGACTTGTCTGTTAAAAGTTATTGCTATCAGAAGATCGCATGTTTTCACAAAACAAAGCATATAGATAGTCAGTTGAAGGAGAAGGTTTCTGGATCAATTCAATGACTTGTGGAGCTAAATTAAGCATATCACATAGCACATGATGATTATATAGACCTTCCTTGAGTTCTAAACCTTATTCCATTCATTTGCGAAGGAGTACCAATTGTTTAGGGATGACCTATTTGTTCTACACATTACACCTCTTCATTGGAGTTTGTAACCTTCCTTGGCCAATGCATAGGATTCCTTGACCTTAGAGATGATATATATAGATCTCTAGGATTCATAAGAAAGAGTAGTTCATAAGTTAGCATAATTCATAGGATTGATAGTTTGATTCCTTCTAGATAGGTGACTCATTGCCATATCTGTTGTAGATGGAATTAGGCTTATGAGCCCTTGTTTTGTATCCCTCATGTTGTCAGTATATAAGTATTTTAAATATATGATATATTGAGAATTTGAACCATTCTTTGCATTCTATAATTGAGTTGCTTCCATTGTGTTTACTCTTGTTGCATAGCCTGGATAATTCTTTCTATGAACCCTCTAACTGTGACTGCACCAAGTTGTATTAGAGTGAAGTTTGAATCCTTTGGGGAGTGAAGTTGTTAAGGTATTCCATAAGATCTTGTTGTGTAGAGATTGTTGACTTGAGGTAGACTACCTATGTTGTCAACTGATCATCGATTGTGACAAAGTTGTCACCTTGTAGCCTTATCATTGAAATTGAGGCAGTTACACTTGATCCTAGGAAGAGATGCCACCGAAGAGAATACCTGTTGTAGACACTATGGCTAGAAGGATGGATGAAATGATGGAGATGATGAAAATAATGAAAGTTTGATTGTATTCTATTGAATAGGATCAAAGAAGAGGACTGACATCTCGAACTAATGTTGAAATTGATGATGAAGAATTTCAATCAGTTGATCAAAACGAAGAAACCCTAGAAGAAGAAGAAGAATCAAATAAAGTAAAGATGTTGAGAGCTATTTCAAAGAATGGAAAAAGACCTAGAGTGGAAGTATCAAATTATACTAGAAATTTGAATTTGGAGGAATTGATTGACTGGATAAATGAATTGGAAGAATACTTTGAATATGAAGAAATTGAAGATCTGAAGAAGGTGAGATTTGCAAAGACTAAGTTGAAAGTTGTTGGCCTCATTTTCAACTTGCCAAATTTTAAAATTTTGCATCAAATCCTTATATTGAGTCACCCCAAGTCACAAATTCTCCTGAAGTGTCAAGTTGATTTCTGGTTTGAAGGAGAAATTGTTCACCTATTTCAGTCAAAGTCATAGAAGCAGTTCTACTATGCAGCAAATCATGAAAACAATTAAATCTTGAAATCCATGATAACTAGTACATAATCCTTTTATGGTGGTGTTCATGACTCCATTTCTCTTAATGTGGCAACTTTTCGGGTCAAGATGTCTTACGGTTTGAGCATTTTAAACTTTCAATTTTTTGGTACATAGTTTATGGAAATAATTAAATCATGGTTTTTGTAAAGGCTGGAGTAGAATCACTTGGTAGGGGATCTGATGGCACTATTATGGACAATGTGGAAAGATTTCATGAGAAAATACTAGCCTGATCAAAAGTTATGCATCTTTTTCCATCTTCAAGCTTGCAGATTTATCAAAGAAACTTTTTATAAAAGTTTCTCAAAGTATCGTTGGCCATTTCCAAGTTATCAAAAATCCATATTTCTCAATAGGCACAAAAATTTGTGGGAATCCATACATTAAACACTATGACTTATGAGGGAAAAGAGGAAGGAACATATCAGAGAAAAGGGAACGTTTTGAAACAACCATCAGAGATTTAATAAGTTTCTATAACCACATAGAAACCTCATGACCAAAGATTATCAAAGTAAGAAAGAAATAGTTTGAAAAATCTCACGGATGGTAGATACATTGGTCTCCATAACTATCCAAATTTTCAATAGACATCAGGATGTATAGGGAAGTTAGAAAAGTTGAATTTTCAACATACATTGGGTGTGAGCCGATAAACATTCACTGAAGGCACAAATAACTATTCAAAAGTTACTTACTAGTTGTGAATACCAATTCAAATACCGACAAATGAAACTCACGCCTTATTATCAGAAGTTTCCACTAGTTTTGAAAGTATCATTTACTTCCGATGAACTTTTGAAAGGCCTCCAAACATCTTGTTCAAATTTCAAAAGTGCATACAACTCCCAAAATACACTAAGGCGACACTTCTATAAGGTTTCAAAACCTATTAAGGGATCCGAAATGTATTGTGTTAGATATTTTGATAGGTTTTGAAACTAGTTCAAATCTTCCAGATAGGTTGCAGAGTTGTCCTAAAGAGTTGAAGACTTAAGGAAAGGAGTAGTTATTATAACTACTTAAGGAACAAAAGCTACACAAAATTGATTCATGGTATAGGCTTTAGAAACTCTCAATCAAATGCATTCATCTCTACAACCTTTGCCAACATCCTCTTAGCCTGTGCTCAAAGGAATATGAAGATCACAGATTCCCTCAAAGATTTGTCATCTCATGTTGTACAATGGTTGTAGCAAATACACAAAATGGGCATGTTGAAAAGACTTTAGAAGCTTTCAAGAGAATGCAATTCACCTAGTATGGACCTATGACAAAACATAATTGAAAGTATGACTGATATTTGGAAATGCTTTGTTAAGACATATCTTTGAAATGTAGAAGGTAGACAATGCACGTGAACCATTTGGAAAATGCTTGAAAGAAATGTGGAATGCATCGCACACAAGGTACACACAAGATCCATTTGTTGAAAAGGTCATAGAAACATTAAGACCAATCCATTTGGCTGATGTGAAGCCAAATTCCCTAACCATTGTTAGCATCTTCTCTATCTATGGATGCATGGAAATTTGTGAAGGCTTTTGGACACCGATAAAAATTAATGGAAGGAAGATTTTTGTTAGATATTTTAAGTTTCAAATGCTCTTGTATACGTACTAACAAAACATAGAATCATTAACATAGCATGTAAAATGTTTTCTTAAGAGGAAGTTAACGAGCTCACTGTTTGTTGGAGGGAGCAAAAGGAATTGTAGAAAATTAGGAGTTGTATTCCCTCACACATTTGGAAATATGAGGAAAGATCCTAGTATTAGAGAATATATGGTTGAGTCCATTACTTCCTTTGCTTTCAATTAGGGTGTGCCAATAGTTGGTGGAAATGTAATTCAAGCAACTTGTAGATTAAAAGCTAGATCGACAAACCTTACACTATATACAACCATCAAATGCCTTTGGGATCTTTTAGGATAATATGTTGACACAAAGAGACCAAGTGATCTAAACCAAATAACTATGGAACTCAGTGCTACCATCTGCAACACAACTAGTCTTGTATGTTATTCTTAATCAATTGTAAAACATTGCAATGCACTTGCTACTGTTAGAAGGGCATGCAAACTGTTTGACATAATACCTTGTTAAGTTAGAGAGAAAAGAAGATACGGCATATGTTCTTTTTATACTAATGCTTCGAGGTGGAGTGTTAGATCAAAGCTCAAGAGAAAGATAAGCTAAAGATAGAGAAAAAAAAGGAGTAGTAGGCATCATTGGTCTCAGTTTAATTACAAGCATGAAGCGTAAATAAATGAAATGCTTAGAGGTTAACAAGGAATCAAAGTGACCATTTGACAAGTCACTGGCTTGCCTTCCAAAGTCATTAGTTGGCATTGTATTGATGTCTCCAAAGTCGTAATCCATCAGCTAGAAGGTTAAAATGTTGTTATGGTTGACCTCCTTGCCCAAGTTAGCTAACTTAAAGACACCATTAACTTTATCATTAAGATGCCAATTAAAAATTTGGTGGTTGTGTAGGTATGTTTTCTTAAAATGGGTAGGTGGGATGAAGTTTAAATCAAAAGATTGATGAAAGATGGAGGAATTATAGAAAAAGAGTCTACATTGAAGGCCCTAAAATAATACATATATGCTTTTTAAGGAGACAAATCATATTCACAAATGAACAAAATCTATGCAAAGTTGAAGAAATTGTCTTGGGAAATGATGGCGATAGCATTTTATGATTGCAATTAAGGTAAGAGTCTAAGATCCAAGTATATAGAGGAGTCATCAAACTTTAGCAAGGTTTGACCAACAAAATAGAGTAAGTGGAGATGGAAAGTAACTTAGCGAAGTTCACAACTTAAAAGTTACAAGTTGCATATTACCCTTTTGTAAAAGTGATTTATGTCACTTATTGTAATTTAGAAGTTAGAAAATGTCATTTGTCTTTGGAAAAGTTTAGGTAAAATATAACTAAAATAAAGCTTATTTTAAAATTATCATATTTCAAAAAGGTAGTTGAGGTAGTTATCAGGTGGTTACAAGGTAGTTACTAGGGGGGAGCCTATAAATATGAAGTTATTTTCAAATGTAAAGGGGGTTATTGTCAAGAGACATTTATGGGGGAACTTATGGAGAAGCTTTTCAGAGACCTTTGATCTAATACTTTGTACATGAAGGCTTTTTGAAATTGTATAATTTCATGAAGATAATAAAGAGAGCATTTGGTTCATATGTTCCATTGTACCTCTGAGTTATTATTACTGATTTCTTGTATGTTAAATGAGTAATACCTCTATGTCATCATGTAAATCATTGGTCATCTATTGAAGTATTGACATAAACCATGCAATTGATGTAATGAAACACAATCATATCTTGGTATCTCGATTTGAATGTGCTGAAGAAACCTATCTCTTCTTATGTTGAGATTCGTTATCTTCTTTTCATCATCATTGCATATTAAAAGTACTTCTTGTGCAATTCATCATATAGATTTAGGAACGTAGTTTCTAATCTATGGTGAAATCCCTCATAATTTTTCTTGAGTTTGTGAAATCAAAACTAGTATTAGTATGTCAACTATTAGGGTTTCAGTAAATTTTTATCATTTTTCTTATTATTTTTCCATTTCCTCCTTTCTATACTTTTAGGTTAAAACTACAATAAAACTATAAATACCTTAATCATACGAGGGAGCTGTCCCTCTCAAACACAGGAAAGTTATTGGTCCAATAACAACTTCTCCAACTATTGGGACATTTCTAGATGATGGCACGTTCTTAGTTTCTTTGGAGAATGTCACTCCTCTTGTGACTACTTGCTCACTTTTGACAATTATAACCTCTGAGAAAAATCTCCATCACATGGTTAATGTTCCAGGAAGTGTAGAAATTTTTTTGGTCAAAGTGTGCAAGAGCATGAAGACAAGTCACAAAATGTTTTCCTGACATGCATGCGACCTAAGCAAGAGGAGAATGATGATGAAATATTATTCCAAGAACTCTCTTATGAGGTTTCCATCCCAGATTGGCATCTCATCACTCCTTGTGATGATTTTCTTTGTAAAGAAGATGTCATCCTTTCTCCTTTATCATGTATTGAAGAAGAATACTCAACTATTGAAACTAAAGGTACTAATCAAGATGAAGTGTTGAGTACTCCCACTCCAAAGATGCAACAAGATCATAAAGATATTGGGTGTGAATCTGTACAAAGAGAGGTTAGAAATAAATTTATTCTTGAATATCCTTGATTGAGTGATTTCATTATATGCTCTAGTCCTTTATCTGCTGATAATAATGTTGAAGAAGACAATGAGAATAATGTTTATAATAGTGATAAATGATGTTAGATTTCTAATGTTTGTGACAATATGAATGATATTGCATGTATTCAAGGGATTGATGAAGAGATGCATGTTTTAACCTCTCCTTCACTACTTTCAATGGAGGAAAATATTATTTCTTCTTCATCGACTAGACAAGATGATTTTCAGGAGGATAAAGTGCATAACCTAGATTCATAATGTGCAACCCTCTCATAAAGCAAATCTTGAGTTAGTAATGCTAAAGGAGGAATTTTCCTTTGTAGAAGATGATTCAATGATAAAGGAGGACATTATTCATAAGAAAGATTAGTCATAGAATATTGAGTTTTCTTTTCTTATTGGTTCACATGAAGCATCTCTAGCTCGTGGTTCAATTTTGTTTGATTCAAGCTATTAAAAGAATCTTTAGATAGATAAAATTGGTATGCTCAACATTGTTGGCAAGAGACACTACTTCATATGATAGGTGCTACCATTGATGGCAACTAAGACTATTCCACTGATCCACATAACATAATTTGTTCATACCGGAAGCCAGAATCAAAATTTATCTAAGTCCAGGTAGCTAGAAATAGAGCATGTGGTAGGGTCCGATATCTTGGTCCGGATCTCTCTGGTGGTAAATCAGAGTATGCTGCATATCTAAAGGAGTCATAAGGATTGTCAAGGAAATATAAATCCATAATTTCAACCTCCAGTGATGAAGGATTCAAAAGTTACTTGCACCTAAGTATAGGATTATAGTTTGACAGTGTAGACACTAGAAGAACAGGCTGACCTTGTAATTGATCTTGGTTCCAGATAAATGGAAGTTGTTAGTTGGACTATTTGTGATGATTAGTGATAGTGGCCAACATGATTGATGATTTGTGAATGCAAGTTTTGGTCTGCATTACAAGTTATGGATGGATTTAACTAATAGAGAAGAGTCTTTAACAAAGTTCAAAGTTTTCTTGAAGATGACTGAAAAGTGATTGAATATCATGATGTGAATATATATATATATAGCTGATGGATTTAAGTGATTTGGGTGTGTGAGTAGTGAGAATATGAAGTAAGTGCAAAAAGAGAAGATATAAGTGTGAAAGGGAAAGAGATCTAAGATTTGGATTATGGCAGAGTAGTAAATAGGGTAGAATAAAGATGAAGTGTATCAAGTCAGTATGCTGTACTTAACCAAAACTGAATCCTTGCATAGGTAGATGTTAATTATTAGTTCAAACACTTTGTAATCTCCTTCCTGTAGGCAGTGAGCCTTTGTTTTGAGTAGTGAGCTCTGGGCAGTGAGCCTGAATACATGTGCACTCTCCATTGTAATACTTTCAACAGAGTATAATCTTTGCGGGTTAACCCCCACCGTGGTTTTTCCCTTAACTGGATTTCCACATCAAAAATCTTGGTGTCAAATGTGTTATTTCTACTTCTGCTCATGTGTTGTTGATTCTTGCTTTTCATGATAAAATTATTGATCTATTAATGAAGTAGTAAAGAGGAATTAACTACTACAAGTTTTAAAGTTTTAGGTCAATTGATTCATCCCCCCCTCTCAGTTGTCACCTCTAATTCCAACAATTGGTATCAGAGCAAGGTTCCTTTGAAAAAGTGTAATAGCTTGAGGAAGATCTGGGAAGGCAGTAAAATGGATGAATATAACCTCCAAGGGCAACTTAATCTCACATTAGAAGATCTTGAATAGTCCAGAGTAGAAGTCCAAGAGCTACAAGAGAACATTAAAAATGCTAAAGACTTCATTGAGACTTTAAAAGAAAAATTGAGCAAATCCAATGAGAAGAGGAAGGAACAATCTCTTCAACTAGGAAATCATTATGAAAACAACAAGGATAAGGATCTAAAAGAGAAGACAAAGGAATCTAAGAAGTTATCCAAAGAAGTTGTTGTCCTAAAACATGAGATGGAATTTGGGGTGATGAGGCTAACCAAAGAAATTGAAGATAGAAAGAAAACTGAAGAAGACCTAAATCAAAATCTGAAAGAAAGAATTGAAGAATGCTGTAGAATGGATGAAATACCTAGTCTCCTAGAATCTAATCTACAAGAAAGCAAAGATAATCAGAGAACTTGAAAGGCAAATTGTCATTCTCAAACATGACCTAGAAGTTGCAAATGAATACAAGGAGAAGTTCAAGATAAGCTCAGCTAAACTTGAAGCACTGCTTGAAGGATAGAAAAAGGATGATGACAAGCATGGTATTGGATATGAGAAAGGTGAAAGCTTCGGATCTGGACAAAGAAATTTTCAACCAAGGAATGGGAGAATAGACCTAGAAGACCTCCGGTAAGATAGCCTAATGCTCAAAGATATCCATCATTCAATGGAAATTGTTTTAATTCCAATAAATCTAGTCATAGAGATACTTAGTGAAGAAGGAGAGTAAATCAAAATGGTTCATCCTTCTCCGGTTAATGTTTCAAGTGTAAGAGGTATGGTCATAGATCAAATGAATGCAAAAGTATGATAATGAATAACTCTAGAGAAAATGGTAACTCTTTCAATGGTTACTACTTTACTTGCAATGGATATGGACACATGGTTAATCAGTGCAGATTAAGAGGAAATTAAGTATATAAGCAAAGAAATTTTGTATGCCTTAATTGCAATAAATCTGGTCATATTGCAAGATTCTGTAGTAGGAATAATGAAAGAAGAGGTCCAGTAAACAGAAAACCGGATGAATAGAGATAAGACAAAGGCAAAGGTAAAATTGATGTGAATGAGATCTAGAATGAAATGAGCAAGACATGGGTTAAGAAAACAATTGTGAACAACAATAATGGGTCCGCACTGAAATTCGGTGTTGACAATTCCTCTGGGAATTGAATTTGGAGCTCTAGCTCAGGGGGAGCTACATTGAAAATCAAATTTGCCCAGCCAGTAAGTGGGTGACTGGATCCAACACAATGAGAGAAGATATTTTGAATTGTTTCAGAACATTTGGAAGGATTTCTAGAAGAAAATATGTTGATATGGAAATTTGTGGAGTGATTCATGAAGAACTGTTCAAGAAACTAAGTAATCGAATGAAGTTAGGGCAGAGCATTTATTACAAAGGAAAATTGGGTTTTGCAGAGCATAAAAAGGTGTTCACTCCTCATTTGAATTACTTTGCACTCAAATAAAGTAAGAGGAATAGTCTCTGAGCTAAGATTACAAGGAATTGAAGTGTGACCATCAAATTTATCTGTCAACCCTAATCTTGTAAAAAAGGTATTTATTTGCAAAACTTTGAACTTATAATCTTTTTGCAATGGCTACACCTTTGGTCATTAACATTACTAAAAGGCCTTGACCCAAATTTAAGAAACATCCACACAAATCTATAGAAGTCGACCCATTAGGTACATTTTCAAGTGTTCTGTATGGTGTGTTGCATATTGAAGATATTAGGGTTTATATTCATGTGAGCATAGATGAATTTGCGGACTCAAGGTTTGTAGATTTGTTAAAGAGACAACTAATGGATGAAAATCACGATCTTAAACCTAAGTATAAGGTACTGCATGATAAACATTTTATTTAGATTATGGGGTTTCCAACATTTGATGAAGATGAATGGGTTTAGTATGTTTTGAGTCGGATGCATTATGAATTCATATGGCTATTAAAACCATTCAAGATTACCAAGGATGTTATTAGAATTGTGACATGGTTAAACTCAATCGATGGATTACCCATGTTGAAATCTGTAAAAAACCAAACTATTACTAATGCAACTAGTGCAAAATTTGATAAGAGGGCTATGACCATAAATGACATTATAGAACTAGATGTGAAGTTTGCTTCCATGGTGATTGGCTACAAGATCTATCACTCTAGCAGAGAGAATTCAGTCTTTGAAACTGCTATATATGCAACATATCAAATGTTGAAGGAAAATGCAAATTATGACTTATGTGAGATGTTACAGAACCAACTGATTGAGAACTTGAACAAAATTAAGAAAGATAAGAAAAATACTTTTAAATATGGTACATTAATTCTATGTTTGTTCTTCTACTATATGAATGAAGTACCTAGAGTAAAGGGTGTACATTGGACTAATGATGAGCCAGTTGATATTCATATCAGAGATCACCTATGTAACATTGGTAACTATAAAGCATAGAAAACTACAATCTAGGGATACTTCAAGAACTTCTAGAGTATGATGCATGAACTTCTAGAGTATGATGCATTCAAGGGAAAGAATCCCTACAATAATTGTTGAGAAGTACAAGAATGAAATATGTTTTATGGTTGATACAGATAAGTGCTTAATGGAAGCAGTAGAACCTAGAATTGTTTGGATCATGCCCATAGGGTATGAAGTAGATGGAAAAATATTGAATATGTATGTTCAACATCTTCTAAGCAAGCCAAAAGGCACAATAGTTGAAAGATTTGGGACATATGAGGAGCTAAGTTTAAAACTGCATACTGAGCTCAAAGAACCTCAAACCAAGAAAAGAAGTTGAGCAGTTGGCCAAGAATCTAGGTCTCACAAAGGAAGCCATGAGGCAATTCATGGAAAGAACTGAAAAGGTTGAGAAGGAGAAGCAGGATAAGAAACAAGGAAGTGCTCTAGTAGGATCCTCCTCCACATCAAGGACTACTAGAAGCTTCGTTGCTGCCCCTGTTCCTCCAAAACCTACCAATCCTGAGATACCAGAAGGAAAATCTTCTAGAAAAGAAAGAAAAAGAGTGAAATCAAAGGCCACAAGAACCTATAAGAGTACAAAAGTTGAAGAAGAAATAGATTCTGTTGCTAAGGTAAAAGCCTTTAGAACAAAAGCTGCCAAAGTGACCAAGGAGAAGGCCTCCAAAAGAAAAAAGGCAAGCAAAAGGCAAAAGAGAGATACATATGTTGAGAAGCCCACAATCTCCATGGAAGATGTAATAAAATTAGTCACTGTGGATGGAAATTTGAAACCTATGACTGAATTTTATGATGAATACAGTGACACAAATAAGAGGGTGTTAGAGGAAGCAACTGTTAGATATCTAAATATCTATAATAAGGTCTTGATTGAAATAACTTCTGAGATCCCTCCAAGTGTTGCAAACATTTTGGAGTTGAGGAAAGAAAATGCAAAGAGCAAGGATATGGAGCTTAGAGAGCATGTATTGATAAAACTATGCCCTCAAATCACTGAAGTTCAAATGAGTATGATATTCAAAGAAGCGAAGGATGAATTTAGGAGCAAGAAGAGAATGAACAAACTAATGCTTGGAGAATTGGACCAAATAGTTAAAGAAACATAGGAAATACTTCTAAGTGCATTGAACAGACACAATCTTCCATTTGTTGAGGAGGAGACTGATGGTGAGATTGATTCATCAATCCCAGATATTGAAAAGATGAAAACTAGTGAGAAGCAAAGCAAGGTTGATGACTCCTATGTTTTAGAAGAGGAACAAATAGACAAAGAAGATACAGAGATGGTGGACCAAACTGATGATGCAGGAGATACTCTAACTTCTCCTGATTAATCTAGAAAACAAGATAATGTTGAGAATACTGCTACTACACAAGATCCTCAGAAACAAATTGCAAATAGTGTGGTCAAAGGAAAGAATCTGGCTGCAGATAACACAGAGAAAGGTGAAGCAAAAGAAGAAGTTAAAGATAAGGAAGATAAGCAAAGGAATATGGTGCAAATGTTGATAGTCTTGATACTGTGAAAACTCAAGGAAAGGAAAGTGGTCTAGAAATGGTGGCAAGAGACACTGCAGATGCAGTGAAAAGTTTTCTGAGTAAAGAGATACTAGAGTTTGATGAACCAAAATTGATTAAAGGACCAATCAACTTGGATACTCTCTCTCCGGTCCAAATGATGAAGATAGCATCCTTCACACAAGCCAAAGCAAGTGAAAAGATATTGAAATCTCACATAGAGGACAGTGAGTTGTTAAGTCTTGCATTCAGTGTATTGGAGAAGATAATGCCAACCTTCCAGAAGAATCCATTTGACTCTCCCTCCAGACATTTGAAGAATCTTTAAATTCTGTAAGTACACATTTTGAGTCTTTTGAGAAGTCTACAAAGATTAAAGTCAGAATTGAATTTTTGGATAAGATATTTAATGAAATAAAGAGCCTAATAAGGAATGATAGGATGATACTTGGTATCAGTATAAAGAGTATTGAAAATGATCTAAGTGATGGAGGTGACATGTACAAATTTTGTCTATCTTGGCCCAAAGTCAGTAAGGATATTGAGAAGAAGATAAAGGAGCAAGAACAAAAATTGTTAAATCTATCTCAAAATTTTGATCCTCTAACAATTTCTCCTATAAGTCAGGAATGTCAAGTAATCATCTTGACTAATGAAATAAAGAAGCTTGTTAAAGAAAAAGGCAATATTGTGAAGAGAATTTGTGAGCTCTAGGGATTGATTGCCCCCAAGTTAGAAACAATGTTTAATGCATTATTAGAAGCTCAAACTATAGTTTAGACAAGTGATCCTTCAGATCTGACAAAACTAGAAGCATATGTATTTCTACTGAGTGGACACATCTCAATTTTGGATGGCATGAAAAGAAGTTGGGCCTCTGAACATGAGCAATTGAAAAATAGTTTTGCAAATATTCTCAAGTTCATGTAAATATAACTTAATGATTGGGTGTACATATGTGGCACTATATAAAGAATTTTTGATAATTTTGTCTTGTGAACCTCATCCATTGCCATTGATGTCAAAGGGGGAGAGAAGAATAGTGAAAAATGAGGAACCCAGCAAAGGGGGAGCTCCAGAATCAGTGGAGAGCATAAGAGTATAGATTAAGGGGGAGTAACACTTACTCATTTTTCACTAAGTGTTGCCATCAATGCCAAAGGGGGAGATTGTTGGCAAGACACACTGCTTCGTATGACAAGTGTTGTCATTGATGGAAACTAAGACTATTCCACTCATCTTCATAACATAATTTGTTCATACCGGAAGTCAAAATTAGAATTTATCTAAGTCCAGGTAGCTAGAAACAGAGCATATGACAGGGTCTAGTATCTTGGTCTAGATCTCTCCAGTGGTAAATCAGAGTATGTTGTAGAGCTGAAGGAGTCATAAGGATTGTCAAGGTAATCTAAATCCATAATTTTAACCTTCAGTGATGAAGGATTCAAAAGTTACATACATCTAAGTATAGGGTTATAGTTTGACAATGTAGACAGTAGAAGAACAGGCTGACCTTGTAATTGATCTTGGTTCTGGATAAATGGAAGTTGTCAATTGGATGATTTGTAATGATTAGTGATAGTGGCCAACATGATTGATGATTTGTGAATGCAAGTTTTGGTCCGCATTACAAGTTATGCATGGATTTAGCTGATAGAGCAGAGTCTTCAAAAAAGTTCAAAGTGTTCTTGAAGTGGACTGAAAAGTGATTGAATATCATGATACAGATACATATAGCCAATGGATTTAAGTGATTTGGGTGTGTGAGTAGTGCAAATATGAAGTGTGAAAAGAGCATATATAAGTGCGAAAGGGAAAGAGATCTATGATCTGGATTATGGCAGAGCAGTAAACAGGGAAGAATAAAGATGAAGTGTATCAAGTCGGTATTCTATACTTAACCAGAACTGAATCCTTGCATAGGTAGATGTGAATTATCAGTTCAAACACTTTGTAATCTCCTTCTTGTAGGCAGTGAGTCTGTTGTAGGCAATGAGCCTTTCTTTTGAGTAGTGAGCTCTGGGCAGTGAGCCTGAATGCATGTGTATTCTCCATTGTAATACTTTTAACAGAGTATAATCTTTGTTGATTAACCCCCACCGTGGTTTTTCCCTTAACCAAGTTTCCATGTCAAAAATCTTGGTGTCAAATGTATTATCTCTACTTCTGCTCATGTGTTGTTGATTCTTGCTTTTCATGATAACATTATTAATTTATTAATGAAGTAGTAAAGAGGAATTAACTGCTAAAAGTTTTAAATTTTTAAGACAACTGATTCACCCCTCACCTCTCAGTTGTCACCTCTAATTCCAACAGACATGATGCCAAAAGATATGATAAAAAATACATAGGGCAATACCAATGTGATTCAAAAGGACTCAGATATTTATGATGACAAACTCTTGTTTGGTGTACAATTCAAGGAGTCCTTATATTCCTATATTTTATTTTTCTCATCATTCTAAAAAGGCTATTGAGCTCATAGGCACCTCATCCATGCACATCTCTTTTTCATACAAGTGCCTACTTTTCTCAATTTGTTAATGGATTCACATGATCATTCTTAGGCAGTTTGAGGTAAGAGTCAACTACCATGTACATAGGTTAACTAGGTGTTTTGGTTTTGTCTATCTTCTTTTAGTTACTATTAGTTTTCATCATTTGCCTCATCCCTATGTATCTTTTGTCCTTTTTCTTTTTGTCTCATTTGAGTCTCCTTGTTCTCCTTGAACATCACGTTATTTCCTTACTGTATAACTCAATGGATTTAAGGCATTAATTCTTTCCAGAGATTCTACGTTCACCTTGCATCCATAAGGTCCTTGTCCCTAGTTAGAGCTAGTTGTTGGCCTCATTGTCAACTTGCCAAATTTTAAGTTTTGTGTCAAATCCTTATGTCAAGTCACTCCTAGTCACAAATTCTCTTGAAGTGTCAAGTTGATTTCTATCTTGAAGGAAAGATTGTTCACCTATTTCAGCTGAAGTCCTGGAAGTGGTTCTACTACGCGACAAATCATGATAACAATTAAACCTTGAAATCCATGATAGTAGGTACAAAATCCTTTTATGCCGGTGTTCATGACTCCATTTCACCTAATGCCACAACTTTTTAGGTCAAGATGTCTTACAGTTTGAGAGATTTTAAACTTTCAATTTTTTGGCAAATAGTTTATGAAAACAATTAAAACATGCTTTTTGTAAAGGTTGGAGTAGAATCACTTGGTAGAGGATCTCATGGAACTATTATAGACAATGTTGCAAGATTTCATGAGAAAATACTATCCCAATCAAAATTTACGCATCTTTTGCCATCTTCAGAGTTGCATATTTATCAGGGAAATTTTTATAAAAGTTTCTTGAAGTATCATTGAGCATTTCTAAGTTATCAAAAATCCATATTTCTCAACAAACAAAAAAAATTGTGGGACTCTATACATTAAACACCACAACTTATGAGGGAAAAGAGGAATATATCAGAGAAAAGGGAAGGTATTGAAACAACCATCAGAGATTTAACAAGTTTGTATAACCACATAGAAACCTGATGACCAAAGATTATCAAAGAAAGAAAGAAATAGTTTTGAAAATCTCATGGACAACAGATAAATTGGTCTCCATAACTACCCAAAGTTTCAATAGACATCAGGATGTATCAAGAAGTTAGAAAAGTTAAATTTTTAACATACGTTGGGTGTGAGCCGATAAACATTCACTGAAGGCACAAATAACTATTCAAAATTTACTTACTAGTTGTGAATACCACTTCAAATGCTGACCAATGAAACTCACATCCTATTATTGGAGATTTCCACTAGTTTTGAAAGTATCATTTACTTCTGATGAACTTTTGAAAGGCCTCCAAACATCTCGTTCAACTTTGAAAAGTGCATACAACTCCCAAAATACACTACAACGACACTTTTATAAGGTTTCAAAACCTATTCGGGGAGCCCAAATGCATTGTGTCAAATATTTTGATAGGTTTTAAAACTAGTTCAAGTCTTCCAAAGAGGTTTTGGAGTCATCCTAAAGATCCAAAGACTTAAGGAAAGGAGTAGTTATTATAACTACTTAAGGAATGAAAGCTACATAAAATTGATTCATGGTAAAGGCTTTAGAAACTCTCAATCAAATGCATTCATCTCTACAACCTTCACCAACATCCTCTTGCCCTGTGCTCAAAGGAATACGAAGATTCTAGATTGGCTCAAAGATTTGTCATCTCATGTTGTACAATGGTTGTAGGAAATACACAAAATGGGCATTTTGAAAATACTTTAGGAGCTTTCAAGTGAATGCAATTCACCTAGTATGGACCTCCATCAAAACATAATTGAAAGAAAATTTGATATTCAGAAATGCTTTGTTAAGTCATATCTTCAAAATGTAGAAGGTAGAAAAATGCAAATGAACCATTTGGAAAATGCTTGAAAGACATGTAGAATGCAATGTGTGCAAGATACACACAAGATCCATTTGTTGAAAAGGTTGCAGAAACATTAAAACCAATCCATTTGGCTAGTGTGAAGCCAAATTCCCTAACCATTTCTAGCATCTTCTCTATCTGTGGATGCATGGAAATTTGCAAAGGGTTTTGGACACCCATAAAATGTAATGGAAGGAAGATTTTTGTCAGATATTTTAAGTTTCAAATGCTCTTGTATACATGATAACAAAACATAGAAGAACTGACATAGCATGTAAAATGTTTTCTTAAGATGAAGTTAACAAGCTCACTATTTGTTGTAGGGAACAAAAGGAATTGTAGAAAATTAGGACTTGTATTCCCTCACACATTTGGAAGTCTGAGAAAACTTCCTAGTATCAGAGAATATATGGTTGAGGCCATTTCTTTCATTGCTTTCAATTAGGGTGTGCCAATAGTTTATAGAAATGTAATTCATTTAGTTTACAGATTGAAATCTATATCTACAAACCTTACACTATATACAACCATCAAATGTCTTTGGGATCTTGCAGGCCAATGTGTTAATACAAATAGATCTTGAAGTGATCTAAACTAGATAACTATGGAACTTGGTGCTACCATCTACAAAACAACTAGTCCTACATGTTATTCTAAATTAGTTGCAAAACACTGCAATGCAATTGCTATTGTTAGAAGGGCATGCAAACTGTTTGATAGAATGCCTTGTTAAATTAGAGCCAAAATAAGATGTGATATATGTTCTTTTTATACCAATACTACCAGGTGGAATGTTAGACAAAGATCAAGAAAAAGCTAATCTAAAGGCAGAGAAGATAAAGGAGTAGTAGGCATCATTGGTCTCAGTTTAATTGCAAGCATGAAGTGTAAATCAATGAAATGCTTACATGTTAAAAAGGAATCAAAGTGACAATTTGAAAAGACACTGGCTCTCCTTCCAAATTCATTAGATGACATTGTATTGATGTCTCCAAAGTCCTAATCCATCAGCTAGAAGGTTAAAATGTTGTTATGGTTGACCTCCTTGCCCAAGTTAGCTAACTTGAAGAAACCATCCACTTTATTATTAAGATACTAATTAAAACCTTGGTGGTTGTGTAGATATGTTTTCTTAAAATGGGTGAGTGGGATGAAGTTTAAATGAGAAGATTCATGAAAGATGGAGGAATTATACAAAAAGAGTCTACATTGAAGGCCCTAAAATAATACATACATGCTTTTTAAGGAGACAAATCACATTCACAAATGACGAAAATCTATGCAAAGTTGAAGAAATTGTCTTCGAAAATGATGGTGATAGCATTTTATGATTGTAATTAAGGTGGGAGTCTAAGATCGAAGTATATAGAGGAGTCATCAAACTTTGGCAAGGTTTGACCACCAAAATGGAGCAAATGGAGATGGAAAGTAACTTAGCGAAGTTCACAACTCAAAAGTTACAAGTTGCATATTACCTTTTTGTAAAAGTGACTTACGTCGCTTATTGTAATTCAAACATTAGAAAATGAACTTTGTCTCTTGAAAAGTTTGGTAAAATATAATTAAAATAAAGCTTATTTTTACATTATTGTATTTCAAAAAGGTACTTGAGGTAGTTATCAGGTTGTTACAATGTAGTTACTAGGGGGAAACCTATAAATACAAGGTTATTTTCAAATGTAAAGGGGGGGATTTTTAGGAGACTTCTATGGGGAACTTATGGAGAAGATTTTTAGAGACCTTTAATCTAATACTCTGTACATGAAGGATTTTTGAGATTGTATAATTTCATAAAGATAATAAAGTGAGCATTTGGTTCGTATGTTCAATTGTACCTCTGAGTTATTGCTACTAATTTCCCGTATGTTAAATGAGTAATACCTCTATGTCATTGTGCAAATCAATGGTCGTTTGTTGAAGCATTGATATAAACCATGAAATTAATGTAATTGTTACCAATTTTTCATGTACAAATCAAATTGGTAGAGTTGAAACAGGCATTAGATCAACAAACATTAGAAATATGCAAGAGAGCCTAAAAATCAAACATCACAAGAGCATAAACTTCATTGTTTTTATTTAACATGTTTGTTCACTATGCAGGTATAAGTGAAATCTTGTTCCTGATTCATTTCTGATGACATATCATAGCATGTGGAGTAAAATGGGCTCCCACAAGGGATGAGCTCAGCATACTACCCCCAAATCTTAAGAGGAATGTGGAAACAATTTGAAAGAGTTATCACATAAAGACCCTACAAAATAAGGATATCAATCACGTGTTTCAGTCATATATCAAAAAATGTGATCTAGGCTTTTGAGAGTTTTGGATAAAACTTAGAAGACAACAAGATGAAAAAATTGTTTAAATATTGTCACCCTCCCAGTTTGTAGTTTTCAAGGAATAGTCAAAGGTACAATAGACAACAAAATAAAGATAGTAGTTACGTTTTGCAGTCATATCTTAAAAATTACGACCTGGATTTTTGAGATTTTTGGAAAGAAATTCAAAGACAATAAAATGAAAAAACCCTTTAAATTTATTACCAACCTAGTTCATAGTTTTCGAGGAATGTTCACAATGGTGGTGCCCAAACTGGAGTAAAAAATGTTAAGTGTCAAATAAAGAACAAAATGCAAAAAGATTGTGGCTTTTGCTATAAGGCATTTTTTTTGCCTTTTATTTTTGCATAAATCAAGTACCTTGTTTATTTTTAGATACCCATTGATATGTATAAGGTATTTCTAAATACCTTTGCATATATTTTTATAAACTTTGCATATATTGGAAATTTTTGCAAATTGTAAATTGAAAATAAAGCCAAGGTGGGCCCCTCTTTCTATTTTGCAAATTTGAAACTGCAGATAAATGTAAGACACTATTAAAGTAATGTTTTATAAATTACTTTAATAGATGTCAAATAAATGCAAAAAATAAAGAGCAAGGGCAAAAATAGTCAATAAGGCAAGTCTAGTTCACTTGCCTTCTAGTTGAGTTTCTTTCCCTTTTCACTTTTAGAAAGTCTTTTGGCTATATATATGGGGGAAAAACTTAGTTAAGGGAAGTTTAGATTTGCTTCTTTCTCTCTTGACTACTTGCAGAGAGTTTTGTAAGCCTTGATTTGTAAATCAGATTTTAAAAAGTATTACGCAGCTCCTTTCAGATCAATAAAAATAGCAGTGTTCTCCTCTTTTATGTTTCTACCTCATTTTATAGTTAATGTTTTGATGTTTAATTGTGATTCAACTTTCAAATCCTTTTTTTATGTCTCATTGTTGTAATCTTGAATGCAGAAGTTTCATGTAATGCAGGTTGTATGTTATGTTTAACCTGGTTAGTGGGTTGAAGTTGTGATAAAACTTCTATTTGTCCTTCATGCAAATGTCTAGCTTTCAAACTTTCATGCAAATTACTTATGTATTGCATCATTTCAGTGAAATGGTAAGGATAAAAGACTTTGTGAAGCTGATTGTGAGTGGAGTTAGTAAATACATCTTAAGTTTTGGTGCATCACCCTTTAGGTTTTAGGATTCCATTTCATGTTATGTTTCTATCCTTTTACTCAGATAAATCATTTTAGTCTAGGTGATTTGCTAGGGGAACCAACCCTCTTTGGATATTCATTCTCATCATAAGTTACCCACAGCTTGAGAATGTTTCCATGTTTCAACATGTGAGTTAAGTCTAACTTAGCTAGGGTGCAATCCTAATTGACAACAATTTTTGGCACACCCGGTGGGACTCATTGGACTATTTCAGTCCAAAAGTATGTTCATATATCACTGATATTTGGTGTGTGTGTCAGTGATCTTAGCCTTTGGAGGTAGAAAATCAACATACCTGGCAACTCTGAGTGACATTTCTACTAATTTTAGCATGATCAGGTGCTGGTTTATTTCAAATAATTCTGAGTTTTACTTGTTTTCAGCTTTTGAATAAATAAGCATGTCTATGTTTCATGGGAATTGGTTATATCATCCATTATATCATGAAAATGCTACTAATCTACCAACTCATCAGCCATATCAAATCAACCATGCTGCTAGTTTTAACCCAAATTTCATGACTTTCCAAGAAAACCAGCATGCTCAAGATGCTTACCTCCCACCCACCCCTACTCAGCCTCCATATCAATCTTCATATACTCAAAACTAGCTCCAAGAGCATGAAAAGGAGGAGATTGTAAGCATAAAGGGTATGTTGTTTGACTTCATGCATGACTTCACAAAGTAGGTAGAGGAGATTAAGAGGCAACATGAGTATAATCAACAACAAGAAGAGATGGCTTATTAGGCCTATCTCTATGAGCAAGGGGTAGAAATAGAAAGGCACGAAGCCCAAACAACTCCTTTCATTCTAGATCAACCCTTTCAAGCTGATGTTAGTAGGTATGAAATTCCAAGTTTTATGAAAAGTGAGCCTCTTAATCCTCCCAAGGTTAAGATTCCTAGTTTTAGAGATCCTTTACCATTTCAAGAGTCTATGTTGGCACAATTTGAAGACCAGCCACTTTAAGATCCTTTTTTAATCAAGGAAACTCAAGAAAATCCCCAAGTTTCCCTATTAGATGAGTCTGATTATCCTGTCACTATTCACCTTTATAAAGGTGGACCTATTGTCTTTCAAGATAGCTCACTCATGATGAAGGAATCTATGACTATAAATTTAATGCATGCAACTATGGAGCAATATCAGTTAGAACAGAAGAAAATTAAATAAGAAAAGATCTCTCAAGACGAATCTTTATATGTTTTAACTAAT
The DNA here is from genome assembly GCA_027924645.1 of Cunninghamia lanceolata. Classification (NCBI taxonomy): domain Eukaryota; kingdom Viridiplantae; phylum Streptophyta; class Pinopsida; order Cupressales; family Cupressaceae; genus Cunninghamia; species Cunninghamia lanceolata. The sequence goes on from BSBN01000739.1 coordinate 5,788,828, forward strand.
GAGCTTCTTTTCTCTGTTGAAGATAATGAAAGTGTTGTAACTCTTATCTCAAAAGATCAGCTAGGATAGTAGGATGAAAAGGTAAAAGAAGCTAATCAAGAAGATCATCCTACAACTTGGTGTCATGAACTACCTTCTTTCATAGAAAATGATGTAGAAGGTGTGTTTTTGATCTCACCAACAACAGTTTTAGAGCAGCAACAAGATGTAGGACAATCAGATGAGTTGTTGATTGAAGACAGTCAAAGCGACAATACAACCTTGGATCAGAATGAGGATCACAAAAACAAACCTTCTAATGAGTTGTTGCTTGATGAAAGTTGCAATAAGGTAAGGAACAATCCTCTTTTATCAGAAATTCAAGAGGAATGCGATGAAGTTTCATTTTGGGATGACCTTGATGATTTTGTTGCAAGCTTAGATAATGTCAACGAGGTTTTAGTTAATATCTTTTATGCACTCCCTAGTTTTGTGGATGAGAATGGTTGTGAGAATGATGTAAATCATCTGGACAAAATACTAATTAATGAGCAGATCATAGACAACAGCCTTGATTTGAATAATCAAGATGTTGAGATAAATGCAAATTTTGTGCAAGTGTAGCAAGACCAAAAGCAGGGTACTACTTTCCAAGTATAGGTTGAGTCTCAAAATTTAGCTGATTTGTTTGATGAATTTGCTAAATTTATTGATGAGAACAAAGATAACACATGCATTCTAACATCAATGTCTAGTTGTCAGCAGCAGAGTGATGAAACTCATCTGGATTCAGTACATGAGTTTGATGAGAACATTTTCTCTAGTATCATAGAAATTTTTTTCTCTAACATTGATGATATTTTGATGCCATGTGAACCAATAGAATGTGATCAACCTATTTAGGTGAAAGAAGTAGTCATCTTTTCATTATTTGATGATAAATCAACAACTTTTGTGAATCGAGTTGAAATTGCAAGTGATAATAGGACAACAGATACTATAACTAGCAATGGAAGTCCAAGTTTCATCCTTTTAAGAGGATGTCCAATCAGATATTTAGCCAAGAGGGGTACCATTAAGATACAACTAGTTGTCAATGATCTTAATGATGAAATTGCAGTTGTAGAACACCAAACCCAACTCACCTATTCATTCCAAATTAGTCATATGCTTGATCAAACTCAAGAGGTGTGTGAGATAGGTTATGTTCCTCATGAAACATCACGAGATTTTGTGGGGTAGCTTCTTGTTTCCCACTTTTTATCACTAGTCCATAACCTTACAAAATATCCTATGTTGATTAGAAGGGGGAGTTATTTTACAAAGCTAGGTAATGGGTTTGTTTGACCATCTTCTTTTGCTAGTTAGAGTAGGTTAGAGTTAATGTTTTCAATTAATAAGTGCTATTTGCACATTTCTTTTAGTTATTTTTTCCCTACGTGCTACTGCACATGTTTTCTGGCCACCAGGGCCTTTTAGTTTCCTTTCTGTTTGGTTTTGCTATTGTTGGGAGTGTTTGCAAATGAGTTACAATGGTTTTCTAAGGTTAAGGGGGTAGAATTTGACTCCATGCCCAATGGATTATTTAAGGCTACTGGTCTATATGCTTAGTAGGCAAACATTTAGCAGAAATTACCAGAAATGTTACCAAATTTTCACCTACAAGTCAAATTGGTAGAGCTGAAATAGGCATTGGATCAACAAACATCAGAAATATACAAGAGAGCTTAAAAATCAAACATCACAAGAACATTAAACTTCATTGTTTTTATCTAACATGTTTTTTCACTGTGTAGTTATAGGTGAAATCTTGTTGTTAATTCATTTCTGATGACATTTCATAGCATGTGGAGTAAAATGAGCTCTGACAAGGGTTGAGCTCAGCATGCTGCCCCCAAGTTTTAAGAGGAATGTGGAAATATTCTGGAAGAGTAGAAGTATCACATAAAGACCCTGCAAAATAAGGATATCAGTCATATATCAAAAACTACGATCTGAGTTTTTGAGATTTTTGGACAAAACTTAGAAGACAAGAATACGAAAAAACCCTTTAAATTTCTCACCAACCCAGTTTGTAGTTTTCGAGAAATAGTCAGAGGCACAATAGACAACAAAATAAAGACATTAGTCATGTGTTGTAGTCATATCTTAAAAATTACGATCTGTGTTTTTGAGATTTTTGGAAAGAAATTCAAAGACAATAAAACGAAAAAATCCTTTAAATTTCTTGCCAACCCAGTTTGTAGTTTTCGAGGAATGTTCACAATGGAAGCACCCAAACTAGAGTCAAGAATGTTAAGTGCCAAATAAAAAAGAAAATGCAAAAAGGTCATGGCTTTTGCTATAAGGGAATTTTTTTTGCCTTTGATTTTTGCATAAATCAAGTACCTTGGTTATTTTTAGATACCCATTGATATGTGTAAGGTATTTCTAAATACCTTTGCATATATTTTTATAAACTTTGCATATATTAGAAATTTTTGCAAGTTGTAAATTGAAAATAAAGCCAAGGTGGGCCCCACTTTCTATTTTGTAAATTTGAAACTGTTGATAAATGTAAGGCACTATTAAAGTAATGTTTTATAAATTATTTTAATAGATGTCAAATAAATGCAAAAAATGAATAGCAAGTGCAAAAATAGTCAATAAGGCAAGTCTAGTTCACTTGCCTTCTAGTTGAGTTTCTTTCCCTTTTCACTTTTAGAAAGTCTTTTGGCTATATATATTTGTAACTCAGATTTTAAAAAGTATTACACAGCTCCTTTTAGATTAATAAAATAGTAGTGTTCTCTTCTTTTATGTTTCTGCCTCATTTTGTAGTTAATGATTTGATGTTTAATTGTGATTCAAATTTTGAATCCTTTTTTTATGTCTCATTGTTACAAACTTGAATGCATAAGTTTCATGTAATACAGGTTGTGTGTTATGTTTAACCTGGTTAGTGGGTTGAAGTTGTGATAAAACTTCTATTTGTCCTTCATGCAAACCTCTAGCTTTCAAACTTTCACGCAAATTACTTATGTATTGCATCATTTCAGTGAAATTGTGAGGATAAAAGACTTTGTGAAGCTGATTGTGAGTGGAGTTAGTAAATAAATCTTAAGTTTTGGTGCATCACCCTTTAGGCTTTAGGATTCCATTTCATGTTATCTTTCTATCATTTTGCTCAAATAAATCATTTTAGTCTAGGTGATCTACCAAGGGAATCAACCCTCTTTGGAGATTCATTCTCATCATAAGTTACCCATAGCTTGAGAATGTTTCCATGTTTCAACAGGAGAGTTAAGTCTAACTTAGCTAGGGTGCAATCCTGATTGACAACAATAATGAAACACAATCATCTATTTGTATCTCGATTTGAATGTGCTAGAGAAACCTATCTCTTCTTATGTTGAGATTCGTCATCTTCTTTTCATGATCATTGCATATTAAAACTTTTTATGTAATTCATCATGTAGATTTAGGAATGTAGTTTCTAACTTCTATGGTGAAATCCCCTAGTAATTTGTCTTGAGATTGTGAAATCCAAACTAGTATTCATTTATCTACTATTAGGGTTTCAATAAATCCTTTTTCTTGTTAGTTTTTGATGCGGGAGCATCCCTAGTTCAAGAGAAATCTTGCATCAACCAAAAATATTTGCATTTTAGTTTGTTTGTAGTTTAGTTTGTTTCTTTTTATTTTCTAGTTTAGTTTAGGCAGTCTAGTCAGTAGCAGTTTCTGTATTTTGGTCTCCATTCTACCGAATTTGCATTTTAGATCTTGCATAGCTGAACTTAGCATCTAGATTCATTCATCTACATCATATCTAGAATTCAGAGCATTTGAATCAGTTACCAGAAAGTTATCACTATTAGAAGATTGATTATTTTTCTCATAACAGAGCATCCTGATAGTCTAATACAATCAGCTAAAGGAGAAGACTTGTAGAGTATTCCTCAATCCTTGGAATGTAATGACACATCATTCAATGATCTTTGGTTTGTGGCTGACCTTCCCTAAGATGTGCACATCATTCCATTCATTCGCAGAGCTGTTCTACATGATTAGGTCTGACCTATCTGTGTACACACATTACAGCTCTTCATTGGAGTTTGTGATCTTCCTTGGCTGACCCAGAGGAATCTTTTGTACCAGAGATGATATATAAGGATGTAATAGATACCTAGGAAAATAGTTAGCAATTGATTCATAATCCTTAGTTTAGATTTTTTGTGAAGGAGCTTCAAAGCCATATCTTGCACATATTCTGATATTCTGTAATCAGGCATTTGAGCCCTAATTGTAAGCCTGCATAATGCCAACCAGATTGTATATGAATTCTATGATATACTGAATGACTAAATATATGTTTCATATCTTTGAGTTGTTTCCATTGTGTTTACTCTTGCTACACGGTCTGGATAGTTCATTCTGTGAACCCTCCTACTGTGACTGCACTAAGTGGTATTAGAGCAAAAGTTTGAATCTTTGGGAGCGAATTGAGAAAAGTTGGTGAAGTAATTCTGTAAGATCTTTCTATGGATAGATCACCAAATTGAGGTAGGTTACTTGTGTTGCAACCAATTGCTAATTGTGAGGTAGTTGTCACCTTGTAGCCTGAGTGCCAAACTTGAGACAGTTTGCACTTGATCCTAGGAAGAATACCGCTGAGAAGAGTTGTTTCTATTGGAACAATGGCTGGTAGAATGGATGAGATGATGGAAATGATGAAAACAATGTAAATTTGATTAGATGCTATTGAGGATGATAGGTAAAGAGGATTGAAACTAAAAGATAATGTTGAAAGTGATGATGAAGAGGAATTTCAATCTGTTGAACAAATTAGTGAAACCCTAGGTGGTGCAGTCACGGTAGGAGGGTTCATAAAATGAACTATCTAGACTATACATCAAGAGTAAACACAATAGAAACAACTCAAAGATTTGAAGCAAACACAGATTCAGTCATTCAATATATCATAGGATTCAAATACAATCTAACTGGCATCATGTGGGACTACAATTAGGGCTCTAAGGCCTGATTATAGAATATTAGAATATGCACAAGATATAGCTTTGAGGCACCTTCACGCAAAATCTAAGCCATCAACTATTGCTCTTATCATGAACTTGATAACTACTTTCCTAAGGATCTATTACATCAATATTTATCATCTCTGGATCATAAGATTCTTCCTTATCCGCCAAGGAAGATCTCAAACTCCAATGAAGAGCTGTAACGTGTGTACATGGATAGGTCAGACCTAAGTGAGTAGAAATCCTCCATAAATGAATGGAATGATGTGTGGATCTCAGGGAAGGTCGACCATGAACCAAATATCATTGAATGATGTGTCATTAGGCTCCACAATTCAAGGAATGCTCTGGAAGCCTTCTCCTTTAGTTGATTATCTAAGACTGTTAGGATGATCTATTCTAAGAAAATAGTCAATCTTCTGATAGTGATAGCTTTCAGGTAAGCAATCCAAATGCTTTGAGAATTGGATATGATGTAGATGAACATGTCTAGATGCTAAGTCTAGCTCTGCAAGATCTGAAATGCAACTGCAGTAGAATGTGGACCAAAATACAAAAACTGCTACTAATTAAACTGATCAGGAAAATGAAAGAAAACAAACTAAACTAAAAATGTTTTTAGTTGATGCAAGATTGCTCTTGAACCAAGGATGCTCCTGCATCAAACATCCAGGGTTATTTGAAAAGTGAGTCCCTCACTTTGCTGGGGCTAGGGAAGAACCAAGACGATCCACCTCAGCCTAAGAAATCCATGATGAATCTTCTTCTGGTTTGCCTTTCCACTTCACAAGGTATTCTTTGTATTGTCTTCCTCTAGTGCTATGTCCAACTTTGTTGTCCAAAATGTCTTCAATCTGCTCCGGTCTTTGTTGTGGTAACTACTTATTCAAGTCCTCTGCCATGTTGTTATTGAACTCTACTTCAATACACCGATAAAGGTATGCAATGTTGAAAATATGTGGTATGCCCAAAGTCTCTGGTAACTCCACTTCATATGCATTTCCTGAATCAAACTTTCTGAGTATTCTACAAGGTCTAAACTTCTTCATCTTCAACTTGTTATATCTCCCAACTAGGAATCTCTCTTTTCTCAAGTACACCATCACTTCATCTCTGACTTCAAATTCTTTAGGTCTTCCTTTCTCATCTGCTTGCTCCTTGTATTTTCTATTCATATCTTCTAAATGCCTCTTCACCTGATTATGCATTGTTTTCATGTGATCTACAGATTCTTCTACTTCTACACTTCTCTTTTCTTCTGTACCCATGTCTCTCAGTTCTGCAACTCCTCTAGGGTTTACTCTGGTAATAATATCAAAAGGTGTTCTTTAGATACTCCTGTTCACTAAATTATTGTATGCAAACTTTGCTTGTGAAAGAATCAAATCCTAGCTTCCGGTCTTCTCTGCAACTAAACATCTCAATAAGTTTCCCAAACTCCTATTCACTACCTCTATCTATCCATCAGTTTATGGGTGAAAAGATGAACTAAACTTCAAATTTATCTTCATCTTCTTCCAAAGTGTCTTCCAAAAGTATCCAAGAAATCTAATGTCTCTATCTGAAACTATACTATTAGGTAATCCATACAATCTCACAATCTCCTTGAAAAATAGGTCAGCTACATGCCCTGCATCAATTGTCTTCTTACAAGGTATGAAATGAGCCATCTTTGAAAATCTATCTACCACTACAAATATAGAATCATGTCCTCTCTGTGTCTTAGGCAATCCCATTACAAAATCCATGCTTATGTCTTCCCAAGGTCTCTTTGGTACGGTCAAAGGTTTATACAATCTAGTATTCTGACTACTCCCTTTTGCAACTTGACAAACTCTACAACTCTACACAAATTTCCTAACATCCTTATGTATTTGAAGCCAAAAATAGTTTTCACTCACCAATGCCACTATCTTGTCAATGACAAAATGTCCTTCCAATCCACCACTATGTTTCTCCTTGATCAAATTATCTCTCATTGAACTTCTAGGTTTGCATAACTAATTTCCTCTAAACAACATATCTTCTTGAATGAAATAATCAAACCACTTGCTCCTATCTATCACAATAGGTTCCTTACATACCTTCCAAGGCTCTATAAAATTAGTTTCCTTTTCATACATTTTCTTCAATTCATCAAAACCCAATACTTCAACTCTCATCTCTGTCAACAAGTTCCTTCTCCTACTTAATGCATCAACAACTTTTTTTAATTTGTCACTCCTATGCTTCAACACAAAAGTATAACTCTACATGAACTCAACCCATCTCATATGTCTCTGATTCAACTTACCTTGACTATTCAAATACTACAAAGCTTGATGATCTGTATACAACACAAACTACTTAGGCAACAAATAATGTCTCCACTTCTTCAAGGCTTGAATTATGGCATAGGACTCTTGATCATAAACTAAATATGTTCTCCTTGTATCATTTAATTTCTCACTGAAATATGCTACAGGTCTACCTTCTTGACTTAACACTACTTTGATTGCACTCCCAGTTGCATCACAATCAACTTGAAATGCCTTATTGAAATTTGGTAATGCTAAAACAGGTTGCTCTGTCACTTTCTGCTTCAATAGTTCAAAATTTTTATCTGCTCCTAATGTCCACATAAAGTCTTTTCTGTCACCTCTCATTATCTCTGTCATAGGGTTACAAACTGAACTAAAATATCTAATGAACTTGTGGTAGAAACTAGCAAATCCATGAAATGATCTAACATCTCCAATGCTCTCCAGTGTAGGCCATTCAAAATTTTCTCTTACTTTCTTAGGGTCCATCTTCAATCCTTCCGTAAAAATCACAAATCCCAAATATACCAATTCCTCTTTCATGAAACTATAGTTCTTGATGTTTATCAACAATTTCTCCTCTCTCAACCTCTACAAAACTTGTCTAAGGTGCCACAAATGTTCTTCTTTTGTCTTACTTAAAATTAGAATGTCATCCAAGTATACAATCATAAACTTACCCAAGAATTTCTTTAGAACTTCATTCATCAATCTCATGAAAGTACTTGGTGTATTTGCCAATCCAAAAGACATCAGTAACCACTCATACAATCCTTCATTTGTCTTAAAAGTAGTCTTCTATTCATCTCCTTCTCTGATTCTAATATGATGGTATCCACTCTTCAAATCTATCTTTGTAAAATATCTTGCTCCACTCAAACAATCCATGATATCATCCATTCTAGGTAAAGGAAATCTATACTTAACTGTGATCTTGTTTATTTCTCTAGATTCAGTACACATTCTCCATTCTCCATCTTTCTTAGGTTCTAACACTGCAGGTACTACACAAGGACTCAAACTTTCTCTGATCAAACCCTTCCTCAACAATTCATGTATCTACCTATTCAATTCTTCATTCTCTGTTGGTGTCATTCTGTGTGCTGCTTTGTTAGGAAAACTAGCTCCCGGTATAAGATCCATGTGATGACTGATAATCCTTATAGGTGGCAATCCTTTAGGCACATTATTTGATATGATGTCTTCATACTTTGTCAGCAACTCTTTTATCCCCTCCTATTGTGGTTCTTTAGTCTCCTTATTCAATGTTTTAGGCTTCTTAGGAATCAAAGCATAACACATATTCTCATGTCTCAAACCATCTAGAAATTTTCTTCCATCTACCAAACAGATTCTAGCATTTCTACACACTTCATTCTTAGGATCATCCTCCAAAGGAACCAAAGTAATTCTCTTTCCATTTAATGTTATAGTGTATGTATTCTTTCTCCCATCATGTATAGCTTTCCTATCATACTGCGAAGGTCTACCCAACAAAATGTGACAGACATCCATAGGCATAATATCACACAATACTTCATCATGATAAGATCCAATATAAAATTTTACCAAACATTGTTCACTCGCCAGTACCTTATGATCATCCTGAATCCATGCTATCTGATAGGGCTTAGGGTGTTTCAATCTTTCTAACTTCAGCTTAGTCACCATTTCCTCTGAAACTAAATTATCTAAACTACCACTATCAATCACAACTTTACAAAATTTACCTCCTGATTTGCATTTAGTTCTGAACAAACTCTTCCTCTATGGTGGTTCCCCATTTGTCTATGTTTGAAATAGTGCTCTCCTCATCACCAATGATTCTCTTTTGTCTACTTTACCAATTGAACTAGGTGATCCAATAGGTTCTTCTTCAACATAAGTTTCTCTTCCATTGTTCTCTATTCTCTTGCTTGTACTACCCTGATTACATTCAAATGCTCTATGTCCTTCACCTCCACACATGAAACAAGTGTCTCTGAATGTTCCCTTATCAAATCCTCTTCCTTCTCTTCTATATCCTTCATTTTGATATGCACTAGGATTTCCTCTTTGGTAAAAGTTTCTATCATCTCTCCAGTATGCACTATTATCTCTGTCATCCTTCTTGAATGGGCTGTCAGGCTTGTTCTGTTCCACAAATGATCTATCTCCTCTAGAAAATGTTCTACCTCCAGATGTCATTTTTACCAAACTTAGTTCTTATTTAATGTTTAATCTCAATCCATTGATGTATCTAGCCACTTTCTCCTTCCTTTCTTCACTATGTTATGTCCTTATAATCATCTTATGAAATTATTCAGTATACTCCACAAATTTCTCCTTTTGTCTCAAGTTCTGCAATCTTTTCAATAGTTCCAACTCGTAGTTAGCAGGTATAAACTAATTCTTCAATTTTGTCACTATCCTATCCCATTTTGTAATGTTTTCTTTTCCTCTTCTATTTCTATCCAACTCAATGTCTTTCCACCACATAGCAGCATCTCCTTTCAACTTTGTCTTTGCAAATTTCACCTTCTCTGGATCTTCAACTTCTTCATATTCAATTATCCATGTCATTTATCCAGTCAATCAATTCTTCAGGGTTCAAATTACCAATATAGTTCGGCACATCAACTCTAGGTCTCTTTCCAATCTTTGAAATAGCTCACAACATCTTTACTTGCTCTAATTCTTCTTCATCATCACCTTCTAGGGTTTCCTTAGTTTGTTCAATAGATTGAAATTCTTCTTCATCATCACTTTCAACATTAGGTCTCGATGTCAATCCTCTTTGCCTATCTTCCTCAATAGCATCCAAATGAATTCATATTATCTTGATCATTTCCATCATCTCATCTATTTTACCAGCCATTGTTCCAAAAATAACTCTCCTCGGCAACATTCTTCCTAGGATCAATTGCAAACTGCCTCAAGTTTGGTAATCGAGCTACAAGGTGACAATTGCCTCATAATTAGTGATCGATTGTGACACAAGTAACCTTCCTCAATTCAATGATCTATCCATAGTGAGATCTAATAGAATTTCTTCACCAACTTCGCTCAATTTGCTCCCAAAGATTCAAACTTTCACTCTGATACCACTTGGTGCAGTCACAGTAGGAGGGTTCACAGAATGAACTATCCACACCATACTACAAGACTAAACAAACAGAAACAACTCAAATATTTGAAGCAAACATAGATTTAGTCATTCAATATATCATAGAATTCAAATACAATTTGCTGGCATCATGCGAGCTTACAATTAGGGCTCAAAGGCCTGATTTTAGAATATCAGAATATGCACAAGATAGAGCTTTAAGGCTCTTCACACAAAATCTAAGCTAGCGACTATCACTCTTATCATGAAATTAATAACTACTTTCTTAAGGATCTATTACATCAATATATATCATCTCCAGATCATAAAATTCTTCCACATTGGCCAAGGAAGATCTCAAACTCCAATGAACAGCTGTGACGTGTACATGGATAGGTTGAACCTAAGTGAGTAGAAATCCTTTGCAAATGAATGGAATGATGTGCAGATCTTGGGGAAGGTCGGCCATGAACCAAATATCATTGAATGATGTGTCATTAGGCTCCACAAGTCGAGGAATGATTTGTAAACCTTTTTCTTTAGCTGATTATCTAAGACTGTCATGATGCTCTGTTCTAAGAAAATAATCAATCTTCTAATAGCGATAAATTTTAGGTAACTAATCCAAATGCTTTGAGAATTAGATATGATGTAGATGAACATGTCTAGATGCTAAGTCTAGCTCCACAAGATCTGAAATACAACTGTGGTAGAATGTAGACTAAAATACAGAAACTGCTACTGACTAAACTGATTAAAAAAATGAAAGAAAAGAAATTAAACTACAAATGTTTTTGGTTGATGCAAGATTGCTCTTGAACTAGGGATGCTCCTACATCACTAGGAGGCAATGGAGAAGAAGAATTAGATCACATAAAAATGTTGTGAGCTATTTCAAAGATCAGGAAAAGACCTAGAGTGGATGTACCTAACGATACTAGCAATTTGAACCCTAAAGAGTTGATTGACTGGATAAATGAGATGGAAGAGTACTTTAAATATGAAGAGGTTGAAGATCTGGAGAAGGTGAAATTTGCAAAGACAAAGTTAAAAGGACATGTTGCTATATGGAGGAAATAAGTTTAGTTGGATAGAAATAGAAGAGTAAAATAAAAAATTACAAAGTGGGATAGGATGGCAACGAAATTGAAGAATCAGTTTATACCTACTGACTATGAGTTGGAACTATTGAAAAGATTGCAAAACCTAAGATAAAAGGAGAAATCTATGAAGGAGTATACTGAAGAATTTCATAAGATGTTTATAAGGATAGGACATAGTGAAGCAAGCAAGGAGAAAGTGGCTAGATACATCAATGGACTCAAATTGAACATTCAAGAAGAACTAAGTTTGGTGAGGATGACATCTTTAGAGGAAGCATATCAATTTGCCCTGAAAGTTGAAGAGAAGATGAATAAGAGACATGATCTGAGACAGAGAGGTAGAGGAGGTAAATTTTAGAGGGGTAGAACATTTTCTGGAGGAGATAGATCATTTGTAGAGTAGAACAAGCCTAACATCTCATTCAAGAAGGATGAGAGAGATAATAATGCTTACTGGAGAGATGATAGAAACTTTTATCAGAGAGGAAACCCTAGTGTATACCAGAATGAAGGATACATAAGAGAAGGAAGAGGGTTTGATAAGAGAACATTCAAAGGCACTTATTTTAAGTGTGGAGGTGGACATAGACCATTTGAGTGTAATCAAGGGACTACAAGCAAGAGAATAGAGAATAGTGGAAGTGAAGCCTATGTGGAAGAACATGTTGGATCACCTAGTTTAGTCAGTAAACTAGAGAAAGGAGTCACTGGTGATGAGGAGAGCACTATTTCAAGTAGAGACAAATGAAGAACCACCACAGAGGAAGAGTTTGTTTAGAAATATATGCAAATCAGGAGGTAAATGTTGTAGAGTTGTTATTGATAGTGGTAGTTTAGATAACTTAGTTTTAGAGGAGATGGTGACTAAGCTAAAGTTGGAAAGACTGAAACACCCTAAGCCCTATCAGATAGCATGGATTCAAGATGATCATAAGGTACTATTGAGTGAACAATGTTTGGTGAAATTTCATATTAGATCTTATCATGATGAATTATTGTGTGGTATTATACCTATGGATGTTTGTCATATCTTGTTGGGTAGACCTTGGTAGTATGATAGAAAAGCTATACATGATGGGAGAAAGAATACATATGCTATAACATCAAATGGGAAGATAATTACGTTGATTCCTTTGGAAGATGATCCTAAGAGTGAAGTATGTGGGAATGCTAGAATCTGTTTGGTAGATGGAAGAAATTTTTTGGATGGTTTGAGACATGAGAATATGTTTTATGCTTTAATTCCTAAGAAGCTTGAAACATTGAAGGAGATTGAAGAATCACAATAGTAGGAGATAAGAGAGTTGCTGACAGAGTATGAAGACATCATATCAGATAATGTACCCAAAGGATTGCCACCAATAAGGAGTATCAGTCATCACATGGATCTTATACTAGGAGCTAGTTTGCCTAACAAAGTAGCACATAGAATGATACCATGAGAGAATGAAGAATTGAATAGACAGATACAAGAATTGTTGAGGAAAGGTTTCATCAGAGAAAGTTTGAGTCCTTGTGTAGTACCTGTAGTGTTAACACCTAAGAAGGATGGAGAATGGAGAATGTGTACTAACTCTAGAGAAATAAACAAGATCACAGTTTAGTATAGACTTTTCTTACCTAGGATGGATGATATTATGGATTGTTTGAGTGGGGCAAGATATTTCACAAAGATAGATTTGAAGAGTGGATACCATCAGGTTAGAAACAAAGAAAGAGATGAACTTGGAAGACCGCTTTTAAGACAAATGAAGAATTGTATGACTGGTTAGTGATGCCTTTTGGATTGAAAAATGCACCAAGTACTTTCATGATATTGATGAATGAAGTCTTGAAGAAATTCTTGGGTACATTTGTTATTATGTATTTGGATGACATTCTAATTTTCAATAAGACAAAAGAAAATTTGCAGCACCTTAGACAAGTATTACAGAGGTTGAGAGAAGAGAAAATCTTGATAAACATCAAGAAGTGTAGTTTCATGAAGGAAGAACTAGTGTACTTGGGATTTGTGATTTATGCGAAAGGATTGAAGATGGACCCTGAGAAAGTAAGAGCAATTATTGAATGGCCTACACTAGAGATCATTGGAGAGGTTAGATCATTTCATGGATTGGCTAGTTTCTACTAGAAGTTCATCAAAAATTTGAGTTTAGTTTGTAACCCTATGATAGAGACAATGAGAGGTAACAGAAAAGACTTTAAGTGGACATTAGGAGTAAATAAAAGTTTTGAGCTATTGAAGTAGAAAGTGACAGAGCAACCTGTCTTAGCATTACCATATTTCAATAAGGTATTTCAAGTTTATTGTGATGCAAGTAGGAGTGCAATTGGAGCAGTGTTAAGTCAAGAAGGTAGACCTATAGCATATTTTAGTGAGAAGTTGAATGATGCAAGGAGATATTCAGTTTATGATCAAGAGTTCTATGGTATAATTCAAGCCTTGAAGAAGTGGAGACATTATTTGTTTCCTAGGAGTTTGTGTTGTATACAGATCATCAAGCTTTGTAGTATTTGAACAGTCAAGGAAAATTGAATCAGAGACATATGAGATGGGTAGAGTTCATGTAGAGTTATACTTTTATGTTGAAGCATAGGAGTGGCAAATCAAACAAAGTTGCTAATGCATTAAGTAGGAGAAGGAACTTGTTGACAAAGATGAGAGTTGAAGTGTTGGGATTTGATGAATTGAAGCATATGTATGAGGGAGACTGATTTTGTAGAACCTTGGAAAGCATGCAAGGAACATGTTTTAATAGATAGGAGTAAGTGGTTGGATTATTTCATTCAAGAAGATATGTTTCTCAAAGGAAATTAGTTGTGCATACCTAGAAGTTCAATGAGAGATAATTTGATCAAGAAGAAACATAGTAGTGGATTGGTAGGACATTTTGGTATTGATAAGATAGTGGCTTTGATGAGTGAAAATTACTTTTAGCCTCAGATATATAAGGATGTTAGGAAATTTATGCAGAGTTGTAGAGTTTGTCAAGTTGCAAAAGGGAGTAGTCAGAATATTGGATTGTATAAATCTTTGACAATACCAAAGAGAACTTGGGAAGGCATAAGCATGGATTTTCTAATGGGATTTCCTAAGACACATAGAGGACATGATTCAATATTTGTAGTGGTGGACAAATTTTCAAAGATGGCTCATTTCATACCTTGTAAGAAGACAACTGATGTAGTGCATGTAGCTGACTTATTTTTCAAGGAGCTTGTGAGATTGCATGGATTACCTAAGACTAAAATTTCAGACAGAGATGCTAGATTTCTTGGATATTTTTGGAAGACACTTTGGAAGAAGATGAAGACAAAGTTGAAGTTCAGTTCAACATTTCATCTATAGATTGATGGATAGATAGAGGTAATGAATAGGAGTTTGGGAAACTTGTTGAGATGTTTGGTTGGAGAAATGGTAGGAAGTTGGGACTTGATTCTTTCACAAGTAGAGTTTGCATACAATAATTTAGTAAATAGGAGTAGCAAAAGAACACCTTTTGAGATTGTTACTAGAGTAATCCTAGAGGAGTGACAGAACTAAGAGACAAGGGTACAGAAGAAAAGAGAAGTGAAGAAGCAGAAGAATTTGTAGATCACATGAAGATAGTGCATACTTAGGTGAAGAGGCATTTAGAATATATGAAAAATAAATATAAGGAGCAAGCAGATGAGAAGAGAAGACACTAAGAATTTGTAGTTGGAGATGAAGTGATGGTGTACTTGAGAAAAGAAAGATTTATAGTTGGGACATATAGTAAGTTGAAGATGAAAAAGTTTGGACCTTATATGATACTTAGAAAATTTGATTCAGGAAATGCATATGAAGTGGAGTTACCAGAGACATTAGGCATATCACCTATTTTTAATATTTTAGACCTATATCAGTATCATGAAGTAGAGTTCAGTGGCAACATGGTAGAGGACTTGAAGAAGTAGTTAGCACAACAAGCACTAGAGTAGATTGAAGACATCTTGGATAGCAGAGTTGGACGCAACACTAGACTAAGACAATACAAAGAATACCTTTTGAAGTGGAAAGGCAGATTGGAAGAAGATTCATCATGGATTTCATAGGCTAAGGTGAACCATCTTGGTTCTCCCCTAGCCCCAGCAAAGTGAGGGACTCACTTTTTTCAATAACCCTGGATGTCTAATGTAGGAGCATCTATGGTTCAAGAGCAATCTTGCATCAACCAAAAACATTTGTATTTTAGTTTGTTTGCAGTTTAGTTTGTTTCTTTTCATTTTCTAGTTTAGTTCAGGCAGTTCAGTTAGTAGCAGTTTCTATATTTTGGTCCACATTCTACTATACTTTCAATTCAGATCTTGCAGAGTTGGACTTAGCATCTAGATTCATTCATCTACATCATATCTAGAATTTAGAGTATTTGGATTAGTTACTAAAAAGTTATCACTATTAGAAGATTGATTATTTTCATAGAATAGAGCATCTTGACAGTCTTAGACAATCAGCTAAAGGAGAAGACTTGTGGAGCATTCCTCAATCCTTAGAGCCTAATGACACATCATTCAATGATCTTTGGTTCATGGCCAACCTTCCTCGAGATCCGCACATCATTCCATTCATTTGCGGAGGTGTTCTACATAATTAGGTCCAACCTATCTATGTACACACATTACAAGTCTTCATTGGAGTTTGTGATCTTCCTTGGCTGACGCAGAGGAATATTTTGTACCAGAGATGATATATAAGGATGTAATAGATCC
Source organism: Cunninghamia lanceolata (assembly GCA_027924645.1). NCBI lineage: Eukaryota > Viridiplantae > Streptophyta > Pinopsida > Cupressales > Cupressaceae > Cunninghamia > Cunninghamia lanceolata. Next base: position 5,805,044 of record BSBN01000739.1, read on the forward strand.
CTAGGAAAGTAGATAGTGATTGATTCATAATCCATAGTTTAGATTTTGTGTGAAGGAGCTTCAAATCCATATCTTGTGCATATTCTGATATTCTTTAATCAGGCCTTTGAGACCCAATTGTAATCCCACATGATGCCAGCTAGATTATATTTGAATTCTATGATGTACTAAATGACTGAATCTATGTTAGTTTCATATCTTTTAGTTGTTTCCATTGTGTTTACTCTTACTACATGGTCTGGACAATTCATTATGTGAACTCTCCTACTGTGACTACACCAATTTTCCTTTTCCTCCTTTTTGTACTTTTAGGTTAAAAGTACACTAAAACTAAAAATACCCCAATCATACGAGGGAGTTGCCCCTCTAAAAAGTTGAGGAAAGTTGTTAGTCCAATAACAACTTCTCCAACTGTTGGGAAATTTGTTGCTTCCCGTTGGCCGAGTCACATTCAAATCTAAAGTGACAAATTTGTTTACCAATAGATTTTTGGTGACTTTGCTGGGGAAGATCAAAGTGTTGGTGCCTTTTGTTCCTCATAAATCTATAGGAACCTACACTAGAAAAGAGGTTGGTGGCTCTGTTGATGTGTAAAATTACGCAAGTTCCAACACCAACATGGGAAGTTTTAGGAATGTGGGACTTGCTACCTGAAACAACCTCCAAATTTTAAGGAAGCTGGCTCTTCTCTATCTTAAATGGGTTTGAGGAAAAGGATAGAAACTTAACAGGATTACAGCTACAATAAAACAAATCTATCTATGGTGATGCGCTTGAATAATAAGTATCTCTCTCAACTTAAGCACAGTGAAGCTATCCTTAAGATTCAATTACGTTAAAGAGCAAATATTTGCATGATTAACATAAATAGATATAATGAATAAACTCAAAGGCTCACAAATAGATAATTTACAATGACACAAAAAATATCAACAAGGCACAGAACTCTGTCTTTCTCATTAATTTCTAGCAATATAAGAGGCACATATACATGCACAATTACATTTACTTTCCAAATCAAGAATAACAAACTAAAGGCAAAATGATATTACTGGTCATAGCAAAAGTCTCAAAACTCTCTTGAATCTCTGATAGAAAATATCTCTAGCCAAAAATTGTCTATCTATGGATCCCCTTGACGGTTACCAATGTTACATATTTATAGTAAAGGATCGGCTCTAGATTGTCTGCACAATCGAATCTCAATGGCCTAACTGAACTAGAGTGAAGTGCAAGTTTCTAAAAGTTGAAATCTTTTAGATCTGCAAACAGTTACAATAACTACAAATCCATTGGCTGCGACAAAATACATGTGGCGTATCTCCCTCTAATAAAGGACAGACACTTGGCAGCTTCCGCAACATTTAGACATTAATACGTGCCTTAATCCATAGCTCTTATACTTTACTATGTCTTTGTATTTAGGAGGGCTCCGCTTGTCATGTGTCACGATCTGTGGCTTTGAAAACTTAAATTCATTAGAAATGGGACCCATGACCCTCCACTTATTAGCTTTTAAAAATAGGGACAGGTGGCGGTGTCCACAACAATAGCTATCTGGTACGTGGCGGCCTCCGCAGCCTTCTTGAAACATTACAAACCTTTTTGAAACTCACGTGGATGCTGACACTTGGTGCTTTCCGCCTAACTTGAGAAACATTTATAAATCACTTTTGAGACTTACATGGATACTACCACTTGGCAAGCTCCGCATCATTAGCTTTTAAAACTGGGGCCTACCACCATTTATTACTTGCATCGAAGGATACAGAAATGGATACGTGGAAGCTGACACTTGGTGAGCTCTGCGGATATCATCAAATACATGTGGCTCCCTCCTCAGGCACTATGAAACTTTATAACTGTGTCCCCACTGATGACACATGGATTCTTCCGCTTAACTTGATACTCCATACTGAGGTCCATCCTTCTCCTTCACTTAACATTAAACATATAGAAACGAGCATGCGGAAATGGACACTTGGTGAACTTTGCGGTTACCATCAAAGACACATGACTTTCTCCGCAGTCATGTTGATAACTTTATGGGGAGGGCCTCCACTGGTGACACATTGCGCCTACCATGAGACGGAGACTTGAAACTATATAGAAATATTTAATCCATGTGGCACAGTTCACTGCAAGGATATAACTTAGAAACAAAAATGGCCCGAAAGAGGTGCTCGACACTTGGCACACTCCATAGCACGGCAAAAGAAAAACTATTGCAATATTGATGAAACCGTAGTAAAACCCTCACGGCCATTCTCAAATACATAACTGAAACTCGCGGGCACGCTGAAAAATAAAATGTAGAGTTTATACTCTACAGTTCTTGGTGACCAGAAGGGATTTTGAGCATGCTCAAAAAGAATTCAAAAAAATTGTGGCAAAAGAATGTGTATTAAAAATACAACGAAGATCACAGATTCTGCAAAGCTGTCTGATAAACAGACCATTCAGAGTCAGAAAGTCCCTACTTATTCTACAGATCTTGGAAAGCAAAATCAAGATTAATAATGTCCTTGTGTGAGAACTTCTGCAAAACTTGGACTGCGGTATTCAGTTGAAACTCAATTTGGACCATTGGGATCAATACCACTTCTACTTCTTGTACTAATGAAGAATCAGTTAAACCTTGAAAAACTGACTGATCATTTTGCTTTGTTAATAGCAAGGTCTTAATCTCATCAATCATCAGAACAGTGTTATTGTCAGGGAATGGGGAGGGGAGACCCAATTGCACCAGATCTTCTATATGTCTTTTCATGTCTTTGACTCCCTCTTTGACAACATCCAGAAGTTCCTAAAAATTTGTAGCAGCTGAATTACAACTGAGAACTTCATTGACCCTTTTTGCTGTTACCATCCTGTTACTGATCCCTGCTGCTGACAGTGTTTTATCGGTTGTGTCATATAGCTTCTTTAGCAATAGGTGAGAGTCAGAAACTCTCAAAGAGATAGTAGACAGAGTGGCCTGAACTAAAGCTTCCACTTTCTCAGACAACTGTTGTGCATTTAACAGGAATGTTAAAGAGGGTCTTGTTGATGACTGTTTTGATGCAATCATAACAATAAGTTAAAATTCACATAAAATGAACTGAAACTATACTTGAAAGACAAGAAGGAATCATTTGGTGATTCAACTAATCCCAAGTCTACAATGGTTCGGTTGGTCAAGTTCAGTTGGTCAATGTGAAGCTGTAATGTTCAAGGGGCCTTACGTAGTTTAGGTTTGTTTTGTGGTTTACTGGACTAAGAATATGCAAAGAGGTCATAGATTTCAACAAGTATTCTGTTCATTTGCATACAAGTGATACCGGGCTGCAAGTTTCAGAGGGTTTTCTTGGATTTTTTGCAGCTTTCTTCTTTATCTATTTATGAAAACTGTCTACTTATAGCTCTGTTATGCATGCTTCTTCAAATTTGAGACAATTTCCTTTAGATTTCTACGTTTTCAGCTAAATATTTCAGATGGGTTGGGAAAAGTTAGAAAGATCTAATCTATACCTCATTTAATCTACAGAAGGATCTAATTGTTTCTGTTATGCACTATGTAAATACCACAGTAGTTTGATCAAATCCACAGTAAAAACCCTAAATGTAAGTTCTGAGCATTTTCACAAACATACATTTAAAATTGCAAGCTCTCAAAGAAGATATTTCAAAACACAAAGAAGAGTAGGAGAACACTCAGAAGATAGATGCAGAACTCCAGATCCTATTGTATTAGAAACGAATAGCCATACATGATTTACAATGTAAGAATGACTCTTAGTTTCATTGATCATACTACAGAGAACTTACAAGCTTTACAGATACAGTAAGGCAGCCAGACATTCCACGCGCACCTTACTGCAGACAAACAGGTGACCTCCTTCTTCTACTCTAAACTATGCCCAGAAAGACTCTACAATTCTGGCAAAATCCTAAAATCCTTGTGTGTAGCCCCTGTTGTAAAGTATTACAGTGTAGAGAGGCACAATATAAAGACATTTTGATTGTCCTCACTATAGCAAAAACCTGACTGAACCCCTGGTTCAAACCCCTAGTTACAGCAATAAATGCAGGTGAACCAGTTCTTAAAAATATCTTAGAGCAGTGGTCAAATCTGGGCGAAATATTGCCCCTTCTGAGAAGTTCTGGTAGCTGGGCAATAACTTCTGTTTGTCTTTTGCAGAAATACCTTCAGCTGCGACCTTCCTCTTCACTTGAATGGCCTTGACCTTCGCACTTCATCCTTATCTTCTTGCTCCTGAGATCAGATCTTCTGCCTCCATGAGGTCACTGTGTTGACTTTCCAGCTACTTCCTCAACTGCAAGCCTGCAAGACAAGACAAGCAATAAGTTTCACATTTATCACAAAAAACAGCATGAAATTAAAATAAGCGTTTATATCCAGGTGACAGCGCAAGATTGAGAAAATCGGATCCAGAAATCCTCTCAAAACGTGTCAAAAAATGCGTTCAGACTGCTCAAGATTCACGGGTCAACCATCGCTGACCGAAAAATGCCAGAGGCGCCAAAAAAATGCTTTAAAATTCCACCGCCTCATTTCCCGCCCATCGGCATGATATTCGCTGTCGGTGCGTCAAAAAAACATACTGGCCGACATTCACTTCATCATCATGATATTCGCTTCTGCATATTGGGAAAAAAGAACAACATCATCATCATCATCATGTTTAAGAAGAATAGGAGGATATGAATATAATCCTGCTGCTGAGGAAAGGAAGATGATGGTGACGTCATCATGATATTCAGGCTTCATTGAAATGCTAAGGATGACGTCATCGTCATATCCGGTTAAGATCAGGGGGCTAATTGTGATATCGGGTCACCTAAGGAGCATGATCAGGATGATGAAGTGAATATGACCCTTTCACAGCCAAGGTAACCCTCTCGAAAGATCAGGATGATGATGATCATCATCATATTTGGGGCTTTTGTCGAACTTGGAATAAGACGTCATCATCATGTTTCGGCAAACGGATCGTGCTTGAAAAATATCCTGTTTGAAGAAAAAATGATGATGATGATCATCAGGATATTTACCTCTGTCGAACATAGAATAAGACATCATCATCATGTTTCGCGACCAGATCGTGTTTTGGAAAATATCCTGTTGAAAGAAAAAATGATGATGATGATGATCAGGATATGTGCAAAAGGTTGTATTTCATCGGCAGGAGGACTTTGCGAAGTATCAGGTGGACAAACAAGATCATGATGATCTTGACTACAGGACAGGATAAAACATATGATGATGATGACCCTCATCGATTTATCATGATGACGTCATCATCATAATTTGTCTTCAGAGCACAAGGATGAGTTAAGGTCATCATGATATTTGCGCTGGGGTGATATTGTGAAATATGATCATGCTGTTGGGGTATGCAATATCGACTTCTTCTTCAAATAGACAGGGTGATCATCATGATATTCGCTAACCGGAGATCAGGAGGATATAAAGATGATGATCCTCCTCGTCGAATTATGATGATGATGCTTCCATCACTTAGCGAATTTCAGCAAATGACTCGTGAAAGATCAAGATGATATGGAGTCGTCATCATCATAATTCAAAGTTCAGCAAATATCATGATGATGACCTTGCGATAGGATTATAACACGCGCACGCAAATATGCCGAAGGTGGATTTTTCTAAGTCTGGGTGATCAGCATGATAATATAAGATTAGGTAATGTTGAATTATCATGATGATGCTTGCGATACAAAAGACCACTTCGACGGGGAACTTACCTTGACTTAAAGCCGATGTCATCATGATATTTGAACCTCAGGATATTGTCGGGGGGGTGCGTTTCAAATATGATGATGATGTCCTCATACAGCAAAACCAAGTTTATAAAATATGACGCTCCTAAGAAAATCATGATGCTGATGATGCGCCTGAGGCCATTTGACGGGTAAAGGGAACTACCACCTAAAATTGATGTCTGGATATTGCGACTGCATGATTTTTAGTGGGTGATAGACCAAGATCATGATGATCCTGTCAACATGACTTAGGATATAAAAATATGATGATCCTCCTGCGAATATCAGGTTTGACCAAGACTTTGACCGTGCATAACTTCCACATATGGACGAATTTTCAAGTGAAGTAAAAGGCAAACCTGCATGGAATTTCAAGCTCTTTTAAAATATGAGGTCACAGAAACAAAATATGAACTTTGACAAACAGACCTCATGATGATGACCTACCTCATGCAATGTCAGGATTATGATGCACTTGACCTTCATTTTTACCAGACCGCCAGAAAGCAGAAAAACACTAGCAGAAGCAAAAAGCAAAACATCAGCAGGGGTCCCCATTTTGCTAAGGAGCATAATGGGGCGTGTTGTGAACATCACAACAGGTCTGAGTTGGATAATCTCTTCAAAGATTCTTTTCCACACTGAAATATATAGCTCCTTGACTAGATTTAGAACTCTAGCATTCTGAGGTCTGTTAGCCAACTCAAGTGTCAGCTATTTTGTCATTTGTTGCTCAGCTAGGAGTTGGGCCTGTATTGCTACAGTAGTATTTTGTTCACTCAGCAGCGTCTGCTGAAACTGTGTAGCTTGTTGCATCTTTTCTTGATACCTCTTTTCTAAGGTGGCTTTTTCTTGTCTCAAAACATTTACTGTAGCTTTTTCCTGAGCAAGCTCTACCTTTAGAGAAGCATTTTGTGCCATTGTCACTTGATGAATTTGATAGGAAACAGTATTTTGTAACTGTTTGTTTAGATCCTCTATTTCATCTTTCTTTGACTTCAACTCTGTAGCAAGGTTGTACTATTTGTCTTCTCCTGGGCTAAGTTAGTTTCAATTTTTTGCAACTTCTTGGATACTTTTAAGTAGTCATTTGCAACAGCAAAAGTTGTTTCATTGAGTAGCTCAACCCTGTCTTGTGGCATGAATAGTGACATGTCCATGGCCACTGCATTCATTGCATAGTCCTGAGGTTGCATCTGCTCATTTGGCTTCGTCACATTTGAAAACAAATGTGTGATGGTTAGCTGTTGTTGGATTGGGTCAAAGAGTGACCTCATGTGTGGAACTGCTAGGCTCTTAGTTTCTTTCTTTCTTTTCTTATCCATCCGGGCTTCTCTAGCCTTCTTAGCAGTATCTGCTTGAGCTTGGAAAGTGGGGGGAGAAGCAATATACCCTCCAGCAAAAGGGTGACCCTAAGGTAAACCATAAGGAATAGCCAAATGTTGGCTAGGGGAGATTTGAGGAGTGACTCTCTTTGGAACAGAGGGGGAAAATAATGGCAATGAGGTAGCCTGTGAAGACATGGCCTGAGGATTAGGAAGTAAGGCAAGTGTAGATATAGGCATAGCAGAGGTGGCAGTGGATACTAATGTTTGGCCAGTTGGGATTGCCACCCCTATGGTAGAAGAGAAAGACTGAGAGGAAAAAGGAGAAGAAACAGTTACCTGAGGAGTAGCAGATGTGGCTGGTGGTTGCTGCTGTGATGGCTCTGCCTCTTCATCTGACTCTGGTGGTAGGTTTAGTTTTCTATGCTTCCTTGGCCTTTCTTCTACTTGCTCCTCTGATTCCTTCTCTACCACATTGACCACTACTGATGGTGGTAATGAGACAAAACTTGAGGCCCCAGTGGCTACAACTAATGGAGTCCCTCTGGGTGGTGATGATATCACACCCTTTTGTTTCTCTAGAGTGCTGAGAGATTGGGGCCAGGAAGATATAGGGATAGTTGATGAGGCTTGTCTTGTTGCTTGCGCTGTATGAGTTGACTCAGCCTCCTCTTCAGACTACTCACCCTTCTTGTAGATTCTTCTTGTATTAGGGTTAGAAACTAGAGAGGGATGCCACTCATCCCAGATAGACTCCCATCTCTCATGTGTATCAACCTTGCCAAAAGAGTGAGTCAACTCAAAAATTTCCTGCTTGTACTTCCAATAGGCCTTAATTTTCTCTGGTTTCCATTCTCTGCTTTTCAACAAAGCTTTCTACAATCCAGTGCCCATTCTGATCTTAGGGTCATAGGCTCTTTGTTTAACATAAAAGGTCTCCCATGGCCTGGGACCCTCAAATGGCAAATCTGTCAGTTCCACATACAAATTAGGGGTATCTTCTTTAGGGTTTCTTCTATCCTCCTAAAAAGAATGACCCTCATGCACTATTTTGGCTCCAACCTTGTTGGTTTTAACCCAGGAGGTGATAAAACTATTTGGGTCGTACCTTCATTTGTCTTCAATAATGAGGAAACCCAAGGTAGCAAGCTTCCTTAGCAATAGGTGTTCAACATCCTTAACTTCTAGAGCCATATTCCTTCTGACCCAGGGAATATCATACATTTTCTTCTTCTTCCTTTTTGTGCCATACTCATTGTCAACCACAGACACCTGCTGGGTGACTTCTAGAAATGCTAACCTAGGAGTCAAAACTTTAGGTAGCAGCATGGGTTCCTGTTGGTCATGATGTTAGTCATTCACAAACATAGAATAAAAGTTACACAACAACCTTTACTCATCTTGAAAGATACGATGAATTCAGAGAATTCATGATCCCAAGTCTCTGTTGATTAGGTCTTAATCTACTGACGTTACTCAGTGGTTGATGTGTGTTGCTGTTTTCCATTCAGGGGCCTTACGTGTTTCTGCAAAGTTCATCATTATTCCTCCAAATATCCTGCTCTGTGTGTCTGCTTTGCATAAATCTCCAACAATTCTACTTCTGCACTGTGAATTTAGTCAAATAATGTGCCTACAGGCTGATATTTGCATGATTTCTACCAGTATTTATGATTCTTTGCATGATATTTTCAATACTACATGCATTTAACTCAAATATGCTAATGATTTTCACTTACCTACGGGATGTCAGCATATTTCTCTATTCTGCTCATTATTTATCATGATTTGTAGTTATGGTGATGAATTTATGAAATTAAAAAAAGGAAAAGGGTTAAAGAATGAGATTCCCAAAACTACTTGACTTAGATCACTGATCCACATACAAGCTCCCATACATGCAATGAAAAGAAGGAAACTAGAATCATACTTCACCAGGACATTCCACAAATCCGCATGATCCAGTGCAAATCTTCAAAGGAAAAGTTGATAACAACATGTAATGAAATGAAAGCGCTTCTAGTTGAACACAGCATTCACCAGTACATATCCAGAAATCAACAAGAAGATTACGTAAAATTTACAATCAGGATGTAATCTGAAACTTCATATCCATTCAGTATGCTCAAGAACAGGTACATTTACAGTGATCTGAAGAAAGAACCTTGACATTTCAACAATTCTATCCTCATTAGTCTCAGTAATCCGATCTCCTAATTGACTCTACAGTAATCGACCTTATTGCCAGATGTTCCTATGTCTATCAATCTATATCTTATGCCTCAGGTTCTGGCCTTTATATAGAACAAATGCCAGAAAACAGTTACAATGATCCAAGGATCATGATCCTCTCATAATAATCAATGGTCCAGATGAAAAGCACATGCTTCGCCAGTTGGCAAATGTACAGCTGGCACAGAATATTCTAGCATCTTTGATTTGATTCGGTCTCCAGCTGGCAAACAGCATATTTGACAATATCCTCCTCACTTCTGGTTCATGTTGCCTTCATGTGCAACTTTGTAATTATCAGGAACAACAGCAGCTCTAACAGCATCATGACTTCCTGCAATAAACAGACAAACATTAAGTTCATCATCATGTGGATAAACAACAGGAAGTTAAACGTTTTATTAAACAGGCCTCCAAAATGTGCAACTACAAGCAATCAGGCTCCAAATTTCTATCGCTCTGTTTTCCTGCCCATTTCCATGTATATTGGGTTCAAATTATGATCATGTATGTATCGGCGTGACTACATACTGTCGGAATGACAATTTTACATTAGGCCGATGCCTAAACGTATACCGACGCCAAAAATCATGATGATGTCCATCCATCGGGAAGACATGTTCTACTGGCATGATAACTCAAGATTTGGCCGACAGCAAGACTTATAACTTTTCATTTGCATGATATTCTGGAAATATGATGCTCCCCCTTCGAATGTCCAGATGACGTCACCATCATGTTTCACTTCTGTATATTGGGGAAAAGAAAGACATCATCATCATCATCATGTCGAAGGAAAATAGGAGGATATGAAATATGATCCTGCTGCTGAGGAAAGGAATATCATGGTGACGTCATCGTCATATCCGGGCTTCATTAAAATGCAAAAGATGATGTCACCGTCATGTTTAGTTAAGATCAGGGGATAAATGTAATATCGGGTCACCTAAGGAAGATGATCAGGTGGTGAATGTAATATGACCCCTTTGCGGCCAAGGTAACCCTCTCGAAAGATCAGGATGATGATGATCATCAGGATATCCGGGGCTGTTGTTAAACTTAGAACATGACGTCATCGTCATATTCATGAACTGGATCATGTTTTGGAAAATATCCTGCCGAAGGGAAATGTGATGATGATGTCCTCCTAATATTTGCTTCTTCGTTTATCCGATCGGGATGACGTCATCAGGATATTTGCATAAGGTCATATTTCTCGGCAGGAGGACATTACGAAATATCAGGTAGACAAACAAGATCATGATGATCTTAACAACATGACAGGATAAAAATATGATGAACCTCCTCATCGAATACTATGATGACTTAACCATCATATTCCGCCTATTACAGCATGAGGATGAGTTGAGGTCATCATCAGGTTAGCGCTAGGGTGATATTTAAAATATGATCATGCTAAGGAATGGAATATCACCCTCCCTTAAAAGATCAAGATGATCATGTTGATCATGCAAAAAGGAGATCAGGAGGATATGATGACATCATCATCATATTAGCGAATATCAGCAAATATGACCCTTCCTTGAAAGATCAGGATGATGATGATCATCAGGATATCCGGCATGCGCATGCAAATTATGCAGATGGTGGATTTTCTAAGCAGGGTGATATTGTAATATCAGCATGATATTATAATATCAGGTGATGTTAAAAATATCATGATGCTCGTTGTTATGAAATATGACCCCTTAAAATCATGATGCTCACGATGCGCATAAGGTCATTTGACGGGTAGAGGGCACTATCACCTAAGATTGACGTCCGGCTATTGGGACTGCATGATTTTTATCAGGTGATAGATCAAGATCATGATGACCTTGACAACATGACTGAGGATATAAAAATATGATGATCCTCTGCGAATATCAGGTTTGACCAAAACTTTGACTGTGCATAACTCCCTCATATGGACGAATTTTCAAGTGATGTAAAAGGCAAACCTGCATGGAATTTCAAGCTCTTTCTAAATATGAGGTCATAGAAACAAAATATGAACTTCGACAAACTGACCTCATGATGATGACCAACCTCATCGAATATCATGATGATGATGCACCTGACTCATTTTTACCAAACCGCCAGAAAGCAGACAACACAAGCCAAGCCAAAAGTTGGGTCCCTGTTTTGCCAAGTTAAAATGGGGTGTGTTGTGTAACCACACAACAGTTCCTCATTGAAACCATGGACCCTAATGATAGTAGTTTGGGCCCCAAAATAGTAGTCACATGAGATTGGGCAATTGGTCATGAAACCCCTAATGCTAGGTGTCAACCTATTTTCTATAGGTTCAGGGCTCAGATGGCAAAAAGCAGGGCAACAAAGAGTTCCCAGAACTCATAAGGGTCTGACACCTCAGATAGCACATGTGTCCCTGCAGACATAGGAATTGTTCTATTTTGCCCAAAATTTGGGTCATACATACTCAATTGCATATTTGGTACAAATATATTATAGTTCTAGTATAACATTAAATGAAAAAGATAAGAATAATACCTAAACACACCGATGGTTTTGAAATTCATGAGTTGATCAGCCATGGAATAGGCAATTTGTTCAGCAAAATCCAGTTAGAATTCTTGTGACTTATCCACAGTCTTCAATCTGAATAAAATGGCAATTTGCCAATCGTAGATTGTGATATCTTCTTTCATTCCAAAGATGAAAGCCATCATAGACAGTGCCATTTGACTGGCTTGTGCGAATTGTGCCCTTCCTGTAGGTAATGTGGGCATCTATGTATTCTCCTCATCTAACTGCAATTCTAAGTTGAGAAACCTAAGCTGATTGTTGACATTCGACCACGTCTTTTGCATTTTGGCAATAGTGGGGAATGTGGCCATTCGATCATAACATAGGTCTAGCATGTCTCTTATGGCCTTCATTGTAATTTGTACCATAAAGGAGCCCTGTTGAATGGTGCATGAAGGTGCATGAAATAGTTCCGCACACATATCAACTAGGTCAGGACATGAATGTACACTTGGAACTATGAACTGTGCCAACTGTGAAGTCCAAATCCTCATCCCGAAAGTTTTAGACTCCCCCTTCTTTGCTTTTTGAATGCATCTCTGGTGTGCTCCTTCTTTGAGTGCCTTGGTAGATTTTTGAAGGGCTGGGTTGAATACATTATCTGCAAAATCTTTAACCTTTTCTAGGTCAATAGAAAGACCCACTTCAGGAACTCTCGTCCTTGGATAGGTTTTCTTAGGCTGCACAGGCACTGAGGCGTACGATTTTCTATTTAGTAGTCTATCAATAGATTCATTTATTCTGAGTCCCTCTTGAGAGGACTGTGCTTTGGCCATGTTTGTGTCTGTGGGGAGAATGTGGATGCTTTAACACAGTAACAGATGGAAACTGCACAATAAATGAGACACACGGCCAAAAGCACTTGCGAGGAATGAAAATTTGCAGGGGATTGCTAGGAAATTGAAGCAGAGAGATGGGGCAAAATGAGAGCCGCAATTAAGGCTTAACTCCTATTAATGGGGCTTTAATGACACATTGAGTCTCATAAATGGCATTTACACCAAGGAAACCATTAGCGTATCTTTTGAAATCTTCGTGGAAAGGAGTGTCAGAACATTAAGATAGTGGCTACGAAAAGTGTGTACTTCAGGAATTTTGGGGATTGGGGATAACCTTAGTGAATGAGAGGCTTCCAAAAAGAGAAGAGGCTTGTGCTGCTGCCACGTGTTCACAGAACACTTATTTAAAAGGAAAGCGGGAAAAAGAAGCAGGAAAATAGGAAAACAATAAAGAAACTAACTATAGTACATAGGAGACACTGCTTAATTAAAATGCTTCAGATAGATCCCGTTCACAGGAATCTCTTCAGGTTCACCTTCCATGGTCTCAAGCTCAAATAAATTTTGTTGTTTACAGGAACGAATCTTATAAGGACCAGTCCACAGTGATTCAAATTTGTTGTGTCTACCGGGCTTGGCAGCTCTCTCATCCCATTTAAGCACTATTGAACCAACTTCAAAATGGTGATTTGAAGTTTTCTTGTCAAAGCAATCTTTAATTATTTTCTGGTGTTTCATCACTGACTCATGTGCCTTTTCTCTTTTTTCTTGCACCTCCAACAATTCGGCAAGTTTGACTTGCATGGGACCATTCTCTTTGATCTCAATCTATTTCAATAACTATAAAGCAGGAATCTCTAGGCTCAGTGGCATTATAGCTAGCTTACCATAGACCAACTCATATGGGGATGTCTTTGTCACTTGCTTAGGTGTAATTCTATCAGCCCACAGTGTAGTATTAAGCAATTTGTGCCACTCTCTTTGATAATTGGTTCTAATCCTCTTAATGAGTCTGATTAGATTTTTGTTAGTAGACTCTGTGAGACCATTACCCTGAGGGTAATAATTTGAAGAGGTTTTCAAATAAATTCCATACCTTATTGCAAACTCTGATATCTTCATTCCCAAAAATGCCTTAGCATTATCTGATATGATGGTACGAGGAGGGCCAAAATGAGAAGTAATGCTTTCCAAAAAGTCTAGTATTACCTTTTCTATTGCTTCCTTGAGTGGCACTGCTTCACTCCATTTGGTAAAATAATTGGTGGCTGTAAGGATCCATTTGTGTCCCATACTTGACACTGTATTGATCATACCAATGAAATCAAGATCCCATTGGGTGAAGGGCTCATCTATAATTATGGGTCTTAGGGGCATTGCTGCATTTCTTCTTTTTCTTGTATAGAACTAACAGGCTTGACACTCTTTGACCAACTAATAATAGTCTATAAATAAAGTGGGCAAGAAGTATCCTGCTTGAGTTATTTTTATTGCAGTGGTCCTTGTTGAAAAGTATCCCCCTGAGACTCCATGATGCAGTTCATGCAATATTCTTTAGACTTCATCTTTCTCTATGCATCTTAAAAGTATGCCATCAGTATTTCTTTTGAAAAGAACATGGTCAATTAATACAAAGTAGGACCCTTGCTATCTATAATACCTCCTCTTATCATGGGAGAGCTCGTTTGGGTAAATCCCATGTTTCATAAATTGAATCCTATTTGTGACCCAGGAATTATGATCAATCTCTTGGATTCTCAAAATATTCTCACTTTCTATTTCTGCAGTCACAATTCTCTCCATGTCTTGGGCCATATATTGGCACAATCCTTTGCCTCTGACTAGCTTAGTGGGTCTGACCTCCACATCATATTCAAGAATCTTTGTTATCCAGTTTGCCCTTTTCTCAGTGATCTCTCCCTCCATAATGTATTCTCTTGCACTAGGATGAGCCACTAATATCAGAATTTTATTCCCTGTTACCATGTGTCTGAATTTCTTAAGGGCTTTGACCATGGCATATGCCTATTTCTCCACAAAATTGTATCTAGCCTCATATTCCTTGAGTGTCCTAGAGAAAAAGGCTATTGGGTGCTCTCCCTCTTGCTGGTCGTCTTTCTGAGTCAAAATAGTAGCAACACTGAATTCACCTCCATACACATACATTATAAAAGACTTAGAAAAGTCTAGGTTTCTAAGTACTGGGGTTATTAAAATGGCTTTCTTGATTTCCTCAAAAGCTTGTCTCCCTTTTGCAGTCCATTTGAAAACTAGGTCCTTCTTTAGTAACAGTGTCATTGGTCTAATTAGGCCTGCAAACTCAGATATGAACCTGCTAACAAAATTGATGCAGAGTGCCCAACAGAAGCGGATGAAGATTTGACTATATCTTCCCTATCGGCAAGAGGTCCTCCAGTGTTTCGCCGAAGTCAAGGATGTCTTCGCTATCGGAAAGACATGAACTATCGGCTGGACCTTATTCTTTTATCCCGATGGCCAAGTTCTCACCGATATCTCCTTAGTGGTTCGTTGCCTATCGGCAACACCTCATTCTATCGGACCACGAGAAATTTCTCATGCCGATATACTCCGTCACGCCGATGACCAATCCTTGTCGGCCAGACTTCCTCCTTCGGTGAAGCTTCTTTCACCTACACCGACACCTTGTCTCTCTCCGATATCGTTAGGCACATCGGCCAGACCTCCTGCTTCGGTAAGACTTCGGTTCGTGGTCCCGATGGTTCATCTCACTCCGACGAGTCCTTTGTCGCTGAGACTTCTCGAACTCCTTCCGATGAACTTTTATCGGCGGGACTCTCATGGTCGCCGTGACTTCTTCGGCTTCCCCCGACAAGGTTCCTCACGCCGATACTCTTTATCGGCAATACTCCGAGGATGTCTCACCGATCGGTGAAACTTTATACCGTCGGCTAAGTATATTTTCCTTAGCCCGATATCGTTTCTCTCACCGATGCGAACAATGATGGTATGTGCCTCCGGCACTATACCAATCTTCGGCAAGACGGAGGGCCTTTCACGCCGATGGATCTCCAACTGTTCTGAGGCGCCGAACCAGAATTCCCTTCGACAGAACAACGGAATTAGGCCGTTTCATTTATCAAACCCTCGATCACTTGTAGCAATCTGATCCCACATCAAAACTATCCAATTTCACTCCGATTTCCCGACTAGCCACATGACGATGTCTAGTCGAACTTGACTGAGTTCGCTGGCTTCCTGGGTAAGAATTCAACAACAACAAACGTGAGAAGTCTTTCCCCCATCCCACTGTTACTATACAGGGCTTCAGTGGACAGAGGAAAGGGCCTCCATGTATGAATCAAAACCCTACTCCTAGGTTACGAACCAGCCACTGTGGAACCGTGGGTTTTACACCGTCTGCACACTACAGAGTCACTATGGATTGACGGATAGCATCCGGTTAGGGTTCTATTTACAAAATCAGGATAAAGATATCAAATCACTAAGAACAACCAAGAAAATCAACACAGATCATACCCAGAACTCTCTTTATTCAGTTATCAAAAAAAGAACTTGTTGTAATACACACTTCTCTCTCTCTGCTCCGTGTGACATACAACCTGCCTCTAAAGAAGATGTAGAGACAGCAGTTATCCCCTCCAACCGTGCAAACTGATTTTCAAATCAGTTAGCCGTTGGTTTACCCGTCATACAAGCAAAACTACATGTGTGCCTTGCACAATTACATTCATGGGACCAAATTGACCCTTATTACAAAATGAAATGGCTTAAGAGCCTTATGAGACAACAAAAGAAAAGATGATCCTGCACTACAGAGAATGTGCTCCTGCACCATACTCCCCCTGCAGGAAAAACTCAAGTCCCTTGAGTTGCTAACTGCTGAAGTGTCTTCCCATGCTTTAGAATATCGGCTTCACTCATCCAGGTTGCCTCTGAATCAGGAAGATCCTGCCACTTGACCAAGTAGTCTTTGTATACCCCTTTTCTTGTCTTCTTGACAATTTTGGAATCCAAAATGCATTCCAATTGCAAAGGCTTACTTGGAGGTAAATCTTTGATCCAGTCGTCATCTTCAATCACAGCATCTGAGTTATCTTCAGCATGTAATGGAGGTCTAAAAGGGAACAGGTCTGCAACATTGAAAATGGGAGAGATACCAAGGCCAGATGGTAATTCTATTTCATATGCATTTGGACCAAATTTATGCACTACCTTACAAGGTCCTATCTTCTTCATCAACAATTTGGTTGGTTGCCCCTTAGGTAATCTTTCCTTTCTGAGGTAGGCCATCACCAAATCTCCTACCTGGAACTGTACCTCCCTTCGCTTCAGATCTGCTCTATCCTTGTACTTGGAGACAGTTTTCTCCAACTGAAGCTTGACCTGATCATGTACTGTTTTCATGGTAGCAGCAAAGTCTTCTCCTAGAGCACTCCTTTTATCCCATCCTTGGAGGTCTTTGAGTTCAAGTGGTCCTCTTGGGTGGAAACCATAAACTATTTCAAAAGGGCTTTTCCCAGTACTTCTGTTTCTTGAATCATTATAAGCATATTCAGCTTGACTGATCACTAAATCCCATGCTAATCCATGCTGTTTGGTAAGGCATCGCAAAAGGTTTCCCAAGGACCTATTAACAACCTCAGTCTGACCATCAGTCTGGGGATGGTAGGCTGATGAAAAAGACAACTGAGTGCCCAATTTTCTCCATAGGGTCCTCCAAAAATGACCAACAAATTTGGAATCTCTATCAGTAACAATTGATAGGGGTAAACCATGAATTCTGACCACCTCTCTAAAAAAGAGACCAGCAATCTGAGATGCATCATTTGTGCATTTGCATGGCACAAAATGAGCCATCTTACTGAATCTATCCACAATGACAAAAACACTGTCTACACCCCTTGCTGTCCTAGGAAGACCAAGCACAAAGTCCATACTAATGCTTTCCCAAGGTCTGGTGGGAATGGGCAGTGGTTGGTACAAACCAGCATTAGAAGACATACCCTTGGCCTTTTGACATATGGTACAGCTTGCAACATATCTCCTTACATCTGTCTGTACCTTGGGCCAATAATAGAACCTGGTGACTTGTTCCAAAGTCTTGTCCAACCCAAAATGTCCTCCTAAGGCTCCATTGTGCTTCTCCTTGACGATATTGTCCCTCATTGAACATTTAGGAACACACAACAAACTACCTTTAAATAGGAGTCCTTCTTGCAGCACAAAATCAGAATACTCGCCATGAAAAGTGTTAGCCAAACTTGCACACACTTCATAGGCAGCCTTGAAATCTGCATCATCCTTGTACAACTCCTTCAGACATTCTAGACCCATATGTTCCATTTGTACTTCCTGTATGACCAGTATCCTTCTACTCAAAGCATCTGCCACTTTGTTGGCAACACCTTTCTTATGCTTAATAGTGAAGGTATAGGCCTGCAATTGTTCCATCCACTTAACGTGCCTATGATTCAACTTTTCTTGACTATTTAGGAAGCTAAGAGCATGGTTGTCAGTAAAAACAATGAACTCTTTTGGCAGTAAATAATGTCTCCATTTTTTTAGAGCTTGCACCATTGCATACAACTCTAGGTCATAGGTAGAATACCTCTGTTTGGCCTCATTCAACTTCTCTGAAAAGAATGCTACTGGATGTCCTTCCTGACTAAGAACAGCACCTATAGCCTGTTGGCTTGCATCACATTCCACAACAAATACTTTGTCAAAATCAGGGAGTACCAACGTAGGTAACTCGGCCACTTTCTGTTTCAACAGTTCAAAACTATCATCTGCTTGTTTTGTCCATTGAAATTTACACTTCACTCCACCCTTGATGGTATTGAGAATAGGAGCACTTATGTGACTGAACCCTTTAATGAACTTCCTGTAAAAAGTTGCCAAACCATGAAAACTTCTTACATCTCCTACTGTCTTAGGAGTAGGCCAATTGAGAATAGCCTCAACTTTTGTAGGATCCATTTTCAAACAGCCATTGGAAATCACAAATCCAAGATACACTAGTTCAGTTTTCATAAAATCACATTTATCCAAGTTGATCATCAACTTACTCTCATGCAATTTCTTTAACACCTGTCCAAGATGCTTCACATGCTCTTCTTTGGTCCTGCTGAAAATCAATATGTCATCAAGATAAACAATAACAAATTTTCCAATAAATTCTACAAGTACCTCATTCATCAACTGCATGAATGTGCTTGGAGCATTACTGAGACCAAATGGCATGACAAGCCACTCATAGAGACCTTCATTTGTTTTGAAAGCAGTCTTCCATTCATCTCCCTGCCTTATTCTGATCTGGTGATAACCAGATTTCAAATCAATCTTGGAATAGTAACATGAACCACCAAGATAGTCCAACAGATCCTCAATTCTTGGTATAGGAAATCTATACCTTATGGTGATCTTATTGATAGCCCTTGAATCTGTGCATAATCTCCATTTACCATCTTTCTTAGGAGCAAGTACACTAGGGACTGCACATGGACTAAGACTTTTCCTAATCAAACCTTTCTCCAAAAGTTCTTGAATCTGTCTACCTACTTCTCCATTCTGCTGTGGTGTCAACTTGTAGGCAGTTTTGTTGGGTAATGTGGCTCCAGGAATCAAGTCAATCTGATGACTTATGTCCCTCATAGGTGGTAAGGAGTTAGGAGTATCCTCTACCACAAGATCTTGGTACTTATCCAGTAATTGTTGCACTTCCAATGGGATCTCCTTCTGCTGTTTGCTTTGCTGATTGGATACAGGCTTCATCATCAGTGCATACCCTTGGGTATCCTTCTCCTTCATGAGTTGTAGGAACTCTTTGCCACTCACTAACATGACACTGTTGTCATTGCTCTTCTCTCCAACCTGCTCTGGTAAGGGATCCATCTGAAACTTCTTACCATTCTTGGTGATCATATATGTATTCTTTTCACCATCATGCAGTGCCTTCACATCATACTGCCAAGGTCGTCCAAGAAGAAGGTGACAAGCATCCATAGGAATAATTTCACATAGCACCTTATCCCTATAATCACCTAGTTCAAACTCTACCCAAGTTTGTTCTTCCACCAAATAGTTCTGATTCTTATTCAACCAAGATATTTTGTGAGGATTAAGATGGGGTAATCTTTTCAGTCTACACTTTTCTACCATTTCAGTAGACACTACATTTTCAGTAGAACCTGAATCAACAATGATTTTACAGAGCTTACCATATGCTATTCCTTGGGTTCTGAAGAGATTCTTCCTTTGTGGGGGCTCCTGCTTCAATGGCATCTTCACGAGGGTCCTCTTAATCATCATATTCTCTCCTTCAAGCACTGGTGCAGCACTACCAATTGGTGAGTTTACACTTTGACAATCATCCTCCTGCAATAGTTGGTTCCTTCTCCCACCGTCATGAGAGCTAGACGCCTTCTCAGGGCACTTACTTGCAGTGTGGCCTACTTGATTGCAGTTGTAACATCTTCCAGTGAAGACTCCACGTCCTCTGCCTGCACCACCATCTCTTCCTCTGCCATTAGGTCTTCTCCAACCTCTGAAACCACCACCTTTTTGTTCTGTATCAGAACGTGATTCTTGTTGACTAGAACTTTCACCTTTGTTTGGCTGTCCTCTGCCAAAATTACCTCTTCCTCTATTGTTCCTGCCACCTCTTCCTCTGTTATTTTGATCACCTCTCCTTTTCAGTTTATCCTCTGCCCTAGAGGCTAACTGAAAACATTCATCCACAGTCTTGGGAACCACCATACTAAACTCATCCTGTATATTGTACCTCAGTCCATCCAGGTATCTGGCCACCATCTCTTTTTCTTCTTCTCTGTGATTGGCTCTCATGCTCAATCTGTGGAATTCTTCAGTGTATGTAGCCACGTCCATATCTTTCTGCCTAAGATGATTAAACTTTTTGATAGTCTGTAGATCATAATCACATGGTAGAAATTTGGCTCTCAGCATGGCCACCATTCTGCTCCACTTGGTGATTGGACTCTTTCCAACCTTCTCCCTTTCACATTGAGTGTAGTTCCACCAAACCAATGCAGAACCTCTCAGTCTGGTCTTTGCAAACTTTACTTTCTTACTGTCACTATACTCTTTGAAGTCAAAGTAATTACTTATGGCTTCAATCCAGTCCACAAGAGTATCTCCATCCAGTTTCCCATTGAACGTGGGAACATCCAGTTTCGGATCACCACTATCTCCATGACCCTTGAGTGCATTCAGAAATGCCTTTTGATCAGCAGTCATACCTTCTCCTTGAGGATTCTCCCCAGTTTCTCCTTCTTCATTCTCCTCTGACTCAGAAGTGCTTCCATCCTTCTCTTTGGATCTTTCTTCCTTCAGTCTCTCTTCGAGCATTGCTTCCACCATCTTCTGGATGGCTGCTTTACTCATCGTCTTGGGAGGCATTGTGCTAGCCTCTGTTTCTATCTCCAATTCTTCGTCTGACATACACGGCTGTGATTCAGAATATTGGCTCTGATACCAATTTGATGCAGAGTGCCCAGCAGAAGCGGATGAAGATTTGACTATATCTTCCCTATCGGCAAGAGGTCCTCCAGTGTTTCGCCGAAGTCAAGGATGTCTTCGCTATCGGAAAGACATGAACTATCGGCCGGACCTTATTCTTTTATCCCGATGGCCAAGTTCTCACTGATATCTCCTTAGTGGTTCGTTGCCTATCGGCAACACCTCATTCTATCGGACCACGAGAAATTTCTCATGCCGATATACTCCGTCACGCCGATGACCAATCCTTGTCGGCCAGACTTCCTCCTTCGGTGAAGCTTCTTTCACCTACACCGACACCTTGTCTCTCTCCGATATCGTTAGGCACATCGGCCAGACCTCCTGCTTCGGTAAGACTTTGGTTCGTGGTCCCGATGGTTCATCTCACTCCGACGAGTCCTTTGTCGCTGAGACTTCTCGAACTCCTTCCGATGAACTTTTATCGGCGGGACTCTCACGGTCGCCGTGACTTCTTCGGCTTCCCCCGACAAGGTTCCTCACGCCGATACTCTTTATCGGCAATACTCCGAGGATGTCTCACCGATCGGTGAAACTTTATACCGTCGGCTAAGTATATTTTCCTTAGCCCGATATCGTTTCTCTCACCGATGCGAACAATGATGGTATGTGCCTCCGGCACTATACCAATCTTCGGCAAGACGGAGGGCCTTTCACGCCGATGGATCTCCAACTGTTCTGAGGCGCCGAACCAGAATTCCCTTCGACAGAACAACGAAATTAGGCCGTTTCATTTATCAAACCCTCGATCACTTGTAGCAATCTGATCCCACATCAAAACTATCCAATTTCATTCCGATTTCCCGACTAGCCACATGACGATGTCTAGTCGAACTTGACTGAGTTCGCTGGCTTCCTGGGTAAGAATTCAACAACAACAAACGTGAGAAGTCTTTCCCCCATCCCACTGTTACTATACAGGGCTTCAGTGGACAGAGGAAAGGGCCTCCATGTATGAATCAAAACCCTACTCCTAGGTTACGAACCAGCCACTGTGGAACCGTGGGTTTTACACCGTCTGCACACTACAGAGTCACTATGGATTGACGGATAGCATCCGGTTAGGGTTCTATTTACAAAATCAGGATAAAGATATCAAATCACTAAGAACAACCAAGAAAATCAACACAGATCATACCCAGAACTCTCTTTATTCAGTTATCAAAAAAAGAACTTGTTGTAATACACACTTCTCTCTCTCTGCTCCGTGTGACATACAACCTGCCTCTAAAGAAGATGTAGAGACAGCAGTTATCCCCTCCAACCGTGCAAACTGATTTTCAAATCAGTTAGCCGTTGGTTTACCCATCTACAAGCAAAACTACATGTGTGCCTTGCACAATTACATTCATGGGACCAAATTGACCCTTATTACAAAATGAAATGGCTTAAGAGCCTTATGAGACAACAAAAGAAAAGATGATCCTGCACTACAGAGAATGTGCTCCTGCACCAAAAATTGATCTTCCCTAGAAAGGATTGAACTATTTTCTTATTTACTGGCAGAGACAAGTTTTTTATGGTAGTGACTCTCTTTGGATCAATAGAGACTCCATCCTTTGAAACTATATGTCCCAATAGTTTACCCTAAGGTACTGCAAAGATACACTTCTTGGGATTCAGGGATATTCCAAATTCTTAGCATTTTTTAAAAATAGCTTCTAAATGATCAAAATGATCAGCAACATTTTTAGAGAAAATAATGAGGTCATCAAGATAAATCAGGATGATTTTGTTTATGAGCTCTCCAAATGCTACATCCATTGCCCTCTGAAAAGTAGCTCCAGCATTTGAAAGGCCAAAGGGCATCTTGGCATATGCAAATGTTCCCCATTTAGTAGTGAACGCAGTCTTATGTTGGTCTTCATTAGCTAACCAAATTTGATTATATCTAGAGAAACCATCCAGTAAGGAAAATCTCTATGATCTAGACACAGTCTGTAAAATTTGTTCCATAGAAGGCAGGGGGTAGTGATCTTTCAATGATGCTCTGTTCAGATCCCTGAAGTCTACACAGAGCCTTATGTCACCATTCTTTTTCCTGACTGGCACTAAATTAGATACCCAGGTTGAGTGTTTGATTGGAAATTTTATTTTTGATTCTAAGAGCTTCTATAGCTCATCCACCATTAGAGGTTCAATCCTTGGATTCACTGGCCTTTGCTTCTATCTGACTGGCTTAGATCCCTCAGTAAGCTCTATGGTATGCTAGATAATATCCCTATCATAGCCATGGAGGTCTTCATAGTTCCAGGCTATTACCCTATCATATCTTTCACATAGATCAATTAACCTTTCTCTTTCTTGCTGGGTTGTGGAATTGCCAATCTTTAGTTTTCTCCCTTCACTCACTTGTATTTTAGAATAGTCTTCTTTATTTGCTTGAAACCTCTTTTTCTCCAGGCTTACATCTTTTGGGTCAAACAAGTTTTCTAGGGTAATTAGACCTTTAGGGAGATTATTTGACTTTAGTTGAATAATTTGGTCACCATATGCTTCTTCAATTTTAGGTTGCAATTGATCAACAAACTCCCCTGACTGTTGCAAAAATGAAAGTACTTGAAAATCATTTTCAAAGACTTGCCAATTTTCATCATTGTCTGGGATAGTTGACCTTACTATAATTTTGACTAACTCATTATTTACCAGTAAATCAGTTGTTGGGTCAAACTATGAACCAACCTATGCCATTCTATCTGCTTCAGAATTTTGGGCTCTAGGAACTACTTCAATATAGAAAGCTTCAAAACCATCTATTAAATCCCAAATCTTGTGTCTATAGGATCTCATTCTTACATTTTTGGCCACTGCCTTTTCTCTGATTTGCTTCACTACTAGTTCTGAATCTCCATTGACTATCAGATTCTTTACTCCCTTTTTCTTGGCTAACATTAGTCCATGCACCAAGGATTCATACTCAGCATCATTATTGGTACAGGTAAACTGAAAAATGGATGGCTCTTAGAATTTTCTCACCATTTGGGGCAGTAAGGCAAATTCTTGCTCCAGCACCATTTCTACTTCTAGCCCCATCAAAATTTAGGGTCCAAATTTCTGATTCCTTTTCAGATTCTTGAGTCTATGGTGTTTCTTCCCTTAAGACATTTGGGATTTCATGGTCTTCATCAAATATGACATAAGTGCCTAAACCAATACAGTCATAATTTCCATAGGGGTCACTTTGCATCATAGTCAACAACTGATTGTTCACTTCCTCCTGTTGGTCATGTTTAATCCAGTCCCCTAACTCTTCAACAAAGATTCTTTCCTCTTTATTCAACATAGCATGGGCTGCCTCTAATTTTGGGGTTGGTTCATTTGTGATATGATCTTTAGATAATGACTCAGACAGTATTTTCATTTTTGTCCCATATTTGGTTCTTAGAATAAGGTGTGACCAATCTAGTGACATGTAACCTCCTATCTTTGCTGTAAAATCTCTAGATAGACACAGACCAAATACAGGAGGAATATCTATGACTACCACATCTTGATTCACAATTATATTAGGGCAAGTGTATAACTGTAATGGGAGCTGTTTAATTTTCCCTATTGTTTGCATTGATTTCCCATCCAACTGCATAACTCCTGTAGTAAGTGGCTCATACTTTATCTTTAAAGCATCAACTATTTGTTTTAGCATTACTGTAGTACTAGCCCCAGAGTCTATCATTGCATTATGTAACAGTTTCTTCCCAACTATCAAAGTCAAATAAAAGGGCTCTGGTTTGGATTTACCTACCTTAGGTGCATTGTTCAAAAGGGCTATTGTCTGTAGAGGTATAGTACCTTTGAGTTGTGGCTTTTCTTTATCAGCAGACCCTCCTTTAGGACTAGTATGTTTAGGGGTCTCTTGACCTTGTAGAGCCTCCTGCAACAACATCTTTTGCTCAGGAATAGCTAACATGTCCCATATTGACACATGTGCTAGGGTTCTTTTTAGTTGATCCACCACATTCACAGGTCCTAATACTTGGGCTTTTGAGTAATAAGGATACCTTGCCTTTTCTTGAACTTGTCCAGAGGCCACTTGATTCTACACAGGCTGGGGCATTTCTTGTCTAGCAGCTATGTTTTGATGACCTTGAAATGGAGGGGCCCCCATGGTTTCATTATTTGTGACTTCAGGTTGTTCCATCATTCTCCTCTTGGCTCTAGTATAGTAATCTAATTGTACCAATAGCTTCTTGGAAGTAGATGCTTCATTCAAGAACACTGACTCTTCATCTTCAATCCATGAAAATAAAGCATGTTCAGGGGCTATTTCCTCTTCCTATTGTAGGGAAATTCCTTGCATCTGAGCCACTAGGACTACATTTTGATTACCAGGAGATTGATAGGGTTGAGTGTTAGAAGTTGCAAATTGTCCTTCTACTCCTCTTTGCTCTGCTATATTTTGCTGTAAATTTCCTCTGGGGCAGTTCTTGGGCATATGGGCATCGTTGCAAGGAAAACACTAGACATTTGTGCTATCTGTAAAATTATTTTGCCTTGGAACCATCTCCATGTTGGGATTAGGAGGAACAGTCTGCAAGGGTGTAGGAATTGTGACTAACTGATTTGATGGATGAGGGTTAGCCTGTCTTTGAAAGCCTTGATACTGATTTGGCTGAAAGGGAGGTCTATTTCCTTGGTATCCTCGATATTGGGGTTTTGGATAAGGATTCTATTGTCTCTTCAGATTGATTATCTCATTTGAAAAGGTTCTTAAAATGTTCTTGACATCATCCATTTCAGATGATTGAACAGGGGGAGTTACTTTAGTAGATTGCTAACGAAAAGAATACATGGACACAGGTGGGGTCATAGGGTTAGGAACTTCTTGAGGCAATGGCAAGGTAATTTCTGGGAACATGGGCATAGGAGGCCTTGGGGGTAGCTTTCCAGCATCTATTAAGTTGTTTTCAGCCTTGCTTGCATACTCATAAGCTTCTAGTAGTGTTTGACCTCTAAGGGACTGGATCATCACTGATATATCTGAATTCAAAGCTTGAAGGTAAAATACAATAGCCATACCTGGTACTGGTCTTGCTACAGCAGGAATTCTCTCCCAAGTCTTTTAAAATCTTGAATTCAAGTCAGTCATTGCTTCTTGTGGTGCCCTCTTAATAGTGATCAATTATTGCAGCAAAGAAGATTTATTGCCCTTTTCTTTAAATCTTGCAAAGAAGGCATCACCCAACTGATCCCATGTAGAGATTGTGTTTGGGGTTAAAGATCTATACCAGTCCAGAGCCTTCCCTTTGAAAGAAGCTGCTAACAATCTTATGGCCACATTCTATTGAGTGATCACATGTATTGTACAGACATCAGATACATCTTGGAGATGCTCCTCAGGTGTCTTAAAATCTTCCCCACTGAACTTAGGCAGAGCCTTTAGAGCATTAGCTGGGATAGGATCCCAAGTAGCTAGGGTTATTAGGAGAATCAGAGGACTGCCAGTGTTCCAATTCGCATAATTCCTTGGAGCTACAGGTGCTCCCATGTTTGCTCTTGGTGCTACTGCAAACTGATTGACTCTTCTCCTTGGATTAGCTATTAGTGGCAGCAAAAGAATCCCTAGATTAGTAGTAGATTGAGCTCTTGTCACAGGTCCACAGTTCTGACTTACTGTGGCTTTCTGGCTCATACAATCTTGACAGAAACTTCAAGAAATGGTCCCACTGGGCGTGCCAAAAACTATTGATATGTAAAATTGCACAGGTTCCAACACCAACATGGGAAGTTTCAGGAATGTGGGACTTGCTACCTGAAACAACCTCCAGATTTTAAAGAAGCTGGCTCTTCTCTATCTTAAATGGGTTTGAGGAAAAGGATAGAAACTTAATAGGATTATAGATACAATAAAACAAATCTATCTATGGCGATGTGCCTGAATAATAAGTATCTCTCTCAACTTAAGCACAGTGAAGCTATCCTTAAGATTTAGTTACATTAAAGAGCAAATATTTGCATGATTAACATAAACAGATATAATGAATAAACTCAAAGGCTCACAAATAGACAATTTACAGTGACACAAAAAATATCAACAAGGCACAAAACTCTGTCTTTCTCATAATTTCCAGCAATATAAGAGGAACAGATACATGCACAGTTACATTTACTTTTCGAATCAAGAATAAAAAACTAAAGGCAAAATGATATTACTGGTCACAACAAAAGTCTCAAAACTCTCTTGAATCTTTGATAGAAAATATCTTCAGCCAAAAATTGTCTATTTATGGATCCCCTTGACGATTACCAATGTTACATATTTATAGCAAAGGATCGGCTCTAGATTGTCTGTACAATCGAATCTTAATGGCCTAATTGAATTGGAGCAAACTGCAAGTTTTTGAAAGTTGAAATCTTTTAGATCTGCAAACAGTTACAATAACTGCAAATCCATTAGCTACGACAAAATACATGTGGCGCATCTCCCTCTAATAAAGGACAGACACTTGGCGGCTTCCACAGCATTTAGACATTAATACATGCCTTAATCTGCAACTCTTATACTTTACTATGTCTTTGTATTCGGGAGGGCTCCGCCTGTGACATGTGTCGCGATCCATGGCTCTAAAAACTTAAAGTCATATTAGAAATGGGACCCATGACCCTCCGCTTATTAGCTTTTAAACACAGGGACAGGTGGTGGCATCCGCAACAATAGCTATCTGGTACATGGTGGCCTCCACAGCCTTCTTGAAACATTACAAACCTTTTTGAAACTCACGTGGAGGATAACACTTGGTGCTTTCTGCCTAACTTGAGAAACATTTATAAATCACTTTTGAGACTTACGCGGATACTGCCACTTGGCAAGATCTGCATCTTTAGCTTTTAAAATTGGGGCCTACCACCATTTATTACTTGCATCAAAGGATACAGAAATGGATACGTGGAAGCTGACACTCGGCGAGCTCTACTGATATCATCAAATACACGCGGCTCCCTCTGCAGGCACTATGAAACTTTATAACTGTGTCCCCGCTGATGACACATGGGGTCTTCTACTTAACTTGATACTCCATACTGGGGTCCACCCTTCTCCTTCACTTAACATTAAACATATAGAAACGAGCACGTGGAAACTGACACTTGGCGAACTCCGCGGCTACCATCAAAGACACATGGCTTTCTCCGTAGTCATGCTAATAACTTTATATGGAGGGCCTCCACTGGTGACACGTGGCACCTGCCACGAGACTGAGACTTGAAACTATATAGAAATATTTAATCCATGTGGCATGATCCGCTGTAAGGATATAACTTAGAAAAAAAACAACCCGAAATAGGTGCTCGACACTTAGCACACTCCGTGGCATGGCAAAAGAAAACATGTTGCAATATTGATGAAACCTTGGTAAAACCCTCGCGGCCATTCTCAGATACATAACTGAAACTTGCAGGCACGCTGAAAAAGAAAATGTAGAGTTTATACTCTACAGGCTCTATCTAAAAGAACCCTGGATAATGGTTTGGTATCAATGAAAACAAACATGTAATTTGTAGTTTCTTGAATTGGACAGTGACAGTGATGATAAAGATTATGCTTTTTCTACATCCTCTCCTCAACAAAATCAAGTTTTTGATCAACCTAAGCAAGTAGAATTTTTGAAAAGTTTCTACGATGGCATGCAACTTGTGTCTAATCAGGTTCATGCTTCTTCTCTTAAAACATTGTAGAAGATTGAACAAAAAGATGGGAAGGAGACTCATCATAAGACCCTATCAGAGGAAATTCATGCATTAGAAGATAAAAGAAACTATGTTGAGATATATCATTTGTATGATGAGGACATCAATGAAGAGGTAAAGGTTTTTCTTGTAAATGAACCTGTATTGAATGAAATATATTCTAATCAAAGGTCTGAAAGAAACTCATCGGAACACACATGTCCACTTAAGGAAGACCAAGAAGAAGAAGTGATGGAGATAGAAAAAGAAGTTTGTATGGAAGTATGCAATAATGAAGCAAGAATATTTCCAGATGATGGCATGTTCTCAGTTTGATTGGAGAATGTCACTCCTCTTTCAACTCCTTGCTCACTTTCCACAACTATAACCTCCAAGAAAAATCTCCATCACATGGTTAATGCTCCAGGAATTGTAGAAGAAATTTTGGGTCAAAGTGTGAAAGAGCAAGAAGATGAGTCACAAAATGTTTTCTTGACATGTATGTGACCTGAGAAAGAGTAGAATGATGATGAAATATTATTGCAAGAACTCTCATATGAGGTTTCCATCCTAGATTGGCATCTCAACACTCCTGGTGAAGATTTTCTTTGTAATGAAGATCTCGTCCTTTCTCCTTTATCATCTATTGAAGAAGAATACTCAACTATTGAAACTAAAGGTACTACTCAAGATGAAGTGTTGAGTACTCCCACTCCAAAGATGCAACAAGATCATAAAGATATTGGGTGTGAATCTGCACAAAGAGAGGTTAGAAATGAATTTATTCTTGAATATCCTTGTTTGAGTGATTTCATTGTATGCTCGAGTCCTTTATCTATTGATAATAATGTTGAAGATGGTAGTGAGAGTACTATTTATAATACTAATAAAGGAGGTCAGATTTCTAATGTTTGTGAACATATGAATAATATTGTAAGTATTCAAAGGATTGATGAAGAGGTGCATGTTTTAACTTCTCCATCAGTACATTCAAGGGAGGAAAATATTATTTCTTCTTCATCAACTATACAGGATGATTTTCAAGAGGATAAAGTGCATAACGTAGATTCATCATTTTCTCTACCTCATGTGTAACCCTCTCGTAAAGAAAATCCCAAGATACTAATGCTAAAGAAGGAGGAATTTTCCTTTGCATAAGATGATTCAATGATAAAGGATGACATTATTCATAAGAAAGACTAGTCACAGAATATTGAGTTTTCTTTGCTTATCAGTTCACATGAAGGATCTCTAGCTCGTGGTTCAATTTTCTTTGATTCAAGCTATTAAAAGAATCATTAGATAGATAGGATTGGTATACTCAACATGACGCCAAAAGATATGATAAAAAATACATAGGGCAATCCTAGTGTGATTCAAAAGGACTCAGATATTTATGATGAAAAATGCCTGTTTGGTGTACAATTCAAGGAGTCCTTATATTTCCCATATTTTATTTTTCTCATCATTTTGAAAAGGCTACTGAGTTCGCAAGCACCTCATCCATGCATATCTCTTTTTTGTATAGGTGCCTACTTCTCTCAACTTTTTAATGTATTCATGTGATCTTTTTGAGGTAGTTTGAGGTAGGAGTCACCTAGCATGTACATAGGTTAACTAGGTGTTTTGGTTGTGTCTGTCTTGTTTCAGTTTCTATTGGTTTTCATCATTTGCCTCATCTCTATGTGTCTTTTGTCCTTTATCCTTTTTTTCTCATTTGAGTCTCCTTGTTCTCCTTGAACATCACATTATTTCCTAACTCTATAGCCCAATGGATTTAAGGTGTTAATTCTTTCCAGAGATTCTAGGTTCACCCTGCATCCACAAGGTCCTTGTCCCTAGCTAGAGCAAGTTATTGGCCTCATTTTCAACTTTCCAAATTTTAAACTTTTACATCAAATCCTTATGTTGAGTCATGCCTAGTCACAAATTATCCTTAAGTGTCAAGTTGATTTCTAGTTTGAAGGAGAAAGTGTTTGCCTGTTTCAACAAAAGTCCTAGAGGTAGTTCTGCTATGTGACAAATCATGAAAATAATTAAATCTTGAGATCTGTGATAGTTGGTATGAAATACTTTAATGGCGGTGCTCGTGACTCCATTTTTCCTATTGCAGAAACTCTTTAGGTCAATATGTCTTACAGTTTGAGAGATTATAAACTTTCAATTTTTTGATGCATAATTTATAGAAACAATTAAAGCATGGTTTATGTAAAGGCTAGTGTAGAATTGCTTGGTATCAAATCTCATGGTGCTATTATGGACAATGTGGTAATATTTCACGAGAAAATACTATCCCAATCAAAAGTTACACATCTTTCGCCATCTTCAAGCTTGCAAATTTATCAGGGAAAATTTTATAAAAGTTTCTTGAAGTATTGTTGGGAATTTCCAAGTTATCAAAAATCCATATTTCTCAATAGGCACAAAAATTTGTGGGACTCCATACATTAAACACCATGACTTATGAGGGTAAAGAGGAAGGAACATATTGGAGAAAAGGGAAGGTTTTGAAACAACCATAGGAGATTTAACAATTTTCTATAACCACATAGAAACCTGATGACCAAAGAGTATCAAAGCAAGAAAGAAATAGTTTGAAAAATCCCATGGATGGAAGATACATTGGTCTCCATAACTACCCAAAGTTTCAATAGCCATTGGGATGTATCAAGAAGTTAGAAAAGTTCAATTTTCAACATAGATTGGGTGTGAGCCGATAAACATTCACGGAAGGCACAAATAACTACTCAAAAGTTACATACTAGTTGTCAATACCACTTTAAATACTAGAAAATGAAACTCACACCTTATTATCAAGGGTTTCCACTAGTTTTGAAAGTATCATTTACTTCCGATGAACTTTTGAAAGGCCTCCAAACATCTCGTTCAACTTTCAAAAGTGCATACAACTTCTGAAATACACTACAATAGCACTTTGATAGGTTTTGAAACTAGTTCAAATCTTCTAGAGAGGTTACGAAGTTGTCCTAAAGAGATGAAGACTTAAGGAAAGCAATATTTATTATAACCAAAGTAGTTATTATAACTACTTAAGGAATGAAAGCTACACAAAATAAATTCATGGTAAAGGCTATAAAAACTCTCAATCAAATGCATTCATCTCTACAACCTTCACCAACATCCTCTTAGCTTGTCCTCAAAGGAATACGAAGTTCACAATTTCCCACAAAGATTTATCATCTCATGTTGTGCAATGTTTGTAGGAAATACACAAAATGGGCATGTTGAATAGAATTTAGAAGCTTTGAAGCTAATGCAATTCACCCAATATGGACCTCCATCAAAACATAATTGAAAGTAGAACTAATATTTGGAAATGCTTTTCTGATACATATATTCGAGATGTAGAAGGTAGACAATGCACATGAACCATTGGCCAAATGCTTGAAAGAAATGTGGAATGCACTATGTGCAAGGTACACACAAGATCCATTTGTTGAAAAGGTCGCAGAAATATTAAAACCAATCCATTTGGTTGGTGTGAAGACAAATTCCCTAACCATTGCTAGTATCTTCTCTATCTATGGATGCATGGAAATTTGCAAAGGGTTTTGGAAACCCATAAAACATAATGGAAGGAAGATGCTTGTGAGATATTTTAAGTTTCGAATGCTCTTGTATACGTGCTAACAAAACATAGAAGCATTAACATAGCATGTAAAATGTTTTCTTAAGAGGAAGTTAACAAGCTCGTTTTTTGTTGGAGGGAACAAAAGGAATTGTAGAAAATTAGCAGTTGTATTACCTTAAACATTTAGAAGTCTGAGGAAAGTTCCTAGTATTAGAGAATATATGGTTGAGGCCATTACTTCCATTACTTTCAATTAGGGTGTGCCAATAGTTGACAGAAATGTAATTTAAGCAGTTTGCAGATTGAAAGTAATATCTGCAAACCTTACACTATATACAACCATAAAATGCCTTTAGTATCTTGAAGGCCAATATGTTGACACAAAGAGACCAAGTGATCTAAACAGGATAACTATAGAACTCGGTGCTACCATCTGCAACACAACTAGTCCTACATGTTATTCTTAATCAGTTACAAAACACTGCAATGCACTTGCTACTATTACAAGGGAATACAAACTATTTGATAGAATGCCTCATTAATTTAGAGCCAAAAGAAGATGCGACATATGTTCTTTTTATGCCAATGCTGCTAGGTGGAATGTTAGATCAAAGCTCAAGAAAAAGCTAAGATAAAGGTAGAGAAGATAAATGAGTAGTAGGCATCATTAGTCTTAGTTTAATTGCAATCATTAAGTGTAAATCAATGAAATGCTTAGAGGTTAACAAGGAATCAAAGTGACCACTTGACAAGTCACTATCTCGCTTTCAAAAATCATTAGTTGGCATTGTATTGATGTCTCCAAAATATTAATCCATCAACTAGAAGGTTAAAATTTTGTTATGGTTAACCTCCTTTCCCAATTTAGATAACTTGAAGACACCATCAATTTTATCATTAAGATGCCAATTAAAAGTTTGGTGGTTGTGTAGATATGTTTTCTTAAAATGGACAGCTGGGATGAAGTTTGAATGAGAAGATTGATGAAAGATGGAGTAATTATCGAAAAAGAGTCTACATTGAAGGCCCTAAAATAATACATACATGTTTTTTAAGGAGACAAATCATATTCACAAATGACCAAAATCTATGCAAAGTTGAAGAAATTGTCTTGGGAAATGATGGCAATAGCATTTTATGATTGCAATTGAGGTGAGAGTCTAAGATCCAAGTATACAGAGGAGTCATCAAACTTTGGC
Organism: Cunninghamia lanceolata; assembly: GCA_027924645.1. Classification (NCBI taxonomy): domain Eukaryota; kingdom Viridiplantae; phylum Streptophyta; class Pinopsida; order Cupressales; family Cupressaceae; genus Cunninghamia; species Cunninghamia lanceolata. The sequence goes on from BSBN01000739.1 coordinate 5,838,705, forward strand.
AAGGTTTGACCACCAAAATGGAGCAAACATAGATGGAAAGTAACTTAGTGAAGTTCGCAACTCAGAAGTTACAAGTTGCATATTACATTTTTGTAAAAGTGACTTACGCCACTTATTGTAATTCAAAAGTTAGAAAATGAGCTTTGTCTCTAGAAACGTTAGGTAAAATATAACTAAAATAAAGCTTATTCTTAAATTATTGTATTTCAAACATTTAGTTGAGGTAGTTATTAGGTGGTTACAAGGTAGTTACTAGGGAGAAGCCTATAAATATGTTGTTCTCAAAATCAACTATGCTCGTTTTTGTAGACAACCCCCACGAAACTTGTCGTGAATCTACACTCTAAGTTCGCAAATCAAGACAAGATTCCCTTGGTCTCGTGCGAAGTCATTTGACATTCTAAACTGGTTTGCAACATTCCCTTGAATTGGTTTCTTGATATTCGCAAAGATCATTCAAGTCGTAAACTGATTAAAATGTCAATTTTAGTCATTTTCAAGAGTTAGTGAAAATTTGAGTTTTGATATGTAATGGCGGCATTTTTTGCTACTTTTACATGTCTCCTTTTAAGTTGTTAAATATGTAATGGCAGCATTTTTCACCGCTCTTACATATGTGTGTTTCTTTAAATATGTAAAAGCAGCACTTTTCGCCGCCGTTACATATTTCTCCAATGTATACATGTACTGTCGGCCAATTTCACCGCCATTGCATGTTTGATGCCACATATGCAGAGTCGGCCGATTTTACCGCTCAAGCAAGATTCCCTAGATCTTGAACACTGAGTGCCATTAATGGCCACTCGTGCCACCCGTTAAAGGCATGTTTTCAAAGTTTTAAATATGTTTCCTTTTGTTTGTTTCATCATTTCATTTCTTACCTGCCTGGCCAGTCTTTGGATTCCCCTCGCACTAATTGATCGCGCCGTCCAAGGGTTCAACTCAATCCACCATCATCAGACTTAGGGTTTTCATCATGTGGACAGGTAAACCTTCTGTTGTTTTCTTTTTCTTTCCTAGGGTTTCCATTAGTTTTAAACGGCTTTTTCTTTGTTTTAATTTTGTTCTAAGTTTTTGTCAAAAGGTTGTTTTCTTAAATGGTATGATCATTTTTGTTTAAACTTGGTGTCGAGTATGTCTTCAGAAGGATCAATCTATGTACCCTAAGTTATTCCTATATTGGTGTCAGTGGTTTTTGCCATGTAAAACCCCAAAACTGAGTCATACTTCCTATACCCTTGTATGTATTGAGACATCGGCTATGTTAGCCGCGTTGGCACATTGCCTTTTGAAGATCTTTGTCCAAAGCTCAGTCGGCGGTACTTTCTGCTGCTCAAACCTTTTAAGACTCAATGAAGGTGAGGTGCATCATCAGTGGAATTTGCCACTTGAACACCAAAACCCTTGCAATCCTTACTATATTGTAGTGTCGCTGTTATTTGCCGCTTGAACACCAAAGGCCATTCAAACTTATTTCCATCCTACCTACAATATCGGTGAAATTTGCCACTCCAACATGCAACTTTTCCTTGTCTTCTGCAACGGCGGTTGAAATCATCGACTATGTAGAACCTTACACCTTTGCAAGTAATAACATGCAGTGGTGGCATTTTTCACCGCTTATGCATGATAACTAATGATCTTTCAAGTGACTACTTGCAGAGGTAGCAAAATTTGCCGCCAATACACATATAAGAAATCCCTCATATGCAAGGGCGGCGAATTTTGCCGCCCATGCAAACACCCTCCTAGATTTTCCTAACTCTGGAAAATTTTCATTTTTAATTTTCCAAGCCCACTTTCCTCTGATTTTCGGCCTGCTCACACTATAGCCCCTTTTTCAAGCACATTTCCATAGTCGTGATCGTCGACATGCAATTTTCCCAGATTGCTAGTATTTCCCCTAATTGCATGATCATGACTTTTTTGCTGCAGTTTCTTCTATGGATCTTCATTCTTCATCAGCATCCTCTTGGTGATAGCTCGTCTAGATGACTGAGTTATCCCCGAAGAAATTAGAAGCGATGAAGTACAAATATCAAGGTGTTTTCCCAATCACCTCAGTCACTTCTAATGTTGACGACATTAGAGATACAGAGATTGGCCATGTGGATATGGCTAAGTTTGTAGAGAGAACCAAGTCAAGCAACCCTAGTGCTATGATGAAGAAGATAATTGACAGTAATATTCATTTGGTGTCATCTTTTCCAGTGGCAACTCACAACACAGAATTTGTTCTTCAGTGTGCCCATTTCTATAACAAAGATATTAGAGCTGTGGTGGACACTAGTGGTAATGTGATAATCAGGTTGGATCCTGAGTTCATTGACAAAGTGTTCATGTGCCCCCCTACTACAGAAGTGTTAAAGCTTGACTTTGTTGAAGCACAAAAGGAATATGACAAAAATCCAGAGAAGGCAAAGAAAGTAATCAACAATAAATGGCTAAAGACTACAAGGTCAAATTTGTCAAGGTGACCACGTAGTTTCCCTCAAAGTGACTTTGTAGAGGAAGTTGGTGACCTGATTACTCTCCTCATCAGGATAAGAGGTTTGTCTTCCTCTTCACAGTTTCATGAATGGATGTATCCTTTCATTAAGGTCATACTCCAGGGTAAGCAAATCATTTTCTGGGGTGAACAAATCAGTAATGCTTTGCACGAACAACTGATGAAGGTGTCCACTACCTTCAAGTTCTACATCACTTCCTATCTGGTGTACATTGCAGCTTCTATCAGGATTTTCTTAGGATTGACATCAGAAGGGGATAGGAGGGTAATCCCAGTGTACCAATACTATTCTCAGTTGACGTTGAAGGGTTCTATTCATCATTTCAGAAGAGTGAATGATGCATTCTTTGTAGTATTCCTTTGTCTCTTTGATCCCCAACTAGAACAAAGAAGAGTGTCAGATGAGGCATGGACATTGGTAAATGATTTTGGGTGTTTGTTCTTGCAATTTCCTTCTTTTTCATACTTGAGGGTTGGCTTTTTCCAAGGTTACCCCTATATGCTTCCAAGATTCCCTTCAGACAAACTGGTCTTAGTGGAGTTGTGCAGACAAATGATTGTCATGCATAACAAACAAATGCAACTCAAGAAGCCCGGTTTTAGATTCCCGGTTGAAATTGGTAGATATTCAGTATCGACTGCTACAAAGGCAAGGGTCATGGAAACTGAGATGCAGCTAGTCACCATGAAGCAATTCAAGAGGAGACCAAAGTTTGACTACAGGGTCATGAAGAACAAAATCAAAAGGAAAACTCAATTTCACGAACCCATGGTTGAAGATGTTTGGGTAGATCTGAGAATAGAGGAAGATATCAGGAAACTGGACTATAGTAGGTTGTCCCTTGAATAGATTAAATATCTGGGACTTACTGATATTCCAGAAGATCTAGTGGATGATGGGAAGTTGGTTGATGACAAATATAATATTGAACAGGTTGCTAATACCCCTCTCCCTCCAATCCAATGGTCCCAAAAGGAGTTGACCTCTTTGAGAAAAAGATTTGAGCTTATATTGGCTAACACCAATAACTAGCTAGCAGATAAAGGGATTACTCTGAAAGAATTCCTCACTGGATCAGAAACTGAAGTTCGAGAGCAAACTGGTAAAAAGGTGGAAAACAAAACAAAGAACAAGAGTGATGTTCCCTCATCCTCTAAAACACATAAGCCTAAAATTAGATTTGTGACGAAGAAATCAAAAGCTGTGGAGGAAGAACCTAAAATAAAAGATATGGAAGTTGAGGAGCCAGCTACTGAGGAGCTAGCCACTAAAGAGATGGATGTTGAAGATAGGACTATAGATCAACAAGACGAGGAGGCTTTGTCTCCACAGGAAAATACACAACAAGAAATGAGGGTCTCATCCCCTTTGCTTGATACACCTATTGCAGCTCCTGTGTCTGTTTCCCCTATTGATATTCCCTCTTCTGAATCTCCGTCTCCTTCTAAAATAATTTTTGATAATCCTCAAAACACTTTTGAAGATGTTCTCCATTCTTCAGGGTCCCTTCCTAGTTTGTCTTCTTCATCTTTTGATATTGGGGATGCATCCATTTTTGATCATTTTGTAATGAATACTGAGCAAGTCTCTAGTGCAAATGTAACAGGTGCAATTTTTACCAACACTCCACCTATTGTTTCTACTACCAGTACAAGTACAGTTCTGGGAACACCAGCAATAAGAATGGATCCCAATGTGAGTACTTCTCTGCTCCCACCTTGGTTATCAGCTTACATGCCAAAAAGGAAAAAGCAAGCCATCTCTCGAGATGACTTTGATTTCACTAAGTTGGTACCTACAAAGCCTAAGGCCCTGAAGAAACCAAAGATTCTTTCAAGAATGCTTGAGGATAAGGGACATAAATTTCTGGAAATTGCCAAACCTCCACAGGATGCAACCATGGAGAATTTTGATATGAATGATTACTGTATTTCTAGAGTTGAATTGGGCAAAATAACCCATGAAAGCGCTAAAAATGATATGCAGTCAGCCATGGACATCCTAATCCAGAAGTTTGACAGGGAAAAAGAAATGAAGGATCACTACAAGGCAATGGTAGAACAACTAACTGCAGTGATAAGAAAAATCACTTTGAACTCAGAAGCAGTTACTCCAGAGGCCATTACTGTAGAAGACCCCATCATTTAGAAAGTGGAAAGGACTCATCTCAAAGGGAAAGTACTTGAAGAGTACTTAGACAGGATGCGTGCACAAGGAGTCTCTTTGCTCACAGACGTATCTGAGAAGATAGATAAAATGAGGAAAATAAGAGCAGAACTTGATGACCTCATTGATACTATTTCTCAAGATATTGAACACACAGAGAAGACTCATGATAAATGGGCAGAGATGAGGAAATTGAAAATAAGCACCCTAATATCAATTGGCACCATCTCTAATAGGGATTCTTATACATAAACAAAGGAGGCTTTGATGTACAAGAGCAGTATGCTTAGAAATTTGATCAATGATCTTGAAGCTGCAAAGGAAATCAGTGAACAAAGTGATGTCAACCTTTTGCATAAGTTGGAGGAGTTACCTTTTAAGTTGTTATCACAGGACAACCAATTTCTTTCTGCAAAAGAAATGGTTTAGGAATTTGAAGACATGTTCCAGAAAGAGTTCGAAGATAAAATATTTTCAATGACTTCTGTGGACAATATTTTGGATAACCAGTTAACTTTGGATAATCTGAAAACCAAGTTAATTGGTCATCCAAAATCAGTCACTACAGTGAGAGATGCCATAGTGAGAGCCAAGATGATCTTCAGGAACACGTTCAACCCGGATAGCATTGAGATGCAAGCGGCTTTCACTATGTATGATGGTCACATGAGGAAAAGTGGCAACACAAATTGAAGCAGTTTTTCCTTAGTTTATTTTCTATTTTTCAGATGTACTTTCAAAACAATTTTGGATATTTTTACATGTACATTTTTCATATGTAATTACATGTAAAAATATAGGAAGTCCCAAGTCAATAAGGACTCCTATTTTTGAATAAGTCAAAGTAGTTGGGTTTTTTCCTAAATTTTCTCAAGGCCTCTCCCTATAAATAAAGAGGGCCTCTTTTGTAAATATTATCTTTTATCTATTGTAGCAAAACTTTGCCGAATTGAGAAGCAAGTTGAGACTTTATGCTTATTTGTATAAATCAATTTTTAGATATTTATCAATATAAGAGAGCAAGTTGAATTCCAATCTTTGTCTTGGAGCGATTTGTTTTATGATAGAATTGTTCTTATGTCTTTGCTATCATATTATCTTTGATAAGTAATTGAAGTGTGAGGGTTTATTTCGAGTGATTAAGGAGTATTCTAAATCTGATTTTAATAGACTTTGAGCTATAAAATCATTTGTGAGAATTGTGTTGTGTTCATGAATGAGAAATAGCTTGAAGACTTTGTGCTGCAAGTTGTTATCGTTAATCTATTTATCTCATCTTGGCATATAGTGAAGACTTTGGGCTGCACTCTACTCCGAATCATTTTATTTTCCGTTGGTGAACAAAGTAACAGAAGACTTTGTGTTTCAATAGATTTTGTGGTACTTCATAGTTCTTGGCATTATATCAGTTTTGTTGAAATCGTAATATATTGTAAACATCATTTCTGAAAAAAGAGAAATGGATGGTATGATCTCACCCCCAAGTTAGTTTTTAGTTTAAAATAAAGTTGTACTAATTGATAGGGAACCTTCCCTTGCTGAGAGATTTATCTCATTGTACTGTGGTTGATATACCCATTTTGCCTTCAGTTAGTTGAAGACAAAATATTCACCCAACAAAATACAAGGTAATTTTTAAATGTAAAGGGGGGACTTTTGAGGAGACTTTTATGGGAGAACTTATGGAGAAGCTTTTTAGAGACCTTTGATCTAATGCTTTGTACATGAAGGCTTTTTGAAATTCTATAATTTCACAAAGATAATATAAAGAGAGCATTTGGTTCGTATGTTCCATTGTACCTTTGAGTTATTGTTACTGATTTCTCATATGTTAAATGAGTAATACCTCTACATCATCGTGCAAATCATTGGTTGTCTATTGAGGCATTGATATAAATCATGTAATTAATGTAATGAAATGCAATCATATCTTGGTATCTCAATTTGAATATGCTGGAGAAACCCATCTCTTCTTATGTTGAGATTCGTCATCTTCTTTTCATCATCATTGCATATTAAAACTTGTTGTTGTGTAATTCATCATATAGATTTAACAACATAGTTTCTAACTTCCATGGTGAAATCCCCTCATAAATTGTCTTGACTTATTGAAATCCAAACTAGTATTCATATGTCCACTATTAGGGTTTTATTAAATCATTTTTCTTGTTATTTTTCCTTTTCCTCATTTTTGTACTTTTAGGTTAAAAGTATAATAAAAATACAAATACCCCAATCATATGAGGGAGCTGCCCCTCTCAAATGTAGAGGAAAGTTGTTATTCCAATAAAAACTTCTCCAACTGGTGGGACATTTATTGTTGCTCGTTGGGTGACTCACATTCAAATCTATAATGACAAATCTGTTTACCAACAAAAGGACATGTTGCTATTTGGTGGAAAGAAGTACAATTGGATAGAAATAGAAGAGGAAAATAAAAGATCACAAAATGGGATAGAATGGTGACAAAGATGAAGAATAAATTTATACCTGCTAACTATGAGTTGGAACTGTTGAAGAGATTGCAAAACCTGAGACAAAAGGAGAAATATGTAAAGGAGTATACTGAAGAATTTTGTAAGATGATCATAAGGACAGGACATAGCAAAGCAAGCAAGGAGAAAGTGGCAAGATACATCAATGGACTGAGATTGAACATTTAAGAAGAATTGAGTTTGGTAAGGATGACAACAATAGATGAAGCATATCAGTTTGTCCTAAAAGTTGAAGAAAAGTTGAATAAGGAGCATGAGTAGAGAAAGAGAGGAACATGAGGTAAATTTGAGAGAGGTAGAGCATATTATGGAGGAGATAGATCATATGTACAGCAGAACAAACAAGCTAGCCCATTCAAGAAGGAAGATAGAGATAGCAATGCATACTGGAGAGATGACAAAACTTTCTACCACTGACGACATCAAAATTCTTACCAGAGTGAAGAGTACATGAGAGATGAAATAGGTTTTGATAAGAGAACATTCAAAGGAACTTGTTTTAAGTGTGGAGGTGAAGGACACAGAGAATTTGAATGTCATCAGGGAAGTACAAGTAAGAAGACAAAGAACAGTGGAAGAGCAACTTATGTAGAAGAAGAACCTATTAGATCACCTAATTTAGTTGGAAAACTAGAAAAAGGAGAATCATTAGTCATGAGGAGAGCACTATTTCAAGAAGTGACAACTGAGGAACCACTGCAAAGGAAAAGTTTGTTCTGAATCAGATGCAAATCAGGAGGTAAGTGTTGTAAGGCTATAATTGACAGTGTTAGTATTGATAATTTAGTTTTAGAGGAGATGGTAACTAAAATGAGCCTGTAGAGATTGAAACACCCTAAGCCCTACAAGATGGCATGGATTTAGGATGAACACAAGGTACTGGTGAGTAAATAATGTTTGGTGAAATTTCATATTGGATCTTATCATGATGAAGTATTGTGTGATATTATGCCAATAGATGTATGTCATATATTGTTGGGTAGACCATGGTAGTATGATAGAAAAGCTATACATGATGGGAGAAAGAATAATTACACCATAGTATCTAATGGAAATAAAATAACCTTGATACCTTTGGAAGATGAACCTAAGAGTGAAATATGTGGGAATGCTAGAATTTGTTTGGTAGATGGAAGGAAATTTCTAGATGGTTTGATACATGAGAACATGTGTTATGCTTCGATTCCTAAGAAGCTAGGAACCTTAAGTACTGAGACTAAAGAATCATAGCTGAAGGAGATAACTAAATTGTTGATAGAGTATGAAGACATCATATCAGATAATGTACCTAAAGGGTTGCCACCTATGAGGAGTATTAGTCATCACATGGATCTTATACTGGGAGCTAGTTTGCCTAACAAAGCAGAACATCGGATGATACCAGTAGAAAATGTAGAGATGAATAGATAGATACAGGAATTGTTGAGGAAAGGAGTAATCAAAGAAAGTTTGAGCCCTTGTGTAGTACCTGCAGTACTAGAACTAAAGAAGGATGGAGAATGGAGAATGTGAACAAACTCTAGAGCAATTAACAAGATCACAATTAAGTATAGATTTCCATTGCTTAGGATGGATGACATTATGGATTGTTTGAGTGGAGTAAAGTATTTTACAAAGATAGACTTGAAGAGTGGATACTATCAAATCAGGATCAGAGAAGGAGATGAATGTAAGTCTTCTTTTAAGACAAATGAAGGATTGTATGAATGGTTAGTGATGCCTTTTGGATTGACAAATGCACTGAGTACTTTCATGAGATTGATGAATGAAGTTTTAAAGAAATTCTTGGGGAAGTTTGTTATTGTATACTTGGATGATATTCTAATTTTTAGTAATACAAAATAAAAACATTTGTGGCACCTAAGACAAGTATTGCAGAGATTTAGAGAAGAGAAATTGCTGATAAACATCAAGAAATGTAGTTTCATGAAGGAAGAATTGGTATACTTGGGGTTTGTGATTTGAGTGGAAGGATTGAAGATGGACCCTGAGAAAGAGCAATTGTTGAGTGGCCAACACCTGAGCATTGGAGAAGTCAGATCATTTCATGGATTAGTTAGCTTCTACTAGAAGTTTATTAGAAATTTTAGTTTAGCATGCACACCGATGATAGAGACAATGATAGGTGACATAAAAGATTTTAAGTGGACATTAGGAGAAAATAAAAGTTTTGAATTATTGAAGTAGAAATTGACAGAGTAGCCTATGTTAGCATTATCAGATTTCAACAAAGTATTTCAAGTAGATTGCTATACAAGTGGAAATGCAATAGGAGAAGTGTTAAGTCAAGAAAGTAGACCTGTAGCATATTTAAGAGAAGTTGAATGATGCAAGGAGAAGATATTCAATTTACGATTAGGAATTCTATGCCATAATTCAAGCTTTAAAGAAGTGGAGACATTATTTGTTGCCTAAAGAATTTGTGTTGTATACATATCATCAAGATTTACAGTATATGAATAATCAAGGAAAGTTGAATTATAGACATATGAGATGGGTAGAGTTCATGCAAAGTTACACATTTGTATTGAAGCATTAGAGTGGTAAGTCAAACAAAGTTGCTGATACATTGAGTAGAAGAAGAAATTTACTAATAGGGATGAGAGTTGAAATATTAGGTTTTGAAGAGTTGAAACACATGTATGAAGAATATCTTGATTTTATAGAACCATGGAAACAATATAAGGAACTTGTTGTGACAGATAGAAGTAAGTGGTTGGATTATTTCATTTAGGAGGATATGTTGTTCAAAGGAAATTAGTTGTGTATACCTAGGAGTTCAATGAGAGATAATGTGATAAAGGAGAAACACATGGTCGATTGGTAGGACATATTGGAATTGACAAGACAATGAATTTGGTAAGTGAACATTACTTTTGGCCTCAGATTTACAAGGGTATAAGGAAATTTGTGAAGAGTTGTAGCATATATCAAGTTGCAAAAGGGAATAGTCAGAATACTGGATGGTACAAATATTTGATACTACCGAAGAGAGGTTGGGAAGATATAAGAAGGATTTCATAGTAGGATTCTCGAAGACACAAAGAGGACAAGATTCTATATTTGTAGTGGTGGAAAGATTTTCAAAGATGGCACATTTCATTCCTCGTAAGAAGACAACTATTGCATTGCATGTTCCTGACCTATTTTTCAAGGAGATTGTGAGATTTCATGAATTACTTAAGAGCATAATTTCATACAGGGATACAAGATTAATTAGATATTTTTGGAGGACATTGTGGAAGAAGATGAAGACAAGCCTAAAGATTAGTTCAACATTTCATCCTCAGACAGATGGATAGATAGAAGTGATACATAGGAGTTTGGGAGACTTTTTGAGATGTTTGCTAGGGGAGAGGATAGGAAATTGGGATCTAATTCTATCACAAGTAGAGTTTGCGTACAATACTTGAGTGAATAGAAGTATAGGGAAGATACCTTTTGAGATTGTGAACAGAATACAACCTAGAGGAGTTGTAGAGTTAAGCGGCATCGGTATGGAGAATAAGAGAAGTATAGAGGTAGAAGAATTTACTGGATATATGGAGACAATTCATGATCATGTTAAGAATCATTTGGAAGTAATCAACAGTAAGTATAAAGAGGAAGCGATGAGAAGACAAGGCACAGAGAATTTTTAGTTGATGAAGAAGTGATGGTGTACCTAAGAAAAGAGAGATTTCTAGTAGGGACATATAAAAAGTTGAAGATGAAGAAGTTTGGACCATGTAGGATACTCAAGAAATTTGATTCAGGAAATGTATATGAAGTGGAGCTACCGGAGACACTTGGTATATCACCTATATTCAACATTGTAGACCTATATCAGTATCATGAAGAAGAATCTAGTGATAACATTGAAGAAGATTTGAAGAAGTAGTTACTGCAACAACAACTAGAGCAGATAGAACACATTTTGTACAATAGAGTTAGATGTAGTACTAGAGGTAAGCAATATAAGGAATATTTGCTAATGTGGAAAGGCAAACTGGAAGAAGACTCATCTTGGATCTCTCAGGCTGAGGTGGACCGTCTTGGTTTTCCTCTAGCCCTAGCAAGTGAGGGACTCACTTTTTCAACAACCCCAAGTGTCTAATGCAGGAGCATCTAGGCTGCAGAGCAATCTTGCATCAACCAAAAACATTTGAAATTTGTTTTGTTTTCTTCATTTTCTAGTTCAGTTTAGTTCAATCAGTCGCAGTTTTAGCATTTTCTACCAAAATTTGCCACATTATTATTTAAGAGCTTATGGAGTAGGACTTAGCATCTAGAGATCATCAGCTACATCATATCCAAAATTTAGGTCATTTGGACTTGTCTACTAAAAGTTATTGCTATTAGATCACCTATTTTCATAGAATAGAGCATACAGACATTTAGCTGAAGGAGAAGATTTTCGGAGCACTTTTGTGACTTGTGGAGCTAAATGAGGCATATCACATGGTACATGATGATTAGATAGTCCTTCCTTGAGGTCCACACCTTGTTCCATTCATTTGTAGAGTAGTACGAGTTGTTTAGATCTGACCTATTTGTTCTACATATTACACCTCTTCATTGGAGTTTGTAACCTTCCTTGGCTGACATAGAGGATTCCTTGAGCTTGGAGATGATATATATAGATCTCTAGGATTCATATGAAAGAGTAGTTCATAATTTAGCATAATTCATAAGATTGATAGTTTGATTCCTTCTAGATAGGCACCTCATTGCCATATCTGTTGTAGCTAGAATTAGGCCTATGAGCCCTTGTTTTGTAGATTGCATGTTGTCGGCATATATGCATTTTGAATCTATGATATATTGAGTATTTGAATCATTCTTTACATTCTATAATTAATTTTCTTCCATTGTGTTCACTTCTGTTGCACGGCCTAGGTAGTTCATTTTGTGAACCCTCCAACTGTGACTACACCACCTCTACTTTCAGGAGATAGGTTCTGACATCTTACTGATCATCTCTATACTTTTAGTTTCTATATTTTTGTTATTGATCATCTATTTCAATTTGTTTATCATTATTCTAGGATTTAGTGCATTGATTGGCCTAGGGTTTGATAAAAGGATTGGTTGAATCTTATCTTTCCTTGGCAAGCAAGAGCACAAAATCTTTAGTTGAGTCTTCATCCATCTTGTAGTGACTTAAGATTAGTTTTGTCCCTAAACTATGTATTGAAAGGAGGGTTTTATCTAGTGTACTCAAACATTCCATCCTTCCCCCTTTTAACATATAACAAATGCTTGGGGGTTGTCTTTTATTTCTTTGAATATCTTGACTAGCCCTTTTGCAATGAGGGATTTTTAAATGTTTGTCCCTTTAGAAATAATTTTGTCAAAAAAGTTAGTGCATTGAATTTGTAAATGATATCCAAGTTTAGGATTGAGGTTTTAGATGACTATTCTAACTAGTTGCTTTTTAGGGATAGGCCAAGGAAATTGCCTAGTCATGTTTCATCATCTTTGTAGGAATGAGATGAAGGTTTCCCCATTGTTCTCTTTGTTATTACATAGGTCCATCATGGAGATATCATGTTCGATATTGAAGGAAAGTGCGTGACAAACTTTTCAACAAATTCATTAAATGTCTTAATACTTGTGGGTAGATGAGAAAACCATTCTATTGATTGCCCTCCAAGACTATGAGGGAAGAGGCATAAGAGATAAGTGTCATTATGGGCAACCTATAAGAAAGTAATATAAAATTCCCTAAGATGTTCTTTGGGATCACCCTTTCCTTTGTATCTATCAAATTTTGGCATTTCAAAGTTTAGGGCAAAAGGAATCATAGGTTGTGACATATCAAAGGGATAAGGACAAACTTCCTCCAAAGAGAAATTTTTCTTGGTGTTTCCTAGTTTAAGGTCTACAATTTGTTTTTAAATACTAGAAAACTTATGATCAATTTCAGATGTGGGTTTTTTTTGTTGAGCAAGACCTTGTTGAATAGATGGTGATTATTATGCTATAAGAGGGGGATTGGTGTTGGATGTGTATGAGTTGACATTGTATGGATTGTTAGGTATAGTCTAGGAGTTTTGAGGTTGCAAGTTTTGTGGTGGATTCTATTGGAATTAGCCTAGACAACTGAGAGGGGGGGGTGAATCAGTTGTCCCCAAAATTAATCTTTTCTATTCTTTTAGTCTTCTTTCACAATTGGAAAATTGATTAAAGATGCAAACATTAAAGCATATATCATCAACACATAAGCAGAAACATAATCAACACATTTGACACCAAGATTTTTGACGTGGAAACCCGATTAAGGGAAAACCCACGATGGGTGTTAGCCCACAAGATTCGTACCCTATTAAAAGTACTTAAAAGGATGGGAAGGCACTTGCCTTCGAGCTCACTGCCTACAAGAAATTTGTTTTTAAGAAGGAACTAGCAGATAATTAACATCTTTTCATGCTTGGTTTAGTTTCATTTGATGCTCCCAAAAACCTCTGATTCTATCTCCAAATTGTTCTTCATTGACTCTTCACTCTATACTACTTTCGCTCCTCTTCTTCTCTACTCTGCTTCTAATCCTTTTTTAGATTTAATTCATTTTTACAAGGATAATTTTCAACAACTCTACAACATGTATCTGTACACTTCATCAACCTTGGAATGATCAACAAGGTCAGCTAAACTTGACGCAGATCATTACACTATCAGCCAAACATAACTGAGACTTGAATCTTCCTCTATAAGCCTACCATGCTTCATAAAATGCTCTTAGAACATCTGCAACATGCTAGGATCATCCGGTCGGCCAAGACTAGGAAGAACCTCAGCAACGTAAAGGAAAATCTTCAAAAATGAGATCAAACTTCCATGCGGACCTCCAACACAATAGCTACATGATCCAGAGATCTCCACAAGCACATTGAATTCAACAGAAACATCCGCACTCCTCCAACTCATCAGAATCACTTGCATCTTTATCCGGAACCTCAAGAACACTATCTGTCATGACTGCCAAACTAGAAGGATTAATTATGGACCTCCAAACCACAAACCACCTATATTGATGATACACATTCACTTCCCAAACATGACTCTAGATCCATAGATCATCATTTTATGTTACTGGAGCAATCCAGATTTCTTCCCTGTCACTATGTCTCTCCTGAGTATTGCAGGAACTGGTTTTACTTAGATGGCCATAACTTCTTCAGATCTTAATGCAAACTTCTCAAATCATAACTGGAGCTTCTTTAGACAAACCTCTACACATCCATATGGTTTGAATACATTGATCATCATTAATTTTCTCAATATCCTTAGCAATCTGATCTTCTATATAAACAACAAAATAGGATACAGTTGACACAAATGGAAACAAATATGTTGACATCAATGACAACACTGCTTAGGCACATATTTGAAACAATCTCCCCCTTTGTCATTGATGGTAACATATAATGTGAAAAACTAAATTCAACCATCAAGACAAGAACTTCTCCCCCTTTCTCTTCTCACTTCTGCAATTACTTTCTTTATTGCTCCCCCTTTCATCAGCAACTAGTTTTTCACATGACTTCTCTCCCCCTTTGACATTAATGGAAAAGGGCACATATTTGCTATCTCTTCTCCCTTTTTGCTTTAGACCAATCCCAAAATTTGTATACTCACTACTCCCCATGAGTAGTATCTCCTTAACATCAATCTAGATCACAAGATATGAATGTGAATTCCACCAGACTGATACACCTTAGTGCATCTTAGTTCTGATTAGGAGGGGTTATAACCCCTAATGTTTCTCTGAGATACTCAAAAGTATCCTTGGGAAGAGGCTTAGTGAAGATATCTGCAATCTAATCTTTGGAAGACACAAACTCCAACTTGACTTCATTCTCATTTACTTTCTCTCTCAAGAAATGAAACTTGATAGATATATGCTTTGTCTTTGAGTGCAATACTAGATTCTTTGAAATGCTTATAGCACTTGAATTATCACAAAAAATGTGACTAGCTCCTCAAACACAATTCTAATGTTCTTCAGCATTTCCTTCATCCACAGAACTTGAGTACAATTATTTGCTATTGCTATATACTCTACCTCTATAGTAGATAGAGATACTGACTCTTGCTTTTTGCTCATCCAAGAGACCAATCTTCTTCCCAAGAAGAATGCACCACCACTAATACTTTTTCTGTCATCCACATCTCCTACCCAATCAACATCTATATATACATGAAGAGTGAAGTCATTGTCCTTTGGATACCACAGTCCATAATCAATTATCCCCTTGAGATATCTAAAAATTCTTTTGACTGCCACAACATGGGATTCTTTTAAATCAGCTTGAAATCTGGCAACAAGTCCAACTACATTCATGATGTCAGGTCTGGTCTGAGTCAGATAGAGCAATCCTCTAATCATTGATCTATACCTTTTCTGATTTACCTTGGGGGAGTCATCATCTTTGCTTAGCTTGCATCTAGTTACCATAGGTGTACCTACTAGCTTTGAATCTTCCATTCCAAACTTTTTCAACAATTCTTTCACATACTTGGATAGAGATATGAATATACCTTTATCTGACTGAACAATTTGCAAACCTAGGAAGAAATTCATCTCACCAAACATTGACATCTCAAACTCACTTTTCATTTGATCAGAAAATGCTTTGCACATACATTCAATTCCACCAAAAATGATATCATCAACAAAGACTTCAACAATTAGAATGTCCTCATGATTAATCTTGAAGTACAAATTATTATCAGCTATACCTTTGTTGAATCCCAGCTTAAGCAAATGCTTATCCAATCTTGCATACCAGTCTCTTGGGGCTTCCTTGAGTCCATACAATATTTTTTTTAGTCTGCAGACCATATCTCTCTGATCAGACAACTAAAATCCTTCCGGTTGCTCAATGTAGACTTCTTCCTCCAACTCTTCATTTAGGAATGCTAATTTGACATCCATCTAATAAACTTTAAAATCTTTGAAAGTAGAAAAAGAAAGAAATAATCTGACTGCCTTTATTCTTGCCACCAGAGCAAAAGTTTCTTCAAAATCAATTCCTTCCACTTGAGAATAGCCTTTACATACCAACCTTGCCTTGTTTCTTACAACCTCACCATCTTCATTTAGTTTATTCTGGAAGATCTATTTGGTTCCAATCACATTTTTGTCCTTAGGTCTAGGAACAAGATTTCAAGTGTGATTCTTTTCAATTTGTATAAATTCTTCTTCCATTGCTTTAACCCAGTTTTCATCATTGCAGGCTTCACTTACTGATTTAGGTTCAATCTTTGAAATCAAACAAATCTCCTCTTGATCTTCAAAAACTTTTCTCCTAGTTCAAACACCTTTACTCTTATCTCCTATGATTTGATTTTTAGAATGATTCATCCTTACATACCTGGGAGTTTTGGGAATTGCTTGAGCTTCTATATCTTGAGCTTGTTCCTCAACTTCTGCACTCTTCTTGAATTACTAGATCAATCGGATCAATCTCGATCTCAATCTGAGATTGCACTTGCCTTTCTTGAGTTGGATTTTCAACTTGATCATCTGAATCATATCCGCAGGGCCTGGAATGTCCTTATTTGCTCTCATCAACTCTGACATTAGCACTTTCAACAATCTTCTTCAACCTCTTGTTAAAGCACTGGTATGCTTTGCTTTGAGTAGAGTAACAAAAAAAAATCCTTCATCACTTCTTGCTTCAAACTTGCCTAGATCCTTATCTCTTTTGATATAATATTTACTACCAAAAACTCTAAAATATCTCATAGTAGGAGGATGATCAAACCATAGTTCATAAGGATTGTTACTAGAATTTCCTTTGATCTACACCCGGTTAAGAGTGTAGATAGAAGTACTCACGACTTCTCTCCAATAAACCTGAGGGACATTTGTTTCCATCATCATGGTCCTAGCAGCTTCTTGAATGATCCATTTTTTTCTTTCCATAACTCCATTTTGCTGAGAAGTCATAGGAGCAAATAACTATCTTTGTATTCCATGCTTTTACAGAAAACATCAAACTCATCAGAAGTTAATTCTCCACCTTTGTCGGATCTCATAAAATTCAATTTCCCACCAATCTCATTTTCAACCATCACCTTGAACACTTTAAACTTGTCAAGAGCTTCTGACTTTTCTTTTAGGAAAGTTACCCACATCATTCAGGAGTAATCTTCAATCAACAACATGAAATAGTTGTCTCCTTGCACACTCTTGATTCTAGCAGGACCACAGAGATCAGTATGTACCATTTCCAATCACCCACTTGAAGCTTGTTCCTTTTGAATGAAATTTTGTTCTGTTTACCCAATTGACATATGTACTCTACATATGCTATTAGGTTTCACAAGTCTTGGAAGATCTCTTATAGCTTGAGTGGAACTTATTTTAACAATGTTATCAAAATTCACATGACACATCCTCCTATTCCATAACCAACTTTGATCTATCTGAGTAATCAAACAACTTTTGTCAAAACTACTTAAATGAAAGATGTTACCTCTAGTTTGAGTACTAGATGCAATTTTAGTTCCAAAGCTCTCCAAGGTTCTACATTTTCCATCCTTGAATCAAAGATCATAACCCTTGTCAACCAACTGTCCAACACTAAGAAGATTATGTTTTAGTCCTTCCACATACAAAACATCATTGGTGCAATTCTTACCATCAAAAGAGATGGATCTTTTGCCATAGATTCTACTAGCTGAGTTGTCTCCAAATTTCACAAGCCCACCTTCATATTTTTCAAAATTCAAAAATGTACTCTTGTCACTAGTCATATGATGAGAACATCCTCTATCAATCACCCATTCATCCTTTTCAACAACCTGAGTAGCCAAGGCACTTTCCATATTTGCATAGCTAGTAGATTTAGTGGACATTGGATGTTCTTCTTTAATAGCATTGAACACCCAATCACCTTCTCCATGCTCAGATTCATCATCTGTGACTCCTTCTTCTCCATATTCTTGGACATAGTAGCAATTCTTTTGACTTTTGTATCTATTAGGGTTTGGTTTTGAAAACCTCTCTGGACACCTTGATGCAAAATGACCAATTTTATTACAAGAAAAACATTTTAATGGAAACTTTCCTTCATACTTACCGGATCCTCTTGGTATTCTTTTGGCAATAAGAGCTTCAAGATCTGCAGTCTCAATTTCATCATCTTCAAGATCCTTCCTTGTCTTCACAAATCTATTTGATCTTCCTAAATAAATTTCACCTGGATCATATCTTTGCTTTCCATATACACTAGTCTTGAATACAGATTCAGATTTAGGGAGAGAATCACCAAAACTCACTCACTTCAAATGCTGAAAGATTACGAACTAACTGATCCCTTGTGACAGTTGTTACTATCCTGATTTCTTCAATGGATGCAACTTCCTGCTTGTATGCTACAGGTAAGGATCTGAGCACTTTGGAAACAATTTCTGACTCTTCCAATACTCCACCTACATTTCTGATACCGGTCACAAATTCATTTACTTTCTACATGTAGGAAGTAATGTTTTCATCTTCACTCATTACCAATCTTTCATATTTACTCTTCAGGCTTTGTAGCTTGGCACATTTAACATATATGTCACCTTCATACATATTTTCCAAGTTATTCCAGATTTCATGAGCAGTTTTCAAATCCAATACATTTGCCAATTCGGTATCAAATAGGGCACTCAACAATGCTTCTTTGGCTCAAATATTGTGTTCAACATCTATGTTCATCTATAGTTGAAGGTCCATTCTTCAGAATCTTATACACATTCTTGGTTATTAGCCAAAAGACATCACCCATGCATTCCAAATGACGCTGCATATGTCCCTTCTAGAGGGAGTAATTTATTCCATCAAATCTCAGACTTTCCTTCATGTAAGACAACATCTTGGATCTCCTCAAGTGATCAAACTTCTTTTAGAGGTACTTGGCTCTGATACCAATTGTTGGAATTATCTCGGACAACTGAGAGGGGGGGTGAATCAGTTGTCCCCAAAATTAATCTTTTCTTTTTCTTTTAGTCTTCTTTCACAATTGGCAAATTGATTAAGGATGCAAACATTAAAGCATATAACATTAACACATAAGCAGAAACATAATCAACACATTTGACACCAAGATTTTTGATGTGGAAACCCGATTAAGGGAAAAACCATGGTGGGTGTTAGCCCATAAGATTCATACCCTATTAAAAGTACTTAAAAGAATGGGAAGGTACTTGCCTTTGGGCTTATTGCCCAGAGCTCACTACTCAAAAAGAGGCTCACTGCCTACAAGAAATTTATTTTTAAGAAGGAACTAACTAATAATTAGCATCTTTTCATGCCTGGTTCACCTCTGCTTCTATCTCCAAATTCTTTTTCATTGACTCTTCACTCTATACTACTTTCACTCCTCTTCTTCTTTGCTTTGCTTTTGATCCTTTTTCAAATTTAATTCATTTTGCACAAGGATGATTTTCAACAAATCTACAAGTATTTATACACTTCATCAACCTTGGAATGATCAACAAGGTCGGATAAACTTGTGTGGATCATTACACTATTGGCCAAACATAATTGAGACTTGAATTTTTCTCTATAAGCATGCCATGCTTCATAAAATGCTTTTAGAACATCCGTAACATGCTAGGATCATTCAGTCATCCAAGACTGGGAAGAACATCAACAACATAAAGGAAAATCTTCAAAAATGAGCTCAAACTTCCATGTGGACCTCCAACATAGTTGCTACATAATCCATAGATCTCCACAAGAACATTGAATTCAACAAAAACATCTGCACTCCTCTAACTCATCATAATCACTTGCATCTTTATTCGGATCCTCAAGAACACTATCTGTCATGACTGTCAAACTAGAAGGATTGCTTGCGGACCTCCAAACCACAAACCACTTGTGTTGATGATATAAACTCACTTCCCAAACATTCCTCTAGATCTGTAGATCATCATTTTACATTACCAGAGCAATCTGGACTTCTTCCCTGTCACTCTGTTTCTCCTTAGTATTGTAGGAACTAATTTTACTCAAATGGCCATAACTTCTTCAGATCTTAATGTGAACTTCTCAAATCATAAATGGAGCTTCTTTAGACAAACCTCTACACATCCATATGGTCCACATACATTGATCACCATTAATTTTCTCAATATCCTCAACAATCTGGTCTTCTATACAGATAACAAAATAGGATACTATTGACACAAATGGCAACAGATATGTTGACATCAATGACAACACCACTTAGGCACATATTTGCAACAGATTCATGTAGGAGTGTTGAGGATGTGAGTTTTGTGGTGGAGTGACATATGAGATGTTAGGGATAGATGATTGGGCTTATGACACTTGAGGTGTATTGGTGAATGATATAATAGAATAGATGATTGGTTTTGTGACACTTGGGATTAATTGGTGAATTATTTAATAGGAATAGATGATTTAGTTTGTTATGTCATGTAGGTTGGTGCATGGGAGGTTTGAGGTGTATATGATGTGAATGAAGGGCAAGGTGGAGGCATGGATGACATGGATGGGGTGATTAGAGGAATAGATGTGGGGACAAGAAGTGGTCCAAGTGATTAGGGAGGTTGGTATAATGGATTGACAAATTGATTGGTAAATGGGGATAGAGGAATATTATGTGTAGGTGTATTTGAAATAGTCGGTGCTATGGTAGACATGGTTTGAATAGGAGTAAGGTGTGATCTTCCCATAGCAGCAATAACATTATTAATGGGGTCTTGATCTTTGATTGTGGATGTGTCAAAATCACTAGGAAACTTAGTTCCTTTCTTAGCACACAAAAGAAACAATCTATTAGGATCCAAAGACAAGAGCCTATCAATGGTGTCTATGATTTCAAGATTTTGCAATTCTTCAGTTCGGTCTTGTGACACTTTTTGGGATTGTTGTCCAAAGTCATGTTGTTCAAATTGATTGGATGAGGAAGGACCTATTGCGTATCCCCTTGGAAGAAAATCATGAGGATTCATGCCCATGGTAAATTGTGTTGCATCTATAAGTGAGGTGGGGTTGTCTTGAGGATTGTTTTGGCTAGCTGAAATGGCTAATCAATGTTGATTTCTAGTCAAAGGAATATGATATTTCAGATTTGGTATGATAGGGATTGATGTTTGATGGAGTGACATTTGGATTCTTGTGACAAAGTTGAGACTTTTAGGATGATTGTGTTGATTATTTGCTTTGGATAGTTGATAAAATCTAAATCATTTACTAATGTGATTGGGATTATCCTCTAAGAGATAGAGTTATGAACTCAAGGAAATACACATAGGGATAGTAAGTTTGACCAACTCAAGAGAAGCCACTCTCCTAAGCTAGCTATGTCACTAGTTGTTTGAAATATGCTAATTTATCTATGGATCTAAGAGAGGTAACTTCTTAAATCAAAGATAAACTAGAAGATGTGATCTAGATTCTAGGATGAAAGCCAAATTAAAGATAAAAGATGGATAATGTTTGGGTTGTCTGATGGATGATGATGACAATCCTATAGTCTCAAGAGGATAAAAATATCTAAAAGTCTAAATTTTGATATGAGGATAGGTGAATCTAACTAAATGACTAAAATACTTAGAGTGAATAGTCTAAATGATATCAGGTTTGATGACAAATTTGACTGGAAGTGCATGTTTTTTTTATTTTGGGTAAAAATATGACTAATGACTATGTTTAACCAGAAGCGCAGAACTGTATGCCAAAAGCAGTACCCGGATAGCTAAAAAGCTATAGTAGGAAATCCCAGAGGCACATTTTTGTGGACTAGAAGTGTAAGACTATTAACCAAAGGCACAATATTGTATGCCAGAGGCATATTAGGATAATCCAAAGGTGTAATTTTGTGAAAACTAGTTGCAAAAGTGACAAGACTAAAGGCATTCTTATGTATGCTAAAGGCATAGTTCTATCAACCAGAGGCACAAAACTATCAACCAGAAGTGAGCTTCTGTGTACCAGAGGCACATGTCTATGTGCCAGAGGCACAAGTAAAAATATGTAGAAATACAATTTTGTAGCTCAAAAGTGAGATTCTGTGACTATTATTTGTTTGGAAGATAGTTTTGAGGTTTTTGGAAACAAAATCAAACAAATAAGGCATAGTAGCTATTGACTCTTTGAATTTGGGTGTGCAAGGCTATAAAACTCCACAGATAACAAATGGCAAATATTGGTAGATAACAAGAATACACACCAAACACTCTTGCAACAATCCTAAATTTATTCAAGTAGGAATGCCATATCCCATGGACTCACTCAGGTGCGATTTTAACCCCCACTATTAATTAATGTTAGTTTCCATCCCCTTGATACCATAGATCATTGCTAGGATAGGTAGGGAATGCAAGGTCATGGACCACCTTATACCCATTACTCTTGGAGACAAATAAGTCTTGCCCAAAATCATATTCTATCTCTAACAATAAAGGTACAAGCATGAGCTCTCCTTCTCCATGTAATTGTGATGCACCAAAGGATATGATAGTCAAAGGTCTTATCTAGGATCACAAGGTGTCTAAGGAGTCCCCAAATATACATGAGGTGTAGTGGGGCTCAAATCTATGAACGGTGGTGTCCCAACTTCTGACCTTGCGCAAACCAAATCAAGTATTGGTGGACCAAGGATCTTGAGGCTTTTTCTTAGCAAGAAGGGGTCCTTCCTTTGAAATGAGTCTTTCAATTCTCGTAACATTTATATCCTGCACCAGAACACATGGTTGACATCATCTCTAGAGTTGATGAAATCCCTTAGTAGGCCCCTTGAGAGGACATCTTGTACTTTTGATTCTTAAGATCATTTTGCAACACAAGAGAAGAACATACGTATGACTCTCAAATCCCCAAGAATAAAGCAAATAAAGTAATAAAGTGAATGATCTGGTATTTATGGTCTCTAAGATCACATTTTGGTGTGAGGAGAGCACATACGTACATAGATATTCAAGAAAAATCATACATGATTATAAATTCCCTTTAAGAAAATGAAGTGTTTCTAAGACTTAGTGATAAAAAATAGATCCTTTGTCAAGCCTCCTACACCAAACTCATTAGTAATTTCATTTTTTGCTTCTTTGACAAGCAATAAGAGGCTACACAAATGTTATTAGTTCCAAGAAAGCCACTTGTTACATAAAAGAAATAATCAAAACCAAAAGCATAAAGATAGTAAGAAAAATAAAACTTCTATTAGCAAAAAGCAAATTAAAATTGATTGAAAGCAATATTCTGTTAGCCAAAGGCTTAAAAAGATATACTAGAAGTGAATTTGTATCTTCCATAAGAGAATTTCTATCAACCAGAAGTGAATTCCATTCTACCAAAAGTGAATTTATGTCCCAGTCCTGCAAAATCAAAGAATAAAATCAATCATGTCATCAAAAGATAAACAAGTGGACTTTTGATGGGCTAGGATGTGTTAGACACACAAGGATACTAAGAGGGGGTGAATCAGTATCTAAAACTTTCTTCAAATTTAACAATTACAACTTATCCAGAGCAAATCAGAACTTAAGCATCACAACATTAACATGAAGATGAAATATTAACATAACATTAGATATACTTGGAAAACCCTAAAGGAGAAAAACCATAGTGAGGATTAACTCACAATATATGAATCTCAAATAATAACTTTGTTTTAGGGTCTTTAACCCAAGGAAGTTACTACTCCCTAAGTAACTTTGATTTAGGGTCACTCCAAAGGAAGCTTCTACTCCCTGATGACTTTGTTTTAGGGGCTTTAACCCAAGGAAGCAACTTCTCCATAATCTAAGAACAAACTCAGGAATGATTATAGTATGACAATCTTTCAACTATCTACAAATTGGCTTTGAAGCTCACACATGATGATTGCACTTTTGTCTCTTCACACACAATCTCCTTAAGATTTGATCAATTAGGCACACTCTATACTTGATCACTATCTCAAATGAGTCTTCAAGATTAATTTGGATAACATCAACAACCTTTACTCTTTCTCCCACTGTCGCACACTAAAATGTAGTTTTCTTTGTTATATTATGCTTGTGAACCTCTTCTATCTTTTTGTAATCATATCCTCCACATTCAATTTGATCTACTATTTATACATGATATTACATTGAATACATAGATTGTCAGCCAGATTAAACATGAAAAATACATTTACAAGTCAGTTATACAATACACAATATGAAACATGTAAAAGATAGGTCTAATTAGGACAACACATTGCACTAGAAAAACACTCAAGCCTTGCAAACTCAAACACTTTCTTAACTAGGTCCAAAACATCCTTCACAACTTCAAACAACAAGGAATTACCTCCGCGTAATCTACTCATTTGAAAATAGGACAACTTTAAGGTAAGCTCATGAAAACTTGAAGACCAACAACCATATTAACTAGAGAACCTTATGCGGTACTTGAAACAAGAAAGATCTTCATGAAACTCTTCCAGATGAGTCTACATGACTTATACAACATCCCCAAATACTTCATCTCCATTGCACATCAATGAATTGTGTCACATACCTTCAGTCATTAATTATGAGAGTACACTGTTATTTGAAACACACTGCAAACTTCTATCAATTGAAGAACTAAGTTGCAGACCATCAAGAAGCTTGAAACATGAAAGATACATGAAATATACATTTAGGAACATGTTAACCAATCCACAAGGTCAATCATTTACTTCCAGAGGAATGTGGAGCATTCCAATGGGTCTTTATCACTGCTTTATTTTGCCAGAGGTCATACCGGTACTCTATCGATCATAACTTTCATAGCGGAGGGATAAATAACCTGATACTTTGGAGACACCATCTTCACTATACTCTAGACACAATTCTTGAACCATGTAGCCAGATCTACAATAGTGAAGGAATGGGGGGCATTCCATTAACCCGTTGGGAATACCTTCACATAACCAATACTGTCTTCAAATTGTCAATGGAAAAACATCCTTTTAGTGATCAAAACATTAGGAAACTTGGAACATACATTAAATGTCACTGCATGAAGCTATGTTCCAAACTACAGAAGTTCAATGCTAATATTATGAAAATACAGGGTAATCTCTCAGACAGTCTTCAAAGAATAGTCATCCTAGAACATAAACAATCACCAACTTCTGGAAGCCAATTCTTCTTTGTATCAACACACATGTAACTCAAGAATAGAAAGATAGATCATGGAAGAACATACTAATTACATATCATTTCCTCTTATTCTTATGATAGCGTTGACATCAGTGTATGCTACTATGTTGACATCAAGGACACCACATATGGCCAACAATCTCCCGCTTTGTCATTGATGGAAACATATTCTCCCCCTTAGACTCTCTCCCCCTTTGACATAAAAGATAAAGGGATCCAGTACCTACTCATTCTCTCTCTTTCATAAATAATAATATACCTGTGAACTTTTTCTTGCAAGTGCCCCCTATCATCAGTCACCAATACCTACTCCCTCTAAGAGGTAGCCATCATCAGTCCAGGATAAGGATATAGCATGAACTCCCTTAGACAAATGCAACATTTTGAATCTTATGAAGAATGAGGAGGGGAAATTACCCCTAACCTTTGCTGGAGATTCTCAGAAGTGTCCTTTGCAAAAGATTTTGTGAAAATATCTACAATTTGATCCTTAGTTCAGACATATTCCAATCTCACTTCCTTATTTGCAACCTTCTCTATCAAAAAGTGACACCTGATTGCTATGTCCTTAGTTCTTGAATGCATCATTGGATTCATGGAAATATTGATAGCACTTGTATTATCACACAAGATAGGAATAGGTTGATCATACAATACCTTGATATCCTTTAGAGTTTTCTTCATCTACAATACTTGAGTGCAGAAAGAGGCTTTTGTAATATATTCTATCTCTGCAGTTGATAAGGACATTGAATCTTGCTTTTTTCTTTTCTATGAAACCAATCTTCTTCCTAAAAATAAAGCACCACCACTTGTACTTCTTTTATCATCAACACAACCAACCCAGTCAGCATCAGTGTATACACTCAAATCAAAGTCATTACCTTTTGGCTACCATAGACCATAGTCAGGAGTTCCTTTCAAGTATTTGAATATCTTTTTCATTTCCTTCTCATGTGTTTCTTTGGGATTGGCTTGATATCTAGCAACCACACATACTGCATGCATAATGTCAGGTCTGGAAGTAGTTGAGTACAATAGTGCTCCAATCATAGACCTATAAATAGTTTGATCTACATCCTGAGACTCATCATCTTTATTCAAATGACATCCAGTGACCATGGGAGTACTTACTAGCTTTGAATCCTCCATACCAAACTTTTTCAACAATTCTTTAACATACTTAGCTTGAGAAATAAAGATACTGCCATCTAGCTGGGAAATTTGAAGACCAAGGAAGAATGTCATTTCACCAATTGTGGGCATTTCAAATTCTTTTTTCACCTCATCTATAAACCTCTTACACATATCATCATTTGCTCCAAAAATAATATCATCAACATAAACTGTAACTATCAAGAAGATTGCTATATGTAGTACCTTTCTTGAAGCCCTACTAAAGTAAGTATTTGTCTAATCTTGCATACCAAGCCTTGGGTGCTTGCTTGAGCCCATACAAAGACTTCTTGAGTCTGCATACCATGTCCAAATCTTCTGATATCTAAAAACTATCTAGTTGCTCAATGTACACCTCCTCCTCTAGATCATCATTTAGAAATGTTGACTTGACATCCATCTGATACACTTTGAAGTTCTTCTGAGTAGCAAGAGCACATAAAATTTTGATTGTCTCCATCTTGGCTACTAGAGAAAAAGTTTCTTCAAAATCAATGCCTTCTACTTGAGTATATCCTTTGCATACTAATCTTGCTTTGTTCCTTACAACTTCACCTTCTTCATTTAGTTTGTTCTGGAATACCCATTGTGTTCCTATGATGTCCTTATTTGCTGGTCTGGGAACCAATTCCCATGTTTTAAATTTTTCTTAATCTGATCCAATTCTTCTTCCATAAATTTTATCCATCCATCATCCTTGTTGGCTTCAACAAAGGTCTTAGGTTCTATTAGAGATATAAAATACAAGTGTGCTTGCGCATGAATCTTGGCAAAGCTTCTTCTTGTCTGCACTGCTTTATTATCATCTCCAATGATCTATTCTATTGAATGATTCTTCTAAACATATCTTGGTGGAGTCTTGGGCAACTACTCTACTTCTTTTTCCTTTACTTCTTCCTCTTCATCTTCAATGGTCTGATTTGTTGAATGATCCTTTTCTAGAATCTTTGATAACTGCTCTGATTCTTGTTACTTTTCTTCTTTTACTTCTTCTTCTACATCTTCAATGCAAGGGAAGGTATCATATTCGATATCTTATTAATCTTATGCTTGAACTGATACAAGTCTTCATCTACTTTAACATTTGTGCTTTCAATCATCTTTGGACCCAATCTTTTGTTATAGCATCTATAGGCCTTCCTTCTTGTTGAGTAACCAAGAAAGATTCCTTCATCACATCTTGAATCAAACATTCCTAGGTCTTCTTCATCTCTTCTAATATATCGTTTGTTGCCGAATATCCTAAAGTATTTGACAGTGGGAGTTCTTCCATACCACAAATCATAAGGGGTATTTGAGGTATTGACCATTAACTGCACTCTATTAGTTAGATATATAGCATTGTGAATTGCTTCTTTCCAGTATACATTAGGAAAATCTGCATCTTTCAACATTGCCCTAGACATTTCTTGCATAGTCCTATTCTTCCTTTCCACTACCCCATTTTACTGAGGGGTTCTACTGGAAGACAAGTGCCTCCTTAAACCATGATCTTCATAAAACTTCTCAAATTCATTTGAAGTGAAATCACTTCCTCTATCTGACCTTAAACATTTGATTTTAGGATCCATGTCATTCTCAACCAAATCTTTGAAGATTTTAAACTTATCAAGAGCATAAGATTTTTCTCTTAAGAAGGTAACCCAAGTCATTATAGAATAATCATCAATGAGAAACATAAAATACCTTCCACCTTGTTAACTCTTTACTCTTGTAGGTCCACATAGGTCTGTGTGAATCAGCTCCAATAGCTTTGAAGAGGAGTACTCCTTTCTTTTAAAACTTGTCTTTGTCTGCTTTCCCATTTGACATTCCCTACATATAGTAATTGTAGACTTGATGATATTAGGAATATCTCTTACTCCATGAGTTGAGTTGATTCTTACAATATTATCAAAGTCGTTGTGTCCCATTCTTTTGTGCTACATCCAACACTCACTGGATTGAGTCGACAAACATGATCTTCCATTTGCCTCTTTGAAGTGATAAATATCACCACAAACTATCTTGATACCTTCTACAACAAGATTTCTAGATCCTGCCTTCCTGATTTCAAAATCATTGGCATGAAAAGTAAGATTGTAACCTTTTCTGCACATCTGACTAACACTGAGAAGATTGTGTTGTAAACCTTTGACATAAAGGACATCTTGAGTCCTATTTTTTCTATCAATAGATATGACACCTTTTCCACACGTTTCAGTTGACTCATCACCTCCAAACTTAATACCTCCACCATCCCACTTCTTAAGGATAATAAATCTCTCTTTGTCACCAGTCATATGATTTGAACAACTACTGTCAATAACCCAAGCATTAGTTTCTTCTTTTACATGGAAGGCAATCGATACAACCATTTATCTTTCATTGTTTTGGACTACTTGCAAGGTATCACATTTTCTAATTTCATCATTTTTGTCACCAACACTCATGGGAAAGAAAAGTGTTTCATTATTTGAATCATCATGACCCTCATCTTCTAAAAAAACAACTATCTTCTAAACAAAACATACTCCTTTTGAATTTACTATTTTCATTAGTTCTCTTAGTTTCTTTAAGAGGACATTTAGAAGCAAAGTGACCAACCTTTCCACAATTGAAACATTTGAAGGGTAACTTACCTTTGTATTTTCCAAAGCCTTTCTTCAAAGTTCTTACAAAATTTGCTTCAGCATCACCAAGACGTTCATCTTCATCTACAATCTGATCCTTTATCTTTCTACTAACTTTGAAAGAAACTTCTTTCTTTGGAACATCATTGCCAAACTCTCTCATTTCAGAAGAAGTGAGAGTCCCAAACATTGTGTCTAACGATTGTGTGTCTAGGTCAGCAGTCTCCTCAATAGCAAATACTTTAGAACTGTAAGATTTGGGAAGACATCTCTGAACCTTTTCCACAATCTCATCTTCTTTTAATTCTCCACCAAGACCTTTGATACCATTGACTACTTCATTCACCTAGAGCATGAAACCTACAATATTTTCATCTTCTGACATCTTTAGGGATTCAAATCTATTCTGGAGAATTTGCACCTTGGCTTGCTTCACTTTCATATCTCCTTCATAAAGACTTTCAAGTTTATTCCAAACTTCTTGAGGTAAGCTGCAACTTATCACCTTTGAAAGTTCTAAATCAGATAATCCAGTCATGATAGCAAACTTGGCCTTGGCATTATTTTCATACTTCTTGATTTCATCTACATCTGTTGGAACATTTTTAGGAATAGTTTATCCTTTCTTGATAGAGTCCCAAACTCTGCACCCTAGTGAATTGATGTAGCCTTCCATTGTCCCCTTCCAAAAAGCATAATTAGTTCCATCAAACTTGGGAATCTTGCTAGATCCTCCTGATGTCATCCCAAGCTTTCCTTAAGCAGTTAAGCTTCCTTCAGAGGAACTTGCTTTTGATACCAATTGCTAAACACACCAGGATACTGAGAGGGGGGTGAATTAGTATGTAAACAATTCTTCAAATTTAACAATTACATCTTATTTGGAGTAGATCGGAACTTAAGAATCACAACATTAACATGAAGATGAAAGATTAACACAATGCATAGCAACATATAATACCAGATATATGTGGAAAACCCTATAAGGGAAAAACCATGGTGAGGATTAACTCACAATATATTAAGCTCAAATAATAACTTTGTTTTAGGGGCTTTAACCCAAGGAAGTTGCTACTCCCTAAGTAACTTTGATTTAGGGTCACTCCCAAGGAAGCTTCTACTCCTTGATGAATTTGTTTTAGGGGCTTTAACCTAAGGAAGCAACTACTCTATAAATTGAGAACAAACTCAAGAATGATTACAATATGAAAATCTTTCAATTGTCTGAAAACTACCTTTAAACATCACACACGATGATTGCATATTTGTTTCATCACACACTAGCTTCTAAAGATTTGATCAGTTAGGTACACTCTATACTTGATAACTATCTCAAATGAGTCTTCAAGATGAATCCAGATAGCATCAACAACATCTACTCTTTCTCCCACTATCACACACTAAATTGTAGTTTATTCTATTATATCATGCTTGCGAACCTCTTCTATCTTTTTGCAATCATATCCTCCACATTGAATTTGATCTATTATGTATACATGATAGTACATTGATTACATAGCTTTTCAGCCATATTAAACATGAAAAATACATTTACAAAGTAAACCATACAATACACAATATGAAATGTGTAGAAGATCGGTCTAATTAGGAAAACACATTGCACTAGCAGAAGACTCAAGCCTTGTAGACTCCAACAGTTGCTTAACTAGGTCCAAACCATCCTTCATAGCTTCAAACAACAAGGAATTACCTCCACACACTCTGCTCATTTGAAAATAGGACAGCTTTAAGGTAAGCTCATGAAAACTTGAAGAGCAACGACCATATTAACTAGAGAACCTTGTGCACTACTGGAAACAAGAAAGATCTTTCTGAAAATCTTCCAAATGAGTCTACATGACTCATACAACATCCTCAAATACTTCTTTTCCACTGCATATCAAAGAATTGTGGCACATACCTTCAATCATTAATTCTAAGAGCACACTGTTATCTAGAACACACTACAACCTTCTGTCAATTGAAGAATTGAGTCGCAGACCTTCAAGAAGCTTGAAAAAGGAAAGAAACATGAAATTCACATTCATGAACATGTTCACCAATCTACAAGGTCAATCATTTACTTCTAGAGGTATGCAGAGCATTCTAGTGGGTCTTTATCCATGCTTCATTCTGGCAGAGATCATACCAGTACTATATTAATCATAACTTTCATAGCAGAGGGAGAAATGACCTTATACTTTGGAAACACCATCTTCACTATACTCTAGACACAATTCTAGAATTGGATAGCCAGATCCACAATAGAAGAGGAATGCAGAGCATTCCATTACCCTGCTAGGAATACCTTCACATAACCAATACATCCTTCAAACTGTTAATAGAAAAACATCCTTTTGGTGATCAAAACATCATGGAACTTGGAACATACATTAAATGTCACTGTATGAAGCTATGTTCCGAACCGCAGAAGCACAATGCTAATATTATGAAAATACAAAGTAATCTCTCAGACAGTCTTCAAAGAATAGTCATCCTAGAACAGAGACAATCACCAACTTCCAGAGGCCAAATCTTCTATGTATCAACACATGCAACTCAAGAAAAGTAAGATAGATCATGCAGGAACATACTAGTAACATATCTTGTCCTCTTATACTTATGATAATGTTGACATCAATGACAAAACATATGGCCAAAAAGAGGTTGGATGGAACGATGCATCTATTACCCTACACCAAAATCAGACAACAAACAACAAAGGTAAGTTATCAATTAGGTCACAAACACAAAAATGCATGTCCACAAATAAATTAGCTTGTGAACAAATCAGATGGATGCCTGCAAATACATTAGCTTGCATGAAAAACTAATTAAATCAATGCCAGAAAACCCTACAAGATTAGTAAAAACTTAGAAATTAGAAGAAACCAAAGGTGTAGGACTATAGACCAAAGGTGCAGTTCTATCTACCAGAAGTGAATTTATATCAACCAGAAGCATAGAAGTATCAACCAGAAGCATAGTTTCACCTATCAGAAGTGTAGATCCATACCTGTAGCTCCAAAAACCAAATTTTCACAAGAAAACCAATGTTAAATCAAGGAGTGACTCCCACGAGGCATGCAAAAGGGTGTACAGGGAAAATTGGACTACCAAGATCAAGCAGAAATGAATAAACCTAATCCTACAACCTTCAAGAAATTGATCAAAGACAATAACCACAATTCAATGCAAATAATCAAAGAACATTATCACCTAAGATTGTATGTATTCCTTGGTTTAAATGTGGATTGCTCTTATACTTTGCATAACCATGGTTGCAACAAGCATGAATGGATGATGTGCACTCAAAAGGATGTAATGTGCTCAACGATATGAAAGCTCAAAGTGCTCTATGAATGCCCAAAGCTAAATGATTGCGGAGGGCTTGTGAAGGGATGAATGAACATATTTATAACTTTCAGGGAAGATCAATCAACGGTGGAGGAAATTCAATGATATCAATAGATGAGATAAATTTAGAAGACATGAAGGAATTTGCACATGAGAAATGTCAATGCAAAATGATGTTTTATTGAGTTAATTTCATTCTTGGCTAAAGATAGGATTGATTTTCATAAAAATAGAATGTTTTTTTCTATTTTATGAGTTGATTGATAAAAACAAAGATTTAAAGCCAATTAACTCAACTTTTGTTTTTCTTTTTGACATGCTATGAATAAAATTAAATAATAATTTATTTAATTTCTATGCATGGATGAAAAATATATTTTTAGAAGATTTGAGAAGATAATTAGAAATTAAATAAATAAATTTATTTAATTTATTGTGCATGATGGAAGAATAAAGAAAATAAACAAAATATTGATTTTATTGATTTAGAAGATATTGAAAAGTCAACATTAAATAAATTTAAATAATTTATTTAATTCTAGAGGAATAATTAGCTAATTAAATAATTAAAATTATTTAATTGTTGTGGATAGGAGGAATTAAGATGTTGAATTAATTAAATAATTGCTTTATTTAATTTACGGGAAAAATAGAAGAATACGGTGGTGAATTTGATGAAATACATTAAATAAATAAAATTTATTCAATTAATGTTGGATTAGAAGAAATTGATGAAATTAATTAAATAATTAAGTTATTTAATTAATGTTGGATGAAGATGAGTCATTTTTAGGTGTCTACAGTTGCAGCTAAGGTTTTAGACACTTCAATAGGAAAAATTTAGAATTGACATTTGATGTCAAACAACCACCAAGGACTACAAGGGATTCATAATTTTAAATGACTACTTACATTTACAGAAAAGGCTAACACAAATGAAAATTAGAATTTAAAACTAACTGTTAATGAAGGTTATCAGTGATCAAAACAAAATCTATCATAATTTAAAAATGGACTATTATTATCCAATGGACAAGGTGACCCCATAACTGCTAGACAAAAGTTGTACGCTGCAATAAAAAGGATTTAAACAATGGTGAAAAACTAAACAATAACTAGTGGATAAAATAGGGAACTCTTTAGTCGGTGAGTAGTATCAATGACTAATTACCCAGAGAACATGTCTATTACATAGTGGACAAAAAAACCAAAGACAAAGCTTGTGTAGCAAGGTATGACCAAGGTTTACGATTGTATGATCGTACAAGATGATAGGACCAAAGACAAAAAATTTGTAATTTTTTTTGTTACTAAAATATGAAGTATTTTATGTCAATTTACATTTGTTAGCCAGTCTAGACACAACAGTGACCTCCATTTTGACTCAAGAAACTTCATGTGGAAGTAGACCCCTAATATTTTTCTAGAAATCCACTAAAAACCTACAAAAATGAAACAAAAATACTTGCAAGCAAAGATTAAAAGGGGCAGGGGGTCCCACTTGCTGTGCCAAAAATCTGAATAACAAAATAAATAATTAAAACAAGATTAAAAAAGAAATGTAGAAACTTATTCTATATCTATTATGCACCTCCATTAAAGAAAAGAAAAGAAAACAAAAAGCAATAAATAAAACAAGTTTACCTAAAATTCAATTATTGTTGTATCTGCATGGTAGATGTGCTGAAATGTTGATAGTATGTGGTTGCCCAAACTTGTAGCATGCTATTTCTCTAATGGGTGATTTTTGAAAAATAGCTCCTAAAGGCTCTAGTTACAGGCTTGTAGGTTGGATGATCGACAATCCAGATCAAGCTGGTTAGGTGGTTGGGAGATGGACAGTGGTGGATAAAAATAACTTCTTATTTGATTTTTAAACTTGTGGGAGATAGTTGGAAAATGAGTGGTGAGGAATAAAAGAAATTTCTATTTCTTTTATTCACTTTTTAGGTGATTATGGGATAAAAAGGGGATTTAATTAATAATTTAATTAGATCATGTGGGGGAAAGGGACTAGGACTTAGGAAAGTGAATTAGGACTAGAAAAATTATGGAATAATTATGATAAATGATGGAATATGCTCCTAATAATTGGGATAATTGTGATAAATATGATTATGTAATAAATTAGGACAATTAGTGAATAATTAATCGAAATCAAGGGATTGATTAGGATTAAGGATAATTAGGATGGTTTAGGGAATCAAGACTTGAGTAATTTTTAAGTGTCTATATTTTGCATAGAGGTTTAAGGTCATAAATCATAAATGAATTCTAATAGTTTTCTAGTTCATATTTCATCATTTTGCTTCCAATGCATCCAATTCTAAGTGATTTTGAGCCATGGCTCAAAAGTTATATGATGACAAGTAGACAACTAAAAATTTCAAGGGTGAGGGCTACTCAAAAGATTGAAGGCCAAATTTTGAAGTTCAAGGATGCATTCAAGATGATTAGGGATGAACATGCGACCTTGATTTTGGTCTTCACATATTTCTAGATCTTATAGTACACTTTTGTCTCATCGTTTGTTCCCATATCTAGTCTCAAATTGTCAATATTTGTCCTCTATCATAATCAAATTAGTCTTCTTCCCTTTAACCTCAAAATACACATTTATTTTAGTCATTGTATTTATGTATCAGTTGTACATCCAAATGTGATAACTTCTGTACCTAAATTAATTTCTAAATTATTTAATTATTGCATTTAATTAATGTTAGAGATTTTGAAAAGGTTGTAAATAATATAAGTGAAAATGAACCATTATCATATTTTTTCATTATCATACGGTAAATGTATTTACAAACTAAAATTTCATAAATCACATTCAAACAAGCAAAACAAACCAGTTCAGAAATTTAGGAATTCAAATCAAATTGGGTAAGCGTTCTTATAGTGGTATCAGAGCAGTGTATCTTGCCATCCTGGAGGGTAGAATTCAAGTTGGAAATTAGGTTGCAAGACAAATAGGTTTTGGAACAACTAGCAAAAGGGTGATAGAAGGAATAGTATGAGTCCACAAAGAAATGATTGATATATGAAAGAGCTTATGAATGGTATGAATAATTTGGTAAAGTGTCAACAACAAATTATGGCATCATATATGAAATACTAGCAACAATTCATTACAGACACTGGACTACTTGCACAAGAAGAAGAATGGAAGAGAAAAAATTAGTTGAGGAAAGAAGATAAATCAGTGATTACAAGTTCATTTCAGCTGAATGTCGCTATGGAATTTGTCAAATCAACAACTATTGATCATACATATGAATGCTCCACAAAAAGGCATGATGAAAGTTCTAATTTTATGATTAAGAACAATAGTACTTTGCCTTCACATGATCATAGTGGTAAGACACCTTGCTTTGTTCGTACTCACGATTTGATGACCAAGCATGAGGAAAATGTTATGGATCCAAGCCACAAGCAATATGATTTTGTGCATCATAGCATAGAATATGTAAGGAGGACTCAAAGTATGTGTGATGGGTGGTTAAAGAGAGATAAGGAGGCCAAGTCATTAGCTGCTCAAGCAAGACAACACCTACAAAGAGTCAAGGAACAATGCATTCACTTGGAGCATGAAAGGAAAAAGTTAGATACATTCCTTCATCAATCTCTATTACTTCCAAGGGAAGAAACGAAGATGGTTGAGCATGAACCACTCATGATGGAAAGGCATGAAGAGCAATTATATTTGCATGAACTTGTTGAGAGGTATGTTTTTGAAGACAAATCAAGAATTTCATTTTGTGTAAATGATTTTGATCATTGGGTTCATGAGTCACAACGCTTAGAGGGCCAATTGAAGGCTCAAGACATGATTGAGGAAGAGGATATTGTGCATACACTTTTTGGACCAGTAGAGAATGATATTGGTACATATGTGGGGAAGATTACTCTTGAGTTAGATTTGAATGAGTCTATTTGTGTTTTGATTCCATATCATTATGATGATGGTTTATTGATTGGGCATGATGCTATCCTAATTTCAGAATGTGACGAGAGTACTGATTATATGTCTATAAAGAGTTCACTTTAGTATTTGGTATAATGGGTAGATTTGAGGAAGATCTTGAGATCATGATGTTACATGGGATACATCCAACTAAAGAGCTACTTATGAGATTGTATTTAGATTTTGATTATGTTTGGTTCGACAAAAAACATCACTCAATTGAAGTGGTTGTCAAATACCAACTTCAAGTTTACCAACCTTACACATGTTGATGAACAAGGATATCACATAGGCCAACTATTTGAGAGGGGAATTTCAGACTTGGCACATTGATTTTCAGCTCACACCTTGATGATTGATGGCTATTCTACTTTGTTTTTCATAGATTTTTTAAACTGTAAATTGATGTTGGCAACTATTTGGATACAGTTGGGTGCATGGAATTGTCACTTCAGGCCATTGTGGTTAAGTGTTGAGGAGACTTTACCATTTTAGGATAGCATCAACATGATTATAGGTCTGACTTAAGTTCAACTAGAGTTGTTCCGATTCATGCCAGCACCATAGAGTAGAATTACATGCTAGGTTACACACATATGAAGGACAGTTGGCAAGTCCATAGGACACATTTCATATTTGGATGGATATCTAGTGATGATAGCTTGATGAGAGACATGTGTACATTCATGCTCATGTTATATGATGCTATATTTTGGTATCCATATGATGATATACTTCATGATGATGTGTGTAATGATATTTCTTTCAGAGTGGCATAGTGGGAAGTTGGTGGAAAATGGCAAAGCCTTTGGAGGATCGTAGCATTTTGGGTAAGGATACTGGGTGAGGTCTCTTTTGTAGGTTTGTGGTAGCATATTTGGAATCCACACAAAGGTCCTAGATTAATTTGGGATCCAGGAATTGGGTAGAGTGTTTGGACCTAATGCAGATTTGTCTCATTCGATTACTTGAGGACAAGCAATCTCAGGGTGGGATGACTTGTAATGTCCCATTTTTACCCTCCTTAGCTGAGCCAACTTCACCTAAGCAAAATTGAAGTTAAGTGTACAAAAAGTGAGTTATATATTTGGAAAGTCAGTTAAGTGTACCAAAAGTGACTTATATATTTTGAAAACTGGTAAAAATGACTTAAAGTATGAAGAATGGAAAGTCACTTTTATCAAAGGGAAAATAAAATATAATAAAATGACAAAATAAAACATTATTTCATTGTCAAAGTTGGATGTCCCACTTGGAGAAGGAAAAGTGAAATAACATAATATTATAATCCCAAATTATGGTGGTGGACATGAAATTTGTCTAAAATATTGCAAAATTGGGTGCTCCACTTAAGGGTTATAAAATAAGGTGTTTGGGAGGTCATTTTCATTATTGTGCATTTTGGATATTTTCCTTTGAGCTGCAACATTGGTTCAACCATTTTCTAAGGATGGAAACCCTTGGAAGATTTATGGATTGGATGAAAACCTAATTCTACTTTGAGAGGTGAATCCATATGATGTTTACCATTTAGTTTATTGCAAGTTTTTGGCATGGATTTGGAGCTTCAATCAACATATTATTTTTAGGTTTATGTTAGATAGGACCTTTAAAGACCAAATTGATGAGATTTGTGTGAAATATCAATTTTGATGAAGGTGATTTGGAGAGATATTAGCACTAGGGTTTGATATGGCATTATTATTCATGTTTGATTGGTATGGCTAGCCCAAGGAATGATTTATGAATGTGTTATTATTAGTGTACACATTTCATTTGGCTTTCATTTGGCCTCATTTGGAAGCCTCATTTTATGCACATGGCATAAGACACCTCAGCTGGGTCTGTGGTAGTTATGAAGAGTCCTTCGAACTCTTCCACTCCACTTAGCTTGCCACTTCTACTTGAGATCTCCTTAAGTTATGGGATTGAATCCCAATAACTCAAGGTTGCTCAAGGCTATATGTACTTGTCATATTGACTTCCAATTCACTTCAAATTTATGATTAGCAATCATCTTATAGATCCTTCAAATTCTAATATGGTATCAAAGCAAGTTTAATCTTGTTGCTAGTTCTGTTTGGAGTCAAAATTTCTAGTCTAGTTGTCATCCACCTGTTCATCCATTGTTTAGATGCTTACTTCTTGTTCCACCATGGTGTGCAAGTGATCTGGTCACTCTCTGAAAGGTGACGAAGCCCATGTTGTAGAGGGGAGTCAAGGCATTCATCTGCCAATTCCCATGCCTTTTGTGCTCAACATGTAAAAGTCATCCCATGGACTTGAAGATTTTCAGGCCATTCAGCCTTCTTCACATAGCTTCTATGATCCTCTAGTATTGGGCACCATTTTGGGTCTATTTCTCCATTCAAGGAGTATTTTGTCACAACCCACTCATGGTCGCTGGTTTTGCCCATCAAACGCTAAAGTCTCAACCATTTCGTTGTAGGTTTTGTACTTACATATTTAAATTTTTTTTTGTCGACACAGGTAGAGAATTTCACAGGTGACCTTGGTCTTCCTCAATCGGACACCTCTAGGCCTGCTCGCAACATGCAACCCTTCATTCACACTCGGGTGCTCCATAGGATCTCTCAGGTCGCTCAGCCATACTCGACCCCTGTTCCACGCCCTTGCCATCCTCCGTGGATATAGATATGCATTCTCTAGGTTGTTACATGCATCCACAGCTCCTTTTGGGCACCCAGATCTCAATCAACCATTTCTACCACTTGGCCCCAATGACCCTTGATCTTCTGCCCACATATTTCTTCTGTCACTCAAGCCTTGAAATTAGGCACGAAGGCCTCCTTTGCCTGCCATTATCTGGCCGCCCCTGTTTCTTTTGCATTTTTTGCCTTATTCTGCCCTAAAAATTTGGGCTTGAAATCTCAAACTAATGCCCTAATTTTGTTTTTGAAAGCGTCTAGAACACTTCCACACTTTCTTTCCATTTTTTCAGTTATGGGGGTTATTCATGCACTAATTTATAAAGTGCCGCAAATAATATTGGGATAAAAATATTGAATTATGGGGGGTTCATAGAGGTGTGTCGAGTGCATTTCCAAGTTGTACCAAGAGCACTTCCACAGAGATATGTCAAGATCACCTCCACTACTCCATCATTCTTCAACATTTTTCCTGCATTGTATTGAGATGTGTTACGAACACTTCCACTACAACATCATCATCACCTATTGCTACATTAGAGTTCAGAGTTGCTTCATAGAAGGCTTCCAGAGATTCTTCATATTTGTGATTAGCAATCATCTTATAGATCCTGCAAATTCTAATAGTTATTATGCAATTCTGGGTCATTTCATTTTGAAATTGCTATCTATTTCCCATCGCCTAGGGTTAGTTACTTGTTGGAGGAGCTAGCACTCATATTAGAGGGATCATGGGCATTTATCTCATCCTAATTTGCAATCAGATTTTATATCAAACTTTATATAAGATTTTAGAATCCATATCAGTTCTACAGATCAAGGGTTTTTGGAGACATATTCATCATCTTTTGGTACCTGTTATCATCTAGAGTTTGGCAGCCATCTTGGGAATCAAGTGCTACATTATTGAAGGAGAATCGTGGCATTTGAAGGAGGTTTATCAAACATTAGAAATTATGCATTAGATCTTCCCTAGATTAGAATTGTATATATATATTTTTTGATTCATAATAAAGATCTATATTAAAATATATGTCAAAAAATAGAGAGCTTACAGCCTATCCATGGCTGGCATATATGACATTACGATAGCCTAATACATACTAGGAGACAGTAACTATGACCACGCAGGGTCATCACTATAACTATCCAGAAGAAATTTAACCTCCTAATAACTATAATAGCCTTGCTTCTGCTATACAAAAAGAAGCGAAGGGACCAACATCAACTAGATAACATATTCAGACAACTTCCTATTGAAGCATTCCACCCAGTCGAGACTATCCACTGCCACCATGCCAAGGGATTTTTTGATGTAGTCCACTGCTATCTCCGCCCGCTCTTTCAACAACACCATCTCATAGCCTCTAGTATCCAGGATGAACGGGAATAATTTTATGACCTTGCCAGAATCTTCAAGCAGAGCCCAATCTCTTGGGCGGGGGATACCAATGCCAGGTCTAGAAACCTATAGAGAAAACTCCAAATCCCCTAGATGCTCATGATTAAAAATACCTTTCATTATTGCCTCTGCCTCAGCTTTGTCTAACCCTATTTTGAGCAGCATAGCAAGCACCCGGGAGGAGATATCTATGTCCACCCTATACCTCTCATTGTTCTATAAGAAAGCTTTCCCTAGGAGCTTTTTAACAGCCCCCACCGTCAATTCATCTGAACACCGGATCATTCTCTGCAACCTAAGGTCAGTAACTACCCCGATGAAGGCCATCTGTCTTTTTTTACTAGTAAGTCTAACTGGGGTGTCCATTCCCCCATAGTGAATGGCTTCTACAGAGATTATAACAACAAAATATGAAGGCATTTGGCGGTTTACAAGGGGAGAAAATAGGTTGAGATTGCTACCTCCTCAAACTGCTTATCAAAAGCCTGCCGAAGCTTCTCAATTTCCAACTGAACTACCAGCCAACGCATACCAGTCTAAACACTTACCAAAATGAATGCGGCATCCCTTCCACTTGTGCCATCATTACTGCCCCTGCAAATCATCATTACCCCTACCCTGTCTCGGCCTTGCCACCCATCATGAGGTGGCAAGGCTCCCTCCCAGCCACCCACCAATTAGAATTGTATATTAGTGTCTATATATTGTATGTTTTGTTTTCTTATGCATCCTATTGTTGAAGATATCAATCGAGTATGTCTATGTATTGAAAACTCATTCAAATATTTAATTTGAATAAATAATACCTTGTTGTTCCAAGTATATCAAAACTCTAATTTGTTATTATAGTCCACTTGTTTATTGTTATTTCATTTGCAAAGTAATCTATTTTGGCACTATTATATGGCAAATGCATTCACAAACTAAAATTTCATAAAACCCATTCAAACAAGCAAAAAAAACCAATTTAGAAATTCAGATCAGATTGGATAAGGGTTCTTATACCACCTTCCTAACACTTTTCAAAATGGCACTATTTAGAGAAGAATAATTATTTCACTATACAATTAAAGTTTAAATAATGCTTTCCACTCTTTGACAAACATGGGGCTAAGAATCTACTCCAAAACAAATGAATCCAAAGGAAATGTAGCAATTCCCTCCTCTTAAATTTATAAGTACAAAAGACTAATAGTAACAAAAAATTAAACAAAAGTAACAGATAAATACTAAGAAACCATAGTGAAAAACCAGCAAGTCAAAATTGAATTTATGTGTAGTAAAAGTGAGTTAGATATTTGGAAAGTTAGTTAAGTGTAGCAAAAGTGACTTAGATATTTGGAAAATTGGTAAAAACGACTTAAAGTATGGAGAATGTAAAGTCACTTTTATCAAAGGGAAAATAAAATATAATAAAATGACAAAATAAAACATTATTTTATTATCAAAGTTAGACGTCCCACTTGGAGAAGGAAAAGTGAAATAACACAATATTTTAATCCCAAATTATGGTGGTGGACATGAAATTTGTCTAAAATATTGCAAAATTGGGTGCTCCACTTGAGGGTTATAAAATAAGGTGTTTGGGAGGTCATTTTCATCATTGTGTATTTTGGATATTTTCCTTTGAGCTGCAACATTAGTTCAACCATTTTCTGAGGATGGAAACCCTTGGAAAATTTATGGATTCGATGAAAACCTAATTCCACTTTAAGAGGTGGATCCATATGAGGTTTACCATTGAGTTTATTGCAAGTTTTTGGCATGGATCTGGAGCTTCAATCAACATATTATTTGCAGGTTTATGTCAGCTAGGACCTTTGAAGGCCAAATTGA
Organism: Cunninghamia lanceolata; assembly: GCA_027924645.1. Taxonomy (NCBI): domain Eukaryota; kingdom Viridiplantae; phylum Streptophyta; class Pinopsida; order Cupressales; family Cupressaceae; genus Cunninghamia; species Cunninghamia lanceolata. The sequence goes on from BSBN01000739.1 coordinate 5,881,021, forward strand.
TGAGATTTGTGTCAAATATCAATTTTGATTTGGAGAGATATTAGCACTAGGGTTTGATATGGCATTATTATTCATGTTTGATTGGTATGGCTAGCCCAAGGAATGATTTATGAATGTGTTATTATGTAGTTCTAGGTCATTTCATGGTGAAATTGCTATCTATTTCCCATCACCTTGGCATAGTTACTTGTTGGAGGAGCTAGCGCTCATATTAGAGGGATCATGGGCATTTATCTCTTCCTGATTTGCAATCAGATTTTATATCAAACTTTATATAAGATTTTAGAATTCATATTAGTTCTATAGATCAAGGGTTTTTGGAGACATATTCATCATCTTTTGGTACATGTTATCATCTAGAGTTTGGTGGTCATCTTGGGAGTCAAGCACTACATCATTGAAGGAGAATCGTGGCATTTGAAGGAGGTTTATCAGACATTTCATACATCAGAAATTCTATATTAGATCTTCCCTAAATTAGAATTGTATATTAGTGTCTATATAATGTATGTTTTGCTTTCTTATGCATTCTATTATTGAAGATATCAATCGGGTATGTCTATGTATTAAAAACTCATTCAAATCTTTAATTTGAATAAAGAATACTTTGTTGTTGCAAGTATATTAGAACTCTGATTTGTTATTATAGTCCACTTGTTTATTGTTATTTCATTTGCAAAGTACTCTATTTTGGCACTATTATATGGCAAATGCATTCACAAACTGAAATTTTATAAAGCCCATTCAAACAAGCAAAACAAACCAATTCACAAATTTAGATCAGATTGGGTAAGGGTTCTTATACCACCTTCCTAACACATTTCAAAATGGCACTATTTAAAGAAGAATAATGATTTCACTTTACAATTAAAGTTTAAATAATGCTTTCCACTTTTTGACAAACATGGGGCTAAGAATCTACTCCAAAACATATGAATCCAAAGGAAATGTACAAATACCCTCCTCTTAAATTTATAGGTACAAAAGAATAATAGTGGCAAAAAATTAAACAAAAGCAACAGATAAATACTAAGAAACCATAGTGAAAAGCCAACAATTGTGTTAAAATTTGGTTAATTTGTTTCGTAATTGATACTGCTAATATTTAGTATTTATAACTTAATTATATTTATTTTATATATAATATATATAGTCTCTAATATAATTGTATTTATTCTTGTATAGTATATTTTTGAGTGTTTGTGTTGTCTCTTATTAATTATTATTTATGCAATTACAATTGCTTGGCTTAAGATGAGCTCTAGGAGATTGTATTAGCTATAGCATTTAGTATTGTAAGATGGTCAATATGTAATGTTAGCAGTTAAGCAATTGGTAATATTAAAAATGTCTTTTGGGGGGAAAAAACTAATTGATCCATATTCTTTGCATTCTTCTATGGTTGATGTCGTTACTAACACCAAGCATTATGTTTTTGTTACTAATATAATCTGCATACTTCATCACACCACCATGGAGAACTCACTACAACTTCAAATGGCTTTTACTGCATTAAAAATATAAAAATATCTCTACCTTATGTAATCATCCACAACATCATACTAATGTTTTATCCTTCAATACACATGAAAAGAAACAAGACACCACACAAAGATCCAACTTATACACACTGCCACAGTCAGAAAACGATTATTAGAAGGTTGATGTTTGACCTAGTTTGCGCAGAGCCTATCGTCCATCAAGAGAGTTGGAAACGGAAGCATCTGTGCTGCGACCGTAATATGGAGGAGACTTCCAAGAACTGCTGGGTCCACTCATCTCCAAATAAAACAGATCATTAAAACCTGGTATTGGAGATTCTTCTTCAAGTATTTGAAGAACTTGTCTCATGCCAAGCCTGCCTTCTGGATGAGGATTAGAACAGAGAAGCCCAAGTTTAAGCACTCTCTCCATCTCAGCTTCAACATATTGCCCACCAAGATTCCGGTCGGCTGCATCCATCAGAGTGCCTGTGGCATGCAGCTCCCTCACCCAGTCCACCATAACTATTTGACCAGATTGGAGAGAGGGATCGACAGGTCTCCTTCCGCATGCAACCTCCAACATAAAAATACCAAAGCTGAACACATCTGTGGCGGGGCTGGCCTTTCCTCTGTGTATGAGCTCAGGTGCGATGTATCCCAGCGTTCCCACCACACGACTAGTATGCGAGTTTTCGTTATGCTCGTACAGACGGGCAAGCCCAAAATCTCCTAGCTTTATGTTGAGCTCCAAGTCCAGCAAAACGTTGCTGGACTTGATGTCTCTGTGCACTACACGCTTCTCCCACTCTTCATGAAGATACAGCAGCCCCGCAGCAACATCTCTCAGGATTCTGTACCTTTGAGCCCATCCTAGCACCATTTCTGGGTTTCCAAATATCATCTTGTCCAGGCTCCCATTTGGCATGTGGTCATAAACTATGAATAGTTTTTTTCCCAGCCTGCAGAAGCCTCTGATCTGCACAAGATTTCGATGTTGAAGGCGACCAAGACTGGAGATCTCTGCTATGAATTCTTTCACCCCTTCATAGGTTTCTCTAAGAATACATTTCACCGCTACTTGGAGGCCGTTTGTGGGAAGGACTCCTCTGTAGACCCGACCGAAGCCTCCGGATCCCAAAAGTTGTTCGTCTGCGAAGCCCTTGGTTGCAATATGTAAGTCTTTGTAGTTAAGCCTGTGAGGCCAATACTCCTTCTCCCATTCTTCGATGATATCTCTGTGCTGGTTTCTCTTCAACTGAACAAGTGATGCTACCGCAACTACCAGGAGGAGGACGACGCAAGCTGTGCTTATGCCGGCTATTAGTGCGCGATTTGAGCTCTTCAATTTTCTCTGTGCAAAGGATGGAAGATTAGACGTATTCAGGAGCGGGGCGGCTCCGTTTGTAGTAAAGCTCCAGGCGAGGATGTAATTCTCGTCAATAAGGCTTCCTGTAGCTGCTGAGAAACCAACGTACATTTCTTCTTCAAAAATGTTGGACAGAGACATATTTTTGACATACATCAGTGGCTTTTCTGGGCGATATAAACCAGCCTCTGCAATGGTGACATTGAGCTCTTTTAGAAGATGGTCATAATCAACCCAAGCTTGAATTTTCTGTCCATTTTTGAGATCCAAATTTCGGAACTGGCTGTTGCCAATCCAGTAGCCTGCAGGAGCAGAGTGTACAGACCAGAGGTCATTGAGATCCACACCTACGTGATTGTTGTTGATGTCGTGAAATTCGCCGTTCTTTACTGTGTCAAACTCGACTGCAAACAGATGATTAGAGGGCTCTCCCATGCTTGAAAAATTGGGAAGCAAGCCAAGGTACTCAGCTTCTAAAAATCCCTGTGGAGATCTGTGGGGCGTCATTATAAACGCCAGTCCATGCCCGCTAATTGACTCTGATGAAGGAACAATGCTAAACACAAAAGTGGTGCTGAAAGACAAAGTAGAATTCGGAGACCCACGATTTTTCATACGGAAAGGATGTCGATAGAAAGCACGGCCGATGCTGTATTCGGATCGATGATTAAGAGAGATGGCATCGGATTGCACTGAAGCATCCCCAAACAATTCAAGAGTTGATGCATTGAATTGGTCGAAGTTAAAACTAAAATGGCCTTGTGCAATAAGCGAGGAAGGGAGGAGGAAAAGTAGGAGGACCACACTCACGCTAGCCATTTTCGAGCTTCTGTTTCAACTCGAAACATATGACCAAAATAAATCAAAATCCAATACAAAACACAAGGCAGATGACAAACAAATTGAAATTATCTTTGATATATAGAAGCCCAAATTGAGGTAGGAGAACACTAAAGAGAAGGAAAGTCTATCTGAGTAAACCGAGCTTACAAAATGGTAGAGATTTACCCATTTGAGTCTTGTAAAATTTCCATCGTTTTAGCTTGTTTTCCCTTCTCATTGACCGAATAGAAAATTTTAGCAAACCTAAGCTGTCTACCTACAATGCGGTCGGCGGTTCCTTCGAACAAGTTCTAATCAATGGCGAAAGCAGGCTCAAATACCGGGGTAATGTAAGGTCTTTGCTTCATTCTAATAAGATAAGGTAATGTTTAGTAAAGGCTAAAATTAGTTTAAGAGTTTGGAAATGTGAAAGGGTAGTATAAGTTTGTAAGTGTAATTTTAATATAATTAAAAGGGAAAAATGAGTATTTAATGGATATTATATAAAAATAAATCATATTATTTAATAGTTTGCAAGTTTTATTATATTTACAAATTTGTTATAATTTGTCATTTATCATAATTTAATTTTGAAGAAGGAATAATGTGAATGCAAATATTAATCTTTTAAATGTAAACTATGCAATGTATGTAAACTATCTCATAGATTAGTTATTTGTATATTTTTAAGATTTTTTTTTCAATATAATGACAATTTATTTTAAAAATTACCATGAAGGCGCTATATCCACAAGCGTTTCTTAGAAAGTTATGATCACAACAAATATGATAAATTGAGGATGTGTGTCTATTACAAACTAGAGAAAGAGAAAATAAGTGTAGTGTTGATGCATGTTTTGACATGTCAACAAGTTGAAACAAAATCCTTCTCGTATTTGAAAGTTGTTTAACCCAAGAGTCTTCAATGAAATTTTGTAAGTCTTTGAAGCACTCAAATGATTCAACAAGTAGGTGGTTTTACTGTCTTGTTCAAGAGGCTCTAGTGGAATCTGAATGAATTATCACTAATTCTTCATTGTTGTGATGGTCTTCTATCTAGTTTATTGGTTATCCTAATTGTGATAAAGTCCATTGTTGGTTCAAATCTCATTTATACATTCATTAGGTTTCAAATTTCCAAGTTTATGCATTACGTGAATTCATTAATTTTCTCAAACATATGTTGAAATCATAAATTAAATCTAAAACTAAAAATATACTAATCGACATGATAAAAATCATGCAATGGAAGACAAGAGAGAGAAGGGGTTAGAATGAGCCTAGTAGGTCCCATTCTCTTACAACACTCTATGAGCAAACAAACCCAACATTAACCATTCTTTTCTTGGCCTGAAGACTTGTAACCAATATAGAACAAGGTGAAATCACTTGAGGAAAGAGTATGCTGAAAAACATAATTGGAAACCACCTTATTTGTAGGCATAGGTTGTAAATAAAGCTCCTATAGTTATTTACAAGAAGCATATTCTATTTTTAGGTTGCATGGAAGTGTTTAGATTGATTGTGTAAAGTATCTCACCATGGGAAAGATACCAGTAATGTGAAACATGTTTTAGATCCATTGAATGATAAAGATTTTAACAATTCAATAAAAGAAACTGCAAGACCATGACTAGAAATCGAAGAATAAAAAGATCAAGAAGAGTAGAAAATAAGTTCTATCCACTCATAGTAGCTTCCAAATGGTTTCCAATCTTTTGCAAGTTATATTTTTTACATATTTATAGTCTTTACCATTGTAGGGAAACTAAAGAGTTTTCCCTCCTAGCCTAACAAATAAGGAAAAAATGATAATCACATTCAATAATATGATATTTTCTAAGATAAAATTTGTTTAGGGTTAAAAAGAGGTGGGTTGATTTCAATAGTTTATGTGGAATCCTCCTTTCACACCAAACATTCTAAGGGCATATCAACTGAGTTGAACCTCCAATTTGTGCAAGAGGATTCACCTAATGGGTTGGGCTGCCACTTGGTACACTGTGGAAACTCAAGTGTTATTAAACAATGTCTCTATCTAATGCTCAACTGCTCTCAAAACCCTAATTAAGCAAAATAGTAAGCAAATTGATGAATTACAACAAATCCTTTTAAGACAAGGTGAAGGACAGAGATCCTTACCTCACTATTTTTTGAAGATTAGAACGCAAAAAAGTTGAGGATACTAGTGCTAGAAACCAAGTCCAAGGTACTATTTTCTTTGTAGAATCTGGATCTTCTTCCGACACTGATCTTCACTATAACTTCAGTTTCTATTTGTGCAACTTCGGAGGACACTGGTGCTAGCGCCCTTGTCCTGAAAAGGCTCTGATGTCCTACTTTCTTTTGGATCCTGAATCCTTGTTGTCTATCATCCTCCTCTGCAACTCTACTCCATCCAGATGTGACACCTATAACTTGCAATCACAAGGAGTGTGGGAGGGGGTTGTGGTGTTTAAAGGCTTGCCTTAGTCAAGTCCTGAAGAGACATTCAAGTCTTCTAGACACCGTTGTTAGATAAGAGTGTGTATCCCTCTAGGATAGAGGTAAAATCCAAATAATAAATGATTCAAACACAAATAGATATCACCTTGAAGTATAGATCTCACATGAAGGCTCTTTAATCACATTAGAAGATGAAATCAAATCTACAATCACAAACACAATAACAATGCTCTGCTCTACAACAATGAATATTTTGAATGCTTTCAAATCACTAGTATGCCTAAAATTCATAATCATCTTCTAGTTTTCAAATGAAATGCTAAACATGCTTATATATGCAACTACAAAGATTCCCACTAAGAATTCCATAATTCAAACTTAGGATGTCGGCATACGACCCAAATAATGGTCACAAAATAGACATAAAAGTTTAGGGCTGACCTAAAATAGGGTAGGACTAGGGTGCTAACGCCCAAGTCCACTCTCCCATTTTAGGTCAAGACTCATTAATATAGCACCCCTAGGTCCTACTTGCCATAACACTTAGGGGTTTTCTCACCGAGATTCAAATTTAACATGCAAGATGCTTATAATGCATTCTAAAGACCTAGGAGCTAAACCTTAAGAGGGAAAAGCCCCCAAGGGGATATCTTCCAACATAACATTTAGTACCCACTTTAATGTAAGTATAAACACAAGGCCAATACATGCATTAAAGTAAGGTCAACAAACACATCAAACATGCCAAGCACGATGAAGACACGCCAAACACATTGAGTACAATAACAAGCATGCAAAACATGGAGAAGACAATTATAGTCACACAAGACAGGGAGAAGATAACATTGAAGACACAACGAATACAATGAATGCAGTGATTATTTCTTTTTTCTTTTTCATTTTCATATATATGAATGAATGAGATGCATGAAAAGTAACAATGCAACATACAATCCCAAAGGGAAAACATGCCATACAAAACCTCAAGTGTAAGTGGAGCACGTTGCTACGTATACACAAGAGGGGAAAGCATGCCATATAAAGCCCAAGTGGGGGTTAGCCACACAAGAGGGAAAACACATAGAAGACATGGAGAAAACATGACAAACAAGGTGATGGAAGGAACTTATTGCTAAGCCCCCACCATCTCAGGCACATTAGAGGCTCACATCAACAATTGGGCTTCACCACAACAATCGCCGAAGACACACTTAAGGGTTAGGCTAGTCTCAGATCCACCCTGCCTCCTCAGAGGACTTTTTGGAAAATGATAGCATGTGTAATCTCCTCAAGAAATACACCATCCCTGCCTTTCGCAGAAGGGCTTAAAATAAAAGGATATGCACGATATCCGGCCTCTACAAAGGGCTTAATGATTGCAATATTAAAAGAAAGGTGTGATCTCGCTTGGGGATACAACATCCTGCCTCTGTAGAGGGCTTACACACACGCTTTGTTAGTACCAAAATCATTAGACAACTTACCTTATATAAGCCCCCACCTTAAGGTGGTTGAAATCATGTACCAATATCAAGCATGTTAAGGTAGAGAGAAAACACACAAGGGAACACAAGCTCTTGCAAAGCCCGTGCCCCCCAGAGGTGACATGTACTTTACGATCACCAAATGTTCCCACATTCACAAAATTTCCTACAAGAAAAGGTTAGAAATCTTTCCATAAGATAATAAACACATCACATGATAATCAACATTGCATAAGCACATCAAGAGAATCAAAGTGCACAGAGCAAAAGTATTGTTAAAGTTTTGTTAGCATGATAAGATAACATCAAATATCGCACAGAGTGATTCTACTAGCCAAGCATCAGATAATATATATCAACCCCATCGTCATGTATGGACTAGGTCCATTTTTTGATTTATTACTGAAGGGACACATGGTCCTTATTGGTATTATATGTTTTTCATCATCAACTAACTAGATAGAACCACTATGAGAAGGAAAGCAATAAATCGAGAGAGGAGAGACAAGTGCCTTAGGGACAATCATGTAGGAGGGTACCCCTAAGTCACCAACTGCAATGCTATGTCCATAAGACATAACACACAACAATGAAAATAGAGGGGAGGTGATATAGAAGAATGATGATACAAATAGAACAAGAGTTACAACAGAGGTAGTCTCCTAGTATCCTTGACCTTACAAAAGAATCAAGGGTCATCCTAGGAGGCCTAAACAACACATAACACATCATGGGGGATTCACAACATGAGAGAGAAAAGGGTTAGAAATAATTAACTGATAGATCCCAATGTTAAGAACATACATATCTAGGAAGAGGCCACCCTTGAGAGCAACTATAATAGTTTCTACAACGAGTGTGGCTTCTCAACTCAAGATGTCTCTCATGTTGTTTTGGTCTTGTTGATATTGAATTACCATTAAGTTTAGGACGATGAGAGGCTTTCTTTTCTTTAAAAGGTTTATATCCATTGTCGCTTGAGTAATGTCTCAAAGTGGATTCTATAGGTACTCGAATCCCTTGTTTATTTACACCACATCCATTACCTACATAGTCATAGTTGTTATAAAGCATTTTAAATCATTGACCATAGAGGGATGTCAGTTCCTTAGAATATGGTGAAGCCTCATAGGTCTCATAATTTGTAGTATAAGTGAGAGTATTGTCTTTATTTGCTACCAAGTAGACTTTGTTTTTCTTAGGAGCTTCAAAAGATTGCTTGGATGAGATCTATGCAACTTTTGATGTGTCAGGGCTATTAAGTTTATATTCCCTTGTATTACAAGGATTAAAATCTAATGAACCCCAATCATCATGAAAAAGTGCATTCGATGGTTGAGGGTCTTGCACAACATTATCTGTGGCAAGAGGTTGAAGAGAGGCATAGAATGATTTATTTATTTGATAATAAAAGCATATACAAGATGCGTATTGTATACGCCTAAAAATGACACAAATCATCCTAAATAAATATTCTAAATATTTATTCCCTTCTTCTATTAATTAAATAAATATTCTAAATTTATTTAATCGATTCACTGTTCCATAATTAAATAAATTCAATTTATTTAATTAAAATCCTTCCATTTGTCCTTCACAATTAAATAATCATAAATTATTTAATTAATCCTATTTCCTCTATCCTAAAGTTCTAAATTCAAAATTCCATGTCACCTTTCCACCTCACCTTGTCCACCTCATCAGGTTGCACATGTAATTAAATATATTTAATATTTAATTATCTTATTTTCCCTCACCCACATGGCCTATTTCTTCTCCAATCAGAGGTCAGTTAACCAATCAATCAAGTCTGTTAACTAACCTGTCAGTTGAGTCAAAACCTCAATCAATCCAGTCAGTTCCACAATCCACTCTTCTAACTGATCAATCAATTCTGTTAACAGACCAGTCAATGGAGTTAACTCTCCAATCAGTTTTGTCACATCCCACCTTTCATGATGGAGCTGGGACACTTGTCACATTTCCACTGGTTGCACATTCCTCAACCATCCTCAACCGTTGATCTTCATATCTTCTCTCAACCGTTGATTCCTATTCCTCTGGGTCTATAAATGAAGCTTCATCCCTTCATTCTAATCATCCAGGCTTTTGACATCGTTACTCTGCAGAAATATCACCAGCGCGCCTTTGGCACCCATTTGTCATCCACAAGCTTGAGATCACCATTGTTGCATTGGAGCTCACCTTCATTGCATATCACACTATAGCCGTTCACCATCAACTTCCTCCAACAGCTTTTAAAAGATTGCACTCTCTGAGGGCTCATCTCATCTGCGAAAGGACGATTCGTGATAGGCGAACAACAGAAGTTTCGAAATGGAAGAGGTTTGCTGTGTTTGTTCATTGCTTTGTTTATTTGAATCTTCTTTGTTTCTCTATTCTGTTGATGTTTGGGTCATCTGTTATTCATTTGATTGATGCACTATTTTACCCTCACATTTTTGGCGCCCACCGTGGGGCCGCTGCCCCTTTATTTTACCGTTTTTGAGCTTTTTTGAAGGCAGGTTCCGTACAGACCCCGCAGAGTCACGCACAGGTTCTTTCGGCGCATCTGTTCATTTTTACGGTGCTTTTGAAGACTGTTACGGCGCTTTTGTAAAACTACGCATTTGTTGACTGTAACGGCACTTTTATAGACTGTTGCTGCGCTTTTGTTGAAACTGCGCATTTGTTGATTTTTGCTGCGCTTTCATATAATATTGCTGCGCATGCGTTAAAACGGCGCATCCATTGTCTGTTACGGCGCTTATGACAACTGTTGCTGCGCATACGTTAAAACTGCGCATCTGTTCATTTTAACGGCGCATTTGTTCATTTTTACGGCGCATTCGTTAATGTTGCGCTTCTATTGATCACTTCTGCGCATCTGATCACTGAAGCTGCGCATTTGTAACTGACTCAGGTTTTGGTTCTTTTCTAGGGTATTTTGCTAACGCTAACCCTTTTGCAGGTGTTTGCTGGAGCGGTTTTGCAGGTTAGGCTCGGGTTCAGTTACATGTAGTTGCATCTAACTAGCTCACCTTTCATTTTCTGGGAAAGAGTAAAATGGCTGTTCATTACAAATCTTCATCTAGTCTTAATTAGGGAGGAAGTAACTGGTTTATTTCATGCTTGCATTGCAAACAAACTTCCAAGTTATTGCTATCTAAGACTTAAAATTGAACTCACAACTGCATTCTGAAGTTAAAATGAACCATTGCTATATCGTGAGACCTGAATTTCAAAGTTAACAATCCCGTGCAACGTGGACTTAAAAATTGAACTCACAACTGCATTCTGGAGTTAAAATGAACCATTGCTATATCGTGAGACCTGAATTTCAAAGTTAACAATCTCGCGCAACATGGATTTAAAATTGAACTCACAACTGCTTTCTGGGACTTAAAATTGAACCACTGCAATATTGTCAAAATCACTTCAAAGTTTTGTTTGACTAGCTTAGCCCATTTAGTTTTTATCTTTTTAATTAGGGTGGATTAAATCAGTGTGTTCTGTGTTTGCGAATGACAATAGGCTTATGCTCTCCCCTCTTCTGGGTGATCAGAGTGCCAGACTTGTCATTCTACTTGTTTAACCTTTAGGAGGGGCCTGCCCTTGGATGCACGCTTGTCCAAGCGGGAACGACCCTGAGTGGTAACAGGCTAACGCCAAGCCCTACCGAGCCACTTAAAATAAATTGTGCTTGAGGTGAAAACCTCCTGCAACGAGTGCTGTTATGTTACACCGACGGCCAACCTCCCCCAAAACCCTCTTAGGCGCAACCCTGTGAGGCTGGGAGACTCCATAACGGAGAGTAGCGCCGCCGCACGTGTAACCACTTGAACGGTTGCCCGAATTACAAACCTCTTGTTTTAGTGGCCCAAATCCCTTATAATCCATTTCTCGCCTAGGATTTTGTACTTGCTTTTGTCCAAAATAGAGTCGAAAAACTACAAAAACAATGAAAAACTACAAAACATTCTTTGTGCTTGCTGTGTTTTCTTGCTAAATTAATTCATAAAATCAGATCAGGAAGACTTATTCCAGCCAAAAATTACCCAAAAACAGAGAAAAATCTCAAAAATACCAGAACTGCGCATATATCCATTTCTGCGGCGCATATACGGCGACTTACTGCGCTTTTGTACCGACTTACGGCGCTTTTGTACTTTCTGCTGCGCATATACTCTGTTCTGCTGCGCTTTTACAGCGGCTTGCTGCGCATATACGCCGACCTACTGCGCATATACTTTTCTGCTGCGCATTTGCATACTGTTACCGCGCATACATACCTCACCAGAGCGGCGCTTATACAGCGACTTACTGCGCATTTACCTATTCTTGCTGCGCATCTGTTTCTACGCATGTGTGACAGTGAGCATCTGCTCTATTTTTGAGAAATTTTCATCAGCTGTTTGGAGTACCCATTTCAGCCTAGTTCCATTTTCCGAGGTCAGAATCAACCTTGCAGTCAACTTTCACCCATTTCACCCGTTTCTCTCTCTTTCGACGATCGTCCCCGTCACCTTCTGTCCTAGTCACTCTTACCCCATCGTCATTCTGTCCCATACCGATTCGACATAGGTCCTTCTTTAGTGAGTTCACGTAAGCCTAGTAGGTCACAGTACCTTTTGCTAGTAGTCTTGTTGAACGACTGAGCCCTACACAGTGAGACTGGTATCGACTACCCTTGCTAGTGGCTGGAGTCTTGTGTCAACCGTCTTACCTGAAGTCATTGAGCGAGAGAACCCTTTGTCCAAGTCTTGTCCTAGATATCCCATTCATTACAGTCTTAGTCGGCACCTTGCCAAAATTTCTAATCCTTGTCCATTTCGTCCCACCCCACCTTGCATGGTTCTTACTCGATCCCAGTACAACAAGCTAACTGAAATGGCCGACCCTTCCGATCACATCGCCCCACCACACGATGATGATGAAGAATTTTCTCGTGAAGAATTAGTGGCACACATGCAAGATAGCAAATTCCAACGCCTAGTGGAGCGAGTACTCCTTGAAGATCCCACCAAATATTTCCATCATCTTGCTAGTCTCGGACTCAAACTCCCCGCAGACTTTGACATTAGCTCCATCATGGAAAATGCAGACAATGAACATGAGAGGGACACAAATGACACAGCCCCAAAGGCACATGAGAGAGGCACAAATGACACAGTCCCCCAGGCCAATGCAAGCGGAAAACAACACATAGATCAAAATGCTCCTATAGCGGATGTGAGACAACAAATTGAGAGTCTCCAGCGAGAAATCTCCAACCTTAAGATTGGCACCAGTTCCAAGAACTACTCCTTGGAAGATATAGCACCATACCCCTTTGACAGAAGTGTGGTCATGAAACCTTTCCCCTTTCAGTTCGGAATCCCGAAATTTGACAAATACAAAGGGAAGGGGGATCCTAGAGATCATATCAGGGAATTCACTGCAGCATGTTTAGAAGTAGCTCACAACGAGACCTACTTAATGAGACTATTCCCAAGATCTTTAGGGGGTCAGGCTATGGAGTGGTTCTCGCGTCTTCCACCTGGTATCAAAACTTTTGATGAACTTGTCAATAAATTCATAACGCACTTCTCTTACAACATAGAACACGAAGTATCTATGCTCGACCTATGCAACACCAAACAAAAAGGTGGAGAGTCTTTCGCCACCTTCTTACAACGATGGCGACAGCTAGCTAGCAAGTGTTCTTACGACATGCCTGAGAAACAACTATTGGAAATGTTTGTTCACAATTTGAATCCCGATCTTAGCTATCAAATTCAGATACAATGCCCTACCTCATTCACCAAAGTCATCGAAATGGGGCTATTCATTGAGAAAGCTATGATCGCTAAAGTAACTCTCAAGCTCTACAAGGACACGCCTCCTTCCAATTACACAACCGACAAGTCAAAGTTTTGGACCAAGAACAAGAATGTGGTCAACGATGGAGTAGTGGATGCCAAGGCGGCAGCCCCTAAACAACAACCCATATTCACTCTTAAGGAAGAAGCAAATAACGGTGCACTCAACAAGCCACCCCCTCGGGAATCTAGACCTTGGTTCAATTCGAACCCAAGGAGAAAATTCACGCCGTTAGGAGAATCTCAAGAGTCTGCTCTCAGGAAGTTGTTGGCTAACAATGAAATTTCTCTACCGCCAACAAGTGACTATGAGCCTATAGTCAAACCTCCCTATTGGAAGGACACAGACTATTGTGAGTATCATCGAGGAAGGGGGCACACAACCAATAATTGCATCCGTCTTAAGAACGTCATACAAGATATACTGGACCAAAATCAGGGAGGAACACAACATCATACCTCCAATGAATCTCATGTGGCCTACCGAGATCCTCTCCTAAACCACAACCGGCCATATAACAACAATCACAACGGCGGCCACAACAACAATGGTTACAACCACAACAATGGTCACAATGGCAACAACTCCAATGGTCATAACAATAATGACAACAATCGTAACAGGCCAAACCAGAACAGTGGGTCGAGTAATGCTAACTATGCAAGCGTTCCCTTTGAGTACACCATTAACTGCATTTCTGAGCATGTTCCACAAGTCAACGTCATATCCCCCAACCAACAACCAGGACCTAACGGAACTGGTTGTAGTATAATTACCCGCAGTGGTAGAGTCACGATCAACACCACTCCTCCAAGGTCGTCGCCATCTCCGTCCAACCCCCGCCCATATAATGTCATCGACCAATTGCAAAAGACTCCGGCTCATATTTCTATATTGGAGCTCCTGCGTCTATCTCCTTCTCATAAGGAGATTCTTGAGAAAGCCTTAGTGGAGACTACTGTCCCCACTAACCTAGCCCAAGAAAAGTTTCAAACCATGGTGGGTAATTTGACATCCTCCCCTTCCATATCATTCACAGAACAAGATGACCTTTCCATGTCTCAACCCCACAACACTCCTCTACACATTGTCGCATTCGTACACAGGCACCGCATCAAGAGGGTTCTCATTGATGGGGGTGCCAGTTTAAATATTTGCACTTTGAAGCTAGTCCTTGCATTGGGGTTCTCTGAACAGGCAGTGGATCCACGGAGAAAGATTACCATAAAGGCCTATGACGAGGAGGAGCGCACCATGAAGGGCACGGTTGTCCTACCCATTCAAGTGGGACCGGTTATTAAAGATGTGGTGTGCCAAGTCCTTGATCGGGAGCTTGCTTACAATATTCTACTAGGGAGACCATGGATCCATGCCATGAAAGCTGTCCCCTCCACCTACCATCAATGCATAAAGTTCCCACACGATGGCAAGCAGGTCACCATACACGGCGACCCCGACCCCTACCAGCATTGCAACTCATTCCAAGCCAAACCGGAATGTGTCATTCCCAACAACCGAGCCCATATCTCCCCTACTCCGCCACAAGACCATACTGCTGAAGCTTCCTCTTCACAGCCCAAACCCATGAAAATCACCATAAAAGAAAATGGCGTGGGGGAATACCAGATTGAGCACAGCCTCAACCTTGCAAAAATGCCCTTGTCTCCTCGCTCCTTTGGCCAGCCCAAACATCAACCCAGGCATTTTCCAAAGCCCTCTGCTCCTCCTACAACTCCCGCAAACCCCTTTGTAAAATGGGGGACCTTATCTGATGAATCAGAGGAGCGAGATCTCTTACAATGGCTCTATGCCGAAGAAGAAAACACATCCCAAGATCCACCCAGACTCCCTACAGAGCTCTATGGGCGAGGTGAAACCATCTTGCATAGGATGGGATATGAAGGACAAGGCCCTATCGGCCTCAGAAAAGAGGGGATCATCGAACCTATACAACCCTCTTCCTCCTCTTTGGCTAGAAACACGACTGGCCTAGGCTACAAAGGTAAAGGTAAAGCCAAAGAAAATGCCTGCCTAGTGGAGACAATTCAAACACTCCAAGGGGATAGTGACGCAGATTCAGATGATTCCAATCAGTATGAATGGGACGAGCTGACAGAACACTCCTACGATGACAAGGAGATTGATACCATCCAAACCCTTAGCCCATATCATGAGAGACAAACGCAACGGGACAGACCACTGGAGTCTGATTTGCCCCTCCCTGAAGTTATGGCTTTCGAGGAAAGTATCGATTCCATTGCGATAAACAACCTGGAAGAAAGTACCACCCAGAACACTACCCCCACCTGTGCTCCTAGTATTTCCATCCACACTATCAACGAATCAGGTCTTTCATCCGACTCCCTTCCCCTCTTACACCCTGAGCTTATTGACTGGGACCTGAAAGGGACCCCTCAATTAGATGTGTTCCAGAACGATGATGCCTACATTGACTATATGGGACTTCGAGATCATTTACCAAAAGGAGATCATAAAGCCAGTTTCACTATCGAACTCAATACTGTAGCATACTTTGGGGAGGGTGCCAAGCCTTCTAGTCGCAAAAATGTAAAGATCAAAAAGGGATCTGACGGTGAAAACCGCCATGCGGCAGTGTCAGATCATAAAACAGTAAAAAGAAAGGACGTATCTGAAGGTGAAAACCCAACTGTGGCACCTGACGATGGATTGCTTGACACCCTCCCAAGTGACATGTATCAAGAAAGGTCGCAGATCGTGGTAGAGCCAACAGAGCCAGTGAACATTGGATCTGAAGAGCAGCCTAAGATAATCCACTTTGCAAAATCTCTCACGCCACCTGAGAAAACCAGGTTTATACCATTCTTTAAGAAGAAGAGAGGCAGTTTTGCTTGGTCATATGCCGACATGCCAGGTTTGGACCCAAACTTGATTCTGCACCACTTGCCATTGGATCCAGGGGTGAAACCCGTAAAGCAAAAACTGAGAAAAATGCATCCCCATATTGCCCTCCTGGTCAAGGAAGAACTCAAGAAATTGTTAGACGTGGGGTTCATCAGGGCCATTGATTACCCCGAATGGATATCAAACATCGTCCCAGTGTCTAAACCAGACGGTAGGGTTCGACTATGCAACGATTTTAGAGACTTAAACAAAGCATGCCGCAAGGATGACTTTCCCTTGCCCAACATCGATATCATAGTCGACCTCACGGCGGGACATACAATGTTGTCACTTATGGATGGATTCTCAGGGTACAACCAGATCAAAATAGCACCAGAGGATCAGCACAAAACCGCTTTCACTTGTCCATGGGGTACCTTTTGCTGGAATGTCATGCCGTTTGGGCTGAAAAATGCAGGTGCTACATACCAGCGGGCCATGACAACTATATTCCACGACATGATGCATGTGACCATGGAAGATTATGTTGACGACATCTTGGCAAAATCACTCACCAGGGACTCACACCTGGACACATTAGAGAAAGTCTTCCGACGGCTGGACCAATTCCAAGTAAAATTGAACCCGAAGAAATGTGTGTTTGGGGTCACATCAGGCAAGCTGCTAGGCTTCATCGTGTCAGCAAACGGCATAGAGGTAGACCCGGCCAAGGTCAAGGCAATCATGGACATGCCTCCGCCCAAAACTCTAACACAGTTGAGATCCTTACAGGGCAAGCTACAGGCCATCCGCAGGTTCATCTCACAGTTGGCCGACAAGTGCCATCCTTTCAGCCACCTTCTACATAAGAACGTTCCATTTAAATGGGATGAGCAGTGCGAAGAGGCATTCAACAAGCTCAAGGAGTACCTCACGAATCCTCCTATACTCATGCCTCCGATCCAAGGAAAACCTTTGATCCTCTACATATCTGCTACACCTACTGCTCTTGGGGCTCTCCTAGCGCAGCAAGACTATGAGAACAAGGAAAGAGCTGTGTACTATATCAGTCGAACCTTAGTGGGCTACGAGCTGCAGTACTCACAGGTGGAACGTTCATGCCTTGCGGTGGTTTTTGCCTCACAAAAACTCTGACACTACATGTTGGCACATCCTGTCAAACTCATTGCCAAGATCGACCCACTAAAATATCTTCTCAGCAAGGCAGCTCTCACAGGACGACTAGCCAAATGGGTTATGCTTCTTAGCGAATATGATATAGAGTATGTGGATAGAAAAGCCATCAAGGGGCAAATCATCGCAGACCAACTAGCTGAGGCACCATTACAGGACACTTCACCAATGCAGTTTGAGTTCCCCGATGAATCTCTATTCACTCTGTCCACATCTCCTTGGAAACTCTACTTCGACGGGTCTTACACCAACCATGGATCGGGGGCAGGTATCTTGTTTATCACTACCCAAGGCGACACAATTCCAAAGTCCTACAGGTTGTTATTTCCATGCACTAACAATATAGCAGAGTATGAGGCTTTGGTAATTGGTCTCAAGATGGCCACTGAGTGGAAAATTCAAGCACTACATGTCTATGGTGATTCTCAGCTTGTCATAAACCAGGTCAACGACGAGTATCTGGCTAAGTCTGTCTGCGCCTGTGCCAACTGCGTCTGCAACTGGCCTACCTGTGCCTGCGCCTGCTGCACCTGCCCAACTAGAAAAGAGCTCGCTGCATCTGTACCCATGGCAGCCACTGCTGTGTCCCTCTCTACTCGGATAAGGCGTACCCGGGCATCGGCCATGTCTCGCTCGCGAGTCAAACCAGCAATCACCGCTGCATCTGTATCTCGCCTCCTCTCCACTCTCCTCAGCTTTGCCTGCAGCTCTCACACCTGTCCCCTCAGACTGGCTATAGTCCTGTCATGTACCTCACCCTGCACTGGCCCCTGTGCTGCCTTTGCCTGTCCTAGCCCCTGCTGCTGGGGCACCTGCTGCTGTGGTACCTACTGGGGTGGTGGCATCTGTGCCTGCTGCTGTCCCTCCCCCTGTCCTGGCACTGCCTGCCCAGCCCGGTCTATCCTCCTCCGCTGCCTCGGCCTCTCTGCAGCTCGGCCACCCCGTCCTCGTCCTCCTCTAGCGGCCCTCCGCCCGGGGCCAGCCTCTCCCTCCTCCTCCGAATCCGCCTCGTCAATGCGAGGCACCAGCATGCCAGGTCCTGAATATCTCGGGAATGGATGTGCAGTAATCCAATCCTCATACTCCTGTGTAACCCCCGCATCTGCAATCTCTCGCCTCATATCCCATGCCACATAAGGCAACTGCTGGAACTCTGCCAGAGCCTCCTCGTAAGAAGCCATCGGCCCCCATCGGACCCTCTCTGCATGTGTCCGTGCAAACATGGCCTGTCCCTGCGGCATGCCCTGTCTCCTGCCGAACTGTCTCAGTACTCGGCCCACCGTCTGCCTCTCCAAGATGTGCCGTGTCCGGCCTATCAACCACCTGGTCTGAAAGCAGAAAGGCAGCTCATCTCCCTCATCATCCCAAGGCTCGCAGTCCAGATATGGTCGCCAGACGACCACATCTATCCCATCCAACGTATGCCTCCAATACTCTAGCTTCCCCAGCCTGTGCTGGGAAATCACTCCTGCGTAGCCATAGATGTACGGCTCTCCCCTCTGCCTAGCAAAGACGCATATCGTCCTGGTCACCGCTATGTGCTCCCACAGCCAAAACTGTAACAGCAACACCCCAGCCGATAGACTCGTGCTGTGGTGGTACACCACCTGATGCATGTCATGGTATAGGTGAGCTAGCACGCAAGGTCCCCACGCGTATCGAGTGCCCTCGGTCACCATCCGCTCCATGATCCTGCCCCATCCAACGGGGAACCCGTGCGATCTCCTGTCCGGGCATACAACGCCCACAATCAGTCCAGCCACAATCCCAGGGAAGTAGTCGTAACAGTCATATATGTCCTGCCACGGGATGACCTGTCCCACCAGCTCGGGATCGTCAAATACTCGCTGACACTCGGTGAGTCCCGCGTCCCGCTGTGCATCATACTCCACTAACTCGCCTACCACGGGCAAGTGCAGTATCCTATAGACGTCCTCCAACGTCACTGTCATCTCTCCAGTGGGGAAGTGGAAGGTCCCGTCCTCGCTGTGGAATCTCTCCACGGCAGCTGTCAACAGTCCTCGGTTCGCCCGCACCTCGGGCATAAAGCAAACATAATCTAGGCCCATGGCACCAAGTGCCACTCTGTCAGCCTCCGTCAGCATATGTCTCTGCAATAGAGGCATAGGGAATGTCTCCCTCGACTGCAATGTCTCTCGTATCTCCTCCTGCAAGCACGCAAAGCAAGGCGTCAGTCTCAAGCCGCATATACCATACTCAACATATCTATTGGACTATATCAACTAAACTTAGCATTTCAAATTGATCAAAACAGCACACTACATCTCTCGACTAGATTCCTGCAATCTCAGAGATAGCTCATCGATTCCTGCGTCAAACAGGACGCTAATCGAATCAGTTTGGCTAAGTAATTTGCCATCCCAAGCAAATGCGCCACTACAGGTGGTACATGCGCCATTTCTGGTATATGCGCCGCAACAATCGGTATATGTGCCGCAAAAATGCATATGCGCCGCTACAGGCCACATATGCGCCGTTCTAACGCATGCGCCGCATAAAGCCACGTATGCACCGCTAAATTACGGATGCGCCGCAGGAAGTCACATATGCGCAACTTCAGCAAATGCGCTGCTACATTTCACGCATGCGCGGCGAAAATACAAAAGCGCCGCTTAATTACGAAAGCGCCGCCAAAATGAACACATGCGCAGCTTTCACGCATGCGCTGCCGAAACAGGCATATGCGCCGCGAAATCACAAAAGCGCAGCTTCGCGAGGCATATGCGCCGTTCTGCGTTTCGGCGCATTCATTTCACCTATTTTCTACGAGCATTTATGACACCTAAACTCGACCCTAGGAGAATTTTTTCGAAGCACATACCGGGGGTCCTGCCTCTGCTGGCCGCCCGAATCGTCGGACTCGCTCGAATCGGTGCTCCTCACGTGGAATGTCTGCTGCTCTGGCCGCCATGCTGCTCTAGGTTTGCTCTAAGCTCTCCTTCTCCAATCCAGATCAACCAAGTGTGCAAATGACTATTCTTGTGGACCCAGCTCCTATTTATAGCCACTAAAACCCTAATTCTGGCTAGGTGATGACTGTGACTACTTCCCGTGTCCGTTTTTCCCCCCATTTTCTTCCCGCATCCCTGACCGCGTCCCTTTTCCTCCAACCTATCCTAACCCCTTCCTCGTCGTGAGATCGTCCGTCTCCAAAACTTTCGCCGTTTTTCCCGTCCAATCTCCCGAGGGGGCATCCTATCGTCATTTAACCTATACCAGGGGCAAACTGGGGCATGTATCATCATTCAGACTATCAATTTCTTTGAAGCAACGCTGTAAACTGCATTGCATCAAAGAGGGGCAAAATGTATACGCCTAAAAATGACACAAATCATCCTAAATAAATATTCTAAATATTTATTCCCTTCTTCTATTAATTAAATAAATATTCTAAATTTATTTAATCGATTCACTGTTCCATAATTAAATAAATTCAATTTATTTAATTAAAATCCTTCCATTTGTCCTTCACAATTAAATAATCATAAATTATTTAATTAATCCTATTTCCTCTATCCTAAAGTTCTAAATTCAAAATTCCATGTCACCTTTCCACCTCACCTTGTCCACCTCATCAGGTTGCACATGTAATTAAATATATTTAATATTTAATTATCTTATTTTCCCTCACCCACATGGCCTATTTCTTCTCCAATCAGAGGTCAGTTAACCAATCAATCAAGTCTGTTAACTAACCTGTCAGTTGAGTCAAAACCTCAATCAATCCAGTCAGTTCCACAATCCACTCTTCTAACTGATCAATCAATTCTGTTAACAGACCAGTCAATGGAGTTAACTCTCCAATCAGTTTTGTCACATCCCACCTTTCATGATGGAGCTGGGACACTTGTCACATTTCCACTGGTTGCACATTCCTCAACCATCCTCAACCGTTGATCTTCATATCTTCTCTCAACCGTTGATTCCTATTCCTCCGGGTCTATAAATGAAGCTTCATCCCTTCATTCTAATCATCCAGGCTTTTGACATCGTTACTCTGCAGAAATATCACCAGCGCGCCTTTGGCACCCATTTGTCATCCACAAGCTTGAGATCACCATTGTTGCATTGGAGCTCACCTTCATTGCATATCACACTATAGCCGTTCACCATCGACTTCCTCCAACAGCTTTTAAAAGATTGCACTCTCTGAGGGCTCATCTCATCTGCGAAAGGACGATTCGTGATAGGCGAACAACAGAAGTTTCGAAACGGAAGAGGTTTGCTGTGTTTGTTCATTGCTTTGTTCATTTGAATCTTCTTTGTTTCTCTATTCTGTTGATGTTTGGGTCATCTGTTATTCATTTGATTGATGCACTATTTTACCCTCACACGTATAAATAGTATGCAACAATTGATGAAACTGTCATAGCAGTTGGCATAACTACATAACTATAGAAACTAACTAACGTAACCATGTAGTTACGTAATAACAATGTAATACAGTCTATTATGCCAACATTCCCCCCCTTATTACATTGTTCCTGCAATAGTACCAAGGTACCCCCCCTTAATGCTAAAATATTCAACAAAGTTGATTACATAGTATGAATACATATTTTATAGAAGATCTTATCCCAAAGAACAAATCTTGAACCAAGCGGGCCTCCATCATGTTGTCTCGTCTACCCTCAGAAAGGCATAGCTTCAAGCTATGTTCTTGAGCTCTTTAGTCCCAAGATCTCAAATCACAAAGTCTTAAATTATTCGACAATGAACCCTAAGAGATACGACAGATCTCTACCATTGTCTAGTGATTGCAAAAGGGTATAATTCAAGATCATATACTCTTTGAAGCTCATTGGACAAATTTCCATATTGAGCTCAACACCAAATCCCAAACCTGTCTCCAAAACAAAATCTTCACAAAACATACATTCTTCAAATCCGTCAGCATCAACAAAAAAAAGCAAAACAACCAAAACCAAAAACGCTTCTGTTGCAAATCATCATCTCAAAGCGAGAAGCTAACTTGAGATGATGGAAAATCCTCCATCCTCTGATGCCACCTACCTCCAATATGATCCTACTTAAAGGGCATATCCACATAAATTAATAGCACCATCTAGTGGATCCTCATCCTCAATATCTGGTGGATCCTTATCATCTTCAATGCAAGCAAGATTTCCTTCATTTTTGACCTTTCCTTTAAGAACATCACTAGCTCAAGTTCTACAATCCCAAGTTATGTGACCATTTTTCTTACAATAAAACCATTTGATTCTCTTTGATCTCTTGTAATTGCTTCTTGAAAATAATGCTTTCTAGGTCATCTTTCGAATCTTCTATTGTTCTTTTCTCTTCTGCTAGAAGAGCTGAAATCATACCTTCTAGAGTTTGTGAAGGTATTTGACTGAGTGTAAAAATAACATTGTTGTATTTTTAAGGCAAGCTATTTAATAGGATGGCCCTGGCATCATCATCATCTACCGTAACCTTAACCTCTACTAGCTATCTAATGAGAGACTGCAAGTTACTTATATGATTTGACATTGTGTTTCCATCTTCCATCTTAAATCTAAATAATTGAAGTTTTAGAGAAAACTTTGCATTAACGACTTTTGCTCCAAACAATTTATTTAGATCATCCCAAATTTCCGCTGATGATTTATCCAAATCAATGTGGTGCAATTCGGTGTCAAAAGAGAAAGACCAATTATAACCTTGGCTTTATCATCTCTAGTACTCTAATCTAATAACTTATTTGCATCTGTAGGTGCTTTTTCCTTTCCACTTACTATTCCCCATAAATTTTTATTCATTAGTTGCATTTGAGTTTTCATTCTCCAAGTATGAAAATTGAAACCAGAATACTTGTCTAATGGAATCTCCATTTAAATAATACTCCAAAAGGAAATAGTAGGACCAAATTGACCTTATTACTCATAATTAAATATATTTGCATATAAAATTTTACACTTCCACACACACTTCAATACATACCAATTTGCAATGATAATGGACATTCACTTTTCTTTAATTTTTGAGTGCCTTGTTATAGTTTATGCTTCACCAAGTAGCACCAAATGTGTATCTCCCTCTACACACCTCAACTCAGACTTCAAATGCCTTATGGAGGATGCTACAAATGGTGTGGATGGAGAACCTACAGTCTAGGCAATGACCTGTACAACACAGAGCACAAATACAATGTGAATGACTTCAATCTGCCTCCAAACGGCCTCCAAACTTGTTTCCTTCTTGCTGCTAGTCATGGGCGATCACTGTAAATTCTTCCTTGTTGTTTGGCCACCACTGTCAGCAGAAATCCATGGCCAGTTTGAAGACTCCTCCTTGCTTTCTGTACATCTTAGCAAATGCTTCCTCTCTCACCGAGGCGGCTCTGATACCATATGAAGAGAGGCATAGAATGCTTTGTTTATTCGATAATAAAGGCATATGGAAGATGCATATAAATAGTATGCAACAGTTGATGAAACTATCATAGCAGTTGGCATAATTGCAGAACTATAGAAACTAACTTATGTAACCATGTAGTTATGTAATAACAATGTAATACAATCTATTATGCCAACAGAGGTATTGTTGAATGAATTTGTAAGTTGTTTAGTCTCTGGTGATTTCTAACTTGTTTTTGCAGTTTGATATGTAAACAAGTATCTAGTTCAGGATTGGCTTCTATGTTGCGAAGCTTGTTTTGATAAATAAATTTTATTGATCGATGAAGGGTAGATGGAACTGCTCCCATGGCATGAATCCAAGGTCTACCTAGAATCATATTATATGAGAGTGAACTAGGCATAACATGAAAATAGTATCTAATGTCATAGGTCCAACCATTACAGGTAAAGTTATCATGCCCATAGATTGTCTACCAACATTATCAAAGCCACAAATGCTAATCCTATCTAGTTTGATTAAGGAGGTTTCAATCTTGATTTTGTGTATTAAGTCAATGCCACAAACATTAAGAGTTGATCCATTGTCAATCATAACTCGCTTTATCAACTTTTTATTTACATTGACGAAGATTATAAGAGGATCATATTGGTTTTGAACTTTGGTTGATGGTAATTCATGTGGTTGAAAGAGAATATCCATTTGTGTCGCATGCATACAATATAACAGAGTTGCTACATCATTGGGATTAGCAGTAGGTGGTACAATCACCTTTTGTAAAGCTTCTTGGAGCATTCCATGGTATGTAGGTGAAGTTTGTATTAAATCCCAAAGAGAGATCTTAGTCGGAGTAGCATGAAGCTACTCAACAAGATCATATTATTGACCACTTTTATGAGTAAGATGGGGTGCTTTAGGAAGCATAGGTTGAGAACATGGAAGAGAGATAGGCACATGAGGCGCTTGCTTGCTTTGTTTGTTATTAAGGGTGTTGTATGTGTGAGCAATTATGGGATGTTGTGGCATATTTTGAACATCTGGACTAATTTGTTTTGCAACATTATAGATGTAATCAGGAGGTTGAAAAGAATGTGGAAGACCTCTAACAGTGAGCATCAGTTTAGGAGGTGGTTATTGAGTACCTTGAACCATAATCACCAGTTTTAGGCAAGAAGGTACACTAGGTGCCCCCCGTACAATCATCTTAGGAATATTGCTACAAAGTCTATTAGTGAAGATTGAATTAACATTGTTTTCCTCTTGATTATACCCAACATCTATCCCTAAAGGATTTAATTTGAGAGACCTTTTCTCATCCACTAATGCTACATCTTGGCCAGGGGGAGCATTGGAATGAGAGGAAGGTACAATGTTGTTAGGAAGGTTAGGTGTTGTATCATTAATAGGGATATCCATAGTCTTATAATCTAAGGTTTTTGGAAGTTCAACTATAGGAGAAGTAGGATAACCTATGGAATCATCATCATCATTTTCTTTAGCTATTGATTTCAAAGTACTAACGAAAAAAGAATTTTCACCCTTATCTTTCTCATGAGTATTCCTAGAGATGAATTTAGTTAAATATTCAAATATCAAAGGATATGCTCCTATGAGTAATGTGAAGCTAGTAAAATCATGTGTATAACAAAGTAATTGCAGCTCATATGTAGAACATATAGAAGCATCAATACTACTTACAGAAGCTATGTGCTCTAGAACATGAGGATTCTCATTAGTGAAATTAGAGAAATTTTTAAAATCTAGGATATACACATGAAAATATTTCAAAGAAGAATAACACGAAGATGACATAATAAAATGTCCAAAAACATCAATTTCCAATAAGAGCTAGTAGTGCACCTTAGG
This sequence comes from Cunninghamia lanceolata, assembly GCA_027924645.1. Classification (NCBI taxonomy): domain Eukaryota; kingdom Viridiplantae; phylum Streptophyta; class Pinopsida; order Cupressales; family Cupressaceae; genus Cunninghamia; species Cunninghamia lanceolata. Next base: position 5,906,787 of record BSBN01000739.1, read on the forward strand.
TGTTGAAATACACAATGTGTAATTAAGATAATGCAAGATTTCAAACAAGGTTTTCAATATTGTCAATTTATGTTTTCAAATGTATGCATGATCAGATGTTAATGTTTTTTGTTATGAATGCAATAAAGTAAGTGCAAAATTAAATGAAAATATGACATAAATGCTTGATTTTTTTGCTTTTTTCAATGCAAGTGAATGAAAGAAAAGGTGTTGTGAAGAATTTTAAGAGGGATAAAAAATTATATGCCTGAAAATAGTTGAATGATGCAATAATGTCTTTCACAACACGCCTTTATGCAATTCTAGAATGATGACAAGTCAAAACCTAGTGAAAACAGAGCTAAAATATGCAAAATTTCACAAATTTTTTAGTGCAAATGAGTCAGAGAAGGGGTGTTGTGAGGAAAATTGTGATGGAAATAATATTATAATAGTAATATCAGTCATATAATTCCATAAAATCCATCACAACATGCCTATAGTGCGAATCTAGAGAGTTGACAAGTCAAACCCTAGTGAAAATACACTAAAATATGTGATTTTTTGTTTTTTATCAATTTTCAATGGAATTGTGTCAAGGAAAGGGTGTTGTAAGGAAAGTGATGAAGGGAAGAAAATAATAAGTCTGATATAAACCCAATAAAGCCACTAGATCCTTCACAACACACCTATAATGCAATCCTATATGCAAAATAAGCCAATATTTAGTCAAAATTGCTAGTTTTCGTTGAAATTGAAAATGTGTAAATGCAAATATTTGAATGTAAATAGAAAAATGCACTAAATTGCCACACTGAATGAAAAATAAGATTTGAATGAGTGCCTAAGATAAATATAAAATTATGAATATAAGATTTTACCTACAAACCCTAGCTTTTGGAATTACTAGGTTATATGAAAAATTCAAAATTTCAAGCAAACCCTTAGCAATTTTATGATTAAAATGAAATGCAAGAGATTAATTAATGATGAATTTCTGTAATTTAAATGATATCTAATGAAAATAATAGAAATTAGATAAAATTAAATGTAAATTAATTCAAATTAATTGAAAATACAAGATAAAGATGCTAATTTTTTTGAATTTTTTAAAATTTTCAATTTTTTCTTTTGTAAATTGTTTGTCAAGATCTAGAAGCTCAATCTGCAACCTATTCCTACTGTCATAGAGATTTTCCCGTTGCGAAACTTTGAGGACTAAAGAGTGGGCACCCTAGTCCAAGGAGCTATTTTCTTCTCTGATCTGTAATTCTGACACTCTATTGTACCCTCCTACAACTTCACTTTGTCTACTACTCCAACCTATAACCTGTAATGATGAAAACTTTGGGAGGGGGTTGTGGTGTTTAGAGGCTTACCTCAATCAAGCCCTAGAGAGACATTCAAGTCTTTTGAACATCGTTGTTAGAGAGTGTGTGCCCTTGGGAGGTAGAGGTAAAAACCAAATAATAAATGCTTAATAATCACAATAGATATCACCTTGTAGTGAAGATCTCATGGGAGGAAGAAGCTCTTCATTCCATGACGAGATGGATGCTCAAATCTGCAAATACAAACACATAAAACAACACAAGTCTTCTTTTTCACATAATGAATGCCTTGAATCACCAATGCTCATGCAAGTTGATAGCTTGTAATCATCTAGGAGTCATCTAGTTTACAAATGAATACCTAAACATGCTTTTATATGCAACTACAAACATTCCCACAAAGAATTTTGTAATTCAAACTTACCGTGTAAGCCTAGGGACCAAATAACAGTCACAAACCAACACTAGAAATTTGGGCCTGACCAAAAATAGGGCAGGACTAGGGCGCGAGCACCCAAGTCCTCCCCCATATTTTGGGTAGTGTTAGGTTCAAGGGGTCCCCTTAAGTCCCATTTATCATAAGACCCAGGGTTCATTCCATCAGGATGTTAAATTATGATGCAAGATGTCCTAAATGCACACTAAAGACCCAAGAGCTAAACCTTTTGAGGGAAAAGCCCCCAAGGGGACATTTTCCGACATTACACTATTTAACAAAAACAATAGTGCTAAAGTTACAATGAATTTTATCTCTATTGTCACTTATACATTCTTTTTTATTCACTCTTCTCAGGAAATGATTGAACCTATGCATGCCAGTGATACCATTGAAATCTCTAGCACAAATACAAACAAAAGCATAGTGGACCCCTTCACACAACTGGATGGCCAAACCATGCCAACTGAATCATGTTAATCAATTAATAAACCACATGAATTTCAAAGTGATGTCCAATGTCTCAGTTCAATTGTGACAAGGAGCTGCCATGATATTGTCCGCAAGTGAAAAGATGTGTGTCAAACGACAACTGTTGTAGAAAAATTAGATGTTGAAAAATTCCAAGAGACCTTGTCAATATTCCACGCAATGTTTGCTAAGTTGGAAGGCCTCTACAATATCCTTATGGAACTATACTTTGATCATTACTATGGAGAAGATGCAACCCCCAATATCATTCGGTTGTTTGAGATTTACTTGCAAAAATGTCAGTAAGTATTATATCTTTTTACAATGTAGCCTATTTATACGTATATATGTAAATGGTCTCTTGACTATATAAAGAGGCCTTTAACTTGCTACAATGTGACTTTCGTATACCTATCTATGTAAATTCCCTATGAAATAAATAAAGAAGTTTTTTTTTAAAGGACTTATTGTATGTTTTCCCAAAAACACTCTTTTGTTTGACAAAACTCATTCACTAGAAACTAATCTTGTATAACTTTGTTGAAATTGTTTCACTAAAAATATAGAGATTGAACTTCTGTAATTCAATTGATTCAATTCGATCTCTTCACCTAATAATAAGTGGATGCATTTTTTGTTAAAATTGAACACATTCTTAGACATATTATATGTTTGTTTCTTTTTTTTGTCTATATAAGAATTATGAAAATATTAAATCAATATACTATTTTACCCAATAGAAACTATTTCAATATATCTAAATCTCATACAAGACACATATGTTTCAACTATATCTATTAATATATTATTATGTTATTATTTGTCACATTATAAACTATCATAACATATAGAATTCATTACAAATATTTGATGCAGTAGCATTGCGTTCATCAATTTTTGGTTTGCATATTTTTATTTTTTTGGCTTTATTATGCAGCTCCGGTCACCAATATGACAGTAGCTTGATTAACTATTATACCTCTATTTGTGCAATTTAATTTATGCTATTTCTGTGGATATGTGGCTGGAAACTGTCTTCAGTTAGCAAAGGTTTAAAAGCCTAAAATCATGCAGTAGAAAATGGACCTCGCTGGCCAAGAAATTAAAAGATTCATTATGATTTTCTTTCTTCCTTATGGTTCGGTCATTTTTAGAAATAGTAGTTATGATATATTAAATACTTTTATTCTTCCTCATATTGCTGGGTGAGTGTTATTGCTGGGCGATAATCAATTTGTTGTAAATGATGGCAGTTTTGTTTGGCTTGACGGCTCCTCCTAGATTTTTCTGTAGTTGTGGGTGATATGGGAGTATGGTTTCTGTCTATCGACCAGTACATTTTGGAAGCAATCATTTTCTGCTGCAGACTTTCAACATAGGTGCTATTTTGGGTTGGATCCAATTGCATGTCTATGGTGGTCAATGGCTATGAGTAGAGGGGATTCGATAGCCAGAAGATAGTGAGAGGAAGTGTCAGCTATAAAAGGCTGATGGTCTAATGTTATGAGGAGGGAGGAATAGAAGAGGCCTTTCATATTGGTCGTAGTATCTGAGTGATGAAGGCAAAAATTGAAGTGGAATAAAGAGCAACTAAGGAGGTCGATGGTTTTAATGAGATGATGGTTTGAGATAGAAGTCGAAGTCGACGGTTTATGCAGTCATTTTGATAGATAATAGATAGGTTTAATCATGTCTGTGAGGCCAATTATATGGGCCAAATATTTTGATTATGTAATAATGATTTAAGAAGAAATACAAATGAATGAAGTATATCACTCTTGACATGTGTTGTTGTTTGTTAAAATCTATATTAAGGATCTTGTTACCTCCTATCATTTCCAAGGAATTGTGTCTTGTGTTTTTGTCGCTATTTCAGAATTCTCTAGGAGTTTGTTTTCTATAATGGGTTTTTGAACTGAATCTAAGAATCCAGCCATCAAGTGGTATCAGAGCATGGTAGTTCTGAGTGCATGGGTAGAGTGCCGAGAGTGAGGCAACCTATGCCAAGACTAGTTGGTGTGGGAAAAGAGTCAAGTGGTTGTGTCTCAAGTAAACCCTAGGAAATTGTTGTAGAGGGTAGAGACAGAGGCACAAAAGATTGATTGCAGTTGTGAGTCCAGAGATTGCAGTAGTGAAGAGGATGAAGATTGCAGTAAGAAGACTCGTTGTTATACCATTGTGGGATAGATATTGGGATGGTGTGGAAAAGAGGAAGTTCAATGAGGAATTGCAAAAGATCTCAAGATGAATGGATGCATTGGAAAAGTATTATTTTCCTAATGGTGTTGTGATTGTAGGAAATAAGAAAGCGGAGGATAGCAAGCCGGTAATAGACATAGAAGAAGTTGATAGCAAGAATGCAGAGGACGCTAATGAGGACTACAAACATTTTGGTAAGGAAGAAGATTATCAAGTGATAGGTAATGTCAAAAGTGTAGATTTACAGAGGTTTGAAATTGATCATTTTGATGCTCAAAGTAATTTGGAGTTTGATGCTGGGAAAATTATAATTCATGCTTTTGTTTCTGAAGAAGATAAATGTAATGAAGATGAAAAGAAAACCATGTTTGAAAAAGATGATAAGCAACTAGAAGTATAGAACAGTTCGAAAGCAAATTTGGAAGATGAAAATGTAGACTTCGTAAAGGTGATTGCAATAGTGAACAAACTAACAGATGGTGAAGCTTTAAATGATTTATTGGTTACAGAAATAAAGATTCTAGAGGTAATTTCTTTTACACAGAGCAAAGATGAGGTTTTGATGATGCTAATAGATGATTGTGATGATGAGTTAGAATGGTGGAGATTTGGAGTTAATAAGGAGAATCGAAGGAGGAAGTATGCACAGAGAGAAAGAAGCTGACAAATGCAGACAACAAAATTTTGAAGACAACAATACAACTATGGAAGTGCAGAATTAAGAAATTGGAAAGTGAGGAAAAAGAAAAATAGAATCATGGACCTCATGAGCAGGAGCTCATGAATTTTTCTGCCTGGGGAGTCTGATGTTGTAGCATTGTGTTCATCAAATTTTGGCTTGCATATTTTTATTTTTTTGGCTTTATTATGCACCTTCTGTCTCCAATATGATAGTAACTTGATTAACTATTATACCTCTATTTGTGCAATTTAATTTCTTCTATTTCTGTGGGGACGTGGCTGGAAATTGTCTTCAATTAGAGAATATTTAAAAGCCTAAAATCATGCAATAGAGAATGGACCCTACTGGCCAAGAAATTAAAATATTCGTTATGATTTTCTTTCTTCCTTATGGTTCAATCATTTTTAGAAACAACAATTATGATATATTAAATACTTTTATTCTTCCTCATATTGCTGGGTGACTGTCGTTGCTGGGAGACAATCAATTTGCTGTAATTGATGGTAGTTTTCTTTGGTGTGACAGCTCCTTCTAGAGTTTTCTGTAGTCGTGGGTGATATGGGAGTATGGTTTCTGTCTATCGACCAGCCATTTTGGAAGCAATCATTTTCTGCTACAAACTTTCAACGTAGGTGCCATTTTGGGTCGGCTCCAATTGCATGGCTATGGTGGTCGATGACTATGAGTAGAGGGGATTCGATAGCCAGAAGATAGTGAGGGGAAGCGTTGGCTATAAAGGCCGATGGTATGATGTTATGAAGAGGGAGGATTAGAAGAGGCCTTTCATATTGGCTGTAGTATCTGAGTGATGAAGGTAGAAATTGAAGTGGAATAAAGAGCGACTAAGGAGGTTGATTGTTTTAATGAGATGATGGCCTGAGATAGAAGTCGAGGTTGACGGTTTATGCAGAGTCGTTTTGATAGATAATAGATAGGTTTAATAATGTCTATGAGGCCAATTATATGGGCCAAATATTTTGATTATGTAATATTGATTTAAGAAAAAATACAAATGAATGAAGTATATCACTCCTGACATGTGTTGTTGTTTGTTAAAATCTATATTGAGGATCTTGTTACCTCTTGTCATTGCCAAGGAATTGTGTCTTGTGTTTCTATCGGTATTTCAGAATTCTCTTGGAGTTTTTTTTCTATAGCAAGTTTTTGAACTAAATCTAAGAATCCAACCATCAATATTGATAGATATAATTAAAATATAGATGTTTTCTATAAAATAACAAGATATTTATATTTTAGTTATATCTATCAATATGTACTATTATATTATTGTTTCTTATAATTTACAATACAATAGTACCTAGATTTTATAATGAATATTGTGAGATATAATTTAAATATATCTTTCTTCAATTAAAAAATATATTTATGTAAGTAATAAGCATAAATAAGGAATAACAAATAAAGAGAAATAGCAATTGAATAGTAATATATAATATGCATACTAATTCTTGTACATATAGTTCTATATTATTGTAAAATGTTATTTAATTTTACAAATATTACTATCTCACAAATTATATATATCATACATTTACTATTTATTTATGGATGTTTTTTAAACATTTCAAAAAATTTATACATGACATATATGTTTTAATTATACCTTTTAGTATGTATTTTGTACATCTATACAAAATCCCTAATAATTACACAGTGTTAGAACTAACAAGGCCATTTTTTATTAGAGTTGTACTGGGCACTATCCCCATTATGTGTTCATTTCTTCTTCTTACCCTCAACTCTACTACAACAACTTCTAAAGATTGGAATTTCTTTATTCCTTCTTATTGAATCTATGTAATCAATCATGTCGTACTATATTTTCCATAATCAGATGTACTTGATTATCCATTAACATTGACATGATCAAAATTTATTTTATGATCTATTTGTGTTTGGTGAATTGTTTGAAACTTAGGCTTTAAATTACACTACTCCAAACAACATAAGTGATTATATGAATTGGATTACGTTGAACCAGTTATTCCTGTTAAGTCAACTATTCAAAACTTAGTTTTTCAATTGTCATTCTCCAAACAACATTATATAGATAAATTAAAGTCCTATTTATCCTCATCCCAACAACATATATATTTACAGATATATTTTTTAATCAAAACAAACATTAAAACCAAAATTTCCCATTTGTAATTAAGAAACATCTCATTTTACCTTCTGTGCTATTTCTATCTTGACTTATATTAATGTATCTCTTCAACTGTCTACATTAAAGCACATCTGTAGCTTGCTTACAACATACACTAATTTCATTGCAATCTTCATTTTATACTTATTCATTAAATGTTTACCTCTACTTTCCATCTCATTGTTTTTAATGTCTTCTTTATTATGTTATTTAAACAATTTAATCACATGTAATGTATAAGTGCCTTTGCTATAATATTGTAATGAGTGCTAAAGATGGAGGAATAAAAAAACTTTTTATTTAATCACATGTAATGTAGAAATGCCTTTTCAATAATATTGTAATGGTAAATTATTGAAGAAGTGCTTTAATGATAATATTGTAATGGTGAATTTTGTATAATTTATATTGATTTCTATTTTGTTTTGGGTCTATTTTTATATAATGGTTTAATATTATTCTAATTCATTACATGGTGCATTCTTATTAAAAATTGGGATCATTTTTTTAAAATTTTTATCCTCCTTTATTTACATTAATTGCATATAATTCAATTTATGTTGTAGCATATTCATATGCATTGATTACTTATTATACCTATCCTTGCACCCATACCTATACATTCCTTCCCCACCAAGTTATGTGTGCAACTAATCTCACATAGCGTAAGATTATTCTAGGTAATTTGCATAACTAAAGCATGTTTTCTTTGAGATCATTTCCACAATAAAAAAAATTGGTTTAACCTTGTAGGACAACTTAAGATAATACAATCCTTGTGATCAGGAAATTCCATAAGTTGCTTTTAAAAACTTTAAATCCTTAATTGGTAGAGAAGATCACTTCCATGGGTTTTAGATAACTTTTTTAGGGAATTCTTCAGAATATAGGTTTGCAGTTATTAAATATGGGGTTTAGATCACATCCATGGATTTATCTTGGACAATGCAAATTTGAGACATAATAATTTTATAGAATGTTTAGTATTTTAATCTAATATTCCATATGAATCATACTTCACTTTCGAATGCTTCCCTTAAATAACTGGTCGAACCTGCTTATCGCAAGCACTTCTTTTATCAAACCTATATTTAGTGAGTTGGTTTATATTTCCATGTTCTAGATTCCTAAAACATCTAATAGCAAAGCACTATCAAATCTTCTAAGAAATACAAAAGGTTTTTGGTCAACCTATTTTTTTTTAGGCAAGTTTGAATTTTTTTGATGCCTAACTGTCCTACTCCATATTACTCGTAGGCCAGTTTCTTCCTGTCAACTATAACTTCATGACAACAATGTTAACTACATATGCCATGCCAACATTCTTGCAGGCATGGCTAGTCTTAACCCTTTTTTACAAGTTACATATGTAGACTCCATCCATTAGGAATGCTCTACAAATTTCAAATACTAACTACAACTCTCTGATGATATGCACACACACCATGCTCCTCTTCCAGACCAGTTCAACTATCTTGTTATAGAAAACCTGCCCCGGCAAAAGGCTCAATTATCCTTCTAGGAGATTACACTTGCAAAAGTTTCCACAAATTCATGTACACCCACACATTGAAGGTTTATTTTAAGTGCTCTACTTGGTTCTTTTTCAACTTCTTATTGAATTATTGATTTTCCTTTTGTTATAGGGATATCATAATTACTAAGTTTTATATACTCTCTAATAGTACAACAATAGTTAGAACTCCAATACCTCTCCTCTAAGCTCCAACATACCTTCCATAAAGTAGCCCAAAAAAACCATCAGGCTCTTATGAATCTGAAGAATGTTCTCTCCAACAAGGTAGACCAACAAAAGATGGGCCCTTTTCAAACAACTCCAATTCAAAAATTGACTACATACCATAAACAATGGTCCATCGACAATAGGGCCTTGACAAAAACTCTAATCCATGAATTTCAAAATGTTGGGCGTGACGGTAAAGTTTTTGGCTTTGATTTCATAGTCAAAGAAGGATCTCAAATACATAAAACTTGCTTCAATGAACTTGGTAATGATTTCTATCATGTTGTTAACTCTAATGGTCTTTACGTCATCTCCAATGGTCGTATTAAAGTGGCCAACACAAAATACATTAGCTCCACAAACCCTATCGAAATATTCCTACACAACTCATCAACAATTACTCCTTCCACATGCATAGACTCTAGCATACCCATGCACAGTTACCATATAAAGATCATATATACATTGGAGTCAATGCCTATTAATTTCCTTATAGATGTCATTGGTTTAATTCTATCTATCTCCATTACATCAACCATACATAAAAGACATGGGATGGAAACAATTAAGTGTGCTGCTACAATCAATCATAGACATGTCAAGTTCTAGTATAGGCATTACACTTGGAATCTTCATTGCCAAATTGAAGGGAAACAAATCTATGATATCTGCCTACAACAAAACCCACCATTCTTCTTGTAAAATCTGGTTGTATTACCTCATGGCATGGAAAGCAAATCGACACTATTCTCCCAACTACAATTCTAATCAATCCAAACTTGTTAGAGGCCTCAACATTAAAGACATGGTATTCCACTATAGAGCTTCTCCATCCTCTTCTTTCCTTGTCAAATAACCCACTTAAGCCCTACAAGTTTACAAACCCTATTGATATTTTGGAGATTGTAACTATAATGTTTCAAGAGAAAAATAATGTTTCTGTAAAAGCCACTATCTCAAAAGTCCACTTGGACAACTTCTATTACCTTTCTTGCCTTTTGTTTGTTGAGAATAAAAAACCTAAGAAAAATGTTGTTCAAACTTCAACCAATAATTTACGATGCCCTAAGTGTTCTACTAATCTCTCAAAATGCGATTCTAGCTACATGCTTAAAATGGACTAGCAAGATGGCATTGGTGAGCTTCTTAAAGTGACTGCATTTGAAGGACAAGTGAATGCCTTGTTGGGAATTGGCATAAAATACTTTTATCTTCTGTTAGCAGAGCTTGATGGTGCCAAACAAATTTTAGATAGTTTTGTTCATTGCCAATTCCTACTTAATCTTGCTATCAAAATGAATCCATTTGTTGGATAGGAAACACAAAGAATTATTATTACACCCATTGAACTCAATCAAAATATGCACTGATCTCTTGTTATGTATAGTCATATATGAATTTTATAGCTCCTCTAATGTTACAACTCAACTACTGGAAAGCACACTTCTAACTATTATATGTTGCCTTTTTACAAAGATGGTTACCTTCAGATAGACATGTTGGCAAGAGACACTATATGGCTTCATGAGTGTTGTCATTGATGGCAGCAAAGTTCATCCCACCCATCCATAGAACATGGTGTGCCTATACCAGAAGTCAGATTGAAGAAGTATTGTGGTCCAGTAAGCAAGAACAAAGCATGCAGCAGGGTCCGACAGTCAGGTCCGGATCTTTCAAATGAAGTATCTCAATAAAGTGTGGATTTGGGGAAGTCAATAGGAGTACATTGACTGGTAGATTCCAGAGATTGAGCCTCCGATGATGGAAGAGTGAAGAGACATGAGCACTTGAGTGTTGGGTTCTGGTTTGGTAGAGTAGACAGAGGAAGAACTGACTGACAGAGCATCAGAATTATTCTGGATAAGATATTGATCGTGATCAAGGTTCTTAAGGTATCATTCATGATTGGCTGACATGTTAGATGACTTCTATAAGTATCTCCTTGATTCATATCAATTGGTAAGGAAGATTTCAGCCGACAGACTAGAGTTTAGGAAAATATTGACTATTTTGGATGCCGACTAGAAAGAGGATGAAATCCTTTGTGCAGTTATATATACCAGATATATTTGGATGTGAAGGTGTGTGGTATGTATTGGTTGGTATGAAGAGAAGTAGAAGAGTAGTGTGAAGGCAGTAAGACAGGTCTAGAATGTAACAGGACAGCAAAACCTAAGAGAGTGAGAATGAAGTGCAGCAGATCAGTCTATTGAGCTTAACCGGAACTGAACCTCAGCATTTGTGAATGATTCTCATCAGTTCAAGTATCTAGTTTCCTTGTATAAACTATTATAGGCAGTGAGCCTCTTGTGAGCAGTGAGCTCAGGCAGTGAGCCCTAATTGGCATGTGCCATTTGTTCTTTCTATTCTTCTAACAAAGAATACAATCTTGGGTTAATCATCCCATGGTTTTTCCCCTAATAGTGTTTTCCACGTCAAAATCATTGTATCATGTGTATTGATGTTATTTCCATTTCATGGTTATGTTTACTCATTTAATTTAATACTGCACTAATTGATAAGGAAATTCAGAAAGCTGAAATAATTAAGATAACTGATTCACCCCCCCCCCTCTTAGTTATCAACAATTGGTATAAGAGCCAAGTTCCTCCAAAAAGAGCCTAACATCTAGAGGAAGATCTGGGAACTCAAATGGATGTGTATGGTATGAGGGAACAACTTCAGTCTGCCCTAGATGATCTTGAGCAATCAAACTCTAAAGTCAATGAATTGAAGGAAAGACTCAAACAGGCTGATGATTTCATAAATGAACTAAAAGGGAAACTGAGTATCTCTATGAAAAAGAGAAAAGTTCTACTTCAGCAATTGGGAAGTCAAAGTGAAGCCAATGGTACAAATGAATATCTGAAGGAGAAAACCAAGTTATGTGAAAAGTTATCAAAAGAGGTCATTATAATAAGACATGAAATGGAATCAGGAGTTATGAAATTCACCCAAGAAATTGAAGAGAAAAGAAAAAATGAAGATGATCTAAGACAATCTCTCAAGGAGAAGTCAGAAGACTGCCACAAAATGGATAGAATAATTAGGCATCTAGAATCTGATCTTGAAGATGCTAGAGATAATGAAGAAAAACTTGAGGATCAAATTGAAATTCTTAAAAAGGATCTTCAAACAACAAATGAATACAAAGAGAAATTCAAGATAAGTTTTGCTCAACTTGAAGTTCTTCTTGAAATCCAAAAGAGGGTAGATGACAAGCGTGGCTTGGGATATGAGAAAGGTGAAAGCTCTAGATCCGATCAGAAGAATTTTGGATCAGGAAATCCAATGAACAAGCCTAGAAGAGCTCCAGTAAGGCAACCTAATGCTCAAAGATATCCATCCTTCAATGGATACTACCACAATTGCAAAACTTTGGTCATAAAGCTAATCAGTGTAGAAAGAGAATAAATCAGACTAATACATCCTTCACTAGATAGTGTTTTAATTGCAAAAGGTATGACCACAAATCTCATGAATGCAGAAATATGCAAATGAGCAATTCATTCGATGGTAGATGCTTTACATGCAATAGAATGGGACATATGGCTAATCAATGCAGATATCATTCAAATATGCAAAGAAATGTTGTTTTCCACAATTACAATAGATCTGGTCATATTGCCAAATTCTGTAGAAGCAAGAATCAAGACAAAAGGGGTCCGGTGCATCATAATCAGAATCAAGACAAAGGAAAAGGAAAAGTGAATGCGGATGAAGTTAAAAATGAGATGAATAAGATTTGGGTAAAGAGAAGTACAAAAAATGTAGGGGATGGATCTGCACCAGAATCTGGTGCTGATATTCCTTCCAAAAATTAAAAAGTGAGCTCTGGCTCAGGGGGAGACACAAGGAAAAACATTTTCCCCCAGCCAGTTAACTGGTGCCTAAAATTGGCACATGGGAAGTTACGGAATAAAAGGATTTTTAGAGAAATATCTAAAGAAAGCTTGGTAAAGATATGAAAGATCTGCAGGAAGATTTGAAGAGTCTAATCTTCCAAGATTGATCCGGTTTAACAGCCATCTGGTAAAACAGGATTATCACAGTTAAATCCGGTATGACTCAAATTCAAGGCATCTTGTTTTGTGGATAGATCAAGTGTTTGGGGAAAGTAAGATAATTTGTTATTAATCACCAAGGATAACTTTAAGTATATCTCAGTGATCCAGAAAAAGATCTTTCTCAAAATAAGAACCAGGCAATCGGAATGACTTGAGTTGCACATTTATTGCAATATGAAATTAGGGTTTTCCCAGAAATAAAAGGGTTCATTCGCTCATCATTTGCACATTTGCATTCAAGAAGAAGAGAAAAGGAGCTGTATAACTAATTATCTCAAACTCTCAAAAGATCAACCGTTGAAGTCGATTCATCCAACAAATTAATTTGGCCCATTTAGCGAACCCTAGAAGCACAAAAGGTATTTTTTGTTATTGAATATTTCTCTGCAAAATCTTTTGAAGATGACTACATAGAATGTTGTAAAGATCACTGATAGGCCGCATCCTAAATTCAAGAAACATCAATATAAATCCCTAGAAGATGATCCCCTAGGTGCCTTTTCAAGCATTCTGCATGGGGTTCTGCATGTAGAAGATATTAGGGCATACATTCATGTGAATACTGAAGAATTTGGGGAATCTAAGCTGGTTGATATCTATCACAAGCATTTGATAGATGACTCATTTTAACTCAAAACTTAGTATAAAGCCATCTGGGACAAGCATTTTGCACAATGCATTCATTTCCCCTATTTTGTAGAAGATGAATGGGTGTGGTATGTTCTAAATAGAATGCATGATAACTTTATATGGTTGATGAGGCCATTTAAGATAACCAAGGATGCCATTAGGGCAGTAACTAGATTGCACTCATCTGGTGAGATTCCTGTTCTCAAATCCTTCAAGAATCAAACTGTGAGTGAAGCTACCAGATCAAAATTTGACAAAAGAGCAATGACAATAGAAGACATTACCAATCTGGATGTCAAGTTTACCTCCATGATCATCGATTATAAGATATATCACTCTAGCAGGGAAAATTTAGTACCTGGAACTGTAATTTACACTGCTTATGAAATGTTGAGGAAAAATGCAGATTATGATCTTTGTGAACTCCTTCTGAGCCAACTAATGGAAAACCTACAAAAGATCAAGAAGGACAAGAAGAACTCCTTCAAGTATGGTGGGCTGATATTGTGCTTGTTCTTCTACTTCATGAATGAGGTTCCCAGATCCAGTGGTTGGGTATGGCAGAATGATAGACCAATAGCCATCCAAATCAGAGATTATATACATGGGCTTGGTGATGCCAAGGCACAAAATACAACTCTAGGGCTATTTCAAGAATTTTCAGAGCATGATGCAAGCAAGAGAGAGAATCCTCCAATCTTTAGTTGAAAAGTATAAAGATACAGTATGCTTTATGGTAGAAACTGATCAATGTCTAATGGAGGCAGTAGAGCCAAGAATAGTCTGGATCATGCCAATGGGGTATGAAGTAGAAGCAAAAATTGTTGAGCTACATGTTCAACACATGCTCAGTCAATCCAAGGATCCTAAAGCAGAAAGGTTTGGAACCTTTGAAGAATTAAGTCAGAAGATCCATGTGGAGCTAAGACAACCGGAAATAAAAAGAAAAGTGAGGAGGGAAGTAGAAGAGTTTGCTAAGAGGCATGGAATTTCAAAAGAGGCACTTGATGCAAATAGAGAAAAGACAGAAAGGGCAAAGAAAGAAAAAGAAAAAGCAGAGAAAGAAGGTGCTCCGGTGGAAGTCCCCTCGTAGACCAGATCCTCTAAGACCTCTACACCTACCACTGCAAAGAGCTCTAAGGCATCAAAACTGGAAGCAAAATCATCTGAAAAAGGTGAGAAGAGAACCAAGAAAAAGGCAACAAGATCTTACACAAGCCAAAAGGATGAAGAAGAGATAGAATTAGATAAGGAAGTAAAGAAAATGAAGAAGAAAAGGAAAACATCTGGTGAACCTTCTACTGAAGAAGTAAAAGAAGAATTTGTTGAGAAACCTACTCTATGCATTGATAACATCATAAAATTAGTTACTGCGGATGGGAACCTTCAACCAATGGCTGAATTCTATGATGATTACAATGAAGCTAACAAAAAAATCTTGCAAGAAGCCACAGTCAGGCATCTGAATATCTACAACAATGCTTTTATTGAAATCATCTCTTATTCCCAAAAGCCTAGAAAAGGAATTAGAAATAAGAAAGAATAATGCTATGGCAAAGGATCTTGAGATTTGAGAATAGATAGCTATTCAGCTATATCCTTCAATCACTCCTAAGCAGAAGAATATGATCTTCAAAGATGGTAAGGATGAGTTCTAGAGCAAAGCTAGAATGAATTAGCTTATGCTCGGAGAAATTGACAAAGTAGAAAAAGAGACAGAAGAGATCCTCTGGAATGCATACAAAAGATTCAACATTCCTATTATAGAGGACTAAGAGATGATCCCTCTACTACAGATGTTGAAGAAGAATCTACTGAGATAGTGGTAGAAGAGGTAAAGGAGACGGGTGAAGAAAAAGGTAAGGACTTAGATTCCTCTGCTCCGGAAGAGGAGGTCCATGATCAAGCAAACATCTCTCCTCCGGTTTCCCCTACAGACTCCGGATCCAAAGAAAAAGAAAGAGTACAAGAGAAGATCATTCAAGAAGCAAAAGAAAAAGAAGATGACAGTAGCAAGGCTGCAGAAGGAGAGAAAACTCCAACAAAGAAGGCCACAGATGATAGTGGTAAGGCTGCAGAAGGGGAGAAAATTTTGTCTCCAATAAGAGACACAGTAGAAGCAGTCAAAGAGTTCTTCACCAAAGAGATGATGGATTTTGATGAACCGGAACTGCTTCAAGGTCCATTCAATTTTGATTCCCTCTCTCCAGTCCAAACCATGAAACTAGCTTCCTTCACTCAAGTAAAGGCAAAAGAAAAAATGCTGAAGTCTCACATGGAAGACTGTGAGCTCATAGAAACTGCATCTGGTGTATTGGAAAAGATCATGTCATCCTTCCAAAAGGATCCTATAGCCTCCACATCCAGTAATCTAAAGTCTCTTGTAAATTCTGTTAATACACATTTTTATTCTTTAGAGAAAGCAGCAGAAGAGAAAGTCAGGGAAGAATTTTTGGATAAGAGATTCTCTGAAGTACAGGGTCTAATCTCAAATGACAGGAGAGTTATGGATATTGCGATAAAGAGTTTAGAAAATTCTCTCAAAGATGGCAGAAATATTTATAAATTTTGTTTATCCTAGCCCAAAGTGACCAAAGATGTTGATAAGAAAGTAAAAGAGCAAGAAGATAAACTACTAAGTTTGTCTCAAAGTTTTGATCCTCTCTCATCTCACATAATCAGTCAAGAATGTCAGACTATTGCAGTCTTGAATGAAATTAAGAAACTTGAGAAGGAGAAGAAAAATAGAATAAGTAGGTTGAATGAACTTAGAGGGGTTATTATCCCTAAGTTAGAGGCCATGCATGAGGCCCTAAGTGATGCTCAGACTACAGCCTAGACCAGTGATCTGACAGATCTAAAAAGGGCAGAAGCTTTTGCATTCTTGTTGAGTGGTCACATCTCAATTTTGGATAGGATGAAGATGAGTTGGGCAACAGAAGTGGTACAGCTAAAGACCACTTTTGCAGATATATTTCAGTATATGTAGGTAAAACATGTATATATGTTTTATGTGGCTAAGTATAGATTATTTTTGGAAATTTTGGTGTGTGGACCCCACCCTTTGCCATTGATGTCAAAGGGGGAGTGAGGAGTAGTGAAAATTGAGGAATCTAGCTAAGGGGGAGCTCCAGAAAATGTACATAAGAATAGAGCATTAGCCAAGGGGGAGTATAGTGTGACACTTAAGTCATTTTTCACTAAGTGTTGCCACCAATGCCAAAGGGGGAGATTGTTGGCAAGAGACACTATATGGCTTCATGAGTGTTGTCATTAATGGCAACAAAGTTCATCCCACCCATCCACAGAACATGGTGTGCCTATACCGGAAGTCAAATTGAAGAAGTATTGTGGTCCGGTAAGTAAGAACAGAGCATGCAGCAGGGTCCGACAGTCAGGTTCAGATCTCTCAAAGGAAGTATCTCAGTAAAGTGTAGATTTGGGGAAGTTAATAGGAGTACATTGACTAGTAGATTCTAAGGATTGAGCCTCTGGTGATGGAAGAGTGAAGAGACATGAGCACTTGAGTGTTAGGTTCCGGTTTGACAGAGTAGACAGAGGAAGAACTGACTGACAGAGCATCAGAATTTTTCCAGATAAGATATTGATGGTGATCAAGGTTCTTAAGGTACCATTCATGATTGGCCAACATGTTAGATGACTTCTATAAGTATCTCCTTGATTCGCATCAATTGGTAAGCAAGGTTTCAATGGACAAACTAGAGTTTGGAAAAATATTGACTATTCTGAATGCCGACTAGAAAGAGGATGAAATCCTTTGTGCGGTTATATATACCAGATATATTTGGATGTGAAGGTGTGTGGTGTGTATTGGTTGGTGCGAAGAGAAGCAGAAGAGTAGTGTGAAGGTAGTAAGACAGGTCCAGAATGTAATAGGACAACAACACCTAAGAGAGTGAGAATTAAGTGCAGCAGATCAGTCTATTGAGCTTAACCGGAACTGAACCTCAGAATTTGTGGATGCTTCTCATTAGTTCAAGTATCTAGTTTCCTTGTATAAACTATTGTAGGCAGTGAGCTCGGGCAGTGAGCCCTAATTGGCATGTGCCATTTGTTCTTTCTATTCTTCTAATAGAGAATACAATCTTGGGTTAATCACCTTGTGGTTTTTCCCCTAACAGGGTTTTCCACGTCAAAATCATTGTGTCATGTGTATTGATGTTATTTCCATTTCATGGTTATGTTTTCTTATTTAATTTAATACTACACTAATTGATAAGGAAATTCAGAAAGCTGAAATAATTAAGATAACTGATTCACCCCCCCCCTCTCAGTTATCAACAAGACATATATATAAATATATGTTATCTTGTTTCTCTATATGCCAAATTTAATTTCTACACTATATTGCCTCCTTCAATTGTCTCTAATGATTATAACATTCTCTTCAAAAAATCTCAATTGCCATTTTATTTTTTACTTTCTTGTTGGTTGTTGATATCTATACACATTAATGTAAATTTCCACGATAAAATATTAGTTGCATATACTTTAATGTCTTGAATTCTTATGCTTCAAAATGTGATATATATATTTACATGTTCATGATTTATAGATAAATCAAATTCTTTAATCTTCAACATACCTACAATGGAAGTAGAAGATGAAAGGATGCAAGGATGCAAGAAAAATGCGCCCATAGAAATGAAATACAACATATACAATACCATGTAGGAAAAATAATATCAACAAAGAAGAAAAAACCAACACATCCTTGGAAATGAACACTCCACATTTGCACTCTCTCCTTCCAACAAACCCTACCTTCAAACATCTACCCCTCAGTTACAACATGGCATGTACCCCACCCCATCTACCCAAATTTATCATCCTCTATGTTTCCCTTAAAATTATTGCATTTCTAGAAAAAACTTCCATTCAAAATTGGATAGCCTCTCACAAATGTCAACATCATTTGTTTACATTGAAAAATATCCAAGAATTAAAAATTTTCAATGAACTGGAATCCCTACTTGTTATAGATGCATATAAAAAAAAGGGCATCACTTCTCAAAATGGAACATGGACCCTGGTGATAAACCTACATGTTTGCAAAAACTAACTCAAATCAAGGAGATGTCGATAGCAAGGGTTAGCTTGATTCTTCAAGTAACGTATACAAGGGGGTGCAACTAAAATATAGTGGTCACACTATTTGTTTTCCAAGGGATATTTCTACAATTTCAAACTACTTTCCTAGATGTAGAGATGAGTTATATATCATAATAGTAAACAAAGAAAACATTGAACAACAAAAATATAACTTCTACGTTATAAGATCATGTGTTCATGAGGCATTGACATATAATCTCTAAAAAGATCCACACTACAAAGATGTGCAATTAAATGAGCATGCATTGTCATCTTTGCCCCATGAATCCACTGACATTTCAAACCTTATATAAGCAACAACTTCTAATCCTACTCCCACAAATCTAGGCTCAATACAAATAGATATTGTTGAGGATGAAAGTATTGAAATTACAACTTCATTTGTGGAAAACCTCCCATCTGCACATAGAGAGATTGAAGAGGTGTGAGCCTTCCTACAACTAGGAAATGGATGCCTAGCTCCTGCTGTAGAATGGCCTCCCATTTCTTCATCACCCATAAATAAGTATACCATTCTAAGATTATTTGCAATGCAATTTCCCACTCTATTTCCAACTAGCACAACCACATTCAAACAACAATAGATGAAAGAAATTAAGCTACATGAATATGCTCTTCATTTAGTAAGATACCATGATAATAGATTTGGCCAGAACCCGTGCTTTAGATATTTCCTTCTCAACATACTTATGTGCCACCGAAGCTAAGCCACAACATCAGTATTTGTCAACAAGCAGGTGGACAATAGTCTTCCCATAACAATTGTTGACCTTTGCCAAAGATTCAAGGACTTGCTTGATGAAAGGTTTACAAATCAACTCATGCGCTTTAGCTCAAAACTTCATGGCACATGACCATTTTGGAATAAGTGCAAAGGGGAGCTTTCTGACGTGGTCATTCATATTTGATGCCTACCACTATTCTTCACCTTGACTGTGATAGATACAAAATGGCCAAACTTGGATAACATTATGCCAACTACCTTCTACAAATCCTTCTGAGGCTTCCAGGTGGAGGGTGCCAAATATAGTCCATAATCCACACATCACTACACTCTACATGCCCCATAGATTTACAACATTTCATGAAGAGGTCTTGGAGATACTACTTGTTGCAAGTAACTATCTATACATGTATAAACCTTCCACTAACAAAATATTTTACTTTCTTTTTTTCCTTATTATTTGTTGACAATCTCTTGAACTAGGTACAAATGGCAACATAAAGGATCTGCACATATTCATGGTTTCTTCTGTCTCCAGGGAGCACATGACATTGGCAAATTGCAATGGAGCAACCTTCAATCTATACAAAGAATAGTTGAATATATTGACAGATATGTCTCTACTTGGAAACCACAAAATCTTGAAATGAGAAACCAAAATTTCCATTGAAACATCCTAGATGACCCTTGCTTGATGGAGACAAGAATGATAATAACAACCAACCCTTCCACCAATTACAATGAGTTGGTCAATCATGTGCAACACTATACAAAATGTACCCAGCTAGCATGCTTGAGGAGGAGAGGGGCATCTCTTGGTTTTCGTTATAAATCCCCTTGGAACTTAGAAGAGAAATCAAGTCTTTCAATTTCTAAGAATGGCCAATTTTAACACATCCCTACCCATAATGATGACTGCTTGAATCTTCACAACCCATATATCCTTTCAATATAGAGAGCTAATGTAGATTTCCAGCCTATTCCTTCAACCAATTTAGTGCTCAAATATATTGCAAAATATGTAGCAAAAGCTGAGAACAAGTCTAAAACATACCACACTATGGTGACTCGCATTTTAACCAATTCTGACTTTGATAAGCCAACATCTATTTCTTTTTGTAAAATTCTTACTGAGAGCCTTGTAGAGCATGATATTGGTACCCAGGAGACTTTCCACCTTTTACAAAATCTACCCCTCTCCATATCTAGCAAACCATAAATGTTTGTTTAAATGTTAGCCAAAAACATTTCTAACATTTTGCAGTCTCAAACACATCAAACACTGCCTCCCCTACCTTCATTGAATCATACATGGCATGACCTATAGAACTGGATGCAATGTTAGTCATTGAAATGACACAAAAATAGACCTTCAAAGCATCACAAAAGAACAATAAATGGATAGAGCGTTCCACACTAGCCATTGTTCAGGTAATCCCACACTTCATGACCATCCTATCAAAAGATGATATGTGTTTTGAGATATTTAGCTATAGTGAACTATTACTCTAACACCCATTCCATAGCATTCATGATGATATTGGCATATCAGAACTACAAATTATAGCAAATTTGGAAAGATTCTCATGCAACTTCCATCCATGGCATGTGCATTACACACCAACAGATCCACTATTAGACATTGATGATGACAGTCCTTTAGTTGACAAATATGACATGCAACTTAACAGTCTTGATGAATGGCAAGTCTTATTAAGCCTACATCCAGGCATATCATTTTAGTTAGATAGCCTTAACATGTTTGGCCAACATGGCATTGACGTAACCATGATTGGGAATCTCTAGCCTTCAATCCACTACTAAAAGTGACATCTATTGATTTTATTGACCCCAACTACCCAAAATTTCAATTCCAACATGTTCTTAATCAATAAGCACAAAGAAACCTATCTATCCAACAACAAAAACATACGATATTATTGCATCACACCTCTCTGCCATTGGTTTTCAACCACCATTAAAAATCATTGTTTAAGAAACTATAGGAACTGGAAAGTCATATTTGATCTCAAGCATCAAATCCACACTCATGACGATGGACCTGCATGGCCAATCACCAATGCTACTTCTCATCCCAACTGGTGTTGTGGATTTCAACATTCAAGCATCTACAATTCATTCCACCCTCTGCATACCAATTAGAGAAATGAACCCCCTACAAGGGTAGGAACTTGCTATGCTTCATTGGCCCAAAGTTGCTACAACAAATTGACATCAAGTTGCATGAGGCATTCCCTACCTAGAATCATATCCCATTTCGGGGACACTCAATCATGCTCTTTGGTGACCTTGGCCAGCTATGATCAATCAAGGACATCCCCATGTATGCTTCAACTTCCTATGGTAGAACACAATGGCAAAGCTTCAGCATAGTAATTACATTGACCAAAATATTTCATCAAATCGGTGAGGAGCCTATACAAGTTGTCTTCTTAACTCACTTCTCTCAAATATAAGAAATACAGATCTTGCAATTGAAAATTGGCATGTTTTAATGCCACACTTAAGTTCTTCACTCACCTTTGCTAAGAAGACACCTTTTATATCCTCCATATATTTATTTCCAACAAATGAGTTGGTTTCAATACATAATAAACATATGTTGCAATCTTTAGCAATTCCAATTGCCTTGTCCAATGTGGAGTAGCTAAAAGGGGAAACATACACAAATATAGATGATTAACAACTTGAAGCTAAGATTATCTTGGGTATTGGCCAAGAAGTTATGCTATGTTGTATTTTGTGGGTGCAATAAGGCCTTGTGAATGGTGCACTAGGATAGGTCAAAGCAATTGTATACAATGATGTTGAGAAACCGTCTCAACCTCCCTTGTTTGTTGTTGTTGAATTTAAACATTACATAGGCCTAGTTTGGGATCAGAACAACGATATAAATGTGCTTATTACACTGCTAAGCAATTGTGGTTATTGCAAAATCCTACTAAAAATGGCATGGGCATTAACAATACACAAATTGCAAGGCCTTACACTTCAAAGGGCAACATTCGACATTGGCAACATTGATCGTCAGGGGTTGACATTCACAACTATTTTTAGAGTTCGCAACCTTGTCTATCTTTGAATTTTCCTAGCCTTCACATTCCAAAGATATCCATGTATGCAACAAAACCTATATGCTACTCTTCGCAAACAAGAAGAGAAAAGCTTGATGGTGCTTTCACATGCAAACTCTTGACTACATGAATAAGAAAACTTAATAGAAAAAAGGTTCATTCCCCCCTTCCATTATTATCCTGGATTTAATTAAAAATACATAGACTTATATCTTGTATATATATTTTATTCTCATTCATATCATATCATATGTAACATTATTTCTATAATAGAATCATCATTTGAAATTGTGATGTACTCATTCCTATGTTGATTATCTTTATGTGTGACTAAATGCTCTAAATGTATACATGAACTCAAATTTTTGGATAGTTAATAAGCTACCTAATAACTAGACTACAAGATCCATAGGTGGATTTTACATAAACTATTTTTTTTCATTGTCATAATACTACTTAAATTGGCTATGAATGTGATGTCATCATGGTTGAAAGTTGAAACCAAAAAATTCTACAATATGATAGAAAAAGGTCCACAAACCCAATTATAATGTATCCCTCTAGATTGTATACAATATTTTTTAGTTAGTTCATATACAACTACAATTTATGTGTAGTTGAAGTGGCTTTGTATAGATTTGAAACAACCTCCACTGCAGTGTTATGACCCATTGGTATTGGAGTGCTATAGGGACTTTAATGTCAATGATATTTCTTATAAAGAAAAAAGCACCTAATTCAATGGAATTCCTTGCAGCAAGTAAAAGATGCAATCCCAAAATCTACACAAGAAAATGAAAATTCCTAAAAGATAGAATAGCACAAGCACAATTTGAGGGAAAAATTACTAGGTCACTTGTAATGAGAAATGAAGACTGCTTTGAACCTATAATGTGATACAAAACATTTGGGAGAAAACTATATTGCATCTAGTGAAAAATGAACAACATTATGAAACAATGCTTAAACTTTATGGGGATAGAACTGTAATAAGAATGATGCAAAGACACATTACTACATGAGTTCTAATTTAAGATATCAACTCAAGGAGAAAGTTCTCAAGCTTTGAGTTTTCCACTAACAAGTAAAAATGATGCCTAAAAGCAATCCAATCACTCCTACTTTTGCCTATTATTATCTAGGCAAGCCATCTTAGTGCAAGCCATTAACCTAAGGACACTGTCAGAAACTATATTGGCCTTTTTGTGGTGATCCAAAGAATGCTACTGACTCAGATGCAAACTAGATTCTTGTTGTACTTTTCACTAGGGGCTTTCCTCTGTTATATGATTTTCGTGCATAGCACATACTAACTTATCTATGTACATACTGACTTATCTAAGTATTAACCATTGTGGTTCATCCCTCCTCTTATTTGATTTCACTGCTTCTAGTGTTAATTTAACATACTTCACATTTGGTTGTAGGCACTCTTGATTAGCTATACAACTCTGTGTCTTTTGAGTCTCATTGAACTATGTTGGTCATTCAAGGACATTAATATTCTTTCTTTCTTCTTGGATGTTGGCATTGTCATTTACTCTGAAATGTCTTTCAGTATGTTGCCACACATTTCGATAAATTTAGATCCCTATTACTCTTTTGAATTAGATGTACAGATCAATGATTTCATCCTTTTGTTTCATATATATTATACCAGACGTGTGACAGATACAAATCAAGAAAATTAAATTAAATATACACAAATCTCTGCCACATTTCTTAATTCTAAGTAGTGTCAATATGATAAAAGGCAATCCAAATCCATGTTTCAAAAACTACCTTCTTAAATCCATTGCAATCCACAATTTTTTGGATAAAGTACTATAAAGTTTTTTTAATGTGGTAGAAATTACTAGCATATCCTCCATGAAAAGTACATGAGAGAGGCTGAAATGAGGACAATATAGCATCATTTCAAACTATCTTTGAATAGGAGCCACCACCAACTATAGATTATAACATGTCTGCAGCTACCAACTTCCTTTCCTGTGCGCAGAAAATTGTACACTAATAATTTCCTTCTGTCCCTCACTACTGCAGCATCCTATGAATGACAATAAGGATAGGACTGCATCTTCCATGAAGTACCCAGCTCAATTTTCCCCAATTCCATGACGATAAGACTCATTAAAGTTGTAGACCTTTGACCTCAAAAGGGAACAATATAAAACCATGGTTGTTAGTTGTCTAAGCATTACAAACCTTTTGAATAAAATTTGAAGGTGATTTAAAGAGAGAGAAAGTTATAGTTGCCAACTTAATACAATGCCCAATCAAGAAATGTGCCCTAAATTATGGAATATATTATTTATCATATTTTCTAGATTTTTTCTTTCTATAGTTGTAGTCTTTCACCCTTTTCTTGTATATGCACATTGATAATGAAATTTCAAATGATAACAATAAAGTTTTGTTAATTTGTATGTTGAATCATGTTTATTGTCAATCAAGTCTAATGTCATGTGATATAATTATATAATGAATATAGTGAATATAAATATTTAGGGTTAAAAAGGAGGAAATGTTTTTGGTTTAGGTTTTTAAAACAAATCCTCCCTTCTCACCAAACATTCAAGGGCATATCAATTGAGTTGAATCTCCACTAAGCGAGAGCATTCACCTATCATGTTGGGTTGCCTCTTGGAAGGATGTGAAAGCTTAGATGTATCAAACAATATCTCTATTTAATGCTCAATTACTCTTGAAACCTTAAATAAGAAAAATAGTAAGCAAATTGATGAATTACAACAAATCCCTTCTTACTAAGGTGAAGGACAAAGATTATTAGCTCACTATTTTTCAAAGTTCAGAATGCGAAATAGTCGGGGACACTGGTACTAACACCCCTATTCAAGGTGTTGTTTTCTACATGGAATCTAGATCTCCTTTTGACATTGATCTTCAATGTATCTTCCATTTCTGACCTAAAAAAAGTGGAGGACACTAGCACTAATGCCCTAGTCCTGAAATGTTGAACACTATCCTCTTTCTTTCATATCTCGAATCCTTGTTGTTTGCAATCTCCTTTCTGTAACTCCACTCCACGAAACTTGATACCTATAACCTGCAATCACAAAGGAGTGTGGGAGGGGGTTATGGTGTTTAGAGATGTACCTCGGTCGAGCCCTAGAGAGACATTCATGTCTTCTGAACACCGTTGTTAGATAAGAGTGCATATCCCTACAGGATAGAAGCAAAATCTAAATGATAAATGATAAAAAACATAATAGATATCACCTTGTAGTGTAGATCTCACATAAATGAAGGCTCTTCAATCACATGGGAAGATGAAGTCAAATCTGCAATCACAAACACAATAACAATGCTCTACTTTGCAACAATGAATATCTTAAAATCACAAATATGCCTAATGTTCACAATCATGTTCTAGTTTACAAATGAAAACCTAAACATGCTTATTTATGCAACTACAAAGATTACCGCTAAGAATTTCATAATTCAAACTTGAGATGTTGGCATACGACCTAAATAACGGTCATAAAACTAGCATTTAAATTTAGGGTAGACCCAAAATAGGGTAGGACTACCTGGAACTAGATCCCAAGTCCACCCCCTCATTTTTGTTTAGGGATCATCAAATAACAACCCCTAGGTCCTATTTGCCATAAGACTTTAGGGTTTTCTCATTAGGATTCAAAAGTATCATGCAAGATGCTCTAAATGCATTCTAAGGACCTGGGAGCTAAACCTTAAGAGGGAAAAGCCCCCAAGGGGACATTTTCTAACATAACAATAACGAATAGAGTGAGAGCCTTATCATATGAATAGTTGAAATTCCATATGTGTCCCCACATTTCTTGCTGTCCCCATCCTAGAAAAATAGTCTAGAGCATAAGATGATAGTGAAAATGATGATGACCACTTGAATATGAATGAATTTAGACTTATACTAATACTGATGATCATGGTGATGTAAATTTGAATGTGTAGGGAAATATAAGGCCAAATGTTGAGGAGGATACTGATAATTAATGTTGTAATGCTCTACAGTGATATTTTCATCTTTACACTAGACAAAACTCTTGTTTAATGTTATTATTATAAGGTTGGACAGTTGCAATAAGTTATGCCTTCCATGGTTATGTACTTTTCTAGAAATTTTTTGTTAAATTTTGTGAGATTGTTCATAGTGTGGGTCTATGAGTATGAGCCTTAATAGACTATCTATTTTAACCTGATTACCAAACTATAATGCAATATTTTTAAGACTAAAAAACATGAACCATTCCCTCTTATTTAATGTTTATGCATACCCTCTTAAACACATAACGTTTTAAGAAAGAACAAATTAACTTTTTCCACATGGGGATTATTCCACTTGAAATTCTGAAACAAAAAAGCAATGGAAATGATACCATGCTTCCCAAGTGATCCTTGGCATTGATGTTGGTGCCCACAGGAGATCAAAAGATGGACAAGGTGAGCCTTTTCCCATTTGCAAACAAATTTCCATTTCAAGGGGCACTTTAAGAGCTCTTGTTCTATAGACTATATAGTGATGAGGGATCTCTGTAAATAGGGGAAGCTAGACAAGGCCAAGGCATTGTTATGCAAGATTAGAAGTAATGGATCTACGTTCGGGATATTTTTTAGTGCACTATGCAAAGGAAAGAGGATTGATGAAGCTTGGGCTTTGGTTGAAGAAATCAGGCATGAGGAGCAAGTAAGTTTAATGTCAAAAGTATATAATGTGTGGATCAAAGGGTTTGTGGAGGAGAAAAAGTGGATGATGCAATGGTGAATGCTTTGAGGAGGTAAGGTCTTTCCAAGGTTTAGTTCCTAGAGATTCCTACTACAATGCACTAGTAAGTGGTCTATTAAAAATTTAGGTTTGAGAAGTTTACAATGTGAGAAAACATAGGCTTGGGAAGGTCTACATTTTTTATGAATGAGATGAAGAAGCAACTTATTTTCCCAGATAATTATACCATGAATGAATTGATTTGTTTCTTTTTCCAAAGAAGGGGCATGCTAGACATTGCGTTGGGTTTATTCAATGGATTATTGAAAATGGGTTTTTCCCTAGGTAATGTGATTGACCAACATTTGCATTGTGGCATCCAAATGCTTAGAAACACACAAATCCACATCGATGGTCACTTTCCTCTTGTTGGGGTCCATCGAGGACTGCCTTTTGAAGCTCAACCTCCATTGGCTCAAGACCATTGTCTCTCTGCTCCCCAAAGACCTCTACTTGGTCACTTTCCTTACCACTTTTCACCATGCATCTGTAACCATCAATATATTGGTTTGCCTAGAATTGTCAACCATTTATGACTTGTCGTTTTCTATTTTAGTCTTCCATATTAGGCAATGCAAAAAAAATCATAGGGATGACCAAATCCAGACATGTTTCTTCCATAAATATCTAATTCCCAACTTTAGACATTTTTAATCTATATCAATTTCCACGAATATGTGTTTACAATTTCTATTATTACTATTTTCATAACAAATGGTTATGGACCATTGTTAAATTGAAAAAAATGATTCTTTGATTAAATTTTTAAATTACCTTGCAATGTTCTAAAAAACATTACTAGCAAATTTGAAATGATGTGTTCACTATAGGATGAGAGGTGACATGGAGAAATGGAGTGATTTCACTCACACTCCTAACCTGTTGTGACCAGTGAAACTTTTCTTGTTGCAATAGCATGAAACATGACCTTCTATTTCCATTTTTTTCGGTTTCTCTCTATGCTCAAATACTATGTTGGATATGCATCTACTTGTAATTATTGTGCATAATAGACCTCCTTGTTTGAAGATGGCTATGTAACCTTTTTATATGCCATGCAACATCATGGATTCTTGTAATGCTGCACCATGTTCTTGTAATGCCTGCATAATATTTATGTGTTAGATCATTTCTCCCGCTCTAATTTGTACCTTACATAATTCTTGTGGGCACACAAGGTTTATTTCAAGCTGTGTCTACACTTCTAATGATTGCACCATCCTTTTTATGGCTTTTCTTTAGTTCCCTCTTTCAAAATGACTATTCAACCTTCTTATATGCCATGCAACATCACTATGGGCCCACAAACAATCGCAAAACATATAATGCATTGAAGGGGTTCTTGTAGGCAAAGAATGGGGTATATTGTAGTACGCTTCGACACCTTGCAATGGAGATGTTTGACACAGTTAATGTGATTGGTGTGCAGTGCAGTCTTCATACAGGTCAAGAAAGAAGAGTATTCTAATGTTATTTATACCTACGACCTTTTTGACCAATGATTGCATAGTGTTATTTATGCATGAGACCTTTCTTACCAATGGTTCCACATCAACATATAAGGATATAAAG
Organism: Cunninghamia lanceolata; assembly: GCA_027924645.1. NCBI lineage: Eukaryota > Viridiplantae > Streptophyta > Pinopsida > Cupressales > Cupressaceae > Cunninghamia > Cunninghamia lanceolata. Next base: position 5,935,782 of record BSBN01000739.1, read on the forward strand.
GGTGTAAGAGAGAGACAAGGACACTAAGACCTCTTTATTTTCAGATTTTGATTATGACATATGACTTCTGCATTTTTATTTTCAGAACAATATAGATTCCTCTTTCATCTAGCAGTTAATAGTAATTGGTGATATGTTTGTTAGTCAGCAATGTCACTTTTATAGATATAAATTAAGTTCAAATACTGTTCTATACACAACGATACTGGCCATAATTTCATAACTTAGATTGTTTTTATATTGCTTCTTGTATGTCTTTTTTGGAAGCAATTCTTGATATGATATGCATTTTATCAAATAGGAACTGCTAGACTAAAGCAAAGAATAAATTACGTAGCATAGATTAAATTAGTTTCCAGTATAAACCTAATTACATAACTGTGTTTACATTTATAATTTGAAATTTCTTTTAGCTTTGTTTAAAGGGTGCAAATAAAGAAACACATGTTATTAAGATCATTGGTGTCATTTTGAGTTGTATTATGATTTCTTCTATAAACCATCCAATTTTAATATGTCGATGACATTTTTGCAATGCTTAACACATTGATATTTTTCCAACACATTATTTCTAAAAGGTGCATAACATTTAATTAGCTTCAATTCCCATATCCTTAAATATTCATGCTTACACTCTGCATATTTCAATGTTGTCAAATTACTTTTCTACTTGCTCTATTTAAAGGCTCATATTGTTGCGCTACAATTTAAAAGTGATTACTAAGTTGTCTAAATGATGCTTGAATGCTACAAAATATTCCTTTATATGTCCACACAAAATTACAAACCTCATCATATAACTACAGGTTATAAAATTAGTACATCACTTTCAAAGATTGCACTTTCGATTTTATGTCATACACGCCACACCCCAATGGAGCGCTACATTTTATTTACTGTTGTAGATAATTTATATGTTCAAAACTGTTCTTCCTAACCGTACAATTTAAAACTTTCTTCAACATTCTATGACCTACCTATTGCACACTACAATACAATTGCTAGTTAGCCGATAGGTTTTTATATGTGAACATTATAATGCTCGGAATTGTCTCACGCCGTAAAATAGATTATGCCGGAAAATTTTCTAAACTCGTTAGTTGTTCCTATTGGCGTTTTCCTTGAACCGCCTATGGGTTCTAAGAGCTAGTTTATGCATATGCATAGCATCGTATTGGATTAGACCTAGGGAAAAGTTATTTTGCTTTATATGAAAAATTATAAAACTTAAACAATAAAAAAAAAATGGTCTTATACAATTCCAATGGTGATGGAATTCTTCGTTTGATGCGTATGCTTCATCTAATCTATAGAAAAGGAAATTGGCAAGTAAAGAAGTGCGATCAATCACGGAAGTCTCGCTTGTGGGCAACGATCACAACTACGGCTGCCAATTTCAACGGATACTCCGTCTCATCGTCAACTTAATCACCATCAAGTATCGGATTAGCTGAGGTAGGTTTTTTTAAAAATACAACGGTATTTACAATTCCACGTTAATGGTTTATTCTCCACTCAATCTTCACAAAATTGCGATCAATCACGGAAGTCTCGCATGTGGGCAACGATCACAACATACGATTGCCAATTTCAACCCATGCTCCGTCTCATCGTCAACATAATCACCATCAAGTATACGTAGGTTTTTTTAAAGAATACAACGGTATTTGCAATTCCACGTTAATGGTTTATTCTCCACTCAATCTTCACAAGATAAAGAATTTGATCATTGGTGCTTTTACGAGAGTACGAAGTCTCTTTAAGAGAAAAGGCAAAAAAGTGTAACGTGGGAATAAAAGTTGAAATAGCTTAAATATTTATTAAATCTAAATATTTGTCTTTAGCTTTTAGCTTTTTTTAATGATGAATAGTATATTTCGATATTAAATAAACTTAATTCACATAAAAGATAGGCAGAATGGAATTACACTCTTAAAAGTCAATGCTAAATCTTAAAAACAAATAAATGTGGACACATTGCTAAGTAACAAGAGCTATACTAGTGGAAATGGGAGATCATTATCAAGGGGTTTGTCCTAGCCATCCAAGGATCCTAATCATTAGGAATGGGCTCCCAACTTGTGATGATGTCCTCTTTGTCTTTTTCTTCTTCTAAATTAACATGAGTTGTGCAAATAGGTGAAAGTAAAAGGTCGAATTGAAGGAACTTCCTACTATCATACCAACCAAAGACACTATGTTCATACTAAGAGGTAGAAGACTATCCATGTGGTAGCAAAGACCATCCATGACATCAATGTTGAGGGGATCCTTGGGAACCATGAGAACCATGTCTTTGGAAGTAGACAAGCAACATTACAAGGGGCATTAGCTTAGTGCTCGATAAGTGTTTGGAAGTGGGAAATCTCTAGATCAACTCTATTGGCTTGCACTTGGATCTATAACATAACATTAGAACATATATTTTTTTTTGTATAGAAAGTGAAATGAGCATCCACTACAGAACTTGGAAATAAAGTAGTATTTCTATCTTTCTATATGTGGAATAGAATTTTTGCTTTGAATGCATGTCAAATTTGGGTAAATCTCACAAGCATCTTAAGCTAGTTGCCTATGAAAGGAAGCAAGGTATGCAAAAATAGCTTCTTACATTGATCTAATGAGGAAAGGTTTATGCAAGTGTTTTATCACTTACAATTACACATTAAGATGCATATTAACAAAAAGATAATAACAACATCCAAATGCTAATGCAAAGCTCACAACACAAGATATACGTGGGGAAAACACTTTCGAGTGAAAAATCCCACACTCCAAAACCTCCACAATGTATTTGTTATCAATCAGGATTGCACCCATGATGCAAAGCTGTGAGGCTCAATAATCCTGTGTAACATGGGAATACCTTAAGGTTGTGGGTGCCCTATGGTGAAGGTAGACCTCCAGATTGTGGGCTGGTTCCCTTATGATTGATCTGACTTTGTAGGAAAAAGATAGGAGGAATTGCAGTGAAATAATAAACTAAAACCAAAAAAAGTGGTGATGCACCTATATGATGATAAATCTTGTAGAATAATTCACAGCTATTCTCAGAGACACTAGTTACATAATTCAGAAATGATGACTTAATCACAAAAATGTTTCTAAAGAAGGCCTACCAGATTGTTCTTTCAAGAGGAAAATAATTTTTCACAGTTTTAAGGACAAAAATGAAACAAGCACAACTTGAGACCTATGATGGATGCACAATAATAAATGAGACAAACTTAAAGGCTTTAATGGTTAAAACACAATAATTTCATCAAATCATTCATAAAGGCACTTGCATATTTCTGAGAAGGCAAAAATGGTGTATTCTAAATGAAAAATAGAAGGAAAAGCACTGCATAAGATAAAAAATATGAACTTGTAACCTATTGTACTGTATAGATATGAAAAATGAGTTACAAACACTCATGTGCCTCTCTGAAATGTGTAAGAGAGAAAATAATGCAAGAAATGCGAAAAAAACTAAGTTTTTCCCCTATAATACAAAAGATGACCTCAATCAATCAGAAGAGTGAACTCCAGTCAACTCAACATCAAAAATATCTCCACAAACTCTCTCACGAGTAGAAATGAAAATCCCTAAAAAGAAGGGCTATAACTGATCCAATTTGAGGTAAAATAGCTCCTGTAATGCCCATTCAAGAAAATATCAAAAATAACAATAATTTAATCAATTAGATAGAGATAATAAACAAAATATAGGAGAAAGTTCAAAAATATAAGTTTGATAAGCTTTAATTAATAAAACATAAATTCTGACATCATATGTGGATTTCATAAATTTTATCATTAGATAAAACATTTCCTTTACATTATACACATTTGACAATATTTTCATTCATTTGCCAAAAGAATAGAGGCTCTCTTAATTTCATTACCTTGCACCGATAGCTGACCTATAACTGCACAACTAAAATGCAGACATTAGTTTCCACATAATTCATCAATAAATACATTGGATAACAAATTACAAGCCTAAGGCCCTAAGGGCCGACCTAATGTCTTGGGGGCTCATCTATGATGGCCTTGCCTACGTACACGTAGTGCAGAGACTTCATAGTTCAAACTTAAATTTTCAATTCACAAGATAATCATGAATATGTTAGTGTGAAGGAGGATGAAGAAGAAACTGATTCAGATGATGACATCAAAGAGTTGAAGGTCTCAGGCACTAAAGCTGCCAAAGTGTTTAAGGAGAAGCCCTCCGGAAGTAAAAAGTCAAGAAAAAGGCATAAGCCAGAGGCTTATGTTGAGAAGCCCACCTTTTCTATGGAAGACATCATTAAGTCAATCACAGTAGATGGAAACTTAAAGCCAGTGATTGAATTTTATGATTATTATTGTGATACTGATAAGAGAGTTTTGGAAGAGACGACAGTCAAAACTTGAATATCTACAATTAGACTTTATTTGAAATAACTTATGAAATTTTGGAAAGACTTGCAAAAATTCTAGAAATAAGAAAAGAAAATGCAAAAGATAAAGATATTGAGCTTCAGGAGCATTTGCTAATAAAATTGTGTCCTTAAATTACTCTGGAGCAAATGGACATGATATTCAAAGAAGTGAAATAGAACTTCAGAAGTAAGTTTAGAATGAATAAGCTCATACTGGGTGAGACTGATAAGGTAGTTGAAGATACTTAGGAGATTCTTCTGAATGCATTGAAAAGGCATAATCTTCCCACTGTTGAAGAAGAGTTGAAGGAAAATGAGCAGCAAATTGAGGTAGATAACTTCTCTATTCCAGAAGAAGAAATATTGAATAAACAAGATGAAGAAATGATGAAGGAAGATAATGTTGATCATGCAGAAGTTCCTCTGGATCAATCCTATAAAGAAAATACAGAGATGAACATGGAAATCAAAGACAAGGAAAATCAAGAAAAAGAAACTGATGTTGGAATTGACTCCTCCATTCTGGATGTTGAGGAATTTGATAATGTTGTTGCTGAGGATACACAAAATCCTCCAGAAAAGAATGCAGAAGACCTTTCTGATAAAAGGAAGACTGCCTCTGATAATGATGCAGAGAAAGCAAAAGAAGAGAAAAATAAAGAAAATGATAAGCATGACAATGTAGCTGTCTCTAGAAAGGGAGAAGATGCAAGCCCTAAAGAGAATAAAACTAAAACATATTGGGCAAGAGACACTGTAGAAGCAGTGAAAGAAATTTTGGAGAAAGATTAACAAGTCAGAGAAGATCCTGATTTAATTCAAGGTCTAATTAATTTGGCTACTCTCTCACTGGTACAAATGATAAAGTTTGCCTCTTTTGCACAGGCTAAGGCTAGAGAGGAAGTCTTGAAATCATATATAGAAGACAGTGAATTGCTTGGTCTTGCATCCGAGATTTTGGAGAAAATCATGCCTACATTTTAGAAGGACTCATCAGCATCTCTCTGTGGTTAGTTGAAGAGTCTGATAAACTCTATAAGTACTCATTTTGAAACTTTTGAGATGTCAACAGAAGTTAAAGTCTGAAATGAATTCAATGAAAAGAGATTTGCTGAAATAAAGAAAATAATTAGTTACAATAGATCAATGATTGATACTAGTATAAAGAGTAATCAAAATGCCCTCTCTGAAGGTGCAGAGATTTATAAGTTTTGTCTAAATCAGACTAAAGTTGTTGAAGATATTGAGAAGAAGATTAAGGACTTAGAGCTTAAATTGTCTAACATCTCTCAGTCCTATAGTCCTTTAACTGAGTCTGTAACAACTAAAGAATGTCAAGTAGTGAGTTTGTGAAATGAATTGAGTAATTTGGAGAAGGAAAAGGTTAAAGTTTTGGGCAGATTGGATGAGCTCCGGGGACTGATTTCCCCTAAGTTAGAGACTATGTATGATATATTGGCAGAATCCCAAACTGCTGCTGCTACTTGTGATCCTACTGATCTTCAAAAGATAGAATCACAAGCATTTTTGTTCAGTGGGCATATATCCATTTTGGGCAGCATAAAGAAGGACTGGGACAGTGAGTTGACATGGTTGAAAAACATTTTTGGTGATATCTTTTTGCTGATGAACAAGGCTTAAGGACTGTGTGTTCATATACGGGAGTATGTACATAGAGTTTTGGCATGAATTTTGGTATGCAGATCTCAGCCTTTGCCATTAATGTCAAAGGGGGAGTGAAAAGTAGTGAAAAATGAGGAATTTGTCTAAGGGGGAGCATTGGAAATCACAAGTGTACATAGAAAGGGGGAGCTATTCTAACACTTAGTCATTTTTCACTAAGTGTTGCCATCAATGTCAAAGGGGGAGATTGTTGGCAAGAGACTGCTAAGCATGTCAGGTGTTGTCATTGATGGCAACTGAATCTATCTTACACATCCACATTACATCTTTTGTTCATACCAAAAGTCAAAGTGTAGATTTGTCTAAGTCTGGATAGACAGGAATAGGGCATTTGATAGGGTTTAGCACTTTGGTCCACATTTCTCCACAGGTAATCATATTGTGTTGCAAATATGAGGGAATGTTAAGAGATGTTAGGACTACCTAAATCCAAGTTTTTAGCCTCTGGTGATGAAGGGATTGAAAGTTACAAGCATCTGAGTATCGGGTTTTGGTTAGACAATTTAGTCCGGTGAAGAACACGCCAACTTAGTGTTTGATCCTTGTGTGGATTAGGAGAATTTGTTAGTTGAGCAATTTGTGAGATCCATTGGTGTTGGCCAACATGTGTGGTGACTTGATTACACAGGTTTTGGTCCACATCAATGTTTGTACATGGATTCAATCGACAGAACAGTAATCATGAAAAAGTTCTAAGTTTTCTTGAGGTCGATTGCAGTTGATATAATTTCATGTTGCGAATATATATAATCAATGGATTTGTACATTTTGTGATGGATGAAATGTGAATATGATTTAATAGGTATGAAGTGTGGCAGTATTAGGTGCAAAGCAATGGATTAAGGCATCAAATCATGGTAGAATAGTGAGACAAGGCAAAAAGCGATGAAATGTGTGAAATCAGTGTATTGAGCCTAATTGGAACTGTAATCCTGCATTGTTAGATGCTATTCTTCAGTTCAATTAATTCAGTGAACTCTTTGTAATCAATTTTGTAGGTAGTGAGCCTCCTTTGAGAAGTGAGCTCTAGACAGTGTGCTCGAAGGCATATGCCTTCCCATTTGTAATACTTTTAATAGATTATAAATTCTTGTGGGTTAACCCCCACTGTGGTTTTTCCCTTAACCAGGTTTCCACGTAAAAATCCTGGTGTTCATGTGTGATGATCTTGTTGTTACTACTCTTATGTTATTATTTCTTTCTTTTGAATGTATGTGGTAAATTGACAAAGGAACATAATAATAAGTTTTGTAGATTACCGATTCACCCCTCTCTCAATGTTCCTTAATTTCAACATCAACTTCTTATTTTCCTCTTTCAACTCCTTTATTTCTTGAAGCAGGGGTTGTGTATCCACTGGTAATGACTCTACAGTTGTATAATTGGATGTGTTTGAGATGGACCAGCTTCCAATTGAGGTTGAATCTCATAAACATTAAGTCTGGCCATTTCCTCTGTATATTTCCCTAATAATTCATTGTAATCTTTATGTAGTTTGAGTGTTGCTACCTTTGCAAAATGTGTTGTCTGTACATTTAAGATGGCTACTTAAGGAGCAGGGGTGTCTAACACCCTCTTGATGATCACATTACCAATCAATTATTCCAAACCTACCTTTGGTTTCTTATCATTTGGGGCCAATGTCCAGATAGCCAAGGTATCAAATTTAGGGTCAAAGATAGCACCCTGTAATGCCCTCCTGGCTTGTTCTTCACTTAGATCTGCATCATCCCTTGTAATGGTATCAAATGCAATAGCATATAACAGTGTCCAATGTGGCAATACTAGGATTTTTCTTCTCTTCACAATTGCTCTCCCTTCCTCAAGAGTCATGGCACTGATGTCCTTGTTCACTTCACTCAAAACCCTCCTTGTGATAGCATCATACTCTGAAGGGTTTGCACTACTTTTTGCTTCTTCTATCTTTTTCTAAAATTCTTCACTACTCATTCTCAACACAAAGGATTTGAATTATGGAGTGGCAATGAATGCATCATCAGAGATAAAATGATTGCATGCCACCTCCCTCACATCTTTGGTCTCCACCTCATTGTTGACTATGGATCTTGTTAACCTATTTTCTGGGGAGGCATATGGTGCTATCCTCGGGGGAGAATGCAATTGATGTGAGTGCTATGGGTCTTGTTCCTCCATCACCTCCTCCTCTAGATTCACAACTTCCTTTTCTTCTTCTATTTCAAGATTAATTATTTTTGATCTCCTTGGGGCAGGGGCTTCAGGGGATTCAGGGGAACTTTTCCTAGTGTACTTACCCCTTGAACTACTTGGCTGATATGTGGGCCTCTCTTCTCCAGTAGGTGCCTCAGCAATCAATTCATCTCCTTTGGAAAAGAACATTTGGATTCTTTCAATGGGGTTTTGAATCTCAACAAAAGCCCCTTGATATGCAGAGTTATCATTATTTTTCCTTTTCTCTACATCCATTATCAATTTCCACTTATTTCTCAAGAAAAACACTTGTTCCATTAATTCACAATTTTTGATAGTATCCTCATCAAGAAGGACATGGTGTGGGTATGTAGGCCTACTGACTTTATGCCTCGTGTCATGAATAAAACCTTCAAGATCAAAGAGCCTTATTTTCTCCATACTCATCCTATATCTTTGCAACATGAGACCAATTTGGTCCAAGCCACTCTTATCAATTGCAATAAAATCATGAAGCTTTAGTGATGTTGGGATAAGAGATCCCTTCTTATGCTTTTTGAAGTGCTCCTTGTCTACTTTATTTAGTTGTGTGATGATCTCCATAAATCCTATTGTTCTGGGCACAAATTTTGGTAAGGAATAGGGTGGAGCCTCACACCCATAGACTTTGATACAAGTTGTATTTTCATGTAAAAACCAATCTCCCCAATTGTGATTGATCTTCAGTTGGGGGGTCCTCTCCATTGGTCTCAGAAAATCCTTAATCTCCTTTGGTATCCTTTCTACTACTGGCTCCAGGTATCCCAATACTTTCCTTGCAAAATGCTCCTCAAAAGTGACATAGATACCATATTTGAAATGCATGGTCCACATATGAACTGGCATGGCATTGCCTTCTACATCAGTCATTTCTCAAATGTAATTCTTTGCCCCAATGGCTAGATAGAGAAAATAGGATCATGTGGCACATTAATGAATACCAAGTGAATTTTACATGGGGACCTAGAGTGTACGTATTGTTCTTAATGGTGATCATCTAATCATGCATCTATTTTGACAAGTAACCTACATAATCATATGGCTTCTCAGCTCCATAATCTTGGATATATGCTGCCACCATCATTAGAGACATCGACATTCTATCTGATGCATCTCTTCAGAGCACATGACACAAGCTATGATAGGTTTTAACAAAATATTCCATGAATAGGCTGCATTAGAGAGGCTCCTCTTTTGAGTCAATGATTTTGATCAAAGCTCCATCAAGCCCCTTTAATCTATGCTTGGCCAATTTATGAGACATGTATGCATACCTAAGAGTTTTGTATTTTTCCTTAAAGGCATTCAAGTCTATAGGTATAATAGAAGTAGGATCAAGATTAAAGACAGTGGAAATATAGGCCGTAGTGAATCTAATGATAACATTGCCATTTCCAGACAAGACAAACATGGTCTTAGAGTCATACCTAGTTGCTACAGCTCTCATCAAGTTTGTGTTTATGAAGACATCAAGGCATATTAATTTAGCTAAGTCAGGGGTCCAGGCATGGTAGATTGGGGCTCTGTAATCATTTCAATTGTGCCAATATTCAAACAGACTTCAAGAAGACATAGGGATCCTAGCATCTTGACAATCTACACAAAGATCATATATTTTATCATTTCTGCCAACCTCTCCTAAATTTATCAAAGGTCTCTTAGATGATCCGAGACACAAAATCATGATGTCTTCATCAAAGCTACACTTTTAGGTTGAAGCTTGACCTAACTGACTCAATTTGTAGTTTATGTAGGAAACCTAGGGTTTATGCAATTAATGACTGGTGCAGGGGCACCAAATGTCTCTTTTGTGTCAAAGTTATCAAACAAAGTCCTTGGTTAGAGTTTACGAGTTTTGTGTCATTTTTGCATCAAACAAGGTCTATTTGAGACCACTTATGTTGTAATAAGGTCACAAAGACCAAATTTATATGTGCTTAGAGTCCTAATAAGGTTAGTTTCAAAAACAAAGTTAAATAATGTGAAGAAGTTGCTTTGTCAACATAAACAAGACATATAATTAAGATCTCCCAATAGTTATTTTGGTTGAGAACTAGTTGAAACTGATGGGGAATGAGGAAAATCGTGTAAATAAGCCTTCAACAATCAAAGGAAGGCAGGAAAAATGAATTGTAAGAAGAAATTTTAAAAAAAAAGTTTAATTTTTCTGATTTTCACTGCAAACAACGTGTTCCCGTCCTTACCATGGATGTGTATAGAATTTTTATCACTCCAACCTGATTGCATTAGGTGGGGAGTTGAATAACCTTTCAATTGCATCAGGTTGGGGCTCATTTCATGAAAATGTGAGAGAAAACCACATTTTTATGAAAACTACCAAAAACTATTTTTTACTGCAAAAGTTGCTTCTCCCAGCCTTACCACATGCTTGTACAGAAACTCCAGGACCTTCAATCACCTGTGTTCAATTAAGGGATGAAATACCTTCCTAATTCAATTGGTTTGAGGTTGATCCATTCATTTTTGAGGGAGAACCATCCATTTTACTGAAAACTGCTACAAACCCTAAACTAGGGTTTTAGGAGTGAAGAAATGTGAATTTGGCCATTCCACTCACCCAGTCACCTCCAAATCAGTGGAATGGCATATAATATAATAGATTCATATGTTCCAACACTTTTCAAGGTAGGATATGGAGCTATGACAGATTTTGACCAATTTTTGGCCTAATAAGACCCAAGTATTAGGCCTAGAGTAGGACAGTCATAATTGTGGAAGATTATATTGGTTACAGAGGGTTTGGTTGGACAATTTGAGTTATTAGAGACATGCTTCAGGGTTGCCAAGTAGCTTTGGAGGTTAAGACTAAGTTTTGACATAGGTTCCTTTGAAAAAGTGGCCTAATTAGGCCTAGTTGCAAACTGAGTTTCTCAAATTTGAGTCATACATTGTGAAACAACCCTACCTCATTTTGGGGTATGTTGACAACTTGATAAAGGGTACTCCAAACACCAATCATATTTTTAGTTGGGGTAAATTCAAGAAGGTTATGGCAAGAAAACCCTCTAGGCAGGGCTACTAGGCTTTAGGCCTGATTACAAAGCAAGTACTTTCCAACCTTGATGTTGGTGATTGAAACCTATATGATTGAGTGAGTTACACCCTAACCAGACCCTCATTGCATTAAGTGGTATCAGAGCTTCAGGTTTTGATTTGGGAAGTAAAAAGTCAAATTGTGAAGAAAAGCTAGTCTAGACAAGATGCCTCCAAAAGCCAATGCAATGACCAAAGAGATAATGGAGTTGAAGGAGCAGTTACTCCAAATGGATAGGCTCTATAGAGAGTCTCAAGAAGCCACCTTAGCTAGGATAGCAGTCTTGGAGAAGAATCAAAGAAGAGGAGTGGTCAAGGATGACCAAAGTGACAAGGAGGATGAAGATGAGAGCCCTCCAATGAGAGTCTAGGATGAGGATGATGACTTGGACCCTGAAGAAAGGATGATGATCAAGATGTTAAAGGCAGTAAAAGGTTGCAATACTCTAAAGATGAAAGTTGAAGTGCCTATGTATGGTGGAAAAATGGATAGTGAGGAAGTCTTGACATGGATTGATGGTCTAGACAATTTCTTCCAATTTGAAGAGATAGAGGACATAAAAAAGGTGAAGTATGTCAAATCTAAGTTGAAGGGACCAGCCCTTACATGGTGGAACTTTGTTCAAGATGAGAGGGTCAAGAAGAGGAAGGACAATTTGAGATGGTTAACACAGAGGTAAAGTTTGCTGATACAAAGGATCTTGACGCAGAGGACCTAGTGACATGAATGAGGATAGATGGTAAAAAGGGTAAGGATGGTTGGCAAGGCCAAGAGAGTGAGTTGGAGTATGTTTCAAGGATAAAGAAAAGGGCAGTCAAGGGAACATTTGAAAGAGGATAGTATGCAGATGTCACTAAAGGCATGGCATCAGTTTATGATGGCAAAAAGATTAAAGGACAGTCAATTGATCAGGTGAAGCACTATGCAAGTGACAACCAACCCAAGAAGGTAAGGTACAAGGTAAGTTTTCAGTTTTTGACTAATTACAAAAGGTCACTAGATGAAGATACAAGTTGGAGAATTTTGAAGGACCAAAGTCAATATGTTAGTAATGATTTCTCAAGGGACTTAGGAAAGTTTCAAGGCCAGGTGTATGGTGCAGGGGCACCAAATGTCTCTTTTGTGTCAAAGTTATCCAACAAAGTCCTTGGTTAGAGTTTAAGAGTTTTGTGTCATTTTTTCATCAAATAAGGTCTATTTGAGACCACTTATGTTGTAATAAGGTCACAAATACCAAATTCATATGTGCTTAGAGTCCTAATTAGGTTAGTGTCAAAAACAAAGTTAAATAATGTGAAGAAGTTGCTTTGTCAACATAGACAAGACATGTAATTAAGATCTCCCAATAGTCATTTTGGTTGAGAACTAGTTGTAACCAATGGGGAATGAGTAAAATCATGTAAATAAGCCTTCAAAAATCAAAGGAAGGCAGGAAAAATGAATTGTAAGAAGAAATTTTATAAAAAAAAAGTTTAAGTTTTTCTAATTTTCACTGCAAACAGCCTGTTCCCATCCTTACCACGGACTTGTACAAAATTTTAATCACTTAAAACTTAATGAATCAGGTTGGGGGTCGAATAAAATTTCATTTTCATCAGTATGGGGGTCATTTCATGAAAATATGAGAGAGAAAACCATGTTTTTCTGAAAATTGTCAAAAACTATTTTTTACTGCAAAAGTTGCTTCTCCCAGCTGTATAACGTGCTTGTACAGAAACTCTAGGACCTAAAACCCCTTGGGTTAGATGAAGGTATGAAATAAATTTCTAATAAAATTGGTTTGAGTTCAATCCATTCATTTTTGAGGGAAAACCATCCATTTTATTGAAAACTGCTACAAACCCTGAACTAGGGTTTTGAGAGTGAAAAAATGTGAATTTGGCCATGCCACTTATCCAATCACCTCCAAATAAGTGGAATGGAATATATTATGGTATATTAATATTTTCCAACACTTTTTAAGGCAGGATATGGAGCTATGACTGAGTTTGACCAAGTTTTGGCCTAATAAGACCCAAGTATTAGGCCTAGAGTAGGACAGTCATTATTGTGGAAGATTATAGTTGTTGTAGAGGATGTGTTTGGACAATTTGAGTTATTGGAGACATGCTTCAGGGTTCCTAGGTTGTTTGGGAGGCTAAGACTAAGTTTTGACATAGATTCCTTTGAAAAAGTGGCCTAATTAGGCCTAGTTGCAGACTGGGTTTCTCAATTTTGAGTCATACATTGTGAAACAACCCTACCTCAGTTTGGGGTATGTTAGACAACTTGATAAAGGGTACTCAAAACACTAATAATATTTTTATTTGGGCTAAACTCAATAAATTTATGGTAGGAAAACCCTCTAGGCAGGGCTACTAGGTTTTAGGCCTAATTACAAAGCAAGTACTTGCCAACCTTGATGTTGGTGATTGAAACCTACATGATTGAGTGAATTATACTCTAACCATGCCCTAATTGCATCAATGACTTCCCTAAATGTCTCAAAAAATTCTTACAAATAGAAAACTAAGTACAGGGGAGAGACAATGACTTACTAGTTTTTGACATCAAAGAGGTGCAAAATTGTTTCCCCTTGTTTGTTTTGATGATTCTCTAGCTCTGAATGCAATTGATCCTTAAAGAGTGATAGGAAATACCTTGAATTATGCTGCTATAACATCAAATTAATGGAGGTCATGGCAACCATAACTCTACTCATGCCAGAGTCACTCAAAGATTTTCTTTGTTTGCATTTTTTGAATTCAGACCATTGATCATTTGTCACCTTTCTGAAATCCATGGCCTTGACTCACTGACTAGATTTGACAATCTTAGTCATCTTGGTTGACAATTCACTACCCAATGAGAATGAGCCAAATCATCTGTACTTTCCTTGTACATCAAATCATCTTCGACATGGACTAGACATGTGTCACCTTTTCGTGGCGTCACAGTTGAAGAGGGCCCACCATACATCTACCATGTGATGGTGTGACATAGCACCCATGTGCCTTTATTATACTTACTTTTTAATTGGTGGATGCCACGTGTCGTCATCTCACCATCTCATGGCAAATATTCCATCTGAAAAGATTCCTTTGCTCTAGCGTGTAGCCGTTGGATCTTAAGTTTGCTTTGTCGACCATTAACATTTTGACATGTGGTGGCAAACAATTGGATGAGGTGAACACTTCATAGGCAAAGGTTACATGGACAGGTGGCGGCCTATCACGATGTTGCGGCTGGGTACTGATGTCATCCTAACATGCTCCATGATAGTGTGATTTTCATTTTATAAGACTTTAAGACCTACTAATGGCAATAGGTAATGACTAGGTTAAGGGGTCGATCAACCCATGGCAACCAAGACTTAAGTTTGTGACTTAAAATATCAACAATTGGTGATAATGGTCAACACAAGAATATAACAATAAAGTGCATAACCTAAAAGAAAGGGGCAAAGGGCTTTCGAAACCGAACAATTAGAATATTTTTTAAACCTAAAACCCTAACCTAAGGGGGGAACCACCAAGGCCATGGTAATATTTAGGTGTCTACATTTCTAATAGTTCATTAGTTTTTGGCTTGATGACTAATGATCACAATTTATATTTGGTAATTTTTTTCTTCACCATATCATGAGACAATTTTGAGGAACAAAATTGATGACAAATTTCTCTATGGGTTGCCCATGTATTTATTTTCCTTCAAGTTAAGATAGATTGAAGGAATAGGAGAGCATCAAACAAGGATCAAATGAGTGCAATCATGATTATGTTATTGGATTTCAAACTTTGTCAACAAAGATACACTATCAAATTCCTATTGATGAATTGCAAAGAAAATTTGTTAAGGGCTTAGTACCTACTATCCAAGCTGAGACAATGTACCTAAACAACTATTATTCTTCCATGGATTTGTGTGTAAATGTAAGAAACATTGAATTGAAACTTCTTAAGTCTAATGCACTTAAATATGGATCTCATCCTTCAAAATTTAAATAGGAAAATTTAGTTTTCAAAAGGGTGAAAATAAGCAAGAAAATCAAAACAAATTCTCACCATGTTGTAGTTAATTTATAGTCAACTTCAAATGTTATTTAATCTAATTCCCAAGGTGAACTAAGGGACAATCCTATATTATCTATTAATGTAATAAGATCATAGAATACATAAAGTAAAATAGATATGTAAACCAAAACACATTCAAATATACAAGGGTTCTAACATATATGTCACTTCTATTCAAAATGAACGAAGGAAATATATGGAGAGGTAAGATGCACAAATGTACTCAAACTTGTATGGTGCCAACTAGATCATTGTGACATGTGGTGTACATGGACATCACCAATATGTGTCAGATGCATACAATGCCAATTATATGATCATGTTTTGTAGTACAAATGTCATTAGGTGGCACTGTGTATGGAAGCATAACATGTGGTTGTTGATGTTCCATGTGTCTAACTAGCCACCAACATGTGTAGCAATGTGTATAGCCACACTATCTAGATCCTTGAAGATCTATAAATCCTAAATAATGCCCCTAAACCCTAACCCCTAAACCATAAACCCTAAATAATTCCCCTAAGCCCTAAGCCCTAACCCATAAACCCTAAACCCAAGAAACCCTAAACCCCTAAATCCTAAACTGCAAACCCCTAAACCCTAAACACTAAACCCAAGCAACCCTAAACCTCTATCTCCCTATCTCCCTATCTCTATCATTCCTCTACCTCTCAATATCTCTCCCTATGCCTCTGGCCATGTCCCTCACTCTCTATATCTCCCTATTGGTCCTCTCTCTCTAAACACTAAACCCTAAACCTCTAAACCTTAACCCCTAAACCCTAAACTTGAGCAACCCTAAACCCCTATTTCCCTATCTCTCCCTTATCTCCCTATCTCTATCATCCCTCTACCTCTCAATCCTTCTCCCTATTTCTCTAGACATCTCGCTCACTCTCTATCTCCCTATCTCTCCCCTCTGTCACCTCTACCTCTCCTGATATCTCTCTCTCTCTCTCTCTCTAGCTATCTCCAAACTTGAGCAACCCTAAACCATCCCTAAACCCCAAACCCCTAAACTTTAAATCCAATCAACTCTAAACCTCTATCTCCATATCTCTCCCCTATCTCCCTATCTCTATCATCCCTCTACCTCTTAATCTCTCTCCCTATGTCCTTAGCCATGTGCTAAACCCTAAAATCTAAACCCTAAACTTGAGCAATGCTAAACTCATAAACGCTAATTAATGTCCCTAAACCCTGACCCCTAACCCCAAGCAACTCTCTCTCTCTCTCTCTAGATCCCACCAATTTTTCCCTATTTTACTATTTTCCACCTCTCCTCTCATCATTCTTCCCATCCAATGAACTTTAGTTTTATCTTGTTTCCATTTCATCCCACCAATTTATATCCTCATCCCTCTTTTCATGTCCTAGTTTTCTTGTTTCCATTTGCTTAGTTGATAAGGGAGATGGATAGAGAGAGAGAGAGAGAGAGAGTCCTAGTTTTCTTACATTCATTTCCTTCATCGATAAGCTGGGAGAGGGAGAATTAATAGAAGGGAGAGATAGGAAGATATAGAAATGCTAGGGGGAGAGCGGCAAGAGATAAAGAGATAGGGAAAGATAGATAGGTAGAGAGAGATAGAGAGGAGACATATAGGGATAGATAGGGAGATAGACTAGAGTGACTAGAGAGTTGTCTAGAGAGATAGGGAGATAGAGACAAGAGATAGGGAGAGATAGATAGGTAGAGAGAGAGAGAGGAGATAGATTGGGAGAGATAGAGGAGATAGAACGAGAGATAGGGATATATATGGAGAGTGAGTGAGATGTCTAGAGAGAAAAGGAGAGAGATTGAGAGGTAGAGGGATGATAGAGAGAGGGAGATAGAGGTTTAGGGTTGCTTAGGTTTATGGTTTAGGGGTTATGGAACATTAGGGGTTAAGGATTAGGGGCATTATTTAGGGTTGAGAGAGAGAGAGAGAGAGAGAGAGAGAGAGAGAGAGAGAGACTTCTTTTGACATGCAACCGTAAACATTGAATAATTCTCCTAAACCCTAAACTTGAGCAACCCTAAACCTCTAAACCTTAAATAATGCCCCTAAATCCTAAACCCTAACCCCTAACCCCTAAAACATATACAAACCCTAAATAATGCCCCTAACCTGTAACCTATAAACCCTAAATAATGCTCCTAAACCTTAACCCCTAAACCCTAAACCTAAGAAACCCTAAATGTAATATCTAAAAATTAAAATAACTCTAAAATCTAGTTTTTACAATGAAGTAAAATTTGAAAAGGTAAAAGGGGTGATAATTTTTTTTCTCTTTTTCAAACATTGAAGTTTAATCAACTTATTAATAATCATGTTGATACTAAGTTACACAATGGGTCTATTCATTTTCAATGATTTAATAATATGATATATTATTCATAAAGAAAATTTACAAATTAAAAGATTACCAAAGATCACTACATCTTGATTGTCGACCTCCATATTTCAAGCCTTGGCAAGCCTCTGGTTGAAGAGATAGGGAAAGCATCTTCAGAGAGCTTTACCTCCATTCATAGACCGACAGTCTCCCATACACCTTCCTTACCGGAAGTGGCCCTACCCTTCATGAAGAGGATAGACCTAGGATGGCCTATGGTAATTGCCATCTGAGTACTGGTGTTTTTGACCTACGCAACTTGTTATCATGCACCACTAGATACCCTCTAGTCAAGCATGACCATCCACAAGTTATGTATTCTAGTCATGGTGAACCAACAATGCACTAGAGGCAAGTGCATTACTTTGGCCAAAGTTTTTAGTATAATTAGCATTGTGATCAACACAGTCGTTACATTCACCTACCCCAACTCAACTTGAATATTGTCACAATCCTACAGTTGTTTGGTCAACATAGTTTTCTTAACCTTCTCAGCTCGACAAGCTTCTAAGCATAACTGCTTGATTTATCGCAAATACTAGGGTATGTGAGACTAAAATAGATTCTCAGGGTCTTCTTACCATCAATATGTTCGAGGCATAAATTCTAGTTTTACTAGTTCATCTATGTATGATACTATTCCTATTGTGGACAATTAGGGTTTGATCCTTATTCAAGTATTCTTTTCATAGAGAAAACCTTGTACCATCAAGCTTGGTTGTCAATCGTCATCTTCTATTCTTGATTTTGGGGTTTAGTATAATCTGTTGGCAAGAGACACTATATGGATTCATGGTTGTTGTCATTGATGGCAACAAAGGTCATCCCACATATCCGCAAGACATGATATGTCTCTACCGGAAGTCAGAATAAAGAATGTTGTGGTCCGGTGAAGAAGAACAGAGCATGTGGCAAGGTCCGACAGATTGGTCCGGACCTCTCAGAGGAAGTGTCTTGGTGCAGTGCGGATTTGGGGAAGTCAAGAGGACTACCTTGAGTGGTATATTCCAAGGATTTAGCCTCCGGTGATGGACAAGGAAAAAGATATGAATGGTTGAGTACCGGATTCCTGAGAGACAGTGAAAACAGAGGAAGAACTGACTGGCAGAGTATCAGACTGCTTTCCGGATGGGTTACTATTGATGACAGAGGTTGTGAAGGCATGAATCATGTTTGGCCGACATGATTAATGATATCTACAAGTATATGCTTGATCCGCATTGCTTGGTGAGGAAGGATTCAGCCGACAGAATGAAAGTTTATAAGAAACTAGACTGTTCCGGATGCCGACTAGAAAGGTGATGAAATTACTTGTGCGGATATATATAGAGGATGGATTTAGTTGTGAAGTGCGGCGTTGTTGTAGAGATATATGCGAATAAGTCCAGATAAGAGCAGAGGTAGCAAAAAGGATCCGGTATGTGAAAGATAGCAGAATAAAGAACAGAGGAAAGATGAAGTGCAGCAGATCAGTGTACTGAGCCTAACCGGAACTGAACTCCAGCATATGCAGATGCTTCCAATCAGTTCAAGACTGTGATTCTCATCACTTTGTAGACAGTGTGTCTTCTTGTAGGCAGTGGGCCTCATGTGAGCAGTGTGCTCGGGCAGTGAGCCCTAATTGGCAAGTGCCATTTTTGTAATTTCCTATTCTTCTAACAGAGAATAATTTTGGGTTAATCACCCCGTGGTTTTCTCCCTTAACAGGGTTTCCACGTCAAAAATACTGTGTCATGTGTTTCTTATTTCATGGTTAATGTTTTGTGTTTGATTTTATGCTGCATCAATTAAAAGGAAAGTTCAAATAAAGGAAATAATTAGGATAACTGATTCACCCCCCCCCTCTCAGTTATCAACAATTGGTATCAGAGCTAAGTTCCTCCTAATAGAGCCTAACAGCTTGAGGAAGATCTGGGATTTCAAATGGATGCATATGGTTTAAGGGAGCAACTCAAGACTGCTCTTGAGGATCTTGAACAGTCGAATTCTGAAGTTAGTGAATTAAAGGAAAGACTCAAACAGGCTGATGAATTCATGAGAGAATTAAAAGACAAATTAAGTCTCTCCATGAAAAAGAGAAAGGAGCTGCTTCAACAGTTGGCAAGACAAAGTGAAGAAAGCAATACAAATGAAGAATTGACTGAGCAAACCAGGTTATGTGAAAAGTTATCAAAAGAAGTCATTATGTTAAGACATGAAATGGAATCAGGAACTATAAAGTTTACTCAAGAGATTGAAGAAAAAAGAAAGGCTGAAGACAATCTAAGACAATCTCTTAAAGAAAAATCAGAAGAATGCCTCCAGATGGACAGGATTATCAGACATCTTGAATCTGATCTTGAAGATGCCAA
Source organism: Cunninghamia lanceolata (assembly GCA_027924645.1). Classification (NCBI taxonomy): domain Eukaryota; kingdom Viridiplantae; phylum Streptophyta; class Pinopsida; order Cupressales; family Cupressaceae; genus Cunninghamia; species Cunninghamia lanceolata. The sequence goes on from BSBN01000739.1 coordinate 5,955,913, forward strand.
AGATAATGAAGGAAAACTTGAGGATCAAATTGTCTCTCTCAAAAGAGACCTTCAAACAGCAAATGAATATAAAGAGAAATTCAAGATAAGTTCTGCTCAACTTGAAGTTCTTCTTGGAAGTCAAAAGAGGACAGATGACAAGTATGGTTTGGGATATGAGAAAGGAGAAAGCTCCGGATCCGGTCAGAAGAATCTTGGATCAGAAAATCCAAGGAGCAGGCCTAGAAGACCTCCGGTAAGACAGCCAAATGCTCAAAGATATCCATCCTTCAATGGATACTGCCACAGCTGCAACCACTTTGGTCACAAAGCTAATCAGTGCAGAATGAGAATGAATCAGATTAATTCATCCTTCTCCGGACAGTGCTTCAACTGCAAAAGGTATGGACACAAATCCCATGAATGCAGAAGTATGCAAGTAAACAAATCATTCAAAGGTAGATGCTTCACATGCAATAGAGTAGGTCATATGGCTAATCAATGCAGATCAAGAGGATATCAGTCAAACATGCAAAGAAATGTTATTTGCCAAATCTGCAATAGGTCCGGTCATAATGCTAAAGTTTGCAGAAACAAGAATCAGGACAAAAGAGGTCCGGTGTATAATCAGAATCAAGACAAGGGTAAACAAAAGATGAATGCGGATGAGGTTAGGAATCAGATGAGCAAGATTTGGGTGAAGAAAAGCTCAGAGAATGTAGAGGTTGGATCTGCACCAGACTCTGGTGCTGATATTTCTTCCGGAAATTAAAAAGTGAGCTCAGGCTCAGGGGGAGACTCAAAGAAAATCTTGTTCCCCCAGCCAAACAAGTGGTGCCGGATGTGGCACAAGATGCGGATCAAAGGGTTTGTAGATATGAGTCTTGAGATACTTCAGTCAAGTTTTCAGTGGTCCGCATGGAGTTATGAAGAAGCTGTGATCGATCAAATAAGACCTGTTCAGGGAGATGCTCCAGTATGATAAAGGATTACAAAAAGATCCGGAAAGATCCAGAAATGCACTATCTTGTTCTGCGGATTGGACAGAGTGTTTGGGATGTTCTTGCAATATGTTACCTCGATTCATTCATGATTGAAAGATCCGGATGATATCCACAGATCAGGACTAATCCGGGATACTCCAAACTATCCAGACAAGGCAAACCGGAATGATGTAGGTGAAGCATTTATTGCAGACAGATATTAGGGTTCGCGGAGCAATTTAAGGGATTTCTCAAAGGTCATTTGCTCATTCTGCACTCGAGAAGAAGCGAAAAGTGGAGCTCTGCACAAGGTTCATCAAGCACACCAAGGATCTCCTGCCGAAGCTATTGCATAAAGAAATCAATCCAACCACTCCGTGCAAACCGAAGGCGCATAAGGTATTCTCTGTTTTTCATTACCTCACTGCAGATCTTTGAAGAATGGCTACTCCAAACATAGTTAAGATCTCTGATAGACCTCGCCCCTCATTCAAGAAACATCCCCACAAATCATTGGAGGTAGATCCACTAGGAGCCTTCTCTAGTGTTCCCCACGGAGTTTTACATACCGAAGACATTAGGGTTTACATACATGCAAGCATTGAAGAATTTGGGGAATTCAAATTAAGAGACCTCTATCACAAGCAACTGATAGACAATGCTTTTGAGCTTAAACCAGAGTATAAGGATATCCAGAAGAAACAATTTGAGCAATTTATTCATTTCCCCTGCTTTGAAGAAGATGAATGGGTCCGGTATGTACTGAGCAGGATGCATGACAACTTTCTATGGCTAGATAGACCCTGCAAGATCACAAAAGAGGCAATTAGAGCAGTAACTGGTCTATACTCTTCCGGAGGGGTACCTATCCTCAAATCTGTCAAGAACAACGTTGTAACTGAGGCCACCGGATCAAAATTTGACAAGAGGGCAATGACCATTGAAGATATTTCGGATCCGGATATCAAATATGCATCAATGATAATAGGATACAAGATCTATCACTCCAGCAGGGAGAATTCTGTATCCGGAACTGCAATATACATTGCTTATGAAATGCTAAGAAAGAATGCAGAATATGATCTCTGCGAACTACTGCTAAGCCAATTAATGGAAAACATACAGAAAATCAAGAAGGATAAGAAGAATTCCTTTAAGTATGGTACTCTTATTGTATGTCTATTCTTCTACTTCATGAATGAGCTACCCGGAACAAGTGGATGGGTATGGCAGAATGACAAACCTGTTGCAGTCCAGATAAGAGACTATTTGCATGGACTTGGGGATGCAAAAGCGAGAAATACAGCTCTATGGGGATACTTCAAAAACTTTCAGAGCATGATGCAAGCAAGAGAGAGAATTCCCCAGTCTCTCATTGAGAAATACAAGGACTCAGTGTGCTTTATGGTTGACACTGATCAGTGCCTAATGGAGGCAGTGGAGCCAAGGACTGTCTGGATCATGCCCATGGGGTATGAAGTAGATGAACAGATAGTGGAGCTGCATGTTCAACACATGCTAAGTCAGCCCAAAGATCCTAAGGCAGAAAGGTTTGGAACCTTTGAGGAGCTGAGTGTAAAAATACATGTAGAACTCAAGGAACCTGAGATTAAAAGAAAGGTGAGAAAAGAAGTAGAGCACATTGCTCAAGGCCTAGGCATCTCAAAGGAGGCACTTGATGCCAGCCGGGAAAAGAGGAGGAAGGCTGAGGAAGAAGAGAAAAGTAAAGAAAGTGCTCCAGTTGGAGCTCCCACCCGGACCAGATCAACAAAGAGATCTGCACCTCCCTCAACCAAAAGTTCAAAACCGGAAGTCCAGGCATCCGGTAAGAGATCCAAGACAAAAGCCACAAGGGCCTATGGAAGCCAAAAGGATGAAGAGGAAACAGAGTCAGATGAGGGAATAAAAGAAATAAAGAAACAGAAAAAGAAAGGATCCGGTAAGCCCTCCACAGGCCAAGACAAGGAGGAAATGGCAGAGGTAACTGTTGAAAAGCCCACTCTGTCACTAGAGAGCATAATCAAGTCGGTCACGGTGGATGGAAACCTTCAACCAATGACTGAATCATATGATGACTTCAGTGAGGCCGACCAAAAGACTCTGTAGGAGGCCACAGTAAAATATCTTAACATATATAATAAGGCTTTCATTGAAATAATATCTCTTATTCCTAAAAGCCTAGAAAAGGAAATGGAAGTAAGAAAGAATAATGCTCATGCTAAAGATCTTGAGATCCGGGACCAGATAGCTATTCAGCTATATCCTCAAATTGATCCCAAGACAATGAACATTATCTTCAAGGACTGCAAAGATGAGTTCAGAAGCAAAGCCAGGATGAATCAACTCATGCTTGGCGAGACTGACAAAGTGGCCCAAGAAACAGAAGAGATCCTCCGGAAGGCCTTCAAAAGGTTCAATCTTCCGGTTGTAGAGGATTTAGGTACAGAAACAGCTGAGGACTTGGGACCCTCTGCTCCAGAAGAAGTGGCTCATGAACAAACTAGCATCTCTCCTCCGGTTTCCCCTACAGTCTCCGGATCCAAAGAAGAAGAGCAATTACAGGAGAAGGAAGCAGTGGTGAAAGACAAAGAGGTTGACAGTTCTAAGACTGCAGAAGAAAAGAAACATCTGTCTCCGGCAAGAGACACTGCACAAACTGTTCAACAATTTTTGAGCAAAGAAACTCTAGAGATTGATGAACCGGAGCTTCTAAAAGGCCCATTTGATTTTGACTCTCTCTCTCCGGTACAAACAATGAAGATAGCTTCATTTGCAAATGCCAAGGCAAATGAAAAGCTCCTGAAGTCTCATATGGAAGACTGTGAGTTGATAGAGGCTGCTTCCAGAGTACTTGTAAAGATCATGCCATCAATCCAGATAGATCCGACAGCCTCCTCTTCCGGTAATCTAAAAACCTTAGTCAGCAGTGTTGATACACATTTTGATTCTCTAGAAAAATCAGCTGAAGAAAAGGTCCGGAAGGAATTTTTGGACAAAAGATTTTCAGAAATATTAGAATTAATCTCTAAGGATAGGAAGATTGTAAGCATTGGAATAAGGAGCTTAGAGAATGCTCTTAAGGATGGCGGTGACATCTACAAATTTTGCATATCCTGGTCAAAGGCAACAGCAGCATTTGACAAGAAAATAAAAGAGGAACAGGATAAGCTACAAAGCTTATCTCAAAGTTTTGATCCTCTCTCTTCCTCTATAATAAACCAAGAATGTCAGACCATTGCAGTCTTGAATGAAATAAAAAAACTTGAGAAGGAAAGGAAGAACATCACTAACCAGATGGGAGAACTTAGAAGGATTATAATCCCTAAGTTGGAAACTATGCATGAGGCCATCAGTGATGCTCAGACCACCGCCCAAACAAAAGATCCGACAGATCTCAAGCGGGCAGAAGCTTTTGCATTTTTGCTAAGTGGTCACATTTCAATTTTGGATAGAATGAAGCAAAGTTGGGCCACAGAAATGATCCAATTGCAGACATCCTTTGCAGACATTCTTCAATATATGTGAGTATGTAAATATGCGGCTAAGTATAAGAAATTTTTGAAAATTTTGATATGCGGACCCTACCCTTTGCCATTGATGTCAAAGGGGGAGTGAGGAGCAGTGAAAAATGAGGAATCCAACTAAGGGGGAGTTCCGGAAATTGTATATAAAGACAGAGCATCAGCAAAGGGGGAGCATAGTGAAAACACTTAGTCATTTTTCACTAAGTGTTGCCATCAATGCCAAAGGGGGAGATTGTTGGCAAGAGACACTATATGGATTCATGGTTGTTGTCATTGATGGCAACAAAGGTCATCCCACATATCCGCAAGACATGATATGTCTCTACCGGAAGTCAGAATAAAGAATGTTGTGGTCCGGTGAAGAAGAACAGAGCATGTGGCAAGGTCCGACAGATTGGTCCGGACCTCTCAGAGGAAGTGTCTTGGTGCAGTGCGGATTTGGGGAAGTCAAGAGGACTACCTTGAGTGGTATATTCCAAGGATTTAGCCTCCGGTGATGGACAAGGAAAAAGATATGAATGGTTGAGTACCGGATTCCTGAGAGACAGTGAAAACAGAGGAAGAACTGACTGGCAGAGTATCAGACTGCTTTCCGGATGGTTTACTATTGATGACAGAGGTTGTGAAGGCATGAATCATGTTTGGCCGACATGATTAATGATATCTACAAGTATATGCTTGATCCGCATTGCTTGGTGAGGAAGGATTCAGCCGACAGAATGAAAGTTTATAAGAAACTAGACTGTTCCGGATGCCGACTAGAAAGGTGATGAAATTACTTGTGCGGATATATATAGAGGATGGATTTAGTTGTGAAGTGCGGCGTTGTTGTAGAGATATATGTGAATAAGTCCAGATAAGAGCAGAGGTAGCAAAAAGGATCCGGTATGTGAAAGATAGCAGAATAAAGAACAGAGGAAAGATGAAGTGCAGCAGATCAGTGTACTGAGCCTAACCGGAACTGAACTCCAGCATATGCAGATGCTTCCAATCAATTCAAGACTGTGATTCTCATCACTTTGTAGACAGTGTGTCTTCTTGTAGGCAGTGGGCCTCATGTGAGCAGTGTGCTCGGGCAGTGAGCCCTAATTGGCAAGTGCCATTTTTGTAATTTCCTATTCTTCTAACAGAGAATAATTTTGGGTTAATCACCCCGTGGTTTTCTCCCTTAACAGGGTTTCCACGTCAAAAATACTGTGTCATGTGTTTCTTATTTCATGGTTAATGTTTTGTGTTTGATTTTATGCTGCATCAATTAAAAGGAAAGTTCAAAAAAAGGAAATAATTAGGATAACTGATTCACCCCCCCCCTCTCAGTTATCAACATAATCTTTGTCATGAAACTAATGGGACTATTTCCTATGAGTTAACATAAACTTCTTGGGTTAAGAAAACCCTAAACAAGGTTGACCCAAATTCAAATGTTCTCAAGTCCATCTATTCGAGCTATTAAACCTCATTTAATATTCATAAGATTTGGTGTTTCACATGTCAATAAAGTGTTATATTTAATAGGCTGGCAACCTAGGCAATATTTTTAGTTATACATGATAAAATCTTTACCTGACTCCTTGGTCTTTATAATAAATAATAGGAAGGTTTATCCTATTTAACCATACTTACAAAAGACTCCTTTCTGATGAACTAACTTATCCTCGGGTTGGTATATTGTTTTAAAAATATACTTCTTATCTCATAGGGTCAAGAATGATAGTTCGGTGAGATATTTTCAAACTTTAATTTAAATAGTGATACACTATGCTAAACTTCATACTGTTGATAGGCTCAGCATCTCGACCACCTATCTTTCATTATTCTAAATACCATGAGTTGACCCTTTGATAACATAATTACTATGATAATAACGACTCAACTATCTTATGCATAATGAACATAGATTAACATCTCAAGGCATCATTATCAGTAGCTAAAAGATAACGACATTGATTAGTTTCAGATGTTGGCATTAGTTTAGTATCCCAAAAGGAGGGAGTGGAGTATAGGGGTATGAAGACCCTCAAACTTCTTGGTCAACAATCTTCGAAGTCGGGGAATACAACAAGCAAGTGATAGTCATCTTCTAAGGCTTAACCGATGCCCATTTGTCTTTAAGGTTTTAGAAATTAAATTAGTTTCCATGTGTTTTAGTTCTGTAGAAGTAAGATTAACAAAGGTGGTGACTGAGCTTTCAACACTGTATAAAGGGAATCTTTAAACACTAATATGTAATGACATCTCTAATGAGTGAATACAGTCAGGGAAAGAAACAAGAGCTATATTGATTTTAAACCATTCTATCCATGCTACGGTCTAGGACTAGTTTTAGTTGGGCACATAGTTTTCTGTCGATAAATTCATGAATTTCAATCATGCTCATCATAGTTATAAATCTTATGTTTTATTGATAATTTCATTCTACTATTGTTTATCCACACAAGATAGTTTTAAGAAGAGAACAATGACATTTGGAGATACTCAATGTTTTAAAACACAATGAATATAGATTTGATATACTAAAAGAAATAAAATAATGACCTGCTACTGCCCGAGCTTGACAATCCTTCTATTCTCTTGGCTTGCTCCATCTTGTTCACTAGTTTCATCCTTTCCACACAGTCCATCACTCTTCTCTTCTTCAACTGCTGCAAATGCCCATTTGGCAAAGACTCTCCATCTGATAAAGGTTGGTGAGAGATAACTGATTTCAAACCTAACTAATTCTTGATCTTATATATCCTTTTTATCATTGTTTTCTTTTCTTTTGTTATCACCTTTCTTTGTTCAATTTCATGCTTAGCCTAAGTGGCAATTCTTTTGCTAATACATAGGGTCTCGGTTAGTTATGCCATCATGGAAATCATAAAAGGTAGCCAATTCGATCATTATGCTTGATATCATTACAGTGTTAGCAATTATAAGGCTTATTAAGACCAAAGTCTGTATTATAATAACACATGATGACTTTATAACTCACCCTCAATATATATTAGAAGAGTTGACTATAGTCGTGGGCATGGCATTAGATATTCACTTCGACACAATTCACTATTATAACTTATTGGATGATAATAACATTAATAGGAATGATACAACGTTCATCATTATCCCATATATACATATATATATTTATCATGCTTGTTTAAAGTGTTACGGTGACGATATTTATCTGTTAACTTATTGATGTTGGAGCAAATAGAGTTTAACAACATAATGGTTGACCAACACAACCACAAGGATGAAGTTTACGGTCAACATATTGGGGTTGAGTTTTATCTCCCCCTACAAAATAATTTCAATGTTTTACATCAAAAAGACTTAACAAGGATGTGCCATACAATACATACATAATATCTAACTGTCGTCCACGTTCGACAATGAGAACTCTAAAGATTACGACGAAGACGTTGAATGACGACATTCGATGCAACAATGGTGTTCAAACAAATGACGTTGTTCCTTCACAATAACATGAAGAAGAAAAGACTTATTCTTGAAGTCATCGACGACCCCGTCGAGGCAACTTGAATTGACCAAATTAAAGCATACCTCAAGGCAACTTGTAATGCCCCCTCATTTTTGGCTTGTGATAGTTGCTAGTTTCACATTACTCCTTGTTTGATCTGAGACAGTTGTTAGTTCTTCCATTGCATTTAGACAGTTTTGAGACATTTGAGGTATTAGGCCTATGGTTTATGCTTATTTTGATCTTGATAGACTATGTTCGACTCATATAGTTTTGGACATGTGGTATGAGTTTATGATGACATTGTTGTTATTTCAGTTATGATGAGATTGGCATGATTAGTAATGGGTTAATATTAACATGTGCTATGTGATTTGTTGGCACCTGATTTTTAAATAGAAACGTTTATAGTCTTGTTCTAGAGCTGGGACGGTGTAGTACTACTCATTCTGAGCACCCTACTATGCCGTGATTCTCTGACTCTGTGGGTGTTGATATATATGATGTTGATTGTATACAACCTATTGTTCTTATGAAGGGTGTAGGTACCAGGCCTCGACTCCACCTGACTTAGCAGGTCTGAGCGGGCCCTACACCAATGGATAATGTTGATGGAGATAACATGAGGTTTATCTTGCTAGGTCAGTCAGGGTCTTCAGTTGTGGTTGTGTGTCGTGATGTGATGCTTGGTCCTCGCTTCATGTTGTTGGCCATTGTGTGTTATGGAGTATTGTCAAATTTTTCTTAAGTTAAGCCTATGTGTTTGTGTTGGCAATACCTTAATGAATTATTATTATTATGATAATGCTATCAATATGTTAAAACTTAATAGTGTTTTGAGTAGTCATAAAATATGGAATATTGCTTATGTAAAATTCATTATTGATTAAACTAATTATTTTAATGTTTAATTAAGCATCTAAAGTTGTTTATGGGTAATTAATAGATATTGCATTTAAAGGATAATATTAGGTAAAAAGTTAATGTTGTGAGTTATCGAACGTGAATTTTCAAGATTTGGGGAAATCTCTATTATTAGTAAAAATTTAAAAATTCTTGGAGGAGTGGGGATTCTTGGTAACGGATGCATGATTGTGGCAATTTATGAGATTAGCCATTTATTTTAATAGGGGGGTTGTTGTGTTGGGGGAGGAAGACAGAAATTGGGGGAAAAAAAAAAGAATTGGTTACAGGAAATTGAGAAGATCTGAAGTGGGACTGAAATTTGGGTATGTTTATGTTGACTCTCTATGTGTGAAATTTTGCATTTCCATAGCTTAGAATTTTAAATCTTATCTTTGTAAGATCGTTCTGTGCTCTGTGTGTGAAATTTTGCATTTCTATAGCTTGGAATTTAAATCTTATTGTAGCTTGAATCGTTCTGTGCTCTGTGTGTTTGAATGTAGTTTCCCCTGACCATGCCCTCATCTTGGGAATCACATCTTGGTTGCTGTCAATGTTTAACCTCTATAGCTACTTTCAAGTTTATTCTTCTTCTGGTCGAATCTGTTTCAAAATCCTTCCTAAAATTTTTGAGTCATATCAATTGTAAATCATTCAAAGTGACCGAACTTAAAGGAAATGACTCATATGATATTATGAACCATTTACTAGTTCTTGACCCTTTCATCCTTGGCTGTTCTTAGTGTTGTAGTATGGCCTCATTCAGCCTCAACTTTTTTTTTTTGGAATGGTGCCAAGTAATTAAGTTCTTTCGCTACTAATATGAAATTGATTTAACCAAAATGGTACACTATTTGTAAATTTACCTCTACCAAATCTATAGAAGTTGCTGTATGTTTTGTTCCCTACCAGTAAATGAAGATTTGGTTTTCTTGTTTTATCGAAATCCCTTCCTAGCATCCTCTATCCATCATCGCCACCGTACATTTTTTTTCTATCTTGGTGCATATACTTCAAATGCTTGCCAGTCTATAAAGCTTAAGGTCTATGCTAGAGTTTGGACGATGCCAAAAGGAACTTAACCAGTTTTGCAATACCTCTCTCATCGTTGCCGTACGGTCCTTGTGAGGGGGAAATAAGGTTATTCAAATTAATGAAACATAATCCCAAACACCTACAGAATCTGAAGATAAAAGGAGATTAAAACAAATAAAACAATAATACCTTCACCTTTACCTTGCATCTTCCGTAGTTCACCTATCTCTCTTTGATCTTGATGGTGAAGCCCTCAGAAGCTTTTGCTCCCTTGCTTGTTAAAGATGGCAAAGATGGAATGGCTGAGATACTTGTGTATTTGAAGATGAACTTCAAAAACACTAACAATGGAGGCTATGAAGTGCTATGAAGTGCTATGAAGTGTTAAGAAGTGCTATGAAGTGCCAACGGCGTGCTAGATTTCCTGCAGCATAAGTTTACTCAAACGATGGATTTTTGAAATGAAGAAGGAGAGGCTTGTATTTATAGAAGAAGGTGAAGAAAGATCAATGGTTGAGAAGAAAAGAAGAGATCAACAGAGGAGGATTGTTGAGGAACATGCAACAAATGGAAGAAAGACATGTGTCATTCAAAAAGAAGATTTGTTGAGTTAAAAGCTTTCTTGATGAGTTTTCATTTTTTTTTAAATTAGAATTTATTTTTCTAATTTAAGAGCAAAGTTCCTTTAACTCAGCTTTTACTTTTGTATGACAAGAGGAATTTATTTTTAGAAGATATTGAAGATAAGAAAAAGAATTAAATAAATAAATTTATTTAATTTAGAAGATAAGAAAACAAATTAAATAAATAAATTTATTTAATTCATTTTTAGAAGATTTGGAAGATAAGAAAGTAAATTAAATAAATAAATTTATTTAATTTAGAAGATAAGAAAACAAATTAAATAAATAAATTTATTTAATTCATTTTTAGAAGATTTGGAAGATAAGAAAGCAAATTAATTAAATAAATTTATTTAATTTACTTGCACATGATTTTGGAAGAATAAATAAAATATTTAATTATATTTTATTTTAGAGGATTTTAATTTAAATAAATTTGCATTTTATTTAAATTAGGAAAAATGAAAGGTTTAATTAAATAATTAAAATTATTTAATTACTTAGAAGAATGGATGTTTTAATTAAATAATTGAAATTATTTAATTATTTAGAAGAATAAAGTTAATGTAGAGGAAATTAAATAAATAAACGAAATTTATTTAATTAAATGGGAGGAAGTGAATTAAATAAATAAATAAATTTATTTATTTATTGATAGAGGACTATGAAGATGAAATAAATATTTAAAATATTTATTTAAGTAGAGTCATGTCATTTTTAGGTGTATACAGTCCCTATCAAATCTATTATGCCAAAAACACTAAACTTTGCCTAACTACATGGTTGAACATCTCCTTGCAATTATACTCTCTCCCTATTTTGGTTCCTAACTCAAATTTTCCCTTACTCCATGGCCGTAGGCCAAAGGCATTGCAGTTACTGAAAACAAACTTATTTTTCAAACTGTGGGTATTTCATTTATATATTTCCTTTCATTGTTTAAGTCAATGTATTTGAAATTATATAGGCCTGAGACTAGATTGGAAAGAATCGCATTCTTTAGAAAGAAGAATAATAGTTAAGTGTGATATTGATTGATTAGAATAAATCTTCTTATGATCTGGTAGTTGCATATTAAGGAAGAATAGGAGTAGTAGTTTCCATTGTCATAGTGGAGAATAACAAATTGTAATTCGATGTCAGAGTTTTATTATTCAAGTTGTTGGACTGTGTATAAATTAGACTATTAAGTATATGATTATCTTTATAGAACAAGATTTATAATAGAAAATAGTAAATTCAAACTTAGAGTAATCTTAATATTTTACATAGGTTGAAATTTAGAAACAATTGTTAAGCAATTTTTATATAGTTAGAAAGATAGTACTAGTGTTAAAGGACGTAACATTGCTTTAGAGTGATCTACGGTTTTGTTTAGAGTTGATTAAATAATTATTGTCCTTCATAAGATAGAATGATTTGAATTATTATACTAGATTCATATGGTCATTAAATATTAGTTATACTCTGGCTACTTTGTTAAATATAAATTTGTTAGTTATGTATTGTAATATGCTATTCCGTGTTATGTAAATGTTAGTAAGTAAATAATAAGTGGGAATATTAGAGTGATTTGAGTTATTCCATGGTAAGGTTGATGCAAACATTAGAAGTAATAATTTATGTCTTTTTAAATACTTTAATTGCTTTCCAGTTTTATCCTCCATTGGTGTTATGGTTATGTTGAAGTCCCTTTCATTAGTTGTTATCATCAGTAGTAATGATGCTATTAGTCGGTTATGACCTTGGGTCATTTTGTTAATAGGTATGTCGTAAATTATCTTAATCATCGTTCTATGTTGTGAGATGAATTTATGTAAGTGGCTTTGTGTGCAACTACCAACTCCAGAGGTTAGGCTTTTTGGGTCTTCAATCTATTCTGCTGTCAATCTATCTAAATGTTTCTTTGATTTGAGCGGTTTTAATGGGCAAGGAAAAGCTTTATTGTTGCGGTGGAAATTAGAATGTATTGAATTGTAAAAGATAGATGTTTTCATTTTCCTTGCCCTTGTATGTATGGGTTCTGGATTTTGTTTAGGAGTGCTGGTTGCATGTAGGAGAGTGGCTTCCATGGCAGGGCTGGTTCCCAAAGTGGCTGCCTGGAAAAGCCCATGGAAGTTGTAAGCAAGTGATAATTAAATAATTGATCTAGGTGGGTTGGGTAGTGATCCATATAACAAGATAAGTATGATGCCTCACCCATGCCTTTAGTGCTTTCACAGGCTAAGGATGGGATGAGAAGGCTTGGTTGGCAAGGTCGACTTCCTTGTCTACATGAGAGGAAGTGCTAACTCCGCATGTGTCACCCTATGGGGCCGATGCCTATAGAGAGGTCACCAGGAAAACCATAGATGGGGGCTAGCTTCTAGTGAGAGATAGCCTGGAAAACCCATGCTAGGACCATGCGATGACACTTTTCCTACTACAGCGTAGTTACTTCTTGTTTATCTTTTGTTGTTACCTCTAGAGTGCAGATTTGTCTTGATGGTTGATCTTATCTTGATGATTTGATTTGTCTTGTTATGGTGAGTACTATCTTGTCTGTGCAGCCTTGTTATCTTGTTTGTCTACATGGAGTCTATATCTTGTTGTTGTATTCATTGTTGTAACTTTGACCTTGTGGAACCTCACTATTATCTCCTAGTTCGGAGGGGTGGACCTTAGGGTTCCACATGGTTGGGAGGCAGAGTTATACATTGGTCTTCTTGGATGTTGTTTCAAGATCAGTGCAGAGGTGTTCCAGTTCCAGAGTTGCTCTACACCTTCAAGTTGTTGTATACATTCATAATTGTATTATTTGTAACCGATGTAATCGGTCTTGTAAACTTGTATTGGAACTTGTAATTATTCTTCTCTGCATATGTATAATGTATTATTTTTATGTTGTATTGGGATACATATCATTTGTATCGTTTTAATTATATCTAATGCAGTTATGTTCCCTAGAAGTGTTAGCTATTCATTTCATTTAATGTTGTAATAATTGTTATTATCTTTAATATATCTTGCTTATCCTTGCTTCAAAAAAAAAAATCCATAATTTTGTCTCTTGTTTAGTCTAACACTCTAGGGTTGCATGATAGGGCATCACATTTGGTATCAGAGCCAGGTTTAAACATTCGGTACTTTGGTTATAACTGAGCCCATTATGTCACCTAGTGCTTAAACTCTATAGATTAATTTCATCCATGTTGATTTCCTTTCTGTGTGTAATAAATCATCTTTTGCTGTTGTAGGTAGATGCCTAGAGGTAGGGGTCATGGGAGGGGTGGTGGCAGTACACCTCCTCCCAGCTCTCCTCATGAGAGTGCCCATGAAGGTGGGGGTCAGAATATGGAAGGTCAGGGTCAACCTGAGGGAGCCCAGTTGAGAAAGCTACTTGAGGAGGTCCTTGCCCATTTAGGCCCTAGACAAGAGGGTGAGTAGCCTAGAGGGGGTCAGGAGGTAGACCAGCTGGAGCCTAGGGAAAGAGAGAGATCACCCAGGTGGAGAGAGTTGACAGCTGAGCAAGAGGCCACACTAGCCAGCAATATGAGAGATCTACTGAGGGCACGCCCTCCCACCTTTGATGGAGATGGTAGTGGTCTAGAGGCAAAGACTTGGTTATTAGATATAGGCAGGTGTTTCTCCATGCATCCTTATGGTAGAAACACCAAAGCTAGGTGTGCATCTTTGAGGTTTTGCTTCGACTTGGTGGCGGCTAGAGGAGCAGAAGCTACACTTTGACATTAGTACTATTTCTTGGGAGTTGTTCTTAGAGAGATTCATAGCCTGTTTCTTGTTAGATCATTGGAGGTAGCGTTGCGCAGATGAGTTCCATGAGCTGAGGCAAATGGCCATGTCAGTTGAGTAGTATGAGCGCAGATTCTATGAGCTCAAGCAGTATGTGGGTATCAAAGATAACGAGTCTATGTTGGTACAACATTTTATCAGGGGCTTGAATGCCTGGATCAGTGGAGGGGTTTGTGTATTCAAACCTAAGTCTATGGAGGTGGTAGTGCAGAAAGCTTAGTTAGTGGAGGAGAATTTGGCTATGGCACTCAGAGGGCATATAGATGTGCATATTGGCAGTGCACCTTCTTTAGGTTTTGGTTCGCGTGGTGGACATACTTAGGCATCAAGATCTTATGCACCCTCAAAGAGTGGATAGTAGTAGCACTCTCAGTCCAAACCAAAGTATTCACAGCATCAGCAATGTAACAGATTTCAAAACAAGAAGAACCAGAATTTGCAGCGTTCTAGACAGGAACGGGCTGATCACTCCGCTTAGAGCATGCAGTCCACAATGAGCAAGGGTAATTTCTAGCAGTGTAGTGCTTTCCAGGGTGGCAATGGTTTTGGTAGAGGCACTGGGTGCTTCTCTTATGGCCAACAGGGCCATATTGCTAGAAAGTGTCCTTAGAGGAGTACTTCATGGTTTGGACATCGACCGATGGCTTCAGAGCCAACGGTTGGTGATGCACGTAGATCACACAAAGTCTTTGCAGCGGTGGATAACTGATAGGCAGAGCATCAAGGCATTGTGGTGGAGACTTCTGGGGTATTGGTTTTTCTGTTCTTTTTGATTTTGGTGCATCTGATTCATTCATATCTTCTTCTCTTGTGGAGCATTGTTGCTTAGTGCCAAACAAAGTAGGATGATAGGTGGTAGGTTGAGTTAGCTTCTGGGGATAAGATTATAGTAGAGTCTCTAGTTCTCAGGTGTGAGTTGAGGATTGGCTCTTTATCTACTACGGTAGACCTTTGCATCCTACCCCTTGGGTCATATGATATAGTTTTGGGGATGGATTGGCTTGAGGCCCATTGGGCAGTGATCTATTGTCGGCATAAGTCTATTAGATGTGTGGATGATTCTGGTGTAGAGGTGGAGGTTGTAGGAGTTCAAAGACCTATTTCCCTACATATGATCTCTGTTATCCAAATTAAGAGATGCATGCGTCAGGGATGTTAGCTTTTTGTAGTTTATGTTAGCGACTTCGATATGGAGGAGAGTCAAGAGGCATCTCTTGACAATCACCCACTTTTGAGGGAGTATGCTGATTTTTTCCTTTTGAGATTTTGGGGATGCCACCTAAGTGTGACATCAACTTCAGGATTGATCTTGTTCTCGACGTAGAGCCCATCTCACAAGCTCCATACAGGATGACCACTCAGGAGCTTAAGGAGCTCCAACTACAGTTGGAGGAGTTGTTAGCCAAGGGATTCATTCGACTTAGTGTCTCCTTGGGGAGCAACTGTGATCTTTGTGAAAAAGAAGGATGGATCTTTGTAGCTGTGTATCGATTATTGATAGCTCAAGAAAGTGACAATGAGAAATAGATACCCCTTGCCTCAGATCGATGATTTGTTTGATCAGATTAAGGGAGCCAAGGTGTTTTATAAAATTGACCTTAAGTTTAGATATCATCAGTTGTAGATATTTGAGGTAGATATTCATAAAATGGCATTTCATACCCGTTATGGGCATTATGAGTTCATAGTAGTACCATTCAGATTGACGAATGCACCTTCAATTTTTATGAGCCTGATGAATGGTGTTTTCCGTACTTATCTCGGTAGGTTTGTCCTTGTATTTCTAGATGATATATTGATCTATTCAAGGACTATGGAGGATCATGAGGAGCATTTGCGTCAGGTGCTGTAGTGTCTAAGAGAAAAACAACATTATGCTAATCTGTCGAAATGTGAATTCTTTCAAACAGAGGTGAAGTATTTGGGTCATGTTAGCTAGAGAGGGTATTGCAGTGGATCCTTCAAACATCCAAGCTATTATGGATTGGCCTGCACCTACAAATGTTTCTAAGGTCCATAGTTTTACTGTTTGGTAGGTTACTATCGCCATTTTGTTATGGGGTTTTTGAGGATTGCCCATCCTATTACTTCTCTTCAGAGGAAAGGGAAGAAGTTTGTTTGGTCAGAGCAGTGTTAGGCAGTTTTTCAAACCCTTAAGGAGTAGTTGACTAGTGCACCTATTTTAGCGGTTCTTGATCCTACTAGGGACTTTGTTGTTTGTACAGATGCTTCTTTGGAGGGTTTAGGAGCAGTTCTGATGCAGGATGGTCGCATGATTACCTATGAGTCTTACAAACTCAAGGATCATGAATTAAACTATCCCACTCATGATTTGGAGTTAGCAGCAGTTGTGCATGCCTTTGTGAGGTGGAGGCATTTTCTCTTAGGGCATCTATTTGAATTGCATAGTGATCATCGTAGCTTGCAGTATATTTTCACGCAGCCAAACTTGAATGCGAGGCAAGGGCATTCGATGGAGTTCTTGTGTGAGTATGACTTTGAGGTCAAGTATATTCAGGGCAAAGAGAATGTGGTAGCGGATGCTCTTAGTTGTCGAAGACATGAGATCTCAGCAATCACTCTCACAGTTGACTTGAGAGGTCAGATTCTCGTAGCTCTTCCTAATGATAGTTGGTGCCAGGAGGTGAAGTCTGAGATTGAGTCTTTTAGACCTTTAGAGGGTAGATTATCTAGTTACTCTCATGAGTCAAATGGTCTTTTGCTACATTTGGGTCGTATCTATGTTCCTAGTTTTGAGGGTCTTTGTACCCTAGTGTTGTCAGAGGCACATCGGGCACCTTATTCTGCTCATCCGGGTGTCAAGAAGATGCATGCAGATTTGAGTCAATTGTACTTTTGGAGTGGCATGAAGCGAGATATTGTTGATTTTGTGTCAAGATGTCTTGATTGTCAGAGGGTGAAGGTAGAGCATCAACATCCTGTAGGTCTTTTACAGTCTCATTTGATCCCAGAGTGGAAGTGGGACATCATTTTGATAGACTTCATTATTGATTTACCGGTATCCTCTCTTCGAGATGATGCTATTATGGTCACTGTGGATAGGTTGACGAAGGTAGCCCACTTCTCTCTTATTCATTCTTCTTACAATGCTACTACGGTGGCCAGAGTGTTCATGGAGGACATCGTCAGACTTCATGGGATTCCTCATAGGATCATCTCCGATAGGGATCTAGTGTTCACTTCTACCTTTGGACTTCTCTATAGCATGCCTTGGGGACACAACTGAACTTTAGTTCAGCTTACCATCCTGAGACTGATGGACAAACTGAGAAGGTTAATCAGGTTCTCAAGGATATGCTTAGGATATATGTTATGGATCGGCAAAGCCGTTGGGAGGACTACCTGTATCTGGTGGAGTTTTCTTATAATAATGGATATCACAGGTCTATCAGCATCTCCATTTCAGGCTTTGTATGGTCATCCTTGTAGGACCCCTCTGAGTTGGAATCATCTCAAGGATAGAGTTCTTTTTGGTCCAGATATGCTTAGAGATATGGAACAGTAGGTTGAGAGGATTAGAGAGCATTTGGTGGCAGCTCAGGATAGACAGAAGAAGTATGCAGATGCTCATAGGATCGATTGACAATTTTTAGTTGGAGATCAGGTGTTCTTGCATGTGTGACCGTAAAAGAGTCTAATCCATTACAGAAAGGACTCTAAGCTAGCACCATGCTTTGTTGGACCTTTTGAGGTGTTGGAGAGGATCAGTCATGTTGCTTATCATCTTGCTTTGCCACCTAGTCTTTCACACATCCATGATGTGTTTCATGTTTCTGTACTTAGACCTTATTATCCAGATATTGCTCATGTTCTTGATTGGACTACTCTATAGGTAGAGGACGAGCAGCTGGCTTTGGAGCCCATAGGCATTCTACAGCACAAAAGACTTGCTCTCAGTGGCAGAGACGTGGAGCAGGTTAGGGTCCAATGGGATCCTAATGATGAGACTTCTACCTGGGAGGATGCTTCTAGGATGAGAGAGTTATACCCTTACTTATTTACAGGCTTCCAAGAGTAAGCCTGACTCTAGGGGGAGGATGTAATGCCCCCTCATTTTTGGCCTGTGATAGTTGCTAGTTTCATATTACTCCTTGTCTAATATGAGATAGTTGTTAGTTCTTCCATTGCATTCAGACAGTTTTGAGACAGTTGACGTATTAGGCCTATGGTTTATGTTTATTTTGATCTTGATAGACTATGTTCGACTCATATAGTTTTGGACATGTGGTATGAGTTTATGATGACATTGTTGTTATTTCAGTTATGATGAGATTGGCATGATTAGTAATGGGTTAATATTAACATGTGCTATGTGATTTGTTGGCACCTGATTTTTAAATAAAAATGTTTATAGTCTTGTTCTAGAGCTGGGATGGTGTAGTACTACTCATTCTGAGAAAACTACTATGCCGTGATTCTCTGACTCTATGGGTGTTGATATATATGCAGTTGATCATATACAACCTATTCTTCTTATGGAGGTTGCAGGTACCGGGCCTCGACTCCACCTGACTTAACAGGTCTAAGCGGGCCCTACACCAATGGATAATGTTGATGGAGATAACATGAGGTTTATCCTACTAGGTCAGTCCCAGTCTTTAGTTGTGTTCATGTGTCGTGATGTGATGCTTGGTCCTTGCTTCATGTTGTTGGCCATCGTGTGTTGTGGAGTATTGTCGAGTTTTGCCTATGTGTTTGTGTTGGCAATACCTTAATGAATTATTATTATTATGATAGTGCTACCAATATGTTAAAACTTAATAGTGTTTTGAGTAGTCCTAAAATGTGGAATATTGCTTATGTAAAATTCATTATTGATTAAACTAATTATTTTAATGTTTAATTAAGCATCTGAAGTTGTTTATGGGTAATTAATATATATTGTATTTAAAGGATAATATTAGGTAAAAAGCTAATGTTGTGATTTGTCGAATGTGAATTTTCAAGATTTGGGGAAATCTCTATTATTAGTAAAATTTTAAAAATTCTCGGAGTGGGGATTCTTGGTAACGGATGCATGATTGTGGCAATTTATGAGATTAGCCATTTATTTTAATAGGGGGGTTGTTGTGTTGGGGGAGGAAGACAAAAATTGGGGGAAAAATAAAGAATTGGTTACAGGAAATGGAGAATATCTGAAGTGGGACTGAAATTTGGGTATGTTTACGTTGACTCTCTCTATGTGAAATTTTGCATTTCCATAGCTTGGAATTTTAAATCTTATCTTTGTAAGATTGTTCTGTGCTCTGTGTGTGAAATTTTGCATTTTTGTAGCTTGGAATTTAAATCTTAGTGTATCTTGAATCATTATGTGCTCTGTGTGTTCAAATGTAGTTGCCCCTGACCACGCCCTCATCTTGGGAATCTCACCTTGGTTGCTGTCAATGTTTAACCTCTATAGTTACTTTCAAGTTTATTCTTCTTATGGTTGAATCTGTTTCAAAATCCTTCTTGAAATTTTTGAGTCATATCAATTGTAAATCATTTAAAGTGACCCGAATTTAAAGGAAATGACTAATATGAACCATTTACCAGTTTTTGACCCTTTCATCCTTGGCTGTTATTAGTGCCGTAGTACGGCCTCATTCAGCCTCAGCCTTTTTTTTTGGAATGGTACCAAGTAATTAAGTTCTTTTGCTACTAATCTAAAATTGATTTAACCAAAATAGTATACTATTTGTAAATTTACCTCTGCCAAATCTATAGAAATTGTCGTATGTTTTGTTCCCTGCTAGTAAATGAAGATTTGGTTTTCTTGTTTCAGCGAAATCCCTTCCTAGCATCCTCTGTACATCATCGCCGCCATACGTTTTTTCTCTACTGATGCATATACTTCAAATTCCTGCTAGTGTGTAAAGCTTAAGGTCTGTACTAGAGTTTGGACGATCCCAGAAGGAACTTAACCAATTTTGCCATACCTCTCTCATCGCCACTGTATGGTCCCTGTCAGATTTGTTATGCCAAAAACACTAAACTTTTCTTGACTGCATGGTTGAACATCTCCTTGCAATTTTACTCTCTCCCTATTTTGGTTCTTAACTCAAAATTTCCCTTACTCCATGGTTGTACGCCAAAGGCATTGCAGTTACTGAAAACAAACTTCTTTTTCAAATCATGGGTATTTCATTTATATATTTCCTTTCATTGTTTAAGCCAGTGTATTTGAAATTATATAGGCCTGATACCAGATTGGCAAGAATCACATTCATTTAGAAAGCAGAATAATAGTTAAGTGTGATATTGATTGATTAGAATAAATCTTCTTGTGATTTGGTAGTTGCTTTTTAAGGAAGAATAGGAGTAGTAGTTTCCATTGTCATAGTGGAGAATAACAAATTGTAATTTGATGTTAGAGTTTTATTATTTGAATTGGTGGACTATGTATAAATTAGACTATTAAGTATATGATTATCTTTCTAGAACAAGATTTATAATAGAAAACAGTAAATTCAAACTTAGAGTAATCTTAATATTTTATATAGGTTCACATTTAGAAACAATTGTAAGACAATTTTTATATAGTTAGAAAGATGGTACTAGTGTTAAAGGAGGTAACATTGCTTTAGAGGGATTTACAATTTTGTTTAGAGTTGATTAATTAATTATTGTCCTTCATAAGATAGAATGATTTGAATTATTATACTAGATTCATATGGTCATTAAATATTAGTTATACTCTTTCTACCTTGTTAAATATAAATTTGTTAGTTATGTATTGTAATATGTTATTCCGTGTTACGTAAATGTTAGTAAGTAAATAATAAGTGGGAATATTAGAGTGATTTGAGTTATTCCATGGTAAGGTTGATGCAAACATTAGAAGTAATAATTTATGTCTTTTTAAACACTTTAATTGCTTACCATTTTTATCCTCCATTGGCGTTATGGTTATGTTGAAGTCCCTTTCATTAGTTGTTATCATCAGTAGTAATGATGCTATTGGTTAGTTATGACCCTGGGTCATTTTGTTAAAAGGTATGTCGTAAATTATCTTAATCCTTGTTCTATGTTGTGAGATGAATTTATGTAAGTGGCTTTGTGTGCAACTACCAACTCTAGAGGTTAGGCTTTTTGGGTCTTCAATCTATTTTGTTGTCAATCTGTCCAAATGTTTCTTTGATTTGAGTGGTTTTATTGGGCAAGGAAAAGCTTTATTGTTGTGGTGGAAATTTGAATGTATTGAATTGTAAAAGACAAATGTTTTTAGTTTCCTTGCCCTTGTATGTATGGGTTTTGGATTTTGTTTACGAGTGTTGGTCGCATGTGGGAGAGTGGCTTCCATGGTGGGGCTAGTGCCCAAAGTGGCTGCCTGGAAAACCCCATGGAAGTTGTAAGTAAGTGATAATTAAATAGTTGATCTAGGTGGGTTGGGTAGTGATCCATATAACAAGATAAGTATGAGGCCTCACCCATGCCTTGAGTGCTTTCACAGGCTAAGGATGGTATGAGAAGGCCTGGTTGGCAAGGTCAACTTCCTTGTCTCCATGAGAGGAAGTGTTGACTCCACATGTGTCACCCTATGGGGCCGGTGCCTATAGAGAGGTCACCAGGAAAACCATAGATGGGGGCCAGCTTCTAGTGAAAGATAGCCTGGAAAATCCATGCTAGGACCATGAGATGAGACTTTCCCTACTGTAGCATAGTTACTTCCTATTTATCTTTTGTTGTTACTTATGGAGTGCAGATTTGTCTTGATGGTTGATCTTATCTTGATGATTTGATTTGTCTTGTTATGGCAAGTACTATCTTGTCTGTGCAGCCTTGTTATCTTGTTTGTCTGCATGGAGTCTATATCTTGTTGTTGTATTCATTGTTGTAACTTTGACCTTGTGGAACCTCACTATTATCTCCTAGCTCAGAGGGGTGGACCTCAGGGTTCCACATGGTTGGGAGGCAAACCTATCCATTGGTCTTCTTGGATGTTGTTTTGAGATCAGTGCAGAGGTGTTCCAGTTCTAGATTTTCTCTACACCTTCAAGTTGTTGTATACATTCATAATTGTATTCTTTGTAACTGATGTAATCGGTCTTATAAACTTGTATTGGAACATGTAATTATTCTTCTCTGTAAATGTATAATGTATTATTCTTATGTTGTATTGGGATACATATCATTTGTATGGTTTTAATTGTATCTGATGCAGTTATGTTCCCTAGAAGTGTTAGCTATTCATTTCATTTAATGTTGTAATAATTTTTATTATCTTTAATATATCTTGCTTATCCTTGCTTCAAATAAAATATGTTTCCATAATTTTGTCTCTTGTTGAGTCTAACACTCTAGGGTTGCATGACAAGGCATCACACAACTAGGGTCCTCGGTCCAATATCGATACCTAGTGGCAAATACCCTTGGTAATACAGAGTCTATACTCCCCTTCTCCAAAGATACTTTCTCTCCCCTTTGCTTCTCAGAGAGTTAGTTCCACCTGTTCCTGTCAAACACTCTTACATGCAAATCGTGGTCAGCGTACTGGTGTCCCGGTCAAAGAATATCATAATCATAGAATTTCACTTTTCCACATTGTAAAAGACATTTTAATTCATATCATCAAATTAATCATATTTAAGAGGTAAAATCATGATTCCATAGAATTAACATTTCTAATCATAACATTATTTCCCATGAGCATATCATGTATTCACATGTCTATTTCTATCCATGAAACAAGTAAAAGTAAATAGTAAAAATTAGTTTAAAAAAGGGGATGTAAAACTAAACCTCTCTCTCTCTAGATATCTCCAAACCTGAGCAACCCTAAACCCCAAACCCCTAAACCCTAAATCCAAGCAACTCTAAACATCTATCTCCCTATCTCCCTATCTCTATCATCCCTCTACCTCTCAATCTCTCTCCCTATGTCCCTGGCCATGTACCTCACTCTCTATCTCCCTATCTCTCTCCATAGTCTCCTCTATATCTCCATATCATTCCTCTCTCTCTATAAACCCTAAACCCTAAACCTCTAAACCTAAACCACTAACCCCTAAACAATAAACCCTAAACCCGAAATAATGCCCCTAAACCCTAACCCCTAAACCCTAAACCCCAAATCCCAAACCTAAGTAACCCTAAACCTCTATCTCCCTATCTCTCCCCTCTCTCCCTATCACCTTTGTCCCTCTACCCCTTAATCTCTCTCCCTATGTCTATGGCCATGTCCCTCACTCTCTATCTCCCTATCTCTCCCCTCGGTCTCATCTATATCACTCTATTGGTCCTCTATCTTTGTCTAAACCCTATACCCTAAACCTCTAAACCTTAACCCCTAACCCCAAAACCCTAAACCCTAAATAATACTCCTAAACCCAAGTAACCATAAATTAGATGCTAAATTAGGTGCTAAATTAGGCACCAAATCAGGTGCTAAATTAGACACTCAATCAGACACTAAATAAGGCACTAAATACGACGATAAATAAGGCAATAAATAGGGTGCTAAATAAGGCGTTAAATCGAGCGCAAAAAAAGGTGCTAAATCAGATGTAAAATGTGGTGCTAAGTTAGGTGCTAAATTAGGCACTAAAGTAGGCGCTAATTGGTACCTAATTTAGTGCCAACTTGTTCTGATCGGCACAAAAAATGCCAAAAATAGCACCATCCTGATAAATAGCGACAACTTTTTCAAAAAATTGGATAAAAATGCATTAAAACAGTGGGTGGAAGTAAAAAATGGAGCAAAAAAGGGAGCTAATCATAGGGTTTTGTTGTAGTGATTACCTTCATCTATACTTCATTCACTTCTTGTACTTTCTAGGTATGACTATATGGCTATTATGAATGGACAATGT
Source organism: Cunninghamia lanceolata (assembly GCA_027924645.1). NCBI lineage: Eukaryota > Viridiplantae > Streptophyta > Pinopsida > Cupressales > Cupressaceae > Cunninghamia > Cunninghamia lanceolata. The sequence goes on from BSBN01000739.1 coordinate 5,980,027, forward strand.
TACTTATGAATTGATGTTTAATTAGAATATGCTTTTATCTATTGATTTTAAAGTTTCTTGCTTATCTTGTATCCCTCTTAAGATCTAGGGGTAGCATGCTGGGCTGAACCCTTGTGGGAGCCCATGTTTCACCACATGCTAAAATGTCATGCAAAATAATGAATATACCTATACCTACACATTGCACAAACAAGTTAGATAAAAACCAATGAAGTTCAATGCTCATGTGATGATTTGATCTTTCTAACTCTCTTGTACACATCTGCTATTTATTGATCCAATGTAGATCATGACATGTGCCATATTTCTGTTGGTAGGGCACATAGGAAGATTCATATCTGGAGCTCTAAAAAATTCTTTATCATGATGCAGGTTCACTTGAAGATCAGGAGTGAGGAGCAAGAGACAATGAAGATCCACCCAAGATTCTATTAGAAAATGATAGATATGCCTTTTCCTTTATGCTTCTTTTTCATTTCTTTTATCTTCAGATGCATAGCATAGTTTATGTTGCATTGGTTCAGCTACTCCTATGGCTTGTGTGGGATATTTGATTACTTTTTTCTTTCTAATGAATACAAATACAACACTTGTGTAATTTTGTGTATACTTCATTTGCAAAATGAAAGAAACATTGTGAAGTGAATGACTCGTTACTGAATTGAATGACAACAATATCCTGTGTTCTATATGTACTTTCCTTTATGTTGTAAACTCTAAACAACAAAATTAAATTCAATCCTTTTAAAGCACTTAAAATATGCAATGGTTAAGCATAGTAGGAATGTGTTAAAATATTCTTCACCTTAAATATAATGAAAATATTTTAGCTCTACCAATTTGAGCTGTAGGTGAAAAATTGGTAACATTTTTAACAATTTCTACTAAATGCTTGCCTGCTAAGCATATAGACCAATAGCCTTAGCAATCCATTGGGTATAGGAGTCAACTCTTTCCCTCAAAACTTTGAAAATTTTCTGAAACTCAGCTTTCAAGAAAATACAGTAGTAAAACAATACTATAAACAAACTAATCTGACCTTGTTTAGGACATGGTGAGCAAAATGTGCCTTTGAACTTCTTGGAAAACAAAAGAAAATTGAAAAGAATGTGCTAAAAGTACTTATTTACTGCAAACTTACTCTTTAATAGCACTGTTTGAGGTGAATCCCATTGACAGGGATTGGCAACACCTCTCCATCTAACTTTGCAAGCTAAAATGCATTATGTTGTTTGCATTCTATGATAATATATGGGCCATTGCACATGGCATGAAACTTGGTGTGTTTACTAGGTTTTCTTTTAAGTTCATCCCATTTAAACACTAGATCTCCTTCTTTGAAAGCTCTTGGAACTACTTTCCTGTCAAATGTTCTTTTCATCTGAACTTGGTGTATCTCCAAATTTTTGAGTGCTTCTTTTCTAATTTCTTCTAGCTCCATTAACTATGCAAGCCTAACTTCCATAGGTTATTCCTCTAATAGTTTAAGCCCCTTGATATAACTTAGAGTTGGCAACTCAACAGAAATTGGTAACTTGGCTTCTTTCCCATAAGTAAGAACATAAGGTGAATTACATGTAGCTCTTTTTGGAGTTATCCTATCAGCCCAAAGGGCTAATTTCAGTTTATCATGCCAAGATCTCTGGTTATCATCAATCATTTTTCTGATTATTTTAATCAGGTTTTTATTTGTTGATTATGCCTATCCATTACCCTGAGGGTAGTAATTGGATGAAGTATTCAAAAATATATTGTTCTTGATAGACCAATCAGAAACTCTTAAAACAACAAATGCTAAAGCATTATCATATGTGATAGAATCAGGAGTGCCAAACTTGGAAACCAAATCTTGGTAGAAATTCAAAATAGAAATCCCATTAGCCTCCTTCAATGCAACTACTTTAGGCCACTTTGTAAAGTAATTTGTTCCTATAAGTATCCATTTATGACCTCCACTTGAAGGTGGGTTAATGGGACCAATGAAATCAAGTCCCCACTTACCAAAAGGTTGCTCTACCTAAATTGGATGTAGAGGTAGGGCTGCAAACTTCTGCTTTCCTACAAACACTAAACACTTACTACAATTATTAACCCAGGCATGTGAATCTTTAAATAAATCTGGCCAATAATACCTAGCTCTCATAATTTTTAGAGCTGTAGTTCTTGGAGCAAAATGTCCTCTAGAAGGTCCATCATGAAATTCTTCTAGAATTTTCTCAATCTGTTCTAGTTCTACACATTTGAGAAAAACACCATGAAAATCCCTTTTATACAAAATTCCATCAATTACAACATAATGGATGGCTTTAAGCCTATAATACCTTCTTTTTGACTTGTCCAAACCTTTAATATAGTCTCCAATATGTAGATAATGAATCATTTATTGAACCCAACTTGTAGATGGAATTGGAACATCAACTTGTTCCTAGTTTTTAAGCACTGTCACGATTTCCTCTACAAGTTTACTACTATTTTCTTCATTCCCTGCAAGCTACTCACACAAGCCTTTACCTCTAACAAGCTTAGTGACTTTGATCTGAATGTCATACTCCATTATTTTTGTAATCCATCCTGCTCTTTTATCATTAAGATCCTTGCTAAGCAAGAATTCTTTAATGGTTGGATGGGCAACCATCAGCTGTATTTTGTTGTTAGAAAGCATGTGTTTAAATTTCTTAAGGCTTCTTATTATAGCCAACACATGTTTTTCAACAAATAGATACTTCACCTCATAATCATGGAGGATTTGGCTAAAGAAAGCCATAGACTATTCTAATCCTTCCTCATTCTGCTGACAGAGCATAGCTGAAATTGTATCAACACTTCCAAATGCATACAAAATAAAATATTTATAAAAGTTTGAATTAATGAGTGTTGGGGCTGCTGCAAGTGCCTCCTTGATTTCTTCAAAACTCTTCTTACCTTCCTTGGTCCAGCTAAAAGGAATATTCTTTTTAAGCATGGTTGTAAGGGGCTACAATAATGCTACAATATTGGGTATGAACCTCCTCATGAAGTTGATCGTTCCAAGAAAGCTTTGTAAGCCTTCCTTATGAGCTGGAAGAGGTATTGTTAGAATTGTTGTGATCCTTTCTGGATCTATGGATATTCCATTCTTTGACACTATGTGTCCAAGAAGCTTTCCCTCATGGATGGAAAAACTGCTCTTCTTTGGGTTAAGTGAAACCCTATATTCACTGCACCTTTCAAAGATCTACCTAAGATAATCAAAATGTTCATCAACTTTCTTTAAAAAAATAGTAACATCATCCAAACAAACAAGTACAAACTTATTAATGAGGCCTTGAAAGGCCATGTCCATGGCTCTTTGAAATGTTGCCCCTGCATTGGACAATTCGAAGGGCATTTTTCTATAAGCCATTGTACCCCACTTGGTAGCGAAGGCAGTCTTGAATTGGTCTTCTTCTTTTAGTAAAATCTAATTATACCCTGAATAACCATCTAGTAGTGAAAACCTTTCTAACCCTGAAACAACCTATAAGATCTACTCCATTGAGGGCAGTAGGTAATGGTCTTTAAGAGAAGCTCTGTATAGATCACAAAAATCAACACATAGCCTAATCTCACCATTCTTTTTTCTAACAGGTACCAAATTTGAAACCCAAGATGTATGTTTAATTGGAAAGATAGTGTTACCTTGTTGAAATTAAGGAACATTGAGAGGGAGGTGAATCCATGTTCTACAAAACTTGTTACTTTGTTCCTTTATTATTTTACCACATACATTCAAAGGAAAGAAGCATGAGCACAAGAACAGAAACAACAAAATCACAACACATGAACACCAAGAAAACCACGGTGGGGGGTTAACCCACAAGAATTTATACTCTGTTAAAAGTCTTACAAATGGGAAGGCACATGCCTTTAGGCACACTGCCCAGAGCTCATTTCTCACAGAGTCTCACTTCCTACAAGAAATGATTACAAGAATATTACAGAATGTTTGAACTGATGAATAGCATCTACTAATGCAAACATTCAATTCTGGTTAAGCACAGAATACTAATCTTACACACTTCATCCTTACTCTGCCCTGTTTCACTCTTTGGCCATAATTTGAGCTTAGATCTTCACCTTCATACTTCTTTCTGCCTTTTCCACACTTACTCCATCATCACATCACACACCCACTTCAAAACACTCGAATCCATCGGCTATATATATTCGCATCAAGAAATTCAATCAACTGTAGTTGGCTTCAAGAAAATTTAGAATATTTATTAAGAACTTTGCTCTGTCGGCTGAATCCATGTACAAACAACAATGCAGACCTAAAACTTGTGTTCTCAAATCATCAATCATGTCAGCCAATACCACTGATTATGACAAATTGCTTAACTAACAACTTTTCTTCATCTAGACCAAGATCAAATACTAGGTCGGTATGTTCTTCTTCTAACTATATGTTGTGCACTAACCACTCTAACTTGTGATTAATCACCACACAACTTCTATCGATTTAGATTACCAATATATAACTTTCACATGGATCAAACCACCCTTCTACTCTAATTAGCTTGCCACCTATGTCATTTCTCAAGTCTATTTATTTAATCATGTAATCCAAGTATGCATCCATAATCCATTCAAAATAGGCAGAGATAACACTTCAAATCAACCATCCTCCCAATATCCACTACTTAGAATGGATGAGCTCTTCCATGAGTTAGAATGCTCTTTGTGGCTACAAATTTTCTTGTCAAAAGTACTCTTTACTAATAATGAAATTCCTTTTCAACTCTTTACAAGTTACATATTGAAGAACATGTCTTCCCTTTCGTGTGGAATACAATTTTGTCAAAATTGAGTCTTTTGGAAATAGATGAAATCAACTTGACCAAAAACTAAAACTAAAGTAATTATGCCAAAGGCATTCCCTCTATGAGGTGAATCGACCTGGCATGTAAAATTAACCATTGAGTTTCGTGGAGAGTGAGTTCAAGACAATAAAATTAATCGTTGCCATTCATTTTGTTTCACTGTTTTCTTGTTTGCTGGTTTCCTTTCCATTTTTTTAACCATTTTTTCATTCGCCAATTTTTTGTTGTTTTATGGTCCCTCCCTCTTCATCATTTTTTTTTCCGCTCTGCTTTTTGTCATTCTTGCGGAGAAAATCTACGCTATCAAAAAGTTGTTTATTTTTTCCCAACCTCATGGCATTAGGCATCTCATTGAGCAGAATGATTTTTGCATATTATTTTGAATGACAAGGATTACAACGCACTGCATTTTTTAAAAAGCTTTTAGAGTTTTAAAGTAAATTTAACTAAAAATACTTCTTTACACATTAAAATAAAATATATAATATTAAATAGATATAGAATATTAAATAATTTAAATGTACAATATTAAAATATATTCTATATGATATATAATATTATTTTATAATATTTTATAAAAAGAAATTAAAAATATATATACATGAAACAATACAAAATAAGGTATATTTCCCACAAGGTTTAGCTCGTGCGGTGTGGCTACCCACTCTAAGTGCATGGTAGTTTGCCCACCCGAGTTCAAATTTAGAATCACCTAGCCACGCACACCATGGGGCAGGCGATGGGATATCGCATTGGCCTAGAGGGTTAGTTTCGGCTTGCCCAGACTAACTCGGCAACAGGGTTGCGATTACTAAGCTAGAGACACCTTTGAGATATTAAAAAAAAATACAAAATAAGGTATATCATTTTATAATATATTATGTTATGTATTTTATATATAAAAAAATTATATTAAAATTATATTTATTATTATGTTTTTACTTTTTAATAATGTAAATCAATATAATAATATATTGTAAAGTTGTATATTTTAATTAAAAATACATTTATTATTTAAAATCATATATGGAATTATGATGCATACAATCATGAAACCATGGTAAAGTTGTATATTTAAATGTCACGGAACACCAATAGAACACATCTTCATTAGAACATATTCGACACACCTAAATTGACATAACAAAGTTTTAATTTTTTATGATATAAGGTAATATATTTTTACTAATTTTATCTTTGTTTTTATGAAAGATTAAATTTTATTATGACTTAAGAAAATTTTATTATAATTTTATGATGTATATTATTATAATTGTAATCTATCAAGAGAGACAAATTTTATCTTCATTATTTATTATATTTATTATTATTATTATAAAAGTTAGTTGTTTCCTTTTGAAAGAGAATCTTAGTTTCCCTCAATAGATATAGAATGAAAAGAAATGAAAGTACTTAAGGGATAATTGCTATTAGTATAAATAAAAGAAGAATCATCAATATTTGGCTTATCACTAACCAGATTATAGCCAACATTAAGAACACCATCATCATAATATTAGTGATACAAGAGATGGATAATCAATATGAAGTTGATGGGTAGGTGAAGGAAAGCCATCTCAAATAGAAGGGAAGGAAATAACAAGCTTCGTGAAAGATGAAAAGTCATATTTACAATGAAATATTGCATCAATGTATTTTCATCCTTATGGTAAATTAATACTATGTCATCAAGTATCAATGGATTTGAGGTAAAAAAATTGTAAAATACATTGAAACCCTTAAGGCATGTTTCAATATAAGCTAAGGAAAAGGGTTGACAAAAATCCATAGTAAAAAAATCAATAGGTAGTTCAAATCACTATGGATATAGGAAGTATGACATACAAATTTTAGATCTAATCTAAAGATATGAAAACTTACAAAAACATGAGATGGGAAGAAGGATAAACCCTAGGGAAAGTTCTTTTGAAGGCTTTGGAGAATTTTGCTTCACAAAAATGTAAATAAAATGAGTGAAACCTCTATGCAATTGTATGCATGGCATGAGGTATGAAAAGGAATCACAATGCATGAGGAAATTATGGAGTTTCCACTAATACATCTCCCACAACACATGTAGGAATGAATCATTGTAAAAGTTGTGTGTAAAATGGAATAATGATACATATAATCTGATAATAAAGTTGTGACCAAGTTGACACCCATTACTCAAACATGCATGAGACCATGTAAGATTGAGATGATATGGAATTATGATGCATACAATCATGAAACCATATATATTCTAAGATAGATCTAGAGATTAGAGATCTCATAGAGAGGAAGTGTGCAAGAGAGAAGGGGGGAGGGATGTCATCAAGGATCAATGGATTTGAGATTAAAAAAAATGTAAAATACATTGAAACCCTTAAGGCATGTTTCAATATAAGCTAAGGACAAGGGTTGGTAGAAATCCATAGTAAAAGAATCAATAGCTAGGTCAAATAACTATGGATACAGGAAAGATGACCTACAAATTTTAGATCTAATCTAAAGATATGAAAACTTACAAAAATTAGAGATGGGAAGAAGGTCAAACCCCAAGGAAAATTCTTGGAAGGGTTTGTAGAATTTGTCTTCACAAAAATGTAAAGAAAATGAGTGAAACCTATATGCAATTGCATGCATGCCATGAGGTATGAAAAGGAATCACAATGCATGAGGAAATTATGGAGTTTTGACTAAGACATCTCCCACAACATGTTGGGAAAAGGTGTTGTACACCTTGCATAATATTGGATTATTTTATTCATGTAAAATAAATATTTATTTGCGGTGCATCATATTTGGTGTGTTTAGCCACATTAGATATTTATTTGGAATCCACTTGTAAATGTTGTTGGTAACATTGAGTTAATTATTTTTTGTGTGTGGGACACATAGAGTGATTAATTATTCATTTGTATTATTTGACTAATTGGGAAAACATATTACCAATAGTCAAATGGCGGTTAATGGTTTTATAGGCTAATGGTTTTGTGTATCCATGGTTTTGGAACACATTGTTTTATCCAATACCACAAGTTGTTTTTGTGTGATCTTGGTCTATAAAAGAAAGCACATGGTTAGTGGTTTGGGTAAGGGTTAGCCAAATTACATTGTAGGTGGATTGGAGGTTTGTGAGAGGCTGTCATTGTATTGAGCTCTCTCCTGTAAGTGCATATTGTGAAGCATGGCAGGTGATGTGTGGATTCATGCTTAGACACATGCAAGATGCATTAGAGGTGCTTGATGGTTCAGAGGTATTCATGGAGACTCATGGCATGTATTATAATATCTTTATTGGTGAATAATACATATGAGTGTGGATGCTTTTGGAGGCTAGCTTTTTCCCTCTTGAGAGTTTTTCTAGGGTATATCATGTGTTATCTTGTTGATTGTTCACTTGATCTTTGCATTATGGCTCATTTCTGCATCTTATTCTCCTATTGGGTTATGTGTAATTAGTTTTATTTGACTTGCAAATTCCTAACATGTGGTATTAGAGCCATGTTTATCGTTGAGGGAGGTGTGAACTCCTTGAATGTGTATAACCCTTGTGTGTGTAGATCGGTGCAAAATGGAAGTCATGGTAATGCATGTAAGGATTTGGGATACTACAAGGTTTTGTGTAGATTGTATTACAGATTCGGGGTTCTGGGTATTGGAGATTTGTTGTATATTTTGCAGATCTGATGATTGAAAAATCATGGTTGAAGAGGGTTTTGAGGAGGAATTTTCACAAATAACCTCTTGGGACAAAATGAACCTTGCCATTGAGTCTAGAAGGCCAGAGAGGTGAAGAAAAACATATAATATGCCCTATTTTAGCCACAGGGCCTAGAAGGTGAAAAAATGCCCATCTGTTGGTATGCCGTATGGACTGCAGAGGTATGACTGAAAAAAATTTAAAATTTATTCCTGCACTTCAATTTGTCTATAGTTTGGAAAACTCTGATTTAAAAAATTAAAACTATAGTGTTTCGATTACAAGATTTATAAAATTAAAAAAAAATCACTTGCAAGAGGGGGTCCACAGATACCCGTACCTACGCTTGCATATCAGTATGGGGCAGGTACTGCCAGCGTCAACTGGTCAGCCCCCCTACTGATGCCTGTTGGCCACCAACTGGCAGAGTTAGGTTGGCAGGCCTTACAACCACCAGTTTTGACTTCTTCCAGGCCCTAGGTTGCCAGTGGGAGCGCCTAAGGGGCCTTTAAAACATTAAAATATTTTTTATATACAGGTAGCATAAATTTTATTAATGCCAGTGCATATAAATTTTTGAAATGGGACTTATTTAATTATCAAATCTCCTTTATATTTTTTGGTCCCATGGAAACTTAAAAAAAATTGAAAGAAAATTTGGAGTCTGCCACATCATAATGATGCTACCTAGACACATCAGCGCCACCTTATGCACAATCAGTATGCCAAGTCAGTGCGCAATCATGATTGTGTCAGCAATGACGTCATCAGTGTACAGGGTCTTGCCAGGGGTCCCATTTTAACCCTTTGAGGGCATTTTATTCCGGGGGGCATAACTTTCACATACGTTATCAATTTTTTAACTTCTTATAGGCGTTGGAAAGGTCTCTCTAAGAGATACATAGTGGTATAGGTTTCATGATCAGATTTTGCTGTTTGTTTCAAAATTTGGTGCCTAAAGCCGACATTGCTACAGGACACTTTTATGCTCATAACTTTTGCATTCGGAATTAGATTTTTAATTTCAGATAGGCATTGGAGAGCTCTTGCAGTGTACTACACATCAGATTGTGTAGATTTTTAGGTTAGTGTGCAGAGAGATTGGTACTTATTTGATCACTTGTAGGAGTCTGAGATTCAAATTGCATTTATGAGTGCATTTGGATGGAATTTTTGGGCACAAACTTGTGGGAGTGCATGTTGTTATGAGACCATCAATATGGTATAGCAAGTTTTGAGATTTGGTACTTCTAGATATAGGTTTACGAGTGTTTTAAAAGTTTGGACTTTGATGGAGATAGGTACACAGGTTATCTTCTGGTTTGAGGACATGGTTGATATGTGTGTGAGACTTGCAGTCTCATTTTAGTGGGAGTTGAGTACAGGTACAACAATGACAATGATTATGGTTTTATGGATATGCATGTATACTTTTGCATTGGCACAACATGATCATGTATGTGATTGACAAGTATAGGCTATGATGTTTGATTCATGATTACAAGTGGTGTTGTGGTGTTATTTTAAGAGATTGTTCTTATCTCCTGGATGCTTTATTAGTTCTTTGACTGTGGTACTTGTTGTGGACTTATTTGGAAAATCGAATCTAGCAATGATTTGGTGTTTGAGTCTTGGAGTCTACAAGTTATCTTCTTTAATATCTCCATTTACATATTACTAGTGTGATGATGATTTTCCATGTTACATTTGTTTTGGATCTACAAGTTATGTAGTTTTGTGGATTAGCTACCCTTTTGCTATAGTGGGATAACTTCGATGTGGACTGTCTATATCCATGAGATTGATTCAGTGTTTATGTAGACTTTGTTAGCTGACCTTGTCTATGGTCATTTGTACATTGGTATGTTGCATTGGGATGAGAGGATGGATGATTAGAATGCCTAGATAATCATTTGTTGGGACTTGTAGCATGTTTATCACAATGTCATGGATAGCTTAGATACATGGTTTCATGTGAGCTTTTGACAGTGATTGTTTTATCTTCTTGGTTAGAGATTTTTGGTTTACTCTACCTTTTGGGATTTGTTGATGTTACAGTGGGATTCCTTGATTGGTTTGGGTCCATGGATAATCTTCATTTAGGAGATGGTTACTTTGTTTTCATGGATAGCTTGGTATCACATTTTAGTGGGAGCTTTGGCAATGATATGGATTCATTATTTGAAATGGATGATCTTCTGCAGTGGATATTGGTGTCATGGAGGAGCTCTTGGTTGTGAGAGTTCTTTGACATATTGAGTTTCTATTGTTAGTAGATGGTTATCTTCATGTGATTGGAGATGTTGACATCTTGGTTTACCATGGAGGACTTCTTTGAGTCTTTGGTTAAGGTGTTAGTTTATGATTTGTCAATTTTACATGTTTATCCTTTGTTTAGAGATGTTGATATTATGTCATGGTTTACTCTTGATGCTAGCTTAGAGTATTGGCATGATACAAGTTCTCTTGAGATAGGATGTATGCACTGGGTAAGTGCAAGAAGATGGGGGGCCAAAAAGTGGCCAAAAATTTTTTTAAAAAATTTAAGTCATAACGCGAGCGCGTTATAACGCGCTCGCATTATAACTTATTATAAATAAATAAAAAAGTAATGCCATTTCATTTCATTCTGATTTTCTCCTCTACCCGTGGCTTGAAAACCCTAAAAAATGCACTCACGTTCTACAAAACGCCAATCAACACAAAAAGCTTGTCAATTCATTGCCAAAATGCCGCCGCAACATCGAGCACGCCAAAGGGGTGAGTTATCTTTATTTTTTTGTTTGAATTTCTTCCTAAATAGGTAGGTTTTTGTTGATTTTTGATGTATATTTCGTTAATTGTAGGAAATGTTAATGCACCTCCTCCTCCTCCTCCTCCTCAAAATCCACAAAATCCTGAGGAAATACCTACAGAACAACAACCTCCTCCATTATTCCTCGACATGCCCCTAGAACACAAGATAATATAATGGGGGAAATTGAAAACAACAAAAAACAAATTAAAGATATAATTGCAAGGTTGAAAGATCCTTCCACTTCAACCTTGCATAGGTCCACGCTTGCCGAATCTCTTGAGTCTATGTTATCAAATGTAAATTCAATTAGCAAGAAAATAACTAGTTGGACCGATAAAAAGAGAGAGTTTAGAGATTACTATGCAGATAAATTGTCATACCAAGATGTCAAAAAATTACAAATTACAAAATTAGACTTGTGTTCAATCTTCACAAATCCACAAACAAATCAACCTCCACCCATTACATGCAAGAGGTTCCCTATCCATTGGTGCAACAAACAAACAATAAGAGACAATTTCGGGTAGAGGTGGTGGATGGTTTTTGACCATCCTCCATGCAATAATAATGAGGTCCTGCAATACTTTTTGAGGAAACTCTACTGCGAGTTTGTCCTCAATAAAGTGCCAAACTATTTTGATATGCGAGACTTCCAGGGTAGAGGTGGGGACTCAGCACAGGATAGACCAGGGGCACGTCTTGACCCACAACGGGTAGTGAGACGAGTAATCAGCAGACCAGCCCACGAGCATGTTTCTATCCCTTCCATTGTGAAGGAGAGTGTTGAGGTCGATACACTAAGGCTGATTAGTGCCTTGACCCAGAGCATCATAGAGCATGCCGATCTTGCAACACAGAGTGGGTTGGGAGATAGTGCGAGGAGTAGGGTCCCACCGCATACTTGCCAGGCTTGCGGGTCAGCCTGTGGTTATGACCCTATGGACAGTCAGGATGCAGGTGCACAAGCTACATCTGCAGCTGAGTAGATGGTGATGACAGATACCCTCCTGAGTGAGACTTTCGGCCTTGATACTCAGGTAAATATTAGCAAGTTTATTGAATTTAATTTATTAAATTTCATTTTTGAAATACAAGATTAACTAATTTAAATTGATGATTTTAATGAAATTTCAGGGTCATAGTGTCGATGCAGTTTTTAGTGGTTCTCCACCTACATTTTTCACTAGATCATCTACTGTCGAGGTATGTAACTAGTAAACAATTATAAATATTACATGTGAATAGCATCATTATATGAATGGTATTCTAATTTCTAATTTTGGATGTTGAATAGGTTAACACTGTAGATTTCATGGCAACACCTGCCAGCGGTGGTGGACTTCAAAGCTTTACGGAGGTAATAAAATAAATAGTTTAATGAATGAATTGTACTTACTAAATTTTTGTATGTGATTTGTGTGTTTTATTGTGTGTACTTCCATGTTTAGATGAACGTGTGTGTATGTTGGGAGCCATGATTTGCATCACTATTATAGTTTTCGTAATTGAATAATGTTGTTTTATCTCCAGATGATGCAGGCTGCGGATACACCTCCCCATGTTCATAGGGCAATGGAGCAGGGTGTGGCCTTTGCAATTCATAGCTCTATGGCATTGATAGGGGTATGAGGCAAATTAGTAAATTTCAATTTACATTCATTGTTATAGCTGTCTATTTTTGAAAAATCAAAAGATTATTGATTTGAAGTTTAATTTCTATCTGGATGGTTTCTATAGGACATGACATCACCAGGGCCTATTCTTGCTACTGAGGCAAGCGAGGAGACAGATTATATGTTAGCGGTAAGTGATTATTTTGTTAAATATTTCATTTTTTTATAACATGTAATTTCTATATATTAATGTCTATACTTTTTTTTGTAATAGGTAAAGGTGCAGGAAGAACTAAATAGGAGGAGTAGCCCTCGGATTCGTAGTAGACCACCCACATGCATGTCTCCATCCCCTAGAAGATCAAAGGCTACTCATGATTTATTCTCTTCACCAGCCAGAGGGGAATGACTTTTTATTGTGTTCCTCTGTTGTATGCCTATATGGCATTTGTGGACATATATTTTGTATTGTACATAGTTGACATTGTATGCCTATATGGCATTCTTGTAAGCCTATATGGCTATTTTGTATATATGTTATACTTATATCAACAGATATTGATGTATGCCTATATGGATATTTGGTTAATACAAATCTTTTTTATTGATGGCGTCCATACTTGCATTATAAATCCACTTTTGAATGGATATTTGTAGATGGCTACTTCAAATATTTAAAGTCCAATTGTATTACATAGGATGTTTGCATTTTCTTTGATAGGCTTGATAGGCCATGGATTACATGATGGTGTTTGATGGAAAAGTATGGTACTAGAAGACTCTAGTTTATTCTTAATAGGCTTGTGATTGATAATATCTTGGCATGATTGCACTTGATCTTGGATCATGGGCATGTTGTTAGGATTTTGATTGCATTGTGATGTTTGATGGATAGGCATGGTGTAAGTGTAAGATACCCAACTAGTTCTACGAAAATTTTTCCTTACTTAAACACTTTTACTTGATAACAATTTATCAACTACTTCAATAACATAAAGATATACATCAAGATAACTATTTGAATGAAACAACATTAGAGTTGGGTACTTGTCTTGTTACTTGATTCAATCAACTTGCAATGCCTTATTACATGGAAAATGCTTTCAATAGGATGAAGTACAACTCATTCAATGGAAATACAAGGACAGGCCTTGAAGCCTTGATGTTACAATGTCTTCCTTACTTGAGCAACTCAATTGAACTCAATGATGTCAACTGAATGTCAACACCTCACAGTATCACAAGGGAGCATCACCTTGCTTATTGAGGGAGCATCACCCCAACACTTGAAACTCACAGGCCTCAAGATTACAAGCTCAATAGCTTTGCAGAGAGAATTTTGTCAAATAAACAGATACCAAATGAATGAGAGATCTCCTCCTTTTATAGGCCTTCCAAAGGAAATGAAGGCACATTTTTTAATGCATAAAGAGGAACCAAGGCACATTTCCCAAGAAGCATATCCAAGGGAATATCCCATCTTGATGACTCATTCTGAGTTGGCAAGCTTATCCAGAGACCTCAACACGGATCCCGAAGACATTCTGAGGACCAATGGGCATTCAGACAGTTGTAACAACCTTAACCACTTCTTAAAACATTTAGGCATAGTTTTAGGGTTCTTCTAACTGTGGCACCAGCTGTGGAGGATCTCACCAGGAAGTGCACCTAAATTTTCATCCTTGGAAGATATTGTCTTTGGAAGTGAACTCCTCTGGATCCATACTTAAACATTTGAAGATTTGGAATGTTCAACTCATCACCTCACAAGGTAGGTGCATATTTGAAGGATTTACAAGTTTTTCTGACTTGGGCACCAAGTTGAGGTGACCTCCTCCTGAAGTTGCGCCTTGTTAACATTAGGCACCAATTAGAGTTTATGGATGCTCTAGATTGTTTCCAAGAGTAGGTGCCAAAACATCATCATTAAGAAAGTGTTTTAAATGCTAGGCGCCCAAATGAGCCCTTTGGAGTCTAGGCGCTCCTTTCATGCATTCTGTGTTCTAGGCGCCAATTGAAAGGAGTGGAAAATAGGGCAAGCGCCTTCCAAACTAGGTGTTTCCTTGAGGTGACAAGGACTTAGAAAGTGCGCCTAAGGTGAGCGCCTTGAGTGAAAAGGTCTAACAAACATCTTTGAACCCCCTTTCAAGGTTAGGTGCATTCTGGAGGTGGAAACAAGTAGAAGGTGTGCCTTGGCTTCCTTTGTCAATTCTTTCAAGTCTTTGTTGATTAGGAAGGTGGAATGCTTCATTGTAGAATGAGCACCTATCTTCTAATGTCCAAACTACTTCTTCTGGCTCACTCTGTGGCTAGGCGCCAGAGCTAAACTGTTCACACAAGGGAGTGCGCCTAGACTCACTTGATGTTTTCTTACTACTTCAACCCCTGGAAGATGTTCCAAGGTGTTCCCTTTTACAAGCACCTGACCTCCCAAGTTCCTTCATGTGCTATTCCTTGAAGGTGCCAAAACTGAGCTCCAGTGCCATGGGATTGTGCCTAGCATCTTTGAAGAGTTTCTAAGCCTTTTGCAAGTTGATATCCCAAACTCATGCTTCTAGGCGCAACAGAAGCTTTCCAAAGGAGTTTCCAAGTTTTAGATGCCAAGCGAGGTCATGGGTGAATGGAACTGCACCTTAGGAGATGACTGGATCCTAAGCGTCAGTCTGGAGTTACAGTGGAATTGATATGCGTCTCAACTAGCTTAGGCGCCCATTTGAAGTGATTCCTTTAACACTTCTCTGTCAATCTCAACTGCAAGGATGATCTCTTAATCCAATTTTGATCCTCTAGAGATGCAAATAGCTTTTCATTTCACTAGGCGCCATCAATGATGATCATCAACCAAAACGCATTTCAAAGGTGAGATAGGCAAGTGAGGCACCAAACTAGTCCTTAAGACTTATTTCCTTCTATCAAGTCAATTTCAACTATGTGAGAGAGTTCTATTCTAGGTGCAAAATGGAAATGTTTCATCAATTGGTGCATCTTACAAAGCTCCCAATTCTAGGCGCCAGAGCCAAAGAGTTTTTCCCAACACATGCACCTAGGCTAGGAATTCACCTAAGAGACATCACTTAGCTTTAAAACTTTCAATCTATAGCCATTTGGGCTAGGCGCTCCAATGGAGGATCCTTGAACTCGTGCATTGGCGCCTTCTAGTTCTAGGCACCCATTTTGGATGATTCATCTTGATACTAGCATCCAAAATGACTAGACTCTCTTCATCATCCAATTCACTTAGAAGACTCAAGTTGGAGACTTAGTTGTCTATCCATGTTCTCCAGAAGATTCATTGTACCTCTATGCACTTAGGCGCCCTAGTTGATGTGATTAAAGTGCTTCAAAGCTCCATGATTCTTGGTTAGGCACACATTTGACATTGAGCAAGCAAGAAAGTGCGCCCTGACTCTCAGAGTCCTGCCTTAGTCAAGTTTAGCATCCATACTTAACTAATTTCAAGTTTCTGACTTTGTTCCTGCAAAAAACAAAAGTTAAGTTAGTCAAAAACCAATTCATTTCCTCATTAATTTGAATTAGCCTCTGGGAATGAGGAATAGGCTAACTCATTCTTCATTTGATGATCAGGCCAGAAATGGGGACATGACAGTAAGATACCCAACTAGTTCTACGAAAATTTTTCCTTCCTTAAACAATTTTACTTGCTATCAATTCATCAACTACTTCAACAACACAAAGATATACATCAAAGATAACTACTTGAATGAATCAACCTTAGAGTTGGGTACTTGTCTAGTTATTTGACTCAATCAACTTGCAATGTCTTATTACATGGATAATTCTTTCAATAGCATGAAGTTACAACTTATTCAATGGAGATACAAAAGAAAGGCCTTGAAGCCTTGATGTTTACAATGGCGTCTACACTTGATCAACTCAATCAAACTCAATGATGTCAACTGAATGTCAACACCTCACAATATCACAAGGGAGCATCACCTTGCTTGTTGCATGGATGAACATCATAGTTGCAAGACTCTTAGGGTTAGGCGCCAACTGAAGGTAGTAGAGACCAGACTAGGCGCCATCCTAAGCTGGGTGCTTCCTTGAGGTGGTAGAGACATGGATGAACGTCTGGTGGGGTTTGATGACTCTATATTGACACTCAAATTCACTTAGGTACAATATTAGTGTTCTTCTAACTAGGCGCCAGACAGGAAGATTCTCAGGGGTTTTGGCGCCTAGGTTACAACTTGTCAATTTCTCAAAGAATCTTTGAAACACTTGACTTCCAAGGATACCTAATTTTGTAGTTGGATTTTTGACAGTGGTCTTGTTGGTTCTCTTGGTATTGAGTACATTGGTCATGTGCTTGGGAGCTTCATGATAATGTGGTGTTGCATTTGGAGCTTAACATGGATTGATTGGTTGTAGGTTCTCATACATACTTCGAGACTTGGGTGAGGCTAGAGTTCTCTTGGGATTAGAGACACTTGTTGAGATGGTTACCCTTTAGAGGTTTTAGCAGGAAGACCAAGGAGACTTTCACTTGGATATGGGCGTGAGTTAATTATGGACCTAGAGAAGATTCTTATTGGTTCTAAAGGGTTCATTCGAGGGGTGTCTCTAAACATGTTTTTTCTCAGGCGCTAAACTGGAGTTGTCTAGATGCACAAGTGCGCCTCCCTCAATGAAGTTCCTTTTGTTAACTTAGTTCATCCTAGTGACTGAAGGGGTTGTTATATTCTTTAGGCGCAATCTTTCATAGACTAAAACATTCACTCCATGTTAAGGCGCTCAAAGGAGGCTCTAGAGATGGAAAATGGCGCCTTAACTCACTTATGTAAATTTTGGACTTTTACGCAATTGCAAGATGTCTTGGAGGGCTCAATTCTTCAAGGCGCCCATTTTGTTCACCACTTGTAGCATCACTTGTTCAAGGCACATGTGTGATTTGGTCAAAAACAGGTGCCTAGAGTGAATAGACTTTCATCTTGACTTAATACACTGCCTCCTTTTGACAGTTTTTGGGGCAGTAGAAAACCTTTCACCACGGGCAAATACCTCAGAGCTATAAAAAATTGAGAGAGGTTATTGTAGAGGCACTCTACGTGATCGCGTTGCCTCAGATAGAATGTTTCTAAGTGACACAGTTTTTGAGTAACATCTTGTCAAAGATTGCTACCTTTTTGCACTTTGGACTCTTCAGGGATATCGTCGGTACAATGTAGCTCCGACTGTTTTGACATATTTGGGTGAAAAATAGGACCATGCCTAGCGTAAATGTACCCATTCAGACTTGTTGGAACAATCAGTTTGGTCACATCAGGAGCAAGATGAAAGTTACACACCTTTGCAACTTTATACTGCCTCCTTCTGACGATTTTTGGGACAGCAGAAAACCTTTCACCACGGGCAAATGCCTCAGAGCTATAAAAAACCGAGAGAGGTTATTATAGAGGCACTCTACGTGATCGCGTTGCCTTAGACAGAATGTTTCTAAGTGACATGGTTTTTGAGCAACATCTCATCAAAGATTGCTGCCTTTTTGCACTTTGGACTCTTCAAGGATATCGTCGGTACAATGTAGCTCTGACTGTTTCGACATGTTTGGGTGAAAAATAGGACCATGCCTAGTGGAAATGTACCCATTCAGACGCGTTGGAATAGTCAGTTTGGTCGCATCAGGAGCAGGATGAAAGTTACACCCCTTTGCAACTTTACACTGCCTCCTTCTAACGATTTTTGGGATAGCAGAAAACCTTTCACCACGGGCAAATGCCTCAGAGCTATAAAAAATTGAGAGAGGTTATTGTAGAGGCACTCTACGTGATTGCGTTGCCTTAGACGGAATGTTTCTAAGTGACACAGTTTTCAAGCAACATCTCGTCAAAGATTGCTGCCTTTTTGCACTTTGGACTCTTCAGGGATATCGTCGGTACAATGTAGCTTCGACTGTTTCGACATGTTTGGGTAAAAAATAGGACCATGCCTAGTGTAAATTTACCCATTTAGATGCATTGGAACAGTCAATTTGGTCACATCAGGAGCAAGACAAAAGTTACACCCCTTTGCAACTTTACACTGCCTCCTTCTGACGATTTTTGGGGCAGCAAAAAACTTTTCACCATGGGCAAATGCCTCAGAGCTATAAAAAATTGAGAGAGGTTATTGTAGAGGCACTCTACGTGATAGCGTTACCTTAGATAGAATGTTTCTAAGTGACACGGTTTTTGAGCAACATCTCGTCAAAGATTGCAGCCTTTTTGCACTTTGGACTCTTCAGGGATATCATCGGTACAATGTAGCTCCAACTGTTTCGACATGTTTGGGTGAAAAATAGGACCATGCCTAGCGTAAATGTACCCATTCAGACATGTTGGAATAGTCAGTTTGGTTGCATTAGGAGCAGGATGAAAGTTACACCCCTTTGCAACTTTACACTGCCTCCTTCTGACAATTTTTGGGGCAGCAGAAAACCTTTCACCACAGGCAAATGCCTTAGAGCTATAAAAAACTGAGAGAGGTTATTGTAGAGGCACTCTATGTGATAGTGTTGCCTTAGATAGAATGTTGCTAAGTGACACAGTTTTTGAGCAACATCTCGTCAAAGATTGCAGCCTTTTTGTACTTTGGACTCTTCAGGGATATCATCGGTACAATGTAGCTCTGACTATTTTGACATGTTTGGGTGAAAAATAGGACCATACCTAGCGTAAATGTACCCATTCAGATGCGTTGGAACAATCAGTTTGGTCGCATCAGGAGCAGGAAGATCTAAAGGCATGAAAGTGGATTTTTCAACTTGATTTGGCGCCCTATATGTGAAGGAAGATCTAAAGGCATGAAAGTGGATGTCATATTGCAAGAGTTTGGATCATCAAAATTGAAAGAAATAAGTCTATTAAGCTTGGGCACCCTTGGTCTTCTTTTCATTCATTATGAGCACCTTGGGAGAATGGTATATAGGTCATCATCATGATTGGGCGCCCTGGATCCAAAGTGTTGGAGAGATCATCAAATGGTGTCTAGTAGGGTGAGTTATGAGTTTGGTCGCATCAGGAGCAGGACACCAAAAATGCATAACATGATGATGTAAAAATGTGTACATATGTGTAAAAATGCAGGAGGAAATAAAAAAAGACAAACCTTACAAATTAATGTGCATACTTACAACTCAATGTAACATAACTTTATAAAATCAATGTGAATACTTACAAATTAATCCAATGAACCATCCGAGTCTACTCTACTCTTTATTGTGTCAAGTATTGCTTCATGGTCAGACTCACGCACCTTCCACAATATTTTGTTCAAAGGTCTACCCCGATACTTTATCAAATGAACATTGGATGCCACGACAAGGTTCGAGTAATGAAGAATCTTTCGATGCATGTCAAAGTCCTGAAATAGCCAAATATTAACATTCTTATGTGGGTACCTTCTAAGCCATGTTCCAGTAATAACCACTAATCCTATAGGGTATTCGATGTTTTCTCCATCTATAACAGGGGCCTCCAATTTCTTTTTGGCCTCAACACAACGACATAAGTAATAATTTGTTCCCTCTTCATTATCTTCATCTGCAATAACTGCATATACGTGCCCTACATTGATATGTGTAGCAAATTAGATGAAATTAGTCAACATTACAAAAACACTACAAAGTAAGATGACATTACCTAGTTGAACTAGATGAAATTAGATGCATATACATGCCCTATATTACCTGGTTGAACTAAATCAGATATGTGGTCAAAGTCAACTGACGATTCCATCTGTGTTAGTTCCAGTGCCGTCGGGGGTCGATACGTGTCAAGTGGGCTAAGATAACTTAACTGCCATTCGTCAACCCACTCCTTTGACTCGCACTCATCCCAGACTTGAATTGTACAGGAAGAACAAAAGCATGACGTCTTTCATGTATGGATACTCCATGAACCTGCAATTGAGCTTTTGAAAGAGTGCATCTCATTTGATCCTGTCAGTGTACAACAATCCTCATATGGTGAAATGTTAGTATCATCTATCAGCCAAAAAAATCTACGAACTAAAGACTTACCTTCATTACCTAGACCCATGGAAGCATTACACCACTCGACAATCGATTTTGCATCTGTCAACTTTGCATTGTCTTTATACTTTGACTCTTCTCGTGCTATGGCTCTTTTGATACATGCTCCTGCACCATCATGCTCCCCCTTTCCATGCTTGGCCTCACAAAAGTTCCACATATGTTGAATACCTGTAAAATTATGCCTCCTACTCAGCCAATAGAAATTTTGTGAGTTCTTGAATTGTGACGCACAATTATCTGACCATATGATATGCTGACTGAATGATATGCCCCTTCTAGCCAAATCATTGTAGAACACCTAAAAGCAACCTTGCACGAACTCTGTAGAATGCGTGCGATCATCACTAATATAGAAATTATACTCCCTTATGATCTTTCTGTCATCCTCTGTACTATCATTCGCATGAATGAATGTGATGTGCACAAATATAGAAACCTGTGTGGAGTTGTAATATTGTTATTGCACCTCATGCTGTGGCTGTAGACTGTAGTTCTCTGCAAAGTCGACGACTGAAACAATGCTACCAACTGGAAATGTGTCCTTGCATAACTTGAATTGGAAGTCCAACCATCGAGCTCTATGGGCATGTCTTGCATACTCATACACTATGCTGTCATGAAATATAGGCATAAACTGATACACTGGAATCTTTTCAATAACTAATTCACACCTCTTTGCTTCTTTACCATCTTTTGTATTGTATGCCACTGTTTTATACTTGCCAAACTCTACTAGTTTGTTTCCAACTGCATGTGTTATTTCCATATGTTCACATATTGGCAAATGTTGCAAGCCACCGCAATGATGACATGTGCCATCCAAGCATAATTTCTTGTAGAATATTTGACCTTCCTCTCTTTCACATAAAATTCTTGATATGAAGTCTCTTGAAGATGTTGGTGGGGCACATATGGCACAACCCTGCAAATCATTGTTAGTATGCATATCTAAACATATAGACCTATAAGCATCAAAATGGTTAGAAAATTCAATATGTAATCTACAACAACAAGTAGTGCATGTGTGATTTATCTTAACATAGAAAGGTTTTAGCATTTCAAAATATCTTTGACAAATTTTAATTTGAGGATACTTCTCTAGAAATTTACCATAAAACTGTGTTTGAGTCTCATCCAAAAAATGCTTTGGATGTGGCTCGTGGTTCTGACTACCGATTCTCCTTCTTACCACATCCCTTTGATTCGGAGATACCCTTGTGTAATTCTTCCAAAAGTCTTCAATTAGTGATCTCAATGCTTCAACAATTGGTTTATCTTTTTGTGGTAGTCTCCCCGAGAACACCCATAATTCATTGGCATTAGTGTCCTCAATTCTTTGGCATCTTCCAACAGCTCTTGATAAAGTTTTCCTATTAATTCTCAATTCTTGACTTGTCTTTCTAATGAGACGAGCTTTCCTCGTTTGACTACTTACTATAGTCAATGTAATCACACGCCGTGAACTGCATTACTATCTTTTGTGCATGAGGTGTTACCCACACTCTCATACACACTCATTAGATTCTTGACAATAGATTTTTCACTTGAAGCCTCTGATGTTCTTAACCCAAGAATCTTCATGATAGACCTATACTTTATACTTCGCATCATTTCAACCAATAGTTGACATCTTGCAGTCTCATTTAACTTTTCAAAGAACAATCTCTAAATCTTATTAGCATATCTTCTACAAGTCATTTTGGAATCTTACCTTCCATTGGCTGCAAAATATTCTCATCAATATCAATCAAATACTTTGGCTTTCTATGCAAAATTTTAGGTGGTGTCAAGTTAGGTAAATTCATCTCAACATTAGGAATTTCATCAATATTTAAATGAGATGGGTTAGATGGCATACCTTCGATCGAAGATGGAATAGATGACATACCTTGAGGTTGAGGTGGGAACGATGGCGTACCTCCTTCATCACATGTGAGTGATGATGTACTCTCAACTTGAGATGTGGTAGATGGTGTCCCTACATGTTGACTTGCGGTAAAGGACATGTCTCCAACTATGGTATTCAAATCTCTCGTACCACGAAGTTTTTGCATTCATTCTCTTTGTGCCGCCAATACCATATCTCTTTGTGATGGTTGTGGTTCCTCTTCAATTGGTATGTCTTCATTTATCATGTCCAATTTCTTCTTCTCATGAAGTTCCCTCATAGCCATTGCTTTCTTTGCATTCTTAGCTTCTATCTCTTCCTGTGTTGGTTTAATTCTTAATCGTTTCCTCGGCATGATGGAGAATTTGTCTGTAGCATGATAAAGAGACCAATATTAGTTCCTAAGAAATGAATACATGATAATAGTGGGATTGTATTTTTTTTATGTTGTAAGGATTTATTCTTGTATAGTTTGACATCATGGTATGAACTAAGGTTTGTTTATTACACATAATTATTAAAGAGCCCAAGTGTAGAAAATATACATGGCATCATGTGAGATTGTAGGTTGCTTTCTTGATTGGGAATATGTCTATTTTAAACATGTATGATAAAGCATGATAAAGTAATTCAATCTGAAATAAGGAAAATGTAAAGAACATGCATGTAAAGAATTGACATACCTAAAAAATAAAGATTTGAATGAAGAGAGTATACCCAATTATGTAGTGTTTTTATCTTCTTGCATCAAACTCCTCAACAGTTTGAGTTTTTCACCACTTGCTTCCTTTTCAATGTTAAATTCTTAAAATTGAATCACAATTAACATTGCAACACTACAAAAATTGAAACTTGAATAGATATATATCAAACTTTGTGTGAAAACTATGTTATTTCCTCCTTCTCAAGTTGGCAAAGCAGAAAAGGTGGTGGAAAGATCATGCAAAGGTGGTACAATGTGTCAAATGTGCATGTGAACTTCCCAATAGCATGAAAGCACTTCTTTTTTGTCAGAGCACGTGCAAAATCAGTAAGAAAATAGAGCATGTGGGCCTGGGTCACGGGGGTAACCACTTTTTTACCGTTTCAATAGAAATACAAAACGTGAGCGCGTTATAACGCGCTCGCGCTATAACGCGCTCGCATTTTATCCTGCTATAGATTTATCACATCCTTTGCATTGATCACATCTTTTTCTTGTAAGGGCTTGCCAGATGCTCCACCATATGATAGGCATAACAATGAAGGGGCAAGCCCTCATAATCAATTTCGTGATAGAAAATGCCCTCAACCCTCAACGTCAAACCCTAATCCCTAAACCCTCAACTCTGATCCCTTGACCCTCAACCCTCAATGTCAAATCCTAATCCCTCAACCCTATCCCTAAACCCTCAACCCTCAACATCAAATCCTAATCCCTCAACCCTCAACCCTATCCCTAAACCCTCAACCCTCAATGTCAAATCCTAATCCCTCAACCCTAATCCGTCATCCCTCAACGTCAAATCCTAATCCCTCAACCCTAATCCATCATCCCTCAACTCTAATCCCTCATCCCTAAACCCTAAATGCTATCCCTAATCCTACACCCTCAACAGACTCGATACTATACCTTAAACTCTAATCCCTTATCCCTAAACCATCCAACCTTATCCCTAATCCTTACAACCCTCAACCCTAATCCCTCAACCCTTAACTCTGATCCATCAACCCTCAACACTATACCTTAAACCCTAATCCCTTCAACCTCAACCCTATCCCTAAACCCTTAACCCTCAAACCTCAACCCTCAACCCTCGACGTCAAACCCTAATCCCTCAACCCTTAACTCTAATCCCTCATCTCTCAACCCTAACCCTAAACCCTCAACCCTCAACATCAAATCCTAATCCCTCAACCCTTCACTCTAATCCCTCAACCCTAAACCCTATCCCTAAACCCTCAACACTATACCTTAAACCCTAATCCCTTAGCCCTCAACCCTAAACCTTATCCCTAAACCCTAATCCCTCAACCCTCAACCCTAATCCGTCATCCCTCAACTCTAATCCCTCAACCCTTAACCCTAAATGCTATCCCTATTCCTACACCCTCAACAGAATCGATACTATACCTTAAATCCTAATCCCTCAACCCTTAACTCTGATCCCTCAACCTTCAACCCTAATCCTAAACCCTAAACCCTCAACGTCAAATTCTAATCCCTCAACCCTTCACTCTAATCCCTCAACCCTAAACCCTATCCCTAAACCCTCAACACTATACCTTAAACCCTAATCCCTCAACCCTAACCCTAAACCTTGTCCCTAAACCCTAATCCCTCAACCCTCAACCCTAATCTGTCATCCGTCATCCCTCAACTCTAATCCCTCATTCCTAAACCCTAAATGCTATCCCTATTCCTAGACCCTCAACAGGCTCGATACTATACCTTAAACCCTAATCCCTCTACCCTCGACACTCTTATTTAACCCTAATCCCTTGACCATTAACCCTATCCCTCAACCTCAACCCTCAACCCTCAACCCTCAACTCTCAACATTAAACCCTAATTCATCAACCCTAAACCCTAATCCCTCAAACCTAAACCCTATCCCTAAACCATCAACCTTCAACACTATACCTTAAACCCTAATCCCTCAACCCTCAACCCTAAACTTTATCCCTAAACCCTAATCCCTCAACCCTCAACCCTGATCCATCATCCCTCAACTCTAATCCCTCATCCCTAAACCCTAAATGCTATCCCTATTCCTAAACCCTCAACAGACTCGATACTATACCTTAAACTCTAATCCCTTATCCCTAAACCCTCCAACCCTATCCCTAATCCTTATACCCTCCACACTCAACTTTAACCCTAATTCCTCGACCCTCAACCCTATCCCTGAACCCTTGACCCTCAAACCTCAACCCTCAACCCTCAACATCAAACCCTAATCCCTCAACCCTTAACTTTGATCCCTTGACCTTCAACCCTAACCCTAAACCCTAAACCCTCAATGTCAAATTCTAATCCCTCAACCCTTCACTCTAATCCCTCAACCCTAAACCCTATCCCTAAACCCTCAACACTATACCTTAAACCCTAATCACTCAACCCTAACCCTAATGCCTCAACCCTCAACCCTAATCTGTCATCTGTCATCCCTCAACTCTAATCCCTCATTCCTAAATCCTAAACACTATCTCTATTCCTAGACCCTCAACAGGCTCGATACTATACCTTAAACCCTAATCCCTCTACCCTCGACACTCTTATTTAACCCTAATCCCTTGACCATTAACCCTATCCCTCAACCTCAACCCTCAACCCTCAACCCTCAACTCTCAACATTAAACCCTAATTCATCAACCCTAAACCCTAATCCCTCAAACCTAAACCGTATCCCTAAACCATCAACCCTCAACACTATACCTTAAACCCTAATCCCTCAACCCTCAACCCTAAACCTTATCCCTAAACTCTAATCCCTCAACCCTCAACCCTAATCCATCATCCCTCAATTCTAATCCCTTATCCCTAAACCCTAAATGCTATCCCTATTCCTAAACCCTCAACAGACTCAATACTATACCTTAAACTCTAATCCCTTATCCCTAAACCCTCCAACCCTATCCCTAATCCTTATACCCTCCACACTAAACTTTAACCCTAATTCCTCGACCCTCAACCCTATCCCTAAACCCTTGACCCTTGAACCTCAACCCTCAACCCTCAACATCAAACCCTAATCCCTCAACCCTTAACTCTGATCCCTCAAACTTCAACCCTAACCCTAAACCCTAAACCCTCAACATCAAATTCTAATCCCTCAACCCTTCACTCTAATCCCTCAACCCTAAACCCTATCCCTAAACCCTCAACACTATACCTTAAACCCTAATCACTCAACCCTAACCCTAAACCTTGTCCCTAAACCCTAATGCCTCAACCCTCAACCCTAATCTGTCATCCGTCATCCCTCAACTCTAATCCCTCATTCCTAAATCCTAAACGCTATCCCTATTCCTAGACCCTCAACAGGCTCGATACTGTACCTTAAACCCTAATCCCTCTACCCTCGCCACTCTTATTTAACCCTAATCACTTGACCATTAACCCTATCCCTCAACCTCAACCCTCAACTATCAACCCTCAACTCTCAACATTAAACCCTAATTCATCAACCCTAAACCCTAATCCCTCAAACCTAAACCGTATCCCTAAACCATCAACCCTCAACACTATACCTTAAACCCTAATCCCTCAACCCTCAACCCTAAACCTTATCCATAAACCCTAATCCCTCAACCCTAAACCCTAATCCATCATCCCTCAACTCTAATCCCTTATCCCTAAACCCTAAATGCTATCCCTATTCCTAAACCCTCAATAGGCTTGATACTATACCTTAAACCCTAATCCCTTATCCCTAAACCCTCTAACCCTATCCCTAATCCTTATACCCTCCACACTCAACTTTAACCCTGATTCCTCGACCCTCAACCCTATCCCTAAACCCTTGACCCTCGAACCTCAACCCTCAACCCTAATCCCTGAACCCTTAACTCTGATCCCTCGACCTTCAACCCTAACCTTAAACCCTAAACCCTCAATGACAAATTCTAATCCCTTAACCCTTCACTCTAATCCCTCAACCCTAAACCCTATCCCTAAACCCTCAACACTATACCTTAAACCCTAATCACTCAACCCTAACCCTAAACCTTGTCCCTAAACCCTAATGCCTCAACCCTCAACCCTAATCTGTCATCCGTCATCCCTCAACTCTAATCCCTCATTCCTAAATCCTAAATGCTATCCCTATTCCTAGACCCTCAACAGGCTCGATACTATACCTTAAACCCTAATCCCTCTACCCTCGACACTCTTATTTAACCCTAATCCCTTGACCATTAACCCTATCCCTCAACCTCAACCCTCAACCCTTAACCCTCAACTCTCAACATTAAACCCTAATTCATCAACCCTAAACCCTAATCCCTCAAACCTAAACCGTATCCCTAAACCATCAACCCTCAACACTATACCTTAAACCCTAATCCCTCAACCCTCAACCCTAAACCCTAATCCCTCAACCCTCAACCCTAATCCCTCATCCCTCAACTCTAATCCCTCATCCCTAAACCCTAAATGCTATCCCTATTCCTAAACCCTCAACAAACTCGATACTATACCTTAAACTCTAATCCCTTATCCCTAAGCCCTCCAACCCTATCCCTAATCCTTACACCCTCCACACTCTACTTTAACCCTAATCCCTTCAACCTCAACCCTATCCCTAAACCCTTGACCCTCGAACCTCAACCCTCAACCCTCGACGTCAAACCCTATTCCCTCAACCCTTAACTTTGATCCCTCATCTCTCAACCCTAACCCTAAACCCTAAACCCTAAACCCTTAACCCTCAATGTCAAATCCTAATCCCTCAACCCTAAACCCTATCCCTAAACCCTCAACACTATACCTTAAACCCTAATCCCTCAGCCCTCAACCCTAAGCCTTATCCCTAAACCCTAATCCCTCAACCCTCAACCCTAATCCATCATCCCTCAACTCTAATCCCTCATCCCTAAACCCTAAATGCTATCCCTATTCCTACACCCTCAACAGAATCGATACTTACCTTAAACCCTAATCCCTTATCCCTAAACCCTCAAACCCTATCCCTAATCCTTATACCCTCCACACTCTACTTTAACCCTAATTCCTCGACCCTCAACCCTATCCCTAAACCCTTGACCCTCGAACCTCAACCCTCAACCCTCAACGTCAAACCCTAATCCCTCAACCCTTAACTCTAATCCCTCGACCCTCAACACTATACCTTAAACCCTAATCCCTATCCCTCAACCCTTAACCCTTAAAACTTAAACCCTATCCCTACACCCTCAACACTTGACACTATATCTTAAGCCTTAAACCCTCATCCCTAAAGCCTCAACCCTCAATCCTTAAAACTTCAACCCTAAACCCTATCCCTAATCCCTCTACCCTTGACACTCTAACCCTAACCTCGACATTAAATGCTAATCCATCAACCCTAAACCCTAATCCTAAAACCTTAACCCTCAACCCTCAACACTATACCTTAAACCCCAATCCCTCAACCCTTAACCCTAAACCTTATTCCTAAACCCTAATCCCTTAACCCTCAACCCTAATCCATCATCCCTCAACTATAATCCCTCATCCCTAATCCGTAAATGCTATCCCTATTCCTAAACCCTCAACAGACTCGATACTATACCTTAAACCCTAATCCCTTATCCCTAAACCCTCCAACCCTATCCCTAATCCTTACACCCTCCACACTCTACTATAACCCTAATCCCTCGACCCTAAACCCTATCCCTAAACCCTTGACCCTTGAACCTCAACCCTCAACCCTCAATGTCAAACCGTAATCCCTCAACCCTTAACTTTGATCCCTCGACCCTCAACCCTATCCCTAAACCCTAAATCGTAATCTGTCATCCCTCATCCCTAAACCTTAAACGCTATCCCTATTCCTAGACCCTCAACGGGCTTGATACTATACCTTAAATGCTAATCCCTTATCCCTAAACCCTCCAACTCTATCCCTCATCCCTTAACCCTCATGATTAATAGCCTTGAACATAAAAAAATTTGAGTGGGACATAACACGAGTGCGTTATAACGCGCTCGCGTTATGTCAAACATGACAAAAGACAGACATGCGGGAAAGAAAAATGTAAGGCAAAACATAATGTGAGCATGTTATAACGCGCTCGTGTTATTTTTTGCTTTGGGAATCCCAAGCCTTGGGCTTGGGATTTGCTTTGGATTTCCAACCCAAAGGCTTGGAGTGCCTTATGAACAGTCACAGACGTGTTTTTCTATATTCTTCAAAATTTCACATAATTTCGTTCGTGCTAACCCTCAGATTTGCACGTGTTTCAAGGTTGAACAAATCGAACATGTGAGTAATGTTAGGCTTTCTCTTAGCTATTTGACGATGTGATTTTTTTCACATTTTAACAATGTTAAGCCTTTCATCTTTAATTTCTTTTGTTTGTGTGTCCGTTTTTAGGCAAAAACCACTGTTTGGTCTTTTTTTCATTGTAAAATAACTATTCATTCAAATTTCAAAAAAATTACGTATTTAGAAACTAGACTCCATTCTACAAATATTTTAAAAATAAAAAAATAATTTTCAATTAGTTTTCAAAATTTATAGGGGTAGCACGGCCAAAATTCTATTTTTTAGGATGTGTCCACTTTAAAAATTAGTAAAAAATCAAATATTCATCAAAAAATTATTAGAAAAATAGGACATAAACTACATGCTATTAGCTAATTTCTCACTGAAGCGATTTTAAAAATACCAAAAAAAAGTTAACCTTTTGAGGGAGCCACAAAACATGCTATGTTATGTTTTTTTGACAGAAACAAAACCAATTTCTATGGCTCCCTCTTTTGAACCCCTTAATCTATGCCATTTTCAAAACAAAATCGTAGTTTAGAAAGTAGACTCGGAGCACTACGAACATTGTTTTGGTTGCATCTCCAAATTTTGAGTGTAACTATGCTCAATTTCTCATCCAAGGCTAGTATTTCCTAATTTCAGAAAAAAAGTGGCCACTTAAGACCCCTTTTTGGCCCCCCATCTTCTTGCACTTACCCCACTGTTGCATGTGATCTCCTAAGAGGAGATGGTTAGATTGTGATGTCGTGATGGGCTTCTTGATTATGCAGATGTGCAGTAGGAGCATTGACAGTGATCTTGTTGGTTCTCTTGATATTGAGTACTTTGGTCATTTGCTTTACAGCTTCATGATAGTGCGGTGTTGCGTTTGAAGTTTGGCATGGATTGATCATGGAGGTGCTCATGGATACTTGGAGACTTAGGTGAGGTTGGATTTCTCTTGTGATTAGAGACATCTATTGAGACGGTTACTCATTGGAGGTTTCAACAGATAGACTAAGGAGCCTTACACCTGGATATGGATGTGAGTTCATTATAGACTTAGAGGAGATTGTTCATGGAGAGAGTTATTGTGGCTTGGTGTATCCTAGAGGAGCATTCTCATTCCCCACTCTTGGTCTACTCATTAGTTTATCATCTATGAGGTATTGCCCATTCTTTTATATGTATTTTACTTTATGTTTCATCTTCTCATAGATATGGATCTTGAGCTATAGTTATTGGTTTTGGAGGGTTCATTTGAGGGATGTTAGCATGGTTATCTCCTTGTTCATATGGTTTGATTAATGATGTTCATTATGAGGAGTTTAGGAGATGTGATTAGGCTTATTCTTGGTTATGGAATGGTTATGAGTTTGATCAACCTTGATTAGAGAGGCTTACATCCATGTTGCTTACATGTTACATATGTTCATTTGATCTTATTAGATTGAATGGTTGGGTGTTGTTGAGGCTTTTGATTTGGGGTTGTAGAGGAGATCATACTTGACACAACTTAGCACTTTGAGGTGTTTGTAGAAGGACATTATGATTTACAGGTTTTCTCTCCTCATCTTATGGCTACTTCCTAGAGGATCATGTTGATATGGTTAGACTTGGGAGAGTTATAGTGACACATTGCACGAGAGAGTATGCAATAATTTATCATGCATATGTAGATCATTGTGATTGTTCTTGATACTACATTGGCTTGTTGATTAACCACACCTTGGTTTGAGTGTTGATGGATAGACTTGGTATGCCTTTGATCTATTTTCAGATTTGACATTGCCCATGCAGTGGGAGTTCCTAGATATATGTGTTCTTCATTGATAGGTTTTATACATGGAACTTGTGATTGCGGTAGATGGGTTGGATATGTTGTTGGCATGAGTTTATTGATGTTGTTGATACTTATGAGGTATGGATGGTTTGATGTATTAGCATATGATGTGCATGTTATTTCTAGTCATGTGGGTTTTTACCTTTGACAACAGCTTGGAGACTTTTGTTATCACCTAGATTTGATGCTTGTATTCCTTAGATTGGTGCATCTTCAGCTTGGCATGTTTCTTTTCTTCCATAGGTGGCACGTTGGAGGATGAGAGGAGTTCTTGCTTGAGATAGTGATCACTTTGATTTTATTGCAGGTATCTTGATGGAGCACAAGAGCATGTTGGAGATTCATGTGATTTCATGCTTACCTATTATGATGTATTTCATTAATTGACCCTTATGCAATGTATACAACAAGTGGGAGAATGTTGGGAAATAGGTTTTGTACACATTGCATAATATTAGATTATTTTATTCATGTAAAATAAATATTTATTTGTGGTGCATCGTATTTGATGTGTTTAGCCATATAAGATATTTATTTAGAAGCCACTTGTAAAATTTGTATGTAACATTGGGTTAATTATTTTATGTGTGTGGGACACATAGAGTGATTAATTATTCATTTGTATTATTTGACTAATTGGGAAAACTTAACTTACCAATAGTCAAATGGGGTTTAATGGTTTTATAGGCTAATGGTTTTGTGTATCCATGGTTTTAGAACACATGGTTTTATCTAATACCACAAGTTGTATTTTTGTGAGCTTGCTCTATAAAAGAAAGCACATTGTTAGTGGTTTAGGTAAGGGTTGGCCATTTCATTGTAGGTGGATTGGAGGTTTGTGAGAGGCTATCATTGTATTGAGCTCTCTCATGTAAGTACATATTTTGAAGCATGGTAGGTGATGTGTGGATTCATGCTTGGACACATGGAGGATGCATTGGAGGTGCTTGATAATTCAGAGGTATTCATGGAGACTCATGGCATCTATTGTAATATCTTTATTGTTGAATAATACATATGAGTGTGGATGCTTTTGGAGCTGGGTTTTTCCCTCTTAAAGGTTTTTCCAAGGTATATCTTGTGTTATCTTGTCGATTGTTCATTTGATCTTTGCATTATAGTTCATTTCTGCATCTTATTCTCCTATTGAGTTATGTGGAATTGGTTTTATTTGACCTACAAATTCCTAACACAACACATGTAGGAATGAATCATTGTAAAAGTTGCATGTAAAATAGAATAATGATACATATAATCCAATAATAAAGTTGTGACCAAGTTGACACCCATTACTCAAACAAGCATGAGACCATGTAAGATTGAGATGATATGGAATTATGATGCATACAATCATGAAACCATATATATACTAAAATAGTTCTAGAGATTAGAGATCTCATAGAGAGGAAGTGTGTGAGAGAGAAGAGGAAGGGAGACAAACAAATAGAGATAAAGAGAAATATAAAAGGAGGGAGAGAGAGAGAGAGAGAGAGAGAGAGAGAGAGAGAGAGAGAGAGAGAGATATTGTTGTTCCCTATTAAATTATTATAGGGGCTTCTACCTATTATCAGATCAAAACCTCCAATTGAATTAATCATTTCATCAAGTCTTTGTTTTGTCAAACTCTACATATCTTCCACCATAATCAATTTACCGTTAATATGTTATGTGGAGAGAGAGGGGAATAGAGAGAGAGAGAGGGAGGGAGGAAGGGGGAGATAGAGCAAGAGAGAGAGAGAGAGAGATCTTATAGAGATGAAGTGTGTGATAGGGAAATAGAGACAAAGAGATATTTAAAGAAATAGAGAGATACAGAGAGAGAGAGAGATAAAGATAAATAGAGAAAGAAACATATGTAGAGAGATATTGTTGTTTCTATTAAATTATTATTAGGGATTACACCTATTATCATATCAAAACCTCAAATTAATCATTTCATCAAGTCTTTCTTTTATCAAATTCTATACATCTTCTGCCTTAATCAATTTACCCTCAAGATGTTATGTGGAGAGAGAGTAATAGAGATAGGGAGAGAGATAGAGATAGAGAAATAGAGAGAAAGCAAGGGAGGGAGAAGTGAGAGAGAGACAAATGTAAAGAGAGGTAAAGAGATAAAGATGGAGAGAGATAGAGAGAAGTGAAGATATATATATATATATAGAGAGAGAGAGAGAGAGAGAGAGATTTTATAAATATAGAGAAAGAGAAAGGAACATAGAGAAAGAGAGAAAGAGGGGGAGATTGATAGAGAGGAGTTTAGAAAGAGATAGAGAGGGAATAGATAATGAGAGAAAGAGAGTTAGAGTGATAGAGGGGGAGAGAGAGGGAGAGAGACATGTATAGAGATATAGAAATAAAAACAATAAAAATAGATATAGAGGAAGATAGAGATAAAAATAGACAAAGAGGGGAGAGAGAGGGGAAGAGATAGATAGAGATAGAGGAACATAGAGAGAGAAAGAGAGAATGAGAGAGGGGGTAGATAGAGAGGGGATGAGATAGAGATAGAGAAACATATATAGATAGAGAGAGAGGAGCATAGAGAGAAAGAAAGAAATAGAGAGATGGAGAGGGGGAGATTGATAGAGAGGGAGAAGTATAGAGAGAGATAGAAAGAGGGGGGAATAGATGAGAGAAAGAAAGATAGTGTGATAGAGGAAGAGTGAAGAATAGAGAGGGAGATTGATAGAGATAGAGAGGAAGTCAGAAAGAAAGAGATAAACAAGCAGAGAGGGATAGCGAGATAGAGAAAAGAGAGAGAGGGGGGAGATAGAGATATAAAGAGAGGTAAAAAGGTAGAGAGATAGATAGAGACAAAGAGACAATTAGAGAGAGGGAGAGAAAGGGAGGAAGGGAAAAAGAGCTAGAGAGAGATGGATGATTAGAGACATGGAAATATATAAGTGACAAGCAACAATGAGATATAGGGAAAACCAAAGATAAATATAGAGAATGAGAGAGATCTGAGATAGAGGAAGAGAGAAGAATAGACAGAGAGATTGATAGAGAAAGGAAGATATAGAGAGAGGTAGAGAGAGGGAGAGAGATTGGTAGATAGAGAGAGGTAGAGAGAGAGAGGAATAGAGATATAGACTACCTTTTGATCAGTCACTTCATGTTGACAATCAAAATATGGCACATGTAATGAACATTCCAAATTGGAGGTTAGTACTACATTAAAGATCATGGAGCTTGGTATGGGTTGGTCCAGATCATTTGGCTCCACTGGAGCCTCATGAAATAGTACTTTTCATGTTAGCAATCTAATGATCATGAAAAGAGAGTGACTTTCAATTAGTCATGTCATGCCAATGATCCAAAGATGATATGAGCTATTTTTAGAGTTCAACAAGAGAGAAAGAGAAAAAGAGAAAAAGATAGATAAAGGAGACAAAGAGAAATATAGAGGTAGAGAGATGAAGAGAAATAGATAGATAGAGATGAAGACAAAGAGATGTATAAAGAGAGAGGCAAAGAGATAAAGAGATATAGAGGGGGAGAGAGAGGGAGAGAGATATAGACATAGAGGGAGCTCAATAGAGAGGAATATAGAAAGAGAGATAAAGGAGATAGAGATAGAGATAAGGGATATAGAGGGAAAGAGGGAAAGAGATATAGAGAGAGGAATAGAGAGAAAAATAGAGTGGGAGAAGGATAGAGATAAGAGATAGAGAGAGAAGGGAGAACAGAGAGAAAGGGGTAGAGAGATATAGAGATAAAGAGGAAGAGAGAAGGAGAGATATAGAGACAAAGGGGTATGGAGAGAGAAGGGGAGAGACAGGTAGAGTGATGGAGGGGTAGAAAGAGGGAAACATATAAAGAGAAATAAAGAGAGAGAAAGGGAGACATAGAGATATAAAGAGAAAGTTAGAGATAGAGAGACAAAGAGAGGGAGAGAGGGTGAGATAGACTTATAAAGAGAAAGAGGGAGATTGATAGAGAGGAATAAAGAAAGAGAGATAGAACATGAGAGAGAAAGAGTGAGGATGAGAGAAAGAGATAGAGAAATAGAGAGAGGTAGAGTGATAAATCTTGGAGAGAGTCCAGAGAGAGAAACATAGGGAGGAAGAAATCTTAGAGAGAAAGTGTGATAGGAAAATAAAGACGAAGAGATAAAAAGAAATAGAGAGATAGAGAGGGAGACAAAGATACATATAGAGACCTAGAGAGATAAATAGGGAGAGAGACATAGAGAGATAGAGAGAAAGAGAGATGTAGAGAGACAAAGAGAGGAAGAGAGAAAGAGATAGAGCAAAAGAGAGAGGTAGAGTACATTTTAATTTCAAGTAGAGAACATGGCTACATGCATAACCTTCATATGAATAATTATTTCAAAATTTTACCTTAACCACCCATCACAATAGAAGAGACGTTTCTTAAAACTCAAAATCATTACCCATCATAGGATTACAAAATTAAGATTAACTACATAAACATAGTGACAAAAAATGTTCCATTACGTGATGGACTTGAAGTTATGATCAACCATTCCAATACTCTTTCAATTCAGCATACCTATTGCACACTAAGGTACGATTGCTAGTTTATATATCCATACACTCGTGTGAATGAAGTTAAGGATGAAGATGACATGCACATATTTCCGAATATTCTTGGAGTACCAGGGCAAAGACCAATTGCATGCGTGAGTTTGCTCCCATTTTCCCCGCTTTTCTTCTGTATGCGACAACTATCATTACCTTGACCAGAACACAAAAGACATTAAGATAGGTTTAAGAGGCTCAAGCTCCGTGCACCATACAAACCGAGTCAATAGCCTGCTGACAACAAGAGAGATTTGGATAGGCTGAAGCTTTATAATTCAAACCGTTTAATTTCTCCAGTCTGTTCATGTTATCAGGTAGTATAATTTCTTTGGTAAGAAATTGGCATCCCCCATTACATTATGGGGTTTTAAGTCAATGAATTATGAAACTTGACATGGATCTATGTATGCAAGTCAAGTCACACACAAAATCAGTGAATTGCGTGCTGACAACAAGAAAGACTTGGATAGGCTAAAGCTTTATAAGTCAGTTCGTTTAATTTCTGAAGTGTGTTTATTTTATCATGTGTTATAATTTCCCCGGGAAGAAATTGGCATCAAGCGGTGCATTATAAAACTCAAATGGAATATAAAACTTGACTTGGATCACGGATACAAGTCAAGTCAAGGCTTTTGTTCTCATTGTCGTTATCCAGCGTGAGAGTTACGCTATGCAGATTGTCTTATGTAATAATTATTACACGCTTACTCTCTTGCTACCCATGAAAGGCATCAAAACAGACAATATTCATTTAATTCTTGTTGATTTTTGATGGTAAGACTCTTATGAGTAAAATGACTTTTGTTTCTATGTTGATCTTTCTTGGCAAGTGAAAAAACTAGTGTGTATGTTTCATTACATGAAAAATTTAGTTGTTTAATGTGAAGGAAGAGAGACAGAGGAGAAAACACAGAAAAACAATTTTATATTACTTGCCAAAAATGATTATAACAGTCTTTATTAATAGAGGTCTCAGAGCTTTCTAGAAATATGCACATTCAAAACACATGCGTAGAAAATGGTCGGTGGAAGATTTATTTGGAAATCTGCATGTTTAAAACATATGTGTAGAAATGAACAAAATCAGTGGGAGAATTATCCAGTCCGTGGGAGAAGCTTCTGCCTTAAATGTTTATGTTGACCACTTTGGTGTTTGGTGGTGTTTTAGTTGTTAGAAATTAATTAATTTGTCCAACACTCCCCTTAATTTCTACCACTAACTAATTCAATATCAACAATGCCCAAATTTTGTCATAGATATTCAAAGTTGTCCTTTGGTAATGCCTTAGTGAAAATGTCTGCCAATTGATCTTCAAATTTGCAGAACTCAAGGTAGATTTCTCCATTGTTAGCCAATTCTCAGATGAAGTGGTATCTCATGTCAACATGCTTTCTTCTCTTGTGAAAGACATGATTCTTTGATAATACAATTGTTGACTTGTTATCACAAAGGATTGGTGTCAGTCCCTCTTGATTACGCAACAATTCTGACAAAACTCGATGCATCCATATTGCTTGACATGCTGTGGCAGTTGCAACTACATATATTGAATCTTCTGAACACATCCTTCACATACTTCTTGGATTGACAAATGAAGATACTTTTAAAAGATTGAATAAATTCAATGCCTAAGAAGTATCTCATCAAGCCTAAATCTATCATTTCAAATTCTTTCATCATGGCTGACATAAACATGTCTATTAATAAATTTTCAGTGAAAATCAAATCATCAACATACAAACACACAATCAAAATTTGACCTTGCTCATTAGTCTTTATATACAATGTGGGCTCACTGCCACTTCTATTGAATTCATTGCTTATCAAATATGAATCAATCCTGATATACCAAGCCCTGGGTGCCTATTTCAAACCATAAAGTGTCTTTTTCAATGTATATACTTTATTTTCATGCCCATATACTTCATAACCAGGTGGTTGTTGAACATAAACCTCTTCATCAAGAAAACCATTTAAGAAAGTTGATTTCACATCCATTTGATAAACCTTCCAATTATTCTATGTAGCTATTGCTAAAAAAGTTCTAACTGTGTCAAGTCTAGCAACTGGAGCAAATGTTTCATTATAGTCAATCCCATACTATTGTGAATATCCTTTTGCAACTAATCTTTCTTTTTGTTTTACAATTTTACCTTCAACATTAAATTTGGTCTTATAAACTCATTTGACTCCTATACAATCTTTACCTTCAGGTAGATTTACTAACTCCCATTTTTTATTTCTTCAATAGAGTTCATTTCTTCATCCATTGCCTTGATCTAATTAGCTTCTTTTACTGGTTCTTCAAAATATACAGGATCTAAGAGAACAAAGCAAAATTTGAATAAAAATCTACATTTTCTTCTCCTTAATCATATATCTCTTTTAAGCTTTTTCTTTTCATACCTCTATACCTTGGTCTTAATGAGGCAAGTGTAGGATCACTTACATTTGAATTAGGAGTAGGATGATCTGGATGACTTGATGATGTGCCTTGCACAAAAGTTCTTGGTTGAGTACTTGGTGGTGTTTGATTTGACTAACCACCTTGTTCTTCTGGTTCTTCTTCACTATGAGATATTGGTGCTACACCTATGACTATTTTGTTAACATTTCCATCCCATGATTTTTCTTCCTTGAATTCAACATCTCTACTAATAATCAATTTCTTTGAAAAGGGATTATACAATCTATAAGCTTTTGATTGTTCACTATAACCAATTAAAATGTATTTCTCACTTTTATCATCCAATTTTCTTCTTAATTTAGATGGCACCAATGAATAAGAAACACATCAAAAAATTCTAAAATGAGATACACTGTGTTTCTCACCATTCCATGCTTCTTGTGGAATTTTGTCCTTGACACGTTTTGTAGGACTCCTATTTAAAATGTATAATGTACATGCTACTGCTTCTACCCATAAATCATTGGATAAATTCTTGGCATTCAGCAAATTCCTAGCCATCTCCATTATGGTTCTATTCTTCCTCTCTGCTACACCATTCTATTGTGGTGTGTACCTTGTTGTAAATTGTTTCTTGATTCCATGACATTTGTAAAAATCTAGAAATTCATTAGAACTAAATTCCCCACATCTATCAGATTTGAGTACCTTTATGTATAGGCCACTTTGTTTTTCCAACAAGCCTTTAAACTCCTTGAATTTATCGAAAGTTTT
Source organism: Cunninghamia lanceolata (assembly GCA_027924645.1). Taxonomy (NCBI): domain Eukaryota; kingdom Viridiplantae; phylum Streptophyta; class Pinopsida; order Cupressales; family Cupressaceae; genus Cunninghamia; species Cunninghamia lanceolata. Next base: position 6,019,393 of record BSBN01000739.1, read on the forward strand.
AGACTTTTGGTTAAGAAAGTATATCCAAGTCTTCATATTGAAATCATCAATAAATGTTAGAAAATATATGTTTCCACCTGAATATGGAGTCTGCATTGGCCCACATATATCAGTGTGAACTAATTCTAATGGTGTCCTTGCTTTGTATGAACTTTTTATTGGAAAAATTTATCTATGTTGTTTTCCCAATATACATCTTTCACATGAACTAGCTAGATGCTTTATGACTGGTAATCATTTCACCATATTTTTCTTCTGTAATAAACTCAATCCTCCAAAATGAAGATGACCATACCTCAAGTGCCAGAGCCATGTCTAGTCTAAGAACACCGTCTTGAAGTTGACTTCCTCTGTTCCTTGGATGCAATGAATATAGAGGGGGAACATTCAGTTCCTAGTCATTTCAACCCTTGCAATTAACCTATCACTAGGATTTCTATCTAGAATTGTGCATACATCTTTGTTAAAGAGAACTCTCTACCCTTTTGGCACTAATTGACAAACACTTATTAAAAAACAATGTACAAAGAAAACATCAGATATATATCTCTCTTCTCCATTTTTTAGTCAAAATGTTTATAACACCTTTCCTTGTTACAGATACTATTATGGAAAAATCATGCATGAATATCAAACATATCAATAATACTCAATAACTTAATGAAATAAGAAACAAAAAAGATCAAACAAACAAAGGATGCAAACCTTGCAAACCTCTTTACTTCATGGCTTCCATTGGTCGCCTATCTCAAATGATCTTGTGTATGAATATGGCCCTCAGAAGGTGCACTTCCTTTCTATTTTCCAAGATGTCAAGTGGGAATAGCTATGATAGGTTCGCAATGAAGAGATTCTTCACACAATTGCAATGATAAAAGGGTGATCGTAAGCTATGGAAGGATTTGGTGCCAAAGGCACGCTATAATTCATGCAGAGTAAGTTTCCTAAAAGCTTGGATGATAGAAATAGAGGAATAGGGTTGTACTTATAGACTTGTGAGAGAGATGATCAATGGTATAGAATGAATGAGGAGATCAACGGTTGAGAAAACTTGAGAGGATGTGTGTGAATAGGAAGAGGACAAGTGTCCTGCTCTATTTTGCATGAGAGGAATTGATAAAATAGAAGAATGAGTTAACTGAAGAGATTAATCAATTAACAGAATAGATTAATTAGTTAAGTGAAGGATGGAAATTGCATGAGGATGAGAAGACAATTTAGCTCAATTAAATATTTGGAATATTCAATTGTATGTGCACAAGGATTGAATTATATTTAGAGATAACTCAATTTTTAGAGGAAATGGACAACTTAAATAAATATTTAGATTTATTTAAATTTAGAGAAGATATTATTGGAAGAAATAATTAAATAATTGGTTTTATTTAATTTAGAATGATTTTGGAAGAACTAATTAAATAAATGGTATTATTTAATTTGTTGGAGGATTTGGAGGAATTTAATTAAATAAATGATTTTATTTAATTGTTGGGAGAATGTGAATCAAATAAATAAATTTGTTTATTTATTTATTGATAGAGGAATTAGAATGGAATAAATATTATAAATATTTATTCAGATAGAGTCGTGTCAATTTCAGGTGTATATAGATACTTTGCTATCATTTCCCAACTTTACTTTAGATTTTATAGAATCATCCAATATTGCAAATAACTCTTTATTTCCTATCATGTGATTGCTACATACACTATCTAAAAACCATATATCACTAGAACTTTCTTGAGCAACATTACAAGTTATGAGTAAACTTCCAAAATTATTATCAAATGCATCTAAGTAATTTTTGTTTTGTTTATCAACCTCTGCTTGTTTCTTTCTATGTTCATTTGAAATATGGACAAATTTCTTACAACAATAACATTGAATGTGAGACTTATCAAACCTTGATTGTTGTTTTTGATAGTATAAGGCGGCAAAACCAGGGGCCAAACCCTTACAAAGCAGAACCCAAAAAGGGCAAAAAAGGCTCAGAAGACAAAAAGAGCTAGAACCACCACAGACAGCTTACATACAACTGATATATAGTAAAAATAAACTATCAGTAAAAAAATAGCTAATAGAAAGCTTAGAAAGAAGACTAGGAAAGGGTGTCTTCCTAGCCTTTAAACAGAAACTCAAATATTCTGTCGAATTCCTTAGCCCTATCATCATCAACACCATGAGTGAGGACTTCATGTTCTTGCAGCAAAGAGAGATTAGCCATAGTCAGCCTACAAAGCATGCTTGTAATGAATCTGCCAAGAGAAAAGACCCTCTTCTCCAAAAAATCTACCGGCTCCTTCAACTGAGTCAAAACATCAGAATGATTACCTTCCTCATTAACTTCCTCCTCCATACCACCTTCAGCATTATTACAATCCTCCTAAATAAAATCAGGGTCTGCAGGAACCTCGGTGGGAACAGAGTGAACATCCTTCACATTGTTATCATTAGTGCCAGTATCCTCCACATGATTAGTAGTAGCTCCCACATCAATATAGTCACCAATGGGAGCATAATTTTCAAACCCTTTATTGTCCTTAGTATCAAAGGTCTTTGTAGGTATTTCTTGCCCATCAATCTCCTCAACACCACCTGAATCTTCAACAACAACCTCCTGAACATCATCACTCTTGGACTTATCCTCCCCCTCTTGAGTAGAGGCTTCAGAATTGCTTTCAGAGTAATCAATCAGCTTCAACTTAGGAGCTAGTTTGACAACAATATGACTAGACCGCCTAACAACAACAAATTTACCCTCCAGTTTGATTTTTTTCAAATTTCTTGAGGGTCCCTCCCTTACCAGTTCCTGTTCATTCTGGGACCTAGAATCCCCAATGTCTTCTTTCAAAAGGTTAGCTTCCATAGTAGAATCAGAGAGATATTTTTTTAGATTTCAATTTGGATTTGGTAAGAGGGGTTTGAACATTTTTGACAATAGAAGATTTAGGAGTAGTGTGACCATTTTTCATAGAGGCAGTAGGGGTATCAGCAAGAGGTTTAAGACCAGAGGGTTGAATAGGAGGGGACATAGCCAAGTGAAATTGGTATAACCTATGGATAAGCCCTTGATGGAGGGGAAAAGGATTTTCATTAGGCTTTTTAAGAAAAATTTTCTTAGCATGTTAAACAGAGCACTCAAGAGATGAAAGAAGATAGAAAGGGAAACAAATAGTAACATTCCTTCTAAAGTGGTTTAACAAAGGAAGGTGATAGTAATAGAACCTAGTGAAATGACTCTCCAGAGTGAAGTACTTCTTCTATTATTGAAACTTTGATTGGGTTGATTGGTCCTTTCTTCCTAATTTGGACTTATGTTTCCACCTTTGCCTCTTCCCCTTCCTCTACTAAATGACACCTATGATCTAAAAGCATTCTCTTAAAAAGAATTTTTATCTTGTTCATCCTAGTTTTGTGTGATAACAAAGATCCCATCAATTCATCTATTGACAATTGAGATAAGTCTTTTGATTCTTCAACTACTATTGCATTAAATTTGTTAGGAAGACTTCTAGGAACTTTTTCTATCACCTTTTGATCAGATACATTCTCTCCATGAGACCTCATTTGATTTACAATATTCATTACAATACTAAAGAATTGATCTATAGATTTTGATGCATTCATTTGAAGATTTTGAAAATTCCTTCTTAGTGTCTGTAATTTTTCTACTTTTACTTTACTTGTTCCTTGGTATGAATTTTCTAAGATTTCCCAAGCTTGTTTAGACTTAGTTATTGCGGTAATCCTAGGAAACACCAAATCATCCATTGCTTGTTGACTAAAAAATAGATCATTAGCATATTTCTTTTTATTTTCCTTAAGTTCATCTTTTCTACTTGAGTTAATGCTTGATACACAGCTTGATCTACAATCTCTACAAACCCATTTTGAACTAAATCCCATAAGTCTTGTGAACAAAACAAAGTCTTCATTTTTATTTCCCACAAGTCATAATTCTTACCAGTAAATAATAGAATCTGAGGCTAGGTGATACTACTACTAGATGCCATTTTCCTCTTGACTGCAATCTCCTTAACGCCTTGGTAGTGCCTTGTGTTGGCAGGGGATTGACTCCAATATTCTTTGGTAGCTTACTAGTTTCTGCAATTTCCTTTTAGTAGCAACACAACTTGAGTGATTTCCCTCCTTTTTTTTTTGGATTTATTATAGTCTATGGGTTTAGATCTTGATGGCTTCTTAGCTTTTGCCTTGTTCCAGCGGCTCCTTCTCTTTTGTTTTATAGCAACAACTTCAAAAAAGTGGCAATGAAATTTGTACTTCAATGATCCTTTTTCTCAGGGCTACGATTTCACCGTCTATGGATTTCTTTTGCTTATCTCTCTTTAGAAATAGTGTACCCATGATCTCTTCTAAGAGAACTTGACTTTTATTTTACCAACAATCTGTAAACAGTCATGACCTTTTATCGGACTATAACTTCTTACAAATCCTCTAACTCAGATAACCTGGTGCTCTTCACAATATAACTTGGCTCTAATAATTTTGGCTCTGATACTAGACTAATGGAAGAGAGACAGGGGAGAAAACACAGAAAAATAATTTCTATTGCTTGCTAAAAATGGTTACAACAACCTCTATTAATAGAGGTCTCAAATCTTTCTGGAAATATGCACATTCAAAACAAATGCATAGAAAATGGTTGGTGGTAGATTTATTTCGAAATTTGCATGTTTAAAGTATATGCATAGAAATAATTATATGTTCTTTAATTTGGTTCATTATCCAAAGTAAGTGGAATAATTATCCAGGTGGTGGGAGAAGCTTCTACCTTAAATGTTTATGTTGTCCACTTTGGTGTTTCGTGGTGTTCTGGTGGTTAGAAATTAATTACGCCCCACATAATGCTCGAAAGAAAAGAAAATTACACAACAGTAAAATTCTTTTGTATACATTTTAATAAGAATTTTTGAAATTCATGAAGATATTTCAAATATATTTATTTATAAGACCCTAAGTGATATTAATTTAAAGGTGTTTATTTTGAATTTGTTTAAGATATAGTAATGTATCATATTGAATGTTATCTAAATGATAGAGGCCATCTTGTTTTGACAGATAAATAATGAAGTAAATTATATTCATTCAATTATATAATATATCAATAACATAAATCATTAATGAAACATTTCATATTTATTCAAAATCATAATTACATTATACTAAAGACATATTCGCTATTTGATAGAAGAATTTTATTCGTCAATATATGTGAAATACATTACATTATTAAAATTCCAAAGACTTAATTCTCTTTTATTGACCTTTTATTTTTAAGTGTTTTATTTTTTCATCTTTTCAATGCTCATATGAAATAACAACATATTTTTATGATTATCCAAGGACTTCACACAAGAGATGACAACAAATATTAATCATGTCCTTTCTCTATCCTTTATCAATTGTTACTTTCTTAAGAGTCAACCCTTGCTATTTATGTAGTGTTAGGGCCCAAGCTAATTATAATGGTGATGTAGTCAAGGAGAGAGGATCCAATAAAGGATTGTCCAACCATGCAACCAAATTAAACAACACAACATATGCAATAGAATTCCATAGAACAACAACATAAGCTTTATTGATTTTACAAATTTGAATAATTACAACTTGCTACAAAGGGAGCTTCCTACATGCTAGGTTGTAGCCATTTGATTACTAACATAAAAATAAACTACTTAGAATAAACTTATTGCATTCATACATGTTGCACTAACAAGATCTGTCATTCTAAATATCAAACTCTATTTTAAACTCCAATCCTCATGCTTGCACTCTTACTCTCAAACTTAATTCCCTCACTTTCATATTTGATTCCTCTTCATCATTATCCTCCTTATTCCTTCAATCAATCACAAGCCTCATTTATATAGTAATCCCAAATATCAAAGATGATCTATGTTAGCTACAAGGTGGTGCAAATCTCTAGGTCTGATGCAGGAGCATCCCTGGTTCAAAAGCAATCTTGCATCAACCAAAAATATTTGCATTCATTTTGCTTTCTTTCATTTTCCCAATTTAGTACAATCAGTTCAGCCTATAGCAGTTTCAGTAGTTTGGTCTGTATTCTACTGCATTTTCATTGTAGACCTTGCAAAGCTAGACTTGGCATCTAGACATCTTCATTCACATCATATCCAAAATTCAAATCATTTGGATCAGTTTTCAGAAAGATATCGCTATCAGTATATCAATTGTTTTCTCAAAATAGAACATCCTGACAGTCTCAGACAGATAGCTAAAGGAGAAGACTTGCAGAGCATTTCCATGACTTACGGTGCTAAATGACACATCATTTAAGATAGCTTGGAACTTGGCCAACCTTCCTTGAGGTCATGTACACTCAAAATCGTGACTCCAGATGCCTGGGGGCCGTCGAATCAGATTTCCGCACAGACATAGACCCTTTCCCTCCTTGCCATAGGGTGATCCACCATGTCACTCTCGCTCATATGGGAGTAGCCAGTCGAGAGGAGGTGAGACACAGTGGGGGTTTGGCTTGTTTGAGAGTTAGACTTCGCGAAGGGGGGTCAGCGAGATCTGTGGCCTTTGTTTTTGTGCATTTTGTTGTGTGTTTGTGGTTCTTGAGATAACCCTATGACTCGAAGGGTCACTAGTTTCTCTCCTTCTATCTAGGTTCCTTGAATTACACCTTTGTGTGAGAAAATGGTTGTTTTCATTAATGGCTTCTATTGTTTTTGTCTCTGAGAAATCTTTGTGTAGTCACAATTACCTAATTTCCTCAATCAATAATAGAACAAATGGGTCTTCTTGTGGTGGAATGTGTGTCTGTTGTTGGGGTTGCAAATGAATCTCCTCGATCTCATTTCGGATAGCTCTTACCCACTCTCCTCTTACTCCTAAACACATTCAAGAATCAGAATAGAGGAAGTTGTGTAGTTGCTAACTCTAACTAGATCTAGGGTTTTGACCTAGGGTTTTGTTGACCTAGGGTTTGACTGTGAATAACTTTTGATGGAATTGAGGGTTTTGCAATGTTATCTATTTTATCAGATCTATATGAATGCAAGCTAAATGATGCTATGTAAAGAATCTTTTTGGTATTTTTAGAGTTTTTTTGGAAAGGAAATTGCTTCTAATCTATGAAATAAATGTGCATGAAATCCTATATGAAAAGTTGAATCTATGTTTTTGTGGTTTTTTGGTATTTTCAATGCAATATAATCTAATAAAAAGGGAAGAAGCTTTTTCTAATAAAGTAGATCTAGGAATGCAAAAATGACTAATCTAACATGCAAGATCTAATCTATCAAGGAAAAAGCACAATGTTACTATTCCCAAGAGCAAAGTATGATGATCTAATTACTATGAAAGCAATAAAAAGAACCTAAAAAAGATGAAGATTTGAAGACTCCACTACCCTCAGTAATCCTTGTGTAGGTAACCTTGAATCCGTTTGTGACAGCAAGTGATTCTCTTGACGACAAAAAGACTCAAAGAAGCATAAAGAAGCTTCTGTGAAGCTTGTATGAGCTCGATGCGAGCTTGGATTGAGCACAATGGCATAAGAAAAAGAAGCAGTGTAGCATTGCTTGTCTGAACAATAAAAGTAAAAGGCACTTTCATCCTGTATGAGCATATGAATGCTAGATTTAGAGAGGAAAATTGGCAAGAGTTGTGTGCACAATGAATTTGCCTCCCTTTGTGCTTCGAGGAGGGGGGTATTTATAGGTTTGAGGAAGGGGTTGGTTGGAGAGTTAACTCATTTGATTGATGAGTTAACAAGAATAGATTGGTGAGTTAACAAGGTTGATTACCCAGTGAACTCAGCTGAAAAGGGAGTGATGAAGCAATGATAGCTTATCATTGAAGAGGAAAAGAGAGTTAGAAGAATGCATGAGATTGATTGGAGAGTTAATTTAAGATCAAATAGAGCTAATTATGCATGTGTGGGTGCATGAAATAGTTAACTCTATATCAAGGATCAAAACTCATGCAAACAAAAAGAAAAATGGACGAAAATGGAGATAAAATGCGAGAGAAACTTCAATTTTTTCACGGATCAAAAGATGCCAGGGTCACCACCTTCATTAGTCAAGGTCACCCAGGCAGATCTTGGGTCACCCAGGGGGATCTTGGGTCGCCTAGGGGGCGACCCTAGATCAGGAATGTAAAATGTAGAAATCAGGATGGCAGAAGGTAAGGTGGAAGAAAAGGATGGATTCTACATCAGAAAATAGGTCAATCATATGGAAGAATCCAAATCTCTACTTGAATCCTTAGGATCCCTAGTGGGGATCTGGAAATAATAGGGGGAGATTTGGATTGGATGGTCGAAATTGAAAAGAAAAAGTAGGAGATGGATCAGGGGACCTCTAGAAGGCTTCTATGAGGTGCACTAGATGAAATACAAAGGGGAGAGGTGAAAACTCACCTACAAGACACTCACAAGGCTTAGGATCAAGGTTGAAAGCCAGAAAATGCAAGTTGACAAGTGTCAAAAAGCATCACAAACGGGGAAGGAAGGGAAACGACACAAGACAAGAAGAAAGGACATGTCATTAAGAGGCCTTCTATCCAAAGGATTTGTTTTCATGCTTACATGTACGTGACAAGGATTTAAATCATCATAGGGGTCCTCATGGAGAGAGTGCATGATTTTTGTTCTTACATATTTGCCCCCTTCAGGGACGGTAGTCTACATGAAAGGTAGATACCGTTCCTAAACTAGGCCTTACCTATTGTCAATTTTTCTGCAATGTGTACCTGCAATAACTAGTATCAATCTGGCATCTAAATACATCAAAACAAATAATGAAAACTGAAATGATAAACTTACCATGGATAGTTTGAGTTTGACTAGTTGCTTGCTCTTGTTGGTTTGAACCTGTAGGTATGAGAGCATGCAAAACAATGCATGAAACAAAAGCATAAAAGAAAGAAACTAAGTGAAATACCTGAAATGAAACTAAGCTAAGGGAAAATCAAGAAAGCTAAATTGTGAGATCAAAGTGAAATGGCGATGGAATCATTTGCGTGAGAAGTCGTTAGAAAGGTATCGTCAAGGGGATAGCAGAGATGGCCGCTTCTTCCTCGGCCGTGGAGAGTTGGGTGAGTAATCAGTAAAAGACTCTCCTCTAAACCATAGATTGAATTTTATGAAAAATCTCTTGAAATCATTCGTTTTGGTGATTTTTCATGTTGAATTGTGTTTGTTTCGTCATTTAGAGTAATGTTGAACTTTCATTTTCTAAAATCGGTCAAGAAATGGGTTTTTTGGACCAATTTTTGCTTGAGGGGTCAATCTTTAGGGTCACCCCTTTTAGCAGGTAGGGTCACCCAAGGGGATCCTGCCTGAGAACAGGGTCACCTAGGGGGATCTTGCTTTACAACAGGGTCACCCGGGGGGTGACCTGAGTGGCAACTAGGTCGCCCGAGGAGTGACCTTGTAGGGTTGATTTTTGGCTGCATTTGATGTTGTTTAATGCTTCTTTCACTCCAAACTGACATGATTTGGTTAATTAATCTACCTATTTATTACAATTTTTGATGGTTTATACACTTTTTTTGGTTTTTCACGAGTTTACAAGATCTAACCTAAACTTCCCGTTTGATTTTGTAGGAGATGTGCATTAGATGGAATGCTAGCCAAGAACAAGGGTGGCTCTTAGGGATGTTTGCTTCTCTTAGTGCAGAGGATTGTGCCATACTCAAGAGGACAGGCCTTGGCAGAGCTTGTCATGTTCTCGTGGTCCATCCTATATCTCACATATGCTGTGACATCATGACTTATTGGGATGTAGATAGGAACACATTTAGGTTCCCACAAATTTCTGGGGAGTGGACTATCACTCTTTATGATGTGTATTGTATTCTTGAGGTTCCTGTGAGGGGTCAAACTCTATTTCTTCCTGACAGTGAGTCTCATGAGAACAAGGCTACTTGGGCTACTTTTATGGGGGTCAATCACCCTGAGGATCAAATAGGTGTTCTTATTTCTTTTGTACCACGACTTTGCATTCCACTCCTAGGGAGGTTCCTGATTGGTTTGATTGCTTTGAGGCTATCGGTAGACAAGGTCTCGGCCAGATTGAGATGTTGTTGGGTACCCATCATTCGTGGTTTGGAGGAGGGTATAGTTTATGCATGGGGACCTAATATCCTGGCCATGGTCTATAGAGATTTTTATCAGATCTCTTGATGAGGGGCTCTTGTTTTCATCCACTCTTCCTTAGTTATGACATGGATCTTTGAGCATGTGAGACCCTATTAGAAGCTTATTCTTCTTCTAGACAAATGACTTCTGAGAACAGTGAGGTGGGCAAATGTTGGACATTATGATGCTACTCTTCCAACCATTACCACCCTTACAGATGATGACATGACTGTCGATCCTTATCATGATGTGGAGGGGGTTTGGACCCGAGATGCTAAGGTGAGAGCATACTGTCGTGAGGTCTCAGAGATCACAGATCACAATGGTTAGGTTGAGGCTCATCAGGTGGAGTGAGTCTTGCAGTAGTTTGGTGAGGAGATCCCAGAGGACCTGCCCCTAGTGTCCACTTGCTATAGGACCGTTCAGGAGTTGGGGGAGATTGGACAGAGGAGCATCGTTTGGACACCTTTGACTTCAGGTGTCTTTATCACTAGAGCTTCTAGAGGAGGATGGAGGGGAGGGAGAGGGACTCCTTCCTGATCTATGATTGTGACAGTTGACTCAAAGTCTACTGATGAGGATTATGTTCCTAACAGCGATGGTTCGTCAGATGAGGCTCCCCTTGAGGATGAGGATTTTGATGACGTTGATGTCTCGCATGAGGTTCCTGACATTCCTAAGGGTCCTCCTACTGTTCCTTAACCTCCTCATTCAGATGAGGTGATGCGTTCGCTTGACCCTGACTGGCAGCCTAGAGATCCATGTGAGTTTAGTTCACTTGCTCTTTCTTTGACTTCTCTCTTCTCTCTTCTCTCTTTTTCACTTTTCCTATGGCACTGACTTGGTCTTGTCTTTGATTCATCTTTTCAGGCAATGCCAAAGAATGGAGGGACTTGGTTCACGAGGTTAATGTTGGATTAACCTTTTCTTTCACTAGGATGCCTCATTATCATCCCCCTATTGTAAGATGACACAAAAACATTTTTGCTCATGTTTACCATGGGTGTGAGATGATCACAGAGTTGAGGGCCCAGGTAAACACACTTTAGGGTGAGAAAAAAGTACTAAGGGAGATGGCTCATCTTAATGTTGGGCATTCTGGCACTAGTATGTCGGGGCCTTCACAATCACATGCCCACATCAAAGCATAGCATTCTCATAGGTCCCATGGAGCGATGAGTGGTACTCGTAGATGGAGGAGCCAGAGCCCCAAGGGTTCTATTGGAGGGAACTAACTTTGACTTGATTTTTCTTAAACCTCATGTCCCCTTGCATGGGGAGCCTATGCTTCTCTCTAGAGCATTTTGTCTCTATCTCTCTGATACCTATTATATATGTAAACTTTAGATGTATCTATGAAAGTTTATCCTTTTCTATGATTTTTCTCTTTGTCAAATTCCGTACTCATCTCTTGTGCATGTTTGGAAGTTTTTAGGAATTTGTTTGATTATGTTTGACCTTTTCAACTCTTTTAAAAATGTAAGTATGACAATGATGACATGTTTTTTAAATTTTGTAGAACATATATATGATATGCAGTTTACGATATGATAATGCAAGAACACAAGAAATGTTGTAAATGAAACTATAACACTTTACTGCATGTCATGAGATATGACACTTGACTTTATTTCTTTGAGATTCTTTTTTTTATTTTAATATGTATGCAATGTGGAACAAACAAAATGACCACTCTTAAATATAATTTTTGATCCAGGGGATTGCTGATTGTCCTAATATAAGAGATCTATCCAAGGCTATGAGATAGGGTTTTTAGGAAAACTCAAGTGGGGAGTGAAAAATGAATCATGAAGTGCTTTCGATTTCTAGGCTTTGCTAAAGGCTAAACATTGATCCTTATCTAGATAAGATAATTTGATAAGCTTTCAACTTAGACGAGTATCAAGTTTCGTAGGTGTTCACTAGACTTAGATCATAGATGGCAAGAAAATTAGACCCAAGGTAAAGGATAAAACGAGAAAGAACAAGGGTCCCTAGATAGAAGATGATCCTAGAGACAACTAGACTCTTTGGTTTTTCTCAGCTAGTGCGTGTGTGTGCTTTGTACCTTTCTTTCTCTATTAGAATGTCACTCTTGAGGCTTAGAGCTTAGACTGATCTCCACCCAAGAGTATGGACATTCAACAATCTTCTCTATCTCACTCTTTTTTTTTGTATCTCTCTTTTTTTTCTTTTTTTGTATTTTTCTTTTTTATATTTTCCTCACTTTTCTTTTCTCATTTTTTTTTATTTTGACTTTTCTAGAAATGAATGCTTTTGGAACCTTTGCTATGCATTGACTTGATCTCTCAATTCTCACTTTTCTATACTCTTATTTTGATCACTCACTCTTTTATTGACTCATATCTTAGATTGCTTCCTTCAAAGTTTTGGTCCTCTTGGCACTTTTGGCCAACGAAGATAAGGGGCTGAGTGCCACCTAAAGTTTTCGTAATCTGGTTGGACTTCTCTTCTACTATGGAAAAATTGGGAAGGTCTACTTGCAAGCTTCCTTTGAACACTGTAGGTTTGAATACTAACTTTGCTTAGACCTAACATCTTGACTCATTAAGACTGGGATCAGTGTAAAGCTAAGAGCTAGGCTTCAATTTAGAATCACTAGGAGTGAAGGGGTATAATGGAAAATTATGAAAAATGAGGAATCTCTAGGTCTTGAAAGGATGACAAATATTAAGGCAACATTAGACTCCTTACTAAAAGGAAAATGGTATAAGAGCAAGTCACAAACTGTAATGCAAAATGAATAGAATGAAACTGAAATGCAAGAAACAAATTGTTTTTGACACTTTTGAGTTTTGTAATTTTTTTGTATTTTTATGTTTTCCATTTTTTTTTGTTTTTTAGACATAATATTTCCTGAGGTGAAAGGTATTGACTATTTCACCAAATTCCTCTCCCTCCATTGTGCATATGAGATAAGCATTGTTTCTGATATCTTCTTTAACCATGTAGGGGCCTATCCAGTTAGGTCTGAATTTTCGTCCTTCACCTACTCTTTTATCGATTAGATTGTCTACTCTGAGCACTAAGTCTCCTACTGTAAAAGGTCTTAGGATGACTTTCTTATTGTATTTCTTTTTCACTCTTACTAGGTAAGAGTCATGCCTTTGAATGGCTCAAGTGTGTTTCGTCTATCATTTCCAATTTAGCCAACCTGACTACCTTGTATTCTTCATTGTCCAATAGTCCTTGTAATGACACTCTTAGGCTAGGTAGTTCTACTTCTAATGGTAGCATCACTTCTAACCCAAAGGTAAGGGCATAAGGGGTGGTTTCGGTTGGAGTTCTGGCACTCATTCAGTAAGCCCATAGAGCTAGATATAGTTGTAGATGCCAATCTCTCTTAGAATCTTTTACAATTTTGACCAATATTGACTTCAAAGTTTTGTTGGTAGCCTCTTCTTGTCCGTTTCCTTGAGGGTAATAGACTGATGGAGAACTGTGATTGATGTGGAATCTTTCACACAATTCTCTCACTTGTGGGTTTTTAAAGGATGAGGCATTATCTATCATTATTACTTGAGGGATTCCAAACTAGCAAATGATTTGGTTTAGTATGAATTTAGCGATTACTGCTCCTGAAACTGTGGTGAGAGGCATGGCCTCTACCCAGTTCATGAAGTATTCTGTTGTCGTTATGATGAACATATGCCCATTTGTGGATGGGGGATATCTTTCCCGCCAGGTCTAATTCCCATGTGGAGAAGGGCCAAGGTGTGACAATCAAATGCAAGTCTCTCATTGGTGTGTGATGGACATGAGCGTAAGCTTGGCACTTTGGGCACCTTTTCACAAATTTAATTGCATCTCCCTGTAAAAAAGGCTAGAAATATCCCATTCTATGTATCTTTCTTGTTACGTGACCACCAAAGTGTCCACCACATATTCCACTATAACATTCTTCTAATATCGTATGTGCTTCTTCCTTGTCAATGCATCGAAGTAATATTCCATCTAGGGCTCTTCGATAGAGCACATTGTCTATCAAGACATATCTTGCAATGAGGACATGTAATCATCTTTTTCCCAAAGGTGTCATGTTATCTAGGTAGGTCTTGTTTGCAAGATAGTTTACGATATATCAGTACCAATACAAGGCGGCATATTTCTCAAGATCTACCGCGCAAATCTTTTCATCAAGGAAATCTTCATTAACAGTTTCTTCTTGGGGAACTGGATTATCTGCGATTATTTGTCCTTTGACTACCTTTTGGTTGACGTAGGTTAGCTCAAACTCACTTCGCAAGGTTATGAACCAATTGGCTCTTCTTGAGAGCATAGGTTGATTTAGAAAGGTCCTCAATTGCTTGGAGCATATCATGACTTTAGTTTCCTGATTCAGCATGTAGTGTTGTAGCCTTTGGGTTGCAAAGACTATAGCTAGACATTCTTTTTCAGCCTGAGTGTAATTCTTTTCATATTCCAATAGGGTCTGACTTTATGAAATAGATGGCTCTTTCTCTTCCACCCTCATCTTCTTGAATTAGCATACATGCTACGAACATATCGGTGGCTTTGAAGTATAAGATGAAGGTCTTGTCATGCTTTGGTGGCATCAACGTGGGCAGGGTTAGCAAGAATCTTTTCACTTGTTCAAATTTGTTTTGGCAATCTACAGTCTAAGTAATGCCCACTTATTTTTTTAGCAATCCGTTGATTGGGTGGATTTTGAAAGTCATGTCTGGTATGAATCATCTGATTGCACCTAGGGTAAGTGCAAAAAGATGGGGGGCCAAAAAGTGGCCAAAATAATTTGAAAAAAAATAAAGGCATAATGCGAGCGCGTTATAACGCGCTCGCGTTATGGCTTGGTAATGACAAGCCACAGGCTCGTCATTACCGAGCCATAACGCGAGCGTGTTATAACGCGCTCGCATTATATGCTTCTATAAATTAAAAAAAAAGCAACTCAATTTCATTTCTCCCATTTTCTCCTCTGCCCGCGGCCTCCAAACCCTCAAAAACACGCTCGCGTTCTGCAAAACGCCAATCAACGCAAAAATCTTGTCAATTCATCGCCAAAATGCCGCCGCGACATCGAGCACGCCAAAGAGGTGAGTTATCTTTGTTTTTTTCTTTGAATTTCTTTCTATATAGGTAGGTTTTTGTTGATTTTTAATGTATATTTCATTAATTGTCAGGAAATGTTAATGCACCTCCTCCTCCTCCTCCTCCTCCTCAAAATCCACAAAATCCTGAGGAGGAAATACCTGCAGAACAACAACCTCCTCCATTCATTCCTCGACATGCCCCTGGAACACAAGATAATATAATAGGGCAAATTAAAAACAACAAAAAACAAATTGAAGATATAATTGCAAGGTTGAAAGATCCTTCCACTTCAACCTTGCATAGGTCCACGCTTGCCGAATCTCTTGAGTCTATGTTAACAAATGTAAATTCAATTAGCAAGCAAATAACTAGTTGGACCGATAAAAAGAGAGAGTTTAGAGATTACTATGCAGATAAATTATCATACCAAGATGTCAAAAAATTACAAATTACAAAAGTAGACTTGTGTTCAATTTTCACAAACCCACAAACAAATCAACCTCCACCCATTACATGCAAGAGGTTCCCTATCCATTGGTGCAACAACCAAGCGATAAGGGACAATTTCGGGCAGAGGTGGTGGATGGTTTTTGACCATCCTCCATGCAATAACAATGAGGTCCCGCAATACTTTTTGAGGAAACTCTACTCTGAGTTTGTCCTTAATAAAGTGCCAAACTATTTTGATATGCGGGACTTCCAGGGTAGAGGTGGGGGCTCAGCACAGGATAGACCAGGGGCACGTCTTGACCACAACGGGTAGTGAGACGAGTAATCAGCAGACCAGCCCACGAGCATGTTTCTATCCCTTCCATTGTGAAGGAGAGTGTTGAGGTCGATACACTGAGGTCGATTAGTGCCTTGACCCAGAGCATCATAGAGCATGCCGATCCTGCAACACAGAGTGGGTTGGGAGATAGTGCGAGGAGTAGGGTCCCACCGCATACTTGCCAGGCTTGCGGGTCAGCCTGTGGTTATGACCCCATGGACAGTCAGGACGCAGGTGCACAGGCTACATCTGCAGCTGAGCAGATGGTGATGACAGATACCCTCCTGAGTGAGACTTTCAGCCTTGATACTCAGGTAAATATTAGCAAGTTTATTGAATTTAATTTATTAAATTTTATTTTTGAAATACAAGATTAACTAATTTAAATTGATGATTTTAATGAAATTTCAGGGTCATAGCGTCGATGCAGTTTTCAGTGGTTCTCCACCTACATTTTTCACTAGATCATCTACTGTCGAGGTATGTAACTAGTAAACAATTATAAATATTACATGTGAATAGCATCATTATATGAATGGTATTCTAATTTCTGATTTTGGATGTTGAATAGGTTAACACTGTAGATTTCATGGCAACACCTGCCAGCGGTGGTGGACTTCAAAGCTTTACGGAGGTAATAAAATAAATAATTTAATGAATGAATTGTACTTACTAAATTTTTGTATGTGATTTGTGTGTTTTATTGTGTGTACTTCCATGTTTAGATGAGCGTGTGTGTATGTTAGGAGCCATGATTTGCATCACTATTATAGTTTTCGTAATTGAATAATGTTGTTTTATTTCCAGATGATGCAGGCTGCGGATACACCTCCCCATGTTCATAGGGCAATGGAGCAGGGTGTGGCCTCTGCGATTCATAGCTCTATGGCATTGACAGGGGTATGAGGCAGATTAGTAAATTTCAATTTACATTCATTGTTATAGTTGTCTATTTTTGAAAAATCAAAAGATTATTGATTTGAAGTTTAATTTCTATCTGGATGGTTTCTATAGGACATGACATCACCAGGGCCTTTTCCTGCTACTGAGGCAAGCGAGCAGACAGATTATATGTTAGCGGTAAGTGATTATTTTGTTAAATGTTTCATTTTTTTAGAACATGTAATTTCTATATATTAATATCTATACTTTTTTTTGTAACAGGTAAAGGTGCAGGAAGAACTAAATAGGAGGAGTAGCCCTCGGGTTCGTAGTAGACCACCCACATGCATGTCTCCATCCCCTAGAAGATCAAAGGCTACTCGTGATTTATTCTCTTCACCAGCTAGAGGGGAATGACTTTTTATTGTGTTCCTCTGTTGTATGCCTATATGGCATTTGTGGACATATATTTTGTATTGTACATAGTTGACATTGTATGCCTATATGGCATTCTTGTAAGCCTATATGGCTATTTTGTATATATGTTATACTTATATCGACAGATATTGATGTATGCGTATATGGATATTTGGTTAATACAAATCTTTTTTATTGATGGCGTCCATACTTGCATTATAAATCCACTTTTGAATGGATATTTGTAGATGGCTACTCCAAATATTTAAAGTCTGATTGTATTACATAGGATGTTTGCATTTTCTTTGATAGGCTTGATAGGCCATGGATTACATGATGGTGTTTGATGGAAAAGTATGGTGCTAGAAGACTCTAGTTCATTCTTAATAGGCTTGTGATTGATAATATCTTTGCATGATTGCACTTGATCTTGGATCATGGGCATGTTGTTAGGATTTTGATTGCATTGTGATGTTTGATGGATAGGCATGGTGTAAGTGTAAGATACCCAACTAGTTCTACGAAAAATTTTCCTTACTTAAACACTTTTACTTGCTAACAATTCATCAACTACTTCAATAACATAAAGATATACATCAAGATAACTATTTGAATGAAACAACATTAGAGTTGGGTACTTGTCTTGTTACTTGATTCAATCAACTTGCAATGTCTTATTACATGGAAAATGCTTTCAATAGCATGAAGTACAACTCATTCAATGGAAATACAAGGACAGGCCTTGAAGCCTTGATGTTACAATGTCTTCCTTATTTGAGCAACATTTGAAGATTTGGAATGTTCAACTCATCACCTCACAAGGTAGGCACATATTTGAAGGATTTACAGGTTTTTCTGACTTGGGCACCAAGTTGAGGTGACCTCCTCCTGAAGTTGCGCCTTGTCAACATTAGGTGCCAATTAGAGTTTATGGATGCTCTGGATTGTTTCCAAGAGTAGGCGCCAAAACATCATCATTATGAAAGTGTTTTAAATGCTAGGCGCCCAAATAAGCCCTCTGGAGTCTAGGCACTCCTTTCATGCATTCTGTGTTCTAGGCGCCAATTGAAAGGAGTGGAGAACAGGGCAAGCGCCTTCCAAACTAGGTGTTTCCTTGAGGTGACAAGGACTTAGAAAGTGCGCCTAAGGTGAGTGCCTTGAGTGAAAAGGTCTAACAAACATCTTTGAACCCCCTTTCAAGGTTAGGCGCATTCTGGAGGTGGAAACAAGTAGAAGGTGCGCCTTAGCTTCCTTTGTCAATTCTTGCAAGTCTTTGTTGATTAGGAAGGTGGAATGCTTCATTGTAGAATGAGCGCCTATCTTCTAATGTCCAAACTACTTCTTCTGGCTCACTCTGTGGCTAGGCGCCAGAGCTAAACTGTTCACACAAGGGAGTGCGCCTAGACTCACTTGATGTTTTCTTACTACTTCAACCCCTAGAAGATGTTCCAAGGTGTTCCCTTTTACAAGCACTTGACCTCCCAAGTTCCTTCATGTGTTATTCATTGAAGGCGCCAAAACTGAGCTCCAGTGCCATGGGATTGTGCCTAACATCTTTGAAGAGTTTCTAAGCCTTTTGCAAGTTGATATCCCAAACTCATCTTCTAGGCGCAACAGGAGCTTTCCAAAGGAGTTTCCAAGTTTTAGACGCCAAGCGAGGTCATGGGTGAATGGAACTGCGCCTTAGGAGATGACTGGATCCTAAGCGTCAGTCTGGAGTTACAGTGGAATTGATATGCGCCTCAACTAGCTTAGGCGCCCATTTGAAGTGATTCCTTTAACACTTCTCTGTCAATCTCAACTGCAAGGATGATCTCCTAATCTAATTTTGATCCTCTGGAGATGCAAATAGCTTTACATTTCACTAGGCTCCATCAATGATGATCATCAACCAAAGCGCATTTCAAAGGTGAGATAGGCAAGTGAGGCGCCAAACTAGTCCTTAAGACTTATCTCCTTCTATCAAGTCAATTTCAACTATGTGAGAGAGTTCTATTCTAGGCGCAAAATGGAAATGTTTCATCAATTGGTGCATCTTACAAAGCTCCCAATTCTAGGCGCCAGAGCCAAAGAGTTTTTCCCAACACATGCACCTGGGCTAGGAATTCAAGTAAGAGACATCACTTAGCTTTAAAAATTTCAATCTATAGCCATCTGGGCTAGGCGCTCCAATGGAGGATCCTTGAACTCATGCATTGGCGCCTTCTAGTTCTAGGCACCCATTTTGGATGATTCATCCTGATACTAGCGCCCAAAATGACTAGACTCTCTTCATTATCCAATTCACTTAGAAGACTCAAGTTGGAGATTTAGTTGTCTATCCATGTTCTCCGGAAGATTCATTGTATCTCTATGCACTATCTCCTTCAAGGCGCTCCTTAAAATCATTGGAAGTGCTTAGGACTTACCTTAGTCCAAAGCACCACAATCCATTCCTTAAAGCACAAAGAATTCTCAAAGGTGCCCCTATTTACCTCTAAGCACTCAAATATCATTTAGATTCAAGGCGCACATTTAGCTCCAAAACGCAAATTTCCATCATCAACCCATCAAGGTGCATCATCTTCCCTTTGTATCCCCTTCAAGGCGCAGACATTCACTTCTTCACACTCAAACTCACTCTCTGGCGCCAGAATAGGTCTATAACTTCAAATAAGGTGCTAATCTTAGGTTTCTAAGTACTTAGTTTGATCTTAAGGCT
The DNA here is from genome assembly GCA_027924645.1 of Cunninghamia lanceolata. Taxonomy (NCBI): domain Eukaryota; kingdom Viridiplantae; phylum Streptophyta; class Pinopsida; order Cupressales; family Cupressaceae; genus Cunninghamia; species Cunninghamia lanceolata. The sequence continues at coordinate 6,039,370 of BSBN01000739.1, forward strand.
ATCCTTCCTCTAAGCACTCTCTTCAACTCCCTCACTGAAGGCCCTCTATAAGTTTGGGCGCATTTCATCCCAAGGCACTTCAACATCATCCAAGGCGCAAATTCACTCTCCAAGACAAGGTGCAAAAAACCCTATCCTAAGGCGCTCAAATCTTGCTTCTAGACCTAGGCGCACAAACATGAGATTAAGGATCATTCTGGCCACCATCACTTCCCTAAAGGCGCAAAATTGGTGTAGATACATTCCATTTATTAAGGATCATTCTGGTGCCCAAATCTTGTCAAAGCAAAGGATCAATAGGTTCTCTCTAAGGCGCACTCTAGGGTTTGATCTTGCAAGACTTCTCACGTCAAAATTTTGACCAAGACACTCAAGGCACTAGTCTTTATCATCTAACCCTACAGTGCACTTACTCATTATGATATACTCCTCAACTTTGTATTCAACCTTGCCCAAGGCGCATATTCACTATAAGGCATTCTCACGTTGTCAAGGCTCAGAGGGCTTCAACTTGCTAAAGGGTAGAGGTCTAGGCGCATATCTGACTTGAAGCTCAAGGTGCTCCAACCCTCTTGCTCTGGAATTCCTTCTAGGCACTAAGTGACTTCTCCAATTTCTTGAAAACATTTGAAGTGTTTTACCTTCTCAAGGTGCTCCTTCGAACTTGACTCCAAGGTGTTATAATCTCAAAGGTGCTGACATCATCTCAACCAAAGGCGCTCAATGATTCATCCCATATCTAGGCGCTAAAACACTTAATCAACCAAGTCATTCAAGGCGCCATTCAGTAAACTCATCTTCCATGATATTCCTATCAAGGCGCATATCACTTCTCTCATGGGCTTTAGGCGCTCAGTTGAGTGTTTCAATACTATTTAGGTGCCAAATTCATTTTAATGCACCAAACACAAAGAGCTTTCAAACACTGGGCGCTCACAAAGAGTCTTCCAACCTTGGGTGCTAAATTAGGTCTTTGCAACTATCCAAGGCGCATATCTTCATTTGAACAACTTATGGTGCCAAGACAACTTCTCATTAGGGCGCTCAAAACACTTGTGTTTACATTTGAAGTGCTTTACCTTCTTAAGGTGCTCCAGACTAACCTGACTCCAAGGCGCTCCATCATCATCCTTAAGGCGCTAAAAACATCATCTCCACTCTAGGCAAAAACATCATCCAACTCCTTAAGGCACTTCACTGTCAAAGTCTGAAGGCGCTCTACCTAGACCTTTCCCCTAGGCGCCAGAACTCCTAAGCACTCACCAGATAACTCTCTTCTTCAAGGCGTAAATCTTCCTATACTATGATTGCCTCTGAAACGTCGATTAACGTGATGTGAGGGTGCAAAGGCTACTCCAATCCTCAGTGAGCACCTAGTTTAAACAAGGAGAAATAAAGCATTCAAAACTATCCAAACGATCATCCCCTTCCTAATGTCTTCACTGCTCCAGAAAACCTTGGCCAAAATGACACATAACAACTCCTATGAGCGCCCTTATGCCCTAGGATCATCTAGTTTGTGCGTCTTGTAATGAGGAGTTCATGTAAGTTTGGAATGAGCACCTTGAATAAGTGTAAACTAGCCTAGAGAAGGGTATGTGCGCCTTGAGCATTCCAGAGATAACTGTGCGCCTAGAACAATATGAGTGCTCATGATGATGATTAACGCCCTGATGAGACTATGAGCGCCTTGTTCAGGAGATACCTTGTTTGATCATAAAATGCACCTTAAGTCTTGAAGGTTTTGAGCGCCTAGGTGATTTAGATGTTGGGATGTTGGTATGCGCCCAAGATTGAGGTAAGTGAGCGCTTGTAATGGAGGAGAGTAATGAGATGAGGTTTAGCGCCTCCAAGTAAGGTTAGAGGTGAGGTTAGAGGTGAAATGCGCCTTTGGACCATTCTGGCGCCTTGGATGAAGAACCTATATCTTGAGCCCAAGAGGTAAAATTTGCGCCTTAGTGGATTTGGAGAGTTACAGAGATTAGAGAAAAGCACCTTGAAGACAGAGTTGTTCAAGGCGCATGTGTGATTTGGTCAAAAACAGGCACCTAGAGTGAATAGGCTTTCATCCTGACTTAATACACTGCCTCCTTCTGACGATTTTTGGGGCAACAGAAAACCTTTCACCACGGGCAAATGCCTAAGAGCTATAAAAAACCGAGAGAGGTTATTGTAGAGGCACTCTACGTGATCCCGTTGCCTCAGACGGAATGTTTCTAAGTGACACAATTTTCGAGTAACATCTCGTCAAAGATTGCTGCCTTTTTGCACTTTGGACTCTTCAGGGATATCGTCGGTACAATGTAGCTCCGACTGTTTCGACATGTTTGGGTGAGAAATAGGACCATGCCTAGCATAAATGTACCCATTCGGACGCGTTGGAACAGTCAGTTTGGTCGCATCAGGAGCAGGACGAAAGTTACACCCCTTTGCAACTTTACACTGCCTCCTTCTGACGATTTTTGGGGCAATAGAAAACCTTTCACCACGGGCAAATGCCTAAGAGCTATAAAAAACTGAGAGAGGTTATTGTAGAGGCACTCTACGTGATCCTGTTGCCTTAGACGGAATGTTTCTAAGTGACATAGTTTTCGAGTAACATCTCGTCAAAGATTGCTGCCTTTTTGCACTTTGGACTCTTTAGGGATATCGTCGGTACAATGTAGCTCCAACTGTTTCGACATGTTTGGGTGAGAAATAGGACCATGCCTAGCATAAATGTACCCATTCGGACGCGTTGGAATAGTCAGTTTGGTCGCATCAGGAGCAGGACAAAAGTTACACCCCTTTGCAACTTTACACTGCCTCCTTCTGACGATTTTTGGGGCAACAAAAGACCTTTCACCACGGGCAAATGCCTCAGAGCTATAAAAAACCGAGAGAGGTTATTGTAGAGGCACTCTACGTGATCCTGTTGCCTCAGACGGAATGTTTCTAAGTGCATAGTTTTCGAGTAACATCTCATCAAAGATTGCTGCCTTTTTGCACTTTGGACTCTTCAGGGATATCGTCGGTACAAAGTAGCTCCGACTGTTTCGACATGTTTGGGTGAGAAATAGGACCATGCCTAGCATAAATGTACCCATTCGGACGCGTTGGAACAGTCAGTTTGGTCACATCAGGAGCAGGACGAAAGTTACACCCCTTTGCAACTTTACACTACCTCCTTCTGACGATTTTTGGGGCAACAGAAAACCTTTCACCACGGGCAAATTCCTTAGAACTATAAAAAACCGAGAGAGGTTATTGTAGAGGCACTCTACATGATCTCGTTGCCTTAGACGGAATGTTTCTAAGTGACACGGTTTTTGAGTAACATCTCGTCAAAGATTGCTGCCTTTTTGCACTTTGGACTCTTCAGGGATATCGTCGGTACAATGTAGCTCCGACTGTTTCGACATGTTTGGGTGAGAAATAGGACCATGCCTAGCATAAATGTACCCATTCAGATGCGTTGGAACAGTTAGTTTGGTCGCATCAGGAGCAGGACGAAAGTTACACCCCTTTGCAACTTTACACTGCCTCCTTCTGATGATTTTTGGGGCAACAGAAAACCTTTCACCACGGGCAAATACCTCAGAGCTATAAAAAACCGAGAGAGGTTATTGTAGAGGCACTCTACGTGATCCCGTTGCCTCAGACGGAATGTTTCTAAGTGACACAGTTTTTGAGTAACATCTCGTCAAAGCTTGCTGCCTTTTTGCACTTTGGACTCTTTAGGGATATCGTCGGTACAATGTAGCTCCGACTGTTTCGACATGTTTGGGTGAGAAATAGGACCATGCCTAGCATAAATGTACCCATTCAGACGTGTTGGAATAGTCAGTTTGGTCGCATCAGGAGCAGGACGAAAGTTACAGCCCTTTGCAACTTTACACTGCCTCCTGACGATTTTTGGGGCAACAGAAAACCTTTCACCATGGGCAAATGCCTCAGAGCTATAAAAAACTGAGAGAGGTTATTGTAGAGGCACTCTACGTGATCTCGTTGCCCCAGATGGAATGTTTTTAAGTACACATTTTTCGAGTAACATCTCGTCAAAGATTGCTGCCTTTTTGCACTTTGGACTCTTCAGGGATATCGTCGGTACAATGTAGCTCCAACTGTTTCGACATGTTTGGGTGAGAAATAGGACCATGCCTAGCATAAATGTACCCATTCGGACGCATTGGAATAGTTAGTTTGGTCGCATCAGGAGCAGGATGAAAGTTACACCCCTTTGCAACTTTACACTGCCTCCTTCTGACGATTTTTGGGGCAACAGAAAACCTTTCACCACGGGCAAATGCCTTAGAGCTATAAAAAACCGAGAGAGGTTATTGTAGAGGCACTCTATGTGATCCCGTTGCCTTAGACAGAATGTTTCTAAGTGACACAGTTTTCGAGTAACATCTCGTCAAAAATTGCTGCCTTTTTGCACTTTGGACTCTTCAGGGATATCGTCGGTACAATGTAGCTCCGACTGTTTCGACATGTTTGGGTGAGAAATAGGACCATGCCTAGCATAAATGTACCCATTCAGATGCGTTGGAACAGTCAATTTGGTTGCATCAGGAGCAGGACGAAAGTTACACCCCTTTGCAACTTTACACTGCCTCCTTCTGACGATTTTTGGGCCAACAGAAAACCTTTCACCACGGGCAAATGCCTCAGAGCTATAAAAAACTGAGAGAGGTTATTGTAGAGGCACTCTACGTGATCTCGTTGCCTCAGACAAAATGTTTCTAAGTGACACGATTTTCGAGTAACATCTCGTCAAAGATTGCTGCCTTTTTGCACTTTGGACTCTTCAGGGATATCGTCGGTACAATGTAGCTCCGACTGTTTCGACATGTTTGGGTGAGAAATAGGACCATGCCTAGCATAAATGTACCCATTCGGATGTGTTGGAACAGTCAGTTTGGTCGCATCAGGAGCAGGACGAAAGTTACACCCCTTTGCAACTTTACACTGCCTCCTTCTAACGATTTTTGGGGCAACAGAAAACCTTTCACCACGGGCAAATGCCTCAGAGCTATAAAAAACCGAGAGAGGTTATTGTAGAGGCACTCTACATGATCCCGTTGCCTCAGACGGAATGTTTCTAAGTGACACGATTTTCGAGTAACATCTCGTCAAAGATTGCTACCTTTTTGCACTTTGGACTCTTCAGGGATATCGTTGGTACAATGTAGCTCAGACTGTTTCGACATGTTTGGGTGAAAAATAGGACCATGCCTAGCATAAATGTACCCATCTGAATGCGTTGGAACAGTCAGTTTGGTCACATCACGAGCAAGACACCAAAAATGCAAAGGTTGCTTTGTGCAACTTGACAACATTGACACTTTTTTGCAACATGACTCAAAGACTCAAACTGACCCCAAATGACTCAAAGTGACTTAAAATCACCTTGATTATAGAGGTCAAGGCACTCCTTATCATTCATTCATTATGAGCCCCTTGGGAGAATGGTATATAGGTCATCATCATGATTGGGCGCCCTGGATCCAGAGTGTTGGAGAGATCATCAAATGGTGTCTAGTAGGGTGAGTTATGAGTTTGGTCGCATCAGGAGCAGGACACCAAAAATGCATAACATGATGATGTAAAAATGTGTACATATGTGTAAAAATGCAGGAGGAAATAAAAAAAGACAAACCTTACAAATTAATGTGCATACTTACAACTCAATGTAACATAACTTTACAAAATCAATGTGAATACTTACAAATTAATCCAATGAACCATCTGGATCTGCTCTACTCTTTATTGTGTCAAGTATTGCTTCATGGTCAGACTCACGCACCTTCCACAATATTTTGTTCAAAGGTCTACCCCGATACTTTATCAAATGAACATTGGATGCCACGACAAGGTTTGAGTAATGAAGAATCTTTCGATGCATGTCAAAGTCCTGAAATAGCCAAATATTAACACTCTTATGTGGGTACCTTCTAAGCCATGTTCCAGTAATAACCACTGATCCTGTAGGGTATTCGATGTTTTCTCCATCTGTAACAGGGGCCTCCAATTTCTTTTTGGCCTCAACACAACGACATAAGTAATAATCTATTCCCTCTTCATTATCTTCATCTGCAATAACTGCATATACGTGTCCTACATTGATATGTGTAGCAAATTATATGAAATTAGTCAACATTACAAAAACACTACAAAGTAAGATGACATTACCTGGTTGAACTAGATGAAATTAGATGCATATATGTGCCCTATATTACCTGGTTGAACTAAATCTGATATGTGGTCAAAGTCAACTGACGATTCCATCTGTGTTAGTTCCAGTGCCGTCGGGGGTCGATACGTGTCAAGTGGGCTAAGATAACTTAACTGCCATTTGTCAACCCACTCCTTTGACTCGCACTCATCCCAGACTTGAATTGTACAGGAAGAACAAAAGCATGACATCTTTCGTGTATGGATACTCCATGAACCTGCAATTGAACTTCTGAAAGAGTGCATCTCATTTGATCCTGTCAGTGTACAACAATCCTCATATGGTGCAATGTTAGTATCATCTATCAACCAAAAAAATCTACGAACTAAAGACTTACCTTCATTACCTAGACCCATGGAAGCATTACACCACTCGACAATCGATTTTGCATCTGTCAACTTTGCATTGTCTTTATACTTTAACTCTTCTCGTGCTATGGCTCTTTTGATACATGCTCCTGCACCATCATGCTCCCCCTTTCCATGCTCGGCCTCACAAAAGTTCCACATATGTTGAATACCTGTAAAATTATGCCTCCTACTCAGCCAATAGAAATTCCGTGAGTTCTTGAATTGTGATGCACAATTATCCGACCATATGATATGCTGACTGAACGATATGCCCCTTCTAGCCAAATCATTATAGAACACCTGAAAGAAACCTTGCACGAACTCCGTAGAATGCGTACGATCATCACTAATATAGAAATGATACTCCCTTATGATCTTTCTGTCATCCTCTGTACTATCATTCGCATGAATGAATGTGATGTGCACAAATATAGAAACCTGTGTGGAGTTGTAATATTGTGATTGCACCTCACGCTGTGGCTGTAGACTGTAGTTCTCTGCAAAGTCGACGACTGAAACAATGCTACCAACTGGAAATGTGTCCTTGCATAACTTGAATTGCAAGTCCAACCATCGAGCTCTATGGGCATGTCTTGCATACTCATACACTATGTTGTCACGAAATATAGGCATAAACTGATACACTGGAATCTTTTCAATAACTAATTCACACCTCTTTGCTTCTTTACCATCTTTTGTATTGTATGCCACTGTTTTATACTTGCCAAACTCTACTAGTTCATTTCCAACCGCATGTGTTATTTCCATATGTTCACATATTGGCAAATGTTGCAAGCCACCGCAACGATGACATGTGCCATCTAAGCATAATTTCTTGTAGAATATTTGACCTTCCTCTCTTTCACATAAAATTCTTGATATGAAGTCTCTTGAAGATGTTGGTGGGGTACATATGGCACAACCCTGCAAATCATTGTTAGTATGCATATCTAAACATATAGACCTATAAGCATCAAAATGGTTAGAAAATTCAATATGTAATCTACAACAACAAGTAGTGCGTGTGTGATTTATCTTAACATAGAAAGGTTTTAGCATTTCAAAATATCTTTGACAAATTTTAATTTGAGGATACTTCTCTAGAAATTTACCATAAAACTGTGTTTGAGTCTCATCCAAAAAATGCTTTGGATGTGGCTCGCGGTTCTGACTACCAATTCTCCTTCTTACCACATCCCTTTGATTCGGAGATACCCTTGTGTAATTCTTCCAAAATTCTTCAATTAGTGACCTCAATGCTTCAACAATTGGTTTATCTTTTCGTGGTAGTCTCCCCGAGAATGCCCATAATTCATTGGCATTAATGTCCTCAATTCTTTGGCGTCTTCCAACGGCTCTTGATAAAGTTTTCCTATTAATTCTCAATTTTTGACTTGTCTTTCTAATAAGACGAGCTTTCCTCGTTCGACTACTTACTATAGTCGATGTAATCACACGCCGTGTTGCATTACTATCTTTTGTGCGTGAGGTGTTACCCACACTCTCATACGCACTCATTAGATTCTTGACAATAGATTTTTCACTTGAAGCCTCTGATGTTCTCAACCCAAGAATCTTCATGATAGACCTATACTTTATACTTCGCATCATTTCAACGAATAGTTGACATCTTGCAGTCTCATTTAACTTTTCAAAGAACAATCTCCAAATCTTATTAGCATATCTTCTACAAGTGCGTTTTGGAATCTTACCTTCCATTGGCTGCAAAATATTCTCATCAATATCAATCAAATACTTTGGCTTTCTATGCAAAATTCTAGGTGGTGTCAAGTTAGGTAAATTCATCTCAACATTAGGAATTTCATCAATATTTAAATGAGATGGGTTAGATGGCATACCTTCGATCGAAGATGGAATAGATGACATACCTTGAGGTTGAGGTGGGAACGATGGTGTACCTCCTTCATCACATGTGAGTGATGATGTACTCTCAACTTGAGATGTGGTAGATGGTGTCCCTACATGTTGTCTTGCGATAAAGGATGTGTCTCCAACTATGGTATTTAAATCTCTCGTACCACGAAGTTTTTGCATTCGTTCTCTTTGTGCCGCCAATACCATATCTCTTTGTGATGGTTGTGGTTCCTCTTCAATTGGTATGTCTTCATTTATCGTGTCCAATTTCCTCTTCTCACGAAGTTCCCTCATAGCCATTGCTTTCTTTGCATTCTTAGCTTCTATCTCTTCCTGTGTTGGTTTAATTCTTGATCGTTTCCTCGGCATGACGGAGAATTTGTCTGTAGCATGATAAAGAGACCAATATTAGTTCCTAAGAAATGAATACATGATAATAGTGGGATTGTATTTTTTTTATGTTGTAAGGATTTATTCTTGTATAGTTTGACATCATGGTATGAACTAAGGTTTGTTTATTACACATAATTATTAAAGAGCCCAAGTGTAGAAAATATACATGGCATCATGTGAGATTGTAGGTTGCTTTCTTGATTGGAAATGTGTCTATTTTAAACATGTATGATAATGCATGATAAAGTAATTCAATCCGAAATAAGGAAAATGTAAAGAACATGCATGTAAAGACTTGACATACCTAAAAAATGAAGATTTGAATGGAGAGAGTACCCAATTATGTAGTGTTTTTATCTTCTTGCATCAAACTCCTCAACAATTTGAGTTTTTCACCACTTGCTTCCTTTTCAATGTTAAATTCTTAAAATTGAATCAAAATTAACATTGCAATACTACAAAAATTGAAACTTGTATAGATATATATCAAATTTGGTTTGAAAACTATGTTATTTCCTCCTTCTGAAGTTGGCAAAGTAGAAAAGGTGGTGGAAAGATCATGCAAAGGTGGTACAATGTGTCAAATGTGCATGTGAACTTCCCAATAGCATGAAAGCACTTCTTTTTTGTCAGAGCACGCGCAGAATCAGTAAGAAAATAGAGCATGTGGGCCTGGATCACGGGGGTAACCACTTTTTTACCGTTTCAGTAGAAATACAAAACGCGAGCGCGTTATAACGCGCTCACGTTTTGTCCTGCTATAGATCTCTAAACCCTAAACCCTCAACTCTGATCCCTTGACCCTCAACCCTCAATGTCAAATCCTAATCCCTCAACCCTATCCCTAAACCCTCAACCCTCAATGTCAAATCCTAATCCCTCAACCTCAACCTTGTCCCTAAACCCTAATCCCTTCAACCTCAACCCTATCCCTAAACCCTTGACCCTCGAACCTCAGCCCTCAATGTCAAACCCTAATCGGTTACAAACCTTTCAGACATTCAGTTCGGTTACAAATGGTAATGACACGTACACAAACTACTCAACATTATGCCGTTACTTGGCCAAATTCTAATCCCTCAACCCTTCACTCTAATCCCTCAACCCTAAACCCTATCCCTAAACCCTCAACACTATACCTTAAACCCTAATCCCTCAACCCTAACCCTAAACCTTGTCCCTAAACCCTAATCCCTTCAACCTCAACCCTATCCCTAAACCCTTGACCCTCAAACCTCAGCCCTCGATGTCAAACCCTAATCCCTCAACCCTTAACTCTGATCCCTCATCTCTCAACCCTAACCCTAAACCCTCAACCCTCAACATCAAACCCTAATCCCTCAACCCTCAACCCTAATCTGTCATCTGTCATCCCTCCACACTCTACTTTAACCCTAATTCCTAGACCCTCGACCCTCGAACCTCAACCCTCAACCCTCAACATCAAACCCTAATCCCTCAACCCTTAACTCTAATCCCCCGACCTTCAACCCTGATCCTAAACCCTAAACCCTCAACGCCAAATTCTAATCCCTCAACCCTTCACTCTAATCCCTCAACCCTAAACCCTATCCCTAAACCCTCAACACTATACCTTAAACCCTAATCCCTCAACCCTAACCCTAAACCTTGTCCCTAAACCCTAATCCCTTCAACCTCAACCCTATCCCTAAACCCTTGACCCTCGAACCTCAGCCCTCGACGTCAAACCCTAATCCCTCAACCCTTAACTCTAATCCCTCATCTCTCAACCCTAACCCTAAACCCTCAACCCTCAACATCAAACCCTAATCCCTCAACCCTCAACCCTAATCTATCATCTGTCATCCCTCCACACTCTACTTTAACCCTAATTCCTCGACCCTCAACCCTATCCCTAAACCCTTGACCCTCGAACCTCAACCCTCAACCCTCAACATCAAACCCTAATCCCTCAACCCTTAACTCTAATCCCTCGACCTTCAACCCTGATCCTAAACCCTAAACCCTCAACACCAAATTCTAATCCCTCAACCCTTCACTCTAATCCCTCAACCCTAAACCCTATCCCTAAACCCTCAACACTATACCTTAAACCCTAATCCCTCAACCCTAACCCTAAACCTTGTCCCTAAACCCTAATCCCTTCAACCTCAACCCTATCCCTAAACCCTTGACCCTCGAACCTCAGCCCTCGACGTCAAACCCTAATCCCTCAACCCTTAACTCTGATCCCTCATCTCTCAACCCTAACCCTAAACCCTCAACCCTCAACATCAAACCCTAATCCCTCAACCCTCAACCCTAATCTATCATCCGTCATCCCTCCACACTCTACTTTAACCCTAATTCCTCGACCCTCAACCCTATCCCTAAACCCTTGACCCTCGAACCTCAACCCTCAACCCTCAACATCAAACCCTAATCCCTCAACCCTTAACTCTAATCCCTCGACCTTCAACCCTGATCCTAAACCCTAAACCCTCAACGCCAAATTCTAATCCCTCAACCCTTCACTCTAATCCCTCAACCCTAAACCCTATCCCTAAACCCTCAACACTATACCTTAAACCCTAATCCCTCAACCCTAACCCTAAACCTTGTCCCTAAACCCTAATCCCTTCAACCTCAACCCTATCCCTAAACCCTTGACCCTCGAACCTCAGCCCTCGACGTCAAACCCTAATCCCTCAACCCTTAACTCTGATCCCTCATCTCTCAACCCTAACCCTAATCCCTCAACCCTCAACCCTAATCTATCATCCGTCATCCCTCCACACTCTACTTTAACCCTAATTCCTCGACCCTCAACCCTATCCCTAAACCCTTGACCCTCGAACCTCAACCCTCAACCCTCAACATCAAACCCTAATCCCTCAACCCTTAACTCTAATCCCTCGACCTTCAACCCTGATCCTAAACCCTAAACCCTCAACGCCAAATTCTAATCCCTCAACCCTTCACTCTAATCCCTCAACCCTAAACCCTATCCCTAAACCCTCAACACTATACCTTAAACCCTAATCCCTCAACCCTAACCCTAAACCTTGTCCCTAAACCCTAATCCCTTCAACCTCAACCCTATCCCTAAACCCTTGACCCTCGAACCTCAGCCCTCGACGTTAAACCCTAATCCCTCAACCCTTAACTCTGATCCCTCATCTCTCAACCCTAACCCTAAACCCTCAACCCTCAACATCAAACCCTAATCCCTCAACCCTCAACCCTAATCTGTCATCTGTCATCCCTCCACACTCTACTTTAACCCTAATTCCTCGACCCTCGACCCTCGAACCTCAACCCTCAACCCTCAACATCAAACCCTAATCCCTCAACCCTTAACTCTAATCCCCCGACCTTCAACCCTGATCCTAAACCCTAAACCCTCAACGCCAAATTCTAATCCCTCAACCCTTCACTCTAATCCCTCAACCCTAAACCCTATCCCTAAACCCTCAACACTATACCTTAAACCCTAATCCCTCAACCCTAACCCTAAACCTTATCCCTAAACCCTAATCCCTTCAACCTCAACCCTATCCCTAAACCCTTGACCCTCGAACCTCAGCCCTCGACGTCAAACCCTAATCCCTCAACCCTTAACTCTGATCCCTCATCTCTCAACCCTAACCCTAAACCCTCAACCCTCAACATCAAACCCTAATCCCTCAACCCTCAACCCTAATCTATCATCCGTCATCCCTCCACACTCTACTTTAACCCTAATTCCTCGACCCTCAACCCTATCCCTAAACCCTTGACCCTCGAACCTCAACCCTCAACCCTCAACATCAAACCCTAATCCCTCAACCCTTAACTCTAATCCCTCGACCTTCAACCCTGATCCTAAACCCTAAACCCTCAACGCCAAATTCTAATCCCTCAACCCTTCACTCTAATCCCTCAACCCTAAACCCTATCCCTAAACCCTCAACACTATACCTTAAACCCTAACCCTAAACCTTGTCCCTAAACCCTAATCCCTCAACCCTCAACCCTAATCTGTCATCCGTCATCCCTCAACTCTAATCCCTCATTCCTAAACCCTAAACGCTATCCCTATTCCTAGACCCTCAACAGGCTCGATACTATACCTTAAACCCTAATCCCTCTACCATCGACACTCTTATTTAACCCTAATCCCTTGACCATTAACCCTATCCCTCAACCTCAACCCTCAACCCTCAACCCTCAACTCTCAACATTAAACCCTAATTCATCAACCCTAAACCCTAATCCCTCAAACCTAAACCCTATCCCTAAACCATCAACCCTCAACCCTAATCCCTCATCCCTCAACTCTAATCCCTCATCCCTAAACCCTAAATGCTATCCCTATTCCTAAACCCTCAATAGACTCGATACTATACCTTAAACTCTAATCCCTTATCCCTAAACCCTCCAACCCTATCCCTAATCCTTACACCCTCCACACTCTACTTTAACCCTAATCCCTTCAACCTCAACCCTATCCCTAAACCCTTGACCCTCGAACCTCAACCCTCAACCCTCGACGTTAAACCCTATTCCCTCAACCCTTAACTCTGATCCCTAATCTCTCAACCCTAACCCTAAACCCTAAACCCTCAACCCTCAACGTCAAATCCTAATCCCTCAACCCTAAACCCTATCCCTAAACCTTCAACACTATACCTTAAACCCTAATCCCTCATCCCTCAACCCTAAACCTTATCCCTAAACCCTAATCCCTCAACCCTCAACCCTAATCTATCATCCCCCAACTCTAATCCTTCATCCTTAAACCCTAAATGCTATCCCTATTCCTACACCCTCAACAGAATCGATACTATACCTTAAACCCTAATCCCTTATCCCTAAACCCTCCAACCCTATCCCTAATCCTTATACCCTCCACACTCTACTTTAACCCTAATTCCTCGACCCTCAACCCTATCCCTAAACCCTTGACCCTCGAACATCAACCCTCAACCCTCAACGTCAAACCCTAATCCCTCAACCCTTAACTCTGATCCCTCAACCCTCAACACTATACCTTAAACCCTAATCCATATCCCTCAACCCTTAACCCTTAAAACTTAAACCCTATCCCTACACCCTCAACACTTGACACTATATCTTAAGCCTTAAACCCTCATCCCTAAAGCCTCAACCCTCAATCCTTAAACCTTAAACCCTAAACCCTATCCCTAATCCCTCTACCCTCAACACTCTAACCCTAACCTCGACATTAAATGCTAATCCGTCAACCCTAAACCCTAATCCTAAACCCTCAACCCTAAACCTTATCCCTAAACCCTAATCCCTCAACCCTCAACCCTAATCCATCATCCCTCAACTATAATCCCTCATCCCTAATCCCTAAATGCTATCCCTATTCCTAAACTCTCAACAGACTTGATAGTATACCTTAAACCCTAATCCCTTATCCCTAAACCCTCCAACCCTATCCCTAATCCTTACACCCTCCACACTCTACTTTAACCCTAATCCCTCGACCCTAAACCCTATCCCTAAACCCTTGACCCTTGAACCTCAACCCTCAACCCTTAATTTCAAACCCTAATCCCTCAACCCTTAACTTTGATCCCTCGACCCTCAACCGTAATCTGTCATCCCTCATCCCTAAACCTTAAACGCTATCCCTATTCCTAGACCCTCAACGGGCTCGATACTATACCTTAAACGCTAATTCCTTATCCGTAAACCTTTCAACTGTATCCTTTATGCCTTAACCCTCATGATGAATAGCCTTGAATGTAAAAAAATTTGAGTGGGACATAACGTGAGCGTGTTATAACGCGCTCGCGTTATGTCAAACATGGCAAAAGACAGACTTGCGGGAAAAAATGTAAGGCAAGAAATAACACGAGCGCGTTATAACGCGCTTGCGTTATTTCTTGCTTTGGGAATCCCAAGCCTTGGGCTTGGGATTTGCTTTGGATTTCCAACCCAAAGGCTTGGAGTGCCTTATGAACAGTCACAGACGTGTTTTTCTGTATTCTTCAAAATTTCACATAATTTCGTTCGTGCTAACCCTCAGATTTGCACGTGTTTCAAGGTTGAACAAATCGAACACATGGGTAATGTTAGGCTTTCTCTTAGCTATTTGACGATGTGATTTTTTTCACATTTTAACAATGTTAAGCCTTTCATCTTTAATTTCTTTTGTTTGTGTGTCCGTTTTTATGCAAAAACCACTGTTTGGTCTTTTTTTCATTGTAAAATAACTATTCATTCAAATTTCAAAAAAATTACATATTTAGAAACTAGACTCCATTCTACAAATATTAAAAAAATAAAAAAATGATTTTCAATTAGTTTTCAAAATTTATAGGGGTAGCATGGCCAAAATTCTATTTTTTAGGATGTGTCCACTTTAAAAATTAGTAAAAAATCAAATATTCATCAAAAAATTATCAGAAAAATCGGGCATAAACTACATGCTATTAGCTAATTTCTCGCCGAAGCGATTTTAAAAATACCAAAAAAAAGTTGACCTTTTGAGGGAGCCACAAAACATGCCATGTTATGTTTTTTTGACAGAAACAACACCAATTTCTGTGGCTCCCTCTTTTGAACCCCTTAATCTATGCCATTTTCAAAACAAAATAGTAGTTTAGAAAGTAGACTCGGAGCACTACGAACATTGTTTTGGTTGCATCTCTAAATTTTGAGTGTAACTATGCTCAATTTCTCATCCAAGGCCAGTATTTCCTGATTTCAGAAAAAAAGTGGCCACTTAAGACCCCTTTTTGGCCCCCCATCTTCTTGCACTTACCCCCTAGTTGTCCTAAGAATACCCTTACTATTATTTCACTTGTTGGGGGGTTACATTCAGGACTGCTTTGACTTTGGCTGGATCAACATCAATACCTCTTCATGAGACAATGAATCCCAATAATTTTCCTGTTGTGACCCCAAAAACACATTTTTCAGGGTTTAACCTTACTTTGTATTCTCAGAGCCTATTGAAGATTTTGTACAGATCCTCCACATGTTTTCCTTTTTGTTCTAATTTGGCCAGGAGGTTGTCGACATAGGTTTCAACTATCTTGTGTATATAGTCATGGAAGATGTGTGTCATTACTCATTGATATGTGGCTCCCATGTTTTTCAACCTGAAGGGCATAACTATTTAGCAGAAAGTCCCCCAAGGGGTAGTAAACGTTGTTTTATTTTAGTCAACTTCCGTAATCTTGATCTGGTTGTATCCCAAAAATCCATCCATCAGAGAGAGAACTTCATATCCCACCATTGAATCGACAATTTGATCGATGGATGGTAATGTGAAGTCATCTTTTGGACAAGCTTGATTGACGTCTCTAAAGTCGAGACATATTCAAAATTTTCCATTCTTTTTTAGGACTAAGACAATGTTGGACACCCAATTAGAGTAGTCAACTAGATTCATGAAACTGACATTCAACAATTTTTTGAGTTCTTCTTTCACCATTTCAGCTACTTGCAGTTTTATGGGTCTTGGTTTCTATTTTATGGGTTTGGCATCTGGTTTCGTTACTAGATTGTGCACCACAACCTTTGGATCTAAACCTGGCATATCTGAGTAAGCCCATGTGAATATGTCAAAATATTCAATGAGGAGTTCTGTGTATTCCTCTAATTCTTCGTCACTTAGCTCTCCACCTAGTTTTAACATCTTAGGTTTCTCAGGTGTACCTATGTTGATATCAATCGTATCTCCTATTAGGGAGTGATGTCCTTCAAATTTTTGAGGAGCAGGTGGTAAGTCTGAGTTTGCTTCGATTTGAAGGATTTATTTTTCATCCCCAAAATAGTCCTCAGGATGAGGGAGGAGTAGGTATCCCTTTTTATGGTGGATGCTTGAAAGCCCATCATACACGTACAAATATTCTAGGATGGCTTCATCATTCTCAACATAGTCTAGAGTTGGTTGTTCTTCTTGACCTATGGCATAATTTAGGATATTTGGCAATTCTTTACTATCTGGAAATGGCTCTCCGTGTATCGAAATGATGTATTATGAGTTTTGTAGTTGGACATGTGGTGAAAACAAAGTGACTAATGTAGCCATTGAGTCTACTACCTAATTTTCTTTTTTGGGTATGGCTTTGATATAGAAAAAATCAAAGAATTGAACTAACTTCCTGATGGTTTCTTTGTAAGGTTGCAATCGTTTCGATTTTGTTTCATAATTGTCCACAACTTGGTTGATCATTAATTGAGAATCTCTGAAGGCAGAGATCTTTCTGATCCCCATTCTCATGGCTAGCATGACTCGTAGGGGTAAGGCTTCATACTCAGCTATGTTGTTGGTGCAAAACAAATCCAGTTTAAAGGAAAATGGGAGGATTTTTCCTTCGGGGGATGTTAAGACTATCCTAGTTCCTGCCCCCATCTTACAACTAGCCCCATCAAAATGTAGGGTCCACAATTTTTCATGGTTTTGCGAATGAGATCCTTCCCCAAATTCATAGGTAGAGGTTTGTTTTTCTTCTTTTTCGTCTCCTTCTTCAATGATCTCAATTGTTCCAATTGAAAGGTTTTTGATGTCCCACTCATTGATATACACGGAATGGCTGCTAAGCCAAACGGTGTGTGGATTTTAGTGGTATGCGGATCAAAGGGGAATTCTTTAAGATCATCCATCCTTTAGTAGGATACATTGTGAGTGGTCATGCTTGTTTGAACCTCTTGAGTTTCTTCATTCTGTTTCTCTTTCATTTTCAACTTCTTGTCTTTTTCTTCCCATTCCTTTTTGCAAACACTGAAAGGCTTCAGGTCTGCTTTGGCTATGACTACCCTTCCTAAATGATGAAAATGTATTTCTTGAAACAATGTTGAGGTAATGGCTCCCATGGCATGAATCTAGGGTCTCCCAAGGATCATGTTGTAATTGGTCTCTCGGTTAATGACGTAGAAGTCGGTAGAGATGGTTTTTCCCATCAGATTGAGGGGTAAGCTGATTTTTCCCAATGTTTGGATGTCATGACTATCGTAGATCCTTACCATGGCTGACTGTTGTTTGATCCCTATTTTGTTGTATCCCATTCGTCGTAAAAAGGACATTAGCAAAAGATTAACTACAGATCCTTCGTCTACCACTACCCTTTTTATAGTGACCTCTTCAACTTATATCCGTATGTATAGAGGTAAATCCTTTTTCTTACTTCCTTGATTTTGGGGTAATTTAGAAATGTTGAAGGAAAGTTGGGGTGATTCCCCTTGTGAGGAACACCCGACTTCCAACACTTCTAAAAATGTCTTGTGATGTGAAGGAGATGCTCTCAACAAATTTATCACTTGTGAGAAGACATTCTATTTTTAGTTTGTTTGTTCCTCTTCATGGATCATGAACACCTCTTGGTCTAACTCTATGTTATTGGTATGACTTTGGTTGGCTTTTCCTTTCTCGATTTGAAGTTCTTTCTCCTTACTTTGTGATTGGAGCATTTTGAGGAAATTTTTCTTCTGATCAGGTGCAAGCTTGGAAACAGCCTTATTGTAACTATAACAGGTTTTTGTTTCATGACCTTTCCTTCCATGGAACCAACAATAAGTATTGGGGTCATCTGAAGATCGACTTGATCCTTGATTTCCCTTCTGTGGCCACTTGTCGTTACTTGGATTATCTTTCACGAGATTGACATCTCTTTCCTAAGGTACATTAGTTACTATCTTTTCTACTCCTTTGAATACTTTAAGTTTCCCATAAGCATCATAAGTTTTCCTACCACTATCAATGGCGGCTTGATCAATTCTTAAAGCACTTTCCAATGTCTCTTCATAGGACTTGTATGGTAGTTTTTGAACATCTTCTCTCATGTCTTTGTTAAGAGCATGCAAGAAGAGGTCGCATAGTTTTTGATGGTCCATGTTTGGAGCGTTGGTCAATAAAAAGAGTACTTGCCTCCATCGAGTGACGAAGTGTGCTACAGATTCATTCGATTCTTGTTTCATCATGAGGAACTCTCTAATCCCTATTTTTACGAGTTTGTTCGTGTCAAATGCCATGACAAACTCTCTGATTAGTTGTCTAAATGAATGGATCAAAGCCTCCAGAAGGCGATAATACTAATCCAAGGTGATGCCCTTTCAAGCATTTTCAAGAAAAATTTTGTGACAACTCCATCCCAAGGAAGGAGTTCTCTTATGGCTATGGTATAGGCTTTGATGTGGGAGTTTGGATCTCCCTCTCCTTTAAATTTGAGGAGATCTAGTAGAGGTCGGGGCAATTGGATATTCTTTATACTTTGGTCTAGAGGCTCTTTTAGATATTCAAGATATGTTCCTAAGAAAGCACTCTGAGATTGCAAGGTTGTTAGCAATAAACCTATTGCTGGGTTTTCATAACCCATTGTTGGATTTGTTGGACTATTCTGAATAGGAGGATTCCCGTTCAAACAAGTTTCATTACTAGCATGTCATGAATAGTAATTGAGATAAGGGGGTATGCCCCTGGTCTTGTTCGTGAGATTTTGTTCTTTTCTTTGGAGTAACTTGTTTTACTTCTAGGATCCTGATTCTTTGCACTAGAGTTGTGATTACATCTGCAGGAGTTGCAGGTCTAGGGTTTTCTTTGTTTCTAGGATGTTCTCTTCAACCAGTTTCATAGTGACGAGCTTCCTCTCATATGACTTTCTCTTTTTGTTCTTCTTCTAAGGAAATCCTCAATGCTTCTTGAGCATCTTTGGTTTCTTGTAGATGCCTTTCTAACCTTTTGACCTCTTCATCAGGTTGAGTATTCAATGTACTAGTGGAGGGTTGTTCAGGTCTATGCACTTCTGATCTTATCCTCCTAGCTTTATGTGGTGCATTTGGTACAGTTGTTTCATTTCCCAAGCTGGGTTATTGAAGGATAGGGAACACCTAGGCTCTTTCAGATCAGGCTCATAATCAGAGTCTTCATAATCGTAGCAATTTGTAACATGTGCATCAAGATGAGGTAGCTCATACCTATCAAAAGAAGGTGTTTCAGGTTTGTTTGAGGGAAAGTTTCCTTGGTTTAGGTCTAGTTCTGTCATATTCAAGGGTGCCATAGACACCACAGAACAAATGGAATGGATGGTTGCGTAAATGATGGAGATCAAAGTGGCTATGAAAAGCAATGAGAGAATGTCTGAATGTTTTTGTTGAAATGTTTTTTTGTAATGGGAACGCAATCTACAAGATCTGAAGATTCTGTAATTTCACGTCGGGTTCACCAAAATATGTGGTGAAGCTGATGGCGTATTTGATAATGATGATGGAAAAATGGATCCACACAATTGGAATGCAAAAAGCATAGCCAAGAGGGTTTTTCTCTTCACATTGGGTTCACCAAAATATGTATGCTCAGAATCATGACTCCAGTTGCCTAGGGGCCATCGAGTTAGATTTCGGTACTCACACAGACCCTTTCCCTCCTTTCCATGGGGCAATCCACCATGTCACTCTCACTCATGTGGGAGTAGCCAGTCAAGAGGAGGAGAGACACGGTGGGGGTCTAGCTCATTTGAGAGTTGTACTCTGTGAAGGGGGGTCAGCAAGATTTGTGGCCTTTGTTGTTGTGTGTTTGTGGTTCTTGAGATAACCCTATGACTTGAAGGGTCACTAGTTTCTCTCCTTCTATTTGGGTTCCTTCAATTCCACCTTTATGTGGGCAAACAGTTGTTTTTTTTAATGGCTTCTGTTATTTCTATGTCTCTAAGAAATGCTCTATGTAGTCGCAATTGCCTAATTTCCTCACTCAACAATAGAACAAATGGGTCTTCTTGTGGTGGACTGTGTGTTTGTTGTCGGGGTTACGGATGAATCTCCTTGATTTCATTTCAGATAACTCTTACCCACTTTCCTCTTACTCCTAAACACATTCAAGAATCAGAATAGAGGAAGTTGTGTATTTGCTAACTCTAACCAGATCTAGGGTTTTGACCTAGGGTTTTGTTGACCTAGGGTTTGTCTATAAATACCTCATGATGGAATCGAGGGTTTATCTATGAATACCTTGTGATGGAATCGAGGGTTTTGCAATATTATCTATTTTATCAAATCTATATGAATGCAAGCTAAATGATGATATGCAAAGCATCTTTTTGGTATTTTAGAGTTTTTTCAAAAAGGAAAATGCTTCTAATCTATGAAATAAATGTGCATGCAATCCTATATGAAAAGTTGAATCTATGTTTTTGTGGTTTTTTGGTATTTTCAATGCAATCTAATCTAATAAAAAGGGAAGAAGCTTTTTCTAATAAAGTAGATCTAGGAATGTAAAAATGACTAATCTAACATGTAAGATCTAATCTATCAAGGAAAAAACACAATGTTACTATTCCCAAGAGCAAAGTATGATGATATAATTACTATGAAAGCAATAAAAAGAACCTGAAAGAGATGAAGATTTGAAGACTCCACTACCCTCAGTAATCCTTGTGTAGGCAACCTCAAATCCTTTTGTGAAGCAGGTGATTCTCTCGACAACAAAAAGACTCAAAGAAGCGTAAAGAAGCTTCTATGAAGCTTGTATGAGCTTGATACGAGCTTGGATTGAGCACAATGGCATAAGAAAAAGAAGCATAGTAGCATTTCTTATTCAAACAATAAAAGTAAAAGGCACTTTCGTCCTATATGAGCATATGAATGCTAGATTTGGAGAGAAAATTTGGCAAGAGTTGTGTGCACAATGAATTTGCCTCCCTTTGTGCTTGGGGGAGGGGGGTATTTATAGGTTTGAGGAAGGGGTTGATTGGAGAATTAACTCATTTGATTTATGAGTTAACAAGAATAGATTGGGGAGTTAAAAAGGTTGATTACCCAGTGAACTCAGCTAAAAAGGGAGTGATGAAGCAATGACAGTTTATCACTGAAGAGGAAAAGGGAGTTAGAAGAATGCATGAGATTGATTGGAGAGTTAATTTAAGTTCAACTAGAGCTAATTATGCATGTGTGGGTACATGAAATTGTTAACTCTATATCAAGGATCAAAACTCATGCAAACAGAAAGAAAAACAGACGAAAACGGAGCTAAAATGTGAGAGAAACTTTAGTTTTTTTGTGGGTCAAAAGATGGTAGGGTCACCACCTTCATCAGTCAAGGTCACCCAGGGGGATCCTAGGTCACCCTAGGGGCAACCCTGGATCAAGAATGTAAAATACATAAATCAGGATGGTAGAAGGCAAGGGGGAGGAAAAGGATGGATTCTGCATCAAAAAATAGGTCAATCATATGAAAGAATCCACATATCCACTTGCATTCTTAGAATCCCCAGTGGGGATTTGGAAATAATAGGGGGAGATTTGGATTGGATGGTAGAAATCAAAAATGAAAAGTGGGAGATGGATCAGGGGACCTCTAGAAGGCTTCTATGAGGTGCACTAGATGAAATACAAAGGGGAGAGGTGAAAACTCAGCTACAAGACACTCACAAGGCTTAGTATCAAGTTTGAAATCTAGAAAATGTAAGTCAACAAGTGTTGAAAAGATTTACAAATGGGGAAGGAAGGGAAATGACAAAGCAGAAACGACACAAGACAAGAAGAAAAGACATGTCATCAAGAGGCCTGCTGCCCAGAGGATTTATTTTCATGCTTACACGTATGTGACAAGGATTTGAATCATCATAGGGGTCCTCATGGAGGGAGTGCGTGATTTTGGTGCTTAGAGGTCTGCACATTGATTCATTCACTTGCGGAGGAGTTCCATATGTTTTGGGCTGACCTATCTGTGTACACATGCTACCTCTCTTTTATTGGAGTTTGTAATCACTCTTGGCCAACGTGAAGGATTCTTGTGATCCACAGATAATCTATATACATGTAATAGATGCCTAGGACAGTAGCTAGCATAATTCACATGTTAGGAAGTTTGAATTCTTTGGTATCAAGTGATTCAAAGATATATCTTGTACATGTGTTGTAACTAGAGAATCAAGCCTATGAGCACTAATTTGTAATCCTGCATGTTGCCAATATGTTTGTATTTTGAATCTATGATATACTGATTGATTGAATTTGCATTTGCCTTCTATAATTGAGTTGCTTCTGTTGTGTTTACTCTTGTTGCACGGTCTATATTGTTCACTCTATGGACCCTCCTAATCATGATTGCACCAAGTGGTATCAAAGAGAAGTTTGTATCCTTTGGGAGTGAAGTGAGCATAGTTTGCAAAGGCATTCTATAGGATCTTGCTGTGAAAAGATTACCAAACCTGAGGTAGACTACTTATGTTGTCAAATGATCACTGATTGTGAGGCAATTGTCAACTTGTAGCCTGATCACCAAATTTGAGGCAGTTACACTTGATCCTAAGAAGAGATGCCACTGAGGAGAATACCTTCTATTGGTACTATGGCTGGAAGAATGGATGAGATGATGGAGATGATGAAAACAATATGAGTTTACTTGGATGTTATTGAAGAAGATCGAAGAAGAGGATTGACACCTCGACCTAATGTTGAAAGTGATGATGAAGAATTTCAATCCACTGATAAAAATGAAGAAACCCTGGAAGAAAAATCAAATCAAGTAAAAATATTATGAGCTATTTCGAAGATTGGGAAAAGAACTAGAGTTGATGTACCAAACTATACTGGCAATTTGAATCTAGAGGAATTGATTGATTGGATAAATGACCTAGAAGAATCCTTTGAATATGAAGAAATTGAAGATCCAGAGAAGGTTAAATTTGTAAAAACTAAGTTGAAAGGACATGCTTCTATGTGGTGGAAAGAAGTACAATTGGATAGAAATAGAAGAGGAAAAGAAAAGATCATAAAATGGGATAGAATGGTGACAAAGTTAAAGAATCGGTTTATACCTATTGACAATGAGTTGGAACAGTTGAAAAGATTGCAAACCCTAAGACAAAAGGAGAAATCTATGGAGTATACTGAAGAATTTCATAAGATGATCATAAGGATATGACATAGTGAAGCAAGCAAGAAGAAAGTGATAAGATACATGAATGGACTGATATTGAACATTCAAGAAGAACTGAGTTTAGTGAGAATGACAACATTGGAACAAGCATATCAGTTTGCCCTAAAATTTGAAGAAAAGTTGAACAAGAGGAGGTATATTTCATAGTTGTAGAACATTTTCCAGAGGAGAAAGATCATATGTAGAGAGAAATAGACAAGATAGCACATTCAAGAAGGAAGACAGAGACAATAATTGATACCAGAGAGATGACAAAACTTTCTACCACAAAGGAAACCCTAATTCGTAAGGGTGTGAAGGATATAGAAGAGATGGAAGAGGACTTGATAGGAAAACATTTAGAGGAACCTATTTTTAGTGTGGAGGTGAAGGACATAGAGCATTTGAATGTCATCAAGGAAGTACAAGCAAGAAGATAGAGAATAGTGTAAGAGTAGCTTATGTAGAAGAAGAACTTGTTAGCTCACCTAATTTAGTTGGTAAACCTGAGAAATGAGAACCACTTGTCATGAGGAGAGAACTATTTCAAGTAGAGACAAATAAGGAACCACCACAAAGGAAAAGTTTGTTCCAAATAAGATGTAAATCAAGAGGTAAATGTTGTAAGGTTGTAACTGATAGTGGTAGTTCTGATAATTTGGTTTCAGAGGAGATGGTGACTAAGCTAAAGTTGGAAAGACTGAAATACTCTAAGTCATATCAGATAGCAAGGATTTAGGATGATCATAAAGTATTGGTGAGTGAACAATGTTTGGTAAAATTTCATATTGGATCTTATCATGATGAAGTATTGTGTGATATTATGCCTATGGATGTTTGTCTTATATTTTTGGGTAGACCATGGAAGTATGATAGAAAAGATATACATGATGGTTCAAGAAAGAACACCAATACTATAACATCAAATGGAAAGAGAATTACTTTGATTCCTTTGGAAGATGAACCTAAGAGTGAAGTATGTGGGAATGCTAGAATCTATTTGGTTGATGGAAGGAAATTTCTGGATGGTTTGAGACATGAGAATATGTGTTATGCTTTGATTCCTAAAAAGCCCAGAAACCTAAAGACTAAGACTGAAGAATCATGACCGGAGGAGATAACTGAATTGCTGGCAAAGTATGAAGACATCATATCAGATAATGTACCTAAAGGATTGCAGCCAATCAGAGTATCAGTCATCACATGGATCTTATACCTGGAGCTAGTTTTCCTAATAAAGCAACACACAGAATGACACCAATAGAGATTGAAGAATTGAATATACAGATACAAGAATTATTAAGAAAAGGTTTGATCAGAGAAAGCTTGATCCCTTGTGCATTATCTGCAGTTCTAGCACCGAAGAAGGATGGAGAATGGAGGATGTGTACAGACTCTAGAGAAATCAACAAGATCACAGTTAAGTATAGATTTCCATTACCTAGGATGGATGACATTATGGATTGTTTGAGTTGAGAAAAATATTTTACAAAGATAGAATTGAAGAGTGGATATCATCATATCAAAATTAGAGAAGGAGATGAATGGAAGACTACTTTTAAGACAAATGAAGGATTGTATGAATGGTTAGTCATGCCTTTTAGATTTACAAATGCATCGAGTACTTTCATGAGATTGATGAATTAAGTTTTGAAGAAATTCTTGGGTAAGTTTGGTATTGTATATTTGGATGATATTTTTATTTATAGTAAGACAAAAGAATATCATTTGTGGCACCTCAGACAAGTATTGCAAAGGTTGAGAGAAGAGAAATTGCTGATAAAAATCAATAAGTGTAGTTTCATGAAGGAAGAGTTAGTATACTTGGGATTTGTGATTTCTGCAGAAGGATTGAAGATGAACCCTGAGAAAGTTAGAGCAATTGTTGAGTGGCCTACACCTGAGAACATTGGAGAAGTTAGATCATTTTATGGATTAGCCAGTTTCTACTGGAAGTTCATCAAAAAATTTAGTTTAGTATGTAATCATATGACAAAGACAATGAGAGGTGATAGAAAGGACTTTAAGTGGACATCATGAGAAAATAAAAGTTTTGAATTGTTGAAGCAGAAAGTGATAGAAAAACCAATATTGGCATTTACCAGATTTCAACAAAGTATTTCAAGTAGATTGTGATGCAAGTGGAAATGCAATAGTAGTGTTAAGTCAATATGGTAGACCTATAGCATATTCTAGTGAGAAGTTGAATGATGCAAGGAGAAGATAGTTAGTTTATGATCATGAATTGTATGCCATAATTGAAGCCTTGAAGAAGTGGAGACATTATTTTTTTCCCAAGGAATTTATGTTGTATACAGATCATCAAGCTTTGCAGTACCTGAACAGTCAAGGAAAGTTGAATTAGAGGCATAGGGGATGGGTAGAGTTCATGCAGAGTTATACATTTGTACTGAAGCATAGGAGTGGAAAATTAAATGAAGTTACAGATGGACTAAGTGGAAGAAGGAATTTGCTGATAGAGATGAGAGTTGAAGTGTTAAGATTTGAGGAGTTAAAGAATAGGTATGAAGAAGACCCTAATTTTATAGAACCTTGGAAAGCATGCAAGGAACCTGTTATGACATATAGA
Source organism: Cunninghamia lanceolata (assembly GCA_027924645.1). Taxonomy (NCBI): domain Eukaryota; kingdom Viridiplantae; phylum Streptophyta; class Pinopsida; order Cupressales; family Cupressaceae; genus Cunninghamia; species Cunninghamia lanceolata. The sequence continues at coordinate 6,065,631 of BSBN01000739.1, forward strand.
AATAAGTGGTTGGATTATTTCATTTGGGAAGATATGTTGTTCAAAGGAAATCAGTTGTGTATACCTAGGAGTTCAATGAGAGATAATTTGATCAAGGAGAAGCACATTGGTGGATTGGAAGGACTTTTTGGCATTGATAAGAAAATGGATTTGGTAAGTGAAAATTACTATTACCCTCAGATACATAAGGATGTTAGGAAGTTTGTGCAGAGTTGTAGAGTATGTGAAGTTGCAAAAGGAAGTAGTTAGAATACTAGATTGTAAACATCTTTGACAATACCAAAGAGACCTTGGGAAGACATAAGAATGGATTTCACATTGGGATTGTCTAAGACACAGAGGGGACATGATTCTATATTTGTAGCAGTGGATAGATTTTCAAAGATGGCATATTTCATACATTGTAGGAAGACATAGGATGCAATACATGTGGCTGACCTATTTTTCAAGGAGATTGTGAGACTGCATGGATTACCTAAGAGCATAATTTTAGAAAGAGATACAAGATTTCTTGGATACTTTTGGAAGACACTTTGGAAAAAGATGAAGATAGATTTAAAGTTTAATTCAATGTTTCATCCATAGACCGATGGATAGATAGAGGTGGTGAATAGGAGTTTGGGGAACTTACTGAGATGTTTGGTTGGAGAGAAGATAGGAAATTGGGACTTGATTCTATCACAAGCAAAGTTTGCATACAATAATTCAGTGAATAGGAGTACAGGAAAGACACCATTTGAGATTGTGAGAGGAACTAACCATAGAGGAGTAGCAAGTTTAGAGATATTAGTATGGAGAATAAAAGAAGTGCAGAGGTAGAAGAATTTGTAGACATATGGAGATAATGCATAATCATGTTATGAAGCATTTGGAGGAATTGAACAGTAAATATAAAGAGAAATAAGATGAGAAGAGAAGACACAAAGAGTTTGAAGTTGGAGAGGAAGTTATGGTGTACTTGAGAAAAGAGAGATTTCCAATAGGGACATATAACAAGTTGAAGATAAAGAAGTTTGAACCATGTAGGATACTCAAAAATTTTGATTCAAGAAATGCATATGAAGTGAAGCTATCAGAGACATCAGGTATATCACCTATTTTTGACATTGTGGACCTATATCAGTATCATGAAGTAGAAACTAATGAAAGCATTGAAGAAGACTTGAAGAAGTAGTTACCACAACAAGCACTGGATCATATTGAAGACATCTTGGACAACAAAATTAGATGTAGCACTAGAGGAAGACAATACAAGGAATATTTGTTAAAGTGGAAAGATAGACCAAAAGAAGACTCGTCTTGCATTTCTCAGGCTAAGGTGGACCGTCTTGGTTTTCCTCTAGCCCTAGAAAAGTAAGGGACTCACTTTTTTTCAATAACCTTAGGTGTCCGATGCAAGAGTACCCCTGGTTCAAGAGAAATCTTTCATCAACCAAAAATATTTGCATTCATTTTGTTTGCTTTCATTTTCCCAATTCAGTATAGTTAGTTTAGCCTGTAGTAGTTTCATTAGTTTGGTCAATATTTTTTTGTAATTTCATTTCATACCTTGTAGAGATGGACTTAGCATCTAGACATCTTCATTCACATCATATCCAAAATTCAAATCATTTGGATCAGTTTCTAGAAAGATATTGCTATCGCTAGATCAACTATTTTCTTAAAACATAACATCTTGATAGTCTCAGACAGGCAGCTAAAGGAGAAGACTTGTGGAGCACTTCCATGACTTGCGAAGCTAAATGACACATCATTCAAGATAGTTTGGAACCTAGCCAACCTTCCCTAAGGTCCACACATTGATTCATTCAATTGCAGAGGAGTTCCATATATTTTGGGCCGACCTATCCATGTACATACATTACATATCTTTCATTGGAGTTTGTAATCACTCTTGGCCGATACGGAGGATTCTTGTGATCCAAAGATGATATATATACATGTAATAGATTCCTAGGATAGTAGCTAGCATAATTCACAAGTTAGGATTTTTGAATTCTTTGGTATTAGGTGCTTCAAAGCTATATCTTACGCATGTGTTGTAACTAGAGAATCAAGCTTGTGAGCCCTAATCTATAAGCCCGCATGTTGCCAGCATGCTTGTATTTTGAATCTATGATATACTAAATGACTAAATCTACATTTGCATTCTATAATTGATTTTCTTTCGTTGTGTTTACTTTTGTTGCATGGTCTAGACTATTCACTCTATGGACCCTCCTAACCATGACTACACCAAGGCCACATAAAACATGTAGTCAACCAGTGTTAACAAATTCAAAATCCATGAGGTGATAACATAAAGAATATTCCTTGTCCAATGTTTAATGCACATCCTCTTAGGTCCAATTATTCTTAACATATACACCTTTCTTGGTGCATACTCCAAATAATCTAGTGCAACTAGGAAACATTACAACTATGCAATTCTATTAGTTTGGTAGATGTTCAAAACTAAATTATGCCCTTCTAGTAATCCAATTCTCATGAAACATGGATATGACATCTAATCATTACCAAAATTGTGAAACTAGATCTCAAGCACAATATAATGTGGTGGCTTCTTCTAAAACTATCTAACAACTAGAAACTAGCAAGCAAATAAATGAACTAAAAGAAAATATTTTTGGTTGAATCAAGATTGCCTCTACACCTAGGGATACTCTAGCATTAGACACCTAATGTTAATAACAAAAAATCCATCCCTCATTTTTGAGATTGCTTACCCCTATCTGGGAATTCCAACCTATAACTTATTTGACCTATTCTTTCCATGTCTTTAAGTATGCCTCAAATCATCTATCATATGTGCTTCCTTTCTTTGCATTATCCACCATCTCATCATGCTTCCTCTTTTTTGGTTTTAGTACTTTGTTTTGTTAGTGTAAATAGGGTCATTTTACATCTAGTTAGCTTTTCTCCTTTTCTAGATAAGACCCATTCACACTAGGTAAGTCCAACTTTGAGATTTTTACCCTTTTGTCTCACCTTATATGGATGAGACACATGTTGACTGTTTTAATGATACCTAACTCATATACATATGAAAACTTTATCAAACATGTCATATGTACGTGCAAGGTGGTAAGAGTCCACAACTACCTTCTCATCTCACCCCTTCTCTATATACTCAAGGGTTCATATGTAAATTGTAATCTCTTTGGGTATATACATTGTTTAAATATTATTCCTTTTTTAGTTGTATTGAAATCTCTTATTGTAATGCTACTTTTCTCCCATAGTTATTTAACTACTTGCAATAGTTTTATTATGGTTAATATTTATAGTTAAAATAAAAATATATATTCAATAATCTTAAAATAGATGTAAATAAAAAATTTAATTTACAACATGTGATAATTTAGTAAGAACTCTAAAGAAAACAATTAACAAAATAAATTGGATAACATGGTCCGATATCTAGGTTAACATCACAAGTTACCTATATGCATAATAGTTCCAATAACTTTTATTAACAATGAGTATAATACTTATTTGAATCAGAGTACTTGGATCGATCACTCTCACCTTATGAATATTTTAGTGGTCTTGGCCTTCATTATGTCTATGGTATACTCTAGGAAGAACTGGGTCTTATTCAAAACATGTGTCATGCTCAACACAAGTGCTATAGAACCATGTTCAACACAAGTTCTTAACAAAGAAAATGCTCAACACAAGTGCACACAAGACTTGGCCAGGACAATCCTAAGTGTATACTGTACCTTAAGTTGGACACACACTGTGTTACATTCCCAACTCACAATTAGACTTAATCATTAACTTAGCATGATAATCAAGAGGATTAGTCATAGTTAATTGATTTGATATTGTAGAAATATCTAATTTAACTCTTGATTGTGAAGTAGTTACTAATGTTAGATAGTTTTGTAAATTAATTGATTTATATTATGAGACATGATAATGATACACTAGTCATGATCTTGTGGTCCTGAGTGTGAATAGGAAAATGAATGTCCTTCGAAGAAGGAAGGAGAGTATCATCCTAGAGGTAAGGTTAGACGTTGAGAAGGAAAAAGGTTTATTAGCCATCTGAGTATCAACTTTTTATGTCCTTCTAAACACCTTCATAAGTTGTCATGTGTCATGTCTCTTTTCTTAGTTTTCATGTTCTCTATAAGTCATTATGTCATTGATGCCATCATGACTAGTTGTGATGACCAGATGATGTTCTTGGAGAATCATCTCAAGTCAAGGAATAATCATGTAAAGAGACAAGGAAGTCTCTCATAATTTTTTTTTGTTCTCAAGGATATTGTTCCCTAGTCTTTCAACTAAGGATGATAGTTGATTTTGGTGGAGTATTACTCAACCTCGACAATCGAAGATCTTGTTGTGACTCAATTTATGTTTTCTATTATATAGTGATAATCCTTAAGGATGAAAACCTTTTTATAGGTTGAATTTCAATAATATTGTTATTATTTTACTTATCATAATATTCAATTACTATCAAATGCTATTAATTTGTTTTTAGTTGGCCTTGAGAAATGATGGAGAGCTTTGATCTCATCCTTTCTCACATGATGCATGGATCAAGCCACCTTTTATGGGAACTGACCAAGTGGAAAGGTAGTTACCTTCCAAAATGGCATGCCAAGAGTTGGTTGGTTATCAAGCTTTGATTATTCATTTTTGTGAGGAGACTACTGCTTGGGAGAGTTCATTGTTGGGGGTTTGTGAGCAAGATAGGAAAAGCTACACTAAGATAGCGCTGGAAGATTTGACGCTATGTGTAGCTCAAAAGAGATTAGGACTGGAATGATGTTCCCATCGAAACCATTGTCCAGGTAATATGGTGGACAAAATTCTATTTACTTTCGATATATTGAGCCTTGATTGTGTTAAATATCTACCAAAGATAGTATGATGTTATTTGTCTTATCGTATATTTAACTCAGAGGCACGAGACTTGTGAGGCTGTGCCATGATATATGTAAATATTTTCATAATCATGGCTCAAGGTTGTTATAGTCAAGCTATCATTGTTTCAAAGTTTTATTTCTTAATGTGTCTCAAGGCCTTATGTCCGAGCCTTACCATGTTATCTTTATGATGAGAATAGTCTCGAAGTCATAATGGTTGAGCTAACAACACAAGTAAACGTTCTTATGAATGAACTCATGGTTATAGAGCCGAGAAATGAAACCCACAATATTCTTTTTGATACTACACTTTAGGCCGTATGGCTGAATATTGAAACATTGAAACCTTTTCTTGAGACTATGCTCTAAGCCATGTGGCCGAGGTAGTGAAGCATTGTATTCTTTCCAGTGGCTAAGCTCGACACTTAGAAGCTGAGTAGCAACTACAATATGTTTTAACTATGACACTTGATCAAGGCCACAAGGCTGAGCCTTTTAGAGATGAATTCTTTTCTATGTCCGAGCTAAGGGTCTTATGACCCAGCTATAATACATTCTACATTTTACACTTTATGAAAAACTAGTGCTCGAAGCCATTATGGTTGAGATTGTTACCAAAGCATGTTAGACACACGTCATATAATGATGTAGTTAGAGCTTAAGATCTCTCAAATGGAGTAAAGAGTAACTCTAGAATAATGATAGTTATAAATGAATAATATAGTCACTTGACTATGGTAACAGCTGAGAAGGCAATAATACCAATAATATAATTACTCAACTGTGGTGATATCCAGGAAGGCAATTAAATGTTAGTGTGTTTACAACACCCAAACTAATACCAAGTCAGGCTTGTATGGAAAGCTGACTATGAATCATTTATAGGGTTAAATAAACTATCAAATATTATATACGTAAACCCTTGATTATGCAGGTGGTGAGACCATTCAAGATCATGGTCTCATCATGAAACAATTAGAAATGCTTATAGAAGAGTATAGACTTATTCTATATTTGTTTGAATTAAGACTCATTGGTTAATGTTATGAGTTATAATTCCTTTACTTGCTTAAGTGTAGTCTAATAGGAATGGTGTTTGACACCTAAAGCTCATAAGGATAAGAAGAGCTATTAATATTAATGAAGCTAATCTACTCTATCAAGGCATGGTATGCCTTGAGTACCATGAAATCAACATCATCATATGTGATGATTTACTATCAAAAATGTAAACCATGGGAGACCAAGGTGGTCAAAATGGTCGAATTTGATATGGAATGAAAAAAAATAAGGTGATGAGGAGTCACTAGTTCCTCATTACAAAGATAACCCATTTAATCATAACCAACCTATGATGGGAGTCAAATGTCCAAGTATGGACAATGAATTAAATGGATCCCACTCGTACTATACCTAAAGAACAAGGTCATTAAGAACTTACTATAAAACATGACAACTTGTAAGTCAAGTTAGGGTGGTGGACATATGATGATGTTCATTATGCAACGTGTATGTATGTAAAACTTTGGCCAAAGTAATGCATCCATCTCTGCATGCATTGTTAGTCCACAGTGTTCAAGATGGCCTAGTGTCTCCAGTAGTGTCATACAAGTTAGAGTGGATCTATAGTATGTAACCATGAGACATTAGGAAGGACACAACACCAAATAGGGTAGGGCCACTTCCAGTTAGGAAGATGAACAGGGCACCACATGTCCGTGGTTGGAGTGAAAGCACCAGGATGATGCTCTCCTTCCCAAGCATGAGACAAGCTGAGGCTTATGAAGACATGTCATTGGTTCCGGATATAGTGTTTGCATTTTATGACTAGTTGGTCTATTGTAATTTATTATTTAAACTATGATGCCTTGAGCATATCTTGTACTCGATTAGAGATGGTTACTCACTAAAGACTTGTAATTGATAACTAAAATGTAAGCTTTGTTATATCATGATTAGATTGACATGCTTAATTGATGAAAAGATTATGTTTCTTGGGTTCAAAATTGATTATCTCAATCAATTTGTTAATGAATAGCTTGATTAAGATACATGTTTAAGTTAAATCTTGAGCATTATGGATAGTGATGTTACATATGTTATCAAAGCTACCAGGTTCATGTTGGCAAGAGACACTGTGTGGCTTCATGAGTGTTGTCATTGATGGCAACAAAGTCTATCCCACACATCCGCAGTACATAGTATGCCTATACCAGAAGTTAGATTGAAGAGTGTTTTGGTCCAGTGAACAAAAATAGAGCATGCAGTAAGATCTGACATTCAGGTCCGGATCTCTCAAATGGTGTAACTCAGCAAGTTACGGACTTGGAAAAGTCAAGAGGAGTATCATGACTACTAGATTCTAGAGATTGAGCCTCTGGTGATAAAACATGGAAAATATATGAGCATCTGAGTGTTGGGTTCCTGACAAGAAGAGCAAATTAAGGAAGAATTGACTGGTAGAGTATCAGACTTCAAGCCGGATGAGAAATTGATAGTGACCAAGCTATTTGAGGGATCATACAATATTGGCCAACATGTTTAATGACTTCAATGTCTATGATTTTGATATGCATCACATATCAAGCATGGATTCAGCCGATAGATTAGTATTTTGTAAATAACTTGAGTATTCTGATTGCCGACTAGAACGTAGTTGAAATCCTTTATGTAGATATATATATACCAGATGGATTTTGATATAAAGTAGTGTGCAGACATAATGAGATAAGGTGCGAAGAAAGGTAGAGATAAGTAAGGAAGCAAAAATACAAATCCGGTATGTAACAGAGTAGCAACACTAGAGTAGAGGAAGAATGAAGTACATTAGATCAGTATATTGAGCTAACCAGAACTAAACTTCAGTATTTCTGGATGCCTCTCATCAATTCAAATACCTGGTTACCTTCTATAAACTTTGTAGATAGTGAATCTCTTGTAGGCAGTGTGCCTCTTGTGAGCAGTGTGCTCAGGAAGTGAGCCCTAATTAGCATGTGCCATTATGTTCCTTTTATTCTTCTAATAGAGAATACAATCTTGGGTTAGTCACCTTGTGGTTTTTTCCTTAACAGGGTTTTCCACGTAAAAATCCTTGTGGTATGTGTTAATTTTATTTCTTCTCTGATGGTTATGTATGCTTATATGTTTTGATGCTGCACTAATTGTTAAATGAGAAAATAAAGTTAATATATTTGAGATAACTGATTCACTCCCCTCCCTCTCAGTTATTTGCCTTATTTCCAACAATTGGTATCAGAGCCAAGTTCTTCTAAATAGAGCCTAACAGCTTGAGGAAGATCTGGGAATCTCAATGGATATGTATGGTATGAAGGAATAACTTTAGTCTACCTTAGATGATCTTGAGCAATCTCACTCTGAAGTCAACAACTTGAGAGAAAGGCTCAAACAAGCTAATGATTTCATAAATGAGCTAAAAGAAAAACTGAGTATCTCTGTGAAAAAGAGAAAGGAACTAATTCAAAAATTAGCAAGTCAGAGTGAAGCCAATGATTCTAATGAAGATCTGAATGAAAAAAACAAGATATGTGAGAAGCTATCAAAAGAGGTGGTTATGGTAAGGCATGAGATGGAATCAGGGGTTATGAGATTCACCCAAGAAATTGAAGTGAAAAGGAAAATTGAAGATGATCTAAAACAATCTCTCAAGGAGAAGACAGAGGACTACCACAAAATGGACAGAATAATCAGGCATCTTGAATCTAATCTTGAAGAAACTAGAGATAATGAAGAACAACTTGAGAATCAAATAGACACTCTTAAACAAGATCTTCAAATAGCAAATGAATACAAAGAGAAATTCAAGATAAGCTCAGCTACACTTGAAGTTCTTCTTGAAAGCCAAAAGAGAGTAGAGGACAAGTGTGGTTTGGGATATGAGAAAGGTGAAAGCTCCGGATCCAGTCAGAAGAACTCTGGATCAAGAAATCAAAGAAACAGGCCTAGAAGACCTCTGGTAAGGCAACCAAATGCTCAAAGATATCCATCCTTCAATGGATACTACTACAATTGCAACAACTTCAGTCATAAAGCAACTCAGTGTAGAAGAAGAATGAATTAGACTAATTCATCCTTCTCCAAACAGTGTTTCAACTGCAAAAGGTATGGTCACAAATCTCATGAATGCAGAAATATGCAAATAAACAATTCATTCAATGGTAGATGCTTTTCATGCAATAGAATGGGACATATGGCTAATCAATACAGATCAAGAGGACATCAGTCAAATATGCAAAGAAATGTTGTCTGCCACAATTGCAATAGATCTGGTCATACTTCCAAATTCTGCAGAAGTAAGAATCCAAATAAATAGTGTTCGATGCATCATAATCAAAATCAAGATAAAGAAAAAGGCAAAGTGAATGTAGATGAAGTTCAAAGGGAGATAAGAAAGATTTGGGTAAAGAAGAGTATAGAAAATGTTGGTGATGAATCCGCACCAGAATCTAGTGCTGATATTCCTTCTAGAAACTAAATAGATGAGCTCTAGCTCAGGGGGAGTCACAAAGGAAAATAAAATTCCCGAGCTAGTCAATTAGTGCCTAAATTTGGCACATGAAATGTTGCAGATTAAAGGGTTCCCATAAAATTATCTATTTAACCCTCCATGAAAATATGAATGATCCGCATGGAGTTTTGCAAGAGTTTAATCATCCAAGATTGATCCAGTCTGATAGCCATCCAGTAAAATCAAGATTTTTATAATCAGATCTGGTGTGATTCAAAGTGGAGATATCTTGATCTACAGATTCATGGCATGATTGGAGGAAAGAAGATACATTGTCAATTTTCACTAAAAAAGATTCTAAGTGCATCTCAGTGATTCAGAAAGATCTCTCTCAGAATAAGGCAACCAGATGACTTAAGTTGTGCATTTATTGTAAAAGAAAATTAGGGTTTGCACAGAGATCAAAGGGTTCTTTTACTCATCATTTGCACATTTGCATTCAAGAAGAAGAAAAGAAGAGCTTTGCATCAAGTTTTTACAACCTTCTCAAAGATCAACCACAAAATTTGATTCAACCAACGATTTGTTCTGGCTCTTTTTCCTGAACCCTGAAGCATAAAAAGGTACTTCCATTTTGAATATCTCTCTCTGAATATTTTGCAAAAATGGCTATTGCAATGGTTGTTAAGATCACTGATAGGCCGCACCTAAAATTCAAGAAACATCCTTACAAATCCCTAGAAGTTGATCCCTTAGCCACTTTTTCTAGCATTCCGCATGGGGTTCTGCACATAGAAGATGTTAGGGTTTACATCCATGCCAATATTGAGGAATTTGGAGAAACTAAGTTGATGGACATCTACCATAAACAATTAATAGATGAAAATTTTGAACTCAAACCTCAATACAAGGCCCTCTGAGATAAGCACTTTGGACATTGCATCCACTTTCCCTATTTTGTAGAAGATGAATGGGTCTGGTATGTTCTTAGAAGAATACATGACAATTTCATGTGGTTGATGAAGCCCTTCAAGATAACAAAAGATGCCATTAGGGTAGTAACTGGACTGCACTCATCCAGTGGGTTGCCTGCACTCAAATATGTCAAGAACTAGACAGTAAGTGAAGCTACCGGATCTAAGTTTGACAAAAGAGAAATCACAATAGAAGACATCACAGATCCGGATATCAAATTTGCCTCTATGATAATTAGTTATAAAATCTATCATTCCAGCAAGGAGAATTATGTGTCCGGGATTGCGATATATACAACATATCAAATACTAAGGGAAAATGCAGACTATGATATGTGCGACCTTCTCCTGAACCAACTATTAGAAAACTTGTAGAAGATCAAGAATGACAAGAAGAGCTCATTCAAGTATGGGTGTCTAATATTGTGTCTATTCTTCTACTACATGAATGAGCTGCCCGGATCAAGTGGTTGGGTATGGCAAAATGACAGACCCGTTGCCATATAGATCAGAGACTATATGTATGGACTTGGTGATGCTAAGGCTCAAAGCACAGCACTCTGGGGATACTTTAAAAACTTCCAAAGTATGATGCAGGCCAGAGAAAGAATTCCTCAATCCATAGTTGAAAAATACAAGGATATAGTGTGTTTTATGGTAGACACTGATCAATGCCTAATGGAGGCAGTTGAGCCCAGAATAGTTTGGATTATGCCAATGGGATATGAGGTTGATGAGAAAATCTTGGAGCTACATATCCAACACTTGTTGAGTCAGCCTAAGGACCCTAAGGCAAAAAGGTTTGGAACCTTTCAAGAATTAAGTGTAAAGATACATGTTGAGCTGAGGCAATCGAAAATAAAAAGGAAAGTTAGAAGGGAAGTAGAGGAAATTGCCAAAAGATATGACATATCAAAAGAGGTAGTTGATGCAAATAGAGAGAAAATAGAAAGAACTAAGAAAGAGAAACAAGAAGCAGAAATAGAAAGTGTTCTGGTGCAAGCCTCCTCCTCGACTAGATCCTCCAAGAGCTCTACACCTTCCACCTCTAAGAGCTCAAGAGCCTAAAAAATAGAAGCCAAGACATCCGAAAAGGGATAAAAGAGAACAAAAACAAAGGCCACAAGGTCCTACATAAGCCAAAAGGATGATGAAGAAACAAAGACGGATGAGGAAGTTAAGAAAATGAAGAAGAAGAAGAAAACATCTGGGGAATCCTCTACTAGCAAAAACAAAGAAGAAGAGGTATAAGAATTTTTTGAAAAGCCCACTCTTTCTATTAATGATATCATCAAGGTAGTCACTATGGATGGAAATCTGTAACCAGTAATATAATTTTATGATGATTATAGTGATATTGACAAAAGGATCTTGGAAGAATCTACAGTCAGGTACCTGAATATTTATAATAAAGCATTTATTGAAATCATTTCATTAATTCCCAAGAGTCTAGAGAAGGTGCTTGAACTTAGAAAGGAGAATGCTAAGGCAAAGGACTTAGAGATCTGAGAATAGATTGCTATTCAGCTCTATCCTTCCATTACTCCAAAGCAAATGAACATGATATTTAAAGACTGCAAGGATGAATTCTAGAGCAAAGCAAGAATGAACAAACTAATGCTTGGAGAGACTCATCAGGTAGCAAGAGAAACATAAGACATTCTCTGGAATGCCTTCAAAAGATTCAATCTTCCTATTATAGAGGAAATAGATGAAGAACCCTCTACCATGGATGTCAAAGGATTAAATGTATCAAAAGAAGAATCTACTGAGAAAAATGTAGAAGGGCCAAAAGAGATGGATGAGGAGAAATCTAAGGACTTAGATTCCTCTATTCCAGAAGAGGAAGTTCATGAAGAAGTTAACATCTCTCCTCCAGATCCCACTGTAGATTCAGGAACTGAAGGAGAATGAAGAAAAGAGGAGATAGTGAGTCAAGAAGAGGAGAAAAAGGGAAGAGAAGAAGAACAAACAGAGAAGATCTTTGATGACAGCTATAAGATTCCAAAAGGAAAGAAGGCTCAATCTCCAACAAGAGACATTGTAGAGGCAGTGAAGAATTTCTTGACCAAAGAGATGAGATAGATGAACTGGAGCTATTCCAAGGACCACTAAATTTTAATTCCCTCTCTCCGGTCCAGACAATGAAAATAGCATCTTTTACCCAAGCTAAAGCAAAAGAAAAGCTTCTAAAATCTCACATGGAAGACTGTGAACTGATAGAGATTGCTTTTGGAATGCTAGAGAAGATCATGCCATCCTTCCAAAAGGATCCTTTGGCCTCTCCATCTAGTAATTTGAAATCTCTAGTTAACTCTGCTAGCACCCATTTTGATTCCTTACAGAAATCTACAGAAGAGAAAGTCCAGAAAGAGTTTTTGGGAAAGAGATTCACTAAAGTACAAGGACTCATAGATAATGATAGGAGGACCCTAGATATTGGGATAAAGAGATTAGAAAATGCTCTTAAAGATGGTGGGGACATGTACAAATTTTTTCTATCCTGGTCTAAGGTGACATAGGATATTGAAAAGAAGGTGAAAGAACAAGAAGGTAAACTGTCAAGTTTATCTCAGAATTTTGATCCCCTCACCACATCCATAATGAATCAAGAATGCCAGGCTATTGCCATTATAAATGAAATTAAGAGGCTGGACAAGGAGAAGAAGAATATGATAAGTAGGATGAGTGAACTTAGAGGGATAATTATCCCTAAGTTAGAAGCAATGCATGAGGCCTTAACTGATGCTCAGACCATAGCCCGGACCAGTGATCCGATAGACTTAAGAAGGGCATAAGCTTAAGCATTTTTGTTGAGTGGTCACATCTCAATTTTGGACAGGATGAAGCAGAGCTAGGCAATAGAATTTGTATAGTTGAAGACCACTTTTGTGGATATACTCAAGTATATATAAGTATAACATGTATATATACTTATGCAGCTATATATAGGTTGATTTTTGCAAAGTTTTGGTGTGTGGATTCCACCCTTTACCATTTATGTCAAAAGGGGAGTGAGGAGTAATGAAAAATGTGGAATCCAGCTAAGGGGGAGCTCCGGTAAAATAATGCACAAGACAGAGCATCAGCCAAGGGGGAGTTTGTTGCGACACTTAGTCATTTTTCACTAAGTATTGGCATCAATGGCAAAGGGGGAGATTGTTGGCAAGAGACACTGTGTGGCTTCATGAGTGTTGTCATTGATGGCAACATCCGCAGCACATAGTATGTCTATACCGAAAGTCAAATTGAAGAGTATTTTGGTCTGGTGAACAAAAACAGAGCATGCAGCAAGATTTGGCATTCAGGTCCAAATCTCTCAGATGGTGTAACTCAGCAAGTTGCAGACTTGGACAAGTCAAGAGGAGTATCATGACTACTAGATTCTAGAGATTAAGCCTCTGGTGATAAAACATGGAAAAGATATGAGCATCTGAGTGTTGGGTTTCTGACAGGCAGAGCAAACTAAGGAAGAACTGACCAGCAGAGTATCAGACTTCAATCCAGATGAGAAATTGATGGTGATAAAGCCATTTGAGGGATCATACAATATTGGCCAACATGATTAATTACTTCAATGTCTATGATTTTGATATGCATCACATAACAAGCATGGATTCAGCTGATAGATCGGTATTTTGTAAATAACTTGAGTATTCTGTTTGCCGACTAGAAAGTAGTTGAAATCCTTTGTGCAGATATATATACCAAATGGATGTTGGTATAAAGTAGTGTGCAGACATAATGAGAAAAGGTGTGAAGAAAGGCAGAGATAAGTAAGGAAGAAAAAATACAAATCCGATATGTAACAGAGCAGCAACACTAGAGCAGAGGAAGAATGAAGTGCATTAGATCAGTATATTGAGCCTAACTAGAACTAAACTTCAGCATTTGTGGATGCCTCTCATCAGTTCAAATACCTGATTACCTTCTATAAACTTTGTAGATAGCGAGTCTCTTGTAGGCAGTGTGCCTCTTGTGAGTAGTGTGCTCAAGTAGTGAGCCCTAATTGGCATGTGCCATTCTATTCCTTTTATTCTTCTAACAGAGAATACAATCTTGGGTTAGTCATCCTGTGGTTTTTCCTTTAACAAGTTTTTCCACATAAAAATCCTTGTGTTATGTGTGTTAATTTTATTTCTTCTCTCATGGTTATGTATGCTTATATGTTTTGATGCTGCACTAATTTTTAAAGGAGAAAATAAAGTTAATATATTTGAGATAACTGATTCACCCCCCCTCTCAGTTATCTGCCTTATTTCCAATAGTTCAATACATGGACCTAATGTGTTCACTACTTGATGATTATTGTATGCAACATTAAGTATGCTAATGATTGGATGTTCTATGTCAGAATGGTAAAAATTAGAATCACACATCAAAAGAAGGTAACGAAACATGGACATTACCTATGCCAACAAAAGATTTTGAAGGAATGAGCCTCCATGAAGGAGAAACTTGAACAGATTGGATGCTTGATAGGTGCATGGTTATCTGATGAGGAAATTTTTTCTGATGTAGTGAAATGCATCAAGTAGGAGTTAAGGAAAGCTAAAAGAATGGCTGCCCCTAACTCTACTAAAGCATCAGAAATACCCTCTGCCCCTAAAGCACTAGCTGAGGGAAATAACCCTAAGGATTGTAATGTACCTAAGGAGGATGTGAAGGAATACCAATGTGTATCCTCACCTCCTAAGACTAAAAAGAAAACATGATTATGGGAAGTTATCCCAAATTGTAAATGACTTGTAGAAGCAAGATGTAAATACAATTTTGTAATTTTATGGATTATATGTAATCTAATGGAAAATTTTGACAATCTTTCCTTTCTTGTTAAAAGTTGCATGAATGTGAATAGATTTGTAAAATGAATGAATTGCATAGTATGGAAAACTAATCTGTGATGAATCTACAAACTTTAGGAAGAAGTAGATTGTAGTAAAGGTTCAAGTTAGAACTAGAATGGAGGATAGCCAAGATGAAGGAGCACCTTTAGGGCAATCTGAGTCTAAATTAGACCAAATCTTGACTTTGTTGAAAGAAACAAGGGAGAGGGTGGAAACTCTCAAACACAAAGTGGGAGGCTAGTCAGAAGATAGATGAGATGATTATGATGGGGGTGATGGCAAGGAACACCATAATGGCACCACCCAAAGCTAGTATAGATAAAATAACTCCACGACTAGACATGAAGGGGATAAGAGGAGCCTTATGGCTATGGAATTCTCTCATGACATGAAAAATGTCATGCCACCTAAATTTGATGGATCTGTAATTAGAGATGTCGCGAAGGCATGGATTACGGAGATGAAGAAGTAGTTTGAATTAGAAATTATAATGAGGTTACCAAAGCTATCTGGGGAGCATTTTAGCTAGTGGGTGAAGCATCCACATGGTGGATGAACAAAAAGATGGAATTAGGCTTGAGGTCTACAAGCCTTACTTGGGATAGGTTCGTAGAACTATTTAGGAAAAGATGGTTGTCTCAATTATTTTATGATCAAAAACTTATAAACTTTCAAACCTTGAAACAGGCTGCTATGACTATAAATGAGTATTGGGAAAAATTCACCCAACTATTGAAGTATGTGCCACAGTATCAACAAGATGAGAAATTCCATGTTCGAAAGTTTATAATGGGGTTGAATGCCAAAATTAGAGGTGAGGTTAATTTTCATAGTCCTACTACTATGGAACAGGTCTATGAGAAGGCCATCAGACAAGAATAGAACCTGAAGGCTATGTCAACCTATAGGGAAAGAAATCACAAGAGATATAACTAGTCTCAATCTTCTCAACCCTCAAGGAAAAAGGGGAAGAAATAGGAATATACTGAGAAGAATGATAAAGGGGCCAAAAATAAACAAACTTAGTCCAAGGGAGAGAAAAGGGGGAAAAACCGCTCTAGGAAGAATGGAAACAATTTTGGAAAACCTCAAGAGAGGCAAGGACTAGTTGGTGGATGCTACACTTATGGTAAAGATCACTACACCAATCAGTGTCCCAACAAATCACAAGGAGTGCAACCAAGAAGGAATCTTCTACCCTCCCAGCAAGTGGCATTCCAACAATGTATCCATGCGGCCTTGGACAATCGACAAGCCAAGTACCAAATAACTCTCGTAGAGAAAACATGTATTTTATTTGGAGTTTCAATTTTAGTTTTAATTAATACATGTGCTATAGAATGTTTTATTTCTCCCAAAATTGTAAATAAGATACCTAGAAAAGTAGGATTCATGGAAAACACTTGGTCTATAGAATATGCAAATGACACCAAGGCTCAGATAGAGTAATGCCTATTTGAGGCTCAGGTTGAACTTCCAAGATTTTCCATGGAAGTAAATCTTTATGTAGCCCCACTTGGCTCATATGATGATATCCTAGGGATAAATTGGCTATGGAGATATCGAGCCCAAGTTGATTGTTATGCCAAGATAGTAGAATGTTTGGATGATTTAGGAAACAAAGTTTTTCTCCAAGGGAAACCTAGGGAAGTCAAACTAAGGAAATTTTTTGCCTTACACGTGAAAAGGACATGGAGAAAAGGATGCCAACTTTTTGTTGTCAAGATGGACAAAATGGATGAAATAAAGGCAACCTACTTCCAAGATGACTTGATGTTTTATAAATCCCAAAAATTTAATGAAGTAGCGATGGAGTCTATAGGTCAAAAAAGATCATATATGGACAAGTATCCCTTCCTCAAAGATTTTGAGGATGTATTTGTTGAAATATACTGGACAACTGAGAGGGGGGTGAATTAGTTGTCACAAAAACTTAGCTTCACATGCATATCAAACCATCAACAACTAATTATTCATAATCATATTTAACTATGAAATCATGTAACCATTAACTTAATCACAATCACACATTCAGCATAGTAGACACCAGATTTTTACATGGAAAACCCTAAAATGGAAAAACCACGGTGGGTGTTAGCCCACAAAAATCTATAAGTTATAGCAATACTAAAAAACAAAGGCTCACTTCCTACAGGGCTCACTGGCCAAAATGCTCACTGTAAAAATGGATCACTACGTAAGGATGGCTTATTGCCAAAGGGTGGCTCACTACCAAGATGGTGAACTAATTTAATAGCATATGTTGTTATATGGAGCCTAATCAGACTCGAAGGTTAAATTTGCCCCACTTTTATCGGTACGGTTTCCCCCCAAATTCCTATGGGCTCAAGGGGCAAGACAATTTTTATTATTATTTTATTAAGGCGTGAGGAGTTATTTTTCATTGATCGACATAAGAAAACCCTATTTTGTAACTGACATAAGTCATGATAAAAATAGCTAAGGGTTAGGGTTTTCATTGATATTGTATTGTAGTATTTGCAACAGTATTGAGTTGCAGGGATTGCTGGTTATAATCAGTTTGATTTACTGGATAATAATATTGGACTCTCTGTTGGTGGATGTAGCCCAAGTTTGGGTGAACCACATTAAAATTGTCTCTTATTATTATTTCTATGTATTTTCATTTCTCTATTTAATCTTTATTTGCATTTAATTGATATCTTATATCGTCTAACCCCAACAACATCTACTCCATTCCAGGGTTTAGCTCCATTGAAGCATAATATGACTCCTCTGCTCTACTCCTTCACACTTTTGCACTTATCTCTTCATATTCGTAACACGTACTCCTTTTCACAACTTCATTACATACTTTTATACAATTCATCAACCTTGGAATGTACATCAAGGTTGACATTACATTCATCAACCGTTGGATCAATCTCCAAGGTCAGCATTACACACATACATAAAATAAGTCTAGACCTAATACAAATTAAGCTAAGAAAAAAGATGTAAAGATGTATGTGGATCATGCCACGTCTTATCTAGGACTCAAACATAATCCTCCATGCCATGAAACCCTTCTACAATCTTCAAGGCATCTCCACAAATAATGAATTCAACCAGGTCGGCTAAGACTGATGATAACACTGGGTCTGCAAGAACATTTTTCATTCATCATCTAATTTTCTCTTTGTGGACCAATCCAAAGGTAGGAACATGATTAGGAGACATCCACAAGCACATTATAATCACCAAGAACAACCTCACAATCTCTAATCACTCTGTCAATAAGATTCTTCAAACCAAAGCACAAGAACAACACTATCAGCCACTATCATGAGTAAAATATAGCTTACGGACCACCAAATCACAAACTGTTACATTTGAAGGCACTTAACATCATCACAGACTCAATTCTAGAACTGCAGACCAAAATACTTCAATGTGGAGGAATGTGGAGCAAAACACTTTCTCCCTGTCACCACCAAACATACAGAAAAATTAGTTTTCACACTGGTGAACACAACTTACTCAAATCTTCATTCTGAAGGCTCAATCTTTGAATATAACATCTTCAGACAGGATTATAAATAACTTCCAATCCACAAGTAAAAAATATTCATTCTACAAGAAATGCAGAGCATTCTTTTGGAATATTCTTCTGCATGTAATACATTATTTCTACTGCAATTCACTATTTTTAGAAGATGAGCTAATTTTCTTCCTCAACATCTACAAGCAAGAGACAAAATGAGGACACAATTCACACTAATGACAACATAGATATGTTGACATCAATGACAAGATTAGGCACATACTTGAAACAATCTTCCCTTTGTCATTGATGGCAACATATGATGTGAAAAACTAAAAAGAGCAACAAAACAACATTCTCCCTCTTTCTCATTACACATCTGCATCGTTTCTCCCTTGCATTTTTCATGTGATTTCTCTCCCCCTTTGACATCAATGGCAAAGGGCATATACTTTCATGTTGCTTCTCTGATCCACTTACTTTATCAAAAACATCTAGCTACTCCCCCTAAGAAGTAGCCTTCAAAACATCAATCCAGATCAAAGAATGACACTTTGAGATCCACTGGATTGATGCATTCCTATGCATCTTAGTTTAGGATAGGAGGGGTAATGACCCCTAACTTTTCTCTAAGATACTCAAAGTTATCTTTAGGCAGAGGCTTAGTGAAAATGTATGCAATTTGGTCCTTTGTGGACACATATTCCAAATTTACTTCATTCTCTGTCACCTTTTCTCTCAAAAAGTGATACCTTATTGATATGTGCTTTGTTCTTGAGTGCATCACTGGATTATTTGAAATGTTTATGGCACTTGTATTGTCACAAAAGATTGCCATTAGATCTTCATACACAACTCTTATATCCTTCAAAGTCTACTTCATCCATAACACTTGAGTGAACCAACATGTTGCTGCAATATACTCTACTTCCGTAGTTGACAAAGCGATTAAATCTTGTTTCTTGTTCAACCATGTGACCAATCTATTACCTAGGAAGAAATCACCTCCACTTGTACTCTTCTTGTCATCAATATCTCGAGCCCAATCTGCATCTGTATAAGCACTGAGAGTGAAATCATTGTCCTTTGGATACCATAAGCCATGATCTAGAGTACCTTTTAAATACCTAAGGATTCTCTTGACTGCCATCACATGTGATTCTCTTGGATCATCTTGAAACCTTGCAACAAGACAAAATACATGCATAATATCAGGTCTAGTTTGAGTTAGATAAAGCAATCCTCCAATCATGGGTCTATATTTTTTCTAATCAGCCTTATGTGATTCATCAGTTTTTCTCAACTTGCAACTAGTCACCATGGGAGTATATATTGGTTTAGAGTCTTCCATCCCAAACTTCTTCAACAACTCTTTCACTGAGATATGAAGATTCCTTTATCTGATTGATTTATTTATAGACCTAGAAAGAAATTCATCTCACTAAACATGGACATCTCAAACTCTTTTTGCATTTCACTAGCAAATTTTATACACATACTTTCATTGCCTCCAAAGATGATATCATCAACAAAAACTTCAACAATCAAAATTTGATCACCACTAATTTTGAACTAAAGATTACTATCAGTAGTATCTTTATTGAACCCTAACTACAATAAGTCCTTATCCAACCTTGCATACCAGGCTCTAGGAGTTTGCTTGAGTCCATACAAAGCTTTCTTCAATCTGCATACAAAATTACTTTGGTCTGATAGCTTAAATCCTTTTGGTTTCTCAATACAAACTTCCTCTTCCAACTCACCATTTAGAAATGTAGACTTCACATCCATTTGATACACTTTAAAATTTTTGTGGGCTGCAAATGCCAAAAATATTTTGATTGACTCAATTTGAGCTACAGGAGAAAAAGTCTCTTTAAATTTTATTCCTTCAATTTGAGAGTATCCTTTGCATACAAGCCTTGCCTTATTCCTTACAACTCCATTCTCATTCATCTTCTTCCTGAAAACCCTTTTGGTTCCAATAACATTTTTGTCAGTAGGCCTGGGAACTAATTCCCAAGTATCATTCTTTTCTATTTGCATTAGTTCTTCCTCCATGGCTTTTACCTAGCTTTCATCATTGCATGCTTCATTCACAGTCTTAGGTTCAACCTTTAAAAGTAAATAGTAATTCACTTGTTCTTCTATAGCTTTTCTCCTTGTCAACACACCTTTGTTTTTGTCATCTATAATCTGATATTCAGAATGATTGATCCTTACATACCTGGGAATCTTGACAACATTTTCTAGAGTCTCTTCTTCATCTTGACTGTCTACTTTCTCATCTTTTTCTTCATTCGTTATAGTCACAAGTTCATCTAGTTCATAGCAATTTAGGTTTGATATTCTTTCCTTGCCTTCATCCACTCTCACATTTGCACTCTCAAAATATTTTTGAGCCTTTTGTTATAGCACCAGTAGGCCTTACTCTTGGTAGAGTATCTAAGGAAGAGTCCTTAATTACACCTTGCATCAAACTTTCCTAGATCTTCAACTCTTCTAATATAACATTTGCTTCCAAAGATTTTGAAATATTTTACTATAGGAATTTTTCCATACCACAATTCATAAGGAGTTTGAGTACCATTACCTTTCACTTGAACTCTATTTTGGATGTAAATAGTAGTATGAATAGCCTCTTTCCAAAAGACTTCCAGTAGATCTACTTCCTTCATCGTTTTCCTAGCAGCCTCTTGAACTATCATATTTTTCCTTTCCACAACTCCATTCTATTGATGAGTTCTAGGTGCAGACAACTCTCTTTTTATCCCATGCTCTTCACAGAAAATGTTGTATTCATTTGATGTGAACTCACCTCCTCTATCAAACCTCAATCATTTGATCTTCAACTCTATTTCATTCTCAACCATTGCCTTGAAAGATTTGAATTTCTCTAGGGCTTCTGATTTGTCTCTTAAAAAAGTAATCCAAGTCATTCTAGAATAATCATCAATAAGCAACATGATGTACCTATCACCTTGTAGACTTCTCACCCTTGTAGGACCACAAAGGTCTATATGCACTAGATCTAGCAAACTGGCAAAAAATTGTTCTTTTCTCTTGAAACTTGTCCTTGTCTGCTTTCCCAACTAACATTCCTTACAAATTGTATTCGAGGGTTTCACAAGTTTTGGTAAATCTCTCACAGTCTAACCTGAACTTATCTTTACCAAATTACCAAAGTTTATATGACACATCCTTCTATCCCACAACCAACTTTCATATACCTGGGCCAGTAAATAGTAATATTTAGTTCCTCTTACTTGATAGATGTTACCTTTTATCTTCTTACCGGTAGCAATCATAGTTCTGGAGCTTTCCATGATCTTGCACCCATTGTCTTTGAATCTTAGATCATATCCTTTGTCACACATCTGACCAACACTCAAAAGATTATGCTTCAAAACCTTCACATATAGAACATTGTCAATATTATGCTTTCCATAAAATGAAATAGATCCTTTTCCACAAATCTTACCAACTGCATTATCTCCACACCTAACCAGTCCCCCATCATACTTTTCCAAACTTACAAAATTACTTTTGTCATCGGTCATGTGATGTGAGAATCCACTATCAATAATCCATTCATCCTTATCTTTCTCAACCTGAACATCCAAAGCACTTTTTTCCACTGCTTTCTCTTCCTTCACACAGCTAGCAGAATTAGTAGACACATGATCTTTAATAGCAATAAACATACATTCATTTGCACTAGTACTAGCATCATCAGATTCATCATCAAAATCTCTGACATAGTAGCATTTCCTTGGAACTCTAGGCTTGCTCTCATATTTTTTTTATTTTTGTTACATCAAAAAATATCCCCTTGGGGGCTTTTCCCTCTTAAGGTTTAGCTCCTGAGTCTTGTTTATGCATTTAGAGTATGTTTCATGTTAGATTGACTTCCCAATGAGAAAACCCTAAAGTTCCATGGCAATTTGGACTCAAGGGAGGCACTTGTGACAAACTTGTTGATGTATGCTTTTACACATAATCAACTTGAGTTAAATTCACAAGGGAACTTAGTCTCTCTTAAAAAGTATGGAGAATTATACAAAGATAATTCTCAACTCCAAGGCTTCGGTAGTCAGTTCTTGACTGTGTTGGGAAGTTTAGTGGGTCGTTGTGAGCTATAATGTTCAAGGGGCCTTACATAAACTAAAGTAATTTGTGACTTATTGGACTCACTCTATTTATGTAAATAACTATAAATTACACCAAAATTAGTGAAGCTTTGCATGTATTTACCATTTTATAACAAAAGCTTTGCATAAACTTTGATAAAACAAACTTTGCTTCTCAGATTTATATGAAAGATATCAAAGATCTTTACAATTCCTCATTATTCATTTAAACATATGACAATTTCCTTCATATTTCTACGTGCATGCTATTTATTTATGATTTTTTGGGGAAAAGTTTAGAAAAGATAGGGCTAGAAAATTCAATTCTATAGGAATTATTTCTCTGCTAGTCATGTATATAAGTTTAATCAATTGCAATGCTTCAAAGGAGTAAATTCCATGTATTCTTATCCTAAGAAGTATCATGAATTAACATACAAAAATGTGAACAAAGGAAATACACTAAAAAATGCCTAAATCTAATGCACTCTTGAAATAGACGTAGCAACTAGATGTTTGCATTCATTAATATATGAAAAGTCTTTCAAATTTACAATGTATTTTGACATCAAATTCTTTGAAAACATTAGCAATTAATCAAAACTCACAGATAGTTTACAGATATAGGGAGAAATTGGACATTCCACATTATCCCTGCTATAGACACAGGTGCATTCCACTTCACACAAATTCAGCTCAATGTATTTTACTTCTCTCGCCTAAATGTAACATATGTCTTTATCAAACTCTATGTAATTAAAATGCCAGTAGTAGGGTTCTTTATATAGATTTGAATTCTCCCCTACTACGGCTACAAAGAAACCCAATCAATAGTTCTAATTCAAAACCCACTAGATCTACGGTGGAAAACATTTCCCAACCATCCCCCAAAATATCTCCAGGAATATTCCTTTTCGCTCAAAGGATGCCATTAGGATCTTTTAAATATACAACATTTTCATTGACTTTTACATTCACTGACTTATACAAAAGAAAAAACAACCACCACCCAAAGTGCCTGAAATATCCCAAAAAAGGGAATTATCCTCGACTGCCAGTGCCTATCTTTGCATCATCTTCTTGTTTCTTCAAATATTGCATATACCTAGCTATCAATGTCAATATAGAAGTATGAGTACTTATTTTTCTTTCCTTCAATGTATATTGTTGTCACTCAACCTTCTCTTTCAATATCCTGGTTTGTTGTTCCATATCTTCTCTATTTTTCTAATATTTCTTTATCTTAGCACTTAATTCCAAGATGGAATCAATCATCTCTATACTCAGACTACCTGAAAGATTTTCTAGGCAGGGTGAATAAAGGACTTTAAACTCTTTTATTGTAATACTTGCATCATACACTAGAATCTCCAGGCACTCATGTCCAATAAGCCTCTGAATTATCTTCATGTGCCTCTTTATTATGTCATAATCCTTTTCCTCTAACTCTTGAGTATCCTCTATGCATATTTCCAATATCTCTTCTTCAAACTTCAAATCCAATTTGTATCTCACCATTAGATTTTCTATCTGTGGTGTAGTTATTCCTTCATTTATCAGTTCTTCCACTTTCTAATTCATGGCCTCAACTTGGCTAAATTTTTTACCACTTTCTTTTACTCTAGATTTACAATGATGTAAAATAATATTGCAATTATTTCTCTCTGTAAGGTCAATGGACCAGCCGGTAATTTCTTTCTTTATTGTACTCTCTCAATTTTGAATAAATGCATTAAACCATTTCTCAAAAAAGATTTGTTTCAATCTTCTTATTCTCCAATTTAGTAACCTGGTCCTTTGATAAAATAGCCAAGTCTGCAGGTAGATCTAGCATGTTGATATTGGGGTCAAACACCCCTATATGAATTGTTGCAGTTGGACAATATGTCCAAATAATCATGCTTGTCCTTATCCTTCTTGATCATTTCCATGGTCACTTTATTCATGTCATTCCATTCTGCGATATGCTGCTCTCTAGTCATATACCTGAGATCTATATTCAACAATTGGTAGTCCTCAAGGCTCATTTCTCCTTTTGCCTTGTCTTTCTATGGTATAGCTAGTTCTAAAGTCCTAGATCTAGATGGAATTCTTTTCATGGATGACATAGTTCAAGCTTTTCTTTTCTCCTTTTGTGGATGTCCACCTAACAAACTCTTGATATCAATGGGCACCAACTGTACTTCTATCCTTTCCTTTCTAATCTCTGATCCTATCCAAGCTGGTATCTCTTTACTTATTTCTACTCTTTTTTCTTCGTTTATCACCTCTTCCTAAGGTTTTTCTATTTCTGTTTGCTCTTGTTTTTTCTCTTGTTGTTACTGATCTGGAGGTGGCTGCCTATGTACCTCTGAGGGTGATGCATTATCTTGGTGTTGTGGTCCTTCCTCTTCACTCTCCTTTTCTTCTTCCTCTTCTTCTATATCTTCATCATCATCCTTCTCAGTATTTCCATCCTCTGAATTCTCTTCTTGTTCACCTTATTCACTATTAACATCAATAACATTTGAAACATTAACATCAGAAGTGCCTGCTCGCATTACATCCCCTATTTGCACCTGAGTTTGAACTGGCACCTCTTCTATCCCACTTATCTTTTTTCACTATGATGGTGGGCCAGAAGATAACTTTGTTTCCTCCATGGTTTTTCCTCCTTTTTCTACTTCTTCTACTTGTTGTGCAATAGCTTGCACCTCTTCTATGATCTTCGGTGACACCAGTTGACTAAAAGGGCCTACTACCTCTAGGTTTTCTTGTATATTTTCATCCTTTGTCATCAAACTTTGTGTCTTTTCTATCTGAACACTTTATTTTTCCATTATATGAGAGGTCTTTGATGTTCCTTCCTTTCCTTCATCCTCTATTCCTATGTTAGCTCCAAATTGTGACCCCTCCTCATCACTACTTTCTTCATTTATATTCACAATCTCTCTTACCTTCTTGACCTCGTGGCCTTTTGACTCTTGCAGCTTCTCTTTAGTCAACTCTTGCTTGACTTTCATGTAGCCTAGTCTTCTCTCTTCTTGTGTAGATTTAGTAGATACGGGCCTCTACCTTGTTTCCATCCATGGAGCATCAACTATCATACTGGGTGTTTTTGTTCTCCCTTTTGGGGTACTTATGATCATAAGCTCAATTGTATGATGTCTTGTTGGCACTTCTTTAGTTTGTACTTGTTCTACAGTGACCCTTGATGTCTGTGACTACTCCATATTATCCCCTTGGCTTGATGCTCCTTCTTCCATGAATGTCCCTGAAGGAATGGCAATTGTAATGCCAAGAGCATAGGGATCCAAAAGTGTGGCATTTTCATCCTTATCAAGGACTGTATTTTCTACAAATCTTCTTCTCTTTTCATAAAAACACTCTAACTCATCAATACTTTCTCTTTCTCTCTTCTTTCCCTTTTTCTGATAAGTGGCTACAATACCTTGAGCTTTCAGCTCTTCCATCTTATCATTTAACCATGTTTTAGAAAACAAAATAACCAGTTTGTTTATTACCTCCAAAGATGTCTCTATTGTTTCTTCCCAATTGGGTTCACCAATGGGTAATAATCCCACTCCTTTGCTTTCATTACTGTTGTGTAATATTTTACCATCATCTGTAACCTCTTGAGGCACAGTGATTTCTCCCATGGTTCTCATTTTCTCCACTATCAATCTTTGATGAGCCCTTTTCCTCACCTCTTTCTTATTCTCACAGTTCAACCAAAAATCTTCCATATGTATCTGATGCCTATACTTCTTGTCAATGTAGTTTTGAATTTTGTGAAAAGGGTCAAAACATCTAGCTAATTCAAACTCCTCAAACCCATAATATCTCAACTCCTTCTCTAATTCCTAAGCCACATCCTCATTGTAACTTGAATAATTACCAATTATCCAAGGAAACTTGATGTTTCCTCTGCCAAATTTCTTCTTATACATTTTGAATACATTCAAAATCTGCCTTGTGAATTTCAACACAATTAATCGTTCTAGAGGATATATTGGCAATTTGAATGGCTTACCCTCAAATCATTTGTTTCTAATGTAAGTGAAGGTAGGAAATTGTATATACCAAGAACTAAAAAGACTTATAGCTTTTGCAGCCTCCTCTAATAATCTTCTATCTCCATCCCCTCTTAGAATTCTCAACACATAAGTATAAAAAACATCATTCACTAGTGCATACTTTCTTAATGCATTTTCTTCCTATAAATCTAGATAATGATCATACACCAATTTCTGACCTGGGCCACTTCCCAAGGTACCCTCTCTGTTTATTCCAACCAATGGTGACATTCCAACTGTACAAGCATAAACTACATAGGAAGACAAATGAAACCTTCTATTCTTCTTGAATGCCATTATTTATTTGTATATGGTTGTACTAATTGCTCTAGTCCAATGAATGGTTCCATCCTTCTTTTCCCTAATATATTGGATGATGGTGAACATCCATGTCTCAAACTTTGTTACATCGTTTAATCCAGTCATTCTGCTTAACAGTGTAATCATGATGTGCACTTCCTCTTTAAAATCAATCCTATACAAACTCTTCGGCACCCTTATAGCAACTTTAGGCTTGTTTTCTGCTGTATACCACCCATAAAAGATAGCATTTTTGCACTCTTTCTCATTTTTTTATAAAATCCTCAGCACATTGATCAATATCAATGTCCATCATTTTCTCTTTAATCTCTAGCCCAAAAGTTCTGGCTATGCTCTCTGTAGATAAATCCGTAATAGTTTGCCCATTATGCATTACATTTCTAGTGCTCCAATTATATTGATACATGCACTCTAGTAATAAATCCTCAGCCTCGATTGCCAATGAGAATCCAACAGCTCGATACAATCCCTTTTTCTAAATTTCCTTCATATTCACGGTGGCATCTGACACCATGATTTTTAGTAGCACCTATGTTGCATCATAATGACCCATGTTTGTATCTATCACCATTCCTCCTGCGCTGTATGTCAAGGATACGTACCCCCAAACTAATGGCAACTCCTTAACTATTTCCTTCCTTGGTTTTCATTCTTTCTTAACTTTCTCTCCTTCCTCGGTTGTAGTATCCACCTTGTTTTGTCTAGGTGCCATCCTTCCAAGAATTTATACATTTTACCCTTTTATTTGTGTATAATCCTAGGGTTTTTACCACCATTTTACGTTTTTACTAGTTACCCTAGGGTTTTTTCCTATCTTTTTCTAATAAAGATTTTTAGAATTTAATAGTATCAAATTCTACTTGCATAATTAACTACAGTAATGACTAACAATTTGCATCTTCTTAATGAAATTATTGTAATTAACCCTAATTTTGCCTAACTATAATCCAACAGTGTTTCATGTACATACATATAATTTGCAACCATTCTAACCTTATGAATATCGACCCCAATTACCATTTCAATCTTTACCATTACCGTTCCGTGAATTTCCGTCCAGCCCTTCCAAATCACCTTTTCTCATTCTATGAAAATCTTCTGCAGTTTTACCCTTGAAATGCAATTATGAAATAACACAGTCAAATTTTACTTTATCTCATTCAATTTCTACATTTTAATGTTAGTTGTGCATTGAATATTTCAATTAATGCATACAATACAAACTACGCCTTTTTTCTGTTTAATTTTGCATTTTAAACTTTATATACTCCATTTTCTTTGTATTTCACACTTTGTATAATGGGTTTGTATATCACTATGAATATTCCTTTGTATATCACTATGCATATCTTTATACAATCCCCAAGACATACACACTCAGACCTATGCAGGTTTATAAAACATATTGCACTTTATTTCACACCCAGTTTTGTATTTAACCTTTGTATTCTATAATGTACATATGATACATATATTCGCACATACAAATGCAGAATTGAAATTTTTTTCCATTCCACTTTGATTTTACGTCAGTTCTGACATTGTATCCTTACCTTTTTGTATATCAATCTTTAATCATCGAAATATACCACTCAGACTCCAGCTCATTTATGAATTGCTTTTCATTAATTTCATGTCTGACTTTGTATCTCTATTGTTTGTATCACTTAAGAATTTTACATTCAGACCATATCAATGTGGACCCCACCAAACTTATACAATATTTAGCCTTTTAACTACATCGGGTTTTGGTATCTACTTTTGTATCTTGTAATGTATATGCAATATATACATTCCAACATACAAACGTGGACTTCAAATATATCTCAACTTAGTTTTAACCTTTCATTAAATCCAGCATTGTATCTTTGTTTCTTTGGTATATTGGGTTTGTATGCATAATACATAATACATATATAGACACGTTGGGACCTCAATTTGTTATGAACCATACTCTAATTATTGTTAGGTCCGCCTTTGCATTTTAAACTTTGTATATTACCTTATGCATAGTGAATACATCCTGCGATAATGCATCTGTGGGCCTCGCCAAACTTAACCACTTTTAACTTCTTTTTAAATCCACTATTGTATCTGTATTTTAGATGCAAACAC
Organism: Cunninghamia lanceolata; assembly: GCA_027924645.1. Taxonomy (NCBI): domain Eukaryota; kingdom Viridiplantae; phylum Streptophyta; class Pinopsida; order Cupressales; family Cupressaceae; genus Cunninghamia; species Cunninghamia lanceolata. The sequence goes on from BSBN01000739.1 coordinate 6,094,929, forward strand.
TTATGCACACAGATATAATATAACATTTTTTCAGATTTCAACATTTTACTAACCAGGTTACATATTTCTTTCGAGTTCACCTTGTATGTTAGCTGATTTGTATATTGAATGCATGATTTAGAACATACAATACAATACCCAAATATAAACGTAGATTCCATATTTTATGCACTTAACCTCTGAACCTAATTGGGTCCGCCTTTGCATTTTAAAGTTTACACATTTAAAATGTATATACAAAGGATGAGATACAAAGACCGATTATACTCTAATACAACACTATTAGCACCTCACATGCAAATAAATTTGTATATGACATACGAATTTAACTAAACATTCATTTTACCAAAACCCTCATATTTCACAAAATACTAGGAATTTCAAGTTGGTTCAAAAAACAACTTTAAATCATTTTTCACACAGAATTCCCTAATACCTTCCATTTCTCTCTAACACTGGGTATTTTGTTTCTTTCAATCATTTCTTGCATTACATACCTTTTTCCCTTTTACCACCAAGAAGGACCAAATACAAGCCAAAAAGCATGAGCCACAATAGGGGTCCTCATTTTGCTAAAGGGTAAAATGGGGTGTGTTGTGAGCATCACAACAAATAGCAACCAAATAAAACAACCAAATTCAAACCATTAAAGTAAACAAAATGAAATGAATTCATAACTTCCAACTTCCTCATATGTAAAAATATTAATCAACCTGGACTAAATGTATTCAATAAGGTGTATGAACCTTTCAAAAGAGTTTAAGTGTGTGCATGTGATTGATAATCCTCATCTTGAAGATGAGTTGAAAACACTAGTGACTAGTGTTAAGCTACATAGTTGATTTCATCCCTCATAGCCAACTGGATAGAGCCTTGCTTCTAGCAGGTGTCCATAGCCTTAGCAAGGTTATCATTGCAATTATCCTAAGTAGAGCCCCACTGCCAACAGGTGTCCATAGCCCTGATAGAGTTACTTAGATGGCCTAATGTGGATTTTCAGTATAATCCTTTTCTCTTTTTTTCTATATTTGATTTTGTATGATATATAGATTCATGAGATATTATCATGTAAGTTCATTATGCAAGGTGTGGTCACTTGCTATTTTAAGCTGAGAATTGCAATGGTAGCAAGGGTGACCTCTGCTTTTTCACTTAACACCTACACTAGTATGTTCAACAAACCCAAGGCTTTTGGGTGTGTCATTATGAGAAAATCTCCTTAAATATTTCAACTCACAGTTATTGAATAAAATCCTCCATAGAATAAACGTCTCACATTTATGAAAGTTTAACAAGTCATGTATAAATTCCAAATGATTCACCTGAATTTCCCAAATTTTGCTATTTTTAGTGGTTGCCAATCTACTCTTGCATACCCTGAATAAAATAAAAACATCCTTGCAAAGGAAACACAACAAACCACCAAAACAACAAACAAAAGAAAACCACAAAACAACCAACAAAACTAAAAAACAAATACAACACATGCCTATAGAATATTTATAGTATGATACATAGTAGGGTTGACTAACTTTCTAGGCTTGAAAGTAATGCTTAATGTGTTGACCATTAACAAGTACTGGCACATCTTTGCCAGTTAAGGTTTTAAGTCTAAAAGTATTGTCCCCTATAATTTTTGAAACCTGTAGTGGACCTAACTACATCTTATCAAATTTTCCATGGTTCCCTTTCTTTTCATGAGCTTTATCCCAACATAGTACCAAATCTGATATCTTGAATGTTTTAACTCTTGCTCTCTTATCAAACCACCTTTTAACTATGGCCTGATGCTTTGTGACTTTGTCAATGGCTTGGTCCCTTTTCTCATCTAACTATAATAGCTAGACCAGTCTAGCTTCTCTATGATCATCAAACCCTAGATATTCATTAGCAAACTTCTAGGTAGGAATTCCTAAGTTCATTGGGAGCATGGGATCAGTCTCATATACTAAGTGATATGGTGCATTGCCTAAGGCTAACTTAACTTTCATTCTATCTACCCACAAATCATATTTTAACAATGTATTCCACTCTTTGGGGTTTTTGCAATCAGCTTTTTTATGATGTCTAGCAAGATTTTGTTAGTAGATTTTGCTAACCCATTACCCTAAGGATAATAATTTGAAGAAAACCTTCAGAACTATTCCATATTCAAACGCCCATTTAGAAATTTTCAAAGAGGAAAATGTAGGGCCATTGTCATATACCAAAGAATAAGGAGCTCCAAACCTAGTGATGATGCTCTCTTCAAGAAATTTGATGACAACTTCAGTAGTGGAAACTTTACAATACATTGCCTCCGTCCACCTTGTACAATAATCTGTCATCATCAGTATGAATTTGTCCTATGGATGATGGAGGATTGATGACTCCAATGAAATCCAGTCCCCATTCTACAAATGGCCTAGACTCTATAACTGGCTGCAGTGGATGAGCCTGATTTATCCCTTTGTCTACTGTGATTTGACATATGTGACAACTTCTGATATGGTTTTCTGTATCCTTAAATATCGTAGGCCAATAGTACCCTAACCTCAAAATTTTATGAGTAGTTGCTAAGTGGGAACCATGATCTATTCCATATTTATTATACAGTTCTAATAGCAATTTATCTACTTCATCCATGTTCAAGCATCTTAAGTATATGCCTTCATGATTCTTCTTGAACAATAAACCTCCTTGCACCATATATCTCTGCACTTTTATTTTTAGGGCTCTCCTCTAAGAAGATTTCATCCTATTAGGATATTTTCCAGATATAAGGAATGTGTTTAGGTCATCATACCAACCTGATGTACCATTAGTGTTTAGTACATACTGTTGTTTCACCAAATTGGAATCAGTATTAGCTATTATCTGTACTAAGGCCTAGCCTTTGACTAACTTCATTGGAATGATCTCCATGTCAAACTCCTACAACACTATTATCCACTTTGTTCTTTTCTCTCTAGGCTCATTTTATATTAATAACATTTTTACCACTACATTAGGCACTATGGCCTTTATCTGACTTCTCAAGATGTAGTGTCTAAACTTTTTAACTGCCCTTACTAATGCAAAAGCCTATCTTTCTATCTAAATACTTCAACTAAACGTCCTTCAGTGGAGCACTCATGAAGGTGATTGGTTTCTCTTCATTCTCTTCCCCTTTTTATGTTAAAGCAGCTACAAATGAATGTTCTGATGCAAACGAATAGATGTAGAAAGGTTTAGTATAATTTGGACTCGATAATACAGGGGTATCATAAATAGCCTCTTTAATGTCTTCAAATGCTACTCTGGCCACTGGCATCCACTCTATCTTAGCATTCAATGGTTGCACTATTTCTACAAAACCAGTGATAAACTTTCTAACAAAGTTAATCTTACCAAAGAAAGACTTTAGTTCCTTTTTACTGTTAAGCAATTGTAGCTTCCTAATTCCTTCTACTCTATCTGGGTCAATGGAAATTACATTCTCAAAAATAATGTGGCCCAATAATTTCCCTTCAGTCAACCCAAATACACATTTCTTTGGGTTAAGGGATAATCCATACCTTTCACACCTTTTTAGTACCTTCCTTAAATCTTCTGCATGTGTTGAATGTTTTAACTCTTGCTCTCTTATCAAACCACCTTTTAACTATGGCCTGATGCTTTGTGAATTTGTCAATAGCTTGGTCCCTTTTCTCATCTAACCATAATAGCTAGACCAGCCTAGCTTCTCTATGATCATCAAACCCTAGATATTCATTGGCAAATTTCCAAGTAGGAATTCTTAAGTTCATTGGGAGCATGGGATCAGTCTCATATACTAAGTGATATGGTGCATTGCCTAAGGCTAACTTAACTTTCATTCTATCTACCCACAAAGCATATTTTAACAATGTATTCCACTCTTTGGGGTTTTTGCAATCATCTTTTTTATGATGTCTAGCAAGATTTTGTTAGTAGATTTTGCTAACCCATTACCCTAAGGATAATAATTTGAAGAAAACTTAAGAACTATTCCATATTCAAATGCCCATTTAGAAAATTTCAAAGAGGAAAATGTAGGGCCATTGTCACATACCAGAGAATAAGGAGCTCCAAACCTAGTGATGATGCTCTCTTCAAGAAATTTGATGACAACTTCAGTAGTGGAAACTTTACAATACATTGCCTCCGTCCACCTTGTACAATAATCTGTCACCGTCAGTATGAATTTGTCCTATGGATGATGGAGGATTGATGACTCCAATGAAATCTAGTCCCCATTCTACAAATGGCCTAGACTCTATAACTGGCTGCAGTGGATGAGCCTGATTTATCCCTTTGTCTACTGTGATTTGACATATGTGACAACTTCTGATATGGTTTTCTATATCCTTAAATATCATAGGCCAATAGTACCCTAACCTCAAAATTTTATGAGTAGTTGCTAAGTGGGAACCATGATCTATTCCATATTTATCATACAGTTCTAATAGCAATTTATCTACTTCATCCATGTTCAAGCATCTTAAGTATATGCCTTCATGATTCTTCTTGAACAATAAACCTCCTTGTACCATATATCTCTGTGCTTTTATTTTCAGGGCTCTCCTCTGAGAAGATTTCATCCTATTAGGATATTTTCCAAATATAAGGAATGTGTTTAGGTCATCATACCAACCTGATGCACCATTAATGTTTAGTACATACTGTTGTTTCACCAATTTGGAATCAGTATTAGCTATTATCTGTACTAAGGCTTGGCCTTTGACTAACTTCATTGGAATGATCTCCATGTCAAACTCCTGCAGCACTATTATCCACTTTGTTCTTTTCTCTCCAGGCTCATTTTATATTAATAACATTTTTACCACTGCATTAGGCACTATGGCCGTTATCTGACTTCTCAAGATGTAGTGTCTAAACTTTTTAACTGCCCTTACTAATACAAAAGCCTATCTTTCTATGTCTAAATACTTCAACTGAACATCCTTCAGTGGAGCACTCATGAAGGTGATTGGTTTCTCTTCATTCTCTTCCCCTTTTTGTGTTAAAGCAGCTGCAAATGAATGTTCTGATGCAAACGAATAGATGTAGAAAGGTTTAGTATAATTTGGACTTGCTAATACAGGGGTATCATAAATAGCCTCTTTAATGTCTTCAAATGCTACTTTGGCCACTGGCATCCACTCTATCTTAGCATCCTTCTTTAGCATAGCATTCAACGGTTGCACTATTTCTACAAAACTAGTGATAAACTTTCTAACAAAGTTAATCTTACCAAAGAAAGACTTTAGTTCCTTTTTACTGTTAGGCAATTGTAGCTTCCTAATTCCTTCTACTCTGTCTGGGTCAATGGAAATTACATTCTCAAAAATAATGTGGCCCAATAATTTCCCTTCAGTCAACCCAAATACACATTTCTTTGGGTTAAGGGACAATCCATACCTTTCACACCTTTTTAGTACCTTCCTTATATCTTCTACATGTGTGGATATGTCTTTAGAAAACATAGTTAAATCATCCATGTAAATAACAATACATTTACCTAATAATACATAGAATGTAATGTCCATGGCCCTTTGAAATGTTGCACCTACATTAGTCAAGCCAAATGGCACTCTCCTATATGCATAATTTCTCCATTTGCAGGTAAATATTGTTTTTAATCTATCATCTTTATCTACTAAAACCTAGTTATAGACAAAGAATCCATCTTGAAAGGACATCATCTTATCTCCATTTACTACCTGTAGCAGTTTGTCTAATGGAGGCAAGGGACAATTGTCTTTTTCAAACACCTTATTAAGGTTTCTGAAATCTACACAAAGTCTAATGTCCCCACTTTTCTTTCTAACAGACATTAAGTTAGCTACCTAGGTCGAATGCCTCACTGGAAAAATTATCCTAGCTGACAACAATTGCCTAACTTCTTCAAAAATCAAAGGCTCTAATATAGCATTCATAGGCCTTTGTTTCTACCTAAACAATTTTACCCTTGGTCTTAGTGGAATTACATGTGTTATAATAGAGGTATCATAAGTTTTTAAATCCTCATAGGTCCATGTTATTACATGCTTATATTCTTTCAACACCTCTGTAATTTCTTTTCTGAATTTCTTAGAACAAGATTTTCCAATTAAAACATTCTGAGGGTTCTCTTCTCTTCCTAAATTGAAGGGGTCACATTTGCCTCCTTTTGTTTTGGGAAGATCTTTCTGTCTAACCACTCCAACGAAATCAAAGATCTTCTCCCACTCGATTACCCCCTTAGGTAGGATATTACTCTTCAAGTCTACTATGTCTTCCTCATCCCATGATACTTTGGGTCTCTCTTGTTCATCAATAATATGAGTTTCAAACACTTCGTGACTAGTGAGGAAATCTTTGATTTGTTGGTCTCCTTTAAATACTTGAAAATGAGTCACATTGTCTGGTATGCTCGATATGTTTACCAGCTTTATTACAAATCATTTTAGACCTGATAAAGTCAAGGGTTCTAATGTGCTAGCAGCGACTGCTAATGTATCTGGCCTCTAATTTAGCTCTCTAGGGATATGTTCAATATTAAAAGCATCAAAAGACTCAATTAAATCCCATACCCTATGCCTGTAACTGACCATTTTCTTGAAGTTACATGTATACAACCTTCTAACTTATCTAACCACAAGTTCAAAGTCAGAGAATACCTTAATCAATTTTACCTTTTTCTTAATGGCCATAACTAACCCATAAACCAGAGCCTCATACTCTGCTACGTTGTTAGTACAAGGGAATTGGAGTCTATATGCTGCTAAAAAAGATTTACCATTTGGATCAACAAGTTCAACTCTTGCTCCTACTCCCTGCTTGGATTTAGATCCATCGTACTTTAGTGTCTAGATGTTACTCTTGTGATTTTGACCTATACTTTTGGTTTTAATAGGAATAACCCTACTTATCTCCTATTCTATAGCGGCATACCTATTTTTGTGTGTTTTTGTTGGAACCATATGTACTATTTCCTCCTCTATTTGTCTGCAAGATTCAGACAGACTGATATCTTTTACTTCTGTATCTGCACCTGATTTCTTTAACATTGTATTATCATCATCATGAAAATATAACTTAGGGTCATCCAACACATGTTTTCCTTTTATCTTTCCCATTGATTCTACATATTTCCTATGTTGATATTCGATTATATCTCTGCATATGTCACAATTTTCTTCAGAATGAGTGATTTGGTGAACCCTATGCCAATTCTTATGCAGACCACACTGGACTTGAATTCCTTGTTGTATGCATCTTTCCATTTCTTGTCCTATACTTTGACCAAAGTTAGTCATGATACTGTCTTCTTCATCAGAAGAACTATGATCAAACTCAATGTACATATTGGTTCCTTTATCAGCAGGTCTTTCTTTGAAGTCAAGAACTAGAATTTCTTCTATTTGGACTCCCCTGTTTGACACTCTATAAACACCTAGTTCAACAGATGTATATAATACCTCATTTGTCCAATTGTACTTAGTAATCATGTGTTTGTAGAGTCAAACTCTATGTTTTGATTTTACTTGATCGTGGCTCATAGTTTCTATCAGTTTCAGTATTGTCTTAGTTTTTGAGTATCTAAGTGTCAAGAATATTGCCTGTGTTCCCCTTTTTGCTTCATAGTTTCTAGATGCAACCGAAATGTGCCATGTATCCTTGGCATTCTTTCTTTTATTCAAATTATTTCCTGCAAGCGGAGTGTACCATGTGTCACTATCGTGGGACTTGGTGAAAAAGTTCTTTTTTTCTTGCTTCAAGCAAAAGTTGTCAAGTGTCCTTTTATTGCAGTAGTAGATAGTGCCACTTGTTTTCTTTCTGTAATAGCTTTTGAGGCACTAAGACACATGTGGTGGGATGTTACAACACAATTTTTTGGATGCAACAAAGGGTGCCATGTGTTGCTTTATGGCGGATGGCACCACGTGTCTCTATTTTGAAAGGTGTCGATAGAGAGGGTGGGTCCTGCAAAATAATGTTGCAAGTTTATAAATTAATGTGGAGAGTGACAAGTGTCATTGTCGTGGGCATTTAAAATATAAAGTGAATAAGCTTTCAAGATTGCAAAAGCCACCAAGTGTCCCAATTTTGGTTCTCCGGTACTACCACGTATCAAGAAATAAGTGTGGCAGATGGCAACAAATGGCATTATTCTGTGTGTCCCTTTTTGAATGAAAAGGAAGCTGAGCAGTTTGTGGAAGATGCCACATAGCAGTTTTTTGGAGTTGTTGGGAACTCATGGGTGACACCACATGTTGCAACAAGACTATGAGTTACAGTGCCACATTTTCATTGCTCAACCAATGAGCGCGCAGGGAAACACGGTTGCAGATTTGAGGAGATTCTCAGTCTTAGTTGAGTCCTAGTTTTGTTCAAGCCATTGAGATCCTAATAGTTAGGGTGATCTTGAGTCAAATTTTGTTGCTATAAAAAGAGGAAGATGTTGTAATTGCATACAGACATTATTAATTAAGAATTCAGAGATTTTTGTGGTGATCAAATTATATCATGTTGACTTAGTTTAGCTATTTCTAAGAAAGAGGCCAATATATTTGTGCATGTTTCTATGCCTTTTGTATTTTGTTAGATTATTAATGAAAGAAGCTCTATTATGTGCCATTGGTGGTATTTTCTGTCTCTATTTCAAACTTCTAACTTTGGCCTTTGATTTTAAATTCATTTACAATCTGTCTATGTTAATCATGCAACATTTCCTCTTTAATATAGTCAAATCATGAGAATTTGATCATTGTGCTAGTTGTTTAAATACATTTAAATTAGGCACATCGTCATAGAATTAGGAGTTCTATTTATTGTATCTGTAATCTTATTTTTTCTTCCATTTACTTAAAAAACCATTGAAATAGGAAGAGCCAGCTTTTGTAAAATCTAGAGGTCGTTTTGAGTGTCAAGTTCCACATTCTTAAAACTTCCCATGTTGGTGCTGGAATCCATACAATTTTATACATCAACAGTTTTTAGCATGCCTGATGGGACCTTTCTTGAAATTTTGATCAAGATCATATGAGCCAGAGAGCCTCAAGGAGTCAAAGCTATGGACCAATAATAAGAGCACAGTTAGCTACTAATCTAGGGATATTACTGCCTCCATTAGTAGCCACTCCAAGAAGAAGAGTAAACCAAGTAGCAACAATACCAACCATAGCCATGGCAGCACCTGCTCCACCATGAAACTCTGCAAACTAGAACAATAACAGTCCTCTCATTCTTCTGACACCACTAGATACTTGGGATCCAATTCCAACTAATGCTTTGAAAGCTTTACCCAAATTCAGTGGAGAAGATTCTAAGACACCAGGGGAACATCTCCAAGACATATCAAATATGTGTGCAGTACATGTTATTACCATACAAAATGTGGCTATCAGGCTATTGGTGGCTTCCTTCAAAGGGAAGGCTCTGGATTGGTATAGATCTTTGACCCCAAATTTAATATCCACTTGGGACTAGCTTGGATATGCCTTCTTTGCAAGATTCAGTGAAAAGGCTAATTAATCTTCCCTACTACAACAATTGATCACTATAAAGAGGGCACCACAAGAAGCTATAACAGACTTCAATACTAGGTTCTAAAAGACCTGGGATAGAATCCCTACTACAACTAGGCCACCATCAGGTCTGGCTATTGTATTCTACCTCAAATCTTTCAATTCTGATATATCCATAATGAGTCAGTCCTTGGGAGGAAAGACCCTACCAGAAGCATATGAGTTGGTTGTAAGGGCTGAGAATAATCTAATAGATGCTAGAAAATTACCTCCAAGGCCCCCTATACCTATGCTCCCAGAAATTTCTATCCCCCTGCCTCAAGAAGTCCCTAACGCACCATCTTTACCTGTGTCCATGTACACCTTCCCGACATCTCAACAACCAACTGTATCAACACCCTCTGCCCCTCCATCTAAAATGGATGATGTCAAGAACATCCTAAGGACCTTTTCAAATGAGATTATTAATCTCAAGAGGCAACATACTTCCTACCCAAAGCCTCCTTACTAGGGATTCTAAGGAAATAGACCCTCATATCAACCAAACCAGAACCAAGGTTCTCAAAGACCAAATAATCCTAAACCTTCAAACCAGTCAGGGTTCCCACACCTTTGCAAGTTGTCCCTCCTAACCCAAGTAGAGAAATGGTCCCTGGACAAAATAATTTAATAGAAGATACCAATTCTTGGTGTTTTCCTTGCAATAACTCCCATATGCCTAGGGATTTTCCTAGGGGCAATTTACAACAGAAGATAGCAGAACAAAGGAGGCAGGAAAATCAAGCTATACTGTCTAATGCTCCTCCATATCAGTCACCTAGTGTCTAGAATGTAGTAATGGTGGCTCAGATGAAAGAAATGTCTATTCAACAAGAAGAAGAGATTGCCCAAGAAAATGCTTTGTTTTCATGGATTGAAGATTAAGATTTAGTATTCTTAAATGAAGCCTCTACCTCCAAGAAACCCTTAATACAGTCTGATTACTACACTAGATCAAAAAGAAGGATGGTGGAATAGCCTAAAGCTATGAACAATGAAGTAGCTAGGGTCCCTCCCTTCCAGGCTCACTATAATCTGGCTTCAAGACAGGAAATACCTCAGCCAACCCAGAATCAAGCAGTCTCTAACCCAGTACTGGAAAGAGAAAAATATCCTTATTACCCAAAGACATATACATTGGGACCCATAAATGTGCTAGAAAAACTGAAGAAGACCCTTGCTCATGTATCAATATGGGATATGCTAGCCATTCTTGAGCAAAAGACACTATTGCAAGAAGCACTGCAGATTCAGGTTGATCCTAAACCTGTCAACACAAAAGAACGATTCACTGACAAAGGGAAGGCTCAAAGCAAAGACACTCCACCTCTATGGATAGTTGCTCTACTAAATGTTGCACCAGAAGTAAGTAAATCTAGGCCTGAGCCATTTTATTTAACCTTAATAGCAGGCAAGAAATTGTTACATAATTCAATGATAGATTCAAGAGCTAGTACTATAGTCATGCCAAAACAGATAGCAGATGCTTTAAAGATAAAATATGAGTCACTAGATAAAGGCATCATGCAACTAGATGGGAAGTCCATCCAAACCATAGGAAGGATTAAACAACTCCCATTGTAGCTATATACTTGCCCAAATATCATTATCCTGCAAGATGTAGCGGTTATAGACATTCCCCCTGTCTTTGGTCTATGTTTATCTAGAGATTTCATAGCTAAGATAGGAGGATACATGTGAATTGATTGGTCACATATGATTTTGAGAACTAAGTATGGAACAAAGATTAAGGTACTATCTGAACCTCTATCCAAGGATCATATTACTAAGGAACTAGCTCCAAGAATTGAAGCATCACATGCTATGATGAATTGGGAGGAGAGAGTTTTTGTTGAAGAATTGGGAGAATGGACTAAATATGACCAACAAGAAGAAGAAAACAGTCAGCTGATGACCATGATGCAAAGTGACCCTTATGAAAATTATGACTCTACTGGTTTAGGCACTTATGTTATTTTTGAAGAAGGCCAAGAAATACCAAATATTATAAGGAAAGAGGTATCTAAAAAAGAAGATTCTGATGGCAACTCAAAAATTTGGAACTTGAATTTTGATTGGGCTAGAAGCAAAAATGGTGATAGAGTAGGTATATGTCTCACTGCTCCAAATGATGAGAATGTTTTCAAAGCCATACACTTTCAATTTTCTTGAACAAATAATGATGTTGAGTATGAGTCTTTGGTACATGGTCTTATGCTGGCCAAGAAGAAAGGGATTAAGAATCTAGTGGTCAAAGGAGATTCAGAACTGGTTGTGAAACAAATCAGAGAGAAAGTTGTTGTGCCTCGCACATGCACCCCATTTCCCAAAATAGGGACTCCCTCTTTCAAATTTGGTCTAGAGTGTCAAGTAGATTTTTCACCTCCTAAGTGGTCAAGTGGTCAAAGTACATTTTGGCCATGTTTTAATGATGATGTTGAAAATCATTTTAGGAATCTGCTAAGTTAGATCTTTGTATCTCTTATGATGGCCTTGAATAGCCCTTTTGTGCTAAATTGCATCCCAATCGACATTTGCGCTATTTTGCCTCCTGACTGATTTTGCGTTAAAATCCTTCATCATCGACTCTGGCGCTAGTTTCCCTCCCGATGGACTTTTGCACTTAAATCAATTGTCTCTGACTTGCATTGTATTGTTCAATCACTGACTAAGTCAGATGAGGCCAAAATCCCTGCAAGTTCGAAGGGTCTCAAAGTCCCGCAAACTGCATAACATTGAGTTTATGGTCACAGCATTAGAAAGACCATTCACTAACCAAGTCTGTCACTTCCAATTTCCCTGCCAAGTCACGTGAAAACCCTAGTCTATCGATTGACATTGTATACATCGTGCATTAATGGCAATTTGGTTGGAGACAATAAAAGGATAACCCACATTATTTTAATCATTTTCTGCATTTTGATAAATATTTTGGAGAGCCCCTTTGCAACCTTTGCAACCTGTTGAGCATTTTTTGCCACCATTACCCTCAAGTTCGATCCCGTGATCGCTTCCTGCCTATACAACCCGGACGCATTTTCCATGACTAACTAGGTAGGGTTCCACCTTGCCTCTTTGAGCTTTTACTGTGGGCAGTTGGGGTTTCATTTCAAGTACATTTTCTTTCTAAGGAACGCATTTAGGGTTTCAGCTAGGGTTTTGTGCATAAACTATTTGTTTCTCCCTCAAAACCTAGTTTGAATTTCTCCTTGAAAACATAGTTGGATTGCCATGAGCTAAAAGAATAACTTAACTAGGCTTGGCCATAGTTTGACAAATTTGAACCCTTTTCATAAAATGGAGAATCATTTGGTCTTGGCAACAAATTTGGGTCCAACTGACCTGTAAACATTTTTTAGCTCATCCAATTGGTTGGTGGCCATTAAAACCCACGTTGCACTTTAAAACCCATTCAGCGCTAAAAACATTGACTTCTGACCTACACAGCTTTGTCGCGTTAACTAATTAGATCGGTGGGACCTCAAAACCCCGCAAACTTTGGAAATCTATTTAGCACTAAAAACCTTTTGTGCCAAACTTGAACTAAAAGACTCTGTCTCTAACTTGGTCAGACACCTAGAATATCTCCACAAATCGGTGACCTCCAAAGTCCTGCTAAAAATAAGAAAAATGGCTTTACGCTAGAATTGATCCCATCCAACCTTGCATTGAAACACTCCTTCACCGACTTAGTCGGTTGACCACAAAACTCATGTAGGTCAGACAAATCCAAATCCCATGCATTTGTGATCTCAAAGAGACTTGTGCTAAACCCGACCGACTAACTAAACAACCAATGAAAGGTTGGTGACCTTCAAAAGTCATGCAAGTCAGTAACATCCAAAACCCACGCAAAAGAAAGAATATGAACACTAATAGGACCTTGGGTTGGACGAGCCCATTTTTCCCACTGAGGTCAATAGACCTCAAATTTAGCACTTTCTACCTATAGATCAGTTGACCCTAAAACTAGCGCAAATGATGCAAAATAACTGTCTTAAGAACTTTCAAAGGGGAAAATGTCAGGAATGATGTAGTTAATGTTGTAAAATGTAGATTATGATGTTTTTCATGCTTTCAATAAGATGTCTTGCAACATTAAACATTTTTTTTGCATACATTAATGATGAATTGCTATGAAGTAGGTGCAATGGTAATAACTGATAGATTTGTGATTCTTTAAAAAGGGCATATCAGTAGTATTAATAGATTCATTAAAATTCATCTCAAACTTAGGAGTGCATGGAAAATTCTCAAGGTATCAAACTTATAAGGTCCAGTCTTGTAGATTAGATGACTGCCTGAGCTCAAGCCATGAAGTATGAATTCAAGGGGATCCCTCTAGAGACTAAGATTCATTCTGGGTGGAGTGATGTAGGGGACACTGATCTGGGTCACATAGACTTAGATGATTTTAGATTGAGAATCTTTGGCCCAAATCCAACTCCCCGGACCAAAACACTCAAAGACAGTGGTATATCATAGGCTACTGCCTTCCCCACCTCAGTGTAGTGTGTAGAATTGATGGTAACATGTGCAAATAGATATGATATCATGACAAGGAAAATTCAAACTACTAACAGGGATATCCTGGATGATTTAAGTCCACCCTCTCTAGCTAAGACCTTTGATATTCCATGGCACACAGTTATGACCATGCCAAAAAAACAAGGATCAGAGGGGACTTACAACAAAGATGTGGAGGGATGCAGGAAACACATGAATTATCATTGGGCCAAAAGAAGAAGGTCTGCCCTCAGTAAATTTCCCCAAGTGCTATATAGGAGTGATTTTCATGATGAGATTGGAGATTTGGTAACCTTTCTAAGAAGAATATATGGATTACCTACAGCCTCCACTTTTGAGGGGTGGATGTTCATTATCATAGTTGAGATAGTGAAAGGGACTAAGTTTCACTAGTCCCAAATTCTTAGTGATAACATTCATGAGGCCTTCAATAACTTCAAAGAGAAGAGATACTTTAGATGGACATCTTATGTTGTCTATACATTAGCAAGGAGAAATCACTATGTTGGGTTATCTAAGATTGGAGAAGTTGGAAATGATGAGAAAACCCAAGTAAAAGTATATGAGTGTTACCCGCAGCTAACCTCGTCTCAATCTCTGATACACTTTAAAAGGGTGAATGATGCTTTTACAATGTATAAAGCCAGATTGCTGCAAGGTAATACAACCTTGAGGATTTCTACTAAAGCAATGAATGAAGTAACTAGATATGGTAGATGGTATATTCAATTTGAAAAATTTATGTATCTAAGAGTACAAGGCTTCACTGAGATGGCTTATAGACTTCCCAAATATCTTGATGACAAAACAGTGCTTCTAGAATTGTCTAGACAATTGATACCTTGTGTTGAGAAATTCAAACACTTACACAGAAACAATGTTCAGTTTCCTATCAGATTTGGCAAGGGGAATTATGCATGCCCTTCCTTGGCATTAGGAGAACACTTTGAAAAGGAACTTCAACTCCTCAATTTACACTACTACAATGCAAGGGATCATTTCGATCCAAATAAGGTGATGGAAAGATTCGTAAGTAAGAAATTGTTTCATAAGATACATATTGAAGATTTTTGGGCCAACTGCATGGACGACTATGAAGTTATGAAGAAGGCTCATTCAAGGCTACCCGTAGCCTTCATCAAGAAGTTCCATATTATTGTAGTGTCATATTAGTTAGAAGATGATGATAATGTTATGGTTAGAGGAGATTGGAAAGCTCAATATCGTCAACCCATCTCATTACCGAATTGGGCTTATATAGAAGAAAGCTCTTTGGATACCATAATGAGATAACCAATTAGATTGAGCAAGGTCTGGGTAAGGGGTCAAGTGGCTACTTTGGAAGGACAAGGAGTACATCTTACCTATGCTACATTAGAATCAGATAAGGACTCCAGAGGTGAGGAGGATGAACTAATGAATGTCACAGATGAGGCAGAGCCAATTGAGAAATAGAAATCAGACAAAGAAGAACATATATCTTTAGCAGGAAAGGCAATGAAAGTTAAGAAGCCATCTACAAGGCCTTCTTCAAAGAAAGACTAGCCTCTCTCCACTAGGATAAGGGCCTCCAAGAAAAGAGATATGCCAAGTGGCCCTAGGGAAGGTTCTAAGACCAAGAAAGCAAGGGTGAAGGAGGTAACTAAGGAGGATGTTACAACACAAGAAAATACTAATCTTCCAACCTCCCCATCTCCTACTGCTCAAGGTATAAGCATGGCTGCCTCAACCCCTATAGCTTCTACTACTGCTTCTTCCTCTACTACTGCTACATCCTCTTCACCCATGACCTCAGCTGCCATTGTCCAAGCAACATCCCCAACTACCACCTCCCTTACCTCCACCATTTCAACTACTTCCTGCTCGTTGGAAATTTCTTCCAATGCCCCTGGCAGCCCTATTTCCTCCACTGCTACCACTTCATATCCTTCTACTACTACTACACCTACACCTTCTACTTCTTCCACTCAATTATCCACCCCTGCAGCATTACCTCCTATTTCCACCATCCTTTCACCTTCTCTTCCTCTACCTTCACTATCTTTTCCTTCACCTCTTGTCATATCTTCTTCCTTGTCAGCAGTATTAGCTAATCTAACATAGACCAACGTGCCTTCACCACCCATATCTTCTATAGTTCCTATTTCAAAAATGCCCGCAGATTCAACCCCTTTGGTCATACCTCTACTACCCAGAATTGAGAAAGTATGTGTAGAATTGGGTTTGTAAGAGCCTGAAGAAGAATTATTACCTGGGGTAGAGAAAGATGTACTAATGGAAGTAAATAATGAAGCTTCAAATGAACCTCTAACTAAGACAGTCAATGTTGAAATCATTGATATATCTGACAGCCCTCTAGAGAAAGGTCAAACAGAGGAAGTTTTCAAGCCAGCCCAAGAAAATATAGTGATAAACTAGGGAAACTTGGCCAAAGAAGGAGAGAAAGAAGAGGAGATGAGTACAGATAAAGATGAAGAACCAGAGCAAGAACAAGAACCACATGAAGAACTAGCTATAACTAATAATGACAAAGCCACTGAATTAAATAAATCTTCAACACCTGAATGGTTGCAAAGCAGAGTGGCATATCCTGAGCCACAAGTAGAGATAATGCAGTTGGATTTGAGTACTATCTTCTCACAAGCTCAGAGGCCCAAGAAGCAAAAGAAGGTAAAGATACAGTCTAGAATCTATAAGGATGAATCAGGGTCCAAAATTGTAGAGATAGCTGTCCCGCCAGTAGATGCAGCCAACGAAGAAGTCAGAGCGGAGGATTATGTAATTTCTATAGTTGATTTGGGACCCACCACTAGTGCTGAAAGAGTGGATGACTTTAAAGGGTCAATTACTTCAATTTTGGAACAGTTAGACAAAGATGAGATGTCCAAGAAGGAGATAAAACAACAAAATGAAGAAGTTCGCACTTGTCTCCAATTTTTTGTCAAGCCAGTAGATGCGAGGGGGAGATATAAGGACAGTACCCACTTTCCTATCTACTGATGAAATGACAAGATTAGGAGAGGTAAGGTCCAAGTCCCAAGGTACTGAAAATTGGTTGTTTAGAGTTTTTGAAATGGGACACGAGACTATCGATGCCTCTGCTCAAGTGCACAAGAAGTTGGTTGAGCTTCATAAGAAATGGAAAGATCTGCGTGAAGAATGTGACTCCTTTGATGAGTATTACTCTCATATGTATCTATAGATAAAGAGCATTAGGGATTTGCCCACCCAGACTCTAGTAGTGGAGAATATTTTAACTGGAAACAAGTTGTCCAAAGCAATTGAATGGTATCAGTAACTACTTTTGAGGAAAGAAAATTTTGAAAGCATAAAGGAAGCATATAAGTCAGCAGATGGGGAGTTGTGGTCAATTATATATGATATCAATGATTCTTTGAAGGATTGTCTAGAAACATCCTATGATGACTACACCCCTTATGATATTGAGAAGTGTAAAAGAAAATTACATAAGGTAATTTTTGAAAATATCAAGCTCAGTATGGAAGACAAGTTGGATAAGGTAAGTGACCTCAGAGCTGAATTCAAAGCATTCCACAAGGCTAGTGTATAGATAGAAAAGAAATACAACAGATTTATCTAGGAATTGGAGATGTTTGATTATCAGATCAAGCATTTGAAGAATCCAGATCCCTCATAGATCAATCTTGCACTTGAGGCATGGCTAACTTACCACAATAAGCTAGCTGGTGAAGACAAAATTAATTTAGATGAAAAGTCTTGATATTATTTTGAATATTCTAAGGATGTAATCCCATCATAATAGTAAATCACTGTATTTGGGGCAGCATGTGACTCTATTTTGTCTTTTCTATGCTTTAAAAATGTTCTTTTCTATTAACATATTGAGTTGGCTAGTCAAATTGACTAGATTCAATTTATCTGGAGGTTGTTTTTCATCTTTTTCATAAAAGACAAAGTGTAATCCAAGAATTGATATGAGTTGTTACAATTGCATTTATTGATGTAATCTGGACCGTTGGTGTTGAGTTAATCTCCACCATTCATTTGAAAACTCAGTATGCTGCTTTCCTATATAAACGCTGCCATTTTCACTTTTTGTAAGAGGGATTCTAATACCAAATTGTTGATGCTATGCCATTTGAAGTAATGCAAAGCAAGTTTCTGCAATTATCTTGAGAATTTGTATTTTGTATTGGCTCACTTTGGTTTTCATGGTTCGCTTGTTGCTCTCCCATAGTTAGTTAGTTGTGCTTTATAATGTTATGGTTTGCTGCAAGTATTTGATGAATGCCCTAGTCCATACTTTTGGTTATTTGCTGATGGTAGATAGCTGTGTAAAGTTAGTCTGGACTTATCAGTTTTCCATAGTTTAATTGCATTTTGTGAGTTAAATTATGCCATTCATTGGGTATTTAATGAATTAATGTAATCTAAAAATTTTCTAGATTTCCATTGAAGATAGCACCATTTTCTGCAGTAATGTAACACCTATTTTAGTTTGGTAACTCAAAAAATTGGTTAAAGTTTAAGAGTATTTGTCTACTTAAAATAAAATCTATTCATTGTGAATGTCACTTAGGATTCCTCTAAAACCCTATACCTTTTGCATTTTCTTAAAAAACCTTGGTTAGATTAGGAATTTCAGCAGCATTTCACACTGTTTATCAGCTAAAACCTTGAAGGGTTTGTGTCTATCTACTATTCCAACTTGAAGATCTTTAGATTACAAGTAAGACCCCTTGTTGGCATAGCTAGACATTCCACTGAAGTTATTCTGTGCAAGCTAAGACCTAGCTATATTATCCTTGGAGTAGTCTTACCTAGGGTAGGATACTTTTAAAGAGAGGTGTGAAACCAACAATCACACCTACGTTGCTGCATGCTAAAACCACCATCAACTAAAGTTGTGGCAAAGAATGTAAGGATGAGATCTTATCATCACAAAATTTGGGACTTAATTGATGGTTTCGATGCTTTTAACATAGAAGTCATCCCTAGAGCCCAAAATGTTGAAGCAGATAGAATGGCACAAATTGGTTCTCAATTTGACCCAATGAGTGACCTGCTCATTAATAGTGAGGTAGTGAAAGTTATAGTTAGGTCAGCAATCCTAGATAATGTCTAGAACTGGTAGGTCTTTGACAATGATCTTCAGGTGCTTTTATTTTTGCAACAGTCGGGAGAATTTACTGATCAATTACAACCCAAATTTGAAGAAGCATAGGGTGGTCAGATTATTTAGTTGAAGTCTAATAATCTCCCAAAAGGATTAATCACACTAGAAAACTAGTTCGACCCAGATGATGTAAGCCTAGACAAAATGAAGTTTAAGGTGAGTAAAGCTAGTTATTTAGATATTCAAGTCAGTGAAGGAAGAAAGTTGAAGATTGGCAATGCTACTACTCAAGAGGAAAAGGATAAGCTCATTTCTCTATGTAATAAGTACGATAGAGTAATTGCATGGACCTATGATGACCTTCATGGTTATAATAGAGACATCATTCAACATACCATAGAACTTGTTGAAGGGTCAAAACCAGTCTGTCAGAAACAGAGACCAGTGAATCCTAGGATTGAACCCTTAATCGTAGATGAATTGTAAAAGCTACTAGAGTCCAAAACTATTATTCCAATCAAACATTCAACTTGGGTATCTAACTTGGTGCCGGTAAGAAAAAAGAATGGGGACATAAGAATCTGTTTAGACTTCAGAGACCTGAATAAAGCATCATTGAAGAATCATTACCCCTGCCATCCATGGAACAAATTTTGCAAATAGTGGCTGGATCATAGAGGTTTGCTTTGCTTGATGGTTTCTTAGGGTATAATCAGATTTGGTTGGCTAATGAAGACCAACATAAGACAACATTCACTACAAAGTGGGGAACCTTCACATATGCCAAAATGTCATTTGGTCTTTCAAATGCTAGAGCTACTTTTCAACGTGCCATGAACATAGCATTTGGAGACCTTATAAATAAGATCATTCTAATCTCTATTTGGATGACCTTACTATATTTACCAAATATGCCAAAGATCACTTTGAGCATCTAGAATCTATTTTTTAGAAATGTAAGGAGTTTGGGATCTCCCTTAATCCTAAGAAGTGTATTTTTCCTATCCCCCAAGGGAAACTTCTGGGACACATAGTTTCAAAGGATGAGATTTCCATTGACCCAGAGTGAGTCATAGCCATACTAAATCTATCTTTTCTAGTCAACAAAAAGAGTTTTAGTCCTTTTTGGGTAAGATCAATTTTGTCAGTCGCTTTATATCTGATTTTGTAGGGCTAGTTAGACCCATTACTCTGCTACTGAAGGACTTAGTTTTCAAATGGACTACTAAAGGGAGACAGGCTTTTAAAGAAGTTAAGAAAGCTATTTCCACTACACCAGTATTGAGAAATCTAGATTTCTCTAAGCCCTTTATAATGTATGTATATGGAGGAGAACATAGTGTTGTAGTTGTTCTAACCCAGAAAGATGACAAGGAAGAAGGAGAACATCCAATCACATTCTTCTCTGGGACATTAAGGGAGTATGAATCAAGGTATAATTTCATAGAGAAACAAGCTTATGCTATGGTTAAAGTTCTTAAAAGATTCAGGCATCTAGTAACAGGAAATAAGATTTTAATACTAGTAGCCCACTCAAGTGTAAAGGAGTATATCATGGAAGGTGAAATCACTGAAAAAAGGGCTAATTGGATAACTAAAATCTTAGAATATGATGTAGAGGTAAGGCCTACCAAATTGGTCAGAGGCAAAGGACTCTGCCAATATATTACTCAAGACATAGAGGAATCAATGCCTGAAGAACCAAAAATTGAAATAGTGTTGAAACTCCAAGAGGTTGATCAAGATTCTTGGGTAAGTGACAGAATACAATTCATGAGAATTGGTATTTTCCCTAATGAACTCTCTCCTGATAAGAAAAGATACTATAGACAATAGGGAGTTCATTTTGTATTGATTAATCACATTTTGTTTAGAAAGAATATTGATGGAATATTGTTAAGATGTGTTGAAAATAATGAAACTCAAAAGATACTAAATGAGTTCCATCATGGAGCCTTGGGAAGGCATTTTTTAGCAAGAACTACTGCAATTAAAGTTACACAAGCTGGCTATTATTGGCCAACATTTTTTACGGATTGCTATCAAGTGGTCAAAGAGTGTTAGGCTTGTCAGTTTTATACTAGAAGAAGAAATGCTACATTGTCCTTAAGTCCCATAATAGTGGAAGAACCCTTTACTCAATGGGGTTTAGATTTTATTGGCATGATTAATCCAGTGTCAAATATGGGATACAAGTGTATCCTTGCTGCAACTAATTACTTTACAAGGTGGAGTGAAGTAGTGCCGCTCAAGGAAGCTACTAAAAAAGTAATCTTAGAGTTTCTTGAGGGAATAGCTACCCATTTTGGCCCTCCACGCACCATCATATCAGATAATGCCAAAGCATTCTTAGGTACCAGACTATCAAAGTTTGCATTAAAAAATGTAATATATCTGAAGACTTCATCAAATTACTATCCACAAGGCAATGATTTGGAAGAATCTACAAACAAGAACCTGATTAGACTCATAAAGAGAATAGGGGCTAATCATCAGAGAGACTGGCACAAGTCCCTCAACTCAGCACTATGGGTAGATAGAATCACACCAAAGCAAGTAACCAAAATGTCCCCATATGAGCTAGTATATGGCAAACATGCAGTGATGCCACTAAGTATAGAAATTCCTACATTACATTTGTTGAAATAGTTGGAGATAGAAGAAAGAGGCTTGATGCATGTGAGGCTTGCTGAGTTACTTGAGGTTCAAGAGAAGAGAGAAAGGGCACATGAATCATTGATGAAGCATCAACAGATTGTAAAGAATTGGTTTGACAAAAAGACCTCCAATCCAAAATTTGAAATTGGGTCTTTGGTGCTGAAATGGGATGAGAGAGCTTCCAAACTAGGTCGACACAGCAAGTTTGACTCACTATGGAAAGGTCCTTTTAAGGTTTGTGCTTGTAAGAAACAAAATGCATTCGAGCTGGAGAATATGGAGGGGGAACTTGAAGATATTCCTGTGAATGGGATCTTTTTGAAACACTATACATAGTCTCAAGACCCACCATGTATCATAATTAATTAGGTGTCTTTTTAGTTGCTTTCCCACTTTTGTTTTGCTTTTCCACTTTTCCCTTTTAAATAAGTGTTCTGTGAACACATGTCCACAGCACAGTGGCCCCTTTTTGTTGGTAGTTGCATTTACTAAGGTCATTCGGTAGTTCCTTAAACATCAAAAGAAGTACTAGATCATATGACCACCACTTTTAATACTGACCTGACACTCCATCCCATATAGATTTTAAAAGATACACTAACCATCTTTTCGCATTAATGCCATTGATAAGACATGATGGGTCATTAATGCTTCCTTACACCTTGTCAAGCTAAGTATTGAGTCCCTCTAATAGTTGCAATTGCTATTTCTCATTCTACATTCTCTGCGTCGAAGGTTCCATTCCTCGCTTGCATTTCCATCTAAGTTCATTTTCATTTACAAGCTTCTTGTGTGCTTTCTACGTCAAGAGTTTCTAAGGCTTACAAAAGGGACACATAGATGTCAAAGCCATAGTTGCCACAGGAAGGGCTAGGGCTCTTTGAGCTATATGATAAATTGAAAGGAAGCAAGTCTTATGCATCTACACCAACATAGCCCAAGGCAAGCTATCCAAGGAAAAGAGTTTTAGATATGGGAGTAAGTGCAGATTCTATAGAAGTGACAGACTAAGCAGATGACATCTTTGACACACATATATAGAAGCATCCCAAAAGTCTTCGGGAAGGAGCTCATCAAAGGTGCCTCATCCAAGCTGCAAAAGGGCAGTCAAAAACTTTTGGAATGAGAGTCTGGACCTCCAACTGCCTCTATTCAATGTGGCCCCTTCATGGTCCAGATAACCCCTAAAGCAATTTGGGATATGTTGGGTTTGCAGCATGATAGGACAGCTACATTTCCTACAATTTCCAAGTTGCAAACTACATGGGGAAATATCCATAGTAAGGTAAAGTTTTTAAACACTAAGATGCATTTAGATGATGACAATACCCAGTTGCCTCCACTACCCACAAGTCAAGCGCAGTTTAATCCTAATGTTTAAGATGCCCTCGCCATGCTATCTTTCATCTTTGGCAAGTATGATGATTCAACATTACATGATTGACAACTTGCAGTAATTTTTAGACTTAAAACTGTTGACAAGTCTTAGGAGTACCATCTCGACTTCATAGAGCAAATCTCTTAGGATATGGTGGAGTAGCTTGCAAACTTCTCTTAGAATCATGTTTTTAGGTATAAATCCTATCTATTTCATCTAATGTTGTATCAAAATTATGGTCTCTTTTAGCAATATATGTATTTGAATATGTATGACCCTAAGTCTGGAAGCAATAAAACAATCCCAGTGTCTACATGGACCCATGTTCTCTCAGACACATCAGATCCCTATGAGTTTGCAGAGTGTTTTGTTGCACCTATTTTTGGGCACTTAGGGTTTGAGCTTGTGGAAAACAGAATGATAGAGAACCTCAAGGGTTTCTTAACCAATTTGCCAATTCCTTGTGATTACTTCTTTGGAGCCCATACAACTATTATTAGACTTCATGGCTATGCCGAAGAGCCTATTCTGCTACCAAAAGTCTTGACCCCTAGGGTTACATTTTTAGAAGTGGCTAGACAAATATCTGTCATTGATAACAATTTTGGACATAAAAAGAGGAAGAAGAAAATGTATGATGTTCCCTAGACCAGAGAGAAAATAATAATAGAGAGGAGAGAAATTGAAAACCTCCTATTAAGGAAATTAGTAGCTTATGGTTTCTTTATAGTTAAAGATAAGTGGAAATATGATCTAGATAGCTTCTTAGCTTCTTGGATTATCAATAATAAAGTTTCTGCAAAATTTATTCATGAGAGATGCCCTTTTTGGGAGAAAAGGAGATCGCCAAAGCAGGATGATCCTGCAGTCTATGTTGAGTTGAAAGATTTGCCAGATGAAGGTTCCAGGCCATGGGAGACCTTTTATAAGAAAATATAAGAATATGACCCTAAAAGGCTGATGACTGTAGGCCTTAGAGCTACTTTAAAGAAGGAATGGAGTGCTGAGAAAATTACCGCATATTGGAAATATAGACAAGAGATATCTAAACTTACCCATACTTTTGGAAATGTTGAGACTGATGAAGAATGGGAAAGGGTATGGGATGAGTTTCATATGACCCCAGTTTCTAGCCCTGACACAAGTAACATTCTGAGTGGTTCACACAAAGAAGAAGAGGAAGAAGTGTCAAAAGAAGCTAAGAAGCTTGAAGAGGCAGGGCAAGCATCAGTTGTAGCTCCTAGAGCCGAATGGCCTCCATATCTCAGTGCCTTATAGAAACAAAAAGAAACTATATCATTGCCATCTCAGGAGACCCAAACAGGTTCGATATTTGGGGGTATCATAGCAACATCTTTGCAAAAAGCATTTATCAATCTAGAGGAGGAAGACCCAGAGGAGGCAGTAGATAGACCTCAGAAAAAAATGCGTAAGTTGATTTTGCAAGAGGACACAGAAGAAGAGGTATTGGCACCCTAGCAACAACAAGCTCCTATGATCTCATTAGTGGCCCAGGTAAGTACTTCTTCTCTCTTTTCCCCTCCTATTTCTTCTCATTTAGGGTTGGCTACCCAAATGACTCAATTTTCCATACCTCCTGCCACCTTTGCTGCGCTACTACAAACTTTTTCCCCAATTTCCAGTTCACCGGCCATGTCATCACAAGCCATATCCCTCCCCCTATTTTCCCCATCCATGCCCAAGCGATCCTTGCCACAATTTGACCCAAGCCAGCAAATAACTACCATTCCTTATGGTTTACCCCAAGGTCATCCATTTGCTGGAGGATATATTGCATCACCTCCTACCTTTCAAGCCTAAGCTGACACAACAAGAAAAGCAAGAGAGGCTCAAATGGAAAAGAAAAGAAAGAAAGATAATAAGAGCCTTGTTGTTGCTCACATAAAATCCTTGTTTGCTCCTATTCAATAGTCTTTGACTATTACACATTTGGCCCCTAATGTGATCAAACCTGTAGAGCAAATGCAGCCACAAGATTATTCAATGAATGCAGTGGCCATAGATTTGACTCTTTTTAGACCACAGGACCAAGTAGAATTTATGAATGAAACTGCTTCTACAGTTACTACTGATTATTTGAAGATGTCAAAAAGGTTACATAAGGTTGAAGCTGATTTAGCACAAGAAAAAGCTACCAACAGTAGCCTGGCATCAGAGATAAAGGCCAAAGTGAAAGAGATTGAGACTTTGAATAAGAATTTGTAGTCCACTGTATCCCAGTAGATACATCAAACCTCATTGGCTCAAGTCACCATTTTGAAAACTGAGATAGCACATGAGAAAGTTGTTGTTGCTTCATTGAGACAAGAGAAAGCCATTGCAAAAAAGAAGTACCAATAAAAAGTCCAAGAGGTGTCACAGTTGTAGTAGACCCTTTCAAAAGAGCAAAATTTGAGTAGTGTAGCTCAAGCCCAACTTATGGCTGAACAGAAAAAGACAAAGTAATTAACTATTGAGTTGGCATAGAGGCCACAAAATGTAGGGGTTCTGAATATGGTAAAAGAGCTTTATGCGTCTGCATGGGGAAGAATCTCTGAAGAGATTTTACAACTTAAGCCATCCCTCACCTTCTTGCTAAATGCCTAGCAACTATGTGAGAAAGTAGAGTCCTCAGTGCAAGTAACTTTATCTATTGTTTCTTTGAGGGTTTTAGATTCCCAGCTTCTATTGCAAAAACTCTATGAGATATCTGAGGAGACCATGTCTACATCTGGTGTAAATGATAAAATGGTTGCTGCCAAAAGGGTAAATGAAGTGTTAAGTTGTAATTTTTCTGCCATGAATTGTAAAGAACTGTTGGATATAGTTAAAGAGGGTGTTAAAGATATGAAAAGGCACATTGAAGGATTAGTCTAGTTGGTGTTACCCTCCCCTTTTCCTGATGACAGTACAATGTTAATGACAGATGCAATAAAGGCTCTTTTGCTTACTAAGCAAAATGATCAGACTATTTTTCAAAGTCTGAGTGATTCCTCCACTATGAAAGAAGTAGAATTAGTCCTGGTTCCAATAGCTCATCTTGAAGTTCAATTACATGCTATGGTGCAAATTTTGAAGTCTTTTTTCTCATAAAGACATCATTAGTTTAGATTTTGCATTCCAAGATCTACAGAGTAAACAAGGATTATTAGATTCGGAGTGGTCTGTATATCAGGCCATATTGCAAAAGTTGTAATTCTTTTCTTTGTTAATGACAATGCAATTTTGAAATTTTTGTTATTTTCTGGAGTTCTCTCTGGGCAAGCGTAGAGGTCCATGTACTCACCAAGAACTATAGAGCCAAACTCTACGTTTTGATTTTTCTCGATCGCAGCTCATAGTTTCTATCAGTTTTAGTATTGTCTTAGTTTTTGAGTATCTAAGTGTCGAGAATACTACTTGTGTTCCCCTTTTTGCTTCGTAGTTTCCAGATGCAACTAGAATGTGCCACATATCCTTGGTGTTCTTTCTTTTATTCAAATTATTTCTTGAAAGTGGAGTGCACCATGTGTCACTACCTCGGGCCTTGGTGAAAAAGTTCTTTTTTTCTTGCTTCAAGCAGAAGTTGCCAAGTGTCCTTTTGTTGCAGTAGCGGATAGTGCCACATGTTTTCTCTCTGTGATAGCTTTTGAGGCACCGAGACACATGTGGTGGGCCTGAGATGTTACAACCAAATTTTTTGGATGCAATGGAGGGTGCCATGTGTTGTGCATGGGAGGTATTATAAAGGAAGCTTTGATATTGCCATAAGTTGCCACATAGTTTATGTTGTAAGTTTTAGTTGTTCCCAGAAGCTACCAAGTGTCATCTTCACAAGGCTTTGAGAGACTCTTTTGATGAGGTTTAGATATAGTGGGAGGTGCCATGTATCTTTTGTTGCTTTATGGAAGATGGCATCACATGTCTCTATTTTGAAAGGTGTTGATAGATAGGGTGGGTCATGTGAAATAATATTGCAAGTTTATAAAGTAATGCGGAGAGTGACAAGTGTCATTGTCGTGGATGTTTAAAATATAAAGTGAAGAAGCTTTCAAGATTGTAGAAGATGCCAAGTGTCCTAGTTTTGGTTCTCGGGTACTGCCATGTATCAAGCAATAAGTGTGGTGGATGGTGACAAATGGCATTATTCTGTGTGTCCCTTTTTGAATGAAAAGAAAGCTGAGCAGTTTGCGGAGGATGTCATGTAGCAATTTTTTGGAGCCATTGGGAACTCACGGGTGATGCCACGTGTTGTAACAGGACTATGAGTTACAGTACAACATTTTTTATCACTTAACCAATGAGCGTGCAAGGAAAGATGGTCGTAGATTCAAGGAGATTCTCAGTCTTAGTTGAGTCCTAGTTTTGTCCAGGCTGTTGAGATCGTAACGGTTAGGGAGATCTTGAGTCAAATTTTATGCCTATAAAAAGAGTAAGATGTTGTAATTGTATAGAGACATTATTAATTAAGAATTTAGAGATTTTTGTGGTAATCAAATTATATCATTTTACCTTTGTTTAGCTATTTCTAAGAAAGAAGCCAATATATCTATGCATGTTTATGTGCATTTTGTATTTTTCTAAATTATTAATGAAAGAAGCTTTGTTCTGTGCCATTGGTGGTATTTTTTGTGTCGCTATTTCAATCTTCTGAGTTTGGCCTTTGATATTAAATTCATTTACAATCTGTCTATGTTAATCATGCAACATTTTCTCTTTAATAATGTCAAATCATGAGAATTTGATCATTGTTCTAGTTGCTAAAATACATTTAAATCGGGCACATCACCATATAATTAGGAGTTATGTTTATTATATTTGTAATCTTGTTTTTTCTTCCCTTTACTTAAAAAACCATTAAAATAGGAAGAGCCAGCTTCTGTAAAATCTGGAGGTTGTTTCGAGTGTCAAGTTCCACATTCTTGAAACTTCCCATGTTGGTGCTGGAATCTGCACAATTTTATACATCAACATGTTTCATTCTAGGTTCATCTTTGACTCTTATTTGATTTGGGATACCTCTCCAAGGCAACCACATGTGTGAAAAATCCATAGCCATGTATCCATTTAATGTTTTGGACCAATCTCTACTCAGTAACATGTCATAATTGACTAGAATATCCACAACCTAGATGTCAATATATTGGCTTACCCTGGGATCAGATGTTAACTACATTTGGATATGCACCAGTTCACCTACCACATTAACTTTTGATTTGTCTAGTTGGGTGACAACCTTAGCAGATTTTGTGGGAGTTAGTTCTAATGTTTTCCATATTCCTAGTGGCATAATATTCACTGAGGATCATGAGTCTACCATACAATTATGCAATTTTTTTTCCAAACATTCTTATGGTTAATATAAAAGGAGGGGCTTCCTTCTTTTCTATATACATCACTACATTGGCATTTACTAGTTATTCAACATTTTTACCTTTATCCTTGGTTTGCCTTACTATGAGTATCTACATTAACTGGATTCTCTTTTGGTACTGATTCATCTAAGGATTTTATAAAGGCAGTCCATACCCCTGGGCTTTTCAACAATTCGTATGGAGGTACATTAACCTTAATCTTTCTTATTTCATCAATTTCAAGGTTTCACTAGACTTTGTCTTCCCTACCAGAACCTTTGTTGTTACTGTCACACCAATGCCTTGATAATTAGCTTTGGGAGGCACTGGGTTATTGCTAGCATGTTGATCTGGCAAGGTATTGAAGTTATTAGGAGGTGTAGATGTGGTAAAAGGTCCTCCTGGCTTACTGTTACTTCTCAAATTGTAAGTGTGGTTCCTACTGGATTGTTTGAAAGCTTGTACTTCATCTGGCTCACACAATACCTCATTTTTAGTCTCAAAAGGAAACTAAAATGCTTCTAGTACCAAGGCTAACTCTTGATATAGGTTTTCACAATAATAAGGCTCATTTTTTTCTATTTGATTTTCTTCTTCCCTGGTTGTGAAAGTAAAACTTTCCAAGACCATAGCAGATTCAAACCCTAAGGGCACTATCTCATTTCCTTTGGGAATTAGGAACTCTGATGTAGGAGCATGTACTTCTAAATTGAAAATATTCGTAGCTAGGTGAAATTGAGGACAATCAAGTTCAGCATGTGCATTTGTATTGTGAATCCTACACCAATTTTTTAATGCTACATTAGCCATTTGAATCTTGGCAGGCTGTTTTGGCTCTTGATTGTCTGCATTCTCAAATGGAGATGCAGAGTACCATTATTTGTCCATGTATTCCATGTCCTAGAAGTTTTAGGCTAATTCATATTTCTATTGTTGTTTTCCCAAACCTTATTTCTCCATTATATCCTCTATTTTGTCCCTATCCCTAGTTATGATTTTGACCTTGTTCTGAATGTGATTTTGATTTTGATTTGAACTCTGAGCTTGACTATAGTTCTTATTTTGGTTATAGTTTTGATTCTTGTTTTGACCTTGATTCTGGGGATTTCTACCTTAGAAGCTTTCATTTCTGAATTGAGTCATCTCTGTGGTTAGTCTCCTCAAATGTGTAGTAATCTCTTTTATCTGCTCTCTATCTTCCTGTGCTCTAGCCACGTAAGTGTCTTAAGGAGGTTGGAAAATTGACTGACTATTTATCTGATTGTTACTTACACCATTACCTATGTATGGAACTATAGCTTGAGTTGGAACAGGGTTATACACTAGTGCATAAGTTGGCACTAGATTTAACAATGGAGTGTGGTGAATTAGAACATTGTTCCAGGACTACGTTTGATTTGACACTCTAGGGTTTCCTACACTTGAAAAAGGACTGTAAGCTATCTGCCTCATTTCCTGATTAACTTTAACCACCTCCTTATAAGCTTTTGACAAGCTATCTACATTAGCTTGTCTCTTGACAAACATTGCATTCAAGGATGTAGTGCAGCATAATACATGGCCAAAATTGCTTCCGCAATCACAGTATAGGGCTCAATTAACTTAGAAAAGGCCTTCTAAATGATGGTGACAGGTTGTCATTGATGACAAAAAGGTGTTTGGTCCTCATGTCATATTTCAGGATGTCCTCAAGTGAGAGAGATTTAATGCAGAGACAATGATCACATCATATGTGTCTTGCAGATGCAGAGAAAGGTTTGTTCTTGCATTATCAGGAGTACATCATCTTGTGTGTTGTTGCAGGAGTGCATCATCAGGAAGTTGCAGGAATACATCATCAAGAGTACATCATCTTGTGTGTGCTTTACAGATGACTTGTAGTGGTAGTGACTTGGTAATTTGATCTGCAGGAGTGCATCATCAGGAAGTTGCAGGAATACATCATCAAGAGTACATCATCTTGTGTGTTCTCTCCAGATGACTTGGAGTGGTAGTGACTTGGTAATTTGATCTCAGTAGCCTTCATCATGTTGTCTGGTATACTCTATATCAAGGATTGATAGAAGTGATCACAGGTTAAGTTGTCATACCACTGAGTTTACAGATGCAGATATCAGTTGGATTTCATGTAAGTTTCTTCAAGGTGATGTCATTAGGTACTACGTGCTCTGATATAAGGTTTCTCAATTGGATCTCAGTTGTACAATATTTGATGTTATTTGATGTCATAGTTATCAGTGATGTGTTGAGGATAGTCTTGTGCTTCAACAAGAGGATGATGACTTGCAAATGCATAGAATGTAACATTCATGGTAGATAAGTTTGCAGGACTAGATTGATCTGTTGGCACTGATCGTCAATTTAAGGTGATATCATATCTTATGTTGAGACCAGGTATAAAGTGATCAAAAGAGTGCTCAAAAATTCTATACCTTCAAAATCCTAAATACCTTCAAAAAATCCTATATTCTACTCTTCACTGTTTTTATTTACATTTTTGTCTTAATTAAACAGTGACTTTCTATTGAAGGTAAGGGTCACTTAAAGTGACCTGTTAGAGGGCTACCATCACATGATGGTGACCGGCCCTTCCTCAAAGTTTCGGTGTTTTATATGGAGTGTGCTTTACAATATAAAGCATTCCAAACTTTATTATAACTAATGGAGAAAAGTGGGCGGGTTTTCAAATGAGTTTAAATTTAAAATTCACCGCCAAAACTCTAAAAGGGCACGGTTTAGTGTGAGGTCGTGGTTTTAAAGAAAAAGCTTTTTCTTTCTTAAAAATTTTGTGAGAAATTTAGTAACCCGATCTCCAAGCCTTTTTTTATGGCTTTAAATTTTTTTTAGAAACCTTCTTTATTTTCTAAAATGGTCGGTCCATACCATTTAGGATTTTAAATGGAGATTTTTTTTTGGTGATAAGATATTTTTAAAATTAGAAACTTTTAGTCTATAAACTTCAAGAGATGGTTTTAAGGAGATTTTTTTTTAAGGCAAATATTGATGGAGTTTTGGAGATTAAAAGAAAAGAAGAGATTTTCTTTTTGAGATAGATATATTGTCATTTTGGGAGAAGAGATTTTTGTTTGAGAATAAGGCAGATTGGAGACAAATTTTTGAAGACAAATTTTATGGATTGAAGAGAAGATAATAAGTTTGATGATTAAATCTTCTTGCAGGAATATGAAGAAAAAGATATTTTTTTTTAGGGGATCTGAAGATATTACTTGCAGAGAAGTTCAAGAGTTTTGAAAAGATAATATTTTCTTATAGAGCTCCGATTGATTTTATTAAAGATTTGTCTTATGAGAAAATATGGATCAGAGATTGAAGATTTATTTATTATTTTGTTTGCAATCAGAGATTGTTTGTTTTGCAGGAATATGAATCAAATTTGAAGAATTTATTTGCAGGAGAAAAGGAAATTTGTTTTTGCAGAAAAGTGAAATTTCAAAAGTCTTATTGTTTATAATTGCAAAATTTGTGTGATCAGATGCAGGAGAAATTTATGAAGGAATGTGAAAGGTTCCAAGGCAGTGAAAAGACATTCAACTTGTATAAATTTGTTTTTCAGGTGCATTGATGGATGTATGAAGAAGGATAGAGATGAAACAAACAGTGTTGTGAAGTGTTGGATTAGAATACACATTTGATATGCAGTGTTGTTAAAATGCAGTGTTGATTGGATCAGAATAAAGGATTGTTGAGATGTCAGATTGAATAGAATGGGTATTTGACAGACATATATTTGTATTGAATGGAAACAGAGTATCCCTCTGATTTGGTTTATAACTTCTATTGGTGATTTGGTTTGCCAGTGAGGCATTGTATTAGCCAGTGAGGCTTATAGGTCAGTGTGACCTTAATATTTGTCAGTGAGACAATTTGTATTGCCAGTGAGGCATGTTTTTCAGTTAAGCCAGTGAGGCAATTCTGGAGTGGTTTTTCTACCCTGATGGGTTTTCCACTCGTGCATATCTTGTGTTATGATTCATATTGATCTTCCTTGTGTGTGTTTAATTTACTTATGAAGTTTTATTCTCTTTCTGCATTCATAGTCATGTGTATATGTATTTGACAAATCAAAGGTATCATTCATTCCTTGTGCTCAGAATGTTAAAGTTTGAAAAAGATTAAAGAATTTACACAACACTGATTCACCCCCCCTCTCAGTGTTGCCCTTAACTCCTACACTAAAACCTATCATTCAAGTTATCAATTAGTTTCCCTTCTTCTCTCTTAATTCCTGCTAACTTGTGATATAGAGATGATGGTTCTATTGGCCCCCTAAACCTAGATAAAAAGGCTTCTTCCATGAGTTCCCAAGTAGTGATATAACTATTTGGCAGGTTCACATACCAATTAGAAGCTTGTTCATTGAATGTGAATGGGAACAACCTACAAACTACATCTTGATGCTCTAATCTTGCCCTAAAGCAAGCCTCTTTGAAGATTCTGATATGATCCTCTGGATCTGGATGCAGTTGATATTTAGGACAGATTTTCTCCAAGTTTTTAGGCATTTCATGCTAATCAGAGAAGAGTATAGGGGAATTTATGTTAAAGTATGCCATGATTGGACCTCTAAGTGGATTTGGATTTCTAGGAGGGCTAGGATTTCTCAAAATAGTAGGACTTCTAGGAGGACTAGGACCTCTTGGTGGACTTGAACCAAGATTTTAACTGTCTGAATGCAAAACCATCCAGATTTATTATGTTTGGGATATTCCCTGGTGATCTTGGAGGAGTGCTTGATGAACATCTGATCTGAACTAATCTAGGACTCTAGCTCAAGGGACTCTTATTCCATCTTCTATCAAGTAACTGTGTAAAGATATCTCCTGAATTAGACCTAGACCTAGTCACTTGACTAGTATTATGAGTCGGTGCTGCATAAATATCACCTTAATTCCTAATAGACCCTCCTTCTAGTGCTAAAATATTTATGTATGCTTTTACACATAATCAACTTGAGTTAAATTCACAAGGGAACTCAGTCTCTCTTGAAAAGTATGGAGAATTATACAAAGATAATTCTCAACTCCAAGGCTTCAATAGTCAGTTCTTGACTATGTTGGGAAGTTTAGTGGTTCGTTGTGAGCTGTAATGTTTAAGGGGCCTTACATAAACTAAAGTAATCTCTGTCTTATTGGACTCTCTCTATTTATGTAAATAACTACAAATTACACTAGAATTAGTGAACCTTTGCATGTATTTACCATTTTATAACAAAAGCTTTGCGTAAATTTCGATAAAACAAAATTTGCTTCTCAGATTTATATGAATACTGTCAAAGATCTTTACAATTCCTCATTCTTCATTCAAATACATGACAATTTCCTTTAGATTTCTACATACATGCTATTTATTTATGATTTTTTGGGAAAAGTTTAGAAAAGATAGGGTTAGAAAATTTAATTTTGTAGGAATTATTTCTCTGCTACTCATGTATATAAGTTTAATCAATTGCAATGGTTCAAAGGAGTAAATTCCATGTATGCTTATCTTAAGCAATATCATGAATTAACATATAGAAATGTGATCATCAAAGGAAATACA
Source organism: Cunninghamia lanceolata (assembly GCA_027924645.1). Classification (NCBI taxonomy): domain Eukaryota; kingdom Viridiplantae; phylum Streptophyta; class Pinopsida; order Cupressales; family Cupressaceae; genus Cunninghamia; species Cunninghamia lanceolata. Next base: position 6,129,012 of record BSBN01000739.1, read on the forward strand.
CTAAAAAATACCTGAATCTAATGCACTCTTGAAATAGATGTAGCAACTAGATGTTTGCATTCATTAATATATGAAAAGTCTTTCAAATTACAATGTATTTTGACTTCAAATTCTTTGAAAACATTAGCAACTAATCAAAACTCATAGACACTTTATAGATATAGGGAGAAACTAGACATTCCACATTATCCTCATTATAGACACAGGTGCATTCCACTTCACACAAATTCAGCTCAAAGTATTTTACTTCTCTCTCCTAAATGTAACATATGTCTTTATCGAACTCTATGTAATTAAAACTCCAGTAGTAGGGTTCTTTATATAGATTTGAATTCTCCCCTGCTATAGCTACAAAGAAACCCAATCAATGGTTCCAATTCAAAATCCACTAGATCTACGGTGGAAAACATTTCCCAACAGTCTCCCAAAATATCTCCAGGAATATTCCTTTTGGATCAAAGGATGCCATTAGGATCTTTTAAAAGGATCTTTTAAATATACAACATTTTCATTGACTTTTACATTCACTGACTTGTACAAAAGACAAAATAACCACCAACCAAAGTGCCTGAAATATCCTAAAAAAGGGAATTATCCTTGACTGCCAGTGCCTATCTTTGCATCGTCTTCTTGTTTCTTCAAATATTGTGTATATTTGGCTATCAACATAATTATAGAAGTATGAGTACTTCTTTTCCTTTCCTTCCATGTATATTGTTTTAACTCAAGCTTCTCTTTCAATATCCTAGTTTGTTGTTCCATATCTTCTCTATTTTTCTGATATTTGTTTATCTTAGCACTTAATTCCATGATGGAATCAATCATCTCTGTATTGAGATTACCTGAAGGGTTTTCTAGGCAAGATGAATAAAGGACTTTAAACTCTTTTATTTCCATACCTACATCATACACTAGAATCTCTAGGCACTCATGTCCAAGAAGCCTCTGAATTATCTTCACATGCCTCTATATTATGTCATCATCCTTTTCCTCTAACTCTTGAGTATACTCTATGGATCTTTCCAATATGTATTCTTCAAACTTCAAATCCAATTTGTATCTCACCATTAGATTTGCTATATGTGGTGTAATCATTCCTTCATTTATCAGTTCTTCCATTTTCTCATTCATGGACTCAACGTGGCTCAATTCTTTACCACTTTATTTTCCTCTAGATTGGCAACAATTATTTCTCTCTATAAGGGCAATGGGCCAACCGGTAATTGCCTTCTTTATTATACTCTCTCCTTTCTGAATAAATGCATTAAACCATTTCTTAAAAATATTTGCTTCAATCCTCTTATTCTCCAATTCAGTAACCTGGTCCTTTGATAAAATAGCCAAGTCCGCAGGTAGATCTGGCATGTTGACATTGGGGTCAAACACCCCCTATATGAATTGTTGCAATTGGACAATATGTGCTTTCAAATAATCATGCTTGTCCTTATCCTCCTTCATCATTTCTATGGTCACTTTATTCATGTCATTCCATTCTACAATATGTTGCTCTCTATTCATATACCTAAGATCTATATTCAACAATTGGTAGTCCTCAAGGCTCATTTCTCCTTTTGCCTTGTCTTTCTGTGGTATAGCTAGTTCTAAAGTCCTGGATCCAAATGGACTTATTTTGATGGTTGACATAGTTCAATCTTTTCTTTTCTCCTTCTGTAGATGTCCACCTAACAAACTCTTGATATCAATGGGCACCAGCTGTACTTCTATCCTTTCCTTTCTAATCTCTGATCCTATCCAAGGTAGTATCTCTTTACCTTTTTCTTCTCTTTTTTCTTCATTTATCACCTCTTCCTAAGGTTTTTCTATTTCTATTTTCTCTTGTTGTTGCTTCTGTTGTTGTTGTTGTTGCTATTGTTGTTGCTGATCTGGAGGTGGTTGTCTATGTACCTCAGAAGGCGATGTATTATCTTGGTGTTGTTGTCCTTCCTCTTCACTCTCCTTTTCTTCTTCCTCTTCTTCTGTATCTTCATCACCATCCCTCTCTATATTTCCATCCTTTGAATTCTCTTCTTGTTCACCTTGTTCACTATTAACATTAATAGCATTCAAAACATTAACATCAGAAGTGCCTGCTGGCATTGCTTCCCTTGTTTGTACCTGAGTTTGAAATGGCACCTCTTCTGTCCCGCTTATCTTTTCTAACTGTGATGGTGGGCCAGAAGATATCTTTGTTTCCTCTGTGGTTTTTCCTCCTTTTTCTGCTTCTTCTACTTGTTGTGTAACAACTTACACCTCTTCTATGATCTCTAGTGACACCAGTTGACCAAAAGGGTCTACTACCTCCATGTTTTCTTGTATATTTTCATCCTTTGTCATCGAACTTTGTGTCTTTTCTATCTGAACACTTTGTTTTTCCATTATAAGAGAGGTCTTTGATGTTCCTTCCTTTCCTTCATCCTCTATTCCTATGTTAGCTCCAAATTGTGACCCCTCCTCATTACTACTTTCTTCATTTATATTCACAATCTCTCTTACCTTCTTGACCTCATGGCCTTTTGACTCTTGCAGGTTCTCTTTAGTCAACTCTTGCTTGACTTTTATGTAGCCTAGTCTTCTCTCTTCTTGTGTAAATTTAGTAGATACAGGCCTCTACCTTGTTTCCATCCGTGGAGCATCAACTATCATAGTGGGTGTTTGTGTTCTCCCTTATGGGGTACTTATGATCATAGGCTTAATTGTATGCTGTCCTATTGGCACTTCTCTATTTTGTACTTGTTCTATAGTGACCCTTGATGTCTGTGACTACTTCACATTAGCCCCTTGGCTTGATGGTCCTTCTTCCATGAATGTCCCTAAAGGAATGACAACTGTAATACCAAGAGCATAGGGATCCAAAAGTGTGGCATTTTCATCCTTATCAAGAATTGTAGTTTCTACAAATCTTCTTCACTTTTCATAAAAACACTCTAACTCATCAGTACTTTCTGATGAGTGCCAAGTAGCACCCATAAAAAAATTCTTTTTACCTCTCTTTTTCTTCCCTTTTTTTCCATTGTCTTGATGACTGCACCAAAATAGGCTAACAAGATTGTTCTAATGATGATTAATTACTTAAGATCATGATTTCTAATTGAAGGACTAATGTGCATTGAATTGATGGAAATATGCAGATATCTTCTCTTTTTGAATCAACAAGTGCAGGTGTTCAGGTAGATAGTTTTGTCCATCTTTGGATGTAGTCCTAATGATCTCTAGAGCTAACATCAGTCTGCCATGACTGGTCTCCAAGGTTTCAAATTTAATTGGAGAAGTTTTTGGGATAAGAAGGTGAAGCATCTCCAGAGCTGGATTGAAGTCTTGAGCATCTTCGGAGCTAAATGAGAAGGTCACAAACATATCTCTGGAGCTATAGACATGAACATACATCTCTGGTACCTTTTTAGAATAGTGCAGATTTCTAGCACAGCTATCGGTTAGACACTTCCAGTGGTGATCAGGATGCTCCTGATGTTACTAAAATCATCACCTGAGTAATTAAGGACAGTCTATAGTTAACTATTGGAAGTTTTTATCTCTTTTTGGTTTTTACATGAGTTACTGATAAATTGATTTAATACCCATATTTCAGGGCCTCGCTGCCCATTTGTATTTAAAACTAAGACTCAGATTCAGTGTGGACTTCTATTCCACTTAATCTATTTTTATTGCATGGATATTTATTCTATAGTTAGACTGTTAGTAGAATAAAGAGATTAATGTTATCTCTTAGATGAACTAGTAGAATAGGGTGAGTGATCTCTCATGATAGATTTAGATATAAACTTACAAAAGTAGCAGCAAAAAGGACAATGATTGTTCTTCTAATTTCTGTAATCTCATTTTGACATCAATATTTTTCTAAATACAAAGTTGATGGAATTAGATTGAATCAAGTTGTGATATTATTCTCTTGTGCTGATTCTTTAGTTTAGTCTTTAGCCCTAAGGGTGTGGAGCAAGGACCCACTCTCAACACCAAGGCAGAAGGCTAGTACTATTGTTTGTTATTTTAGGTTTTGCTTTAAAAAGATACTATTTTCATAGATAGATGCATGTTTCAGTTTATAGATTTTCTTTAAGTAATTTATTGTTCAGTTCTATTTTTAATATTCTTGGAATTCATTTCATAGCAAATAGATCAATTTCTTTAAATTAGTAAAGGTCATTAGAGTTAGTTAGATAAAACTGGCAACTATAGGATTCCTAATTGTAGATAGCCAGGGGCACATCCCCCTAGATTTGACATCTAAAATATGATTAAATGATGAGGTACAACAACCCTTGTAATTTTTGGTGCTGTTGCCGGGGACATATTGTATTAATTAGGAAAACTTAGCGAAACAGTTTTAGAATAGATCTGTATGGTTAGAGCTAGAGATTGAAAAGGAAGATACATAAAACAGACACCCCATCAACAAACTATATGAGAAAGCAGTGGGTGGCACAAGATCTTGTTGAAGAGAGACATCTAGAACCTATCTTGGAAGCTGCATCTAAAATTAATAATCCTTTCAATCCTCCAAATCTTCCACTTGCTGACTATATCCAAGAATTACAACAAAAATTCCATGCAGATCCTTTGATAAAACCTAATTTCCTAGAACCTCAAGGAGAAGAACCAGTACTAGACATGGATGATAATCATGAAGATGAGGAAAATTAGGCTGCAAGAACCTTCTCATATCCCATTGTTCTAGCTGCTGGAGATAATGCCCCTATGAAAAATATTTCACCTGCACACTTGCCAAATTTTAGGGGTCTTTCTTCTGAGGATCTAGATCAGTTTTTTTTTAATTCAAAGTGGTATGCCAGACTTGTGATTATGGATCAGATAATAAAAAACTCAAACTATTTCCCTCAACCCTAAAGGATTATATAATGAGATGGTTTATGGGCCTGCCCCAAAATTCCATCCATTCTTGGGATCAGATAGAGACATAATTGTTGGGAAAATACCAAGACTATTGTAGAGTTAGTGATAAGAATGGGGATTTATTCAAAATTAAATAGAGAGAGAAAGAGACATTAGAGGATTATGTGGATAGGTTCAACTTTGGTTTGAGATGGTATGGCAACCCAGTAAATCACTCTTTGGCCAGAACCCTATTTGTAAAGGGATTAGATAAAGAATCAAAACAGGCACTGGATCTGATGGGAAAAGGCAATATCAACAAAATGGATATGCCTACTATAGAAGAACTCTGTAGGAACTATTCCAGAACCCAAGGTGGAGTGAGAACGCCCAAATCTTTTAAAGGGAAGAATGAAATAGGATAGTTAATGGAAGAGATTGCCAATCTAAAAATAGATATTCTGGTCCAACTAAATATGACATCAGATGGGATTTAGGCAAAAACAAGAACAATTGATCAAGGTAGAACAACTAAACCACTCTCCATCTATTGTCCTAGGTATAGAAACAAGCATCTGTTGAGAGGATGCCCTTTAGACAAGTCAGAGATCTATCAGATCTGTGACAAGGAAGATCCTACTAGTCAATGTAGTAAACTTCCATCCCTAAAAAGGTTGAGAAAGAAGAATGCCATCATAGAAGAAGAGTTGAACTATGTAGGAAAAAAACAAGCTGGTAATTTTCCTTATAATCTGTATCCAAGCCAGCCTTCTTATAGGGGTCCTTCTAATTGGGGAAATATTGAATGGAATCCAACTTGGCATGGGCCTCAAAATAATCCTCCTTGGGGACAACAGGATTGGCCAAATCAACAATGGCAAAACCAACATTGGCAAAATCAGCCCTGGGGAAATCAATAGTGGCCACCACAGTTTGGATCACAAAACATGCAACCTTAATGGGGTCCTCAATAGGGATATAATCAACAATACCAAGGACAACCTAAAAGTTTCCAACCTCAACAACAAGAATTACTAACTGGACCCCCCAACACACAAGGTCAGTCATAAAACGAACCAATTAACCAACCACCCTTACCAGCTCAACCTATACCAAATCCATGAAATAAACAGGGAGCAACTATTTACATAGTAGAACAAGAAAACATGGCTAGTATTAATGCTATATATCCCAATAATCTCCAGCTGCGTTCTGGGAAAGCATTCCCAAGACTATCTCTTCCAACTATAGATGAAGTAACCAATGATGTGGAACCTAAAAATTCATCCACTCAACTTCCAAAGGAGATTACTACTGAAACAGTGCAAAAAGATAATCCTTGGATAACTCTGGAGTTCCTCCTAAAAGGCTAACTCTAGAGAACATTCCTGGAAACATTTTTGGTAAGAGCTCCAGAGATGCTCTGAAGATGGAAAAACTAGCACCATACCCAGAACAACTTAAACAACATGTTACCCAAAAAAATATCTTACAAAAATAAGTCCAATCTATCCTGGAATCAGAACTGTTATAAGAAATTAGACAACTAAACATTGAAATTCCACTCCTCCAAGCAATTAGAGATGTGCCAGAACTGAACCAATTCATCATACAACATTGTGTCAAAATAGAGGGCAGGAAGAAAAAATTTCCTTCTACAATCCAGGTGGAAGGGAAAGTAGTAGATCTACTGATGGGAGAAATGCTCCTCCCAAAGTATGGAGACCCTGAAATCCTATCATAACTGTTTACATCCCAGGGGTAGAAATTTTAAATGTTTTGGTTGATTCGGGAGCAACAATAAATGTGATGACAGTTCATACAATGGACAAATTAGCCCTCACAAGTATCCAATCTACATCTACAATCCTTCAACTTGCTAACCAGTTAGTAGCTATTCTGAAAGGGGTAATTACTGATGTCCCAGTTGTGATAGAATCATGGGAATTCCTAATAAACTTCCTGATATTGGAACCAAGAAACTAGAGAAATGCTTATCCACTAATATTATGAAGACCATGGCTGGCTACAACAGTAGCACCTATTGATTGTCAAACTGGGGATATGGTCATTTCTAATGGGATAGATTTGAGTAAAATATCTCTGTATCCTCCAGCTAAACCATCAATACATTATATAGGAAGAGTATGGGTGGATGAGCCAGATAACATGGAAAATAGTGCCTCCGTAGCTATGGTCACCATCAAGGAACATTTGGGTGAGTTGGAAGAATAAATCTACTATGATACAATAGAAGACATTACCCACATCCTAATCAATGAGGATGTGATGGAGCTTGTCCAACATTCTAGGAGAGAACTTCTCACTTCTGCTCATTGTACCCTAGCAAATATCATTCCTTGTGGGGAGACCTTTTACAGAGACTTAGCCACATTCTACATGTTGCTTCCACATTCTTGTCCCCTCAATACCATGACTCCAGTATATGGATTGACTATATCCATGGATCAAATTACAAAACAGGGCATGATTTTACTAGGAAAGACACTTAATATCAACACCCAGTTAGCAGCAAATCAGGAAGAAAAATTTATCCAACTCCTGATTTCCCATTCAGCAGCCTTTGCTTGGGAATACCAAGATATGAAGGGCATCCCTCCTGAGATCTGTACCCATCATATATACACTGAAGATATCAAACCTGTCAGACAACCCTAGAGATGATTGAATTCTTCTTTAAAAGACATTGTTAAGACTGAAATAGCAAAATTGCTGCAAGCAATATTTATATATCCAATCTCAGACAGTCAATGGGTCTCACCCCTAGTCATAGTGCTTAAAAAGAATGGGAAATGGAGGGTGTGTATTGACTATATGGAGCTAAACAAAGATACAAAAAATGACTACTTTCCCTTACCATTCATTGACCAAGTGCTGGAGAACCTTGTTGGGAAAAAGTATTTTTCTTTCCTAGATGGGTTCAGTGGGTATAACCAAATCCAAGTAGCACCTGAAGATCAGGAAAAAACCACTTTCACCTATTCTTGGGAAACTTTTGCCTACAAAGTTCTTCCATTTGGACTATGTAATGCCCCAGCTACATTTTAGAGGCTTGTTTTAGCCATTTTTGTTGAATTAGCAAATGAGTGCATGGAGGTCTATATGGATGACTTTACTGTGTATGGGGACAACTTTGAGGAAGCTCTCATAAACCTTGAGAAAGTATTGAAATACTATGAGAAGAATCAATTACCCCTGAGCCATGAAAAGTGCTTCATGATGGTGGAGGAAGGAATTGTATTGGGACACCACATTTCAACAAATGGGATCAAAGTAGATCAAAACAAAATAGAAGTAATCAAACAGTTACCTTCACCCAAAAATCAGACAAATGTTAGAAGTTTTCTGGGTCATGCAGGCTACTATAGGAGATTCATAGAAAATTTGAGCAGAACAACTGCCCCCTGTTTACCCTACTTAACAAAGACACAGAATTCTTATGGATAGCAGATTGTCAATCAACACTTGAAACCCTAAAAGAGAAGCTTAATATCACACCTATTTTGAGAGGACCTAATTAGACTTTACCATTCCACATACAAATTGATGCTTTAAATGAGTCCATTGGGGCAGTATTAGGATAGAAGGAGGAAGGAGAAAGTATGCATGCCATCTATTACATCAGCAAAAACCCTACCTCTGTAGAAAGAAATTACAACACAACTGAAAAAGAATTCTTGGTAGTCATCTATGCTATAAACAAATTCAGGCATTATATCACTGGATATAAAATATTTGTTCACACTGATCATGCAGCCATCAAATACTTAATGAATAAGCCAGTAGTGGGTGCAAGGATCATTGGGTGGTTATTGCTATTGCAGGAATTTGACATTACCATAGTTGATAATTTGGGCAAGTTTAATTTGGTTACTGACTTTTTGTCAAGACTGCATACAGGAGGAGAAACCCATCAGTGGAGGACAGGTTTCTAGATGAACATCTTTTTCCTATCTCCTCTACTGCACCTTGGTTTGTTGACATAGCTAATCTCTTAGCTACATGCTTGTATCCATCCCATTTTACCTCAAAACAGAAGAAACACTTAGTTAAGGAAAGATTATCTTACAAATGGTTAAATGGTTTTCTATTTAAATGTGGTCCTGATTTTATTTTACACGTGTTTAAAAGCTAATAAAATTTTTGATGTGTTGAGAGCATGTCATGATGAACCATCTGGTGGGAATTATTCTTCCCACAGAACTATCCACAAGGTCCTGGGAGCTAGTTACTATTGGCCCTCTATTCATAAGGATACCAAGAAGTATGTACAACAGTGTGATCAATGCCAAAGGATGGGATAGCCAACCTTCACCCAGGAGATGTTACTGCATCCTCAAGTAATGATGGATCCATTTGAACAGTGGGGTCTAGACTTTGTGGGACCAATTTCTCCACCTTCATCAGAAAAAGAGTATATTTTGGTATGCACAGACTATGTGACTAAATGGGCTAAGGTTCAAGATTTGCAATTTGCAAGAGAAGAGAAAGTTGTTGATTTCTTTTACAATAAGATTTTCTTAAGGTTTGGAGCACCAAGATCCATAGTTTCAGACAGAGGACCTTAGTTTACTTCACAGGTAATTAGAGCATTCACATATCTATATCAAGTCAAGAATAGTAAATCTTCATCTTACCATCCTCAAGCCAATGGGTAGGTAAAGGTGACTAATAGGGAACTTGAGAACATTCTGACAAGGACAGTGGCAATGAATAGGAAAGATTGGCCTAATAGATTACCTAAAGCAGTTTGGGCTTACAATACCACTTGAAAGTCCACAACAAAATTCTCACCTTATGAATTAGTTTATGGAAAAAAGCCTATTCTATCTATAGAATTTGAACTTCATACACTTAAAACTGCATTAGATATTGGTCTACCATTGTCCATAGCCCAACAAAATAGAATTCTTTAGCTCAATGAGTTAGATGAAATCTGGATAGCCATTCAACAAACAGAACTAGTCCAGTATCAAAGGAAGCAATGGCATGACCAACACATCAAGAGTAGGACATTTCAAGAAGGTGATTGTCATGCTCGCATTTCCCCTACGGTCATGACACACAAACACACATGTCAAGTCCACATTTGCCATGTGGTTATGACACAAACTACGAAAAACTTTTCCACCTATCCCTAGGAACCCCCTCGCATGCGTCTGCATGCTCAGTGGCAAAACGCCTAAGACGTAAACATGTCAACATAATCGATAAGGTGAAGGCCATCTAGGGGGTATGCAACATATAAGGTGTTGCGTCTAGGGTTAGACTGGTTAAATCTGAACCCTAGGTTTCCTAGGTGAAGATGATTTCAGCTTTGAACCCTAACCTAACTCAGATCGAAAAGTGCTAAGTAGAACAATGGCAAGATGGCACATGATTCAAGTGAAATGATGGAATGGAAGTAAAATAAAACATCTCATAAAATGAACCCTAGGAATCTAGCAAAATTTTGGCAGCATAACGCATTTTCAATAAACACTAAAATAAAATTTAAAATAAATCACTAATAAAAAAATAAATAAAATTACGAATACAAATTAAATTAAACCTTAAGAATGATCTCAAAATAATAAAAATTAAAATAAAATTAAAAGACAAGACGTCAAATAAAACTAAAAAGGAAGGTTGAGTCCATTATTAAATACAATTTCGACAATTATATTTAATAACAAACTCAAAAATTTAATAGAGGAAGGGGAAGGACAAGATACTCACCCCTATAAAATATTAATAATAAAATAGAAAGATCAATAAGATCGATAAGAGAAATCTCTTCCCAGTTAAAATAAAATAATCCCTCCCAAAGTTCAATTCAATTCTCAAGACATAAATCAGTGTGTAAAATTAATCCATTCCAAAATAGAGAACTAGTTAATTTAAACGTCCCCAAGAAATATATAAAATCAAAAAGGGAAAAGAGGCTTAAAAATAAAATTAAAATATAAAACCTTCATCCTCACAAATTCCTCTCAAACAAATATAAAATCCTAAATCTAACAGCCCTAATCCCATTTTTACTTGTTGTCTATTTTTTTAATGTGCCCTAATTATATGTTATGTTCACATATTGAGTTGCCCTAATCTCTTATTTTTGTTTGCCTCTTTTTTTTTGTATGTTAGTTTTCAGGTTAGGGTTTCAAAGCCCAAAGGAGGCCATGGATGTTTCTCCCACCTCCTCTCATGGAAGTAAATACCATAAGTTGCATATGAAAGATTGAAGTGTATATATTAATTTTTTTGTATAACATAGATATATTTTATTGAATAGCTGATAGAATATACACCATGTCAACAGAGGTTAAAGATGTGGAGGGAAGGGCGGCAAAAGAAGCACAGGCAGTGCTAGTGGTGGAGAGGATGGCCGAAGGTAACGGCGGCGGTGGAGTGGAATTTTTCGGTGAAGAGGCCACTGCGGGAGGGGTTACAATGTGAACGCCGCCACAGAAGGTGAAGATAACAATAGGAAAACGAAGTAGGGTTTGGGTGTGAGGAGGCCGTGAAGGGACGGCGTGGTAGATGGTGGTTTGGGGGGGTATGTGGATGCTTGCAGGAGGAGTGTGCAGTGGCTGGCAGTTGCAAGCGCCAGAGGCCGACGGCCCCAAACAAAGAAACACTTCCGCTGGCATTAAAGCGCAACAAGGGTAAACGGGTGGGGGGAGCGATCCTCCCACCCATCTCTGTCTACAAAAAAAGAACCGGGGAGGGCGGCAGCCTGACCATCAACCCTCCCCTTCAACCAATCCTCTATTCTAAAGAAAATCAAGGACTAACAATCCTCTACAGGCCGATCCACAGTTTAAGGTTTATTTTGTTTTGTTAACAGCATTCATGCATCTTTCTACTGGTAAATGTATATAAAATAATATATATATATTCAACTTGAAATACATAGTCTAATTACATCATAATATAAGTATCTCTTCTATAACTATATATATTCTTGTATATATAAAAAAAATGTAGAAAAATTGCCGGCTTAAGTTTCTTTTCTCTTCCCCTCTAACCTCTGAGTAAATACAGTTTATATAGAAAAAAAATATGAATAGCAACAATAATTTTTTTATTTTTTTTATTTTTTTTAAACAACAATGAAACAGCCCAATGTATATATATACTTCCATGCACTTAATTTTCTCAAGCCATGGTTTAGCTAATAGGATATTAACTTACATATAAACATCATAAAAAAAATTAACCAGTCGTATTTTCTTAGAAATGCATAATAACCTAGGTATCTTCATTATATATATATATATATATATATATATATATATATATATTTGTGATAAGGTAAGAGAGGTGCATTCATTTAAATTCTAACATGTCTTTCGTAACAGCAACTCATTCACAAAACATTTCAGGCAATATTGATAGGAAATAACTCCCTTGAACTTCTATGCAACCTCAGAAAACTAATTTAACCTTCTCTCTTTTTATTTGGTATTCAATAAAATTTATTTAGCAAATAATGTATATTTTGGAAAGAAAAAAAGACAGAAAAATAAATTTATCTTCACATGCATTTCACAACTTCACCAATAAGGGAATAGACAACTTTAATTAAAATAAAACAGAAAGTTTACATTTCATTATTTATCACAACCAACTCCATGGCAAATAACTTAGCAATCTTTCACAAAAATAAAATACATTGAGGCCACAATGGCCATGGCTTCAATAGCCAAGAAAATACAACTAAGCCACCCAAAATGAGCTTCACAACAACTTCATTTCTCCACTCAATACCTACAAACAAACACAACAACAAGAACTAGAAAGCCAGCCACTTCGAAAAAGCTCTCCTCCCTACAGTAGACCCCCAAGTGGGTCACCCCCGAGCTAGGGAGGTAGGGATTCACACCGGGTGAACACTCCACAACAAAAATCAATCACAACAACACCAAAAACAACCCATAAGTTTAACACAAAACTCAACTCATAAAAATGAGTTGGTGAGGGTAGGGAATGGACCCCTCAACTTCAAAGGGCTCCCAAATGATAAAATGTCAAGCTCATGGCCTCAAGCCAAAATCTCCAAAACACCACTCTCCACAAAAATCACAATAATCTCCATGGCACTCTTGCCATTCAATAAACTCCTTCACAAATAAAAGCCCTCAAGGCATAAATACATAATGTGGGAGAGACCTTAAGGAAGTTCCTTTCCCCTACCCAAACAAGTTGAGCATTACCTCCATTGGAGGTGCTCTCACCATAACTCCCATCCAAACAAAAATAAAACAATGCAACCACAAAACAACCAAAAACTTATAACACAATACATTAAATAAGCTAGGGTGAGAAAACAAGTTAAGAGGCCTACCTTCAAAGCCCTTATAATGGAAGTAAGTTGGTGAAGAGCTCCAAGCCTTCCCAAGCCTTCCAATCCTTCAAGAAAATCCTCTAACTCTCCCAAACTCTTCCAAAAGTTAGCAAGAAAATTAAAATTGCAAGAACCCCACACTCCTCAACAAGAGGAGACAATATAGGCCATCAATTTGTCCTTGAGGAATGAGAAGGTGACACTTGTCACCTTCTCCTTCCTCTTCCCATGCCACTTGCAAGGGAGAGGAAGTGTGAGGATGACAAGTGTCATCCTCTCATTCCCTCTCAATCCTCACCTTATCCACTTGTGCTCTCACACATGTGTGAGAGGACAAGTGGTGAGGTGGCAATCCCACTCACACCTTCAAGAGGATAAGGGATGCCATATGGCATCCTCTCATTCTCTCAAGGAGCCATCTTCCTCCAAGATGCTCTCACACGTGTGTGAAAGTCTTGGGGGAAGCTCCCACACACTTGGGAGTCTTGGAGACCTCCCAAGTCTTCCTTGAGAAAGGGTTCCCAAACATCGGGGAGGGAGACAAGTCTTTCCCAAGGCCTGACTCATCCCCCACTTCCCTTATTTCAAAATTTCGTCACTTTTACTAAACCATGGTTTAGAGTGATCTAGGGTTAGATAGTCCAGGTTGACCCTAGACTCAAGGGTAACCACCTAGGGTAACTTTTGGGACTCTAGGGTTCACAAAGGGGGTTAAAAATGTTAGGGTTAGCCAGCAGAAGATATCAATTAAATGCAAATAAAGATTAAACAAAGGAATGGAAATACATAGAAATAATAACAGCGAGAGGCAAGTTTTAACATGGTTCACCCAAACGCGGGCTACATCCACCAAACAGAGAGTCCAATATTAATAACCAGTAAATCAAAACCGATTACAATCAGCAATCCCTACAACTCAATACTGATGCAAAATGCTACAATACAATGCCCTAACCCTAACCCTTGGCCGCCTTTTATTAAGCTTTTTGTGGGTTACAAAAAATAGGGTTTTCTTATGTCGATCAATGAAAAATAACTCCTGGTGCTTTATAAAATAATAAAAAACTGTGTGAGGTTTCGGGGGCATTGCCCCCGAGCCCCCACGAGGGCGCTGCCCCTCGACCCCGCCCTGTATCATGACAGGGAACGCACCAGGGGCGCTGCCCCTAGACCCCGCAAGGGGTGCTACCCCTTGACCCCATCTTGGGGGCACTGCCCCCAAACCCCCGCAAGGGGCATTGCCCCTTGACCTCGTAGGGATTTGGTGGGGAAACCACGCCGATAAAAGAGGGGTAAATATAACCTCCGAGTCTAATTAGGCTCCATATAACAACAAAAAATCCACATTTAAATGGCCCATAATAAAATAAATACCAAGTGGTGTAAATCAAGTAAAATTATACAACACTTATTATTAATTAAATAGACAAGGGTACTAAGGCCAAAATAATAAAATTAAATCAAGTACTTAAATCAACATTTGAATTCAAACATGATCCTTATCCCTCTTGGGAATGGATCAGATTTACAGGGGATAACATAGTGTGAATTCTACCTCCAGTTTCCCGTGGCTAGGGAATGTAAAACCTACACATCTCGATCAAGTGTCAATCATATCATGAAAAATCATAGCCGAAACAACTGGAATTAAATTCACACAATCAAATACAACAATAATCATCAATACATAATTCCAATTAAACTGCATCATTCAATCACATGTCTCATAGTCAACAGCACATAAATAACTAGAATCTCATCACAAGCATCATCACATATATATCTCATATGTCGAATCACAAAATAGCACCTGATCGAATTGAATCACAAATGTCTAATCAATGTCCTATCATAATCAAGAGATAAAAACCAAGTCTGCATAACAAAACCATAGTCACTATAAATCTGATAATGTCATCAACTAAAATGTATATCGATCCAAAATAAGGGAGGTAAAAATAATTGGCCTCATAGTGATTTGGTTCTTCTTTATGATTCTAAATTCAAGGAGTTCAAAGGGAAGTTACAAACTCATTGGATGGGTCCTTATCAGATAAAAAAAGTTTTTGAGAATGGAACAGTGTTGTTGGAACCTATTGATGGAAGCATAGATAGATTTTTAGTGAATGGCCACAGAATTAAACTCTATAAAAGGCCAACCACTAAGGAATAGTTCATCAAATATTTGTGTTTGGTTATAGGGGACATATCCTCTATCACAATTTTGGACCGATAAAAAAAAAGAGAGAAGGTTGACAAACATCTTTTTACCTCTCTTTTTCTCCCTTTTTATTCCATTGTCCTAATGACTGCACCAAAATAGGCTAACAAGATTGTTCTAATGATGATTAATAAGAGATGAATTACTTAAGATCATGATTTCTGATTGAAGGACTAATGTGCATTGAATTGATGGAAATATGTAGAAATCTTCTCTTTTTGAATCAATAGGTGCAGGTGTTCGGGTAGACAATTTTGTGCATCTCTAGAGGTAGTCCTAATGATCTCCAGAGCTGACATCAGCTTGCCATGACTGGTCTCCAAGGTTTCAAATTTAATTGGAGAAGTTTTTGGGATAAGAAGGTGAAGCATCTCTGGAGCTAGATTGAAGTCTTGAGCATCTCTGGAGCTGAATGAGAAGGTCACAAACATATCTCTAGAGCTACAGACAGGAACATACATCTCCAACATCTTTTTAGAATAGTGCAAATTTCCAACACATATGTTGATCAGACACTTCCAGTGGTGATCAGGATGCTCCTGATGTTACTCAAATCATCACCTGAGTAATTAAGGGTAGTCTATAGTTAACTGCTGGAATTTTTTATCTCTTTTTAGTTTTTGCATGAGTTACTGATAAACTGATTTAATACCTATATTTTAGGGCCCCTCTGCCTATTTGTATTTAAAACTAAGACTCAAATTCAGTTTGGACTTCTGTTCCACTTAATCTATGTTTATTGCATGGATATTTATTCTGTAGTTAGACTATTAGTAGAATAAAGAGATTCATTTTATCGCTTAGATGAACTACTAGAATAGGGTGAGTGATCTCTCATCATAGATTTAGATATAAACTTACAAAAGTAGTAGCAAAAAGGACATCAATTATTCTTCTGATTTCTTTAATATCATTTTGACATTAATATTTCTCTAAATACAAAGTTGATGGAATTGGATTGAATCGAGTTGTGATATTATTCTCTTGTATTGATTCTTTAGTTTAGTCTTCAGCCCTAAGGGTGTGGAGCAAGGGCCCACCCTCACCACCAAGCCAAAAGGCTAGTACTGTTGTCTTTTATTTCAGGTTTTGCTTTAAAAAGATACTATTTTCATAGATAGATGCATGTTTCAGTTTATAGATTTGCTTTAAGTAATTTACTGTTCAGTTCTATTTTCAATATTCTTGGAATTCATTTCATAGCAGATAGATTAGTTTCTTTAAATCAGTAAAGGTCATTAGAGTTAGTTAGATAAAACTAGCAACTATAGGATTCCTAATTGTAGATAGCCAAGGACACAGTCCTGGATTTGACATCTGAAATATGATTAAATGACGAGGTACAATGACCCTTGTCACTTTCTCTTTCTCTCTTCTTTCCCTTTTTTTGATAAGTGGCTACAATACCTTGAGATTTCATCTCTTCCATCTTATCATTTAACCATGTTTTAGAAAACAAAATAACCGGTTTGGTTATTACCTCCAAAGATGTCTCTGTTGTTTCTTCCCAATTGGGTTTACCAATGGGCAATAATGCCACTCCTTTGCTTTCATAACTATTGTGTAATATTTTACCATCATCTGTAACCTCTTGAGGCATAGTGATTTCTCCCATGGTTCTCATTTTCTCCACTATCAATCTCTGATGAGCCCTTTTCCTCACTTCTTTCTCATTCTCACAGTCCAACCAAAAATCTTCCATATGTATCTGATGCCTATAATTCTTGTCAATGTAGTTTTGAATTCTATGAAAAGGGTCAAAACATCTAGCTAATTCAAACTCCTCAAATCCATAATATCTCAACTCCTTCTCTAATTCCTAAGCCACATCCTCATTGTAACATGAATAATTACCAATTATCCAAGGAAGCGTGATGTTTCCTCTACCAAATTTCTTCTTATACATTCTGAATACATTCAAAATCTACCTTGTAATTCCAACACAATAAATTGGTCTAGAGGATATCTTGGCAATTTGAATGGCTTACCCTCAAATCCTTCAGTTCTAATGTAGGTGAAGGTAGGAAATTGTAGATACCAAGAACTGAAAAGACTTGTAGCTTTTGTAGCCTCCTCTGATAATCTTTTGTCTCTATCCCCTGTTAGAATTCTCAACACATAAGTATAAAACACATCATTCACTAGTGCATACTTTCTTAATGCATTTTCTTCCTGTAAATCTAGATAACGATCATACACCAATTTTTGACCTAGGCCACTTCCCAAGGTACCCTCTTTGTTTATTCCAACCAATGGCGACATTCCTGTTGCAAGTATGGGCCTAACCGGTGTTTTCATTGATGTCAACATACTCATGTTGCATTAATGAGAAGGATTAGATGAGCTGTGTGCTGAGGATATTGAGAAAATAAGTCTCAATTAGAAACAGTGAAGAACAGTGATGACAAGAAGGTAAAAGTCCTCAATAGGTTGAGGATCAGAGGATGCGGTTTAAAGGGTTTGTAGATATAAGTCTTGAGATGCTCCAGTCAAGTTTTCAAAGGTCCGCATGAAGATCTAAAGAAGTTATGGTCACTCAAGTAGAATCAGTTTTGGCAGGTGTTCAGAGATGACAGAGTGCTAGAGATAGGTCCAGTGAGATCCAGTATTTCATTATCCCATTCTACAAATCTGAGGGAGTGTTGAGGATGTCCCTGTGAAGTATCAACTAGATTAGTTCATGGGTTGAAGGTCTGGAAGAGCCTATTCTTTTGTGATAGTGATGACAGACTATGTTCTTGTAGCTCCAGATGAAGGAGAGAAGAATTCCAGTAGGATGATGAAGTACGGATGTTTTTGGTGATTCAGGGAAGGTTATGATGATCGTTGGATCATGTCTAGTTAACATTGGTGGTCTGCATTGAAGTTAGAGTTTGCATTTGAAGAATAACCACAGATATTGGTGTTCTTCTTGAGACTAGCCGACCGGATGTATTACATGTCTTGCAGATGTTCTTGTAGGTGTTTGCCAACTTAGATGATTGTTCCTAAGTCGATGCCTTGTATAAATAAGGGATTGTGACTTCATTTTGAAGTGTGTCTTGTGGTGATGAGTGTGTGGTAGCAAAGAGAAGTGCAAAAGGTAGAGCAAAAGTATTGGGCTTAAATGGAACTGATTCAAGCATGCTGAAGATGTTATTCTCCAGTTCATAAAGGTGATACTTATTCCTTTGTAGACAGTGTGTCTCTTGTAGGCAGTGAGCCTCTTGTTAGCAGTGTGCTCAGGCAGTGAGCCCTAATTGGTGTGTGCCATTTTGTTCTTTCTATTCTTCTAACAGAGAATACATTCTTGAGTTAATCACCCCATGGTTTTTCCCTTAACTGGGTTTTCCATGTCAAAATCTTGGTGTCATATGTGTTGATATGTTTATGCTTTTGATTTGAATGCATCATGGTTCATGATTAATATTATGCTAATCACTAAAGAAGATTCAAGTGTTTAAAAAGAGAAAGTTTCACATAACTGGTTCACCCCCCCTCTCAGTTGTATGCCCTAAGTCTAACAATTGGTATCATAGCTAAGTTCCTCTAAAAGGAGCTTAACTGCTTGAGGAGATCCAGGATGTCGTCATACAAGAAGGATAGTCTGAAGTTTGATGGAACCAACTTTTCTCTTTGGAAAGGTCGCATGAAATGTCACTTACAGTGTATGGGAAAGGCATACTGGTCCATGGTCACAAAAATGTATGTACCTCCACAGGATGGTCCGACAACCCTAAATGAAATCACAAATGCTGAAAACAATCTACGAACCAAAGAGGCTCTTCTAAGTGCATTAACTGACTCAAAGCTCTCAAATGTTATTGACCTACCAACTACCTATGAGATTTGGATTAAACTAGAACTTCTGCATGAAGGAGATGAGTATGTTAAATGTGCAAGGTTATAGAGTCTAAAAGGGAAATTTGAAAAACTGAAGATGAGAGATGATGAAAATATTACCACTTTTATGCTAAGAGTGAATGAGCTAGTTTGTGGAATTAGAAATTCTGGTGGAGTCTTGGATGAAAATGAGATTGTTGGTAAGATTCTCAGATCTCTTCCTGCCTCTTACAAAATCAAGGTTGCTGCCATTGATGAATTCAGAGCCCATACAACTGTCACAAGAGACCAATTGGCTGGCAAACTGGCTACTTTTGAAATGACCAAATTTGGAGATGATCCCCCCAAAACTAAATCTACATTCAAAGCCAGTGCCTCTGTGAAAGGTAAACAAGGATTTGATCTGGGAGAGAACTCATCAAGGAAATTGTCATGGTAAGGAAAAGCAAGAAAAGACCTGGAAGAAGAAGTAGAAATTGCTCAACTTGAAGCCCTCATTGCAAAGAGATTGCCAAGAGGATCCGGTAAGTATGAAGGAAAATTGCCTTTTAAGTGTTTTAACTGCAATAAGATTGGTCATTTTGCCTCAAAATGTCTGGAAAGATTTTCAAAGCCAAATCTTAACAAATCAAGGTTCCAAAAGAATTGTTACTATGTTTATGAAGAAGATGATAATGAAGGAGTAATAGATGATGAATCAGAGACAGGAAACAAATCTGGAAGTGAATGGGTGTTTATTGCCATCAAGGAAGAAGAACTAATATCCTCTATATCTATCAACCATAAAGTTGTAGAAAGAGCTTTGGCTGCCCAAGTTGATGAAAAGAATGATTGGGTCATTGACAGTGGTTGCTCTCACCACATGACAGGTGACAAGAATAAGTTCATAGATTTGGAAAGGTATGAAGGAGGAGTGGTGAAGTTTGGTGATAATTCTACTAGTAGAATCAGAGGAAGAGGAACTATTTCTTTTAATGGAAGAAACAAAACTAGTAATGTACTATATGTTGAAGGTTTGAAGCAAAATCTTCTCAGTGTTGGATAGTTGGTGGACAAAGGCTATGATCTCTGATTCAAGGATGGAAAATGCAAAATCTTTGAAGGATCTGGAACAGAGATTGCATCCGGTACTCAAACTAAAGGTAATATCTTCCACTTGGTTGGTACTGGTAAAAGCTGCTTATTTGTTCAAGTTGATCAGAGTTGGTTATGGCATAGAAGGATGTGTCATGTGAATTTTGATAATATCATCAAGATAAGCAATACTCGGGCTGTAAGAGATCTTCCAAAATTGGTGAAACCTACTAACAGCTTGTGCAAGGAATGTCAGTTGGGTAAGATGAGCAGAGTCACATTCAAAAGCAAGGAACTGTCTTCTACCAGACTATTGGACTTAGTTCACACTGATCTTTGTGGTCCGGCAAGAACTAGAAGTATTCAAGGTGATAGATACTTCATGCTACTAATAGATGACTATTCCTAGATGATGTGGGTAACCTTTCTAAAGGAGAAATCAGAAGCTCTTGAGAAATTCAAAATATTCAAGGCTATGGTAGAGAATGAAACAGGAATAAAGTTGAAATGTTTGAGGTCTGATAGAGGTGGAGAATTCACATCCGGTGAGTTCATAGAATTCTGCGAAAAACATGGAATTAAGAGACAATTGTCTACTCCGAGGACTCCACAACAAAATGGAGTAGTGGAGAGAAAGAATCGGACCATCCAGAAAGCATCTAGGACTATGATAATGGAAGCAAATGTTCCTCAGATCTATTGGAGAGAAGTTGTCAGCACTGCAGTCTATACTCTTAATCGAGTTCAAATCAAAAGCAATACCGGTAAGACCCCTTATGAACTTTGGTTTGGCATTATTCCTAATGTAAGATATTTCAGAGTCTTTGGTAGCAAGTGTTACATCAATAGAGATGAAGATTTAGGCAAGTTTGATGCTAGAAATGATGAAGGAATATTCTTGGGTTACTCTACTCAAAACAAAGCATACTGGTGTTATAACAAGAGACTAAGAAAGATGATAGAAAGTACAAATGTGAAGGTTGATGAGGGAATATAGAAACCCTCAAGGTTTTATGAGTATGATGAAGATGATCAAAATGGTGTTCTGGTTCAAGGAGCTCAATCCTCTCCTGAAAGTTAGATTCAGACTGATCCGATAAATCAGGAAGAAGAGATAGGTCTGAATGAGCCTGATCAAGAAGCAGAAGTGTAAGAAACTCCCAAAGTTCCAAGGTATGTAAGATTGAACCACTCTAAAGATCAGATCATAGGTGACAAAAGCAAAGGTGTACACACTAGAAGGAAAATTGCTCAAAATTCAGATGAATATTGTCTAATTTCAAAGATTGAGCCTAAGACAATAAATGAAGCCTACAATGATGAAAATTGGACCAAAGCAATGGAGGAAGAGTTGATGCAAATTGAGAAAAATTACACTTGGGATCTTGTTCCTAGACCTAGAAACAAGAATGTGATTGGAACCAAATGGGTCTTCTGGAACAAACTAAATGAAGTTGGTGAAGTAATCAGAAATAAAGTCAGATTGGTCTACAAAGGCTACTCTCAAATAGAAAGAATCGATTTTGAAGAAACCTTTGCTACGGTGGCAAGAATTGAAGCAGTCAGATTATTTCTTGCATTTGATGCCTTCAAGGATTTCAAGGTGTATCAGACGGATGTCAAATCTACTTTCCTGAATGGTGACTTAGAAGAAGAAGTGTACATTGAACAACCGGATAGATTTTAGTTATCTGAGCATGGTGATATGGTTTGCAAATTAAAGAAGGCACTGTATGGTCTAAAGCAAGCCCCAAGAGTATGGTATGAAAGATTGGACAAACATCTTTTGAAGATTGGTTTCAACAAAGGTACTACTGATAGTAACCTATATTTCAAAATTGATCATGAAAACATCTTGATTGTTGAAGTATTTGTTGATGATATCATCTTTGGAGAAGAGACAGTATGTGTAAAACCTTTGCAAATCAAATGAAAAATGAGTTTGAAATGTCAATGCTCAGTGAAATGAATTTCTTCTTGGGTCTACAAATTACTCAAACAAAGAAAGGAATCTTTATCTCTCAAACCAAATATGTGAAAGAATTGTTGAGGAAATTTGGAATGGAAGATTCAAAGCCAATGAACACTCCCATGGCAACCGGATGTAAGTTGAGCAAAGATGATGACTCTCCTAAGACAGATCAAACAAAGTACAAATCAATGATTGGAGGATTATTATATCTCACTCAAACTAGACTAGATATAATGCAGGCTGTTGGTCTTGTGGTGAGATTCCAAGCTAATCCCAAAGAATCTCATGTCATGGCAATCAAAAGAATTTTTAGGTACTTAAAAGGAACAGTTGAGTATGGTCTGTGGTATTCTAGAGATCATAATTTTTCTCTTCATGCATATACAGATGCAGATTGGGCAGGAGATGTGGATGATAGGAAGAGTACAAGTGGAGGAGCATTCTTTTTGGGAAAAAGGTTGGTTTCTTGGCTAAGCAAGAAACAAGAGGCAATATCCCTATCTACAACTGAAGCAGAATACATTGTAGCAGCAGGTAGTTGCACTCAAGTTTTGTGGATGAAGCAGATGCCAAGAGATATTCAAGTAGAATATGAGGAGCCTATCACAATTTTCTGTGATAATTCAAGTGTAATAAATATTTCTAAGAATCTGGTGTTGCATTCTAAGACTAAGCATATATCTATCAAGTTTCACTTTCTAAAAGAGCAAGTCAACAAGGGTGAAGTCAGATTGGAGTATGTGCCCTCCAAGGATCATCTTGCAGATATTTTTACTAAACCTCTTCCCAAGGACTCTTTTGAGTATCTCAGGGAGAAGTTAGGGGTTATTGCCCCTCCAATGATGAACTAGGATGCATTGATGTGATCAATCCAGTGGATATCACAGTCATATCTTGTGATCTGGATTGATGATAAGGGAGCTGCTACTCAGGGGGAGCAACTGGTATGTTATGAAGTAGTGAAGTTACAAGTATGAGCCCTTTGCCATTGATGTCAAAGGGGGAGAGAAGACATGTGAAAAACAAGTGGTTGCCGATCGAAGGGGGAGCAATAAAGGAAGAGAAGACATGTGAATAGTTGTTGTTGTTAGGGGGAGTTGTAACAGCAAGGAGTAGTTCTTGTCTTGATGGTTTTTCACATCATATGTTGCCATCAATGACAAAGGGGGAGATTGTTGCAAGTATGGGCCTAACCGGTGTTGTCATTGATGTCAACATACTCATGTTGCATTAATGAGAAGCATTAGATGACCTGTGTGCTGAGGATATTGAGAAAATAAGTCTCAATTAGGAACAGTGATGACAAGAAGGTAAAAGTCCTCAATAGGTTAAGCATCAGAGGATGTGGTTTAAAGGGTTTGTAGATATAAGTCTTGAGATGCTCCAGTCAAGTTTTCAAAGGTTTGCATGAAGATCTAAAGAAGTTATGGTCGCTCAAGTAGAATCGGTTTCAGCAGGTGTTCAGAGGTGACAGAGTGCCATAGATAGGTCCAGTGAGATCTGGTATTTCATTATCCCATTCTGTGGATCTGAGGGAGTGTTGAGGACATCCCTATGAAGTATCAACTAGATTAGTTCATGGGTTGAAGGTCTGGAAGAGCCTATTCATTTGTGACAGTGATGACAAACTGTGTTCTTGTAGCTCTGGATGAAGGAGAGAAGAATTCCAGTAGGACGGTGAAGTGCGGATGTTTTTGGTGATTCAGGGAAGGTTATGATGATCATTGGATCATGTCCAGTTAATGTTGGTGGTCTGCATTGAACTTAGAGTTTGCATTTGAAGAATAACCACGAATATTGGTGTTCTTCTTGAGACAGGCCGACCGGATGTATTACACGTCTTGCGGATGTTCTTGTAGGTGTTTACCAACTTAGATGATTGTTCCTAATCCGATTCCTTGTATAAATAAGGGATTGTGAATTCATTTTGAAGTATGTCTTGTGGTGATGAGTGTGTGGTAGCGAAGAGAAGTGCGAAAGGTAGAGCAGAAGTATTGGGCTTAAATGGAACTGATTCAAGCATGCTGAAGATGCTATTCTCCAGTTCATAAAGGTGATACTTATTCCTTTGTAGACAGTGTGTCTCTTGTAGGTAGTGAGCCTCTTGTGAGTAGTGTGCTCAGGCAATGAGCCCTAATTGGCATGTGCTATTTGTTCTTTCTATTCTTCTAACAGAGAATACATTCTTGGGTTAATCACCCCGTGGTTTTTCCCTTAACTAGGTTTTCCACGTCAAAATCTTGGTGTCATATGTGTTGATATGTTTCTGCTTTTGATTTGAATGCATCATGGTTCATGATTAATATTATGTTAATCACTAAAGAAGATTCAAGTGTTTAAAAAGAGAAAGTTTCACACAACTGATTCACCCCCCCTCTCAATTGTATGCCCTAAGTCTACCAATTCCAACTGCACAAGCATAAACCACATAGGAAGACAAATGAAACCTTCTATTCTTCTTGAATGCCATTATTTGTTTCTATATGGTTGTACTAATTTCTCTAGCCCAATGAATGGTTCCGTCCTTCTTTTCCCCAATACATTGGATGATGGTGAACATCCATGACTCAAACTTTGATACATCTTTTAATCCAATCATTCTACTCAACAATGTAATCATGATGTGTACTTCCTATTTGAAATCAATCCTATACAAACTCTTCGGCACCCTTACAATAGCTTTAGGCTTCTTTTTTACTGTATACCACCCATAAAAGATAGCAATTTTACACTCTTTCTCATTTTTTATAAAATCCTCAGCATATTGATCAATATCAATGTCCATCATTTTCTCTTTAATATCTAGCCCAAACGTTCTGGCTATGCCCTCTGTAGATAAATCTACAATAGTTTGCCCATTATGCATTACCTTTCTAGTGCTCCAACTATATCGATTCATGAACTCCAGTATTAAATCTATGGCCTCCATTGCCAACAGGAATTTAGCAGCTCGATACAATCCCTTTTTCCAAATTTCCTTCATATCTGTGGTGGCATCTGACACCATGATTTTTTGTAGCACCTCTGCTGCATCATAATGACCCATTTTCGTATCCGTCACCATTCATCCTACACTGTATATCAAGGATGCGTACCCCCGAACTAATGGAAACTCCTCCTTAACCATTTCTTTCCTTGGTTTTCTTTCTTTCTTAACTTTCTCTCCTTCCTCGGCCATAGTATCCACCTTCTTTTGTCTAGGTGCTATCCTGCCAAGAATTTATACATTTTACCCTTTTGTCTGTGTACAATCCTAGGGTTTTTGCTGCCATTTTACATTTTTACTAGTTACCCTAGGGTTTTTTCTTGTCTTTTGCTAATAAAGAATTTTAGAATATAATAGTATCAAATTCTACTTGCATAATTAACTACATTAATGACTAACAATTTACATCAACTTCTTAATGAAATTACTGTAATTATCCCTAATTTTGCCTAACTATAATCCAACAGTGTTTCATGTACATACCTATAATTTGCAACCATCCAACCTTATGAATGTTGACCCTGATTACCGTTTCAACCTTTACCATTACCGTTCTATGAATTTTCTTCTAGCCCTTCTGAATCACCTTTTCTCATTCTATGAAAATTTTCTCTAGTTTTACCCTTGAAATGCAATTATGAAATAACACAGTCAAATTTTACTTTTATCTCATTCAAATTCTACATTTTAGTGTTAGTTGCGCATTGAATACAACAATTAATGCATACAATACAAACTACACCTTTTTTTGTTTAATTTTGCATTTTAAACTTTGTATGCGTTAGTTCCCATATCTGTTTTCTTTGTATTTCACACTTTGTATATCAGGTTTGTATATTGCTATGTATATTCCTTTGTATATTGCTATGCATATCTTTTATACAATCCCCAAGAGATACACACTCAGACCTGTGTGGGTTTATAAAACATATTGCACTTTATTTCATGCCTAGTTTTGTATTTAACCTTTGTATTCCACAATGTACATATGATACATATATTCACACATACAAATGTGGAATTGAAATTTGTTTCCATTCTGCTTTGATTTTACGTCAATTCAGGCATTGTATCCTTAACTTTTTGTATATCAATCTTTAATCATTGAAATATACCACTCGGACTCCAGCTCATTTATGAATCACTTTTCATTTAATTTCATGTTCGGCTTTGTATTTCTGTTGTTTGTATCACTTAAGAATTTTACATTCAGACCATATCAATGTGGACCCCACCAAACTTATACAATATTCAGCCTTTTAACTACATCAGGTTTTTGTATCTACTTTTGTATCCTGTATTATATATGCAATATATATATTTCAACATACAAATGTGGACTTCAAATATATCTCAACTTAGTTTTAACCTTTCGTTAAATCTAGCATTGTATCTTTGTTTCTTTTGTATATCAGATTTGTATGCATAATACATAATACATATACAAACATGTTCGGACCTCAATTTGTTATGAACCATACTCTAATTATTATCGGGTTCGCCTTTGCATTTTAAACTTTGTATATTAGCTTATGCATAGTGAATACATCCTATGATAATGCATCTGTGGGTCTTGCCAGACTTAACCACTTTTAACCTCTTTTTTAAATCCGCTATTGTATCTATATTTTAGATGCAAACACTTATGCATACAGTATAATATAACATTTTTTCAAATTTCAACATTTTACTAACCAGGTTACATATTCCTTTTGGGTTCGCCTTGTACATGTTAACCGATTTGTATATTGAATGCATAATTTTGAACATACAATACAATACCCAAATACAAATGTAGATTCCATATTTTATGCAGTTAACGTCTGAACCCAATCAGGTCCGCCTTTGCATTTTAAAGTTTGCACATTTAAAATGTATATGCAAAGGACAAGATATAAAGTCCAATTATACTCTAACACAACACTATTAGTACCTCACATGCAAATAAATTTGTATATGACATACAAATTTAAGTCAACATTCATTTTACCAAAACCCTCATATTTCACAAAATACCAGGAATTTCAAGTTGGTTCAAAAAACAACCTTAAATCATTTTTCACATAGAATTTTCTAATACCTTTCATTTCTCTCTAACACTGGCTATTTTGATTCTTTCAAGCTTTTCTTGCATTACATACCTTTTTCCCTTTTACCACCAAGAAGGTCCAAACACAAGCCAAAAAGCACGAGCCATAGTAGGGATCCTCATTTTACTAAAGGGTAAAATGGGACGTGTTGTGAGCATCACAACAAAACCCTGCCTAAAATAAGGGGGGTGGACTTGGGCACCTGCACCCTAGTCCTACCCTATTTTAGGTTATGCCTAACTTTTGAGTGTCAATTAGTGACCGTTAATTAGGTTCTATGCTGACATGGTAAGTTTCAATTACAAAATTCTTGGCAGAAATGTTTGTAGTTGCATATATAAGCATGTTTAGGTATTCATTTGTAAACTAGATAGCAATTGTGAACTTAAGACATACTTGTGACTTTGAGCATTTAAGATATTCATTGTGTTGTACAGTAGAGCATTATTTTTGTGTTTATATTTGTAGATTTGAGCATTCATCTCCTCATGGCATGAAGAGCTTCTTCCTTCCATGACATCTTCACTACAAGGTGATCTCGTTTGTGTTTTCAAGCATTTTCATATGAATTTTTTCCTTTATCCTCCAAGGAAACACACTCTCTCTCTGTGACAACAGTGTTTGAAAGACTTGAATGTCTCTCTAGGGCTTGACTAAGGAAAGCCTCTAAACACCACAACCCCCTCCAACACTCCTTGTGATTGCAGGTTACAGGTGTCACATCTGGATGAAGTGGAGTTGCAGGGAAGTTTAGCAAGCATCAAGGATTCGAGATCTAAAGGGAAGTAGGACTCTGGAGCTTTTCCTAGACTCAGGCACTAGTCCCTATGTCCTCTATAGTTGAATTCCTAAAAATGGAAGTTACTGTTGAAAATAAGGCAGATAACTGAGGGGGGTGAATCAGTTATCTAAAAATTTCCTTTCTCTCTTTTCTTTTTGTTATCTTAATAATCAGTGTTGCATCAAAACATGAAAGCATATGTTATCATAAGAACAGAAATAAAATCAACACACATAACACAAGGATTTTTACTTGGAAACCCTGTTAAGGGAAAAACCATGTTGTGACTAACCCAAGATTGTATTCTCTGTTAAAAGAATAAAGGAGTACAAAATGGCACTTGCCAATTAGGGCTTACTGCCCAAGCACACTGCCTACAAGAGACTCACTATCTATAGAACCTATAGAAGATAATCAAGTGTTTGAACTGATGAGAAGCATCTACAAATACAAGATTTCAATTCTGGTTAGGTACAATACACTGGTCTGATGCACTTCATTCTTCCTCTATTTTAATGTTGTTGCTCTGTCACATACCAGACTTGAATTGCTGCTTTCACACTTATCTGTGCTTTTCTTCACACTTTATTTCATCACATGTTTGCTACACACACCTACATACTAGAACCCATCTGGTATATATATCTGTATCAAGGATTTCATCAAATTTCTAGTCGGCAACAAGAACACTTCAAGATATTTGCAAGTTACTAATATGTCGGCTGAATCCATGCTTGATTTGTGATGCGTATCAAAAACATAGGCATAGAAGTCATTAATCATGTCGGCCAATAGTGTATAATCCCACAAGTTGGTTGATCAACACCTTTTACTCATCCGGATGGAAGTCTGATACTCTGTCAGTCAGTTCTTCCTCTGTCTGCTCTGCCTGACTGGAACCCAACACTCAGATGCTCATATATTTTCCTTGATTTATCACCAGAGGCTAAATCTCTACAGTATAGTAGTCATGATACCCCTCTTGACTTTTTGAAGTCTGCAACTTACTGAGTTACACCATCTGAGAGATCCGAACCTGATTGTCAGACCTTGCTACATACTCTATTCTTGTTCACCGAACCAAAACATTCTTCAATCTGACTTTTGGTAAAGGAATACTATGTACTATGGATGTGTGGGATAGACTTTGTTGCCATCAATGACAACACTAATGAAGCCACACAATGTCTCTTGCCAACAATCTCCCCCTTTGGCATTGATGGCAACACTTAGTGAAAAATGGCTAAGTGTCACAGTAACTCTCCCTTGGTTGATGCTCTGTCTTTTGCACTATTTTATCAGAGCTCCCCCTTAGTTGTATTCCACTTTTTTCACTGCTCCTCACTCCCCCTTTGACATCAATGGCAAAGGGTGGTATCCGCATACCAAAATTTGTAAAAAATGTCCTGTACATGGCTGCATAAGTATATATATATATATATGTTATACTTACATATACTTAAGTATATCCACAAAAGTAGCCTTCAACTATACAAACTCTGTGGCCCAACTCTACTTCATCCAGTCCAAAATGGAGATGTGACCACTCAACAAAAATGCATATGCTTCTTCCCTTCTTAAATCTACTAGATCACTAGTTCAGGTTGTGGTCTGAGCATCTGTCAAGGCCTCATGCATTGCCTCTAGCTTGGGGATAATTATCCCTCTGAGTTCATTCATTCTGTTCATTATGTTCTTCTTTTCTTTGTCCAGCCTCTTTATTTCATTTATGATAACAATAGCCTGGCATTCTTGATTCATTAGAGAGGTACTAAGGGGATCAAAATTCTGAGATAAACTTGATAGTTTTCCTTCTTGTTCTTTCACTTTCTTCTCAATGTCCTCTGTCACTTTGGGCCAAGATAGACAGAATTTGTATATGTCCCGACCAGCTTTAAGAGCATTTTCAAGGCTCTTTATTCCAATGTCAAGGGTCCTCCTATCATTAGCAATAAGTCCTTGCACTTCAGTTAATCTCTTTCCCAGAAACTCCTTCCAGACCTTTGCTTCTGCTAATTTCTCTAGAGATTCAAAATGAGTGTTGACAGAATTTACCAAAATTTTCAAGTTATCGGATGGTGAGGCTAAAGGATCCTTTTGGAAGGATGGCATGATCTTTTCCAGCATCTCAGATGCAATCTCCAATAGTTGACAGTCCTCCATGTGAGATTTTAGGAGTTTTTCTTTTGCTTTGGCTTGAGCAAAAGATGTTATTTTCATTGTCTAAACTGGGGAGAGAGAGTCAAAATTTAGTGGTCCTTGAAATAGCTCAGGTTCATCTATCTCCATCATTTCTTTGTTTAAGAAGTTCTTCATTGCCTCTGTAGTGTCTTTTTCCAGTGATTGAGTCTTCTTTTCTTTTGGGATATCAAAATAGTCATCATTAGTCTTTTCTTCTTGTTCTTCTTATTTTCCCTTAACCTCCTCTTCTTGACTCACTTTCTCCTCTTTTCTACCTTCTCCTTCAGCTTCAGAATCTAGAATATCTACAGTGGGATCTAGAGGAGAGATGTCACCTATGTTTACTGCTTCATGAACTTCCTCTTCTAAAATAGAGGAATCTAAGTCTTCAGACTTCTCTTCATCTATTTTCTTTGATCCTTCTACATCCCTATTGGAAGATTCTTCATTGATTACATTTAATCCTTCAACATCCATGGTAGAAGGTTCTTCATTTGTTTCCTTTACAATAGGAAGATCGAATCTCTTCAAAGCATTCTGGAGGATATCTTTAGTCTCACTTGCTACTTGGTCTATTTCTCCAAGCATGAGTTTGTTCATTCTTGCCTTGCTCCGGAACTCATTCTTACACTCCTTGAAAATCATGTCCATTTCTTTTGGAGTGATAGAAGGATAAAGCTGTATTATTATCTACTCCCAGATCTCTAGGTCTTTTGCCATTGCATTCTCTTTTCTCAGCTCAAGTACCTTTTCTAGGCTCTTAGGAATTAAAGATATAAAATCAATGAAATATTTATTGTAGATGTTCAAATACTTGATAGTAGCCTCTTCCAAAATTCTCTTGTCAGTATCACTGTATTCATCATAGAACTCTGTCATTGACTGTAGGTTCCCATCCATAGTAACTGCCTTGATGATGTCATCAATGGAAAGAGTGGGCTTTTCAATAAATTCCTCTGCCTTTTCTTCCTTATTTTTACTAGCAGAGAATTCCCCGGATGTTTTCTTCTTCATTTTCTTAATTTCCTCGTCATATTTTGTTTCTTCATCACCTTTAAGGCTTGTGTATGACCTTGTGGCTTTGGTCTTCATCCTCTTTTCCCTTTTTCCAGATGTCTTGACTTCTGGTTTGGTAGCCTTTGAGCTTTTAGGAGTGGCAGGTGCAGAGCTCTTGGAAGATCTAGTATGGGAGGAGGCTTGTACCTGAACATCTCCTTTCTTTGCTTCTTATTTCTCTTTCTCAGCCTTCTCCATTTTCTCTATATTTGCATCTACTGCCTCTTTTGATAAGCCAAATCTTTTGGCAATTTATTCAACTTCCCTTCTTACTTTCCTCTTTATTTCTAGTTGTCTTAACTCAACATGTATTTTTACACTTAGCTCTTGAAAGGTTCCAAACCTTTCTGTCTCAGTGTCCTTGGGCTGGCTCAACAGATGTTGAATATGAAACTCCAATATTTTTTCATCGACTTCATATCCCATAGGCATTATCCACACAGTTCTTGGCTCAACTGCCTCCATTAGGCATTGATCAGTGTCAACCATGAAGCACATTGTGTCCTTGTATTTCTCAACTATGGATTGAGGTATTCTCTCTTTGGCTTGCATCATGCTTTGGAAGTTCTTAAAGTAACCCCAGAGGGTTGTGTTTTGGGCTTGAGCATCACCAAGTCCATACATGTAATCTCTGATCTGGATTGCAACCGGTTTATCATTTTGCCAAACCTAACCACTTGATCCAGATAACTCATTCATGTAATAAAAGAACAAACACAGTATTAGACAACCATATTTAAAGGAATTCTTCTTATCCTTTTTGATCTTTTGTAGGTTTTCCAACAGTTGATTTAGAAGAAGCTCACATAGATCATAGTCTATAGCTTCCCTCAACATTTGATATGTTGCATAGATTGTTGTGCCAGACACGAAATTCTCCCTGCTTGAATGATAGATATTGTACCCAATTTTCATTGAGGCAAACTTGACATCAGGATCTGTGATGTCATCTATGGTCATTGCTCTTTTGTCAAATTTAGATCCGATGGCTTCAGTTACTGTTTGGTTCTTCACGGATTTAAGTGCAGGTAACCCACCAGATGAATGCAATCCGGTCACTACCCTGATGGCATCCTTAGTTATCTTGAAGGGCCTCATTAGCCACATGAAATTATCATGCATCCTACTTAGAACATACCAGACCCAATCATCTTCTGCAAAACATGGAAAATGTATGCAATGTTTGAAGTGTTTATCCCAGAGGGCCTTGAATTCAGGTTTGAGTTCAAAATTTTCATCTATTAGCTATTTGTGATAAATATCCATCAATTTTGAGTCTCCAAATTCTTCAATATTGGCATGGATATAAACCCTAACATCTTCTACATGCAATACTCCATGCGGAATGCTAGAAAATGTGCCCAAAGGATCAACTTCTAGAGATTTATAAGAGTGTTTCTTGAATTTAGGTCACGGCCTATCAGAGATCTTAACAACCATTGGAGTAGCCATT
The DNA here is from genome assembly GCA_027924645.1 of Cunninghamia lanceolata. NCBI lineage: Eukaryota > Viridiplantae > Streptophyta > Pinopsida > Cupressales > Cupressaceae > Cunninghamia > Cunninghamia lanceolata. The sequence continues at coordinate 6,161,843 of BSBN01000739.1, forward strand.
TTGCAAGAGATTTAGAGAGATATTTTCAGAATGGAAGTACCTTTTTGCGATTTAGGGTATAAAATAGGAGCCAAAATAAATCGCTGGTTGAATTCCTTTTTTAGTTGATCTTGTACAATCTTTGTTGCAGATCTCTTCTTTTCTTCTTTATGAGTGCAAGTGTGCAAATAATAAGTGAAAAAACCCATTTATCCTTGCTTAAACCCTAATTTCCTTTTGTCATAAATGCACAGCTTAAGTTATCTGGCTACCCTGTATTGAGAGAGATCTTCTCGAATCACTGTGTTGAACTTAGAATCATTGTCAGTGAGGATTGACAATGTATCTTCTTTTCTTCAATCATGTCATGGGTCCACAAATCAAATCATTTCAACTCTGAATCATACCAGATCTGTCTATGAAATTTTTCTTTACCAGATAGCTGTCGAAACTAGATTAACTTGAGCAGTTATAAGTCTTGCAAAACTTTATGCAGATCTTTCACATTTTAACTAAAGGTTATTTGGAGGTTTTTCTGAAAACCCTTTAATACGTAGTGACAAATGTTTATTCAATGTGTTCAATTTAGGCACTATCTGATTGGCTGGGGGAAATTATTTTTCTCTGTGACTCACCCTGAGCCAGAGCTCACCTTTTTAGTTTTTAGAAGGAATATCAACACCGGATTCCAGTGCGGATCCATCTCCAATATTTTTTGTACTCTTCTTTACCCAAATCTTGCTCATCTCTTTTTGAACTTCATCCCCATTTATTTTACCTTTGCCCTTATCTTGTTTCTGATTATGTTCCACCAGACCTTTTCTATCCTAATTTATGCTTCTCCAGAATTTGGCAATATGACCAGATCTATTGCAATTGTAACATACAACATTTCTTTGCTTAGTTAATTGATATCCTCTTGATCTACATTGATTAGCCATATGTCCTATTCTATTGTATGCAAAGCATCTACCATTGAATGAATTTTTTATTTGCATATTTTTGCATTCATGAGATTTGTGACCATACCTTTTGCAATTGAAACATTGTCCAGAGAAGGATGGATTATTTTGATTTATTCTCCTCCTGCACTGAGTTGCTCTATAACTGAAATTGTTGCAATTGAAGCAGTATCCATTGAAGGATGGATATCTTTGGGCATTTTGTTGCCTTACCGGAGGTCTTCTCAGCCTGTTTCTTTGATTTCCTGATCCAAAGTACTTCTGACTAGATCCAGAGCTTTCACCTTTCTCATATCCCAAGCCACACTTATCATCTACCCTCTTTTGGCTTTCAAGAAGAACTTCAAGTTGGGCTGAGATTATCTTGAATTTCTCTATGTATTCATTTGTTTCTTTAAGATCTTGTTTAAGAGTGTCTAACTAATTCTCAAGTTGTTCCTCATTGTCTCTAGCTTCTTCAAGATCAAATTCAAGATGCCTGATTATTCTGTCCATTTTGTGGCAGTCCTCTGTTTTCTCCTTGAGGGATTGTTTTAGATTATCTTCAATCTTTCTTTTTTCTTCAATTTCTTGGGTGATTCTCATAACCCCTGATTCCATTTCATGCCTCACCATAATGAATTCTTTTGATAGCTTCTCACATAGCTTATTTTTCTCATCCAGATCTTCATTAGTATCATTGACTTCACTCTGATTAGCTAATTTTTGAAGTAGTTCCTTCCTCTTTTTCATAGAAATGCTAAGTTTTTATTTTAGCTCATTTATGAATTCATCATCTTGTTTGAGTCTTTCTCTCAAATTATTGACTTCAGAGTGGGATTGTTCAAGATCATCTAGGGTAGACTGAAGTTATTCCTTCATACCATATGCATCCATTGAGATTCCCAGATCTTCCTCAAGCTGTTAGGCTTTGTTCAGAGGAACCTTGCTCTAATACCAATTGTTGGAATTAAGACAGATAAGTGAGAGGGGGGGTGAATCAGTTATCTCAAAATTCACTTTCTCTCTTCTCTTTTTGTTATCTTAATAATTAGTGTTACATCAAAACATGAAAGCATATGTTATCATAAGAATATAAATAAAATCAACACATAACACAAGGATTTTTACGTGGAAACCCTGTTAAGGAAAAAATCACGGGGTGACTAACCCAAGATTGTATTCTCTGTTAAAAGAATAAAGGAGTACAAAATGGCACTTGCCAATTAGGGCTCATTGCCCGAGGACACTGCTCACAAGAGGCACACTGCCTATAAGAGACTCACTGCCTACAGAACCTACAGAAGATAATCAAGTGTTTAAATTGACGAGAAGCATCTACAAATGCAAGAGTTCGGTTCCAGTTAGGCATAATACACTAATCTGATGTACTTCATTCTTCCTCTATTTTAATGTTGTTGCTTTGTCACATACCGGACTTGAATTGTTGCTTTCACACTTATCCCTGCTTTTCTTCACACTTTATTTCATCACATGTTTGTCACACACACCTACATACTGGAATCCATTTAGTATATATATCCACATCAAGGATTTCATCAACTTTCTAGTCAGCAACAAGAACACTTCAAGATTTTGCAAGTTATTGATCTGTCGGCTGAATCCATGCTTGATTTGTGATGCGTATCAAAAACATATGCATAGAAGTCATTAATCATGTCAGCCAACAGTGTATAATCCCACAAGTTACTTGATCGACACCTTTTACTCATTCAAATTGAAGTCTAATACTTTGTCAGTCAGTTCTTCCTCTGTCTGCTCTGCCTAATTAGAACCCAACACTTAGATGCTCATATCTTTTCCTTGATTTATCACCGGAGGCTAAATCTCTGGAGTACAGTAGTCATGATACCCCTCTTGACTTTCCCAAGTCTACAACTTGCTGAGTTACTCCATCTGAGAGATCTGAACCTGATTATCGAACCTTGTTAGATACTCCATTCTTGTTCACTGGACTAAAACATTCTTCAATCTGACTTCCGGTAAAGGCATACTATGTACTGCGGATGTGTGGGATAGACTTTGTTGCCATCAATGACAACACTAATGAAGCCACACAGTGTCTCTTGCCAATAGTTATAGTGCAGATCAATGTCAGAAGGAGATCAGGATTCCACAAAGAAACCAGTAACTTGGACTCGATCACCTGCTCATTAGTCCTCGATTGTTCCACTTCTTGAACTTTGAAAACTAGTATACATTTTATTATCATTTAGTATCTTGTGTGCAGGCATTTTATGTTATTTGTCTGTTTGCTACCGAATTTACATAATTAGGGTTTTGAGCATAATTGGTCATAATTAAACAAAAAATCTACACAATTCCAATTTTCCCTACATTTTGAGTGAACAATGGCCTAATAGTAGATTCCTACTCAACCTAAGGTACTTGAATGTTTAGTGTTGAAAAGAGGATACACACAAACTAATCAAAAACCATCTATCCAAATTTTACCATAAACATTTTGGTGAACCCATGTTTTTAATGAATTTTGCACCTTTCTAAGTGTTTTTCATTAGATTTGTATTCATTTCATTCATTCATTTTATTGTTCATCTTATTGCATTTGAAAAATTTGAAAAAAAAATTTGAAAAAATTGCATTCTAAAGTTGGCATTTTCATATAATTTGCATAAATTAATTTAAATTTCATTAAAAATTTTATTTTTGCATCAGATCTGAGCTAAATTACATAAAATTACAAAATTACAATCACTTTCATTGCATTTTCATTATAAAATTTCTAGGGTTTTGTTGGAAATTGTCAAATTTTTCATATAACCTAGTAAATTTAAAAACTAGGGTTTTGTAGGTAAAATCTTGTTTTAGGTTTTTATACTAATCTTAAACACTCATTCAAATTTAAATTTGGCTGTAGTGTTGCATTTTAGTGTAAATTTGCATTTAGATTTTAAAAATTTGTATTTTTACATAGAAAATTTCAACAAAAAACTAGCAATTTTCATTGATTTTTCATTAGATTTGCACTTGCATTTTGCATTTAGGGTTTGAAAACAATTTTTCAGATCTGGTTGGAATTAATTTTCATCATAAATCAGATTACAAAACATTCATGTAGCATTTTGCATTCATTTGGATTAAGATCTCATGCATAGGATTTGAAAAACCTTGATTTTTCACTAGATTTGGCCTTATCAACTCTCTAGATTTGCACCATAGGTGTGTTGTAAAGAATATTTTTGCACTAATTGTCTATTATGAGGGTCATTAATTTCTTCCACTCCTAAAATTCTTTACAACACCTTTTTATCAGGCTCTTACAGTGAAAATTTGGTGAAAATTACATATTTTAGCTATATTTGCCCTAGGGTTTGACCTAAATTTGCACTACAAGCATGTTGTAATGAATTTTATAGATTTATGTGATTGATATTATTTGTATAATCTGCTACACCTATTAAAATTCTTTATAACACCCCTTTTTCTAGGTCTTGGAATTGAAAAATTGTGAAAAACTGTATATTTTTGCTATATTTTCACTAGGGTTTGATCTTGAGTTGCACTATAAGTGTGTTGTGATGGATTTTTGGCATTGGGTGGATTTTATTACTCATATAATTTGTTTTCCATCATCATTTTCCTCACAACACCCTTTTTCATACTCTTTTGCATTGAGATTTGGTGAAAAAATCACATATTTTAGTGTATTTCCACTAGGTTTTGACTTGTCATCATTCTAGATTTGCATAAAAAGTGTGTTGTGAAGGATATTATTGCTGTATTAGACTGATATCAGACATATTATTTTCTTCCCCTAACCAATTTCCTTACAACACTCTTTCTTTCACTTATTTACATTGAAAAAAGATGAAAAAATCAAGCATTTTAGGTCATTTTCATACATAGATTTGCACTTGTCTTCTACATAAATTTTGAAAAGATTTTAAAATCTTATCTTACATTGATTTGAAAATGTAAACACATGACTTCTAATCATAACAACAACAATAGGTTCCCTCTTAGACCTTACATGAAATGAAAGATCCCCGAACCTAAAATTATGTTTACACCTCATGATAGAACAATTGGAGACACTGAAGAACCTCTTTATATCAATGTGAAAATAATGGGAAATCTTGTGGATGGAACCCTTATTGACCCTAATTTCATGACTAATGTCTCCATGGAATATTTCCTCTTTTCACATTAATTAATGCAAGGATCTTATGACCCTTCGCATATGATGATTAAGACACATAAGGGAACCTTTGTAAACACTTCTGGGAAGATATCTTTATTGGTCACTATATTTGAGAAACATGTAGAACTATGGTTTGATGTTGTCCTCATTTCTGATCTCTTTTTCATAAAATTGGGACATCCACGTGGTTAAAGGCTATGAAAGCTATCCCTTCAACAATTCATAACTGTGTAAAATTTCCTTTAAATGGACAAGTGATTACTATCCCTCGCAATAATTATAAACTTTTTGTTACAAGACAACATTGTACATTGGATTACTTCTGCAAAAAATCTGAGGTGGAACTAGAGTCATGCAAGAACTTTAACTTCTTGAGCTATAGAAATTACAAAGCAAAACTATTACATCAAATGGCCGATTCTTCTAGACAAGAAACAACAAGAGATGAACAACCCGGATTTGAAGAGAATCCTAGACCAAAAGGATATGGACCCTATGTTGAGGTTCCTCCCCCATAATCCTTACAAGGATTGGGAGCTAGTCATCGACAACAAAACATTCCACCTAGACAAATGATATTTGATCATGGTGCTTCCTCCTCTAAAACACAAAAACCTATGAAAGAGAAAAACACTATCTTACAAGAGATAAGTGGTAAGAGAAAAAGAAATAGACAAGTAGGAGAAAGGAGGAGATGACAAGAATATGCCCAACGACTTACATCTTAATAAGAGAACATCTCACCAAACATTGAGTCAAAGCAAGAAGATCTTAAGAATGGACAATTTGAAAACAAGAACAAAAGTTGGGCTATGGTACCTTATGTCCCACTTTCCTCTAACATTTGAGAGTGGGAAGATAACGATGATTTGCTTGATGACAACACTTAGTTCAAAGATTCTACCAGGTAAGTATCTCTAATCCTTTGTCTCTCATGATGTGTTTCCCCCGTGATGTGTTATGTGTTGTTTAGGCCTCTTGGGATGACCCTTGATTCTCTTGTAAGGTCTAAGATACCAGGAGACCACCTTTGTTGTGTCCCTTCTATTTGTATCATCATTCTTATATATTGCTTCTCCTCTATTTTCATTGTTGTGTGTTTTGTCTTACGGACATAGAGTTGCGGTTGGTGACTTGGCGGCACCCTCCTACGTGACTGTCCCTAAGGCACTTGTTTCTTCTCTCTTGATTTATTGTTTCCCTTCTTCTAGTGTTTCTCTCTAGCAGGCGAATGATGAAAAACATATTATACTGATGTGGACCTAGTGTCCCTTTAGCGAGAAATAAAAAATTGGACTTAGTTCCTAATATGACGATGGGGTTGATATATATTATCTGACGCTTGGCTAGTAGAATCACTCCGTACACTTTGTCATGTGATCTTGATGATGTCTTATCTCACTTACAAACCATAACAATACTATTGCTCTGTGTAGTTTGTTTGTCTTTGAATCTTGCCTTGGTCACACTCAGTTATGAGATTTTCATGGTATAGCCCCACGGTTATACTTGATCTTCAAATTCATAGTATAACCTTGGCTCTTTGTGTGACTGATCATATGCATTGATGTTTTTGTTTATCATGATTATATGGACACTAACACTTTTCTTACAGGGATGTGTTTGTGTGAACTTTTGATGATCATAAAGTGCATGTCAGCTCCGGGGGGCATGGGCTTTGTGAGAGCTCATGTTCCCTTAAGTGCTTTCTTCCTACCTTAACATGCTTGATATCGATACCTGATATCAACCACCCTAAGGTGGGGGCATATATAAGGTAAGTTGTATGTTTTAGATGTTAGCAATGTGCTTATTCTTAGGTGCAGTCTAAAGACTGGTGGCAATGAGTCCCTCCTAGACTATGAGATTTGTTTGAAATCAAATTACGATCATTTAAGCCCTCATTGTGAGGTAGGGATGGTGTATTTCTCATGGAGAGTGCATATCCTGTCATTTTCAAAATCCCTGATCGCAAGGTGGGGAGAAGTTTTGTGACTAACTTGACCCTTATGTGTGTCTTCGACGATTGTTATGGTGAAGCCCAATCGTCGGTGTGTGCCTATAATGTTCCTGAGATGGTGATGAGCCTAGAAATAGGAACACTCCATCGCTTGTCTGTTGTGTTTTCTCTGTCTTCCAAGTGTGTGTGTATTGCATGTTTGTTCTTAAGCATAGTTTAAAGACTGGTGGCGATGAGTCCCTCCTATGCTTTGAGATTTGTATGGCATGTTTGATTTGTTTAGCATGTATTGTGTGTGTGTTGCCCCATATGTAGTTTAAAGACTGGTGGCAATGAGTCCCTCCTGCATAATGGGTGGTGTGTTTACTTTCATGTACTTGCATCTACATTTCATATATAAAAATGAAAAAGAAAAAAAAGAAATCATCTTTGTCTTCTCTGCATTCACTATATTCACTGTGTTTTATGTGTCTTTAATGTTGTATTCTTTGTGTTTTTCATGACTGTAATTGTCTTCTCCATGTTTTATGTGCCTATTATTGTCTTCTCTGTGATTGGTGTGTCTTCTTCGTGCTTGGCATGTTTGTTGTGTTTGTTGACCGCACTTTAATGTATGTATTGGCCTTGCATTTATTACATACATTAAAGTGGGGGCTAAATGTTACATCAGAAAATGTCCCCTTGGGGGATTTCCCTCTTAAGGTTTAGCTCCCAGGTCTTGTTTATGCATTTAGAGTATTTTCATGTTAGATTGACTTCCCGATGAGAAAACCCTGAAGTTCCATGGCAATTTGGACTCAAGGGAGGTACTTGTGACAAACCCTGCCTAAAATAGGGGGGCGAACTTCGGCACCAATGCCCTAGCCCTACCCTATTTTAGGTTAGTCCTAACTTTTGAGTGTTAGTTAGTGACTATTAATTAGGTCTTATGCCAACACGGTAAGTTTCAATTACAAAAGTCTTGGCAGGAATGTTTGTAGTTGCATATATAAGTATGTTTAGGCATTCATTTGTAAACTAGATAGCAATTGTGAACTTAAGACATACTTGTGACTTTGAGCATTCAAGATATTCATTGTGTTTTACAATAGAACATTATTTTTGTGTTTGTATTTACAGATTTGAGCATTCATCTCCTCATGGCATGAAGAGCTTCTTCCTTCCATGAGGTCTTCACTACAAGGTGATATCATTTGTGTTTTCAAGCATTTTCATTTGTATCTTTTCCTCTGTCTTCCAAGGACATGTACTCTCTATCTGATAATGGTGTTTGAAAGACTTGAATGTCTCTCTGAGCCTTTACTAAGGCAAGCCTCTAAACACTACAACCCCCTCCCACACTCCTTGTGATTGCAGGTTACAGGTGTCGCATCTAGAAGAAGTGGAGTTGTAGGGAAGGTTAGTAGGCATCAAGGATTTGGGATCTAAAGGGAAGTAGGACTCTAGAGCTTTTCCTGGACTCAGGTGCTAGTCCCTATGTCCTATGCAATTGAATTCCTGAAAATGGAAGTTATAGTGCAGATCAGTGTTGGAAGAAGATCAGGATTTTGCAAAGAAACTAGTACCTTAGACTTAGGTGCCCGCTCATTAGTCCCCAACTATTCTTCTTCCCAAACTTTGAAAACTGGTATGCATTTGATTATCATTTAGTATCTTTGTGTGCATGCATTTTCCATGATTTTTCTATTTGCTAGTAAATTTACATAATTAGGGTTTCAAGCATAATTGGGCATAATTAAACAACAAATCTACACAATTGCAATTTTCCCTACATTCTGAGTGACCAAGGGATTGATAGTAGATTCCTACTTGACATAAGGTCCTTGAATGTTTAGTGGTGAAAGGAGGATACACACAAACTAATCAAAAGCCAACTATCCAAATTTTACCCTAAATAATTTCTTTCAATTCTTTTAAGACATCTGGAAGCATAATGACCTACTTTACCATAAGAGAAACATTTGAAAGGTAATTTACCTTTGAACTTATCAAAGCCTCTTTGTAGCCTATCAACAAAGTTAGCTTCAGTTTCATCAAAGTCATCATCCACCTTGTATTTCTCAGCTCTGGAAATCTTTTATGAAGTACTGGCTTTAAAAGCTTATTAACTTTCAGCAAGGCATCACCAAATTCTCTCATCTCAAAGGATGTAAGATTTTCAAGTAACTGATCTCTATCAATAGTTTTCATAGTCATAAATAATTCAATAGCTACTACCTTGTGACTATAGGACTTTGGTAGTGATCTTAGAATTTTCATCATAATTTCTTTATCACTCAGAGTTCCTCCCATACCTTTTATTCTAGTGACAAGTTCATCAACTTTTTGCATAAAGGTTGTTATGTTTTCATCTTCATTCATCTTCAAACCCCCATATTTCACTTTTAGGCTATGTATCTTGGCTTCTCTTATAAATCATCTCCTTTAGACAGATTTTTCAGCTTCTCCCGTACCTCATTTGCAAATTCAAGGTTGTCAACACTAAGTCACTTAAGGAACTTAACATAGCATCGTTTTCTTTGACATCCAACTCATATTCTTTGATATCATCTTCAGTTCTCAAACCACCTTCAGGCATGACAAATTATGATTGCATAGCTAGCCATACTTTATAACCAAGATAGAGAAGATGGATTTTCATTTGTACCTTGCAAAGAGCATAATTTGTCCCATCAAAATGCAGAGCTTCCTTCTTATAAGACATCCTAGATCTTCCTGAAGATGTTAGGCTTTCTTCAGAGGAACCTGCTCTGATACCAATTGTTGAAATATAGCAGACAACTAAGAGGGGGGTGAATCAGTTGTCACAAAAACTTAGCTTCACATGCATATCAAACCATCAACAGCTTGATTATTCATAATCAGCTTTAACCATGAAAGCATGTAACCATTAAAACTTAATCACAATCACACATTCAACACAGTAGACAATATTTTTATGTGGAAAACCCTAAAAGAGAAAAACCACAGTGGGTGTTAGCCCACAAAAATGTATAAGTTATAGCAATACCAAAAAAAAAGGTTCACTTCCTACAGGGCTTACTACTCAAAATGCTCACTAGAAAGAATGGCTCACTGCCTAAGGATGGATCACTGCCAAAGGGTGGCTCACTGCCAAGATGGTGAACTGATTTAATAGCATCTACTCCATGCCAGGGTTCACTTCCATTGAAGTACAATATGACTCCTATGCTCTACTCTTTGACACTTTCAAACTTATCTCTTCATATTCACAACACACACTCCTTTTCACAACTTCATTACATACTTTTATACAACTCATCAACCTTGGAATGTACATCAAGGTTGGCATTACATTCATTAATCATTGGATCAATCTCCAAGGTTGGCATTACATACCTAATACAAATTAAGCTAAGGAAAATATGTAAAGATGTATGCGGATCATGCCATGCCTTAGCTGGGACTCAAACATAATCCTCCATGCCATGGTCCACCCTTCTACAATCTTCAAGGCATCTCCGTAAATAATGAATTCAACAAGGTTAGCCAAGACTGATGACAACACTAGGTCTGTAAGAACATTCTTCATTCATGATCCAATTTTCTCTTTACATACCAATCAAAAGGTAGGAACATGATTAGGAGACATCTACAAGTACATTGTAATCACTAGGAACAACCGCACAATCTCTAATCACCCTGTCAATAAGATTCTTCAAATCGGAGCACAATAACAACATTGTCAGCCACTGTCATGAGTAAAAGATAGCTTGCAGACCACCAAATCATGAACTATTGCATTTTAAGGTACTTAACATCATCATAGACTTAATTCTAGAACCGCAGACCAAAATACTTCAATGTAGTGGAATGCGGAGCAAAATACTTTCTCCCTATCACTACCAAACATACATAAAAAGTAGTTTTTACAGTGGTGAACACAACTTACTCAAATCTTCATTTTAGAGGATCAATCTTAGAATATAACATCTTTAGATAGGCTTCTAAATAACTTCCAATCTGTAGGCAAAGATATTCATTCTATAGGAAATGCAAAGTATTCTTTTGGATTGTTCTTCTGCATGTAATGCACTGTTCTACTGCAATTCAATATTTTACCAGATGAGATAATTTTCTCAATATCCTCAACATCTACAAGAAAGTGACAAAATGAGGGCATATTTGACACTAATAACAACACAAATATGTTATCATCAATGACAATACTGATTAGGCATATACTTGCAACAATATTTCTAGATGAACTACTGAGGTTACCCTCTAAAAGAGCCTTTGATTTCACCATTGATATTATTCTTGGGTTAGAACCTATTTCTAAAGCCCCCTATAGAATGACCACAACAAAACTAATGGAGTTAAAGGCTCATCTGCAATAACTGCTAGATAAAGGGTTGATTAGACCCAGTGTGTCGCCACGGGGAGCGCTGGTCATTTTTGTGAAAAAGAAAGATGGCACCTTGTGGTTGTGCATAGATTACCACATGTTAAATAAAACAACTATTAAGAATAAATTCCCTTTATCTTGCATTGATGATCTTTTTGATCATATGAGGGGTACAATAGTATTTTCTAAGATCATTCTTCAATCTGGATATCACCAATTGAGGTTGAAGGATGAAGACATCCATAAGACAACCTTTAGAACCAGATATGGACATTATGAATTCATAGTCCTACCATTTGGGTTGACGAATGCGCCAATGGCATTTATGAATCTTATGAACAGTGTGTTTAGAGACTATCTAGACAAGTTTGTCTTAGTATTTCTTAATGACATTTTGATCTATTCTAAGAACAAAGAAGAACATATGCAGCATTTGGGAATTGTTCTTCAGAGATTAAGAGAGCATAAGTTATATGGAAAGCTCTATAAGTGTACTTTCTTTCAAAAAGAAGTATAGTATTTGGGTCATATAATTTTAGCTAAGGGAATAGTTGTGGATCTAGCTAAAAGATTAAGGCTATTTCTGAATGGCCAAAACCAAGAATTGTTCTTGAGGTCTGAAGTTTCATGGGCCTTGTTGGTTATTATAGGAAGTTTGTGAAAAACTTCTCTAAAATTGCACATCCTATAACTTCCTTGCAAAGAAAGGGCAAGAAGTTTGAATGGTCAGAAAATTACCAGGAGGCCTTTGACCTATTGAAGGAAAAATTGATTTCAACCCCAATATTGAAAATACCTGACCCAAAAGGTCAATTTGTAGTCATTATCGATGCCTCAGGGGAAGGATTAGGTGGTGTATTAGTCCAGGATGGACATGTCATTGCGTATGAATTGCACAAACTAAAAAAGTATGAGCAAAACTATGCCCCACATGATTTAGAATTGGTAGCAATCATTCATGCACTTCATATGTGGAGACACTACCTGCTTGGAAAACCATTTGAGTTGAAAAAAGATCACTAGGGACTTAAATATCTGTTCACTTAACCACATCTTAATGCTCTTAAAAGAAGATGGTTAGAATTTATCTCAGAATATGACTTTGAGATTAAGTATATTCAAGGTAAAGAAAATCGAGTGGCAGATGCTTTAAGTAGGAGAAGGCATATCTCCTCTATGATCTCTATACATTCTGATTTTAGAAATTAGGTGTTACAAAAATATAAGGGAGATGAGTTTTACGAGCAGGTAAAATAGGACCTTGATAAGGATCCACAGAATCTGAAACATGAGGGATTCAACCTTGAACTAGATGGATTATTAAGGTTTAAAGGAAGGATGTATTTACCTAACTTAGTAGAGTTAAGGAATATGGTTTGGAAAGAGGTTCATTCTACACCATATTCTAGGCATCTTGGAGTAACTAACTAAGTTACTCACTGATGTGAAACCTTTATATTTTTAGAAAGAATGAAGAGGGATGATGTAAATTTTGTAGCTACTTGTATTGAATGCCAAAGGGTGAAGGCAGAACACCAACACCCAGCAAGATTATTATACCCTTATGAAATTCCTGAGTGGAAATGGCAGATTACAAGCATGGACTTTTTGCAAGGGCTTCCTATGTCAAGGAATAGGCACAATGCTATCTTGGTTATCATGGATAGACTCAGCAACGCAATCCATTTTATACCTAGAAACTTTACGGATGGGGCACCCATCATTTCTCAAAAAATTGTTCTAGAGATTTTCAAACTACATGGCATTCCTAAGAAAATTATCTCAGATAGGGATGCACAGATGACATCAAGGTTTTGGCAAACCTTGTTCTCTTCACTTGGTACACAATTGAACATAAGCTCTACTTATCATCCAAAAATGGATGGACAAACTAAAAGGGTGAACCAAGTGTTGGAGGACTTATTAAGGATGTATTTCATGGATCAGCAATACAAGTGGGAGGATTACCTTCCTCTAGTGGAATTTACCTACAATAACTCTTATAACTCAGCTATTAAGATGGCACCATTTGAGGCATTATATGGATGAAAGTGCCAAACCCCTATAAGCTTAGATAAGCTAGAAGATAGGGTTAGCCTTGGTCCAAAAATGCTATCTGAGATGGAAGAACAAGTCCATCTGATTAAAAGGAGGCTAGAGGAAGCCAATGATAGGAAAAAGAGTTATCCAGATGCAAAGCGTATTGAAAGGCATTTCACCATGGGAGATAAAGTTCTCCTAAGGGTAAAAGCTCAGAAAACCTCCATCAAATTTGGAAAAATGTCCAAGCTAGCACCAAGATATGTGAGTCCTTTTGAAATTCTAGAAGAAGTCAACCCAGTGGCATACAGAATTGCTCTACCACCAACACTTGCCATGATGCATAATATGTTTCATGTTTCATAGTTGAAAAAGTTTAATTCTATTGATAATCAAATTCCTAGCTTGATTGGAATATTCTACAAGTGAATGACCCATGAGTGGTGGTGATCGAGCCCATCAAGGTGCTTGAAATGCATAAGCTACGCTTACGTAACAAGGAAATAACACAGTGCAAGGTCCAGTGGGACCAATATTTAGTGGAAAATGCCACCAGGGAAAATTATGATGACTTCTATGCTAGATTTCCTCATCTTTTCTAAGACATTTGATATTATGATTTTGAAAACATTTTTATATTATGTTGGTTTATCTTAAAGACAATTAATCATTGAGGACGATGATTCTTATGGGGGGAGATATGTTACATCCCCAACTTAAAATTAGACTTAATCATTAACTTGGAACGATAATCAAGAGGATTAGACATAGTTAATTGATTTGATATTGTGGAAATATCTAATTTAACTCTTCATTATGAAGTAGTTACTAATGTTAATTAGGTTTGTAAATTAATTGGTTTATATTATGAGACATGATAATGATACACTGATCATGATCTTGTGCTCCTGAGTGTGAACAAGAAAATGAACATCCTTCAAAGAAGGAAGGAGAGTATCATCCTGGAGGAAAGGTTAAACGTTGGGAAAGCAAAAGGTTGATTGGCCATCTGAGTATCAACCTTTTATGTCCCTTTAAACCCCTTTGTAAGTTGTCACGTGTTATGTCTATTTTCTTAGTTTTCATGTTCTTTGTAATTCATTATGTCATTGATGCCATCATGACTAGTTGTGATGACCAAATGATGTTCTTAGAGCATCATCTCAAGTTGAGGGACAATTGTGTAAAGAGACAAGGAAGTCTCTCATAAATTGTTTTTGTTCTGTCATTCCCACATTTCCCATGTGGTCACAACATGCAACACACATGTCATGTCCACATTTGTCATGTGGTCATGACACGAAATATCAAAAATGTTTCCACACATCCCTAGAAACCCCCTCGCACATGTCAGCATGCTCAGTGGCAATACGCATAAGGCATAAACATGTCAATCAAATCTCAGGGTAGTGCAATCACAGGTGCAATCCCCTACGTGATGATAGCCAACTAGGGGTTATGTGACATGATGAGCATCACCATTAGGGTTAGGATTGATTTGAACCGAACCCTAAGTATCCTAGATGTGTGATATGATTTCGACATGAGGTGAAATCAAAACCTAGGAACTAAAGCATAAATTAATTAATCTAATCACATAAATAATCACTAAGGTAAAAATAATTCATTTATAAAACTCTACTAAGATTTTGGAAAAATCTGGCAGCATAAGGCCTCTAGGGCATGTATAGAAATATATTTACAAATAATTTGTCTACCAGGAGTTTACTAAAGCCAATTAAAATTGATTAAAAATAATATTCACTAGGTTGACCTACTAGCCTCACAAAGTTTCTCAAAATGGATTAACTAGATTAATTAAATAAATAAATAACCTCATCACAAGGGTGCTCATAATTAAAATTTATTAAATCTAAGGTTTAGTAATTAATCCCGTTACTATTTATAAATTAAAAGAAATGACGTTCCCATAAATATTTAGTTACCCCCCTTCCAAATTCCACATTAACACTAAATCCCCAAGACAAATTAAGGGTTTCAAGATAGGGTAAATTAATCCCTCCATAATAGTTCAAAAGAAAAGAATTAATGGAGAGAAAGAATTTCACCCCATTTACTAACTATACCTCAAGGGGGGTAAATTTAATTTCAAGCCAAGTCAAAATAATTAAAAGGGACAAAAGGGGAGGCATGGATTCACTTGCACCCATCTCCCACAATTTAAAATTAAATTAAATTCCCACCTCCCAAGGGAAACTAATTAAAAATTCTACCCAAGCCATAAAAGTTGACCTATTAAAATAATAATTGTCTTAAGGGAAATGCCCTAAAAGCACTCCCAATAAAAATACTAATTTCATTAAGAGGAAACCCTAAACTCATTATCCTTTCCACTTCTCTCATTTTCTCTTCTATTGTTTTGTTGCAAGTCTAGGATGGAGGTAGCCATGGAAGGCTCTCCACAGTGAGGTATACTCACTGTGTATACTTCTTGTTGAAGGAACCCATTCTTTTTTTAACTATATATATGTGTGTGTGTGTAGAACTCTAGAATGTAAATATTTTATTTGTTGCATACCAGAGAAAGTATATATATCGTGTGTGTATATATATATGTAGGTTAAGGCAAGAAACAATAGATAGACTAAAAATGAAAGCCAAAGGCCGAATGATTCTAATGGTGGCGTTGGCGCTGAATAGCAAGAAATAACTCCAATGGGCGGGGGGGTCCATGCTTTCCCCCTAGCCATCAGTGGCCAAGATAGAGATGGGGGGGTTAAATCCCCCCCGATACAGTATAAATAGTTGCATTTAAAAAATATATATGTGGCAGCCTTTGGCCGCCACTCCATAAGCTTTCCCCTCGGTTGTGGTCGTCTAGGATTCATACCCTAAGACAATGCATATAATAATTTCGCTTTCCTATTGTTCTTTTTTCTTCATAAATTTTATTTAATGGTAAAAAAAATGCTATTAAGTTGTTACTCTAAGCAAGGAATTTGGTTATATATATATATATATATATATATATATATATATATATATATATATATATAATTTTTATTTTATTTTTTTCAAGTACACAAGTATGTAATTTCTAGGTGATTGTTTAACAAATATTTTTTTTTGCTGTCCATGAAAGAACAAAAGGACAAATTTATATCAACTTTTCCTACTAAGTCAAGAGTACTTATAACCATATATTTTTTTTTGAAACAAGTAAACATATTCTATGTATTCCTTACTCATGTCTAACTAGCCAACAACCCTTCCTTTTGAAATAGAATTACAAAACAACCACATATCCATATTTTACTTCTTTTGTCAACATTAAGGAGTAAAGTAACATATGCATCTTTTCCATTGCAACTTTCTCACAACCTCATAATAAAACCAGCAACATATATATTTCATTTTCTTGCAATCACAAGCATATGGGCACCAACAATAAATATATTTTGATAACACATTCACCGAGGAGAGTATTACACATTTTTTTTTACAACAACAAATAAGCCATCCCTTGGCCAAGGCTCTCAAATAGCCAATGAGGTAACAAAACCATAGCACTAATGACCATTTTTCCCAAGCTCTAAGGGCACCAAAATAACCTGCATGATACCAAAACAAGGAGGGAAAACCAAGCCATAAAAACTGCTTTCCTCCCTACCATAGACCCACAAGTGGGTCACCGCCAAGCTGGGATGTCGATCTTCACATAGGTTTAACACTCCACAACACAACAATGAGCAAGCCAAACAAAACATGAAGAACACCCATAGAATTAACACAACATAAAACTCATGGAAATGAGTTTGAAGGGGTAGGGGAGTGGACATCACTCAACTTAAGAGGGCCACTCCAAAAAAATCTCAAACTATCAACACAAGTAAGGCCTCAAGCCCAAAATAATAACTCCAAGAAATACATAGGTTTCATCATGACACTCATGCCAAACAAAATCCTCCATACTCAATATCTTGCCCTCAAGGCCATAAAAATACCAACACTAGGAGGGTGACCTCGAGGAGGTTCACTCCTCCCCCACCCAACACAAGGAAGGACATACCAAATAGGTAGTCTCATCCCAATACACCCAAAACCCCACAACAAGAAGAAAAATAACACCCAAAACATATTTCAAGCACCCAACAAAAATTGTAACAAGCATAAGGAAGGCAAAAATGCCATGAGCATTACCTTAAGAGCCCAACAATGGATGCAAGTTGAAGAAGAGCCCACAATCTTTCTCCAAGCCTCTAATCTTCCAAAAATTCTCCAACTTTTCTCAAAATCCCTCCAAAGATAGAAAAATTCACAAAAGCAAAGAACCCCCTTCCCCTCTCAAAGAAGAGTTAAAATAGGCCTCATACCAAAGAATTGAGGAATGAGAAGGTGACACATGTCACCTTTTCCTTCCTCATCCCAAGCCACTTACAAGGGAGAAGGAATGTGTGGGTGACATGTGTCACCCTCCTATCCATTCAAACCTCACCCTCTCCATTTGTACTCTCACACATGTGTGAGAGAAAAGGTTGAGAGGTGGCATCTCTCCCCATGGATTTAAGAGGATAAGGGATGACACATGTCATCACCTTATTCTCCAAAGGGAGCCCCTTCACTCCAAGATGCTCTCACACATGTGTGAGAGCCTTGGAGGAAGGTTCCACACACTTGGGGGTCTTGAAGACTCCCCAAGTCTTCAAGATGGTGGAATCCCAAGCCTTGGGAAGGGAGACGTGCCTTCTTTCAAGGCATGACTCATCTCCCACCCTTAGCTAATTTGAATTTTCATCACTTTTATTTAACCCAAGTTTAAGTTGACTAGACGGGGGTAACCCTAGGGGTACCACCTAGGGTTAATTTTAGCCCCTAGTAAACACCTAAGGATGTAAAAATTCACAATAAATGGCCACAAAAATTAAAAGACACCAATTGGTGTAAATTAAAATGCATATTTTACAACACATCATCTAAATAATAGAAAAGGTGAAACTAGGCCAAGTAATAAAATACAAGCATTTACGAAAACATCATTCAATCACACATGATCCTTATCCCTCTTGGGAATGGATTGGTCTAACATGGGAAACACATAAGTGTGAGATCAATCTCTAATTTTTCGTGGCCTAGAAAATCACCTGTACACTTGAACAAACAGGTCAATCCAACATATATATATAGCCGAAGCAGGGAAATGTAACACTCACATCATCACATAATTCATTTAAAACATTAAACAAATCACATCATAAATAAGACTCATAATTGCATTTTTATATACGATCTCAGAATCAAAATCACATACAAATTCCATATAATGATTTCACAACTAACATCTCTAATATCATCAAAGTACAAATCACATGTCTAAACCTCATCAATGAATCAAAATCAGGTTATAGTCAAATCACACACACACTGAGTATAGCTAACCAAAGTAAAGTAATACAGTCTAAAATCTACATATTGGGATCAACAGTCCCCCAATACTAAAATGTCATCAACTGTAAATGTGAAATAAGAAAAATAGGGAAGTGAAATAAATAGGCCTCAAATCCTCCCCCCCTAAGACTAAACTTCCTCCTGGAATTCATCAAAGAGGTGAGGATAAAGTGTCCTCAATCTCACTGCATCCTTCCATGTCGCTATGACCTCATCATATCGGTCCCACTAAACCCTAACCTGGTCCAGCTCTTAACCTCGAAGGCTCAGCATCTCATGAGCCAATATGCAAATTGGATCTAAAACTAGCTACCCATCTGCCTCTACCTATAGAGCACTCCAGTCTAATACATGAGATAAATTAAAGATATAACATCGCAATATAGACACATGAAATACATCATGGATGCACAACAGGCTAGGTGGCAAGGCTAGACGGTAGGCTATGGGTCCTATCCGCTCCAAGATCTCAAAAGGCCCAATGAACCATGGTGCAAGCTTAGAGCCTTTCCATAATGGATTGGACTCTTATGTGGCCGCACTCTCAAGAAGACTTTGTCACTGACTGAGAAGATCTAATCTAGTCTCTTAGCATCGATATACTTCTTATGTTGATCCTGTGCCTCCTGAAGTCTCTGTCTAATCAAGGTCACCTGCTATTCCATATCCTATACTAGCTCTGGCCCAATGGAAACCTTGTCCTCTATACGATCCCAACTCAACGATGTCCTGCAAGGTCTACCGTACAAGGCTTGATAAGGAGGCATACCCAACGAGCTGTGATGCCCATTATTGTAGGCAAACTCAACCAGATATAGATACTCCTCCCATCTAGACTATTGGTCCATAACATACATACAGAGTATATCCTCTAACACCTGATTCACCCTCTTTGTCTGACCATCTATCTTGGGGTGATAAGTGGAACTAAAGTTGAGTTGTGTGCCCAACGCCTGCTGCAATGCCCTCCAAAAGGTTGATGTAAACATTGAGTCCCTGTCAGAAATGATGCAGCAAGGTACCCCATGTAATCTCACAATGTCATCCAAGAATACTCTCATCACTGATGGTGCATTGTACATCGTGTGTATAGGTGAGAAATGCACCACCTTGGTCAACTTGTCAACCATCACCATGATGGCATCATGGTGGCGAGAAGACATAAGAAGACCAACAATGAAATCCATGGAAATGGTGTCCCATTTCCACTCTAGTATCTCATGAGGGTATAAAAGACCTGCTGGATGCTGATGCTTAGCCTTGACCCTTTGACACTCAAGGCATGGAGCAACAAACTCTGCAATATCCCATCTCATACCCACCCAATGGTTCAGTTGTCGTAGGTCGACATGCATCTTCTTCACCCCCAGGTGTGTTGCATAAGGTGCTTTGTGAGCCTCTGATAACACTACCACACATAGGTCACCTGCATGGGGTACATAGATGCATTTTCAATGTCTAAGTAGCCCATCTTCCTGTAGGGAATATCCTGCAAACTTTCCCACAAGGTCCCTCTGTGATTGGATCTCCTGCTGCACCTCAAGAAACCACTCATCCTCTGGTAGATGTTGAATAATGTGTCCCCTCAAGTCCACACTCAAAGTCAAGGTTAGGATCTCGTGGCACCTCTGAATCAATGCGTCGGCAACCACGTTCTCCTTCCCTTTGATGTAGTGGACATCAAAGTCATACTTGCAAAGAAACTCCATCCAACGCCGCTAGTGGACATTCAGATTCAGTTGCGTGAATATGTACTGAAGACTGTGATGATCTGAATGAAGCTCAAAGTGCTAACCCAGTATGAAGTGTCTCCAACAAACTAGAGCATGAACCACTGTTACGATCTCTAAATCATGATTGGGGTAGTTTAGCTCATGGATCTTGAGCTTTCATGACTCATACGCAATCACTCTACCACCCTGCATAAGTACAACTCCCAAACCCTCTAGTGTTGCATTAGTACAAACCATGAAATCTACTACTGGATTAGGAACCGCTAAGATGAGAGCGCTGGTAAGATGCTCCTTGAAGACCCCAAAGGCCCTCTCACACTACTCAGTCCAAGTAAAACTCTTCCATTTCTGCTAAAGGGAAGTGATGGGGTGTGCTATCCTGGATAAGCCCTCAATGAATCTGCGGTAATACCCAGCTAACCCCATAAAACTCCTGACATCTGTCACACTGGTGGGTGCCGGACAGTCCCTGATAGCCTTAATCTTCAATGGATCTATGGAGATACCATCATCAGATAGGATGTGCCCCAAATACTGCACCTCTACCCTGAAAAATGCACACTTCACCAAGTTGCCATAAAGATTTTGCTCCCTCAAGTACTGCAAAACTTGACGTAAGTGCTCCTCATGCTCCTCCTTGGTCCGTGAATAGATCAAAATATCATCAAGGAAAATAATCATGAACCAATCCAAGTAAGTACAGAACACCCCGTTCATGAGAGTCATGAACACTGTAGGGGTGTTCGTCAAGCCGAAGGGTACCACAGTGAACTCATAATGGCCATAACGAGTCTGAAAGGCGGTCTTATGGATGTCCACCTTTGTGATGCACAACAGGTGATAACCAAACTTCAAGTCAATCTTAGAGAACACTCTGGCTCCTTACATCTGGTCAAAAAGACTATCAATCCTTGGCAGTTGATAATGGTTCTTCACCATCACCTTATTAAGCTGCCTATAATCCATGCACAGATGAAGAGACCCATCCTTCTTGTTCACGAAGATGATCAGTGCACCCCAAGGTGAAACACTAGGTTGGATGTGCCCCTTCTTGACCAACTCCTCTAATTGTAACTTGAGCTCTGTGAGCTCATGACGGGTCATCCTATAGGGTGCACGAGACACTAGCTTGACACCCAACACTAGATCAATGTGGAAGTCTACCTCTCTACGAGGTGGCATCCCTGGTAACTCTAGTGGAAAAATGTCAGTAAACTCCCTCAAGATGGGGTGGTCATCCAATGATGCCTCTAGCTCATCCTCTGATCTATCACTAACAGTGATGGTGAACATCTGACATCCCTTCCACATGCAGCGCTTAAGTTGCTGAGTGGATATCATATGAACTGTCATGGGCTTCTGAATGCCCACTATCTTGACTAACGTGCCATGATTGTCTAAGTAGTTAATCACCTTTCAGTGAAAATCTAGCTTGGCTCTATGAGCCGTAAGCCAATCCATGCCTAAAAGCACACCATAATATCCTAAAGGCATAACCTTAAGGTCGCACAATGTAGTGAAGGCCCCCAAAGATATCTCACAGTCATGAACTAAAGCATCTACTGCCATCTTGCCCCCTGTGGCCAACTCAACCTCCCACCTATAGCCCTAGAGGCCACCAGCCTACAACACTCCACTAATGATGGAGATATAAATGAATCAATAGTGCCAGAGTCAAATAAAATAGCAATGGGGACATCCCCAATCATACTTGTGGTCTCGATCACTAAGGCTTAGAAATCAACCTAACACTTATCAACTGCTGCAAACATACGGTGGGACCTACCCACATCTCCAACCATCTGCTCTGATCCTCTTGCACGAGACTGTCCCCCTGCCATAAAGTCTTGTGGGCACTCTCTGGCTAAATGTCCTACTCCACCACAAACCTAGCATGGTCCCCAAGCCTGCACCTGACCAGACTGTGTCCTACCCATCTGCTATTGTCTAGATTAACCCGTTGACCCCTGAGAACCTCTATATGACTGATGTGATCTAGTGGGCCCTACAGATGGTCCCTACTATCACTGATCCCTATATAGGCCCTACTACTACAACCATGATTATGACCCCCACGTGCCCTCTATTATGGCCTGGACCTTTCCTGATGCTGCTACTGCTGCTATGGAGGTCTAGGAGGTAGCGGTGCAGAACTAAATCCTCCCCTCTGAGGTGGTGGTGGTGGTCAGTAGAAACCCTAATGCTACTACTAGCTATGGTCCTAAAATTGGGGTCATGAACTCTGACCCTGACTCTGAATCTCCTCTACTATATATGCCCTCTCAGCAACCTCACTCATGGTCTAGGGGTTTGCCATGCGCACTGGCCCTGAGATCCCATGATTCAAACCCCTGATAAATTTGTGAACTAGAAGTTTTTCATCATGGAGGTACTTTGCATATCATGACAACTCAATGAACCTACTCTCATACTACACTACAGTGGAACCTCACTGCTGCAAGTCATGGAACTTGTCGATCTGATGCTGCCTATAGTGATTCGAAAGATAACGCACATTAAAGCACTCAATGAAGGTATCCCATGTAAGAGTATCTAGTGATAGGCGGCGCTTGCACACCTCAGTGTGCCACCATGTCGCTGCTACATCTCTCAAAAGATGAATTGCCACGTGTGCCTTTGTGTTGCTTCCATATGGATGCAACGCAAAGCACCTATCCAAGCTGATGAGCTAAGCCTCAGCCTTAGCTCCCTCTATGGTCCCTATGAAGGTGGGTGGATTTAGCCTAAGTAAATCCCTAATGGGGTCCCCACGGTCTCTGTGTCCTCTAAAAGGCTCATCCACCTCCTCTCGTCGTCCATAATCATAAGGTCCATGGTAAACCTATTCTATCCTCACAGCGTCCTCTCACCATGCATGATGCGGAGGACTCCTACTATGGGCCCTATAAGCTTAACCAACTTCCTCTGCTATGGTTTCAGGTACCTCTACATACGGTTCTACATGTGGCTCCAAGCGCGGCTGAACACGTGGCTCCACTCGCGGCTCCAAACGGGGCTAGACATGCGGCTCCAAACGTGACTCAGCATGTGGCTCCTCTCATAGCTCAACGCGAGGCTCGACACATGACTCTACATCTATCTCTACATGTGGTTCTACTACGACCGATGGTAACCTCTCTAAAATTGCCTGTAAAGCCTGAAGAATCTGTGGTCCTAGATCAGGTACAGGTGGTGTTTGTGGCACTAGCTGCTCCTGTGGTACCGGTGGTCCCTGACCCTCAGCTAAAGACTCATTCCATATCTCCACGGATGCTGTGGCGTGTGAGCACTCTCGCCTCGCTTTGGGAGGCATCCTACAAAATGAGGTACTCACAAATTAATCAAAAATGTGGAATATATAATGTGCCCAAACAAGACCAGTATTTAAACATGGGCTCTAATACCAAATGTCATGCCCACATTTCCCATGCGGTCACGACACACATCACATGTGTGATGTCCACATTTTTTATTTGGTCATGACATGAAATATCAAAATCCTTTCCACGCATCCCTAGAAACCCCCTCGCACGCGTCAACATGGTTGGTGGCAATACGCATAAGGTGTAAACATGTCAATCAAATCTCAAGGTAGTACGAGCACAGGCACAATTCCCTATGTGATGATAGCTGACTAGGGGGTTATGCGATGCGATGAGCATTGTCATTAGGGTTAGGATCGATTTGACCTGAACCCTAAGTATCCTAGATGTGTGATGTGATTTGGACACGAGGCGAAATCAAAACCTAGGAACTAAAGCATAAATTAATTAATCTAATCACATAAATAATCACTAAGGTAAAAAAAATTCATTTATAAAACTCTAATAAGATTCTGGAAAAATCTGACAGTATAAGGCCTCTAGGGCATGCATAGAAATATATTTACAAACAATTTGTCTACCAAGAATTTACTAAAGCTAATTAAAATTGATTAAAAATAATATTTGCTAGGTTGACCTACTAGCCTCACTAAGGTTCTCAAAATGAATTAACTAGATTAATTAAATAAATAAATAACTTCATCACAAGGGTGCTCATAATTAAAATTTATTAAATCTAAGGTTTAGTAATTAATCCCCTTACTATTTATAAATTAAAAGAAATAATGTTCCCATAAATATTTAGTTACCTCCCCTTCAAAATTCCACATTAACATTAATTCCCCAAGACAAATTAAGGGTTTAAAGATAGGGTAAATTAATCCCTCTATAATAGTTCAAAAGAAAAGAATTAATGGAGAGAAAGAATTCCACCCCATTTACTAACTATACCTCAAGGGGTAAATTTAATTTCAAGCCAAATCAAAATAATTAAAAGGGACAAAATGTCATGCCCACATTTCCCATGCAGTCACAACATGCACCACATGTGTCATGCACACATTTGTCATGTGGTCATGACATGAAATATAAAAAAATTTCCCACGCTTCCCTAGAAACCCCCTCGCATGCATAAGCACGCTCAGTGGCATACGCTCAAGGCGTAGACAAAACAGTTGCAAAGCGGGGTAATACGCACGCATGCACATACCAATTGCAAGAAGGCCAACAAGGGGGTCATCACGGCACGGTTAACATCGCTAATAGGGCTAAACTTTACTTAACCCAACTAAACCCTAAATTCTGGGAAAATCTGGCAACATAACGCCTCACGGGCGTGAGTAGGGTTTATTGTACTAAAACTAAATTTGATCAAAAGGTTTACTGAATAAGATTAATAAATTTCTTACAACACCCTAATTGTATTAGTAATACAGTTGATTAAGTTAATTGAACATTTTTCAACAAAGTCCGATCATTTGCTCTCCTTCATGTTTTCTAAAATTTAATGTTAATTTGTTCTCCTTCACATTTTCTAAAATATGAAACATTTTTCAACAAAGATCGAACATTTGTTCTCCTTCACATTTTCTGAAATTTAATATTAATTTGTTCTCCTTTGTGTTTTCTGAAATTTAATATTAATTTGTTCTCCTTCACGTTTTCTAAATTTAAAACGTTTTCAACGAAGTCCGAACATTTGTTCTCCTTCATGTTTTCTAAAATTTTATTATTAATTTGTTCTCCTTCGCGTTTTCTAAATTTAAAACATTTCTTAACAAAGATCAAACATTTGTTCTCCTTCATGTTTTCTATCAATTAGAGTTATCTCTACATCATTTACATTATTCCTAATTTCTTGGTAGATCAGATCTCGTAACAGGATTTACTAACCTCATTTGAAAAAGTATGCAAGGTTTCTATTCGAGAATCAAATGATGTCTACTTAACTACCATAATTAATTTTGTTCAAATGATTAAAAAGAACATTAAATTTTGATTAATTCTTTTAACCCTAAATTCAATTCATGCATTTTCTCCTCTTTGTTTTTGCTTTTATCTTTCTTTCTCTTTTTCTCTCATTTTTCTCATTTTCTCAATTTGTCATTTTCTCATTATGTAGGTTGAGTTTAAATGGCCACATATGAAATACATATGATGGCTTCAAACAATTTTGAAAATATATATATATATATACATACATATATATATATATGCTTATTGTATTTACCACACTAGGTTTTCTTTTAATAAAATATATGTATATATTTTATTTTCTTTTTCCTTGTATTTCATTTGTGAAATTGTCAAACTTTAAACACATTTACTTATAATCAAGAATATATAAATATATATATTGAAAAATTGTTATTATTAGATTTTCTTTTATAAATATGAACTATACATTTCTTTTGTATTTTTCATTAGGGAAGATATTGAAAACCCTAAACATATTTTTGTTTAGCTTGTGTTAATGGCAGGGCTGTGAGGGATGGCGGTGGCGACATGGAGGAGGCTGCAGGTGGAGGGGTGCAGAGAAGGGGCCGAGGCCAGAACTGGTGGCGGAGTTCGGTGTAGGTCATGGGCGGTGGAGAGGGTAGAGGTTCTGAGTGGGCCGCAGAGAGGAAAGGCAGCGGTGGTGGTAAGGAGCAGCCAAGGAAAGGCCAGAAGCCGCATAGGGTTTTAAGTCTGTGGGGAGTGTGGGGAGGGGGTGGAGCCCCCACCCACATCCCACAGCGTGGGGTGTAGGTGGGGGCTCCGCCCCCCTCCCCACACCCATTGTAATGGTAGCTACGGCGGGGGGGTTCGAACCCCCCCCACCACTTCATTTATTTTTATTTCTAAACTACGATCTACGAACCAAAAACAATGCAATCCCTCCATTATTTACCCCTCATATATTTATTTATAATATTTTATTTTATATAGGTTTCACTTAATATATATATATATAGAACAATCATGATTTTTTTTTTAAATTTAAATTCATAGTTAGTAAATATTAAAATACACAGAAAAAGCATAGTTACTTTCAAATCACAGTCTTAATAAATATTAAAATATAGCTACATACATACATACATATATATATATATATATATATATACATATATATATATATATATATATATATATATATATATATATATATATAATGTATCCTCTATATATTTTCTTTTCTTAGGCAGAATATTAAAATTTGTCATATCTAAATGAAATAATGCATTCTTTCAAATACACATAGTAAATAGAGTTCCAATTGTTTTTTAAAACAAATTTTACAAGATATGTAACTAAATTTTTCTTTTATCATTTCTACTACAAGGCAAAAACTCATTTTTCCTAACAAGTTTATTCATTGCATAACTAAAATTTAAACATTTTTGAAGGAAGGAAATAAATACATCTGCAAATAATTAAAAGCCTCTAATGCAAAACTACAACCAATTTTCATTCTTTCCAAGATAACAATGAACAATTCCTTATTTATCATAACCACAAAAAATCACAACTTAACAAATTGAAATTCCAAAAGGCATACAATGAACTAACTTATAAACAACTTTTCTTCAAATCATCCTTTGAATAATAAGCATTTAAACTGACAATTTCTAACTTTCAATACAATGAAAAATGTCTAACACACAACTTCAAGAATATAATTTTACAACCAAAAGAGAGAACCAAGTTTCTCATCTTTGACAACTAACAATGATAAGATCTCCTAAGAAGACTAATGTCTCTCTCATGAGCTTTAAGAGTAAAGGAAAATAAACTATTTTTCCAAGACAAGGAATTTCTTCAACTTCACACTAATCTCCAAGGAACCTGCATATCACAAAATGGGAAAAGAAAACCACACATCTTGCTCTCCTCCCTACCATAGACCTGCAAGAGGGTCACCCCCGAGCTAGGGAGGTCATCCACACACCTAAGGGACTCAATTCCACTTCACAACAAGGCACACATACATCCCAAAAACATAATATTACACCCATAGGAAAAACACAACACACGAACTCAACCAAGGTGAGTTCAAAGGGGTAGGAGAGTGGACACACTCAACTCAAGAGTGCCACTCCTACAAAATATCTCAACACAAATTCTCTTATGGCCTCAAGCCAACATGTTTAACAAAATTTTCAAAAGTATTCATATTTTAGCTCTCAAGCCATGTATCAAATTGCTCAAAATCACATAAATTGCCCTCAAGGCTTTTAACATCCCAAAACAAGGTAATGACCCCGAGGAGGATCACCCCTCCCTGACCCCACACTTGTTGAGCATTCTCTCCCAAGTGGGAGAGGCTCTTACAACACCCAACCAAATTTCCCCACAATAACAATAACACTCAAGGAAGTAAAACACACACATATGCATCATGCAAGCAACTAAATACAAAAGGAAGGCCTTAGCCTTGAAAACCAACATTTTTTAGCCCTATTATGGAAGGAGTTGATGTAGAGCTTCTCCAAAATCTCCTCCAACATAAGCTACCAAACTCCCTCTATCTTTCTCCCCAAAAATAATTCCAAACAATAAAAATTCTCAAAAATTCAACAACCCCTCACCCTTTCCCAAGTGGGATTAAAATAAGCCCAACCCATGAGCTTAGGGGAATGGGGAGGTGACTTGTCACCTCCTTACTCTTCCTCCCCACTACAAGCATGTCCCAAGGGATGGGTGTTGACACATGTCACTCACCCATCCCCAAGTCACCCTCACCCCTTACCACATGTCCTCTCTCCAACATATGGAAGAGAAAAGGGGAGTTAAAGAGGGAAAGGGTGACACATGTGTCCCCTTCCTTTCCTCACAAGAAGGACCACACAACTCCAAGGGTACTCTCAGCAATTGTGAGAGAGACTTGAAGTCAAGCCCTCCACAATTGGTGGGTCTTGGAGTCATCTCAAACCTTGGGAAGTGAAAAGGGATGGGCTTGAGTGTTGGTACCACTCATCCTCTCCCTCCCATGCCTCCAAATTCGTCACTTAACTTCAGTGTGAAGTTAAGGTGACCATATGGAAGTTTACCAAGGGTTACCCAAGTCAAAAGGGACCCTAGACCCATGGGGTATAACCCAGGGTCAAGTTTAGCCTAGTTAGAGCACCCAGGGTCAAGTTAAAACACATGAAAAGGGTCTCCAAAAATTTAAAATTTTAAAAGTGTAATTCAAAGACTTAATTCTTACAACACAAATCATAATTCAAATTAAAAGAGGGTAGACTTAACCCAATTAACCACATGCAAAATAACATTACAACATTTTATCAGACACAGAGTTGATCTTAGTTCCTTGTGGAACTAGATCGATTTCACAAGGAATTACAACATCGAGTGTGGGATGATCTCCAGTATCTGTGGTTGGTTAGAAATACCTATGCACTCAATTGCAATGGTAATTCTAGATATAAATATAATAGCCAAAGCAAATTAAAAACATACACTCGCATAAAATATCACAAGTTCACATAAGCATAAGAGAAATCACATTACACTTAAGTTCTAATTTCTGCATTTCAAACATCCATTCCCAAGATTGAATCACAAAAGAATTTTCTATCCAACATCACCCAATTACTTTTCCCTTACTATAAAGCATCTACCTAAACATCACCCAATTAGTTTTCCCATAATATAAACATCTATCTAACATCACCTAATTTGTTTTCTCTTAATATAAGAATCTATCTAACATCACCCAATTAGTTTTCCCATAATATAAACATCTATCTAACATCACCCAATTAGTTTTCCCATAATATCATAATGTTTAATAGTTTAGGAATTTGGGATCATAGTCCCACAAGTCTAAAAGTATCAGCAACAATAAGGTAAATAGTCAAATGAACAGGAATGCAAAAGGTAGGCCTCACATCCTCCTCCCCTAAGACTGTACTTCCTCTTGGAAGTCGTCAAAGAGGTGAGGATAAAGAGTCCTCAATCTCGCTGCATCCTCCTATGTCGCAATGACGTCGTCGTACATGTCCCATTGGACCCTAACCTGGTCCAGCTCTTAACCTTGAAGGCCCAGCATATGACGAGCCAATATGCAAATTGGCTCCAAAGCCAGCTGACTGTCTGCCTCTACCTGAAGAGCACTCCAATCCAATACGTGAGATAAGTCAGAGATGTAACATCATAAAACTGAAACATGAAAGACATTGTGGATACGCGACAAGCTAGGTGGCAAGGCTAGATGATAGGCTATAGGTCCTATCGACTCCAAGATCTCAAAATGTCCTACAAACAGAGATGCGAACTTAGAGCCCTTTCTATAATGGATTGGATTTTTGTGCGGTCGCACTCTCAAAAATACCCTGTCACCTAGTGAGAAGCTCCAATTAATTCTCTTAGCATCGGCATATTTCTTCTATCTATCATGTGCCTCCTGAAGTCTGTCTAATCAGTGTGACCTGCTACTCCATATCCTAAACTATCTTTGGACCAATGGCAACCCTGTCCTCTATCTGATCCCAACTCAATGGTGTCCTACATGGTCTACCATATAAATCCTGAAAAGGAGGCATACCCAACGAGCTGTGATGCCCATTATTGTAGGCAAACTCAACCAGATACAGATACTCCTCCCATCTAGACTAGTGGTCCATAACATACATACGAAGCATGTCTTCCAACACCTGATTAACTCTGTCTGTCTATCTGTTGGTCTCCGGATGGTAAGCTGAACTGAAGTTGAGCTGAGTGCCCAACACCTACTATAGGGCTCTCCAAAAAGATGAAGTGAAAACTAAGTCTCTATCAGAAATGATACGGCGAGGTACTCCATGAAGTCTAACAATCTGATCTAAGAATACCCTCGCCATAGATGGTGCATTGTATGTCATGCGTATAGGTGAGAAATGTGCCACCTTGGTCAACTTGTCAACCATCACCATGATGGCATCATGGTGACGTGATGACATAGGTAGACTAATAATAAAATTCATGGAAATGGTGTCCCATTTCCACTCAAGTATCTCGTGAGGGTACAACAGTCCTACAGGATGTTGATGCTTGGCCTTGACCCTCTGGCACTTAAGGCAACGAGCAACATATTCTGTAATGTCTCGTCTCATCCCAGCTCAATGATATAACTGTCACAAATCAGGATACATCTTCTTCACCCCTGGGTGAGCTGCATAAGGTGCTCTATGAGCCTCTGAAAGAATCACTGCACATAGATCCCTCGCACAGGGTACATAGATGCGCTGCCGATGTCTAAGAAAACTGTCAAGCTTAAGGGAATATCCTGTGAATCTGCCCTTAAGGGCCCTCTGTTTCTAAATTTCCTACTGCACCTTAAGAAACCACTCATCCTTAGTTAGATACTATAAGATACGCTCTCTCAAGTCCACCCACAATGTCAAGGTTAGGATCTTGTGGCACCTTCGACTCAAGGCGTCAGCGACCATGTTCTCCTTCCCTTTGATGTAGTGGACGTCAAAGTCATACTCGCATAAGAACTCCATCCAACGCCGCTGGTGGGCATTCAAATTTGGCTGTCTGAAAATGTACTGTAAGCTATGGTGATCCAAATGGAGCTCAAAGCGTCAACCCAAAAGGAAGTGTCTCCAACAAACACGAGCTCTAAATCATGAGTAGGGTAGTTTAACTCATGAGTCTTGAGCTTACGCGATTCATATGCAATCGCTCTACCACCGTACATAAGCACAGCTCTCAAACCCTCTAATGATACATCTATGCAAACCACAAAATCCTCTGCAAGATCTGGAACTGCTAATATGGGAGTGCTAGTAAGACGCTCCTTGAGGACCCCAAAGGCCCTCTCACACTGCTCGGTCCAAGTGAAACCTTTTCCTTTCCACTGAAGGGAAGTGATGGGATGCGCTAATGTAGAAAAGCCCTTAATGAATCTATGGTAATAACCAGCTAATCCTATAAACCTCTTGACCTCTGTCACACTGGTGGGTGCTGGCCAGTCCTGAATCACCCTGATCTTCGATGGATCTACGGAGATGCCATCACCTGATAAGATGTGTCCCAAATACTGCACCTCTATCCTGAAGAAGGCACACTTCACCAGGTTACCATAAAGTTACTGCTCCCATAAGCACTGCAACACCTGACGTAAATGATCCACATGCTCCTCCTCGATCTGCAAATAGATCAAAATATCATTGAGGAAAATGATCACGAACCGATCCAGGTAAGTGTGGAACACCCTGGTCATGAGACTCATGAACACTGCAGGGGCATTCATCAAACCGAAGGGTACCACTGTGAACTCGTAATGGCCATATCTAGTTTGAAAAGTAGTCTTATGAATATCTACCTCTGTGATGCACAATTGGTGATACCCAAATTTCAGATCAATTTTTGAGAACACTCTAGCTCCCTACATCTGATCAAAGAGGTCATCAATCCTAGGCAGAGGATAACGGTTCTTTACCATCACCTTATTCAACTTCTTGTAGTCCATGTATAATTAAAGAGACCCATCCTTCTTCTTCGTAAAGATAACTGGTGTGCCCCATGGTGAAATGCTAGGTCAGATGTGCCCCTTCTCAAGTAACACCTCTAACTACAGCTTGAGCTCTGTAAGCTCATGTGTAGTCATCCTATAGGGTGCACAAGACACTGGCTCTGTACCTGACACTAGATCGATGTGGAAATCAACCTCTTTATGTGGAGGCATACCTGGTAACTCCAGTGGAAACATGTCGGTGAAATCTCTTAGGATAGGGTGATCATCCAATGAAGCCTCAGGCTCATCCTCTGATCTATCACTGACCATGATAGCGAACAACTAACACCCTTTCCGCATGCAGTGCTTAAGCTGTTGAGCAGATATCATATGTACTATCACGGGCTTCTGTATGCCCACTAACTCAACTGGTGAGCCATGATCGTCAAAGCAGCTAATCATCCTCTGGAAACAATCTAGCTTGGCTCTATGAGCCGCAAGCCAGTCCATACCTAAAACTACACCATAAGATCCTAATGGCATAACCCTAAGGTCACACAATGTAGTGAAGGAACCCAAGGAGATCTCGCAATCTCTAACCAAGGTATCTACTTACATCCTGGCCCCAGAGGCCAACTCAACCTCCCACCTAATGTTCTGCTTAGAAGCCACCAACCTGCAACGTTCCACTAATGATGAAGACAGAAAAGAATCGGTAGCTCCAGAGTTAAAAAAAATAGAGATGGGGAATCCCTAATCATACCTGCTGTCTCAATAACTGAGGCTTGGAAGTTAGCCTGGCAGTTGTCAACTGCTGCAAACATGCGGTGGGATTTGCCCACATCTCCTACAATTTTCTCAGATCCTCCTAAACAGGGTTGTCCCCCTACTGTGAAACCCTGTGGACACTCTCTAGCCAAATGCCCTGCCCCACCACATACATAACATGGGCCCCTAGCCTGCTATTGCCCTAACTAAGTCCTACCTGACTGTTGCTATCTAGTCCATCCTGTGGACCCCTGTGCACCTCTGTAAGACTGCTAAGACCTTGCAGGTCCCATAGATGATCCATGTTGTCTCTGATCTCTACATGGGCCCTACTACTGCCAACCATAGTTTTGTCCTCCCTGAGCCCTCGACTGGGGTCTAGACCACTGCTAATGCTACTACTGCTGCTGCAGTGGAGGCCTAGGAGGTAATGATGAAGAATTGAATCCTCCTCTCTGTGGTGTGGATTATGGTCTACGAAAGTTCTGCTGCTACTGGTGATTACAGTCTTGAAACTACGGGCGTGAATTCTACCCTCGTCCCTGAATTTCCTCTGCAATGTAAGCCTTTTCGACAACCTCACTCATAGTCTGGGGGTCTGCCATACGCACGGGTCCTGCTATTCAGACCTCTGATGAATTTGTGCACTAGGAGTTTCTTGTCATGGAGATACTCTATGTAACAAGAAAGCTTAATGAACGGGCTCTCATACTGAGCAACCGTGAGTCCTCTTTGTTGTAAGTCATGGAACTCATCTATTCAGCGCTATCTATAATGATCTAACAAGTATCACGCATTAAAGCGCTCTATGAATATGTCCCATGTGAGTGTATCTAAGGATAATCGACACTTGCACTCCTCAGTACGCCACCAGGTAGCTACTGCATCTCTCAAAAGGTGTACTGCCACTTGTGCTTTCGTGTTGCTCCCATAAGGTCACAATGCAAAGGACCTATCTAAACTGATGAGCCAAGCCTCAGCCTCAGCTCCCTCTGTAGCTCCTGTGAAGGTAGGTCGATTAAGCCTAAGTAGGTCTCTGATGGGGTCTCCTCTGTCTCTAAGTCCTATAACTAGCTCATCCATACCGTACTCGCAAGGTCCATGATGTATCTACTCTACCCTCACAATCTCATCTCATCTCTAGTATCGCAAAGGACTCCTACTCTGTGCTCGGTAGGCTGACCCTACCTCCTCCACTGTAGTATCAGGTATCTCTACAAAAGTCTCCATACATGGCACCTCTCACAGCTCGTCGCGGGGCTCTACATGTGGCTCAGCTCGTGGCTCAGCATGCAGCTCCTCACATGGCTCCTCTCATGGAACATTGTGAGGCTCATCACGTGGCTCTAGTATGGCTAGCAGTAGCCTCTCTAACATGGCCTGCAATGTCTGTAAAATCTAAGGACCTATGTCAAGTACTGGTGGAGCCTGTGGTACTGGTGGATCTGCTATGGCTACAGGTGCCTATCCCTCTATAGAGGAATCACTATGCACCTCAACAGCCATACTGTTGCATGATCGCGCTCGTCGAACACATCAAGGAGCCATCCTACAAAACAAGGTAGGCACTAATTAATCAAAGTTGCGAAATAAATAATGTGCCCAAATATGCCCAGTGTTTAAATTTGGGATCTAATACCAAATGTCATGCCCACATTTCCCATGCGGTCACCACACACATCACACGTGTCATGTCCACATTTGTCATGTGGTCATGACATGAAATATCAAAAACATTTCTACGCTTCCCTAGAAATCACCTTGCACGTGTAAGCATGCTCGGTGGCATACGCTTAAGGCGTAGACAAAATAGTTGCAAAGTGGGGTGATACACACACGTGTGCATACCAATCGCAAGAAGGCCAACAAGGGGGTCATCGATATGTGGTTAACATCGCTAATAGGGTTAAACTTTACTTAACCCAGCTAAACCCTAAATTCTAGGAAAATCTGGCAGCATAACGCCTCACGAGCGTGAGTAGGGTTTATTGTACTAAAACTAAATTTGATCAAAAGGTTTACTGAATAGGATTAATAAATTTCTTACAACACCCTAATTGTATTAGTAATACAGTTGATTAAGTTAATTGAACATTTTTCAACAAAGTCTGATCATTTGCTCTCCTTCACGTTTTCTAAAATTTAATGTTAATTTGTTCTCCTTCATGTTTTCTAAAATATGAAACATTTTTCAACAAAGATCAAACATTTGTTCTCCTTCGCGTTTTCTGAAATTTAATATTAATTTGTTCTCCTTCATGTTTTTTGAAATTTAATATTAATTTGTTCTCCTTTGTGTTTTCTAAATTTAAAACCGTTTTCAATGAAGTCCGAACATTTGTTTTCCTTCACATTTTCTGAAATTTTATTATTAATTTGTTCTCCTTTACATTTTCTAAATCTAAAACATTTCTTAACAAAGATCGAACATTTGTTCTCCTTCGTGTTTTCTATCAATCAGAGTTATCTCTGCATCATTTACATTATTCCTAATTTCTTGGTAGATCAAATCTCGTAACAGGATTTACTAACCTCGTTTGAAAAAGTATGCAATTTTCTATTCGGGAATCAAATGACGTCTACTTAACTTCCATAATTTTGTTCAAATGATTAAAAAGAACATTAAATTTTGATTAATTCTTTTAACCCTAAATTGAATTCATGCATTTTCTCCTCTTTATTTTCACTTTTATCTTTCTTTCTCTTTTTCTCTCATTTTTCTCATTTTTTAAATTTGTCATTTCCTCGTTGTGCAGAGAGGAAAGGCAACGGCGGTGGTAAGGACGGAGGGTGGCGTTAGCCGTAAGGAGCGGCGAAGGAAAGGCCAAAGGCCGCACAGGGTTTGAAGTCTATGGGGAGTGTGGGGAGAGGACGGAGCCCCCACCCACATCCCACAGCGTGGGGTGTGGGTGGGGGCTCTGCCCCCTCCCCACACCCATTGTAATGGTAGCTACAGTGGGGGGGTTCGAACCCCCCCACCACTTCATTTATTTTTATTTTTAAACTGCAATCTACGAACCTAAAACAACACAGTCCCACCATTATTTACCCCTCATTTATTTATTTATAATATTTTCTCTTATATAGTTTTCACTTAATATAATAATATATATATTTACAACAATCATGATTTAAAAAAAAATTTAATTTCACAGTTAGTAAATATTAAAATACACAGAAAAAGCATAGTTACTTTCAAATCACAGTCTTAATAAATATTAAAATATAGCTACATATATATATATATATAATGTATCCTCTATATATTTTCTTTTCTTAGGGAGAATATTAAAATTTGTCATCTAAATGAAATAATGCATTCTTTCAAATACACATAGTAAATAGAGTTACAATTTTTTTTTGAAAACAAATTTCACAAGATATGTAACTAAATTTTTCTTTTATCATTTCTACTACAAGGCAAAAACTCATTTTTCCTAACAAGTTTATTCATTGCATGACTAAAATTTACACATTTTTGAAGGAAGGAAATAAATACATTTGCAAATAATTAAAAGCCTCTAATGCAAAACTACAACTAATTTTCATTCTTTCCAAGATAACAATATACAATTCCTTATTTATCACAACCACAAAAAATCACAACTTAACAAATAGAAATTTCAAAAGACATACAATGAACTAACTTATAAACAACTTTTCTTCAAATCATCCTTTGAATAATAAGCATTTAAACTAACAATTTCTAACTTTCAATACAATGAAAAATGTCCAACACATAACTTCAAGAATATAATTTTACAACCAAAAGAGAGAACCAAGTTTCTCATCTTTGACAACTAACAATGATAAGATCTCCTAAGAAGGCCAAGCTCTCTCTCATGAGCTTTAAGAGTAAAGGAAAATAAAATATTTTCCAAGACAAGGAATTTCTTCAACTTCACACTAAGCTCCAAAGAACCTGCATATCACAAAATGGGAAAAGAAAACCACACATCTTGCTCTCCTCCCTACCATAGACCCGCAAGTGGGTCACCCCTGAGCTAGGGAGATCATCCACACACCTAGGGTACTCAATTCCACTTCACAACAAGGGACACATACATCCTAAAAATACAATATTACACCCATAGGAAAAACACAACACATAAACTCAACCAAGGTGAGTTCAAAGGCGTAGGAGAGTGGACACACTCAACTCAAGAGTACCACTCCTACAAATTATCTCAACACAAATTCTCTTATAGCCTCAAGCCAGCATGTTTAACAAAATTTCCAAAAGTATTCACATTTTGGCTCTCAAGCCATGTATCAAATTGCTCAAAATCACATAAATTGCTCTCAAGGCTTTTAACATCCCAAAACAAGGTAATGACCCTGAGGAGGATTACTCCTCCCCTACCCCACACTTGTTGAGCATTCTCTCCCAAGTGGGAAAGGCTCTTACAACACCCAACCAAATTTCCCCACAATAACAATAACACTCAAGGAAGTAAAACACACACATATGCATCATGCAAGCAACTAAATACAAAAGGAAGGCCTTAGCCTTGAAAACCAACATTTTTAAGCCCTATTATGGAAGAAGTTGATGTAGAGCTTCTCCAAAATCTCCTCCAACATAAGCCACCAAACTCCCTCTATCTTTCTCCCTAAAATCAATTTCAAACAATAAAAATTTTCAAAAATTCAACAACCCCTCACCCTTTCCCAAGTGGGATTAAAATAAGCCCAACCCATGAGCTTAGGGGAATGGGGAGGTGAGACTTGTCACCTTCTCACTCTTCCTCCCCACTACAAGCATGTCCCAAGGGATGGGTGTTGACACATGTCACTCACCCATCCCCATTTCTCCCTCACCCCTTACCACATGTCCTCTCTCCAACATATGGGAAAGAAAAGGGGAGTTAAAGAGGGAAAGAGTGACACATGTGTCCTCTTCCTTTCCTCACAAGAAGGAACACACAACTCCAAGGGTACTGTCAGCAATTGTGAGAGAGACTTGAAGTCAAGTCCTCCACAATTGGTGGGTCTTGGAGTCATCTCCAACCTTGGGAAGTGAAAAGGGATGGGCTTGAGTGTTGGTACCACTCATCCTCTCCCTCTCATGCCTCCAAATTCGTCACTTAACTTCAGTGTGAAGTTAAGGTGACTATATGGAGGTTTACCAAGGGTTACTAAAGTCAAAAGGGACCCTAGACCCATGGGGTATAACTCAAGGTCAAGTTTAGCCTAGTTAGAGCACCCAGGGTCAAGTTAAAACACATGAAAAGGGTCTCCAAAAATTTAAAATTTTAAAAGTGTAATTCAAAGACATAATTCTTACAACACAAATCATAATTCAAATTAAAAGAGGGTAGACTTAACCCAATTAACCACATGCAAAATAACATTACAACATTTCATCATACACAGAGTTGATCTTAGTTCCTCGTGGAACTAGATCGGTTTCACAAGGAATTACAACATCAAGTGTGGGATGATCTCCAATATCTGTGGTTGGTTAGAAATACCAACGCACTTAATTTCAAAGTTAATTCCACATATAAATATAATAGCCGAAGTAAAATAAAAACATACACTCGCATAAAATATCACAAGTTCACATAAGCATAAGAGAAATCACATTACACTTAAGTTCTAATTTCTGCATTTCAAACATCCATTCCCAAGATTGAATCACAAAACAATTTTCTATCCAACATCACCCAATTACATTTCCCTTATTATAAAGCATCTATCTAAACATCACCCAATTAGTTTTCCCATAATATAAACATCTATCTAACATCACCCAATTTGTTTTTTCTTAATATAAGCATCTATCTAACATCACCCAATTAGTTTTCCCATAATATAAACATCTATCTAACATCACCCAATTAGTTTTCCCATAATATCATAATGTCTAATAGTTCAGGAATTCGGGATCACAGTCCCACAAGTCTAAAAGTATCAGGAATAGTAAGGTAAATAGTCAAATGAACGGGAATGAAAAAGGTAGGCCTCACACAAAAAGGGAGGCATGGGTTCACGTGCACCCATCTCCCACAATTTAAATATAAATTAAATTCCCACCTCACAAGGGAAACTAATTTAAAATCCTACACAAGCCCTAAAAGTTGACCAATTAAAATAATAATTTTCTTAAGGGAAATGCCCTAAAATCACTCCCAATAAAAATACTAATTTCAATAAGAGGAAACCCTAAACTCATTTTATCCTTTCCACTTCT
Source organism: Cunninghamia lanceolata (assembly GCA_027924645.1). NCBI lineage: Eukaryota > Viridiplantae > Streptophyta > Pinopsida > Cupressales > Cupressaceae > Cunninghamia > Cunninghamia lanceolata. Next base: position 6,201,169 of record BSBN01000739.1, read on the forward strand.
CTTATTTTCTCTTCTATTATTTTGTTGCAGGCCTAGGATAGAGGCAGCCATGGAAGGCTCTCCACAGTGAGGTATACTCACCGTGTATACTTCTTGTTGAAGGAACCCACTCTTTTTTTTAACTATATATATATAGCAATACTATGCAGATTAAGGCAAGAAACAACAAACAAATGAAAAACGACAGCTAAAGGTCGAATGATTCTAATGGTGGCATCAGTGCCGAACAGCAAGAGATAACTATGATGGGCAGGGGGGTCCAAGCTTTCCCCCCGCCATCGGTGGCCAAGACAGAGATGGGGGGTTTAAATCCCCCCGATACAGTATAAACAATGGCATTTAAAAAAAATATCTATGACAGCCTTTGACCGCCGCTCTTTAAGCTTTCCCCTTAGTCGTGGCCATCTAGGGTTGATACCCTAACACAATGTAGACAATAATTTCACTTTCCTATTGTTTGTTTTTCTTTATAATGTTTACTTAATGGTAAAAAAAATGTTGTTAAGTTGTTATTCTAAGCAAGGAATTTGGTGTTATATATCTTAAGGAAAGCTATAATATATATATTATTTTTCCTTCACATAGATTTTTTTTTTTTCAATTAAAAATATAGTCAGATTAATACTCAATTTCCAACCCAATAATATATGTATGTATTACTCCCAACCACACAAAAGTGAATCTATTTGAAAAATAACATGCAGTTAGATAAGAAGTGTATATATATATATATATATATATATATATATATATATATATATTTTCAAGGAGTAAACAAGTATGTAATTTCTGGGTGATTGTTTAACATGAATATATTTTTTTTGTTGTCCATGAAAGAACAAAAGGATAGATTTAAATCAACTTTTCCTACTAAGTCAAGAGTACTTATAACCATCTTTTTCTTTTTTGAAATAAGTAAATAGATTCTATGTATTCCTTACTCATGTCTAACTAGCCAATAACCCTTCCTTTTGAAACAGAATTACAAAACAGCCACATATCCATATTTTCCTTCTTTTGTCAATATTAAGGAGTAAAGTAATATATGCATCTTTTCCATTGCAACTTTCTCACAACCTCATAATAAAACTAGCAACATATATATTTTATTTTCTTGCAATCACAAGCATATGGGCACGAACAATAAATATATTTTGACAACGCATTCACCAAGGAGAGTATGACACATTTTTTCTGACAACAACAAATAAACCATCCCTTGGCCAAGGCTCTCAAACAACCAACAAGGTAACACAACCATAGCACTAATGATCATTTTTCCCAAGCTCTAAGGGCACCAAAATAACCTGCAAGATACCAAAATAAGGAGGGAAAACCAAGCCACAAAAACTACTCTCCTCCCTACCATAGACCCGTAAGTGGGTCACCCCCAAGATGGGAGGTCAATCTTCACATGGGTTTAACACTCCACAACACAACAATGAGAAAGTCAAACAAAACATGAAGAACACCCGTAGAATTAACACAACACAAAACTCATGGAAATGAGTTTGAAGGGGTAGGGGAGTGGACATCACTCAACTCAAGAGGGCCACTCCAAAAAAATCTCAAAGTCTCAACACAAGTAAGGCCTCAAGCCTAGAATAATAACTCCAATAAATACATAGGTTTCATCATGGCACTCATGCCAAACAAAATGCTCATAACTCAATATATTGCACTTAAGGCCATAAAAATACCAATACCAGGAGGCTGACCTCGAGGAGGTTCACTCCTCCCCCACTCCACACAAGGAAGGACACACCAAATAGGTAGTCTCATCCCAATACACCCAAAACCCCTCAACAACAAGAAAAATAACACCCAAAACATATTTCAAGCACCCAACAAAAATTGTAACAAGCATAAGGAAGGAAAAAATGCCATGAGGATTACCTTAAGAGCCCAACAATAGATGCAAGTTGAAGAAGAGCCCACAATCTTTCTCCAAGCCTCCAATCCTCCAAAAATTCTCCAACTTTTCCCAAAATCCCTCCAAAGATAGAAAAATTCACAAAAGCAAAGAACCCCCTTCCCCTCTCAAAGAGGAGGTAAAATAGGCCTCATACCAAGGCCTTGAGGAATGAGAAGGTGACACATGTCACCTTTTCCTTCCTCATCCCAAGCCACTTGCAAGGGAGAAGGAATGTAAGGGTGACATGTGTCACCCTCCTATCCATTCAAACCTCACCCTCTCCACTTGTACTCTCACACATGTGTGAGAGCAAAGGTGGAGAGGTGACATCTCTCCCCATGGCTCTAAGAGGATAAGGGATGACACATGTCATCACCTTATTCTCCAAAGGGAGCCCCTTCACTCCAAGATGCTCTCACACATGTGTGAGAGCCTTGGAGGAAGGTTCCACACACTTGGGAGTCTTGAAGACTCCCCAAGTCTTCAAGGTGGTGGAATCCCAAGCCTTGGGAAGGGAGATGGACCTACTTTCAAGGCATGACTGATCTCCCACCCTTAGACAATTTGAATTTTCGTCACTTTTATTTAACCCAAGTTTAAGGTGACTAGATGGGGGTAACCCTAGGGTTTGGCATGCTCAAATGGGCCCCAAACCCTAGGGGTACCAGCTAGGGTTAATTTTAGCCCCTAGTAAACACCTAAGGAGGTAAAAATTCACAATAATTATCCACAAAAATTAAAAGACACCAATTGGTGTAAATTAAAACACATTTTACAACACATCATTTAAATAATAGAAAAGGTGAAACTAGGCCAAATAATAAAATACAGGCATTTACAAAAACATCATTCAATCACACATGATCCTTATCCCTCTTGGGAATGGATTGGTCTAACATGGGAAACACATAAGTGTGAGATCGATCTCTAATTTTCTATGGCCTGGAAAATCACCTGCGCACTTGAACAAACAGATCAATCCAACATATATATATCATAGCTGAAGCAAGGAAATGTAACACTCATGTCATCGCATAATTCATTTAAAACATTAAACAAATCACATCATAAATAAGATTCATAATTGCATTTTTATATACGATCTCATAATCAAAATCACATAGCAATTCCATATAATGATTTCACAACTAACATCTCTAATATCATCAAAGTGCAAATTACATGTCTAAACCTCATCGGTGAATCAAAATTAGGTTATAGTCAAATCACACACACATTGAGTATAGCTAACCAAAGTAAAGTAATACAATCTAAAATCTGCATATTGGGATCAACAATCCCCCAATGCCAAAATGTCATCAACTGTAAATGTGAAATAAGCAAAATAGGGAAGTGAAATAAATAGGCCTCACATGTTCTCAGAGATATTGTTCCCTAGTCTTTCGACTAAGGATGATAGTCAATTTCGAGGGAGTATTACTCGACCCTAACAACCGACGATCTTGTTGTGACTCAATTTGTGTTTTCTATTATATAGTGATAGTCCTTATGTAAGGATGAAAACCTTTCTATAGGTTGAATTGTAATAATATTTTTATTATTTTACTTATCATAATATTTGATTACTATCGAATGCTATTAATTTGTTTTCAGTTGGCCTTGAGAAATGATGGAGAGCTTTGAACTCGTTCTTTCTTGCATGATGCCTAGATCGAGCCACCTTTTGTGGGAACCAACCAAGTGGAAATGGTGCAGGAGCACCCCTTCAAAATAACGAATAAGTCTAATTATAGTATATTTTTAGTTTATGATGTAATAAGGTCCATTGGACCAATTCTTATGTTTTAAGTCAATCTAGGATTGTGTGTTGACAGTTATAGTTTGTTATGCTAGCTGTCCTCCCAGCCGCTTGGAAGCTCCCAGCTGCTGGGAATCGAGTCTGTACTACTCGAGAGGAGTAGTTATTTATGCCCTAGATCAGTTTGTTTAGATACAGTTCAGTATTGCATATGAAAAACAGAGACATTGTGTTTGGAAATCAGACTGAGCATTGTGGTACAGTGGGACTGTGAAGTCAAATATTTGTATGCATTTCTGATATTGGAATAAAGAAGATCCCATTGTTTCATTTGTCTAATTTTCAATCTATCTATGTAGTCAATTTTGATTTTGTAGGTGAAATGGATTCATTCATCCATTCCACTGGTTGATTCTCTGAATCGGTGGAATGGACATGTACAGTAGCTTAGTTTGCATTCTCATTTTTCTATTTTTACATTTCATGCTTTTGGGATCAAAATATTGTATGCAGTGAGAAAACCTAGCATTCTCATGTGCTAGGGTTTGAAGGATAAAACCTAAGTTAAAATTGCCTAGGAAACAGATCAGCTCGATCTCAGAGTTTTCGATGCAAATCTATGAAGGCATCGGCGTGAGAAGAATCATTGGGTTGAGAAAGTTGCATTGAGCCGACAAGGGGTACTTTCATCGATCGGCGTGAGAATTGCAAAGTATCGCCGAGGAAGAGTATATCGGTGTAAGTCGGGGTATCAACCGAGCGAAGTTGAAATTCACCGATGTGAAAAGTCCTACTGATGGCGAGTTGATGGTGAACATATCGGCATGAGATATGCTATCAGCGGAAGAAGTTTGGAAGTTGCCAATAGTAGAATGTCTTACCGAAGATAAAGCGAAGGATGTGCATCGGTGTAAAGTTGGACATCGGAAGAGGAGTTTAAAGTTAGGCCGATAGTCATAGTCTGGCCGATGGTGGAGTTGGCGTTCAACATATCAGAGTGACAATAGAGATTAGCAAAATGCTCAAGGAGTTTGCTGATAGTGGGAGTCCCACTGATAGGTGATAAGGTGCTTGGTGTTGGCGTGAAGTGAAGCATCGGGGAGACTTTCCATAGCTAGACCGACATCATAAGTGTTGCCGATAGGCAACTCAGCCAATAGAGGTGACCAGTAGTAGAGGTAATTGGAACCTATTCAGCAGGTTAGGGTTTGCATGTTTCAGTGTGACCTCAGTCATCAGAGCAAGTCAGAGTGGAGAGCCCGATAGGCATTATCTTGCCGATAGGCACATAAATGAAACATCCATCGGCGTGAGGTAGAGTTCGATGTGACAATTTTCTTAGGTGCCAATAGTTATTGTTTGGCCGATAAGTGTATATCGGGGAGACATTATGGTAGATCTTGCCGATGGAATGAGAATAGTTAAATCCCACCAAGTTTGAACGCTTGTGCTAGCCACTCTGCATCAGGAAATGTAGTTACCTTCCAAAATGACATGCCACGAGTCAGTCAGTTATCAAGCTTTGATTATTCATTTTTTTGAGGAGACTATTGCTTGGGAGAGTTTGTTGTTGGGGGTTTATGAGCAAGGTGACAAAAGCTAAACTAAGATAGCATTGGTAGATTTGAAGTTGTCTACAGCTCAAAAGAGATTAGGACTAGAATGACGTTCCCATCGAAAGCATTGTCCAGGTAATATGGTGGACAAAATTCTATTTACCTTCTATATTTTGATCCTTGACTATGTTAAATATCTACCAGAGATAGTATGATGTTATTTGTCATATCGTATATTTAACTTAGAGGCATGAGGCCTATGAGGCCGTGCCATGATATATGTAAATATTTCCATAGTCGTGGCTTGAGACTGTTACAGCTAAGCTATCATTGGTTCAAAGTTTTATTTCTTACTGTGGATCGAGGCCTTAAGGCCAAGCCTTACCATGTTATCTTTATAATGAGAACAGGCTCGAAGCCATAATGACTAAGCTAACAACATAAGTAAACTTTCTTATGAATGAACTCACACCTATAAAGCTGAGCAATGAAACCCATAGTAATGCTTTTGAGACTACACTTTAGGCCGTATGGATGAATATTGAAAGATTGAAACCTTTTCTTAAGATTGTGCTCCAAGCCATGTGGCTAAGGCAGTGAAGCATTGTATTCTTTTCGGTGGCTAAGCTTGAGGCTTAGAGGCTAAGCAACAACTACAATATGTTTTAACTGACACTTGCTCGAGGCCACAAGGCCGAGCCTTTTAGAGATGAATTCTTTTCTATGTCTGGGCTAAGGGTCTTATGACCCAGCTATAATACATTCTACATTTTACACTTTACGAAAAACTAGTGCTCGAAGCTGTTATGGCTGAGCTTGTTATCAAAGCATGTTAAACACACATTATATAATGACAGTTAGATCTTAAGAGCTCTTGAATGGAGTAAAGAGTAACTCTAGAATGATAATAGTTATTAATGAATAATACAGTCATGTGACTGTGGTAACAACTGAGAAGATAAGAATACCAATAATACAGTTACTCAATTGTGGTGACAACTGGGAAGGCAATTAAATGTTAGTGTGTTTACAACACCCAAACTAATACCAAGTTAGGCTTGTATGTAAAGTTGACTATGAATCATTTATAGGGTTACATAAACTATTGAAGATTATGGAGGTGGTGAGACCATTCAAGATCATGGTCTCATCACGAAACAGTTAAAATCTGCTTATAGAAGAGTATAGACTTGTTCAATATGTGTCTGAATTAAGACTCATTGGTTAATGTTATGAGTTATAATTCCTTTACTTGCTTAAGTGTAATCTAATAGAAATGGTGTTTGACAGCTAAAGCTCATAAGGATAATAAGAGTTATTAATCTTGATGAAGCTAACCTACTCTATCAAGGCATGGTATGCCTTGAGTACCATGAAATCAACATCATCATATGTGATGATTTACTATCTAAAATGTAAACTATGGGAGACCAAGGTGGTCAAATTGTCAAATTTAATATGGAATGAAAACGAATAAGGTGACAAGGAGTCACTAGTTCCTCATTATGAAGATAACCTATTTAATCGTAACTAACCTATGATGGGAGTTCAATGTCCAAGTATGGACAATGAATCAAATGGATCCCACTCATACTAGACCTAAAGAACAAGGTCATTAAGAACATACTATAGGACATGACAGATTATAAGTTGAGTTAGGGTGGTGGTACGACAATGTTTATTGTGCAACGTGTATGTATGTAAAACTTTGGCCAAAGTAATACATCCATCTCTGTATGCATTGCTAGTCCACAGTGTTCCAAATGGCCTAGTGTCTCCGATAGTGTCATACAAGTTAGAGTGGAACTATAGTGTGTGACCATGAGACATTAGGAAGGACACAACATCAGATACTCAGAAGGCTAACCTAGTGGGTTCTAATGTCTAACCTTTCTGAGAAGGGTAGGGCCACTTCTAGTTAGGAAGATGAGCGGGGGACCATAGGTCCGTGGTTGGAGGAAAACCACTAGGATGATGCTCTCCTTCCCAAGCATGAGACAAGTCGAGTCTTATGAAGTGTGAGGCCTATTATTTCACTCCCTTATTTTTGCTCGTTTCATACTACTATTGGAGACATTTTAGACATTTGGAGACTGTTGATCCCGATATGCAAATTTTCTAGACTATATTCCTTTATTTTGGTTAGTTATGCTTAGTATATTGTGACGAGACTAGATCCTGATTTTGATTCACTAATGATTAGACATGTGATATGCATTCTAATATTATTAGAGATTCTAGTTGTGAGATCATGTTATGGATTTACTATGCGATTTTTACCCTGAGATGGTTTATAGAAATGCAATTATGAATCTAATTATGATGTGATTTTTACAATGTTTTAAATGATTATGTGATGGTGTGAGTGTATGCGTTTCCTTGCTTCAACTATGATATACATGTTAGATTAATCTGTTGTTTAAGTGCGCAGGTGATTTTCCCAAGCCATAGAAAATCAGAGATCATCCCACACATTTTGTGAATCATGTGTTGAACCAATCTAGTTCCAAGAGGAACCAAGATCAACTGTGTATTGCATGATGAATTTTTGTAATGTTTGCATATGGTGTCCTTTGGGCTAGGTCTAACCTTTTTCAATTGATTGTATTATGATGTTGTAAATGTGTAATGTTTATTTGACTCAATTTTTGTTTTTATTTTTATGGCCCCTTTTCATGTGATTTTCTACATCCTAAGGTGCTAAATTTGGGTTAAAAGTGACCCTGGGTTGTACCCCTAGGGTCTAGGGTCCATTTGAGCATGTCTAACCCTAGGATAACTCCCATATGGTCACTTAAACTTCACCTTGAAGTGAAGGGACGAAAATGGAAGTTTGGGGAGGAGTGGAAGGATGGGTCAAACCTTCAACCTTATCCACACCTCATTCCAAGGCTTTGGGTACCATGCATTGAAGGCTTGGGGAGTCTTCAAGACCCCTAATTGTGGTGAACCCAACTCCAAGGCTCTCACACATGTGTGAGAGTACCTTGGAGTTCTGTGGGCTTTCATGGGAGGATAGGATATTGACACTTGTTGTACCCTCATCCTCTTGGGCTCCACCTTGCTCTCACACATGTGTGAGATAGCACAAGTGGATGTGAGGAGGAAGGAGAAGGTGACATGTGTCACCTTCTCATTCCTCAAGGCTCATGAAGAGAGCCTAGATTACTCCCTCTTGAAGAGAGGGAGAGGGTTCTTCTTGATTTTTTTTACATCTTTTATTTTTATTGAGGCTTTGGGGAGAGTTAGAGAATTTTTGGAGGCACATTTGGAGGAAGGACTTGGAGGTGGAGTTGGAAGGCTCTACTTCAACTATCTTCCATTGTTGCGCATTTCAAGGTAGGATTCAAGGCTTGAAGCCTTTCATTATGCATTTATGTTATTTGTGTGTTTGTATTGTGGGTGTTTGCATTTTTATTTTGTGGGGTTTTGAGGGAGTTATGTAAGAGCCTCTCCATTTGGAGAAGATGCTCAACATGTTAGGGGTGGGAGAGGAGTGAACCTCCTTGAGGTCACCCTCTTGTTCTACTTGAGGTATTTTGGCCATTTGAGTATATGGGAGGTGCATGGGATTATTATTGAAGGCAAGAGTGCCTTGAGATGTGTTGAGATTATATATTTTGTCTTGAGGCCTTGTTGTTTTCTTGAGATTCATGAGATTTGGGATTTTTGTGGTGTGCACCTCTTGAGTAGAGAGTTGTCCACTCTCCCACCCCATTGAATCCATTCCCAAATGGATTTTGTTATTTGTCAAACCATGGGTTGGGTGTTCTATTTGCTATGTATGTATTTTTAATGTTTTGGAGTGAAAATCTTGTGTGTGGATGACCTTCGAGCTCGGGGTTGACCCATTTGTAGGTCTATGGTAGGGAGGAGAGCAGTTTTTGTGGCTTGGTTTGCCCTCCTTGTTTTAGTCTTGCAGGTTCATTTTGGTGACATTTGGAGTTTGGTAGAAGTGCATTTAAAATTTATGTTCATTGTGCTTTTGGCTACTTGAGAGCCTTGTCCAAACGATGGCTTATTTGTTGTTGTAAAAAAAATGTAATACTCTCCTTGGTGTATTTGTTGTCAAAAGATATTTATTGTATTTTCCACATACTTGTAGTTGCAAGAAGATGGAATATATTTATGTTGCTGGTTTTATTATGATATTGCAAGAAAGATGCAATGGGAAAACATGCATCATTGTTGATTTAATCAAAATATATGAGTTGTTGTTTTAAATCTCTGTTTAAATTAATTAGTTGTTGTTTTGTACTAAAGTTTCAAAAAATAATTATTAGAGTTGTTTTATTTTTATTTTTTTAAATTTAGATCAGAAATTAAATCTTGTATGTCATTGTTAGAAAAAGAAATACTTAGATGAAAATGTTAATCTCATGTACAAATTTGAAATTCATACTTATCTAATATTATATATATATATATATATATATATATATATATATATATCCTTTCTAGAAAATATATTAAGAGTCTGACTATGTGTATACCACATATTATATATATATATATATATATATTTCAATGTTAAGTCAAATCAAATGTCACATATTAAAGAAAGAATAGAATAAATGAATTTTGTTTGTTGACTATTGTTGTGTTATAACCGCTATCGTGTAGTTTATTGGATGGGCGTAGTGGGCGGTGGCGGGGTTTTGAACCCTCCCCACTGTGGATGTAAGTGTAAGTTTGGTGCCCACTATTTTGAGTTTATAATATTTGCGGTGGGGTGGGGTTGAACCCCCCCACACCCCCATTCCTTACTATCATTAAAACCTATGATGACTTCACCTGCGCTTGGCACGATTCTGGCAGTGCGTCCTTTTCTGTCCCTTGCCCTACCATTGATACAGTTGTTTGACCTGGTTAAAATACATTATAATAATTTTATAATATATGAAATATATATATATATATATGCACACACAGTGGGTATCCTTGTAGAATGTAGCAGTATAGAAACTACCTTCTTCATATGATCTCTAGTATATATTCACTGTTATATATATATATATATGTCTGCAAAAAAAAGAGGGTTTATTCATTCCAGCTTATACACAGTGGATATATACCTTCATTGTGATGGTGGCCATGGTTGCCCCTGTGCATAGACCTGCAACAACAAGAGAGAAGAAATTAAGAGTAGGGTTAGAAAACTAAATGAGTGAAACAATAGAATAGAAAACAATAGGGAAAATAAGGAATAGGGTTAGGGTTTTTCCTTTTCATAAGGAAATTATTTTTTTATTTGAAGGGTTATTAGGGCTTAGGATATTTTTTTAATTATTTCTTGTTGGGGGGGAAAGTTTATTTCTATTGTGATTATTGTCCCTGATGGAAAAAATGGCAAAAGTTCTATGACTAAAAGGAAGTGGCATATGATGGTTCTCTGCTCTGATGTTATGGTTCTCTCATGATCTCCTGTGATAAATGTGATATAGAGTGTTGGCAGATCTTTGACCGGGGTATGAAGTTGTGTTTCATGACAAAGGATATATTTTTGTAATCAAGAGGAGTTAGTTTTTTCTCAAGTTATGAGATGTCTTACTCAAGGTCAGAGGTTGGGTTCCTTCAGAGTGTTGAAACAGTTATATTATTCATTGCTTTCAGATGATGGTGCTTACTTATTCAAGATATGATGTCATGTCACTGTTTCATATTATACTGATGAATTTGGTGCCTGTTCATGTTGATTCTCACTGGTATAGGTGTGCAAAATCAACTTGGTTGAGTGGTTGATACATTGCATTCATAGGTGGCTAGAGTTATTCCATCATTTAAGGTTATGGAGTTGACACTTTTCATGGTCGAGAGTGTGTTGAGCTCAGAATTCTTTTGGCAGTGTTCAAGGTTTGTATTAAAGTGTTTAAGTCACAAAAAGCCCTAAAACACATCTTAAAAGCCCTACTCTACCCGTCATCCCTTTCCTAGTTACTTTTGTTTTGTTTAGAGATTGACCTATGATCACCGATCACAAGGGACTTAAGTTACAATTTAATTCACTTTGACCATGATGCAATTGGCCCCATGTCCTAAGGGTGACCAGAGGTTTCAACAACCTTTTTATGTTTGAGGCGCCAAGTGAATATCAATGGCCTTTATTTAATTTTACTTGAGTGTGAAGCATGACATCAAGGAATGTGATTTAAACCTTGTTTAAATATCAACGACTATACTCTTTGAAGATTCTTTGATGGGAAAGTGGATGTCTCCTATGATATGTTAGTTGATAAAGCAGTTATATCAACTGTCTTTGCTTCGTTCATTTTAGGGTTTGAATACAAATCTCATTGTTGATGTTCTTTGATGTTCATGTGTGTATTTTGATGTGGTCAAGAGAAAATACAGTAGGAATGCAAGTTTATTGAATAAGATGAAAGGCAAGTGACAGTGATATATCCCTGATAACAGAGATGAGGTTTGGAATGTAAAACTTTTGTTTGTGATGTGTAGAATGTAGTGTGGTATGGTCTGAAAGTCGGTGATCTATGTGAGAGTTGTAAGGGGGTAGAAAGTGGCAAGGTAAAGTGGATTTTTGCACAGTGCATGAGAAGTCTTTTTGTGACTTTTATTAGAAAAAGAATATTCATAATGATGACAGAGAAGGATGATAGAAGTTTGATGCTTCTTTAGAGAATTGCGTTAATAACAAAGGGCAGTGAACAGAGATAGTAAACTTTAGTGATTGCAGAGTGTTGGATTAAGTTGGACAGAAGATGACAAAGATATTTGATAGGATAGTGCAATGGTTGCAGCAAAGTAAGGGTATGATGAATACTTCATAATCTCTTGATCATACCTACTTTATGATTGTCTTTATATTGTTCTTGAATGGATTTACTATGTTACACAAAATTATATGACTGAATATGTTTGGGTGACAGAATTTTAGTTGAGTATGTGTAAGTTTTTTGTTTGATGAATCAGTGTTGTGTATACACCTATTATAATGTTGAGGATAGATGACTGAATGCATTATCATTGATATTAGATCGAGGATCAGTGAAATAGAGTGTCCCTCTGTATTTTTTTTTATGATTGAAGCATGTATTGAAAGGTCAAGTCAGTGAGATAAGAAATGACCTTTGCCAATGAGGCAACTGTAGCCATTGAGGCCTGTAATCAGTGAGATTCATTAAATAATCCAGTGAGGCATTTTTTCGAGTGGTTTTTATGCCCTGGAGGGTTTTCCACTCAAGACAATCTTTGTGTTATGGTTACCTATTCTGCTCATGAGTTTTTGTTCATAATTTCATAATTTAACTGTTATATGATGCTCTTAGTGAAACAATACAAATGCATAATACTTTGATGCTTATCCCAGTCCAATGAAGTAACAATCTACCTTTATTGTTTGTCTTGATGAACTATTCAAATGATTCCTCATAGTTCACAAATAGTTGTTCTATCTTTTCATGCTCACAAGTTTTTTTGATAGTTCATGTTGGTTCTTAAATGAATGTCTTGCTTTCACCATTCAAGGTTGAAGTTCATAGTTGGTAAAAGTAAAAACATGTATATTTTATAAGACACTGATTCACCCCCCCTCTCAGTGTCTTGCGTACTCCAATAAGTGGTATCAAAGCCAGACCCTTGCAAGAAGTCTAACCAACTTAAGGGTTCCTGGCAAGTGGAGTACAATGGGTAAAAAGAATAGAAATAAATCCTCAAATAGAGAAAAGAAAGATGCTGATCAAAAAGTTGAAAAGCAAGCGTCAGTTAAGTCCAGCAATGAGTTGTCGCATGAGTCAACCATGAATGTAGATACAAAATACCATCAAGAAATCAGTCCTACAGTTAAGAGTCTTGACAATGTAAATGTTAGTACACAAGAACTTGATGATTTTGTAGTTGCAATTGATGATGAAGAAGGAGACCTATTTGTGGATGAATATGTTTATGAACAGGTGTATGATGAACCAAATTGTGAGATTGATTTAGAAGGAGAACTCTTGTGTGCCTTGGATTCAATCAAGCAACTTAGAAAGGAGAATAAGAGGTTAGAAGACCAACTTCAACAAGAGAAAGATTCCAAAGACAAGGTATGTTCAGATTTTGTAAAAGTTTCCTTAGAACTTGAAGAAGCAAGAAATCTAATTGTGGAACTAAAGAGTCAAGTTTATGAACCTAACATTAGTTTAAGGACTGAAATTGATGAAGCAAAAAGGATAGTTGAGTGTACAAAATCAGATCTTGAAGTCAAAACTAATGAATGTCAAAAGCTTGAAGAAGAAGTAGTTTCTTTAAGGAAAGAGCTTGAGGATGCTAGAAAGTAGTTAGATAAGCATCTGAATTTTGATGATAGTACCAACAAGTTAAATGAAATGTTAAGTAAGCAAAGATTTCACAAAGGTACTACTGGTTTTGTTTATGAAGAAGGGCAGTCATCCAAAGTTAAGAATAGACCAATGAAGAAGATTGATTTGGATCATCATGCTACTACTCCTATTGATAAGACAAAAGGCAAAAGTGTTGATGAAGGTAGAAAGACAAACAGACCATCAAGATCTACATCTTTTAGGTACAACAACTCACTGTTTCATGGTTATTGTTATTCTTGTCATGCTTATGGCCATAGTGCTAGAAATTGTAAAACTAGAGCAAGTTATTGTTTGGAGTGGAATAAGACTAAAGGTCCTTGTAAGTCTTCAAATTAGAATTACAAGATTGTGTGTTACAAGTGCAATCAAGTAGGTCATAAGGAAAGAGATTGTAACTTACATGGAAGAAGTTCGATGAAATTATCTAGAGTTTACATGTTCAAGAAAAAGAAGAATTTTTTTCAAGTATGGAGAAGAAAGCAAGAGATAGGAGAACAAAATGCTAATCTTGTGCATATTACACAAAAGACATCTCTATATGCATAAGGGATAGAATGACCTCAGGGGGAGTGATTTATTGTCTCTTCATTTTATCCCCTTGAAAATGACAAAGACTAGAAATGTCTTTGAAAGTTTTTTTTGTGAATGTGCAGTGAAGTTTTGATCAGACATTGGACAGAGTTTGCAAGTGTTTGGTGACAAATTAAGGTACATGTGTTTGATTGACATGTTTCTAGGCTAAGGACAACTTGAAGAGGATTTATGTGAAGAAGGTCATAGACAACTTTGAAATGTTCTTTTTCACAGGATTTTGTGATGACTTTATCATTCATTGGTCACATTGTATGAAAGGTTAGATGCATAGGATATTATGAAAGAGTTCACAGTGATATGGAGGGCAGTATCTTGTTAGTTGATACTAGTATGTAGTGATTATTCATTTTTTTTTCAACATTGTAACCTTGTTGAACCTTAGTGTGCCTCAATACACTAGTGACAGTGAGCCGGTGTACAATGAACAGTGGTGCTTAAAAGAATAGTAATATGTCTTGGAGGAACAATGGTATGATTTCAGTGGAATTGATGGAGTTGCTGATCTCTTTGTTAGTCATGACATACAAGGATCATAGTGGTTATTGATGCATTCTCTTCATAGTGATTTGCATAAGGAAGTCCATGAGATTTTCTTGTAAGATGAATGGAAGACTTCATGTTGTTGCAGTAGATGTCTGGTGTATTTTTTTTAATTCAAGTATGCTTTCTACCTTGCTTGTCATCAGTGATGAGCATACAATCAAATAGTGTGGTGTTGATGTCAATAACCGTGTTTATGACAAAGTTTAAGTATGAGAAGTTCACGTTTTGTCACAACATAAGGAACAATGAATTTTGCTTACAAGATGTAAGGTTTTTTCCAGAAACTCAGGAATACAGAGCTCCTGCTATCAAATACAGAGCGTTGGTGATAAAATCTCTAACAGTGGTAAAGTAGAATGACAATAAAAACTATGATAGTTACTATGTATTGCAATATTGCTCGTTGTCACTCATTATTGCACAAGGTAGTCATTTACAAGGTCAACTTTGTGCAAATTTGAAAAGGATAGTCTTCATGACATGAATTTCCTTGAGTGTATTGAGCAGTAGTCTTCTTTGTCTCCTGAGTGGCAATGCAGGACAGGAAAACACTTTGCCTGCTAGTCTAAATTTTGCTTGGACAATGTTTTTAATAGCCTCTTTTCATTTAAAAAAAGAGTCGGTCAGTTTGAAAAACAAGGCAGTACTAGTAAATGATAGTTGAAAGAAATCAATGGTCAGTAAAGGACATCTGCAAATAGTCTTGTAAATGGGTTGTGACCTAAGAGTAATATGAAATACTTGCAAAGGTTCACTCAATACAGTTTTGATGAAAAGGTATCAGGAGTATTCAAAAATGACATTGACAGTGTGAAAGTTCATTTGCATAGGAGTGGTGCAGACATGTTATCATGTTGATAATTGTTCTTGACAATGTGGTATGGTATTCAGACTTGTCATTATTTAGAACACAAGCTTTATGGTGAAAAAACATCAATTCAAACTTCTTTATTTTTAGGGAAATCTCTAACTATGTTGACTGTGTGATAGTTTTTGCATCAAGTATAATGGTTATTAGTTGTAATTGCCATGTATCTGCTCTATTGACTGTGATAAAGCAGTGAAAGTAACCTACATACAATTTATAAATGAGTACAGTGTATAGAGAGATGAAGTTTGAAAACAATGTGATATTGGCATATGTTTTGATTTAGCATTCTGATGCAATCTATAGTTCAAACTCAGAAGAGTTGGTGTCTTATTTTGAACAATGCTGGACATTAAGTGATTGTATGACAATGATCTTTAGACATTAACAATAGCTTGATAATGTTTTAGTTTTAGAGATGAAGGTAGCAACAAGCAAGTGTGCTTCAAGTTTATGCAGAATATGATTGATGTAGTACTTGCTGATATTTGATATATTACAGTAACAGGATCATTTTGTATAGTGAATGTGTGATGATCGAGATACTATTATGATGTGTCTCATGCCTCATGAATGAGATCTTGATTGTAGGAATGGTATGGTCTTCTTGTTATATGTTATGTTAGCATTGTATAATGAGATATACAGTAGGTAATGGTACTTTGATGGATGCTTTTGATAGAAGTGACATGACAGTGATCTAGGTCAAGGATTATGTGCTCTACAAAGACTCAAGACAGCAAGTGTACAAGAAAGAAATTATGCATTGTTTAGAATTGAAAGAACAATGCATTGTGTACACAAATATATAAAGTAAATGAGATAGGCAGTTTATGACTGTGACATTGTTTGGAGACCTGTGTGCCAGTTGCAAAATTTGGAGATTTGTATAAAAATACCTAAGTATAGGCTACAATGATCTCCATATATGTGAATACATTCAAACAAGTGATCTTGGTTTGTCATGATTTGCTATGATTCAAGGATGTCAGTACAGTGACAGTACTCAGTGGATAATAAGTAGTATTAATAATGAATAGTGTGTCTTTGGTCCAGGACAATGCACTATATTAAGTAAGTGGTTCAGTGGACAGTGAGCTTCACGTATTGTTTACTTTGTTTTGAACAATATTGTTCATATCCTTTGTGATGTTGCCCTTGATGGCAACAAATGTCATTGACAGATTGACAATGTTGAAGACAAAAAGATATCAGCAGTTGTACTATTTTATTTTGGAGATAAGTATGTTTTTGTTGAAGTTTCTCTTGCTCAATTCATCCTTTGTGAAGTTGATTTCCTTCATGTCCTTTGTCCATAATGTCAAAGGGGGAGTAGTTGCAGGTTTTTGCCATCCATGGAAAAAGGGGGAGTTTGTTGTGATTATTGTTCCTGATGGCAAAATTCGCAAAAGTTCTATGACTAAAAGGAAGTGGCATATGATGGTTCTCTGCTCTGATGTTATGGTTCTCTCATGATCTCCTGTGATAAATGTGATAAAGAGTGTTGGCAGATCTTTGACAGGGTATGAAGTAGTGTTTCATGACAAAGGATATATTTTTGTAATCAGAAGGAGTTAGTTTTTTCTCAAGTTATGAGATGTCTTACTCAAGGTCAGAGGTTGGGTTCCTTCAGAGTGTTGAAACAGTTATGTTATTCATTGCTTTCAGATGATGGTGCTTACTTATTCAAGATATGATGTCATGTCACTGTTTCATATTATACTAATGAATTTGATGCCTGTTCATGTTGATTCTCACTGGTATAGGTGTGCAAAATCAACTTGGTTGAGTGGTTGATACATTGCATTCATAGGTGGCCAAAGTTATTCCATCTTTTAAGGTTCTAGAGTTGACACTTTTCATGTTCGAGAGTGTGTTGAGCTTAGAATTATTTTGGCAGTGTTCAAGGTTTGTATTAAATTCTTTAAGTCACAAAAAGCCCTAAAACACATCTTAAAAGCCCTACTCTACCCGTCATCCCTTTCCTAGTTACTTTTGTTTTGTTTAGAGATTGACCTATGATCACCGATCACAAGGGACTTAAGTTACAATTTAAGTCACTTTGATTGTGATGCAACCAGCCCCATGTCCTAAGGGTGACCAAAGGTTTCAACAACCTTTTTATGTTTTAGATGCCAAGTGAATATCAATGGCCTTTATTTAATTTTACTTGAGCAGGAAGCATGACATCAAGGAATGTGATTTAAACCTTGTTTAAATATCAACGACTATACTCTTTGAAGATTCTTTGATGGGCAAGTGGATGTCTTCTATGATATGTTAGTTGATAAAGCAGTTATATCAACTGTCTTTGCTTTGTTCATTTTAGGGTTTGAATACAAATCTCATTGTTGATGTTCTCTGATGTTCATGTGTGTATTTTGATGTGGTCAAGAGAAAATACAATAGGTATGCAAGTTTATTGAACAAGATGAAAGGCAATTGACAGTGATATATCCCTAATAACAGAGATGAGGTTTGGAATGTAAAACTTTTGTTTGTGATGTGCAGAATGTAGTGTGGTATGGTCTAAAAGTCAGTGATCTGTGTGAGAGTTGTAAGGGGGTAGAAAGTGGCAAGGTAAAGTGGATTTTTTCACAGTGCATGAGAAGTCTTTTTGTGACTTTTATCAAAAAAAGAATATGCATAATGATGACAGAGAAGGACGATAGAAGTTTGATGCTTCTTTAGAGCATTACGTTAATAACAAAGAGCAGTGAACAAAGATAGTAAACTTTAGCGATTGCAAAGTGTTGGATTAAGTTGGACAGAAGATGACAGAGATATTTGATAGGATAGTGCAATGGTTGCAGCAAAGTAAGGGTATGATGAATACTTCATAATCTCTTGATCATACCTGCTTTATGATTGTCTTTATATTGTTCTTGAATGGATTTACTATGTTACACAAAATTATATGACTGAATATGTTTGGGTGACAGAATTTTGGTTGAGTATGTGTAAGTTTTTTGTTTGATGAATCAGTGTTGTGTATACACCTATTGTAATGTTGAGGATAGATGACTGAATGCATTATCATTGATATTAGATTGAGGATCAATGAAACAGAGTGTCCCTCTATATTTGTTTTTTTTATGATTGAAGCATGTATTGAAAGGTCAAGTCAGTGAGATAAGAAATGACCTTTTCCAGTGAGGTAACTGTAGCCAGTGAGGCTTTTCTGCTCAGGACAATCTTTGTGTTATGGTTACCTGTTCTGCTCATGAGTTTTTGTTCATAATTTCATAATTTAACTGATATATGATGCTCTTAGTGAAACAGTACAAATGCATAATACTTTGATGCTTATCCCAATCCAATGAAGTAACAATCTGCCTCTATTGTTTGTCTTGATGAACTATTCAAATGATTCCTCATAGTTCACAAACAGTTGTTCTGTCTTTTCATGCTCACAAGTTTTTTTGATAATTAATCCTGGTTCTTAAATGAATACCTTGCTTTCACCATTCAAGGTTGAAGTTCATAGTTGGTAAAAGTAAAAGCATGTATGTTTTATAAGACACTGATTCACCCCCCCCTCTCAGTGTCTTGCGTACTCCAACAATTTCAATTTTAAATTAATAGGCATGGGTGCACATGAGCCCATGAGCCCCTTTTTTTTCTCCCATATTTATTTTATTACTTAGTGTCATAAATTTATCCCTTGAGTTGACTTGGAGACCTTAGAGTGTGATTTTTTTATTTTAGATTTTTTTTAAATTGTTAGGAGAAAAGATTCCTTGTGGGATATAGGGGTTATTAAATATTTGTAAGGAAACTTTAATGTAATTTTATATTCTATCATGGGGAACCATTGTATAAATTTAATAATGTTTTGGGGAATTAATTTAATATTGTAACTTAGGATTAATAATCCCAACTTTTTGTAGCAAGGTTAATTTAATTAATTTAATCGTATGTCTGAGAATATTCGAAGTAGATTATTAATTTAATTTAACCTAGTAAACCTATTAGAGAACCTTAGTGCGGCAATTATATTTCCTAGTGTAATTATTTTATTTAATCAATTTTATGAGTTTGGTGGACTCTTTGGCATGAATTTTTAATTAGAATAATTCCTATATATGCCCTAGTGGCATTATGCTGCCAAATTTTCCTGGGAATCAAGGTTTATTCCTTAGGTGATTTAATCCTTGTGTTGGTTCTTAATTTATTATTTTCACAAATAAATGGGGTTTTGATAAGTTTTTATTTAATCTTTTTATGCTCTAGTTTTATGATTTAGATTTCAACACATGTTGAAATCCCGCCACTCATCTAGGAAACTTAGGGTTCAGGTCAAATCAATCCTAACCCTAATGGCGACGCTCATCGTGACGCATAACCCCCTAGTTGGCTATCATCATGTAGGGGATTGCTCATGTAGATGTACTACCCCAAGATTGATTTACATGTTTATGCCTTATGCATATTGCCACCGAGCATGCTGATGTGTGTGAGGGGGTTTCTAGGGATACTTGAAAATTTTTTTGATATTTCGTGTCATGACCACATGACAAATGTGGACATGACATGTGTGTTGCATGTCGTGACCACATGGGAAATGTGGGCATGACATGAAGATAGATGTCATTGGTTCCAGATACAATGTTTGCATTTTATGACTAGTTGGTCTATTGTGATTTATTATTTGAACTATAATGCCTTAAGCATATCTTGTACTTGATTAGTGATGGTTACTCACTAAAGACATGTAATTGATTACTAAAATGTAAGCTTTGTTATATCATGATTAGATTGACATGCTTAATTGATGAAAAGATTATATTTTTTGGGTTCAAATTTGATTATCTCAATCAATTTGTTAATGAATAGCTTGATTAAGATACATGTTTAAGTTAAATCTTGAGCATTATGGATAGTGATGTTACACACTGTGTGCCCCTTGTCTAATGCCCATATCCCACCAAACTATCTTCTTCTTTCTCAAGTGTTCTCCATGCCCAAGTTTCCAAGTCTCACATAAATACCTTATATAACCTTTTAAAGGATGTTTTCTAAACCATCCACACCATTTCACAAAGGTTGTCATTAATAATTAGTTGATAAATATAATAATTCCTCCCTTTTAAAAAGGGTTTTATAAATATTATTTATTTAACTCCATTTTAACCAAAGGGTCATAATATCCATTATTTTTCCATCTTTCTTTTAATTATAAAGGATTAAATAAACTTTATCCTCTTAAAATTTTAAAGGGTTATTCATAAATAGCTTTCTTTTTCCATTATGGGGAAAAGGTCACATAATATTTCTCCCCTTGTAAATCAGCTACTATCCTTAGTAGCCCAAGTTGAATCTACAACATATTTAAGCAAAAATCGTTAGTCAAGTAAGTGTGGATGTAACATTATCAATATCACAATGAATCTATTTTCATTTTAACTTCATCTATAATTATATTTCTCAAATTTTAGATTGTTTCCATAACCCTTGTAGTTTAACTAAAACCACAATTAAATCCCATAAAAATACTTTGCTAATCAATAACATGATTATAACTATAAGTACATTTCCACATGAAATATATAATGAATTTATATACTTGAGGAGCTAATATAAGTGTATACACTAAATCTCCTAAATAACATTTTTTTAAACTTGGTCATTCATGTGTAACCTTATCTTTAATACAAATATTTTAATCTTTTAAATATGTCACTTCAACATAAAATTTACAAAAATATTATCATGTAGTCATAGAGCACTTACCTAGTGAATGACATGCATATTCCATACTATGTAGTCACTCATAATTGAGTACCATATACTCAAAATATATTTAAAGATGATTGTCATGCATTTCAGACTACATTAATATCCTCTTTGCATATACCAAATACAGTTGAATGGCAACAAATACATCTATAATTTCCTAGTCACTCAAATAAAGTTTTGGGACAAGTCTAAATCTAACAAGGATTCAAATGTAAATTGGTTTATTACTATCAACAAGGTGTTTATAATACCTAACATGGATCTCATTCCTATACAAAAACACATACAAGGTTATTGGGTTGATCAAGTTCAATAAAAAAGTACAATAAAATAGAGATGGTACAAAGAATTTAAATAAATTGTCTTAAGCAAAAAAAGAAAAATTTTAGGTTGTCTCTCACCTTGTAAAATTTGGCATGTCCCCATGGTAGATGCTAAGATAATATGTTTGGTTTCATATCTTATAAAAACGTTGTTTCACTCCATTTAAAACACATCATATTTTCCAAAGTTTTAAGATGGAAAATGATCCTAGGACCTATGAATTATGAGCCTACAATGTAATTTATGTTAAATAAATCTAGGTTTTAGGTTTGTGTTTCTAGATATCAACAAGTATAGTAACACCACTTCCTAAAAATAGACATAAAACTAAACAAAAAATTGGAATGAATTTATAAATTTGGTTATTAGAAAGACTAACTTATTAACTCTATATTTCTAAGATAACTTCCTTGTATAAGACAATACCATCCAATCAAGACTCAAAACTTAATACCACTAAAGTTACCATCTCTTAATTTATCTCTCATGATGTATAAATAAATCTTTCCAAAACTTCATGAATAATCCAACTACTATATTCACACAAGTGAATTATCAAAGTTATGATTCTAAACACTGTTCACAAGTAGTCAAGACATGAAAATAAAAGAAATATTTGTCCAACTTTTATTCATGGTTCACCACATTATATTTTGAATGTATTTCTCTACTATATCACAATTCTTGTACAATGCTCCATATGTACAAAATACCTCCTCTATTTATAAATTATGACTGCACTTTAAAAGTATACTTGCCTATAACTTTGAGGAAGGTAATTATTTCCTTATATTATGTAGTTAATACATTACCATTAATAGAAACTATAAATGAATGGAACTTCACACCTATATGATTATTTGACTCCCATTCAACAATCTCAAGTGCTATATGTTGGTATATGGGTGGATGGAAATAGGTTACATAAGATAACCTCCTCATCTAAAGAAGTACCATTGTGATGTTTTTTTAAATGTTATCTTTAGTTGATGGGGTATGATCTTAACTATATCATGATTATATATAGAAACAATAGTTATAATGAGACAATATTGTGGTATGTGCTTAAATCATATTATGTGGTCATAAAGCAAATCTACACATTACAACTAGACCATGGGCAAAGGAATGACACACCTAACATCATGAGTTCTTTAGGAAGACTAACCCTTAACCATAACCACTAAACTTCCTCATAAATGAATCAATGTGGTTACTTATTAAGCTACATGTAGGTTTTCTAAGAACAGCTAGGATTAGACAAGACCCCCATAAGCCACATCTAACACTAATACTTAAGAGTTAACATGTGTATACCCAATTTGACAATGAGTAGGTCAATACTAACTTGGTTTGACCAATATATTACAACAAGATTAATAAAGAAAGGATGATCCACATTACTCTCTTATTAGATTCGTCTTTTTCCATCAGGATTGATCTCCCAACCATCAAATTACATGACTTCATAAAATATTTATGAACACCTTTTCAATTCAAGGTGTTTTCATTGACTATCCAAACCCAAATCCCAAACAAAGTTTTAAAACTCAATATTTCAAAAAATGGGTTACCAATATTTCTATGCTATTAGAGTCTTTAATTTATGGATATATCATTTTCAAACGATAATATTTTACATGTCCCACCAACAAGTCTATAAGTAAATAATGCTAGATTCCCCTGAACATATGATATTTAATTCATGGTATAAAAATAATAAAAAGTATGATATCTACTGAATTGCTCATTATTAAAATATTACACAAGAAGATCTTGCTTGATGAAATCTGCCTTCATTAATAAGGTATAGATTTTTCCATGCCAAATAAAATAGTATCGAGTGGAACTCAACAAAACTCTAATCTTTTTACTTTCATTTATCATTTGATTCCACACAAATGTGGAATGACTTAAATAATAAATTATCCTTTCATAAAGTTATTATCATTCATTCTCCCATGGTGAGCTTGGGAAGATGTGACGTATATCTTGTTTTTTTAATGAGATTTTACATTTAGTAAAACGAGTAACATTTTTGTTTGTTTTAATGAGATTTTACTTTTTAAAATGAATAACATTCTTTAATGAGAGGACGTGACCGTTTCAAAATAAACTTTAGTTGAATAGGTGATACTAGTATATGATGAAGGTAGGCATGATTCGAAAAAAGATGAAGACTATTTCTTTTTAAAAAGGAAAACATTAAAAGTTTAAATCGAAGCTCGAATGGTTTGCTTTCATTGACTTCAATTTTTCACCTTTACTAGAAATGAATAGCATCCTTTAAAATAGGACACGACCCTTAAAATAAGGCTCGGTTGAATAGATCATGAAATTTTGTCGAATAAAAGAACAAAATAGTAAAAAAATTCTAAGGACATAAGTCTATGGGGTAGTGAATTTAGAGGAGAACTATTTATGAAAAATATCATTTGTTTAGGTATTCAAAATAATATTTTTTGAATTTTAATAAAAGTATATGTATCAAAATTTTGGAAATTTTTGTTATAGGGTTAGAATTTGTTTTTAATTGATTTGTAAATTGATAAAAAATGTTAGCATTTAATATCATAATCACAAGTCTCAAAGAAACATTCCTATAGGCACAAGATTGTTTAGGGTTCATATAGCCTTATCAAAAAATGTTGAAAATGTCTTACAATTCAAATCATATATCTAGAGAACTTCTATAAATATTTATGTATTTGATATTGCTAGAGGTACAAGGTGTCTAGGATATGCATCTTGTTATATTTCAATCCAATTTGGATGTTGTATGTTGATTATGATTTTATAATGTAAATGGGTCATTGGTGAAGGACAAAATAGATTGAAGGCTAAAAGCATAAAGATAAAATAATTACAAGACTATTACCTTTACATTAACCTTTCCTTCTCCTTGATAGAGCAAATTGGAATGCACCCTAGTTCCAATGGCTTTGCTCTCTTGATAATTCTATATGTGTTGTTCTCAAAACCAGCATAACCTAGGTATAGTGGAGGCACTATGAAAGCAAAAGGTTAGCATAAGTTTACTTGCAAAAGATATGATGAAATGGCTTGGTTGAGAGTCCACTTACAAATTTTTGATAGGAGGGATGAAGGGATAAGATTAAGAGGTAGAAGATAAACAGATGGTGTAGATTAAGAGGTGGAGGATCAGAGCTTCTAGGACATTCTTTTATGTGAATGGTGGAGACTAAGAGGTGAATTTTGAAATTGTTTGGTGTGAAAAAGAGATAGAATGATAGTATGTGTAAACTAGGTCAAGCCCCTCTTTTTCTTTGCACTAACATTCAAGACATGAATCGAGCTCAATCACTATGAGAGGATGAAGCTATAGGAATCATATCTTTTGTTGTTGTACATGAAAAGATGGTCCAACAAGGTTTCCACAACCCCAAACCCACATTATTCAACCAAAACCTAGTTATAAGATATGTTTGAATAAATTGGTTTCAGGAGCAGAAACCTTCAGGAGGGTTACAAAAACATAGATAGGAGGGTACAAAGAAAGTGCACCTGGAATTTGAGGACCTTATAGATAAGGGCAATCGCTAAATTTGTCCCGAAGTTCTAATACCCAGAAACTGATTGTAACAGGCACTTAAGTATGTAATAAGAGTTCTCGATCCCAGATCTCATAGGCTATTGGACAAGGACATTTGCCAAAAGTGTCCCAAAAATATCCGACGACAAATCTGTAACTTTCATGATGTCTGTACCTATAATACCTGCTTTTTCTTTGATTCTTTTCATCCAATCCTTCCGAACCTATCCTACACAAACAAAAGGAGAAGGATGGTTGTGGCTATATAGGAATTTGCCTTAGTCAAACCCCATCTTTGGTATTTCTACCTCAATAATAGCCAATAACAAAGTATGCAGATATGTGTGCTAGAAAACCAAATATGTAAGCATAAACAAATGTAACATCCTAAATGACTTAACGATCAAGGATTAGATCCACAAATGTTTCACTCTAGGAAACAACAACTTCACCTCAAGGAGATGAATATCAACGAACACTTGTAGAAAAAGCAGGTGAGGTAGTCATATTGGCAAAGGATTCCAAAATTCAAGTTGGAGGCTTCAACCCTTCTCGCAATCGTACAAAGGGCTTGACAAAACCCTAGGAAGAGCAAGATAGACTCAAGATCTTGATTCCTAATCTCCACAATATATCTTCCTGATAGCAAAGAATAGATTCTTCAATGAGTTTCAACACTTTACAAACTTCAATAACAGTAGCAGCAGAGTTTTAACCTGGTAAGCTTGCATGTGAGCTATGTGTGATAAAATGATTTTCAATTCTTTTTAAATATAAAACCTTAGAGGTGTAATAATTCAAAATAATATGTTGACATTGTGTGAAAATGAAAATTTAAATTCAAAATCCTGAAGCACACGAAAAAAGATAACACCACAAGAAAATTTGAAATCTAGAGATTAATGCAGGATATGGGCAGTTAGTGCCCAAGTCTAGCCCCCAAATTTTGCTTAGCCATCTTCTTAAGGGTGCCCTAAATGTCTGGCATCCAGCATTTCTTCTCGAGTTTTGTCAGAAGTTACTCCAAAATACAACACTCCTCGATTAGATAAGCATTAATTAGGTTCTAAAATAGGTCCAATGATGAAAGGAATTGAGGGACACTAAAATCTAAGAGCTAAACTTAGTGAAATTGTGTTAACCCAAGCAGGAGCACAATTTATGAAATAACATTTTGCCCCCACTTTAGTGGCCATATGACACTACGTCCATATGCAACTAAAGGACAGTAAATATAGTAATCACAAAAAGGATACTATAGAGGACGTTGAATGTTGTCAAGCTAGAGGAAAGAGCCCCCATTCTGTAATCTTGCAAGACCACAAAGTTAGGAACTGCAACCCACAAAGAAAGATGAGTTAGAGAAATAATCAAATCATCCTACAAACAATAGATGAACAAGTTAGTCATAAACACTAAGGGGATGAGTGATGAGACATTATTAGGGTGTAAATCGAGGGAGATATATGGCCCCCTTGTTTCTGCTTGCGTAGTCTGAAAAGGAGAAACAAGGTGGTAATCTTCACACAAAGATTTCAAGCAAAATTTGATGAGAGATTGCATTGGTACGGTTATTCTTTGAAACAACACCAAGACACAAAGCATTAGGTTAGATGAAGGGTAGAATTAGGATTCTAACACAACAAACGATGCAAAAATTAGAGTTCAACAACCCAAGATAGAGATGTTTGATCAATGTTGCACATTTTTGTTCCTAGTTAGTGAAAATAATTCACTTATTTACTATAAGCAAATGGAGTTTTCACTTATTCAACATTTATTTGTCATTTTCACTTTCAGAGAAGAAGAGGAGAAGGGGAGAGAGAGATATAATTCTGACCCAACATCTGTATCATGCCCAGAGGCTAGATGCACTGCAGTGTAGAGTGCTGGAGAGATGAGAGGAGCATGAGGTAGGTCTTTGAACTTCTCTTCTATCATCAATTATTTCCTGTATTATGTATTTTTCTTATTTTCCATGCATTTATTCTTGTTTTAGGATAGGGGAACCAGTTGGGGTGCCCAAGTCCACCTAGGGCGTTGTAGTCCACTAAGTGCATCGTACTCCAATCTAGGTGACCAAGTCCTCCTGGGGTACCCATGTCCTGTATAGTCCATGGGTCCAGCGGACTAGGTAGAAAGTAAATCATGATGTTAGATAAATAATTTCCCACAAGCATTTTCTAATTGATAATGTATTTATATATGTAATAGGTTATTTCGCGCATGCGAAAGCATATCAATGGTCATCTCTTAACATTGCTATGGAGCCACATAGATACACTACCCAAGGTAAACAAGAGTCTCTTGTAGGACATGACTGTGTGGTGGGTATTCTCTATGCCCATGATGAGATTTCATGGTCCTATGCTTATGGCCCTAATGGCGTGGTGGGATGTAGACACGTCTATATTCCATATCCCCATAGGTGAGATGATAATGACACTTGAGGATGTGTTTTACATCCTCTGACTTCTAATATGAGGCTAGACAGTATGAATTGTAGAGCAATGTTTCAAGGAGTATACTCAAGAGAGTCACCTCTACTGTCTAAGTCATGTCATCACACCAGCTGGATGATGACACATCATACTATGGTGGTTAACATAGGGCACAGTAGGCATACCCCTAGTTTGTCAAATCCTAATCGCTATCATTGCCTTAGAAATTACATTAGATGGACGAGGTGTTCACCTTAATGGTGTTGTCATCTATACCATCAGAGCAATGGAGTAGGAGCAAACAATCTACTCATGGGAGAGTAGTATGCTTGCATACCTTTATCAAGACCTAAGTTAGTTTGTTCACAATGAGGCACATGGGTTGATGATATGTACCTTGCTACAGGTATGTGCATTCAAGCACATTAGGTGCATGCGGCCAATGGGGTTTCCCATTGAGCCAACATGGACACATCCACGTTCACATGCATATCCATTGATCAGATGTTGGAGACACAATGATCTTCTATATTGGAGAGTTGTATTTGATAGATTATAGCCTAACAATATCAGATGGAGACCATATCATGGTGGTAAATCCTGGACGGGATAGCATAGGTAGCTAGTGTGGATGCAGTGAGACCAACTTTTAGTTGGTCATCGTGACATCATCGTCATTAAATTTTATTTTGATTGAGTGATGCGACAATTTGGACATGTGTAGGGTGTTCCTTGCATGCATCCAAGCTATGCATGATTGTCATGCAGTGCAGTTAGGGCTAATGATGCCCCATGGCCAACTATTGCTGATGTTGTTGAGAGTAAGGATGATGGAGTTGTAGATGCAGAGCCAACTTTAGATGCATACGACATTGGTTGTACCTAAGCATAATGACCAGGTGGGAGACAACATGACATCAGTTTGATCAAGTTTTTCCCGCTGATCACCCTAGAGGCGATCCTTGAACATGGAGAGATCAAGGAGTTGAGACGAGGATGAATTTAGTCACTTTAGTAGATATTACAATGATGAGGATGATGATTACTTTCCGTCACACTATGTCTTTAGGGTGAGGCTACAATGAGAGCAGCATGTGGCACACGATGATGAGGAGACCAAGGAGAGACCTAGGTCGAGAGCCCATGGTCCAAGTCCCACGGCTACTAGGAGATAGATTTGATCTAAGCTAGGGGCAGCTAGTACTTCCATGCCCCTAGCTATAGGAGTAACTACAGATGTAGCTATAGCGACTACAGTATGATATCCTAGTTAGAAAGATGGTGACCATGGTGAGAATGGTGATATATTGTATTGGTGATTATTTATTTATGATGATGTTATGATGAGATATTAATATTATCTTTATCTTACATTTTTGTAATTGGTAAAGATACATGGCACGACTCTGTGAGACATGTTATAGCATACATTGTTCTTGCCAATGCAGTCGAGCAGCGAGTGTGGATAGGGTATTCACCACAACACTCTGCAGAGCAGCATGCAGAGTTATTCATGTCATTTATGAGATATAGGGTGGCTATGGAAGCCACTCTAGATCAGGTGAACCAAAGAGTGGAGCATGTAGAGGTAGAGCTCTAGTTATAGCAAGATTAGGCCATGGCACCTCCCATAGCTAAGGTGAGTCATTTCCTTACATAGTTTCTACAGATAGAGCTAGATTGGATAAGAGTTGAGAGAGACATATTTCAGCAGTTCTACATAGATTTTCAAAGGGAGATGGGAGAGATCATAGGCGACCTTAGGGGTCTATGATCGCAGAGTGCCTCTTGGAGTCACTCACGATTGGCAGCCTCACACGGATAAACTTCTGTCACTCGTACACCACCATGTCATGAGGGATCTGGTAGTCACTATTTAGCTATGTGATATGTATTTCATGCATTGTACTAGGACATCCCATTTTGTTGTACAGGATAATTGATTTTGATGTATATTCAAATTGATGATTATATATATATGATGTCTTTCTATTAATGCCATGGTGTAATTTGATTTACCACATGTGATTTATGTAAATGCAACAAGTGATAATGTGATGATCATGTGAAAATGTGTTTAATACTATTGTGATTTAACTAGTAATCTTTTTAGATTATTTAAAATTCAACAATGGTTAAAAACTTTGACATGAGTAGAGATAATGTTCTTAATTAATGCAATTGTAATATAAAAATACACGGTTTAATTAGATACAAGAATGATTAATTGTATTGAGAAGATCTTATGCTAGTTTTATTAAATGAACTAAGAAAAAATGTACTATCTTGTCAAAATTGAAACAATTACTAACTAATTGCTTTAAAAGTAATACCTAACATACGATCTTAAACATGAAATTTTTGTAAATGCATAGAATTAATAGGCTCTTCAAGAGGCGTACCTTGTTCATTAGCTAGTTTATACACTCCTAATCCATAAGCTTCAGTGATAATATAAGGTCCTAGCCAATTAGGGCTAAACTTCCCTTTTTGACCAAGAGTTGCATTCACATTACATTCATTCTCATAATGTACCAAGTCTCCAACATCGAATGAGCGATGGATGACATGTTCATTGTATGATCATTGAGTACTCTTCTGATGAGCTTTAAGATGATCTAGAGCATTGATACACTATTCATCAAGCATCTCTAACTGTTGTAGTTTCTTTTCTCTTTCCATGTTATTGTCAACAATATCCCTCAGGGAAATTCTCAATGAAGGAATTTTAACTCTAAAGGCATTATTGCATCGACACCATATATAAGATTCTATGGTATAGTATTAGTAGCCATTTGAATACTTGTCCTATAGGCCCATACCACATAGGAGAGTTGACTATGCAAATCTTTCTAATGTTTATTAATAATTTTTTGAAGGATTTGTCCAATGATCTTATTTTAAGCTTCTACTTGGCCATTTGATTGTGGATAGTATGGCATAGAGAAGTGATGTTGAATGTGATATTTCTCAAGGAATTTCTTCACATCTATATTCTTAAATGGTGTGCCGTTGTTAGAAACTAAGGAGGAAGGGATACCAAATCATGAAATTATGTTATCCTAAATGAAACGACAGATTACCTCAGCAATTGTGGATCGTAGTGGCATAGCTTCGACCCACTTCATAAAGTAATCTATAGTGGTTATGATGAAAGTGTGTCCTTGAGAGGAAGGAGGAGAAATATTTCCAATTAGATCCAAGCCCCATACAGAAAATGACCATGGTGAAACCTAGGCACAAAGCTTCTGGGTAGGAACTCGAATTAAGTTACTATGTTGATGACATTGTGGACACTTTTTGATGAATGCAAAGGAATCATGTTCTATGGTTTTCCAATAGAACCCCATACATAATAACTTTATAAGTAAGGATTTTCCTCCAAAATGCCCCCCACAGGCACGGGAGTGGGATTCTTCTAAAGCAATTGGAATTTTTGATTGATTTAGGCAATCAAGAAGAATGCCATTATAGCTTCTTCGATACAATACATTGAAAATGATAGTGTAACATGTTGCAATCTTGCGTATGCAAGTTCTTGTGTTTTTAGATGTTGAATTAGTAAAGGTACCATCATGCAAATATTGAAATATATGGGAGGACCTATTGTGATGCTCACAACACGCCCCATTTTACCCTTTTAGCAAAATGAGGACCCCTATTGTGGTTTTGCTTTTGGCCTGTGTTTGGTCTTGCTTGGTGGTAAAGGGAAAAGGGTAGGTAATGCAAAAAATGTTGAAAATTAAAATACCTAGTGCTAGAGGAAAAAACAAATGGTACTAGTGAATTCTTTGTGAAAAATGATTTAGGGCTGCTTTTTGAACCAACTTGAAATTCTTAGTATTTTGTGAAATATGAGGGTTTTGATAAAATACTCTATTTTGGAATTTGTATGTCATATACAAATTTATTTGTATATGAGGTCTTTCTATTATCATGTTATGTTTAAATTGGGCTTTTTGTGTCCTGTCGGTTGCATGCACATTTTGAATGTTTAAACCTGTTGTATGCAAAGACGGACCCGATTGAGTTCAAAGGTCGAGTCAATAAAATGGCAAGTCTGTGCTTGAATTTGAGTTTGTATTGTATGTTCAAGACTAATGCATTCAACATGTGAAGCAGTGACATACATACCCGAACCCCAAGAGAATATGCAATATGGTTTATAAGAGTTGAAAGCTTACTTAACGTTACATTATGTTTGCATGTATCAATGTTTGCATCTTAGAATATACATACAAATGCGGATTTCAAATAAGCATTAAAAGTGATTTAAAATTGGTAGGACCCACGAGTTATTATCATAAGGGGTCTCAAGAGGAAAAAAAGGGTTAAGAATTGATATGTACAAAGAAAACCCAAAGATGATTTAAAAGGTAATGTATAAGAAAGCAGGTTCTGCATTTTGTGTGTATGTCACGTTATATACAAAACAAATATGCAAAAAGCAAGGATACAAAGATACAAAGCCGGAAGTAACAAAAAGGTTAAAATAAGTTAAATGTCTAGTAAGTCTACACTTGTATATTAAAATGTATGTGTTGCATATACATCATGATATACAAAAGGAGATACAAAAGGAGAGATACAAAAGGATAAGATGCAAAACCTAACGATGATTTAAATGTGGTATAAATTAACTAATGTCAGTGCTTTTGTATGTATGATGAATTGTATGCATCCAAGCGTGATATACAAAAGGGGTAAAGATACAAATGCAGAATGGACATGAAATTAAAGTGAAGTGGATACTTTCTTCAAGTCCACAGTTGTATGTCAAAATATATGTATCATATATACACTGTGGAATACAAAAAGTTAAATACAAAGTTGGGCATGAAATAAAATGCAATACGTTTTGTAAACTAACACAGGTCCGAAGATGTATGTGTTGCGATATACAAAGGTATATGCAAAGTGATATACAAACTCAAGATATAAAAGGGTGAAATATAAAGAAACAAACATGGGAGCTAATGGATACAAACATTAAAATGCAAAAGTTGAATGGAAAAGAGCATTATTTGTATTGTATGCATTAATTACTATATTCAATGCACAACTAATTTGAATGAGATAAAAAGTAAAGTCGACTGTATTTCTTCACAATTGCATCTCAAGAGTAAAAGTTGTAGAGAGTTTCACTTAGCCAGAAAAATGTGATTTAGTAGCGGAACAGAACAAGAATAGTCAATGGTTAAAGGTATTAAACGGTAAATCACTATCAACATGAGGTTGCGAATTATAGGTATGTACATAAAACACCGTTGAATTATAGTTAGCTTAAATTAGGGTTAATTATAGTAATTTGATTATGAAAATGGTGCAAAATTGTTCGTCAATATTGTAGTTAATTATGCAAACATAATTTGATACTGTTAAATCTTTGTTAGCATAAATATGAAGTAATCCTAGGGTAAATGGTAAAAAAGGGCATGAAACTATGGTAAAAACCCTAGAAATGTGCACAAACGGAAGGGTAAAAAGTACAATTTCTTTTTATAGGATAGCACTAAGTTAAAAGAAAGTAAATATTACGGTTGAGGAAGGAGAGAAAGTGAGAAAAGAGAGAAAACCAAGGAAGGAACCAATTAGAGAAGAGTTGCTGCTGGTCCCAGGATATGCATCTCTGGTATTTAGCTCAGGAGGAATAGTTACAGATACCAATATTGGGCATTATGATGCAGAAGAAGTGTTGCAAAAAGTCACGACGCCAAATGCCACTGATGACATGAAAAGAATTTGGGAGAAAGGGTTATACAAGGCCACAGGATTCCCATTGGCTATGGAGGCCAAGGATTTAATAGTAGAATGCATAGACTGATACAATGTGAATACAAGAAAGGTAATGCATAATGGTAAAACTATTGCAGATCTATTCATAGAGGGTATAGCTCGCACTTTTGGGCTTGAGATTAAGGAAGAAATGATGGTTATTGACATAGATCAATATAGCGAGGATTTTATTAAGAATGAAAGGGAATGTAAAACTACCATATTTTATGGATGGTACATGACAGAAAATAAGCCAAGAGATTCTATAAGGGTGCCTAAGAGTTTATACATAATTGACTTCAAAGAAGAGATATACTTAATGATTACAATGTTGAGCAGGTTGGTAGGACTAAGGGATGTAACAAAGTGTGAGCCTTAGATGTTCACTATCATACAATATATCATAACAAAGGAAGGAGCAATCCATTGGACTAGGACTATCAATACAGCAATACATAGACAAATGATGGCATTCAGAAAAAATAGAAGATTTTCCTTGCCTTCATATGTGATTTATGCGTGTGCTATTGAAATGCACCCATTAGCTAGAAAAAAAAGTAGTAGATACTTTGGTAAGTGGCCCAGGACAGAAGTTAGTATATGATCACTATCCAGACCTATAGGAAGAAAATGAATTACAAAATTATGCAAAGGTAAATGATGGTTTCTATACTTATTTAGTGACAATTTTAACAGGTGACAAAGACAGAAAACTATCAGAAGAGGCAATAAATGATATAAGCCTTTTCAGTTCATCGTTTATACAATTTCCCACTTTTACTTATATCAAAAATAAGGGTTTTGAAGGCAAGCCCTTCAAATTGCCTAGATATCCTCCAGATCGCCTGGTGGTGTTAGAATTCTCCAGGTAGATCCTTAATGTTTATAGAATGTAAAAAAAGAATTTTAACAGAGGAAATATTAAGTTCCCCTTCATAATTGGTCATCATTCTTTCTATAACGAAGAGGTTGCTAAGGAATCAGAGAAGGAATTAAGGTATTATGGATTTGAAGAATTTGATTTGGTTAGACAGTTTGACCCTTTCCACAGGATAGAGAAATATGTTGATAAAAAGTATAAACATCAAATTCAATTGAAGATTTTTGGTCAGATTGTGAAAATGAGCAAGAAGTAAGAAGAAGAGCTCATCAAAGACTAACCATAGAACAAATGAGGACAATGGGGGAGATCAATGTGCCCCAAGAAATTATAGAAGATGACAAATTGTTACACCAAAGTTATGAGATCAAAGGGGTAGCATTATTACCCATTAATGTGTTGGCAAGAGACATTGCTAGGCATGTCAGGTGTTGTCATCGATGGAAACTAGATCCATCTTACACATCTGCATTACATTAGTGGAACACACCAGAAGTCAGAGTGAAGATTTGTCCAAGTCCGGGTAGTTAGAAACAGAGCATGTGATAGGGTCCAGTATCTTGGTCCGGATCTTTCTAGTGGTAAATCACAATGTGCTACAGATCTGAGTGAGTGATAAGGATTGTCAAGATTATCTAAATCCAAAAATTTAGTCTCCAGTGATGAAGGATTCAAAAGTTACAAACATCTAAGTATTGGGTTTCAGTTAGTCAATACAGTCAGAAGAAGAACAGGCTGACTTAGTATCTAATCCTTGGTCTGGATGAAGAAAAGTGTTGGTAAAGCAATTTGTGATAATCACTGATATTGGCCAACATGATTGATGATTTGAGAACACAAGTTTTTGGTCTGCGTTGTTGTTTGTGCATAGATTCAGCTGACAGATTAGTGTTCTTAATAAATGTTCTAAGTTTTCTTCAAGCCGACTATAGTTGACTGAATTTCTTGATGCGGATATATATAGCTGATGGATTCAAGTGTTTTGTTTGTGTGTAATGATGATGGAGTAAGTGTGAAAAAGGGCAGAAAGAAGTGTGAAAGTAAAGATCTAAGTTTGGATTATGGCATAAGAGTGAAACAGGGCAGAGTAAGGATGAAGTGTGTAAGATCAATATTTTTTGCTTAACCAGAACTAAACTTTTGCATTAGTAGATGCTATTCATCAGTTCAAACATTCTATAATCATCTCTTGTAGGTAGTGAGCCTCCTGTAGGCAGTGAGGCTCTTGAGTAGTGAGCTCTAGGAAGTGAACCCGAAGGCATGTGCCTTCCCAATTGTAATACTTTTAATAGAGTATAATTTCTTGTGGGTTAACCCCCACCGTGGTTTTCCCTTAACCGGGTTTCCACATAAAAATCCTAGTGTTATGTGTGTTGTTTCTATTTTTTCTTGTGTTGTTGATTCATGCTTTCATGGTTACATCATTAATCTATTAATAAATTGAAAAGGAGACTAAGTGCAAAATTTGTTAAAGTTTTTAAACAATTGATTCACCCCCCTCAATTGTCTACCCTAATTTCAATAATTGGTATTAGAGCCTAGTCCCTTGAAAGAAGTTTAGCATCTTGAGGAAGATCTGGGAAAAAGTTTCATTGGTTCATTTAGATACCCTAACAAAATGAATGAACAACTTCAAGTTACTTTAGAAGATCTCTGTCAGTATAGGTCAGAAATCAAAGAACTAAAAGAGAACCTTAAAGAGGTTGATGATTTCATTGAAATCTTAAAAGGGAAACTAAGCAAATCTAATGAGAAGAGAAAGGAACTACTTTAGAGATTAGAAAATCAAAATGAAGACACTGACTTGGATGAGGCCTTAAAAGAGAAAACTAGGGAATGTGAGAAACTGACAAGAGAAGCTATTGTTCTAAAACATGAGATGAAATCTAGGGTGATGAGATTAACCAAGGAAATTGAGGAAAGAAAGAAAAATGAAGAAAAGTTGAATCAGAGTTTGAAAGAAAGATCAAAAGAATGCTATAGATTGGATAGAATAATTAGCCACTTTGAATCAGATCTTAAAGAATCTAGGGAAAATGAATAAGAACTTGAGAGGCAAATTGTTATTCTGAAACATGACCTAGAAGTTGTAAATGAATACAAGGAGAAGTTCAAGATAAGCTCAACTAAACTTGAAGTACTACTTGAAAGTTAGAAGAAGTCTGATGATAAGCATGGTCTTGGGTATGAGAAAGGTGAAAGCTCCAGATCTAGACAAAGAAATTTTCAATCAAGGAATGGAAGAAATAGACCTAGAAGACCTTTGATAAGATAGACTAATGCTCAAAGGTATCCATCTTTCAATGGAAATTGTTTCAAATGCAACAAGTATGGTCATAGAGCTAATCAATGCAGAAGCAACTAAATCAAAATGCATCATCTTTCTTCAGTCAATGATTTAATTGCAAAAAGATAGAGCATAAGGCAGAGGAATGCAGAAGTGGATCAAGGGATCCTCCTAAGAAAAAACAAGTGTTCAATAGAAAATGTTTTATTTGCAGTAAGTTTGGGCATATTGCAATACAATGCAGATCTAAATCTACTCCAACATGTAATTGTCAGAAAAATAAGATTGTATGTTTCAACTGCAACAAATTTAGACACATTGCCAAATTTTATAGAAACACAAAGGAACACTCACAGTTAGGCAAAAGAAAAATAGAGATGAAAGTGGACAAAGGCAAGGGAAAAGTTGATGTGAGTAAGATCCAGAATGAAATGAACAAAATTTGGGTGAAGAAAAGTGTGATGAACAATGGCGATGAATCCGCACTAGAATTCGGTGCTGGTAATTCCTCTGGTATTTGAATTAGGAGCTCTGGCTTAGGGGGAGCTACATTAAAAATCAAATTCCCCCAGCTGGTAAGTGGGTGCCTAAATCTGGCATGATTAATAAAAGATCGAGAAGCTTATTGTAGATCTTTTGAAACAAATTCTGGAAGAAAAGAAGCAAATGTGATTGATTATGGAGCAATTAAAGTTTGGCTGCATACAAAAATAGAATAACTAGATGTATTAGGGCAGAACATTTATTACAATGATGAATTAGGTTTTGTGGAAGATAAAAGTCATTCATTTATCATTTGGATTATTTTGTATTTGAAGAAAGAAAGCAGAAGAGCACCTGAGCT
This sequence comes from Cunninghamia lanceolata, assembly GCA_027924645.1. Lineage (NCBI taxonomy): Eukaryota > Viridiplantae > Streptophyta > Pinopsida > Cupressales > Cupressaceae > Cunninghamia > Cunninghamia lanceolata. Next base: position 6,238,571 of record BSBN01000739.1, read on the forward strand.
AAGATTTCAAGGATTTGAAGTGCGAAGGATGAATTCAATGACTAACCCTAATTCTGTGTAGAAAAAGGTATTTTTTGCAAAACTTTGAACTTGTGATCTTTTGCAATGGCTACACCATTGGTTATTGATATTACTAAAAGGCCTTAACCCAAATTCAAGAAACATCCACACAAATTAGTAGAAGTCGACCCATTAGGTGCCTTCTCAAATGTTCCGCATGGTGTATTACATGTTGAAGATATTAGGACCTATAATCATGCAAGCATAAATGAATTTGGAGGCTCAAGGTTAGTAGATTTGTTCAAGAATCATCTAAGGGATGAAATTCATGATCATAAACCTGAATACAAGGTACTGCATGATAAACATTTTATTCAGATTATAGGGTTTCCATCCTTAGATGAAGATGAATGGGTATGCTATGTTTTAATTTGAATGCATGATGAATTTATGTGGCTAATGAAACCTTTTAAAATCACCAAAGACACCATCAAGGCAGTGATAGGGCTAAGCTCATCCGGTGGACTGCCCATGCTGAAATAAGTAAAGAATCAAACTGTAACTAATGCTACCAGTTCAAGGTTTGACAAAAGGGCAATGACTATAAATGACATCACTGATCCGGATGTCAAATTTGCTTCAATGGTGATTCGATACAAGATATATCATTACAGTAGGGAAAATTCTGTGTCCGATACAACTATCTATGCAGCTTATCAGATGTTGAGAGAAAATGCTAATTATGACTTATGTGAGTTGCTGCAGAACCAACTGATTGAAAATTTGAATAAAGTCAAGAAGGATAAAAAGAACACTTTCAAATATGGTAGACTGATCTTGTGTCTATTCTTCTATTTCATGAATGAGTTACTCGGCAAGAAAAACATATGTTGGACCAATGATAAACCAGTTGCTATATAGATAAGAGAACACTTGAACAACATTGGAGATTCCAAAGTCCAAAGGTCTACTCTTTGGGGATTTTTCAAGAATTTTTAGAGCATGATGCACTCAAGGGAAAGAATTCCATCATCGGTGGTTGAAAAATACAAGGATACAATCTGCTTTATGGTGGATACAAATCAATGGTTAATGGAAGCTGTTGAACCAAGAATAGTATGGATCATACCCATGGGGTATGAGGTTGATGAGAAAGTATTAGATATGTATGCTCAACACCTTTTGAGAAAGCCCAAGGATACCACAGCTAAAAGATTTGGGACTTATGAGGAGCTAACTGTGAAACTACATGTTGAGCTTTGAAAGCCAAAAATTAAGAGAAAAGCTCAGAGACAAGTGGACATGTATGCTTAAAGCATTGTCATAACTAAGGAAGCTATGAAGAAGAACAAAGAAAGGATAGAAAGAGCTGAGAAGGAGAAGCAGGATAAGAAACAAGGAAGTGCTCCAATAAAATCCTCCTACACATCAAGGATTACTAGGAGCTCTGTTGTTGTACTTGTTCCCCCAATGTCTGCCAAACCTAAAAAACTAGAAGACAAATCATCTAGCAAGGAAAGAAAAAGAACAAAACTAATGGCCAAGAGGTCATATGGCAGTATAGAGAAGGAGGATGGAGAAAAGACATACTCAGATGATGAGCTTAAAGAGCTGAAAGCCATAGGCACTAAAGCTGCAAAAGTGTCTAATGAGAAGCCTTCTGGGAGCAAAAAGACAAATAAGAAGCAAAAGTTTGAGAATTAAGTTGAGAAGTCAACTCTTTCTATGGAGGACATTATCAAAACAATCATTGTTGATGGTAATCTAAAACCAATAATTGAATTCTATGATCTCTATAACGATGCTGACAAGAGACCTTTGGAAGATGCTATTATCAAATATTTGAATGTATTCAATAGAGCACTAATAGAGATTTTGTCAGAAGTTCTTAAGAGCTTAAGAGGCATTCTGGAAATGAGAAAAGAAGCTGCCAAGACAAAGGATATGGAGCTGAGAGTACATGTATTATCCAGTCTATGCTTGGTAATCTCTAATAAAGAGGCAGATAAAATCTTTAAAGAAGTCAAAAATGAATTCAGAAATAAGATAAGGATGAACAAGTTGATGATTGGAGACATTGATGGTGTTGTCCAAGAAACAGAATAGATTCTAAGGAAGGCACTGGATAAGAACAAATTTTATGTGGTTATAGAAGAACTAATTGATACTAAGGACACATCAATTTTGGATAATAAAGAGCAACAAAGAGATGAGCAACAAACTGAAATAGCTGATGACAACATTCTGGAAGAAGAAGAACTGAATAAAGAAGATGAAGAAACAATGAAAGAAGTTCAAGAAAAAGAAACAGATGATGGAATTCATTCTCCTATTTAGGTTTTTGGGGAACCTGATAATACTACCACCGAGGATATATCAAATCCTCTAGAAGAGAATATAGAAGATATCTCTGAGATGGACAAAACCAAGAATGCTTCTAATGTGGATGCAGAAAAGGCAGAATAGAGAAAAGGAAATAAAATGATGAACATGATAATATGCTAATCATCAAAAGGGAGGAGATGGAAGCCCTAAAGAGCACAAGTCAGGAACATCATTTTGGGCAAGAGACACTATAGAAGCAGTGAAGGAAATTTTGGAAAGAGATAAATAGATTGAAGATCAAGATTTAATACAAGGTCCAATCAGTTTTGACACCTTATCTCCAGTACAAATGATAAAATGGGCCTCTATTGCTCAAGCCAAGGCTAGAGAAGATATTTTGAAATCTCACATAGAAGATAGTGAGCTACTTTGTCTTGCATCTAGAATACTAGAAAAGATCATGCCAACATTCCAGAAGGATCCATCTGTATCCCCTTTTGGTCAGTTGAAGAGTTTAATTAATTCTGTAAGTACTCATTTTGAGTCCCTTGAAAAATCTGCAAAGGTCAATGTTAAAAATGAATTCAATGATAAAAGATTTGATGCTCTAAAAGGGATGATTGCATTAGATAGAATTGTGCTAGATACCAGTGTAAAAAGTATTCAAGATGCTCTTGCAGAAGGAGGGAATGTATATAAATTTTGTTTATCTTGTCCTAAAGCTATAGAGGACATTGAAGTAAAAATAAAGGAGTCTAAGGAAAAACTGTCAAGTGTATCCCAATCTTTTGATCCTCTGATAGTATCAATGATGAGCCAAGAATGTCAAATAATCAACTTGATTGAAGAAATAAAGAAATTGATGAAGGAAAGGGAGAACATTGAGACAAGGATGTGTGAGCTCTGGAGACTGATTTCCCCCAAGTTGGAAGCAATGTTTGATGCCATGACAAAAGCCCAAGCTGATGCTAAGTCAAGTGATCCTTCTGACTTGTGGAAAGAAGAATCTCAAGCATTCTTATTCAGTGGTCACACCTCAGTTTTGAATAGCATAAAGAAGAGTTGGGACAATGAGTTGGCGCTACTGAAGAATCTCTTTAGTGATGTATTCAAACTTATGTAGATAAGTCATAAGGGTTGTTTGTATATATATGCCCACGTACATAGAACTTTTGGTAAATTCTGGTATGCAATTTTTGTCAAGTTTGATGCTCAATTACAGATATTGGAACTACTAGATGACAAGGAAATATTCACTCTTGGTTATAAAGTTGTATTACATATACACTGCATTGTAGAGGAATGTGAGATTATGGAATTGTTGCATCCAAAAGTCTAGCCTTTGCCATTGATGTCAAAGGGGGAGAGGAAGAGTAGTGAAAAATGAAGAATTAATCTAAGGGGGAGCATTGGAAATCATAAGTGCACAGGGTAAGGGGAGTTGTTCCAACACTTAGCCATTTCTCACTAAGTTTTGTTATCAATGCCAAAGGGGGAGATTGTTGGCAAGAGACACTGCTAGGCATGTCAAGTGTTGTCATTAATGGAAACTAGATCTATTTTACACATCCAAATTACATTAATGGATCACACTGAAAGTCAGAGTGAAGATTTGTCCAAGTCTGGGTAGTCATAAACAGAGCAGGTGACAAGGTCTAGTATCTTGGTCTGGATCTCTCTATTGGTAAATCACAATGTGTTATGGATCCAAGGGAGTGATAAGGATTTTTAGGATTATCTAAATCCAGAAATTTAGTCTTTGGGGATGAAGGATTCAAAAGTTACAAGAATCTGAGTATCGAGTTTCAGTTTTTTAGTATAGTCAGAAGAAGAATAGTCCGACTTAGTATCTAATCCTTGGACTAGATAAAGAAAAGTGTTGGTACAACAATTTGTGACAATCGGTGATATTGGCCGACATGATTGATGATTTGAGAACACAAGTTTTTGGTCGACGTTGTTGTTTGTGCATAGATTCAGCTGACAAATTAGAGTTCTTAATAAATGTTCTAAGTTTTCTTCAAGCTGACTACAATTGATTGGATTTTTTGATGCGGATATATATAGCTAATTGATTCAAGAGTTTTGTGTGTGCATGTGTAATGAAGATTGAGTAAGTACAAAAAAGGGTAGAGAAGAAATGTGAAAGTGAAGATCTAAGTTTAGATTATGGAAGAAGAGTGAAACAGGGTAGAGTAAGGATGAAGTGTGTAAGATCAGTATTCTGTGCTTAACCAGAACTAAACTTTTGCATTAGTAGATGCTATTCATCAGTTCAAACATTTTGTAATCATCTCTTGTAGGTAGTGAGCCTCCTGTAGGTAGTGAGCCTCTTGAGTAGTGAGCCCAAAGGCATGTGCCGTCCCAATTGTAATACTTTTAATAGAGTATAATTTCTTGTGGGTTAACCCCCACCGTGGTTTTCCCTTAACCGCATTTCCACATTAAAATATTGATGTTATGTGTGTTGTTGATTCATGATTTCATGGTTACACCATTAATCAATTAATAAATTGAAAAGGAGACTAAGTGCAAAAATTGTTAAAGTTTTCAAACAACTGATTCACCCCCCCTCTCAGTTGTCTGCCCTAATTTCAACATAATGAACCTAACTGGGAGGAGCCAACAGAAACATCTTTGGATGTAATATCTAAACCAATTCTTTTGTTTTCTAAAACATGGTTGACCGATAGAATAGAAGAGCTTAAAGCTAAAGGTGGTATTTCCACTTATCAGAAGAAAGGCAAGAGGAGAGAGAGAGAGAGAGAGAATAAAGATGAATTAATGTGCTTTTATGAAAAGAGGAGAATATTTATGGAAACCACAATACTTAATAAGGATGAAAATACAACATTGTTGGATCCTTTTGCTCTTGGAATTACAGTTGCTATTCCTTTAGGAACATTTATGGAAGAAGGAACGTCAAGTTAGGAAATTCAAGTAGAGGAAGCACAAACACCAAAGGTCACTATAGAGCCAATGTAAAAGAAAGAAATACCATCAGGACAAACTACAGTACAAACTGTGGTTATGGGTGCACCAACAAGGAAAGTACAAATGCCTACTGTAATAGTAGATGCTTTATCAGTTGGAGCAAGAAAAAGGCATGTATCTGAGGATTTCACACCAGAAGAATGAAGAAAAGGCCATATCAAAGTCAAACATGAATTGACTGAGGAAATGGTGCATGAGTCAAGAGGTTGAGAGATTAAGAAGGTAGCTTATATTGTGAATATTGATAAAGGGAGTAGTGATGAAGGAGAATCACAATCTGGAGATGATATAGAGATAGAAGATGAATAGGAAAAGCAAACATCAAAGACTGTCCTTATTGTGGAAGAATAGAGTAATCAGATGGGCAAGGCACAGAGCCCAATAAATAAGGATGAGAATATACAAGAAAATGTGGAGGCAGTGGATCCTTATAGTTTTTTAGTTTGACCTGATATTATATAGGAAGTGCAGACTGTTGTACAACAAATTAAAGAAGCAGAAAAAGAACATAAAGTAGAAAAAGAAGAGGAAGGAGAAAATACTAAAGATAAAATAAATGTATCTTCCAATTAGTCATTTCCATCCGAAGATAAAAGTGAAGTAGAAAATGTACAATTTCCTATGCAGACAAAAGAGGTAGTGCTTGCAGGCACTACATATACCAATGTTTCAAATATTTCTGATGTCAATATGGAATAGGGTGCACAATAAAAGAATTCTAGAGAAGGAAATAAAGAGCAGGATATTGAGGGGAATACAGAAGAGGATGAAGAGGAAAAGGAAAATGAAGAAGAAGGACCACAGAATCAAGACAATGCATCTTCTTTAGCACTACAACAGGTCCACCTCTGGATCGAAAAATAATACAACAACAACAAGGGCCAATAGAGACATAGAAACCTAAGGATGAGGTTATTAATGAAGAGAAGAGGATAGAAACAAATAAAGAAGTACCAACATGATTAGGTTCCGAAGTAAGAAGGGAAAAAGAAGAGATACAGTTAGTACCCATTGACATCAAAATCTTGTTAGGTGGGCATCCATAGAGAGAAAAGAGAAAAACAAGAACTATGTCAGCTATAAAGTGAAGCCCATCCAGATCAAGAACTTTAGAGTTGGCTATACCACAAAAAGACAAAATAAAGGGAGAAATTTGAAGATTATAAATTGTTGAATATAGATTTAAGACATGTGACTAGGGACAAACATATTGCTGAATTTGAAGATATGAATAAAGTGACCATGGAAATGATGAAAAGGGATAAGGACAAGTTTGATTATTTGAAAGGGCATATTGTGTAATTGCAGCAGTTCATATAGGGAATATTTGACCCTAATGTTGGTATGCCTGATCTACCCGCAGACTTGGCCATTTTATCTAAAGATCAAATCACTGAGTTGGAAAACAAAAAGGTTGAAGCCAATGTTTTGAGGAATGGTTTAATATATCCATTAAGAAGGGAGAGATCATAATAAGGTAGGTAATTGCTAGTTGGGAGGAAGCTTTTTCAGAGAAAAATAATTGTAGTGTTGTCTTAAATCAATGTAAATCTAGACTATAGGAATGTAGGAGGGAGTTGAATCATGTGTAGGATATGAATGAAAGAGTTGAAGAGATAATAAATGAAGGAATAATAACTATTCAAGTGACAGGTCATATGCGACAAATCATACAAGAGTTGAAATTTGAAGACAACATGTTAGAGGGGTGCATTATGAATACCCGGGAGCTGGAGAGAATTGATGATGAGGTAATTAGGAAATACATGAAAATAATATAGAAGTTTATTGGGTATGAATGCCAAGAAATACTAGTCTACAATGCAGCTATGGCAATTAAAGAGTTCAAAGCTAATTATGTACCCTACCTAGAGAATCCTACTGCATACCTGAGCACTGGCATGATAGATGCTATCATGGAATTAAATGTAAGAATAGGGAAATATTAGCAACATAAGGAGGAGGTGAAAGATCAAGTAAGGACATTGAAAGAAAAGGTTGAACTATAGAAGTATACATGGAGAGTAAGTCAGAGGAATAATCATAATGTTGTGGTAGCCTTGATAACCAAGTACGCAGGATTTTGTAAAAAAGATATATATTACATTTAGGCAACAGGAAGTAATAGACTTTGAGAAAAATCTTATGTGAAGTAGAATGCACCTGTGTCTACAAAGGGGATAATGTGGAATATCCAGTTTCTCCATTGTATCTATAAAGAGTTTGTAAGTTTTTGATTGATTGTTAATGGTTTCAAAAAATCTAAAGTCCAAATACATTGTAAATTTGAAAAACTTTCCATATATTACTAAATGCAAACATCTTTTGCCGCATCTATTCCAGAGTGCATTAGATTCAGGTGTTCATTAGTATATCTCCTTTGATGATTGCATTTCTATATGTTAATTCATGAGATTTCTCAAGATAAATATACATGAAATTTACTCCTTTGAATCATTACAGTTGATTGAACTTATGTACATGCATAGCGGAAAACTAATTCCTACAAAATTGGAGTTTCTAAACCTTATCTTTTCTAATTTTTCTCAAAATCATAAATAAATAGCTTGCACATAAGAATCTTAAGGAAATTTTCATATATTTGAGTAAAGTATGAGGAATTGTAAAGAGATTTGATAGTTTTCATATATGATAAGAAGTAGAGTTTGTTTTGTCAATATTCCTACAAATCTTTGAAGGAAAGAAGTAAATACATGCAAAGAAACGTAGACTTTGTTGAAATTTGAAGTTATTTGCATATAATAAGCCAGTACAGTCATCACAAGGCACTTTAATCACGTAAGGCCCCTTGAATCAAACAACTTTGCATTGAACCCTGAGTGAATACAACACAACCATGACCTGGTTAACGTAGACTTGGAATTGAGAAGTATTTACAATAATTCTCCATATTCTTCAAGTTAAGCTAAGATTCTTTGTGAATTTTATCTCTGTATGTTGAATAAAACTGACACCAACAGGTTTTGGTGCTAGGAGGGCTTGTTAGGAATTAGGTTGATATTTAGGCAACACTAGATCATAGTATTGGTTGAGGGACCAGGTCTAGGTCTAATTCAGAGGATATCTTTACACAACTACCTGACAAAAGGTAGAATAAGAGTCCTTTAATTTGGAATCCTAGAATACTAGATCACCTTTGAGTATACCAAACATAGGGAGTCCTGATGGTTCTACATTCAAACCATTGAATCTCAGTTCAGGTTCCCCAAGAGGCCTTAGTCCTCCCAGAAATCTGACTAATCTAAGAAACCGTAGCCCTCTTAGAGGTCCTAGTCTACCTAGGGATCCAATGATGGCATACTTTAATGTCAATTATCCTATATTATTTGCTGATTATCATGAAATGCCTAAAAATCTTGAGAAGATATGCCCTAAGTACCAATTACATTAGGATCCAGAAGATCATCAGAATCTTCAAAGAGGCTTGCTTCAAGGCAAGATTAGAGCATCAGGATGTGGTGTGTAGGCTCTTCCCATTCACATTCAATGAACAAGCTTCTAACTAGTATGTGAACTTACCAAATAGCTATATCACCACTTGGGAACTCATGGAAGAAGCATTTTTGTCTAGGTTTAGAGGACCCGTTGAACCTTCTTCTTTGAATCACAAATTAGCAGCAATTAAAAGAGGTGAAGGGGAGCTTATAGACAACATTAACGATAGGTTCAAAAAAGCATATAATAAATTGGTTGACCCGTACACTGTAACTCCTGAAGCCATACTAGCAATGTATTATGCTGCCTTAGATCCTTTAATCTCAATGTTTGTTAAGAGGCAGGCTAATATAGATAGTTTGACAAAAGCTTATAAAGAAGCCATAAAGGTAAATCAGGAAATGAGACAAACTACATACAATCCTTTTATGAGTGTAGGAAATCCTAGAATTCCAAACCAAGCACAACCATGGAATGGTGTTCCAATGCATCATACTTCGTTACTAAATCAAGTGCCTACTTATACACTCATGTATAACCTCATCCCAACTCAAGCTATAGTTCCTTACAGATGTAACTATGCTAATAGTAACCAAACAAATAGTCAGTCCTTCTTTCAGCCTCCTCAAGATGCATATATGGCTAAAACACAAGATGATAGAGAGGAAATAAAGGAGATCATTGCACATTTGAGGAGAATCACCACAGAGATGACTTAATTGAGAAATGAAAACTTTTATGGTAGAAATTCTCAAAATGAGGGTCAAAATTAGAACCAAAATTATAGTCAGGGTCAAAACTCAAATCAAAATCAGAGTTATGGTCAAAATCAAGGTCATAATTAGAGTCAAAATCATAACCAGGGACAGGGAGTGCAAAACAAAGAATACAATGGAGATAATAAGGCCTAGGGTAGCAACAATAGGAATCAACATCAACCTAAACCCTCTAGGACATGGAATACAAGACCAAATAATGGTACTCTGGCATCTCCATTTGAGAATCTAGATAAACAAGAGCCAAAACAACCTACCAGGATTCAAATGGTTAATGTGGCACTAAAAAATTGGTGTAGAATCCACAATACAAATGCACATGCTAAACTTGATTGCCCTCAATTTCACCTGGCTGCCAGTATTTTCAATGTAGAAATACAAGCCCCTACATCAGAGTTCCTAATTCCCAAAGGTAATGAAATAGTACCTTTGGGATTTGATCTGCTATGGTCTTAGAAAGTTTTACTTTCACAACTAGAAAAGAGGAAACTCAAACACTAGAAAATGAGCTTTATAATTGTGAGAACTTATATCCAGAATCTACCTTAGTGTTAGACACTTTTTAGTTCCCTTTTGAGATTGAAAATGAGATGTTAAGTGGACCAGAGGAAGTGCAGGCTTTCCAACAATCCAATAAGAATCACACTTACAATTTGAGGAGCAATAGCAAGCCAGGAGGACCTTTTACCACCTCTACACCTCCTAATAACTTCAATACCCCACTAGATCAATATGCTAGCAATAATCCAGTGCCTCCCAAAGTTAATTATCAAGGCAATGGTGCAACAGTAGCACATAAGGTTTAGACAGGGAAGACAGAGTCCAATGAAACATTGAAATTAATGAATTACCTGTCTAATGAGATAAGAAAGATTAGGATTAATGTACCCCTATATGAATTGTTGAAAATCCCAAGAGTATGAACTGCCTTTATAAAATCTTTAGATGAGTCAACACTAAAAGAAAATCTAGCCAATATAGATACTCATAGTAAAGATGTACAAACCAAGGATAGAGGTAAAAATGTTGAGCAATCAGCAAATGCCAATGTGGTGATGTATGTAGAAAAGAAGGAAGCCCCTCCTTTTCTATTAAGCATAAGAATGTTTGAAAAGAACCTACATAATTGTATGGTGGATTTAGGAGCTTCAACTAATGTAATGCCACTAGGGATATGCCAAACATTAGGTTTAACTCCCACAAAATCTGCTAAGGTAGTCACTCAATTAGACAAAACAGAGGTCAATGTGGTAGGTGAACTAATGCATATTCATATGTAGCTAGCATCAAACCCTAGGGTAAGTCAATTCATTGATATTCAGGTAGTTGACATAGTAGTTAATAATAGTATGTTACTAAGTAGAGACTGGTCCAAAACGCTGAACAAGTACATGGCTATTGATTTTTCACAAATGTGGTTGCCTTGGAGAGCTATCCCAAACCAAATTAGAATAGAGGTAGAGCCTAGAATGAAGCATATGATCACAGAATACAATTGTACAAATGAGATGTTGTATGCTGATGTTGAACTAGGTGTCTATAGAGTGTCAAACAAGGGAGTTCAAATATAAGAAATCCTATGCTTGGACTTCAAAACAAAGCTAACTAATGATGAAACAACTATGTTCATCGAGTCTGATCATGCATCTTCAGATGAAGAAGACAACACCATAGCTAGCTTTAGTCAAATCATAAGCCAAGAAATGGAGAAGTGCATTAAAAAAGAATCTCCCGTCTAATGTAGACTGTAAAAAAACTTGTGTAGGGATCATAACACTACACATCCTGAAGAAAATTGTGGAATATGTAGAGATATAATAGAGTGTCAGTATACAAAATGCACAAAAGGGATGAGATAGCAGAAAGGAGAATATGTTCCTGATAGGCCTGAATTATGTTTTCATGAAAACATGGATGATTCATTACAAGGTCTAAAAGAAGATGTAGGAGTAAAAAACATCAATTACTCTGATTCTCACAAACAAACTGAAGATACAAAAATACCTATTGTTCAAGTAAAAATACATGTGGATACACCTAATTTTGTTGGAGGTAAGATAGGTGAAGGGAGGCCTATTAAAACAAAAAGTCTAGGTCAAAATAACAAGAGCAATATTTGGACACTAAAATGTGATGGATCTAAATCCAAGAAAGGGGCAGGGGCAGGAGTTGAGCTTGTTGATCTAAATGGTAAATCCTTTCTAGCAACATACAGACTCTAATTCCATTGCACTAACAATGTAGCAGAGTATGAGGCTCTGATTTATGGATTAGTTATGGCCATTAAGAAAAAAGTAAAAGCAATCAGGGTGTTTTCAGAGTCTGAACTAGTGGTTAGATAGGTTAGGAAATTGTATGCATGTAACTTTAGGAAAATGGTTAGTTATAGACATAGGGTGTGGGATTTAATTAAGTCTTTTGATGCTTTTAACATTGAGCATATCTCTAGAGAGTTAAATCAAAGGCCAGATACAGTAGCAGTTGCTGCTAGCACACTAGAACCTCTGAATTTATTAGGTCTCAAACAATTTGTAGTAGAACTAGTAAACATACCAAGCATACCAGACAATGTGACTCATTTCTAATTATTTGAAGGGGATCAACAAATTGTGGATTTCGTTACTAGTCATGAAGTATTTGAAACACAAGTTATTGACGAACAAGAAAGAACAAAAATATCATGGGATGAGGAAGACATAGTAAATTTAAAGAGTAATTTCCTACCTAAAGGGGTAATTGATTTGGAGAAGATCTTTGATTTTGATGGAGTGGTTAGATAGAAAGATCTTCCTAAAACTGATGGAGGTAAATGCGATCCCTTTAACTTAGGAACAAAAGATCACCCTCAAAATGTTTTAATTGGGAAATCATGTTCTAAGGAACTGAGAAAAGAAATTGCAGAAGTGTTAAAAGAATACAAGCATGTAATAGAATGGACTTATGAAAATTTAAAAACTTATGATACATCTATCATAACATATGTAATTCCACTAAGAATAGGAGTAGAGTTGTTTAGGCATAAAAAAAGACCTATGAATGCTATATTAGAGCCTTTAATCTTTGAAGAAGTCAAGAAATTGTTGTCAGCTAGAATAACTTTTCTAGTGAGGCATTCGACCTAGGTAGCTAATTTAGCACCTATAAGGAAGAAAAGTGGGGTCATTAGACTTTGTGTAGATTTCAAAAACCTAAAGAAGGCATCTAAAAAAGACAATTATCCCCTGCCTCTATTAGATGAAGTGCTACAGGCAATGAATAGAGCCAAGATGATGTCATTTTTAGATGGATTCTCTGGCTATAACCAGGTTTTAGTAGATAAAGAGGATAGACTGAAAACAACATTCACCTGCAAATGGGGAAACTATGCATATAGAAGAATGCCATTTGGCTTGATTAATGAAGGTGCAACTTTTCAAAGGGCCATGGACATTGCATTCATGGGATTATTAGGTAATGAATTGTTATTTATATGGATGATTTTATTGTGTTCTCTAAAGATACATCCATGCATGCAGAAGATTTAAGGAAGGTGTTAAAAAGATGTGAAAGGTATGGAGTATCCCTTAACCCAAAGAAATGTGTGTTTGGGGTGACTGAGGGAAAATTGTTAGGCCACATCATTTCTAAGAATGGAATTTCTATTGACCCAAACCGAGTAGAAGGAATCAGGAAATTATAATTGCCTAATAGTAAGGAGTTAAACTTTTTATTTGGTAAAGTTAACTTTGTTTGAAAGTTTATCACTAGTTTTCTAGAAATAGTGCAGCCATTGAACACTATGCTAAAGAAGGATGCAAAGATAGAGTGGAGGCTAGTGGCTAGGACATCATTTGAGGACATTAAAGAAGTAATTTTTGATGCTCCTGTATTGGCAAGTCCAAATTATACCAAACCTTTTTACATCTATTCATTTGCCTTAGAGCATTTAGTTGTAGCTGCTCTAACGCAGAAAGGAGAAGAGAATGAAGAGAAACCAATCGCCTTCGTGAGTGCTCCATTGAAGGATGCTCAGTTGAAATACTTAGATATAGAAAGAAAAGCTTTTGCATTGGTAAGAGTAATCAAAAAGTTTAGACACTACATATTAAGAAGTCAGATAAAGGCCATAGTGCCTGATGCAGCAGTAAAGATGTTATTAATACAAAATGAGCCTGGGGAGAAAAGAGCAAAGTGGATCATAGTGTTGCAAGAGTTTGACATGGAGATCATTCCAATGAAGTTAGTCAGAGGCTAGGCTTTAGTACAGACAATAGTTAATACTGATCCTAACCTAGTGAAACAACAATATGTGCTAAATACTAATGATGCATCAAGTTGGTATGATGACCTAAACACATTCTTGATATCTAGAAAGTATCCCAATAAGATGAAATCTTCTTAGAGAAGAGCCCTAAAAATAAAAGCATAGAGATATATGGTACAAGGAGGTATATTGTTCAAGAAGAATCATGAAGGCATATACTTAAGATGCTTAAACAGGGATGCACCAGATAAAGTGTTGCTAGAACTGCATGATAAATATGGAATAGCTCGTGGTTCCCATTTGGCAACTACTCATAAAAATTTGAGGTCATGTTACTATTGGCCAACAACATTTAAGGATACAGAAAACCATATCAGAAGCTGTCACATATGTCAAACTACAGCAGACAATGGGGACTGGATTTTATTGGAGTCATCAATCCTCCATCATCTATAGGACACAAGTTCATACTGACGGTGATAGAGTATTGTACAAGGTGGACAGAAGAAACATGTTGTAAATTCTCCATTACTGAAGTTGTCATCAAGTTCATTGAGGAAAACATCATCACCAGGTTTGGAGCTCCCTATTCTCTGGTATGTGACAATAGCCCTGCATTTTCTTCTTTGAAATTTTCTAAATGGGCATTTAAATATGGAATAGTCCTTAAATTTTCTTCAAATTATTATCCTTAGGGTAATGGGTTAGCAGAATCTACTAACAAAATCCTATTAGACATCATCAAAAAACTAATTGTAAAAAATCCTAAAGAATGGAATACACTATTGAAATATGCTTTGTGGGTAGATAGAACAAAAGTTAAGGCAGCCTTAGGCAATGCACCATATCACCTAGTATATGGGACTGATCCCATACTCCCAGTGAACTTAAGAATTCCAACCTGGAAATTTACCAATGAATATCTAGGGTTTGATGATTATATAGAAGCTAGGTTGGTCTAGATGTTACAATTGGATGAGAAAAGAGACCAAGCTATAGACAAATTTGAAAAGCATTAGGCTGTAGCTAAAAGGTGGTTCAATAAAAGAGTAAGAGTTAAACTGTTCAAGATATCAAATCTGGTATTATGTTGGGATAAGTCCCATGAAAAGAAAGGGAACCATGGAAAATTTGATAAATTGTGGTTAGATCCACTACAGGTTTTAGAAATTATAGGGGACAATACTTTTAGGCTTAAAACCTTAATTGGCGAAGATGTGCCATTATCAGTTAATGGTCAACACCTTAAGCATTATTTTTAGGCCTAGAAAGTGAGTCAACCCTACTATGTATCATACTATAAATACTGTACATGTGTGTGGTTTTCTTGGTTTCTGTGGTTTTTTTTGTTTTTTTGTTTTTTTGTTTTTTTGTTTTTTTGTTCTGTCAATTGTTTTGTGGTTTTTCTTTGTTGTTGTTTAGTGGTTTGTTGTGTTTCCTTGGTAAGGATGCTTGTTTTGATTAAAGGTATGCAAGAGCATATTGGCAACCACTGAAAACAACAAAATTTGGGAAATTCAAGTGAATCATTTGAAATTTATGCATAACTTGTTAGGACTCTCATGAATGTAAGGTGTTATTTATTCTGTGAAAAATTTTATTCAATAATAGTGAATTGAAGCATTCAAAGAGAGTTTCTCATAATGACACACCTAAAATCCTTAGGTTTGTTGAACATACCAGTGTAGGTGTTAAGTGAAAAATCAGAGGTCACCCTTGCTACCATTGCAATTCTCAACTTAAATTTAGCAAGTGACCACACCTTGCATTATGAACTTACAATGATAATATCTCATGAATTTATATACTATACATAATTAAATATAAAGAAAATAAAAAAAGAAAAAGTAAGAAGGATTATACTGAAAATCTAAATTAAGCCATCTAAGTAACTCTACCGGGCCTATAGATGCTTGCTGGTAGTGGGGCTCTACTTAGGAGAATTGCAATGATAACCTTGCCAAGGCTATGGACACCTGCTGGCAGCAAGGCTCTATTCGGTTGGCTATGAGGGGTGAAATCAACTATGTAGTTTAACACCATTCACTAATGTTTTCAACTCATCTTCAAGATGAGGATTATTAATCACATGCACACACTTAAACTCTATTGAAAGATTCATGCACCTTATTGAATACATTTAGTCTAGGATTGAATGATATTTTTACATATGAGGAAGTTGGAAGTTATGAATTTATTTCATTTTGTTTTCCTTAATAGTATAAATTTAGTTGTTTTATTTGGTTGCTAGTTGTGATTCTCACAACATGCCCCATTTTACCCTTTTAGCAAAATGAGGACCCCTGCTATGGTTTTTCTTTTGGCTTGTGTTTGGTCTTGCTTGGTGGTAAAGGGAAGAGGGTAGGAAATGAAAAAAATGTTGAAAATTGAAATACCCAGTGCTAGAGGAAAAAATAGAGGGTACTAGTGAATTCTTTGTGAAAAATGATTTAGGGTTGCTTTTTGAACCAACTTGAAATTCTTAGTATTTTGTGAAATATGAGGGTTTTGATAAAATACTCTATTTTGGAATTTGTATGTCATATACAAATTTATTTGTATATGAGGTCTTTGTATTATCATGTTATGTTTAAATTGGGCTTTTTGTGTTCTATCGGTTGCATGCACATTTTGAATGTTTAAACCTATTGTATGCAAAGACGGACCCGATTGAGTTCAAAGGTTGAGTGAATAAAATGACAAGTCTACGCTTTTATTTGAGTTTGTATTGTATGTTCAAGACTAATGCATTCAACATACAAAGTGGTGACATACCTACCCGAACCTGAAGAGAATATGCAATATGGTTTATAAGAGTTGAAAGCTTACTTAATGTTGCATTATGTTTGCATGTATCAACATTTGCATCTTAGAATATACATACAAATGTAGATTTCAAATAAGGGTTAAAAGTGATTTAAAATTGGTAGGACCTATTACCTTCTAGTTGCCCTTATTCAATTTTTCGTGAACCTTCCCTAAGAAAGAGTCAATTTACCATCTTCCCTTATTAATTATATGTTTGTTCCCTAAGTCGGCTCTTTGTTTTTAAAGTTCATCCGCCTATCGTCTTTTGTGTGTGAAATTATTGAAGAATTAAACCTTCGAACTTAAACCTTTTTAAAGAAAAGTTCAATGGTTCAATGTCTCTTAAAGTGACTTGTTCATCCCTTTGTGTAATTCAATGTGTCTTTGAACCTTCCAGTTGAACCTCATAGCAGAGTTCAACGATTCAAGAGTTCAATGGTACAAAATTCAATGTTTCTTGAAAAGTTGTTTAACTGTTGGTTGGTCTGTGTAACTCATCTTGTATCTTTGAACCTTTGAGTTGAACCACATTTCGGAGTTCAAAGGTTCAAAGGTTCAAAAGTTCAAAGTTCTATGACTATAGTCTCAGTTCTTCCCAAAGCCTTCTTTAAGTCAAAAATTAGTGGGACATTTAGAGGAAAATGTATCCAAAACTTATTATGAAGCAGAAAGTTCTAACTTTCAAAAGGTTATGGATAATAATTACACATCAAGGTCATGCGTGAGGAATGCTTGCCATTAATGCATCTGTCAGATTTCATGTCTTATCAAGCATTTTCAGCATGTATTATTTTAGCTAATTATTATTATTCGACTTGGTTAATGCCTTTATCAAGAGAGAACAAGCCAAATTTAGCAAATAAATACACTGGATGATGCAAAAGCAGAACAACGCGGGAGGTATAAGATTTTTGTTGCCCAATTTCATAGTGATTTCAGATACATTAAAGGTGAGTTCTACTCTTCCTATAAGTTGTTTCCATTACTTGGTTGGAAAGAAGAATCCTTTTGAGTTTCTGGCATTATTTAAGAAGTTCAAAGCATTTTTCATTATATCCTCCAATCTGTAGCTATGAAATCTGCTTGTCTTAGTTACGAGCACGGTCCTGGTCTCATTTGTTCTCTTCCTGAATTAGGGGATACCTCTCTAGTTCAATATGATTTAGAAGATTTTAGAGAGAGGGTTAAAAATCTTGTGCCAACTCCTACGATGGAGAAGATAGTGGAAAGTGGTTTGGTTGAAGCTGCGTCCTTTCCCATGGCTGTAAGGCTGTGACACTTGCTTGTGATGCTTGGAACACCTGCAGTGATACAATAGACTAGATATCTTTGTTCAAGTTATCAATTTCCAAGTCCTTAGCCTTTATTTCAGTAGTAAGATGATCAATGGTGGCCTTTACTTTGGTCAGATCTACTTCTACCTTCTGTAGCTTCCTAGTCACCTTCAAATAATCTATTGTTACAGAGGTAGAGGTTTCATTCATCAACTCCACCTTGTCCTGAGGCCTGAACTAGGTCAGGTCCATGCAAATTGTATTCATAGTGTAATATTTTGGCTTCATCTACTCCAAAGGCTTGATCACATTGGGGATCATGTGTGTGATGGTCAAATATTGTTGAATTGGATCAAAAAGTGTTTTTATCTATGGAGTGGCAGGGTTTTTTCTCTCCTTCATTCTCTTCTTTTCCCTTCTGGATTCCCTTGCTTTATTGGCAGCTTTTGCTTGGCTTTGAAAAGTAGGGGGAGAAGCAATTAGTCCTCCAGAAAAGTTGGCATGGCAGAGATTCAAGGAAAGTTTTTTGTGAAGGCATCTTAAAAGTCCACCTATTTCCTGCATGTCTTTTTTATGAATCAAGCAGAGTTTGCCATGTGTCTTTATGTTTGGGCCCTTTTTATTAAGTCTTTTGGGTGGTAAGGTGACATATATCTATGGTGGGACCCAAGCTTCAAGGTTAATAGAAGTTGTGGACGACACCACGTGTCGACATGGAAGATGTTTGAAGGAAAGGTTTTGGAGAAGCTGTGTGAAGCAGTACAAAGGTACCATGTATCCCAGTCTAAAACAGGTAGAACCCGCCAAGTGTTATAAAAAAGCTAAACCTTTTTATTAAGTATGGAAGTGGCGAAAAGCACCAAGTGTCAGCACGCTGTGGAATTTAGAAATCATTTGGAAAAGGTCTTTTATGAGGGGCACCAGAGGGCCATGTATGTATTTTTGAGTCTTTTTGAAGATCATGGGAGGTACCACCTGTCTCAATGGTACTAATAGAAGTACCATGGGTTTGATTCGTATTTAACACACCTACCGACCAATAGGAATGCAGGGAATGAGCAGGAGAATCTAGTATATTAGAAGACTCAAAGTGTCTGTTGTAACAAGAAGAGTTGAAGCAAAGACCCAGAATCCAGGGAAATCTTCAGCACACATGCCATGAATGGTATATCTAGTTGACGTCAATTCTATTTTGTGGGTAGTTGGAGATTCTTAGTTGTCACCAGAGTCTGGAGCCTCATTTTTTATCTATAAATAGGGGAGTTTGTAAGGAGATAAGGAGAAAATATATGCTAAGAGAGTTTGTACTATTAGACTAGATATATCATTAGCCTTTATAGTTATCTTTCAAGAAAGGGAAACATTATGGATCCATGCATACTCTTTACCTTATGTACTTTGTTTGAGCTATTAATGAAAAGAAGCCTCTATTATGTGTATTTTGTGATATTTTCTGGGTCTTTCTTGCAAGTTATTTAAGTTTAGCTATTGAATATAAATCTGTTACATATCATGTTTCTGTTAATTATGCATATTGCTCTTTAACTTGGTAGATATTTTAAAGGATTTAGTCACTGTGCTTATTTGAAATTAAAATATATTATTGGTGCATCACCCTAGGAATTTATTTTGTATCATATCTGTAATCTTGTTTTTGTTGTAAGTATGGCCCTAACTGGTGTTGTCATTGATGCCAACATACTCTTGTTGCATTGATGATAAGGATTGGATGAGCTATGTGCTGAGGATATTGAGAAAATTAGCCCTAATCAGAAATAGAGAAGAATAGTGAAGATAGTGAGGTAAAGATTCCAAATAAGATGAAGATCAAAGGATGTGCATCAAAGGGTTTGTAGATGTGTCTTAAGATGATCCAGTAAAGATTTCAAAGGTCCACATGAATAGCTGAAGAAGATATGGCCACTTAAGTAAAACTGGTTCTAGCAGGTATTCAGAGGTGACAGAGTGACACAGATAGGTCCGGTGAGATCCAGAAATGCAATATCCCATTCTACAAATTTGGTGGAGTGTTTAGGAAGTCAATGTGGATTGAAAACTCAATTGGTTCATGGTCTGGAGGTTTGCAAGCATCTATTCCAATATGACAGTGATGAAAAACTGTGTTCTTGAGGTTTCAGATGAAAGAGAAGAATGATTTTAGTAAGAAGTAGTGTGGATGTTCTTGGTGATTCAGGAAAGCTTGTGGAAGTATTTGGATTATGTCTAGTTTGTGTTGGTGGTCTGCATTGAAGTTTGATCTCGTAATTGAAAAATTACTTCTGGATGATGATGTTCTTCCTAAGTCCGGCTGACTGAATGAGTTACACCTCCTGCGGATGATCTTGAAGATGCTCTGTGAAGAATGGCGTATTCCTAAAGAAGGATTGAAGTCTTAGATCTGTGTGAGCGACAGCGTCTTGATCCACATGAAGTCTTTTTTTAATAAGTCATGTTGTATTTATGTATTTTCTCTATAATGTATGCTGACTTGGATGATTATCCCTAAGTTGATGTCTTTTATAAATAAGGAGTTGTAAAGTCATTTCAAAAGTATCTTGTGGAGATGAGAGTGTGGTAAAGAGGAGCAGAGAAAAAGACAGAGCAGAAGTATTGAGCTTAAATGGAACTGACTCAAGCATAGTGAAGATGCTATTCTTCAGTTCAATTATGTAATACTTATTATTCTGTAGACAGTGTGTCT
Organism: Cunninghamia lanceolata; assembly: GCA_027924645.1. Classification (NCBI taxonomy): domain Eukaryota; kingdom Viridiplantae; phylum Streptophyta; class Pinopsida; order Cupressales; family Cupressaceae; genus Cunninghamia; species Cunninghamia lanceolata. Next base: position 6,259,148 of record BSBN01000739.1, read on the forward strand.
CATGTAGGCAGTGGGCCTCTTGTGAGTAGTGTGCTCAGGCAGTGAGCCCTAATTGGCATGTGCCATTTTGTTCTTTCTATTCTTCTAACAAAGAATACAATCTTAGGTTATTCACCCTGTGGTTTTTCCCTTAATCAGGTTTTCCACATAAAAAATCTTGGTGTCTTATGTGTTAATGTGTTTCTGCTCTTGAATTATTGTATTATGTTTCCATGATTGATTTATCATTATGCTGTTGAATTAAGTAAAGTATTTAAGTGACTAATTGGAAGAAAGTTTTGAACAACTGATTCACCCCCCCTCTCAATTGTCTATCCTAAATCCAACAATTGGTATCAGAGCCAAGTTCCTCTAAAAGGAGCTTAACCACTTGAGGAGATCCAGGATGTCATCCTACAAGAAGGATAGTCTGAGGTTTGATGGAACCAATTTCACTCTTTGGAAAAGTCGCATGGAATGCCACTTGTAATGTACAGGAATGCAGTACTCGATCATGGCTTTAAAGAAATATGATCCTCCTCAGAATGGTCTGCATACCGTAGATGAAATTAGAGATGCTAAAAACAATCTGCAGACTAAAGAAGCTCTTCTAAGTGCCTTATCTGATTCAGAGCTAACAAATGTTATAGATCTAAAAAATGCATATGAGATTTGGCAAAAACTAGAACTTCTATATGAAGGAGACAAGTATGTTCAATGTGCCAAGCTATATAGTCTGAAACAAAAATTCAAAAACCTAAAGATGAGAGAAGATGAAAATATCACTTCATTTATGCCAAGAGTAAATGAGCTTGTTTGTGGCATTAGATGTGTTAGTGGAATCTTGGACGAAGATGAGATTGTTGGCAAAGTTCTCAGATCTCTTCCTGATTCTTACAAATATAAGGTTCATGCTATTGAATAATTCAGATCCTTCTCAGGTATCACCAGAGATCAATTGGTTGCATTTGAACTGACCAATTTTGGAGATGCACCCCCTAAGACTGAATTTGTATTCAAAGCTAGTGCCTCTATAAAAGGAAAACAAAAGTTTGATCTGGGAGAGAACTCTTCAAGGAAACTATCATGGTATGAAAAAGAAAGAAAAGACCTAGAAGAGGATGAAGCAGAAGCTGCTCAACTTGAAGCCCTTATTGCAAAAAGATTGCCAAGAGGATCCGGTAAGTATGAGGGGAAATTGCCTTTTAAGTGTTTTAACTGCAATAAGATTGGTCATTTTGCCTCAAGGTGTCCAGAGCGATTTTCAAGGCCAAATCCTAACAGATCAAGGTTCCAAAAGAATTGTTACTATGTTCATGAAGATGATGTTCATGAAGATGATGATAATGAAGGAGTAACAGATGATGAATCAGAGATAGGAAACAAATCCGGAAGTGACTGGGTGTTTATTGTCATCAAGGAAGAAGATCCAATGCCCTCTAAATCTGTCAATCATAAAATTGTAGAAAGAGCTCTGGCTGCCCAAGTTGAAGAAAAGGATGATTGGGTCATTGACAGTGGATGCTCTCACCATATGACAGGTGACAAAAATAAGTTCAGAGATTTGGAAAGGTATGAAGGAGGAGTGGTAAAGTTTGGTGATAATTCTGCTGGCAGAATCAAAGGTAGAGGAACCATTTCTTTTGATGGAAAGAACAAAACCAGTAATGTACTATATGTTGAAGGTCTGAAGCACAATCTTCTCAGTGTTGGACAATTGGTGGACAAAGGTTATGATCTCCGATTCAAGAATGTAAAATGCAAGATCTTTGAAAGTTCTGGAATAGAGATTGCATCCAGTACTCAAACAAAAGGTAATATCTTCCACTTAGTTGGTACTGGTAAAAGTTGTCTATTTGTTCAAATTGATCAGAGTTGGTTGTGGCATAGGAGAATGTGTCATGTGATTTTTGATAATATCATCAAGATAAGCAACACTCAGGTTGTAAGAGATCTTCCAAGATTGGTGAAACCTACAAATAGTTTGTGCAAAGAATGTCAGTTGGGTAAACAAAGTAGAATCTCATTCAAAAGCAAGGAACAATCTTCTACCAAATTATTGGACTTAGTTCATACTAACCTATGTGGTCCAGCAAGAATTAGGAGTGTGCAAGGTGATAGATACTTCATGTTATTAATTGATGACCATTCTTGGATGATGTGGGTGACTTTTCTAAAAGAGAAATCAGAAGCTCTTGAGAAATTCAAAATATTCAAGGCTATGGTAGAGAATGAAACTGGATTAAAATTAAAATGTCTGAGGTCTGATAGAGGTGGAGAATTCACATCTGGTCAGTTCATAGAATTCTATGGGAAACATTGAATAAAAAGATAGTTGTCTACTCCTAGGACTCCACAGTAGAATGGAGTAGTGGAGAGAAAGAACTGGACCATCCAGGAAGCATCTAGAACCATGATGATGGAAGCAAATGTTCCTCAGATCTATTGGAGAGAAGTTGTAAGCACTACAGTCTATACTCTCAATCGAGTACAAATCAAAAGCAATATTGGTAAGACTCCTTATGAACTTTGGTTTGGCCTCACTCCCACTGTGAGGTATTTCAGAGTCTTTGGTAGTAAATGTTACATTAAAAGAGATGACGATCTAGGTAAATTTGATGCTAGAAGTGATGAAGGGATATTCTTGGATTATTCTACTCAAAGTAAAGCATACCGGTGTTATAACAAGAGATTAAGGAAGATTGTAGAAAGTACAAATGTGAAGGTTGATGAAGGTATTGAAAAACCCTCAAGGTTTTATGAATATGATGAAGATTATCAAAATGATGTTTTTGTTCAAGAAGTCCAAGCTCCCTCTGAAATTCAGATTCAAACTGATCTGGTAAATCAAGAAGAAGAGAAGAGATAAGTTTGAATGAACCTGTTCAAGAATCAAAAATGTAAGAAACTCCCAAAGTTCCTAGGTATGTAAGACTAAATCACTCTAAAGATCAAATCATAGGTGATAAAAGAAAAGGTGTACAAACAAGAAGGATTGCTCAAGATTCAAAAGAGTATTGTCTAATTTCAAAGATTGAACCTAAGACAGTGAATGAAGCTTGCAATGATGAAAATTAGACTAAAGCAATGGAGGAAGAGCTAATGCAAATTGAGAAAAATCACACTTGGGATCTTATTCCCAAACCTAAAAACAAGAATGTGATTGGAACCAAATGGGTCTTTTGAAATAAACTGAATGAAGATGGTGAAGTAGTCAGAAACAAATCCATCTTGGTCTGCAAGGGTTACTCCCAAGTAGGAGTTGATTTTGAAGAAACTTTTGCTCTAGTGGCAAGAATTGAAGCAGTCAAACTATTTCTTGATTTTGTTACCTTCAAGGATTTCAAAGTATATCAGATGGATGTCAAGTCTTCCTTCCTGAATGGTGAGTTGGAAGAAGTTTACATTGAGCAACCAAATGGATTTCAATTGTCTGATCATGGTGATATGGTCTGCAAGTTGAAGAAAGCATTGTATGGACTCAAGCAAGCCCCAAGAGCCTGGTATGAAAGATTGGATAAGCATTTTTTAAAGATTGGTTTCAACAAAGGTACTGCTGACAGTAATTTGTATTTCAAAATTGATCATGAAAATATCTTGATTGTTGAAGTGTTTGTTGATGATATCATTTTTGGAGGAAAAGATAGTATGTGCAAAACCTTTGCAAATCAAATGAAAAGTGAATTTGAGATGTCCATGTTTGGGGAAATGAATTTCTTCTTGGGTCTGCAAATCACTCAAACAAAGAAAGGAATCTTCATTTCTTAGACCAAATATGTGAAAGAATTGTCGAAGAAATTTGGGACGGAAGACTCAAAACCAATGAATACTCCCATGGAAACTGGATGTAAATTGAGCAAAGATGATAACTCTCCTAACGCTGATCAAAAAAAGTACAGATCAATGATTGGAGGACTATTGTATCTCACTCAAACTAGACCTGACATTATGAATGTTGTTGGTCTTGTTGCTAGATTCCAAGCTAATCCTAGAGAATCTCATGTCATGGCAATCAAGAGGATTTTTAGATATCTAAAAAGGACAGTTGAGTATGGATTGTGGTATCCCAAAGATTGTGATTTTTCTCTTCATGCATATACAGATGCGGATTGGGCAGGAGATGTGGATGACTAGAAGAGTACCAGTGGTGGAGCATTCTTTTTAGGGAAGAGATTGGTTCATTGGTTGAGCAAGAAATAAGAGGCAATATCTCTGTCCACTACAGAAGCAGAATATATTGCAGCAGTAGGCAATTACACTCAAGTATTGTGGATGAAGCAAATGCTAAGAGACATCAGAGTGGAGTTTAAGGAACCTATCACAATCTTCTATGATAATTCAAGTGTAATAAATATATCAAAGAATCCAGTGTTGCATTCAAAGACTAAACATATATCCATCAAGTTTCATTTTTTGAGAGAGCAAGTGAACAAGAATGAAGTCAGATTGGAGTTTGTTCCTTCCAAAGATCAGATTGCAGATATTTTTACTAAACCTATACCTATGGACTCTTTTGAGTATCTCAGGGAGAAGTTAGGGGTTATTACCCCTCTGGTTTTGAATTAAGGTACACTGATGTGCATCAGTCTGGTAGATCTCACAGTCATATCTTATGGTCTGGATTGATGTTTGGGAAGATGCTACTCAGGGGGAGCAGCTGGTCTAATTTTGAAGTCATGCAAGTATGTGCCCTTTCCCATTGATGTCAAAGGGGGAGAGAAGACATTTGAAAAACAAGTGGTTCCTGATCAAAGGGGGAGTAGTAAAGGAAGAGAAGACTTGTGAATGGTTTTTGTTGATAGGGGGAGTTGTGTCAATAAGGAGAAGTTCTTGTCTTGATGGTTAAAATAGTTTTTCACATCATATGTTGCAATCAATGACAAAGGGGGAGATTGTTGTAAGTATGGGCCTAACCAGTGTTGTCATCGATGTCAACATACTCTTGTTGCATTGATGATAAGGATTGGATGAGCTATGTGCTAAGGATATTGAGAAAATTAGCCGTAATCGGGAACAGAGAAGAATAGTGAAGACAATGAGTTAAAGATTCCAAACAAGATGAAGATCAAAGGATATGCATCAAAGGGTTTGTAGATATGTCTTAATATGATCCAGTAAAAATTTTAGAGGTCTGCATGAATATCTAAAGAAGATATGGCCACTTAAGTAAAACTAGTTCTGGCAGGTGTTCAGAGGTGACAGAGTGACACAGATAGGTCCGATGAGATCCGGAAATGCAATATCCTGTTATGTAGATTTGGTGGAGTGTTTAGGAAGTCAATGTGAATTGATAACTCAATTGGTTAGTGGTCTGGAGGTCCGCAAGCATCTATTCCAATATGACAGTGATGACAAACTATGTTCTTGAGGTTCTGGATGAAAGAGAAGAATGATTTCAGTAAGTAGTGTGGATGTACTAGGTGATTCAGGAAAGCTTGTGGAGGTCTTTGGATTATGTCCAGTTTGTGTTGGTGGTCTATATTGAAGTTTGAGCTCATAATTGAAGAATTACTTCTGGATGATGATGTTCTTCCTAAGTCTAGCCGACCGGATGAGTTACACCTCCTGCAGATGATCTTGAAGATGCTCTGTGAAGAATGGCATATTCCTAAAGAAGGATTGAAGTCTCAGATATGTGTGGCCAATAGCGTGTTGATTCGTGTGAAGTCTTTTTGTAATAAGTTATGTTGTATTTATGTATTTGCTCTGTAATGTATGCCGACTTGGATGATTATCCCTAAGTTGATGTCTTGTATAAATAAGGAGTTGTAAAGTCATTTCAAAAGTATCTTGTGGAGATGAGAGTGTGGTAAAGAGGAGGAGAGAAAAAGGTAGAGCAGAAGTATTGAGCTTAAATGGAACTAACTCAAGCATGGTGAAGATGCTATTCTTTAGTTCAAGTATGTAATACTCATTATTCTATAGACAATATGTCTCCTGTAGGCAGTGGACCTCTTGTGAGCAATGTGCTTGGGCAGTGAGCCCTAATTGGCATGTGCCATTTTGTTCTTTCTATTCTTCTAACAGAGAATACAATCTTGGCTTAGTCACCCTGTGGTTTTTCCCTTAACCGGGTTTTCCATGTCAAAAATCTTGGTGTCTTATGTGTTAATGTGTTTCTGCTCTTGAATTATTGTATTATGTTTCCATGATTGATTTATCATTATGTTGTTGAATTAAGTAAAGGATTTAAGTGATTAATTGGAAGAAAGTTTTGAACAACTGAGTCACCCCCCCTCTCAGTTGTCTATTCTAAATCCAACAATTTTTTCTTCCCTTTTCTTACAAACCCATAGAGAAGAACTAGCTTCTTTAAAATTTGGGGGTTATTCTGAGAATCAATCCCACATTCTCAAAATCTCCCATTATTGGTGATTATCTACAAAAATAAACATCAATAGTATTTCAAGTTGATTGTGATGCCAGTGGGAGTGCAATACGAGTAGTGTTAAGTCAAGAAGGGAGACTAGTAGCATATTTTAGTGAGAAGTTGAATGATGCAAGGAGAAGATAGTCAATTATAATTAGGAGTTCTATGTCATAATTCAAGCCTTGAATAAGTGGAGACATTACTTATTGCCTAAGGAATTTGTATTGTACATTGATCATCAAGCTTTGTAGTATTTAAATAGTCAAGGAAAGTTGAATCAAAGACATATGAGATGGGTAGAGTTCATGAAGAGTTACACATTTGTATTGAAGCATAGGAGTGGGAAGTCAAACAAAGTTGCAGATGCATTGAGCAGAAGAAACAATTTGTTGCAGAGATGAGAATATAAGTATTAGGATTTGAGGAACTAAAGCACATGTATGAAAAGGATTTTTATTTTGTGGAAGCATGGAAATCATGTAAGGAACCTATTGTGATAGATAGAAATAGGTGGCTAGATTATTTCTTTCAAGAGAATATGTTGTTCAAAGGAAATCAGTTATGTATACCTAGGAGTTCAATGAGAGACAATTTGATCAAGGAAAAATATAGTAGGGGATTGGCAGAACACTTTGGGATTGACAAGACAATATCTTTAATAAGTGAATATTACTTTTGGCCTCAAATACATAAGGATGTAAGGAAGTTTGTGCAGAGTTGCAGAGTTTGTCAAGTTGCAAAAGGAAGTAGTCAAAATACTAGATTATACAAATCTTTGATAGTACCAAAGATACCTTGGGAAGATATAAGCATGGATTTCATATTACGATTGCCAAAGACACAGAGGGGACATGATTCTATATTTTTAATGGTGGACAAATTTTTAAATATGTCGCATTTCTTTTCGTGTAAGAAGACCAATGATGCAGTGCATTTTGCTAACTTATTTTTTACGGAGATTGTGAGATTGCATAGATTACCCAAGAGTATAATTTTAGACAAAGATACAAGATTCATTGGATATTTTTGGAGGACATTGTGGAAGAAGATGAAGATAGACCTAAAGTTTAGTTTAGCATTTCATCCACAGACAAATGGACAAATAGAAGTGGTAAATAGGAGTTTGGGTAACTTGTTGAGATGTTTAGTAGGAGACTGTTGAAATGCACAAGATAACTGAGAGGGGGGGTGAATCAGTTGTCACAAAACTTAAACAATTTCCACATCTTCAAACATCATCCACTTATTTACGGTTATTATGATTTAGAAGATGAAAGCACAAATTCAAGAATTCTAACACAGCTACAAGATCATACACAATAGACACCAGATTTTTATGTGGAAAACCATGTTAAGGGAAAAACCATGGTGGATGTTAGTCCACAAGATATATAAGTTATAACAATATCAAAAATCAGAGGCTCACTTCCAATAGGGCTAACTACTCAAAAAAAGGCTCACTACCAAGGGGTGGCTCCCTGCCAAATGTTTTGAACTGATATGATGGCATCTACTCCATACCTAAATTTAGTTCCATTGAAGCACAATATTCTTCCTCTACTCTACTCTACCTTTTACACTTCTTTTCTTAAATTCACATCTTCATACAAGGACATGTTTTCCACAACCAAATTACAAGTATATATATCATTCATCAACCTTGGAATGTACATTAAGGTCAGCATTTCATTCATCAACCATTGGAACAATCTTTAAGGTGGGCATTACAAACATTTACAAAATAGGTCTTGACCTAATACAAAATTATGCTAAGGAAATATAGTAAAGATGTATGCAGATCATGTAACACCTTAGCTGGGACTCAAACATGATCTTCCATGCCACGACATACTTCTACAATCTTCAATGGATCTCCGCAAACACTGGATTTAACCAAGTCGGCTAAGACTGGTAACAAGCTATGCTATTTGGGAATATTCTTCAAACACGATCTCAATTCCTTATTGCAGACCAATGCAAAGGCAGGAACGTGATCAAGAGGCATCCACAAGCACATTGTAATCATCAATAGCAACCACACAAACTCCAACCACTTTATCCATGAGATTCTTCATATAGGAGCACATGAACTTCACTGTCATAAAAGAAAAATAACTTGCAGACCACTAAATCATGAACCATTGTAGTTGTAGGAACTTATCAACATCCCAGACATCCTTCTAGAACTGCAGAACAAAATACTCTAATGCAGAGAAATGCAAAGCAAAATACTTTCTCCCTATCACTAGTGAATAATTAGAAAAAGCAGGTTTTACTCTGGTGAATGTAACTCATTAAATTTTTCATACCAAAGGCTCAAACTCAGAATGTAGTATCTTCAGACATGCCTCTAAATATCTTTCAATCTACAGACCAAGATATTCAATCAGAAAGAAATGCAAAGAAATATTATGTATTGTTCTTTTGTCAGCAACACATTGTCTTCTCTACAATTTACTGCAACTCACTATTTCTTCTGGAGGGACAAATTTTCTCAATATCCTCAACAAACAAAGCTTCTATACTAATAAAAAAAATAGGATATAGTTGACACCAATGACAACAAAGATATGTTGACATCAATGACAACAACGATTAGGCACATACTTATAACAATCTCCCCCTTTGTTATTGATGGCAACTATGATGTGAAAAATTGTAACAGTCATCAAGACAAGATTCTCCCATATCTCTTTACACATATACATTCCTTGTTTTCTAAGTTTTTCACATGATTTCTCTCCTGCTTTGACATCAATGGCAAAGGGCACATACTTGTACTCTGCGTCTCTGAACCAAACTCTCTTTATCTGACTACTCCCCCTGAGAAGTAGCCCTTACAAGCATCAATCTGGATATGGAGGTAGAACTCTAAGCACCACTAGATTGATGCACTCTTGTGCATCTTAGTTTAGAGTAGGAGGGGTGATAAGCCCTAACTTTTCTCTGAGATACTCAAAGGTATCCTTAGGCAAAGGCTGTGAAAATATCTACAATCTGATCTTTTGTAGATACATACTCCAACTTGAATTCATTCTCCGTCACTTTTTCTCTTAGAAAGTGATATCTTATGGATATATGCTTTGTCCTTGAATGCATTACAGGATTCTTTGATATGTTTATGGCAATTGTATTGTTACAAAAAATTGCAATTGGATCTTCATACACAACTATGATGTCCTTCAATGTCTACTTCATCCATAATACTTGAGTACAACTGCATGCTGCTGCAATGTATTATGCTTCTGCAGTAGACAGAGATATTGAATCTTGTTTCTTGCTTAGCCCAGATACAAGCCTTTTTCCCAAGAAGAATGCACCTCCACTTGTACTTTTCTTGTCATTCACATCTCCGGACCAATCTGCATTAGTGTAAGCATTGAGAGTGAAATCATTATCTTTTGGATACCACAAACCATAATCCATTGTGCCTTTCAAATATCAGTATTCTCTTGACTACCATCACATGTGACTCTTTAGGTTCTACTTGAAATCTTGCCACAAGACAAACTACATGCATTATGTCAGGTCTAGTTTGGGTCAGATAAAGTAATCCTCCAATCATAGATCTATACCTTTTCTGATATGCCATAGGTGAGTCATCATTTTTGTTCAACTTACAACTAGTTACCATGGGAGTGCTTATCGGTTTAGAGTCCTCCATCCCAAACTTTTTTAACAACTCTTTCACATACTTAGACTGAGAAATGAAGATACCTTTATCTGATTGATTAATTTGTAGACCTAAAAAGAAATTCATCTCACCAAACACTAACATTTCAAATTCATTTTGTATTTCCCCAGCAAAAACCATGCACATACCTTCATTACCTCCAAAGATAATGTCATCAACAAAGACTGCAACAATTAGGATTTGTTCATCATTGATCTTGAAATAGAGATTGCTATTGGTAGTACCTTACTGAACCCTAATTGTATCATATATTTATCAAATCTTGCATACCAGGCCCTAGGGGCTTGTTTTAGTCCATACAAAGCTTTCTTCAATCTGCACACCATGTCACTCTGATCTAATGACTGGAATCCTTCCGGTTGTTCAATATAGACTTCTTCTTCCAATTCTCCATTCAAGAATGCAAACTTCACATCCATTTGGTATACCTTGAAATCTTTGTAGGTTGCAAATGCTAAGAACATTATTATTTCTTCAATCCTTGCCACAGGTGCAAATGTTTCCTCAAAATCTATTCCTTCAACTTGAGAGTATCCTTTGCATACCAACCTTGCTTTCTTTCTTAACACTTCACCATTCTCATTTATCTTATTCCTGAAGACCCATTTGGTGCCAATTACATTTTTATGTACTAGTCTAGGAACAAGATCCCAAGTCTAATTCTTCTCTATCTGCATCAGTTCTTCTTTCATATCTTTTACCCAATTCTCATCATTGCAAGCTTCATTTACAGTTTTAGGTTTAATCTTTGAAATCAAACCAAAATTTACTTGTTCTTCTGCAACTCTTCTTCTTGTTAGAATTCCTTTTCTCTTATCTCCTATGATTTGATCTTTAGAATGATTTAGTCTTACATACCTTGGTGTCTTGGTGACAATTTCTAGAGCTTGTTCCTCTTTATCTAAACTGTCTTCAATCTATACCACTTATTTGCTTGTTGAAGCATCTGGTTCATCTGATTCATATCCACTTGATACCTTTTCCTTGCTTTCATCAACTTTGACATTTGCACTTTTGATGATCTTCTTCAACCTATTATTGTAGTACCAATAGGCCTTTCTCTTGGTGGATTATCCAAGGAAGATACCTTCATCACATCTTGCATCAAACTTACCTAAATCTTCATCTCTTCTGATATAACACTTACTACCAAAAACTTTGAAGTATTTCACAGTGGGAACTTTACCATGCCACAATTCATAAGGAGTCTTTGAACTATTACCTTTGACTTGAACTCTATTTAGGATGTATACAGCAGTGTGAATTGTCTCTCTCCAATATACTTTCAGTAGGTCAGCCTCCTTCATCATTGTTCTAGTAGCCTCTTGAACTGTCTTGTTTTTCCTTTCAACTACTCCATTTTGTTGTGGAGTCCCAGAAGCATATAATTGTCTCTTTATCCCTTGTTCCTCATAGAAGAAATTAAACTCATTTTATGTAAACTCTCCACCTCTATCAGACCTCAAATATTTTATCTTGAAATCTAGCTCATTCTCAACCATTACCTTGAATGCTTTGAACTTTTCTAGGACTTCTATTTTTTCTTTCAATAAGGTAACCCAAGTCATTCTAGAATAATCATCAATCAACAACATGAAATACATATCTCCTTATAGACTCCTTACTCTGGTAGGCCCACATAGATTTGTATGCACTAATTCCAGTAGACCTTCAACAAATTGGTCCTTGCTTTTGAAGCTTGTTCTTGTTTATTTTCCAAATTAGCACTCCTTGCACAATGTATCATCAGGCTTCACAAGCTTGGGCAAATCTCTTATAGTTTGAGTAGAACTTATCTTCACAATGTTGTCAAAATTAATGTGACACATCTTTCTGTGCCATAGCCAGCTTTCATCAACCTGAGCCAACAAGCCATAGTTATCATTTCCTTTCAGATAATAGATATTGCCTTTAGTCTTTTTACCAGTTGCAATCACTGTTTTGGAGCTTTCCATGATCTTGCATCCATTGTCCTTGAATCTCAAATCATAACCCTTGTTACACATCTAACCAACACTCAAAATATTGTGCTTTAATCCTTTCACATACAAAACATCTTCAGTATTATGCTGGCCATCAAAAGAAATGGATCCTTTTCCATAGATCTTACCATTTGTGTCATCTCCAAACCTAACCAGTCCTCCATCATATCTTTCCATACTTACAAACTTACTTTTGTCACCGATCACGTGATGGGAGCATCCACTATTAATAACCCATTCATCTTTACCTTCAACAACCTGAACAGACAATGCACTTTCCACTGGTTTTTCTTCCTCCACACATCTAGTAGGATTAGTAGATATAGGTTCTTCTTTAATAGCAATAAACAAGCATTCATTACCAGAAGTACTAGCATTATCTGGTTCACCATCTAATAGTCCTTCATCATCATCAAGATCTTCAATAAAGTAACATTTCTTTGGGATCCTAGGTCTATCAGCTCTTGGCTTAGGAACCCTTGTGGAGCATCTAGAAGCATAATGACCAACTTTACCACAACTAAAACATTTAAAAGGTAATTTATCTTTGAACTTACTAGTACCTCTGGGAAGACTATTAACAAAGTTGGCTTCAAGTTCTTCAAGCTCATAATCTGGTTCCACCTTGTACTTGTCAGATCTGTGGGTTCTTTATGAAGTGTTGGCCTTGAAAGCAGACTCTGTCTTTGGAAGGGAATCACCAAGTTCTCTCATTTCAAAGGCTATCAACTTCCCAAGTAGCTGATGGTGTAGGAGCACCCCAACAAGACTAGAGTCTTATGCATTTTCTATATTTAATGTAATAAGGTCTATTTGACCAGACTTGTCATTGGTGTTTGTAATTCAGTTTCTGTTTGTAATTCCCTAGGACACTTATCGAGTTGTCATGATAAGGTTGTTAGTTTGCTAAGAGTTTGTTAGTTGGTTGTCTCTCCCAACCATTTGGAATTATCTCCCAGCTGCTGGGAATCATGTCGGTACTATTGTTGGCAAGTAGATAAATAGCTCAGCTCAAATCGATTAGAGAGATTGATTGGAATTGTTATAGAGAGAGATAGGGATAAAAGTAATAGTGTGTAGTTAAGTTCTAAAACTATGAAATCAGATATTTGTATTTCATTTCTAGAAGCAATAAAAGAAGATCTTGTTTTAGTGTTTGATTTCCTTATGTAGTCAATTTTCTGGTTCGTAGCCGAGATGGGTTCTTAACCCATTCCACCGGTTGGATTACTTCGTAATCAGTGGAATGGTTGTATATAGTAGTTTAGATTTTCTATTTTGTTTTTGTGTTGAAAGGATCGATTTGCAGCATGCATTGAAGATGAACCCTGGCATCCTCATGTGCTAGGTTGTTAAAGTTAGAAATCCGGTTCTACAGTTAGCCAAAATCTGGTGGAAGGTCTTTGATTGAACCTTTGGTGAAAGGTTCAATGGTTCAACCAACCATTTGGTTCAACTGTTCGGTGATGGAGATAGTGCTAAAGAGCTAGCAACAATTGAACCATTCGTTGAACCGGTTTAACGGGCCGGCGGTTCAATGTTTCAGTGAAGCCGATGGGTTCCTGCAGTTCAATAGTGCAACTGTGAGTTGCCAATAACACTTTAAACTAAGTAATTGAACCAATAGCATTGGTTCAAAGGTAAGTGAGGTTCAGAGGTTCAACAAAAGTGAAGTACCCACATCAGCCTATCGGTAGGAGTTAAAAGGAGTTCGTCGATAGCGACGGTCCCGCTGATAGGCGCAAAGTCAATTTTCCATCAGCCAGAGGAAGGGGTTTGGCGTGACAGGGTTTAAGCTCACCGATAGAAGTGGGTTTTGCCTATGGAAACACATACGTAGAAAATGTATGTTAGCGGCTGGTTAATTGCCGACTGCTAAACAGTTTTCCATGACCCGTTGTTCATTCTGAATCATAGTGGTATCAGAGCGAAGGATTGTAGCGATTGGCAAAAGGTGAAGACAAAATGTCTGATACAGAGGGAACATCAGAGTTTCTAGTAAGGATGACCAATGTTGAATTGGTTGTCCTGGTAAAGAAGTAGATTGCAAAAAGCAAAGCAGTCAGAGCTCAGAATGAGGCCTTGAAGGATGAGTTAGATAAGTTAAGGGACAAAGTAGGAAAGGGAAGAAAAGATTCTGGTGAGGAAGATGGGGATGAAGAGGAGATCCCTAGGTAGGAAGAGATAGAGGTTCCTGCAGACCAAAGACCCTTACTAAATGCCCTCAAATCCATGGAGCGAAGGACCATGGACATAAAAATAGACCTGCCAATATTTGTAGGCAAGATGGATCCTGATTCAATGATGGAGTGGATAGACTCCTTGAATAATTTCTTTGAAACAAAGGAAATACCAGAACATCAAAGGGTAAAGATGGCCCAATCCAAGATGAAAGAGGTTGCACTAACTTGGTGGAATTTCATCCAAGATGACAGGGTGAAAGAAGGAAAGAACAAAGTTGTTACTTGGAAGAAGATGATGGCTTCAGTGAAGGAAGCCTATGTTCCAGTGGATTACAACATCCAACTACATAAGAGGAGGCAAAATTTGAAGCAGAAGGAGTTAGATGTCAATTCATACACTGAAGAGTTCATGAAACTCTGTGTCAAGACAAAGGTCAAGGAGAATGAGGAAGAGAGGGTAGCGAGGTATCTCAATGGGTTGAGATTGGCCATCCAAGAAGATTTAAATCTACATAGTCCAGATACAGTTCAGAAGTGCTACCAATTGGTACTTAAAGTGGAAGAGAAATTAAAGAGAAGACAAGAGTAGAACAGTAGTGGAAGAGGAAGACAGCAAAGAGGGGGAAGAAGTCCTTTCAGAGGCAGAGGAAATGGATTTGGACACCAAGGTGAATCAAATCAAGAAAGAAGCAAAGGAGACAGCAATCAAACTCAAGGAAGTTACAATCAAAAAGGAAATTTTAGAGGTAGAAGACCATCATTTAGAGGGAGATCTCAGGGCAGAGGACCTCTCAGATGTTACAATTGTAATCAAGAAGGCCACATAACCAGTAGATGTCCAAAAAAAAGCAACAACTTCAATGGGAGACAGGAGCACAAATCTAATCCAAGAATTTGATTGTCAAAGTATGACAAGCTCAAACACTTATCAAAGTGTGAATGTTCCTTATGGTTATGGGTATCCTGAAAAAGGAGAATCTTTGATGATTAGAAGAACAATGACCACCATGAAGGTGCCTGACAGAGAACCCCCACAGAGAAAGTCTCTTTTCAAAACCACTTGCAAGGTAGGAGGTAAGGTATGTAAAGTTCTGATTGATTCTGGATCTACTGAAAATTTTGTGTCTATTGAAATGGTAGAAAAGCTTAAGTTTAGGAGGCTGCCACATCCTTACCCATACAAGATTTCATGGCTCACTCAAGGCTAGCAAACAGTTGTAGAAGAACAGGCTTGGGTAGAATTCCAAATTTGACCATACAAGGATAAATTATTATTTGACATAGCTCAGATGGATGCTTTCCATCTCTTATTTGGAAGACCATGGTAATATGATTTGAGAGCACAACATGATGGAGTTAGAAATACTTATTCAATCACCAAGGATGGTAAGGTGATAGAATTACTACCATTTATGGAGGAGGTAGAATCAAAAGGAAAAGAAGTCAAGGTAATGCTGGTAGAAGAAAAATAGTTCATGACAAAAATAGCAGAAGAAGGAGCAGTTGCATATGCTCTAATTCCATGCCTAAAAGTGAATGAGGAACAGCAGTAAGAAGTCAAGGGAGAGAAAAGACAAAGGTTTATAGATCCAGCTGTCTAAGAGCTATTGGACAAATATAAATGCATCATCTCTGATGGAATGCCAAGGTCTCTACCACCTATAAGAGATATCAGCCATTGTATAGATCTAATCCCAGGATTTACACTGCCAAACAAAGCAGCATACAAGCTCACCCCAGAACAGAATGTAGAGGTAGCAAGACAGATTGAGGAATTGTTGGACACAGGCCTAATTGGCAAGTGTTTAAGTCCATGTACAGTACCGGCTGTACTAGCACCAAAAAAAGAAGGCACTTGGAGGCTTTGCACTGATTCAAGGGCTATTAACAAGATCACAATCAGGTATAGGTTCCCAATACCTAGGATAGAGGATTTGCTTGACTATTTAGGAGGTACCAAATATTTCACAAAGATAGACCTCAAAAGTGGCTATCATCATATTAGGATTAGGCCAGGAGATGAATGGAAAACTGCATTTAAGACCAATGAAGGGTTGTATGAGTGGAAGGTCATGCCTTTTGGTTTATCCAATGCTCCTAGTACATTTATGAGATTGATGAATGAGGTCTTGAGAGAATTTATAGGCAAATTTGTCATAGTATATCTTGATGACATTCTGATTTTCAGAAATACAAAGGAAGAACACCTAAAACATGTAGACCTAGTTCTCAAAAGGTTACATGAAGAGCAGCTCATGATAAACTTAGAGAAGTGTTTGTTTATGCAGGGAGAGATTATCTACTTGGGTTTTGTCATCTCACAGGGAAAACTAAAAATGGATCAAGAAAAGGTAAGTGCCATATTGTCTTGGCCAACTCCCAGGACCATGAATGATGTCAGAAGTTTCCATGGGTTAGCAACCTTCTATAGGAAGTTCATAAGAGGGTTTAGTCACGTCTGTGCACCCATCCTTGACACCATAAAAGGAGGACAGAAGTGCAAATTTACTTGGACAAAGGAGGCAGATGGTTCATTTGAAACATTGAAGAAGAAAGTGGCACAATAGCCAGTCCTTGTACTTCCTGATTTTAACAAGATTTTTCAGGTCGAATGTGACACAAGTCACATGGTAATTGGAGCAGTACTCAGTCAAGAAGGGAGGCCTATTGCATTTTTCAGTGAGAAATTAAATGATGCTAAGAAAAGGTATTCATCCTATGATTTGGAGATGTATGCTCTAGTCTAGTCACTCAAAAAGTGGAGGCATTACTTGATGCCAAAAGAATTCATAGTGTTCACAAATATTCAGGCCCTTAGTTTCATAAACAGCCAAGAAAAGCTGAACCATAGACACATGAAGTGGGTGGAAACTTTGCAAGCTTTCACTTTCACACTCAAGCACAAGAAAGGGGTCAAGAATAAGGTAGTAGATGCTTTGAGCAGGAGGGCTCTCACCATAAATCAAATTCAATTGGAAAGTGTTGGGATTGATTCCTTAAAGACTATGTACGATGATGATGAAGAAGACTTTGGAGAAATATACAAAGTATGCACTTCTTTTGGAGACAAATATCATGTTGAATACTCTAAATTTTTTATACAAGATGGATTACTTTTCAAAGGTGGACAGTTATGCATTCCAAGGTGTTCTATGAGACTAAATATCATTAAGGAGAAGCATTGTGGAGCCATGGCAGGACATTTTGGTCTGGATAAGACTCTTGATCTAGTGAAGAGGCATTACTTTTGGCCAAAGCTACAATTAGATATCAAAAAATTTGTGGAGACATGTGTGATCTATTAGAAGGCAAAAGGAAGATCCACTAATGCAAGTTTATATCAGCCATTGCCCATTCCTTCTAGACCATGGGAAAGCATAAGCATGGATTTTGTGTTAGGTTTACCTAGAACAAGGAAGGGGTATGATAGTTTCTTTGTTGTAGTTGATAGATTCAGCAAAATGGCACATTTCTTGCCATGCAAAACCACCTGTGATGCTTCATATGTTGCAGATCTATTTTTCAAGGAAATAGTGAGAATACATGGATTGCCATTGAGCATAGTGTCAGATAGAGATGTGAAGTTTATTGGTCATTTTTGGAGGACTCTTTGGAAGAAGCTTGGAACCAATTTGTCTTTCTCATCAGCTTATCACCCTCAAACAGATGGATAGACTGAAGTGGTCAATCAGTCATTGGGAAATCTACTCAGATGTTTGACAAGACAGCATGGAGAGAAATGGGATAACATCCTATCACAGGTAGAATTTTCTTATAATGACACCATCAATAGAAGTATAGGAAAATCACCTTTTCAGGTAGTATATGGAATTCATCCCAGAGGAATTTTGGAGTTAAGAGATATACCTGTAGGAGAGTCTATTAGTGTAGATGGAGAAGCCTTTGCATCAGCAATCAAAGAGGTCCATGATCAAGTCAAACACCAACTCCAATAAACTACTTTGAAGTACAAAGCATATGCTGATAAAAAGAAGAGAGATGTACAATTTGATGTTGGAGATTTAGTGTGGGTTAATTTGAAGAAGGACAGACTCCCCAAAGGAAAACATACCAAACTAATGCAGAGGAAGATTTGACCATGTCAAATTTTGAAGAAATGTGGATAGAATGCTTATGAAATCCAACTTCCTTCTGATCTTGGATTGTCACCTATTTTCAATGTATGTGATTTGACTCCATACAAACATAATGCAGATATAGAACAGGAACCATTGTAGGGTACAGCAAAAGACAACATTCCTAAACATGATCCACCAAAATTGAAGAAGATTTTAGACTCAAGAGTGGAAAAGAAGACCAGGAACAAAGAGTATATAGAATACTTGGTGGCTTGGCAAGGGAAACCTGATTCAGAGGCAGTTTGGATGCCTAAAGAGCAGATCATCAAACAGGGTGCAGATCTTCAAACTCTCATCTCAAGTGGACTTGAGATTTCTTTTCTCAGGGAGTATGGTGTAGGAGCAGCCCAAGAAGACTAGAGTCTTATGCATTTTCTATATTTAATGTAATAAGGTCTGTTTGACCAGACTCATCATTGGTGTTTGTAATTCGGTTTCTGTTTGTAATTCCCTAGGACACTTGTTGAGCTGTCATGATAAGGTTGTTAGTTTGTTAAGAGTTTGTTAGTTGGTTATCTCTCCCAGCTGTTTGGAATTGTCAAGTAGATAAATAGCTCATCTCAGATCGATTAGAAGATCGATTGGAATTGTTATAGAGAGAGATAGGGATAAAAGCAATAGTGTGTAGTTAAGTTCTAAAACTGTAAAATCAGATATTTGTATTTCATTTCTAGAAGCAATAAAAGAAGATCCTATTTTGGTGTTTGATTTCCTTGTGTAGTCAATTTTCTAGTTTGTAGCCGAGATGGGTTCTTAACCCATTCCACCGGTTGGATTACTTCGTAATCGGTGGAATGGTTGTATATAGTAGTTTAGATTTTCTATTTTATTTTTCTGTTGACAGGATCGATTTGCAGCATGCATTGAAGATGAACCCTAGCATCCTCATGTGCTAGGTTGTTAAAGTTAGAAAAAATCTATATGTTTGTAGGAGGAACATTTTGGCGAAGTCACGAGGGGTTTAGCTGGGCAGATCGGCGTTGCAGACAATTAAAATTTTTGTGTTTGAACCAATTTCAAAGGTTCAATGGTCTTCCAAGTCAATGGAGGAAGTGTCGATATAAGTTTTTATTATCAGGTTCTGCAGTTAGCCAAAATCTGGTGGAAGGTCTTTGATTGAACCTTTGGTGAAAGGTTCAATGGTTCAACTGACCATTTGGTTCAACCGTTCGACAACAGAGATAGTGCTAAAGAGCTAGTGACAGTTGAACCATTCGTTGAACCAGTTCAACAGGCCGGCGGTTCAACGGTTCAATGAAGCTGATGGGTTCCTGCAATTCAACAGTACAACTGTGAGTTGCCAATAACACTTTAAACTAAGTAATTGAACTGATAGCATTGGTTTAAAGGTAAGTGAGGTTCAGAGGTTCAACAAAAGTGAAGTACCCACATCGGCCTATCGGTAGGAGTTAAAAGGAGTTCGTCGATAGCGATGGTCCTGCTGATAGGCGCAAAGTCAATTTTCCATCAGCCAAAGGAAGGGGTTCGGCATGACAGGGTTTAATCTCACCGATAGAAGTGGGTTTTGCTAATGGAAACACATACCCAGAAAATGTATGTTAGCAGCTAGTTAACTGCTGACTGCTAAATAGTTTTCCACGACCCATTGTCCGCTCTGCATCAGCTGATCTATTGTAATCTTGGTCATTGTCATTATTTCCTCAATTG
This sequence comes from Cunninghamia lanceolata, assembly GCA_027924645.1. Classification (NCBI taxonomy): domain Eukaryota; kingdom Viridiplantae; phylum Streptophyta; class Pinopsida; order Cupressales; family Cupressaceae; genus Cunninghamia; species Cunninghamia lanceolata. Next base: position 6,279,163 of record BSBN01000739.1, read on the forward strand.
TGGCCACTTTATGACTATATGATTTAGGCAGTGATCTAAGAATTTTGTTCACAATTTCAATGTCCTCAATTTTTCCTCCCACACTTCTAATGTTGCTCACAAGTTCGTCGATCTTTTGCATGAAGGATGTTATGTTGTCATCTTTGCTCATCTTCAAACATTCATATTTTGCCTTCAAACTCTGTAACTTGGCAATCTTCATAGATTCATCTCCTTCATATAGATTCTTCAACTTATCCCATATTTCATAAGTAGTTTCCAGCTCCATGATCCTTGTTGCTTCGATGTTGGATAGGGCACTTACTAAGGCATCTTTGGCTTTTATGTTCAACTCAAATTGCGTGATCTCATCTTCAATTTGCGGACCATCCTTTGGTATTTCATACTTATCTTCAATTATTTCCCAAACACTATAACCCAAGCAGAGAAGATGGGTTTTCATGCAGATCTTCCATACAGAGTAGTTCATTCCATCAAACCACAGACTTTCCTTTTTATACGACATCCTAGATTAGCCTCAAGTGGTCAAGCTTTCATCTGAGGAACTTGGCTCTGATACCAATTGTTGAAATGCACAAGACAATTAAGAAGGGGGGTGAATCAATTGTCACAAAACTTAAACAATTTTTGCATCTTAAAACATCATCCACTTATTTACTGTTATTACGATTTAGAACATGAAAGCACAGAATCAGGAATTCTAACACAACTACAAGATCATACACAATAGACACCAAATTTTTACATGGAAAACCATGTTAAGGGAAAAACCATGGTGGATATTAGTCCACAAGATATATAAGTTATAACAATACTAAAAAAATTGAGGCTTAATGCCAATAGGGCTCACTGCCAAGGGGTGGCTCACTGCCAAATGTTTTGAACTGATATGATGGCATCTACTTCATGCCAGAATTTTGTTCCATTGAAGCACAATATTCTTCCTCTACTCTACTCTACCTTTTACACTTCTTTTCTTAACTTCACATCTTCAAACAAGGACATGTTTTTCACAACAAAATTATAAGTATATATATCATTCATCAACCTTTGAATGTACATCAAGTTCGGCATTTCACTCATCAACCATTGGAACAATCTCCAAGGTCGGCATTACAAACATTTACAAAATAGGTCTTGACCTAATACAAAATTATGCTAAGGAAATATAGTAAAGATGTATGCGGATCACACCATGCCTTATCTAGGACTCAAACACGATCTTCCATGCCACAACACACTTCTACAATCTTCAGTGGATCTCCACAAACACAAGATTTAACCAAGTCAGCTAAGACTGGTTACAAGCTATGTTGTCTAGGAATATTCTTCAAACATGATCTCAATTCCTTAATGGTGACCAATGCAAAGGTAGGAAGATGATTAGGAGGCATCCACAAGCACGTTGTAATTTTTAGGAGAAACCACACAAATTCCAACCACTTTATCCATGAGATTCTTCATACTAAAGCACATGAACTTCACTGTCTTCCACTATCATAAAAGAAAGATAACTTGTGGACCACCAAATCATGAACCATTGTAGTTGTAGGAACTTATCAACATTCCAGACTTCACTCTAGAACCACAGAGCAAAATACTTCAAAGCAGAGAAATGCGGAGAAAAATACTTTCTCCCTGTCACCAGTCAATAATAAAAAAAAGTAGGTTTTACTCTAGTGAATGTAACTCATTCAATCTTTCATACCGGAGGCTCAAACTCAGAATGTAGCATCTTCAAACATGCCTCTAATTATCTTTCAGTTTGTAGACTAAGATATTCAATTAGAAATAAATGCAGAGCAATCTTTTGTACTATTCTTTTGACAGCAACACACTGTGTTCTCTACATTTTACTGCAACTCACTGTTTCTTTCAGAGGGGCAAATTTTCTCAATATCCTCAACAAATAAAGCTTCTAAAAAAATAAAAAAATAGGATATAGTTGACACCAATGACAACAATGATATGTTGACATCAATGACAACACTGATTAGGCACATACTTGCAATAGAGACAAGGTAGGTAATTAGGATCTAATTCTACCGCAAGCAGATTTTGCATATAATAATTTAGTAAATAGTATAGGGAAGACATCATTTGAAGTTGTGATTGGAGTAAAACCTAGAGGAGTAGAGTTAAGAGACATCAATATGGAGAATAAGAGAAGTACAGAGGAAAAATAATTTGCAGGATACATGGAGACACTACATAATTAGGTCAGGAAGCATTTGGATGAGATGAATAGTAAGTATAATGAGCAAGCAAATGAGAAGAGAGGACATAAAGAATTTGTAGTTGGTGATGAAGTTATGGTATATACAAGAAAGGAGAGATTTCTAGTGGGGAAATACAACAAATTGAAGATGAAGAAGTTTGGACCATGTAAGATTCTTAAGAAGTTTGATTCAAGGAATGCATATGAAGTAGAGCTATTAGAGACATTTGGTATATCACCTATATTCAACATTACAAACCTATACTAGTATCATGAGGGACAATCAAGTGATAACCTTGAGGATGGTTTGAGGAATTAGTTACCATAGTAGCAACTAGAGAAGATAGAACACATCTTAGATAGCAGAGTTGGACGTAATACCAGAGGCAAGTAGTACAAAGAATATCTGGTAAAGTGGAAAGGAAAACTTGAAGAAGATTCATCATGGATGTCTCAGGCTAAGGTAGACTACCTTGGTTTTCCTCTAGCCCAACCAAAGTGAGGGACTCACTTTTTCAACAAGCCTGGGTGTTTGATGCAGTAGTTGTTACAAGTATGTGCTATCAGAGTTGTCATTGATGTCAACAAGCTTGTGTTTTCATTGGTGTCAATTGTGTCAAGAGTATAAGTAGTTTGTATTGAGCATAGATCGGAGATAAGGCTGAGTAGAGTTGAGGATGTTGCAATGATATGAGCTATTTGATTAAGTTAGATGATTTAGTTGCTTTGTATAAGTGATGAAGATGTTAGGAATATGGTTTTGTTGGTTGGCTTCTAAGTGCTTTTGAGAAAATTTGATTAATAAAGGAAACAATGTGTTGAAGATGTTTTCTAACTTAATAGAGTAATGTTCTATTTTTACTCCACATTTCTTCCTTATTGAAGATCTGCCTTCATAGATTGAATATGTTGTTTAGAGGAGTTCAAAGATGTTATGTTCTAGATTTCATGCTCTAGTTCATTGTACAGAGAAAGTTATGTTCACCAGTGTGTGGACTGTGTTTCTAGGTTGTGCAGAGGTGTCTCAGAGAAACTATTTTTCTCTGCATTTCTCTGCAGATTTGTTTCTAGCTTTCTAGTTCTGGATTCATTCTTACAAGTCTTATAACATTCTTCAGTTCAAGTGGTTCATGGTTTGGTGCTCCGCAAGTTCATTTCTTGATTTATAGTTGATGATAGAGTAATCTAAGTGCTCCAGTATGAACTTTCTTTAGGTGAAAGATGTTGTAAAGGATTTTTTTTGTTTTCAAGTGCTTGTGGATGTATCTAGATCATTTTCAATCTTGGAGCATGGTCCACATGTCATCTTTTGGTTTTAAGGAAGCATGCACTTAAAAGTTCATAGTGTTAACACAAGTTTGGTTGACTTGGTTGTTTACACTAATTGTGGTTGTGCTTCGGTGATTGTGAAAGCATGATGAAGTGTGTATGTATGGATTTAGGTTCATTGTAAGATGTGATGTGATCCACATTCTTTCCTTTCCTCCATTGGATTTTTTTAGTCTAGACCTAATTTGAATTTTATGGGTTAAGATGTGTTGCCGACCTTGGAGAATGATTTCAATGTTGATGATGGTATAAATAAGTGTCAAGGATTCTTGATTGTGTGTATGTGTGAATAATATGATGTGTGTAATGTGAATTTGATCAATGTAGTAAGAGCTTTCACGTGTTAGGATACTGGATGTAGTGAGCAGAAGGTGTCCACTATCTTTCAATGTTGCTATGAAAGTGATGTTTGTATTGTTGTGAATATTGAGCTTCATTAGAATTGTACTCCATGCATAGGTTATATGCAATTATATCAATTCATCCCTAGCAGTGAGCCTCCTCTTCTATCTCTTTCTTTTGGATAGTGAGTCCATTGGTAGTGAGCCTTTCTTTCTTTCTTCTAGATAGTGAGTCCTTTGGTAGTGAGCCTTTCTTTCTTCTAGGTAGTGGGCACTCTAGCAGTGAGCCTCTTATAATTCAATGTTTCTACTACTTTATATTGTGATATAATCTTCACCATGGTTTTTCCCTTCTTGGGTTTTCCATGTAAAATTTGTTGTTTTCTTGTGTTTGGTATTGTTATGATTCAGCTTATATTATTTTCTTTTCATGCTTAATCATCATAACAAGTTTAAGGGTTAATTAATCTAATGTGGATCTGAATGTTTTTGAGGGTTTAAATTTTATGATACAAATAATTCACCCCCCTCTCAGTTGTCTTATGCAATCAACAATTGGTATCACAGCAAGGTTCCTTAAAAGAGAGCTTAATAGCTTGAGTAGATTTGGGATGGCACACAAGAAGGATGTTCCTCTATTTGATGGATCTAACTATGCACTCTAGAAGATAAGGATTGAAGTGATGTAGAGGCACTAGGATAGATTGAGGATCCCTTCTTCTGAAAAGGTTTTCTTTGCACACTCAAAACCCAAATTCAAAGGTCATCATGCAAAAGTGGGAACAGTAGTAGGTTTTCTTGAAATCATCATGTTGAGGCTTGTTTGTCATCCAATATGACACATTCCAATCATTGGCTAAGGTTAGGTAGGCCTTGAGTTGGGACTTCCCTCTTTAGGCCACCAAACTCCTTGTAGCCCTTGAAACAGGAACAATCAGCAATAACTCTTGATACAGGTTTGCAAATTCAAATCTTATACAATCCTAAGATACCCATTTGGACTCCCCACAACATAGTGCAAATTGGGTATGGGTTGTTTTGGACAATATGGTCCAACCTATAACTGCTCCCCTTGTAGCCTATGGCCAATTAGGCATGTTTTGCAAAGCAACCACCCTCAAACTTGGTTCTACAGAACCATGGAGGCTAATAGACATGGAGATGGTTTAGACAAGTTTATGTTGACTAGTTTTAATCATCCAATCCACCCTTGCATTTGGAGTATACCATCCACCCTTCATTCACTATATTGGCTTGCCAATCCTTATAGCCCTACTAAACTAGGATAGTCAAAATAACTTTCTTGTATGGGCTCAACCCAAGAAAAGGAACTTAGATTCAAGTACCCTTTTTGATCCCTAACGACATACCAAAAATTTACCTATGGTTATTTTGGAACAGATCACTCATTTCCCTGACTGTCCTCTTTAGGACTAGGCCTAATTAGCCTTGATCACAAAAAGAACTCTGACTCTACACACTCCCCAACACCCCTCAATCACAAAAAAAGTTCTCTAAGTCTTCATAAGACTCTCTAGACACACCAAGTCTTGTCTTTGCACAACCCTTCACCATTTGCAAGTTTTATATTTCTAACCCTCACAGTTAGGCCTGTCATATAGAGATGCCAGGCCTAGGGCATCAGATATCTTCCACAAAACACCATATTTCCTCCTGAAACAAAAATAATCTCATAGGTAACCCTAAGACCTACCAGTCCACTAGGATTTAGATTTTTTCCACGGTGGAATGGAAAGTTATTCACATTTTAGTGATCAAACCCTTATTTTGAGGGTTTCAGACCCACTTCTAGAAAAATGAGTAGAACTCCTTTATTTCTCAATGAAAATTGCCCAAACTAGAGCCAAAAGAAATGTAACTCAATCCTCTATCCCACCATGTATGATTTAGGCCATATCCAATCTGTATAGGATCGTACTATGCACGGGAATAGTAAAAAAATAGAAAATTCTAAGATATCACAGTGTTTGTTTGTATTTCTTGATCACCAACTCCAACTACTGCCTTGCCTCGACCCTTGGGAGGAATTTTAATCATGTCATTACAGTTCCAACTATCCCCAACTACTTTTCAAGAGGGTGGTTGTTGGTTTTTTATAGTTTTGCCCTTTGTTTTCTTTACAATTTTTAAAAGTTGCCAAACAACTTTGCACATTTTGACAATATTGAAGGCTACAAGAGCCCAACTACCTTCAAAGGGACACAAACACCCTAGACACACCTAAGGAGACTCAAACAACCCTATTACATTCATTGGATCCATCCTTGGTTACATTTTCACCATGTGACAACAATATGACAACATTGACAAAAACATGGCATTTTGGACAAATGCCTACAAAATGGATCCAAACTTATTACAAACACTTAGGAAGTGGTCCATTGGACCTTATTACATCAAAATATGACATCAAAACAAAACATGAATTTGAGTGCCTCATGGAGGCCACCTTGTGTTAGGTGCTCCTGCACCATGAAGCCTTTCTAATTTATCTTGGTTATGAGATCTAGAGATCTGTTGAGTCTAATTACACTATAGATCAGAATGGTATAAGAACTGTTGAAGAAATCAAAGCTCATTAAATCAATGGTAAGGCAAAACATGCTCTTTTAAGTGGTCTTACTAATTCTAAATTGGTGAAAGTTGTGAATTTGAAAACTGCTAATGAGATTTGGAAAAAGTTGAAAAGTGTTTATGAAGGAGATGATAAAGTAAAACAAGCTAAAATGTAGAATTTGGAACTCATGTTTGAGACATGTGAATGTCTGAAGATGAAAACATTACAAGCTACTTACAGAAGGTGGATGAAGTTGTTAATGTTAGTGAAGGACTTGGTGGAAATATAGATGATAAAGAAGTGATATTGAAGGTACTCAAAACTCTTCCTATGTCTTATAGTCATAAGGTTTCTACTATTGAAGAATTACAAAATTTGAATCAATTTACCAAAGATCAATTGCTTGGCACCTTAACTGCTTTTGAAATAAGAGAGTTTGGTACAACTAGTGGAATGACAAAGCTAGTAAATCAAAGAAGATTGTGGAATCGGATCTAGAAGACCTTGATGAAGTAGATGCTAACTTTGTGAGAAGGATGAAAAAGGGTACTAGAAATTTTAGTGGTAATTTTCCTTTTAAATGTTTCATTTGTGGAAAGATAGTTCATTATGCTTCAAGATGTCCAGATAGAGCTTTGAGAATTAAGAATAGGGAAAATAGAGGTAAGATGGTTAAGAAAAGTTACTATGTTAGAGAAGATGCAAGTATATCTAATGATGAATCTAATTATGAGGATGAAAATGATAATGAATGCTTATTAATAGCCCTAAGAGATAAAACTATTTTTTCTAATTTTGGAAGTTGTGTGAAGGAAAAGGGTCCAAAAGCAAGTAGTAACCTAAAAGCACTATAATGTCATATTTTCATGCTAGAAGAGAAAAAGATGACTGGTCCATTAATAGTGGATGCTCAAATCATATGATAGGTGATAAGAGTAAGTTTGTTAAACTTGAAAAATATGAAGGTGGAGTAGTTAGGTTTGGTGATGATGCAACTACTAAGATATGTGGAAAAGGTTCAATCAGTTTTGATGGAAAGCATAACATTGATGATCTTCTTTATGTTAAAGGTTTAAAGCATGATCTTTTGAGTGTTGGATAGATGTGTAGCAAAGGATACAATCTTATGTTTTATGATGATGGTTGTGAGATCAAAAAAGCTCCAGAACAATGATTGTTGCTAGAAAGAGGACAGATGGAAATATTTATCAACTCAAAGGTGTTGATGGATGTTGCTTCATGACTCATATCAATGAAAGCTAGCTATGGCATAGAAGATTATGTCACATCAATTTTGATAGCCTAGTAAGGAAAAGTTTAATTTGAGCTATGAGAGATATATCAAAGATAACAAAGCCTATCAATGCCATTTGCAATGATTGTCAAGTTGGAAAGCAAGCAAGAGGAAGGTTCAAAGTCAAATAAAAATCTTCTATCAGACTATTAATTGGTACATACAAATCTTTGTGTTCCTACCAAGGTAAGGAGTCTTTAAGGTGACAGATATTTCATGTTACTGATTGATGTTTATTCCAAAATGACATGGGTTACTTTTCTTAAAGAAAAATCAAAAGATCTAGATAAGTTTAAGGCATTTAAAGCTATGGTTAAGAATGAAATGGATATGAAAATTAAATGCTTGAGATATGATAGAGGTGGAGAATTTACTTCAAATGAGTTTAATACCTTTTGTGAGGATCATGGGATAAAGAGGCTTTTATCTGTCCATAGGACTCCTCAGTAGAATGGAATGGTTGAAAGGAAGAACAAGACTGTTCAAGAATCTAAAGGATAATGATAAAAGAAGCAAACCTACTAGAAGTCTACTAGAGAGAAGCAACTCATACTGTTGTCTACATACAGAATAGAGTACAAGTAAGAGCAAATGACACAAAAATTCCCTATGAGCTATGGTATGGAAGGATTCCTACTATTAAATATTTCAAAGTTTTTAGAAGAAAATGTTATATCAAAAGAGATGAAGAACTAGGAAAGTTTGATGCAAGGTGTGATGAAGGTATTTTTCTTGGGTATTCAAAGAAAGAATGATGAATCTCCTAAGGCTGATCAAAGAAAGTACAAATCTATGATTGGAGGACTATTGTATCTGATTGTTACTAGACCAAACATTATGCATCCAGTCTATCTTGTGGCTAGATTTCAAGAAGATCCTAGAGAGTCACATGTTATGGCAATAAAAACAATACTAAGATATTTAAAGGGTACTTCTAATTATGGCTCATAGTATCCAAAAGATACTGACTTTACTCTAAGTGCTTATACAGATGCAGATTGCGTTGGTTGTGTAGATGAGAGGAAAAGTACAAGTGGTGGTGCATTCTTTCTTAGATGCAGATTGGTGTCTTGGTTGAGTAAGAAACAAGATTTAGTGTCTTTATCTACTACAGAGGCAAAGTATATTTCTACAGCATCATGTTGCACATATGTGTTATGGATGAGACAAACCTTGAAGGATATTAAACTTGTGTATGATGAGCCAATTTCTATTTTCTGTAATAATACAAGTGCTATTAGCATTTCAAAGAATTTGGTGATGCATTCAAAGATAAAGCATATTTCAATTAGGTATCACTTTATGGGAGAGAAGGTTGCAGACAATGAAGTGAAGCTTGAGTATGTGCCTATAAAGGATCAGGTTGATGACATATTCACTAAGGCTCTTCCAAAGGATACATTTGAGTGTCTTCAGAAAAAGTTAGGGGTTATTACCGCTCCTTTGAACTAGATGCATAAGGAGATGCATCAGTCCATTGGGCTTCAAGATTCATTCTTTTCTGGACTGATGTTGGAGGCTACCTCACAAGGGGAGTAGGTAGTGGTATTGTGATTGTTGTAGACAGGGGGAGTAAGAGTTGATACAGTTTGGTGTGCAGTCCTAAGGGGGAGTATTCAGAGCAGTGAAAAGAAAAGATCATGTGACCTGATAAGAGTGAAAGAAGAGGTGTGTCACCCTTTTCCATGGATGTCAAAGGGGGAGAGACAGTAATTTGAAAAAGAAAAAGAATCAATGATCATGGAGAGAGAGTATGATGTGTAACAGAAAGGGGGAGAGTAAGAAAGAAAATAAGTTGGTGTAGATTTGTGTCTTGATGGTTTTTCACATTATCTATTGCCATCAATGACAAAGGGGTAGATTGTTGCAAGTATGTGCTATCAGTGTTGTCATTGATTTCAATGAGCTTGTACTGTCATTGTGATGTAGGAGCATCCTTGGTGCAAGAGCAATCTTGCATCAACGAAAAACATTTGCATTTCAGTTTGTTTCTTTTCATTTTCTAGTTTAGTTCAGGTAGTTCAATCAAAAGTGGTCTCTATATTTTGGTCCTCGTTGCATTTTAGACCTTGCTGAGCTAGACTTAGCATCTACATTCATTCATCTACATCATATCAAGAATTCAGAGATCCACACATCGTTACCAGAAATATATCACTACCAGAAGATCAACTATTTTCTCATAACAGAGCATCCTGATAATCATAGACAACAAGCTGAAGGAGAAACCTGTGGAAGCATCTCTCAATCCTTGGAGCCTAATGACACATCATTCAATGATCTTTGGTTTGTGTCTGACCTTCTTTGAAGATCCGCACTTCATTTCATTCATTTTTCAGAGGGATTCTATGCATTTAGGTCCAACCTATCTGTGTTGCACATTACAGCTCTTCATTGGAGTTTGTGACCTTCTTCGACTGATACGGAGGAATCTATTGTTCTGAAGATGATATATATTGATGTAATAGATCCTTAGGAAAGTAGTCATCAAGTTTAGAAGTTATCAATAAGTTCATAGTTTAGATTTTGTGCGAAGGAGCTTCAAAGCTTTATCTTGCACATGTATGTAATCAGGCCTTTGAGCCCCAATTGTAAGCATGCATGTTGTCAGCCAAATTGTATTTGAAATCTATGATATACTGAAGGACTAAATCTACATTTGCTTCATTTCTTTGAGTTGTTTCTATTGTGTTTACTCTTGCTGCATGGTCTGGATAGTTCATTCTATGAACCCTCCTACTGTGACTACACCAAGTGGTATCAAAACAAAAGTTTGAATCTTTGGGAGTGAATTAAGTGAAGTTGGCAAAGGAATTTTGTAAGATCTTCCTATGGACAGATCACCAAATTGAGGCAGGTTACTTGTATCACAACCGATCGCCAATTGAGAGGAAGTTGTCACCTTGTACCCCGATTACCGAACTTGAGGTAGTTTGCACTTGATCATAGGAAGAATGATGCCGCAAAGAGTTGTTGTTGTTGGAACAATGGCTAATATAATGGATGAGATGATGGAAATGATGAAAACAATGCGAATTTGATTGGATGCTATTGAAGAAGATAGGTGAAGAGGATTGACACCGAGACCTAATGTGGAAAGTGATGATGGAGAAGAATTTTAATCTGTTGAACAAATTGGTGAAACCCCAGGAGGTGATGAAGAAGAAGAATTAGATCAAGTAAAGATGCTACGAGCTATTTCAAAGATTGGAAAGAGACCTAGAATTGAGGTGCCAAACTATGCTGGTAATTTGAATCCTGAAGAATTGATTGATTGGATAAATGACATGGAAGAATAATTTGAGTATGAAGAAATTGAAGATCCAAAGAAGGTGAAATTTGTAAAGACAAATTTGAAAGGACGTGCTGCTATATAGTGGAAGGAAGTTCAGTTAGAAAGAAACAAAAGAGGAAAAGAAAAGATCACAAAATGGGATAAGATGGTGACAAAATTGAAGAATCAATTCATACCTGCTAACTATTAGTTAGAGCTACTGAAGAGATTGCAAATCCTAAGACAAAAGGAGAAATCTGTGAAGGAGTATACTAAAGAATTTCACAAGATGATTATAAGAATAGGACATAGTGAAGCAAATAAAGAGAAAGTGGCTAGATACATCAATGGACTAAGATTGAACATTCAAGAAGAACTAAGTTTGGTAAGGATGACATCTTTGGAGGAAGCATATCAGTTTGCCTTGAAATTTGAAGAGAAGCTAAATAAGAGGCATGATTAGAGACAGAGAGGTAGAGGAGGTAAATTTCAGAGAGTTAGGACTTACTCTGGAGGAGACATATCACAACTGGAGCAGAACAAGTTTGACAGTCCATTTAAGAAGGATGACAGAGATAACAATGCTTACCAGAGAGATGACAGAAACTTTTACCAAAGAGGAAACCCTAGTGCATACCGGAATGAAGGATACAGAAGAGAAGGAAGAGGATTTGATAAGAGAACATTCAGAGGCACTTGTTTCAAGTATGTGAAGGACATAGAGCATTTGAGTGTAATCAGGGTAGTACAAGCACGAAGATAGAAAATAGTGGAAGAGTAGCCTATGTGGAAGAAGAACATGTTGGATCACCCAGTTCTGTTGGTAAAGCAGAGAAAGGAGAATCACTTGTGATGAGGAGAGCACTATTTCAAATAGAGACAAATGAGAAACCACTACAGAGAAAGAGTTTGTTCAGAACAAGATGCAAATTAGGAGGTAAGTGTTGCAAAGTTGTTATTGATAGTGGTAATTCTGATAACCTAGTTTCAGAGGAGATGATAACAAAGCTAAAGATGGAAATATTGAAACACCCTAAGCCTTATTAGATAGCATGGATTTAGGATGATCATAAGGTACTGGTGAGTGAACAATGTTTGGTGAAATTTAATATTGGATCTTATCATGATGAAGTCTTATGTGATATTATGCCCATGGATGTTTGTCATATCTTGTTGGGTAGACCTTAGCAGTATGATAGAAAATATATACATGATGGGAGAAAGAACACATACACTATAACAGCAAATGGAAAGAGAATTACTTTGATTCCATTGGAGAATGATCCTAAGAGTGAAGTATGTGGAAATGCTAGAATCTGTTTGGTAGATGGAAGAAAGTTTCTTGATGGTTTGAGGCATGAGAATATGTGTTATGCCTTGATTTATAAGAAGCCTAAAACATCAAAAAAGGAGACTGAAGAATCACAGCAGGAGGAGATAAAGGAGTTGCTGATAGAATATGAAGACATCATATCAGATAATGTACCTAAAGGATTGCCATCTATAAGGAGTAGCAGTCATCACATGGATCTTATACCGGGAGCAAGTTTGCCTAACAAAGCAGCACATAGAATGACACTGGCAGAGAATGAAGAATTGAACAGACAGATACAAGAATTGTTGAGAAAATTTTTTATCAGAGAAAGCTTGAGTCCTTGTGCAGTACCTGTAGTGCTATCACTGAAGAAAGATGGAGAATGGAGAATGTGTATTAATTCTAGAGCAATAAACAAGATCACAGTTAAGTATAGATTTCCTTTACCTAGGATGGATGATATTATGGATTGTTTGAGTGGAGCGAGATATTTCACAAAGATAGATTTGAAAAGTGGATACCATCATATTAGAATTAGAGAAGGAGATGAATGGAAGACTGCTTTTAAAACAAATGAAGGATTGTATGAGTGTTTAGTGATGCCTTTTGGATTAACAAATGCACCAAGTACTTTCATGAGGTTGATGAATGAAGTCTTGAAGAAATTCTTGGGTAAGTTTGTTATTGTATACTTGGATGACATTTTGATTTTCAGTAAGACAAAAGAACATTTGTGGCATATTAGACAAGTCTTGCACAGGTTGAGAGAAGATAAATTGTTGATAAACATCAAGAAGTATAGTTTCATGAAGGAAGAATTAGTATATTTGGGATTTGTGATTTCTGTGGAAGGATTGAAGATGGACCCTGAGAAAGTGAGAGCAATTGTTGAATGGCCTACACCGGAGAGCATTGGAGAAGTTAGATCATTTCATGGACTGGCTAGTTTCTACCAGAAGTTCATCAAAAAATTTAGTTCAGTTTGTAACCCTATGACGGAGACAATGAGAGGTGACAGAAAGGACTTTAAGTGGACATCTGGAGCAGATAAAAGTTTTGAATTGTTGAAGCAAAAGGTGATAGAGCAACCTATTTTGGCATTACCAGATTTCAATAAGGTATTTCAAGTTGATTATGATGCAAGTGGGAATGCAATTGGAGCAGTATTAAGTCAAGAAGCTAGACCAGTAGCATATTCCAGTGAGAAGTTGAATGATGCAAGGAGAAGATATTCAGTTTATGATCAAGAGTTCTATGCCATAATTCAAGCCTTGAAGAAGTGGAGACATTATTTCTTGCCTAAGAAGTTTGTGTTGTATACAAATCATGAAGCTTTGCAATATTTGAACACTCAAGGTAAGTTGAATTAGAGATAGATGAGATGGGTAGAGTTCATTTAGAGTTATACTTTTATATTGAAGCATAGGAGTAGAAAATCAAAAAAAGTTGTTGATGCATTGAGTAGGAGAAGGAACTTGTTGATAGAGATGAGAGTTGAAGTATTGGGTTTTGAAGAATTGAAGAACATGTATGAGAGAGACACTAATTTTGTACAACCTTGGAAAGCATGTAAGGAACTTGTTGTGACAAATAGGAGTAAGTGATTGGACTATTTCATTCAAGAAGATATGTTGTTCAAAGGAAGTCAGTTATGCATACCTAGAAGTTCAATGAGAGATAATTTGATCAAGGAGAAACACAGTGGAGGATTGGCAGGACATTTTGACATTGATAAGATAGTAGCTTTGGTGAGTGAAAACTACTTTTGGCCTCAAATACATAAGAATGTTCAGAGATTTGTGCAAGGTTGTAGAGTTTGTCAAGTTGCTAAAGGGAGTAGTCAGAACACTGGATTGTACAAACCTTTGATAGTATCGGAGAGACCTTGGGAAGACATAAGCATGGATTTTGTGATGGGAATGCCTAAGACACAGAGAGGACATGATTCAATATTTGTAGTAGTTGATAGATTTTAAAAGATGGCTAATTTCATACCTTGTAAGAATACAACTGATGCAGTACATGTAGCTAATCTATTTTTCAAGGAGATTGTGAGATTACATGGATTACCTAAGAGTATAGTTTCAGACAGAGACAAAATTTGCTGGATACTTTTAGAGGACACTTTGGAAGAAGATGAAGATAGATTTGAAGTTCAGTTTAGATTTTTATCCACAGACTAATAGACAGACAGAGGTAGTGAATAGAAGTTTGGGGAACTTGTTGAGATGTTTGGTTGGAGAGAAGACAGGAAGTTGGGATTTGATTCTTTCACAAGTAGATTTTGCATACATAATTTAGTAAACAAGAGTACCAGAAGAACACCTTTTGAGATTGTTACCGGAGTACGCACTAAAGGAGTTGTAGAATTGAGAGATATCAGTACAGAGGAAAAGAGAGGCGTAGAAGCTAAAGAATTTGCAGATCACATGAAGGCAGTGCATAATCAGGTAAAGAAGCATTTGGAGAATATGAATAGTAAGTACAAAGAGAAGGCAGATGAGAAGAGAAGACATAAGGAATTTGAAGTTGGAGATGAAGTGATGGTATATCTAAGAAAAGAAAGATTTCTAGTTGGGACATATAACAAGTTGAAGATGAAGAAGTTTGGACCTTGTAAGATACTTAGGAAATTTGATTTGGTGAATGCATATGAAGTGGAATTACCAGAGACATTGGGTATATCACCTATTTTCAACATTGCAGACCTTTATCATTATCATAAAGTAGAGTTCAGTGACAGCATGGAAGAAGACTTGAAGAAACAGTTACCACAACAAGCACCAAAGTAGATTGAAGAAGTTTTGGATAGCAAAGTTGGATGTAGCACTAGAGGAAGGAAATACAAAGAATATCTTGTGAAGTGGAAAGGTGGACCGAAAGAAGATTCATCATGGATTTCTCAGGCTGAGGTGGACCATCTTGGTTCTCCCCTAGCCCTAGCAAAGTGAGGGACTCACTTTTTCAATAACCCCAGATGTCTGATGCAAGAGCATCCCTAGTTCAAGAGCAATCTTGCATCAATCAAAAATATTTGCATTTCAATTTGTTTGCGGTTTAGTTTATTTTTTTCATTTTCTAGTTCAGTCAGAAGCAGTCTCTGTATTTTGGTCCTCATTACATTTCAAACCTTACAGAGCTAGACTTAGCATCTACATTCATTCATCTACATCATATCAAGAATTCAAAGATCCACACATCATTACTCGAAAGATATCGCTACCAAAAGATCAACTGTTTTCTCAGAATAGAGCATCCTGATAATCACAGACAACCAGCTGAAGGAGAAACATGTGGAAGCATCTCCTAATCCTTGAAGCCTAATGACACATCACTCAATGATCTTTGGTTCATTTTCAACCTTATTTGAAGATCTGCATTTCATTTCATTCATTTTCTGGAGGGATTCTATGCATTTAGGTCTGACCTATCTGTGTTGCACATTACAGTGCTTCATTGGAGTTTGTGACCTTCTTTGGCCAACACGGAGGAATCTATTGCTCTAGAGATGATATATATTGATGTAATAGATCCTTAGGAAAGTACTCATCAAGTTCAGAAGTTATCAATAAGTTCATAGTTTAGATTTTGTGCGAAGGAGCTTCAAAGCTTTATCTTGCACATGTATGTAATCAAGCCTTCGAGCCCTAATTGTAAGCTCGCATGTTGCCAGCCAGATTGTATTTGAATTCTATGATATACTAAAGGACTAAATCTGTATTTGCTTCATTTCTTTGAATTGTTTATGTTGTGTTTACTCTTGATGCACGGTCTGGATAGTTCATTATGTGAACCCTCCTACCATGACTGCACCACATTGATGTCAACTGTGTGAAGAGTATGAGTAGTTTGTATTGAGCAAAGATCAAAGATAAGGTTGAGCAGAGTTGAGGATGTTGTAATGATATGAGCTATTTGATTAAGTTATGTGATTTAGTTTCTTTGTAGAAGTGATGAAGAAGTTAGTAATATGCTTTTGTTGGTTGGTTTCCAAGTGCTTTTGAGAAAATTTAATTAATAAAGGAAACAGTGTGTTGAAGATGTGTTTTGACTTAACAAAGTAATGTTCTAGTTTTACTCCGCATTTCTTCCTTATTGAAGATCTACCTTTGTGAATTGAATATGTTGTTCAAAGGTGTTTAGATATGTTATGTTCCAGATTTTGTGCTCTGATTCATTATGCAGAGAAATTTATGTTCACCAGTGTGTGGATTGTGTTTCCAGGTTGTGCAGAGGTGTCTAGGAGAAACTATTTTGCTCGACATTTCTCCACAGATTTGTTTCTAGCTTTGTAGTTCTAGAGTCATGCTTACAAGTATTATATCTTTCTTTAGTTCAAGTGGTTCATGGTTTAGTGATACGCAAGTTCATTTCTTGAGTTAGAGTTGATGATGGAGTAATCTAAGTGCTCCAGTATGAACTTTCTTCAGGTGAAAGATGTTGCAAATGATTTTGTTGATTTTTAGGTACTTGTGGATGTTTCTAGATCATGTTCAAGCTTGGAGCATGGTCTGTATGTCATCTTTTGGTTTTGAGGAAGTGTGCACTTAAAATTTCATAGTGTTAACACAAGTTTGGATGACTTGGTTGTTTACACTAATTGCAGTTGTGCTTCAGTGATTGTGAAAGTGTGATGAAGTGTGTATGTATGGATTTAGGTTCATGCTAAGATGTGATGTGGTCTGCATTCATTCATTTCCTCTGCATGAGTGTTTTGGTCTAAACCTAATTTGAATTTTATGGGTTAATATGTGTTGTCAACCTTGGAGAATGATTTCAAAGTTGATGATGGTATAATTAAGTGTCAAGGATTCATGATTGTTTGTATGCATGAAGAATATGATGTCTATGATGCAAATTTGATCAGTGTAGTAAGAGATTTCTTGTGTTAGGCTACTAGATGCAGTGAGCATAAGATGTCTACTATCTTTTAGTGTTGCTATGAAGGTGATGTTTGTATTATGGTGAATATTGAGCTTCATTGGAACTATACTCCATGCATAGGTTAGATGCAATTATATATATTCATCCCTAGTAGTGAGCCTCCTCTTCTATCTCTTTCTTTTGGAAAGTGAGTCCTTTGGCAGTGAGTCTTTCTTTATTTCTTCTAGACAGTAAGTCCTTTGGTAGTGAGCCTTTCTTTCTTCTAGGTAGTGAGCCCTTTGGCAGTGAGCCTCTTGTAATTGGTGTTGCTACTACTTTATATTGTGAGCTAATCCTCACCATGGTTTTTTCCTTCTTGGTTTTTCCACTTAAAATTTGGTGTTGTCTTATGTTTGGTATTGTTATGATTTAGCTTTTGTTATTTTCTTTTCATGCTTAATCATCATAAAAATTTTAAGGGTTAATTAAGCTAATGTGGATCTAAATGTTTGTGACGGTTTGAAGTTTATGATACAACTAATTCACACCCCCCTCTCAATTTTCTTGTGCATTCAACAGGAGCATCCCAGGTTGTAGAGCAATCTTGCATCAACCAAAAATATTTGCATTATTTATTTTCTTTCATTTTCAGTTCAGTTCAGTCATTTGTAGTTTTAGCATTTGTACTAAATTTTACCACATCTCCATATTAGAGCTCATGGAGTAGGACTTAGCTTATACATAGTGTCATCTACATCATATTCAGATTTCAAGTGATTTGGATTTGTTTCCAGAAAGTTATCGCTATCAAAAGATCATCAGTTTTCACAAAATAGAGCATCCAAATAGTCAATTAAAGGAAAAAGTTTGTGGAGCACTTATGTGACTTACAGATCCTAATTAAACATCATACATGACACATATGGATTAGATAGACCTTCCTTGAGGTCCACACCAAGTTTTATGCAATTGTGGAGCATTACCAGATGTTGTAGGCTGACCTACATGTTTCTACACATTACATCTTTCATTGGAGTTTGTAGCCTCTTGTGGCCAACGCAGAGGATGAATTGAGCTTGAAGATGATATGTATAGATCTCTTAGATGAATTAGGAGTTCAGTTAGTATATTTCATAAGATAGATAAGTAGATTCTTTTTAAAAGGTACTTTAATGACATATATTTCATATCTATTGTAACCTAGAAAGCAGGCCTATGTGCCTTTTGATTGTAGCTTGCTTGTTTCTAACATATAAAAATTTTGAATGTCTGGTATATTTGAGCATTTGAATCTTCCATTACATTCTATGTTTGTGTCATTCCCGTTGTGTTTTCTCTAGCTGTGTGGTTTAGATAGTTCATTTTTTGAACCCTCCTACCATGACTACACCAAAAGATTGGCTCTAGTTTTTTTAAATTGAACATTGTATATATGTGCACATGAGATGTTTTTGTGGTCATAGTAGAGGTTGGAAACATAGGTGTTAGTTATTATTTTATATGTTGCACATAGGATAGGATGAAGTTAACAAAACCATAAACAAGTGATGGAATGTTGTTTCCCATAGGTTCAGTTGTAGCACAAGGGACATATCTCAAACAAGACAAAATTGTTCAAAATGGGATTCATTTTACTAATTACCATCCTGAAAACAAGGTGTATCAGTATAGCCACCTAGTAATTGCTACTGGCCTATCTCTTCATCAAGTTCCACATGCACATGGATGTCATGAAGGGAGACTAGATAGAGATGATCATCAGAGAATACTAGAAATTATTAAAGAGCGAGCTGAACCAATGGATGTGGTACATCACTGAGCAAGGTGTCTGAGAATGAATGTTTTGCTTAGTTCAAGAAGTTCTATTATCTTGGCCATAATCAAAAGTATTTTCAAAGTTAATAAATACATTTAAGTAATTAATAACAATAAGTACATGCACCTTAGAGATCTATAACATTTGGGTGTACATGATATGTGATTTTTCTTGTTTCATTGAAATGTACACATGGATGATCTATATATTTACCTAAGCTGCTCTACATGTACAAATGAAACTATGATAAATTATTATGTGTCTTTCTCATTACATGATGATAATATGAGTCTTAGTGTTCATAAAGTTAAAATACATGTGTGATGATTATGATGGTTTTATGGATGCCTCTTTACATGTGTAAAATCATTTTCTATTTCTATTTAAATTATATTATCTATGATGTTATATGTTATAAATTGATTAGTGATTTTATATTCTAGAATGATCAAGTGGTAGAGCAAGTTACAATTTGGTTGGATGCATACAAATTACAAGTGATAAATTATATTAAACATGTAAAGGTTAAAATTTTGGATTGTTTTAGTTTATGTTTGAATTGTCCTTTCACCAATTACATTTAAGGACCTTAGGATCAAGTGGCAGAGCACTATCAAGTCCTTGTTCACTTACAAATGTAGGGAAGATTGGATTAGGGTATTTGATTATGAATTTTCCTTCTTTGATGTTCAATTACACATCAAAACCCTAATTATGCAAATACAACAGTAAACAGATGAATTACAAAAAATGCTTCTGTAGAAAGATGTAAAATAACAAATAACCGTGCACCTGTTGTCAGACTTTCGAGGTGGAAAAGTCAGGGACAAAAGAGCAGACACCCAAGTCCAAGGCCTTTCTTTTTGTTGAGATCTGGAAACAAGGTCTACAACCTATATCTATTGTACTAGAGGTTTTCTTGTCACAGAACTTTGAGGACTAATGAGCGGGTGCCCTAGTCTAGGGTGCTCTTTTTCCTTCTATTCTATGATTCTGACACTCCAAGATGCCCTCTTAGAACTTCACTTTGTTTGCATCATCAACCTGTAACCTGCAACCATGAAAACTTTGGGAGGGGGTTGTGGTTTTTAGGAGCTTGCCTCAGTCAAGCCACAGAAGGACACTTAAGTCTTCCAACACCTTTATCAGATAGAGAGTGCATGCCCTTGTGTGGCAGAGGCAAAATCCAAATGAAATAATGATTTAAAACACAATATGATGTCACCTTGTAGTGAATATCTCATGAGAGGAAGAAGCTTTTCATTCCATGAGGAAATGGATTCTCAAATCTTCAAATACAAACACATTGACAACACAAATCTTCTCTTGCAACACAATGAAAGCCTTGAATTGCCAATGCACATACAAGTTGATAGCTAGTTGTAATCTCCAGTTGAAATCTAGTTTCTAAATGAATGCCTAAACATGCTTTTATATGCAACTACAAGCACTCTCACCAATATTTCGTAAATTCAAACTTACTGTGTTGGCCTAGGGACCAAATAACGGTCACAAACTAAAACTTAAAATTTGGGCCTGACCCAAAATAGGGCAAGACTAGGGCGCGGGCACCTAAGTCCTCCCCCCCTATTTTGGGTAGGGTTAAGCTCAAGGGGTCCCCCTAGGCCCCATTTGTCATGATACCTAGGGTTCATTCCATCGGCATGCCAAATTATGATGTAAGATGTCCTGAATGCACACTAAAGACCTAGGAACTAAACCTTATGAGGGAAAAGCCCCCAAGGGGACATTTTTTGATGTTACATTTAGCCCCCACTTTAATGTATGTATAATGTGAGGCCAATACATGCATTAAAGTACGGTCACAAACACAGCAAACACACCAAGCACGGAGAAGACACACCAATCACATAGAAGACAGTAACAGGCACGCAAAACATGGAGAAGACAGTTACAGTCACGCAAAACATCGAGAATATAGTATATGCATAGAAGACACATTAATGCATAGAAGACAGGCATGATTTCTTTTCTTTTATTTTTCTCATATATATGAAATGCAGATGCACGTACTAGAAAGTAAACAAACCTCCCATAATGCAGGAAGCATTCATCACGCTAGTCTTTAAACTACATATATGGGGCAACACACACACCAAACATGTAAAACCTCCCAAAATGCAGGAAGCACTCATCATGCTATTCTTTAGACTGCATATGGGGCAATAGACACACCAAACAAAGCAAGCATGTCAAACACACACACTTGAAGACACGAAGAAAACATGGCAGACAAGTGATGGAGTGTTCCTATTACTAGGTTCAACACCATCTCAGGTACATTACAGGCACACACCGATGATTGGGCTTCACCACAAAAATCATCAAAAACACACTTAAGGGTTGAGTTAGTCACAGAACTGCTCCTCGCCTCTGCAGAGGATTTTGAAAATGATAGGATGATGCAATCTAGTCTGAGAAATACACCATCCCCACCTCCGCAAAGGGCTTAAGATAAAAAAGGATATATGTGATATCCTACCTATACAGAGGGCTTACATGATTGATTGATTGATTGCAAACAAACTCAGGATGCAGGAAGCACTCATCGCGCTGGTCTTTAAACTACATATGAGGACAAGCACATTGTTAACATCTACAATAGACAGCTTACCTTATATATGCCCCCACCTTAAGGTGGTTGATATTATGTATCAATATCAAGCACATTAAGGTAGGAAGAAAACACACAAGGGAACACAAGCTCTCACAAAGCCCATGCCCCCTAGAGGTGACATGTACTTTACGATCGCCAAATGTTCCCACAAACACATCTCTGCAAGAAACATGTTAGGGTCTACAACATCATGATAAACAACAACATCAATGCATATGATTAACCACATAAAGAGCCAAGTTTATACTATGAATTTAGAGTTTGAGGATAACCATGGGGCTATATCACAAAGCTCTCTGAATCGAGTACCACCAAGGCTAGATTCAAAGACAAACAAAGGTGCACAAAACAG
Organism: Cunninghamia lanceolata; assembly: GCA_027924645.1. NCBI lineage: Eukaryota > Viridiplantae > Streptophyta > Pinopsida > Cupressales > Cupressaceae > Cunninghamia > Cunninghamia lanceolata. Next base: position 6,301,181 of record BSBN01000739.1, read on the forward strand.
TAGTATTGTTAAGGTTTGTAAATGAGATAGCATACCATCAAAATCACTATGAGAAAGCATAGAGTGCTTCTACTAGCCAAGCGTCGGATAATTTATTACAACCCCATCGTCATATTAGGAACTAAGTCCATTTTTTTTATTGCTCTCGAAAGGGACACTAGGTCTGCATCAGTATAAATGTTTTTCGTCATCCACCCACTACATAGAAACACTAGAGGAAGGGAAACAATAAATAAGAGAGGAGAAACAAGTGTCTTAGGGACAATCATGTAGGAGGGTGCCCCCAAGTCACCAACTACAACGCTATGTCTGTAAGACACAACACACAATGATGAAATCAGAGAGAGGCAATATAGAAGAATGATGATACAAATAGAAGGTCACAACAGAGGTGGTCTCCTGGTATCCCAAACCTTATAGGAGAATCTAAGGTCATCCCAGGAGGCCTAAACAACACATAACACATCATAGGGGAAGCACATCATGAGAGAGATAAAGGGTTAGAGATACTTACCTATAGGGTCTTTCCGGGCTAGCAGGTATCACAAATCTTGATCTTTATCTTAATGGTTAAGGCGTTATCACTTCTTCTCTCTTCCATATGTTCATGAGTTTGCAAGGGTAACCATGTAGGAAAGGTTTCTCTTAATGATGGTTGAGAGGGGATGTTTCCACTGTCTATGTCAGCTATAGGAGCATTTGAAATGCCATTTAAATGAGCTTGTGGAGGCATTCGAAAGATACCCATTCCGATCCCTATATAGGGTGTTGGAATGGCTTGAGTAAGAGAGATAGCTTGTTCTTCCACAACATGTAGGATTTCATTGCTTTCCAAAGTATGTGACAGTTCATGATTTGTTTTCTTGTTTAGAATGTAATTGAGAAGTTCTTGAACATCAGGTGGAAAATTATCATTAGATTTAAGCAAATGGTCACAAAGAGAATCTACATCATCCAAAGCTTCATCCTGATTAGGGAGAGTGGGAAGGGATGGTAGAGTAGTGTGGAGAAATGTATCAATGATATCTTTTTCTTGTGCCACTATATCCTCACCTAGTGGGGTTATGTTGGGACAAGTCTCTTTGTTTGATAGATCACCCATTGCTATTTCATTCTCATAGGTCTCAGAAAGGATTTGCATTATATCATCATGAAAAAAAGGGAGAGCAGGAGTAAAGTTCTCACCACTAATTTCCCTATGATTTTTGTTAGCTATAAAACTTTTAAGATTCTCCATGATTGAAGGAAAAATATCCACAATCTCAAGAAAGTTATCGAAATAGGTTATTGATCGAAGAAGATCACATGTAGTACTTTTGGTCATGTCAATGTCATAGATGTATGTGATTTGATGCAATACTTGAGGATATTTGTCAGTGAATTTGCAAAAATTATCATAGTTCACAATGTACTCATATAAGTCTTCTAAAGATGTACCCTTAGGAGAATCCATTAATGCAAAATATATGCAAAAATGCTTGATTTTTGGTACTTTCTTAATATAAATGAATGAAAGCAAAGGTGTTGTAAGGATTTTGATTAGGGGAAGAAAATTATATGTCTAATATTAGTCCAATACAGTGATAAGATCCTTCACAACACATTCTTGATGCAAATCTAAGATGACAAGTCAAAATATAGTCAGACTATGCTAAAATATGCAATTTTTTCACCAAATCTCAATGCAAAAGAGCATGAAAAAGGGTGTTGTGAGGAAAATGATGATGGAAATAAAATTATATCAGTAATAAAATCCACTTAATGTCAAAATATCCATCACAACACACTTTTAGTGCCACTTAAGGTCAAACCCTAGTGAAAATATAGCAAAAATAGGCTTATTTTTCACATTTTTTCAGCTCCAATACCTAGCAAAAGGGGTGTTGTAAAGAATTTTAGGAGGTAAAGTAAATAATAACAATTATATCAATCACCTCAATCCATAAAATTTGTTACAACACACTTGGAGTGCAAACTAGGCCAAACCCTAGGGTAGAAATAGCAAAAATGTGCAATTTTTCACCAAATTTTCAATACAAGAGGCCAATAAAAAGGTGTTGTGAAGATTTTTAGGAGGATAAGAAAATAATTACCCTGAAAATAGAAAATTAATACAAAAATATTCTTCACAACACACCTATAGTGCAAATTTAGAGAGTCGATAAGGCCAAATCTAGTCAAAATCAATGCTTTTGAAACCCTAGGTTTGAGATCTTGACACAAAATGCTATATGAATGTTTTGAAATCTGATTTATGATGAAAATTAAATATACTCAGATCTGAAAATGAATTCCAAGCTCTAAGATTCAAAATGCAAGTGCAAATTTATTGAAAATGCATGAAAATTGCTAGTTTTTTGTTGAAATTTTCTATGCAAAAAATGCAAATATTTGAAATCTAAATGCAAATTTACACCAAAATACAAGACTACAGCCAAATGCAATTTTTAATCAGTCTCTAAAATTAGTAGAAAAATCTGAAAGAAGATTTTGCCTACAAACCCTAGATTTTGGAATTACTAGGTTATATGAAAATTGTCAAAATTTCTACAAAACCCTAGCAATTGTATGATGAAAATGCAATGCAAGTTATTGAATTTTTGTAATTTTCTATAATTTATCTCATATATAATGTAAAAATTAGAAATTAGATAAAATTAGAATGAATTGATGCAAAATAGTAACCCTAAAATGTAATTTTTTAAAAAAATTTCAATTTTTTTTGAAATTTTCTGAATGTAATAAGATGAATGACTATATGAATGAATGGAATCAAATGCAAATCTGAAGTGAAACAATCATCAAGGTTCCAGATTCAATAAAAACACAAGTTCACCAAAATGTAAAGGTTAAAATTTTGGATTGTTTTAGTTTATGTTTGAATCCTCCTTTCACCAATTACATTCAAGGACCTTAGGATCGAGTGGCAAAGCACTATCAGGTCCTTGGTCACTTACAAATGTAGGGAAGCTTGGATTAGGGTATTTGATTATCAATTTTCCTTCTTTTATGTTCAATTACACATCAAAACCCTAATTATGCAAATACGATAGTAAACAAATGAATTACAGAAAATGCTTTTGCAAAAAGATGTAAAATAACAAATAATCATGCACCTGTTTTCAGGGTTTCAAGGCAGAAAAGTTGGGGATAAAAGAGCGAGTGCCCAAGTCCAAGGCCCTACTTTTTGTCAAGATCTGGAAACAAGGTCTACAACCTATATTTGTAGTACCAGAGGTTTTCCCGTCATGGAACTTCAAGGACTAATGAACAGGTTCCCTAGTCTAGGGTGCTCTTTTTCCTTCTGTTCTATGATTCCAACACTCCAAGATGCCCTTCTGCAACTTCACTTTGTCTGCATCATCAACCTATAACCTGCAACCATGAAAACTTTGGGAGGGGGTTGTGATGTTTAGGAGCTTGCCTCAGTCAAGCCCCAGAAGGACAATTAAGTCTTCCAAACACCTTTGTCAGATAGAGAGTGCGTGCCCTTATGAGGTTGAGGTAAAATCCAAATGAAATAATGATTGAAAACACAATATGATGTCACCTTGTAGTGAAGATCTCATGAGAGGAAGAATCTCTTCATTCCATGAGGAAATGGATGCTCAAATCTACAAACACAAACACATAGACAACACAAATCTACTCTTGCAACACAATGAAAGCCTTGAATCACCAATGCACATACAAGTTGATAGCTAGTTGTAATATCCAGTTGAAATCTAGTTTCTAAATGAATGCCTAAACATGCTTTTATATGCAACTACAAGCACTCTCATCAAGATTTCGTAAATTCAAACTTACCGTGTTGGCCTAGAGACCAAATAATGGTCACAAACTGACACTTAAAATTTAGGCCTGACCCAAAATAGGGTGGGATTAGGGCGCGAGCGCCCAAGTCCTCCCCCCTATTTTGGGTAGGGTTAATCTCAAGGGGTCCCCCTAGGCCCCATTTGTCATGATACCTAGGGTTCATTCCATTGGGATGCCAAATTATGATGCAAGATGTCCTAAATGCACACTAAAGATCCGAGAGCTAAACCTTATGAGGGAAAAGCCCCCAAGGGGACATTTTCCAACACTACAACACCTTTCTCATCATGTACATGATGATAATACATGAGCCTTAGTGAATAACTTTTTATGTGATGATTATGATGATTTTATGGATGCTGAGCTTTACATGTAAAACTTATCATAGTCTATTTCTATTTAAATTATTTTAAAGATGATGTTATGTTATTAATTCTAGTTCAATTTTATATTAGAATCAAGTGGTAGAGCTTTCCAAGACATTACATTACCATCATTTACTCAATTAATTTACCTCTCGTTCCTTAAAATTAATATCTAAACAACCTAAGGTTTTTGATATCATTCATCTTTATTAGTTAATTCTAGAAGGGTCCCCTTAATCTAACATAATTGAATATATACATCAAGTGGTGTAAAAAAAAAGGTCATATTCGCTTGAAGATGCTAAGAAGTGATTCTCCAATGTGATAATATTCTAGCGCCTTGCCTAGATGAACACCCCAAAATTTATACTTTAATTTTGTTATATTTTAATTCAAATCCACATGTATTTAAAACTAATTTGACACGCACAATTGAATTTCAATTTATAAAAGTGAAATAGTAGGGATGAATGGTTATATTATATTTTCTTCATCTCATTTTACCTGTCTAAGTGGGGTGGTTTATATATACATCATTTGGGAAGTTGCACTAAGTGAGGATCATATTCTACTTAGTTGTGCCCCCAAACAAATCAACTTAATGATAATGAACCAAGATCAATGTTGGTGTAGGAAAGGATGAAATATGATTGTGACGATGTATTCTCTTATAATTCATTTATAGAATGATTGCTGATTCTAATATTATGATATGCCAATTTAGATTCTACTGACCATATATATATTGTTATGCCCCCAAACAAATCAACTTAATGATAATGAACCAAGATTAATGATGGTGTAGGAAAGGATGAAATATGCTTGTGATGATGTATTCTCTTATAATTCATTTATAGAATGATTACTGATTCTAATATTATGATATGTCAATTTAGATTCTATTGACCATATATATTGATTCTAATATTATGATATGCCAATTTAGATTCTACTGACTATATATATATCTGTGTGTGTGCGTGTGTGTGTGCATGTGTGTGCGTGCATGTGTGTGTGTGTGTATAAAACCAAATTTCACAGTAATGCACACCATGTACATATATCTATTTAGTTATCACTAATTTCATTTAACATAAACTTTCATAAACATAAACATGTAAACATAAATTATTCTCTGAGGGATACATGATATCTAAAATTTACATATATAAACATACATATATACATCTTTGAAACATAAGAAGTCATCAACACAAATGTCATCTATAATATATACATACATATATATACATATATACATATATATGTATATGTACATACATATATACATACATACATATATACATATACATATATATACATATATACATACATATACATATACATATACATATGCATACATACATATATACATATACATATATATACATATATACATACATATACATATACATATGTATATGTATATGTATATGTATGTATATATGTATATATATGTATATGTATATATGTATGTATGCATATGTATATGTATATGTATATGTATGTATATATATATATATATATATATATATATGTATATATGTATATATATGTATGTATATATATGTATATATATATGTATATATGTATATATATGTATGTATATATGTATGTATATATGTATGTGTATATGTATATATATATATCAAACATACATGTGCACATACATCAATAGATCTAAAACATAAATATTAAACTCAAATGTCTAGAATCGATATATAAACATGTCTAGAGTAGATCTATGAAATATAAGTGAACATAAACATAAAATTTCCATGTATGTGTGCATATAAATCCAATAGATCTCAAACATAACATATCCATGTTCTAGAGAATATACACATAAAATGTAATAAACACATGTGTATAAACTAGTGCAAGTCATCTAGTCTCTAGGTCATCATGTCAGCTCCTAATCGAGCGACCATCTAAGCGTGAATCTTGAACATTTGATAAATGTGCTAAGCCCTACATATATATACATATACAAACTTGTGTAATTAATTAAAAATTATATTAAATTTATACACACATACATGAACAAGTGAACATGTACATATATACTTTAACTTAGATGAAAATTAGAGTTCACCTATTCACTGACATGGTCATGCGAAGAACATGTGCGTACATGCATTCCCCTCAAACTAGGAATCACATGTGCTACCTCCACCTAGACACATGCATGAAAACATAAAAGAAAGAAAATTAATTTTGAGTTATATAATTTATAAAATTCTAGTATACGTGGCTCCTATGAAGTTACATACTACATGTATTTATTTAAAACTTTAAAAACTTAAAAATTATATGAACATATATATATATATGAGTTGCCTCTACATCCACAATGTTGCCTTCTGCAATCATTTAATCCACCAACTCCTCTATAGTCCTACCCTAGACTAGATCTACCAATTATGTGTGTAGCAGACCGTGCAAGTGAGATGGCATCAACCCTAAAGAGAGCATCTCCATAAAACCTAGACCTCTCAGCCTCTACTTGAGTGTATCAACAGATGTCTAAGCACCTAGCGTAGCAAATGACTAGGTACCTAGAGCAACAGATGACTAGGCACCTATAGCAGCATAATCATCAGCCTATGGATGCACCTATGATGAATCGGTAGAATGGCAGCTGGTATGTGGCTCATGTGCCTGACCAAATGATCTAGTACAATCCATATCAGAATGCCAAGATAGAGCTATAGGAGTCTACAAATCTCCATGACACTAACCCACAAATGTACTAACATTTTCTAAGGGGATCCCCAACTGTGATGAGATCACGTGATAAGATCTCATCAGGTCATCAGACAATCTATAACATGTGTCCCTTAGAATCTAGACATGGGATGCCTATCTTGACATATACATTTGAATCAATAGGTGACCTATGTGGATGTCTCATCAGGTATCAGCCCACACAATCTATAGATATTCACTAAGATTGGATTGCAATATCAGCAATACTATCAATTACTTCCCATTGGGAAGCAATGACAACCTCATTGACAATAGGGCTAATAGATGGAGAGATAGTAGGCATCATCTGCCCAACCAAGGACCTATAATCTGTGGGTTGTTTATTTGCATGATGGTAAACATCCCTATCACAAACCCTACCATGCCCCTACTCCAAATGACTTGGTAAATCCAAATAGTTAATCTTGAGGCCTAAATGGACCTCAACATATATATATTGTGCAAAATATAATGGAATTTGATCGTTATTTGGATAATAACTATGTGCTACAAGAAATCGTGGATATATCAAAGGGGCCATCCTAGGGCATATGCACCTAGTCACCTAATATGCCCTAACCTGAGATTGGGTGGAGTACTGGGGAAAAAATTGAGTTTTGATAGTTTCCTTTAGCACTCTACTCTGGATTGTTGTAGTGCCCCTCCATTCTCACCGTGGTTGTGCAGTTTAATTATCGTTGACTAAGTTTGACTCAGGTGTGGAATACACTCTCCACTGAGAGGTATAGAGCATACTTGAAACTTAGTTACTAACTATGATATTTTATTAATTGTATTGTTTTGGAGTAATTATCTATATGAGTTAGTATAGGTACGAAAGAAAATCATGGATTGTTATTTTATGCTTTTACATTTACATATTTTATAAAGATTCTTTTAGTTCATTATTAGTTAGGTCCACATTTAGAAGTGGCAGTTACACAATTTAATGAAGGGATATTTGGGAGTAATATCTCTTTTATTGTTTCTAATTAATGGAGTTAATTTTAGTAAATTCGGGTTAGTGGAGGATGGTTATTTTATGGAGAGATCCGTAGAAGATGGGGGATGCATGTTTATGGAGGGAGGAATGAAGAAAATATCCTCTTCTAAAAATGAGGATTGAAGTCAGGCCACCTGAGGGTATTCTCTGGACATTTGTAGATTCTATAGGTATTATAAATAAATTGGAACGAGGAGGTCATTGGGCAAGATGGGGTTTTATCAATTGTTGCTTTAACCAGGGAAGAAATGTTGACTGGGGTAGAGAAAGGATATATAGGAGTGTCATGGGAAATTTTAGTGTCTTCTACTCTTGCAATTTATGATAAGGGAAGAGATCGAGATAGCTCAAAACTTTCATCTTCAAACCCTTAGTTGTTGGTAAGCTTCGATAATCCATTTCCATATTTGCTTTGATGTATGTTCACTCCCTGTATGAGGCATTTAGTAATACAATCATTCATCCAATATTGGATTTAGTACCACCTTATGACAAAGTTTAGGGTGTCCTCAAGGATATCCAATAATTTTGAGAAGGTTAACCATGCATGCATACTAATTTTAAGTAGCTAAATTGCATTAGGGATTACTCTGTGATTTAAGAATATAGAAATTCTTTTGTGCGATGCTCTTGGTTTTGGAAATGGTTTCATTGTGCTTGTCTAAAGGAAATGATGATGAATTATTTCTTCCAGTGTGTTTACTGAGTGTATTATTCAAATTCATTTTATAGAGGAATATCATGAAAATAAGCAAATAAGGTTTAATGTGTGCTCATTGTTGCTATTCTTCTTTTCCTCAAAACAATTCCATAAAACCCCCATTTAATCTTGCATATTTCCATGTAAAGTATGGCTTAGATTTTCTTATAATATCTACTTGATTTATATGTTTTAGCTGCACAATTGATGGCTTCAATTTGATCATTCTATAGACGCAACAAATCTTAGTTTTATAATTTACCTTTTCACCATAAGTTGGAGATGTCCAATATCATTTTAAATATGCATCTTCACCATATGATACAGGTGTGGAAGGATATTTGATGTTTCTAAATATATGTATTAGCAATATAGAAGGGTTGACTTACATATAGAAATTTCTAAATAATAGGTTCTACTCCATAATGGGTTTGCACACCAATTGGTAATTGCTAAATGATCCTGGTGAATTATTAAATACGGTTAATTAAGGGTAATCATCCTCTCTGATCAATAGTAAAAGACCAATAATTTCCTTTTGTAAGTGCCACTGTATTCTTTCCTAATCTATATGTACGCTTTATAGAATGTCATGAGGCATTTTATTTGAGTAACCTACTATTATAAATAGTAACTAAGATAATTTCTCCATAGCATTGTGTTATTTAGCGCCAAACTTAGATAGATCTCTTGTCTCGAGTTTGTTAAATATGTGCATTCCATGGGCATACTTTGGGCTCCTCTCATGTTTGTGATATGTGATCACTCCTATGTATGAGTGGTTGGTATTCTTCTCTTTGTGAATTGTACTTATTCCATTCAAGCACAGTTGGAAAATATATGTGATATGTGCTTGAGTCAGGGTAGGGTTGGTTATTCTGTTTGAAACGTATTAAGATAGGAAGAAATTTAAGTTGTTTTTGGAATGATCTCTCTTTAGACAAGGGAGCCGTGTATGCCACAACTCCCCACTCAGCTAGGAGCACTGACTATGGTAATTAACATTACCACAGCCTAGCCGCCATTGATGTAAAAGAAACACCTCTCTATACTAACTTTAGGTTGTAAAATAATTGTATGTAATTACTGCTTTGCCTATATTCATATGTGATCTACAAGCATCTAATAAACACTTCCACACAATAATCATGGCTAAAATCAAAGTATGTATAGCTCTCATCCACTACATAGCTACATGCACCTAAAAGAATTTGATTCTATCTGGAATTTATTTATAAGGTGAATTGTCAACTATGGCATAGAGGTTTTAAGGGTTGTCTATCAATATTTCTATATACTAAACATTGTCATAGCCATTGTGATCTTCATTGTGTCCATAATGATCTACTTTTATGAGATGTTAAACCTAAGAGATTGTTTTTGTGTAGCATGTTATCTATATTATTTATGTCTTAAACCATAGCTAGGGTTCATTAAATGGATAGAAATACTTGTGTTTAAACGTATTGATCTTGTTTGGGGTTGAATACCTCCATTTTCTTGGTAAGTTGAATGCAAAATGTTTGTTTATCTATAATTGTATGATTTTAATTAAGTTAGGGTTTTGGGTTGTAAAAGGTTTGTATCGCATTGTATATGACTAGAGGATATGTGTAGCATACTAGTTACATTTGTTTTCTTCAGGTTAGCAACTGTCATTAACCTTTGTGATCATGTTTGAAACAATAGTATAGATTCATAGAACCCTATGCAAGTTTTCAATAAGTTTTTAGTCTGCTTCATCTGTTGATGTCGAATATGAAATATTGTGCAATGGTCGTGGACTTGTGTTAATAGACAATCATCATAGTTAAGAAGAATGGAAGTTAGCAAAATAAATTATTTTGGTTATAATGAATATGTGTTTAATTATTGTTTTATTTTTTTCTTTATATTTAGAAGATGTGAATTATCCTGTATATAAGATTAAGACTATAATTAGTATTTATCATGTATATACTTATAGAAAGGATATACTAAATACTGAAAATAGATGTAGATGAGGAAAATAGTTATCATTGAGTTTCTTTAGGGTTAGCAGTATAATATGTAAGATGTTATAAGTTAAGTTGGATAAAAATTTATCAACTAGGGAAAACAAAGGAACTATTATTCATGTGAACTGGATCATTTAAGAGGGGACTTGTGTGATTCACGTGTGAATGATTTGAATTGAGATTAATTTAATTTTGTAGAAAGATGACTAAATTACATCTTAGAAGGAGTATTTAGACTTTTATTGAAAATAGATAATTATCATAATGCTTGAGGTGTTTCCAAAGTGATGTATTTTTTTGTAATGGCTTGTATAACTCTTTCATTAGAATGTTTGATTATGTGAGTGCAACATTGGATGTTATATATTTTGAGTTGTATACATATTGGCATTCCTTATAAGCTCTAAAGATTATAAAGATTCTATTGTATGAAACCATGATTGTGGTTGCAAATTCAAGTCTTGAACTACGAAGTCTCTACGCTACGCATACGTAGGTAAGGCCATCATGAGCCCCTGAGACATTAGGTCGGCCCCTAGGGCCTTAGGCTTGTCATTTTATGCAGTTGATATTTGTTTGTGTAAATTAGTAACTATGCAGGACTAATATTTCATTAGATGTGCAGTTTGAGATCTCTAAGACATGCAAGATTTTGAAGCTAAGAAGACACACATCTGTTAACTGAGTAGCTTATTGGAGCAAAGAATATGTTTTCTACTATGCTAAGGACAGGTATATGGTTCTTATTATACTTGTTTGTAATTGCATGAGAGATATCTTGTTCCTAATTGAAAAGATCTTTAAGTATGTATTTGTAAATTAGGTTGTATCTCTGTTTATATCATTTAAATACTAGTTAACTAGAAACTGAATTATAGTATTTGGTTATCAGTTACCACATTATAGAAGTGGGTATTATAGGATCATCCAACTTGGTGTTGTAAAATAAACCTTGCTTGTTTATCAAACATGTATCTTTTATTATTCATGATAATTTCTTGTAATCCTTTATACAGGACCTTAATGAATACTTATATAATGTTATAATATGGAATTGCATGTGTATATTCTTCTGATGCAAATAGACTTAGAATGATCTATGGTTGTTAGGTAACTCATTATGTTGGTTAGGCCTTGTTATTAGTAATGTAGCCATGGTATCCCTAGAGAATAGAGCTTATTAGATGTTTGAATAAATATGATTTACAATTCTTCATTATTACATTGGTTTTTTTTTAAAAAGAAAAAAATACTTCCCTTTTTGGTTAGCATAGTTGAGTTGTTCTCTAAGGATTCTTGGTGGGGCGTTACAACTGTACTCAAAGGAACATCACCTAATACTTGATCCCTCATGTAGGCAAGGACAACTACTAACATCTCTCCAAAATATGCATGCAGACCTCCTAATGACTGTCTAATGGTGACTAAAATCTTTAAAATCATATTACAATTAATTCTATACACCCCAGTGGTAGAAGGGTCATCTAGAATTAGTCTCAATATCTGAATCTCAATATTAGTACGTGTCCAAAGCGTATCCATATTAGTATGCACTGAACAAAAATTAATTATGTTCTAATTTTAATTGAAGAACATGTACATAGGTCTAAAATAATATTGCATCCTTTCCTAAATCTAAAAATAATGATGATGCACAATTTTAGAAAGCATAAATCTAATTTAACATAAAACTAATGAAGATAAATTTAAACCCTAAAGTGAAACTAGGTATGATGTTAAATAAAATAAATTTTCATAATTAAAATATGACTTGAAAAATGAACTTTACCTAATGTTAATTTAGTATAATTAAAAAATACATATACATCAACATAAATCAACCTTTAATCTAATTAATGAATTAGCTCTAGAACATGATGATTGAACATAAATGAATAGGATAATTTAGGATTTCAATTAATCATGAATAGATTAAATACACTTAACTAGATTGATCCAAAGAGCTCGAGTATGAATGTTAATACATTATTAAATCAAACACATAACCACATATAGAGAAATTTAGCTAAGGACTTCCAAGTGCAAAATTATTCCCATGTGAGAAAGGATTGAGTTTTATCTAGACATTGAAAGGCTTCATTTTATACTTTGAAAGAAGCACTAAAAAGATTTTGATCATGGGGAACTTTATATTTACTACAAAATATTGGTCAGCCTTATATATCTAATTGGTAGGATCAATACCATCAAATTTGGGAAAATTCTAGTTTGGGGGTATGGGAAATTACCTTAATTTTGGGACATGAATCCATCTACATTGATAGAGGACTAACTCTTGTTTGAAACTTATGTGCATGTTCCAAAAATCTCCCAACTGTACTCTAGCATTTCTTTGAATTGAGCTTTGGTAGACAATTACATAGTTGGTCAAATTTATCATGGATAGATTCTAAAAGAGCTCAAGAGGAAGAAAAAAGGTTATTGTCCACTTATATGAGAAAATGATCAAGATATGGAGATGATCAAAAACATGTTTGTGTGCAAGTAGATGAGGGAAATATGAGCTTAGGCCAAAATAGCATTTCTTTGAATTGAGCTTTGGTAGACAATTACATAGTTGGTCAAATTTATCATGGATAGATTCTAAAGGAGCTCAAGAGGAAGAAAAAAGGTTATTGTCCACTCATATGAGAAAATGATCAGGATATGGAGATGATCAAAAACATGTTTGTGTGCAGGTAGATGAGGGAAATATGAGCTTAGGCCAAAAAAGGGTTATCTGAGGGCCACTACCATCTCCTCCTTGAGGAAATAGATCCTCCCCCATCTAAGGATTTAATTTGGTGCAACAAAATTAGATATTCTTTCTTTCTCATCCAACCATGTGACAACAACATGCCACCATTGTTGTGTACATCTCACTTGATTAAATTATAAAAATAACCTAAGGCTCTCTATTATGTCATTTTGGATTTATCATTTCTACTCTTGGGTAGATCATGGATTCACACTATGGTTGTAGTCCCATATAACTTCCATTAGTCTATTAGGTTTTTTCCTAACAATAAAAAGTTTACAATCAAAGTTGATCCACATCCTCTCTAATATTTTTAATAGATCTAGATCTTGGTCATGTTAGGATAGTCCTTCTACATTTTCTACTAATTGTAGCTTCATACCCACTTCTTAACCTAAATAATTTGCACTATTATCACCTCAAGTATAAATGATGTTTTGCAAGTTCACTTGCCTTCTTCTAACACATTCTATAATGATGATTGGCGATCCTTAAAATTCAAGTCTCTTTTTTCATACATGTGCTCGTACAAAGTAGATCTCTCTCACTTTGAAATTCTATATTTATATTATTTGAAATATTCTAATAATCCCAATAACTATTTATCCTTGGAGTGAATTCATGTACAATGGAAATTTATTTTGGGTCTCCCATGTCTAATAAATTGGATGGGTGACTAGTTTATGGTGCAGGAGCACCTTCTCTGTAGTGCAGGGTCATATTTTCTTTTGTCGTTTCATAAGGCTCTTAAGCCATTTCACGTTGTAATAAGGGTCAATTTGGTCCCAGTGATGTAATTGTGCAAGGCAAACATGTGGTTTTGCTTGTATGAAGGGTAACCCAACAGCTAACTGATTTGAATATCAATTTACATGGTTGGAGGGAAATAACTGCTGTCTCTACATCTTCTTTAGAGGCAAGCTGTATGTCACACGGGGAGAAGTGTGTGTTACAGCAGAGATTTTGATGAATGAATAAAGAGAGTTCTGGGTGTGATATATGTTGCTTTTCCTGTGTGTTTGTTGTATTAGGTATCTCTGTTAAGATAGTGTGCATCCATTCCCTAATCTAGATGTTATCTGGTAGTTCTTAGTGTTCTATAGTGTGCAGACGGTGTATTACTAACATTTCCACAGGGACTGGTTTGTAACCTAGGGGTTAGGGTTTGATTCATAAATGGAGACCCTTTCCTCTGTCCACTAAAGTCCTATGTAGTATCAATGTGATGGGGGAGAGATATTTAGGTTTGTTGTTTTCTACATCCTCACCCAGGAATCCAGAGAACTCGACCAGATTCGACTAGACATCTCCATGTGGCTAGTCGGGAAATTGATATGAAGTGATGGTGTTGATTTAGGATCAGATTGATGTAAGTAGTCAAGAGTTTGATACATGAATCGACCTAATTCTTGTTCTGTCGAAGGGAACTCTGTATCGGGCGCTGCAGAGCAATTTGGAGTCCATCAGCGTAACACAAAGTATCAGAATAGCTCTTTGAAGGCCTTCTGATAGACAATGTCCACCCGAGGAGTAGGCATCGGTGACAAACAGACCTTGTCTGACTGAGGGTGTATTCGTTCTAATATACACCACGTTGTATAGTGTCAGAGACACATACAACCTTGTCTGACTGAAGACGGAGGAGTCTAGACCCCACACATTGCAAAATGCATGAGTATGCATTGGCGTGACCTAAGGCGACGGGCTGAGGAAATTGCATTGGGCCGACGGTATAAGGTTTCACCGATTGGTGGGACAACCTCGAAGTATCGCTAATGAAGAGTATCGGCGTGAGGAACCTCGTCGGGAGGAGACTTGGAGGTCTCAACAAAAGGTAGGGTCACACCGACGGAGGAGAGATAGTCGATCGGTGTGAGTTGCAACTTCGGTGAACGAAAAAGAAGCTACGCCAATAGGGAGTGTCTGGCCGACGGTCCATGACATCGGTGAGGTGAGCCATCAAAACAGCGGATTGAAGTCAGACCGACATGGGAAGTCTAGCTGACGGAGGTAATTGACCGCAGAGGTTAAGTCATGGCTGTAACGGTCATCAGGGAGAGGATAACGGTCGGTGTGAGAATTAAGAAGGAAACTGATAACACATGTCTGGGTGATGTACATAACGGTTTCGATAAGAGATTGATCATCGGGGGAGAAAGAATGTGGGAAGGCCAATAACACATGTTTGGCCGATAAAGAAGGTAAGTTTGGTTTTAGCGAAACCATGGAAGACCTCTTACCGATAGGGAAGATATAGACACAGTTTGCTCGTTTCTGCTGGTACTCTGCACCAAATTGGTATCAGAGCCAATATTCTAAATCACAGCTATGTATGTTAGACGAAGAGTTAGAGATAGAGACAGAGGCTAGCACAATGCCTCCCGAGTCGATGAGCAAAGCAGCCATCCAGAAGATGGTAGAAGAGATGCTCAAAGAGAGACTGAAGGAAGAAAGATCCAAAGAGAAGAATGGAAGCACTTCTGAGTCAAAGGAGGACGAAGAAGGAGAAACAAGAGAGAATCCTCCAGGAGAAGGTATGTCTGCTGATCAAAAGGCATTCCTAAACGCACTCAAGGGTCATGGGGATAGTGGTGATCCAAAAATGGATGTTCCCACGTTCAATGGGAAACTGGATGGAGATACTCTTGTGGACTGGATTGAAGCCATAAGTAATTACTTTGACTTCAAGGAGTACAGTGACAGTAAGAAAGTGAAGTTTGCAAAAACCAGACTAAGAGGTTCTGCATTGGTTTGGTGGAACTACACCCAATGTGAAAGGGAGAAGGTTGGAAAGAGTCCAATCACCAAATGGAGCAGAATGGTGGCCATGCTAAGAACCAAGTTCTTACCATGTGACTATGAGTTGCAGACTATCAGAAAATTTAATCATCTCAGACAGAAAGATATGGACGTGGCTACATACACTGAAGAATTCCACAGATTGAGTATGAGAGCCAATCACAGAGAGGAGGAGAAAGAGATGGTGGCTAGATATCTTGATGGTCTAAGATACAATAAATAAGATGAATTCAGTATGGTGGTTCCCAAAACTATAGATGAATGTTTTTAGTTAGCCTCTAAGGCAGAGGATAAACTGAAAAGGAGAGGGGATCAAAATAATAGAGGAAGAGGTGGCAAAAACAATAGAGGAAGAGGTAATTTTGGTAGAGGACAGCCAAACAAAGGTGAAAGTTCAAGTCAGCAAGAATCACGTTCTGATACAGAACAGAAAGGTGGTGGTTTTAGAGGTTGGAGAAGACCTAATGGCAAAGCCAAAGGTGGCAGTGTAGGTAGAGGACCTAGAGTCTTCACTGGAAGATGCTACAACTGCAATCAAGTAGGCCATACTGCAAGAAAGTGCCCTAAGAAGGCATCTAACTCTCATGATGGTGGGAGAAGGAACCAACTATTACAGGATGATGATTGTCAGAGTGTAAACTCACCAATTGGTAGTGTTGCACGAGTACTTGAAGGAGAGAGCATGATGATTAAGAGAACCCTAGTGAAGATGCCATTGAAGCAGGAGCCTCCACAAAGGAAGAATCTCTTTAGAACCCAAGGAGTAGCATATGGTAAGCTCTGTAAAATCATTGTTGATTCAGGTTCTACTAAAAATGTAGTGTCTACTGAAATGGTAGAAAAATGTAAATTGAAAAGATTGCCCCATATTAATCCTCACAAAATATCTTGGTTGAATAAGAATCAGAACTATTTGGTGGAAGAACAAACTTGGGTAGAGTTTGAACTAGGTGATTATAGGGATAAGGTGCTATGTGAAATTATTGCTATGGATGCTTGTCACCTTCTTCTTGGACGACCTTGGCAGTATGATGTGAAAGCATAGCATGATGGTGAAAAGAACACATATGTGATCACCAAGAATGGTAAGAAGTTTCAGATGGATCCCTTACCAGAGCAGGTTGGAGAGAAGAACAATGACAATAGTGTCATGTTAGTGAGTGGCAAGGAGTTCCTACAGCTCATGAAGGAGGAGGATACCTAAGGGTATGCACTGATGATGAAGCCTATAGATGTATCAAATTAGTGAAGCAAGAAGCAGAAGGAGATTCCATTGGAAGTGCAACAATTACTGGATAAGTATCAGGATCTTGTGGTAGAGGATACTCCTAACTCCTTACCACCTATGAGGGACATAAGTCATCAGATTGACTTGATTCTTGGAGCCACATTACCCAATAAAGCTGCCTACAAGTTGACACCACAGCAGAATGAAGAAGTAGGTAGACAGATTCAAGAACTTTTGGAGAAAGGATTGATTAGGAAAAGTCTCAGTCCGTGTGCAGTCCCTAGTATACTTGCTCCTAAGAAGGATGGAAAATGGAGATTATGTACAGATTCAAGGGCTATTAATAAGATCACCATAAGGTATAGATTTCCTATGCCAAGGATTGAGGATCTGTTGGACTATCTTGGTGGTTCATGCTACTATTCCAAGATTGATTTGAAATCTAGTTATCACCAGATCAGAATTAGGCAGGGAGATTAATGGAAGACTACCTTCAAAACAAATGAAGGTCTCTATGAGTGGCTTGTCATGCCATTTGGACTCAGCAATGCTCCAAGCACATTCATGCGGTTGATGAATGAGGTACTTGTAGAATTTATTGGAAAATTTGTTATTGTTTATCTTGATGATATACTGATTTTCAGCAAGACCAAAGAAGAGCATGTGAAGCATCTTGGACAGGTGTTGAAGAAATTGCATGAGAGTAAGTTGATGATCAACTTAGATAAATGTGATTTTATGAAAACTGAACTGGTGTATCTTGGCTTTGTGATTTCCAATGGCTGTTTGAAAATGGATCCTACAAAGATTGAGGCTATTCTCAATTGGCCTACTCCTAAGACAGTGGGAGATGTTAGAAGTTTCCATGGTTTGGCAACTTTTTATAGGAAGTTCATTAAAGGGTTCAGTCACATAAGTGCTCCTATTCTCAATACCATCAAGGGTGGAGTGAAGTGTAAATTTCAATGGACAAAACAAGCTGATGCTAGTTTTGAATTATTGAAAAAGAAAGTGGCTGAGTTACCTACTTTGGTACTTCCAGATTTTGACATAGTTTTTGTTGTGGAATGTGATGCAAATCAGCAAGCAATAGGTGTTGTTCTCAGTCAGGATAGACATCTAGTGGCATTCTTTTCCGAGAAGCTGAATGAGGCCAAACAAAGGTATTCTACCTATGACTTAGAGTTATATGCAATGGTGCAAGCTCTCAGAAAGTGGAGACACTATTTACTACCAAAAGAGTTCATTATTTTTACTAACAACCATGCTCTTAGCTTCCTAAATAGTCAGGAAAAGTTGAATCATAGGCATGTCAAGTGGATGGAACAATTACAGGCCTATACTTTCACTATTAAGCATAAAAAAGGTGTTACCAACAAAGTGGCGGATGCTTTAAGCAGAAGGATGCTGGTCATACAGGAAGTACAAATGGAAAGTATGGGTATAGAATGTCTGAAAGAGTTGTATAAGGAAGATGCAGATTTCAAGGCTGCCTATGAAGTGTGTGCAACTTTAGCTAACACTTTCCATGGTGAGTATTCTGATTTTGTGTTACAAGAAGGTCTCCTATTCAAAGGCAATTTATTATGTGTTCCTAAGTGTTCAATGAGGGACAATATTATCAAGGAGAAGCACAATGGAGCCTTAGGAGGACATTTTGGGTTGGACAAGATGTTGGAACAAGTCACCTAGTTCTACTGTTGGCCAAAGGTACAGACAGATGTGAGGAGGTATGTTGCAAGTTGTACCATATGTCAAAGGGCCAAAGGTATGTCTTCTAATGCCAGTTTATACCAACCACTACCCATTCCCAACAGACCTTGGGAAAGTATTAGTATGGACTTTGTGCTTGGTCTTCCTAAGACAACAAGGGGTGTAGATAGTGTTTTTGTCATTGTGGATAGGTTCAGTAAGATGGCTCATTTTGTGCCATGCAAATGCAGAACTGATGCATCGCATATTGCTGGTCTCTTTTTTAGAGAGGTGGTCAGAATTCATGGTTTGCCCCTTTCAATTGTCACTGATAGAGACTCCAAGTTTGTTGGTCATTTTTGGAGGACCCTATGGAGAAAATTGGGTACACAGTTGTCTTTTTCATCAGCCTACCATCCCCAAACTGATGGTCAGACTGAAGTTGTTAATAGGTCCTTGGGAAACCTTTTGAGATGCCTTACCAAACAGCATGGGTTAGCATGGGATTTAGTGATCAGTCAAGTTGAATATGCCTATAATGATTTAAGAAATAGAAGTATTGGGAAAAGTCCCTTTGAAATCATTTATGGTTTCCACCCCAGAGGACCACTTGAACTCAAAGACCTCCAAGGATGGGATAAAAGGAGTGCTCTAGGAGAAGACTTTGCTGCTACCATGAAAACAGTCCATGATCAGGTCAAGCTTTGGTTGGAGAAAACTGTCTCCAAGTACAAGGATAGGGCAGATCTGAAGAGAAGGGAGGTACAATTCAAGGTAGGAGGTCTGGTGATGGCCTATCTCAGGAAGGAAAGGTTGCCTAAGGGACAACCAACCAAATTGTTGATGAAGAAGATAGGACCGTGCAAAGTAGTGCATAAATTTGGTCCAAATGCGTATGAGATAGAATTACCCTCCGGTCTTGGTATCTCTCCCATTTTTAATGTTGCAGACCTGTTTCCTTTCAGACCTCCATTGCATGCTGAAGCTGGATCAAATGCTGTGATTGAAGATGAAGACTGGATCAGAGATTTACCACCAAGTAAGCCTTTACAATTGGAATGCATTTTGGATTCCAAAATTGTCAAGAAGACACGAAAGGGTGTGTACAAAGACTACTTGGTCAAGTGGCAGAATCTTCTTGATTCAGAGGCAACCTGGATGAGTGAAGCAGATATTCTGAAGCATGGGAAGACACTTCAGCAGTTAGCAACTCAAGGGACTTGAGTTTTTTTCCTACCAGGGGAGTATGGTGTAGGAGCACCTTCTCTGTAGTGCAAGGTCATATTTTCTTTTGTTGTTTCATAAGGCTCTTAAGCCATTTCATGTTGTAATAAGGGTCAGTTTGGTCCCATTGATGTAATTGTGCAAGGCAAACATGTAGTTTTTCTTATATGAAGGGTAACCCAACAGCTAACTGATTTGAATATCAGTTTGCACAGTTGGAGGGAAATAACTGCTCTCTACATCTTCTTTAGAGGCAAGCTGTATGTCACACGGGGAGAAGTGTGTGTTACAATAGAGATTTTGATGAATGAATAAAGAGAGTTCCTGGGTGTGATATATGTTGGTTTTCCTGTGTGTTCGTTGTATTTGCTATCTCTATTAAGATAGTGTGCATCCATGCCCTAATCTAGATGTTATCTAGTAGTTCTTAGTGTTCTATAGTGTGCAGATGGTGTATTACTAACATTTCCACATGGACTAGTTTGTAACCTGGGGGTTAGGGTTTGATTCATAAATGGAGACCCTTTCCTCTATCCACTGAAGTCCTGTGTAGTATCAGTGTGATGAGGGAGAGATATTTAGGTTTGTTGTTTCCTATATCCTCACCCAGGAATCCAGAGAACTCGACTGGATTTGACTAGACATCTCCATGTGGCTAGTCGAGAAATTGATGTGAAGTGATGGTGTTGATTTGGGATCAGATTGATGTAAGTAGTCAAGAGTTTGATACATGAATCGACCTAATTCTTATTCTGTTGAAGGGAACTCTGTATCGGGCGCCACAGAACAATTTGGAGTCCATCGGCGTAACACAGAGTATCGGAATAGCTCTTTGAAGGCCTTCCGATAGACAATGTCCACCCGATGAGTAGGCATCGGTGATAAACGGACCTTGTCTGACCAAGGGTGTATTTGTTCTAATATACACCACATTGTATAGTGTCGAAGACACATACAACCTTGTCTAACCGAAGACGGAGGAGTCTGGACCCCACACATTGCAAAGTGCATGAGTATGCATCGGCGTGACCTGAGGCAACAGGCTAAGGAAATTGCATTGGGCCGACGGTATAAGGTTTCACCGATCAGTGGGACAACCTCAAAGTATCACCGATGAAGAGTATCGGCATGAGGAACCTCATCAGGAGGAGACTTGGAGGTCTCAACGAAAGGTAGGGTCACACCGATGGAGGAGAGATAGTCGATCGGCGTGAGTTGCGGCTTTGGCGAATGAAAAAGAAGCTACGCCGATAGGGAGTTTCTAGCCGACAGTCCATGACATCGGTGAGGTGAGCCATCAGAACAACGGATTGGAGTCAGACCAACGTGGGAAGTCTGGTCGACGGAGGTAATTGACCGCAGAGGTTAAGTCGTGGCTGTAACGGTCATCAGGGAGAGGATAACGGTCGGTGTGAGAATTAAGAAGGAAACTGATAACACATGTCTGGGTGATGTACATAATGGTTTTGGTGAGAGATCGGTCGTCGAGGGAGAAAGAATGTGGGAAGGCTGATAACACATGTCTGGCTGATAAAGAAGGTAAGTTTGGTTTCAGTGAAACCTTGGAAGACCTCTTGCCGATAGGGAAGATATAGACACAGTTTGCTCGTTTCTGCTGGTACTCTGCACCAGTTTATCAGACTATGAAGCTTATTTCAACACATAAAATCTAACTTTACACACTGGATGTTTGGGTATGATTTTTACTTAGTAATACAATTAAGATCTAGCTAGAATCTTGTTCTGTTTTTGGATTTCTAGTGTATAGATTTGTAGCTCAAGTGTACAATGAACATAAGAGCATTAGGTTTTTTGTATTCTATGATGAAATGATTTATGTTGCCCTTTCTTTTTTTCCTTATTTTATTATGAATCACCTAAACCATGGAAGACGTGCATATATTATATATTAGTCTCATTATATAGCTATTGAGCATTTAACACTAGTCTAAGATCAAGAGCATGACAAAGGTGTTAGGAGTATCCATAATTTAAATATGTTCTATCTAAATTGAGAATTAAATAATCAATAAATGTATGGGAATGATATTCATATCCCCAATTCCATATACCTTTTGAATTGACTGTACTATGGTACTAGGCCAAGTCTTTAATAGATATCATATGGCATCACATTTATAAATGTACCCAAATCAACAAGACCTAGTTAATTAAATTCTTTCTAAATATCCTAATGGTGAGAAAGAGTAGAGGTGACTAATTTTTTCTTAGGTATATTTATGATCATATAAATATTCAATGTTTTATATATTTTGGTTGATTCCTTAGGTCATATAAATGTTCAATGTTTCATATATTTTGGTTGATTCCTTAGGTCATGTTAGTGCTTCAAATTTTAGATTTTTCTTTTCATTAGAGTTGAATTACATTAATTAATGACACATTTTCTTTAGTTCATTTTATGTCCTCAACTATGTTATAACATCGGTCTTTTATTGATCTAAGGTGTTATCCATATTGGGTGCTTGTATATTTCCTTTTTATTCTTGGGATACATTCAATCCCTTTGGTGGGGTTGATTTTTTTCTTGCATTAAGGTTTAGATGAAATGTGAGGTAAATTCACTAGGGTTAATGTTTTCAATGGTTTATTTTTATTTCTTCTCAAAGTATAATTTGCACCCTTATGATATTAATCATAACCATGAACATAATATATATTCCTCAAGCTCATATTATTCTTACCCAAGAACATTGTGTATTTTTAACTTGAAGGCATGCCTCTAGAACTTTTGTATCTAGTTTTACCTTGAATTTTTACATTACATCTATCTAACACAAGTTTGGTTCCAGTCTAATAGTGCTTCCCCATTTATAAACAATTGAAATGAACTCAAAGGAATTCAATTTTTAAAGAGTGCAAGAAAGAGATAACTTTAAATCTAATATTTAATATATCAATCACAAGAGTCTAAGGCTTATTTACTCTAGTCTTATAGAATTTTTTTCCAAATTGCATCAAGATTATTTTTTAAATTTTATTCTTCTTATTTAGAAGTTTCCATTTTCTTATGTTATTTCATATTCTATATTCCAATGATAGGTATATTCTAACCACGTTGAAATAGAAATTCACATGAACAACTAATGGTTTCTTGCTACCAACCTTGGAACTTTTCTCTACTTTTTCCTATTGAGTACATTTCTTGCCATGTGGTCCACTAAGATCTAATTTAATATTGATGTCAAATTTTGAATGTTAGATAACCATACAATATCCTCATTTTTTTGTCGAATAATAGGCATGCATGTATGGTGTTCCCTAGTTCTAACCGATTGAATATGTTTTAGAGTTCCATTTTGGTTTTTATGTTCTCCTCATTTCGTACAAACATTGAATGCTTAGTTAAGCTCAAGATTATCACTTGTTTCATCACTTGTTTTGAATCACTTGTTTCAAGCTTAAAGAACTTATCACATGTTTAATCATTCAAATCAATCATTAACACATATAATACAAGTATTGTTAAATGCATGATATTTTAAAAATATAATAATAATTCAATATCTGATGCATGTGCTCCTTAGATTACATAAGGAAAGTAACCATCATTATTAAACTTATTAATCAATAATGTTGCCAATATAATCCTATATATATATATATATATATATATATATATATGATGTAGCAGCATCCTTGATTTAAGAGCAATCTTGCATCAACCAAAAACATTTGCATTTCATTTTGTTTTCTTTCATTTTCGAGTTGAGTCAGTAGTTGTTTCAGTATTTTGGTCTGTATTCTACCGTAGTTTTATTTCAAACTTTGCAGATCTAGACTTAGCATCTAGACACATTCATGCATATCATATCTAAAATTTAGATCATTTGGATCAGGTACCGGAAAGATATCGCTATCAGAAGATTGATTGTTTTCTCATAATAAAGCATCTTGATAGTCTTAGACAATCAATGAAAGGAGAAGACCTGTGGAGCATTTCATGACTTGTGGAGCTAAATGACACATCATTCAATGTTGTTTGGATCATGGTCAACCTTCCCTAAGAACCACATGCTATTCCATCCATTTGTGGAGGAGTTCTTTATGATTAGGTTTGATCTATCTGTGTACACATGTTACATCTCTTCCATTGGAGTTTGTAGCCATCCTTGGCTGACGCGGGGGAATCTTGTGTTCTGGAGATGATATATAATCATGTAATAGATGCATAGGAAAGTAGTCATTAATAGTGAATCATAAAGAGATAGATAGCTAGTTTGAATTATTTGCAAAGGTACTTCAAAGTCATATCTTACGCACATACTATAACTGAGGAATTAGGCTTGTGAGCCCTAATTGTAAGCTCTCATGTTGTCAGCATGTTTATATTTTAAATCTATGATATACTAAAGGACTAGATCTACATTTGCCTTATATAATTGAGTTTTTTCTATTGTATTTACTCTTGTTGCACAGTCTAGACTGTTCAATTTGTGGACCTTCCTAACCATGACTACACCAAGTGGTATCAGAGAGAAGTTTGAATCTTCTAAGAAGTGAATTGAGAAAAGTTGGCAAAGGAATTCCATAAGATCTTGCTATGAATAGATTGTTGAATCTAAGGCAGACTACTTGTGTTGTCAACTAATCATCGATTGTGAGGCAATTGTCACCTTGTAGCCCGATCACTGAATTTGAGGCAGTTACACTTGATTCTAGGAAGAAATACTGCCAAGGAGAATATCTGATGTTGGTACTATGGCTGGAAGAATGGATGAGATGATGGAGATGATGAAAACAATGCGAGTTCACTAGGATGTTGTTGAAGAAGATCAAAGAAGGGGATTGAAACCTTGACCTAATGTTGAAAGTGATGATGATGAATTCTAATATGTTGATCAAAATGAAGTAACCCTAGTGTTAGGGTTAGCCGATAGAAGATCTCAATTAAATGCAAATAAAGATTAAACAGAGGAATGGAAATACATAGAAATAATAACAGCAAGAGACAAGTTTTAAAGTGGTTCACCCAAACTCAGGCTACATCCACCAAACAGAGAGTCCAATATTAATATCCAGTAAATCAAACTGATTACAACCAGCAATCCCTGCAACTCATACCGTTGTAAATGCTACAATACAATATCAATGGAAACCCTAACCCTTAGCCTAATTTATCAAGCTTTTTGTTGGTTACAAAAATAGGGTTTTTTTATGTCGGCCAATGAAAAATAACTCCTAATGCCTTAATAAAATAATAAAAAACCATGTGAGGTTTCAAGGGCATTGCCCCCAATCCCCCACAGGGGCGCTGCCCCTAGACCCCACCCTATATCATGATAAGGAGCGTGCCAGGGGCACTACCCCTGGACCCTGCAAGGGGCACTGCCCCTTGACCTGTCTTGGGGGCACTACCCCCAAACCCCCGCAAGGGGTGCTGCCCCTTGACCCCATAGGAATTTGGGGGGAAACCACGCTGATAAAAGTGGGGTAAATTTAACCTCTGAGTCTAATTAGGCTCTATATAACAATAATCTCCCACTTGGAGGCTAATCATAACACTGCTGACCCTGTAGCTCCCAATGGAAATAAGCACCTTGGACTCTGTTGTTCTGATTTTATTTTTAGTCTTGAAGACCAACTGAAGTTGAAGAGGAGCTCATCTTCTCCCTTGTCACTACCTTTGTAAACATATCCACTAGATTTTCATCTATATGTATCTTTTCCATCCTTAACTATCCATCATCCAACACTGAACGAATGAAGTGATACCTCAACTATATGTGTTTGGTCTTTGAATGCAAGGTAGAATTCTTTGCAAGATGTATGGCACTCTGACTGTCTATAAACAAATAACTATTAGCTTGATGTTTGTCCAATTCTTCCATGAAAGATTGCAGCCATATCATCTCCTTGCTTGCCTCTATTGCAACTACATATTCTGCCTCTGTGGTGGATAAAGAAACCACCTTTTGCAACCTAGAAATCCAACTCACCACTGTCCCACCTACAGTAAAGACATAACCTGTAGTACTCCACCTGGTATCAGTATCCCCTACCAAATCTGAGTCTACATAACCTGCTAAATCTATATTAGATCCCCCAAAACATAAGTGTTTATTGGATGTACCTCTCAAATATCTAAGAATTTATTTTACTACATTCCAATGCTCCAATCTGGGATGACTCATATACCTGCTGATGACTCCTACAGCATGTGCAATATCTAGTCTTATGTATACCATGGCATACATTAAACTTCCTACAGCTGAAGCATATGGTACCTTGGACATTTTATCTTCCTCCTCTTGTGTCTTAGGACACATCTCCTTAGTCAATTTCACATGACTAGGAAAAGGTGTACTAACATCTTTTGCATTCTCCATATGGAATCTCTGCAACACCTTTTCAACAAAATCAACTTGAGATAAAGTCAATTTTCTGTTCTTCCTATCTCTACAAATTTTCATACCAAGGATTTGTTTTGCTGCCCCCAAATCCTTCATAGCAAATGACTGTGCTAACTGTTGTTTTAACTCTCTTATGTGATCCATGTTAGACTTAGCTACAAACATGTCATCAACATATAAACATAAAATAATGTATCTGTCATTATCCAACCTCTTAAAATAAACACAATGGCCAGAATTACACCTGTTGTAGCCTTGCTCATCCATAAAACTATCAAATTTTAAATACCATTCCCGAGGTGCTTGTTTCAAACCATACAAACTCTTCTACAATCTGCACATCTGTTTCTCCTTACCTTTGACCTCAAATCCTTGGGGATGTTCCATATCTATCTCCTCCTCCAAATCACCATGGAGAAAGGCAGTTTCCACATCTAGCTGTTCCAAATGCAAATCTTCAACAGCCACAATACTTAAAACAGTACGAATAGAAGTCATCTTAACAACCGAAGAAAAAATCTCAGCAAAATCAATGCCCTTTTTCTATACATATCCTTTTACAACTAACCTGGATTTAAATCTTTTCTTACCTCCATCTTCCTCTTTCAGCCTATAAACCCATTTGTTTGGTAAAGTCTTTTTACCTGCAGGCAACTTACATAATTCCCAAGTCTAATTTTTTAGCAAGGAGTCCATTTCTTCTTTCATTGCATGCTCCCACTGAACCTTCGTATCCACCTACATAGTTTTATTATACCCTTTTGGTTCACTAGCATCTATCAACAAAATAGAATACAAAAAGGTTGAAAACCTTTCAGGAGGTCTACTTAACTTTGCTGACTGTCTAACATTCACTGGAATTTGTGGTATTTCTTGTTGCTGTTGCAGAGCATGAGGAACCACTAGAACATCACTATTTAGAGTATTATCTAGCACCACATAATCATTTTCTTTCTTCTCATGTTGTTGCAACTGATCTTTGTACAACACCTTCTCATTGAATACAACATCCCTACTTCTCACAATTTTCTAATTTTTAAAATCCCAAAGCCTATAACCAAATTCATCAATACCATATCTAACAAAAGTACACTTTTTTGATTTTGCATCCAGCGTGGTTCTATTTTCAGAATCTACATGTGCAAATGCTTCACATCCAAAGGTTTTGAGAAAAGAATAACTCACCTTCTTACCTGTCCATGCTTCCTCTAGAATACCACAACCCAAAGGAACTGAAGGAACTCTATTAATTAAATATACAATAGTGTTGACAGCCTCTATCCACATGTTTAAAGGTAGCCCAACATGCAATCTCATGGTCCTTACATGCTCCATTATTGTCCTATTCATGCGTTCAGCCACTCCATTCTCCTGTGGAGTCCCTAGAACCATTTTCTGCCTACAGATTCCATTAAAGGAACAATAATCCTCAAATTATTTGTTGCAATACTCACCACCATTATCAGATCTGAGACATTTTAATCTTTTACCCGTCTCATTCTCAACCAAGCTTCTCCATTTCTTAAATATTTCAAATACATCAGAATTCTACCTAAGGAAATAAATCCAAACCTTCCTAGTTGCATCATCTATGAATGTAACATAATACCGAGAGCCACCAAGAGAAGATACCTGAGCCAATCCCCATACATCTATACACAAGCCCCAACTTTTCAACTTTCTTTTGCTTCCCATCCTTGAGAAAACTGACTCTTTTGTTTGCCATACACACAACTTTCACAGAAATCCATATTAATACATTTCAGACCTGGTAAAACTTTCTTAGAATGAAGTAACTTCATACATTTTTCACTCATATGCCCAAGTCTGTTATGCCACAGTGTTGTCTCAGAACCTGCAGCAATTGTTTCAGTCTCTTCCTGCGAACATGTAGCAACTATTCCTGAACCTATTTTTTTTCTTTGCAACAGTTAAAGTAGAAGGAATAGTATGACCTGTACAAAGATATAAGGTGCCTACTTTCACACCTTTTGCTACTATTAAGGCACCTTTTGAAACCTTCCAATTTTTATCAGTAAATGTAACAATGCAACCTTCTTCAACTAGCTGCCCTACTGAAATTAAATTCCTACTGAGCCTTGGAACGTGCCTTACCTCTTGTAGTAGCCAATGATTCCCATTCTACAACTTAATCCTAATTCTTTCCTTTCCAACAATCTGACAGGGTTCATTATCTCCCAAATAAACTAGCCCAAAATCCCCTTAGACATAATCAAGAAAATAACTTCTATGGGGTGTAGAATGAAATGAGCCCCTGAATCTAAAACCCATGAATCATTAGCATTATCTAGGGAAAGAATCAAAGCATCATCCTTTAGATTTATTACTTACCACATTTGCCTCCTTATTGCCTTCTTGTTTGTCTGCTTCTTTATTCTTCCGAGACTAGCAATCTTTCTTTAGATGACCTGGTTTCCCACAGTACCAGCAATCCTTCTGTCCTCTGGTTTGGGATCTCTTATCCTTTGATTTTCCTCATGACTTCCCATGACCTCCAGAACCTTTTCCTCTCTCCTTTGATCTTCCCTTGCTTTCTGCATTCAAAATACTACCTGATGTGGACCCTCCTAAGCTTTTCCATCGCATTTCCTCGCTAAGGATAACACCAATGACATCATCAAATTTCAAAGTGTTTGAACCAGAGACAGAGTTACTTACAGCCATTACCAAGCTATTCCAACTTTTTGGCAAAGAACATAAAACCAAGAGAGCCCTCACCTCTTCATCAAATTTCACTTTTACAGAAGTTAACTAACTGACAATTGTATTAAACTCATTTAAATGATCTGTCACAGATCCACCTTCAATCACTTTTAGATTAAACAAACGGTTCATGAGAAATACCTTATTTGAGGATGAGGGTTTTTCATACAATTTAATCAAAGATTTCATCAATTCACTTGTTGTCTTCGCTTCTATTATATTGAATGCCATAGATGGTGCCAAGCACAACCGAATGGTTCCTAGTGTCTTTCTACCTAGAAGTTCCCAATCCTGATCCATCATTCCTATCAGTTTCTTGGATACTCCTTCCAATGGCCTCCATAAATCCTTCTGATAGAGATAACCCTCCATCTACATCTTCCATAACTAATAGTTCTACCCATTGAATTTATCAACCTTCATTTTACCCGCATCCGCCATTGCTCCCACTCAACCATGAGACTTTCCTGTAGATGATAATTAAACACAACCCACTCTGATACCACTTGTTAGGGTTAGCTGGCAAAAGATATCAATTAAATGCAAATAAAGATTAAACAGAGGAATGGAAATACATAGAAATAATAACAGCGAGAGACAAGTTTTAACGTGGATCACCCAAACTTGAGCTACATCCACCAAATAAAGAGTCCAATATTATTATCCAGTAAATCAAACTGATTACAACCAGCAATCCCTGTAACTCAATACCACTGCAAATGCTATAATACAATATCAACGGAAACCCTAACCCTTAGCCTCTTTTATCAAGCTTTTTGTTGGTTACAAAAATAGGGTTTTTTATGTCAACCAATGAAAAATAACTCCCGATGCCTTAATAAAATAATAAAAAACCATGTGAGGTTTCTGGGACATTTCCCCCAAGCCCCCACGGGGGCACTGCCCCTCGACCCCGCCCTGTATCACGATAGGGAGCGCACTAGGGGCGCTACCCCTGGACCCCACAAGGGCCGCTGCCCCTTAACCCCGTAGGAATTTGGGGGGAAACCACACTAATAAAAGTGGGGTAAATGTAACCTTCGAATCTTATTAGGATCCATATAACAACACGATAAAGAAGAAGAATCAAATCAAGTCAAGATATTGTGAGCTATTTCAAAGATTGGGAAAAGACCTAGAGTTGATGTACCAAATTATACTGGTAATTTGAATCCTGAGGAG
This sequence comes from Cunninghamia lanceolata, assembly GCA_027924645.1. Classification (NCBI taxonomy): domain Eukaryota; kingdom Viridiplantae; phylum Streptophyta; class Pinopsida; order Cupressales; family Cupressaceae; genus Cunninghamia; species Cunninghamia lanceolata. Next base: position 6,331,791 of record BSBN01000739.1, read on the forward strand.
CTGATTGAATGGATAAATGACCTAGAAGAATACTTTGAGTATGAAGAAATTGAAGATCTAGAGAAGGTAAAGTTTACAAAGACAAAGTTGAAAGGACATGCTGCTATATGGTGGAAATAAGTTCAGTTGGATAGAAATAGAAGAGGAAAAGAAAAATTACAAAGTGGGATAGAATGGTGACAAAATTAAAGAATTAGTTTATACCTATTGACTATGAGTTGGAACTATTGAAGAGATTGCAAAACCTGAGACAAAAGGAGAAATCTGTGGAGTACACTGAAGAATTTCATAAGATGATCATAAGGATAGGACATAGTGAAGCAAGCAAGGAGAAAGTGGCTAGATACATCGATGGACTAAGATTGAACATTCAAGAAGAACTGAGTTTGGTGAGGATGACAATATTGGAAGAAGCATATCAGTTTTCCTTAAAAGTTGAAGAAAAGTTGAATAAGAGGCATGATCAGAGACAAAGAGGTAGAGGAGGTAAATTTCAGAGAAGTCAAACATTTTCCAGAGGAGAGAGATCATTTTTGAAGTAGAACAGACAAGAAAACACATTCAAGAAGGAGGACAGAGATAATAATGCATACTGGAGAGATGATAAAACATTCTACCACAGAGGAAACCCTAGTCCATACTAAAGTGAAGGATGCAAAAGAGAATGAAGAGGACCTGATAGGAAAACATTCAAAGGAATCTATTTTAAATGTGGAGGTGAAGGACATAAAGCATTTGAATGTAATCAAGGAAGTACAAGCAAGAAGACAGAGAACAGTGAAAGAGCAGCCTATGTGGAAGAAGAACCTATTGGATCACCTAGTTCAGTTGGTAAACCTAAGAAAGGAGAATCACTTGTCATGAGGAAAGCATTATTTCAAGCAAAGATAAATGAGGAACCACCGCAGAGGAAAAGCTTGTTCAGAACCATATGTAAATCAGGAGGTAAATGTTGTAAAGTTGTAATTGATAGTGGTATTTCAAATAATTTAGTTTCAGAGGAGATGGTGACTAAGCTGAAGTCAGAAAGATTGAAACATCCTAAGCCATATCAAATAGCATGGATTCAAGATGATCATAAGGTATTGGTGAGTGAACAATGTTTGGTGATATTTCATATTGGATCTTATCATGATGAAGTATTGTGTAATATTATGCCTATGGATGTTTGTCATATTTTATTGGGTAGACCATGGCAATATGATAGGAAAGCTATACATGATGGAAGAAAGAATACATATACTATAACATCAAATGGAAAGAGAATTACTTTGATTCCTTTGGAAGATGATCCTAAGAGTGAAGTATGTGGAAATTCTAGAATCAGTTTGGTAGATGGAAGAAATTTTCTCAATGGTTTGAGACATGAGAATATGTGTTATGCTTTGATCCCTAAGAAGCCTAAAAATCTAAATAGTAGAGAATAACAACTCGAGCGGATAACTGAGTTGCTAAAAGAGTATGAAGACATCATATCAGATAATGTACCTAAAGGATTGCCACCAATCAGGAGTATCAGTTATCACATGGATCTTATACCTAGAGATAGTTTAACTAACAAAGCAGCACATAGAATGACACTGGCAGAGAATGAAGAATTGAATAGATAGATACATCAGTTGTTGAGGAAAGGTTTGATCAAAGAAAGTTTGAGCCCTTGTACAATACCTGCAATGTTATCACCAAAGAAGGATGGAGAATGGAGAATGTGTATAGACTCTAGAGAAATAAACAAGATCACAGTTAAGTATAGAATTCCTTTACCTAGGATGGATGATATTATGGATTGTTTGAGTGGAGCAAAATATTTTACAAAAATAGACTTGAAGAGTGGATACCGTCAGATTAGAATCAACGAAGGAGATGAATGGAAGATTACTTTTAAGACAAATGAAGGATTGTATGAGTGCCTAGGGTTGCCTTTTGGATTGACAAATGCACCCAGTACTTTCATGAGATTGATGAATGAAGTTTTGAATAAATTCTTGGGTAAGTTTGTTATTGTATATTTGGATGATATTCTAATTTTTAGTAAGACAAAATAAGAACATTTGTGGCACCTGAGACAAGTATTGCAGAGACTGAGAGAAGAGAAATTGTTGATAAACATTAAATAGTGTAGTTTCATGAAGGAAGAGTTGGTATATACTTGGGATTTGTGATTTCTACGGAAGGATTGAAAATGGACCCTGAGAAAGTAAGAGCAATTGTTGAATGGCCTACACTTGAGAGCATTGGAGAAGTCAAATCATTTCATGGATTAGCTAGTTCTATCAGAAGTTCATCAGAAATTTTAATTCAGTATGTAACCCTATGATAGAGACAATGAGAGGTGACAGAAAAGATTTTAAGTGGACATCAGGAGAAGATAAAAGTTTTAAATTATTGAAGAAGAAAGTGACAGAGCAACATGTGCTAGCATTACTAGATTTGAATAAGGTATTTCAAGTAGATTGTGATGCAAGTGGAAATGCAATAGGACCAGTGTTAGGTCAAGAAGGTAGACCTATAGCATATTTTAGTGAGAAGTTGAATGATGCAAGGAGAAGATATTTAGTTTATGATCAAGAGTTCCATGCCATAATTCAAGCCTTAAAGAAGTGGAGACATTACTTGTTGCCTAAGGAGTTTGTGTTGTATATAGATCATCAATCTTTGCAGTATTTGAATAGTCAAGGAAAGTTGAATCAAAGACATATGAGATGGGTAGAGTTCATGCAGAGTTCTACTTTTGTGTTAAAGCATAGGAGTGGAAAATCAAACAAAGTTGTAGATGCCTTAAGTAGGCTAAGGAACTTGCTGACAGAGATGAGAGTTGAAGTATTAGGGTTTAAGGAATTGAAGAACATGTATGAGGAAGATTTTGATTTTGCAGAACCTTGGAAAGCATGTAAGGAACCTATTGTGATAGATAGGAGTAAGTTGTTGGACTATTTCATTTAGGAAGATATGTTGTTCAAAGGAAACTAGTTATGCATACCTAGGAGTTCAATGAGAGGCAATTTGATCAAAGAGAAACACAGTGGTGGATTGGCAGGACATTTTGGCATTGATAATACAGGTGGCTTTGGTAAGTGAGAATTACTTTTGGCCTCAGATACATAAGGATGTTAGGAAATTTGTGCAGAGTTGTAGAGTATGTCAAGTTTCAAAAGGGAGTAGTCAGAATATTCGTTCACATTCTACCGCAATTTCATTTCAAACCTTGCAGAGCTAGACTTAGTATCTAGACACATTCATGCACAGCATATCCAAAATTTAGATCATTTGGATCAGGTACTGAAAATATATCGCTATCAAAAGATCGACTATTTTCTTAGAATAGAGCCTCCTAACAGTCTTAAACAATCAGCTAAATGAGAAGACCTACGGAGCACTTCATGATTTGCGAAGCTAAATGACACATCATTCAATGTTGTTTGGGTTGTAATTGACCTTCCCTAAGAACCGCACGCTATTCCATTCACTTGCGAAGAAGTTCTTTATGATTAGGTCTGATCTATCCATGTACACACATTACATCTCTTCCATTGGAGTTTGTCGCCATCCTTGACCGACGTAGAGGAATCTTGTGTTCCAAAGATGATATATAATCATGTAATAGATGCATAGGAAATTATTCATTGATAGTGAAACATATAGAGATAGATAGATAGTTTGAATTCTTTGCAAAGGTGCTTCAAAGTCACATCTTGCACATTTACCGTAACTAAGGAATCAGGCTTGTGAGCCCTAATTGTAAGCCCGTATGTTACCTGCATGTTTGTATTTTGAATCTATGATATACTGAAGGACTAAATTTGCATTTGCCTTATATAATTGAGTTGTTTCTATTGTGTTTACTCTTGTTGCATAGTTTGGACTGTTCACTTTGTGGATGCTCCTAATCATGACTGCACCAATATATATATATAAGATTAGGTATATAAATTTTGACAGTATTTATATCATTGAATGTATATATATCATGTGATATATATATATATATATATCATCATCAAATATATATTGTTAGAACACATGAAATCAACTAAGAGGTGGGTGAATCAGTAGATCAAAAATACTTCAAAACTTCTAATCTATAGAAAGTAGACCCAAAATAACTTTCAGTGCTTAAGCAAGAACAATACGAGATCATACAGACATGAACACCAGATATACAAGCAAAACTGAAAGATGGGAAAAACCATGGTGAAAAAGATTCTACTAGGATCTAGCATCCTAATCTAGCCTCACAAAATAAACCATTAATTACAATGTTTTAAGGGAACCCACCCTAAGGAGTTATCGAAACCCTGATTTAAGAGCTCCAACTCTAAGGAGACTACAATCCCCTAAACTAAGCACTAACTTAGTCCATAAGAGGCACCAACCTTTGAATCTTTACAAATTCAAATATGCAGACATTTGGTTCTTCACAACCCTCAAATACGTCTATTCAATTCATACATTGTCTTCTCTTCTCACTCAACTCACCCAGATACTCTTTGTTCTTATTAAGACACACTTCTTCAATACACTCTCAAAACATCATTACATCCTCTGTTATCATTAACATGATGGCATACCATCCACACAAAGAACAAATCAAAAGAAAAGTACAGCTCCCCATATTTAACACTTTCTTGAGAAAGAAAATATCCAACGAATTCACAACCACCCCTTTGATCTTTAGAACTAAATGTATGGAAATCCAACATGCATCCTACATAGTTTGAATCAAAACACCAACAAAAGATCATTTGATTCAAAACAATTGCATAACCATAATATGTTGGGGAAAACTAAAAATCATCAAAATCACAACTACAATTATCCAACAAAACTTCAATTGATCTAGCCATTCGCTCAACTGATCAACTCGATCTTAGAGCATTGAATCCTAAAAATCCACACTCTGTAGCTTCTTCTGTTATAAAAACTAAATCTGTGGAGTTTCATAGATCAGGCTTCTGAGCTACCGCCTTCCTTCATGGAGGTGCTATAAGCTTACCTTTGATTCCATTATATTCTTCCTTTGTAACTTTATCGGGCATCGGGCTTCTTGTTTTTCCTCTTATTTATTACACATAAGACTTTATGCCTTTTTCCTTCATGGAATATCCATGTGGCACCCTTTCCACAGTTCTATAGGAGGGTTTACCCCTTTCAAATGTGTTCCACAGAATGATAGAAAACACCAGAACAGGCCACATAAGATCGGCAAGCCCCATACCTCACATACCTAGGCACAAGATTGTCCACATGTCACCTTTCCTCAGCTCCATGGGTATGCTTTACTCCTTTCTAATTTACTCCGTGGAATGGCAAAATATGTTCAATAGGCCATCAAATGTATTTCCTTAGCTTTTTCGGACTTTTCTCTTTGGGAATTCTATCTTCCAGCTTCCCCTTTGAGAATGGAATAAAGAACAAATCTGAACTCTGATCTTCAATTGTCTTAGACAAAATTGGAGCTTTGTGATCTGGCCATCCAAATCGAGCCTTCCTTCTTTCCTCAACAAGGAGGAGTAAGGCAACTCTGAACTCCCATTTCCTTACACTTTGTTGAAGCTTCCTTTTCAAGCCTTTCTTATCTCTTCAATATAGAGAACGAGTAGGGACAAAACCCCGAACTCTGTTGAACTCCAAAAGGAATAAGGCTGAAACTCTGAACTCTAAAAAATTGCAGAAAACAAGTAAGTCGACTTTGTCACTTAGTCTAATTAACTTTTTGGCCTTAGACTCATCAATGACAACACTTGAACACTTTCCTTTGACATCAATGACAATAATTCAACATATGTATATATATATATATATATATATATATATAAAACATCAAGTATATAAATTTTGATAGTATGTATATCATCATGTGTATATATTATGATATATATATATATATATATCACCCGGTATATATAAATTTTGACAGTATGTCCAAAATCTCTACTTTCGTATGAAACCTCCAGTCAAGTTTTAAAATTTTCATTGTAAGAAACAACAAAAATGCCTTTCAACACAACAAATTAGGGTTTATGCCAAATTTAATTAGGGTAAATGTAGTTCATAGTTTGCCACCATGAAAATGGTGGCAAACTATGTTTACCTCAAAACACATAGTAGCATCTTTGCTTGAATGTCTAAAGGTCCCTCCAACACAGGTCGTTGGCTCTGTTGTGCTTTCCTTCACCTGTAGGTCCACAACTCGCTCTTTCTCTTTCACTAAAATTAGCTAACAAAACAAAGTTGTTGGCTCATATAGCGATTAAAAAAAATTAAAATAATACCTTCAAGAAAAGATTTTCTTCACTTGAAGGTATTATTTTAATGTTTTTTTAAATAACCGCAAACCTTCGCTCAAAGATGACCTTCGTTCAAAGATATTTCTTCGAACAAACATTATTGCGCAGAAACCTTCGTTCGTAATTACCTTCGTTTGAAGAAATATCTTCAAATGAAGGTATTTGATGCTTTTTGTCCCCCTCCCTCCTAATTTTTTCATGTCCCAAGTTTGGGACCAAGTATTATGATTTTACCCTTTACTTCTTGTGATAAAAAAGAATATAGTGAATTTGTCAATTATTTGTAATTATTTTTCAAATGTTATTTATTACATTTAGATTGGGATGTTACACTCAGAAAGTGGATAAAGAAGTCAAGCTCTATGGACATTGATTTTATTTGGTGTAAGTTTTTGGAACTTTAGAAGCAGATAAGGTCTGATCCTATTGTGGATGCTTCAACTTTTTTGGACCCACTCCCATTACATTATCACACCAAAAATCACTCCAATGGTAAAAGTCTTCTTCTTGAAAAGGAGGATGAAAGCTCAGATGATGAGGGAACTTTTCCCTTCATGGATGAATTAGATGTTGTGATTCTTGATTTCTGTTGCCATGATGATGTGGTCATTCCTATTAAGAAGTGCTCAGTAGCTCAATCTATGAGTTGCATCTCAAAACTAAAAATTAACATCTGAAGGAAGAAGAAAGGATAAAAATATGAAGCAGAGAAACTCTTGCTTGAAGGAAGAGATGTTGTTGAGGAGGAAACTCAATGGACCATAGATTCTCTTCTTACTAGGAGTAGAAGGAAGGGCTTAGCAAAGCAGGCCTGATGGTTCACCTGTGTCTATAAATGGTTAACTGATTATGTTTAGTTTTTGACTCTTTGTCTTCTTTTTTGATCTTACTCTAAATTTTTGTTCATAGTCTTTGATAGGTTCTATAGGCCTTTTCTTTTCCTCTAAGTTAGCTTTATTTATTCTTTGTGCTCCTCCTTTGTGTGTCTTAACCGATTCTATTATTTTTCATTTTCTATTTAATGAGAGTGGGCCCAAACCCCACAACTTGCCTATTAAAAAAATTGTATCATTTAATTATCAAACTCTTTCCCTTTAATGGATTTTTCTTGACCTATTATACAATCAATATTATTAATTTTACAACAAAATAGAATGACCTAAATTGTAGAAAATCATGTGATATAGTTTCTAACCTTCTAAACAAGTATGATGATATCATATTGAGGTCCATTCAAAGAGGAAAGTAGATTTATAGTAGCCCCAATAGCTAATTTCTCCTTGGTTTTGATGAAACCTAAATGTAGTAGGTTATACCATCTTGGAAGATCCATTTCAAATAAATAAGAAAATCCAAACTAAAAATAAATGAAAATAAAATTTTATTTGTCTCATTAATACTACACAATTTTAGGTGCTTCTACAAATCTTATGTTGTCTCCATAGAACATTGGGCTTACGTATTGATGACCACTCTTGGATTGCAATAATTGCATGATATGAACAAAATGGATTTGTTGAAAAGTTTTTTCCATAACCTTTAAAAGCATTCTCCATGTTTGCACTAAATGGACTCTTTGGAATAAGATATGGAAATCCATCAAAACATAATGGAAGCAGGATTTTGTTAGCTACTATAGTTGGAAATGCTCTAGTAGATATGTGTGCAAAATGTGAAAGCATACTTAAGGTAGTAAACTATTTGATAGAATGCCTCAAAGAAATGTGGTCTCATGGATTGCCATATTTGCAAGATTGCACAAAATGAATATTTTTAAAAGGATTGACAAAATTTCAAGAAAAAACAATTAGGAGGTGTAAATCCAAATTCCACAACTTTTGCCAACATCTTGCTTGCATATGTCAAAAAGGGAGCTTTGGAATAGGTTATGGACATCTATCAAAAGATAAAGGGGGATTTTTGTCAGATATTATTTAAGAACACTACCAACATTTTTAAGGCATGCACATAAGCTACATGTACTTTTGCAAATCCATACATATGCTCTCTTTCTTGTTTTATAAGAAACTTTCTCTCCTTGCAACTTAATATCACATCCTCACTGTCAAGATTTGATGTTCATACAACCCAACCTTTATGAGTGAAGCAAATGTGAATCTTTTATGAGTAAAGACAAAGTGGAACATGGTGATGTATTCCAGAGAACAATGTGTTGCATTTGAAATCTTTGGAAGAAAAATCCTAAATAACTAGAGGCCTATAATGTAACATGCCATGAAAAAATATAGGTTTTGATGGTAGGGTATGCATTGTAGTGCTTGTTGCACATGATCAAAGTAAACAAAGAAAAAACTTACAAATGGAATGAAGCACCACATTACTACCAATAATCCTTTTCCAAATACACCTATATAGTTATGTGCCATGATACATTTTTTCAAACTATTGCAAAGGCGACAATAAATATTTTCTCTTTGCACTCTTCCACGCACAAACAACATTAACAACCTAACGAAACAATGAAAGCATCCAAAGAATTATGTCCTTAGGATTATCTTTGATGCTCAATGATTTAGAAACTTTAGAATACATTCTTAATATTTTATTTCACGAGATGCTATTAGATGCCATTTTTTTGCATTTTTTAAATGAAAAAATAGAATTCCTCTAAAAATAATTATCCATGAATAATATTTTTAGAAATAGATTTGAAAACATCAACTAAATAAAGGAACATTAGAAAGAGTGTTTAATTTTTACTTTCTACATGATATTTTTTTAAAATGATGAAAACAATAGTTTCCCTACCCTTCATAGTAAACCTTCGTAAAATCGATTAGAAATCGGTTATGCTTATATACATGTAAATAGCACAATCTATTAAAATGTTGGCATTGAAATGTAGAAGGCACATGGTCATAAATTTTTAAATAGCCTACATGACAATGCGTTAGTTGTTTAGTGAGGCATCCTTTGACAAGGATTAATGCCATGGTCTCATGCAACTGCATAAGTAGATTTTTTTGCTTAAATTTGAGCAACACGGGTGTGCAAATTTTAAATTATGTATAAAGGATAATTTTGAATTTTTCCCTATTATAGTGGAGCAACTATAGTTTAGGAACTGAAAATACGATGTTAAAAAAGGGGACTAAAATTATGGGACAACTACATAATGAAAAAATATACCATATCACTATATATATTTCCTTCTCTCTTTTTTGAATTTTCCTCTAAATTTTACCTCCTAAATTTTCTTTATTAATAAATAGTTTATTAATATTTTTTTTTAATTAATATATAAATAAAAGAATTACAATTTAAACTAATGGCTTAAAATAAGCCGAAAAATAAAATATTCATGGGACCACTAGCCTCACAAAAGACTCCACTGCTCATGGGACCCTGCCGTATTAAAAGTCTTTAGAGTGGAAGACGGACGGAAGGTAAATAACCTCCGATTGTACCGTGAGAATGGAGAGCGCCACAGGCAACAGAGAAAGCTACAAATATATATGGTCCGTTCGTTTTTTCTTTATTTTACTATCCTTTCTGCACATGTTCTTTCTTGTTAATTATCACAAGCAAGCTCTAATATCCAGAGAGCTTTCAATATTCGAATAACAAGGGAGGTTTCGATTTTCGAGTTAACAGAGAGCTTTTAAATATATATATTAGGGGCTTGAGACGGGAAAACACGCAAAAACAATGGAAATTTTGCCAGACAGAAAAAGGTAAATCTGCACCATTTTGTAATCTTGGATACAAAAAATTATTTTCCTTTTCTTGCATGTATTTCTTTTTCAATTTTGGTTTCTAGGGCCAGATTTATTTCAGTTTGTTGCTCATCAGCCATTGAGTTTTCTTTTGGATTTTGATACATGTTGGTCATTATGTTTTCTGTTGTAAAAGAAAATCGAAATCGAGCTGGAGTACGACAAATGTGGCAGGTGCGTGTGCGATCCTGGTGCTTTCCCTCCTCCCTCCCCGGCTTATTGCACAAGCCCATACAAGTTTTATCTTCAACCAATTTAATACCTCGTCCCTCGAATTGTTTGGGAATGCTTCAGTGATATCCAATGCCATCTCCCTTAATCATGGATACGAATACAGTATCGGCCGTACTTTTTATCGACATCCTGTACGTATGAAAGATCGTGCTTCTCTCAACTCTGTATTGTCTTTCAGCACAAGTTTTGTGTTTAGCATTGTTCCTTCAGATTTACGAAAGGGATTTGGTATGGCGTTTATAATGAAATCGTTGGTTTTATGACATATCATAATTTGTTATTGTAATCCAAGCTGATACGTATGCCTGGTTATTTGTAAAATTTATCTCCAGAAATTTAGCAAATCAACATATCTATGCTTCATGTTTGGTTATACTATTGATTTTCCAATAAAATGTCTGGATATTTATTTATTTACCCGAACTGAAATATTTTATTTGTTTTCAATTTCCAAACAGTCATTTTAATTTGACTAATTAAAATCTTCAGCTTATGCTACTACCGTTTACTTCAAATCACTTCACTTTTGAAGTAAGTATTAAAATCTCCTCCTCCACATGTTCAAATCCTTTCTTCGTCCTATTCGACCAAATATCATTTCCTTCCGAACACAATAAAAATCTCCTTTCTTCGTCCTATTCGACCAAATATCATTTCCTTCCGAACACAATAAAAATCTTCTTTACGTCTTCGACTTTATTTGAGGCCTCAATGCAATCCACGTCTAACGAGGACAACTTTTGGCGGAGCACATGGGTTGAAAAAAAAAACTCCTGATCTTGATTGCTAGAGTAGAATAATTGAGTCTTGCCTTGCCTTTGATATAATTGAGAGTCCTGCCTACCTACATATTTCATATTTTGTCATTTACTTAGCAATGTTTGCAACTCTTGGAATCTTGTTTTTCCTTCCCGTGTTATTATGGACTCATGATGATGTATCTTAACATGATATTTTTTTATGAAAACTGAATTTTAAATGTGTTTTTTAATGTAATTTTAAATGAATATTTTAAATATAACAATTAAATTTATAAATCAATAAAATGTATATTAGATTTATTTGCAACAATAGTAGAAGGTTAACAAAATTATAATTCAAAGTTTGATTTTTAAAAATTTAGGGTTCAAATTCACAACTTTGGAGGTGACTTCAATCAAATCTAAACTTGCAGTTCTAATCTAGATTAGTAAACAGTCTATCTAGAGATTATGATCTATATGCTCTCACAAAGGCACACCGTTCTTCTCTGCGTGAGCAAACAGTAAACTTGCCTTCGTGAGCATGACCCTCTTGAATATGTTTCTGCTTGATCAATTGTTGGATTGCTTTAGCCACACCGTTCTTCTCTACGTTAAATAGGTGCTTGAGTTGGGTCTGTGTGTCTTCTTGCTTACCGCACCCATCTACTTCCATGATTTAGCTATAATGCCAGTTCCTTATATCCTCCTATATATTAACCCATGATATCTGCCATGGTCTTCAGGGCACCATTTTATTTTCAGGGCACAATATTGTATGACGAAGCCGGATGGGATCTCCTCCCTTCATCTTCTGATCAATCGTAACTAAGCTCCAGTTTTCCCTCTCCACGAAATTTGCAATGCTCTCAATATCTTTGCGTGAATCTGCCATCTGCAATCACCATAGATTGCCTTTGATTTTGTTTTTAAATTTGGATATACGACCACCTCTTGATATCGTTTGAGATGATTTCAATTTCCTCCTGGACACATGCCTAGTTTGCCAATTGATCTGCAATGGTATTAACTTCTCTATAGCAATGTGTGAATGAAATTTTTTGTAGGCTATCCATGACTAACCATATGGAAGAGGCTATATTACTGAGTTTCCAATTTTTTATTTTACAGGTCCTGATCACGTTGATGCATATCTGTGAATCATTCTCCACATCAATGGCATCTAGCACCTTTTCTTTGCAAAGATTCAAACCAGCCAGAAGGGCCTGAAATTCGGCCTCGTTGTTGGTTCCGTATGGTAGTTTTTTGAAATAGCCCACAAAATCTCTCCTTTATCATTTCTTATAACACACCTAACGAAATCCCGAAATATAAGAGTATATATATATATATATATATATATATATATATATAAGACAGGCAGTGTCTTACCCCATGCAGCCTTCCTTGAAGGCAATAGGCAAAAAAAGGGTGCAAGATCCCACCCCCACACTACAACAACTGTTATGGTGTTGTGGGTGTGGGGCTCTGCCCCCTCCCACGGTCGTGGTCAATGCAGATTAAGGGTCATGGTCGCATAGTGCCGCCGCCCCCTCCACTATATTGTTCACCTCTCTTTATCCTTATTGATATTTTTAACATTTATATAATCACTATATATATTGTGTTTTACCTTCTCTATAGTTGTTATTCTATAAACAAAAAAGAAATTATTAATATTCATTTAATGGAATACTTCCTTTGTATTTTATTTATTATATATATTTATGTATATATTATATGTATACATATATATATTATGTTTTAAAATAGAATCTATCTTATTTTTATTAAAATAAATCTATAACCCTCTTTGTGAGCTTTTTATTATTTACACGTGCATATTAAAAAGAAGAAGAATTATATGATAGAATTAAAATAAAGATTGTTAGTAAACTAACAAAAGAAATATTAATGGTTAGATAACAAAATGGGAAATGTTAGAAACTAAATAAGTTAATAAAAGCTATTAGAGAGAAATGAAAAATAAATCTAAAGAATCATAAGCAAGTTAGAAAACCCAAACAAAACCAAACTTGTAAAAATTGATTTTCACCTTAGCCAACCATTTTTCCTCTCTTTCCCTCCTTTCCTTCTTGGTTTTTCAAATCTATAAAAAGAATTGTGAGAGAAAAGAGAGAGAATGTGTCCCTTTTAACTTAAGAAATTAGTATTAGTTGAGTTGCCCTAATAGTTTAGTGGCATTAATGTGGTTAGCATTAACTAATGTTAGTTAAGAGAATTAACCCTCTAGGAGCTAGAAGTGTAGTTGATATTAAGTTTAATCTTTAGAGAAAGTTAAATAGATTATAATTGAGTTTGAAAGGAATAATGGTGGTTATTTGATTTATTGTAAATGTTATATTTAAACTTGATTAAGTATTATTACATTCCTTTCAGAAAGGATAAATTAGTTATGTTTATGCTATAGTTCAGAAATTAAATTTGTATTTTAGTTTATATCAAAATTTAATTTCTTAGATTGATTTTAATATAGTTTTGAAGTTGTTAAATTTTTGAAAAGGATTATGTTACTTTAATTTATTTAAATATTGCATTTAGTTTAAATGTTTAAATGTCGCATTTAAATTCAATTAATTGGAATATTCTAGTGGTTAGATTAAATTTACTTTTTTGTAATAGGATTTTAATTCGGATAACATTTTAACATTTAAATTAGTATTTAATTGCATTAATTTATTTTAAAATTTTATTATTTTGATGGTTAAATATGTTAATGTTTTAATCAATTTGATCCTAGTTAAACAATAACATGTTAGCATTTTAAGTTTAGTTTAGGTGTTTAGGTCTTGCGTGTTAAGGGTGATATTGGTTCCACATTCACCTAGAAGCCTAGGGAGAGTTTACCTCATGGAGGATTCTCTCCCTTATAGTGTCACACGAAATGATGCCAAATCCTAATTAGGTCATCTTCATTCTTGTAGGGTGTGCGAAAGGAGTTTCACTACACCTATATATTTCATATTCCCCTCCCCACTTTGTGTGGTGTGCTCTTTGTTGCATTGCACGTGCAACGTCATCAAGTGTGCACATTGTGCTATCTCGTAAAGCACGATAAAATCTTACGAGTATTGTTTTATTGAAAAGTAATTGTTGTGACAGTTTTCATATCTATGTGCAAATGTGAGCATGACATCTCCACACTTGAAATAGGTTCCTCTAAAATATTTCATCCTTTTCCTCTCATATCCTCTACCCTACTAAACAATGTGTTTCGTCACCTTCTTCATCCTTGCCATAACTCCTATGGACATATTTGCCTCTACATTGGGTAGAGTTGTCATCTCCTCACTTGATGCGGTAGGAATTATCATATTCTTTCTCTCTGTGATGGGAATTTCAACTTCCTACTTCACTGTGGTAAGGACAACCTCTCCCTTGACCCCTTGAGTATGCTCCTTAGTCACCACATCTGACTCTTCTATCATCTCATCTCTCCTCCTCTCTACCAATTTTGTCCCTCTTCCAACCTCTAATTTAGTTTCCTCTCTATGGCGAGTGCCAACTAGAAGGCCTCTTCTATTGTCTAGATATTCCACATACCCAAATCCTCTTAGATAGATTCCCTCAAACCATTGATGTATTTCACCACTTTCTTAGCTCCTTCATCATGATGTTAAGACCAAATTATCATCTTGTAGTACACTTTGTTGTATTCCTTCATAGTCATTTCCTCTGCCACAAATTTTGTAGCTCCTTCAATAGCTTCAACTAGTAATTTGTTGAAATAAACTTGGATTTTAGCTTCTCCACCATCTGGTCCCACTTTCCAATTCTAGGTTTTTCCTTCCTATTCCCCTCTATCTAGACTTCTTTCCACCATATAGCGGCATTGCCTTCTAGCTTAGTCTTTGCAAATTTTACCTTATATGGATCCATTATATCCTCATACTCAAAGTGCTCATCTAAATCAATTACATAATCTATCAAATCTTGAGGATTTAAATTTCTAGAATAATTAGTAATGTTTACTCTAGTCCTCTTACTAATGTCAATCATGTGCCTCTCAACAATCTCTCTTCCGTGTCTTCTTTGCTTCCACTTGGTTCCACAAGATCTACTTCCCATTCTTCATCACTCTCCTTGGCCCTAGGATTAGGGTTTCTTTAGTAGTCTTGTTCAAATGCATCCATCTGATTCTACATAGCCTTCACTATCTCATACATTCTCTTAGAAAATTGACAATATTGCACCCTCTCTTTGGTGGCATCCTGACTTGCTAAAAACTACCTTAGGTTGATGATCTACTCACAATCACCCTCACAAACTACCTCTCAGTCGGGGCTCTATGTACAAGCTTCTTGTGGACTACCTCAATTTGATGATCTGCTTACAACTAGTAAGTTCACAAGGATCTTCTACCAACACTCCCTTGTTATAAGATACCTTATTTAACTCTTGTAAAGTACAAAAAATGTGGTGTGCTACCTCTACTTGTATATGTCTTAATTTACCTAACTAGACTTTTCCCTCTCTTTTGTCAACTCATTCTTGAAAAAATGCATTAATCAAGCTTGCTCACATCAACATCAACTCCTCAATACTCATCCCACAATCAAAATTGCTCTGATACCACCTAATGCAATCATGGATGGAGAATCCAATTAAGGATTATCCAACCATGTAGCTAATACACTAAACAACATAAATAAAAGAGTATTTCACAAAAATGTCAACAACTTCATTGATTTTAGACTTGCACGATTACAACCATGATTACAAACTTTCCACAGTGTGCTCCTTACATGCTAGGCTACAGTCATTTGTTTACTAAGATTCATAAATGGATAGTCATTGCAATGGGCTTCCTACATGCCAGGGCACAGCCATTTGATTATTACACAAAATGAAACCACTCAAAACAAATCTAATACACTCCTAGATGATATGCCATTAGCTTCCTCAAGATTTCACTCCACATCATACTCTTATTCTTCCACTCATGCTCTCCATCTTAGAACTCACTCTCTTTCTCCTTATATTTGTTGTTGACCTCTCTCTTCTTCTTCCCCTTCCTTCAATCTATTCACAAACTATGTTTAAATAGCATTCTTTGACGTCTAAGATGATGTGTTAACTACAAGGTGACACAAAGTTCTATGCCTTATGAAACATGTTGTTAGCCAGTATTAACAAACATCTAAACCCATATGGTGACAATAGTGAAAACTCTTCATGCAGTGCTCAACATATGTCCACAACGGTCCAATAAACCTTCTCATATACTCATCTCCTAGAGAAAACTCCAAATAATTTGGTGCAAGTGCAACCGTGCAAAACTATCAAATTGGTATATATTCAAAAGTTGAATAACACTCTTTTGTACATCCAATTCTCCTCAAACATGGACACAACATCCATTCAACACTATAAAACATATTTCCAAAATTGTGAAACTAGATTTCACACTGTAGTGAAATGTGGTAGCTTCATCTACAACTTTGTGATAACCAACAAATAAATAATGAATTGAAACAAATCAAGAAAAAACTATTTTGGGTGACACAAGATTGCCATGACACCCAAGGATGCTCCTGCATCAAGTGTCTTTTATCTATAAAAAAAATAGTGGATATACCCCTTATTAGTGGAACTCTTCTGATTAGTAGGTGGGTGAGAAGCTAGGATGTTTTTCTTGTTTTCCATAAAGACATAATTTGTTTGTAGTTACTTGTTTGACAATAAATGATGTCTTATGTGTAGTAGGTGTGAGTGTGTGAGCCTTAGTGGGATCATATACTAAAACTACATCTGAGTACAAGTGTGTTGTCTTGTGAAGCCGAGAAGGTCATGTTCATTATACACACTGATCTATGATATTATTCCTATATAGACTATATCACATGAGTATTTAGTGGATAGAATATAGAGGGAATAGGCATGTCTTTACATTATTGTGTACATCTATCACTATCTGGTGCAGGGGCACCTAATACAAGGTGGCCTCCGTGAGGCATTTAAGTTTATGTTTGTTTAGAAAATCATGTTTGCGTTGTAATAAGGTCTATTTGACCAATGCATTTTCATTTCAGTTTGTATTTAAGTTCATTTTGTAAGTCCCAAGTGACTTAGGGGATATTTATCAAATTGTAACCGCATAATGCCAAAAATAGGCAATAGGGTAGTTGGAGGCTATTTAAAACGGTTGTCTCCCAGCCGCTTGGATTGGTCTACCAGCCACTTGGAGTCAGTTTGGTACTACTCTGGGCGAGTTTATAAACCTAGGGAAATGAACAAAGTCAAACATATGATATTGTAATTGAATGCACTTGTGCGAATGTAACCAAGCATTGTGAAGGAGAAATCAATCTTTTTTGTGTTGTCTATTTGTTTCCATTCTCTATAATTATGAAATTGCATAACTGTAGATTTATTTTCCCTTATGTATTTCTGTTGTTGCGAAATGTCGATGTGAAGCATTCCACTGGTGAGATTTCTGTTGAAATCAGTGGAATGGCTTCATTGTACAATATGTGTTTTTCGTTTCCTGTTATGTTTCATGATTTGGCGATGCAGATGTTCCAGATTGCGGGTTGTGCACAGTAGATCGCCTAGCATCTCCATGTGCTAGGGTTTGGATCAGAGGAGTTGGAGGTATTGGGCAGACTGGGTGTTCCGTGAAATAGTTCCAAGGTTCGCCAATAGGGGAGAGTCTCACCGAAGACAACATGTATTGACATTTTGATGAGAGTGGCAATATCAAGAGACAAGCTCGAGGTTCCGTCGATGGAAGTAAGTCACGGCGAAGGGGTGTCGTGGTCACATCGGCATAAGGTTGATCGACAGTAAGACTTGAGAAAGTCATACCGACCATTGATGTCTGACCGATCAAGGTGTATCAGTGGTTAGTAAGTGGAGACTGGCCGACGGAAGACAAATTTGATTTTTGTACTGTGGTTCCGCTATGCACTCCCCATCACTATCTCCCAAAAAGAGTCTCTAAATTATGAAGTCCTATGACCCATTTGATATGGAATATATTAATGTGATCTAGTAGTGGGTAGGATGATTTGTATGTGGTAAATAGAAGTTATTATACCTTGTCTTACTATACTCTCATAAGTGATGATTATCTTGGTGTTAGCCAAGAAGTATCCTCATGTCTTAAGAAATACTTAGTTGGGTATTATCTATTAGTAAGTCTGTTGGTTGACAATTTACAAACCAAAGGAGTTATAAGGTATGTGTCTTTAGAAGTGGAATGTAGTGTTTTGATCCATGTTATTCTAAGGATTATGTCTTACCTTGCATTCATATTGTTTTATATTCATATGTCTTGTGTTCATGTTGTTGACACCAATTTTGTGCCATCATATTTCTGACATCTAACTTCTAGTTTGATGTGATAGTAGTATTTTTTACTCCAAAATGGCATGTTGGATGAAGATCTTATTTTCAAATAACTCAGATTTAATGGACGCCAATCAAATTTTTGGCAATGAATAAAATTTTGGTGATTTGACATTTATCCCCATTTCAAAATTTAAGTCACTCAGTCAAGAATTGAGCCTAGAATTGATTATTTGGTAGTTGAGAGTATTTCTAAATAGCACAAACTTAAAGGTCAAATTTTGATATATTCTAACAATTGAGCAAGTTTAGAAAATTTATCATTGATCTCTTGTTCAAAATTTGGGTCTTTCAGATGAAATTGAGTTCACGGCAAACTTTCTATTAAGTACCCAAAATTGGCAGTTTACGACTAGTAGTGTTTCTGAAATAGTTTGCACTTATAAAGTTGATATATGAATAAAATGACAAAGTGAGGAGTCGAAGTATATCATTTTATTTCACGCCAAATTTTCAAGCTCCTAGATGTGTTTTGTGGTTGTAGCAGTAATCCTATATAAATCTAAATTTGACCGTTAAATGGACATCATTATTTTAAGGAGAAATTAAAATAATTTGATATTGCTTTATATAAAAAAGGTGGGTCAAAATGAATAGCTCCAACACATTAAAAACTTTGGACAAATTTTATATTATTCTAATATGACATAAAAAGGGGGTATGCTATAATAATACTTTATTATTGGGCAATTTTATGCAACCAAATAAAAATAAAAATAAATGACAAGTGATTATTTTATATTTCTGTGTTGATTTTATTCCTAATCTCCCTTCCCTACCCAATGCATTAGATTACTTTTCATGCTAATGTAAAAAACATAAAAACTATGGGCCTGTGTGACTATTTTAAATGTTTAAAATAGTTTTCATGTGTCATTTTAAACAGGGAATAAGAAGGAATGAATGAATAATTAAAAGTAAAATAGTGTCAATTGGTCCTTCATCTATTGTTGAAATTGAATGGGTTTGAATGATCTCACCAAGCATCAAGTCTTGTTGAGTGCAAGGCCTCAACACCATAAGGGATGAGGTCAGGATAGTGCCATAGGCAACTTGGGTGGAATGTATACCCCTTAGTCCAACTTGGGTGGAATGTATACCCCTTAGTCCTTCACTCTCAATCGAAGAGGTTTCAGCCTAATGCTTGTGCTCCCATATCAGGTAGCTAAACAATTTTTTGAATTTGATATAAAACCCTCCCCCCTCCCAAAAAAAGTAATGGATTTGCACTGGTCTTTTCCTTTGCCTAGGATTTTCCTCCCCTCCCCTCACAACTTTGCACAATGGCACATTATTCATATTCTGTGTTTTAAAATATGATTTGGCTCCCTACTACCAGCAAAGCATTGTTGTCTTTTGATAGATTTTAAATGACTTCATTCCAACGTATTTACTATGGTGTTTTGATCTAATATTATCCTCATGTGCCATGTTGGATAATAGTTTTGGCCTGGAAAATGGTAAACAAGGAATATGAGATAAACTAGCTTCGTCATGTCCTCTTGTTTCTTGGTGGCACCCTTAAATTTGATGTGCCAATATTCTTTCGAGATGTCGACAATGGCTTGGTCGACAGGCTGCTAAATCTTCCTCGGAGGCCACCTTCGGCGATTAAAATCTTCCAACTTAGGTATCATCTTACAAATCCGATTGGTGGAAAGTTTCTTGGCACATATGAGAACATGCCTGCTCAATTTCATGCTTTAAGGACAAGTTTTAGCAGGGTATTTAAGTGTTTTCTGACTGCGACCGGGCTAATTTTGGCATCCTAAAAAGTTTCAAATTTCACAATTTTGATGGCGACCTAGTTGTCTATTTGGTCTCAAACATCTCCAATTATAATTTTGTCAAAATCTGAGACTGTTTGATGCATTATTTTAATGCATTCTTATTGCGGCAAACTCATCCGGAGAGCCAGTTTACAAAGGAGGTCCCAAAATTTGGTCAGCGAAGCAAAATCCAAGGAGATGGGTTTTCTTGAAATAATTGATTAGGCCCCTATGCAAATTTTTGTGGTCATCAGATGCCCGGCTTGCCCGCAGTGGAAAGGCGTCAATCACCTCGGGAGGGAAATTAAAATTGCCCAAAGTTTCAAATCTTTTAAAATGCATATTATTGAAATTTAAATATTAAACAAGCATTTTAAAATACAAAATAGGTTTGAATGTGAGCATGGGAGAAATCAAAGTTTATAATGAAGAGGACTTATAAAGTTTTTAAACTTTATTAAAGCTTATGAAGTGAATGAAGGGTGCGATGGTACGGATAGCACATCATTGCACACCCTTCTCCTTGTCTCCTTTTTGCCCCATGCGTTGGTGCGCTTTTCACATTTTTGAGCAGCTTTCAACCTCCTTTCCCATCTACAGCAGAAAACAAAGCTTCTCCTTCGATTTTGTGGCGTTTTCGATGATTTTTCATGCTGCTTCTGATGGATCTTGTGCTGGTTGTGTGTTGCAGCCACGTTTTTGTGTTTCTGAGCAATTTTTGGGGGTGTTTTTTGGCCCAAATTTGCTGCCTCATGCTGCAAAATTGCCCTACATCCATTCTTGAGACATGTGTGGAGGTTTTTTGATCTTTTTTACGGTTTTTTGCTGCTTCAGGCGGGATTTGGTGCTAAATCACGTTTTTTGGTTTTAGGCTGATTTTTGGGGGCAAATTTTGGTTCAAATATGCAATTTTATGCTCAAAAATCTTCCTCAGTCCATTCCTCATCCGTTGGAGGGGGTTTTTTGACTATTTGAAATGATTTTTGAGTGTCAGAATGAGTGGATTTTGACCCTGTTTCTCCAAAAACGACCTAGAGCTATTTGGTTTGGGCAAAATCGGAATTGGGTGTTGTTGTGATGGTCTTTCTGTGGTAGAGTGTGATGAAAGAGCTAAGGATGAGATCTTAGAGGTCTCATATTGCAGAGGATTGAGTCTCCAGCTGTTGTCGTTCAAGCTTGGGAATGAGTAAAAAATGTGTAATTTTTAAAAGAGGAAGTTAAAACATGTTGTATTAATCTCCTCCTCTTTTATTTGTAATATTTTATTCCCAAATGCACTTTGGAGGGAAATTGTAATGTTAAAAAATGCCTCACCTACCTCCAAAAATGCAGTTAATTTTTAGGGCAACACACTTTGGGCATAAAGGAAACATCTGAGCTCTCATTTTGCTGTTGAAGATTTGAGAATTTTGGAAAAGTAAATAAGATACAATTCTGTTGGGTTGTTCCATCTCTTGTGTTGTAAGTTTATGAGTTGTATTTTGAGTGTTTATGCATAAAATCGATCAGTTTCATGTTGATTTAGATAAATAATGCTTTATGCATGTGTTCAATTATTTGTCTCCAAGTTGTTTATGTTTTTCTTCTGAATCTGAATAGCTAAAGGTTATTTGAGGTTCTAGAACATGGGTTTTTTTGTGTTGAATGCTTAATCTTTTACTTCTACTCAAGGATCAGATTAAATGTTTTAGGCTAAGTGTTGGGAAGAACATAGTGCAGCAAAGATATCGGTAAGTATGGATAACTAAATACTCAGACTTGGGTAGTATTTGTAAGGCAAATACTAACAGAACCCCTTGAAAACTGATCATTGTTGTAGGTTTATGATAATCATTCACATACATATATCTAGTTGACTCCCTGCCCTGAGATAGGCACCAGTCTATTCTTGTGTTGAGGTTATGATTTAGAACACTCGTCTTGCAACCAAAACATCAAAACAAAAATCATTTTATCATTAATAATCTTGTTAGTCTGTAGTAGTAGGATTAGGATCTTGCATGATCTCATTCTCAATCAGTGTGATATGTCCAAGAACATTGCCAATTTGGATATAGCCAACCAATCTTGGTCCATTCATGAGAGCATTCTGCCTAATATTGAAAAGCTAAATCTTTTTGTTTTGAGTGAGTCAAAGACAAATCTTTTGTTATAGGGATACCCCCTAGGGGTGGCAGAACCTGAAGTGAAGGGGAGGCACGTGCAAATTGTTAGTTGTCGTTGCATCAAAAGATCGACCTATTAATGCCTGATACAACCATTTGACTTAACAAGCACGGGAGGCGGTTAAGCCCTTGCCGCAAACCATCGCAGCGTAGCACTGAACAAGGAGACTAAGGGCCACACCTTGCAACAATCCCCCCCAGTGCAAGCACAGGGTTTGAATGTGACCTCGGCTCTGATACGAATTGTTAGTTGCCGTTGCACCAAAAGATCGACCTATTAATGCCCAATACAACCACTTGACTTAACAAGCACGGGAGGTGGTTAAGCCCTTATCGCAAACCACCGTAGCCTAGCGCTAAACAAAGAGACCAAGGGCCACACCTTGCAACACAAACAACCTCCCATCTTTGTTGGCCGAATCTGTATGAACTTGAGCATAGGAAGTGGCAAACCCTTTGCTAATTTGGGAACCAACAAAACTGGCAACTCTACTAGGGAACAATGCCATATCCATGAGAAAAGAGTCTAGAATTTGATAGATTTGAGCATTTGGTTCATATTTTAAGAAGTTCTCAGACCTAGAAGTGCCTTGTTGCAGTAAATTTGAAATTTTTATGTGTGGCTCTAATGTTGGAGAACCTAGAATAAAAAAAACACTTTAAAAATCTTTGGGTTGTTTGAAGCTCATTCCTCTACAAGGAGGTGGTGACTCTGCATACAAAGAATCTGAGAAAGAATACAAAAAAGTTCCAGATCAACACATTTCTCAGCTAAAAGGAAAAATTAGCAGCTGTAACATATCCAAATATTTTTCATATTTTGGTTTTCAAAAAACAATGGTGTAAGAGTTTTAAATGATTCCCTATTAGGTGAAATTTGCACTGGTTAAAAGGTAAGTAGTGGTGATAGGCTTGCATACTTTTGCATTTTCTAAAATTGTAGTATGTATTTTCAAATGAAGTATGCAATGTTGTTGAAAAGACTCATTTAGAGGACATTAGGCAAGCTGAAACAGCAGTTTGTATTTAAAAGGCCTAAGATCATTGTTGTAAAAGAAGTCTGAGTTACCCTGTGTAACTGCAAAGTTAATGAGAAGAAACTTGTAAAGGTGTAAAAGTGTGAAAAAATGTATCATCAACCCCTGCGTCCTTGTGTGGACCCAAACATGGCAATGCATGGAATGTTGTCCCAGCCATGCAATAAAAAAAGTTTCAGCATTGACAGATATAGTGCCATCAATTTTCATGGCATTTGTGGTTTCCCAAATGTCATACCATCTAAAATCAAGAAGTATTTGCCTACATTCAGTGGTGTGAAAAGTGAATTAGCAGAAAAACACTTGCAGCAGTTTAATGATCTAATGGATGACTATGAGGTGGATCATGAGGATGTGATCATGAGACTATTTGTTTAGTCTCTAAATGAAGATGCAAGGGATTGGTTCTCTTATTTACCAATGTGTCCTATCTATTCTTGGGAGGAGTTCAAAGCAGCATTCATGGAGCAGTTTGGTGAGAGAATTAACCCAAGTTCAATGATAAAGAATTTTGTGGACATCCAGAAAGGGGAAGATGAATTGGTTCCTGCATTTGACAACCTCATATTTTCAAAAGCAATGAAGGATATTCCAGAAGGTATAAGACCAAATGATTCATTTTGCCTATGTGTGTACCTAAGTGCATTTGATGAAGAAGTGAGCTACCTCTTAAGGGATAAAGAACCTACAACACTTTATCAGGCATATCAGTTTACAATGGATATTGAAAACAACTGGAAGTATGGAATTCATAAATATTTTTTGTCTACAAATGCTTGCTGCCCTAAGGCTCAAAATGTTGATGAAAGGTGTAATTCAAGTCTTAAGAATGAATGCTAGGGCACTTACACCCCTGCTATCCCAACTTATGCATCAGCACAGTGTGATTACACAAGAGATGTGGCATCTCAGAATGCAGACTGTGATATCCTGATAGAAAGGCATTATGTAATTAAAGATTTAAACATCATGATAAGATAGTGAAGTTGCCCTTCCATAACCAATTTGAATGATACAGAGTGCTTCTCGAAATAATTGCGTATGTATAATACCATTAAATAATATTTAATAAATATTAAAATATAAATACTTCTTAATGTAAAGATATATATATTATTAATAACAAATATAAATATTAATATTAATATTCAAATATATTCGAATTAAATACTATGAAGTAAATATTCTAAATATTATTAAATATTATGTAGTGGCCAACTACATGTTAAATTGACCGACCATCTTTTGTATATGTTTGAAGACATATTTAAATCAAAGGCAAATCAACAGGCCATCAAAGATAATTATTAAGGCAGAGATTGTTAACATACGTAAGAAATGATTAAAAATAAGTTGAAGTCATAATGGTCGCTGATCCATCCTAAAGGCAAAAGCAACAATTTCTATTAATATGTAGCAATTAGTTTAGGAAACATTATCATTAAAATAGGCAGCGATCAACATTATCTAATGACTTTATTATATTATGATGAGGTGCTCCTTATGAAGCAATACAACCGTTCATAATAGATGCCTCCCGTTGGGATGATATAAGGAGTAAGGAATAATTCAATGAGGCACGCAATACAGAACAACAGCAAGCAATCGGATCTCTCCTTCAACACAAAACATCTAATGAAGGGAAATAATCTAAACCGTCATACCATCCACTTACCAGTCTCATTCAAATAGGAAGTCTAAAAGGAATACAGTCCAATCAATGATAAAGGGGCAGTTCAATCTGCAATATAAAATCAAAAATACGGAATTCGATCTGCTCATCGAAAGAAATTTCCTCTATCAAAAGACATTCAATCTGCTATACAGCAATCAATCATCACACACAAATAAATCATCCACAACAGTTCTGCAGTCATAAGACTTTCTATCATCCAGCAACAAGCAACAAGCTTTATAAAGGTATGATCTCTCATAAGCCATGTATATATATAATTAAAGGTTAACCAAATCTGATCATAAATCGATTGCAATACAAATGATAAATGTTTTAATGAAGAAGGCTATGTTCCAATCAGATTCTTATATTTGGATTAGTAAAAGAGATAAAAAGCTAAGTAGAAATGATATCTTATTATGGCTAAAGATTATCATAAAAGATAGGAATAGATTATAAACTTAGAATAAGAATATTCATAGTATTATGAATTATTATTATGAATGGTCATCATGAAGAATATGCCTATGATGAATGATTATTTTAGAGAGCATCTTGAAGAGATGTGAAAGGATAATAATATGTGATAGAAAATGTGATTCATACATATGGACTACTGGATTGGGAAATGGACCTTCTTGTTAATCCATCACACCAAGTAAGTGAGACCAAGGGTTTGATAATTGACCAAGGAATTAAGGCTTGAGTTGATAAGGCTCTAACCCTCCAAGGCAAGTGAAGAGTGCATGTCCTAAAGAGGTGAAGAGTACTCAACCGAGATAGGCCCTTATCTCAATTAGTGAAGAGTGCTAATATGAGGTAAGTGGAGATAGGCCCTTATCTCAATTAGTGAAGAGTGCTATTATGAGGTAAGTGGAGATAGGCCCTTGTCTCAATTAGTGTAGAGTGCTAATTTGAGGCAAGTGGAGAAAGGCCCTTGTTCCAATTGGTGTAGAGTACCAATATGGGCAAGTGGAAATGGCCCTTGTTTCCAATTGGTGTAGAGTGTGAAGTTGGGACAAGTGGAGAGGCGTTTGACTCTAGTGGTGAAGAGTGCCATTCTAGATCAAAGGAAAGGACAATGGACCTATGGCAAGATTGTGCCCAAGGAACTCTCTCTTATTGGGTGAATAATTGGATTAACATGATTGGCCCAAGTAATAGTCTCTTCCAGAAGGAATTATGATATTGTTAAGTGAAATACAGAAAGGCATATTGCATATAAGTTATAATTATAAGATTTGATTTTATATAATTGTGATTTATATTATGAGATAAGAAGGATTGAATACTAATGTTCTCTTTTACAAGTTGAAATTGTGTGCAAGGTTGTGAAAATTTTGGCTTGCTAGAAGGGGACATTACACAAACAGTTGCTGCCCTATTGAGAAAAATTAGAATATTATGCACATAACTGGAAAAAGTTTGCCAGGGAATCAAGATCCAACTTGTGTCAGTGAGAATGGTGAATGCAATCAGCCCACAATCAACACATATGTAGGCCAATATGTCGATGGTGAAGATAAAGGCGCATGGCACGATGACAAAGTAGGCATATATGAAATTTCTTCATGTGATATCTCAAATGATGAAGAGGTAAAGGAGATGCAAGATGTCCATCCTTGTTATGTTTCGATCAGTGGTAGCAGTGCAAGTGTTGCAAGTTTTCCATTGCAAATCAGTGATCATGATTTTGAAAGTGAAGTTTTAAATATTCCTTCTAAGGATTCTGAGCATAGTTTATGTAATGATGAATTTTTCTATGATAAGGATCATGATGACAGCAAGTCTGATTATTTCTCTATGGATTATGAATGCTTCTATGAGATGGCTAATGTGCATAACACTAGAAAATGTATTGATTCAGATCTAGAAGTGAAGCCACTAACTCATGAAATTAATGCTGAGATGGAATATGCTTGTTTCTTTGTAGAGGTAGATATGTTTTCATTCACTGAGGGGTGCAATAGTGTAAAGCTTGATGAAGACACATGCTCACTTGTTAGTGAACAAGATCCATGCTATGGTGTATATGCTAAGCCAAGATCAAATGTTTTACCATCAACTGACAATTGCAGTAGTGAGTATCTTACAAAGAAATATGAAATTTGTGACTTGAAATTTGGTCTTGAAATTTGTGAGCCTTTATTTGAAACATTCCATATGGAATTGTATAATGGTCTGAATGATAAGTTTGTGAACTTGAGATGGAAATGTTTGTTGATGCATGGGATGTTGATAAAAATAAAGTTTCTTGTGATAATTCTAATCTGAATGATGACAAGGATGCCATGGATTTTAATCAACCTTGTTTCCAAACCACTGAAGCATGTAATAGTGTGACTGATTTGCAAGTCTCAAGTGAGTATGAATGTTAGTATAGTGCAGATTTGCAGCTGCAATTTGGCTTAAATGAATCAGGGCAAATACTTCTTGATGAGACTATTGAACAAATTCTTTATGAAATTTTCATGTTTAATATGCAAACTTGTGATGAAATAAGATCTAATGATCCTAGCTATATGGTAGGCTATGAGTGCTTTTAGTTTTCAGTCCAGTTGGGAGATCATTTTATAATGCATATTGGTGACACAGATGATAAGAGGTGTTACATGCTATGTGGTGATGCATCGTTCGATGAATATAACATACACATATTACTTGATGCTAAAGGATGTGATAATATGTATGGTTATATACCTGATTTTAAAGTGCAGATTGACAAAGGTAATGTTGACAGGAGCATGTTCAGTGACATGGTTGAGTATACAAATGACAAGGTTAGTTTGTGAGCAGTTTATGGTGGTACTTTCAGACTTGACCCAATGAAATCAGAGAGAATCAAGTATTTGACACAGAAGGGTTTTGGTTTTTTATTTTGGGGGGCCTGGGGCTACCAAATAAAATTGAAGATATGAATTTTGATGCAAGATGGAGTATTGACTCTACAACCCAATGGAGTAGGCATCTGGTCTATGTCCCGGAGATAACTGGAATCTCGCCATGCTTGCAAGAGGCATGCGTCCCTAAGCAAGAGCCACTGGTGGTACCCTCAAATTTTTCAAATTTGATGTGCCAATATTCTTTCAAGATGTCGACAATAGCTTGGTCGACAGGCTGCTAAATCTTCCCCAGAGGCCACCTTCGGCGATTAAAATCTTCCAACTTAGGTATCATCTTGCAAATCTAGTTGATGGAAAGTTTCTTGGCACATATGAGAACACGCCTGCTCAATTTCATGCTTCCAGGACAAGTTTTAGTAGGATAATTAATTGTTTTCTGACTGTGACTGGGCTAATTTTGGCTTCCCAAAAAGTGTCAAATTTCACAATTCTAATGGCGACCCAATTGTCAATTTGGTCTCAAATGTCTCCAATTCCAACTTTGTCAAAATATTAGACCATTTGATGCATTATTTTAATGCATTCTTGTTGCGGCAAACTCATCCAGCGGGTCAATTTACATAGGAGGTCCCGAAATTTTGTCAGCAAAGCAAAATTCGAGGAGATGGGTTTCTTGAAATAATTGATTAGGCCCCTACACAAGTTTTTGTGGTCATCAAACACCTGGTTTTCCTGCAGTGGAAAGGTGCCAATCGCCTGGAGAGGGAATTTAAAATTGCCCAAAGTTTCAAATCTTTTAAAATGCATATTATTGAAATTTAAATATTAAACAAGGCATTTTAAAATACAAAATAGGTTTGAATGTGAGCATGGGAAAAGTCAAAGTTTATAATGAAGAGGACTTATAAAGTTTCTAAACTTTATTAAAGCTTATAAAGTGAATGAAGGGTGCGATGGTATGGATAAAGCACCATCACATGCCTTCTCCTTGTCTCCTCTCTGCCCCATGCGCTGGTGCGCTTTTCACATTTTTTAGCATATTTTGACCTCCTTTCCCATCTGCACTTCTCCTTCAATTTTTTGGCATTTTCGACAATTTTTCAGGCTGCTTCTGATGGATTTTGTGTTGGTTGTGTGTTGCAGCCACATTTTTGTATTTCTGAGCAATTTTTGGGGGCATTTTTTGGCCCAAATTTGCTGCCTCATGCTGTAAAATTTCCCTACATCCATTCTTGAGACATGTGGAGGTTTTTTTAATCATTTTTTACAGTTTTTTCCTACTCCGGGTGGGATTTGGTGCTAAATCACATTTTTTGGTTTCACGCTAATTTTTGGGGGAAAATTTTGGTTCAAATATGCAATTTTATGCTCAGAAATCTTCCTCAATCCATTCATCTGTTGGCAAGGGCTTTTTTACTGTTTGCAATGATTTTTGAGTGCCAGAATGAGTGGATTTTGACCTTGTTTCTCCAAAAATGACCCAGAGCTGTTTGGTTTGGGCAAAATCAGAATTGGGTGTTGCTGTGATGGTCTTTCTATGGTAGAGTGTGATGAAAGAGATGAGGATGAGATCTCAGAGGTCTCATATTACAGAGGATTGAGTCTCTAGCTGATGTCGTTCAAGCTTGGGAATG
This sequence comes from Cunninghamia lanceolata, assembly GCA_027924645.1. Taxonomy (NCBI): domain Eukaryota; kingdom Viridiplantae; phylum Streptophyta; class Pinopsida; order Cupressales; family Cupressaceae; genus Cunninghamia; species Cunninghamia lanceolata. Next base: position 6,361,283 of record BSBN01000739.1, read on the forward strand.
AGTAAAAAATGTGTAATTTTTAAAAGAGGAAGTTAAAACATGTTGTATTAATCTCCTCCTCTTTTATTTGTAATATTTTATTCCAAAATGCACTTTGGAGGGAAATTGTAATGTTAAAAAATGCCTCACCTACCTCCAGAAATGTAGTTAATTTTTAGGGCAACACATTTTGGGCATAAAGGAAACATCTGGGCTCTCATTTTGTTGATGAAGATTTGAAAATTTTAGAGAAGTAAATAAGATACAGTTCTGCTAGGTTGTTCCATCTCTTGTTTTGTAAGTTTATGAGTTGTATGTTGAGTGTTTATGCATAAAATCAATCAGTTTCATGCTAATTTAGATGAATAATGCTTTATGCATGTGTTCAGTTATTTGTCTCCAAGTTGTGTATGTTTTTCTTCTGAATTTGAATAGCTAAGGGTTATTTGAGGTTCTGGAACATGGGTTTTTCTGTGTTGAATGCTTAATCTTTTACTTTTGCTCAAGGATCAAATTAAATGTTTTAGGCTAAGTGTTGGGAAGAACATAGTGCAGCAAGGATATCGATCAGTATGGATAACTGAATACTCAAATTTGGGTAGTATTTGTAAGGAAAATACTAACAGAAACCCCTTGAAAACTGATCATTGTTGTAGGTTTATGATAATCATTCACATACATATATCTAGTTGACTCCCTGCCTTGAGATAGGCACCAGTCTGTTCTTGTGTTAAGGTTATGATTTAGAACCCTAGTCTTGCAACCAAAACATCAAAACAAAATCATTTTATCATTAATAATCATGTTAGTCTATAGGAGTAGGATTAGGACCTTGCATGCTCTCAATCTCAATCAGTGTGTTATGTCCAAGAACATTGTCAGTCTGGATACAGCCAACTAATCTTGGTCCATTCATGAGAGCATTCTGCCTGATATTGAAAAGCTAAATCTTTTTGTTTTGAGTGAGTCAAAGACAAATCTTTTGTTATATGGATACTCCCCTAGGTGTGGTAGAACCTGAAATGAAGGGGAGGAACGTGTAGACAACCTCCCATCTTTGTTGGCCAAATCTATTTGAACTTGAGCATAGGAAGTGGCAAACCCTTTGTTGATTTGGGAACCAACATTTCTAACATTGCTATAGATACCAAAGGGCATAGAAGTGAACATTTGGAAACATATATTTAATGTTTAGAGTTATTATTTCCTCCACAAGGTTGTGTTGGAAGGGAGTCATGCCTAATAAGAGGAAGAAGTTTGAAAAGTGGGCAAAAATGAGTAGAATGGAAGAATGACACACATGTTTCTCCTAGTGTTGGGCATTGGTAATTGCCAGCATAGAAATGTCAGTAAAATCTTAGTGATAGCATAACCAAAAAATAAGAGAGAAGAATGTGCTGCAAGTATAGATATTGTTGGGCAAAGTAAAAATGATACTATGTAGTCAAATATGAAAATTAAACAAATGGTATTCATTTTTTTATGGTTCAAGTGCTAAATGTAAGTAATGCACTGAGTTTAGTTTCTTTTATGAATAAAAGTATTTATTACTTTTTAAAAGCTAAAAAAAAGGGGGTTGGTAAAAAAGCACACCCTCAAAGTCTATGTGAGACATAGTCTAAAACAAAGACAAAGTTCTAAACAAGGCCAAGCTTAAATATCAAAAGGTAACAAGCTACTAAGTAGCCAGAGTAGCACTAGCAGGAGGGGGTCTTCATCATCTGGTTTTCCCCAAACATTGCCAAGAACTAAACTATCATCAATAGGTTCCAAGTTAGTGAGAACTTCCTCCTCTAGAAATTCATTTATAAGTTGTTGAACATGAATATGAGAGCTGGAAAGCTCCAAGTGAGGAAAATTGCCAAAATCTAGCTAGTGAGGAGCACCAAGCCCATGAAAAGAGGTGGATGGTGGTCGAGAAGGATGAGACTAATTGTGGGTTGCACGATCCCTAGATTTTGGAGGCTAAGAGCCACAAGATTGAGATCCTTGATAAATGGAAAATTTGCTATGACCACGTTGGCACCCTCAAGGAAGGGCAAAGAAAGAAGATGGAACTCTAATAATTGCATAGGGGGCATTGCCCTAGGGGTTAAGATGCTCTTGCAAATGTGCCACTTCAAGTACAGCCTTGCTAGCTTGCACCTGAATCTACATAAACATATTAGAGAAAATCATAGCTTTAGTGTATAAAGAAAAATGAACATCAGTCAAACAACCTAAAAAGAGATAAATTTCTACTTTGAAAGCATCCCAAATTTGGGTATATTTGAGCAGGAGATAGGGCCAGTGTCTTAGCAAAACCAGATTCCATGAGAAGGGGTTGGGCCAAAAACACTTGAAGAAATCATGTATCCAATTCCAAGCTTCTTAAGCTCTAGTGCAGAACCAAAAGGGATGCTTGAGAGTCTCAAACTATCTACAAAATGGACAATGAGGGTTGAGAACTCCCAAATGAGTCAAGCAAAAGACCTTGGTAGAGAATGTACCATGCAAAGTGAGCCAGCTTAGGCTGAAAAAATGGCTAACCTAATAAATTGGAATAGATAGTGCCAAGTTCCAAGAGAATACTAAAGCTACCAATGGTGATTTAATTGTTCCACCATTGGTATATGAGGTGAAAGCCACAAGTATTCTTTACAAAATCTATAATTGTGAAATGGTGTGCCAGGATACCATTTCCAATCTTTTTACCAGGGCTTGAAGGACCTAACCCCAATTTTGTGAACCATATGGGGAGGAATGGCATCAATAATAGTCTAAAAAGTCTCCTAATCTTGATTAGAAAGCCTAATTTTATCTTGGCCTCAAGTCAAGAAATAAAAATCTTGATAGCTTTGTTAATAAGATCAAGAAGAGATTTGGTCTTTTTGAAAAAATTCAAAGCATGAACCCAAGGAGCTTTGGCAAGAGGATGATCTTGACTGGAAAGAACTAAAGACTACCAAATAGATTGTTGTTCATTGAGAGGCCATTGCAAAAGTCATTACCTACCCAAAGAATCCATGACTTAATAGACTCCTAGGCTTTCCAAATGCTCTTGATAATAAGCATGCCTTGAATCTAGATAAGTTAACTCATGGTGAGAAGAGTATAGAGATTGAGGCATTTCCAAGATGGATGCCCAAAAAGCACACTAGAAAGGATGCAGTGCTTGATGAGAAATTTTTAGGCATCATTCCCTTCTAGGGCCTTAATAATCATTTAGCACAAAGTGCAATGCCTTGTTGACTGATTGAAAGTAATAGTAAACCACCAGCATTGTGAGGGAGACAACAGAATTCCCAAGCAACATCATGAAATCCTTGATGCCCATCACTGGAGGACCAGATAAAGTACCTGAGGAGCTTCTCAACTTTTAAATAAGAGGCCTTTGAAGGCACCTAGTAAGAGGAGTAGTAAACATGAGTAGCAGCCAAAAGTTTAGAGCAAGTCTAGAATTTACCAGCTAGAGAAATAGACTTGGTGATCTAATAGCTCAGTTTCTTCTTAATTTTGATAGTGATAGCTTGCCAGAGGATGGCAGGAGAAGCCTAAAAAGGCAAGGAATGCCTAGAAAATGAGAAACTCCCCATGATAAATCCATTTCCAACCATAACAGTCTAATTAGAAAAGTTTAGGAAGAAAGGATTATATGTAACACTGGGTCTTTTGTCATTTGATACTTGAACCAAAGGCTTGGTAGAATACATCAAGGCAAAGAAGAGATTGTTTGGCATTATTTTCATCCTCAATAAGAGTGAGAAAATAATCATCAATAAAATGACCATTAACTAGTTGGTTAGATGAATTGGGAAAACTAATACCTTTAACAAGCTTTTGAGAGACTGCATGGGCCAATAGATAGCCAAATCTTTCAGTTGTAAGTACATAGAGTGTTGAGGCTAAAGGGTAACCCTGATGGATGGATTGAAAAAGCCCAAAAATTTTAGATTTCTTACCATTAATTTGAGGCATCAACAAATAACATATGAATAGAATGAATAAACTGGGGCCCAAAACGAAGCACTTGGAGCATGGAAAGAATGAAAGGTCACTCGATATAGTCATAATATTTGGTGAAGTCAATTTTGATAAACATTGTGAGTTGCTAAGTGTTGGAAGAATGTCTTTGGGAAGTTATTTTGTCATTGATGTTGCTACTAACAACATGAGCATGAGCACAAGGAACATACAACTATGCATTACAGTGTTTCCATTGATGTCAACATTATATTTTGATATGATGCATATTAGGTTGGTTCTCTACTTTGCAAGATGGTTTGATCCTTCATAAGACACTAATTTGAAAGATGATTTTGATCCAAAGTGTGATCTGGTAAGGAAAACCTATTATGAATTTGGCTAAGTATAAACTTTGTATTTCTAAGTTACAGAGCATATGGAATTTTGGTTTACATTTCTCTGCTATTAAAGGTCTTGCTCTACGATTCTAGCATGTTGTTGTTAGTTTTTGGAAGCTTCTAAATCAAAAATTGTGCATGGTTTTGACATATGGTTTGAAAGTTATGAGTAACAAAAGTTTGGCTTGACAAAATAAAGGTACTTCTAGTTTAGAGCAGATGTGTAGGAAAGTCTGCATTCCTCCGTGGATTGGATTTTGCTTTTGCAGTTTTAAGGGGATGTTAATAACTATGATTAGAGTGTGACTTCCAATTTTCATGTGATTTGGAGATTTTTGGGTTAGTATGTGGATCTATAGTTAAAGGGTTTTTGTATTTGGTCTTCAGCGGAGCCAACCGAATTAGTGTGAATGTGTGTGAAAGGTAATCAAGCTTGAGGAGTTAATTGGAAGCTATTTTAGGTCCATGCTGACCTATTTTAATTTATTTCAAAATTTGAATCTGGGCACAAAGCATGTGAGTGAAGTTTTAGGGCTGATAAGTCCTACATGGCATGTTTTGCACATTACATCTAATTAGGCCAACTTAATTGATGGCATGAAAGAAGAGAATATATATGAAGGATTGTGTTTGGTGTGTTGGAGTGGGGTGTGGTGTAGAAAATGTGATCAGTGTAATGTGATAAATGCTTTTGGATGTGAAATGAATGAATGCAGAATAGTGCAGTCTAGTAATTGAGAATAGTGTGATAAGTATTGTTTTGTATTTTGAACTTCATTGGAACTGTACTTCATGTATATGTTAGAAGCAATTGTAAATAGTTCAATCTTCATAGTGAGCCACCCATTCTCTTCTATCTTTTTCTTTTAGGACAGTGAGTCCTTTGGTAGTGAGCCATCTACAGTGAGCATTCTTGGACAGTGAGTCCACCAATTGTATCAACCCTAACCGATTGCTTTATTATAATATACTATGAGCTAATCCTCACCATGGTTTTTCCCTTTTTGGGTTTTCCATGTAAAAATCCTAGTGTTCATGTGTTATGAATTATGGCTACATGTCTTATGTTTAATTTCCTTTATTGCAATTGAATATGCTAAATATATTAAAATATTTGATGTGTAAATGGTTTAAGAGTGTTTAGGGTAAAATTGGATTTGTTAATGTCTTAGTTTTTTATGTGTTTAAATGTGCCTCTCCACTAAACATTGAAGGATCTAGGGTCGAGTGGCGAGCACTATCATACCCTAGGTCACTTGCAGATGTAGGGAAACTTGGATTAGGGAATTTAACTATTAATTTTCCCTTCTCTTATGCCCAATTAACCATTAAAACCCTAATTATGCAAATACGGCAACAAATTGATAAATAACAGAAAAAGCTCTTGCAGACGGGAGTAAAATAGCAAATCACGAAATACCTGTTTTCAAGGTTCCGAAGCAGAACAGTCGGGGACTAAGGTACGGGCACCCAAGTCCAAGGTACCTACTTTTTTGGGGAATCTGGGCCTCCTTCTGACACTGATCAACCCTATAATTTATGTTTCCTGAGATCTGTCTGCAGAGGACACTGGAGCGAGTGCCCAAGTCTCAGAAGTGCTCCTATGTCTGACTTTTCTTCAGATCCTGAATCCCTAATGCCTACCAACCCTTCCTGCAACTCCACCTTTTCTAGATGCGACACCTGTAACCTGCAATCACAAGACTTGGTTTGGGGGTTGTGGTGTTTAGAGGCTTGCCTCAGTCAAGCCCCGGAGGACACTTAAGTCTCTAAACACCGTTGTCAGACAAAGAGTATGTGCCCTTGTGAGGCAGAGCCAAAAAAACAAAGGAATCAATGATAAAAACACAATATTATGTCACCTTGTAGTGAAGCTCTCATGGAGGAAGATGCTCTTCATGCCATGAGGAAATTAATTCTCAAATTTGCAAATATCAACACACAAAACATACTTGCAACACAATAGAAGCCTTGAATCACCTTGAGAATGCCTAGAGTTCACAATGATCATCTAATTGAAATCTAGTTTTCAAATGAATTCCTAAGCATGCTTATATATGTAACTACAAGCACTCTTGCCAAGATTTTAAAAATCAAAACTTACCGTGTCAGCAAAAGGACCAAATAACAGTCATAAATTGACACCCAAAAATAAGGGTTGCCCCAAAATAGGGCAGGACTAGGGCATGGGTGCCCAAGTCGTCCCCCCCTATTTTGGGCAGGGTACAGCTCAAGGGGTCCTCCTAGGTCCCATTTGCCATGAAACCTAGGTCTCATTCCATCAAGATGCCAAAATATGAACTAAAATATCCTAAATGCATACTAAAGACTCGAGAGCTAAACCTTATGAGGGAAAAGCCCCCAAAGGGACATTTTCTGACATTACATTTAGCCCCCACTTTAATGTATGTATAAACACGAGGTCAATACATGCATTAAAGTAAGGTCACAAACATAGCAAACACACCAAGCACGGAGAAGACACGCCAATCACATAGAAGATAGTAACAAGCACACAAAACATGGAGAAGATAGTTACAGTCACGCAGAACATGGAGAAGACAGTCAATGCATAGAAGATACATTAATGCATAGAAGATAGGAATGATTATTTTCTTTCCTTTTTCTTTCATATATATGAAATGCAGATGCAAGTACTGGAAAGTAAACAAACCTCCCATAATACATGATGCACTCATCGTGCAGGTCTTTGTATATATGGGGTAACACACATGCAAGACACACAAAACCTCCCAAAATGTAGGATGCATATGGAGCAATAGACACGCCAAACAAAACAAGCACGCCAAACACACAAACTTTGAAGACACGGAGAAAACACGGCAGACAAGCGATGGTGTGTACCTATCTCTAGGTCCAACACCATCTCAGGCACATTACAGGCACACAATGACGATTGCGCTTCACCACAACAATCACCGAAGACACACTTAAGGGTTGAGTTAGTCACATAACCGCTCCCTGCCTCCGCAGAGGACTTTTGAAAATGACAGGATGATGTAATCTACTCTGAGAAATACACCATCCCCACCTCTGCAGAGCGCTTAAGAAAAAGGATATGCTTGATATCTTGCCTCTGCAGAGGGCTTACATGATTGATTGATCGATTGCAAACAAACTTAGGATGCACGATGCACTACCCCGGGGCACAAGTCTTACATCTGAGGTCAAACAGATTTCTAACATCTACAATAGACAGCTTACCTTATATATGCCCCCACCTTAAGGTGGTTGATATCAATTATTGATATCAAGCAGGTTAAGGTAGGAAGAAAACACACAAGGGAACACTGACGTTCACAAAGCCCATGCCCCCAAAAGGTGACATGTACTTTACAATCGCCAAATATTCCCACAAACACATCCCTGCAAGAAACATGTTAGTGTCTACAAGATCATGATAAACAACAACATCAATGCATATGATTAACCACACAAAGAGCCAAGGTTATACAACGAATCTGAAGTTCAAGGATAACCATGAGGCTATATCACAAAGCTCTCTGAATCGAGTACCACCAAGGCCAGATTCAAAGGCAAACAAAGGTGCATAGAGCAGCAGTATTGTTAAGGTTTGTAAAAGCGATAGAAACATCATCAAATTCACTACGTGGAAAGCATGAATGCTTCCACTAGCCAAGTGTCGGATAAAATATACAACCCCATCATCATATTAGGAACTAAGTCCATTTTTTGATTGCTCTCAAAAGGGACACTAGGTCCACATCAGTATAAATGTTTGTCATCATCTGCCCACTAGATGGAAACGCTAGAGGAAGGGAAACAATAAATAAGAGAGGAGAAACAAGTGTCTTAGGGACAGTCACGTAGGAGGGTACCCCCAAGTCACCAACCGCAACACTATGTCCATAAGACACAACACACAACAATGAAATCAAAGAGAGAGGCAATATAGAATAATGATGATACAAATAGAAGAAGGTCACAACAGAAGTGGTCTCCTGGTATCCTGAACCTTACGGGAGAATCCGAGGTCATCCCAAGAGGCCTCGACAACACATAACACATCACGAGGGAAGCACATTACGAGAGAGAGAGATAAAGGGTTAAAGATACTTACCTGTTAGCACCATCGTTAAGAACAAACATATATGTCATGTTGTTTTGATCTTGTTGAATTAGCATTAAGTTTAGGAGGATGGGAAGCTTTCTTTTCTTTAAAAGGATTATATCCAATGCTGCTTGAGTAATGTGTTGAAGCAGATTCTATAGGTACTCGAATTCCTTGTTGATTTACACCACATCCCTTACCTACATAGTCGTTATGTTTATACAAAACTTGAAATCCACGACCATATAGAGAATCCAGTTCCTTAGAGGAAGGTGAAGCCTCATAGGTATCATAATTTGTAGTATAAGTTAGAGTATTGTCTTTATTTTCTACCAAGGGGACTTTAGGTTTGTTAGGTGCTTGAAAAGATTGCTTAGGTGGTATTGATGCCACTTTTGACTTGTCAAGGCTGTTAATTTTATATTCCTCCATACTACAAGGATTAAAATCTAATGGGCCCCAATCATCACCAAAGAGTGCATTCGATGTTTTAGAGTCTTGTATAACATTACCTATTGATGAATGAGCTCGTGAACTATTTAAACTTGTATGATTGTAAACTGGTTTTTGCATTTCAATATGTAAATAGTTATCTGGTTCAAGATCAGCATGAATAGTATGAAGTTTACCTTTGAATATAAATTTGATTGAACGATGCAAGGTGGAAGGAACTACCCCCAATGCATGAATCCAAGGTCTACCAAGAATCATGTTGTAAGATAAAGAACAAGGCATGACATGAATCAGGGTAGGCACAAGCACAGATCCTACTTGTATAGGTAGAGTTACAGTGCCCATGGAGTGTCATCCAACATTATCAAAGCCACGAATGCTAATGTCGTTCGGTTGTATTTGTGATGTGTCAACCTTGATTTTGTGTAGTAGGTCAATGCTACAAACATTAAGAGCTGATCCATTGTCAATCATAACTCATTTTACCAATGTTTTATTTATTATGACAGAGATCATAAGTGGATTATATTGGTTTTGAACTTCAATTGACAGTAATTCCTGTGGTTGAAAGAGACTATCTATTTTTATCGCATGCATACTATCCAATACGGTTGCTACATCATTAGGCTTAGCAGTAGGTGGGATAATCACCTTTTACAAAAATTCTTGGAGCATTCCATGGTATGTAGGTGATGTTTGTATTAAATCCCAAAGAGAGATCTTAGCCAGAGTAGCGTGAAGCTGTTTGACAAGATCATACTCTTGACCACTTTTATGAGTAAGGCGAGCTGGTGGAGGGAGCATAGGTTGAGAATATGGAAGAGAGACAAGCACGTGTGGTGCTTGGTTACTTTGCTTGTTATTATGGGTGTTGTATGCATGAGTAATCACATTATGGTGTAGTTGTAATTCATTTTGAACACCTTGAATTGTAATCACCAGTTTTAAGCAAGAGGGTACACTAAGTGCCCCTCGGACAATCATTTTAGGAATATTGCTATGAAGTCCATTAACAATTATTGAATTAACATTGTTTTCCTCTTGATTGCACCCAATATCCATCCCTAAAGGGTTTAATGTGAGAGACCTTTTATCATCCACTAATGCTACATCTTGGCCAGGGAGAGCAGTGGGATGAGAGGAAGGTACATCATCACCATCATCATCATACTATGTGGTGGAAAAGGGCTTTTCCCTCTCATCTTTCTCATGAGTATTCCTAGAGATGAATTTGGTTAAATCTTCTAATATCAAAGGATATGCTCCTATGAGTACAGTGAAGCTACTAAAGTTATGTGTGTAACAAAGTAATTGCAACTCATATGTAGGACATATAAAAGCGTCAATACCACTGATATAAGCTATATGTTCTAGACTATGAGCATTCTCATTAGTGAAATTAGAGAAATTTTTAAAATCTAGGATATACTCATGCAAAGATTTCAGAGATGAATAACATGAAGATGCCATAATAAAATGAAAAATCAGATTTTAACAATTTCCAAGAGTATGCAAAAGACAAAGTGCAAACTGTATGCAAGAATGATCTTAAATGCTTGATATTTTGTACTTTTTTAATGCAAATGAATGAACCAAAGGGTGTTGTAAGGATTTCAGTCAAGGGTAGCAAGTTATATGTCTGATATCAGGCCAAAATAGAAAAAGTATCCTTTTCAACACACTCTTTATGCAAATCCAAGATAATGCCAAGTCAAAATATAGTGAAAATATGTCAAAATAGGCACTTTTTTCACTAAAACTCAATGCAACAGAGCATAAAATAGGGTGTTGTGAGGAAAGTGATGATGGAAAGAAAATAATATCAATAATAAAAGCCACTTATTTCCAAAATAGCCAACACAACATGCTTTTAGTGCCACTTAAGGTAAAACCCTAGTGAAATTATAGCAAAATATGCAATTTTTCATGGTTTTTCAATTCCAAGACTTAGCAAAGAACATGTTGTAAAGAATTCTAGGAGGTACAGAAAATAATATCAATCATATCAGTCACCTCAATCCATAAAATTGATCACAAAATGCTTGGAATGCAAACTAGGTCAAACCCTAGGGCAAAAATAGCTAAAATGTGTAGTTTTTCACCAAATTTTCACTATAAGAGCCTGTTAAAAGGGTGTTGTGAATCTTTTTAGGAGGGGCATAAAATGATTACCCTAATAATAGTAAATTAATGCAAAAATATTCTTCACAACACGCCTATGGTGCATGTTTATAAAGTCGATAAGGCCAATTTTAGTGAAAATTGTTGTTTTTGAAGCCCTAGGTTTGAGATCTTGTGACAAAATGCTATATGAATGCTTTGAAGTCTAATTTATGATGACAATTAAATACTCTTAGATATGAAAATAATTTTCAATCCTTAACATGCAAGATGCCCATGAAATTTAATGAAAATGCATCACAATTGCTAGTTTTTTGTTAAAATTTTATATGTAAAAATGCAAATATTTTAAATCTAAATGCAAATTCACACTAAAATAAAAGACTACAGCCAAATGTTAATTTAAATGAGCCTCTAAAATTAGTAGGAAAATTTGATAAAAGATTTTGCCTACTTATCCTAGATTTTGGAATTACTAGGTTATATAAAATTGTCAAAATTTCCACAAAACCCTAGCAATTAAATGATGAAAATGCAAGGAAAAATTTTGAATTTTTGAATTTTTCTGTATTTTATATCAGATCTGATGTAAAAATCATGAATTAGGAAAATTTAGAAGGAATTGGTGCAATTTAGTAAGCCAAACAATGCAATTTTTTGTATTTTTCTAATTTTTCAATTTTTTTAAAAAAATTAATGCAATAAAGTAAATGACTAAATAAATGAATGAAATCACACCAAATCTAAATACAAACACTTAGAAAGTTGCAATTTAAGTCTAAAAACATGGGTTCACCAAAATGTTTAGGATAAAATTGGATTTGTTAATGTCTTAGTTTTTTATGTGTTTAAATCTACCTCCCCACTAAACATTGAAGGATCTAGGGTCGAGTGGCGAGCACTATCATACCCTAGGTCACTTGAAGATGTAAGGAAACTTGGATTAGGGAATTCAACTATTAATTTTCCTTCTCTTATGCCCAATTAACCATTAAAACCCTAATTATGCAAATACGGCAACAAATTGACGAATAACAGAAAAAGCTCTTGTAGACGGGAGTAAAATAGCAAATCATGAAATACCTATTTTTTAGGGTTCTGAAGTGGAATAGTCAGGGACTAAGGTGCGGGCACCCAAGTCCACGGTACTTATTTTTTCAAGGAATTTGGACCTCCTTCCGACACTGATCAGCCATGTAACTTTTGTTTCCTGAGATCTGTCTATGGAGGACACTGGAGTGAGCACCTAAGTCCTGAAAGTACTCCTGTGTCTGAATTTTCTTTAGATCCTGAATCCTTGATGCCTACCAAGCCTTCCTACAACTCCACCTTTTCCAGATGCAACACCTGTAACCTATAATCACAAGACTTGGTTTGGGGGTTGTGTTGTTTAGATGCTTGCCTCAGTCAAGCCCCGGAGGACACTTAAGTCTTTGAACACTGTTGTCAGACAAAAAGTGTGTGCCCTTGTGAGGCAGAGGCAAAAACTAAAGGAATCAATGAAGAAAACACAATATTATGTCACCTTGTAGTGAAGCTCTCATGGAGGAAGATGCTCTTCATGCCATAAGGAAATTGATGCTCAAATCTGCAAATATCAACACACAAAACATACAAGTCTGCTCTTGCAACACAATAGAAGCCTTGAATCACCTTGAGAATGCCTAGAGTTCACAATGATCATCTAATTGAAACCTAGTTTTCAAATGAATGCCTAAGCATGCTTATATATGTAACTACAAGCACTCCCGCCAAAATTTTAAAAATCAAAACTTACTGTGTCGGTAAAAGGACCCAATAACGGTCATAAACTGACACCTAGAAATTAGGGCTGCCCCAAAATAGGGCAGGCCCCTATTTTGGGTAGGGTACAGCTCAAGGGGTCCTCCTAGGTCCCATTTGCCATGAAACCTAGGTCTCATTCCATCGGGATGCCAAAATATGAACTAAAATGTCCTAAATGCATATAAAGACCTGGGAGCTAAACCTTATAAGGGAAAATCCCCCAAGGGGACATTTTATGGCGTTACAAAGAGAATACTAATTCACCCCCCCAGTATTCTAGGTGTTCAACAATTGGTATCAGAGCCAAGTCCTTTGGAAGAAGCCTAACTTCTTAAGGAAGATCCTAGAGATTGAACACATGGTTGCTAGAAGGTTACCTATTCCTCCGAAAGAGATTCTTGTTGTTAATCTCATTGAAGAAGACTATATGCTTGACAAAATAGGAGAACTCAATGTTGCTCTTGAAGATCTTGAAAGAACTGAAGGAGAAAATAGATATCTGAAAGAAAATGTCAAGGAAGCAAATGAATTTATCAGGAAATTGAAAGAGCGAGTCAAGAAGCCCAGAGACAAGCATAAGGAAGTCAGTGAACAATTAGAGAAATAAAATGGAACCATCACAAATCTAAAAGTATATGTTGAAGAAAAGAAAAGAATTAAGGAATGTCTAAATGCAATGGTGAAAAGAAAATCTGAAAAGTGTACAAGGATTGAAGAAGAGGTTGTGAATATGAAATCTGACCTGGAGAAAGCAAGGAGTCATGAAGAAAAACTCAAGATCAGCACTGCAAAGCTTGATGAAATGATTGCAAATCAGAAAGGTTGAAATGATAAAGAGGGTTTAGGATTTGAAAAAGGTGAAATCTCAAAATCAAGTCAGACATCAATTACTGGAAATAAGAAGAACAATGACAAGCAGTTCTAAAATCAAAGGAATAAAGTTAGAAGACCACCGGTCAGACAACCAAGTGCTCAAAGGTACCCATCTTTCAATGGTTTATGTCATTCTTGCAATAAGTATGGACACAAGGCAATAGTGTGTAGAAGTAGAATAAATCAAAATGTTCCATCCTTCTCTAGTCAATGCTTTACTTGCAAGAAATTTGGTCATAGAGCTAGTGAGTGTAGAAGTCAAATGAGGAATGGCTATAACAATGTCAGAATGGTTCGATCTTTCAATGGCTACTGTCATACATGTACTAGATATGGGCATAAAGCTAATTAATGCAAATCTAGAATGAATGGAAGGAATACTGGTCAAAGGATGGTTGTTTGCTACAATTGCAATAGACCTGGACACATTTCTAAGTTTTACAGAAGCAGAAACATGAAGAGGGATAATCTGGTAGAAAAGAATGAACCAGTACAAAAGGTTGATCTAGAAGAGACTAATAAGGAAATGAATAAGATTTGGATAAGGAAGGATGTAATAGAGGTTAAGGATATATATGAAGTTACATCTGGTGGAGTTGTTTCCTCCAAAAACTAAGTAGAGAGCTTTGGCTCAGGGGGGCTTTAATGGAAATCTTTCATCCCCTATCAAAGAAAAGATGTTGATGCTTTAGAATGAGGATATATGGTGTAGGATAATATTCTTAACTTGTTGGAGAAAATTCTGGTAGAAAATCTCTTAATGCAAAAGTTTGTGGAGCCCCTGAAGGTGATTGTGTAAACAAAGAAAGGTCTGACAGCTCTATTGTTTGAGGAATTAAATGCAAATTAGGTCAGATCTAAAAAGATATAAAATGGATTCTATTTAACAAAAACTTTCACAAAAAAATTTGAAGAGCAGATCAAGAGATGAGTTGAGTAGAAGAAGAGATTAAGGAGATTCAGAGTTCATTGCATCCAAACCCTAGTTTGGTAAAAGCAAAGAAAAGGTATTTCTCGGCCTCTAGTTTTGCCTAGTTTCTCAGAGATCTTTATTTTCGAAGTGTTTGTTAGCATTTTTCAATGGCAACTCCAAGGGTTATTAAGGTAACAGAGAAACCACAACCTAAATTCAAGAAATTCCTTGCAAAATGTATCGAGAATGATCCGTTAGGAGCATTTTCTTCCATTCCACATGGGGTTTCTCTGACTGAAGACATAAGAACTTATAGTCATGGCAAAATGGAAGAGTTTGATCATAGGAAGCTTGGGGATATTTGGGTCAAGGAACTTACAAGAGATGATTTTGCACTTAAACTTGAGTATCAAAACCTAATTGCAAAGAATCTCGATGTTTGGCAATGGTTCCCTAATTTTTTTCTTTGATGACAAGTGGGTTAGATTAGTAATAAGAAGGTTCCATGACAAATTTGTTTGGTTGGATGTACCTAGGATGATTACTAAGGAAGTTACTGGTATGTGTGCCATCGGACCAGTTCCAGTGTTGAATTCAATAAAAAATGAGGTAGTGATGGAGCTAACAGGTGCAACCTATGACAAAAGGGCCCTCATTATAAACCCTATCCAGAATCTAGTTGTAAGATATGCTTCAATGGTAATTGGTTACAAAATTTACTTTCCCAACAGGAAAAATTTAGTGTCTTCCACCACAATAAATGTAGCCTATGAGATGGTAGAGAAAGGTGCAGATTATGATGTGTGAGCTGTTAAGACATTAATTTTTAGAAAATCTTAAGCAAACAAAACAGAAGAAGTATCATTTAAGTTTGGAAATCTTACTATCTGCATACTTTTCTATTTTCTACAAGAGCTTCCTGGAACTAAAAATGTGGGATGGATGCAAAGAAGGCCTATGGTGCATCAGATTTTTCACTTCATAAGAAGTATTGATAATGCTAAGGCTCAAGATGATGCCCTTACTACATTTTTTTCAGCATTTCAGAAAAAGATGCAGTCAAGAGAGAGAATACCAAGGAAAATGGTTGAAAAATACCAGAATGCTATTACCTTTTTGGTCTCTAGTGATGAATGTGTGATGGAAGCTATTGAGCCAAGGTCTGTGTGGATCCCTACTATGGGATATGAAGTATATGAGCAAGAAATTGATGGTTTAGCTGATGTGTTGTTGAAAAGCCCTAAGGACACCACCAAAGCAAGATTTGGTACCTATGAAGAGAAGTCTATAGAAGTGCATATGGAGTAGTGCAAGCCCCAGATAAAGAAGGTACAAAAAATGGTTGATGAATATGTAGAAAGTATAGGCATATCAAAAAAATAAGTTTAGAAAGTCAGAGCACAAGCCAAGAGAGAAACTAGTGTTGTGGAGTGCTTAGGGAGCTCTAGAAGATCTGGTAGAACTGCTACCATTCCTCCTATCCTCCAAAAGTCCACCAAGACTGTGCCCTCAACTAGTGAGAAGGGTAAAGCTACTCCAGTAAAGGAGAAAACTCCTTTGGTAGCCCAAGTTACAAAGGTTGAAAAGAAGAAAACATCCACTAAATATGCCCCTACTACCCCTACCAAGAAAAGAGTTAAGACAAAGGAAGTTAGGAAGAAGGATGTTAGCACAAGTATAGATGAAAAAGAAGAAGTGGAAGAAGAAGAAGAAGTTGGGCCTAAACTAATCTAAGAAGAAAGACTCAGGCTATAGAATCTAAGAGTTAAGAAGACAAAAGAAAAAAAGAAAAGGTTTGTTGTACATATGCGGGAAAAGAAGAAAGAATCCACCAAGAAAGTGACACCCGAAAAGAAGACTGAAGAAAGAAAGGAGGGGTCTCCAATTGAAGACAAAGAACAAAGCCAAGTAGAACTGGTAAGACCTAGAACTCCTATGAAATTAGATTCTTTATTCAATAATATTCTATAGCTTGATGCTTTGGGAGAGACAACTTCTTTGTATAATGAGGCTGATGAGGTGGATAATGCCACCATAGTAGAGGCCATAGTGAAATATATAATAATTTTGGAAGTGGATATGAAGAATATAGAGGATCAAATTCCTCCAGAGTTATGAGATATTTTGTTAAAGAAAAGACAAGAAGCCATTCAATAGGAAGGAAAAATAAAAGAATATGTTCTACATAAGATTGGCATTTCTTTGTCAAACAAGAATAGAGCTACATTAACTCTGCTTTATTCAACTCAGTTTAGAGTAAAACAAAGGGTAACTACCCTAATGAGTATAGATGCAAATGATTTTGAGAAATTAAAAAAGGAAACTATTAAGAAGATTTCTGACATGGTGATGCAGGAGCATCCAGTGGTGTAAGGGCAATCTTGCATCACCCAAAAAACATGTGTTTCAAAATTGTTGATGTTCTACCCATTTCTTCTCAAAATCTATGGTTCTGGTCCCATAATCGCCTGAATAATAATGTAGAACTTTCAGTTTTCCCAAACTGCTAAAAATAGTAAACTGCTATTTATAGAAAATTTGCATTTGGGCACGGAATGAAGTCAAAATTTATAGGAAGTTACATAACGGAAATATAAGACCTTTGGTGAAGGAATCACATGAAGATCATTTGCAAGCTGAAAGATATTAAAGTTTCTGTTTCCCAAAAAATGCCTGAAAATTATTCAAACTCAGGTTTGAGGCACTAAATGGCCCCGTACGGGCCCAAAAATGGCCAGAACCAGTAGGGCTGGTTCTTAGCACGTAGATCACTCCGCGAGCTTTCCAACGCATAAAACAGTTCATCAATCGAAGTCCCAGATCAAAAGTTATGGCTCCCGGAAGTTGACATATTTTTGGAGGGAGATGCAAAATTCAAAATTAGGTTGTTGGCCGCCAAAAAGGCTATTAATAACCATTTTTTGGAACCCTGGGTAGTAGGAGAGTTAAGGGGGCAAGTGTAGAGTCAAGAATAGGTGGGAAAACAGAAACCCTAGCTGATTTGGGGGTTACAGAAGGTGGAAGATTCCAGAGCCTGGTGATGGTAGCTGTAGCGTGTTGCAGCCTGTAGAGGACTGATTCCTCTGATTGTAATTAAGCTTCTGTAATGTAATGAGTTGCCCAGATCAATAAAAGAAAGTTCTATTTGCTGTGTGTAATCTTGGTTATTGTGTGTTTTGTGATTTACCCCTTCATCAAGTGGTATCAGAGCAAGGGTTCCTGAGTGTGTAGACAGATCGCTGACCGTGAGGCAGTTTTGCACCAGGACCTAAGGTTGTGGGTTTGCTGCAGAGACCAAGATGCCTCCACGAAGAAATCATGTTGGGAGAAATGCTTTGATAGAAGAGGGTTTTAAATCCCTACAAAGGCAAATTGATGCATTGCAAAAGGAGCTGCGAAGAGGGTTTGATTCGAGAACAAGAGAAGAAAGCAAAGATGAAGTTGAAGAGGAGCTATCTAACGAAGAACAAGAAGCTGTAGGAGATCCTGCAGGGGTTAGTTGTTGAGGGCCATTTCAAAGATTGGAAAGAGGCCCAAAATCAAAGTTTCTACATATTCTAGAGATTTGAATCCGGAACAGCTCATTGATTGGATCAATGACATGGAGGAGTATTTTGAGTATGAAAATGTGGAGGACCCAGATCGGGTCAAGTTTGCAAAAACAAAGTTGAAGGGCCATACCAGTATTTGGTGGAAGGAGGTCCAATTAGAGAGGAACAGAAGAGGAAAAGGAAAGATCACTAGATGGGATCGGATGGTGGAGAAATTGAAGAAGCAGTTCATTCCTGTGGACTATGAGATGGAGTTGTTGAAGAAGTTGCATGGCTAAAGCAAGGTAACAAGTTCGTTAAGGAGTATACAGAAGAGTTTTATAAGATTACTATCAGGACAGGCCATGCAGAGCCCAACAAGGAAAAGGTAGCCCATTACATTAATGGGTTGAGGCCGAGTATTCAGGAGGATCTGAGCCTAGTCAGAATGACCACCATAGAAGATGCATACCAATTTTCCTTGAAGGTGGAAGAGAAGATGAATAAAAGATTTGACAGCAAGCAAAGGGGAAGAGGTCAAGGTAGAAGGACTGGTGGAAGACCCTATGGGGGCCAAAATGAAGTTGCAAAGAAAAGTGAAGAAGCTGGCACCAGTCAAAATCAGAGAGGAGATAACACCTACCATCCTTGTGACCAAAACAATGGTGAGCAAAGAGGAAGAGGAAGAGGTAGACCTGGGCAAGGACCTAGAAGAGGAGGTTTCAAAGGAACCTGTTTCCAATGTGGAGAAAAAGGGCATCGAGCATATGAGTGTCCACAACATCAAGGAAGGATGAATAGGAGACCTGAAGGTAATGCACGAGTTGCACATGTAGATGAAGATGCACAGTCTGAGCATTCTAAAGATGTTGAAAGGGGAGAAACCCTAGTTGTCAGAAGAACCTTGTTGAATGAGGAGAAAGAACCAAATCAGAGGGAGAGTTTATTCTGCACAAGGTGCAAATGTGAAGGTAAGTGTTGTGATATTATTATTGATAGTGGAAGCACTGATAATCTAGTTTCAGAAGAGATGGTTGACAAGTTGAAGTTGACAAGAAGAAAGCATCCGCATCCATATCAGATTGCATGGTTGCAGAAAGACCATAGAGCTTTGGTCAATGAGCAGTGTTTAGTGAAGTTCAAGATTGGGGACTACCATGATGAGGTACTGTGTGATATCATACCGATGGATGCATGTCATATGCTGTTGGGAAGGCCGTGGCAGTATGATAGGAGCGCTGTCCATGATGGCTGTGCAAACACATATTCCCTAACTAAAGATGGAGTTCGTCATAAATTGAAGCCCTTGAAGGAGGTGGAAGAAAAGGTATGTAGTACTACTAGAATTTGCTTGGTAGATGGTAGGAAATTTTTGGAGGGTATGAAGCATGAGCGTCATTGCTTTGCATTGATTCCTAAGATTAGTCAAGAGAAATGTGAAGATGTACCAGTAGAAGTTTCAGATATGTTGGAAGAGTTCCAGGACATTATCTCTGATAATGTACCAGAAGGTTTACCACCAGTAAGGAAGATAAGTCATCAAATGGATTTGATACCAGGAGCCAGTTTGCCAAACAAGGCAGCCCATAGAATGACCCCTGCAGAGAATGAAGAGCTGAACAGACAAGTTTAGGAGTTGTTGAGGAAGGGACTGATAAGGGAGAGCCTAAGTCCTTGTGCGGTACCTGCAGTACTAGCACCAAAGAAAGATGGAGAATGGAGGATGTGTACAGATTCTCGAGCCATCAATAAGATAACGATCAAGTATAGATTTCCATTGCCAAGAATGGATGACATCATGGACTGTTTGAGTGGAGCCAAGTACTTCACAAAAATTGACCTAAAGAGTGGGTATCACTAGATCCGTATCAGAGAAGGAGATGAATGGAAGATAGCCTTCAAGACAAAGGAAGGTTTGTATGAGTGGTTAGTCATGCCATTTGGGCTAACCAATGCACCGAGCACATTCATGCGGCTCATGAACGAGGTACTGAAGGAATTTTTGGGAAGTTTTGTTATTGTTTATTTGGATGATATTTTGATTTTCAATAAGACTTGGGATGAGCATCTGATGCATATCAGAAGAGTTCTAGAGAAGCTGAGGGAGGAGAAGTTGTTGATTAATCTGAAGAAATGTAGTTTTGAAAAGGAGTTGGTGTACCTGGGATTTGTTGTCTCAGAAGAAGGTCTTAAGATGGACCCAGAAAAAGTAAGGGCTATCATTGAATGGCCTACGCCAAGGAGTGTCACAGAGGTAAGATCTTTTCATGGTTTGGCAAGTTTTTATAGAAAGTTTATCAGGAGTTTCAGTAGCATTTGTGCACCCCTAACTGAGACAATGAGAGGGGATAGAAAAGAGTTTAGATGGACTAAAGGAGCAGACAAGAGCTTTGATACATTGAAACAGAAAGTGGTAGAACAACCTGTTTTGGCACTTCCATATTTTAATAAAATATTCCAGATAGATTGTGATGCTAGTGGTAGTGGTATAGGAGTTGTTTTGAGCCAAGAAGGTAAGCCCATTGCCTATTTTAGTGAGAAGCTTAGTGATGCCAAGAAAAAATATTATGTTTATGATCAGGAGTTTTATGCAATAGTTCAGGCTTTGAAGAAATGGAGACATTATTTGTTGCCAAAGGAGTTTGTTTTATATACTGATCATCAGGCTTTGCAGTATATTAATAGTCAAGGAAAGTTGAACCAAAGGCACTTAAAATGGGTTGAATTTTTGCAGAGTTATACCTTTGTTTTGAAGCACAGGAGTGGGAAGTCCAACAGAATTGCAGATGCCTTGAGCAGAAGGCAAAATTTGTTGACAGAAATGAAGATAGAGGTTGTTGGGTTTGATGAGCTCAAAAGTTTGTATCCTAAAGATCCAGATTTTGCAGAGGCTTGGAAAGCTTGTCTGGAGCCTGTTACTTTAGATAGGACAAGATGGTTGGATTTCATAATCCAAGATGGCATGTTGTTTAGAGGAAGCCAGTTGTACATTCTGAGGAGTTCCATGAGAGAGAACCTAATTAAAGAGAAGCATAGTGGAGGATTGGCTGGACACTTTGGTCAAGATAAGACCATTTCAATTGTTGGTGAAAATTATTATTGGCCACAGTTGCAGTAGGATGTGAGGAAGTTTGTGCAAAGTTGCAGAGTATGTCAGATGGCAAAAGGAACAAGTCAAAATACAGGGTTGTATCAACCATTACCTATACTAGAGAAGCCCTGGGATGATATCAATATGGATTTTATTCTTGGTTTACCAAGGACACAGAGAGGACATGATTCTATTTTTGTGGTGGTGGACAGATTCTCAAAAATGGCACATTTTATTCCTTGTAAGAAGACTAATGATGCTGTTCATATTGCAGAGTTATTTTTCAGGGAAGTGGTGAGACTACATGGTCTACCAAAAAGCATAGTTTCAGACTGAGATACCAAGTTTGTTGGTTATTTCTGGAGGACATTGTGGAAGAAGTTGAAGACAAACTTGAAGTTCAATTCTGCACACCATCTACAGACTGATGGACAAACTGAAGTGGTGAATAGGAGTTTGGGTAACCTACTACGATGCTTGGTAGGAGATAAGCCCAAGGGATGGGATTTGATTTTACCACAGGTAGAATTTGCTTACAACAATTCTGTCAATAGGAGTACTGGTAAATCACCATTCCAGATTGTATATGGCAATAGTCCAAGAAATGCTTCAGAGTTAAGGAATCTGGATAAGGGAGAAAAGACAAGTGCCGAGGATGAAGACTTTGCAGAACATATGAAGAATTTGCATGAAGAGATAAAAAAGAACATTAATAAGATGACTACTCAGTACAAGGCTAAGGCAGATCAGAAGAGGAACTATAAGGAGTTCCAGGTGGGACGAAGTTATGGTTCACTTGAGAAAAGAAAGGTTCCCTGTTGGAACATACCATAAATTGAAAATGAAGAAATTTGGACCATGCAGAATCCTGAAGAAGCATGATTCTGGAAATGCATATGAGGTAGAGCTGCCGAGTGGGATCAACATTTCCCCTGTTTTCAACATCGCTGATTTAACAGAATATCATGAAGGTGGAACAGAGGATGGACCAACAGAAGTGCAGTGGAGTATTCTGGCATCTACTTCAATAGAGGAGATAGAAGAGATCTTGGATAGCCATGTGGGAAGGAGTACTCGAAACAGGCAATATGAAGAATATCTAGTGAAATGGAAAGGAAGGCATGTTCAAGATTCTTCTTGGTTGTCTAAGGCAGAGGTTGACCGTTTGGGTTTTCCTCACACAAACACCTGAGACGTGACAAGGTCACTTCTCAAATTACCCTGGGTGTCTGATGCAGGAGCATCCAGTGGTGTAAGGGCAATCTTGCATTACCCAAAAAAAAAATATGTTTCAAAATTGTTGATGTTCTACCCATTTCTTCTCAAAATCTGTGGTTCTGGTCCCATAATCGCCTGAATAATAATGTAGAACTTTCAGTTTTCCCAAACTGCTAAAAATTGTAAACTGCTATTTTTAGAAAGTTTGCATTTGGGCACGGAATGAAGTCAAAATTTACAGGAAGTTACATAACGGAAATATAAGACCTTTGGTGAAGGAATCACATGAAGATCATTTGCGAGCTGAAAGATATTAAAGTTTCTGTTTCCCAAAAAATGCCTGAAAATTATTCAAACTTAGATTTGAGGCACTAAACGGCCCCGTACGGGCCCGAAAATGGCTAGAACCAATAAAGCTGGTTCTTAGCACGTAAAGCACTCCACAAGCTTTCTGACGCATAAAACGGTTCGTCAATCGGAGTCCCGGATCAAAAGTTATGGCTCCCGGAAGTTGACCTATTTTTGGAGGGAGATGCAAAATTCAAAATTAGGTTGTTGGCCGCCAAAAATGCTATTAATAACCATTTTTGGGAACCCTGGGCAGTAGGAGAGTTAAGGGGGCAAGTGTAGAGTCAAGAATAGGTGGGAAAATAGAAACCCTAGCTAATTTAAGGGTTATAGAAGGCAGAAGATTCCAGAGCCTGGTGATGGTAGCTGTAGCGTGTTGTAGCCTATAGAGGACTGATTCCTCTTATTGTAATTAAGCTTCTGTAATGTAATGAGTTGCCCAGATCAATAAAAGAAAGTTCTATTTGTTGTGTTTAATATTGGTTATTGTGTGTTTTGTGATTTACCCCTTCATCACATGGCTTAGAAATATGGGATGTTCTCAGAGAGATGTATTTTGTATGTTACAAATAAAGAAGAAATCTCAAACATTGATGTTCAACATGAGCTTGATATGGACAATGTATAGAATCAGGACAATGTTGCTCTGGTACTACAAGATATAGCTCAGACTTACAAAGAGGCAGAGGAGAACATTGAAAAAGAAGGTGCCACTAGCAAGGATAATAAAAAGTGAGATGTATCCATTGCTTCTCTAATAACTAAAACTTCCACGAATAATGTCAGTGAACAAGGAGCTAAGGAAGATGCATCCACTTCTCCTCCAGATAACATGGTGAAAACTTTAGAGGCAGATGTTGTAAAGAAAGATGAAGAAATGGACAAGGATAAAGAAGAATAGGAAGATATTTAATAAGAAGAGAAAGATAAAGACAAAGATGTTCCCAAAGATTCAGAAACAAAGGAAGAAAACTTTATGGACTCTGGTGAAGGTAAAGAGAAGGAGCAAGCTGTGGAATTAGTGAAAGCCTCTGGTGATTCCTTTGGTTCCTCCAGAGACTCCCTGAAGAACTTATTGAGTGTTCAACTTGACTTTTAGCCTATTGTCTCTTCATAAGTGCTACATTTATGAATGCAATAGGGAAGCATAGTCATGGATAAGATTTCTCCTTTCCAAAAGCTATAACTTGAAGACTTATTCCTTACATCTACTAGAAAAGAAGTAATAGAGACACATCCAAAAAATGGAGAATTAATTGATGAAGTTGTGAAGACATTGCAAGGTGCCATACCTAGTGCAGATATTGACACTTCTCTTTCAAGTATAGAGAATTTGAAATCCTTGATTAGTTCTTTCAAAGAGTATGCCTCTGGACTCAAGGAACAAATAGAAGATGAGGTTGAAAATAAGTTAGATGAAAAGAGAATGAAAAAGCTTACTAAGAGATGTACCATTACACATAAGAAATTTCAAGACAAACAAAAAGGTATTCAAGACTATGTAAGTGAGGCTAAGGCCCTTTTCCAATTTAGCCTAAAATGGCCCAAAGCCACTCAAAACATACGAAAAGAGATGGACTCCATTGAGTCCCAGATCAATAATGCCTCCAGTGCCTATGATCCGGCACTAGACCTTGATGGAAGCACAAGGAATGCAATTGAAGACCTTCACAAGAATACTTTCAACTGGAGGCTCAAAAAGAAAACATTATCTTCTAGTTTGGAGAAATAAGGGATCTAATAAATCCCAATTTTTTTATTATTTCAAAAGCCATTTTGATTTTTGATAAAGTATCACAGGTAAATCAAATGCTAAGCACTCCGGAAGAAGGTGAAGAGTCCCTGATGGACATTGAAACAAATTACAGAATACTTGAAGAAGCTAATAAAGTTTGGGATGAAGGAAAACAAGATTGGCAAGCTCAAGTGCAGAAGTTGCAAACATCTCCTTCATCTGGGTGATAGAACTTTTCTCTCTTTATTCATGTATAGTTGTTTTGTTTTAGATTTCTTGTATATATGCAGAAGGTTTAGAGTAGTTTTAGGTTCCACCTCCGGTGTACATGAGTTAGGGGGAGTCAAGTCATGTTTTCAATTTGTCCATATGTTTCTCAGGGGGAATTAGTTCAAATTTTTCAAGATATATGCACATGAGGGGAGATCCAGTAAAGACAGTTGTTTACACCCTTTGCCCTTGATGTCAAAGGGGGAGAGGTTTTGGAGATAGTTTGGCATGTTGACATCAATTACAAAGGGGGAGATTATTGGAAGAATGTCTTTGGGAATTTATTTTTTCATTGATGCTACTACTAACAACATGAGCATAAGCACAAGGAACATACAACTATGCATTACAATGTTGTCATTGATGTCAACATTGTATATATGATGCAGATTGGGTTGGTTCACTACTTTGCAAGATGGTTTGATCCTTCATAAGACACTAATTTGAAAGAGGGTTTTAATCCAAAGTGTAATCCAGTAAGGAAAACCTATTATGAATTTGGCTAAGTATAAACTTTGTATTTCTAAGTTATAAAGCATCTGGTATTTTGGTCTGCATTTCTCCACTATTAAAGGTCTTTATCTATGGTTCTCGCATGTTGTTGTTAGTTTTTAGAAGCTTCTAAATGCAAAATTGTGCATGGTTTTGACATATGGTTTGAAAGTTATGAGTAACAGAAGTTCATCTTGACAAAATAAAGGTACTTCCAGTTCAGAGTAGATGTGTAGGAGAGTCTGCATTCCTCCATGGATTGGATTTTTCTTTTGTGGTTTTAAGGGGATATTAATAATTGTGATTATAGTGCGACTTCCAATTTTGATAATTTGTTTCAAAATTGGAATCTAGGTGTGAAGCATGTGAGTGAAGTTTTGGGGCTGATAAGTCCTGTATGGCATGTTTTGCATGTTACATCTAATTAGGCTAACTTAATTGATGGGGTGAAACAAGTGGATATATATGAAGTATTGTGTTTGGTGTGTTGGAGTGGGGTGTGGTGTAGAAAATATGATCAATGTGATGCGATAAATGCTTTTGGATGTGAAATGAATGAATGCAAAACAGTGCAGTCTAGTGATTAAGAACAGTGTGATAAGTATTGTTTTGTATTTTGAGCTTCATTGGAACTATACACTTCATGCATATGCTAGATGCAATTGTAAATAGTTCAATCCTGGAAGTGAGCCACCCATTCTCTTCTATCTCTTTCTTTTAGGACAGTGAGTCCTTTAGCAGTGAGCCATCTGCAGTGAGCATTCTTGGACAGTGAGTCCACCAATTGTATCAACCTTAACTTGTTGCTTTATTATGATATACTGTGAGCTAATCCTCACCACAGTTTTTCCTGTTTTGGGTTTTCCACATAAAAATCCTAGTGTTCATGTATTATGAATTGTGGCTACATGTCTTATGTTTAATTTCATTTACTACAATTGAATATGCTAAACAAATTAAAATGTTTGATGTGTAAATAGTTTAAGAGAATATTGATTCACCCCCCTCTCACTATTATGGGTGTTCAACACTAAGAACATCAGGGCTATTCCATTCCTTCCTAGACAACAACAATGTTGTCAATAATACTAAACCTCCACAAAGTTTACTTGAAATCTCTCCATGAGAATTCATTAGGAAGCATAATCAACAAAGGGAATATCAAATTCATACCTCAAGCTAGCAATCCTAAGGAAATGCACTAAGTTTTCAATGTGATCTCCCACTCCACTCAATGCATTAGTGCACTCCTCATAATATCTTAACTTCACGGTGGGGCCAGTTTGCTAATATTTTTGGGGTATACTATAATGTTAAGCACATAGATTTACGAGAAGGTATAAGTGATTACAATAGTGTTTTATTATTGTAAATTTTCCATTATTTCATCTACTTTCATTAAAGCACTAAAAATATTGAGACTTAAAATTTTTGCCCATGGTTTAAGGTGGCCCCATCATTGCAATATTTGAAGTTCATGAAATAAAATAAGGAACTACAGATGAAGGAAGGAGGTCTTTTTCAAAAGCAAAATAGGGTAAACATTTAAGGTAAAATATTAATTCCATGGGATATATAGTGCATAGTGAATGTGAGTGTAAATGATTTGTTATGAACAAAGAAAATAGTGGGTGATTTTATTATTCACGATTGAAATAATTTTTTTAACAAAGCTACAAAGGAGCTATTGGTTGTGAGTATTTCACTGCTTAGTGATTTTGATGTTATTAGGGAAAACTAAAAATTTGTTTTATAGGTATGGTCAGGGAAGAGAATAAAGATCCATTGGGGCATATTCTTTATGCCCATGTGTATCTATTGATCAAGGGTCTATGTGGACCCAAGTGCCATCAAGTTCAATTTGAACAATATTATTTGTTATATCTTTTTTATTTTTAGAGTTTTTGACAAGTTGGTCTTTAACAAACTACATTCGTATCCTAAAATTTTCAACCAAATTCTACCTTTTTTTAGATTAACTATAAGATGAACATGAGTACATCCTTCAAAATAAAGCACTATAAATAACTTGAACATCATTTCTTTAAACAAAATAAACTTCTAAGATATAGACATACAAGATATCCAAATTTACTCTTAATAAAATAAAAATTTCACAGAATAATTCATTTCCAACATTTTACAAGATAAGCATATATAAATTTAATTCAATTATAAATCAGGATTATATTACACGATTACATGTTTAAATATCATAATGCAATCGTGCACAAAATAAACATATTACCATAATGTTCTTACAATTTAATTTTCCAGTCTTTCATTTTCATATAAGTACAATATACATTAATCAAAGTACAATCAAATATCATTGTCTCAATAATCATCCATGTCTCTGAGTAACAAGTCTACGGTGTACTAGCTTCCATGTGGAGAGAGAGAATCATCTGAGTGCTTTACCTCCATCTACAAACTGTCAATCCCCCACACACCTTCCTAATTGAAGTGGCCCTAGACTTCGCGAGGGTAAAAGATAAAGGATTCCATTAACATACCATGCCAACCGAGAACTGAGTGTATGATAAGGTAATGACTTTGTCACTTGTGACCTGCCACACAACTCTAGATTTCTTCTAGCTACGTATGACATCTAGCTAACAAGAAACATATCAAGACCCATGGACTGATAATGCATGCAATCTATGCATCACTTTGGCCAAAGCAATTTATAACATAGTCACATTCCTATATGGAACTATGGGTCTCTATCCACCACCCCTATCTCAACTTGACTTGACACTATCAAGACCAAAAACAACTTAACTCATACAAACTTAGAATCTTGAGTACTAACATAAACTAGTTTCACAATGTAGATTTCATCACAAGAAAGATTCATAACTCAACAACACACCTATTCCATTTTCTATAGAAATTCAAAAAAAATTTCTTGTCAACACATTTATCAAACATGAATATTATGGCTAGTCCACAATAGTAATTAAATATCCCACTCTTTTGAATTAATCCCTAAACAGTTTGCTCACACCACCCAAGTAATATTCATAGAAGGTGGGTTTAAATTACCACATAAATGGTTTTTAAACTCAACTCTATTCTTTTGAAACAAAGGTCAAATAAAAATATTTTTGAAACAAAAATACTAATTCTTTCTCAAACATACACAAGGAATACAAGAAGAATTAAGACCTCTAAATACTTTGACAGAGGGTGATAATCAACCCTAATTTGATGCTAAAGACTTTCCGAGAAGGAAGATTCCATCCTGACAATTTTATTTGATTGGCGACAATGACGATGCTAATATTTGAGAAGTCAAGACCACACACCTAGTATGCTATCATGACATGGTCTAGACTAACACGTAAAAATATTATGCATGACTAACCGACAAGGATTGTGACATCTGAATCGGTGGTGTGTG
The DNA here is from genome assembly GCA_027924645.1 of Cunninghamia lanceolata. Classification (NCBI taxonomy): domain Eukaryota; kingdom Viridiplantae; phylum Streptophyta; class Pinopsida; order Cupressales; family Cupressaceae; genus Cunninghamia; species Cunninghamia lanceolata. Next base: position 6,389,933 of record BSBN01000739.1, read on the forward strand.
TGAATACATAGGTTCTCGATGAATGGTACAAATAACTGAATCAGCTCGATCTGCGACCCTCTCCCCAATGATGCTCTCCCTCCTCAACCGATAGGGGGACTAAAATATACCTACATTCACCTCGTTATGACATCAAAGTAGTTAGTCTGATAAGATATAAACATATATCATATAAAGTCGATAGTCATTCATATCAATTTGCAACATCATAATATAATTCACAAAATCTCATTAATCATTCACATTCATTCTTGCATAACACAAATCTATCAATTTTTCTAACAATGATGTCAGTCAAATTCAAATTTTCACAATCAAACTGTCATTCAAATCTAGCATTATACATCCATGTTTGCATGAAAGTACGGTCATCATATATAATCATTTTATATTCAAATTTTCAAAAGAAAAGCATGTCTTTTCCAAGCATTATCCAAATATCATAATTTAAATAATTAAAATTTTTCATAAATAGTTATTCATGAAAAAAGGGGTGTAACATCTTCCCCCTCTTAGAAAACATCCTCGTCTTCGATGGCTTAATTCACGCAAATATCAAATATCCATGAGAAAAGAAAAAATAGATTAACTTAAACAAAAACAATTGAGGAAAAGCTCGATGGAACTCCTCGTAATCCTCCCAAGTGGCAATGTCATCTAAGTAATGGTCCCTCTGGACCTTAGACTAAGTTACTTCCCTATTACGCAAGCATAGCTTGCAAACCTCTAGCACTCTGAGAGGCTCGATCGTAACCACTCCTGGGTCCAGAACTTGAAGTGCATTCCAATCAAGCACATGAGAAAAATCAAACACATATTTCTTTAGATATGACACATGAAAAATATTATGTAAATGATAAAGAGCAGGTGGTAGAGCTATTCTATAAGCAATTGGGTTGACCACTTCTAGGACCTCAAAGGGGCCACATATCTAGGCACAATTTTGCCTGACTTCCCAAACTTGATTGAACTTTTATGGGGTTTGACTCTTAGTAGAACTTTGTCTCCAACAGTAAATTATCATGGAGTTTGTTTTGCATCCGCATAAATCTTCTGCCTATTTTTGGACTCAGCCAACCTCTATTTAATTAGCTTAACCTATTCTTCCATCCCTATCAACAGGTTTGGTCCTATGCACACTCTATCCTCTAGTCTATCCCAATTAATAGGTGCTCTACATTTTTTACCATATCACACCTCAAAGGGAGCCATTTTAATAGTAGATTGGAAAGAATGGTTATAAGCAAACTCAACAAGAGGCAGATACTCTTCCCAGTTGTACTATTGGTCCATGCAGTACATGCGAAAAAAATCTTCTAAAACCTAGTTTACTCTCTCAGTCTAATCGTTAGTCTCTAGGTGATAGGTTGAACTAATATTAAGTTGAGTTCCTAACACTAAAAACAAGCTCTTCCAAAAACTTGAGGTCATTCACGCATCTCTATTCGAGATAATCTTTTTAGGAACTCCATGCAAACAAAAAATTTCCTAGACAAATCTCTTAGCTAATGCTAAAGCTCCATCAGTCAAATTTCCTAGAATGAAGTGAGCAACTTTGGCGAATTTGTCCATAACGACCAAAATCATATTGTGATGGTTCCTTGATTTAGGAATCCCTTGGATGAAGTCCATACTGATGACCTACCATTTCTACTTAGGAACATCATGTGAATATAACAACCTTGCTAGGTTCTAGTGTTTAGCCTTGACTCGTTGACACTCTAAGCATTTAGCCATGAAATTTGCAGCATCCTGCTTCATACCCTTCCAAAAATATAGTGCTTTTAGATTCGCTAATAATTTAGTTACCCCTGGGTTTCCCAAATAAGGGGCACAATGAGCTTCTTTTAGAACAAGATTTCTCAAGTCGCCCTAATTGGTATGAGCACTCTATCTTTGTATCTCAACAACCCATCTGACTCAAATCAGTACCCTTCATATCTGGTATCTTGAGAATATTTTGAGAGTGTGTCCCTAACTTTCTCATAAAACTCATCACCTAGAAAAGTCCTTAGGACTTGTTCTTGGAAGGTCATTTGAACAATGGCTATTGCTGCAATATGCCTCCTATAACTAAGAGCATTGACAACCCAATTCTCTTTCATTTTTATATAATTAAATATCGGATTCATAGTCAAACAACAATTCTAGCCAATGCCTATGATCTGTATTCAAATTTGGTTGAGTGAAAATATACTTAAGCCCCTAATTGTTTGACTTAATTTCAAAGTGCTTTCTTAATAGGTAGTGTCTCCAAACCTACAAGGCATGCATGGTTGCTGCCAATTCCAAGTCATGTGGAGTATAATTCAATTTATATTTTCATAGTTCCCTAGACTCATAGGCTACCACCCCGACCATCTTATATGAGCACACCACCCAATCCTTCTCCTAATGCATTAGTGACGACCACAAAATGGCCTTCCAAATCAGTAACTATAAGAATTGAAGTAGAAGTTAATTTCTCTTTGAGAATTCAAAAAGATTCCTCACACTTTTCAATCCATTTGAACTGTTTTACTTTCCTTTGAAGTGAGGTAATGGGGTTTGTAATTTTAGAAAAAATTAAACAAACTTCTTGTAATATCTGGCTAAGCCCATAAAATTGCATACCTCATGCACGTTCTTGGGTGCCAACCAATCCATGATCACTTAGATCTTCACAGGATCAACTGCAATTCCCTCTGCAGAGGTTATGTGCCCCCAAATACTGTACTTTTTTGGGAAAAAGGTGCATTTCAACAACTTGCCATACAATTTGTGCTCTCTTAAATGCTGCAGAACCAGTCTCAAATGATGAGCATGTTCTTATTCATCCTTGGAGTATATAAAAATATCATCTAAGAAGATAAGGAAAAACTTGTCCAAGCAATCTCAAAAGATGCTATTCATCAAATTCATGAATGTTGTAAGGGCATTGGTCAAATCGAAGGGTAAGACTATGAACTCGTAGTTTCCATACCTCATTATGAAGGTTGTCTTGTGGATATCTTCATCTTTAATTCTCAACTAATAATAACCATCCCTCAAATTGATCTTTGAGAAGACTGTTGCACCATGCATTTGATCAAAAAGATCATCAATGCGAGGCAAGGGGTACTTTTTCTTTATCGTGGCCTTATTCAGCATATGATAGTCAATGCATAAGCATAATGTCTTGTTTTTCTTCTTGATAAAGATCACCGGTTCTCCCCATGGTGACACATTGGGATGAATCAACCTTTTGGTCAACAACTCCTACAATTGAGCTTTCAATTCAACCAGTTCCATGCTTGTCATGCGGTATGGGGCCTTTGACACAGATTCAAAACCTGGTACTATATCTATGGAAAAGTCAAAATCTCTCTTGGGAGGTAGACCTAGAAATTCTTCATGAAAAACATCTTGGAAGTCATAAAGGAAAGGATAACCTTGGTTTGATGGCTCATTGGATTCCTCTACTTGATCTACTTTTACAGCGAACAACTGACACCCCTTTCTTTTAGCTCTATTGATTTACATAGCTAACACTTGTCTAATATTGACATCTCACTTAACTCCTTGATTTTGAACTTAATTCCCTAAGTCGTCTAAGAATTCAATTGTTTTAGCAAAGCAACCCACTTTATCCCTATGATGTCACAACCAATTCATACCTAATATGATGTTATAAGATCCCAACAAAGCTACATACAATTTGACCTCAATCATAAAGGAGGCTAACTTTACCTCAACCTCAAACAAACACTACTCCATCTGAGCTCTTGCTTGATTTGCATACTCAACTAACCATGAGTTGGCCATATAGCCAACTCTCCTAAAAATCTTAGCAAACTAGGTGTTACAAAACTTTTCATATCACCCATATCAATGAGAATGGAGATTGGTATACCAAATAAAGTACCTAAATTCTTGATAGGGGTGATCTGGTATTTTTCTTAATAATTATCCATAGTTGTGTGAATTCTCTACTGGAAGGTTGTCTATTGGGAAGGCAAGGAAGGATTCCTAAACTGATTCCCTTGACTTTTATTTGGGCACTAATTTGCATAATGGTCACCTCCACATGTGAAGCAGCCACCTAGAGGTTCTTTCTTCTTAGTTACATGGTTTCCCTTGTTACCATTTCTTTTCTTGAAATCATTGCCCCTTTTTCCATCTCAAAAATTATTCTTATTATTCTCGGGTCCTTTTCCATTGGGTTTTTGTTTGGTATTTTGGTTCCAATTCTTCTTTTTGAAGGAGGGTGAAGACTTAGACTAACCAAACTTATTATAGGATTTATCTATGTAAGTTGATATAGAATTAATCTTTTGTTCATGTTTGATTGCTTTCTCAAACACCTAGTCCATTGTTGATAGACCATGGACATCCACTTCGCCTCCAATCTATAGATTCAATCTCATGATGAACTTTCAGATACGAAATCATTCATCATGCTGATATTGAGGTACAAACTTCAAGAGTCCCATGAATTTATCCCAATGCTTGATCACTAACATATCCCCTTGTAGATTTTGAAAATTAGTCAACTTCTGGTTAAAATATAACTGGGGCAACCATCTTTGCCTAAAAATGACTACGAACTGGTCCCATGTCAAATTCAAAGAATCTAGTCCCATTGCCATATTCTTATTCATCCACCAGGTGGAGGCTTCTCTGAACAGTTGATAGGCTCCCCAAACTACCTTGGTTATCTCAGAGTAATTTCTGATTTCAAAATATTTGTCCATGTCATTGAGCTATGTTTGTGCTCCATCTCCTAGTACAATCCCATCAAATTTTGTGGGAGTAATCTTTTTCATATCCATGGCAAGCTCATTAGCTAGTCATGTCCTTGCATCCACTTGCCTTATCACCTCATCCTAATTCACCTGGTTTTCCCAAGACTCACTATGCCCTTCATGTATAATTTTTTCTTGGTTCCACTCCTTGCCATCCTCTTGGTTATGTGGCCCTTTGACCTCCTATTATAAGGCCCCCAACCTTTCTTTGGTTTCATTCAAGATTGCACAGATTTGATCCAATTTAGCTACAAGGTTGTTGGCAAGAGACACTATTAGGATTCATAAGTGTTGTCATTGATGGAAACAAAGTATATCCCACACATCCACAGTGCATAATTTACTCATATCGGAAGTCAGATTGAAGATAGGTTGATCCGGTAGTCAAGAACAGAGCATATGATAGGGTCTGACAGATTGGGTCCGAAACTCTCTGATGGTGAAACCTAGCATGTTGTGGATTTGGGTGAATAATAAGGAGTATCTGAACTATTGTATTCCAGAGATTTAGCCTTTGGTGATAAAGCATATGAAAGATATGAGCATCTGAGTATCGGACTTCAGTTAGACAATGCAGACAGAGGAAGAACTGGCCAACAGAGTATCAGACCTCAATCCGGATGTGCAGAAGGTGTTGATCAAGTAACTTGAGGTGTTATATGTTTTTGGCTGACTTAGGTAATGATTTCTATGGCTAATTTTTTGGTGCACATCATCTATCAAGTATGAATTCAGCCGACAGAACAATATTTTGCAAATATCCTAAGTGTTTTTATTGCTGACTAGAAAATTGTTTGAAATCCTTGATGCGGATATATATACCCGATGGATTCAATCTTGTGAAGGGGTGTAAGTGTAGTGATAGGGATGAAGTACGAAGAAAAGTAGAGAGAAGTGCGAAGGCAGTAATTCAAGCTCAGAATGTGACAGGAGAGTGATATTGAGTAGAGGAAGAATGAAATGAGCTAGATTAGCATACTGAGCCTAACTGGAACTAAATTCTTGCATATGTGGATGGTTTTCATCAATTCAAACACATTGTTAGCATCAGTAAGTCTCTAGTAGGCAGTGAGCCTCTTGTGAGCAGTGTGCTCAGGAAGTGAGCCCTAAATGGAAAGTGTCATTTTGTACTTCTTTATTCTTTTAACAGAGAATACAATCTTGGGTTAATCACCCTGTGGTTTTTCCCTTAACGGGGTTTCCACATAAAAATCCTTGTGTTATGTGTGTTGATTTCATTTCAGTTCTTATGGTTGCTTATTCTTCCATGCTTTGATATATCACTAAATGTTAAGAAAAGGAAGTAAAAGTAAGAAAGTTTTGAGATAACTGATTCACCCCCCCCAGTTATCTGCCTTGTTTCTAACAATTGGTATTAGAGATAAGTTCCTTAGAATAAGCCTAACAACTTGAGGAGGATCTGGGAATCTCAATGGATGCATATGGTATGAAAGAACAACTACAGTCTACCTTAGAAGATCTTGATCAATCTCAGTTTGAAGTCAATAATTTGAAAGAGTGACTTAAGGAGGCTGATGATTTCATCATTGAGCTAAAAGAAAAACTCAGTAATTCCATGAAAAAGATAAAGGAACTACTTCATAAGTTAGCAGATCAGAATAAAGCCAATAATATTGATGAGGACCTGAATGAGAAAACAAAGCTATGTGAAAAGCTGTCAAAAGAAGTTGTCATGCTAAGACATGAAATGGAATTAGGGGTTATGAAATTTACTCAAGAAATTGAAGAAAAGAGAAAGACTGAAGATAACTTAAAACAATCCCTCAAGGAGAAAACAAAAGATTGTTACAAAATGGATAGAATAATTAGACATCTTGAGTCTGATCTTGGAGAAGCCAGATACAATGAAGAACAACTTGAGAGACAGATTGACACTCTTAAACAAATCTTGAAACTGCAAATGAATACAAAGAGAAATTCAAGATAAGTTCAACCAAACTTGAAGTACTACTTGAAAGTGAAAAGAGGGTAGATGATAAGCATGGCTTGGGATATGAGAAAGGTGAAAGCTCTAGATCTGGTCAAAAGAATTTTGGGTCAGAAAGATAAAGAAACAGGCCTAGAAGACCTCCGGTAAGACAACCTAATGCTTAAAGATATCCATCCTTCAATGGAAGTTGCTTCAACTGCAACAAATTTGGTCATACAGCAACTCAGTACAAGAGCAGAATGAATCAAAATAATTCATCCTTCTCTGATCAATGTTTTAATTACAAAAGGTATGGTCACAAATCTCATGAATGCAGAAATATGCAAATAAACAATTCTTTCAATGGTAGATGCTTTACATGCAATAGAATGGGGCATATGGCTAATCAATGCAGATCAAGAGGATATCAATCAAATAAGCAAGGAAATGTTGTGTGTTACAATTGCAATAAGTCTGGTCATATAGCTAGATTCTACAGGAGCAGAAATCATGATGGAAAAGGTCCGGTAAAACATGATCAGAAATAAGACAAAGGCAAAGGTAAAGTGAATGCGGATGAGATTCAGAAGGAGATGAACAAGATTTGGGTAAAGAAGAGAGTGATGAATATTGGTGATGGGTCCACACCAGAATCAGGTGCTGATAATCCTTTCGAAAATTAAAAAGGGTGAGCTCTGGCTCAAGGGGAGCTACAAAGAAGATCAAATTCCCCCGGCCAGTTAGTAAGTGCCTGAATTCGGCACATTGAGTAAGAATCAGAGGTTGTGGATTAAAGATCTTTTGGAGGTTCATCTAAAAAATTATTTAGTTAAAGATTGAGAAATCCGCATATTGATTTAAAGAAATTATGAGCAGATCAAGTTCCAGCAGCTATCCGATAAAAATAGAATTACACAAACAGATCCGGTATGATCTGAAAATGTAATTTTATGGTATGTGGATTTAGAGGCATGTTTTGAAAGGCTAAAGTTATGTTGTCAACTCACTTAGATGATAATTTGAAAATCCACACAATGATTCATGAGAAATTCACTCAAAACAAGGTAACCAAATGACTTAAAGTGTGCATTTATTGTAATGGGGAATTAGGTTTCTGTGCAAAGATAAAAGGCTTTCCATTTGTCATTTACAACACTTTGCACTCATGAAGAAGAAAGAAAGAGCTTTGAGAGGAGATCCTACAAATTACTCAAGTTAAAGCTAAAGATCGAAATCAAGCAGAAATTTGCTCCAGCAGTTGCAACAAACCCTAAGGCGAAAAAGGTATTTCTTCTCTACAAAATTTCTCTGAATTTCGTTGCTAGAATGGTTACTCCTATGGTTGTGAATGTCACTGAGAGGCCGAGACCAAAATTCAAGAAACACCCTCACAAATCTATAGAAGTTGATCCCTTGGGTGCATTTTCCAGTATCCTGTACGGTGTTCTGCATGTAGAAGATATTAGGGTTTACATTCATGCAAACATTGAAGACCTTGGAGACTTAGAATTGATGGAAATATACCATAAACAGTTAAGAAATGAGAATTTTGATCTCAAACCAGAATTCAAGGCCCTAAAAGACAAGCACTTTGCACATTGCATACATTTCCTGTCTTTTGCATAGGATGAATGGGTCTGGTATGTGTTAAGTAGGATGCATGATAACTTTATGTGGTTAATGAGTCCATTTAAGATAACCAAAGATGCCATCAGGGCTATAACAGGATTGCACTCAACTGGTGGGTTACCTGCACTCAAATCTGTGAAAAATTAAATCGTAATAGATGCCACTAGATCAAAATATGACAAGAGGGCAATGACTATAGATGATATTACTAACCCAGATGTCAAGTTCGCATCAATTGTAATTGGTTACAAGATTTACCACTCAAGTAGGGAAAATTTTGTATCTGGTACTGCAATCTATACTACATATCAGATGGTGAAGGAAAATGCAGATTATGATTTGTGTGGGCTTCTATTGAATCAACTGATGGAGAATCTGCAGAAGATTAAGAAAGATAAGAAAAATTCCTTCAAGTATGGCAATCTGGTGTTGTGTTTGTTCTTCTATTACATGAATGAGTTACAGGGATCAAAAGGTCTGACCTAGGCAAATGATAGACTTGTTGTGATTCAAATCAGAGATTATTTGTATGGACTTGGTGATGTACAAGCCCAAAAGACAGCTCTATGGGTTTACTTCAAGAATTTCCAAAGCATGATGCATGCAAGAGAAAGAATACCAAAATCAATAATTGAGAAATACAAAGATAGAGTTTGCTTCATGGTTGACACAGATCAATGCCTAATGGAAGCACTCGAGCCAAGAACTGTATGGGTAATGCCCATGGGCTATGAAGTTGATGAAAACATATTGGAAGTACAAGTTCAACACTTGCTAAGCCAACCTAAGGACACTCAAGCGAAGAGGTTTGGCATCTTTGATAAGCTGAACATAAAATTACATGTTGAATTAAGGAAGCCTGAGTCAAAAAGAAAAGTGAGAAGGGAAGTTGAAGAGCTTGCTAAGAAGTTTGGCATAACAAAGGAGGCAGTAGATGCAAATAGAGAAAATTTTGAGAAAATTGAAAGGGAAAGGGAAGAAGCAAAGAAAGAAATCGTCCTAGTGGAAGCCTCTACCCGGACAAGATCTACTAGGAGTTCTACCCCTGTCTCTCCTAAAAGCTCAAAGACTGCTAAGCCAGTAACCAAACCATCTATTACAGGAGAAAAGAGAAAGAAGTCTAAGGCCACAAGAACATATGTGAGCCTTAAGGATGATGAAGAGACAGAATCAGATGTAGAGGTCAGAGATTTGAAGAAAGCCAAGAACAAACCTTTCAAGAATGACAGGACTGATGAGGAGCAAAAGACAGAAGAGTTTGTTAAGAGACCCACTCTCTCAATTGAAGACATCATTAAAGCAGTCACTGTGGATGGAAACCTATAGCCAGTGATAGAATTTTATGATGAGTACAATGATGCAGACAAGAGATTTCTTGAAGAAGCAATGGTAAGGTACCTAAACATTTATAACAAAGCTTTCATTGAAATAATTTCCTTGATTCCTAAGAGCTTAGAAGAAGTTTTGGAGTTAAGAAAAGAAAGTGCAAAAGCAAAAGACTTGGAGATCCAGGAACAGATAGTGATACAGTTATGTCCAACTATCACTCAAAAACAAATGGACATGGTCTTCAAGGATGCCAAAGAAGAATTTTGGAACAAGTCTAGAATGAATAAACTCATGCTTGGAGAAACTAACCAAATAGCTAATGAGACAAAAGAAATTCTCTAGAGTGCTTTGGAAAGGTTCAATCTTCCCATTGTAGAGGAAGCAAATGAAGAGCCTTCTGACATGGATGTTGAAGGATTAAATAAAATTGATGAAGAGCCTTCCGACATGGATATCGAAGGATTAAAGAAAACTGATGAAGAATAATCTGAGGCCTTAGACTCCTCTACTCTGGAAGAGAAAGTGCAGAAAGAAGAAACAAATACTGTTGGTGACAATAAGCAAAGCAGTCCAGATGCCCCCAAAGGAAAGGAAGATGAGAATACAAGAGACACTATAGAAGCAGTGCAAAGTTTCTAGGATTAGGAAGTTGTGGAATTAGATGAACCAGAGTTGATACAAGGACCACTCAATCTGGACTCTCTCTCTGGTTCAGATAATGAAAATAGCATCTTTTGTTCAGGCCAAAGCCAAAGAAAAACTCCTGAAATCTCATATGGAGGACTGGGAGCTGCTGAGTATTGCATCTGGAATGCTGGAGAAGATTATGCCCTCATATCAGAAGGATCCATTTGCCTCTCCATCTGGTAACTTGAATAACTTAGTTAATTCTATCAATACACATTTTGAGTCTTTAGAAAAATCAACAGAAACTAAGGTCTGGAATGAGTTCTTGGGAAAAAGATTCAGTGAGGTACAAGGGCTAATTGTTAATGATATAAAATCCTTAGACATTGGCATAAAGAGCATTGAAAACTCTCTTAAGGATGGTGGAGACATATAAACTTTGTTTATCCTGGCCCAAAGTTGTAGAGGACATTGAGAAGAAAATAAAAGAACAAGAAGGAAAATTGACAAATCTATCTCAGAATTTTGATCCTCTCACTATCTCTCTGGCAAGTCAAGAATGCTAAGCAGTTGTTATAATAAATGAAATAAAGAAACTAATTAAGGAGAAGAAGAATATAATGGATAGAATGGGTGAACTTAGAGGGATAATCATCCCTAGGTTAGAGGTAATGCATGATGCCTTAGCAGATGCTCTAAGTACAGCCTGGACCAATGATCTAACAAATTTGAACAGGGCAGAAGCATATACATTTTTGTTGAGTGGACACATCTCCATTTTGGATAGGATGAAGAGAAGTTGGGCCATAGAGCTTGTACAGTTGAAGACTACATTTGCAGATATACTTAAGTATCTGTAAGTTTATCTTATGGATTGTATGTACATATGCGGCCTTATATAATAATTTTTGCACATTTTTGGTTTGCGGATCCCACCCTTTGACATTGATGACAAAGGGGGAGTAAAGAGCAATGAAAAATGAGGAATCCAACATTAACGGAGCACCGATATGTAGTGTGGAGAAATAGAGCACAAGCTAAGGGGGAGTTACAGTGACACTTAGTCATTTTTCACTAAGTGTTGCCATCAATGCCAAAGGGGGAGATTGTTGGCAAGAGACATTGCTAGGATTCATAAGTGTTGTCATTGATGGCAACAAAGTATATCCCACACATCCACAGTGCATAAATTACTCATACCGGAAGTCAGATTGAAGATAGGTTGATCTGGTAGTCAAGAACAGAGCATATGATAGGGTCCAACAGATTGGGTCCGGAACTCTTTGATGGTGAAACCCAGCATGTTGTGGATTTGGGTGAGTAATAAGGAGTATCTGAACTATTGTATTCCAGAGATTTAGCCTCCGGTGACAAAGCATATGAAAGATATGAGCATTTGAGTATCGGACTTCAGTTAGACAGTGCAGACAGAGGAAGAACTGGCCAATAGAGTATCAGACCTCAATCTGGATGTGCAGAAGGTGTTGATCAAGTAACTTGAGGTGTTATATGTTTTTGGCCAACTTAGGTAATGATTTCTATGCCTAATTTTTTGTGTGCATCATCTATCAAGTATGAATTCAGCCGATAGAATAGTATTTTGCAAATATCCTAAGTGTTCTTGTTGCCGACTAGAAAGTTGTTTGAAATCCTTGATGCAGATATATATACCCGATGGATTCAAGCTTGTGAAGGGGTATAAGTGCAGTGATAGGGATGAAAGTGCGAAGAAAAGCAGAGAGAAGTGCGAAGGCAGTAATTCAAGCTCAGAATGTGACAGAAGAGTGATATTGAGCAGAGGAAGAATGAAATGTACTAGATCGGTATACTGAGCCTAACTAGAACTGAATTCTTGCATATGTGTATGTTGTTCATAAGTTCAAATACATTGTTATCATTTGTAAGTCTCTAGTAGGCAATGAGCCTCTTGTGAGCAGTGTGTTCAGGCAGTGAGTCCTAACTGGCAAGTGCCATTTTGTACTTCTTTATTCTTTTAACAGAGAATACAATCTTAGGTTAATCACCGCGTGGTTTTTCCCTTAACAAGGTTTCCACGTAAAAATCCTTGTGTTATGTGTGTTGATTTCATTTCAGTTCTTATGGTTGCTTATTCTTCCATGCTTTGATATATCACTAACTGTTAAGAAAAGGAAGTAAAAGTGAGAAAGTTTGAGATAACTAATTCACCCCCCCTCTTAGTTATCTGCCTTGTTTCTAACAAAGGTCTCCTGCAACTTGTCCTGATCCATCCTAACTACCTCCATGGTTTGTTCTAATTAGAACCATGATTGAACCTAATAAGTTAGATTGTGGAATTGTTAGCCTATGGTTTGGTGCAGAAAAGCTAAAATATAATATTCTTACATAAAAATAACATGTCATTATATAGCATACACCAAACTTAGTATTTAAAGTTTTAACACAATTGAACATCGCACTTTTGATGAATATAGGAGAAAAGTGGTTATTCATATAATAGTGGACATATACATCCTTATTTAGATAAGATTTTTCTAGGTTACATATATTTTTAATCACTATCAAATAATGGAACCTCTTCAGGTTCTTCTTCTCAACCGGAGTCTAGTAATACCCAACTTGAGATATAATGTACACGCAAGAGCTCTTTCACCTCACTACTCAAAACTGGCACCTTACACCCAAAACCAAAGGGCATGTCATAAGCCACTGTCGATTTACTTTGTTTGGTCATGGTGGGGTAGTGGTGTGCCTTGCACACATGCCCCATTTTTTTTAGTAAAATGAGGACCCCCGCCTTTTGTCTTTTAGATTGAGTCTTGGCATTACCCCTGTTTGCTTTGGAGATAATGAGGGAACTTGTGTTATGAAGGAGAGTTTGCTTCAAAGGGGGTTATTTTGGATATGTTCATCCTCTTGGGTCTTGGTTTCATCTTCATGTGTGATTTCATGAGGCCTTGGGTCTTCCTTGCATGAGTTATTTGTTGGCAAGAGACACTATATGGATTCATGAATGTTGTCATTGATGGCAACAAAGTTCATCCCACACATCCACAGGACATGGTATGTCTATACCGAAAGTTAGAGTGAAGAATGTTGTGGTTCGGTAAACAAGAATAGAGCAGTCAGTAAGGTCCAACAGACAGGTCCAGATCTCTCAGTAGAAGTATCTCAGTGAAGTGCGGATTTGGGGAAGTCAAGAGGAGTATCTTGACTGATAGATTCCAAGGTTTGAGCCACCGGTGTGGAAAGGATAAAGAGATATGAATGCTTGAGTGTCGGGTTCCCAAGTGACAGTGTGAACAGAGGAAGAACTGACTGGCAGAACATCAGTATTCTAGATGTGTTACTAATGTTCGTAAAGGTTATAAAGGCATGAATTATGTTTGGCCGACATGATTAATGATTTCCACAAGTATATCCTTGATCCGCATTACTTGGTGTGCAAGGATTCAGCCGACAAATCAGAGTTTGTGAAAAGATTGACTATTCTGGGTGCCGACTAGAAAGGTGATGAAATCACTTGTGCAGATATATATAAAAGATGGATTTAGTTATGAGATGTGTTGTGGTTGTAAGTGATGTGCAAAGAAAAGCAGTAGAGCCGAATAAAAGCAGAGAGGAAGATCCGGTATGTGAAAGAAGAGCAGCATAAAGAAGAGGAAAGATGAAGTGCAGCAGATCAGTATACAGAGCCTAACCAGAACTGAACTCCAGCATATGTTGATGCTCCTTATCAGTTCAAGTATTGTATTACATTATTTATAAATTGTAGATAGTGTGTCTCTTGTAGGCAGTGTGCCTCTTGTGAGCAGTGTGCTCGGGCAGTGAGCCCTAATTGGCAAGTGCCATATTTGTACTTCCATTCTTCTAACAGAGAATACAATCTTGGGTTAATCACCCCGTGGTTTTTCCTTTAATAGGGTTTCCACATCAAAAATATTGTGTCATGTGTATTTCTATTTTATGGTTATGTTTGCTTGTTTGATTTGATGTTGCACTAATTATCAAGAAAGTTCAGAAAGCTGAAATAACTAAGATAACTGATTCACCCACCCTCTCAGTTATCAACAATTGGTATCAGAGCTAAGTTCCTCCTAACAGAAGTCTAACAGTTTGAGGAAGATCTGGGAATTCAAATGGATGCATATGGTTTAAGGGAGCAACTCAAGACTGCCCTTGATGATCTTGAGCAATCAAACTCTGAAGTCAATGAATTAAAGGAAAGACTCAAACAGGCTAATGATTTCATGAGAGAACTAAAAGACAAATTAAGTCTCTCTATGAAAAAGAGAAAGGAGCTACTTCAACAATTGGCAAGTCAAGGTGAAGCAAATAATGCAAATGAAGATCTAAAGGAGAAAACCAAGTTATGTGAAAAGCTATCAAAAGAAATCATTATGGTAAGACATGAAATGGAATCAGGAGTTATAAAGTTTACCCAAGAGATTGAAGAGAAAAGAAAAACTGAAGATAATCTAAGACAATCTCTCAAGGAGAAATCAGAAGATTGCCACAAGATGGTTAGAATTATCAGTCATCTTGAATCTAATCTTGAAGATGCTAAAGATAATGAAGAAAAACTTGAGGATCAAATTGTCTCTCTCAAAAGAGATCTTCAAACAGCAAATGAATATAAAGAGAAATTCAAGATAAGTTCTGCTCAACTTGAAGTTCTTCTTGGAAGTCAAAAGAGGGTAGATGACAAGTGTGGTTTGGGTTATGAGAAAGGAGAAAGCTTCGGATCTGGTCAGAAGAATTTTGGATCAGAAAATCCAAGGAACAGGCCTAGAAGACCTCCGGTAAGGCAGCCTAATGCTCAAAGATATTCATCCTTCAATGGATACTACCACAACTGCAATAACTTTGGTCATAAAGCTAATCAGTGCAGAAGGAGAATGAATCAGACTAATACATCCTTCTTCGGACAATGCTTCAATTGCAAAAGGTATGGTCACAAATCTCATGAATGTAGAAATATGCAAATGAATAATTCATTCAATGGTAGATGCTTTGCATGCAATAGAATGGGTCATATGGCTAATCAATGCAGATCAAGAGGATATCAATCAAATATGCAAAGAAATTTTGTTTGCCAAATTTGCAATAGATCCGGTCATATAGCAAAATTCTGTAGAAACAAGAATCAGGATAAAAGAGGTCCAGTATAGTATAATCAGAATCAAGATAAGGGAAAACAAAAAGTGAATGCGGATGAAGTTCAAAGTAAGATGAACAAGATTTGGGTGAAGAAAAGTACAGAGAATGTAGAAGATGGATCCGCACCAGACTCTGGTGCTGATATTCCTTCCAGAAATTAAAAAGTGAGCTCTGGCTCAGGGGGAGACTCAAAGAAAACCTTGTTGCCCCAACCAGTCAATTGGTGCTGGAACCGGCACAAGAAGAGTTGCGGATTAAAAGGTTCATAAGGGAAACATCCAAATAAACTATGGTTAAGATTTGGAAGATCCGCAAGATGTTCAAAGATTAGGATTGATCTGGCTCTTCAAGTCATCTAAATAAGGCAAACCAGAATAACTTAGGTCGAGCATTTATTGCAACCTGACATTAGGGTTTGCGGAGCAATATAAGGGTTTTCTCATTAATCACTTGTTCATTCTGCATTCAAGAAGAAATGAAAAGTGAAGCTCTGCAACAAAATTTCTCAAGTTCATCGAAGATCATTTGCAGAAGTCAATTCATCCAGAAATCAATCCGGCCAACTCCGTGAAACCGAAAGGCGCAAAAGCTATTTTCCGTTCTTAATATCTCTCTGCAAATCTTTTGGAAGATGGATACTTCGAATATAGTAAAGATCTCTGATAGGCCCCATCCTGAATTTAAGAAACATCCATACAAATCATTGGAGGTAGATCCCCTAGGAGCATTCTCTAGTGTTCCGCATGGCGTTTTACACACAGAAGACATTAGGGTTTACATACATGCAAATATTGAAGAGTTTGGGGAATTCAGACTAAGAGACATCTATCACAAACAATTGATAGATGATGCTTTTGAGCTTAAACCAGAATATAAGGGCATCCAGGAGAAGCATTTTGATCAGTTCATTCATTTCCCCTGCTTTGAAGAAGATGAATGAGTCCGATATGTATTGAGTAGAGTGCATGATAACTTCCTTTGGCTGAACAGACCTTGCAAGATCTCAAAGGAGGCAATTAGGGCAGTAACTGGTTTATACTCCTCCGGAGGGATACCTGTCCTCAAATCTGTCAAAAACAATATTGTGACTAAGGCCACCGGATCAAAATTTGATAAAAGGGCAATGACCATTGAAGATATTACTAACCCGGATGTCAAGTTTGCATCTATGATAATAGGATACAAGATATATCACTCCAGTAGGGAGAATTCAATATCCGGAACTATAGTATATATTGCCTATGAGATGCTGAGAAAGCATGCAGAATATGATCTCTGTGAACTTCTTTTGAGCCAATTAATGGAAAACATCCAGAAGATCAAAAAGGACAAGAAGAACTCCTTTAAATATGGTGGACTAATACTATGTCTATTTTTCTACTTCATGAATGAGCTGCCCAGATCAAATGGATGGGTATGGCAAAATGACAAACCGGTAGCAATTCAAATCAGAGATTACTTGCATGAACTTGGGGATGCTAAGGCAAAGAATACAGCTCTGTGGGGTTACTTCAAGCAATTTCAAAATACAATGCAAATCAGAGAAAGAATCCCCAAATCAATAGTTGAGAAATACAAGGATACAGTGTGCTTCATGGTAGACATTGATCAATGCCTAATGGAGGCAGTAGAGCCAAGGACAGTCTGGATCATACCTATGGGGTATGAAGTTGATGAACAAATTATAGAGCTGCATGTTCAACACATGCTCAGTCAGCCAAAGGACCCAAAAGCAGAAAGATTTAGAACCTTTGAAGAACTAAGTGTGAAAATTCATATAGAGCTAAGGCAGCCAGAGATCAAGAGGAAAGTGAGAAAAGAAGTAGAAGATGTTGCCAAAGGCTTTGGCATCTCAAAGGAGGCACTTGATGCCAATAGGAAAAAGAGGGAAAAGGCTGAGGAAGAGAAGAAAAAGGCAGAAAAGAAAAGTAAGGAAAGTGCTCTGGTAGAATCTTCCACCTAGACAAGATCATCAAAGAGATCAGCACTTGTCACAGCCAAAAGCTCAAGAACATCAAAACCAGAAGTCCTGGCATCCAGAAAAGGAGAAAAGAGAACAAAGAAAAAGGCAACAAGGTCCTATGTTAGCCTAAAGGATGATGAGGAAACCGAATCAGATGAGGAGATAAAGAAACTAAAGAAGAAGAAGAAATCATCCGGTGAACACTCTACCGGTCAAGGAGAAGAAGAGAAGGAAGAGGAATTTGTTGAAAAACCCACTCTATCCTTAGATGTTGTAGTGAAAGCAGTCACTGTGGATGGGAACCTGCAACCCTTAACAGAATTCTATGATGCATATAATGAAGCAGATAAAAAGATTATGGAGGAAGCCACTATTCAATTTTTGAACACTTACAATAAAGCTTTTATTGAAATTATCTCTCTAATTCCCAAAAGCTTAGAGAAAAGGCTTGAAATGAGGAAGAACAATGCTCGAGAAAAAGATCTAGAAATCCGGGATCAGATAGCAATTCAACTATACCCTTCAATCACTCCACATCAAATGAACATGATCTTTAAAGATTGCAAGAATGAGTTCCGGAGCAAAGCCAGGATGAATCAGCTAATGCTTGGTGAAACCGACAAAGTGGCAAGAGAAACTGAAGAGATCCTCCGAAATGCTTTTAAGAAATTCAACATTCCAATCATAGAGGACTTAGGTACTGACCCCTCGACCACAAGTGTTGAAAAAGAGTCAACTAAGCAAGTCATGGACACCAGTGCAGAAAAGGATAAGGATTTGGAATCTTCCACTCCAGAAGAGGTGTCTCATGAACAAACAAACATCTCTCCTTCAGTTTCCCCTACAATCTCCGGATCTAAAGGAGAAGAAAGAGTAAAGGAGAAAGAAGCAGAGGTGAAGGGAAAAGAAGATATCAGTACAAAGGTTGTGGAAGGGGAGAAAGCTTCAAAAGACAGTTCTGTGACTGCAGAAGAAAAGAAAAATCTATCTCCGGCAAGAGACACTGCAGAATCAGTCAAGGACTTTTTGACAAAAGAAGCTATGGAGATTGATGAACCAGAACTACTAAAAGGGCCATTAGACTTTGACTCTCTATCACCGGTGCAAATAATGAAAATAGCTTCATTTGCAAATGCGAAGGCCAAAGAGAAACTACTGAAATCTCACATGGAAGACTGTGAGCTTATAGAGGTAGCATCCGGAGTTTTGGAAAAGATCATGCCATCTTTTCAGAGGGATCCCACAGCCTCCTCTTCTGGTAATCTCAAAACTCTAGTCAGCAGTGTTAGTACACATTTTGATTCTCTAGAGAAGTCAGCTGAAGAAAAGGTCCGGAAGGAGTTTTTGGATAAAAGATTCTCCAAAGTGCAGGGTCTGATAACAAATGATAGGAAAGTCATGGATATTGGGATAAAGAGCTTGGAAAATGCTCTTAAAGATGGCGGAAATATATACAAATTTTGCTTATCTTGGCCCACAGTGACCAAAGATATTGAGAGAAAAGTAAAAGAACAAGAGGATAAACTATTAAGTCTATCTCAAAGTTTTGATCCTCTCTCATCCTCCATAGTAAATCAAGAGTGTCAAACTATTGCAATCACAAATGCAATAAAGAATTTTGAGAAGGAAAGGAAGAACATAATCAGCCGGATGGGTGAACTTAGAAGGATCATCATCCCTAAGTTAGAGGCCATGCATGAGGCCATAAGTGAAGCTCAAATCACAGCTCAGACCAATGATCCAACAGATCTAAAAAGGGCAGATGCTTTTTCATTCCTATTGAGCGGCCATATTTCAATTTTAGACAGAATGAAGCAAAGTTGGGCTACATAACTTATTCAATTGAAGACAACTTTTGCAGACACACTTAAGTATATGTAAGTATGCCATATGTATATACTTATGCGGCTAAGTATAGTTGAACTTTTGAAAGTTTTGATATGCAGACCCTACCCTTTGCCATTGATGTCAAAAGGGGGAGTGAAGAGCAGTGAAAAATGAGGAATCCAACTAAGGGGGAGCTCCGAAAAATGTATATAAAAACAGAACATCAGCCAAGGGGGAGCATAGTGTAAACACTTAGTCATTTTTCACTAAGTGTTGCCATCAATGCCAAAGGGGGAGATTGTTGGCAAGAGACACTATATGGATTCATGAATGTTGTCATTGATGGCAACAAAGTTCATCCCACACATCCGCAGGACATGGTATGTCTATACCGGAAGTCAAAGTGAAGAATGTTGTGGTCCGGTAAACAAGAACAAAGCAGTCAGTAAGGTTCGACAGACAGGTCTGGATCTCTCAATGAAGTGTGGATTTGGGGAAGTCAAGAGGAGTATCTTGACTGATAGATTCCAAGGTTTGAGCCTCCGGTGTGGAAAGGATAAAGAGATATGAATGCTTGAGTGTCGGGTTCCCAAGTGACAGTGTGAACAAAGGAAGAACTGACTGGCAGAACATCAGACATTATTCTGGATGTGTTACTGATGTTGGTAAAGGTTATGAAGGCATGAATTATGTTTGTCCGACATGATTAATGATTTCCACAAGTATATCCTTGATCCGCATTACTTGGTGTGCAAGGATTCAGCCGACAGATCAGAGTTTGTGAAAAGATTGACTATTCCAGGTGCCGACTAGAAAGGTGATGAAATCACTTGTGCGGATATATATACAAGATGGATTTAGTTATGAGATGTGTTGTGGTTGTAAGTGATGTGTGAAGAAAAGCAGCAGAGCCGAATAAAAGCAGAGAGGAAGATCCGGTATGTGAAAGAAGAGCAGCATAAAGAAGAGGAAAGATGAAGTGCAGCAGATTAGTATACAAAGCCTAACCGGAACTGAACTCCAACATATGTTAATGCTCTTTATTAGTTCAAGTATTGTATTACATTATTTATAAATTGTAGACAGTGTGTCTCTTGTAGGCAGTGTGCCTCTTGTGAGCAGTGTGCTCAGGCAGTGAGCCCTAATTGGCAAGTGCCATATTTGTACTTCCATTCTTCTAACAGAGAATACAATCTTGGGTTAATCACCTCGTGGTTTTTCCCTTAACAGGGTTTCCACATCAAAAATATTGTGTCATGTGTATTTCTATTCTATGGTTATGTTTGCTTGTTTGATTTGATGCTGCACTAATTATCAAGAAAGTTCAAAAAGTTGAAATAACTAAGATAACTGATTCACCCCCCCCTCTCAGTTATCAACATTATTTTGAAGAGTACTTATGTTTTGACCTTTTAGTAGTAATTTAAGCCTCAACTAGATATTGCGCTGGATTTCTTCCTAACCGAATAATGTCTAGATACCATCATTTTCCCTGCATCCTATGAAGAGTGAAAAGTGTTAAGAATTTCTCAAAAAGCAGGTGATTTGCCCTTTACTTTGACATTGTGCTAAAATCTAGTGTCACAAGATATGTCCTATATACCTTTAAAGTCCCACGTAAGCACACACCATTATCTACCGAAGAAAGTGAGGTTTTTTGTAGGTACTAGATATTACAGAGATTTTGTTAGACAGTGGATATTATCCACTTGGGTGCCTTTTGCCCCCATGTGTCTAATGAATGCCAAAAAATTTGCTTTAAGCATGGTGGGTGTTGAACACCCTATCAAGGGTACAAAGCATTTATGGTGGATTTTCCCATGGTATTTAAGGTCAATTTTAATCCATTTTCACCATTTACACTCATATCTTCTAATTTTCTCAAGCTCCTTGCAATTTTATCAAATCCAAGGTAAATTTCTTTGGTCTTTGAGGTCTCCATCATGCAACGTGATTCACTCCTACCTCAGCCCCTGAGGTGTAGTTCACATTTTTTTAAGCAAAATAGGTCAACTTTTTGACATCCTTTCATCTTTATGCATTCAAATACTATTTATATCGTGTTCTTTGCTTAAGATGAGTGAGGGATGAGAGGGATTGAATTAACAAGGATGATAGGTATTTTCCGCAAAACCCTAGTATGTTTACCATTTGAATTTTCATAGGGTTTGCACTGTTATGATTTGGGGGGATTTCCCTTATGAAAAGTTTGCATGATTAAGTTTTTTAGGTTTAACTTTGTGATTTCATTCAGTTTATCCTAGGTCATGTATTGGATCGGCACTAGAATCTATTAGTAGGAAAATTGTGAGGGAAGGGATGATATCCCTTAGGGATAAATTTCCCCTTCCCCAAATAAGCCTTTTGAGGAAATTTTGTGTTGAACTTACCCTAGGGCAGGAAGTCCATTTTTGTGGCAATTTCGAACCTCGCTGGATATTATCCACTAAGGGTTCAAAGGCCTACTTATCTGGTGCAATCGCCCAGAGCTGCTAAAACCATTAGGCACCTTGACTCTTTGCTTTCTATGGGTGTTTTATATGATAGTGGATATTATCCACTTGGAGCCACTTTTCCTGGATGTTCTGTGCAGTCACTAAAACCCGCTAAACCATTCAACCACCGAGCTCCTTAGCCCATTTGTGGAAGTTTTACGACACAATGGATATTATCATGTTGAAGGGATTTTCCCCACTTATCTGGTGAGGGGGCACGCTTATCTGATGTTCTGACTTTCATCCGCTTGAAGTAAAGAGATCATGTTGAGGTAGTATCACCCGACACATGATATATCCTAATGAACCCAAAACCTTTGCATATTCGGTCTAGCACAAATCTCCTTCTTATCTAGTGAAGCATGTAAAACCTGTTTATCCAGTCAGACCCTCCAGGCCTGATTTTTATTATAAATGGTTCATTTATCCTTTATAGGCCCAATTATCCACCACAGATGAATAATTTTGCATAGTCTCGTAAATTTAAAGATCTCATCTTCATTGATTAATGTAAATTTTGGATTTAATTGTATGCAATACTCATATCCTATAAGGGTAGAAATACTCGCTTTCTGTTAGAATTGGTCGAATTTGCTATCTAGATGAAAGCTATTTGTTAGGATTTCATGTTGATATTTTGTTTCAATGATTTCAAGAAATTTCTAACCAATTTGGTAGATTAAACATGTTGAAAGTTATAGAATGGGTATTCATTAAGGTGTTGTATGCAGAGTAAATGTCTTCTCGAGCTAACAACATGAAGTGTGAATTCAAGGGAGTTCCCCCTGTGTCCAAAATCACTTCTTATTGGAACAACATAGTTGACACCGATATTGGCCATGTGGATCTAGATGATTTCAAGTTGAGGGTATTTGGTGACAACCCTACCAACTGGGCTCGCACAATAGGAGAGAATGGTATAGCCCAAGCAGCAAGTTTTCTTATTGCAGTCCAATGCTCAAAACTCATCATGGCCTGTGTAGAGAGATAACATCCACCAACCAAGTCTATGGTAACCCAAGATGGGAGAATAATTGCCAACTTTACCATAGAAACCATAAAAGAGGCTTTTGATATCCCATTTTTTCCTACCACATGACATGATCACTAAGGACACAAACTAACGTCTATATGACCAAAATCCAGAGAGGTGTAGGAAAGTGATCAGTGACACTTGGATGAAGGTGAAGAGGATTACTATGTCCAAGGTACCTCAACTACTTTACAAGAGTGACTTCAAGCCAGAAGTAGGCGATATGGTGACACTCCTTAGCAGAATCATGGGTTTGTCCACTGCCTCAACATTTGAGCCATGCATGTTTGGATATATTGAAGAAGTACTAAAGGGAGATAGGAAGGTATATTGGGCATGAATTATTAGTGATAACATTCATGAAAGCTTCTTGGCTTTAAATGAGACTCAGGTTTTCCACCTATCTTATTATATCATCTACATGTTAGCCAGGAAATTTGTTTACCCTAGACTAACCAGATTGGGAATAGTTGGCAATACAGCTGAAGAACTAAAAGTTTATGACTATTACCCTCAATTGCAACATGTTAACTCATTGGTCCATTACAAGAGGGTGAATGATGCATTCACAATGCACATCACAAGGATGTTGCAAGGAGATATGTCCAGGAGGATATCTTTGGAGGATGCCAATGTAGTGCAGAATTATGGGTATTGGTTCATCCAATTCCCAAAGTTTTCCTATCTCACGGTATAAGGGTTTAAAGGAGCACCATATAGACTACCAAAATATCCCACCAATGTGGTTCTATTGGAGTTAACAAGGCAGTTGTGCACTTGCCACCACTTGCTAAAGGACTTACATAGGGTTGTTATAAAGTTTCCAATTGTCTTGGGGAGAGGATTGTTTACATGTATTACTATAGGTGTTGTTGAGTTCTCAGATGTAGAGCTGCAACAATTGCATCTATTTTTTTATAAGGCTCAATCCCACTTTGATCCATTTGGCACTTTAGAACATGTCAGTAGGAAACTCTTCCATGTTGAGGAGTTAGAGGATTTTTCGGCTAATTATGTTGATGAGCACAAGGTGAAGAAGAAAAAGTGTTCAAGATTATCCCTTGACTTTATCAGGAAGTTCTAGATAACCCTAGTACCAGATCAAGTTATTGAATATGGGGTTGTTGTCCAAGAAGTTGAGTGGAGAATGGTCTTTGGTCATCCAATTCCCTCTCCGAACTAGGTTGAAGCTAAGGATTGCTCCCTCAAAGAAATCATGAGGAATCTAGTAAGGTATAGTAGAGCTTGGGTAGATGCACAAGTTGCACAACTTAAAGTTTTGGTGTGCCCCTAGCATACACAGATCCATAGGAGAGGGATGGTGATGATGAGAAATATGAGCTAGTAGAAGTGGCCAGCTCAGAGCCAACAACAGGAAACAAATCAAATAGTGAAGAAACTAAGGATGAAATACCTTTGGCTAACAAGAAAGGAAAGGGAAAATTTGTAAAGGAGCCTAAGAAGAAGGCAATGAGGGGAAGTATATCCCCAGTCAAAACAAGAACATCAAAGAGAAAGCTTGCTCAAACTGGGGAAACTGAGGGGTTGAAACCAAAGAAGATCAAAATCACCAAGAAGGCTTCAAGCCTCAAGGTCTCACAAACCCCTTCTATTGCAACAGCCACAGCCTCCATTCCATTACCAACTACCACATCCACTGCCCCTGCAACCCCGAATGTTCAATCTCCTCATGATTCATCTCCTTCATTTGCCACTGATACACAAACTATTTCTGCTATCTCTGCACTCCCACTATGCCAGGATTTGACACGGTTGTCTCCACTGCACCTCCTGCCTCCTTACCCTCTCCTACTACATCATCATCTTCCATTGACCTCATCTCCACCACCTGTCCACTTGCTACCACTTCTTCCACCCATCCACCATCTTCTCCTCCACTCTCTTCCATTGATGTTCCTACCTCTCTAGTACCTTAATCCTCTCTTTCCACTTTGCTTCCTCTATCATCCATTTCATCGATCACATCATTGGCATTTCCCCCTTTAATACCAATTTCCTCTATCCTATCACCTCCATCTTTCTTCTTGCCTCAACTCATTTTGTCCACACCAATTATCATTATATCCATTCTTCCTCATCCATCCATCCCACCTTCCCTAGGGTTTGCAACATTTGCAAACCTATGTAAGGTGTAAATGCCTAAAGTAGCAATTGATTCATTCTTTTCAATAAACAATTGTTTGACCTAGCCATTCTAGACTATGGAAGTGATTCCTGATTCCTCATCCCCAAAGGTTCCCCTACTAGAGGGAATTGAGAAAGTATGTTCTGAAATGACCATTATCAGCGAGGAGGTCCATATTGAATATGCCCCTGATAGTCCTCCTATCGACATGAGCACTGTAGAGATAGTAAATCTTGACGACAATCCTCCAAAAAATCATCCAAATCAACAAGATATATTTGATAAGGTAGAACAGGATACAGGTGATCAATTGAAGCAAATTGGGCAACCTCAGCAGGCTACTACATAGTCTATCGGGGTAGATAATACGAAGAAGGGGTTGGCTTCAAGTGATAATGATTCTTTGAATAAAGAGGGAGGACATTGAAGCCCCCTATAGATTCTTTGACAGCCCCTGACTGGTTGCAACAGAGGTTACAAGGTAACCAACCTCAAGTTTAAGTTGTTGACCTAGATCTAGATAGCTTCCTTGCTCGGCTTGAAAAGCCCAAGAAGCAAAAGCAAGTGAAGGTCCATTCCAAAATATATAAGGACGTGTTAGGATCTAGAATTGTAGAAGTTGCAATACCACTAGTTCAAGAAAATAAATAAGAGGTTAGGCCAGGAGATTATAGTATTTCCACATTGAATCTCGGTCCCACCTCCAAGATGTAGGAGATTGAAGAGTTCAAAGATTGTTTCAAATATTATCCACATGATGGATAAGGATGAGCTTACTAAGAAGTAGCTAAGGTAGAAAAATGAGGAATTTTGTGCCTACATTAGATATTTGGTGAAGTCCATGCATAATTGTGATGGCACAACAATAGCTCCATCCATTCTTTCGAAGGAGGAATTGGAAAATTTTGACAAGAAGAGGCAAATTGCCTTAGTGATGAAAGAGTGGCTGACAAAAATTTACACTAAGGGTTGTGAAGCCATTGATGAACTCGATGAAATGCATTGATGAACACGATGAAATACATAAGGATTTTTGTGCCCTAAAAGAAGAATGGGATGAGATAGTTGAAGATAGTGAAGAGTATGATGATTACTACTCTCACATACATCCCAGAGTTCAAGCAATGTGTAAATTGTCTTTAGAAGTCCTGATCCAAGAGAATATTTTGGCAAAAGATAAAATGAATATGTCCTTTCACTGGCTGGAAATGTTAAAGCTAAGATGGGAAATTTTTGATAAGGATAAAACTTATGGTGCAACTACTAAAACTTAGCTTTTGGAGGTTATATATGGCTTCAATGATCTCATATGTGCCTTGACAGGATTATATTTAGATGATACAATGGCCATAGATATGGAGGAGTACAAGAAACAACTGAGTCTATCACTGTAAGGTAATCCAACTGATGACTCTTTCCCCTTCAGTGTAGTAGACATCAATAAGGCTAGTAGTCTAAAGTCATAGATTAAGGAATTTAAGAGGAGTACAAGAACTAAGTTTGTGATTTACCACAATCTATCTAAGGCAGTGGATACTCTCAAATTTTGGGCCAATTTTGTAAAAGTTCCCTCTCAAGAAGAGATTAATCCTACAATTGAAGCTTTGATGGCGTACAAAAAGAAAGACGAGGAGAAAAATAAAGTGATTGTAGAAGACGATGCTCCTGCATTTTGAAGGCTAGTGTTGCACTGTGTTAGTTGTCCAGTGATCAAATGTCAAATTTAGTTGGTGTGATCCATCTAAAAATGTGCCTTATACTCATTTTGGACTTGTCAACTTATTTTAAAAGTGATTTCTCTTATTAGGCACATCAAAAAGTTGTTCTTTTGTCTTATTTTCTTGTGTCCAAAGTTGTATTTTCATCTTTTTCCTAAAGGACAAAAGTAATTATGGGATTGTAACTGCCTAGTTGCAAAAATTAAATGATGAATGAATCTAGACCTTTGGTGTTGGATTAATCCTCACCCTCTATTGTAAAACTTAATATGCATGCCTCTCTATATAAAGGCAGTCATTCTCTCTATTTTGTAGGGTTGGAAAAATGAATTGTTGAGACTTTGCCAAAATTTTGAATCAATACAAAACATATTTACAAATGTTGATGCATATTCTTTTATTGTGTTATTAAGTTTTGGATTCATGGTTCATTTACTACCTAAATTTGGATAAAGTTTAGTTACAGTTTGGATGTATGCTTTAAATATATGATGAATGCTTTGGTTCATACCATTTGTATCTTGTTGATTGTGAGTTACTCTGTATGGTTAGTCTGAACCTATTCTAATGAGTTAAGTTAAACTGCATAATATTGATTAAGTTGCACCATTAATTAGGTGTTTAATGAATGTATGTGATTTGAAAATCTTTATCACCTTTGAAGATTGCACTGTTTCTACAGCATTGTGGAAAGCATGGTAAAGTGAAAATTAGTTTTAGGGCATTTGTCTATCTGAAGCAGTCCTATCTACTATGATTTTTCCTTAGGATTTTCATTTCTTTTCCTATCCCTTATCCTTTTGAAATTTCTTTGAAGAAGCTAGTAGATTGGATTAAAGCATCACGTCATTGATAGTAACAAATGAAGTTCTTAGATTCTGAAGTTTGAGCTATCTAGGGTGTCTACATATTAGCAACTATCTCCACACACAAAACCCTAAGTAAACCCATTCCACATGTAAGTCCCCTTGATTGGAACAGCAAAACATATCCAACTAAGTTACCTTGCAAGTCAAGACATGATAGTATAAACCTTGGGGCAGTGTTTTTTTGGATTTTCTGGGATTAGATTCCTTTCAAGAGGGGTGGGATACTCGGTATTTCATCTACTTTGTTGTGTGAAAAAACACCCATCAATAGGCAGTAAGATTTAAACACTTCTCCCTTTCTAACTTAATTTGATCCAAGGTTGTCGTTAGGGTTTCAGTATTAGAGAGTCAAACATCTTCTCTAGAAGTTGAGGGTGCTATAGTTTTCCCTTTTGTTTTTTACCATTGGGATTTCTTTTTCTTTCCACCATGTTTCTTCGACCTAGACCCTTCCATCTCTATGTTTAGAGAATAGAATCACTACGGTTAGATTGGCAAACATAGAGTTACTAGCATTGATAACTTCTTGCAAAGTAGGCTCATAGGCCTGAGTGTTTGAACCATTCTTTGATACCACATGTAATGAACTATGTTCATCTCCTCAAATTTTCAACCAAATTATACCATTTTTTTAAATTAACTATAAGATAAACATGGGTACATCACTCATAATGAAGCATTGTAAATACTTGAACATCATTTCTTTGAACAAAATAAACTTCTAAGATATAGACATACAAGATATCCAAATTTACACTTAATGAAATAACAATTTCATAGAATAATTCATTTCTGACATTTTACAAGATAAGCATATATAACTCTAATTCAATTATAAATCAAGATTAGATTACATGATTGCAAATTTCCATATCATAATGCAATCATGCACAAAATAAACATATTACCATAACATTATTACAATTTGATTTTCCAATCTTTCATTTTCATATGTACAATATACATTAATCAAAGTACAATCAAATATCACTGTCTCAATAATAATGTGTCTTTGAGTAACAAGTCTATGGTGTACTAGTTACTGCATGGAGGGAGAGCAAGATCTAAGTACTTTACTTCCATCCACAGACTGGCGGTCCCTCACACATCTTCCTAATTGAAGTGGCCCTATCCTTTGCGAGGGTAGTAATAAAGGATTATGTGAGCGTACCATGCCAATTGAGAACTAAGTGTAAGATAATGACTTTGTTGCTTTTAATCTACCACACAACTCTAGATTTCTTCTAGATAAGTATGACATTTGGCTAATAGGCAACCTATCAAGACCCGTGGACTGACAATGCATGCAGCCTATGCATCACTTTGGCCAAAGAAATTTATAACATAATCACATTCCTATACAAGATTGTGGGTCTCTATCCACCACCCCTATCTCAACTCGACTTGACACTATCAAGACCAAAAACTTAACTCATACAAACTCAAAATCTTGAGTAATGGCATAAATTGGTTTCACAATGTAAATTTAATCACAAGAAAGATTCATAACTCGACAACACACCTATTCCATTTTTGACAGAAAATCAAGAAAGTTTTTTTGTCAACATGTTTATCCAACTTTGGGAATCATCTAAGACATTTTCAGGTTCTTGATCCCATAGATTCAACATAAAAAAAGTTTTATATCTAAGTATTATCTTACTCCTCAAGTCATACCAAAATAAACCTAGATAATGATGAAGGGGCAAATCATAAATTACACAACAACAGAAATTGCACATAGAAAATAGAATGTTCTTTCATTGCTTTGGACAACTCATTACATTACAGAAGCTCAAATACAATCAGAGGAATCAATCCTCCACAGGCTGCAACACATTACAACTACCTATCACCAAGCTCTGGAATCTTCAGCCTTCTATAACCCCAAATCAACTAGGGTTTATGTTTTCCCACCCTTTATTGACTCTACACTTTCCCCTTTATCTCTACTACTTCCTAGGGTTCCCAGCCCTTTTTAGCAGCCCTTTTTGGCAGCCTCCAGCTAAATTTCAAAATTTGCAACTCCCTCCAAAAGCAGGTCAACTTTCGGGAAGCATAACTTTTGATCCGGGTGTTCGATTGACGAACCGTTTGAAGCACCAGAAACCTCACAAAGTGAACTATCATGCCAAAAATCTGTAAACAGATTTCTATCAACTTTTTAGGATGTTATGGGATGTTTTAGTGCCTCATATCTGGTTTCAAAAAAAATTAGGGGTTTTTCAGAAAATGGAAACTTTAATATTTTTCAGCTCACAAATGATCTTTGCCTAATTCCTTCTCCAAAGGTCTTATATTTCATTTACAAATATTCCTATAAATTTTCACTTCCATCCGTGCCCAAATGCAAACTTTCTAAAAATAGCAATTTACTATTTTTAGCAGTTTGGAAAAACTGAAAGTCCTACATCATTATTCAAGCGATGATGGAACCAAAAATACTAATTATGGAAAGAAATGAAAACAACTTCAATGATTTTGAATCATCATCTTTTTGGGTGATGCAAGATTGCCCTTACAGCACTGGATGCTCCTGCATCAGATAATATAAATATACATATAAATAAGAAAGCACCTAAAGTTCAATCCGTACAATCTTATATATGAATATATTTATATTCACATTCAAAATCAAATCAATAAGAAAGTGTTTACTATCAAAACATACTTCTACCTATGTTGACTTGTATTCAGAATGAGGATTAAAACAAAGAAATCACTTATAGAATTATCTTATAAAGGTTAATACATATCTGCCCAATATTCATTCCACAAATTTAGGCATGCCAACCTCTTATAAATACTTTATGTATAGTCACTACTTATAATAGCTCAAATATGTCCACTTATAAGTATAATTATGAAATGATAAGCTTTGTAACTTATCAATTCATAATTGTACTAATAAGTTACCAATGCTACTTGGTTTGGGACTTCCATGTGATAGCATCTGAAAATGAATAAACAATCTAGCTATTTACTTTGGTTTACAGTTTTAATATTGTTCAAGATGGAAAGATAACTAAATCTAATCTCAACACTTCCTATGAACCATGTCTCTGTTTTACATTATATTTTTTGCGTAAAGATCTACATTCCAAATACCATCTTCCCTTATTTCTGAACAGAGACATATATCTATTTACATCTTTCTTTGCATAATACAAACTAATATTGTCATAGGTTGTTTTCTAATGTTCTTGTTTTCTAATGTTCGTGTTTCTATTTTTGTAGGTATAAAGCATACAAGTACAATAATCTTCCATAATTAAGACTAAATTATATATGCAACTGATAAAATAACAAGAACAACTTCTCTTTTCTATGACACTGAAAAATAGTTTAACTCCATACTTTTCTCTTCATATAAATACAAGTTATTTTCAGTAACAGAGGTAAATTATCTAGTGTTTCCCAACAATATTTTAGGTATACAGAAATAGAGTATAAGTATTGGTTTTAAAGTACTCAAAATAAAAGAATCTTCCATAATTCAAGAGACAATTAAAGCATAGATAGATTGTTATTCGAAGACAATACAATCTGATAAAAATAACGGTCTAAGTCAACCATAGAACGTAGCTAAATTTATGTTCAACACAAACTCTCTACCGGCCTCATAAGTGGCCTTATGTGAACATTAACACAACATTACTATTGTTGGTGTCTAGATTCACGTCGACCCAAGGGTGACTTCAAAAATAGTTCTTTGTCACTTATTAAAATGATAAAACTCTTGGACCAAAAGGTCTCTTTTACCTTAGTAGAACAATTACTATGATACAAGGTATCATCGACCCATAATGGTCTTCTCACGTAGATTCTAAATGTTGCTTAGATAATGAAGAAGCTGACCTGTATTACAGTCAGCAAGCTTCCCAAGTCGACCATAGAATGACTCACATACTATTATATACATATACGTGCATATGTATACTTTCAATATACCTATGCATTTATGTGTATACAATGAGACCTATTGCATAAAACAGAAACAATTTTATTGAATACCAAGATAATGTGTCTGGTTCAATTTCAAAACTCAATGATACAAACTAGAGTATGATTAATAACTAAAAACAGAGGATTAAAAATGTAGCAATAAAATATAATGTCATAGCGACCTAGGGCAATTAAAACACCCTTGTTCAACATTTACTCAGTAGGGTTTTACATAGAAAACAAAATGTTTGGCACCATTCATTTCAATGGATTAAAACTCCAAGCCGATGATGGCATGGTTCGGTGGTTAAGTCGCTCAGGATGTAGTGGCGGCCACCAGAGTTCAAACCCCCGCTGGGCCAATGAGCTCCAAGGCTTTACGCCTTCGCTGGGCCAATGAGCTCGTGGGTTTGAAGTGTTCTTCCTAGGGGATGAGGCCCCCCAGTTGTGGCCTCACCGGTTCATTGCTCTGAGCAAAAGCATTCGCGTGGAGCCGGAGGGCGTGTCGCACCAGCGTCGCCGGTCACGTTAAAAAGTTTACCAGGTGCATTTAAGAAAAAAAAAATGGATTAAAACTCCAGAAAAACATAAATTTCTCTTCTGTTTCCAAAAGAAATAACAAGAGTGTATTATTATCAAACCTGAATATTATTCATTTGTCTCCTCCAAATTTCCTCTTTTTCCCTTGCTCACACCTACCTTCTTCCTGCAAACCTAGAATGCTCCCAAAACTTGCCCTAATATGTTATTTTGTTCTCCATTTCATGCCCCTAATTTCTCTCATTTTCTGTTAGCATCAAACATTCTAATTACCTCCACCTCCTCCACTCCAATTCGTTGGAGATATCTCAATCAAATTAGGAGTAAAAGGAGTGTGGCCACCATTATGGCCAGTCCACAACAATAGTTAAATATCCCACTCTTTTGGATTAATCCATAAATAGTATTCTCACACCACCTAAGTAATATTCACATAAGATGGGTTTAAATTACCACATAAATGGGTTTAAACTCAACTCTATTCTTTTGAAACAAAGGTCAAATATAAATATTTTCAAAATAAAAAATACTAACTCTTTCTTAAACATACACAAGGAACACAAGAAGAATTAAAACACATCTAAATACTTTGATAGAGGGTGATAATCAACCTTGATTTGATGCTAAAGACTACGAGAAGCAAGATTCCATCCTAACAATCCTATTTGAAATTGAGGTGGTGATAATGATGATGCCAACATTTGAAAACTCAAGACCACACACCTAGTGTGCAATCACAACATAATATAGACCAACACATAAAAATATTATGCATGAATAACTAACAAGGATCACGACATTTGAACCAGTGGTGTGTGAAACTACACAAGTTCTTGGCACATGGTACAATTCACTAAATCAAATCGATTTGTGACCCTCTCCCTGATGATGCTCTCCCTCCTCAACTGGGAGGGGGACTAAACTATACCTACGTTCACCTCATTACAACATCAAAGTAGGTAGTCCAATAAGATATAAACATATATCATATAAAGTCGATAACCATTTCTTATCAATTAGTAACATCATAATATAATTTACAAAATCTCATTAATCATTCAGATTCATTCTTGCATAACACAAATATATCAATTTTTCTAACAATGATGTCAATCAAAGTTAAAATTTCACAATCAAACTATCATTCAAATCCAACATTAAACATCTATGTTTGCATGAAACAACAATATGCTAGTGTAAATAGTGTCGTTATCTAACTAGTTTAGATATCACCTCTTTGGAGGATTGACCTATTCACACATAGTCTTAAGTTTACTTAGTCTTTTAAGACTTTGTCTCACTTTGACATGTGTCCTTAGCTATGTGAGATGCCTCTTTATTTTTGGCTTGCCACTTGCCCTCACACATGTCATGTGAGTTAGACAAGTGTTGCATGCTTCTACGGGTAGTTAGTAGTTCAGTCCTACCTTCCTACCTCCTTCTCCTTGCCTATTTATGCAAGGCTTCTCTTTGTATTTTATAGACTCTCATTGTATATGATAGATATGCTCTTGTGCTCTATTTTTCACTTATGGAAGGTTTTATTCTTTGTGCTTGTTGATCTTGGTTGCTCCAACATGGTATCAAAGCCATGCTTGCACATTTCTTCCCAAATCAATGACTGCAGCACTTAGCCCTATCATCAGAGCATTGTGGAGCCAAACAAACCACGTCGTTTAGTTCAGAAGGCCCGAGATAGTCAAGGTGACCCTTCAAATAGCATTTTTTGGTAAAGTCATTTTTTTCAAAAAAATACCCCCTAGGGTTTTTACAGTCTCCAAATCCATAACATACGGATTTTTTGCCAAAAATAGAATTCTTTTAGCAGAGAGCAATTTTTGCCCCTTGCAACTAGTCAAAATTGGTTTTAGTCAAAATTTTGTTTTTGCAAGTGTGTTTTTGCAGCTTTTGTGGCCTCTCAACCTCTGTAAACACTTTCACACTGGGTTCTATAGTTGATTCATAATTTCTAGGTTTCTTTGCATTAAGGACCTTGTGTTGCAGAGATTTATTGTTTTCTAGAGGTCGTTTGGCTCTTTCCGAACCATCTTGCTTGGCTAAGGTTCACGTCCTCCTTTGACCCTCATTCGAGATCGTATCAGGTCACATTGCCACTTCCATCAGCCTTCACGTCAAAGTAGGCCCTAATCAGCCACTCAACAGGCGACTCGACTTATTTTTTTGGCCTTGATCAATCAAGATTGTGTTTGCATTTGGGCTAGACCGGCCATTCCAAACAAGTCTGCCATTGCTTAAATTTGGGTGTAGCCATAGGCCTACTAAGCCTTTTATCTTTGTTGCACCCTCCTTCGGCCCCCTTCGATGGCTTTCTCTATTATGTCGACAGTTGCAAGGAGCAAGGTTTCCAGATTCCATATTCGCTAACATTTTTGTTGCAGGTTTCCATCAGCCAATTTGGATTATCTTCAAGGTCATCGGTTCTAGTTTGAGGTCACCATTTGCAAGATCGGCCTCACCTTTGTCTCTCATTCTGGGCACTCATAGGCCATTTGACCCTTAATGCAGAGTTATTCTAGGGCCCCTTGGCTTTAGCGGCTTGCCCTATTATTTTTTTGGCCAACTTCAAACTTTGATCAAGCATCGATCTTTTGTCATTTCCTTTCATATCTGTTGCAAGGTTTGGGCATTGGAGGAACCTCTTTCCTGCCCTTTGATTGCCATTTTTGGTGTATTGGGTGTTAACTGGTTGCCAATCTTCACAGAGTCGCCAGCACTTCAACTCTCTGTGGGTCACTAGCATCACAAAGTTTGATCATTTTTAGACCTTTGTCTAGGTTTATGTTTAATCTTTGGTCACAACAAAGGTTTGGTCATTGTCCATGTGGTTGAGGTAACAACAGAAGCCTTCTTGGTCGCCATTCTTTGTATGCAGGCTGCCTTCAAGCCCACTACCAATGGTTTTAACCACTCAGTACTCAACGAAGAGGTAGTTGTTTTGAAATACTCAACGGTCTTCCTTGAGTTTGTAGGTCAACTCCAATTCTAATAGAAAAATGAAAGATTCTCTTGGATTTGAAAGGTAGGTTTGTTTTTCTGTTGCAAAAACAGATCATAGCCTGCGAAAAAAAAAAAAGAGGCTTGCCATCCTCGTAAGCAATCTCTACATGGATAAGAAAGCCGGTAGCAGATTCACTCGTGTTGGATATCTCCGTCACTTGCTGGAGCGGCACTTTTTGCCGACACTGTAGGTAATTATATGTTGGAGCGGCACTTTTTGCCGACACTGCAGGTATTTAGGGAATCGCAAGTTTGATGTGCATCAGCGGTAGAAAATGCCGACAATGCATATGGGTGTGAATTTCATCTGATGTTCAAGCGGCAAATAATGTTGCTTCTACAACTGCCGGAAACCCTAGAGTTGCCTGCCTGTTGTAGCATTCAACGTAGCGCTTTCACTGCCGGAAATCTTGGAACTGTCAGAATCCCTGGAGCTACCTGCCTGCCGCAAAATCCTAGAACTACCACGAGGGGATAAACCTGGAGTTGCAAACGAAAACGTGAACGGGGTTGAAGTCTGTTTCAGCATTTCTAGCCAAGGTGTACGCGCTTCAGCAGACAAAAGTGGGGCCCGTGGACCACAGGTTGGAGCATCGATCAGACAGACCTTTTTATTATAACCAAATCTTTTTGTTATGTAAGGTGCATATGCGGTCTTTTATTTTTATTTTTTTGGTACTTACCGCTGGTTATTCAAACATCATACCCGAAGCAAATCAAACAGACAGAGTCAGTGTCTTGTTCCTTTTCTTTAACCAGTTTTTCAAATCAAGCAGACAGTATTCATCGTGGCACCAAGGAAACAGAAAGTCAGGGTCCTTGGGGGTCCCGTGATAGGAAACAAAACCATTTTGTTAATGGGCACGCAAACAAACCCCCTTGCAAAAGGGGGAGTCATGATAAAAGATCTGTTAGCAGAGTTCAAGACTAAGGAAAGGGTGGGGTTTGAGGAAACTCATGGGGATCCACAAGCAACCATGCTAATACCCTATGGTACTAATTTGGCTTGTGCCCCCGAGAACCCAGTAAGCCAATCCTTTATCACTGCAGGGGCCCTGGAAGCTCTGCTTTTGCACTCACATGGGTCAGTTCAGTTCCAAAACAGAGTGGTGGACATAAGAGAAAAACTGACATTCGTCAATGCAAAATAGTATAAATGGATCCTTCAATGCAGGCAATCCAAAATAGCAAAGAAACTAAAACTGTTGGGAAAGAAAAAATTCATGGCTATTCTACCCAAACTAGCCTGCAATAATCAAGTAACCCCTTTAATGAGCACAATACAGCTAGGCTCGGTGGATGAGAAGCAAGAAAATCTCTCAGGAGAGATCGAGCAACAGGCAGTAGAAGCAAAACAGGAAGCAGTAAAACAACTTGGAAACAACGGAAAAGAAGAAGGTAACCTTGACAGCCACGAGCTTTACAGTCTGGTTTCAACTCCGTTAACCTGGTCTTCCATACTCTATGTCATGGAGTTAATGGCGTTGAAAAGTAGACTGGCTAAGCTAGAGGCAAGAGAATAGGAGAAAGATACCAAGTTTCAAGAATTTATAGAATCCAACCGCAAGATAGCACAGGGGAATAAGGCACTCAAAGACCAAGTAAACAAATCGCAAAACAACTTGGAATCAGGGAAGCAACAGATTTAGGCATTAAAACAGGAGCTAAGTCAAATCACGAACAAAAACATAGTTCAAACAAAGGAGAATGAAAACATTCCTGATTTCAAGAAATTTCAATCAGTCCTAGAGAACATGGAAGTCAAGGAAACTCAAATCATGGAGAAACTTGAGGAGGCCAAGTCTTGGACTCAAGTGGTTAAAGGGGTGTCAGGGTCACAAACAGAGATCATAAAGAAACAGATTAAATTGCAAATATGGGAAGAAAAGGACAGGCAAGACAAAGCAACAAATATAATTATAAAAGGGGTGAAAGAACAAGGAGAAGGTGAAATAACTAGCAGGGTAGTAAAAGATTTCTTACTAAATAACCTTCAGTGGACAGGGAACATCCTACAAGCAAGCTGAATTGGACAAATAGCAAGAGGGGAAAAGAACAGAAATATTAGGGTGTCACTTAAAAATTGGGAAGACAAGCTCTAGATTTTAAGAAACAAAAAGCTCCTCAAAGGGACACAATTCTATATAGACGAGGATCTAACACTAGCACAATTAGAGGAAAGGAGAAAGGAGTGGGAGAAGGTGGTAGCAGGAAGAAAAGCGGGTAACGAAGCATGGTTATACAGAGGTAAAGCCCAAGTGCGTGGCAACACCTTCGCTCACAAATAGGAAGGCGGGGCCCCCCAGGACCACCTCTCAATGGTAAGCTGGAATTGTGGAGGCTATCCTTAGAGGAGGGGTCCTGGTTGAGGGCCCATAGCAGAGGGGAGTGATATCATTGTCCTTGTTGAAACACACGAGCATGAGGGCTGGAAAGTCCCAGATTTTGAAGGGTATGAGAAGTGGTCAGTATGGAATGAATTAACAGATAGTGGCAAAGGACATGGAGGGGTGGCAGTCTTGGTCAAGAAAGATTATGAAAGAACCATAAAATTAGAAAAGAAAGACCCAAATAACCAATACATATGGATAAAGATTACTAATGTAGGGTCCATAGTTTGGATGGCTGCTTTCTACTTTGCTCCGTATGGTTCTAAAACATACAAGAAAAAGAACATGGACAAGGATGATCCATATGAGACATTCAAAAAAGACATAACAGTGTTTAGCTCCATGGGTGAGATCATGCTAATTGGAGATTTCAATGCTAGAACTGCGAATAACCAAGCCCTTTTCCTCAGTTTGGAGGAGGGGAAGAAGAGCAATCCGCTTTGGCTTGAAGAAGAAGAGAATCAGAAATGGAAAAGGATATCTCAAGACACAAAAGGAGGTATTTCGTCTTTTGGTGCGGAACTGTTAGGGTTGTGCAGCCTTCATGACTTAGTCATTTGCAATGGTATAAATGCTTGGCCAAGCTCGGGAAACTTCACATGTCATACCTATAATGGACAAAGCATGGTAGACTATGTCATTTGCTCACAAAGAGCTATTCTAAAGGTAAAAGAGTTGGAGATTGGGTGTTGTCCTGTTGAAATGAAATCTGATCATAACCCAATATACGTAAAGTTCAGCATGCAAAAAAGTGACCGATAGGAGGCTAATCTTCAAACACGCAAGAAAGAAGAATTTCAAGGCAAGATTTGCTTAAATTATGAGAATCAAGACATTTTTAAAAATATGATCAATAAGCAGCTACAAAAGGGTAATGATATTGGCTATCCTGGAAAAAAATAGCGCATAATTGGCGGCGAGCACTTGACGGACATTATTCACAAGGCTTTATCAGCGTGCAAAAGAACGAAAGCTAGAAGAGCCATCAAAAACAATTTTCCTACGAATCCTTGGTATGATGATGAATGTAAAACAGCAAAGAGATCGCTGAAGTTATCCAGAAAAGAAAAAGCAAATAAAAAGATATATGAAAAACTAGCGAGGTCAAAAAAAGAAGAGTACATGGAATTCAGGAAAAAAAAGTTGATTTCTCTTGGAAAAGCTAACCCAAGAGGCTTTTGGAAGGAATTGCAGCAGACTAGAATCACAGTTTAGAACAATGGCTGCAATATGCTAAAACATTGTACGAAAGAGACCAAGACAAAACTCTTCCCCCGATAATCAACACGAGCGTCAAGTTGTTCTCCACAAAGGATGTCATAGAAGGAATCAAAAAGTTAACAATGGGCAAAGCTAAAGATATAGATGGGTTACAGGCAGAGTACTTGAAGTGGGGCGCGGAAGCCTTAGCGCCACATATCAAAAGAATTTTCAACAGGGTGATCCAGCATGGTTTCCCTACTATCTGGACCACAAGTGTGGTCATCCCTCTCCACAAGAACGGAGATGCTAACAA
Organism: Cunninghamia lanceolata; assembly: GCA_027924645.1. Classification (NCBI taxonomy): domain Eukaryota; kingdom Viridiplantae; phylum Streptophyta; class Pinopsida; order Cupressales; family Cupressaceae; genus Cunninghamia; species Cunninghamia lanceolata. The sequence goes on from BSBN01000739.1 coordinate 6,428,810, forward strand.
CCCTTCAAATTACCGCACTATTATGATCAACCCCCTCTTTGGAAAACTCTTTGGAAGCATGGTAGAACGAAGAATAAGCACTTGGGTAGAAAAGGAAGGCAAGAGGGCGAAAGGGCAAGCGGGCTTCAGAGCAAAGCACTCCATGATTGATCATGGTGTCACTCTTAGGCATTTGATTGAAAAAATCTGGGACACGCAGGGACAAGAAGCTTTTTACTGCTTTGTTGACTTTAAAAAGGCCTTCGACACGGTGCCTAGAAGTAAGCTTTGGGACAAAATGGAGGAGTTGGGTATACCGAAGGAGTATAGAGCAGCGGTGCATAGACTATATGAACAAGTGCAGGGCAAGATAAAAACTAAAGATGGTATGTCAGAGTGTTTTGGGAGCGACATCGATGTCAAGCAAGGGTGTCCTTTGTCCCCAACTTTGTTCGGGCTTTACATAGACAAATTAGAGGAATGGCTTGACAAGCGGGGGGGGAGAAGGGGTGCACTTGGCCACTTATGTGGTCAAGCTATTGTTATATGCTGATGTTCTTACACTAATGGCCAAAACTGCACATAGCCTGCAGGAGCACCTGAGGACTCTTGAGTCTTTCTGTCAGGAGGTGGGAATGCAAGTGAACATCAGCAAAACAAAAGTCATGATCTTCACCTTGAGAAGGACTAAGAAGCAAATAAACTTTGAGTTCGAGGGCAGCCCCCTTCAGGTGGTAAAGGAATACAAGTATCTGGGTCTTGATTTTTGTAGCAATCTCAGTTGGGAGACATGCAGGACAAAAAGAATACAAGGAGGATGGAAAGCATTGTACATGCTTCAAAATAGATGCAGATTTGCAGAGCTCTGGGACTGGAAATCAAAGCATAAACTCTTTGGGTTGTTGGTTGTACCGGTGATTTTGTATGGCTGCGAAGTCTGGGGCAGTAGTACATCGACTTCAAAATGGAGGCAAATAGAAAGATTACAAAAACATCTAATCACAAGCAGCTTTAAAATAAAAAGCTCTGTCCCTTATGAGATTATCCTGGCTGAAGTGGGTGCTTATCCTATTGAGGCGATGGCGATAACCAAGCTTTTGGGGTATTTGAAGAGAATTGAGAGCATGAGGGGGCACCGCTGGCCCAAAGTTGCAGCGGAGGAAAAGATTACCAGAAGGAAGAATACGTGGATGCAACAAAATGCCAAGTGGCTGCACAAGTGGAACATCAACATTCAAGAATGCCCAAGGTCAAATGTAGAAATCAAAAAGTTTGTGAGAGGGAAAGTCAAAGCTGCCATGTGGTCGCAACAACTCGAGCGAAAAAGAGAATATTATGTCATTCATTTTAACCCCACATGTGATCACAATCAAAAGTGTTATATCATGGCGGATATCAAGTGGAAATATAAAATGTTATTGGCCCAGCTCAGAACTAGCTCACACCATCTTAGGTGTGAAATGGGAAGATGGAAGACACCCAAAGAAGAGTGGACGGATAAGATTTGTCGTCTTTGTTCGTCGGGGTTAGTGGAAACGGAATGGCATTACATCATAGAGTGCAAAGCCTATGAGGACATTCATTTCAAATTCAAGGATGTCTTGAATGTTGTTTCTTTAGCGGCCTTGTTTGTTGAAACAAAGATTGTGAGAGTGGTTGATTTTTTGGACAGAATCCATAGAAGAAGATTGACTATCATCAAGGAGATTGAGAGCAGCAGTCAGGTTTAATTGGCGGCCTGTTTGCGGGGTCTGCTACTTTTCTAGGTCCCATAGACTGTTTCGGTCTCGTGGACGTCATTAAAAACTTTCATTTCATTTCATAGATTCATTTCCAATCGACATTTATCTCTGAACAGGTCGCAAGCTAGCATTTATGGCATTTATTATTTGTAACAGTTTGTGGTTTGTTAAGCATTTTTCTGTTGGAACATTTAATGTGGTAGTTTCTTAAACAACGGTTTATGTCAACTTCATTTTATGTGGTTAAAATTTTGGACACTGGTTAACCACCTGCATTTTGTTTAAACACCAATTTTGTTTGCCCTTTCATGCACAACAATATGTTAGTGTAAATGGTGTCATTATCTAACTAGTTTAGCTATCGCCTCTTTGGAGGATTGACCTATTCACACATAGGCTTAAGTTTACTTAGTCTTTTAAGAGTTTGTCTCACTTTGACATGTATCCTTAGCTGTGTGAGACACCTCTTTATTTTTGGCTTGCCACTTGCCATCACACATGTCATGTGAGTTAGACAAGTGTTGCATGCTTGTACGGGTAGTCAGTAGTTTAATCCTACCTTCCTACCTCCTTCACCTTGCCTATTTATGCAAGGCTTCTCTTTGTATTTTACAGACTCTCATTGTATATGATAGATATGCTCGTGTGCTCCATTTTTCACTTATGGAAGGTTTTATTCTTTGTGCTTGTTGATCTCAGTTGCTCCAACATGGTATCAGAGCCATGCTTGCACATTCCTTCCTGAATCGGTGACTCCAGCACTTAGCCATATCATCAAAGCATCGTGGAGCCAAATGGATCACGTCATTGAGTTCAGAAGCCTTGATATAGTCAAGATGACCCTTCGAACAACATTTTTTGGTAAAGTCAATTTTTTCAAAAAAAAAAATTATCCCCTAGGTTTTGTACGATCTCCAAATCCATATTGTATGGATTTTTTGCCAAAAATAGAATTTTTTTAGCAGATGACAACTTTTGCCCCCTGCAATTGGTCAAAATTGGTTTTAGTCAAAATTTTGTTTTTGCAAGTGTGTTTTTGCAGCTTTTGTGGCATCTCAACCTGTGTAAACACTTTCACACTGGGTTCTATAGTTGATTAATCATTTCTGGGTTTATTTTCATTAAGGACCTTGTGTTGCAGAGATTTCTTATTTTCTAGAGGTTGGTTGGCCCTTTCTGAACCATCTTTCTCAGTTAAGGCTCATGGCCTCCTTCGACCCTCGTTCAAGATCCTATCAGGTCGCATTGCCACTTCCATCAACCTTCACGTCAAAGCAGGCCCTAATCAGCCACTCAACATGTGGCTCAACTTATGTTTTTTGACCTTGATCGGCCTTGATCAATCAGGACTATGTTTGCATTTGGGCTAGATTGGCCATTCCAAACCTGCCATTACTTATATTTGGGTGTAGCCATAGGCTCGCTCAGCCTTTTGATTTTTGTTGCACCCTCCTTTGGCCCCCTTTGACGGCTTTCTCTATTCTATCGATAGTTGCAGGGAGCAAGGTTTCCAGATTCCATATTTGCTAACATTTTTATTGTAGGTTTCCATCAACCAAGTTGGATTATCCTCAAGGTCGTCGATTCTAGTTTGAGGTCGCCATTTGAAAGGTTGGCCTCACCTTTATCGCTCATTCCAAGCACTCACAGGACATTTGACCCTTAATGCAGAGTTATTTTGGGGCCCCTTGGCTTTAGCGGCCTGCCCTCTGTTCATTTTTGGCCAACTTCAAACTTCGATCAAGCACCGATCTTTTGTCATTTCCTTTCATATCTATTGCAAGGTTTGGGCATTGGAGGAACATCTTTCCTGCCCTTTGATTGCCATTTTGGGTGTATTGGGTGTTAACTATTTACCAATCTTCATAGAGCCACCAGCACTTCAACTCTCTGTAGGTCACTGGCATCACAAAGTTTGATCATTTTTTGATCTTGGTCAAGGTTTATGTTTAACCTTTGGTCACAACAAAGGTTTGGTCATTGTTAATGTGGTCGAGGTAATAGCAGAAGCCTTCTTGGTCACCATTCTTTGTATGTAGGCTGCCTTCGAGCCCACTACCAATGGTTTTAACCACTCAGTACTCAACGAAGAGGTAGTTGTTTTGAAATACTTGACGGTCTTTCTTGAGTTTGAAGGTCAACTCCACTTCCAACGGATTCATTTCCAATTGACATTTATCTATGAACAGGTCGCAGGCTAGCATTTATGGCATTTATTGTTTGTAACAATTTGTGGTTAAGCATTTTTCTATTGGAACATTTAATGTGGTAGTTTCTTAAACAATAGTCCACGTCAACTTCATTTTATGTGGTTAAAATTTTGGATACTGGTTAACCACCTACATTTTGTTTAAGCACCAACTTTGTTCGCCCTTTCATGCACACAAAGTCTTAATTCGGGGCTTCAAACTCTACATTTGCTTCTTTGTCAACGATTTTGTCAACTAAACATCAAATGTAACCGTGTTATCACATGTAACTGTAATAGTATATGTAACCATTAGTGATATTGAAAACTGTCAAAGATAGCCATTTTATGCCAGCGGGACACTGCCAGATTCCTTCGAAAGTGCCTCAAGTAGGCTATTTTTCATTTTGTGACAACTTTCACCCACATAGGCGGATTTTAACAAAATTATAGTCAACAGAAAGGTGTTTTCATGCACTTCACTTCGACGAAGTCAAAATAAAAGAAAAAATGCCTTTTTTATCAGTTTTTAATCCCCAAACCCCATTGTACTCGCAATTTTTGACAGGGCATATCTTTTGCCCACAACATCAAAATTTTACGAAGTTTTTGAAATTGCTCATAATTTCACAATGAATTCATTAGTGCAGGTAAAATTTAGTTTTGGATAGTCATTTTTCAAAAATTTGTAAAAATCTTTGTGTGTTATAAATGGATGATTTAGCTTCCAAACTTGCACAAATTGTAATTTTTCTCTTGCATATCTTTCTGGGGGGTTTCTAAAACAGTCATACTCATTTGGGGGGGGCAAATTTTCATCTCTACTTTGATAGTGCTTAAAATTTGATCATGTATATTGTTGTGGATGACACACATAATCCCTTCCATTCAAGTATTCTCAATAAACCTCGTAAAAATGGAAGATCAAATGTGGATATTGTGGACTAAAACGGCATACAGCAGAAGAATGTCATCATCGCAAAATTGATGAACTACGAAAACAACTTCTTCATGCATATCAAATTTCAATTGATCATTATAAAGCAATTGCAGAACAATCTCATCTCACTAAGCCAACCTGTGAGACAGCATCATCAGTTGGGTATGTACACAGTAGTCAAATGACTTACATTGAGATCCCATCTATACCATCATCACTTGTTGCATCTAAATCCAAAGTTGATATCTCCATGGCTTCCAGTGATTCATTACACCAAGATATGGTTATTGTCTTTCCATCTCCACCACATTGGGATGCATATTGTTAGCAGGTTACTTGACAAATAATAGAGCCGACTAGAGGAGAGTATACAATATGCTGAAGCTGGAAGCCAACAGAAGACACATCCCTTGATGTAATAGATATAGTATATATATAGATAGGAGTAGTAGAATGTAAGTAAGCATGATAGGAGAATAGGAGTATATTCCGATGTAAGCAATGACATAGAAGTCATATATGTAATTGTGCTGGAGGATGAGCAATGGAGGTATACATTTGATTGTTGCTAATATATATATATATATGGAATCTTATCGGTACTGGGTAATTATGTGTGGTATCTTATTATGATGTATATGTGATGTTTTGTTCTATTATTCTTTATGTTTTGTTGTCAATCTCTAACTACCTAACCAGGGTATAAACTGACAACAAATACTTGTCTGAGGATCGGATCTCCGAATTGGTTTCCCTCTAAATGTCATGTTAACATTTGGTTCCATTGTCAGGACCCTAGAAGAGGGTAGTTAAAGATTGAAATGACAAAACATATGAGAAGTAGTGCAGAGTTTTGGAAAGAAGAAAAGGTGAGGTTGGCGGGAAAATTTTTAAAATTGTGGAGAAATTCACATCTCCTTAGGTTTGTACCTCTGTGAGAGGGGGCAGGCACTTAAGGGGATGGCAAGCGGGAAGGGGGTCAAGTCCAGAAGGACCTTGCAAATAATGTGACTCTTCAAATTATGATTCCATGGGGTATAAAAGGACTAATGGAACATCAAATCCGAAAAACCCACGGCGAAACAGGAGCAACAGAAGAAAAAGAGGATCAGCGAAGAAATTAGAATCGGAATGGAGATAAGCGAAGAAGAGAGATTGAAGCAAACTCAAGAGTGACAAGAGTGTTATCGCAAAAGGATGGATAGGGCACAAGAGAGGGAAAAAGAAAGGATGAAACGAAGTGCAGAAGAAAAGATAGAAGGACTTGATGAGCGCGCCACTGATGGTGTTGTCGGAAGGAAGGAAGAGGACAAGCGTGTCATGAAGGATGTTGTTGAGCACACCAGGGAGGGTGTTGTCAGAAAAAGGAGATCAGAACGTGAAGGAATAGAGGATGTGATCGAGAATACAGAAGAGTGCATCATTGTGGGTGCTACCAGAGAAGAATGTAGAAGAGAAAGAGAAGAAATAGGTGAATTAGGGGTTATGCTACAGATTGTCGAAACATATGAGTTAACACTGAAGATTTTGAAGATGAATGAGGAATATATATAGGAGTTAATTTGCCGAAGCATAAAGGAGATAAGAGAAGGAGGCAAAAATGCGGTAAACATGGAAAGGAATCTTGAGGGTTTTGGAAGGCTATTTGAATAATCATTGGATGCCAACATGATATCATTTACCAAGATAAGAGAATCCCCTAATTTGAAGAGATGCTATGAAGAGACACAACCCCTGGACCATGAGTTATCCTCAATGCCATATAAAGTCAAGAAAATTTTAGTGGAGATGGAAGATATTCAAGCAAACAAAGAAGCAAAGAGAATAGAAAAGATCCAGAGCAATTTTGCAAAGGTTTTAAGAGAAGAGTACTTTGAGATCTGATTGCAGAGAGACAAGGGAAGAGAAGGAAAGCAAGTTGATAGAAGATAGTTGAATCAGAGAAGCAAACTGGAGGAAATCTACCACAAAGTACCGGAAAGTTAGAGAAAAGCAATCATGGATGCCCCAGTTAAGTTACTTGTGTTTGAGAAGGATACTACTGAAGCAGCAGAGTACATTTTTGTTTTGGAGTCTATTTGGAATCGGAAGGGAGTAACAAGAAATGAAATTAAGTTGTTTGATTTCATAGGCACCTTGAAGAATGAAGCATTGAAGTGGTATAGGAAGACATGCCAAAACAGTGACAAGGAATGGAATGCGATCAAGAAGCTATTCTTGGAGAACTTTGGAGTTCCAGATGTTATGACAGAATGAGTAAGTAAGATGACAGATCTAATGCAATGGGAGAAAGAATCAATAAACGAGTTTGATAAGAGATTCAAGGAGACAACCAGGAGATTGGAGGAACCATTGACTGAGAAGAAAAATATAGAATAGTTTATTTTCAGAATAATCCCTGAAATAAGGTTAGCCCTAGATGGAAGGATTTTTGAATCTTATGCAAAAGTAGTGACATTGGCCTGTCAGATAGAGTCTCAATCTTGGCGCAAACAAGATAAGATGAAGGAAAACCTAGAATTGGAGAAGTTAAAGTTGGAATTAGAGTAGTTGAAGCTAAGAGAGGAGATATTAGCTAAGCAGGATGGGAATACACAAAAGGAGAGACCTAATATTTGGTGTTCATACTGCACAAGAGAAGGCCACTTGAGAAATGAATGCCCTAGGATGAAAGGTGAAAGACAAGATGCCACAATAAAAGAAGATACCAAAGCAACAGTGAAAAAAATTCAATTCAGTATACTATGGATTATGCAGAGAATAGGATGACCATGAAACACCAAATTGTCCATCATAGAACTTCCAAAGGAAAAGAGACTTTGTTGATGAAGATAAGGAAGCATGGTATGGTGGAAACAATACAAACTCTGTGGAGAGCAATAATATGGCATACATGAAAGAAATAAATTCATATGATCAGGACTACAAGCAGCCAAGTTGGAGAAATGAAATGAATGTTAATGCAATAGAAAATTCAAACGGTCCATCATATGGAAACAGCTATAATAGTGATGACAGAGACCGATTTGGAGCCTACAGAGGAGGTAGAGGCCATGAAAGAAATCAAAGGAGGGAGGATGCCACATGCTTCAATAGCGATAAGTTAGGACATTTTGCTAATGAATGTTGGGCTGAAAAGAAAACACAGTGTTCATTTTGTAATAGTACAGAGTATGGTCTATTTTCTTGTGAGAGAGGACAACAATACTTCTGGAATGCACAGCCACAGTCTAAGAGTGGTGAGTTACAAAACAACCAAAAAGGAGCAAGGATCATATGAAGAGCACCAAAAGACCAAGGAGAAAGAACTTTCCATAAGAATAACAGAGAAGACATACATATTTTCAACTGAATCCATAGAAAAAGAAGAGTACTACCAAAGAAGCACACGAAAACATACTAGAAAGGAGAGAAGGAAAAGGAAGGAGAAAGGTACGGTAGTAACAAGACAAGGAACCAATACCAGAAGGCATTATATCATTGAGATAGAGGAGGAAGACAGTGAGGAGGATGAAGAATTTGTTCACAACAAGAAAAATTTGTCAAAGAGGCTAAACAAACAATAAGAAAGGAGAAAGAAAAGGAGAAGCAATACAAGCAATTTTTCACCGAAGGAGAAGTGGATGCTTTGAAGAAGTTAGCCCAATTGACACAACAACACAGACTCATTGAGAAACTAAAGCAATTCTCTAAGTATTGGAATAAGGAACAAGGTCAAAGGAGTCAACTCCAGAGGATGGGAAGAATAGATAGAGATGTTGATAACTGAGAGGGGTGGGTGAATCAGTTATCTTAATTATTTGACTTTCTTTTCTTCTTTAACAATTAGAGTAATATCATATCAGCATGCACAACAATGAAAGCAGGAATAAACTCAACACACATGACACAATATTTTTGACGTGGAAAACCCTGTTAAGGGAAAAAAACCACGGGGTGATTAGCCCAAGATTGTATTCTCTGTTAAAAGAATAAGGTAGTACAAAATGGCACTTGCTAATTAGGGCTCACTGCCCGAGCACACTGCTCACAAGAGGCTCACTACCTACAATAGATTATAGAAGTAAATTGGATACTTGAACTGATGAGAAGCATCCATATGTGATTAGGTTCAGTTCCGGTTAAGCTCAATACACTGATCTACTTTACTTCATTCTTCCTCTGCCTTAGTATTGTTGTTCTATCACATACTGGACCTTTATTGTAGCTTCCACACTACTCTCTGCTTTTCTTCGCACAACACAACACACACCTTCACATCCAAATCCATCTGGTATATATATCCGCACCAATGATTTCAACACCTTTCTAGTCAGCATCCAGAATAGTCAATATTTTTCCAAACTCTGATCTGTCGGCTGAATCCTTGCTTATCAAGTGATGCGTATCAAAGAGATGCTTATAGAAGTCATCAATCATGTTGGCCAATCATGAGTGATACCTTAAGAAACTTGATCACCATCAATATCTCATCCGGATTAGGGTCTGATGCTCTGCCGGTCAGTTCTTCCTCAGTCTACTCTGCCAAATAGGAACTCAATACTTAGGTGCTCATATCTCTTCACTCTTTCTTCACCGAAGGCTCAATCCCTAGAATCTATCAGTCAAGATACTCTTCTTGACTTCCCCAAGTCCGCACTTTACTGTGATACTTCCTCTGAGAGATCCAGACCTGACTGTCAGACCTTGCTACATGCTCTGTTCTTGCTTACCGGACCTCAACACTCTTCAATCTGACTTCCGGTATAGGCACACCATGTCCTGCGGATGGGTGGGATGAACTTTGTTTCCATCAATGACAACACTCATGAAGCTACACTGTGTCTTTTGCCAACAATCTCCCCCTTTGGCATTGATGGCAACACTTAGTGAAAAATGACTAAGTGTCACACTACACTCCCCCTTGGTTGATGCTCTGTTCTAATGTACACTTTACCGGAGCTCCCCCTTAGCTGGATTCCACATTTTTCACTGCTCCTCACTCCCCCTTGACATCAATGGCAAAGGGTACGGTCCGCACACCAACATTTTCAAGAAAAACAATCTATACATATCCGCATAAGTATATATACAAGTTGTACTTACATATACTTAAGTATATCTACAAAAGTATTTTCAACTATACAACTTATGTCGCCCAACTCTGCTTCATCCTGTCCAAAATTGAGATGTGACCACTCAACAGGAAAGCAAAAGCTTCTGCCTTCTTAAGGTCTGTCGGATCATTGGTCCGGGTTGTGGCCTGAGCATCAGTTAGGGCCTCATGCATGGCTTCTAACTCAAGGATAATGATCCCTCTAAGTTCACTTAACCTATTTATTCTATTTTTCTTCTCCTTCTCAAGCTTCTTTATTTCATTAGTGATTACAATAGTCTGACATTCTTGATTTACTATGGAAGAGGAGAGAGGATCAAAACTTTGGGATAAACTTGATAGTTTATCCTCTTGCTCTTTTGCTTTCTTCTCAATATCCTTGGTCACTTTAGGCCAAGATAAACAAAATTTATATATATCTCCGCCATCTTTGAGAGCATTTTCTAAGCTCTTTATCCCAATATCCATAACTCTCCTATCATTTGATATTAGACTCTGCACTTCGGAGAATCTCTTATCCAAAAATTCCTTCCGGACCTTTTCTTCTGCTGACTTCTCTAAGGAATCAAAATGCGTATGAACAGAATTTACAAGAGACTTTAGATTACCGGATGTGGAGGCTGAAGGATCCTTTTGGAAGGATGGCATGATCTTCTCCAATACACCGAATGCAGTTTCTATGAGCTCACAGTCTTCCATGTGAGACTTCAAAAGTTTTTCTTTTGCCTTTACTTGAGTAAAGGATGCTAGCTTCATGGTTTGAACCGGGGAGAGGGAATCAAAATTGAATGGACCTTGAAGCAGTTCCGGTTCATCAAATTCCATCATCTCTTTGGTCAAGAAATCTTTGACAGTTTATGCAGTGTCTCTTACCGGAGACAGAGTCTTCTTCACTTCTACAGTCTCAGAACTGTCTCTTGGAGTCTTCTCTATTTGGTCTTTTTCTTTTTCCTTTACTTCTTCTTCTTAACTAGGTTTCTCCTTTGATCTTTCTTCTCCTTTAGATCCAGAGTCTGCTAGGGAAACAGGAGGAGAGATGTGTGCTTCTTCATGGACTTCCTCTTCCGGAGCAGAGGAATCTAAGTCCTTGGCTTTCTCTTCACTTGTCTCATTTGCCTCTTCTGCCATTGTCTCAGTAGATTCTTCTTTGTCATCCACACCTAAGTCCTCTATAATAAGAATGTTGAATCTTTTGTATGCATTCCGGAGGATGTCTTCTATTTCTTTTGCCACTTTGTCAGTCTCTCCAAGCATAAGCTGATTCCTTCTAGCTTTACTCTGGAACTCATCCTTGCAATCTTTGAAGATCATTTCATTTGTTTCTGAGTGATTGAAGGATAAAGCTGAATAGCTATCTGTTCCCAGATTTCTAGGTCTTTTGCTTGGGCATTATTTTTTCTTATTTCAAGTTCCTTCTCTAAGCTTTTCGAAATCAGAGATATAATTGCAATGAATGCTTTGTTGTAGATGTTTAGATAACTGACTGTGGCACCTTGCAATATCTTCTAATCAGTTTCATTATATTCATCATAAAATTCAACCATTGGTTGTAAGTTCCCATCCACAGTAACTGATTTGATGATATCATCAATGCGGAGAGTAGGTTTTTCAACAAATTCCTCTGCCTTCTCTTCTTTGTCTTGACCGGTAGAGGGTTCACCGGCTGTTTTCTTCTTCTTCTTCATTTTCATTACTTCCTCATCTATCTCTGTCTCTTCATCATCCTTGAGGCTTGTGTATGGTCTTGTAGCCTTTGTCTTTGTTCTCTTTTCTCTTTTACCGGATGATTTTGCTTCCGATTTTGATGTCTTTGAGCTCTTAACAGTGGCAAGTGCAGAGCTCTTAGAGGATCTGGTCCGGGAGGGGGCTTCTACCGGAGCACTTTCTTTTTTTGCTTCTTCCTTTTTTTTCTCTACCCTTTCCATCTTCTCTTTGTTTGCATCAAGTGCCTCTTTTGATATTCAATGCCTCTTAGCAAATTCTTCTACTTCCCTCCTCACTTTTCTTTTCATTTCTAGTTGTCTTAGCTCTACATGAATCTTCACACTCAACTCTTCAAAGGTTCCAAATCTTTCTGCCTTAGGATCCTTGGGTTGACTTAGCATGTGTTGAACATGTAGCTCTACAATTTTCTCATCTACTTCATACCCCATTGGCATGATCCAAACTATCCTTGGCTCCACTGCCTCCATTAGGCACTGATCAGTTTCTACCATAAAGCAAACTGTATCCTTATACTTTTCAACTAGAGATTGGGGGATTCTCTCTCTGGCTTGCATCATATTCTGAAATTTCTTGAAGTACCCCCAGAGTGTTGTGTTTTGTGCCTTGGCATCACCAAGTCCATGCAGATAATCCCTAATTTGTATGGCAACAGGTCTGTCATTTTGCCACATCCAACCACTAGATCCGGGTAGCTCATTCATGTAATAGAAGAACAGACAGAGTATCAAGCCACCGTATTTGAAGGAATTCTTCTTGTCCTTCTTTATCTTCTGTAGATTCTCCAAAAGTTGGTTCAGGAGAAGCTCACAAAGATCATAGTTAGCATTTTCTTTTAGCATCTGATAAGTTGTGTAGATTGCAGTTCCGAGTACTGAATTTTCCCTGATGGAATGATATATCTTGTAACTAATTATCATGGAGGCAAACTTGATATCCGGATCAGTGATATCTTCTATTGTCATTGCTCTCTTATCAAATTTCGATCATGTTGCCTCACTCACTGTCTAATTCTTGACGGACTTGAGAGCAGGTATCCCACCAAATGAGTGCAATCTGGTAACTGCCCTAATGGCATCCTTGGTTATCTTAAATGGTCTCATCAACCAGATAAAGTTGTCATGCATTCTACTTAGAACATACCGGACCCATTCATCTTCTGCAAAATAGGGGAAATGGATGCAATGTCTGAAATGCTTGTCTTGGATAGCCTTGTACTGAGATTTGAGTTCAAAAGAATCATCTATTAACTAGTTGTGATAGATATCCCTTAGCTTGGATTCCCCAAATTCCTCAATGTTAGCATGAATATATGCCCTAACATCTTCTACATGCAAAACCCCATGCGGAATGTTTGAAAAAGCGCCTAGGGGATCAACTTCTAGGGATTTGTATGGATGTTTCTTGAATTTGGGACATAGTCTATCAATGATCTTCACAACATTTGGAGTAGCCATCTTTCAAAAGATTCAGAGAGAGATTTCAAGAACGGAAAATACCTTTTATGCTTTTAGGGTTCACGAAATGAGCCGAAAAGATCGTCGGTTGACTTGAATTATGCGGTTGATCCTTGAGAAAGATGAAGCAAATCTCAAACTTGTTTGCAGAGCTCTTCTTATCTTTTTCACTAATGCAAATGTGTGAATGACAAGCAAATGAACCCTTTTATCTTTGAGCAAACCCTAATTCCATATTACAATAAATGCGCAACTTAAGTCATTCTGGTTGCCTTGTTCTCCTTGTTCTCAGAAAGATCTTTTCCGGATCACTGAGATATACATAGAGTTATTAATGACAATATATCTTCCTTTCCCCAAACATTTGATCTATCCGCAGATCAAGATCCCTCAAATTTGAATCATACCAGATCTAACTGTGAAAATCTTGTTCTTACCGGATGACTGTTAAACCGGATTAATCTCAGATGATTACCCTCTTCAAATTCCTTGCGGATCTTTCATATCTTTCCCAAGGGTTATTTAGATGTTTCTTTGAGAGCCCTTTTTGACCATAACCTTCCATGTGCCAATTTCAGGGATCAATTAACTGGTTGGGGGAAGATATTTTCTTTTGTGACTCCCCCGGAGCCAGAGCTCATCTATTTAGTTTTCGGAAAGAATATCAGCACCAGATTCTGGTGCGGATCCATCCTTAACATTTTATGTACTCCTCTTCACCCAAATCTTGTTCATCTCCCTTTGAATTTCTTCCGCACTCACTTTTCTTTTTCCTTTGTCTTGGTTTTGATGTACCAGACCCTTATTGTCCTGATTCTTACTTCTGCAGAATTTGGCAAAATGACTGGATCTATTGCAATTGTGGCAAACAACATTTCTTTGCATATTTGACTGATATCCTCTTGATCTACACTGATTAGCCATATGTCTCATTCTATTGCATGCAAAGCATCTTCCATTGAATGAATTGTTCATTTGCATATTTCTACACTCATGAGATTTGTTACCATACCTTTTGCAATTGAAACACTGTCCGAAGAGTTAGTTTTAACACAAACCCGGCTACCACTACACCAAAAGCTCAAACTGTCAGTGAATGGCACCTCGGTCATGTTAACCCAGAGACCACATGGGTCCGGGAAGGGAGGAGTTGAGGGTCGCACACCTAATCACCAACAGAGCCCCACCAGCCCGTGCCTGCCTAGTGATAACCACATAGGCAGGTACAGGCTGCTTGGCACCTTCTTGTGCGCATGGTGCAGGTGGGCATCGGTGGGAATCGAACCCCTCCCCAGCAGAGTTGCCAGTTAGTTTTAACACAAACTCGGCTACCACTACACCAAAAGCTCGAACTGTCAGTGAATGGCGCCCCGGTCATGTTAACCCAGAGACCGCGTGGGTCCGGGAAGGGAGGAGTTGAGGGTCGCACACCTAAGCACCAACACGGAGAAGGATGAATTAGATTGATTCATTCTTCTTCTACACTGATTTGCTTTATGACCAGAGTTATTACAGTTATGGCAATATCCATTGAAAGATGGATATCTTTGAGCATTTGGTTGCCTTACCGGAGGTCTTCTAGGTTTGTTCCTTGGATTTTCTGATCCAGAGTTCTTCTGACCAGATCTGAAGCTTTCACCTTTCTCATACCCCAATCCTTGTTTATCATCTACCCTCTTCTGGCTTTAAAGAAAAACTTCAAGTTGAGCGGAGCTTATCTTGCATTTCTCTTTGTATTCATTTGTTGTTTGAAGATCCTTTTTAAGAGTGTCAATCTGATTCTCAAGTTGTTCTTCATTATCTCCAGCTTCTTCAAGATCAGATTCTAGATGGTTGATTATTCTATCCATTTTGTGGCAGTATTCTGACTTCTCCTTGAGAGATTGTCTTAATCATCTTCAGTTTTTCTTTTCTCTTCAATTTCATGGGTGAATTTCATAACTCCTGATTCCATTTCATGGCTTACCATAATGACCTCTTTTGATAACTTTTCACATAACTTAGTTTTCTCCTTCAGATCTTTATTTGTACCATTGGCTTCACTTTGACTTGCTAATTGCTGAAGAAGTTCCTTTCTCTTTTTCATAGAGATACTCAATTTCTCTTTTAGTTCATTTATGAACTCATTAGCCTATTTGAGTCTTTCCTTCAAGTTGTTGACTTCGGAGTGAGATTGCTCAAGATCATCTAGGGCAGACTGAAGTTGTTCCCTCATACCATACATATCCATTGAGATTCCCAGATCTTCCTCAAGCTGTTAGGCTCTGTTTGCAGGAACTTGGCTCTGATACCAATTGTTGATAACTGAGAGGGCGGGTGAATCAATTTTCTTAATTATTTGACTTTATTTTTTTCTTTAACAATTAGAGTAATATCATATTAGCATGCACAACAATGAAAGCAGGAATAAACTCAACACACATGACACAATATTTTTGACGTGGAAAACCCTGTTAAGGGAAAAAAACCACGGGATGATTAACCCAAGATTGTATTCTCTGTTAAAAGAATAAAGTAGTACAAAATGGCACTTGGCAATTAGGGCTCACTGCCCGAGCACACTGCTCACAAGAGGCTCACTGCCTACAATAGATTATAGAAGTAAACTGGATACTTGAACTAATGAGAAGCATCCATATGTGATTAGGTTCAGTTCCGGTTAAGCTCAATACACTGATCTACTGCACTTCATTCTTCCTCTACCTTAGTGTTGTTGTTCTATCACATACCGGACCTTTATTGCAGCTTCCACACTACTCTCTATTTTTCTTCACACAACACACACCTTCACATCCAAATCCATCTGGTATATATATCCGCACCAATGATTTCAACACCTTTCTAGTCGGCATCCAGAATAGTCAATATTTTCCCAAACTCTGATCTATCAGCTGAGTCCTTGCTTATCAAGTGATGTGTATCAAAGAGATGCTTATAGAAGCCATCAATCATGCCGGTCAATCATGAGTGATACCTCAAGAAACTTAATCACCATCAATATCTCATCCGGATTAGGGTCTAATGCTCTGCCAGTTAGTTCTTCCTCAGTCTACTCTGTCAAACAGGAACCCAATACTTAGGTGCTCATATCTCTTCACTCTTTCTTCACTGGAGGCTCAATCCCTGGAATCTATCAGTCAAGATACTCCTCTTGACTTCCCCAAGTCCGTACTTTACTGAGATACTTCCTCTGAGAGATCTGGACCTGACTGTTGAACCTTGCTACATGCTCTATTCTTGCTTACCAGACCTCAACACTCTTCAATCTGACTTCCAGTATAGGCACACCATGTCCTGCGGATGGGTGGGATGAACTTTGTTGCCATCAATGACAACACTCATGAAGCTACACTGTGTCTCTTGCCAACAAGAGATTGGAAGACAAAACCACTTGTGGTGGATGCTCACATCAATCACAAAAAGGTCCAGAATGTCATGATAGATTTGGGAGCAGATGTCAACGTGATCACAAAGAAGTTGTGGGAGCAGTTAGGAAGACCTAAGCTATCAGAAACCACTTACAACATAATCTTGGCAGATGGATCTAACATGTAGACAATGGGAACATGGAATCAAGTTGAAGTTAACCTAATGGGGATAAGACATGTCTTAGATTTCATTGTGGTAGCCATTAAGGATCAAGGAGAAGCTTTCAATGCACTTATGGGCTTGAGATGGTTTGTATCTATGCAAATGGTCTCAGACTCCTGAAAAGAAGAGCTATCATTTTCCAATGAGAACAAAATTGTCAACATCCCTCTGGGATCATCAATGGAGGAAGCATATATAGAAGAAATAAATAAGGATGAATATAGTGACAAGGATGCAAAGAATCTCTATACAATCACAAGGTTGGATGCAGAGGAGAATACAAAAGAGCCTAACTTTGAGGGTGAAGTGGAGATAGAGGATGATCACTATAGTACAGACAATGAGGAGGTTTTAGGAGCTTGGATTAGAGAATAACCGGAGCTAAAAATAAGGAAAATGATTGGTTACCAGAGCATTTATATGATCAGAATTGGCAAAAAGGTATACCGCAATCCTCCGCCTTTCATCAAAATGCTCCGCAAAAAGGGAGGAAAACGAGGCCATATCTTAGAAATGTCAAAAAAAGAAGCAAAAGAAACAACATACCAAGATGATTGAGATACCAGGGATACAAGCAAGACAGTCACAAGTCAAGAGAATGAAAAAAGAGAGAAAGAATGCAAGGAAAACATTGCGGAGAGGTTGTTCGGGATATCAAATCACCAAACCATCAATTGTTGGAGGAAAGAAAGTAGTTGCGGGAAGATTCTTCCATGACAACACTTTGTATCAGAGCCTAGCCGCTAATGAGGAGGAGAACTTAAGTCATATAAAAAAAGAAATAAAGTTATAAAGGAAAATAAGGCAAAATCTAAGTGAGAAAAATTAGGGCAAAACAAAAAGGTATTTAACCCTCATCGCACCAAAGGAACCTCACTTTGCATTCATACCTTGGCAAAATTAGAGCTCAAAGAGAAGAAGAAGAAAGTGGAGAATTCAATAGCGAAGAGAAGAAGCACACAGGCAACCCGAGAAGAGATAATGGAAACTCCTGAGCTGATAGACATTACTTACAAGCCACGACCGAAATTCAAGGCATATCCCTGGAAAGCCCTAGAGGTGGATCTGGACGGCGCATTCTCAAATGTGCTGACAAGTGTGGTGTACATAGAGGATGTTAGGAAATATATTCATAATACTCTAGCGGAGATCAATCACATGAAGTTTAAAGAGTTGAGAGACACACTATTGGGAGATGCAGGTTATATGTCAGAGTATGCAAATATACAAGCAAAGAAATTGGATGTATAGAAAGACTTTCTCAACTTCTCGAAGGTCCAAGAATGGATAAGGATTATTCTCAGCAAAGTACACAACAAGTTTATCTACCTGGACAAACCTTATAGAATAACAAAGGAGGTGATTAGGGTAGTGACAGGGTTAAGTGCCGTAGGGCCCCTAACGGCAATGAAAGATATGAGGATAGACCAAGTGAGGGAGTTGACTAGAGATACAATAGAAGGAAGAAACATGCATGTGAAAGACATCACTAATCTAGGGGTAAAGTATGCTACAATGGGCTTTGCTTACAAAGTCTATTATGCCAACTAGGAGGGTTTGGCCACAGCAACTACAATTCTTACAGCATATCAGATGGTGAAAGAGGGCAAGGATTTTGACCTCTATGAGGTGATGCACCTACAGCTCTTGGAGAACCTATAGAAGATCAAAGACTCTAACTACAACTTTCAGTATGGTACATTAATCATTTTCCTTACATTTTATTTTTTTAATGAGCTGCTAGGGTATAAGGGGAAACAATGGCAATAGAATATACCGGTAGGGTTAGAGGTTAAACGACATATAGCTTCATTTTTTTATACCAAAGCATTTAGTGCCACATACTTGGGGTTTTTCAAAACCCTATAGGAAGAAATGAGGGCAAGGGATAGAATCCCCTATGGGACGGTGAAAAAATACATCAAAGATATCACATTTTTGGTGGATAATGATTTTACATATATGGAGGCAGTGGAGCCAACAACAGCATGGATACCTACGTTGCCATATGAGATAACTGCAGTAGAAGTCGATATTTATGCACAACACTTGTTAAGCAAACCAAAGGACACAAGTGTGGAGAGATATGGCACTTACTCAGAGGTTATGGATAGGAAACACAAGAAGGATGCAAAGGAACATCTAGAAAAGAATACATAAAGGTTGCATAAGAAGTGGAGAGCTTCAGAAGAGGGAACTACTTCAGCTTAGAAGCAGGCCACATCAGTTCCTTTGCTTACCAAAGAGGCTCTGATAGTAAGGAGATCAAAAAGGACAACCTCACAAGCACCATCATCCTCCGCTATATCATCTAGAGGAAGAGCAGCATCAGAAGTACTATCAGGGATGAAGAGGAACATGGAGAAGAAGGCCCCCCGACAAAAACAACAAGAAAGAAGAAAGAAAACTAAGGAAAAACCAGAGGAAATTAAGTCAGATGAAGAAGGAGAGGAGCAAGAATCAAAGTTGAAGAGAAAGAAGAAGACAAAAGAAATCGGGGGGAGGAACCAACAACACAACAATTAGAGGATCTGGCACAAGAGACCTATAATTTGGAGGCACTGATAAATGTAATGGAGAATATAGGTATGTTGAAATAAATTGCTCTTTGATATGAGGAGTCCTCTGTAGAGAATAAACAAATGATAATAACTACTATGATACAATACATGAGGGACAAGAATAAAACATTAGATGAAATAATGGAGGGATCCTTGAAAAGATTAATAGAAGCACTAAGGGAAAGAAGAAATAAAGCAGTCCAATTGGAGGAACAAATAAGGCAAGATGCTATTAATAAACTTAGTGACACATTTTCACCAGAGGGGAAGAACAAATTGATACAGCAACAAGCTTTGGAGCTGAGGAAAAAACAAAGTGTAGATACCCTCATGAGTGGGAACAAGAAGGAAGGGGAGAAGATACAAAAAGAAACAAAAGACATAACAACAAAGATATATCAGGCTATCAAAGAGCAAGAACAACAACAGTCAGCACCTTCACCTCCATGTAATCTTGAGACATCAGCAAAGGAAGAGAATAGAACAGAGGATAGTTTGTTGGAAGCTCCAACACAAGGGGTACTTCCTCTGGAGAATACAAATAGAGAAGAGAGGAATACAGAGCAACAAACAGAGAATCTAGAGGATAAGGGAGAAGGAAGAGAAGAGAACACAAAGGAAGAAAGAGAAGTAGAGAAAACTGAGATTTTAGAGACCTCATCTTCCATTGAATCTATCAAAGAATTTCTGGAACAACAAAAACAAATAACACCAATTTTGACACCACAGTTACTATAGCTGTCGATAGTCGAAGGACAGATAAACCTTGCCAGAATATCTCCTATACAGAAGCTACAATTGGGAAATGTGTTTCATTCCTCTGCTAGAGCAAAAATTTTGAAGCATCATGTGGAGGGAAGTGAACTCCTACAAGATACGATGGACACATGAGCTAAGGAGATGCTCGAAACACCAAGAGATACTACCTTACCCATGTTGGATTAGTTGAAATAGTTAACACAAGGATTCAAGGAGTACTCTAGCTAGCAAGAAAAGAAGTTAATAGAACAACTAAATAAGAAGAGACTAGCAAAAATGAATTATAAGTGTACCAAGGCACACAATCAACTGGAGATACAAATAAAGAGAATACAACATAACATTGTGGAAGCTAATGTCCTCTACCAGTTTTGCCTCAAATGGCCACAGTCCACAAAATCCATAGAAGATCAAATGGATGCTTTGGAAATTCATATCACAAATGTGGCAACACAATATGACCCTCTGGTGGATAAGGATGGAGTGATAAAGAGCACAGGTGGGGACATTGCATAATCAACACCAACAGCTCCAGGATCAAAGGGACCAGATCAAACGGTTGAGGCAGGTGGTAAATTGAGATTGGCTAACCTAGCTGACAGTTTTGCATAGGCCAAGCAAACCACACAAACTATAAAGACACCGGCAAGTATAGAGGAAGCAAAAGAAACATACATGAAAGTAGGATAGATAGCCATGGTGGCTAAGGCCAAGAACCAGTGGGATACAGTCTAACACAGCTCAAGAAAATCTACAAGACTATCCTACCTAGAACAGCTACCTTTGCATGTCTTGAGGACAAGACATAATTTTTTTAGAGGTGTCATGTTAGTAGGTTACTTGACAGATAATAGAGTCGGAGGAGATTATACAATATGCGAAAGTCGGAAGCTGACAGAAGACACATCCCTTGATGTAATAGATATAGTGTATATATATATATAGGAGTAGTAGAATGTAAGTAAGCATGATAGAAAAATAGGAGTATATTCTGATGTAAGCAATGACATAGAAGTCATGTATGCAATTGTGTCGAAGGATGAACAATGGAGCTATACATTTGACTGCTGTTAATATATATATATGGAGTCTGTCGATATCGGGTAATTATGTGTGGTATCTTACTGTGATGTATATGTGATGTTCTATTCTGTTATTCTTTATGTTTTGTTGTCAATCTCTAGCTACCTGAATAGGGTATAAACTAACTACAAAGACTTGTTTGGGGACTAGATCTCCGGACTGGTTTCCCTCTACATTTCTTGCTAACACATATCTACTCAACATTTCATGTCTATTCATAGTGTTGCATTGCAGATTTGGAAGACATCATTGAGGAAATTCATCTTCTATTTGATGACGGCTTCTATGAAGTTGCATCACCATTGACTTCTTCAGATATTGCTCTTGCTTTGCCTACATCTACTTCTATCGTGATAGAATCAAATTCTTTTGGGTCTAGTTATCACCATACATCCATGGTTCTTGTTCCTAAATTTTTTATGGTATCTGATTCATTCTATCAATATTTGTCACATGTCAGCATTAGCTTGGAGATCCTTGAGCATCCTTCGAAGACATCATGGGCATCATCTACATCTTTGAATCATGTGCGGAATTCATAGACCTTCATACTTCTTCCTGTATGTTCCTATCTGGAATGGGAAGATTCTTTGCACACTTTTGTGGTTTAATTTCTTCCTAAGGGGAGAAATGTTGTTCAGTATTTGTGGATCGTCTTTAGCATCCAGTCTCAAGCATCTACTAGCACTACATGAGGTATTTTGAGGGGAGGCTGCATGGTTAATCTTCTCATCTTAGTTTTGGGAGGATCCATCTCTTCTCATGGAGTTCTTTACTTCACATTTTCTGGGGGGGGTCACATAGACCTTCTCGTCTTTTGTCTCCTATGGGGAGAACATGTATTGTATATTAGTGTTATAAGTAGTCCTTGGGGGGTCATGTATAGACTTATCTTTCTTCTTCACTTGTACAATTCTGTTTATATCATTTCTCTTTTAGAGGAAAATTTTTTCCCACGTGGTTTTCTTTCTTTCTTTCTCCACTTTATGAGAAATTCATTTGTACATGGGTACCTAACATGGCCTAGTAGTCGGGACTCATCTTTATATTCTCCCTAAGTTGCACTTAAGCGGGGGTGTTAGTATAAATAGTATCATTATCTAACTAGTTTAGATATCACCTCTTTGAAGGATTGACCTATTCACACATAGGCTTAAGTTTACTTAGTCTTTTAGGAGTTTGTCTCACTTTGACATGTGTCCTTAGGCTATGTGAGACACCTCTTTCTTTTTGTCTTTCCACTTTCCCTCACACATGTCATGTGAGTTAGACAAGTGTTGCATGCTTGTAGGCGTAGTCAATAGTTCAGTTCTACCTTCCTACCTCCTTTTCCTTGCCTATTTTGCAAGCCTTCTCTTTGTATTTTGAAAACTCTCATTGTATATGATAGATATTCTTTTGTGCTCCATTTTTCACTTGTGGAAGATTTTATTCTTTGTGTTTGTTGATCTTGGCTACTCCAACACAATCATTAAATATAACCATTTTATATTCAAATTCTCAAAAGAAAAACATGTCTTTTCCAAGCATTCCAAATACCATAATTTAAATAAATGAAAAATATGTCTTAAATAGTTATTCATGAAAAACAGGGTGTAACATGGTTTATGCTAGTTCTCAGACAAATTTTGGAATGTCTAGGCCAATCTTGGGTTTGTCTCTATTCTTAGCTCTATAATTAGGTGTAGAGATCCATGTAAAACTCTAGGAGAATGTGAATATAGTCTTCTTTTGAGCTCACTTTTTGTAATTACGTTGTATTTTCTCTTTCATAAATCAATACAAAGCATATTTTTCTTCTTATGATGCGATCTATCTATATTTTCTATTGAATGTTTTAGGGAATCTTACAAATTCCTAGGTGCACATTTGTTGTATTTGTAAGAGAAATTAGTTAGTTTGTATTCCAAGAATGCAACAAACCTTTCTATTGGCAGTGCCTTGATAGAATATATTTCTAGCCTAATATGTGGGGTATTTGAATTGGAAATAGATAATTAAGAATGGATTATATTGTTGAGAGTAAGAAGGCATGTGAGGGTCTAAGCTCTACAAGGCATAGTCAAGTCAATTAGACTCATCTAAAATTGTGAATTACTTTGTCATTGTTGTTGTTAGTTCTATTCTGACTATATTCTTACAAGATTAGGTACTGATCTCTTTTGATTGCATCTGATCCAACATTCTGAAATTAAAACGTAAATCATTCACCTTATTTCGATAAATTATTTGTAAGTTATGTTTAACTAGTAGACATACATATAGCATTACAAATATATGTCAAATATTTTTTGAGCTTGAAAGTTTGTCAATAATTCTTAGAGTTATGTATATTGTAGTTTTTAGATTAGTGATGAAGTAAGAAGTCATCAAGGTTTTACATATAGGGATTATTAACTAGTTTACTCATCTGATGTTGCATTATTTAACCTACTTGTAATCTACCTCGTGGTGAGATATATGGCTTGCAAGTCTAGTAAACTAGTATGAAGACATGTAGTGTTAACCATTATTAGGAATGACTTTGTGCATAGAGCTTGGTTAAATCATGTGGTCAATCAATTTACATTCATTTTATGAAGGTCTCTAGGAACACTCTCCTAAGCTCTGTAGGGCTCAAAGTGTATAAGACTTGCCCTGCTCTTGTCAATCGGTATTTTCTTATCCTCATTTTAATCATAAGTATGTCTCTTTGCTTGGATCAACTCAATCTTCAAATCTAGGTATAGTATGTTATCCCTTAGAATTAGGTTGCAAGAAAAATCACCAACACGTCTTGTCTTCTATTCATCTAATTGTGCATCTTGTGTTTGTTCTTGATTGTGTTGTATTTTTATTGGTATGCATTCTTAGATGATTGTTTGGCATGTATTATTGTAATACATTAGTAGAAGTTGATCTATGTGGATAGTAAGAGGTTTTGTACTAAGGTGATTAAGAATACATGTAGTATGGGATACATGATATTCTAATTTGAGTTTAGTGGGATAATTAAAATGTTGAAGAATGGGTACTCTCGTAGTATGGGATGTGAGTAGTGTTCATTGGGAAGTGTTGTATAGTCTTGTGAAGTGTAGAGTTAGTTATCTTTGCTTGATTTTATCTTGTGTGTTCTTTCATGTATTCTAGGTGAGTGTTGTTGATTTTAAGTGTGTTGTAAGGTGTTGTGAAGATGTACATAGTTTTCATGATGTATTACAATATATTGAATAGTGTTGTGTTGTAAATGTTTGATAGATTAGTTAATGCTTTATGAGTGTGAATATGAAAGTTGGAAATATGAATGAATTTAAGAAAGATAAACAGTGTAAACTTTTTACCTATTGTTTCACTGACTATGAGTTGTTTGTTTATCAATTTCAAGCCAAGTTGATGATACAAGAGCATCCGGGCTCACAACCAATCTTGCATCAACCAAAAAAAATATTTTATTTCTTTTACCCTTTTTGTTTGTCTTGTAGGTTTCTAATCAACAACATTCACCAACATTGGGGAAAATAAAATAAATATTTTAATTCTCTAACTCTCCAAGGAAAAGACAAGGCAAGTTACATATGGACAAAATCCTTGTCACCTACATGCTAGAAGATAAAAGTTGGACAATGAAGAGTTTTCAAGCACCCAAGTTGTGAAGGAAAAAAACAAAGGAATCCCAGAAGTCACATTTCTCCAAGTTGGACACCACCAAGCAAGAAGAGGAATACCAACAATCATCGGAGCCCAAAATGAGGAAGATGAAACTATGCAAAGGAGATCTTATAAATAAATTGAAGTTTGGCTCCAAATAGGTATTCAAAATAAGAGAGGAACCCAAGTTTATTTCTAATTTTTGTAGGTCATCAAGAGGACGTCCATGGGTGATGTCGAAGATAATTCTCTAAGGGGAATACATCCATTTTGATGAGGCAAAGAAGGTGAACGTCCATGGTGACTTGTTAGATGAAAAATTTATGAATTTGTAAGCTTGTGGAGGTGGATAGTTGAAAAGTTTGTTGGAGATATTTCATATAAGTTGGATTTGTGGAGGTTATGTATGTGTGTTACCATCTTGATTGGCTACATAAAAATATTTGGGTTGTAAGTATTTGTTGATGTTCATGTTTAATGAAATTCTCAAGATTTGGTGTTACTTCATAGCTAAAATTGTTGCTACAACATTCACAGTTTATTTGAACTTAAGGGCTACAAGTTTAAGAGATTAATATACATTTATTTTGCTACAACTAAAGGAGTCAAAGGGACAAACAAAAATCCTTAATGGCTGAAAATTATCAAGTTAATTTTCATCTAAAAGAAGAGGCGTAATCTTGGCAAACAATAATCTTAAGGATGAAATTTAACAAGGATATGTTGGCACATACAATTTGTTTCAATATTTGAAGTTTTGAGCACATGATTATAATAATTTGAAGGCATGAATATTGTTGTTATTTCAATGTATGTAATAAAAGTTGATTGGGATACATGATGGGACAATCCTTCATTGGATTCTCTTGTCATGACTGTGTCAAATGGTATCAAAGCTGGACTTCCTGAGTGCATAGACAAAGCGTCGAATGTGAGGCAGCCTATGACAGGACCTGTGGGAGAGTGAAACAGTTGTGGAGAGCTCATGTGAGGATTGGTGCAGGTAGAGAAGCCCTGAGCAATCGAGAGCTAAAGAGCCGCAAGGAATTATAGATTATGAAGAGAGTGATGCAGATTAAGGTAAGATTGCAGTAGTAGATTGAGATGAGATTGCAGCAGTGAGAGAGATAGGGATATTGTTGAGGAAGAGGCCCGTGATATGGGAAGGTTGGAGGCAGTATCAAGAGTGAAAGACTCTTGAGATGTTGGGAGGTATGTGTGAGAGATTAGATAAGAGATTGAGCAGATTGGAAGCATGGCAGTGTGGTGAGTTGGTCAAGCAAGATGAAAAGTTGTGTATAGTAGCGGTTGAAGATGAAGAGGTGGGCAGCAAGAATGAAGAGGTTGAAGTTGCAGGGATGGAGCATGAGGATGTGGTTGCAGCAAATGGAAAAGATGATGACTTGTCGGCAAAAATTTCAGCGATAGAGGAAGAATGGTTAGAGAAGACTGGGTGAGAAACTTGTTGCATCAGATGAAGGTGAGGAGATAAACATTGCAGTGAAGGATGATGATGGAATAATAAAGAATGAAGAGGTAAATATTATTGTATTTTGTGATGATATTGATTTCCCTTTGTTTGCTATGATGAGAGTTAGAGAGTATGAAGAAAAGCACATAGAAATCTTTAATTTCCATGGAGTTGTAGATGTAGATTTTGTTGAGGATGTTGCAGGTAGTGATGTGGATGGTGAAAGATTTTTGGTGGAGGTGGTCGGTTGATGGTGGGATGGATCCCACGAAGGAGGAGACGAGAGTAGAGAGCATTTGGTGAAGGAGGACGGCATATGGTGGATGTGAATCCACAAGAGGAGTGAGGAATGGTGAATGGAGTTGTGAGAGGAGGATGATGCTTGCGCTGATGAGGTGCTGAAAAAAGAGAAAGAAGAAATAACCATGTGCACATTTCACAGTAATGGAATTCATTGCAAGTTGGTTGCAAACTGAAAGGGTAGTTCGACTACTCAACTCCACCTTTGTGAGCCTATGCTCACAAACTTCTTACTCGGCATGTCTGATGCAGGGGCATCCAGGCTCACAAGCAATCTTGCATCAACCAAAAAAATATTTTATTTCTTTTACCCTTTTTGTTTGTCTTGTAGGTTTCTAATCAACAACATACACCAACATTGGAGAAAATGAAATAAATATTTTAATTCTCCAACTCTCTAAGGAAAAGACAAGGCAAGTTGCATATGGACAAAATCCTTGTCACCTACATGCTAGAAGATAAAAGTTGGACAATGAAGAGTTTTCAAGCACCCAAGTCGTGAAGGAAAAAAACAAAGGAATTCCAAGAGTCACATTTCTCCAAGTTGGGCACCACCAAGCAAGAAGAGGAATACCAATAGTCATTGGAGCTCAAAATGAGGAAGATGAAACTATGCAAAGGAGATCTTATAAATAGATTGAAGTTTGGCTCCAAAGAGGTATTGAAAATAAGAGAGGAGCCCAAGTTTATTTTTTATTTTTGCAGGTCATCAAGAGGACATCCATAAGTGATGTTGAAGATAATTATGTAAGGGGAATACATCAATTTTAATGAGGCAAAGAAGGTGAACGTCCATGGTGACTTGTTAGATGAAAAATTTATGAATTTGTAAGCTCGTGGAGGTGGATAGTTGGAAAGTTTGTTGGAGATATTTCATATAAGTTGGATTTGTGGAGGTTATGTATGTGTGTTACCATCTTGATTGGCTACATAAAAACATTTGAGTTGTAAGTATTTGTTGTTGTTCATGTTTTATAAAATTCTCAAGATAAGGTGTTACTTCATAATTGAAATTATTTTTTGATAAAGTAAGCGGCAAAAAAGGGGTGCCGACCCATTACACAACAGCCACATAGGCACAAAACAAAGCAAACAAAGGTAGAACCCTTAACAAACAAGAGCCCTCAGGGCTCTGCAAAACAGACCTAAACAAGGCACACACAAAATAGAAACAGGACAGTAACAGCTGACAGACAACTGTCGAACAGCAGACAAGGACTAAACGACCCCAAAACCTGACGGGACAAATCTTACTCCCTTAACCCTAGGTCGCGAAGCAACGACTAATTTGGGGAGTCCCTCCTCCTTTCTCTAAACAATAGACCAAGAAGACTCAAAATCTAAGTCCACCGAGCGAGGCGAGAGGAGTGGATCCTCGACAGCGACCACATGCATTGAGCCACCACGCGAGAGAGCCGGCAGCACAGAAGAGGAGTCAGGAGCAATCACATGACCAGCAGGGGCGATCAAAAAGGGACGGACAGGCTCTGCCTGAGCAGAGATAGTAGTTCAAGGCACCAATGGTTCTGCTGAAGGGTTAACCAAAAGAGGATCCTAGGGAGACTCAATCTCCTGGAATGATTCAGCCAAGGAAGGAACATCCTCCTTGGAGGAACCATCAGAAGAGGGAGTGCCCACCGTGAGATGTTCAATGAGAGCATCCTTCCACCAGGTTGCCATGCCCTTACGACGAGCAAGAGGGCAACCAGAGGCCATATGACCAATGGAGAAGCATCTCCTGCAACGAAAAGGGAGGCCCTCATAGTCCACAAGTTGCGTCCAAGGTCTGTCCTCCACCATCAAGACCACATCTCTATGGAGAGGTTTGGAGATGTCCATATCAACTAAAATATGAGCCACTGTGGTATGCCCAAGATTTCGAGTCATGGAGTCCACCTTCAAAAAGCTTCCAATGGTGTTGCCAATAGCTTCATAACATAATTCCTCCCAAAACTGTAGAGGGAGATTCGGTAGTCGGACCCAAACTGGTCTAGTATTCAGTGGCTCCGTAAGAGGATTGAAAGAGCGAGTCCAAGGCCTGATGGACAACGAATGATCACCCCACAACCCCCCTGTCCAACACTCAGTCTCGCTCCTCGGAGGTAGCGAATGTTGCGATGAAGAATCCCTTTGCACTGGGGAAGAGTTCAATTTGCCCAGAGACAAGAGGCTTCCAGGAGACCAAAACCAAACCATGGAGATCAGGAAGGGAGGGCCACAAGCCATTAAACCTGCAAACCACACCATGACTCAAATAGAAACTCTTATTTTCTGCAATCTCAGGTCCACAGACCACAATAGGGGAAGCACAGGCATAAAACAAAGGCCTAACCTTAGCTTGAGCAGGAAGAGACTGAGCACAAGCATTTGATACAACATCAGAGAAAGACTTCTTATGGCCGCCTAGGGTGGCCCTAAAGCCAACAGCAAGGACGCCACCAGAACTCGGAGCAAAAGATGGCAACACAGAACCGGAAGCAACCTGGATAGGGGCACCAGCGAGCTCGTATCCCTGCCCACCCCCAATAGACACATCAAAGCCCGTAAGCACACCCAAGGCAGCCTCACCCAACACACCAGAAATAGATCCAACGCCAATCAGATCCATAGCAAGCAATACCCCATCGTAGTTTGACAGCGTCCCCCGCCATCACAATTTGAAACTCCCATTTCCCACTCAACGCCGATATTTAGGAACTTAAGGCAAAAATTCATAGCTGAAATTGTTGCTATAACATTAATAGTTTATTTGAACTTCAGGGCTGCAGGTTTAAGAGATTAATATACATTTATTTTGCTGCAACTAAAGGAATCAACAAAAATCCTTAATGGCTAGAAATTATCAAAGTTAATTTTCATCTAAGAGAAGAGGAGTAATCTTGGCAAAAAATAATCTTAAGGCTGAAATTTAACAAGGATATGTTGGCACATAAAATTTGTTTCAATCTTTGAAGTTTTGAGCACATGATTATAATAATTTGAAGGCATGAATATTGTTGTTATTTCAATGTATGTAATAGAAGTTGATTGGGCTGCATGATGGGACAATCCTTCATTGGATTCTCTTGTCATGATTGCATCAATTGATGTTTGGGGAGGATAGAGTTCCTTCAATATGTGGTTTCATATCACTCTCCCCATACACAACTAGAGTGTTGATGGAATTGGAGTCATTTGGATACTACTACAACGGATATGAAATATTATATATTTGGATTACATTTGTAGTTGATCATTGACAATTGTGGGGTACTTAGGCATGCGCCTAATTAGTTATATATTAATTATTTTGTGGATGAATTATTGGATTTAGTTATACTAAGAGCTTGTTGTACTTATTGATCTTGTGACTTATTGTAAATCTTGAATTTTATGCTTTCAACCCAAACATTCTATATATCATGTCCATTAGCACTATGTTACTCAAAAAAAGCTTTTGAATTGTATCCTTTAGGCACATAAGTAGCATTATTCAATAGTCAAATAGGAGGAAGAATAGTCATGATAGCCTCAAGAAGTTATTACAATACAATATTAAGGGGGTATTGAATCCTTATGAATTTTCTTTACATTTGAGGCTTGATGGAAATGGTATGTGAAGCCTTTTGTCCATTATTAACATTTTTCACATAGGCCTAGAATCTAGCCTATGGGATGAGCAAGCATTACCCTTTTTTAATGTACTTTGATTAGACCCTAGAAGGGTAAAATGAAGAAAATGGAGAAGCATTGGAGGAGCCATACTTTAGCACATTTGCATCCAATAGTTTTAGCTCAAGGTCTCTAACACTTGCACACAAATCAACAAATACAGCATAATGATTGAATGTCACTTTATCCTTAATTGTAGGGGACAGATTTTTAATCACTAATTATTGAAAGTCATCATCTTGGAATTGTTTGCAAGGAAGGATTGGTATCTTATAACATAATCATGAGTCCTCGCACTCTTTCCTTGCCTACATTGCATCAAATCCATAATTGTGATTTTTAATACAATGTTTACATGGAAGTGTTGGACAAATGAATTGGTTAGTTCAACATATGAATGGAGATACCCGTGTGGTTATGAATAAAACCAATCTAGCAAATATTTTTTTAATGCAAAGGAAACAATTTGGGAAGTAACTGCATCGTACATAAAGTCCAAACATGTATTGAAAGATCTTATGTGACTCATGAGATCACCTTTACAACTATACATTTCAAATCACAATGTCACAAAACCCATGGGGAATGAATGGATAGGCCAAAATATCATAAGCAAGAGGGTTGTGAGTTATGAGAGTAAATATCCTTCTTTGAATATAAAGGTAAAGTATTGACTCTATTTTGAACTTCATCAAGTTGTTTCATGATGCTATCAAGGGTAGAGTGGGTAATGGTGGGAGAACGAGTAGGGATATGAGTGCTAATGGATTAAAATGGATTAGTGAAGAGAGGAATGGTAGGGTGGGGTTGAGAAAGGGGTTGTAAAGGAACAATGGGAACATGATTTACATGTGATATAGAGTAAGGAGAGGAGTGGGAATAGAATAAATGTGAGAAGAGTGAGTTTGGTGGTGAATGGATGGTAATGGCATAGGAATAGAAATAGAGGGAGTGACGCATGGAAAAAAGTGGGGGATTAGTTTTGGGGTGTGAGAATGGAAGAAGGTTGAGAATGGGAGGAAAGGGAAGCATCATGAAGAGCATTAGATTCATTCATAATTTGACCAATTGGTTTTAAGTACTTCAATTCCATAAGATCTTGACACAAGCATAGTATGATGTGCATCCATTAAAAGACGAAGCATTAGACCCATTATCTAGTTTACCAACATCCTCTCTAAACATTTGTAATTTGTTAGCAATATCCATTTTTTATAATTTTCAACATTTGTAAGGTGAGCCTCATGGTCAAATGATTATTCCTCATTTAGGTAAATAGATGTATTCAAATCTTCCACAAGTGGAGCCTCAAGATGATCCACATCCATTGAAAGGTTGAGTCTAGGACTTGTCCTAAATGGAAAGATGAGATTATGGTAGATGTTTTAACATACAACCATATTATATGACTGATCAAAAAAAGGCAAGGCAAGAAAAGCACACACAAATTTCAAATATATACAAAGGATGGAAAAAATAGACTAGAAATCAAAAAATTAGAAAGGTTAACCGTCAAGCAAGGCACTACAGGAAATTGATAAGTTGGGTTCACGAAAATGTAGGTAGTAAAACACACCCTATGTTATTTATCTAAGCCTAATTAAATGAGAAATCAAAAAATACTAATCAAACTTATATAAACATAAGCACAGAGTGAAATGATAAAGTAATTGAGATGGTTGGGGGGTGCTTAGCTCTATTTGTTGATAAAAGGTTGTCGCTAATAGATTTTCCATTGTAGATGATGCATAATGATTGAATTTGATCTTTTGATATTGGATCACTAATGTGTGTATTCTCAAAAATCTCTTTGAATGTTGCTCTATGTTTGGATGAGGAAGCATGCAAATCAATACTAAGTGGCACAATTTTGTCCCTTACTTCCTCGATATCAATCAATCCCTTGTTGATTGTACAAGTTTGGAGACATGCAAAAATGAATATGCAAAATGCCTAGATAATCCCAAAAGTAATGTCTTATGCAAAAAAAAAAAAATAAGTCAAATAAAGTGCTAGGATAATGTGTTTACTACAAGGCCCAAAGTGACTATTAAACAAGTGGGCAAAAGAGAATGCCCTCCAATAAAATAAGAGGGCAAAAAGGGCTAAAACACACCTACCCATAAATATAGTCAGTGTAAAACAAGTGGGCAGACAGGGATAAGAATGCTCTCCAACTATGTACCCACCAACACACCCATATATATGGAAAGCATTCTAAATATGAGTGTAAAACAAGTAGACGAAAAGGGCTAAGAATATTCTCCAACCATCCAAGCCATTCGCTCACTAACACATGTATATAAATGGGCAAAAAGGCTAAGAATCTTCTCCAGCTATCCACTCACCAACACACACACACACCCTCCCCAACCAACACACACACACACAATGGTTAGAGAGCATTCTTTTTTTGTGACAATGCCAGCTATATTATATTATATTAAGAGTAACATTCCAAAAATTGGGCAACAGAAACATATTGCCTTGTAGACACGGGATAACATCTTCACAACACAAGTCACAAGGCAAAGAGCCTCTATAGACCACAGTATTACAACTTCACATCACAGAACACAGGACAGAGAGCCTTAGATACATCATATGGACAACTTTCAAAAGAACCAAATAACCAAAAGTAGCAAAAGAACAAGGCCTATATAACAAAGTAGATAGCTAAAAATAGGGAGAACACCAACTCAGCAACTACCACGGGAACTGCCACCAATGTCAAGATCTTTGACTGTCTCGAAATTCTCCGACGTCCAAGAAAACTCTTCTCTATGACAAACAGCGATTGCGTACCTCAAAAATAATGTAGAGATTTGAAGACTTTATAAACTTTTTTCGTGAAGGAACCATCCAATTCCAAATGATGATTGACCAACAATGCTTTAAACTCCCTTGAGGTGTCATTAACCAAACCCAAAAGCAGACTTGAAAACACAATCAACAGCAGGAGAGTTAACCAAAGCTTGTGAGAGAAAACACCATCAATATCAGCATATCCAATGTCCATATCATAAAGCTCTAGCATAGTCTCCAACTTCCTCTCAAGAATTAAGTGATCCAGTGTAAATGTTTTAGCAAGAAGGCAAACCGAACTTGTGTCATGGATGAGGTCCACTGCATTGGAGAGTAAGATGGAAGCAATCGTACTAAAATGCAACCTCTAAGGATAGTCCAGAAGAGTATCCTTACTGATAACCTTGCGCAACATGCTTTCTACTAGATAAGAATCTATAATGAATATGGCTAAGCTTAACATAATCAAACCTATCAAAATCCTGAAGCTCCCATTTACATGCAAGCAATAAGACCCTTATGTTAATATGTTCAGAACCCATCTTGGCACCTCAAACAGAACACTCATCGTGGGGAAGACAAATAATAGAGAAGTGAGGAGCCTTATCTCATCTAAGCTCAACTTCAATAAAATCAAATGCTCCAAATCACGTGCGAATAATACTCAAATGAGGAAGGCAATCCGTCATACTAATGACAGACGCAAGAATTAAACTCCAGCGACAACAAAAGGATAACTCTAAAAACAAGATAGGTACTTGCAAAAGAAAGCACTTTAGATAATGATTAGCAACTTAACAAATGTGTTGAACTTCCCTTCGGCACCCCTAACAAAGCCAAGTCGACAACACAATCCATGGATTTAATAAATGTAAGTGACCCATCACCCCATGCCTCCAACTCAGCACTTTCTAAATAATCCTGAGGGCAGTCAATTGCCAAATTGGATAACTGCTCTACCAACGTATTGGCTTCTCGAAAGCAATGTTGGCATTGAAAATTTTCAAAATCATGAATTATCAATCTGAATCTTCGCAAAATTTTCTCTATGCGCAATCCCCAATCCTAAAGTAAAGGCTTGAATCTTTGCTTCATTGTTGGTTCCACAATGCGATTCTTACAAATGGGCAAAAAGGACTAAGAATGTTCTCCAGCAATCCAGCCATCCACCCACTAACCCACACACACATACTTTCAAATAGACATTGTCCATAAATCACTAGAGTGCTCCAATATTTATTAAGCTCTTGAAATGGGGCCCTCTACTATTGGCAATGGCATTCCTTACTCATCAAATAACATGTTTGGCCAATCTGAAAAAAGTTTCCGGGATTCTAGACATTCTTTAGGACTTTCCCAAAATTTCCAGCACTATAACTGAACTTCCTAGTAGTTATTTGAAGCTTGCAATTTCAATTTTGAAAACCTTTTCCAACCGTTTCCGAGAGTTTCCATAAGTTTTTGCCCTTTCCGATTCAATTTCTTGTAGATTATCTAATACATAGTTCCCACTTTTAGTTTCCACGAGCCTTTGGAACTGTTCCCAAGAGTTTCCAAAAGTTCCTACCAATTCAGATACTGTTTCTTATAGATTACCCCTATGTTTTCTCACAAAAGTTCCGGCCAATTCAGATACAGTTTCCAACAGATTGTCTACACCAATGTTTTCTCATTAGTTTCCATGGATCTCTTCCCACTTTATGTTACTCGTGTTAACTAAGTTCTCAAGTTCAATTTCATGTTAGATTCTTGCTTCAAGTTCAGTTCCATTCTCTCTTGAGATTCTTACTTCTAAGTTCACCTTATAACATATTGTGTCTGTTCCGAAGTATACCGAGCATGTTAGTTATGGCACTCGCTCAGTACTCCCATAGGAAATGGCAAAATAAGATCACTCACCATCCCACCATCACAATTAAATCATTATAGCAACATGCCGATGACAAAACTAAGAAAACTAGCAGCTGGGATCATTTTTCATTCTTCTGGCACACGGGGCTCACAATTTCCCACACATTATGGTTGCAAATATAAGCAGCTTTTATAATATAGAAAGTTACTAGTAATATACATCAATCTGGCCACAGGGGCCATTTAATTGAAGAGTCGCCACCAATCTTTATTGATCAACCAACACCTCTAAGTGGAATCAATGGTGCATGCACGCCATTCTATTGCCAAGCACCCACCCGATTTTGACATCCAAGATCAGAATTGCAAGGCACTTGTGATTACGAGAAATACAGATGGCATACAACAGCATTATTTGCTATGGATATTTTCATCTTGTATGTGTTAGAATAATGCATCTTTGATCTGTTCTTCAGGAATTGATCTGTTTTGACATTTACCAACCGATGAAGCAGGCAACCAGCACAAACAACCTAGTAAAATTTTGTTATGTTTAACCTAACAAAATGACCATGTGGTATGAACCACAAGATATAAATAAATAAAGATAGTTATCTCGCGGAAACTGGTTTACTTTGAAAAAATTTTATTATGGTAAATGCTTTTGACTGGAGCTATGAACCGGGATAACAAAGGGTATACACCCCAACAAAACAGCAAGAACAACAAAAGACGAAAAACAACACCAAGAAACAGCAAGAAACACAACTAGAAACGGCAGCAAAGAACTGAACCACAGATCAAGGGCAGAGCTGCCCCAAAATCAAGAGCCACCAATTCAAGGTGGTTTGAAACCGAAAACTTTTAAAGACCTTTTTGTTCCAAGTTGGCATCCCAAGAATTAACTGGGGCAGATCTCTTACCAGCAGGATTCACAAAAGGAACCACATTGGGAGGAGTGCAACAATTGTTGTCTGAAGGCGTCTCTATGCTATTTTCCTTGTATTGGGATGAGCTGCAATGAACCACAGCATCCAACTTGCAACTCTTTTCCACCACCGGGGACTCAGAATTGGTCTTGTCCAAGAGAGAGCTATCATGCCTCTCAAGCTTTTCCGAAGCTTTGGCAACCTCCTCAATCGGAGGAGGATTCTGCTGAATATTATTCTTGAACTTCCATCCTTTACCAGCTCTACACACTGCTGAAGCACGTCCTGGTTTGCAACAGTTGAGGAACATCGGTTGAAACTTGAGAGTCCTCATAAATGATTTGTTGCACACAAATTCCAAGCTTAGAAGAAAGAGTAACAGAAGAAGGGAGTGCTCTGTCAACAACAATGTTAACATAGAATCTAGCTGAATAAAATTGCTTCTTGGATTTAGTCACCTCGTCGACAACACTGAAGTCACCCAAAGAACTAGGAATAGCTTTCCACACTTCCTCGTCCCAATACTCTAAAGGTAATCTGGGGAGTCTAACCCAAACAGGAACACTATCAATGTGAACTTTCTCAAGGTCCAACCCTGTCTCCCATTCCTTGAGAAAAAGAAAGGATCTACCAAAGAACCAGGGACCCCCTTTCAGGATCTACAAGCTGTCTTCCAGAAGTGAAAGAAAAGAGAAAGAATCCCTTCATCATCATCAGAATCTCCAAAGAGCCTTTTAACCCAGTTTTTGATGTTGTCCACATTGGGTCTATTACCCAGAAATTTCCCCACCAAAGCATTAATCCATTAGAAGGAAGATTTGTCAATCACTGGATCAGGGATGAAAATCTTCCAATCTTGACCCTTTTCACCAGAGCCTACAGGCAAAGAAGATGCGCCAAAGTCCCCTGGCTTAGAAAGCTCAAGATGCTGGACTGCAGAAAGAAGGGCAGGGATGCTGGTTTACTTTGAAAGTTGTTCTCAAGTTCTAAACTATTTAGGAAGAGAATGTTTTGCCCAAATATGGGCTAGGACTTCATTCATTGCCGAATTAATATTTAAAGACTTGAGACAGATGTAGAGGCAGTATCATTGTTATTGCATCTGCATCTATATTTAAATATTTATTCAGACAAAATTGTCTCCGCTAACCTTTTTTATAGAAATCAAACCCCCGACACTCCAAAGAGAATATCTCCTTGAAGTATATCATTGTTTCTAACGGGCAGAGACCCCTACAAACCACAAAAGAATTCCTAACTTCTTTCCCGTGATCCATGATCATTCAGGCATCCCTAAAACAGCTCCTTAACATGACCACAAAATGCCTCACACAGGCTGCTTGCATTCATTTCAAAGGTTCTAGCTCAATGTTTCGTGTTGTCAGGAATTGTTTTAAGGCTGTGGGACCTTGCGGTAGGAAACCCCCATTCAGCACCGTCAAACTAGTGAAATGGAATAGGATAACTGCCCTGACTAGGAGATGATACAAACAAAACATTTGTGAGCAACTTAATAACGCATGTAGAGATCCGAACAGACCTTTTGAATTGAATACCAAAGTTGTGAAATGAAAGATCAAAGATATTAGAGGCCCCATAATATTCAATATATATCTGACCAGTTAATAGGCTCTTGAATCTCAATTGCACAAAGAAGTTGATTGAAAGATATCATAAATCAATAACTCACAGAATTGTAGCTTGGCAGACGCAAACAAAATGTTTGTAAGCAACTTAATGAAGCATGCAGAGATCTGATAACAGACTCTTTTAACCTGGAAAACAGGAGAGCCAAATCATGAATGAGGCTTAGAGATAAATACCAAAGACCCACAATCAAGGATAAACCTGACCCATTTCAATATATACCTAGCTGGTTATCAGGTGTACCTGAATCTCATTTGCACAAGAAGTTGATTGAAAGATATCTTACATCAATAACTTAAAAAACACTAGCTTGGCTGCCACTAGCTATCGACTTTACAATCACTTAATTTACAGCATTCTTATTTCACCTTGAAATTCTGGAGAAAGATATTTTTAATTAGCAATAATGCATACTGGAATGCAATATTTGATTGGCAAAAAGATGGCCACGGAGCAAAAATGATACAAGTAACTAGCTATGTATAACAGTCAATGCATTGCATAGTGCTAGAGTAATGGCCATAAACTGACAATTTCAGCATGGCAAACAGGCAGCAACAAACAAAAATGTCTAAAAGCTTGAATAGCTTCAGGCAGTGCTTCAGTAAAGATGGTCGTCAGTATTTCACAAAAATCTGGGTATTACATACAAACCACTGAAATCTAGCCCAACACCCTAGAGTACTAATGCCCAACAATTGTTTTACACAAGATATAAATTATGGGTAATAATTTCAAATTCTCAATAACCATGCATATGTCACCTCCCATCCAAATCAAACATGATCATGATATATATTAAAATTTATGTTTCCCACATTTGAAATAAAATCCTGTAGATATCTGCTTGCCAACATTCTCATGCATTTGATAACTTTCTTTACTAATATACTATAGACGACGTGCTACTCACTACCAGCTACTTCAATAAGAATTTTGCACTTTGAACTTTGAACACTAAACTTGCAAATTACAGGAGGCGGTTGAATGATTAATCAAATAACTTTCCAGTTGCTGTAACAACAAACATCATGTATTTAGTACACACATAAACAACTCCACTCAAATGCAACAAAATATTGAAAAGACTAATACGAAAAAAGAAGTTATATTCTTTGGTGTATAATATAACAGGGCCTACTCAGCTTCTGATGCTAATGTTACAGACACTCTGAAAAAACAGAATATGAATAGCCGATCTTGTGATACCGTACAGTGTAAACACTAATTCAGATTTTCAATAGAAGAAAAGGGGATAATAACATGGTTTCCCCCGTCAAAAATGGTTTTTCCTTTCACTATTCTTTACGATGTTTGCAAAAGCAGGCAGCGTAGAATAACAGATGACCAGTTCATATAAAACATATCTCACATATCTACATATCCACAAGGTATCCTGGTTATCACAACAAATATGCTTTCCTACTTACAACAAGACTCCTCTACTTGCAACCTTTAAAATATCTTCAAACACTCTGGGAT
This sequence comes from Cunninghamia lanceolata, assembly GCA_027924645.1. NCBI lineage: Eukaryota > Viridiplantae > Streptophyta > Pinopsida > Cupressales > Cupressaceae > Cunninghamia > Cunninghamia lanceolata. Next base: position 6,467,690 of record BSBN01000739.1, read on the forward strand.
CTTGCATTCAGTGCATTCCACCAGAGTATCTACTCCGATGGTGAGATCTGCCAGGTTCCAGAATTTTGAGACCGAAAATCTTGATTGCTATCTGGGTATTGGAAACATGAGAAATGCCCATCGCTAACAGCCTTATGATGCAGAACCTGTCTGTCACCAGATCTTAAAGATTGTTTGTCATCTTGAATGTTAGATGGTCCAAGACTATCCAAATGGAACTGTTGCATCTCAAGCAAATTCCTTGATTGCTTTCTGTTATCAATATGACATTGTTCGCCCACATCTAGACTAGGAAATTGTTGCCCAGGAGAGACATTTTCAAGTAGTCTTTCATCCATGTTCTGTAACTGCAAGGACTGAAAAGATGGACTAGGAGATGGGTGCATTTGATTACAAGGTAAACCATTCCCTTCAGTAAATTCTTCCTGTGACCAAGAGCTGTAATAACTTGGATTGAAAACATCAGTGTCTGCTTCTGAGAATTCAGCCTTCTTTTCATTCTCGATCATTCTTAAAAACTCCTCTGGATCAAACAGTTCATGAAAACTCTGCAGTTCTAGGTCAGACAGAGAATATAGTGGTTCACCTGAATCCAAGACTTCAACATTAGCAGCTGTTGGCTGCATCTCATGCATTGACAATGATTCAGAATGAACTGTGGAAGGAAATTCCTGCTGTGATTCATATTTAGAGATAGCTCTGTGGGATAATGTCTGGTGGTAATCAAAAGCATTTCCATATCTTGCATCTCGTAAATCATTTCTAGGTATAATTCTTGGCAGCGACTCTCCATCTCCTTGCTCTGCTTTGAGGGGAAAATCAACTATTGAGTCTCCTTTAGTAGCATTCACCTCAGATTTGATAGCCTCTGGTTTATCAGACAAATCTAATGTAGACTCTTCTTTTGCAGCCTTTACCTCAGATTTGATAGCCTCCAGTTTATCAGACAAATCTAATGTAGATTCTTCTTTTGCAGCCTTCACCTCAGATTTGATAGCCTCCAGTTTATCAGACAAATCTAATGTAGACTCTTCTTGTGCACCCTTTAACTCAGATATATTGGGAAATTTTGATTCAGAATTTTGCCTAGAAGCCTCAATGCCTGCACACATTTGTTGGTGACATTCAGAATCCATCTCAATAGTTCCATGTCCTTGATCTATCTCAACAGTTTTAGCACTGTCCCTCACTTCCACTCCAGCTTCGGAAACCACATCACTTGCAAGAGAGAAAGATGAATGAATAGGGCTGAGGCGAGGACTTTTAGGAGAGATACCCTGTTTAAAATCCTTCCACTCACTAGAGACCTCACATTGCTGAGATGTAGAGCATTCTTGAGATTGACAAGTAACATGAGTTGAAGTAGATGTTACCGAGGATTCCTTGGAGGCACTAGTTTCAGGAAGATTCAGACGAGCACAAGATCCATACATGGCCCTTGCAGCCCGGTCGTATGCAAGAGCAGCATCTTCTGCTGAGGAAAAGGTACCCAACCACAGTCGACTGCCCCGATTTGGTTCTCTGATCTCTGCAACCCATTTTCCCCATGTTCTCTGTCTAACTCCTCTGTAATTGCAATGTGCATTCTCAGGACCACCTTTTCCTTTCATGCATCCTTTCTTTGAACCTTTGGCCGGCGCTTTTTTGACTCTTTTTGAGCCATCTCTTGAGCTCTCCGCCTGCTTGTTCAGCTCTTCCCACTTGGCCAAAGTTTCTTCTACAGTATTGCTTCCATGGTTTCCACTTCGTGCCTTTCTTTTCCTGAAAAGTGCAAAGAAAAAATATGATGTTCATATTATACACAAGTAACAACCTTCCTAATGCTGAACCAGCTCCTGGAAACTAATGCCTCCAATCACATAATTAGGTTATTCATTACAAAATATAAACTGTCGTGGGTGATTTTTCTACTCATTAGCACAATGCAAATAAGTTGAAGAAGAGCCAAAAGTGTACGATCTGTTTTCCTGATTCTGAATCAGTAATCACATAAGAACCTTAAATGGCAGCTCAACATTTCCCAAAACGCTCCACAGAACATACACCCTTCCTAGCATAAACAAATTACTAACTATAGACAGACACCCTAAAATTCCCATTCTGAAATATTGGCTGTCTCTATCATCCACGCATGATAACTTCGTCAAAAATGTACTATTACTCCCTCCCTCCTCCTCACTATAAATGTTAATTCATTATGAAACATGATGATAATAACATCCAAAACAATGTTTCAAAAGGACTTGTACTCAGTCTAAACTTCCTCCTTCCAATGAGAAACAATTTACAATCTACAGAGATGTATTCTAAAACTCTCTTTCTGAAATATAGCATTTCACAATGATTTTAATGAGTTTCTTTTTCTCTTAAAAAGAAAACCCTGTATGTTAGTTTACAATGGTGTCACGTACCTGCAAAAATTTGACAGCTGTGTAGAAAGAATTGAAAATCAAGCAACTACAGAATCTGAGAATTGTCAAAATAATTTTTGCAATAGTTGTCCCTGGCCCCAGATCTTTAAAGTTTGTATGACCAGTAGAGATAAATGCAACACTATACAATCAAACTACAATACATAACTGGTCAATGAAGGAAATTATAAAAATCAGTACAGTATCCAACCTACCTGGTTCTGTCTAATCCTCATACACCTCACTCATTCAAAAAAAAATCTTGGGGAGAGATTAGATGGCTAAAACCAAAATCATAAAAAGCTTTCAGAAAAAGCTCACAAATCAAGGAAATGGTAAATTTAAGCATCAATTCATTTTTCCATAATCAAGAATGCATGGAATTTTGATTTGCAGTGAAAAAACAATATCCTTGGTTTAGTACCTTGTAATGATGAAAGGTTGTTGACTCCAACATAAAGAGAAGGAACAGATAACTGAAAATAATTTTCCTCTTAAAAATTTTTCATTTACACGGAAAGCAACAGAATGACAAACTAACAATGGGCTACAAGCATCATAAAGTGTTTTGTCCACCACAAGATATGTATGCTTAAGGTAGATATTCACAGGGATAAACAGCAGATATATACCTAACAGTAATTTAAGATTCGGAAATTACTCACAATCTCAGCCTTGGTCACTATTAGCTTAATGTCTATATGCCATATTGCTTCTACATTTTGGTAAACTCTTCATTGATCGGCCATACATGCAATTATATAAACTAGGGCAATTCAGTTTGCATTAATAGGTAGTAGTTCCATTGTTTTTACTCCCATGGTCATGACATTTGTTGGGCCTCTCTTAAGACCGCCCTTGGGCCCTGTACCATTATTGATTCAAATATATCCCTGAATACAAATTTGGCAATTATCTATCGTTGAAAAATCAATAGCCATAATTGGCTGTAAATATAGTTTCTCTCGCAAGGCTTTTAAAACAAAAAATAATCATCAACTATACTTCCATATGGCATTACACTAGTCAAATCTTCCCTGAATTTTACCCACAATAGTATCGCATTTACTTTTACCAGTCTGGCAAATTTTTACACATACCATATAAAATTATGTACTATTGACTATAATTAATTGGACTAGATTTAGTAAATGCTATGACTTAAATGCATAGAAAACCCCTTAGCTTTGTTGTTTGCTTATGGTTAAAAGAAACTAGTACAATGATCGTATGACCTTTTCTTCCTCACAAGGAAGTGTATATGGTTTATTGGTTTCTTGTTTCTTTGAGGAAAAAGATATTGTCCTGCCTATGAGGTAAATCTTATAATCACTATTCTTTCTCCTAAAATTCCAACAATACCTAAACTCCTTTGTGATCTCAGGCAAAAATCACCATTCCTAAATCATTGTAATGTGTCTCCAAATATATTTTTTTAGATCTTTCTGATTTTTTGTATTTTCTGAAGTAAATAACTAAAAATAGCAAAATAAAATATGCACTGTGGCAGGAAATCAATAACAAACAACACCAAACCCTCATACATTCATCATATCACTCAGATCTGAAAATATAATTAACATAACAGCCAATTAGAGCCTCCAAATAAACTCTGATTTATTTATTTCAATTGCTGAAAATGAAGGACAATGGTGTAACTCAGAAAATGCACTCACAAACTCCAACTTGCAGCTATAAGGCCTCCTCAAGGGCTGGAAATCATCAAATGACCCTCCAAAATGAAATCGCCTTATGTAGAAGATTATTTCAGATTTTTTTGGAAGTCGGATGACCTTGCAAACCCTCACAAAAAGGCATCAAATGATCTTCAAACCCTAGTCGCCTTGTTGGAAATTTATTTCTGATTTTTTCTAAAAGTGGTACAGCCTTGCAAACCCCTGAAATTTGCAATGAATGGTCCTCAAACCCTAGTCGCCCTGCTGGGAATATCTTTTCTGATTTTTCAGCAAATGGTACAGCCCCAAATTCCTCCACAAACAGCAATAAAATGGCCAAATAATGTAGTCGCCCTCCTTGGAAGAATATTTCTGAATTTGTTTAAGTGGTATGACCTCCCAAATGAGTATAAAGTCCTCCAATGATGTTAGATTTGCAATATACCCATTAAGGAAAAATCTGTAAATGAAGTGAATCCACAATTGAAGCACAAATGCAATCCCCCAGTGGAATTGTCTCAATGGAAATGAGAGCTTTCGTCCCCAAATCCAAAATGAAACCCTAGAGGGTTTTTGTCCTCAAGGGTCTCCAACAACAACCAAGGGTTTTCGTCCTTGGAAGCCAAATCAAGCCAAAGCCACACAATGAAGAAATGTCCTCTGGAATCATGATGCACAAATGAGCTAGACACCCTCCTTATAAACCTTCTCTTTGGGCTCAATAACATAATTTCCCTCCAACAAGTGTTTTAAATATACTTTTCATTAACATTTTATTAAGAATATTTATAAATACCTTTTATTAATATTTTATTAAAAGTATTTAAAAATACCTTTTATTCTAATATTAGTGTTTAAAACACTTTAAAATTATCATATTATATTAAGTTGTCGCAAAAATGAAAAATTACTGGAGCCAACTTAAAAATAACATTATAATTCACTTCCCTCAATTCTCCCTTTAGCCTATGGGAATTGGGGATGGGCTAGAGGTCTTCTCCATGATTTTATTTCGAAAAGGAGACATGGAAAGTCTGCTCTTCCCAAAATTGCTTGCCTTCAAGCAATTGTAGATTAGGATGACCAAGCAATATCTTGCCCAAACTATGGATCATGATGTAGCACCTATACAATCTAGATCCTATGCTTGTCAAGTGAAGCAACTTGGACCAACAATTACAACATCTCCCAACTCCATTACCCACAACAATTGTATGCAACCCTTGCAATTTAAGAAACGATGCATGTTCCACCACACAAATCTCTGAAAAATCCGAGATGAGATCCCAAAGAGTCTCCTTCCAAGGAAACCTCTCTCCCACCTACTTATATGTTTAGTAGTGCCCAAGATGGTCCCTCAAAAGTGTCATGAGCTGCCCTCAAAATTCTCTGTCTCCTTAGGCTCAAGAACAAGATACATCCTATCCATGTGAAGAATGAGCTCATTGGCCTCTCTATACCTTTCATCCTGAAACAACTTCTGCCAAAGAAAGCCATGCATGCACGGTTACATCAATACCATTGACTCACCAAGAGGAATCATACCACATTGCTCATATCATCCAAACCCCACATCTATCAAGTGGAACAAACCCCGCCAAAAATCATCATGGAGTCTACTCCATCCCACTCCCACATCTACAAGCTCCCCTTCGATGAAGCCTCTTATCCAAAGCATGCGAATAACCTTCATACACTCCTTTAAGGTCGAGGACTGCCCTAAGAACTCACCACCTTGTTCTTGTTGTACCCAAGTGATCATCTCACGTGATGCAATAGCCCCAACACTTGCTCTATGACTATATCCTTATATCCTTGGGCTCCAATGAGTCCTGTAATGTCATTGTGGGCTGGTCTCTCCAAAGTGTGATGCAAATCAGCTTGCATGTAAGCTGTAAATAGGTTGTAACAGCCACACATTACTTGGAATTTTTTCCAAATCAGCACTAGGATGACCGAGATAATTGTCTTCAATAATGAGAACCCTTCACTAACCTTACCCTGCAAGGAGACCCTCTCAAATTGCACAAATGTACAGTTGTTCATGACTGAAACCAGTAATATAGAAATGATGTAACAGCTTCAAGTATGACAATCCCATGCAAAATTCAACAATGTGATTAATGTAGAAGCCATGGGTAGCCATACAAGGGCTGAAAACTCTTCATTAGTCAGCACCAACTAAAAAAACACTCTTTCCCACAACTGGGAATCCCTGCCAAACTACTTGCATGAGTGCTACTGAATTAATGAGGTGGTTGATATCATTAATGACAGCAACGTTAGGGATGGAAATTAAGTCCATAGCTATCCTGGGAATGCTTCCACTGCCATATTTTGATAAACCTTCATTGCCTTCATCCCACTCCCACATCTACAAGCTCACCTTCAATGAAGCCTCTTATCCAAAGCATGCAAATATCCTTCATACACTCCTTTAAGGCCGAGGGCTGCCCTAAGAACTCACCACCTTGTTCTTGTTGTACCCAAGTGATGCAATAGCCCCAACACTTGTTCCATGACTATATCCTTAGGCTCCAATGAGTATCGTAATGTCATTGTGGGCTGGTCCCTCCAAAGTGTGATGCAAATCAGCTTGCATGTAAGCCGTAAATAATTTGTAACAGCCACAAATCACTTGGAATTTCTTCCAAATCAGCACTAGGACAACCCAAATGATTGTCTTCAATAATGGGAACCCTCCACTAACCTTATCCTGCAAGGAGACCCTCTCAAATTGCACAAATGTATAGTTGTTCATGACTGAAAGCAATAGTATAGAAATGATGTAACAGCTGCAAGTATGACAATCCCATGCAAAATTCAACAATGTGATCAATGTAGAAGTCATGGGTAACCATACAAGAGCTGTAAACTCTTCATTAATCATCACCAACTGAAAAATACTCTTTCCCACGGCTGGGAATTCCTGCCAAACTATTTGTGTGAGAGCTACTGAAGTAATGAGGCGGTTGATAACACTGATGACAGCAGCATTAGGACTGGAAATTAAGTCCATAGCTATCCTGGGAATGCTTCCACTCCCATATGATGATAACCCTTCATCACCATTCATCCCTCTCCTACCCTGTTGGTGATATTTTGCACAACTATCTCGATGCTCATGTGGTGCTACCCTAGCTTTTATGTGAACTTCTCTTCTCATCACCGTACCATGGGTAGCAATTAAAATCAGCAATATAAGGGTACAGCAGTTACCATACTGAAAATTCCCTACAAAAATCAGAAATATAGAGGCTAGGAACACCCATACAAAAGATGATAACAGTCCAATAACCACACCAAACTGAAAATTACTCACTCCTATAACTGAGAACACTTGTGTGGCTGCAAATGACGCCATGAAATGGCTGGAAATGATAATAATAGCCACCCCAAAACTGCAAAATCATGTGGGTGGCAGTTTTTGTCATGTTTCCTTTGCCACTTGCTTGCCATATGTGCGCATCACTTCCTCCCCTTATACTTGGTTTGTAATTTTGTGCAATCAAATCGAAAATTAGGCTTCTTCCATTAATCTTCCAAACATCCTTGAGGTACCTTTGTATTGTGCCACTGCCAATAGCTTCCCCCATATGAAAAATACCTCCCTCATGTCTTTTCTCCATTTCTTGGTGAGACCCCTTAGTTGATGACCCTCCTAATGATGAAATCATGAGTGTCACCCCTTGATGTACATGCCACTTAGGCCTTGACAAGTTTTGGAACCCCATCCTTGATGCCTTGAAACACTACCTCCTTCCCATTAAACTTCATCTCTATAATAAGCTTCCCAATAAAAAGTGACCAATGCATAGCATAATAATTATCTTGTGTTCCAATGGATCTCACCTTGATTCCACCAATGTACCTTTCAAAAAAATGGCATGGGTCAAAAAGTATGTCAGCTCTAAAGTGGCTGCAACAGTCATATACCACTTGAAATTTCTTCCTAAACAGCAATATGTAGGCTGGAATAATGGTACTTAGTAAACTCGATAGCTGATAGCTGAAACCTGCTACACAACATTAAGCGAAGAGATCTTCCCAAAATCTGCAGGTCTATAGCTGCTCATGGAAAATAACATCAGTCCAACACGAGATTATCGAAATAAGCGATTGAGACATGGTACAACAGCTATAACACTGAATTTCTTTGGCCAAAATCAAGAATGTAGATGCTGGAACCCATCCTGTAATGACTGAAGATGCTCTAACAGCAATAATAAACTGAGAATTCCTCCACCATGCGACTGAAAGCCCTTCTATGACTGCAGACAAAGTATGGGAGAGGCTGGAAATATTGAGGACAGCAGATCTAAAGTGGTAAACCATTTTCATAGTGGCCCTTGGTTCATGTTTCTTGCAGCCAACACTTATCCCTACCATATATAGTTGGTGACTTCCAACAAGAAGGCTCCATTTTGAACTGGTCTCTCTGAAAATATACCTCCCTCCTTTTTGTTGTAGCCATACTTGGGACTCCATTGACTATACCTTGCTTAGTCATCAAATCTTGAACATATCCCACAATGACTATCTCCATTTGGCCATCACCTACGATCTTGTCCTCAAGTGTGGTATTTAGCTCCCAGGAGTGATCTTCCTTTGCCAAAAACGTAATTGTTGAGATACCATCAACACCCCCATCCTTGTGACTCAAAACTTCTGAAATAGGGTCACTCAATATGCTTTCCTCAAATACATGCTCATCCACAATGTTGCTTTGAAATAGGGTCACTCAATATACTTTCCTCAAATGCATGCGGCAATGGCTCACCATTTTGGAGGTTCAAAGGACAATTCATGATTTGACGCATCCTCCCTCCCTCTTGAGCTCTTCGCATCCAACAAGTGATGCCTTTTTCTCCTTGACTTCATCAATATTTTGTTGGCACATGCAATTATTAGAAGTCAATAAAACATCTTCTTCCAACAAAGGACCCTTACCTTCAACTTAAATGGTATATAACTCTTCTGTCCTTGCTCAATGGTTTGTTCCATAGCAATATCTCGTGGCTCTAGTTTTGGTTGTTCTTCTTTCTTCCTGATTTCTTCATTAGCAACTTCTAACTTCTCCTCTTCCTTTCTTGATATTCGTATGTAGTTGTACAGACCTCTTTTTTCTAGATACTTCATTTCAAGTAATTCCAAATATCAATCAAAGGGAAGTTGGAATCTAAAATTATCTGACCACTCTTGCTATTGGTCAAGGACTTTAGTGGCCTCAAATTTGTAATCCATTCTTTCCTTTTGTATTTTTATCCATGTCTCCTGATCTTTCCCATACCATTCTACTCTCCTATCCATTTGCTCCAGGATATCCTCAATTAAATCTAAAGATCTTCCTCTTTCATTTTCCATTATACTACATTAAAAATTAGATCTAACTTTGTAGGTTGGTAAGATCAAAGCTCTAATACCACTATAATGTCCACAAATATGTTTTTTTGAATTTTTTAGATATTTTTTGAATTTCCTGAACAAGTGAATAACTAAAAATAACAAAATAAAATATGTACTATGGTTGGAAATCAATAACAAACAACACCAAATCCTCATTCATTCATCATATCACTCAAATTTGAAAATATAAATAACATAACAGCCAATTGGAGCCTTCAAATAAATTTTGATTAATTTCTTTCAACTACTAAAAATGAAGTATAATGGTGTAACGTGGAAAGGGTTGTGCTTAAATGGCAAGGCCATATGGTTCTCAAGATGGAGATCCAAGTTTGAATCCCCCAAGTAACATGTGGCTCTTAAGTTGAATTGAATTGATTAAGTGGCTTCTAGTCTCTAAGTTGAATATGTGGATGGGGAGGAGGTCCCCCTTGTGATCTCCGCTGGAGTGGACCAGCCTAAATATCCTCACACTTACCGAACAAAAACAAAAAAAAAAGTACAATGGTGTAACTCAAAATGCACTCACAAACCCCAACTTGCAGTTGTAAGGCCTCCTCAAGGGCTGGAAATCATCAAATGACCCTCCATAATGAAGTCGCATTATGTAGAAGATTATTTCAGATTCTTTTGGAAGTTGGATGACCTTGCAAACCCTCACCAAAAAGGCATCAAATGATCTTCAAACCCTAGTCACCTTTTGGAAATTATTTCTGATTTTTTCTAAAAAATAGTACGGCCTTGCAAACCCTTGAAATCAACAATGAATGATCCTCAAACCCTAGTCGCCCTGCTAGGAATATTATTTCTAATTTTCCAGCAAGTAGTATGGCACCAAATTCCTCCACAAGCAGCAATAAAATGGCCAAATAGTGTAGTCGCCCTCCTGTGAAGAATATTTCTAAATTTGTTGAAGTGGTATGACCTCCCAAACGAGTATAAAGTCCTCCAATGATGTTATAGATTTGGAGTAAACCCTTTACGGAAAAATCTATAAATGAAGTGTATCCACAATTGAAGCACAAATACAATCTCTAGGTGGAGTTGCCTCAATGGAGATGAGAGTTTTCATCACCAATTCCAAAATGAAACCTATAGGGTTTTCGTCCTCAAGGATCTCCAACAACCAAGGGTTTTTGTCCTTGAAAGCCAAATCAAGCCAACGCTCGCACAATGAAGAAATGTCATATAGAATCATGATGAACAAATGAGCTAGGCGGCCTCCTTATAAACCTTCTCTTTTGGACTCTTGAACATAATTTCCCTCCAACAAGTATTTTAAAAAATACTTTTCATTAATATTTTATTACTAGTATTTAAAAATACCTTTTATTTTAATATTAGTGTTTAAAACACTTTAAAATTAAAATATTATATCAAGTTGTCCTAAAAATGGAAAATTACCAGGTCCAACTTAAAAATAACAATATAATTCATTTCCCTTGATTCTCCCTTTAGCCTACGAGAAATGAGGATAGGCTAGAGGTCTTCTCCATGATGTTATTTTGAAAAGGGGACATGAAAATCATACATACTAAGACTCCTCTTACAACCTGTGAAAACTGACAACATCATGAGCCAACTACAAATACTTGATCACAAGCTTGAACCTAGATCTTGACTAGGATATTTCATTAAGTTTGTCATGCATCTATTCTGCAACCCCTTTCCTCATGTTCTCCAACTAACTCTTCTGCAATTGCAACATGCATTATGAGGACAACCTTTTCCCCTCACAAGTTCATTCTTTGACTCAGAGCAGGCATTTTTATGATCCTTTTTGAGCCATCATTGAGTTCTATGCCTGCTCTTTAAGCTCCTCCTACTTGACCAAATATTCTACTTAAGTTTTGCATTCATTATTTCTGCTCCACACTTTTCTTTTGCTGCACGTAGAACTATTGTCACTTTTCTTTTATTTCTGCTCCAAACAATCTTCCTAGGACAAAACAATTGTTAGCCATTTCTACCTTCGCGTGCAATGACCTATGACTAAGCATTTATGAACACAAATGCACTAGCATCTCTCCTAGTCTCACCTGAAGCACATTATATTCATCACCCTCTACTTTGTCCAATGATCTACAACCTGCAAACAGTTCCTAACTAATCCATGTGCATAACATTGTATAAGAACACTATCTTATCAGAACATCTCGATGTGTTAAGTTATCATAGTATATTGTGTTAGTCTCTCTCAGCGCATATAGAATAGGGGGGTATACATAGGTGTCTATCCCCTAGCACCACCTATACTTTCATGCATAATTACAAAAATGGCACAAACTTAAGTACAGTAAACTGCAAGTCACAAGCATCCCAATATACAACATGCATTGAAATACATTCCATCCATGAATACCTCCTATCCATATCTATGCGCATGCATAATACTTAGCCATGCACTACCTACCTATAATTAGGCACTATTCTGGGTGTTATTACAATATCTATTACATTCTAGTGCCATCATCCACGTAGCGCAATTATGCATTCTATCCTCTAACACCGTACACTTGGAACAGAAAATACAAAAATGACAAAAACTCAAAACAAATAATACCCAAGTACTGGAAACTTCTCCTATCTGTGCAAGCTCGGACGCATCTATCAAAATTGTGTTTTGAAACATGTCACTCCATAATGCAAAGTTGAATACCAAGCACATCCTTAGTTGTGCCATAGCAGAGCCAATCTTTTGTAATCCCTCTGCATCATTGGGCATAACTGTTTTAACTGCACACTATATAGACCTTCAGTAAGATAAGCACAGGTGCGTAACTATGCCTGCTATCCACAAATCAGCAAATTGTCATGTTGATACAAGACGGAAAAATGAAAGAATAAGGTTTGGCTAGTAGATTACAAAGAAGGAATGTGGGGAGATTTTTGGTGACACAAGGGAAATGAGTTATTTAAAAAAAAAAAAAAAAAAAAAGATATGCCAAAGTTACAGGATATGCACAGATTATTATTATTAAAAGTGCATGTTGTAAGTAAATGTGCAGTTTTAACACAGATTTAGCAGCTATGCAAGGGGTGCACATGTATGCAAAGTTGTGCATAGAAAAATAACAGAGACATGCACACAACTATGAAGAGGAATTAGGTGCACACAAATCAAGAAAAGTGATTATTACAGATCCCAAATGCATATGCAGTTTTCAATTTATGTGCAGCAGTGCGTTTATGTCAGTGAGTATGTACTTTCACTCCTTTCACTGGATTTCAGATTTGATGGGTATGAATCGGTGCAGATTGTTTTGTGGATAGGGTTTTTATATGTTTATTGATGTGTTATAAGTGGCTTGGTCACTCACTTGCATGCATTTAAATAATGTTTCACAGGTTTATTACTTCCAGCTGGGCCAATATTTCATGTGCTTCCACAAGCACCCAAGAGCAAGTTAATGGATGCCGATTCCAAAGTTATCTTCAAAAATTGCATTGCAACATTAATTTATGTGCACAATGGAGGATGCACGTGAGTGTGTTAGGATATGTGCACGTGTAAGATTATTGCTTGAAGATTTGACAGAGTATTCGGAGATGCACTCGCTTCATGGAGCTCTTGCAGTGAAGACAGAGAGTATTTAAATGTTGTCAAGCATTGCAAAATTTAGCATTGATGGTTTATTCTTCTGGTATTTTGAGACAGAATACATTATTTGTGTCGAGAGAATGTTGATGCCAGAAAAATACCGTTTGAATAAATATCTACAATAAGACTTTGCAAATGTATTTGATAATTATTGTCAATTCCTAAAGTTATGAGATGCATTTGCAAGAGGTTGCATGCAATGTAATGATCTATGTTTAGCAAAAGGATGTGGATGAGTTTGCTTGCACATGCAATGTGCATGTAGATAATTATAGATGAGTGATTATCGTAAACATAGGAGTCACTTGTGTCTATAAAAGCATGCTTCCTATGCATATGTAAGCATACAGTGAGAGAGAATTGAATCCATCTTTGTGACAGGTTAGGCAAGAAGGCAAAGGAGGTAGTTTGAGAGTTACAGCAGCCCCCTTACCCTTTGAGCAAGAGCAGCCATGTGTACATAATCTGTTATTTGTGATGGTAATAAAGGTATCATGTGTTGTGTAATCACAGTGTTATTGCTCAATTTATGTTATTGCACATAAGCTTTTTATTTGCGGGTTTACATTTATGTATCTCCATGATAGGAACCAATATTGGCTCTTGAATCCAAGTGCACCTTGGGTGAGACTACCTTTCAGGGCGGTTGTTGTCAGCAAAGTCAGTGTGCAAGGTTTCTATATCCCATCATAAGGTCACAGTGCATAGACAACAGAAAATATGGGTCAACATTTGGTTCCACTGAATTTCTTTGTAAAGACCAATTCATGATATCTATAACTTGAATTCTGTGCATGCAAAGAAACTTAGAAGACTTAATTCTAACTCAATACTTGCAAAGAAAATTGTAAATGACTTGAAAATCACAAAGACTGTTTCCATAAACCAATATACACAATGTAATCACATCCTGCAAAGGAACTAGAAAGATATAGCACTTGAATGATTCATATAATTGTAAACCTCAATCTAAGCTACCTAATTGAAAATAGGTTGTTTGTGTCATCCTTGCACAATCAATTTTCCACGTGCATGGACAACTATTATCAAACCTTCCCTGAAAGTTCAAATGCCTAAAGCAAAAACAAAAAATAAATGCCAAATGCACAAAACCTCAAAATATGAAAAATGTTTGGATAGTGAGCAAATGCAAGAGTACGTTTATATAACAGACAAGTATATGCAAATGTCAAAATCATTCAATGAAAACAGCCCAAAAAATAAGAATTAGTGAAAAATTATCCAAGCATTGACCCTAAGCTACCTGTTCAGGTTCCGGTTCAGTTTCAGGTATGCAGATACGCCAAAAAAAATTTGGTGATGGATTCATTTTGGGTTCGTCCGTACAAGAAAACATATAAAAGACATAAATACATACATATTTGCAGCCCTAAACAGGAATTAAGTTCAGGCTACCACGTAGCATCATATAATAAATTAAAAATTCTACTTCAATGTCAATTTGTTCAACTCGTATGTTATGATAGATATTCATTGTTCAATTTAAAAAAATAACATCAACAATCAGCATCATATGGATCTTCAAAAAAATTATCATCACCATTCACATTAGACAATGATGGCTTTGTTTTTATTTAATCCACAGGAATCAAATAGTTTTCAGCCTGGAGTGTCAAAATGGGCCCGTTGCGAAAATGAAAACTCAAGTGGGAACACAAACCATTTGACAGCCAGCAAAAGTCTTAGCATGTGTCAAATATGGGATACCTTGGGCCTGGAGAAGATGCCAGGTGGTCATCACAAAGGCATCTTGCATGGCCTTGTAAGCGTCCTTTTGCAACCACATCTTGGCCATGCCCAAGGCCACTATTATGCCACACAACATGGCTAAATTGAACTCAAAGACCATCAGGATTCTGCAGAAGAGAAATGACCAACCCGCCACACCGACGATTATCAGTGAAATTTAATAAAATACAACGAATCGTGGGTTTGGGAGAAGCAGAACAAAGACAGACCCGAGTAAAATTAAAAATACCCATTTTTAACCACATGTTCACCTAGGTTCTGTCGGATTCATTCTGGCCGAATCCAAGTCTGTTTAACAAGACCCTAAACAGCCCCCCCACAGGTTGACCATTTCAGTATCCGGACCAGATTCAAATCAGACCCAGATCCACGCATGTTTTCTGACGAATCAGTAACATAGCATTGACCAAATCCAAATGCAAATACAAACAAATTTTAAGTTTGTTAAAAATACAAGTCTACGCAAACACTCAATTCATTCATTGAATCCCTACCAGAAACCCAAAAAATATGAACTAGTAGAAATTATATCTGTTGACTCTAGATGCACATGCATATGCAACTTCGACCTTAAGTTTGTAAAACAGAAAAGAATATCCAAATCTCAAAAGCATTCGACAAATAAAATCTAAAATGTGAGGAGTCGTGGAAAATTTTGTAACTATTTTTCCGAAACCAGATGTGAATGCATTCTGACAGTGTGTCTGATAATGGAAGTAAAAACATGCATATGCAAATGGCAAAATTATTGGATACCAAAACCTTAAAACTGGACAATTAGTGCAAAATTGTCTTAATATTTACAAAATCCAAATGCTAATGCACATGCAAATTCAGTTTTAAGTTAGTAGAACACTGAAGCATTTGCAAGCATCAAAAACATGAACAATTAATGCAAAATTATCTAAACATTTACACAGTCCAGATGCAAAATGCATAAAATGAGTCAGATTTAAGTTTGCAGAACAGACTAACATATACAATTGCCAAAAAACTCCAAAAATGTGAACAGTCAGTGCAAAATTATCTAAACCATGGCATTGAAACTCAGACTTGGCTTTGGACTTAGCAGACCCAGTTGAGCTTGAAATCTGAGTTGGCTGAGGCTCAAAACAATTGGCAAACATTGGCAAGACTCGGGAAATTCATTGAATCAAACTCAATGAAAATAAGTTAATAACCCCAAAACTCTCCAAAATCACCAAATTCACTATTTTACAAATCATGTTTTAAACTTCGAGGTCCTGCAAAACAGGAATTCAAATGTTAGAAAGAAGAAAGGTTGGGAACCTCTGTAGCTTTTAGGTTTTTCCTCCTTCATTTTAGCGTGTATCTGTCACCAGTTCTCCCGGGACCAATGAGACTATGACCTAGACCTAATAATTTATTTAACCCAATAATTTATTTAACCCAATATATAACTTATAAGTTTTAAGGAACAAACAACAATATCCAATTGTCAAATCATTAACTGCCAAATCGCCTAAATAAAAATCAAGTGCAAAACTATCTAAACAATTAATGACTCCAAATGCATATGCAATTTTAGTTTTCAGTTTGCAGAACAAACAGGCTTAATGCAGAAACCCTGAAAACAGGAAAAATATGGTGCAAATTATGTGCATACAAAAATTCAGTTTTAAATTTGCAGAAAGAGCAAGCGTTTTTAAATGCCAGAACCATATAACTCTGAAACCCAGAAATATCTAGACAAAAGTGAAGCACATCAAATGCCAAGCCCCTTAAAACAGGAACAAATGGCAACCAAATTGTTAAAAAAAAAAATTGTCGAAGTGCCCCTTGGTCTACCAGGGATCAAGACTTGTGGAGTGCATTGACCCGACAATGCAAGGGATTCTCTAAATTTGGGTCAGTTCAAAACCCCAGTCCCAATGGATACCCGCTTAGGCAAAAAGAGTCTCCTTATTTGTACACCCCAAACAACATGTTATATTTACTGTCTTCCACCAGAAAAACTTTCTCAAAAATTTGTAGAATCCAAATCCAAATGCTAATGCTAATAATACCAAAATATCTAAAGCATTACTGAATGCAGATGCAGATGCAAATCCAAACCCACTTTTCAACTTTACAGAACATAAAGCCATTAAACCATTGAAATGTCGAAACCCTTAACCCATTTAAACAAGGAGCAAATATAGATAAAATACCTCTGCGGCTCCGTTGCTACTTCCTTCCCTTTCCCTGCGTTCACCCTGTGAGACGTAGAAGACATGCAGCGTCTGCCCGGCTTCCAAAACCACGCTTCAGGGGCACCCCGGGACTCGATCGTCCACAACAAAAAGCACTCGGATCTTCTCAACTTCCTTGATAATAAATATTTCTAGGTCGACTTCAAATATCAGGCCTCAAAATCCCCAAAAAGTTGTAAGAGCAAGGATATATATACACAGTAAACTAGATATACAGCAATGCCCAATAGAAGATTCACGAAGCACAAGAAACTTCTGCTGCGGCAGCTCTCGCCATATTTATCCTAGTTTATCTAACATCCATAGTGTTCAATGTCATCGAGGATTGAAATTGTGAGCGAGTTGTTCAAAACTCATATGACTGTGAAACCCCTCCAATTTATAGAAACCCTATCCCAGGATATTTTCAGGCCTCTATACGTGTCCAGCCTGGTAGTTACGTGGCAGATTTTAGTCCGTCAGTTTACTGACATGGCAGTCACAGTTTATCGAGAATTTTACAATCTTCTTTACTTGTAACGAAGGGAGACCTGCCTCGTGCCAGAAGCTTCCCAGAACAGCACATTCCCGGAATTATTTCCTCGGAGACTCTTTTTTAACGCACCAAATCCTCCGGAATGGACTCCAAGCCCTCTGGAATGAATCTGGACCTTACACGTCTGGGAATTTCAGCTCAACGCCTTTTTTAAGTGATGCTCATGCGTTCCAGCTATAAATGTTGCTTCATGTATACGCAACTATCTAAATGATTATTTAATTTGTGATTATTACTAACAATTACTCCCTTAAGTGTAAAGGACAGGCTCTTTATTAAAAAATTATTCCACTTGGGAGCCCATAACTTTGAGAATCTTGTCTCAAAAAATGAAATTTGCATGTCCATTCTTAGACCTAGACCCAAAATCAGGTCTCTAGAAGCATCTACTCCATTCTTAGATCTAGACCTAAAATCAGGTTGACATTGAGATTTGCATATCCATTCTTAGAATAAAATCAGGTCGAAAAGGATCCATTTCCATTCTTCTTCTCATTTTGATGCATTTATAGATTGATAAATGGTATAATTTTGTGTGGTGTCACTTTACTTTTCACATGTTGTTTTTCTATTTACACACATTTTTACACATTGATATTATACCTTATCCATAATCACACATATTCTAATATATTCACTTCAATTATATATTTAATATTATTACTTTTATTTATGCATCCAACCCATATATTTGTTATCACCCTTTATTTCACCATCACCATCTTACCATGGTGTTCATGTTTATATTTTCTTCAAAACACGGTTACTCCTCTTAATCTCAATGACTTTTAGATGCCTAATTTAGACACTTAATTTTTAGATATCATTATCCATTTCTATTTCCATTCCTCTTCTCATTTTGATACATTTATAGATTGTTAAATGGTGTAATTTTGTGTGGTGTTACTTTACTTTACTTTTCACATGTTGTTTATCCATTTACACACATTTTTACATATTGATATTATACCTTATCCATAATCACACATATTCTAATATATTCACTTCAATTATATATTTAATATTATTACTTTTATTTATGCATCCAACCCATATATTTGTTATCCACCTTTATTTCACCATCACCATCTTACCATGGTGTTCATGTTTATATTTTCTTCAAAACACGGTTACTCCTCTTAATCTCAATGACTTTAACACACCTAATTTTTAGATATCATCACTCCTCTTAATCTCAATGACTTTTAGACACCAAATTTTAAGATATCATCACTCCTTAGGATATTCTTTGACATCATCTTAATTAATTTCATTTCCACACTAACATTTTCATCATGATATTATTTAATTAATTCAATCAATTGTTAATTGATTAAATGATTATATTATGTAATGAACAATCTAGTTCACCACTAGTTAATTATATTATTTAATCAACTTAGTTCATCTCATTATTTAATTTTATTTCCACCTCACATCTAAATAAATATTATTTAATTACTACAATTTCCACCTCACATGGTTAATTAATTAAATATTTTTTTCTTTTTTTTTAATTAACTTATTTTCCCTCCACCATTTCTAGAAATAAATGACCAGCTAATTACCTTTCCCTTCCATTTTTTGGTTGCAGCTAATTATTATGGCCATTTCTATTTTTAGTTGATTTAATCTTACCTTTTTATTTTGAACAAACCAAAACAACACTCTTCATTTTCTTCTTGATCCAAGGAAAATCTCTCCATTCATTCTCCATTGTCGATCTTTTAAACAAATCTCCACCATTCATCTTTCCTCTCAAGATATTAAAAATAGAGTTACAAGTTCCCAAAAATCCATCCATCAATCTCGATAGGTACATGTTGTCAACATTTTAAAGCAATCTTAAGTAACTACATCTCGTATATATAGAGCAAATCTACTTCACCATGGAGTTCATGTGGTAACTTGTTTATTTTGCATGTTTTTGTTTAAACTCCATTTTTGCCCATCTTGAGGTTTGCATTTAATTTGGAATAGGAAGAATTTTAGTTTGCATTTGTTTCCATCTTTTATCTCTGACTTTGGTGTATACATTCTAGTGATTATGATAGAACCTTGTCCCTCATCTAATATTTGCTTTTGTAAGATGATGTTAACTTGATCTTGTAGGTTTTCACTCTTTTTTAGAGAGGTTTGGAGAAGAAGTTTTCTTAGAAGTATCCTAAGTAAAAATAGACCTCACCATTGAGTCTAGAAGACCTTAAAACATAAGAATCAATAGTAAACACCTTAGGGTTTACTTGTAGGCTCTGGCAAAGGGTTTTTTAGGCCCCCTATATTTCTTGTCATACAAACTTTGTAGTACCATACGATTTTCCTACACAAGCTCTATTCTTTCTCTACAAGTAGAATTTAGTTTCTTTTCATTTTTATTTTAAAAAAAAATCTTGGGTGGGCTCCATTTGTTGCATTTAGATTTTCTATAATTAATACTCTGTGATTAAATTTTTATCATATAAACTTCATGTCAAATCATTTGGTCCAGACATTGATCAATATTTAGCCTTCTAAATATGACACATGTTTAGTACTAATTCTATATCTTATTCTTTTGTTCTAGCATACAAGGTAGAAGAAAAGTTTTAATTCTTAGAAGGCAAAGGTTCAATGGCATAAGAGAAGAGTTTTTCAGCACAATCGTTCCCTCAACCCACTAGACTAACTCGTCAACAAATTGAAGAGAAAAAGGCAAAAGAGTTATGTTTTAAGTATGATAACAATTATAGAAGAGGACATAAACGTGTAGAAAAGAAATTATTCTACATTGAAGGGCCAAGTGAGGAAGAAGATGGTAAAGATGAACTATTAGATTTGGGCAATGCATCAGGTGAGGAGTCAGGAGATCCCCAACCAATCATTTCTTGTCATGCACTCTTAGGTTTTAGCACCCCACAAACTCTCAAGGTAGTGGGTTCCTTAAAGAAAGAGAGAGTAATAGTGTCAATAGACTCAAGAAGCACTCACAACTTCATCAACAAAAGGTTGGCTACTCGTCTAAATTGTTTTATATATCTAGCTCTAGAATTCCAGGTCTTGATTATAGATGGGGGTATTGTTAGTTGTTCATGGAAATGCCATAGCATTAAATTATCCATGGGAGATTATCATTTTGATTTCTCAATGTTTGTTATCTCCATGGGTGCAACAAATATTATTTTAGGGGTACAATGGCTTACTACTTTGGCAACAATTGAGACGAACTTCTAGAAGTTATTCATGTGCTTTCACTCAGAGGGAAGGACAATAAAACTAAGAGAGTTACATGCAAAGTCTCTATAGATGGTAAGCTCTTACCAAATGCAAAAGATACTTAAGAAGGGGGCATATGGGTTTATGGCCTAATTATTTCATTATAAACATATCACTCAAAGGCTTCTACACCAGTAGACCTACAAGCAGTTGTAGATAAGCATGCAATACTTTTTGGGGAGATGTGGTGCAGGAGCACCTTGGCTTTGATTAAATTGTAATAAGGTTATTTTGAGTCATTATTATGTGTCTTGGAGACTAGGAGTTGAAAGAAATACATGCTTCTCCAGTAGGTGGGCACTCTGGATTCTTGAAAACTTATCATAGAATTGTTGAGTCGTAAATTGTGTACACTTGCGTGTAGGCACAATTTTACTATGTTTAGCTCCTCTCTTTTTTGTGGTTTCAAGTCTAGTTCTTTTTAGGTTTACCCTTAAAGCTCTCTTTTTAACCTTGTTTATAGAATAATTCATAATCTCAATTAAAATTCTGTCATGACCTCGAAGTATAAAAGAAGATTAAGAGTTAGCCTCGCACTAATGGAAAATTTGAACCTTGAAATTACCCCGAGCCCAAGGCACTCAAGCGCCCTAGTCCCTCCCGTGTTTCAGGGGACAATTTTGAGTGACAACTTGGCTTTAATGTGGCTTAGGCCGACCCTAATCTAAATTTGAATTTGAGCACGTTATGTCAGAATTTTGATTTGAATTACTCTATTTCTATAAGCCTTGTATAAAGGTAAGTGAATGAAATCATTTTGAAAGGAGATTTTAAGCACTCTTGATGTGAAAAAGTTATATGTCACTGTTGCTCTCTATGCTATTGTTTATTGCAGGTTTTGATCAAGTGGAGATCTCCTTTGCTCTTGGAGAAGATTTGAAGGAAGGCTAGGACATGAGATCTTGAGTCTATCTCATTGGCTCCTAGGTTGGAATACTTTGCATGTGTCAGGAGAAGGGTTACACCACCAACTAGAGTTTGTTAGTAAGGTTGCTTCACCTTCTTATGCTATAGACCTTCCATGAATCTTGATCCTTGAGGTGAAGTTGTTGGTTCCCTTGAGTGAATCCTCATTTACATCATCCCTCTCTATTTTCTTGAGTCATATAGGGCTAGGGTTTGATATTATTGGGTTAGATCTTGCATGTTACTGCTCACACATAGGTTTTTTGAGCACACACAACATCTGGATTTAATCTTGGCTATCCATGAGGTAGGAATACCAAAACGGGGGTTTGACCAAGGCAAGCTCCTATATAGCCACAACACTTTTCCTCTTCTTTCTTATGTGTAGAGCTAACGAACAAGTTTCAGACGGTGACAGGCAAGAAGATTGAAGAAATTCCAGGTACAGACCTGACAATTCTGACAATTTTTAGAAACCCTAAAGGAGGCAAGGGCACCCAAGTGTCCTAGTCCTGTGACTTATGGTCATCTGGTCCAAGTTCTGAATAGTTTCCCTATCTCTGTTGTTCTATTTTCTGCTCTGATTTCAAGTCTGACAGTTGTCTCTAACTTATTTTGGCTTAAGGTTTTGGATCTTATGCCCTAGCTAGATTGGTTGGGTTCGGTTAAATACTCGTCTATATGAAATAGAGGCAAAACCCCTGCAACTTAAGCTCTTCTTCAAAGCTAGAAGCTAAGCTCGGTTCATGTCTCAATGTTTCGTAGAAGAGGGTTTTGACCTAGTTTGGCTCCTAAGGCTAGATCTCTCTTTTCTACCTAATATTTTGGTGAACCTGACATGTCTTGCACCTTTTGCTTGCTTCTTTATTATTGAAAAGGTTTATTCATTGTTATAAAGATTAGTTTGCTATAGTGCTTTTACTAGATTGCATATTCATTAGGGTTTCATTTTATGAAAACTCTAGCTTGGAAATTGACAAAGGTTAAGCATATTGTAGCTTTCTATCCAATAATTAAAGCATCACTGTTCATAATTGATATATTTCATATTAAGCATAAAGATATTTCTTTTCATTCCTTATTCTTTGGTTTCATTACTATAAATTTTATAAACAAAGAGATTCAATCACGTCGGATTATTTTATTCAAGATTTTAATGCATTTGATGAGTCGTTTAGTGGTGATGATATTGATATGTTAGATGAAGCATTGGATGAATTTATCTCGATGGAATCATCCTCTACGACTCCTAAACCATCTCTATTTCAAAGAATCATCAATACAATTTATGTTTCTGGTTCTCCAAAGGAACTTGAGAAGCCTAAAATTGTTGTGCATATTCGTAATGATGCTCTTGAATCACCTATTATAATATGAGGTTCTCTGAAAACACCTAACCCTCCTGGTTACATCTTAAATTATGCAAAACAAATTACTAGAAGTCCTCTTAATCAAAATATGTTGCAATAACCTATTCATCAAGAAGTTGCTCACGCATTCAATACTTGAAATAACAAACAAAAGAAACAAATTGAACTTGTTCTTGCTTCTCTTCCACCTTCCCAACCTATTCTTCCTCAAGTACCTCGCCTTCCTACTCATAATGGTAAAGATTATGATCTTTTTGAGCAGCTTCGCGCTACTTCGACAAAGATCTCTATGGGAGTTGATACAAACATCACCTACATACCACGAAATGCTCCAAGAAGCTTTACAAAATGTGATTGTCCGACCTTCTATTCAGTTGAATGATGTAGCAACTCTATTATATTGTATGCATGTGATCAAAAATAGATATTATATTTCAACCACATGAATTACCTCTCGTAGGAGTTGAAGACCAAAATGAGCCTCTTATGATATATGTAATCATTTATTGAAAAAGAGTAAGACGTACCATGATTGATGGTGGATCAGGTCTTAATGTCTGTGGCATAGACTTGTTACATAAAATCAATGTTGATACCTCTCTTATTAAACCAAGTAAGCTTAACATTCGTGGATTTGATAACGTTGGTAGACAATCACTGGGTACCATCACCTTGCCTCTTAGGGTTGGTCCTGTGACTTTGCCTACCCTTATCCATGTCATGCCTAATTCTCTTCCATATAATCTTCTTCTTGGTAGACCTTGGATTCATGCCATGAGGGCGGTCTTGTCTACCCTTCATCGATCAATAAAGTTTGTTCACAATAATCAGCTTTACGCAATTCAAGTTGATCTAACTCTAGACAGTTGTTTACAAACAGAAGCTAAAACTAATCAACAATTCTTTCCTAAGATCAATTCTTCTCCATCTACTGAGGAGGTTGTAGTAGAAGAATCTAATTCACCTTCACTTTTTGGTGATGATTGGGGTCCATTAGACTTTACACCTACCTTTATAGGAGATTATAAGGTCTCACAGGTCCAATATCAAAAAGTCCTAAGGTGGCTTCGATCTCTACTCCTAATAATGATAATACTTTTTCTTATACTACTGAATATGAGACCTATGGGTTGCCTCCTTCCTCCTTAGAAATTACATCTATCTATGGTCAAGGGTTTCAAATCCTCTCTCAATGTGGATACAACAATAATGGTTGTGGTATAAAGGAGCAAGGTATTAAAGTCCCTTTGGAGGCTAATGCACATTACTTTTCGTTTGGACTCGAATATTGTCCTTTAGGGCCCACCAAATCCACTCGTCATCCTAATCCAAATGTTAACATAATATCATCATCTTCACTTAAATGTGTGCATCTAGAATTGATTGATACAGGTTCTAGTCTCTAAGATATCCCCTTGGATACTTTTTTGACAGATGAAGCTTTGGCTAAATTCTTAGGTGCTTATGATCACTTGCCTCATTATGATCATGATCATGGACTTCCCTATTGTTTAAATGTGGAAGCATACTTCAGGAAGGACATTGCTTTATCTGATGATACCATGACATCTCATGAGTCACCTATAGAATCCCTTCATCCTCCTGACATTCAAGACCGTAGTACTCTCATTAATGGGAAAACTATTGATGTCTTGATGGATAAGGATGGTCTTGAAAAAGTCATCCCTATTGGAAATTGTTTAGACATAAAAGAAAAATAAGAAATAACATCTCTTTTACATGAATATCCTAATCTCTTTGCTTGGACATACTCTGATATGCCCGACATCGATCCTCAGGTGGTAACACAAAATTTGATCCTTTAAGCATCTATTTGCCAAAACAAATCTTTCAGGATGCTTAGCAAAGCGGGTTATGTTGTTAACAAAGTTTGACCTTAAATTTGTCTCCCTAAAGGCAATTAAAGGACAAGTGTTGACTGACCACTTAGCAGAAGCTCCTTCACCATTCATTTTTTTGAACCAAGAATCTTTTCCCATTAATCAAATCCTTACCTTGGATGTTGATGATGAGTATAAATTATTTTTTTATGGTTCTAGATGCTGAATTGGCTCCGGTGTTGGTGTTATACTGGTACCTCCTTCAGGCAAGTCGATTCCTCTATCTTATCGTCTCAATTTTCTATGTACCAACAACATTGCAGAGTACGAAGCCCTTATTGTTGGTTTGTGTGCTGCTTTGTCTCTTAACATCAAACATATTTCAATATTTGGTGATTCTTAATTAATCATAAGACAAGTCACTAGATCTTATCAAGTAAAGAAAGATAAGTTATCTCAGTATAGAGACTTGACCTTATCTTTGTTAAAGAATTTCTCATCCTACACAATCGACACAATCCCATGAAAGGATAATTGACATGCAGATGCGATGGCAAGTGTTGCCTCCCTCCTATCCTTTGGTGGTTCTGAAGGGGATTATAAATTCATTATCCATAATGTTATGATGCCTTCTATATCGCCTGAAGTTGCCTTTTGTGATTATGTAGAATCAAGAGAATGGTACTCCCATATATTCCAATATTTGAGTGATGGCACCTTTCCTGACCTGACATTCAGAAGTGCTCGAGTTTGCATATGCAAACTTTCTACACATTATATCATCCTATCAAATGTTTTATATCGACGAAGCTACGAAGGTCCCCTCTTCTATTGCCTTAATAACTCTGAGATCTTGATTGCTTTGGAGGAGGCACACTCAGGTGCCTATGGAGGATATTTAGGTGGGAAATCTCTTGTTCAAAAGGTGCTTCATATGGGTTACTATTAGCAGGACATGGAATGAGATTCCTTTGCCTTTGTAAAAAAATGCCCGCAATGTCAATAACATAGTAATCTCATTCGAGCTCCTACCCAGGAACTTTGTGCTCAGGTTGTGCCTTGCCATTTTCTGTGTGGAGTTTGGATCTTATTGGAAAGATTTATCTTTCTTCTTCTCAAGGACATACCTTCATCATCACAACAAATTACTTTATGAAGTGGGTTGAAGCGGTTCCTCTCCGATCCACGATTGCTGAAGTAATCTATCGTTTCATTCAAGACAACATAATCTCTCGATTTGGTATTCCTTCCACTTTGGCTTCTGATAATGGTGCCTCATTTAAGAACAAAAATGTGAAGAAATTTCTTGAAAGATATCATATTCAACATCACTTCTCTACGTCATATTATCCTCAATCAAACAAACAAGTAGAAGCCTCTAACAAAATAATTAGACAAATTCTTTGAAAAAACTGTTAACAAACATCAAAAAGATTGTCATACTCAATTATCTTACACATTATGGGCTTATTGAACTAGTGTTTGTATGGCTACGGGTACTACCCCATATAACCTTGTGTATGGCACCATGTGATTATGCCTTTAGATTTAGAAATCCCTTCACTGGAAATTTCTCTCAAGGGCATCCTCAATGGAAACATTCATAGGGAATTACGACATCAACAACTTGAAATGCTCGATGAACAGCGTATAAATGCTCTCGAACATCTTCAAGCTCATTAAAAGTCTGTACAATGTTGGTATAAATCATAAGTTATTACCTGTACATTTGAAGTTGGAGATTTGGTACTCTACAAAAATCAACGTAATATAAATGCACCTCCTGGCGAAAAAGGGAAGTTTAGCCTAAATTGGGTAGGACCTTACATCATCATTGAATTCTTTGGCTTGGGTGTGTATAGACTAGCCGATGAGCAAGATACGCCTCTTAAAGATCCCATCAATGCTATTCATTTGCAAAGATATTATGCTTAAATTCAGTTTTCATTTGTATCCTATCATTTTATTCATATAAGCAAATGTTTCGTAGATAGTAAATTTAAATTTCCAATTTCACTATTTGCTTCTTTCTTGACAAAATATTTAGTTTGTCTTGATTCTTTAGAGTAATTTTCTTAGATAATTACTTGATTATTAGCATACAAATTGGTAGATGTGCATCATGTTTGATAATTGTTGTTGAATCTAATCTAACAATGTTACAACGTTGTTTCATGAGATCACAACTGAATTATTTTAGCATGTGTACATTTTGTTAAAACCTAATTAAGCATACATATGTGTGTTTCATTAAGAGCATGTATCATTTAAATCATTTTTGCCTTTGTTAAACAATTATGGTTGTTTACACAAATCACTTTTAGCATTTAATTTGGAATACATGTATAAAATAAATATAGATCTTTGTTGAATTTACTTTACAAGTAGATCACAAGTGACATCTAGAGTGAACACACTAAATCATGAATCATATATATATATATATATATATATATATATATATAATCACAAGAGTTTAAAGTACATAAGTTCACCACTACATCAAAATGTGGTGAATAAAATCATAATACAATAAGTCTCATCATTGTGCTGGACCATGGTACCCAGATCCCTCAGGCCCTAGAGGTGCCTGGGTGATAAATGACTGCCTATGTGAAGTTGTAGACTATGAGTGGCTCCTAGAAACGCTCCGTGTCTATAGAGTCCTAAGTGAACCTCTGAGCTCCCCCACCTCCTCCCTGGCCTCTCTGAGTTCTCGCTGAAGTTGATCTCTCTCAACTCATAGCCGGTCCACCTCATCTTGTACATAACTCAGTAGACCATGCTCATCACCTGATGTCACCACGACTCTGTGCTACTCTAGTTGGGTTTGGAGAACATCTTCTCTCTGAACTACCTGGTCTCACTCGGCTACTAGCTGACCTCTCGCAGTTGCTAATTGATCCCTCTCAAGTACTGGTTGATCTCTCTCAACTCATCCTGCCTCGTATGTTGCTCTAAGTTGTGCGATAGCATCAAATAACTCTGTATGTCGAACTGCCTCGTGTAGTGGCCTGTAACAGGCCTACACTAGTTGCTGTGTTGACTTAGTTGGTATCATCGATGTTATGTCACAACTCACAAAGTTGCGCCATGCACTGGAACCAACTATAGAATGTACAAGTAACAATCATATAAGCATCTTAATTAAATCAACATTATGCATCTTAACTTAATAATAATAATAAAATATAATCATCACCTAGATCACCCTCCTGCCATGATGGGTCATGCGATACAGCGGCATCGTAGTGTCACCACCACTCGACTCCCCGCGCTCGAAGTGACATTATGATACTCCGACTGCTCATCATGGTCGTAGACTATGAGCTCAGGCCTCAGGCCCCTCCTCGTCAACATTTGCACCACCTTCTAGCTATCGTTGTCCACCTCTCCTTGTCGAGTCGGGGAGATCCTCATCAACATCATCATCACTGTTGCTCTCTACCTCACCCTCCTCTGACTCCTCTCCTCGCTCAACCCAGGGTCTGGGATCACTAGCAGGATAGTCATCAGGAAAGATAGGAGTCATGCGTGATGTCTCCCACCATGTTGTATATGCTAGAGTCACTCCTACATCGTTCGCTCCAGATACAGGATCATCATCCTCTATGTCATCGTCAAGATCACTCAACACTACATCCGTGATGGTGAGCCGTGCCCTATCCTGAGGCCACACACCATAGTGTGAGGATCTCGCATAGAATGGCTATGTGGCGGGAACCCCCTACACTTGTCCAAACTACTTCATCACCCTATCATAGTAGAAGGCTACTACAATGTGATCTCGGTGATCAGTCACCAACCAATCTCTATGCATCCTCGCTAGCTGCCTCCTCTAAACCATCCACAGCCTGCACTGCCTATATGGTCTCCATGTGATAGCCTCTGGTTGTAGCTTGTCAAATACAATCCTCCAAAATAGTAAATCACCATATCTCCACGATCCTCTCAGCTTGTAAGCATGTGCTCATGCGTTGGTCCTAACTGTATCTATCGGATAACCCACTGGCCTCGTGCATGTAATATGCTTGAATGCCCACACCTATATAAGTGTGCATATCATCAAGTTATGTGTCTCCTAATGTACATAGTGACCCAAACCATAATACAAGTGAGCAAGCATACTCTGTCCCTAGGAGTATATTGTCCTCTACTCCTCCATTGCTCTAATAGTATGAGTCAGGCCCCTGTGAAGATGAGTACCTCGCCCATCTGGTGTGACAACAAGCGTGATGGTAGCAATCATGATGCAACGGATGGTCGGTATAACAGCCATACCTTACTCTAAGTATTTGATGTCAATGTGTCCTTAAGAGCTCGATGCTACTGTGTGTCCTAGATAGTATAGTTGGCTCTCACGGACATAGTCCTCGGACCTCTACTCTACGATCCTAACTGTCTCACCACACACGAGTAATCGTAATATCATGTACACATCCTCCAAAGTCATTGTCATCTCTCTTGTCGGTAGATGAAACATGGATGTATTTGTGTTCCACTACTCTATGAGTGCCATCAACATAGCTTGGTGGTATGTCATCATGGGCATGGTATACACCCACCACAGTCCAACATCTCACAGATGTCCCATCTCTGCATCAGAAAGTGTGCTCACTTAGCTACAAAACAATGTGAATAGCCAACTGCCAGCATGCTCTCGCATACCTAGGATATCCTGTAGCAGGAAAAATGAGATATACATCAGAAATTAACTAAGTATACTTCATCAAAAATCAAACAAAAACAAAGATAGCCTAGTCTTGGATCTGGTTGCCTTGGAAGGTCTAGGACGCTCAAGGAGGACCTGGGTGCCCTAGAAGGTTTAGGGCGCTTAGAAAGGACCAGGGTACCCTAGAGGGTCTAGGGCGCCTGAGGAGGACAATGGCGCCTTGGGACCTACTGAAAGATGTCCCCGGGCCCATTATTGCCTCAAAATTTAAAAAATAACATTAATTTAATCAATAACAAGTAGGACAGTAGCCTACCTCATGCTCTTCAAGTCCCTGCACCACTAGACATTGTAGCAACTCCAATCTCAATGGTCGGTATGGCCTTCGGCTCGGCATGTTAGCTCTCCTCCTTGCTCCTTCTCCACAAAAACTATAAATGACAATGGAATGGTAAAATGTGAGAACTACTTTTACTATAAATATTAAAAAGTGGAACTCTTAATTACTATCTAGAGTCAATACTCACCTTTCTCTAGACATCTCTTCATCTAAACATCGAAAACTTGGGCTAGTGAACTCGGATTCGAATGTTGTTTGTTGCGTTGAAATCCTAGTTCCACCGTCTTCACAACTATATTCTTTGTGTCTCGGTGTTATTCGTTAGAATGACCTTATCAAAGCATATTCACCAATCTTCTCTCTAGAAAGTTGAAGTGGAAAGATCACCACCCTGTTTCTACATCCTAAAGTAGCAAGCAGAAACAAGGGGGCATATATCTACCCACAAATTTCACCATCACCACCTTTCCCCTTTAGAGTTTTTCAGACTAACACATACATCTATTGGTTGTAGGTTTATCTTATCTAACGTTGTGGTTTGCAATTTTGAGTGACAAGTTGTCTTTAATGTGGCTTAGGATAACCCTAAATCTAAATTTGAATTTGAGCATGTTATGTTGGCATTTTGATTTGCATTACTCTCTTTCTATAAGCCTTGTATAATGGTAAGTGAATGAAATCATTTTGAAAGGAGATTTTAAGAAGCACTATTGATGTGAAAAAAGTTCTATGTTGCTATTGCTCTCTATGCTATTGTTTATTGCAGGTTTTGATCAAGTGGAGATCTCCTTTTCTCTTGGAGAAGATATGAAGGAAGGCTAAGACATGAGATCTTGAGTATATCTCATGGGCTCCTAGGTTGGAATACTTTGCATGTTTGGGAGAAGGGTTATGCCATCAACTAGAGTTTGGTAGTAAGTTTGCTTTGCCTTCTTACTCTACAGACCTTCCATGAATCTTGATCTTTGAGGTGAAGTTGTTGGCTCCCTTGAGTGGATCCTCATTTACATCATCCCTCTCTATTTGCTTGAGTCATATAGGGATAGGGTTTGATATTATTGGGTTAGATCTTGCATGTTACTGCTCACACATAGGTTTTTTGAGCACACACAACATCTGGATTTAATCTTGGCTATCCGTGAGGTAGGAATACCAAAACGGGGGTTTGACTGAGGCAAGCTCCTATATAGCCACAACACTTTTCCTCTTCTTTCTTGTGTGCAGAGCTAAATAACAAGTTTCGAATGGTGACAGGTAGGAAGATTGAAGAACTTGCAGGTATAGACTCGACAATTCTAACAGTTTTTGGAAACCCTAAAGGAGGCCCAGGGCACCCAAGAACCCTAGTCCTATGACTTCTGGTCATCTAGTCCAGGTTTTGAATAGTTTCCCTGTCTCCGTTGTTCTATTTTCTGCTCCGATTTCAAGTCTAACAGTTGTTTGTAACTTTATTTGGCTTAATTTAAGGTTTTAGATCTTATGCCATAGCTAGATTGGTTGGATTCGGTTAAATACTCATCTATACAACAAAGAGGTAGAACCCCTGTAGCTTAAGCTCTCCTTCAAAGGTAGAAGCTGTTAGTGCCTGAATTGACTGACAGTTTTTGAGCAATTTTCATGCAGGCACCTTCCCAAAAAATCCAAAAAAAAAAAAATGTTCTAAGTCTTTGGGCCTCCTCAGCATGTTTTAACATCAGCATCATATTTTCTTTGGAGGAGGTCATCATCATCATGTTTCCAGACATCACCCTGATGTTGCTTACGAGGGTCATCATATTTTCTGTCAGCATGATCTTTCGCTGGGGTGATATTCTAACATCGGGTGATCTTACTTAAGATCATCCTGATGATGTTGCTGTAAAGTTCTAAGTGTGACCCGATATTCATCGTGGTCATCATATTTTGATCGTCAGGATGATCTTAGTCAATATCATCCTGATGTTGTTGTATCACTTCATGTTCGTTGTTTTATCATCCTGATGATGCTGACGTCATTCTTACGTCAGGGTGATATCCGCTTTTCTGCCTGTCTGCATCATGATATTTCTGAAGGGAGATATCCGCCTGTCGGCTTCGTGCATTATCTAGTGGGGGGTGATCTTTTCAAATATCTGGCATATTCATCTATCACCCCGATCTTATAGTGGAGCTACAGTGCAGCATGATATTTGTGCATCAGGATGATATTTCCAAATATCCGGTTATCTTCCGAATATCATCCTGATGTCGATATGATGGTGACGTCATCAAGGTCCGAGGGGGGGTTATATTTCTAACACTGATAATCTTATGAAGATCCCCCGATGTTGCGAATATGACGATGATGTCATCCGGATATGAGGAGGTGCGCAGTAGGCAGATATGCTGATGACGTCAGCAGGATATGACAGTGACGTCATCAGGATGTTCATCGGCCAGACATTTGGTATCGGCTAAGCAGGAGGATCTTCCTCCGATGGATCAGGTTGTGCCGATGAAGGCGATTATCATGCAGGTGATATTGCCATATGATGCTGACGTCAGGGTGATATTTCAAGCAACAGGATATCATGCTGCTGGAGGATGATGATGAAGGTTTATACTAGTGTCGTCGAGAGCAAAAGCACCGACATCATATATGCTCTCAACCTAGTATATAAAGTGTTGAAAAGGTCACCGCGGGGTGCATGTGGGATAATTGATATCCTGCATATTTTCAAATATCATGACGATGTATCTTGGCGGGAAAGGTTAGCGACGCACAGTTTTCTGCATTTCCCAAGGCCGCGGGTTGATGAGCATTAATGGCGAAGGTTGCAAAGGTATGGACGGATCTGGTACCCGATTGAAGATGTACATCAACGGACAGTGGCGCAGGGCTCGAGGTTTCTTCCTGTCTCCTCCCCTACCTACTGCATTCATGTTTGGGCGCCAATCTAGTAATGCGTTGAGCGCCATTTTTCTGATACTGTGTATCTGGCAGGATTTTTGGTCAACCATGTAATTAATTGCTTATAGTACGCTACCTGGCTGTTATAAGCAGGAAGTGTTACTCATTTTTGGTTGTTGAAAACTAGACATTTTGGCTCTGTAATAAGATACAACTGGTTTTGGTTGCTCTGTGCAGCAAACTTGTGAGTTTATGTATCTCCTGTTGTACGATTTGGCATGAATCCACTGATTTCATGGTTAATCTTATATGAATAATGCTGTGTTTGCATGTGTTATGCTGATTCTGTCTCTAGTTTTGCATGTATCTTTCTTACTGCAATAGGGATGCCATAAGTATAGACAGCTTAACACTCTTTATTGGGAGATATCTGTAAGGCAGATATCATGTGTATTCCCCCTGAAATCCAGTTTTAGCTATTCATGCTGATCATTCACAGGTGTATGTCTACCGACTCCAAGCCCTGGATAGGCACCAATCTAGCTCTGTGTTGAGGTTATACACCATGTCCAGCTTTGCATCCAAAATTCAAACTAAACCATCTCTTCCTTCCATCTGTTAGTTGTAGGATTAGGAGTAGGAAACCCTTGCATGCTCTCATCCCTAACCAGACATAAATGTCCAAGAACGTTGCCCACCTTGTGATCTATCATACAGATCTTGGTTCATACATGAGAGTATTCTGCTTGTTGTTGTCAAGTTAGATCTTTCTATCTTTGAGCTAGTCAAGGTTACATCTTGAGTTATAGGGATACCCCCCTTGGTGCGGCAGAACCAGAAGTGAAGGGGAGGAGCTCACGCAACCTCCTGTATTTGTTGGCTGAATCTGCCTGTGCATTAGAAGTGGCAAACCCTAATGCTGATTCAAAAGAAAAGTCAACAGAAGCTAAGCTCAGTTCATGTCTCAATGTTTCGTAAAATAAGGTCTTGACCTAGTTTGGCTCCTAAGGCTAGATCTCTCTTTTCTACTTAACAAGAATCAAACATGAATTATTTTGGGGAGGGCTAAAAGGGGATGTTTACAAATTTGTAGCAGAATGCATTGTATGTCAACAAAATAAAGGGGAGACAATTAAGACTCCGAGTCTTTTGTGACTCTTATCTATCCCAAGTCAGCAGTAAGAGAAGTTATTTATGGATTTCATCACAAGTTTTCCCAAATCTGAAGGAAAAAATGTCATCATGGTTGTTGTGGATTGCCTCACCAAATATGCACACCTTTGTGCTTTGGTACACCCATTAGTAGTAAGCATTGTAGCAACAACCTTTATGAATACCATGCAGAAATAACACAAGACTCCAAAAGTTATAGTAAGTGATCGCGATCATATATTTACAAGTAATTTTTTGTTGAACACACCAAGATACTGAGATGGGGGGTAATCAACATCTAAACAAACTTCAAATTCTCTGAAGCAGATTAAAACTTAAGCATTACATCATAAACACAAATATGAAAGATCAACACAATGCACATCAACACATAACACCAGATATACGTGGAAGACCTAAGAAGGGAAAAACCACGGTGAGGATTAACTCACAATATATGAAGCTCAAAATAACAACATTTTTAGGGCTACAACCCAAGTAAGCTTCTACTCCCTACCGACTTTATTTTAGGGCTACAACCCAAGGAAGCAACTACTTGATCTGAGAATAAACTTAGAGATGATTACAGTACGACAGTCGTTCTACTGCCTAAAAAATGACATTGAAGCTCACACCTTTGATGATTTCAATTCAGCCTCTTCACAATTTTTTTTATGATTGGATCAGTTAGGCACACTTTTTACTTCCCTCTTGTCACAAAATATCTTCAGTATAAACTAGGACAACCTTTAACACTTCTGCTATTTCTCCTTCAGTTGGACATTACAATGCATGTAATTTTCATGTTCTTCTCTTCACACACTCACATATACATTTTCACAATCATACCTCACTTAGGCCAACTAGGTTTACAATATATACATGACATTTCATACATTACAAGTCGACCAACACAATAAGAATATTACAATTTACAAGTTAGCCAGAGACCACAACATGAAACATGCATAGGGCAAGCCCTATCATTAACAACACACTACTCCAAAAGAAAACACGTGCCTTGCGGATCCCAATACATGCTTAATCTAGTCCCAAACATCATTCACAACATCATTCTTCAAGGGATGGCATCCTCATGTCACACCTATTTGAAATATGTCTCTCTTAAGTAAGAACGCATGAAGCTTGTAGCACAACTGTACACCTAGAGGATCAAACATTACTTGCCATACACCAAAACACTAGAAAAATTACTAAAGTATGCATTGAGCCTCTCTGAGCATGTTCACCAAGTTTTATTGACAAATCTTCACTTTCAAAAGAGTGGGGAATATTCTAACAAGTCTTCATCACCATTTTACTCTGCCAGAACATAGACCAGAGCTCTATCATTCATAACTTTCATTTATGAGGTCATGCATAATTTGTCTCTTGGATATAATATCATCACAAGACACTGAGCTTAAATTTTGAACTGTAGGACATCATCTTCAAACACGAAGGAATGCGGAGCCAAACATTGCCGCACAGTGAGTATCTTCTTTTAGAACCAACATTGTCTTCAATCTGTCAATTGCAAAACACCCTTTTGTTAATCCAAACACCATGAAACTTGGAACATACATGCTTTGACACTATATGAAGCTATCTTTCAATCTGTAGAGGCACAACATCAAAAGCATGAAAATGCAGAGCAATCTCCCAGACAGTCTTCAAAGCAATCTTCCTGTAGCAGAAACTTTCACCAACTTTCGGAGGCCAAAACCTTCATATAACAGCATATACATCCTTGAGAACAACAAGAAGGATCAAACAACATGCCATAGGCCATCAACAACATCTTTTCATCCTTAGTACAACTTAATATATCATCATTCATCTTAGTGCTTCCAATTCCCATCTTAATGTTTCATCATGAGAACATGACATACAACCATGAACTGTATCTTCTCTGTTGGATAGGACATGACATCCAGCCATGAACTTCTAATTCCTATCTTAATGTATCTTCTTTAGGACATGACATCCAACCATGAGCACCGTCACACATCCATGACAGTGTTGACATCAATGACAACCAAATGCCAACATTTTTAGACTAACTTATTTTCATGTTTAGGCACTCAACTTGCTCTTAGCTCATCATATCATCCCCAGTCTAATGGACATACTGAGTTGCTCAACAAATTCTTGGAAAGGTATCTTTGATGTTTTGCTTTAGATAAACAAGAGAGATGAGTGCAATGGCTACCACTAGTAGAATGGTGGTATAACACATCCTTCCATACTTCTTCCAAGATGTCTCCATTTTTGGCACTATATAGGTACTAGCCACCAGCAATCACCTCATTACAAGAACAACCAAAGGTTCAAATATTTGAACACATTCAACATCAATAAGAGGTACTTGTTAGTCTTTGAGAAAACTTGACAATGACACAAAATAGAATGAAGTGATAGGCTGATCAACAACATAGTGAAAGAACTTTTGAAGTGGGAGATTGGGTCTTTGTGTGATTACAACCATATAAGAAAATGTCTTTAAAACAATAATAGAAATATAACAGACTTGCACCCAAATATTGTAGTTCTTATAAGGTGTTGCAAAAGATTGGTAGTGTAGAATATAAATTAGAGTTACCTATGTCAACAAAAATTCATCCAGTTTTCCATGTTTCATGCTTGAAGAAGGTTACTGGGAAAAAGTTGTAGCACAAACTGAGTTACTAGAGCTTGATGAGGAGGGAAGAATAGTTTTGGATCCTGAGGGAATTCTTCAAACATGCACCAAGAGGTTATGGACAAGGGCAATCACAGAGTATTTAATAAAATGGAAGAACTCTCCAATCGAAGATGCTACATGGGAAATGATGATTTTGTGCATACGCGTCCATAATTGATCAACACTAAGGGCAATGCTTCTTTGAAGAGGGGGAGCATGCTATGCCCTTAATCCTATAGTATGCATAGAGTTATGAGTAGTTGGCTTGTGGCTACCTTAACTCTTAATTGAGTCATATAATCATTATTATAGTCAAATATAGTTAGTTAGGATATCCTAGATATTATATTTAAGTATCTGAGTCAACCTGAGTAGCAACCATGGCATAATTAGGTATATATAGGAGCTATTGGTAAGTTTATTATCATCATATTGTGAATTGTGTTCTCATTCGAGACATTTGGAGGTTTGTAGCCTCAAAGTAGCTTATTATTCTCAATTATTATCAAGTAACCACAACATCTTTCCTATTATATTCTTCTCTTGTGCAAGTTATTTCATTACATTTCCTCTAGAGTTTTCTCATCAACATCAGGGTTTTTAGAACTAGTATAATGCTAATTTATCATCTACATCTAAATTTTATAGGGTTTGTATTCACTTTATTTACATACTTTGTGTTGGTTCCTCCAACTGATTGTCTAAAACCCCCTAAAGATTAGCCAATTTCTTATACTTAGGGATTTTAGGTCAATGGCCAACGAATAGGATTACAACACCTAAGAGTTGAAAAATCCTCTACACTTTTGGTTTTGCAAAACCAAGGCGAGTGCACCCTTTACAACACCCAAAATATTTCAAGGATTTACTTGTGATGTATTTAAATAGAAGGTTCTCAAGAACAATTTACCAAGGAAATGACTGATTCCACTTAGATTGGCTTAATCCTATGGCAACACAGTTCATACCATGATTGAGAACTAACACTAATCCAAACATATTCTTAACAAAATAATAGATATAAAAATGATTTTGGTTTGTTTGGGATGGATCCAAATCAATACTTCAGGCCAACAAGGGACCGATGCCTAATCCAATGGGCTACAGAGTCAGAGTTGTACACAGTAAATGTATCATTCAAGCAGTATTATTTCATCATGAAATGAACCAACAACATTAATACCTCCTTCACTTGAAATCATGGGACTATCTTTTAAAACCATAATGCAGACAAAGCTAACTGAACATTTCCTAAGCAAATTATTTCTCTCCTTGAGATAAAGCCATAGAAAACATGCACAATACAGG
This sequence comes from Cunninghamia lanceolata, assembly GCA_027924645.1. Taxonomy (NCBI): domain Eukaryota; kingdom Viridiplantae; phylum Streptophyta; class Pinopsida; order Cupressales; family Cupressaceae; genus Cunninghamia; species Cunninghamia lanceolata. The sequence continues at coordinate 6,505,695 of BSBN01000739.1, forward strand.
AAACTACAAATATGAACTGAAATATCCTTAATATTAAGAATTCATATTAACTTCATGCAAATACAATATGGAAAAGGTTCCATAACCAGTGTAAAATATATTCAATTTTGAAGAAACTCCTCACTCTATAGATTTGAACATAAGCCAGAATATAGCTTTTCTTCTGTTGCTTCTAGATTACAACACAAAATATATTGCTACCTAAAACCAAAGATCTAAGAACCCCTGTCAAAAATGGCCTTGATTTCCCATTTATAGAAACATGGGAGCAAACAAGCTACATACCACGTACAAATGTCATATTTTCATTTGACAAATATTGACAAAAAGATGCCAAAACATCCGTCCCCAACCACTAAGGCATGCTTTTGCAGTAAATCATCACCTTAGGCAGACTGGAACAACTAATTTTGTCGTGTATGCTTTCCTATTGCTGACATGGAGGCAAGCCATGTTTTTTAAGGAATGGGAATTATAAGGTGCTCTAACAGCTCAGCCCCTCCTCACATGTGGACACTTATTCCCCATATGAGAACCCTTCGCCAAACTTCACCGGCCATGCAAGAAGACAAGGGAGTGCTCGCAAGGATCAACAAAGAAAGGGAGCACTAGAAGCCCGGGTCCCACCTATTTTTGCCCACTCACAAACACGAACAGATAAATCCTCTCCTCTAATTGGGAAGTTCCCAACCAACTCACCCAATCAAGAACCAGAGGATGCCTCTAATAGCTGGTTCTGGCTGAGCTAGGCCTCTAGCAAGGAAGGGAACAACAACAATCATGACTTGCCTCTCCATTTTTGTTCGCTTCATCTAAGAGGACAATGCTCCCTCAATTGCCACCCGAGCCTCGCCAAAACTCAAGGCACTAAGGGAGGGGAAGAGAGAGCAATGACGCTTCTCTGCCTTTGTGCCCAGTCTAGGGACTCACAAGAATAGGAAGTTATAGGAGTTTGCGGACCAAGAGAGAAAGCCCTCAACCGGATGAAAAGACAAGAAGGAGAAAAGATCATAGGAGCTTAATGGATGTCGTTGAACTTCCCTAATCTTACCAGATCCTCCCATCCCTTGGAAAAGACACCTCTAGTTCCTTAATCTTGTAAGGACATATCATTAGCCATGATAATAGAGAAGAAAATCTTGAGGGATAGGATGACGACCATAGCATATTAAAAAGATAAGGACCCATACTGCCTGCACAAAAGGAGATAGTGACTAGAACAACATCAAAAGCATCTATTTATAGTGAGATTATGGAAACTCCCACCCTTCAGATAATCACACTCTGTCCACCTGTCCTGTACATTTATTTCAGATAATACCTTGGCAATGCCAGCCCTTAAATAGAAATATTACGATAATCTACCAGCTTTTCCAGAAGAAGGAAAGAAGTGACACTTAGTTCATGATCCCAGGCCTTCATACACATGAAATTCAATCACATCCTCTATTTCCATAATGAGTTAGCCAAAGTAGGTATCTCGATCTCAACACTATCCCAATTCAAGACATCAGGCACATACTTCACACAACTCCAGCATCAAGTAGCAATCTTGAAAAATCCCTATGAGCATGACACCCTACTTGAATAGAAACATCATCTTGTATAGTGGCGGTGAAAAGGGAGACGCGAAGATCCTCTCGATGTAGAGAATTTTCTTCCTGATTGCACTCATCACGTAACATTGATAGGACACAGCTTGAATGAACAAACCAACTCTTTGATCAACAACAGGATAAGACTCGAGACATGCTTAATCTTTGGCTTCCCATGCCTGTAGAAAGCAACTCTATCTCATTATTTACCATGCTTCTCCACTCCATCGACCCATCCAATCCTAGCCATCAGATCCGCTTCGGGAACCAAATTAACGACCACCATAAATAGTCGGCACGCCTAGAGGAAGTCATTTACTAGTTTTGAATCTTGACCATGGATTAATACCAATCAATGGTCTTTGAAAAAATTTGAAAATCCTCCAGCAAAGACCAGTTGGCATGAAAAGTGCAAGGATCCCATCCACCATAGCGACACTTCACTTCCTCGCGTAGAGTCACTCAAGACTACATTGAAACCCCCGGCCCTGGTGAAATGTATCCTTTTGATATCACCGCAGGAAGTAAGCATGCTAGGGCCCACAACACACACTTCATTGCTCTGCCAAGAGTCCCAAATGCTCTTCACGAAGGAAGAAACTTCAACAAAATGCTAGGCCGATACTCGAAATACCACATTGGACCTAGTAGTTCCACACATGCCTTTAATCTTTTGGAACATTTGCAACCTATGATGGTATCATCACCTCTAAAAACACCCTAAGTTTCACAATCTCGAACAAGCCTCAGGATAGTCCCGACGAAGAGGGATACCCCAATGAGAGGAAAGATCTGTTGCAAGTATGTGCTAACCAGTGTTGTCATTGATGTCAACATGATTGTGTTGTCATTGGTGTCAAATGTGTCTTCTGATTTTGACTGATCATTGCTTGATTGATTTGTCATGTTAAGGTGATTTGAATGACTTGAAGAAATGCTAATAATGCTAGTATATTGTTCATGTTGCTAAGTTTCCAAGTGCTTTTGAGAAAATTTGCTCTCCAAGTGGAAACAGTGTGTTGCAGAGTATTTTGGCTTGTAGGATACTGCTTGAGTTTTTGCTCTGCATTTCTTCTGTGTTGAAGATTGGAGTGTGATATTTGGATATGTTTTAGAGAAGTGTTTAAAGATGCTAAATCTAGAATTTGGTGGTCTGGATCGCTATGCAATAGAATTTATATTCACCAGTTTGAAGACTGTGCCTGGCAGCACTTGCGGTGTGACAAGGAGAAAGTATTTTGCTCCGTAATTTGGTTTTTGGTCTTGCAGTTTTAGACTTGTTTATAAGGTCCTCAACTATCTTCATTCCAAAGGATTTGTGATTTGGTGTTCTGGAAAGCAAGTTATTGAGTAGCAGAGCTTAGCAGTGTTGATTGTAAGTTGTCTTCAAGTGAGATTTGTTGTCTTCAAGTGAAACTTGTTGTAGCTGGATTTGTTGGCTCCCAAGTGATTTTATGTTGTTTGTGGATGTCTCCAGATCATGTTAAAGGCTTGTGATTGGTCCGCAAGCTATGATTGAGTTCTTGGAAGTGTGTGCCTAAGTATTCTTGGTGTTTGCACAATTTTGGCCAACTTGGGTGCTAACACTCTTTGTGGATATGTTTCGTGTATTGTTGAAGCATGTGAAGATGTATTTGGGTCTGAGCTATGCCATGAAGTGTTCTACCTTCATTCATTTGCTCTGCAAGTTTGTTTAGGTCCATACCTAATTTGAATTATGTATGTTTATTGTAATTACATATTTCAAGAATTAACTGTGTGCGAGTTTTTTACCTCAACTTTAGATCACACTCTATGATCCATCATCAGGAGAAATAGCAAGAGAAGAGAAGTAGAAAGGTAATTTGCAGACTGAGACTCTAAATAAGATGGAGGTGGGCGGAAACCTAAGGAACTATCAAGAATAAAGAAAACAAACAACAAAGCACATTAAGACAAAAACACACCACATTTAAAACATAAAAGGAGATAAATAAACCTACAAAATAAAAGAGAAAATGTATAATAATATGCCAAATATATATAGTTTGTTTATATCTAACAATTACATGGAGTAAAAGACTAGAGGAAACAAAATAAAATAACATGAGAAAGCATGAAGTTTAGTATATAAATAACAAAACAAGGCAAACATATATATATATATATATATATATATATATATATATATATATATATATATATATATATATATATATATATATATATATATATATATATATATATATATTTGTCATATTATTATACATTTTCTCTTTTATTTTGTAGGTTTATTTATCTCCTTTTATGTTCTAAATGTGGTGTGTTTTTGTCTTAATGTGCTTTGTTGTTTGTTTTCTTTATTCTTGATAGTTCCTTAGGTTTCTGCGCACCTCCATCTTATTTAGAGTCTCAGTCTGCAAATTACCTTTCTACTTCTCTTCTCTTGCTATTTCTCCTGATGATGGATCATAGAGTGTGATCCAAAATGTTGAGGTAAAAAACTCGCACACAGTTAATTCCTGAAATATGTAATTACAATCATCATGGACTGTGGAAATCTGATGTCTCTTATGTATGTTTGTCAACCTTGGAGACTGGTCCAAAGGTTGTAGATTGTATTGCCAACCTTGATGTATGTTCCAAGGTTGATGATTGGTATAAATAAATGTAATAAATCTGTGTGTAGTGAGCGGTGATGCGAAGATGAAAGTGTTTGTGTTGTAAGGCAGCGAAGGTGATATGTATTGTGCTTCAATGGAATTAAACTCAAGCATGTTGTAGATGCTATAATATTAGTTCATGGCAGTGAGCCACCCCTATTGGCAGTGAGCCTTTTTGCAGCGAGCATTATTTTGGGCAGTGAGCCTCTTTTGTTATTTGGTATTGTTACTACATTATATTGTGAGCTAACACTCATCGTGGTTTTTCCCTTTTAGGGTTTTCCACGTAAAAATCTAGTGTTCATGTGTGTATGGTGTTGATGTGTTTAAGTTTCGTTTCTCTACTTCATGTTTAATCTTCATAACAAATTAAGGGGTTAAAATAAGTGAATATGAATGTGATTTTGTTTAAGAGAATTTAAGGTTTTTGATACAACTGATTCACCCCCCCTCTCAGCTGTCTTGTGCCTTCAACATGATCTTGCAGACGTGGCCAAAATCTAAACATAACTCAAAAGTTTTGGGGCACATGCATAAAAGTTGTTTTGAAAGAGGGGCCACACTAGGTTGAATGTTCATGGGGGACATAAGACATTCCTACTATCCAATGTAAAGATAGAACATCATTTCAATATATTGAATATATGATAAAAATTAAGGCCATGGGGTAAAAGGTAATCATAGGCACAAGGGCCGGTAAACCGATGGCAAAGGGGGACTCAAATGACAACTTGAATGACTGAGAATGGGCTATAGGTAGTCAACAAAGAGTTAAAATGAGAGGTGACCAAGGCAAACGCAGTAAGACACTAGACTTTAGGGTTTTCAAGGGTTTTAGCAAACCTAGAAGAAAAACACCAGCGGCCAAGGCATGCATCAAAATGTAGGTCCAAACACTTTAATTAGGGTTGGGTATATCATAGTGATACACATCTTTTCTCCCACCTTCCCACCCTAAGATATTTCATCATTATGGCACCTTTTTAAGCTTGTTCCTTGATTGATCTACATACATTTATCTCAAATTTTAACATGTTCTTATTTTTCATATTTCCTAACACATCTATTGTAATGCACCAAGCTTTCACCTAAGACATTGACAAATAGAAACTAGATGAACAATTTTTTTCACATTTCAAAAGCAACACCCGAGATGCCACATTGCACTCATATGCATGTAAGGTTTCATTAAATGATGTGAAAACACACTTGGCATGCACCCCACTACACTACACAAGGTGACATAAGTGGAAGACTTACAATTCATGGTTCAAAGTCACATGACAAGCCTGAATAACAAGGTTTGGAGGAGAGTCAGGGTTCCCTTGACAACTAACAAATCCCTACAACTTGCTTAATAGGCCACTCCCTTGACATCTCAGTATTCATGAAAACCAGCATGAAACTATGCCAACTTGGACTATAGAGAGTGATTTGCAGTAAGCAAAATTTAGAGTTTGACTTCACTTTTGCAAGGAATATCTCAAACTTCAGACATCAAGTTCATTTCTACATGGATGGTCTTAGACTTGATGCACTGAAACACTTCTAGTAGATGATGACATGCACGTTATGTGCCAAACCCAATGAGAAAGAACCATAGACTTTTGAGTTTGATATGAAATTTGTATTTTAGACCTCAGATTCTAAAATACAACTTGTAACTCACAAACAAGGAGGTCAACTTTAAGCCTTGTCAGACAACTACTTCAGATTTTGGGGTCCATTGTGCATTTGACATTCTAGGCCTCGAAGTCTAACTTACAAATTACACAACTCCTAATAAAAGGTAGAGCTAAGCTTGAACTTTGATGGATGACCATCTTGATGTTTGAGGGCTAACATACAACATGATAGACAAACATGCACTTCTCAACCCTAAGTCTGAACTTTTGCCAGATTGCATTTCAGACTTTGGGAGCTGATTTGTAACATGCATTTTAGACTTTGAGGTCTAAAATGCACCTAACAACATGTAAAACTCAAGAACAAGTCCAAATTCCAGCAAGCATGCAATTCAAACTTTGGGGTCTGAGGTGCAACTTGCAACTATGCACTAAAAAAGATAATTAGGGATAGCAAGCTTAACTTTTTAGTTTGACGGGGCATAATTTCCTCAATTTGTGTGATGTATAAAAATGGTCTAGGCCAAGAACTCAAACACATGTGGGCTTTACATTGGTTAAGCAAGGATCCCCAAAGACCTTGAAATATGAATAAATCCCAAGGTTACATTCTCATGCCTACAAGGGTCTTCTATGCAAGGAGATAGAAAAATAGGAAAAAGTGAGAGCAACCACCTAGACAGCAAATTCTACTCACCCCAGATAAAAAAACACACAATCATTAAATAAGGGAATAGTTTGATCTAGAATAGATACATTTTAATTCTCACAATTCTGTAGCAACCATGTCTACGAAGCATAATTTCAAAAGTAAACCTTCAAGTTAAACTCATTGAAATAACCATACACCTCCAACTTTGAGGCCAAATAATAATACAATAATTAACAAGGTTCCCACCACCTACAATGGTGAGTTACAATACCATTTTCTATTCTCCATAATTACAAATAACATACAAGGACATTGAAGGTTTTGAATTATACATTTCACTTAAGCATAAAATGACAAATACCATAATTGCAAGATAAAGAAGTCTTTACAATGCTCTCTAAGCTAATCCAAGGAGTCTTTAAGCCCCAATGGTGGCTCAATGCCACCCAACCATGTGGAACCTTTAGGCCCACCCCTTTAAACTAGGAGGTAACTGACTAGGTAGTCATTTAGCATGCACACCACACACACAAGTATGACACAAGACTAATTCAACAATTAGCACAACATCTAGCACACATCACATAATAAAGGTCCATATATGGGAGTGGGAACACATACTAATCAAACATATACAAAAAGGTTCACAACTATTCATCGAATTCATAATCAAATATATAAATAAGGGAGTGTCATAGATACACTAATGGAGTGTCATCACATGGAATCTACAACCATCACAGGAGAGTTGAGGCTTATGTCCCATTCAATTGAGCCCCCAATGGCACTGTCATTGATTTCTAGGTTTAGACTCATGTCCTTCATGATCATACATCATACCCACATGGACATACAAAAAATGAGCTCACGGATTGAGTCTTTTATACATGTAATGTGTAACCCCATTCTTTTAATTGTTTATCTTTTATTACCTCTCATTGTCCTTGGAATCATTTTCATCACAAATGGATGGGGTGAAAGTCCACTCCATTAAGACCTAAAACCTCACCTCCTAAGGCCACATTGCCACAACACAATGTGGGCATGAGACAAAAATGAGGTCCCATCACAACACACCTATATCCATATGATTCACCATCCAATTTCCATGGGGAGATTCTATTACTCCAAAATAATACTCAAAATTACACTTAGAATTCAAATTTTAAGCTTTCATCAACATGCATAAAACTTGCAAAATCCCTGTTTTCATTGAAGGAAGCTCAAATCTCACCCAAAATTCAAAATACAATTTTTAAAAATCTAATAATACCCTTTTGAAACTAAGGGCATGGAAAGCACTCTTTTGTAAACATAATTTTTTTGAAAATTTTGCCATAGTTTCAACATAAACTGGAAAGTCACAAAAATAAAGCCATTGGGTTTGTTAAACTGATTTCCATCATTTTAACAACCCAATAATACAACCTTTCCCTACTAAAGAACTACCATATGTATCCACTTAAGGTGGGCATGGCAAAAGCATGAAGGAATTTAATTTGAGTGCATGGAGTAGACACCTAGATTTTTTGCCATCTTAATTCTATCATAATCATCCTATTTTCATCCCATCGACTAATCATCTCGTCGATTTGTTAATTTCATCATGCTAATGCTTAATTCGCCTTGTTGATTAATTAATTATGCTACATTAATTAATTAATCCTATTTAAGTCCCCCTAATATCACCCCATATTTAATTAATTGATTAATCATTATTAATTAATTAATTATCTTCCTAATTAATCCATGCACACATCTAATTAAAATAAATAAATAATTCTAATTATCCTCACCCACATTTCTCTCCATGTCAATTTAGTCAATCCCACATTCCTCTCATCAATCAAATTAGTTAACTAATCAGTTAATTTAGTTAACTCTAAATCAAGTTAGTTGACTAAGTAATCAATTTATTTGACTAATCAATCGAAGGAGTTAACTAGTCAATCAGGTTAGTTGACTAATCAATCAATTGAGTTAACTAGTCAATCAAACTAGTTAACTCTAAATCAAGTCTAGTCCTTAAGATCAATCAAATCAATCTTGACCATTCATATCTTCATCCTAAAAAATTATAAATTTATCATTCCTTTGACAAATTCATCTCTCTATGGCTAGCATAAAAGCTAATCATAATATTTGTCCACCTCTGAAACTCTAAATCTTCAAATTAAATTGTTGACATGCTACCAAAGAGCTTGCACATTCATTGAACATCCACATCCCATCAAAGCAAGAGCAAATCCATTTCACACTCAATCAGAGGTTTGCATGTAATTTAGATTTTAAATTTCATATTATTCTTTTGATTTCATTTATCATTTTGAATTACCTGCTTACATTTTGGCACACTCAGTGGGAAATACCCCTTTCACATGACTTTTTAAATTTTAATCAATCTTAATAGTTGTAGAAAGTTTTGTAGGCACTGTGTGGTAGTAGCCTTTGGATATTTGTTGTTGATACATTTTGAGATTAGCATCTTGTGGAAGGCATTGTAAGGAGGATCTAATAGTTGCTACATCATAATTTATCTACTCTCTTTCTTGTCTTACTGTAGTTACTTATTTGTCCAACGTGGGTCATTTGTTTGTTTATATCATTGTTGTTTTAACATTATTATTATTCTCCTCCTTTGGCAAGATCCACATTCTAGACTATTACATTAAAATTTTGTAGGTCTATGATAGCTGCCCTAGCAATGAAAGCTCATAAGATCTTATTTCTCAATGTTCCAATATCTAATCATATGCCAATGACTATGAAGTTTTTGGCTGGAAGCTCATATACATTTAACCAGTTCATTGTGTATTGAAGGCATTGTAAAGTATACACATGCAAATCTAAAATGCCTATTGGACCCTCTAATTCACTTAGAGGGCAACCTATTCTTCATCACTCACATTCTACCATGATATCCTCTATGTTATTTTATAAGTTCTGACATTTGCAGGGCTTAACTTTGTTGATTTTTGATATATTTTCTAATTTACATGATAACCTCTAGCCTTGAAGATCCATAAACTAAGGAGCATAGATAGTTGGTATGGAAGCGATGGGAAGTGAGTAAAATGTGTAGCACCTCCTTCAAAAGATCTTCTCTATGTTTTATTTTATATCTAATATATTCTTATCTATTTATTTTCAAGGGAGGTGTGCAAACAATATATTCTACTTTAGAGTCTGCAATATATGTGGAGTCATAAATAAATTCTATTTCTATGCATGTTGAGGGATCAAATAGCTCCACTTCCTTTGTGCTTCCAGTAATTAAGCAATTTACTTGTTACATCAAAGGAACATCATGGAAGGTTTCTTGATACCTTTCTTCATCATGCAAAAATTCTCTAGTGTCACACACCTCTCCTCTTGTGTTGTCTCTTATTTGCTTTGGTGTTGCTACTTGTGAGCCACCGTCACTGTTTTGAGATACACCTTGATTAAGAACATGAGGTATATACCATATGTAGTCTACAATATTGATTTGGGTGCTATCATTTAAGGAGAATGTAATATTTGATTGGCAAGAGAAACTTGATTTCTTTGTATCAAAATATGTATTTGTTTTAGCAATTCTATCCCAAGATTGATCTAGAGGATTGATCAAGATTGATCAAACCACCCAACACAAGGCATTCAAACATGCATGAGTGAACTTATTGATATTAACAATCATGCAAAATTATATTTAATGAACATTTTTGAAGATTGTAGTAGTCAAAGTTAGAGTGGATATATAATGTAAATCCAAACAAATCCCTTGACAAAGGTTTTTTAATTTTTTCTTTCCATATGTATTTTGGAAATTATCACTACAACCTATGTATTTCATGTTTTAATTCATGCAAATAGTTCTTTGGGTTTATAAAGGTTTAGATTCATTTCAAAAGAGCTTGAAGTGCATGTAGTTGTCCACTACAACATTATTGCTCTAGGTTTTAATTGCAGGTCTTCTTGAAAGCATCATGTAATATTTTCTATTGTAAATAATGGTGAATTGGCCATTTCATATTGCTAAAAAGTCTCTACTAAGTCTCAAGGGGTGTTCAAAAAAGTTTTAAGAGATAAAGTTTTTCATATTTGCAAATGAAGGAATAACATGATTCAAATAACTTGTTGCAAACAAAAGTTTCCAGAAAATCAAAGCTAAGTTCTTTTAAAAAAATCTGCATCAAATACATTTTGAGCATCATTCATAGTTAAATTTTAATTTCATCATTCCTTTAAAAGTTGTTTTCATAAAGCTTATGATTTTCCCTTGGTAAGTTGGTTCCTTCCATCATCAATAAGCTTAATGATCTCAAGAGGGACTTGAATTCCATTAAGTAGCCTTCTGCATTTGGGCATGCTCACAAAATATTTTACGTATTCACGAATGCATTTTTGGGTTTTTGTTAAATTTCCAACTTTGTAAGGATTGTGTTTTTATCACTAATACTCTTGAGTGTAACAAACTATCATGTCACGAAGACATTAATTTTAAAAAACTACTAATGTTTATTGTGCAGCTACATGAGATGAAGACCTCAAATTAAACAAGCTAAAAATTGTAATCAAAATTGAAGTTAAATTTTGTTTTATTGTTGTTTGCTTGTACATGCTTGTGTGATTGAGTCATGTATGCTCTTATCTTGAACTATGAGGAAATATTGAGAATAAAAAATGGTTTTAGTCACTTGTGTTTCCCAAATCCATCTACGTATGCTCTTTCCTTATGTTGTAAGGTGATCTTGTGTTACGTCTCAGACTTTTGGGATTGATTTCATTTATGTTAAATGCATTAAAAACTATTGAACTCTATTTGATGAGACTTGATTTTAAAACATTATGAGGATAATACATTATTAAGCTTATGATTTAGTTACTTATGTCTATTTGGCAATGATTTTTTTTACGAACTGACATATTGACTATGGGAAATGAGTGGGATTGACTGTAGGTTTTATCGAAGGCAAGAACATGTTTCAGGTAGAGGGGACCTAGCCGTTTTTCAACAGTCAGATGGGTTTTGTCTGGTGCCCTATCACACACTCACGTAGAATCATATTTCTTGCCTTGTGGATGATTGGTCTTGTTGGCAAGAGACACTGCTAGGATTCATAAGTGTTGTCATTGATGGCAACAAATTATATCCCACACATCCGCAATACATAAATTACTCATACCAGAAGTCAGATTGAAGATAGGTTGGTCCGGTAGTCAAGAACAGAGCATATGATAGGGTTCGACAGTTGGGTCCGGAATTCTTTGATGGTGAAACCCAGTATGTTGTAGATTTGGACGAGTAATAAGGAGTATCTAAACTATTGTATTCCAAAGATTTAGCCTCCGGTGACAAAGCATGTGAAAGATATGAGCATCTAAGTATTGGACTCTAGTTAGACAGTGTAGACAGAGGAAGAACTGACCAACAGGGTATCAGACCTCAATCCAGATGTGCAAAAGGTGTTGATCAAGTAACTTAAAGTGTTATATGATTTTGGCCAACATAGGTAATGATTTCTATGCCTAAGTTTTTGGTGCGCATCATCAATCAAGTATGGATTCAGCCGACATAATAGTAACTTGCAAATATCCTAAGTGTTCTTGTTGTCAACTAGAAAGTTGTTGGAAATCCTTGATGCAGATATATATACCCAATTGATTCAAGCTTGTGAGTGTGTGGAAGCGATAAAATGATTGATTTAGTGTGAAGAAAAGCAGAGACAAGTGCGAAGGCAGTAATCCAAGCTCAGAATGTGACATAAGAGTAATACTGAGCAGAGGAAGGATGAAATGTGCTAGATTGGTATACTGTGCCTAACCAGAACTAAATTCTTGCATATGTGGATGCTATTCATCAGTTCAAACACTTTGTTATCATCTGTAAGCTTTTGTAGACAGTGAGTCTCTTGTAGGCAGTGAGCCTTTGGTGAGCAATGTGCTCGGGCAGTGAGCCCTAACTGGCAAGTGCCATTTTGTACTGCTTTATTCTTTTAACAGAGAATATAATCTTGGGTTAATCACCCCGAGGTTTTTCCTTTAACAGGGTTTCCACATAAAAATCCTTGTGTTATGTGTGTTGATTTCATTTAAGCTCTTATGGTTTCTTGTGCTTTCATGTTTTGATATACCATTGATTGATAAGATAAGAAAAGGAAGTAAAAGAAAGAAAGTTTTGAGATAACTAATTTAGCCCCCCTCTCAGTTATCTACCTTGTTTCCAACAATTGGTATCAGAGCCAAGTTCCTTAGAAAAAGCCTAACAGCTTGAGGAGGATTTGGGAATCTCAATGGATGCATATGGTATGAAAGAACAACTATAGTTTGCCTTAGAAGATCTTGATCAATCCCAATTTGAAGTCAATAATTTGAGAGAGCGATTTAAGGAGGCTGATGATTTCATCAATGACCTAAAAGAAAAACTCAGTAATTCCATGAAAAAGAGAAAGGAACTACTTCAAAAGTTAGCAGATCATAATGAATCTAATAATATTGATGAGGACCTGAATGAGAAAACACAGCTATGTGAAAAGCTGTCAAAAGAAGTTGTCATGCTAAGACATGAAATGGAATCAAGGGTTATAAAATTTACCCAAGAAATTGAAGAAAAGAGAAAGACTGAAGATAACTTAAATCAATCCCTCAAGGAGAAAATAGAAGATTGCTACAAAATGGACAGAATAATTAGACATCTTGAGTCTAATCTTGGAGAAGCCAGATACAATGAAGAACAACTTGAGAGACAGATTGACACTCTTAAACAAGATCTTGAAACTGCAAATGAATACAAAGAAAAATTCAAGATAAGCTCAGCCAAACTTGAAGTACTACTTGAAAGTCAAAAGAGGGCAGATGATAAGCATGGCTTTGGATATGAGAAAGGTGAAAGCTCTGGATCTAGTCAAAAGAACTTTGGGTCAGGAAACAAGCCTAGAAGACCTCCGGTAAGACAACCTAATGCTCAAAGATATCCATCCTTCAATGGAAGCTACTTCAACTGTAACAAATTTGGTTATAAAGCAACTCAGTGCAGGAGCATAATGAATTAGAATAATCAATCCTTCTCTGGTCAATGTTTTAATTGCAAAAGGTATGGTCACAAATCTCATGAATGCAGAAATATGCAAATGAACAATTCTTTCAATGGTAGATGCTTTGCATGCAACAGAATGGGGCATATGGCTAATCAGTGTAGATCAAGAGGATATCAATCAAATAAGCAAGGAAATGTTGTGTGTTACAATTGCAATAAATTCGGTCATATATCTAGATTCTGCAGGAGTAGAAATCATGATGGAAAAGGTCCGATGAAACACGATTAGAAACAAGACAAAGGCAAAGGTAAAGTGAATGCAGATGATATTTAGAAGGAGATGAGCAAGACTTGGGTAAAGAAGAGTGTGACGAACATTGGTGATGGGTTCACACCAGAATTTGATGTTGATAATCCTTCCAGAAATTAAAAGTGACCTCTGGCTTAGGGGGAGCTACAAAGAAGATCAAATTCCCCCAACCAGCTAGTAAGTGCCTGAATTCAGCACATTAAGTAAGAATTAGAGGTTGTGGATTAAAGGGCTTTTAGAGGTTCATCTAAAAATCATTCAATTAAAAGTTGAGAAATTTGTATATAGATTTGAAGAAGTTATGAGTAGATCCACTTCTGGCAGCTATCTGGTAAAAACATAATTACACAAATAGATCTGGTATGATTTGAAAATACAATTTTAAGGTCTGCACATTTAGAGGCATGTTTTGAAAGGCTAAAGTTATGTTGTCAACTCACTTGGATAATGATTTGAAGATCCACACATTGATTCATGAGAAATTCACTCAAAATAGGGTAACCGAATGACTTAAAGTGTGCATTTATTGCAATGGGGAATTAGGTTTTTGTGCAAGGATAAAAGGTTTTTCATTCGTCATTTACAACACTTTGCATTCATGAAGAAGAGAGAAGAGCTCTGAGAAGAGATCCTATAGAATATTCAAGTTAAAGTTGAAGATCGAAATCAAGAAGAAATTCGCTCCAGCAGTTGCATCAAACCCTAAGGCATAAAAAGGTATTTCTTTTCTACAAAATCTCTCCAAATTTCATTGCTAGAATGGCTACTTCCATGGTTGTGAATGTCACTAAGAGGCTGAGACCGAAATTCAAGAAACATCCTCACAAATCTATAGAAGTTGATCCCTTGGGTGCATTTTCCCATATCCCGTACAGTGTTTTGCATGTAGAAGATATTAGGGTTTACATTCATGCAAACATTGAAAACCTTGGAGACTTAGAATTGATGGAAATATATCATAAATAGTTAAGAAGTGAGAATTTTGATCTCAAACCAGAATTCAAGGCTCTAAAAGACAAGCACTTTGCACATTGCATATATTTCCCGTCTTTTGTAGAGGACGAATGGGTTCGGTATGTCTTGAGTAGGATGCATGATAACTTTATGTGGTTAATGAGTCCATTTAAGATAACCAAAGATGTCATCAAGATTGTAACTGGATTGCACTCAACTGGTGGGTTGCTTGCACTCAAATATGTGAAAAATCAAACTGTAACAGAAGCCACCGGATCAAAATATGACAAGAGGGCAATGACTATAGATGATATTACTGATCCGGATGTCAAGTTTGCATCAATTGTAATTGGTTATAAGATTTACCACTCAAGTAGGGAAAATTTTGTATCCGATACAACAATCTATATTGCATATCAGATGCTGAAAGAAAATGTAGATTATGATTTGTGTGAGCTTCTATTGAATCAACTGATGGAGAATCTGTAGAAGATTAAGAAAGATAAGAAAAATTCCTTCAAGTATGGCAATCTGGTATTGTGCCTATTCTTCTATTACATGAATGAGTTACCGGGATCAAAAGGTCTGATCTGGACAAATGATACCCCTGTTGCAATTCAAATAAGAGATTATTTGTATGGACTTGGTGATGCACAAGCCCGAAAGATAGCTCTCTGGGGCTACTTCAAGAATTTCCAGAGCATGATGCATGCAAGAGAAAGATTACCAAAATCAATAGTGGAGAAATACAAAGACACAGGTTGCTTCATGGTTGACACAAATCAATGCCTAATGGAGGCAATTGAGCCAAGAACTATATGGGTAATGCCCATGGGTTATGAAGTTGATGAAAACATATTGGAGGTACATGTTCAACACTTGCTAAGCCAACCCAAGGACATTGAAGCAGAGAGGTTTGACACATTTGATGAGCTAAACATAAAAATACATGTTGAATTAAGGAAGCCTGAGTCAAAAAGAAAAGTGAGGAGGGAGGTTGAAGAACTTGCTAAGAAGTTTGGCATAACAAAGGAGGTAGTAGATGCAAATAGAGAAAAAAAATAGAGAAAATTGAAAAGGAAAGGGAAGGAGTAAAGAAAGAAAGTGTTCCGGTGGAAGCCTCTACTCGGATAAGATCTACCAAGAGTTTTGCCCCTATCAATCCTGAAAGCTCCAAAACTGCTAAATCAGAAGTCAAACCATATGTTAAAGGAGAAAAGAGAAAGAAGTCTAAGGCCACAAGAACATATGTGAGCCTTAAGGACAATGAAGAGACAAAATCAGATGTGGAGGTCAAAGAATTCAAGAAAGCCAAGAACAAACCTTCTAAGAATGAAAGGATTGATGAGGAGTAGAAGACATAAGAGTTTGTTGAGAGAGCCACTCTCTCCATTGAAGACATCATTAAAGCAGTCACTGTGGATGGAAACCTATAGCCGGTAACAAAATTCTATGATGAGTACAATGAAATAGACAAGAGAATTCTTGAGGAAGCAACAGTAAGGTACCTGGACATCTATAACAAAGCTTTCATTGAAATAATTTCCTTGATTCCTAAGAGGTTAGAAGAAGTTTTGGAGTTAAGAAAAGAAAGTGCAAAAGAAAAAGACTTGGAGATCTAGGAATAGCTAGTGATATAGTTATGTCCAACTATCACTCAAAAATAAATGGACATGGTTTTCAAGGATGCCAAAGAAGAATTCTAGAGTAAAGTCCAGAATGAAGAAGCTCATGCTTGGAGAAACTGACCAAATAGCTGATGAGACAAAAGAAATTCTCTGGAGTGCCTTGAAAAGGTTCAATCATCCCATTGTAGACGAAGCAAATGAAGAGCCATCTGACATGGATGTCAAAGGATTAAATAACATTGATGAAGAGCAATCTGAGGCCTTAGACTCCTCTGTTCTAGAAGAGGAAGTGCAGAAAGAAGAGACAAATACTGTTGATGGCAATAAGCAAATCGATTCAGATGCCCCCAAAGGAAATGAAGGTGAAACTTCAAGAGACACTGCAGAAGCAGTGCAAAGTTTCTTGGACAAGGAAGTTGTGGAATTAGATGAACCAGAATTGATTCAAGGGCCACTGAATCTAGACTCTCTCTCTTCGGTTCGAATAATGAAGATAGCATCTTTTGCTCAGGCCAAAGCCAAAGGAAAACTCTTGAAATCTCATATGGAGGACTGTGAGTTGCTATGTATTGCATCCAGAGTGCTGGAGAAGATCATGCCCACATATCAGAAGGATCCATCTGCCTCTCCATCCGGTAATTTGAAGAACTTAGTTAATTCTGTCAATACACATTTTGAGTCTTTAGAAAAATCAGCAGAAACTAAAGTCCAGAAAGAGTTCTTGGGAAAACGATTTAGTGAGGTACAAGGTAATTGATAATGATAGAAAAACCCTAGACATTGGCATAAAGAGCATTGAAAACGCTCTTAAGGATGGTGGAGACATATATAAATTTTGTTCATCTTGGCCTAAAGTTGCAGAGGACATTGAGAATAAAATGAAAGAACAAGAAGTAAAATTGACAAATCTATCTTAGAATTTTGATCCTCTTACTATCTCTCTAGTACAAGAATGCCAAGCAGTTGTTATAACAAACGAAATAAAGAAACTGGTTAAGGAGAAGAAGAATTTAATGGATAGAATGGGTGAACTCAGAGGGATAATCATCCCTAAGTTAGAGTTAATGCATGATGCCTTAGCAGATACTCTAAGTACAGCCTCAACCAGTGATCCAACAAATTTGAAGAGGGTACAAGCATATGCATTTTTGTTGAGTGGACACATCTCCATTTTGGATAGGATGAAGAGAAGTTGGGCCACAGAGCTTGTAGAGTTGAAGACTACATTTGCAAATATACTTAAGTATATGTAAGTTTATCTTATGAATTGTACGTACATATGCAGCCTGTGAGGCCTACCTTTTCATTCCCTTATATTTGACTACTTTATTTGATTGTTGGTGATACTTACTAGACTTGTAGGAATGTTGATCTCGATTTGCAGGACTATTAGATTTTATGCTTTATGTGGATTATTATGTTTAGCATGATTACGATGTGATTGGACATTAATATTGATTCACTGATGAGGTTAGACATGTGATTTACATTATGATGTTATTTGGATACTATGCATGTGACTTTAGTTAGGAATTTGTTATCTAATTATATATGCGATGGATGTTTGAAATGCAGAATTTAGAATTTAATTGTAATGTGATTTCCTTGATGCTTATATGAACATGTGATTTTGTATGTGCTTGTTTCACTTTGCTTCAGCTACCATATACATGTCGGATTAACATTTCATTGGAGTGCGTAGGTGTTTCTAATGAAGCCACAAAAAATTGGAGATCATCCCACACACTGTATTGTTTTCCCGTGTGAAGCCGATCTAGTTCCAAGAGGAACCAAGATCAACTAGGTTTGCATGATGAATTTTTGTAATGTTGTTGCATGGTGTTAGTTGGGTTAGGTCTACCCTTCTGTTAATTGATTTCTAATCGAGTTGTAAGTTGTAAGGTCATTTGAATTTTATTTTTTTGAGTTTTAATTTTTGAGACACCTTTTCATGTGTTTTTACTCAACCTTTGGTGCTCAAAATGGGTTAAAATTGACCCTGGGTTGCAACCCTAGGGTCTAGGGGTCATTTAGGCTTATGTAACCTTAGGTAAACTTCCATTTGGTCACTTTAACTTCACCCTGAAGTAAAGTGACGAAAATGGAAGCTTGGGAGGGAGAGGATGAGTGGGTCAAACACTCAACCTCTTCCTTTCCTCTTCCCTAGGTTGGGGGAGTCTTCACGACCCCTTAATTATGGAGGACTCAACTCCAAACCTCTCCCACAATTGGTGAGGGTACTTTGGGGTTGAGTGATCCTTCTTAGGAGGAGAGTATTGGAGCACATTTGGCACCCACTCCTTCTTTAGCTCCACCTTTCTCTCCCACCTATTTAAGAGAGGGCAAGTGGATGGGAGAGAGACTTGGTGGATGAGTGAATGACATGTGTCACCACCCATTCCAAGAGTCTTGCTATTAGTTGGGAGGAGGAGTGAGGAGGTGACATGTGTCACCTCCCCATTCCTCAAGGCTCATGAGAAGAGCCTATTTTAATCCCTCTTGAAGGGAGGGATGGGGTTGTTGAATTTTTTGGCAATTTATTTGATTTTAATTATTTTGGGGAAAAGTTAGAGAAAAATTGGTGGCTCAACTTGGAGAAGGAGTTAGGGGAGCTCTTATCAACTATCTTCCATTTGGGCTTTATAAGGTAGGATTCAAGGCAAATTTCTTTCCTTATGTATTTTCTTTACTAGCATGTGGTGTGTGTGTGTGAGTTTCATTTTGTTGTTTCACTTTGTTGTTGTGGGTAAATTGGGTATGGGAGTTGTGAGAGCCTCTCCTACTTGGGAGAAAATGCTCAACATGTATGGGGTGGGGGAGGAGTGAACCTCCTTGGGGTCACATCCTTGGTTTCATGGAGTTTTAGCCTTGAGGGCAAAATTGTGAATTTGAGCAATGTGTATAAGAGAAAATTGTGAAATCATGTTTACATGTGTGGGCTTGAGGCCTTGAGGGATTTATGTTTTGGGAAGTTTTTGGAGTGGCACTCTTGAGTTGAGTGATGTCCACTCTCCCTACCCTGTTAAACTCACCTTGAGTGAGTTTTGTGTTGTGATAGCCATGGGAGTAATTTTGTGTTTTGGGTGTTGAATGCATTATCGTGTTGTGGTTTGAGTCTTCCTAGTGTGAGGATGACCTCCTAGCTCAGGGGTGACTCATGAGTGAGTCAATGGTAGGGAGGAGAGCAGTTTGTTGTGGCTTCTTTCCACCCCTTGTGTTATTGCAAGTTTTTGGAGCTTTGAGTTATGAAAACAATATTTCCTTTTGTGCTGTTAGTGGAACTCTTGAGAGAGTATGGCCAAGGTTGGCCTATTTGTAAATGTGTTATTTGATAGAGAGTGTTGTGCTCTCTTGAGTTGTAAAACAATAAATTTTACTTTTGAGTTGTATTTTAAACTTCTGTGTAATAGGAAATGAAAATATATTTATGCTGATTTTTACATGATATGGGTTAGAGAGAAAAGTTGAATATAAATAAAATGGTTAATCTACTTCATTGATATGTATAGTTTTGTTCAAAAAAGAAAATCCTGAAAGTTGTTGGAAATGAAATAGATAGTTTGTTGTTTTTCTTTGTTTATTTGGAAGCCTTGCTAAAATGATATTTGTCTCTATATGAAGGAAAATATAGGCATTAGTGTTGTAATAAAATAAAATAAACCTTGATATTGTGGCTAATTTTATAAAAAAAAGGTTATGCATTAGTTTTATTTCAAAAAAAAAAATGTTCATTTGCTCTATGCTAATCTGTTATAGAAAAATGTTTCTTTTGCTTTATTACATTCAAAAAAAATCTGAGTTTTAGAATGACAACTATAATTGAAAATACAGTTATATATAAACACACACACATATATATTTCCTTATTACTATTGTCATATTTTATTTAGCAATAAACTATGGCTTTGAGATGGATCTGTGTTTTATTTGTGTATATATATATATACATACATATATAAATATATATACATATAAATATAAATATATGTATATATATATAAATATATATACATACATATATAAATATATATACATACATATATGTATATATATATGTATGTATGTATATATATATGTATGTATGTATATATATACCTACATACATATATATATATACATACATATATATACATACATATATATATATACATACATACATATATATATACATACATACATATATATATACATACATATATATATACATACATATATAAATAATTATAAAACCTTTAAAAAAAAAAGAAATTTGCTGTGGACTGAACTGTGTCTAGTTTTAGCAGATCACAGTTTTAATTCAATGAAAGTAGTGTTTGGTGGGGAGGGGGGGTTGACCCCCCCCACCGCCGCTGTTTGTTTATGGGTGTGGGGAGGGGGCGGAGCCCCCACCCACACCTCACTGTGGTGGGATGTGGGTGGGGGCTCCGCCCCCTCCCCACACTCCCCCTTACCCCTTGCGAAACCACCTTTGCCTACCGCCGTTGCAGTCCCTCAACCCCCTACCTCCGTTGTCCCAACACACCCCACTAAGACCTCTCCCCTGCGGACTCTCCTCTGTCCCCATAGGCGCCGTCTGCCATACTCCCTTCGGCCCTTTGTGGCAGCAATTCCACAATCCGCCGCCATAAATTTGGCCATTCGGTCTTCTAAATCTGTATGCCTCCTTTCCTCTCTATAATATATATATATATATATATATATATATATATATATATATATATATATATATATATATATATATACCTCTAGTTTGAACTTCATTCATGGCTTCCCATCACCAAAACTTGAGAGAAGAAAATGGATAGATTAGAGAAAAGAGAATGTGAGAGAGAGATGGAGGGAGGTGTTGGGTCTGAAATTTGGTTCCAATTTTAGTCAAAATTTTATGCTCCCATCATAAAAAGTTTGATTGCTGCACTAGTAAAAGACCAAGATAAAGTGCTATAGAACATCATTCCAAGACTAAATAGTCCTATTTCAATGGACATAATGGTGGAGATAACACATGGGATATCAAGTTAGTTGTTACCATTGAAAGAGGGCAAAGATAACATATCGGCGGGATCATTGTTATCAATGAAGATAATTTAATTTATACCAATCTTATACCTCTCACCGACGGAGCTTCGAGAAATACACAAAAGGAAGTAAGTATTGGCGTAAGATTGATCATCGAGAAGAAAATCTCAAAGGTTACCGATGAACTAAGTGATACCGATGAATTTCGTCGGAAGGAGAGTTACCAAGTCACGCCAATTAGTATGAGATATTACTATCGGTGAACGCTTTACAAGACCCCCCGACAGTGTAGATCATACCGATGGAGTATTTCGGCAAAACTCTCACTGAAGCATCCTATGGAATCGAAGGAGATAATAAGCCTCAGAAGGACGTGAGCGTTGGAGTAAACATTTAATAGGTCTCTGATACTCCTGTGTCTTGGCAAAACAATAAAAGGCGCTTTCGGTATGAGTCACACCGATATACATATCCATCGGCATAGCTAAACAGGTCGGAATGAAATATATGTGTCTTATCGACTCACAGGTCACCGTGATAAAAAGTGTCGGTGACACTTCGGCAAATTCTCTCCGATGAAAGATACTAAGTGGCCATCGGGGAGATAAACATTGTTGGGTGACTTAAAAAGATTACCTTGATGGTATATCTCACTCCGATAGACATGAGGATTACACACATTGATAAGAAGTCTCACAAATAACTATATCGGTAAAACGTTAAGAAAGTCCTTCCAATAAAAGATATAAGGTGGCCATCGAGAAGACGATAAGGATCGGATAAACATAGATATGCTATCCCGATGGCATTGATCACCCCGATAACACTTATTGTCACGCACGTTGGTAAGACTCTCACCGATAGTCATATCGATGACACTCAAGAGATTAGGAAAGACTGATTTTCTCACAACGATGTAAAGTGTCTTGCCGACGCAAAATACAAGAACCCTAAAAACAACATTTAAATTTGAATGGTTAATATACTCTTCTAACATTTGAAAAATGGGTTTTATGCAGGATATTCATAGCGGGGATCAAACCATAAAACACCCGCGAAAGGAGTTTGAGCAACTGACAAATCATCGACAAAGGGAGAAATTACTTGAATAAATACATTTGTTCAAATAAATCTGTTTGGATTGTTTGATCATACATTAATTTATGTTTTATCTGGTCTTTGTAGGATAATAAAGGAATCCTCAAAGGAGATTAAGCAGAATTGCAGTTGAAGATCTTTGTTTGATTCTGAGATGGTTATCCATCTGATGATTAAGACGACTGTTAATCTTTTTGAATTTGTTTGTTTAAACAAACATTGTTGTCCGGTTATCAACCGTCACAACCATTGTAACTAGTCTGAAGCTTGTATGCCTTTCTTTATAAGAGATGACTAAGACCAGAGAGAGAGGAGAATATGAGAATATAGGGAGGAGATTAGAGATAGGATAGGAAGAAACATTATAGATTAGATTTGAACCGCACTGCTAGTTCATTTTTAATATATTTTATTTCTGGTAGACCATGTGCAAGCTTTCTCTGACGGAATCAAGTCTGTAAGCATGAAGAAGTGACTACAAATTTCAGTATCAACTATCTGTTAAATTCATTCAATTATATGACTGTCTCCTTTCAAAGTCTTCTCTATTATTCAATTTGAGTTATCAAGTATATCTTCAAGTTGTCTATACACATTTGCTATTATAGTGTAATGAGATTAATTAGTTTCTGCTTCC
Organism: Cunninghamia lanceolata; assembly: GCA_027924645.1. NCBI lineage: Eukaryota > Viridiplantae > Streptophyta > Pinopsida > Cupressales > Cupressaceae > Cunninghamia > Cunninghamia lanceolata. The sequence continues at coordinate 6,528,873 of BSBN01000739.1, forward strand.
AGAATTAAATCCTTTAAATCTATCATAGTAACTGTGAAGGCATTGTCATGGATCTGTAAGAATAGTCATATAATTAGGGTTTGTATTTTGTCTCCAGTTTTTGATAAATTTGTTACAATTGTAGTATTATTCTAATAGGTTCCTTCAAGCAAGGATAAATCCTTTTAGATGAATGCAGGTAATTTGATTTTGTCAATTGGATATATAAGTATGGAATATTAACTACTTCCTTGCAGGGTTGTACAAGTTACATACCTATTCTTTCATGCTAGGTAGTTCGAGTTTTTACCAAACAAACAGTCATTTGTTTCATAATCATATTGACTCTATATTCAATAAGGCACTGGTCTAATATTTTCATTATTACTTATCCAAATTCATTTTAGATTTACTTAGTTAGATTGCATTATTGTTTTAGTATTACAATTTAGATTATTCTTAGAATTAACTTGATGTCTTTTATTTGTTTTATAACTTGTGCCATTGTAAATAGCTAGATTTATTCTAATCTTTATCTGCTTTATTAATTAGAGGTTTACCCGCCTAGGTCTGGTAGAGCCTGAAGCGAAGGGGGGTTTAGCCATATCTACCCCGTGTCAGTTAGCCAAAAACGTCAAGAGAGCCTGGCACCCTCTTAGGGATAACGACCTGCGTTTTTGAGACCTAACAGAATTGGCGACTCTACTAGGGACAACACATAGAGAAACCTGGTAGTAGACCATGTTATTAGAGTCAGAGAATTAAAACGTATAACTCTGCTGGTGGAAGGAAAAACCTAGAAGATTGATTAGTCCTCTAAATAGAGGTGGCGACTCTACACTAAAATTAAATTGCTTTTTTGATAAAAGTGTCATAATGGATGGTAGGAGATCTAAAGCTGATGGTAGAAAACTACAATCAACCCCACCTTTAAAGGCTTCTACTAAGAAGACTGGGATATCAAGTCAGTCTCGTAATACTAATAACCAAATCTCTCCAGATGATACCTCAGAACAGACACTAATAATTCATAATAGCTTCACTCCCTTGCATGAATCAAATGAATTCCAATCCAACAGTCAGTATACTCAGTCTGATCATAATAGATCTGATGATGTCCTTGCACAGTACAGACCCTCCTTTCAGGAACAGCTTGAACATCAGGCTCAGATTGAGAAAGAGAGAACAAAAACAAGCAGAACATGACTACCAAGCGTCACTGCAACAGGGTGAAGAAGCTCAAGATGAATTCAAAGATCAGGTAACATCCACGCAAATCCTTAATAGTCAGCTAGAAGACATGAGAACTAAGGATCAGGTGCAACAAGAGGTGCTTAAATTACAGAAAAAAATTAAGTTGGCTAGATTGAAAGAAGAGGAAGTAAAGATGAAACAAGAACTACAACAAATAGAATCTAGAACTAATGTAACCAGTTCAAAGTATGTGCCTCCCCATAGGCATGGTGGACATGTTCAATTAAGCAATCAAATGGGGTTACATCAAAATGCAAGTAGTTCACATACTTCAGCAGCGCCACATGTTAGCCATGCTCAACAAAATATTCACCTCAAAATCTAAGACCGTCCAATGCACACAACCCATCTTAGCATATAGCTAATCCTCATCCACCACCTGGTCATCACCATATTCCACCTCACCATCAAAATGTAAACACGACATCCCACAATACATATAATAACCCTCCTCCACAAAATAGGCAAATGCAAAGACCTCCACCTGCAAATATTGGGAATGTGCACCAATAATATCCACCACCAGGGTATGGACATAACAATCAGTATCAACAACCTCCCCCACAACAGAATATGTATCATCAGTAATATGCCCAACCTAATATGTATCCACAACCTCCTTTTGGATATCAATATTATCCACCATACCCAAATATGCCACCTCCGAATCCTACGAGTATGGCCAAACAATTTGATTTGACTGGATATCAGCTATATCCTTATCCCATGGATAATAGTTGGAGGAACAATGTGCCTAAGTTTACAGGAAGCAGTGAATTGACTACTAAAGAACATATCAAACGATTCAATGCTTTTATATAGGACATTGGTAATGAATATGAAGATATAAAAATGAAACTGTTTATGGTATCTCTTACTAATGAAGTAAGAGATTGGGTAAATAGCTTACCAGACGCTTCAATATATTCCTTAAGAGACTTCCACAATCAATTTTTAGAACAATTTGGAAATCAATGTGCTCTAGAATTTGCTCTTCATGAATTAATAACTATTCAAAAGTATCAAAATGAACAGGTGTATGATTTTAATTTGAGATTCACTAAATTATATAATAAGGTCCCACAAGAATCCAAATTGAACAACCAAGCAACCCTTAGCATATACTTGAAAGCATTTGACCCGAAGACAGGTTATGAACTCAGGGGCAAAAGTTCTAGAACTTTGGCAGAAGCACAAAAAATGGCTCTCACCATTGAAAACAATAAAAAAGGCTGTTGGGATAATCGAAAAAAGAGATAATATAAGAGTTCCCCAGAATCCTAATCCTCCTGTAAACAAACAAGAATAATCACATAAGAATGAAAGGTCAAGACTCCATGATATGCCATATCATACGAATTGGAAAGATGGAAAGCCCGTGGATACTAACAGGAGACATAACTATGGAAAAGACACTCCTGACCCTTTGAAGAAAAATGGAGTCCATATGACAGAAACTGCTCCATGGTGTATGCCCTGTAATTTACCACACTCCCCTGATTATTGTGTGGTAGCGCAATCAATACAAAAAGATGAGACATCTTATAACCCTGAGATGGATCATCACACTATAAATATATTGGGTATCACACCTTTCACTGTTGAAGAAGATTATTCATCCGGCAAGGAAGCAGGGTATGAATATGATGTAGGAGCACAAAAATATAGTGTGAACTTAGGAGGACAAGAAGTATTTTCTGACCATGAAGAAGACTTAGGAAATTGTGGATATGACCCTAATACAACACAAAGTTACAATCAGCGAAAACCTTCTGAGGCAGAAAGAAAAGCTTTAACAATGGCTGTGGTAGCACAAGCCAAGAGTAATTACAACCTGAGAAACAGGACAGTCAATGTTGAACAAGGAACTCCTAGAAGTATATTTATAAAAAATCAGACTTCTGGTAAAAATGATAAAACTGAGAAAACACCTCATGATATACCTCCCATTGACACACCAAACAAAAAGAAGGACGGCACAAAAACTAAAGAAAAGGGACAAACAAAAGTTAATGGGTCAGAATTAAACATAAATCCCTCATTTGATATTGCTCAAGCTGTTTCTCAAATGAAAGTATCTGTGCCACTTCTAGAAATGATGAAGGTGGAAAAATATAAAAATATAGTGGTAAAGATGATATCAAATGTATCAGACCAAAAACCCGAACAACATAGTCCCAAAATAAATACGCAACAAGAATCTATCAAGAGACCTGAGTTATACTTGGGTGAAACATTAATGAAAAATCCATCTCAAGTAGATCCATTCTATATTACCTTGCTGATAAACAACAAATTAGTCAGGAATTGCATGCTTGATTCAGGAGCAGCTGTGAACATAATGCCCATGGCTGTTATGAAAAAGTTAGGAATGTGGGTGGATACTACATTCAGTAAATGTTATGCAATGGATAACAGATCTATCCCGGTTGTTGGAATCATGAAAGATGTTGAAATAAAATTAGCATTGCATCCTGAAGCCTCCTATAAAATTGACATCACTGTGGTAGATATCCCACCTAACTATGGAATGTTGATATCTAGACAATGGACTGCCGTGGTAGGAGGAAGTGTGCAACTAGATTTATCCTATGCTACTATCCCATTGGGAACACAGGCAATTAAACTCTATAGGGAGCCAAGGTATGACAACACTATAGAGAAACTTGATCCAAATCAAATGATTTGTTTCTGTGACACTGACTTTAGTACATTTAGGGTGGAAGAACAGTCTAAACTGCATAATATGGACCCAATTCACCATGAAGCCCAACTTGATGAAAATGGTGTATGGACCATGTATTTTGATGGTGCATGCAACAAGGCAGTAAATGGAGCTGGGGTGTTGTTTATATCACCATCAGGGAAAACATTCAAATATTCTTTTTCTTTGAATTTTGAGTGCACAAATAACATAGCTGAATATGAAGCACTCTTAATTGGGCTAAACATTGCTAGAAAACACAAAATCAAATTGTTAGCAGTGTATGGAGATTCTGAATTGATTATTTCACAAGTCAAAGGTAAATATTCTTCAAAAAACAAAAGACTGAAACAATACAGAAATGCAGATCTGGATGATATAGAATTGTTTGATGTTTTTTTGATAAGTTGGATAGATAGGTCAAAAAATATAATGGTTGACTTCCTCGCAAACATAGCTGTGAAAAGGGATGACATTACCTTGACAGGTATTTCAGAAGTTGAGCTCAAAACAAGACCAACTATCCCAAACAACATATAAAACTGGTAGGTTTTTGATAGTGATGCTGACTTACTCAAATTTTTGCATTGTATAGATCAATATGAGAATCAAGAGATTGATCTTAATGCTTTTGTTGAGAAGAATGATGGTAAAGAGACTTTATTTGGGAAAGAAATTGTCCAGCTTAAAACCAATAATATTCCAAAGGGTTTAGTAGCATTAGAGAGAGTTTTTGATGCGAATGATCGATCCATTTCCAAAGAAGTAACAATAAAGGAAGATGATGTGGAAGAAATAAATTTGGGAACTGAATTGTCACCTAAAAAGGTCTATATTGGAAAGAAAATAACCCCTGCAATCAGAAGCATGTTAATTACATTATTGAGAAAATATAAACATGTGTTTGCCTGGTCTTATGATGATCTTAAAGCATATAGGGAAGATTTATTTCAACACGAAATTCCACTTAAATCTGATGCTAAGCCCTATAGACAAAAACAAAGACTCATCAACCCGGTGTTAGAACCAAAAATGTATGAGGAACTTACAAAACTCAGGGAAGCTGGCATAATTAAACCTATCAGGCATTCATCCTGGGTCTCGAATTTAGTTCATGTTAGGAAGAAGAATGGAGATATTAGACTTTGTGTCGACTTTAGGAATTTGAATATTTCTTCCTTAAAAGATAACTATCCATTACCCATTATGGAAGCTTTACTGCAGAGAGTTACTGGTTGTGAGTTATTATCATGATGGATGGGTTCTCCGGATACAACCAAGTAAAGGTTAAAGAATCTGAACAATATAAGATAGCCTTTACAACCCCATGGGGAACTTATGTATACGTGAGAATGCCATTTGGCCTTACAAATGCTGGAGCCACATTCAAGAGGGCAATGGACATTGCTTTTGCAGGTCTAATAAATGATATCATGGCTGTATATCAGGATGACCTTACTGCATACTCGAAAAAGGCTGAGGATCATGTGAATCACCTTGAGAAGACATTTATCAGAGCATTAGAATATGGTGTTTCCCTGAACCCCAAAAAATGCAAATTTGCAGTTACAGAAGGGAAATTCCTTGGGCATATAGTATCCAAAGATGGAGTCTGAATTGATCCCGAAAGAGTAGATGCAATAGATAATGTTCCTATCCCAAAGACAGTCAAGGCCATACAATCATTCTTTGGACAAATAAACTTTGTGAGAAGGTTTATACCAAACTTTGCAGAAATAATTAACCCTATATCTAGAATGTTGAAGAAAAATGCAAAGGTTAGTTGGACGGATGAATGCGTAGAAGCTTTTGCATCCATAAAGAGAGCAATTAAAGAAGCTCCAGTGCTAAAATCTCCCAATTTTAATAAACCTTTCCAGATCTTTTTCTTTGCATCTTTTCATACAGTAGCGACAGTTATGTTACAAAAGAATAATGAGGGTTATGAGCAGCCTGTTTCTTTTTTCAGTAAATCACTCCAACATGCAGAACTTAACTATGATATTATAGAAAAATAAGCTTATGCATTGGTAAAAGCTGTCAAGGCATTTAGACCTTACTTGGTTGGGGCTAAGGTGGTAGCTTATGTACCAAATGCAGCAGTCAAGGATGTGTTCATGCAGAACGAGGTAACTGGAAAGAGATGTAGATGGATAAATCGACTTCAAGAGTTTGATATAGAAATTCAAATCACAAAACTAGTAAGGGGACAAGGATTAGAAAAACTGATGACTGAAACAAATCTTGAGGCTGCCCAGGTATGTAATATTGAAAATGAAGAGGACATGATAACAAGTATCAAGAAAACTCCTTGGTACACTGACATAGTGTATTACCTCAAGCACATGAGATGCCTTGAAGGATTTGATGATAATAAGAAAAGAACTTTAAAATTGCATGCTTCTAAATATGTGCTTATAGAAGGAGATCTTTTTTGGAAAAATAATGATGGTATCTTATTGTTTTGTTTAGATGAAGAGCAAGCTAAATCTTCTTTGAAAGAAATGCATCAGGGAGTGTGTGGTGGCCATTTCTCAGCTAAAACCACAGCACACCAGATATTAAGGGCTGGTTATTATTGGCCCTGTTGGCAAGAGACACTATATGGATTCATGATTATTGTCATTGATGGCAACAAAGTTCATCCCACGCATCCACAGGACATGGTGTGTCTCTACCGGAAGTCAGAGTGAAGGATGTTGTGGTCCGGTAAACAAGAACAGAGAATGTGGCGAGGTTTGACAGTCAGGTCTGGATCTCTCAGAGGAAGTATCTTGGTGAAGTGTGGATTTGGGGAAGTCAAGAGGACTACCTTGAGTGATAGATTCCAAGGATTTAGCCTCTGGTGATAGATGAAGAAAAAGATATGAATACCTGAGTATCGGGTTCCTAATTCGCAGTGTGAACAGAGGAAGAACTGACTGGCAGAACATCAGACATTATTCCGGATGTGTTACTGATGATGGAAAAGGTTCTTAAGGCATAAGTTATGTTTGGCCGACGTGATTGATGACTTCTACAAGTATATGCTTGATCCGCATTACTTGATGTGCAAGGATTCAGCCGACAGATCAGAGTTTGTGAAAAGATTGACTATTCCGGATGCTGACTTGAAAGGTGATGAAATCACTTGTGCGGATATATATACAAGATGGATTTAGTTGTGAGAAGTGTCGTGGTTGTTGGTGATGTGTGAATAAAAGCAGAAGAGCAGAGCAAAAGTAGTAAGGAAGGTCCGGTATGTGAAAGGAAAGCAGCATAAAAGAAGAGGAAAGATGAAGTGCAGTAGATCAGTGTATTGAGCCTAACTGGAACTGAACTCTAGCATATGTAGATGCTCCCAATCAGTTCAAGTATTGTTTTACATTCTTTTTGTAGACAGTGAGTCTCTTGCAGGCAGTGTGCCTCTTGTGAGCAATGTGCTCAGGCAGTGAGCCCTAATTGGCAAGTGCCATTTTGTATTTCCATTCTTCTAACAGAGAATACAATCTTGGGTTAGTCACCCTGTGGTTTTTTTCCCTTAACAGGGTTTCCACGTCAAAAATACTGTGTCATGTGTATTTCCATTTCATGGTTATGTTTGCTTATTTGAATTAATGTTGCATTGATTATTAAGAAAGTTTAGAAAGTAGAAATAATTAGGATAACTGATTCACCCCCCTCTCAGTTATCAACAATTGGTATCAGAGCCAAGTTCCTCCTAACAGAGTCTAACAGCTTGAGGAAGATCTGGGAATCCAAATGGATTCTTATGGTTTAAGGGAGCAACTCAAGACTGCCCTTGAAGATCTTGAGCAGTCAAACTCTGAAGTCAATGAATTAAAGGAAAGACTCAAACAGGCTGATGATTTCATGAGAGAACTAAAAGACAAATTAAGTCTCTCTATGAAAAAGAGAAAGGAGCTGCTTCAGTAATTGGCAAGTCAAGGTGAAGCAAATGATGCAAATGAAGAGCTGAAGGAGAAAACCAAGTTATGTGAAAAGTTATCAAAAGAAATCATTATGGTAAGACATGAAATGGAATTAGGAGTTATGAAGTTTACCCAAGAAGTTGAAGAGAAAAGAAAAATTAAAGATAATCTAAGACAATCTCTCAAAGAGAAATCAGAAGATTGCCACGAGATGGATAGAATTATTAGACATCTTGAATCTAACCTTGAAGATGCTAAAGATAATGAAGAAAAACTTGAGGATCAAATTGTCTCTCTCAAAAGGGATCTTCAAACAACAAATGAATATAAAGAGAAATTCAAGATAAGTTTTGCTCAACTTGAAGTTCTTCTTGGAAGTCAAAAGAGGGTAGATGACAAGTGTGGTTTGGGATATGAGAAAGGAGAAAGCTCCGGATTCGGTCAGAAGAATTTTGGATCAGAAAATCCAAGGAACAGGCCTAGAAGACCTCCGGTAAGATAGCCTAATGCTCAAATATATCCATCCTTCAATGGATACTGCCACAACTGCAATAACTTTGGTCATAAATCTAATCAGTGCAGAAAGAGAATGAATCAGACTAATTCATCCTTCTCCAGACAGTGTTTTAACTGCAAAAGGTATGGTCACAAATCTCATGAATGCAGAAATATGCAAACGAACAAATCATTCAATAGTAGATGCTTTGCATGCAATAGAATAGGTCATATGACTAATCAATGCAGATCAAGAGGATATCAATCAAATATGCAAAGAAATGTTGTTTGCCAAATTTGCAATAGATCCGGTCATATTACAAATTCTGTAGAAGCAAGAATCAGGACAAAAGAGGTCCGGTATATCATAATCAGAATCAAGATAAGGGAAAACAAAAAAGTGAATGCGGATGAAGTTCAAAGTGAGATGAACAAGATTTGGGTGAAGAAAAGTATAGAGAATGTAGAGGATGGATCTGCACCAGACTCTGGTGTCGATATTCCTTCCAGAAATTAAAGAGTGAGCTCTAGCTCAGGGGGAGACACAAAGAAAACCTTGTTCCCCCAGCCAGTCAATTGGTGCCGAAACTGGCATAAGAAGAGTTGCGGATTAAAGGGTTCATAAGGGAAACATCCAAATAAACTATGGTTAAGATTTGGAAGATCCACAAGATGTTTAAAGATTAGGATTGATCCGGTTCTTCAAGTCATCCGAATGAGGCAAATCAGAATAACTTAGGTCGAGCATTTATTGCAACTTGACATTAGGGTTTGCGGAGCAATATAAGGGTTTTCTCATTAAGCATTTGCTCATTCTGCATTCAAGAAGAAACAAAAAGTGAAGCTCTGCAACAAAATTCTTCAAGCTCATCAAAGATCATTTGCAAAAGTCAATTCATCTAGAAATCGATTCGGCTAACTTCGTGAAACCGAAAAGCGCAAAAGTTATTCTCCGTTATCAAATATCTCTCTCTAAATCCTTGAATGATGGGTACTCCAAATATTGTAAAAATCTCTGATAGGCCTCGCCCCAAATTCAAGAAACATCCATACAAATCTTTGGAAGTAGATCCCCTAGGAGCATTTTCCAGTGTTCCGCATGGTGTGTTGCATACAGAAGATATTAGGGTTTACATACACGTGAATATTGAAGAATTTGGGGAATCAAAGTTAATGGATATCTATCACAAATAGTTAATAGATGATTCTTTTGAGATTAAACCTCAGTATAAAGCCATCTGGGATAAGCATTTTGCACAGTGCATTCATTTCCCCTGTTTTGAAGAAGATGAATGGGTTCGGTATGTGTTGAGTAGAGTGCATGACAATTTCTTATGGTTGAATAAACCATTTAAGATCACCAAAGATGCAATTAGGGTAGTAACCGGTCTGCACTCATCCAGTGGAATACCTGTTCTCAAGTCTGTCAAGAATCAGACAATAAGTGATCCAACCGGATCAAAATTTGACAAGAGAGCTATGACAATTGAAGACATCACTGAACTGGATGTCAAATTTGCATCCATGATAATTGGTTACAAGATTTATCACTCCAGTAGGGAAAATTCAGTACCGGGAACTGCAGTTTACATAGCCTATCAAATGCTAAAAGAAAATGCTGACTATGATCTATGTGAACTTCTTCTAAGCCAACTTTTGGAAAATCTGCAAAAGATTAAGAAGGATAAGAAGAACTCCTTCAAGTATGGTGGTTTGATACTCTGCCTATTCTTTTATTTCATGAATGAGCTTCCCAGATCTAATGGTTGGGTATGGCAGAATGACAGACTGATTGCCATCCAAATCAGAGACTATTTGCATGGGCTTGGGGATGCTAAAGCAAGAAATACAGCCCTGTGGGGATATTTCAAGAATTTTCAGAACATGATGCAAGCAAGAGAGAGAATTCCCTAGTCTCTTATTGAGAAATACAAAGACACAGTATGCTTTATGGTAGAGACTGATCAGTGCTTAATGGAGGCAGTAGAACCAAGAACTGTATGGATCATGCCTATGGGGTATGAAGTTGATGAACAAATTGTGGAGCTGCATGTTCAACACATGCTAAGTCAGCCAAAGGATCCAAAGGTAGAAAGGTTTGGAACCTTTGAAGAGCTAAGTGTAAAAGTCCATGTGGAACTCAGACAACCAAAGATCAAGAGGAAGGTAACAAAAGAAGTTGAAGATGTTGCAAAAGGCTTTGGCATATCAAAGGAGGCACTTGACGCCAACAGGGAAAAGATGGAAAGCGCTAAGGAAGAGAAGAAAAAGGCAGAAAAGAAAAGTGAGGAAAGTGTTCCAACAAAATCTTCCACCCAGACCAGATCATCAAAGAGATCAGCACCTGTTACTGCTAAAAGCTCAAAACCGAAAGTCCAGGCATCCGGAAAAGGAGAAAATAGAACAAAGAAAAAGGCAACAAGGTCCTATGTTAGCCTAAAGGATGATGAGGAAACTGAATCGGATGAGGAGATAAAGAAATTGAAGAAGAAGAAGAAATCATCCGGTGAACACTCTACCGGTCAAGGAGAAGAAGAGAAGGAAGAGGAATTTGTTGAAAAACCCACTCTATCCTTAGATGTTGTAGTGAAAGCAGTCACTGTGGATGGGAACCTGCAACCTTTAACATAATTCTATGATGAATATAATGAAGCAGATAAAAAGATTCTGGAGGAAGCCACAATTAAGTTTTTGAACACTTACAATAAAGCTTTTATTGAAATTATCTCTCTAATTCCCAAAAGCTTAGAGAAAAGGCTTGAAATGAGGAAGAACAATGCTCGAGCAAAAGATCTATAAATCCGAGAATAGATAGCAATTCAGCTATATCCTTCAATTGATCCCAAGACAATGAATATGGTATTCAAAGATTGTAAGGATGAGTTCAGGAGCAAAGCAAGGATGAATCAGCTTATGCTTGGTGAGACTGACAAGGTAGCCAAGGGCACAGAAGAGATTTTTCGGAAAGCCTTCAAAAGATTTAATCTTCCTATTATAGAGGACTTGGGTACTGACCCCTTGACCACAAGTGTTGTAGAAGAGTCTTCTGAGAAAATAACAGAAGAGGTTATGAATACCGGTGTAGAAACAACTAAAGACTTGGAATCCTCTGCTCTGGAAGAGGTGGCCTATGAATAAACTAACATCACTCCTCTGGTTTCCCCTGTTGTCTCCTGATCTAAAGGAGAAGAAAGAATACAGGAGAAAGAAGCAGAGGTGAAGGAAAAAGAAGATGACAGTACCAAGGTTGCATAAGGAGAGAAGACCTCAACAGAGAAGACCACAACTGCTAGTGGTAAGAATGTAGAAGGAGAGAAAGCTCCAAGAGACAGCTCTAAGAATGCAGAAGAGAAGAAACATCTGTCTCCGGCAAGAGACACTGCAAAAACTGTCCAAGAATTCTTGAACAAAGAAATAATGGAGATTGATGAACTGGAGCTTCTACAAGGACCATTTAATTTTGATTCTCTTTCTCCGGTACAGACAATGAAGATAGCTTCATTTGCTAATGCAAAGGCTAAAGAAAAACTCCTAAAGTCTCACATGGAAGACTGTGAGTTGATAGAAGCTACTTCTGGAGTGCTAGAAAAGATTATGCCATCGTTTCAGAAGGATCCCACAGCCTCCTCATCCGGTAATCTCAAAACTCTAGTCAATAGTGTTAGCACACATTTTGATTCCCTAGAGAAGTCAGCAGAAGATAAGGTCTGGAAGGAATTTCTTGCAAAAAGATTATCAGAGGTACAAGGGTTGATAATTAATGATAGGAGAAATATGAATATTGGGATAAAGAGCTTAGAAAATGCTCTTAAAGATGGCGGAGAAATATACAAATTTTGTTTATCATGGTCCAAAGCAACTTTGGACATTGAGAAGAAAGTAAAAGAACAAGAGGACAAACTGACAAATCTATCAAAGAATTTTGATCCTCTCTCATCCTCCATAATAAATCAAGAATGTCAGACTATTGCAGTCTTGAATGAAATCAAGAAGCTGGAGAAGGCAAAGAAAAATAGAATAAGTAGATTGAGTGAGCTCAGAGGGATAATTGTCCCTAAGTTAGAGGCCATGCATGAGGCCATAAAAGAAACTCAAATCATAGCCCAGACCAATGATCCCACAGATCTAAAAAGGGCAGATGCATTTGCATTCCTGTTGAGTGGTCATATATCAATTTTGGACAGAATGCAGCAAAGTTGGGCTACAGAATTCATTCAATTGAAAACAACTTTTGCGGATATACTTCAGTATATGTAAGTATTCCATATGTATATACTTATGCAGACAAGATTTTGAGAATTTTGGTATGCGGACCCTACCCTTTGCCATTGATGTCAAAGGGGGAGTGAGGAGCAGTGAAAAATGAAGAATTCAACTAAGGGGGAGCTCCAGAAAATGTATATAAAAATAGAGCGTCAGCCAAGGGGGAGCATAGTGTAAACACTTAGCCATTTTTCACTAAGTGTTGCCATCAATGCCAAGGGGGAGATTGTTGGCAAGAGACACTATATGGATTCATGATTGTTGTCATTGATGGCAACAAAGTTCATCCCACGCATCCGTAGGTCATGGTGTGTCTCTACCGGAAGTCAGAGTGAAGGATGTTGTGGTCCGGTAAACAAGAACAGAGCATGTGGTGAGGTCCGATAGTCAGGTCCGGATCTCTCAGAGGAAGTATCTTGGTGAAGTGCGGATTTGGGGAAGTCAAGAGGACTACCTTGAGTGATAGATTCCAAGGATTTAGCCTTCAGTGATAGATGAAGAAAAAGATATGAATACCTGAGTATCGGGTTCCTAATTAGCAGTGTGAACAGAGGAAGAACTGACTGGCAGAACATCAGACATTATTCCGGATGTGTTACTGATGATGGAAAAGGTTCTTAAGGCATAAGTTATGTTTGGCCAACATGATTGATGACTTCTACAACTATATGCTTGATCCGTATTACTTGATGTGCAAGGATTCAGCCGACAGATCAGAGTTTGTGAAAAGATTGACTATTCCGGATGCCGACTTGAAAGGTGATGAAATCACTTGTGTGGACATATATATAAGATGGATTTAGTTGTGAGAAGTGTCATGGTTGTTGGTGATGTGCGAATAAAAGTAGAAGAGCAGAGCAAAAGCAGTAAGGAAGGTCCGGTATGTGAAAGGAAAGCAGCATAAAAGAAGAGGAAAGATGAAGTGCAGTAGATCAGTGTATTAAGCCTAACTGGAACTAAACTTCAGCATATGTAGATGCTCCCAATCAGTTCAAGTATTGTTTTACATTCTTTTTGTAGACAGTGAGTCTCTTGTAGGCAGTGTGCCTCTTGTGAGCAGTGTGCTCGGGCAGTGAGCCCTAATTGGCAAGTGCCATTTTGTATTTCCATTCTTCTAACAAAGAATACAATCTTGGGTTAATCACCCCGTGGTTTTTTTCCCCTTAACAGGGTTTCCACGTCAAAAATATTGTGTCATGTGTATTTCCATTTCATGGTTATGTTTGCTTATTTGAATTAATGCTGCATTGATTATTAAGAAAGTTCAGAAAGCAGAAATAATTAGGATAACTGATTCACCCCCCCTCTCAGTTATCAATAGGCCCAAGGTTTTCAATGATGCTTATAATTTTACTAGGAAATGTGAAGCTTGTCAAAAAAATCTCTGGAAGATTAAAATATCAAGGTGCATTACCCTTAAGACCTACGCAAGTTGATGCCCCGTTTCACCAATGGGGAATTGACTTTATAGGAGAAATTATGTAAAAATCAAGTGGCGGCCACAGATGGATATTGGTGGCCACCGACTATTTCATGAAATGGGTAGAAGCAGTGCCCACTAAACAAGCAACCAGCAAGGTTGTGATTAACTTCCTATTGGAAAACATTTTAACTAGATTTGGGGTACCCTTGAGGCTTAACTGACAATGGAATGTGTTTTAGATGGGATGAGTTTAAAATTTTTTGTAAATCTTATGGTATTACGATTTCATATTCTTCTCCTTACCACCCACAAGGTAATGGACAAGCTGAGTCCATTAATAAAAGTATCCTGAAAATTATAAAGAGAATGTTGGATAACAATAAGAAAATTTGGGATTCTAAGTTGAGATTAGCACTGTGGGATGATAGGATCACGGTGAAGAAAGCAATTGGCAAATCACCATTTGAATTAGTATATGGAACTCATGCCAGACTCCTGATACACAACTTGCTGCCAGTGTGTAAGTTTATTCTCCAAGAGGATTGGAATGTCTTAGAACCAATGGAGGAAAGGCTAGAACAGCTAATGGAGTTGAACGAAATGAGGGAACAAGCAATACAACAAAATAATAAAATGCAAATGCAGATGAAGTACCTATATGATAAAAAAGATAAGGTCAGAAAATTTGAAATAGGTGACATAGTGCTTATTTGGAATGCCAGGTATCAAGAAAAGGGGAAGCATGAAAAATTTGATGCCCTGTGGATTGGACCTTTTGTCATAAATGGTAAGGTAGGGGAGGATTCATATTATGTACAGAACATGTCTAGTGAAGAGCAAGAATTGCCAGTACATGGGTAGTTTTTGAAACACTTTTTCTCTTAAAAGAAACCTGAGAGAACAAAGAATTGCCAGTGCATGGACAATTCTGATTAAACTCTCCAAATGGTCTTTTCCATGCACAGTAGTTTAGAAGAATCAAATGACTTGCTTAAAGATATCTCTTATAAAGGCTTTTTATAAAGAAATAATCCAGGATCTCCACACGTCATCAAATGAAGAAGGCATTGGTCTGCTCCCCATATATCTAGGATCTTGCTATGCCCACAAGGGGCATACATCCCCAAAAAGAGCCACTGTTGGGTCTGAAATTTGGTTCCAATTTTAGTCAAAATTTTATGCTCCCATCATAAAAAGTTTGATTGCTGCACCAGTAAAAGACCAAAATAAAGTGCTATAGAACATCATTCCAAGACTAAATAGTCCTATTTCAATGGACATAATGGTGGAGATAACACATGGGATATCAAGTTAGTTGTTACCACTGAAAGAGGGCAAAGATAACATATCGGCGGGATCATTGTTATCGGCGAAGATAATTTAATTTATACCGATCTTATACCTCTCACCGACGGAGCTTCGAGAAATACACAAAAGGAAGTAAGTATCGGCGTAAGATTGATCATCGGGAAGAAAATCTCAAAGGTTACCGATGAATTTCGTTGGAAGGAGAGTTACCAAGTCACGCTGATTGGTATGAGATATTACTATCGGTGAACGCTTTACAAGACCCCCCGACAGCGTAGATCATACCGATGGAGTATTTCGGCAAAACTCTCACCGAAGCATCCTATGGAATCGAAGGAGATAATAAGCCTCGACAGGACATGAGCATCGGAGTAAACATTTAATAGGTCTCTGATACTCCGGTGTCTTGGCGAAACAACAAAAGGTGCTTTCGGTATGAGTCACACCGATATACATATCCATCGGCATAGCTAAACAGGTCGGAATGAAATATATGTGTCTTACCGACTCACAGGTCACAGCGATAAAAGTGTCAGTGACACTTCGGCAAATTCTCTCCAATGAAAGATACTAAGTGGCCATCGGG
Organism: Cunninghamia lanceolata; assembly: GCA_027924645.1. Taxonomy (NCBI): domain Eukaryota; kingdom Viridiplantae; phylum Streptophyta; class Pinopsida; order Cupressales; family Cupressaceae; genus Cunninghamia; species Cunninghamia lanceolata. The sequence continues at coordinate 6,544,796 of BSBN01000739.1, forward strand.
GAGATAAACATTGTCGGGTGACTTAAAAAGATTACCCCGATGGTATATGTCACTCTGATAGACATGAGGATTACACACATTGATAAGAAGTCTCACAAATAACTATATCGGTAAAACGTTAGGAAAGTCCTTCCGATAAAAGATATAAAGTGGCCATCGAGAAGATGATAAGGATCGGATAAACATAGATATGCTATCCTGATGGCATTGATCACCCCGATAACACTTATTGTCACGCATGTCGGTAAGACTCTCACTGATAGTCATATTGGTGACACTCAAGAGATCGGGAAAGACTGATTTTCTCACAGCGATGTAAAGTGTCTTGCCGACGCAAAATACAGGAACCCTAAAAACAACATTTAAATTTGAATGGTTAATATATTCTTCTAACATTTGAAAAATGGGTTTTATGCAGGATATTCATAGCGGGGATCAAACCATAAAACACCCGTGAAAGGAGTTTGAGCAACTGACAAATCATCGACAAAGGGAGAAATTACTTGAATAAATACATTTATTCAAATAAATCTGTTTGGATTGTTTGATCATCCATTAATTTGTGTTTTATCTGGTCTTTGTAGGATAATAAAGGAATCCTCGAAGGAGATTAAGTAGAATTGCAGTTGAAGATCTTTGTTTGATTCTGAGATGGTTATCTATCTGATGATTAAGACGACTGTTAATCTTTCTGAATTTGTTTGTTTAAACAAATATTGTTGTCCGGTTATCAACCGTCACAACCATTGTAACTGGTCTGAAGCTTGTATGCCTCTCTTTATAAGAGATGACCAAGACCAGAGAGAGGAGAATATGAGAATATAGGGAGGAGATTAGAGATAGGATAGGAAGAAACATTATAGATTAGATTTGAACCGCACTGCTAGTTCATTTTTAATATATTTTATTTCTGGTAGACCATGTGCAAGCTTTCTCTGACGGAATCAAGTCTGTAAGCATGAAGAAGTGACTGCAAATTTCAGTATCAACTATCTGTTAAATTCATTCAATTATATGACTGTCTCCTTTCAAAGTCTTCTCTATTATTCAATTTGAGTTATCAAGTATATCTTCAAGTTGTCTATACACATTTGCTGTTATAGTGTGATGAGATTAATTGGTTTCTGCTTCCAAAATTAAATCCTTTAAATCTATCATAGTAACTATGAAGGCATTGTCATGGATTTGTAAGAATAGTCATATAATTAGGGTTTGTATTCTGTCTCCAGTTTTTGATAAATTTGTTACAATTGTAGTATTATTCTAATAGGTTCCTTCAAGCAAGGATTAAATCCTTTTAGATGAATGCAGGTAATTTGATTTTGTCAATTGGATATATAAGTATGGAATATTAACTACTTCCTTGCAGGGTTGTACAAGTTACATACCTATTCTTTCATGCCAGGTAGTTCGAGTTTTTACCAAACAAACAGTCATTTGTTTCATAATCATACTGACTCTATATTCAATAAGGCACTGGTCTAATATTTTCATTATTACTTATCCAAATTCATTTTAGATCTACTTAGTTAGATTGCATTATTGTTTTAGTATTACAATTTAGATTATTCTTAGAATTAACTTGTTGTCTTTTATCTGTTTTATAACTTGTGCCATTGTAAATAGCTAGATTGATTCTAATCTTTATCTGCTTTATTAATTAGAGGTTTACCCGCCTAGGTCTGGTAGAGCTTGAAGCAAAGGGGGTTTAGCCATATCTACCCCATGTCAGTTAGCCAAAAATGTCAAGAGAGCCTAGCACCCTCTTAGGGATAACAACCTGCATTTTTGAGACCTAACAGGAGGCTAGGGTTTTCTCCTTCCCCCTCATAAGGAAATTATTATTTTACTTCAAGGCTTTTAGGGCAAAGAGAGGGTTTTAAAAGTGGTTTTAATTAATTTATTTTGTGCTTCCATTCCCCTCTTTTGTTTTGTTTTAAGAGCCTCTTTTATTTTAGAGATAATTTTAATGATGTGGGTAGTTTTATTTTTTATTTTTAAAAAGAAAGCTAATAATATTATTGTTGTTAGTGGTAAGGTAATTATTTAAATATGGTAATTTAGACTAGAGGGAGACTATAGACTATTGTCTTTAATTTAATTATTTGGAAAGGAATCTAATTAATTTATTTAATTTTGTCCCTCCAAATAATTATTGAGATGTTTTTTATTTAAAACAATGGGATTAATTAATGGCTTGCAAACCTTTATCAACAAGGTTAGTGGAAATTCAGTTGTTATTAGTTTAGTAATTAATTTAATTAATCTAGAGCGATTTTACTAGTTTAATAAAGACATCATTTTAATCCAACTTGGAAACCTAATAAGCTATCTAAATGAAGTTAGTATAACATGCTTCCGTGATCTGATCTACCAAGAAATTAGGAATAATGTAAAGAATGTAGTGATAACTCTGATTGATAGAGAACGTGAAGAAGAACAAATTGATCAAGCTTTGTTGAAAAATGTTCTGAGCATCTTTGAAGAGATTTCATTAATGAGTTTTAGATTTTATATTTAATCTAATCAACTGTTCTACCCATTTAACTAGTGTAATGTAGGTAATTTAAAACCAACCCAGTAAACTTTTGATCAAATTTAGTTTTATTATAATAAACCCTAATCACACCCGTGAGGCATTATGCTGCCAGATTTTTCTAGAATTCAGGGTTTAGCTAGGTTAGTGAAATTTAACCTTGCTTAGGAATAAATTATTGTTTTTACCGGTTATCGACTTTAGGTTTTGGTATTAAATTATATTTACTCATGCACTAGAATTTGGCTTTTGATTTTGACTTATGTCAAAATCCCATCATTCACTTAGGTTAACCTAGGGTTTCAATCGTTGATCCTAACCCTATTGGTGACGTTAATTGTGTCGCATCGACCCCCTAGTTGGCCTTCATTGCGAAATGGTATGCGCAAGTGAACGCATTACCCTGCCTTCAACTGACATGTTCACGCCTTATGCATAACGCCACCGAGCATGCTTACGTGTGCGAGGGGGTTTCTAGGGAAGCGTGGTAAAATTTTTGATATTTTGTGTCATGACCACATGACAAATGTGGACATGACACGTGTGATGTGTGTCGTGACCACATGGGAAATGTGGGCATCACACGACCTTATATAATAATTTTTGCACATTTTTGGTTTGCGGATCCCGCCCTTTTCCATTGATGTCAAAGGAGGAGTGAAGAGTAGGGAAAAATAAGGAATCCAACATTAAGGGAGTACCGGTAAGCAGTGTGGAGAGATGGAGCACAAGCAAAGGGGGAGCATCAACGACGGTAATTTTTCACTAAGTGTTGCCATCAATGCCAAAGGGGGAGATTGTTGGCAAGAGACATTGCTAGGATTCATAAGTGTTGTCATTGATGGCAACAAAGTATATCCCACACATTTGTAATACATAAATTACTCATACTGGAAGTCAGATTGAAGATAGGTTGGTCCGGTAGTCAAGAACAGAGCATATGATAGGGTCTGACAGTTGGGTCTGGAACTCTCTGATGGCGAAAGCCAACATGTTGCAGATTTGGAAGAGTAATAAGGAGTATCTGAACTATTGTATTCCAGAGATTTTGATGCAGGGACTTCCGGAGGTCATAACTTTTGACTTCGATGTGGGTTTTCTACGAAATTTTATAGGTGGATGCGTTATGAGGTGGCTAGTGGTTTCCCAACCCCCTAGTCGGTTGGACCTCGTCTTGGCACTTTTTTAGGGCTTGAAACTTTCATCTTGGCCCTCAAAATGGCAAATTCGTGTTTTTTTCTAGTTTTTTAAAAGTTGCTTTTTTTAATAACTTGAAACTCATGTTTCGAATTTAGGATGTTAGTTGGTTTTTCATCCTACCTTAGCTTTATGAGTTTTTTGGGAAAACAACTAGATTCTCAAGATATGATTGTAAAATTACCTAAAATGGCAAAATTTGACAATTGTTGAAATCTGCCAAAAAAGGTAATTTTTTGTTTTTTCATTTTCTTGGATATAAGAGAGTTTTCTCTCATTGTAGCAGCAGAGTTGATGAATAGAAGTTTTTTTATGTTCCAGTCTTCAGATATTTGGCTCTCACATGATTAATGGCAAAAATGTATTGAGTGTATGTTGTGCGCTGCATCAGATTTAGCCTCCGGTGACAAAGCATGCGAAAGATATGAGCATCTAAGTATCAGACTCCAGTTAGACAGTTCAAATAGAGGAAGAACTGGCCAACAGGGTATCAGACCTCAATCTAGATGTGTAGAAGGTGTTGATCAAGTAACTTGAAGTGTTATATGATTTTGGCCGACATAGGTAATGATTTCTATGCCTAAGTTTTTGGTGCGCATCATCAATCAAGTATGGATTCAGCCGACAAAATAGTAACTTGCAAATATCCTAAGTGTTCTTGTTGCTGACTAGAAAGTTGTTGGAAATTCTTGATGCAGATATATATACCCGATGGATTCAAGCTTGTGATTGTGTGGAAGTGATAGAATGATTGATTAAGTGTGAAGAAAAGCAGAGACAAGTGCAAAGGAAGTAATCCAAGCTCAGAATGTGATAGAAGAGTAATACTGAGTAGAGGAAGGATGAAATGTGCTAGATCGGTATACTGAGCCTAACCAGAACTAAATTCTTGCATATGTGGATGCTATTCATTAGTTCAAACACTTTGTTATCATATGTAAGCTTTTGTAGACAGTGAGTCTCTTGTAGGTAGTGAGCCTTTTGTGAGCAGTGTGCTCAGGCAGTGAGCCCTAACTGGCAAGTGCCATTTTGTACTTCTTTATTCTTTTAACATAGAATACAATCTTGGGTTAATCACCCCGTGGTTTTTCCCTTAACAGGGTTTCCACATAAAAATCCTTGTGTTATGTGTGTTGATTTCATTTAAGCTCTTATGGTTGCTTGTGCTTTCATGTTTTGGTATATCACTGATTGATAAGATAAGAAAAGGAAGTAAAAGTAAGAAAGTTTTGAGATAACTGATTCACCCCCCTCTCAGTTATCTACCTTGTTTCCAATAGGTCTAACGTATGCGACTGTTGTTTTCTTGAAAATGTCTTTAAGCATGATTCGATGCCTGAACCGTAAATTAAATAAGCTTGTCTTTGATTTTATAGATATAATTAAATAGTATTAAATTCTATTGAATTATTATAAATGCTATTTATTGTATATATATATATATATATATTAGTTGTGAAATTATTCAAATATAAATAAATATTATATTGCCAATTAAGAGAAAAGAAAATATAGATATACTTTTCCTTATAAAAAAAAAAGCTATAAATAAATATATTTTTATTATAGAATTATAATTCTGTTTTATTTTTATAGTAATTATTATTAAAAAAAGAAAGAAAAGAAAATAATCAGCATGTGTAGCATGCAAAGGGAGTCTTTCTTTTAGACAAAAAAAAGAAATTTGCATGACGTGGTCGAATGGAAAAAAAAGAAAAATTAGGGTTTTTGTAATAATAAAAAAGAAAAGAAAAAAGAAAAAGAGGATATTTAGCATAGGAAGAAGGAAAAAGAAAACAGATACATATCAAGTAGCAACCAAAAAAAATGAGGGAAGAAAAGAGGAAAAGAAAAGAGTTCAGAAGCTCAAGGAAAGATCAACATTCTTATCTTCTGACAAGCGCCCCACTTCAAGTATTTTCCTTAGGTTATTTCTTTCAACCCCTTAAAACATCTAAATCTCCTTGGATCGGCTTGTTATGCCATTTGTCGGCGGTTTTATCTTGTTTAAATCTAGTTTCTCATATTTGTTTTGGTCTGCAAACCTTGATATATTGGCCTCTTTCAAGCACAATGGCCTCTTTTGTTCGGCCTGAGAATCATTTTTAAAAGCAACCTATTCTTATCTACATTGAACGACCTCTATATCTTTATGGTGGTCTGTAAATCAGCCATCTTTCCTTTATTTTGATCTATTTTTCCTTTGAACGAACTCAGAAATTTTATATGACCTACAACATTCTTTAGATATGCTTTTTCATTCGATTGACCTCTATATTATTTGGTTTATTTTTTGCATAGACTCGACCTTTGTTTCGTTTGGTTGCATGTATTCAGCCTTATGTCAATACAAAATGCCCTCTGTTATTCTATTTTGTTCTACTTTTTAGTAAATCGACATCCACTATTCGATCTGGAAGGAGTTTATGTGGTTCGTATATTGCTTGTTGTGCCTTATTGATTAAGTCACGTTTGTATGATAGATCAATGACTCTGTAGTCGCTTCGATTTGGCCTCTGCTTATCGCTTATGATTGCCTCTATTTCATTAAATCAGTCTGCCTTTCTTGTATTCGGCTTTTTATAACCCTTTTATCAGTCGTTTTTACCTTAATTCAAATCTACATCCCCTTATATAGTCTTTTGTATTGTTTTGTTTTGCATCAATCCTTTATAGTCAACATTTTTAGATGAAGTTAGCCTTGATGCCACTTCAATTGGCCTTTCAACCTTAATTCGGTTTGTATCCTTAGCTCTTATGTATTTCAAATTCAGACTCTGTATTTTTTATATTAATCTGCAATCCATTAAAATTAACCTCTGATTGTCTTTTTGGTCTACACATTGTATACCAACTCAGCGGCTCTGTTTATCCTTTTTGGTCTACCTTTTCATGCAGATCGGTCTCTTAGCACGTATAATTGCCTCTGTATTTTACTATTGATCTACAATTCTTTTAAAACTATCTCTATAAATCTACCTCGAATTGAATCGTTATGATGATCGACATTTTTTGGTCTCGTAAATTATTTATAGTTAGCACCCACTTGTATAAAACCTCTGTATGTTTTGTCTTCTTGAATGGATAGGTATATATGATTGAGCTCGTTTGTCTAATCAAGAAATTTTTATGACAAAAATATACATATTTAATTAACTTTGCTTATTAACTTACTAATGGTTTAATATTTTTCTTTTATATAGTCGAATATATCTACATGAGCCTATTTTATAACTAAAAGTTAGATTTGCCTTTTAAAAAAAAAAGTAGATATATATAAAATTAAATGCCCCTGTGTGACTAGAAAACATGTTGAGATATACCTTATCGCTTACTTATGGCGGTTAAAACACTATATTCACCTTGCAACAATGAAGATACAAATTGAATTCATGAAATGAACATATATAATTGTATAAATCAAACCGTGTTACTTGCATAGAAAACTAACTACCTGTGAAACAAACAACTATTGAAATCATCTAAAACAGATTATCTTTTCTTGTGCTATTGCATGCGTGAAAGAAGTTCTATTTTGTTGTAAAATCTATTTGAAAAGCGAATGGCTATTTTTGTTTATCTATGTACTGTTATTTTTGGGAAGGTTACATTTCAGGGCGGGTGCCGAATATGGGGAAATAGGGAAGTAGGTTTTATTTTCAAAACCTACACACCATTAATCAGTTTACACTTTGGCCAAAGTTAATATTTGATGTTAAAATAGATGTGTGTACCATTGAAATAGATGGATTGTATGCCTAGTTTATGTATTTATTTCCCTACCATATTTTGTTAATGTGATGTTGCATTCAAGTTAGGGATGCATTTAGGTTAATAGGCACACACCAGATTCCACCTTGCCACTTGTTTACAGGTTGCTAGGCCCTTCGAATAGGGTTGGGCATTCTTGAATTTGAAGAATACCGGAGAAGTGTAAGCTTCGTGGTTGGGCGGAAAAGCACCTGAACCATGTTCTTGTTCTTCAACGCCGCAGATGACCAGTTGGTCGATGGCGGTCGAGGATTGATCTATATTGGATTCTACTTGTTCATGTTGACATTTGTGTTACATATTGAAACCAAAATGAATTGTAAGGTGATAAAGCCATTATTGAAACTTGTGTATATTTATTACTTCATGAAGCTCTATAATTGTACTTGCGAAAGATGAATTGTAACGTGATTGTATATCAAATTTATGAATGAAATCTTACATTGACAATGAATGCTAATTCTATCTCTTTTCACTTGGCAATAAAATTGAAGTTACTTTGCTTACTGTTACTTTAACTTTGATTTTGGTTATGTATTTGTTTTGGAATTTTGGTACTTTACATTTGGTATCAGAGCAAGGTTCTACACTAGGCCTTTTTGGACTATTATGCCAAAGTTGTAAACTTCTTACAGATCAATCCTTATGAATACTAGAAACTCAAGACGTAGGGGAGCAACCCTAGGATCTGGTAGTGACCTAAATGCAAGAAACAATGAAGGAGCCAATGTAGGGAACAATATAGGCACTAATGAAGGAGCCAATGTAGGAAGCAATGCTGGAAATAATGAAGGAAACTGAAGCGAGGCAAACAATAATAATGGACAGAACAATGATGGATAGAATAACCGATTGGATCAAATCCTTTCTCTCTTAACTCAAAAAGGGACCCGAATGAACAATTTGGAATAGGAAGTTAGGGGAATAAGAGGAAATTAGGATGAGGAATGAAGGGAAGAAGCATGAGGCCTAGAAGGTGAAGTGAATGTGAACAATTGAGACAAAATTGCTGAGGAGTTGGGAAAGGACCTTAAAAAGGTCGCCCCTCCTAAGTTTGATGGTAAGACTATTGGTGACAGAGCTGAGGCATGGATAATTGATATGGAAAAATATTTTGATCTCTGAAACATGTCTGAGGAAACTAAAGCAATATGGGGATCTTACCAGCTTACTAGAGAAGCAACGACCTAGTGGGACAATGAAAAAGCAAAAAAGAAACTATTACCTGGGGTAGTAACGTGGGACTGCTTCCTCAAACTCTTTAGGAAGAGGTGGTTACCACAACTTTATTTTGATAAAAAGATGACAGAATTTCAAAACCTAACTCAGGGAGGTATGACAATGACTCAGTATTGGGAGAAATACTCGCACCTGTTGAAGTATGTTCCACAATATCAGCTGGATGAGAGGTTCAAGATCCAAAAGTTTATCTTGGGTCTAAGACCACAAATTAGAGCAGAGGTAGATATTCATAACCCCTTGACCATGGACAAAGTGTTTGAAAAAGTGACTAAGCAGGAGCAGAAATTACAGAAGATTGCTAATTACCGTAAGAGTCGAGATGTGAAATATGGAAATAAAAGGTTTCAGAATGATAATCACAATCAGAGTAGAAACAACAATCAAGGAAACAACAAGTGTTAGATTCAAAATCTCAAAAGAGGCAACAATTTTTAGGAAAGGAACAATGGAAACCAAGGTGGGAATAATAAGAAAGGCAACTTTGGCAACAATAGTAACAATAACAGAAGAGACATACCACCTAGACACAAAGGACCCCAAGATGGATGTTATACTTGTGGTGGAGAGCACTACGCTAGCGCGTGTCCTCAATGATTAGCAAACTTGAGAGATGGGAATCGACTAGGAGTTCCACAACACCAAATTCATGTGGCTATAGATCATCGTCAAGCAGATTTTCAAGCGACACCCATTCAATTATCCAGTAAGCTCTTTGGCCTTCCAGTTTCTATTTTAATTGATACCAGAGCTACAAAATGTTTTGTAGACCCTAAAATTGTAGCTAAGATCTGTAAAACTGGGACACATGGCAAACTCTTGGATGGTGCAGTATGGTAATAGTGCAGAGAAAAGAGTAGACTCCTATCTATTATGTAGTGAATTAGATCTCCCAACTTTCCAAACACAAGTCAACCTTTATGTTGCACCTCTAGGATCTTATGACATGATTCTCAGAATCAATTGGCTATCTAAGAGTAAATCCTTAGTAGACTGTGAAGAAAAAGTAGTGAAATGCCTTGATGACTATGGGAATCAGGTAGAGATTCTTGGTTCTAGGACACCCCTTATGCTAAGACAGATTTCAGCCATGCAATTGAAGAAAGCTAAAAGAAAGGGTTGTTCAATCTATGTAGTCAAAATAAGAGATATTGATAATTAGGAACTGTCCTTTGATAAATATCCTATCCTTAAAGAGTTCCAGGATGTCTTCCCTGATGAATTGACAGAACTACCACCAAAAAGGGAATTTGATTTCTCAATAGATCTTGTGCCTGGAATAGAACCGTAGTCTAAGGCACCCTACAAAATGATAACAATAGAACTGTATGAGCTTAAGGAACAATTAGAAGAATTATTGAAACAAGAGTTTATCAGACCTAGTGTGTCACCTAAAGAAAAAAGATGGAACATTGCAGTTGTGCATTGATTACAGGATGCTCAACAAGGTGACTATAAAGAATAAATATCCACTCCCAAGGATAGATGAGTTATTTGATCAGATGAAGGATGCAAAGGTATTCTCCAAAATAGACCTTAGATATGTTTACCATTAGTTGCACATTAAGGATGAAGATATTTCTAAAACAATATTCAGAACTTGTTATGGTCACTATGATTTCATAGTAGTACCATTTAGGTTAACTAACGCACCTGCAACATTTATGAACTTGATGAACAATGTGTTCAGGGATTTTTTGGACAAATTTTTGTTGGTCTTCTTGGATGACATTCTAATTTATTCTATGTCACTAGAGGAGCATGATAGACATTTGAGGATAGTCTTGCAGCACTTGAGAGAGCATAAATTTTTTGGCAAGTTATCTAAGTGTACGTTCTACCAGAGTAAAGTGCACTATCTTGGCCATGTGATTTCAGCAGCTGGGATAGCGGTAGATCCAGAAAATATCAAAAATAATGGAATGGCCCGCACCACAAAATGTGACTAAGGTTAGAAGCTTTATGGGGCTGGCTGGATATTATAAGAAATTTATAGAAGGATTATTGATAATTGCAGCACCAATAACCTCGTTATAGAAGAAAGGTAAGAAGTTTGACTGGACATACAGATGTGAGCAAGATTTCCAGCTCTTGAAGGAAAACTCACGACAACTCCTATTCTAACCATACCTGATCCAAATGGTCACTTCACAGTGATAACAGATGCTTCTGGTGAAGGTGTGGGAGGAGTGTTGATGTAGAATGAGAAAGTGGTGGCGTATGAATCCATAAAACTAAAGTAGCATGAGTTAAACTATGTACCCCATGATCTTGAGTTGGTCTCCATTGTTCATGCACTCGAGATGTGGAGACACTACCTCTTGGGTAAGCCCTTCGAGTTGAAGACGGATCATTTGGGGCTCAAGTATATCTTCACCCAACCTAATCTCAATGCACGATAGAGAAGGTGGTTAGAATTCCTTAGTGAGTATGACTTTGGAATTGAATATATAAAGGGGAAAGAGAATAGGGTCGCAAATGCTCTTAGTAGGAGAAGACATCTGGCTGCCATGGTGACTACCAGATCCAATCTTAGACAACAGGTGATCTAGAACTTGCAAGGAGATGAACATTATGATTGAGTTAAACAAGCATTAGAAGCAGATCCCTCAGATCATCAAATCATCAATTTGATGGGTATGTGATTGAGTCAGATGGGCTTTTGAGATACTAGGGAAGGATGTATATTCTAGATTTAGGAGAGTTGAGGAAACTAGTTCTCGAGGAGGTCCATAGTGCACCATATTCAGGACACCTAAGAGTGACCAAGATGATGGAAGGGTTGAGACCATTCTAGTTTTGGCCTAAGCTTAAGAAGGACATAATTGAGTTTGTCGCTCGATGTTTAGAGTGTCAACGCATCAAGGTTGAACATGTCCATCTTGCAGGACTTCTTTATCCACATAGTGTTCTAGAGTATAAGTGGCAGGTAATTAGCATGGATTTTATTTAGGGATTGCCCATTTCCAAGAAACGACATGATGTCATCTTGGTGGTGGCAGACAAATTGACAAAAGTAGCCCATTTCATTCCCATAAATCTGTTAGACGGATCATTGACCTTAGCTAAAAAGTTTGTCCAAGAGATCTTTCGACTACATGGAGTGCCAAAGACGATCATTTCAAATCATGACACTCACATGACCTCTAGGTTTTAGACCACTCTTAATGTAGCCTTGGGGACTAAGTTGAATTTTAGCATGACTTATCATCCTCAAATAGATGGTTAGACGGAGAGTGTCAACCAGGTAGTGGAAGATCTTCTAAGGATGTATTGTATGGATCAACAATATAAATGGGAGGAATATCTAGCATTGGTAGAGTTTGCATACAATAATTCATACCATGCATCTTTAGGGATGGCACCATTTGAGGCTCTCTATGGGCGTAAGTGTAGGCACCCATCAGTTGGGACAAGGTTGAAGATAGAATAGTGATTGGACCCAACGTGTTAAAAGAAATGGAAGATCAGATGAGGCTAATTAAAGAGAAATTAAAGCAAGCCTTAGATCGACAGAAAAGTTATGTAGATAGAAACAGGACTTTCAGGTCTAATTCTCAGTAGGTGACAAGGTTTTTCTAAAAGTCAAGCCACACAAGAGTTTGATTACGTTTGGAAAGGCATCCAAACTCACTCCCAAATTCGTAGGACCTTTCAATGTTCTTGATGTGATCAATCCAGTTGCATATAGACTTGCTCTGCCACCAACTCTCACCAAAATCCATAATGTTTTTCATGTGTCGTTAGTCAAACCTTATCATCATGATGCATTGCATATTCTTGATTGGCATGCTCTGCAGGTGCAGAATCTAGGAGTGGTGCTAGTGGAGCCCATTCGAGTCTTGGAGAAGTGCAATGTTAAGTTGCGTAATAGAGACATAATGCAGTATAAGGTCTAGTGGGACTAGTATTCAGTGGATAGTGCCACTTGGGAGGATGCTATAGAGATTGATACATCATTTCTACATTTGAGAAATTAGAATAGTTGCTTTTATTTCATGTATATTAGAGATACTATGATACTTTGATGATGATACATTTGATGCATTAAGTAGTGTTAGTATGATACTTTATTATTTTTTAGGATGAAATAAGACATCGAGATGATGTCTCTTCCAAGTGGGGAAGGATGTCATGTCTCAAACTTTTGGGATTGATTTCATTTATGTTGAATGCATTAAAAACTATTGAACTCTATTTGATGAGACTTGATTTTAAAACAATATGACGATAATACATTATTGAGCTTATGATTCAGTTACTTATGCTGCTTTGGCTATGATTTTTTTCAGAACTAACCTATTGATTGTGGGAAATGAGTGGGATTGACTGCAGGTTTTGTCGAAGGCTAGAACATGTTTCAGGTAGAGGGGACCTAGCCATTTGCCAACAGTCAGATGGGTTTTGTCTAGTTCCCTATCACACACTCACGTAGAATCATATTTCTTGACTTGTGGATGATTGGTCTAACGTATGCGACTGTTGTTTTCTTGAAAATGTCTTTAAGCATGATTTGATGCCTAAATCATAAATTAAATAAGCTTGCCTTTTATTTTATAGATATGATTAAATAGTATTAAATTTTATTGAATTATTAAAAATGCTATTTATTGTATAAATATATATATATATATATATATATATATATTAGTTGTGAAATTATTCAAATATAAATAAATATTATATTGCCAATTAAGAGAAAAGAAAATATATATATACTTTTCCTTATAAAAAAACAAAAGCTATAAATAAACATATTTTTATTATAGAATTATAATTCTATTTTATTTTTATAGAAATTATTATTAAAAAAAGAAAGAAAAGAAAATAATCAGCACAAAGGGAGTCTTTCTTTTAGACAAAAAAGGAAATTTGCATGAGGCGGTCGAATGGAAAAAAAAAGAAGCAAAATTAGGGTTTTTGTAATAATAAAAAGAAAAGCAAAAAGAAAAAGAGGATATTTAGCATACGAAGAAGGAAAAAGGAAAAAGAAAATGGATACATATCAGGAAGCAACAAAAAAAAATGAGGGAAGAAAAGAGGAAAAGAAAAGAGTTCAGAAGCTCAAGGAAAGATCAACATTCTTATACAACGCCCTAATTCAGGTATTTTCCTTAGGTTATTTTTTTTGACCCCTTAGAATGTCTAAATCTTCTTGGATCGGCCGATTATGCCATTTGTCGATGGTTTTATCTTGTTTAAATCTAGTTTCTCATATTCGTTTTGGCCTGCAAACCTTGATATATCGGCCTCTTTCAAGCACAATGGCCTCTTTTGTTCGACCTAAGAATCATTTTTAAAAGCGACCTATTCTTATCTACATTGAACGACCTGTTGATGGTGGTTTTAGCACACAACAATGCAGGTATGATTGCTGGTATCACACCTCTCTTGAAAAGTATCCTACCCTAGGTAAGACTACTCCAAGGTTTCTACAGCTAGGTCTTAGCTTGCCTGGAATCTCTCAGTTGGTATGCTCTAGTTGTGTCTACAATGGGTCTTACATGCAATCTGTAGATCTTCAAGTTTGGAATAACAAATACACATAAACTCTTTTATGGCTTTTAGTTGATAAACAATGTAAAATGCTGCTGGAATTCCTAATCTAACAACTAACAATGGTTTTAAAGAAAATGCAAAAGGTTAGGGTTTTAGAAGAATCCTAAGTGACATTCACAATGCACAGGCTACCTTCAATAGACAAATACTCTAGAACTTTTAACCAATTTCCTGAGTTACCAAACTGAAATGGGTGTTACAGTGCTGCAGAAAATGATGCTATCTTCAATGGAAGTCAATAGATTTTTAGATCACATTCATTTGTTAAATACCCAATAAATGGCAGAACTTAACTTGTGAAATGCAATTGAACTTTAGCACAAACAATCAGCCCAGACTAACTTTACACAGCTATCTACCATCAGCAAATAACTAAAAGTATGGACTTAGAGTATTCATCAGATACTTCAGCAAACCATGAACATTATAGAAGCACAACTAACTACCTATGGGAGAGCAAGAAGCAAACCATGAAAACCAAAATGAGCCAACATAAGACACAAATTCCTAGAATTACTGCAGAAACTTGCTTTGTATTACTTCAAATGGCATAGAGTCAACAATTCGGCATCAAATTCTCTCTTACAAATGGGAGAAAAGGATGGCCCTTTTATAGAGAAGGCACCATACCAAGTTTTTCAATAGACGGTGGATATTAACCCGACATCGACGGTCCAGATTACATGGCATTTAACGAGATACATCAGTTTGTTACATTTTTGAATTTACCTTTGTCTTGTAGGAAAAAAATAAAATACAACTTGCAAATACATTGAATCTAGACAAAATGGATACCCATTTGGTTGTACATGATGAAAAGTCAATTTTCAAGGCCTAATAAAGCCAAAATAGAGTTACTTGATGCTTGAAAACTTGAGCTGATGTGGATTCACGGGATTCCAAGTGTTGAATGGACCAATAGGAGTATGTGGCACATTATTAGTGAAGATATATCCAACTTGATGCTTGCTGGACTGATTCTCAATGACTGGACTGTTGGAACAGTTGTATGCATGTCTTGGTGATCCAGTCCATGGTCATTTGAGTGGTATTTTTGGGAAAATATCAAAAATATAATTTTTGGTATTTTTTACATCGTAGTAAATTGCATTTTCGGAGGCCTTCGGAGCGGAATGGGGGCTCGAAACCTCTAATGCCAAGCAACTCAAACTAGATAATTAGTTTATCTTTCTAACAAGTCCAAGAAGTTTGAATTCTAATAAAATAGCTAGGAGTTATGACCCTCGGACTGGATCACTTAGACATGGGACTGGATCTGCAGGAACAATAGTGATTTGGCATGATATTCTATGTATTTTAGCTCTTGAGACTCATCTTTATCATCTTGGACATTATACTGACTTCCTTTTGCATGTGCAACAACAATTTGGTTGATAGAATGTCGATTCTGCATCTCTGGATCAGTAGGGTACCTCTGTATGTTCATCCTTCCAAGATGGCTCCAGTTGGTTCCTTTGTGCTCTTAGGCCTACAATAAACAAGACCATACATCAATTTCATCATAAACAAGTCATTTTCCATCAATTTGGATCAAAACATGTCCATTTGCAGTCATGGATCAGTAAAAAACAACTCATTGTCAATGTTGCTTCCCTATAGACAACTTCATAAATCTAGTGATTTTTGCATGATTTTCTGCATTTTTTTTTACCATTTTCAAGTACCCATTTGGCCAATACATTCATCTAGGAAGTTTTTGCAGTCATTAGGATCCATTTGTAAACTTTAATTTCATTTTTTTCTAGCCTTTTCTGTAAAAAAATGAGATTTTTGAGGGTCATAGACTTTTCATGTGTAGTGTCATTAATTATCATAAAACGTGCCAAAAATCTACACAAACTTGATAAAATGTTCATCATGATGTGAAAAATAGATATGTAATTCAAATCCATCAAGGAAATCCAAGTTGTACCTTGAAAAACTCAATTTTTGGGCCAAAATACCAAAAAGCGCTGATTTTGGGGTTTACCGACCTAGCGGGGATTTTGGGGTCTACCGACTAAAAGTCGGTACAATGCAATTCTAGCGCAGGTTGGAGAGGTTATTTTTAGTGCAAAATACTTTTGCGCTACTTGTGGGTGCCACCGACTTGCGCGAGTTTGAGCTCAGACCGACTAATAGCATCTCATAAGGTCAGTCAGGGTGGATTGCAACGCAAGTTGGTAAGGTTAATTTTTAGCACAAAACATAAAAGGCTTAGTCAACCGGGATTTTCAATGCAATTGACTAGCGTGGGTTTTAGCACTGAACAATTTGAGTGACTTAAGTTGGTGGAAGGCCATTTCAACACAAGTTTGCGAAGTGGGTTTTTAGCACTAAGGTCGGTAGAGGCTGTTTTTAGCGCTAAAGTCAGTAGAGGCTATTTTTAGCGCTTTTGCAGCTGGGGTCATTTTTAGCGCTAGATTTTGAATTGGCCAAGGTGAAAGTATATTTAAAATTTCTTATACTTTAAATATTTTTAAATATACTTTCAGGATGTTTGAGATAGGTTCCAGATCCATAGGATTTCATATGCAGATTCTAGAATTTTGAGTTTCTGCCAGATTTTAGACTTAGCCAAATCAGGGCTTCAGGACCATGTATCAGGGTGAAAGCATATGGACCCCTTAGTGAAATCTAGTGGAATTTGACATGATTTTGCAACTCTAAGACCTGGAAACTAAGAATTTCAACATGAAACATCCTGTAGAAGCACTTTCAAGGGCAATATCTAGTGACACAAGATTTTAGAGCAAAGTGCAGTAATACCCAATTTTAGCGCAAAAGGCAGACCACCCAAGACACCTCCAAATCAACCATGCACAACATCAAATGACTCCAAACATGCAAAATACTCAAATCTGGAACAAGTCCTGCACTCTAAGCACAAATTCACTTTCTCATCATCATAAGGCAAAAAAGTTGAGACTCCAAGCCAAAGCAAAAGAGGGGGTCTCCAGTTGGCAAAATGGGGCATGTGTTCAAGACACAACAAATGGCGACTCTGCTGGGAAATACTCTAGAGCATTTCAATGATAAACTTAAGTTTCGAACCTAGAATCTCTATGTTTCCCACACATTAGATGAGAAAATATGATATCTTATCAGAGAATCAAAGACCACTAACCACTGCAACCATCCATATCTTGAAAACCTGAGTGTGTGCAATTACATTCATTCTCATCCCTTGGTAACTAAATTCATCCAAGATCCTTCATGCTAAGCTATGAAGGTAGGATCATTCTACCACCACGAAAATGCTGTAATGTTGAGATATGATGAACCTTCAAGTAGTAATCCTTCTGCAGTGATACATTTCTTGATAATATCTTTGATGATCTCTGATGCTAATACTCTTCAAATGATATTCTTCATATGAGAGTCTTCAAATGATAATCTTTATATTGATACTTTGTAGTGGGTCTGGTGTTGAAAAATACCTTTTATTTTTACCCAGTATAGGCTAGCAGTACTTAGTATCGTTTGCCACTCTCATTTGGATCCATAGTACTGGTGTGGGTGGTAAAATGGGAATCTAAACTTTTTTCACTTAACACAAGATCACCTAGACTTACTTATCTACTTTAGGATTATTTTAAGTGTAAGCAATATATGGTTAGAAAATACTTCAGGTGCACCAACTAATGACTCATTTCCAATGAACAGACATCATACTCCCTGGTATAACAGTGGAACCCACATCAAGACTAAGTGGAAACCTTGGCTTCTCAAAGAAATATTCCAAATTACTTACCCAACAAAGAAGCACTTGCAGGGCTGCACAACTGCCACCACATTCGAGAAATAGAGAATCCAAGCAAAGCAAGCACATAAGTGAAAAGAAAAGCAAACTACTCTGACCAAAGCAAAACAGACAGAAAGCAACAACTAACAACTAAAAACTAAAGAAAAGACAAAGCGAAAACTAAACTAGAAAAGCAAACTACTAACTAAAACCTAACTAGAAACAAGCAAGACTATGTACAAAAGCTTTAGACAGCAAGCATTAACACTCCCTCATGTCTTATTTCTCAGGACATGTGGGAGTAACAGGGTGCGGATCAGTGTCCTAAGTCTAGCAAATTCATCCTTGTACTCTGAAAAGTGAGGTAGAGGCATGCTAGGTTCATGTTCAGAGTACCAATCATGCAGTATCAACAATTGGGGGAGTTCATTAGGGCCATTATGCAAGTTGTCTTACCTAAATCACCATAATCAAATTGATAACTACTGAAACTAAGTGGGAAGAAGGAAGATACAACCTAATTTGTAGTACCATCAGTCAGAGATGCAAGTTCTTCACCTTGTTGCATTGTACTATTGACTTGTGCACCTTCAGGAGTTTTCAGCTCATGTAGGGTCATATCATGTGCATCGGATAGTTCTGGGTCACTGAATGCTGTAGCAATCTCCCAAGCAAATAGGAAGTCTAGACAACCTTCTTCAGAATGTGGATCATCTGGATGAATTCAACATGAGTTGGCTAAAGCAAAGTCTGTTATGTGCGGTGAATTCCCATGAAGTATTATATCTTTGCTCATTGTTGACACCAACTCAATGACGTGATCAAGTGATTGACATGAAAAAGCTTCCAAGCCATCACTTTGCATGACAGCTTGATTTTTATTCTTAGATTGTAGACCTTCTCTTTCATTTCTTATCATTGGATTAGCATCAACCATGTGGAGATCTTCTTTAATGCAAGTAAAAACATGATCAACATGGGGAACAAATGACAAACTCCAATCTACTTCGTCCATATCAGTTACATGCTCTGGAAAAACTTCCTCTATATCAATCAACAACCTTCCTATTTGGATTAAGGGTTGGCATTAGGCTGGCAATTCATTGTCTGCAGCAGCAACAAGGTCTCTTTCTTCTTGCATAGCTAGATTTATGATGTCAATGTTATCTTGGAGTGTTGTATTTTCCTACTTTTCTTCATTTGACTCAGCTTGAGACCCTTCTGTAGCCATTATATCAACCTGATATGGCTGATCATGATGATTTATTGGGCTGATACAATCAAGAACTTGATCATTGTTCTTTGGATAATATGATTGTGGCTCAAATATGTCAACTGGAATGACTTCCCGCGTTGCTGTCCGTGACTGTTCTTCATCTAGAGGATTGATTTCTTCTTGTTCTTACATATTTCTGATTTGAACAACCTGCTGTTCTAACTCTGAACTATCAGCAGTCTGAAAAAGACTACTGTTCTCCACCTCTGCAGTAGCAAATTTAGTCTTAGAACTTGATATTTTTGAAGCACTTGATTGCTGATCTGCTTCCCCAACATGATTGTTCATTAAATCTGACGTATCATCTACCTCATCCACTTCCTTAGCAGCAGAAAATTGACCCTATACATTGTTCTATTCATTGTCTTGTGACTAAAAATCAAATTTTTGCCATGCTGGGACAACATATTCTGTGACTGAATAGTCTAGATCTAGTGGTTGAAAACTAAGTTTTATCCAGGCAGGGACCTCATCTTCATTAGTTGGGTGACCTGCAGACCACATGCATTGTCTGCTCTCATCATCTCGACATGTATTTTGATGAAAAACTTGAGGGACTTCAATTTCTCCAATGTGCAGATTGCCTTGTTGACCGTGATCATTTATGAATGGAAGATTTATAGCTCCTCGCAAGGTCTTTCTCTAAATATGAATATGTCTATTATGCCTATATCCCACTTCAGGCTTGTAAATCTCAAAGATAGGGAGCAATCCTTTTAAATGCAGATACAACCTTTGGAGGAAGGTCAAACAATCTATTTTGTCATGTAGCTCTCTAGGATGTACAATGCAGATATGAGGTGAACTAAAATCAAGCAATGTAAATGGAGGATACTTCGCTTTTATCTACCTATCTAACACTTCTTTGAAAAGTGGGATATCAACTTGGAAGTTCTCTTCATGATATGACAACTGAGATGGTCCTCTGAAGAATGAAGGGATTTCATGACTGAAACCCTTATGTGTACCCATTGGATCAGAATATTCTACACATTCATTTCATTTCAGCATGTGCAGCGAACCAGTAAACTGAAAACCTACATAACATCTTTGTCCAGCCCTCCCTCTAGCACCAATTCTGTTGATGGTGGTTTTAGCACACAACGCATGTATGATTGCTAGTATCACACTTCTCTTGAAAAGTATCCTACCCTAGGTAAGACTACTTCAAGGTTTCTACAACTAGGTCTTAGCTTGCCTGGAATCTCTCAGTTGGTATACTCTAGCTGTGTCTACAAGGGGTCTTACATGCAATCTGCAGATCTTCAAGTTTGGAACAACAAATACACGTAAACCCTTTTATGGCTTTCAGCTGATAAACAATGTAAAATGCTGCTGAAATTCCTAATCTAACAAGTAACAATGGTTTTAAAGAAAATGCAAAAGGTTAGAGTTTTAGAAGAATCCTAAGTGACATTCACAATGCACAGGCTACCTTCAGTAGACAAATACTCTAGAACTTTTAACCAGTTTCTTGAGTTACCAAACTGAAATAGGTGTTATAGTGCTGCAGAAAATGGTGCTATCTTCAATGGAAGTCAATAGATTAGATCACATTCATTTGTTAAATACCCAATAAACGGTTCAACTTAACTTGTGAAATGCAATTGAACTTTAGCACAAACAATCAGCCCAGACTAACTTTACACAACTATCTGCCACCAGCAAATAACTAAAAGTATGGACTTAGAGTATTCATCATATACTTCAGCAAACCATGAACATTATAGAAGCACAACTAACTAACTATGGGAGAGCAAGAAGCGAACCATGAAAACTAAAATGAGCCAACACAAGACACAAATTCCCAGAATTACTGCAGAAACTTGCTTTGCATTACTTCAAATGACATAGAGTCAACAATTTGGCATCAAATTCTCTCTTACAAATGGGAGAAAAGGATGGCCCTTTTATAGAGAAGGCACCATACTGAGTTTTTCAATAGATGGTGGATATTAACCCCACATCGACGGTCCAGATTACATGACGTTTAATGAGATACATCAGTTTGTTACATTTTTAGATTTACCTTTGTCTTGTAGGAAAAAGATAAAATACAACTTGCAAATACATTGAATCTAGACAAAATGGATACCCATTTGGTTGTACATGATGAAAAGTCAATTTTCAAGGCCTAATAAAGCCAAAATAGAGTTACGTGATGCTTGAAAACTTGAGCTGATGTGGATTCACGAGATTCCAAGTGCTGAATGGACCAAGAGGAGTATGTGGCACATTATTAGAGAAGATATATCCAACTTGATACTTGCTGGAATGATTCTCGATGACTGGACTACTGGAACAACTGTATGCATGTCTTAGTGATCCAGTCCATGGTCATTTGAGTGGCATTTTTGGGAAAATATCAAAAATATAATTTTTGGTATTTTTTATATTGTAGTAAATTGCATTTTTGGAGGCCTTCAGAGCGGAATGGGGGCTCGAAACCTCTTGGTTTCTTGGCATTAAGCCTTAGCAACCAGGAAGATCAAACTAGATAATTAGTTTATATTTCCAACAAGTCCAAGAAGTTTGAATTATGATAAAATAGCCAGGAGTTATGACCCCTAGACTGGATCACTTAGACATGGGACTAGATCTACATGAACAACAGTGATTTGACATGTTCTTCTATGTCTTTCAACTCCCAAGACTCATCTTTATCATCTTGGACATTATACTGACTTCCTTTTGCATGTGCAGCAGCAATTTGGTTGATAGAATGTCAATTCTGCATCTCTGGATCAGTAGGGTACCGAGCTATATGTTTATCCTTCCAAGACGGCTCTAGTTGGCTCCTTTGTGCTCTTAGGCCTACAATAAACAAGACCAAGCATCAATTTCATCATAAACAAGTCATTTTCCATCAATTTGGATCAAAACATGTCCATTTGCAGTCATGGATCAGTCAAAAATAGCTCATTGTCAATGTTGCTTCCTTATAGACAACTTCATAAATCTAGTCATTTTTGCATGATTTTCTGTATTTTCTACCATTTTCAAGTACCCATTTGGCCAATATATTGATCTAGGAAGTTTTTACAGTCATTAGGATCCATTTGCAAACTTTAATTTCATGTTTTTCTAGCCTTTTCTGCAAAAAATGAGATTTTTGAGGGTCACAGACTTTTCATGTGCAGTGGCATTAATTGTCGTAAAATGTGCCAAAAATCCATAGAAACTTGATAAAATGTTCATCATGATGTGAAAAATAGATATTCAATTCAAATCCATCAAGAAAATCTAAGTTGTACCTTGAAAAACTCAATTTTTGGGCTAAAATACCAAAAAGTGCTGATTTTGGGGTTTACCAACCTAGCGAGGATTTTGGGGTCTACTGACTAAAAGTCGGTGCAATGCAATTCTAGCATAGGTTGGAGAGGTTCATTTTAGTGAAAAATGCTTTTGCGCTACTTTTGGGTGCCACCAACTTGCGTGAGTTTGGGCTCGGACCGACTAATAGCATCTCATAAGGTCGGTCGAGGTGGATTGTAGCGCAAGTTGGTAAGGTCAATTTTTAGCGCAAAACATAAAAGGCTTAGTCGGCGGGGATTTTCAATGCAACCGACTAGCATGGGTTTTAGCACCGACCGACCTGAGCGACTTAAGTCAGTGGAAGGCCATTTCAGCACAAGTCTGCAAAGTGGGTTTTTAGCGCTAAGGTTGGTAGGGGTTGTTTTTAGCGCTAAAGTTGGTAGAGGCTGTTTTTAGCGCTTTTTGCAGTTGGGGTCATTTTTAGCACTATATTTTGAATTGGCCAAGTGAAAGTATATCTAAAAATATATTTAAGTATAAGTTTAGATATTATATTTTAAATATTTTTAAATATACTTTCAGGATGTTTGAGATAGGTTCCAGATCCATAGGATTTCATATGCAGATTCTAGAATTTTGAGGTTCTACCAGATTTCAGACTTAGCCATTTTTCAGGGTTTTCAGGGTTTCAGACTTAGCTAAATCAGGGCTTCAGGACCATGTATTAGGGTGAAAGCATATGGACCCCTTAGTGAAATCTAGTGGAATTTGACATGATTTTGCAACTCTAAGACCTGGAAACTAAGAATTTCAACATGAAACATCCTGCAGAAGCACTTTCAAGGGCAATATCTAGTGACACAAGATTTTAGAGCAAAGTGCAGTAATACCCAATTTTAGCACCAAAGGCAGACCACCCAAGACACCTCCAAATCAACCATGCACAACATCAAATGACTCCAAACATGCAAAATACTCAAATCTGGAACAAATCCTGCACTCTAAGCACAAATTCACTTTCTCATCATCATAAGGCAAAAAAGTTGAGACTCCAAGCCAAAGTAAAAGAGGGGGTCTCCATTTAGCAAAATGGGGCGTGTGTGCAAGGCACAACACAACCTCTATATTTTTGTGGTGGTCTGTAAATTGACCGTCTTTCCTTTATTTTGATCTACTTTCCCTCTGAACAAACTTAGAAATTTTATATGACCTGCAACATTCTTTAGATCTGCTTTTTCATTTGATCGACCTTTGTATTGTTTGGTCTGTTTTTGCATAGACTCGACCTTTGTTTTGTTTGGTCTATTTTATGTCACTACAAAAGCCCTATGCTATTCTATCTTGTTCTACTTTTTAGTAAATCGGCATCCACTATTCGATTTGGAAGGAGTTCATGTGGTTCGTATATTGCTTGTGAGCTGCTTGTTGTGCCTGATTGATTAAGTTGCGTTTGTATGATAGATCAATGACTTTGTAGTCGCTTCAATTTAGCCTTTGCTTATCGCTTATGATCGCCTTTGTTTCATTAAATCAACATGCCTTTCTTCTATTCAGCTTTTTATAAGCCTTTTATCAGTCATTTTTACCTTAATTCAAATATGCGTCCCCTTATATAGTCTTCTGCATTGTTTTATTTTGCATCAATCCTTTATAGTCGGCATTTTTAGATGAAGTCAGCCTAAATCCGCCTTTCAACCTTAATTCGGTCTATATCCTTAGCTCTTATGTATTTCATATTCGGACTCTGTATTTTTTATATATTAATCTGTAATCCATTAAAATAAACCTTCGATTATCTTTTTGTTCTACGTATTGTATACCAACTCAGCGACTCTATTTATCCTTTTTGGTCTACCTTTCCATGCAAATTGGTCTCTTAGCATGTATAATTGCCTCTATATTTTACTGTTGATCTACAATTCTTTTAAAACTGTCTCTGTAAATCTACCTCGAACTGAATCGTTATGATGATCGACACTTTTCAGTCTCATACGTTGTTTATAGTCGGCACCCACTTGTATAAAACCTTTGTATATTTTGTCTTCTTGAATGGATAGGTATATATGATTGAGCTCATTTGTCTAATCAGGAAATTGTTATGACAAAAATATACACATTTAATTAACTTTGCTTATTAACTTACTAATGGTTTAATATTTTTCTTTTATATAGTTGAATATATATATGAGCCTATTTTATAACTAAAAGTTAAATTTGCCTTTAAAAAAAAGTAGATATATATAAAATTAAATGCCCCTGTGTGACTAGCAAACATGTTGAGATATACCTTATCGCTTACTTATGGCAGTTAAAACACTATATTCACCTTGCAACAATGAAGATATGAATTGAATTCATGAAATGAATAGATATAATTGTATAAATCAAACCGTGTTACTTGCATAGAAAACTGACTACCTGTGAAACAAACAAATGTTGAAATCATCTAACATAGATTATCTTTTCTTGTACTATTGCATGCGTGAAAGAAGTTCTATTTTGCCATAAAATCTATTTGAAAAGCGAATGGCTATTTTTGTTTATCTATGTACTATTCTTTTTGGGAAGGTTACATCCCGGGACGGGTGTCGAATATGGGGAAATAGGGAAGTTGGTTTTCTTTTCAGAACCTACACACCATTAATCAGTTCACACGTTGGCCAAAGTTAATATTTGACTTTGAAATAGACTTGTGTACCATTGAAACAGATGGATTGTATGCCTAGTTTATGTATTTATTTCCCTGCTATCTTGTTAATGTGATGCTGCATTCAAGTTAGGGATGCATGTAGATTAATAGGCATGCACCAGATTCCACCCTGCTGCTTGTTTACAGGTTGCTAGGCCCTTTGAGCAGGGTTGGGCATTCTTCAGTTTGAAGAATATCAGGGAAGCGTAAGCTTCGTAGTTGGGTGGAAAAGCGCTTGAACAATGTTCTTGTCCTTCGACGCAGTAGATGACCAGTTGGTCGATGGCGGTCTAGGATTGATCTATATTGGATTCTACTTGTTCATGTTGACATTTGTGTTACATATTGAAACTAGAATGAATTGTAAGGTGATAAAGCCATTATTGAAACTTGTGTATATTTATTACTTCATGAAGCTTTGTAATTGTACTTGGGAAAGATGAATTGTAACATGATTGTATATCAAATTTATGAATGAAATCTTGCATTGACAACGAATGTTAATTCTATCTCTTTTCACTTGGTAATGAAATTACAGTTACTTTACTTACTGTTACTTTAACTTTAATTTCAGTTATGTATGTGTTTTGGAATTTCGGTACTTTACATCTTGGAAATTAAAAATGGATTAGATTTTTTATTTAGCAACTTGGATTTCATCACCAAGTATTAGCCCAAACCTCATGTTTCGATGAGGTTTAAATTCCAAGGAGTTATTGTTTCAGACTAATCTAGCATCCACATTATAGTTTGCCAAGTGGAGAGTTACCCTCTTAGACCAAGTCATTAGATAACATGCTTGTATCATAGACTTGGGCCTCATGTACTTCAAAGTTTCTAGAGGACTCCCTTAGTGGAAACTTATGTTAGCCTAGACCAGGAAAACCATTAATCACTTAGTATGTGTGTTGCAATGGTAAGTAGTTAGCCCTAGGAAGTTATTCACCACATACCTTTAAAAACAAAATAGTGGGCTATGAGTACAGTCCCAATCTTTTATAGTTAGCACTCTGAGATATTGGGTTGACACTATTTATGACCAAGTCTAGGTATCATTAGTGGGCTCACAAGCCAAAAAATCCCACTTGACTAGAGTAGGTTGTTGTTGTGTCTAGTTTGTCTTCTCCTTTGTGTGAAACTAGTGCAAAACCAAAAAAAAGTCATGCATCCATTAGATGAGATCCTTTATCCAAATCAAAATAGAAATACTTTTGAGACCAATTTTTAGTGTGAATAGGGATATTACCTAGCTAGTTTTCCCTTGTTGTGTGGATAATTCATATTATTTAACTATTTATTAGTTAAATAATATTCACACACATATGCACATGTTAAGTTGACTTATTGAGCCTTCTAGATTTTTCTAGTTGTTGATAGTTGTCTTATAGTTGTCATATCCTAAACATCAACTAGTTGGCATCTTGACCTCTAGTTGTCACATGTAATAGGAATATGACACTTGTCACATGACTACAACTTCTTATCTCTCAACCTTGCCTTTATAAGTAAGGCATGTCTCTTCATTTTGTAATGTTGGAGCTATAGTTCTTTCTTAATGTTGTTATGCCATTTGAGCATTTACATTAGTCTCTCATAGTACTGTTATGTTGTTAATTTCTTTTTGCATTACAGTTTATTGATTCTAACTCTTTCAATTTGATTTTAGGTTATTATTCTTTTTCAAGATTCTAACATGGTATCAGAGCATATTTTGGAACATTAGATTCATACCTTGAGAGATTTTGGGGGCTACTATGCTTTGCTTGCAAGTTTCCTAAAAACCCAGTATGCTCTTCTCTTGCATCTTTGGATGATCTTGAGAATTAGAAAAGTTTGGCAAAAATTTTATTTTAACCTTGTGGTTCATTACTTGTATCTTCTCAATCCAGTTGGTTGCAGCTTTATGGCTATCTTGATAGTGTTTTCAGCTATTCCATTGTGTCTAGGATGATCAATAAAATTAGATCTGATTTTTGTTTTGCCCAAATCAGAGATCTGGAAGTGAAGTTGTGAACAAGGGTTTCAAGCTTAGATCCGGCGAACAATTTTTTTGGGGCATTTTTTAGGCCAAAAGGGCATTACCAGTGCATTAAGAGGGCCCAAAAACCCTAAGAACGACTATAAATTTGTCAAAATCCAGCTCGAGCAAATTTGAGGCAAAAACATTTTGCCTGGAGGAGTCGTATGGCCCCTGCGCAAGCATACGAAATTGCAGAGCCATACACCCAGTGACAGGCCATTGGGCCTTAAAATATTTTTATAATATTTTATTCTACAGTCCCCTAGATCCACCAATTTTAGCATAAAATTTGGCCCCTTTAACAAATTTGGCAATTTGCCAGATTTAACAGTGAACTTGGCAGACCTCCAATTTAGCAGAACTCCAAACTAGCTGGCAGTCCTCTACATCTCGTGATGGCTACATTTTTCTGGCAGAGTTCTATAGTTAGAAGGCATCCAGATTTGGTGGTAGTTTTGCCAAATTTGGCAGCAATTTTTTTTTTTGCATTTTGCTACCCCTCTCCGTTGGCAGGCGTGACTTTGAAGGTAGATTTCAAAGGCTTGTAAATTGCTCATATCAGCTCCTTTTTCAAAGTAATTTTTTTAATTTAGGATAATTTTTCATACTCTTCTCAATGGTGCAATTGGATTTTGGTTTTGGTGGCTAGATTTTTCAGAATTTGTAGATTCTCACAGGTGACATTGCACAGTTCTCATTTTGGGAACTTTGAAGACTCATAACTTTTGCATACGACCTCAGATTGAGGTGATTCTTTTTTTGAAAGTGAACAATTATTCAAGTACTTTGTAGTAGTGGTGTTTTAAACACTTGGTTGTATTCTAAGATTATACTTTGAGCATACACACATTTGATTGAGAATTTGTAAAGCATTGAGATCAAGTCCACTAAGCATTTTTTTGCTAGTGGCAATTGTATTCACACTAAATATAAAGTGCCAAAACATATTTGCTTTGGGGGGTTCCTTGATTGAGTAAAAAGGTGGGGTGTCTCATGTGTGTGTAAGGTTCCGGTTATCCTGTGAGGTTCCCATACATTAACCTTCAAAAGTCACTATTTTTTTTATTCCTATGTTTGGTTTAAGTGTTGATTTAACATACTCGGGTATCTCTACCCAAAGGGGGTAGCCCTTTGTCCAAATGGGACAAGCATCTATCCAAACGGGATCGATAAACTTCCATCCATACGGGATGGGCATCTATCCAAATAGGATAGGTAAACTTCCATCCATACGAGACGAGCATCTATCCAAACGGGATAGGTAAACTTCTGTCCATATGAGATGGGCATCTATCCAAATGGGATAGGTATGTGCTCTGGCCAGAGTCTTAAGCCCATCGAGATCTAACAGATCATGGGTCACTCTCTGAATACTACACTCCCTCTTGGGTACACCGAGGTCTACGTCTTTAGGAGTTAAACTATTCAAGTATTGTTGCTTGAGTCCCACCTTAGAATTCAGCCCTAGGCCTTGGGGAGTCAAGTAATCCCAAACGGGGATTCTTCTGATTACTTAAATTTAGGTTTTCCTTCTCATAAGTTTAATCTAGGTTGGTCAGAGGTCTCAACTTGTTGGGGTGCTTCCTAAGTCATTAAGAAGTTGCATTGATCCTTATGTGGGAAACTAGGATTCCCCCCCCCTCAAAACACCATGCCTAAATCCTGCGCACTAGGAACATCCTTCGTTCCCTAGGCTGCCTACATACCTGCTTCCGAATAGGATCAAGGAGTACAATATGTAGTTCTATTTTCTATTCTAGGTTTCATGTGAACTATTTATGTGGGTACGTAGCCCTTTCAAGGGCCCATTCTCCCCATACAGTTCCTCTGCGATTGCTACCCACAAGGGGGAGCATGAGAAGTAATTGATCTTTCTTGACCAATACTTTAGTTTACTAAGACTCTACTACTTCCTAGTCCTATAAGTTTTTGACTATGCGTCTTGAATTGTCTCTTTGTCTTTCATCCCTACTATCTTTATTCCCTTGCTAAAAGGTTGAAGGAATAACAACACCACTAGACAACCCTAGACCCTTACTAGGTGGCAATTTTAACTATATGACTTGATTGTAAATAAAACTTGCATTAGAATAACATTTGTTTAATCTATTACATACATAAAATAAATTTGATAGAACCATAGTGAACAAGATTTGTCCTAGTTTCCCGCATTTGACTTAAGTGGAAAGAATAATTATTTTGTGAAATTCCTAAATTAAACTAGGTAAATTGAGCATATTGCGGTAGAGATCCTTATCTAACATTTGTAAATTTAGCCCATAGTAGTAGTAGGGGAACTTAATTGAGTTCAGTTATAATCCTGACAAACTTAGTTGTGGTTTGAATTAATTTATTCATTTACCCTAATTTATAATTTGCAACTATACCTAATTAATTTTGTTGATTGCAAATTGGAATACATTCCTCCAACCTAATGGTTCATTTACAACTTAGATTACATATTAAATTTGTTTGTCCATGATTGCATATTTATTTAATTAGTTTAGAAAAGAAAACCAAGAAATTTGAATTTGGACTAAGAAGAGTAGTTGCTTTGCCTCCTTATGTTACTAAAATAATTTATCCATGAGAATTATTAATCATCCTTTGAAAACTAGTTGGATTCAATATATAAATAAATTTACTAATGATTTAATCTAAACTAAAATAATTAAATTGTAAACTAATCGAGAGAGAATGAAATTCTTTGAATTATCCATAAGTAGCTATAAACTATTTAATTCTAACAAAATCTGATAAAATAATTAAATTCTAAAACTTTTAACAATGACTAAAAATAATATCTTAATTTACCCAAGGGTCATCTATAATTTAACTTAATATCTATTTAATGTAAAAAGAAACTCTCATAAATTAAATAACTATCTCCTTTGTTTAACAACTCACTAAGCAATTTGAAAACTAATAGATCCAATTAATTTACCCTTCTTAATTTAGGAAGTAACCAATAAAATGGATTAATTGCTATACTAATTTCTAGTTGAAGTGTTCCATCTATTGTTAGTAATTGCAACTAATTAAGTCAAGAACTAACATCTTTTAGAGAGAGAAAATATATTTTCAAATGACGACTATAATCAATCATGTAAATTCTCTTAGTTATGTTTCTCAATGACTATCTCACCATTAAATAGTTAAGAGATAATCTTCATATTATCTTTTACCAATTCCTTCTATATTATTAATTTAATAAAGATACATAAATTCATTTACCTAACAATTTACATAATTACTAACCTAAAATAACTTAGATCCTCTTAAAATATAACTAATTCTTATTTACTACAATTTTCAATTAACATCTAAATAAAAATCATATTCTTCTAATTACACAAAATATAAATTTTCAAGATAAATTCTATATATATAAACAAGATAATTTCATTATATATATCTAAAAAAAGACAAGTCCATACTTATTAAAAACAAGATAAATTTAAATTTATATAAAATTTCATATTCTAAGAAACTAGATAAATTCATATTTTCCTTTAGTAACAAGATAAATTCCTATTTAATAAAATACTTAAGACGAAGATGCGATTCTAAGGAAAAAGGATTTAGTTAAAAAAAAAGAAAAAATCTAATCAAGTCTCTAAGATTTATTTTCTAATTTAAATTAATGACTATTAGTGATTTAAGAAGAATCAGATCTTTTGATTAATTAATGAAGAGATATGACATTCAGCTATAATTTTTCTATCTTCCTAGCATATGGTACCATACTACACACTCAAGCCAAAAGGAAGATTTAGAACATGATAGAGACACATAACTTAGCACAATGATCACAAGAATTACAAGTCTTATATAAAATGGATGTTTCGATGGTCCATGCAAGAAAAGTTCAAGACCCTACACAAACTTATATAGGATCTATCCTTAATTGTTTTCCAATATAGGTTATTGAAGAACTAACTCTAGTTACACTCAGATCCAAATTGAATGCCTTTACGACAGTGGTAACATTCATAGTTATACCAAAATGCAGCAGCATGGTAAGGCAGAGACAACTCATGTTTATGTCAATTCGTTGCACCATTTTAGACAAAAGATATCATGCATTTATAGGGAACTTAAGTGTCATTGACAGTGGAGTTAACTCACACATATTATGCCAAACTCTAGGCGCCATTTAATGGCAGTCACACACATTTAAATATATAGTTTTAACACCAATATGGCAAGATATAAACATAGATTGATATGGAGATCTAATGCCAATATAAGGTAGATATAACATTCTAAATTAAGAACTAATATTTGGCCAATATAACATACTCTCCTCAGCACTGTTACATGACAGATCTAAGTGCCATTATTTAGCCAAATTAACATACTATCTTCAGCACTATTACATGACAGATTTACATATAACTAAGTGCCATTATGCATGATGGTTAAAACATATAAACATCTGACCCTTGACATTCTATGGTAATTTAAGACATATAAAAGTCACATAATCCTTACGCCATTATATGATAGCTAGAATGTATACCATCTCTTCTAATGCTTACACCATTATATGGCCGCTCAAACACACATACTCTTATCAAATTTAAACAACCTTATGGTAGCATAACGTATATAAGTTTAATGCCATCTATTCTGATTGGCATATAAGAATACTGTGACTCTTCAATGCCATTAAGGAAAGATTTTCATCTATAAACTAATATAAAATTTTTAGTGCCATTTATGGTAGATTTAAACATTTGTGTTTTCCTAAATGTTTGACTCTTTCATAAGATTTACTAAAAACATCAATGGGTTGCTAAAAAGGTATACGCCTTCTAAAATGTAGGCATGCATACTTAGGAACAACTATTAACTTTCAAAGCCTTAAGAAAGATTAATGTGCAGGTTTGAAGTTGAAAAGAAACAGTGTTTGAGTAGAGATAAAATATAGATTTCAAGATGGAGATGGAGTGCTTTCATAGAATGAATAAAATGTAGATTTGATAAGGGAGTGAGATGTTTTAGACTGTGGATTCAGTGTAGTTTTCTTTTCATGTAAATGTGACCTCTATGAGAGTGAAGCTAGCCATATTTTCCACATAAAGGAAGAAGAAAAATGGATTTGGGATTACAACTCAGTAAACACGCCTGGTGGAATTGCAGAAGAACATTTATGGCCCAAAGATAATCTTATTCACATATTTATTAAGAGAATTACGTTTATGACAATTGGATGCAAAAATAACATACCTCTGTTCCCCTCCAAACTCCTTGGATTTCCATTGCTACAACATCCTCCCCTAAAGATTCCTGTGTATCCATTTTATTATAGATAGAGCACTTTTCTCCTCTTTTTTTTTTTCGGAAAGAAAGCAGTAGGAAAAAAAAACCCTTACCAAATTCTTCCCACAACTTTTATAACCTATTTACCATGAAATCACAGAGCATATTTCTCCATTTTCCAAAGATTTTTCCCCTCCCATCCAGGAGAAATTAAAGCTGAAAAAGATGAATTGTTTTCCATGAATTAAGAACAAAAATCACGCAGAGCCCAAATCTCCCAAATCCTAATAAAATAAAATCCTATCACCTTCTATTTTTAATAACCTAATTAAATTCTATCCACCTATTTCATTACATTATGAATTATAAATTTCTCACTCTTTTCTAATTTATTTAAAGTGAGATAATTATCAGCTTATTAGATTCAATATAATTTTGAATAAAAAGGAATTTTATTTCTTTTTATTTAAATTTAATATTCTTTTATCACTTTAATTTTTTTTTCTAAATAAGTTTCATTTATTTACTTATTAATCATGTGATTACTCACTAACACCTTCCAATTAGGTTAATTTAATAAAGGGGGGAAATACATATTCATTATTAAAGCTGGGTTATATTATGCACTTCATCCAATAATTGATGAATAATAAAAGGATTTAATTCAAATTAAGTTAGTACTTGGTGTTTATAAATATCCTAGTAAATTGATAACTAACAACAATTAAATTATACAAACCATTCGACATACTAATCTACTCATCTCTTAACAAAGGTTGGACCACTCATAACATCCATATAATTTATGGAGTAGCTATCAATCAATATTTCCTATTCATTTGAGACCTACCAAGGTGATATGATTTAAATAAATCAATGAAAATAAATTTAGAAATCAAATATGAGGGTTGTGATAGTGTGCCTTCTTTGAGTTCCTACATTCTCAATCTCTTTTCTGCACTAAAATGGATCTAAATACCGTTCCAATACTCACACCATATAACTAATTTGATTGGAAATCTAAAATGTCACTCTATCTAAAGAGGAATGGGTTGCATAGAGTAACAATGGGGCTTGAACCTGAACCTACTATAGATGCAGAAAAGGATAAATGGTTTAATAAGTTGGATGAAGCTTTTAGAACCTTGTGTATGTCTGTATCTCTAGATTTGCTTTTTCATATTGAATCTCTTTCTACACCAAATGAAGTATGGAACACTTTGGATAAACTCTTTTTTAAACATGATGAAATGAGGGGACATCTACTGGAGAATGAGCTCATAGGGTTAAGTCCTACCAGTTTTGACACTATTTAGGATTTCTTCACAAAACTTAAGGCCATAAGATTGCAGTTGAAACAATGTGGGATTGAGAAGAAAGACTCATAATTGATCTTAAGTATTCTTTCTAAGCTAGGTCCAAACTATTTTGTGTTTGTTTCTACATCTCATGCCACTAAAAGTGCCTTAGGAACCAATTATACAATGCCTTCTCTTGATGATTTTGCAAATAACCTCACAAGGGAGAAAGATAAGTTAATTCAAATGGGTACAATCAAGCCTTCTAAGTCTCATGCCTTGGATGCAAATCATGGAACTAAAGATCAGAAGGGGAATGACAAACAAAAAAAGAAATAATAGAATCAAGGAGAGAATAAACAAGATCAGAATAAAGTTGTTTCTAAAGTAGCTACTGAGGCCTCTTCTTTAAAAGGTGATAAGTCCAAGAAGGAGAAGGTGAAGTGTTCCTATTGCAAGAAAATAGGTCATGATGAACATAAATGTTTGAAGAAATAGGTTGATCACCTAACAAATATTCTTCAAAAGAACAATCTTAAGGTACTTGATTCAGTCAAATAGAGTTCATTGCAAGAATCTTCAAAGGACATAGAAAAAAGTAAGGGGAAAGGAAAGGGTAAGGCCCTTTTTGCTATTGTTTCATAGCTAGATTCTTGGATCATTGACTTGGGTGCTTCACATCACATGGCCTCATCACAATACAATTTTGTCTCCTTGGAGCCATGTTCTATGCCATCTGTTCTATTGGGTGATAAATCACCTACGAAGGTGCATGGGAGAGGGTCAGTTGATGTGGATGAAGGAACATTTTAAGATGTTCTTTGTATTCCATCATTATCAAGTAATCTCTTATCAGTCTATCAAATCACTCATACTAGCTCTAGCAAGTGGGTTGAGTTCACTCCAAACATAGTGGTAATTAGTGAGATGCACATTGGGTCTTCAGTTGCCATGGGGAAGGTTGATCATTAGTCTAGACTATATCACTTTTCTCACTTTGTTCCTGATTCTCCTTCATTTGCTTTTCTCACTCACTAAGATGAGGTGAGTTGTTTGTGGCATCAGCGGTTTGGCCACTTGAACTACTGCTACTTGAAGCAGCTCAGTTAATAAGACATGGTCATAGGGTTGCCTTCTATTCAGTTTTCTAATGGAGTTTGCCAAGGTTGAATTCTTGGTAAGCATCCCAAAGAAAAATTTGATAAAGGCAAAACATGGAGGGCCACACAACTTTTGGAGTTAGTACATAGTGACTTGGCGGGTCCATTTCCACATCCTTCTTTCAGCAGGGTGAGATATGTTCTGACTTTCATTGATGATCTTTCTAGATACACTTGGGTTTATTTTCTCAAATAGAAGACTAAGGTCTTTGAGTCTTTCCAGGACTTCAAAGCTTTTGCAAAGAAACAGTCAGGGAAGGCCATCAAAATTATGCATACAGAGAATGGGGGGAATATGTCAATCACATGTTTGTGTAGTTTTGTGTCTCAAACGGTATTGATCTTCAGCACATAGTTCCCTATATTCCACAATAGAATGGTGTCGCAGAGAGGAAGAACAAGTCCTTGAAAGAGATGGCCACTTGTATGATTCACACCAAGTCCTTGGCACCTCAGTATTGGGTAGAGGTCATCAACTGTGCATGTTTTATCTAGAATTGAGTACCTCACCAAGATGTAAAGTAGGTTACTTCTTTTCAAGCTTGGACTAGTTGGAAACCCACAATTAGCACTCTTAGGTGTTTGGTTCTTTTGCATGGGCCCGCATTCAAATAGAGAAATGCAAGGCCATGGATCCGTAAAGCAAGCCTTGCATATTTTTTGGGTATCCAGAGCGTGTCAAAGTCTACATGCTTCTTCATCCCACTACTCATGAACTATTGATCAAGAGGAGTGTTCAGTTTGAGAAGGATGTTTCCAATTCTCCTCCCATCACTTCTCCATCCACTATCACTTTGGAGTGATTGTGACATGATGATAGTTTTTTGGAGGCTCCCAACCCTCTTAATCCTAATGAGGAGTCTTTTGCCTCTTCTTCAGATGGCGATAGTGATGATGAGGATTTATCCTCTCCATCTAGTCATCATTTAGACGTTGATGATTCTCCTACTAGGCCTCTTTGGGCTTGTCAGACATAGGAGTTAGTAGGTGATTGGGTTGGTGATCCTTCAGATGATAGAAGAACAAGGTCATAGTTCAAGTAGTCTCCACATCTCTTCATTGCTATAACTTCTGATCCATAGTCCTTTCGGGAAGCTTCTAGTGTCCTCGAGTGGGATGTTGCTATGCAAGAAGAGTTTAGTTCCTTGGAGAGGAACCACACTTGGGATTTAGTCCCCCTTCCCAAGGGAAGGAAACTTGTTCGATGCAAGTGGATCTATCAAAACATTTTTGTTGTAGATGGGTCAGTTGATAAGTATAAGGCTCACCTGGTCACAAAAGGATTCTCCCAGGTTCAAGGGATTGACTACTCTGAGACTTTTGCACCAATGGTCAAGATGACTTCCATCTAACTTGTTCTTGCCATTGCTACATCCCATCATTGGGAAGTTCATCAGATGGATGTGAAGAGTGCCTTTCTTCACAGAGACCTTCAAGAGGAGATATACATGGAGTAGCCACAAGGGTTCATTCAGGATCCTTCACTTGTTTGCCATCTTTAGAAGTCTCTCTATGGCCTCAAACAGGCCCCTTGAGCTTGGTATGCCAAGATGGACTCCTTCCTTCTGACACTTGGTTTTTCATGATGCCATTCTGATTTGAATGTGTATTGTTAAGTCTAGAAAAGGGAAAGAATGAATAGCATGTTTAAACTAGGTCAAACCTCCTTTTTCATATACTAACATTTAGAATATGATCTGAGCTCAACCACTATGAAAGGGTTAAGCTACATGCACCTTATTCCTCTATTGTTGTACATGAAAGGATACTTTGAATAGGTTTTCACAATCCCTAAATAGCTAGATCAAGTCAAACCCTAGTTATAAGAAGTGTTCGAATAGACAGATCCTGGAAGCAGAAAATGATAGAACGAACAAATAAATGCAAATATACATTATCAGAGACTGTGCACCTAAATTTTGAAGGTTTTGAAGACTTGGGTGGTCTCAAAATCATCCCTGAAGATTCCCTAACATCAAACTTTTTGTACCAAGTGACTGAGCCTCTGATGAGGGTTCTAGATCCTGGATCTGGGGGTTTGATAGACTTGGGGGTCTCAAAATCATCCATGCACTTATCTGATGATGAATCTAAAACTTTGGTAGAAACTGTGATAGTAACACCTGTTTCCTATTCACTCCTTTTTGCCAAATCTTCTCGAATCTGACCTGCACAACAAAAAGAAGGAGAAAGCTTGTTGTGGCTATATAGGAGTTTACCTTAGTCAAAGTCCATTTTAGTCTTCCTACATCAACAATAGTTGATGTCAAAAGATGAAGATGTGTGTGATCATAAACCCTAAGTGTGAGCATAACCATACAATCAAATCCAACATCCTAAATGACTCAAGCATAAAGAAGATAGATCTATACAATGTTTCACTCAAGGAAACAAACAACTTCACCTCAAGGAGATGATATCAATGAAGACTTGTAGAACAAGAAGGTGAGGTAGGTGTATCCATGGAGGATAGCATTCCAAAACTCAAGTTGGAGGCTTTAACCCTTCTCCTGATTATGCAAAAGGCTTCACAAACCCTAGGAAGAGCAAGATAGACTCAAGAATTTGATTCCTAATCTTCACAACATCCTTGCAAGATAGCAAAGATCCAAATCTTCAATGAGCTTCAATACTTTGCAGACCTTCAATAGCAGTAGTAGCAGAATTTTGGCATAATAAGATTGTATAATCATTGTTTGTGATAAAATGATTTTGAGTTCTCTTTAAATAGCCAACCTTAGAAATTAAATAAATCAAAATAAAAGGTTGACATCACGCAAGAGAGAAAATTTGAATTCAGAAACATGAAAAACCAAAACATAAGCTGACACAAGAATTCAATTTGCAACCTCTGAGATTTGGGGAAGGACTAGGGTGGTACCGCCCAAGTCTAACCCCCAAATTAAACTCTTGATAATGCTTAAGGATGTCCTAAATCTTTGGAATCCATAGTTTCTTTTTAGGTTTTATCGGTAATTACTCCAAAATGTGACATTTCTTCAAAAGGATACACGTCAATCGTGGCTTAGATAGGTCCAATGATGAAAGGGGTTAAGGGACACTAAAAGGTAGGAGCTAAACTTAGTGAAATTGTGCTAATCCAAGTAGGAGCACAATTTACAGCATAACATTAGCCCCACTTTAGTGGCCATATGACACTATGTGCATATGCAACTAAAGGAAAGTAAATACTGTAATCACAAAAAGGATACCGAAAGTATACTTTAGAGGATGTCAAATGTTTCCAAGTGAGAGGAAGAAGCACCCAGTTTGCAATCTTGCAAGATCACAAAGTTGGGAACCGCAACCTGCAAAGAAAGATATGTTAGACAAATATTCAAATCAACTTGCAAACAACAAACAAATGAGTAGGTTATAAATACTAAAGGGGATGAGAGATGAAACATGATTAGGGTGAAAATCGCAAGTAGATATATGCCCCCCTTGTTTATGCTTGCTTAGTCTGAAAAGGAGAAGCAAGGTGGTAATCTTGACATGCCAATTTCAGGGGAAACCTTGGTGAAAATGCTTGGTTAGGGTTATTTTTGCAAATAATGCCAAGAAACAAAGCATTTGATTAGATGAAGGGAGGAACCAGGATTCTAATGCAATAAACGACATGAAAATTCGAGTTCGGAAGCCAAAGATAAGGGTAGATTAACAATGCTTTACATTTTTGCTCCTAGATAGTGATTAGGAATTCTCATCCATTTACTATAAGCAGTAAAGGGAGTTTTCACTCTTCACTATTCAGTTGTCATTTTCATTTATAGAGGAGAGAAGGATAAGGAGAGATAGCTACCATGTTGAGCTGATGACCCTATCAGGCCCAAAGGTTGGATGTACTACGACGTCGAGTGGCATAGAGGCTGGACGAGTAGGAGGTAGGTCTCTTGACTTTGTCTATTGTGTTATTCCTTTCCTTTTTTTGTCAAAATTTTCTCATTATTAGTGCCTTTGAGGGCTTTTTAGACTTTGGTCCCCGATTGGGGTGCCCAAGTCCTCTTTAACCACCTTAGTCCCACTTAGGCACCCAAGTCCTCTTGGGGCACCCAAGTCTGGACAAGGTAGTATTTGATGTTGAAGTAAGCTATTTGATCTTTGATGAGTGTTTTCTGATTCAATTTGGTTTTTGTGTGATCTACAAGTTATCCCTTGGATGCAAGAGCATACCGGTGGTTGTCTTCTCACATTGTTGCGGAGTCACGTGGGTACACTTTCTAACACAGACAGGGGTCTCTTGTAGGATGTAGGTTTATGGTGGGTGTTCACCATGCCCATGATGAGATTTCATAGTAGTATGCTCATAGCATTGATGGAGAGATGGGATGCAGATACTTCTACTTTCCATCTTCCCACAGGCAAGATGACAATCACTCTCGAGGATGTGTATTGCATCCTTGGCTTCCAGTGTGAGGCTAGACAATATGGGTCGTGGAGCATAGATTTGAGGAGTATACTCGCATGAGCTATATTTACTATCTAGGTTATGTGGTTACACCTCTTAGACATGGACATATTTTTTCTTCGATTCTTAGAGCAGGGTGGTGAGGACATCCCACTTGTTCATCGCATCTTGATCGCTACCATCGCGCTAGCTGCTACATCGGATGGGCGAGGTGTTCACCTTCATGGGGGCCTTGTTCATACTATCAGAGTGATGGAGGAGGAGAGGACGGTCTATGCTTGGGGGCGCAGTATGCTTGTGCACATTTATCAAGATTTAGGTCGTTATGTTCATTATGAGGCGTAGGGTATGATGATATGTACCCTACTTCAGGTGTGGGTGTTTGAGCACATCACATGTACGTGGCCAGTAGGGTTTCTGACAGAGCTGAACTAGACGCATCCACATGTGCCCATGTATCCACATATCAGATGCTGGAGACACGGTGACCTCTTATATTGTAGAGTGGTGTTCGATAGACTATGACCTAGCGATATTAGATAGAGACCATATCGTAGCCATAGGCCATGGATGGGGTAGATGAGATAATTGGTGAGGATGTAGAGGGATCAAATTTTAGCTGTTCGCCAAGATAGCATTATCATTTGCTTCTATTTTGATAGAGTTATGCAATAGTTTGGGCATGTGCAGGGTGTTCCTAGCATGCGTCTAAGCTATATACACTCAGCACACAGTAAAGTCAGAGCAAATGATACTTTGTAGCCTACTATTGCTAAAGTTGTTGATAGTGATGATGATGGTGTTGCTAATTCAGAGCTAGTGTCTGAGGTAGATGATGTTGGTGTGACCTAAGCATACATTACTTGGTGGGACATGGCTCGGCCCACTCCAGTCTTCCCTACCAATCACCCCACAGGCGATCCTCAATCATGGGCGGATCATGGGGATGATTTAGGAGTTGAGGCTGATTTTTGTCACTTTGGTTGATACTTTGATGAGGATGATGATGATGAGGAGGATACACCATCGTGCTACCTTTTTAGGTAGAGGCCATGGTGAGGGCAATAGGTGGAGGATGACGATGAGGAGACTGAGGAGAGACCTAGGTCTAGGGCTTGTAGCCGTGGTCCTAGACCTACTGCTAGTGGAGTATCAAGTCATTTTGAGCATGGGGGATCGAGCAATGCTGCCACATCGACCTCATTATCCGATCCTGATTGGCGTGACTGTAGGTGTTGCCATAGCGACCTCATTATCCGATCCTGATTGGTAGGATGGTGATCCAGGTGAGAATGATGTTATTTTTTATTTGATAGATTATTTGATTTTGATGATGTCATGCTTATATATGTTTTGATGAGGTACAAATTTTATCTTTGTGGTTTTTTACAGTTGGGACCTGGGCATGGCGTGACTTTGTGGGTTGCACTCCTTCCTATCATGGGTGTCAAGAGAGTGATGCTTTGAGGTTAGAGAATCTCATCCTTAGGGGTGAAAATCAGGTTCTTCATGAGATGGCTCACCTTGGTATTCGACAACTGGAGTCTAGTATTGCAGGACCTTCACATTCTCGCACTCATAGTAGGGCACCTCACTCACATAGGTTTCATGGAGAGATGAGTGCTACACATAGATAGAGGAGTAGGAGTCCTAAGGGTTTTTTTGGAGGGAACTGCCTTTGAGATTGTTTTCTTTTTTTCCTTTTGAAACTATGCCCCCTTGCATGGGGAGCCTTACTTTCTTTTGAGAGCATTTTGTCCTAGCTCTTGCTCTCTTGTAAATGCAAACTTCTGATATATCTATGAAAAGTTGTCCCTTTATGGTTGTTTTTCTATCATACGAGTACTCATCTCTTATGCAATTTGGAAGTTTTAGAACTCTTTGATTATGTTTATACCTTCAACTGTAAGAATGCAAGTATGATAATGATGACATGTTTTTAAATAGATTTTTTTGAATATATATGAAATGCAAGGGATGATATGCAAATGCAAGAACACAAGCAATGCTGAAATGAAAATTTTACTTCTATGGAATGCCATGAGTTATGACATCGACTTTATTGCTTTGGAACTCTTTTCTAGTTTTGGTATGAATGCATTATGGAACAAACAATATGACTGCTCTTTAACATGATTTTCAATCCAAGGGATTGTAGGTTATCCTGGTATAAGAGACCTATTCAAGTTTGTGAGGTAGGAGTTTGGAACTCAAGTGGGGAGTAGGAATGAGATGGAGCGGTTCTAAATTTGGGCTTTGCTAAAGTTTAATCACTGATCCTTATCTAGATAAGACAATCTGACAAGATTTCAACTTAGAAAAGTAACAAATTTTATTGATGTTTACTTGACTTAGATCATAGATGGCAAGAAAGATAGACCTGGGGTAAAGGATAAATGGGAAAGAACAAGGATCCCTAGATAGAAAATGATCCTAAAGACTGTTAGACTCTTGGATTTTCTTAGCTAGTGTGTGTGTGTGCTTTGTAACTTTATCTTTTATTTTCTCTAGTAGAATGTCACCCTTGAAGCTTCGAGCTTAGATTGATCTCCACCCAAGAGTATGGACATTCAACAATCTTCTCTCTTTCACTCTTTTTTGGCAACTCTCTTTTTTTGTATTTTCTAGAATGCCTCACTTGATTTTCTCATTTTTTTGAATTTTTGACTTTTATGGAAATGAATGCTTTTGGAACTTTGGATATGCAATAATTTCATCTCTCAATTCTCACCTTTCTCAACACTCTTATTTAATCACTCATTTTTTTTTATTCACTCATATTTTAGATTACTTTTTTTAGAGTTTTGATCCTCTTGACATTTTTGGCTAGGAAAGATAAGGGGCTGAGTGCCACCAAAAGTTTTCATAATCCAGTTGGACTTCTTTTCTACTAAGGAAGAATTGGGAAGGTCTACTTGCAAGCTTCCTTTGAACACTGTAGGTTTTAATACTGACTTTTCTTAGACCTAACATCTTGACTCATTAAGATTGGGATCAATATAAAGTTAAGAGCTAGGCTTTGATTAGAATCACTGGGAATGAAGGTGGGAATGGTGATTGTGAAAATGGGGAATCTCAGGACCTAAAAGGATCACATATACCTAGGCAACCTTAGACTCCTTACTGAAATGAAAATGATATAAGAGCGAGCCATTCACTGCAATGCAAGATGAATAGAATGATACTAAAATGCAAGAAACAAATTCTTTTTGACATTTTTGATTTGTTTTTGTATTTTTGGGACATTTAATTTTTTTGTATTTTTATGTTTATGATTTTTATGATTTTTAGATAGTATTTCTTGAGGTGAAAGGCATTGACTATTTCTCCAAATTCTTCTCCCTCCATTGTGCACAAGAGATAAGCGCTATTTCTGACATCTTCTTTGACCATATAAGGGCCTTTCCAGTCCTCTGTGAATGTTCTCTTCCTTCTTCTCCTTTTGTTTTTCATGCTACCTCTTCTCAGGATCAGCTCCCCTATCCTTTAGGGTTTCATGTTATTGTCTGACGCTATCTTTTCTAATTCCATGGTCTCCCTTGGTAATGTGAGACGAAGCAGATCCTAGAAAGCTTGTTCATGGGAGGGGGTCCAATACAAGACTCCATCGCACCTTAGCAATTCCATCAACATATCAAATTGTTCTTGCATGTAAATCATTACATCTTGCCTACCTTGGATGTTTTGTAGAAAATGGAATAATTCAAATGTAGTTTGAGATTCCCTTTTCTCATCAGGAGGGACAAAGCGAATACTCATCCTTCCATTGGACTCAGGTCTCAAATCCATAGAATATCCAACGTAGCTTCTTAGCAACTCAAAGATGACAGGATCATTAGTTCTGACTGACACTCACATTTTCCATTCTTTATGAAACGTTCATTCACTTTCTTTATCTTTGTCTGGAAGTCTCCCAACCATTTCAATTTGCACTAAGGGTGCTTCCCATTCACCAAGCTCATTTGACTGCACTGAAGTAGAAGTGGTAGATTGCACTTGTGGTTGCGATACCATGAACATCCTTGGGAGAATTCCTATCACATTAGTTGATTCATTATCAATAGAATTTATGTTCTCCATTGGTGTTAATGGTTTATATGATTCTTTTGATGGTGTGAGAGGTTCATACGACTCACTCTCTTCTGGTGTCTCAGGGACACGTGACTCACTTAGCGGTGACAAAGGAGTGTAACTTTCTATCACGTCTTCTTTAGGATATGAGAAAGCATGAGGGTCTGCATTTATCAAATCAAATGTAGCTATTTCAAACATTGGTCCTTCAGTTCTATGAGGCTTTTCCCCTATGCAAGGAAAGAGTTTGTAGGCTGGTTGCACATTGATCATAAGTATTTCCAAAGGAAATTGGAGAGTTCCATCCTTCTCTATCCATTCCATGATTTTTACTATCTTTCCTTAGGGACAACCTATTTCTATATTGGTGGTGCCTTATTTTCCAAGGCCTTCATCTCTGCAATGTTTATAGTCTTTTCTGGTATTTATGTCCTTTTGATACATATTGATTGTGGCGTAGGACTAGGAACAAAAAGCTTGTTTGTGGGAAGTTGATAGTCTATGGGGATGCCTATCTTTTTGTTTGTTGTGTTTGATTTTATCATGCTAAAAGGTGCTGGATCCCCTTTTGCAACATACACCTTCCTAAGATGTAATAATCGAGCCTCCTAGAATAACGTAGATGGCACAACTTTCATTATATGAACCCAGGGTCTTCCAAGAAGCAGATTGTATCCTATGTCCTTATCAATGACATAAAATGTGGTTGGGATAGTATTTGGTCCTAAAGTCATAGGAATCATGATCTTTCCTATCATAGCAGCCTTTAAATAATTGTATTGACTTAGCGTGTCTCTAGAAGCAGTAATGTTGGTGTGCCCATAACCCATACTTTATAGGAGAGAAAATGGAACTATGTTCACTACTTCCCCATCATCGAATAGTGTTCTCTTGATCCAGGTGTCATAAATCCATACTTGCAAGTATAACATAGGATCTCCTTTCTTATTTAACTTTGCCTTAGAGGGAATTTGCTTTAGATCAAAGAAGAAACCCAGGCCTTTGAGCTCAGAGTTTGGTGGGTTTACATCAGAATCCACATGATTGATTTGTTCACTAGGTGGAGGTGTGATTTGATCGAGGTATTTTAATCCCATTTCTTTTAATAGTGCTGAGTGATGTGAGGGAGAGTTCCTGAGGAGGTCAATGAATGAGATATGTGCATAAGTTTTCTTTAAATCTTCAATGAGTTCATAAGGTCCAATTGGTGTTGGTATTGGCTCAACCACCGAGACTGTACTTTCATGTATTTCTTCTTTCTCATTCTCAAGATCTCCTTCCTCTTCTTCATTATGC
Organism: Cunninghamia lanceolata; assembly: GCA_027924645.1. Lineage (NCBI taxonomy): Eukaryota > Viridiplantae > Streptophyta > Pinopsida > Cupressales > Cupressaceae > Cunninghamia > Cunninghamia lanceolata. The sequence goes on from BSBN01000739.1 coordinate 6,589,581, forward strand.
GATATTTCAACAAACCCTAACATCTTAGCTTCTCCTTTTGTTCCTAATTGCGGTGGGAAATTGGTGTTGCTACCTTGGGCTACATTGCTTTGATTTGTTGTTTCTGTGTCTTTGTGTGTAGGAAATGGATCCTGATAGATTCTCATGTTGGAATTTTGGGGAGCTATTGGAGCTTTAGTCTACCTTGTTCCCTTGTTATTTGACGTGACTTCTTGCGGATTTAAGAACATCTCTATAAATAGTCATTGTTGGTCTTCCAACAATCTTGCTATGAATTTGTTATACTCTATACAAGATTTCGTGCTATGCCCCCTAGTTATATGAAAATAATAGAATTCATTGTATTCATAAGGGGGTCTTTCATACCTTCCATCATTACCATTTCCGTTTCTATTCCAAGTTTGGCAATTGTCCCGTGGGTTAATACACATTGTTTCTAGGACGATCAATTGCATTAACATTGGGAGGGTAGTAATCTCTTCCGTTATAATTATCCCTCACTTTCCTGACTGAGGGTTGATCTGTTACCCCATATGTTGTTGCATTTCTATTGTTCTTGATAATTTTGATAATTGACACACTATTTCCCATATCCTCACTCATCAGTTTTCCATTTGACCCATAAATCCTTCTACCATTATCAATGGTTGCTTGGTTGATCCTTAAAGCACTTTCTAGGGCTTCTTCGTAGGACTTGTAAGGTAACTTTTAAATGTCTTCTCTCATATCCTTGTTTAAAGCATGCAGGAAAAGATTGCATAATTTGTGATGATCCATGTTTGGAGTGCTTTTCGAAGAATAGAGAACTTGTCTCCATCAAGTGACAAAATGGGCTACTAATTCGTTCGGTTATTGTTTCATGGCTAAGAATTCTCGGATCCCTATCTTCATGAGTTTTTTCATGTCAAAAGCCATGAAAAACTCTCCAATTAGTTGCCTAAATGAATGTATTGAGGCCTTAGGTAGGCGATAATACCAATCCAGAGCTATTCCTTCTAATGTCTTTGGGAAGATTTTGGCGACAACCCCATCCCAAGGGAGGATTTCTCTTATCACGGTTGTGTAAGCTTTAATGTGAGTTGGGATCACCCTCTCCTTTGAACTTTGGGAGATTAGGTAATGGTTGAGGTAACATAACACTTCTTATGATCAGATCAAGTGGCTCCTTTAAGTATTCTAAGTATGTGCCTAAAAAGGCACTCTGCGATTGAGGAGTTGATAGCATTAGTCCCATAGGAGGGTTTTGATAACCCAATGTCATTGTTTGATTTTCTTGGCTTCCAAACATTGCTTGATTATTCTGAATAGGAGGATTCCCATTTAGGAATGTGTCATTACTCCCATTTATTGAGTAGTAGTTGAGGTAAGGGGAATTCTAAGATGCCCCCTGGTCCTGTTTGATTATGATATTTTCATACGATTTCTGTCTCCTTTCTGGGACAAGTTGTTCTCCCTCCAGAGTTCTGATTCTTTATACTAGTGTCGCAATTAGGTCTGCATGAGTGGGACCTCTAGGCACTTCATCATTTCAAGGGTTTTCCTTACAAATGTTGTCATGATTTTATGTTTCTTCTCGTACATCATTTTCTCATTTCTCTTCTCGTAGAGTAACTCTTAGGGCTTGTTGAGCATTTTTTGCTTCTTGTAAGTTTCGTTCTAGCCTTCTTACTTCATCATCAAGATGAGTACTCGAGGTGCTTGTGGATGGTTGATTCATGCAGTAGATTTCTGACCTCATTTGTATTCTTTTCACTTTGTGAGGTGTGTTTGGTATGGTAGGGTTATGCTCCCATGCAGGATTGTTGAAAGACAAAGAACGCGTGGGTTCCCTTCGGTCTTGTTCATAGTTAGAGTCTTCATAGTCATACCAGTTTGAGATTGGTGCATTTGGGTCAGGTGGTACATACCTATCGAAAGAGGGAGTTTTTGGTTCCCTAGAGGGAATATTCCCTAAGTTTAAGTCTAGTTCCGTCATATACGAGGGTGCCATAGACACCACAGAATAAAAGGAATGAGCAAAGGTGAAGGTGACGACAGTAGTAGCGATGAAGAAGAAAGTGATAATATTTGAAACCTTTGAAGTTGTAATGCCAAATGATGAAATCTGAGCATTTAGAATGCAAAACTACTCATCTTAGTAGGATTTATAATTTCATGTCAAGTTCACCAAAATATGTGGTGAAGCTGACAGGGCATGTGACAGTGATAATGAGATCCAAGCAATGGGAACGCAAACAACATAACTAGAAGACTTTACAATTCATGTTGGGTTCTCCAAAATATGTACACTCAAAATCATGACTAGGTGGCCTATAGCGGTTGAGTCAGCTTTGGCGCACACACGGACCCTCTCTCCTTGCCATGGGGTGAACCTCCATGTCACTCTCACTCTCGTGGAGGTAGCCAATCGAGAGGAGGTGAGACACGGGGGTGGTCTGGCTTGTTGGAGAGTTGGACTTCATGGAGAGTTGTCAGCCAGTCCTAGGGCTTGTATTGTTGTGCATTTGTTTGAATGCGGTGTTCTGTGACTGTTGTTGTAAAGATAACTATATGACCTGAAGGGTCACTAGTCACTGTTCTCCTATTTGGGTTTCTAATGTTCTAGCATTGTGTGGGTTGATTATTGTTCTCGTTTATGTTTTGTTGAAGTTGATGTTGTCTTTCCTACTATTGGATGATTGCTTGTATTTGAAGTTCTCTAAGTCTTTCTTGTTGTTGTTGAATTACCAGTTGGTCTTGTTGTTGTCTAGGGTGGATCTCCTCTATCTCGTTGAGGATTGCCATCACCCACTCACCTCTAAGTCCAAAGCACATTCATGAGCCTAAACAAGGGAGAGATGGTTTAAGCTAACCTTGAATTGACCTAGGGTTTTGACTTAGGGTTTGTGTGACCTAAGGTTTGACTTTGTTGACTTTGTTTGACCTTGTGATGAAACCAAGGGTTTTGACTAATGTTGACTAAACTTGACCTTGTGTTGGAACCAAGGGTTTGTAAACGTTTTACGCTACCAATGTTTTTGTTCTTTTCTATTTTTGTATGCATGCAAGCCTATATGAGTGCAAAACATTTTTTTGGTGCTTTTTTATGTTTATGGAAATGAAAGTGCTTTTTTCTATTCTAGAAAGTAGAAAATGAATGCAAACTAGTATGAGATTTCCTAATGCAATAGAATCTATGTTTTCGGTGTTTTCTGAATAAGTGGATCAATTTAATCTAGAAAGGGAAATTACTTTTAATCTATGAAGTTTTTGAAAGGGGAACTACTTAAACAATGTAAACCTACTTAGCCTATCAAGGAAAAAGCAACATGTATTTGCTATTTCCAAGAGCAAAGTTTTGATTATCCAATTACTATGAAATGAAAAAAAACATGAAGGAACCTAGAATAAAAGAAGACGCGTGAGCCTCCACTACCCTCATAAATTCTTGTATGGAAACCTCTAATCCTCTTGCAACAACGAGGTGATCCTCTTGGTGACAATAAGAAAAGAGAAGCAAAAAGAAGCTTTGAAGCTTTGAAATGAGCTTAAAGAGAGCTTGATGAGCACTGTGACTTGTGATGTGAGTAGCATATGGACACAAAATAAGCTTTTAGAAAAGCTAGATGAGATAACAAATAAAATCAAAAGGCCCTATGTGAGCATATGGATGCTTGATTTGGAGAGCAAAAGCACAAATGAAATTTGTGCACAAATGAAATTGCCTCCCTTTGTGCTTGAGGGAGGGGGGTATTTATACCTATTTGAAGAAGGGATGAAAGGTGAATAAGAAGAGTTAACTCAATTTGATTAGAGAGTTAACTTAGAAGACACAAGAGTGATCTGGGCTAAAATTGTGGTGATCTACCTAGTAATAGCTTATCACTCAAGAAGAAGTGAAGAAAGAGGAATGCATGGGAATGCATGGGTTGATAACTAAAGATGAAAAAGAGATAAATATGTATGTGTTGGTGCATGAAATAGTTAACTCTATCTTTGGCATGAAATTTCATGCAAACAGGAAGAAAAATAGGTGAAAACAGAGCTATTTTGAGCTAGAAACTCAAGTGAACTCGCGGTTGGAAAACATGGTAGGGTTGACCATGGGTTGCCCCTTTCACCAGTGAGGGTCGCCCGGGGGTGACCCTCAGAGGAGGGAACCTAGGTGAATGTCCATATTGGGAGATGGAAGAGGGGGTGAAAAGAAAGGGATCTTCCTCCAGAAACAGGTCAATCATGTGTCAAAATCCAAATCTCCACTTGCAAAAGTAGGATCTCCTAGGGGAGATCTAGATATAATAGGGGAGATTTGGATTGGTTGAGTGAAACTGAAAACTAAAATTTGGAGATGGCTTGGGAGGACCTCTAGAAGGCTTCCAGGGGTGGGAATGGATGAAAAACACTAGGGAAAGGTGAAAACACACCTACACGATGCAAATAAGGCTTAGGAACAAGGTCACAAGCATAGGAAATGCAAATCGACAAGTGTTGAAAAGTGTCGAAAGCAAAGAGAGAAAGAAAATGACAAAGGGGAAACAATACTGCAAGGAGGAAGAAAACACATGTCACCAAGAGAATTGCTGTTGAGAGGATGATATTTCATGCTTACATGTACGTGACAAGGATTGTGAGTTATCATAGGGGACCTTGTGGAGGTTGTGCGTGATTTTGGTGCTTACAAGTTCCAACATAAGGTCAAGTTTAGTCAACTGTTATGGAGTAAAAAATATCCCTATGCCTTTTTAGCTCCTAGTTCAGCTCCTAGTTCAGCTCCTAGGTCCTCGTGTTTACACTTTTCAAGCTTAATACTTTTCTCAAGGTAAATTCCCTCGAAACCCATGTCAAATGGGACTTAGGGGCCCATCTTAAACTTTAATCAAGACCAAAAAATAGCCTTGGGACTTGGGCACCCGCGCCCAAGTCCAGGCTAATTTGCTGGGATCCAAATTTTAATGTGTTGGCATAGGACCTTTAAAAAGGTTTCTCTCTGCCAACCTTTTCAATTTGAATTATGAAAGTTAGTGGGAATGCATATATAAGTGAGTTTATGACTTCATTTTACACATAGATGGATAATGCAAACTTGTGATGTTGAGCTAAGGGATTTCAAGGCATTCATTGTGTTGCAAAGCAGAATTGTGCTATTATTGTGTTTGTTTGTTGTAGATTTGGCTTCATCAATCCATCTCCTCATGATCTGAGGGATCTTCATCTTCGTGAGGACTTCACCTCTAAGGTGACATCTATTTGTGTTTCAATTGTTTCATTTCATCATTGGATTTGGCCTCTACCCTCCTTGGGCACACACTCTATCTAACAATGATGTTGGAAGACTTGAATCTCATTCTGAGGATTGATTGAGGTAAGCTCCTAAACATCACAACCCCCAAACCTTTCTCTTTGTGATTGCAAGTTACAGGTGTGGGATTTGGAGAAGTGCAGGTGTAGAGAAGAAATTCAAAGGATAAGGATTCAGGATCAGGAGAAAACTTGCTAATATTTTACCCTACTAGACTAGGGCGTCCACCCCGTAGTCCTCTTGATAAGATTTTTCCTGAACTCAGGAATAGGTTACAGTTTGACATTGCTCATTGCTCTGGATCTATAGAAAAAATTGCCCTATCAGAGTTAGGTGCCTACCCCATAGTCCGCAAAGTCTTCAATTTTGGAAATCCGACTTCTGGTATGTTTCTAATCCTTCTTGAGTGCCTTCTTGTCTAGTTTTCTTTAGCATTCCGTTCGTCTGTACCCGATTGCATTATAATTAGGGTTTGAGGCTTATTCAAATTAGGGTTTGGCAAATCTCTCAATCTAATCAATCTTTCCATATCATTCCTGAGTACATCAACCTATAGCTGACTCCTCTTTCATCTGTAGTGACTTGGCTCAGTTGTTGTCCTTGAATGTTAGTGTGAAAGGAGGGTTTGATTTGATAGATCTTAACACTATGCACCATCTTCCCACTTTTCATACATAACATCAACGTTAGTCAAAACCCTTGGTTTCATCACAAGGTCAAACAAAGTCAAACCTTAGGTTAATAAACCCTAAGTCAAAACCCTAGGTCAAGTCAAGGTTAGCTTAAATCACATCTCTTGTTTAGGCTCATGAATGTGCTCTGGACTTAGAGGTGAGTGGGTGAAGGCAATCCTTGACAAGATAGATGAGATCCACCCTAGACAACAACAAGACTAACTAGTAATTCAACAACAACAAGAAAGACTTAGAGAACTTCAAATACAAGAAATCATCCAACAATACTAACGACAATATCAACTTGAACAAAGCATCAACGAGAACAATAGTCAACCCACACAATTGTAATGTCCCCTTTAGGGATTACCCTAAATCTTTCCCTAGAATCACAAGTTAGGGTTACAACTTACCAATTTAATGCTGTAAGCAAAATAAATCTTGGTATAGGTCCTGCAATCATGTTAGATAACATTGGAAATACAATTCATTAGATCAAAACATATATAATAAATTATCTACTCAAATCATGTGAGAGATATGTAAATCTAGTTATGGAGACCTACAACCATATTAGATGAATATGATATGAAATACATTTAATTCTAAGACTATGAAAGATTACATATTGTTAGTGGAAAATGTGAACAATAGCATTAAACAACTAATCAATGCAATAACTCAATGGAAATAAGACAAATGCAAGCAAACAAAAGATAATACCTTTGCAACCAGATTTACCGCGTGCTTTCCATTGTTTCCTATCTTTCTTTGATCTTGTATGATTTTGAGCTCTTAGAAGTTGTACTTCCTTGCTGTTAAGATGACAAAGATTGAATGACTGTTGATAGGAATGTGCAGTGGAGATTAAACTACAATGCAACTATAATGGAGATGGGTGATTGATAATGGAGACATGGCCATGATAATGAATTTGTAATGCAAATGCAATGAAGGTGATTTTGCCAAAGGCACGTTGGTAGGATTCTTGCAGAGTAAGATTACAAATGCTTGAGTGGATCTGGAATGAGGGAATGAGGGTTCCTTTTATAGGCTTAAGAGAGGCCAAATCCAAGTGTCAATAGATCCATGACTGGAGGAATTACCTATGAGGTGTACGGTTGAGAATACTTGAGAGAATGTGCGCGAATCGGAAGAGGACAATTGTCCAAGCTCCTTTCATGAGTTATGGGAGTTAATAGAATAGATTGAAGAGTTAACTGAGATGATTGATCAGTTAATTGGGTTGATTGGGGAGTCAATAGAATAGATTGACCAGTGAACTCAATTGACTAATTAGTTAACAGATTTGATTGATGAGTTAACTAATTTGATTTGAGGATAAATAGGACATGTGGGTGAGGGAATATTAGCTAATTAAATATTAAAATATTTAATTATGTGTGTAACATGGTGAGGTAGAAAGGTGATGTGGAATGGTGAGGTGGATTTATGAAATTAGGACTTTGGGATAGAGGAATTTAGGATTAATTAAATACTTTAGGATTATTTAATTAGATGAGACATTAGAGGAATTTAGGGAATTTAATTAAATAAATTGATTTTTATTTAATTTTGGGATAATGAACCAATCAAATAAATTAGAATATTTATTTAATTGATAGAAGAATAAGAATTTAAAATAAATATTAAAAATATTTATTTAGTTCGACACGAGCCAATTTTAGGTGTATACATTTTTCCCCTCTTTGATGCAATGTGTTTTATCACGTTGTTTCAAAGAATAAAAATTTTCTGCGTGATACATGCCCTAGTTTTGCCCCTGGTATAGGTTTATGACGATAGAATGCCCCCTCGGGAGATTGGATGGGAAGAATGTGACGATGGGATAACAGACAATCTCATAATGAGATAGGTTGACAGGATAGACAGGAGAAGAAATTGGGTGATGTGGAAGAAAAATGGGATAAAAACCATGCCCTAGCATGTACAAGGTTGAAATCCTCCAATTAGGGCTCATTTTGCTATATATAGGTATGTGGGGTCACAATCCTAGTCATTTGTACACTTGTCTTTTTTAGAGAGAATATAGGAGCTCTGGTGTGATAGCAGTGTGAAGTAGTCAACAGAGATGGACCGGATTCTGATAGCCAGCCACCGATTTGAGAGGATCCGTTGATTCGGGCATCCAACAGAGTACGGATACTCGGTATGTAGCCTTTCAAACTTGGTCAATTTTGCATTTATTAGGGTCAAATCTTAGGTCAAAGTTGTCATTTTTGAATGCGCTGCTTTAGTTTTTCAGCTCAAATAAGCCATTAATCTATGCAAACACACAGATTCTGCGCAAATAAGCCAGGAATCCGCACAAATACACAAAATTCACAATTGATAAGTAGTTACGCACAAACAATTAGGGATTGAGTGCATCTAAATCTTAAGGCACATTCAATAAGCAGTCTGACGCATCTAGGATTTTGCCATGTATCCATCAGGAAAACACGCAAATAAATAGGGTTTAAGCGCATTTGACAAGAAAACACGCATATGGTCTAAAAATGTGTAAATGATTACTATTTCATTGCTTTTTCCTGAAAAAGCGCAAATGATAAGGGATTCAACGCATTTGATACAAAGTTGCGCATCTGGTAAATAGAGCTGTGCATCTAATAGGTTAGGTAAAATACTTATATGGTTTGATGAAGTCGACATTGTGATCGATGTTGGCCAACTAATAGGTCATCTTTGGGATTGATTGAATCTCAGAAGAGAGGATAGGATAGATTTCCTGATAGGTTAGCTAAGTACTTTGTTTGATTTGATAGATTTGTGGCTTAGTTTGATTTTGTGTTTTAATGCACTTTGTTATTAATTTTGTAGGAGATCTTAGATCATGTTCTTGTTGGTGGTGGAAATAAGCCACACCCAGACCGACGATGGACTGGTCCAAGAGGGGCCAATAGCTCAGTGGTAGACCACTCCAGTAGCGTATGGAAGGTCCTAGGTTCGAGTCCTAGCTGGTCCATGTCTCAACATGGTATCAGAGCCAAGCCCAGGCTAGGAGCCCCAAGCACACAAGAGGTGTGGCTTAAGGGGGGGTGTTGGTGTTGGAAATAAGCCACTCCCAGACCGATGATGGACTGGTCCAAAAGGGCTAGTAGCTCAGTGGTAGAGCACTCTAGCAGTGTATGGAAGGTCCTAGGTTTGAGTCCCAGCTGGTCCATGTCTCAACAGTTCTGATGTTGTGGGAGAGATTCCCTCTGACGCAGCTACTTAGGCCTTACTTGACTAAGACTGATCATTTGGTGCTTGGGTCGACTGGCTTATGGTATGTTTGCTTCATGCCTAAGATGCGGGCTAACCTCAGATTGCTGACTGCTTTGGTTGAGACGTATCACAGTGAGATGGGCACATTACACCCGCCCACTGGAGAGATGATGGTGACACTGGAGGATGTTCACTGAATTTTATGGATTCCCATCCAGGGTGAGCTGGTTGAGTACGAGTCTGCCACTAGAGTTAGCTTGGCTGAGTGCAGACGAGTGTTCAATGACCCCGAGTTGGAGGGCACATAGATCAATTGGGCAGACATTGCAGAGTATTAAAAGCCCCTGCCAGCCATACTAGCAGGTTTGATCGGAGGAGTTGTATGTCTCGATAGGAGATCCCATGGCTTTTAGGTTGGATGGGGATAGACCCTAGAGATGATGGTTCAGGAGGGGACACGGTTTGCTTGGGGTCCTTGCATCTGGGCACACTTGTACCATGATCTGCACCAGTGTGTATACGACAGAGCTGCTAGTCTTTCTCTTGGGGTGTCGCTACTTCAGATTTGGGCTTGGTTGCATATAGCGGTGACTCGGCCTATTGGTATGGGAGTGAGGGGACATGACAAGCCCTACTCTTATATGTTTTAGGAGACTCTTTCCCAGTCCAAGCTAGGAAAGCTAGAGTACTGGCGTCACACATTGGATAATGTGGATGAGGTTATATGGCGACCATACCTAGACTATGAGGTATGGGACAAGGATGCAGTAGAGTTGCCTTATTTCTTTTAGACATGATGGCTGATAGGGAGGACCCCCTATATTTTAGAGCGACATATGGTTTCTTGTATGCACTGATAGTTTGACAGATTTCAGGGCATGCCCCAGGGTATTGCTATTTTTGCCCAGATGCACAAGGAACGTCCACTATGGGGTCCTATGGCATCATATGAGACAACTAGGATAGATTTTTTGTAGCTTCCTTACCAGGCATGGAATCTGAGGCTAGACACAGTGGATACAAGCATGATCGTAGATTTTGCAGCACACTTTATTGACCATCCAGTGGTGAGATACTCTAGTCCTGGAGAGCTGGCTCTGTGACTTGAGAATAAGGATGAGGATGATGACGATGCCTCTCGGCAGAGGAGGGGACGATAGCGAGGTAGGAGGGGTGGTTGAGGCAACAGAGGAGGAGGAGATGATGGAGGTGGGGGTGGCAGAAGTGATGGAGGAGACGACGGGGATGATGGTGGGGGTGATGGTAGGAAGAGGAGGGTGAGATAGAGGAGAGTGCCTCAGATGCAGGCATATGTACAGGTACAAGCATAGGCACAGGTGCAGCCACATGTATATGCACAGGTATAGGCATTGGATGAGTTGGGTGATGGAGAACCAGTAGCATTGTGAGCCCAGGTGTTTTAGTTACAGGTACAAGTGCTATAGCTGCAGGGGTAGGATGATGGTGAGATGGTGGCCTTACGAGCCCAGGTGGCTCGGTTAGAGGGGCAAGTGACACAGCTGCATGGTGATGTCCGCACTTTGGTTCTTGAGTGAGACACAACTATATAGAGGTATACTAGGGTGGATACCCTATTACAACAGGTACAATAGATGGCAGCCAAGGGGCCACATAGTCAGATTGTGATAGATTTGGTTAGGGTAGGGTAGGAGATCTTTTACTAGAGAGGACTGTATGAGCATGCCATGCCCCTGGAGCAGAGATTGAGTAGCTTCCATCTGGGTTCACGTGGCAGGTCAAGATAGACACATACATCGAGCCTAGGGATGAGGCCACCACATCCTCATGTGCCATCAGGGATGGGTCCTATAGGTCCGCAGCCTCCCCCTCAGCAGCCACAGGATCTAGCACTGTCCGGCGTCAGCTCCACCTAGTCACTTGCTTGGGACATGTATCATGTTATGCCAGTTTTTGTATACACCATTTTTGACCAGTTGAGATAGATATTTTTATGACATCTTTGTATACTTGGAATTTGTTATTATTTTGATATATGATGATGACCTACATGAGTTTGATGTACTACATGCCTGTGTTCATATGGATGGATTTATTTATTATGCTTATTGTTGTATGTGATGCTTTTAACATGTTTATGTGACTCTTATGATTCACTTGATATCTATGTGACATGATGTTTTTATGCGATACATGATGGACATGATGACTTATATGCATGCCTTTGATCCTATATGTTGATATGTTATTATGATCTAATGCACATTGTGGTGATATTGTAAAATGCAACACATGATGGTTTAATTACTTTATGTATGGATGATGATCTAATATACAAACACTGTGGGATCTATGTTTTTGTACATTTTTTATTTAAAATGTTTATGCAATCTATGTGGATAAATGACACAACTATTATGATCTAAATGTTTAAGGCCACTAATTCACCTAAATGATAATGAACTAATGATGTACACACCTATTTATGATATGCAATATGTTTTATGAATTGTTTTTGTCGTCCAAGTATACTCAATCATAAAATAAAAGAACACTTAGAAGAATTGGACTTAAGAACTGGGATAAATGGATAAATGGATCTTTTGACACTTGGGATTTTTGACAAGGATGAAATGCTTATAATGATATGCAATTTGATATGTATGGATGTGGACTTTGTCATCTTTGTATACAATTTTTTGAAGTACTTTGTTTCATCATTGAGCTTTTAAAATGTTGTCAGAAAATACAAGCATCTAGGTATAATTAAACCATGATGACCTAAGTATTACTTACATGGATTTTGATGTAGCAAGTTAATACAAGCATATAAGTATAATTGAACCAAGATGACCTGAGTATTTCTTGCAAATCAATAGATAAGGATTATACCTGTTTCATGTTTAGACCCCTGATGTCCTCGATGATCATTATGTTGATCATGTCATTAGACAAGGCTTAACATTACTAAGGATGAAACCACAAAACAACATACAAAGAAAATGATTATGCCCCCATCATAGCTCCTTTGGTTTTTGACATCCTTGAGTAGCATATGAAGACATAATAACAAAAATCATGATATAAGACTTCAAACAACCATAAAAACCTTCTTGCCATAGATATATGTTTTCTTGCAATAACTTGATAGAGTCATGTTTGATGTTTTAGGCAGGCTGGGATTTCTCTGGTGTAGTTTAAATGTCTTCTTGTTAAGATGTTTAAAAGCTTGCTTTGTTGCGGTGCTTGTTGTCTAGTGATAAAACCACGATCTGTTTTGCTATCCTCTCAGTTGTAGCATTCAAAAATCTAATTCTCCAACTAGGTCGAGGATTATGCCCCCTGTCAAGTAAAGGATCAATTTATTATGGATGGACCACAGGGATAAATTGGTGGTAGACTCAATGTGATGGGCCCTAAGGGATTGACCTAGTGCCTCGGGGGCTCATCGATGATGGCCTTGCCTACGTGACGATGCATAGGCAATGTAGTTCAGGGTGTGGACCATGTGGACCTAGGACCTAGGTGATGGGTAAATGGCGCGGAATTGGATGAGCAAAAGGATGGGTGAGAAGGGATGGCATGGATGGGAAGGGAGCCTTAGGGGCACATCAATGATGGCCATTCCTACATGATAGCTCAGAGGTGACATAGTTTGACAACGGTTCAATGGATTGGTTGATGATGGATGACAAGATGGACACAAGTTTGGATCGATAGCCTTGTGGGATAAGGTGATAAGGATGAGCAAACAACAAGCCATGGTAGGTATCTTGACATGATTGGGTGGATACAGTTAGGAGGGATGGATGAGGAATAAGGTCTGAAAAAATGGAGGAGGCAATTTATCACAATTAGCGCCTGTTTAGTAGGTTTTCACCACTTGCTTTTATTTGCATGATTAGTTAAAATACACATGATGCCTATTTGCTAGGTTTTCATCATGGTATCTATCCAAGGTGCTTGTTTACAAGGTTTTCACTAGAGGATGACTTTTTGTTACTTTTCTATTTTTTTGCTATTTTTCCATTTTATTTAATTTTTTTGTTATTTTTGACTCCCTTGCATTGGGGTTTAGGTGTAGAACTTGCGAAGATGCATGCTATTGATGGGGTCATTAAACAGTTCATCTTCTGATGTAGCTAATTGATAAGCACCTAATCCATAGGCAACAATGATGACATAAGGACCTGGCCAGTTGGATTCAAACTTACCTTTCTTCTCTCTGTCATATTAATTTCTTGGATTTTCTCTTAGAACTAAGTCACCCACCTGGAAGACTCGTGGTTTGACCCTATGATTATAACTTCTTAAAATTCTCTGCTAGTATAGCCTAAGATGGTTGAAAGCATGTTGTCTTCATTCTTCTAGTAGCTCTAGCTCTTGGAGTCTTGATACTCTGTATTCTTCATCATTTATGAGACCCTTTAACGACACCCTGAGGGAAGGTAACTCAACTTCTATAGGCAAGATGGCTTCAGACCCATAGACAAGGGCGTATGGTGTCACACCTGTGGGAGTGTGTATACTAGTTCTATAGGCCCACAGAGCGGGGTTCAATTGCATATGCTAGTCACGACCAACATCATCGACAGTCTTTTTGAGTATTTTTAGGATAGTTTTGTTTGATGCCTCAGCTTGGCTATTGCCTTGTGGGTAGTATGGAGTGGAAAAGCAATGCTGAATGTGGAATTTATCACAGAGTTCTTTCACATCCTGATTCTTGAAAGGTCATCCATTATTCGTGACAATGGATGATGGAATACCATATCGGCATATGATGTAGTTAAGGATGAAAGAAGATATTTGTTTCCCTATGATGTTGGTTAATGGAATGACTTTAATCCACTTTGTCAAATACTCAGTGGCTGTGATAATGAATTTGTGGCCATTAGAGGATGAAGGGTGTATCTTGCCTACTAGATCAAGTCCTCATTGACAGAAGGGCCAGTGTGTCGTTAAGGGTTGCAACTCTTGAGCGGGTGCGTGTATTAGGTTCCCGTGGATTTGGCATTTCTTGCACTACTTCACAAAATGATAAGAGTCTTTTTCCATAGTTATCTAATAGTATCCGAGATGCATGAGTTTCTTTGCCAAGGTAGGACCACTAGAGTGTGTCCTGCATATTCCTTCATGTACCTCACTTAGAGCGGTCTGATATTCCTCACTATCTAAACACCTAAGGAGAGTACCATATAAACCTCGTCAATACAGGGTGTTTGTAATGATGGTATATCGGGATGCTTGGTGTATGAATGTTCATTTCTAGTTGTTTGATAGGTCAGGTGGTAGGATATTCTCTTCTAGATAGGTGTAAACTTTTCCACATAAGGGAGAATCAGACCCTACAATGTGGTAAACGGTGCTAGTTTCTAGGATTTCATAAGTAGGATGGGAAACTGGTTCCACCAAGAACTCATAACGAGAATGATTTTCAAGCATGTCAAGGAGGGATGCAGTAGTAGCCATCGCATCTGCTACTTTGTTTTCCAATCTTGGTATCTGCTTGAAGGATATCACAACAAAATACTCTTTGAAATCATCTACCATACGCTTGTATGGTATCAACTTCTCATCCTTAGTTTGAGAATCATCATTTACTTGATTAATGATGAGTTGTGAGTCCCCGTACACATGAAGTTCCATGACCTTCCATTCTACTGCCATCTTTATGCCGATAACCAGTGCTTCATACTCGGTGACATTGTTGGTATAGGGAAATAGAAGTCTGTATGACTTAGGGATTGTGTCTCCATGTGGTGTTACCAACAAGATTCCTACTCCAGATCCATGTTGAGTAAATGACCCATCAAAGTAAAGCTTCTAGGCTGTGGTAATGATGTTGAAGATAGACTCATCTGGAAATTCAAAGCTTAATGGGTTGTCATCTGTCAAAGGTGCATCTGCCAGCTGATCTGCAATGACCTATCCCTTTATTGCTCTTCTATATACATACTCAATATCAAATTCACTGAGTATCATGACCCATTTGGATATTCTACCTGTTAGAGTAGCTTTGTTGAGTAGGTATTTTAATGGATCAATCTTCACCACTAGCTTGATAGAGTGTGATAGCATGTAGTGTCTCCACTTTTGGGAAGCAAAGACAACTGCAAGGCATGCTCTTTCAATTGGTGTATACTGCAGTTCGTAACCTACTAGTGTCCTGCTGAAGTAGTAGATTACTTGTTCCTTTCCTTCATGGTTTTATTTGGCTAGCAGAGCTCCTAGAGTTGTGGGTGTAGCTAAGATGTAGAGTAGCAATGGCTTGCCCTGAATCGGTGACATCAAGACTGGAGGGTTCATCAAATACTCCTTTAAATGCTGAAATGCTTATTCACACATGTCATCCCATTTGAATGGAACGTTTTTGTGTAAGAGATGTGTGAATGGATGACACTTATTTACCAGTTGAGAGATAAACCTTTTGATGGACTGAAACTTTCCTTGTAGAGACCGCAACTGACTCAGATTCTTAGGTGGTAGCATTTCCATGATTGCTTTTACCTTGGCCAGGTCCACCTCTATTCTATTAGCGGATACGATATATCCTAGGAGTTTATCGAATGTGACTCTGAAAACACATTTTTTTGGATTCAACCGTACATTAAATTGCTCTAGTCTTGTGAAGATCTTGTCTAAGACTTGTAGATGTCCTTCTTTGGTGAATGATTTGGCTAGGATGTCATCTACATAATCTTCCATGATGGTGTGCATCATGTCATGAAAGATTGTAGTCATTGCCCGCTGATATGTTGCCCCCACATTCTTTAGGCTGAATGGCATGACACACCAACAACAAGTACCCCACAAACATGTGGATGCTATTTTGTGGTGATAATCTTGTGCAATTTTGATTTGGTTATAGCCGAAGAATCCATCCATTCATGACAACATGGTGTGCCCTACCATTAGATTGACAATGATATCTATGTTTGGCCATGGAAAATCATCTTTTGGGCAAGCCTTGTTTAGATCTCTGAAGTCATTGCAAAGTCTTATCCTTCCATCAGGTTTGGAAACAGGTACAATGTTGAAAACCCATTCTAGATAATCAATGGATTTGATGAACCCCACATCTAGTAGTTTCTTTAGTTCCTCTTTGACCATTAATGCTATATGTGGGTGCATTTTTCTCATCTTTTGTTTAATTGGCTTAGCTCCCGGAGCTAGTGACAAATGATGCATGATAAGGTTTGGATCCAATCCTGGCATATCTGCATATGACCAAGCAAAGTTAATCTATGTCCGCTTGAAGAATTCGGTGAATTTTGGCTTTTCTTGTGCAGATAATGAATGTGCCATATGAATTGTTCTTGGGTTTTCTTCTGTGCCGATGTTTATTGGTTGAACTGATTCAATCAATACTAAAGATCTCTCCTGATGTGCATGATAGGGGAGAGTGTCAATCCCTTCATCCATTGGTGCCTCAGAGAGGTTTTCACCATCAGATACATCTTTTCTTTTTACTTTTTTGTGATCTAACACTGTCGCAGAGCAGTTTTCACCATTAGATCTGCTTTTTATTTTTATATTTTTTTGACTGAAGGGATTGGCACTCTCTCCAAAGTATGCCACGTTAAGTTCAATGGTGAAGCCAGCCTTGTGGTCTCCTGTGGGTAAATGGTCCCTAAGCTCCAGATAATCGATAATGGCATCATCATTTTGGAATGTATCTAGTTCAGTGGTGGTGTCCTGCAAATCCTAGTCTATCAATTCAAGATGCACTAGGGGTAATGGATCATCTAGTTGGTCTGATTCAAGGGTGGTTATGGTTAAAATAGAGGAGTTGTTTGAATAGGTAGAGGCATTGACAAGGTCTATTATGGTACTCTCCTCAAGTTTGTTCGCCAAGTGTGACATTGTACTCTCCTCATGAAGTTCACATTCGTCATATTGCGGATCAAACTCTAGCGATCTAGCCCTGAGGTTTTGTTGCTCATGCGTTGTATAAGTAGAGCTATACTATTGAACTACGTCAATCTCTTTGCCTTCCCAAGACATTTCTGAGAGGCTGTCCCATTCATACTCATTGGAATCTATTTCACTCCAATTCTGTAGTTAGTGAAGCTATTCTATGAAGTTAGTGGTAACTACTTGTTTGTCTTTTGCTTGGAGTTTCTCCTTACCTTTGATCTTCTCCTTACCCTTGTATCCCAACCTAGTACTGTCTCGGGCTGTGGAAGTAGAGGATTGAATTGGTTCTATGATACCATCTTTCCTTAATCCTATGGGACCATGTCCTTCATATCCCATCCTTTGTAAAATAGAAAACCCTTAACCATACTGTGTAGTGGGGAGCTTCGGTTGATGATCATTTGGTGTGGTTTCACTATCTTCATCTTTGTAAAGCCATTGTAAGACATCTTTTTCATCACTCTCATCCAACAGGTTTCCCCATCTAATGAAAGGACCTTTGGACGTCTCTAATGATTTGGCTTTGTTCGGTAATGACTTTCCATATGATCTTAGTGATAGAGGCAGCTGTGCTAGATAGAATGTTTGTTCAATGACATATTCCCCAATGCCTTTGTCCTTGACTTTGACTTTAAGCTTTGATGTTTTGGAGGTAGAATCTAGAGAACTTAGATCCACATGGTTTGAAGAAGAGGAAGCTACTCGATTATTGGGGATCACCATGTCTGGTTTTGATTGGATGTTGTTGCAATATTGAAATGGGCCAGGGTCACCTTGTATGGTAATTTCTTGGCCATTGCGTGAGAACTTGATACATTGATGGTATGTTGAAGAAACAACCTTCATTGCATGGATCCAAGGTCTACCGAGAAGAATGTTATATGCTAGCTCCATGTCTAGAACTTGACACACAATATCTCTCTCTACTGGGCCAACCCATATTGGCAAGACTACAGTTCCTTTGGAAGTTCTCTCTTCTTCGTCATATGCCTTGATAGTTATCTTCTTTTTAGGATTGACGGCATTTTGTGAAAACCCCAAAGCAAGGATTAACTTTAAAGAGTAAATATTTAAACTAGCACCTCCATCTATTAGGACCCTTTTTATTCGGTGCTTGTGCATTTGGGCCTCAATGTGGAGGGATGCATTGTGTGGTTAGTTGATGGACATATCATCTTGCTCTATGAAAGATAGAAAATGTGGTGTGGTTAGATGGCCTACCATAGCTTGGAATTGCTCTTGGGCAAGGTTTGTAGGAATGGTTGTTTCTAAGAGGGCTTTATCCAAGATAGCTTTGTGGGATGGGGATAGACACAATAACTCCAAAATGGATATATGTGCAGGTGTTTTATGGAGTTGGTTGATGATGCTGTATTGGTTCGAGGTGGATGATGACTTGGGTGGGACTCCTTGTAGAGTAATGTTTCCATGATGAGTGGTCATATTACAGTCAGGATTTATAGTGATTACATTGATGTGCGAATCACTATGTGAGATATGATTGATGGTGTACTTGTAAGAAACGTTATTATAGCTCGCTTTGTCAGTACCGTTGTTGTTTTGATTGGATGGCCCTCCTTTCTCATAGTGGGGAAGAGGATTTTTGAATGCTATGTGCTCTTCATTAGAGGTATGCCCTTGAATTTTTATTACTTTTTGATCAATGAGGTCTTGAACAACATGTTTTAGCGCTTAACAATCATTAGTTTTATGTCCTTTGTTTCGGTGATACTCACAAAAGTTGGAATCACTCCACCAAGCGGGTTTAAATTTTGGTTCATAATCACACACCAGTAGAAGTGTTATGAGGTTACCCTCAAGTAACTTCCTAAAGGTGGATTTGAGAGATTCTCCTAGTGGTGTGAATTTTCTCCTAGGAGGAAAGTTGGTGGGTCTTTGCTCATTGCTTTGAGGCTTGTTGGATGGTGTATTGTTATGTGGTTTTGATAGATTGAAGATAGATTACTTTTCCACCACATTTTTAGCATCTACCATACCATCATTTACAATGGGTTTGTTCTTGGTCCAAAATCGTGACTTGTCCACATTGTTGTTAGAACTAGGGGTGTCTTTGTATAGTTTAATTTGCCCCTTTGCTATCAAAGGCTTTCTCAATGAGTAGCCCCATTTCAATGACCTTACTAAAAGTAGTCAAACATTGTATTTGGATTTGATAGCTTAGTTCCATGGATAGATTGTGAACAAACATTTCTATCATCTGTTTCTTTGGTATGTGGTAGGGACACTTGCTTGCAAGTTGTCTCCATCTTTGTAGGAAAGAGGCAAAGGATTCTCCCCCATTTTGCTTGTTATTACAAAGGTCCAACATGGAGATTTCATGTTCGCTATTGTAAAAGAAATGTGTTACAAATTTATCCACTAGCTCATCAAAAGTGCAGATGTTAGGAGGTAGGCGGGAGAACCATTCTATTGCTTGGCCTCCTAAGCTTCGTGGAAATAGTCGCATAAGATATGTTTCGTTGTGTGCGACTTCTAGGCATGCTGTGCTAAATTCTCTTATATGATCTCTTGGATCACCTTTTCCTCAATACTTATCAAATTTAGGAACCTCAAATCTTGAGGGAAAATGTATCATGAGCAAAGATTTATCAAAGGGATATGGTGAAATATCCTCAAGGGAGTAATATTTTGTTGTTGTCCCACTTTGGATATCCATCAACTATTTTTGCAAGGCTTGGATTTGTGTTGTTAATGTGTCCAAGGGATTGAGTGTATCATTAGCCTTTTTTGATTTATCTTTGTCATTTTTGGAGCCATCTTTCGAAGACTTACCTTCAGAATTGTTTGCTCTTAGAGTTAAGACATCAAAATCTGAGGGCAACTTAGCTCCTTGTTGAGGTAGCATGAGGAAATATTTATGAGGATCCATGGAAATGACCCTATCCATCATATTTAGGAATTTTGGATCTTGAAGTTGTTTAAGGATTTCCTCTTGACTAACCTCCTCATCATCAAAATTATGCCCACTATTGTTTAGGGAACCCATTTTTTGCTTTTGTTTTGATTGGGACCTATTTTGAACCATGCAAGTTTTGGATGCGAGAGAAGTTGGATGCAAGACTAGGTGAACTTGGTTTGTTTGTTTTGGGATGAAATGATTGTGAGACTAAACTTGGTTGGATATGGCTTTGGTAAGATTTTTCTAAGGTTTGATATTGATCTAAGTTTTGTCCAAACAACATGCTCTTGAGTCAAAAGGTAGTCAAAATAGGGATAGTTGATCACCACTATTGATATAGACTATTCTTTTGTCAAGATTACACTAGCATAGTTTCAAGGTGAAGGATGATTGATCCTATTATGAAACTAACTAGATTTTGCTTGAATTCGGGAGAGTCTCAACAACGCCTAGATGAAAATCTTGGTTTGAATGTTTTAGGATAGCAAGGTAGAGGTACGCAAAAAGGTGACGTGTGAAAATGGTATGAAGGTGGTCTGCAATGGTTGAACTAACTTTCCAAGTGTGATCTGGGTCCAAATGGGTATAGGGATCTGGTTTTGATTTTCTCTCAAAATGTACAGAAGCACTCTCTATTATGAATGCGTAGGTTTAAATGCACAAAAATAGGGTGTGGATGCACATTTTTGTGGCTTAAATGTGCAGTTCTGAATGCGCGCTTCTACTATTTGAATGCACAGAAATGTACATGTGCTGAGAGATTTAGCAGATGTGCAGCAAGAAGGTTTAAATGCATTGCATAATTTGGATGCATCGGAATATTTGTTAAATGCGCAGGAATATGTATCATAAGTGCGGCTCTGCACATAAGTTTTGCTTTTGGTTCAGTTTCAATTTGCTCTTCTTTTTGCACATTTTTCTAGAATTTTCAAGGTTTGTGGCACTAATTTTGACTCAAGTTATTGCCAGAAAACACAATGAACAAGAAGTTTTCATGATTTTTTTGATTTTTTTTTGAAACAAGTTTTTGATAAATGAAAAACAAGCAAGTACAATCCTAAGGATGGCAAGGACAATATTTGTTGAGTTCCAACTTGGATTTTACCCCAGCCACTTACATAAAGACGTGACAGATAGTAACTTGGTAGCACTGGCTCCCCTCCATGGCACTCACTTCTCATGCATACAAAGTTACAGTTCCTCTGAAGAGTTGAACTTTTCTGTCTCCACACTAAATGAGTGTATGACGTTGGACGACTCTAGAGGATTTTCCTCCTGTGTCAACAAATAGGGGTTTTTGGCTTTCTAAACAATTGGATTTTTAGTATGGACATCCATTCAGGTGATTACACGTGCGGCAATTCACTTTGATAAGGAGGTTTCCCATCCTACAGAGGTTACACTCCATAGGGTTTTGGGGGAAACATTCGTCGGTGTAACACAACAACACTTGTTGTTTACAACTTTCATCACAAACACAATTTATTTATAGCGACTTGGAATTGGCTTGGCTTTAGCCCATTATTGCTTAAGGTCGTCCCACTTGGAAGGAAGGAATTCCAAGGGCAGGCCTCTTCTAAAGGTTACACATCCAAAATGATGAGTTTGGCATTTTGGTCACCCAAGAAAGGGGAGAGCATAGTCCTATCATCATTTTGAAAACACAGAGAACACTAGTTCTTTATCCCCCTAATTAAAAATAAAGAAACTAAATGTGTTTAATCTACCAAGCACAATCCATTTGACTAGATAGCAATAACCTTGAAAAGATGGTTCATTTTATCCCTTAAATAGATCTATGTGAAGATTTGTTTGTTGTAGAATAAAAACAAGTTACTTTCCACCTAAGTTAAGCTAGATGAGAGATTGTGATGCAAGATAGAAAGAAACAAAAAGATTTGTTTAGTTTTAGCCACCTAGATTGGGACTATGTGCGATTTGTATGCAACAATATGATTTACTTCCTTCCTAATTAGAGCTAAGTAAAAATTTGCATGAAGATATAAAATTACTCCTCTCTAATTAAATTTAGATGAACCTATTGATGCAGCTAAATGACTAAACAAAGCTCCTACACCTACAAGATCATTATGTTAAAGGCCTCCATTTGATGATTGATATTCTTGCAACCAAGGTTAGTATCGAAGATTTTACAAATTCAATACAATTCTTTGACAGAGATTAGATGCACTGAAATAGAGAGTTGATGCGTAGAAATACAGAATACATGCACAGGAATACAGATGCACAGGAATATCTAATAGATGCACATGAAGAAGTTTTGAATGCGCAGACAGAGTGTATGCACTGAATGATTCAACAGATGCACAGATATATGTTTCAAATGCGCAGACATAATTAATGCACTGAAAGAGTGATCAAATGTGCGAAAAGATTATTCATATGTGCCAGACTGTCATTTTTGTCATGAATGCGTAGAACTGGAAGAATGGATGCACCGAAATGACCTATCACGCCTGCAACTTGACCAAAAACTCAAAAATAGAGATTAAAATGGGGCAAGGCCCCACGGTGGATGCCAGAAATGTTAGTGGAAAATGTGAACAATAGCATTAAACAACTAATCAATCCAATAACTCAATAGAAATAATACCAATGCAAGCAAACAAAAGATAATACCTTTGCAACCAGATTTACTCTGTGCTTTCCATTATTGCCTATCTTTCTTTGATCTTGTATGATTTGGAGCTCTCAAAAGTTATACTTCCTTGCTATTAAGATGGCAAAGATTGAACAACTATTGATAGGAATGTGCAATGGAGATTAAACTACAATGTAACTATAATGGAGATGGGTGATTGATAATGGAGACATGGTGATGATAATGGATTTGTAATACAAATGCAATGAAGGTGATTTTGCCAAAGGCATGCTAGTAGGATTCTTGCAGAGTAAGATTATGAATGCTTGAGTGGATCTAGAATGAGGGAATGAGGGTTCCTTTTATAGGCTCAAGAGAGGCCAAATCCAAGTGTCAGTAGATCCATGACTGGAGGAATTACCTGTGAGGTGTACGGTTGAGAATACTTGAGAGAATGTGCACGAATGAGAAGAGGA
This sequence comes from Cunninghamia lanceolata, assembly GCA_027924645.1. Classification (NCBI taxonomy): domain Eukaryota; kingdom Viridiplantae; phylum Streptophyta; class Pinopsida; order Cupressales; family Cupressaceae; genus Cunninghamia; species Cunninghamia lanceolata. The sequence goes on from BSBN01000739.1 coordinate 6,612,655, forward strand.
CAAGTGTCCAAGCTCCTTTCATGAGTTATGGGAGTTAATAGAATAGATTGAAGAGTTAACTGAGATGATTGATTAGTTATCTAGGTTGATTGGGGAGTTGACAGAATAGATTGACCAGTGAACTCAATTGACTAATTAGTTAATAGATTTGATTGATGAGTTAACTAATTTGACTGGAGGATAAATAGGACATGTGGGTGAGGGAATATTAGCTAATTAAATATTAAAATATTTAATTATGTGTGCAACATGGTGAGGTGGAAAGGTGGTTGGAATGGTGAGGTAGATTTATGAAATTAGGACTTTGGGATAGAGGAATTTAGGATTATTTAATTAGATGAGACATTAGAGGAATTTAGGGAATTTAATTAAATAAATTGATTTTTATTTAATTTTGGGATAATGAACCAATCAAATAAATTAGAATATTTATTTAATTGATAGAAGAATAAGAATTTAAAATAAATATTAAAAATATTTATTTAGTTTGACACGAGCCAATTTTGGGTGTATACACATATAATAATGTAACAAGTCTCAAGGACTATGTGGGCTCAACCATAGAGAGGGGGGACGTGATGAGGTGCCCCAAGTATCCCAACAGTAGGACCTTATCCTCTATTGGCCTCATGTGGTCCTTAACCGATGGTACTTAACCATCATCATGAGGTAGGCTACCTAGTGAGGGTTTCACACCGTTCCCTTCATCACACAAAATGATCCCCTTTTATTTATTTCAACAATTGATTCAAGTACGGATAGTTCAAGAGGCTGCTATAGGGTGTCCTAGATCCTCAACTCTAAGCCCAAGGATAGGACATTATCCTCCTTGGCCTTATGTGGTCTTTAACCGCTAGTCCTTAACCATCCTCATGAGGTTGTCTCATGTGGTCCTTAACCATCATCATGAGTTACCACTCCTAGTGAGGAATCATTCACCATTTCCCTCTCATTGCAGTCTTGCCTCATCCCTCCTTGACCAATCATGATCAGATCACTGTTCATAACATCAATAATATATGCTACATTGGAATCAACTATCAGTGTTTTAAGTGGTATAATTCTAAGTGTGTATATATATATATGTTCACCTCGACATTCATCTATTAAAGGCATAGACATAGTTAACATTGCATACCATAGGGATCTTTATTGTTCTACTATATATATATATAACTGTTGTTATGTATTCTTTGCTACCTTTGATTATATATATATATATATATAAAACTACTGTTATGTATTCTTGGCTGCCTTTGATTCTGCTTTGTATATTCCAGATGATGATTCCTTTTGATTGATTCAATAACAGAATTATACAGCGATAGAAGGATAGAATAATTGTATGATAGAATAATCAAATGATAGAATGATTGAATAATAGAATGATAGAATGATAAAATGATAGAATGATAGAAGGATTGGATGAAAAATAAAATGATAATAGAATGATAGAAGACTAGAATGATATAATGATAGAAGAAAGAGTGATTCATTAATTGAATATTAGAATGATAGAATAATAGATTAATAGAGTGAGAGGATGATGATAACTCTCTTACTACTGTAGATCCTTTATATTTTTCTTTATTTCTGCTTTTATATTTTCTCGCTGATTGATCTGCTCCTATAAACTTAGAAATATTCCTTGAATTCCTACTCTTTTGGACTGATCTAAATTTGTTATAACCTGCTCTAAATTGGTTTCATTATATATATTCATAGGCCTGTTGTAACAAGACTGCTATGCTTTTCTTTTAAATCTGAATGATATTCTTTTATTTTTGTCCTCTCAAACACTCTCTTCATTTTCCTTTTATACTTGCTTAGAGGAGTGACTTATTCTAGAAGACACACCTTTTCATTTTCAAGAGACATCTATATGTAAGGATATGCCCCTTCACATGGAGCGCTCCACTTAAGAGAGTCAGCTCACTAAAAGCATTAAATTTAATTTATTTTAAATTCTTCAATGGTGGCGCCCATGCCATGGAAGTCAACCAACATTTGGAACTTTTATTGTTTCATGGGTCCGCCATACTAGGAGTAACTTATATTTAATCCAAGTCATTATCCCTTAGTAAAATAAACCTCTATCTTTATTAATATAGAGCACTGCTCTTGATAAATCATGCATTTCTTAACACAATACATTTTATCTTATGGTGCTTAGGGAAATCGGTTGCTTTTAAACATAATGGTTTGTCACCTTAAAAAATACACTAATTTGTCTTATTATATGGAGTGCATGCCATGTGGAATAGTCGATCACATAAACAAGATTTGTTTATCAAATTTAAGCTCAGCTTTAGTGCCAAGTTGGCCAGCATATAAAGGTAGTTGACCATATTAGAATTGAATTCCTTGCATAGTATGGGACATTACAGTCCACCACACCCAAGATTGCTTACCCTCAAGCAATCACAACTAGGAATCTCCTAAAGTAATCAGCTTCCCAAATCAATCCTTATTGAAAAATGTTTGTTAGTCTACTTGTCTCTATCCAACCGCCAACATAATCCTTTCTAAAGTATGAGGATAATGCATTATCCAATATCCTTCAGGTTTATGTACCTGCATTTCCTAATATCTCTCAACAACAAAACCAAGAGTTGGTCACTGGTAGGGTCCCTAACTTAAGATAAATTTTCTCTCGCCTCGAGGAGAAGAAACCCAAAAAACATCTAGCATATCAAGTACAAGAAGTATCAATCTAAAGATCACTTTCTTCTTTGGTATCAATGACATCCTAAAAGAACCAATTAAGTTGGCTCAACCTTCACACCTGGATATAGTTCATGCAAGAAAGTGAGCTCCTCATATATTAAGATGGGAATTAGAAGCATGACACACATCTATGATCTCAATTGCAATGTTTTTTTTCTAAAACGATATGATCCATGGACTACATCATCTTGTATTTTATCATTGTCATATCATTCAAGTCAGCTAGAAAGATTTTTAAGCAACGAGGACAACAATATCCTTAGGATAATTTATTTTCCACTAAAGGAACAATCATGACACAAGGATGAAGATCACAATCCTTGATTCAAGCTTACTATTAAATTTTGGCTAGTCCTCATGGGTATTGTTTATAGTAAGGAAGGTATGATTGCTGGTTATTACATGCACTTAGTTCTAATTTTTTTATTTTCCTTAAAATCTTGTTACTTGCATGTACAAAATTGAGAATTCTTGTACTAATTTTTTACTTACCTCAAGTTTTGGGTTTATAGAACCCTTTGGCTACAATAGACCAGGCAAAGTACATTTACCAATAGAGAGTATTCGAAGTTCATCATCTTGAATCAAAGCTTACATCTTGTCAAAATTTCTCTTTGCTGATCATAGACCCTTCTGCACACAGTTGAAGAGGTAGAAATATAGGTGGTGTTGGCCAATCTAGAAGGGTTGTTTAATACTTACATTTAGTTATATGGCTTTCACAATCTCTTGAGAGAGATGTTTTATGATCAACTTTATGGAGTTGTGGCGTAGGGTTTATCGCCCACACATTTCAACAATTTATTTACTATTTATTATTTTTCTTATTTGCCTTCTTATCCATATACCCTCCTTGTCTATTTATGTAGAGTTTTGAGTTTTACATATGGCACCATGGACTACAATGTAATACACAGCTTGCCCTTAACGCATCTGAAATGTTTTGCCAATGTTTTATACTACGTATGATTTTGTCTTTTCATATGTTTGCACTTTCCATGGCAACTTATTGATAGCCATAAGTTGTTCTAGAGATTGCTCAGTACTACCTATATAGTATATATGATTCTTTGCTAAAAGCCTTATGATTGCTATATCTCCATAAATATTCTGATGGATAGGTTATGCAATCACAGTTTTATCTGAATTCCAATATCTATGCTATGCAATCAAAGGTTTTTAATTGATCTCATGTAATCTCTGATCAAAAGTGTTTAAGGTACCAAACCTTACAAAATTAATTCAAACCTTGTAAATACTGGAAGCCTTTTGGAAACCATTACAGGAAAAATTGCAATATGTGTCGACTTATTATATATATTTAAATTGATCTTATACAGATTATGGATAAATTGATCAAATGCGCATTTGACTGCTAGTTGTATCTTGAGCTCAGCCAACCCCAATATTGTTTATCGCGAGTTACAATGCTTAGCCATTTCTACAGGTACTGGTTGCAAATTGGCTCGTATAATAAATTCTATAGTCTAATTCCAATGGTGTTCCTATGGTTTTAACAAAGTCAAAGAGTCGATGAGATTGGAGAGTGACCAACAACTCTCTTATGACAACAATAATGGTTATAAAGACACCATTAACATGCAACCTCTAGAAAAGTAGATGTATTCTGAAAGAAAATCAATTCCTTTCCCTACATTATATAGTTTTGGACTATCACCCAACTTATGAATAGAAATGGGTGCAACTAAAGGGTAAAGGATAGTAAATTTTAGAATGGTACTGCCACTAACCATGGAGTTTTTAAATAGTCTATCAGAATTTTGTTGATGATCATATACTGCTACTAATTTCAAGGAGATTAAACCCTTGTTTGGAGATCACATACCTATAGAACTCAGTTGTATTTGCATACTAACATTCTGAAGGAAATTTCTTGTCTCCCTGAGCATATGCAGAAAGAAGTAGTTTGCAACAAGATAAGATACTCACCTCTAAGGGATTGCATCTATCATCGAAGGAAAAGAAGCATGATGTATCATACCAAGGGAGAATATGTAACAAAAACAACTTTAAGAGCTGTTATAAAGATGTTGATTACTATTAAAGGTCTTATGTTACTGTTGTCTTAGCCTTTTATTTATAGTGATTGAAGTAGAAAAGGGATTCTTGACATAATTGACTAGAAGAATAGACCTTTGATCCCCAAGCTAGCAGGATCATGCTCTGATACCACTTGTAATGTCCCCTTTAGGGATTACCCTAAATCTTTTGCCTAGAATCATAAGTTAGGGTTACAACTCACCAATTAAATGTTGTAAGCAAAATAAATCCTGGTATAGGTCCTGCAATCATGTTCAATAACATTGGAAATACAATTCATTAGATCAAAACATATATAATAAATTATCTACTCAAATCATGTAAAAGATATGTAAATCTGGTTATGGAGACCTGCAACCATATTAGATGAATATGATATGAAATACATTTAATTCTAAGACTATGAAAGATTACATATAACAATATAACAAGTTTCAATGACTATGTGGGCTCAACCATAGAGAGGGAGGATGTGATGAGGTGCCCCAAGTATCCCAACAATAGGACCTTATCCTCTATTGGCCTCATGTGGTCCTTAAATGATGGTCCTTAACCATCATCATGAGGCAGGCTACCTAGTGAGGGTTTCACACCATTCCCTTCATCACGCCAAATGATCCCCTTTTATTTATTTCAACAATTGATTCAAGTGGGGATAGTTCGAGAGGCTGCAATAGAGTGTCCTAGATCCTCAACTCTAGGCCCAAGGATAGGACCTTATCCTCCTTGGCCTCATGTGGTCTTTAACTGATGGTCCTTAACCATCCTCATGAGGTGGTCTCATGTGGTCCTTAACCATCATCATGAGTTGCCACTCCTAGTGAGGAATCATTCACCGTTTCCCCCTCATTGCAGTCTTCCCTCATCCATCCTTGACCAATCATGATTAGATCATTGTTCATAACATCAATAATATATGCTACATTGGCATCAACTATCAGTGTTTTAATTGGTATATATATATATATATATATTTGTTCACCTTTACATTCATCTATTAAATAGGCATAGACATAGTTAACATTGCATACCATAGGGATCTTTATTGTTATGCTTTTATATTCATATATATATATATATATCACTGTTGTTATGTATTCTTGGCTACCTTTGATTTTGCTTTGTATATTCTTGATTATGATTCCTTCTAATTGATTAAATAACAGAATTATAGAGCAATAGAAGGATAGAATAATTGTATGATAGAATGATAGAATAATTGAATGATAGAATGATTGAATAATAGAATAATAGAATGATAGAATGATAGAATGATAGAAGGATTGGATGACTAATAAAATGATAATAGAATGATGGAATAATAGAATGATAGAAGAAAGAGTGATTCATTAATCGAATATTAGAATGATAGAATAATAGATTAATAGAGTGAGAGGATGATGATAACTCTCTGCTATTATCAATTACTGTTGTAGATCCTTTATATTTTTTTTTATTTATGCTTTTATATTTTCTTGCTGGTTGATCTGCTCCTATAAACTTAGAAATATTCCCTGAATTCTTGCTCTTTTGGTCTGATCTAAATATGTTATAACAATATTCCTCTTTTGCTCTTTTGCTCTTTTTTATTTTCAAGAGACATCTATATGTAAAGATATGTCCCTTCACATGGATCGCTCCACTTAAGAGAGTTGGCTCAATAAAAGCATTAAATTAAATTTATTTTAAATTCTTCAATGGTGGCGCCCACGCCATGGAAGTCGGCCAATGTTTGTAACTTTTATTCTTTCATGGGTTAGCCGTACTAGGAGTAACTTATATTTAATCCAAGTCATTATCACTTAGTAAAATAAACCTATGTATTTATTAATACAAAGTGCCACTCTTGATAAATCATGCATTTCTTAACACAATACATTTTGTCTTATGGTGCTTAGGGAAATCGGCTGCTTTTGAAAATAATGGTCAGTCACCTTAACAAATATACTAATTTGTCTTATTATATGGAGTGCATGCCATGTAGAACAGTCGGCCACATAAACAAGATTTGTTTATCAATTTAAGCTCAGCTTTAGTGCCAAGTTGGCCAGCATATAAAGGTAGTCGACCATATCAGAATTGAATTCCTTGCATAGTATGGGACATTAAAACAATGCCGAAACATTGGAAACTCAAACAAAAAAATGGTGGCTAGTGACCCTTTGGGTCATATAGTTATCTTTTCAAAAACAATCATAGAACACCGCATTCAAACAAACACACAACAACACAGGCCCCAGGATTGGTCGACCAATCTCCATGAAGGCTAGCTCTCTAATGAGTGAGACTGACCCCGTGTCTTGCCTCCTCTTGACTAGATACTTCCACGAGAGTGAGAGTGATGTGGAGGTTCACCTCGTGGCAAGGAGAGAGGGTCCATGTGCATGCCAAAGCTGACTCAACTGCCCCAGGCCACCGAGTCATGATTTTGAGTTTACATATTTTGATGAACCCAACATGAATTGCAAAGCCTTTTGGTTGTGCTGTTTGCATTCCCATTGCTTGGATCTCATTATCACTATCACATGCACTATCAGCTTCACCACATATTTTGGTGAATCTGACATGAAATTACAAATCTTGCTAGGATGAGTAGTTTTGTGTTCCAACAATCACTTTGATTTCATCATTTGGCATTTCGATTTCAAAGGTTTTAAACATTATCACTTTCTTCTTCATACTTGTCTTCATCACTTTTTCTTTCATCACCTTTGCCTTCGCTCGTTCCATTTATTCTGTGGTGTCTATGGCACTCCTGAATATGACAAAACCAGAACAAAACTTAGGGAATATTCCCTCTAGGGAACCAGAAACTCCTTTCGATAGGTATGTGCCACTTGACCCAAATGCAGCGATCTCAAATTGCTATGATTATGAAGACTCTAACTATGAACAAGATCGAAGGGAACCTAGGCATTCTCTTTCTTTCAACAATCCTGCAAGGGAGCTTAACCCTACCATACCAAACACACCTCACAAGGTGAAAATAATAGAAATAAGGTCAGAAATTGACCGCCTAGATCAACCATTCACAAGCACCTCAAGTACTCATCTTGATGATTAAGTAAGAAGGCTAGAAATAAACTTACAAGAAGCAAAAGATGCTCAAGAAGCCCTGAGAGTTTCTCTATGAGAAGATCAATGAGAAAATGTTATATGAGAAGAAAAACAAAATCATGACAACATTCATAAGGAAAACCATAGAAATGAGGAAGTGCCTAGAGGTCTCACTCCTACAGACCTAATTGTGACACTGGTACAAAGAATCAGAACTCTGGAGGTAGAACAACCTATCCCAGAAAGAAGATAGAAATCGTATGAAAATATCATAATCGAATAGGACTAGGGGGCATCTCAAAATCCCCCTTACCTGAACTACTACTCAAGAAATGGGAGTAATGACACATTCCCAAATAGGAACCCTCCTATTCAGAATAATCAAGCAATGCTAGGAAGCCAAGCAAATCAAATACTGGCATTGGGTTATCAAAACCCTCTTATGGGACTAATGCTATCAACTCCTCAATCACAGTGTGTCTGTTTAGGCACATACTTGGAGTACTTAAAGGAGCCACTTGACCTAATCATAAGAAGCATTCTGTTACCTCAACCATTACCTAATCTCCCAAATTTCAAAGGAGAGGGTGATACAAACTCACACATTAAAGCTTACACAACCACAATAAAGAGAATGCCTCCCTTGGGATGGGGTTGTTGCCAAAATATTCTTGAAGACATTAGAAGGAATAACCTTGTATTGGTATTATTGCCTACCTAAGGCCTCAACACATTCATTCATGCAATTAATCAGAGAGTTTGTCTTGGCTTTCAACATGAACAAACTCGTGAAGATAGGTATCAGAGAATTCTTAGCCATAAAACTAGAACTGAACAAATTAGTAGCCCATTTTGTCACTCGATGGAGACAAGTTCTCTATTCTTTGACAAGTGCTCCAAACATGGATCATCATGAATTATGCAATATTTTCTTGTATGCCTTAAACAAGGATATGAGAGAATACATATAAAAGTTACCTTACAAATCCTATGAAGAATCCCTAGAAACTGCTTTAAGGATCAACCAAGCAACCCTTGATAGTGGTAGAAAAACTTATGAAACCAATGGAAAACTTAAAGTCTTGAAGGAGCTGAAAAGAATACCTTGAACATCTCAACAGATAAAGATATCAACATTGTAAAGAGTACTCCCAATAATGATAAATGGCATCAAAAAAGAAATCAAGGACCAAGTCATTTCTCCTATGATCCTCACATTTTGTTGGTTCCATGGAACAAAAGGTCATGATATGAAAACCTAGTACAGGTACAACAAAGCTATCTCAAAGCTTACCTTAGAATAACAACAAAAGTTCCTCACTCTCCTACAATCCCAAAGAAAGGAGAAGGAACCTCAGAATAGAAAAGGAAATATCAATCAGAGAACCTCCAATCATGTGGAAATAAACTAGGAAGTGTTTGTGATCCAAGAAGAGGAACAAATGAACCAAATGGAAAATGTCTTCTCGCAAGTAATAAACCTATTGAGGACCTCCCCTTCACATCGAAAAATATTCTTGGAAGTATTAGAAGTGGGATGCTCAACACAAGAGGAACCAACCACTCTCACATTCAACATTTTAAGACTCCCAAAGGAAGAAGGTGTTGGGTTAAACTAGTTCTTGGTTTAGAGTTAGTGGATTAACCATTAGTGGTCTTTAGGACATGGTTTTGAGCTAGTTGTATTGGTCCATGGTTTTGGAGCTCATGGTTTTGAGCCCATGGTTTTGCATGTATGGAAGTCTATATAATGGCTTGGTGACTCCATTGTATGTGTGGTTGGTTGAAGCCTCCAGGCTCAGCCCGGTTGGGGCTGAGGGTTAATATAAAGATCTTCATTGCTGTGTTTTTCCGCAGTTTGGGGTTTTCCAGGGTAAATCACTGTGTTGTGATTGTGTTCTTGTTCCATGCTTGATTTGAGTTTCTACTGTGCATTCTAAATTCTTGGCTGTGTATGGGTGTTATTTGTGGCAGGGGGTTTGTTTTAATCCCTAACAATTGGTATCAGAGCTTGAGTTGCAAGCTCCAGCATTTGTGTCTGCAGAGGAGAAAAATGGCAGAAGATTTTGTGCATTCAATGAGAAAATTTGGGAGATTTTTTGAAATCACCAACCTAGCTCATAGTGTGTGGAGATAAGGTAGCATTTATTTTTTGATCTAGTATTCTTTCTAAAACTGAAGGTTTGAGCATGTGCCTTAGCACTCTGGATCCTGAAAGAAGGTTGAGCAGGTCTGTGCAAGATTGGCTGTGGTTGCTGCTATAGGCATGTTGCCTAGTAAAAGTTGTTGTATGCAATTGCTGCATGTACCCATAGCAAAGGTGCTACAAGTGCCCACAACCAAGTCTGGCTGTAGCAAGAACAAGATTGTAATGGAATTGTATGTAAAATTTAATACATGTATTTGGGCTTATGGCTGTAAGACCTAGTATGACTTGCTCAATCCCTAAAAGGAAAGGCCTGGTAAGAGAGGAGTTCTCCCAGGTGGTAAGGGGGGCTTAGAGTCATGTGGATTCCTAGTTTGATGTCGATCTTAGTGACAGAGAGGGCATTGCACTTGGTGCTTGTGGAAGGGGGGTTTGGTGCTAACCCCAAGACCAAGTTTAAAGGGGGGATTATTGGGTTAAACTAATTTTTGGGTTAGAGTTAGTGGATTAACCATTAGTGGTCTTTAGCACATGGTTTTGTACTAGTTGTATTGGTCCATGGATTTGGAGCTCATGGTTTTGAGCCCATGGTTTTGCATGTATGGAAGTCTATATAATGGCTTGGTGACTCCATTGTATGTGTGGCTAGTTGAAGCCTCTAGGCTTAGCCCAGTTGGGGCTAAGGGTTAATATGAAGATCTTCATTAATAGTTTTTCCTCAGTTTGGGGTTTTCTAGGGTAAATTATTGTTATGATTGTGTTCTTATTCCATGCTTGATTTGAGTTTCTGCTATGCATTTTGAATTCTTGGCTATGTATGGCCGTTATCTATGGTGGGGGGTTTGTTTTAATCCCTAATAGAAGGAAACACGAATAAGGATTTACCATTATATATAAAAGTTTAGGTTGAAGAGGTCATCATAAAAAAAGTGGTAGTAGATGAAGGATCAATAATTAACCTCTTGCCAATTTCCTTCCTGAGAAGGATGGGATATAGTAAAATAGACATAAAGCAACAAGCTACCACCTTAAGGATATATGACAGTCATGACATTCAAACAATTGGGAAGATCAATTTACCACTCACCTTAATGTCTAAAATAGTTCCCATAGACTTCTATGTTATCAATAAAGAAACCAATTACAATATGATCCTTGGATGACCTTGGATTCACATGATGAAGGCTGTGGCCTCTACATTGTTTCAAGAAATTCATTTCCATCACTCAAGAAAGATCCACATTGTCAAAGTGGATCCTGATCCTTTCAGTGTTTATAGGAAGGAACAGGAAGAAAAGGATAAAAAGTTAAACATGCAAGAGAAAACAAAGGAATAAACTTAGAATATTCAACCAAACACAAGTACTCTCAACATATCATATCAAAACATGGACAACCTCAGAGAATTCCCCTTTGATCCCCACACCACCAAGTCTCATGCTCCATTTGGCTTAGCAGCCATCCCTTGCATGGATGAATATGACATCAAGAATTTCTCAATTGGAACAATAGAAATCATCGAAGAAGGGGAAGAAAAAGAGAAAAAGTGAAAATCAACTTACGAATTCAGAGAAATATCCCAATCAAAAAACATTCAAGACATATAGACTCTCCATTTTGATGGAGCTTGTTGTAAAATGGGGGTAGGAACGAGAATAATCCTCACTTCCCCTAAAGGTAAAGTTCTCCCTTTTGTGTTTAGATTGGATTTCTTCTACACAAATAACATTACTAAATATGAAGTCTTATCCCTAGGAGTCATGCTAGCCATGAAGATGAGAATCAAGAGGATCTCTGCTTTTGGAGGCTCCCATCTTGTGATCAATCAAGTCATAGAAAATTACGAGATAGAATCAGAAAGATTATGACCATACAAAGAAACTATAAGAAAGTTGGTTCAATTCTTTGAATTCTTTTCCATAAAGGCCATACCCAGGGAAGAGAACCAAGTGTCAAACTCAATGGCCACATTAGCTACCATGTTGTCACCTCATGCTCAACTCCATAATTCAAAATTCATTGTGTCAGTTCGTGGAGAACCATTATTGGAAAGTGAGGAGTTACCAAGCATTTTAAACTATGTTGCAAATCAAACAGAGAAACTAACCCAAGATTACATCAAGAATGATGAAGCCATCCTGGAGTATCTGCATGCTTATGATAGGGTTCCAAGGGTGTACCACAAGAAATGATACATGCTCCTTCCTAATCCTGATGACTATTTTGGAAGTGAAAAAGAAATCCTCCAGATTGAAGCAAATTCAGATTTACCACCTGCACCTCAAAAATTTGAAGAGGGACATCAATTGCTAACTGAAGACACCATTGATGGCAATGTGAGAACCCTTGAGAAACCAAGAATGTTGTAGTTGGGAGGAGAGTTAGATGATGAGGAATTGGAAGAATACACTAAGTTCCTTATCGAATATTCTAATGTCTTTGTCTAGACATATTTGGACATGCCGGGGCTAGACCCAAAAATCATGGTGCACAATTTAGTAACAAAGCCTAACGCAAAACACATAAAGCAAAAATTGAGACGCATAAAGCCTTAAGTAGTAGAAATGGTAAAAGAAGAATTAAAGAAGATATTGAATGTGAGCTTTATTAAGCCAGTAGACTATTCAAGTTAGGTCTCAAACATCATCCTAGTGTTAAAGAAAAATGGAAAATATGGATATGTCTCAATTTTAGGGACGTCAATCAAGCTTGACCGAAAGATGACTTCCCCTTACTATCCATTGATCAAATTGTTGATTCAACTGTAGGGTATGAAGTGCTTTCCCTTATGGATGGGTTCTCAGGATACAACCAAATCAAAATCTCAGAGGTAGACCAAAATAAAATGACATTCACAACCCCTTGGGGAACCTTCTATTACGTAGTTATGCCATTCAGATTGAAAAATGCAAGGGCTACCTAGCAAAGGGCAATGCCACACATCTTCCATGTCTACATTCACAAAATAGTGGAAACGTATGTTGATGATGTTTTGGCTAAGTTTGAGTGGAGAGCAATACATGTGGAGGATCTTCACAAGATCTTCAATTGTCTTTGAGAATACTAGGTAAGACTAACCCAAGCTGAGAAATGTGTTTTCAGAGTCACGGTAGGAAAGTTGTTGGGTTTCATTGTTTCAGGAAGAGGAATTGACGTGGATCCAACAAAAGTTAAAGCAATCTTAAATGCAACTCCACCAATGAGTGAGATAGTGGTAAGAACTTTCTTGGGACAATTAGGCACGATTAGGTGTTTTATACCAGATATGACTTTCAAAATTCACCCAATCAATCAATTGTTGAAGAAACAAGTGGGCATAACTTGGATAGTGGATTGTCAAAACACATTTGAACAAGTAAAGAAATTCCTGTTGATGCCACCCGCATTAATACCACCAAGACATGATACACCTTTCATCTTATATTTTAGAGTTACTGGTATTTCTATAGTCTGCATGTTGGCTCAAGAAGATGATGATGGAAGGGAAAGAGCAATATACTTCATAAGTTGAACTTTGTTGGAGTATGAGAAGAATTATACCCAGGAGGGAAAGGAATGTTTGGCCATAGTTTTTGTAACTTGGTGACTACATCATTACATGCTAAATCAAGAAACCAAAGTCATGATATGATCTGAACAATTGAGAACATTCTTAAACCAACCAATGTTGTCAAGGAGAACTAACTGATTTGTGACATTGTTGAGTGAGTTTGAATTAACTTATGTCAATCAAAAGTTAGTCAAAGGACAAGTAATAGAAGATTCTCTAGTAGATAATCTATCTCCCCAAGAGGAGCCCATTAATGAAGACTTCCCTAATCAAGAAATTTATGCAATCGATCTTGAGAAATATGCTGCCTCATATTGGTACAGGGACATTGTAAACTATTTGGCCAACAAGAATTATCCAGAGAACATGACTCCCTTAGGAAAAAGATGTTTGCATGTCCTCATTGCAAGATATGTTTTGATTGATGATGTGTTATATTAGAGAGCTTTAGATGACATGTTGCTTTGATGTGTCGATAAAGAAGAGGCACATAAAATCCTGGAAGAATGCCATAGTGGAATCTGTGAAGGGAAATTTGGTGGTCATGCTACAACAAGAAATATACATCATCTAGGGTATTTTTGGCCATGTTTGGAAGGAGATGCAATCAAGTTCATAAAAAGGTGCCAAAAATGTCAAGCTTATGCACATGTTCATCACACACCAACAAGAGCTTTACAACCCATAGTAACTCCTTGGCCTTTCTTTACCTGGGGCTCAAACCTGGTGTGAAAGATATCTCCACCATCAATGGATGGACATTTGTTCATCATCATAGCAATAGAGTATTTCACTAAATGGGTAGAGGCCATGCCTCTCATAACAGTTTTAGGGACAGTGATTGCAAAGTTCATATTGAATCAAATCATATGCAGATTCAGGATTCCTCAAGTGATAGCGACACACAATGCGTCATCATTCAAAAATCTACAAGTAAGAGAATTATGTGAGATTTTACATCAATCATAATTCTACTTCAGTTTACTATCCTCAAGGGAATGGATAGGTAGAGGCGACGAACAAAACATTGAAGTCGATATTGGTCAAAATTGTGAAGGACTCTAAAAGAGATTGGCATTTGTAATTATATCCATCTCTTTGGGCTTATAGAATGAGTGTACGAACCCCAATTGGGACCACCCATTATGCCCCCACTTTTGGGTTAGAAGAAATTTTATCATTAGAAGTGGAGTTACCTAGTTTGAGAGTGTCACTACAAGGCCTGTTGGACAATGAAGAATACCAATTTGTAAGATTGGTCGAGTTAGACATGATGGATGAAAAATGAGTAAGAGCTATTCAAAGACATGACTCTTGCCTTGCAAGGGTAAAGAAGCAGTATAACAAGAAATCCATCCCAAGACCTTTTTAGGTTGGAGACTTGGTTCTCATGATCGACAATCTAATTGACAAAAGAGCTGGCGAAGGACATAAGTTTAGACCCAACTGGATAGGTCCCTATATGGTCAAAGAGGATATTAGAAACGATGCCTATCTTCTGTGCATGATGGAGGGAGAAGAATTTGGTGAAACAGTCAATGCCTTTCACCTCAAGAAATACTATGTCTAAAAATCATAAAAATAATAAAGCATAAAAAATACAAAAAAATCAAATATTCCAAAAAAAAAAAAATAAAAAATAAAAAATGTCAAAAAGAACTTGTTTCTTGCATGTCAGTATCATTTTGTTCATCTTGCATTGCAGTGAATGGCTCACTCTTATATCATTTTCATTTTAGTAAGGAGTTTAAAGTTTCCTAGGTATATGTGATCCTTTTAGGTCCTGAGATTCCCCATTTTCACAATTGCCATTCCCCCACTTCACTCCCAATAATTCTAATCAAATCCTAGCTCTTAGCTTTACACTAATCCCAATCTTAATTTGTTAAGATGTTAGGTCTAAGCAAAGTTAGTATTCAAACCTACAGTGTTCAAAGGAAGCTTGTACGTAGACCTTCCCAATTCTTCCCTAGTAGAAGAGAAGTCCAACTAGATTATGAAAACTTTTGGTAGCACTCAGCCCCTTATCTTTCCTAGCCAAAAATGTTAGGAGGATCAAAACTCTAAAGGAAGCAATCTAAAATACGAGTGAATAAAAAAAATGAGTGATCAAAATAAGAGTGTTGAGAAAGGTGAGAATTAAGAGATCAAATTATTGCATATCCAAAGTTCCAAAAGCATTCATTTCCATAAAAGTCAAAAATTGAAAAAAATGAGAAAATCAAGTAAGCCATTCTAGAAAATACAAAAAAAGAGGAAAAAAGCAAAAAAAAAGGGAGTTACAAAAAAAGAGTGAAAGAGAGAAGATTGCTGAATGTCTATACTCTTGGGTGGAGATCAGTCTAAGCTCGAAGCTTCAAGAATGACATTCTACCAGAGAAAATAAAAGAGAAAGGTACAAAACACACACACACACACACACACACACACACACTAGCTAAACAAAGCCAATAGTCTAGCAGTCTTTAGGATCATTTTCTATCTAGGGACCCTTGTTCTTTCCCATTTATCTTTTAGCCTGGGTCTATCTTGCTTGCCATCTATGATCTAAGTCTAGTGAACATCAATAAAATTTGTTACTTGTCTAAGTTGAAAGCTTGTCAGATTGTCTTATCTAGATAAGGATCAGTGTTTAACCTTTAGCAAATCCCAAATTTAGAAGCACTCCATATTCTTCCTGCTCCCCACTTGAGTTCCAAATTCCTATCTCATAGAGTTGAATAGGTCTCTTATACCAGGATAACCTGCAATCCCTTGGATTGAAAATCATGTTAAAGAGCAGTCATATTGTTTGTTCCATAATGCATTCATACCAAAATTAAAAAAGAGTTGCAAAGAAATAAAGTCAATGTCATAACTCATGGCATTCCATAGAAGTGAAGGTTTCATTTCAGCATTGCTTGTGTTCTTGCATTTGCATATCATCCCCTTCATTTCATATATATTCCAAAAAAGATAAAAAAACATGTCATCATTATCATACTTACATTCTCAGAGTTGAAGGTCTAAAAATAATCAAAGAGTTCTTAAACTTCCAAAGTTCACAAGAGATGAGTACTCGTACGAAAGCAAAACAACCATAAAGAGACACCTTTTCATAGATATATCAGAAGTTCACATTTGCAAAGAGAACAAGAGCTAAAGACAAAATGCTCTCGAAAGAAAGTAAGGCTCCCCATGCAAGGGGGCATAGGAAAAAAGAAAATAATCTCAAGGGTAGTTCTCTCCAATGAAACCTTTGTCTATGTGTAGCACTTGTCTCTCCATGAGACTTGTGTGAGTGAGGTGCCCTGCTATGAGTGTGAGAATGTGAAGGTCCTATAGTACTAGACTCTGGCTGTCGAATGCCAATGCGAGCCATCTCACAAAGAACCTGATTCTCACACCTAAGGATGAGATTCTCTGACCTCAAACCAACACTCTCCTGACACCCATGATAGGCAGGATCGAAGACATCAGTACGTCACCCAACTCTAGGAGGCACACCAGGATCAACTAAAATCATCTCTCTTGTCAGCCTAGTGAAGGGACTCATCAAACCAATGTTGACCTCGCAAATGAAGTCCCTCCACTCCTCAGCACTACCTACAAAGCAAAGAAAAGACAAAAGATGTGATGATTCATAGCATAAAAGTAAAGAAAGGACAGTGCAAGATTAGAGAAAAACAAAAGTAGACTTACGAGGGTCACCAAGCTACTAGGTAGGATCAAGTTGCCGCATCACCTCATCAGAGTGAGGAGGTGTAGGCACTGTGGAGGAACCCTCAAGTATGTCATCCTTATCAGAATCTCTCATGTACATCTCCTACTGGTCCCTCATCAGATAAGTCATCCCTGTTAGGAACATAGTCCTCATTAGTAGAATTAGAGTCATCCATGACAATGAGTCCATGGGAGGGAGAGTCCTCATCAGAATCTCTCATGTACATCTCCTATTGGTCCCTCATCAGATAAGTCATCCCTGTTAGGAACATAGTCCTCGTTAGTAGAATCAGAGTTGTCCATGACAATGAGTCCATGGGAAGGAGCTCCTCTCCCTCCCCTCTATCCCTCTCTCAGGGTCCTAGAAGATTTGGTAATCAAAACCCTAGGAGTCAAAGGGGTCCAAACGACAGTCCTCTATCCAATCTGACCTGTCTCTTGGATAGATTGGTAGCAAGTAGGAATTGGGGGCAAGTCCTCTAGGAAATCCTTACCAAACTTTTGTAAGACATGCTCAGCATGATGAGCCTTGACAAGACCATTACGATTTGAAAGATTTGATATGCTAAGACAATGCTCCTTGATCTGTCTGTCACAAGACCATGCACCCTCCATATCTGTGTAAGGGTCAACAATCATATCTACATCTATAAGAGTAGCCACAACAAGTAAAGAAGTATCGAAGTGGCCCACATGAGCCCACCTAGCCAGCTCTCGATAATCGCCGGTCAGGAAGAGGAGTCTCCTTTTGATATGGCCTGATATGCTCAAATACCCAAGTCATAATCAGAGAGGAGTGGCTAAAAGCAAGAGCCCTATACCTGCAATATGATAAAAGTCTCTATAGACCATAGCTAGGATGTCTGAACCCTAAGTAAAAATGGTACCCTGCTCAATACCTTGGATAAATTGTGCCCAGGACCATCTCAAGTGAGCTGAGGCCTTGTCTCTAGACAACCTCTATGCGATCAACCCAATCAAGAACTTCCTCAAGTGAGGAATGCAGAGTAGTGGTACTAAAGTAAGTTGAACACTAGTCTGATCCTTAGGGCGGTTCACCCCCATGATCTGTGCCTAGAATGTCTTGTCCTCCAACGACTCTCTAGCCGGTAGAACAAGTGGGTGTCCACTCACATGAACCCCTATAATGCGATACGCATCATAGAGAGTGATAGTCCACTCTCCTGAAACTTGCGAAAATATGAAATTGTTCCTATCTACATCCCAGTAAGTCAAAATTTCACAAAAAAATGTGTGAAACTGGATGTACAACTAGTACATGGTAAATCCTAGCCAAGCCTGTCCTTTTTAGGACAACAAGATCATTGGTAGATAACGAAGCATACATCTTTGAGAGCCATAGTTTCTCATGATTGGCATTCCAATGGATCCTCATATCCTACCAATCAAAAATAACTTTAAATTAGATCTCGTCAACTCAGAAAATCCCTAAAAATCATAAAAATTTCAAAAAAAGCGTATAAACCTTCAAAATTGCAATAAACAAATAGATTCAATGTTCAAATTAGATCAAAATAGAGTGAAGAAAATGTCAGAAAGCATCAAATTTTAGTTAGAATTGATCTATTAGGGTCGCCTCTTTCATCAAACCAGATCTCTCCTAGGCGACCTAGATGTTCAGTAGGATCTCCCTTGGGCGACCCTGTTGCACATGTAGATCTCCACTGGGTGACCTTGTTTCTCAGCTAGATCTCCCCCGGGTGACCTAACTAGAAAAAGGGGTGACCTTGTGTGTCTATCCCTCAAACTAAAAAATGCTTTAAAAACCTCAAAACTCAGTCGATTTTGACAAATGAAAAGCCAATCTTACTCTAAATAGTGAGACAAAGACAATACAACAGAAAGAATCAACATAAACAAACATTTTTAAGAGATTTTTTACAAAATGTAACCTAGGGTTTAGAGAAGGGTTTTTCATTGTTTGTGTACCTGACTCTCAATGGCAGAAGAAGAGGTGGCCATCTTTGGGATCTCCTCAGCGATATCTACCCAACGACAGCTCACACGATTGATTCTGTCACTAATTCACTCAAATTTCACGAATTTCCTCACTCTTTGTCTCTCTTAGCTTAGTTTACCTTATGCATTTTTAGATTACTTGTTGTTTTGTGCATCTCTCATGCGTTCATTTTGCATGCATTCATTCCTATAGGTCTCACCGACAAAGACAAACAACTAGTTGAACTCACATGATCTATGGTACATTCGTCATTTCAGTTTTCATTATTCATTTTGATACATTTAGATGCCATACTAATACTAGTTATTGCATGTAAAATTATGGAAAAAATGATGACAGGCAAGGCCTAGTTCAGGAACAGTACCTACCTTTCATGTAGACTACTGTCACTGAGGGGACAAATATGTAAGCACCAAAATCACGCACAGCCTCCACGAGGACCTCAATGATGACTCACAATCCTTGTCACATACATGTAAGCATGAAATAACATCCTCTCAACAACAATTCTCTTGGTGATGTGTGTTTTCTTCCTTGTGTTGTTTCCCCTTTGTTGTTTTCTCTCTCTTCACTTTCGACACTTTTTGACACTTGTCGATTTGCATTTCCTATGCTTGCGACCTTGTTCCTAAGCCTTTTATGCATCTTGTAGGTGTGTTTCAACATTTCCCTAGTGTTTTCCATCCATTCCCACCCCTAGAGGCCTTCTAAAGGTCCTCCCAAGCCATCTCCAACTTTTAGTTTTCAGTTTCACTCAACCAATCCAAATCTCCCCCTATTATTTCCAGATCTCCCCTAGGAGATCCTACTTTTGCAAGTGGATATTTGGATTTTGACACATGATTGACCTATTTCCAGAGGTAGATCCCTTTATTTTCACCTCCTCTTCCATCTACCACCATGGACCTTGATTGGTGAAAGGGATGACCCATGGGCGACCCTGCCATTTTTCGCAGCCATGAAATAATTTGAGTTTTTGGCAAAAAATAGCTCCGTTTTCGCCTATTTTTCTTCCTGTTTGCATAGAATTTTATGCCAAAGATAGAGTTAACTATTTAATGCATCCACACATACATATTTATCTCTTTTTCATCTTTAGTTATCAACCTATGCATTCTTATGCATTCCTCTTTCTTCACTTCTTCTTGAGTGATAAGCTATTACCGGGTAGATCATTGCAATTTTAGCTCAGATCACTCTTGTGTCTTCTAAGTTAACTCTCCATTCAAATTGAGTTAACTATTATTATTATTCACCTCTCATCCCTTCTTAAAACCTATAAATACCCCCTCCCTCAAGCACAAAGGGAGGCAATTTCATTTTTGCACACAGTTCTTGTAGGTTATTGTTCTCCAAATCAAGCATCCATATGCTCACACAGGACATTAGAGCCTTTTTTTTTTTAATCTCATCTAGATTTTCTAAAAGCTCATTTTGCATCCATACACTATTCACATCACAAGCCATAGTGCTCATAAAGCTCTCATTGATCTCATTTCAAATCTTCAAAGCTTCCTTTTGCTTCTCTTTTCTCATTGTTGCCAAGAGGATCACCCTGCTGCTGCAAGAGGATTAGAGGCTGCCAATACAAGGATTTCTAAGGGTAGTGGAGGTTCACACATCTTCTTTTATTGCAGGTTCCTTCATGCTTTTTTTCATTTCATAGTGATTAGATAATCAAAAATTTGCTCTTAGAAATAGTAAATACATGTTGCTTTTTCCTTGATAGCCTAAGTAGGTTTGCATTGTTTAAGTAGTTCCCCTTTCAAAAAGTTCATAGATTAAAATTTTTTCCCTTTCTAGATTAAATTGATCCACTTATTTAGAAAACACCAAAAACATAGATTTAATTGCATTAAGAAATCTCATACTAGTTTGCATTCATTTTCAAATTCCTAGAATAGAAAAAAGCACTTTACTTTCCATAAACATAAAAAAAACACAAAAAACATGTCTTGCACTCATATAGGCTTGCATGCATACAAAAACAGAAAAGAAAAAAAACATTAGCAACATAGAAGGTTTACAAACCCTTGGTTCCAACACAAGGTCAACTTTAGTCAATGTTAGTCAAAACCCTTGGTTTCATCACAAGGTCAAACAAAGTCAACAAAGTCAAACCTTAGGTTACCAAACCCTAAGTCGAAACCCTAGGTCAAGTCATGGTTAGCTTAAATCACCTCTCTCTTGTTTAGGCTCACGAATGTGCCCTAGACTTAGAGGTGAGTGTGTGAAGGCAATCCTCGATGAGATAGAGGAGATCCACCCTAGACAACAACAAGACCAACTGGTGTTATGTTGGAAATTGTACTCCTGCATAGATTAACATAATTTCACATAGTTTAGCTCCTCTCCTTTGGTGTCCTCTTGCCCTTTTTGTTTCTGGCCTACCTAAAACTTGATTGCCATGTACCTTACTGAAGAAATGTCATATTTTGAAGCAATAACTGATAGAACATGAAAACAAACTTTGGAGTCCAGACATTATAGATCCCTAGAGATAGACCTTGAGTGAAAACTAGGGTCTAGACTAGGGTGCCCACGCCCTGGTCTTGCCCTATTTTTTAGGGTCCTGAATTCTGGGGTGGTGTTGGCTTGCCCTGTGCACCTCAGGATTCTAATTTCAAATTTTGGTTTTCGTGCGATGTCGGTGTATTATTTCAAATATTTGAATTTCTAAGGTTAGGTATTTAAGGAGAATTAAAAATCATTTTATCACACATATAATCTACATGCAAGCTTACTATGCCAAAAATTTTCCACTGTTGCTATTGAAGATCAACACTTTGTTGAAGCTCTTTGAAGATATTGATATTTTCTATCATGGAGATATTCGGTGGAGATTAGGAATCAAGATCTTGAGTCTATCTTACTCTTTCTAGGGTTTTGTCAAGACCATTGTATGATCGGGAGAAGGGTTGAAGCCTCCAACTTGAGCTTGGGAATCCTCTACAGATACGACTGCCTTGCCTTCTTGTTTTAAAAGTCTTCATTACTATCATCTCCTTGAGGTGAAGTTGTTGTTTCCTTGAGTGAAGCATTGTGCTGATCTATCCTTGATTTTTGAGTCATCTAGAGTTTTCTATTTTTGCATACACATATGATCTATGAGCACACACATCTACAAATCTTTATCCTTGGCTATTGTTGATGTAGAAATACCAAAGATGAGGTTTGACTGAGGCAAACTTGCATATAGACACAACCATCTTTCTCCTCCTTTTGTATGTGTAAGTCGTATTCAAAAAGATTCAGTCAAAAGGAGAGGAAAGAGAATAGATATTATAGTTACAGTCGTCGCAAAACTTTGAGTTTCATCATCATGAAATAATCAGGACTATGGGGCAGGCACCCTAGTCTAATAGGGCTTCATATCCTGGATCTAGAACCCTCTGTAGACACTCTAACATTAGGTACAAAAGATTTCAATAGTTGGAAACTTTCAAGACACTAGGGTGGGCACCCTTGTCTAATAGGTCCTCAATTTCTGGGTACATGCTCTCTGTAACATCTGCTCTGCATTTCTGTAGTATGCTTGTCAGTTTCTATGTTGGAAATCAGTTTGTTATTGCATATCTTACAAATAGGGTTTCATGCTATTTGGTTGCTTGAAGCTTGTAAAAACCTAATTGAGGCATCTATTCAGTTACAACAAGCATAAAAGGTCATAGGAATCAATAGCTTGATCCTTCATAGTGAGTGATCTCAGTTCCTATTTCCTAATGTGATGTAAGTGAAAGAGGGGCTTGATTTTGTTTTATGCAAACTATATTTTTCCTAATTTTCCCACATTACATTTTGGTGAACCCATGTTTAAAAGAATTTGCATCCTTTTTACATCAGATCTGAAATAGTTTGCTGTCCTAAATCAAATTTAGATTGCAAACCCTCTTTTATGAAAAGTGTATGCATTGAATCTTGATTGATATCTTTATCTTTTCCTTAAAAGAGTTTGAAATTACAACTTTGTGATTTGCATAGTGATATCTTGTTTCATTTTTGCAAAGTTTATGCTATCTTGCTTTACATTTAAGTCATGGGTTAATTAGAACATGATATAATGTCAGATTTATTTTAAAAAAGACTTTAAGGTGTATGATGAGCCATTTAGTTGTGATGACTTCAATATGTTAGATGAAGCCCTTGACGACTTTATCTTGATTGAATATTCTACTATGACTCCTAAACCGTCATTTTAATGAATAGTAAATGCAATCTATGTTCCTAAACATCAAGAAGAACCTATGAAGCCAAAAAAAGTGGTCAATCCGTGTTTGGATGTGGTTCAACCACAATCTAAACTAGTGCTCACTATTAGAGGTCTTCCACCTTCTTATCGACCTCTTGATTACATTTATAACTATGCTAAACAAATAACACATCGAATTGAACAAGATCACAACACCTAGTCATACTATGGTTGCTCATACATACAATACACGGAATAACAAACAAAGTAAACAACAATCAAGCATTCTGATATCTTTACCAATTTCTCAACCTATGCTTCCTCAAGCACCTTGTTTAACACATAAAGTTGGTCAAGATTATGATCTTGTTGAGCAGCTTTGTGCTACTCCTGCTAAGATTTCTCTTTGGAAACTTATACAAACTTCACCTACATACCATGGAATGGTCCAAGAAGCTTTACAAAAGGTGCTTGTACCACCTGCTATCAAGCCAAATGATGTAGCAACTCTTTTAGACTATATGCATGTGACAAAAATAGATATTCTATTTCAACATGAGTTGCCTTCTATTGAAGTTCAAAATCAATATGATCCTTTAATTATCTTCATCACAATAAACAAAAAATTGATCAAGTGAGTTATGATTGATAATGGATCAGCTCTTAATGTTTGTGGTATTAACTTGTTACATAAGATTAAGATTGATACCTCTTTGATAATATTGGAAGACAATCTATAGGCACTATAACTTTACCTGTACAAGTTGGGCCTATGACTTTATCTACTCTTACTCATGTCATGTCTGGTTCCTTATCATACAACATGATTCTTGGTAGACCTTGGATACATGCATTGGGGGAAATTCCATCTACCCTTTATTGTCCACTCAAGTTTATTTATGCAAATAAACTTCATACCATTGAAGCTGATCCTGAACCAAATAATTGTTTACATATTGAAATGTAAAAACAAGTTGTTCATCATAAGATTCTAAATAACTTGAAGGTTGATCCATCAACTCCTCTTACCACAAATAATGTTGTGCAAGATTCTCAATAGTCGAATGCATTCCTTGGTGACGATTGGGGTTCGTTAGACTTCACTCTTGCTTCTATGGGAGAATACAAGCTTAACAACCCTAATCCTGAAACTTCAAATGTTGCATCAATTTCATCTAAGAACTCTATTTAGAAACCTAAAGTTTCTTTAGTAAAAAACACAGATAACACTCTTACACTATAGACTATGACACCTACGAGGCTCCACCTTCTTCTAGAGAGATGTCCTCTCTTTATGGTTGGGGATTTCAGATTCTTTATAAGAATTGTGACTATGTACATAATGGTTGCGGTATTAATCAACAAGGAATTTGAGTACCTATAGAAGTTGCTTTGCGACACTACTTGAGTGACATTGGATATAATCCTTTCAAGGAAACCAAATCCCGTAGACATCCTAATCTTAATGTGAACATAATATCAACACTCAATTTGATATTTCTTGAGATGATAGACACAAATTGTTCTCCAGGAGATATTCCTTTAGATACCTTTTCAATAGATGAAGCAATAATTGAATTCTTGGGAGCTTATAACAATGTTCCTCATTATCATCACAAGCGGGGATTGCCTTATCATTTAAACATTGATGCGTACTTTGGAAAATCCACTGGCTTGGTAAAGACTACTAATGAAGAGTCTGAAGAATCATCACAATCACCCAACCTCCTAGACCATAGTACTTTACTTAATGGAAAGACTGTCAAAGTTTTTATGGAGAAAGATAATACTGAAGAGGTTATTCCTATAGGTGATTGTTTAAGTACTGAAGAAAAAGAAGATATGGCAAAGCTTTTACATGAATTTAAAGAATTATTTGCTTGGAATTATTTAGATATGCCTGGCATTGATCCTAAGACTATAACACATAATATTATACTACAACCTGATGCTAAACCGTTTAAATAGAAAATCTGTAAAATGAATCCTAAGGTTGCTCTATTAGTTAAGGCTGAGATAGAAAAGCTCTTATAAGCTAGTTTTATCTACCCTATTGATTATTCACCTTGGATTTCAAATATTGTGGTTGTTGCTAAACCTGATAATCGTATTTGGATGTGTACTGATTTTAGAGATTTAAATCTTGCTTCTTTGAAAGATGATTTCCTTTGTCTAAACATTGATATGATTGTTGATTCAATAGCTAGCCGTGAATTACTTTCCTTCATGGATGGTTTTTCAGGTTATAATCAAATTTTCATTAACCCTCAAGATCAATATAAGACAACTTTTATAACACTATGGGGAACATTCTGTTGGGTAGTCATACCATTTGGATTAAAGAACATTGGAGCAACTTATCAATGGGCTATGACTCTTATCTTTCATGATTACATGCATCACATCTTAGAGGATTACGTTGATGACATTCTTGCAAAGTCTATTCGTCACCTGGATCATGTCACAATCCTCCATCAAATCTTTGAGAGAATACAAAAATACATGCACTTGAATCCTCGTAAATGCATCTTTGGCGTAGACAGTGGAAAACTGTTAGGATTTATAGTCTTGCATCATAGTATTGAAGTAGACACAAAGAAAATTGATGCGATTGTGAATATGCCAGCACCTAAGAACATATCTCAACTTTGTAGTTTACAAGGGAAGATATAGGCCATTCACTGATTTGTCTCACAACTCATGGATAAGACTCACCCTTTTACTCAACTACTGAAGAAGGATTCTGTAACATCAGAAAATGTCCCCTTGGGGGCTTTTCCCTCATAAGGTTTAGCTCCTAGGTCTTTATAGTGCATTTAGGACATTTTAGTTCATATTTTCACACCCCGATGGAATGAGACCTAGGTTCCTTGGCAAATAGGGCCTAGGTGGACCCCTTGAGCTATACCCTACCCAAAATAGGGGGGAGGACTTGGGCACCTGTGCCCTAGTCATACCCTATTTTGGGACAGTCCCAATTTCTAGGTGTCGGTTAGTGACCGTTATTAGGTCCCTTTGCTGACACAGTAAGTTTGAATTTCAAATATGTTGGCGGGAGTGCTTGTAGATGCATATATAAACATGTGTAGGAATTCATTTGTAAACTAGATGATCAAGAGATTTCAATTAGATGATTACTGGCAAGCTATTGTGTTCTCAAGGTGATTCAAGGCTTTCTATTGTGTTGCAAGAGCAAAAATGTGTGTTTTGTGTGTTGATATTTGTAGATTTGAGCATCAATTCCTTCATGGCATGAAGAGCATCTTCCTCCATGAAAGCTTCACTACAAGGTGACATATCATTGTGTTTTTATCATTGATTCCTTTGGTTTTTGGCCTCTACCTCACAAGGGCATGCCCTCTTTATTTGACAACGGTGTTCAGAGACTTAAGTGTTCTTCGGGGTTTGACTGAGGCAAACCTCTAAACACCACAACCCCCAAACCAAGTCTTGTGATTGCAGGCTACAAGTGTCGCATATGGGAAAAGTGGAGTTGCAAGAAGGCTGGGAAGACATCAAGGATTCAAGATCTGAAGAAAAGTTAGACAAAGGAGCACTTCCGGGACTAGGGCGCTCACTCCAGTGTCCTTTGTAGACAGATTCTAGAAAATAGAAGTTACAGGGCTGATCAGTGTCCGAAGGACGTCCAAATTCCCTAAAAAAGTAGGTACCTTGGACTTGGGCACCCGCTCTAGTGTCCCTGACTATTCCGCTTCGGATCCCTGAAAACATGTATTCTATAATTTGGTATTTTACTCCTGTCTGCAAGAGCTTTTTCCATAATTCATTAATTTGTTGTCGTATTTGCATAATTAGGGTTTTAATGGTCAATTGAGCATAGGAGAAGAAAAAATTGATAATTAATTCCCTAATCCAAGCTTTCCCTCATTTGCAAGTGACTCAGGGTATGATAGTGCTCGCCACTTGACCCTAGATCCTTCAATGTATAGTGGAGAGGCGGATTTAAACATCTTAACATTAAAACATTGACAAATCTAATTTTCCACTAAACATTTTGGTGAACCCGTGTCTTTGAACTTAAATTGAAACTTGTTGAGTGTTTTTTTGCATATTTGGTGTGATTTCATTCATTCATTTGGTCATTTAATTTATTGCATTGAGAAAATTTCAAAAAAATTGAAAAATTGGAAAAATATAAAAAAATTGCATTGTTTGGCTTACTAAATTGTGTCAATTCTTCCTAAATTTTTGTAATTCATGATTTTTGCATCAGATCTGATATAAACTATATAAAAATACAAAAATTCAAGATCTTTTTTTGCATTTTCATCATTTAATTACTAGGGTTTTGTAGAAATTTTGACAATTTTTAGATAACCTAGTAATTCCAAAATTGAGGGTTTGTAGGAAAAATATTTTATCAGATTTTTCTACTAATTTTAGAGGCTCATTAAAACTTGAATTTGGATTTAGTCTTGAATTTTAGTGTGAATTTGCATTTAAATTTAAATTATTTGCATTTTTACATTGAAAATTTCAACAAAAACTAGCAATTTTGGTGCATTTTCATTAAATTTGCATGATTAAGCTTGAAAATCATTTTCAGATCTGAGAGTAATTCAATTTAATAAAAATCAGACTTCAAACCATTCACATAGCATTTTGTTCGAAGATTTCAAACCTAGGGCTTCAAAGACAACGATTTTCACTAATTTTGGTCTTATCGACTTCATAAATTTGCACCATAGGTGTGTTGTGAAAGATATTTTTGCATTAATTTTCTGTTATTAGGGTAATAATTTTCTTCCCCTCATAAAAATCTTAACAACACCCTTTTATCGAGCTCTTGTAGTAAAATTTTTGCAAAAAACTACACATTTTGACAATTTTTGCCCTAGGGTTTGACCTAGTTTGCACTCCAAGTGTGTTGTGATTAGTTTTATAGATTGAGGTTACTAATATTATTGATATTATTTTTTGGACCTCCTAAAATTCCTTACAACACCTCCTTTGCTAGGTCTTGGAATTGAAAAACTGTGAAAAATAACCTATTTTGCTATATTTTTACTAGGGTTTTACCTTAAGCGGCACTATAAGTGTGTTGTGTTGGATATTTTTGCATCAAGTGGCTGTTATGTCTGATATTGTTTTCTTTACATCATCATATTCCTCACAACACCCTTTGTTATGCTATTTTGCATTGAATTTTTGGTGAAAAAAGTGCCTATTTTGACATATTTTCACTATAATCGACTTGGCATTATCTTGGATTCGCATCAAGAGTGTGTTGAGAGTGATATAATTTCTGTTTTGGAAAAATATCAGACATATACCTCACTTCCCTCAATCAAAATCCTTACAACATTCCTTGTTCCATTCATTTGCATTGAAAAAAGTACAAAAAATAAAGCATTTAAGGCTATTTTTACATATAGTTTTGCACTTGTCTTTTGCATCAATTTGAAAAGAATCTAAAAATATGATATTACATTGAAATGGAACCTCCATGTCATTTTTCAATGGTATCTTTGCATGCATTTATCAAAAACCTTGATTTTGACCAATTTTTAACTCTCATGAGTGAACATCCTATGATTTTAGAAAGCTTAATTGAGTTCTTCTCCATGAGTAGCAAGAAAAAAGATGATGATGATCCCATAAGTTATCCTACTTCTCCTATAATTGAATACTCAAATGAGAAGACTAGGGATAGCTTTAGTAATTCCACTACTCTCCTTGGCCAAGATGAAGCAATAGTGAATGAAGAGCTCCCTTTAACAAAACATATTCCATGGGTGGAAAATAAGCATTCAATTAACAATAATCAAATTCCTACCTCTGTGGATCATCCCACCAATCTTCTTCCTTTAGTAGATTGTTCGCACACCTTGGATTTCACTAAGGAAGAGAAGACCTTTAATGTCCCTCCTTTGTTTGAATATTCACATCATTTGGACATCACTAAGAGGATAGAGAATAAGTACGATAGTAAGATTCAACAAGAAAACATTCCACCTAGACAAAGGACCTTTGATCTTGGTGCTTCCTCCTCTACAACATAAAAATCCATAACAAACCAAAGCCCTATGTTACAAAAACTGAGTCGTAAAATACATCAACACCAACTTGCAAAAAGGAGGAAGGCAAGGCGATGGGCTTACCTTAGATCTCAACAAGAAAACATCAATCCCAACATTCAACCAAACAATAATGATCCTAATGATGAACAACATGATGAGCAAGATATGAATATGGCTATGATACCTTCTATCCCACCTTACTCTAACATTAGGGAGTGGGAGGATGACGATGATTTACTCGATGATAAGACTTAGCATGAAGACTCTACAAGTAAGTATCTCTAACCCTTTATCTCTCTTGTGATGTGCTTCCCTTGTGTTGTGTTATATATTGTTTAGGCCTCCTGGGATGACCTCAGATTCTCCTGTAAGGTTCGAGATACCAGGAGACTACATCTGTTGCGACCTTCTATTTGTATCATCATTCTTCTAAATTGCCTCTCTCTAATTTTATGGTTGTGTGTTGTGTCTTATAGATATAGCGTCATGGTTGGTGACTTGGGGGCACCCTACTACATGACTATCCCTAAGACACTTGTTTCTCTTCTCTTATTTATTGTTTCCCTTCCTCTAGTGTTTCCATCTAGTGGGCCGATGACGACAAACATTTATACTGATGTGGACCTAGTGTCCCTTTTGAGAGCAATAAAAAAATAGACTATATTTCCTAATATGATGATGGGGTTGTATATCTTATCCAACGCTTGGCTAGTGGAAGCATTCATGCTTTTTGTGTATTGAATTTTATGATGTTTCTATCGCATTTACAAACCTTAACAATACTCCTGCTCTATGCACCTTTGTTTTCCTTTGAATCTAGCCTTAGCGATACTCGATTCAGAGAGCTTCGTGATATAGCCCCTAGTTATCCTCAAACTCTAAATTTTTTATATAACCTTGGCTCTTTGTGTGGTTAATCATATGCATTGATGTTGTTGGTTATCATGATTTAGTAGAGACTAACATGTTTCTTGTAGGGATGTGTTTGTGGGAACATTTCATGATTGTAAAGTACATGTCACCTCCGGGGGGCAGGGGATTTACGAAAGTCAATGTTCCCTTGTGTGTTTTCTTCCTACCTTAACGTGATTGATATCATTGCATGATATCAACCACCTTAAGGTGGGGACATATGTAAGGTAAGCTGTCTGTTATAGATGTTAGCAATGTGCTTGTCCTCAGGTGTAGGCTAGTACGATGAGTACTTCTTGCATCCTGAGTTTGTTTGCAATCAATCTATCTATCTATTGCATATACCTCCTTTTCACTGTAAGGTGTCTCCGTGATGCGGGTGGGGTTGTATACTTTTGAGCTCATACCTCCTTTTCACTGTAAGGCATCCCTGTAACGCGGGTGGGGTTGTATGTCATGTATCCTTTTCACTATAAGGTGTCTCCGTGATGCGGGTGGGGTTGCATTTTCAAAAGTCCTCTATAGAGGTGGGGAATGGTTCTGTGACTAACTCAACCCTTAAGCATGTCTTCGGTGATTGTTGTGGTGAATCCCAATCGTCAGTGTGTGCTTGAGATGGTGATGAGCCTAGAAATAGGGAACACATCATCGCTTGTCTGCCGTGTTTTCTCTGTGTCTTGAAGTCTGTGTGTTTTGGCATGCTTGCTTTGTTTGGCATGTCTATTGCCCCATATGTGGTATGCATTTTGGGATTTTTGCATGTATTGCATGTGTGTTGCCCCATATGCAGAGACCAGTGCCTTCGAGTAGTGCTTCCTGCATTTTGGGAGGTTTTTTTACTTTCCAGTACTTGCATTTGCATTTCATATATATGAGAAAAAGAAAAGAAAAGATATCATTTCTATCTTCCACGCATTAATGTGTCTTCTATGCATTAACTATCTACTCTGTATTTTGCATGACTGTAACTGTCTTCTCTGTGTTTTGCGTGCTTGTTATTGTCTTCTATGTGATTGGTGTGTCTTCTCCGTGCTTGGTGTGTTTGTGACCTTACTTTAATGCATGTATGGGTCTCATGTTCATACATACATTAAAGTGGGGGCTAAATGTAACGTCAAAAAATGTCCCCTTGTGGGCTTTTCCCTCATAAGGTTTAGCTTTCGGGTCTTTAGAGTGCATTTAGGACATTTTAGTTCATATTTTCACACCTCGATGGAATGAGACCTAGGTTCCTTGGAAAATAGGGCCTAGGTGGACCCCTTGAGCTGTACCCTACCCAAAATAAGGGGGAGGACTTGGGCACCCGCGCCCTAGTCCTTCCCTATTTTGGGATAGCCCCAATTTCTGGGTGTCAGTTAGTGACCGTTATTAGGTCCCTTTGTTGACACGGTAAGTTTGAATTTCAAATATCTTGGCAGGAGTGCTTGTAGATGCATATATAAACATGTGTAGGCATTCATTTGTAAACTAGATGATCAAGATATTTCAATTAGATGATTACTGGCAAGCTATTGTGTTCTTAAGATGATTGAAGGCTTTCTATTATGTTGCAAGAGCAGACTTGTGTGTTTTGTGTTGATATTTGTAGATTTGAGCAACAATTCCTTCATGGCATGAAGAGCATCTTCCTCCATGAAAGCTTCAATACAAGGTGACATATCATTGTGTTTTTATGATTGATTCCTTTGGTTTTTGGCCTCTGCCTCACAAGGGCACACCCTCTTTATCTGACAACGGTGTTCAAAGACTTAAGTGTCCTCTGAGGTTTGACTGAGGCAAACCTCTAAAGACCACAACCCCCAAACCAAGTCTTGTGATTGCAGGCTACAAGTGTCGCATCTGGGAAAAGTGGAGTTGTAGGAAGGCTGGGAAGACATCAAGGATTTAGGATCTGAAGAAAAGTTGGACAAAGGAGACTTTTGAGACTAGGGCACTCGCTCTAGTGTCCTCTGCAGATAGATTTTAGAAAATAGAAGTTACAGGGTTGATCAGTGTCCGAAGGAGGTCCAGATTCCCTGAAAAAGCCGATACCTTGGACTTGGGCACCTGCTCCAGTGTCCCCAACTATTCTGCTTTAGAACCGTGAAAACAAGTATTCTGTAATATGGGATTTTACTCCCGTCTGCAAGAGCTTTTTCTATAATTCATTAATTTATTGTCATATTTGCATAATTAGGGTTCTAATGGTCAATTAAGCATAGGAGAAGGAAAAATTGATAATTAATTCCCTAATCCAAGCTTCCCCTCATTTACAAGTGACCTAGGGTATGATAGTGCTCGCCACTCAACCCTAGATCCTTCAATGTTAGGGTGAAAGGAGGATTTTAACATCTAAACCACAAAAAGATCAATAAATCCAATTTTACCCTAAATAGATTTAAAATTTCAATGGAATTCTGATTGTCAGAGAGCTTTTGAAGACTTAAAAAAGTTATCTAGCTAATCCTCCTATTTTACAACCTACTACTACTAATAAACCTTTTCTTCTTTACACCTCAACATCTAATAATGCTCTCGCAACTTTATTAGCACAACATGATACTAAAGGAAAATAATATGTTGTATATTACATCAGTCAAACTTTGCTTGATTATGAAGTGCGATATACCATTATCAAGAAACAGTGACTAGCTCTTGTCTTTACAACACAGAAGCTTAGGCATTATCTCTTAAATGCTGAAGTTCATATCATGGTGAAGTTTGATCCTTTAAAACATCTTTTTGCTAAAATAGATCTTTCAGGTGACCTCTCTAAATGGGTTATTCTATTAACAAAATTTGATCTCAAAATTATTTTCAAAAAGCGATTAAAGGACAAGCGTTAACCGACCATCTAGATGAGGCACCTTCACCTTTCTCTATCAAAAATCAGGAAACATTTCCTAATGATCAAATTCTAAATATAATATAGATGATAAATGGGAATTGTATTTTAATAGTTCATGATGTCGAACTAGATCCGGTGTTGGTATCATACTAGTACCTCCTTTTGGTAAGTCGATTCCTCTGTCTTACTATCTGCACTTCTCATGTACAAACACCATTGTTGAGTACAAAGCTCTCATTGCAAAACTTCATGCCACTTTGGCTCTCAACATCAAACATATCACCATATATGGTGATTCACAATTAATTGTGCGACAAATCATAGGATCATATCAAGCTAAACAAGATAAGTTATCTCAATATCGTAATCTTGCCTTATCTTTATTAAAACAATTTAGATCATTTTCAATTGATACTATTCCAAGGAAAGACAATCGACATGTGGATGCAATGGCAAGTGCAGCTACCCTTATATCCCCTGTCAATTCACCTGATGAATATCTATTTATCATTCATAATCTCAAAACACTTGCAATAGATGAGGCTGCACCGTCGGATGCTGACCTCTGTTGTAACACATATTTTGATGAATGGTTCTCCCATATATTCTATTATTTGCGTGATGGAACCATTCCTAATCAAAATCTAAAAATGCATGAATTCACTTAAGCAAACTTGTGACATGTTATATCATTCTATCTAATGTCTTATATAGATGAAGCTATAATGGTGTTCTTCTCTGATGTCTTAGTAATTTAGAGATCCTGACAGCTTTAGAAGAAGCTCACTCTGGTGCTTGTGGAGGGCACTTTGGAGGAAAATCATTGGTACAAAAGCTATTACGTATGGGGTACTATTGGCAATGCATGGAAAAAGATTCCTTTGCATATCTCAGGAAATGCGCACAATGTTAACAACATAGACATTTAATCCAAGCACTTGCCCAGGAATTGTGAGCCCAAGTTTCACCTTGGCCATTTTTTGTTTCGGGCTTTGATCTAATTGGTAAAATTTCTCCACCTTTTTCTCAAGGACATACTTTCATCATCACCACTATTGATTACTTTACAAAATGGGTCAAAGTTGTTCCACTACAATCTACGACCACTGAAGTAATCTTTCATTTCATACAAGATAATATCATCTCTCGATTTGGTATACCTTCTTCCTTAGTTTATGATAATGGTACACCATTTAAGAACAAGGACATGAAGAAATTACTTGAAAAATATCATATCCAACATCACTTCTCTACACCTTACTATCCTCAATCGAATGACTAAGTAGAAGATTCAAATAAGATCATTGGACAAATTATATGGAAAATTGTTAATAAACATAAAAAAGATTGGCATATTCAACTTTCCTACATATTATGGGCTTATAGAACAAGTGTTCGTACGACTACTGGATCTACACCATATTATCTTGTCTATGGCACTGACATGATAATGCCTTTAGAGTTAGAAATTCCTTCATTGTGAGTTTCCCTAAAGGACATTCTTGACGATGATATGGAACGAGAGAAGAGATTACAAGAACTTGAGATTCTTGATGAATGGTGTATCAATGCTCTTGAGCACCTTAAGGCACATAAGAAGAGTATCCAGTGATCGTACAATGAGCGTCTCATACATCGTTCATTCGACGTTGGAGATTTGGTACTATATAAGAATCAATGTAATGTGAATGCACCTCCTGGAGAAAAAGGAAAGTTCAACCCTAATTGGTTTGGACAGTACATTATTACTGAAGCCTTTGGATTAGAAGCATATAAATTGGCTGATGAACAAGGTACGCCTCTTAAAGAACCTATTAATGCTGCACATCTCAAAAAATTCTATTCTTAAGATTGTATGTTAGATGTTATTTCATAAAGCAAATTTGTTAGTATTGTCAAGTTTAGCTTCAACTTCGACAAGATAGATTATTTTTTCTTAATTCATTTAACATAAAATCTTTTTCAGTTAATCATTGTTGTATCTTTCTTAAGCATGCTTTATTAAGATCACCTTTGCATTAACTGAATATAGCATAGTATTATGCTTATGTGTGAAATTCATTGATCATTGTGGGTTTGTACTACACATTTTGCAAAGAGTTGCTTAGTATATATCACATTCGCATTAATTACACTTTCACATAATCTTTATCACTAGTTGCATTTTCATAAATCACATGTGATAAATCAATAACATTATAAGCATTAATAGAAAATATCATATATATATGCATCAGTTTGAATATACATCATAATCAACTATCCTGTACATCAAAATGGGATCTCGTAGTATATAAGATACATCACATAGTTGAACCTCAGTCACTAGTCCCCTTAGGACTTGGTGGTGTGCGTGTGACGAAGGGCTGCCCATGTGTGGCCATGGACCACGAATGATTCCTAGAGACACTTTGTGACCGTAGACCCCTGAGCTCACCTCTCAGACCCATCACCTCGCCCTGCAACTCCATGTACATCTGGTGGAACCGGTCTCTCTCTGACTGATCCCTATCTCTATCATCTCTCACCTGATCCAACTCGATAAGTAAGAGTTGAGTCATGGTAGG
This sequence comes from Cunninghamia lanceolata, assembly GCA_027924645.1. Taxonomy (NCBI): domain Eukaryota; kingdom Viridiplantae; phylum Streptophyta; class Pinopsida; order Cupressales; family Cupressaceae; genus Cunninghamia; species Cunninghamia lanceolata. Next base: position 6,648,415 of record BSBN01000739.1, read on the forward strand.
ATCTATCTCGGATGAAGGTACTATGGTAGTCTGATCTTTCTGTGTCTGGAGCTCAGCCTCTACACACTCGACTCTCTAGATTGCCTGATCTCTCTCCTCTATAGCATGATCTAAAGTGGCCTCCATAGCCACTCTATATCTCATAAATGACATAAATATCTCTGCATGTCACCTTGTAGAGTGCTGTGGTGAATACCTTGTCCGCACTCACTGCTCGGTTGCATCAGTGGAAACTATCTCTGCTATAACAAGACTCACAAAATTGTGCCATAAATCAGTACCAACTGTAAAAAGGAAAAACAAAGTCGATATCAATATCTCATCATCATATATATATAACATCATAAGTAATCATCAAAACAATACATCAACATAATAATGTCTCACCTAGATCGCCATCCCGCCACGATGGATCCCGAACTGTTGCTGGTATAATGAACTCTACACCTGACTCTGTAGTTGGGGGCATATGACTACTCATCTCCCCTCACTCAAGACAACTCGATCTCCTAACACCAGTAGGGGCTAGAACACAAGCTCTTGACTTAGGTCTCTCCTTGGTCTCCTTATCAATGTCCACCTCCTACTGGTCCCACCGTGGTCTCGCTAAGAAGATGTATTGCACCAAGATCTCCTCCTCCTCCTCCTCCTCCTCATCCTCATCAAGATCATAATGTCTAGTGAAATCATTGACATCATCCTCTACTCTTGTGTCACTCCCGTGACCCACCCATGGTTGTAGATCACCTATGGGGTGACCAGTAGGGAAGATAGGAGCAGGCTGTGTTGTCTCCCACAAGGTTTGATACACTTAGGTAACACCGACATCATTTGCATATGATAGTGGCTCTTCATCCTCTACACTATCATCATCACTCTCCACTACCTCAGTTATCATTGGCTATGGGATGACATTCACCCTGACTGCACTACATGTTGAGTGTGTGTAGCTTGGACGCATCCTAGGAACATCCTGCCTACATCTGAACTACCGTGCTACTCTATCAAAATAAAACCAGACAACTATATGATCAAGGTGATCTACCATCAGCCAATTCTGCTGTATCCTTGATAGCTGTCTACACTGCTCCATCCATGGTCTCTATCCATGATATGGTCTCCAGATAATATCACCGTGTCGTAGCCTATCAAACACCACTCTCCAATATAATAAATCACCATGTCTCCAACATTTGATGAGTGGATACACATGTGCATGTGGATATGTCCACGTTAGCTTTATGGGAAAATTTGTGGGCCATGTGCAACTAATATGCTCGAACATCCATACCTATAATAGGGTGCACACCATCAAACTCTGCACCTCATAATGGATGTATCATCCCAAATCATGGTAGAGGTGCACAAGCATATTGCGCCCCGACGCATACACCATCCTGTGCTCCTCCATTGACCTGATAGTGTGAATGAGACCCTTGTGAAGGTGAGTTCCCCCTCCATCATGTGCAACCGCCAGGGCAATGGTAGCAATCATAATGCATTGTACTAAGGGAATGCTAGCACATCCCTACTCTAACCACCTAAGTGTAATGTGTCCTTATCCTAGTTGAATGATGACGCGACCCAAGTAGTATAGATGACTCTTTTGGGTGTACTCCTTTGAGTGATGATATATGATCCCTATTGTCTCTCCTTAGACCACCAGTCACATGATGCGGTATGTTGAACACCCAAAGTACTAAGAGGGGGGGTGAATCAGTACTATATTAAATTTCTTGTTTATTAAACTAGTAATCCATTTACCGCATGTAATAACAAAGCAAATTAAACATAGAAGAAACAACCAAAATCCATCACACATGAGCACTAGGATTTTTACGTGAAAAACCCAAAACTGGTAAAATGTCATGCCCACATTTCCCATGTGGTCATGACATGCATCACACGTGTCATGTCCACATTTGTCATGTGGTCATGACACGAGATATAAATTTTTTTACCATGCTTCTCTAGAAACCCCCTCGCATGTGTAAGCGTGCTCGGTGGTATTTGGCGTAAGGCGTAAACATGTTAGTTGAATGCGGTGTAATGCGTTCACTTGCGCATATCATTTCACAATGAAGGCCAACTAAGGGGCTGATGTGACATGGTTAATGTCGCTAATAGGGTTAGGATCAATGATTGAAACCCTAGGTTAACCTAAGTGAATGATGGGGTTTTGACGTAAGTTAAAATCAAAAGCCAAATTTAAGTGCATGAGAAAAATATAATTTAATACCAAAACCTAATGTCGATAACTAGCAAAAACAATAATTTAATCCTAAGCAAGGTTAAATTTCACTAACCTAGCTAAACCTTAAATTCCATAAAAATTCGGCAGCATAACGCCTCACGGGCGTGATTAGAGTTTATTATAATAAAACTAATTTTAATTGAAAGTTTACTGGGTTGTTTTTAGATTACCTATGTTACACTAGTTAAATTGGTAGATCAATTAAATAGATTAATTAAAACATTTTTCAACAAAGCTCGATCAATTTGTTCTCCTCCACATTTTCTATCAATCAGAGTTATCATTGCATCCTTTACATTATTCCTAATTTTTTGGTAGACTAGATCACCGAAGGATGTTATTCTAACTTCGTCTAGATAGTTTACTAGGTTTTCTGGTTGATTTATTGACAAATCTAACTAATTAATTAAAACACTCTATCCTATTCACAGTAATGCAAAAGAATTAAATATTTGAACTATAACAAATTATCCTTATGGGTTAACGTCTACATGCAACAATCTACTTGCAGAGATTTAAATTTAATTACAATATAATAGTTGGATTAATGTCCTAAGAAATAATTTAATTCTCATTGCTTATAAAAGTAAATACATTTTGATAGATAGCTAGGAGTAAATTAAACAATTTAATCAAGTCCCCAAACTAATAATTTAAAATAACCATAGTTCCCTTTAGTAAATTAACTTTATTCTATAATGGACCCATTTATAAAAATAGTTAAAATAATAATTTTCATACCCCTAGATTAAATTAAATTTACAACATTAACTTCATCACACTAAAATCCCACTCAATATAAATTTCCCTAAGCATCCCAATAAAAAGATAAAATAGTATTAGAGTCAAAATTTAAAATGAGGGGGAAATTACTAAAAGCAATTTTAAAATTGCAAGCCCTAAAAAAATAATTCACAAATATAATAATAATTTCCTTATGATAGGAAAGAAAACCCTAGCCTCCCTTTGGTTTTCTCATTTCTTCCTTCTTCATCTCTCACTCATCTCTCCCTTCTATGATTTTGTTTTGCAGGTCTGGTAAAGGCATCCATGGATGGAGTTCTTCCAAAATGAGCCATACACGTTTGACCTCCCAAAGGGTATATTTTAGGGTGTATATAAATATATATTCTGGTTCAAAAAATAGAGATTGAAGTTTTCATTGAGAGGTAGCAAGAGGATGTATACATATATATATATATATATACCTCTGAAATGATAATGGAGACACGTTAAAGGATACGGAGTAGGGCCCAACGGTCAAACGGAGGAGGGCGGTCTGTTAAAGGTACCGCCGTATTATTTTGGAACACAAGTTACAATGTTGAGGGATGACCTGTGGAGAGGCCACGAAGGGGGAAACACACAGTGGTTGTGGGGATTACGCGGGGGTTTGGAGGTGTGGGGAGTGGTTGCTAGGCGACAAAAGGGGAGCGCGGGGGTTTTAAGGCAGCAACAAGGGGGTGTGGGTGGGGGCTCTGCCCCCTCCCCACACCCATTTACAATTAGCGACGGTGGGGGGGGGGTTCGAACCCCCCCCAAACCCTTCCATTCTTGAAAAAAAATTGTAACCATTTAAAAATAGTTTTGTTAACATTCATTTCACAATAAATTTTCTTTATGGGTTATATATATATGTATGTATGTATATATATATTTACATATATATATATACTCACATACAAAACACAATTTCCTTCCATTCCACAGTTTAATGTTTAATATTATATGACAACAGATAGAAGGAAATATATATATATATATCCACTGCTGTATACACAATTTTAGTCTTTTTTTGTATGATAGTATATTATCAGAATATAAAAACAAAGTAATCCATATTTAAACATATTTAAAAATATATACATTCAAATATATATATATATTTGTTTTTATATCTATATGCTTTTAAATAACTATATTTTCAAATATACAGTTCTCCTTCAAAACTCACAAATTTTCTTTTTAAACAAATAAGCAAAAGATACATTTTTCTTTATCAGATTTATATAGAGCAAAAGAACATATCTTTTTTGTAAAAAAAATATATTTCCACATAATCATTTCTTCAAAGAATTTATTCATTATATCTTTTTTCAAAAGCAAATGCACTTAATTAAATCCTTCAAATATATAGCCACAACTAATTTTTTTTTTTTTTAGGAAATAAAATGTAAAAATTCTCATTCTATCCCTCATAGATAACACAACTATCTTTTAAAAAAAAAAATAACATACAATTAAAATAGCAATAAGACCTTATTTTTCTTTCATTTCTCTATTTTTTTTGTTGAATCACAAGCATTGAAATCAGCAAATTAAAATTTCTATTGCAATGTAAATAGTTTATACACACAAGTAAAAACATACTTTTACAACAAGAGAGAGAGAACAAGGTTCTCCTCTTTTAAAATCTAAATATGATACAAAGCCTAACTTGGCCATGCTCTCTCAAGAGCTAAAAATAATAAGATAACAACTCTTAAGAACAATGATAATTTCTTCAACTTCACATAGCTCCCAATATCTTGCAATAACACAAAAAAGGGGAAGAAGCCACAACAACATGCTCTCCTCCCTACCATTGACTCACTCATGAGTCACCCCCAAGCTAGGTTATCCTCACACTAGGAGAACTCAAACCACAACACAACATTGCATTCAATGCCCTAAAACAATTTACTCCCATGGCTATCACAACACAAAAACTCACTCAAGATGAGTTCAATGGGGTAGGGGAGTGGACATCACTCAACTCAAGAGTGCCACTCCTAAAACTTACCAATAAATAAATCTCTCAAGGCCTCAAGCCCACACTTATACACATGATTTTACGATTTCCTCTTATACACATATTGCTCAAATTCATAATTTTTTCCTCAAGGCTAAAATTCTAAGAACCCAAGGATGTGACCCTAAGGAAGTTCACTCCTCCCCCACCCCACACATTTTGAGCATCTTCTCCCAAGTAGGAGAGGCTCTCACACCTCCCATACAAGTTTTCCCCACAACAAGAAGTAAAAACTCAAAATGGAAACTCACACATAGCATCACACAAGTAAACAAAAAGCATAAGGGAAGGCATTAGCCTTGAATCCTACCTTATAAAGCCCAATTGGAAGGTAGTTGAGAAGAGCTCCTCTAACTCTTTCTCCAAGTTGAGCCACCAATTTTCCTCCAACTTTTTCCCCAAAATAATTAAAATCAATAAAATTGCTAAAAATTCAACAACCCCATCCCTCTCTCCAAGAGGGATTAAAATAGGCTCTTCTCATGAGCCTTGAGGAATGGGGAGGTGACACATGTCACCTCCTCACCCCTCCTCCCAACTACAAACAAGACCCATGGAATGGGTGGTGACACATGTCATTCACCCATCCACCAAGTCTCTCTCCCTTCCACTTGTCATCTCTTAAACATGTGGGAGAGAAAGGTGGAGCTTAAGAGGGAGTGGGTGCCACATGTGCCCCAATCCTCTCCTCCTAAGAAGGACCACTCAACCCTAAGGTACCCTCACCAATTGTGGGAGAGACTTGGAGTAGAGTCCTCCGCAATTAAGGGGGTCTTGAAGACTCCCCCAACCTAGGGAAGAGGAAAGGAAGAGGTTGAGTGTTTGACCCACTCATCCTCCCCCTCCCAAGCTTCCATTTTCGTCACTTTACTTCAGGGTGAAGTTAAAGTGACCAAATGGAAGTTTATATAAGGTTACACAAGCCCAAATGACCCCTAGTCCCTAGGGGTACAACCCAGGGTCAAGTTTAACCCATTTTGAGCACCAAGGGTTGAGTAAAAACACATAAAAGGGGTCACAAAAATTATAATTCAAAAAGTAAAATTCAAATGACACTACAGATTACAACTCCAATTAGAAATCAAGTAAAAGAAGGGTAGACCTAACCCAACTAACACCATGCAACAATATTACAAAATTTCATCATGCAAACATAGTTGATCTTGGTTCTTATTTAAACTAGATCGGCTTCACAAGGGAAAACAACACCGTGTGCGGGATGATCTCTGAGTATTTGTGGCTTCGTTAGAAACACCTACGCACTCAATGAAATGTTAATCCCACCTGTATATAATAGCCAAAGCAAAGTGAAACAAGCACATACAACATCGCATGTTCATATAAGCATCCAGGAAATCACATTACAATTAAATTACAAATTTTGCATTTCAAACATCCATCCCAAGATAGTCACATAATAAATTTCTAACTAACATCACATGAATAGTATCCCAATAACATCACAATATAAACCATATGTCCAACATCGTCAGTAAATCCATATCAAGTTCTAACCACATCGTAATCATGCTAAACATAATAAATCCACATACAACATAAAGTCTAATAGTCCTGAAATTTAGGATCAACAGTCCCACAAGTCTAGTAAGTATCACCAATAGTAAAATAAAGTAGTCAAATATAAGAGAATGAAAATGTAGGCCTCACATCCTCCCTCCCTAAGACTGTACTTCCTCCTGGATGTCATCAAAGAGGTGAGGATAAAGGGCCCTCAATCTCGCTGCATCCTCACATGTCACCATGACCTCATCGTACATGTCCCACTAGACCCTAACTTGGTCCAGCTCTTGACCTCGAAGGCCCAGTGTCTAATGAGCCAATATGTGAATTGGCTCCAAAGCTAGCTGACCGTCCGCCTCTACTTGAAGAGTACTCCAATCCAATACATGAGATAAATCAGATATGTAATGCCGTAAAATAGAAACATGAAAAACATCGTGGATACACAATAGGCTAGGTGGCAAGGCTAGATGATAGGCTACGGGTCCTATCTGCTCCAAGATCTCAAAAGGTCCAACAAAACAAGGTGTGAGCTTAGAGCCCTTTCCATAATGGATTGGACTCTTGTGCGGTCGTACTCTCAAAAATACTCCTGTCCCCAACTGAGAAGCTCTGATCTACCCTCTTAGCATCAACATACTCTTTCTGTCGATCTTGAGCCTCCTGAAGTCTCTACCTAATCAACATCACCTGCTGCTCCATAGCCTAAACCAACTCTGGCCCTATTGCAACCCTATCCTCAATACAGTCCTAACTCAAAGGTGTCCTGCAAGGTTTGCTGTACAAGGCCTGAAATGGAGGCATACCCAACGAGTTGTGATGCCCATTATTGTAGGCAAACTCAACTAGATATAGATACTCCACCCATCTACTTTGGTGATCCATGACATACATACGGAGCATATCCTCAAGAACCTGATTAACCCTCTCTGTCTGTCCATCGGTCTCAGGATGATAAGCGGAACTGAAATTGAGCTGTGTGCCCAATGCCTACTGCAAGGCTCTTCAAAAGGCTGAAGTGAACACTGAATCCCTGTCAGAAATGATACAGTGAGGTACCCCATATAATCTAACAATCTGATCCAAGGATACTCTTGCCACATATGGTGAATTGTACATCGTGCGTATAGGTGAGAAATGTGCCACCTTGGTCAACTCGTCAATCGTCACCATGATGGCATCATGGCAGTGTGATGACATAGGAAGACCAACAATAAAATCCATGGAAATGGTGTCCCTTTTCCACTTAGGTATCTTGTGAGGGTATAAAAGACCCACGGGATGCTGATGCTTGGCCTTGACCCTCTAGCACTCAAGGCAATGAGCAACATACTCTATAATATCTCATCTCATACACTCCCAATGGTATAATTGTCACAAGTCGGCATGCATCTTCACCCATGGATGTGCTGTATAAGGTGCTCTATGAGCCTCCGAAAGAACTACTGCATTAAGGTCACCCACACGGGGTACATAGACATGCTGTTGATGTCTAAGCAATCCGTCTGGCTCAAGGAAATATCCTGCAAATTTGCCCTTAAGGGCCCTCTGTGACTGGATCTCTTACTGCACCTTAAGAAACCACTCATCCTCTGACAGATGCTGAATGATGCATTCTCTCAAGTCCACACCCAAGGTTAAGATCAGGATCTCATGGCGCCTCTGACTCAAAGCGTCAGCGACCACGTTCTCCTTCCCTTTGATGTAGTGGACATCAAATTCATACTCGCATAGAAACTCCATCCAACGTCGTTGGCGGGTGTTCAATTCAGCGGTGTGAATATGTGCTGCAAACTATGGTGATCCCAATGGAGCTCAAAATGATGACCCAAAAGAAAGTGTCTCCAATGAACAAGAGCATGCACCACTACTGTGAGCTCTAGATCATGAGTAGGATGGTTTAGCTCATGTGTCTTGAGCTTATGTGACTCATATGCAATCACCCTACCATCCTGCATGAGCATGGCTCCCAAACCCTCAAGTGAAGCATTAGTACAAACTACAAAATCCTCTATAGGATCTAGAACCACTAATATGGGAGCACTGATAAGATGCTCCTTGAGGACCCCAAAGGCCCTCTCACACTGCTCAGTCCAAGTGAAACTCTTCCCTTTTCGCTGAAGGGATTGATGGGGTGCGCTATCCTGGAAAAGCCCTCTACAAATCTATGGTAGTAACTGGCTAATCCCATGAAACTCCTGATCTCTATCACACTGGTGGGTGCTAGCCAATCTCTGATAGCTCTGATCTTTGATGGATCTACAGAGATGCCATCACTTGATAGGATGTGCCCTAAGTACTATACCTCTATCCTGAAAAAGACACACTTTGCCAAGTTGCCATAAAGCTTCTATTCTCGCAAGCACTACAAAACCTGACGCAAATGATCCACATGCTCCTCCTTGGTCCGCGAATAGATCAAAATATCATCAATAAAAATGATCACGTACCAATCAAAGTAAGTGCAGAACACCCCATTCATGAGACTCATGAACACTGCAGGGGAATTTGTCAAACCAAAGGGTACCACTGTGAACTCATAGTGGCCATATCTAGTTCGAAAAGTAGTCTTATGAATATCTACCTCTGTGATGTGCAATTGGTGATACCCGGATTTCAAATCAATTTTCAAGAACATTCTGGATCCCTGCATCTGGTCGAAAAGGTCATCAATCCTAGGTAGAGGGTAACGGTTCTTCACCGTCACCTTATTTAACTTCCTATAGTCCATGCACAAGTGAAGAGACCCATCCTTCTTCTTTACAAAGATAACCGGAGTGCCCCAAGGTGAAACACTCGATTGGATGTGCCCCTTCTCGAGCAACTCCTCTAACTGTAATTTGAGCTCTGTAAGCTCATGAGTGGTCATCCTGTAGGGTGTACGAGACACTAGCTTGGCACCTGACACTAAATCGATATGAAAGTCTACCTCGTGACGGGGTGGCATCCTTGGTAACTCTGGTGGAAACACGTCGGCAAACTCCCTCAAGATAGGGTGATCATCTAATGATGCCTCAGGTTCGTCATCTGATCTGTCACTAATTGTGATAGCGAACATCTGACATCCCTTCTGCATGCAACACTTAAGCTGCTAAGCAGATATCATATGAACTGCCATGGGCTTCCGAATGCCTACTATCTCAACCAGTGCACCATGATCATCTAAGCAGTTAATCGCCTTTCGACGACAATCTAGCTTGGCTCCATGAGCCACAAGCTAGTCCATACCCAAAACCACACCGTAAGATCCTAATGGCATAACTCTAAGGTCACAAGATGTAGTGAAGGACCCCAAAGAGATCTCACAATCTCGAACCAAGGTATCTACTAACATCCTGGCCCTAGAGGCCAACTCAACCTCCCACTTAATGCCCTACCTAGAAGCTACCAGCCTGCAACGTTCCACTAACGATGTAAACAGAAAAATAATCGGTAGCTCTAGAGTCAAAAAGAATAGAGATGGGGGCACCCTCGATCATACCTAATGTCTCAATCATGAATGCCTGATAGTTAGCTTGGCGGTTATCAACCGCTGCAAACATGCGGTGGGACTTGCCCACATCCCCTACAGTCTGCTCTGACCCTCCTGAATGGGGCTATCCCCCTGTCGTAAAGCCCTGTGGGCACTCTCTGGCTAGATGACCTACTCCACCACACACATAGCATGGGTCCTGAGCCTGTGTCTATCCTGACTGAGTCCTACTTGACTGCTACTGTCTAGATCTACCTGTGGATCCCTGCGAACCCCTGTATGACTGTTGAGACCTTGCGGGTCCCACAGGTGGTCTCTACTGCCTCTGGTCTCTACGTGGGCCCTGTTGCTGCCATCCTTGATTCTGCCCTCCCTATGCCCTCTATTGGGGTCTAAAACTCTGCTGATTCTGCTACTGCTATTGTGGAGGTCTAGGAAGTAATGACAGAGAACTAAATCCTCCTTTCTATGGTGGTAGTGGTGGTCTGTGATAACTCTGCTGGTAGTGCTGCTGCCCATGATCTTGAAACTGGGGGCGTGATCCCTGCCCTCCTCCCTATATTTCCTCAGCTATGTATGCCTTCTTAGCAGCATCACTCAACATCTAGGGGTTTGCCATGTGTACAGGCCCTGCTATGCTATGGTTCAATCCTCTGATGAACTTATGAACTAGGATTTTCTCATCATGGAGATACTCTGCATATCAAGACAACTCCATGAATCTACCCTCGTACTGAGCAATAGTAAGCCCTCTATGCTGAAGATCGTGAAACTCGTCTATACGACGCTGTCTATAGTGATCTGATAAATACCACGCATTATAGCACTTAATGAAGGTCTCCCAAGTGAGTCTGTCCAATGATAGATGACACTTGCACTCCTCAGTGCGCCACCAAGTAGCTGTTGCATCTCGCAACAGGTGGACTACCACATGTGCCTTCGTGTTGTCCTTGTAAGGATGCAACACGAAGCATCTTTCTAGACTGATGAGCCAAGCCTCAGCTTTAGCTCCCTCTGTAGTCCTAAAGAAAGTAGGAGGATTCAACCTCAACATGTCCCTGATAGGGTCTCCTCAGTCTCTGTGCCCTCTAATGGGCTCATCTGCATAATAATCATACAACCTGTGATTGATCTACTCCACTTGCATTATCTCCTCACACCTATCATGACATGGAGGGCTACTGCTATGAGCCCTGTAGGCTGATCCAACCTCCTCTACCATCGTATCTGGTATCTCCACAAATAGCTCCACACATGGTGCTTCTCGCAGCTCGATGCAGGGCTCTACACGTGGCTCAGCTCGTGACTCAGCATGTGGCTCCTCTCACGGATCAATGTAGGGCTCATCATGTGGCATTGGTACAACTGGCGGTAGCCTCTCTAACATGGCCTGTAACATCTGTAAAATATGAGGTCCTATATCAAGTCTTGGTGGTGCCTGCGATACCAGCTAATCTGATAAGGTTGCTAGTCCCTGACCCTCTATAGAGGAATCACTGTGCACCTTGGCGGATGCAGTGTGACATGATCGTGCTTGCCAAATACGTTAGGGAGGTATCCTACAAAAACAAGGTAATCACTAATTAATCGAAGTTGCAAAATAAGTAACGTGCCCAAATAAGCCCAGTGTTTAAACTTAGGCTCTGATACCAAATGTCATGCCCACATTTCCCATGTGGTCACGACACGCATCACACATGTCATGTGCACATTTGTCATGTGGTCATGACATGAGATATCAAAAATTTTACCATGCTTCCCTAGAAAACTCCTCGCATGCGTAAGCGTGCTCAGTGGCGTTACACGTAAGGCGTAAACATGTCAGTTGAATGCAGTGTAATGTGTTCACTTGCACATACCATTTCGCAATGAAGGCCAACTAGGGGATCGATGCGACGCGGTTAAACATCGCCAATAGGGTTAGGATCAACGATTGAAACCCTAGGTTAACCTAAGTGAATGATGGGGTTTTGAGGTAAGTCAAAATCAAAAGCCAAATTCAAGTGCATGAGAAAAATATAATTTAATACCAAAACCTAATGTCGATAACCGACAAAAACAACAATTTAATCCTAAGCAAGGTTAAATTTCACTAACCTAGCTAAACCCTAAATTTTAGAAAAATCTGGCAGCATAACGCCTCGCGAGCGTGATTAGAGTTTATTATAATAAAACTAATTTTGATCAAAAGTTTACTAGGTTGGTTTTAAATTACCTATGTTACACTAGTTAAATTGGTAGATCAGTTAAATAGATTAATTAAAACATTTTTCAACAAAGCTTGATCAATTTGTTCTCCTTCACGTTTTCTATCAATCAGAGTTATCATTGCATCCTTTACACTATTCCTAATTTCTTGGTAGACCAGATCACGGAAGCATGTTATTCTAACTTTATCTAGATAGTTTACTAAGTTTTCTGGTTGATTTATCGACAAATCTAACTAATTAATTAAAACACTCTATCCTATTCACAGTAATGCAAAAGAATTAAATATTCAAACTATAACAAATTATCCTTATGGGTTGATGTCTACATGCGACAATCTACTTGCAGAGATTTAAATTTAATTACAATATAATAGTTGGATTAATGTCCTAAGAAATAATTTAATTCTCATTGCTTATAAAAGTAAATACATTTCGATAGATAGCTAGGAGTAAATTAAATAATTTAATCAAGTCCCCAAACTAATAATTTAAAATAACCATAGTTCCCTTTAGTAAATTAAATTTATTCTATAATGGACCCATTTATAAAAATAGTTAAAATAATAATTTTCCTACCCCCTAAATTAAATGAAATTTACAACATTAACTTCATCACATTAAAATCCCACTCAATATAAATTTCCCTAAGCATCCCAATAAAAGATAAAATAGTATTAGAGTCAAAATTTAAAATGAGGGGGAAATTACTAAAAGTAATTTTAAAATTGCAAGCCCTAAAAAAAAACTCACAAATATAATAATAATTTCCTTATGATAGGAAAGAAAACCCTAGCCTCCCTTTGGTTTTCTCATTTCTTCCTTCTTCATCTCTCACTCATCTCTCCCGTCTATGATTTTGTTTTGCAGGTCTGGTAAAGGCATCCATGGATGGAGTTCTTCTAAAATGAGGCATACACGTTTGACCTCCCAAAGGCTATATTTTAGGGTGTATATAAATATATATTCTGGTTCAAAAACTAGAGATTGAAGTTTTCACTGAGAGGCAGCAAGAGGATATATATATATATACCTCTGAAATGATAATGGAGACATGTTTAAGGATACGGAGTAGGGCCCAACGGTCAAAGGGAGGAGGGCGGTTTGTTAAAGGTACCATCGTACTGTTTTGGAATGCAGGTCACAATGTTGAGGGACGACCTGTGGAGAGGCTGCGGAGGGGGAATGCACAATGGTTGTGGGGATTACGCGAGGGTTTGGAGGTGTGGGGAGCGGCGGCTGGGCGATGGAAGGGGAGCGTGGGGGTTTTAAGGTAGCGACAGGGGGTGTGGGGAGGGGGTGGAGTCCCCACCCACATCCCATACAGTGGGGTGTGGGTGGGGGCTCCGCTCCCTCCCCACACCCATTCACAAGCAGCAACGGTGGGGGGGTTCGAACCCCCCCAAACTCTTCCATTCTTTAAAAAAAAAAAACGATAACCATTTAAAAATAGTTTTGTTAACATTCATTTCACAATAAATTTTCTTTATGGGTTTTATTTTAATATATATTTATATGTATATATATATATATATATATATATATATATACTCACATACAAAACACAATTTCCTTCCATTCCACAGTTTAATGTTTAATATTATATGACTATATATATATATCCACTGCTGTATACACAATTTTAGTCTTTTTTTTTGTATGACAATATATTATTAGAATATAAAAACAAAGTAATCCATATTTAAACATATTTAAAAATATATACATTTAAATATATATATATATATATATATATATATATATATATATATATATATCCATTGTTGTATACACAATTTTAGTCTTTTTTTTGTATGACAATATATTATTAGAATATAAAAACAAAGTAATCCATATTTAAACATATTTAAAAATATATACATTTAAATAAATAAATAAATAAATAAATAAATAAATATATATATATATATATATATATATATATATATATATATATATATATATATATATATATATATATATATATATATATATATATATATATATATATATATATATATATATATATATATGCTTTTAAATAACTATATTTTCAAATATACAGTTCTCCTTCAAAACTCATAGATTTTCTTTTTAAACAAATAAGCAAAAGATACATTTTTCTTTATCAGATTTATATAGAGCAAAAGAACATATCTTTTTTGTAAAAAATATATATTTCCACATAATCATTTCTTCAAAGATTTTATTCATTATATATATTTTTAAAAGCAAATGCACTTAATTAAATCCTTCAAATATATAGCAACAACTAAATTTTTTTTTAGGAAATAAAATGTAAAAATTCTCATTCTATCCCTCATAGATAACACAACAACTAAATTTAAAAAAAAAAAAACATACAATTAAAATTGCAATAAGACCCTATTTTTCTTTCATTACTCTATTTTTTTGTTGAATCAGAAGCATTGAAATCAGCAAATTAGAATTTTTATTGCAATGCAAATAGTTTATACACACAAGTAAAAACATACTTTTACAACAAGAGAGAGAGAACAAGGTTCTCTTTTGAAATCTAAAGATGATACAAAGCCTAACTTGACCATGCTCTCTCAAGAGATAAAAATAATAAGATAATAACTCTTAAGAACAATGATAATTTCCTCAACTTTACATAGCTCCCAATATCCTGCAATAAACAAAAAGGGGGAAGAAGCTACAACAACATGCTCTCCTCCCTACCATTGACTCACTCATGAGTTACCCCCGAGCTAGGAGGCCATCCTCACACTAGGAGAACTCAAACCACAACACAACATTGCATTCAACACCCAAAAACAATTTACTCCCATGGCTATCACAACACAAAAACTCACTCAAGACAAGTTCAATGGGGTAGGGGAGTGGACATCACTCAACTCAAGAGTGCCACTCCTAAAACTTCCCAATACATAAATCTCTCAAGGTCTCAAGCCCACACTTATACACATGATTTCAAAATTTCCTCTTATACACATATTGCTCAAATTCACAATTTTTCCCTTAAGGCTAAAACTCCAAGAACCCAAGGATGTGACGCCGAGGAGGTTCACTCCTCCCCATCCCACACATGTTGAGCATCTTCTCCCAAGTAGGAGAGGCTCTCACAACTCCCATACAATTTTTCCCCACAACAAGTAAAAACTCAAAATGGAAACTCACATATAACATCACACAAGTAAACAAAAAGCATAAGGGAAGGCATTAGCCTTGAATCCTACCTTATAAAGCCCAATTGGAAGGTAGTTGAGAAGAGATCCTCTAACTCTTTCTTCAAGTTGAGCCACCAATTTTCCTCCAACTTTTTTCCTAAAATAATTAAAATCAGTAAAATTGCCAAAAATTCAACAACCCCATCCCTCTCTCGAAGAGGGATTAAAATAGGCTCTTCTCATGAGCATTAAGGAATGGGGAGGTGACACATGTCACCTCCTCACTCCTCCTCCCAACTACAAGCAAAGACCCTTGGAATGGGTGGTGACACATGTCATTCACCTATCCACTAAGTCTCTTTCCTTTCCACTTGTCCTCTCTTAAACATGTGGGAGAGAAAGGTGAAGCTTAAGAGGGGGTGGGTGCCACATGTGCCCCAATCCTCTCCTCCTAAGGACCACTCAACCCCAAGGTACCCTCACCAATTGTGGGAGAGACTTGGAGTAGAGTCGTCCACAATTAAGGGGTCTTGAAGACTCCCCCAACCTAGGAAAGAGGAAAGGAAGAGGTTGAGTGTTTGACCCACTCATCCTCCCCCTCCCAAGCTTCTATTTTCGTCACTTTACTTCAGGGTGAAGTTAAAGTGACCAAATAGAAGTTTACCTAAGGTTACACAAGCCCAAATGACCCCTAGACCCTAGGGGTACAACCCAAGGTCAAGTTTAACCCATTTTGAGCACCAAGGATTGAGTAAAACACATAAAAAGGGGTCACAAAAATTATAATTAAAAAAGTGAAATTCAATGACACTACAACTTACAACACCAATTAGAAATCAAATAAAAGAAGGGTAGACCTAACCCAACTAACACCATGCAACAACATTACAAAATTTTATCATGCAAACATAGTTGATCTTGGTTCCTCTTGGAACTAGATCGGCTTCACAAGGGAAAACAACACTGTGTGTGGGATGATCTCCAAGTATTTGTGGCTTCGTTAGAAACACTTATGCACTCAATGAAATATTAATCTCACATGTATATAATGGCTGAAGCAAAGTGAAACAAGCACATACAACATCACATGTTCATATAAGCATCAAGGAAATCACATTACAATTAAATTCCAAATTCTGCATTTCAAACATCCATCCCAAGATAGAGTCACATAATAAATTTATAACTAACATCACATGAATAGTATCCCAATAACATCATAATATAAACCATATGTCTAACATCGTTAGTAAATCCATATCAATTTCTAACCACATCATAATCATGCTAAACATAATAAATCCACATACAACATAAAGTCTAATAGTCCTGAAATTTTGGATTAACAGTCCCACAAGTCTAGTTAGTATCACCAATAGTAAAATAAAGTAGTCAAATATAAGGGAATGAAAAGGTAGGCCTCATAGAAAAACCATGGTGAGTGTTAGCTCACAATATATTATTTAGAAACAATACCAAATTACAACAAAGGCTCACTGCCCAAAGAAAGTTCTCACTGCAAGAATAACTCACTACCAAAATAGGCTTACTGCCTAGAGAAAGAAAAGAGAAGGAAGAATGACTCACTACTACGTTGAACTGTTTAGATTACAGCTACACATGCATGGATGTAGCTCCAATGAATGCTCACAATACTATCTCAAAAATCTTCATCTTGACAGGTCTATTTCACTGCTCTATTTTTACATTAAGCAAGATCTCTCTTATTCTGCTCTATACCTCACATATTTCTCACATTCACATTCACATCACACCACTCAAACACCAAATTCAATCCCATATATATATCCGCAACAAGTAGAATCTTCATATTAGGTTGGCCTAATAAAGTGTACTGTGCAGTCATGCATTATGTACTTTGTTGGCTAAATTCATTCTCCAAAATCTATACCAGGCCCAAACAATATTTGAAATATCTTCACACCTTGACTATTTCACCACTTAGAATATGGTTCTATACAAGAGAACTTACCGCATACAATTTGTACTTATCATGTCAGCTTTAAACATAGACAGTCATTGGTTCACTTCATATGTCAGACATCAACTTTCACTACGGACCACAAGATGCTTCCAAAATAATATTAGACACTCTTCACACATCATAGATCATACCTTTATAACTGCAAAGCAAAATGTCTTCTTGCAGTGGAATGCAGACCATTAGAACTTAGACCCTGTCACAGTCAAACTCTGTCAAGCTATGTATCAATACGCAACATCTTGTAACTAACATTCTAGTGGAATTTAGAACTTGAGACTCTAGTGTTAGATACTTCATACATGTGTTTACAACACCTCAAAACCACATAACAAAATATGTAATAGCGGAGGAATACGGACCAAACAAATGAGTGTTCTGCTATGATTTCCTCTGTTCTCTGAACTGCCAGACTTAGACTTTTTGAAGATAGACTTCCGATACTCATCAAGCACTGAAATATTGGACAAATGATCATATGAGGGCTGTGGACAACATACTTAAACCACATTATATGATCTTCTACTGTGGACCAATACCAGCTCAAACACTGTCTCCTTGTCGCTGCTTCAGTATACTACCAACACTTAGCCAAAATGGCTAAGTCTTCTTCTCCAGACCAAAAATTCTCTTCTAACCTTGTTCCTTTTCTGGTTGCCATCAATAAAAACATCTTCAGACATCATGCAAAATTTTCCAACAATCTCCCCCTTTGGCATTGATGGCAACACTTGATGTGAAAAACTGTTACAACTCCCCCTGTCTCTTTATACATTGCTCCCCCTGTCTTCATGCTTTATTATTTTTCAAATTTTTTTCACATGCTTCATTTCTTCTCCCCCTTTGACATCAATGGAAAAGGTGTATGATACAAAGACATGTACAAGTTGCCAAAATTTCAAAACTATTTTTCTACTTTACCACATGTAAAAGTGATATAAAAATGCTTACTGTTGTTGTTCCGAGAGAACATCTTTATAGATTATTTTTAGTTGCACTATTTCTTCATCCCAACTGGTCTTGGCATCACTCAAAATTATTATGTGCCCATTAATCTGAGACACTAAATCTTGTACTTTTTTCACTGTATCAGGGGCTTCAGTGATTTGTCTTGTCTTGTCTACCGCTGCTATTAACTTGGTTAGGGATGCAATTTTGAAACTTGCTATCTCCCGGAGTTGACTCATTCTATGCTTTATGTTATCCCTTTGGGTATGCAACTTATGTATATTAGAATGAATTGTTTCAACTTGTGCCCTTTGATTCCCAATAGCATCTTTTACTAGGTCATAAGTTCTGGATATTTTCATTATTTGAGCTTCCCATCTATCTATTTTATCTTTTATATCCTTCTAGTCTCAACCGGTCATGTAAGACAAAATTGATACAATTCATTGGCTTCTTTATGGGCTAATTGTGCATATTCTACACTTTTATCTAACAAAATTTTGTCTTCAAAAGCTTTATCTTTTAGCCCAACTAATCTTTTACTATCTATTTTAGCTCTTACCTTTTTGTCAGTAGCTTGCTCAAAGGATTCAAAATGGGAATTCATAGATTCCATGAGCTTTTTCATTTGTGCTACAATAGTGAGTGTTCTATTGAAGGAGTAACTATGCTTTGTTCCATGTTCTGTTCCATATTTATCTCTAAAAATGCATTATCTGCACCAGTATTTTGTTCCTCTTCATTAGCATCAACAATAGTTGAGATTTACAACCCATGTAACACCCTTAGTGTTATTTCCTCTATTTCCTTGACTAGTTTCTCAATTTCACTAGACATCATAGCATTAACTCTCTTCATGGTTCCAAATTCCTCACTGAGCTTCTTAGTGACTTTGGTTCTTTCTTTAGGAGTGATGTCTGGATAAAGTTTTAACAAGACATATTCTTTTATCTCAATATCTTTGGCCATGGCGCCTTCTTTTCTTGCTGACATTATGCTTGCCAAACTATCTAGTAACTCATCTATAACTTCAATCAATGTTTTACAAAATATATCTAAATATCTTACAATTGCTGTTTCAATGATTACCTTGTCTGCATTTGATCTTTCATCATACATGTCAATAATAGGTTTCAAGGTACCATGTTGAGCAAATGCATTGACCATGGCTTCCAAGGATATACTTGCTTCTTCTTCTCTATTGTCAGTCTTTTCTTCTTTATTCTTCTTCCTACCCTTAGCTTTTTCGGAGGGCTTTTCAATTGTGGCTTTATCTATTTTTGCCCTTTTTGCTCTAACCTCCTCATTTGTTTATGTTTCCTCTTCTTCTTATTCATCAAGGCTCACATACATTCTTTTGGTGGCCTTTGCTTTCTTTCTTTTCTTCTTCTCTTCTAGTTTCTTCTTTGGCTCTTGCTCTTCTGTCTTTTCTTTCTCAGGCCTGAAGCTCTTGGTGGTAGTTTCTGCAGTAGTAGAAGCCCTTGTTCTTCTTATAGAGCTTGTTGCAAGCTTTTCTTGCTTAGATTTCTCCTCTTTCTTCTTCTTTGGAGCTTTTGATGTTTGCCCTTCCAGAGCAATTGTTGTCTTTTCTACCAAAGTAACTGTAGCCTTTGATGCCTCTATCTTGGTTCTTTCTTCACTAATTTGTTCATCTATAAACCCTTTACTTTTAACAAACTCTTCTACCATCTTTCTTGCATTTTTCTTGATTTCTAGTTGTCTTTGTTCCATAAACACTTTAAGAGACAATTCTTCAAATGTTCCAAATCTTCCCTCCTTAGGGTCTTTAGGTTTGCTTAGAATTAAATCAGTTAGTCTAGCCAAAACTTCCTCTGAGACTTCATATCCCATGGCTGGGATCCATATAATTCTTGGTTCTATAGCCTCCATAAAGCATTTATCCTTGTCCACCATGAATACAATGTCTTTTTCATATTTCTTTGCAATTTTTTTGGGGATCCTAGCCCTAGCTTGCATTTTCTTTTGAAAGTTCTTGAAATATCCCCATAAGGCTACTTTTTGCTTATCAACATTTCCTACACTACTCAGGTGATTTCTAATTTGTGCATCTATTGGTGCATGATCAAGCTAACCAATATTGCCTATACCTAGTAACTCTCTTAGAAAGTAGAAGAATAGATAGATGATTAGTGTTCCATACTTGAAGGGATACATTGTATCCTTTTCCCTCTTTAGGTTTTCCATCAATTGTTGCCAGAGTAACTCACATAGGTCATAGTCAGTGTTGTTCTTGACCATATCATATGCTGTATATATGGCAGTTGCAAAAATAGAATACTCCCTGTTGGAGAAATAGATCTTATAACCAATGAATTTTTATGAAAATCTCACAGCTGGATCCACTATGTCATTTATAGTTAATGCTCTTTTATCAAATTTTGCACTTGTCAACTGCATTACTGTGTTGTTCTTCATGGATTTCAATTCTAAAACTTTTCCAGTGGAACACATGCTAGTAATTGCTTTGATCACATCCTTTGTTATCATATGGGGCTCATCAAGCCAAAATAATTCATCATGAATCCTGCTCAAGACATATCTAACCCAGGCATCATTTGGGACCACAAGAAAATCAAACTAGGTATCTAATTTCTTCTCAACTAGGGCACTATACTCTTCTTTCAACTCAAATTTGTCATTAGTCAGTTCTTTTAGATAAATATCCCCTAATTTTTCATGATCATATTCATCTAGGTTTGTATGTATGTAAGCCCTAACATCCTCCATATGCATAATCCCATGTAGAATCTCAGAAAATGCCCTATCTGGATCAGTCTCTAAAGATTTAAAGGGGTGCTTCTTGAACTTGGGGAGAGGCCTCTCAGTTATTTCAATTACTTGAGGAGTATACATTTTTGCAGATTCAACATAGAGAAAAATACCTTTTTGCCTCCATTAGGGTTTCTTTGCTAGATGCTTGAATTTTATTTGGCTCGCTTCATAGATCACTTTGGTCACTTGGTAGTTTAAGTGCAAAGTGATTTTTATTTCAAATGGATCCATTATATTCTTTATTTCATCAAGATTTGATTGCAATAAATGCTTCATTAAAAAAGTTGTCAAACCCTTTCTCTGCTGTCCCTAGTCGATCAAGATTGCTCTGCAATTTACCACATTAGACTCTTTTCTACCGAAATCTTCTTCATAAGATCTATCATTTAGTCTTATAACTCATATCTTTGTGCTGGATGTCAGCACCACATTTCTGGGTAGGGGAGTAAGATTTTGCATTAAGCTCTCCTTGAGCCAAAGCTCTCAATTTACTTCCTAGAGGAAGTACCAGCACCAAAATCTAGTGCAAACTCACCCTTGGCTTCATGCACTTCCATCTTGACCCAAATTTGATTCATCTCCTTAATTTCTACTAGATCTGCCTTTTGTACCAGTTCTTTCTTCTCTACCTGATTATTCTTCTTTCTGCTCTTGCTTCTGCAAAACCTTGCAATATGTCTAGGCCTATTGCAATTGAAACATACAACATTTCTCTATCTATGTTCCTTTCATTCATTCTTGATCTGCATTGGTTAGCCTTGTGCCCAAATCTATTGTAGGCAAAGCAATTCCCATTGAAAAATTGAGCATTCCTTTCATTATTATAGTTGTTCCTTATCTGACTTCTACATTCACTAGCTTTATGGCCAAACTTCTTACATACGAGGTAGTTACCTTTAAAGGTCTGAGCATTCCTTCTATTGTTATAACCATTCCTTATCAGACTTCTACAATAATTAGCCTTGTGACCTACTTTATTGGAAGTGAAACATTGACCAGAGAATGATGGAACATTTTGATTTACTTTGCTCCTACATTGAGTAGCCTTATGACCAAATTTATTGCATGTATTACAATAACCATTGAAAGAAGGATAGCTTTGAGCATTTGGTTGCCTGACCGATGGTCTTCTAGGTCTATTTTTTTGATTATGAAATTGTTTGCCTTTGTCCTTCTTGAACTTAGCATTCTTTTCTTGACTGGTTCTAGAACTTTCACCTTTCTCAAATCCCAGGCCTTCTTTATCATCAGGATTCTTCTAACTAGCAAGTATTCTATCAAGTTGGGCAGCACTCACTCTAAATTTTTCTTCCTAAGTCCATGCATGTTTTAGATCATCTTTCAGATCCACAACTTCTTGTTCAAGCTTTGTGCAGTCTTCAGTTTTGCTTTTCACCAACTGATTTAGGTGTTCTTCTGCTTTTTCTCTTTTTACAACTTCCACTTTTAGATTACTCAAGGTGTCATTTGCAGATATGAATTGTTCACTAACCTCCTTATATTTTTCTTTGAACTTCTTGACTTACTACCTCAATTTTTTGATGCACTCATCTGCTTCCTTGACATTATCTTTTAGATCCCTATTTTCTATTTTAGTCTTTTCAAGATTTGCAAGTGCAATCTTGAGTTCTTCTTCATTGACAAGTGTGCATTCTTCTTCAGTTTTAGTTGCATCAATTTCTTCAGGAGGAGTAGGATGGTTTTTACCTACCATGTGTTTTGTCTTCAAGATCTTCCTCAAGTTGTTAGACTTCTTTTGAGGAACCAGGCTCTGATACAAAAGTTGAACACCCAAAGTACTGAGGGGGGGTATCAGTACTGTATTAAATTTCTTGTTTATTAACTATTAATACATTTACCACATGCAATAACAAAGCAAATTAAACATAGAAGAAACAAACAAAATCCATCACACATGAACACCAAGATTTTTACATGGAAAACCCAAAACTGGGAAAAACCACGATGAGTGTTAGCTCATAATATATTATGTAGGAACAATTTACCAAATTACAATAAAGGCTCACTACCCAGGGCTCACTGCTCAAAGAAAGTGCTCATTGCAAGAATGACTCACTACCAAAATAGGTTCACTGCTTAGAGAAAGAAAAGAGAAGGAAGAATGGATCACTGCTAGGTTGAACTGCTCAGATTGCATCTACACATGCATGGATACAACTCCAATGAATGCTCAAAATACTGTCTGAAAACTCTTCATCTTGACTGCTCTGTTTCACTCTATTTTTATATTAAGCAAGATCTCTCTTCTTCTGCTCTTGTCGCCTACTCTATATTTCACATATTTTGCACATTCACATATTCACCACTTAGAATTAAGTTATATACAATAGAACTTACCACATACAATTTGTACTTATCATGTTGACCTTAAACATAGACAGTCACTAGTTCACTTCATCTGTCAGACATCAAATTTCACTGCGGACCACAAGATGCTTCCAAAATCATATCAGAAACTCTTTACACATCACAAATCATACCTTTAGAACTGCAAAGCAAAATGTCTTCTTGCAATAGAATGCAGACCATTAGAACTCAGACCCTGTCATAGTTAAACTCTGTCAAGCTATGTAGTGATACTCAACATCTTGTAACTAGTGTTCCGGTGGACTTTAGAACCTGTGACTCTGGAGTTAGACACTTAATACATATGTTTACAATACCTCAAAACCATATAACAAAATATGTAACAACAGAGGAATACAGACCAAAAAAAATGAGTGTTCTCTGATTTCCTCTATTCTCTGTACTACCAGACTTAGACTTTTTGAAGATAGACTTCCAGTACTCATCAAGGATTAAAATCTTGGACAAATGATCATCTGAGGGATGTGAACAACATACCTGAACTGCATGATATGATCTTCTACTATGGACCAATACTAGCTCAAACACTATCTCCTTGTCGCTGCTTCAGTATATTGCCAACACTTAGCCAAAATTGCTAAGTCTTCTTCTCCAGACCAAAACTTCTGTTCTAAGATTGTTCCTTTTCTTGTTGCCATCAATGAAAACATCTTCAGACATCATGCACAAGTTACCAACATGGTACACATTTTCTAGAGTCACGGTCATCTCACCTATGGGCAGATGGAATGTAGATGTATCTGCAACCCACCTCTCCATAAGTGCCATCAACATACTACAGTTGAATCTCATTGTGGGCATAAGAAACACCCACCATAGGTCCATTGCCTATAGGAAACCTTGTTCCTCATTAGAGATAGTATTAATGTGGCTTCGAAGCAGTGTCATCAGGGGGCCACCTATGTGTTCCCATGTCTCAGGGACATCCTGCATATCAAACATTCAAATTTGAATTAGTCTACATCATCAAATCATCAAAAAATATCTAACTAATCATTCTATGCCCTGTCCCTGGGGCCCTTATCCTTTCTGGACTTGGGCACGCTAGGAGGACCTGGGCACCCAGAGAGGACTTGGGCACCCTGGCTGGACTTCGACGCCTTGGTTGGGTACCCTTGTCTAGATCAGTCTAGATGGCACACAAAATGATGAAAACAACAACAATAGGAAAGAAATTTGATAGAAGTGAAGTGTAAGATCCTACCTCTGGCTTGATCCATCTATTTGTGACTTGAGATCAGAGCACCTCTAGTCTCAAAAGCTGGTATGGGTGTCAAGTCAGCACGGTTGGTCTCTTTCTCCTTCTCCTTCTCTCCTCTACACGATGAAAATAAGAATGAGTAGTGAAAAAGTGAAAACTCCCTTTACTTATAGTAAATGGATGAGAATTCCTATCACTATCTAGGTGCAAAACTGTACAACTTTATTCATATGCCTCTATCTTGGGCTGTCGAACTTGAGTTTTCACACCATTTTTTGCGTTGGAATCCTAGTTTTTCTCTCCATCTAACCCAATGCTTTGTGTTTTAGTGTTATTTGTAAAAATGATCCTCACGACGCATTATTCATCACCTTTCCTTGAAGTCTGTGCAAGAAGATAACCACATTGTTTCATCTTTTTGGACTAAGCAAGTAGAAACAAGGGGGGCATATATCTCCCTCAATTTCCTCCCTCATCATGTCTCATCACTCAACCCATTTAGTGTTTATGACTGACCTATTTGTGTGTTGTTTGTAGGATGATTTGATTTTGACTATCTGACAAGTGTTCCTACATAGGGTGCGGTTCCTAACTTTGTGGTCTTGTAGGATTATAGGATGGGGGATTCTTCCTCTCGCATGACATCACTTCAGCTTCCTCTATAGTATTGTTTTGGGTATCTTTTTCATGATTGAAGTATTTACTTTCCTTTAGTTGCATATGAACGTAGTGTCATATGGCCACTAAAGTTGGGGCTAAATGTTATGTTAGAAGTTGTACTCCTACATGGATTAACACAATTTCACATAGTTTAGCTCCTCTCCATTGGTGTCCTCTTGCCCTTTTAGTTTTTGGCCTACCTAAACCCTGATTGACCTATACCTTATTAAAGAAATGTTGTATTCTGAAGCAATACCTAACAGAAGATGAAAACAAACTTTGGAGCCTGGACATTCTAGACCCCCTAGAGGTAGACCTTGAATGAAAAGTAGGGTTTGGACTAGGGCACCCGTGCCCTAGTCTTACCCTATTTTTTTAGGTCCTGAATTTCAGGGTGGTGTCAGCTTGCCCCGTGCACCTTGGGATTCTGATTTCAAATTTTAGTTTTCATGCGATGTCGGTGTATTATTTTGAATATTTGAATTTCCAAGGATAGGTATTTTAAGAGAATTGGAAATCATTTTATCACACACAATCTACATGCAAGCTTACTATGCCAAAATTCTGCCACTGTTGCTATTGAAGATCAACACTTTGTTGAAGCTCTTTGAAGATATTGATATTT
The DNA here is from genome assembly GCA_027924645.1 of Cunninghamia lanceolata. NCBI lineage: Eukaryota > Viridiplantae > Streptophyta > Pinopsida > Cupressales > Cupressaceae > Cunninghamia > Cunninghamia lanceolata. The sequence continues at coordinate 6,674,429 of BSBN01000739.1, forward strand.
GCTATCATGGAGATATTCGGTGGAGACTAGGAATCAAGATCTTGAGTCTATCTTGCTATTCCTAGGGTTTTGTCAAGCCCTTTGTAAGATTGGGAGAAGGGAAGAAGCCTCCAACTTGAGCTTGGGAATCCTCCATGGATACGGCTACCTCGCCTTCTTGTTCTACAAGTCTTCATTGATATCATCTCCTTGAGGTGAAGTTGTTGTTGTTTCCTTGAGTGAAACATTATGTTGATCTATCCTTGATGCTTGAGTCATTTAGGGTTTTATGTTTCTACATACACATATGATCTATGAGCACACACATATGAAGATCTTTATCCTTGGCTATTGTCGAGGTAGAAACACCAAAGACAAGGTTTGACTAAGGCAAGCTCCTATATAGCCACAACCATCTTTATCCTCCTTTTGTATGTGTAGGTTGTATTTGAAAAGATCTGACGAAAAGAAGCAGAAGGAGAATAGATATTATGGATACAGTCATTGCAGAACTTAGAGTTTCATCATCAAGAAATAATCAGGACTACGGGGCGGGTGCCCTAGTCTAATAGGGCTTCAAATTCTGGATCTAGAACCCTCTGCAGACACTCTGACATTAGGTATAGAAGATTTCAACAATTAGAAACTTTCAGGACATTGGGATGGGTGCCCCTGTCTAATAGGTCCTCAATTTCTAGGTACATGCTCTCTATAACCTCTGCTCTACATTTTTGTAGTATGCTTGTTAGTTTTTGTGCCAGAAATTAGTCTGTTATTGTATATCTTACAATTAGGGTTTCATGCTATTTGGTTGCTTAAAGATTGTAAAAACCTAATTGAGGATCTATTCAGTTACAACAAGCATAAAAGGTCATAGGAATTAGTATCTTGATCCTTCATAGTGAGCGAGCTCAGTTCCTATTTCCTAATGTGATGCAAGTGAAAGAGGGGCTTGATTTTAGTTTATGCAAACTATCTTTTCCTTACTTTTCTCACATTACAACTGGTAATTCAACAACAATAGGAAAAACTTAAAGAATTTCAAATATAAGCAATCATCCAATAATACAAATGACAACATCAACTTGAACAAAGAATCAACAAGAACAACAATCAACCCACACAATGCTGGAACATTAGAAATCCAACTAGGAGAATGGTGACTAGTGACCCTTCAGGTCATATAGTTATCTTTGCAACAACGGTCACATAACACTGCATTCAAAGAAACTCACAACAACATAGGCTCTAGGACTGGCCGACCACTCTCTGCAAAGTGCAGCTCTCCAACGAGCCAAACTGCCCCTGTGTCTCACATCCTCTTAATTAGCTATTTCCATGAGAGTGAGAGTGACGTGGAGATTTGCCCCATGGCAAGTTGAGAGGGTCCATGTCTGTGCCAAAGATGACTCGACTGCACCAGGCCACTGAGTCATGATTTTGAGTGTAAAGATACACAGACAAACTCCAATTCTATCAGCCATATAAATATAAAGATATTCTAAGTATGTCAGCCTTAGATACACATAGATACTCTAATTCTATTGTCCATATAAACACAAAGATATTCTAAGTATTTCAGCCTTAGTTACACAGCTACAAAACTAAATGCAAACATATGATTCTTAAACTATTTTAAAGTTATCAAGGAAAGGAAAGAACTTGTTTTGAGATCGAAGGAGAAAGATCCTTCAATAGTCTCCTTTCTTCCTTTCTATGAAGAGCTTCAACCCCTTTTCCCATTGTCAATATCCTTCATAGTATAGCTTAAAGCAAATACTCTTAGTGTCTCCTCCTTTAGTGAGAAATCTTCTACGGTGATTAATAGCAAACTCCTCCATAACTGCATCCTTTTCTCCTGTAACATAGCCTATAATAATTCCATGAAAGCATGCAAATTGATGGAGATGATGGTCATAAAAGACCACTCCAAAAGTTGGTTTATAAGCTCCTCCTTACTCTCCAAAATAGTTAGGGAGTAAAGGAGTTGAGCTATCTTAACTTAAAAATAGTTTGCGTTACCTTGGAATCTTAACTATGTTCATAAAGAAGTATATCCACCACAACACATTAGGTCTAACTCCTTAAATCATATATATATATATATATATATATATATATATATATATATATATATATATATATATATATATATATATATATATATATATATATATATATATATATATATATATATATATATATATATAGACACACACACATAACCACGAAATGAAAAAGTACCCAATGTTTACTTACGTTGTTGTAAACACCATAAAATGACCAAGTCTTCGCATCACTTGCTTTTTGTCCAATCTGTCTAATCATTGGCATTTCAAACATTAATTAAATAATCTAATTATTTAATTAATTTCACCCATTTCACCAAATTCCTCTAAATCTCCTAAAATTGACATTGATTAAATAAATCCTCTTTATGTAATTAATTCAATTAAATTCCTCTATTATTCTTCCACAATTAAATAATTTTAATTATTTAATTAGATCATTATCCTCTTTCAAATTTTAAGTCTCCATTAATTAAATAAATCCAATTATTTAATTAATTCATCACAAATTCCCTCTTATCTACAATTAAATAATTTACATTATTTAATTAAATCAATTGTTCTTCTAAATTTAAATAAATCATGCAAATTTATTTAAATTATCTCAATCCTCTAAAAATAAATAAAATCAAGTATTTTATTTATAATCTTCATATTCCTCTAATCTTGCACAAACAATTAAATAAATTTATTTATTTAATTTGCTTTTTCCCCTAAAAATAAATAAATCAAATATTTTATTTATAATCTTCTGTTCCTCTATCATGCATAAACAATTAAATAAATTTATTTATTTAATTTTAGTTATCTTCCAATTCCTCTTAAAATATCTTGTTAACTCATGTGCACAATCAGTCTTATTTTTAGAACTCTAAAAAAGACAAAATTATAAGTTGAGTTATCTATTCAATCAATCTTGTTTTCATCATATCTTAATAAAAATATCCTTATAGATTGACACATGTTGTGTGCACATTCATCATGGTTATTTGATTTATCTCCTCCATTGATTCTTCTAAATTATCTGAACCGTTGATTGATCTCTGTTGAAACCTATATAAACCCCCCTCATCTCCTTCACAAATCCTCTTCGATCACTTAGTCTCAGGCATACTTAACAGTGCTTTAAGCATACATCGCATCGATTGAACAACTTCACGATCTCTTAACATTGATCTTTGAGCACACTACTTGCTTGTTGCAACCATGGTTTCGCAGCACTATTGAACAATCCACATTCACCCAAAGGGAACAATACAAATCTTGGTAAAAGCTTTCATGTTTTATTGATTTATTAGTAATGGCTTTTATTTAGATCGGTTCTCTGTATGTTATTGGGCTTTTGATTTAGTCAATTTTCCTCATACACATTCTGGCACGCTCGGTGGGACTCATTGGTCCTGATTTAATATAAAATTTGTGGAATTTTTAGTTTGATTTCACAGGTTTTTAACACTTTTTTTAGAAGAGATTCAAAAAAGAATTTTTAAAAGAAGCTTGTTGGGAAAAAACAGAGGTCACGGTTGCGTTCGGAAGGGTCGAGAGACGAAGACAACTATAAAATTTGGCCTATTTCGGTGAAGGTAAATTTTTTTTTACCTCAGGCACGCACCCCGAGGCTGTACAATCACTATGAGGTACCAAAAAAAAGTATTTTATTTTTATTTAAAAAGAAAAATTCTTTTTTGAAAAAAATCTAAAAATAAAATAAAATCAAAAAATAAAAAAAATAAAAAAGCAAAAAGCAAAAAGCAAAAATTAAAAAATTAAAAAAAAAAAAACCCCCAAAAAAAGAGAAGTACTGCTGCATAGTACCTTGCACAGGTACGTACCTGCCTAAGAGGTAAGTCCTCTTCAAAGAGGATAGTCCTTTTTTATTTCCTTTGTCTCATCTTGGAGTGAAAAAAGAGCTTTTATAAAAAGTTTTAAAAAAAAGGGGGAAAAAATTTAAAAACTTAAAAAGGAGAAATTTAAAAAAAACTAATTTTAGTTTTCTAAAAATAAAAGATTTTTTTAGCCTCCTCCAGCCCAGCAGCAGGTCACATTAGTGATTAGGAGCCAGTCATAGGGGGCTAAGACAGACCCCTCTTCATTGAGCATTTTGATTCAATAGGCGATTTTCAAACCTCATTATCTTGGTCATACGGACACGTATTTCAGTGCTTTTTTTTTGAAATAGGCTAGAATTTCATGATCTACATTGTGGTGAAATTGGTTTTTTCTCAAAACTCTCTATTTTTTCAGAAAATTAATTTTCTCACTGCTGTCTCTGTTTCGTCACAGTTTTTAGACCTTCCAAGCTTCATAACTTTCACAAACGGACTCGGATTTAGGTGATTTTTTTTTGAAAGTTGATATTTTTCTGTCCTCTACATAGTGGTAATATAATTTCAAATATTTTTTGAGTTTTATATTTTAAGTCCACTCATTGGCCCATCTTCAATCTATGACTTCAAACACTTGCTAACTTTTGAGTTTGTGTGGACCTAATATCACTTGTTGCAGTTTCTTATCACTCAAATAGAGTAAATTGGTTTCTCTAACATGTGCATGCAGGACGAACTTTGAAGAAATTGACAAATCTATCGCATTAAGTCTTAGAAACATATTGCTTTCTTAAGGGACAATTGAACAATCATCTTTGCAATCTTAAAAAATATATTGCTTTCTTAAGGGATAATTGAACAAATCACTTTTGCAATCTAAGTCTTAAGAACATATTGCTTTCTTAAGGGACAATGGACATATATGCGAAAACACCTCAATTTTCTAAAGGATAATGGACATGAATGCCAAACACTTCAATTTCATAAGGGACAATTAACAACTACAAATGTATGTGTGCCTAATCTAGTTGCACCTTATTTTTTCTTATAACAGGACAATTGAACCTTTGTTTGACATGCTTGCTCTTACATTTCAGTACTTCTTTTAGAAGGGCCTGCTTTTGGATTGTGCTTCATCCAAAAGGGATGACCCTAAGTGGAGTTTTCCTTTGAACTGCTATATAAGAGGGATAAGGTGAAAGCCAAGTCCTAACTGACGTCAGCCTTACCTTGTGGTGCCAAACTGAAAAGAGGTGTACTAGCTCTTTGTGGAAATGATTTTCACATTGAGTGAAGTGTTTGATACTCTTAGTAGGATTGGTTAAAGCTTCTAGTAGCTTGTCACATTGCTTGTAAGGCGTTGGTCCCTCAAAGTTACTAAGAATCATTCTAGATAGAGACTACCCGATCTACCTCTGAACGTTGCGGTAATCATCAGTGCAAGGGGAATCAATTTAAGCCCTTAAGATACTCACCATTGGCTCCCTTGAGAAGAGATAGTATTCCCTTGGCCATAAAGCTCTTGTGACCTATTTGAGCTTTCCAAGGAGAGGGTGAGATATCCCTACCTATCGTCTCTCGCAAAGATACAAAATATCTGACACCTTTATGGAATGATATTTTTATCGACAGAGTATTAAGCTGTGAGCTGATCTACTGCAATGAAACCTTGTCTCTAGGGATAAAAAGTGCTTGTTATTGATTGCAATTGTCTTATACCTGTGGAAACATTGGGCTTTTTCATAAGCCTCAAATATACACTATCTGTTGTGTCAATCCTTTTTTGACCACTTGTTTGCTGTGTTTTCTCTTGCCAAAGACAAATCCAATTAGAACCATAACCAAATCTGTCAAAATTGCCTTTAAAAACATTAGACACTACTTCAGCGCCTTTGGTATTATAGCAGATCGCCCTTGGTGGTACAGTAGCTTGCTTTTGGTCACCGTAGCTCGCCTTTGGTATAGCAGTACCTCGCCTTTGGTAGCTCAGTCCATCGCCTTTGGTATTACAGTAGCATGCTTTTGGTTGCACAGTCTAGCGCCTCTAGTCAAACAATATAGCACCTTTGGTCTAGTTACTTGTGCATCAGAGTTTGTCTTTGTCAAAACACAAGCAGAAACCCATTATTACCCTTTTGTCCTAGTGTATTCCATGGTAACCACTAGGCTCCAACAAACTATGAAGTCCAAGCAAGTTGTCCCCAGGAAGCGCAAATCACCTCCTCACACACCACAATCAGGTCAACTCAACATTACTCCCAAGGTTACTCCTAGAACACCCGCAAAAAGATCTACCAACTCTCCCAGCATGCCGCAGCTGGACCACCCTAGCATTCCTCAAGAGGGTAGGGTCCCTTTGGTAAGCACACCTCACTATACCATTGGCTTGCCTCTGGATTTTGTGCCACAAGGATATACTATTGATCAAGTCACTCCTCAAAAAGGTAGGGTCCCTTTGGTAAGCACACCTCACTATACCACTGGCATGCCTCCGGATTTTGTCCCACAAGGTTATACTGCAGATCTAGCCCCATCTCAAGAAGAGCGACACTTTGAAATAGGTCAATCTTCTTAAGAAGATGGGCAAGATCTTGATGAATTCATACAAGAGCCTAGAGTCATGGCCGCCTTTGACAAAATCCTTAGTGAGAACCAAGATCATTTCTTTTGCTTGCTTGCAGAGAAAGGTGCCAAGTTACCTCAAGATTTTGATTTATCCACTCTCAAGGAGACAAACAACACTTTAAGTGCCATTTAGGTGGTCCAAACCATGTCAACAGTGACTACACCCTTACCTAAACAAAGCTCATAATATAGGAATCCCCTTTATCAAAACCCAACGGGAAAGAGGGCCATATCACCACTTCTAACTCCTATGGAAATCTACAAACACCAACAAGAAACTCTCCAACGTCAAGCGGAACTAGCTAAGCAAGCTACCTTAGCTCGATCAAATATACAACGAACCCCTAAAGTGTCCACACCAATTGCAAGTGGAATGTTGGTTACCCCATCACGAATAGGTTTCTCACCAAATTACAATACGGGGAACAACTATGTAGCCATGCAACAAGGGTCTCAACAAATGCCACCTCCTATATCATCAAACCTTCATGTCTCTCAACCACCTAGAGTCATGCAATCCCAACCACAACATTCTTCTACACTCATCCTCAATCAACCCCAACCATTGCAAATCACATCTACCTATGTCCCTCCTCCATAATGTTCATCCACACTAAATTTCTTCAACTCCTTGCCTAGCCACCCTCAACTTCCCCAACATCAAGTTTTCCAAAGCTATGTGCCGCCATCGCAACCTAATCCAACGCACTTTAGCTTTCCTCCACCCATTTCTTTCCTTGAACCATCACAAAGCCAAAATTCTTACCTAGCGCCACCTCCACATATTCCAAATCAAAACATACAATTTCAACCCAATCTGAACCCAATGTACAACGCATACGACCCCAACCAATCTTACGACCCTTATAACACAAGTGCTCATGGCTTTCACTACAATCTTCCATATGGGCAACAACAACCACTTCTAGGACAACAAGAGATGTTTCTAACCCCTTCCATGGTGATGGAGCTAAAAATCACGAAAGTTCAACAACTGTCTAATCTTACGTTTGGCCACACCAAGAAGACCTTCTCGTTAGAGGAAGTATGTCCTTATCCTTTTGATCGGTCATTACTCATGATCCCTTTTCCTTAAAATTTCACCATTTCTGAGTTTGATAAATATAAAGGAAAAGGTGACCCAAAAGACCATCTTAGGGAATTCTATCTTGCTTGCTTCGAGGTCTCACATAACGACACATATCTTATGCGTCTCTTTCCTCGCAGTCTTGGAGGTCAAGCAATAGAATGGTTCTCACACTTACCTACAGGTATCAAGTCTTTTAACGAACTAGTAGAGAAATTTTCCACCCATTTTTCCTACAACGTAGAACATGAGATCTCCATGACTAATCTATGCAACAATAAACAGAAAAATGGTGAAACTTTCATTTCTTTCCTTCATCGGTGGAGACAAATGGCTAGCAAATTCCCTTTCAAGATTCCTGAGAAACAGCTGGTTAGCATATTTGTGCAGAACCTCAACCAAGAGTTAGGTTTTCATTTGCGAATTCTTAGTGCTACAACCTTCAATGAAATTACATCCAAGGGAATCAACATTGAAAAGGCCCTCATTGCTAAGGGTGTAGTCAAAATCTTCAAAGAAACAAAAGACAATGCTCCTCATCAACAATCAAGTGATAAACCCAAATATTGGAACAAAAACAAAAATGTGGTCAACGATGGGGTGGTCGATTCTAAATATGTCCAAACATTACAAACACCACTATAGCTCTCTAAACCAAGTCAACCTCAACAACAGCAACAACAAAGGCAATCGTATCAAAATCAACAAAAACAACAACAAGAGTGACCTCAACAAGATTACCCTCTGCGGTGTCAATTCACTCCCTTGGGAGAGACCATAGAATCGGTCCTACAGAAGCTCTTACGCAATGGCCTCGTCACCTTACCTAATGCTCCCCCATATGGTGAACCTATTTTCAAAATTGCACGGTATAGAGAGAATGAATACTGTGAATTCCATAGGAGCAAAGGACATAGAACCACATCGTGCATGAAACTCAAGCACCTAATCCAAAATCTCATCGAAGGCAACCAAATCTCTCTTAAAGATGATCCGCCAGCTCAACACACAAATAAAGACCTCAACATGTACAAGGAACCTTTCCCTCACCATGGTCCACCTCCTTCTTAGGATAAAGGTAAGGGTGTCAATCATGCCTCCACTTCTTTTGACTCCATTGTGGGTCGTTTTGAAGAGAGTCGAGTGTCTACCCTCACAATCAAAGGCAAATCTATGGATTGCGCTGTTACTACGCGTTGTGGTCATGTCACCATTTGTGGTCCTACACCTAGTCTCCCAACTCAATCCAATTATAATCTTGTCGAACATCTAGGGAAAAAGCCAGCACAGATCTCTATCTTGGACCTTCTATAGACATCACCTGCACATAGAGTGGTGCTAGAAAAAGCCCTCCAAGAGTCTTCGGTTCCTAACAACATAGCGGTCGTGGATTTCCAAGCTATAGTAGGTAACATTGCTTCGCCCTACAATGTGGTCTTCTCTGAGAAAGATCTCCCTTCCCATGATCCGTGTCACAATGATGCACTTCATATTGAGGTTCTCATCCATAAGCACAAAATCAAACGTATACTCATAGATGGTGTTGCTGGTCTCAACATCTGTTCTTTAAAGTTACTAAAGCAATTGGGATACTCTGAGGATCATGTCAACACTGATCAAAGTATTACCATCAAGCTAAACATCGTTCAGAAGGTATTATTCATTTGCCTATACAACTTGGCCCTCTCATGCTTGAAACTTGGTGTCAAGTCCTTGATATTGAGTTACCTTACAACATTATCCTAGGCAGCCCATGGATCCATGCAATGAAAGCTGTTCCCTCCACGTACCATCAGTCTCTAAAGTTCCCATACAATGGTACGGAGATCACTATCCCAGGAGACCCCAATCCTTTTGAATTCTGTCATGTCTTGCAAGGCAGTTATAAGAATTGCAACCAAGTGCCTAAAAATGAAAAAGCCCTTGAATCCTCACTATATGTTGATCCTGAAACTCTGACACAAGCCTCTACAAGTAACCCTAATCCTCTACCTAAAATCAAGGCTCGCATCCGTGATATAGGCTTTGGATCGTATGATATCTCAAAATCTTGTTTTGTAGGGCGGATGCCTTTATCCCCTAAATCTTACGGCCAACCACCCATTGCCAAAGTGACTAAAAAAGCAACTATCCCTCCCCTAGCATTTCTAACCCAATTCCAATAGGGACGGTTATTGGAAGAGGAAACTATTGAGGACATTTCTTCTTGGCTCTATAAAGAGAAAGAACTAGTCACAATACCAGTCAAGCAATATGGCAATGGCTTAAGGATAGTAAAAAACATGGGCTATAACCGCAAAGGTGGCCTTGGGAAATAGAATCAAGGAACTATGGAACCCATTGTTGTGACAAAGAAACTAGACAAGAAGGGTTTAAGATTTGGTAAGAAGGTACCGCGCACCTTGGACGTCGAGTATATCCTCGATGAGGTGGCTGAAACTTTTCCCACTGATTCGATGTCTACTGAGGATATCATCGATGACTCTTCCCTCCATATGACCAACCTACTCGCAGAATCCTCCATTTTTACGCTATCCTATGTATCCCTAACCTCCACCACAAACACCCAGAATGTAACACTTGTCTACCTTGAACTTATCGATTGGGACCAACAAGGGTCCCCCGTTATAGATGTATTTTAGAATGACAAAGCTTTAGCTGAGTTCATGGGACTTCAGGAAGGTATCCCTCTTGGTGATCATAAAGTAGGTTTTGTAATGGAACTAGAGCCAACAACTTATTTTGGTGATAATGCCAAATCCTCCAGTCGCAAAAGTAAAAATAAAGAAAGATCTCTAGGTGAAAACCACACTGTGGCACCTCCCGATCGCAAAATAGTTAAAAAAAAGGACATATCCAAAGGTGAAAACCCAACTGTGGCACCTGAGGATGGAGGATTTGACCTTCCCCTGCCATCTAAGTATCAAGAGAAGTCATCTCTCCTAGTGGAAGATTCTACAAAGATAAACCTTGGCACATAGCAAAATCCAATGACCACATTCCTAGCAGCATCATTATCAGAAATAGAGCACAAGAATCTTAACAATTTCTTCAACCAAAGAACCATCAACTTTGCATGGACCTATGCTGATATGCCAGGGCTAGACCCTAAGCTAGTAGTTCATTATCTCACAGTTGATCCAAAAGTGAAACCAGTCAAGCAAAAGCTGAGAAAGATGCACCCACAGATAGCTCTCTTGGTAAAAGTGGAAATATAGAAGCTATTAGATGCAAAGTTCATCTGACCTATTGACTATTTAGACTGGGTATCAAACATTGTACCTGTCTCTAAACCCAATGGGCGCATCCGCATGTGCAATGATTTAGAGATCTTAATAAAGCATGTCCCAAAGATGACTTTCCACTACCGAACATTGACATTATAGTAGACTTGACAGCAGGTCATGAGATGCTTTCTCTCATGGATGGATTCTCAGGCTATAATCAGATAAGGATAGCAGAAGAAGATCAACACAAAACAACTTTTACTTGTCCTTGGGGTAATTATTGTTGGTGTGTCATGCCGTTTGGTCTAAAGAATGCAGGAGCAACCTATCAGAGAGCAATGACAGTGATATTCCATGATCTCTTTCATCATATCATGGAGGACTATGTGGATGACATACTAGCTAAATCTTCTAGGGCAGACCACATACAAGTTCTAGGACAGATCTTTGACAGGCTTGAGAAATATCAAGCGCGCCTCAATCCAAAGAAGTGTGTCTTTGGAGTAACATCAGGGAAGCTGTTGGGGTACATTATATCTTGCAGGGGTATTGAAGTAGACCCCACAAAAGTAAAGGCTATAGTGGAGATGCCTCCACCAAAGAACCTCAAAGCATTAAGGAGTCTTCAGGGAAGGTTGCAGTCTATTAGGCATTTCATCTCACAGCTAGCAGATAAATGTCAACCATTTCAACACTTGCTCCGAAAGGATGTCTCATTTCGATGGGATGATAAGTGTCAAGCAACATTTGATCAGCTCAAAGAATATCTAGCTACACCTCCTGTATTGGTTCCACCAGTGGCTGATAAACCTTTGATATTATACATCTCAACTACAACTTCGGCCCTAGGGGCCTTGCTAGCACAACATGATGAATCAAGAAAAGAGCATGCAATTTATTATATTAGTAGAACCTTGGTGGGATATGAGCTCAATTATTCACCAATGGAAAGGGTTTGTTTAGCAGTAGTGTTCGCTTCCCAAAAGTTGTGGCATTACATGTTGAACCAACACACTAATCTTATATCCAAAATTGATCCCTTGAAGTATCTACTAGCAAAAGTAGCTCTTACAGGCAGACTAGCTAAATGGGTCATGATCCTTAGTGAGTTTGACATTGAGTATATGGATCGCAAGGCAATCAAGGGACAAGCCCTAGCAGATCAACTAGTAGAAGCATCCATGACAGATACACACCCTATGGTAGTAGACTTTCCAGATGAGAATCTCTTCACTCTTTCCAACTCAATAATGTGGAAGTTGTACTTTGACGGTTCCTACACACAACATGGATCAGGGGCTGACATCTTGTTTATCACACCTCAAAATGACTATATTCCAAAGTCATATCGGCTTGCATTCCCTTGCACCAACAACATTGCCGAGTATGAAGCACTCCTCATAGGTCTTAATACAATAGTTCAATGGGACATCACAGAATTACAGGTATATGGAGACTCACAACTAGTCATTCGACAAGTCACAGATGAGTACCAAATGAAAGATGAAAAGTTGGTCCCCTACAAACAACTAGTGGATGCATACAAACCACACTTCTCTAGCATCACATTTGAACAAATTCCAAGAGAGCATAACAAAGCTACAAATTCTATGGCTTCTGTAGGGTCACTGATTGACATGCCTGCTAATACACAGAAATGTGAATTCTTGATCGAGCAATTGTTGATACCAGCCATCAATGTCCCAGTTACTGAAATCATCTGCGAACTTGTTGGTCCCAATTCCCCATGGTACAAAGACATCTATGAATACCTTAAAAATAGTACCTTTCCCTCTAACCTATCATCCACCCAATGCAAAACCTTTATCCGTCGATCCTCCCGTTACACCACTCTGGGTGATACACTATATTGCCGGAGTCTCGATGGTATCCTCTTACGATGTCTTAACGTGGAAGAAGCTAAAGCTACCTTATGAGACATACACAAAGGTGTTTGTGGCGTACATTCTACTAGTCCTAATCTCACAAAGAAGATACTTAGAATAGGTTATTACTGGCCCACAATAGAGCAAGATGCTGTATAGTTTGCTAAGAAGTGTCTACAATGCCAGCAGCATAGAGATTTGATTCACGCACCAGCTCATGAATTACATCCTGTGACTACTCCATGGCCTTTTTCTCAATGGGGTCTTGACCTTGTAGGACAAATCCACCCATCCTCATCCAATGGTCACAAATTCATCATTACCGCCACTGAGTACTTCACGAAGTGGGTTGAAGCCATTCTCATGACCTATATCACTGGTAAGCAAAAAGCCAAGTTTATCCTTAACTACCTCATTTGCTGATATGGTATTCCCCAAGCCATTGTCACTGATAATGGGAGACCATTCAAGAATCAAGATGTCCGTGCCTTGTGCACACAATACAATATCCAACATCGCTTTTCAACTCCCTACTATCCACAGAGTAACGGCCAAGCTGAGGCTTCCAATAAAACCATTCTCAAAATCCTCAAGAAAATAGTCAATGAAGCTGGTCGTGATTGGCACTTGCAACTCAATCCCACCCTATGGGCCTACCGCACTAGTATCAGAACACCAACTGGTGCCACACCTTATGCCTTGGTCTATGGCTCTGAAGCCATCCTACCCATAGAGGTCGAGATCCCATCCCTCAGAGTATCCATGCAGGACCTGATCGGCAGATAGGAGTATCGCACTTCCAGATTAGCTGAGCTTAAACTACTAAATGAGAGGTGCCTTGCCGCACTTAATCATCTCCATGTCTATCAAAACCACCTCTGGCGTAATTACAACAAAAAGATTAAGGAAAGACAGTTTCAAGTTGGTGATCTTGTACAAGAGAATCAGAGAAATCAAGCAGATCGAGAAAAGAACGGCAAGTTTGAGCCTAACTAGTTAGCTCCCTTTATTGTCACAACAACATATGGATCAGGAGCATATACTTTAGCTACACCTGACGGCATTCCTCTAGATGAGCCACTTAACAGTGTCCATCTCAAGAAGTTCTATGCCTGATCCTTAGAGTATTCAAAAAAAAAACCAAAAAAAAAAACAAAACAAAAACAAAAACAAAAACCAACAAAAACAAAAAAATCCAAACAAATAATCCATCCTATGGTGAAAACCTGGTAAACAGGTGCCTTGGATAAGTACCATAGTGAAAACCTGGCAAACAGGTGCTATGTGTAGAGTCAGCATCCATCGTCTATCGAGTCCTGTCCACTCCATGTCCAGTTCACAAGCAACTTTCATCCATCCATCCATAATAAAACCATTGACCTTGTTTGCATTTCCATCTCCCTATCTAATATAGCTTGGAAATTTGTCAATGTCCATCATCATCATCCCACGTCTTGGCTTGTGTCAACAGTTTGCACTGTCTTGTCCTAGGTCAAAGCTTTCTGTGTCTTCTTCATTGGTCACCCATGCAAATTCCTCTACCGGAATGGGGGCAACTCTTTCCTTAACCTAAGTCTAGGAGGAGTTCCTTATTCGTGGTTCGCCAAGCACTTCAATCTCTCTACTTTCCGCAAATAACACCCTTTAATGGACACATTGCTCCTATGATAAGGATGTCATATTCTCAACACTTTTCCTACATCATCAAACAAACTAGAACTACATATCATCTCATTTCAATCTTAAGGTACCTTAATCCCATGGATATGGGTATGTTGGCAGTCTGGAATATGAAGGAAGTATCCAATACTTAGGTACATAAGATCTCCTCCTTTCACCTTAACCCATTCATCACTCTATCTAGAACTACATATTATCATCTTTCATCTTTCCTGGTAATGTGCCTTGATCCCATGGATATAGGGTATGTAGGAAGTCTGGAATATGAAGGATGTATCCAGTACTCAGGCACATACGATTCATCATTCTCCACCCGTTTCAACTCATTAGCATGTCATCTTTCTAGTCTTCCATTTTTCAAAATCCATTCACCTCGACTTGCCTAACTCAAACAGCAAAACAACAAGCTAGCACATCCTTTCAAAGCAAAAGTTCTTAAAAAACCTAAAGCCAAGTAGCTTTCTTCCAGAGTCATCTACTGTCCTACTATTCTGATTGCCAACATTAGCTAAGTCCAGCTTAACCATAGCACCAGATCCAGAAGCTTGTCTTTTGTAGAATGTTCCATTGTCGAGACCAACATACGCATCTCCTGCAACATGTAGCATCTCCTACAGCAAGGCATTGTCTTTTTCGGTAGATAGCACCCTTTAATGGACACATAGCTCCTATGATAAGGCTGTTATCTTTCCTATCCAATCTATCATGAGCAACCTCTTTGGCAAGAGAATATGTTGGTTGTATGTTTACTTTGTAAGTCAGTCAATTTGCTTTATGGTTTATCTTTTGTTCCTTTTCCAATACCTATTCAAGACTACCTTGATTTATCTATAATCTTGGTATGTTGCGATGCAGTACAGATTAGGGGCATAGTCATTGCTTTTGTATGCTGTGTTTGAGGAATGATCTTTTGCATCTTTCTTAGCATTATATTTATCTTGTGTGTTATGACCTAGCATCTTACATATTAATACTCTTCTTGCATTTACATGTATTGAAGTTTGTTTTATGTTCAAGACTATGGCTCATTCACATGTACCAACAAGGTTATATTATGTCTAAGGGATCTAAGTTCAAACTGCTTGCTTGCAGAGTCAACGTCCATGCACTTGGATATTACAGCACCTTGGTCTTTCATACCTTGGTGGTGAACTATCCATGTGCTACATCAAAAATAAGGATTGCTCTTTATATACAATTGTGAAACCAATGCAACAAGCTCATCATTTACCCATCCATTTACCCATGGCCTTATATAGTTTTCAAGCAAAGATCGATCAACCGTCTTTCTCTTATGTTCTCTCCTATCTCCTTTCTTCTATCTATCATCAACCCAACCCTATCTGTCTCCAACAAAATCTTCTAGTTGAACGTCAACACAGTGCTTCTATCGCTTCCTTGTCTTTCCTCTCGAGGGGGCACCCTACGCTAGCTACATGGGGGCAACTAGCTACATTGGGGCATCAAAAATTGTATCATGTCTTCAACTATCGTTTTCTTTGACGCAACACTGTAAACTTCATCGCATCAAAGAGGGGCAAAATGTAGACACCCTAAAATGACCAAGTCTTCGCATCACTTGCTTTTTGTCTAATCTATCTAATCACTGGCATTTCAAACGTTAATTAAATAATCTAATTATTTAATTAATTTCACCCATTTCACCAAATTCCTCTAAATCTCCTAAAATCGACATTGATTAAATAAATCCTCTTTAATTACTTAATTAAATTAAATTCCTCTATTATTCTTCCACAATTAAATAATTTTAATTATTTAATTAAATCATTATCCTCTTTCAAATTTCAAGTCTCCATTAATTAAATAAATCCAATTATTTAATTAATTCATCACAAATTCCCTCTTATCTACAAATAAATAATTTACATTATTTAATTAAATCAATTGTTCTTCTAAATTTAAATAAATCATGCAAATTTATTTACATTATCTCAATCCTCTAAAAATAAATAAAATCAAGTATTTTATTTATAATCTTCATATTCCTCTAATCTTGCACAAACAATTAAATAAATTTATTTATTTAATTTGTTTTTTCCCCTAAAAATAAATAAATCAAATATTTTATTTATAATCTTTTGTTCCTCTATCATGCACAAACAATTAAATAAATTTATTTATTTAATTTCAGTTATCTTCCAATTCCTCTTAAAATATCTTGTTAACTCATGTGCACAATCAGTCTTATTTTTAGAACTCTAAAAAAAGCAAAATTATAAGTTGAGTTATCTATTCAATCAATCTTGTTTTCATCATATCTTAATAAAAATATCCTTATAGAATGACACATGTTGTGTGCACATTCATCATGGTTATTTGATTTATCTCCTCCATTGATTCTTCTAAATTATCTGGACCATTGATCGATCTCTGTTGAAACCTATATAAACCCCCTCATCTCCTTCACAAATCCTCTTCGATCACTTATTCTCAGGCATAATTAACAGCTCTTTGAGCATACATCGCATTGATTGAGCAACTTCACGATCTCTTAACATTGATCTTTGAGCACACAACTTACTTGTTGCAACCATGGTTTCGCAGCACTATTGAGCAATCCACATTCACCCAAAGGGAACAATACAAATCTTGGTAAAAGCTTTCATGTTTTATTGATTTATTAGTAACGGCTTTTATTTAGATCGGTTCTCTTTATGTTATTGGGCTTTTGATTTAATTAGTTTGATTTAGTCAATTTTTCTCATACACAGTTGTTTCCAACATTCATCAAGATATGAGAATGGGGTCAAGGTATTCTCCAGCTCTTTGTCTTATGTAAACACTAGGATAGATAGGTTATCAAAATGGAATTTCAACTAGAAATTACCAATAATAAAATAGTTTAACCACTAATATATAATTTACAATAATAATAAAAACTATATTCATATCACAGAAGAATAATAATGACTATCGACCATATCTTGTCGATGGTTGTACTATCTAGACTTGGTTTTTCAACAAAACCTACGCTAATGGATCTTGACGACAAATCGATGATTGTTGAGTTGAAATCAAACTTTGACCAACTTGTCAAACACAACTTACAAAACTTGACGAGGGTTCACTAATGGTGCAAACTTAAGACTTAGATGGCAACAACCTGTTCTTTTCCATACGTCTATTCACTTCTCTCTGATGATGCTCTCCCTCTCTTTCTTGAAGGGTGGAAAACCTATTTTTTGATTACAACTTATAATCACCAAACTGGGATTAGTGTATTATTAGTCAATCCATAAACTTTATAAATAAATAATCATGACATCATATAATCACATGTTTAAATTCTAAACATATAAACATAAACTCATGATATTATTGATTTATCATGACATTTCCACACAATGTCAAATCATTAATCCATGCAAAATTATCTACTAATTACATACAAGTAAAAAGTAAAACATAGTCAAAATTAGGGATGTGACATATGTCCCCCCATAAGATTCATTGTCCTCAATGATCTAATGTATTCAAAATAATAATATGATAAAGTTTTTGTTCGACTTTGAAAAGCATAAAACAAATGAGGAAATCTCTGATAAAAATCATGGTAATCTTCCCATGTGGCACTATCCTCTGCATACTGGTTCCACTGGACCTTGCACTAAGTAACCTCTCTGTTATGCAAGCAGAGCTTGTGAACTTCGAGCACCTTGAGAGGCTTGATCATGACCACTCCTGGGTCCTATACCTATAAAGCTTTCCAATCAAGAATATGATTATCACTTGTTATATACTTTTTCAAATATTAAACATGAAAAACATTATGCATTCTGTCAAGAGCTGGTGGTAGAGAGATTTTGTAGTCAACTGGATTGATTACTTCGAGAACTTCGAAGGGTCCTACATATCGAGGAGCTAGTTAACTTTATAGAACTTTTCTGAGGTTTGACCCTCAAAAAAACTTTTTCTCCAACTAAGAATTGCCTTGGTGTATGCTTGGCATCAGCGTAACTTTTTTTTTTCTATCATTAGCTTCCGCCAATCTATTTTTGATCAACTTGATCTGCTCTTCCATTTCTAATAACATTTCTGGACCAATGCTAATCCTATCTTCTAGCTTATCCCAACTTATAGGAGTTCGACATCTTCTTCTGTACAATGCTTCAAATGGAGCCATCTTGATAGTAAAATTATAGGAGTTATTATAAGCAAACTCCACAAGAGGTAGATACTCTTCCCACTTGTATTGCTGATCCATGCAATACATTCTCAACAAATCTTCTAGCACTTGATTCACCCTCTCAGTCTGTCCATATATATCTTAGGGTGATAAGCTGAGCTTATATTGAGTTGAGTTCCTAGTGCTGAGAACAAAGTTTGCCAAAATATTGACATCATGTTCACATCTCTATCTGAGATAATCTTCTTAGAAACTCCATGTAATCTAAACACTTCTTGCACAAACTTGCGAGCCAAAACTAGTGCTCCATCCATTAAATTCCCAAGTATAAAGTGAGCTAGATTGTTGAGTTTTTCCACCACCACTAAAATAACATCATGTCTATTTCAAGACCATGGGAGACCTTGCACAAAGTCCATACTAATGACCTACAACTTCCACTCTGGAATATCGTGTGGATACAAAAGTCTTGCTGGATGCTGATGCTCAGCCTTGACTCTTTGGCACTCTAGGCAACTTGCTACAAATCTTACATCATCATTATTCATTCCTTTCCATAAATAAAGAGGATTCACATTGGTTAGGAGTTTGGTTACTCCAGGATGACTAGAATATGGTGCGGAATGAACTTCCTTCCACACAAGGTTTCTTAATTCTATCGAATATGGAACATACATCCTTCCTCTGTATCTTAAAAGCCCATCTTTTTCAAAATAAAACCCATCATACCTCAATTCTTGAGGATTTATTGTGAGATCCTGCTTAACCTACTCATAATACTCATCACTTGTAGAATTTTGAAAAACTAATTACTTGAAGTTTGAGTGGATAGAGACAATTGAAGAGATATGCCTCCGTCGACTTAGAGCATCTGCTACTCTATTCTCCTTAGCTTTGATATAACTTATCTCAAAGTCATAGTCAAATATCAATTCCTACCATCTTCTTTGTCGAGCATTTAGATGAGGTTGGGAAAATATATACTTAAGACCTTGATGGTTCGACTTTAGTTCAAAAGGATTTCCTAGCAAGTAGTGTCACCACTCTTGTAAAGCATGAACAACTGTTGCTAACTCTAAGTCATGAGGAGCATAATTCTACTCACATGCTCTTAACTTCATGGATTCATAGGCTACCACTCACCCATTATGCATATGAACTCCACCTAAACCTTCTCCTGAGGCATCAATAATATTGATGTAGTTGTCAACCTCTCTTTTAACTAATTAAATGCCTCTTGACATTTTTATGACCAATCAAAATGCTTTCCTTTTCTTTGAAGTGAAGTGATTGGGCTTGCAATCTTAGAAAAGTCCAAAATGAACTTCCTATAATATCCAGCTAACCCCATGAAACTGCACACTTCATGCACATTCTTTGGCACATGCCACTCTAATATAGCTTTGATCTTTGCAGGGTCTACTAAAATTCCTTTAGCTGATATTATATGTCCCAAATATTGTATCTCTTTCTAAAAGAAAGTACACTTTGAAAGCTTCCCATACAACTTATGTTCTCTTAGCTGTTACAAAACTGATCGCCGATGTTGTAAGTGCTCTTCCTCATTCTTAGAATAAATAAGAATGTCATCTAGAAACACTAGAATGAATTTATCCAAGCAATCTCAAAAAACACTATTCATCAAATTCATGAATGTTGTGGGGGCATTTGTAAATCCAAAAGGTAAGATTGTGAACTCATAATATCCATACCTTGTTGTGAAAGATGTTTTATGAATGTCGTCATCTTTTATTCTCATCTGATGGTATTTAGATCACAAATCAATCTTAGAGAATACTGTTGCACCACACATCTGATAAAAAATATCATCAATACATTGTAGAGGATACTTATTCTTTATCATTTCTTTATTAAGTATATGATAGTCCATACACAAATGCAAGGTTCCATCCTTCTTTTTAACAAAGATCATAGGTGCTCCCCAAGGGGAAACACTAGGTCTAATCAACCCTTTAGCCAATAGCTCTTGAAGCTGGGCTTTCAATTCCATCAAGTCTGTAGTAGTCATATGGTATGGTACCTTTGAAATTGGCTCAGATCCAGGTATAATATCGATAGAGAAATCAAAAGTTCTCTTCGGAGGTAATCCTAGAAGTTCATCTGGAAAAACATCCTAAAAATCTCAAAGGAAAGGGTAGTTGTCCAAAGATACATCTTGTTTACTAGGATCCTCTTCTACTTGTTCCATTTTGACTAAAAAAAGTTGACAACCTTTTCACCTAGCCCTCTTCAGTTGCATAGCAAAGATTGGTCTGATCTTGACTTCTCTTTGTGTGCCTTGTAAAAAAAATTTGTTCCCTACATCGTCTAGACACTCAACTGTTCTTGCAAAATAGTCAACATTGGCCCTATGCCTCCATAGCCAATTTATTCCTAAAATAACATTATAGGAACCTAGGGGGGCTACAAACAAATTCACCTCAGTCAAAAAACTAGGAAGTTCAATATTGGCTTCAAACATACATTGCTCTACCTGAGCTTTAGTTTGGTTAGCATATTCAACTAACCAGGGTTTAGCCATATATCTATCTCTTCTAGGAAGTTTATTCAATACTCATGGAGAAATAAAATTTTTAGTTGCTCCAATATCAATTAAAATATTAATAGGAACTCCAAACAAAGTACCTGTTATCTTAATGGGACTAATCTGGTACTCCGCCTGGTTACTATCCAATGTCGCATGGATCCTCTATGAAAAGTTTCTTGTTGGGTATGTAAAGCATTACTACACTACTAAAATCCTTGGTTCTTGGTTGGACATTGATTTGCATAATGATCTCTACCACAAGAGAAACATTTTCCAGGAGGTCCTATCTTCTTAACAGGTTTGCCTGAATTATTATCATTCCTTTAGACATTACTATTGTTCTTCTTCTCATTTCTAGGTCCATTCCTATTATTTCTGGAACCCTTGTCACTTCTCTTTTTCACATCCTACTTGCCATTCCTTTTCTTAAAAGGTTGAGAAGTTGGTGACTTATTAAACCTCTTGCGATTCCTCTCGCAATATGCAGAAATTGACTTTAATTTTTTCTTTTGTTTGATTTCCTTCTCATAAACTTGGTCCACAGTGGTAGGACCATGCACATCCACTTCTCCACCTATCTAGGAATTTAGACCCACAATGAATTTCTTGATTTGAAACATTTCATCTTTCTGGTATTGTGGCACATACTTCAAGAGACGGGTGAACTTTTCCCAATATTCAACAACTAACATATCTCCTTTTCATAGATTCTAAAAATCTATTAGCTTTTGGTCGAAGAAAAGTTGTGGTAACCACCTCTAGTGAAATATGACCACAAATTGATCCTAGGGTAGGCTCAGAGAACTTAACCCTAGTTCCATTTTCTTGTTCATCCACCAAGTGGATGCTTCTTCTGCCAACTGGTAGACACCCCATATTGCCTCGGTTATCTTAGAGTAGTTTATCATCTCAAAATACATTTCCATCTCTATCAACCAAGCTTCTGTAGCATCACCACTTATGGTTCCATCAAATTTGTGTGGGGTCACTTTCTTCATGTCTCTTGACAATTCAGAGGCAAGTCTACTTCTCTTCTCTTCTTGAGACTTAGTCTTATCAACATCCTCCCTTTGTTCACTATGAATACTAGGTTCATGGACATAATCAACATCCTCTTGATGTGAGTCCTCTTTTTCTCCTTCAGATCTGCCTTGACCCG
Organism: Cunninghamia lanceolata; assembly: GCA_027924645.1. Lineage (NCBI taxonomy): Eukaryota > Viridiplantae > Streptophyta > Pinopsida > Cupressales > Cupressaceae > Cunninghamia > Cunninghamia lanceolata. The sequence goes on from BSBN01000739.1 coordinate 6,696,662, forward strand.
TAACTTCATGTTCCAGGTTTCCAAGCCTCTCCTTGGTTTCATTCAGCATGGTCAATATCTGATCCAGCATAGCCATTGGGTTATCAGCGGGATTTGACTTTACTTGACTTTCTTCAAGATTTGTTTGAGTTCAAACCATGTTGATACTCTATATCACACCTGATATTTGTATCAAGTTATAGATTGGAATTCAGAAATAATGCATCTCATTAATTCAAAGTTCATCAATAAATCTATTCACAAAACTCAAATTTGAGCAAATAATCTCATCTTTATTATAGTTTATTCTGGGTATAAATACATCCTTATTTAGGTAGATAACATAACAAGACTACATGCCACTTTCGGTTAAAGGACATTCCTTAGGTTCCTCTTCCCCATCAGAATCTAGTAAAACAAACTTAGAGGGTGGATGTACATGTAGGTACTCCTCCATTACCTCTTTTCCTAAAATAGGGGCATCATGACCACACCCAAATGGCATGTCGCATCTAGTAGAAGGTTTACTTGGTTTAACTACACAAGTAGGAACAATAGGTTTCTTGGCCATTTTGCTTCATTGTTTCCTTTCTAGCCGAATACGCTTAAGAGCTTTAGCCAAAGTCTCAGAATCTTTCAGTCATGCACCGTCAGCATAGTTAATATGCTCTTGGAATTTTACGTCCTCAGCTGGTTCTTTCTTAACCATTAACTTGGGTAAATTCTAGGGAATAGACTTCTTGGCATTTTCTTGGTTCTTCTCCACGCCATTCTAGCATAAAACCAATTTCAAACATTAGCCAATCTGCTAAATGTTGACAAGTTTTTCTCATAGCGAGCACCTAGGTCCATGTGTTGAACCCAGCAGCTCTGATACCATAAGTAACATGCCATCTCATATTTCTCAGAATTAGTCAAACAATTTACTAAGAAAGTAAATAAACATGATTTTTTTTAACATTTACATAATCACATTAAAATACATATCTTTTCTAAATATTTTCAACCTTGAAAATACAATATATTCAAAGATAAAAACATAGTGAAAGCACTTCACTTTACATTTTCAAATAAATTTCTCTTGGAAATATAAATAAGTTTACATAAGTTTGACAATCATAAGTCATAACATAAAGAATACTGTCTCTGGAATCTTGATATCTATCATTCAAGTCTCGACAAGTCTTCTACTATAGAGGGGGAGCATCATCTGAGTGCTTTACCTCCAACCACAGACTGGTGGTCCCCTGCACACCTTCCTTCCTGGAAGTGGCCCTACCCTTCTTGAAGAGTATAGACATAAGGAACCAATAGGTTGCCATCTAAGTTCTAGTGCTGTGTCCTACATAACTCAATCGATCATACAAATCTGGACATACTTCTAGCTAAGTATGACCACTCTGACAGGTTACGCCATTTAGACACAATGAACTAACTAATGCATGCAGAGACAAATTCATCACTTTGGCCAAAGTTTCTATATAAATAGATGTTTATAATAAATGTAGTCGTGTATCCACACACCACTAACTCAACTTGGAAACTACCTCATCCTACAATTTGACTTGTTTGACAAATAACTCTAGACATGAACCATCTTGGATAAACTCAAATTCTAGTCTATTTGACTTAGAATTTAAATCCTTAATCTAAGATATATATACAAAATGTAAGTTTAGATGATTCTTGCAAATATCAGGGTCCATGACTCCCTGTCATTCTACTCAAAGTCTCAAAAAATTAAGCACTCTTATGCTATATGTCAAGTTGTTGACTCTATCAAGGAATCACTTAATTTAAGCAAAGTACGACTTAAACTCTTTTCTAATATACACTATCTAGAGCTATGGTTTTCTCGACCGATTACCGTCGACCATGACTTACAATAGATTAAAACAAAGTCATAACTAACTTGAGAGTTTAAAGCTTTCTAAACCCTTTTGTTTGATTCTATGGGTTTAAACTTCTCTAACCCAATATATAAAGTAACATCAAAACTCTTGTTATCCAAAGATAAGAATGTATAATAATATAACATGATTGTAATGTCCTCTAGTCTTCTCTAGACCACTTAGGTGTTGATAACTAAGAGGGGGGGGTGAATTAGTTATCTTAAATACTTCAACTTTCTGATCTTTCTTAACAATTAATGCAACATCAAATCATCTAAGCAAACATAACCATGAAATAGAAATAACATCAATACACATGACACAATGATTTTGACATGGAAAACCTTGTTAAGGGAAAGACCACGGGGTGATTAACCTAAGATGTATTCTCTGTTAAAAGAATAAGATAGTACAAGATGGCACTTGCCAATTAAGGCTCACTACCTGAGCACACTGCTCACAAGAGGCTCACTACCTACAATAGTTTATAGAAAGAAACTAGAGACTTGAACTGATGAGAAGCATCCACATATGCTTAGGTTCAGTTCTGGTTAAGCTCAATACATTGATCTACTGCACTTCATTCTTCCTCTGCCTTAGTCCTACTGTTCTATCACATACCGGACCTCTATCTTTATTTCCACACTGTTCTCTGCTCTTATTCACACTTCATACACACACCACACACTCCTTCGCATCCAAATCCATCTTGTATATATATCTGCACCAATGATTTCAACACCTTTCTAGTCAGCATCCGGAATAGTCCATATTATCCAAAACTCTGGTCTGTCAGCTGAATCCTAGCTCATCAAGTGATGTGTATCAAGGAGATGCTTATAGAAGTCATCAATCATGTCATCGAATCATGAATGATACCTCAAGAAACTTGATCACCATCAATATCTCATCCAAAAAAAGGTCTGATGCTTTACCGGTCAGTTCTTCCTTAGTCTACTCTATTAAACAGGAACCCAACACTTAGGAGTTCATATCTCTTCACTCCTTCATCACCGGAGGCTCAATCTCTGGAATCTATTAGTCATGGTACTCCTCTTGACTTTCCCAAGTCCGCACTTTGTTGAGATACTCCCTCTAGGAGATCCGGACCTGATTGTCAGACCTAGCTGCATGCTCTGTTCTTGCTTACCGGACCACAACACTCTTCAATCTGACTTCTGGTATAGGCACACTATGTCCTACGGATGGGTAGGAAGATCTTTGTTGCCATCAATGACAACACTCATGAAGCTACACTATGTCTGTTGCCAACAATCTTACCCTTTGGCTTTGATGGCAACACTTAGTGAAAAATGACTAAGTGTCACACTACACTCCCCCTTGGCTGATACTCTGTTCTAATGTACACTTTACCGGAGCTCTCCCTTAGCTAGATTCCACATTTTTCACTGCTCCTCACTCCCCCTTTGACATCAATGGCAAAGGGTAGGGTTTGCACACCAAAATTTTCAAGAAAAACAATCTATACATATCCGCATAAGTATATATACAAGTTGTACTTACATATACTTGAGTATGTCTGCAAAATTATTCTTCAACTGTACAACTTCTGTCGCCCAACTCTGCTTCATTGATGTAGAGTGGCACAAGGGAAGCAACACACAAAGGTTTACTCTATTGTCCTTTGCCCACTCACCCACTTCAACTAGCCTTCACCCAACCAACCAACCAAAGGCACATACAAGGCATATGAAGGATTTGATGTCCAGACTATTGTCCAACCCCTAAGGCTTCTCCAACACCTTAAGATAGATCAACAAACACCTTCTATGCAATTGGTTTGATCTCCAACTTCCCAAAACTCTTCAACCTATACCTTGACTAGTAAGGCTACTAGCCCTCCAAACTAGGTTTTCTCAACAAAACTTGACAAAATCCCAAAGGTCTAGGCAAACAAATGATGGAATTGAACACCTTTCAGGGGACCCTAACAAACCTCCAAATCTCCTGCTCCAACTCTACTCCAGCAATCCAGAACGCCTACTAGGTCTCTAGGCCTAATTGATCAATTTAGGCTAGGTTACAAAGCAAGTGCTCAAAATTGGGTGCATAGGTCAGGGGCAGGAACTTGGAATGACTCTACCATCCCCAAACAACACAAATCCACCATTCATTCACTCATCCTCTTAGGGTTTTGTCAAATACAACAATAAATTGCATAAATTCAGTCAAATACATAGAGATATTTGACCTAGGGCATCACATTAAAAATAGTAAACTGTATTTTCTCAGAAAATACTTTTGAAATCAAGTAGTATACACCCCTAGCTTGCATTTCACCAAGTGGCATGAAATTTCATCAGTGGAAATGCATTCTAGGGCCAAATTTGTGGGACTGCCCTAGAAAACAGGGTTTCTAGACCAGTTTTGAAAGAAAATTCAATAACTTTTGACTCCGACCACTTCAAGACCTCAAACTAGTTGCATTGGAACCTTGACTCCAAGAGCTTTCAGAAAAATATTATTTGCACACGTGAAAAGTTCGTACAGTCCGTACACAGCAAGAAAAATAGTGAAAAACTGTCAGTTTTTTTGAATTTTGTGCCCAAATTCCGTACAAAAACTTCCTCCCCCATACTGGAGTCATATATCCACCATATTAACCCATCCAAGTTGGTTTCCAACTTCTACAACAGTATTTAACTGCCCAAAGTGGTTTTTGAACCGACCCAACACATAACACCTTTGACAACTATGGTGTTTTGCATTAACACAAGGAGGTTGATTTGTTTGGCTCGTCCAATGGAGTCCAAATGATCAACAAACTCCTTCCAACATACTAAACATTAAAACAACCAAAAAAAACTCGAAAACCAATCCTTAGACCTTCTAGGCCTAATTGGCACAACAAGGATCCAAGTGGACTAAGCATGATTGAGGTTTATAGGGTCACCTCAATCATCTTGACCACACAAAAGGGACCATACAAACATGGCTAAAGCCTTATTACCACACATACAATCAAAACAAAACATAGCTTATCAAAATGCATAAAAAATGCTTGAGGTGTCAGACTGCTCCTAGGTGCCCTGCACCATACACCCACTGTCAAACAGAACTCAAGTCTCTTGAGTTGGAATGCTATCAAATGTGAAACCTGCCTTCTCAATGTCTGCCCTGCTCATCCAAGTGTTCTAGCGCCACCCTGATGCAGAGTGGCACAAGGGAAGCAACACACAAAGGTTTACTCTATTGTCCTTTGCCCACTCACCCACTTCAACTAGCCTTCACCCAACCAACCAACCAAAGGCACATACAAGGCATATGAAGGATTTGATGTCCAAACTATTGTCCAACCCCTAAGGCTTCTCCAACACCTTAAGATAGATCAACAAACACCTTCTATGCAGTTGGTTTGATCTCCAACTTCCCAAAAAGTCTTCAACCTATACCTTGACTAGTAAGGCTACTAGCCCTCCAAACTAGGTTTTCTCAACAAAACTTGACAAAATCCCAAAGGTCTAGGCAAAAAAATGATGGAATTGAACACCTTTCAGGGGACCCTAACAAACCTCCAAATCTCCTGCTCCAACTCTACTCCAGCAATCCAGAACGCTTACTAGGTCTCTAGGCCTAATTGATCAATTTAGGCTAGGTTACAAAGCAAGTGCTCAAAATTGGGTGCATAGGTCAGGGGCAGGAACTTGGAATGACTCTACCATCCCCAAACAACACAAATCCACCATTCATTCACTCATCCTCTTAGGGTTTTGTCAAATATAATAATAAATTGCATAAATTCAGTCAAATACATAGAGATATTTGACCTAGGGCATCACATTAAAAATAGTAAACTGTATTTTCTTAGAAAATGCTTTTGGAATCAAGTAGTATACACCCCTAGCCTGCATTTCACCGAGTGGCATGAAATTTCATCAGTGGAAATGCATTCTAGGGCCAAATTTGTGGGATTGCCCTAGAAAACAGGGTTTCTAGACCAGTTTTGAAAGAAAATTCAATAACTTTTGACTCCGACCACTTCAAGACCTCAAACCAGTTGCATTGGAACCCTGACTCCAAGAGCTTTCAGAAAAATATCATTTGCACACGTGAAAAGTCCGTACAGTTTGTACACAGCAAGAAAAACAGCGAAAAACAATCAGTTTTTTGAATTTTATGCCCAAATTCTGTACAAAAACTTCCTCCCCCGTACTGGAGTCATATATCCACCATATTAACCCATCCAAGTTGGTTTCCAACTTTTACAACAGCATTTAACTGCCCAAAGTGGTTTTTGAACCGACCCAACACATAACACCTTTGACAACTATGGTGTTTTGCATTAACACAAGGAGGTTGATTTGTTTGGCTCGTCCAATGGAGTCCAAATGATCAACAAACTCCTTCCAACATACTAAAACATTAAAACAACCAAAAAAAACTCGAAAACCAATCCTTAGACCTTCTAGGCCTAATTGGCACAACAAGGATCCAAGTGGACTAAGCATGATTGAGGTTTATAGGGTCACCTCAATCATCTTGACCACACAAAAGGGACCATACAAACATGGCTAAAGCCTTATTACCGCACATACAATCAAAACAAAACATAGCTTATCAAAATGCATAAAAAATGCTTGAGGTGTCAGACTGCTCCTAGGTGCCCTGCACCATTCATCCTGTCCAAAATTGAGATGTGACCACTCAACAGGAATGCAAACGCTTCTGCCTTCTTAAGATCTATAGGATCATTGGTTTGAGCTGTGGTCTAAGCATCAGTTAGGGCCTCATGCATAGCCTCTAACCTAGGGATAATGATCCCTCTAAGTTCACTTAACCTGCTTATTTTATTTTTCTTTTCTTTCTCAAGCTTCTTTATTTCATCTATCACTGCAATAGTTTGACACTCTTGATTTACTATAGAGGAGGAGAGATGATCAAAACTTTGAGATAAACTTAACAGTTTATCCTCTTGCTCTTTTACTTTCTTCTCAATATCCTTGGTCACTTTAGGCCAGGATAAATAAAATTTATAGCTATCTCCGCCATCTTTAAGAGCATTTTCTAAGCTCTTTATTCCAACATCCATAACTTTCCTATCATTTTTTATTAGACCTTGTACTTCAGAGAGTCTCTTTTCTAAAAAGTCCTTCTAGACCTTTTCTTTTGCTGACTTTTCTAAGAAATCAAAATGTGAACGAACATAATTCACAAGAGACTTTAGATTATTGGATGTGGAGGCTGAAGGATCCTTTTGGAAGGATGGCATGATCTTCTTCAATACACTAGATGCAGTTTCTATGAGCTTGCAGTCTTCCATGTGAGACTTCAAAAGTTTTTCTTTTGCCTTTGCTGAAGTAAAGGATGCTAGCTTCATGGTTTGAACTGGAGAGAGAGAGTCAAAATTGAACGGTCCTTGAAGAAGTTCCAGTTCATCAAATTCCATCATCTCTTTGGTTAAGAAATCTTTGACTGCTTCTGCTGTGTCTCTTACCGGCGACAGGGTTTTCTCCCCTTCTACAGCCTTAGCACTATCATCTGAGGTTTTCTCTGTTTGAACTTTTTCTTTTTCTTGTATCTCTTCTCCTTGACTGGTTTTCTCCTTTATTCTTTCTTCTCCTTTAGATCCGGAGTCTACAGGGGAAACCGGAGGAGAGATGTTTATTTCTTCATGAATTTCCTCTTCTGGAGAAGAGGAATCTAATTCCTTAGTTTTCTCTTCACTTGTCTCCTTTGCCTCTCCTGTCATTGTTTCAGTAGATTTTTCTTTGTCATCCATGACAAAGGGTTCATCACCTAAATCCTCTATAATAGGAAGATTGAATCTTTTATAGGCATTCCGGAGGATCTCTTCCGTTTCTTTTGCCACTTTGTCAGTCTCATTCTAGCCTTACTTTGGAACTCATCCTTGCAATCTTTGAAGATCATATTCATTTGTTTTGGAGTAATTGAAGGATAGAGCTGAATGGCTATCTGTTCTCTAATTTCTAAGTCCTTTGCCTTGGTGTTTTCCTTTCTCATTTCAAGTTCTTTCTCTAAACTTTTGGGAATTAGAGAGATGATTTCAATAAATGCTTTATTGTATATGTTCAAACACTTAACTGTGGCTTCCTCCAAAGTCTTTTTATCTGCATCATTATACTCATCATAGAATTCTATTATTGGTTGCAGATTCCCATCCATAGTGACTGCTTTGACTACATCATCAATGGATGGAGTAGGCTTCTCAACAAATTCTTCTGTCCCTTCTTCAATAGAGGGTTCACCGAATGTTTTCTTTTTCTGCTTCATTTTCTTTACTTCCTCATCTGATTCTGTCTCTTCATCATCCTTTCAGCTTGTATAAGACCTTGCTACCTTTTTCTTGGTTCTCTTTTCTCCTTTTCTGGATGTCTGAGCTTTCAGTTTTGATGCCTTTGAGCTCTTAGTAGTGGCAGGTGCAAAGCTCTTAGAGGATCTGGTTCGGGAGGGGGCTTCTACCGGAGCACTTTCTTTTTCTGCTTCTTCCTTTTCTTTCTCCACCCTTTTCATCTTCTCTCTGTTTGCATCAAGTGCCTCTTTTGAAATGCCATACCTTTTGGCAACATTCTCTACTTCTTTTCTCACTTTTCTCTTCATCTCCGGTTGTGTTAGTTCCACATGAATCTTCACACTCAACTCTTCAAAGGTTCCAAACCTGTCTGCCTTAGGATCCTTGGGTTGACTAAGCATGTGTTGAACATGTAGCTCTACTATTTTCTCATCTACTTCATACCCCATTGGCATGATCTAGACTACCCTTGGCTCCACTGCCTCCATTAGGCACTGATCAGTTTCTACCATAAAGCAAATTGTATCCTTATGATTTTCAACTAGAGATTGGGGGATTCTCTCTCTGGCTTGCATCATATTCTGAAAGTTCTTGAAGTAGCCCCAGAGTGCTGTGTTTTTGTGCCTTGGCATCACCAAGTCCATGCAAATAATCCCTAATTTGTATGGCAACCAGTCTATCATTTTGCCATATCCAGCCACTAGATCTGGGTAGCTCATTCATATAATAGAAGAACAAATAGAGTATCAAGCCACCGTATTTGAAGGAGTTCTTGTCCTTCTTTATCTTCTACAGATTTTCCAAAAGTTGGTTTAGAAGGAGCTCACAGAGATCATAGTCAGCATTCTTCCTTAACATTTCATAAGCAATATATACAACAGTTCCGGATACTGAATTCTCCCTGTTGGAGTGATATATCTTATAGCCATTTATCATTGATGCAAACTTGATATCCAGATCTATGATATCCTCAATTGTCATTTCTCTTTTATCAAATTTCGTTCTGGTAGCCTCATTTACAATTTGGTTTTTGATAGATTTGAGAGTAGGCATCCCACCAATTGAGTGTAATCCGGTTACTGCCCTAATGGCATCCTTAGTGATCTTAAACGGCCTATTCAACCACATGAAGTTGTCATGCATTCTGCTCAAAACATACCGGACCCATTCATCTTCAGTAAAATAGGGGAAATGGATGCATTGATTGAAATGTTTATCTATGATGGCCTTGTATTAGGGTTTGAGATCAAATGAATCATCTATCAGTTCCTTGTGGTAGATATCCATCAACTTGGATTCCCCAAATTCTTCAATATTCGCATGAATGTATGCCCTAATGTCTTCAACATGCAAAACCCCATGCAGAATGCTGGAGAATGCACCTAAGGGATCCACTTCTAGAGATTTATAGGGATGTTTCTTAAATTTAGGGTGTGGCCTATCAGTAATCTTCACAACATTTGGAGTAGTCATCTTAAAGATTTAGAGAGAGTTTGATAAAGAACAGAAAATACCTTTTGCACTTTTAGGGTTCACGGAATGAGCCAAAAAGATTGGCGGTTGACTTGAATTCTGCGGTTGATCCTTGAGAGAGATGAAGCAAAGTTGTTTGTAGAGCTCTTTTTCTCTTCTTGTCGAGTGCAAATGTACAAATGATGAGCAAATGAACCCTTTTATCTCTGAGCACACCCTAATTCCATATTGCAATAAATGCGCAACTTGAGTTATTCTGGTTGCCCTTTTCTCCTTGTTTTGAGAAAGATCTTTTCTGGATCACTGAGATATACTTAGAGTTATTCTCAGTGATTGATGACAATCTATCTTCCTTTCCCCAAAGATCCAGATACCTCAAATTTGAATCATACCGGATCTAACTGTGAAAATTCTGTTCTTACTGGATGACTATTAAACCAGATTAATCTCAAATGATTAACCTCTTCAAATTCATTGTGGATCTTTCATATCTTCCCTAAGGGTTATTTAGATGTTTCTCTGAGAGCCCTTTTAGTCTGCAACCTTCCATGTGCCAATTTCAGGCACCAATTGACTGGCTGGGGGAAAATATTTTCTTTTGTGACTCCCCCTGAGCTAGAGCTCATCTATTTAGTTTTCGAAAGGAATATCAGCACCAAATTCTGGTGTAGATCCATCTTCAACATTATCTGTACTCCTCTTCACCCAAATCTTGTTCATCTCCCTTTTAATTTCATCCGCATTTATTTTTCCTTTTCCTTTGTCTTGGTTTTGATTATGATGTACCAGACCCTTATTGTTCTGACTCTTACTTCTACAGAATTTGGCAATATGACCGGATCTATTGCAATTGTAGAAAACCACATTTCTTTGCATATTTGACTAATATCCTCTTGATCTACACTGATTAGCCATATGTCCCATTCTATTACATACAAAGCATCTTCCATTGAATGAATTATTTATTTACATATTTCTACACTCATGAGATTTGTGACCATACCTTTTGCAATTGAAACACTGTCTGGAGAAGGATGAATTAGTCTAGTTCATTCTTCTTCTTCACTAATTTGATTTATGACCAAAGTTATTGCAGTTGTGGTAGTATCCATTGAAAGATGGATATCTTTGAGCATTTGGTTGCCTTACCAGAGGTCTTCTAGGTTTGTTCCTTGGATTTCCTGATCTAGAGTTCTTTTGACCGGATCTAGAGCTTTCACCTTTCTCATACCCCAAGCCTTTTTTGTCATCTACCCTCTTCTGGCTTTGAAGAAGAACTTCAAGTTGAGTAGAGCTTATCTTGAATTTCTCTTTGTATTCATTTGCTATTTGAAGATCCCTTTTAAGAGTGTCAATCTGATTCTCAAGTTGTTCTTCATTATCTCTAGCTTCTTCAAGATCAGATTCAAGATGCCTGATTATTCTATCCATTTTGTGGCAGTCTTCTAACTTCTCCTTGAGAGATTGTCTTAGCTCATCTTTAGTTTTTCTTTTCTCTTCAATTTCTTGGGTGAATTTCATAACTCCTGATTCCATTTCATGTCTTACCATAATGACCTCTTTTGATAACTTTTCACATAACTTGGTTTTCTCCTTCAGATCTTCATTTGTATCATTGGCTTCACCTTGACTTGCTAATTGCTGAAGTAGTTATTTTCTCTTTTTCATAGAGGTATTTAGTTTCTCTTTTAGTTCATTTATGAAATCATCAACCTATTTGAGTCTTTCCTTCAAGTTGTTGACTTTGGAGTGAGATTGCTCAAGATGATCTAGGGTAGACTGAAGTTGTTCCCTCATACCATACATATCCATTGAGATTCTCGGATCTTCCTCAAGTTGTTAGGCTCTTGTTTGGAGGAACTTATCTCTGATACCAATTGTTGATAACTGAGAGGGGGGGTGAATCAGTTATCTTAAATACTTCAACTTTCTAATCTTTCTTAACAATTAATGCATCATCAAATCATATAAGCAAACATAACCATGAAATAGAAATAACATCAATACACATGACACTGTGATTTTGACGTGGAAAACCCTGTTAAGGGAAAAACCATGGGGTGATTAACCCAAGATGTATTCTCTATTAAAAGAATAAGATAGTACAAGATGGCACTTGCCAATTAGGGCTCACTGCCTGAGCACATTGCTCATAGGAGGATCATTGCCTACAATAGTTTATAGAAAGAAACTAGAGACTTGAACTGATGAGAAGCATCCACATATGCTTAGGTTTAGTTCCAGTTAAGCTCAATACACTGATCTACTGCACTTTATTCTTCCTCTGCCTTAGTCCTCCTATTCTGTCACATACCGAACCTCTATCTTTATTTCCACACTGTTCTCTGCTCTTCTTCGCACTTCATACACACACCACACACTCCTTCGCATGCAAATCCATCTTGTATATTTATCCGTACCAATGATTTCAACACCTTTCTAGTTAACATCCAGAATAGTCCATATTATCCAAAACTCTGGTCTGTCAGCTGAATCCTTGCTCATCAAGTGATGCGTATCAAGGAGATGCTTATAGAAGTCATCAATCATGTCGGCCAATCATGAATGATACCTCAAGAAACTTGATCACCATCAATATCTCATCCAGAAAAAGGTCTAATGCTCTACCGGTCAAGTCTTCCTTAGTCTACTCTGTCAAACAGGAACCCAACAGTTAGGAGTTCATATCTCTTCACTCTTTCATCACCAAAGGCTCAATCTCTGGAATCTATTAGTCATGGTACTCTTCTTGACTTTCCCAAGTCTGCACTTTGCTGAGATACTCTCTCTAGGAGATCTGGACCTGATTGTCAGACCTAGCTGCATGCTCTATTCTTGCTTACCAGACCATAACACTCTTCAATCTGACTTCTGGTATAGGCACACTATGTCCTGCAGATGGGTGGGAAGATCTTTGTTACCATCAATGACAACACTCATGAAGCTACACTGTGTCTCTTGCCAACATTGGGCACTATAAAAGTTCATATTTATCATAAAACATAGAACATGAGTTTCTATCTTCATGTATAAAGATCTTAATAAATACTTTCAATAGCATAAATACTCTTAACTAAGTTTAATCTTCAAAATAGATTTTGAGTTTAAAAGAAAATAATAAATAATTTTTTCGACCTAATGGTAACTTTTCATCCACTAACTCTAGATATAGAAAGGTTATGAACTTATGCACATCATCCTTGCATATAACGAACATACTTGACATAGTTGAAGAATGCACATATATTAATATATATCACACCTTTAGGTGTTTCCAATGATATCTAAATATCAGTTCTATATACTTAGAATAAATGAAACCTATCACTAAGTCTTTGATTGAAAACAATAAAACCTTATTGAGATAAATAGGTATCATCTCTATCTAAACTCACAGATCTTGACTCCTAAGTCCAATCAAAGTTCTCTAGAGGCTCAATTTTGTAACATAAAGATAAATCCTTCAAAGTTTTATAGTAAGAAGACATCAATTGCATCCTATGTTAACTTGAATGCAAAAAGGGTAAGAGATAACTAAAAATAGTCTTGAGCTCTTAGAATAAACAAGTCATCCAAACCTTTGTCATGTCTCGATGTCTAATAGAGTTACTTTGAAGAGGTTTGTTAAACTAAAATAGTAGCTAACAAACTATGATCAGTAACTTCTCGATCTTCTACTGTTTAAATCTAAACGACCCTTTAGCCTGCATAAGTTAAACATTCTATGTACTATAGAAAAACAATTGAGATCTCATCCTTCAAGACATTGAATATAATAGGGGAATACAATCCCTGATAATAAAAAAAGATACACCTATCTCTATATACTAATAGAGTATAAAACTTAGCTAGTTTTTATCGTAAAACACAGAAAGCAAAGGCTATTCGGCCTTAAATTTGCTTAGTATTAAACAAAGTTTATTTGTTGAGTACTCACACAGTAGACTAGTATGCTTACCAACCTTATGCACATGTCATTTACTAGGCTTATCTGCCTTATACACTGATAGAGATATACTTAGTTTATCAGCCATACACACACAGAGATAATCTAAGATTATTGGCCATATAAACACAAAGATAGTCTAAGTATGTTGGCCTTAGATGCATAGAGAAACTCTAATTCTATCGACCATATAAATACAAAGATATTCTAAGTATGTCAACCTTAGATACACAGAGAAACTCTAATTCTATCGACCATATAAATACAAATATATTCTAAGTATGTCGGCCTTAAATACATAGACATACTCTAATTCTATCAGCCATATAAACACAAATATATTCTAAGTATGTCAGCCTTAGTTACATAGCTACAAAACCAAATGCAAACATATGATTCTTAAACTATTTTAAAGCTTTCAAGGAAAGGAAAGAACCTATTTTGAGATCAAAGGAGAAAGATCCTTCAACAATCTATTTTCTTCCTTTCTACAAGTAGCTTCAATCCCTTTTCGCTTCGTCAATATCCTTCATAGTAAAGATTAAAGAAAATACTCTTAGTGTCTCCTCCTTTACTGAGAAATCTTCTATGGTGATTAAAAGCAAACTCCTCCATAACCACATCCTTTTCTCCTATAACATAGCCTATAATAATTCCATGAAAGCATGTAAATTGATGGAGATGATGGTCATAAACGATCACTCCAAAATTCAGTTGATAATCTCCTCCTTACTCTCCAAAATAGCTAGGGAGTAAAGGAGTTGAGCTATCTTAACTTAAAAATAGTTTGCATTACCTTGGAATCTTAAATACATTCTTAAAGAAGTATATCAACCACAACACATTAGGTCTAACTCCTTAAATCATATTTAAATACATTTATACTTAACCACAAAGTGAAAAAGTACCCAATGTTTACTTACATTGTTTCCAACATTCATCAAGATACGAGAATGGGGTCAAGGTATTCTCCCACTCTATGTCTTGTGTAAACACCAGAATAGATAGGTTATCAAAATGGAATTTCAACTAGAAATTACCAATAATAAAATAGTTTAATCGCTAATATATAATTTATTATAATAATAAAAAACTATATTCATATCACATAAGAATAATAACGACTATCGACCATATCTCATCGATGGTCGTACTATCTAGACTTGGTTTTTTGAAAAAACCTACGCCAATGGACTTTGACGACAAATCGACAATTATTGAGTCAAAACCAAACTTTGACTAATTGGTCAAACAAAACTTACCAAACTTGATAAGGGTTCACTAAACGGTGCAAACATGAGACTTAGATGGCAACAACCTATTCATTTCCATACATCTATTCACTTCTCTCCAATGATGCTCTCCCTCTCTTTCTCAGAGGGTGGAAAACATGTTTCCTGATTACAACTTATAATCACCAAACTAAGATTAGTGTATCGTTAGTCTATTCATATACTTTATAAATAAATAATCATGACATCATATAATCACATATCTAAATTTTAAACATATAAACATAAACTCATGATATTATTGGTTTATCCTGACATTTCCACACAACGTCATATCATTAATCCATGCAAAATTATCTACTAATTACATACAAGTAAAAAGTAAACATGGTCAAAATTAGGGATCTAACAAAGATGGATTTCACCCAATCTTCCCTAATGCCTAGGCACATCAAATTCTAGGCAAGAGGGGGAAATCTTGTTTGCATTTATTTGTTTTGATTGAGTTGAATTTAATTTGATTGACATTGTTGACCTTGTGATGAAATCGAGTATTTGACTTGATCTTTTGATTTTCCTTTTTGTGTTTTCTAATGTTTTTGTTATATTTTTATTAATGCAATCCTATATGAATGCAAAACAACTTTTGATTCCTTCTTTTAAATTTCAAATGATTTAATTACCTAGAAATGGAAAATGTATTCAAACTATATGATCTTTGTAGGCAATCTACTCTATGTTTTTGTTTATTTTTGTGGATCAATTTTGAAAATGTAATCTAATTAATTGAAAATCGCAATTAATCTAGATGAATGAAATAAAATTAATCTAAGACATAAATTCAAACTAATCTATGCAATTTAAATGCAAAATTACTCTAAGAAATCAAATTAAAATTACCTATCAAGAGAAAAGAAAAATGAAAATTTACTTTCCCAAGAGAAAAATTTGATTTAATTACTATTAAATCTTGAAAACATATATAAATCAGGTGGCAATGCCTAGCGCGAGTCCTCAGAAGTCCTTTTGGAAATCATCTCTTCCTCTGCAATAATGGGGTCCTCTTGGAAACAAGGAAAACTAGAGATATGAAAAGAAAATGGCTATGAGATTTGAAGCTATGGAGATTGAAAGTGGATTGAATTGAGCATATGTATGCAATGGGAAAAACAAATGGCTTGATCTTTAAAGCTATGGCTAAAAATAAAAGGCAAACAATCTCCTACAAGGAGCATAAAAATGTTATGGGGGCAACTATTTACAAAAACTCGAGCAAAGAAAGAATGCAATAATGAATTTTCCTCCTAAGGGAAATCTTTGAAGCTTTCCAAAAACTAAAACTAAAGAAATAAAATAAGAGGCTCAAAGGCTTGTGAAGAAGCTTGAAAAAGCTTGTGAAGATGAGAAGAGCATTCCCAACATGAAAAATGATGAAAAGGTGAGGGATATTTATAGGTTTAAAATCCACTCCAAAGGTGGTGGTGATTTGGAAGTTAAAATGGATTGATTGAAGAGTGGTCTAGCTCTAACTGGAAGTGAATAGAGGTTTGAGAGAGGATCACATAAAAATGATTCAAGGATAACAATAGACTAATTGGGAGATAAGAATAGACTGATTGGGAGTCTATAAATAGTTAGAGGAAGTGAACAATTAGTTATGCATGGAGGAACTCGCAATCAAAACCCAAAAATGGAGTCAAACTGGGCTAAAATTGGAATAAATCATGGATGGAAAAGATGACAGGGTTGCCCATTTTAGGAAGTGGGTTTCCCCTTTTAGAAGATAAAATCACCCTTGGAGATATTGCAAGTCATATGGAACTTCAGAGAGCTTGTTCAAGCACATACAAACTCCTTTAAATGGGTGTTATTTTTTAAATTGCATAATTTTTTGAGCACTGCATAGAGGTGCTATTAGTTTTTCTTGAAAGTGTTCCAATGATATACTTTTAGCTTAGGGAAGTGGGTTGCCCCTTTCATCAAGACAGATCTCCTTGAGAGATCCTAATTTTTTTAGTATCTCCTTGAGATATCTTGTAGGTCATAGGGGTGATCTTTCCATAATGGACTAGGCAAGTGGTTAGAAGGTATGCATGACCTTGGAAGGTCAATTGGATGGTTAGGGAGGAAAGAACAATGGGAAATACACTGAGGGACATCTCACCAAGAGATAAAATGTTGAGAGGCATATATATTCACACCTTCATGGGTGTTATTAGGACTCTACATCATCATCAAATTGCTATGTAGGCATATGCACCTTTTTTTGTACTTACAATGGCACCATAAATATGTCATGATTTTCTAATAGGATAATGAGATATGGGGGAATAAATTAATAATGTATAAATATTAGCCAATGAGATTAAACCATTAATCTCAACAATGTATGTATCTTGTCAACTATACAATCATTTCCCTTCTAGCTATTATATCTAGCTTCAATAATGAGGTGGCTTTTAAAACTTTGAGTTACATAATTTTGTACTAGTAGTTTTTGGTTCATAGTTGAGTTGCAATAAGGATGGTGAAAATTAGAATCCTATGATTTTGTTTCCTACTCTCAAATGGGAGACTTAGCATATTGGTATTTATGATATGGAAAAATTAAGAATCATGTTCATTATTGGTTCCCATTAGGTCAAGAATACCATTCATGGGTGGTTGTTGATGAGATTCTCTTAAAGAGTTTCCTCAATGAAATGTTTTGAGTTTAGTGGCTTCTTTCTTCCTCTCAAATGTTATGGATTTTCTCATGGATAAGGTTATAGCTATGAAAGAGATGGCATTTGCATATATCCAACATTAGCTATTCTCTAAAAATATTTGGATGATGTCATTATT
Organism: Cunninghamia lanceolata; assembly: GCA_027924645.1. Taxonomy (NCBI): domain Eukaryota; kingdom Viridiplantae; phylum Streptophyta; class Pinopsida; order Cupressales; family Cupressaceae; genus Cunninghamia; species Cunninghamia lanceolata. The sequence continues at coordinate 6,714,299 of BSBN01000739.1, forward strand.
TCCTATGACTTGGATATTATATATTAGGATTTGGGGGTGTTTTCCCCAAATCTATCTTGCAAAATTCTAAGGTGGCTATGTATATATTCACCAAAACTAGCTTTGGTTTGGTTACTGGTTCACTTGTCACCTTCAACAATTCCTTGACTAAGTATGAAGAAGAGATTCGTGGGTTCTTGATTTCCATAATTAGGAATGTGAGGAGGGCTATGGATTTTCTTCTCATGAATGTTGCTATTAAAATAAGGCCAAGAAAGGTTTAGGTGGCATAGTGTGAAGCAATTGAAATTGATAGTTCAAGTGAGAGCAACTGAAGTGTAGTGATAATGGTTGGTCTATTTGGCCCTATGAATATGGTTTTGTTCTACTATGTTATTTCCTTGCTGTAGTGCCCCTCAACTTATCGTCTTTTGGACTGATGTTTGCTTAGTGGTACTGGACATTTTGACAGTATTTTTAGATCGTTGATGATGGATTTCTAGTTATTTTGCTATTTCAGTATGAACTTAATTGTTATGATAACAGATGTTGATGATGGATTATGTCATTTTATGCTTTACAATTTGATAAATGAACTGATGTTTTAGATGCTTTGATGTCATTCATTATATGGGATTGCTAGTTAGTTGATCGTTTTATGTTGTAGATTAGTAATCTGATACCTTGTTCAATATAGTTGATTGTTATTTATAAACGTGAATGGAACAGTGTTGTATTACTCGTTCTCGAGTACCCTACCTCACTGCGATTTCCATTCACGATAGGACTGCATGTGATGTATACGTATATCTTGTTATGGTTAACTGTGCGTTGCTGCAGGATGCAGGTACTAGGCATCGACTCCACCTGATTATAGGTCTGAGCGTGCCTTCACCAATGGATTAGTTGGTTGGAGTTAACGTGAGGTCCCTAGTCAGTGTTCCTTCGTCGTCAGTTTACCCTTGTGGTTATTGGTTGTCATTCGCCCATGTCTTACTGTCAGGTAATATTGTATCTTGGAGTCAAATCAAGTTTGAAGGTGTCTAAGTATGTGTGGTAATGTTGTGCTTTAATTAGAATTATTCTACGGAAGAGTATAAGTGTTGTTAAATGGGCATAATGTCGTTAGTTGTCGATTTTAGCTATAAATAAATTATTATTTTAATAGAAGTGTTGTTGATAAATAAAGTTGTAAGAAGTTTGTATTATTCGATATAATATTATTTATAATAAATATTTAAATAAATAAATAGATATAATCACGCTTGTAAATTGTGATTCACAACTTGATTAATAAGATAAATTAAAGTATAGTACAAAATTATATATTGTCGAAATAATACTATTCTATTTATAACAATATTTTGGGGTCGGCTATAAAGAGATATAATAATAAAATAAAATAAATAATATGTGGGGATCATTAAATTAAATAAAATACATATGCTTTAAAGGAGTTATGCACGGGATCGCGTGCCAAGCCCTTGGAGAGGAGAGAGGCTGTGTTATAAAAGAGCTGTAGGGGCATCAAGGACAACATCACAGGTGAAAGGGAAGAAGCAGCTTGGAACTACAACGATTGGAGCAGATTCGTCGAGTTGATTGCGAAACCAGGTTCCATCGAATGTCTTATCTGTGAACTTCATTTCGAATCTGCAAATGTTGTTATAGTTATTTGATTCCAAATAGTCTGTAGACTGTCCTCTCTGTAATCAGCATCTTCTCTTAGGGTTTTAAATTATTTCTTTCTGCTTAAGGATTCCGTTAGTAAATTGTTTTCCTCCCACTGTTGCCGAATCGTTCTGTATGCACTCTCAGACTGGCGTAATCTTGGTAGGATTGTAGATGTAAAGGACACATCACCGTAATTCGTTGTTGGCTACAGCTAGTCGTCCCTGTAGGATCAGATCAATGTTTTAATGTTCTTTCTCTGGAAACTTGCCTGGAAACTCGCTGGATGTCCTTTGTATCCAATGATCTTCATGGGCTACGTACCTGCCCCCACATCCGTCAATGGAAATTCTATCTGTCTAGAGACTTGACATCGATTTTTTTTGAGGTTTAGTATATTCTGTTTTAGTACTATTTACAAATGGTGCGATAATGATAAGAAGCACTGCATACTGCAACCTCCCCATAGCAGCAACTTCAGGGAGTTATACTTCCACGCAGAAAGAATGGCTGAAAAGAATCATTTGATTCCATCTCACAAGAACGCATGGTAACAAGGGTTTCTAATTCAAACGCTACAGCTGGAGACTAGATATACATTAAATCTAAATTATATGGGAAGTGCCACAATGTGATGCAAGCGACTTTAACTTGTTGCTTCGTGGATAATTGGCAGTTCGCTGCTATTGTCTTGTTGTTCGATCTGGTTGAAATCCTCAGAAGCCTTGTTGTTTCGTTGTTCCATATATTGTATGTTGTGTTTTATCTCCTTTGTGGACCGGGCATAATAGGTGGACCACTGCATTCTTATCATTCGTTTTGAATGGAAGAAAATTCTGAATTCTCTGCTTAAACTGTTAACCTAACATTACTCATGTCCGTTGCCTAACTATCAATCGCTGTGAATGAGAGCTTCGAAGCCTTTTCTTTCGCCATTTGCTAGGTATTATGCTTATACTGATGACTAACCTATGCATTAGCTGGAGTCGTTGAAACCCATTCAGTTTTGATGATTGAAAGTTGTCTGTTGGATAAAAAATACTGCACTCGTCCCTTGTTTCCTAGCCGCATGGCTGGGCGCATATCTGCCAGAGGGAGAATGGCCTGCAGATGGCTGGAATATTGTCTTCTAAGGTCGAAAGGATGAGCCAGTATGAAACCCTAAGCTGCTCCCCTTTACAGAAGAATATATTAGAATTATATTTGGCGCTTGTCTATATCTTTTTCCACTGCCAATTGATGGTCGTCATGCCCAGGGAGGCCGCAGACTTGACTGTCAGTTAGAGTTCTTTCAAATAGGTTCGCAGGGGGGGTTGTTATGGTGTAAGTACGAACCCAATACATAGGATAGCATGTAGACAGCCACTATCTGAAGGTGTTCTGAGTTATGAGCTGGACGTGTAAAGAATTCTAATGCTTACCTTTCTCAAACCATGAGCTGTAGAGCAATTGCTTCTGTTAACTATAGAATACCAGTGTGCAAATTCCCGTAGACAGTCGACTGGCGCATTACATTTGGCTCTATATACCCTTGTTCTGTAGCAATGTATTTAGTGAACAAAGATCTATCGAAACCATTGCTGTAACATAGCATTTTTTTCCAGATTGAGTTCAGTGGAACGGGGTTTGTAGCATTCTGTATCGTGTTTAGAGCAGTAAGGAGATCAACTCAGTATAAAACAGTGATTTTGGTTAGCTTTCTGAGATCCTAGTTGCAAGTAAAGACATGTAACCTTCTATCCGATCATTAAAATTTGAAATGTTAATCTTACCGTTATGTTGGAAATCTGCACAACTGCAGAAAGAATCATGTTGGTTTGGAAATTGTTAGAAGCCAACTCCAGTTTGTCTTTTCCAGATTGTCACCGTCCGTTGTGATCATTACTTTCGTTAGAAAATGAGCAAAAGATTTACGTGGATACCGTCAACGCAGTAAGTTTGCAAGTTTAGTAATCATAGCCGGAAGTCGTCAGACCGAATGCATATCAGTGGTAAAACAGTCAATAGCAATTTTACATCTTAGTAGTAAGTTATCCCAAGCTGTTCACATAGGGCGCATTTACGATCATTCTCTTGAGAAATTATATCACCACAGATAAGATCAATCCAGAAACATCTTCAAATCATCATAAAAGAATCCATTTGGTTGAGCTCATTAGAATGTTTGATAGACCGTATGAAGGATAACAAACTTTTCGTGATTGAACCCTCCCCGTGTAATTACCGTTCAGCCGTAAGATATCGTTGTGGAAGTGTCGAACGGTAAACGAAAATTAAGTGGTTCTTTTATCTATTATTGTAATGATTTAGTTAATCAATTTATTTATCTTTTGAAACAATATAAGGTTAGTTAGAGATTTGGTTGCAAGGTATTAATTTAATTATTGTAATATAATGTTGTTTTTATTTCAGAAGATGTTTGCATTAAACTGAGAATGAATTGTAGTATTTCATCTCTTGAATCTGAATTGAATTGAATTGAATGAGTGTCGTAATGAGTCGGATTGAGGTTGTTCAAACTTGTATTCCAGAGGCTAAGTTGTCATGGTTAAGTATTTGCAACTTGTGTATTGCTGTTTTGTAATTATGATGTAATAGCGTTTATGTGTATCAAACAAAGTATGAAGTATAATGAGGTTCTGTCAAGGTTGAATGTTGTGTCTTGTAAAGTAATAATCTCAGGATGAAATATCAAACCTCTTGTGCTCTTATTGTACCGTTTTGTCGTAAGGAGAGATCTGGAATCTGTAAGAGGATAAAGTATTGCAATGTTAATAGTGTTGGATAACAATTGATGTTATGATTCTATTTTGATGCAAGAGGGTTTATGCCTTGCAGTGTATATATTCGTGTTTTGTTATAAGTCTTGTATGATGTCAAGGTTACTAGGTGTTAGGAAGGAGAGTGGCTTTCAACGTGGGGCCGGCGCCCAAAGTGGCAGTCAGGATAACCCGTTGGAAGTAGATTAATCAAGTGATAACCTAAAATTAACTAGGGGGTTAAGGGTAGATTTCACATTAATAAGATTAATGGATTCCTCTCCCATGACCTGTAGTGCTTGTTTAGACTAAGGATGGGTAGAGAAGGCCTGGTTGGCATGATTGACTTCCTTGTCCTCATGAAAGGAAGGTCGATTCTGCATGTGTCACCCTATGGGGCCGGTGCCTAGTGAGAGGCTGTCAAGATAACCCATGTTAGGACCATGCGATGAAACTCTCCCTACTACAACCTAGCATCCCTTGTTCGATCTCTCCTCATTTGTTTTGTGTCGCCTCTGGAAGTGGAAGTTAAAGTTAAAGTGAAAGTGGAAGTTAAGTTAAGTTAAGTTATGTTGTGTTGTATTGATATTGCCATGTGTTGTATTGGCGTTTGGTCGTCCTTTGTTCTTGTTTGTCTTTCGTCTACCTGACTGTCAGTGTTTGGGGACCTCATGTTAACTCCTAGCTCAGGGGGTGGACCTTAGGGTTCCACATGGTCGGGTGGAAGAGCTATTTTATCCATTGGTTACTCTTGACAAGATCATATGTAGAAAAAGGATTTGTTCTAGTTGTACTTGTTCCAGTGATGATGATGTAAGTGCACAACCTTGTACCAGATTTGTGTAACAGAACATTCTTTATGTATGTAACTTTGATGTAGACTAAAAGTGGCAATGTAATGATGTCTTGATGTACTTATATGAAAGCATTTCAGTTATGTATTTTATCATGCAGATTCCGTTATTTGATGTTTGCAATGAATGTGAATAAGTTATTTATTTGAGCATGGATTTGGATCCGTTACTGATGAATATTGAATTATGTTAGTTGATTTGTTAAGTGATGCAGCCTTGGACCCTTAGGGAATATGTCGTAATTGATTATGTTTTCGTTACTTTATCATTTAAAAAAAAAAAAATTTCCTGTTTCATATTGCATAAGTGTGTATTCTTTAAGGCGTTCAAGGCGGGCGTTACACTTGCTATGATTTGGTGCTAGCTTTCTGTTACTCATTTAACTACTTTGGGATTTGGTTAATCCCTTTTTGTCTATTACTTTGGGGCCATGACTTTGATCTTCATTTTGTAATATTGGCTACATTTTATGGTATACACCTGTTGTGAATGGTGTGATATGTTATCCTCTATTACAAATATTCATGTTTTGGGGCATCTTTATTTATGTATATATGTTTTGATAAATATAATGAGAGTGGTCTGCATGGGGCCACATTTATCTATCAAAAAATAATAATGTATAAATATTTTTAAAAAATTCTCTATAACTCTATTTAATTTTATTATTGATTATTATTGTTGAATTTTGGAACTTTTATTCCAAAAAGTACATGATTCAGATTTCCCTCCTAGAATATAGCTTCAACCATTCATCATTGTTCATTAGATGATGCAGAACTTTCCAAACAAATATATGAAGAAAAAACATACAATTGTGGTCCCACCACCTAAAAACATTGTATAGTAGTAGTAATGACTACAAGTTGCTACAACACTTCATCTAAAAAATCAAATGGTTGATGGTTAATTTTGAGACTTATTTCCCAAAAACCACATTGCTATGGTTTATCTCTTAGAATGGAACAACCACCTTCAAATCCTTGGCTATTGGAAGATGTATATTTTCCAAATAAATTAATCTGTACCCTTTTGCGTTAGACTAATTTGCCATTTAAATTATGTAATATTTTTAAATTAGTCAATTATTCATCATTTATATTATTTTATTTTTTTATATCAATCAATAATTCACCCAATAAATTACTTTATTTCTTTGAATCAATTGATAATTCACCAAATAAATTATTTTATTTTTATGTATTAATCTATAATTCATGAGTAAGAAAAAACTTTGTTGGACAAAGTGTATAGATTCGCCACTATTTTTTTCCTAGAATCATACATAAATTTGCCAAAAAAATTAATGTACTAGGACAAGATTCACCTAGAGATTTTATATAAATTTTTAGGACGGTTCTTAAAGTTATCACAACTAGGGGGTATCAGAACCCTCCTGCTTGACCCCATATTTTATTTAATTAGCCATATGGATTAATTCAAAAAATTATTATGGTAAAAGACAAAACATAGTAAAATAAATATTCTAAATTAAATGATTATGTAAATTTTATTATTTTAATAAAAATATAAATAAAATTCTATATGAGGAAATTCAATCTCATAATTGAAACTCTAAATTAAAAATAATAATTATATTGGCATCAAAGAGTCTCTTGTCATGATCATGTACATCAAAATCCCTTAACTTAAAATTGATAGCCATTACATGTCAAATAATTAATATTTAATAATAAACATAAATTTAAAAAGTAGCATATTGGTATAGAATATTTACTACACTTTTCAAAGTAAAAACAAAACAAAAGTATTATTGAGATAATGAATGGTGGCTTTTTCAAAACTAAAATTTAAAATTTACATACCAAAAAAGAAAAAGTTTCTCAAATAAAAATAAAGTAAACAATGTTGTGAAATAAAATAATTCTTAAATAAAAATTAAATTTATGTGACCATGTAGTAAATAACATAATTCAAAAGTAAAATAAAATAACTTTTAAGTAAATAAAATAGCTCAAAATATGTATTTCTTGGTATTTTTTTAAATAGATGTATTTAAGATATCTACACTAGTAATTATTGTTCATACAATATTAGTATAATAATATTTTATAAATAAAAATTAATTTGTGTATAATTGTATAAAAAAATAAAATTGGTCTAATCTACGGGTTCAACAAATTGTGGCCACGACGTCCAGATTTATATAAGTTGATTTCTAATAATTGGCATCCTCTTATTGAAGGGAAAATTGAGATTTACCCTTGTGCAATAGGTTTCTTCATTGTGGTTTTTGACTTAGCCCCTGATCAGGATGTGGTGATGGATGTTTGGTTGTGGTTATGGGGAGAACACTCCCTTATGCTCAGGCCCCGGTTTCCCTCCTTCAACCCTCTCATTGAATCTCTCAATGTTATGCCTGTGTGGATCCATCATCCTAACCTCCCTCTCCATTTTTGGTGCGATTCAAGTTATGAGTCTATTGGAAATTCTCTAGGGCATTTATTGAAAGTGGACTCAGCCACTACCCTTTTCTCCCATACTACCTTTGCTTGCATCTTGGTGGACATTGATATGTCCAAACTCCTTCCTATGAACATTGTCCTATAGGTGATGGATGAAACTTGGGTCTAGCCTTTTGATTATGAGGGCCTCCCTTTTTATATCAGTGGTGCTTTTCTATGGGACATTTGGCTTTGGATTTCCCTTGCGGTAGGGTTTCAAGATCTTCCTCATGGTGGAAAAATGCTCTTCCCCACCACCTCGATATTGATTATGATAATGATGACTCTTCTTTGAAGGTTGTCATTCTTATCGTGCCTTAGACTACTTCTGTTGTTGGTTTGGATCCTTCTAGGTCTGATGTGTGTAATGCTCCTGTTGAACCTATTGTGTCTTCTTCCCCAATTCTGTGGTGCTTGAAATCAATCCAAGCACAACGTGAGTGAGTCAAACCTTGATACAAGACATGGAACTATACCCTTTCTAGAGGTGCATGCCTAGTCATTCCTGCTCTCACAACACGATCTAGTCAAGTGGTGGTGGGACTGAAGGGTTATTCTCTTTGTGAGGAGGACAAACATCATAGATGGTGGTTACATTGTTTATGTGTGTGATTGATGGTTGTGATTCTCATTGTTTAATTATTGTGAGCAAAGACATTGAATTGACATTGTTGTTATTTGTATATGATTGGAGGTTCACTCACTCTTATCCTATTTTATTTGTTTTCCACAAAGAGGTGAAACATGTTTAATCTTCACTCTTCTAACTTGATTAGTTCTTCAAGGAGTCTAATTTCTCTATTATGGAGCTCCTCTCTTTGTTGTCATCATTGGTTTTGTTGCTCAATTTTCCTCAAGATTTCCATTTGTTATTGGGCTTGTTCTTTTGTAGGGTTTTTTTGAGCCAACAATTTTTCCCTTATCTCATCTAAGATTGTTTTTATCCAATCTTCTTTCATTCCAAGGCAGATTGAGTGAGAACATTGAGTTGAGGAAGATGGAAGACTTGGTCCTTGTTTTTTGTTTTGAACATTGTGTGCCTTGTGATGAAATCAAGGGCTTTCCTTTTACTTGAATGTTGTCGATTAATTATTTTGTTTATCATGTGCCTCATGATAGGATGAAGGGCTTTCTCATTTGATTGAATGGTAAAAGTTGTGTGCCTCATGATGGGTGTAGACACCTAAAAATGTCTCGACCATCAAACCGACTCCTGACATCCCTAAACTATCAACTTCCCTTCTATTCAATTAATTAAATTTTTATTTAATTAATTATCCCTTCATCACCCAATTTTCCATCATTTTATCCCCAACAATTGAATTAATTTTGTTAATTCAATAGTTCAAACCTTAGCCAATTGATTTAATAAATATGCAATATTTATTTGGTCAATTTTCCTCTCCTCACTGAATCTAATTAATTAGCTAAATCATGTTTAACTAATTAATCCAGCCTATTAATTGACCTATCCCTACCCTAGACAATTAAATAGCTATTATTTAATTGCCTATCCTAGCCTACCTCATCCTAGCCCTAGGGTTAATTAAATAAAACCTATGTTTAATTAATCCTAACCTCTCATTTGGGTGGTCAAACCTAGTTTAACACCCTTCCCCACATCCTCTAGATAAAAAATTGAAATATATCCACATAAGTCAATTTTTTATTTAAATACATCCCACATCACAATTAATTCCTCTTACAACCCCTTACCATACCTATGCCTCATTTATCTCCACTTATCCCTAAATGAATTTTCAATTCATTTTATGTTCCCCATATGAATCTTTAATTAAAAAATAATCCTTCACACCCATACTCATTTAATTACCCCTTTTCCCAAAATGAATAAAAGATTTACTTTTATTCCTAGCCCTCCATTCCTCCAAGATCTAATCTAGGCTCTCCACATCACTTTTATCCTCCACCATTGTTCTTCCAAATCAATCTCCACCCTTGGATCAAAATCCCTCCAAAATCTCTATAAATAGAACCTCTCCCAAGCCATTTGGGGATCCAATTTTCAAGTAGAGTTATCATGCCAAAATATCTAATGAGCTAGTCTTTAGTGAGTTGCAAATTAAGATAACATTTCACATTTAAATCATTTTCTAGGGATTATCATGTCTTAGGAGCTCTTGGGTGCAAGTTTTCCTCTCCCTTAATGAGATTGGGTCTTCTTATCTAGGTATAAACTCTTTGTTTCAATTTGTATTTAGTTTATGTTTAACCTTTGATTTGATTTCCTAATCTACATTAGCATGCCCAGTGGGACCCACAAGGTCCAAATCTAATCTATTTTTGTGAGTTTTTGTGTTAGATACGTGTTTTTGCAGGTCTGGCACTATCTTACCTATGCAGTGGCGCTATCTCTAATGTGTTTTGGTGCTATATTATGTTTTAGCACTATTTTACGCAGCAACTTTCTTCCTTAAAACTCACTCATAAGTCTATTTTTCTATGTTCTTCCTGCTATTTGTTCCTATTTAGTTGCTCTCTATTTTTGTAGGGATCTTGAAGGAACAAGGGGAGGTCATGCCAAATTTTTCATGAAGTCTAAACATGCATTTCAGCTTCTATTTTGTCCTGTTTTTCATTTGTCAAGACTAACAATGCTAACAGGACCTCTTCTATGTGCAACCTAATCCCTTCTTTCAGTTGGAAGACCTTTATTTGTAGGATGGACACTTTCAGGCTCGTATCGGCACTATCAGAGCCCAAATTGGCGCTATCTTTAAACTGTGACCAGACCGCTTGACAACTTGCGCAGTGGCGCCTTCTTAGACCCATTTTAGTGCTATTACCTATTTTGGCACTTTCTGTATATTGTATTAGCTCTATTTATTGTTGTGGCATGTTCTGTATAATTCTATAGCGCAAACTTGTATTCTGATGTCTTCTAGGTCTGATATTTGCGCATATTTGTGAATCAGCACCATTTGTCTAGAGTGTCAGGTGGTCTGTCAGTTTCTGTCAAGTAGCACCATTTTCTGTCCGTAGTGGAGCGATTAGGTCTCTGTTTTAGCGCTATTTTTGAGACTGACTTTTGCATTTTGTGCAAGGACTGACAAATTGTTTGTAGGTCATCAACATCATTTCGTGGACACTAACAAGTTTTTGCAGGGTGTTTATCTTTAGACTAACAAACATTTCAATTGGAACTTAAAATGAACCCTTACATTCTAGTTTACACAACATTTTGATTTGGTGTTATAAAAATTGCTCAACAACAAATAAATCTTTGTGCTTGCCAACAACTATCAAAACATTTCAATTTTGGGCTTTAAAAAGAACCACAAATTGCATCAATCAAATCATTGGATTAAAAATAACAACAATCTGCATTCTTCACTCATATAATCAAGAAAACTGAGCTAAATTATGTGAAGTGTTTTCGTGATTTGTGTTTGTAGTGTGAAAAGTGTATGCTCTTCCCTCGCATCATTTGGTGACCTTGTGAATCAAAAGTTTTTCATGACACTTGCACAAAACACCCCCAACATAATCCAAATAACTAAAATAAACCATGTTTAGTGTAATGCAAGCAGAAAGAACATGTATGCTCTCCCCTTGCATCTTTGTATGAACTTGGGGATCAAAAGTATTTTTGTGGTTTTATTACTTTTGTTAATCCTTAGAGGGCTTGCCACCCCACTTCAAAAGGTGGGAATGACCCAAGCGGCAACAAGCTAAAGCCAAGATCTTTCAATCCGCTATATAAAATAAGGTGTTTGGGATGAAACTCACAAACAACAGGTGTTGTTGTGTTATACCGACAACCAACCTCCCCCAAAACCCTCCAAGGCGTAACCCTTGGAGGCTAGGAGACTCCATAACGGAGAGTAGCACTGCTGCATGTATAACCATCTAAAGAAAAGCACTTACTACGAACCATTGTTTAGCAAGCCAAAAACCTTCTATTTGTTGACGTAGAAGGGAAACCTTTGAAGCGGCTCCGATTCATGTGGTTCTTAGCTGAGGTAGTAGGGATAATCCAAGGGTTTGGTGAGGGACAAGCCTTATAGGAAACCTAGATCTTGGTATGCGTGAGAAGTGTGTGCAATTGTAAGGAGGAGCCGGTGCTACCAAGATCCTGGAGCTACCCGCTTTGAATAGGCACATCTAGGGGATTCAACAAATACTATCATATCTTCACCTTAGGTTGTGCAAAGTGCTTTTTTAAATCACACGTCTTTTCCAAAAACAAAAATTTTGGTTATTGTGTGTTAATGTGCTTAAATTGTCTTGAAACAACTTGCCAAGAAATATAAGAATCATTTGATCAAAATACAATCAAAACAAACATAAAAGTACCATCAAAATCTATCTTTCTTAGACCTCAACCAACACTGCCCTGTATCAACACCATCTCTGTCTGATTTTGGTGCCATTTCACCTATGGATTGGCACTATTTTTAGATTGACTTGCCTGAGGCTAAGACCCATTCAATTGTGATCTTCACCATCTACTCTGCCATAATCCACATTCACATTCCAAAAAATCATCCATACCCCATCCATTTTCTCCTCAAAATTTTCCAAATCATACCTTCACGTTGACCTTAGAGAATCAATCACTATCATTGTTGGACCCTTTTACTATATTATAATCTACTCAATTTCATATCCATTTGCATACCTTTTGGACCAAACAAAAATCCTTGTCACAAGAAATCATTCTAAAATCCAAAAACATATCCGAAATCTTTCAAAACAAAACACCCATCAAAAAATCACCAATCAAAAACTCATCATCCCTTTGAGCTAAAGCTAGATCTAGATTTTATCCTTCACATCATATCTTTCTTGAAGAGTCAATAGTCTACCTTCCAAGTGAAATAATTATCCTTCTTTGCGTAGGGTCATTAGTCTACCCTAAACAAAGAAAAACATCCATTTGTGCGACACAAATCTAGATCTTACCTAAGCTCAATTTGTTGACCATCAAATCCTTCATATCAAACATCAAAACCAAACATCAAAATCTCTTCTCAAACCATCCTCAAGAAAATGTCATCCATCATCTATCTTTTGGTCCAAAATTGTGTAAAACAATCACAATACTGCCCATTCTTATCACCCCTAGGCTAACACCTTTTTGAAAAACCTATCGATCTTTTCATCACACTACAATCACCCCTTTATCTTCTTCTCTACTCCATCTCACTATCACATCCATCTTTGGGTCCAACAATTTAAACTAAATTCTCTAAGGTCTCCATCTCCATTTCCCTCCACCTCAAAATCAAAATCCATACACGTGCATGCCCATAAATAGATCACAACACAAAAAGAATCAAGAAATGGCAGAATCCAGACAATATGGCAGCATAGGAATGCCTAACACCAACAACAACAACATACCTATCAACCAAACATTCAACCCACCAACATTCTTCCACATACCAACATACAATCCCAATGAAATCCCCTTCCTTTTTTTACAACCACCACCACCACCACCACCCACCATGTCCCAAGATGATCAAGATATCTTGAACTTCACACAAGACACCGATAACATGGACATGCTTGACAAAGTCCTAAGGTCGGATCCGAATAGATATCTTGACTATCTGCTCAAAATAGGTGCCCAACTACCCCATAACATGACATCATCCCAACCATCCACCTCTACCATTAATCTTACCACATCCTCCCAACCATCTAAATCAAACACCCAACCCATCATCTCTCAAACGTCAACACCCACCATATCTACCACCTCCACAAGCTCTAGTGCTACCACATCTACGATTCCCAAAAGTACCTCCAATCTTACCACATCACAACCTATCACCACATCCACTATCACAACTAACGTAACCTCTTCCATCCCACAAATCACCTTAGGCATACAAGGAAACACCACACATGCAAGTACCTCCACAAGTGTGCCTCCACCCAACCCTCAAACTATAGCCTACCTAAGACAATTATTCTCACAACCACCTTACAATACGACCAACCCATCAAATGCCAACGCATCTAATGTCAATCTATCCAATGCATCATCGACACAACATAACCCCAACCCTCAAATACCTCCACATATTCTCCAACAAATCTATGCTCATCAACATCTTGCACAAATCAATCAAAACACCACCCCACAATATCAAAACATGACCTCCCAAAACCTCCAACATCAAATACAACCCAATCTTCAACACCTCATCCATCAACAACCCTATACTCCCAAACCACAACCAACACAGGATATCACAACAGTTGTACAGGGCTTGATCCAAAAGGTAGATGACATGCAAACTGGGGGCAAGTGCAAGCATTATTCCTTTGAGAATATTTGCCCCTATCCATTTGATCACACATTGTACATGCCCCCTTTCCCCAAGAACTTTGAAATGCCTAAATTTGACAAATACAAGGGAAAGGGAGACCCTAGGGATCATCTTAGGGAGTTCTACATTGATTGCTTAGAAGTCTCAAATAACGATACCTATCTAATGAGACTATTTCCAAGAAGCCTCAGCGGTTAAGCCGCTGAATGGTTTGCACATCTTCCCCTAGGCATTAGTAATTTCCTTGAGCTTGTGGAAAAATTTGTAAACCATTTCTGCTACAACTTCGAGCACAAAATATCTATGACAAACCTTTGCAACACCAAATAGAAGAATGGAGAAGCCTTTGCTTCTTTCTTACAAAGGTGGAGAAGCTTAGAAAGCAAACTCCCGTGGCCAATTCTTGAAAAACAACTCATCACCATGTTTGTGATCAACCTCAATCAGGAATTAGGGTTCCATTTACAAATCTTTTGTGTGCCTACCTTTGAGGAAGTCATCGACAAAGGTACTACCATTGAACGGGCCCTCATCGCCAAGGGCTCCATCAAATTGTATGACTATAAATCCAACAACAACAATAACAATAACAACAAACCCCATAACAACACCCCCAATACAAACAACAACACCAACATGCAATCAAATGACAAGCCACGCTATTGGGGGAAGAACAAGAACACTTTGAACGACGGCGTCACGGATGTAAAAGCTGTCCAACATGTACAAAATCAAACACCTGCACATACATATGCAACCAATGTAAATAACCAAAGGGGGCAAACTAAACCATGCAAACCTCGAAGGCAATTTACACCCTTAGAGGAACCCATCGAGGACTTCCTTGATAGATGTCTCAAGAAAGGTTTGGTCACACTCCCACCTGTTAGACCCTGTCAAGAGAATGACCTCAAAGCAGCATGGTACAATGAAAATGATTATTAGGAATACCACCGCATTGTGGGTCATAAAACCGTTGACTGCATGCAACTAAAGCATTGCGTCCAAGATCTTATAGATCAAAATCAATTAAGCCTTGATTAAACCACCCAACCATCGCCAAATGCCAATCTCAGAGCTTACAAGGATCCACTGCCTAACCATAATAAAGCCTCCTCATCCAATCAATCATACAACATCATCCCACCTCCCGCATCTTATGACTCTATCGTAGGGCAAATAGAGCCATCATCTCACCATGTCAACACAATCACCATTTGGGCACAAGCACCCAATTGTGCTGTCACAACCCGTCGTGGCCGTGTATCCATCCACACAGCCCCTCCCACTGAACAAACACCTGCATCCACATTAGATTCCCTCCCCATTGTCCAAACACACACCCATCACCTACCAATCAATACAACCTCCTAGAGCATCTAGGAAAAACCCCTGCACAAATATCCATATTTGAGCTGCTTTGTACATCCCCCCTTCACAAAGACGTCCTCAATAAAGCCCTCTTGGAAACTCAAGTTCCCACAAACTTGAATGTGACCCAATTCCAAGCCATGGTAGGACATATTGCTGCACCTCACCATCTCACATTTTCAGAAAAGGATCTCCCCACTTCGGAACACCTACACAATGACGCCTTACACATCGAAGTCCATATCCACAAACACATCATCAAAAGAGTCTTAATAGATGGTGGCTCTGCCCTAAACATATGCACTCTTAAACTATTAAAACACTTGGGATACTTAGATGTGGTTGTAGACACCAGCGAGTGCATCACAATCAAAGGGTATGATGACATCGAATGGCTCTCTGAAGGCACCATCAAGCTCCCTATTCAAGTGGGATAGAAAATACTTGAAACAAAATGTCAAGTCCTTGATCTTGACCTCCCCTACAACATACTTCTTGGCTGACCATGGATCCATGCCATGCAAGCAGTCCCATCTACATTCCATCAATGCCTCAAGTTCCCTCACAATGGCACATAGGTAACCATCTACGTTGACACCTGCCCCTTCCAATACCGCAGTTTCTTGGAAGGCCATGACCATACCTTCTTCCCATACAACAAAGCTACCACCAAAGCCAATCCAACAACTTCCACCTCATTCATCGACTCCACCAGTATTGCCACCACTTCATCCCAAGCACCATCATCGCCTGAGGTCAAGATCAAGCTCAGCGACATGGGATGCATGGAATATGACTTGCACGGTACCTTTTGTGTGGGCACATTACCCAATCCTAAAATGTTTGGCATCCCAAAAATAGAAGTAGCCAACACAGTCGTCATCAAGTGTAAACCATCACCCATCTTTCAAAAGAAATATCTCCTCGATCAGGATGTGCTTGAAGATATCTCATCATGGCTATATAAGGATGAAGAGCCTAAGAAAGAAGCCCCCACCATCCCAACAGAAATCTATGGTAAAGGGTATGAAATTGTCAAAAGCATGGGCTATAAGGGACAAGGGGGTATCAGCCTTCATGAACAGGGGATCGTGGAACCAGTCCAAGCGATAAGAAACCCATACACTCAAGGGTTAGGATATGGTCAACAACAATGTATCCTCAATATCAACAAATGTATCTTAGCCGAGGTCACTACGGTCTCCCTTGAAGTCGACAATGTCAACGAAATGGGCCTTCAAGACTACTTTAGTGAATTTGCTAATTTCTTTGACTCATCCATTTGCACTATCTACACAGTCACCACTCTTGCCTGATCATCCAATGACTTACTACTAGTATACCCCGACCTCAGACTGGTACCAACGGGGACATCCTGTATTTGACGTAGCACCAAACAATGAGGCCATTGCTGAAATGATGGGGGTTAGAGATCACTTCCCCCTAGGAGATCACTGAGCAGGATACATCATGGAACTTGATACACATGCTTATTTCGGGGAGACAACCCCTGCTTCCAGTCATAAAAATATAAAAATCAAACATGGATTTGGTGGTGAAAACCGCTCTGCGGCAGTGCCAGATCCCAAAAAAGTAAAAATAACAAACGTATCTCCTGGTGAAAACCTCCATGAGGCACTAGGAGATGGAAGCATGGGCCTTCCTAAGATAGACAAGGTTTATCTAGATAGGTCACCCATCCTGGTAGAGCCAGCCCAAGAGATGAGTCTTGGGATGAAAGAGGAGCCGAAAATCACTTTCAGGGTAGAATCTCTTAGTATAGTAGAGCAAGACAACTTCTTAGCATTTTTCAAAAGCAAAAATCACAATTTTGCATGGACCTATGTAGACATGCTAGGGCTTGATCCCACCTTGGTAGTTCATCACCTTGCAGTACGCCCTGATGCAAAACTAGTAAAGTAGAAGCTCAGAAAAATGAACCCTCATGTGGCCCTCCTCGTCAAAGCAGAGCTAAAGAAACTACTAGATGTTGAGTTCATTCGCCCAATTGATTATCTTGAATGGGTTTCTAACCTTGTACTAGTAACCAATCCTGATGGCCGAATTTGCTGCTGTACCGACTTCAGAGATCTCAACAAAGCCTACCCAAAGGATGACCTCTCATTGCCTAACATCAACATGATAGTGGAGCTCACGACAGGACATGAGATGCTATCCCTAATGGATGGCTTTTTAGGGTACAACCAAATTTGGATCGTAGAAGAGGACCAACATAAGACAACCTTCATATGTCCATGTGGGACATACTACTGGGTGGTGATGCCATTTGGCCTGAAGAATGCCAGAGCTACATATCAAAGAGCTATGACTGTCATCTTCCATGACCTTTTTCACCACATCATGGAAGACTACGTGGACGACTTATTGGGAAAATCAAACTGATGGTGATAGGTTGTCATTGATGTCAAAAGTGTTCAGGAGCATGAGACATCATCTTGCAGATATAGAGAATGGTTTTATACTTCACAGGTTTGATCTTGCATCATCAGGAGTACATAATCTTGTTTGTTGTTGATAGGAGCAGGAGCATGAGACATCATCTTGTGTGATCTTCTTTCATGGTTTACTTGGTTCATACAATCAGTTGAAGAGATGTGTTCTTCACAATGTCATGATTTATCAGTGAACATGACATATTCTTGGTAGGCATGGTCTTCATTATTCATCAGGTTCTTGACAAGGTTGATGATATCAGTTGTTGGTATTCCAAGGTTTGCAATGTGTTGGTTCTTGACAAGGTTGATGATATCAGTTGTTGGTATCCAAAGGTTTGCAATGTTCATATTAATGATTTCATTTGGTCTTTTTTGGTGTTCATGTATCAATCATGCTCACTATATTGGTGTTTCAAGTGCAGAGGTATAAAGTGGGTTTCATGCTTCAAGGATATTCTACAATCTGCTTCAAATGAGCTTATTTAGATTTTTGATAACATCGCCTTTATGAGACAAATTGGTCTCAAGGGATTTAAGTGCTTTACCTATGAAGATAATCCTAAGTCTTGTTGATTCTAAACTAAGTTGTTCATTCCATTTTAAGCCTGTCACATACCAAATGCTCTTTATGTTTTAATATTGAGTTGACCTGCAATGATAAGTCAAAGTCACTTAAAGTGACCTGTTAGAGGGCTACCATCACATGATGGTGACCGGCCCTTCCTCAAAGCTTTGGTGTTTTATATGGAGTGTGATTTACAATATAAAGCATTACAAACTTTATTATAATCAATGGAGAAAAGTGGGCGGGATTTCAAATGTGTTTGAATTTAAAATTTCACCGCCAAAAGTCTAAAAGGGCACGGGTTTGTGTGAGCCCGATGCATTAAGAAAATGCTGTTTTTTTTCTCCCTTGAAAATTGGTGAGGAGTTTAGAAATTCTTAAAGCAAAGATAAATAATTTCTTTTTTAAACTTAGTAATTTCCTTTTAATCTTTTGGTCGGTCACTTATGTGACAAATGTAAGGAATGTTTTTTTAAGGAGATTTTTATTGTTTTTTTCTAAAAAGGAAAAATCTTTATGAAGATATTTTTGTATATTGGAAGTCACAAAGAGATAAACATCAAAAATTTTCAAGAGATTTTTTTTGGGATATGAAGAATATTATTGAAAAGAATATGAAGGATCATGTTTGCAGAGAAGATGAACGAAATTTTTGAGAAGGAAATGAATGATTGGAGGGATATTCAAAATGAAAATTGAAAAGAAATTGATTTTTTTTGCAGAGATATAATTCGTTTGGTTCAGGATTTGTTGTAGGTTATTTTTAAGGAAGAAGTTGAAAAGATTTGTTATTTGCAGGAGATTGTCTTTTGAAGATATTTTTGAAGTTTGATGATTAAATTTTCTTGCAGGAATATCAAGAGAAAGATAATATTTTCAGGACAGATTGGTGCAAAAATAAATATGATTTCTTAATCTTATTTTGCAGATTGATTGAAGGCTCATTTTGATATTATTTTGTAGGTGAAGAAAATAATTTTTGTAAGAGATCTTAAAAATGGCAAATGATCAGGAAATTAAAGAGAATTGAATTGAAAGGTCTCAAATATGAAAAGATATTCTTTCATCTCTAAGAGGAAATATTAATGGGATTTTGGTTTCGTGAATTTGGAGAATGTGAAAGGTTTTGAGGATTAGATATTATGTTCTTTTATTTTTGCAGATGATAAGATGAGATGCATTGTTTTTTGAAGACATTAAAAAAAGAGAAGATGAAAGGACAAAATGATCTTTAGTGAGAGCAAATGACTGTGCAGAATGTGAAAGGTGAAAAGACATCCAATTTACATATAATAGTTTTTCAGGTGCATTGATGGTTGAATTAAGAAGGATAGAGATGAAACATACAGTGTTGTGAAGTGTTGGATTAGAATACAGATTTGATATGCAGTGTTGTTGAATGGATTAGAATGCAGTGTTGATTGGATCAGAATAAAGGATTGTTGAGTGTATCCGGATGTCAGATTGAATAGAATGGGTATTTGACAGACATATATTTGTATTGAATGGAAACAGAGTATCCCTCTGATTTGCTTATTACATTTGTTGGTAATTTGGTTTGCCAGTGAGGCACAATATGCCAGTGTGGCTTGTGGTCAGTGAGACCTTTCTATGCTAGTGAAGCTTGTGGTCAGTGAGACCTTGTATATGTCAGTGAGACATTTGTAAGAAGTTTTTCATTTAAGCCAGTGAGGCAGTTTTGGAGTGGTTTTTCTACCCCTGATGGGTTTTCCACTCGTGCATATCTTGTGTCATGATTCATATTGATCTTCCTTGTGTCTGTTTGATTTACTTAAGAAGTTTTTATTCTCTTTCTGTATTCACAGTCATGTGCATATGTATTTTACAAATCAAATGGTATCTTTCTTTTTGAGCTCTGAAAGTTAAAGTTTAAAAAGGATTTGAAAATTCACACAACACTGATTCACCCCCCCTCTTAGTGTTGCCCTTGATTCCTACACAAACAAGAGAGGAACACCTGAATGTATTGGCAATGATCTTCGACCATTTGGAGCACTACAATGTTCGCCTCAATCCAAAGAAGTGTGTCTTCGGGGTCACCTCTGGAAAACTTTTGGGATACATAGTCTCCAGAAGAGGAATCAAGGTAGATCCTGCAAAAGTCAAGGCCATTACTGAAATGCCTCCTCCAACAACACTAAAACAGTTAAGAATTCTGCAAGGAAAACTCTAGTCCATTCGTCGGTTCATTGCTCAACTTGCCAATAAATGCCAACCATTCCAACATCTCCTCAGAAAGGATATAGCTTTTATCTAGAACAATCACTGTCAGGTAGCCTTTGATCAGTTGAAAGAATACCTAGCTAATCCCCTTGTTCTAACTCCACCAAGGCAAGACGAACCTCTCCTATTGTACATCTCAACAACAGAGACAGCTGTCGGAGCATTGTTAGCACAACATGATGAGCAAGGAAAAGAAAGAGCCATCTATTACATCAACCGCACTTTGATATCCTATGAGCTCAACTATACACCAATCGAACGAGCATGTCTAGCCCTGGTCTTCACCTCACAAAAACTAAGGCACTACATGCTCAATCATAAAACCAAGCTCATCGCCAAGATCGATCCATTGAAATATTTGCTAAACAGAGCTGCTCTTACTGGGAGAATGGTAAAGTGGGTCATGATTCTCACTGAATTTAACATTGAATATACTAAGAGAAAAGCCATCAAAGGACAAGTCATTGCCGATCAACTGGCTGAAGCACCCATTCTTATAGAACATCCGACACTGGTAGATTTCTCTGATGAAGCTATCTTGACAATAACACTAGCCACATAAACATGGAAGATGTACTTCGATGGATGATACACACATAGAGGCTCAGGGGCAAGTGTCCTCTTTGTTACCCCTTAAGGTGACACAATCCCCAAGTCACTCAAAATCACATTCCCATGTACCAACAACATGGCAGAATATGAGGCCCTTATCACAGGTCTCCAAATGACAATCAAATGGAAAATTGAGAAGCTGACAGTGTATGGAGACTCTCAACTGGTCATCCGACAAGTAAACAATGAGTACAAGACCAAGGATGATAAAATCCTACCTTACAAAAAGATGGTCGATGATTTCAAAGACTATTTTGATGACATCCACTTTGAGCATATCCCAATGTTAAATAACAAAGTTACAGATGCCATGGCTACCATCAGATCCCTAGTCGACATGAATAAAGACAACAAGAGGTGTGAATTCTTGATCAAAGAACTCCCTATCCCCACATATGATGTACCTCAATCTAAACTCATGTGTGAAGTCATTGGTCCCCTATCCCCATGGTATCAAGAAACCTACCTATATCTCCATGACAACATCATCCCTCCCAACCTATCCACCTCACAATGAAAATCTTTCATCCACCGAGCCGCCCGCTTCACCCTTGTAGGAGATACCCTATACAAAAGGAGTCTTGAGGGCATGCTTTTATGATGTTTAGACTCTAGGGAAGCTGATGTGGCCTTGCAAGAGGTACACACAGGTATCTGTGGGGCACATTCAAGTAGACCCGCTCTTGCTAAAAAAATCCTGAGTACTGGTTATTATTGGCCAACAATGGAAAGAGACGCCTACCGGTTTATCAAAAAATACCTACCATGTCAATAGCATGGAGATCTCATCCACGCGCCAGCACAAGAACTGTAACCAATCACGATGTCGTGGCCTTTCTCATAGTGGGGACTTGAACTTGTAGGGAAAATCCATCCACCATCATCTAATGGCCACAAATTCATAATCACTGCTACAGAATACTTCACTAAGTGGGTAGAAGCAATACCACTCACCTTCACCACTGGAACCCAAATCTCCAAGTTTATCCTCCATTACATCATCTGTCACTATGGTATCCCTCATTCCATCATCACTGACAATGGAAAACCATTTAAGAACCAAGAAGTTTGTACCTTGTGCAAAAAATTTGAAATCAAACACCACTTTTCCACCTCATATTACCCACAAGGAAATAGTCAAGCAGAGGCTTCCAATAAAACCATCCTCCACATTCTTAAGAAGACAGTTAATGAAGCTGGCCGTGACTGGCACCTCCAACTCAACCCTACCCTATGGGCCTATCGTACAAGCATCTGAACCCCCATAGGAGCCACTCCATTTTCCCTAGTCTTTAGATCCGAAGCCATTTTACCTATCAAGGTCGAGCTCCTGTCCTTAAGAGTATCCCTGCAAAACATAATCACTGATGAGGAATATCGGGTCACAAGGTTGCATCAGCTAGAATTATTGGATGAGAAACATCTGAATGCATTGACCCACCTGCAGGCCTATCAAAATCACCTCAGGAGAAGCTATAACAAGGGCATCAGAACCCAAAAATTTGAAGTAGGTGATCTTGTCCTTATGGAGAATCAGAATAACTTGCAAGAGTGCCCTAAGAAATGCAAGTTTGAACCCAATTGGCTAGGGCCGTATGTCATGATAGCTAGCTATGGATCAGGAGCATACCGGCTTGCAACACCTGAGGGGCAGCCTCTGGATGAGTCAATGAACATTCTGCATCTAAAGAAATTCTACGCATAACCCATCGAGTATCTCAATCAAAAAAATTCATCAAAAAACCAAAAAAATAAAAAAAATCAAGAAAAAACCTAAGTGTAATAAAAAACTTTGAATGGTGAAAATCACTTCGGTAACGCCTTGGATAGGTACAATGGTGAAAACCTATTTCAGGCGCCATGTGTAGTGGCCAATTCTACCATCTAATATATCCTCTTTTCGTCACAACACTCCATATCGCACACATCCCATGGCTTGGAATTCTGAAACATCAAGTCCTATCACCCATCTCACCCAAGCCCAATCCATGGAACGAGGATCCTTGTAAGCTTCTATTTGTACAGCTGAAAATCAAAAAATCCAAAAACAATACAAAATCAAAATATCCAAAAACAATACAAAATCAAAAAATCTAAAAACAATGCAAAATCATCAAAATCCAAAATAAAATAGTACAATATCACCCTTACACATTGATCTCTTTCATCCATCAATCATCACCATCACAACCATCTTAAACTATTCCCACATCATCAAGTCATACTAGAACTATATATTCATTTCACCCGCATCTTGAAAGTACCTTGATCCCATGGATACAGGGTATGTAGGCATTCTAGAATATGAAGGATGTTTCTAGTACTCAGGTACCTAAGATGTAAACATCCAACCTGTTTGGATGGTCCCCATTCACTGAGCTTGCTAGACCCATTATATGATATACATGCTAAATATACACCTGAAGCATGGTCCCTAACGCAAAAATCATTAGTCAACATACCAACTATAATCCTACACCTAGCCAGACTATTCTTTTTCCCACCTTTTGAAAATTCTCTAATCAAATCCAACTGATCTACGTCCTAGGATATATCTTTCCCACAATGGACAAGAATCTATCATTCTATCATCACGTATCTTGGTAAGAGCACAAAAAGGCTATTTGTATCTTTTTGTTGGTCTTTTTGATTATTGATTTTTATCTTTTTGTCTTACTCTAAGTAATCTCCAAAGCTACCTTGATCTCATTATATCATGGTAAGTAGTGGACAACTCCTGGAGTAGACAAGGTCATTGTCTCTGTATGTTGTGCTTATGGGTTGGTTTCATTACTCCAAGAATAGTAATCATATCTTGAAGCTTGGGTCGGTTCTAGTATGATGTGCCCCATTTACATATATAGGAATCAATACCTTATATGTACCAATAGCACTCATTACTATGAGTCCCCTTCCTAGGGTAGACAAGGTTATACTACCTTGGGCACGCATGAAATCAACCTATTGTTTGCGGGTCTAGTCCATGCAATCGTGGGATATATATTATCACCTAGGTCATTTCATTCCTTTGTGAACTGTATCCTATATTGCTATAGTAAACTAAGAAATGGTTTCAATTAATGTTATACAACTACTGTTACTAGCTCAAATCATCATCCTAATCAACTATACTATTTGGGCCTAGATTTCATAACCATCTACCACCCTCCCTCTACCAAATCCCCTCACTAATCCCCCTCTTCCAACTTATTCACACACAACACATCCCAAACCAAATCATATCCCCCCACCCCTCAATGACGTGGTGTCCTATGACCTATCAATTCCCTCATCTCCTCCAGGAACTAACCACTCCCAATCCTATCCATTACCAATTCATCCGCCCTTGAATGCTCCCCACCTATTCCCCTAACGTACAGCCCCACCACCCAGGGTCCAACAAAGAACATCATGTGTATCAAGACTTAACCAGCTTACCTATCACCTAGTTTGCATCTCACCTATCACCTAGTTGCATATCATATCATTTAGGTTCATTTTACAATCTTTTAAGTTGCATATCATATCATTTAGGTTCATTTTACAATCTTTTAAGTTGCATATCATATCATTTAGGTTCATTTTACAATCTTTTAAGTTGCATATCATATCATTTAGGTTCATTTTAGAATCTTTTAAGTTGCATATCATATCATTTAGGTTCATTTTAGAATCTTTTAAGTTACATATCATATCATTTAGGTTCATTTTAGAATCTTTTAAGTTACATATCATAATCATTAGGTTCTTTTAGAATCTGTTATTTGCATCTTATCTCACTAGGTTCATTTTAGAATCATTTAGTTGCACATTATACATCATTTAACATTGCAAATCATATCATACTCATCTAAGTTTGTAATCACATAGGTGCATTCTAAAAATCATAAAACATCACATTGCATTCCATATATCATCTCATAAACATTTACTTGCATAGCATAAATCATTTAGTTACATATCCATATTTCCATACATAAACATGTGTTTATTAAGATAACCATACATTTCCATTACATTGTGCATCCATAATAAATGTTTATTACTCTGAACATTTATTTGCATTATACATCATATAGTCCATAGATCACAAACCATGCATATATCAAAATAAGTAAACTATCATTACATCCATCATAGGTACATCCATAACATCAAAAACATAATTGCATAAAAACAACACATCCATAACATATAAATCCATAAAAGCATACTGCATCCATCAACATAGGCATCATCATAATCATAATAGAGCATCATAAACAAACACATAGACCATCAAAAAGCATCATATCATATATCATCATTGCAAAAAATATACATCGCTCATATATACACATCAAAAAATATAGTGTCCTAATACAATACCTCCGAGGGCTAAAATGATATAACTATCACATAGAGGATCCTCTATCTGATCAAGTGGGGGATCCTGACCTTGGTGGTGGCTGTGGTCCTACCTGTGGTTGTGGTGGTGGCTGTGGCTACGGCTGTACCTAAACCTGTGGCATCTACTGGGGCACATGTGAAGGAGGATCCATCCCCTACTGTATAGACTGAACTGATCTAGATCTATGTGATCTAGATGCCCAGGATCCACTAACCTGACTATAACTCAGCGCACGCTGATCTGCAGGCACTACCGCATGATATAAGGCCCGATAATAGTCTGTCCATCCTTTGGCCTCTGCCAGCTGCCCCTGTACCTGAGTCAATTATCTCTATAATTGATAGGACTGTGTCTGAGCTTGGGACAACTATGTCTGCATCACTATCAACACGGGTGCCATACCAGCCCCTGAGGCCTGTAAGCTGCTCACTGTGGCCTCTGCCTGTCGGGCTCTCATGAGCACCACATCCCACTCCCCTGTCAAAGTGACTATCTCACCCTGAGCCTGGGCTAGCTGTGCTTGCAATGCAACCACCTGTCCATCTGAGCCATCTAATAACGCTATTGTACCCCGCAACTGAACCAACTCCACCTCCTGGCTCTCTAAAGCCTCCTACAGGCTGGCTACCTGTGCTTACAGGGTCTCAATCTCCTCCTCCTCACCTTGAGGCTGCTAACGAGGTGTGATCCCTCGAACCTCAGAAGGGCTTGCCTCTGCCTGTTGCCCTACTGCTATGCTGCTTGCTGCCCTACTGCCTGTGGCCCTGCTACCTGCTACCCTACTACCGTAGCCTGCTACTACTGTGATACCTGCAGTGGGGGCATAACATCCCTATCCACTCTCATCTGTCCTCCACGCTGTCGAGGCCCTCTGCACTGTCACACCCTACCAATCTGAATCTACTCAATAGGTACCTGCTGTGCAGGTCCCTGCTGCCCCACCTGCCCCTGTCCAGCTACCACTGCTACTAGCACATCTATCAGCTGACCATCCCTCCCAGCCTCCTCCTCTCCATCCCCCTGACCTTTACAAGGTAGTCCATAATGATCTCCTCCCCCTCCTCTAGGAAATCATCTCCATCAGAATCATCATCCCCATCATCCTCTGAATCATCATCATCTAACCCCGCTGCCTCCTCCGCAGGAACTACCTCCTCTATTGGGTCCGTAAACTGAGTCGACTGCCACATCTGCCCATATGCAAGAGTAGTGCTTGCATCAATGACCCATCAAGTACCACTGTTGAAAAGCAAAAGGCAGGTGAATATCATCATCAGGTCATGGCTCCACTCCAATGTAGGGTCGCCAGGTCACTCGAATAACATCATCCAACATCTGCCTCCAGTACTGAACCTGTCTAATATACGTGTACTCGACATCTTGATATAAGAATACAAAGGCCTCAAATGGCCGGCGATAGTAACCACATCTCGACCGAGTAACTAAAATGTGCTCCCAAATCCACACATGTAATATAGTCACCCCGACTGACAATGCTAAATCATAAATATAAACAACTATATGCATCTCATGATATAGCTACCCCAACATCACTGGCCCCCAGACATACATGGTCTCATGCCTCACCATCCCCTCAATCATCTCCCCCCAACCAACCAGAAAACCCCTGCCTCTCCTATTAGGCATCAACACACCACCAATCAAAGTGCACAGGAATAAGGCAAAGGGATCTGCACCCATTGCTAGTGTCCCCTCGTAACTCATCTCCTGCCCATCTACTGATAACACAATGTGAGCCTCACCAAATACTCTGATCAGGGCCCTCCGTTCCCTCCTTGTATCATATCTAACCCGCCGACCGTGAATAGGTAGCTTGAGGATGTGATAAACATTCTCAAGCATGATAGTGATCTCACTAGTCGACAGCAAAAATGTATAGGTCTCCGAGCAGTACCACTCCACCACAGCTGTCATCAAAGCTCTATGGGCTCGTAGCACCGGCATCAACGCCACTGTCAAGAGCCCCAACCTAACTAGTCGGGCCTATGTGGCATCATCAAACTGGTCAAACAATGCCATCACAGATGGCATGCGTCGCTCTCGTGAATACACTATAAATGATTGCGTATTTTGCATCCACAACATTTTGGTAAAAAATCTACCTATCTTTTTTCCAAAACATCCCCTTTCTTCTAATGTTCAAACGCCAAAATCACTTGGTGCCAAAACACTCCATACTTCACGTCATTTTAAAAATAATGCTACTACTTCTTCTAATGGCGCTATTACACATAATAGCACCACTACGCAATATACTCCACGCCACTCACATATAGTGCCACTGCACATAATACTTGGTGCCATTTTAGAAAATGGTGTTACTCTGTCACTTGGCACTATTCTAAGGAATAGCACCAATTCTCTCCATAGCGCATTTATTGACATTGCACTAATCCCACACATCATGCTAAAACAAAATATAGCACTACTCTAACAACTAGCGCCATTATAGCACATAGCGCTACTATAACGACCATTTGGCGCTAAAATGCCAAAACCCTACCCCTTGCGCACATTGGGCCAAAACAAACGATGGTGCCAAAATGCTAGGTATTTGGCACCAATCTATCCTGATTCTACCTGAACAAATAGTGCCAATCCAAAGGATGGCACTAATCCTCTTAACGTTTGGCGCTACGCGATCTAACCCTAATTCTCGAACACAAAAAAGTGACAAAAACAAAAAAATTGAAAAGTCAGGGTTAGACCCTACCTAGGGTCCTAATCTACAATGGGTTTGAGGGATTTATTTTTTGTGTGTTGTTTTCAAAGTTTGATGAGTTTCTAAATACAATTATTCTAAATGAATGTATTTTTTCTGTTTGTGTTTTTCCCAACTTTTAATTGATCTAATTACTACTTGCATGAAAATCAAATGTCGTATCGATGCAAATCTAAAATGACTTTTTCCTAGATGTAATTTTCTAATGTTTTGGTCTTTTTGTGGTTCAATTTTGAATGCTAATTACTCTAATGAAAGAAAAATGCATCTTATTCTAGAATAACAAGAAATGGAATCTTAAACTAGCAAAGTAATAAAATCTAATCTAACTAAGAGAAAAATAAGAATTTTACTTCCTCAAGGGCGAGAGAATGTGCTAATTACTACTCTAAACTACATTTTTAAAGCATATAGAACATATGAATGAATGATGGGCACTAGTTCCAAGATTTTATCCTCAAAGATCTAGCATCACGTGTCTTCTTCTCTATAAAAATTAGGTCCTCCACTTGATGACAGGAAAAGATAGGGATGTGACAAAATTGTGATTGACAAAATCTTTGAAGCTTTGATAACAAAAGAGAAAAGGCTCTCAAAGTCATGTACAACCATAAAAATATTATGGCGACTATAATGCAAATAAGAAAATTAGCCTCCTCTAAAAAAGAGAAGAGAGGGGTATTTATAGGTTGAGAAGAAACACCAAAGGTGGGGTTTGATTGGGAGTAAACTAGAGAGCTAATTGGAAGATCATAGAGGATGATTGGAAGAAGGAAAGAGATTCATTGAGAGATCATTGGGGATTGTTGGAATAAGGTGCCATTAACCTTGTAAATTCCAATATTGTATTTATTCCATTTATTATTTGTATTTTGTAATTACCCATAAGGGAATGAGTTAGTTTCACCTATAGTGGTAATTCCGGAGTCACCGGAGGTAATTAATAAGTGACATTTATGGTTGGCAATTGTAAAACTCATGTGTAAATGAGTGTAGGTGCTACCTTGGGAGAATCAACTATTTTTAGCATAAATGACACACGTCATAATGTTTGGTGGGTGCATGTAAAGAATCTATGACAGCTGCAAGTTGTCATAAGATTCTATGACACTATGACACATATGATGAATATTCATTAGTTCTAAGTTGCTATGTTTATCCCCAGGCGCCCATCTTGGGAAGATACACTTTGGTGGTATCTATGATGGTTATGACGTGTCATAAGATGCTATTCTTGACCTTGGGTGCCCAACTTTGCATGGGCATCTTTTGATAAGTGGAGGTTGCATGCATGATGACATTTAATGTTTGCATGTGGGGGATTCTTAGGAGAGAGAAAGTGGATGCCTAGATTGGAGTGAGGATACTTCTATAAGTATTTTTCCACGTATTGTTGTAACATACAGATTTACAAGGACCCAGGTGCTGTCGGAATGTTGTCAGGTTGAAGACTGAAGGGAAGATTGGTTGAGTTATTGTATTGTACAATCATTTTCATATTATTACAAACTTGGGCCTCTTTCTTTTGTGGAGTTTTTGACTCGAAAGGGTTTTCTCCACGTTAAACATTGTGTGTTTAGTTTTCTAATTTGGTATTTCTATGTTGCATAGTTTCTTTTCTATGTTATAATCTCCATTGATAATGCACTGAGAAAAGATCATTAAACATATTAGAAATCAGATTTCTGTTGAGTAGTTGTGCTTTCATTTCTAATAGGGATTGATTGAGAGTGAATAACAAACTGATTGGGAGAAGATAAATAGTTAGGGCGAGTGGTGGTTTAGTCAAACATGAGAGAAATCTCAATTAGAAAGAAAACATGAGTAAACTAGATGGAACTGAAAGAAATCACACATGCTAAAAGATGATAGAGTTGCCCCCTTTTAGGAATTGAGTCACCCCATTTGCCAGGGCATGTCCCTTGGGTAAATCTACAAGTTAAAGATAGGTCACCTAGACAACCCTAGGGTCTCTCGAGTGACCCTCTAGTTGAGAATTTGCAAAAGGTACTTTGACAAATGCAAGGTCATAGAACCTAGTTCTGTACACTCAAAAAATGACTCGATAGCCTGGGGTGGTTGAGTCAGCTTTGGCATGCACATGGACCCCTCTCCTTGCAATAGGTTGAACCTCCATGTCACTCTCACTCTCATGGGAGTAGCTAGTTGAGAGGAGACGAGACACGGGGGCGGTCTAGCTCGCTTGAGAGATGAACTTCATGAAGAGTGGTCGGCCAGTCTTGGGGCCTTTCTTGTGTGTTGATTTTGATCTGATGTTTTGTGACTATTGTTGTTGAAATAACTATATGACCTGAAGGGTCACTAGTCACTCTTCTTCTATTTGGATTCCAAAGATTCCAACATTGCGTAGGTTGATGATTTTTCTTGTTGATGCTTCTATTGAGTTGGAGTTGTTCTTCAAATTGTTGGATGATAACTTATGTTTCGAATATCCTCAACCTATGTTATAGTTCCTAAAATTTTTGTGGGTCATGTTGTGGTCTAGGGTGAATTTCCTCAATCTCTTCAAGGATTGCCTTCACCCATTCGCCTCTAAGTCCAGGGCACATTCATGAGCCCAAACTAAGAGAGAGATAGTTGAGGTTAACCTCAATTTGACTTAGGGTTAGACTTAGGGTTTTATTTGAAATAAAGTTTTACTTTGTGTTTGACCTTGTGTTAGAATCAAGGGTTTGTAATTGCTTTGTGATGTTAATGTTTTTCTGCTTTTTGATTTTTGGATGCATGTAAGTCTATATGAGTGTAAAACAATATTTTTGTGCTTTTTTAGATATTTATGGAAATAAAGTGCTTTTTCTAATCTAGGAACTGAAATATGTATGCGATTTAGTATGAAGTTAACTAATGTAATTTGATCTATGTTTTTGTTTTGTTTTATGGATTTTTGGAACAATTACTCTAGGAAAATGAAATTACTTTGAAATAAAACTAATCTAAGAACTTTTGAAAGCAAACTAATTTAACAATACAAATCCTATTTAGCCTATCAAGGAAATTGTAATATTAAATTACTATTCCTAAGAGCAAATTGAGATTTTCTAATTACAACATAAAAAAAAACACCAAGGAACCTAGAATATGAGATGTGTGAGCCTCCACTACCCTCAGAAATCCTTGTGTTGGCAACCTCTCTATCCTCTTGCAGCAACTGGGATATCCTCTTGGCAACAAAGGAAAAGGGAATGCAAAAAGAGCTTTTGAAATCTTGAACGTGAGCTCAATGTGAGCTTGTGAGCACTATGGCTTGTGATTTGGGTAGTGTATTAACATGATATGAAGTTTTTATCAAAGCTTAGATGAAAACAATAAAAGCAAAAGGCTCGAGTGTCCTATATGAGCATATGAATGCTAGTTGGAGAGCAAAAACTTGCAAAAGATTGGATGCACAAATGAAATTGCCTCCCTTTGTACTTGAGGGAAGGGGTGTTTATAGGTTAAAAGAGGCCATGAGAGGTGGAAGAGGATGGAGAGTTAACTCCCTTGATTGGAGAGTTAATTCAGAAGACCAAGGAGTGATTTGGGCTAATTAGGGAGTGATCAAGCTAATATAGCTTATCACTAAAGAAGAAATGGAGTTAACTAGAATGCATGAGTTGACAACTAAAGATAAAAGAAGCTAATTATGCATTCTTGGAGGCTTGGAATAGATAACTCTATGTTTAGACCAAAAAACTCATGCAAATAGGAAGAAAAATGGGTCAAAACAGAGCTTTTTTGAGTCAAAAACTTGAGTTCTTTTGTGACTAGAAAAATGATAGGGTCACCCATAGGTCACCCCTTTCACCAGTCTTGGTTGTCCAGGGGTGACCCATGGGTGACCCGCAGAGGGGAGGTCATGGGTTGACAAATGAGGTTGGAGATTGTTAGTAATGTGAATAGGAGGTAAACTGCCTCCAGAAACTGGTCAAAAGGGTGTCAAAATCCAAATCTCCACTTGCAAAAGTCAAATCTCCAAGGGGAGATCCTAAAATAATAGGGGGAGATTTGTATTGGGTGACCAGAACTGAAAAATGAAAGTTGGAGATTGCTTGGGAGGTCCTCTAGAAGGCTCCTAGGGGTGGGAATGGATGAAAAATAATAAGGAAAGGTCAAAACACAACAACAAGATGAATACAAGGCTCAGGGATGAAGTCAGAAGCACAAGAAATGAGAATTGACAAGTGTTGAAAAGAATCGAAGGCGGGGAGAAGGTTAGCTCAACAAAGGGAAAACAAGAGGAGGAAAACCCCAAATGCTACCAAGAGAATCATTGCTAAGAGGGCATTATTTTAAGCTTACATGTACGTGACAAGGATTGTAAGTCATCATCGAGGTCCTCAAGGAGGCTGTGCATGATTTTGGTGCTTACATATTTGCCCCCTCAGGGATGGTACTCTACATGAAAGGTAGGTACCGTTCGTCAAATAGGCCTTACCTGTTGTCAATTTTTTGCAATAGTACCCACAAAAACTAGTATTAGTTCAACATTTAAATATATCAAAACAAGTAATGAAAACTAAAATGATGAACATACCATATATCTATGAATTTGCCTAGTTGTTTACCTTTGTCAAAGAGACTTGTAGGGATGAAAGAACACAAAACGAGAGCATGAAAGATGCATAAAAGCAACAACTAGTCTAAAAAAATGCATAAAATGAACTAAGCTAAGAGAAGAAAAGAGTGGAGAAATTAGTGTGAATAGAGCGAAATGTTGACTGAATTGGTCATGTAAGAAGTCATTGGAAAAATATCACTGAGGAGATCGTAAAGATGGCTGCTACTTTTTCCACCACTGAGAATCAGGTGCATAATTAGTCAAAAATCCTCCTCTAAACCCTAGTTTTGTTTTTGTGAAAAATCTTGTGAAAGTGTCAATTTTTTTCAAATTTCTTGTTGCATTGTTTTTGTCTTGTCATTTAAAGTCGGATAGATCCTTCATTTTTCAAAATTAGTCAAAATTTGTAGTTTTTAGAGTGGTTTTAGCATGAGGGAAGGTAAAACAGGGTCA
The DNA here is from genome assembly GCA_027924645.1 of Cunninghamia lanceolata. Lineage (NCBI taxonomy): Eukaryota > Viridiplantae > Streptophyta > Pinopsida > Cupressales > Cupressaceae > Cunninghamia > Cunninghamia lanceolata. Next base: position 6,747,724 of record BSBN01000739.1, read on the forward strand.
CCCCTTTTGCCAGTCTAGGTCACCTAGGGGAGATCCAGCTGAACAACACGGTCGCCCGGTGGTGATCCTGTTGTGCAACAGGGTCACCTGGTGGTGATCCTGTTGTGCAACAGGGTCGCCCAGGGGAGATTTGGCTGTGCAATAGGGTTGCCTGGGGGAGATCCTATTGTACATTTGGGTCACTTGGGGGAGATCTAACCTGATGAAAGGGGCAACCCTACCAATTCATTTCTGTTTGAAATTTGATGCTTTTTGACATTTACTATACTTCGTTTTGGTCTAATTTGGACACTAAATTCATCAATTTATTGCAATTTTGAAGGTTTTATATATTTTTGTTAAATTTTTGCAAGGTATATGAATTTTTTAGATTTTCTAAGTTTGATGGGATCTAATCAAAAGTTCTTTCTTGATGATAGGATATGCGCATTCGTTGGAATGTTAATCGTGAGCAGTTATGGCTATCTAAGATGTATGATTCATTATCTCTTGATGATCTTGCTATCCTGAAGAGGGCAGGCTTGGGGAGAATGTTTTAGGTTCCAGTTGTTCATCCTGTCTCCTACATTTATTGTGAAATTCTGACCTATTGGGATGTCGATAGGAACACCTTTAGGTTCCCCCAGGTTTCAGGGGAATGAACCATTACTTTGTATGATGTTTACCACATCCTTGGAGTCCTTATGAGAGGACATCCACTTGTTCTACCTACTAGCAAGTCCCTTGAGGACAAGACATCTTGGGCATTGATTATGGGGGTGAGTCATCCCAAGGAGTAGACTGGTGTTCGACTCACTACAGTACCATAGCTTCGCATTCCTCTCTTGAGGAAGTTCCTTGTTGGATTGATTGCATCGAGGCTATCTAGAGACAAGGCCTTGGCTTGCCTTAGATGGTATTGGGCACCCATAATTTACTACATTAAGAAGGGTACAATTTTTGCATGGGGTGTTGACATTCTCATCATGGTCTACTGAGACTTCTATCGTATTGCTCATCATGGGGCTCTTGTATTCGGCCACTCTACTCTGATCATGACCTAGATCTTTGAGCACATTAGGCCATATTAGAAGGAGATTCCACTTCCTGATCATAGACTTCTGAGAGCCACTAGATGGGCTTGTGTGGGCCACTTTGATACTTTGTTACACACTGTGGCTACTCTTACAAATGTAGATATGATTTTTGACCCTTATGTGGATATGGAGGGTACTTGGTCTCATGATAGACAGATTGAAGACTATTGTTGCAGCATTATAGATCTTTCTAATCGTAATGGTTTCATCGAGGCTCACTATATTGAGTGGGTACTTTAGCATCTAGGAGATGACTTCTAGAGGATTTACCCCTGATTCCTACTTGCTACCAATCTATCCAGGAAATGGGTGAGGTCAACCAGAGACTTGTGGTTTAGACTCCTTTGAGTCATGGGGTTGTGATTACCAAAATTTCTAGGACCCTAAGAGGTGGATAGAGGGGAGGGATAGGAGCCCCTTCCCATGGACTTGTTGTCATGGAGGACTTTGATTCTACTGATGAGGACTATGTCCCTGAGGGAGATGATTAGTCAGATGATGGGTTAGATGGAGACACCCAGGAGGCTGATTCTGACAAGGGGCAAATATTAGGGACTTCTTCAGGTCCTAGACCTCCTCATTCTAACAATGAGATGTAACACTTTGATCCTACCTAGTAGTCTTACGATCCTTGTAAGTTTTCATCTATTTTCATGTTTTACATTATTCCTATTTGCTTGAAATCATGAATAGTCATTCCTTCTTTCTTTGTATTTTAGGGAGTGTTGAGGAATGGAGGACTTTTTTTCATGATATTTCAATTGGTTTGATTGGTCCTGTCACTGGTCTACCACAAGAGTGACTTCTTTTTGATCCTAGAGTGCCTACTAAAGCTGGTTGACACAATAACATATTTGCTCCTGCCTACCATGGGTGCAAGGAGAATGCTTCTTTGAGATCAAAGAATCTCATCCTTAGGAGTGAGAATGTTGTTCTTCAAGAGATGGCTCATCTTGGGATTTGACATCCTGATTCAAGCACAATAGGCTCTTCACAATCTCAGGCTCACAATAGGATTCCTCGTTCCTGTATATCTCATGGAGATTCTAGTGTCATTCAGAGGCAAAGGAGTAGGAGCCTTGATGGTTCAGTTGAAGGGATCCATCCTTAAGGCTTTCACCTATTTATTTCATCATAGTGCTCCCTTGCATGGGGGGCCTTACTTCTCTTGAGAGCTTTTGTTCTAGGCTCTTTGTACTCTTGTAAAAATTTGAACCTTTGATTTATCTATGAAAAAGTGTCTCTTTATAGTTAGTGCTATCATATGAATGCTTACCTCTTGTACACTTTGGATGTTTTTAGAACTTTTTGATTGTGTAGACCCTTAACTCTAATAATGCAAGCATGATGACAATGACATGTTTTTAGTTTATATATATATATATATATATATATATATATATATGAATGCAGGGGACAATATGCCAATGTAAGAACAAAAGTGATGTTGGAATAAAAATTCTACTTCTATGGAATTCCATGAGTTATGACATTGACTTTTATTGAGTTGGATCTCTTTTTTTGATTTTGGTATGAATGCATTATGGAACAAACATGTATGACTTCTCTTTAGTACGATTTTCAATCCAAGGGATTGTGGGTTATCCTAGTGTAGGGGTCACCTATTTAATTTTGTGAGATAGGGATTTGGAACTTAAGTGGGGAGTAGGAAGGAGATGGAGTGCTTCTAAATTTTAGGCTTTACTATAGGCTAAACACTCATCCTTATCTAGATGAGACATTTTGACAAGCTTTCAACTTAGACAAGCAACAAATTTTATTGGCATTTGCTGGACTTAAATCGTAGATGGCAAGCAAGATAGACCTGGAGTAAAGGAAAAATGGGGAAGAACAAGGGTCCCTCAGTATAAAATGGTCCTAAAGACTACTAAACTATTGGCTTTGCTTAGCTAGAGTGTGTGTGTGCTTTGTACCTTTCTCTTTTATTTCCTTTGGTAGAATGTCACCCTTGAAGCTTTGAGCTTTGATTTATCTCCACCCAAGAGTACAAACATTCAACAATCTTCCCTCTATCACTCTTTTTTTGTAACTCTCTTTTTTTGATATTTTTTTCTCTTTTTTTGTATTTTCTGGAATGCCTCACTTGATTTTCTCATTTTTTTTGGATTTTTGATTTTTATGAAAATGAATGCTTTTGAGCTTTAGATATACAATAATTTGATCTCTCTATCTTCACTTTTCTCATCACTCTTACTTTTTTGATCACTCATTTTTTTATTCACACGTATTTTAGATTACTTCCTTAAGAGTTATGATCCTCCTTTGTTTTTCGCCAAGAAAGATAAGGGGCTGAGTGCCACCAAAAGTTTTCGTAATCTAGTCAGACTTCCTTTATACTGGGGAAGAATTGGGAATGTCTATTTGTAAGCTTCCTTACAACACTGTGGGTTTGAATACCGACTTTTTTTAGACTTAACAACATAAATCATTAAGATTGGGATCAGTATAAATCTAAGAGCTAGGCTTTGATTAGAATCACTAGGAATGAAGGGGGAGAATGGTGATTGTGAACATAGGGGAATCTCAAAACATAAAAGGATCACTCTACACATAGGCAACCTTAGACTCCTTACTGAAATGAAAATTATACAAGAGCGATTCATTAACTGAAATGCAAGATGGATAGAATGATGCTGAAATGCAATAAACATTTTTTTTTTGATTTTTGCAATCTTTTTGTATTTTTGGAATATTTGATTTTTTTGTGTTTTTGTGTTTTTATGTTTTATGATTTTTATGATTTTTTAGACATAATACTTCTTAAAGTGAAAGGCATTGACCATTTCACCAAATTCCTCACCTTCCATTGTGCACACAAGATAGGCACCATTACTGATGTCTTATTTAACCGTGTAGGGACCTATCTAGTTGGGTCTGAACTTGTGTCCTTCACTAGCTCTTTTATCAATTAAATTGTCAATCCTGAGTACTAAGTCTCCCACTAGAAATGGTCTTGAGATAAATTTTTTGTTATACTGCTTCTTTACCCTTGCAAGGTAAGAGTCATAACTTTGTACATCTCTTAGTCGTCTCTCGTCCATCATTTCTAATTTGACCAATCTCATTGCTTGGTATTCTTCATTGTCTAATAATCCTTGTAAGGATACTCTTAGGTTAGGTAAAACTACCTCCAATGGTAGGACTGCTTCTTACCCAAAAGTGAGGGCGTAAGGGGTGGTCCCAATTGGAGTTTGCATGCTTGTTCTATAAGCCTAGAGAGCGGGATATAATTGCAAATGCGAGTCTCTTTTAGAGCCTTTCATAATCTTAACCAATATTGATTTCATTGTCTTGTTCATCGCCTCTACTTGTCCATTCCCTTGAGGACAGTAAACCAATGCAGAGTTGTGATTAATGTGAAATATTTCACACAATTCTCACACTTGCATATTTTTGAATGACGATGCATTGTTTATCACTATCACTTGGGGAATCCCAAATCTACATATTATTTGATTCAATATGAACTTTGCAATTACCATCCCTACAACTATGATGAGAGGCATGACTTCCACCCATTTGGTGAAATACTTTATTGTTGTGATGATGTATAGATGTCCATCAGTTGATGGTCAGGAGATCTTCCCCACCAAGTCCAAACCCCAAGTAGAAAATGAGCAAGGGGTAACTATGGGTTGTAATCTCTTATTGGTGTGTGACGAACATGTGTGTAAGCCTGACACTTTAGGCATCTTTTTATGAATTTGATTGTGTTTCCCTCTAAACATGGCCAGAAATATCCTAGTTGATGTATCTTTCTTATTGTGGCATGGCCACCAAAATATCCACTACAAATTCCACTGTGGCATTCTTCCAAGATCTTATGCCCTTCTTTATTAATGCACCGAAGCAATATGCCATCTGATATGCCAAAACTGGGGTAAAGAGTGAAATATATTTAAAGTTTACTAACTAATTTTAGTTTGGTCTAAGTGTCAATCTGAGAGTGTAAACTTGTGAAAGGTGTTGTGGCTATATGTGCAAGGGCTGCAGGTAGTGAGGTGAGTGTAGATGAATTGCAAATACAACATAAAAATACTCATTTAATTTGCTACAAAAATTCTGCACTATTGTAAAATCTGCTACATGAACTCTATGCTAAAAATAGATGCGATGGTCTGCTACAGGAACTGCAGTCTACCAAAACTGTGTAGGTTGCTACAAGAAATGTAGTCTGCCAAAACTGTACAGGTTGCTACATGAACTATGCAGATTTCTACAACTATAGTCTTATGAAATCAATAATTTAAAACCAAATTGAAAATGTGTAATGAAAAGTACTCACTCATTAGTAATCATAAAATTACTCACACATTTTAATAAATAAAATAAACCACAATATTAAAATAAAACACATAACATAAAAATTAACATCACCACCATTTCAAGAGAGTGGGCCCTCCTCTCCTTCCATGGGGTGACAGAAATAATTTACTGCAAACTCCTTCAGACTTCAAACCAGCTACTGTGTATTATTTCTTTTTTGAAAAAATGCATTCCCCTCTGATGGGTTGAATTATTAACTTCCTTTTATGGTATTTTTATATGTTTTAAGACCTTTTCATATGATCCTGCAGATACTTTACAAACATTACTATTACCATATGCTATTTCTCATATACTTTTTAAAGACTTTCAACCTATGTTGATAATATGGAATATGGTGGTTATATTATCAAGTGTATGATTTAAATTATAAGTATGTATGTAATATAACTAGAATCCTATGGTTTAAATACAAGAGTTATTTTGTATATATGTTTGGATAATTAACCCTGTGCAACAAGGACGTGGCATAAAGGAAAGAGCAATTGCAAAAAGTTGCAGGACAGGGAAATTAAGAGAAGTGTAGTTTGTGTTAGCTGTTATTGCACCAAAAGATCAACCTGTTAATGCCTGATACAACCACTTGACTTAACAAGCACGGGAGGTGGTTAAGCCCTTGTCACAAACCACCACAGCACTGCACTGAATAAGGAGACCAAGGGCCACACCTTGCAACAATCCCCCTCCCAGTGCAAGTGCAGGGTTTGAACCCTTGACCTCGGCTCTATACCAATTGTTGGAAATAAGGCAGATAACTGAGAGGGGGGGTGAATCAGTTATCTTAAATTTCTTAACTTTCTTTTCTTCTTTAATATTAATGCAACATCAAAACATAAGAGCATACATAATCATGAGAGCAGAAATAAAATCAACACACATAACACAAGGATTTTTGCATGGAAAACTTTGTTAAGGGAAAAACCACAGGGTGACTAACCCAAGATTGTATTCTCTGTTAAAAGAATAAGAAGTGCAAAATGTCACTTGCCAATTAGGGCTCACTGCCTGAGCACACTGCTCACAAGAGGCACACTGCCTACAAGAGACTCACTATCTACAAAGTTTATTGAAGGTAACCAAGTATTTGAACTAAGAGAGAGGCATCCACATATGCTGAGGTTTAGTTCCGGTTAGGCTCAATATACTGATCTACTGCACTTCCTCTGCTTTAGTGTTGTTGTTCTATCACATACCGGACTTGTATTTCTATTTCCACACTTATATCTACCTTTTCTTGCACATTATCATTCTACACACACCTTCATATCAAAATCCATCTGGTATATATATCCGCACCAAGGATTTCAACAACTTTCTAGTCAGCAACTGGAACACTCAAGATATTTACAAAACACTGATCTGTCGGTTGAATCCATGCTTAATATGTGGTACGCATCAAAAACATAGACATAGAAGTCATCAATCATGTTGGCCAACCATGTATGATCCCTCAAATAGCTTAATCACTATCAATTTCTCATCCAGATTAAAGTCTGATGTTCTACCGGTCAGTTCTTCCTCAGTCTACTCTGCCTGTTAGGAACCCAACACTTAGATGCTCATATCTTTTCACTCATTCATCACTGGAGGCTCAATCTTTGGAATGTAGTAGTCATGGTACTCCTCTTGACTTTTCCAAGTCCACAACTTGATGAGTTACACCATCTGAGAGATCTGAACCTGATTGTCGGACCTTGCTACATGCTCTGTTCTTGTTCACCGGACCAAAACACTCTTCAATCTGACTTCCGGTAGAGGCATACTATGTGTTGCAGATGTGTGGGATGGACTTTGTTGTCATCAATGACAACACTCATGAAGCCACACAATATCTCTTGCCAACAATCTCCCCCTTTGGCATTGATGGCAACACTTAGTGAAAAATGACTAAGTGTAACAACAAACTCCCCCTTGGCTGATGCTTTATCTTATGCACTATTTTACTAGAGCTCCCCCTTAGCTGGATCCCACATTTTTCACTACTCATCAGTCTCCCTTTGACATCAATGGCAAAGGGTGGAATCTGCACACCAAAATTTGCAAAAATCATCCTATACATGGCCGCATAAGTATATAAACTTGTTATACTTACATATACTTAAGTATATCTGCAAAGGTGGTCTTCAACTGTACAAATTCTGTCACCCAACTTTGCTTCATCTTGTCTAAAATTGAAATGTGACCACTCAACAAGAATGCATAAGCTTCTGCCCTTCTTAAGTCTACCGGATCACGGGTTTGGGCTGTGGTCTAAGCATCAGTTAAGGCCTCATGCATGGCCTCTAACTTAGGGATAATTATCCCTCTAGGTTCACTCATCCTACTTATTATATTCTTCCTCTCCTTTTCAAGCCTCTTTATTTCATTTATAATGGTGATGGCCTGGCACTCTTGATTCATTATAGATGTGGTGAGGGGATTAAAATTCTGAGATAAACTTGACAGTTTATGTTCTTGTTCTTTCACCTTCTTTTCAATATCCTCTGTCACTTTAGACTAGGATAGACAAAATTTATACATTTTTCCACCATCTTTAAGAGCATTTTCTAGGCTCTTTATCCCAATATCCAGGGTCCTCCTGTCATTAGTTATGAGTCCTTGCACCTTAGTGAATCTCTTTCCCAAAAATTCTTTTCAGACTTTCTCTTCTGCCGATTTCTCCAAAGAATCAAAATGGGTGCTAACAGAGTTAACCAGAGATTTCAAGTTACTAGATGGAGAGGCCGAAAGATCCTTTTGGAAGGATGGCATGATCTTCTCTAGCACACCAGATGCAATCTCTATTAGCTCACAGTCTTCCATGTGAGACTTTAGAAGCTTTTCTTTTGCTTTAGCTTGAGCAAAAGATGCTACCTTCATTGTCTGGACCGGAGAGAGGGAGTCAAAATTGAGTGGTCCTCGAAATAGTTCTGGTTCATCTATTTCCATCATCTCTTTGGTCAAGAAGTTTTTCACTACTTCTACAGTGTCTCTTATCGGAGACAGAGTCTTCTTTCCTTTTATAGCCTCAGAACTGTCATCAGAGATCTTCTTTGTTTGTTCTTCTTCTCTTCCCTTTTCCTCCTCTACTTGACTCAATTTCTCCTCTTTTCTTCCTTCTCCTTCGATTTTGGAGTTTGCCGGGGGATCCAAAAGAGAGAAGTTAACTTCTTCATGGACTTCCTCTTTTGGAACAGAGGAATCTAAGTCCTTAGTCTTCTCCTCATCCATCTCTTTTGACCCTTCTATAATTATCTCAGTAGATTCTTCCTTTGATGCACTTTATCATTCGACATCCATGGTAGAAGGTTCTTCATTTATTTCCTCTATGACATGAAGATTGAATATTTTAAAGGCATTCTAGAGGATGTCTTGTATTTCTTTGGCTACCTAATAAGTCTCTCCAAGCATAAGTTTGTTCATTCTGTCTTTACTCCGGAACTCATCCTTGCAGTCCTTAAAGATCATGTTCATTTGTTTTGGAGTAATGGAAGGATAGAGCTGAATTGCAATCTATTCTCAGATCTCTAAATCCTTTGCCTTGGCATTCTCTTTTCAAAGTTCAAGTCCTTTCTCTAGACTTTTGGGAATTAGTGAAATGATTTCAATGAATGCTTTATTATAGATATTCAAGTACTTGACTGTAGCTTCCTCCAAAATTCTTTTGTCAGTATTACTGTAATCATCATAAAATTCTGTGACTGGTTGCAAGTTCCCATCCATAGTGACTGCTTTGATGATATCATCAATAGAAAGAGTGGGCCTTTCAACAAATTCTTCTACCTCTTCTTCTTTGTTTTTTTCGGTAGAGGATTCCCCAGAAGTTTTCTTTTTCTTCCTCATTTTCTTTACCTCCTCATCATTCTCTATTTCTTCATCATCCTTTTGGCTTATGTAGGACCTTATGGCCTTGGTTTTTGTTCTCTTTTCTCCCTTACCGGATATCTTGGCTTTTGGTTTTGAGGATCTTGAGCTCATAGAGGTGGTAGGTGCAGAGTTCTTGGAGGATCTGGTCCAGGAGGAGGCTTGTACCAGAGCACTTCCTTTTTCCACTTCTTGTTTCTCTTTCTCAGCTCTTTCTAATTTTTCTCTGTTTGCATCAACTACCTTTTTTGATATGCCATATCTTTTGGCAACTTCCTCTACTTCCCTTCTCACTTTTCTTTTCTTCTCTGGTTGTCTCAGTTCAACATGTATTTTTACACTTAATTCTTGAAAGGTTCCAAACCTTTCTGCCTCAGGGTCCTTAGGCTGACTCAGCAAGTGTTGGACATGCAGCTCCAGGATTTTCTCATCTACCTCATAGCCCATTGGCATAATCCAGACTGTTTTGGGCTCCACTACCTCCATTAGGCATTGATCAGTGTCTACCACGAAACACACTATATCCTTGTATTTTTCAACTATAGATTGGGGGATTCTTTCTCTGGCTTGCAACATACTTTGGAAGTTCTTGAAGTATCCCCAGAGTGTTGTACTTTGAGCCTTGGCATCACCAATCCCACACATGTAGTCTCTGATTTGTATGGCAACTGGTTTGTCATTTGGCCATACCCAACCACTTGATCCGGGTAGCTCATTCATATAGTAAAAGAATAGACATAGTATTAAGCCACCATACTTGAATGAGTTCTTCTTGTCCTTCTTGATCTTTTGCAAGTTTTCTAATAGTTGGTTCAAGAGAAGGTCGCATAAATCATAATCTGCATTTTCCCTTAGCATCTGATATGCAATACATATTGTAGTTCTGGACACAGAGTTCTCCCTGCTGGAATGATATATTTTATAGCCAATTATCATAGAGGCAAATTTGATATCAGGATTTGTGATATCTTCTATTGTCATTGCTTTTTTGTCAAACTTTGATCCGATAGCCTCACTTACTGTCTGGTTCTTGACAAATTTGAGAGCAGGAAACCCACCGAATGAGTGCAATCTAGTTATTGCCCTAATGACATCTTTTGTTATCTTGAAGGGCTTCATCAACCACATGAAGTTGTCATGTATTCTACTAAGAACATACCGGACCCATTCATCTTCTGCGAAATAGGGAAAGTGAATACAATGTCCAAAATGCTTATCCCAGATGGCCTTGTATTGAGGTTTGATTCAAAAGTTTCATCTATTAATTGTTTATGGTAGATATCCATCAGCTTGGACTCTCCAAATTCCTCAATATTGGCATGGATGTACACCCTAACATCTTCTACATGCAGAATCCCATGCAGACTGCTAGAGAAAGCACCTAAGGGATCAACTTCTAGGGATTTGTAGGGGTGTTTCTTAAACTTTGGGTGCGGCCTATCAGTGATCTTAACAACCATTGGAGTAGCCATATTTGTAAAAGATTTAGCGAGAGATATTTAGAAATAGAAATACCTTTTACGCTTCTAGGGTTCACAATATAAGCCAGAAAAGATCGCTGGTTGAATCAGATTCTGCGGTTGATCTTTGAGATGGTTGTGACAATCTTGATGCAGAGCTCTTCCTTTCTTCTTCTCGAATGCAAATGTGCAAATGATGAATAAAAGAACCCTTTTATCTCTATGCAAACCCTAATTTCCTATTGCAATAAATGCACAACTTAAGTTATTCCAGTTGCCTTGTTCTGAGAGAGATCTTTCTGAATCACTGAGATGCACTTAGAATTATTTTGGTGATAATTAACAATGTATCTTCTTTCCTCCAATCATGCCATGAGTCTGTAGATCAAGATATTTTAATTTTGAATAATACCAGATCTATCTATGAAGATTCTGCTTTACCGGATGGCTGTCAAACCGGATCAATCTTGGCTGATCAAACTCTTCAAAACTCCTTGCGGATCTTTCATATTTTTACTGAGGGTTATTTCGATATTTCTCTGAGAGCCCTTTAATCTGAAACATTCCATGTGCCAAATTTAGGAACCAATTGACTGGCTGGGGGAATTTATTTTCCTTTATGACTCCCCCTGAGCCAGAGCTCATCTGTTTAGTTTCTGGAAGGAATATCAGCACCAGATTCTAGTGCGGATCCATCCCCAACATTTTCTGTACTCTTCTTTACCCAAATCTTGTTCATCTCCCTTTAAACTTCATCCACATTCATTTTGCCTTTTCCTTTATCTTGATTTTGATTATGATGCACCGAACCCTTTTTATCCTGATTCTTACTTCATTAGAATTTGGCAATATGAACAAATCTATTGCAATTGTAGCAAACAACATTTCTTTGCATATTTGACTGATATCCTCTTGATCTGCATTGATTAGCCATATGTCCCATTCTATTGCATGCAAAACATCTACCATTGAAAGAATTATTTATTTGCATATTTCTGCATTCATGAGACTTATGACCATACCTTTTACAGTTGAAACACTATCTGAAGAAGGATGAATTACTCTGATTCATTCTTCTTCTGCATTGAGTTACTTTATGACCGAAGTTGTTGCAATTATAGAAGTATCCATTGAAGGATGGATATCTTTGAGCATTTGGTTGCCTTACCGGAGGTCTTCTAGGCCTATTCCTTGGATTTCCTGATCCAGAGTTCTTCTGACTGGATCCAGAGCTTTCACCTTTCTCATACCCCAAGCCATGCTTGTTATCTACCCTCTTTTGGCTTTCAAGAACTTCAAGTTGAGCTGAGCTTATCTTGAATTTCTCTTTGTATTCATTTGCTGTCTAAAGATCTTGTTTAAGAGTGTCTATCTAATTCTCAAGTTGTTCTTAATTATCTCTAGCTTCTTCAAGATCAGATTCCAGATGCCTGATTATTCTATCCATTTTGTGGCAGTCCTCTGATTTCTCCTTGAGAGATTGTTTTAGATTATCTTCAATTTTTCTTTTCTCTTTAATTTCTTGGGTGAATCTCATAACCCCTAATTCCATTTCATGCCTTACCATAATGACTTATTTTGCTAGCTTCTCACATAGCTTGTTTTTCTCAATCAGATCTTCATTAGTATCATTGCCTTCACTTTGACTTGCTAGCTATTGAAGTAGTTCCTTTCTCTTTTTCACAGAGATACCCAATTTTTCTTTTAGCTCATTTATGAAATCATCATCTTGTTTGAGTCTTTCTCTTAAGTTATTGACTTCAGAGTGAGATTGCTCAAGATCATCTAGGGCAGACTGAAGTTGTTCCTTCATACCATACATATCCATTGAGATTCCTAGATCTTCCTCAAGCTGTTAGGCTCTGTTTAGAGGAACTTAGCTCTAATACCAATTGTTAGCTGCCATTGCACCAAAAGATCGACTTGTTAATGCCTAATACAACCGCTTGACTTAACAAGCATGGGAGGTAGTTAAGCCCTTATCGCAAACCACCGCAACACTGCACTGAACAAGGAGACCAAGGGCCACACCTTGCAATAGTTTGAACACCAAGAGTCAAGACAGATGGAGGATGAATCTATACCATCATCGATTGGAATAAATATAGAAAGGAAGACTTGTTCTAAATGTATTTCATGGGAGTTCTTGTTTGAACAAATAAATCAATCATGCAACATGTATCCTAGTATCTAGGGTTGAATTGATTAAGGATTAGTTAGTGGTTGTGTAGAACTCTCCCAATTTTGTATAAGTTAAAGGGATGAGTTCATTGCTAAGTTAGTTGCTTTCACTTTCCAGTTACTTAGCTGTTACTCTATTTTTCAATTATAAATTATCCAGACATGTTTTGATTTGAATAAAATCTGAGAAGATTCTATTTCTGATATGAGTTGAATACAATTCAGTGTTATGAGAATGCATGAGAATTTGAAGTAGATTTGGTTTCAAGATTAAGTGAGATAGTTTCCTGAGTTGGCCACTCAAGGTACTAACCCTCACTTCGTATATTTCCTTATTTATTTATGCATTCCTATTTAAAACTATTTTTCTGTTATTTCATCAATTGCATCGTGAGACAAGTGAAATATCTTGATTGCTATTTCCAGTAGTTGTGATTCATGAACAAGTGCATATTTTAAGTCCTCTAGAGGTTAGTGTTAGTTCTTTTATCATTTTGAGTATTTTGAGTTAATTGTGTAATTCTTTGTTGAATATAGTTATCTTTAGCTTATGTTGAAGGTACCCGTAGCAATTGGATTTTTAACTATTTTTGTTGTTCTTACATTTCTGTGAACTTTAGTAAACTAGCTTAATTAGAATAAGTCTGTATGAGTTATTTTAGGATAGAAATGAGTCTCAAAGGCATATATAGTGCAAACATCATCATAAGCTTACGCTCCTTGGTCGATAATTCAATGTAGGAATGCAATGATAGAGTGGACTATTTAGATAGGTTTACCCCTAAATTTTGTTAAGTCTATAATGCATTAGTTTTCCTCTACATTTTTGGCATTGTTGCTAGGGATGGTGCTACCTTCATAGTCTCATTAGTTTTATGTGCTTTCATAGTTTAAATTTTGATTCCGGCATTATAATTAATGAATTCATTTTTCTTCAGGAAACACCAGACATTATACAAACATTGTGCAGGACCGTGGAAATATCAAACTAAAACTACTGTATGCAGAGGCAGAGAGTTCACCGAGGTAGATTCATCCCTTCAACTTCTTAGGATAATGAGGACACAACTGACTTTATTAATTATACAGTAGAAAGTGCTAAATAAGAGTTTCCTCTTACATCTTCATCAACACCTTCTACATCTCCATCAACTTACTCCACAACTACAGAAGGGACTTTTAGAACTATGGTAGATGCTGTAGTAGAGGATCCTCTGGGATAAGCAATGTTTGAATTCCCTATCCCAGACCAAGGATGAGCTACTACTCTGAAAAATATACCACCTTCTACATTACCTATTTTCTACGGCTTGGTGACTGAAGATCCTAACACTTTCCTGTTCAAGTTTGATGTCTTGTGTAGGAGTTATGACTACACCACTGATCCTTACATACTCAGGTTGTTCCCTGCCACACTAAAAGATGCTGCTTTAAGATGGTTTATGGGGTTGGGGAAAGATGTCATTCCAGACTGGGATGCCATGAGACAAAGTTCTTGGAAAAATATAAAGACTACTGTAGAGGACATGATAGGAGGAAAGATTACATCTTGAGGATGTCATAGAAAGAGGATGAACCACTAGAAGACTATGTTGAAAGATTCTAGTTTGCCTTGAAGAAAAACCCTTAAAATAGATTGTCTGAAGAATCACTGAAGCTGGTCTTTTTGAGGGGAGTTAATGATGATTGCATGGATGCCCTTAATCTCATTGGAATAGGGGATATATCTCAATTTCCCTTTGAGGATGTCTGTAGAGCTTGCAAAAATTATTCTAGAACCTTTTTCAAAAAACCAAGGGGAGAAAGAGTAGCCATCATAGGCAAAGCAACCAATGGGGTTTCAAGAGTGGAAATTAGTATCCTCCTGACCAACATGAAAGAGGACATTATTAGCCATATGGCTACACAACTAGACACTCTTCATATCAAGAAGAAACAGGAAGAGGTAGATGCAATGCTTACTGAATACTACCCTAGCTATAGATAGAGGAAGGCTAATTGTAAATGCAAAAGGGTGGCCAATATCTAGCAAGAAAAGATTGAAAGGCTAGAATTACAACCATTTGAAGGAGAAGATGAGCAACTGTTCTTCATAGCTCAAAGGAGAGCTTGGCAGAAAAGACAAGGTATGCCCTCTGATCCACTTAACTTTAGTTCTCCCTTTCCTGCTGCAAACCAGAATTTCTCTACTTGGAATACTCAACAATGGCCTGGTAATCCAAATGCATTGCAAAACCCACAATGGTGTACTCCACAATAGCCTACTCCACAAGCTAGTTGGAACCAACAACAACCAAACCCATGGCCTCAACCAAATTTCCAAGGTCCCAACTATAACCCCTAGTGGCTTACTCAGCAGCAACAATGGCAGCCTCAATGGAACAAGGGCCAACAATGGCGGAAAAATGCACCTTTTTAACAACCAATGATTCCATCTTAGCCACAACAACTAGCCATAATGCCGCCATCAACACCTCAGAATGCACCTCCTAGACCTACCCAATTCCTTGCCCAACCTACACCTAACCCTAACAACAAGCCTGTCTAGTAGGCTTATACTAACGAGGTAATGGAATATCCCACCTATGGGGTGGAAGTGAGTAATGTTCATCTTAGATCAGGGAAGCAACTTGCAGGGCCTTCATCTCCTCAAATCACAAAGCTTGAAGATAAGAACCCACTGAAGAAGCCTTAGATAAACCACCTTTGGAACCTGAATCAACCCAAGATGCCCAAACTACCTTACATCAGAAGCCTCCTCCTTTCCCTGAGCGCTTGGCCATGCAAAAGAAAACAGGCCAAACTGATACTATCCTTTTTAGCTAGCTGAAAGATATAAGCATCAAGATTCCCTTAATTCAAGCCATCAAGGATATTCCTATCTACACTAAGACTATGAGGGATCTTTGCATAAAGAAGCCAAGGAAGAAGAGAATAGACCCTCAGACAGTACATGTTTTAGGCAACCTTGCCGATATCATGTTGGGTAATATAACTGTTCCCAAATATACATATCTAGGTAGTCCAGTGGTGGATGTCAAGATCAATGGGACTCTGATTAAGGATACTTTGATAGATTTAGGTGGTGCAATTAATGTCATGACCAAGAAGACAATGTAGACACTCCAATTGAACAACCTTAGGCCTACTCAGACATTCTTGCAATTAGCTGATAGGTCTACAGTCAAACCTGAAGGAGTCATAGAGGATTTGGTCATTGCATTAGATTCTTGGGGATACCCTGCTGATTTTATAGTATTGTAACCAAAGGTTAATCTTGTTGGTTATCCTCTTATACTAGGTAGACCATGGCTTGCCACTGCTAATGCATTTATAGGTTCCAGGTATGGTAACATCATCATATGCAATGGGACTATGACCAAAAAATTAATTTTATATCCACCAGCTCAGCCATACCATGAGTTTGAACAAACCATTTGGCCTAGCCTGGAGGATGAGGACACCTATTCCCTACAAACCCTGATGACTATTGAATGCAACACCTTATTGGCTATTCCAGATGAAGATGAATTAATTGATCACATTATACAAAATAATTATGGGAGGCACCCATAGCAACAAGACTGCCTATCCTATTTACAAGACCCTTTGAGTAGCATAATACCTAGCAGTTCCTCAGAGGAGGTATCCTAAATATTTCATGCTTTATTACCCTAGTAATGCTTACCTGTATTACCCAACCTTGATTTGTCTTTTGTGCAAGAACTATCCAAACAAGTAGAAATCAAGCGAAGAAAGATATTGAATATTAACAATACATTGACTAATGAACAACATCAATCCCTGCATGAAATATTGCATACACACTCAACAACATCTACCTAGGATTACAACGACATGAAAGGCATTGATCCAACCTTATGCATGTGCAAAATATATATTAATGATGGCTATAGACCCATCAAGTAGCAACAGAGGCATATGAACCCCACCCTCAGAGAAATTGTGAAAGCTGAGCTTCAAAAGCTTCTGGATGCAGGCTTTATATACCCATTTCAGAGAGTGAATGGGTTTCACCATTGGTCATAGTGCCCAAGAAAGGTGGCAAATGGAGAGTTTGTGTTGATTACAGAGAACTCAATACTACTACCAGGAAGGATCACTTTCTATTACCATTTATTGACCAAGTTCTTGACTCTTTGGCAGGCAAGAAATATTTTTCCTTTCTTGATGGCTTTAGTGGGTATAACCAAATTAAGATTGCTCTAGAGGATCAAGATAAGACAATGTTTACTTGCCCTTGGGGGACATATGCATATTCTATCTTACCCTTTAGTTTGTGCAATGCTCCAGCTACATTTCAAAGACAAGTCCTTAGTATTTTCTTTGATTTTGCCCATGACAACATGGAGATTTATATGGATAACTTCACCACATATGGTGACACATATGATGGAGCCTTACACAATTTGGAGAAAGTATTGAAAAGATGCATAGAGCACAACCTCTCTTTGAGAAATGAAAAGTGTTTTCTTATGATGACACAGGGAATAGTCTTGGGACATTTCATCTCAAGTGCAGGCATCCAAGTTGACCCAAAGAAGATTGAGATCACATCTACCCTGCCTATTCCACAAAGACAAAAGGATGTTATGAGCTTCCTGGGACATGCAGGATATTATAAGAGGTTCATTCAAGATTTTAGCAAGATTGTTGCACCTCTGTTTACTTTGTTGACCAAGGACAGTGAATTTGAATGGACACCAGATTGTCAAATTTCTTTTGAAAAGCTAAAAACATCATTGACACAAGCCCCTATTCTCAGAGGTAGAAATTAGATACTACCTTTTCACATCCATACAAATGCAATAGATTTTGCCATTGGGGTAGTCCTATGCCAACAAGAAGGAAACAAAGAGTATGCCATATACTATGTAAGTAAAAATCTGCAAGGAGCTAAGTTAAACTACACTATGATAGAGAAAGAGATGTTGGCAGTTGTTTATGTAATTAACAAATTCAGGCACTACATAACTGGTTACAAGGTATTCATACATATAGATTATGCAACCATCAAATATTTGATGAATAAGCCAATAGTGGGTGGCAGACTTTTAAGATGGTTATTGTTGTTACAAGAGTTTGATATTACAATTGTTGATAAACTAGACAAAGCCAATGTAGTTGCTGATTCCCTGTCCAGACTACCTACACAATCCTTAGAAGGAGTGGTTGATGATTCTTTTCCTAATGAGCATCTATTTTCTCTAACTATACACACTCCATGGTATGCAGACATAGCTAATTATTTGGTTACAAGGCAGATTCCAGGATACTTCTCTCCAAGGGAGAAGAGGCAGCTAGTTCACAAATGTTTCTCTTACTCTTGAATTTCTAGATTCTTATTTTACATTGGCCTAGACAATATTATGAGAAGATGTATCATAGAAGATGAAGTGTTTGATATAATGAAGGCCTTCCATGATGACCTTGTGGAGGACATTTGTAGCCAAGTGGACAGCCTTCAAAATACTAACAACCAGATATTACTGGCCAACACTTCATAAAGATGTTGTCAGGTACACTAGGAGCTGTGATAGATGTCATAGAATGGGGAGGCCTACAAGAAGTGATGAGATGCCTTTGCAACCACAAATCTCATTGGCCCCTTTTGATAAGTGGGGATTGGATTTTGTGGGACCTATATATCCTACATCCAATAATAAGGAATATATCTTGGTATGTACTGATTACTTAACTAAATGGGTTGAAGTTAAAGCCTTACAGTTTGCTAGGGATGATAATGTGGCCAAATTCTTGTATGAGGACATCTTTACTAGATATGGTGTACCAAGAGAGATAGTAATAGATCAAGCACCACAATTTACATCTGATCTAATCACCAAACTGGTAGAAGAATATTAGATCAGACATAAGAAATCCACTCCCTATCATCCTCAGGCTAATGGTCAGGTGGAAGTCACCAACAGAGAAATTGGGAACATCTTGACAAAGACAGTGCAGCTTCTTAGAATAGATTGGGTTTCTAGGCTCCTAAAAGTTGTTTGGGCATACAGAACTACCTAGAAGACAACTACAAGGTTTACACCTTATGAACTGGTCTATGGCAAGACAACAGTCCTGCCTATAGAATTTGAACACAAAACCTTGAGGATAGTAGTGGAACTAGGGATGGATCTGACAATAGCTCAATATGATAGGCTACAACATTTGAATGCCCTAGATGAAATCTAATTGGAGGCCATCCATCACCCAGAGGTCATACAGAAACAAAGAGCCAAATGGCATGATAAGTACATCAAGACTAAAGAATTCACTACTGGTGACTGGGCACTCCTCTATGATTCACAATACAAGGACTTCAAGGGTAAGATTTAGTCCCATTGGCTAGGCCCATATGAGATTAAACAAGTCTTTCCTAATGGTGCAATTCAATTGCAGACTATTGATGAAGTTTAGTTTTCACTGTTAGTAAATGGGCACATGCTCAAATTGTATAAAAAGCCACTTCAAAAAGATGACTTTCTTGTTTCTTTAGCTTCTCAGTATGGTAGTCCTAGCACTCCTCATGAAGATGATGAGACACCAAATGATACACCTTCTGATGCTAATCCATCAACACTATCCAATGATGTGGAGGTTGAGTTGTAATACTCAACCCCTATCGCTGAAACATAATTTTCTTTACTCTAAAATCACATGCACACACGACACAATATCCATGGTTACTATAGTTACTTCAACCAAGACCTATTTACCACTCACATAGTAGGGACTTGATTTAACTAGGACTTGAGATATTGCATTTGTAATTACATAGTCGGGACCTGTGTTGGTGGCACCCATAGCCACTCATGTATGCAACCTTCTTCCACAATTTGGTGAACAATTCCTAATTTTTCCTGCCCATTCCACATGCTGCATTCATTTCAAAATCACTCCGCTCTATTGCCACAAGTGTCAACTCACATTTATGAGTCATTCATTTTTCTCCACCTTTATGCACCATCGCATCATAATTCTATAGCCATACTAGCCACCTTACTGTTCACCGCATGCATATCAACTCAACTCAATAGTATATGTTCACAAATTCCAAGGTGTGTTAATTATTTCTTTCCATTCCATATGTGTATTACATAACTTTCAATCATTAAAACTAGCTTTCTTTTTATATTCATGATTACTTGTAGTTTATTTTGTGCATGCGAGACTATTATCCACCATTCCATTTAATCAATACTCCTCATTCTATATTAACTGACATGTGAAGTGAGGTCACTTCAAAATTAAGTTGGAGGAAGGGGTTTATTTTTTGATTTTTGCCATTCACCATCTTTTGCCTTGCAAGAAAAACTAGATAAAACCTCTTATGCCATGAACTTACCCTTTTTTGCCAATAAGTGAACCTATTACCTAAAGGAAGTTGTAGTGGAGATGAAAGGAGAGGTAGAAATTGTAAGTGGTTCTTTTTGGGTGGTGTTAGAAGCTACAGAAATTATCTTTTTGGGGTGGTGAGTTGAAGAAGTAGATATCGACACTGTTTAGTAGAAATTGACATTATAGAGATTGCAATTGCAATTTACAAGAATCATGGGAGGGGACACAATCAGAAGAGAACCCTCTGTGCATAAAGAAATACTGGAAGATGTAATGGTTCTCCCACTCTTTACAAGAGTGGGTTGGTTAGATTACTTTCTGAAACTGATAGAATATGATGATGAGATGACAAAGGAATTTACATTTACATTACAGTATGATGAAGCAATGGTGAAAGGATTGACTGTAGATGCTTCCAAAACAACTATTCCTTAGGTCACAAGGTTGCCACGAACAGGGTCCGAATACCCAGCTAGAGCTGATGCAACCACGACAAGGGAGGAATTCTGCGAGAGAGGAGAACACCTAGATTTCACAACACAAGGTACGAAGTGATTATCTCTTCCCTTCTTTTGGAGGAAATGTGCTTCATACATTATCAAATATATTACTTATGATGGTCGATATAACATGTTATATACTGTACATTTCAAATTGCTCAATCATCTACAACATGAAAAACTGGTCAATGTCCCAAAATTTCTATATAGTATGTTGAAAAGAATGTCTTTAGAATACCAGAAACAACAGTCAAACACCGCCCTATCCCACCATTGTTTAATAGCCCTGCTAGTAAAGAGAAGTTTGAGAATTCAGTAGCCATAGGTTGAGTGGGAAGCTTTTAAGCAATGTGTGGATATTTCAACACTATTAGAGGAACCTGAACCAGAAGATGAGCCTCCATATGAGCCTGAGCCTCCATATAAAACTAAGAACAAAGAGCCACAAGATGAAAATCCTCATGAATTTAGGCCTGTAGCAGTAGAAGAACCCTCATCATTCACCCCTAAGGATAAGAAAAATACTCCTTTAGCATCTGGTAAAGAAAATAAGAATAGGAAGGGTGTGAAGAAACACAAGAGCATAATGAAAGAAGAAAATACAGAGGAAAGAAGGAAGAAGAGGAACAAGAAGATGAGGAAAAAGGAAGATAAGCAAGAGACTATCACTCCTAGATGCTCAGGTAGGCTAAAGAGGGAAAGTGCTAAGGAAAAAGTTGTTGAGGAACATAAATTAGAGGAAAAAGATAAAGGCCAGCAAAACAGTGATCAATTCCACTGAATATGGATTTAGACAAGGGAGAAATTCCTCCAGAGGATGTCTTTGCTGATGCCTATGATAATGTCAACATGTCTGCCAGGAAAAGAAGGTATGTTTCTTCTTTTGATTCTGAGACAGAGGATTTGTTTACCACAAAGAAAATGGGGAAGTCTATACCTGATAATTCTGCTCAAGAAGATTTTGATATTCCAAGAAAAGGTGATGATGAAAATCTAAATTTTGAAAAAGAAAGAATTATTGGAGGACAAAAATATTAGAAAAGAACTTCAAGAGGCTTTGGATAGGATAAGACAACTAGAAGAATAGGTAAAGGGACATGAGGAGAAAGATAAAGAAAAATAGAAAAGGATTCAAGAGTTGGAAGAGAAAATTCAGACTTATGGCCATGGTTCCAATTTGGATTTATTGGCACAACTGGCTGAAAGTAAAACAAAGATTGAAAAGGATGAAGTACTCACTCTCCAACCTCCTATGACAAAACCCCAAGGTACCATACCACTTTGTCTCTAGGCTTTGAATTAATGAAGCTGACTCATGAAACCAAGTAGGAAAAGGAGAACTGGGAAAAAGAGAAACAAAGTCTTAATGCATTAGTTGAGGAAAATGATTTGGTAATCAAAAGGTTGGAAGGGAAGTTGGCAGAGGTGATTAATAGAGAAATTCAAATCATTGAATGAAGACCTCCACCAAGAGTTTATGCATTATTTCTCAAAGAAAAGTTTCTTAGTTTTCAATTCGATAGATTCATCAATGATCAGTCCATTTCTATTTATTCAAGGCATGATTTTTTCTAAGAAGTCAGTTTGGAAGAACAAGATCAGTTGTGTGAAGACTATTTGCACAATTATTTGATGGAAGAAGATATAGAGTGGAACCCCTTGATCTATGCTGGTGATCTTCAAGTCAGAGCACTGATCTCTTACCTCAGAAATGAGCAGCTTAGAGGAGAGCTAATGGATAAATATGAGGAATAGGAAAAGAAGGTGCCTGTAGATACTTTACAAACATTACTATTACCATATGTTGTTTCTCATATACTTTTCAAAGACTTTCAACCTATGTTGATAATATGGAATATGGTGGTTATATTATCAAGTGTATGATTTAAATTATAAGTATGCATGTAATATAACTAAAATCCTATGCTTTAAGTATGAGAGTTATTTTTTGCATATGTTTGGATAATTAACCGTATGCAACAAGGATGTGACATCAAGGAAAGAGCAATTGCAGCAAGTTGCAGGACATGGGAATTAAGAGAAGTGCAGTTTGAACACCAAGAGTGAAGACAGATGGAGGATGAATCTGTTCCATCATGGATTGGAATAAATGTAGAAAGGAAGACTTGTTCTAAATGCATTTCATGGGAGTTCTTGTTTGAACATGACTTTTCTTCTTTTGATCAGTTAGATTAATAAATCAATCATGTAACTTGTATCCTAGTATCTAGGGTTGAATTTATTAAGGATTAGTTAGTGGTTGTGTAGAACTCTCTTGATTTTATATAAGTTATAGGGATGAGTTCGTTGCTAAGTTAGTTTCTTTCACTTTCTAGTTACTTAGCCGTTACTCTGTTTTTCAATTATCAATTATCCAGACATGTTTTGATTTGAATAAAATATGAGAAGATTCTATTTTTGATATGAGTTGAATACACTTTAGTGTTATGAGAATGCATGAGAATCTGAAGTAGATTTGGTTTCCAGATTAAGTGAGATAGTTCCCTAAGCTGGCCACTCAAGGTACTAACCCTCACTTCATCTATTTCCTTATTTATTTATGCATTCCTAGTTAAAACTATTTTTCTATTATTTCATCAATTGCATCATGAGACAAGTGAAATATCTTGATTTCTATTTCAAGTAGTTGTGATTCATGAACAAGTGCATATTTTAAGTCCTCTGAAGGTTAGTGTTAGTTCTTTTATCATTCTGAGTATTTTGAGTTAATTATGTAATTCTCTTTTGAATATAGTTATCTTCAGCTTATGCTGAAGGTACTTGCAACAATTGGATTTTTAACTATTTTTGTTATTTTTACATTTTTGTGAACTTCAGTAAACTAGGTTAATTAGAATAAGTCTGTATGAGTTAGTTTAGGATAGAAATGAGTATCGAAGGCATATATAGTGCAGGCATCATCATAAACTTACGCTCCTTGGTCGATAATTCAATGTAGGAATGTAATGATAAAGTGAACTGTTCAGATAGGTTTACCCCTAAATTTTGTTAAGTCTACAACGCATTAGTTTTCCTCTACACCCTCACACCATTTCTTATGTATTATATAAGAAATGAGGCATTTATTAATTTACATAATGCTTCCATATGATCTCTCCACAAAATCAGATTTTAAATGAGAGAATCATGTAACTAAGAGATTCTTAACATGGTGGGTTAGTTTGGTAACAAAATAACCAATATATCAAATTGGTTTTTGTAGAGAAAAGCTACTATGTTGTAGACTTAACATAATTCAGGGGTAAGCCTATCTAAACAATCCACTTGACATTGTACTCTCACATTAAATTATCAACCAAGGAGCGTAAGCTTATGATGGCACTGCACTGTATGTACCTTTAGGGCTCATATTCTCCTAAACTATCTTATCTAATCGTAATCAGATTATTCTACTTTGCTGGAATTCATAGAAATGCAAGAACAGTAAAAATAATTACAAAATCTAGTGGCTACAGGTACCTTTAGCATAAGTTTTAGATACCTGCTAGCAATAGGAAATTATAGAACTACTCCAAAACCATTCAAAATGATAAGAAAACTAATGCTAACCTCCGGAGGACTTAAAATGGTCAAAGTATACATTTGGTCATGAATCACAACTACTGTAATTAATAATCAAAGTATTCTAATTAACTCACAATGCATTTATAAACTAATGGGAAAACAACTTTAAGAAGAATCCATAAATGAATAAGAAAATAAATGAAGTGAAGATTAGTATCTTGAGTGGCCAGCTTAGGGGATTGACTCACTTAGCTAGAAATCAAATCTAATTTAGATACTCACACATCCACATAACACATAGTTCCATTCATTTCATATCATAAATAGAATCTCTTTTAGATTGTATTCGATAATGGCATTTTTAACAAAACATGTCTGGAGCTTCTAATATTGAATGAAAACAACAACTGAGTAACTAAATAACAAAGTAACTAACTTGACTAAGAGCTCATCCCCTAACTTATACAAAAATGAGAGAGTCTTATGAAACTACTAACTAACTACAATAATTAATCCATTCCTAGATATTAGGATACGGGGTTAAGATTGATTTATTAATTCTAACTGAACAGAGGAAGGAGAATCCTATTCAAATAAGAATTCTTATGCAATGACTCATATGAAAAACACACAAGCCATGTTTGGAACAAGTCTACTTCTTCTGCATTTATTCCTTCCCATAATGGTTCACGTTCAACTTCCAACTGCCTGCACTTTTGGCAACTTGACTTCAACTTCCTTTAATCCTCTTGTTCTGCAACTCGCTACAAATTCTCCTTTCCTTGATGCCATGTGCTTACTGCAACATAGGGGTTAATCCACAAAACATATGCATGCAAATAACCTTCATAATTAAACCATAGAATCTCATCTATATTGCATGCACTTTCATGTTTAAATCATTCAATTGATAAATACCATCACCATAATCCATATTAACAACATAGATTCAAGGTCTTGTAAAGTATATAAAAAGACAATATATCATGATGGTGATGTTTGAAAAGTATCTAGAAGATCATATGGAAAAGGTCTAAAAGCATATAAAAATAACATAAAAGAGGTCAATATTTCAACCCATCATTCGCCCCAACTATCCTTTTTCTTATCCTCAAGCAAAACATTGAATTAAACATCTAGGGGAAAAGATTGTAATGCAAGGTAATTTGCCTAAGGTCCATTACTTATCTGACTCCCTGCCCTTGCTTAATATAGAAACCATTATAACATGCAAGCCTATCCATTTTGACTGATTCTACATTCCTACATTCATCATTCTTTTCTCCTGTCTAGTATGGTACTGGATAGAGGAGAATAGGAGGATGATAAGTAAGTGGCAGCCATCCCACTCTTGTTTGTTCTAAAATCTGGATGTACTTGCACAATCTTTCAAAAATGTTCATAAAATTATGGAAAGAGTGACGCTCTTTCCTTTTCAATGCTGGGGTCATACTATTCCATCTGCTTTGTACATACCTGATGCAATTTTGAAGCATAGGTACTACTAACTACTGTATCCTTCTGTAATCTTGAAGTCTCAAATCCATGATTATTTTTCCTGGACCCTTGTGCAAGAGGAGTGTCAACCATTGAGTAAGGACTGCATCGGTATTTAGTGCTTCCTTTTTGATTTGTAATGCCACTATTTTCTCTTGTTCTTCGTATTTGTCCATTAATTCACCTTTGAGTTGCTCATTCTTGAAATAGGATGACAGTGCTCTAACCTGTAAATACCCAACATAAATTGAGGGGTTCCATTCTATATCCTCTACCATTAGATAGTTGTGTAAACAATACTCACACAGTTGATCTTTCTCCTCCAGGCTGACTTCTTTGAAATAGCTAAAAAAATTTTGCCTTGAATTCAAAGAAAACTGATCATTAATGACCCTATTGAACTAAAAACTGAGAAATTTTTCCTTTAGAAACATTGCATACACCCTAGGTGGAGGTCTACACTCAATGATCTGAATGGCTCTGTCTATTACCTCTATCAATTTACCTTCCATCCTTTTTAGCTCCAAATTCTTACCTTCCAGTGATGCATTGAGAGTCTATTTTTCTTTCTCCCAGTTTTCTTTTTCCTGTTTGGATTTGTGAGTAAGTTTTAGTAATTCAAAACCCAAAGACAAAGTGGTGTGATAAATTGGAGACCTTGATACATGAGGTTGTGGATTTAATGCTTCATTTTCTTTAGTTTTTGTTTTACTTATGACCATTTGTGCTAATAGATCCAAGTTGGTTCCATGGCCGTAGGTTTGAATTTTCTCCTCCAACTCCTGTATTCTCTTCTCCTTTTCTTTGTCCTTCTCTTCATATCCTTTCACCTACTCTTCCAATTATTTTATCCTATCAAGAGCTTCTTGAAGATCTTTTCTTATATTCCTATCTTCTAACATCTCTTTTCCTTTTTCAAAATTAAAACCTTCATCATCATCATCCCCAGTGATATCAAAATTTTCCTTAGTAGAACTACTAGGAGCTGACTTTCCCATTTTCTTTGCAATAAACATATCTTTTGAGTCAGAATCAGAAGATGAAGAAACATACCTTCTCCTTTTGGTAGACACATTAATATTTTCATGAGCATCAACAGGGACATCCTTAGGGGCATTTCCTTCTTTATCTGAGTCTGTATCCAGCAACGTTGAATCATGGTGCTACTATCCTTCACCTTTTTCCTCCTACCTCTGTTCCTCAACAATTCTTTCTTTAACACTTTGCCTCTTCAACCTTCCTAAGCACCTGGGAGTAACAGTTTCCTATTTGACTTCACTTTTCCTCTTCTTTTTACTCCTCCTCCTCTTCTTCTTTTCCCCTGCATCTTCTCCCTTCACAGGTATTGAAGCGGTGCCTCTCATAGCTTTAGGGTTAGAAGATGAGGGTTCCTCTGTTACCACCGGCCTATCTTTTGGAGTATTTTCCTCTTGTGGCTCTTCTTGCTCAGGTTCAATTTTAGGTTCAGGCTCATGTTGAGGTTCATCCTCTACTTCAGGTACTTCCAACAGCGTTGTGATATCCTTACATTGTTTAAAGGCATTCCAATCAACCTGTGGACGTTGAATTCTGAGGTTTCTCTTAATCAACATGGCTATTAAGCAGTGATGGGACATGGCATTTGTTTTCTTTTTATGATATTTGGATTCCATCCTTTTTAAAATGATATAGAGGAAATTGGGAACATTGACTAACTTATCATGGCATAGGTGATTTAGAAGCTTAAAATGCATAGTAT
This sequence comes from Cunninghamia lanceolata, assembly GCA_027924645.1. Lineage (NCBI taxonomy): Eukaryota > Viridiplantae > Streptophyta > Pinopsida > Cupressales > Cupressaceae > Cunninghamia > Cunninghamia lanceolata. The sequence goes on from BSBN01000739.1 coordinate 6,775,253, forward strand.
ATAACAAATTGTGCTGACCATCACAGGTAAAATATTTAATGATATAAGAAGCACATTTTTCCCAAAAGAATGGAAGGGACAATCTCTTTGTACCTTGCGATGTTGAGTCTAGGTGTTCTCCATGTTCATAGAATTCTTCTCTTGCTCTAGCTGCATCAACACGAGCTGTATATTCAGACCTTGTGTGTAGCAATCCTATAACTTGGGCAATGGCCATTTCAGAAACATCTACAACCAATCCCCTGACTGTTGCCTCATCATAATGCAATGTAGCTATAAATTCACTTCATTATCATATTCTGTTAACTTCAAGAAGTAGTCCAGCCATCCCACTCTGGTGAAGAGTGGTAGAACCATTACATCCTCTAATATTTCCTTATGCACAGATGGTTCTCTTCTTATCACATCACCTCCCATTATCTCTATGTTCTGCAACATCTTGGAGTTTCAATTTTTGCTCAACTCTGATTCCACCACCTTTAGAAGAACCTACAATTTGTTGCCTTCTTCCTGTTCTTCCCAACTGTAACTTTTGGAGCCTTCTCTTATGCAAAGTTGTGTATCTTAGTTCACTCATAGGGTAACAAGTTCACAATTTGGGTGAAATAGGGTAGGTATTCTATCTTTGGAAAATGATATAGAATTCTATCTGGTAACACTTAAGACTTAGGTGGAAAAAATAAAAAAATTTAACCCCTCCCCCAAACTAATGGGTGAAGTGACCTCACATCACGTGTGAATTGATATGAAAGGAAGAGTAATTATGAAATTGAATGGTGATATATATTATTACATGCATGAATTAAATGAAGAGTAATAATGAATATAGAAAGAAATCTAAGTTAATCATTGAAAGTCAATTTATGTACATACATTATGGAAATAAGTTATCAGTGTGCCGTGAACCTATAGAACACGCACTTGGCATTTTATTTGATGAAATGTGTGAGAGTGGATGGTAAGACATCGTGTACTTTGGAAGTGATGTGAGATGATAGCTCACAAACAACTTGTAAGTGTGAGTTGAACACTTTTGCAGTGGTGTTTGATTTATTTCAAAATGAATGAAGCATGTGTAGAAGAAATGGAATGCGTGGGAAAATGGTTTACTTTTTACCAAAGTGTTGAATACATCTGTAGATAGGTGTTGCTACAGGTGCCTCTAGTATAGGTCCCAACTGCATGTTTACATATCCATTATTTTAGGTCTCAACTGTAACAGGTCCCAACTAAGAGTGAAGAACAGGTCCCTCTAGAGCTAACTGTGTTCACCATGGGTAGTGTGTTGTGTGTGCATGTGAATTACAAAGAAATAGAAATTAAGTCTCAGTGATAGGGGTTGAGTCATGCAACTCAACCTCTGCATCACTAGATAGGATTGGTGGATCATCTTCTGATGGTATATCATTATGTGTTTCAGAACCTTCATCAATAGCATTGTGAGCACCATACTAATTTGCTAGAGAGATAATAAAATCATCTTTCTAAAGTGGTTTCTTATAAAGTTTTAGCCTATGTCCATTTACCAGCAATGAAAATTTGACCTCGTTAATGGTTTGTAGTTGGAATGCACCATTAGGGAACACCTGTTGAATCTCATATGGTCCCAACCATCGAGATTGAAGCTTGCCCTTGAAATATTTGTATTTGGAATCATAGAGAAGGGCCCAATCACGAACAGTGAACTCTTTAGTCTTTATATACTTATCATTCTATTTAATTCTTTGTTTCTAAATAACCCCTGTGTGGTGGATGGCTTCTAATTTAATTTCATCAAGAGCATTCAAATGTTGTAACCTTTCCTTTTGAGCCTCTGTCAAATCCATCCCTAATTCCACTACTATCCTTAGATTTTTGTATTAAAATTCTATAGGTAGTACTGTTGTCTTTCCATAAACCAATTCATAAGGAGTGAATCCTGTGGTTGTCTTCCATGTGGTTCTGTATGCCCAAACTACTTCTGGTAATCTGGAAACCCAATCTCTTCGATGAAGCTGTACTATTTTTGTCAATATATTCTCAATATCCCTATTTGTAACCTCAACTTGACCATTAGCCTGAGGATGGTATGGAGTGGACTTCTTGTGTCTAATATGATATTCCTCCACCAATTTGGAGATTAAGTCTGATGTGAATTGTGGTCCTTGATCAGTCACTATCTCCCTAGGTACACCATACCTAGTGAAGATTTCCTCATAAGAATTTTGCCACATTGCCATCTCTGGCAAACTGCAAAGCTTTAACTTCCACCCATTTGGTTAAGTAATCAGTGCATACTAGTATATATTCCTTGTTGTTTGAAGTAGGAGAGATAGGGCCAACAAAATCTAGCCTTCACTTATCAAAAGGAGCTAATGATATTTGGGGTTGCAAAGGCATTTCATCAATTCTGGTAGGTCTCCCCATTCTTTGGCACTGATCACAACTTCTAGTATACTTGACAGAATCCTTATGAAGTGTTGGCTAGTAATATCTTGTTGTCAAGATCTTGAAGGCTATCCTTTTGGTTGCAAAATGTCCACCACAGGGTTCATCATGAGATTCCTTCAGTATATCAAACACCTCATCCTCTCTGATACATCTTCTCATAATGTTATTTGGGCCTGTGTAGAATAGGAATCCAAAAATCCAAGAATAAGGGAAGCATTTGTGAACTAATTGCCTTTTCTCCCTTAGAGAAAAGTAACCTGGAATCTGTCCTGTCACCAAAGAATTAGCTATATCTGCATACCAGTGAATGCGTATGTTGAAAGAAAATAGATGCTCATCAGGAAAAGAGTCATCAACCACTCCTTTTATTGATTGTGTAGGCAGTCTAGACAAAAAAAATAGAAACTACATTAGCCTTTCCTAGTTTGTCAACTATTATTATGTCAAATTCTTGCAATAACAACAACCATCTTACAAGTCTTCCACCCACTATTAGCTTATTCATCAAATATCTGATTGCTATATGATCTGTATGTATGAACACTTTATAGCTAGTAATGTAGTGTCTAAATTTGTTAATGGCATAAACAATAGCTAACATTTCCTTTTCTATCACAATATAGTTCAACTCAACTCCTTGGAGGTTCTTGCTTATATAGTATATTGCATACTCTTTATTTCCATCTTGTTGGCCTAAGACTGCTCCAATGGCAAAGTCTGATGCATCTGTGTGGCTATGAAAAGGTAGTGTCCAATTTGGACCTCTTAGAACTGGAGCTTGTGTCAAGCCTGCTTTTAGCTTCTCAAATGAATTTTGACAGTCTAGGGTCCATTCAAAGTCAATGTATTTTATCAACATAGTAAATAGAGGGGCAACAATTTTGCTAAAATCTTGAATGAACCACCTGTAATATACTGCATGTCCAAGGAAGCTCCTTACGTCCTTCTATCTCTATGGAATAAGCAGGGTAGATATAATTTCAATCTTCTTTGGGTCGACTTGTATTCCTGCACTTGATATAAAATGTCCCAAGACAATGCCCTATGTCATCATCATAAAACATTTTTATTTGTTGAAAGATAGATTGTGCTCTGTGTATCTCTTTAAAACTTTCTCCAAGTTGTGTAAAGCTTCATTATATGTTTCACCATATGTGGTGAGTTCATCCATGTAAATTTCCATGCTGTCATGGGCAAAATCAGAGAAAATAAAAAAAGTACTGCTCTTTGAAATGTGGCTGGAGCATTGCATAGACCAAAAAGGCAAGACAAAATATGCATAGGTCCCCCAAGGGTAGGTAAATATTGTCTTATCTTGATCCTCTGGTGTAATCTTGATTTGGTTATAGCCACTGAAACCATCAAAAAATGAGAAATATTTCTTCCCTTCTAAAGAGTCAAGAACTTGATCAATGAAGGGTAATGCGAAGTGATCTTTCCTAGCGGCAGCATTTAGTTCACTGTAGTCAACACAAACTCTCCATTTGCCACCTTTCTTGGGAACTATTACCAATGGTGAAACCCATTCACTGTCTGAAATGGGGTATATAAATCTTGCATCCAAAAGCTTTTGAAGTTCAAATTTCACTATCTCTCTGAGAGCAGGGTTCATGCGTCGCTGCTGTTGCCTTATAGGTTTTTGGCCATCATCAATGTAAATTTTGTGCATACACAAGGTGGGATTAATGCCTTTCATGTCACTTTAATCCCATGCAAATGCAGCTGAGTGGGCCTACAATACTACATGTAGGGATTACTGTTGTTCATCAATCAATGCATTATTAATAGCCAACATCTTTCCTGGCTTGATTTCTAATTGTTTAGACATTTCTTGTACAGAGGAAAAATCAAGGCTAGGTATTACTGGTAAGCATTGCTGGGGTAATAAAGTATGAAATATTTGGGATACCTTCTCTAAGGAACTGGTGGGTGTTATGCTTCTTAAGGGATCTTGCAAGCAGGATAGACAGTCCTGTTGCTATAGGTGCCTCCCGCAGTCATTTTGTATAATGTGAGCTATTAGCGCATCTTCTTCCTGGATATCCAGTAAGGGGCTATGTTCAATAGTCATCAAGGTTTGCAGTGAATAGCTATCCTCATCATTTAGGTTAGGCCAGATGGTCTACTCAAGTTTATGGTATGGTTGAGTTGGGGGATATAAGACCAACTTCTTGGTCACAGTCCCATTGGATATGATCATGTTTCCTGATCTGTAACCTATAAATGCATCTGCTGTGGCAAGCCATGGTCCACCTAGTATAAGAGGATAACCAGTGAGATTGACCTTGGGCTATAGGGCTATAAAATCAGTAGGGTATTCCCAAGAATTTAATGTAATTACCAAGTCCTCAATGACTCCTTCAGGTTTAATCGTAGACTTATCAGCTAATTGCAAAACTGTCTGAGTAGACCTAAGGTTGTTTAACTGGAGCATCTGCATTGTCTCCTTAGTCATTAGATTAATTGCAACACCCAAATCTATCAAAATATTCTTAATCTGAGTCCAATTGATTTTGACATCCACTACTGGACTACTTGGATCTGAATATTTGGGAACAATTATATTTCCCAACATTATGTCAGCAAGGTTACCCAAAACGTGGACTGTCTTTGGCTCTATTCTCTTCCTTCCTAGTTTCTTTATGTAGAGATATCTGATAGTCTTAGTATAGATAGGAATATCTTTGATGGCTTGGATTAAGGGAATCTTTATGCTTATATCTTGTAACTATCCTATGAGGTCAGTTTCAGCCTGTGCTGGTTGCTTCTAGATAGCCAAGCATTCAGGGAAAGGAGGCTTCATATGTGAAATGATCTAAGGACCCTAATTTGATTTAGGTTCCAAAGGTGGCTTATCTAAGGATTCCTCTATGGGTTCTTCATCTTCAAGTTCTATAATTTAGGGAGATGAGGGGCCCGCAAGTTGCTTCCCTGATCTGAGATGAACATTACTCACCTCTACCCTGTACGTGGGGTATTGCATCACGTCGTTAGTATAAGCCTGTTGATTAGGCTTGTTGTTAGGGTTAGGTGCAGGTTGGGTAGGGAGTTGGGTAGGTCTAGGAGGTTGAGTTTGAGGAGAAAATGGAGGCATTGTGGATGGCTATTGTGGCTAAGATGGAAATATAGGGTGTTGATAATTTACATTTTGCTGCCATTGTTGGCCCTTGTTCCATTGGGGCTGCCACTGAGATTGCTGTGTAGGCCATTGGGGGTTATAGTTGGGACCTTGGAAACTTTGTTGGGGCCATGGGCTTGGCTACTGTTGGTTCCAATTGGGTTGTGGAGTAGACCATTGTGGGTTTTGCTAGAGATTTTGATTACTAGGCCATGGCCGTGTGTTCCAAGCAGAGAAATTTTGGTTTGTAGCAGGAAAGGGTGAATTGAAACTTAGTGGATCAGAGGACATACCTTGTCTTTGCTACCAAGGTCTCCTTTGAGCTATGTAGAATAGTTGTCCATCCTCTCCTTCAAATGGCTAAAATTCTAGGCTTTCAACCTTCTCTTGTTGGATAGTTGCCACTCTTTTGCATTTACAATTGGCCTTCCTTTGCCTACAACTAGGACAATACTCAGTAAGCATTGCATCTACCTCTTCTTGTTTCTTCTTGATGTCAAGAGTGTCCAGCTGGGTAGCCATATGGCTGATGATATCCTCTTTCATGTTGGACAACAAGTTACTGATTTCCACTCTTGAAACTCCATTGGTTGCTTTGTTTGTAATGGATGTCCTATCTCCCTTAGATCATCTGGTGAAAGTTCTTGAATAAGTTTGGTAGACCTTACAAATTGATTCAAAAGGTAACTAAGAAACATCACCTTGCCCAATGAAATTTAGGGCATCCATGCAATCATCCTTAACCCCTCTCAAAAATACCAGCTTTAATGATTCTTCAAAGAATCTATTTTGAGGGTTTTTCTTCAAAGCAAACTAGAATCTTTCAACATAATCTTCTAGTGGCTCCTCTTCTTTTTGTGACATCCTGAAGATGTCATCTCTCCTCCTGTCATGTCCTCTACAATAATCTTAGTATTTCTCCAAGAATTTCTCCTTCATTGTATCCCAGTTTGGAATGACATATTTTCCTAGCCCCATAAACCATCTCAAGGCTGCATCCATGAGAGTGGCAAGAAAGGGTTTAAGCCTCTGAACATATGAAGTGTAGTCATAGCTCCTACATAGGATATCAAACTCAAACAAAAACGTATCTAGGTCCTCTGTCACTAGGCCATAGAAGACTGGTAATGTTGAAGGTGGAATGTTCTTTAGCACTGTAGCCCTTTGCTAATCAGTGATAGGAAACTCAAATGTTGATTTCTCTAGTGGATCCTCCATTGTAGCATCTGCTATGGTTCTAAAGGTCCCTTTTGTAGTTGTGGAAGAAGCTAATGAAGATGTAGAAGGTGTTGATGAAGAGGTAAGAACAAGTCCTTCTCCCTCAGCAATTTCTACTGTATAATTGATAAAGTCGGTAGTATCTTCTCTGTCCTTATAATTTGAAGGGAGGAATCTGCCTCAGTTGTCTCTCTGCCTCCGCATACAATGAATTTAGCTTTATATACTAGCGGTCCTGCACATTGTTAGTATAATTTCTAGTGTTTCTTGAAAAGTGAATCTATCAACCCTAATGTTGGAATCAAAATTTAAGCTATGAAAACATGTAAAATGAGCCTATGAAGGTAGCACCATCCTTGGCAATGGTGCCAAAAATGTAAAGGAAAACTAATGCATTGTAGACTTAACATAATTCAGAGGTAAACCTATCTGAACAATCCACCTGACATTATACTCCCACATTAAATTATCAACCAAGGAGTGTAAGCTTATGATGGCATTACACTGTATGTGCCTTTAGGGCTCATATTCTCCTAAACTATCTTATCCAAACCTACTCAGATTATTCTACTTTGCTGGAATTCACATAAATGCAAGAATAGTAAAAATAGTTACAGAATCTAGTAGCTATGGGTACCTTTAGAATAAGCTATAGATAACTGCTAGTAATAGGAAATTGCATAACTATTCCAAACCATTCAAAATGATAAGAAAACTAATGCTAACCTTTGGAGGACTTAAAATGGTCAAAGTATACATTTGTTCATGAATCACAACTATTGTAATTAATAATCAAAGTATTCTAATTAATTCACAATGTATTTATAAACTAATGGGAAAACAACTTTAACAAGAATGCATAAATGAATAAGAAAATGAATGAAGTGAAGATCAGTACCTTGAGTGGTCGGCTCAGGGGACTGACTCACTTAGCTGGAAATCAAATCTAATTTAGATACTCACTCATCCACATAACACCTAGTTCCATTCATTTCATATCATAAACAAAATCTCTTTCAGATTGTATTCGATAATGGCATTTTAACAAAACATGTCTGGATCTTCTAATATTAAATGAAAACAACAACTAAGTAACTGAATAACAAAGTAACTAACTTGACTCAGAGCTCATACCCCTAACTTATACAAAAATGGGAGAGTCTTATGCAACTACTAACTAACTACAATCATTAATCCATTCCTAGATATTAGGATACAGGGTTAAGATTGATTTATTAATTCTAACTGAACAAAGGAAGGAGAATCCTATTCAAATAAGAATTCTTATGCAATGGATCATATGAAAAACACACAGGCTATGTTTGGAACAAGTCTACTTCTTTTGCATTTATTCCTTTCCATAATGGTTCACGTTCAGCTTCCAGTTGCCTACACTTTTGGTGAATTGACTTCAACTTCCTTTAATCCTCCTGTTCTACAACTGGCTACAAATTCTCCTTTCCTTGATGCCACGTGCTTGCTACTGCACAAGAGTTAATCTACAAAACATATGCATGCAAATAAACTTCATAATTAAACCATAGAATCTCATCTATATTGCATGCATACTCATGTTTAAATCATTCAATTGATAAATACCATCACTATATTCCATATTAACAACATAGATTCAAGGTCTTGCAAAATATATAAAAAGACAGTATATCATGATGGTGATGTTTGAAAAGTATCTAGAAGATCATATGGAAAAGGTCTGAAAGCATATAAAAACAACATAAAAGAGGCCAATATTTCAACCCATGAGTTTTAACAAAATAATATGAACATTTTTTTTTGTCTCGTGGTCATAATAATAGGGAGCATAAAAGTTGTTTCTAGCCAGCAAATATTGCATTTAGTTTATGGCTATTACAATATAAGAATTTGTTATAACAAAAGATTAAAATATATCTTATCAAATATAGTGAAAAGTGTTTATTGGTTGGAAATAATTTGTTGGAAAATGCACCCATGGGTAACAGGAAGTCTATTGTGAAGCCTATTATCTCTACCTTTATTAATATGCTGTTGGAATTATTTTCTCAATATAATGACAACAAATATTAGTAAATACATTCTAATATTTATTATTCACGTATTTTATCTAATTACAAAATTAAATATTACTTATATATATTTAATCATATGCAGCATAAAGGTGGTAAAATGATATGGAATGGTATAAAAATGGAATATGAAAATGGGTATTAAGGCATACAAAAAAGATTAAAATATGGCATAAAATGGAATTGTTGATGTGTAAAATTACGTAGGTTCCAACACCAACATGGGAAGTTTCAGGAATGTGGGACTTGCTACCTGAAACAACCTCCATATTTTAAAGAAGCTGGCTCTTCTCTATCTTAAATGGGTCTTGGGGAAAAGGGGAGAAACTAACAGAATTACAGATACAATGAAAGCAAATCTATCTATGGTGATGCGCCTGAATAAAGTGTTTTTCTCGACTAAGCATAGTGAAGCTACCGTCAAGATTTAGTCTCTTTAAAGAGCAGATGCTGCATGATTAATATAACAGATAAAATGAATAAAATCAAAGGCTCACAACGAGACAATTTTTAATGAAATAGAAAATATCAACCGAGGCACAGAACTTAGTCTTTCTCATTAATTTTCTAGCAACATAAGAGGCACAGATACATGCACAGTTACATTAACCTTCTGAATCAAAAGCAAGGAAATAAAGGAAAATGATATTCACTGATCAAAGCAAAAGTCTCCAACTTCTCTCTTAAATCTCTGACATAAAATATCAGTAGCAAAACTATCTTCGAATGAATCTAGAATTCTAACTTTGAACCGAACTCTTTTCTCATTACAAATGTTACATATTTATAGCATGAGATCAACTCTTAAATTTTCTGCAATAGTCAAATCCCAACGGCCCAACCAAACTGGAAGGAACTGGAAGTCTCTGACAATTGAAGATCTTTAAAATCTGCTATAGTTACTCCTTCTGCAAGCTCATTAGCTATTACAAAATAGATGTGGTATACATCCTCTGACTCAGGAACAGACACTTGGCGACCTCCACATTCCTTAGAAACAAAAGACTTCATGACAGATGGCAGCATCCGTGTCAAAGTTTGAAACTCCTTCGTTCCTCAGAAATAAATAGGAAACTGACACTTGGCAGCTTCCACAGCACTTAGAAACATATACGTGGCTCTATCCGCTGCTTTGATACTTTACTGTTTCTTTGTATTCGAGAGGGCTCCACCTGTGACATCTATCACGATCCGTAGCAACTAGAACTTTAAGACATAAGAAATGGGACCCACAACCCTCCGTTTAGTAGCTTTCAAAAGAAAGAAATAGGGACAGGTGGCACCTTCCGCACTCACAACAGCTGAGACGTGGCACTTTCTGCACTACTTCTTGAAACATTTGAAACCCTTTGAGACTCACGTGGAGGTTGACACATGTCAAGCTTCGCATAAGTTGAGAAACATTTATTATCGTCAGAGGAAAAGTTAGAAAGCTTTTACTTAGGTGCCGCATCTAGCACATGGCACATTCTACTGCTCTTAAGACTCTACACCAGGACCCACCTCCATCTTTACTTAGCATCAAAGCAAATAGGAACTATAACGCGAAAGCTGACACTTGGCTGCTTCCGCGACAACCATAAAAGACACATGGCACCATCCGCGCTCATACCGAAGCTTTAAGGGAGTCCCTCTGCTGATGACACATGTCGCCTTCTGCAACTAGGAACTTAAAACAGAATAGAAACATCTTCCACTATGTGGCACGCTCTGCATTAAAGCTATAACTTAGAAACAAAATGTGGCTTGAAACTAGGCTTGACACTTGGCGACCCCCGTGGCTCTGGCAAAATGAAAACCTTCGCGAAAAACCTCATGGCCATTTTTAGACACAAACTGTAACCTGATAAAAACCGCTGATACACTGAGACTGATACAAAATGTAGAGTCTTATACTTTACAGTTCTTGGCGACCCCTAGGACTTTTGAGCCTGCTCAAAAAATAACCCAAAATTGTGGCAAAAATGTGTATTTAAAATACAATGTAGGGTCACAGATTCTGCAAGGTTGTCTGGTAAATAGACCATTCGGAGTCAGAGAGTCTTTGCTTATTCTGTAAATCTTGGAAGGCAAAATCAAGATTTATAATATCCTTGTGGGAGAAAGTCTGCAAAATTTGAACTACGGCCTTTAATTTAAACTCCAATTGGGCCATAGGAATCAAGACAGCTTCTACTTCCTGTACTGATGAGGAATCACTCAAACCTTGAAAAACTGATTGATCATTTTGCTTTGTTAATAGTAGGGTCTTGATCTCATCAATCATCAATATAGTATTATTATCGGGAAATGGTGAGGGAGGACCCAGCTGCACCAAATCCTCAATGTGTCTCTTCATGTCTTTGACTCCTTCACAATATCTAGGAGCTCCTGGTAGTTTGTGGTAGCTGAATTGCAACTGAGAACTTCATTTACCCTCTTTGCAGTTATCATTCTATCACTGATCCCTGCTGCTAACAATATTTCATCTGTTGTGTCATATACCTTCTTTAGCAACAGTTGAGAGTCAGAAACTCTCAGAGAAATAGTAGACAGAGTGGCCTGAATTGAAGTTTCCACTTTCTCACACAATTGTTGTGCATTTAATAGGAATGTCAATGAGGGCTTTAGATGGACAATCTCCTTAGAGATTCGTTTCCATACTGACACATATAGCTCTTTGACCAAATTTAGGATTCCAGCATTCTGGGGCCTGTTAGCTAACTCAAGTGTTAGCTGTTTTGTCATTTGTTGCTCTGCTAGGAGTTGAGCCTGTATTGTAGCAGCATCATTCTGCTCACTTAGCAACTTTTGCTAAAACTATGTGACTTGTTGCAATTTATCTTGATAGCTCTTCTCCAATGTGGCCTTTTCTTTCCTGAAAATAGTTACTGCAGCTTTCTCCTGTGCTAACTCCATTTTCAGAGAAGCATTTTGGGCCTGATTTGTCTGATGAATATGACCGGAAATAGTATTTTGCAACTGTTTATTTAGATTCTCTATTTCATCTTCTCTAGATTTCAACTCTGTAGCAAGGTTGCTACTATTTGCCTTTTCTTGAGCTAAGTCATTTTCAACCTTCTGCAACTTCTTGGACACTTTCAAGTAGTTGGTTGCAACAACAGAAGTGGTTTCATTGAGTAGCTCAACCCTATCTTGTGGTCTGAATAGTGACATATCCATGGCTACTGCATTCATTGCAAAGTCCTGAGGCTACATCTGCTCATTTGGCTTTACCACATTTGGGGACAAATGTGTGACAGTTAATTGTTGTTGAATTGGGTCAAAGAGAGACCTCATGTGTGGCACAACTAGGCTTTTATTTTCTTTCTTTCTTTCTTATCCATCCTGGCTTCTCTAGCCTTCTTTGATGTATCAGCCTGAGCTTGGAAAGTGGGAGGAGAGGCAATGAAACGCCCAGCAAAGGGATGACCCTGAGGTAAACCATAAGGTATAGCCAATGATTGTTGGCTAGGCGAAATTTGGGGAGGGGCTCGTTTTGGAACAGAGGGGGAAAAGAATGGCAATGAAGGGGCCTGTGAAGACATGGCCTGAGGACTAGCAATTGGGGCAAGTGTAGATATAGGCATAGCAGAGGTGGTAGGGGATACTAATGTTTGGCCAGTTGGGATTGCCACCCCTATGGTAGAAGAATAAGACAGAGAGGAAAAAGGAGAAGAAATACTTACCTGGGGAGCAACAGATGTGATTGGTATTTGCTGTAGTAGGGGTTCTACTTCTTCATCTGACTCTGGGGGTAGGTTTAGTTTTCTATGCTTCCTTAGCCTTTCTTCTTCTTGCTCCTCTAACTCCTTCTCTACAACATTGACCACTACTGATGGTGGTAATGATACAAAACTGGAAGCCACAGTAACTAAAACTGATGGAGTCCCTCTAGTTGGTGATGACACCACACCCTTTTGTTTCTCTAGAGTACTGAGAGATTGGGGCCAAGAAGATACAAGGGAAGTTGATGAGGCTTGTCTTGTTGCTTGCACTGTATGAGTTGACTCAGCCTTCTCTTCAGACTCTTCACCCTTTTTGTGAATTCTTCTTGTATCAAGGCTAGAAACTAGAGAGGGATGCCACTCATCCTAGATAGACTCCCATCTTTCATCAGTATCAACATTTCTAAATGAATGGGTAATCTCTGAGATCTCTTGCCTATACTTCTAATACGCCTCAATTTTCTCTGGCTTCCATTCTTTATTTTTTAATGCTTTCTTTAAACCAGTACCTATTCTAACCTTAAGGTCAAAAGCCTTCTGTTTAACATAAAAGGTCTCCCATGGCATGGGTCCCTCATAAGGCAAACCTGCTAGTTCCACATATATGTCAGGGTTATCTTCCCTAGGGTTTCTTCTATCCTGCCAAAAGGGCCGACCCTCATGTATTATTTTAGCTCCAACTTTGTTGCTTCTAACCCAAGAGGCTATAAAACTGTTTGGGTCATACTTCCATTTGTCTTCAATAATGAAGAATCCCAAGACAGCTAACTTTCGTAGCAATAGATGTTCAACATCTCTGACCTCCAAGGCCATGTTCTTTCTGATCCATGGGATATCATACATTTTCTTCTTCTTCCTCTTGGTGCCATACTCATTATCAACCACAGATACTTGTCGGGTTACTTCTAGAAACGTTACCCTAGGGGTCAAAATCTTAGGTAGCAGCATACGTTCCCCATTGAAACCATGGACCCTAATGATAGTATTTTGGGCCCAAAAGAAATAATCACATGGGATTGGGAAATTGGTCATGAAACCCCTAATGCTCTGTGTCAGCCTATGTTCTACAGGTTCAGGGCTCAAATTGCAAAATGCAGGGGCAACAAAGAGTTCCCAAAACTCATAAGGGTCTGACACCTCAGATAGCACATGTGTCCATGTAGACACAGGAATAGTTCTATTTTACCCAAAATCTAGGTCATACATGTTCAATTGCATGTATTCTACAAAAATATTGTGGTTCTGATATAACATTAAATGAAACAAATAAGTGGAATACTTGAAAACTCCTTTGGATTTGAAATTAACAAGCTGTTCGATCATGGAATAGGCAATTTGTTCTGAAAAGTCCAATCGGTATTCCTGGGACTTATCCACAGTCTTTAGCTTGAAGAGGATAGCAATTTGCCAGTTGTAGACTATAATGTCTTCCTTCATCCCCAAAATAAAAGCCATCATTGACAGTGCCTCTTGATTGGCCTGGCTGAATTGTGCCCTTCCTATAGGTAATGTGGGCATCTGTGTATTCTCCTCTGGCAACTACAACTCTGAGTTGAGAAACCTAAGCTGGTTATTGACATTTGACCATGTCTTTTGCATTTTGGCAATAGTGGGAAATGTGGCCATTTGATCATGATACAAGGCCAGCATGTCTCTTATAGCTTTGGGTGTAATTTGCACCATAAAGGGACCCTGTTGTATGGTGCTTGAGGGGGCATGAAAAAGATCCGCACATATATCAATTAGGTCAGGACATAGATGCACACTTGGGACCATGAACTGCACCAACTGTGCGGTCCAATTCTCATTCCAAAAGTTTTAGACTCCCCTTTCTTTGCCTTCTGGATGCATCTCTAGTGTGCTCCTTCATGGAGAGCCTTAGTAGATTTTTCAAGGGCTAGGTCGAAGATACCATCTGCAAAGTCCTTAACCTTCTCTGGGTTGGCCGAATACCCTACCTCGGGAACCCTCATCCTTGGATAGGTTCTCTTAGGCTGTGCAGGTGCCGAGGCGTATGATTTACTGCTTAGAAGTCTGTTAATTGACTTAGATCTTGAGTCCCTCCTAAGAAGACTATGCTTCAGACACCATGTTTGTGTCTGCGGGGAGAATGTGGGTGATTTGACACAGTAACGGATGGAATTGCCACTGGAAAACACACAGCTGAAACCACTTGCTAGGGATGGGAATTTGTAGGGGATTGCTAGGGGTTCAAAGCAGAGAGACAGAACAAAATGAGAGCCACAGTTAAGGTTTAACTCCTATTAATGTGACTTTTAATGACACATCATGCCTTATAAATGGCATTAACGCCAAGAAACCATTAGTGTCAGACATGTTACGGAAGTGGCTGCAAAAGTGTGTACTTTCAAGGATTTTGGGGATTGGAGATAACCTTAATGAATGCAAGATTTCCAAAAAAAGAAGGGGCTTGCGCTGATGACACGTGTTCACAGAACACTTATTTAAAAGAAAAGCGGGAAAAGAAAGCGAGAAAAAAGGAAAAACAATAAAGGGAAACTAACTAACTATAGTACATAGGAGACACTGCTTAATTAAAATGCTTCAGATAGATCCCATTCATAGGAATCTCTTCAGGTTCACCTTCCATTATTTCAAGCTCAAAAGAATTTTGTTGCTTACAGGAACGGATCTTGTAAGGGCCAATCCACATTGATTCAAATTTACTATGTCGACCTGGCTTAGCAGCTCTTTGATCCCATTTCAACACTATTGAGCCAACTTCAAAATGGGGATTTGAAGCTTTCTTGTCAAAAGAGTCTTTGATTATTTTCTGATGTTTCATCAGTGAGTCATGTGCCTTTTCTCTTTTCTCTTGCACTTATAGTAGTTCAGCAAGTCTGACTTGCATGGGACCATTCTCTTCAATCTCAATTTGTTTCAATAATTGTAGAGCAGGAATCTCTAAACTTAGTGGCATTACAGCTGGCTTACCATAGACTAATTCATACGGAGACATCTTTGTCACTTATTTCGGTGTGATTCTGTTAGCCCATAATGCTGTATTAAGTAGTCTGTGCCACTCTCTATGATAGTTGGTCCCTATCCTTTTAATGAGTCTGATCAGGTTCTTGTTAGTAGATTCTACCCGACCATTACCCTGAGGGTAATAATTTGAAGAAGTTCTCAAATAAATTCCATACCTTAATGCAAACTTAGATATTTTTGTTCCCAAAAAGGCCGTAGCATTATCTGATATTATGGTACGAGGAGGACCAAAATGAGCAGTAATACCCTCCAGAAAGTCTAATATTACCTTTTCTATTGCTTCCTTGAGTGGTACTGCTTCACTCCATCTAGTGAAGTAATCTGTGGTAGTTAGGATCCATTTGTGTCCCATACATGACACTAGATTGATCATACTAATGAAATCTAGAACCCATTGGGCAAAGGGTTCATCCACAATTATGGGGCTTAGTGGCATTGCTGCATTTCTTCTTTTCCCTGTATAAAACTGACAAGACTGGCACTCTTTAACCAGCTGATAATAGTCTATAAATAAAGTGGGCTAGGAATATCCTACTTGAGTTATTTTTATTGCAGTGGTCCTTGCTGAAAAGTGTCCACTTGAGGCTCCATGATGCAGTTCATGTAGTATTCTTTGGGCTTCATCTTTCTCTATGCATCGTAATAGTATACCATCAGTATTTCTTCTGAAAAGAACGTGGTCAATTAATACAAAATGGGTCCCTTGCTGTCTATAGTATCTTCTTTTATCATGGGAGAACTAATTTGGGAAAACCCCATATTTCATAAATTGTATTCTATTTGTGACCCAGGAATCTTGATCAACTTCTTGTATCTTCAATACATTTTCTCTTTCTGTTTCTTCTGTCATCATTCTCTCCACGTCTTGAGCCATATATTGGCACAATCCTTTGCCCCTTACTAACTTAGTAGGTCTGACCTCCACATCATATTCAAGGATCTTTGTTATCCAGTTAGCTCTTTTCTTAGTGATCTCACCTTCCATAACATATTCTCTTACACTAGGATGGGCCACTAATATCAGAATCTTATTCCTTGTGACCATATGTCTGAATTTCTTAAGGGCTTTTACCAGGGCATATGCTTGCTTTTCCATGAAATTGTATCTAGCCTCATACTCCCTAAGAGTTCTAGAGAAAAAAGCTATTGGATGTTCTCCTTGTTGATCATCTTTCTGAGTTAAGACAGTAGCAACACTGAATTCTCCTCCATACACATACATTATGAAAGGCTTAGAGAAGTCTGGGTTTTTGAGTACTGGGGCTGTCGAAATGGCTCTTTTGATCTCTTCAAAAGCTTGTCTCCCTTCTGCAGTCTATTTGAAAACCAGGTCCTTCTTTAGCAACAGTGTCATAGGTCTTATCAGGCCTGCAAAGTCAGATATGAAGTGGCTGACAAAGTTGATCTTCCCCAAGAAAGACTAAACTGCTTTCTTATTAATAGGTAGAGATAGGTTCATTATGGCAGTGACTCTCTCTGGGTCAATAGAGACTCCTTCTTTTGACACTATATGCCCTAATAGTTTACGCTGGGGTACTGCAAAGATACACTTCTTTGGATTCAGGGATATTCCAAACTCTTAACACTTCTTAAAGACAGCTTCTAAATGATCAAAATGATCTACAACATTTTTAGAGAAGATAGTGAGGTCATCTAGATAAATCAGGATGATTTTGTTTATTAGTTCACCAAATGCTACATCCATTGCCCTCTGAAAAGTAGCTCCAGCATTTGAGAGGCCAAAAGGCATCTTTGCATATGCAAATGTTCCCCATTTGGTAGTGAATGTAGTCTTATGTTGGTCTTCATCAGCCAACCAAATCTGATTGTATCTAGAGAAACCATCCAACAAGGAAAATCTCTCTGATCTAGCCACAGTTTGTAAAATTTGTTTCATAGAGGGCAGGGGATAATGATCTTTCAAAGATGCTCTATTTAGATCCCTGAAATCTACATAGGGTCTTATTTCACCATTCTTTTTTCTTATTGGCACTAGATCTAATACCCAGGTTGAATGTTTGATTGGAATAATAATCTTTGATTCTAAGAGCTTTTGCAACTCATCCACCATCAGAGGTTCAATCCTAGGATTCACTGGCCTTTGCTTCTGTCTAACTGGTTTAGATCCTTCAGTCATCTCTATGGTATGCTAGATGATGTATCTATTGTAACCATGGAGGTCTTCATAGGTCCAGGCAATCACCCTATCATATTTTCCACATAGATAAATCAATCTTTCCCTTTCCTGCTGGGTTGTAGAATTGCCAATCTTCAACTTTCTTCCTTCACTAACTTGGATTTCAGAATAATCCTCTTTATTTGCTTGAAACCTCTTCTTTTCTAGGCTTACATCTTCTAGGTCAAATAAGTTTTCTAAGGTAATTAGCCTTTTAGGGAGCTTATTTGACTTCAGTTGAATAATTTGGTCACCATATGCTTCTTCAATTTTAGGTTGCAACTGATCGGCAAATTCTCCTGACTGTTGCAAAAATGAAAGCACTTGGAAATCATTTTCAAAAACTTGCCAATTTTGGTCATTGTCTGGGATAGTTGGCCTCACTATGATTTTGACTAATTCATTATTGACTAGTAGATCAGTTACTGGATCAAATTGTGAACCAATCTGTGCCAGTCTATCTACCTCAGAGTTTTGGGCTCTAGGGATTACTTCGATATTAAAAGCTTCAAAACCATCTATTAGGTCCCAAATTCTATGCCTATAGGATCTCATTCTTACATTTTTGGCCACTGCCTTTTCTCTGATTTGCTTCACTACTAGTTCTGAATCTCCTCTGACTATTGAGTCCATGCACCAAGGATTCATACTCGGCATCATTTTCTTTATTCCTTTTTTCTTTGCCAACATGAGTCCATGCACCAAGTATTCATACTCGACATCATTATTGGTACAGGCAAACTGAAAGCGAATGGATCTTAAGATTTTCTCACCATTTGGGGTAGTAAGACAAACTCTTGCTCCAGCTCCATTCTTACTTCTAGCCCCATCAAAATTTAGAGTCCAGATTTCTGAGTCTTTTTCAGATTCTTCAGTCTGATTAGGCTCAGTCTAATTAGGCTCTTCCTTTAAAACATTTGGGATCTCTTGGTCTTCTTCAAATATGACATAAGTGCCTAAACTAGTAGAGTCATAATTTCCATAGGGATCACTTTGCATCATAGTCAATAACTGATTATTCTCTTCTTCCTGTTGATCATATTCAGTCCAGTCACCTAACTCTTCAACAAAGATTCTCTCCTCTTTATTTAGCATAGCATGGGCTACTTCTAGTTTTGGTGTGGGTTCATTTGTAATATGGTCCTTTGATAATGGCTCGGATAGTATTTTCATCTTTGTCCCATATTTGTTTCTCAGAATGAGGTGTGACCAATCTAGGGACATGTAACCTCCTATCTTAGCTGTGAAGTCTCTGTATAAACATAGACCAAATACAGGAGGAATGTCTATGACTACCACATCCTAGTTTACAATTATATTGGGGCAAGTATATAATTGCAATGGGAATTGTTTAATTTCAACTATTGTTTGCACAAATTTCCCATCCAATTGCATAACTCCTCTTGTAAGTGGCTCATATTTTATCTTCAAAGAATCTGCTATTTGCTTTGGCATTACTGTAGTACTAGCCCCAGAGTCTATCATCGCATTATGCAATAGTTTCTTCCCAACTATCAGAGTTAAATAAAAGGGATCTAGTTTAGATTTACCTACCTCAGATGCATTATTCAATAGGGCTGCTGTCTGTAGAGGTACAGTATCTTTGGGCTGCGGTTTTTCTTTATCAGTAGATCCTCCTTTAGCACCAGTGTGTTTAGGAATTTCTTGGCCTTGCAGAGCCTCTTGCAATAGTGTCTTTTGCTCAGGAATTGCTAACATGTCCCAGATTGATACATGTGCTGGAGTTCTTTTTAGCTAATCCACCACATTCATGTTAGGGTTAGCCGGCAGAAGATATCAATTAAATGCAAATAAAGATTAAACAGAGGAATGGAAATACATAGAAAATAATAATAGCGAGAGACAAGTTTTAACGCGGTTCACCCAAACTCGGGCTACATCCACCAAACAGAGAGTCCAATATTATTATCCAGTAAATCAAACCGATTACAATCAATAATCCCTGCAACTCAATATGGCTACAAAATGCTACAATACAATATATCAAAACCCTAACCCTTAGCCGCTTTTTATCAAGCTTTTTGTTAGTTACAAAAATAGGGTTTTCTTATGTCGGTCAATGAAAAATTAACTCCCGATGCATTATGAAATAATAAAAAACCGTCTTGGGGGCATTGCCCCCAAACCCCCGCAAGGGGCGCTGCCCCTTGACCCCGTAGGAATTTGGGGGGAAACCGCGCTGATAAAAGTAGGGTAAATATAACATCTGAGTCTGATTAGGCTCCATATAACAACAATTCACCAATCCTAATGCTTGGGTCTTTGGATAATAAGGGTACCTCAACTTCTCTAGAATTTTCCCTGAAGCTACTTGATTCTGCATAGGCTGGGGCATTTCTTTCCTAGAAACTGTATTATGATGACTCTGAAATGGAGGAGCTCCCATGTTCTCATTATTAGTGACTTCAAGTTGTTCCATCATTCTCCTCTTTGCTCTGGTATAGTAGTCTGATTGTACCAATGGCTTCTTGGAAGTAGATGTTTCATTCAAGAACACTGACTCTTCATCTTCAATCCATGAAAATAAAGCATGCTCAGGGGCTATTTCCTCTTCCTGTTGTAAGGACATTCCTTGCATCTGGGCCACCAGGACTGCATTTTGTACACCAGGAGACTGATATTGTGAAGTGTTAGAAGTTGCAAATTGTCCTTCTAATCCTCTTTGTTCTGCTATCTTTTGCTGTAAATTTCCTCTGGGGTAGTCTTTGGGCATATGGGCATTGTTGCAAGGAAAACACCAAGCATTTGTGCCATCTACAAAATTATTTTTCCTTGAAACAATTTCCCTATTGGGATTAGGAGGAACAGCCTGTAAGGGTGTAGGGACTGTGACTAACTGGCTGGATGGCTAAGGATTAGCTTGCCTTGGAGGGCCTTGATATTGATTTGGCTGAAAGGGAGGTCTATTTCCTTGATAACCTTGATAAGGGGGTTTTGGATAAGGATTTTGTTGTCTGTTTAGGTTAATTATTTCATTTGAGAAGGTTCTTAAGATGTTCTTGACATCATCCATTTCTGATGATTGAATAGGGGCAGTTACTTTAGCAGGTTGCTGAGGAAAAGAATACATAGACACAGGTGGGGTTGTAGGATTAGGATCTTCTTGAGGCAATGGTAAGGTAATTTCTGGGAACATGGGCATAGAAGGCCTTGGGGGAAACTTTCTAGCATCTATTAAGTTGTTTTCAGCTTTGACTGCCAACTCATAAGCTTCTGGTAGTGTCTGACCTCCAAGAGACTGAATCATCACTGATATATCTGAGTTTAGAGCCTTAAGATAAAGCACAATAGCCATACCTGGTAATGGCCTTATTGTAGCAGGAATCCTCTCCCAAGTCTTTTGAAACCTTGAATTAAAATCATTCATAGCTTCTTGTGGTGCCCTTTTGATAGTGATCAATTGTTGCAGCAAAGAAGATTTATCACCCTTTTCTTTAAATCTTTCAAAGAAAGCATCGCCAAGCTGATCCCATGTAGAGATTGTGTTTGGGGTTAGAGATCTATACCAGTCCAGAGCCTTCCCTTTGAAAGAAGCTTCTAATAGTCTTATAGCCACATTTTGTTGAGTGATTACATGCATTTCATAGACATCAGATACATCCTGCAAGTGCTCCTCAGGTGTCTTAAAATCTTCCCCACTGAACGTAGGCAGACCTTTCAGAGCATTGGCTGGAATAGCATCCCAAGTAGCTGGTGGTATTGGGAGAATCAGAGGACTGCCAATGTTCCAATTTGCATAATTCCTTGGGGCTATAGGTGCTCCCATGTTTACTCTTGATGCTACCACAAATTGATTCACTCTTCTCCTTGGATTAGCTACTAGTGGTGACAAAAGAATGCCTAGATTAGCAGCAGATTGAGCTCTTGTAATATGTCCATAGCTAAAATATCAACTGAAGTACAGAACTTAGTCTTTCTCATTAATTTTCCAGCAGCATAAGAGGCACAGATACATGCACAGTTACATTAACCTTCTGAATCAAAAGCAACGAAATAAAGGCAAATGATATTCACTGATCAAAGCAAAAGTCTCCAACTTCTCTCTTAAATCTCTAACAGAAAATATTAGTAGCAAAACTATCTCTGAATGAATCTAGAATTTTAACTTTGAACCGAACTCTTTTCTCATTACAAATGTTACATATTTATAGCATGCGATCAACTCTTAGATATTTTGCAATAGTCAAATCCCAACGGCCCAACTGAACTGGAGGTAACTGGAAGTCTCTGATAGTTGAAGATCTTTAAAATCTACAACAGTTACTCCTTCTGCAAGCTCATTAGCTGTTACAAAACATTTGTGGCATACATCCTCTGACTCAAGAATAGACACTTAGTGACCTCTGCATTCCTTAGAAACAAAAGACTTCATGACAGATGGCAGCATCTGCGTCAAAGTTTGAAATTCCTTTGTTCCTCAGAAATAAACAGGAAACTAACACTTGGCAGCTTCTGCAACACTTAGAAACATATACGTGCTCTATCCGCTACTTTGATACTTTACTGTGTCGTTGTATTTGGGAGGGCTTCACCTGTGACATCTGTCACGATCCACAGCAACTAGAACTTTAAGACATATAAGAAATGGGACCCACAACCCTCCGTTTAGTAGCTTTCAAAAGAAAGAAATAGGGACAGGTGGTGCCTTTCGCGCTCACAACAACAGAGACGTGGCGCTTTCCGCGCTACTTCTTAAAACATTTGAAACCCTTTGAGACTCACTCAGAGGTTAACACATGTTAGGCTCCGCATGAGTTGAGAAACATTTATTATCGTCAGAGGAAAAGTTAGAAAGCTTTTACTTAGGCACTGCATCCACCATGTGGCACATTCCGCTGCTCTTAAGACTCTACACCTGGACTCACCTCCATCTTTACTTAGCATCAAAGAAAATAGAAACTATAACCTGGAAGCTGACACTTGGTGGCTTCCGCAACAACCATAAAAGACACATGGCACTGTCTGCGCTCATACCAAAACTTTAAGGGAGTCCCTCTGCTGATGACACGTGTCACCTTCCACAGCTAGGAACTTAAACTAGAATAGAAACATCTTCCACTACGTGGCACGCTCCGTGTTAAAGCTATAACTTATAAACAAAATGCGGCTTGAAACTGGGCTTGACACTTGGCGACCCCCGTGGCTCTGGCAAAATGAAAACCTTCACGAAAACCCTCGCGAAAAACCTTGCAGCCATTTTCAGACACAAACTGTAACCTGATAAAAACTGCTGATACACTGAGACTGATACAAAATGTAGAGTCTTATACTCTATAGGAACATGAATGGATCTCATCACCATCAAATGCCCTCCAATAATACACATCATCGATCAATACATGCCTTGTGGCGAGGATATGTAAACACCTTTTTCCCAATGGAGTCATGTTATCTGGGTAAGTTTTGTTTGCTAGATAGCTCAAGATATCTCTATACCAATATGAAGTAGCGTATTTCTCAAGATCGATTACATAAATCTCTTTGTCAGGGAAGTCTTCATTTATGGGCTCCTCTTGAGGAGTTGAGTTGTCTACCAACCAATCTGATATTACTTGTCCTTTGATTGATTTTTTATTGACATATGTTAGTTCAAACTCACTTAATAATGTCACAAATTGCCCTGCCCTTCTTGACAACATTGGTTGGTTTAGGAATGTTCTCAACTATTCAAATCATATAATTACTCTAGTTTCTTGGTTCAACATGTAATGTTGAAGTCTTTGACTTGCAAAAACTATGGCCAAACACTCCTTTTCAGCTTGAGTGTAGTTCTTCTCATACTCCAACAAGGTTCGACTTATGAAGTATATTGCTCTTTCTCTTCCATCATCATATTCTTAAGCCAACATGTAGGCTACGAAAATGTTGGTGGCTCTAAAATACAAGATGAAAGGCTTATCATGCCTTGGCAACATTAGTGTAGGTAGAGTCAAAAAGAATTTCTTTACTTGCTTGAACACGTTTTGACAATCTATTGTCCAAGATATGCCAACTTGTTTTTTCAATAGCTGATTAATTGGGTGATTCTTGAAAGTCATATCTAGTATGAAATGCCTAATCACACCCAATTGTCCCAAGAAAGTCCTTACCACTATCTCATTAGTAGGTGGAGTGGCATTTAGAATTTATTTAACTTTGGCTAGATCCACATCTATTCCTCTTTGTGAAATAATGAAATCCAACAACTTGCATGTTGTAACCTTAAAGACACTTTTTAGGATTTAGTCTTACTTTGTACTCTCGTAGTCTATTGAAAATTTTGTGAAGATCCTCTATGTGCATTGATCTTTCTTTAGATTTTGTTAGGAGATTATCAACATATGTTTCCACTATTTTGTGAATGTAATCGTGGAAGATGTGTGTCATTGCTCTTTGATAGATAGCCCTCGCATTTTTCAGCCCAAACAACATAACCACATAGTAAAAGGTTCCCCAAGGGGTTGTGGATGTCATCTTATTTTGATCTACTTCTAAGATATTTATTTGATTGTATCTCGAGAACCCATCCATGAGGGAGATCACTTCATACCCTATGGTTGAATCGACAATTTGATCGATGGATGGTAAGAAGAAGTCATCTTTTGACAAACTTGGTTTATATCCCTAAAATCGAGACATATTCAAAATTTTCCATTCTTCTTTAAAATCGGGACAATGTTTGACACCCAATTTGAATAATCTACTGGTTTGATAAAAGCTACATTCAATAATTTCTTCAATTCTTCCTTTACCATCTTAGACACCTGAGGTTTTATGGGGCTCAATTTTTACTTTATGGGTTTTGCGTCAGGCTTCGTTACTAAATTATGCACCATGATTTTTGGGTCTAGCCTAGGCATGTCTTAATATGTCCAAGCAAAGACATCTAAGTATTCAATAAGAAACTTGGTGTACTCTTCCAATTCTTTATCATCTAACTCTCCTCCAAATTTCAACATTCTTGGATTTTCTGAGGCTCCTACATTGACATCAATGGTGTCTCCTATTGGTGATGAATGTCCCTCTTTGAATTTTTGATGCGTAGGTGGTAAATCTAAATTTTTCTCAATCTAGAAGATCTCTTCCTTGCTTCCAAAATAATCATCTAGACGAGGAAGGAGCATGTAACCTTTCTTATGGTACACTTTTGGAAACCCATCATAAGCATGTAAATATTCTAGGATGGCTTCATCGTTCTCAGCATCTTGAGTTGGCTTTTCCACTTGGTTTGTGACATAGTCTAAAATGTTTGGTAACTCTTCACTTTCCAATAATGTTTCTCCCTGGATTGACACAATGAACTCTAAATTATGGAGTTGAGCATGGGGTGAGAATAGAGTAGCCGATGTGGCCATTGAGTCTGTGACTTGGTTTTCTTCCTTGGGTATGGTTCTTATGGAGAAGAAGTCAAAGAATTGGACCAACTTTCTAATGGTTTCTTTGTATGGTCGTAGTCGTTCTGATTTTGTTTCATAGTTTTCTATGACTTGGTTGATTACTATTATGGAGTAATGTTGGGTGAATATTTTGTCTTCAACTAACTGAAGGCAAAATGGTTATATCGACCATAGTGTAATGAGATAAATCTCTCCTCTTAGCAAGGGGAGGTTCCCTATCAACTATCACAAACTTATTTAAACTAAATACTAACTTAGGGGTGATACCATATCATCCATTTCTCTTTTTTCAGAAATGATGTTTACAAAATGAAAGAGCACTTTCTCGATACAAATTTGAATAACCAAGAAACCCATGAGAGCACAAAGTCTATCGTTGCTTCTTTTATTGATTTATAACTTAGAACCAAGTAGGATAAGGTGCAACTCAAAGTCTTCACCGAATGCTACGATAAAACATATGATAACAAAAGATAATAGTAGTTCAAATCCTTTCCAATATCTTTTACTTCAAAACACAAAATCACAAACTAAAGATAATTGTTGTAGCACAAAGTCTCTACAATCAACTTTAGAACATCTCCTAGATTATTCACACTCACACTACAATTTGATCAAGCAGATAAGATAGTATTAGGAATAGGACATAAGAACAATTTCCAATATGCTACAAGTTATTTCAACACAAAGATTGAATGCTCACTTGCTTTTCCATTCACTTGATAAAAGTTGATTTACAATTTGAACACAAAGTCTCAAAATGCTCTTCAATTTGGTAGAGTTTCTCTTCAATAACTAAAAGATAGATATTTACAATGGGGGTCCTCTTTATTTATAAGAGGAATCGAGAGCAAAAATAGGAAAAGAAAAAGTAACTATGACTTATTCAACAAAGGAGTCCTTTTTCATTTGGGACTTCCTATGTTTTTACATGTAATTACATATGAGAAAAGTACACATAAATATGTCCAAATTTATTTCAAAAGTACATCTGAAAAGTGGAAAATAAACTAAGTAATGGAAAAGCTGCTTCATCTTGTATTGCCTTCTTTCTTCATATGGAAATCATACATGATGAATGTTGCTTGCATCCCAAGACTATCTAGACTAACCGTGTTCTTGAAAGTCATCTAGGCTCTAACTATTGCATCTCTGACCGTGGTGACTGATTTTGTGTGACTAGTTAACTTTGCCTTCAGATTATCCAAAGTTACCTGATTGTCAAGAATATTATCCACGGAGGCCATTGAAAATGTTTTGTCCTCGAACTCTTTCCAAAACATATTTTCAAATTCTTGAATCATCTCTTTTATAGAAAGAAATTGGTTATCTTGTGACACTAGATTGCACGACAGCTCTTCCAATTTATGCAAAAGATTAACATCACACTGATCACTTAGTTTCCTTGTAGTTTCCAGGTCATTGATCAAATATTTTAGCACACTGCTCTGATATGTCAATGCCTCTTTGGTTTCAGTATAAGAATCCCTACTTGGAATGGCACCAATTGATATCAGAGTGCTTATTTTCAGCTTTCTCATCTCTACCCACTTATCAGGATTCTATTCTATACACTCAATATCTTGAGAAATAACATCAATCAAGTCATCAAGTTATGTTCTTTTTTTCTCCATTTTGTCTGTCTTCTCAGATAGCTCTATAAGCAGAGATATTCCTTGTGTGCACATCCTTTCCAAATATTCTTCAAGTACTCTTCCCTTAAGATGAGTCTTTTTAGCTTTTTGGATGATAGGGTCTTCTACAAAAACTGCCTCAGGAGTCACTGATTCTGAATTCAAAGTAATTTTCCTCACCACTGCAGTTAACTATTCAACCTTTGCTTTGTAATGATCCTTCATTTCTTTCTCTTTGTCAAACTTTTGAATTAGAATGTCCATTATTGACTGCATGTCAGTATTTGCACTTTCATGAATTATTTTGCCTAGCTCAACCCTATAAATAGAGTAATCATTCATACTAAAATTTTCTATGGTTGCATCCTGCGGAGGTCTTGCAATCTCTAGAAATTTCTGTCCCTTGTCTCTGAACATTCTTGAAAGAATCTTTGGCTTCTTTAGGGTCTTAGCTTTCGCAGGCACCAGCTTACTAAAATCAAAGTCATCTAGAGAGATGGCTTGTTTCTTCCTTTTTGGTGTATATGCTGACAACCACGGAGGAAGCACAAAAGTACTCACATTAGGATCTGTTCCCATTGTTGGTGTTACTAGAACTACACTTGCACTAGAAGTAGAAACAATTGGTGGAGTATTAGTAAAAATTGCACCTAAGACATTCACATTAGAGATCTACTCAGAATTCATTACAAAGTGATCAAATATAGAAGTATCCCCAATATCAAAAGATGAAGAGGACAAGCTAGGAATAGACTCTAAGGAATGAAGAACATCATCAAAAGTATTTTGAGGATTGTCAAAAATTGTTTTTGAAGGTGATGGAGATTCAGAAGAGGGGATATCAATGGCTGAAACAGACAGAGGAACTGAAATAGGTGTGTCAAGCAAAGGAGAAGAGACTCCCATTTCTTGTTGTACATTCTCTTGTGGAGACAAAACTTCCTCTCCTTGTTGATCTGTAGGTCTGTCTTCAACCTCCATTTCCTTGGTGGTTGGCTCTTTAGTATTCTATTTTTCAAGTTCCATATCTTCTATCTCAGACTCTTTCTCCATAGCCTTTGACTTCTTCGTCACAAATTTGATCCTAGGCTTATGTGGCTTGGAAGAAGAGGGAATGTCACTCTTGTTCTTCATCCTATTTTCCACCTTTTTACCTGTTTGTTCTTGAATTTTAGTCTCTGATCATGTAAGGAATTCTTTCAAAGCAATTCCCTTATTTGCTAACCACTTGTTGGTATTAGCCAGTATAGGTTCAAACCTTTTCCTCAGAGAGGTCAATTCTTTCTAAGACCATTGGATAGGAGGGAGAGGAGAACCAGCAACCTATTCAGTGTTATATCTATGATTAGTCAACTCTTCATCATCCACTAGGTCTTTAGGAATATTAGCCAATCCCAGATATTCTATCTGCTCTAGAGATAACCGGCTATAATCTAACTTTCTGATATATTCTTCTGTTCTCAAATCCACCCAAACGTCCTCAACCATAGGTTCATGAAATTGGGTCTTTCTCTTGATCTTGTCTTTCATGCCCCTATAATCAAACTTTGGCCTTTGTTTGAATTGTTTCATGGTTACTAGCTACATTTCAGTTTCCATGGCTCTAGCCTTTGTAGCAGTTGATACTAAAAACCTACTAATTTGAACTGGAAACCTGAAACCTAGTTTCTTGAGCTCCATTTTCTTATTATATATGACAATCATTTGTCTACATAATTCCATTAAAACAAGTTTGTTTGAGGGAAACCTTGGCAACATATAAGGATGACCTTGGAAAAAGCCAACTCTAAAATATGAGAAAGAAGGAAATTGTAAGAACATGCATCCATAATCATTCACTACTGACCAAGCTTCATTTGAAACTCTTCTTTGCACCAACTTAAGGTCAAAAATACATAAGAACAATGCAAAGAAAGCATCATTTACCCTCCTAAAGTGATGAATAGAACCCTTCAATGTCAATTGAGAATAGTACTGATACACAGGAATTACTCTCCTATCTCCTTTTGATGTCAGACCTGGAAAGATTCTCATGGAGGCTGCTATATACACTAGGTAAGAAGTCATATAGAATTTGAAGGTAGTGGATACCTTAGTCAATTTCTCGTGCAGAGCATTGCTGATTTGCTCTCCCCAAAAGATGGCTTGTTTACCTTGGAGTATTACCTTGATGAAAGGGTACATCCACTCATGAAAAAGTGAGGAAGAGGCCAATCCCCTTATCTTGCTAAGAAGAGTTATAAGATCACCAACTTCTACACAATCACTTCTAGGAAAACTCCTTGGCCACCTAGACAAGTTTGACCTTAAAGTCTTGAGCCATTTAGTATTGATTATCTTCTTAGCTTTCTCAGGATTTTTGTCATACTCTTTTTGTGCTTTAGCAAAATCTAGTTTTATAACTTCTGTAACAGTAGGGCACATGAAAAATTTATCAATGAATTTAGGATCTAATCTAATTATCACATTGCCATTTGCATCCATCACTACCCTAGTATCTCTATTATAAAACTGAGCACACTAAAGAACAAACTCTGTATTATGGGCTGCCACTGGGAAAGACAACACCAAATGAATGTTACTATCAATAATCTTCTTCATTACAGAACTAGGATTAGTGGACTTGGTTCTTTCCACAAATTCAGCCATGTCCACATGGCCAATCTCTGTATCCTGAATGTCATCGACATTGGAAATAACCGAGGTGATTGGAAAAACACCCTAATACTTATACTTCATTGCTTTCGATTTCTTCGGAGACAACTTAGTCATCTGAAAAAGCTATCACCAAAAGGATGTTGGTGAAGAGAGAAAATCTGCAGAAGGAGCTGCAACAAAAAGCCATGATCATGCAATTAGGGGAAATACTAGTAATCTAGGAAAATTGCATGAGTTAGGGTGGCCATTTTTACCGACCCTATAGGTAAGATAAAAAGAAAATGTATCAGCGGTAGAAATTACAGCTTTTGCATGTTGGAGTAAGTTTTATGTTCGGGTGGCAAATTTTGTTGACATTGCATGAGGTATGCCTTGCAAGTGTTTGAGCGATAAATTTTGCCGCTTTCGTAGGTTGATGTTTCAAGTTTTCTTTGTGTAAGGGACGCAAAATTCGTCACCAATACACCTCATGATATAGCTTCAAATGCTTAAGTGGCAATTTCCACCGACTTAGCATTTATCCACAAATTTATGGAAGAACTTAGAATGACAATTATCACTAACATTGCATAATACCTAAACATAACAAAACATGTTGGAGCGGCAATTGTTGCTGACTCAACATGTGCCATTATAGTTTTCAATGAACATGTTTTAAGGGGTAAAATTTTCCGTTTAAGCATGTAGAGATTAACTCTTCTCATGAGACGAATATCGGCAAACCCTTCCGACAAAATGTCGGGCAGAGAAAAACTAAGCAGAGACTAGGGTTTTACGAATGACTCAAAAAGAAAGAATATGCAAAATGAAGGACAATTTGCTTTGAACAACATTCGAACAATATAATTCCAAAAAGACATGAACAATTACTTCAACAAACAAGAAAAAGAAAAACCCTAGAAGGAAACAATAAAAAAAACAAAGGTTTAAAGACTTACCTGTCGAGAAGACCGAAACCCTAAATGTGACCTTGGTGACTTGAAATCCATTCAAATCCATGATCAACGCAATCGAGCAGTCTAATGAAGGTTTCGAGAATTGGTTGGGAGGCTTAGAGAAAAAGAAATAATGAAATAGAATGAGTTTACCCATTAAAAAGGTTAAAAATCAAGCTCTTAATGTTAACATGAGTGGCCATAAATGCCACTGAAATTCACAATCTTGACGATCTTACTCGGGTGGTGAAAATCGCTGACTTGACATGTGTTAACTAAAACGTAATGGCAGCAAAAAGTACCACCTATACACATTTACATTTTAGTGAAGAACATGTAACGGCGGCATAGTTCACCGCTCAGACATGTTAAACAAAAGACTATGTAAAAGCAGCAAATTTCACTAACACAACACAATTTTTAAAAAAGGATGCAAGAGCGGTGGATGCTGCCAACTTTGCACATAATGTTTCAAAATTTTACTAACACCCCAAAATGATCAAAATTGATATTTTGATCAGTTTGCAACCTAATCGATTTGCACAAACTTCGAGGAATCAATTTGAGGGAATGTCGCAAACTAGCTGAGGATGTCATATGACTTTGCACTAGGCCAAGAGAATCTTGTCTCGATTTGCGAACGTAGAGTGTAGACTATGAAACAGACAAGTTTCGTAGGGGTTGTCTACAAAAATGAGCATAGCTAATTTTGAGAACAAGTAAAAAGTGTCCACATGTCTTTTTACCTCCTTGTTTAGCTTCTAGGTCCCCTTGATTGTATTATACATTTAAAATGTTTCTCCTGATGCAAAATTGCCTGACATCGAGATGGAATTAGAATATGGGCCCCTTGTTTTAACTTATCCCAGACTTAAATGAGGCTAAAGGATTTGGGCAATACCGCCTAGGTCCCTCACTTTAGGTTGGGTATAATTTAAGTTTATGTTGGCTTAACACCTTTCTAAAGGTTTCTCCTTGTCGACTCTTTTGGTTTGAATTTACAATTGTGAGCGGGAAAGCACATATAAGTTTATTTTTGAGGTCATTATCAATTAGGGATGAAAAGACATAACTTGATATCTTGATTGAAGCAAGCAAGAGCATTCATTATGATTCTAGAGTAGATTTGTGTATTGGTATTATGTTTTGTTGCAGATATGGAGCTATCATCTATTCTTCCTTAGGAGTTTAAGGATCTTCATCATTATAAGGGTTCATCACATAGGTGATATCATTGTTTGTTTATCATCATTTTATCATTGATTTTAGCCTCTACCCCCACAAAGGCATGCACTCTTTATCAATCAACAGTGTTGGAAATCTTGAATTCTATCCTGGGATTTGACTGAGGCAAGTCCCTAACACCATAACCCCAAACCCCTTCTTATCTTCTTGTGTGTAGGTTATAGGAGTGAGATATGGAAAATTCAGAGCTACAAGAAGAGAGGGTGTAGAATAGGGTTTTGGGATTTGGAGATAGTTTCAGAATATTCCTTCACCAAGGACTTGGATGGTACCACCCATGTGCTTCTGCCTTTTCAGAGTTTAGATCTGGCTTCAAGACATCATTCAGAACAACTTTCCAATTCACACCTCCAATCGATTCCTTTAGTCAAGACCTGGGTGGTCCCACCTTGGTCCTTCGACACCTCTACTTTCAAGAGACAAGTTCTATTGTTCCCTTGATTAGCTCTATGCATTTAATTTCTAGGTTTTTGTTATATTTTATCTATTATAAGAAGATCATTGTAGAACTAGGGTTTCATGCATAGTTAACCTAGGGTTTGAGGAAAAGACAATTAAATCTGATCTGTCTATAGTATACATGAACACAAGGTTAGTAGCTGAGTCCTCCTTCATTTGGTAGTGATTTGGCTCAGCCTTGTCCTTTAATGCTATATGGAAAAGGGTTTGATCTAGTTTGCATTCTAGTTGTTACCATTCTCCATTTTCATATCAAACATTTTGGTGAACCCATAGCTTCAAGCATTTGCATCTTGCTAATTGTTCAAATCTGATCTTGCATTGATTTATTGCAAATTTATAAATATTCATTTGAAAATCTTGCATAATTTTGGAAAAAGTGCATTATTTAGGTCTTCAAAAGTTTGTATTTTGGTAAAGTTTTGCAGTAGTGTTTTAAAAATTCTCTTGCATGATCATATTGGTGGTACTTGATAAATGAATAGATCATATTATACATTGTTGTTCCAAGACATTTCATAATGGCATCTTCATGTTATTTCTCTAACATATCTTTGCATGCATATATCAAAGATCTTGAACATTTTTACAAATTCATTAATATGCATCCTTATGTTTTAGATATTGATATCTTTAAAGGCTCTTTATATGAAATCCTTGGTTGCATATCTGATTTTGATAGCTTCATAACCCTCATTGGTGAGCATCCTTCACTATTAGAAGATCTAACTGAAATCATCTCCATGAATAGTCATGAGAAAGAGGACCATGATGGCTCTTCTTCTATTTCCATGGATCTAGTGTCTAAGACATATGATGGTGACCTAGCTTTGCCTATTTCACCCTATGATTTGGATCCCTCTCCTAAAGTTGTTCTCACTTGTGAGGACATTTTGGTGCAAGAAGATGAAATCATTGATACATTCCTTAACATCATCCTACCCTATCTTCATTCCAATTCTCTCACTGTGAAAGATGAAGAATTAGTGGATGAAGAACCTACTCTCATAAAGGATCCTCCATGGGTAGATAATGAGTGTTCATTTAATAATATTAAATCTTCTATTAATAACATAATACATGAGGCTTCTATGGCTCATCTTATAGATCTCTCACCTTTGATTAAATGTTCAAGCACATTAGATATCACTAAGGAAGTGAAGACCCTTTATCTTCCTCCCTTGGTTGAATGTTCAAGTACCTTGGATATTTCTACGGATGCGAAGACCATGGATAGTCCTCCTTTGGTTGCATGTTCAAACCCCTTGGACATCACTAAAGATACAATCATCAACAATTCTCTTAACAACACTTTACCTTCCCTTCATTGCAATGCTCTCCCTTCAAAAGATGGAGCATTGGTGGACGAAGAAAGGTCTCTCACATTAAATCCCTTGGGGATGGATGTTGAGCTCAATCAAAATCTAGAAATCTTCACTAATCCTTTTCCTAAGCATAAGATCAACATGGTAGAACAACAAAATGAAATTGATCTTGAAGTTGAAGTTCTTGAATTTGATAAAATAATTGGCATGATAGAACAAGATAAGGTGGAAAATGAAGATTGGCCCGAATTCAAAGATCCACCCCATTCACAAGAAAAAGGTATTTACGCCAAGGTTCCTCCTTTGTTATCCCTTCAAGGATCAGGAGAAAACCTTCAAGAGAGAATCTATTCATCACAAAATCATAAAATTACTTTTGTACTGGCTTCCTCTTCAGAAATGATTAAGAATGTAGACAATTAGGAACCTTGATGGTGGACAAAGAAACTCCCTTGGGAAACATAACTAATAAGACTAGAAGAAATGGAAATGCAAGGGAAAGAAGAAGAAAGTGACAAGCCTTAGCTCGAAAAATGTCATCGAAAGAAGAAAATACGCCACCGAAAGAAATAGAATCAAAAGAAGAACTAAATGAAGAAGTTTCAAGTTGGGCTATAGTGCCCTATGTATGACATGTTTCATATGAAGATCAAGAATGGGAAGAAGATGATTTGATTAGGGATAGCTGCTAGCGTGGTTGCATTTTTATTTCAAGTAAGTATTTCTCACTCATTTAGCCACCCTTGATGTAGCACCTCTTCAAGTTGTTCTCATGGGTGGCCTCCTCTTAAGTGTTGTGTTGTATTCCCCCATGTAGTGTTAAATATTTGTTTAGGTCTCCTCAGAGGACCCTTGATACTCTTGTAAGGTCAAGGATACAAGGAGATTGCCTCTGTTGTGACATTCCTTCTATTTGTTTCTCTATTCTTCTAACCTTCTCTCGTTGCAATTGTTGTGTGTGGTGCCTTGGGGGCATAACATTGTGGAAGGTGTTTTGGGGGCATCTTCCCACATTGTGACCCTAAGCAAATTTTGTCTCCTCTCTCATTTTTCATGATTTCATTCTTCCACTGTGCTTGTGGCTCTACTAGTTGATGGATGATGACAACAAATATACACTTCTAATAAGGACCGTGCATCCCTAAACAAGAAAATAAAAATGGACCCAGTCCATATATGAAGATGGGGGTGTTGCAAGTATGTACCTAATCAGTGTTGTCATTGATGTCAACATATCTGTGTTGTCATTGGTGTCAATTATGCTCCTACTTTGTTGAGGATATTGAGAAAATTAGCCCCTCTGGTGATAACAATGTGTTGCAGTAGAAACAGTGCATTACATGCAGAAGAACAGTCCAAAAGAATGCTCTACATTTCTTATAGAATAAATTTATTTGCCTACAGATTGGAAGTTATTTAGAAGCCTGTCTGAAGATGTTATATTCCAAGTTTGAGCCTCTGGTATGAAGAATTGAGTGAGTTATGTTCACTAGAGTGAAAAAAGCTTTTTCTATATGTTTGGTGGTAACAGGGAGAAAGTGTTTTGCTTCGCATTCCTCTGCATTGAAGTATTTTGGTCTACGTAGTCAGTAATGATGTTAAGTGCCTTCAAATGTAATGGTTCATGATTTGGTGGTCCGCAAGCTATCTTTTACTCCTGATAGTGGCTGACAGTGTTGTTCCTGTACTCCAGTTTGACGAATGTTATTGATAGAGTGATTAGAGATCGTGTGGTTATTCCTGGTGATTACAATGTGCTTGTGGATGTCTCCTAGTCATGCTTCTACATTTGGATTGGTCCACAAGGTGTAATTTAGATCGTACATGAAGCATGTTCTTACAAATACTTGTGTTAACATCAGTCTTGGCCGACTTGGTTGAATTCATCATCTACGGAGATGCATCGAAGATTGTGATAGCGTGTTATAGCATGGAAGATTGTGTTTGAGTCCCTGCTAAGGCACAGTGTGATCAACATTCATTTATTTTCTTTGTAAATCTATTTAGGTCTAGACCTATATGATGTAATGTATGTTTGTGACCTTGGAGATTGTTCCAATGGTTGATGATTGTAATGCTGACCTTAATGATCATTCCAAGGTTGATGAAGTGTATAAATACTTGTAATTGAGTCATGAAAATGTATCCAAGTATGAAGATGTGAAGATAAAAGTGAAGTAAGGTAGCAGAGTAGAGTAGAGGTGTTTGTGTTTCAATGGAACTAAACATTGGCATGGAGTAGATGCTGTTATCTCAGTTCAACCTTTTGGCAGTGAGCCTCCCTTTGGCAGTGAGCCTTTCTTT
The DNA here is from genome assembly GCA_027924645.1 of Cunninghamia lanceolata. Lineage (NCBI taxonomy): Eukaryota > Viridiplantae > Streptophyta > Pinopsida > Cupressales > Cupressaceae > Cunninghamia > Cunninghamia lanceolata. The sequence goes on from BSBN01000739.1 coordinate 6,810,934, forward strand.
GCAGTGAGCAATTTGGGTAGTGAGCCTCTATTTTTTGGTATTGATAACTTATATACTTATGTGGGCTAACACCCACCATGGTTTTTCCCTTTTATGGTTTTCCATGTAAAAATCTGGTGTCTCCTATGTTGATTATGCTTTTGTGTTGAGCTTCTCATTTTATGCTTTCATGGTTATATCTGAATATAACTAATTGATAAGTTGATGATCATAATTGGTTAAAAGTTTTAGGACAACTGATTCACCCCCCTCTTAGTTGTTCGATGCAGTCCAATAGGGGGTAATTTGTTATTGATGTTTGACTAGTAGAATCACTTTATGTCATGATGTGATCATATATCATGTTGTGAAATTGTTGTAACAAACCTTTGCAATACTCTAAATCTGCTTCTATGCACTTTGGAATTTTTTTGTCTCACCTTGTAGCTACACTCAGTTTTGAGATACCTGAAGTATAACCTCATGGCTATACTCAGTTTTGAACATGTAAGTATAGCCTTGGTTTGTTTGAGTGGCATGGTGCCTTATTTCTATATCAAGGTTTAATTAAATGATTTGGTTTTTATCTTAGCTTAGATTTTCTAACCAAAGCTCATTTTGATTATCTTTTGTATAAATGCATATTATTGATCAGTGGTTGTTAGCAAAAGATATTGATGTGTTTCTATTGTGATTCTTGGGAACAATTCAGTAATTGTTAGTACATGTCACTTTGGGGCATGGGATCTACAAAAGCTCTTGTTCCCTCACATGTTTTCAACCTTACCTTAAAAGTGAATGCTACTGGAAAGCGGGAACAACCACTTTAAGATGGGGGCTTATATTGTGGTAAATGCTTGGATACCTTAGATATTGTGATAAAATGTGTTATATACTACCTTTTCACTATAAGGCATCTTCATGATGCAGGTGGGGTTGTATATTTTGTGTGTTTGTGTATACTTCCTTTTCACTGTAAGGTATCTCAGTGATGTAGGTGGGGTTGTATACTTTGTTTTTGTGTCTTACATATGCTTCCTTTTCACTATAATGTGTCTCCATGATGTAGGTGGGGTTGTATACTTTGTGCGCATGCTTCCTTTTCACTGTAAGGCATCTCCGTGTTGTAGGTGGAGTTGTCTATTTTTGAAAGCCATTCTATGGAAGGTGGTGTTGTGTATTCCCTTGAGTGGTTGCACATCCTTTTTGAAAAAGTCCTCTCCTGGCAGGTGGGGTTGGGTCTTGAGTTACTCACCCTTAAGTGTGTTTTTGGCAGTCATGGTAGCATAGCTTGGCTGTCAAGTGTATTTGGCATGTCTTAGATGGTGGAGCATAGTGATGAGCTCCTCCCCATCTCTCATGTTTGTTGTGTATAAGACATATAGTGGGTCGACGACATACTCTATGGTGCTTGTGTATTCTGTGGTGTTCTGTGTGTTTTGTATGTTTTATGGAGGCGCATAGCGATGATCTCCCCCACACCATGTGTCTTGCATGTTTTGTGAAGGTGTGTAGCAATAAGCTCTCCCCACACTATGTGTTTTGCATGCTTTTGATGGTGGTGCATAGCAATGAGCTCCCCCCATCACCTATTAGTATTGAGTAATTGTTTAATCATGTCTTCTCTCTGTGTATACTTTACATGTATTGCATGACTGTGTTCATGTATTGCATGCCTCTTTACTATCTTCTTTATGTTTTACATGTTTATCATGTGTCTTCTTATGTTTTGCTAAGCTTGGGGGCTAGAAATGGTCTTCCAAACTTAGGGTGTGCCTTCACTCTAGTGTTTGATGTGCTTGATGTGTTTTCAGCGATACTTTAATATGTGTATTGAATCGTAAGATCATACACACATTAAAGTGGGGGCTAAATGTTATGGAGTAAAAAGTGTCCACATGTCTTTTTACCTCCTTGTTTAGCTCCTAGGTCCCCTTGATTTCATTATACATTCAAACTATTTCTCCTGATGCAAAATTTCCTGACACCGAGATGGAATTGGAATATGGGCACCTTGTTTTAACTTATCCTTGACTTAAATGAGGCTAAAGATCCTGGGAGGTACCACCCAAGTCCCTCACTTTAGGTTGGGTCTAATTTAAGTTTATGTTGGCTTAACACCTTTCTAAAGGTTTCTCCTTGTTAGCTCTTTTGGTTTGAATTTACGATTGTGAGCGGGAAAGCATATATAACTATGTTTTTGAGTTCATTATCAACTAGGGTTGAAAAGGCATAACTTGAGATCTTGAAGTGAAGCAAGCAAGAGTATTCATTGTGATTCTAGAATAGATTTGTGTATTGTTAATGTGTGTTGTTACAGATATGGAGCTATCATCTATTCTTCCTTAGGAGTTGAAGGATCTTCATATTCTAAGGGTTCATCACATAGGTGATATCATTATTTTTTATCATCATTTGAATCAACATATTATCATTGATTTTAGCCTCTACCCCCATGAGGGCACACACTCTTTATCAATCAATGGTGCTGGGAAGCGTGAATTCTATCCTGGGATTTGACTGAGGTATGTCCCTAAACACCATAACCCCCAAACCTCTTCTTATCTTCTTGTGTTGAGGTTATAGGAGCGAGATCTGGAAAATACATAGCTACAAGAAGATAGGGTACAAAATAGGGTTTTGAGATCTAGAGAGAGTTATAGAATATTCCTTCACCAAGGACTTGGGTGGTACCACCCATGTCCTTTTGCCTTTTTAGAGTTTCAATCTGGCATCAGGACATCATTTAGAATAACTTTCCAGTTCACACCTCTGGTAGATTCCTTCAGTCAGGACCTGGGCGGTCGCACCTTGGTCCTCCAACACCTTTGCTTTTGGGAGACATGTTCTATCATTCCCCTGATTAGATCTATGCATTTAGTTTTTGGGTTTTTATTATATTTTATCTGTTATAAGCAAATCATTGTAGAACTAGAGTTTCATGCATAGTTAACCTAGGGTTTGAGGAAAAGACTAAATTAAATCTGATCCATCTATAGCATACATGAGCACAAGGTCAGCAACTAAATCCTCCTTCATTTGGTAGTGATTTGGCTCAGCCTTGTCCTTGAATGTTATATGGAAAAGGGTTTGATCTAGTTTGCATTCTAGTTATTATCATTCTCCTATTTCATTTCAAACAATTACAAGCTAGGAATCCCCAAAGATGGAGGTCTTCTTGATTCCCATTCTCATGGCTAGCATAACCCCTAAGGATAGAGTTTCATACTCAACAACATTGTTCATGCATAAAAAGTCTAGTCTAAACGTGAAAGGGAGAACTTTCCCTATTGGTGAGGTGAGAATTATTCCTGCCCCTACCCCTATTTTACAACACACTCTGTCAAAGTGGAGGGTCCATAAATCTTGAATATCCTACGATTTTGAAGTTTCCCTAAATTCATAAGTTGATTTTTTCTTTTCTTCCTTCTCTTCCCCTTCTTCAATGATTTTTGTTGTCCCAATCATGATATTTTTGACGTCATGATCATTCATGCAAGGGATGGCTACTAAGCTGAATGGAAAATGAGACTTTGTGGTATGGGGATCAAAGGGGAACTTTTTGAAGTGGTCCATATTTTAATATGATATGTTGAGAGCATTTGTGATTGGATAAGGAATTTCCACTTCTTTCATTGTTTTCTCCTACATGCCTGAATTTTTATACTTTTCTTCCTATTCCTTCCTATAGAAATTGAAGGGATCAGGATCTGCCTTTATGATATGTATTTTTCCCAAGTGATGAAAGTGGATTTCTTGAAACAGTGTGGAGGTGACGGCCTTCATCTCACAAATCCACGGTCTCCTGAGGATCATGTTGTAATTAGTTTCTGTGTTGATGACGTAGAAGTCTATTGGAACTACCTTGAATCTCAAAGTATGTGGTAAACTGATTTTCCCAATTGTTTGGATGTCTTGACTATCGTATATCCTCAAGGTGGCCATTTGTTGTTTTATGCTTGTTTTACTATATCCCATTCTTTGCATGAAGAAAATTGGTAAGAGGTTGACCATTGATCGTTCATCCACTATCACTCTCTTTTAGATGACCTCTTTGACCTGAACTTGTATATATAATGGTGAATCTTTTTTTATTCCCCTCATCTTTTAAGAGTCTTGCGATGTTGAACGTAAGAGGGGTCAGTTGTTCTTATGTTGAGCATCCCACTTCTAATACTTTCAAGAAGGTTTTACGATGCGAAGGGGAGGTTTTCAACAGGTTTACTACTTGTAAGAAAACACTTTCCGTTTGGTCTATTTGTTCCATTTATTGGGTCACAAATACTTCTTGATTTAACTCCACATGATTCAAACTTCTTTGATCAATGTTTCCTTTCTTGTTTTGAGGCTTCTTCTCCTTTCTTTGGGATTGTAGGAAAATGAGGAACTTTTATTGTTGCTCAAAGGTGAGCTTTGAAATAGCTTTGTTGTACCTATAATAGGTCTTCATGTCACGACCTTTTGTTCCATGGAACCAATAATATGTGTTAGGATCATAAGAGAAATGACTTGGTTCCTAATTTCCTTTTTGGCACCATTTATCATTATTGGGCACGCTCCTTATGACATTGATGTCTTTATCTCTTGATATGTTCGAGGAATTCTTCTCAGCAACCTTTGAGATTTTAAGTTTTCTATTGGTGTCATATGTTCTTCGGCCACTACCAATGGCTATTTGGTCAATTTATAAGGTACTTTCCAAAGCTTCTTCATAAGACTTGTAAGGTAGTTTTTGGACTTCTTCCCTTGTATCCCTAGTTAATGCATGTAGGAAGAGATCACACAACTCGTGGTGATCCATGTTTGGACACTTGTCGAAGAATAGAGAAATTGTCTCCATTGAGTGACAAAATGGGCCATCGACTTGTTAGGTTCTTATTTCATGGTCAGAAATTCTCGAATCCCTATCTTTACAAGTTTGTTCATGTCGAAGGGCATGACCAAGTCTCCTATTAACTACCTGAATGACTGTATCGAGGCCTTTGGTAGTTGATAATGCCAATCCAGGGCTATTCCTTCTAATGTCTTTGGGAATATTTTTATGATGACCCCATCCCAAGGGAGTTCTCTTATAGCAGTTGTATATGACTTGATGTGTGAGTTAGGGTTTCCTTCTCTTTTGAAGTTTAGGAGATCTGGTAATGGTCATGGTAATGGAACACTTCTTATAGCCATGTCAAGAGTCTCTTTTAAATACTCCAAGTATGTGCCCAAGAAGGTACTTTGTGATTGTGGAGTCAACAACATTAACCCCATGGGTGGGATTTGATAACCCAATGCCATTGTTTGATTTTCTTGATTTCCCTGTATTGTTTGAATGTTTTGGATAGGAGGATTCCCATTTAGGAATGTGTTGTTACTCCCATTTAGTGAGTAGTAGTTGAGGTAAGGGGATTCTGAGATGCCCTTGGTCTTGTTCAATTCTAATGTGTTCATGTGATTTCTGTCTTCTATCTAGGAAGTTTTTCTCTGCTTCCAGAGTCCAAATCCTTTGCACTAGTGTTGCAAGGAGATCTGCAGGTGTAGGACCTCTCAACACTTCTTCATTTCTAGGGATCTCATTTCGAATGTTGTCACAATTTTGCACTTCTTCTCGTGAATCATTTTCACATTGCTCTTCTCACAGAGCCACTTTTAGGGCCTCTTGAGCATCCTTGGCTTCTTGTAAATTTCTCTTGAGTCTTCTTATTGTTGTCAGAAGGATTGAACCCTAGCTAAGTATAAAACTTAGCCATCCTGTGAAACATGGTATCACCTTCAAGCTATGGGTTGCCTATAATGAAGGTGAACCTCTAGAGAGGGTTGGTTCCCTTGATAGATCTCTTGAATCTTCTAAATTGATGAGGAAAAGAGATAAAAAGATTGCTATATTCTAAAATCTAGATCCTAGGTGGTGATGCACTGAGTTTATAAGACTTGTTCTTGCTATTTCAACTCATATTTTCTCTCAAAAAGGGCTTATTTCACACAAATCAATTTGAACAATGCTCATACATCAGTATTTCATAGGGAGGCTTGAATCTTCATGTTTGTTGAAGGAAAACTAATTGTTTTCACAACTACAACCAGCTGAAAGTGATTAACTCAACCTATGACTTGTATAAATCAATTGTTTTTTGTGTTAAGCTTTTAGAATGAGACATAAAATTGAAGGATATGTTTAAAATAAAAAAAAATCTGCATCAAAATCACCCATTTAACACATAACACATGAATTTTGAGAAGGCAAAATGCTGCTTTTTATTGATAAAAGGAGTTTTTTGCTTACAATCTTTGAAAAATGTTTGAAAATACATAAAAAATGTTGCTATTCAACAATGACTTTTTTTGAGTTACAATGCCATATTTTCTTGTTGTGAGCAAAGAAAAGCTAGAAAAGAACTGAGAAAAAAGCACCTATGTGCTTTGTTTTGATGAAAGAAGTCTTCCTCAAAGAAGGTTGAGTCTGCATGATTGAACTGGGCACTTGGTGAAGTGAAATCCAATTAAACTGAATTGACTCCTTTACATGAGGTTGATTGGAATTGATGTCTTCAATCAAATTTGGATGAACTAGAAGTTTCTGGGCGTACAAGGCAAAAAAGCCCTTGTTTTAGGACTCCAAATTGCCCCAAAATGCATGATTTTAGCTTCAAACTCTTCTCAACTCTAGTTACAATCATGTGGGCTTCCTAAATAGGCCTAAACTACCTGTAAGTTCCTCTAAACTAGATGCTTTAGGCCTCTTAACTTGTTGCTATCTCATATGCATGATGAACATGTGATTTGCATGACTTTTGGTCTTCCTTGGGCGTGCAAAGTGAAAAAAACCCTATTTTAAGGGGTCAAAACTACCCCCAACTACCTTTTTTTGCCTCTAAAAGTCCTCTCAACTGATATATTATCCATGTAACACCTTTTTGAGACCTGAAACTGGTTGTAGGTGTGCCTAAATTGAATGTTTAGGCCCCTTGTGTAACTGATCCAACTGGAAATTCATTGCATGGAATTAGGACAGTATGTGGGATCCATTGTGCTTTATAAAAATGCTTCTTCACTCCTCAAGAGACTGTATAGGTGCTTAAGCAAGCTCATAAATTCCATTGGAGAGGTTTTTTGTGTGGTAGAAGTGTTGAGGAAGTCTGATCTTGCTTACCAATTTCACAAAAGTGGAAGCATTTTGAGTATTTCAACTAGGTTGAAGTACACAACATGTGTTTTGACCCCAAAACTAAAACTAAGCTTTTGGAATCCTTCTACCTTCTTGGTGAAAATGGTGACTATTTGATCTCTTCCCTGAGTCATTCTTTTACTATCAATGTCTTTGATATGCTTTCCAACTGCACCCTTTAAGACCATTTTCTCTGGTAATCTTGTTTCTTCATATACTATCCTTCCATTAGTCTCCATTATCCTTGCACTCTAGTAAGTCATGGATATTTGACTATATTGACTATCCCTTTTTTTCTATACCTCAACCTTCATGATCATCATGACTATTTTGGATCACAGTATAGGTCTTGGATTATTCTAAAAGTTTGTAAGGTTGTTGTGTACATGGCTATTGGGATTTGGCAGACCTTATAATGAAGTTACAGGCCTGAGATTTTAGTAGCAGACCTAAATAGGTTTGTTTGTGGTTTTAAAACCTTCTACCTCCTGCCTCAAACCTATGTGGACTATGTCTTTTGAAAACACTTCTCCTACTATGCATCTTCATCTAGACAGTCCTCTATGTTTTCTTGCATGTTTTAAAAACTTGTCCATCACCTATTCAATGTGATCCTAAGACCACTATCTAACAAAAATAGATTATGCAAGGTCCACTATAGATTGTGCCAGGGACTGTGGTCTTCTATAAGGTAGTGATTTTAGAGATCTAATTTGAAACCCTTGATCTTCTTTATTGTGATAGTGGTCTTCATAGATTGCCACAAGGACCTCTACCTCCTTTTTGACTGCTGCAACAGTCCTTTAGATGACTATTGTAGATTGCTTCAACTTTGTTTTAGATGTGATTTCTCTTGTGACAATCCCTAATAAGCTTTTGTCAATCCTCTTAATCTCTGTCACTCACAGTGAAACAACACTACTCTTTGTCTTCAGATAATGTCCCTTTTGAGTCTTCATGACCCATTCTTTGCTTTTTTAACAGTCATAATATGACTGCTATGACTACTGGGACAATCACTCCTAACATGACTACTTTTCACCTAGTTTGACAGTCATAACTATGACTGATTTTAATAGCATTTACAGTCATTTTTATGGCTAATTTTGACTGCATTTACAGTCATTATTTAAGACTGATTTTGACTACATTTAGATAGTCATTTTGGTAGTTCTTTAATGCTAGGAACAATCATCCTTGTGATTGTTATTGACTATTTTGAAATAGTCATTTTGTGACTATTATTTTAACCTTTAGAACAGTCATTTTTTGACTATTTTTTATTGTTTAGAACAACCATTTCTGTGACTATTATGACCTCCTAGGACAGTCATTGAATGACTGATAATAGTCTACTTGGACAATCATTCTTAATGACTATTTTTTGACTTGATAGACCTCTTTTAATAGTCATTCAATGAATATTTTTTTACTATTTTCATATTCATTCTCATGTTTGATTTACAATATGCCAGGATAGTCATTCTTATGACTATTTTTTGACTTCCTAGACAGTCATTCTCAGTCATGCCTCTTAAAAAAACCTATGCCAATGTCCTTAAAAGTCTTCATTAGATTGTACAGATGTGTGGGTGTAGGAGTATCCCCTATTCTAACCTCCATACTACTCGTTGGACTATCCTCTTTAGGGTTAATGAAAAGCCAAAACCAAAATCAAATTCTCCAAGAATAAGAAAACCATTACAAAAGAAAACAAAAATAGTGGTAGTGCTTCTAAGGTTTCCCATACCTTTACACTCTTTTACTTGCCTTTCTATTACCTTAGCAATTTCATGGTAAAGACCCTTCAAATCTGGCTCATATCATCTACAAGTCATTATCACCTCTAATTTTTGTAGGTCACTATTAAAGCATTGTAAGTTTGTGAGACTTTTCTCCATATCACTCTCTGATGATCCTCATTTAGGCCTCTAGCAAATCCTCAGCCCTTGCATAAGAAAACTCCTATCCTTTTCATTAGATTGACTATCATCTCTTAGCATATCTCCAAAACAACTTAATAGACCTCTAAGAGCCTCTCATATCATGCTTCAGCCAGGAGAGTGTATTATGATGGCTTAAAGGATCCTCTCAACAATGTACTCTGTATTCTTCATTGTGCATTCTAATTTCTGCCCCCTTAAACCTTGTATGCTTCTTCTCATTTTGAATGATAGTTTGATACATCTAGTCTACCAAAGCTACAAACATTAATCACTTCTATTGCATACTCCAAAAATGGGGATAATTCTTGTTCATTGCTAGAGATTGCCATAGCCATCAACATAGTATGCAGTGAGGTCAAATATTCTCTTTAGCATTTGTGGATCCAACTACCCTAACACTACTCCCAGCTTACTACCTTTCTCATGCCTCAAATCTACATTGTCTTGCACTGATGGTTGCATACCAATACACCAAAAAAGGCCCTTGTCTCTGTAGTGTATCTCTATCATGCTTCTCACAATTGTTCTTGTTGATGCTTCTATTGAGTTGGAGTTGTTCTTTGAATTGTTGGATGATAACTTATGTTTAGAATATCCTCAATCTATATTGTAGTTCCTAAACTTTTTGTGGGTCATGTTGTGGTCTAGGGTGAATTTCCTCAATCTCTTCGAGGATTGCCTTCAACCACTCACCTATAAGCCCAGGGCACATTCGTGACCCAAATTGAGAGAGAGATAGTTGAGTTAACCTTAATTTGACTTAGGGTTTATTTGACCTAAGGTTTGACTTTGTGTTTGACCTTGTGTTGGAATCTAGGGTTTGTAAGCACTTTGTGATGCTAATATTTTTGTACTTTTTGATTTTTGGATGCATGCAAGCCTATATGAGTGTAAAACAATATTTTTTTTCTTTTTTTATAGAAATAAAGTGCTTTTTCTAATCTAGGAATTGAAACATGTATATGATTTAGTATAAAGTTAACTAATGCAATCTGATCTATGTTTTTGTTTGGTTTTCTAGATTTTTGGAACAATCACTCTAGGAAAACGAAATTGCTTTGAAATAAAACTAATATAAGAAATTTTGAAAGCAAATTAATCTAACAATGCAAAACCTATTTATCTTATCAAGGAAATTACAATATTAAATTACTATTCCCAAGAGAAAATTGAGATTTTCTAATTACTACATAAAAAAGCACCAAGGAACTTGGAATATGAGACACATGAGCCTCCACTACCCTCATAAATCCTTGTGTCGGCAACCTCTCTATCCTCTTACAGTAGTGGGGATATTCTCTTGGCAACAGAGGAAAAGAGAATAAAAAAAATGCTTTTGAAATCTTGAACATTAGCTCAATGTAAGCTTGTGAGCATTGTGGCTTGCAATTTGGGTAGCCTATCGACACAATATGAAGCTTTTAGCAAAGCTTAGAAGAAAATAATAAAAGCAAAAGGCTCGAATGTCCTGTATGAGCATATGAATGTTAGTTTGAGAGCAAAACCTTGCAAAAGACGGGATGCACAAATGAAATTGCCCCCCTTTGTGTTTGAGTGAGGTGGTATTTATAGGTTGAAAGAGGCCATGAGAGGTTGGATAAGATGGAGAGTTATCTTCCTTGATTGGAGAGTTAACTCAAAATACCAAGGAGTGATCTGGGCTAATTAGGGAGTGATCAAGCCAATATAGCTTATCACTGAAGAAGAAATGGAGTTAACAAGAATGCATGAGTTGACATCTAAAGATAAAAAGGAGCTAATTATGCATTATTGGAGGCTTGGAATAGCTAACTCTATGTGTAGTTAGGGTAAAATTGCAAATAGGATAAATGAAGAATCACCAATGATAAAAACCCTAGCAATGCACAATGAAGCACAAGACAACATAAAAATCAAAATAAGAAATGCAAATGCAAACCGATCTCCACGCTATGCTTGATTTATCTCCATTGCTCTTCTCCACCTCGCATGAGCATGCAAGATTTTGAAGGATTATTGTTGGAAGAATGTTGAGTGCTCATTTCTGCAGCATAACATTAAGATGAAGATGACATGAGGATGATAGCTGAAGGATGCAAAGGCTCTAATGATATTTTGACAGAATAATGGTACTTGAAGCTCCATGCATGCTAATGATAATTTGGTAGAATGATGTTACTTGAAGCTCAATGCCTTTTAGAAAATTTGGCAGAAAAATAGTACTTGAAGCTCAAATGCATTGCTAATGGCTTGTGAGGGGTTTGATTTATAGGAAAGGCTTGGTTTCAATGGATGGTTGAGATTAAAAAGCTAATTGATTGATGTGGACGGCTAGGATTGATTCGGTTATCCCACTCTTCAAGGGAGTTGTAGTCATTTGACAAGTGTCAAGGAGAATAGGGCTCATGTGTGTTTGTGTACATAAAAAGTACTACATATAAAAGATATTAAATAAAAGGCTGTAGTACCACTTATCTTTTTTAAATGAAAGAGGCACACATGTCGGCTAAATGATAAGATAAATTAATTAAATAAATAAAATTTATTTAATTAATTGGAAAGTCGGCTTATAATGAAATGTGAACTTAATTCAAATAAAATATTTGAATTAATTAGGATATGAGTTGGATATTAATTAAATAAATAAAATTTATTTAATTAATTGGATAATGGGATTAGGATGGGATTGAATAGGATTTTAATTAATTAAATAAAATTTATTTAATTAATTGGCTAATGGAATAAGTGGGATTGAGAGTGGGATTTAGGACAAAATGCTACATGATGTCTAAGTGATGTTTTTGACAAGGTGTTGCTAGACATGAACAAAGTTGGGACAATTTTGGGTGTCTACATTTTGCCCCTCTTTGAGATGATGTTCAAGATGATGAGCTTTATGTCAAGTAACATCATTTCAAAGAAGTTAAGGTATGGATAATTGATAGGGATGCTGATGATGATGATGTAAGGATATAATGATGATGGAAAGATAGGATGATGATGCCCCCTCGAGAGGATATGCGGGTTGGACAAACACGGGTAGGCTCTCGAAAAGAAATAGTTTGGCTACAAAAGAAAGATAAGGGAATGGATAGAAGAAATGGATGATGTGTTATGCTGCAATGAAGGTGAGCAACCATGATGTTTGATATAGCACTAGACGTTATGCACCAAGGTATAAGGAACCAAGGTGATGATGTGTCTTATGCCCCAGCGTAATACAACCTTGTCTGGATACAAGATATGAATATTAGCTGGAATGGTATTGAGATGATGCAAATGCAAGATAAAATGAGAACACACACAAGCAAGCAAGCAAGCATGCACAAATGATTCAAAAACAAACAAGGTATTGCCCTTGTCAAGCTGTAAACCAATGATTAATTGTTGATTGATGATAGTTGAGAGTGTTGTCATTGCGAGGAAAGCTATATCCCTAGATCAACACAGGGTTGTTTGCTGAGTTGGTTGGCTAGTTGATTGATTGATTTGGCTTACAACAAGGCTAGGATCAAGACCATTGATTGAGCTTGGATAACTTGGCTTGATTGTTTAACTTGATTGGTATGGCTTAAGGATTGACTTGCATTTGGATCATTGCTTGGAATGACTGGAAGATGATTGAAGGATGATTAGATGAAGTGATGATTGGATTGATGTGCTATGATAGATTGATTGGAAGAAGTTGTTTATTGATGATGTATAAGATAGATGATAGAAGAAATGATGAGAGAAGAAAGAGGAAAATCGTTTGTGCCTGAATCTGGGCACTTCCTTCGTACTCCAGACTGCCTACATACCCTATATCCATGGGATCAAGGCACTTAACGATGGAAATGAGATGTACTTCTGATGTTGTGTTTTATTGATGAGATGATAAAAATGAATTGAGATTGATGAAATATTGATGATGTGATGATATGTGGTGGATTGAGCTACTTTTGATTTGCTGAAGTTATTGGATTTGTTTTGATGGCTAGCTTGATGTGCTTTGGTGTTGATGCTGATGATTGATAGGATTTGCTTTGATGGTTGGCTTGATGTGCTTTGGTTGTGATGTTTGCTATTGTTGGGTTGAGTGTTTTGATGATTGGATTGTGTTGAATGATGATAGTGATGGTGTGATGATTAGAGTGTCGATTCAATCTAAGCATAAGCAAGTGTTCGCAGTGTGCTCAAAGGATGCAAAACAACAAAGTATTGCCCTTGTCAAGGCACAAACCAATGATTGATATGTTTGATTGTTTTGATAGATAGTGTTGTCATTGCGGGGAAAGCTATATCCCTAGATCAACACAAGGATGTGGGAACGCTATATCCCATTGATGATGATTGATTGTTTGATTTGGTTCATGACAAGATTAGGATCAAAACCTGTTGATTTGATTGGATAATGTTCCTTGATTGATTGGCTTGCTTGATATGGATTAATGTGACTTGGATTTAAGATCATTGCTTAGATTGATTTGATTGATATGATTGGGAGAAGTGATTGATTGAAATGGATGAATGAATGTTATTGATAAGAAGAATTGATGAGGATGATTGTGATTGAATGTTGATGGAGTGGATTGTTTTGGATGATGTGATTAGTTTTATTGCTTGGATTTTTTTTTGGATATTTAATTTTTTGGATGTTTTTTTTGACATATTTTAAATGTTTGAATTTTTTGGGATATTTTAATTTTTTGACATATTTTAGTTTTTTGAATTTTGTTTGAAATATTTTGGAAAATGCCAATGGATTTACAATTTGGGCAGCCTTTGTGCTAGATACCAATGACAAGGGAGAAAACCAAGTCTAGGTGCAAGGATGGATGAATGGGATTGGATGGATAAAAGGATGGATGATAGTGGATAAGATGAAAGACTGATGATAGTTGGATGGGATGGAAGGTTCATGAGAGTTGGATGGATAGATAAGAGGATAGTCCATATAAGGGATGGATGCTTGCCTCATGATAAACAAATAGGTAGGCTATAGTGGAAAGCTCAAGCTAGACAAATGGGGATAAGCTATAAGATGGAAAGCTCATGATAAGAATATGCCATAGTGGATGGATCATAAGGGAGCTAGGATGTGATCTCCAAAGGCTATGTTGCATAAGAGGAACTTGCCCCATTCTAGGTGGTAATGCGTAGGATATTACATGACAAAGTTCATGACCATGGGATTACATGATAGGTTTTACATGACAAGGTGTATGATAGGTGGATAATGATAATATGGATTGATTAAGAAGGAATGAGGTATACCAAGAGATATCCACAGCATGTTTCAAGATTTTGCCCCTATGTCTTCATCAAAATCAAAAGGCAGAAGGATGGATGAATGGATAAATGGGTTCAATAGGATAGGCTTGTTTATGTAATGGCTAAGGATGGTAGGATGGTATGGTAATAGTTTGGAAATGGATAGGTTGGATGAAACAATGTGCCCCCAAGTGTAAGTGACATAGAAGATCAACCTACACATGACGCCTGTTTGCCAGGTTTTCATCATGGTACTTATCCAAGGCGCCTGTTTACTAGGTTTTCACCATTGGACGAAGCAATTTCTCTTGACTATTTTAATTTTTTTGTTTTTTTGTTTTTTTGATTTTTTTTGCTTTTAGATGTGTTGACAATTACACATGGCGCCTGTTTGCCAGTTTTTCACCATGGTAATGGATAGGAGGGACTCAAGTGGCTAGTGCTATGAGAGATGATATTGTCCCTTTAGAGATGGATGATGTCTTCGCATGGACCATGTCAAGTGTGCTCATAGATGTTGATAAGGGATTGCATGGATGGGAGATGGATTAGGTGGATAGTAGATTATGATGTGGATTATGGAAGGTTCATGCAAGGATGGATGGATAAAAGGCTTATGCAAAAGCATGGACCATAGGAAGGTGATGGGGAAAATTTGTAGGATAATGGATGAAGGATGGGGAGATGTAGTTATGTGGAGGTGCTGCAAAGTGGAAGGGAACCATGACCAACGGCTGCACACACCATGATAAACATTGATTCTTTTGGTGAGATGGTGGTGTAGGAAGCAATGGAGATGTTTGCTTAGGAGATGGTTGATGAAGTGATTTAGGAACCCACATAGACTTCATAGATTTAGTATTTTTAGTGTTTTTGTTTTGCTTGTGGGATTGTTGAAGGGAATGGAAGTTTTGGATGGAAGTAGGCTCTTGGATGGATATAGGTGGTTGGGATTCTTGAGATGTGGATGAGGATGCCTCATTCACTTTGCTAGCTATTTGCTTAGGAACCCAAATTATTTTGCTTTTGGGCTTTGCATTTGGAGGTATGGGCTTGGATGGTTGCTTAGATGTGGATGAGGATGCCTCAAATGCTTTGCTAGCTATTTGTTTAGGAAGCCAAACCATTTTGCTGTTAGGCTTTGCTTTTGGAGGTAAGGATTTAGATGGCTTTTTGAATGTACTTTGTTTAGAAGATGGATGATTTAGAGACTTTTCACATTGATGCCCTAAGGCATGAGGGTCCTTAGGAGTTTTAGCTGGATGTTTGGCTTTATAGATAAAGGCATCAAAATTTTTGCTTTTGTATCCCATGGGGTGGGTGGAGTGGATGGAATGATTGGAAGCTTTATGCTTAACTGATGTGTGCTTTTGTTGGCCAGGATTAGGGATGTAAGGATACTTATGAATGATAGGTATGTTAGGTGTTGGAAGCAACGGTGGCAAGGTGGATGGAGGGATATTTGGAGTTGGTAAAAGTGGAGGCAAGGTGGATGGCGGAAGGTGTATGGTCACATGCTTTTGACATTTATAGGATGATGGAGGTGGAATGGCAACATATGTTTTGGGTAGATGATGGGGGGTGCGATGGAAAGTGGTAGGTTTAGGATGCATGAAGGGATTACCAACATCTTGGCCTTGTTTACCTTGGGGTGTGTATCCAAGGCCATATGAGCATGGAGGGATCTTGACATGGTTTGGCTCCAAAATACTTTGTTCATGAAGGCCTAGACCTTTGCCTTGGTAGTTCATGTTTTGGAGTATGCGATTGACTATGGGACTAGATGTGTTTTGGGAACTAGACTTGAGTTCTTTATTAGATGGAGAAGGTGAAGTGGATAAAGGTTGTTGTTGTCCTAAGGGAGAACATTCATGGATGAAGGTGGTAAGACCAAGTGGACATGATGGTGGATTTGAAGTGGAATCGATGGTGGATGTGGAAGGAGGATCATTAGGACCTTGATTAGCATTGTGTTCATGAAGATCCAAGCTATTTGTTTGATCTTTTATGCTTACTTGGGGGACAAGTGTCTCATCATGACAATTGGATGTTTGCTCATTATGGATAGCGCTGGATGGCGGATGACTAGGAGCAATTTGGATATCTTGCTCATGGATAGTAGGGCTTAATGTTTCCACATGCTTAAGATTAAACTCTTGACATACCTCTTGAGTTGCTTGAATGGAAGTGGAAGGCTCTTGGATAGGCTCTTGGTCAACAACATGAGAACATGATGACTCTTGAATAGGCTTGATGGCTTGTATGTCACATGATGGGCTTGAAGGGCTAAGAATCTTAATTGAGGGCTCTTGGATAGGCTCAAGGATAGGTGGACCACATGATGGGATTATAGGATTAGACATGACCTTTGGAAGTTCTTTGGTAGGCTCATGAATTGGTGTTTGACATGGAGATAGTCTATTCCTTGCTAGTAGCCAATGGATCACATCCTTCACAAGTGTATGTGTGGATGGGCAATATAATGGATGGATGATAATAGTAGATGGTGTTGTAGGCTTATGATTAGGATTAGGTTGAGGGCTAATTGGATTGGGTGGATTAGGATTTGGACTAGATGGGGGTGACACATGGGATTGGGATGATGTGGCATGTTTTCCCATTATAGGTGGGTACACCTTGTAAACAATTGAGACAAATATTGGGCATTGATTTGTATTGTGGCCTTTGGTCCTATGGTATGCACAATAATCATGTTCATCATATGGACTTTCTTCACATGGTTTGACTTTAGGAAGTTCAATGAGTTTTGCTTCAAGCATCCTTTGTAAAACTCTCTCAGCCGCATCCTTTGGTGAAGGATTAGAATGACATGGTGATGAAGGTAATGGAGGTCTTGGTGGTTTGGAAGGTTGATGGACCAATGGACTAGGGGTAGGATCACATGGTGGTGTTGGGATAGGATTAGTTGGCTTATGTGTTGGTGGGTGATTAGATGGTGGAGGCCATTCTAGATCGGTATCTCCCTTGTCAAAGGTAATTAAGTCTTGCATAGGATAACTTGGGCTTGTTTGATTTATGTACAAGGGATTACTTGGACTTGGATGTGCTTCTTGTTGCAAAGGTGGACTTAGATCTATCAATGGTGCTTGGTGGTCTTGTTGAAAAGGTGTACTTGGACTTGCTTGATTTATGTACAAAGGACCATTGGGACTTGGATGTTGTTCTTGTAATATCACTTGGTTGCCTTGTGGATGGGCTTGGTAGTGCATTGGCATGATGGCATGAGGGATTGGATAAGCTTGAGGTGGATGCTCATAGGTTGATGTGGCATTGACTTGGTGGATAGGTAGATTAGGTTGATAGGAAGTTGATGGATATGACATGTGGCTATGAGGTGGATTAGGTTGGTATGGATTGGCTAAGGATTGATGTACTTGTTGAGCTTGACTAGTGGCTAAAAGGTGTTGAACTTGGGCTATGAAGTGTTGCAATTGAGGTGATTGACTTGCATGGGGTTGAGCTCTTTGGATGAAGAATTGTAATGTTTTAATGGCATCTTGGTTTAGGGGTTGTAATCCTTGATAAATATTTTGGAGGAATCTTTGGAATTTGATTTCTAGGTCTTCTAGTGTAGACATGTTGTCACCCAAGTGTTTGTCTTAAGTCCTTTTAGCAAGTGCTTGTTTAGGGATTTGGATGATGATGTGGAATATTTAGATGACTTGGCTATGTTTGGGATGAAAGTGATTGGGTTTGAATGTTATTGGAAGAATGTGTAGGATGACTTGTCTTTATGTGTTTGGTGTTTAGAGCTTGATGTGGCAATATTCAAACAAATGATTATGCATATACACACATGAGTCACTCACGCAAGGCACATAAACAAGTTTTAGTTTGGAAGAATGTGATGATGGTTAAGCAAGCACGTGAAGACAATTCAACAAGTCCTATTCAAGGCAAGGCCACTATCACAAGGAGGTTCTAGTGAAAATCCGGGGGACCGGCACCCCACGAGCATCCAGCAAGCCACTTAAGACTTTAACTAACCCTACTAGGAGTTTTAATATACACAAAGGTACACCTCCTTTCGAGTTAGCACTGTATGGTGAGCGCTAATACCGGTTAGACTTGGCTTTCGCCTTATCCTCTGATTTTTATAGCGGACCGGATGAAAGTACCGCTTGAGGTCGTTCCCTTGGGGTGGATACCAAGGCAGGCCTCTCTAAGGCTAAACAAAAGCAACACAAGTAAATGTTTTTGATCTCCAAGTTCGTGTTGGTACGCGAGGAGAGAGCATACACATTTACTTGGTCACACTCGCATGGGGTTCATTAACCTTAGAAGTTTAATGTGTGGAAGACAATGCAAGCACTTGTTTGTTTTAAAGCCCAAATCCAAATGTGATGAAAGACAATGGTTTGTTTTAGCCCAATTTCAATGGTATGATTGCAAACAAGTTGTTCGTTTTATGCCCAAAATCTAAATGCGTTTGCAAACAATGATGAAAAGATGAGAAATGAAATGATTGCACCTGGTTGATTCGCTATCCAAATTGCTGTAGATGTTGATGTCAATGTTGCTTCAACTCCTTATGATCACCTACAATATAAAAAAAATGATATTATAATGCAGCCATAAAAATAGGCTCATCAGGCAAGGAAAATTGTAATTTTAGATGCATAGCCGAATTAGATTTGATTATTTCGATAGATTTTTTATTCGAAAATTAAAAAATCAAAGAAGTGACCCCCATTAATTTTCAAAGAGCTTTCCGAAAATGTAAAGAAATCAGAAAAATTCCCTGATTTGCGCCCAGAAATGCGGATTTATGAAAATGGTACAGTCAGCAAAGATCTGATGTTTTTGCAATATAAACGACCTCTAAATTAAATCTGCAAAATAGAGACCCCCATTAGAATTTCAAGAGCTTTCCAGAAATGTAAAAATTTATGAAAAATTCGCTGATTTACGCCCAGAATTGCGATTTTATGAAAAAACATAAAAACGTGATAAATCCCGCAAAAATCGCGATAAACCCAAAATTTTTCTGCTGTAGCTTCCTTATATCATGGACAAACTTCTGCTAAAATCTTGTAGACATATTCACAGCCGTTTGGAAGATATGATGAAATCTTTAAAACCTAGGGTTTTGTCCAAAAAGTAGCAGATCTGCAACAAAAAGTTAATTAAACCTGCAAAACTCAACAATGGGGGTTATATGAATGCAAACTTTTACTACAAAAACCTGCAAAAAAGATCAAGCGAAGTGAGTCCCACCGGGCGTGCCAAATGTAGTTAGGGTAAAATTGCAAATAGGATAAATGAAGAATCACCAATGATAAAAACCCTAGCAATGCACAATGAAGCACAAGACAACATAAAAATCAAAATAAGAAATGCAAATGCAAACCGATCTCCACGCTATACTTGATTTATCTCCATTGCTCTTCTCCACCTCGCATGAGCATGCAAGATTTTGAAGGATTATTGTTGGAAGAATGTTGAGTGCTCATTTCTGCAGCATAACATTAAGATGAAGATGACATGAGGATGATAGCTGAAGGATGCAAAGGCTCTAATGATATTTTGACAGAATAATGGTACTTGAAGCTCCATGCATGCTAATGATAATTTGGTAGAATGATGTTACTTGAAGCTCAATGCCTTTTATAAAATTTGGCAGAATAATAGTACTTGAAGCTCAAATGCATTGCTAATGGCTTGTGAGGGGTTTGATTTATAGGAAAGGCTTGGTTTCAATGGATGGTTGAGATTAAAAAGCTAATTGATTGATGTGGACGGCTAGGATTGATTCGGTTATCCCACTCTTCAAGGGAGTTGTAGTCATTTGACAAGTGTCAAGGAGAATAGGGCTCATGTGTGTTTGTGTACATAAAAGTACTACATATAAAAGATATTAAATAAAAGGCTGTAGTACCACTTATCTTTTTTAAATGAAAGAGGCACACATGTCGGCTAAATGATAAGATAAATTAATTAAATAAATAAAATTTATTTAATTAATTGGAAAGTCGGCTTATAATGAAATGTGAACTTAATTCAAATAAAATATTTGAATTAATTAGGATATGAGTTGGATATTAATTAAATAAATAAAATTTATTTAATTAATTGGATAATGGGATTAGGATGGGATTGAATAGGATTTTAATTAAATAAATAAAATTTATTTAATTAATTGGCTAATGGAATAAGTGGGATTGAGAGTGGGATTTAGGACAAAATGCTACATGATGTCTAAGTGATGTTTTTGACAAGGTGTTGCTAGACATGAACAAAGTTGGGACAATTTTGGGTGTCTACACTATGTTTAGATCAAAAACTCATGCAAACAGGAAGAAAAATGGGTCAAAACAGAGCTTTTTCAAGTCAACAACTCAAGTTCTTTCATGACTGAAAAAATAATAGGGTTGCCCATGGGTCACCCCTTTCACCAGTCCTGGTCACCTAGGGGCAACCCATGGGTGAACTATTGATGCGTTTGTTAGTCACAAAAACAAAAATAAAAGCTCACAACAAACCTTTATTTATCTTGAAAGATATGATGAATTCTGAAAGAATTCATAATCCAAAGTCTCAATGAGTCAGGTCTTAACTATCTAATCATCACTGAGGGTTGATGTGTCTTGTTGTTAATCATGTTGGGGCCTTACATGCTTTGTTTCATAATTTCCACAAAATCTATCAATATTCACTAGTATCCAGTCTATTTCACCTGATCTATATATACTCCTTGACAATTCTATTAAATATTGCAATATTAAGTTAGGATTTACACAAATGGATGTAAATTTGATCCTAATGTTGAGTAATTCACTTGAATCCGTTCCTAATTTGGACTAATTATAAAGATATTTTCAATTTTGATTAGTTCTTCTAATATTATCTCGGTCTGAACTAATCTTTGCTTCTACACCTTAAATTTGCTTAAAGAATGTGCTTTAAAGCATGCAATTCATTGGTATTTATGCCTATTTACATATATTTGCTATGATTTACAACATCTTACCATATATACTCTAGATATATCTGTATTTTGCATCTACTCAACATATATTACTCAAATGCATCAATATTTACATTTACTCACTGAATATGCTCTAGATAAGTCACTATCAGTATGCATCTACATTATTTGCTTATGATTTATCATGATTTGCAATTATTTATGGCTATTTGTAAAGAAATGTCAAAGATTGAAGTTTAGAAAGATAAATCCTAAATTACTAGTTTTGGTCAATGATCCACATACATATTCTAAAACTTTCATGAAAAGAAGCAAACCAAATCATATTTCACCAGGATGTTCCACAGCTGCATATGATCAACACAAATCTTCAAAGGATAATTGATAACAATATGCAATTATTTGAATGCACTCTAAGAGGATGCAACAATTCACAATCACATATCTAGAAATCAACCAAAAGACCATGCATGATTTACGATCAAGAAGTAATCTATAGCTTCACTTTCATTAAGTATGCAAAGAACATATACATTTACAATGATCTCGAGAAAGAACCTTGAGAAAGAATTCATAAAGTTGCAGAAAATCATAAACTTAGTGTTCAAAATTTTAACAATTCAGTCTCCCTTAGCTTCAACAATTCAATCTCCCTTAAAATAGAAGGGTCATAGTCCTTTTATAGCACAAGGTCTAGAATCAATTACAATTGATCTAACAATCAAGAATAATCAATAGAGAAGATGTGTGGCACATGATTGCCAATTGGCAATCAATGGTGGACTATGACTGGCAAAGGAATATTCCTAGTATCTTTGACTCAACATCCCTGAGAATACTTAATCAACTTCTCTGCCTTTGATGCATCTTCTTCAACTTAGCACATCTCCAGAGTCCAGCCTTTATCTTGCAGTAGGTGAAAACATCTTCTCCAAGCTTTAAGTCTTTGATTCACATAGACATTCTATCATCCTATAGGAAACAAATATCCATGATTTAGCATGTTCATTACCTTAAATCCCCCTATGTGGATTAAACCAACATACAAATACTGAGGATTTGGCTTAATTTTTGAAATTTCACCTTTCCCTTTGTAAAATTATAATGTACCTGTGAAAATGAAAAGAAGGGCTTTATCTTATTCATACCTATAGCTTGGTTTTATTCATACCTACTTACCAAGACCTTACCCCTTTATCATGCCAGAGCTGAGGTGAATTCCATGTTAACTGTGTCGTAGAATCGCTTACAGTTCATCTTTAATCTCTTTCAATTTCTTGCACATTGCTCTGAATATCCTAATTCGTAACATGCTAGGATGAATTTACCCTTTTAGACAAAGCTTAAAATGAAAAGGGATGGTCTAGATATGGAGGAAAATATAATTAATTTTACTTTTCATAAATTGTCTTTTGATGCCCTTATTAGCAAAATTACATTTTTCTGAACTGTGATTCATGTTTCTTTATCAAAAAAAGTAGTGTTGTGTGATTACACAACATGTCCCATTTTTCCTTAACAAAACAGGGACCCAGCCTTTGCTTTTTGCTTTTGCTCGTGTGTTTCTGTTTGCTTTGGATGGTAATGGTAAAAAGTAGCATCAATTAGTATGCATATGCCTAATATCAGGCATATCCGTGATCTTGATGTCTGAACTCAAATTTTTAGAGTATGAGTCTTCCCTCATGAAACTTGCCAAATGAAAGACAACAGAATTATAAGCAAGTTTACCTTTTGCATCACGCTAAAATTTGTTAAAACAAGGAAGTTACAGTAAGTCAAAGTTTGGTCAAAGTGTATCTCATATACATTCATTTATGCATGTATCTCGTATACTTGGTATTTAGGTTTGTTGGGTTTTAATCTGTATCATGTTTAAATCACATTTTTTAGTGGTATAAAACATACTTATGCAAACCGGACCTAACAGCGTTTACATGTTGTGCTTTACAGTGGTTGAGGTCCACATTTGTATATGTATATAGGAGCACGTGTATTAGAAATACAAATTCAAAATATACATTGGAGTACATGTATTAGAAATACAAATTCAAAATATACATTGGAGTGCATGTATTAGAGAGACAAGTTCAAAATATACATAGATGGACCAAAAATTTAAATTCAATTGAGTTTAAAAGAATAAGTGAATGGTTCTTCACATCTATATTTGTATGTATTATTGCATGTATCTAATATACAAATACAAATCTGGACTCGATGGAAAGGTTAAACATGGTGAACTTTAGGTGGGGCCCGCATTGGTATAAAGCGAATGCATGTATAAGATATACAAAGTGAAAAGTGCTCGTACGTGATATACAAAAGGTAATACAAAGAAAAGTATATACAAAGCCAAATCCAAAGGGTAATTCCAATTTGTTTTATGAACCTTTTGGAGTCTATATATTTAGCAGTTGTATAACATATACATGATCATATGTATGCGATATACAAAGGAGATACAAAAAACAAAACAGGAGGGAAAGAAACCAATATGGGGGACTGATAACATGTTTTTTGGTCAACGATGGTTGACCTGACCTTCTTAATGTCATATGGACATTTGGATATGCGAATATTCACATTCAACCTAATATTCATAACTCAGTATCCATGTTTGCATATTCAGAGCTGGATTTACATTTAATGTTATGCTTAATTTTCCTGCTAGATTATTAAATGATTATGCTTAATTCTTGTGTGTCTGTCGTAGGATATTGGAACTATTTGGAGCTTGGAAGATGTTGCACAAAGTGTGCAAATGTAGAGAAGGGCATATGTTGCAGAGGAAAGTGGAAGGCTAAAATTGCAGAGTTGCAGACAAGGGTGACATAAACCAGAGCCAAAGAGGATCTCACCAAACAAGTTGTTTGCCAGTTGGACCTATCAACAAGTTTAAAGATGCTGGAATATTCTCTGCCAGCTGTGTGACTGCCAACTAGAAATCATGTGCTATCCATCTGAACTTTTTATTATCATAAGAGGATCCTGATCATTGGATCAATGCAACTATTTTTCTAGCTTTTGTTCTATAAAAGGGTTAGGATTTGTCATTTAAGAGGAGGTCAATCATTTTTATATCTGACTAGAAGAGAGCCAATTTTCATATATGGAGATTGGATTACTGAAACTAATGGAGATTGGATTGTTGAACTATGCAAGGTTCTTTCTCCAGATCATTATAAATATACTTGTTCTAAAGTATATTGGATGGGGATGAAGCTAGAGATTACATCCTGATTGTAAACTTTACGTAATCTTGAAGTTAATTCTAGATATGTAATGGTGAAATGTTGCGTTCAATAGAAGTGCTTTCATTTTATTGCATATTATTGTTAACTTTTCCTTTGAATATTTGCACTGGATCATGCAGATTTGTGGAATGTCCTGGTGAAGTATGATTTAGTTTTCTTCTCTTCATTATTGTATCAGAACATGTATGTGAATCAACTATCTTAGTTGGGTAATTTTGGAAATCTCATTATCTTAACCCTATCTTTTTTCATTTTTTTTTATTTCATTAAATCACCCTCATCCTAACTACAATATACAAATAAGTGAAAAGCAGAACATAGTGAATATGTAGATACTAGTAGACATATGAAAATCATTAGCATATTTAAGCTAAATGCATGTAGAATTGAAAATATCATGCAAAGAATTACAAATAATGGTAAGAATCATGGAAATATCAGCTTATAGGAACATAATGTAAGCAAATTCATAGTACAAAAGTAAGATTAGGTAAAGATTAGTTCAGTTTCAAGCAAATGAGGATAGTTATAGAAGAACTAATCATAAATCATCAAGGTCTTTGCAATTAATGCTGATCAAGGTGGAGATTAACATAAATATAGATAAATATTTGCATGTTTAGGTTAGATACAGTAGAATTTAACCTCATTTATTAAAGATTTATACAGAACAGGTGAAAACATAGCATATCAGGATACAAATCATCTTAAAAGAGCACGTAAGTCCCTTGAATGGAAAACAACAACGCACATCAAACTACTGAGTAATGTCAGTCGAATATGAACTAATCCACAGAGACTTGGAGTCATCAATTCATCCAAAATTGATCATCCTTTTCAAGATAAATGAAGGTTTATTTTGTAGACTTTTATTTCCTGTTGTTATGACTAACATCATCATCAACAATTTTTGGCACTAGAAGGAGGGCCCAATCATTGCTTAAGGAAGAATTGGTTCTGGTCCAATCTGAATTATTTGTATCCTCGTGAGAACCTACTGCTATTTGTACACCCCTTGCTCCTGAATGCAACATAAAAAAAGGAGGGCCCGATCGCTTGCCATTTCAGACAATTTGTCATTTGGAAATATTTTCCCGTCTTCCTGTAAAGGATTCATTTCAAAATTCAAAGTCTATCCTAGAACCCTAGTGTTTCTACAAAGATTCTATTAATATTAGATAATTTGAAGTTTCTAATCATAAATATTGCTTCCTTGAGGATATTTACCTTGACATTTGTAGATACTTGTTTGGATTTCAGAATTGAAACCAGAGGTTTGCATTCCATGCAAATAGTCCCTAAAGTCCTCATCATTTGAGATATCTAGCCATAAATATCTATTCTTGTGAAGGAGTTATCCTTATCTTTGCAAAGATCCACCTCAAAATTTCAAAGATTAACCTGATTTCCTGAGCTTTCAAGTTCTTACTCTAAGATATGTTAGATCTCATTAAATTTCAAAATTCTAAAAAAAATAAAAAAATGGAATTCATTAAGTTTCCATAGTCCATAGTGTTGTATAATGAGTGCTTCTGGATTTGACTGTGATCAAGATTTTTTCCTCAACATTTCGGATCACACTCTGTGATCCATCATCAGGAGAAATAAAGCAAGAGAAGAGACAAGTCAAATCCAGAAGCACTCATTATACAAAAATAAAAAAGTTTAAAAAAGAGTCTCATTTTCGATGGATCTATATGAAGACAATTTCCAAGTAGATATTCCTTTTTTTCAGGAAAATTTAAATGGGTAGCTTTATCCTCATATTTTGTCTAACTTTGGTTTATCTAGAAGGTGCAGGATACATAATTCTCCAGAGCATGGTGAAATTAATTGTTTAACTTTCCTCACAAGGTTGGATTTACCTTTGAAAGAACTAACCCCTTTCTCAAGTGTGTACACGACTGAGGTTTGGCAGGAAAATGAAGGAATTTTAGAACAACAAGAGGGTACAACATTAGCAGTCATTAGTTGTCCAGAAAATATAGTAGTTAAATCAGTTGAAGAGGATAAAGATAGTAAAACACCTTTCCTTGAATCAATTTATGGTAAAAGTAAGAGTTCTTCAATTCTCTATCAAAGTTCAAATATGAGTAAAGTAGAGTGTAGGTATGAATCTTTTGAAAATTGTAGAGAAGAAAGTGCTCCCTGTTTTACGTCATCAGACAATAAATCAAGAGGATTAGAGTATCTTGATACATTTAATAAATATATTGAATTATTAAGAAATGTTTGTCAAGTAAAAGTCTCTGGATCTGATTTGAAGAGTTTTGATGAAACTGATTGGACAAACAAGTGTAAACAGGTGCTGAAAAAATTAAAATGCATTGCTACTAAGGAAGTTCCTACTATAGAAACTAAAGGAGTTATAGAGAAGGAAGTTAATCTTGATTTATTATTTGATTTCTTTAAATTGAATGATCAAATCCAAGAGTGTTACAAGACAATGGAACTAGACACTTTGTTGGATGATAGAAATGAATTATTTGATGAACAGTTCATGAAAATTGAAGATCCAGAAAGTTCTATAATTGTTGTGCACGATCAAATGTCAATCCAACACCATTTTGAAAATGAAACAAGGAAGTATTCTTGTCAATCAAATGATGTTTCACCTTTGCAGTCAAATGATTTAGAAAGGATAAATTTATATGTATGTCAGATTATGATGATGATGATACTCACCTTAGTGCTGATGTGTAGAAAATTGAAGAGGACATTGAGGTCCTTCCTAAAGTCAAAGATTAGATAAGCTTACAGAATGAAGACATGGAGTTGGATAAAGATGAAGAAGTAACTCATCAAGAGTCATACATCCTTCAAGATGAAATGAGATAAGACATTGGGTTACTAAATGGAAGACCAACTAGCAGTGAACAAGCATGTCCAGTAGAGTAAGAAATGCACCAGGTTGTTTTTTTCCTTTCCCCAATCAATGATGTTGATTATTATTTTGATTATGGAAATTTAGGGGATAAAACATGTCAATGGATCAGTCATGAACATAATAAACTTTCTCAATTGCTGATCATTAAGATTATTTTGTTAAATACAATGAATTCAGAATACAAGAATATTTTTTAGAATACAAAGATGAATTTGCTAGAATTAGAACCATAACTAGTGCCCTAATGCTCCTGCATAATCTAAGGAAGTTTGCAAATACAGGTGTCTTTGGGCTTTACCATGGGTTTTGTTTGCCTTGTAATGTCTTGTATATAGTTTGGTAGAGTAGTTGTTTTATTTATTTTTCTTTGCTTTCCTGTCTTGCTTTGCTTTGTGTCCCTTTTGTAGTTAGTTGTTTATATAGTTTCTTTCTTGGTGTGTTTGCTTTGCTTTGTGTGTTGTTGAGTCACTGCTTTGGTTAGGCAAGATAGAGCACCTTTCCACTTCAGAAAACTAGTAAATTGTTAGAATTCAAGAAAAGAACTACAAATTCCTACATAGGTTGTGATTCCTATCAACATAGGTTTTTTTTTATCAGGTCTGCGAAATCATATTCATCAATAGTAACTCTTGTTGTTCAAGGAGATCCTCACAACAACACACCTAATAGCCTTGGATTTGTTGAAGATACTAGTGTCTATGTTAAGTGAAAAATCTAAAAAGCAAGTGTCCAATCCTTGCAAATGAGCTTACAAGATCACATCTTATGAATAAAGAAAAAGCAAAGAAATATATTGAATATCAAAAGAAAGAAATCCTTAGGTCATCCAAGTAACTCTACCGGGGCTATGGATGCCTGACTAGCAGTGGGGCTCTACTTGAGAGAATTACAAAGATAACCTTGTCGGGGCTATGGACGCTTGTTGGCAACAAGGCTCTATCCAAGTTGGCTTTGAGGGTTAGATCCAATCATGTAGCTTAACACTAACTACTAGTGTTTTCAACCTTTCTTCAAGAAGAAGGAAATGAATCAAATGCACACACCTGAAATCCTTCTCATCATATTGTTTTATTAATGAATATGAAGTTAGGTTTTTGCTATAGTAAGGACAATCAGAATGTCTATATATTGTGCCTCTCTACACTGTAATACTTTACAACAGGGATTTTAGGAAAACAACAGTGGCTACAGCAGGATTTTCTTTTAGGAACATACAGCAAGTTAGCATAGTTTAGAAGTAGAAGAAGGAGGTCGCCTGTTTGTCTGCAGTAAGGTGCGCGTGGAATGTCTGGCTACCTTACTGTATCTGTAAAGCTTGTAAGTTCTCTGTAGTATGATCAATGAAACTAAGAGTCATTCCTACATTGTAAATCATGTATGACTATTCGTTTCTAATACAATAGAATCTGGAGTTCTGCATCTATCTTCTGAGTGTTCTCCTGCTCCTCTTTGTGTTTTAAAATATTTTCTTTGAGAGCTTGCAATTTTAAATGTATGTTTGTGAAAATGCTCAGAACTTGCATTTAAGGTTTTTACTATGGATTTGATCAAATTACTATGGTATTTACATAGTGCATAATAGAAACAATTAGATCCTTCGGTAGATTAAATGAGGTATAGATTAGATCTTTCTAACTTTTCCCAACCCATCTGAAATATTTAGCTGAAAACGTAGAAATCTAAAGGAAATTGTCTCAAATTTGAAGAAGCATGCATAACAGAGCTATAAGTAGACATTTTTCATAAATAGATAAAGAAGTGGAACTGTGGACAGTCGTGCTCAGCATGGGCATTGGTATTGTGAAATCTGCACCAATTTTTGGGTGCTGTACTGGCCATTTGTATGCTAGTCGTTTGTTTTGCACCATGATTATCTGTATTCTCAAAAGGAGAAGCCAGAGTACCGTTGTTGGGCCCAGTGTTCCATGTCTTGGGTGGCCTAGGTTGATTCTGATTTTTGTTATTATTGCCCCAGGTCCTGTTATCTATCACTGGCCCCCTATTTTGCATTGGTTGCCCCTGACTGGGGCCTTGATGCTGATTGTAGTTTTGGTTCTGATTGTACTGCTGATTTTGATTGAGACTATAATTCTGATTTTGGCCTTGGTTGTGATTTTGATGGGGACTGTAGTTTTGGTTGCTTCTTCCATAGAGGTTCTCATTTCTTAGCTGTGTCACTTCGGTTGTTAATCTTTTCAAATGTGCAATAATTTCTTTGATTTCTTCCCTATCCTCTTGTGCTTTTGCCATAGTTACATCCCTAGGAAGTTGGAAGAAAGGCTGACCATTATTTTGACTGTTATTGGAAGTACTAGCCGTGTAAGGAGTTATAGCTTGGATTGGAGTAGGATTATACACAGGTGTGTAAGAAGGAACCGGATTTACTAGTGGAGCATGCTGCACAGGGACTCCATTCCATGGGTGTGCCTGATTCTGCACCCCAAAATTTCTTCCATTGACAAATGGACTATAAGTTGTATGTCTCATTTCTTGGTTCACTGAGGCTGCCTCTTTATAGGCTTTGGATATTGAATCTATGGAATAAAGTGGATTATACTGAAAATCCAGATTAAGCCATCTAAGTAACTCTACCGGGGCTATGGACGCTCGCTGGCAGTGGGGCTCTACTTAGGAGAATTGTAATGATAACCTTGCCGGGGCTATAGACGCTCGCTGGCAGCAAGGCTCTATCCGGTTGGCTATGAGGGAATATCCTCACCTACGTAGGCTAATGTCAGTCACTGGTTTGTTCAACCGATCTTCAAGATGAGGATAATTAATCACGTGCACACAACTAAACTGAAAATGGAAATTCATGCATCTTTATTGAATACTTTGAGTCTCAAGCTGAATAGTAATTTGCAGGAAAGATAGTTGGAAGTTATGAGTTCATTTCATCTAGTTTCCTTGAACACTCTGAATTTAATTGTTAGTTGTTGTGATGTTCACAACACGCCCCATTATGCTCCTTAGCAAAATGGGGACCCCTGCTGATGTTTTGCTTTTTGCTTCTGCTTGTGTTTGTGTTCTTCTTTTGCTGTTTTCTTTTTTGGGTTAGTTGTTTGTATAGCTTGTCTTCTGTTTGTTTTTGCTTTTTGTTTCTTTCTATTTGTACAGTTTTTTCTTTTGTTGTGTTGTTTGTACAGCCTGTTTGTTTGGTTTGTTTGTTGTCTCCTCAGCAGGGATCTTTATTTTACTTTAGAGTATTAAGGAGCAAAACTAGCAACCATTCAAAATAGTATAAAATTTAGGATATTCAAGTTAATCATTTACAATTTACTGCAACAGACAAACAGAAGTTATTGCTGAGCTGCCGGAACTTCTTAGAAGGGGCAATATTTCGCCCAGATTTGACACTGCTCAGAGATATTTTGAAGAGCTGGTTCACCTGTATTTATTGCTGTAACCAAGGGTTTGAACCAGGGGTTCAGTTAGGTTTTTGCTGTAGTAAGGACAATCAGAATGTCTATATATTGTGCCTCTCTACACTGTAATACTTTACAATAGGGATTTTAGGAAAACAACAGTGGCTACAGCAGGATTTTCTTTTAGGAACATACAGCAAGTTAGCATAGTTTAGAAGTAGAAGAAGGAGGTCGCCTGTTTGTCTGCAGTAAGGTGCGCGTGGAATGTCTGGCTGCCTTACTGTATCTGTAAAGCTTGTAAGTTCTCTGTAGTATGATCAATGAAACTAAGAGTCATTCCTACATTGTAAATCATGTATGACTATTCGTTTCTAATACAATAGAATCTGGAGTTCTGCATCTATCTTCTGAGTGTTCTCCTGCTCCTCTTTGTGTTTTGAAATATTTTCTTTGAGAGCTTGCAATTTTAAATGTATGTTTGTGAAAATGCTCAGAACTTGCATTTAAGGTTTTTACTGTGGATTTGATCAAATTACTGTGGTATTTACATAGTGCATAACATAAACAATTAGATCCTTCGGTAGATTAAATGAGGTATAGATTAGATCTTTCTAACTTTTCCCAACCCATCTGAAATATTTAGCTGAAAACGTAGAAATCTAAAGGAAATTGTCTCAAATTTGAAGAAGCATGCATAACAGAGCTATAAGTAGACAGTTTTCAGAAATAGATAAAGAAGAAAGCTGCAAAAATTCAAGAAAACCATCTAAAACTTGCAGCACAGTATCACTTTTATGCAAAGGAATGAAAAGTATTGACATATCTCATGACCTTTTTGCATATTCTTAGTCTAGTAAACCACCAAACAAACCTAAACTACGTAAGGCCCCTTGAACATTACAGCTTCACATTGACCAACTGAACTTGACCAACCGAACCATTGTAGATATGTTAGATCTCATAAAATTTCAAAGGCCTAAAAAGTTGAAAGTGGGTCCCATTTTCAATGGACTCATATAGGGATAGTTTTCAAGTTGACATTCCTTCATTTCAGAAAGCTTTGAATAACCAGCTTTATCCTAAAAATCTATATAGCTATGGTTTATTTGGAAGGTGTAGGATACATAAGTCCGCAGAGCATGGTGAGCTTAATTGTCTATCTTTTCTCACAAGATTAGGTTTATATTTGAAAGGACTAATCTCTCTCTCAGATGTGTATAAGGCTAAAAGTTGGCAGGGAAATGAGGAGATTATTGAGCGACCAGAGGATGCAGCAGCAACGGTCGTTAAATGTGCAGAGGATACAAAGATGGAACCAATGCTAGGAATAAAGGATAATAAGATCTCTTGGCAGGAATCATGTGATGGTAAGAAAAAAAATCTGTCTTTTCGTCAGGATCCGGCTGTGATTAAAGTTAGTGAAAAGTATAAATATCCTAAAAAATGCAAAGAAGAAATCACAGCTCATGTCCCTTTTCTGGATAATAAGCAAAAAGGATTTAATGAAATAGAAAAGGAAAGTGAGGTTCATCTTGATACATTTGATAAATATATAGAACTACTAAGGAATATTTGTCAAGAAGAAACCTCTGGGTCTGACCTGAAAAGTTTTAACGAACATGATTTGGCAAAGAAATGTAAACAAGCATTGGCAAAATTAAAATGCATTAAAACTGATGAAGTTCCCACTACAGCAACTAATGAAGTCATAGAAAAGAAAGTAAATCCTAGTGTTATGACTGACTTCTTTGAATTAAATGATCAAAATCAAGATTGTTGCAGGTCAATAAGATTAGACTCTTCACTAAATGACAAATATGAGTCATCTGATGAACAATTCTTGAAACAAGAGGATACAGAGGATCATGTTGCTGCCGTGCACAATCAGGCATCACCCCAGCACCATGTTGAAAGTAAAACAGGGGAGTATTCCTATCAATCCAAAATTGTGGAAATCGGATCCAAAATACTCTAAAAACGTGCTCAAAATGTATTCAGACCGCTCACAACCCATCAGGTCAACCATCGCTGACCGGGAAAATGCCACGGGTGCCAAAAAATGGTTTAAAACTCCACCGCTTCATTTCCTGCCCATCGGCGTGTCAAAAAAACACGTTGGCTGATAATCTCTATTTGGCCGATGTTCACTTCATCTGCATGATATTCTGGAAATATGATGCTCTTTCTTTCGAAGGTCCAGATGACGTCATCATGATATTTCGCTTCTGTATATTGGGGAAAAAAATGACATCATCATCATATTCATGTCGAAGGAAAATAGGAGGATATGAAATATGAACCTGCTGCTGAGGAAAGGAATATGATGGTGACGTCATCGTCATATTCGGGCTTCGTTAAAATGCAAATGATGGTGTCATCGTCATGTTTAGTTAAGATCAGGGGATAAATGTAATATCGGGTCACCTAAGGAGCATGATCAAGATGATGATGTAATATGACCCCTTTGTGGCCAAGGTAACCCTCTATGAGGTATAGATTAGATCTTTCTAACTTTTCCCAACCCATCTGAAATATTTAGCTGAAAACGTAGAAATCTAAAGGAAATTGTCTCAAATTTGAAGAAGCATGCATAACAGAGCTATAAGTAGACAGTTTTCATAAATAGATAAAGAAGAAAGCTGCAAAAATTCAAGAAAACCATCTAAAACTTGCAGCACAGTATCACTTTTATGCAAAGGAATGAAAAGTATCGACATATCTCATGACCTTTTTGCATATTCTTAGTCCAGTAAACCACCAAAGAAACCTAAACTACGTAAGGCCCCTTGAACATTACAGCTTCACATTGACCAACTGAACTTGACCAACCGAACCATTGTAGACTTGGGATTAGTCAAATCTCAAATGATTCCTTCTTATCTTTCAAGTATAGTTTCAGTTCATTTCATGTGAATTTTAACTTATTGTTATGATTGCATCAAAACAATCATCAACAGTTTTCTGGCGCTAGAAGGAGGGCCTGATTTGGTTTAGGGTCAAAATTCTGAGTTTAAATGCTATATTCTGAGATATGTTAGATCTCATAAAATTTCAAAGGCCTAAAAAGTTGAAAGTGAGTCCCATTTTCAATGGACTCATATAGGGATAGTTTTCAAGTTGGCATTCCTTCATTTCAGAAAGCTTTGAATAACCAGCTTTATCCTAAAAATCTATATAGCTATGGTTTATTTGGAAGGTGTAGGATACATAAGTCCACAGAGCAAGAAGGTTAGGTTACTTATGTCTGGTAAGAGTTGGAACATTATGTTTTAATTTGTCTTCCTCTCTTGAATTGTTTGAATTTTGTTGTTTTCTTTGGTGACAAGTTATTGTGTGGTTACACAAAACGCCCCATTTTGTCTTAGCAAAACAGGGACCCAACCTTAGCTTTTTGCTTTTGCTCGTGTGTTTCCCTTTGCTTTGGGCGGTAATGGCAAAAAGTAGCATCATTCAGTATGCATATGTCTAATATCAGGCATATCCGTGATCTTGAAGTCTGAACTCAAATTTTCAAAGTATGAGTCTTCCCTCACGAAACTTGCCAAATGAAAGAGAACAGAATTATAAGTAGGTTTACCTTTTGCATCACATTGAAATTCATTAAAACAAGGAAGTTATAGTTAGTCAAAGTTTGGTCAAAGTGTATCTCATCTACATTCATTTATGCATGTATCTCATATACTTGGCATTTAGGTCAATCAGGTTTTAATCTGTATCATGTTTAAATCACATTTTTTTAGTGGTATAAAACATACTTCTACAAACTGGACCCGATAGCGTTTACATGTTGTGCTTTACAGTGGTTGAGGTCCACATTTGTATATGTATATAGTAGCACATGTATTAGAAATACAAATTCAAAATATACATTGGAGCACATGTATTAGAAATACAAATTCAAAATATACATTGGAGCCCATGTATTAGAGAGACAAGTTCAAAATATACATAGATGGACCCAAAATTTAAATTCAATTGTGTTTAAAAGCAGAAGCGAATGGTTCTTTGCATGTATATTTGTATGTATTATTGCATGTATCTAATATACAAATACAAATCTAGACCCGATGGAAAAGTTAAACATGGTGAACTTTAGGGGGGGCTCGTGTTGGTATAAAATGCATGTATGTATAAGATATACAAAGTGAAAAGTGCTCGTATGCAATATACTAAAGGTAATACAAAGAAAAGTATATACAAAGCTAGATCCAAAGGGTAATTCCAATTTGTTTTATGAACCTTTTGGAGTCTGTATTTGTATATTTAGCAGTTGTATAACATATACATGATCATATGTATGTGATATATAAAGGAGATACAAAAAACAAAATGGGAGGGAAAGAAGCCAATTTGGGGGCCCGATAACATGTTTTTCAGTCAACAATGGTTGACCCGACCTTCTTAATGTCATATGGACATATGGATATGCGAATATTCACATTCAACCTAATATTCATAACTTAGTATCCATGAGTGCATATTCAAAGCCGGATTTACATTTAATGTTATGCTTCATTTTATTGCTAGATTATTAAATGATTATGCTTAATTCTTGTGTGTTTGTTGTAGGATATTGGAACTATTGTGAGCTTGGAAGATGTTGCACAGAGCATGAAAATGCAGAGAAGGCTGAATGTTGTACAGGAAAGTGGAAGGCTAAAATTGTAGAGTTGCAAACAAGGGTGACATAAACCAAAGCCAAAGAGGATCTCACAAAACAAGTTGTTTGCCAGTTGGACCTATTGACAGGTTTAAAGATGCTAGAATATTCTTTGCTAGCTGTGCGATTGCCAACTAGAAATCATGTGCTATCCATCTAAACCATTTATTATCATAAGAGGATCCTGATCATTGGATCAGTGTAACTATTTTTTTGGCATTTGTTCTATAAAAGGGTCAAGATTTGTCATTTAAGAGGAGGTCAATCATTTTTATATTTGACCGGAAGAGAGCCAATTTTCATATATGGAGATTAGATTACTGAGACTAATGGAGACTAAATTGTTGAACTATACAAAGTTCTTTCTTTAGATCATTATAAATGTATTTGTTCTAAAGCATACTAGATGGAGATGAAGCTACAGATTACATCTTGATTGTAAACTTTACGTAATCTTCAAGTTGATTTCTAGCTATGTAATGGTGAAATGCTGTATTCAATAGAAGTGATTTCATTTTATTGCATATTGTTGTTAACTTTTCCTTTGAAGATTTGCACTAGATCATGCAGATTTGTGGAATGTCCTAGTGAAGTATGATTTAGTTTTCTTCTCTTCATTACTATATCAGAACATGTATGTGAATTAGTGATCTCAATTAGGTAATTTTGGGAATCTCATTCTCTTAACCCTATCTTTTTTCATTTTTTTTATTTCATTAAATCACCCTCATCCTAACTGCAATATACAGATAAGTGAAAAGCATAATAGAGTGAATATGCAGATACTAGTAGACATATGAAAATCATTAGCATATTTGAGCTAAATGCATGTAGAATTGAAAATATCATGCAAAGAATTACAAATAATGGTAAGAATCATGGAAATATTAGCTTATAGGCACATGATTTAAGTAAATTCATAGTGCAGAAGTAAGATTAGGTAAAGATTAGTTCAGTTTCAAGCGAATCAGGATAGTTGCAGAAGAACTAATCAGAAATCATCAAGGTCTTTGCAATTAATGTTGATCAAGGTGGAGATTAACATAAATATAGATAAATATTTGCATGTTCAGGTTAGATACAGTAGGATTTAACCTCATTTGTTAAAGATTTATACAGAACAGGTGAAAATAGAGCATATCAGGATATAAATCATCTTAAAAGAGTACATAAGGCCCCTGAATGGAAAACAACAATTCACATCAAACTACTGAGTAACATTGGTTGAATATGAACTAATCCACAGAGACTTGGAGTCATCAATTCATCCAAAATTGATCATACTTTTCAAGATAAATGAAGGTTTGTTGTGTAGACTTTTATTTCATGTTGTTATGACTCACATCATCATCAACAAGTAGCCTTTTTAGAAGTATCACCCTTAATTAGCCAAATTTAACTTTTTAGAACTATCGCCTTTATTCCTTTTATCAGCAAAATTTAACTTTCTCAAACTATCGCCCTTTGTCGGCAACTTTGCAAAAACTTGAACCAAACCATCTTGGCCTTTTTACCCTTCTATTAGCAAAAGTTCAATGTTTTGAACTTTGCCCATTTAGCTCTTTATCTTAGTTAGTGAATTGGTGAAAAACTGAACTCACCAACTGCCGAAACACTTAGAGTTTTCTCTTTAGCAGCCATGTTGGAAATCTACAAGCTAGAACAACTTAAGTTTTCTCTTTTATCGCTCAGTCAATGAATCGGCAAAAATCAAACTCCCCAACTCTCGAAAATGCTTAAGTTTTTCTCTCGAAGATTTTCCTGATTTCCCTTTTACTTAACTTTTCAACCAAGTATAAAAGACATAAAAAAACAAACTTTGCGTGCTGGTTTTTGCCATTCTGCGGAGCAAAGTATGGCAGTGAAAATCTTCCCATAGAACCACGGAAAAGGTTCCACGTGGAAAGTCTCTTAGCGGGCCGTATTGTGGTGGGGTTGCGGTGTTGACATGGCACACTTTAAATTTTTCTGCCATTCTGCGGAAGGTACTATAGAGGGTTAAGGCTCACTTGTGGAATCACGAAAAGGTTAACCAAAGGTTAAAATTTTCACTTATAAATGCTATGACGAGTCAAAATGTGCTTACATGGCACATTCTTGAGCATTCTGCCATTCCACCAAACATATGTGGTGGACCCTAGAGAGATTCACGAAAGCATGAAAAAGTGACACATGGCATGTTTCTGCCTTTTATCAGTTAAGGGGGATTATTTAATGCCACCTGGCATGATCTGGGAGCCATTCTGACATTTCGTGGAAGTTGACCTATGCCAAATATGTTGACCACAGAATTAAGGCACATGGCATGTAAATGCTAGTGGACCACTGCGGTAATGTGTTAGATGCCACATGGCATCGATCTAAGGTCTTTTTGTCATTCTACAGAGACCCTTACATAGGCAATTATTTAAGGTGCGAAAGCATGAAAAGCTGCCAAATGGACCGCGGGAGAGGTTCTGGTGGATTTTTTAATCGGTCCACATGGATTTTCGATGGGTGACAGATTTTTGACCCGATTGACTAGAACCTTGACCAGACTTTGACCCAACCTTTGACTATGTATAACTCTCTCATTTTCTCAAATTTCAACATGGTTCAAAATGCAAAATTGCTCTAAATTTCATCCTCTATCCATTGGTGACTATTTCATAGGAAAATTTAGACCTTGAATTTTGAGAAGAGCAGGACATGACATTTTACCATACTACCCAAACAAAGGAAAACACACAAGCAGAACAAAGCAAAAGGTTGGGTCCCTGTTTTGATAAGGCAAAATGGGGCATGTTGTGAGACTGCACAACAACTTGCCACCAAAGAAAACTACCAAATTCTATCCAATTTAAGAAAGAAAGACAAATCTAGGCATATAATTTCTAACTTCTACTACATTTAGATATGAAGACTAGACTAGATGAGATCATATTCACCAATGAAACTAGATTATGGGGAGGAATGCAAGTGTGTGCATTGATTCATTTCCTTCCTACTAGAGAGGTTGAAAAAGATAGTAATTAGCATTAAGCAACATAGTTTGATTTAACCTTTTAAGCCAAACCTAGATAGAGCCTTGCTACAAGTCAAGCATCCATAGCCTCGGCAAGGTTATCACCTATAATTCCCCTAAATAGAGCCCCACTGCTAGTCAGGCGTCCATGGCCCCGGTAGGGTTATTTAGATGACCTTGAGAGAATAAATTCCCTTTTCTTTTGATTTTCAATTTTCTCTTTTATGTAAGATATATCATTTCAGCTCATTATTTGCACAGTAATGGAACATATTGCTAGGCTAGGTATTATAGTGGTAGCAAAGGAAAACCTTTATATTTTTCACTTAATGCAGACACTAACATTTTCAACCAGTCCTAGGAACTTAAAGTGGATTCATTTGATGATTCCTTGGATAACCTTTGTTTTAATTGGTGAATATGATTTCACAAAATAAACCAGTACACCTAGGCCTATAGAAGTCACAACCTATGCGAAGATTTAGGATTCTTTCCTAAATCCCAAGAATTTTTACTATTTTCTAAAGTGGAAAGGATCCCAACATCCTACCCAACCAAAACAAAGACTCAACCAAACAAGAAAACACAACCAAACAAACAACTGTACAAGAAACTATTCATATATACAAATTCCTGACCTCCTCGTTCAGGCTTGGAAATAGTGTTTTAGGAATTGTCCATTGACAGGCAATGGAACATCCTCTCCTATTAAGGTTTTCATTCTATATGTACTATCTCCCAAAATTTTAGCTATTTGAAAGGGACATGTCCATAATTTATCAAACTTTCCATGGTCTCCTTTCTTCTCATGGACTTTATTCTAAGATAAAACAAGATCATATATTTTGAATGCTTTGACTCTGGCCCTCTTATCAAACTAGTGTTTGACAATGACCTGACGCTCAGAGAAGTGATCAATTGCTTGATCCCTCTTCTCTTCTAGATGTAACAATTGTAACAAGCGGACTTCGATTTTGTCTTCTAGGCCTAGATATTCCTGGGCAAATTGCAAGGTAGGGATCTTTAGGTTAACAAGTAGAATTGGGTCCACTCCATAAACTAGTTGGTAGAGAGAGTTACCTAAGGTAGGATTCACTCTAGCCCTATCTACCTACAATGCATATTTCAACAGTATGTTCCACTCTCTGGGCTTTTTATCTACCAATTTCTTAATGATATTCAATAAATTCTTTTTAGTAGACTCAACTAATCCATTTCCTTGGGGATAATAGTTAGATGAGAACTTTATTGTTATTCCATGCTCAAAATCCCAATTTGAAAATTTCAAAGAGGAAAAGGCAGGGCCATTGTCACATACCAGTGCAAAAGGAATTCTGAACCTGGTGATGATGTTGTTCTCTAGGAACCTGATTACATCTTCAAACGTGCATGTTTTGCTGCTCATTGCCTTAGTCCACCTAATGCAATAGTTGGTAATAGTTAACACATACCTATGCCCAGCCAATGATGGTGGATTAATTTCTCCTATGAAGTCCATCCCCCATTGTGCAAAGGGAGGCATCTCCATCACTGGCTGCAATGGTTGTGCTACATATCTCTCTTTATTAGCTGTCACTTGATAAGTATGACAATGTTTTATGTGCTCCATAGTATCCTTGAAGATTGTGGGCCAGTAATACCCAGCCCTGAGGATCTGATGCATTGTGGCCAAGTGGGATCCATGAGCTATTCCAAACTTATCATGTAATTCTTGGAGAACCTTACTAGCTTCTTTCTTATTAAGACACCTAAGGTATATCCCTTCATGGTTCTTTTTGAACAATATTCCTCCTTTAATCATGTAATTTTGTGCCTTAACTCTTAAATCTCATCTCTGGATGCTCTCATGTTTGCTGGGCATCTACCTGTGATTAGGACATGCCTGATATTTGAATACCTACCATCTTGGTGACTTGAATCCACTGTGTATTGTTGACTCACCAAACTGGGGTCTATTTCTACAATCATTTGGCTTAAAGCATGTCCTTTGA
Source organism: Cunninghamia lanceolata (assembly GCA_027924645.1). Lineage (NCBI taxonomy): Eukaryota > Viridiplantae > Streptophyta > Pinopsida > Cupressales > Cupressaceae > Cunninghamia > Cunninghamia lanceolata. Next base: position 6,851,354 of record BSBN01000739.1, read on the forward strand.
CTAATTTCATAGGAGTAATTTTCATGTCATATTCTCGCAGGACAGTGATCCACTTAGCTCTTTTCTCTCAAGGCTCACTTTGCATTAATAACATTTTCACTATTGAATCTGGTACTATAGCAACCAATCTGCTTCTCAGGATGTAATGATCAAACTTTTTAGTGGCTTTGACTAAAGCAAGGGCTTGTTGCTCGACATCTAGATATCTCAATTCAGCATCCTTAAATGGATTGCTCATAAATGCAATGGGATTCTCCTCTTTATCTTCATTTCTTTTTGTTAGAACTGCTACACATGTATGATCAGATGTGAATGAGTAGATATAAAATACCTTTGTATAATATGAGCTACTCAACACTAGAGCATCAACTATTTCCTTCTTAATAACTTCGAAGGCTACCTTAGCTTCTTGTGTCCATTCAATTTTAACATCTTTCTTCAGCATGGCATTCAGGGGCCTCACTATTTCAGCAAACCCTGTTATGAATTTTCTGACAAAATTTATTTTACTGAAGTAGGACTTTAATTCCTTCTTGCTCGCTAGTAACTGTAAATTCATGATGGAATCCACTCTATTAGGATCTATAGATATCCCGTCTTTAGACACAATGTGACCAAGTAAATTCCCAATAGTAACCCCAAAAATGCACTTCTTTAGGTTCAAGGATATACCATATTGTTCACACTTCTAGAGTACTCTCTGCAAATCTTCTACATGATCTCCTCTATGTTTTGAGAACATTGTCAAATCATCCATATAAATAACAATACAATGGCTTACCATACCTTTGAAAGCAATATCCATGGCTCGTTGGAATGTCACTCTAGCATTAATTTGTTGGGATATGGTGTTGTACACAATTGCATAATTCAATATATTATAATGATGTAATTAAATAATTATTTAGTTGTGATGCACCTAGGTGGTGTGGTTAATGATGCTAGGTAATTATTTGGGGACCGCTTTATGTTGTATGTAACATTGGGATATTATTTGTATTATTTGATTAATTTGAAAACTTAATACCAATAGTCAAATGTGGGGTCAATGGTTTTGTGTTACCCATGGTTTTGGGGCACATGGTTTTCTTAATGTAATGTGTGAGATTAAATTATAAAATCAAGCACACAGTTATTATTTGAGGTTGTCTTGGCTAGATAATTCATTGTAGGTGGATGGAGGTTTGTGAGAGGCTATCATTATATTGAGCTCTCTCCTGTAAGTGCATATTGTACTCATGGAGGACACATTAGAGGTGCTTGATGGATTCAAAGGTATTCATGGAGGCTCATGAGATGTATTGTAGTTGATTTATTGCTGAATAATACATTTGAGTGTGGATGCTTTTGGAGGCTGGGTTTTTCCCTCTTGAGGGTTTTCCCAGGGTATATCTTGTGTTCTCTTGTCTTTGTCATTTTATCTTTGCATTATGGTTGTTTCTGCATCTTGTTTCTCCTATTGGGTTATGTGGAATTAGTTTTATTTGACTTGCAAATTCCTAACATGTGGTATCCGAGCCGTGTTTATGGTTGAGGGAGGTGTGAGCTCCCTAGATGTGTATAACCCTTGTGTGTAGATCATGTGCAAAATGGAAGCCATGGAAATGCATTGAAGGATTGAAGGCATTAAAAAGTTTTGTACAGGTTGTATTGTAGATTGGGGGTTCTAGGTATTGGAGATTTGTTGTACATATTGTAGATCTGGTGATTGAAAATCATGGTTGAAGAGGGTTTTCTTAGTTTGGCTGATGAGGGTTTTGAGGAGGAATTTTCACAAATGACCTCCTCAGACAAAATGGACCTCGCCATTGAGTCTAGGAGGTCTGAGAGGCAAAGATTCATATAAAATTTGTCATGGTTTCATCACCGGAGAAAAAACACAAAAATGCCCCTCCCAAGTACGCCGTATGGATTTTTTGTTGTAGAGGCAATTTTTTTTAAAGAAAAAATAAAATCTTGCATAGTTCTATAGTTGAAAAATCAAAATTAAAATAAAATTTAAAAACTATAGAAAGGCATTTAAAATCAAGATTAAAAAAAATCAAATTTTTGGGGGCAGGTGTCTGCGACCCCGTACCCCCGTGGTAATGCACAGCTCTGTGCATTGCAGTACCGACATGTGCATGACAGGGATTGCCTACTAGGGTCGGTTGGCTCTCGACCAGCAGTCTGGGCTGGAGGGCCTTTGGCCCCTGGTGCTAGTCGTCGGTTTGGCGAGGCCAACCGGACTCCCAGGCCGGCGACCACCTAGTAGCGCCCCTTGTGGGCCAAAAAATTTCAAAGGCAGCCGAGAAATTTATTTGTAGGTTTTGGAATATTTTATGATAGTAATTTAAAGTTTTTTATTGGGACCTATTAAAATATTAAATCCAGTTCAATCGTGGCGGAGTCCGGTGAGATATATCAAACATATTTAAACCTCATTTTTAAATACACCACGTCATGATGACACTAATCTAGTTGTATGCCACATCACCTTGCCTAGTCAGCACATAGTTATTGCCACATCAGTGATGATGTCATCAGGTACAGGGTCCCACAGGGGGCCACTTTTAGCCCTAGGAGGGCATTTTCGTCTGGGAGGCATAACTTTCACATACGGTATCAATTTTTTGACTTCTTATAGGCGTCAGAAAGGTCTCTCAAAGCACTACACAATGGTATAGGTTTCATGATCAGATTTTTCTACTTGTGTCAAAATTTGATGCTTGAATCTAGGCATTGATCCAAAACAGTTTTATGCTCATAACTTTTGCATACGGAGTCAGATTTTCAATTTTAGATAGGCGTTGGAGAGATATTGCAGTGTACTACAATTTGGATCATGCAAATTTTTAGTTTGGTTTGTATAGAGAGATTGGTACTTGTTTGATCACTTATAGGAGCCTGATATTCAGAGTGTGTTTACGAGAGCATTTAGATGGATTTTTTGGCACAGACTTGTGGGAGTGCATGTTCCTATGAGACCATCTATATGGTATAGTAGGTTTTCAGATTTGGTGCTTCTTGATACAAGTTTACAGGTGTTTTTAGAGTTTGGACTTTGATGGAGACAGTACACATGTTGTCTTCTAGTTTGAGGACATGGTTGATACACGTGTGAGACTTGGAGTCTCATTTCAGTGGGAGTTGAGTACAGGTACAATGATGACAATGATTATGGTGTCATAGATATGTAGGTACACTTTTGCATTGGCACAACATGATCATGTATGTGATTGATAGGTATGGGCTATGATGTTTGATTCATGATTATAGGTGGTCTTGTGGTGTTATTTTAGGGGAATGTTCTTATCTCCTGTATGCTTGATTAGTTCCTTGACTATGATACTTGTTTTGTGGACTTGTTTGGCAAATCAAATATAGCATTGATTTGGTGTTTGAGTCTTGGAGTCTACATGTTGTCTTCTTTGATATCTCAGTTTGCATATTACTAGTGTGATGATGAGTTTGCATGTTACATTTGTTTTGGATCTACGAGTTATGTAGTTTTGTGGATTAGCTACCCCTTTGTTACAGTGAGATGACTCAGATGTGGACTGTCTTTATCCACGAGATTGATTCAGTGTTTATGTAGACTTTGTTAGTTGGCCTTGTCGGTGGTCATTTGTACATTGGTATATTGCATTGGGATGAGAGGATGGATGATTAAAGTGCCTAGATAGTCAGTAGATGGGACTTGCAACATGTTTATCATGATATCATGGATAGCTTAGATACATAGTTTTATGTGAGATTTTAACAGTGATGGTTTTATCTTCTTGGTTTGGAGATGTTGGTTTACTCGACCTTTTGGGAGCTGTTGATGTTACAACAAGATTCCTTGTTTGGTTTGAGGCCATGGATAATCTTCACTTAGGAGATGGTTTCTTTATTGTCATGGATAGCTCAGTATCACGGTTCGGTGGGAGTTTTGGAAGTGATGTGGATTCATCAGTTGTGATGGATGATCTTCTACAGTGGTTGTGGGTGTCTTGGATAGGCTCTTGGATTATCATTTTTGTTTCAGTGAGAGTGCTTTGACATCCCAAGTTCCATTGTTAGTAGATGGTTATCTTCATGTGATTTGGAGATGTTGACATCTTGGTTTACTATGGAGGACTTCTTTGAGTATTTGGTCGAGGTGTTGGTTTATGATTTGTTAGTTTGACATGTTTATCCTTGATTTAGAGATGTTGATATTGTGTCTTGATTTTCTCTGGATACTAGTTTGAGTATTGGCATGATACAAGTTCTCTTGAGATAGGATGTATGCATTGATGCATGTGATCTCCTTGGAGGAGATGGTTATCTCATGATGTCATGATGGGCTTCTTGATTATGTAGATATGCAGTAGGAGCATTGACATTGGTCTTGTTGGTTCTCTTGGTATTGAGTACTTTAGTCATTTGCTTTACAGCTTCATGATGGTGCTATGTTGCATTTGGAGTTTGGCATGGATTGATCATGAAGGTGCTCATGGATACTTGAAGACTTAGGTGAGGCTGGAGTTCTCTTGTGATTAGAGACACTTGTTGAGATGGTTACTCATTGGAGGTTTCAACAGATAGACTGAGGAGCCTACACCTAGATATGGACCTAGAGGAGATTGTTCTTGGAGAGAGTCATTGTGGCTTGGTGTATCCTGGAGGAGCATTCTCATACCCCACTCTTGGTCTACTCAACGGTTTATCATCTATGAGTTATTTCCCATTCTTTTAGATGTGTTTTGCTTTATGTTTCATCTTCTCATAGATATGGATCTTCAGCTACAATTATTGGTTTTGGAGGGTTCATTTGAGAGATGTTAGCATGGTTATCTCCTTGTTCATATGGTTTGAATTATGATATTCATTATGAGGAGTTTAGGAGATGTGATTGGGCTTATTCCTAGTTATGGAATGGTTATAAGTTTGATCTACCTTGATTAGAGAGGCTTACATCCATGTTGGTTACATGTTACATATGTTTATTTGATCTTATGAGATTGAATGGTTGAATGTTGTTGAGGCTTTTCATTTGGGGCTATAGAGGAGATCATACTTGACACAGCTTAGCACTTTGAGGTGTTTGTAGAAGGACATTATGATTTACAGGTTCTCTCTTTGTCTTATGGCTACTTCCTAGAGGATCATGTTCATATGGTTAGACTTGGGAGAGTTATGGTGACATGTTGAAATTAGGGTAGACAACTGAGAGGGGGGTGAATCAATTGTCACAAAACTTTTATCTTTTGCTGCATTTAATCTTCTTTACTACTTATTAATAGATTAATGATATAACCATGAAAGCATGAATCAACAATACATGAGCAAAAACATAATCAACATACATAACACCAAGATTTTTACGTGGAAACCCGGTTAAGGAAAAAACCACAGTGGGGGTTAACCCACAAGATTTATTCTCTGTTAAAAGAATAGAAAAATGGGAAGGCACTTGCCTTCATGTGCACTGCCTAGAGCTCACTACTCAAAGGAGGCTCACTGCCTATAGAAACATTCACCAGATTAACATAGAAGAATTGAACTGAGAAACAACATCTTCTTCATGCCAAGGTTTAGTTCCGTTTAAGCGTACAATACCTCAGCTCTACTCCCACTCACTTCCTCGCTATATTTGCATCTTCACTCACATCCACACATTTCCATGACTTCACAACACTTATTTATACATGACATTAACTTTGGAATAAACATCAAAGTCGGCCTTACAATCATCTATCTAGAATATTCTCTAAGATAGGCATTACAAACAATTACAATCACAAGACTTAAATGCTTCATGTGAACCATTATAGTGTCAACGAAACATAGTTGGGACTCAAATCTTCCTTGAACAACACACCACACTCCATAGAACTCTTCTTAGATCATCTGCAACATGCACCAAGCATCCGGTCAGCCAAGACTAGAAAGAACAACAACACCCAAGGAGAAATCTTCAACTACCATCTCAATCCTCAATGCGGACCACCAATGCAATAGGCACATGAATTAGAGACCACCACAAGCACAATGAAATCAACAAGAACAATCGCACCACCTCAAATCACCAGAAACACTTGCATCTTCATTCAGGAACTTAAGAACACCAACTGTCATAATTGTCACACTAGAAAGATTGCTTGTAGACCTCTAAACCATGAACCACTTGAGTTGAGGATACACACCAACATCTCAAACATACCTCTAGAACCGCAAATCACAATATTCCAATGCGGAGCAATCCAGACCAAATTCCTATCACTTTGTCACATCTGAACAACTGCAAAAACCAGTTCTACTCAGATGGCCATAACTTCACCAATCTGCCATGCGGACCTCTCAAATATTAACTAGAGCAACTTCGTCTCACTGGGAATGCAAATCAATCTACTTTACCGAACTACATTATCTTCACTGTCTCTGACAAAGAGATATGTTGACATCAATGACAACACGTCATATGCACATATTTGCAATAATCTCCCCCTTTATCATTGATGGCAACCTATGATTTGAAAAACTGATTCAACCATCAAGACAAGGACTTCTCTCCCTTTCTCTTATCACACCTGCAACCACTTTCTTCACTACTCCCCCTTTCACTAGCAACTACTCACTTCCATCTAAGTTTTTCGCATGACTTCTCTCCCCCTTTAACATCAATAGAAAAGGGCACATATTTGTAGTCATCTCTCCCTCTTTTTCTTTCTTAGATGAGATCACACTGAACTCAAGAATTAACATACTAACTACTCCCTCTTAGTAGCATCCCCTTAACACCAATCTGGATCACAAGATATGATTGTGAGTTCCACTGGATTGATTCACACTAGTGCACCTTAGTTCTGGACAAGAGGGGTAATAACCCCTAGCTTCACTCTGAGATACTCAAAAGTGTCCTTAGGTAGAGGCTTTGTGAAGATATCTGCAATCTGATCCTTTGAAGAAACAAACTCCAATCTGACTTCATTCTCATTTATCTTCTCTCTCAAAAAGTGAAATTTGATAGATATGTGCTTTGTATTTGAATGCAACACTAGATTCTTTGAGATGTTTATTGCACTTGAATTATCATAGAAGATTGTAACAGGCTCTTCAACCACAAATCTAATATCCTTCAACATTTACTTCATCCACAAAACTTGAGTACAATTACTTGCTGCTGCTACATACTCTACCTCTGCAGTAGATAGAGAAATTGCCTCCTACTTTTTTCTTAACTAAGAAACCAATCTCTTTCCCAAGAAAATTGCACCACCACTAGTACTCTTCCTATCATCCACATCTCCTGCCCAATCAGCATCTATATATGCATGAGGAGTGAAATCATCATCCTTAGGATACCATAAGCCATAATCAGATGTTCCCTTCAGATATCTAAAAATTCTTTTGACTGCTACAACATGAGATTCTCTAGGATCAGCTTGAAATCTAGCAACAAGGCCAATTGCATTCATAATATCAGGTCTGGCATGAGTCAGATAAAGTAGTCCTCCAATCATTGATCTATACCTTTTTTGATCTGCCTTAGGGGAATCATCATCTTTAATCAACTTGCATCCAGTTATCATAGGAATACTCACTGGTTTTGAATCCTCCATTCCAAACTTTTTCAACAACTCTTTTACATACTTACACTGTGATATGAAGATGCCCTTATCTGACTGAATGATTTGCAGACCCAAGAAGAAATTCATTTCACCAAGCATGGAGATCTCAAATTCACTTTGCATCTGATTAGCAAATTTTTTACACATTCTCTCATTTCCACTAAAGATGATATCATCAACAAATACCTCAACAATCAAGATGTGTTCATGATCAATTTTGAAATAAAGATTACTGTCAGCTGTGCCTTTGCTAAAACCTAACTTTAGCAGATACTTATCTAATCTTGCATACCAGGCTCTTAGAGATTGTTTAAGTCCATACAATGCTTTCCTCAATCTACAGACCATATCTCCTTGATCAGACAACTAGAAACCTTTCGGTTGCTCAATGTAGACTTCTTCTTCCAACTCTCCATTCAGAAATGCTGACTTGACATCCATTTGATAAACTTTGAAATCTTTGTAAAAAGAAAATTCAAGAAATAATCTGACTACTTTGATTCTTTCCACTAGAGCAAAAGTTTCTTCAAAATCAATTCCCTCTACTTGAGAATATCCTTTGCACACTAGTCTTGCTTTGTTTCTCATAACTTCACCATCTTCATTCAATTTATTCTGGAAGACCCATTTAGTTCCAATTACATTTTTGTCTTCAGGTCTAGGAACAAGACCCCAAGTATGATTCTTTTCAATTTGCATTAGTTCTTCTTCCATTGCTTTTACCCAACTTTCATCATTACAAGCCTCATTCACTAATTTTGGTTCAATCTTTAAAATCAAACAATACTCTTCTTGTTCCTCAACAATTTTTCTTCTAGTTTGAACACCTTTATTTCTATCTCCTATAATTTGGTCTTTAGAATGATTCAACCTTACATATCTGGGAGTTTTGGGATTTTCTTGAACTTCTAATTCCTGAACTTGTTCCTTAACATTTTCACTAGCTTCTTGAGTCACTAGATTCTCCGGAGCAATTTGAATCTAAGTTTGAACTTACTTTCCTTGATTTGGACTTTCATTTTGATCATCTGATTCATATCCACAAGAGTTGGAAGGTCTTTCCTTGCTTTCATCAACCTTGACATTAGCACTTTCAACAATCCTTTTCAATTTAAAGCATCGGTATGCCCTGCTTTGATTAGAATAACCCAGAAATATCCCTTCATCACATCTTGCATCAAACTTGCCTAGATCTTCATGTCTTTTGATATAGCAATTACTACCAAAAACTTTGAAGTATTTCACAGTAGGAGAATTACCAAACCACAGTTCATAAGGTGTTTTACCAGTATTACCTTTGATCTGCACCTAATTAAGAGTGTAGACAACAGTATTCACAACCTCTCTACAATAGACATGTGGAATATTTTCTTCCATCATCATGGTTCTAATAGCCTCTTGAATAGTCCAGTTCTTCCTTTCCACAACTCCATTCTGCTGAGGGGTCCTAGGAACAGATAATTGTCTTCTTATTCCATGCTTTTCACAAAATACATTAAACTCGCTGGAGGTAAACTCTCCACCTTTGTCAGATCTCAGACACTTTTTCTTCACACCAATATCATTCTCCACCCTAGCCTTGAACACCTTGAATATGTCAAGAGCCTCTAATTTCTCTCTCAAGAAAGTGACCCACATCATCCAGGAGTAATCATCAATCAGCAACATAAAGAATCTGTCTCCTTGCAAACTCCTAACTCTGACAGGACCACACAAATCAGTGTGCACAAGTTCCAACAATCCACTTGAAAATTGTTCTTTACTTTTGAATGTAGTTCTACTCTATTTGCCCAATTGACATTCTTTACACATGCTATTAGCAGGTTTCACAAGCTTTGGAAGATCTCTCATAGCCTGAGTAGTACTTATCTTGACAATATTATCAAAGTTTACATGACACATTCTCCTATGCCATAACCAACTCTAATCAATCTGAGCAATCAAACAACTTTTACCAGAACCACTTAATGAAAGATATTACATCTAGTCTATATACTGGATGCAATCACAGTTCTGGAGCTTCCCAAGCTTCTACATTTTCCATCCTTGAATCGAAGATCATACCCTTTGTCAACCAACTGTCCAACACTGAGAAGATTATGCTTCAAACCTTCTACATACAAAACATCATTAGTGTTATTCTTACCATCAAGAGAGATGGATCCTCTACCACAGATTCTACCAGTTGAATTGTCTCCAAACTTCACAATTCCACCTTAATATCTTTCTAAACTTACAAACTTGCTTTTATCACCAGTCATATGATGAGAACATCCACTGTCAATCACCCATTCATCCTTTTCTTCAACCTAAGCAGCCAAGGCACTTTCCACATTCACATAGCTCACAAATTTAGTAGGCACTGGATCTTCTTCTTTGATAGCAATGAACACCCATTCATTTCCAGAGGTACTTCTCATATCAGATTCATCATATGTGACTCCTTCATCAGCAACTTCTTGGACACAATAGCATTTCTTCTGAACCCTAGGTCTGTTAGGGTTTGGCTTTGAAACCCTTTCTAGACATCTTGAAGCAAAATGACCAATCTTTTTACAAGAAAAACATTTGAAAGGCAACTTTCCTTCATACTTACCGAATCCTCTTGGTAATCTTTTGGCAATAAGGGCTTCAAGTTCTTCAAGCTTAGATTCATCTTCTTCAAGTTCCTTCCTTGCCTTCTCATATATAGTTAGTCTTCTTGAAGAGATTTCACTTGGAACAAATCTTTGCTTCCTGGAAACACTGGCGTTAAAAGCAGATTCTAATTTAGGAAGAGAGTAACCAAACTCACTCATTTCAAATACTGAAAGCTTGCCAACCAACTGATCCCTTGTAACATCTGTCACAGTCCTGATCTCCTCAATAGTTGTAATTCTGTACTTATATGAAGCAGGTAAGGATTTGAGTACTTTGCAACAATCTCTGATTTTTCCAGTTTTCTACCAGCACACCTGATACTGCACACAAGTTCATTCACCTTTTGCATGTAGGAAGTGATGTTTTCATCTTCACTCATTCTCAAACTTTCGTATCTACCCTTCGTGCTTTGTAACTTAGCACATTTAACATATGCATCACCTTCATACAAAGTTTTTGACTTCTTCCAGATTTCATGAGTAGTTTTCAATTCCAAGACATTTGTCATTTCTGTATCAATCAGGGCACTCAACAATGCTTCTTTAGCTTGAATGTTATTTTCAGCATCTTTGATTTGATCTAGAGTTGTAGGACCATTCTGCGGAGGAGTATACTTATCCTTAGTTATCAACCAATAAGAATCACCCATGCATTGCAAATGACATTACATGTGACTCTTCCAAAGAGAGTAATTTGTTCCATCAAATCTTAGACTGTCCTTCTTGTATGTCGACATCCTGGGTCTCCTCAAGTGGTCAAGTTTCTTTTAGAGGAACCAACTCTGATACCAATTGTTGAAATTAGGGCAGACAACTAAGAGGGGGGTGAATTAGTTGTCACAAAACTTTTATCTTTTGCTACATTTAATCTTATTTACCACTTATTAATAGATTAATGATATAACCATGAAAGCATGAATCAACAACACATGAGTAGAAACATAATCAACATCCATAACACCAGGATTTTTACGTGGAAACCTAGTTAAGGGAAAAACCATGGTTGGGGTTAACCCATAAGATTTATTCTCTGTGAAAAGAATAGAAAAATGGGAAGGCACTTGCCTTTGGGCACACTGCCCAGAGCTCACTGCTCAAAGGAGGCTCACTATCTAAAGAAACATTCACAAGATTAAAACAAAAGGATTGAACTGAGAAACAACATCTTCTTCATGCCAAGGTTCAGTTCCATTTAAGCGCACAACACCTCTGCTTTACCCCCACTCACTTCCTTGCTATATTCGTATCTTCGCTCACATCCACACATTTTCATGACTTCACAACACTTATTTATACATGACATCGACTTTGGAATGAACATCAAAGTCAGCCTTGCAATCATGTATCTGGAATATTCTCCAAGATAGGCATTACAAACAATTACAATCACAAGACTTAAAATGCTTCATGCGAACCATTACACTGTCAGCCAAACATAGCTGAGACTCAAATGTTCCTTAAACAACATGCCATGCTCCATAGAACTCTTCTTAGATCATCCACAACACGCACCAAGCATCTGGTCGGCCAAGGATGGAAAGAACAACAACACCCAAGGAGAAATCTTCAACTACCATCTCAATCCTTAATGCGGACCACCAACGCAATAGGCACATGAATCAGAGACCACCACAAGCACAATGAAATCAACAAGAACAACTACACCACCTTAAATCACCAGAAACACTTGCATCTTCATCCGAGAACTTAAGAACACCAACTATCGTAACTGTCACATTAGAAAGATTGCTTGCAGACCTCCAAACCATGAACCACTTGAGTTGAGGATACACACCAACATCCCAAACATACCTCTAGAATCGTAGACCATAATATTCCAATACGGAGCAATCCGGACCAAATTCCTGTCACTCTGTCACCTCTGAACAATTGCAAAACCCAGTTCTACTCAGATGGCCATAACTTCACCAATCTGCCATGCGGACCTCTCAAATCTTAACTGGAGAAACTTCAGACAATCCTCTACAAAACCCTTTGGTCCACAGACTCAGATCTTTGTCTCACTGCGAATGCAGAGAAATTTACTTTGCTAAACTGCACTGTCTTCACTATCTTTGACAAAGAGATATGTTGACATCAAAGACAACACATCGTATGCACATATTTGCAATAGTTGTGAGAGAGTATGTAGTGATTTAGCTTGCATGTGTGGATCATTGTGGTTGTTCTTGATACTACATTGGCTTGTTGATTAGCCACACCTTGGTTTGAGTGTTGGTTGATAGACTTAATATGCCTTGGATCTATTTTTAGATTTTACATTATCCATGTAGTGGGAGTTCTTGGATGTATGTGTTCTTCATTGATAGGTTTTTTACATGGAGCTTGTGATTGCGGTATATGGGTTAGATATGTTGTTGGTATGAGTTTATTGATGTTGTTGATACCTATGAGGTATGGATGGTTGGATGTATTAGCATATGTTGTGGGTGCTATTTCCAGTCATATGGGTTTTTTACCTTTGTTAGTAGCTTGGAGCCTTTTGTTATCACTTGGATTTGATGCTTGTGTTCTTTGGATTGGTGCATCTTCACCTTGGCATGTTCCTTTTCTTCCATAGGTGGCACGTTGGAGGATGAGAGGAGTTCTTTCTTGAGATGGTGGTCACTTTGATTTTGTTGCAAGTATCTTGATGGAGTACGAGAGCATGCTGGAGATTCATGTGATTTCATGTTTGCCTATGATGATGTATTTCATTGATTGACCCTTATGCAATGTATACAACAAGTGGGAGAATGTTGGAATATGGTGTTGTACACCATTGCATAATTTGATATATTATAATGAGGTAATTAAATAATTATTTAGTTGTGATGCACCTAGGTGGTGTGGTTAATCATGCTAAGTAATTATTTGGGGACCACTTTATGTTGTATGTAGCATTGGGATATTATTTGTATTATTTGATTAATTGGGAAAACTTAGTACCAATAGTCAAATGTGGGGTTAGTGGTTTTGTGTTACCCATGGTTTTGGGGCACATGGTTTTCTCAATGTAATGTGTGAGCTTAAATTATAAAAGAAAGCACACGGTTATTATTTGAGGTTGGCTTGGCTGGATAATTCATTGGAGGTGAACGAAGGTTTGTGAGAGGTTGTCATTGTATTGAGCTCTCTCCTATAAGTGCATATTGTGAAGCATGGCAGGTGATGTGTGGATTCATTCTTGTACACATGGAGGATGCATTAGAGGTGCTTTATGGATTTAGAGATATACACAGAGGCTCATGAGATGTATTGTAATTGATTTATTACTAAATAATACATTTGAGTGTGGATGCTTTTGGAGGCTAGGTTTTTCCCTCTTGAGGGTTTTCCCAGGGTATATCTTGTGTTCTCTTGTCTTTGTCATTTTATCTTTGCATTATGGTTGTTTCTGCATCTTGTTTCTCCTATTGGGTTATGTGGAATTGGTTTTATTTGACCTGCAAATTCCTAACATAATCAAGCCAAATGGCATACGCCTGTACGCGAATATTCCCCACTTTGTGGTGAAAGTCATCTTTAATCGGTCAATCTAATCAACCATGACCTGATTATACCTTGAAAATCCATCTAAGAAAGACATCATCTGTGCTCCATTAACCATCTAAAGCACTTCATCTAGTGATGGAAGTGGGTAATTATCCTTCTCTGATGCTCGGTTGAGGTTCCTGAAATCTACACATAAGCAGATATCCCCATTCTTTTTCCTTACTGGAACTAAATTTGCCACCCACGTGGAGTGTCTCACTGGGAATATAATTCTTGTAGCTAGTAACATGAACTTCTTAACTTCCTCAAATACCAGTGGCTCTAGAAGGGCGTTCACTGGCCTCTATTTCTATTTGAATGGCTTTGCATCAGGCTTGAGTGGGATAGTATGAGTAATGATCAAGGTATCATATGTTTTCAATTCATCATAAGTCCATGTTATCACATGGATGTAATCCTTCAAAGCTTGGGTTATTCCTTCTCTTTCAACTAGAGTACATACTTTCCCAATCGAGACATTCCTTATATCTAAACCTTGTGCTATATTGATAGGTTCACATTTCGCTCTGTCAGTTTTGGGCAGATCCCTTTGTTTGGTCATGTTATCTAAGTCAAACATCCTTTCCAACTCAATCATCCCCTTTTGGATCTTATTATCTTCCAAATTTATAATTCCCTCCTCATCCCATATCTATTCTTCAAGATTATGTTCATCTATTACATGGGCTTTGAACACATCCCAATTAGCAATGAAGTCCAAAATGTGTTGATCATCATCAAAGACCTAAAAATTTGTCACATTGTTTGGTACTGAAGGTGTAGATACCAATTCCACTGAAAACTTCTTTAATCCTGATAGGGTCAGGGGCTCTAGTGTGCTTGTGGCTATGGCTAAGGCATCTGCCTATTGATTCTGCCTTTGTGGGACATGAGTAATGTTGAAAGCATCAAACCCCTCAATCAAATCCCATACCTAATGTCTATAATTGGATAATCTCTTGTAATTGCATGCATATTTCTTTCTTTCTTGTTTAATCACTAGTTTGGAATCTCTAAACACATGCAATATCTTGACTTTCTTTTTCAATACAAAGAGCAAGTCATGAATCAACACCTCATACTCAACAATATTATTCATGGAGTGAAATTGTAGTCTATATGCAGCAAGATATTACTTCCCTTGAGGATTAACTAGGTCAATCCTGACTCCTACACCCCGTTTGGACTTAGACCCGTCAAATTTCAACATCCAAGGTCTATTGTTTGGAGGAGCTTTATCATGATGTTTCTTCCTTTTAGCCCTTGTAGCACTTCCTTCTACAATCCATTTTAGTTTAGATGGTTCTTTATGATCAAGCATCTTCTATTTTTCAAGAACTGAAATATCCGGACCTTCTGAAGTCTAAATACCAGGTGAATGAATACCTATGTTATTTATATTTTTAATAGCATTAGTGTTTGTACTTCTATGTTGCTTGATCAAAACATCTATTGGGATGGAATTGGATATTTTTGACTCAGATCCTTGTGTCTCACAAATCTAACTTGTCACTATATGATCTGTCACTTTAGCTTGAGACTCTATCTCTTCAAGGATTTTACTTGACATATTCAATTTACCTCTTGTATATAAACATTCTTTTCTATCAATCATCTCTAGGCACAGAACACATGTCATTTCTGAATGTGACATCTTATGCAATCTGTACCATCCCTCCAACAAAATCTACTTGAGTGGTATCTCTTGCAACATATACTTCTAGATCTCTTTGGATAAATACTCTTCAAATTTGATTAAACTACTCCCTCCATCCTCATCTGGTACTTCATAGTCAAACTCCACCAAGCAATCAGTCCCAGGTGTAATGAAACTTACCTCACTATTTTCCTGCATATGGTTGCACATCAGAACTTCTTCCACGGTGACATCTAGAAGTTTAACTCTATAAACTCTTGGTTCTACATTGGTGTACAACACTTTGTTATTATGGTATATTTAGTGATTATATGCTTCATCCTTGGCTTAGCTTCAATCTTGATCTGGTTAGGGATACCTCTCTAGGGTAACCACATATGTGAGAAGTCTATAGCCATGTATCCATTAAGAGTTTTGGACCAATCCCTGCTTAGTAGCATGCCATAAGTGTCAGGGATATCTATCACCTGGATGTCAATAAAATGCTGGATTCTAGGGTTAGAGGCCAACTGTATATGGATATGGGTTAACTCACCTACGACATTAACTTCAAATTTGTCCAATTGAGTAACCTTCTTTAAGGATTTAGCAGGCAATAGACCTAAAATTTGACACACTAACAAGGGCATGACATTTGTAGAGGCTCCAGGAACTACCAAACAATTGTGCAGATTCTTCCCAAATATCCTCAAAGTGAGGAGAAAGGGAGGAGACTCAATCTTTCCTCTGTATAATGACATTGGTACGATATCTGTAGCATGAACCTGACCTTTTTCTTTAGGTTTGAAAGGAGTATCCTTACATGTGGGATCTCTGGATGGGATACTACTAGGGATACTTTCCTTCACTGTAGGCTCATCTAAGGATTTGAGGAAAGCCTTCTTAATCACTGGGGTTTTTAACAACTTAGATAAAGATAAATTAAGTTTTATCTTCTTGATTTCTTTAGCTAGGTAAGTGACTAACTTATTAGACTAAGTGATTTCATTGATACCTTTGGCTAATGTAGATGATGATGTGAAGTGATGTTGATTCACTCTCGGAGGTGCTGGATTGTCACTAGTATTCACATATGGAGGAGTGTTGAAATTGTTTGGTGGAACATAACTTGTCAAAGGTCCATGCGGCCTGTTACTATTATTCCTGAGGTGGTAGTTATGTCCTCTCTAGAACTGCTGAAAAGCATGAACTTCATCTGGATCTTGTTCTAGTTCATTATCCTTTTCAAAAGGAAAAGTATAATCCTGAAAAGCTAAAGTTGTTTCTTCACATATGAGAGTGAAATTCTCATGCACTGTATCCACTCGTTCCTGGTAACCCATATAACCTTCCAAAACCATTGTTGACTCGTATCCCAAGGGTACTAATTCATTTTCTTTAGGGAAGTTCACCTCTCCTTCAGTATTTTGAACTTTTGCCTGGAAAATACTGGCAACAATCCTGAACTGAGGACAATCTAACTTTGCATGTGTACTTGTATTATGAATTCTACACTGACTATTCAGTGCAACTTCAGCTAGATTGACTCTAGTTGTCTACTTAGGTTCAGGAGGTGTCTAATTGTCTAGATGTGACAATAATGTTCCATTATTCATCCTGGTGTTCCAGACTCTTGGAGCTTGCAGAGCATTATTACTAGTGTAACCTCTGTTATTATTGTATCCTCTATCTGGATATCCTCTATTTTACTAATTCTGAGCATTAACTTGAGAATAGAAATTTTGATTTCTCAATTGTGTCACCTCAATAATTAATCTCCTCAATTGAGTAGTTATCTCTTTTATATCCTCCTTCTCTTCCTGCAACTTAGCCACTACATTGTCTTGACTAGGGAGAAAGAAAGAATTGCCATTACCGTTTGGTCTAACTTCAGCAGATGTATGTCCTAGATATGAAATCATCTGACCATTTCCTTGGGGAGGATTTGCCATTGGAATATGATTCATTACACCTCCATTGATATGTTGCATCTGGTTAGGCAAAGAAGGAGGTCCTATACTTGGCAAAGGATAGTGTCCTACTTGTTTCATTTCACTATTCACTTTAATTGCTTCTACATAAGCACCTGATAAGGTATCAATAGCAAGATTTTCCCTTACAAACATAGCTGTCAAAGGATCAAGAGCTGAGTAATAAACTATCAAGGTTGCATCCTCAACAATGATGTATGGAGCTGCTAACTTGGAATATGCCTTCTAGAAGCGATCATTGAAATTTACTATGAACTTGCCTTCACCTCTCTTGATCTTAGCAAAGCGATGATACATAGTGGCTGCATCAATCAGGATTCTATACCGGGCTTTAAATGGATTTTCCATCAGTAACTAGGAGTTGATGGACCACTGGGGCAAACTGACATACCAGTTGTATGCTTCCTCTCCTAACGTGTATGGAAAGAGACGACATACAACATCTTCATGTTGTATCCTTGCTCTGAAGCAAGCTTCTTTGAATGTTCGTAGGTGATCTTCAGCATCCTAATACAAATGATACTTTGGACACAATTTGTTAGGATTCTTGAGCAAATCATTGTATGCCGCAAAGTAAAGAGGTGACTCAATGTTAAAGAACACCATAGGAACTTGTATAGGGGCTGCTGGTAGCATAGGAGCAACAAGTCTAGGTTGTGCACTGACAGAGCGTGATCTTAGCCTCACAGTAGGCAATTCTTGCAAAGGTCCACTAGATCTTGATCTAGTAGTAGGCCTGTGAGCCAACTCAGAAATTTCAAGTCAAACTTTGCAAATTTGGACCAAATCTTCGCAAAGATACAATCGATTCCTCTTTGGCAAGGAATATTTGTAGTCACTTAACTCAAATGGTAAAATATTGATGAGGTCTTTGTAGAAATACAAATCTTTTAGTCGTAGGCCCTTTTTCTAGCACCAAAATCTATTGATGCATTTGTTAGTCACAAAAATAGAAATAAAATTTCACAACAAACCTTTATTTATCTTGAAAGATATGATGAATTCTAAAAGAATTCATAATCCCAAGTCTCCATGAGTCAGGTCTTGACTATCTGATCATCACCCAGGGTTGATGTGTCTTGTTTTTAATCATGTTGGGGCCTTATGCACTTTATTTCATAATTTTTGCAAAATCTATCAATACTCACTAGTGTCCAGTCTATTTCACCTGATCTGCATATACTCCTTGACAATTATGTTAAATCTTGCAATATTAAGTTAGGATTTATGCAAATGGATGTAAATTTGATCCTAACTTTGAGTAATTCACTTGAATCCGTCCATGATTTGGACTAATTATAAAGATATTTCCAATTTTGATTAGTTCTAATATTATCTCGGTTTGAACTAATCTTTGCTTTTGCACCGTAAATTTGCTTAAAGAATGTGCTTTAAAGCATGCAATTCATAGGTATTTATGCCTATTTACATATATTTGCTACGATTTACAACATCTTACCATATATGCTCTGGATCTATCTGTATTTTGCATCTACTCAGCATATATTACTCAAATGCATCAATATTTACATTTACTCATTGTATATGCTCTAGATAAGTCATTGTTAGCACGCGTCTATAGTATTTGCTTATGATTTATCATGATTTGTAATTATTTATGGCTATTTGTAAAGAAATATCAAAGATTGAAGTTTAGAAAGATAAATCCTAAATTACTGGTTTTGGTCAATGATCCACATACATATTCTGACACTTTCATGAAAAGAAGCAAACCAAATCATACTTCACTAGGATGTTCCATAGCTACTTATGATCAACACAAATCTTCAAAGGATAATTGATAACAATATGCAATTATAAGAATGCACTCCAAGAAGACACAACAATTCACAATCACATATCTAGAAATCAACCAGACTACGCAGGATTTACAATCAGGAAGTAATCTACAGATTCACTTTCATTAAGTATGCAAAGAACATATACATTTACAATGATCTTGAGAAAAAAACCTTGAGAGAGAATTCACAAAGTTGCAGAAAATCACAAACTTAGTGCTCAGAATTTTAACAATTTAGTCTCCCTTAGCTTTAACAATTCAATCTCCCTTACAATAGAAGGGTCACGGTCCTTTTATAGCACAAGGTCCAGAATCAGTTACAATTGATCCAACGGTCAAGAATAATCAACGGTCAAACTGTGTGGCATGTGATTGCCAGTCGATAATCAATGGTGGACTACAGCTAGCAAAGGAACATTCCCAATATCTTTGACTCAGTATTCTTGAGAATACTTAATCAACTTCTCTGCCTTTGATACATCTTCTTCAACTTAGCACATCTCCAGAGTCTAATCTTTATCTTGCAGTAGGGGAAAACATCTTCTCCATACTTTAAGTCTTTGATTCACACAGACATTCTATCATCCTGCAGGAAACAAATATCCATGATTTAGCATGTTCAGTACCTTAAATCCCCCTATGTGGATTAAACCAACATACAAATACTAAGGATTTGGCTTAATCTTTGAAATTTCACCTTTCCCTATGTAAAATTATAATGTACTTATGAAAATGACAAGAAAGGCTTTGTCTTATTCATACCTATAGCTTGGTTTTATTCATTCCTATTTACCAAGACCTTACCTCTTTATCATGCTAGCCAAGGTGAATACCATGTTAACTGTGTTGTAGAATCGCTTACAATTCATCTTTAATCTCTTTCAATTTCCTGTACATTGCTTCGAATATCCTAATTCTTAACATCCTAGGATGAATTTACCCTTTTGGACAAAGCTTAAAATGCAAAGGGATGGTCTAGATATGGAGGAAAACATTGTTAATTTTACTTTTCATAAACTTGTCTTTTGATGCCCTTATCGACAAAATTACGTTTTTCTGAATTGTGATTCATGTTTCTTTATTGGCAAAAGTAGCCTTTTTAGAACTATCACCCTTAATCGGCGAAATTTAACTTTTTAGAACTATCGCCTTTGTTCCTTTTATTGACAAAATTTAACTTTCTCGAACTATCACCCTTTGTCAGTGATTTTGCAAAAACTCAAACCAAACCGTCTTGGCCTTTTTACCCTTCTATCGGCAAAAGTTCAAAGTTTCAAACTTTGCCTTTAGTTCTTTATCTTAGTCGGTGAATTGGAGAAAAGCCAAACTCGCCAACTACTGAAACACTTAGAGTTTTCTCTCTATTAGCCATGTTGGAAATCTACGAACTGGAACAACTTAAGTTTTCTCTTTTATTGCTCAGCGGACGAATTGGCGAAAAACTGAACTCCCCAACTCTTGAAAATGCTTAAGTTTTTCCCAAGTTTTTCTCTCAAAGATTTTCCTAATTTCCCTTTTACTTAATGTTTCAACCAAGTATAAAAGACAAAAAAAAAACAAACTTTGTGAACCGGTTTCCATTGTTCTACAGAGCAAAGTATGATAGTGAAAAACTTCCCTTGGAACCGCGGAAAAGGTTCCACATGGAAAGTCTCTTAGTAGGTCATCTTGTGGTGAGGGTCGCGGTGTTGACATGGCACACTTTAAAGTTTTCCGCCATTCCACAGAACGTACTATAGAGGGTTAAGGCTTACCCGCGGAATCATGAAAAAGTTAACCAAAGGTTAAACGTTTCGCTTATAAATGCTATGACGAGTCAAAATGCACTTATGTGTCACATTCTTGAGCATTCCGTTGTTTTGCCAAACATATGTGGTGGACCCCAAAGAGACCCACGAAAGTGCGAAAAAGTGACACATGGCATGTTTCAGTCTTTTATCAGTTAAGGGGGATTATTTAATGCCACCTGGCGTGATCTAGGAGCCATTCCACCATTCCATGGAAGTTGACCTACACCAAAATATGTTGACCGTGGAAGCACGTAATTAAGGCACGTGGTGTGGAAATGCTAGCAGACCATTGCGGTAATGTGTTGGATGCCACATGGCATCGATCTGAGGTCTTTTCGCCATTCCACGGAGACCCTTAGACAAGCGAATGTTTAAGGCACGGAAGCATGAAAAGCTACTAAATGGACTACACGAGAGGTTTTGGTGGATTTTTTAATTGGCCCACATAGATTTTTGACGGGTGAAAAAGATTTTTGACTCAGTTGACCAAACTTTGACCCAAACTTTGACTGTGTATAACTCTCTCATTTTCTCAAATTTCAACATGGTTCAAAAGACAAAATTGCTCTAAATTTCATCCTCTATCCATTAGTGACCATTTCACAGGAAAATTTAGACCTTACATTTTGAGAAGATCAGGACATGACGTTTAACCATACCGCCTAAACAAGGGAAAACACACAGCAGAACAAAGCAAAAGGTTGGGTCCCTATTTTGCTAAGGCAAAATGGGGCGTGTTGTGAAACCACACAACATGACCCACAGAGGGGAGGTCCTAGGATGATAAACGGGGTTGGAGATTGTTAGTTAGGGGAAAAGGAGGCAAATTGCTTCTAGAAACTGGTTAAAAGGGGGTCAAAATCTAAATCTCTACTTGTAAAAGTCAAATCTCCTAGGGGAGATCTTGAAATAATAGGGGGCGATTTGTACTGGTTGACCGAAACTGAAAACTGAAAGTTAGAGATGGCTTGGGAGGTCCTCTAGAAGGCTCCTAGGGGTGGGAATGGGTGAAAAACACTAAAGGCCAAAACACAACAACAACAAGAATACAAGGCTCAGGGACGAAGTCACAAACACAAGAAATGAGAATCGACAAGTGTCGAAAAGCGTCAAAGGCGAGGAGAAGGTTAGCTTGACAAAGGGAAAACAACAAGAGGAGGAAAAACCCAAATGCCACCAAGAGAATCGCTGTTGAGAGGGCATTATTTCACGCTTACATGTATGTGACAAGGATTGTGAGTTATCATCGGGGTCCTCGTGAAGGCTTTGTGTGATTTTAGTGCTTACAAGTTCAGAGATTGGAAAAGATGGTCAAGGGGCTAAATAGAATAGAGGATGCATCATCAAGTGTTTAAATGCTAAGAGGAGTGTAATTCATGCCTTTGTGGGTCATGAGGTGGATGGCCAAATCATCATCAGATTGCCATGTTGGTTTGTGTGTGTTTTTAGTGCTTATAGGTCTTGGTTACTAATGATCCTTTGCCATATTCCATCCCCCTCACGGGGGATGTGGCTAGGGATCTTGTACCTACTCTACCTATTGTTGCTATCCCATAGTTGGCTACTCCAACAGGTGCCTTTTCCTCTCCTTGTGTAGTGCCCCAGGTTGGGGCAATAGAAGCAATTTATCCTTCTTTCTCTTCTCAATTTAAGGACTTGGACATCTATATGTCTTGGATGGTTCATAGGAGGAAGATAGACCTCCTTAAATTTATATTTGAATCCCACACTCAAGTCAAAGGTGTGCAGATTGCCAGTCTGGTTCAGGTATAGTGTAGGTCGTTGGCCCCCTTATTTTGTTTTGTTGGTTTGGAGGTGTGTTGCTCTGGGAGGCTTAATTGTAGTTGCGCTAGTGTTCAGTTGCTTTCTTGGCTAATGCCCTTTGTTTGTAAAAGAATTTAGGTCCTTTCAAAACTTCTTTTGCCATTTAATAAAAAAATATAAAAAAAAATATTAAATAAAATTAGTAAAGGTGGATTTTATTGTAAAAACAAATAAATAAATAAGTAAAATATGGAGAATCTTATTTACTGAAGTTAGTTGAATTCATTAACAGACTTGATCCGATGGAAATAGAAAAGAGAGGTGGAACCGAGAGTTAGAAAGAGTATGTGTAAGCTAATTAGTAATTTAAGGGATTTAGTTAAGTTAGTTTGGGAGTAAGTGGAGGGAGTGGAGAAAAAGGGGGATGTGGGAAGTTAGACAAAAGGGATCTCCCGTACAAGTTTTGGAGAGGAAAAAATTCTACTTTGGGCTACTATTTTTCTTTAAGTTTTCTTTTGAGCAGAGTTTATTATTTTGAAAAGGAAGAAAAAATGTGCGGTAAAAGATTTGAGGTAACTTACGAAGAGGGGGCTCTTGGAGATAAACAAGATTAGATTTGAGGAGTGTAGGTGCACGAGAGGAGGATAGAGGGGCTGGGAAATCTTGATGGAGTGATAGAGAGGAGGATTGAACATGATTCAAAGATAAGTTGCCTTTTAACTTATAATATTTACACCTGTGTTCATTTGATAATGCATAGATATGTGAATAAAGTTTTCTTGAATTTCTAGTAATCTTTCGAATGCATGACTCTAATGGTGCATGCTGGTTCTGCTTAAAAATGAATAAGACTTAAATCCTTCATATGAGCTGTTTTTTAGTGTAAACCTATTTAGATAGTGGTTGTCCACATTGTAAAGGTTATACAATCTATATCAGACATAAAGCCTCGCTTCTATTTGGTTAATTTTATAACATTTGTGTTGGGAAACTATGATCTATAAGAAAGCTTTTCTGCGACCCTCATAACCTTCAACTTCTGGAGCCTTATCATCATGCTTGTTCTTGGAATAAAGTAATCTTTTTCTTTGGTAAATCTTTTTCTATACGAGGAAGGTTCATCAACACAACTTTGGCATTTCTCCAATGTATGTAATATTGTTTTATATTTCTTGCATAGCATTTACATTGTTTGCAAAAATGGAGAGTAAGTTTTCAATTGAGTACTTAATTTCAACAATTATAGAAGTGTTCTCATGAATTATAGTCATATACGCAAAGAAAGTAAACAATATAGATTTGAGGTATCTCAGTAGTAAATAATGTCAGTCATACATTAAGGTACTACAGATCACGACATCTCTGCACTTCTCTCAGAAAATATAACTCTTTGATTTTAATTCTGGTCAAAGCCACCATATAGAAATTTAGGAATTCTAAAGCTACTATGTAACCAGTGATCAATGCTGCAGAAGACCATTATTTTAACACTAAGTTGTACTTTATTTATGCATATGTAGGAAACAACAGTCTAGACAAGATTTCAACAGACAGTACCAAATAAAATATAATTCCTCTTAAATTTTGATTAGGAATAGTAAGCA
This sequence comes from Cunninghamia lanceolata, assembly GCA_027924645.1. NCBI lineage: Eukaryota > Viridiplantae > Streptophyta > Pinopsida > Cupressales > Cupressaceae > Cunninghamia > Cunninghamia lanceolata. Next base: position 6,875,690 of record BSBN01000739.1, read on the forward strand.
TTTGTTGGTTGGCATGAGCTCGAGTGGTAGAAATAAATGGAATTTTAAATAAGAGCCATGGGTTCAAGGAGCCAAGATAAAGTGTAAAGTGTTTCAAAGTGAGTTCAATACCACATTTAGCATGTAAACTACCATGCATGCAATGGGCAAGGCTGGCGATACAAAATGGTTGAGGATTCAGGCGTTACACCTGCTACTCACATTTGGTTAATAATTTCTAAGGCCTTTTTCAACAAGCCCATTTTGGCTTCTCTACCACACTCCAAGTTTAAGGGTGTGAAGGTGCAAATGATTGTTTCAAGCGTTGTTTAGGCTTGTTTTGGGCAACTTGGTTGCTTTTGTTTTATGTGACTTTTGTTCTGCTGTATCAGGGTTTGGGCTCTGTCAAAAACCCAACGTACCTTAATAAAAAACAAGCCCATTTGGTGCATAGCCTGCAATCATTGTATTCCCTGAAACCCTAGAGGCATTTTGTGAAAGAGTTCATGAGCTTGGTCTATACGATTGCCAGGGCATTTGCAACTTGGATTCTGGATAAAAACCCCCTTCTGATTATGCCTTCATGAATGTCGTTCCTGTTCCAATTCTTCCCTTTGGGAACAGGCCGAGAGGATGCTAACTAAGGTTATGGGGTCCAGCTTTAAACCTGCTAAATGCATTTGCTTGAAAGTTTTAAACGTGCCAAACAGTTCACATGTCTAGTCTATGCCTCCATGATTGCCAGAGCAGTTGCAACTATAACATCAAATGAAATTCCACTACCCTTTATGTTTTGATGGACGACCATACCCCGCTTTTTTGGCACAGATATGGAGGATGTTGACCAGGGTTGTGGAATTTGGTTACACACCCACCAATTGCTTCTGCTCAAAGTTTTCTTAGCCTTTTGTATATATCCTGCAGTCATTGTTTACCCTGAGACTACATGTTCCTCAGGCATTTTGTCAAACAGTTCACATGCCTTGTCTATGCTTTAGGATGTCTTTACCCTATTTCAAACTCCCAGCATTTGAATTCTTTTCCTTCCTCTATTTCAGGTGACTATGACACCAAAACATACTTGGCTAATTGAGAGTCTGCCCCTCTGCATTTGTTGGTTTCCAACTGTAATGCCATTAAGACATGGTATAAACCCAATGTCACATTACCCTTTTAAGTCCTTTCTAAATTATCATCCATGCATACTTCATCATCAGATATACTGGTTTTGAATCTGAATCTTGTGCCAATTTGTAGCTTAGTTTATGTTTTGGGTGCCATCATGAGTCTTATTTTTGTAGCTGTACCACAAACCAATTGTTATCTAACTATATGTCTTGACTATAGTTCGAAATCCATGTAACTAGTTAATTAGTACCTCTTCTATACGGATGTGCCTTAAATTGGAAATTGAATGATAGTGAAATGTCAAGGAAGAATCTTTCCTTTTCGGAAGAGTCTTTCCTTTTCAGACTACCTAATATAGAGAATTTAGTGAAGGGGTCTTTCCTTTTCAGACTACCTAATATAGAGAATTAGTGAAGGGATTGACCATATAGAGAGGTAAATTTGACATTTGAAAAGAGACATCTAGCGACAATAGTAAATTGTAGAACTTTAACACATCATGAGGTGAGTTTGGTAATGTGGTATTCATATACCATAAATATATGTTTGTGTTCAATTATATAGGTAAAATTGACATTGGAAAAGAGACATATAATGACAATAGCTAATTGTAGAACTTTAATACATCATGAGGTGAGCTTGGTAAAGTGGTATACGTATACTATAAATATATGTTTGTGTTCAATTATATAGGTAAACTTGACATTGGAAAATATACATCTAATGACAATAGCAAATTGTAGAACTTTAACACATCTTGAGGTGAGATTGGTAAAGTGGTATATGTATACTATAAATATATGTTTGTGTTCAATTATATAGATAAACTTGACATTGGGAAAGAGACATCTAATGACAACAGCAAATTGTAGAACTTTAACACATCATGAGGTGAGCTTGGTAAAGTGGTATACGTATACTATAAATATATGCTTGTGTTCAATTATATAGGTAAATTTGACATTGGAAAAGAGACGTCTAATGACAATGGCAAATTGTAGAACTTTAGCACATCATGAAGTGAGCTTGGTAAAGTGGTATACGTATACTATAAATATACGTTTGTGTTCAATTATATAATATTGTTATTGTAAGTTCACACACATTAATTTTTGCAAAAGAGTATATATATGAGTGGGATCGTATATAAAATAGTGTTGTGCTTTGCAATAAATAAAGGAGAGGGTGTAAATAAAGTCTTATTTCTTACCTAGTTGGAACCTATTTGCAAACACTTGTTAGTCAAGAATGGTGAGAAATAAACTTAAACTCTGATTGGTACTTTGATCAAAGGATTTTTTCTTGATACCAAAGCCACTTAGTGTCTTTGTTCTAGAATAAAGGACCGATCCTTCTTTGGTTGCCTATTATTTTTCTAATAAAATGTAAATTTTAGAACCTTTCTCAAACGAAACAATCCCTTTATTTATCATGTGCACCGAACCTTGGTGACCTAATATTTTGTTTATTTGCAAATTAGTTTTAATTCGAGTTCCTTCTTGATCGTGTTGATAGATGATTAAATACTATGCCATACTTGGGCATATCTCTTCAAACATTTGGCCAATTGAATGCATAAAAGGATGGTGTAGCTATCTTATGCAATAAGTATACTTGTAGTATGTGTCATAAAACTCAATAATAAATCTTCCTAAGTATACTTGTATATGGTTATAAATCCGTATAAGATCATTGGCATAGTGTGACAATTTGGGAACCTTGTTAGGATTTCAACCATGTCAATATGTTTAATGTGGAATCATGCCCAATGATGTTAAATAATTATGTGAGAAAAATATTATTATCAATGTGATAGATCATTAGTTTAATCTATGGAAAATATTGTAAATGAAGAAGAAGGTATCCAAGTTAGTCTTCTATCTCAAATGAATGATATCAATTATTAGCTACAATATATTATTTTCTAGAATTCATTTCATCACTATATACTGGTGCTCAAACTTTCTTAATCCAATGGACTAAGGGTCAATGTGTAGCATGGGTATTTGGCCTAGTTGTTGGATCCAACTTCTTATTAGCACTACTATGAGCTAGGCCCTAAACTTTGGGATTTTGAGTATACTGAAAACTATGATATATCAAATATTCTTTTCTTCTAGTAGAACCCAACTAGGCATTAGGCTTATGAAATGGTAATGATGAACTATTATGATTATGATATTGTTCTCTTGTAGACATCTAGACTTAAAAGTCTAGTATAATTCTATCACTAAGACTATAGGCTAAGAATAGCTAATAATTTAACATTGTCACTTGGAATATTGGTATGATCTTTGTCACATCCCAAATTTTGACTATACTTTACTTTTTACTTGCATGTAATTAGTAGTTGATTATGCGTGATTTAATGATTTGATGTTTAGTGAAAATGTTAGGAAAAATCAATAATTTCATGAGTTTATGCTTACATGATTAAAAATGACATGTGATTATATGTTGTCAAGATGTTATGATATCGTAACAATTATGAATTGACTAATGATACGCTAATCCCCGTTTGGTGATTGTAAGTTGTATTCAGGAAACGGGTTTTCACCCTCCTAGAAAGAGACGGAGAGCATCATCAGAGAGAAGTGAATAGACATATGGATAGAACGGATGGGTTGCCATTTGAGTCTTGGGCCTTTATAGTTGTGAATCGTTAGTGAGATTGGTAAGTTGCATTTGACCTAACTAGTCTAAGTTGGTTTCAACTCGACAGTTGTTGATTTGTCGACAAGGTCCATTAAACTTAAGTTTTGTTGAAAACTAAGTTAGGTCAATATGTGACCATTGACAAGAAATAGTCGATAATAGTTAAGCTATTTTATTATTTGAATTCCGGATGGGGATCCTAGCATGACATTTTTTTGTCTATTTTGACGTTTAACGAGATAGAGAGGTGGAGAAAACCTTAACCCCAATCTCATATCACATCAAGTGTTAAAGCATGTGGGTGTACATTATATAAATAGATAATATGTTGTTTCTTTTAATATATATTTATCTATGCAATTATAGTTTAAAGTTTAGACTCTTTCAATGTATTTGGTTTAAAGAAATACATGAAAGAGCTCCTTATTTTTAGCAAACCACTCTCTTAGTAGTGGAAGCTCGACTCCTTAACTAACTCAGAGATAAAGGAGGAGCTTGGAAGTCAGATTGTGGAGTGGTCCTTAAGATCATTATCTCCACTAGTTCTAAAAACCTTCATGGGATCCTTATTAGGCATTTTCTCTACCTTATACTCTGCAGGTTGTATAAGAGTGGGGTTAAGCCTTTTTAAAAAAGAGATATTGTTAATGTGAGAGGGGATAAAAATAGTTGAACAGGAGTTCCATAGAAAGAGATAAAAATTGCAGACATAGTTTTAACACATGGAAAGTAGGAGTGATAGCAAGGGAAAAACATGACAAGATCTAGAAGTTTTTGGAATTTCAAATAGGTTCTTCTCTTGTTTATATTTTATTCCACTGCTTCGTATATGTTTATGTTCTACATATGTATATGTTCTGCATATGTTTATCTTTATGAGGTCGATATCCTTTTAAACATTACTGTGTATTATGTGAGGTCATCAGCCTTTTAAACATACTGGTGTATCATGTGAAGTTGACAACCTATTAGACATTATTGTATGTTTTTGTGGCTAATTTACTTTAACATATGTGGCCAATAAACTATAGATTATGAGTTTGATTTAATGTACGTTATGGACCGATAAACTGTAAGTTATATGGCTAGTATACAGAATGTAAGGTGGCCGTTGTATTCTTGATACATGGTTAGTGATATTAACATTTTTCCTAAAGTATTTGGTGACCGATAGGCTTTGAAATTGAAGCTATTTCTATGGCTGAAAGACTTAGTCAACATAGTGTGTTTGTAGACTAAGAATTTTATCTGTGTGTAATTATAGGAGACTGAACTATGTTATATGAAGCCATACATTAATTTATGAAATATAAGGCCAACTATATATATATATATATATATATATATATATATATATATATATATATATATATATATATATATATATATATATATATATATATATATATATATATATATATATATATATATATATATATATATATATATATATATAAACCTTCGTGGAGCATTAAACTAACACATACAAATAAACTGAAGAATAATGTTGTTTATACCTGTTGAAGGCCAAAAAACCAATAAGATCTATGTAACTGAAGCGTTTGTTGTATGGAAACCTTACAGGCTAAAAAAACCATGTTAACTGACATGAAATATATCAAGTGTAGATAAGTTTGCAGACAAGTTGATAGTATGTAAAACTTTGTATAGGGTTAAACCATGTTTTTACTCAGGTCTTGGTATTATAAGGCCAAGATAAAGCTAATGAAAGATCGTGGTATGATGGAGTAGTCATCACTTAAACCAACTCAACCTAATGCTATATACATGAAATTAGAAATGAGATCATTTAAGTTCTCTATATTCCAAGATTGGAGTTACTAAGTGTTGGATGACAGAGATAGAAATTATATATCTTTTAAAACTCATATGTATAGTTATTTTAACTACAAATAGATTATTAGGTGATAAGTTATTATTTTATTCCAAGGTATCTAGATGCTATTGACATCTTTGGAATCACATAGGAATAGTGTTATAGAATCTCTTTAGTTTTATAGCAATGGTAAGTTTTATTATTCTTTTTCTAAATAAGTTATTGTGAGAGAAAAACTTATTCCTTATTAGGAGTCGAAGGACTCAAGGAAACATAGTGGTTGAAATTATCTTATTATTGTAGACTCAAACTTATCTAGGAGAAAGACTGAATAATTTAAGGATGTTTATATTATTCATAGTGTACTCGTATTCCATGAGTAACGAGGATTTTAATAGCACCTAAGAGGTTTAGAGAAAACCAGAGTGCACTATACTCATGTTGTATTATCTTTTATGACTTAAACCTATTAGGAATGGAAGGTTGAACTTAGTCAATAGACTAGTATGAAAATGATAGAATTCATTTATATATTTATGAATGAGGATATACCTCACATACTACGTTTATTCATGTTATGTAAAATGTGAATTCGAACAATGCCAAGTGGTCTAGGAAAGACTAGAGGTATTTGTTCCCATGTTTTGTTATATATATGTTATTATCTTTGGAAAACAAGGGTATCAATGTTTTCATGCATTGGGTTAGTGAAGTTAAACCCTAGAATCATAATCTGAAGGATTTAGAAAACTTATAACTCTTATGTTGGATATGACATTATTTTATATATGTATTGGTCAACAGAGAATGGTTGAGAAAACCATAGAGGAAGACATAAAGAGTCTAAGTATTACTTTAACAAATTTAAGTGATTCTATGATAGAGTTGAAACTTGTTATATTGCACAAGGATGTTGGATATTTGAGTCAGTGAGTAGAATGACAGGAGGTCATAAACCCTAGAAATTGCATGTATGCAAAGAGGGACTCTTTGAAAGGTTAAAATTACCTAAACCTATATATTGCATGTATATCCTATAAAAATGATTAGTATTAAGTCAAATTGATTAAGATTGAATATAGTACATACAAATTTATGTCTAGAGATACTAAGTGAAGAAAGTCAAACTGTAGGATGAGATAGACTTCAAGTCGAGTCAGAGGTGTGTGAACAGATGACTATGTTTATTGTAAATGTCTACTTATATAGAAACTTTGGTGAAAGTGATGCATTTATCTTTGCATGCATCAGTCAGTTCACAGTGTCTAGATGGCGTGACCAGTCAAAATGATCATACTTAGATAGAAGATTGTCTAGAGTTGTATGATCGATTGATTCATGTAGGACACAACACTAAGACGCAGATGACAAAAACCTATTGGTTCCTTATATCTATACTCTTCGTGAAGGGTAGGGGCACTTCCAAGAAGGAAGGTGTGAGGGTGACTGTTGGTTTGTTGTTGGAGGTAAAGCACTCGAATGATGCTCTCCCTTTGTAGTAGATGATTCACCAAGACTTGTGAAGACAAATATCCATATTCTAGATGTAGTGAATCTCATGTTATGACTTATGATAGCTAAACTTACGTAAAACTATTCTTTATGCCAAGTGCAAATTATTTGTAAATGTAAAGTGAAATAATTTCACTATGATTTTATCTTCGAATATGTTGTAATTTCAAGGTTGAAAATATTCAAAAGTGATATGCTTTTATTTCATTATGATTATGCAAATGATATATATATTTATAAAAAAAATCACCCATGTTTATCATGTTCTATTTACTTTCTTAGTAAATTGTTTGTGTAATTCTGAGTAATATGAGGAGGCTTGTTACATATGGTATCAGAGCGATCGGGTTCAACACATGGAACTATGAGCTCATTATGAGAAAACTCATTAACATTCAATACATTGGCTAATGTTTAAATCTGGTTTTATACCAGAATGGCATAAAGAAGAACCAAGAAAACTGTCAAGAAGTATATTTCCACGAATTTTCCCTAGATAGTCGTTAAGTAAGAACCAACTGAGGAGATAAAAAATCTAGGAGTATATTAACTTTGCTAAGGGTTCTTAGTGTGAAGATTATGAGACTTTGGCTAACACTCTTAAGCCTAAAAGACTAGAAAGGAAAACAATGCAACCGAACTAGCTAAACCCTAATCAGTTGGATTTGCTAATCAGACTAAGGCTCAGGTAGAGCAGTGTCTTTTAGAAGACAAGATTGAACTCCCTAGTTTTTCGACTGAGGTGAATTGGTTTGTAGCCCCCTAGGATTCATATGACACTATCTTAGGAATAAACTGGTTATGGAGGCATAGAGCCAAGGTCAACTATTTTGCAAAAATAGTGGAGTGTCTAGATGATGTAAGGAACAAAGTCTTTTTGCAAGGCACTTAGAGAAAAGTCAAGATCAGACCAATCTTTGCAATACAATTGAAGAGGATTAGGTGAAAAGGTTGTCAACTTTTTGCAGTTAAAATGGATCAAGTAGATTTAAGGATCTTAGTAACGAAGTGTATCTTGGAGAATTATCCTTTTCTTAGAGATTTTTAGGATGTTTTACCATATGAGCTTCTAGGATTACCTCAAAAGGGAGCTTGTGATTGATCTAATACCTAGATCGGAGCTAATTCCAAGATGTTATACCATATGACTACACGGAGTTAATGGAATTAAAAGCCTAGCTTCAAAAGTTGTTGGCTTAGGGATTGATTAGACCCAGTGTTTCATTTTAGAAGCACTTGAGCTTTTTGTCGAAAGAAGGATGGAACCTTGTGTCTGTGTATAGACTATCGTATGCTTAACAAAGCAACAAAGAAGAATAAGTATCCATTATCACATATTGACGATCTTTTGATCAAATGTATGGTGCATCAGTGTTTCTAAGATTGATCCGCGATTTGGATACCATCAGCTGAGAATAAAAGATGAGGACATTTATAAAATAGTTTTCAGAACAAGATATGGACATTATTAAGTTCATGATATTACTTTTTTGACCTAATGATTACTATTTTCTGAGATTGCTTGGATAAAGTTGTCCTAGTTTTTTTTAGATGACATTATTATTTATTCTAAGAATGAGGAAGAGCACTTGCAGCATCAAAGTGTCAGGAGACATTTAACCAGTGAAAAGAGAGGTTAACAACTGCATCATTATTCAAAGTTTGTAATTTGGAAAGTTAAATTGTTGTCATCACTGATGCCTCAAGGGAAGGTTTAGGTGGAGTGCTTATGAATAATGGGCAAAAGGTGGCCTAAAAATCTAGGAATCTATGAGCATGTGAGCAAAATTATACTCATGAGTTGAAGATGGATCATCATGGTCTTAAATTATATTTTCTGAACCTTATCTGAATGTTAGACAAAGGAAATGGCTGAAATTAATATCCAACTATGACTTTGAAATAAGTTATATCAAGGGCAAAGAGAATTGAGTAGCAGATGCTCTAAGTCGATGGAGGCATATCTCTTCAATTGTCTCTATCCACTCGAACTTCAAAGATTTAGTATTGTAAAATGCTGCAGGAGATGAGTTTTACTAGAAAGATAAGCAGACTCTCTCACTAAATCCTCAAGCTTCGAGGTATAATGGATTTTATTTTGAACCAAATGGGGTTCTAAGATACAGAGGAAGGATGTATGTTCCAAATTCGGTAGAATTAAGAAACCTTGTGTGGAAGAAAGTTCATTCCACACCATATTCAGGTCATCCAGGAGTAACCAAACTCCTAGCCGATGTGAAATATCTTTATTTCTGGAAAGGAATGAAGAATGATGCTGCTAGATTTGTAGCAAGTTTTCTAGATTGATAGAGAGGTATGACTACACATTAGTATCTAGCAGGACTTCTATATCAGTGTGAGGCCGATTATTTTCACTTCCCTATTTTGATCGTTTACATTTTAGTCGATGACATTATTAGACTTTGAGAGACTATTATTTTCATAGTGCAGATTAGATTATAGCTCCTAATTTTTGGGTTGACATAGATTAGACATGTGGTGATTTGACTTGATCATATTTTGATGTTATGATGATGTTAGATATATGAGATATAGTTGATGATGATTATTGGTGTGATTTCAAGTTCATTATGTGGATATATTATTTGATGATGATTATGAGACATAAGATAGAAAATGTAGTTTTAATATTAAATTATGTTGAAAATGATTAATGTTGTATGCAATGACATGAATTTAATTTTAGTTGCTTCAGCTATGATTATCCATGATGTGATTGACACTTGATCTAGTTGTGCAGGATGATATTCCCAAGCCATGGGAAATTGGTGGTAGTGTCCACACATATGTTATTCCCTATGAAACCAATCCATTCCCAAGAGGGATGAGGATCACGTGTGATTGGATGTTGCTTGCGTGCATGCTAAATTTATTTATTTTGGCCTAGTGACCCCTTTCTTAATTGATTTACATCATGTGTTGTATATTTATAATTGTTTTACACCACTTGGTATTATTATTTTTATTTATGGGCCATTTAAAGTGATTTTATGCCTCCCTAGGTGTACCTTAGTGTCCCAAACTTACCATGGGTGGTAACCCTAGCATCTAGGGTCAATTTTGGCTAACTAAACTCTAGGGTAACTCACTTTTGTCACTCTAAACTAGGGTTTAGTCAAAGTGACAAATTTTGAAATGGCTAAGGGTGGGAGATGAGTCGTGATTTGGGAAAGACCCATCTCCCTTCCCAAAGTTTGGGGATCCCTTCACCAAGAAGACTTGGGAGGTCTTCAAGACTCCCAAGTGTGTGGGATCTCCCTCCAAGGCTCTCACACATGTGTGAGAGCATCTTGGAGGGAGATGGCTCTCTTGGAGAATAAGAGGATGCCATATGGCATCCCTTATCCTCATGGAGGCTTGAAGGGAATTGCCACCTCACCACTTGGTCTCTCACACATGTGTGAGAGCACAAGTGGATAAGGTGAGGGATAGGATGGAATTGGAGGGTGACACTTGTCACCCTCACACTCCTTCTCCCTTGCAAGTGGCATGGGATGAGGAAGGAGAAGGTGACAAGTGTCACCTTCTCATTCCTTAAGGCCAAATTGGAAGGCCTATATTATCTCCTCTTGAAGAGGAGTGTGGGGTTCTTGCATTTGGCATTTTTCCTTCTATTCTTAGAGTTCTTTTTTTTTGAGAGTTAGGGAAATTTGGAGATTGGGAGACTTGGAGAAGCTTAGAGCTCTTCACCAAACATGCTTCTATTTTTAGGGCTTTGAAGGTAAGCCCCATGGCTATGGCCATTTCCCTTTGTATACTTCATTTTATGTTGGTGTTTGTAATTTTATGTTGATTGTTGTTTTATTTTGTGTGGGTTGGGAGTTTGGTGAGAGCACCTCCATTTGGAGATAAGGCTCAACTTGTATGGGGTGGGGGAGAGTGAACCTCCTCGAGGTCACCTCCTTATTGTTGTGCTACTTATAGCCTTGAGGGATTTTCTATGGTGTTTAGAGATTTTTGATGGCCAGAGTGCCATGATAGTTTTTTTTGAGATATTTGGAGACATGTATTATGTGGGTTTGGCTTGAGGCCTTGAGACTTGGTGATTTTGAGATCTTGGAGTGACCTCTTGAGTTGAGGGGTCCACTTCCCTACCCCCTTCAAACTCATTTTCATGAGTTTAGTATTGTGCAAATCTATGGGAGTTGAATTCTTTTATGTATTTGAAAAATTTCATTTGTTGTGGTGTGTGTGTGCAACCGTGTGAATCCTACCTCCCTAGCTCAGGGGTGACCCACTTGTGGGTCTATGGTAGGGAGGAGGGCATTCCTTCGTGGCTTGGTTCCCCATTTTTTGTGTTTTAATATTGCAGGTTTTTAGTTGAAGAAAATGGAGCTCAAAGAAGTCTATTTTTAGTGTTTTGGCACTATTTTTAGTTGGGTGTATGTAAGCCATGGACTTAGAAGCCATAATGTTTGGAGTTTTAAAAATAGTACTCCTTATTGTATTTGGGTGTGAAAGGAAATTTTATGTGAGTCACACTTTTATTATTATTCAAAAAGATGTTCATTATGCTATGTTATTGCGTTTAAGTGTTTATAGAAATCTGCACAAGAAAAAGGAAATGAATGATTCTTAACTTGTTGTTTGTACCTATGTGTTGTAGAAAGTTGGGCAGAAATGAATTTGTCTATGCTGTCATTTATATTTGAAAGGAAAGAAAGAAATTAGAATGTTGATATAGACCCTTTGAAATAGGCTTAGATATAAAGGAAGTTGCTGTACAAATTATATTTTATGCACACAGAAAAATGCAAAAATAGGTTGTATATTTTTTGTTATAAACAGAGGAATAGTATTATGCTTCATTTCATATGTTGTCAAAAAGAAAGAGATAGTTAGTTTGGTTGTTCATTTCTACAAAACAAAATAATAAATATATTCTATTAATTTTTTTTTTTTTTTAAATATCCTACTGGATTAATATGAGTTATGAATCTAGTTTTTAACCCCACTTGTTAATGAGGTTTAATGTATAAATGATATATATATATATATATATTCATTCTAGATTTTAGTTACATTTTGGACTACTGTCAAAACTAAGTAATGCTGGATATATGTAACTAAGTGTGTGTGTGTGTGTATAAGGGTATATACGCCAGTATTATTTGTAGTATAAACTGCAATATATACATTGGAACCCTAGCATTAAGAATCTGGTGGAATACAGATTATAGGGTAGTGTTTATTTTTTTTATTAAAAAAAAGAGAGACTATGTGGATGGCACCACTGTCCACATAGCTAGTTTTGACTTTGTAGGGGTGTGGGGAGGGGGGTCGAACCCCCACCCACACCTAAGGGTGTGGGTGGGGGTTTGGCCCCCCTCCCCACACCAATAAACATCACTTAGAGCTAAACAGGGTGTGGGTGGGGGTTCGACCCCCCTCCCCACACCAATAAACATCGCTTAGAGCTAAACAGGCCATGAAAATCTGAGGCAACTTTGCTGCCCTCTGACACCTCACTCCCCCTCACTTTTGAATGGCAGTGACAACATTGCTTCAAGCCGTCGGCCCTAAACTCTTTCTTGGCTCTCCTTCGCCACTGCAACCTGCAATGTCCTCTGCCATTTTTTTATAGTATTAAAACATGGAATATATATACCTCTATCCGTGCTTCAAAAAGATAAACTCTTTCAGTTTTAGATCATAAATATATATATGTATTTATATATATACATAATGTATATATATATTTATTACCAAAAAAAAATGAAACCCTACTATTTGTAACCAATAAAACATATACCTTTGAGAGGTATTTCCTTGGCGGCCTCCTCAACAAACCTGCAACCTGCAACGAACAATGGAGGCAAAACAAAAACAAAGAGAAGAGAAAACAAACAAATGAGAGGAGAAAACAAAAAGAACAAGTTAGGGTTTCTTTTGCCATAAGGACATAATAAAATAATGTTAGGGCAAACTCTTGTAGAAAACAATAAAATAATGGCTTTAGGGTTGAGTGGAGGATGTGAGGATATTAGGTTTGTTATTTTATTTAATTCCATTTCATTTTTCCTTTGTGCACGGGAATTTATTTCCCCCTCTTTTTCCTTGGAGTCATTTTTGAATTATTGATTCTTTGTGTTCTAGTAAGTTGATTTTATTATTCTGTTTTTGTTTTCATGTGAAATTTCTTTTAGTGGGAATGGGTTGTTTTAGACTTTGATGAGATGATTTACCCCTTAGGGTAATGACTTTGGGCATTTATATTTATTTTCTTGCGTGTTATTAAATTAATGTTGCGGGAGATCTTTTATTGAAGTCATTTTTATTTTAATCAATTTCATTCTTGAGGGGATAATTTAATTATTCCACTTTCAATTATTTTAACGTGTGTCGATTAATAAATATGATTGTTTAAGATATATTTATTAATGCACTTGACTATTGAATTTTATTTGGTCGTTTATTATTTTAATTTGAAGTTTATAATTTTGTTGAGTGATCCATTTATTTAACCTTGGAAATTTTATTTTATTTTCCTTATGATTATTTATTTTAATTTTTGCATTAATTTCTTCGTAGAGTTTTCTTTTAAAAAAATTATTTCAATTATTGAAGACGCATTATGCAGTCGAATTTTCCCTAGGTTTTAGGGTTTCATTTTTTATAGCGTTTTTGCGACATCATTTAATCACTCCATTTTATCATGCAACCATCTCACCTTTTGATGTTTTTTTTATTATTTGATTTTTATTTATGCATTAGAGTAGGGTTTTATTTCGATTCGAACGAAATCACCTCTCTCGCCTAGGAAGCCTAAGGTTTGAATTAAATCCGTTCTAACCCTAGAAGCAGTGCACATCACATCGCATAACCCCCTAGTTGGCTTTCATCATGCAGGGGATTGCATAGGTAGACACACTTGCCTGAATATGTTTAACTTGTTTATGCCTTATGCGTATTGCCACTAAGCATGTAGACACGTGCAAGGGGGTTCCTAGGGACATGCGGAAAAGTTTTTGGTAACTCATGTCATGACCACATGACACGTGTGTTGTGTGTCATGACCGCATGGGAAATGTGGGCATGACAATTAGCACGATATTCTAGAGTGGAAGTGGTAGGTCATTAGCATAGATTTTGTTCAAGATCTTCCAATGACTCGAAATAGACATGATGCTATTAAGTGTTGACATACAAATTCACTAAGATAGATCACTTTATTCCTAGGAATCTATCAAATGGAGCGCCATTTTTAGCTCGCAAGTTAGTGAAAAAATGTTTACAATGCTTAGAGTTCTTGAGAAGATTATCTCAGATAGAGATGTGCGTATAACATCAAGATTATGGGAAACTTTGTTTCCAGCGCTAGGAAATCAACTCAATATAAACTCCGCTTATCACTCTGAGACAGATGGTTAGACAAAGAGGGTAACTCAAGTTTTAGAAGATTTCTTGTGAATGTATTGCTTGGATCAGCAACACAAGTGGAAAGGGTATTTACCTCTTGTGGAGTTTTCTTGTAACAACTCATACAATTCTGCTATTAAGATGATTCCATTTGAAACATTGGATGGAAGAAGATGCCAAACTCCTATAAGTTGGGTAAGCTAGAAGATAGGATTAGCATTGGTCAAGAGATGTTATTAGAAATGGCAGAACATATCAAGTTGATCAAAAATAGATTAGTGAAATCAAATGATAGACATAAAAGATACACAAACGTCAAGTGTACACCAAGACAAATCTTAGTTGGAGAAAAAGTTCTATAAGGTTTGGAAAGTGTTCCAAACTAGCTCCTTGATATGTAGGACCCTTCTAAGTTCTCGAAGTTATCAATTGGTTTCCTACATAATCATTTTATCACCAGCTTTTCCCAAGAGGCACAATTTTTTTCATGTTTTATATTTGAAAAAGTATATAACAGGTGATAATTAAATTCTTGATTGGAGTGCTTTAAAGGTATAGGACCAAAAGTGGTCACAATTGATCCTTTCAAAGTGCTCAAAGTTTGCAAGCTCCATTTGTGTAACAAAGAGATTACTCAGTGCAAGGTCCAGTGGGACTAGTATGCAGGGGGTAATACATGGAAATATTATCATGATTTTTATCAAAGATTTCCTCATTTGTTTATCTTTTGTAAGTTAGCCAAAATTTTATCTTATTATTGTTTTGGATGCATTGGATTATTGAGGATGATGAATCTTATTAGGGGAGATATGTCACATCCCAAATTTTGACTATACTTTACTTTTTACTTGCATGTAATTTGTAGTTGATAATGCATGATTTAATGATTTGACGTTTAGTGAAAATGTTAGGAAAAATCAATGATTTCATGAGTTTATGCTTACATGATTAGAAATGACATATGATTATATGTTGTCAAGATGTTATGATATCATAAGGATTATGAATTGACTAATGATACACTAATCCTCGTTTGGTGATTGTAAGTTGTATTCAGGAAATATGTTTTCACCCTCCTAGAAAGAGACAGTGAGCATCATCAGAGAGAAGTGAATAGACATATGGATAGAATGGATGGGTTTCCATTTGAGTGTTGTACCTTTATAGTTGTGAATCATTAATGAGATTGGTAAGTTACATTTGACCTAACTAGTCTAAGTTGGTTTCGACTTGATAGTTGTTGATTTGTTAACAAGGTCCATTAAACTTAGGTTTTTTTGAAAACTAAGTTAGGTTAGTATGTGACCAACGACACGAAATAGTCAATAATAGTTATGCTATTTTATTATTTGAATTCCCGATGGGCATCCTAGCATGATATTTTTTGTCTATTTTGAAGTTTAATGAGATAGAGAAGGGGAGAACACCTCAACCCCAATCTCATATCACATCAAGTGTTAAAGCACGAGAGTGTACGCTATATAAATAGATAATATGTTGTTTCTTTTAATATATATTTATCTATGCAATTATAATTTAAAGTTTAGACTCTTTCAATGTATTTGGTTTAAAGAAATACATGAAATAGCTCCTTATTTTTAGCAAACCACTCTCTTAGTAGTGGAAGCTCAACTCCTTAACTAACTCAGAGATAAAGGAGGAGCTTGGAAGTTGGATTGTGGAGTGGTCCTTAAGACCGTTATCTCCACTAGTTCTAAAAACCTTCGTGGGATCCTTATTAGGCATTTTCTTTGCCTTATACTCCACGGGTTGTATAAGAGTGGGGTTAAGCCTTTTTAAAAAGGGAATATTGTTGATGTGAGAGGGGAGAAAAATGGTTGAACAAGAGTTCCATAGAAAGAGATAAAGCTTGCAAACTGAGTTTTAACACATGGAAGGTAGGAGTGATAGTAAGGGAAAAACATGACAATATCTAGAAGTTTTTGAATCTCAAACAAGTTCTTTTCTTGTTTATATTTTATTCCAATGCTTCATATATGTTTATGTTCTGCATATGTTTATTTTTCTAAGGTCGATATCCTTTTAAGCATTACTATGTATTATGTGAGGTCGTTACCCTTTTAAACATAATGGTCTATCATGTGAAGCCAACAACTTATTAGACATTATTGTATATTTTTGTGGCCAATTTGGATTAAGATATGTGGCCAATAAATTGTAGATTATGAGTATGATTTAATGTACATTATGGACCAATAAACTATAAGTTATATGGCCAGTATACTGAATGTAAGGTGGCCATTGTACTCTTGATACACGGTCAGTGATATTAATGTTTTTCCTGAAGTATTTGGTGACCGATAGGCTTTGAAATTAAAGCTATTTCTATGGCCGAAAGACTTAGTCAACATAGTGTGTTTGTAGGCTACGAATTTTATCTCTATGTAAGTATAGGAGACCAAATTGTGTTATATGAAGCCATACATAAATTTATGAAATATAAGGTCGACTTATATGTAATAAAGTTGACATATATATATACCTTCGTGGATTATTAAAATGACACATACATATAAACCAAAGAATAATATTGTTTATACCTGTTGAAGGCCGAAAGGGCAATAAGATCTATGTAACTGAAGCATTTGTTTAATGGAAACCTTATAGGATAAAAAGCCATGTTAACTGACGTGAAATATATCAAGTGTAGATGAGTTTGCAAACAAGTTGATAGTATGTAAAACTCTATATAGGGTTAAGCCATGTTTTTACTCAGGTCTCAGTATTATAAGGCCGAGATAAAGCCAATGAAAGATCATGGTATGATGGAGTAGTCATCACTTAAACCAACTCAACCTAATGTTATATGCATGAAATTAGAAAGGAGATCATTTGAGTTCTCTATATTCCAAGATTGGAGTCACTAAGAGTTGGATGACAAAGATAGAAATTAGATATCTTTTAAAACTCATATGTATAGTTCTTTTAACTATAAATAGATTATTAGGTGATAAATTATTCTTTTATTTGAGGTATCTAGAGGATATTGACATCTTTGGAATCACATAAGAATGGTGTTATAGAATCTCTTTAGTTTTATAGAAATGATAAGTTGTATTATTCTTTTTTAAAGAAGTTATTGTGAGAGAAAAACCTATTCCTTATGAGGAGTCAAAGGACTCAAGGAAACCTAGTGGTTAAAATTATCTTATTATTGTATACTCAAACTTTTCTAGGAGAAAAATTGAATAAGTCAAGGATGTTTATATTATTCATAGTGTACTCATATTCCATGAGTAATGAGGATTTGAATAGCGCCTAAGAGGTTTAGAGAAAACCAGAGTGCACTATATTCATGTTGTATTATCTTTTTTGATTTAAACCTATTAGGAATGTAAGGTTGAACTTAGTCAACATATTAGTATGAAAATGATAGAATTCATTTAGATATTTATGAATGAGGATATACCTCGCATACTACATTTATTCATGTTACGTGAAATGTGAATTTGAACAATGTCAAGTGGTCTAGGGAAGACTAGAGGTATTTGTTCCCATGTTTTGTTATGTATACGTTATTATCTTTGGAAAGCAAGGGTATTGATATTTCCATGCATTGGGTTAGAGAAGTTAAACCTTAGAATCATAACCTGAAGGGTTTAGAAATCTTATAACTCTTATGTCAGATATGGTCCATTGTTTTATATATTGGTCAATAGTGAATGGTAAAGAAAACCATAGAGGAAGACATAAAGAGTATAAGTAGTACTTTAACAAATTTAAGTGATTCTATGATAGAGTTGAACCTTGTTATATTGAACAGGGATGTTTAATATTTGAGTCAGTGAGTAGAATGATGGGAGATCATAGACACTAGAAATTGCAAGTATGCAAAGAGGGACTCTCTGAAAGGTTAAAATTACCTAACCTATATATTGCATGTATATCCTAGAATAAGGATTAGTATTAAGTCAAATTGACTAGGATTAAATATAGTACAAATAAATTTATGTGAAGAAAGTCAAATTGTAGGATGAGATAGTCTTCAAGTTGAGTTAGAGGTGTGTGAACATACAACTACATTTATTGCAAATGTCTATTTATATAGAAATTTTAGCATAAGTGATGTATTTGTCTCTACATGCATCAGTCAGTTCACAGTTGCTAGATGGTGTGACCTACCAAAATGATCATACTTAGCTAGAAGATTGTCTAGAGTTGTATGATCGATTGAGTCATGTAGGACACAACACTAGGACTTAGATGAAAAAACTTATTTGTTCCTTATATCTATACTCTTTGTGAAGGGTGGGGCCACTTCCAAGAAGGAAGCTGTGCGGGGGACTATCAGTCTGTGGTTGGAGTTAAAGCACTTGGATGATGCTCTCCATCTATAGCATATGACTTGTCGAGACTTGTGATGATAAATATTAATATTCTAGATGCAGTGTACTTCATGTTATGACTTATGATAGTCAAACTTATGTAAAACTATTCTTTATGCCAAGTAAAATTATTTGTAAATGTAAAGTGAAATGATTTCACTATGATTCTATCTTTGAATATGTTGTAATTTCAAGGTTGAAAATATTCAGAAGTGATATGCTTTTATTTCATTGTGATTATGCAAATGATATATATTTATTAAAAAAAATTCACCCATGTTTATCATGTTCTATTTACTTTCTTAATAAATTGTTTGTGTAATTCTGAGTAGTATGAGGAGGCTTGCTACAACCTTGGTAAACATTTGAAGGTTGTTTTTGATTAAATAGTTAGTTAAATTGGAATGTATTAGTTTTATTTACTAGACTTCATGATGTGTTTCTTGAAAATAGATTTGAATAACATGAATATCTAGGTTACATGTTTGAAGTGGCATTTTATTTGGTATTACATTTTGGTTTAGACCTTTGGTCTATTTTGAGGAATTTGTGAAAAAATATAATATTAGTGTGTAGATGCATGTGTATAATAATATTGTTTTATTGGAGGTCATTTTACCTATTTTATCATATTTCAAGCAATAGTCAATTTTATAGTTAAAAATTAAATAATCAAAACAAAATATTTCCAATCAAAATTTAAATCATAGTTACAATAACGATTTATCTTGGGAGATCTTGTTCAAACTAGTCCTTAATTATCTACTTTTTATTGTATAGAAAATTGTACTTAAAACCATAAATTAAACTTACAATAGAAATGAAACTTAGTAACCATAATGATATTCTAAATCAAGTCTTGGGAGTGAACCAAGCATTCTTTAGATGTCACTATTTATCCAAATGGGTAGTAGTAGACGGGGAAATTGTCTAGAGAAACATAGCATTGGAAAGGGTTGCATACCCACTAAAGTCACCTAACTTAGAAAATGAGCCAAAACTACATACTTATACACCTTGATTTTATGGTTATGAATATGTAGGCATTTTGGGTAAACTAAAGAGCTTCCCAACTTGGGTTCTCATGTGCATGGTCTATAATGAGTTCTCTTAAAGTCAATAATTGTGGATTTGGGGACACTCTAAGTTTAACATTAATAATTAACTAAAATCTATTACTTAGAAGAAAGTGAGAGGTGAATTTTCTTGGCTCCCTAAGGCTTTATTCTAAATTTTAAGGTGGGACTCAAGCCATATTTACTTTATATTTTCTTGATTGATGACAACCTTGGTGCACTTCCAATAGGGAACTGTAGTCCTTTAGTGAGTGACTTAGGACTTGTTTGGTCCTAATCAGTCAAGTCTCTAGCTAGAACACTTTTACTTATCTTGCTTGGATAGATGCTTGTCTGGTTTGGATAGAAGATCCATTTGGCTAATCTTTTCCAAAGTATCTAGCTAATTAAACTTATGTGATGCAAATAAATAATAGTTTAAAAAATGTGACTATATGTAAGTTATGAGTTTTTATTAATGACCAAGTGGGTCTTTATAGGGGCATGACATTGGAGTCCCCATTTCTATACCTCATCATTGACTTATTTATTAATGATTTAGAGGTTCCTCATGATTGACCACCCTTGGGGGGCATGACATTAGTGTTCCCCTTTTTGAGCTCTATTATAGCCATATCCTTTTGATTTATTATTAGTTTCTTAGTGGTCCCTCACATTTCCATAACATATTTCAACCACTCTTGGTGGCAAAATTGTGATGTTCCCCTTCCTTATGGATATGTCACATAATCACTTGGAGGCATATGAAATTTTCTTCCCTCACTATCCTCCTAGGGGCATGATCTTGACCTCTTTCATCCATCATCATCATCATCCTTGGAACCTTTATCCATGATCATTTACCTTATGTTAACTAGCTCTATTTGTTGAGATTTTTTTCTAGTTAACCTAAGTCTTGGGCATATGTTCTACATCATTTGGATTCACTCCTTTATACATTAAAGGATTTATATTTGACCATGATGATGACCATCTATCCATTTGAGTATTTTCATTTGACCACAATGACCAACTATCTATTTGAGCATTATCATTTGATCATGATTATGACCAACTATCCATTTGAGCATTACAATTTGACCATAATGATTACCAACTATCCATTTGAGCATTATCATTTGAATGTGATGACAACCAGCTATTCTATCACATGCAAGTTATCTAAGCCTTTTATCCAATCAACTATTTATGATAGACTAGATGTTTCTAGTTTCCACAAGGCTAACTACCATCTTTAGCCATGGGGTGGCTCTCACCAAATTGCTAGATTAATTTCTCATTTATATTTTCCATTAGGTTGGTTACTATCTTTAGCCATGGGGTGGGTCTCATCAATTCACCAAAGTAGTTTCTAATTTCCATAAGGTCAACTACTATCTTTAGCTAGGGGATGGCTCCCACTAAATCACCAAATTAGTTTCCAATTTTTAATTTCCAATCATCATCATTAGCACCTCATTGCTAGCCTATCCTAGCCTCTTTTATAGGTTGCTCCTTGATAGCCCTCATTACTTTTGCCATTATCCCAACCCTCCAATTTCAATTTGCCCATTACTAAGGTATCCATTTCCATTTTATGATGCAAGTCATTGCCACACTTTCCATCCTTAGATTCAATTAGGGACTGGATCTCCATAGATCTCTCACACTAAAAATAAAGTGGTTAAGATTAGTCTTGTTTTCACACACAATTATCAAATGTGATCTAAAGTTATGCTTAGAAATCATGAATTTTCATATTGTAAACATGTGGGATACTTTATGATGATGTTAGTTCCTTTTTTTGATGTGGTAGACTAATTTTCTTATTAGCATATAGTGACTACTTTCCTTGAGTGCTTTGTACAAGGACTAGAGTGAAGAACAAAGACAAACTTGAAGACCAATATCTCTCCTTTTTGGTATCCAATATTCTTTACATTTCATGATTCATGTTATTGTACTTTTCCTTTAGCAGACTTCCTTTGATAGCCTACCGTAAGTCTACTAAAGTGGGGGTAAAATGTAATAATAGAAATTGCATACCCTACAACTTCATTGTTATGTTTTTGTGTCCATTTTTTCTCAAGCCTATGTGTGTGTACTTTTGTGTTTTTTTATCCCTTTCCCTGACCTTAGCCATCCCAAGCCATCTATGTCCCATTTCCTATGTTGTCCCAATGCTCTTATTTAGAGTTCCTCGTGTCCATTTTTATTTAATTTTTATCCCCTTTCCATGTCCTAACCCCATATTTCAAATCCCCTTAGCTTATCCCTCTTTTATTCCCTTATCAATCCATTAAATATTGTACCTATTCCCACCCTATGTTAGAATCCCAACTTTATCCATCCTAAATCCTTACTTTTTGAGCTTAAATTAAATGTGACCCCCACACCAAGATGGTCCCCTTTGAGCTTAGCGTCTCCTAAAATGGGCCTAATTTTCATTCATAGACACTTCCTAATAGGGCAGCCATGAATTTTCAACCTCCCATCACCAATTTTGAATGTAAGATAAATAATTTCTAGGGCTTTCCACCTACTAAGTTTCCCTCCTCAAGTTCCTTTAACAAGTGTAATGACCCAAGATTTTGCTCAAGACAAAAGACAATCAAACAATTTTTTTGTGAAACAAAAGTGGTAATAGGATATCATTTAACATATTAATGTGCCCAAGGTGTCATATGCAACCCATAATGATACATTTGGCATGCACAACAATGTATAAGCAAAGTGACACTACAGAAGATTTAACTATACCACGGGATGAGACACCATGGTTGGCACAAAAAACAAGGCATGGATGAGAGATAAGATTCCCAAAACCATTGGAACACCTTCATAATGTCTCTACTAAACCATCATCCAAATTTCATTAAGTTACGATAAGTATAAGTATTAAAACTACCAGATCTACAAATGACTTGTAGGTAGGCCATACTTTGGACCTAGGTTACAACTTGCAACTCTACACACAATTTAGACTCAAACTTCAAGATGAAATTGCAATCTACACCCACACAAGCCTCAGGTTCTATTGACAAAATGCAATATGCAAAAGACATGCTGACCTTAGATTCCAACTAGTGAACCACTTTGAATTTTGGAAACTTCTTCAGTTTGCAACTACAACTTACAAATAGACTCCAATTCTCAGTTGCAAAGGTTGTTGAAACTTTGGAATCCTCTTGCAGTTTGCACATCTACAAATGTAATTGTTACTAAATTATGTTCACACCTAATTTAGCTAGGCTTGAATTGTAGTTGTCACAAAAGAAATAAAAGAAAACTTTTAAGTAATGATCAATCAGTGAATGTATGACATCTTGGCAAGAGAACAACAAAGATCATTTGTCAGGATAATCTGACAATCCAATCAAAACTGTCAAACTATCCTGACAAATGAAGTTATTTGATGGCAAGAGATCACATAGTCAATGAATGACAAGGTTTTAACTGGTTTTATCTTTCAAGTATGAGATGATTGGATTATTCAAGTAACCACAATTCAGTGTGAAAGAAAGGTATTTATAAAGCTATCATTTCATATCATGTTTTGAACATATGTTTCATACCAGTTTCAGTTATTCTATCATATGCATTTGATTCAAAAAAGTAAACATACATAAATCATTTGCACAAGGTAAAGTAACTGATCATATTTAAAGAAATGTTTAAATGTGTCCCACACAAGCCATGGGAGTGACTAAACTGAGCAATGCAAACATGGTGCAAGCTATACATATGAGGATAAAAGAGAACGAAAGGAACATATGAGGAAAATGTATATCCATCATTGCCTTTTTATAGGTTGATCTTCTTGATTGGTTGCTTGATCTTCATGTCTTTATCTTTCACTCTTGATCAGGAAAGTATACCTATAAAATTGGAGAAAAGCCTTGTTAGAAGCTCTAGATATGCAGATTCTTCATATGCTTTATCATCAAGCATATATAAACTTGCAAACATTATGCATCTTATGTGATTGGAACAAATCAGATCATCATGAGAAAGATCAATCAACTTCAAGAAGTATGTTTTTATGCTAAATTGTTTGTTCACTATGCAGGTATAGGAAAAGTAATGTTGCTGATTTGAAGACATTCATATGACACCAAAATATGATTGAAAATAGATTGAACCAGCTCACATACAATTCCAAATTAAAGACATATTAAGCATGTGGAGAAAATGTGGCTCCCACAAGGGTAGAGCCCAACATGCTTCCTTCTTATTCATTTGAGAAGGATATCAGATTACAACAGACAGAATGTACTATTCAAGAGATACTATGTATTGGAACAGTCAAACTTGTAAATGAAGTGAAGTCATCATCATAGAAGTAAAGAGGAGCAATTGCTCCTATAAACTATGCCCACTTCAAGAAATAGCTTGTTAAAACCAAATCATGTTCAAAATGCTTCATCACATTCTACAGGATGAGTAGTGATTCTAGTCAAGAGTTGTCAATATGCAAAGGACAGGAGTACAAACATAAAAGGCATTTTTCCATCTTTTTGTTATGATTGGAATATGTTTTTGTTGTTTAGGTATACCTCATAGATAGAACAGTTGAATAATGAGACACAATATATGCCACATCATGTATGGATCCATTTGGAACAACATGAAATAAATGTACAGAAGGAGACAAAGAAACTGGTACAGCATATAGCCATAGCCTCTTTATGCTAGAGTAATGAACAACAGTAACAAGTTACATCCATGGACAAAAAAGCTACAGGAGGTAGCACATGAAGGATTAGTTTTTGAGTGTTCATATCATGCAAAAGAAGAGGAAAATTAGAGCTACAGGAATATATTGCTACTCCAAATGTATCAATTGCAAGAAAATCAAGACACAATTTTATAAGATACATTTTCTTGCATACATCAAAGTTACATAAAGGGATATATTTTTTAACACAAATGAAGTTTCTTGTATATTGTTTTTACTTTTTGCATACTCAGAACGAAGGCCCAGTTGTACCAAAATGCTTATCAAATTTTGAAAACCTTATCACCATTTTTAGGGTACAGTCAAAGAAGTGAAAAAGGAAGCCAATACAGAGTAACCCATATGGGGTTTTTACATAAAAATGTAGATACAGAAAAGAGTTACAGACTGTGACCAAGATGGAGTTCTTCTTTCAAAGAAAAAATCCCCATGTTATTTTTCGAAGACCTTTGTGTTGTTCTTCATTTTTGCAGAGGTTTCTTGTTCTTTTAGAAGTGAAAATGTAGAGAAAGTATAACATATGTTATTTTTATCAAAACCCTCATCATTTTTTCAAAACCCTAGATGTATGTATACTTGAAAAAGAAGAAGGTATACAAAAGAAGACACAAAACTATACAGTCGTGGCCGTGACAGGAAAGAGCCAAAGAAAGGCCTTATTCTTCAAGAAATGAAAACCCTCAATCCTATTTTTCGAACCCTTGTGTTTTTCTGGTATGTAGGAGAAAGGAGTTTAGAGAAAGGAAGATACAGTTATAGCCGCGGCCAAGAAAGTGATATTCTTTTAAAAAAATCAAAACCCTCTGCATATTCTCTTCAAACCCTTGCATTTTATTATCTACAGAAAAGGAAAATGATACAGAGTAACATACAGGCATAGACGTAGCCAAGAAAGTCTCTCCTTCAAGAAAAAAGAAGACCCATTTCATTTTCTTTAAATCCATATCAGTGATGCAAAGATATAGTCCAAGGAAATGAAAATGGTAATGATAGATGAAGATTTACCTTATATTATTGCAGAGATTAAATGCTATAGGCTGTGGACCTTTTTATTTTTTGAAACCCTCAAATGTAGGAGGTTGACAAGATATCCAACATAGATACAAAGAAAACATAGTGAGAAAAGAATAAAAGACTCATAAATGCTTAGAAGGAACTATCCAAGCCATGGCTAGATGAATATATAGTGACAAAAAACAAAGAAAATGGTTTAAATCTTTACTCAGAGAGCTCACCTTTCATGTTTATGAAGAAAGTGCAAAGAAATCGACCCAGTGAGCTCAAAAGTTATAGAGATAAGCATGAGTTCATCAAACCCTAGCCGTCGACCCATGAAGTTGTAGAGACAAAGTTCAAAGGCATAACAAAATGAAATGATAACTTTTAGGGTTCCAGATCTTCTTTTGATCGATGGTGTCTTTTCCTTTCTTCAGATTTATTTTAGACTTCAAAGAATTAAAAATCATTGCCTTATCTATATTGTGGTCAAGACTCTTAAGTCTTGTTACCTAATGATCATGCATAAGGGGGCCTATGGGCCGAGCTTTTCATTTCCTTTTCATTTGATTTTTGTAAAGTCAAAAGTAAACAATCTTAACAAGGTAAGGCCTTATACCTTTGTTCCCTTTTTCCATAATGGTTGACTACATGAAGATCAAGTCGAAGTGCCTTATGCCACATGGGGATCAAGTCAAAAATCAAGATGCATTATGCATTTCAGGATACATGTGCCATTTGAAGTCAAACAAAGGAAAATCATTTTAAGGCATGATAGTAAAAGTGATAAAGGTAGAATGTAATAATGCATGTAAATTCAAAAGAGTATGCATGAGTATTACATTGGGCAAATATAAAGATAATATGCATTATGAAGGAATGTATTATGAAGTCTAAGGTGGTATTGATGTGATTATTCATGGTGATAGAGTGATAAGGTGGTATTTTGTTATACCTTGTTTTCATACTATGCACTATGTACTTTTCTTCTATGACGAAGTGATAAGGAGATATTTTGATTATTATTTGTATACATGTATAATGCAATAATGGATTTTTCCTTTTGCATGGAGTAATATGGTTGTTAAGATGCATTTATCATTCCTTTGATAATGCATGATGTTATTTGCATGTAATGAAGTTAAGTAATTACATGGGAGACATAAGGAGAGTATATTCTTTATTTTTCATGCATGATGACCTAATTCTTTTTGGCATCATTGTTAAAGAAATCATGCAAATTGTGTAAATGTAAAAGGAGAGATAAGGTGTTATTTTCTTTTTTCTTCTATTTTTTGCAAGATTTTACAACTATAAATGATGTAAACAATTAATAAAATAATAATTTTATAAATTACTTTATTATTTTGTCACAAGTTGTAAATCAAAGAGATTAGACAAAGTGTAACTCATAATAGAGTAATTATCTCATAATTACTTTATTCTTGGTCCACATTATCTACACATGCAAAATCATGTAAAAATGGAGGAGTTAAGTTAACTAAAGACTTTGAGGTCTTTTTGCATTGTTTAGAGGACAAATTGGAGAGTTTTGGTCAACCTTTTGGTCAGACACATAAAGAGAAGCAGTTTTGACCCTTATTTTTAGGGATTTCATTATTTTCTCATGGATCAAATTAGAGAGTTTATTTTTAGAGGCAGTTAACTGCAGTTGATTTTTTCTATGCCTCTTGGAGAGAGTAAAACTATATATTGTAAGAAAAACTAAGGTTTTTCTAATTCTTGCCTTTTTGCTCTTTACACTTTGAGAGAGAACAAAGGTTTTGTAACTCATTATTATAGATTTATAGAGATTACAACAGGTTACATGTTCTATACTTTGTCATTTATGTAATTATTTCCTTTATTTTTCAGCTTGATCAAGTATCTACCTTCCATTAATGCAACTTGTATGAGTGATTTGATGAGATTTTATTGTGTTTAACATCAGAACCTTTAAAATCATTGTCTCATTTGTACTTGTTTGTGTTAGATAGCATTGACAATCACAGGTCTTAGGCTGTGCAATTGGAGAATCTTTCTTTTATGTTTTGAAAAACCCATTTTCCTTCAAACATAAATATTTTCTAGCCTCCCTTAGAAACATTTTTGTGATAAATTTGCTGAAAGTGGTTTGTGTGGATAGATTATCTGAAACCTATTGTCAGTTAGATTACCAAGTTTTCATCATTATTAGGTGCATCACCATACTTTTTCAGTTTCATTTTCTTTTAGAAAGACCCTTTTAACCCTTTTCCACATCAAAGTCATAGATCCAATTAAATATTTTAAGGGAACCAACCCATAATCTAGAGGTTCAAACTCAACATAGGTCACCCACAGCTTGAGTTTGATCCCATGTTTTGAAGGATTATTGAGTATCACAACTTTGCATAATGGGTGTAATCATAATCGACAACAGTAACTAGGTTTTAGACATTAAAACAGTGACCCATCAGACTTCATAACTCATTGGGGATTTGCATGTTTGCAAAATGCGCGTAGATGTTGAACTCTAGGTACTACAATAAATCAGACTTCACAAGATGTTGACAACCTACACTATGCAAAGTGTAGTTGACCTATGAATCTTGGACTACCAACTACCTCAAACTCCAGAAGCTGGATGTAACTTACACTATGCAATGTTGATGCAGTTAAGGTCAGAGGGTCCGGTGAGGGATTGCCCAACCTTGCAGCCTAATCAACTAACACCATGATCATAGAGAATATGTAATGGAAGCCAACAATTAATTAATAGAAAGATAACATATATTCATGAACACATAACACAAGATATATCCTGGGAAAACCCTAATAGGGAAAAACCCAGCCTTCAAAGCTCATTCTTCATATATTATAACTTCAAATTGAATTACACATGCCTCAAGGGCTTTACAGATGCTAGACTACAACCCAAGGATTAAAAAAGATTCATACAACATTATTCTTCCATAATTTCTTTCTTCTACACTCAATTCTCTGCTTGACAACTCATTCTGCTTCTAGTTCTGCCTTCTACTATGTTATGTTGCTCAATCGGATCAAAACAACTTAAGCTCTCACTTCATATCTTAATGATATCAATCACTTCCTCTCAGGTGCTTTGTAACAAATCATTATCCTTCATTTATATCCTCTGTAATCTTTCTAAACATTATCAAGTCGGCCAAAATGCAATGGCTAGTTAAGGTAACGTGTACACAAATAGGTCAAGCCTAAACATAAGGCATTACTCCATTGGTGCATAAAACTTCACACGGATCTCCATGAAGGTTAGCTAGGTCCTATACTTCATTTAATAATGTTTTTTTAGACACAACAAGTCATGGATTTGGTCCACAAGCTGATTAGACTTCACTAAACATAGTAAGCTCTGCTCTGTCAAACGTGCAACAACAGTCAATCTTTTGATAGTGATATCATTCCAAAATCAAAGCCAAATGGTCTAAATTCTTGATATGTTATAACTGACTATGTCTAGATGTTAACTCTAGCTCTGTAGCCTATAATATTCAAATGTGGTAAAATGTAGAATTCTCCAAGGTCACTCTCTCTGTAATCTGCAACTTCACTGTTAACTGTCTCAACTATCTTGAATTCTTCTAGATGCTCCTGCATCAGACTCTTAGGGTTATTTGAAAAGTGAGCCTCCTCACTTTGATCTATTTTATGCCAAAATCAAATAGGTTTAGCGATCTATCTTCAAGTACTTGAAACTGCCTCAAGGTCGGCGGTCTATTCAAGTCCATCCTGTAAAATTGCCTCAAGCTCTTCTAAGTTTGGTGGTCTACCTGCAAGCCTTGCACTACCTCAATGATCTGAGGTCTAAGCAAGTCTTCTGCACAAGCTACCTCAGGTTCTTCATCTTGTCATGGGCTAGGTTCAGTGGTCTACCTGCAAGCCTTGCACTACCTCAATGATTAGCAGTTTGAGCAGGTCTTCTCCACAAGCTACCTCAAGTTCTTCATCTTGTCATAGTCTAGGTTTGGTGGTCTACCTGCAAGCCTTGCACTACCTCAATGATCGACGGTCTGAGCAAGTCTTCTCAACAAGTTGCCTCAAGATCAATGTTTGCTTCAATTAAATTCATTCATGCATCCTCTGAAACAATCAAGTTACTTTCTGATCCAATCAATACACTTCCTAAACTTCTTTACAACACTTTCCAATCATGATCTTAGGTACAAATTCTCTCACACACCTTAGAATCTTACATTTTCTACTCTGCATATATACTACTTCAATACTTTTCTCTGTTTCTTTATCTTTACTCTGGTACACAAAATTTCTCCTTTGGTAGAATATCTTGCCATTCCCTCTTTCTATGAACTTCTCTTTTTAGATAGGTCCCACACAAACTTTCTTTTGCACTACTTCCTCTATTCTATAACACAAATCTCCCTAAGATCAATGCTTCTCCTTCTTTTGGTTTCTCTATCAAATCTGATGTCTGAAAAGATTCTCCTTCCTCTATATAAACTATCTTTGTATCAACAGGCTTTACTTCCTCTACATAAACTGTCTCTGAATTGTGTGTTGCTTCTCCTTCATTATCCTTTCCGGTAATAGGTTCTTGTTGACTTTCACTGCTTGATTCCTTTCTCATCCAAACTTGAAAATAGGTTCTTCTGAATGGTCTTCTGTCAAATCCTCTTTCATTTCTTCTGTATCCTGCAGTGTGATAAGAATTGTGACTCATATCACCTGAAGCTCATTCCTCATATATTATAATTTCAAATTGAATTACACATGCCTCAAGGGCTTTATAGATGCTAGGTCACATCCCAGGGATTACAAAAGATTAATGCAATAATATTCTTCCATGATTTCTTTCTTCTACAACTCAATTCTCTTCTTTGCAACTCATTTTGCTTCCTGCTCTGCCTTCTACTCATTCGAATCAAAACAACTTAAGATCTCCTTCCTATCTTCGTGCCATCGATCACTTCATCTCTGGTGCCTTGTCACAAATCATTATTCTTCATTTATATCCTCTGCAAGCTTTCTAAACATTATCAAGTCAGCCAAAATGCAATGGCTAGTTAAGGTAACGTGTACACAAATAGGTCGGGCCTAAACATAAGGCATTGCTCCGCTGGTGCATAAAACTTCACATAGATTTCCAGGAAGGTCAGCCTGGTCCTATACTTCATCAAATAATGTTCCTTTAGACTTAGCAAGTCACAGATTTGCTCCGCAAGCTGATTAGACTTCACTGAGCACAGTCGGCTCTGCTCTGTCAAATGTGCAACAACAGTCAATCTTCTGAAAACGATATCTTTCTAGAATCAAAGCCAAATGATCTAAATTCTTAATATTTTATAACTAACTATGTCTAGATGTTAAGTCTAGCTCCGCAGCCTCTAATATTCAAATGTAGTAAAATGTGTAATTCTCCAAGGTCACTCTCTCTGCGATCTACAACTTCACTGTCAACTGTCTCAACTATCTTGAATTCTTTCAGATGCTCCTGCATCAAATATGCATTAGGTTTTTGAGTTA
Organism: Cunninghamia lanceolata; assembly: GCA_027924645.1. Classification (NCBI taxonomy): domain Eukaryota; kingdom Viridiplantae; phylum Streptophyta; class Pinopsida; order Cupressales; family Cupressaceae; genus Cunninghamia; species Cunninghamia lanceolata. Next base: position 6,906,821 of record BSBN01000739.1, read on the forward strand.
TCGTTGAACTCCACTTCAGGGTTTGGACTCTAAGAGAAACTAGCAACCTAGATTAGCAACCCCAATCTACATTGTAGTTTGGACTATAACTCTAAATTGCAAAATAGAATGTAGAAAAGAGATAAGGCAGGGGAAACAAGTCTATTTTCCCCAATCTATGAGGTATAACTTCCTTGATTGTTGAGTTGTTTAAAAATAATATTAGGGGTATGTTCATGGGGTTGTGGGCTTTAACTTGGCTACACAAAAACCCCTAGAAATACATGAATCCCAAGATAATGGAAGTTAAGTGAATCTCACAATTTAAATCAAGAGTTAGAAAAATAAAATTGAATTGTAACAAATGTAAATACATCAATACTATGTACTCACCATGCCATCAATATTGCCAAGCTCTTAGCACACAATCCACTGATCTTGGAGATCTTTGAATCCCCGGTAGTGGTACAATGCCACCCAACCATGTGGTACCCTTAGGCCCACTCCACTATACTGAGAGACAAACATAAGGGTACAAACACACTTATGTAATATAAGAATATGGCAACACACATGTCAAACAACATGCATAATCTAGTGCTACAACACATGAGTGTTGAATGTAATCTTTATACAAGTTATCATGCCCATAATTGCACATGGACATAACCATCACAACATTTTTTTAGAAACAACACTTAATAACAAATGTTGCACTACACATGGTAGTGTTTCATTAGCACTTGACACCGTTGCACATGCAACACAATGAAGAGCATGTCACATTACGTAAGAATAATTATTGAAGGAAAGTGAGTGCCATAGAATCCATTTCCATTCACCCTAGGAAGGTGGGGCAACCTACCAAAGTGTGGCATCATTTTTCACAATGCCTCCAAGGATAACCTTCACAAAGGGAAACCCCCTTCCAATTCCTAAGTGAATAAGATTACTCATGATGTAACTTAGAACAACTAATAAATTAATTGACAACCTAAATCTAAATCTATTATTTAAATTACATGAAAGATATTAAAATATTTTAATTCACCAATTAAATCTATTTTCCACATTTATGATAAATGACACAATAAAACCATGAGCAACATTAACTATGAGACTAATAAATATTTTTTATTTATTGATTAAATATCACTATTCTAATTAATAAAGATCAAATGATAATTTAATTAATCACTTTCATTAATTTTCTAAAATAAGTCAAAAGATAAAACAACATTTATTATTCATCATTTAATAAGATTTTTGACACTAATAGATTTAACCTTCAATCTAATTAAATTAATTCAACTTAAGCACCTTACAAAGGTCAATTAAATTAATTTATACCCCAAGGCTCAACATTACATTAATTATTAAGGATCACAACTAAAGTCAAATTACAAACAATTAAATAAATTAGAACACACACTCATGCTTAAGCTAATTTATAACATTATTTAAATATTAAATTTTAGGGCAATAGCTAAAATAAATTAATATAATATTTGACATAAATTACTTCATTTACACTTACCATTTTCATTTACATGCTCAACTTTTTCTCTTTCTTTTTTTTGGTTTTCAAGGGTTGGAGAGGAAGTTGAGGATAAAGAATCCCATGGAGAAGCCATGGGATCTTATGGCTAGATCCATTTTTCCTCTCAACTCCCTTTTATCTCCATTCATTTAATTTTTAGTGGTAAAATGAATTGAACCATTTTATTTACTTATTTCTTTATTTTTTGATTTAAAACCCTAACCCAAATTTAGCTATGTTTGGTTTTCCAGATCTACAAGATTTTCCAGAGGTTGCATGTGCTTATATTTTATAGATCCGAGCCTTCATATAATATACACATATACAGATGTATGCATATGTATATATACGTATATACATATATGTATATGTATAAATACATATACATATATATATACATATACAATAATATTTATATTCATTGCATGTTGATTCGAAGAATGAAAATACAAAGATTCATTATATATATATATATATATATGTGTGTGTGTGTGTGTGTGTATATATATATATTATATATATGTATATATATATGTATATATATGTATATATGTATGTATATATGTATGTATATATGTATATATATATATATATATATATATATATATATATATATATATATATATATATATATATATATATATATATATATATATATATATATATATATATATATATATATATATATATATATATATATATATATATATATATAAAATTGTCCATAGGAAAAACCCCATATAAATTATGGGTTGCTTTGTATATTTGGTAAATTGCATCAATGGAGAATTCATTTTATAAATATGTTTTATAAATATGTTAACAATGTAACAATTTTAATGAGGGTTTGAGATTAAATAAATATTTTTCTCAAAAAAAATTGAATAGCATTATATATATATATTCTATGTTATTTTAAAATACTCAATGTTGCGATGGACTAAAATGATTATAATTTACTTATATATATAATATAATTTTTTATATTTAAATTATTGTTTAATAAAATGAAGAAAAAATCAAATATCACGGATAAAATTTATTTAAATATTTGAAAGATGGGAAATACTTTTTGCAGTATATTAAATCTTATGAAACTAGTAACACCAATAACTCTCAATAACTTCTTGAAACTCCCAATAACTTCTTGAGCTCCTAGTGTTTGGTTTACACTCAACGCCATTGCATGTGCAATGTAATGAAGAGTGTCATATTGTGTAAGAATAATTCAAGGAAAGTGAGTGACACAAAATCCATTTTCGTCCACCCTAAGAAGGTGGTGCAACCTACCAAAGTGTCTTGTCACTTCTTGTGACACCTCCAAGGAGAACCTTCACAAAGGAAAACCCACTTTAGGTTCTTAAGTGAATAAGATACTCATGCCATCATGGTGTAACTTAGAACAACTAATAAATTAATTGACAACCTTAAGCTATATTTTAATTATATGTTGTGATGCACTAAAGTTATTATATTTTCTATTATTATTTAATAAAATAAAGTAAAAATCAAATATCATGGATAAAATTTATTTAAATATTTAAAAGATGGGAAATACTTTTTGCAATATATTAAATCTTAGGAAACTAGTAACACCAAAAATATCACCCAATATTATGTTTTGTATGCATGACACCATTTATTATAGACAACTGTGTTCCACACAATTAACTGTTGTAAAAATAACCATAATTATGCTGAGAGGCGTTCCTACATTCATAGCACAGATGGAGAACAAGAGCTGAAAGATTCATAAACATATTCAGATTCTATGAAATTTTATAAGATTCTAACAAAAATAAAAATATAAAAAAAGAGAAGGTGAAAGGAATAAAAGAAAAAATAAAAAAATAAAAAAATAAAATGCAAGCTGGATGAAAAGGAAGATGGATGGCAGTTTCAAAGAAGCCATCACTATCCACTAAGATCAAAGAAAGAAATGGAATGGCATATCAAAAGACACACATTCGTCTCTATTTACATTGCCTTGAGAAGGATATCTCCTTGACATACTTTAGATATATTTTTAAATATAGGTATACTAGAACTAAAATCAAATATCGTAATTATACATGCACAATTCACATTTAACCCAGAATATTATTTCACAAATTTCTTTTACAATTTTTTTACCATGTCCAAACATCTTTTAAATTATTTCTATCTATCAAATCAAATTAAATTAACATTCACCATACCATTATCAAAACCTATAGTAGAATTAAATTAAATAAAGAGGGAATAACCATAATCATCAACTAATAAAATCATTACATTAGTCTTAGGAAAAAATAACTATTCTAAGCATAGTGTCAATATCCACACAATCCATGATCATAGTCAAAATCTAAACATAAATGTGCAAATCCATAAATATTGACAAGAGAATAAGTCTATCAAGTACAAAATAAAATGTCCAAACAAGGGTGGGCCTCACACAAGTAACAATCACATGATTAAAACCACATCGAATGCAAAATTTGACAAAATGAGAAGGACCTGGGTACTAGAAGTTAGGCGAGGAGTGTCAACACAATGGAACAAGGACCATGTAGAGATACACAGAGTGGTACTTCATCAATGAAGTACTCACTAACATTCACCAATTACTAAGAGTCGTGACATGTCCTACACAACTAGTACCAAATCTACTTCAGACATTCAGTGATGGCATGGAAACTTTAGTTATTACATTTTAAATTATTCAATAAGATTATGTTTTCACATAGTTTAAAACTCTCCCTTGCTTCATCATCACTTATCACTCAGGATCATGGCAAGTGGCGGGAGACACTTCTCCCTACTCTCTATATTTCAATCCTAAAAATTCTACCATTCCAATGACATGAATTGGATGTGGCATGGAGTTCAAGGCACAATTCCATAATCATAGTGCTAAAATATGTAAAATTCCAAAAGATATTGGAAACCATTCATTTCATAAAGAAAATAATTCAATTGAGCCCTAAATGTAATTTTCACTATTTTCATTTAAACTTGAAAAACCATTTAGTTTTCCCTACCTCCATTAATGGAGTCACATGCTACCTTCATTTTTCCATATTTTGAGTTGGAAGATATTTACAAAAACTAAGAGTACCCTTTTATTCCCAATCCACCCAACATCATTAAAATACAAATAAATTGGGAAGAGAGGAATCCAAGGAAAATTTTCCATAGTAATGGATGTAAAATGGACTTTTTACAATTTAAAACCCTACTATTTAACAATGCATTCAAACACATAAATTCTTTAACCAATTTCATCCTACAACATGAAGGTGATATGCTTCACCTAATGTGTGCATGAAAATGAATATTTTGATTCAAAATTTAAAATTTTTAAATTAAAATGAAAAGGGGGAAAATACCTTTTAATGAAGAATACAAACAATGGAAGCAATTTCTTCCCTTGAATCCAAGCACACCACCAAGCAATCTCCTTCCAAGAAATTTCAATCACCAAGCAATCCATAAATTTATCCTTTCTTTGCAATCCAAGAATTTTATTTTCAAGAGGGAGTAGAAATTGAGAGAGAGGTTTTTGGACAAACCATGAATGAGCAAACAAAAGCTCTTTTCCTTTCTTTTCTATAATTCCCTAAAACCTCTTTTCTAATTTCTTTCTTTTCCCATTCTAACTAGCTATTTTGAAACATGACTTTTAAAAAATAAATAATCCTAATTAATAAACAAGGCTAATGCATCAAAATCAAATCATTATTAATATCTCCCACAACAACTAACTAAATTACTTTTCCTTTATAAAAATAATTATTTTCCATTTTACAAAATATTTTAATTTCCTAAGGCAATTTAATCCAATATATTTTCATTTTGCAAGGAATGATAAAATGATATAATTTCTTCCAACTAAAGCATAATTGAATTCATAAATATGTTAAACACACATTTGAAGATAATTTTAAATGTAAAGTGTTAAAATAAAATTAAACATATGCAAGGCATTTCCACATATTTTACGGGTTTCCACAACATATATGGATTCTAGAATTGCTACTGATTTAGATCTAGGTTAACATAGGGATACACATGATCTATCTCATACTTGAATCAAGTGAGATAAAGTTTAGTACATATATTTTAACCCAATAAGAATGTCTCCTTATAACCACCATTGGGGAATAGCCCTATACCTATACACTTTGGTCAAACATCAAGCATGCCTGCTTATATATAATGGTTGAAACAAAGCATATACACCCAACATGACATCATATCATAAACTAAATAAGCATCATATCTAACGTGAATAATCAACCATAATCATAAAGATACAATAATTGATAGCAATCCACCTACTCATCCATGTACGATAAACACACCTACATAATAAATATACATGTATCAAAGTAATGGAATGGTAACATTGACAAATCCAACACATTAGTCACAACATAAACATATATACACAAAATCTAAATGCTAATACACAACTCCATCAGGAATACCTTGATGGCATAATAAAATATCATTGCTAATAATAGTAGTAGGGTCACCCAAGTGACCTAGGGCCATAGCCTAGTGTGCCCTAGTAGGCCCAAAAATAATATAAATCAAGTGGAAATAACAAAAAAATTAGACACCAAAGAAACTAAAACCTAAAACCTAGTTGAGTGCGATAGAAAACTTTAATGTTAATAAATGATTTCAAGTTGAATCTAACAAAAAGGAATCTAAGGTTCTGTAAACACCAAAATCATGCACAACCTCCATGAGGACCTCGATGATGACTAACAATCCTTGTCATGTACATGTAAGCATGAAATAACATCCTCTCAGCAACAATTCTATTGGTAGCATGTGTTTTCTTCCTCCTTGTGTTGTTCCCCTTTGTCATTTTCTATCTCTCTCTTCACTTTTGACACTTATCGATTTGTGTTTCCTATGCTTGTGACTTCATCCCTAAGCCTTGTATTCATCCATTTGTTGTGTTTTCACCTTTCCCCAGTGTTTTTCATCCATTCCCATCCCTAGAGGCCTTATAGAGGTCCTCCCAAGCCATCTCTAGCTTTCAGTTTTTAGTTTGGGTCAACCAATCCAAATCTCCCCCTATTATTTCTAGATCTCCCCTCAGAGATCCTACTTTTGCGAGTGGAGAAATAGTTATTGACCATTATTTGACCTATTTCTGGAGGTAGATCCCCTTCTTTTCTCCTCCTCTTCCATCTCCCACCCTGCACTTTTACCCGAGTGTCCTCTGAGGATTGCCTATGGGTCACCCTTGGGTGATACTGACTGGTGAAAGGGGTGACCCCTAGGTGACTCTGTAGTGTTTTCTAGCCGTGAGTTCACTTGAGTTTTTGGCCCAAAATAGCTCCATTTTTGCCTATTTTTGCTTTTGTTTGCATGGAATTTTGTGCTAAAGATAAAGTTAACTATTTCATGCATCCAGCCATGCATATTTAGCTTATTTTTTCTTTAGTTATCAACCCATGCATTCTCTTTCTTCACTTCTTCTTGAGTGATAAGTTATAATTGGTTAGATCACTCCAATTTTAGCCCAGATCACTCTTGTGTCTTCTAAGTTAACTCTTCAATCAAATTGAGTTAACTCTCCATCCTCTCCACCAAGTCTCATCCCTTCTTCAAACCTATAAATACCCACTCCCTCAAGCACAAAGGCAGGCAATTTCATTTGTGCACATAGTTCTTGTAGGTTATTGCTCTCCAAATCAAGCATCCATATGCTCACATAGGACATTAGAGCCTTTTTTTAATTTGTTATCTCATCTAGCTTTGCTAAAAGCTCATTTTGCATCGATACGCTACTCACATCACAAGCCACAGTTCTCATCAAACTCTCATTGAGCTCATTTCAAATCTTCAAAAGCTTATTTTTCTTCTCTTTTCTTAATTTTTCCAAGAGGATCACCCTGTTGCCACAAGAGGATTAAAGGTTGCCATACAAGGATTTATGAGGGTAGTGGAGGCTCACATGTCTTCTTTTATTCCAGGTGCCTTCGTGCTTTTTATTTTGTAGTAATTAGATAATCAAACTTTGCTCTTGGGAATAGTAAATACATGTTGCTTTTTCCTTGATAGGCTAAGTAGCCTTTTGCATTGTTAAAGTAGCTTCCCTTTCAAAAGTTCATAGATTAAAAGCAATTTCCCTTTCCTAGATTGAATTGTTCCACTTATTCAGAAAATCAAATAAAAAACATAGATTCAATTGCATTAGGTAATCTCATACTAGTTTGCATTCATTTTCTAATTCCTAGAATAGAAAAAAGAACTTTTATTTCTATAAATAGAAAAAAGCACAAAATTTTTTTTTGCACTCATATAGGTTTGCATGCATACAAAAATAGAAAAGAACAAAAACATTAGTAAGAAGGTTTATAAACCCTTGGTCCCAACACAAGGTCAAGTTTAGTCAACATTAGTCAAAACCCTTGGTTTCATCACAAGGTCAACTTAGGGTCAAACAAAGTCAAAAATTAGGTGACACAAACCCTAAGTCAAAACCCTAGGTCAAGTCAAGATTACCTTAAACCATATCTCTCTTGTTTAGGCTCACAAATGTGACTTGGACTTAGAGGTGAGTGGGTAAGGGCAATCCCTGACAAGATAGAGGAGATCCACCCTAGACAACAACAAGACCAATTGGTAATTCAACAACAATAGGAAAGATTCAGAGAACTTCAAATACAAGCAATCATCCAACAACATGAATGACAACATCAACTTGAACAAAACATTAATGAAAACAATAGTCAACCCACATAATGCTAGAACATTAGAAACCCAAATAGAAGAACAGTAACTAGTGATGCTTCGGGTCATATAGTATTTTATAAAAATGGTCACAGAACACCGCATTCAAACAAACATACAACAAAGGCCCTAGGACTAGCTAACCACTCTCTGCAAAGTCTAGCTCTCCAACGAGCTAGACTGCCCATGTGTCTTGCTTTCTCTCGATTCAGTACTTCCATGAGAGAAAGAGTGACATGGAGGTTTTCCGCAAGGCAAGGAGAGAGGGTTCATGTGCGTGCCAAAGCTGACTCAACTGCCTCTAGGCCACCGAGTCATGTTTTTAAGTGTACATAGTTTGGTGAACCTAACATGAAATTACAAATCCTACTTGGATGGTAGTTTTGCATTTCAAAAATTGCTTAGATTCTATTTAAACATCATCATTTGACATTTCAACTTCAAAGGTTTCAATCATTATCACTTTCCTCTTCATAACCATCTTTGTTTCTTTTGCCTTTGTCATCTTTGCCTTCGCTTGTTTCATTTATTCTGTGGTGTCTATGGCACCTCCACATATGACGGAACCGGGCTTAAACTTAGGGAATATTTCCTCTAGGGAACCATAAACTCCCTCTTTCGATAGGTATGTGCCACCTAACCCAAATGTACTAATCTCAAACTACTATGACTATGAAGATTCAGACTATGAACAAGATAGAAGAGAACCTAGACGTTCTCTATCTTTCAACAACCCTACATGGGAGCATAACCCTGCCATACCAAACATACCTCACAAAGTGAAAAGAATACAAATGAGACTAGAAGTCCACCATATGGATCAACCATCCACAAGAACCTCAAGTACTCATCTTGATGATGGAGTGAGAAGGCTAGAATGGAACTTATAAGAAGCAAATGATGCTCAAGAAGCCCTGAGAGTTTCTCTATGAGAAGAGCTATGAGAAAATGCTATACAAGAAGAAACACAAAATCATGTCAACATTCACAAGGAAAACCCTAGAAATGAGGAAGTGCCTAGAGTTCCTACACCTACAGGCCTCATCACAATGTTAGCACAAAGAATAAAAACTCTATAGGTAGAACAACATGTCTCAGAAAGAAGACAAGAATCATACAAAAACATCAGAATTAAACAGGACCAAGGGGCATCTCAGAATTCCCCTTAGCTCAACTACTACTTAAGAAATGGGAGTAATGACACATTCCCAAATGGGAACCCTCCTGTTTAAAACAATCATGCAGTGCTAGGAAACCAAGTGAATCAAACAATAGCATTGGGTTATCAAAGCCCACCAATGGGGCTAATGTTGTCAATTCCACAATCACAGAGTGCCTTTTTAGGCACATACCTAGAGTACTTAAAGGAGCCACTTGACCTGATCATAAGAAGCATTCTGTTACCTTGACCATTACCTGATCTCTCAAAGTTCAAAGGAGAAGGAGATCCCAACTCACACATTAAAGCTTACACAACTGCAATAAGAGAACTCCTACCTTGGGATGGGGTTGTTGCCAAAATCTTCCCAAAAATGTTAGAAGGAATAACCTTGGATTGGTATTATCGCCTACCATGGGCCTCAATACATTCATTCATGTAATTAATCAGAGAGTTTGTCATGGCTTTTGACATGAAAAAACTTGTGAGGACAGGGATTTGAGGATTCTTAACTATGAAACAAGAACCAAACAAATCAGTAGCCCATTTTGTCACTCAATGGAGACAAGTTCTCTATTCTTCAAAAAGTGCTCCAAACATGGATCATCGTGAATTATGTGATATTTTCTTGCATATCCTAAATAGGGATATGAGAGAAGAAGTTCAAAAGTTACCGTACAAGTCCTACAAAGAAGCCCTGGAAAGTGCTTTAAGGATCAACCAAGAAACCATTGATAGTGGTAGAAGGACTTATGGGTCAAATGGAAAATTGATGAGTGAGGATATGGGAAACAATGCACTTGTTATCAAGATTCTCAAAAACAATAGAAACGTGATGATAGATGGGGTGACAGATCAAGCCCCAGTTAGGAAAGTGAGGGATGACTATAACAGAAGAGATTACTACCCTCCTAATGTTAATGTGATTGATCATCCTAGAAATAATGCGTATTACCCACGGGACAATTATCAATCTTGGAATTGAAATGGAAATGGAATGATGGAAAGTATGAAAGACACCCTTATGAGTATAATCAATTCTATTCTTTTCATAGGACTAGGGGGCATAGCACAAAATCTTGTAGATAATACAATAGGTTCATAGCAAGATTGCCAGAAGACCAACAACGGCTATTCATAGAGATGTTCTTAAATCTGCAAGAGGTTACATTGGATAACAAGGAGGCAAGGCAAACTCAAGCTCTAATAGCTCCACAAAACCTAGACATGAGAATTTATCAAGACCCATTTCCCACACACAAAGACACAAAAATGGCTAATCAAAGCAACGCAACCCAAGGTAACAACACAAACATCCCACCGCAATTAAGAAAAAAAGGAGAAGCTAGGATATTGGGATTAGTTGAAATATTACATGATAAAGAAGAGGAAGGAGAGTATGAAAAGGAGAAAGGAGAAATACATGAAAGTATAGTCTCAGTGGTTGAGCCAATACCAGCCCTGATTGGACCTTATGAACTCATTGAGGATTTAAAGAAAGCTTATGCACATATTTCATTCATTAACCTCCTTGGGAACTCTCCCTCACATCGATTAGCACTATTGAAAGTGATAGGGTTGAAATACCTAGATCAAATCACACCTCTGCCTAGTGGATTTTGACGTAAACCCACCAAACTCTAAGCTTAAAGACCTGAGATTATTCTTTGATTTAAAGAAAATGCCCTCTTAAGAAGAATTAACAAAGAAAGGAGATCCTGCATTAAACTTGCAAGTGTGGATTTATGACACTTGCATCAAGAGAATGCTAATCGACAATGGGACAGTAGTGAACATAGTTCCATTTTCTCTCTTAGAAAGAATGGGTTATGGGCACACCAACATCACCGCTTCTAGAGATATGCTAAGTGGATACATGACAATTCAAAGGCTACCATGATAGGGAAGATAATGCTTCCAAAGATAGTCCCAACCACATTCTATGTCATTGACAAAGACATAAGATATAATCTGCTTCTTGGAAGACCCTGGATACACAGAATGAAAGTTGTGTCGTCTACTTTGTTCTAGGAAGCTCAATTCCTAAATGTTGGGAAGATTTATGTTGCAAAAGGGGATCTAGAACATTTTATCATGATAAAATCCAACACAACAAACAAAAATATAGGCATCCCCATAGACTATGAACTTCCTACAAATAAGCTTTATGTTCCTAGTCTTATTCCACAATCAATATTATCAAAAAGGATAGAAATTCTAGAAAAGATGATAAACAATGCAGAGATAAAGGCCTTGGAAAATGAGGCACCACCAAAACGAAAAGAGGTTATCCCCAAGGAAAAGACAATAAAAATCATGGAATGGATAGAGAAATATGGACCTCTCCAATTTACTTTAGAAATACTTATGATCAATGTGCAATTGGCCTACAAACTTTTTCCTTGCATAGGGTAAAAGCCTCATAGAAATGAAGGACCAATTATTGAAACAACTAAGCTAAATTTGAGAAATACAGACCCTCACACTTTCTCAAATCTTGAAGAACATGTGATAGAAAGTTACACTCCTTTGTCACCATTAAGTGAGTCATGTGTCCCCGAGACACCGGAAGAAAGTTAGTCATATGAACCATTCAGGCCATTAGAAGAATCCTATAGACCAATGACACCAATGGAAGATGTAAATTTTGTGGACAATGAATCAACTAATGTGATAAGAATTCTCCCAAAGATGTTCATGGTCTCTCAACCTCAAGTGCAACCCACTACATCTACTTCGGTACAATCAAATGAGCTTGGTGAATGGGAAGCACCCTTAGTGCAAATTGAAATGGTTGATAGACTACTAGATGAAGATGAAGAAAGTGAAGGAATGTTTAACAAAGAATAGAGAATGTGAGTGTTAGTTAGAACTGATGATCCTGTCATCTTTGAGTTGCTAGGAAACTACATTGGATATTGTATGGATTTGAGACCTAAGCCCAACAGAAGGATGAGTATAATCTTTGTTCCTCTTAACGAGCAAAGGGAACCTCAAACTTGTTGCAAGTATGTGTAATTGGTGTTGTAATTGATGTCAACAAGCTTGTGTTGTCATTGGTGTCAACTTTGTCATTTGTGTGAGTTGCTTATGGTGCAAGAATATGAGTAGTTAGTGTTGAGTAGATACTGTCTCTTAGATGAGGTTGTTTCAATGGTGTGAGCTATTTAGTCAAGTTGCTATGCTGAAGATGATGTGGTTGCCTTGAAGAGATGCTAAAGTTGTTAGGAATATGTTTTTGTTGGTTAGATTCCTAGTGCTTTTGAGAAAATTTGATTAATAAAGGAAATAATGTGTTGAAGTAGCATTTTGGCTTACAGTAGTTTTATTCTTTTTCTTTGCATTTCCTCTATGTTGAAGATCTATCTTTGTGGTTTGGATATGTTATTTAGAGGTGTTAAGAGTTGTTATATTCCAAATTTAGTGCTCCAATTTGTTGTGTAGAGAAAATTGTGTTCACTAGTGTGTGGATTGTGTTTCTGAGTTGTCTAGAGGTGTCTGGGAGAAATCTCTTTGCTCCACATTTCTCTGCAAAGAAGTTTTAGATCCTATAGTTCTAGAATTGTGCATATAAGGTTTATATATTTCTTCTATTGAAGTTGTCTGTGGTTTGGTACTTTGGAAGTTTGATTTCTAGAGATACAGTGTATGACAGAGATAGTTGAGCATACTAGATAAACAAGATAAGGTTGTGCGGCAAGTGAAAATTGTTGTGGAGGATTTTTTTGGATTTCAAGATGTTTCAAGATGTTCATGGAATACTCTAGATTGTGGTGAAGCCTTGCATGTGGCTTGCAAGTTATTTATAGGTTTGCAGAAGCATGTACTTAAAAGAACATTGTGTTAACACAGGTTTGGCCGACATTGGGTGTTTACACTAATTGCAAAGTTGCTTTGGTGATTGTGAAAGTGTGGAGTAGTGTGCTTGGATGGATTTAGGTCCAAGATAAGATGTGTTATGGTCCACCTTCATTGCTTTCCACCACAACGATGATTAGGTCCATACCTAATTTGAATTTTCTAGGTTAAGGTGATTTGCCGACCTTGAAGAATGTTCTCAAGGTTGATGACAATATAAATGAGTGTCAATGGATTGTGATTGTGTGTGTGAATGATGGATGTGATGTGAGAAATAGTGTGGTTGAGTGTGTGGATCAGTACATGCCTTCATGTGTTAGATTACTGGATGCAGTGAGCAGAAGGTGTCTACTATTTTTCAGTGATGTTGCGAATGTGATGTTGGTATTGTGGTGAATATTGGTTCTGTATTTTGAGCTTCATTGGAATTGTACTCCATGCATAAGTTAGATGCAATTATAATAGTTTAAATCTTGGCAGTGAGCCACTTCTTCTTTCTCTTTCTCTTTGGGCAGTGAGCCTTTCTTCTGGGCAGTGAGCTCTTTGGCAATGAGCCTTTTGTAATTTGATGATGTTACTACTTTATATTGTGAGATAATCTTCACCATGGTTTTTCCCTTCTTGGGTTTCCCATGTAAATTTGGTGTTCTCTTGTGTTTGATGTTGATTTAATTAAGTTTCTATTATTTGCTTTTCATGCTTAATCATCATAACATTTTAAGGGTTAATTGAATCTATGCGGATCTAAATGTGTGTGAGGGTTTTGAAATTTTAATCTACAACTAATTCACCCCCCTCTTAGTTGTATTGTGCATTCAACAATTGGTATCAGAGCAGGGTTCCTTGGAAGAGAGCTTAACCACTTGAGGTAGATCTAGGATGGCACACAAGAAGGATGTTCCCCTATTTGATGGATCTGACTATGCTTTCTAGAAAATAAGGATGGAAGGTTATCTAATTTCTCTTGGATATGACATATGGAAGTCTACAATGACTCAATATACTATGCCAGGAAATGGTCTGAGTACTACAAATGAGGTCAAGGCCTATGAAATCAATGGTAAAGAAAGGTATGCTCTTTTAAGTGGTCTTTCTAATTCTGAATTAGTGAAAGTCATGGATTTGAAAATTGCTAATGACATCTGGAAAAAGTTAGAAAGTATTCATGAAGGAGATGATAAAGTCAAACAAGCTAAAATGTAGAATTTAAAGCTCATGTTTGAGACCATGCAAATATCTAAAGATGAAAACATTACAAGCTACTTACAGAGAGTGGATGAAGTTGTTAGTGGCATCAAAGGTATTGGTGGAAAAATGGATGAAAAAGAAGTGATATTGAAGGTACTCAGAGCTCTTCTTAAAGCTTACAGTTATAAGGTTTCTGCTATAGAAGAATTACAAAATCTGAATCAGTTTACGAAAGATCACTTGCTTGGCACCTTAATTGCTTTTGGAATAAGAGAATTCAATACAAGTAGTACAAAGGTTGAGATTGCTTTCATGACTAGTAAATATGAGAAGACTGTGGATTCAAATCAGGAGGACACAAATCTTTTGGAAGCTAATCTTTCAAGAAGAATAAAATTGGGTACTGGTAAGTATAGTGGTAAGTTGCCTTTCAAGTGTTTTAGTTTGTGGAAAGATAGGTTTGTTGCAAGTATGGGCCTAACTAGTGTTGTCATTGATGTCAACATACCCCTGTTGCATTAATGATAAGGATTGGATGAGCTGTGTGCTGAGGATATTGAGAAAATTAGTCTCAATCAGGAACAGAGAAGAATGGGGAAGTCAGTAAGGTAAAAGTCCATGATAAGATGAGGATCAAAGGATACAGTTTAAAGGGTTTGTAGATATGTGTCTTAAGGTGGTCCAGTAGATATTTCAGAGGTCCGTATAAAGATCTCAAAAAGTTATGGCTGTTCAAGTAAAACTAGTTCCGGCAGGTGTTCAGTGGTGACAGAGTGAGACAGATAGGTCCGGTGAGATCCAGAATTGCATTATAATGTTCTGCAGATTTGAGGGAGTGTTGAGGAAGTCTTTGTGGAGTGTCAACTAGATTGGTTCATGGTTTGAAGGTTCGCAAGCATCTATTCCTTTGTGACAGTAATGACAGACTGTGTTCTTGAGGTTCCAGATGAAGGAGAGAAGGATTTAAGTAAGGAGATGAAGTATGGATGTTCTTGGTGATCCAGGCAAGCTTGTGGTGGTCTTTGGATCATGTCTAGTTCATGTTGGTGGTCCACATTGAAGTTGGAGTTCACTTTTGGAGAACAACTTCTGGATGATGGTGTTCTTCCTAAAACAGGCTGACCGGATGAGTTATACATCTTGTGAATGTTATTGTGGATGTTTGCCGACTTAGATGATCATGCCTAAGTTGATGTCTTGTATAAATAAGGGATTGTGAAGTCATTTGAAAGGTGTCCTTGTTGAGATGAGTGTGTGGTAGCGAGGAGGAGAGCGAAAGGCAGAGCAGAAGTATTGAGCTTAATGGAACTGATTCAAGCATGGTGAAGATGCTATTTTCTAGTTCAAGTAGGTGATACTTATTTCTTTGTAAATAGTGTGTCTCTTGTAGGTAGTGAGCCTCTTGTGAGCAGTGTGCTCGGGCAGTGAGCCCTAATTGGCATGTGCCATTTTATTCTTTCTATTCTTCTAACAGAGAATACATTCTTGGGTTAATCACCCCATGGTTTTTCCCTTAACCGGGTTTTCCACGTCAAAATCTTGGTGTCTCATGCGTTGATGTGTTTATGCTCTTGATTTGTTGCATTATGTTTCCATGATTGATTTATTGTTAAGCTACTAAATTGCAAAGTAGAATTAAGTGTCTAATAGAAAGAAAGTTTTGCACAACTGATTCACCCCCCTCTTAGTTGTGTGCCCTAAGTCTAACAATTGGTATCAGAGCCAAGTTCCTCTAAAAGGAGCTTAACCGCTTGAGGAGATCCAAGATGTCGTCCTACAAGAAGGATAGTCCAAAGTTTGATGGAACCAATTTTAGTCTATGGAAAGGTCGGATGAAATGTCACTTGCAATGTATGGGAAAGGTGTACTGGACCATGGCTACAACATAGTATACTCCTCCACAGGGTGGTCCAAAAGCTCCAAATGAAATCACAGATGCTGAAAACAATCTGTGGACTATAGAAGCTCTTCTAAGAACATTATCTAACCAGTATGTTAAATGTGCAAGGTTACAAAGTTTGAAAGGGAAATTTGAAAACCTGAAGATGAGAGATGATGAAAATATTCATACCTTTATGCCAAGAGTAAATGAGCTTATTTGTGGAATTAGAAATGTAGGTGGAGTCTTGGATGAAAATGAGATTGTTGGCAAAATTCTCAAATCCCTTCATGCCTCTTACAAAATCAAGGTTGCTGCCATTGATGAATTCAGAGCCCATACAACTGTCACAAGAGATTAATTGGCTGGCAAATTGGCTGCATTTGAAATGATCAAGTTTGGAGATGATCCCCCCAAGACTGAATCTGCATTCAAAGCTAGTGCCTCTGTAAAAGGTAAACAAAGGTTTGATCTAGGAGAGAATTCTTTAAGGAAACTATCATGGTATGAAAAAGCAAGAAAAGACCTAGAAGAAGAAGAAGTAGAAACTACTCAACTTAAAGCCCTTATTGCAAAGAGACTGCCAAGAGGATCTAGTAAGTATGAAGGGAAATTGCCTTTTAAGTGTTTTAACTGCAATAAGATTGGTCATTTTGCCTCAAGATGTCTGAAAAGATTTTCAAGGCCAAATCCTAACAGATCAAGGTTCCAAAAGAATTGTTACTATGTTCATGAAGAAGATGACAATGAAGGAGTAATAGATGATGAATTAGAGACAGGGAACAAATCTAGAAATGAATGGGTGTTTATTTCCATCAAGGAAGAAGAACCAATATCCTTTGAATCTGTCAATCATAAAGTTGTAGAAAGAGCTCTGGCTACCCAAGTTGAAGAAAATGATGATTGGGTCATTGATAGTGGATGCTCTCACCATATGATAGGTGACAAAAATAAGTTTGTAGATTTGGAAAGGTATGAAGGAGTAGTAAAGTTTGGTGATAATTCTGCTAGTAGAATCAGAGGTAGAGGAACTATTTCTTTTGATGGAAGAAACAAAACCGGTAATGTACTATATGTTGAAGGATTGAAGCACAATCTTCTCAATGTTGGACAGTTGGTGGATAAATGCTATGATCTCTGGTTCAAAGATGGAAAATGCAAGATCTTTGAAATCTCCAGAACAGAGATTGCATTCGATACCCAAACTAAAGGTAATATCTTCCACTTGGTTGGTACTGGTAAAAGTTGTTTATTTATTCAAGTTGATCAGAGTTGGTTATGGCATAGGAGAATGTGTCATGTGAATTTTGATAATATCATCAAGATAAGCAATACTCAGGCTGTAAGAGATCTTCCAAAATTGGTGAAACCTACTAATGGCTTGTGCAAAGAATGTCAGTTGGGTAAGTTGAGTAGAGTCACATTCAAGAATAAGGAACTATCTTCTACCGGTTTATTGGACTTAGTTCATACTAATCTTTATGGTCCGGCAAGAATCAAGAGTATGCAAGGTGATAGATACTTCATGTTACTAATTGATGACTATTCCTGGATGATGTGGGTAACTTTTCTGAAAGAGAAATCAGAAGCTTTTGAGAAATTCAAAATATTCAAGGCTATGGTAGAGAATGAAACTGGATTAAAATTGAAATGTCTGAGGTCTGATAGAGGTGGAGAATTCACATCCGGTGAATTCTTAGAGTTTTGTGAGAAACATGGAATAAAGAGATAGTTGTCTGCTCCTAGGACTCCACAGCAGAATGGAGTGGTGGAGAGAAAGAACCGGACCATCTAGGAAGCTTCTAGAACCATGATGATGGAAGCAAATGTTCCTCACATCTATTGGAGAGAAGCTATCAGCACTGCAGTCTATACTCTCAATCGAGTTCAAATCAGAAGCAATACTGGTGAGACTCCTTATGAACTCCAGTTTGGCATCACCCCTACTATGAGATATTTTAGAGTTTTTGGTAGCAAATGTTACATTAAAAGAGATGAAGATCTAGGAAAGTTTGATGCTAGAAGTGATGAAGGAATATTCTTGGGTTACTCTACTCAAAGCAAAGCTTACCGGTGTTATAACAAAAGACTGAGAAAGATGATAGAAAGTACAAATGTGAAGGTTGATGAAGAAATTGAGAAGCCTTCAAGGTTTTATGAATATGATGAAGGTGATCATAATGGTGTTCTGACTCAAGGAACTCAAGCCTCATTTGTTAGTCAGATTCAAACTAATCTGGTAAACCAGGAAGAAGAAATGAGTTTCAATGAGCCTGATCAAGAATCAGAAGTGCAAGAAATTCTCAAAGTTCCCAGGTATGTAAGACTGAACCACTCTAAAGATCAGATCATAGGTGATAAAAGTAAAGGAGTACAAAGAAGGAAAATTGCTCAAGATACAGAAGAGTATTGTCTGATTTCAAATATTGAACCTAAGACAGTGAATGAAGCTTGCAATGATAAAAAATGGACTAAAGCAATGGAGGAAGAGCTGGTGCAAATAGAGAAAAATCACACTTGGGATCTTGTTCCCAGGCCTAGAAATAGGAATGTGATTGGAACAAAATGGGTCTTTTGGAACAAACTAAATGAAGTTGGTGAAGTAATTAGAAATAAAGCCAGATTGGTCTGCAAGGGTTACTCTCAAATAGAAGGAATTGATTTTGAAGAAACCTTTGCTCCGGTGGCAAGAATTGAAGCAGTCAGATTATTTCTTGCATTGTTGCATTCAAAGATTTCAAAGTGTTTCAGATGGATGTCAAGTCTACTTTTCTAAATGGTGACTTGGAAGAAGAAGTGTACATTGAGCAACCGGATGGATTTCAATTGTTTGATCATGGTGATATGGTCTGCAAGTTGAAGAAGGCACTGTATGGACTAAAACAAGCCCCAAGAGCTTGGTATGAAAGATTGGATAAGCATCTTTTAAAGATTGGTTTCAACAAAGGTACTGCTAACAGTAATTTGTATTTCAAAATTGATCATGAAAACATCTTGATTGTTGAAGTGTTTGTTGATGATATCATTTTTGGAGGAAGAGATAGTATGTGTAAAAATTTTGCAAATCAAATGAAAAGTGAGTTTGAGATGTCCATTCTTGGTGAAATGAATTTCTTCTTGGGTCTGCAAATCACTCAAACAAAGAAAGGAATCTTCATTTCTCAGACCAAATATGTGAAAGAATTGTTGAAGAAATTTGGGATGGAAGACTCAAAACCAATGAATACTCCCATTGCAACTAGATGTAAATTGAGGAAAGATGATGATTCTCCTAAGGCTGATCAGAGAAAGTATAGGTCAATGATTGGAGGACTATTATATCTCACTCAAACTAGACCAGACATTATGCAGGCTATTAGTCTTGTTGCTAGATTTCAGGCTGATCCTAGAGAATCTCATGTCATGGCAATCAAGAGGATTTTTAATTCTTTTTGGGGAAGAGATTGGTTTCTTGGCTAAGCAAGAAACAAGAGGTAATATCTCTATCTACAACTAAAGAAAAATATTTTGCAGCAGTAGGTAGTTGCACTCAAGTTTTGTGGATGAAGCAGATGCTAAGAGATATCAAAGTAGAGTATGAGGAACCTATCACAATCTTCTGTGATAATTCAAGTGCAATAAATATATCTAAGAATCTGGTGTTGCATTCAAAGACTAAGCATATATCTATCAAGTTTCACTTTTTGAGAGAGCAAGTGAACAAGAATGAAGTCAGATTGGAGTTTGTGCCTTCCAAGGATCAGATTGCAGACATCTTTACTAAACCTCTACCTAAGGATTCTTTTGAGTATCTCAGGGAGAAGCTAGGGGTCATTGCCCCTCCGATGATGAACTAAGGTGCACTGAGGTGCATCAGTCTGGTGGTTATCATAGTCATATCTTGTGATCCGGATTGATGATGGGGAGCTGCTACTCAGGGGGAGCAGCAGGTATGATTCTGAAGTGTTAGAATTGTAAGTATGTGCCCTTTTCCATTGATGTCAAAGGGGGAGAGAAGACACGTGAAAAACAAGTGGTTGCTAATCAAAGGGGGAGCAGTTAAGGGAGAGAAGACATGTGAATGGTTGTTTCTGATAGGGGGAGTTGTGACAGTGAGGAGAAGTTCTTGTCTTGATGGTTAAAATAGTTTTTCACATCATATGTCGCCATCAATGACAAAGGGGGACATTGTTGCAAGTATGGGCCTAACCAGTGTTGTCATTGATGTCAACATACTCCTGTTGTATTAATGATAAGGATTGGATGAGCTATGTGCTAAGGATATTGAGAAAATTAGTCTCAATTAGGAACAGAGAAGAATAGGGAAGACAGTAAGGTAAAAGTCCATGATAGGATGAGGATCAGAGGATGCAGTTTAAAGGGTTTATAGATATGTGTCTTAAGGTGGTCCAGTAGAGATTTCAGAGGTCCACATAAAGATCTATAGAAGTTGTGGCTATTCAAGTAAAACCAGTTCCTGCAGGTGTTTAGTGGTGACGAAGTGAGATAGATAGGTCCGGTGAGATTCAGAATTGCATTATAATGTTCTGCGGATTTGAGGAGTGTTGAGGAAGTTTTTGTGGAGTGTCAACTAGATTGGTTCATGGTTTGAAGGTCTGTAAGCATCGATTCCTTTGTGACGGTGATGATAGACTGTGTTCTTGAGGTTTCGGATGAAGGAGAGAAGGATTTAAGTAAGCAGATGAAGTATGGATGTTCTTGGTGATCTAGGCAAGCTTGTGGTAGTCTTTGGATCATGTCCAGTTCATGTTGGTGGTCCGCATTGAAGTTGGAGTTCACTTTTGAAGAACAACTTCTGGATGATGGTGTTCTTCCTAAAACAGGCCGACCGGATGAGTTATACATCTTGCAAATGTTATTGTGGATGTTTTCTGACTTAGATGATCATGCCTAAGTTGATGTCTTGTATAAATAAGGGATTGTGAAGTCATTTGAAAGGTGTCCTTGTTGAGATGAGTGTGTGGTAGCGAGGAGGAGAGTGAAAGGCAGAGCAGAAGTATTGAGCTTAATGGAACTAATTCAAGCATGGTGAAGATGCTATTTTCCAGTTCAAGTAGGTGATACTTATTTCTTTGTAGACAATGTGTCTCTTGTAGGTAGTGAGCCTCTTGTGAGTAGTGTGCTTGAGCAATGAGCCCTAATTGGCATGTGCCATTTTGTTCTTTCTATTCTTCTAATAGAGAATACATTCTTGGGTTAATCACCCCATGGTTTTTCCCTTAACCGGGTTTTCCACGTCAAAATCTTGGTGTCTCATGCGTTGATGTGTTTCTGCTCTTGATTTGTTGCATTATGTTTCCATGATTGATTTATTGTTAAGCTACTAAATTGCAAAGTGGAATTAAATGTTTAATAGAAAGAAAGTTTTGCACAACTGATTCACCCCCCCTCTCAGTTGTGTGCCCTATGTCTAACAAGGTTATTATGCTTCAAGATCTCAGGAATGAATTTTGAGGAGAAAGAATAGGGAGGAAAAAAGTAGAGTGCCTAAGAAAAGCTACTATGTTAGAGAGGATGTAGTTATATCTGATGATGAATCTGATTTTGATAATAATGAGGATAATGAATGTCCATTCATAAATTTAAGAGATGATACTATTTCTTCTAATTCTGGGAAATGTGTGAATGAAAAGGCTCCGAAAGTATATCTGCTTTTCATACTACATAGGAAAAGAACATTTGGGTCATTGACAGTGGATGCTCAAATCACATGACTGGTGATAAAAGTAAATTTGTTAAACTTGAAAAATATGACGAAGGATTAGTCAGATTTGGTGATGATAGAGTTGCTTAGATATGTGGAAGAGACTCAATTAGTTTTGATGGCAAGCATAATACTGATGATGTTCTTTATGTTAAGGGTTTAAAGCATAACCTATTGAGTGTTGGACAAATGTGTAGCAAAGGATACAATATTGTGTTTCAGGATGGTGGTTGTGAGATCAGAATAGATTTTGGAATTATGCTAGCTGCTAGAAAGAGAACAGATGGAAATGTATATCATCTCAAAGGTGGTGATGGCTATTGTTTCATGACTTAGATCAGTGAAAGCTAGCTATAGCATATAAGATTGTGTCACATCAATTTTGATAGCCTGGTAAGGATAAGTTCAACTCAAGCTAGAGAGATCTACCAAAGATTACAAATCCCATCAATGTTGTTTGCAAGGAATGTCAGATTGGAAAGAAAGCAAGAAGAAGTTTCAAAGTCAAGGATCAGTCTAATACCGGATTGTTGGAATTAGTGCATATAGATCTTCGTGGTCCTACCAAGGTAAGGAGTTTTGAATGTGACAGGTATTTTGTGCTATTGATTGATGATTATTCTAGGATGACATGGGTTACTTTTCTTAAAGAAAAATCTGAAGCCCTAGATAAGTTCAAAGAATTCAAAGTCATGGTTGAGAATGAAATGGATATGACAATTAAGTGTTTGAGGTCTGACAGAGGTGGAGAGTTCACCTCTAATGAGTTTAACATGTTCTATGAGAATCATGGAATAAAGAGGCACTTATCTGCCCTTAGGACTCCTCAGCAGAATGGATTGGTTGAAAGAAAGAATAGGCCTATTTAAGAAGCTATAAAGACAATGATAAAATAAGAAAACCTATCATAAGTCTACTGGAGAGAAGAAATTCATACTATTGTTTACATACTGAATAGAGTGAAGACAAGAGAAAATAGTATAAAGACACCTTATGAGTTATGGAATGGAAGGACTTTGACTACCAAGTACTTCAGAGTGTTTGGAAGAAAATGTTATATTAGAAAGGGATGAAGAAAATCTAGGAAAGTTTGATGCAAGGTCTGATGAAGGTATCTTCCTTGGGTATTCTACTAAAAGAAAATCTTATCGATGCTACAACAAGAGGTTGAGAAGGATTGTTGAGAGTGAAAATGTCAAAATTGATGAAGATCTAAAAAAGAATTTAGAAGTTGATGGATATGAATTAGATGAGTCATCTTGCAGAGAAGAAAATGCTGATGAAAAGGAAGTACATATTGAAGAAGAAAAAGATCGGGAAAAGACTCCTAAAACTCCCAAGTATGTGTAGAAGCATCATTCTGAAGATCAAATCATTGGTGACAAGAACAAAGGTGTGTTGACAAGAAGGAAAGCGATTGAAGAACAAGTAAATCTATGTTTTCTCTCTACAGTTGAACCTAAAATAGTGATTGAAGCATGCAAGGATGAGTATTGGATCAAGGCTATGGAAGAAGAACTAATGCAGATTGAAAAGAATCAAACTTAGGAACTTGTCCCAAGACTAGCAAACAAGAATGTGATTGGAACTAAGTGGGTATTCTAGAACAAATTAAATGAGAACAGAGAAGTGGTAAGAAACAAGGCAACACTTGTGTGTAAAGGTTACTCACAAGTAGAAGGAATAGACTATGAGGAAACTTATGCTTTGGTGGAAAGAATGGAGGCCATCAGGATGTTTTTGGCTTCTACAACACATAAGGATTTCAAATTATATCAAATGGATGTGAAGTTTGTTTTCTTGAATGGTGAGTTGGAAGAAGTATACATAGAACAACTGGATGGATTTCAGTTATCAGGTGAACCTAACATGGTTTGCAGATTGAAGAAGGCACTATATGGATTGAAGCAAGCCCCAAGAGCTTGGTATGCAAGGTTAGATAGGTATCTATGATGAGTTCTAGGTAGCACCCATGAAATACACCTTTTTACCCCTCTTTTTCCTTCCTTCTTATTCCATTATCCTGATGACTGCACCAAAGTAGATTAACAAGATTGTTTTAATTATGATTAATAAGAGATGAATTACTTAAAATCATGATTTTTGATTGATGGACTAATGTGCACTGAATTAATGGAAATATGCAGAAATTATCTCTTTTTGAATCTACAGGTGCAGATGTTCAAGGAAAGACAATTTTGGTCATCTCCGGAGGCAGTCCTAATAATCTCCAGAGCTGACAGATGGATACAACACCAGTCTCCAATATTTTTCCAATATGATTGGAGAGATTTTGAGATAAAGGGGGAGAATCATCTCTGGAGCTGGACTGAAGTCAAAAGCATATCTCTGGAGCTGAACAGAAGATCATAAAGCATATCTATGGAGTTGCAGATAGAAGTAGACACCTCCAGAGTCTCCTCAACATAGATGCAAATTTCTAGCGCGTTGCCAGTCAACACTTCCAGTAGTAATTGGGGTATTCCAAATATTACTCAATCAACACCTAAGTAATTGGATGAAGACCGTAGTTAACTGCTGGTAGTTTATTTTTCTTTTGATTTTGCATGAGTTCTTGACAAACTGATTTAAGTACCTATATTTCAGAGCCTCATTGCCTAGTTGTATTTGAAACTAAGACTCAGGTTTAGTGAGACTGTTGTTCCACTAAACCTATTTTATTTGCATGAATGTTTACTCTGTAGTTAAATAGTTAGTAGAATAAGAGATTAGTATTATCTCATAGATGAACTAGTAGTTAAGGTAAGTGATATCTCATCATTGGATTAGATATAAACTTATAAAGGTAGCAGCATAATGGGGACAACAAATTATTGTTATTGTAATCTGATTTTGATATAGAGATTTTCTGAATAAACAAGCTGATGGAATTGGACTAAAAGTAAATTGTGATATTATCTTCTTGTGTTGATTCATGTCTTTGGTCTTCAACCCTAAGGGTGTGGAGCAAGGGCCCACTCCCAACCACCAAGGCAGAAGGCTAGTATTGTTGTTTATTATTTTATTTTAGATTTTGTTGTTTGTTGTTCTATTTTAGATTCTGCTTAAGGAAATAGTTACTATTTTCTCTTAGGTAAATGGATGTTTCAATTGAATGGAATAGTATAGATCTACATTAGCATTTCATTATTTCAATTTTGTTTTCAATATTCGTAGAATTCAATTTCAGAGCAGATAGATCAGTAGCATTAATTTCTTCAATCAGTAGAGATCATTAGAGTTAATTAGATAAACTGACAACTATAGGATTCCTAATTGTAGACAGCCAAGGACATGACACTGTATTTGACACATGAAATATGATTAAATGTCGAGGACCAAGGACCCTTGTCATTTTTGGCACCGTTACCAGGGACTTCTGTGTTAATTAGGAAAACTTAGTTAAAAAGTTTTAAGATAGATTGAATCTGTATGGTTAGAGCTAGGGATTCAAAAGGAAGATACATAAAATAGACACCCCATCAACAAACTATAGGAGAAAGTAGTGGGGTGACATAAGATCTTGTTGAAGAGAGACACCTAGAACCTACCTTGGAAGCTGCACCTCAATTAAATAATCCCTTAAATCCTCCAAATCTTCCACTCGCTGACTATATCCAAGAATTGCAACAGAAATTTTAGGCAGATCTTTTGACAGAAACTGATTCCTCAGAAACTAATTCTTTAGAACCTCAGCCAGTATTAGACATGGATGATAATCATGATAATCATGAAGATGAGGATAATCAAACCCAAAGAACCTTCTCATATCCCATTGTTCTGGCTACTGGAGATAATCCCCCTATGAAAAATATTTCACTTTCACACTTGCCAAATCTTAGGGGTCTTGCTTTTGAGGATCCAGATTAGTTTTTGTTTGAATTCAAAGTGGTATGCCAGACTTATGATTATGGATCAAATAATCAAAAACTCAAATTGTTTCCCTCAACCTTGAAGCATTCTGCAATGAGATGGTTTATGTGTTTGCCCCAAAACTCCATCCATTCCTGGGATCAGATGGAGATAGAATTCTTTGGAAAATACTAGGACTACTGTAGAGTCAGTGATAAAAATGAGGAATTATTCAAAATTAAGTAGAGAGAGGAAGAGACCTTAGAGGATTATGTGGATAGGTTCAACTTTGCTTTGAGAAGGTATGTCAACCCTGTAAATCACTCTTTGGCCAGAACCTTGTTTGTAAAAGGATTAGACAAAGAATCAAAATAGGCACTGGATCTAATGGGAAAAGGGAATATCAATAAAATGGATATGCCTGCTATAAAAGAATTCTACAGGAACTATTCCAGAACCCAAGATGGAATAAGAACACCCAAATCTTTCAAAGGGAAGAATGAAATAGGACAGTTAATGGAGGAAATTACAAATTTTAAAATAGATATTCTAGTCCAACTAAATACCACATTAGATGGGATTCAAGCAAAAACTAGAACAAATGATCAAGACAGAACAATTGAACCACTCTCCATCTATTGTCCTAGGTGTAGGAACAAACATTTGTTGAGAGAATACCCTTTGGATAAATTAGAAATTTGTCAGATCTGTGACAGGGAACATCATACCAGTCGATGTGATCAGCTTCCAACCTTAAAAAGGTTAAGTAAAAAGAATGTCATTATAGAGGAGTTGAACTATGTAGGACAAAAACAAGCTGGGAATTTTCCTTATAATCAGTATCCAAACCAGGCTTCTTATAGGGGTCCTTCTAATTAGGGAAATAATCAATGGAATCCAACTTGGCATGGGCCTCAGAATAATCCTCCTTGGGGACCACAAGATTGGCCAAACCAACAATGACAAAACCAATATTGGCAAAATCAGCCTTGGGGGAATCAACAATGGTCACAACAGTTTGGATCACAAAACATGCAGCCTCATTGGGGTCCTCAATAGGGATATCAATAATACCAGGGATAACCTAGACATTTCCAACCTCAACAACAAGAATTTCTAACTGGACCCCCCAACACACAAGGTCAATCACAAAACGAACCAGTTAGCCAACCACCCTTACCAGCTCAACCTATACCAAACCCACGGAAGAAGCAGGGAGCAGCTGTTTACATGACAAAACAAGAAAACATGGCTGGTAATAAATGCCATATATTCTAATAATCTCCAGTTGTGTTCAGAGAAAGCACTTCTAAGACCATCTCCTCCAACTATAGTTGAAGTAACCAATGACGATGAACTTGAAAATCCATCCACTCAGCTTCCAGAGGAGATTACTATCGAAATAGTGCTAAAAGAATCATCCTTGGATAACTCCAGAGATCCTCCTAAAAGAATGACTTCGATGAACACCCTTGGAAACATTTTTGATAAGAACTCTGGAGATGCTCTAGAGATAGAAAAACTAGCACCATACCCAGAATGGCTTAAACAACATGTCCCTCAGAAAAATATTTTACAAAAACAAGTCCAATCTACCCTGGAATCAGAACTTTTACAAGAAATTAGACAACTGAACATTGAAATTCCACTCCTACAAGCAATCAGAGATGTACCTAAACTGAACCAATTCATCAAACAATATTGTATTAAGACCCAGGGAAGGAAGAAAAACTTTCCCTCCACCATCTAGATGGAAGGAAAAGTAGTAGACCTCCTAATGGGATAAATATTCCTCCCAAAATATGGAGATCCTAGAAATCCTGTCATAACTGTTTACATCTCAGGGGTAGAAATTTCAAATGTTTTGGTTGATTTGGGAGCACCAATAAATATAATGAAAGTTCATACAATGGACAAATTAGCCCTAATAGGTATCCAATCCACATCTACAATCCTTCAACTTGCTGACCAATTGGTAGCTATTCCAAAAGGGATGATTACTGATGTTCTAGTTGTGATAGAATCATGGGAATTCCTAGTAGACTTCCTGATATTAGAACCTAGAAACTAGAGAAATACTTATCCATTGATATTGGGAAGACCATGGTTGGCTACAACAGTAGCATCCATTGATTGTCGAATTGGGAATATGGTCATTTCTAATGGAATAGATTTGAAGAAAATATCTTTGTATCCACTAGCTAAACCATCAATACATTATTCAGGAAGAGTATGGGTAGATGAGCCAGATAACATGGAAAATAGTGCCTCAGTAGCTATGGTTACCATCAGAGAACATTTGGGTGAAGAAATCCACTATGATACAATAGAAGATATCACCCACATTTTTATTAATGAAGATATAATGGAGCTAGCCCAAGATTCAAGGAGAGAACTTCTCACTTCTGCTCATTGTACCCTAGAAAATATCATTCGTTGTGGAGAAACCTTTTACAGAGACTTAGCCACATTCCACATGTTGCTTCCACATTCTTACCCCATTAATACCATGACTCCAGGATATGGATTGAATACATCTATAGATCAGATCACAAAATAGGTCATGATTTTACCTGGGAAAACATTGAATATCAACACCTAGTTAACAGAAAAACAGGAAGAAGAACTTATCAAACTCCTATTTTCCCATTCAGCATCTTTTTCTTGGGAATACCAAGATATGAAGGGTATCCCTCTTGAGATCTGTACTCATCATATATACACTAAAGATGTCAAACCTATCAGACAACCCTAGAGAAGATTGAATCCTGCTTTAAAAGTCATTGTTAAGACTGAAATAGAAAAATTGTTGCAAGTAGGGTTTATATATCCAATCTCAGACATTCAATGGGTCTCACCCTTAGTCATAATGCCTAAAAAGAATGGGAAGTGGAAAGTGTGTATTAACTATAGAGAGCTAAACAAAGCCACGAAGAAGGATTACTTTCCCTTACCATTCATTGACCAAGTGCTGGACAACCTTGCAGGGAGGAAGTATTTTTCTTTCCTAGATGGGTTCAATGGATACAACCAAATCCAAGCAGCACCTGAAGATCAGGATAAAACCACATTCACTTGTTCTTGGGGAACTTTTGCCTACAAAGTTCTTTGATTTGGACTATGTACTACTCTAGCTACATTTCAGAGGCTTGTTTTAGCCATTTTTGCTGAACTAGCTAATGAGTGCATGGAAGTCTATATGGATGACTTTACTGTGTATGGGGACAACTTTGAAGAAGCTCTCATAAACTTAGAAAAGGTATTAAAATGTTGTGAAAAAAATTGACTATCCCTGAGCCATGAAAAGTGCTTCATGATGGTAGAGGAAGGAATTGTATTGAGACACTACATTTCAGCAAATGGGATCAAAGTGGACCAAAACAAAATAGAAGTGATCAAGCAATTACCTTCACCTAAAAATCAGATAGATATTAGAAGTTTTTTGGGTCATGCAGGCTACTATAGGAGATTTATAGAAAATTTCAGCAGAATAGATGCTCCTCTGTTTACCCTGTTTAACAAAGACATAGAATTCTTATGGATAGAGAATTGTCAATCAATATTTGAAACCCTTAAGGAGAAACTTACTATCACACCTATTTTAAGAGGACCCAATTGGACTCTACCATTTCACATACAAACTGATGCTTCAAATGAGTCCATTGGAGCAGTCTTAGACAGAAAGAGGAGGGAGAGAGTATGTATGACATCTATTACATCAGTAAAAACCTCACCTTTGTAGAAAGAAACTATACCACAATTGAAAAAGAATTCTTGGCAGTCATATATGCTATAAACAAATTTAGGCATTATATCACTGGATACAAAATATTTGTACATACTAATCATGCAGCCACCAAATACTTAATGAATAATCCAGTAGTGGATGCAAGGATAATTAGGTGGTTATTGCTATTGTAGGAATTTGACATTACCATAGTTGATAATCTAGGAAAATTTAATTTGGTTGTTGACTTTCTATCAAGATTGCATATAGGTGGAGAGAACCAGCCAGTGGAGGATAGATTTCTAGATGAACATCTTTTTGCTATCTCCTCTACTACACCTTGGTTTGTAGACATAACTAATCTCTTAGCTATAGGCTTGTTTCCATCCCATTTTACCTCAAAATAGAAGAAACGCTTACTTAAGGAAAGCTTATCTTAGAAATAGTTAAATAGTTTACTGTTTAAATGTGGTCTTGATTTCATTTTACGCAGGTGTCTAAAAGCTGATGAAATTTTTGATGTCTTAAGGGCATGTCATGATGAACCATCTGGTGGGCACTATTCTTCACACAAAACCATCCACAAGATTCTGGGAGCTGGTTACTATTGGCCCTCTATTCATAAGGATACAAAGAAGTATGTACAACAGTGTGATCAGTACCAAAGAATGGGATAGCCAATGTTCACCCAAGAAATGGCACTTCATCCTCAGGTAATGCTGGAACCATTTGAGCAGTGGGGTCTAGACTTTGTGGGACCAACTTCTCCACCATCATTAGGCAAAGAGTACATTTTGGTATGCACAGACTATGTGACTAAATGGGCTAAAGTTTGAGCATTGCAATTTGCAAGAGAAGAGAAAAGTTGTTGATTTCCTTTATAACAGAATTTTCTTGAGGTTTGGAGCTCCAAGATTAATAGTTTTAGACAAAGGACCTCAACTTATTTCATAGGTAATCAGAGCATTCGTAGACTTATATCAAGTTAAGCACAGGAAATCTTCACCTTACCATCCCCAAGCCAATGGGCAAGTAGAGGTGACTAATAGAGAACTGGAGGATATTCTGATAAGGACAGTGGCCATGAACAGAAAGGATTGGGCTAACAGATTACCTGAAGCAGTTTGGGCTTACAATACCACTTGGAAGTCCATAACCAAATTCTCACCATATGAATTGGTTTATGGAAAGAAACCCATCTTGTCTATAGAATTTGAACTATAGACACTCAAAAATTTATTAGATATCGGTCTACCATTGTCTATAGCACAACAAAATAGGATTCTTCAACTCATTGAGTTGGATGAAATCCGTACAGAGGCCATACAACAAACAGAACTTGTTCAATATCCAAGGAAGCAATGGCATGACCAACACATCAAAAGGAGGACATTTCAACAAGGTGATTGGGTTCCCCTATATGATTCTAAGTTCAAAGGGAAGCTACAAACTCATTGGAGGAGTCCTTATCAAATAAAGGAAGTTTTTGAGAATGGAACAATTTTGCTAGAACCTATTGATGGAAGCACAGATATATCTTAGTAAATGGCCACAGAATTTGACTCTGTAAAAGGCCATCAATTAAGGAATAATTCCTCAAAGATTTGTGCTTGGTTATAGGGGACACATCCTCTATCACAGATTTGGACTGAAAAAAAAAAAAAAAAAAGAAGGTTGAAAACTGGCAAATGGTGGCCTTCTTGAGAAAACAAAAGAGAAGGTTGAAAACTAGCAAATGGCAGCCTTCTTAAAAAAAAAAAAGAGAGAGAGAAAGATGGAAAACTAGTAAATGGCTATCTTTCTCAATCAAGGGGACTAAAAACCAGTAAAATGGTGGTTCCCTTCTTCTTTCCAGATAGGAACAATCAAGCTACAGAGGTAATCAGGTGCCAAGAGTTACTAAAAACATCTCTGTAACAAACTAGGGGCACCTCTGGTGCTTCACAAACTAGGAGCACCTCCGACGCTTCACAAACTAGGAGCACCTCCAGTGCTTCACAAACTGGGAGCACCTCCGGTGCTTCACAAACTTGGAGCACCTCCGGTGCTTCACAAACTTGGAGCACATCTGACACTTCACAAACTTGGAGCACCTCCAACACTTCACAAACTAGGACCACCTCTGGCACTCCACCAATAAAGAGCCATTCTTAAATAAAATAAATAAGTAGGGGACCCACCTCTCCAGATAACAAAGTGGAGATGTCATTTGATGAGGTCAGCATGACTCATTCTCGACTTTATGACAAAAACAAAGATGAAGTTATCATGCATATCATTAGTAGTTGAAAAAGCCATCACTTCCGCATGTGCAGGCCATCACAAATTGCTGCATTGATGTCACTTGACAACATGGCATTCCCAGACCACTACGTGGGAATAATTGCAGAATATGTGACGACAGGGATGCTGACACCACTTCAAACCTATGCAAGTGTTGCTCATGTGCCTAGTCACATCAAGTCACATGAAAGCCATAGTCTTGCAGCCAAGTACATCAAGCCATCATCATTAAGATTGATTCAAGTAATTCTCTTTAATTAACTTAGTAACTATCTTGTCATTTCTATTTTTGGGTGTTGTTATTGTGCCACATCTCCCTGCCATTATTTCCCTTTTCACCTCATGCATGCTGCCATATTTGCCACACTGTCGACCTGCCTACGAAGTGTCCCATCACTCTCCTACAATTATGACTGCATAAACATGCCAAACCACTCTTAACCTCCTTTTCCATAATCTGAGCAGTAAAACAAAATGACATATCAACCTTCACTCAAGATTACAGGATTCTCTAAAAATCTAAGTGTAAAATTCAGTCTGCTGACACAGTCCTTCGAAGTGAAAAAGAGAAAAAATAGACTACAGAGAGTAGAATTTTAGCTACAGGAGGTGGAATAGGATAGAGAGATGGGTGTAAAGAAGAAATCAGAACCAAAGAATATATCAGGCCTATTATTGTGGCTGACATTCTAAGGAATGTAGGGTAGTTAGAGTTCTTGGAGAAATTTGAAGGGTTTCAAGAGGATATTGTTGATGACTTCCTACGAAACCTGAGAGATAATCAAACAACTATCAGAGGGGTTTAGGTCAATATCTCTACAACCATCATTAGTCATATCTCCAGATTACTAGAACAAGGTGAGAGGTTTTACCATTTGAAAACCCTATATGCTGATTTAATTAAAAATTTCTCTAGAGATGGTGAACATGCAATACAGTTACATTTAAGAAAAAATGAGGTTAAAGGAATTGTTAGGTCTTCACTTCCAAACCCTTGGTAGTCTATAGCATTATGGTTGATGAAATACTTTACATGTGATGGCCAATTTTCCATAGTTCTAGGACCAGTAATGAAAATGTTAATTTTTGTGAGGCATGGAAATGCACACCCAAAATTTAGTATAAACCTTCCAAACTTTTTGTACTCTACAATTAAATCATCTGCAGACAAATATCAACAAGGGAAAGGTCCTATGAAACACCATGGCCTCATTTTTCTGATTGTGAAACATCACTTTATGTCTCAAGCTAATGGGGAAACATTATGACAAACATTTTTTGACAATAAACCCCAAGACAGAACACCAGAGAGGGCACAGGGGATGGAAGAAGCTTCCTCTACCCATCAGGAAGAGGAGACAAAGTCTTCAACTTCCTCTCTAGCTACTGAGAGAGGTAAAGGTCAAAAGCCCTCACTGGAGGCAACTTCATCTACTACCCCTATTTCTGGCAGGAAAAGAAAAGGGAAAGAAGTTGTGGAACCTGTTATAGAACAAACCCCATAGTTGACTCACTCAGCAAGGAGGAAGATGACCTTAGCTAAGGAGTCCGCTCTAGTTAAACAAATAGGGGAAACAATTTTCATAGAGCATACCTCCACCCAGACTTCTGACCCCAAGAAGCAAAAGAAGAAGACAAGGTAGGGTTAGAAAATAAAAACAACTTCAAAGAAAACTAATTCCACAATACACTACTGGGTTGAGGAAGCATCTCATGATTTAGATGAAATTCCTCTGGTAAGAAAGAAGAAACAAAGAGAAGTTTCTCCAGAGCCATCTGTTCACCCAGATTCCCATAGTCCAACTTCACAACATTCCCCTACTTTGAAGACAAAACAAAGAGACACTTTTACTATTTCCTCAAATTATGAGGATAATATGCCTGCTATAGAGGCACATACTCCACCTATGCTACAGAGAAGCAAGAGAAAGAGGCAGATCACCCAAGATACTACTCTCCTGGCTAAAGTTCTCTTGGGTTTCAGAACTTCTGTAGATGAGGTTGGGCCTTAATCAGTACCAATAATTGTAGAGAGAAACCAAGAGGAAGCCTAGGACAAGGAGATTGCAGGGGAAGTTGAAACATGGCAAGTGGATGCAGCTGGCAGTGAAGAGAAAAAAGCTATGGAAAACCTTGAGGAGGAACAGACTGAAACATGAACTTATTCTCACCCCTCTGATAAGAAGTATATTGAGATCTCAAGGGAACAACAAATGTTAGAGGAAATAGATAATCTGAAGAGATTATTATGGGGAAAGAACCTAATTATTACTAACCTCAATAAGGTCATGGGAGAAAAAGAAATGGAGCAAAAATAGGTGATTGAAGACTGCAAGCAGAGCTCTAGAATAAACAGAAAATAATTTAGGAGAAAGAGGTAGAATTGAGAGAAAAAGAAATAGAGGTAGCCTAAAGCATTAAGGAAAAGGAGGTAGAGGCAGCCCAAAGCATCAAAGAAAAGGAGGCAAAGGTAGCACAAAATATCTCTAACCTTACAAAAGCTCGAGACAATAGTCTCACAATAATTGCAGCACTTGTTGATAAAGTACAAAGGCAAGACAAACAATTAACATGGGCCAACAATAGGATAGATGATCAAGAAGAGTACATTCAGGAGTTGATTGGCCCAGGGGCAACCATGGAATAGGGGGTGCAAACAAATCCATACTTAGGCCCAATTCCAATAGATATTCCTAAAGCCCTGTTCCATTGGGAAAGAAGATGTAGGGATTATGAGGCTTCAAAACCAATGCTGTAATTACAAAGGGTAGTAACTGCCATGTCAAAAAGAGTACAAACTTTGGAAGAAAAGGTCCTCTAGGTAGCTTCCATTTCATCTAAGATCCTATCTTGTAGACCCCCAAGTGGAAGTTATGATCTGTTTCTACAAGAAAGAATCTTATAGAGAAAAATGTCTTTGTTTTTGTCTGATTTGATTAAGGATACAGAAACAGGGGTACGGTTCATGGAAGCATACATGAGAAGTTCTGATGAAGACAAAGATTTTTTGTGTGAGTTGTATTTGTATGGTTTTTGCATTGATGATATTACCTTTATTATCAACTATTATGTAGGGGAATGTCAACTCAGGGCATTCATGTCACTGATGAGAAATCATCAGATTTGGAATGAAAGGATGGAGGCCTATCTAAAGATGAATGCAGAAACAAGTCTTTTTATTAGAAAAGAATGTCCAAATCCCAATACTTTTAAGATCCAGTTTAGGGCATACATTTACCACCCAGACAGTAAGACCAAGCTTTTGCCTTTATATCTAAAACATCTGCAAGAATGCTCCATTGATTTTGGTCTCCTCATGAATAGTTTATCTAATCAAATGCTTCCAGTAGAAAAGAAAAGGTGGAACATTTTAATTGTAGAACAGAAGATGAGGGAAGTGGTGTCCCCTGCCAACCTCAGGTTGTTTATGAGGAAGGCCAGGTTAGTGTCCAAAATGATGGATAAATACCAACAGGAGTGGATAGGTGGTCATTTTAGACCTCCTCTCATCATTGAGCCACTACCTATCTATGCTAAACAAATGGAAGATGATAAATTGTAGGAATGGATGAAGCAGGTTGATCAGTTCAGAGGAAATGGTAATACATACCACACCACGTGGACTACTTATGCAAAGGACTACAACTTGACTGATAGAATATTCCACCTGAATAAGTCTAGATTGTGAAATGCAGGAGGACCTGCTAACCTTTAAGTATGGGGGGATGATGAGTGCTAGGTAGCACCCATGAAATACACCTTTTTACCCCTCTTTTTCCTTCCTTCTTATTCCATTGTCCTAATGACTGAACCAAAGTAGATTAACAAGAGTGTTCTAATTATGATTAATAAGAGATGAATTACTTAAAATCATGATTTCTAATTAAAGGACTAATGTGCACTGAATTAATGGAAATATGCAGAAATTATCTCTTTTTGAATCTACAGGTGCAGATGTTTAGGAAAAGACAATTTTGGTCATCTCCAGAGGTGGTCCTAATAATCTTCAGAGTTGATAGATGGATACCATACGAGTCTCCAATATTTTCCAATATGATTGTAGAGATTTTGAGATAAAGGGGGAGAATCATCTCTGAAGCTAGACTGAAGTCAAGAGCATATCTCCGGAGCTAAACAAAAGGTCATAAAGCATATCTCTAGAGTTGCAGACAGAAGTAGAAACCTCTAGAGTCTCCTGAACACAGATGCAGATTTCCAGTGCGTTGCTGGTCAACAGTTCCAGTAATAATTGGGGTATTCCAAATATTACTCAATCAGCACCTGAGTAATCGGATGAAGACCATAGTTAACTACTGGAAGTTTACCTTTCTTTTGATTTTGCATGAGTTCTTGACAAATAGATTTAAGTACCTATATTTCAGGGCCTTGTTGCCTAGTTGTATTTGAAACTAAGACTCAGGTTTAGTGAAACTGTTGTTCCACTAAACCTATTTTAATTGCATGAATGTTTACTCTATAGTTAAAAAATTAGTAGAATAAGAGATTGGTATTATCTCA
The DNA here is from genome assembly GCA_027924645.1 of Cunninghamia lanceolata. NCBI lineage: Eukaryota > Viridiplantae > Streptophyta > Pinopsida > Cupressales > Cupressaceae > Cunninghamia > Cunninghamia lanceolata. Next base: position 6,943,246 of record BSBN01000739.1, read on the forward strand.
TAGATGAACTAGTAGTTAAGGTAAGTGATATCTCATCATTGGATTAGATATAAACTTACAAAGGTAGCAGTAGAATGGGGACAACAAATTATTGTTATTGTAATCTAATTTTGATATAGACATTTTCTAAATACAAAAGCTGATGGAATTGGACTAAAAGTAAATTATGATATTATCTTCTTGTGTTGATTCATTTCTTTGGTCTTTAGCCCTAAGGGTGTGGAGCAAGGGCCCACTCCCCACCACCAAGGCAAAAGGCTAGTATTGTTGTTTATTATTTTGTTTTAGATTCTATTGTTTGTTGTTCTGTTTCAGATCCTACTTAAGGAAATAGTTAGTATTTTCTCTTAGATAAATGGATGTTTCAATTGAATGGAATAGTAAAGATCTACATTGGCAATTCATTATTTCAATTTTGCTTTTAATAATCCTAGAATTCATTTTCATAGTAGATAGATCAGTAGCATTAATTTCTTCAATTAGTAGAGATCATTAGATTTAGTTAGATAAATTGACAACTATAGGATTCCTAATTGTAGATAGCCAAGGACACAACCCTAGATTTGACACATGAAATATGATTAAATGCTGAGGACCAATGACCCTTGTCAATCTACTACAATAAGGATTCAATAAAGGCTTTGTAGATAGCAATTTGTAAATCAAAGTAGGAGAAGATCATGTTGAAATTAGGGCATAGAACTAAGAGTGGGGGTGAATCAGTTATCACAAAACTTTATCTTTTTCTGCATTTAATCTTCTTTACTACTTATTAATAGATTAATGATATACCATGAAAGCATGAATCAACAACATATAAGCAGAAAAGTAATCAACACACATAACACTAGGATTTTTACGTGGAAACTTGGTTAAGGGAAAAACCATGGTGGGAGTGAACCCACAAGATTTATCCTCTATTAAAAGAATAGAAAAATGGGAAGGCACTTCGAGCACACTACCCAGAGGTCACTACTCCAAGAGACTCATTGTCTACAAAAATGTTCACATAGTCAACACCAAAAAGTTGAACTGAAAAATATCTTCTCCATGCCAAGGTTTAGTTCCATTGAAGTTCACAACACCTTTGTTCTACCCCCAAACACTTCTTCACTACCTCTATATCTTCACACCCATGGACACATTTATAGAACTTCATTACACTTATTTATACAAGACATGGACTTTGGAATGAACATCAAAGTTAGCCTTACAATCATCTATTTGGAACATTCTCCAAGATAGGCATTATAAGCAGTTACAATCACAAGACTTGACTTAATACAAAATGCTACATGTTGTCAGCCAAACGTAGCTAGGACTCAAATCTTCCTCGAACAACATGCCATGCTTCAGAGAAATTCTCTTAGATCATCTGCAACATGCATCAAGCATCCAGTCAGCCATGACTGGGAAGAACAGCAACACCTAAGGAGAAATCTTCAACTATGAGCTCAATCCTCAATGCGGACCACCAACACAATAGGCACATGATCTAGAGACCTCCACAAACACAATGAAATCAACAAGAACAGAAGCACCACCTCAAATCACCATAATCACTTGCATCTTCATATGGGAACTTAAGAACATTAATTGTCATGACTATCACACTAGAAAGATTGGTTGCAGACCTCCAAACCATGAACCACTTGAGTTGAGGATACACACCAACATCCCAAACATACCTCTAGAACCATAGACCATAATATTCCAATGCAGAGTAATCCAAACCAAGTTTCTGTCACTTTGTTACCTCTAAACAACTGTAAAACCTGATTCTACTCAAATGGCCATTACTTCACCAATCCTCCATGTGGACCACTCAAATCTTAACTGGAGCAACTTTAGACAATCCTCTACAAAATCCTTTAATCCATAGACTCTGATCTTTATCTCACTGGGAATGCGTAGCAATCTACTTTACTGAACTGCATTGTCTTCACTATTTTTGACAAAGAGATATGTTGACATCAATGACAACACATCATAGGCACATATTTGCAACAATCTCCCCCTTTGTCATTAATGGCAACATATGATGTGAAAAACTAATTCAACCATCAAGACAAGGACTTCTCCCCATTTCTCTTATCACACCTGCAACCACTTTCTTCACTACTCCCCCTTTCACCAGCAACTACTTACTTCTAAGTTTTTCGCATGACTTCTCTCCCCCTTTGACATCAATGGAAAAGGGCACATATTTGCAATCATCTCCCCCCCTTTTTGTTTCTTTGATAAAACCAAACTGAACTCTAGGATTAATATACTGATTACTCCCCCTGAGTAGCATCCCCTTAACACCAATCCGGATCACAAGATATGACTATGAGTTCTATCGGACTGATGCACGTTAGTGCACCTTAGTTCTTAATAGGAGGAGTAATAACCCCTAGCTTCACTCTGAGATACTCAAAAGTGTCCTTAGGTAGAGGCTTAGTGAAGATATCCACAATCTAATCCTTTGAAGGAACAAACTCCAATCTTACTTCATTCTTATTTACCTTCTCTCTCAAAAAGTGAAACTTGATGGATATGTGCTTTGTCTTTGAATGCAACACTAGATTCTTTGAAATGTTTATTGCACTTGAATTATCACAGAAGATTGTAACAAGCTCTTCAAACACAATTTTGATATCCTTCAACATTTGCTTCATCCATAAAACTTGAGTACAATTACTTGTTGTTGCTATATACTCTACGTCTGTAGTAGATAGACATATTGCCTCCTGCTTTTTGTTCAACCAAGAAACCAATCTCTTTCTCAAGAAAATGCACCACCACTAGTACTCTTCCTGTCATCCACATCTCCTACCCAATTAGCATCTGTATATGCATGAAGAGTTAAATCATCATCCTTAGGTTACCATAAGCCATAATCAGATGTCCCCTTCAAATATCTAAAAATTCTTTTGACTGCTACAACATGAGATTCTCTAGGATCAGCTTGAAATCTAGCAACATGGCCAACTGCATTCATAATATCAGGTCTAGTTTGAGTAAGATAAAGCAGTCCTCCAATCATTGATCTATACCTTTTTTGATCTTCCTTAAGGGAATCATCATCTTTACTCAACTTGTATCCGGTTATCATAGGAGTACTCACTGGTTTTGAATCCTTCATTCCAAACTTTTTCAATAACTCTTTCACATACTTAGACTGAGATATGAAGATGCCCTTATCTGACTGAATGATTTGTAGACCTAAGAAGGAATTCATTTCACCAAATATGGACATTTCAAATTTAGTTTGCATTTGATCAACAAATTTCTTACACATGCTCTCATTTCCACCAAAGATGATATCATCAACAAATACCTCAACAATCAAGATGTGTTCATGATCAATTTTAAAATAAAGATTACTGTCATCTGTGCCTTTGCTAAAACCTAACTTTAGCAGATACTTATCTAATCTTGCATACCAGGCTCTTGGGGTTTGTTTAAGTCCATACAATGCTTTCCTCAACCTACAAACCATATCTCCTTGATTAGACAATTGGAATCCTTCTAGTTGCTCAATGTAGACTTCTTCTTCTAATTCTCCATTCAAGAATGTTGACTTGGCATTCATCTGGTAAACTTTGAAATCTTTGTAAGAATGAAAGGCAAGAAATAATCTAACTACTTCAATTCTTGCCACCAGAGCAAAAGTTTCTTCAAAATCAATTCCCTCTACCTGAGAATATCCTTTGTACACTAATCTTGCTTTGTTTCTCACAACTTCACCATCTTCATTCAATTTATTCTGAAAGACCCATTTAGTTCCATTACATTTTTGTTTTTAGGTCTAGCAACAAGATCCCAAGTATGATTCTTTTCAATTTGCATTAATTCTTCTTCCGTTGCTTTTACCCAACTTTCATCATTACAAGCTTCATTCATTGATTTTGGTTCAATCTTTGAAATCAAACAATACTTCACTTGTTCTTCAGCAAATTTTCTTCTAGTTTGAACACCTTTATTTTTATCTCCTATGATTTGATCTTCAAAATGATTCAACCTTACACACCTCAGAGTTTTGGGATTTTCTTGAACTTCTGATTCTTGAACTTGTTCCTCAACATTTGCACTAGCTTCTTGAGTCACTACATTCTCCGGAGCAATCTGAATCTGAGTTTGAGTTTGAACTTGCTTTCCTTTATTTTGGACTTTCATTTTGATCATCTCATTCATATCCACAAGACTTGGAACGTCTCTCCTTTCTTTCATCAACCTTGACATTAGCACTTTCAACAATCCTTTTGAATCTCTTGTTAGAGCACTGGTATGCCTTGCTTTGGTTAGAATAACCTAGAAGTATTCCTTCATCACATATTGCAACAAACTTGCCTAGATATTCATCTCTCTTGATATAGCATTTACTACTGAAAACATTGAAGTATTTCACAATAGGAGCATTGCCAAACCACAGTCCATAAGATGTTTTACCAGTATTACCTTTGATCTGCACCCAGTTAAGAGTGTAGACAATAGTACTCACAACCTCTCTCTAATAGACATGTGGAACATTTGCCTCCATCATCATGGTTCTAGCAGCCTCTTGAATAGTCTAGTTTTTCCTTTCCACAACTCCATTCAGTTGAGGAGTCCTAAGAGCAGATAAGTATCTTCTTACTCCATGCTTTTCACAAAATACATTAAACTCACTAGAGGTAAACTCTCCACCTCTGTCAGATCTCAGACACTATCTTCACACCAACCTCATTCTGCACCACAGCCTTGAACACCTTGAATCTGTCAAGAGCCTCTAATTTCTCTCTCAAGAAAGTGACCCACATCATTTGGGAGTAATCATCAATCAGCAATATGAAGTATCTATCTCCTTGTAAACTCCTAACTCTGGCAGGACCACACAAATTAGTGTACACAAGTTCCAACAACCCATTTGAAAATTGTTCTCTACTTTTGAATGTAGCTCTGTTATGTTTTCCCAAATGACATTCCTTACACATGTTGTTAGCAGGTTTTACAAACTTTGGAAGATATCTCATAGCTTGAGTAGTACTTATCTTGACAATGTTATCAAAGTTTACATGACACATTCTCCTATGCCGTAACCAACTCTGATCAATCTGAGCAATCAAACAACTTTTACTAGTATCACTTAAATGAAATATATTACCTCTAGTCTATGTACTAGATGCAATCTTAGTTCTAGAGCTTCCCAAAATTCTACATTTTCCATCGTTGAATCATAGATCATACCCTTTGTCAACCAATTGTCCAAAACTAAGAAGATTATGCTTTAACCCTTCTACATACAAAACATCATTAGTATTATTCTTACCATCAAGAGAGATGGATCCTCTGCCATGGATTCTACAAGCTGAATTGTCTCCAAACTTCATAATTCCACCTTCATATCTATCCAAACTTACAAACTTACTTTTATCACCAGTCATATGATGAGAACATCCACTGTCAATCACCCATTCATCCTTTTCTTCAACTTGAGAAGCCAAAACACTTTCCACATTCACATAGCTAGTAGATTCAATAGGCACCAGATCTTCTTCTTTGATAGCAATGAACACCCATTCATTTCCAGAGGTACTTCCCATATTAGATTTATCATCTGTGCCTACTTCATTAGTAGTTTCTTGGACATAGTAGCATTTCTTCTGAACCCTAGATCTATTAGGGTTTGGCTTTGAAACCCTCTCTAGACATCTTGAAGCAAAATGACCAATCTTATTGCAAGCAAAACATTTAAAAGGCAACTTTCCTTCATACTTACTGGATCCTCTTGGTAATCTTTTGGCAATAAGGGCTTCAAGTTCTTCAAGCTTAGATTCATCTTCTTCAAGTTCCTTCATTGCCTTCTCATATCTGGTTAGTCTTCTTGAAGAGCTTTCACTTGGATCAAATCTTTGCTTACTGAAAACACTGGCTTTAAATGCATATTCTGATTTAGGAAGAGAATCACCAAACTCACTCATTTAAAAATTTGAAAGCTTGCCAACCAACTAATCCCTTGTAATGTATGTCACAGTCTTGATCTCCTCAATGGCAACAACTCTATACTTGTATGAAGCAGGTAAGGATTTGAGCACCTTGCCAACAATCTATGATTCTTCTAGTTTTCCACCAGCACACCTGATACTGTACACAAGTTCATTCACCTTCTGCAGGTAGGAAGTAATGTTTTCATCTTTACTCATCCTCAAACATTCGTATCTACCCTTCAAGCTCTGTAGCTTGGCATATTGACATATTTATCATCTTCATATAGAGTTTCCAACCTCTTCTATATTTCATGAGCAGTTTATAATTCCAAGACATTTGTCATTTCTGTATCAGTCAAGACACTCAACAATGCTTTCTTAGCCTGAATGTTGTATTCAGCTTCTTTGATTTCATCTGGAGTTGTAGGACCATTCTTTGAAGGAGTATACTTATTCTTAGTTATCAACCAATAAGGATATTTCATGCATTGCAAATGACACTCCATGCGATTCTTCCAAAAAGAGTAATTTGTTCCATCAAATCTCAAACTATCCTTCTTGTATGTCGACATCCTAGATCTCCTCAAGCGGTCAAGCTTCTTTTAGAGGAACTAGCTCTGATACCAATTATTGAAATTAGGGTAGACAACTAAGAGGGAGGTGAATCAGTTGTCACAAAACTTTATCTTTTGTTGCATTTAATCTTCTTTACCACTTATTAACAAATTAATGATATAACTATGAAAGCATGAATCAATAACACATGAGCATAAACACAATCAACATATATAGCACCAAGATTTTTATGTGGAAACCCAGTTAAGGGAAAAACCACGGTGTTAAAAGAATAGAAAATGGGAAGGCACTTGCCTTTGAGTACACTGCCCAGAGCTCACTGCTCCAAGAGACTCACTGTCTACAAAAATGTTCACATGGTTAACACTGAAAGGTTGAACTAAGAAACATCTTCTCCATGCCAAGGTTCGATTCCATTGAAGCTCACAACACCTCTGCTCTACCCCCAAACACTTCTTCACTACCTCCACATCTTCACACCCATGGACACATTTATATGACTTAATTACACTTATTTATACATGACATCGACTTTGGAATGAACATCAAAGTTAGCCTTACAATCATCTATTTGAAACATTCTCCAAGATAGGCATTACAAGCGATTAAATCACAAGACTTGACTTAATACAAAATGCTACATGTGGACCACTATGCTATTGGCCAAACATAGCTGGGACTCAAATCTTCCTCGAACAACATGCCACAGTTCATAGAACTTCTGTTAGATCATCCACAACATGCACCAAGCATCCAGTCAACCAAGATTGGGAAGAACAACAACACCCAAGGAGAAATCTTCAACTATGAGCTCAATCCTCAATGTGGACCACCAACACAATAGGCACATGATCTAGAGACCTCCACAAACATAATGAAATCAACAAGAACAACCACACCACCTCAAATCACTAGAATCAATTGCATCTTGATATGGGAACTTAAGAACACTAACTGTCATGACTGTCACACTAGAAAGATTGCTTGTGGACCTCCAAACCATGAACCACTTGAGTTGAGGACACACACCAATATCCCAAACATACCTCTAGAATCGCAGACCATAATATTCCAATGTGGAGCAATCTGGACTAAATTTCTATCACTTTGTTACCTCTAAAGAACTGCAAAACCCGGTTCTACTCAGATGGCCATAAATTCACCAATCCTCCATGTGGACCTCTCAAATCTTAACTAGAGCAACTTCAAACAATCCTCTACAAAACCCTTTAATCCACAGACTCTAATCTTCATCTCACTAGGAATGCGAAGCAATCTACTTTATTGAACTGCACTATCTTCACTATTTTTGACAAAGAGATATGTTGACATTAATGACAACACATCATAGGCACATATTTGCAAGAATTCAAATTTTGATTTTTGAAGTATATGTGGATGATATAATCTTTAGAGGAAATGAAGGTATGTGTAAGAGATTTGTAGATGAGATGTAGAAAGAATTTGAGGTGTCAATGTGTGGAGAAATGAACTTCTTCCTTGGGCTACAGATCAATCAGACAGATTAAGGTATTTTCATTTCACAATCAAAGTATGTCAAGGAAATGTTAAAGAAGTTTGGAATGGAAGATTCTAAACCAGTATGTACTCCCATGAAAATTGGTTGAAAGATGAGCAAGAATGATGAATCACCTAAGGTTGATTAGAGTAGATATAGGTCAATGATTGGAGGATTGTTATACTTAACTGCTACTAGACCGAATATTATGCATGCAGTTTGTCTTGTGGCTAGATTTCAAGAAGATCCTAGAGAGTCACATGTTGTAGCAGTGAAGAGGATATTCAGATATTTAAAGGGCACTTCGGATCATGGTTTGTGGTATGCAAAGGATAATGACTCTACTTTAAGTGCTTACACAAATGCAAATTGGGATGGATGTGTTGATGATAGGAAAAGTACAAGTGACGGTGCATTCTTTCTTGGATATAGAGTGGTGTCATGGCTAAGTAAAAAGTAAGATTCAATATCTTTGTCTACTACAAAGGTAGAATACATTGTTGTAGCATCTTGTTGCACACAAGTGTTGTGGATGAAGCAAACTTTGAAGGATATCAGCATTGTATATGATAAGCCAATTCCTATCTTCTATGATAATATTAGTGCTATTAACATTTCAAAGAATTTGGTGATGCACTCAAGGACAAAACATATCTCAATCCAATATCACTTTCTAAGAGAGAAGGTTGCAGAGAATGAAGTGAATCTTGAGTATGTGCCTACAAAGGATCAAGTTGCTGATATATTCACCAAGGCTCTTCCTAAGGATACATTTGAGTTTCTCTAGGAGAAGTTAGGGGTTATTTCCCCTCTTTGAACTAGATGCATAAGGAGATGCATCAGTCCAGTGGAGTTCAAGTTTCATTTCTTATTCTGGACTGATGTTGGAGGCTATGTCTTAGGGGGATCAGGTAGTAGTCATGATGGTTGTTGCAATTAGAGGGAGTAAGTTCTAATGTTGGTTTCTTCTAAGGGGGAGGATGCATAGTAGTAAAATAAATGATGTTGCAGAGTAGTAGTAAGTAGGTACAAGTTTGAACAACTGTCTAAAAGTAAGATTGAAAGTTAGATGTGTAGGCCTTTTCCATTTATGTCAAAGGGGGAGAGAGAGAAATGTGCAAAAGAAAAGAGTCAGTGGTCAAAGATGAGAGTATGAGTTGTAAAAGAAAGAAAGAAAGGAGGAGACTAAGAAAGAAAAGAAGTTTGGTATAGAGTTGTGTCTTGATGGTTTTTCACATTATGTGTTGCCATCAATGACAAAGGGGGAGATTATTGCAAGTATGTGTAATTGGTGTTGTCATTGATTTCAACAAGCTTGTGTTGTCATTGGTGTCAACTGTGTCATTTGTGTGAGTTACTTATGGTGCAAGAATATGAGCAATTAGTGTTGAGTAGACACTATCTCTTAGATGAGGTTGTTGCAATGGTGTGAGCTATTTGGTCAAGTTATTGTGCTGAAGATGATGTAGTTCCCTTGAAGATATGTTGAATTTGTTAGGAATATGTTTCTATTGGTTATATTCCAAGTGCTTTTGAGAAAATTTGATTAATAAAGGAAACAGTGTGTTTAAGTAGCATTTTGGCTTACAAAGTAGTGTTATTCTTTTGCTCTACATTTCCTCTATGTTGAAGATTTGTCTTTACAGTTTGGATATGTTGTTCAGAGGTGTTTAGATTTATTATATTCCAAATTTAGTGCCCTAGTTCATTGTGCAGAGAAAATTGTGTTCACCAGTGTGTGAACTGTGTTTTTGAGTTGTGAAGAGGTGTCTACATTTCTCTGCAAAGAAGTTTTAGATCTTGCGGTTTTGGAATTGTGCTTATAAGGTTTATATCTTTCTTTCATTGAAGTTGTTCTTGGTTTGGTGCTCTAGAAGTCAATTTCGAGAGATACAGTGTATGAAAGAGATAGTTGAGCATATTGGATAAACATGATAAGGTTGTGTGGTAGGTGAAAGTTGTTGCGGAGGAATTTGTTGGATTTTAGGATGTTTCAGGATGTTCATGGAATACTCTAGATTGTGGTGAAGCCTTGCATGTGGTCCACAAGTCATTTTTGGGTTTGAGGAAGCGTGTACTTAAAAGAACATTGTGTTAACATAGGTTTGGCTCACCTTGGGTGTTTACACTAATTGCGAAATTGCTTTGGTGATTGTGAAAGTGTGGAGTAGTGTGCTTGGATGGATTTAGGTCCAAGCTAAGATGTGTTATGGTTTGCCTTGATTCCTTTCCACTGCAGGGATGCTTAGGTCCAGACCTGATTTGAATTTTCTCAATTAAGGTGATTTGCTGACCTTGGAGAATGTTCTCAAAGTTGATGACAGTATAAATGAGTCTCAAGGGATTGTGATCATGTGTGTGTGTGAGTGATGGATTTGATGTGAGAAACAATGTGGTTGAGTGTGTGGAGTAGTACAAGCCTTCATGTGTTAGATTACTAGATGCAGTGAGTAGAAGGTGTCTACTATTTTTTAGTGATGTTGCAAATGTGATGTTGGTATTATGGTGAATATTGGCTCTGTATTTTGAGCTTCATTGGAACTCACTCTATGCATAAGTCAAATGCAATTATGATAGTTCAAATTTTGGTAGTGAGCCACTTCTTCTTTCTCTTTCTCTTTAGGCAGTGAGCCCTTTGGTAGTGAGCCTTTTGTAATTTAGTGTTGATACTACTTTATATTGTGAGCCTTTTCATGCTTAATCATCATAACAGTTTAAGGGTTAATTGAATCTATGTGGATCTAAATGTGTTAGAGGGTTTTAAAATTCTAAGCTACAACTGATTCACCCCCCTCTCAGTTGTCTTGTGCATTCAATAAAACTCCCTTTGAATTATTCCAATTTTTACAAAACATTCAAGGTAGGTAAGACGTAAAGATTTATGTGCAAGATCAATTTGATATTCTAATGGAGTAACTAAGGTGGTTTGGAGTCTTGTATTGGACTCCTTCCCACCAACAAGCTTTCCAAGATTTACTCTATCTCACATTACCAAGAGAAAATCATAGAGTTAAAAAGAATAGAGCTAAATGATAACATGAGACCCTATAGAATAGGAGAACTCATCCTAAGAAGAGGTAGCACTAAAAACAAAAAGAGAAGATGAAAGAGAACATTCATAGAGGATTGGAAAGGTCCTTACATGGTTAAAGAAGATATCAGAAATGGTGCCTATCTCTTGTGCACAATGGAGGGAGAGGAATTTGGTGAAACAGTTAATGTCTTTCACCTTAAGAAAGACTATGTCTAAAAATCATAAAAATCATAAAATATAAAAGCATCAAAAAAATCAAATATTCCAAAAATACGCAGTTAAACCCTGAAATAAAATATCATAATTTGACATGCTATGAAAAATACCTCCTTCTTATCAATTGATGAGATAAAGGGGCTCTATAATGAATGGTTCATAAGGCACAACACTTGCTGAAGGTTTTGTAAATGGGGTAGCAAGCTAAGTGGGCTTGATCTTGGGGGAAACTCCATGGTTAAGCGCACTTGAGTCAGAGTAGTACTGGGATGGGTGACCTCCTGGGAAGTCTCGATGTTTCACCCCTATGTGCATCACCTAGATGCAATGAGTGCTAAGTGGACCATTCATTAACATGAGAGACAGGTTCATGTGAACAACTACTCATGAAATATGGGTCATGTGTTTGACTCAAAAACTACGCAGTTAAACCTTGAAATAAAATATCATAATTTGACATGCTGTGAAAAATACCTGCTACTTATCAATTGATGATCTAAAGGGGCTCTATAATGAATGGTTCATAAGGCACAACACTTGCTGAAGGTTTTGCAAATGGGGTAGCAAGCTAAGTGGGCTTGATCTTGGGGGAAACTCCATGGTTAAGTGTGCTTGAGTCAGAGTAGTAATGGGATGGGTGACCTCTTGGGAAGTCCCGATGCTTCACCCCTGTGTGCATCACCTAGATACAATGAGTGCTGAGTGGACCATTCATTAACATGAGAGATGGGTTCATGTGAACCACTACTCATGAAATATGGGTCATGTGTTTGACTCAAAAACTATGCAGTTAAACCCTGAAATAAAATATCATAATTTGACATGCTGTGAAAAATACCTCCTACTTATCAATTGATGAGCTAAAGGGGCTCTATAATGAATGGTTCATAAGGCACAACACTTGTTGAAGGTTTTGCAAATGGGGTAGCAAGCTAAGTGGGCTTGATCTTGGGGGAAACTCCATGGTTAAGAGTGCTTGAGTCAGAGTAGTACTGGGATGGGTGACCTCCCAGGAAGTCCCGATGCTTCACCCCTATGTGCATCACCTAGATGCAATGAGTGCTAAGTGGACCATTCATTAACATGAGAGAGGGGTTCATGTGAACTACTACTCATGAAATATGGGTCATGTGTTTGACTCAAAAACTACGTAGTTAAACTCTGAAATAAAATATCATAATTTGACATGCTGCAAAAAATACCTCCTACTTATCAATTGATGAGCTAAAAGGGCTCTATAATGAATGGTTCATAAGGCACAACACTTGCTAAAGGTTTTGCAAATGGGGTAGCAAGCTAAGTGGGCTTGATCTTGGGGGAAACTCCATGGTTAAGTGCGCTTGAGTTGGAGTAGTACTGGGATGGGTGACCTCCCGGGAAGTCCTGATGCTTCACTCTTGTGTGCATCACCTAGATGCAATGAGTGCTAAGTGGACCATTCATTAACATGAGAGACAGGTTCATGTGAACCACTACTCATGAAATATGGGTCATGTGTTTGACTCAAAAACTACGTAGTTAATCCCTGAAATAAAATATCATAATTTGACATGCTTCAAAAAATACCTCTTACTTATCAATTGATGAGCTAAAGGGGCTCTATAATGAATGGTTCATAAGGCACAACACTTGCTGAAGGTTTTGCAAATGGGGTAGCAAGCTAAGTGGGCTTGATCTTGGGGGAAACTCTGTGGTTAAGCGTGCTTGAGTCAGAGTAGTACTGGGATGGGTGACCTCCTAGGAAGTCCCGATGCTTCACCCCTATGTGCATCACCTAGATGTAATGAGTGCTAAGTGGACCATTCATTAACATGAGAGAGGGGTTCATGTGAACCACTACTCATGAAATATGGGTCATGTGTTTGACTCAAAAACTACGCAGTTAAACCCTGAAATAAAATATCATAATTTGACATGCTGTGAAAAATACCTCCTACTTATCAAAATAAAAAATGTCAAAAGAAAAAATTGTTTCTTGGATTTTAGTACCATTTTGTTCATCTTGCATCACAATGAATGACTCACTCTTATATTATTTTCATTTCAGTAAGGAGTCTAAGGTTGCCTAGGTATACGTGATCCTTTTAGGTCCTGAGATTCCCTATTTTCACAATCACAATTTTCTCCCTTCATTCCTAATGATTCTAATCAAATCCTAGCTCTTAGCTTTACATTGATCCCAGTATTAATGATTCAAGATGTTGAGTCTAAACAAAGTAAGTATTCAAACCTATAGTGTTCAAAGGAAGCTTGCAAGTAGACCTTCCCAATTCTTCCCTAGTAGAAGAGAAGTCCAACTGGATTATGAAAACTTTTGGTGGCACTTAACCCCTTATCTTTCTTGGCCAAAAACATCAAGAGGATCAAACTCTAAAGGAAGCAATCTAAAATACTAGTGAATAAAAAATGAGTGATTAAAATAAGAGTGTTGAGAAAATGATAGAATTGAAAGATCAAATTATTGTATATCTAAAGTTCCAAAATCATTCATTTTCATAAAAGTCAAAAATCCAAAAAAATGAGAAAATCAAGTGAGGCATTCTAGAAAATACTAAAAAGAGAAAAAGAAAAAAAATGAAAGTTACAAAAAAAGAGTCTAAGAGAGAAGATTGTTGGATGTTCGTATCCTTGGGTGGAGATTAATCTAATCTCAAAGCTTCAAGGGTGACATTCTATCAAAGAAAATAAAAAAGAAAGGTACAAAGCACACACACACACTAATTGAGCAAAGCCAAGAGTCTAGTAGTCTTTAGGATCATTTTCTATCTAGAGACCCTTGTTCTTTCCCATTGTTCCTTTACCCCGGGTCTATCTTGCTTGCCATCTATGATCTAAGTCTAGCAAACATCAATAAAATTTGTTGCTTCTCTAAGTTGAAAGCTTGTCAAATTGTCTTATCTAGATAAGGATCAATGTTTAGCCTTTAGCAAAGCCCAAATTCAAAGACACTCCATCTCCTTCCTGCTCCCCACTTGAGTTCTAAATTCCTATCTTACAGACTTGAATAGGTCTTATACCAAAATAACTTGCAATCCCCTAGATTGAAAATCATATTAAGAGTAGTCATATTGTTTATTCCATACTGCATTCATACCAAAATTAGAAAAGAGTTCCAAAGCAATACAATCAATGTCATAACTCATGGAATTCCATAAAGTAAAAATTTCATTTCAGCATCACTTGTGTTCTTGCATTTGCATATCATCCCTTGCATTTCATATATATAATCCAAAAAAGATTAAAAAAAATATAATGTCATAGTTACCATGTTTGCATTCTTAGAGTTGAAGGTCAAACATAATCAAAGAGTTCTAAACAACTTCCAAAGTGCACAAGAGATGAGTACTTGAGTACAATAAACAAATAAACATAAAGAGACAACTTTTCATAGATAAATCATAAGTTTGCATTTTACAAAGAGTATAAGAGCTAGGACAAAATGCTCTCAAAGGAAAGTAAGGCTCTCCATGCAAGGGGGCATGGCTTCAAAAGACAAGTAGAAAACAATCTCAGGGATGAATCCCTCCAATGGAACCATCAGGACTCCTTCTCCTCTGCCTCTGTGTGGCACTAGTGTCTCCATGAGATTTGTGGGAATGAGGAACCCTTCTTTGGGTGTGAAAATGTGAAGGATCTGTAGTATTAGACTTTGGACACCAAATCCCAAGGCAGACCATCTCATGAAGAACAACATTCTCACCCCTAAGGAGGAGAACCTTAGCCCTCAATGCAGCACTCTCCTGATACCCATGGTAGGTAGGAGCAAAAATGTCTGTGTGCCACCCAGCTCTAGGAGGCACACCAAGATCAACTAAAAGCCTCTCTCATGTCAAGCTAGTGAAGGGACTCATTAAACCAATATTGACCTTGCGAATGAAATCCCTCCACTCCTCAATGCTACTTGGAAAACAAAGATAAAAGATGTGATGATTTTGTAGACACCCAACATCATGTAGCATTTTGTCCTAAACCCACTCCTAATTCCACTTATTCATTAGCTAATTAATTAAATAAATTTTATTTATTTAATTAATTTCACATTCATAATCCCACTTTCCAATTAATTAACATCATATCCCAATCGTATCCTAATCATCTTCCTAATTAATTAAATAAAATTTATTTATTTAATTAATTTCCAACTCATATCCCAACTAATTCAAATAAAACATTTGAATCAAGTCTTCACCTTTCACCACAATCCAACACTTGTCCACCTCTTAATTGAATCATGTGTGGTAGTACAACTTTTATTTAAAATCTTTCACATGTAGTACTTTTTATATACACAATCACACATGTAGTACTTTTTGTGTACACGGTCACATATGAGCATTATCTTCCTTTGTACACTTGTCACATGACTACACCTCCCTTGAGGAGTGGGATAACTGAATCAATCCTAACTGTCCACATCAATCATTTAGCCTTTTAATCTCAACCATCCATTTGAATCAAACCTTTCCTATAAATCAACCCCCTCATAAGCTATTTGCAAGATGCATTGAGTTGGAGTATCTTTATGCTGTTGAAATCACATTAGAGCCTTTGCATCTATCATCCATTATCATCATCTTTCATCTATCAATAATTCATCTATCATCTTTATTTTATCATTGTGCTATAGAAGTGAGCACCCAATATTCCTCCAACAATCATCCTTCAAAATTTTGCATGCTCATGCAAAGTGGAGAAGAGCAATAGAGATAAGTCGAGCATAGCATGGAGATCAGTTTGCATTTACATTTGTTATTTTGATTTTCATGTTGTCTTGTGCTTCATTGTGCATTGTGTTAGATCTAGGGCACACAACTAAGAGGGGGGGTGAATCAGTTGTACAAAAACTTGCTTCTACTTCAAACACTTGATTCTTCTTTGTTATTTAATAGCATATCAATAACCATTCATGAAAGCATAAAATAGAAACACCGGAGCAGATAAACATCAACACATTAGACACCAAGATTTTGACGTGGAAAACCTAGTCAAGAGAAAAACCACGGGGTGATTAACCCAAAGATTATTCTCTATTAGAAGAATAAGAAAAATAGATGGCACACTGCTCACAAGGAGGCACACTGCCTACAAGAGACACACTGTCTACAAGATAACAAGTATTACAAACTTGAACTAGAGATTGACATCTTTACCATGTCTGGATCAGTTCCATTTAAGCCCGAGACACTTCTGCTCTGCCTTTCACTCTTTTTCTATACCACACTCATCTTCTCCACTACACGCTTTGAAATAAATTCACAAACCTTTATTTATACAAGGCATCAACTTAGGAACAATCATCTAAGTTAGCAATCATCCACAAGAACATTTGCAAGATGAATAACTCATTCGGTCGGCCAGCCTGAACAAGAACATCTTCATCTGGAAGTATATCTTCAATTCCAAGCTCTAACACTAATGTGGACTGACAACACAACCTCAACATGATCCAAGAACCTTCACAGGCTTGCCTGAAAGACCAGGTACATCTGCACTTCCTCTACTTACTAGAATTCTTCTCTTTATCATCTAGAACTTCAAGAACACAGTCTGTCGCCACTGTCACAATCACAAAGGTGCTTCCGGACCTCCAAACCCTGAACAAATTGAGATGACACATCACAAGGACATCACAAACACTCCTTCCAATCCGTAGATTAGGAAAATGCACTTCCGGATCTCATCGGACCTTTTTGTAACATTCTATCACTCCGGAGCATCTCCCGAAACCGGTTCTACTTGATCGATCACAACTTCTTCATATATTCATGCGGACCTCTGAAATCTTAACTGGAACATCTCAAGACTCATACCTACAAACCCTTTAATCTGCATCCTCTGATCCTCAACCTATTGAGTACTTTTGCCTTCTTCTCATCACTGTTCTTCACTGTTCCTGATTGAGACTAATTTTCTCAATATCCTCAGCACACAGCTCATCCAATCATTCTCATCAATGCAATATGAGTATGTTGACATTAATGACAACACTGGTTAACCTCATACTTGCAACACATTGTTAGGGTTTTATCATTGTTGATTATATATTTACCCTATTTGCAATTTTACTCTAACTACATTTGGCATGTCCAGTGGGACTAACCCTCACTTTGTAGGTTTATGCACTTTGATTTGTAGGTTGAAGATATTTTATATTGTTGATTTTCTTTATTTAGATCCAGATCTGTTGCAGAGGGTTTTTTGTTTTACATAGGTCCTAGAAAAAGTAGATCTTGGATTCGTTGGAAAGATGACTTTGAGAACTTTTTGAAAAGTGGTTACATTAAAGATTTGGCTTAGTATTTAAGGATTTATGACAATTTGAAGTTGACCCTGTGATTCTAATTTTTTAAAAATTTTTGACGCACGACTTTTAGAAAAAAAATCGTATCTTGCAATCTAGCTAACCAAATCACATTTTGTTTTTTGCAGGTGGCTAGAAATATTGAAATCCATTTTTCTATATCATTATTTTTCAGATCTATGTTACAAATGGAATTTTTTTGTCAATTTTGTTTTCTTTTTCAAACCCTAGTTTGTGACATAACTTTTGCATATGGAGTCCAATTTGAGTTAAAAAAAAATTGATATTAATTAGAAAATCATAAGGGATCTCATGGCCATATCTATTTTACTGTGGGATGACATTATTTGTTGATTTTTTGTAGGTTTTCTTTTTCAATTTTAACACTCTTTCATTGCAAACTTTAAACAAGCATAACTTTTGCATTTTTGATCCTTTTTCAACGAATTTTTTTTAAAGTGCATAAAATTTTCTAAATTTTTTGTTTATACAATCTATTTTGTTGTATCAAGTCATCTTAATCAGAATTTTTTAGATTTCATTTTTTTCACATAACTTTCTTCTATGCAAGTTTACTTGTTTCTTTTTAGAATTGGTGATTTGTAGGTGAATCAAAGGAGTTGGAGTTGCATTTGGATTAGTCACAAAAGCAACTTGGAAAGAAAAATGATCAGGTGTACTCATTTCATCTTTCATCTCTTAATCTTGTTTGTAGACACATTTGGACTTTGGGCTTAAAATGAACAACATTGCTTGCAATCACATCAAAAAACTTGGGTTAAAATGAACAATTGTCTTGTATCACATCTTGGCTTGGGATCTAAAAAGAACAAGTGATTGAATTGCCTTCCACACATTTCATTTTCTAAAGGGTTAATTTACAAGTGCGAGTGTGAATCAAGTGACAACTCACTTAATTTGCTTTTGTCATACCCTTCTTAGGAGGCCTGCTTAGAGACACACCACTCCAAGGGATGAACTCAACTGAGGCTGAATCGAAAGACACCCTCATTGGGAGTTGTAAATCTTGTCACTCATGGCTAAGCCCCAAAGAACTTTATACCTTTGGGAAGTGAAGGTGAAGGGTGGGTTACCCCTTTCTCCCAGTTGTGTGGCAGGATTTTTCTTTCAATTCCTTAGTTAACCTTGTGCAATCTAGCCTAAGACCTAATTGGCCATACCCCCTTGACTAGACATTAGGCTTGTGATGTATTTTCAAGTGCTTGCTTAATAATCAACACATTTTATTTTCAAAGTCAAAAATTGTTTATGTGTCTTGTGTGAGTGATTCATGTGTGTATATGCATAATCATTTGTTTAAACATTGCCAAATCAAGCTATAGACACCAAACACATAAACAAATCCATCTAAACTTTCATCCTAGTCACCTTCATCTTAATCATCTTAAATTCATTCAAACAATCCACATCATCATTGAATCATAATTAAGCACTTGCCAAAAAGGACTTAAGACTTAAACACTTGTGTGATACCATGCCAACATTTGAAAACTAAGTACTAAAACTCATGCTCCAACTTCACAAAGCTCAAACAAGCCAATCACCTCTAAGCCAAGAAACCATTCAAGAGGCCAATAACATGATCCAACAACTTCAACAAACAAGCCAATCACCTCAAATGCGACAACTCATAGCACAAGCCCAACACCTCATAGCCACATGTCAATCACAAACCCAACAATCAAATCATCCTCTATCCATTCAATATCAACCAATGCCACCTCAACCTTACATGTCATCCCCATCCATTACATATCAACCAAATTCATCCACATGTCACATCAATCCTTCATCAACCTATCATAACCTTTCCAATGTCAACCCTTATCCATATCAATCCATATCATAACAACCATTATCCTATACAACCCCTCCATCATCATCACTTCAACACATTTACCAACATCAACAAGTCATATCACAACAACAAATCCGAACACCATCCCAACCTCAACAAATTCCACCTCAATCCTATGTGTCATCCCCCTCAACTTCATACCAACCTAATTAATCCACCTATCATATCAATGCCACATCAAAATATCCACCCACATCACAACATGTGAGCCCAAATCCACCTTGGCAACAAGATCAAATGCCCTCAACTTCATACCAACCCCAAGACCTTTTATCTACACATCCCACCATTTCACCCAACCACCAAGACTATCAATGGCCTCCACAACAAGCACAAGTGAGCCTAAGTCCACCTTTGCAATAAGAAGCATATACAAGTCCAAGTGGCCCCTTGTACATAAATCAAAGCCCAAGTTATCCTATGCAAGATTTAATAAGCTTTGACAAGGGAGATACCAATCTAGCCTATGTATCCTATGAGTGGCCTCCATAATCCAATCAACTGCCAATCCATGAGCCAACAAGTCCTATCACAACACCACCATGTGATCCCATTCCTAGTCCATTAATCCCTCTACCTTCCAAACCACCAAGCCCTCCATTACCTTCATCACCATGTCATTCTAATCCTTCACCAAAGGATACGGCTAAGAGAGTTTTACAAAGGATGCTTGAAGCAAAACTTATTGAACTTCCTGAAGTCAACCCATGTGAAGAAAGTCCATATGATGAACATGATTATTGTGCATACCATAGGACCAAAGGACATAATACCAATAAATGCCCAATATTTGTCACAATTATTTACAAGGTGTATCAACATACAATGGGAAATCATGCCACATCATCCAAATCCCATGTGTCACCCCCCTCTAATCCTAATCCTAATCCATCCAATCCAATTAGCCCTCAACCTAATCATGATCCTAAGCCTATAACACCATCCATCCTTATCATTCATTCATTATATTGCCCATTCACCCATACCCTTGCAAAGGATGTGATCCATTGGCTACTAGCAAGGAATAGAACACCCACATGTCGAACACATGTCCTTGAGCCTATCCAAGAGCCCTCCACTAACATGCCTAGCCTTTCAAGTCCATCATGTGACCCACAAACAATCAAGCCTATCATGAAACCAAGTCAAGAGCTATTGTACCTTCATGTCAATAACCCTCAAGAACATCTCAAGCCTATCCAAGATTTATCCACTTCCATTCAAGCAACCCAAGAGGTATGTCAAGAGTTTAATCTTAAGCATGTGGAAACATTAAGCCCTAGTCCAACTCAAGACCAAATCACCTTCATGCAACCTATCCATAACATGTATCTTTTCCATGATCAAGATGATACCTATGAAGAAGCTATCCATGAACACCTTGATCCTATCCATAATCCTATATATGTCCATGAGCAAGATATCCAAATTGCTCCTAGTCATCTGCCATCTATCCCTATCCATAATGAGAAAACATCCACTTGTCATGATAAGACACTTGTCCCCCAAGTAAGCATAAAAGATCAAAAAATAACTTAGATCTTAGTGAACACAATGCTAATCAAGATCCTAATGATCCTTCATCCATATCCACCATTGACCCCATTTCAAATCCATCATGTCCTATTAGTCTATCCACCCTTATACATAAGTGTTCTTCTTTAGGATAACAATGACCTTTATCCACTTCACCTTCTCCATCCAATAATGAACTAAAGTCTAATGTTCAAAGCACACCTAGTCCTATAGCCCATCGCATCCTCCAAAACATGAACTACCAAGGTAAAGGTCTAGGCCTTTATCAACAAGCTATTTTGGAGCCAAACCATGTCAAGATTCCTCCATGCTCATATGGCCTTGGATATACACCCCAAGGTAAACACTTTAAAGATGTTGGTAATTCCTCCATCCCTCCTAAGTCCATTTTCCATCACAAAACACATCATATACCCAAAACATATGTCACCTTTTCACATCCATTATCCTACAAACCTCAAAAGCATGTGACCATACACCTTCCACCATCAACTTTACCTCCATTACTTCCAACTCCTAATTTCCCACCATCAACTTTACCTCCACTCCTTCCAACTCCTAATATCTCTCCATCCACTTTACCTCCACTTTTACCAATGCCTAATTATCAACTAATCCATAAATTTTCTTACAATCCTAATCATGACCAACAAATGCACATATTGTCTAAACATAAAGCTTCCACTCATTCCACCAACCTCTCTTCCATCATGTCCATGGGATTCAAAAGCAAAAGTTTGGATGCCTCTACCTATAAATCTAAAATTCCTATAAAAAATCCTAAGGATCCTCATGCCTTAGGACATCAATCTAAAAAGTCAAATCCAAGTACATCCAACAAGCTACCCAAGCCCATACTTCCAAAAGTAAAGTCCAAAACCAAAATGGTTTGGGTTCCTAAGTAAAAATCAAGCAAGTCAAATGAGGCATCCTCTTCTCAAAAATCCCCACCATCCACTTCCATCCACAAATCTACTTCCATTCAAAAGTTTCAAATATCCCAAAAATCCCACAAGAAAAGAAAAAATCATAAAAATACTAAGTCTATGTGGGTACCTAAATCGTTACATCACCCATCCCCTAAGCAAACATCCCCATTGCTTCCTACACCACCTTCCCATCAAAAGCTTCAATGTTTATCATGGTGTGTGCAACCGTTGGTCATGATTCCCTTCTATTCCAAAACATTCCCACATACCTCCATCTCCCCAACCTTCATCCATTATCCTACATATCTCCCCCATCACTTTCCTATGGTCCATGCTTTTGCATAAACCTTTCATCTATCCTCCATAATCCACCAAATAATCCACTATCCTTCCATACATAATCCACATCCTAATCCACTATCCACCTACTTCATCTCTCTTTCCTACAATCCCTTACCAACATCTATGAGCATAATGACATGGTCCATGTGATGACATCCCTCTCTAGTGGGACACTATCACCTTTCATAGCACTAGGCACTTGAGTCCCTCCTATCCATTACCATGGTGAAAACCTGGTAAGCAGGTGCCATGTGTAATTGTCATGCTATCCCATCAAAAAAAAAGAAAGAAAGAAAAAAGTAAAGAGAAATCCCTTCGTCCAACGGTGAAAACCTGGTAAATAGGCTCCTTGGATAAGTACCATGATGAAAACTTGGCAAACAGGCGTCATGTGTAGGTTGATCTTCTGTCACTTACACTTGGGGGCACATTGTCTCATCCATCTTATCATTTCCAACCTATCATTTTCCATCTTACCATGTCCTATCTTCCAATATCCTATCCTACCATCCTTAGCCATTACCCATGTACCTATCATATTAAGTCCATTTATCCTCCCTTCCTCCTTTTGATCTTGATAAAGATTAGGAGCAAAATGTTGAAATATGCTTTGGATATCTCTTGATATACCTCACCCTTTCTAAAAAACCCTATCATTATCCACCTATCATAAGCCTTGTCATGTAAAATCCATCATGTCATCCTTTTGTTGTAAGCTTTGTCATACAAAATCTTCAGTCTACACCTAGAATGGGGGCATGTTGTTCCTATGCGACATAGTCTTTGGAGATCACATCCTAGCTCCATTATGAGGCATACATCCATCCACCATAGCCTATTCTTGTATTTATCCACTTATCTTAAGCTTTCCCTTTTATGGCCTATCCCTTTATTGACCCATTTATCATGAGCCTTCCATCCCATTTACTATCACCCATCCTTTAATCCATCCAATCCCATTCATCCATCCTTGCATCTAGACTTGGTTTTCCCTTGTCATTGGTATCAAGCACAAAGGCTACCTAAATTGTAAATCCATTGGCATTTTCCAAAGCATTTCAAAAAAATCTAAAAAAATAATTTCAAAAAATACAAAAAAAATCAAATATTCTAAAAACACAAAAAAAATCAAATGTCCATAAAAAATCCAAGCAATAAAACCAACCCTCAAATCAAATCCATCACCCCATCAAATCAAATATCCAATCAAATCAACTATCATTTATCAATCAATCAAAATCACATTAATCCAATCCATATCATCCCATCAATAACATCAAACTCAAATCAAATCAATCCATCAAATTCATCAATCACATTAATTTCAATCATTCAATCAAACCAAAATTCCAAGCAATGATCCAAATGCAATTCATCTTTAATCCATACCAATCAAGTTAATCAATCTTGTTAAATTATCCAATCGCAATCAATGGTCTTGATCCTAATCTTGTCGTAAACCAAATCAATCAATCAATCATCATCATCATCAAGCATCCTTGTGTTGATCTAGGGATATAGAGTTCCCCGTAATGACAACACTATCATCATCATCAACAAAACAATCAATCAATTAATCATTGGTTTACATCTTGACAGGGGCAATAACTTGTTTGTTTTGAATCATTTGTGCATGCTTGCTTGCTTGCTTGTGTGTGTTATCTTTTTATCTTGCATTTGTATCAAAT
Source organism: Cunninghamia lanceolata (assembly GCA_027924645.1). Taxonomy (NCBI): domain Eukaryota; kingdom Viridiplantae; phylum Streptophyta; class Pinopsida; order Cupressales; family Cupressaceae; genus Cunninghamia; species Cunninghamia lanceolata. Next base: position 6,967,217 of record BSBN01000739.1, read on the forward strand.
CAGTAATCATTCCGGCTAATATTCATATCTTGTGTATGTTGGAATAGTTTTTTGCACTGTCCTTTGCATCTAAGGTCACATCATACCTTTTGTGCATTAGGACTTCAATGCTCTAAGTTTACTTCCTCATACGTTAGACAAGGTTGTATTACGTTGGGGCACGAGACACATCGTCACCGTTGTCTTTATACCTTGGTTCATAATGTCTAGTGCTATATCAAACATCATGGTTGCTCACTTTCATTATAGCATAATGCATCCTTCATTTCTTCTATCCATCCCCTTATCTTCTTGACCAATTCATTTTCTTTCGAGAGCCTACCTGTGTTTGTCTAACCCGCCTATCCTCTTGAGGGGGCGTCATCATCCTATTTTTCCATCCCATCTCCATTTTCACATCATCATCCTACCATTTTCCTCTATCCATACCTTAGCTTCTTTGAAATGATGTTACTCAACACAAATGTTATCATCTCGAACATCATCTCAAATAGGGGCAAAATGTAGACACCCAAAATTGTCCCAAATTTGTCCATGTCTTGCAACACCTAGTCAAATAACATTATTTAGAAATCATGTAGCATTTTGTCCTAAACCCACTCCTAATTCCACTTATTCATTAGCCAATTAATTAAATAAATTTTATTTATTTAATTAATTTCACATTCATAATCCCACTTTCCAATTAATTAACATCATATCCCAATCCTATCCTAATCATCTTCCAAATTAATTAATTAAATTTTATTTATTTAATTAATTTCTAACTCATATCCCAACTAATTCAAATAAAATATTTGAATTAAGTCCTCACCTTTCACCACATTCCAACACTTGTCCACCTCTTAATTGAATCATGTGTGGTAGTACAACTTTTATTTAAAATCTTTCACATGTAGTACTTTTTATATACACAATCACACATGTAGTACATTTTGTGTACACGGTCACACATGAGCCTTATCTTCCTTTGTACACTTGTCACATGACTACACCTCCCTTCAGGAATGGGATAACCGAATCAATCCTAGCCATCCACATCAATCATGTATCCTTTTAATCTCAACCATCCATTTGAATCAAGTCTTTCCTATAAATCAACCCCTCATAAGCTATTTGCAAGATGAATTGAGTTGGAGTATCCTTATGCTACTAAAATCACATTAGAGCCTTTGCATCTATCATCCATTATCATCATCTTCCATCTATCAATCATTCATCAATCATATTTATCTTATTGTTATGCTGCAGAAGTGAGCACCCAACATTCCTCCAACAATCATCCTTCAAAATCTTGTATGCTCATGCGAGGTGGAGAAGAGCAATGGAGATAAATCGAGCATAGCATGGAGATCGGTTTGCATTTACATTTGTTATTTTGATTTCCATGTTGTCTTGTGCTTCATTATGCATTGTTATGGTTTTATCATTGTTGATTATACATTTACCCTATTTGCAATTTTACCCTAACTATAGATTCATAACATAAATTAAAGAAAGGACAGTGCAAAATTAGAAAAACAAAAGTAGACTTATGAGGGTCACTAAGCTACCAAGAAGGATCAAGTTGCCACATCGCCTCTTTAGAATGAGGAGGTTTGTTGAACACCCAAAATACTGAGAGGGGGGGTGAATTAGTATTCTCTTAAACCATTCACTTATTAAACCATTAATCCATTTGCCCAATCATCAACAACAAAGCAAATTAAGCATAGAATGAACAACCATAAAACATAACACATAGACACTAGGATTTTTACATGGAAAACCCAAAATGGAAAAAACTACAGTGAGTGTTAGCTCACAATATGTTATGTAGAAACAATATCGAATTACAAGAGGCTCACTTCCCTTAAGGACTCACTGTCCAAAGAATGATGCTCATTGCATACAGGCCCACTGCCAAGAGAAAATAAAGAGAAAGAAGGGTGGCCCATTGCCAAGATGAACTACTAAAATTGCATTTGTACATGCATGGATACAACTCCAATGATGCTGAGAAAACTATCTCAAAACTCTTCATCCTGAACTGCTCTATTATACTACTCTACTCTTACATGAAAATAAGATCTCTCTTCTTATGCACTTGTCGCCCTTACTAAATCACAAAAATTTGCATGTCACACACACACATTCATATTTGCACTTCATTTCTTAAACATTGAAATGGATCTCATATATATATCTACAACATTTGTAATCTTCAAATTAGGTTGGCCTCTAAAGATGAAGCATGTAGTTATGCCTTGTGTAACTTGTCAGCCTAATCAAAACACCTTGCAAACCAATTCAACACTTGAAACATATTCACACATGTCAGCTTCAACTATAGAATCACTTAGGATACGATTCCAATCAATAGATCTTGCCACACATAGATCAAAGTATCAGGTCGGCCTCATACATAGACTATCACAGGTTCATTCTAACTGTCATAACACAACCTTCAGTGTAGACCACAAAACTTTCTCAAAATCATAGCTAAGACTCTTTAGCCATCCCCGAGCTTACCTTCAGAACCACAGGGCATAATATAATTATGTTGTGAAATGCAGACCATCATAAGTTACACTGTGTCACTGTCAAACATTGTCTAAGCAAGTAGCAATACTTAGATGCTCACAACTGCCTTACTGATGGACTTCATGCTCTGGAACTTTGGATTTATATATTTTATACATGTGTTTACAACACCACAAAACTGTAGGAGAAAATACCTATTACTGGAGGAATGCAAACCAAAGAAAACTAGTATTTTGTCCTATTTAGGTTTGTTCTCTGCTAAGCCAGACTTATTCTTCTTAACACTATACTTCCAAAGATGATCAGGAGCTAAAAATCTGGATTTAAGATCATCTAACGGTTAGCAATAACTCACCAGAACCGTAATATGGGGTCTTCAACTGTGGACCAATACTGATCATAATACTGTCCCTTTATAGTCATCTCAGTACTCTGCCAACACTTAGCCAAAATGTCTAAGTCTTCTTTCTGGACCAGAGTTCTCTATATATCTAACTTCATGAGGATTATTATAACCTCACAACCCTTCTAATTCTTTGTTTCCATCAATGACAACACTAATTAAACATCATGCTTAGCCAATCATACTAGTAGTGTCTTCATCAATGATGTTTGCCAAGTTACCAACAAGGTCTAGGCATTGTAGAGGAACCCTCAAGTACATCCTCATCTAAATTTATGTCATGTGCATCCCATACTGGTCCCTTGTCAGATAAGTCGTCTACATTAGGAATGTAGTCCTCATCGGTATAATTTGAATCATCCATGACAACGAGTCCATGGGAAGGAGCTTATCTCCCTCCCCTCTGTCCACCTCTCAGGGTCCTAAAAGTTTTGGTGATCAAAACCCTGGGAGTCAAAGGAGTCCAAATGACAATCCTTTGTCCAATCTCAACCATCTCTTGGATAGATCAGTAGCAAGTGGGAGCAGGGGGCAAGTCCTCTTGGAAGTCCTCACCAAATTATGATAAGATGCACTTAATGCGATGAGACTTGACAAGACCATTACGGTCTGAAACCTCTGATATGCTAAGGCATTACTCTATGATCTATCTATCATGGGACCATGTACCCTCCATATCTATATAAGGGTCAACGATCATATCTGCATCAGTGAGAATGGCCACAACATGTATTAAAGTATTGAAGTGGCCCACACGAGCCCATCTGGCGACTCTCGGTAGTTGACAATCAAGAAAAGGAATCTCCTTCTAGTATGACTTGATATGCTTATGGATCCAAGTCATGATTAGAGAGGAGTGGTTTGAATGCAAGAGCCCCACACCGAGTAATGCGATAGAATTCTCTTTAGACCATAGCAGGGATGTCTAGCCCCCAAGCAAAAATTGTGTCCTACTCAATACCCTAGATAAATGGTGCCTAGCACCATCTCAAGTGAGTTGAGGCCTTGTCTCCTGACAGCCTTGAAGCGATCAAGCTGATCAAGAACTTCCTCAAGAGAGGAATATGAAGTCATGGTACTGAAGTAAGTTGAACGCCATTCTGGTCCTCAGGACGGCTCACCCCCATGATCTAAGCCCAAGATGCCTTGTCCCCAAAGGATGCACTAGAAGGTAAGACAAGTGGATGCCCTCTCACAGGAACCCCGAGAATGTGGTACACATCATATAGAGTGATAGTCCACTCCCTTGAAACCCACAGAAATCTGAAAGTGTTCCTATTAGAATCCCAATAGGTCAAAATATCACAGCAGATGTGTGCAACTAGATGTACAACTGATACATGGCAAATCCTAGACAAGTCTACCCTCTTTAGGATAGTAAGATCATTAGTAGACAACGAAGCATACACCTCTAAGAACCACAATTGCCTATGATTGGTATTCCAATGGATCCTCATATCCTACCAATCAGAAAAGAACTTTAGATTAGATCTCGTCAACTCAGAAAATCCCTAAAAATTATATAAACTTGCAAAATTTTCACAAAAAGCATATAAACCCTCAAATTTTTAATAAATAGATGAATTTATTTTTCAAATTAGATCGAAACAGAGTGAAGTAAACATCAGAAAGCATCAAATTTTAGTCAGAATTGATCTATTAGGATCACCCCTTTCATCAGACCAGATCTCCACTGAGTGACCCAAATGTTTAGTAGGATCTCCCTTGGGTGACTTGACTGATAAAAGGGGCAACCCTATTTGCCTACCCCTCAAACTAAAAAATGCTCTAAAAACCTCAAAACTCAACTAATTTTGACAAACTAAAAACCAATCCTACACTAAACAGTGAAACAAACACAATGCAATAGAAAAAATCACCAAAAATGGACAATTTTATGAGATTTTTCACAAAATGTAACCTAGGGTTTAGAGAAAGGTTTTTCATTATTTGTGTACTTGACTCTCAGCAGTAGAAGAAGAGGCGGCCATCTTTGTTATCTACTCGGCGTTATCTACCCAACAACTACTCACACGATCAATTTCATTGTTGTTTGACTCGAATCTCACTAATCTCTTCACTCTATTTCTCTCTTAGCTTAGTTTACATTATGCATTTTTAGATTAGTGTTTGATTTTATGCATCTCTCATGCATTCATTTTGCATGCATTCATTCCTATAGGTCTCTTTGACAAAGGAAAACAACTAGTTGAACTCACACGGTCTATGATATGTTCATCATTTCAGTTTTTTATTCGTTTCAATATATTCAGATGCTAAACTAGTACTAGTTATTACATGTACAACTATAGAAAAATCAAGAAGAGGTAAGGCTTAGTTCAAGAATGGTACCTACCCTTCATGTAGACTATTGTCCCTGAGGGGGCAAATATGTAAGTACCAAAATCGTGCATAGCCTCCATGAGTGGTGTAGTCACAGTCGGAGGGTTCACAGAATGAACTATCCAAGCCGTGCAGAAAGAGTAAACACAATGGAAACAACACAATTGTAGAATGAAATGAATGATTCAAATTCTCACTATATCATAAATTCAAAAATGCTTATATGCTGACAACATGTGGGCTACAATCTAGGGCTGACAGGCTTGAATTCGAGTTACAATAGATATGCAAGATATGACATTGAAGTGCCTATCCGAAAAGAATATAACTATCTAACTTATGAAATAAAATAACTTTGTATTACATCTTAGAGATCTATATATATCATCTCCAAGCTCAAAGAATCCTCTGTGTTGACCAAGGAAGTTTACAAACTCCAATGAAGAAATGTAATGTATAGAAACAAATAGGTCAGGCCTAAACATCTGGTAATGCTTCACAAATACATGAATCAAGGTGTTGACCTCAAAGAAGGTCTATTTGATCCTTATGTGCTATGTATGATGTTCTATTTAGCTTTGTAAGTTACAAAAATGCTCCGCAAACTTTCTCCTTCAACCGACTATCTGTATGCTCTGCTCTGTGAAATAGGTGATCTTCTGATAGCGATAATTTTTAGTAGACATGTTCAAATGAACTAGAATTTGGATATGATTTAGATGATGTTGTCTAGTTGCTAATTCCTATTTTGTAAGCTCTAATCTCAAAATGTGGCAGAATGTGGTACAAAATGTTGAAACTACAACTGACTGAACTGAACTAAAAATGAAAGAAAAACAAGGATGCAATTATTTTTGGTTGATGCAAGATTGATCTGCAACCTGGGATGTTCCTGCATCAGACACTCAGGGTTGTTGAAAAAGTGAGTCCCTCACTTTGCTAGGGCTAGAGGAAAACCAAGACAGTCTACCTCAGCCTGAAAAATCCAAGATGAGTCTTCTTCTATTCTGCCTTTCCACTTGACTAGATATTCTTTGTATTGCTTACCTCTAGTACTGCGTCCAACTCTATTGTCCAAGATGTCTTCTATTTTCTCCAGTTGTTGATTTGCTAACTAATTCTTCAAATCATCTCCAATGTTGTCACTTGATTCTCCTTCATGATACTGATATAGGTTTGCAATGTTGAATATAGGTGATATACTTAATGTCTTCGGTAGCTCCACTTCATATGCATTTCTTGAATCAAATTCCCTAAGTATCTTACATGGTCCAAACTTCTTCATCTTCAACTTGTTATATGTGCCTACTGGGAATCTCTCTTTTCTTAGATATACCATTACTTCATCTCCAACTAAAAATTCTTTATGTCTCCTCTTCTCATCTGCTTGCTCCTTATACTTGGTATTCATCCCCTCCAAATGCTTCTTAGCCTGATTATGTACTGTCTCCATATATATTGCAATTTCTTCTGCCTTTGTACTAATCTTGTTCTCCATACTGATGTCCCTCAATTATGCAACTCCTCTAGGTTTCATTCTGGTCACAATCTCAAAAGGTGTCTTCCCTATACTCCTATTCACTAAATTATTGTATGCAAACTCTGCTTGCAATAGAATTAGATCCCAATTTCATGTCTTCTCTCCTACCAAACATCTCAACAAGTTTCCCAAACTCCTATTTACCACTTCTATTTGTTCATCTATCTATGGATGAAATGTTGAACTAAACTTTAGGCCTGCCTTCATCTTCTTCCACAATGTCCTCTAAAAACATCCAATTAATCTTGTATCCTTGTCTGAAATTATACTCTTAGGTAATCCATGCAATCTCACAATCTCCTTGAGAAATAGGTCAACAACATGCACTACATCATTTGTCTTCTTGCAAGGTATGAAATGTGCTATCTTTGAAAATTTGTCCACCACTACAAATATAGAATCATGTCCTCTTTGTGTCTTCAACAATCCTAATATGAAATCCATGCTTATGTCTTCCCAAGGTCTCTTCGGTACTATCAAAGATTTGTACAAACCAATATTCTGACTACTCCCTTTTTCAACTTGACATACTCTACAACTCTACATAAACTTTCTTACATCCTTATATATTTGAGGCCAAAAGTAATGTTCAATTACCAAAGCCACTATCTTGTCAATTCCAAAATGTCATGCAAATCCACCACTATGTTTCTCCTTGATCAAATTATCTCATTGAACTTTGAGGTATACACAACTGATTTCCTTTGAACAATATATCCTCCTAAATGAAATAATCTAACCACTTACTTCTATATATCACAACAAGTTCCTTACATGCTTTCCACAGTTTTGGAAAATCAAGATCTTCTTCATACATATGCTTCAATTCTTCAAAACCTAATACTTCAACTCTCATCTCTGTCAGGAAATTCCTTCTCCTACTCAATGGATTTGCAACTTTGTTTGACTTCCCACTCTTATGCTTCAATACAAATGTGTAACTCTACATGAACTCTACCCATCTCATGTCTCTGATTCAACTTTCCTTGATTGTTCAAATGTTGTGAAGCTTGATGATCTGTATAAAACACAAATTCCTTAGGCAACAAGTAATGTCTCCACTTCTTCAAAGCTAGAATTATGACATAGAATTCTTGGTCATAAACTAAATATCTTCTCCTTGCATCATTCAACTTCTCACTGAAATATGCTACCGGTGTACCTTTCCGACTTAACATTGCTCCTATTGCATTTCCACTTGTATCACAATCTACTTGAAATACTTTGTTGAAATCTAGTAATGCTAACACTGGTTGCTCTGTCACTTTTTGTTTCAAGAATTCAAAACTTTTATTTTCTCCCGATGTCCACTTGAATTCCTTTCTGTCACCTCTCATTGTCTTTGTCATTGGTGTTTATACTGAACTAAAATTTCTAATGAACTTCCGGTAGAAACTAGCTAATCTATGAAATGAATGACTTCTCCAATGCTCTCAGGTGTTGGTCACTCAACAATTGCTCTAACTTTCTTAGGGTCCATCTTCAATCCTTCCACAGAAATCACAAATCCCAAGTATACCAACTCTTCCTTCATGGAACTAAACTTCTTGACGTTTATCAACAATTTCTCTTCTCTTAGTCTCTAAAATACTTGTCTAAAGTGCCACAAATTTTCTTCCTTTGTCTTACTAAAAATCAAAATATCATCCAAGTATACAATAACAAACTTACCCAAGAATTTCTTCAAAACCTCATTCATCAACCTCATGAAATTACTTGGTGCATTTGTTAATCCAAAAGGCATCACTAACCATTCATACAATCCTTCATTTCTCTTAAAAACAGTCTTTGATTCATCTCCTTCTCTGATCCTGATCTTATGGTACCCACTCTTCAAATCTATCTTTGTGAAATATTTTGCTCCACTCAAATAGACCATAATGTCATCCATCCTTGACAATAGAAATCTATACTTAACTGTGATCTTATTGATTGCTCTAGAGTCTGTAAACATCCTTCATTCTCCATATTTATTCGGTGCTAGCATTGCAGGTACTACATAAGGGCTTAAACTTTCTCTCATGAATCCTTTCCTCAACAATTCTTATGTCTGTCTATTCAGTTCTACATTCTCTACTGGTGTCATCTGGTGTGCTTCTTTGTTAGGCAAACTAGCTCTAGGTATAAGGTCCATATGATGACTAATACTCTAGATTGGTGGCAATCCTTCAGGTACATTGTTTGATATGATGTCTTCGTACTTTGTCAACAATTCAGTTATCTCCTTTGGCTATGATTCTTCAGTCTCTATACTTAAGGTTCCATGCTTTTTAGGGATCAAAGAAAAACACATATTCTCATGTCTCAATCCATCCAAAAATTTCCTTCCATCAACCAAATAGATTCTAACATTCCCACATACTTCACTCTTAGGTTCATCTTCCAAAGGTATCAAGGTGATTTTCTTTCCATTAGATACTATAGTGCAAGTATTCTTTCTTCCATCATGTATAGCTTTTCTATCATACTATCGTGTTCTCCCCAATAATATATGACATACATCCATCGGCATAATATCACACAATACTTCATCATGATAAGATCCAATATGAAATTTTACCAAGCATTGTTCACTCACCAGTACCTTGTGTTCATCCTGAATCCATGCTATCTTGTAGGACTTAGGGTGTTTTGATCTCTCTGGGTTTAGGTTAGTTACCATCTCCTCTGAAACTAAATTATTAGTACTACCACTATCAATGATAACCTTACAACATTTACCTCCTAAATTACATCTGGTCTGGAACAAACTTTTCCTCTATGGTGGTTCCTTAGTTGTCTCTACTTGAAATAGTGCTCTTCCCATGACTAATGATTCTACTTTCTCTATCTTTCCAACTGAATTAGGTGATCCAACAGGTTCTTCTTCTACATAAGTTGTTCTTGTACTATTTTATGTCTTTTTGCTTGTACTTCCTGATGACATTCAAATGCTCCATGTCCTTCACCTCCACACTTAAAATAAGTTCCTCTAAATGTTCTCTTATCAAACCCTCTTTCATCTTTCCTATACCCTTCACTCTAGTAAGAATTAGGATTCCCTTTGTAGTAGAAAGTTTTGTCATGTCTTCGCTATGAATTGCTATCTCTATCTTCCTTCTTGAATGGACTATCTTGTTGTGTTTTTCTCTACATATGATTTGTCTCCTCCAGAATATGTTCTACCTCTCTGAAATTTACCTCCTTTACCTCTCTGTCTTTTCTCGTGTTTCTTATTCAACTTGTCTTCCACTTTTAGGGAAAATTGATATGCTTCTTCTATTGTTGTCATCCTTACTAGATTCAACTCTTCTTGAATGTTCAACCTTAGTCCATTTATGTATCTTTTCACTTTCTCCTTTCTTGCTACACTATGTCCAATCCTTATGATCATCTTATGAAATTCTTTAGTATACTCCTTCATAGATTTCTCCTTTTGTTTCAAGTTTTGCAATCTCTTCAACAATTCCAACTCATAATTAGCAGGTATAAACTAATTTTTCAACTTTGTCACCATTCTATCTCATTTTGTAATTTTTCTTTTCCTCTTCTATTCCTATCCAACTAAACTTCTTTCCACCAAATAATAGCATGTCCTTTCAACTTAGTCTTCACAAATCTCACCTTCTCTGGATCTTCAATTTCTTCATATTCAAAGTATTCCTCCAAATCATTTATCCAATCAATCAATTCCTTTAGATTCAAATTTCTAGTGTAATATGGTACTTCCACTCTTAGTCTTTTTCCAGTCTTTGAAATAGATTTCAACATCATCACTTGATTTGATTCTTCTTCTTCTTCTAGGGTTTCTTCATTTTGATCAGCGGATTGAAATTCTTCATCATCACTTTCAACATCATGTCAAGGTATTAGTCCTCTTTTTCTATCTTCTTCTATAATATCTAGTCTAACCTTCATTATTTTCATCATTTCCATCATTTCATCCATTCTTCTAGTGCCTACAGTAGGTATCCTCCTCGGTGACATCTCTTTCTAGGATCTAGTGCAACTACCTCAAATTTGGTGATCTAACTACAAGGTAGCAATTGCCTCACACTCGATGATCTATTGACAAACATAACTAGACTACCCTAGGTCAGTAATCAGTTCACCACAAGATCTTATGGAATGCCTTTAAAACTTTGCTCCCAAAGGATTCAAAACTTTGCTCTGATACCACTTGGTGCAGTCACAGTCGGAGGGTTCACAGAATGAACTATTCAGGCTGTGCAGCAAGAGTAAACACAACAGAAACAACACAATTATAGAATGCAATGAATGATTCAAATGATCATTATATCATAGATTCAAAAATGCTTATATGTCGGCAACATGTGGGCTACAATCTAGGGCTCATAGACCTAAATTCTAATTACAACAGATATGCAAGATATGGCATTGAAGTGCCTATCTGAAAAGAATCTAACTATCTAACTTATGAAATCAACTAACTGACTTCCTAATACATCTTAGAGATCTATATATATCATCTCCAAGCTCAAAGGATCCTCTGCATTGGCCAAGGAAGGTTAAAAACTCTAATGAAGGAATGTAACATGTAGAAACAAATAGGTCAGGCCTAAACATCTGGTAATGCTCGGCAAATGCATGAATCAAGGTGTGGACCTCAAGGAAGGTCTATCTGATCCTTATGTGCCATGTATGATGTTCCATTTAGCTTTTCAAGTTACGAAAGTGCTCCACAAAATTTCTCCTTCAACTGACTATCTGTATGCTCTGCTCTATGAAATAGATGATCTTCTAATAGTAATAACTTTTAGTAGACAATTCCAAATGACTTGGAATTTGGATATGATGTTGTCTGGATGTTAAGTCCTACTCCATGAGCTCTAACATCAAAATGTGGCAAAATGCGGTATAAAATGTTGAAATTGTAACTAACTAAACTAGACTAAAAATGAAAGAAAAACAAGGATGCAAATGTTTTTGGTTGATGCAAGATTGCTATGCAACCTAGGATACTCCTGCATTAACAAGGACCCTGATGATGACTCACAATCCTTGTCATGTACATGTAAGTGTGAAATAACATCCTCTCAGTAGTAATTCTCTTGGTAGCATGTATTTTCTTCCTCCTTGTGTTGTTTCCCCTTTGTTGTTACTTTCTCTTTGCTTTCGACACTTTTGAACACTTGTCGATTTATTTTTCTTGTGCTTGTCACTTCATCCCTAAGCCTTGTATTCATCCATTTGTTGTGTTTTCACCTTCCCCCAGTGTTTTTCATCCATTCCCATCCGTAGAGGCCTTCTAGAGGTCCTCCCAAGCCATCTCTAGCTTTCAGTTTTCAGTTTGGGTCAATTAATCCAAATCCCCCCTATTATTTCTAGATCTCCCTTGGGAGATCCTACTTTTGGAAGTGGAGATTTATTTTTTGACCCTTATTTGACCTATTTCCAGAGGCACATCCCCTTCTTTTCTCCTCTTCTTCCATCGCCCACCCTACACTTTTACCTAGGTGTCCTCTTCTGAGGGTCTCCCATGGGTCACCCCTGAGCTTCCTAGGGTTTCCCCTAGGTGACCTTAATTGGTGAAAGGGGTGACCCCTGGGTGACCCTATTGTGCTTTCCAGTCAAAAGTTCACTTGAATTTTTGGCCCAAAATAGCTTTGTTTTCACATGTTTTTACTTCTATTTACATGGAATTTTGTGCCAAAGATAGAGTTAACTATTTCATGCATCCACCCATGCATATTTATCTTATTTTTATCTTTAGTTATCAACCATGTATTTCCATGCATTCTCTTTCTTCACTTCTTCTTGAGTGATAAGTTATAATTGGTTAGATCACTCCAATTTTAGCCCAGATCACTCTTGTGTCTTCTAAGTTAACTCTTCAATCAAATTGAGTTAACTCTCCATCCTCTCCACCTCTCATCACTTCTTCAAACTTATAAATACCCCCCTCCCTCAAGTAGAAAGGGAGGAAATTTCATTTGTGCACATAGTTCTTGTACGTTATTGCTCTCCAAATCAAGCATCCATATGTTCACACAAGACATTAGAGCCTTTTACTTTTATTTTTTGTCTCATCTAGCTTTTCTAAAAGCTCATTTTGCATCCATACTCTACTCACATCACAAGCCACAGTGCTCATCAAGCTCTCAATGAGCTCATTTCAAAGCTTCAAAAGATTATTTTGCTTCTCTTTTCTTATTATTGTCAAGAGGATCACCCCACTACCACAAGTGGATTAGAGGTTGTCATAAAAGGACTTCTGGGGGTAGTGGAGGCTCATGCATCTTCTTTTATTCTAGGTTCCTTCGTGCCTTTTATTTCATAGTAATTAGATAATCAAACTTTGCTCTTGGGAATAGTAAATACATGTTGCTTTTTCCTTGATAGGATAAGTAGATTTGCATTGTTAAATTAGTTTCCCTTTCAAAAGTTCATATATTAAAAGCAATTTCCCTTTCCTAGATTAAATTATTCCACTTATTTAGAAAATCAAACCAAAAACATAGCTCTTGTTTAGCCTCATGAATGTGCCTTGGACTTAGAGGTGAGTGGGTAAGGGAAATCCTTGACAAGATAGAGGAGATCCACCCTAGACAACAACAAGACCAACTGGTAATTCAACAACAATAGGAAAAATTCAGAGAACTTCAAATACAAGCAATCATCGAACAACATGAATGACAAAATCAACTTGAACAAAACATCAACGAAAACAACAGTCAACCCACACAATGTTGGAACATTAGAAACCCAAATAGAAGAACAGTAACTAGTGACCCTTTGGGTCATAGTTATTTTTACAACAATGGTCACAAAACACTGCATTCAAACAAACACATAACAAAGGCCCTAGGACTAGCCAACCACTCTCTATGAAGTCCATCTCTCCAATGAGCAAGACCACCCCCATGTCTCACCTCCTCTCAACTGGCTACTTCCATGAGAGCGAGAGTGGCATGGAAGTTCACCAAGAGGCAAGGGGAGAGGGTTCGTGTGCGCACCAAAGCTAACTCGACCACCCCCAGGCCATCGAGTCATGTTTTTGAGTGTACAGGTTCTAAGGAGGTTTTTTCTCATTTTTCATACCTACGAATTTGTGAGAGGTTAAACAACAACCATAATCTTGATCCCCTTATTGTAAGATTTTTGTCACCTATTCCCTCATGTAGTTTTGTCACCATTTCATTGCTATCTCTTTTTTCATCTTTCTTCTCCCTTCTCTTTAGCTTTGCTTCCAATAGTGTCTCTTTTGTTGTATCTTTCTTTTATAGTGTAGTTTCTTCTCATTTTACATTTATTTCATTATCCTGGTAGGCCATCATGGTAATGTGAGGCAACATAGGTAAAATCTCAAACTCAAACATCCAACTTTTTTTTAACTTACTTTAAGCTAATTGCTTATTAAAATGCACTTGAATTAGTTGTCAATTTTCATTTTGTAGGACTAGATGTAGGACAATGATAAAGGTAAGTGTAGATCTCACAACGCCATTTTTGGGAATAATACTTACTATGTAGACTATTATTCTTGAGGGGGCAAATATGTAAGCACTTAAAAGCATGAGCCAACATGGCAATTTGATAATGATTTGGCAATATAGCGCATGACCCTTGAAGGTGGCAATTATACTTCTCTCAATAGTTTCACACTTGATGACACATCCTCTAGCCTATTTATCCCCTTAACCATCTTCTCCAACCTCTTTAATAAGTTCCAAGACACTGTGTTTGTTAGAAAACCTTTTTATTGATCCTCAACTAGAGGGTTTTCTAAGGCACCTTAGGGTCACCTGGGTGACTTGTCCTTAAGTTGTAGGGTTTCTTGGGGAACCTTTCCTAGTAAAAGAGGTGAGCCTATTCCTGAAAGGGGCGACTTTGTCATCTTTTGGCATGTGTGATCTATTTTAGTTTCATCCAATTTACTTACATTTTCACTTCTGATTGGGATTTCTCTCTTGTCTAACTAAACCACCACTCCCCCCTAACTATTTCTACTCTCCCATCAAGCTTTTGTTCACTTCTAGTCATACCTCAATGATCTCTCAATCAATCTCTTGTTTTCTTTCCATCAACCTCTGTGATCTTCCAGTCAGATCTATAATTAGCCCCAACTTTGGTATTTCTTTCCAAGCTATAAATACCCCCTCCTCTCTTCTTTAAGTGGAGTTTTCTTATCCCATTTACATCCTTGTCATCCTTGTTAAGAGCTCTCATTCTTGTAGTAAATCACCTCTTGAGGATCAAGTTCATGCACTATAGCCCCCATTAGTATTTTCATACTCGTATATGACTTCACGAGCCATTTTTTTATACCAATATTCTAAGCTTCAAGCACACCAATTTCCCTCATATTTCTATTTTATTTCCTCTCATCAAGTAGAGAACCCTATTGTTGTAGACAAAAATGCAAAGCAAGCTAGATCTCTGAGAACATAAGCATGGCATCAACATCGATCTTTATTTACAAGTTATTTATTTTCCTTGAAAAGATATATTAGATTAGTAATTAGCAAACTCTCTTGCCCTTGGGAAAGTAAAACTATTATTTTCTCTTGGTTAGGTTGGTATTTCTTGCTTTACTAGACCTAGATTTCATTCTTTCTTTGATAGAGTAGATACATTTTCTTCCATTACATTAAACTACATTCAAAATTGAAACACAAAAAGATCAAAAACATAGGAAATTACAGTAGGAAAATCCATCCTAGATTCACATTCATAAAGAAATTTCATTTTAGCAAAGTAGTAATTCAATCAAATTTCAAAATTAGGAAAAATAAAAAAGAAAGTTGCATTCCTATAGAATTAGTTGCACTAGGAATTGCATAAACCATAAAACAACAAAAGGGAAATCCTTGAATTTCATGATGAGGCATACAACATTCAACATTAAACAAATAAAACAAGTCATCCTTCTTCCTCAATTCAATGTTCATGCTCAATGTGCCCTAGAATGAGAGAAGATTAGATTAAAGTGATTCTCAACAAAATTAGAGGAAACCTACCAATTTAGGAAAACCCTATACAAGAAACTATTTAGGAACAAACACAAATCCTATAATAGATAGAACAAAATATAGTAAGGATCCACATCTTAAGAATATTCTAAATTAAGGGTCAAATCATAGATCAACTTCATAAAGAAACAAGACAAGACTTATAAATTATAAGAGAGACAAGAGATGCCAATCTAAATTTATTGTAAGATTTGGTCTCTCAACTTTACCAACTAAACCTCAAACACCACAACAACCATCAACTTCACACACAAACAAACCATACAAACAACACAATTACCATCCATGACATTCTACTTTCCCATGAACATAACAACCCATCAGTCCCACCACCAATTAGTCCACTAGCCTTGCCATGAGAGGAGTGACTAGGCATACACCTCTAGCAAGGGTGAAGTTATATGTGTTGTGTCAAAGTTTGACTCACTTATGTTGTTCTTGGGTTGATTTTGAACAACACAATTTTGCTTTGACTTTCTAACATTCCAAAACCCTAGCCATAAAATAAATTGTTAGCTTTAATTTAGGTCAATGAAAATATAAAATTTTAGCCACACTAGGATGTACAAAATATGGATCTTTTTGAGCCTCCAATAAGATTATTTGCCTCAAATTTTTAGTTTCAAGAATGTAAATATAGCCCTAGGACCACAATAATTCATCCATATCAAATGAATAACCAAATTTGGCTAGTTCTTCACGTGAAAATTCATAAATTTCCAAGTAAAAAGGATCCTTTTTCTATTGCTCTAGGATCATTTTCCTTAAATCAAACTATAGTCTTGATATTGTAGCCAATTGTCAACATCTACTCAGTGCATCCACAACACAATTTTCTTGCCCTTGACATATGCAATTTCAATATCAAAGTCACACAACAACTCCAACCATCTATGTTGGTGTGAATTCAAAACTTCTTCATTTAAAATATAAATCAGACTACGATGGTCTATTTTTAAATTAAACCTTTTACCCATGAGGTAATGCTTCCATACTTGTAGAGCATGCATAGTGGCATCCAACTCTAAGTTATGGGCGGTATATTTCCTCTCATGGTCTTTAAGTAAATCTATGACTCATAAGCCAAAACTTGACCATTTTGGCTCAATACACATCCTAATCATTCTAAAGATGCATAAATCCACACCATGAAATGACCATTCAGGTCAAGTATTAGGAGTATAGTCACAACTGTGAGAAACATTTTTAGGTCACAAAAAACTACCTCATAGTGGGAGTCCATTTGAACTTTTTCCCCTTTCTTTGCAAGGAACTTATAGGAAAGGCAATCTCTACAAAATTCTTCATGAATCTATAGTTAGTAATAAATTACCAGACCCATGAAACTTCTGACCTCACGAATATTTCTTGGAGTTATTCACTGCATTATTCCTAGCATTCCCCTTTCTAATATTGCATGACCCAGATAATGAACTTCTAATTTGGAAAAAGTACACTTGGATAGTTTACCATAATGTTTATGCTCTCTTAAACTCTACAACACTAACCTAAGGTGTTGTTCATGTTATTTCTAATTTTTAGAATAAATCATAATGTCGTAGATAGAAATACCAAAATAAAATGATCCAGGTAATTCCTAAAAATATTGTTCATTAAATCATGAGGGTTGTAGGTGTATTAGTCAACCCAAAAGATAACACAATAAACTCATAATGACCATATACTAAAAGTAGTTTTGTGAATATATTCATCATTTATTCTTAGTTAATGGTATCTAGATCTTAGGTGAATTTTGGAAAACATGGTTGCCCCTCTCATTTGATCAAAAAGGATCATCTATATGAGAAAACATGTATTTATTCTTTATGGTGGCTTTGTTCAGCATTCTATAATCTTGACACAAGTACAATGTCCTATCATTTTTCTTAAAAAATATTACTATAGTACCCCAGGGTGAGACATTGGACCATTTTTCCAAGAGGTCATTTAGTTGAACTTTCAATTCATGCAAATATGAAGTATTCATTATATAAGGTACTTTAAAAATAGGCGTAAAAGTAGGCATGATTTCAATTAAAAAATTAAATTCCCTTCTTGGTGGTAAACAATGAAGTTCTTAAAGAAACACATGCAAAAATTCATACAAAATAAGATGAAACAATGTTGCATTTTCCTCAATTCCTTCCACATCATCGAAGCAAGCAACAAATAAAGCATAACCTTTCCTTGCTATATTTTTTAGTTCCATCGCATAAAGAGTCCTTATTCTTTAATTTGCCTTTAGTCCTTATAGAACTATAGGATTTCCAAAATCATCTAAGTAATAAATTTGTTTGTCTTTATAGTTGATCTTGGATGCATGTTGCTACAACCAATCCACGCCTAAAATTAGGTCATAAGGCCTAATAGGAAAAAATGAAACATCTACCAAAGTTTCAATGAAGTCTAATTTTAGACTTAACCTTGAAATAGCCTCAATGATATGGTATCTTTTCTAGTTCCCAATTCAACATTACCCCCCTTAGGTAAGGATTAAAATAGATGGTACCACTCGAATCAACCAAAATCAAGATAGGTAGATCATTTAGTTTACCTAATATCTCTAACAAAGACATCTAGATATCCCTTGGTTAGTTGTCAATAGATACATAAATCTTCTTACTAAGCCCCTTATTTTTTCATGGTTTTGGGCATTCTCAAGAGAAATAAATCTTGTGTTAGAACACAAGCAATCTACTGAGAGGGGGTGAATCATTAGATCAATAAAACTTAAAACTTCAAGCCTATAGAATGCAAATCAAATTAACTTTCAATGCAATAAAACCAACAACAAGAAATCATGAACACATGAACACCAGATATACATGGAAAACACAATATGGGAAAAACCATGGTGAGAAAATGCTGCTAGGATCTACCGTTCTAATCCAACCTCACAAATGAAACCATTGATTACAATGTTTAAGAGCACCAACTCTAAGAAGTCACCAAACCCCTAATTTAAGAGCACCAACTCTAAGGAGAATACAATCCCCTAATCTAAGCACCAACTTAGTCCAAAGGAGGCACTGACCTCACTGAATCTTTACATATTCAAATATGCAGCCATTTGGTTCTTCATAAACCTCAAATTTATCTATTCAATTTGTATACATGCTTCTCCTCTCACTCTACTCACCCAGACTCTCTCTACTCTAAATTCTTCTCACGCCTACATCATCAATCCATCTCTTATGCATACATCATTTCTGCGCATAGAACTCTATATTTATTCTATTAAAATCACTTTTAGTATACAACTATCTTTTCATACACTCACACATCTGCATGTGTGCACTCTAATCTTTCTGCATGTTTAAAACTCTTGCTTTTCTACACTCTAGCTTTTCTATACATCTAGAAAAAACAACTATGCATGTATCTTTCTGCATGCAATCATTTTGTTTAACTATTAGTTATCCATCGTTATCACTGTCATCCATGCATTCACTGTTATTGCCAGCTAATTTGATTTACACACCAAACACTACAACATGTTTAAAACATTTTATTTAACCATCCTCTTTCATTGAATTTGTCATTTCTTGAACCTTTGGCTTTTAGCCCTTTATCAGTGATTTTCAACTTTTGAGAACTTTGCCTTTGTCTTCTTCTTATCAGCAAAAATCCCATTCTTCAAACTTAACCTTATCACCTTTTGCCTCTATTAGCAAATTCTCATATTTTCGATCTATGGTCTCTTTTATTTTCTTTATCGGCAAAAACATTCTATTTCGAACTTTACTTTTATCCCCTTTTGCCATGATCAACAAAAGTTCATTTCTTCAAACTCTGCCTTTTTGTTTTCTTAATTGACAATTTCTCATTTTTCCAAACTTTAGTCTCTTATCCCTTTATCGGTGATTTATGGAGATCTCAAAATAATCTTTATTTGTTGGTGAAACAAGCTTTATACACACCATCACTTTTATCACCTTTATCGGCAAAGTCACTTTTTTCTGAACCATCACCTATGATGGCTTTGTTAGTAAATATCAACTTTCATGAACCATGGCTTATGTCTTCCTTATCAATGAAGTCTGACTTTTGAAAACTTAGCCCTTCATTCTATGCTATTGGCTTGTCATCAAATCTTGAAAACTAAGAATTAGTTCCAAAATTCAAAATGTTGTCGATACATAGTCTTCACCTTATCAATTTTCCTTTGTCGATGATTCCCTAAGATCCTGAACTAGCCTTTCTATGCTAAAGTATAAAGGCTTAGTTATCAATAAAGGCATTGTGACAAGGCATTATTTTTTCCCTTAGTTGGCAAAAAGTTTGGTTTGAAAACTAGCAAGTTCACCAGTTCTGAAATTTGTCGATTCGCCGACAAAAGAGAGAGGAAGTGCCCTCATTGAAGACTTTGAAGATCCCAGAACAAGGTGATGAATGAGTAATTGACACAATGACCCAATAAACAATTCAAAAATTCTTTAACAAAATAAAAAACCACATCAACATTTGAATTTTCAATATAATGAATAATCAAACAATCATTCAATAATGTCATAGTCATAACAACTAATAACTAAAATAAGTTCTTTGACCTATATTGAATGATAGGTGAGAACTATTTCTATTATTTTGATAACTATCTAAATCCACTAAACTAAAATTACAAAGTAGATCTTATAGTTAACCACACTATTTCCTAAGCAATAGGAATGACCAAATTAGAATATGCTCGACCCATGCAATACACCATGCACATGTTCAAAAAGAGGAATGCTAGACACTTGAAATAATCTCATCATAGTTTAAGTAATCATCAAGACATTACTCAATTTTTCCTCTATAATTAATTGAATAAATCTCACTTATTTGATTAATTATCCCCATTTTCCTTCCAAAATTATATTAAATAATTTTTTATTATTTAATTAATAAAATCATTATTCATCACTATTCACCTGTACATTAATTAAATAAATTAGGACTATTTAATTTAATTAATTAATCTTTCAGCTATAGTCCAACTTTAGGTAACTAAATTCAAATGTTTATTTATCTAAATTTATCTCAGCCCATCCCAAAAATTAAATAAATTCAAATATTTATTTAATTCCCTATTTTGTCCACTTTTTATTAGTTGTCAAAATTAAATCATTAACCTTCCATAATCATTTGCACATTCCAAAACATGATTAATCAAGGTAAATCTTGCACAAGTCCCAAATGTGTACATGGGGTCAAAGGTATGGCTTGATTTGTACATGATTGGTACTTTGGGAATGGACAAGATCTTCACATACCTCCAAAAATATACTTTTCAATCTCCCACCATCCACTTTGTCCAAGGCAAATCTCCACCCTTGATTCCCCTTGAATATTGGAGCTCCCTTTAACCACCATTCACATGGTGCCACTTGGAGGCTTCTCATGACTCCCATCCTCTCAATCAATCTCAGTCCTTGATCACTCAAGGCAATCCTAGCCCTCCATCCACTCACTCAAAAATCTATAAATATCACCCTCCACAAGCCATTTTCATATACAACTTCAATGTAATGTTATGCTACTAATTTGAGCACCAACATAGTAATCCACTCTCATCACAATTAGTCTCGGAGCACAGCCTTTGTGGCTTGGTGCAACAAGGAGACTTGTGGGTGAGAATTATGTTTATTTCCCCTCATATTAGCTAGTTTCCTTAGGCTTAATCTTGAGGTTTCTTGTAGTTGTGAATAGAATAGGTTGGACTTACTTTAAATTGTTCTTGTATGTCCACTTTTACATGTACATAAGAATGACTACTTTATATGTTTAAATCACAAAATATGACTTATAAACTAGATAATTATTCCATAATAACTTCTACCAACCTTTTCTAGAATAACTCATATAGTCCTTAGATAATGTTTTAGTCACCTTGAATATTCAAATCTCATATATATGAAGGTATTTTATGCATACCAATAACAAAACACAGTTTCCATACTATGTTCTCACCATTATCAACACTAACTCAATACTATTCATAGTCAGCTTTTCATTCTTGGAAAACTCCTCCACATCACACTAAAAATTAAACAATAGGAAACCCATGACAATAGTCACAACTATCAACCCTTTAACACATAACCCATCACAATAGTCACAACCAACAACCCTTTAATATACAACCTATGATAGCCAAGTATTCAAAGCTAAAACTCATTAACATACTTCCCATGACATTCATGTATTCACAGACAAAACTCATTAGCTTACTTATCATGATAGTCATGTATTCATAGACAAGACAAGCATGTAGCTACTGGCTATTATCAAGGATTCTTAGCTAAATCAATGATAATTAGGTTTTCACAAACCCATACCCAAAAATCAATACACAATCAACCATGCAAATAAATACAAACCATTCAAGTTAACTACTTATCAAACAAAAATATGAATGAACAAGAAAACTAGGGTAACCTTTCAATGTGTTTTAACAACCAACACAAATAAATACTACATGAAGCCATATAGGTTGGTGCCTAAGTTAACCATTTCAAGAATCAAAACCCACTAAGATTAACATATAAACATAATAAACCTAGATCATTTTTTATTCAACTAAAGAGGTTAAAGTAATGAGTATTATTAGTCACCAATGAACAATAGGCTAGAAAATGCACTGAAGAAATATGAGAGCAATGCAACATGCTATCCTTTTTTCTTGCAAATTTTCTTCTTCCTCTTAATATCCTCATTTTCTAAATTCTTTCCAGAAATACCAAAACTAACCATTTATCTTCAAGATTCTTGGAGGTTCTCCATACAAAATTGTGTAAAAATGTACATAACCATATCCTTCAGCTCTCAATAGACAAAAAGGCATAATGACAAAAAAATCCCACTAACACCACCAATGAAATTGACAAGACAATAGTCAATGCTATACTCCCTAAGGACCATTGGTCTAAGTTACTAACTCATTGTAGGAGTGACTAACTACAAGGGATCTCAGTCCCTAAGGGTTGCATTAACTCATTTCAACTACCAAAATCCTTCATGGGATTTTCCCATGGCTTTACAATTAAAAACATGGCTAGGAAATATAGTCCCCACAACCCTCGCAACATTTTTGCAACATGATATATATAAGAATAAGATAACATTTTAATTTATCATATATATATATATATATATATATATATATATATATATATATATATATATATATAATAATAATTATGACATATATATAGGATAACATTTTACTATATACATATTCTATAACTCAAATGTTAATAAGAAATTTAATAAACCTCTATAGAAATGTATAATGAAACACTACAATCGAAACTCCAACTATAAAATTTATGACAAAAAAGCAATGACAATGTAATTGACCACACAACACATTTGAATATGAAGTTATAATAGAAAAGTAACAACATAAATACAAAAGAACAAGAAAATGGCAATTCTCCAGTCAATTACTCTGATGAAGAGGGTAAACTAGAAACACACAACAACAAAAATTGCACATAGAAAATAGAACTTTCTTTTATTGATTTGGACAAATTATTACATTACAGAAGCTTACATACAATCAGAGGAATCAACCCTCCACAGGTTGCAACACATTACAGCTTCCTCTCACAAGACTCTAGAATCATCTGCCATCTGTAACCCCAAATTTGCTAGGGTTTCTATTTTCCCACCTATTCTTGACTCTACACTTTTCCCCTTAACTCTACTACTGCCTAGGGTTCCCAAAATGGTTATTAATAGCCTTTTTGGTGGCCAACAACCTAATTTCAAAATTTGCTTCTCCCTCCAAAAATAGGTCAACTTCTGAGAGCCATAACTTTTGATCCAGGTGTCTGATTGAGGAACTGTTTTATGCGTTAGAAAGCTCGCAGAGTGCTCTATCGGCTAAGAATCCGCTCTGCCAGTTTTGGCCATTTTTAGCCCATACGGGGCTATTTAGTTCCTTAAACCTAAGTTTGAATAATTTTCAGGCATTTTTTGAGAAACTAAAACTTTAATATCTTTTAGCTCACAAATGATCTTTGTGTGATTCCTTTGCCAAAGGTCTTATTTTCTAGTTATGGATCTTCCTATAAATTTTCACTTCATTCTATGCCCAAATGCAAACTTTCTAAAAATAGCAGGTTTCTATTTTTAGTAGTTTGGAAAAATTGAAAGTTCTACATCATTATTCAAGTGATTATGGAACCAGAACCACAAATTTTGAAAAGAAATGGAAAGAACATCAACAATTTTGAAACACATCTTTGTTTTTGGGTGATGCAAGATTGCCCTTACACCACTGGATGCTCCTGCATCAGACACCCAGGGTAATTTGAGAAGTGACCCTGTCACGTCTCCAGTGTTTGTGTTAGGAAAACCCAAATGGTCAACCTTTGCCTTAAACAACCAAGAAGAATCTTCAATAGGCCTTCCTTTCCATTTCACTAGGTATTCTTAATATTGCCTGTTCCAAGTACTTCTTCCCACATGGCTATCCAAGATCTCTTCTATCTCCTCTGTTGAAGTAGATGCCAGAATACTCCACTATTCTTCTGTTGGTCCATCCTTTGTTCCACCTTCATGATATTCTGATAAATTAGCAATGTTGAAAATAGAGGAAATGTTGATCTCACTAGGCAGCTCTACCTCATATGGATTTCTTGAATCATGTTTCTTCAAAATTCTGCATGGTCCAAATTTCTTCATTTTCATCTTATTGTATGTTCCAATTGGGAACCTTTATTTTCTCAACTGAACCATGACTTCATCTCCTACCTAGAATTCCTTATATCTCCTCTTCTGATTTGCCTTAGCCTTATACTGAATATTCATCTTATTAATGTGCTTCTTCACCTCTTCGTGCAAATTCTTTATGTGTTCTGCAAAGTCTTCAACCTCGGCACTTGTCTTTTCTCCTTTGTCCAGATTCCTTAATTCTGAAGCATTTCTTGGACTATTCCCATATACAATCTAGAATGGTGATTTACTAGTACTCCTATTGACAAAATTGTTGTAAGCAAATTTTGGCTGTGGTAAAATCAAATCCCATCCCTTGGGCTTATCTCCTACTAAGCATTGTAGCAGGTTTCAATCTATCCATCAGTTTCTGGATGGTGTCTAGAATTGAACTTCAAATCTATCTTCAACTTCTTCCACAATGTCCTCCAAAAATAACCAACAAACTGGGTATCTTGATCTGAAACTATGCTCTTTGGTTGACCATGTAATCTCACCACCTCCCTGAAAAATAACTCTGCAATATGAACATCACCATTAGTCTTCTTGCACGGAATAAAATGTACCATCTTTGAGAATCTGTCCACCACCACAAAAATGGAATCATGTCCTCTCTATGTCCTTGGTAAACCAAGAACAAAATCCATACTAATATCATCCCATGGCTTCTCTAGTACAGGTAGTGGCTGATATAGACCTGTATTCTGACTTGTTCCTTTCACCATCTGACATACCCTACAACTCTGCACAAATTTCCTCACATCCTGCTGCAACTATGGCCAATAATAATTTTCACCAACAATAGCAAGTCTTATCTCGACCAAAGTGTCCAACTAATCTCCCACTATGCTTCTCCTTAATCAGGTTCTCTCTCATGGAACTCCTTGGAATGCACAACTGGCTTCCTCTAAACAACATGCCATATTTTGTGTTGTCCAAAGTAATAGGTTCCAAACAAGCTTTCCAAGCCTCTATAAAATCTAGATCTTCAAGATACAAACTTTTGAGCTCATCAAACCCAACAACCTCTATCTTCATTTTTGTCAACAAATTCTGCCTTCTGCTCAAGGCATCTATAATTCTATTGGACTTCCCACTCCTGTGCTTCAAAACAAAAGTATAAATCTGCAAAAACTCAACCCATTTTAAGTGCCTCTAGTTCAACTTTCCTTAACTATTAAGATACTGCAAAGCCTGATGATCAGTATATAAAACAAACTCCTTTGGCAAAAAATAATGTCTCCATTTCTTCAAGGTTTAAACTATGGCATAAAACTCCTAATCATAAATAGAATACTTTTTCTTGGCATCATTAATCTTCTCACTAAAATAGGCAATGGGCTTACCTTCTTGGCTCAAAATAGCTCCTATACCACTACCACTAGCATCACAATCTACCTGAAATGCATTATTGAAATCTGGAAGTGCCAAAATAGGTTGTTCTACGACTTTCTGCTTTAATGTATCAAAGCTCTTATCTGCTTCTTTAGTCCATCTAAAATCTTTTCTATCCCCTCTCATTATCTCAATTAGAGATGCACAAATTCTACTAAAATTCCTAATAAACTTTCTTGTAAAAACTTACCAAACCATGAAAAGATCTTACGTCAGAAGCACTCCTCAGTGTAGGCAATTCAATGATAGCCCTCACCTTCTCTGGGTCTATCTTAAGACCTTTCTCTGAGACAACAAATCCCAGGTATACCAACTCCTTCTTTGCAAAACTACATTTCTTCATATTAATCAACAACTTCTCCTCCCTCAGCTTCTCTAAAACTCTTCTGATATGAATCAGATGCTCATCCCAAGTCTTACTAAAAATCAAAATATCATCTAAATAAACAATAACAAAACTTCCCAAAAATTCTTTCAGTACCTCATTCATGAGCTGCATGAATGTTATGATGCCCTGTCATGTAACTCTAGAGTGTTAACTAACAAGAGAAAAATCTAACATAAATATTTTTTTTTGGAGCAAATAAATGCATTATACAGAAGATAACCTTACATTATTGACTACATTTATCAAGTTGTGCAACTAACAGCTCTAGGGAACATAACTTCATCAAATAGTCATGAAACCATAATAATACAAGTGAAATATATTATAATAAAATAGGAGAGAATTTACATTTTTCATTTGTAGAAATAAATTATTACAAAGGTTTCAATACAAGATTACATGACCGATCACGTCAGTTTACAATATATATAACAATACAACTCTGAAATTATAATATAACTCTTGTAGAAGCAAGTACAAGTCTAGAATTAGAAAATCATCTGTAGTGGTCACCAATCAAGTCGACCAAAAAAACTAATGGATTAAGCTCTTCCACCCAACCATGTGGAACCTTGAGGTCCACCCCTCCAAGATAGGAGATAACATTGAGGTTCCTCTAAGTCAAAGGATACAATCAAGTAGATACAGACTTGACATAGACATCTTAGATCATCGAGACTACACAAATCAACAAGACAAGTCAAATCATCAAGACAAGTCAAATCACAAAAAGTTAAATCTTCAAGACAAGTCAAATCATCAAGACAAGTCAAATCATCAAGACAATACTCCAAAGGCTACAACAAAGAATTAAGAGGAAGTAGCTAAGCTACAGTAGGGAGAGTGTCATCGCATGGTCCTAGCATGGGTTATCTAGGCTATCTCTCACTAGAAACCGGCCCCCATCTATGGTTATCTTAGCGACCTCTCTATAGGCACCGGCCCCATAGGGTGACACATGCAAAGCTGACACATCCTATCATGGAGACAAGGAGGTTGACCTTGCCAACCAGGCCTTCTCATCCCATCCTTATCCTGTGAGAGCACTCAAGGCATAGGTGAGGCATCACAGTTATCTAGTTATGTGAATTACTACCCAACCCACCTAGTTAAATTATTAAGTTATCACTTGATTACAACTTCCATGGGGTTATCTAGGTAGCCACTTTGGGCACTGGCCCCACCATGGAAGCCACTCTCCTACATGCAAATAGCGACCCCTAACCAACATCCAAAAACCACTCAAATAACATGCATGGATTAGGCACTGATAGGCATCTCTCTTTTGCAACTCAATACATAGAAAATTTCAAATCTAAAACCTCAATTCACCAAACTTTCCCCATTCCACTTCAAATTCCCAAATCAAATAAGACATTTAACAAGAATGACACAATAATAAACTAGAACCTAAGTAGCCTAGTCTCTGGAGTCAGGTAAATTGAACATAATACAAAACCATTTCCTGATATAGCCATCAAGGTTTAAACGACCTGACATATTATAACCATGATCTCCATTAAAACAATATGACTAAGGATAGTACAATAACTAATTTCTTCCTTACTACTTGTTGACACAAATAGACAAAAGACCAAACAATACATCTAACTTAAACTAAAATGCAACAACTTCGAATAATTTTAACAACGAAACACTATAAAGTTTTATCTCAATATTTAATACTAACATTACCATAAAAATCTATTTCACATAAAAAAAATCCTAATTCATTCATTTAATAATTGTTTAATACTAGCCTTACCATAATACTCTACTTGTAAACTTCTGGTAGGTAAGATTTAATACTATTTCAGGAGCTTAATACTAAGTATATCCAAAAAAATTATTTTAACTAACAATTCAAAACTAATTAAGCAAATTATATTTGTTGGTTGCCGTTGCACCAAAAGATCAACCTCTTAATGCCCAATACAACCACTTGACTTAACAAGCACGAGAGGTGGTTAAGCCCTTGTCACAAACCATCGCAGCGCAGTGCTGGACAAGAAGACAAAGGGTCACACCTTACAACAATCCCCCCCAGCACAAGCGCAGGATTTGAACCCATGACCTCAGCTCTGATACCAACTGTTAGACCTAAGGCACACAACTGAGAGGGGGGGTGAATTAGTTGTACAAAAACTTGCTTCTACTTCAAACACTTGATTCTTCTTTGTTATTTAATAGCATATCAATTAACCATTCATGAAAGCATAAAGCATAAACACCGGAGTAGATAAACATCAACACATTAGACACCAAGATTTTGACATGGAAAACCCAATCAAGGGAAAAACCATGGGGTGATTAACCCAAGGATCATTCTCTGTTAGAAGAATAAGAAAAATAGATGGCACATGCCAATTAGGGCTCACTGCCTGAGCACACTACTCACCAGGAGGAACACTGCCTACAAGAGACACACTGTCTACAAGATAACAAGTATTACAAACTTGAACTAGAGTTTGACATCTTTACCATGTCTAGATCAGTTCCATTTAAGCCCGAGACACTCCTGCTCTGCCCTTCACTCTTTCGCTATACCACACTCATCCGCTCCATGAAACACATCAAAATGAATTCACAAACCTTTATTTATACAAGGCATCGACTTAGGAACAATCATCTAAGTCGGCAATCATCCACAAGAACATTCACAAGATGAATAACTCATCCAGTCGGCTAGCCTGAACAAGAACATCTTCATCCGAAAGTATATCTTCAATTTTGGGCTCTAACACTAATGCGGATTGAAAACACAACCTCAACATGATCCAAGAACCTTCATAGGCTTGCCTGTAAGACCAGGTACATCCGCACTTCCTCTACTTACTAGAATTCTTCTCTTCATCATCCAGAACTTCAAGAACACAGTCTATCGCTATTGTCACAATCCCAAAGGTGCTTCTGGACCTCCAAACCATGAACAAATAGAGATGACACATCACAAGGACATCCCAAACACTCCTTCCAATTCACAGAATAGGAAAATGCACTTTCAGATCTCACCGGACCTTTTTGTAACACTCTGTCACTCCAGAGCATCTCCCAAAACCGGTTCTACTTGATCGATCACAACTTCTTCATATCTTCATGTGGACCTCTGAAATATTAACTGGAGCATCTCAAGACTCATATCTACAAACCCTTTGAACCACATCCTCTGATCTTCATCTTATCTTGGACTTTTACCTTAATGTCATCATTGTTCTGTACTGTTCCTAATTGAGACTAATTTTCTCAATATCCTCAGCACACAGCTCATCCAATCCTTCTCATCAATGCAATATGAGTATGTTGACATCAATGACAATACTGGTAAACCTTATAATTACAACAATCTCCCCCTTTGTCATTGATGGCAACATATGATGTGAAAAACCATCAAGACAAGAACTTCTCCTTTTTGTCATAGCTCCCCCTATCAGCAACAACTCTTCACATGTCTTCTCTTTCTTTACTGCTCCCACTTTGATCAACAACCACTTGTTTTTCACTTGTCTTCTCTCCCCCTTTGACATCAATGGAAAAGGGCTCATACTTGCAATTTCAACACATCAGAATCATACCAGCTATTCCCCCTGAGTAGCAGCTCCCCATCATCAATCCAGATCACAAGATATGACTGTGATATCCACCGGACTGATGCACATCAGTGCATCCTAGTTCATCACCGGAGGGGCAATAACCCCTAACTTCTCCCTGAGAAACTCAAAAGAGTCCTTGGGAAGAGGTTTAGTAAAGATATCTACAATCTAATCCTTAGAGGGCACAAACTCTAGTCTAACTTCACCTTTGTTCACTTGCTCTCTCAGAAAGTGAAACTTAATAGATATATGCTTAGTCTTAGAGTGCAACACCGGATTCTTAGAAATATTTATTGCACTTGAATTATCATAGAAAATTGTGATAGGCTCCTCATACTCTACTTTAATATCTCTTAGCATCTGCTTCATCCATAAAACTTGAGTGCAACTACATGCTGCTGCAATGTATTCTACTTCAGTTGTAGACAGAGATATTGCATCTTGTTTCTTGCTTAGCCAAGAAACCAATCTCTTTCCCAAAAAGAATGATCCACCACTGGTACTCTTCCGGTCATCCACATCTCCTGCCCAATCTGCATCTGTGTAAGCATGAAGAGAGAAATCATGATCTCTAGGATACCACAAACCATACTCCACTGTCCCTTTTAGATATCTAAAAATTCTCTTGATTTCCTTGACATGAGATTCTCTGGGATCAGCCTAGAATCTAGCAACAAGACCAACAACTTACATAATATCCGGTCTAGTTTGAGTGACATACAACAATCCACCAATCATTGATCTGTACTTTGTCTGGTCTGCCTTAGGAGAGTCATCATCTTTGCTCAACTTGCATCCAGTTGCCATGGGAGTATTCATTGGCTTTGAATCTTCCATCCCAAATTTCCTCAACATTTCTTTCACATATTTGGTCTGAGAAATGAAGATCCCATTCTTTGTTTGAGTAATTTGCAGACCCAAGAAGAAATTCATTTCACCAAGCATAGACATCTCAAACTCACTTTTCATCTAATTTGCAAAAGTTTTACACATACTATCTCTTCCTCCAAAAATGATATCATCCACAAACACTTCAACAATCAAAATGTTTTCATGATCAATTTTGAAATACAAATTACTGTCAGCAGTACCTTTGTTGAAACCAATCTTCAAAAGATGTTTATCCATTCTTTCATACCAAGCTCTTGGGGCTTGCTTCAATCCATATAGTGCCTTTTTCAACTTGCAGACCATATCACCA
This sequence comes from Cunninghamia lanceolata, assembly GCA_027924645.1. Taxonomy (NCBI): domain Eukaryota; kingdom Viridiplantae; phylum Streptophyta; class Pinopsida; order Cupressales; family Cupressaceae; genus Cunninghamia; species Cunninghamia lanceolata. The sequence continues at coordinate 6,998,275 of BSBN01000739.1, forward strand.
TGATCAGACAATTGAAATCCATCTGGTTGCTCAATGTATACTTCTTCTTCCAAATCACCATTTAGGAAGGCAGACTTAACATCCATCTAATATACCTTGAAGTCTTTGAAGGCAACAAATGCAAGAAATAATCTGATAGCTTTAATTCTTGCCACTGAAGCAAAGGTTTCTTCAAAATCAATTCCTTCTATTTGAGAGTAGCCTTTGCAGACCATTCTGGCTTTGTTTCTGATTACTTCACCAACTTCATTTAGTTTGTTCTAGAAGACCCATTTGGTTCCAATCACATTCTTGTTTCTAGGTTTGGGAACAAGATCCCAAGTGTGATTTTTCTCAATTTGCATCATCTCTTCCTCCATTGCCTTAGTCCAATTTTCATCATTGCAGGCTTCATTTACTGTCTTAGGTTCAATCTTTGAAATTAGACAATACTCATCTGAATTTTGAGCAATTCTCCTCCTTGTTTGCACTCCTTTGCTTTTGTCACCTATGATTTGATCTTCAGAGTAGTTTAGAGTTACATACCTTGGAACTTTGGGAGTTTCTTGCACCTCTAACTCTTGACCAATTTCATTGACACTTATCTCTTCTTCCTGTCTTACTGGATCAACTTGACTTTGTTTCTCAGAAGAGGCTTGGATACTTTAAATCTAAACACCATTCTGATCATCTCCATCATACTCATGAATTCTTGAGGGCTTCTCAATTGCTTCATCAACCTTTACATTTGTACTTTCTATCATCTTTCTCAGTCTCTTGTTGTAACACTGGTATGCTTTGCTTTGAGTGGAGTAACCCAAGAAAAATCCTTCATCACTTCTAGCGTCAAACTTTTGTAGATCTTCATCTCTTTTAATGTAACATTTGCTACCAAATACTTTGAAATATCTCACAGTAGGATTGATGCCAAACCACAGTTCATAAGGAGTCTTACCAGTATTGCTTCTGATTTGAACTCGATTTAGAGTATAGACTGCAGTGCTGATAGCTTCTCTCCAAAACATCTGGGGAACATTTGCTTCCATCATCATTATCTTGGATGCTTCCTGGATGGTCCGATTCTTTCTCTCTACTACTCCATTCTACTGTGGAGTCCTAGGAGTAGACAACTGTCTCTTTATACCATGCTTCTCACAAAAGTCTATGAATTCACTAGATGTGAATTCACCACCTCTATCAGACCTCAGACATTTCAGTTTTAATCTAATTTGATTCTCTACCAAAGCCTTGAATATTTTGAACTTCTCAAAAGCTTATGATTTCTCTTTCGAGAAGGTAACCCACATCATCTGGGAATGGTCATCAATCAGTAACATGAAATATCTATCACCTTGCATACTCTTGATTCTTGTCGGACCACATAGATCAGTATGAACTAGTTCCAATAATCCAGTAGAGGACTAATTCTTGCTTTTGAATGAGACTCTACTTTGTTTACCTAGCTGACATTCTTTGCACAAGCTATTTGTAGGTTTTACCAATTTAGGAAGATCTCTTATAGCCTGAGTATTGCTTATCTTGATGATGTTATCAAAATTTACATGACACATCCTTTTATGCCATAACCAACTCTGATCAACTTGAACAAACAAACAACTTTTATTAGAACCAACTAGATGGAAGATATTACCTTTTGTTTGAGTACCAGATGCAATCTCAGTTTTAGTGTTTTCAAAGATCCTGCATCTTCCATTTTTGAACCGGAGATCATAACCTTTGTCTACAAATTGTCCAACACTGAGAAGATTGTGCTTTAATCCTTCAACATACAGTACATTACCATTTTTGCTCTTTCCATCAAAAGAAATAGTTCCCCTACCTCTGATTCTACCAGCAGAATTATCACCAAACTTTACCATTCCTCCTTCATACCTTTCCAAGTCTAGGAACTTGTTTTTGTCACCTGTCATATGGTGAGAGCATCCACTGTCAATAACCCAATCATCCTTTTCTTCAACTTATGTAGCCAAAGCTCTTTCTACAACCTTATGATTGACAAATTCAGGGGATATTGGTTCTTCTTCCTTGATGGCAATAAACACCCATTCATTTCCGGATTTGTTTCCTATTTTTGATTCATCATCTATTACTCCTTCATTATCATCTTCTTCATGAACATAATAACAATTCTTTTGGAACCTTTGTCTGTTAGAATTTGACCTTGCAGATCTTTCCGAACATCTTGAAGCAAAATGACCAATCTTATTGTAGTTAAAGAACTTAAAGCGTAATTTTCCTTCATACTTATCGGATCCTCTTGGCAGTCTCTTTGCAATGAGGGCTTCAAGTTGAGCTATTTCTGCTTCTTTCTCTTCCATGTCTCTTCTTGCTTGATCATTCCATGACAGCTTCCTTGAAGAATTTTCTCCCAGATCAAATCTTTGTTTGCCTTTCACATAGGCACTAGCTTTGAATGCAGATTCAGTCTTGGGGGGATCATCTCCAAACTCAATCATTTCAAATGCAGCCAGTTTGCCAGCCAATTGCTCTCTTGTGATAGTTGTATGGGCTCTGAATTCATCAATGGCAGCAACCTTGATTTTGTAGGCGACAAGAAGGGATCTGAGAATTTTACAAACAATCTCATTTTCATCCAGAACTCCACCAGCATTCCTAATTCCACACACTATCTCATTTACTCTTGGCATAAAGGTAGTGATATTTTCATCATCTCTCATCTTCAATCTTTCAAACTTCCCTTTAAGACTTTACAACCTTGCACTCTTGACAAACTCATCTCCTTCATGCAGAAGTTCCAGTTTGATCCAGATCTCATAGGCAGTTGGCAGATCAATAACATTTGAGAGCTTTGAGTCAGTTAAAGTGCTTAGAAGAGCTTCTCTGGTCTACAGATTGTTTTCAGTATCTGTGAGTTCATTTAGGGTTGTCGGACAACCCTGTGGAGGTACATATGCTTTTGTGATCATGGATAAGTATGCCTTTCCCATACACTCCAAGTGACATCTCATGCGACCTTTCCAAAGAGAGAAGTTGGTTCCATCAAACTTCAGACTATCCTTTTTGTATGACAACATCATGGATCTCCTCAAGCGGTTAAGCTCCTTTTAGAGCAACCTAGATCTGATACCAATTGTTGGTTGCTGTTGTACCAAAAGATCGACCTCTTAATGCCCGATACAACCACTTGACTTAACAAGCATGGGAGGCGGTTAAGCCCTTGTCACAAACCACCGCAGCGCAACGCTGAACAAGAAGACCAAGGGTCACACCTTGCAACAATATTAATGAATCTATATGAATTTAAAATCTAATATAATTTACATACCTTATTATGAACTTGATAAATTTCTAATATCCATATTTAAAATTAACTTGATAACATACATGGATAATTTAAACTGATGAGAATTAGAAAGCTTTTATTCTCTTTTATGGATAATTTAAACATACATATATTATTACCTCTAATATTGGAATCACCGTTACCCTATAAATCTAATACCATAACTCAACCACTCTAAAATTCTATCTTATTATTTTCTTACTAAATTAATGTATCACAAGATAGCATATTGCAAAATCAAAACAAATTCATATTTAAATATCTAACTTAATATAATTATTCTAAAATTATAAAATTGACATTACCAAAGATCTATTTCATAAATAACTCAGAAATTACTCATTCTTACATATACTAATTTGATTCTATTCCTAATATAACTAAATTCTCTAAAGGATGATTATTACAAACCTATTCTAACTCTTCTATGAGTTAACTAATATTAGCTTATCTATATTCACATGTAAAGAATTTAATAAAGAAAATCATTGCAGCAATTAACTTAAGCAACAGATAAATTCAAGGCTAAACTTACTAGTTTCTCAGGAAGTTTAATTAGAACTTTCTAAACAACAAAAATCTATTCCCTATTTCTTTTATGCAAATTTCCAAGGCTCATGCTAAAATAATAATGAGATTACATTGCAGATTGAGGAGTAAGATACAGAGAGGAAGCCAAAGCAACAGATTCCCATCCCACGACATGAAAGGAGATCACAAGTCCAAGGTAAATAAAGTTGCAGAGAAATCAAGGGATTGCAAGGCAAAAAGAGTGACTTAGATCATGGCCTAACCAAAACTAGGTTCAAAATACATAATACAGTTTGCACATAAACCATTAGGAACCGTGGTACGACCTGGGGTACGGCTACATAGAGGAAGGAAAAAAAAAATCATATTTTTAAAGATACAAATCTGGTAATCGCCCAACCTCAGCTTAGGTGATTTCATGACAGTTGAAAGGTTTTTTTTCAAAAATAACAATGCTCAACGGTCATACGGTGATGGCTAGAGGAGCAGGTCATAAACATTATATAAACTTGACAAAAACATTCCCAAGTCAAACTAGTAAGAATTGCCAATAGAAATAAGAAAAAAAAAAGGTGTTGGCTGAACTACTGGATAGACAAAACAAAAGGTTTGAGGAATCTAGTTTAAATTAAGAAAGACTCGACCCATCATCAGAGAATGGATAGGTAAATAAGTCAATCAGAGCTAAGTAATTGTTGAGATTCAATAAAAGTTTCATCTCAAAGCATGAATAAAGAATCAAGATTTCTTTTTCTAAAAGAGGAGTCTATTGAAAGATTGAATCAGAGCAATTTTCAAATAGCAATTTGTTTAATAAACCTGGTAGACTTTACTATTTGGTTGATGGAGGTTTGGAAAAAATCCTTATCAGATATAGAGTCGAATGGTGATAGGGAAGTAAGAATTTCACCAGAATAACGAAATAGGTTCCAAAGCACAAGACATTCCTTAAGAAATTAAAACTAATTTTCTTAAATTGCTATAGAAAAACACAAGTAAACATACCCATAAATCTGATCCAAAAACTTCCAACTTTCCTCAACTTTCCTCTTCTTCAACTTCCTGTAACAAATTTTTCCCCAATTTTTTTTCCTATCTCCTTTTAGAATTGTCTACCCCCCAAATAATCACCCCCAAGAAAAAAAAAAAAGCTAAACTCATAAATTACCACAATCTTGAATCCATTCCGAGAATCCCACTCCTCCGAGAATTTAATTTTTTTTACTTATAATAGAGATTCCCCAATCTGGAATCATAAATGACAACTAACAACACTAAATTATTCACTAATATTATTCTTTAAATAACTATAATAAACTTATGACTCAGATACTTTTAAAACATTAAAAATAATTAATTTTAATCTATATTTAAAAGTTACTTAAATAACATTCCAAGTTTTACGACTAACAAAATACTATTATAATTTACATGCTATTAACATTATTAAAAAAATAATATTACTTAATTAACGCATTACCAAAATACACATGGGCAAACTAACCAAAAACTCGCCAATAACCCACATACCACAATACAACCAAAAATTTGAAGTGAGGACCAAAGAACAACATCATGACCCACGATCACAAATTGAAGACTAAAACTTGACCTAGGGAAAACTCATGTTATCTCCCCTCAACGTTATGCATTGGTGTAAGGGCCCAATTAGACCTGCTAAGTCAGGTGGAGTTGAGGCCCAGTAACTACAACCTGCATCAAAACATTATGTTACATACACATATAGCACACATAGAGAATTAGGGATTTGCAGCGTAGTAGGGTGCTCAAGTTGAGCAATACTAGACTATCCCCTCTCTGAAAGCCTAATAACAACATAAACATCTCTAACTATAAGTCAGATACCAACAAATCACATAAAGCATGATAATAATATTCCACATAAATGATTATCCATCTACTAAACATGTCATAATACCTCATAACTAGAATATTAGTAATGTCATCACAAACTCATAACACAAATCAAAAACCTCATCAGTCAAATATAGTCCATCATGATCATAGTAAGCGTAAACCAAGGTCTAATAACTCAAATATCTCTAACTGTCAAAAGTGCAGTATACAACTATCAACTATCTCAAACCAAAATGAGGTGCATTACATCCTCCCCCCCAAGAATCATGCTTACTCCTAGAAGCCTGCAAATAAGTAAGGGTAAAGCTCTCTCATCCTAGGAACATCCTCCCAGGTAGCAAAAGTCTCATCATTAGGATCCCACTGGACCCTGACTTGCTCCATGTCTCTGCCCCTAAGAGCAAGTCTCATGTGCTATAGAATGCCTACGGGCTCCAAAGCCAGCTGTTTGTCCTCTACCTGTAGAGCAATCCAAATAAGAACATGAGCCATATCTGGATAGTAAGGTCTGAGTACAAAAACATGAAACACATCATGGATGCATGAAAGGCTGGGTGGCAAAGCAAGATGATAAGCAATAGGATCGATCCTCTCCAACACCTCAAAAGGTCCAACAAAACGTGGTGCTAGCTTAGAGCCCTTTCCGTAATGGATCAGACTCTTTTGCAGTCTCACACACAAGAACACCTGATCTGCAACTGAAAATTGCCGATCGACTCTATGAGCATCTGCATACTTCTTCTGTCTATCTTGCACTGCCACCAAATGCTCTCCAATCCTCTCAACTTGTTGCTCCATATCTCTAAGCATATCCAATCCTAAGAGAACTCTATCCTGAAGACAATCCCAACTCAATGCAATTCGACAAGGATGACCATACAAAGCCTGAAATGGAGATATGCCAATAGAACTATGACATCCATTATTATATGCAAACTCCACTAGGTATAGGTAGTCCTCCCAATGGCTCTGCTGATCCATCACATACATCCTAAGCATATCCTCAAGGACCTGGTTAACCCTCTCAGTTTGACCATCAGTCTTAGGATGGTAGGCTGAACTAAAGTTCAACTGTGTCCCCAAGGCATGCTGCAGAGAAGTCCAAAGGGCTGAGGTAAACACTGGATCCCTATCAGAGATTATCCTACGAGGAATCCCATGAAGTCTGACTATGTCCTCCATGAATACTCTGGCCACCGTAGAAGCCTCATAAGAAGAACGGACATGAGAGAAGTGAGCTACCTTCGTCAACCTATCCACAGTGACCATAATGGCATCGTGTCGACGTGAGGATTTTGGTAACCCAACAATGAAGTCTATCAAAATGATGTCCTGTTTCCATTCTGGGACTAGATGAGGCTACAAAAGACCTATAGGATGCTAGTGTTCTGCCTTCACTCTCTGATGCTCAAGACATCTCAACAAAAAATCAGCAATATCCCTCTTCATACCACTCCAGAAGTACAGCTAACGGAGATCTGCATGCATCTTCTTAACACCCGGGTGAGCAGAATAAGGTTCCCGATGCACCTTTGACAACACTAGGGTACAAAGACCCTCTAAACTAGGAACATAGATATGACCCAAATGTTGCAAAAGACCATCTGACTCAAGAGAGTAACTTGCGAATCTATCCTCCAAAGGTCTACCCAACTCAACCTTAGACTTCACCTCCTGATACCAACTGTCGGTAGGAAGTGCTGCAAGAATCTGACCTCTCAAATCAATTGTGAGGGTGACTGCTGAGATCTCATGCCTTTGACGACTAAGAGCATGAACCACAATATTATCTTTGTCCTAAATATACTTGACCTCAAAGTCATACTCACACAAGAACTCCATCCATCGCCTCTACATCGCATTCAAATTTGGATGAGTGAAAATATACTACAAACTACGATGATCATTGTGTAGCTCAAACTGATGCCCTAAAAGAAAATGCCTTCACCTCACCAAGGCATGCACAATTGTGGCTAACTCCAAATCATGAGTGGGATAGTTCAATTCATGATCCTTGAGTTTGTGAAACTCACAGGCAACCACGTGACCATCCTACATCAAAACTACTCCTAAAGCCTCTAAAGAAGTATCTGTACACATCACAAAGTCCCCGGTAGGATGAGGAACTACTAAAATAGGTGCACTAGTCAACCGCTCCTTAAGGGTCTGAAAAGCTACCTAACACTTCTCTGACCAAACAAACTTCTTCCCTTTCCTCTGAAGAGAAGTAATAGGATGGGCAATCCTCGAAAACCCCATAACAAAATAGCGATAGTAGCCTGTCAATCCCATAAAACTGTGGACCTCAGAAACATTAGTAGGTGTAGGCCAATCCATAATAGCTTGGATCTTGGAAGGATCCACTGCAACACCCTCTCGAGAGATGACATGACCTAAATACTTCACCTCTGTCTGAAAGAATTCACACTTCCACAAATTAGCATAAAGTTGATTTTCTCTCAGACACTGCAACACCTGGCACAAATGCTCCTCATGCTCCTCCATAGTCCTTGAATAGATCAATATATCATCCAGAAATACAAGGATAAACTTGTTGAGATAAGTGCAGAAAACACCATTCATCAGGCTCATGAAAACTGAAGGTGCATTCATTAACCTGAATGGTACAACTGTGAACTCATAATGTCCATAATAGGTGCGAAAAGCTATTTTATGAATTTCTACTTCAAACATCTGCAATTGATGATATCCCGACTTAAGGTCAATTTTAGAAAACACCTTAACTCCCTTAATCTGGTCAAACAAATCATCAATCCGAGGAAAGGGGTATCTATTTTTCATGGTCACCTTATTGAGCTGTTGATAGTTGATACACAGCCACAGAGATCCATCCTTCTTTGTCACAAAAATCACAGGTGCTCCCCAAGGAGAAACACTAGGTCAAGTGAATCCCTTGGCTAACAACTCTTCCAACTATAGATGAAGCTCTCTAAGCTCCTAAGTGGTCATCCTGTATGGAGCTCAAGAAATAGGCTCTGCACCGAGGACAAGATCAATCCTAAAGTCAATGTCACACTTAGGTGGCATCCTCAGAATCTCAGAAGGAAAAACATCCACAAATTCTCTCAGAAGTGGGTGATCATCAAGAAATGCCTCTCAACTCACCTCCATCTCTAAGTTATTAATTAACACTGCAAAGAGCTGACATCCCTAATGCATGCATCTCTTAAGCTACATAGCAGAGATCATACGTAGGGAAATAGGTCTCTGAACACCAACTACCACTACCTCTCTACCAAAATCATCCACACATCTGATAGCCTTACTCTAACAATCAATCACTACCTAATGGGTCTCTAACCAATCCATCCCCAACACTATATCATATGAACCAAGGGCTAGGATGTGAAGATCTACTGTAGTGGATAGAGAGCCAATCCTCAATTCACAATCGTGCACTAGATACTCAATTATGACCTTAGCCTCGGAAGCTAACTCAACCTGCCACCTATCATCTTACTTTGTTGCCACTAAGCCACAATGCTCCACCAGACAAGGAGAAATGAACGAATCATATGCACTGGAATAAAAAAGAATAGAAAAACCAATACCTCGTGTGAAACCAGAAGTCTCCACCACAGTGCCCTGGTGCTCTGCCTATCTGTTATCAACCACTGCAAAGACTCTATGCGATTTGCTTGTATCACTAATCGTTGGCTCCAAAGCCACCAGCTGATGTCCAAACCATGAAGCACTCCTCTGAGGACAGTGTCTAGCAATATGGCCCTATTGACCACAAGAGAAGCAAACTGCGCCTCGACCAAAATTACTGCCACCTTGAAAAGCACTAGACTGCTGGAAACTACCCCTGCTCATTGTGGACTGCATGCTCTGAGCGGGTCGATCAACATGATCTAGTCTAGAATGCTGCCAATTCCAATTCCTCTTATTCTGAAATCTAACACCCTGCTGAGTCTGAGAAATCTTTGGTTTGGCCTAAGAGTGTTGCTGCTATCCACTCCTTGAGGGTGCATGAGATTTTGATGCCTGAGCATGACCACCATGAGAACTATATCCTATAGATGGTGCACTACCAATATGCACACCTGTGTGCCCACCAAGTGCCATAGACAAATTCTCCTCCACTAACTGGTCTTTCTCCACCGCTACCTCCATAGTCTTGGGTTCGAATACACAAACCCCTCCACTGATCTGGGCATTCAAGCCCCTGATAAAATGTTGCACCAGCATAGACTCATCATCTCTGATACCCGCATACTTCTTGAGCTCATTAAATCTGCGCTCATACTGCTCAACTGACATGGCCATCTGCTGTAGCTCATGGAACTCATCTGCGCGACGATGTCTCCAGTGATCAGATAGGAAATGGGCTCTAAATCTCTCTAAGAACAACTCCCAAGAAATAGTGCTAATGTCCAAGTGCAGCTTCTGCTCTAACCGCCACCCAGTCGAAGCAAAACCATTGAGATGCAGGATATCACATCTAGCCTTAGTGTTGCTTCCATACAGATGCATGGCAAAACACTTGCCTATATCCAATAACCAAGTTTCCGCCTCTAGACCACTACCAGCTCCATCAAAGGTGGGAGGGCATGCCCTCAGAAGATCTCTCATATGGCTGGCTAGTGTTGCCTCCTACTCAGCTGTCAACTCTCTCCGCCTAGGTGATCTCTCTCTTTCCCTAGGTTTTGGCTGATCAACATTCTAACCTCCTCTAGGCTACTCGACCTCCTGTCTCAAGCCTAAACGGGCAAGGGCCTCCTCCAATAATTGTCTTAGCTGGGCTCCCTTAGGCTAACCCTGACCTTCCATGTTCTGACCCTCGCCTTCATGGGTACTCTCATGAGGAGAACTGGGAGGAGGTGTACCGCCACCACCTCTCCCATGACCCCTACCTCTGCCATGACCACGACCCCTACCTCTAGGCATCTACCTACAACATCAAAGGATAATTTTTACTTAGAGTGAGGGGAACAACAAAGATAAAGTTAATCTATAGAAATTAAGCACTAGGTCACATAATGGGCTCAGTTATAACTAGAGTACCTAGTGTTTAAACCTGGCTCTAATACCAAATGTGATGCCTCGTCATTTAACCCTAGAGTGTTAACTAACAAGAGAAAAATCTAATAGCATTTTTTTTTGGAGAAAATAAATGCATTATACAGAAGATAACCTTACATTATTAACTACATTTATCAAGTTGTACAACTAACACCTCTAGGGAACATAACTGCATCAAATAGTCATGAAACCATAATAATACAAGTGAAATATATTATAATACAATAGGAGAGAATTTACATCTTTCATTTGCAGAAATAAATTATTACAAAAGTTTCAATACAAGATTACATGATCGATCACGTCGGTTTACAATATATATAACAATACAACTTTGAAATTATAATATAACTCTTGTGGAAGCAAGTACAAGTCTGGAACTAGAAAAACATCCGCAGTGGTCACAAATCAGGTCAACAAAGAAAACCAATGGATTAAGCTCTTCCACCCAACCATGTGGAACCCTGAGGTCCACCCCTCCGAGCTAGGAGATAACATTGAGGTTCCTCTAAGTCAAAGGATACAATCAAGCAAATACAAACTTGACATAGACAACTCAAATCATTGAGACTACACAAATCAACAAGACAAGTCAAATCTTCAAGACAAGTCAAATCATCAAGATAAGTCAAATCATCAAGACAAGTCAAATCATGACAAGTCAAATCATCAAGACAATACTCCAGAGGGTACAACAAAGAATTAAGAGGAAGTAGCTAAGTTGCAATAGCGAGAGTGTCATCGCATGGTCCTAGCATGGGTTATCTAGGCTATCTCTCACTAGAAACCGACCCACATCTATAGTTATCGTGGCAACCTCTCTATAGGCACGGCCCCATAGGGTGACACATGCGGAGTTGACATCCTCTCATGGAGAGAAGGAGGTCAACCTTGCCAACCAGGCCTTCTCATCCCATCCTTAGCCTATGAGTGCATTCAGGACATGGGTGAGGCATCATACTTATCTTGTTATGTGAATTACTACCCAACCCACCTAGGTAAATTATTAAGTTATCACTTGATTACAACTTCCATGCAGTTATCCAGGCAGCCACTTTGGGCATCGGCCCCACCATGGAAGCCACTCTCCTACATGCAAATTGGGACCCCTAACCAACATCCAAAAACCACTCAAATAACATGCATGGACTAGGGCCTATTAGGCATCTCTCTTTTGCAACTCAGTACATAGAAAATTTGAAATCCAAAACCTCAATTCACCAAACTTTCCCCATTCCAATTCAAAATCCCAAATCAAATAAGACATTTAACAAGAATGACACAATAATAAACTGGAACCTAAGTAGCCTAGCCTCTGGAGTCGGGTAAATTGAACATAATATGAAACCATTTCCTGATATAGCCATCAAGGTTTAAATGACCTGACATATTATAACCATGACCTCCATTAAAATAATATGACTAAGGATAGTACAATAACTAATTTCTTCCTTACTAGTCGACACGAACAGACAAAAGACCAAATAATACATCTAAGTTAAACTAAAATGTAACAACTTCGAACAATTTTAACAAGGAAGCACTATAAAGTTTTATCTCAATATTTAATAATGACATTACCATAAAAATCTATTTCATATAAAAAAAATGCTAATTCATTCATTTAATAATTGTTTAATACTAGCCTTACCATAATACTCTACTTGCAAACTTTTGGTAGGTAAGATTTAATATTATTTCAAGAGCTTAATACTAAGTATATCGTAAAATTTTATTTTAACTAACAATTCAAAACTAATTAAGGAAATTATATTAATGAATCTATATGAATTTAAAATCTAATATAATTTACATACCTTATTATGAACCTGATAAATTTCTAATATCCATATTTAAAATTAACTTGATAACATACATGTATAATTGAAACTAACAAGAATTAGAAAGCGTTTATTCTCTTTTATGGATAATTTAAACATACATATATTATTACCTCTAATATTAGAATCACTGTTACCCTATAAATCTAATACCATAACTCAACCACTCTAAAATTCTATCTTATTATTTTCTTACTAAATCAACGTATCACAAGATAGCATATTGCAAAATCAAAACAAATCCATATTTAAATATCTAACTTAATATACTTATTCTAACATTATAAAACTGACATTACCAGAGGTCTATTTCATAAATAACTCAGAAATTACTCATTCTTACATATACTAATTTGATTCTATTCCTAATATAACTAAATTCTCTAAAGGATGATTATTACAAACCTATTCTAACTCTTCTATGAGTTAATTAATATTAGCTTATCTGTATTCACATGTAAAGAATTTAATAAAGAAAATCATTGCAGCAATTAACTTAAGCAATGGATAAGTTCAAGGCTAAACTTACTAGTTTCTCAGGAAGTTTAATTAGAACTTTCTAAATAACAAAAACTATTCCCTATATCTTCTATGCAAATTTCCAAGGCTAATGCTAAAATAATAGTGAGATTACATTGCAAATTGAGGAGTGAGATACAGAGAGGAAGCCAAAGCAATAGATTCCCCTCCCACGGCTTACGGATGAAGATAACAAGTTTAGAGCAAATAAAGTTGCAGAGAAATTGAAGGATTGCAAAGCAAAAAGAGTGACTTAGATCACAACCTAACCAAAACTAGGTGCAAAATACATATTACAGTTTGTAGATAAATGGTTAGGAATCATGTTACAGCCTAGGGTACGGCTGCATAGAGGAAGGAAAAACAAAATCACAATTTTAAAGATACAAATCTGGTAATCGTCCAACCTCAGCTTAGGCAATTTCATGATAGTCAAAAGGTTTTAAAAGGAAATAACAATGCTCAATGGCTGTATGGTGATGGCTAGAGGAGCAGGTCATAAACATTATATAAACTTGACAAAAACATTCCCAAGTTAAACTAGTAAGAACTGCCAATACAAATAAGGAAAAAAAAAAGATGTTGGTTGAACTACTAGATAGACAAAAGAAAAGGTTTGAGGAATCTAGTTTAAATTAAGTAGGACTCGACCCATCATCAGAGAATGGATAGGTAAATAATTCAATCAGAGCTAAGTAATTGTTGAGATTCCATAAAAGTTTCATCTCAAAGCATGAATAAAGAATCAAGATTTCTTTTTCTGAAAGAGGAGTCTATTGAAAGATTGAATCAGAGCAATTTTCAAATAGCAATTTGTTTGATAAACCTGGTAGACTTTTCCATTTGGTTGACAAAGGTTTGAAAAAAATCCTTATCAGATAGAGAGTCGAATGGTGACAGGGAAGTAAGAATTTCACCAGAATAAAGAGATAGGTTCCAAAGCATAGCAGATTCCTTAAGAAATTAAAACTAATTTGCTTAAATTGCTACAGAAAAACACAAGTAAACATACACATAAATCTGATCCAAAAACTTCCAACTTTCCTTAGCTTTCCTCTTCTTCAACTTCCTGTAAGAAATTTTTCCCCAATTTGTTTTCCTGTCTCCTTTTCGAACCATCCACCCCCAAATAATCACCCCCAATCAAAAAAATAGCTAAACTCATAAATTACCATAATCCTGAATCTGTTCTGAGAATCCCACTGGACCCTAACCTGCTTCACGTCTCTGCCCCTGAGAGAAAATCTCCTATGCTATAGAATGCCTACGGGCTCCAAAGCCAGCTGCCCATCCTCTACCTATAGAGCAGTCCAATCAAGAACATGAGCCATATCTAGATAATAAGGTCTAAGTACAGAAACATGAAACACATCATGGATGTGTGAAATGCTGGGTGGCAAAGCAAGACAATAAGCAACAAGACTGATCCTCTCCAACACCTCAAAATGTCCAACAAAACGTGGTGCTAGCTTAGAGCCCTTTTCATAACAGATCAGACTCTTTCATGGTCTCACACACAAGAACACCTAATCTCCAACTAAAAATTGGTGATCGACTCTATGAGCATCTGCATACTTCTTCCGTCTGTCCTGTGCTACCACCAAATGCTCTCTAATCCTCTCAACCTGTTGTTCCATAACTCTAAGCATATCTGGTCCTAAGAGAACTCTGTCCTAAAGACGATCCCAACTTAGTGGGGTTCGACAAGGACAACCATACAAATCCTGAAATGGAGACATGCCAATAGAACTGTGATATCCATTATTATATGTAAACTCCACCAGGTACAGGTAGTCCTCCCAACAGCTCTACCGATCCATCACATACATCCTAAGCATATCCTTGAAGACCTGGTTAACCCTCTCAGTTTGATCATCAGTCT
Source organism: Cunninghamia lanceolata (assembly GCA_027924645.1). Lineage (NCBI taxonomy): Eukaryota > Viridiplantae > Streptophyta > Pinopsida > Cupressales > Cupressaceae > Cunninghamia > Cunninghamia lanceolata. Next base: position 7,013,276 of record BSBN01000739.1, read on the forward strand.
CAGGATGGTATGCTAAACTAAAGTTCAACTGTGTCCCCAAGGCATGCTGCAGAGAAGTCCAAAGGGCTGAGATAAACACTAGATCCCTATCAGAGATTATCCTATGAGGAATCCTGTGAAGTCTGACTGTGTCCTCCATGAATACTCTGGCCACCGTAGAAGCCTTATAAGAAGAATGGACAGGAGAGAAGTGAGCTACCTTCGTCAACCTATCCACATTGACCATAATGGCATCATGTTGACATGAGGATTCTGGTAACCCAACAAGGAAGTCTATTGAAATGATGTCCCATTTCCATTCTAGGACTAGATGAGGCTGCAAAAGACATACAGGATGCTAGTGTTCTGCCTTCACTCTCTAACAGTCAAGACATCTCGACACAAAGTCAGCAATATCCCTCTTCAAACCACTCTAGAAGTATAGCTGACAAAGATCTACATGCATCTTCTTAACACCCGGGTGAGCAGAATAAGGTGCCTGATGCACCTCTAACAACACTAGGGTACGAAGACCCTCTGAACTAGGAACATAGATATAACCCAAATGTCACAAAAAGACCATCTGACTCAAGAGAGTAACCTGCGAATCTACCCTCCAAAGGTCTACCTGGCTCAACCTCAGACTTCACCTCTTGGAAGTGTTGTAACCTCTCAAATCAACTATGAGGGTGACTGCCAAGATCTCATGCCTCTGACGACTAAGAGCATCAGTCACAACATTCTCTTTTCCCTAAATATACTTGACCTCAAAGTCATACTCGCACAAGAACTCCATCCATCGCCTCTACCTCACATTTAAGTTTGGCTGAGTGAAAATATACTACAAACTACAATGATCACTGTGCAGGTCAAACTGATGCCCTAAAAGAAAATGCCTCCACCTCATCAAGGCATGCACAACTGCGGCTAACTCTAGATCATGAGTGGGATAGTTCAATTCATGATCCTTGAGTTTGCGAGACTCATAGGCGACCGCGTGACCATCTTGCATTAGAACTGCTCCTAAACCCTCCAAAGAAGCATTTGTACACACCACAAAGTCCCTGGTAGGATGAGGAACTGCTGAAATAGGTGCACTAGTCAACCGCTCCTTAAGGGTCTTAAAAGTTGCCTAACACTGCTCTGACCAAACAAACTTCTTCCCTTTCCTCTGAAGAGAAGTAATAGGATGGGCAATCCTCAAAAACCCCATAACAAAATGGTGATAGTAGCCTGCCAATCCCATAAAACTGTGGACCTCAGAAACATTAGTAGGTGCAGGCCAATCCATAATAGCTTGGATCTTGGAAGGATCCACCGCAACATCCTCTCGAGAGATGACATGACCCAAATACTTTACCTCTGTCTGAAAGAATTCACACTTCCACAAATTAGCATAAAGTTGATTTTCTCTCAAACACTTCAACACCTAACACAAATGCTCCTCATGCTCCTCCATAGTCCTCAAATAGATCAATATATCATCTAGAAATACAAGGACAAACCTGTCAAGATAAGTACAGAAAACACCATTCATGAGGCTCATGAAAAATGAAGGTGCATTCGTTAACCTGAATGGTACAACTGTGAACTCATAATGTCCATAATAGGTGTGAAAAGTTGTTTTATGAATATCTGCCTCAAATATCCACAACTAATGATATCCTAACTTAAGGTCAATTTTAGAAAACAACTTAGGTCCCTTAATCTGGTCAAACAAATCATTGATCCGAGGCAAGGGGTATCTATTTTTCATGGTCACCTTATTGAGCTGTCGATAGTCAATACATAGCTGCAGAGATCCATCCTTCTTTTTTACAAAAATCACAGGTGCTCCCCAAGGAGAAACACTAGGTCGAATGAATCCCTTGGCTAACAACTCTTCCAATTGCAGACGAAGCTCTTTAAGCTCCTGAGTGGTCATCCTGTATGGAGCTTGAGAAATAGGCTCTACATCGAGGACAAGATCAATCCTAAAGTCGATGTCACACTTAGGTGGCATCCCCAGAATCTCAGAAGGAAAAACATCTGCAAACTCTCAAAGAAGTGGGGGATCATCAAGAGATGCCTCTCAACTCTCCTCCATCTCTAAGTCATTAACTGACACTACAAAGAGCTGACATCCTAGACACATGCATCTCTTAAGCTACATAGCGAAGATCATACATACAGAAATAGGTCTCTGATCACCAACTACCTCTACCTCTCTACCAGAATCATCCACACATCTAACAGCCTTACTTTGACAATCGATCACTGCCTGATGGGTCTCTAACCAATCCATCCCCAACACTATATCACATGAACCAAGGGGTAGGATGCAAAAATCTACTGTAGTGGATAGAGAGCCAATCCTCAATTCACAATCATACACTAGAGACTGAATTATGACCTTAGCCCTAGAAGCTAACTCAACTTGCCACCTATCAGCCTGCTTTGTTGCCACTATGCCACAACACTCCACCAGACAAGGAGAAATGAATGAATTAGATGCACCAGAATCAAAAAGAACAGAAAAACCAATACCTCGCATGAAACCAGAAGTCTCCACCATGGTGCCTTGGTGCTCTACCTGGCGGTTATCAACCGCTAGAAAGACTCTATGCGATCTACCTCCATCACCAACCATTGGCTCTGAAGCCACCAGCCAATGTCCAAACCCTGAAGAAGTCCTCTAAGGACACTATCTAGCAATATGGCCCTGTTGGCCATAAGAGAAGCAAACTGTGCCTCTACCAAAACCACTGCCACCCTAAAAAGCACTAGACTGCTGGAAACTACCCCTGCTCATTGTGGACTACATGCTCTGAGCGGGTCGATCAACATGATCCAGTATAGAACTCTGCCAATTTCAGTTCTTCTTATTCTAAAATCTAACACCCTGCTGAGTCTGAGAATTCTTTAGTTTGGCATGAGAGTACTGCTGCTATCCACCCTTTGAGGGTGCATGAGATCCTGATGCCTAAGCATGAACACCATGAGAACTATATCCTATAGATGGTGCACTACCAATATGCACATCTATATGCCCATCAAGTGCCATAGCCAAATTCTCCTCCACTAACCAGGCTTTCTCCACCACTACCTCCATAGTCTTACGTTCGAATACACGAACCCCTCCACTGATCTGGGCATTCAAGCCCCTGATAAAATGTTGCACCAGTATAGACTCGTCATCTTCAATACCTGCATACTGCTTGAGCTCATAAAATCTGCATTCATATTGGTCAATTGACATGGCCATCTGATGTAGCTCATGGAACTCATCTGCACGACATTGTCTCTAGTGATCAAATAGGAAACGAGCTCTAAATCTCTCTAAGAACAACTACCAAGAAATAGTGTTAATGTCCAAGTGTAGCTTCTGCTCCTCTAACTGCCACGAAGTCAAAGCAAAACCTCTGAGATGTAGAATAGCACACCTAGCTTTGGTGTTGCTGTCATACGGATGCATGGAAAAACACCTGCCTATATCCAATAACCAAGTCTCTGCCTCTAGACCACTACCAGCTCCATCAAAGGTGGGAGGGCGTGCCCTCCGAAGATCTCTCATATGCCTGGCTAGTGTGGCCTCTTGCTCAGTTGTCAACTCTCTCCACCTAGGTGATCTCTCTCTTTCTCTAAGTTCTAGCTAATCAACCTCCTGACCTCCTCTAGGCTACTCAACCTCCTGTCTCAAGACTAAACATGCAAGGGCCTCCTCCAATAACTGTCGTAGCTGGGCTCCCTCAGGCTGACCCTGACATTCCATGTTCTGACCCCCACCTTTGTGGGCACTCTCATGAGGAGAGTTGGGAGGAGGTGTACCACCACCACCTCTCCCATTACCCCTACCTCTACCACGACCACGACCCCTACCTCTAGGCATCTACCTACAACATCAAAGGATAATTTTTACACACAGTGAGGGAAACAACAAAGATAAAGTTAATCTACAAAATTTAAGGACTAGGTCACATAATGGGCTCAGTTATAACCAGAGTACCAAATGTTTAAACCTGGCTCTAATACCAAATGTGATGCCCTGTCATGTAACCCTAGAGTGTTAACTAACAAGAGCAAAATCTAACAGAAATATTTTTTTTTGGAGCAAATAAATGCATTATACAGAAGATAACCTTACATTATTGACTACATTTATCAAGCTATACAACTAACACCTGTAGGGAACATAATTGCATCAAATAGTCATGAAACCATAACAATATAAGTGAAATATATTATAATATAACAGGAGAGAATTTACATCTTTCATTTGTAGAAATAAATTATTACAAAGTTTTCAATACAAGATTACATGACCAATCACGTTGGTTTACAATATATATAACAATACAACTCTAAAATTATAATATAACTCTTGTGGAAGAAAGTACAAGTCTAGAACTGGAAAATCATCTGTAGTGGTCACAAATTAGGTCAACCAAGAAAACCAATGGATTAAGCTCTTCCACCCAACCATGTGGAACCCTGAGGTCCACCCCTCTGAGCTAGGAGATAACATTGAGGTTCCTCTAAGTCAAAGGATACAATCAAGCAGATATAGACTTGACATAGACAACTCAGATCATTGAGACTACGCAAATCAACAAGACAAGTCAAATCATCAAGACAAGTCAAATCTTCAAGACAAGTCAAATAATCAAGAAAAGTCAAATCATGACAACTCAAATCATCAAGACAATACTCTAAAGGCTACAACAAAGAATTAAGAGGAAGTACCTAAGCTACAGTAGGGAGAGTGACATCACATGGTCCTAGCATGGGTTATCTAGGCTATCTCTCACTAGAAACTGGCCCCATCTATGGTTATCCTGACGACCTCTCTATAGGCACCTGCCCCATAGGGTGACACATGCGGAGCCGACACATCCTCTCATGGAGACAAGGAGGTCAACCTTGCCAACTAGGCCTTCTCATCCCATCCTTAGCTTGTGAGAGCACTCAAGGCATGGGTGAGGCATCATACTTATCTTGTTATGTGAATTACTACACAACCCACCTAGGTAAATCATTAAGTTATCACTTGATTACAACTTCCATGGGGTTATCCAGGTAGCCACTTTGGGCACCAGCCCCACCATGGAAGCCACTCTCCTACATGCAAATAGGGACCCCTAACCAACATCCAAAAACCACTCAAATAACATGCATGGATTAGGGACTATTAGGCATCTCTCTTTTGCAACTTAGTACATAGAAAATTTGAAATCCAAAACCTCAATTCACCATACTTTCCCCATTCCACTTCAAGATCCCAAATCAAATAAGACATTTAACAAGAATGACACAATAATAGACTGGAACCTAAGTAGCCTAGCCTCTGGAGTTGGGTAAATTGAACATAATACAAACCATTTCCCGATATAGCCATCAAAGTTTAAACGACCTAACATATTTTAACCATGACCTCCATTAAAACAATATGACTAAGGATAGTACAATAACTAATTTCTTCCTTACTACTTGTCGACACAAATAGACAAAAGACCAAATAATACATCTAAGTTAAACTAAAAAGTAACAACTTTGAACAATTTTAACAAGGAAGCAGTATAAAGTTTTATCTCAATATTTAATACTGACATTACCATAAAAATTTATTTCACATAAAAAAATCCTAATTCATTCATTTAATAATTGTTTAATACTAGCCTTACCATAATACTCTACTTGCAAACTTTTGGTAGGTAAGATTTAATACTGTTTCAGGAGCTTAATACTAAGTATATCCTAAAATTTTATTTTAACTAACAATTCAAAACTAATTAAGAAAATTATATTAATGAATGTATATGAATTTAAAATCTAATATAATTTACATACCTTATTATGAACTTGATAAATTTCTAATATCCATATTTAAAGTTAACTTGATAACATACATGGATAATTTAAACATACATATATTATTACCTCTAATATTGGAATCACTGTTACCCTATAAATCTAATACCATAACTCAACCACTCTAAAATTCTATCTTATTATTTTCTTACTAAATTAACGTATCACAAGATAACATATTGCAAAATCAAAACAAATTCATATTTAAATATCTAACTTAATATACTTATTCTAACATTAAAAAACTGACATTACCAGAGGTCTATTTCATAAATAACTCAAAAATTACTCATTCTTACATATACTAATTTGATTCTATTCCTAATATAACTAAATTCTCTAAAGGATAATTATTACAAACCTATTCTAACTCTTCTATGAGTTAACTAATATTAGCTTATCTATATTCGCATGTAAAGAATTTAATAAAGAAAATCATTGCAGCAATTAACTTAAGCAATGGATAAATTCAAAGCTAAACTTACTAGTTTCTCAGGAAGTTTAATTAGAACTTTCTAAATAACAAAAAACTATTCCCTATTTCATCTATGCAAATTTCCAAGGCTCATGCTAAAATAATAATGAGATTACATTGCAGATTGAGGAGTGAGATACAGAGAGGAAGCGAAAGCAACAGATTCCCCTCCCATGGCATACAGACGGAGATCACAAGTTCAAGGCAAATAAAGTTGTAGAGAAATCAAAGGATTGCAAGGCAAAAAGAGTGACTTAGATCACAGCCTAACCAAAATTAGGTGCAAATTACATATTACAATTTGCAGATAAATGGTTAGGATCGGTGGTACAGCTTGGGGTACAGCTGCATAGAGGAAGGAAAAACAAAATCACAATTTTAAAGATACAAATCTAGTAATCGCCCAACCTCAGCTTAGGCAATTTCATGATAGCCGAAAGAGTTTAAAAAAAATAACAATGCTCAACAGTTGTATGGTGATGGCTAGAGGAGCAAGTCATAAACATTATATAAACTTGACAAAAACATTCCCAAGTAGTAAGAATTGCCAATACAAATAAGAAAAAAAAGAAGATGTTGGTTGAACTACTGGATAGACAAAAGAAAAGGTTTGAGGAATCTAGTTTAAATTAAGCAGGACTCAACCCATCATCATAGAATGGATAGGTAAATAAGTCAATCAGAGCTAAGTAATTGTTGAGATTCCATAAAAGTTTTATCTCAAAGCATGAATAAAGAATCAATATTTCTTTTTCTGAAAGAGGAGTTTGTTGAAAGATTGAATCAGATCAATTTTCAAATAGCAATTTGTTTGATAAACCTGGAATACTTTGTCATTTGGTTGACGGAGGTTTGAAAAAAATCCTTATTAGATACATAGTCGAATGGTGACAGGGATGTAAGAATTTCACCAAAATAAAGAGATAGGTTCCAAAGCACAGGAGATTCCTTAAGAAATTAAAACTAATTTGTTTAAATTGCTACAGAAAAATAGAAGTAAACATACCCATAAATTCGATCCAAAAACTTCCAACTTTCCTCAGCTTTCCTCTTCTTCAACTTCCCGTAAGAAATTTTTCCCCAATTTTTTTTTCCCGTCTCCTTTCAGAACCATCCACCCCCCAAATAATCACCCCCAAGCATAAAAAATAGCTAAACTCATAAATTACCACAATCCTGAATCCGTTCTGAGAATCCCACTCCTCCGAGAATTTAAATTTTTTTACTTATAATAGAGATTCCCCAATCTAGAATCATAAATGACAACTAACAACATTAAATTATTCACTAATATTATTCTTTAAATAACTATAATAAACTTATGACTCAGATACTTTTAAAACATTAAAAATAATTAATTTTAATCTATATTTAAAATTTACTTAAATAACATTCCAAGTTTTACGACTAACAAAATACTATTATAATTTACATGCTATTAACATTATTAAAAAAATAATATTAATTCATTAACGCATTACCAAAATACACATGGGCAAACTAACCAAAAACTTGACAATAACCCACATACCACAATACGACCAACAATTTGAAGTGAGGACCAAAGAACAACATCATGACCCATGATCACAAATTGAAGACTGAAACTTGACCTAGGGAAAACTCATGTTATCTCCCCTTAACATTATCCATTGGTTCAAGGGCCCGCTCAGACCTGCTAAGTCAGGTGGAGTCGAGGCTCGGTACCTACAACCTGCATCAAAACATTATGTTACGTACACATATAGCACACATAGAGAATTAGGGATTTGCAGTGTAGTAGGGTGCTCAGGTTGAGCAATACTACACTGTCCCCTCTCCGAAAGCATGATAACAACATAAACATCTCTAACTATAAGTCAAATACCAACAAATCACATAAAGCATGATAACAATATTCCGCATAAGCGATTATCCATCTACTAAACATGTCATAATACCTCATAACTAGAATATTAGTAATGTCATCATAAACCTCATCAGTCAAATATAGTCCATCATTTTCATAGTAAGCGTAAACCAAGGTCTAGTAACTCAAATATCTCTAACTGTCAAAAGTGCAGTATAAAACTATCAACTATCTCAAACCAAAATGAGGGGCATTACAAATGTGCTCGGTGCATTGGTTAGCCCAAGTGGCATGACTAACCACTCATACAAACCCTCATTTGTCTTGAAGGTTGTCTTCCATTCATCTCCTTCTCTGATTTAGATCTGGTGATACCCACTTTTTAGGTGAATCTTTGTGAAGTACTTCGCTCCAATCAAACAATACATTATGTCAGCCATTCTTGGAAATGGAAACCTGTACTTGATCGTGATCTTATTTATGGCTCGAGAATCTATACACATTCTCCACTCTCCATCTTTCTTTGGTGCTAGTACTATAGGTACCGCACATGGACTCAGGCACTCCCTTATTAGTCCCTTCCTTAATAGCTCTTGAACTTGTCTGTTCAGCTCTTCACTCTCTTTAGGAGTCATTATGTGGGTTGCCTTATTTGGCAAACTAGCTCCTGGTATCAAATCCATTTGGTGACTTATCTTCCTCACTGGTGGTAAACCTTTTGGTACATTATCAGAGATAATATCCTAAAATTCTTCCAACATATCTAAGACTTATGCTGGTACATCTTCACATTTCTCTTGACTAATCTTAGGAATCAATGCAAAGCAATGACACTCATGCTTCATACCCTCCAAAATTTTTCTACCATCTACCAAGCAAATTCTAGCAATACTACACACCTTTTCTTCCACCTCCTTCAAGGGCTTCAACTTATGATGAACTCCATCCTTTGTTAGGGAGTATGTGTTTGCACGGCCATCATGGACAGTGCTTCTATCATATTGCCACAACCTTCCCAATAACATATGGCATGCGTCCATCAGTATGATGTCACATAACACCTCATCATGGTAGTCACCAATCTTGAACTTTACTAAACACTACTCATTGACCAAAGCTCTATGGTCCTTCTGTAACCATGGAATCTAATATGGATGCAGATGCTTTCTTCTTGTCAACTTCAACTTATTAACCATCTCCTATGAAACAAGATTATCAGTGCTTCCACTATCAATAATAATATTACAACACTTACCTTCACATTTGCACCTTGTGCAGAATAAACTCTTCCTTTGATTGCATTCTTTCTCCTCATTCAACAAAGTTCTTCTAACAACTAGGGTTTCTCCCCTTTCAGCATCTTTAGAGCGCTCATATTGCACATCTTCATTGACATGTGCAACTCGTGCATTACCTTCAAGTATTCTATTTGTCCTTCCTTGATGTTGTGGACACTTGTATGCTCAATGTCCTTCTTCTCCACATTAGAAACAGGTTCCTTTGAAATGTCCAATTCTAGGTCCTTGCCCAGGTCTGCCTCTTCCTCTTCCTCTTTGCTCACCATTGTTCTGGTCACGAGGGCGGTAGGTATTATCTCCTCTCTGATTTTGACTGGTACTAGCTTCTTCACTTTTCTTTGAATCTTCATCTCAGCCCCCATAGGGTCTTCCACCAGTCCTTCTACCTTGACCTCTTCCCCTTTGCTTTCTGTCAAATCTCTTATTCATCTTCTCTTCCACCTTTAGGGAAAACTAGTGTGCATCTTCTATGGTGGTCATTTTGACCAAGCTCAACTCCTCTTGAATACTTGGCCTCAACCCATTAATGTAATAGGCTACCTTCTCCTTGTTGGCCTTTGCATGACTGATTCTAATAGTAATCTTATAAAACTCTTCTATATACTCCTTAACAGACTTGTTGTCTTGCTTCAATCCTTGCAGCTTCTTCAACAACTCCATCTCATAGTCCACAGGAATGAACTGCTTCTTCAATTTCTCCACCATCTGATCCCATCTGGTGATCTTTCCTTTTCCTCTTCTATTCCTCTCTAATTGGACCTCCTTCCACCAAATACTGGCATGGCCCTTCAATTTTGTTTTTGCAAACTTGACCCGATCTGGGTCTTCCACATCTTTATACTTAAAATATTCCTCCATGTCATTGATCCAATCAATAAGTTGTTCTAGATTCAAATCTCTAGAATATGTAGAAACTTCAATCTTGGGCCTCTTTCTAATCTTAGAAATAACCCTCAACAACCTAACTTCTGTAGGATCTCCTGCAGCTTCTTGTTCTTCCCCGGATAGCTCTTCTTCAGCTTCATCTTCGCTTTCTTCTCTTGTTCTCAGCTAAAACCCTCTTCGTAGCTCCTCTTACAATGCATCAATTTGCCTTTGCAAGGATCTAAAACCCTCTTCCATCAAAGTATTCCTCCCAATATGATTTCTTTGTGGAGGCATCTTGATCTCTGTAGCAAACCCACAACCTCAAGTCTTGGTGCAAACTACCTCATAGTCGATGATCTGTCTACACACTCAGAAACCCTTGCTCTGATACCACTTGATGAAGAGGGTAAATCAGAAACACACAACAACAAAAATTGCATAGAGAAAATAGAACTTTCTTTTATTGATTTGGACAACTTATTACATTATAGAAGCTCAAATACAATCAGAGGAATCAACCTTCGATAGGCTGCATCACATTATAGCTTCCTCTCACAAGACTCTAGAATCATTTGCCATCTGTAACCCCAAATCTACTAGGGTTTCTATTTTCCTGCCTATTCTTGACTCTACACTTTCCCCCTTAACTCTACTATTGCCTAGGGTTCCCAAAAATGGTTATTAATAGCCTTTTTGGCGGCCAACAACCTAATTTTGAAATTTGCTTCTCTCTCCAAAAATAGGTCAACTTCCGAGAGCCATAACTTTTGATCCGGGTGTCTGATTAATGAACCGTTTTATGTGTTGGAAATCTCATTGAGTTGTCTATGTGCTAAGAACCCACTCTACCAGTTCTAGCCATTTTTGGGCTCGTACGGGGCCGTTTAGTGCCTCAAACCTAAGTTTGAATAATTTTTAGGCATTTTTCGAGAAACAAAAACTTTAATATCTTTCAGCTCGCAAATGATCTTTGCATGATTCCTTCACCAAAGGTCTTATTTTCCATTTATGAAGCTTCCTATAAATTTTCACTTCATTCCATGCCCAAATGCAAACTTTCTAAAAATTGCAGGTTCCTATTTTAGCAGTTTAGAAAAACTGAAAGTTCTACATCATTATTCAAGCAATTATGGAACCAGAACCACAAATTTTGAAAAGAAATGGAAAGAACATCAACAATTTTGAAACACATCTTTTTTTTGGGTGATGCAAGATTGCCCTTACACCACTGGATGCTCCTGCATCATACTCAAACCTCACTAGGTGCCCTTCATATGAAGCAAAATGTTTATGTTATGTTTAATTGCTTGCAAGGAAAAACTAAAATGGAATTAGTACCTAGGAAATTATATTCAATCGAATATCTATTGTATACAAGGTAACAAAATGAACAATCAAACCTATCATGGTGTCCAAACAAGAGTTTCATGTACATCACAACTAACAACAATGGCTAGAAACTAATAACATATCATATAACCAAAGTCTAGAAACAATACAAATTTAGTTTAAACAAGATGCAAAAGGGGGAGACATATGATATTTGAAAGGAGATTTTATCAATTTACATACATGTGGATCCACCTATGGTTAAGCCGCTACCATAATAGTGATCCACACACTGTAACCTCTTTATAGATTAAGTTTTCCCAAAACCATTGAATCACTCTAGAGATAAATTTTCTATCAAATCAATGAGTGCAAATGAATTAAAAATGACCGAACTTTGAATATATGGACTAGTTTTTTGCATTTCAACATATTATTTCTTCTTCTAGGTCATCCAAGTGAGGTGACATAGATATACCTCATGCACCACCATTATGGTACATCCTCTCATCCTAATTTTCCACAAATTTTAAGATAACACTTTAGTACTTGATTCAATTTTATGATTTTTGTTTTGTAGGTCTTGGATGAGAAAGAAGAGCTTATGGTGAAGATAGTTTCTCAAAACCCACATCGATGGTAAGCACTCTTATCTATGCTTTGCACTAGTTGTATTTCTAAAACTAATCTATGATGCACATGATCTTTCCTTTTATTTTTACAAGCCCACATCTGGCACAATAAAAAAAGATAAGTTTAGGTAAGTGTTAGGGTCCCAAACACTCATTTTGAGAAGCAACACCTACTCATTCATGTAGACTACCTCTCTTGAGGGCTTAAATCTAAGTAAGTGCTTAAAATTGTATAAGCAAACATGGAAGTTTGATGATGACTCAATGGCTAAGTACACAAGCCATGTTACATGAATAAGAATCCTCTCAACATATCTAACTTTGATGGAAGTGTTGAGTCAGATCATAGGACCCTCCCTTGTTGTTGTTTCATGTTTTCTAGCTATTTAACATGCTTTTGTGCCTTATTGATTTATAAATTCTTATCTTTTGCTCAATAAGTTATAGAAGCAGCCCTTTTAAGTTGAATCACCCCAATAGTTTAGAAACTACCCTAACAATTCTACAATCACCTTTATGATTTCATAATAATAAAATGGGTGATTTTGTGTTTAATTTTTACCTACTCGAATTCTTTGAGCGTATTCCATTCTTGCATCAATTTTGGCTCCCAAAACTCAAGTCCAGTTCACTCTTGATTGTACCTAGGATAGAACTTACAATTTTTATCTCTAATTGTGGATCTAACCTTATTAATAATTCTCCAAAAGGTTTGACATAGGTCCTTAGATTGCTTTTTCTTAAAAACCATAGCTCATGCCTCTCCATACATAACTACATCAACATGTTTGAATGGTTATTTTAGATAACTACATCAAAAGTCAAACCATTTTCATAGGTATCCTTACAATAGGAGTCCCTTATAGCCTCCAAGCTTCATAATTGGTCATTTTATAGCTCCTAAGCTACACAATCAAATACTACAATATTATTTCCTTTCAATATCTTGCTCCTTTAGTCTTAGTTTTTGATGTAGAAACATCCCAGGGAATACGAGCAATCTTACATCAACCAAATATGTTTTCTTTCACTTTATTTATCTATTTGTAGGTTTTCATTTACCAGTTAGATGTAGAAGAAGCCACCACACATCACTACAAATTTAACAATAAAGGTTTAGAATAAAGTTTAATGCTAACAACATAGAATGCATTGAGTTTCATTCGAATGTAGTAAATTACCTGTTTAGAAATCAAATGACTATGACCTAGCATGTAGGAAGCATATTGAGTTTCATTTGAAGGTAGTAAATTCCATGTCTAGTAATTTAAAAGCTATGACCTAGCATCTAGGAAGCCTATCACAGTAGATTGTAATCATTTTAGACTATTAATTCAATAAATATCATGTTACTATTTCATTGAGTTTTGTTGTGACTGTTGTGTGTTTGAATTTTTTTGCATGGTTGGATAATCCTTCATTGGATCCTCTATCCATGATTGAATCAAGTGGTATCAAAGCATAAGGTTGGAATTCTAAGGAGAACAATCTAGTATTTTAAAAGTTATGCTTGTAAATAGATCATCGAATCATGGTAGCCTACAAGAAGCTTGTCAATTAATCACTAGCTAAGAGATAGTTGTGAGGGGTGATTGTAGGTAGACCATTGAATTGAGTTAGTTTACAACACATCCAAATAAATATGTCATCGAAAAGAGTCTAAGATGTTGCTAACATTGCTAGAAAGTTGGATGAAGTATTGAAAGATGTAAGAGAGAACAAAATCTGATTAAAGTTTTTGGAGGAAGATAGGAAAAGAGGTTGAAGCCTAGGAGATGATGATGAAAGTGACATGGAAGAAGATGTAAGAGAAGATGTGAAATATTTGGAAGACCTAGAATAAGAATAAAATTAAGTGAAGATGTTGAAGGCCATTTCCAAAATTGGTAAGAGACCTAGAATTGAGATTTCTAACTACTGCAGTGATTTGAATCCTAAAGAATTGATTGATTGGAAAAATGATTTGGATGAATATTTTGAGTATGAGGAAATTGAATAGCCTAAAAGGTTTAGGTTTGTGAAGACTAAGTTAAAAGGACATGCTATTATTTGGTGGAAAGAAGTATAGTTAGAAAGAAATAGGTGGGGAAATGAAAGAATAATAAAATAGGATAAGGTGGTTACAAAATTGAAAAAATAGCTCATGCTAATTGATTATGAATTGGAATTGTTGAAGAAATTACAAATTTGAGACAAAGGGATACGACCATGAAAGTAGTATACTAAATAATTTCATAACCTAATCATTAAGATGTGACATAGTGAAGTAGGCAAAGAAATTTTTGCAAGATACATAAATGGATTAAGAGAAAGCATCCAAGAAGAGCTAAGTCTGGTCAAGTTGACCACCATAGAGGAGGCATATCAATTTGTGATCAAGGTGGAAGACAAACTAAATAGGAGGTTTGAAAGTAGGCAGAACCAATATAGAGGGAGAGAGGAAAAGGTCCTAGAGGGAAAGATCATGGTGCAGTGATAGAAGACCATACAAGGAGGAAAGAAAGATTGACAATACCTACTACAAGGATAGTGGTACCTATCACAACAAAAGGAGTCATGATACCTGCCACAAAGACGGAGAAGAGGGTAACATCTACCATAATGAAAAGGGAGACATTGATACATACCATAGGGATGAATATCAACAAGTTAGAAGAGGATATGGGGGGAATGAGAGAAGATATTTTAGGGGAACATGTTTGCAGTGTGGGGAAGAAGGGCATTGAGAATTTGAGTGTTCTCAAGATTAGGTGAAGTTGGCAAAAGGTAGTGTAAGAGTTGTATTTAGGGATGAGGAACCTCAAAGATCATATGAGTTAAAGGATGACCTCGAACAAGGTGAATCACTAGTCATGGGGTGGGCATTGCTGAAGTGCCATGAGGAAGAAGGACCAATATAAAGAAATAACTTATTTAGAACTAGATGAAAAGTAAGGGGCAAGCGATGCAAAGTTATCATTGATAGTGGGAGTACTGATAATATGGTATCTAAGGAAATGGTTGAGAAATTGAATTTGAAGAGGCTAAAACATCTAAACTGTTATGTGATTGCTTGGCTATAGAAGGAATATAAGGTGATGATCAATGAACAATATAGGGTAAAATTCAAGATAGTAGGTTACCATGATGAAGTCCTATGTCACATTTAATGCCAATGGATGTCTGCCATCTACTATTGGGAAGAGCATGGCAATTTGACCGACACACTATACATGGTGGAAAGGAAAACACATACACTGGAACAAGGAATGGTTGGAGACATAGGTTAATGCCATTAAAAGATAGAGAAGATCAAGTTTGTAGCAATGCTATAATATGCTTGGTGGATGGAAGAAGGTTCTTAGATGGATTAAGACATGAGAATATTTGTTTTGTACCAATTCCTAAGGTATGTAGCACCATAGATGTATAGAACACCACCACAAGTGATGAGGAGGTGTTGCAAGAGATTTCAAAGTTGCTAACTGAATATAGGGACATCATATTAGACAACATGCTAGAGGGGTTGTCACTAGTAAGGAGTATTAATCATCACATGGATTTGATTCTAGGGTCTAGTTTTTCAAATAAGGCACCACATAGGATGACACTAGTAGAAAATAAAGAATTAAACAAATAGGTGCAAGAGTTGTTGAGGAATGGTTTGATTAGAGAGAGTTTGATCTCATGTGCGGTACCCGTGGTACCATCACCCAAGAAGGATGGTGAGTGGAGGTTGTCTATTGATTCCAAAGCAATCAATAAGATCACAATAAAGTATAGATTTCTATTGCCAAGAATGGATGACATAATGGATTGTTTGAGTGGGGCAAGGTACTTTACAAAGATTCATTTGAAGAGTATTTACAATTAGATCAAGATAAGAGAGGGAGATGAGTGGAAGATAACATTTAAAACTAATGAAGGGCTCTATGAGTGGTTGATTATGTGATATGAGTGCATATGAACAAAACAAATCACAAGAGAAATTTTCTCAACAAAGGCAATCCAAAATAGATCTTCATAAAAATCTTTTAAAGGAATACAAAGATGTTTCTAGAAGAAAGAAGCTTCTAGAAATCTCAACACAAAAACATTGCCCACACCTCCTCACCCCAGATGCACAAGGCCAGGGCTATGCAAGATCACATGCCCATAGCCTTAGAGCTATCATGACATTGCAATCCAACAAACCCTTGGCATCACTCCTATGAAAAATCTTTCTTTTTCTTATTTTTATTTACTTAAGAATTATTTTATAATTTTACTTTTTTAAAAATTTATGTTTAAAAGTTATTTTATTTAGTATAGTTATCTTAAATACATCTATCCAAAGGAGCTATTTTATTTACTTAAGAGTTATTTTATTTACTTTAGAAGTATTTATTTTATTTTAACTACATTGTTTACTTTATTTTTTATCTTATTTTATTATTTTTTTACTTTTCTTTTTAATTTGAAAAGTGTAGTAAATATTACATACTTGTATGTTACTTTTTGATAGTTCAGATTTTATAGTTATAGTTTTTAAAAATATGTGTATTTTGGTGTTTATGTACGTGGTAATGACATGAGATTCCTTGATGGCATTGTACAATGCCTCTCGACATAATTAAAAATGAGATCAATTATTTTTTATTTAAAAAAATTAAATAGAATCTAAATACTAAATATCATAAATCATTAGTTTATATTATCTTCAAATTATTTATGGTTTACTTTCTATACTTGAGAGAAAATGAAAAAATTCAAACAAATGTCAATTTGTGTAATCCACTTAAGCCAAAAAAGAGACATGCCATTTTCTTGTCACCCATCACAAATATCTAGATAGGTTAAATAATAGAGAAAAATAATTCTTCTCTAGGATATGGAGGTGAGATTTATATAAATAAATAAATGTGATAATACATTTAAATAATTTAAATATTAAAATAAGTGTGCTTAGCTCTAGATTCGATGCTAGTTTAACTATTATGGATGTCGCAAAATGATTCAATAAAGTGCGAGGACCTTGAAATTTATTAAAGGATTTCTAAACTAGAAAATTAATTGTTTAAAACTTGGATTGATTTTACCTTGCAAAATTGGAATCAATATGATTTTTACAAACATGACCCTTTGCGCAAGAAATTAATCTTCTAGATTTTGTGATGTGTAAATTATTTAGCCTTGATATCTAATTTACAATAAAGGGATTAGTGATGTTTCAAACACCTTTGAGGAACTTGCTAGACATGGTGTATTCTTCCTTGGTCAAACCTTTATGCATGTTGATTCAATGACTTGTGAACAATAATTGATAACATGTCAAGCAATCATGTGATATGCCTAGTCATGTGTTACTATAGATGTCTAATGCTAAATGTTGATGTAATAACTTGATCTTTGGCTAGATGTTTCCTTAGTGGGTCCTAAAGCCTAGATATGTGCTTTCTCCTAATGAATTAGGCATATCCTTTTATACAACAATGTAGTATATAATATGAAATATTTTGTACATAAGTCCGGAGGTAACAAATAGTTGGAAGGGGACATCATGGGCCCAGTTTAAAAATTTGAATTTAAAAGTACGAGTCAATTTCACACCATGAAATCCAAATAAATTCAATTTCATTTTTCCAAGGTGATATATCAAGTTGAACCTTTAAAATACATGAAGTCATAATCAATCAAATTTGATGTCATTTACCAATTTTTATGTAGAAATATACCACTTAAAGCCTAATTATTAGGCAAAGCACAAAGAAAGTCAAAGTGAGCCCAATACAATGTGAAGGAAAACTGTGGGGTATGGAATTTTCAGATTGCCAATATATAAAGTGTGTTTCATTGAATTTGGTGTGTAATGTTGTGATTGGTTGGTATGTTCTAAACTTGAATCCCTTGACACATTGTACTTTTTTTAAAAAAAATCTTTATTAAAAAAAGCAGCTAAAAAACAAAGTTCAAAATGACTAAACATGTCAACTTATCCCTTCAACTAACCCCATGGAACATATTCCATAGATATTTATATATTTCTATTATATTCTTATTCATTATTATTTTGGGGTAGATAAGGTTGGTGTGAACGTGAGCACCGTAGGAGTATCGAAAATGCATGGGGTGGACTTCTTGAAGCATTTTTCCAAAGGCAGAAATATTTTGTGGATTGGAGTTGAGCGGTGTGAATAAAAGAACGGGGCATCACGAGGGAAGTGGGAAATAAATAAATAAGACCGAGGTGGATGCAATTTTTTATTTATACGCAACCCTCTAACCACCTTGCGGATGCCTTCAATTTCTCCCGCCGACACCGCAAATGCCACCAACCAGAGTAGGACCAAATAACAACTAGAAGTGAATCTACGCCGTCCTTTGCCAAGTTTTTTGAACAACTGTATTTAAGGGATAAAAGTGAAACTCTGCACTTTCACAAGCTTTGGATCCCTTCGAATATTTGTTGTATATTTGATTAATTTAATTACTTTTTTGGAGAGGTTTTTCTGTACATTTATGGTGCCAAGTTATTCTTTTATTAAAGGAACGTTAAAGAGGTTGTATTATGTTGTGTAGCTGCCTCACACCACCATTCTATCGAGGAGTCTCCAAGTACAGTTAGGTGCCTCCTTCATATTGGGAGTATGAGGTAGTCTCATATGTTATAAGTCACCTGTAGACCCAAAATCGGGTCGCCCGACATCGTAGACTATAAATAGACCCATTTCCATTTCCATTTCTTGAAAATTGGGAATAGAATTCGAAATCCCCACTAAGGCGGTCATGCAATCATGATTCTTAAGGTGAGAAACGTTGAGCTTCTAAGGAAGTGAAGAGATAATACTGGGTTTTTGAGGAGAAAAGGTGCAAAAATGATTCGAAAGTGAATAGAGGCTCTAGACTAAAATATTACAATGGGCTAAAATACATGCTAGACGACAATGGATAAAAGAAGGGAATAGAGACTCTAAGTACTTTTTTATTAAACCATAAACACAGAAAGCAGAAAATGTGTGCCATAATGGATGAACTTGGCACCCTTCATATGAACACCTTTGATATAAGTATGATATTTCATAAAATTTATGAATCTTTTCAAAGAAGATCATCAACGGAAGGATATTTAATTAACTTTGGAGGAGATAGTTAAAGACTATATTCCCAATAAAATTGACCCAAGATATAATCAGTTCTTGGATATGTTGTGTGGTCTCACAACACGCCCCATTTTGTGTTAGCAAAATAGGGACCCAACTTTTTGCTTTGCTTGTGTGTTTTCTCGCTTTGGGCAGTATGGTAAAGTGTCATGTCCTCATCCATGGTCAAAAGTCAATTTTAACATATTTCCTAGCAAAGGTCACCAATAGATAGAGAATTAAATTTTGAGCAACTTTGCCTTTTACATCATATTGAAATTCCTTAAAATGAAGAAGTTATACCTGGTCAAAGTTTTGGTTTTTATGCCTTGGTTAAACAATTAAGTCAAGCGAAATTGGGAAAATCTTCAAGAAAAGAGTTGTTTTTGAAGTTAGGGAGTTTGGCGTTTCATTGATTCCCTAACTAAGCGATAAAAGAGAAAATGTTTAAGTCATTTAGTTGGAGGATTTCCCATTTTGCTGATAGAGAAAAGACTTAGAATATTTTTTGAAGTTAGCGAGTTTGGCTTTTAGCCAATTTGTTGACTAAGTAGAAAAGGGTGAGAAAAGTTTGTGGTTTAAACGCTTCACCGACTAGGCAAAAGCAAGCTCGAAGGTAAAGTTCGGGATTTTGAACTTTTGCCGATAACAAGGTAAAGTTCGTAGTTTTGTAAGTTTGTCGATACAAGGGAAATTTCATAAGTTTGCAAAGTTTAGATTTTTTGAATTTTGTCGACTGAAGGATCTTGAAGACAAAAAGGGTTATCAGAGAAAATTTCATCGAAGAAACTTTCATCAGGGAAACTTCTAGTTTTATAAGTCAATTGGTAAGTTAGTGTTTTCCATTATTTGCCGATAGAGGCAAAAAGGCCGATAAAAGAAGGGCAAAGTTCATGATTTTGGATTTTTTCTGATAAATCGATCAAAGAAGGAAATGTTCGTAAGTTTGAACTTTTGTTGATAACAAGGCAAAGTTCAGAACTTAGACCTTTTGCCGATAAAGGAAAGATAACAAGGCAAAGTTCATGTTTTTGAACTTTGGCCGATAAAGAGCTAAAAAGGAAAAGTTTGAAATTTTGAACTTTTGCTGATATAAGGCAAAGAAGCAAAGGCGGTTTGGTTCAGGATTTTGCAAAATCTCTGACAAAAGGTGATAGTTCTAAAAAGTTGAATTTTACCAATAAAGGGCAATAGTTCTAAAAAGTTGAATTTCGTCAATAAAGGGCAATGGTTCAAAAATGATAGGATTTGCTGATAGAGGGACATAGAACCATAGTATGAAAAAGCATAATTTTGCTGATAAGGGCATTGAAAGACAAGTTTGTGAAAAGAGTATAATCAATAATGTACTTTCATATAGATATTAACACTTGGGTATCCATATTTGGACCATCCCCTCATAGTTTACACTTTGGTTAAAAGATAAATTCATCCTTTAATGTTAAATATCAATATATTCAGAGCAATTTGCAGGAAATTGAAAGAGATTAAAGATGAATTGTAAGAGATTCTACAACACAGTTAACAGGGCATTCACCTCATCTCTGGCATGATAAAGAGGTAAGACCAAGCTATAGGTATGAATAAAACCAAGCCTCTTTTGTCATTTTCATAGGTATATTATAATTTTACACAAGTAAAGGTGGAATTTCAAAGATTAAGCCAAATCCTCAATATTTGTATGTTGTTTTAATCCACATAGGGGGATTTAAGGTAATAAACATGTTGAATCATGGATATTTGTTTGTTGCAAGATGGTAGAAGGTCTGTGTAAATCAAAGACTTAAAGCTTGGAGTGGATGTTCTCACATGCTACAAGATGAAAGGCTGGACTCTGAGATGCGCTAAGTTGAAGATGTATCAGAGGCAAAGAAGTTGATTAAGTATTATCAAGGATGCTAAGTCAAAGATACTGGGAATATTATGTTTCCAGCTATATTCCACCATTGATTGCCAAGTAGCAATCATGTGGCACACATCCTAACCATTGATTATTCTTGACTGTTGGATCAATTGTAATTGTTTTTTGGACCTTGTGCTATAAAAGGACCACGACCCTTCTTTTAGAGGGGAGATTGAATTGTTGAAAGCTTGGAGAGACTAAATTGTTGAAATTATGAACGCTCAGTTTGTGAATTTGGTAACTTTAGTATTTCCTCTCAAGGTTCCTTCTCAAAATCATTGTAAATGTATATGTTCTTTGCATACTTGATGAAAGTGAAGTTGTAGATTACTTCCTGATCATAAATCCTATGTAGTCTTCTAGTTGATTTCTGGATATGTGATTGTGAATTGATGCATCCTCTTGGAGTGCATTCAAGTAATTGCATATTGTTATCAATTATCCTTTGAAGATTTGTGCTGATCATACGTAGCTATGGAACATCCTAGTGAAGTATGATTTAGTTTGCTTCTTTTCATGAAAGTATCAGAATATGTATGTGGATCACTGACCAAAACTAGTAATTTAGGATTTATTTTTCTAAACCTCAATCTTTTGATTTCATTTCATAAAGAACCATAAATAATTGCAAATCATGACAAATCATAAGCAAATACTATAGATGCTTATTGAACAGTGACTTATCCAGAGCATACATAGTAAGATGTTGTAAATCATACCAAATATATGCAAATAGACATAAATATTAGTGAATTGCATGCTTTAAAGCACATTCTTTAGGAAAATTTAAGATACAATAACAAATTAGTTCATACAAGGATAGTTTCATAAGAATTCATCAAAGTTAGAACAAATTCATATAAATTTGTGCAAATCCTAACTGAATATTGTAAGATTTAATATAATTGTTGAAGATATATATGCAGAAACAAGTATTCTGGATAGGAAATTGGTGAATATTGACTGAATTTGTAGAAATCATGAATCAAAGCATGTAAGGCCCTAGACATGGAAAACAACAGAACACATCAACCTTGAGTAACAATCAGATGGTCAAGACCTGACTCATGAAGACTTGGGATCATGAATTCACCTTGAATTCATCATATCTTTCAAGATAATAAAGGTTTGTTTGTGAACTTTTATTCTTGTTTATGTGATTAATAACCTTATCAATAAGACATGAACTCTTCGAAATGTGACACAGGCACAATTGTGCAAGATTCAGCTCTCACGCAGTACATGGACCCTCTCCTTGCTTCTAGTGACCTCCAAGTCACTCTCCCTCTCGTGGAAAAAGCCAATTGGGTAGTTGCGAGACCTGGGGGTTATTCTGATCATGTGCAAGTAGAACATCGCAAATAGCAATCGAGCTAATTTGGGGCCTATTTTTGATTTGGAGTTGCCTTGTTCTCTCTATAGTAGTTATTGAAATAATGATATGACCCAAAGGGTCACTTGTAATTTTCCCCTATTAGGGTTTCTCTGATTCCAATTCCTAGATGGATGTGTATTTTCTTCGTTGATGTTCATTGCACATTGTAATCTAGCTTCATGTTTTTGGAGGCATTGAATTTGAATGTCTTGTTCTGCAATTCTAATGAAGTGTTGTTGCTCTTGCATGAGTTGTGGTCTTGGGTTTATTTCCTCTAGTTCTTCTAGAACTGCTTTGACCCACACTCCTCTAAGCCCTGGGCACATTCGATTGCTATTCTAAGAGAGATGGTGTATGTTGACTTTCTTTGACCAAGATTGACCTAGGGTTGACTTTTGATTGATTTTGATTGTTTACCTCGTGATGAGATTGAGAGTTTGAATGCTTTTGAGTTTATCTAATGTTTTTGTGTTTTTGTATTTTTGTGTATGAAATGCAACTATATGATATGGAAGCTATATTTTTGTATTTTTCTTGAATAACTAAATCAATGTTATATGAATGCACTTTATGATGAAGTTTACCTACTGCTATTATATTCTATGTTTTTGTGTTTTAGACAATTTTTTAAATCTACTCTAGGAAAGAAAGAAAAGATCTAACTAATGAATGCAAATGAATTAATCTATGAAAAGGAAATTGCTTTCTAATCTATTGCAATGAAATGAAAGTAAACTAACAATTCCTATCAAAAGCAAAATAACAAGTTACTTTCCTTAAGACAAATTTGATTTTCTAATTACTATAAAAACATGAAAAGAATTTGGAATAGCTTGGCGCATGAGTTTTGCACTACCCTCAAAAATCCTTTTTGATCGGCAACCTCCTCATCCTCTTGCAGCAATAGGGTCCTCCTCTTGGCAGCAAGAAGAGAGCAATGGATTTGTAATGATGAAGCTTTTGAAAGATTGGATTGAAAAGAGCTCAATGTGACCTTATGAGTGCTATGAAAGCACTAATTGAGCACTATGGCTATGGATATGGGAAAAATGAGAGTATGAGAATACTCTAATGAAGCCTTTGAAAGCTTGAATGCCATAACAATGGGAAAAAAAAGGCACATGCATCCTACGTCAGCACCTAAGATGCTAATGGAGAGCAAACTAAAAAGCTATGAATGACTACAATTCTTCAATTTGTCTCCTATGGGAAAGCTTTGAAGCTTTGAAAAACTAAAGAAACAAACTAAGAGGCTCAAAGGCCTATGAAGAAGCTTGAAAAGATTGTGAAGAACAAAAGAACATTCTCCAACTTGAGAAATAATGGAGAGGTGAGGGTTATTTATAGTTTGGAAGGGCACACAAGAGGGGGAAATTGATTGAAGAATTAACTCCTTTGATTGAAGAGTTAACAAAATTTGATTGGGGAGTTAACTCCCTTGATTGGAGAGTTAACTAACTTGATTGATCAGAGGATTGGGTTGATTGGACAGTGAACTAAGCTTGATAGAATAGTTAACTCATTTGATTGATTGGCTAACTAAATTGAATGCATAGTTAGCTATTTGGATTGAAATTTGATTGAGTAGTCAATTTGAGTGATTAGTGGAGGAAATTATGGGAGTTAATTTCATGGATAATGGATAATTTAGAAAGTAAATAAAAAATTAATTTTATTTACTTGTGATGAGAAAATAGAAATGAATTTAGGCCCAAATAGGAATTCACGTTCAAAGACAAAGTTTTTCATATGAAAATTTTGGGATCTCGTTCAGGCACATACAAACTCCTTTTTGGGTGTCATTTTTTTAAATTGTATATTTTTTCGAGCTCTACACAATGGTGCTATTAGTTTTTATTGAAAACACATGAAAAGTGGCTCATCCATGGAGATCCTAAAATAATAGGGGGGATCTAGAAAGGAAGGGGTCTGGGTGAAAATGAAGGTTGGAGATTGATCTTGGAAGGTCAAGAAAGCAATCCATCCCTAGATCTAAGCCAAATAGGTGAGTTAAACAAGATCTCAACTTGCACAAGTAGGATTTCTAGTGGAGATCTAGAAATAATAGGTGGAGATGCAAAATCGACATAAGCCAAGTCAATTCGGAAAGATGGGTTTGGTCTAGGAGGTCATTTTAAGGCCTCTTGGGGGTGGAGTGGGATGAAATGAACATGGGAAAGGTGAAATTAGCTCACTTAGATGAAAAGTGTCTATGTAGGCAAGGTTGAGAATGTAGAAGGATGGTTGACAAGGGCAAAAGTGAAGAAAAGTTAGGAATGAGAAGAATCGATGGAGCAAGAAATTGATGCCGACATGTCACCAAGAGAAGCACTACTGAGAGGGTGTTATTATTCACACTTCGATGTAGATTATTAGGATTATAATCATCATAAGGTCCTTGTGTAAGTTCATACGTGTTTT
The DNA here is from genome assembly GCA_027924645.1 of Cunninghamia lanceolata. Lineage (NCBI taxonomy): Eukaryota > Viridiplantae > Streptophyta > Pinopsida > Cupressales > Cupressaceae > Cunninghamia > Cunninghamia lanceolata. The sequence goes on from BSBN01000739.1 coordinate 7,038,348, forward strand.
TAGTGTTGACATATTTTCCCCCTCGGGGACGATAGTCTACATGAAAGGTAGGCACCATTCCTAAAATAGGCCTTACCTTTTGTCAATTTCACTCATTTGTACCTACAATAACTAGTATTAGTTCAACATTTAATGTATTTAAAATAAACATTGAAATCAAAATGAATGAATATACCATCTGTCATGTTGTAAGTTCGACAAGTTTTTTTATTTTCCAAGGTAACCTGTAAGGATGCAAGCACACAAAACAAGGGTGCAAGAGAACTAAAGAAATAAAACTCATGCTAAGCTAGAGAGAAGAATGAATTCTTCTTTTATTGTAGATTTTGAAGAACATGTTCATTTTTTAGGGATTTTTTGAGTTTTTGCAAATTTTTAAATTTTTATGGTTTTTTTAAGAGTTTGTGAAGTTCTATCTTGATGAATTGAGGTCCTTGAAAGACCCACGCTTATTGAAGGGCTTTATACCCTTGCCCCTTGCATGGGGAGACTTATATGCTTGAGTGCACAATTTTACTTTGACTCCGTTGGAGGAGTGATTTATGCTCAGACATTTTTTTGCACTTATTGATGTGAGACTTGATTGGTTGAGATCTATACGTAGCTTCAATCGACATTTTGTACTTCACTTTTCCTCTTGTGCATATGGTTGGCTAGAGATTTTATTTTTCTTATGAGACTGCATACCTATGATGATTACATATGGATGATGCAATTTTTTTGTCTTTCTATGATATGAATGAAATGCAATGTGTCTGGATGTGATTCACAAATATGAAATGCAAATTATTATGTTCTAAGCACTATGAATGCCATGATGTTAATGACATGTTTATTTCTTTTGATTGTTTTCTTTCAATATGATGCATGAAGGTGGAACAAACAATGTGACCACTCTTTAGTGAGATTTTTTGACTTAGGGGATTGCAAATTACCTTAGTATAGGAGACCTGTTAAACCTTTGAGATAGGATTTGGGACTCAAGTGGGGATGGGGAGGAGATGGAATGCTTTTAAATATTCTGCTTTGCTAAAGGCTAAACATTGATCCTTATCTAGAAAAAACATATTTTCAAGATTTCAACTTAGACAAACAACAAATTTATTAGCACTCACTAGACTTAGATCAAAGGATGGACAACAAGATAGACCTGGGGTAAAGGAAGAGGCTCTTGAATAGAAGATGGCCCTAAAGATAGCTAGATTCCTAGTATTGCTAGCTAGTGTGTGTGTGTGTGTGTTTTCTTTGTTCCTTACTTTCTCTGATAGATTTTCACCCTCATAGCTTTGAGCTTATATATATCTCCACTCAAGAGTACAGACAATCAACAACTTCTCTCCTTTCACTCTATTTTGTATCTTTCTCTTTCTCTTTCTTTTTTTTGGCAAGTTTTGACATTATTTTTATTTTTTATTGCTATTTCTTTGAGACTTTCTAGATGCTTTGGATATTCAGATGCTTTGGTGCTCCAAATGATTGCTCATATATATTTTTCATTTTGAATCACTCATTATTTTGCACTTGTATTTTAGATTGCTTCCTTTAGAGTTATGATCTTCCTAACATTTTTGGCTAGGAGAGATAAGGGGCTGAGTGCCACCAAAAGTTTTCACTATCATGTCAAATTTCCCTTCTACTAAGAAGAAATGGGGAAGGTCTACTTGCAAGCTTTTATTGAGTATTGTAGGTTTGAAGATTGACTTTGTTTAGAATTAACATGGATCATTAATACTAGGATCAGTGTAGAGATAAGAGTTAGGCTTTGATTAGAATCATTAGGGAATGATAAATAGGGGAATATAAGTGGTAAACATGATTTATTATGGGATCTCAAAGGGTCAAAGGGTCAACCTATACCTAGGCAACCTTAGATTCCTTACTAGGACAAAAGTCAAACAAGAGTGTGACACTCACAAAATGCATGATGGAATAGAATGAAGAATGAAAATTTTTGATTTTCCATGATTTTATGCTTTTTATGAATTTTATGGGCTTTTACAACATTTTGAGATGTTGAACTCTTCTCCTTCCATAATGCACAAGAGGTAGCATCATTTCTAACATCTTCCTTAACTATGTATGGGCCTATCCAAATTGGTTTGAACTTCACTTGAAAGTCTTTTCAAGGACACTTGAAGACTTGGTGTAAAAATGTCTTTGTATTCAATGAGGATTTTTGTGTCCTCACATGTTTCATTTTTTGATGATTTCCCCCCTAGTTTTATCATTTTTTGTTCTTGTTTAGCTTCATCAGTTTTGAACTTTTGAGGGGAAATTTAATTTGATGATGACTCTCCAAGTTTTTGTGTGGGTTCCATTTGTCTTTTTTGTTTAGTTGTGGTCTTGACTCTATGTATGCTCATATCTACCTTGATAGGAATGGCCACTAAGTTGAATGGGGCATAAGACTTTGTTGAGTGGGGATCGAAGGAAAATTCCCTTGTTGCCCCCTTTCCTATACATTTTGAGGTCTTGGCTATGCTTGCAATTTGTTTTGATGTCTCTTTTTCAAAAGTGTTGATTTTGGGGTCATTGGTGGTTTCTATGGTCTTTCCCTTCCTTTTGACTTATTCAACTCTATAAAGACTGAAAGGATCAATGTCTCCTTTGATGATGTGGGTTTGTGCCATATGCAAGAAGTGTATTTTTTGAAATAATATGGAGGGAACAACCCTCATCCTATGGATCCAATGCCTTCCTAGGATCATGTTGTAAGTGGTTTCTTCATTGATGACATAAAATTTAGTTGGGAGAGTTTTGGGACCCTATGTGATTTGAAGATTGGCCTTACCCATGGTTTGAATGTTTGGGTTATGATGAATTATAAGAATAGAACTTTGTTTTGTGATTTTAGTTTTATGATAACCTATTCTTTGAAGAAGTGAAAAGGAGACCATGTTGATTGCAAACCCAGCATCTATCATCACATGTTTAAAGGAATAGTCATTAACTTGGACTATCAAATGGATGGGAAGATCACCCTATTTAGCTATATCATCATATGACAACAAATTTTTAAAATCAAATGTCGAAGAAGAACACTTTTCATTTAGAGTGCTTTGAACTAGATGGATTAGATCTAAGGCATTGAGGAGAGTGTTCTTGTGCATAGGAGAAATCTTGAGAAGTTCAAGCATGTGAGAAAATTTTAAATTGTTGGAGGTGTCATTTGGTTGTTCTGGTCCTTGGATGACATGGATTTCTCAATCTTTATCTAATTCCACAAGACCTAAGGTGTTTTAATCAAAGGCATTTTGATGGATTTTGGGATTATTTCTTTCATCTTGTGAGAATGTGTCCATGAATGTTGTTCATTGATGTTTTGGGAGGTTTGATATGAAGCAATGGTACTCTCAACATGACTTGATATCATGCCCCCTTCTCTTGTGAAATGAGAAATATTTATCATGATTGTAATCTTGAGGCTTATGATGATTGTTGTATAACTTCTTGTTGATTTTTGGGGAATAGTTTTTAGCATTCATTTCCCAAATTTGTATGACTATTGTACTCATAATTGTTGTTCCCTGATGGTGAAGTTCTTGTTGACCCATCTATGTTCTGATTGTTTGTTAAGGATTTTTTATTTCTATCGCGGTTTATCAACCTTCCATTGACATCATACTCCCTTCTTCCACTATCAATAGTGGCTTGGTCAATTCTAAGGGCACTTTCAAGTGCTTCTTTGTATGATTTGTAAGGGAGTTTTTGAACTCCTTGTATGTCATTGTTGAGAGTGTGTAAGAAGAGATCACAAAGTTCCTTATGATCCATGTTTGTTGTGCTAGTTGAAGATTACAAAAATTTCCTCCATCGTGTGATAAAGTAGGTGAGTGACTCATTGTTTTCTTGGTTGATCGTTAAAAATTCTCATATTCCTATCTTGACTAGTTTATTTATGTCAAAGGAAACTACAAATTGATCAATGAGTTGCCTAAAAGAGTGGATTGATGCTTCTGTAAGTCTGTAGTACCAATCTAGACGGATACCCTCCAAAGTCTTTGGAAAAATATTTTTTACCACCCCATCCCAAGGAAGGAGTTCTCATACTACTGTGATGTAAGCCTTGATATGAGAGTTGGGATCACCTTCTCCTTTAAATTTTGGAAGATCAGGGAGAGGATGTAGTAGTATGGATTGAAAAATGTTGTAGTCAAGAGGATCCTTTAAATACTCAATGTATGTTCCTAGGAGGGGGTTATATATAGAGGGTTTTATTCTTCCAAACTTTAGTCCTTCAGGTGGAGTTTGTTGTGCTTGTTGAAAGAGTATGCGAGAATGTTGATATCTTGAAAAAGTCAGATAAGAAGATGGTGTCACATTTATGTTTTTAAAATTGGGTGGGATCATTCGTGGTTGCTTTTGTGCTATAGGAATCCCACCTATTTGATTGAGACTTGTCATGTTGGATGATGAATGTTGCAAGATGTGTACCCTTGGTCTCCTTGTGTTGTGCAACACATCACTTGGGTTCGTGACACGGCTTAACCGCCTCCTGTGGATTCATTAACTTTGGCAATTGTATTGGGCATTAATAGGTCAATCTTTTGGTGCAATGACAACCATCTTTACAATAATTTGTATCAGAGACAAGGTCACAGGTTTGAACCCCTCACTTGCATTGGGGAGATTGTTGCAACATGTGCGCCCTTGGTCTCCTTTTGTTGTGCAGCACAACGCTTGGGTTTGTGACAAGGCTTAACCACTTCCCATGGATTCATTAACTCTAGTAGTTGTATCAGGTATTAACAGGTTGATCTTTTGGTGCAATGGTAACCATGTTTGCAACAATGAGGGCAAGGGAGGCATGAATGTTTCATGTAAGTTTAGATGAGGGGGATTTTTTGTTTCCCTTGGTTTGATTCAATCTTATCAATGAAAGGATTTCCTTGTGCCCTATGTTTTTCTTGAACTTTCCTTTGACAAACTTGTTCAACATCATTAGCTTCAAGAGTCCTAATTCATTGGACCAAGGTTTTTGTAAGGTCTGTGAGTGAGGCTTCCTTTATTTTTTGAGTTTTACAACCTTGAGATGGATCTCTTTGTGTTGGGGTTTGACTGACCCCACTTGTTCTTTTTGAAGAAACTTGATATGTCATGGGTCTTTTATCTTGATGTGCTACATGGAGGTATTTTTATACCTCCCAAGCTTCTTGTAAGGTCTTCTTTTGTTGACTCATCTCATTGTCCATTTGGGTGGTCATTTTCCTATAGATTGTAATGGGTTGGTCTTGTTGATGGATCTCATCCCAAACACTCTTTGACATGCTTTGATTTGATCAATGTTGTGGGGATCTTAATGGATCCCCTTTGAGTCTTTCGAGTTTGACTGATTTGATATTGAAGCTATTGAATCTGAACTTGCACTAGTTTCATTGGAGGGGTGATTCCCTTGAACCTTGTGTGACTTTGTCCTAGATTGAAGGTGTAGGAAACATTGTAGGATGAATAAATGATCATGGAAGTGAAACATGAAAGTGGAATGGAAGAAATATACAAAAATTTGAAAGAACCCATCTCAAAAGGATTTTCTCTTCACATCGAGTTCACCAAAATATGCACTCTTTTAAATGTGACACATGCACAATTGTGGATGAGTCAACTCCAACGCATCACATGGACCATCTCCTTGCTTCTAGTGGCCTACAAGTCACTCTCCCTCTCATGGAAGAAGCCAATCAATTGGGGGTGAGACTTTGGGGTTGTTCTATTCATGTGGGAGAAAAACGTCATGAAGAACTGTTGGCTTGATCTAGGGCCTATGGTTATTTTGGAGTTGCCTTGTTCTCTCTATAGCAGTTGTTGTTGAAATAATGATATGACCTGAGGGTCACTTGTAATTTATCTCCTATTGGGGTTTATCTATTCCAACACCTATATGAATGTCTATTTTCTTCGTTGATGTTCATTACACATGGTAATCTAGCTTCATGGTTTTTTGATGTTTTGGAGGAGATCCTAAAATAACAGGGGTATTCAAAAAGGAAGGGGTCTAGGTGAAAACTGAAGGTTGGAGATTGATCTTGGAAGGTCAAGAATACAATCCATCCCTAGATCTAATCCAAATAGGTGAGTTAAACAAGATCTCTACTTGCACAACTAGGGTTGCCGGTGGAGATATGGAAATAATTGATGGAGACCTAAAATTGACAAAAGTTAAGTCAATTCTGAAAGATAGGTTTGGTTTGGGAGGTCATCTTAAGGCCTCTTGGGGGTGGAGTGAGATGAAATGAACATGGGAAAGGTGAAATTAGCTCACTTAGATGAAAAATGGCTATGCAGGCAAGGTTGAGAATGCATAAGAAGGATGGTCAATAAGGGTGAAAGTGAAGAAAAGTTAGAAATGAGAAGAATCAATGGAGCAAGAAATTAATGTCGACGTGTCACCAAGAGAAGCACTATTAAGAGTGCATTATTATTCATGCTTCCATGTACATGATTAGGATGATAAATCATCATAGGGTCCTTGTACAAGCTCATGCATGTTTTTAGTGCTTACAGGATCAGATACTTTCCTTGGATGAACTAGAAGATGTGCTTTTTTCAATGGCTTCTAATAAAAGTTTGGGTATCAATAGGCTTCTTGTCGAATTCTACCAAGCCATGTGGCCACATATCAAGGATGACTTCCATTTATTATACTTGGAAGCTTTTGAGAAAGGTTCCTTGGGTTCCAACATCAAAAAAGGTTTAATTAAACTCCTACCTAAAGAGAAAAAGAAAGACACTATTTTAGGTTGGAGACCAATTATCTTATTTAACACTTCTTAAAAAATCATAGCAAAAGCATTGGTTCTTTGGATGAATCCTGTGGTTCAAGGTATTTTTAGAGTTGAATAAACTAGTTTTCTTGGTGGCTAATATGTTTTGATAATGTTATCTTGGCTTGGGAAATTTATGAATGAGCCCAACAGTCAAGCCAAAATGCTATATTGATCAAACCTGATTTTCATAAGGCTTACAATAGATTATGATGGAGTTTTATTCTTAAGATGCTGCAATGGTTGGGGTTTCAGTCCAAAATTCAATTGCATGTTGAAATGTTATTCAAGGATGCCAATACTTAGATTGTTGTTAATAATTCTATGACTCTATCATTCCCTTTACAATGCTCCATCAAATAGGGTTACCCATTATCACCATTCCTATATGTTCTTACTACTCATGCTTTAGGCTATCAATTACAAAAGGTTAGTCAATTGCAAATTATATCAAGAATTTTAATCCCTAAAAAATGTTGCTATTATTAACTCCCATTTTGTTGATGATAGCATATTTTTTACAAAATTCTAAAAAAATAAATTAATAACACATTGGATTTTTTAAATTTGTATTGTTTGGTCTTAGGATCACAACTTTCTCACAACAAAACTAAATTCTTGATGATACAATCTGGGCCTACTCCTCATTGAATTCCTAAGGAATAGAGACAAATCAAACATGGGGAGATCATTAGTTATCTTGGAATACCTTTTAGACTAGGAGTTTTCCTTCCAATATGTGGAATTGGTTCATCAATAGACTCAAGAACAAACGTTTTAATTAGGTAAACAAGTTTTTATCTTTGGCTAGTAAAATCCAAGTTGCTAACAGAATCTTTCTCTCCACTCATGTCTATTATTCATCTTGATGGACGCCTTCCAACAAAGGTTATGAAGACTTGAACAAAATCATTTGATAATTCCTTTGGACTAAATGGGATGGTAACATTGGCTTGAAATCAACATCTTGGGATGATTGTATATAGTTGTAAAGGGTGGAATTTGGATACTTGAGTTTTTGGTAGTTTTGTATCTATATCCTCCTTTCACCCTTTCATTCAAGGACCTAGGGTCGAGTTGCAATATACTATCCTACCCTAGGTCACTATGAGATGTATGGAAACTTGGATTTTTATGATTTGATTGCAAATTATCTTCTCTTATGCTCAATTATACCTTAAAACCCTAATTATGCAAATACGATAACAAACAGATGAATATCAGAAAATGCTGCTACAAAAAGATGTAAAATAACAAATAATTATGCACCTATTTTTGGGGTTTAGAAGTGGAATAATTGGGGACTAAAGAGTGGGTGCCCAAGTCCAATGCCCTGCTTTTTGTCGAGATCTGCAAACAAGATCTGCAACTTGTTCCTGCTATACCAAAGGTTTTCCCGTAATGAAACTTTAAGGACTAATGAGTGGGTACCCTAGTCTAGGGAACTATTTTCTTCTCTGATCTACAATTTTGACACTCTATTGTACCCTCCTACAACTTCACTTTGTCTGTAGCTTCAATTTGTAACCTACAATCATGAAAACTTTGGGAGGGGGTTGTGGTGTTTAGAGGCTTGCCTCAGTCAAGCCCTAGAGAGACATTCAAGTCTTCTAAACACTGTTGTCAGATAGAGAGTGCATGCCATTGTGAGGTAGAGGAAAAAACCAAATGATAAATGCTCAAAAAAATAAATGATGTCACCTTGTAGTGAAGATCTGATGGTAGGAAGAAGCTCTTCATGCCATAAGGAGATTATTGCACAAATCTGCAAATACAAACATATAGACCACACAAATCTGCTCTTGCAACACAATGAAAGCCTTGAATCACCTTTAGAATGCCAATGTTCATCTAGTAATGCTCTAGTTTACAAATGAATGCCTTTTATATGCAACTACAAACACTCCTGCCAAGAATTTCGTAATTCAAACTTACCGTGTTGGCATAGGACCTAAATAACGGTCACAAGTCAACACTCAAAATTTGGGATTGACCCAAAATAAGGCAGGAGTAGGGCATGGGTGCTCAAGTCCTCCCCTTATTTTGGGCAGGGTTAGGTTCAAGGGATCCCCCTAGGTCCCATTTGTCATGAAACTTAGGGATCATTTCGTCAGGATGTCAAAATATGATGCAAGATGTCCTAAATGGGAAAGCCCCCGAGGCTACATTTTCTAATGTTACATTTAGCCCCCACTTTAATGTATGTATAAACACAAGGCCAATACACGCATTTAAGTACAGTCAACAAGCACAACAAACACGCCAAACATGAAGAAGACACACTAGACACATTGAAGATAAAGACATGCACGCAAAACATGGAGAAGACAATTACAGTCACATAAAACATGTAGAATACACTGAATGCATAGAAGACACATTAATGCATAGAAGACAAGAATGATTTCTTTTCTTTTCTTTTTCTCATATATACGAAATGTAGATGCAAGTACAGGAAAGTAAACACACCTCCCATAATGCAGGATGCACTCATCGCGCAGGTCTTTAAACTACATATATGGGTCAACACACACACAAGACACACCAAACCTCCCATAATACAGGATGCACTCATCGCATATGTCTTTAAATTGCATATGGGGCAACAAACACGCCAAACAAAGCGGGTATGCCAAAAAACACACTTTGAAGACATGGAGAAAACACAATAGACAAGCGATGGAGTGTTCCTATTTCTAGGTTCAACACAATCTCAAGCACATTATAGGCACACACCAATGATTGGACTTTGCCACAACAATCACCTCAGACACGCTTAAGGGTTGAGTTAGTCACATAACTGCTCCCCGCCTCCCGATGAGGACTTTTTGAAAATGATAGGATGGTGCAATCTGCTTCGCAAAATACACCACCCTTGCCTCCGCATAGGGATTAAGATAAAAAAAGGATATGTGTGATATCCCACCTTCGCAGACAGCTTAAATGATTGATTTATTGATTGCAAACAAACTCAGAGTGCAGGAAGTACTCATTGCACTAGTCTTTAAACTGCACCTGAGGACAAGCACATTGCTAACATCTATAGCAGACAACTTACCTTATATATGCCCCCACCTTAAGGTGGTTGATATCATGCATCGATATCAAGCACATTAAGGTAGGAAGAAAACACACAAGGGAACACGGACTTTCGCAAAGCCCATGCCCCCTAGAGGTGACATGTACTTTACAATCACCAAATGTTCACACAAACACATCCCTGCAAGAAACATATTAGTGTCTACAAAATCATGATAAACAACAACACCAATGCATATGATTAACCACACAAAGAGCCAAGGTTATACTACAAATTTAGAGTTCAAGGATAACCATGGGGCTATATAATGAAGATCTTCGAATCAAGTACACCAAGGCTAGATTCAAAGACAAAGTGCGCAAAGCATCAGTATTGTTAAGGTTTGTAAATGAGATAAAAACATCATCAAAATCACTATACAGAAAGCATGAGTGCTTCTACTAGCCAAGCATCAGATAAGATATACAACCCCATCATCATATTAGGAACTAAGTTCAATTTTTGATTTCTAGCTAAAGGGACACTAGGTCCGCATCAGTGTAAATATTTTTCATCATCCACTCGCTAGATAGAAACACTAGAGGAAGGGAAAAAATAAATAAGAGAGGAGAAACAAGTACCTTAGGGACAGTCATGTAGGAGGGTGCCCCCAAGTCACCAACTGCAATGCTATGTCCATAAGACATAACACACAACAATGAAATTAGAGAGAGAGGCAATATAGAAGAATGATGATACAAATAGAAGGTCACAATAGAGGTGGTCTCTCGGTATCCCAGACCTTACAAGAGAATCAGGGGTCATCCCAGGAGGCCTAAACAACACATGACATATCACGAGGGAAACACATCACAAGAGAGATAAAGGGTTAGAGATACTTGTATGATCGTTGTATCTGATTTTTGAATTTGCAAACCTCTTGGAGAGGTACTCGATCATGTTTAGTGCAAAGTTTGAGTGGTTCTTATGAAAGTCTTTTTTATTATCATATGATGCTTATTCCTTAAATCCTTGTTTAAATGAGATATTTTGTTGCTTATGAGGGGGAGAACCACTTTTATTTCCAACTACTGACAATCGTCTTACTCTCTTCCAATTTTTAGCAAGTTTTCATTGTTGATGTCGTCTAACATAGTAGCAAGAATCATCCTGTACCATCTCACTCATTTGTATCAGTTGTTCTATTTGTTTTTTGATGCAATTTGGTTATCTCCCAATCCATATAAGGATAATAGAGGAGGAACCTCAACATAAATTCCATTTCTTTGTGGACGAGGTGGGTTATCCAACTTTTCCTTATCCACCTCAATCTTACCCATGATGTTATCATAGTCTAAATAATCATCATCCTCTACTTCTATTAGTCCTTGTTCCAACATATTGGTATCAGTATGTTTAGGAAAAGGATTAGTGAAGATTTGTAAATTTTGATTCTGCAGAGCAACCGACTTATTTTTGTTATCATTCACACCCGATACCTGTATGATATTCAAATCGATGAGGTCTTGTATTTCATGTTTAAGATGCATACATCATTTGGTGTCATGTCCTTGTGTCTGATGAAAATGACAAAAGGCATTAGAATCGAAGTAAGGTCCTTGTGCTCTACTAGGATCGATAGGATTAATCGGTGGAAGCTTCAAAATGTTATTACTCATAGCTTGATTCATGATAGAATGATAAGACTCAGATATCAGAGTAAACTTTCTTGGTTGATATGATGTCTTCTTTGGATTTGTGATAGCAGACACATTAGAAAAGTTGTTAGTATTCAGTCCATTAATCTTGATGAAACTCCTATTATTATTATTTCTCTTAAAGTTGTTTTGTGATGATCCACCCATGGATTGACTAACTTAAGCTGATGAGTTTTGGTTTTCATACTGACTAGATGAAAATTGATAATCATGAAGGGCGGTGCATAAATGTTGAAAGGAGTTATACTTCATCAAGAGGATCTTATCACAGATGTTAGGTTGTAGAATTGTAATAAACACCTTCTGAACATCCTCATCTTTCATCTGATATTGAATTTATGTATACAAAGCTTGATATCAACTAATAAACTCAGTTAACTTGTCTTTCAGACCTTGCTTGCAATGAACTAAACTAATTAAGGAAACTTGAGGTCTAATGTTTTCTTTCAAATGTTGTAAAAATTGATCAATCAACTGTGAATAGGAGTGTATTGAATTCAGAGGCAAAGAGAAAAACCATTCTAAAGTAGTATCTTTGAGAGATCACAAGAAAAGTTTTGCCAACAAATCCTCTTCAAAATAGAAATCACTACACCTAGCTATGAATGCTACCACATGAGTATTAGGATCACCTTTTCCACCATATTTTTCAAAGCGAGGAGTCTCAAACCTCTCGTGCATAGGAGTTCTCAAAATTGCATAGGATAAGGGATTATGGGCATGATATGTTGGTATATTAGGTTGCGAAGAATTTTTCAAATTTGTTACCTTTTGTTGTAAAGTAGTCATGGCCTGCAGAAATTGGTTTAGGATGGCATCATTGGGAGATGTGGTTTGCTATGAGGAATTGGAACCAAAGTGAGGAGGTGATTGAGCTTGAGATATGATAGGCAGAGGCTGTGAATAGGTCAACGTGTTGGCAAGAGACACTATATGGATTCATGGTTGTTGTCATTGATGGCAACAAAGGTCATCCCACATATCCACAAGTCATGGTGTGTCTCTACCGGAAGTCAGAATGAAGATTGTTGTGGTCCGGTGAACAAGAACAGAGCATGTGGCAAGGTCTGACAGATTGGTCCGGATCTCTCAGAGGAAGTGTCTTGGTGTAGTGCGGATTTGGGGAAGTCAAGAGGACTACCTTGAGTAGTATATTCCAAGGATTTAGCCTTCAGTGATGAACAAAGAAAAAGATATGAATAGTTGAGTACCGGATTCCTGAGAGATAGTGAGAACAGAGGAAGAACTGACTGACAGAGTATCAGACTATTTTCCGGATGTGTTACTGTTGATGGTAAAGGCTGTGAAGGCATGAATCATGTTTGGCCGACATGATTAATGATATCTACAAGTATATGCTTGATCCGCATTACTTGATATGCAAGGATTCAGCCGACAGAACAGGGTTTGTGAGAAGATAGATTATTCCGGGTGCCGACTAGAAAGATAATGAAATCACTAGTGCGGATATATATAGAGGATGGATTTAGTTGTGAAAAGTGTGATGATGTGAAGGTGTATGTGAATAAATACAGAGCAGAGCAGAAGCAGTAAGAAAGATCTGGTATGTGAAAAGATAGTAGAATAAAGAACAGAGGAAAGATGAAGTGCAGCAGATCAGTATACTGAGCCTAACCAGAACTGAACTCCAGCATATGTAGATGCTTCCAATCAGTTCAAGTATTGTATAACATTCTTTTGTAGACAGTGTGTCTCCTTGTAGGCAGTGTGCCTCTTTGTGAGCAGTGTGCTCGGGCAGTGAGCCCTAATTGGCAAGTTCCATTTTGTAATTCCTTATTCTTCTAACAGAGAATAATCTTTGGGTCAATCACCCCGTGGTTTTCTCCCTTAACCGGGTTTCCACGTCAAAAATACTGTGTCATGTGTTTCTCATTTCATGGTAATGTTTGTTTGTTTGATTCAATGCTGCTTTGATTAATAAGAAAGTTCAAAAGAAGAAATAATTAGGATAACTGATTCACCCCCCCTCTTAGTTATCAACAATTGGTATCAGAGCAAGGTTCCTCCTAATAGAGCCTAACAGCTTGAGGAAGATCTGGGAGTTCAAATGGATGCATATGGTTTAAGGGAGCAACTCAAGACTGCCCTTGAGGATCTTGAACAGTCAAATTCTGAAGTCAATGAATTAAAGGAAAGACTCAAATAGGCTGATGAATTCATGAGAGAACTAAAAGACAAATTAAGTCTCTCTATGAAAAAGAGAAAGGAGCTGCTCCAACAATTGGCAAGCCAAACTGAAGAAAGCAATACAAATGAAGAATTGACTGAGAAAACCAAGTTATGTGAAAAGTTATCAAAAGAAGTCATTATGTTAAGACATGAAATGGAATCAGGAACTATAAAGTTTACTCAAGAGATTGAAGAAAAAAGAAAAGATGAAGACAATCTAAGACAATATCTTAAAGAGAAATCAGAAGAATGCCACCAGATGGACAGGATTATCAGACATCTTGAATTTGATCTTGAAGATGCCAAAGATAATGAAGAAAAACTTGAGGATCAAATTGTCTCTCTCAAAAGAGATCTTCAAACAGCAAATGAATATAAAGAAAAATTCAAGATAAGTTCTGCCCAACTTGAAGTACTTCTTGGAAGTCAAAAGAAGACAGATGACAAGTACGGTTTGGGATATGAGAAAGGAGAAAGCTCTGGATCCGGTCAAAAGAATTTTGGATCAGAAAATCCAAGGAATAGGCCTAGAAGACCTCCGGTAAGACAGCCCAATGCTCAAAGATATCCATCTTTCAATGGATACTGCCACAGCTGCAATCACTTTGGTCACAAAGCTAATCAGTGTAGAAAAAGGATGAATCAAACTAATCCATCCTTCTCCGGACAGTGCTTTAACTGCAAAAGGTATGGACACAAGTCTCATGAATGCAGAAATATGCAAGTAAACAAATCATTCAATGGTAGATGTTTTACATGCAATAGAGTAGGTCATATGGCTAATCAATGCAGATCAAGAGGTTATCAGTCAAATATGCAAAGAAATGTTATTTGCCAAATCTGTAATAGGTCCGGTCATAATGCTAAAGTCTACAGAAGCAAGAATCAGGACAAAAGAGGTCCGGTGTATAATCAGAATCAAGACAAGGGTAAACAAAAGATGAATGCGGATGAAGTTAGGAATCAGATGAACAAGATTTGGGTGAAGAAAAGTTTAGAGAATGTAGAGGTTGGATCCGCACCAGACTCTGGTGCTGATATTTCTTCCGAAAATAAAAAAGTGAGCTCTGGCTTAGGGGGAGACTCAAAGAAAATCCTGTTCCCCCAGCCAATCAAGTGGTGCTGGATGTGATACAAGATGCGGAGTAAAGGGTTTGAAGATATAAGTCCTAAGATGATCCAGACAAGATTTCAGAGGTCCGCATGAAGATGCAAAGAAGTTGTGATTGATCAAGTAAGACCTATTCCGGGAGATGCTCCGGAATGACAGAGGACTACAAAAGGGTCCGGAGAGATCCAGAAGTACATTATTTTGCTCTGCGGACTGGACAGAATGTTTGGGATGTTCTTGTAATGTGTCATCTTGATTTATTCATGATTGAAAGATCCGCATGATGTTCATAGATTAGAACTGATCCGGGATACTCCAAGCTATCCGAATAAGGCAAACTGGAATAATATAGGTGGAGCATTTATTGCAAACAGATATTAGGGTTTGTGAAACGATATAAGGGATTTCTCAACAATCACTTGATCATTCCACATCCAAGAAGAAGTGAAAAGCGGAGCTCTGCAACAAAACTCATCAAGTTCACCGAAGATCTCCTGCCAAAGTCATTACATACAGAAATCAATCCAGCCACTCCGTGCAACCGAAGACACAAAAGGTATTTTCCACTTTCGATATCTTGCTACAAATCTTTTGAAGAAATGGCTACTCCAAATATAGTAAAAATCTTAGATAGGCCCCGACCTGAATTTAAGAAACATCCATACAAGTCATTGGAGGTAGATCCCTTAGGAGCATTTTCCAGTGTTCCTCATGGAGTTTTACACACAGAAGACATTAGGGTTTACATACATGCAAGCATTGAGGAATTCAGGGAATTCAAATTGAGAGATCTCTATCACAAACAACTGATAGACAATGCTTTTGAGCTTAAACCAGAGTACAAGGGTATCCAGAAGAAACAATTTGATCAATTCATTCATTTCCCCTGCTTTGAAGAAGAAGAATGGGTCCGATATGAATTGAGCAGAATGCATGACAACTTCCTATGGCTGGATAGACCTTACAAAATCACAAAAGAGGCAATTAGGGCAGTAACTGGTCTATACTCTTCCGGAGGGATACCTATCCTCAAATCTGTCAAGAACAACATTGTAACTGAGGCCACTGGATCAAAATTTGATAAGAGGGCAATGACCATTGAAGATATTTCAGATCCGGATATCAAGTATGCATCCATGATAATAGGATACAAGATCTATCATGCCAGCAGGGAGAATTCTGTATCCAGAACTACAGTGTATACTGCCTATGAAATGCTAAGGAAGAATGCAGAATATGATCTCTGCGAACTGCTCTTAAGCCAATTAATGGAAAATATACAGAAAATCAAGAAGGACAAGAAGAATTCCTTTAAGTATGGTACTCTTATATTATGTCTATTCTTCTACTTCATGAATGAGCTGCCCGGATCAAGTGGATGGGCATGGTAGAATGACAAACCTGTTGCAGTCCAAATAAGAGACTATCTACATGGGCTTGGGGATGCCAAAGCAAGAAATACAGCCCTATGGGGATACTTCAAAAACCTCCAAAGCATGATGCAAGCAAGAGAAAGAATTCCCCAGTCTCTTGTTGAAAAATACAAAGACTCAGTGTGCTTTATGGTGGACACTGATCAGTGCCTAATGGAGGCAGTGGAGCCAAGGACTGTCTGGATCATGCCCATGGGGTATGAAGTGGATGAACAAATAGTGGAGCTGCATGTTTAACACATGCTAAGTCAGCCCAAAGATCCAAAGGCAGAAAGGTTTGGAACCTTTGAGGAGCTGAGTGTAAAGATACATGTAGAACTCAGGGAACCTGAAATAAAGAGGAAGGTGAGAAAAGAAGTAGAGCATATTGCTCAAGGCCTAGGCATCTCAAAAGAGGCACTTGATGCTAGCCGGGAAAAGAGGAGAAAGGCTGAGGAAGAAAAGAAAAGTAAAGAAAGTGTTCCGGTTGAAACTTCCACCCGGACCAGATCATCAAAAAGATCTGCACCTCCCACAACCAAAAGTTTAAAACCGGAAGTCCAGGCATCTGGTAAAAGATCTAAGACAAAAGCCACAAGGGCTTATGAAAGCCAAAAGGATGAAGAGGAAACTGAGTCAGATGAGGGAGTAAAAGAAATAAAGAAGCAGAAGAAGAAAGGATCCGGGAGACCCTCCACAGGCCAAGACAAGGAAGAAATGGCAGAGGAATTTGCTGAAAAGCCCACTCTGTCTCTAGACAGTGTAGTCAAATCAGTCACTATGGATGGGAACCTTCAACCGGTGGCTGAATTCTATGATGACTACAATGAGGCAGATCAAAAGATCCTGCAAGAATCTATAATAAGGTACTTGAACATCTACAATAAAGCTTTTATTGAGATTATCTCTGAAATCCCAAAGAGCCTAGAGATGGAATTAGAGATAAGAAAGAACAATGCCATGGCAAAAGACCTTGAGATCAGGGAACAGATAGCTATTCAGCTATATCCTTCAATTGATCACAAAACAATGAACATGGTATTCAAAGACTGCAAGGATGAATTCAGGAGCAAAGCAAGGATGAATCAGCTTATGCTTGGTGAGACCGACAAGGTAGCCAAGGACACTGAAGAGATTCTCCGAAAAACTTTCAAAAGGTTTAAGCTTCCTGTTGTAGAGGACTTAGGTGCAGAAACAGCTGTGGACTTGGAATCATCTGCTCCGGAAGAAGTGGGCCTTAAACAGACTAACATCTCTCCTTTGGTTTCCCCTACAGTCTCCGGATCCCAAGAAGAAGAGAAACTACAGGAGAAAGAAGCAGCAGTTAAAGAAAAAGAGGTTGACTGCACCAAGGATGCAGAGAAAGAGAAGACTCCAACAGAGAAAACCACAACTGAAAGTGGTAAGAGTAAGGAAGGAGAAAAGATTCCAAAGGACAAAACTGCAGAAGAGAAGAAACATCTGTCTCTGGCAAGAGACACTGCACAAATTGTTCAAGAATTCTTGACAAAAGTCACTATAGAAATTGATGAGCCGGACCTGCTAAAAGGACCATTAGATTTTGACTCTTTGTCACCGGTACAAACAATGAAAATAGCCTCATTTGCAAATGAGAAAGTCAAAGAGAAACTACTGAAATCTCACATGGAAGACTGTGAGCTTATGGAGGTAGCATTTGGAGTGCTGGAAAAGATCATGCCATCTTTTCAGAAGGATCCCACAGCCTCCTCTTCCGGTAATCTCAAAACCTTAGTCAGCAGTGTTAATACACATTTTGAATCTCTAGAAAAATCAGCTGAAGAAAAGGTCTGGAAGGAGTTTTTGGATAAAAGGTTCTCCGAGGTTCAGGGTTTGATCATTAATGATAGAAGAAACATGGGCATTGGGATAAAGAGCTTAGAAAATGCTCTTAAGGATGGCGGTGAAATATACAAATTTTGTATCTCCTGGTCCAAGGTAACAGTGGACATTGAGAAGAAAATAAAAGAGCAAGAGGACACACTACTAAGCTTGTCTCAAAGTTTTGATCCTCTTTCTTCCTCTATAACAAATCAAGAATGTCAGACTATTGCAGTCTTGAGTGAAATCAAGAAATTGGAGAAGGAAAGGAAAAATAGAATAAGCAGGTTGAGTGAGCTCAGGGGGTTAATTGTCCCTAAGCTAGAGGCCATGCATGAGGCCATAGCAGAAGCTCAAATCACAGCCCAGACAAGTGATCTGAAAGATCTAAAAAGGGTAGATGCATTTGCATTTTTGTTGAGTGGTCACATTTCAATTTTGGATAGAATGAAGCAAAGTTGGGCTACAGAACTGATCCAACTGAAGACATCTTTTGCAGACATTCTTCAGTATATGTGAGTATGTAAATATGCGGCTATGTATAGAAAATTTTTGAAAATTTTGATATGCGGACCCTACCCTTTGCCATTGATGTCAAAGGGGGAGTGAGGAGCAGTGAAAAATGAGGAATCCAACTAAGGGGGAGTTCCAGAAATTGTATATAAAGATAGAGCATCAGCCAAGGGGGAGCATAATGTAAACACTTAGTCATTTTTCACTAAGTGTTGCCATCAATGCCAAAGGGGGAGATTGTTGGCAAGAGACACTATATGGATTCATGTTGTTGTCATTGATGGCAACAAAGGTCATCCCACATATCCTCAAGTCATGGTGTGTCTCTACCGGAAGTCAGAATGAAGATTGTTGTGGTTCGGTGAACAAGAACAGAGCATGTGGCAAGGTCCGACAGATTGGTCCGGATCTCTCAGAGGAAGTGTCTTGGTGCAGTGCGGATTTGGGGAAGTCAAGAGGACTACCTTGAGTAGTATATTCCAAGGATTTAGCCTCCGGTGATGAACAAAGAAAAAGATATGAATAGTTGAGTACCGGATTCCTGAGAGACAGTGAGAACAGAGGAAGAACTGACTGACAGAGTATCAGACTATTTTCCGGATGTGTTACTGTTGATGGTAAAGGCTGTGAAGGCATGAATCATGTTTGGCCGACATGATTAATGATATCTACAAGTATATGCTTGATCTGCATTACTTGATATGCAAGGATTCAGCCGACAGAACAGAGTTTGTGAGAAGATAGATTATTCCGGGTGCCGACTAGAAAGATAATGAAATCACTAGTGCGGATATATATAGAGGATGGATTTAGTTGTGAAAAGTGTGATGATGTGAAGGTGTATGCGAATAAATATAGAGTAGAGCAGAAGCAGTAAGAAAGATCCGGTATGTGAAAAGATAGCAGAATAAAGAACAGAGGAAAGATGAAGTGCAGCAGATCAGTATACTGAGCCTAACCGGAACTGAACTCCAGCATATGTAGATGCTTCCAATCAGTTCAAGTATTGTATAACATTCTTTTGTAGATAGTGTGTCTCCTTGTAGGTAGTGTGCCTCTTTGTGAGCAGTGTGCTCGGGCAGTGAGCCCTAATTGGCAAGTGCCATTTTGTAATTCCTTATTCTTCTAACAGAGAATAATCTTTGGGTTAATCACCCCGTGGTTTTCTCCCTTAACCGGGTTTCCACGTCAAAAATACTGTGTCATGTGTTTCTCATTTCATGGTAATGTTTGTTTGTTTGATTCAATGCTGCTTTGATTAATAAGAAAGTTCAAAAGAAGAAATAATTAGGATAACTGATTCACCCCCCCCTCTCAGTTATCAACACAACGGTGGTTGGACATAATGGTAGGTGGTAGGTGGTTGAGAATAAGTGGGATGAAGAGGTGGTTGAGATCAATTATTCATAGAAGAGGTCCCCTTAGAAACCAAATTATGATAATTAAATCCCACAACTTTGTAATTAGTGCCATTAGATACTCCAATACCAATGGTAGCATTACAAGCATTTGTATCAGTTGTTAGGATCGTTGATGTAAAGGTAGATATTCCCGTAGTCGGTATAGGTACCGATAATTGAGTATGAGATGGTGACAAAGTGTTATTTATCACTTTTACACATTCAGTCACTGGCATGATATTGGTTTGTACAATATGTGCTAAACCATGGATTACATTAACACCGTCTTGTCCCTCTTTTATCAATTCTCTTACATGATGAATCACAGGTACAACTTCTTCAGCTATCCTCTTAGTTTGAACATAGTCTCGAAATTGAGCTAGGTCTTTATCAAGTTTTTCTATTTTCTCATTAGATACATATCCCGTCGCTTCAATAGTATCATCAACATCATGAAAAGTTTGCTCTTCCATTGTACTTGTGATAGGTGCAATATCTTGTAGCATTTGTGTCTCTCCTTTTGTAAAGAAGGTGTTCAATGTGCCAACTTCTTCAAGAACAATAAATACCATGTGTATTATACTTATTCTTAAAGGAATATTTCTCTTAGGGCAGCAATTTATTAGACTCATGCAAATCTAGAATGACGACAAGTTAAAACCTAGTGAAAATACACTAAAATATGCGCTTTTTCACCGTTTTTGAATCCCACGACCTAATGAAAGAGGTGTTGTAAGGAATTTAAGGAGGTGAAAAAAATAATATCAGTGATATCAGTCACCTACAAGCATAAAATTTGTTATAACATGCTTAGGGTGCAAACTAGGCCAGACCCTAGTGCAAAAATAGGAAAAATAGACAAATTTTCACCAAATTTTCAATACAAGAGGCCAATAACAAGGTGTTGTAAATAATTTTAGGAGGGGAAACAGATAATACCCATGATATCATACAATTAGTGCAAAAATATTCTTTACAACACATCTATAGTGCAAATTTAGAGAGTCGATAAGGCCAAATCTAGTGAAAATCAATGTTTTTCAAGCCCTAGGTTTGAGATCTTGATGTAAAATGCTATATGAATGTTTTGCAAGCTGATTTATGATGAAAATTACATGCTCTCAGACCTGAAAATTATTTCCAAGGCTAACATGCAAAATGCTAGTGCAAATCTAGTGAAAAATCAATGAAAATGCTAGTTTTTTTGTTGAAAATTTCCATGCAAAAATACAAATTTGTACTAAAATGCAACACTACAGCCAAATGAAAATTTAAATGAGTGTCTAAAATTAGTAGAAAAATTTAAAACAAGATTTTACCTACAAACCCTAGATTTTGGAATTACTAGATTATATGCAAAATTCACAATTTTCAACAAAACCCCAACAATTTTATGATGAAAATGCAATGCAAACTAATGAATTTTTGTAATTTTCTGCAATTTAATTCATATCTAATAAAAAATCAGAAATTTTATGAAATTCAAATTAATTGATGCAAAATAGAAACCCTAGCATGCAACTTTTTTCCAATTTTTCCAAATTTTTAATTTTTCTTTTGTAAATTTTCCAATGCAATAAGATGAATGACTATATGAATGAATGCAATTACTATAAATCTGAAGCACAACACTTAGCAAGATGCAAACAAGTCCAATGACATGGGTTCACCAAAATGTAAAGGGTGGAATTTGGATAGTTGAGTTTTTGGTAGTTTTGTATGTATATCCTCCTTTCACCCTTTCATTCAAGGACCTAGGGTCGAGTTGCAATGTACTATCCTACCCTAGGTCACTATGAGATGTAGGGAAACTTAGTTTTTTATGATTTGATTGCTAATTATCTTCTCTTATGCTCAATTATACCTTAAAACCCTAATTATGCAAATATGATCCAGCAAACAGACAAATATTAGAAAATGCTGCTACAGAAAGATGCAAAATAACAAATAACTGTGCACCTATTTTTGTTGGTGTGAACATGGTTATTACCTATCCGGTTTAACCTTTGTTGTGTGGATAATTCATATTATTTAACTATTTATTAGTTAAATAATACTCACACATGTTCACATCTTAAGTTGACTTAGGAAGCATTCTAGTTGTCTTCTAGATGTTTCTAGTTCATCTAGTTGTTGTTGATAGTTGTCATCTTATCCTATAGTTCTCATATGTCATAGGATTAAGACACTTGTCACATGACTACAACATCTTGTGTTTCACCTTGGTCTTTATAACCAAGGCCTCATTGTACATTATGTAATCTAGTACATTGTTGTATCATGGCAATATAGCATTCTTTTTGCTTGTCTCTCTTGTGTGGAAGGTTATTTGGTTTTGCAGATTTGATCCTAGTGGTTGATTGCTCCAACATGGTATCAGAGCTTTGATCCTACAAGCCCCTTCTCATTTTTTTGAGAGATCTTTCCATCAACATTTTGCTGGTGCATCCTGGCTCCAAACAGAGTTCACTATTGAGTTCAGATCACCCAAATCAATAAGGATTGACTGTCCAAAATTTGATTTTGGACATAGGTGAATTTTTTACTTTTTTGGGCTTTTATATGCATTTCGCAAAAAAATTTTGTCCAAAAGGCAAATTTTTTTTAGTAGAAGGCCATTTTGCCCCCTGCTATTTTTGCATCATTTGCAGTGTATCAGATCAGTTCCATTTTTTTTGCCTATTTTTTGGGGTGAGATTTGATTCAGATTTGGCTTTAAAAATAGTTCTTTGTAGTTGTGGGTCGACATTTTTGGTGTGCAAGGTATTTCTTGCCAATTCAATCTAATTGGAGTTGCCTTTGGCATTCCAAACACTGCCAGTTTGATTTAGAGAGTCTTTCAATAGTACTGGAATGGTTATCTACCATCGGGAGTCTTTCCCATGATAAAAAAATCCATAGGGTTCAATCATTGATTGGCATCTGTTGTTTTCACTCTCCAGTTTTTTGCTTTAGATCTTACTCTTTGGGCACCCCAGACACCACGCTCAGCATTCACAGCCCTTTGATCGACCCATTTTTTGATGTTCATTTGTGTTTAAATCCACATCGAGACATCTTGGCGTCCTTAGAAATTGGCCTCTTTGCATCGACATTAGAGATCTGAGCACTTGATTTGATCAGAGACTGTGATCTGGGTTCAACAGTGCTCATGCTTCATGGCATTTTTTGGCTGAATCCACCTTTGGATCGATCCATATTGAGAAGCTTGGACTTCATTCTGGTGGTCATAGGCTCCCTCACACAAAACACAGTCTTCATGGCTTGACTTAGGCCTGATCCAGGTTCCTTCTATGAATTGGCATGGTTTCTGACCTCTATTTTTTGCAGATCAATTTCGATTCACTGTGATTTGTTGTTCAAAAAGCCCACCTTTGTTTTCATTGATCCCTATAGGGTTTATTCTCCCACTCGGCACTCAGTCAATGTTTACCAAGCAGGCAACCACAACGGTTTATATTGGTGTATCTTAACAAACTTGGCTGCAACAATATTACAAGAGGCCACTTTGCAGTTTATTGTTGCCTAAACAAGTTCTTGGTTTATTGCTTTGGATTGATGGTTTAATGTTTTTGAGGTAGATGTTCTTTTTTTTTAACAATTCTTTGGCTTCTTTAGATCGGTTGAGGGCTTTGCAATAGGATTTGGCTTTGCTGGTCTTTCATCTGCAAATTGAAAAGCCATTTGATAGTAATCTGATGGTCGACATGAATTTTAAGCTTTAGACTTAGCCCTAAAAAGATTCTTTCTCTAGGCATAACTGCAAATCTTGGAGGCATACAGTGCTTTATGCACATCAGTCAGCATTTTTTTTGTTCATAGCAGAAGAAGTCAAAGGGATCACCATAGATGTTGTCATAAGGATTGATTCATTTTTTTGTTGTTTCTAATCACTGTGCATTAGTTCAATAAGCTTTGACTTGATTTGGATCGATGCCATAAGATCTTTGTAGGAAACTAGATGTTCATTGAACATACCCCCTTAGTTTGGGATTCATTATCACAATAGAAAATATGGAGACCTAGAGTAGATTGCAATTCCCATTCAATCTGTATCAATATCATCAAGTGAGGTCATTTATTATCTCCATGGCAGTTTTTTAAGGAGGTGAACTATTCTTTGTTTGCTTGTTATTCATTTGTTGAAGACGGTGAGTGAGGCCCATTTTGGCAGGTGGCCTAACCCCTCCCAAACAAACTTCTTCACCTTTCCTTTCTAATCACATCACCTAATCACACTGTTGATCTTGTCACATGCAAGCTGGTATTCTTTTGCAAATTTTGACAAAGAGGGGGATTTTTTCTTTTTGCCATATCTTGCAAAACAGGATGTGGATTTTTGTGTTCTTATAGTCATCAGAAAGGTGGTTCAGTAAACTTTGTTGTGGAATAGGTGATTTTTTCAGATTTCATCATTTTTTGCTAGTTTTAGTAGCTTGAAGGTACAATTTGCCTTTTTCTTGCAACTGGCATAACTTTTGCATACGATGTCAAAATTTGGTGAATTTTTTTTTGAAATTGCTCAGAAAATCATAAGGAATATGATTGTAACTTCTATTTTTTCCTTGACAAGATTTTTTGTTCAAAAATTGTAAAAATCACTGTGTGTTATAAATGTTTGATTTAAGCTTGTCAATTGTACAAATTCTTTCATTGTACTTTGCTAGGGGGTTACAATCACATTGTTAATACATTTTGGGGGGGTGAAAAGGCACAATTTAAGTGCCCTTGTGTCTTTGGTTCTTGGTGTTTTTTCTGCTACACATGGCGGAAAGTGTGTCTATAAAACCACTCACTCCACATAATTACCACACATGGAAGTTAAAAATGAAACAACTGCTATAATCTAAGGAGTTTGGCAAATGCTAGAGGATAATCCACCTGGTTTCACTAAGGAGTTTGAAATATTTTCTTATAAGAACAAATTAGATGAAGCTATGGGAATCATAGGATTGCATGTATCAAACAACTTGTTGTTCCATATTGTGAAGTGTAAAACACCTAAGCAAATTTGGGATAAACTTGAAGAATTATATGGTACCATCAATGAATTCTAAATCTTGCAACTAGAGGTAGAATTGACATCACTCTCTCCAGATAGTTTTCCTACTATTCAAGATTTTCTAGAGAAATTCAAGATGATCTTGTCACAATTGAAAGGATGTGGGCATGATAAAACTGAAAAGGAATGTAATTTCTTGATTTTGTCGAAGTTGAAGGGCCATTTCAGGTGTTTTCATCTACCTTCTAGTCTCCTATGGATGCCTTTGGGAAAGACTTTAAGATGCCTAGCTTTGAACTATTTTGTGAGCATCTTACTAGGGAGAAAACCAAGTTACTTCAAATGGATGCACTTCCTAGTTCTAAAAGTCAAGCCTTGATGGCCTCATCCTCCAAGGGTAAAGATAAGAATAAGAAGAAGACCAAGACAAAATCTCCTTCAAGTAGTGAGTCTCCCTTCAAACCAAAGCCAAAGAATGATATGAAGCCCACTCCACCTAATCCTTCCAAATTTGGTGAGTCTTCCTCCAAGACAAAGAAGAAGAAAGGTGGCACTTGTTCTTTTTGTGGCATAACAGGTCATGATGAGTCTCATTGTTTTAAGAGGTTAGAGGCTTTGGAGGAAGCTATGAAGAAGCACAAGATTTCTCTTCCCAAGTCCTCCTCTACAGGCAAAGGAAATGCTCTTTCAACACATGGCTTGCTTGCATCTTTAGATAGCTATATACTTGATTCAGGTGCTTCACATCATATGACCAATTCACTTGATCTACTTGAGTCTCTTTCTGATACTAGCACTTCTCAGATTGCAGTGGGGAATTCTTCACAGATTTTAGTCATGGGGACATGCACCATTCAATTGCAGATGTTCTTTTTGTTCCTGAGATTTCTACAAATCTTCTATCCATATATCAGATTTGTCATTCTGGGGATGGGAAAAAAGTTGAGTTTACTCCTCACAATGTGGTTATTAGATAGCTACAAGATCCTAAGATAGTTATTGCTACAGGGAGAGTGGATCATGCATCTTGACTATACAGATTTGAGTCTTCATTAGGATCATCTCTTATAGCACATGCCAATGCCTTGAGAAATCTTTGGCATGAGAGGTTTGGACATCTGAATTACAGTTATCTTCAACAGATGAGCACAAAGAAGTTGGTTATTGGTCTACCTAAGATTTCTTGTAGAGAGGGAGTTTACTCAGGTTGTGTACTTGGTAAACATCATCAGGATCCCTTTCCTAAGGGTCAGGCTACTAGAGCTTCAGCACCCGTGGAGTTGGTTCATAGTGATCTCATGTCTTTTCCAACTCCTTCATTTTCAGGGGCCAAGTATGTTCTCACTTTCATTGATGATTTCTCACGATGCACATGGGTGTACTTTCTTAAGTACAAAAGTGATGTTTTTGACACATTCAAGACATATAAGGCATTTGTGGAGAAGCAATCAGGTCTTTCTCTTCAACAGATACACATAGATAATGGGGGGAATATGTGAACCAAGATTTTTAGGATTTCTGTAGTGAGCATAGAATTTAGCATCAATTTTTAGTTCCTTACACTCCTCAGTAGAATGGTGTGGCCAAGAGAAAGAATAGAATTTTAAGGGAGATGGGAAATTGCATGATTCAGTCTAGGTCTATAGATCCTACCTTTTGGACTGAAGCAGTCAATTGTGCCAACTATATTTAGAATCATATGCCCAACAAGGCAGTGCAGCATATGACTCCCGAGGAGGCTTGGTCCCATGTCAAGCCTAATGTATCCTTCTTCAGAGTATTTGGTAGGGAGGCTTGGGCATTCATTCTGAATGGTTAGTGTAAGGCTATGGAGAAGAAGAGTCAACCTTTTATTTTTGTTGGCTATTGTGAGGATGTGAAGGCTTACAGGTTGTTTGATCCTGTCACTTGGGATGTCTACTTTCATAGAGATGTCCATTTTGATGAGTCCTTCACATAAGTGGATTCCTCCTCCACTTCTTCCTCACTACATACTCTTCCTACTTCATCATCACTTGAAGATGTTTTGCTTCTTTAGGATGATACAGATGAAGGTCTTGCTCCACCACCTCCTCAAGCACCAATTTTGCCTTGATGGTCTCGCACTACTCTTGAGGAGGATGGTCCTCTTGTTGGTAATCCCACAGATACTCCCTACACTCATTCACAGACAACAGGTGTTAGTCTTTTGAGTCATGTCATTTCCATAGATCCTCAGAAGTTTTCAGATGCTGCAGGTATTATAGAGTGGGACAGTGCAATGGTTGAGGAGTATTCTTCTTTAATGAAGAATCATACTTTGGATCATGTTCCTCTTCCTAAGGGCAGAAAATTGGTTTGGTGCAAGTCGGTGTACTACACCAAATATGCATCTGATGGTTCTATAGACAAGTACAAGGCTCATCTTGTTGCTAAGGGGTTTTCTTAGGTTGAGGGTATTGACTATTCTGAGACCTTTGCTCATGTCACCAAGATGGATTCCATTCATCTTGTACTTTCTCTTGCTACATCTCAAGGATGGTCAGTGTATTAGATGGATGTGAAGAGTGCCTTCTTGCATGGTGATCTTCATGAGGAGATCTACATGGAGCAGCCTCCAGGTTTTGTGCAGGACTCTTCACTTGTTTGTAGGCTTTGTTGTTCATTATATGGTCTCTAACAAGGCCCTAGGGCTTGGTATGAGAAGATGGATAGTTTCTTGCTTGCTTTCAGTTTCACATGATGCCATTCTGACCCTACAATTTACACTCAGAGACATGGAGATGATCTTTTGATCCTTGTGCTTTATGTGGATGATTTGATTTTCACAGGCAGTTCTAACTCCATGATTCAGAGTGTTCAGCAAGTATTGATGGAGCTCTTTGATATGACAGATCTTGGTCTTCTACACTACTTCCTTGGTCTTTAGGTTCGCCAGACTACTAAGGGGATCTTCATTTTTTAGCAGGAGTATGATCTTGATTTGCTTCAAAGATTTGGCATGGCTAACTGCAAGCCTACCCCTACACCATTTCAGTCAGGTGTTGTACTGTCTACTAGTTGTACTACTCCCACAGTTGATGCTACATTGTATCGGCAATTGGTTGGTAGTCTTTTGTACTTGACACACAGTCGTCATGATATTTCCTTTGTGGTTGGTCTTGTCTCTCATTTCTCTCAGGAGCCACATGAGAGTCATTGGAAGGCAGCCAAACATATCTTGAGGTATATTTAGGGCACATCACACTTTGGCATTCATTACACATCAAGAGCTTCTTCGATTATGGGCTTCACTGAGTCAGATTGGGCTAGTGATGTTAATGATTAGAAGTCCACTTCTGGCTTTGTTTTCATCTTGGTTCTAGTCCAATTGCATGGTCTTGCAAGAAGCAAACAACTATTGCATTATCATCGACAGAGGATGAGTATCGAGGTGCAGTTTTGGCTAGCCAAGATGTTCTTTGGCTTTGATAGTTGATGACTGAGTTTGGATTTCCTCCAGATCATCCCACTACTCTTTGGTGTGATAATCAGAGTGCCATTCACATTTCTCACAACCCCGTGGAGAATTAGTGTACTAAGCACATCAAGATCCACATGCACTTCATCAAGTAGCTCATCTAGGATGGTGTTCTCAGCTTGGAGTACTTGCCTATTGAGGAGTAGGTTGCAGACATCTTCACTAAACCTTTGGCATCGCCTTGTTATCTTTAGTTGTGATCGATGCTTGGGGTGAAAGAAGTTGTCCTTGGGGGGTCTTCTTGGGTCCTCCTTCCTTCACTTTTTCATGTTTTTTCTTTGCGTGTTTTTCTCTCTTTTGGAGAGGAATTTTTTCCCATGAGGTTTTGTTCATTTGTGAGAGATTGTTTGTACATGGGTACCTAACATGGCCTTGTTGCCGAGACCCATTTTTGCATTTGTTTGTTCCTCCTTAAGTTGCACTTAAGGGGGGGTGTTGGTGTGAACAGGGTTATTACCTATCTGGTTTAACCTTTGTTGTGTGGATAATTCATATTATTTAACTATTTATTAGTTAAATAATACTCACATATGTTCACATCTTAAGTTGACTTAGGAAGCATTCTAGTTGTCTTCTAGATGTTTCTAGTTTGTCTAGTTGTTGATAGTTGTCATCTTATCCTATAGTTGCCATATGTCATAGGATTAGAACACTTGTCACATGACTACAACATCTTGTGTTTCACCTTGGTCTTTATAACCAAGGCCTCATTGTACATTATATAATCTAGTACATTGTTGTATCATGGAAATATAGCATTCTTTTTGCTTGTCTCTCTTGAGTGGAAGGTTGTTTGGTTTTGTAGAATTGATCCTGGTGGTTGATTGCTCTAATAGTTTTTGGGGTTTAGAAGTAGAATAAGCAGGGACTAAAGAGTGGGCACCCAAGTCCAATGCCCTGCTTTTTGTCGGGATCTACAAACAAGATCTACAACTTGTTCCTGTTGTACTAAAGGTTTTCCAGTCACAAGACTTTGAGAACTAATAAGCAGGCACCCTAGTCCAGGGAGTTATTTTCTTCTCTGATCTACAATTCTGATACTTTGTTGTACCCTCCTGCAACTTCACTTTGTCTATAGCTTCAACTTGTAACCTGCAATCATGAAAACTTTGGGAGAGGGTTGTGGTGTTTAGAGGCTTGCCTTAGTCAAGCCCCAGAGAGACATTCAAGTCTTCTGAACACTATTGTCAGATAGAGAGTGCGTGCCCTTGTGAGGCAGCAGCAAAAACCAAATGATAAATGCTCAAAAACACAAATGATGTCACCTTGTAGTGAAGATCTCATGGGAGGAAGAAGCTCTTCATGCCATGAGGAGATGATTACTCAAATCTGTAAATACAAACATATAGGCCAAACAAATCTGCTCTTACAACACAATGAAAGCCTTGAATCACCTTTAGAATTCCAATGTTCATCTAGTAATGCTCTAGTTTACAAATGAATGCCTAAACATGCTTTTATACGCAACTACAAACACTCCAGCTAAAAATTTCATAATTCAAACTTACCGTGTCGGTAGAAGACCTAAATAATAGTCACAAGCCGACACTCAAAATTTGGGACTGACCCAAAATAGGGTAGGACTAGGGTGCGAGTGCCCAAGTCCTCCCCCCCTATTTTGGGCATGGTTAGGTTGAAGGGATCCCCCTAGGTCCCATTTGTCATGAAACTTAGGGATCATTTCATTGGGATGTCAAAATATGATGCAAGATGTCCTAAATGCATACTAAAGACCCAGGAGATAAACCTTATGAGGGAAAAGCCCCCAAGGGGACATTTTCTGACCTTACAATAGTGAAAATGCAAAGGTGGTTATGGACTTATTGAGCCAAAAACTCAAGGGATTTTTTTATCAATTAAATGGATAATTAGAACTAGCCAAGGGGATGAACCTTGGAAAATTTTGGTTTGTCATAGAATTAATTTAGCTGTTGCTTAAGGTAAATGGCAGGCTATTAATTGGTGGGATAAGATCCTTCTTGCCTCTTTCTTCAAAGTTAAATCCTCACCTCTATTACAATTAGTTTGGAAGGCATGGCAACATGTATGCCATTTTTAGAGTGGAGAGAATCTTCTCTTCAATATGGCTTCAACTTTACTTCCCCATTCATATGGTGAAATAAGCACATCCCATATCATGGTAAACCTCTTTCCATGAGCTTTCCTAGACAAGATTACTACTTGTTTCAAAAAGGGGTTCATAGGCTTGGTTACATGTGGGATTTCACTATGTTGAATTGGGTTCCTTGGCAAGGCATTAAAATCCACTTTGGATTGAGAACAAAAGTTAAATAGTTTCTTATTTTTGTTTAGTCATTGGTTCCTGTGGAGTTATCTATGAAAATGTGCACCTCTATTTCATGTAGTTTTTTCAAAGACTAGAAATGGTTTTTTTCTTATCACTTCATTGCCTTTCCATTGAAGAGAATTTACATTTGTCTTCTTCCAAGTGTACTTTTAAATCCCCACTTGAATCTTAAATAGAAATGTAAATTTAGTGAAAGATTCTAGACTAAATTGAGAACTCAAATTTTGAAATCTAAAGCTGACACAAATGCTCAAATCATGGCTTGGAAAATCTTACATTGTAAACTACCTATAGGACACAGATTGAAATGCATTATGGTCCAACCAACTAGATGCCCTTTTTTTTAGTCAAGTGAAAGTCTAAGACATGGTTTTTGGGACTATGCCTTTGCTAAAAAATAAAAGAATACTATCTTTAATGATTTACCTACTATATTTGAACACCAACTAAACTAGAAAGAAGCTCTGTTAGGGGTGGGCCTCAATAATAAAATTATTTCTAATTCTATCAGATGGGTAAGTGCAAGAAGATGGGGGGCCAAAAAGGGGTCTTAAGTGGCCACTTTTTTTCTGAAATCAGGAAATACTGGCCTTGGATGAGAAATTGAGCATAGTTACACTCAAAATTTGGAGATGCAACCAAAACAATGTTCGTAGTGCTCCGAGTCTACTTTCTAAACTACTATTTTGTTTTGAAAATGGCATAGATTAAGGGGTTCAAAAGAGGGAGCCACAGAAATTGGTGTTGTTTCTGTCAAAAAAACATAACATAGCATGTTTTGTGGCTCCCTCAAAAGGTCAACTTTTTTTTGGTATTTTTAAAATCGCTTCGGTGAGAAATTAGCTAATAGCATGTAATTTATGCCTGATTTTTCTGATAATTTTTTGATGAATATTTGATTTTTTACTAATTTTTAAAGTGGACACATCCTAAAAAACAGAATTTTGGCTGTGCTACCCCTATAAATTTTGAAAACTAATTGAAAATCATTTTTTTATTTTTTTAATATTTGTAGAATGGAGTCTAGTTTCTAAATATGTAATTTTTTTGAAATTTGAATGAATAGTTATTTTACAATGAAAAAAAGACCAAACAGTGGTTTTTGCATAAAAACGGACACACAAACAAAAGAAATTAAAGATGAAAGGCTTAACATTGTTAAAATGTGAAAAAAATCACATCGTCAAATAGCCAAGAGAAAGCCTAACATTACCCATGTGTTTGATTTGTTCAACCATGAAACACGTGCAAATCTGAGGGTTAGCACAAACGAAATTATGTGAAATTTTGAAGAATATAGAAAAACACGTCTGTGACTGTTCATAAGGCACTCCAAGCCTTTGGGTTGGAAATCCAAAGTGAATCCCAAGCCCAAGGCTTGGGATTCCCAAAGCAAGAAATAACGCGAGCGCATTATAACGCGCTCGCGTTATGTTTTGCCTTACATTTTTTTCCCGCAAGTCTGTCTTTTGCCATGTTTGACATAACGCGAGCGCGTTATAACGCGCTCGCGTTATGTCCCACTTAAATTTTTTTACATTCAAGGCTATTAATCATGAGGGTTAAGGCATAAGGGATAGAGTTGGAAGGTTTACGGATAAGGGATTAGCATTTAAGGTATAGTATCGAGCCCGTTGAGGGTCTAGGAATAGGGATAGCGTTTAAGGTTTAGGGATGAGGGATGACAGATTACGGTTGAGGGTCGAGGGATCAAAGTTAAGGGTTGAGGGATTAGGGTTTGACATTAAGGTTTGAGGGTTGAGGTTCAAGGGTCAAGGGTTTAGGGATAGGGTTTAGGGTCGAGGGATTAGGGTTAAAGTAGAGTGTGGAGGGTGTAAGGATTAGGGATAGGGTTGGAGGGTTTAGGGATAAGGGATTAGGGTTTAAGGTATAGTATCAAGTCTGTTGAGAGTTTAGGAATAGGGATAGCATTTAGGGATTAGGGATGAGGGATTATAGTTGAGGGATGATGGATTAGGGTTGAGGGTTGAGGGATTAGGGTTTAGGGATAAGGTTTAGGGTTGAGGGTTGAGGGATTAGGGTTTAAGGTATAGTGTTGAGGGTTGAGGGTTGAGGGTTTAGGATTAGGGTTTAGGGTTGACGGATTAGCATTTAATGTCAAGGTTAGGGTTAGAGTGTTGAGGGTAGAGGGATTAGGGATAGGGTTTAGGGTTGAAGGTTTAAGGATTGAGGGTTGAGGCTTTAGGGATGAGGGTTTAAGGCTTAAGATATAGTGTCAGGTGTTGAGGGTGTAGGGATAGGGTTTAAGTTTTAAGGGTTAAGGGTTGAGGGATATGGATTAGGGTTTAAGGTATAGTGTTGAGGGTCAAGGGATCAGAGTTAAGGGTTGAGGGATTAGGGTTTGACGTTGAGGGTTGAGGGTTGAGGTTCGAGGGTCAAGGGTTTAGGGATAGGGTTGAGGGTCGAGGAATTAGGGTTAAAGTAGAGTGTGGAGGGTATAAGGATTAGGGATAGGGTTGGAGGGTTTAGGGATAAGAGATTAGGGTTTAAGGTATAGTATCGATTCTGTTGAGGGTGTAGGAATAGGGATAGCATTTAGGGTTTAGGGATGAAGGATTAGAGTTGGGGGATGACAGATTAGGGTTGAGGGTTGAGGGATTAGGGTTTAGGGATAAGGTTTAGGGTTGAGGGCTGAGGGATTAGGGTTTAAGGTATAGTGTTGAGGGTTTAGGGATAGGGTTTAGGGTTGAGGGATTAGGATTTGACGTTGAGGGTTGAGGGTTTAGGGTTTAGGGTTAGGGTTGAGAGATGAGGGATCAGAGTTAAGGGTTGAGGGAATAGGGTTTGACGTCGAGGGTTGAGGGTTGAGGTTCGAGGGTCAAGGGTTTAGGGATAGGGTTGAGGTTGAAGTGATTAGGGTTAAAGTAGAGTGTGGAGGGTGTAAGGATTAGGGATAGGGTTGGAGGGTTTAGGGATAAGGGATTAGAGTTTAAGGTATAGTATCGAGTCTGTTGAGGGTTTAGGAATAAGGATAGCATTTAGGGTTTAGGGATGAGGGATTAGAGTTGAGGGATGAGGGATTAGAGTTGAGGATGAGGAATTAGGGTTGAGGGTTGAGGGATTAGGGTTTAGGGATAATGTTTAGGGTTGAGGGTTGAGGGATTAGGGTTTAAGGTATAGTGTTGAGGGTTGATGGTTTAGGGATAGGGTTTAGGTTTGAGGGATTAGGGTTTAGGGTTGATGAATTAGGGTTTAATGTTGAGAGTTGAGGGTTGAGGGTTGAGGGTTGAGGTTGAGGGATAGGGTTAATGGTCAAGGGATTAGGGTTAAATAAGAGTGTCGATAGTAGAGGGATTAGGGTTTAAGGTATAGTATCGAGCCTGTTGAGGGTCTAGGAATAGGGATAGTGTTTAGGGTTTAGGAATGAGGGATTAGAGTTGAGGGATGACGGATGACAGATTAGGGTTGAGGGTTGAGGGATTAGGGTTTAGGGACAAGGTTTAGGGTTAGGGTTTAGGGATAGGGTTTAGGGTTGAGGGATTAGAGTGAAGGGTTGAGGGATTAGAATTTGGCGTTGAGGGTTTAGGGTTTAGGATCAGGGTTGAAGGTCGAGGGATCAGAGTTAAGGGTTGAGGGATTAGGGTTTGATGTTGAGGGTTGAGGGATTAGGGTTTGATGTTGAGGGTTGAGGGTTGAGGTTCAAGGGTCAAGGGTTTAGGGATAGGGTTGAGGGTCGAGGAATTAGGGTTACAGTAGAGTGTGGAGGGTATAAGGATTAGGGATAGGGTTGGAGGGTTTAGGGATAAGGGATTAGAGTTTAAGGTATAGTATCGAGTCTGTTGAGGGTTTACGAATAGGGATAGCATTTAGGGTTTAGGGATGAGGGATTAGAGTTGAGGGATGAGGGATTAGGGTTGAGGGTTGAGGGATTAGGGTTTAGGGATAAGGTTTAGGGTTGAGGGTTGAGGGATTAGGGTTTAAGGTATAGTGTTGAGGGTTGATGGTTTAGGGATAGGGTTTAGGTTTGAGGGATTAGGGTTTAGGGTTGATGAATTAGGGTTTAATGTTGAGAGTTGAGGGTTGAGGGTTGAGGGTTGAGGTTGAGGGATAGGGTTAATGGTCAAGGGATTAGGGTTAAATAAGAGTGTCGATGGTAGAGGGATTAGGGTTTAAGGTATAGTATCGAGCTTGTTGAGGGTCTAGGAATAGGGATAGCGTTTAGGGTTTAGGAATGAGGGATTAGAGTTGAGGGATGATAGATTAGGGTTGAGGTTCAAGGGATTAGGGTTTAGGGACAAGGTTTAGGGTTAGGGTTTAAGGTATAGTGTTGAGGGTTTAGGGATAGGGTTTAGGGTTGAGGGATTAGAGTGAAGGGTTGAGGGATTAGAATTTGGCATTGAGGGTTTAGGGTTTAGGATTAGGGTTGAAGGTCAAGGGATTAGAGTTAAGGGTTGAGGGATTAGGGTTTGATGTTGAGGGTTGAGGGTTGAGGTTCGAGGGTCAAGGGTTTAGTGATAGGGTTGAGGGTCAAGGAATTAGGGTTACAGTAGAGTGTGGAGGGTATAAGGATTAGGGATAGGGTTGGAGGGTTTAGGGATAAGGGATTAGAGTTTAAGGTATAGTATCGAGTCTGTTGAGGGTTTAGGAATAGGGATAGCATTTAGGGTTTAGGGATGAGGGATTAGAGTTGAGGGATGAGGGATTAGGGTTGAGGGTTGAGGGATTAGGGTTAAGGGATAAGGTTTAGGGTTGAGGGTTGAGGGATTAGGGTTTAAGGTATAGTGTTGAGGGTTGATGGTTTAGGGATAGGGTTTAGGTTTGAGGGATTAGGGTTTAGGGTTGATGAATTAGGGTTTAATGTTGAGAGTTGAGGGTTGAGGGTTGAGGTTGAGGGATAGGGTTAATGGTCAAGGGATTAGGGTTAAATAAGAGTGTTGATGGTAGAGGGATTAGGGTTTAAGGTATAGTATCGAGCCTGTTGAGGGTCTAGGAATAGGGATAGCGTTTAGGGTTTAGGAATGAGGGATTAGAGTTAAGGGATGACAGATTAGGGTTGAGGGTTGAGGGATTAGGGTTTAGGGACAAGGTTTAGGGTTAGGGTTTAAGGTATAGTGTTGAGGGTTTAGGGATAGGGTTTAGGGTTGAGGGATTAGAGTGAAGGGTTGAGGGATTAGAATTTGGCATTGAGGGTTTAGGGTTTAGGATTAGGGTTGAAGGTCGAGGGATTAGAGTTAAGGGTTGAGGGATTAGGGTTTGATGTTGAGGGTTGAGGGTTGAGGTTTGAGGGTCAAGGGTTTAGGGATAGGGTTGAGGGTCGAGGAATTAGGGTTAAAGTAGAGTGTGGAGGGATGACGGATGATAGATTAGGGTTGAGGGTTGAGGGATTAGGGTTTGATGTTGAGGGTTGAGGGTTTAGGGTTAGGGTTGAGAGATGAGGGATCAGAGTTAAGGGTTGAGGGATTAGGGTTTGACGTCGAGGGCTGAGGTTCGAGGGTCAAGGGTTTAGGGATAGGGTTGAGGTTGAAGGGATTAGGGTTTAGGGACAAGGTTTAGGGTTAGGGTTGAGGGATTAGGGTTTAAGGTATAGTGTTGAGGGTTTAGGGATAGGGTTTAGGGTTGAGGGATTAGAGTGAAGGGTTGAGGGATTAGAATTTAGCATTGAGGGTTTAGGGTTTAGGATCAGGGTTGAAGGTTGAGGGATTAGAGTTAAGGGTTGAGGGATTAGGGTTTGATGTTGAGGGTTGAGGGTTGAGGTTCGAGGGTCAAGAGTTTAGGGATAGGGTTGAGGGTCGAGGAATTAGGGTTAAAGTAGAGTGTGGAGGGATGACGGATGATAGATTAGGGTTGAGGGTTGAGGGTTGAGGGATTAGGGTTTAGGGACAAGGTTTAGGGTTAGGGTTAAGGGATTAGGGTTTAAGGTATAGTGTTGAGGGTTTAGGGATAGGGTTTAGGGTTGAGGGATTAGAGTGAAGGGTTGAGGGATTAGAATTTGGTGTTGAGGGTTTAGGGTTTAGGATCAGGGTTGAAGGTCGAGGGATTAGAGTTAAGGGTTGAGGGATTAGGGTTTGATGTTGAGGGTTGAGGGTTGAGGTTCAAGGGTCAAGGGTTTAGGGATAGGGTTGAGGGTCAAGGAATTAGGGTTAAAGTAGAGTGTGGAGGGATGACGGATGATAGATTAGGGTTGAGGGTTGAGGGATTAGGGTTTGATGTTGAGGGTTGAGGGTTTAGGGTTAGGGTTGAGAGATGAGGGATCAGAGTTAAGGGTTGAGGGATTAGGGTTTGACGTCGAGGGCTGAGGTTCGAGGTTCAAGGGTTTAGGGATAGGGTTGAGGTTGAAGGGATTAGGGTTTAGGGACAAGGTTTAGGGTTAGGGTTGAGGGATTAGGGTTTAAGGTATAGTGTTGAGGGTTTAGGGATAGGGTTTAGGGTTGAGGGATTAGAGTGAAGGGTTGAGGGATTAGAATTTGGCGTTGAGGGTTTAGGGTTTAGGATCAGGGTTGAAGGTCGAGGGATTAGAGTTAAGGGTTGAGGGATTAGGGTTTGATGTTGAGGGTTGAGGGTTGAGGTTCGAGGGTCAAGGGTTTAGGGATAGGGTTGAGGGTCAAGGAATTAGGGTTAAAGTAGAGTCTGGAGGGATGACGGATGATAGATTAGGGTTGAGGGTTGAGGGATTAGGGTTTGATGTTGAGGGTTGAGGGTTGAGAGATGACGGATCAGAGTTAAGGGTTGAGGGATTAGGGTTTGACGTCAAGGGCTGAGGTTCGAGGGTCAAGGGTTTAGGGATAGGGTTGAGGTTGAAGGGATTAGGGTTTAGGGACAAGGTTTAGGGTTAGGGTTGAGGGATTAACATTTAAGGTATAGTGTTGAGGCTTTAGGGATAGGGTTTAGGGTTGAGGGATTAGAGTGAAGGGTTGAGGGATTAGAATTTGGCGTTGAGGGTTTAGGGTTTAGGATCAGGGTTGAAGGTCGAGGGATTAGAGTTAAGGGTTGAGGGATTAGGGTTTGATGTTGAGGGTTGAGGGTTGAGGTTCGAGGGTCAAGGGTTTAGGGATAGGGTTGAGGGTCGAGGAATTAGGGTTAAAGTAGAGTGTGGAGGGATGACGGATGATAGATTAGGGTTGAGGGTTGAGGGTTGAGGGATTAGGGTTTGATGTTGAGGGTTGAGGGTTTAGGGTTAGGGTTGAGAGATGAGGGATCAGAGTTAAGGGTTGAGGGATTAGGGTTTGACGTCGAGGGCTGAGGTTCGAGGGTCAAGGGTTTAGGGATAGGGTTGAGGTTGAAGGGATTAGGGTTTAGGGACAAGGTTTAGGGTTAGGGTTGAGGGATTAGGGTTTAAGGTATAGTGTTGAGGGTTTAGGGATAGGGTTTAGGGTTGAGGGATTAGAGTGAAGGGTTGAGGGATTAGAATTTGGCATTGAGAGTTTAGGGTTTAGGATCAGGGTTGAAGGTCGAGGGATTAGAGTTAAGGGTTGAGGGATTAGGGTTTGATGTTGAGGGTTGAGGGTTGAGGTTCGAGGGTCAAGGGTTTAGGGATAGGGTTGAGGGTCAAGGAATTAGGGTTAAAGTAGAGTGTGGAGGGATGACGGATGATAGATTAGGGTTGAGGGTTGAGGGATTAGGGTTTGATGTTGAGGGTTGAGGGTTTAGGGTTAGGGTTGAGAGATGAGGGATCAGAGTTAAGGGTTGAGGGATTAGGGTTTGACGTCGAGGGCTGAGGTTTGAGGGTCAAGGGTTTAGGGATAGGGTTGAGGTTGAAGGGATTAGGGTTTAGGGACAAGGTTTAGGGTTAGGGTTGAGGGATTAGGGTTTAAGGTATAGTGTTGAGGGTTTAGGGTTGAGGGATTAGAGTGAAGGGTTGAGGGATTAGAATTTGGCGTTGAGGGTTTAGGGTTTAGGATCATGGTTGAAGGTCAAGGGATTAGAGTTAAGGGTTGAGGGATTAGGGTTTGATGTTGAGGGTTGAGGGTTGAGGTTCAAGGGTCAAGGGTTTAGGGATAGGGTTGAGGGTCGAGGAATTAGGGTTAAAGTAGAGTGTGGAGGGATGACAGATGATAGATTAGGGTTGAGGGTTGAGGGATTAGGGTTTGATGTTGAGGGTTGAGGGTTTAGGGTTAGGGTTAGGGTTGAGAGATGAGGGATCAGAGTTAAGGGTTGAGGGATTAGGGTTTGATGTCGAGGGCTGAGGTTTGAGGGTCAAGGGTTTAGGGATAGGGTTGAGGTTGAAGGGATTAGGGTTTAGGGACAAGGTTTAGGGTTAGGGTTGAGGGATTAGGGTTTAAGGTATAGTGTTGAGGGTTTAGGGATAGGGTTTAGGGTTGAGGGATTAGAGTGAAGGGTTGAGGGATTAGAGTTTGGCGTTGAGGGTTTAGGGTTTAAGATCAGGGTTGAAGGTCGAGGGATTAGAGTTAAGGGTTGAGGGATTAGGGTTTGATGTTGAGGGTTGAGGGTTGAGGTTCAAGGGTCAAGGGTCAAGGAATTAGGGTTAAAGTAGAGTGTGGAGGGATGACGGATGACAGATTAGGGTTGAGGGTTGAGGGTTTAGGGTTAGGGTTGAGAGATGAGGGATCAGAGTTAAGGGTTGAGGGATTAGGGTTTGACGTCGAGGGCTGAGGTTCGAGGGTCAAGGGTTTAGAGATAGGGTTGAGGTTGAAGGGATTAGGGTTTAAGGTATAGTGTTGAGGGTTGATGGATCAGAGTTAAGGGTTGAGGGATTAGGGTTGAGGGTTGTAAGGATTAGGGATAGGGTTGGAGGGTTGATGGATTAGGATTTGACGTTGAGGGATTAGGATTTGACGTTGAGGGTTGAGGGATTACGATTTGACATTGAGGGTTGAGGGTTTAGGGATAGGGTTGAGGGATTAGGATTTGACATTGAGGGTTGAGGGTCAAGGGATCAGAGTTGAGGGTTTAGGGATTAGGGATCTATAGCAGGACAAAACGCGAGCGTGTTATAGCGCGAGCGCGTTATAACGCGCTCATGTTTTGTATTTCTACTGAAACGGTAAAAAAGTGGTTACCCCCGTGATCCAGGCCCACATGCTTTGTTTTCTTACTAATTCTGCGCGTGCTCCGACAAAAAAGAAGTGCTTTCATGCTATTGGGAAGTTCACATGCACATTTGACACATTGTACCACCTTTGCATGATCTTTCCACCACCTTTTCTGCTTTGCCAACTTGAGAAGGAGGAAATAACATAGTTTTCAAACCAAGTTTGATATATATCTATAGAAGTTTCAATTTTTGTAGTATTGCAATGTTAATTTTGATTCAATTTTAAGAATTTAACATTGAAAAGGAAACAAGTGGTGAAAAACTCAAATTGTTGAGGAGTTTGATGCAAGAAGATAAAAACACTACATAATTGGGTACTCTCTCCATTCAAATCTTTGTTTTTTAGGTATGTCAAGTCTTTACATGCATGTTTTTACATTTTCCTTATTTTGGATTGAATTACTTTATCATGCTTTATCATACATGTTTAAAATAGACACATTCCCAATCAAGAAAGCAACCTATAATCTCACATGATGCCATGTATATTTTCTACACTTGGGCTCTTTAATAATTATGTGTAATAAACAAACCTTAGTTCATACCATGATGTCAAACTATACAAGAATAAATCCTTACAACATAAAAAAAATACAATCCCACTATTATCATGTATTCATTTCTTAGGAACTAATATTGGTCTCTTTATCATGCTATAGACAAATTCTCCGTCATGCTGAGGAAACGATCAAGAATTAAACCAACACAGGAAGAGATAGAAGCTAAGAATGCAAAGAAAGCAATGGCTATGAGGGAACTTCATGAGAAGAGGAAATTGGACACGATAAATGAAGACATACCAATTGAAGAGGAACCACAACCATCACAAAGAGATATGGTATTGGCGGCACAAAGAGAACGAATGCAAAAACTTTGTGGTACAAGAGATTTGAATACCATAGTTGGAGACACATCCTTTACTGCAAGTCAACATGTAGGGACACCATCTACCACATCTCAAGTTGAGAGTACATCATCACTCACATGTGATGAAGGAGGTACGCCATCGTTCCCACCTCAACCTCAAGGTATGTCATCTATTCCATCTTCGATCGAAGGTATGCCATCTAACCCATCTCATTTAAATATTGATGAAATTCCTAATGTTGAAATGAATTTACCTAACTTGACACCGCCTAGAATTTTGCATAGAAAGCCAAAGTATTTGATTGATATTGATGAGAATATTTTGCAGCCAATGGAAGGTAAGATTCCAAAATGCACTTGTAGAAGATATGCTAATAAGATTTGGAGATTGTTCTTTGAAAAGTTAAATGAGACTGCAAGATGTCAACTATTCATTGAAATGATGCAAAGTATAAAGTATAGGTCTATCATGAAGATTCTTGGGTTGAGAACATCAGAGGCTTCAAGTGAAAAATCTATTGTCAAGAATCTAATGAGTGCGTATGAGAGTGTGGGTAACACCTCACGCACAAAAGATAGTAATGCAACACGGCGTGTGATTACATCGACTATAGTAAGTAGTCACACGAGGAAAGCTCGTCTCATTAGAAAGACAAGTCAAGAATTGAGAATTAATAGGAAAACATTATCAAGAGCCATTGGAAGACGCCAAAGAATTGAGGACACTAATGCCAATGAATTATGGGCGTTCTCGGGGAGACTACCATGAAAAGATAAACCAATTGTTGAAGCATTGAGATCACTAATTAAAGACTTTTGGAAGAATTACACAAGGGTATCTCTGAATCAAAGGGATGTGGTAAGAAGGAGAATTGGTAGTCAGAACCGCGAGCCACATCCAAAGCATTTTTTGGATGAGACTCAAACATAGTTTTATGGTAAATTTCTAGAGAAGTATCCTCAAATTAAAATTTGTCAAAGATATTTTGAAATGCTAAAACCTTTCTATGTTAAGATAAATCACACACGCACTACTTGTTGTTGTAGATTACATATTCAATTTTCTAACCATTTTGATGCTTATAGGTCTATATGTTTAGATATGCATACTAACAATGATTTGCAGGGTTGTGCCATATGTGCCCCACCAACATCTTCAAGAGACTTCATATCAAGAATTTTATGTGAAAGAGAGGAAGGTCAAATATTCTACAAGAAATTATGCTTGGATGGCACATGTCATCGTTGCGGTGGCTTGCAACATTTTCCAATATGTGAACATATGGAAATAACACATGCGGTTGGAAATGAACTAGTAGAGTTTGGCAAGTATAAAACAGTGGCATACAATACAAAAGATGGTAAAGAAGCAAAGAGGTGTGAATTAGTTATTGAAAAGATTCCAGTGTATCAGTTTATGCCTATATTTCGTGACAGCATAGTGTATGAGTATGCAAGACATGCCCATAGAGCTCGATGGTTGGACTTGCAATTCAAGTTATGCAAGGACACATTTTCGGTTGGTAGCATTGTTTCAGTCGTCGACTTTGCAGAGAACTACAGTCTACAGCCACAGCGTGAGGTGCAATCACAATATTACAACTCCACACAGGTTTCTATATTTGTGCACATCGCATTCATTCATGCGAATGATAGTACAGAGGATGACAGAAAGATCATAAGGGAGTATAATTTCTATATTAGTGATGATCGCATGCATTCTACGGAGTTCGTGCAAGGTTGCTTTCAGGTGTTCTACAATGATTTGGCTAGAAGGGGCATATCATTCAGTCAGCATATCATATGGTCGGATAATTGTGCATCACAATTCAAGAACTCGCAGAATTTCTATTGGTCGAGTAGGAGGCATAATTTTATAGGTATTCAACATATGTGGAACTTTTGTGAGGCCGGGCATGGAAAGGGGGAGCATGATGGTGCAGGAGCATGTATCAAA
The DNA here is from genome assembly GCA_027924645.1 of Cunninghamia lanceolata. NCBI lineage: Eukaryota > Viridiplantae > Streptophyta > Pinopsida > Cupressales > Cupressaceae > Cunninghamia > Cunninghamia lanceolata. The sequence continues at coordinate 7,080,957 of BSBN01000739.1, forward strand.
AGAGCCATAGCACGAGAAGAGTTAAAGTATAAAGACAATGCAAAGTTGACAGATGCAAAATCAATTGTCGAGTGGTGTAATGCTTCCATGGGTCCAGGTAATGAAGGTAAGTCTTTAGTTCGTAGATTTTTTTGGTTGATAGATGATACTAACATTGCACCATATGAGGATTGTTGTACATTGACAGGATCAAATGAGATGCACTCTTTCAGAAGCTCAATTGCAGGTTCATGGAGTATCCATACACGAAAGATGTCATGCTTTTGTTCTTCCTGTACAATTCAAGTCTGGGATGAGTGCGAGTCAAAGGAGTGGGTTGATGAATGGCAATTAAGTTATCTTAGCCCACTTGACACGTATCGACCCCCGATGGCACTGGAACTAACACAGATGGAATCGTTAGTTGACTTTGACCACATATCAGATTTAGTTCAACCAGGTAATATAGGGCATGTATATGCATCTAATTTCATCTAGTTCAACTAGGTAATGTCATCTTACTTTGTAGTGTTTTTGTAATGTTGACTAATTTCATCTAATTTGCTACACATATCAATGTAGGACACGTATATGCAGTTATTGCAGATGAAGATAATGAAGAGGGAACAGATTATTACTTATGTCATTGTGTTGAGGCCAAAAAGAAATTGGAGGCCCCTGTTACAGATGGAGAAAACATCGAATACCCTACAGGATCAGTGGTTATTACTGGAACATGGCTTAGAAGGTACCCACATAAGAGTGTTAATATTTGGCTATTTCAGGACTTTGACATGCATCGAAAGATTCTTCATTACTCGAACCTTGTCGTGGCATCCAATGTTCATTTGATAAAGTATTAGGGTAGACCTTTGAACAAAATATTGTGGAAGGTGCGTGAGTCTGACCATGAAGCAATACTTGACACAATAAAGAGTAGAGCAGACCCGGATGGTTCATTGGATTAATTTGGAAGTATTCACATTGATTTTGTAAAGTTATGTTACATTGAGTTGTAAGTATGCACATTAATTTGTAAGGTTTGTCTTTTTTTATTTCCTTCTGCATTTTTACACATATGTACACATTTTTACATCATCATGTTATGCATTTTTGGTGTCCTGCTCCTGATGCGACCAAACTCATAACTCACCCTACTAGACACCATTTGATGATCTCTCCAACACTCTAGATCCAGCGCGCCCAATCATGATGATGACCTATATACCATTCTCCCCAGGCGCTCATAATGAATGAAAAGAAGACCAAGGGCGCCCAAGCTTAATAGACTTATTTCTTTCAATTTTGATGATCCAAACTCTTGCAATATGACATCCACTTTCATGCCTTTAGATCTTCCTTCACATATAGGGCGCCAAATCAATGCATTAAAGTCTCTTGATATTAGGCGCTCATGATGATGAAACTTAGAGCTTTTTCCTTTCCTATGCACTCATCTAAGATGTTTGAATGATAAGAAGCGCCTCGACCTCTATAATGTACATTGGGCACCAAATCAAGGTGATTTTAAGTCACTTTGAGTCATTTGGGGTCAGTTTGAGTCTTTGAGTCATGTTGCAAAAAAGTGTTAATGTTGTCAAGTTGCACAAAGCAACTTTTGCATTTTTGGTGTCCTGCTTGTGATGTGACCAAACTGACTGTTCCAACGCATCCGGATGGGTACATTTACGCTAGGCATGGTCTTGTTTTTCACCCAAACATGTCGAAACAGTCTGAGCTACATTGTACCAACGATATCCCTGAAGAGTCCAAAGTGCAAAAAGCCTGCAATCTTTGACGAGCTGTTACTTGAAAACTGTGTCACTTAGAAACATTCCGTCTGAGGCAACGCTATCACGTAGAGTGCCTCTACAATAACCTCTCTCAGTTTTTTATAGCTCTGAGGCATTTACCCGTGGTGAAAGGTTTTCTGCTGCCCCAAAAATCGTCAGAAGGAGGCAGTGTAAAGTTGTAAAGGGGTGTAACTTTTGTCCTGCTCCTGATGCAACCAAACTGACTATTCCAACACATCCGAATGGGTACAATTACGCTAGGCATGGTCCTATTTTTCACCCAAACATGTCAAAACAGTCGGAGCTACATTGTACCGACGATATCCCTGAAGAGTCCAAAGTGCAAAAAGGTAGCAATCTTTGACGGGATGTTACTCAAAAATTGTGTCACTTAGAAACATTCTGTCTAAGGCAACACTATCACGTAGAGTGCCTCTACAATAACCTCTCTCAGTTTTTTATAGCTTTGAGGAATTTGCCCGTGGTGAAAAGTTTTCTGCTGCCCCAAAAATCGTCAGAAGGAGGCAGTGTAAAGTTGCAAAGGGATGTAACTTTCGTCCTGCTCTTGATGCGACCAAACTGACTATTCCAACGCGTCTGAATGGGTACATTTACGCTAGGCATGGTCCTATTTCTCACCCAAATATGTCGAAACAGTCGGAGCTACATTGTACTGACGATATCCCTGAAGAGTCCAAAGTGCAAAAAGGTAGCAATCTTTGACGAGATGTTACTTGAAAACTTTGTCACTTAGAAACATTCCGTCTAAGGCAACACTATCACGTAGAGTGCCTCTACAATAACCTCTCTCAATTTTTTATAGCTCTGAGGAATTTACCCGTGGTGAAAGGTTTTCTGCTGCCCCAAAAATCGTCAGAAGGAGGCAGTGTAAAGTTGCAAAGGGGTGTAACTTTCGTCCTGCTCCTGATGCGACCAAACTGACTATTCCAACGCATCTGAATGGGTACATTTACGCTAGGCATGGTCCTATTTCTCACCCAAATATGTCGAAACAGTCAGAGCTACATTGTACCGACGATATCCCTGAAGAGTCCAAAGTGCAAAAAGGCAGCAATCTTTGACGAGATGTTACTCAAAAATTGTGTCACTTAGAAACATTCCGTCTAAGGCAACGCGATCACGTAGAGTACCTCTACAATAACCTCTCTCAGTTTTTTATAGCTCTGAGGCATTTGCCCTTGGTGAAAGGTTTTCTGCTGCCCCAAAAATCGTCAGAAGGAGGCAGTGTAAAGTTGCAAAGGGGTGTAACTTTCGTCCTGCTCCTGATGCGACCAAACTGACTGTTCCAACATGTCTGAATGGGTACATTTACGCTAGGCATGGTCCTATTTCTCACCCAAATATGTCGAAATAGTCAGAGCTACATTGTACCGACGATATCCCTGAAGAGTCCAAAGTGCAAAAAGGCAACAATCTTTGATGAGATGTTACTCAAAAATCATGTACTTAGAAACATTCTGTCTGAGGCAACACGATCACGTAGAGTGCCTCTACAATAACCTCTCTTAGTTTTTTATAGCTCTAAGGCATTTGCCCGTGGTGAAAGGTTTTTTGCTGCCCCAAAAATCGTCAGAAGGAGGCAGTGTAAAGTTGCAAAGGGGTGTAACTTTCGTCCTGCTCCTGATGTGACCAAACTGACTATTCCAACACTTCTGAATGGGTACATTTACGCTAGGCATAGTCCTATTTCTCACCCAAATATGTCGAAACAGTCAGAGCTACATTGTACCGACGATATCCTTGAAGAGTCCAAAGTGCAAAAAAGTAGCAATCTTTGACGAGATGTTACTCAAAAATTGTGTCACTTAGAAACATTCTGTCTAAGGCAACGCTATCATGTAGAGTGCCTCTACAATAACCTCTCTCAGTTTTTTATAGCTCTGAGGTATTTGCCAGTGGTGAAAGGTTTTCTGCTGCCCCAGAAATCGTCAGAAGGAGGCAGTGTAAAGTTGCAAAGGGGTGTAACTTTCATCCTGCTCTTGATGTGACCAAATTGACTATTCCAACGCGTCCAAATGGGTACATTTACGCTAGGCATGGTCCTATTTCTCACCCAAATATGTCGAAACAGTCAGAGCTACATTGTACCGACGATATCCCTGAAGAGTCCAAAGTGCAAAAAGGCAGCAATCTTTGACGAGATGTTACTCAAAAACTGTGTCACTTAGAAACATTCTGTCTAAAGCAACACGATCACATAGAGTGCCTCTACAATAACCTCTCTCAGTTTTTTATAGCTCTGAGGCATTTGCCCGTGGTGAAAGGTTTTTTGCTGCCCCAAAAATCGTCAGAAGGAGGTAGTGTATTAAGTCAGGATGAAAGCCTATTCACTCTAGGCGCCTATTTTTGACCAAATCACACATGCGCCTTGAACAAGTGATGCTACAAGTGGTGAACAAAATGGGCGCCTTGTCTTATGATAGCTCGAGCATTATCAATCGAATCCTGAAGCTCTTCTTCAACTTTGATGAGCTACCTCTTTTAAGGAGCTCAACTCTATCTTCAAGGCGCTTTTCTCTAATCTCTGTAACTCTCCAAATCCACTAAGGTGCAAATTTTACCTCTTGGGCTCAAGATATAGGTTCTTCATCCAAGGCACCAGAATGGTCCAAAGGTGCATTTCACCTCTAACCTCACCTCTGACCTTACTTTGAGGCGCTAAACCTTTTGACATTTCAAGTAACTTCAAGAGAACTATTTTTCCTTAAGGTGGTTCACTCCTTGCAATTGGATGTATGGTACTTGTAACTCATTTGATTGACTTTGTAATGTTTCTTCTTCTCGCAGAGTAGATAAGGATGATATAAGCTTACTTCATGAATTGGAGTAGAAATCTCTCTTGGACTTGCTAGGTGAAAGGACTTGAACTTGAAGGACTTGAAGTTGGTGAAGTGATCCTTCATGATGGCCTTTGACATTACCTTCTCGGAGTGTAGATGATAGCACCTTCCTTGTAGATGGCCTTTGAAGCTTGATGAATCTTGAAGATTGGGTTTCCTCCTACTCCCCTTCTGGTCTCCACTCCATCAAAGGTGTATTTAGTTGTCCAAGGCGCCAACATTCACTCAGGGGTGCCCAAAGAGAAAGTTTACAACTCTAAGGTGCTAAACTCTTATGCAAAAATGGTCATCGTCAAAGGCATAAAAATGGGTCTCTGGGTGCCAATCTCTATAAGACATTCCATCTCATTGCTTTCCTCCATTACAAGCGCTCACTTACCTCAATCTTGGGTGCATACCAACATCCCAACATCCAAATCACCTAGGCGCTCAAAACCTTCAAGACTCAAGGCACATTTTATGATCAAACAAGGTATCTCCTGAATAAGGCGCTCATAGTCTCATCAGGGTGTTAATCATCATTATGAGTGCTCATATTGTTCTAGGTGCACAGTTATCTCTGGAATGCTCAAGGCGCACATACCCTTCTCTAGGCTAGTTTACACTTATTCAAGGCGCTCATTCCAAACTTACATGAACTCCTCATTACAAGACACACAAACTAGATGATCCTAGGGCATAAGGGTGCTCAAACTAGATCTTTGCAAAAACTCCCCAAGCATTCAAAATTTTAAGGCGCCAAAAGTGGTCTTTTCTACAACTTCTCTAGCCATATGCCTTGGGTGTTCAAACCTTCCTTGAACTCCAATTATTCAATCCAGGGCGCTCAACTACCTCCTCAAGGCGCTCTATCTCAAGTATCATTACTCTTCTTAAAGACCTAGGCGCACATTGTGGGGTATTCTACTCAACAAGACCTAGGCGCTCATTATGAAGACTCCAATTATCAAGGTTCACTTCAACTTTCAAAGGTGCATTTTGGACTCCAAAGGTGTTAGGTTAAAGCCACTAGGGCGCTACATACCAAAGGGGGCAAGGTGTCAGAACCTCCTTTAAGATGTAAGAAAATCTCCTCAAGGCACGGCTAAAGGCGCTCCAAACCATACCAAGGCTCTAATATCCTCATCCAAGGTGCTAAAACACTTAATGCAAGTTCTTCAAGTTCTTCAAGTACTTATCCAACTTGATTCCTCCAACACAGGGCGCATATCTTTCTTCATGTCTTCTTTGGGCACATTTCAAGGTTTGATCTAGATGGTGCAATGTCTACTTGAGTTGGCCCCAGTGTGCTAAGTGAGTACTCTGAGCAAATCTTCTCTGGATGCCCAATCTTGTCCAAGGTGCCAAAACAATACCTCCCACTATAGGTGCTAAATGACTTATCCAATTCCTTGAAAACATTTGAAGTGTTTTACCTTCCAAGGTGATCAATTTCTATCATCTGTGGCGCATATTACCCTTAAATATTCAACCTTACTCTCTTAATCAAGACCTCTCCCCATCAAGGTGCCCAAGTCACTTCAACATGCCAAGAATACTCCTTAAATGCCATCCTCTTGAAGGCGCTAGATTGGTTAAGGCATTCATCTCTAGAGACTTTAATCATCAGGGCGCTCTCATTCCATTAGTAAGGCGCTTCTACTCTTAGGCGCAAATTCAACTCAACCAAACCTTTCCTGATGATGGCCTATGCTTCTAGGCACTCATTTACTCTGAAATGGACCAACCTTAACTCCAAGGTGCATTTCCACTTGATCTTCATCCTGGCGCTAGATGGAAGTTTGAAGTTTGATTTTGATTGACACAAGGCATTCAAGGGGCATGAGTCACTTACCTTTGCTTAGGCACTACTTCATGCTCTCTGCCACTTCAAAGAGCCCTTTTATCATCCTTCAAGGTGCCAATTCCTCCTAAGGTGCATCATCTTTCTTTATCAACCCATCTAAGGTGCTTCGTCTAGACTCATTACCTTCCTTAGGTGCCAACACCAACTTCAAGGCAACTGAAGGTGCTCAAGTCACTTCAAGGTGCCAACTCATGGTCAATCTAATCCTCTGCATCATTAATATTCAAGACCCTGACAACTTGGAATGAGATTGCATAAATCAATGTAAAGCATCTGAGCTCAAAAAAGAGGGGGTCCCCAGTCCGATGGGGTGATGTGTGTTTTGGTCACAATAGGAAGTACCTTGAAGACTTAGATTAAGATGGAATTCACCTCCAGAATGTTAGGCACTTGATAGAAGATAAAGGCGCTAGGGTAAAAGAGCTTCAAAAGTTTGATGTCAAGTGTGAATTGAGATAATAGGCACTGATACCAGTTGACATTACTCCAAACATGCGCCTAAGAGAGATGCAAGTCCCCAAGACCAATTTTGGAACAAGACGCTCCATCAGAGGGTAAGATGATAATCCTTGGAAGTCAAGTGTTTCAAAGATTCTTTGAGAAATTGACAAGTTGTAACCTAGGTGCCAAAACCCCTGAGAATCCTCCTATCTAGTGCCTAGTTAGAAGAGCACTAATATTGCGCCTAAGTGAATTTGAGTGTCAATATAGAGTCATCAAACCCCACCAGACATTCATCCATGTCTCTACCACCTCAAGGAAGTGCCCAGCTTAGGATGGCGCCTAGTCTGGTCTCTACTACCTTCAGTTGGCACCTAACCCTAAGAGTCTTGCAACTATGACGTTCATCCATGCAACAAGCAAGGTGATGCTCCATTGTGATATTGTGAGGTGTTGACATTCAGTTGACATCATTGAGTTTGATTGAGTTGATCAAGTGTAGATGCCATTGTAAACATCAAGGATTCAAGGCCTTTCTTTTGTATCTCCATTGAATAAGTTGTAACTTCATGCTATTGAAAACATTATCCATGTAATAAGACATTGCAAGTTGATTGAGTCAAATAACTAGACAAGTACCCAACTCTAAGGTTGATTCATTCAAGTAGTTATCTTTGATGTATATCTTTGTGTTGTTGAAGTAGTTAATGAATTGATAGCAAGTAAAATTGTTTAAGGAAAAATTTTCGTAGAACTAGTTGGGTATCTTACACCATGCCTATCCATCAAACATCACAATGCAATCAAAATCCTAACAACATGCCCATGATCCAAGATCAAGTGCAATCATGCAAAGATATTATCAATCACAAGCCTATTAAGAATGAACTAGAGTCTTCTAGTACCATACTTTTCCATCAAACACCATCATGTAATCCATGGCCTATCAAGCCTATCAAAGAAAATGCAAACATCCTATGTAATACAATCAGACTTTAAATAATTGAAGCAGCCATCTACAAATATCCATTCAAAAGTGGATTTATAATGCAAGTATGGACGCCATCAATAAAAAAGATTTGTATTAACCAAATATCCATATAGGCATACATCAATATCTGTCGATATAAGTATAACATATATACAAAATAGCCATATAGGCTTACAAGAATGCCATATAGGCATATAATGTCAACTATGTACAATACAAAATATATGTCCACAAATGCCATATAGGCATACAACAAAGGAACACAATAAAAGTCATTCCCCTCTGGCTGGTGAAGAGAATAAATCACGAGCAGCCTTTGATCTTCTAGGGGATGGAGACATGCATGTGGGTGGTCTACTATGAACCCGAGGGCTACTCCTCCTATTTAGTTCTTCCTGCACCTTTACCTATTACAAAAAAAAGTATAGACATTAATATATAGAAATTACATGTTATAAAAAAATGAAACATTTAACAAAATAATCACTTACCGCTAACATATAATTTGTCTCCTCGCTTTTCTCAGTAGCAGGAATAGGCCCTAGTGATGTCATGTCCTATAGAAACCATCCAGATAGAAATTAAACTTCAAATCAATAATCTTTTGATTTTTCAAAAATAGACAACTATAACAATGAATGTAAATTGAAATTTACTAATCTGCCTCATACCCCTGTCAATGCCATAGAGCTATGAATCGCAAAGGCCACACCCTGCTCCATTGCCCTATGAACATGGGGAGGTGTCTCCGCAGCCTGCATCATCTGGAAATAAAACAACATTATTCAATTACGAAAACTATAATAGTGATGCAAATCATGGCTCCTAACATACACACACGTTCATCTAATCATGGAAGTACACACAATAAAACACACAAATCACATACAAAAATTTAGTAAGTACAATTCATTCATTAAACTATTTATTTTATTACCTCCGTAAAGCTTTGAAGTCCACCACCGCTGGCAGGTGTTGCCATGAAATCTACAGTATTAACCTATTCAACATCCAAAATCAAAAATTAGAATACCATTCATATAACGATGCTATTCACATGTAATATTTATAATTGTTTACTAGTTACATACCTCGACAGTAGATGATCTAGTGAAAAATGTAGGTGGAGAACCACTGAAAACTGCATCGACGCTATGACCCTGAAATTTCATTAAAATCATCAATTTAAATTAGTTAATCTTGTATTTCAAAAATGAAATTTAATAAATTAAATTCAATGAACTTGCTAATATTTACCTAAGTATCAAGGCCGAAAGTCTCACTCAGGAGGGTATCTGTCATCACCATCTGCTCAGCTGCATATGTAGCCGATGCACCTGCATCCTGACTGTCCATGGGGTCATAACCACAGGCTGACCCGCAAGCCTAGCAAGTATGTGGTGGGACCCTACTCCTCGCACTATCTCCCAACCCACTTTGTGTTGCAGGATCGGCATGCTCTATGATGCTCTGGGTCAAGGCACTAATCGACCTCAGTGTATCGACCTCAACACTCTCCTTCACAATGGAAGGGATAGAAACATGCTCGTGGGCTGGTCTGTTAATTACTTGTCTCACTACCTTCTGTGGGTCAAGACGTGCCCCTGGTCTATCCTGTGCTGAGCCCCCACCTCTACCCTGGAAGTCCCGCATATCAAAATAGTTTGGCACTTTATTGAGGACAAACTCGTAGTAGAGTTTCCTCAAAAAGTATTGCGGGACCTCATTATTATTGCATGGAGGATGGTCAAAAACCATCCACCACCTCTGCCCGAAATTGTCCCTTATCGCTTGGTTGTTGCACCAATGGATAGGGAACCTCTTGCATGTAATGGGTGGAGGTTGATTTGTTTGTGGGTTTGTAAAAATTGAACACAAGTCTAATTTTGTAATTTGTAATTTTTTGACATCTTGGTATGATAATTTATCTGCATAGTAATCTCTAAACTGTCTCTTTTTATCGGTCCAACTAGTTATTTGCTTGCTAATTGAATTTACATTTGTTAACATAGACTCAAGAGATTCGGCAAGCGTGGACCTATGCAAGGTTGAAGTGGAAGGATCTTTCAACCTTGCAATTATATCTTCAATTTGTTTTTTGTTGTTTTCAATTTGCCCTATTATATTATCTTGTGTTCCAGGGGCATGTCGAGGAATGAATGGAGGAGGTTGTTGTTCTGCAGGTATTTCCTCCTCAGGATTTTGTGGATTTTAAGGAGGAGGAGGAGGAGGAGGAGGAGGTGCATTAACATTTCCTGACAATTAACGAAATATACATCAAAAATCAACAAAAACCTACCTATATAGAAAGAAATTCAAACAAAAAAATAAAGATAACTCACCTCTTTGGCATGCTCAACGTCGCGGCAGCATTTTGGCGATGAATTGACAAGATTTTTGTGTTGATTTGGCGTTTTGCAGAACGCGAGCGCATTTTTGAGGGTTTGGAGGCCGCGGGCAGAGGAGAAAATGGGAGTGAAATGAAATTGACTTGCTTTTTTTTTAATTTATAGTTGGCCATAATGCGAGCGCGTTATAACGTGCTCGCGTTATGGCTCGGTAATGATGAGCCTGTGGCTTGTCATTACCAAGCCATAACGCGAGCGCGTTATAACGCGCTCACGTTATGACTTAAATTTTTTTGAAATTATTTTGGCCACTTTTTGGCCCCCCATCTTTTTGCACTTACCCAGACATGTTATTCTATTTCATATTTGGAAGAATAGATGTATGGTAATTTTTTCTAAATGCAAATTTCATTAAGAAGCAATAACTTTAAACCTTTACTTTGAGGTCTTTTTAAAAATTATTTCTCTTTGCATAGTTATATGGGGATTGAAGAAAAAATTGAAGATTAGTCATTAGCTACAACTTATTAAATTACAGTTTTCTCAACTCCGAAGTAAGAAAACAATGGATTTTGTTCTAGCTAGAAAGATTTTATATTGTATGAGATGATTGCCTTAGACTTTTTTAGATGGTTGTAATTGAGTATTGGTACCCACAAGGCTTTCAAGGAGATTACTTTGTCTATTGATATCATTCTTAGACTTGATATAGGTCTATGATACTATCTTTTTGGCATCATTATATGTTTGATGGCTTGGAGTGTCAATGGCTTTAAGGGTCTAGTTGTTGGTTTGCCACTTTCAATGCCTCATTTTATTACTACTATATTAAAGTGGTCCCCAAATGGGCTAGGAAATATCTTCCAAGCATGGATAGATAATTCTCTGACTTAATTTGCATCTATATCTTGTTCAAGTATAGGTTGGACTGGGTTTTGGTAGTTAATAATGACATTGGAGGTCTATTGTTGAGTGACGTTGGTTGCATACTTTAGAATCTTTATGGCTTAGATGTTAGATTCTTGGTGTCTCCTCTATTCAATGTTTGTATAATTGTTAAAGAATAGTTGTATGTCTCTACAAGATGGTTGTCTTTGTACTATTTAGCTCAAGTTTATTGTTGGTGTGTGTATTAGTTTGTAATGGCATTTTTTTCATTCTATGTTATTCATCATAGTGATTTTTGCTCTATTTTGATTCATTGTTATTTGGAGTCTACTAACTTCTCTCCCTTCTTTGTAACCCACATTTTTCAATACCAAAAAAATAATTTAATTTGTTCAATGTATAAATTGATTTTATTTTTAAATTTATTAGTTAATTTTTTATTCACTAATTTAGTTAGGATTAGTTTCTTCTTTTAGGATTTTTGTTAATTTTTTTTAATTGTATTGTGTTCATTAAATTTAAATTTCTATTACTATATGTGAATAATCAATGGTTAAGTATATGTGTGATTCACATTGATTGGATAGGCAGTAAACTATTGTTCATGAAACATCAATAGGTGTCATGATAAGAAATCAAATAGACCACTCTCTTCACAAGAAAGCAACACCATGTGGATGATGGGAATGTTTGGTTAGGGTGTGGTGATGGCGGTGCAAGTGTTTTTTGTTGTTTGTGAGGAATTAACTTCTTGACAAAGTTCCTTGAGATTTTTCTTAACAGATTCAAGGAGAGCATCCAAGTGGGAAGCCTCTCACTCAAAAATCTCATTTAAATAGGCTATTTCTATTTCTTTTAATAACTCTATTTCTTGTTGGATTTGTTCTAATGTCCAAGTTTCTTCCTCTTTGAGTTGGTAAATTCACCCTTAACTTCATAAAAGTAATTTCCATTCAATTTTATTTTACTCCTAGACAAATAGACATGGTATGCCAAACATGACTAAGAAAGAGAAATATAAGTGAAAATTCCTTTGTACTCTCGACTTATATATTTCTGATTGATTTTGATTTGTGTATGAGTCTTGAGTTATGTGTGTATTTTTTATGTTTTATTGTTGAATGTGTAAACTTTTAAAAATAAGTTTGGAGCTTGCTTTGCTCAAATGGAAAGGCCATATCAGTTTGATTTATTGTTTTCAAGAGTTTTGGTGTTTGCAATAAATGTTTAAAATTAATCTAAATACTAAAATAACAATGTGAATGAATTAATTTTATGTTTTTTTAATGATATTGAATGCTTGGAAATATTAAATGTAAATGTTTCAAACTACACTAGATGGAGAAATAGACAATGCTAAAATAAATAATGAAGCTAAGCTACATTTTTTTTAATGTTTTCCATATGTTTTAATGTTTAATGAATTAAATCTAAATAGTGACAATTACTAAAATGAACTATGTTTTTGGGTGTTTTTCTTGTTTAATAAGTTTGCACACATATGAAAAAAAAAACATTCTATGCTAAAAGATGAATCTAATTCAAATATCAACACAAGACACCTCTTTTCCTTTTCTATTTTTAAATAGAATTTGAATAGAAAACATGCGAAGAATGGATATTACCAATCAATAACAAATTTTAGTTTTCTTTTCTATTTCTTTCCAATCAAATTGATATTTTGACAAGTTTAAACAAAATGTGAATGTTCTAATTTTCCTATTGCAATAATGATAAAATGAATGCTTGTTTAATTGACTACTTGTTTGTTGCTTTATTAAAAATGGATGAGTTGATTTCTTGATATCATTTGATGGTTTGGGAGATATTACCTCAGCCATGAGCTCCTATTGTCTGTCCAAGAGCTACAAGAAAAAATTGGAAACATGACTCAAGTGCATCTCAAATAAGAAATAGACATAGATTTAACAAAAAAACATGGGCAAGAGGATGCATCATCTCAGGATACAAAGTATACCTAAGTTGCCTCACCAAATTACCTATGTGACAAATTGTGCAAGATGAAAAACTAAACTTAGGCTATAAGATAAAAATTAGGGTTTTTACAAGTTAGTTGTTTTCTAGCTCCATTTGATATTTGTGAACCTTGGATTAGGGAGATATAAAGATGAGACATTGATATTATGGTAGTGACTTAGCCTCAAGTAGGCCCACATACATACATAATTCAAGAAAAATATTTTATACCTTAATTTTAATTTTGGTCAAATCCACAAGTTTTGGCCCATCAAATTTAAGGTTGTTAGGGTCAAAAAGTAGATGTATATAGACTAGGAATACATGAATACCTTTTCTTGTTTTCATACAAATAAACATACTTTTTAGTTACTTTTTAATTTTTGGACAAATGAATTTACTAGATTGATGCACATTCGCTAGTTTTTTAGTTAATGAATCATTAGAGTGATCAAAGATCTAAAATGGTGGATTGAAAACTACCTAGGTGAACTCATGGTAATCACTTGTTAAAAGAGGTGATTTTGAATAAAGTTAAATTTTTGGTGTTTTGGGGCCAATTTTTAATTTTTTCTTATTTGTTGTGTTTTTGATGGGTCTTATCATTTTTTGGATTTTTTTTACTTGTCCATCCTTCCAACAAGATTTTCTATGACATCCTCACATACTAGGATGCAAAAAATACTTTCTAGATTTTAGGAGTGTTTGAAAAGTGGAACATCACCCTTTATGATGTTTATCAAATTTTGGGGGTTCCCATTCAAGGGTACTATCTCATTCTTGTTGATTGGTGTAGACACCTGAAATTTACCATGTCCTAATGACATACCCCACATCACTCTCGACACCTTGTCAACATCACCTTACGACACCTTGTGAAAAATTTGTCCTAGGTCCCCCTTTATAGAAAATTAATTAAATAATTCATATTTATTTAATTAATTTTATCAATTTTCCCTTTTATCCAAATTAATTAAATTAATTAAATATTTATTTAATTAATTTTTCCTCACATTATTCCCCCTCTCCAATAATTAATTAATTAATTTTATTATTTAAATTAAATATTGAGTCACATGACTAGCTTGTCCTTATCCTCATCCACTTGCCACAAACAAAAAATGACTTGCACAAAAGTCAAACTAGATTTTAATCCTAGCTACACAATTCAAACTAAACCTCTCAATTCCAGCTATCCAATAAACCTCTTAATCCTAGCAATCCATTAAACCTCTTAATCCTAGCCATTCATCCTATTATCTAAGTACCTATAAATCTATCCTCAACCTAGCCATTATCATCCACATTTAAAAGTAATAGTATGCTATCCAAATCATCACATATCTCATTGTCAAGTAATGTTATGTTGTTGGTTTAATGAAGAATCAACATATCAATTAATAGTCTCAATGAGCATAACTAGGTTGCATTTGGGTGCATGCTACCTCTGCTCTATCGAGCGGAAAGAATAGTCTAAGGTAAAAGGTATTTGATTTGATTTCATTATCTTTGTGTTATTTACCTTGCCTATTTTCTATTCTTCATTTTGGCAGACCCAGTGGGACACCTTGTCCCTTTAATCTCTCTTTTGCAGGCTTTTTTGTTTCTTTTTTTAAAGGTTTTCCATTGATCTTTGAAAAATTTTGGGGGTGAGATTTCATAGGAGGCCTCCTACACCAAAACTGACCTCACCGTTGCATCCAAGAGGCCCAAAAACCCTAGTAAGCATATAAAATTTGTCAAAATTTGATTGCAAAATTTTTAATTTTTTAAAGTTTTGCAGTCTATATGGATCCATACCATACAGACCTGTCATGCTAATTTTTACATAAGAGTGTGTTGCAATGTTTTTCATGGGTCTGCAAGTTTCTTCTAGGATTTATTCACAGTTTAATGCCATTGTCTAGTAGTTAATATTGTTTTCTATAGGTTTTTAGAAGTCTTTTGACTGCCATACTTACCCATCACTCACATGTCCTCCATGTTTGAAATTCCATTCACCTACCAATTCCTTTATCCATAGGATCTATTCTTTATCTGTCAATTAGAAGGGATCTATTCTTTATTGTGTGTTATCCATTGGTTATAAGCATCTTCCTACTGACCTCTTCCATGACTTTTCCCACCCTGCGCACATTTTAAATCTTCCCACCCCTCCTATATTTGGTGGTTTCAAAAATCTTGGTCCATAGGTCCTTGACTTTAATCATCGGTTGTAACACCTTGTGTTGTGGATTATCTTGCTAGCTCCTTTAGCCACAAACATAGGTCACGTCTGTGACCTTGCCTTACTCTAGATGGTGGGCATTAGTAGTAGCCATGATCTGTCTTGCTAATCATGACCGTCATTGACCATTATCTTTATCCCCAGTCCTATCAATGACCAAGGGCAGAGCCTTCCTAGGAGCTGATCATTTAAACCTTTAGCCCCTTTAGGATCCTTAGCCCCTGGTTCCATGGGTTTTAAATCTTGTGGTCACCCTTTGTGGCAAGGGGCTAAGGCTGAGTGGCAACTAGGTGAAAGGCTACCAACCATCACAAACTAGCCTTGAACATTTTTATAGCTGTTAGTAGTTAGGGGATATTTAAATTAGCCACATAATTTTATGTCATGGTGACATTTTTAATACTTTTAACTTCTAGTGACCTAGACTACCAGCCAAAAACCTACATGAGACCACCCTAGCTCAAACCGCCAGTGGTCTGGGTAACTATTTGACAGATCCTCCTTCTTCATTTGCCCAAATATAGGCCTTTCTTTTCAAGTTTACACAACTTGGGAAAATCATATAGAAATTTTATAAATTTATAGTCATTGGAAAGTTGATTTGATGTAATTTTCAGTGGTGTAGGTTTCATCTTTAGATATGATAATATTTTTTAGGTATAATAAGTCAAAATTCATGTTCACTTGCAAGCCTAAAATCGCTATATATTTTGCAAATTTTATCAAAATTTGATGATTATTTTTGAAATTGCATAGGTTTTCAAATAAATCTGATTATCTCATCTAATTTACTATATCTCATCATCTAACATCTATTTTAGACATAAGGATCACAAATTTTGACCTTTTTTTTCCATGCCTCAAAATTTTGGGCAAGGGTTGACTTTTGAGCCTAGGACTAGATACTAAGGTTAGGAATAGAGTGGAACCATGCCATGTTTTCCCAATATGAAGTATTATATGGATAATATAATAAAATTAAAATGAACTAGAGTTTCAAGGATCTAAAATCAATATTAAAACTAAAGAACTTGAAACTTTGCTTATGCCAAAAGCCTTGAGAGAATCACACAAGAAAGCACTATGGACACCACTTATATTGAAGACCTTTAGGGAATCATGCATAACTAATAGTATGATCTACTTGTGCATGAAGGCCCTGAGGGAATCACACAAGTTGCTAATACACTCTACTTTTGATACTTAGTAGATCCCTTCCTATTTTTATTGCATCATTGATACCCAATGTGTCATTGTGTTTCCTTACTTGAGTGTGATGTTGTGCCAACTCAATGCTTTAGTTTTGGTGGTTGTCACCACATCATCTTGTGTTATTTTTTGGAGGCCTTGATCCTTGTATGACTTGTCTATTAGATTGTTGGGATGTATATCATTGGTATGTTTGAGTGTCATTACATGTACCTTCCCAGTGATTGTATTATTTGTGTGTCTCAATGCCCAATTGGCCATGTCTTGGTTCAAAGGGGTGGGTTTAAGAGCTCCACATGGTTGGGTGGCATTGTACCATTATTGGGGCTAGCTAGGTTGATGGATATGCATGGAGCTCGTATAGAGTAATTTTATTATTTTATTAGTGTAGTTCATTATGTTATCATTTATTGAAATATGCGTATAGTTAGGACCTTGTCATTCATTGGCTCAATATGTTTCGGAGCCATAATTAAACTTGTAACCTATGAAACATTTACTAGTTTGGGGGTGATGGATTTAATTGCATTATTTCAATTTTTATTATACTTGATAGATATTACATGTAAAATGGAATCTCCTTCTATGCTTATTAGTAATATACTATTTATCTACATAGATAAATTTCCATGTTTTGATGTAACTAATATCATTTTATTCATTTCTTTATTTAGTTTGAATCAAGATTTCAGACAAGGTCTTGTTTCTTAAAATCTATGCCCTTTTCAGGGGTTCTTGTTCATTCAACCTAGAGTTACAAGTACTCAAATGGTTGGTTCAGGACATTTTTGCTCAACATGAATCACGAGAAATTTATGACTTGATACTTGCAAAAAAACCTTGTTTCTTTTGTACTTGTATATTTTTCTACAAGTCATTATTGTAAATTGAACTTCACAATTGAATTGCATATATTTTAGAGCCATGAGTCCAAATTGAAAGAAGGTCAAAGTTTGGAGTCCCATTTTCTTTTTTCATGGTGCAAAGTTTATATCAAAATCCTAAGTCCAAATTTTTGGTTGTTCAAAGTTTGGACTTGTATTTGAATTTTACATGGTGTAAATGCATATCAGACTCTAAAGTCCAATTTTCTTTTGGTCTACTTGAGGTTTAGAGTTCCCTATGCATTTTTCATGGTGTAAAATACATATTTGACTCTAAAGTCTAATTTCTTAAGAAATCAGAGTTTGGCCAAAATGATTACAAATTTATTTTGTTACTAAATGTGAATTGAAACTTGAAGTTTGAAATGCAATATGTAGAGACTCCAAGGCCTAAAATTCTCAACCATTGAAGCTTAGATATAGTAATCAAAATTACATGCATGCAAATTGTTAGTTGAGGTCTTAATCCTAAGTTATAGGTGTTAGCAGGTCAAGAACTGGAACAAGGGATACTAGAGAATACCAGAAGATAAGTCAAGGAAAAGGACCTTGGTACCAGAAGAGACATGAGGTGCAATCACTTACCAAATTCTGCCTTGCGAAATCTAATTGATCAGCGATCTACTACAAGCAATAGTGAAGGGCTCTGCCGATGGTTGAACTGGTTCATTGGTTTGACGGGTTCAAAGGTTCAACAGTGAAGGGCTCTGCCGATGGTTGACCTAGTTCAATGGTTCAACGATTCGATGGGTTCAAAGGTTTAATAGTGAAGGGATCTTCTGATGGTTGAACTAGTTCAACGGTTTAATGGTTCAACGGGTTCAAAGGTTCAACAGTGAAGGGCTCTGCCAATGGTTGAACTGGTTCAACGGTTCGATGGGTTCAAAGGTTTGACAGTGCAAGGGTTCCGCCAACAGTTGAACTGGTTCAACGGTTCGATGGTTCAACTGATTCAAGAAGTTCAAGGGTTCGATAATTCAAGAAGAGTCCATGTTGTATTTTGATATCTATGTTTCATGCCTTAGCTGGCCAAAGTTGTAATCTGTTTTTGCTCTTAATATAAATCGGATCTGAGATTTTTCTTGCTGGGTTTTTCACCTCCAAGAGGGAGGTTTTCCCAGGGTATATGTGTGTTATGTGAGCATTTATGTTTTATTGTTTCTTACTGTCAACCCATGATCTTCCTGGGCAACCCTATCTGACAAAAGTGGTGACCCTATCATCTTTTGTCCTACGGAAAAACTAAAGTTTCTCTCGCATTTTTGCTCTGTTTTCACCTATTTTTCTTTCTATTTGTATGATTTTTTATCCTTGATATAGAGTTAACTATTTCATGCACCCACACATGCATAATTAGCTCTATTTGATCTCAAATTAACTCTCTAATCAATCTCATGCATTTCTTGTTAGATCTTGGGAACACAACTGAGAGGGGGGGTGAATCAGTTGTGCAAAAACTTGCTTTTACTTCAAACACTTGATTCTTCTTTATTAGTTAGCAGTATATCAATTAACCATTCATGAAAGTAGAAAGCATAAACACCGGAGCAGATAAACATCAACACATTAGACACCAAGATTTTTGACGTGGAAAACCCAGTTAAGGGAAAAACCACGGGGTGATTAACCCAAGGATTATTCTCTGTTAGAAGAATAAGAAAAATGAATGGCACATGCCAATTAGGGCTCACTGCCTGAGCACCCTGCTCACAAGGAGGTACACTACCTATAAAGAGACACACTATCTACAAGATCATAAGGATCATAACCTTGAACTAGAGAATGACATCTTCACCATGTCTGGATCAGTTCCATTTAAGCCCGAAATACTTTTTCTCTGCCTTTCGCTCTTTCGCTATCCCACACTCATCTGCTTCACATCCACACTTTGAAATGAACTCACAAACCTTTATTTATACAAGACATCGACTTAGGAACAATCATCTAAGTCGGCAATCAACCATAAGAACATTCGCAAGATGAATAACACATTCGATCGGCCACCACAAGAACATTCGCAGGATGAACAACGAACAAGAACTTCATCCAGAAGAATATCTTCAATTCTGGGCTCTACCATCAATGTGGACCAACAACACAACCTCAACATGATCCAAGAACTTTCACAAGCCTGCCTAAATGACCAGGTACATCCGCACTTCCTTTGCTCACTGGAAACTCTTCTCTTCCTCATCTGGAACTACAAGAACATAGTCTATCACCACTGTCATACTACAAGAGGTGCTTCCAGACCTCCAAACCACATACCAATCAAGATGACACATCACCAAGACATCCCAAACACTCTGTCCAATCTGCAGAATAGGACAATGCACTTCCGGATATCACCGGACCCTTTTGTAACACTCTGTCACTCTGGAGCATCTCCCAGAACTGGTTCTACTTGATCGATTACAACTTCTTCACATCTTCATGTGGACCTCTAAAATCTTAATCGGATCATCTTAAGACTCATCTACAAACCCTTTAATCTGCATCCTCTGATTCTCAACCTATTGAGTACTTTTGCCTTCTTTTCATCACTGTTCTTCACTGTTCATTATTGAGACTAATTTTCTCAATATCCTTAGCACACAGCTCATCCAATCCTTCTTGTCAATGCAATATGAATATGTTGACATCAATGACAACACTAGCTAACCTCATACTTGCAACATTTCTCCTATCTCCTTTTCTTCTTCAGTGATAAGCTATCATTACTTCATCACTCTCCTTCTTGCCGAGTTCACTAGGCAATCAACTTTGTTAACTCCCCAATCTATTCTTGTTAACTCATCAATCAAATGAGTTAAATCTTCAATCCAATCCCTTCTTCAAACCTATAAACTCTCCCCTCCCTCAAGCACAAAGGGAGGCAAATTCATTGTGCACCAGCTCTTGCCAAGTTTGCTCTCCAACCTAGCATCCATATACTCAATATAGGACGTAAGTGCCTTTTATTTTCTTTGTTTCAATCAAGAAGCATCATGCTGCTCAATTTTTAGCTATTGTGCTCAATTCAAAGCTAGCATCAAGGTCATACAAGCTTCAAAAAAAGCTTCTCTATGCTTCTTTGGGTCATTTTGTCATCGAGAGAACCAACTGTTGTCACAAAAGGATTCGAGGTTGCCTACACAAGGATCACTGAGGGATAGTGGAGTCTTCAACTCTTCATCTATTCAGGTTCTTTTATTGCTCTCATAGTAATTAGACAATCATCTTGCTCTTGGGAATAGTAACATACTTGCTTTTTCCTTGATAGATTAGATCTTGTATGCTACATTAGTCATTTTTGCATTCTTAGATCTACTTTGTTAGAAAAAACATCTTTCCTTTTTATTAGATTAAATTGCATTGAAAACACCAAAAACTCACAAAAACATAGACTACACATTGCATTTGAAAAAGACATATAGAATTGCATACATATTTCTTTCATAAATTAGAAGCATTTTCATTTCTAAAAATACTCAAAAAAATACAAAAAAGACACATTGCATGTCATTTAGTTTACATTCATATAAAGTAGACAACATCAAAAACCCTCGATTCCATCATGAGGTAAACACGGTTCAAGAGACCTTAAACAAACCCTTGATTTCATCACAAGGTACAAACAAAGTCAAAACACAAGTCAAACCCTAGGCTGACAAATGCTAGGTCAAAACCCTAGATTTGGTTAGAGTTAGCAATCACATGATTTCCTCTATCTTGATTCACACGTGTTTAGGAGTGAGGGGAGAGTGGGTGAGAGATGTTTGAGACGAGATCGAGGAGATCCATCTATGACCATAGTAATAGACACACATTCCACCACAAGAGGATCCATTTGTTCTCTTGTTGATTGAGGAAATTAGGCAATTACGATTACACATAGCATTCCTCAGAGATATAGAAACAAGAGAAAACATCAATGAGAACAACTTGTTGACATTTCTTCTGAATCAGCATTAGGGTTTGCCACTTCTAATGCATAGGCAGATTCAGGCCAACTGAATACAGGAGGTTGCGTGAGCTCCTCCCCTTCACTTCTGGTTCTGCCGCACCAAGGGGGGTATCCCTATAACTTAAGATGTAACCTTGACTAGCTCAAAGATAGAAAGATCTAACTTGACAACAACAGGCAGAATACTCTCATGTATGGACCAAGATCTGCATGATAGATCACAAGGCTGGCAACATTCTTGGACATGATGTCTGGTTGGGTATGAGAGCATGCAGGGGGTTCCTAATCCTACTCCTACAACTAACAGGTGGAAGTATGAAGTGTTTTGATATGAATTTGGATGCAAAGCTAGACATGGTGTATAACACAAGAACACAGCATGATTGGTGCCTATCCAGGGCTTGGAGTCGGTAGACATACACCTGTGAATGATCAGCATAAATAGCTAAAACTAGATTTCAGGGGGATACACATGATATCTGCCTTACAGATATCTCCCAATATAGAGTGTTGAGCTATCTCTACTTATGGCATCCCTACTGCAGTATACCCTTCCCAATGTTTAACCTGAAAACAGTTTAATCTGCCCCTTGAGCAGAGGTTAAAAGATCAGACATTCAACATAGGAATTCTATGCTCTAGAATCTAAACATAAGCAAACATCCAGATCCAGAAGAAGGATACATGCAATACTGGAGACAGAATTAACACAACACATGCTAAGATAGCATTACTCATATAAGATCAACCATGAAACCAGTGGATTCATGCCAAGTCCTACAATAGGAGATACATAAACTCACAAGAAAAACTGTACAGAGCAACCAGATCAGCTGGTTTTGGATTACAGAGCCAAAAATCCTTAACTTTCAACAACCTTTCAAATGAGCAACACCACCTGCTTATAACAGCCAGGTAGGTGCTCAGCAATTAATTACAATGTTGACCAAAATTTCGCCAGATACATAGTATCATGGAAATGGCGCTCAAACACAACCAGATTGGTGCCCAAACTTGAATGCAGCAGGTGGGGGAGGAGACAGGAAGATATCTCGAGCCCTGCGCCACCATTCGCTGATGTACATCTTCAGTCGGGTACATGATCCATCCACGCCACCGCCCATACCTCTGCAACAATCGCCATTGATGGCGCACCAACCCGCGGCCTCGGGAAGAACATCAAACAGTCGATCGCAACCACTTCCCGCCGAGGTTCATCATCATGATATTTCGAATATGCAGGATAACATTATCCCACATGCACCCCGCAGCAACCTCCTTAACACTTTATATACTAGGTCATGAGCATATATGATGTCGGTGCTTTTGCTCCTGACGACACTAGTATAAGACTTCATCATCATCATCCTCCAGCAGCATGATATCCTGTTGCCTGAAATATCACCCTGACGTCATCATGATATTTGAAATACAAACTGCATGATATTCGCCTTCACCCGCACAACCGGATCCATCGGAGGAACATCCTCCTGCTGAGCTTATAACAAAAGTCTGGCCGATGAACATCCTGATGACGTCATCATCATATCCTGCTGACGTCATCATCATGTCTGCCTACTGCGCACCTCCTCGTATCCGGATGACGTCATCATCATGTTTGCAAATGTCGGGAGATCTCCTCAAGATGATCAGTGTTAGAAATATGACCCCCGCGGACCTTGATGACGTCATCATCATATTAACATCATCATGATATTCGGAAGACAACCGGATATTTGGAAATATCCTCCTGATGCACAAATATCAGGTTGCACTGTAGCTCCACTATAAGATCGGGGTGATAGATGAATATGATGATGCTGCTTGAAAAGATCACCCCCAGTAGATAATGCGCGAAGCCGGCAGGCGGATATCTCCTTGATATCAGCATCATCATGATGCTCGAGCAAACATATATCCGGGTGATATGAAAATATCACCCCTTCCTTCGGAATATCATGATGCAGATAGGCAGAGAAACAAATATCACCCTGATATATGGATGACGTCAGCACATCAGGATGAAAAAACAACGAACAAGAGGTGATACAACATCATCAGGATGATATTGACTAAGATCATCCTGACGTTCAAAATATGATGACCCTAGTGAATATCGGGTCGCACTTAGAACTCTTCAACAACATCATCAGGATGATCATAACCAAGATCACCCGATGATAGAAATATCACCCCGGCGAGATATCATGATGCAGATAATATGATGACCCTCGCAAGCAACACGGTGATAGAAGGAAATATGATGATGATGACGACGACCCTTAAGAAAAAACAAGTTAGGTCGAGCAACTCAAAGAATAACCCCTTCAGAATATCGGGGCAACATCATCATCATGTCTGGGCAAGGTGACAAGTGGAAGATCACCGGAGACTTTGAAAAATCACCCCCGCAAGCAAACCAAAGCGCACTGTAGCTCGTCAGCATCATCAGGATAATAACCGAACATCACCCGATACTTCAATATGATGATGACGATAAAAAACCCAGTCGACGAAGAACACGATGATGCTGACCCTCATCGAAACAAACATGATGATGATGACCTCCTCCTCAAGAAAATATGATGATGCAGCTGAAAACTACTGAGGAGGTCCAACACTTGGAGCATTTTTTGGATACTTAGGGAGAGTGCCTGAATGAAAATTTTTCAAAAAACTACCAGTCAATTCAGGCGCTAACAGTGGCTCTGTCTGGGGATGTGCAGGTGAAAACCTGCAGCGAGAACTCCAGACCTCTGGGATGCAGACCAGTCCCTTATCCCTTGGGCATAGAGTCATGAAGTTATCATGATCTGCATCACCAAACACACTTGATGGCCTAAGGCCACCAAGAAAAGAAAAACATGTATCTCCCCTTGTCAAATATCTTGTTTTCATCTGCATGCACTGGGTCAAGCTTGGAGATACTACAAAGACCTACCCACAAACAAATCTTGTCATCTGCATACTCAACTCTTTGATTTAGCTTGTCATTATCACCCTTGTGCAGATAACCCTCAGCATCATGTGACATGTGGGTGCAGAATGTATCAAACAATGCATGTTCATATGGCATATAGCACTTATCACCTATATCATCATCATGCATTGCAACATGATCTCCTAGCTGGACTGCAAATAGGAAACACTCGGAGTCCACCACAAAACTAGGAAGATCAAGGCTCATTGTATTATATGCTGGCTCATCAAAAGAAAAGCTTTCAAAATCACAATTGTGCACATCATGTACACAACCATCTGGTACACCAGGCTGGAAAAGATCAGGCTCTGGCATCTCTTTCAAATCAGGCACATTTTCACAGTCACTTACTTGATGTATGTTGTTTCCTCCTTCATCAGGATGAGAAACAGAATCCAAGCCAAAAATAGTGTCTAAATCTTCACCATACTCAGACAGATCCTCATCACCATATGTGTCATAAATGGGTGACCCAGGTGCATCAGTTTCATCATAGTATGCCATTTGTTCATGGGCAGCAGAGCACACCTCTTCATCATCAATGGATTCACTCTGTGGAGGAGTATCAGCCTGTGTGTCATAAGCAAAACAGCCATCAAATGAAAAACAATCATGCTCTGAACTAGCACTTATTTCAATTTCTGACTGCTCTTCATGATCTCCATGTGTTTGAAAGGTAGGCAATGGGTCACACATAGGACTGCTTCTCTGTTTGCTTATATCTTCTCTGTCTTGAGTACAATACTCACAATTGTCTCCACAGGTCCATTCTAAAAATTGCTCATTGCTGTCCACAACCTCGTTATTGTCTTCATGGTCAGCTGCCTCATCATTGCAATGGGAATCCTCATTAGTCCTTTCACTGGCATCCTCAACTGGTGAACAATCCAGTTGAGCAGTATTGTTAGCATTATGTTCAAATACAGCAGTCTCAACCTCTATGCTTTTATTTTCATTTTTATCTGCACATGATGCCACAATCATTTGGTCATTTGCAGCTTCATAACCATTATTCACACCAAGGCCTGGGGACAGGGGTTTCAGCAGGTGCACATTTCTCATTTCTTCTACATTTTCTAAAAATTTGTATGCCATCTGCATACTTGTCACCTTGAAATCCCTCAGTAATGCACTAGAGCCCTCCTCGAAAGCTTCAAAGAATATGCCAACACAGGCTGAAATATCAGGTCTGAAACTTTCAGGGACATGTGAAAGGGCTACTGCAAACCTATGACTGAAATCAACACATGGCTCTTCATCTTGTTTTCTGATTCTCATCAATTCTGCAACAAGATCAGCCGGTTCTTTTGCAAATTCTTCCTTGAAACAGTCAGCAAGCTCATCCCAACAGGCAAAGAATTTCTTTGGAAAGCTCAAATACCAGTCTTTTGCTTTTGCATCAAAGGACCTAACAAGAAACCTCATCCACATATCCTCATCTCTGAATGAATGTTTTCCCATAAAACTTTGAAAATTTTGGATATGTGCATTCCCATCACATACATTGTGACCACTAAATCTAGGCATCTGACAGTATATCCTAGCAGGCATAGTTTCTACTTTATAATCCACCCATGACAAATCCAGTTGGTCATACAAAGGATCAAAAGGGCTGACAGGAGGTTTAGCTTTCTGACTGGTAGACACAACAGGGTTACTGCTTCTTAACTGGGCCTGCTCAGCCTCTAAGAATATCAACCTATTTCTTATCTCTTCTATTCCTTTATCCAACATTTTACCACTGAGTGTGGGATAACTCATACTTGGATTCATAAAAATCTTACTCTTAGACATTGTTTGTCTATCTAAGACCTAAGGCTTCCCCTGGCATCTAACCTATGCAGTAAAACAGCAAATAAAGGGGAAGGAACAAGGTACCTTTTCTCATACAGATGCAGAAATATGTACATCTTTCAACCAATAACATACATTGATCTTTCATGTGCATTTGGATCTTTTTTGCAGAGTCGCCACCTCTCCAGAGAGGACAAAATTTTCAATAGCTGAAAGCTACTTTTCCAGGTTCATTCCACCAGCAGAGCATCATTTTGTTAGTGACTCGGATGGGCCACAAAACTATCATTTTTTAGTCCTTCCCCAGCGGAGTCGCCAATTTGTTGACATTTCTTCTGAATCAGCATTAGGGTTTGCCACTTCTAATGCACAAGCAGATTCAGGCCAACTGAATACAGGAGGTTGCGTGAGCTCCTCCCCTTCACTTCTGGTTCTGCCGCACCAAGGGGGGTATCCCTATAACTTAAGATGTAACCTTGACTAGCTCAAAGATAGAAAGATCTAACTTGACAACAACAGGCAGAATACTCTCATGTATGGACCAAGATCTGCATGATAGATCACAAGGCTGGCAACATTCTTGGACATGATGTCTGGTTGGGTATGAGAGCATGCAGGGGGTTCCTAATCCTACTCCTACAACTAACAGGTGGAAGTATGAAGTGTTTTGATATGAATTTGGATGCAAAGCTGGACATGGTGTATAACACAAGAACACAGCATGATTGGTGCCTATCCAGGGCTTGGAGTCGGTAGACATACACCTGTGAATGATCAGCATAAATAGCTAAAACTAGATTTCAGGGGGATACACATGATATCTGCCTTACAGATATCTCCCAATATAGAGTGTTGAGCTATCTCTACTTATGGCATCCCTACTGCAGTATACCCTTCCCAATGTTTAACCTGAAAACAGTTTAATCTGCCCCTTGAGCAGAGGTTAAAAGATCAGACATTCAACATAGGAATTCTATGCTCTAGAATCTAAACATAAGCAAACATCCAGATCCAGAAGAAGGATACATGCAATACTGGAGACAGAATTAACACAACACATGCTAAGATAGCATTACTCATATAAGATCAACCATGAAACCAGTGGATTCATGCCAAGTCCTACAACAGGAGATACATAAACTCACAAGAAAAACTGTACAGAGCAACCAGATCAGCTAGTTTTGGATTACAGAGCCAAAAATCCTTAACTTTCAACAACCTTTCAAATGAGCAACACCACCTGCTTATAACAGCCAGGTAGGTGCTCAGCAATTAATTACAATGTTGACCAAAATTTTGCCAGATACACAGTATCATGGAAATGGCGCTCAAACACAACCAGATTGGCGCCCAAACTTGAATGCAGCAGGTGGGGGAGGAGACAGGAAGATATCTCGAGCCCTGCGCCACCATTTGCTGATGTACATCTTCAGTCGGGTACAGGATCCATCCACGCCACCGCCCATACCTCTGCAACAATCGCCATTGATGGCGCACCAACCCGCGGCCTCGGGAAGAACATCAAATAGTCGATCGCAACCACTTCCCGCCGAGGTTCATCATCATGATATTTCGAATATGCAGGATAACATTATCCCACATGCACCCCGCAGCAACCTCCTTAACACTTTATATACTAGGTCATGAGCATATATGATGTCGGTGCTTTTGCTCCTGACGACACTAGTATAAGACTTCATCATCATCATCCTCCAGCAGCATGATATCCTGTTGCCCGAAATATCACCCTGACGTCATCATGATATTTGAAATACAAACTGCATGATATTCGCCTTCACCCGCACAACCGGATCCATCGGAGGAACATCCTCCTGCTGAGCTTATAACAAAAGTCTGGCCGATGAACATCCTGATGACATCATCATCATATCCTGCTGACGTCATCATCATGTCTGCCTACTGCGCACCTCCTCGTATCCGGATGACGTCATCATCATGTTTGCAAATGTCGGGAGATCTCCTCAAGATGATCAGTGTTAGAAATATGACCCCCGCGGACCTTGATGACGTCATCATCATATTAACATCATCATGATATTCGGAAGACAACCGGATATTTGGAAATATCCTCCTGATGCACAAATATCAGGTTGCACTGTAGCTCCACTATAAGATCAGGGCGATAGATGAATATGATGATGCTGCTTGAAAAGATAACCCCCAGTAGATAATGCGCGAAGCCGGCAGGCGGATATCTCCTTGATATCAGCATCATCATGATGCTCGAGCAAACATATATCCGGGTGATATGAAAATATCACCCCTTCCTTCGGAATATCATGATGCAGATAGGCAGAGAAACAAATATCACCCTGATATATGGATGACGTCAGCACATCAGGATGAAAAAACAACGAACAAGAGGTGATACAACATCATCAGGATGATATTGACTAAGATCATCCTGACGTTCAAAATATGATGACCCTAGTGAATATCGGGTCGCACTTAGAACTCTTCAACAACATCATCAGGATGATCATAACCAAGATCACCCGATGATAGAAATATCACCCCGGTGAGATATCATGATGCAGATAATATGATGACCCTCGCAAGCAACACGGTGATAGAAGGAAATATGATGATGATGACGACGACCCTTAAGAAAAAACAAGTTAGGTCGAGCAACTCAAAGAATAACCCCTTCAGAATATCGGGGCAACATCATCATCATGTCTGGGCAAGGTGACAAGTGGAAGATCACCGGAGACTTTGAAAAATCACCCCCGCAAGCAAACCAAAGCGCATTGTAGCTCGTCAGCATCATCAGGATAATAACCGAACATCACCCGATACTTCAATATGATGATGACGATAAAAAACCCAGTCGACGAAGAACACGATGATGCTGACCCTCATCGAAACAAACATGATGATGATGACCTCCTCCTCAAGAAAATATGATGATGCAGCTGAAAACTACTGAGGAGGTCCAACACTTGGAGCATTTTTTGGATACTTAGGGAGAGTGCCTGAATGAAAATTTTTCAAAAAACTACCAGTCAATTCAGGCGCTAACACAACTATTTACCCACACAAAGGTGGAATTCAAGGAATCCAAATAGAAGAAGAGAGACTATTGAACCTTTGGGTAATAGGGTTATCTCAACCACCAAAACAATTGAATGAAACATACAACAAAATACACAACAATAAGGGCCACGGAACTTGCTGACCCCCCTTCATGAAGTCTAGCTCTCCAACGAGCCAGACCCATGCCATGTCTCGCCTCCTCTCGACTGGCTAATTCCATGTGAGCAAGAGTGACATGGTAGATCACCCTATGGAAAGGAGGGAAAGGGTCTATGTGTGTGCCAAGATCTGACCTGACATCCTCCAGGCAACCAGAGTCACGATTTCAAGCATACATATTTTGGTGAACTCAATGTGAAGAGCAAAGCCTTTTGGTCAAGCTTTTTGCATTCCAATTACAAAATCATCTTCAACGCATAATTTTTTTTTGAGATTTCTTTCATTTCTTCTCATAGGCATTTCGACTTCCACCATCTACACCATCATCTATTCCATTTATTCTATGGTGTCTATGGCACCCCTAAATATGACGAAACCAGATTTGAACTAGGTAAACTTTCCCTCAAACGAACCTGAAACACCTTCTTTTGATAGGTATGTGTCGCCTCATCCAGACACACCTGTTCCCAACTATTATGACTATGAAGACTCTAAATATGAACATGAGAAAAGAGAGTCCAGGCGCTCTCTATCCTTCAATAACCCAGCTTGGGAAAATGATTCAGCCATACTAAATGCCCCTCATAAAGCTAGAAGGGTAAGATCAGAAATATGTCGACTAGAACAACCTTCCACAAGTACATTAAACACTCACCTCGATGAAGAGGTCAGAAGGTTGGAAAGGCATTTACAGGAAACCAAGGATGCTCAAGAAGCATTAAGGATAACCTTGGAAGAAGAACAAAAAGAGAAGGCCACACGAGAGGAAGACCATCACCATGAAACTAGTCGAAGAGAACATTCTAGAAATGAAGAGAACCCTAGAGCTGCAACTCTAGCAGATGTAATCGCAACCTTAGTGCAAAGAATCAAGATCCTAGAAGCAGAACAAGCTGCTCTAGAGAAAAGAACAAAATCTCATGAACAGGACTAGGGGGTATCATAAAATCCTCCTTAGCTCAACTACTATTCATGACATGCTAGCAACGAGACATGTCTGAATGGGAATCCTCTTATTCAAAACAATCCAAAGAATCCAACGATGGGTTATCAAAACCCACCCACAGGGTTGTTACTGACAAACCCACAATCTGAGAGTGCTTTCCTAGGAACATACCTTGAATATCTAAAGGAGCCTCTAGACCAGAACATAAGGAGTGTGCGACTACCCCGACCATTGCCTGATCTCCCAAAGTTCAAGAGAGAAGGAGACCCAAACTCCCACATGAAAGATTATACTATAGCCATAAGGGAACTCCTTCCTTGGGATGGAGTTGTCATGAAGATCTTCCCAAAAATGCTTGAAGGCATCGCCTTGGATTGGTATTATTGTCTTCCAAAATCTTCTATCCACTTGTTCAAACAATTGATTGGAGAATTTGTCATGGCATTTGACATGACCAAACTCGTAAAAACATGGATTAGAGAGTTCCTCATGATGAAACAAGAACTGAATGAATCCGTAGCACATTTTATTACCTGGTGGAGACAAGTGCTCTATTCTTCAACCAGTGCTCCTAACATGGACCACCAAGAACTGTGTGACCTCTTCTTGCATGCCCTTAACAAGGACATGAGAGAGGATGTCCAAAAACTACCATTCAAATCCTATGAGGAAGCACTGGAAAGTGCCTTAAGAATTGACCAAGCTGCCATCAACAGTGATAGGAAGGTCTACGGTTCAAATAGAAAAACAACAAAAGAAGACATGGGAAATAATACCTTTGCTGTCAAAATTCTCAAAAACAATAGGAATGCAACCACAGATGGGGTAATGGATCAACCCTCGATCAAAAGGATAAGAGATGATTACAGTGGGAGAGATTATTATCCTCCTAACGTGAATGCCATAGATCGGCCTAGGAACAATGGGTTCTACCCGCGAGAAAACTATCAAAGATGGAACCGCGACAGAAATGGGAATGGAAATGATGGGAGGTATGAAAGACCCACTTATGAATACAACCAGTATTGTGCTTTTCATAGAACAAAAGGACATAGCACTGAATCTTGTAGGGAATACAATAGATTCATAGAAAAGCTTTCAGAGGATTAACAATACTTGTTCATAGAAATGTTCTTGAACCCGCAACAGATCACCCCTGACATTAAAGATACAAGGCAAAACCAGGCTCCCGTAGCATCTCAAAATGCAAACATGAGGATTTATCAGAACTCGTTCCCTACACACAAGAACACCGAGACAACAAATACAGATAAAGCAACTCAAAGTAGTAACCCCGAAGTCCCACGTCAACTATGACACAAGGCATAAACTAAATTGATGGGATTGGTTGAGATCATGCATGGTGAAGAAAAAGAGAGTCATGAGGAAGACAATGAGCAAATTGAAACATGTGAAGGCACTATTTTGGTAGTTGAACCAACACCAACTCCTATTGGACCTTATGAACTCATAGAGGACCTAAAGAAAACATATGCACACATCTCATTCATTGATTTGCTCAAAAATTCCCCCTCACATCACTAAGCTTTGTTAAAAGCCATAGGCCTAAGATATCTTGACTAGATCATGCCACCACCAAGTGAACAAATCAATCATGTTGACTATGATCTTACCTCACCAAACTTAGAACTTAAAGATCTAGGGCTCTTCTTTGATTTACAACAGATGCCCTCCGAGGCAGAATTAACAAAAAAAGGAGACCCCGCACTATATCTTCAAGTTTGGGTCTACGACGCATGTATCAAATGAACATGGATTGATGACGGAGCTGTAGTGAACATAGTTCCTTTTTCCCTTTTGGAGAGAATGGGCTATGGACACACCAACATCATCGCTTCAACGGACACTTTAAGCAGATATGATAATTTGAAGGCAGCCACCATAGGGAAAATCACCTTCCCAATAACCCTGGGTCCCAAAACCATTTTGACTACATTTTATATCATAGACAAAGACACAGGCTATAACTTAATTCTTGGAAGGACATGGATACATAGGATGAAAGTTGTGCCATCCATGCTATTTCAAGAAGTTTGGTTCCTACACCTAGGGAAGGTATATGTTGTGCAGGGAGATCCAGAACCATTTAGCATGTTAAAGTCTAATACCCTGAACAAACGCATAGGGATTCCAAAAGACTATGATATCCCTACCAACAAGTTAACAATCCCAAGTTCAACACCACAATCAATATGTATCAAAAGGATGGGAACCCCAGAAATGACTGTGAATATTGCAAACATCAAAACTCTGAAAAATGGGCCACCACCAAAGCAAAAAGAAGTGATCCCCAAGGAAAAGACAATCAAAATCATGGAATTGATCAAAAGGGATGGACCACTCCAATTCCCCCTAGAGATACTCACCATTGGCTTCCATGAAGTCTATAAACTTTTCCCATGCATAGGGGAAAAGCCTCATAGAACTAAAGACTAGATATTTCAAACCACAACATTGGATCTAAGTAATGCACCCCCACATGCTTTCTCAGATGCCAAGGAAGACATGATAGAAGGGTACACCCCATTGTCACCACTAAGTCACATCTCCATGATACACCTGAACAAACATAATCGTATGAGCCCCTCACCCCAACAGAGGACTCGTATCAACCAATATTACCCATGGAAGAAGAATATTCTCTAAACAACGAATCAACCAATGCTATAGGGGTGTTACCAAGATGTTTATAGTATCCAAACCACAACAAAAACCAACCACTTCTGCCTCAGTTCTGTTGGAGTTTTTTTACCAAACTGGATGCTTCCCAGTTATCCCTACAAGGTAGCCATCATGATCAATAGGATTTCTGAGCCAGGGGCCAATAGTACAGGAGATAGACCTTATAAATATCTCTCCTTCTTTAGGCTCTGCAGAACCAAGGGGAGTGTTCCCTATTCAACATCCATGAAATATGCATGTGAACTTACTGGGATGTTGACACAAAGTAGATAAATCCTCTCTTACGCAGACCAAAACTATAAAATAAGTGCAAAGGGGCTAGCTTTGGGCCTATGCTCATTTGTGATACAGAGGATTTTGGTCCTAAAACTACTTCTAATGTCCTAAAGGTTTATATTTTAAATTTGAATTTGTATTTTGTACTTGGATGCAAGACAAGGGGTTTTGGATCATAACCTCAATACAAGATCAGACTGGTGCCTATCTCGGGGCTCAGAGTCAACTAGACGTATGTAAATGAATGATTTGCATTGGCATTCAAATTTCAAGGGGACAGATAGGTATTTGCCTTACAAACACCACCTAAGAATGAGTATTTAGCTATCTCTACTTACAAACATCCCTGTTGCCATACAATCTTCTTCATACTTAACCTAAAACAGTTTAATCCACTCCTTAAATGGAGGTCAAAAGTTAAGCATGCAATATAGAAATCTATATCCTAGAATCTAAGTAACCCTTAGCAACTAGACTCAAAAGAAGGGATGCATGCAACAAATGGAGACAAACAGCTAAACACATACAAAGAAGCATTTTTCATATAAACATAACATGAAATTGAACCTGTGTAATGTGCATTCAGATGCAACTCATAAACTCCAAAAGAGATAGAACAACCAAAAAGCTCTATTTTTCATTATTTCTCCAAAAAATTTACCCAAGCCTTCAACACCCAGAAAAATATGTGACACAGTCCTCTTATACATCAAGAATGTGCACTCAGCATTAATTACACTATCATCTCAAATCACCCTCAGATACACTGCACCATCAAAATGGCACCAAGAACATTGAATGCACTAGGGAGAAGAAGAGGGAAGGAGCAGTTGAACTCGGGAGACATGTAGCTGCCTGAAGATTTACTCCTTTAAGATGGTAGTTGGCCTATCAATCCATCGACCCATATCTTTGCAATCTATCATTATGGCTGACCTACCTATTTTGAAATGCAACAGTTTGCATGTTTTGAAATTCTTCCACTTAGAATGCAGCTATAGACACGTAGAAATCCCTCCTTCAAAAATTTGAAACAAGGCTGTCGATTCCCTCCTCTTCATCGCCAAGATCAATGGCTTCAAATCACGCTGACAAGTCAACAACCAATGAAATCATGCCATGCAGGTGCATTATCCCCTTTGACTTTTCACAACGCAAATAAACATTTTTGCCTTTTCACCTTCAAATCTTGGCATATACAGTTGTATGTACATACAACTAGCTTTGAACATGTGTCAGCACCTGATTGGTTTGCCATCGCTGAATATTTGTATCTCCATCGGTGAGCCATTGTATCTTCATTTGTATTTGAAATTGTATGTGCAATTGTATATACATACAATCACCACATACAAGGGTGGACCCCAAATCATTATGAATCAATTTGAAATTTCAATCAGGTCCATGTGTTGTATCTCCTTTCTTGTACATCACCTTGTATATCACATGTACATATGCAATATACATACGACCACGGACTTCATCACTTTTATCAGTCAGATTGGAAAAACATTGAAATCCGGCGTTGTATTGAACTCTTTGTATATTTCATTGTATATCACACATACATACAATGTGCAATATACAAATACGCAGGCCCCACCAGGTTCTTGAAGAATGTTGGCTTTGACCGCTCTTGCCTTGTATGTTTCTTTGTATCTGCTCATTGCATGTCTGATTGTACATTGGGCACATACAACCCCAATATACAACTACGGATTTCACTTGCTTCACAAATGCTGTTAACTTCCTTGCCGCGTCTGCTTTTACACTCATCCACTTGTATATGTGGTTGTATATCAAAGATACATACAACACATGATACAAGGAAATGCCTTTGACTTTTCAATTTTGCCCTTGTATGCATCCGCCAGGCCCGATTTAATAACTTTTGAAATCTGGGATTGCATGTTCTGCCTTGTATATCATTTTGCATAAGTCATATACATACAATCCTCTTTGGACATACCTGTGGGCCCAACCACTATCCTAACTCGATTTAAACATATTTGAAATCCACCGTTGTATCTCACCTGTTGTATATCAAATATACAACAAAATATACATATAATCTCCTTCGATACAACCGCAGAATATACCAGGAATCTGCCATGTACAACCACATTTCCAAGCCCAGAAATGTATCTAAATGCCACATACAAACCTTATATGCATACAACCATTTTTCACCCTTTTCAAAGGTCGATTGAAATTTCTTTTTGGGTCCAGCATTGCACATATGCATCTGCACATACAAAGACACATACAACAATACATACAACAGATTTCACTGCCGCATAAAGGGTTTTTTGGACTTAGCATTTTTTCTTTCTTTTCTTTTTTAGTGTAATGGGAAAAAATAGTAATGCAATGCAAAGGGGCCAGTCAACCTACGAGTGCTAAGGCTTAAGTTACAACTTAAACGACCAGGAACCCACTATAGCAGGTCAATGACAAAATAGAAGATACAATGCAGGAGGCCGAGGGGAAATAAAACCTAAGGCATTAAGAGTTTGAGGGAATAAAAATATAAGCTTGCAGACTCGACTCAAAACCCTAACCCTAGGTAGGCACCACCAGGTTCAATCAAATGAATTTGGTGAATGGGAAGCACCTTAGGTACAAATAGAAATGGTGGAAAGGTTGCCTGACGAAGATGAAGAAAGCGAAAGAATATTTTATAGAGAGTGGAAGATGAGAGTGACAGTTGGTATCGATGACCCTGTCATCTTTGAACTACCAAAAAGTTATATTGGGTATGCCATAGACTTGAGACCATAACCCAATGGGAGGACAGGTATAAGCTTTGTCCCTCCTGATGAACAAAGGGAGCCATAAACTCCCCTTGAGCTATTCTAATTCTTGCAAAGAATCCAAGAGAGACCAGAAATAAAAATCTACATGCAAGAACAATTCGATCTATTGACAAAATTACTCAATTGCGATGGAGTCCTGTATTGGACCCCCTCCCACCAACATGCCTTCTAAGATTTATTGCGTCTCACAATGCCAAAAGAAACCACTGAATTGGAAGTAGTAGACTCAAGTAGTAAACCATACCGAATAGGAGAACTTGTCCTAAGAAGAGGTAGCACGAAAAACAAGAAAAAGAGATGAAAGAGAACCTTTTCGGAAGACTAGAACAACCCATACATGGTTAAAGAATATATTGGAAATGGTGCTTATCTCTTGTGCACAATGGAGGGAGAGAAATTTGGTGAAATAGTCAATGCCTTTCACCTCAAGAAATATTATGTCTAAAAGACCAAAAAATTCATAAAACATAAAAATACAAAAAAAAAATGTCAAAAACAATTTGTTTCTTGCATTTCTGCATCATTCTTTTCATCTTGCATTACCGTTTGTGACTTGCTCTTACGCTATTTTCCCTTTAGTAAGGAGTCTAATGTTGCCTAGATATATGCCATCCTTCTAGGACCTAGAGATCCCTTAATTTTTCTTTCACAATTTTCCATTGTATTCAAGAAATTTGAACAATGAAGATAAACACATTAAATGCAAATTTACCTTTATGTCCAACTTTCCAAATACCTCAAATGATCCATGCAAGATTGATTTGATGTAGATGCTCAGATGTTGATTGCACACAATCACATCATAACAATGAGAAGATGATTCGACAAAGTAAGGATGCTCAAAAACTTAAATGATGATCTCCAAATGGCTTGAAAGTGGGGGTATTTCTAGATTTTCAGGGATGAGGAGAAGAAGATAAGGATAAGATTTGATAGGATTTGATTTTTCAGATAAGTAGGGAAAAAGATAAAAACATTTGTTTTCCTGTTTTAAATCCTCATAAATCTTTGAAAAGAATGGGATAAAAGAAAGTAGAGTCTTTTTAGGATTTTATTAATTAAATAAATATTTAATTTATTTAATTAATGTTGGATTGGGGAAAAATAATTAAATAAATATTTAATTATAGGAAAAGGATAAATGACTAATTAAATAATTAGAAATAATTATTTAACTAGAGAGGATTAATGGTCATGAATAATTAAATAAATAATTTAGATTTATTTAATTATAGAAGATACAATAAATGGATAGAAAAGGAATAAATGAAAATTAGTTAAATAAATAAGATTTATTTAACTAATTAGGTGAATGATACGGGTACCTAGGGCAAAACATGTTAATGACAAGGTGTTGGACATTTTTAGGTGTCTACATTTTGCCCCTCTTTGAGATGATGTTTGAGATAATGAAATTTGTGTCGAGTAACATCATTTCAAAGAAGCTAAGGTATGGATAGAAGAAAAAGATGGTAATGCAATGATAGACTAAGGATGCCCCCTCGTGAGGATAGGCGGGTTGGACAAACATGGGTAGGCTCTTGACATGAAAGTGGTTGGTCAAGGAAGAAAGATAAGTAAATGGATAGAAGAAAGTAATGATGCGTTATGCTACAATGAAAGTGAGTAATCATGATGTTTGATATAGCACTAGACATTATGAACTAGGGTATGAGGACCAAGGTGATGATGTGTCTTGTGCCCCAGTGTAATACAACCTTGTTTTAGACATATGAGGAAGAAAACTTAGAGCATTAAAGTCCCAATGCACAAAAGGTATGATGTGACCTTAGATGCAAAGGATAGTACAAAAAGCTATTCCAACATGCACAAGATATGAATATTGGATGGAATGATATGGATTTGATACAAATGCAAGAAAGAAAAGATAACACACAAAAGCAAGCAAGAAAGCATGCACAAACGATACAAAAATAAACAAGGTATTTGCCCTTGTCAAGCTGTAAATCGATGATTGATTGTTGATTGATTGATTGATGATGAAAGTGTTGTCATGGCGGGGAATGATATATCCCTAGAGCAACATGATATGATAGTGTCTAGTTCTAGTAAATGAGACATGTCATGTAAGATGTGTGTGTTGGTCTGATTTTAACAGTGCCACATCCTGTATAAGACAATTGATTGAGGTGGTTTATAACCAGACAAGGATCAAGACCACTGATTGTGATTGGATCATTTGACAAGATTGACTTGACTCAATTGGTATGGATTAAGGATGGACTTGCATTCAGATCACTGCTTAGACTGACAGCTAGAACTACCGACGAGAGATACAATGATAGATAGAAAGAAAAAAATGACAGAAGGACTCACAAACTTTTGTAAACACTGGTACACTGCATAGAATTTTTTTTATTGCACAGGATATGGTATGGAACATATATGGATTAGATAACATTGATCACAGAGGCTATGCTAGGCTGACACTGTGGATAGGATACTGGATAAGAATTTTGGATAGTCTTAATGCTAGATATTGATGACAAGGGAAACACCACGGATAGGGAGATGGATGGGTGATAGGGGATTAATGGCAGGGTAGGTAGAAGGAAACAAGGATGTGATCTCTAAGGACTATGTTGCATAGGAAAAATGTGCCCCATTGTAGGTAGAATACTTAGGATTTTTCATGACAATGCTTATGATGATAGGAGGATGAGAGGATAATGAAGGATTTGTATGGTTCAGAGGGATAAGGTTGTTAGACTTAGGGCACACAACTGAGAAGGGGGTGAATCAGTTGTGTAAAAAATTTCTTTAATCTCCACACTTAAATCTTCTTGGTGATTAGTAGAATATTAAACATGAAACATAATGCATCCAAATCAAGAGCAGAAACACATCAACACATAAGACACCAAGATTTTGACGTGGAAAACCCAGTTAAGGGAAAAACCACGGGGTGATTAACCCAAGAATGTATTCTCTGTTAGAAGAATAGAAAGATCAAAATGGCACATGCCATTTAGGGCTCACTGCCTGAGCACACTGGTCACAAGAGGCTCATTGCCTACAAGAGACACACTGTCTACAAAGAAACAAGTATTACATACATGAACTAGAGAATAGCATCTTCACCATGCTTGAATTAGTTCCATTAACCTCAATACACATGCTCTACCTTTTTCTCTGCTTTTCGCTACCACACTCTCATCTCCACAAGACACACTTTGAAATGACTTCTCAAACCCTTATTTATACATGACATTGACTTAGGAACAATCATCTAAGTCGGCAAACACCTACAAGAACATCTGTAAGACGTGTAATACATCCAGTCGACTAGTCTTAGGAAGAACACCAACATCTGGTGGTTATTCTTCAAATACGACTTGAACTTCAATGAGGACCACCAACATGAATTGGAACTGATCCACATATCACCACAAGCTTTCCTGAATCACCAACAACATCTGCACTTCATTTCCGTACTGGAATCCTTCTCTCCTTCATCTAGAATCTCAAGAACATAGTTTGTCATCACTGTCACAAAGGAATAGGTTCTTCCAGACCTTCAAGCCACAAACCAATCTACTTGACACTTCACAAGGATGTCCCCAACACTTTCTCCAATCCGCAGAATGGAATAGTGTATTACCGG
The DNA here is from genome assembly GCA_027924645.1 of Cunninghamia lanceolata. Taxonomy (NCBI): domain Eukaryota; kingdom Viridiplantae; phylum Streptophyta; class Pinopsida; order Cupressales; family Cupressaceae; genus Cunninghamia; species Cunninghamia lanceolata. Next base: position 7,120,703 of record BSBN01000739.1, read on the forward strand.
ACCTCACTGGACCTATCTGTGTTCACTCTGTCACCTCTGGACACCTGCTGGAGCTGGTTCTACTTGAGCAACCATAACTTCTTTAGATCTTCATATGGACCTCTGAAAACTTGATTGGAGCATCTCAAGACTTATATCTGCAAATCCTTTAAACCGCATCCTCTTATCCACAACCTATCTTGGACTTTTACCTTGTTATCATCACTATCTTCACTGTTCTTGATTGAGACTAATTTTCTCAATATCCTCAACACACAGCTCAACCAATCCTCCTCATTAATGCAACATGAGTATGTTGACATCAATGACAACACCAGTTAGACCCATACTTACAACAATCTCCCCCTTTGTCATTGATGGCAATATATGATGTGAAAAAACATCAAGACAAGAACTTCTCCTTACTCTCACAACTCCCCCTATCAACAACAACTATTCACATGTCTTCTCTTCCTTTACTTCTCCCCCTTTGATCATCAACCACTTGTTTTTCACATGTCTTCTCTCCCCCTTTGACATCAATGGAAAAGGGCTCATACTTGCAACTTCAGAATCATACCTGCTGCTCCCCCTGAGTAGCAGCTCCCCATCATCAATCTGGATCACAAGATATGACCATGATATCCATCAGACTGATGCACATCAGTGCATCCTAGTTCAACACCGGAGGGGCAATAACCCCTAACTTCTCCCTGAGATACTCAAAATAGTCCTTGGGAAGAGGTTTAGTAAAAATATCTGCAATCTGATCCTTAGAGGGCATAACCTCTAGTCTAACTTCATCCTTGTTCACTTGCTCTCTCAAAAAGTGAAACTTGATAGATATATGCTTAGTATTAGAATGCAACACTAGATTCTTAGAAATATTTATTGCACTTGAATTATCACATAAAATTGTGATAGGCTCCTCATACTCTACTTTAATATCTCTTAGCATCTGCTTCATCCACAAAACTTGAGTGCAACTACCTACTGCTGCAATGTATTCTGCTTCAGTTGTAGATAGGGATATTGCCTCTTGTTTCTTGTTTAGCCAAGAAACCAATCTCTTTCCCAAAAAGAAAGCTCCACCACTAGTACTCTTCCGGTCATCCACATCTCCTGCCCAATCAACATCTGTATATGCATGAAGAGAGAAATCATGATCTCTAGGATACCACAGACCATACTCAACCATCCCTTTTAGATATCTGAAGATCCTCTTGATTACCATGACATGGGATTCTCTAGGATCAGCTTGGAATCTAGCAACAAGACCAACAGCTTGTATAATATCTGGTCTAGTTTGAGTGAGATACAACAATCCTCCAATCATTGATCTGTACTTTGTCTGGTCTACCTTAGGAGAGTCATCATCTTTGCTCAACTTACATTCGGTTGCCATGGGAGTATTCATTGGCTTTGAATCTTCCATCCCAAATTTCTTCAACAGTTCTTTCACATATTTGGTCTGAGAAATGAAGATTCCTTTCTTTGTGAGTAATTTGCAGACCCAAGAAGAAATTAATTTCACCAAGCATTGACATTTCAAACTCACTTTTCATTTGATTTTCAAAAGTTTTACACATACTGTCTCTTCCTCTAAAGATGATATCATCAACAAATACTCCAACAATTAAGATGTTTTCATGATCAATTTTGAAATATAAGTTACTGTAAGCAGTACCTTTGTTAAAACCAATCTTCAAAAGATGTTTGTCCAATCTTTCATACCATGCTCTTAGGGCTTTCTTTAGTCCATACAATGCCTTCTTCAACTTGCAGACCATATCACCATGCTTAGATAATTGAAATCCATCCGGTTGTTCAATGTACACTTCTTCTTCTAAGTCACCATTCAAGAAAGCAGACTTGACATCCATCTGATACACCTTGAAATCCTTGTAGGTAGCAAATGCAAGAAATAATCTAACTACTTCAATTCTTGCCACTGGAGCAAAAGTTTCTTCAAAATCAATTCCTTCTATTTGGGAGTAGCCCTTGCAGACCAATCTGGCTTTATTTCTGATTACTTCACCAACCTCATTTAGTTTGTTCTGGAAGACCCATTTGGTTCCAATCACATTCTTGTTTCTAGGTCTGGGAACAAGATCCCAAGTGTGATTTTTCTCAATTTGCATCAATTCTTTCTCCATTGCTTTGGTCTAGTTTTCATCATTGCAAGCTTCATTTATTGTCTTAGGTTCAATCTTTGAAATTAGACAATATTCATTTGAATTTTGAGCAATTTTCCTTCTAGTTTGCACACCTTTGCTTTTGTCACCAATGATCTGATCTTTAGAGTGGTTCAGTCTTACATACCTTGGAACTTTGGGAGTTTCTTGCACTTCTGCTTCTTGATCAGGCTCATTCAGATCTGTCTCTTCTTCCTGATTTACTGGATCAGTTTGAATCTGAATTTTAGAAGAGGATTGAACTCCTTGAACCAAAACACCATTCTGATCATCTTCATCATATTCATAAAACCTTGAGGGTTCCTCCATTCCCTCATCAACCTTCACATTTGCACTTTCTATCATCTTTCTCAGTCTCTTGTTATAACACTGGTATGCTTTGCTTTGAGTAGAGTAACCCAAGAATATCCCTTCATCACTTCTAGCATCAAACTTGCCTAGATCTTCATCTCTTTTGATGTAACATTTTCTACCAAAGACTCTGAAATATCTTACAGTAGGAGTAATGCCAAACCAGAGTTCATAAGGGGTCTTACCAGTATTGCTTCTGATTTGAACTTGATTGAGAGTATAGACTGTAGTGCTGACAGCTTCTCTCCAATAGATCTAAGGAATATTTGCTTGCATCATCATGGTCCTAGATGCTTCCTGGATGGTCTAGTTCTTCCTCTCCACTACTCCATTCTGTTGAAGAGTCCTAGGAGCAGACAACTGTCTCTTTATTCCATGTTTCTCACAGAAGTCTATGAACTCACCAGATGTGAATTCTCCACCTCTATCAGACCTCAGACATTTCAATTTTAATCTGGTCTCATTTTCTACCATGGCTTTGAATATTTTGAATTTCTCAAGAGCTTCTAATTTCTCTTTTAGAAAGGTTACCCACATCATCTGGGAATAGTCATTAATTAGCAACATGAAGTATCTATCACCTTGCACACCCCTAATTCTTGCTAGACCACATAAGTCAGTATGAACCAAGTTTAATAATCTGGTAGAAGATTATTCCTTGCTTTTGAGTGAGATTCTGCTTTGTTTTCCCAACTGACATTCTTTGCACAAACTATTTGTAGGTTTTACCAATTTTGGAAGGTCTCTTACAGCCTAAGTATTGCTTATCTTGATGATATTATCAAAGTTCACATGACACATTCTTCTATGCCATAACCAACTCTGATCAACTTGAACAAATAAACAACTTTTACCAGTACCAGCCAAGTGAAAGATGTTACCTTTTGTTTGGGTACCAGATGCAATCTCTGTTCTAGAACTTTAAAAAATTATGCACTTTCCATTCTTGAATCTGAGATCATAGCCTTTGTCCACCAACTGTCCAACACTGAGAAGATTTTGCTTTAATCCTTCAACATATAGTACATTACTAGTTTTGTTCTTTCCATCAAGAGAAATAGTTCCTCTACCTCTGATTCTGCCAATAGAATTATCTCCAAACTTTATAATTCCTCCTTCATACTTTTCCAAATTTAAGAACTTATTCTTGTCACCTGTCATATGGTGAGAGCATCCACTGTCAATGACCTAATCATCCTTTGATTCAACTTGGGCAGCCAGAGCTCTTTCTTCAACTTTATGATTGACAGATACAGAGGATATTGGTTCCTCTTCTTTGATGGCAATAAACACCCATTCATTACCAGATTTGTTTCTTGTCTCTGATTAATCATCTGTTACTCCTTCATTATCGTCTTCTTCATGAACATAGTAATAATTCTTTTGAGACCTTGGTCTGTTAGGATTTGGTCTTGAAAATCTTTCCAGACATCTTGAGGCAAAATGACCAATTTTATTGCAGTTAAAAGACTTAAAAGGTAATTTCCCTTCAGACTTGCCAGATCCTCTTGGCAGTCTTTTTGCAATAAGAGCTTCAAGATGAGCAGTTTCAGCTTCTTCTTCTTCCAAGTCTTTTCTTGCTTTTTCATACCATGATAGGTTCCTTGAAGAGTTTTCTCCCAGATCAAACCTTTGTTTCCCTTTTACAGAGGCACTGGGTTTGAATACAGATTCAGTCTTTGGAGGATCATCTCCAAACTCGTCCATTTCAAAAGTAGCCAACTTACCAACCAATTGATCTCTTGTGACTGTTGTGTGAACTCTAAATTCTTTGATTGCAAAAGCCTTGATTTTATAAGAAGCAGGAAGGGATCTGAGAACTTTGCCAATGATCTCTTCTTCACTCAGGATTCCACCTGCATTTCTAATTCTACAAACCAGTTCATTCACTCTTGGCATAAAAGAGGAAATATTTTCATCATCTCATCTTCAATTTTTCAAATTTCCCTTTTAGACTCTGTAACCTTGCACATTTAACATACTGGTCTCCTTCATGCAAAAGTTCCAGTTTATTCCAAATCTCAAAGGCAGTTGGCAGGTCAATAACATTTGAGAGTTCTGAGTTAGATAATGCACTTAAAAGAGCCTCTTTGGTTAGCATATTGTTTTCAGCATCTGTGATTTCATTTAGGGTTGTCGGACCACCCTGTGGAGGTACATAAGCTTTTGTAACCGTGGACCAATATGCAAATCCCATACACTGCAAGTGACATTTCATGTGACCTTTCCAAAGAGCAAAGTTGGTTCCATCAAACTTCGGATTGTCCTTCTTGTAAGACGACATCCTGGATCTCCTCAAGTGGTTAAGCTCTTTTTAGAGGAACTTAGCTCTGATACCAATTGTTAGACTTAGGGCACACAACTGAGAGAGGGGGTGAATCAGTTGTGTAAAAACTTTCTTTAATTTCCACACTTAAATCTTCTTGGTGATTAGCAAAATATTAAACATGAAACATAATGCATTCAAATCAAGAGCAAAAACACATCAACACATAAGACACCAAGATTTTGACGTGGAAAACCTGGTTAAGGGAAAAACCACGGGGTGATTAACCCAAGAATGTATTCTCTGTTAGAAGAATAGAAAGATCAAAATGGCACATGCCAATTAGGGCTCACTGCCTGAGCACACTACTCACAAGAGGCTCACTGCCTACAAGAGACACACTGTCTACAAAGAAACAAGTATTACATACAAGAACTAGAGAATAGCATCTTCACCATGCTTGAATCAGTTCCATTAAGCTCAATACACCTGCTCTGCCTTTCACTCTGCTTTTGACTACCACTCTCATCTCCACAAGACACACTTTGAAATGACTTCTCAAACCCTTATTTATACATGACATTGACTTAGGAACAATCATCTAAGTCGGCAAACACCTACAAGAACATCTGCAAGCTGTGTAATACATCCGACCGGCCAATCTTAGGAAGAACACCAACATCTGGTGGTTATTCTTCAAATATGACTTTAACTTCAATGTGGACCACCAACATGAACTGGAACTGATCCACAGATCACCACAAGCTTTCCTGAATCACCAACATCCACACTTCATTTGCTTACTGGAATCCTTCTCTTCTTCATCTGGAACCTCAAGAACACAGTCTGTCATCACTATCACAAAGGAATAAGTTCTTCTAGACCTTCAAGCCACAAACCAATCTACTTGACACTTCATAAGGACATCCCCAACACTTCCTCCAATCCGTAGAATGGAATAGTGTATTACCGGACCTCACCGGACCTATCTGTGTTCACTCTGTCACCTCTAGACACCTGCCAGAGCTGGTTCTACTTGAACGACCATAACTTCTTCAGATCTTCATGTGGACCTCTGAAAACTTGACTGGAGCATCTTAAGACTTATATCTGCAAACCCTTTAAACCGCATCCTCTTATATGTAACCTATCTTGGACTTTTACCTTGTTATCATGACTGTTCTTCACTGTTCCTAATTCAGACTAATTTTCTTAATATCCTCAGCACACAGCTCAACCAATCCTCCTCATTAATGCAACATGAGTATGTTGACATCAATGACAACACCGGTTAGACCCATACTTGCAACAAAGGTTTGTCAAGAGACATCTAAAACATTTGTCAACATTATTCCCCCAATCTTTATCAAGATAAAAAATAGAGGAAAGGTTGATTTAGGATGGATGGACACAACAGGATAGGTATGTAATAGATAGAAGGATATGATAGGAACTGGTACAAAAGGAAACTAATAGGAGAAGAGTGATATGCCGATGAGACAAGGTGTCCCCCAAGTGTAGGTGATGTAGATCAACTTACACATGATGCCTGTTTGCCAGGTTTTCATCATGGTACTTATCCAAGGTGCCTGTTTGCCAAGTTTTCACCATTGGACGAAAGGATTTTTCTTTACTTTTTTTGCAATTTTTTTTTTGACTTTTGGATGGGATAGATGGATATGGAAAGGAGAAACTCAAGCATCTAGCTCCATGAAAGGTGATAGTCCTGCTAGATGGATGTTGTCGCATGGACTATGTCAAGTGTGCTCACAGATGTTGGTAGGGATCGTACGAAAGTGAGATGGAGAATGGTAGATAGTGGATTATGGAAGGTGCGATAGTGGACTATGATGTGAATTACGGATGGAAGGCTTATAAAAAAGCATGGACCATGGGAGTAGGATGGGGAAGATATGTAGGATAATAGTTGAAGGAAGGGGAGATGGAGGTATGTGGAAATGTTGTGGAATGGAAGGGGATCATGACCAACGGTTGTGCATACCTTGATAAACATTGAAGTTGATGATAGGAAGGTGGTGTAGTAAGCAATGGAGAGTTTTACTTAGTGGATGAATGATGTAGGCCTTTAGGGACCCACATAGACTGGGTACTTTTCTAATTTTTGCTTGTCATGCAGGATGGAAGGATTGAAATTTTGTGGATAAAAGAGGAGAAAGTGGATCGTTGGATTCACAAGAGGTGGATGCCTCATTTGACTTGATGGCTTTTTTCCTAGGTACCCAAACCATTTGGCTTTTAGATTTTACCTATGAAGGTATGGGCTTGGGTATATGCAACTTTTGTGCAGCTTTAGAGGTAATTAGTTGTTGCTTGGGGACCCACACCTTTTTTAGTTTTGCTTTGAGGTGTGTTGGTGTATGCAACTTTTGAGATGGGTTTTTCTTTGATTCTTGGGTTTTGTATCCTATGTAATGAGGACTCTTAGGATTTTTGACTTTATAGGTAGAGGCATCCATATTTTTGCTGTGGAATTCTCTTAGGAAGGTGGAAGTGAGGTTGGTGGAAGCTCTTTGTTTAGACAACATGTGCATTTGTTGGCCAAGATTAGGATTTTTAGAAGATTTATGGATGGATAAGGTGTTGGAATTAGTGGAGGTAGGTTTGGAGGGATGTTGGGAGTTGGAAGAAGCAGAGGCAAAGTGGATAGTGGGAGGTGTATGGTCACATGCTTTTGTGATTTATAGGATTATGGAGGTGGAATGACAACATATATTTTGGGGACATGATAGGGTTTGTGATGGAAAGTGGTTGACTTAGGAGGAGTGGAGGAAGTACCAACATCTTGAGATTGTTCACCTTGGGGTATGTATCCAAGGCCATATGAAGGTGGAGGAATTTTGACATGGACCGGTTCCAAAATACCTTGTTCATGAAGGCCTAAGCCTTTACCTTGATAGTTCATATTCTAGAGTATGCAGTGGATAGTGGGATTATGTATGGTTGGTGCACTAGATGCAAGCTCATTATTGGATGAGGAAGGTGAAGAGGTAGATAACGGTTGCTTCTTTCCTAAGGAAGAACATTCATGCATGAAGGTAGTGAGACCAAGGAGATAGGATAATGGATTTGATGGTCGATAATGGATGGTGAAGGATCATTAGAATCTTGATCATCAGCATGTTCACTAGGATCCAAGTTATTGGTTTGATCATCTGTGTGCACTTGGGAGGCAAGTGTCTCATCAAGGGAAGTGGAAGTTGTTGGATCATGGATAGGACTAGATAGAGGATGGATAGGAGTAATGGAGGTTTCTTGCTCACAGATGGGTATGGGATCAAGTTGTTCATGAACATCTTCTTCACAACGAATATCTTGATCATAGAAAAGATAAAGGTTATGAATGGGTTGGAATTGGATATCTTACTCATGTCTAGGATCAAGTTGCTCATGGATAGCTTCTTCAACAAAGGTAGTATCTTGATCATAGAAAAGATAAAGGTTATGAATAGGTTGGAATTGGATCTCTTGCTCATGTATAGGATCAAGTTACTTGTGGATAGCTTCTTCAATGGTAATATTTGGGTCGTGGAAAAGATAAAGGTTATAGATGGGTTGGATGGGGGTGCTTTGATCTTGATTTAGACAAGGGGTTGATGTTTCCTCATGCTCTAAAGTGTGCTCTTGACATAGCTCTTGATGTGCTTGAATTGAAGTGGAGGTAGAGGACTCTTGGATAGGATCTTTGTCAACAACATGAAGGTACGATGGACCTTGAATTTGGTTCATGGTAGGAGATTCTTCAATATGCTCAAGGGTTGCCGATTACATGACAAGGTTGGTGCAAGGGACATGTTTGAAGGTTCTTTGATAAGGTCAAGGATTGGAATTTGGGGACATGGTTGACTCTCTGCTAGTAGCCCTTGGATCACATCCTTCGTAGGTGTATGGGTAGATGAATGAGGTGATGGATGAGTGGATTTGGAGTTTCCATAGCTTTTCTTTTGCAGTATAAATTTGGAAAACATTTTTCCTAAAACTCATCTGAGGTTTTTTTGGTTGTCCATGTAGAGCTTGAGGAACTAGATGGCGGTGTTGGTGTAGAACCAGTATACTTTGGGATATATGTCTTAGAAGATAGTGAAGGAGGACTAGTAGATAGAGTGGTATACAATTTCCAACTTAAGGTGGTGCTTGCCTTGTCATGAGTATCATTAAGACGGGAAAAGCATGTACGAGTTTGGGGCAAGGTGTAGCTAGTACTGGCCTATTCAGCTTGCAAGATTTCCATTTCTTGTTGTAAGACTTGGAGCTCTTGAGAAATTGCTATACAATCTTGGGCTTAGGGACCTAAGTTTATTTGTAATTGTAGATATTGGAGTGTTTGAGCAGTATATTCTAATTGGTTTGCCATCTTTACAAAAATTGACACAAGACCAAAATGGGTATCTAGAAAGGTTGATATTTTACTCTCAAAAAGTGTGGAAATGCTCTCTATTTTGCATGATTAAAAATTAGATGCGTAGAAACAGAGGGTAAAAGCGCAGCCAGTTGGTACAAATGCATAGAAATGATAGAAGATAAACACACATGAAGTTGCAGTGAAAGCGTAGCAAGTCAAAATAGATGTGTAGTTTTGCAGGGTATATGCGTAGCTCTGGTTTCTTTGAATGATTTTTGCAATTTTTTTAATTGTTTGTGCAAGATAGAAGAATAAATAAAATATTTGATTATATTTTATTTTTAGAGATTTGAGAGAATTTAAATAAATTTGCATGATTTATTTATATTTGGAGGAACAAATGACTTAATTAAATAATTAAGAATTATTTAATTGTTTGGAAGAATTTAAATTAAATTAAAGATTTTATTTAATTTTGACTTTAGAAGAGGTAATTAAATGTTTTGATATTTAATTAATTTAGAGAAATATGAATCAAATAAATAAATTTGTTTATTTATTTATTGATAGAGGAATTAGATGGAATAAATATTAAGAATATTTATTTAGACAAAGTCATGTCATTTTTAGGTGTATACATTTTGCCCCTCTTTGATGCAATGTGTTTTATCACGTTGTTTCAAAGAATAAGATTGTCTGAAAATGATACATGCCCCAGTTTGCCCCTAGTACAGGTTTAACGACGACTGGATGCCCCCTCGGGAGATTGGATAGGAAGAAGGCAAAAGGTGTGAGATGGATAATCTCAGGATGAAGAAGGTGAAAAATAGGTTAGGTTGAAGAAAGAGTTGAATGATATGTGATGCAAGATAAAATGGTAACACACATAAGCAAGTAAGAAAGTATGCAAAAATGATACAAGAACAAACAAGGTATTGCCCCTGTCAAGTGGTAAACCACTAATAAATCGATATGGATTGACTATAGTGTTGTCATGGCAGGGAACGAGAGATCCCTAGATCAACACAATAGATAGTGTCTAGTTTCTTTAAATGATTTTGTAAAGTTTTTTGACACATTTTACAATTTTTTTGGTTTTTTGGTTGCAGGTTGGTCTTTTTTATCTGATTTTATCAATTATAGAAAGAAGACATAGTAAAAACATAGAATGATTTCATGGTTTTTGATTTTTTTTGTAATTTTCTAGACTCTTTTTTACTAAAGAAAATAGTTACAAACCTAGGATAGTAAGGACAGTATTTGTCAGATCCCCTAGCTGTGCATATTCAAAGCGGATCAGGATCTTGGTAGCACCGGCTCCTCTCCACGGCACACACTTCTCATCCATACCAAGACCTGGGTTTCCCAAGGCTCGTACCCCCACCGAACCTTAATATTGTCCCTACTATCTCTACTAAGAACCACAAGAATCAGGGTGGCTTTAAAGATCCCACATTTTGCACCAACAAATAGAAGGATTTGGGCTACTAAAACAATCGTTCGTAGTGGGGGAACATCTGGGGGACCAACACCTCACGAGCATCCAGCAAACCACTTAAGGCTCTAATTAACCTTACTAGGAGTTTAATATACACAAAGGTACACCTCATTTCAAGTTAGCACCATATGGTGAGCACTCATACTAGTTAGACTTGGCTTTCACCTTATCCTCAATTTATATATAGCAGACCGGATGAAAGTACCTCTTGTGGTCACCAATGAGTTCTCCATATAGATGTGTCTCAAGGGCAGGCCCATGTCCTAAAAAAGAAGAGAATAGAACTGTTTCTCTTACACCCAAGATCCTTTTGAAGGTGAGGGGAGAGGATACTTCAATTCTAGCCCTTGGGTAATACAAAGTGTGCAAGTGCACCAAACACGACAAACAAGTGCTAATGTTCTTTTTAAGTCCAAATTCAAATGTTCCTAAGATCAAACAATGGTTATTTTTAAGCTCAAATGAAATGTTTGCCTAACTAAACACACAAAGGTTTATTTTAAAGCCCAAAAAAAAAGTGTGCCTAATTTAGTGATAAATGATTGTTCTTTGACTGCTCGAACCTACAGAAGATATGTCAGTAGTTTGTTTGCTCCATTCTTTGACAAGCGATTAGGACAGGCTGCACAGATGGATGTTAGCTAACAAAGAGGATTAGTTCAAAAGATATGGTCTGATAAAAACCTGCAAATAATTATCTGATATAGTGAAATAAATTGCAAAATTAGAAAGTTCAGACGATTCTATGCAATTTAAAAAAAAAATTGTTGAAAAAGGACAAGTTTTGCAAAAGATATGCTTAGTTGAAGTTTTAAAAGTATTTGATGTTTAACTAAGAAAATAACTAATAAAACAATGATATTACCTATCCAAACCTTTATAACTATGAATTTTTTTTAATTACCTTTCTGATGAGTCCAAATTCACGTGATTTTGCCTCCGTATGTTCTTGTTATGGAAAAAGGAAAACTCTCCTCCCCTTATGGCATGTAGAAGAAGACAGGATGGAGGATTGTTGGATAAAATGACACACCTGTGGAAGCACTCTTTGGACCACTAGATAAAAGGATGTACCCTTCAGAAGTACTCTTCGGACCGCTGGATAAAAGGATGCACCCTGCAAAATTGCTCTTCGGACGGCTGGATAAAAAGATGCGGAAGCACCCTTCGAAGCACTAGATAAAATGATGCACCCTGTGGAAGCACCCTTCAGATCACTAGATAAAAGGATGCACCCTCCGGAAGCACTCTTCAGACCACTACATAAAAAGATGCACCCTGCAAAATTACTCTTCAGATGGCTGGATAGAAGGATGCGGAAGCACCCTTTGAACCGCTGGATAAAAGGATGCACTCTCAAAAAATTGAAGAGATTTTTTTTAGTCTCTGATTTTTGTGAATTAATAGGTGATTCTAAGGTTTTCGACCCTTTTGAGCATGTTGGTGATGTCAGTTTCAGCCCAGGAGGTCACCTTGTTGGGTCTCAAAAATGCAGGTTGTGGATTCTAAGGGGATGTCAAGCCCTATGGTCAAATCTACAACATTTTTGAGCCAATGACTGGAGTTTGACCTTAATGATCAACTTCTCCCTGCGCTTTAGGTCCTGCTACAACCTAGGTGGGTGAACCTTTGATTTTTAAAGCAGGTTGTATGATTAAATCAATGTCAGTTTGCTACTAGTTTATCCAATTACAATGGCATACTTGTAAATCAGATAGGATATTGTAAACTATTTCTAAAGAAAGCAAATGATTTAATCTAAATTCTAATAGAAATAAATAACAACTAACATGAAATGAATCTAAACTATAGCAATAAAATAGAGTAAAGATTTTAAACATAAAATTAATCAATAGTTAGACTGGTGCTTTGTCCATTTGGGCAACGAAGTCAGGATGTCAGAAACAAATAACTTGTATCAAGTAATAATTTGATCTGATTGGCACATATAACTATTTGCAACTTGTACAAATGTGCAAGGAAGAAATTATTACTTCATTCTTAATAATCCAAAGGACATAATTGTATTAAATGCAAAATATTAAAAGGATTTTAATCTTTTCAAAAAGAACCAATTTAACTTTGCAAAATAATAAATTAGATCAACTCTGGAGACAAATTAATAAACCTAATCAATTAATCGTACTTAGTAATCCATTCAACATTCTAAGATTACTATAACTGATGAGAAAGGATTTAATTCTCCTTGAGAAACCAATCAAATCAACTATACTGAATTAGCAAATGTAACCAGACAATTTGAACATATCCTTAACACATTCAAATTGAATAATCAGAAAATGAATGACATGGAGATAATTAAATTGATTGAATTAAAAACAACAAACAGATGATACTGTCATAGTGTATTTCAAATTTGAATCCTCAACTGCTGCCTCAGAATGTATCACGCACCATAGCCTTTCTCAGAATGAAATTGCATAGAAGGATCAAATTTGCATCAGATTGAATCAAATCTAGCCTAATCTAATCCTAAAATGTTTGAATTGTCTTTTTGTAAAAATATCTATTTCTAACCTAATTCTAACTTCTTATTTCAGGTCCTGGGATCTCTATTTAAAGAGATGCAACAAGCCTTAGACCCGTTACATTCATTTTACAGTTTAAATAACTGATATAACGGATATATGGTTTCACTTGATAAGAAAATAAGTAATCATCCGGCTGCATTCTTTCATCTCCGACTTGAAACATTTTGTCTTCCATTAATTCGATCCTCTTCTTGAAATTACTTTATTATCATAATCATAATCCTATAAAAACAAATCAAATCATTTATTAGATAAATCATATATAAACATATAACTTACATTCAGGTGAACCTTACTGTGGCATGCGGTATCGTTTCCTTATTTCCATTGTATATTTTCTTATTGCCATGTATTTAGGGTTTTATCACTGACAATATTCCATGTTATCTCAATTAATTATCACTTTGTATACCAATAATTCACCTCAATATTTCCTTTTAAGCCTCCAATAGTTTCATAAATTCTTTGGCATGACATTAGGTTTAATTTATTGTTTTTAATATTGGTCATTTTCCGTCACAAAATAAAATATTCTTCAAAGCTTGAATATCACCCTTTTCCCCATTCTAGCCTCTTCACGTGACATCTATTAGGGCATTAAATAGTTTCTTGAGAATACTAATTTTCATATGGTAAATCCTAAATGTTTCCATCATAAACTTTTTCTTGGGGATTGATATTTCTTCTCATAAAATATCTTTCAACATTTTACCTTTTAGCATATTTTTTACTCCCTTGGTGAAAAACACTCATAAATATGCCTTTTAAGAATTACTAGAATAATTAATTCTCCGCAAAAAGTATTCTCTTTGAAATATGAAATTTTCACTTGACATAATCACATTAATCCTCTTCTTATTTTATTTTAATGTATTAGAAGATTTATTTTACCTCTACTAATATTCTCATAATTCTTTCTCATGATATTATTTATTTTAGTGAAAATGATTTCCTCCAACTTCTTTGGTGAGATCGTTTTACCAGTCCTCATAAAAATATTCACCCACATTTTTCACTTTTGTTGGGCAAAATTAATTCAAAAACTATTACTCCTCCTTGGAAAAATATTGTACCAGCCTTTGTATGTTCTTCCGAAATATTTTCTAGGTGAAATAGTCACCTATTGAATTAATCCCTTCGATACCTTATTTCAGGATGAAAATACCAAAATTTCTCCTTGTATTTGGTTAAATCTTCCAAAAAATAATTCACCTCTGAGCATATGTAAATAAAATTAAATATGATGGTTGGAATATTAATCCAGACAATGATTTGGATTCTTTATTTGCAATTTATAATTTTTTATGAATTTGATTTTTACCTTTTGGCTTGATTATTCAATTCACTCCGGGCAAAATAAAATATTTAATTGGTTACTTTTGCCAAATTAAATTATTGGTTACTTTTGTCAAATTTAATTAATCTTCGTCATCTTTGATAATAAAATATTTAATCTCATGTCTTAGCATAATAAAGTATTTCCAATAGTTTAATCTTCATCTCATTTCCCAATCATATTTCTTATGTTTTTACTATTATTTGACAAAATAATTATTTCCCCCATTTTAAGAATTCAGTGAAAATACTTTACTCCAAATATTCCTCAGGCTTGATTTGCAATTATTTATTTGAGGTCTTTACATGTATTTTAACTCTGTGTTTGATAATAATTCTATTTAGGTGAAAATAATTGTCAATTCCCCATGAAAATATTTTACCAGATTTCATAAAATCTTCACCTTTTGGTTAATTTTGTAAAAACACCATATCCTTATTTACAAAATCTTTTCCTGGATAATAACTAATCTCATCACACTTTTGGTAAAAATATTTCTTGTTTTGCAAAATTTATTTCTTCTCAAGATAATTTTTAACATGATGACTTTAATATATTTCCCCATAGTGTTTTATATTTCTCCTAGTAAAAATATCTCACATCTTGGTGAAAAATACTTTACAATTTTCATTTTGCATTTTGACCTTTCTCGGGAATCTATTTCTTAAATGTTTTATTTGCTTGGCATTTTGATTTTCCTTAAAATTTGTTTAAATCTTTCTCATCCCTTTTTTTTTACTCCTTGTGAAATCATTTACCTCGGCACCTTTTTTACAAAAGTGTGAAATTTATATTTAGCTATAATCACATTCCATTATAAACTCCTATTTGTACATTAGAAATTTCCCTCATCAATATTTGTTTTTCCCATTAATGATGTTCACTCTTCCTTCTAGTTTTCAAAGAAACACTCATCACAACCTTTCCAATATCCACAAACATATTGATTATTCATCTTGGAAGCCCACTTTATGTATTTTTTATTTTAACTAATATCTTGACTTATCAGTGAAAGTATAAGTGTTTCTTTAACTTGCGTAGTTATAATAAATTTATTGGGTTGCCAAAGAAAACTACCACACTTTCTATATATAGTTTATGATACTTATTTTTCTTATTTTAAGAAATGGAAAGATTTCAAGCATGAAGAGTAAAAGTTTTTAGATTGTAATGCCCATTCCATATAAGATGTCACAATCCTGTACCATTAGGTAATGCTTCAAAAATGATTATTTGCAATCTGTAAATTCTGCATCTCATTATTATGTAACAGCGCACAGCTGGTAACATATTTGAACTCAACAAAACTCACCATTCACTAGCAAACTTGCAGTGGCTAACTTCACTAAAAATGGACCTAGTAAAGAAAATAATTAGCATTGCTAAAAACATTATTTTAAAAAAGTAACAATTAAGTACATTACAAGTAGAAAAGCAAACCCTATGTAGACAATACAGATGATAAAATAACTAAGTAAATACGTTGTGGATGCTGTTACATACAATCAGACACATGAAACTGTGAACAAGTAAAACCAATTTAAATTTTGTTAAGGAATTTCATGCTTGTCAAAACCCTTATACATCAAGACCCTCACTTGATAAAGATCAATTTATCGCTCCTGCCTGTCTCTTATACTTTTGATACCTAATATGCTTATTGTAGACATTTTAATCAACATAATAATGAAGATATCCTTCATCCTCATATGATGAACCTCATACTTTATAGCCTATAAGCCATTGTAGCACCCCGATGGATTTTGAAGATGTAGTTGACACTGTTTTATTTGTTGCCATAGTTTATGTATCACTACACCATTAGTGTGGAATTTTAATCATGACTGTTGCAGGTCTCAAAGCTTTGACATCTAACACCTTATAACTATATTTCTGAGTGTTGGAATTAGTTTTTCATTATGGGAACCTAAAATATTTACAAAATTTGGTGGGAAAATTTCAGTTCCAACACACCTTTTGATAGATCCTTGCAAAACTTGATAACGAGGATTAGAAAAACACAAATTTTTTTACCATAAAAACTTGCAAAAACTTGAGAAGTAGGGATACTGAGCGTGCGAGAATGTATTCAAGAAATTTGAACAACGAAGATAAACACAATAAATGCAAATTTACCTTTATGTCCAACTTTCCAAATACCTCAAATGATCCTTGCAAGATTGATTTGATGTAGATGCTCAGATGTTGATTGCACACAATCGTAGCATAACAATGAGAAGATGATTCGATAGGGTAAGGATGCTCAAAAACTTAAATGATGATCTCCAAATGGCTTGAAAGTGGGGGTATTTATAGATTTTTAGGGATGAGGAGAAGAAGATAAGGATAAGATTTGATAGGATTTGATTTTTTAGATAAGTAGGGAAAAAGATAAAAAGAATTGTTTTTCTGTTTTAAATCTTCATAAATCTTTGAAAAGAATGGGATAAAAGAAAGTAGAGTCTTTTTAGGATTTTATTAATTAAATAAATATTTAATTTATTTAATTAATATTGGATAAATAAATATTTAATTATAGGAAAAGGATAAATGACTAATTAAATAATTAGAAATAATTATTTAACTAGAGAGGATTAATGGTCATGAATAATTAAATAAATAATTAAGATTTATTTAATTATAGAAGATATGAGAAATGGATAGAAAGGGAATAAATGAAAATTAGTTAAATAAATAAGATTTATTTAACTAATTAGGTGAATGATATGGGTACCTAAGGCAAAACATGTTAATGACAAGGTGTTGGACATTTTTAGGTGTCTACAGCCATAATCCCCCTTCACTTCCAGTGAATCTAAAATCAAAGCCTAGCTCTTAGCTTTACATTGATCCCAATCTTAATGATTTAAGATGTTA
Source organism: Cunninghamia lanceolata (assembly GCA_027924645.1). Lineage (NCBI taxonomy): Eukaryota > Viridiplantae > Streptophyta > Pinopsida > Cupressales > Cupressaceae > Cunninghamia > Cunninghamia lanceolata. The sequence continues at coordinate 7,138,117 of BSBN01000739.1, forward strand.
GGTCTAACCAAAGTTAGTATTCAAACCTACAGTGTTCAAAGGAAGCCTGCAAGTAAACCTTCCCAATTCTTCCCTACTAGAATAGAAGTCTGACCAGATTACGAAAGCTTTAGGTGGCGCTCAGTGCCTTATCTCTCTTGGCCAAAAATGTTAGGAAGATCAAAACTTTGAAGGAAGCAATCTAAGATACGAGTGAATAAAAAAAAGAGTGAACAAAAAAAAGAGTGAACAAAATAAGAGTGTAGAAAAGTGAGAGTTAAGAGATCAAATCGTTAAAATTCCAAAAAAGCATTCATTTCTAGAAAAGTTAGAAAAATCCAAAAAAAATGAGAAAAAATAAATGAGGAAAAATACAAAAAAAAGTGAAAAGTAAAAAAGAGAGATACAAAAAAAAGAGTGAAAGAGAGAAGATTGTTGAATGTTCGTACTCTTAGGTGGAGATCAGTCTAAGCTCAAAGCCTCAAGAGTGACATTCTAATAGAGAAAGTAAGGTATAAAGCACACACACACACTAGGCTGAGCAAAGCTGAAGAGTCTAGTTGTCTCTAGGATCATCTTCTATCTAGGGACCCTTGTTCTTTCCCATTTTTATCCTTTATCCCGAGTCTATCTTTGCTTGCCATCTTTGATCTAAGTCTAGCGAACACCTATAAAACTTGATGATTGTCTAAGTTGAAAGCCTGTCAAATTGTCATATCTAGATAAGGATTAGTGTTTAGCCTTTAGCAAAGCCTAGAGATCAAAAGCACTTCATAATTCATTTTTTCATTCCCCGCTTGAGTTTTTCTAAAAACCCATCTCCCAACCCTAAATAGATTCCTTATATCAGGACAACTTGCAATCCCCTAAACTGAAAATGGTGTTTAAGAGTAGTGATTCTGTTTGTCCCATATCGCATTCATATCAAAATCAGAAAAAGAGTCACAAAGCAATAAAGTCAAATGTCATATCTAATGACATTCAGTAAATTATTGTAGTTTCATTTACTGCATTTCTTGTGTGCCTGCATTATCATATCGTAAGCTGCATATCGTACATGTGTCCTTCAAAATTACAAAAATATCTCATTGTTGTCATAATTGCATTTAGTAAAAGAGTTGAAAAGGTCAAAACATAATCAAAAACTTCCTCAAAACTTCCAAACATGCACAAGAGATGAGTATAGAGTTCCACAAGGGAAAAAACATAGAAAAAGATAAGCTTTCATAGATGTATCTCAAGTTTTCACATACAAATGGTATCACAGAGCTAAGACAAAATGCTCTCAAGAGAAGTAGAGGCTTCCAATGCAAGGGGGCACAAGTTTGAGAAAAATAAGTCAAAGTTGGTTCCCTCCAATAGAACCCTCAGGGCTTTGGCTCCTCCATCTATGAATACTACTTGTTGCTCCATGGGACCTATAAGTGTGATGTGCTCTGTTGTGGGTATGTGATTGTGAAGGCCCCGCCATACTAGTGTTAGAATGCCCAACATTAAGGCAAGCCATCTCCTGAAGCTTTGTTCTCACCTTGAAGCATGCTAACCTAGGTTTTCAAACTTGTGATCATCTCACACCCATGGTAGATAGGAGGAAAAATGTTTGTGTGTTGCTCTGCAGCAGGGGGCACACCAAGATCATCCAAGAAATGATCATGGGTCATCATAGTAAAAGGGAAGGTTAATCCAACATTAGCCTTGCGAACCAAGTCCCTCGACTCTTCGACATTACCTAAAAGGCCAAAACCAAAGAAAGGATCAAGTCAATGCCAAAAGGAGAGAGAAGACAAAAATAAATCCAAAGTAAAGTGCTTGTAGAGCAGAACTCACATGGATCTCCATGCTGCCAGTTAGGGTCAAACTGACACATCACCTCATATGAGTGAGGAGGACGAGGAACAATAGGAGAACTCTCATGAATGTTAGGAGCCTCATGTGAGACATCAATGTCCTCAAAACCCTCACCCTCGAGAGGAGCCTCATCTGACGAATCATTGCTATCAAGAACATAGTCCTTGTCAGTGGACTCTTAATCAGCAGCCACAGTCACAAATCGAGAAGTAGTCCCTCTCCCTCTCCTCTGTCCTCCTCTAGAAGCTCTAGTAATGAAAACACCTGGAGTCAAGGGTGTCTAGACAATGCTCCTCTATCCAATCTTCCCCATCTCCTAAATGGTCCTATAGCAGGTAGACACTGGGGGCAAGTCCTCTAGGACGTCCTTGTCGAACTACTGCAAGACTCGATCTACTCGATGAGCCTCAACCTGACCATTGCGATATGTGATCTCTAGAACCTCACGGCAGTATGCTGTCACCTCACCATCTCAGGGCCAAGCCCCCTCCATGTCATGGTAAGGATCAAAAATCACATCATCATCTATGAGGGTGGCAACAGTGGGAAGTGTAGCATCATAATGACCAATATGTGCCCACCTTGCCACTCTCGGTAGTCGCCTGTCTGGAAGAGGAATAAGCTTCTGATAAGGCCTCATGTGTTCAAAGATCCATGTCATAATCAAAGAAGAGTGGCTGAAAGATAGAGCCCCTCACCGAGAGATCTGGTAAAATCTCTATAGACCATAGCTAGGATGTCAGGTCCCCATGTGTAAATTGTGCCCTCCTCTAGACTGCGAATGATGGGTGCCCAACACCATCTCAGAAGAGCCGAGGCCTTGTCTCCTAACAGTCTCAAAGCAATCAAACCAATCAAAAACCTCCTCAAAAGTGGATGCAGAGCCGAGGTACTAAAGGAAGTAGAACTCCTGTTTGGTCTTTAGGATGATTAATCCCCATAAAAGCAGCCCAAGAAGCCTTGTTCTTAGAAGACTCACTGGCAGGAAGAAATAGAGTTTGTCCCCTTATAGGGACCCCAAGAATACGATATACATCATATAGAGTGATTATCCACTCTCCTAAAATCTGTAGGAACCTGAATGTGTTCCTATCTGGATCCCAGTAAGTCAGAATATCAAAGCATATCCGAGATACATGATGGATCACAAGAACATGACAAACTCTGCCAAGGCCTATCCTCTTCAGTATGGCATGATCCTCTGCACTTAGGGAAGCAAACATCCCTAAAATCCACCCTTCCTCTCAACTAGCATTCCATTGAATGCACCCTGTTGTGCCTTGCACACATGCCCCATTTTGCCAAATGGAGACCCCCCTCTTTTGCTTTGGCTTGAAGTCTCAACCTTTTTGCCTTATGATGATGAGAAAGTGAATTTGTGCTTAGAGTGCAGGATTTGTTCCAGATTTGAGTATTTTGCATGTTTGGAGTCATTTGATGTTATGCATGATTGATTTGGAAGTGTCTTGAGTGGTCTTGTGCTTAAAAGATTGCCATTTGTTGCCTTTTGTTCTAAAATGGGGTGTTACTACACTTTGCTCAAAAATCCTATGTCATTGGATATTGGCCTTGAAATTGCTACTGCAGGATGTGTTATGTTGAAATTCCTAGTTTCCAGGTCTCACAGTTGCAAAATCATGTCAAATTTCACAAGTTTTCACTAAGGGGTTCATATACTTTCATTCCGACACATGGTCTTGAAGCCCTGATTTGGCTAAGTCTGAAATCCTGAAAATCCTGAAAAAATGACTAAGTTTGAAATCTAGTGGAACCTCAAAATTCTAGAATCTGCATATGAAATCCTATGGATCTGGAACCTATCTCAAACATCCTGAAAGTATATTTAAAAATATTTAAAGTATACTTAAATATATTTTTTAAATATACTTTCATCTTGGCCAATTCAAAATTTGGTACTAAAAACACCTCCTACTGTAAAAAGAACTAAAAATGCCTTCTACCGACTTTTGCGCTAAATTCACCTCTGACTGACCTCCCTCCAAGATACTGCTAAGTCAGTCGGACCAAAAATACCCACCGAGACAATTTTGAAGAAAAGCGCTAAAACGAGCTTCAATCGACTTGCACTAATATTTTCCTTCACTGCACTTGGTTGGTAGATAGACAAATTTGTGCTAGTTGGTTGCATTGAAAATCTCCGCTAATGAAGTTAGTGCTAAAAATAGACCTCACGAACTTGTGCTGAAAACTACCTTCACTGACTTTAGTCGGTTAGACCTAAAATCTATGCTAAGGTCAGTTGGACCCCAAATAAGTGCCAAAACTATTTTGCACTAGAATTGCACCTCATGGACCTGCGCTAAATTTGACCTCCACCGACTTTTAGTCTGTGACACCCAAAACCTGTGCTTTTTGGTATTTTGGGGAAAACATTGAGTTTTTCAAGGAGCAAATTGGATTTTCTTGATGGATTTGAATTGCATATCTATTTCTCACATCATAATGAATATTTTACCAAGTTTGTGTGAATTTTTGGCACATTTTACGATAATTAATGCCAATGCACATGAAAAGTCCGTGGACCCCAAAAATCCCATTTTTTATAGAAAAGGCTAGAAAAACATGAAATTAAATTATGTAAATGGATCCTAATGACTATAAAGACTTCCTAGATCAATATATTGGCCAAATGGGTACTTGAAAATGGTAAAAAATGTAGAAAATTATGCAAAAATACTAGATTTATGAAGTTGTCTATAAGGAAGCAACATTGACAATGGGCTGTTTTTGACTGATCCATGATTCTAAATGGAAATGTTTTGATCCAAATTGATGAAAAATGACTTGTTAAGATGAAATTGATGCTTTGTATTGTGAATTATAGGTCTAATAGCACAAAGGAGCTAACTGGAGCCATCTTAGAAGGATGAACATACAGAGGTACCCTGTTGGTCCAGAGTTGCAGAATCGACATTCTATCAACCAAATTGCTATTGTACATGTAAAAGGAAGTTAGTATAATGTTCAAGATGATAAAGATGAGTCTTAGGAGCTGAAAGACATAGAAGATCATGCCAAATCACTATTGTTCCTACAGATCCAGTCCGGGGGTCGTAATTCCTAGCTATTTTATCATAATTTAAACTTCTTGGATTCGTTGGAAAGATAAACTGATTATCTAGTTTGAGCTACCTAGCTACTAGGGCTTAACATAGAAGTTTTGAGCCCCCATTCTGCTTCAAAGGCCTCCAAAATGTAATTTACTACAATGTAGAAAATACCAAAAATTATATTTTTGATATTTTCCCAAAAATACCACTCAAATGACCTTGGATTGGATCACCAAGACATGCATACATCTGTCCCAGTAGTCCAGTCAACACTTGGAATCCTGTGAATCCACATCAACTCAAGTTTTCAAGTGTCATGTGACTCTATTTTAGCTTTATTAGGCATTGACATTAGACTTTTCATCATGTACCACCAAATAGGTATCCATTTTGTCTAGATTCAATGTATTTGTAAGCTGTATTTTGTCTTTTTCCTACAAGACAAAGGCAAATCTAAAAATGTAAGAAACTAATGTATCTCATTAAATGCCATGTAATCTGGACCGTTGGTGCTGAGTTAATCTCCACCGTCCATTGAAAAACTTGGTATGGTGCCTTGTCTATAAAAGGGCCATCCTTTTCTCTCATTTGTAAGTAAGATTTGATAATAAATTGCTGAGACTCTGCCAAAATATAGTCAATACAAAGCAAGTTTTGCAGGTTGCTGAAAATTTGTGATTATGTGTTGTCTCATTTTGGTCTTCATGGTTCATGTCAATTTGAAATTAGTTGATATTTAGTTGCACTTGTGATTAATCATTCAGATATTTGATAGATTTCATGTCCATATCATTAATGGCTTGCTGATTGTATGTCATTGTGCATGGTTAGTCTGGGCATAGTTTATGAGATAAGTTTGATTATATGATTTCATTGAATTGCACCAAGGATTGGGTGTTTGATGAACCCTCTACAATTTGAAAATCATTACATCTCCTTAGAAGATTGCACATTCTCTATGTCATTGTGGGCTACCTGGTTAAGCAAAGATTTGTTTATTGTTGGGAATCTATCTATCTAGTTATTGATCATTTCTGTAATTGTCTATAGGATCTCTTATCCCTTCTCCCTCTCCTTTTCCTTTTACATTTTACTTACATAAAGTTTGGTAGATTTAGGATTTGAGCAACATTACATTGATCATCTGCTGAAATTTTAGGCTTCATAGTCTGAACCACCTAGGGTTTCTACACTTGCACTACTGCCATCTTTTCATAAACCCTACATTTTATGTAAGACCCCTTGTCGACACAGCTAGACATACCACTGAGTCATTCCATGCAAGCTAAGACCTAGTTGTATTATCCTTGGGGCAGTCCTATCTTGGATAGGATGTCTTTTCAAGAGAGGTGTGATACCAGCAATCATGCCTGTATTGTTGTGTGCTAAAATACGCATCAACATGCCCCTCCTGCAAAATCAAAAGAGAAGTTTGGATTAGATCTTGTAAACTCGTAAAAACACAAAAAAGTGTATAAACCATAAAAATTGTAATAAACAAGCAGATTAAGTGACCAAGTTCATGTCAGTTCAGAGTGAAAGAAGCGTTAAACAATGACAAATGTAGCTAAAAACCAGTCCCACAGGGTCGCCCTCGGGCAAGCCAGGTGTCAGTTAGGATCTCCCTAGGTGACCCTGTTGCAAAGTAGGATCCCCCAGGGCGACCCTGTTAACAGACAGGATCTCCCTAGGCAACATTGCCTACCAGAAGGGGTGACCCTATGAGCAACCCCCTCGAGTAAAAATTGGTCCAAAAACTCCATTTCTCGGTTGATTCTAGAAAACAAAAGACTAGTCCTACTCTAAATGATGAGATGAACACAATGCAATAAGAAAAATCACCAAAAATAGATAATTTCAAGAGATTTTTGCAAAATTCAACTTAGGGTTTGGATGAGAGTTTTTCATTGATTAATTACCTGGTTCTTCGTAGCTAAGGAAGAAGCAACCATCTCTGTGATCCCCTCGATGATACTTCTCTATCGACTACTCACAAGAATGATTCTGTCGCCATTTCGCTTCGATCTCACAATTTGGCTCTCTTTGTTTGCCCTTAGCTTGTTTCATTTTGTGCATTTAGTCTAGTTTGTTTTACTTTTATGCATTTGTTTCATGCTTTGTTTTGTGTGCTCTCATACCTACAGGTTCAAACTGACAAAAGCAAGCGACTAGTTGAACTCAAACCATCCATGGTAAGTTCGTCATTTTAGTTTTCATTATTTGTTTTGATAAATTTGGATGTTGGACTGATACTAGTTATTATAGGTACAAATTACAGAAAATTGACAACAAGTAAGGCCTAGTTCAGGAACGATGTCTACCTTTCATGTAGACTATCATCCCCAAAGCAGGCAAATATGTAAACACAAAAATCATGCATTGCCTTCATGAGGACCCCTATGATGAGTCAGATCCTTGTCACGTACATGTAAGTGTGAAAATAAATCCTTTGGGTAGCAGGCCTCTTGACGACGTGTTGTTGGTCATGATGTTAGTCACAAACAAACATAGAATAAAAGTACACATTAACCTTTACTCATCTTGAAAGATACTATGAATTCAAAGAATTCAGGATCCCAAGTCTCCGGTGATTAGGTCTTAATCGTCTGAAGTCACTCAGAGGTTAATGTGAGTTGCTGTTTCCATTTTGGGGCCTTACGTGGAAATTTATCATCATCATGACATTCCTGCAGAAATTCTTTACAGAGAAGTCATATTATGCAGTTATTTGATGAGAAGATGTAGAAATACCTCAATCTTTGCATGATATTTTCAATTGTGCATGCTTTGTATTCAGATATACTAAATATTTATGATTATCTATGAGATGTCCGCATATCTGTGTTATTTACTTAAGATCATCAATTATTTGCAATTATGGAGATGAAATGCTCTGAAATTTAAAAGATATTGAAGAAATACTTCTATTTAAGGTTGAACCTTTAGCTATTGATCCACATACATACTTGATACTGTCATGAGGAGAAGAAATCAAACCATATGTTTACCAGGATATTCCACAGCTAGATACAGTTGATGCAAACTTCAGAGGATGATGAATGAAAACAATACATACAACATGATGAGCACTCCAAGGGACGCAACAAATCAAAGCACATATCCAGAATTCAGACACAGATTACTCAAGATTTACTAAGATTTGTAATCAAAATACTCTTCTCCTTTATTAAGTATGCAAAAGACATGTACATATACAATAACTTTGAAAAAAGCCTTGAATATTTCAGCAAACAGGTTTCAATTAAGTTTCGAATGTTTTCAATAAGGCATTCCACCACCTTTTATAGAATAAGGTGAGAAATCTGTTACAAAAAGATCTACAATCTTGATTTATCAATACAAATCCACGGTCATTATTTACTTGACTTTGTCAACCTTTACAAAATGGCACAAGTTGCTAGCTAGCAACTATCTATATTACTTATGCTATTATCCCCTTCATGATGTGTCTTCATCATGCTCCTCAGCTGATTCATGCGGGTCATCATCATGTGCATCGCTTCCTGAACTTTCGCTATCCTGATGATGATGATGCTGCATATGGGGCTGCATACTACTGCGGACCTGCTCATATGAATGCACAACTTGATCTATCCCTCTGCCATCTTGAGTTTTTGCTTTGATGATGGCGTGCTTATGTGCTTCATACTTATCTCTGCTGTTATCCAGCTTATTTTTCCTGTCCTACAGTGTTTCTTTATATTTCTCCATCTGGACCTTGATCCTCATTATTTTATCTATCAGTTCTTCTGTCAAGTGGACAGGTGGACCATCTATTTCTAATTGGAAATTACTATGTACAGCCTTGATGGCAGACTCTTCATCTTGATTTTCTATTTTTCCTTCCACCTTGCCTTCCAGTGTTTCCAATATCATTGCCTCTTCAGCCATTAAATCTCGTAGCCTCATGCTGATATCCCTCAGCTTATTATTGCATCTTTTGAGGACTCCGCATTCGAACTGAATGTCCTTGTACCAGATATCCACCAACAATGCGGTATTACTATTTAGCACCTGCTTACTGATAAGCAGTTGAGGATTTATCCCCTTTATTTCCCCTAAAAGGCTCAGGACTCTATCCAGTTTGTAAGACCTCTTCCCGGTCTGCATCTGTAATTTATCTACCTTAGTCTTGGAGTCACTTAAAATGCTCCACCTCTTCAGAGAGGCTTTCATTATTTCTACAGCATCATCCAATGCGGATGACATCCATTTCCTTATCATAGACGCCTCATGCTTCATGAGGTCCAATTTATTTACCTCCTCCTGAGAAATGGCAGTTAATGGGACTGCAGGCTCAGTTGTGGTATCATCAGGATTGGTCAGTCCTTTGATATAGGCATGCAACTGAGCAATGTGCTCTTTATGTTGCTTATTCTTCTCCTTCTCTCTTTTAACCTTTTGAATTAGAGAGTCAATAATGTCTTTGCCCTCCTGACCTTCTTGGTCCTCATTGGCAAAGCCCAAATCTACTGTGCTGATTTGAAATTCATCCACAGTGATTTTACCTTTTTCTTTCTCCACCGCAGGTATGGCAATTTGGGCAGTCCTTCTCCCGGTTGCTGGATCTCTTTTGATGGATGAAGTCATTCTGGCCTTCCTCTTGGGTTTCATTATGTCCGTGGAGAACAAAGTGGAGACATCAAATTCTTGAATTTCAAGTTCTTCCTCAATATTTACTTCTTTTGCTAACCATGGAGGTACCTGATCATGTTTCTCAGCATCATCATGATGTGCACCCATATCTCCCATTTCTATCAACAGATGTTGTGGAGATGGTGACTTTTCCTTTTCTTCTTCTTGATGCTCGCTTTGTTGTTGATCTTGCGACACCTCCTCCTGTTGAGGAATTTACTTCTCTGGGGAAGCATCTTCTTGGTGTGGGGAACCCTGCGGTGTATCTATATGTAGATCATGCCGATCATGATCTTTCTCCATCATTACTTTATCTATTCCCAATTCTTCCCCTTGTTTCTTATCCACTGCACCAGATACTGGGGATTCTGCCTGAGGTGCTGGCGGTTGTTCTGTAGCTATTACTTCTTCCGAGCCTGCACTATCAACTTCTTGTACTTTGGCAGCTGGATCCTCTAGTGCTTCCTTCGTTTCATCAGCCTTCACTTCCTGAACCTCTACTATAGCAGGTTCTGCTGATGTATCCTGTGGATCTTGTTGGCCTAACTCAAGAGCATGGCCCTCTGACTCTGCCATCTCTATCTCTTCTGTTGGGTGGCCTTTATCAGGTGATCCTGCTGGCTGTTCAGGACTTGCATCATGTTTCTCTATCAGGTCCACCACTACAGGACTTGTCACCTCTGTGATTAATGCTTCTAGCCCTATCTCTTGAGCTACCTACTTTGGGCTCTTTTCTTGCTCTTCTTCTGCTTGTTTCATCTCCTCAAGCATAGTTTGAACTGGTGGAGGCTTGTGAGGAGTCATACTTATATCAGCAGCAAGTGTTTCCATCTTCTGTGCAGCCACATCCTGCACTACCTCATCGTCAAACAGATTTATTGTCTCATCAAGTGAGACATGTCCTTCTGCTTGTGTCTGAGAGGTTTCTTTCATTTGTTCTTCTGCAAGTTCAGTTTTGAACTTGACGATGGTAGGAAGTGGAACATTATGTTGAAGTTCCTTCGGCACTTCACTACCTGCCCCTTGTAATAGTGTAGGGGGTTCACTTATTCCACCTCTCATGGAGGTTCTTTGTTTCTTAGGTGTGGTAGAGACCAGCACCTGTGGAGCTCTCCTCTTTCTCTTTATTACCAATGGAGCCTCTTCCTCTTCAGGCTCCTCTTCCATGGGGATATCCTCTGTATCACGTTTCCCTAAGGATTGACCCACTTCTAGGGTCTCAGTTATTCCAGCCTCAGCTGTCTTACTCTTCTTGGGCTTCTCTTTCTTTGGAGGGGATTCTAACTCTGATCCTGATCCTAATCCTGATCCGGCTGCCTCCTCAGCTTTAAACACTGCCCTGTCAATTATAACCCCTTTGGGTTGTTTATCCACTTTCTTTCCCCTTGGGGGTCTTTTGCTCTGTTGTTGTGGTGGAGGTAACTTGTCTCCTTTAGTCTTCCTTTTCTCAAGTAGGAAGTCATCATATACTTCCCCAGGAATATCCTATCCCTTCTTTTTGTTGTCCACCGTAATGGCAACACCTTTCTTTTTCAATGCCTCCACCTGATCATCAACCCAAGCTTGAGTTAGCTGTGTGGTCTGGGCAATGAATGGGTCCAAAGATATGTCTTCCTGCATGGTGAGGTCAGGTGCAGAGATAGTGTCATTGTATATCTTCTTTTGTTCATACTCATCTGCCATTGTCCTGCCATCATCCTTCTTCAATTGTTGGGGAAGGGAGATACAATCAAAAGTCCTAATTTGGTTCAGAGTCAACCTCTGATACCTTCTTCTCCTGGCTTCTGCCTCATCTTCACAATCAGCCCAAAAATCTTCTAGGTGCCTCTGATGAATAGGCTTTCCTAGTATCTTTTGTAACCTGCCGTAAGGATCATATGGTCTTGTTATTGGGAAAGGCTGCAGATTCATTTTATTCAGGGTGACCATCACCTTCTTTATATTGTCAGAATCAGGGCACATATAGTTGCCAATGCTGACTGGGAACAAAATTGGTGGCAGCTTCTTGGCATCCTTGTACATTTTTATCATCACGGAGCCCTGCCTGATAAATTCCATTAATACTACTGCATCGGTAGGATACCTTGGCAGCATGAGGGGATGTTCCTCAAAACCTTCAACCCTTATGTAAGAAAAGGTTGCAAACTTGATATACCAGGCTCCATGCCTGTAAACTACTTCTTGAGCCTCCATGCTCAATCTTTTTGTTCTGTCCTCTTCCATGGTCCTTACCAGATGCATAGAGAATGCATCATTGACCAGTTTGTAGTCTCTGAGGTAGTTGGTTCTCTGCAGCTAGGGATGATGATCCCAGATATATGCAGCATTTGTGCCTGTGAGCTTTCCATTTGTAACTAAGGAATCAAAAGTGCCTTTATAAGCACAAGAGTAAACAATGTAAGATGTCATGTAAAATGCACAATTTGAAACTCCCAGGTTCATCAGCTGCTCATGCAGAGAATCACTTATTATCTGGCTCCACAGTGGCTTAATGTCTGAATACAGACACATCATTATTATCCCATACATCCAATCTCTGAAACTACCAGCATCAGGCTGGCTTGTTACTTGATTCAGGAGTGCAATCATATATTGGTACTCCTCACTGAAATCATACTTGAACATGTGCACAGGAAGTTTGGCTGCTGCAGGATATGTGCTGTTCTCAGCCCGCCATTGATACATGTTCTTCCTGGCTAATTTCTTGTTGGCCTCATACTCTTTTCCTGACTTCTTGAGGTCCACGCTCTTAACTTTACTGCCCAGTGGCAGTCCAAATGTCTGGGAGAGACCCTTGATGGAGAGGTCTGCATATATCCTCCCATGCTTCACTACTTGCCTTGTCTGAGGATTATAATTCTGGGCACATTCTATAACCAGCTCCGGGGATTCCATAGAATATGGGAAACTAGCAGCGTTCCACATTCCCGACACAAATACTGCATCCAACACAGGACTCTTGTCATGCCCATCATTTAGTTTAGGTAACCATGCCTCCAGATTAGTGCTCCCCTGATGGGTGTCTATAATTGCTCCATACTTGAACAGGACCCCCCTCTGAGAAGAGAACATAGGCCTACTGAATTCCTCTTGACACTTAACGTACCGCTTGTCGGCCATGAGTACCTGCAATTAAAAAAATCCTATCTCACAATGGATATACACACATACATATTGCAATTAACTTGGTAAATCACTAAGCCTACTGCATCTGTTCGGCATTGCATAATCATATGGATGCAGAAACTAGAACTTGCATCATCATACCTGAACAATAATAATAGGATGAGGGTTTCATTTACTTACCTAGTTATGCAGATTTCTCTTTTATACCAGTAGATTGCCAAGACGCTCTGAATTCAGCCAATGATCACCTACTTCCTTCTGTCTGTGAGCTCAAATCGCGCAACAGTAGCTGGTATGCGGATATGGAAGCTGGTGCTCTGTAAAACAATTTTATCGCAGAGTAAATGTGAAAATGGCAGTTGAATTACCTTTTAACCTCGCAGTTAGGGTACATTTAGGGCAACTCTGACAAGTTAGATTACATTCCTTGATTATTCGTGTGAAAATGCAAGATCTCGCCGGGTGTTTCGTTGGGTTCCGGGGTCGGCGGGAACCACCTACCCTGTTTTCGTGCATTAAATGATAATGGCGGCAACGGGAGTGGGGAGATATCCATATGACAAGATATCATGAGGGCAGGATGATATTCGCAAATATTGGGTCGAGTTTCAATATCATCCTCCTCCCTTTATTGAAATTGTTATCGTGACAAGATTCGGGTGACAAAGCACCCTTTTGGTTGTGTTTGGTACATCAGGAGGATATTTCGATGTATCGGGTGATGTTTTTAAAATATGATGATGACGAGACAAACTTACATGTCTCTCTTTTGGAATATCAGGATGACATCATCCTGATATTCATTCTTAGTATCAGAGAGGTATCATGACATCATCGTCATATTAGACGAACATGATCATGTTTTAGAAAATATCCTGCCGAAATGTGAATGTGATGATGATGTCATCGTCATGTTTGTTTCTTCATTTATTGGGTTTGGATGATGTCATCAGGATATTGGCTTAAGGTGATATTTCGCGGCATGAGGTTATTAAGAAATATCAGTTTACCTTCAAAAACATGACGCTCGCGATGCAAAAGACCGCTTGACTAGGAAGATTTACTACCACTTAAAGTTGATGTCTGAATATTTGAGCTGCAGGATATGTCAGGAGATGTTTCAAATATGATGATGACGAGACAACATGACTGAAGTTATAAAGCGTGATCTTCCCTTCGCGAATATCAGGTTTGACCCAGACTTTGATTGTTCATAACTTTCACATCTTGAGGAATATCCAGGTGATGTAAAAGGCAAACCTACATTGAATTTAATGCTCTTTCAGAATATGAGGTCATAGACATGAAATGCAAATTTTGACAAACTAACCTCATATTGGGGACTTACCTCATCCTGACTCCACATGATGCACTTGACTTACTTTTTACCAGACCGCCAGAGAGCAAACAATCCAAGCCAAAAAGTTGGGTCCCTATTTTGCCAAATCAAAATGGGGCGTGTTGTGTAACCACACAACACGTGTCCTCTCTTCTTGTTTTGTGTCATTTCTTCTTTGTCGATTCTCCTTCTTCTCCTTCTTCCCCATTTGTGATGCTTTTTGACACTTGTTGCGACACTTGTCAATTTGCATTTTCTGGCTTACAACCTTAATCCTAGGCCTTGTGAGTGTCTTGTAGGTGAGTTGTCATCTCATCCCTTTGTGTTTTCGTCTAGTGCACCTCATAGAAGCCTTCTAGAGGTCCCCTGATCCCTCTCCTACTTTCCATTTTTAGTGTCAACCTTCCTATCCAAATCTCCCCCTATTATTTGTAGATCTCCTCGAGAGATCCTATAGATGCAAGTGGAGATTTGGATTCTTCCTCATGATTGTTCTATTTCTTGATGCATAAATCATCTTTTTCCTCCCTCTTTCCTTCTGCCACCCTAATTTATGCATTCTGCCTAGTTTCACCTCGGATCTCTCCATGGGTCGCCCCTGGAGTGACCCATGATCTCCCTGGGTGATCCTATCTGATGAAAGTGGAGACCCTGCCATCTTTTGTCCCGTGGAAAAACTAAAGTTTCTCTCATGTTTTTTCTCCATTTTCGCCCATTTTTCTTTCTATTTCCATGATTTTTTATCCTTGATATAGAGTTAGTTATTTCATGCACCCACACATGCATAATTAGCTCTATTTGATCTCAAATTAACTCTCCAATCACTCTCATGGATTTCTCCTATCTCCTTTTCTTCTTCAGTGATAAGCTATCATTGCTTCATCACTCTCCTTCTTGCTGAGTTCAGTGGGCAATCAACCTTGTTAACTCCCCAATCTATTCTTGTTAACTCATCAATCAAATGAGTTAACTCTTCAATCCAATCCATTCTTCAAGCCTATAATTACCCCCCTCCCTCAAGCACAAAGGGAGGCAAATTCAATATGCACCAGCTCTTGCCAAGTTTGCTCTCCAACCTAGCATCCATATGCTCAATATAGGATGTAAGTGCCTTTTATTTTCTTTGTTTTAATCAAGCCGCATCACACTGCTCAATTTTTAGCCATTGTACTCAATTCAAAGCTCACATCAAGCTCATACAAGCTTCACAAAAAGCTTCTCTATGCCTCTTTGGGTCATGTTTTCATCGAAAGAACCAACTACTGTCACAAAAGGATTCACGGTTGCCTACACAAGGATCACTGAGGGATAGTGGAGTCTTCAAATCTTCATCTATTCAGGTTCTTTTGTTGCTCTCATAGTAATTAGACAATCATCTTGCTCTTGGGAATAGTAACATACTTGCTTCTTCCTTGATAGATTAGATCTTGTATGCTAGATTAGTCATTTTTGCATTCTTAGATCTACTTTGTTAGAAAAAGCATCTTTCCTTTTTATTAGATTAAATTGCATTGAAAACACCAAAAACCCACAAAAACATAGACTACACATTGCATTTGAAAAAGACATATAGAATTGCATACATATTTCTTTCATAGATTAGAAGCATTTTCATTTCCAAAAATACTCTAAAAAATACCAAAAAGACGCATTGCATGTCATTTAGTTTGCATTCATATAAAGTAGACAACATAAAAAACCCTCGATTCAATCACAAGGTAAACATGGTTCAAGAGACGTTAAACAAACCCTTGATTTCATCACAAGATACAAACAAAGCCAAAACACAAGTCAAACCCTAGGTCAAAACCCTAGATCTAGTTAGAGTTAGCAATCATACAATTTCCTCTATCCTGATTCACGCATGTGTTTAGGAGTGAGGGGAGAGTGGGTGAGAGCTGTCCAAGATGAGATCGAGGAGATCCATCTATGACCACAACAATAGACATGCATTCCACCACAAGAGGATCCATTTGTTCTCTTGTTGATTGAGGAAATTAGGCAATTACGATTACATAGAGCATTTCTCAAAGACATAGAAACAAGAGAAAACATCAACGAGAACAACCGTTTGCCCACACAAAGGTGGAACTCAAAGAATCCAAATAGAAGAAGAGAGACTAGTGACCCTTCGGGTCATAGGGTTATCTCAACCACCACAACAATTAAACGAAACATACAACAAAGCACAGAACAATAAGGGCCACAGAACTTGCTGACCCCCCTTCGCAAAGTCTAGCTCTCCAATGAGCCAGACGCCCGCCGTGTCTCACCTCCTCTCGACTGGGTAATTCCACATGAGCGAGAGTGACGTGGCGAATCACCCCATGGCAAGGAGGGAAAGGCTCCATGTGCGTGCCGAGATCTGACCCGATAGCGTCCAGGGAACTAGAGTCACAATTTTGAGCGTACAGGTCTATGGCCAGCCCATGTATGCATGGATAGTAGGTCAAGAATTGGAATAGGGGATATCAGAGAATACTAAAAGATAGGTCAAGGAAAAGGACCTCAATACCAAAAGAGACATGAGGTGCAAAACAAGAGACATGTCACTTCAGTGGAACATTCATATATATTGAATGTAATAGACATAAGAAATATATATATAAGATATGTACTATAATATAAATTCATACCAGAGCACATACTAGACCTGCCCATTTATATCGATTATGACCTGATATATATATATAGGAGTTATAAGTGAATTTACGTGTCATGGATGGATATCTTTTGCTTATATGTTATGATGTGTCTTTTATGTGTATTGGACTCTTACCAATTAGGCTTAATTCTATGACTATGTCCTCTGGGGTATAAATAGACTACTTAAGAAGTACCAGGGTATAGTTCTCTAGACTATACTGACCCCATATCTCTTGCCAACAATAGGATACCAAGCCATGGACAAAGGGGAATATTTAGTTTTTACAATTTACAACTTTGAATTTGAAGTTTGAGGGGTTGTAAATTGTAACATGTACCCCAAACTTTGAGATTTGACGCAAGGAAGTTGAAGGAGTTGTGGGTGGTTTAGAAACTTATTCCTCTTCCTCATGTCATAACTTGTTGATTTAGTGACCTTGATCCAAGTTAGTTGATGTATTTCACTAATGTCATCATGCCTAGTGCATTTGTGTGCATGCCAAGTGTGTTGTGTTAGATTTTGTGGCACCTTGTGCATAAAAAAGTCTTTGGTGTGTTGTGAAATTTTTATCAAAAAAATTGTTCTTTTTAATACTAATGTCTTGACTATAATCTTGGGGAATTACGTAAAATTATTTGGAATTGAAAAAGTGCCCAATGAATTTATGATGATGGATATGTACTAGACCTAGTGTATATTAAGAGAGGGATTTTCAACCGCCCTATCCTAAAGATGAACCTATCTATTGAGAAGATAATTCCTTAGAGGTAATAATCCAAGAGGTTATTAATAGGATCTTAACTTGGGTGAAAAATAAGATTAAGAACCATAATTTTTGCAAGGAGACACAAAAGAGTGAGAAAGTTGTACAACATCCTCATAATAAAAAGAAAGGAACAACAAGCCAAAAGTAGCCATCTACATAAGAGAACTCTTTCCTAGTTATGAATATATTAAATATTAAAGAAGAACAAGAAGAAGAAGGGTAGATTTAGAGGAAGAAGAAACCAAAATTCACTTTCAAAGTTAGCGATCAATTGGAAAAGAATATAGGAGATACATATTTTGAGGCTTCTATTCCTTCACAAGCTTGTTCTTCCAAATGAATCCTACTCATGCACATGTCTCCCTTGTTCCCTCAAACAAGTATTTGTCTCCCTAAGAGTTTGCCTCTGCTAAAGGGCCACCAAAAAAAGAACATGCTATTGAGAATGTTGTTCTTGAAAGCCAAACTTTGCCCACCTCTTTTGAAAGAACTCCTCCTCCTCCTTTACCTCCACCTCCTCCTTCTTCACCTATAGAACTTGACACACAAGATGTTCAAGACACTATTGATTCTTGTGGTGAAGAATAAGCATATCAATAGGTGGAGTAACCTCCTCCATATGTCCTTATAAGGATAGATATTATTATGAAGAAAAGGAAGAGAACTTCCAAGCCTATTAAGGATGATTTCTATATAATCTCATCATTGCTTGAAAAACCTTTCCAACAAAAGAAATCCACAACTATTTATTCCATTTACATTGATGCATAAGGTTCAAGACTTGTAGCAATTGCTACTTGATCCATGGATAAAAATTAGAAGAGAGTTGCAATCCTCTAACTATTGGATTTCACATGTTAATTTGGGTAAGTAAAGAAAAGAGGTAGACATTGAGAATGTGCAAACAATCATTACTACTATTATTTCAAGGATGGATAAACACTACAAAACAAAGAAACAATTAAAGGAGCAATTTGAACAACTTACTTTTTATTTAAAACACTTGAGTATTCTACTTCAATCTTCATCCATTCTAGTTGCTTTACCTACTACAATTTCTAGTGAAGATATCTTGCCCATTGATGAAATGAAATATGCCACCAATGCCACTAAACAATGGATGGATAACTTTCTAACACAAGGCTCAAATATTATTGACAAAGCGATGGATTTGTATAATAGAGTTAATGAAGACCATGATATATCAAAGAAGTCGATAATAAAATTTGAAGAAGATTGACCAACTCATCAACATAATCTTCCACTAATCAAATAAATGTTGGGAACTAATTTTGAAACTCTTGTATTTGAATTCATTTTTGATAGGGTAGTTCATGCTTTGTTAATTGAATGGTTTGAAGCTACAAAGATATGAATTAAATTTTTAGAAGTTCAAAAACTAAAAGAAGCATGTGAGCTAATAACTAATTTAATGATGGATGTTTATGATCTTGTGGAGAAAACTTCATGTCATTTCTGCAGTGAGCGTAAGACAATAAATTCCACTAATGCTATCAAAATTCATCTTGTTTAAGTTGTTAAGTAGGGATTAAATATTAGCCTCTTAGTTTAAATTCTTCTTCAAATAACCTTATGGAAATGAAAAAAATTCATAGCCTTTTAGAATAATTAAAAAATAAAACATAAAGTTGCCCATAAAATGTCAAGAAAAATGTCTCTCCTGTAATTTCTATTTTAGTTGTGTTGAATAAGTAGTAAATGTGCTCAATGATTACCAAAAATAG
Organism: Cunninghamia lanceolata; assembly: GCA_027924645.1. Lineage (NCBI taxonomy): Eukaryota > Viridiplantae > Streptophyta > Pinopsida > Cupressales > Cupressaceae > Cunninghamia > Cunninghamia lanceolata. The sequence goes on from BSBN01000739.1 coordinate 7,157,294, forward strand.
ATTCTAAAGAAATCAAAAGAAGATATGGTCATAAATGAAAAAAGATAATTTATAAAGAGAATAAGCCTTAAAATGATGCATTAACAGCTAAATGCATGTCAATGTTAAAATAAAAATTAATATTTAAATATATTACTTATTTGTAATGTTTAAAGTTAATACTTCAAATTAAACTCAAAGCACGTGTGTATAATTTGAAATATTATTATTTTATATGTTTTTACATAATTGTGAAATAGTTATGAAGTTGAGGCTCTATATTTGGGAACTTTATCATTGTAAAGGTATTGAACATTTGGTAAATTTGTGAAGATTGTAAGGAGAGAAAGAAAAAGATTTAAGATTGTCTATCTTGAAAATAATAAAGCTGCAAATCAAAACACTATGTCTCATTTATACATGATCTTGTGCCTTTCTTATGTTTGATACAACAATTATTCAAATTGTAAGTTTCTGGAAAAATTGTGTTACTTTTTTTGTATCAACGTTTCGGATCACACTCCGTGATCCATCATCAGGAAATAAGAGGAGAATGCAAAATTCTCCTCTTATTTCCTGATGATGGATCACAGAGTGTGATCCGAAACATTGATACAAAAAAAGCAACATGATTTTTCCAGAAACTTACAATTTGATCATCATGGACTATGGAAATATCATGTCTACAACAATTATTTTCAAAATTTCTCTGTGCAATCTATAGATTTAATCATTAGTTCCATTTGTAACTTTTAAATTACCTTTCCATAATGGATAAACCAAACTCCAATTTCTATTTGATTAAGTCTAGAATTTCATTCCCTATTTTTCCAATTTTAAAATCTTTATTTTATGCATTTCTACAAATTTCCAAAAAAACTTGAAAACACAAATCTTATAAAGTGTGCAATAGTAGATATAGTGTTTTTTTCTAATAAGGCAACCTCACCATCTTGAGGAGCTTTTACCCCAATAACTATTGATCATTAGATAAGTACAAATCTATTCACCAATAAATTTGTTGCATAAGACTTGTGCTTGGATCTACACACTATTTATAGTGTCCAAAATTCATTTTACCTAGGTTGTTTATCATTCCTCATCAATTTGTGGCCACTCATTATTAGTACACATAGTTTATGAGGAATATTTTCACTAGTTCTATTTTTGGTTGATGCATAGTAATTCATATATTTGTGATTTCATTCAACAATATTATAGACTTGTTGGATGTACATTGCATATTGGAGATGTAAAATAGGTGCATGTTAACTCCTGAATGCTCAGAATCAATAATCCAAAAAAATAGTATCCATACCATGAATATTTATTATTTTAGTATTCATTTTAGCATACATGTGTATCTAGATTTGCATGCACACCAAAGTAGGGAAAATATAAAGGATAACAATGAATATTATAAAATTTTACTCCTTTATTTACACAATTTTATGCTTATATGCTTAACACATAGTCATATTCCTCATTTTGAATTCTTTTGTGCACACAAATTCAGTCTTACCACAAACCTTAATAGCTAATCACCATTACATATCACCATTCATGACTTTTCCCTATCTACGATTATGCCATGTGATGCGGCCTAGTCCTTCAACTAGACCACATGGGCATTACCTCTGTCCATCTATTTCAAAATTCAAATCTTCCTTGGATGGGATTGCATGTCATGGCCTACTCTACTTATTCCAAAATTCAAATCAATTTCCTTGAGTCCAACTCTTACCCCATTAGCCTACACACCAAGAATGTTGAATTAATGGCTAGGAACAAGTATTTAAGGGCACTTTCTAGGTCATTGAGAATAGGGAGTGGACATTGAGAGAACATCCAAAATTTATTCCAAGATCATTCACTCTTAGTCACATCAATTTAAGTTGCATCAGTATTGCATACTTTCTTGGTGTGCTTTCTAGATTTATACTTCTCGTAAGGAGCTTGACTAACATTAAGACACATCAAGTGTCTTCCATCTATCATACAACAAGTCCCACTTTACTTTTTAGCACAACCCCTTTTCCTTGCCAATTATAAACAAAACACAAGTACACACATTACATGAGGATACATCAATAACAAACCAAGTTACATTAGTTAGACTAGGTTGCACAACTAGGACTAGTTGCATGTAGTAACCTAGTGTAGGACCAAGTAATGTGTCAAGTTCTCATCCTGGTATAAAAACCTTAGAGTACTATATCACACCTTCCTATTATTTATGTTGTGATTCCAATCTTCTATTATATCACATAATGCGATCAACAACAAGATCAAAATCAACATCATACCAAAATAATTAAACACACTATCTTCTCTTAATTATTCAATACTCAACTTTTTTAATGTAAATTTAATTATATTGATAACTTGATTGTTTTAATTAAATTTATAACATACTCATACTGTAAGGAAACATTAACCGTTTCTCTCACATATATACTTAGTATATTAAATAGATAGTGGCATACCTTAAAAACTGTATATATATATATATATATATATATATATATATATATATATATATATATATATATATATATATAAGAGGCCTAATTTTGATGGTCAACCTTGCCTGTGAAGCAATTTTTATATCCATTCAAAGATGCCCTTAAAATATTATGGAGATACCTTAGTGTAAGTAAAATTATATATAAGCCAAATATATATCATCGCAATTCTATATAAATTTTGACATTCTATCCAAAATCTCTCCTTTCATATGATACAATCTTTTTAAAATTTTAATTGTATTTTACGACAAAAATTGCTAAATACAGCCATACGATCATCAAATTTAAACTATCTATCTATATATATAACTTGAAGTGCCATTAACACAATTTGATTACTTTGTGTACAATAATATATAAATTTCAGATCCTTACGGTCAACGGTTTAAAAAAGTGATGAAAACTACATGGTAGATGGCAAAACTCGACATTTACAAAACACCATTCAAATGCGCCATTTAATCCGCCGCGGAGATTCCTGTCTGAAATGTCTTCTACTGGACGATAAATATTCGTAGCTCAAATGGTGATACTAATATGTATCACAATATAAGGAATACATGATAACAATTTCTACTCATTCAGCATGTCCGTAATTTTTTTTTTTGGGGGGTCATGTAATCCATGCTTGTAAGCAACCGGGATTTTGACTTGCTGCCATTGCATTTATCTCTTGTGGTTGACAGCTTGTGCATGGTAGCGATTGAATCGACCATTCGTCTGCTTTTATATCACACTTAGAATTTTATATTTTCTTGAGTCTTAGATTGAAACCTTTTGAAATAGTTTTCATCATTCTCATTTTTAAAAATCAAACTGTGAATGGAACCAAATTATTAAAAATCAAACTGTGAATGGAACCAAATTATTGTTAATGTTATTATAAATTAATAACAATGAGTCGACTGCAGAATCTGACTGTTATCTTTGTCTTGTTGCCTTCCCGTTATATCGTATTCGGTCCGCTGTAAATTCTCATTCTCTCGTTGACCTCCCGTTCTATGACAAATTCTTAGGGGAATCGAAGAATTTATATGTACCACTATTATACTGTGTGGAGTTAGAGGAAATGACAAACTCAATTCAATCAAATCAAACATTGCAAAAACAATTAGTTTTATCATGTCATTTAGCCAGTTATTCCCTTCTCATGAATCTTGTTTTCCTTTTCCCTTCGCATGGCAACAAATTAACTTGAGTTGGTATGCAGGAAAACAATCTTTCCCTACTCTTAATCTAGGCTAATTCAATAAGATGCGTACATATTAGAATATATTAATATTAATTTAGATCAATAATTGTAATTGATATCTTTGGGTATGGATAATTCACTAATTAGTGTTTTTTTATTTTTGATAATTCACTAATTAGTGTTAAACAAAGAAATTTAATGTGAATAGATAGGGATAGTTATCTCTATGATTGAAGACAAATAATTTAAATGAATATTCAAAACTTTGGATTGTTTGGAAATAATACCTTTATGTGTAGTGCCTCAGATTCTACATAAATTATGTCCTAGGTTTGGGGTCAAGAGAATGGATCTAGATCTTTTCCATATCTATGTATCTATCCTTTACCTCATAGATCTTATTTTGTTAGTTCTATGTTCTTGCTCCTTGCTTTGCAAACTTTGCTTCTATCTACTCTACTATCTAGGCTAGTGGTATTTATAAATACATTTTGAGGGCTATCAAATTGCTAGGGAATAAGTTGTCTAAAGTCAATCCCCCCAAAAGAACAACTTAACAGTTGTGCCAATGTTAAAAAACAACAAGCTTTAGTTGTGCAAATGCTCCTACAATGAATATGCAAATTTAGATTCTTTTTTATTGCACTAATTCAAAATGTTCTTCTAATGATTGCTCCTTAAGATGAGAGAGGATATGAAATGAATGTAATTGAATTCCTTTACATACAAATACATAGCAATTAATCACATAAACATGTGTTTAGTCAACTCACAATAGGTAGGAGTTAGCCAAATTTGAATTTAAAATTTGGAAAATTGGGGTTCAAATCTATGGATACGAGATCACTCCTGCACTTGAGGAGATTACCCAAGATGATAGAACAACAAAGAATGTGCAAGGAATGAATGTTTGATAATAATGGGTGTAATAAATGTACTCTATATGGGAAATTGTATATAGATAGATAAGGTGAGGGTAAATGTATAGAAATGTGTGCATATGGGGATAGACGAAGGCTAGGACAATGAGTCCAACTTCACACAAGATTGGGACATTTGTCAATATGTAATTATATTATGATATTACATTAAAATGAACTCAAAATTGAATGGGAATTATCATGGGTATGCAAATTTTTCCATTACATTTTTCCCCCACTTTGGCATGCATGTAAATCCTAGAATGATCATGTATCTCAAAGTATGCAACACTCACAAATATGGATGTAAAGTAAATATTTAGACATAAAAGAAATATGCCAAGTCCACCTCTAAAATAATCAACTCTAATGAATGTCATTGTATAAGTCCATCCTTTAGTATGAATGCTCCATGGAAACTTTCAAAATAGAGAAAAAACAAGCCTATTTCATGAAAGAAAAACTAAAAATAATTGCAAGTTAAATTTTACTATCAATAATCATAAGCAACATAAGGGAGAAAAGAGGAAATAGGATTAGAGAGATTCTATGTATACAGAAATTGGTAATACTCCACCTCACTTTAACATTCATGGGATGGTAAGAGCTTGGGGCACTAGCATATCATGATAATGATTCATCTTGTCATGGTGATGATTCTCTATGTACAAGACATATCATTGCCTACAATCATGACCATAGGATTGTTAGTGACAATGTATTTCCCCTATAAATTGTTGCATCCATAGGAGACAAGGAATTGCAGGAGAGAAAAAAGTTAGTACATGAAATGTAAATGTAATCTAAGCATGTAAATCATGTAAAGTGATAACTATATAAATGCATCATGTACTAAGCAAGTCAGATAACTATAATAATAAAGCATTAAAATGTAGTGGGTTGGAGATGAATATCAAGGTATAAGGTTAATCACAACATAGGAAATGTTAAAATCATGATGTGGCCTTCAATGGCATAAAACATCTATGTAGGTATATAATGCAATATCCTCTAAATCATACCGTAAATTTCTTTTCTAGAGGTATAATTTGTAGATAAAGTACATGACATGCTTCTCAATTCCAAACCACCACCAAACATTTAGGGATGCTCATATACATAACCATGAAAATTGGATTGCCAATCCAATTCCTTGGATTCCCTATGCTTAATTGTGAATTGAATTAAAATTTTGACTTGGATTGTGGAGCTCAACATGTAATGGAGCCACATTAACAATTTCCAAGGTGTGCATCCAATGTCATACATTTGTCAAGTGCCACTTGACCAAATGATGCCCATGCTTCTATCAAGTGTTACTTTACTAAAGAATTTTAGTTCATAAGCCAAATGTCACTTGGCCAATTTCAATACCATGCATTATGTCATGTATCACTTGACTAGTTACAATACCATGCATGAGTCAAGTATCACTTGACCATCATGGATTACTTACATTGCATCAAGTGTCACTTGATCAATATAGGTCTCAAGAGTCATTAGGACACCTCATGCCTACTTATTCCTTCTTGCAAGTTATCTTGTATATCAAAGTATCCATTTCTCACTATTAGGGTTCACCATCTTTGAATCTTGATTGATAAGTTTAAGGTTTGTTATTCCCACCAAAGGAGTTTCCACTTGATGACACCATTCTTCCAAGGTTAAGGTTTTTTTCTAACACAAGTATCTTTAAACCACATTAAAGTTTATTCACCTATAAAATTTCATGAGGCAATCCATTAGGTTACAAGTTTACATAATTAGGCATCAGAATTTCTTGTTTATTGTGTAGGGATTATATTATCATGTATAGTTTAACCTTAACATTAGTTTTTAAGTTTACCATGGAATATTTCAATTCTAATCAAATGCAATATTCTATTTCATTAGAATAATATAAACTTCAAATCAATAATTAATTCACTTAAATAACTCGTTATAGATTATAGTTCTACATTAACAAATCTCATAGTACAATAGATTATACTATGAAGAGAAGGGAAATCTACGTAGTTAAAAGAGATTCACATAGATTTATCTTTCCCAAACACATTGATCATATTTAAGCATATCATAGACAATGCTCTTAATCATCAAATGCCACCTTACAATTAACTATTGAACTTTATCAATCACTAGTCATCATCATGACTAGAAGGTACTATAAGTAGTAAAAAAGTGTAGGGACTACATGGTAGTCTGATGATGATTTGGTAGTCCAACTCACAATCCTTGAAAGCATATATTATACTTCTCTCAACATTTGCATAATTGATGACATGTCCACTAGCCTATTTAGCCCCTTTATCATATTTTACAACCTTTGAACTGACTTCTAGGACTTTTGATTTGTCAATGAACCTTCTATAGATGCTCAGCTAGAGGGTCACCCGAGATACCCTAGGGTCACTCAGGAGACCTATCTTGGCTAAAGGGCTGACCTAGTTCCCAAAAGGGGTGACCTTTTTGTCTTCTAGCATGTGTGATTTCTATCAATTCTACCTAGTTTACTCCCATTTTTGTTTCTAATTGAGAGTTCTTTCCTATTATATCTCTTCTCCTAGTCAGTCTATTGTTCACTCCCAATCAATCCCTAGTCATTCCTCAATCAATCTCTTGTTTTATCCCCACTGACCTCTATGATCTTCCAATCATCTCTATGGTTCACTCCCAATCAACCCCACTTTTGGTGTTGCTTCTCTACCTATAAATACCCCTCTTCTCTCAACTTGTTTTAAAGGAGATTAAATTTATTATTTGCATTATATCCCTTATAGCATTTTTATGCTCATACATGACCTTGTGAACCTTTTTCCTTTTTGTTATCAAGCTTCAAATCTTAAATCAAGCCCAATTTCCCTCACATCCCTATATTTTCCTATTATCAAGTAGAGGACCCAATTGTTGTAGAGATGGAGATAGATGATACTAGAGCTCTGAGGAAAAAATCCTAGCACCAGTGTTCATCATTCATTTATAGGTTCTTTTTTCTTTGAAAATATAGCTTAGAGTAGTAATTAGCAATTTCTCTCACCCTTGAGGAAGTAACATTGTTACTTTTCTCTTGGTTGGATTAAATTTGATTTCTTTGCTAGTTCTAGATTATATTTTATATTATTGTAGAATGGGTGTATTTTTATTTCATTAGAGTAATTCACATCCAAAATTAATCGACAAAAAGACCAAAACATTAGTAAAATTACATCTAGGAAATAGTCATCTTAGTTTTGCATCCATAATCTAGATTTTAGTTTCATTCAAGTAGTAATTAGACAATACTTAAAAGTTGGGAAAAACATAAAAAGAAAAGTTTCACTCATTTAGAATAGTATCATTTAGAAACTTGTCAAAACTTTGAAAATATCAAACAGAGATGAAAGCCCTTGATCCCATCATGCTCGGCACACAACTTTTAATTTACACCAAAAGGAAAACCCTCAATTTTATCATGAGGCACATAGTATTAAACACAACTTTCAAATTTTAATTCAATCAAATGGAAAGCCTTTGATTTCAACATGAGACATGCTATGTTAAACACAATAATCAATCAATGTTCATTTCAATAAGGAAGTAATCCCTCAATTTCATCACAAGGCATGCAATGTTAAAAAATCAAACAAAACAAAAACAAGTCTTCCATATTCCTCAACTCAACATTCACACTCAATGTGCCTTGGAGGGAGAAAAGATTGGATTAAAATAATCTTGGAAGAGATAAAGAAAACCTACTAGCTCAAGAAAGCCATATAGTGGAAATCATTCAAGAACAAATATAACTCTTACAAAAAATAGAGTATGACATAGTCAAGGCCCACATTCTAAGGATATTTGAGATTCAAGCCCAAATCATAAACTAGTTTTACAAAGAAACAAGACAAGATCTAGAAATCATAAGAGAGGTAGGGAACAACAATCTCAACTTATTACAAGAACTAAATTGTCAATTGTGTCAATTAAATCACAAGAATCACAACCATCAACCACATAATAATCAACCCACATAAACAACACAACTACCATTGATGATTTTTTTATATAACTAGAATTTTTTATCACTCTTAAAATTGTTTAACTATATGATACAAGAGCAAAAGTCTTAGATTGAAACCTCTTTAGTATTTTTTAATTCTCATTTAAAAAAAAAAACTAGTTGGGATAGCAGCAAAGCTTTTTCGTGCCTGAATCTGGCCATTTCACCTCAGTGCAAGGAAACTAATGCAGAGAATGAGAATGAACAAAATGATGATGGCTGGGCTCCACCTAATGTCATCCCGGACCTCGCAACAATATGGGGTAACCCAGATGACAAGGATCCCCCTTCTGTTGGGGTTGCATTAGCTGCATGATTTTCATTTCTATTATATTTTTATAATTTCTATTATGTAATTTTAGGTGAGTACCCTTAGACTTTCTGGAACTTTTTGGGCTCAGCCCATATGACAGTTATTTTGGGGTGTGCCTTTATACCACCCAACCCATTTTTTGTGGAAGTGTTTTACTTATGTTTTGATTAATAGATAATATCGCATTTTCATAAAAAAAAAATTTAATGTCATGAATTAATAACATTGAGTCAACTGCAGAATCTAACTATTATCCTTGTCTTGTTGCCTTCCTGTTATATCGTATTTGGTCTACTATAAATTTTCATTCTCACGTTGAACTCCCAATCTATGACAAATTCTTAGGGGAATCGAAGAATTTATATACCACTATTATACTGTGTGGAGTTAGAGAAAAGTACAAGCTCAATTCAATCAAATCAAACATTGCAAAAACAAGAAGTTTTATCATGTCATTTAGCTGGTTATTAAACTTTTCATGAATCTTGTTTTCCTTTTCCCTTCACACAACAACAACTTAACTTGAGTTGGTATGCATGAAAACAATCTTTCCCTACTCTTAATCTAGGCTAATCCAATAAGATGCATACAGATTAGTACATAGGTATGAATAATTCACTAATTAGTGTTAAACAAATAAATTTAATGTGAATATATAGGGATAGTTACCTCTATGATTGAAGATAAATAATTTTGATGAAGATTCAAAAATTTGGATTGTCATTGGTCTGGAAATAATACCTCGATATGTGTAGTGCCTCAAATTCTACATAAGCCTTTTCCTTAGTTTGGGGTCAAATCTCTGGATCTAGATCTATTCCATATCTATGTATCTATCCTCTACCTCATAGATATTATTTTGTTAGTTCAATGCTCCTGCTCCTTGATTTGCAGACTTTGCCTCTATCTACTCTACTATCTGGGCTAGTGGTATTTATAAATACATTTTGAGGGCTATCAAATCACTAGGAAATAAGTTGTCCTAAGTAAATTCCTCAAAAAGGACAACTTAAGAGTTGTGCCAATGATCAAAAACAACAAGCTTTAGTCATGCAAATGCTCCCACAATGAATATGCAAATTTAGATTCTTTTTTAGTGCACTGATTCAAAATGTTCTTCTAATGATTGCTCATTAGGATGAGAGAGGATCTAAAATGAATGTATTTGAATTCCTTTACATAGAAATTAATCACATAAATATGTGTTTAGTCAACTCACAATAGCTAGTAGAATAGGTAGGAGTTAGCTAAATTTGAATTTAAAATTTCAAAATTTGGGGATCAAATCTATGGATATGAGATCATTCCTGCACTTGAGGAGGTTACCCAGGATGATAGAACAATAAAGTATATATGTGCAAGGAATGAATGTTTGATAATTATGTGTGTAATAAACGTACTCTAAATGGGAAAGTGTATATAGATAGATAAGGTGAGGGTAAACATGTGGAAATGTGTGCATATGGGGATAGATGAAGGCTAGGGGAATGATTTCACACAAGTTTGGGACATTTTTTGATATGTAATTATATTGAGAAATTATATTAAAATGGACTCAAAATTGAATGGGAATTATCATGGGTATGCAAAATTTTCCATTACATTTTTCCCTCATTTTGGTGTGCACATGAATCCTAGAATGATCATGTATCTCAAAATATGTAGAACTCACAAACATGGATGTGAAGTAAATATTTAGACATAAAAGAAATACCCCAAGTCCCTATAAAGTAATGAATTCTAATGAATGTCATCATATAAGTCAATCCTTCAGTATGAATGCTCCATGAAAACTTGCAAAATAGAGGAAAACTATGCAAATTTCATAAAATCAAAAGTGAAGATGATTGCAAGTTAAATTTTACTATCAATAATCATAAGAAACATATGGGAGAAAAGAGGAAATAATGTTAGAGAGATTATGTGTATATAGAAATTGGTAATACTTCACCTCACTTGAGCATTTATGGGATGATAAGGGCTTGGGGCACTGGTATGTCATGATAATGATTCATCTTATTATGGTGATGATTCTCTATCGCAACACATATCATTACCTAAAATCATGACCATAGGATTGTTTTTGATAAAGATAAGCAGAAAAAACTAGGGTGTCGATCCCATTACAAAATAGCCCAGCGGGCACACAAAAGAGTCACCAAAGACTAGACCAAAAACACTAGACCAATAGAAACAACAGACCAACTAAGACAACAAAATGATAACCAATGGACATAGCACAAACCACCTAAAAATAGCAGAGAACAAAACATACAAGACTAGTTGAACAATTGACCCTAGTCTTCCATCAGGAAGTGGTACATTTCTTCATAGTCTTTTAGCTTCTTTTTATCAATGCTATTTTTGTTCAATTCCAAGTCCTACAAAACAACTAGGGTGGTTGCCGAGCGGTGCATCACTTTTGAAGTAAATCAATTGAGAATTTTGAAGCTTTTCTCCAACTCAGTGATTCTGGCATTCATAGCCTCCATCGTAGACACCTCCTTGGAATTGGTTTACCCTTCCTTGTTGACCGAGGCATCCTCCATCTGCTTGGTTGATGTCTCAATCTCTGAATTAGGTAAGTTCATCTCTAGGATAAGTTTGGGACCTTCTACATCCATCACACCACCAAAATCTGAACCAGAAGTTGCGTCCTCCTTCTCAGCTTTTTCCTAGCTGTCAATGGTTTCCTCCTTATTTGACTCACTGGAGGCTACGAACTCCTTAAGGGAGGGAGTGGGATTTGCAGCGAGTCTACTGGACCTCTTGGTTATGGGCATTCACATCTTTCCCTGGGGAGTAGTCTTCCCCTCATCTTGAGTATCATCACTATCTTCATCATCACCCTCGAAACCTCCACCACCTTACCTTTCTCCAAATTGGGCCCCTCTTTCCTGAGTAACTCAGGTACATTCACAAATTTGCAAGTGTTCTCCCTACCATCCTTGGCCCTCTTCTGATTATTGTCACCCTTGTCATCAATGATGACAAGCTTCCTCTTAGAAGACTTCTTACTCGGGTTGGGATTGTCAATTTTTCGAGCAATGTTGGCCTCTGCTTGGCTGAGGGGGAGTAGCCAATTTGGGGGTTTTCGCTGAGCAGGGTTTTTTCTTGGGGGTTAAAACCCTAGGGTCAAAGGGACTTTCCAATGGCTTCTTAGGAATGAGTTCTCTTATCACCACCCCTTTACTCTAGTTACCTTTGGTATGCTTAGGAGCACTAGCAGGAGGACTATTAATCAGGCTAGTCGTAATCTACTTAGGGGGACATAAAGCCAAATGAAAGTTGTATAAGTGGAAGATCAGGCCTTGGTGTAGAGGAATCATTAGCTTATCAGGGTTATGGGTATGCAAGTCTGTAACAGCCTTGACCAAAGTCTAAAGGGACGAGAGAAGGTAAAAGGGGATGCTAATCAATTGGTTCCTTCTAAAACAATTGAGGAGCACAAAATGGTAATGATAGAAATATCTAAATCTACCTTCCAAAGTAAAATACTTCATCACCATATAACATACCTCATCCCATGGTTTGGGGATCCTTTCGTAGTCAAAACTACCTTGCAGGTTGTAGAGCTCCTCGCCCTCTTTCAGGAATAAGGTCATGTTCTCTGGGTCAGAGATTTTACTGTCATTTTTGTTTCATACTATTGATGGACATGCCCATGGAGAGGCCTATGAACTCCTCTAAAATCTCAAACCCAACTCCCCCTATCTAGACCCTTCTGTTGTTCCATGAAACCGCACATTGTCTCGACAAGTTCTCATCATGCCCCTGCAAACGTTCCATATAGGAAGCAACTCCACCTTCATAGTAGATATGCCACAATGTCTCATTTTTCTTAAGTTCTTTGCATGAGATTGGTTTAATTCTTGTTCTCTCGCTCCCCCCATAGTAGCAAAAACTTGAATCTTAGCAATGAGTAGAATAATAAGAGCAAGACTGTGAACTATGGGACACTGTAAAAGTTGGTTCTTGTTTTTGATTGATAAACAACTATGCAATTCTTGAAATCGACAAACTTCTTTGTCATCTTGCTATCTCATGATATCACCATGCAATAAGTTCACCATACATGAACTTAATTCTATGTACCAGTTATGATGGGTGATATCAATAAAATCATTAATATAAGTCTTTCTCGGGGCTAAAAATCTTCACCCCGTCATCTTCCTCTCCATGTGAATGGCCAAGTGATTATAAGTCTGAGTCAGCCTCTTAGACATGTTGACTGATCTCCTAGTATACCCTTATGGCACCAAAAATGTGCATATCTGGGGTTTGAATTCAAATTCTCAATCCCGTGATACATGACAAACAGTAAATAGGGTTATTACAGCTCCTTAAGTAGGAGAATTTGTACATGCTTTGGGATGCTATCCATGCTCCTTCAGCACCTCCAGTTAGTGAGGTTTTGACCAAGGTTAGCCATATTGTCTGCCACCTTATTGCCCTCTCTATAGGTGTGGGTGATTCCTTTTTCTCTGAAGCCAGCCAAGAGGCCTTTTATGTCCCCAGTGATTTCTTTAAGCTTCTACCTAGTGTTAGCATTACCTAAGACAACATCAATTATAATTTTTGAGTCTCCTTCAATTTGGATTCTCTTAATTCTCAAGGTCAGGGAAAGTTTAAGCCACCAAATCAAGGCTAATGCCTTAGCCACATTTTTTGCCTGATTGTCAAGGCCTCCTACATAAGCTGCAATCATTTGACTATTGCCACTTTTGATGATTCCCCCCACTAGCCATACCTGAGCTGCTCTTTGCTGCACCATCAAAATTCAACTTAACCCAATCTTGAGGGGGTGGTTTCCAAATAGTGTTCTAGAAGGCAATCCTTTTGGATTTATCAAAAGTGGAGATGTCTGAGGATATTCCCCAACTTTTAGCTAATTATAGCTCTAAGGGGGTGGGGGGTTTTTTTAGCAGTGTTCAACCTACTATTAGAGGTGTTTTTAGACACTAGTTTGAGGAAAGAGAAAAATACCTCCTTAGGGCTTCTAAGAGAATCTCTAAAGATTCTATTGTTCCTCTCCTTCTAGATGCTCCACCCTAAGTGGCAAGGGATCTGTCTCTAGAGCTCCCTAATTCTCGGATGGCTGAAGGAGCCTACCCAATTCCCCACAAATTCAATAATACTTTTGTTCATGACCTAGTTTAGGCCTAGCTTATACAATATCATACCCCATATATCTTAAGTATAAGATTCATAGTGGAGTATCAAATGGGATATGGATTCTTCATCTTTGTGATAGAGCAAACATCTGTTGGGCAGATGAAAGCCCCTTTTCTTAAGGTTATCTAAGGTCAAGATTTTGTAGTGGACTGTATACCACTAGAAGTTGATTTTGGGGGTCAAGTGGCTGTTCCAGATAGATTGCTAGACCCTTTTGTATTGACCACTATTAGACAACAGGTTGTAAGCAGTCTTTATAGAGAAGAGCCCTCGATTATCTTGAGCCCATAACATTTCATCCTATCTAGGAAAGATGGGGATTCTGAAGTTGTTTAGACTTAGTTGTAAGGAGATGACAATCTAATCTAGGTTATTGTTGTCTAGCTATCAAGCAACAATGTTTTTCCACTGTCTCCTCTCCTAAAAATGATCAACATAGTTAATCACCTTTTCACCAAAGCACCTTCTCACTCTACAAATTAGACTGTCATTTCCCTAATTTATAAGAGGTTTGTCTTGCAGCTAGGTATCCTTCCAGAATCTGATCTTGTCTCCATTGACAAACTTCCATTTCAACCCTTGAGAAAGGAGATTTCTAGCTTTTAACATTTTGTTCCAGATTATGGACCCTTTGGGGAGGCCTTCTTGATCAAGAAAACCAACTCTCTCCTCATTGTGCAGATATTTGACTCTCATAATAACTCCCTAGTCTTTCTCTTCCTTCATGAAGCACCAACCAACCTTAGCCAGTAGGGCTTTGCTCATCAACTAAATCTTTCTAATGCCTATTTCTCCCTAAGATTTGGGAAGATAGACTTTGTCTCAACCGATGAGAGAAATCCTCTTCTTCTCTTCAACCCCCATCCAAAGGAAAGTTCTATGGATTTTCTCAAATCTATTAGCAATGTATCTAGGCATTTTAATCAAGGTGAGAAAGTAGGTGGGAATACCTTGTAGAGAAGCCTTCAGGAGCTGGTACTTATTGGCTTGACTTAGTAACTTTCCCTTCCATTCTTCCAACTTCTTTTGGATTCTCTCAAGAATAGAATTCTAGTAAAAGGGGGTCACTTCCTTGATAGTGAGGGGGAGGCCAAGATAGGTAGAAGGTAAGGCAACCTCATTACAATTAAGAATGGTTTTAATCTTCTACTGTAGGTCCAGGTTAGTGTTGAATAAAAAATGTTTCTCTTATCATAATTGATACATTGCCCTGAGGCCATGGCATAGAAGTTAAGTAATTGTTTCCACTTTTTGGCTTCCACCACGGAGGCAACTCCAAACAACACCATATCATCCACAAATTGCTAGATAGCTGAAGGGTCCACTATAGAAGTAGCTCTAACTCCTTTTAGGTCCTAGCTTCTCAAAAGGTTCAAGATGTTCTTCCCTAGCACCTCTACCATGAGAATGAAAAAGTAGGGGGATAAAGGATCCCCCTGTCTAATCCCTTTTCTAGGGTTAAAAAACCCTCATGGGATACCATTAACCAACACCAAATACTTAAAAGTGGTCACACTTTCTTTTATAAGTTTGATGATGTTGTCCTGGAACCCAAAATTCCTTAGAACTTTGAACATGAAATCCTAAGATATTCTAACATAGGCTTTGGAGATATCCAGTTTAAAAGCCATACTCAGGATATTACTTCTGTCCATCGAGTCGATTAGCTCATGGGTAGAGATGGCTGCATCAACAATCTGTCTTCCAAGGACAAAACCCTTTTAACAACTAGTAATGAGGCCATCTAGGAGGGGTTGTAATTTGAACACCATATTCTTCGATATGATCTTATAGATGGTATTGCATAGGATGATGGGGCAATAATCAACCATAGTCTTAGGATTCTGTTTCTTGGGGACTAGGGTAATAAAAGTATTGTTGATCTATTTGAGGATCTTACCCATTCTGAAGAAGTCTCTGACACCAGTCGTGACATCAAACCCTACAATGTCCCAAAAATTTTAGAAGAAGGTAGGAGGAAAACCATTAGGGCTGGGGGCTTTGAATACTCTTGTGGAGAAGACAACAACCCTGAACTCTTCTTTAGTAATCAGCTTCAATAAGGAACAATTGTCCTCATCAGTGAACAGATTTGGGATACTGTCCAACATCTTAACCATATCTGGGTGAGAATCATCAATCTATTTGGAGAGGAAGATTTTGAAGTAATTTGAAGCAAGCTAACCTATCTCCTCTTTTGAGTTGGCCCCTCTATTGTTCTCATCTAGGAGCTTAGTAATCTCGTTCCTTCTCTTATGCCTTATAGTCAATTAGTGGAAGAAGGAAGTATTCCTATCTCCCTTAGTCAGCCATTGGACCTTGGATTTTTGCTTCTAGAATATTTCTTCCCTTTTCATCAACTCCCTCCATTCTATGAGTAGAGAATTTTCCCGATGGAAATTGGAATACTTCTGTTGTGCCACTTAGCCAGACATTTATTACCCCTACCACTTCTGTTGTGCTTACATCAACCTTTGCCACAACTACCAGTTCACAGGCCATTTCATTACAATTATTTTCTCCATCCATGACTAAAAGAAACCCTCCTCAAGTTTCTCCTAGCTAGCAATTATTGGCTATTCCCTATGGCCTGCCTCAAGGTCACCGCTTTGCTGGAGGTTACATTGCATCCCCTGCTACATTCCAAGCTCAAGTAGACACAACAAAAAAGGGCTAGAGAGGCTAGAATGGACAAAAATAGGAAAAAAGAAAACAAGAGCCCTATTGTGGCACACATGAGGTCACTTTATGACCCCATTCAACAATCATTAACAGTTACACATTTGTCTCCAAATGTGGTGAAACCTAATGAACAAATACAACCCCAGAATTATGCTATGAATGTCGTGGCTATGGATATGTCTCTTTTTAGGCCATAGGAAAGGGTTGAGCTACTAAATGAAACTACATCTGCTATAGCAACTAAATATTTGAAAGTGTCCAAGAAGTTGCAGAAATCAGAAAATGATTTGGCTCAAGAGAAAGTGAATAGTAGCAACCTTGCTGGGGAGATTCAATCTAAGAAGAATAAGATTGATAATATGAACAAATAGTTGCAAAATACTATTTCTTTGCAGATACATCAGGCTGTACAGGCCTAGAATGCTTCTTTTAAGTTTGAGCTTGTTAGATTTAGGGAAGACAACTGAGAGGGGGGTGAATCAGTTGTCCAAAAATTTCTTCCAATTAAACACTTAAATCCACTTTGTAATTTAGTAGCATAATGATAAATCAATCATGAAAACATAATGCATTAAATCAAGAGCAGAAACACATTAACACACAGGACACCAAGATTTTGATGTGGAAAACCTGGTTAAGGGAAAACCCACGGGGTGATTAACCCAAGATTGTATTCTCTGTTAGAAGAATAGAAAGAACAAAATGGCACATGCCAATTAGGGCTCACTACCTGAGCACACTGCTCACAAGAGGCCCACTACCTACAAGAAACACACTGTCTACAAAATAATAAGTATTACATACATGAACTGGAGAATAGCATCTTCACCATGCTTGAATCAGTTCCATTTAGGTCCAATACTTCTTCTCTTCCTTCGGCTCTCCTCCTCGCTACCACACTCACATCTCCACAAGACACACTTTGAAATGACTTTACAATCCCTTATTTATACAAGTCATCGACTTACGAATAATCATCTAAGTCGGCAAACATCTACAAGAACATCCGTAGGATGTGTAACTCATCCGGTCGACTAGTCTCTGGAAGAACACCATCAACTAGAAGTTATTCTTCAATTGTGAGCTCAAACTCTAATGCAGACCATCAACACAAACAAGACACGATCCAAAGACCTCCACAAGCTTGCCTGAATCACCAAGAACATCCACACTACATCTGCTTGCTGAAATCCTTCTCTCCTTCATCTGGAACCTCAAGAACACAGTCTGTCATTACTATCACAAAGGAATAGATGCTTGTGGACCTCCAAACCAAAAAACCAATTGAGTTGATACTTCACAAGGACTTCCTAAATACTCCACCAAATCCACAGAACATGATAATGCATTTCCGGATCTCACCGGACCTGTTTGTGTCACTCTATCACCTCTAAACACCTACCGAAACTAGTTTTACTTGAGTGGCCACAACTTCTTTAGATATTCATGTGGACCTATGAAATATTTATTGGATCACCTTAAGACACATATCTACAAACTCTTCAAACCGCATCCTCTTATCCTCATCTTATCTTGGATTTTTTTAACTTACTGTCTTCACTGTTCTTCATTGTTCCTGATGTGACCAATTTTCTCAATATCCTCAGCAAACAATTCATCCAATCCTTATCTTTAATGAAATAGGAGTATGTTGACATCAATGACAACACCGGTTAGGCCAATACTTGCAACAATCTCCCCCTTGTCATTGATGGCAACATATGATGTGAAAAATTGTTTTAAGCATCAAGACAAAAACTTCTCCTTACTATCACAACTCCCCCTATCAGAAAAAATCATTCACATGTCTTCTCTTCCTTTCCTACTCCCCCTTTGATTAGAAACCACTTGTTTTTCACATGTCTTCTCTCCCCCTTTGACATCAATGGCAAAGGGCTCATACTTACAACTCCAACACTTTAGAATCATATCAGCTGCTCCCCCTGAGTGGCAGCTCCCCATCATCAATCCGGATCACAAGATATGACTGTGATATCTACCAGACTGATGCACTCCAGTGCACCTTAGTTCATCACTGGAGGGGCAATAACCCTAACTTCTCCCTGAGATACTCAAAAGAGTCCTTAGGTAGAGGTTTAGTAAAGATGTTTGCAACCTGATCCTTAGAAGGCACAAACTCCAATCTAACTTCATTCTTGTTCACTTGCTCTCTCAAAAAGTGAAACTTGATGGATATATGTTTAGTCTTTGAATGCAACACCGGATTCTTAGATATGTTTATTGCACTTGAATTATCAGTGAAGATTGTGATAGGCTCCTCATACTCCACTCTTATGTCTCTTAGCTTTTGCTTCATCCATAAAACTTGAGCTCAACTACCTGCTGCTGCAATATATTCTACTTCTGCAGTGGACAGAGATATTGCCTCTTATTTCTTGCTTAGCCAAGAAACCAATCTCTTCCCCAAAAAGAGTGCTCCACCACTGGTAATCTTTTGGTCATCCACATCTCCTGCCCAATCTGCATCTGTATATGCATGAATAGAGAAATCATGATCTCTGGGATACCACAATCCATACTCAACTATCCCTTTTAGATATCTAAAAATCCTCTTGATTGCCATGACATGAGATTCTCTAGGATCAGCTTGCAATCTAGCAACAAGACTCACAACATTCATAATGTCAGGTCTAGTGTGAGTGAGATACAACAATCCTCCAATCATTGACCTGTACTTTTTCTGATCAGGCTTAGGAGAGTCATCATCTTTGCCCAATTTACATCTGGTTGCCATGGGAGTATTCATTGGTTTTTAGTCTTCCATCCCAAATTTCTTCAACAATTCTTTCACATATTTGGTCTGAGAAATGAAGATTCCTTTCTTTGTTTGAGTGATTTGTAGACCCAAGAAGAAATTCATTTCCCCAAGCATGGACATCTCAAATTCACTTTTCATTTGATTTGCAAAATCTTTACACATACTATCTCTTCCTCCAAAAATGATATCATCAACAAACACTTCAACAATCAAGATGTTTTAATGATCAATTTTGAAATACAAATTACTGTCAGTAGTACCTTTGTTGAAACCAATCTTCAAAAGATGCTTATCCAATCTTTCATACCAGGCTCTTGGGGCTTGCTTTAGTCCATACAATACTTTCTTTAACTTGCAGATGATATCACCATGATCAGACCATTGAAATCCATCCGGTTGCTCAATGTATACTTCTTCTTCCAAGTCACCATTCAGGAAGGAAGACTTGACATCCATCTGATATACTTTGAAGTCCTTGAAGGCAGCAAAAGAAAGAAATAATTTGATTGCTTCAATTCTTGCCACCAGAGAAAAAGTTTCTTCAAAATCAACTCCTTCTATTTGAGAGTAACCCTTACAGACCAATCTGGCTTTATTTCTGATTACTTCACCAACTTCATTAAGCTTGTTCTGGAAGACCCATTTTGTTCCAATCACATTCTTGTTTCTAGGTCTGGGAACAAGATCCCAAGGGTGATTTTTCTCAATTTGCATCAGCTCTTCCTCCATTGCTTTTGTCCAGTTTTCATCATTGCAAGCTTCATTCACTATCTTAGGTTCAATCTTTGAAATCAGACAATACTCATTTGAATCTTGAGGAATTCTCCTTCTTGTTTGTACACCTTTGCTTTTATCACCTATGATCTGATCTTTAGAGTGGTTCAGTCTTACATACTTGGGAACTTTAGGAGTTTCTTGCACTTCTGATTCTTGATCAGGCTCATTAAAACTCATCTCTTCTTCCTGATTTACCTAGTCAGTTTGATTCTGAATTTCAGAAGGGGCTTGGTCTACTCGGGCGACCTCCTGAAATGACATCTATCACAACCCGCATTACTCATAAAATGAGACACAATAAATAATGGGACCCACAACCTCGGCGCTCACTACCCTTAAAGGGATAAAACTGGGATAGATTGCAGCCTCCATGCACACACCAGATAACACATGGTGACTTCCGCAACACTGGTTGAAACTAATAAAACTTTGAAAGGTCACCATGAAAGCTGACACTTGTCGAAACCCTTTAAGGGTAGTGAGCACCGAGGTTGTGGGTCCCATTATTTATTGTGTCTCATTTTATGAGTAATGCAGGTTGTGATAGATGTCATTTTAGGAGGTCGCCCGAGTAGCCCAAGCCCCTTCTAAAATTTAGAATCAAACTGACTAGGTAAATCAGGAAGAAGAGATGAGTTTTAATGAGCTTGATCAAGAATCAGAAGTGCAAGAAACTCCCAAAGTTCCCAGGTATGTAAGACTAAACCACTTTGAAGATCAGATCATAGGTGATAAAAGCAAAGATGTACAAACAAGAAGGAGAATTCCTCAAGATTCAGATGAGTATTGTCTGATTTCAAAGATTGATCCTAAGATAGTGAATGAAGTTTGCAATGATGGAAACTAGACAAAAGCAATGGAGGAAGAGCTGATGCAATTGAGAAAAATCACCCTTGGGATCATGTTCCTAGACCTAGAAACAAGAATGTGATTGGAACAAAATGGGTCTTCCAGAAAAAGATTAATGAAGTTGGTGAAGTAATCGGAAATAAAGCTAGATTTGTCTGTAAGGGTTACTCTCAAATAGAAGGAGTTGATTTTGAAGAAACTTTTGCTCTGGTGGCAAGAATTGAAGCAGTCAGATTATTTCTTGCTTTTGCTACCTTCAAGGACTTCAAAGTATATCAGATGGATGTCAAGTCTTCCTTCCTGAATGGTGACTTGGAAGAAGTATACATTGAGCAACAGAATGGATTTCAATTGTTTGATCATGGTGATATGGTCTGCAAGTTAAAGAAAGTACTGTATGGACTAAAGCAAGCCCCAAGAGCCTGGTATGAAAGATTAGATAAGCATCTTTTGAAGATTGGTTTCAACAAAGGTACTACTGACAGTAATTTTTATTTCAAAATTGATCATGAAAACATCTTGACTGTTGAAGTGTTTGTTAATAATATCATTTTTGGAGGAAGAGATAGTATGTGTAAAGATTTTGCAAATCAAATGAAAACTGAATTCGAGATGTCCATGCTTGGGGAAATAAATTTCTTCTTAGGTCTACAAATCACTCAAATAAAGAAATGAATCTTCATTTCTTAGACCAAATATGTGAAAGAATTGTTGAAGAAATTTGGGATGGAAGACTCAAAACCAATGAATACTCCCATGGCAACCAGATGTAAATTGGGCAAAGATGATGACTCTCCTAAGCCTGATCAGAAAAAGTACAGGTCAATGATTGGAGGATTGTTGTATCTCACTCACACTAGACCTGACATTATGAATGTTGTGAGTCTTGTTGCTAGATTTCAAGCTGATCCTAGAGAATCTCATGTCATGGAAATCAAGAGGATTTTTAGATATCTAAAAGGGATAGTTGAGTATGGATTGTGGTATCCTAGAGATCATGATTTCTCTCTTCATGCATATATAGATGCGGATTGGGCAGGAGATGTGGATGACCGAAAGATTACCAGTGGTGGAGCATTATTTTTGGGGAAGAGATTGGTTTCTTGGCTAAGAAAGAAACAAGAGGCAATATATCTATCCACTGCAGAAGTAGAATATATTGCAGCAGCAAGTAGTTAAACTCAAGTTTTATGGATGAAGCAAATGCTAAGAGACATAAGAGTGGAGTATAAGGAGCCTATCACAATCTTCTGTGATAATTCAAGTGCAATAAACATATCTAAGAATCCGGTTTTGCATTCAAAGACTAAACATATATCCATCAAGTTTCACTTTTTGAGAGAGCAAGTGAACAAGAATGAAGTTAGATTGGAGTTTGTGCCTTCCAAGGATTAGGTTGCAGACATCTTTACTAAACCTCTACCTAAGGACTCTTTTGAGTATCTCAGGGAGAAGTTAGGGTTATTGCCCCTCCAGTGATGAACTAAGGTGCATTGGAGTGCATCAGTCTGGTAGATATCACAGTCATATCTTGTGATCCGGATTGATGATGGGGAGCTACCACTCAAGGGGAGTAGTTGGTATGATTCTGAAGTGTTGGAGTTGTAAGTATGAGGCCTTTGCCATTGATGTCAAAGGGGGAGAGAAGACATGTGAAAAACAAGTGGTTTCTGATCAAAGGGGGAGTAGGAAAGGAAGAGAAGACATGTGAATGGTTTTTTCTAATAGGGGGAGTTGTGACAGTAAGGAGAAGTTTTTGTCTTGATGCTTAAAACAATTTTTCACATCATATGTTGCCATCAATGACAAAGGGGGAGATTGTTGCAAGTATTGGCCTAACCAGTGTTGTCATTGATGTCAACTTACTCCTATTTCATTAATGATAAGGATTGGATGAACTGTTTGCTGAGGATATTGAGAAAATTGGTCACATCAGGAACAATGAAGAACAGTGAAGACAGTAAGGTAAAAAATCCAAGATAAGATGAGGATAAGAGGATGCAATTCAAAGGGTTTGTAGATATGTGTCTTAAGGTGATCCAATAAAGATTTCATAGGTCCACATGAATATCTGAAAAAGTTGTGGCCGCTCAAGTAAAACTGGTTCTGGTAGGTGTTTAGAGGTGATAGAGTGACACAGATAGGTCTGGTGATATCCAGAAATGCATTATCCTGTTCTGTAGATTTGGTGGAGTATTTAGGAAGTCCTTGTGAAGTATCAACTCGATTGGTTTTTGGTTTGGAGGTCCACAAGCATCTATTCCTTTGTGACAGTAATGACAGACTATGTTCTTGAGGTTTCGGATGAAGGAGAGAAGGATTTCAGCAAGCAGATGTAGTGTGGATGTTCTTGGTGATTCAGGCAAACTTGTGGAGGTCTTTGGATCGTGTCTTGTTTGTGTTGATGGTCCACATTGGAGTTTGAGCTCGCAATTCAAGAATAACTTCTGGTTGATGGTGTTCTTCTAGAGACTGGTTGACTGGATGAGTTACACATCCTGCAGATGTTCTTGTAGATATTTGCCGACTTAGATGATTATTCGTAAGTTGATGACTTGTATAAATAAGGGATTGTAAAGTCATTTCAAAGTGTGTCTTGTGGAGATGTGAGTGTGGTAGCGAGGAGGAGAGCGGAAGGCAGAGAAGAAGTATTGGACTTAAATGGAACTAATTCAAGCATGGTGAAGATGCTATTCTCCAGTTCATGTATGTAATACTTATTATTTTGTAGACAATGTGTCTCTTGTAGGCAGTGGGCCTCTTGTGAGCAGTGTGCTCGGGTAGTGAGCCCTAATTGGCATGTGCCATTTTGTTCTTTCTATTCTTCTAACAGAGAATACAATCTTGGGTTAATCACACCGTGGTTTTTCCCTTAACCAGGTTTTCCATGTCAAAATCTTGGTGTCCTGTGTGTTAATGTGTTTCTGCTCTTGATTTAATGCATTATGTTTTCATGATTGATTTATCATTATGCTACTGAATTAC
This sequence comes from Cunninghamia lanceolata, assembly GCA_027924645.1. Lineage (NCBI taxonomy): Eukaryota > Viridiplantae > Streptophyta > Pinopsida > Cupressales > Cupressaceae > Cunninghamia > Cunninghamia lanceolata. The sequence continues at coordinate 7,181,509 of BSBN01000739.1, forward strand.
AAAGTGGATTTAAGTGTTTAATTGGAAGAAATTTTTGGACAACTAATTCACCCCCCCGTCTCAATTGTCTTCCCTAAATCTAACAAGCTCAAACTTAAAAGAAGCATTCTGGGCCTGTATAGCCTGATGTATCTGCAAAGAAATAGTATTTTGTAACTATTTGTTCAGATTATCAATCTCATTCTTCTTAGATTGAATCTCCCCAGCAAGGTTGCTACTATTCACTTTCTCTTGAGCCAAATCATTTTCTAATTTCTGTAGCTTCCTGGACACTTTCAAATAATTAGTTTCTATAGCAGATGCAGTTTCATTTAGTAGCTCAACCCTTTCTTGTGGCATAAAAAGAGACATATCCATAGACACGACATTCATAGCATAATCCTGGGGCTGTATTTGTTCATTAGGTTTCACCACATTTAGAGACAAATGTGTAACTATTAATGATTGTTGAATGGGGTCATAAAGTGACCTCATGTTTGCCACAACAGGGCTCTTGTTTTCTTTTTTCCTATTTTTGTCCATTCTAGCCTCTCTAGCCCTTTTTTGTTGTGTCTACTTGAGCTTGGAATGTAGTAGGGGATGCAATGTAACCTCCAGCAAAGTGGTGACCTTGAGGCAGGCCATAGGGAATAGCCAATAATTGCTAGCTAGGAGAAACTTGAGGAGGGGTTCTTTTAGGCACGGATGGAGAAAATAATTGTAATAAAATGGCCTATGAATTGGCAGTTGTGGCAAGGGTTGATGTAAGCACAACAGAAGTGGTAGGGGTAATAAATGTCTGGCTAATTGGGATTTATTCTCTCTCCCTCATCTATTTTGTTTTGAATATCCATCAGGCTAGCTGACATGTGTTTCTTTTGAATCAAAACATTACCAAAGTAGAATTTGTTCCAGCCTTTGACTTTCTATTTGACATGCAAGAGTTTTTGGGCTATCCTGGACATAGGGGAACCTTGGATCATGATGCTCCACCAACTAGTAATGCAATCCTTGAAGTCTAGGTGTGAAGCCCACATTATCTCATATCTGAAAGGGAAAGGGCCTTTCAGAGTTCCTTCCCACTAGGAGAATAATAGAGGATTGTGATCTGAAATAGTTTGAGGTAGAGATGTTAATTTAGATTGTTGAATGATGTCCCAATTGGAAGATATCAAAAACCTATCAAGCTTCACCTGAATCAGTTGGTCTCCTCTCCTCCTATTGGTCCAGGTGTAGAGATGATCATTAAATCTATGTCCATTAGGCCAGTAAGATTGAGAAAGTCAGCAAGGTTGGCCATGTTGTTAGAAGAGTCCATAATGCCCCCAGATTTTTCTGAGGGGAACAGGGGAGTATTGAAATCCCTAGCCAGGATCCATTTGGCTCCATTTTCAATAGTCAACCTAGGGGCTAGCTATCCCCAAAGCTCCTTCCAAGCATTCCTAGAATTGGGTGCATAAATGCTTATAAGTCTCTAAACTTTTTTTATAAGGGTAAACTTCACTTCCAGGCTATTTCTACTATGGGAGCAATACATACCAGTGAGATAGTGTTTGTTCCACATAGTAACTAGACCTCTTGAGGTTCCAAAGGATGGGATGATGAATTAATCTGCAGTGGGCCATAACTTAATGGCAATTTCTTTAAAGCTTTCCTCTAACATTTTGACTTCTTAGGGGAGGAGAATATCAGTCTTGTTTTCATAGATGCATTTTTTGACCAAAAATTGCTTTTGAGGACTATTCAGTCCCCTTATATTCTATGAGAGATCTTCATTTACAACCTCTCCTAGAGTGAGTAATTAGGGTCCTTTATTGCTTCCCTCTACTTGGTTTCCCTTTGTGAACGTCTTCCAGATTTTCCATCGATTCCCACATTTATTTATTTTTTCATGTGGCCTTTACCTTTTCTCTTGGGTGTAACCCATCCCTCCTGGTTACTCCACATGGTACTTGGTCCTACCCCAGGGGTTAATTCTCTTGGTGAAGACAACCCCACACATTTCCCCTCCCTTTCTTCTCTTATAGTAGTAGGAGAAGTCTAAGGGAAAGACTTATTTTTAGGTGTTTGTCTTTGCTCATCCACAGCAGCTTCCACCTTCTATGGGTTATTTATTTTAGGGAAGTGATCTTGAATCTCTCCCTCTTTTTTATCTTCTTTTTGTTGGCAAGAGACACTATATGGATTCATGAATGTTGTCATTGATGGCAACAAAAGTTATCCCACACATCCACAAGACATGATGAGTCTCTACCAGAAGTCAGATTGAAGAAGTGTCATAATCTGGTAAGCAAGAACAGAGCAGTCAGCAAGGTCCGACAGTCAGGTCTAGATCTATCAGAGGAAGCATTTCAGTAAAGTGTGGATTTGGTGAAGTCAAGATGAGTACCTTGACTAATAGATTCCAAGGATTTAGCCTCCGATGATGGAAGGGTGAAGAGATATGAACACTTGAGTGTTGGGTTCCTGTTTGACAGAGTAGACAGAGGAAGAACTATACTGCCAGAGTGTCAGACTAAAATCTGGAAGAGATATTGCCAATGACTAAGTTCATGATTGGCCAACATGATTGAAGACTTCTATAAGCATATTCTTGATCCGTATTTACTTAGTATGCAAGAATTTAGCCGACAGACCAGAGTTTGAGATAATATTGACTATTCTGGATGTCGATTAGAAAAGTGTTGAAATCACTTGTGCGGATATATATACAAGATGGATTTAGATGTGAAGGCGATTGTGTGGATGTATTGAAGTGTGAATAAAAGAAGAATAGTATAAAAGGTAGAAAAATAGGTTCAGAATGTAAGAGGAGAGTAGCACTTAAGAAGAGCAAGAATGAAGTGTAGCAGATCAGTCTATTGAGCTTAACCAGAACTGAACTTCAGCATGTGTGGATGCTTCTCATCAGTTCAAGTTTTCTTCGTGTATACAGTAAGTCTTTTGTAGGTAGTGAGCCTCTTGTGAGTAGTGTGCTCGGGCAGTGAGCCCTAATTGGCAAGTGCCATTTTATATCTTCTATTCTTCTAACAGAGAATAATATGTTGGGTTAATCACCCTGTGGTTTTTACCTTAACAGGGTTTCCACATCAAAATCATTGTGTCATGTGTATTGGTGTTATTTCCATTTCATGATTATGCTTGCTTATTTGATCGGATGTTGCATTAACTGTTAAGAAAGCACAGAAAGTTAAGTTATTAGGATAACTGATTCACCCCCCCTCTCAGTTATCAACAATTGGTATCAGAGCCAAGTTCCTCCTAACAGAGCCTAACAACTTGAGGAAGATCTGGGAATTCAAATGGATGTATATGGTATAAGGGAGAAACTCAAGTCTACCCTTGATGATCTTGAGCAGTCAAACTCTGAAGTCAATGAATTGAAGGAAAGACTCAAATAGGCTGATGATTTCATAAAAGAACTAAAAGAGAAATTGAGTCTCTCTATGAAAAAGAGAAAGGAGCTACTTCAGCAATTGGCAAGTCAAGGTGAAGCCAATGACACAAATGGAGATCTGAAAGAGAAAACCAAGTTATGTGAAAAGTTATCAAAAGAAATCATCATGGTAAGACATGAAATCGAATTAGGAGTTATGAAGTTCACCCAAGAAATTGAAGAAAGAATAAAATTTGAAGATGATCTAAGACAATCTCTCAAGGAAAAATCAGAAGATTGCCACAAGATGGATAGAATAATCAGACATCTTGAATCTGATCTTGAAGATGCTAAAGATAATGAAGAAAAACTTGAGGATCAAATTGTCTCTCTTAAAAGGGATCTTCAAACAACAAATGAATACAAAGAGAAATTCAAGATAAGCTCTGCTCAACTTGAAGTTCTTCTTGAAAGCCAAAAGAGGGTAGATGACAAGTGTGGCCTAGGGTATGAAAAAGGTGAAAGCTCTGAATCTGGTCAGAAGAATTTTGGATTAGCAAATCTAAGGAACATGCCTAGAAGACCTCCGGTAAGGCAGCCTAATGCTCAAAGATATCCATCCTTCAATGGATACTGCCACAACTACAATAAATTTGGTCATAAAGCTAATCAGTGCAGAAAGAGAATGAATCAGACTAATACATCCTTCTCCAAACAATGTTTCAATTGCAAAAGGTATGGTCACAAATCTCATGAATGTAGAAATATGCAAATGAACAATTCATTCAATGGTAGATGCTTTACATGCAATAGAATGGGTCATATGGCTAATCAATGCAGATCAAGAGGATATTAATAAAATATGCAAAGAAATGTTGTTTGCCAAATTTACAACAGATCCAGTCATATTACAAAATTCTGTAGAAGCAAAAATCAGGAACAAAGAGGTCCGGTATGGCATAATTAGAATCAAGATAAGGGAAAATAAAAAGTGAATGCGGATGAAGTTCAAAGTGAGATGAACAAGATTTGGGTGAAGAAAAGTACAGAGAATGTAGAGGATGGATCCGCACCAGACTTTGGTGCTGATATTCCTTCCAAAAATTAAAAAGTGAGCTCTGGCTTAGGGGGAGACACAAAGAAAACCTTGTTCCCCCAGCTAGGCAATTGGTGCTAGAACTAGCACAAGGAGAGTTGCAGATTAAAGGGTTCATAAGAGAAACATCTAAATAAACTATGGTTAAGATTTGGAAGATCCACAAGATGTTTAGATCAAGATTGATCCAGTTCTTCAAGTCATCTGAATAAGGCAAAACTAGAATGACTTAGGTCGAGCATTTATTGCAAATTGATATTAGGGTTTGTGGAGCAATATAAGGGTTTTCTCATTAAGCATTTGTTCATTCTGCATTCAAGAAGAAATGAAAAGAAGCTCTGCAACAAAAATTCCTCAAGCTGATCAAAGATCATCTGCAAAATCCGATTCATCCAGCAATTGATCCGGCTCACTTCGTGTAACCTAGAAGCGTAAAAGGTATTTTCCATTCTTAATATCTCTCTGCAAATCTTTGAAAGATGGCTACTCCAAATGTAGTGAAGATTTCTGATAGGCCTCGCCCTAAATTTAAGAAGCATCCATATAAATCCCTAGAAGTTGATCCCCTAGGCGCTTTGTCAAGCATTCCGCATGGGGTTTTGCATGTAGAAGATGTTAGGGCATATATTCATGCGAGTATTGAAGAATTTGGGGAATCCAAGTTGGTCGATATCTATCACAAGCAATTGACAGATGACTCATTCGAACTCAAAACCCAGTATAAAGCTATTTGGGATAAACATTTTGCACAGTGCATTCATTTCCCCTATTTTCCAGAAGATGAATGGGTCCGGTATATTCTGAGCTGAATGCATGACAACTTCATGTGGTTGAACAGGCCGTTTAAGATCACTAAGGATGCCATTAAGGCTGTAACCAGATTACACTCAACCAGTGAGATGCCCATTCTCAAATCTATCAAAAACCAAATTGTAAGTGAGGCTACCAGATCAAAGTTTGATAAAAGAGCTATGACTATTGAGGATATCACAGATCCAAATATCAAGTTTGCATCAATGATAATTGGATATAATTTATATCACTCCAGCAGGGAGAATTCAGTTTCTGGAACTACTATATATACTGCTTATGAAATGTTGAGGAAGAATGTAGACTATGATCTCTGTGAGCTCCTTCTGAACCAACTATTGGAGAATCTACATAAGATAAAGAAGGATAAGAAGAACTCCTTCAAATACAGTGATTTGATACTCTGTCTATTCTTTTATTACATGAATGATCTTCCCGGATCCAGTGGCTGGGTATGGTAGAATGATAGGCTAGTAGCCATTCAGATCAAAGATTATATACATGGGCTTGGTGATGCCAAGGCACAGAATACAGCTCTCTGGGGATATTTCAAGAATTTTTAGAGCATGATGCAAGATAGAGAGAGAATTCCCCAATCTCTAGTTGAGAAATACAAAGACACAGTATGCTTTATGGTAGAGACTGATCGTTGCCTAATGGATGCAGTGGAACCAAGAACAGCGTGGATCATGCCAATGGGGTATGAGGTGGATAAGAGAATCATAGAGCTACATGTTCAGCACATGCTTAATAAACCAAAGGATCACAAGGCAGAAAGGTTTGGAACCTTTGAAGAATTGAGTGTGAAGATCCATGTTGAGCTAAGGCAACCAAAGATGAAAAGAAAGGTAAGAAAAAGAAGTAAAGGGAAAAGAAGATGACAGCTCTAAGACTGTAGAAGAAAAGAAAACTCTGTCTCTAGCAAGAGACACTGCAGAAATTGTCAAAGATTTCCTAAACAAAGAGACAATGGAAATTGATGAACCAGAACTTCTACTAGGACCATTTGATTTTGATTCTCTTTCCCCAGTACAAACAATGAAGATAGCTTCATTTGCTAATGCAAAGGCAAAAGAAAAACTCCTGAAGTCTCACATGGAAGACTGTGAGCTAATATAAGCTATATCCGGTGTACTTGAAAAGATCATGCCATCCTTTCTGAAGGATTCATCGGCTTCCTCATCAGGTAATCTTAAGTCTCTTGTTAGTTCAGTCAGCACTCATTTTGAGTCTTTAGAGAAATCAGCTAAGGAAAAGGTCTGAAAAGAGTTTTTGGATAAAAGATTCTCTGAAGTACTAAGTTTAATATCAAATGATAGAAGAAATATAGATATAGGGATAAAGAGCTTAGAAAATGCTCTTAAAGATGGTGGGGAAATATATAAAGTTTGTTTATCATGGTCCAAAGCAACAATGGAGATTGAGAAGAAAATGAAAGAATAGGAGATCAAACTAACAAAACTTTCTCAAAATTTTGATCCACTTACCTCATCCATAGTAAATCAAGAATGTCAGACTATTGTAGTCTTGGATGAAATTAAGAAGCTAGAGAAAGAAAAGAAAAAAAGAATCAGCAGGTTAAATGAGACCAGAAGAATAATCATTCCTAAGTTGGAAGCCATGCATAAGGCCCTAAGTGATGCTCAAACCACCGCCAAGACAAATGATCCGACAGAGCTGAAGAAGGAAGAAGCTTTTGCATTCCTGTTGAGTGGTCACATATCAATTTTGGACAGGATGAAGTTGAGCTGGGAAACCGAAGTTGTACAATTGAAAAACACTTTTGCAAACATACTAAAGTATATGTAGAGTACAACCAGATGATATACTTATGTGACTCAGTATAGATTAATTTTTGAAAATTTTGGTGTGCAGACCCTTTGCCATTGATGTCAAAGGGGGAGTGATGAGTAGTGAAAATTGCAGAATCCAGCTAAGGGGGAGCTCCGAAAAATGTACATAGAGACAGAGCATCAGACAAGGGGGAGTATAGTGTGACACTTAGTCATTTTTCACTAAGTGTTGCCATCAATGCCAAAGGGGGAGATTGTTGGCAAGAGACACTATATGGATTCATGAATGTTGTCATTGATGGCAACAAAGGTTATCCCACACATCCACAAGACATGATGAGTCTCTACCAGAAGTCAAATTGAAGAAGTGTCATGATTTGGTAAGCAAGAACAGAGCAGTCAGCAAGGTCCGACAGTCAGGTCCAGATCTATCAGAGGAAGCATTTCAGTAAAGTACGGATTTGATGAAGTCAAGATGAGTACCTTGACTAATAGATTCCAAGGATTTAGCCTCCGATGATGGAAGGGTGAAGAGATATGAACACTTGAGTGTTGGGTTCCTGTTTGACAGAGTAGATAGAGGAAGAACTATACCAGCAGAGTGTCAGACTAAAATCTGGAAGAGATATTGCCAATGACTAAGTTCATGATTGGCCGACATGATTGAAGACTTCTACAAGCATATTCTTGATCCGTAGTTACTTAGTATGCAAGAATTCAGCCGACAGACCAGAGTTTGAGATAATATTGACTATTTTGGATGCTGACTAGAAAAGTGTTGAAATCACTTGTGCGGATATATATACAAGATGGATTTAGATGTGAAGGTGATTGTGTGGATGTATTGAAGTGCGAATAAAAGTAGAATAGTATAAAAGGTAGAAAATAGGTTCAGAATGTAAGAGGACAGCAGCACTTAAGGAGAGCAAGAATGAAGTGTAGCAGATCAGTCTATTGAGCTTAACCAGAACTGAACTTCAGCATGTGTGGATGCTTCTCATCAGTTCAAGTTTTCTTCATGTATACAGTAAGTCTTTTGTAGGCAGTAAGCCTCTTGTGAGCAGTGTGCTCAGGTAGTGAGCCCTAATTGGCAAGTGCCATTTTGTATCTTCTATTCTTCTAATAGAGAATAATATCTTGGGTTAATCACCTTGTGGTTTTTCCCTTAACAGGGTTTCCACGTCAAAATCATTGTGTCATGTGTATTGGTGTTATTTCCATTTCATGATTATGCTTGCTTATTTGATCTGATGTTGCATTAACTATTAAGAAAGCACAAAAAGTTAAATTATTAGGATAACTGATTCACCCCCCCTCTCAGTTATCAACACTTTCCTCGCAAGAGGGTCCTCTGGCTGAGTTTTCAAAAGAGCTTCAACCTGCTAGTCAAGCGCTGGACTAGCCTTCTCTTTAGATCCTTCCAGTTCAATAGGTTTAAGTGGGGATCTTATGATGTTTAGGATATCCTTTTTGAAGGGATAGTCTTCAGTTTCTAAGTCCTCTTCTCTCACTTCCTTAGGTTTAAGTGGTTGGGTTTTTAGGGATTTACATCCAGTGATCAGGTATCCTTTTCTAGAACAATTTTGGCAAAATGCAGTAGCTTTTTCATAAACCAATTGCTACTCCCAGCTTCCATAGTTAGATTTTATGTTAATTGAAGTAGGGAATGTTTTATGAATATCCACATTGACACAAAAATGGGCAAACACTAAACTCAATTTGTTTCTAGTAGTGTTTTCCAGCACTATGAATCTACCAAAGGAATTAGCAATCTAGGTGAAAATGTCCTCATCCCAATACTTCAGTGGCAATTCAGGTAGCATTACCCAAATCAGGGAAGATTTATTTAGTTCCATCACTGAGTCAAATCTAGGTTTCCAACAGCCTAGACATAGGCTATGCTTACCATACAACCAAGGACCTCCAACCAGAACCACAATAAGATCCTCCTTAGCAGTGAACTTGAATATGAAGAGTCCACCTGCCATAGCACTGGTCAATACGCTACCCTTTAGGTGTCATCTACTAGACACCCACCTATAGAGCATGTCTATTTTGGGTCTTAGAGAGTGAAACTTTCAAACCAAAGATAGCTCCATGGATGAAACTATCTTTTCCATCATGAGGTCCAGGATTTGTAGGTCCATTCCTTTCTCTAACTCTAATAGCATAGGAACAACATAGTCCTCTCTATTCCATTCGTCCTTACCAAGAAGGGCCTTTTTCCAAGCATTAGGACCTAAATCCAAGGCTGGAATCTTGTGATCTGAAGGACTACTCAAGGCAGTACTTACTGAAGTTTGTTCAATCAAGGGTCCCAAAGGGGGATCAAGCCCCCTGGGCTGATGGAATCCATGACCTAAGCAAGTTCAAACCAAGTTTTGAGTGGGAAAGTTGCAGAGCTCAAAGAGGAGCTTTTACCAAAATCCTATTCTATATGACCATAGGATTGTTAGTGACAATGTATTTCAACTATAAATTGTTGCATCCATACGAGACAAGGAATTGTAGAAGAGAAAAAAATTGGTACATGAAATGTAAATATAATCTAAGCATGTAAATCATGTAAAGTGATAACTATATAAATTCATCATGTACTAAGCAAGTCAGATAACTATATTAATAAAACATTAAAAACTAGTTGATTGGATATGAATATCAAGGTATAAGGTTAATCACAACATAGGTAATGTTAAAATCATGATGTGGCCTTCAATGGCATAAAACACCTATACATAGATATATAATGCAATGTCCTTAGAATCATACCATAATTTTCTTTTCTAGAGGTATAATTTGTAGATAAAGGACATGACATGCTTCTCAATTCCAAACTACCACCAAACATTTATGGATTCTTATACACAACCATGAAAGTTGGATTGTCAATCCAATTCCTTTGATTCCCTATTCTTAATTATGAATTGAATTAAAATTTTGGCTTGGATTGTGGAGCTCAACATGTCATGGAGCCACATTAATAATTTCCAAGGTTTACATCCAATGTCATACATTTTTTAAATGCCACTTGACCAAATGATACCCATACTTCTATTAGTTGTTACTTTACTAAAGTATTTTAGTTCATAAGCCAAGGGTCACTTGGTCAATTTCAATACCATGCATTATCATGTATCATTTGACTAGTTGTAATACCATACATGAGTCAAGTATCACTTTACCATCATGGATTAATTACATTGAATCAAGTGTCAATTGATTAATATAGGTCTCAAGAGTCATTAGGGCACCTCATGCTTCCTTATTCCTTCTTGCAAGTTAGTTTTTATATTAATGTATCTGTAGAGTGTCAAAACTCTACATTTTGTTTCAGTCGCGGCTTAGTCTGCGGGTTTCAAAAGTTTGCTATGCGAGTCTCATTTTGATTGCTGTGTGAGTAAGTTTCAAATGCTTCGTGCGGAATCTGCCAAGTATCAAAGCCACAGTCAAAGCCACAACTATGTTTCAAATATTAAGTCTTGTGTGGAGTGCGCCACGTAGCAGATAGTTTTAATAGTTTATTATGTTTCAGTAATGCTGTGGGTGTTGCCATGTGTCACTTGCGGAGGTAGTCCTAAAAGTTTCTATGTTTTGTGTGGAGGGTGCCACATGTCTTTTTTTTTGCTGCGGGTGATGCCGCATGTTTCTTTCCATATCATATTGATGCTAGTATGAAGGATGGTGGGCCACAGTAATATTTCAAATTTCATGCGCATAGAGGATGCCACGTGGTGGTCACGGAGAAGAGTTTCTTTGTTTATGACTTTTTCAGCAAGAAACTTTTGCTTTTCCAGTTTTATGCAGGTTTCAACAAGTGTCAGCTTCTGCGGTGACCTTTCAAAGTTTTATTAGTTTCAAGCAGTGTTGCAGAAGTCGCCACATGTTATCTGGCATGCATGCGGAGGCTGCCATCTGTCCCAGTTTTATCCCTTTAAGGGTAGTGAGCGTCAAGGTTGTGGGTCCCATAATTTATTATGTCTCATTTTATGAGTAATGCGGGTTGCGATAGATGTCATTTCAAGAGGTCACCCGAGCATAAAGACACAAGTTTTAAAGGCCCTGCGAGAGAAGACACATATCAGGTTTTGAAGGATGCGGAATGTGACAAGTGTTGTTTTCCTATTCATTTTTGAGAAGTACAAGGAGTTTTTGGGTTTGACGCGGACGCTGCCATCTGTCATATTATGTTTCAAGTTATAAGCATGTGAGTCTCGCCATGTGTCTGCGTCTCAGTGAAGGAGTTGTGCCACATATATTTTGCCCTAGACAATAAGCGTTAAGGAAGAAAGACTGTTGCAGATTCAGAGGATCGTAACCGTCAGGAAGTTCCAGTTATCTTCAATTGGGTTGGATCTATGATTATAAATATGCAGTATTTGTAATAGATTGACACAGAGAAAAATATATTTTTGAGAATAGATTCAAGGATCTTATATAAGTTTTGTAAGAGAAGTTGGAAACTTTGTTGTGACCAGTTTATGTCATTTTGCCTTTATTTTGTTATTCTTGATAAGAAAGTTAATATATCTGTGCATGTATCTGTGCCTTTTATGTTGCTAAAAATTTAATGAGAAGAACTCTTTTCTGTGCCTTGGTTGATATTATCTGTGTCATTGCAAAGTGTCTGGTTGTGAGCCTTTGATTATATTCATTCTATCTGTTTATGTTAATCATGTAGTATCTGCTCTTTAATATAACTATATCTTGAGAATAGTTTTCACTGTGCTTTAATAGAAGGGGATATTTTTACTCAGGTGCATCACCATAGTTAGATTTGTTTAATTGTATCTGTAATTCTATTAATTTCTTACCCTTTGCTCAAAACCCATTTAAAATAGAGGAGAGCCAGCTTCTTTAAAATCTGGAGGTTGTTTCAAGCAGCAAGTTCCACATTCTTGAAACTTATCATGTTGGTGTTAGGACCTGCGCAATTTTATACATCAATAGTTTTTGGCACGCCCAGTGGGACCTTTTTTGAAGTTTCTGTCAAGATCGTATGAGCCAGAGAGCAACAAGGAGCCAAAGCTGTGGACCTACAACAAGAGCTCAGTTTGTTGCTAATCCAGGCATTCTTTTAACACCATTATTAGCTACTCCAAGGAGAAGAGTCAATCAGGTTGCAGTTCCACAAAGAATAAATATGGGAGCACCTATACCTCCAAGGAACTATGCCAATTGGAATACTGGTAACCCTCTCATCCTCCCAGTACCACCAGCAACTTGGGATGCTGTTCAAGCCAATGCTTTGAAGGCTCTACCTAAGTTTAGTGGAGAGGATTTCAAGACACTTGGGAAGCATCTGCAAGATGTATCTGATGTGTGTGAAGAACATGTTATTACTCAACAGAATGTGGCCATAAGACTGCTAGCAGCTTCTTTCAAAGGAAAGGCTCTAGACTGGTATAGATATCTCACTCCAAATACAATATCTACATGGGATCAGCTTGGGGACGCTTTCTTTGCAAGATTTAAAGATAAATGTGATAGATCTTCCTTGCTACAACAATTGATCACTATCAAAAGGGCACCACAAGAAGCCATGACCGATTTCAACTCAAGATTTCAAAAGATTTGGGATAGAATTCCTGCTACAACAATACCATTATCAGGTATGGCTATTGTGTTTTACCTCAAAGCTTTAAACTATGATATATCATTAATTATTCAGTCTCTTGGAGGTCAGACACTACCAGAAGCATATGAGTTGGTAGTCAAGGCTGAAAATAACTTGATAGATGCTAGAAAATTGCCCCCAAGGCCTCCTATGCCCATGTTCCCAGAAATTACCCTACCTTTGCCACAAGAAGCTCCTAATCTTACAACTCCACCTGTGTCCATGTATTCATTTCTAGTGCCTCAAAAAACTACTAGGGCAACCGTCTCTACTCAACCATCTGGAATGGATGATGTCAAGAACATTCTAAGGACCTTCTCAAATGAGATAATTAATCTAAAGAGACAACAAAATCCCTATCCAAAGCCCCCTTATCAAGGTTTTCAAGGAAATAGACCTCCCTTTCAACCAAATCAATATCAAGGCCCTCAAAGGCAAACTAATCCTCAGCCTTCAAACCAGTTGGTTTCTGTCCCTACACCTCTACAAATTGTTCCTCATAATCCCAATAGGGAAATAGTTCCAGGGCAACATAACTTATCAGATGACACAAATGCTTTGTGCTTTCCCTACAACAATGCCCATTTGCCCAGAGACTCTCCTAGAGGTAATTTGCAACAAAAGATAGCAGAACAGAGAGGGTTAGAAGGACAATTCTCAACTTCTAACACTCCACCATATCAGTCCCCTGGTGTTCAGAATATAGTAATGGTGGCCCAAATGCAAGGGATGTCCATACAACAAGAAGAGAAAATAGCCCCTGAACATGCCTTATTTTCATGGATTGATGAAGAAGATTTAGTATTCTTGAATGAAGCATCCACTTCAAAGAAACCATTGGTACAGTCAGACTACTATACTAGATCAAAGAGGAGAATGATGGAGTAGCCTGAAGTCACTAATAATGAAATCATGGGAACTCCTCCATTTCAAAATCATCATAGCACAATCTCTAGACAAGAAATGCCTCAGCCTGTGTAGAATCAAGTAGCCTCGAGACAAGTTCTAGAAAAGATAAAGTACCCTTATTATTCAAAAACCCAAGCATTAGGACCTGTGAATGTGGTGGACCAGCTGAAAAGAACTCCAGCACATGTATCAATCTGGGATATGTTAGCTATTCCTGAGCAGAAGACACTATTACAGGAAGGTCAAGAAGCCTCTAAACACACTAAAGCCAAGGGAGGAGCTATGGATAAAGGGAAACTTCAGCCCAAAGATATTGTTCCTCTGCAAACAACAACACTGTTGAACAATGCACCTGAGGTAGGCAAATCTAAACTAGATCCCTTTTATTTGACTCGAATAGTTAGGAAAAAACTATTGCATAATGCAATGATAGATTCTGGGGCCAATACTATAGTAATGCCAAAGCAGATAGTAGATGCTTTAAAAATAAAATATGAACCACTCACAAGAGGGGTCATGCAGTTGGATGGGAAATCTGTTCAAACAATAGGAAAAATCAAACAACTTCCATTACAACTATATACTTGCCCCAATATAATTGTCAATCAGGATGTGGTAGTCATAGATATTCCCCTTGTGTTTGGTTTATGCTTGTCCAGAGATTTCACAGCCAAAATAGGAGGTTACATGTCGCTAGATTGGTCACACCTCATCCTAAGAACCAAAGATGGGACAAAGATAAAAATATTGTCTGAGCCATTATCCATAGACCATATCACAAATGAACCGACCCCAAAATTAGAAGCATCCCATGCTATGTTGAATAAAGAGGAAAGAAACTTTGTTGAAGGGTTAGGTGACTGGACTAAACATGACCAACAGGAAGAAGAGAATAATCAGTTATTGACTATGATGTAGAGTGATCCCTATGGAAACTATGACTCTACTGGTCTAGGTACTTATGTCATTTTTGAAGAAGACCAAGAAATCCCTAATATTATAAGGGAAGAAATACCAGATCATGGTGGAGAAGCTGAAAGAAACTCAGAAATCTGGACCCTAAATTTTGATGGGGCTAGGAGTAAAAATGGTCCTAGAGCAGGAATTTGCCTTACTGCCCCAAATGGTGAGAAAATTCTAAGAGCCATTTGCTTTTAGTTTGCCTGTACCAATAATGATGCTGAATATGAATCTTTGGTGCATGGACTCATGTTGGCAAAGAAAAAGGAAATAAAGAATCTGATAGTAAAAGGAGACTCAAAATTGGTGGTAAAACAAATTAGAGAGAAAGAAATAGCCAAAAATGTAAGAATGACATCCTATAGGCACATGACTTGGGACCTGATAGATGGTTTTGAGGCTTTCAATATTGAGGTAGTTCCTAGAGCCCAAAATTCTAAGGCAGATAGAATGACACAGATTGGTTCACAGTTTGACCTAGCAAGTGATCTATTAGTTAACAATGAGTCAGTTAAGGTTATAGTAAGACCAACAATTCCATACAATGATCAAAACTGGCAAGTTTTTGACAATGACCTTCAAGTACTTGCATTCTTACAACAATTAGGTGAATTTGCTGATCAGTTACATCACAAATTTGAGGAAGCATATGGTGACCAAATTATCCAGCTAAAATCAAATAAACTCCCTAAAGGGCTGATTACTCTAGAAAATTTGTTTGATCCCGAAGATGCAAGCCTAGAGAAGAGGAGGTTTCAGGCAAATAAGGAAGATTATTCTGAGATTCAAGTCAGTGAAGGAAGAAAGTTAAAAATTGGTAATTCTACAACCCAAGAGGAAAAGGAAAGGTTGATTGCTTTATGTGATAAATTTGATAGGGTGATTGATTGGACCTATGAGGACCTCCATGGCTATAATAGAGATATCATCCAACACACCATAGATCTTACTGAAGGGTCTAAACCAGTTCGATAGAAGCAAAGGCTAGTGAATCCTAGAATTGAACCTTTAATGGTGGATGAGCTACAAAAGCTCCTAGAATCAAAGATTATTTTTTCAATTAAGCATTCAACCTGGGTTTCAAACCTAGTGCCTGTAAGAAAGAAAAATAATGACATAAGACTTTGTGTAGATTTCAGGGATTTGAATAGAGCATCTTTGAAAGATCATTATCCCCTGCCTTCTATGGAACATATTTTTCAGACTGTGGCTGGGTCAAAAAGGTTTCCCTTGTTGGATGGTTTCTCAGGATACAATTAGATTTGGCTAGTAGATGAAGATTAGTATAAGGCTGCATTCACCACAAAGTGGGGAACATTCGCATATGCTAAAATGCATTTTGGCCTTTCAAATGCTGGGGCTACTTTTGAGTGTGCAATGGATGTAGAATTCGGAGAACTTATAAATAAGATTATTCTTATCTATTTAGATGACCTCACTATCTTTTCTAAGAATGCCAAAGATCACTTTGACTATTTAGAGGTTGTTTTCAATAAATGTCAAGAGTTTGGAATATCTCTGAATCCCAAGAAATGTATCTTTGCTATACCTTAGGGTAAACTTCTTGGGCATATAGTGTCAAAGGAAGGGGTCTCCATTGATCCAGAAAGGGTCACAACCATAATGAATCTATCTCTACCAGTCAACAAGAAAGTAGTTTAATCCTTTCTAGGAAAAATTAACTTTGTTAGCCGATTCATATCTGACTTTGCAGGTCTAATAAGACCAATGACACTATTGCTTAAAAAAGATCTATTTTTCAAATGGACCACAGAAGGAAGATAGGATTTTGAAGAAGTCAAGAGAGCCATTATAACTACCCCAGTACTCAAAAACCCATATTTTTCTAAGGCTTTTATAATGTATGTGTATGGGGGAGAATTCAGTGTTGCTACTGTTCTAACTTAGAAAGATGACCAACAAGAAGGAGAGCATCCAATAGCCTTTTTCTCTAGAACTCTCAGGGAATATGAGTCTAGAAATAATTTTGTAGAGAAACAAGCATATGCCATGGTAAAAGCCCTTAAAAAATTTAGGCATCTGGTAACAAGAAATAAGATTCTAATATTAGTGGCTCACCCCAGTCTAAGAATATATTATGGAAGGTGAGATCACTGAGAAAAGAGCCAATTGGATAACAAAGATTCTAGAATATGACGTAGAAATAAGACCCACCAAGTTAGTTAGAGGAAAAGGATTGTGCCAATATATGTCCCAAGACATGGAAAGAATAGTGTCAGAAGAAACAGAAAGTGAGAATGTATTGAAACTCCAAGAAGTTGACCAAGACTCTTGGGTCAAAAACAAGATACAGTTTATGAAGCATGGGATTTTCCTAAATGAGCTCTCCCATGATAAGAAAAGGTACTATAGGCAGCAAGGGTCCCATTTTGTATTAATTGATCATATTCTATTCAGAAGGAATGTTGATGGTATACTCTTGAGATGTATAGAAAGGGATGAAGCTCAAAGAATACTACATGAATTACACCATGGAGTTTTAGGTAGATATTTTTCGGCAAGGACCACTGCAATCAAAGTGACACAAGTAGGATATTTCTAGCCCACTCTATTTACATATTGTCATCAGCTGGTTAAGGAATACTAGGCTTGTCAGTTTTATATAGGCAAAAGGAGAAATGCAACAATGCCTTTTAGTCCCATAGTTGTGGATGAACCCTTTGCCCAATGGGGACTAGATTTTATTGGTATGATAAATATAGTGTCAAGTATGGGAAACAAATGGATTCTCACAACAACAGATTACTTTACCAGGTAGAGTGAAGCAGTACCACTCAAAGAGGCAACAGAAAAGGTCATATTAGAGTTTCTAGAAGGCATAACTACTCAGTTTGGTCCTCCTCATACCATTATATCAGATAATGCTAAAGCATTTTTGGGAGCCAAATTATCTGTGTTTGCATTAAGGAATGGGATTTATTTGAAGACTTCTTCAAATTATTACCCTCAAGGTAATGGCCTGGCAGAGTCCACTAACAAGAACCTTATCAGACTCATAAAAAGGATAGGGACAAATTATCATAGAGAGTGGCATGAGTTACTTAACACAACACTGTGGGCTGACAGGATCACACCAAAGCAAGTGACTAAAATGTCTCCCTATGTATTGGTTTATGGTAAACCAGCAGTAATGTCACTAAGCTTAGAGATCCATGCTTTGCAATTGTTAAAACAAATAGAAATTGAAGAGAATGGCCCCATGCAAGTTAGACTTGCTGAACTGTTGGAAGTTTAAGAGAAAAGAGAAAAGGCACATGAGTCACTAATGAAACATCAGAAAATGGTTAAGGACTGTTTTGATAAGAAGACTTCAAATCACATTTTTGAGGTTAGCTCTCTGGTATTGAAATGGGACGAAAGAGCTACCAAGCTAGGTCAACACAACAAATTTGAATCATTGTGGACGGGTCCTTATAAAATTCATTCCTGTAAGCAAAAAAATTCATTTGAATTGGAGACCATGGATGGAGAACCTGAAGAGATTCCAGTAAATGGGATCTTTCTGAAACACTTCAATTAAGGAAGGGCTCATCATGTATCATAGTTAGCTAGTTTTCTTTTTTTTTTCTCACTTTCCTATTTTCTTGCTTTCTTTTCCCGCTTTCCTTTTCAATAAGTGTTCTGTGAACATGTGTCAGCAGTGCAAAGCCCCTTCTCTTTTGGTCTATCTTTTATTAAGGTTGTTTGGCAATCCCTAAAATTCCTTGAAAGTACACACTTTTTCAAAAAGATGGCCACTCCTGTAACATATTTGACACTCTGTTCCATGCGGATTTAAAAAAGATACTGCTAGTTGTTTCTTAGCATTAATGCCATTAATAAGATAAGATGTGCCATTTATTATCTCCATAAAGCCCCAATGAGTTAGTGTTAAATCCTAAGTATAGCCATCATTTGCTTCTATCCTTCTGCTGTGAATCATTGTTGCATCTGAATTCTGTCCATAGTGAGTGCCTTTCAGATAGGTATCACTCTAGTTAAATAGTTTCATTCTTTCCTGTGTCAAAGCTTCCCGCATTCTCCTCATAGATACAGATATGTCTGAGACACAGTCACCACAAGAGGGACTTGGAATTTATCAGTCAATAGATAAACTGTTGAACAATAAATCATATGCTTCAACACCCTCACAACCAAGGAAAACTTATCCAAGAACAAGGGTTCCTGAAGTGGGGTTTTCTGTCGACCCAGAATAGGTGAAAGATTATGCAGATGGCATATACGACACGCCCCTTGAAAAGAACACCAAGAGTCTTCGGGAGGGGGCACATCAAAGGTGCATTCTCCAAGCAAACAATGGGCAGTCCAAGACTTTTGGTATGAGGATATGCACCTCATAATTGGCACAATTCCTGGTCCCAAATGTATACTTGTGTCCTGAGCTAATCGAGTTATGTGCAGAACTGTTTCATGCACCATCAAATACCATCCAACAGGGCCCTTTCATAGTGCATATTACGCCCAAGGCCATAAGAGACATGCTGGCCTTGTAGCATGATAGAACAACCACATTTCCAGCTATTGCCAAAATGCAAAACACATGGCCAAATATAATTAACAAAGTAAAGTTCCTGAATTTAGAGATGCAGTTGGGAGAAGATAATACTCATATGCCTATACTACCCACTGGGCGGGCACAATTTAGTCAATATGTTCAGGAGGCACTTTCAATGATAGCTTTCATTTTTGGAATGAGAGAGGATAACACAGTCCATGACTGGCAGTTGGCAATCATTTTTAGATTGAAAACTATGGACAAATCACAAGAGTACCGGCTGGATTTTTCAGAACAAATTGCTAACGCTATGATTGATCAGCTCACAAATTTCAAGACAGGATGAGTTTTCAGGTATTCTGCTTTCCTATTCCATCTTATGCTATATCAGAACTATAGTCTTTTCGCACAACATATGCATTTAAATATGTATGATCAAGATTTTGGTCATAATAAAACCATCCCTGTGTTTGCATGGACACATGTGTTATCTGAAGCCTCTAACCCTTATGAGTTTTAGGAACATTTTGTCACCCCTGCTTTTTGCCAGTTAAGCCCTGATCCTATAGAACATAGAATGCCATAGAGTATAAAGGGTTTTATAACCAATTGCCCAATTCCCTATGATTATTTCTTTGGGGCACATAATACAATAATCAGAGTCTAAGGTTTCAATGGAGAACCCGTGCTATTACCTAAAGTATTGACCCCTAGGGTCGTATTCTTAGAGGTGACCTGACAGGTATCTATGGTTGATAATGACTTTGGCCACAAGAAAAGAAAGAAGAAGATGTATGATATTCCATGGGCTAGGAAAAACATGACACTAGAAGTTAGAGGTGCAGAGAACCTCTTATTAAGAAAGTTAGCTGCCTTGGGTTTCATCATCATAGAAGATAAATGGAAATATGACCCAGATAGTTTCCTAGCCTCCTAGATCATAAATAATAAGGTCTATGCTAAAATGGTACATGAGGGTCATCCATTCTGGGAGGACAGGAGGAATCTGAAAGAAGATAACCCAGATCTATATGTTGAATTAACTGATTTGCCCTATGAGGGGCCTAGGCCATGGGAAAAATTTTATGTCAAAGAAAAGGAATATGACCCTAAGATGAAAATGACTGCTAGTCTGAGGAAATCATTAAAAACCTAAGACTCGAGAGTGGAAAAGATTGAAGCCTATTGGAAATATAGGCAAGAAATTTTAGAGTTAACACATTCATTTGGGAATGTTGAAAGTGATGAGAAATAGGAATCAATCTAGGATGAATGGCATCCCTCCCTAGTCTCAAGTCTAGACACAAGCATAATTTAGAGGAAAGGTGAGGAGACAGAGGAGGAAACAGAGTTAGCCCAAATTATGCAAGAAACAGGACATGCCTCATTTGCTGTTCCTACATCTTCATGGCCCCAATCCCTCAACACCTTAGAGAAGCAAAAAGGTGTGGTGTCATCACCAACTATAGGGACTCAAACAACTTCAGCATCTGGGGGTTCCAGGATTGTTCCTTTGCAACCACCAGTGGTGGTAAATGTTGAAGAGAAAGAAATAGAGGAAACAGGTGAGAGACCTAGGAAACATAGGAAATTGTACCTGTAAGAAGAAGAGGAGGAAGAAACAGAACCACAGTAGCAACAACTACTAGTCACCTCTTCTATCACTCAAGTAAGTGTTTCTTCTCCCTTTTCTCCTGTATCTCTTTCTTCTACTATAGGAGTGGCAATCCCAATTAGCCAGACATTTATTACCCCTGCCACTTCTGTTGTGCTTACATCAACCCTTGCCACAACTGCCAGTTCACAGGCCATTTCAATACAATTATTTTCTCCATCCGTGCCTAAAAGAACCCCTCCTCAAGTTTCTCCTAGCTAGCAATTATTGGCTATTCCCTATGGCATGCCTCAAGGTCACCACTTTGCTAGAGGTTAAATTGCATCCCCTACTACATTCCAAGCTCAAGCAGACACACAAAAAAGGGCTAGAGAGGCTAGAATGGACAAAAATAGGAAAAAAGAAAATAAGAGCCCTATTGTGGCACACATGAGGTCACTTTATGACCCCATTCAACAATCATTAACAGTTACACATTTGTCTCCAAATGTGGTGAAACCTAATGAACAAATATAGCACCAGGATTATGCTATGAATGCCGTGGCTATGGATATGTCTCTTTTTAGGCCACAGGAAAGGGTTGAGCTACTAAATGAAACTGCATCTGCTATAGCAACTAATTATTTGAAAGTGTCCAAGAAGTTGCAGAAATCAGAAAATGATTTGGCTTAAGAGAAAGTGAATAGTAGCAACCTTGCTGGGGAGATTCAATCTAAGAAGAATGAGATTGATAATCTAAAAAAATAGTTGCAAAATACTGTTTCTTTGTAGATACATCAGGCTGTACAGGTCCAGAATGCTTCTTTTAAGTTTGAGCTTGTTAGATTTAGGGCAGACAACTGAGAGGGGGGGTGAATCAGTTGTCCAAAAATTTCTTCCAATTAAACACTTAAATCCACTTTGTAATTTAGCAGCATAATGATAAATCAATCATGAAAACATAATGCATTAAATCAAGAGCAGAAACACATTAACACACAGGACACCAAGATTTTGACGTGGAAAACCTAGTTAAGGGAAAAACCATGGGGTGATTAACCCAAGATTGTATTCTATGTTAGAAGAATAGAAAGAACACAATGGAACATGCCAATTAGGGCTCACTGCCCGAGCATACTACTCACAAGAGGCCCACTGCCTACAAGAGACACACTGTCTACAAAATAATAAGTATTACATACATGAACTGGAGAATAGCATCTTCACCATGCTTGAATCAGTTCAATTTAAGTCCAATACTTCTTCTCTACCTTCCACTCTCCTCCTCGCTACCACACTCACATCTCAACAAGACACACTTTGAAATGACTTTACAATCCCTTATTTATACAAGTCATCGACTTACAAATAATCATCTAAGTCGGCAAACATCTACAAGAACATCCGCAGGATGTGTAACTCATCCAGTCGACCAATCTCTGGAAGGACACCATCAACCAGAAGTTATTCTTCAATTGTGATCTCAAACTCCAATGCGGACCATCAACACAAACAAGACATGATCCAAAAACCTCCACAAGCTTACCTGAATCACCAAGAACATCCACACTACATCTGCTTGCTGAAATCCTTCTCTCCTTCATTCGGAACCTCAAGAACATAGTTTGTCATTACTGTCACAAAGGAATAGATGCTTGTGGACCTCCAAACCACAAACCAATCAAGTTGATACTTCACAAGGACTTCCTAAATACTCCACCAAATCCGCAGAATAGGATAATACATTTCTGGATCTCACCGGACCTGTCTGTGTCACTCTATCACCTCTGAACACCTGTCGGAACTAGTTTTACTTGAGTGGCCACAACTTCTTCAGATATTCATGTGGACCTATGAAATCTTTACTGGATCACATTAAGACACATATCTACAAACCCTTTGAATCGTATCCTCTTATCCTCATCTTATCTTGGATTTTTTACTTTACTATCTTCATTGTTCTTCATTGTTCCTGATGTGACTAATTTTCTCAATATCCTCAGCAAACAGTTCATCCAATCATTATCATTAATAAAATAGGAGTATGTTGACATCAATGACAACACCGGTTAGGCCAATACTTGCAACAATCTCCCCCTTTGTCATTGATGGTAACATATGATGTGAAAAATTATTTTAAGCATCAAGACAAAAACTTCTCCTTACTATCACAACCCCCCTATTAGAAAAAACCATTCACATGTCTTCTCTTCCTTTCTTGCTCCCCCTTTGATCAGAAACCACTTGTTTTTCACATGTCTTCTCTACCCCTTTGACATCAATGGCAAAGATCTCATACTTACAACTCTAACACTTCAGAATCATACCAACTGCTCTCCCTGAGTGGCAGCTCCCCATCATCAATCCGGATCACAAGATATGACTGTGATATCTACCGGACTAATGCACTCTAGTGCACCTTAGTTCATCACTGGAGGGGCAATAACCCTAACTTCTCCCTGAGATACTCAAAAGAGTCCTTAGGTAGAGGTTTAGTAAAGATGTCTGCAACCTGTTCCTTGGAAGGTACAAACTCCAATCTAACTTTATTCTTGATCACTTGCTCTCTCAAAAAGTCAAACTTGATGGATATATGTTTAGTCTTTGAACGCAACACCAGATTCTTAGATATGTTTATTGCACTTGAATGATCACAGAAGATTGTGATAGGCTCTTCATACTCCACTCTTATGTCTCTTAGCATTTGCTTCATCCATAAAACTTGAGTGCAACTACCTGCTGCTGCAATATATTCTACTTCTGCAGTGGATAGAGATATTGCCTCTTGTTTCTTGCTTAGCCAAGAAACCAATCTCTTCCCCAAAAATAATGCTCCACCACTGGTAATCTTTTAGTCATCCACATCTCCTGCCCAATGGGCATCTGTATATGCATGAAAAGAGAAATCATGATCTCTAGGATACCACAATCCATACTCAACTATCCCTTTTAGATATCTAAAAATCCTCTTGATTGCCATGACATGAGATTCTCTAGGATCAGCTTGAAATCTAGCAACAAGACTCACAACATTCATAATGTCAGGTCTAGTGTGAGTGAGATACAACAATCCTCCAATCATTGACCTGTACTTTTTTTGATCAGGCTTAGGAGAGTCATCATCTTTGCCCAATTTACATCTGGTTGCCATGGGAGTATTCATTGGTTTTGAGTCTTCCATCCCAAATTTCTTCAACAATTGTTTCACATATTTGGTATGAGAAATGAAGATTCCTTTCTTTGTTTGAGTGATTTGTAGACCCAAGAAGAAATTCATTTCCCCAAGCATGGACATCTCAAATTCACTTTTCATTTGATTTGCAAAATCTTTACACATACTATCTCTTCCTCCAAAAATGATTTCATCAACAAACACTTCAACAATCAAGATGTTTTCATGATCAATTTTGAAATACAAATTACTGTCAGCAGTACCTTTGTTGAAACCAATCTTCAAAAGATGCTTATCCAATCTTTCATACCAGGCTCTTGGGGCTTGCTTTAGTCCATATAGTACTTTCTTTAACTTGCAAACCATATCACCATGATCAGACAATTGAAATCCATCCGGTTGCTCAATGTATACTTCTTCTTCCAAGTCACCATTCGGGAAGGCAGGCTTGACATCCATCTGATATACTTTGAAGTCCTTGAAGGTAGAAAAAGCAAGAAATAATCTGATTGCTTCAATTCTTGCCACCAGAGCAAAAGTTTCTTCAAAATCAACTCCTTCTATTTGAGAGTAACCCTTGCAGACCAATCTGGCTTTATTTCCGATTACTTCACCAACTTCATTAAGCTTGTTCTGGAAGACCCATTTTGTTCCAATCACATTCTTGTTTCTAGGTCTGGGAACAAGATCCCAAGGGTGATTTTTCTCAATTTTCATCAGCTCTTCCTCCATTGCTTTTGTCCAGTTTTCATCATTGCAAGCTTCATTCACTGTCTTAGGTTCAATCTTTGAAATTAGACAATACTCATCTGAATCTTGAGGAATTCTCCTTCTTGTTTGTACACCTTTTCTTTTATCACATATGATCTAATCTTCAGAGTGGTTCAGTCTTACATACCTGGGAACTTTGGGAGTTTCTTGCACTTCTGATTCTTGATCAGGCTCATTAAAACTCATCTCTTCTTCCTGATTTACCTAGTCGGTTTGGTTCTGAATTTCAGAAGGGGCTTGGGCTCCTTGAATCAGAACACCATTCTAATTATCTTCATCATATTTATAAAACCTTGAGGGTTTTTCAATTCCTTCATCAACCTTCACATTTGTACTTTCTATAATCTTTCTCAGTCTCTTGTTATAACACTAGTATGCTTTGCTTTGAGTAGAGTAACCCAAGAATATTCCTTCATCACTTCTAGCATCAAACTTGCCTAGATCTTCATCTCTTTTGATGTAACATTTGCTACCAAAGACTTTGAAGTACCTCACAGTAGGAGTGATACCAAACTAGAGTTCATAAGGAGTCTTACGAATATTATTTCTGATTTGTTCTCGATTAAGAGTATAGACTACAGTGCTAAAAGCTTCCCTCCAATAGATCTGAGGAACATTTTCTTCCATCATCATTGTCCTAGATGCTTCCTGGATGGTCCGGTTCTTTCTCTCCACTACTCCATTCTACTGTGGAGTCCTAGGAGAAGACAATTATCTCTTTATTCCATGTTTCTCAGTGAATTCTATGAATTCACCGGATGTGATTTCTCCACCTCTATCAAACCTCAGACAGTTTAATTTTAATCCAGTTTCATTCTCTACCATAGCCTTGAATATTTTGAATTTCTCAAGAGCTTCTGATTTCTCTTTCAGAAAAGTTAGCCACATCATTCGGGAGCAGTCATCAATTAATAACATGAAGTATCTATCACCTTGCACACTCCTAATTCTTGCTGGAACACATAGATCAGTATGAACTAAGTCTAATAATCTAGTAGAAGATTGTTCCTTGCTTTTAAATGAGACTTTGCTTTGTTTTCCCAACTGACATTCTTTGCACAAACTATTTGTAGGTTTTACCAGTTTTGGAAGATCTCTTACTACCTGAGTATTGCTTATCTTGATGATATTACCAAAATTCACATGACACATTCTCCTATGCCATAAGCAAATCTGATCAATTTGCACAAACAGATAACTTTTACCAGTACCAACTAAATGGAAGATATTACCTTTTGTTTGAGTACCAGATGCAATCTCTGTTTCGAAACTTTCAAAGATCTTGCATTTTCCATTCTTGAATCGGAGATCATAGCCTTTGTCCACCAACTATCCAACACTAAGAAGATTGTGCTTCAATCCTTCAACATACAGTACATTACCGATTTTGTTCCTTCCATCAAAAGAAATAGTTCCTCTACCTCTGATTCTACAGCAGAATTATCACCAAATTTTACCACTCCTTCATACCTTTCCAAATCTATGAACTCATTTTTGTCACCTGTCATATGGTGAGAGCATCCACTGTCAATGACCCAATCATCCTTTTCTTCAACTTGGGCAGCCAGAGCTCTTTCTACAACTTTATGATTGACAGATTCAGAGGGCATTGGATCTTCTTCCTTGATGGCAATAAACACCCAATCACTTCCGGATTTGTTTCCTATCTCTGATTCATCATCTATTACTCCTTCATTATCATCTTCTTCATGCACATAGTAACAATTCCTTTGGAACCTTGATCTATTAGGATTTGGCCTTGAAGGCAAAATGACCAATCTTATTGTAGTTAAAACACTTAAAAGGCAATTTTCCTTCATACTTACTGGATCCTCTTGGCAGTCTTTTTGCAATAAGGGCTTCAAGTTGAGCAGTTTCTGCTTCTTCTTATTCCAGGTCTTTTCTTACTTTTTCATACCATGATAGTTTCCTTGAAGAGTTCTCTCCCAGATCAAACCTTTGTTTACCTTTTATAGAGGCACTAGCTTTGAATATAGATTCAATCTTGGGAGGGGTATCTCCAAACTTAGTCATTTCAAATGCAGCTAATTTACCAGCCAGTTGATCTCTTGTGACAGCTATATGGGCTCTGAATTCTTTAATGGTAGCAACCTTGATTTTATAAGAAGCAGGAAGGGATTTGAGAATTTTGCCAACAATTTCATCTTCATCCAAGACTCCACTAGCACATCTAATTCCACAGACAAGCTCATTTACTCTTGGCATAAAAGTAGTGATATTTTCATCTTCTCTCATCTTCAGATTTTCAAATTTCCCTTTCAGACTCTGTAGCTTTGCACATTTAACATACTTGTCTCCTTCATGCAGAAGTTCCAGTTTTTCCCATGTCTCAAAAGCAGTTGGTAGGTCAATAACATTTGAAAGCTCTGAATCAGATAATGCGCTTAGAAGAGCTTCTATAGTCTGCAGATTATTTTCAGCATCTGTGATTTCATTTGGGGCTTTCGGGCCACCCTGTGGAGGAGTATACTTCGTTGAAGCCATGGTCTAGTATTGTATTCCCATACATTGCAAGTGACATTTCATGCAAATTTTCTAAAGATTAAAATTGGTTCCATCAAACTTCAGACTATCCTTCTTCTTGGACGACATCTTGGATTTCCTCAAGTAGTTAAGCTCTTTTAGAGGAACTTAGCTCTGATACCAATTGTTAGATTTAGGGTAGACAACTAAGAGGGGGGGTGAATTAGTTGTCCAAAGCTTTCTTCCAATTATACACTTAAATCCACTTTGTAATTCAGTAGCATAATGATAAATCAATCATGAAAACATAATGCATTAAATCAAGAGCAGAAACACATTAACACACATGACACCCAGATTTTGACATGGAAAACCTAGTTAAGGAAAAAACCACAGGGTGATTAACCCAAGATTGTATTCTCTATTAGAAGAATGGAAAGAACAAAATGACACATGCCAATTAGGGTTCACTTCCTGAGCACACTGCTCACAAGAGGCCCATTTCCTACAAGAGACACACTGTTGACAAAATAATAAGTATTACATACATGAACTGGAGAATAGCATCTTCACCATGCTTGAATTAGTTCCATTTAAGTCCAATACTTCTGCTCTCCCTTCCGCTCTCCTCCTCACTACCACACTCACATCTCCACAAGACACACTTTGAAATGACTTTACAATCCCTTATTTATACAAGTCATCGACTTAGGAATAATCATCTAAGTCAGAAAACATCTACAAGAACATCTGCAGGATGTGTAACTCATCCGGTCGGCCAGTCTCTGGAAGAACACCATCAATCGGAAGTTATTCTTCAATTGCAAGCTCAAACTCCAATGCGGACCATCAACATAAACAAGACATGATCTAAAGACCTCCACAAGATTGCCTGAATCACCAAGAACATCCACACTACATCTTATTGCTGAAATCCTTCTCTCCTTCATCCAGAACCTCAAGAACAAAGTCTATCATTACTGTCACAAAGGAATAGATGCTTGTGGACCTCCAAACCACAAACCAATCAAGTTGATACTTCACAAGGACTTCCTAAATACTCCATCAAATCCACAGAATAGGATAATGCATTTTTGAATCTCACCAGACCTGTCTGTGTCACTCTGTCACCTCTGAACACCTGCTGGAATTAGTTTTACTTGAGTGGCCACAACTTCTTTAGATATTCATGTAGACCTCTAAAATATTTACTGGATCACCTTAAGACACATATCTACAAACCCTTTGAATCACATCCTCTGATCCTCATCTTATCTTGGATTTTTTACCTTACTATCTTCACTGTTCTTCATTGTTCCTGATGTGACCAATTTTCTCAATATCCTCAATAAGCAGTTCATCCAATCCTTATCATTAATGAAACAGGAGTATGTTGACATCAATGACAACACCGGTTAGGCCAATACTTGCAACAGAGCTAGCACAAGAAAAGCCTACGGTGACTGTTTTGAGACAGGAAAAAGCCACTTTGGAGAATAAATATCAAGATAAGTTGCAACAAGCCACACACTTAGAATAGAAGTTATTGAATGACCAAAATGCTAATGGTGCAATTCAGGCACAACTTCTAGTTGAGCAACAAAGAAGAAAGCAACTGACAATTGAGTTGACTAATAGGCTACAAAGCAACTTGCAGAGGTAGTCCCAAAAGTTTCTATGTTTTGTGTGGAGGGCGCCGCATGTTTTTTTATTTTGCTGTGGGTTATGCTACATGTTTCTTTCCATATCATGTTGATGCTAGTATGAAGGATGGTGGGCAATAGTAATGTTTCAAGTTTCATGCATGTGAAGGATGCCACGTGGTGGTCATGGAGAAGAGTTTCTTTGTTTATGACTTTTTCAGTGAGAAAATTTTTCTTTTCCAGTTTTATGCGGGTTTCGACAAGTGTCAGCTTTCGTGGTGACCTTTCAAAGTTTTATTAGTTTCAAGCAGTGTTGCGAAAGTCACCATGTGTTATCTAGCATGTGCATGGAGGCTGCCATCTGTCCCAGTTTTATCCCTTTAAGGGTAGTGAGCACTGAGGTTGTGGGTCCCATTAATTATTGTGTCTCATTTTATGAGTAATGCGGATTGTGACAGATGTCATTTTAGGAGGTCACCCGAGTAGAAAGACACAAGTTTTAAAGGCCCTATTCATTTTCCTATTCATTTCTGAGAAGTAAAAGGAGTTTTTGGGTTTGACGTGGATGCTGCCATCTGTCATATTATGTTTCAAGTTATAAGCGCGTGGGTCTCGCCATGTGTCTATGTCTCAGTGAAGGAGTTGTGCCACATATATTTTGCCCCAGCCAATGAGCATTAATGAAGAAAGACTATTGCAAATTCAGAGGATTGTAACTGTCAGGAACTTCCATCTATCTTCATTTCCATTGGGCAATTGAGGATTTAGTTGTTACAGCAATATTGGGTTGGATCTATGATTATAAATATGTAGTATTTGTAATAGATCGACACAGAGAAAAATATATTTTTGAGAATAGATTCAAGGATCTTATATAAGTTTTGTAAGAGAAGTTAGAAACTTTGTTGTGACCAGTTTATGTCATTTTGCCTTTATTTTGTTATTCTTGATAAGAAAGTTAATATATCTGTGCATGTATCTGTGCCTTTTATGTTGCTAGAAAATTAATGAGAACTTTTTTCTATGCCTTGGTTGATATTATCTTTGTCATTGCAAAGTATCTGGTTGTGAGCCTTTGATTATATTCATTCTATCTATTTATGTTAATCATTTAGTATCTGCTCTTTAATATAACTATATCTTGAGAATAGTTTTCACTGTGCTTTAATAGAAGGGGATACTTTTACTCAGGTGCATCGCCATAGTTAGATTTGCTTAATTGTATCTATAATCTTGTTAATTTATTACCCTTTGCTCAAAACCCATTTAAAATAGAGGAGAGACAACTTCTTTAAAATCTGGAGGTTGTTTCAAGTAGCAAGTTCCACATTCTTGAAACTTCCCATGTTGGTGTTAGGACCTGCACAATTTTATACATCAACAATATCCATTTCTCATTATTAGGGTTCACTATCTTTGAATCTTGATTGATAGGATTAAGTTTTTTTTATTCCCACCAAAGGAGTTTCCATAATGACACCATTCTTCCAAGGTACATAGGTATCTTTAAACCACATTCAATTTTATTCACCTTTAGCATTTCATGATGCAATCCATTGGGTTACAAGTTTACCTAATTAGATGTCACGATTTCTTGTTTGTTGTGTAGGGATTATATTATCATGTATAGTTTAACCTCAAAATTGGTTTAACTTTACTATGGCATATTTCAATTCTAATCAAATGTAATATTCCATTTCATTACAACAATATAAACTTGAAATAAATAATTAATGCACTTAAATAAATCATTATAGAATTATAGTTCCACATTAACCATTTTCTTATCCAAATCTCATAGTACAATCAATTATACTATGAAGAGAAGGGAAATCTACTTAGCTAAAAGAGATTCACATAGATTTATCTTTCCCAAATACATTGATCATATTAAAGCATATCACAGACAATGCTCATAATAATCAAAAGTTACTTAACAATTAACTATCACTTTATCAATCACTAGTCATCATCATGACTAAAAGGCACTATAAGTAGTAAAAAAGTGTAGGGCTTGCATGGCAGTCCATCTCACAACCCTTGAAAGCATGAATTATACTTCTCTTAACATTCACACTTGATGACATGTCCACTAGCCTATTTAGCACCTTGACCATAATTTCCAACCTTTGAACTAACTTCTAGGACTTTGCACTTGTCAATGAACCTTTTGTATATGCTCAACTAGAGGGTCACCCGAGAGACCTTAGGGTCACTTGGGAGACATGCTCTAGCTAAAGGGGTGACACTGTTTTCTTCTGGCATGTGTGATTTCTATCATTTCTACCTACTTTACTCCCATTTTTGTTTATAGTTGAGAGTTCTCTCCTATCTAACTAAACCACAACTCCCCCTAATTATTTCTCTTCTCCTAATCAATCTATTTTTCACTCCCCATCAGTCCCTAGTGATCTCTTAATCAATCTCTTGTCCTATCCCCATCAACCTCTATGATCTTCCAATCATCTCTATAGTTCAATCCCAATCAACCCCACCTTTGGTGTTGCTTCTCAATCTATAAATACCCCTCTTCTCTCTTGTTTTAGAGGAGACTAATTTTCTTATTTGAGTTATATCTCCTATAACATTTTTTATGCTTATACATGACCTTGTGAGCCTTTTTGATTTTTGTTATCAAGCTTCAAAGCTTCAATCAAGCCCAGTTTCCCACACATCCCTATATTTTCCTATCATCAAGTGGAGGACCCAATTGCTATAAAGATGGAGACAGATGATACTAGATCTCTAAGGACAAATTCCTAGCACGAGTGTCCATCATTCATCTATAGTTTCTTTTTTCTTTGAAAAGATGGTTTAAAGTAGTAATTAACAAATTCTCTCACCCTTGAGGAAGTAACATTATTACTTTTCTCTTGGTTAGATTAGATTTCATTTCTTTGCTAGTTTTAGATTATAAATTCTATTATTACAGAATGGGAGAATTTTACTTTCATTAGAGTAATTCACATCCAAAATTGAACCACAAAAAGACCAAAACATTAGTAAAATTACATCTAGGAAATAATCATTTTAATTTCATTTAAGTAGTAATTTTATCAACTTAAAAGTTGGGAAAACACAAAAAGAAAAGTTGCACTCATTTAGAATAGTTGCATTTAGAAACTTATCAAAAGTTTGAAAACATCAAACAAAGATGAAAGCCATTGATCCCATCACGAGGCACATAAATTTTAGTTTACACCAAAAGGAAAGCCCTCAATTTCATCATGAGGCACATAGTGTTAAACACAACTTTTAACTTTTAATTCAATCGACTGGGAAAGCCTTTGATTTCAATATGAGTCATGCTATGTTAAACACAATAATCAATTAATGTTCATTTCAATAAGGAAGTAATACCTCAATGTCATCAAAAGGCATGCAATGTGTTAAAAAATAAAACAAAACAAAAAACAAGTCTTCCATCTTCCTCAACTTAGGATTCACACTCAATGTTCCTTGGAGTGAGAGAAGATTGGATTAAAATAATCTTAGAAGAGATAAGGGAAAACCTATCAGCACAGGAAAACCCTATAGAAGAAATCATTCAAGAACAAATATAACTCTTACAAAAAATAGAGTATGAAATAGTTAAGGCCCACATTCTAAGGACATTTGAGATTTAAGGCCAAATCATAAACTAGTTTTATGAAGAAACAATGCAAGATCTAGAAATCATAATAGAGACAGGAAACAACAATATAAACTTATTACAAGAACTAACTTTTCAGTTATGTCAATTAAATCACAAGAATCACAACCATCAACCACACACACAATCAACCAACACAAACAACATAACTATCATCCATGAATTTTTTCTTCCCTACTAACAATATAACCTCTTAGTCCCACCACCACTCAATTGGCTCTTGACACAAAAGTTAGAGTGACTAGGCAAGCACCTCCAACAAGGGTGTAGTTGCATGTGCTACATCAGGGTCTAACTCACTCACACCATGTTTGTGTCAATTATAAACATCACATATTTTGGTGAACCCGATGTGAAGAGCACATCCTTCTAGGTATGATTTTTCACTTTTCCATATTTTTTCCATTTTGCTTCATCATCTATCTCTTTTATGATCATTCAATTTATTCTATGATTCTTTTTGCACCCCTAGAATATGACAAAATTAGACATGGTTCAGGGGAAGGTCCCCTCTAGAAAACCCTTTAAGCCTTCATTTGATAGGTACATCTTTCCATACACACTAGCTCCAATTTCAAACCATTATGACAATAAAGGATCTAATTCATAGGGCACTAGACAAGAGCCTCATAATTTCATAACTTTCATTAACCTAGATTGGAATCATGACATGATCATTCAGCCCAATCCTCCCAACCAATGTAAAGAATACCAATTTCTCGTTTGATTCAGAATACACCAACATGACTATCTTATCACAAGTTATAGGGAAATGGCAACCCAAATGGACAATGAGGTGTATCACCTAAAAAGAAACTTAGAAGAAGCTTGTGAGGCTTAAGAAGCACTTCACATAGCCTATCAAGTTGAATGGTCTATAATGCTCCAAGCTCCATCATAAAACATTCTTGAAGAACAAACAAATGGGGATACCCAAATGCAAGACAACCCATGACATGGTGCTGAAACTCAAAGAACAACAGATATGACGCTAGGCAACCTTATAGTTACCTTGTCTAATGGATGAGAAAAATCAAGGATGGAGGCACTAAACAACCTCAACAAGATAAGATTGAAGAAGGACCTAGAATCTAAGTGAATCCTATCACCACTAAATTTAAGAAAAATGAGGGGGCAACCCAAAAACCATTTATCTAAAATTTTACTCTCGCAACACTAGTAATGAGGCTTTTCCACCTCCCCAACAACACATTTTTAACATGCAACTTAGTGGAGTCTACATGGTGCAAAATTATATGACTCCTCTATCATATCAAATGATGAATGCACAACCAACTTATCTAGTCATAATTGGCTATCAAACAAACATTCAAATGAAAAATTAACCTAGTGCATAGATCCCACCCATGGGACTTATGTTCATAGGAACATCATCTTCTTAAACCCCTTTTCAGGGACATATCTCAAGTACTTAAAGGAACCTCTCAACTTCAATCTTTACAACATTTTGTAATTGTGTCCCTTCTCCAGCCTACAAAAATTCAAGGGAGAGAGAGACCTAAACTCACACATCAAAGTATACATGATAGCTATAAGGGAACTCCTCCCCCGAGATAGGGTTGTAGCCTAAATATTTTGAAATACCTTTGAGGAATTGACTTAGATTGGTATTATCACCTTTGTATGCATCCGTTCATTCATTTTCAATATCTTATTGGTGAATTCATCATGACCTTTGATATGAATAAACTAGTGGGGATAGGAATCTAAGAATTCTTAAGTATGAAATAGGACACAAATGAATATGTGGCACAATTTGTTAGACATTGGAGGTAAGTCTTTTATTCATCAACTTGTGCCCTGAATATGGACCATCAAGGACTTTGTGACCTCTTATTGCATGCCCTCAATAGGGACATGAGAGAGGAAGTCTAAAAGTTACCTTTAAGTTCTATGAATAAGCTCTAGAAAGTGCATTAAGAATAGATGAGGATGCTACTGATGGTGGGAAAAGAGTTTATGGTATGAATGAAAAACTTGTCACCTTCCAAACTAATGATAATAGTGGAAACAACCCTTCCACTATTAAAATTCTAAAAATAAATCATAATGTGACAATGGATAGGGTAATTGACGTACCTCATATGAAAAACAATGATCAAGATATAGGCAATAATGTCAACATTATCAAATATACATAGATCAATAAGAAATTATACCAAAAAATTTAGAAAAACTTTTAGTCAAATAACAATACACAAGGATTGTATTGTCACCCCTATGACCCAAACACATACTACTTGTTTCATAAAGTGAAGGGGAAATGCCATGAAGGTGTGCTATAATTATGACAAGATCATCTCAAAACTCTCTAATAAGTAATGACAAAAATTCTTAAGTGGACTTATGTTTCAACAAGATAAAGAGCATAAACCAAATAATCAACAATAGAATCACCAACTTGTTCTTGATCAAAGCATGCTAAGTCATGTTGAGTTAGACAAATATCAAGAAATTTGTGTTACCCATGAACTAGAATAGCTGAACCTCATTGTAAATGATTTATCTTTTTGCAAATGATAGATCTTCTCAAAGGTTCTCTCATTTAAAAATGAGCTCTTCTCAACATCTAAGATGTAGGACACCTATTTCCAACTCATTCACATAAGAAGCACAATATCCTTACTTTCAATATTGAGATGCTACCCTTAGACAATGACATCTCTAAAAAAGGTGATCTCCCCCTCTACCTACAAAACCAAGTTCACAAAAAAATCATTAAATGTGTGTCATGGTAGTTAATGGGGCTATAATCAATATTCTCCCTTTCTTTCTATTATGAAGAATGGGTTACGATAATTTGCACATTAATTGTAGTACTTTCATCCTTAGAATTCATGGTAACACAAATATTTAAACCATTGGAAAGATTAATTTCCCAATCACATTAGGTCTTGAAACCCTTGTTGAATGCACAAGACAACTAAGAGGGGGGGTGAATAAGTTGTATCTTAAAACTTCAAAACCCTCACAAACATTTAAATCCTTATTTATTCAATTAACTCTTAATCTGTTAGAATGATAATCATGAAAGAAGATAACATAAATAGAACCAAAACAACATCATACACAAGAGAACACCAAATTTACATAGAAAACCCAAGAAGGGAAAAACCACAATGAGGATTAGCTCACAATATAAAGTAATATCAACACCAAATACAATAGGGCTCACTACCAGAGGGCTCACTACCTAGAAGAAAGAAAGGCTCATTGCCAAAGGCTCACTACTAGAACAAAAAAGAAGATAGAGAAGAATGTTACAATGAGAAAATTATCTCAATGCAATAGAGAAGTCCACCACAACAACACCAACACCTTCACAATCTCATTGATGAACTGTAGACACCTTTTACTCACTAGATCCAGTAATCTAACACATGAAAGCTTGCACTACACTTTACACATTAGCACTTTACAACTCTAGAATTCACATCTCACTCATCACACACTTCTATCTTCACATTCCTCAATAGCGCAACACTTATTTATACTATCTTCAACCTTGAAAACATTTTCCAAGGTTGGCAATACACCTTAACCATGGAAATTCAAATTAGGTCTATACCAAGACATTCCCGCAGTGGAAAGGACTGAAGGCAGACCAAAACACACCTTAGTTTTGACCTAAATCCACTCATACATGCCACACCACTCTTCCACAATCACTGAAGCACATCCGCAATAAGTGTAAACACCTAAGGTCGTATGAACTTGTGTTAACACCATAATCTTTTAAGTACACACTTCCTCAAAACTAAAGATGACTCACAAATGACACACCATGCTTGAACACAATCTAGAATATTCCACAAACACCCTGAAATCCAACAAATTCCTTCATAGCAACTTTCACCTACTGAACAAACTTATCCTATTTACCCAGTATACTCAAACATCTTTTTCATGCACTG
Source organism: Cunninghamia lanceolata (assembly GCA_027924645.1). Lineage (NCBI taxonomy): Eukaryota > Viridiplantae > Streptophyta > Pinopsida > Cupressales > Cupressaceae > Cunninghamia > Cunninghamia lanceolata. The sequence goes on from BSBN01000739.1 coordinate 7,217,813, forward strand.
CAACTCAAGAAATCAACTTGCAGAGGACCAAACATGAACAACGTCAACTAAAGGTAGATAAGAACCTTAGATGCATACTTCTAGAACTGTAAGACTTGAACCATTATATGGAGAAATGCAGAGAAAAAACATTTCTCCCAAACACCTCTGCAATACATAGTTCACACACTGGTGAACATACCTTCCTTTTCACAATGATCCATTAGACCAAATTATGAATGTAGCACCTCTGATCAACACATCCAAACTGCACTAACGAATATTCAACATATAAGAAATGCGGAGCAAAACCAAAACATGACTATGTATGCTAGAACACCTTTACAACACATTGTATCTTCTTTTATTCAAAATTTCTCAAAAGCACTTGGAAACCAAGCACCAGAAACACTTCCCATCATTAAAGACAACATCAACTCAATACCACTACTAATAATCTCTTGCTCAAATAGTCGACACTAATGACAACACAAACTTGTTGACATAAATGACAAAACTGACTACACATACTTGCAACAATCTCCCCCTTTGTCATTGATGGAAACACATGATGTGAAAAACCATCAACACAACAACATCCTCAATACCAACTCTTTTTCTTTCTGTTTCTCTCTTCCCCTCAGCTTACTACTCTCCTTTTCACAACAGACTCTTTCCTTTTTCACATTGTTCTCTCTCCCCCTTTGACATCAATGGCAAAGGGTGACACATATCCTCTTTAGACATTACTCAGTCTTGTACTTGCTCACCTCTATTCTGCAACATCTATCCTTTTACTACTCTAAATAATCCCCCTTAGGAGCTCACAATAACTGTATCAACATTTACTCCCCCTAACTGCAACAACCAACAAAGTCACTACCTACTCCTCCTGAGAGGTAGCCTCCAACATCAGTCCAGAACAAAGAATGAATCTTGAAATCCACTAGATTGATGCATCTCCTTATGCATCTAGTTCAAAGAGGGAGGGGTAATAACCCCTAACTTCTCCCAGAGATACTCAAAAGTATCCTTAGGAAGAGCCTTAGTGAATATATCAGCAACCTGATCTTTGTAGGCACATACTCAAGCTTCACTTCATTCTCTGCAACCTTCTCTCTCAAAAGTGATACTAGATTGAGATATGTGTTGTCCTTGAGTGCATCACTAGATTCTTTTAAATGTTAATTGTACTTGTATTATCATAGAAGATAGGAATTGGTTCATCATATACAACTCTAATATCCTTCAAGGTTTGCCTCATCCACAACACCTGTGTACAACAAGATGTTGTTGCAATGTATTCCACCTCTGTAGTAGATAAATACACCAAATCTTGTTTCTTACTTAGCCATGACACCAATTTGCATCCAAGAAAGAATACACCACCACTTGTACTTTTCTTGTCATCTACACAACCAACCTAATCTGCATCTCTGTAAGCACTCAAAGTAAAGTCAATATCCTTTGGATACCACAATCCATGATCCAGAGTGCCTTTTAAATATCTGAATATCCTCTTCACTACTGCAACATGTGACTCTCTAGGATCTTCTTGAAATCTAGTAACAAGGCAAACTGCATGCATAATATCTGGTCTAGTAGCAGTTAGATATAGCAATCTTCTAATCATTGATCTATACCTGCTCTGATCAACTTTAGGACTTTCATCATTCTTGTTCAGCTTGCAACCAGTAGCCATATGGGTACATATAGGTTTAGAATCTTCTATTCAAAACTTTTTCAACATCTCCTTGACATACTTTGATTGTGAAATGAACATAACTTTTTTTGTTAGATTGATTTGTAACCCAAGGAAGAAATTCATCTACCCAAACATTGACATTTCAAATTCTTTCTTGATCTCCTCTGCAAATTTCTTACACATAGCTTTATTTCCTCTAAAACTAATTTCATCAACAAACACAACTACAATCAAGATTTGATCATTTCAACTTTGAAGTAAAGATTATTGTCTGCGATACCTTTATTGAATCCTAGCTGTAACAAGTACCTATCTAACCTTTCATACCAAGCTCTAGGGGCTTGCTTCAATCCATATAGTGCCTTCTTCAATCTTCAAACCATGTCTGGTTTATCTGATAACTGAAATCGATCTAGTTGTTCTATGTATACTTCTTCTTCCAACTCACCATTCAAGAAAGTAGACTTCACATCCATTTGATATACTTTGAAGTCCTTATGTGCTGCAAAAGCCAAAAACATTCTAATGGCTTCCATTCTTGCCACCGGAGCATATGTTTCCTCAAAGTCTATTCCTTCTACTTGTGAGTAGCCTTTACACACAAGCCTTGCCTTGTTTCTTACCACTTCTCCATTCTCATTTAGTTTGTTCTAGAATACCCACTTAGTTCCAATCACATTTTTGTGTGTTGGTCTTGAGACAAGTTCCCAAGTCTGATTCTTTTCAATCTGCATTAGTTCTTCTTCCATAGCCTTGATCCAATACTCATCCTTGCATGCTTCAATCACTGTTTTAGGTTCAACTTTAGAAAGTAAACATAGATCTACCTATTCTTTAGCAACTTTCCTTCTTGTCAGTACACCTTTGCTTTTATCACCAATGATCTATTCTTTAGAATGATGCTTCTGCACATACTTGGGAGTTTTAGGAATCTTTTATGGAGCCTCTTCCTCTTCAATTTGCACTTCTTTTTCCTTATCTTTTTCTTCTTCACTACAAGAAGACTCATCTAATTCATATCGATTCATTTGTGAGTTTTTCTATAGGCCTTCATCAACCTTGACATTAACACTCTCAACAATCTTTCTTAGCCTCTTGTTGTAGCACCAATAAGATTTTCTTTTAGTAGAGTATCCAAGGAAGATACCTTCATTAGCCCTTGCATCAAACTTTCCTAAATTTTTTTCATCTCTTCTGATGTAGCATTTGCTTCCAAACAAACTAAAGTATTTGGCAATAGGAATCCTTCCATACCATAGTTCATAAGGAGTCTTTGAGCTATTTGCTCTTGCTTACATTCTGTTCAGTACATAAAAAGTAGTATGAATTGCTTCTCTCTAGTAGACTTCCAGTACATTTGCTTCTTTTATCATTGTCTTTGCAGCTTCTTGAATAGTCCTATTCTTTCTTTCAACCACTTCATTCTGCTGAGGAGTCCTAGGGGCAGATAAATGCCTCTTTAATCCATGATTCTCACAAAACATGTTAAACTTATTGGAGGTGAATTCTCCACCTCTGTCAAACCTCAAACATTTAATTTTCATATCCATTTCATTCTCAACCATGACTTTGAATGCTTTAAACTTATCTAGGGCTTCTAATTTTTCTTTAAGAAACGTAACCCATGTCATTCTAGAACAGTCATCAATCAATAGCATGAAATACTCGTCACCTTGGAAACTCCTTACTCTGGTAGGGCCACAAGGATCTATATGCACCAATTCTAACATTCTGGTAGAAGATTGATCTTGGAATTTGAAACTTCTTCTTGCTTTCTTTCCAACTTGACATTCCTTACAGATAGTATTGATAGGCTTTGTAATCTTTGTTAGATCTCTCATAGCTTGAACTAAACTTATCCTCACTAGGCTAAAAAAATTGATGTAACACATTCTTCTATGCCATAGCCAATTCTCACTGATCTGAGTCATGAAACAACAATGATCAACACCTTTGAGCTGGTAGACATTTCCATTTGTCCTCCTTCTAGCAACAATCATAGTTCTAGACTCATTTCTGATCTCACAACCATCATCCTGAAACATAAGATTGTAACCCTTGTTACATATTTGTCCAACACTCAAGAGGTTATGTCTTAAACCCTTAACATAAAGAACATCATCAGTGTTATGCTTTCCATCAAAACTAATTGAACCTTTTCCACATATCTTAACAAATGTATCATCACCAAACCTAACTAGTCCTCCATCATATTTTTCAAGTTTAAAAAACTTACTCTTATCATTGCTCATATGATTAGAGCATCCACTGTCAATGATCTAGTGGTTCTTTTCCTATCTAACATGAAAACCAAACATCAAGGTGCCTTCAACATTAGTACTAACTTCTGAATCCCTTTCCTTCACACATTCCTTAGAGTTAGCAGAAACAGTATCATCTTTGAAAGCTATGAAAAAACATTCACCATCCTCATGATCTTCATAATCAGATTCATCATCAGATATACTTGTATCCTCTCTAGCATAATAACATTTCTTAATCATCTTACCTCTATTCTCCCTATTTTTATTTTTCAAGATTCTATCTGGACATCTTGAAGCGTAATGACATACCTTTCCACAACTAAAACACTTGAAATGCATCTTACCACTATACTTTCTAGTACCCTTTTTCATTCTTCTCACAAATTTAGCTTCCATATCATTAGAATCATCCTGATCTAATTCACAGTCTTCTCTGATTTTCCAGCCTTAAAAATAGTCTCAACTTTTGTACTACTAGTACCAAATTCTCTCATTTCAAAAGCAGTTAAAGAACCATACAAATGATCTTTGGTATATGAATCTAGATTTTGCAATTCTTCAATAGCAGAAACTTTATGACTATAAGCTTTGGAAAGAGTTTTGAGTACCTTCTTTACCACTTATTTTTCTTCTGGTTCTCCACCAAGACCTCTGATGCCATTGACAACTTCATCCACCTTCTGCAAGTAGCTAGTGATATTTTCATCTTCAAACATTTGCAAGGTCTCAAACATGATCTTTAGATTCTACATCTTAGCTTGCTTGATCTTATCATATCCTTCATAAATTCTTTTTAACTTTTCCCAAATTTCATTAGCAGTTTTAAAACTCATAACTTTCACCAATTCACAATTAGTAATATCACTTAAAAGAGCATACCTTGCTTTACCATTGTTTTCATAGGCCTTGATCTCATTAGCAGTACTCAAACCATTCTCAGGTATAGTGTATCTAGACTCAATAGACTTCCAAATTTCATATCCAAGAGAAACCATATAACCTTCAATCCTTATATTCTAGAATGCATACTCTAATCCATCAAATAGGGGAACATCTTTCTTGTGTGCCATCCTAGATCTACCTCAAGTGGTTAAGCTTTCATCCAAGGAACCTCACTCTGCTACCAATTGTTGAATGCACAAGACAATTGAGAGGGGGGTGAATCAGATGTATCTTAAAACTTCAAAACCCTCACAAACATTCAGATCCTTATTTAATCAATTAAGCCTTAATCTGTTAGAATGATAATCATGAAAGAAGATATTGGAAATAGAACCAAAACAACATCATACACAAGAGAACACTAGATTTACATGGAAAAACCACGGTGAGGATTAGCTCACAATATAAAGTAATATTAACACCGAATACAATAGGGATCACTACCCAAAAGAAAGTAAGGCTCACTGCCAGAATAGAAAAGAAGATAGAGAAGAATATTACAATGCAAAAATCATCTCAATGCAATAGAGAAGTCCACCACAACAACACCAACACTGATAAATTGTAGACACCTTCTGCTCACTGTATCTAGTAATCTAACACATGAAAGCTTGCATTGCACTTTACAAATTTGCACTTTATTTGGAATTCACATCTCACTCATCACACACTTATATCTTCACATTCCTCAACAACTCAACAGTTACTTATACTATATTTAACCTTAAAAACATTCTCCAAGGTCAGCAATACACCTTAACCATGTAAATTCAAATTAGGTCTGCACCAAAATATTCCTATGGTTGAAAGGAATGAATGTGGACCACAACACACCTTAGTTTGGACCTAAATCCACTCATACACGCCATGCCACACTTCCACAATCACTGAAGCACATCCATAATTAGTGCAAACGCCCAAGGTCGGCCGAACCTATGTTAACACCATAATCTTTTAAGTACACACTTCCTCAAAACCAAAAACAACTCGTGGACCACACACCATGCTTGAAAATAATCTAGAATATTCTACAAACACCCTAAAATCCAACAAATTCCTTTGCAACAACTTTCACCTACAAAAAAACTTATCCTATTTACCTAGTATACTCAAACATCTCTGTCATGCACTGCAACTCAAGAAATCAACTTGTGAAGAACCAAACCATGAATAACTTGAACTAAAGGTAGATATGAAACTTAGAAGCATATTTCTAGAACCACAAGACCTAAAACCATTCTGCAGAGAAATGTGGAGAAAAAACATTTCTCCTAGACACCTCTACAATACATATAAGTTCACACACTGGTGAACATACCTTCCACTTCACAATGATCTAGTACACCAAATTCTGAATGTAGCACCTCTGAACACCTCTGATCAACATATCCAAACCGTATGAATAGATATTCAACATATAAGAAATGCAAAGCAAAACCAGAACACCACTTTGTATGCTAGAACACATTTACAACACACTGTTTCTTCTTTTATTCAAATTTTCTCAAAAGCACTTGGAAACCAAGCACCAAAAACACTTCCCATCATCAGAGACAACATCAACTCAATACCATTGCTAATAATCTCTTGCTCAAATAGTTGACACTAATGACAACATAAACTTGTTGACATCAATGACAACACTAACTGCACATACTTGCAACACCTTCCATCTAAATTTTACATTATCAATCAAGAAACTACTAGAAATGAAGGTGCAAACCACACGACAAAAATCTGATTCAAACCTTATTAATGTCCTCTAAATGTAGAATCAATGGAGATTGCAACAGAAATAAAACCCCCTACACAGAAATAACATGCATTAAGAACTGAACACATAACACAGTATGTAACGTGGAGAAAACCCTTTCAGGTAAAAAAACTCCACCAAGAAAAGAGGCTCCAAGTTGTATTATCTTCAAATATGAGATTACAATACATGCACTTCCTCCTCTTCTTCATTCTTCAATCCAACAACGTTTGTTAGTCTCAACTCTACTAAAAGTGTAGTACAAATATCCTTATAAAAGGGGGTTTCCTTCTAGGTCAAGAAAAATGACATAATATTGACCGTGAGATCTGTGACCTAATGACGAATGGTCTAAATTTACAATGATAAAATTTGGCTCTGAGGGCACTACCCCTGAGCCCCCATTGGGGCGCACGACCCTCAGACCCCCTGCTAGGGGGATGATCCCCCCAAACCCCTCGCAGGAGGGAAATCCCCCTATGACACCCCATCACAGATGAATTAGTATCACAGACCAGATATGAACATGCAGCTGAAACAAGATCAGTTCTGGTGAAACCTTTCATCTCTTATGGGTGATTTACAAACAATAATAGGAATAATAAATTACATAGGATTTACAAGGTTGATGGCACCTTAATCCTAATAGAAACCACCTATAACATGATCTTAAGGAGACCTTGGAATCATAGAATTAGGGTCATTCCTTCTACTCTATTCCAAGAAATCCATTTATTTCATATGGGTTCAAGCCCATGTCATCAAAGGAGATCTTGATTCTTTCAGTGTTTAAAGGATGGAGCAAGGAAAGAAAAATAAAAGAGTTAGAAAAAAACATTTACATTGACATGGTTGGGATTACTATGAAAGGAAAATAAAAAGAAGAAGAAATAGAAGAACTAAGGTCTACTTATGAACCACAGGAAACATCAATGCCACATGCTCATGATATTTGGATTCTCCATTTTGACAAAGCTAGATGTAAAATAGGGGTTAGAGCTAGAGTGGCCCTCACTTATCTAGTAGGAAAATTCTTTCCTTTCACTTTTAGAATAGACTTCCTTTGCACTAATAACATCACTAAATATGAAACTCTATCCTTGGGTTTTATGATAGCCATGAAGTTAGGCATCAAAAACATCTCAATATTTGGTGACCTTCAATTGATGATCAATCATGCTTCAAAGAACGATGAAACAAGACTAGAACACTTGTGTCCTTATAAGGATGTTATTCAAAAGTTGGTGCAAGGTAAAAGTAAGAAGTTAGGTCCACATATAGGGGAAGTGTCGAGCGAAAAAAAATTCTAACAAGAATGGGTACCCATTTTTAAAAAATGGGTACCTGTTTAGGAACGGGCGCCTGAGCCTGGAATGAAAATGGATGCCTATTATGCTTCAAGATCTTAGCCTAAATGGGTACCCGTTTCATTTCATAAAAGTATTTAATTTTACTTAAAATGGGAAATAATAGACATATTAGGAATGGGTACCCATTTTAAAATGGGTACCCGTTCTATTTTTAGAACGGGTACCTATTTTAAAATGGGTACCCATTCTATTTTTTTATAATGGGCACCTATTTTAGAACGGGTACCCATTACTAAAAGTTTGAAACCACAACCCACATTTTTTGTTTGGTTTTAGGCTCGAGAAAGACATGGTAAGTCAACCCTTAGCCTTGGACCTACAAGTGCAAGTCCATGTTCACATCAAGAGAAATGACTAACTTTACCAATATGGCTGACGACGTTTTTTTTTAATTTTTTTATGAAATTAAAACCCATTATAGATGACTATCTGTAGTTTTCAAATATTTATTTTTTTATGATTCAACTTGTTTTTCTATTTATTAATTAATTTATGAGCAAATTGGTCCATAAACTTGAAATGTAAGGTTCTAATATTTTATTAATAACTTTTAATTTTTAATGTTTTTTTTAAATTATATGTCACAAATCTACACATCATTCTTTACACAATGAAAAAAAATATTTTATGATTAATTTAGCTCAAATTATGGTGGTCGTACACGAGGGGTTTTCAAAAACAATAATTAGGGCCAAGAAAAAATTAATTAAAAAAAATATTTGGAAAAAATTATAAAAAAATATCCTCATCAAACTTCACTATAATATACATCTTTCCCCAAAAGGATTTAGAAAATAACTTTTAATTAGGTCAAATTATACCGGTCGTACACGTGCATGGTATGGTCCTAAAAAAGTGACTTTTAAAAAGTGGTTTTGTACAAACCTATGAAAAATTAATTTGTATCATTTGGGTATTAGAATAAATTACATATTTGAAGACAAAACTCAAAATACTACATTTAATATTACTAGATTTTCTTAAGATTCTATGTGGAAGTGCTTCAACTTTTGACTCCAACTGTGACAAACTTTGATTTTCAGGAAAAACACTTCCACTTTTTAGCCAAAAAATTGACCCAACTTCTTGCACCTACACTACATTTATTTGACTTTTTCACAATAAAAGACATACCAAGAGAATAAAATTAGATGGATAGCTCCATGGATACTTTGGCTACAATGTTCTCACCTCACACAATTACAAAACTTCGAGTTTATTATCTTAGTGTCACGTGGACCACTGTTAGAGAGTACTGACTTACCAAGCATCCTTAGTTATGTAGAAGATAGAATAGAAATCCCCATGAGAGATTATGCAGAAATGATGAGGCCCTTTTGGAATATCTTCATGCATATGATGGCCTCCAATGATTTTAAAACAAAAGGGGATATATGCTCCTTCTACAGCCCAATATTTACTTTAGGGATGAGTTAGAAATCTTGCAATACAATAAAAAACCTTAATTTACCTCTTTCCCCACAAAAATTTGAAGAGTGTCACCTATCTTCAACAAGAGATACTATTGACCTCAACATAGGTACATTGAAAAAGTGTTAAGTGTGAAAAAGGTGAATGATGTCAACTAGCATGCGCACTAGATCAAACCCTCTTTCACAATAACATTTAAGGATAAGACTAAGCCAAATCACTACCCAATGAAGGTGGACTTAGCTATAGATCTTGTACTTAGGAGTGCTATGGAAAGATCTGATTTAATCAAGCCTTTTTATCAAACCCTAGGTCAATAATGCACTAAACCCTAGTTCTATAAGGATATGATTATAACAAAAGATTTACAACAAATCTTCAGAAACTAATTGTATAGGGAGGATCAGGAAGATGATAGAACTTGTGTCCCTGAAACAAGGATGTTGGAGGATTATTTTGAAAGCACCTAAGTCCTAAAAGGTTGAATCTTTAGAAGCTATAAACTGGAGAAATGCTACAAAGACTACCTTGATGCCAGATCTGAAGTCTATTGAGGCAGAAAGACTAGGGCACCAAAGCCCAAGTCCTACATAAAGGAATATTCCTGAACTACTATCAGTTCCTGAAACCCTGATCCTTTCTTAGTCTTCCTATATCTTCATATTTCCCAGATCTCATGCCTATAACCTGTACACAAGAAGAAGAGAATGGGTTTGGGGGTTATAGTGTTTAGGGAATTGCCTTAGTCAAATCTTGGGATATCATTCAAGCTTCCCAACACCATTGATAGATAAAGAGAGTGTGCCCTTACAAGGTAGAGGCTAAACACAAAATAAATATGATGAATCAAATGATGATGAACAACAATGATATCACCTATGTGATGAAACCCTTAGGAGGATGAACACTCTTCAACTCATAAGGAGAGATAGATGATAACTTCAAACCTGCAACAACACACACAATGACAATACAAATCTACTCTAGAATCACAATGAATTCTTTTGAATGCTCTTTACTCCAATGCTTCAAGTTCGCGATCTCTATCTAGGTTCATAATGAATTCAAAACTATGTAACTTATATATGCCTTCCCACTAACATTCGTCAAATAAAACCAAAAGAGCCAACAAGGAGAAACCTTTTTAAAGGTCCTAAGATGACATACATTTAAATTTTCCCCGACCAATTAGGGAAGACTTGGGCGGTGGCACCCAAGTCTTGAGGCTCCTTTTTGGTCCAAGGTAAGGTAGAATATGGGCCCCTTGTTCCCAATTTACATTGGTTTCAACAAATTTTGCATCGAGATGAATATTTAGAATGTATAATGTATTCACGTGGACCTAGGAGCTAAACCATGAGGTAAAAAGACATGTGTCCACTTTTTACTCCATAACAAAAAGAAAAAAAATGCTAAAGTTAGGAGTAGATTTTATAGAAGAAGAGTTAGAGGAATACACATGGTTCCTTATCAAATTGTAACGTCAGAAATTGTCCTCCTATATGGAATGGTACAATTTCCCTCAGTTTAGCTCCTCACTCTTGGTGACCTCTCAACCTTTTCTTTTCTAGCCTTCTCGAAACCCTAATTGACTAAGTCTAGGAGCAGTTTATTCACTTTTTGAGGTAACTTATTGATAGAACTCAGAAAGGGGATTTGAGATTTGGGTCCCTAGGACCCCCAAAAATGTAGATCTGAACTGAAATTGGGGGCTAGGACTTGGATGTCCGCACCCTAGTCCTCCCCTGTTTCATAGGATTTTGAATTTTGGTGGGGTGTCGGTTCCCACCGAGTGCCGTGGGATTCTATTTTCAAATTCTCAGTTTTCGCGTGATATTGAGACGTTATTTTGAAATTTGAATTCCCTAAAGCTAGATATAAAAATACATTTGCAAATTATTTTCTCACACACAATTCTTATGTAAGCTTGATGCCAAAACTTTGCTACAATTGCTATTAAAGATTAGTGACTTGTTGAAGCTCTTTGAAGTATCCTTTATTTGCTATCTTGGAGACAATGGATGAAGATTATGAATCAAGATCTTAATTCTATCTTGCTCTTCCTAGGGCTTGTACACCCTTTGCATGATCGGGAGAAGGGTTGAAGCCTCCAACAGCAAGCTTGGAGATCCTCCACAGACATTGCTGATTCACCTTCTTGCTCATGCAAGTCTTCATTTGTCTTATCTCCTTGAGGTGAAGTTGTATGTGTTTATTGATGCAAAGAAAGTTGTTTATTTTCCCTTGATTGAGACATCTAAGGTTTGATTTTATGCATACACACATTGTTAGGTTTGCATACACTTCTACAAATCTTTATCTTTGGCTATTGTTGAGGTAGAAATACTAAAGATGGGGCTTGACTAAGGCAAGCTCCTATATAGCTGCAACGCCTTCCTTCTTTTGTAGGTGCAGATTGTGTCTTGCAGGTTCTAGTGAAAAGAAGCTATAGAAAGAAGGATATTGTGGATACAGTCATGATAGACTTTCATATTTTTAGATTCTAAGAATTGCAGGACATTGGGGTGGGCACCCTAGTCCAACCAGGGGTTTATTCTAGGATCTAGAAGCCTTTTAGTAGTCTTAGACACCCTGTGTAGAAGATTTTCCTGTGCAAAAAATTTTAGGACACTGGGGCGGGCACCCTAATCCATGTGGCCCTCAAACTCTAGGTACTCTGTCTCTAAAACTCTATCTCTGCACTCCTATGGTCAGTTTTTCTAGTTGCTTCACCAATTTCTGTATATTTTTTATGTAAGGCATAATTAGGGTTTTACTTGGTTGAAAGGAAAACACTTGATAAAATCTTGATTAGGGCCTTAGGTTTCATAACCACGTGAGTGTAAGGGACAGATAAAGTTATTAGAAGCTTGTTCACAAGCTCAGTCCTTGTCCTCCTAATACTTAGCGAGAAAATGGTGGTATTTAACCTAGCTTAAACAAACTATCAAATTTCCCCCTAAACATTTTGGTGAACCCAAGTTTTAAAGAATTTGCATCTTTTTAAACTTCAGATCTGAAATAATTTGCTGTTCTAGAACATAATTGGATTGAAAAGCCTCTTTAGTGAAATTGCATATGTTAAATTAAGGATTATATTCTTTATCTTTTCATTAAAAGAGTTGGAAATTATCATTTATTGTTGGACGTTGTATTTCATTTGCACAGGCCATCATTGTGCATTTAAATCTTGGTTTAATTAGAGCATGTTAAAATGTCAGATTACTTTTTGCAAGATTTTCATGCTTATGATGAGTCATTTAGTCGTGATGACTTTGATATGTTAGATGAAGCCCTTGAGGACTTTATCTCGATTGAACATTCCACTACGGCCTCTAAGCCATCACTATTTCAAAGACTTGTAAATGCAATTATGTTCCTAAATCTAAAGAAGAGATTGAAAAACTAAAAATTGTGGTTACTCTATGTGCAAATGTGGTTCAACCATCCTCTAAACCTGTGCTTATTGTTAAAGGTCTTTCATCTTCTTCTCAATCTCTTGATCACATTTATGATTGTGCAAAACAAATAGCGAAACAAAACTTACAACAAACCAATCATAATGTGGTTGCTCATGCATATAACACTTGGAATAACAAATAAAGTACACAAAAAACAAATGTTCTAATATCTTTACCAACTTCTCAACCTATGCTTCCTCAAGCACCTCATTTAACATATAAAGGTGGTAAAGATTATGATCTTGTAGAGTAGCTTCGTACTACTCTTGCAAAGATATCTCTTTTTGGAGATTATACCAACTTCACATACTTACCATGGAATGCTACAAGAAGCTTTACAAAAGGTGATTGTTCCTCCCACTGTTAAACCAAATGTTGTTGCTGCTTTACTGGATTGTATGCATGCAACAGAAATAGGCATTCTGTTTCAACAACATGGATTACCATCTCTCAAGGTTTAGAATTAGTATGATCCTTTGGTTATCTTTATTACAATAAACAAAACATTGGTTAAGAGATTTATTATTAATAATGGGTTAGCCCTTAATGTTTGTGGCATTGATTTATTGCACAAGGTTAAAGTTGACATATCTGCCATCAAACCAGAATCATTAAGTATTCATGGATTTGATAATGTTGGATGACAATTTGTGGGCACTATAACTCTACCTATACAAGTTGGACCTGTGATGGTGCTAATGCAAAGCATCAAGGACTGACTAAGACACTTCAAGACTTCAATGAAAGGTCTCTCAAGGTTCACTATTTTTTCCTAGAGGCTCAAGCTTATCATGATGAAGGGATTTAACACAACACTTATACATGCTCATGACATAAAAGAGAGTGGGCTTCAAACCTCATGTCTCAGGACTCCTAACTCAGTCTAAGATTCCATCCAACCCACTATGCAAGGCCTGCAGGACAGCAGTCTCACTGATTGTCACAACACTACTGCTCCACTAGAAAGACAGACTCAATATCTTCCTTGTGGAGATGTCCATTAAGAAGAACTCAATCTCAATCATGCCTAATCAGTAACATTCCACACATGCCTAGTGCCTTCCTTGACAAATCAATAACCCAACAAATCTAACTAATACCTTCTTTGTGGTGACTATTTTCAGTGAGGACTGACAGAGTTTGAAACCGGCAGAAAGAATAGTTTCATGGAAGATTTTGTCTTACCTTCTCTCATAGGATCATTGCTAGATCCAGAGCACCTTGTACCATTGTTAATGATTGGTATTTCACAAGGATTCCACTCCCATAGTCGATGACCATCACCTAAATTGTTGTTGTCCTTCTCCAAGTTCCAACACAAGACTCTGCAGGGTCATCTACATGGTAAACTCAACCCAAACCATCCTCCTACCTCCAAAACCTTCACAAGACCTTGCATTAACTACTATACAACCCATTCCACTGATCAGAAACATAAAAGATTAGTGGAATGAGAAGTAATCCATCAGGTTGTTCAGGAAACCCTAACTCAGGGTTTAAAGCAGTTTGTGGGAAACCAACGATTTCTCCTAGCTAGTTTTGTGTCAAGACTTCAAACAAGATTCAAAGCAAAGCTATTTCGATCCACTAACAATCCAATACATTCATGAGCTATGACTGTTTCATACAGGGTCAGGTACGGGCTGGAAACAACAGAAAAAAACACAGAAATGTAGGAATAACAGTTATTTCTTTGTTCTTACTCCACTTCCACCAAATGTCTCTCCACAATGAATCCTTTTTGTCTTAAAATAAGCCTCCTACATTTGAATCAAGAAGTATGGGAGTGGTTGGGGTCGATGAAACTGCCCCAACCATTGAACTTCTTTCTTGTTTCTAACTGCAGCAACTAGTAACTGTCTTGTCTTGGACTGTATCGACTGTTTTATGTTTAAATGATGCTCCCTAACATTTGGTTAACCTTGGACAAGGTTCTAACATACCTTTGACATGCTAAAAACCAAGAGGATTGCCTCCTACACACATTAGGAGGGCTACAAACTTATATGACTGCTTTTACAATATGACTGTCCTCCTTAGGACTTACAACATGAGAATAGGTTTTAGATATTTGGACATAGTCCTCTTACAAGCATGGCATTCAAGCCTTATTACAACATGGAGATGGTCTCAAGGACCTTATTAAACCAAAACAAACTACTTGAAGATCAAGTAAAACCTAGATATCTTGGTGCTCCTGCACCATACTCCCCAGCATGATGAAAACTCTTGTCCCAAGAGTTATGGGTTCTTCTCCGAACATTCTTCAATCTTGTTGGAATGTTCCTCTGATTGGTGACAGGAAACATGAACTCTCCAAGGGTTATCCTGCTCCTTCTCCAACCTGCATGGCTCCTACAAATAGTGTTAGCATCATAAAACCTGTTCTGGTGTCCTTGCTACTGCAATGCTTCTGTTCTTCCCATCTGGAGGTTCTGATTTATTCCTCCCTGTACTATCTACTGTTTGCCTTCCTTCTTCTACCTCCTTATAGGGAGGTCAATGTCCCCAATTTGACATAACTCAAGTCCCAAACCTGCTGTTCTTTAGGACTGTCTTCCACCTTCCTCTGCTGTAACTGTTCCGGCTGTTTCCTGTCATCCTTAACCTGCACATTCAACTGCAATTTCTCTCCAAAACAGATAGTAACATGTTCCTTCTGGTCTTCACAAGGTAAAGGTACTAGTTTAAATTTTTTCCCATCTTTATGCACCAAATAGTTATTAGTATAACCATCATGAATTGTCCTCCTCAAGTGTTGCCATGGTCTACCCAAAATTACATGCCCACATGTCATTGAAATGACATCACATAAAATAGAATCATGATATGGACCAATGGAAAAATTAACATATGCCCTTTGATTAACCATTACTTGTTGTTCTTGACTTACCCAAGTGGCATTGTAAGGACTAGGATGATCAAATGTCTTCAATCCCAACTTGTACACCATTTCCCAAGAGAGTAAATTATCTTGTGAACCTGAATCTATAATCAACTTGCATATTTTTCCATGGCTTAAACAATTAGTTTTAAAAATGGATACCTGTGGTGTTTGCTGTATTTTACCTTTTTCCACCATGAGCATTTCTCCAACCATTACTGGAGAGGCTAATGACATTTCTTGGTCTTCTTGCTTCTCCTCTTCTTGTGCCAAATGAACTCTTCTATCCTTGCTCTTATCAACATCATCCTTCTTAGGACATTTGAAATATGTGTGTCCCACTTCATTGCAATGATAACATCTGCCTGTGAATACTCCTCTACCTGATCCAATTCTACCTCCACCTCTATATCCACCTCTCTGATCTGCAGAAAACTCTTTGCCTTTCTCATTGTTGTTTTGTACTTCATTAGTAGGTCTGCCCCTAACTCTATATCCTCTTCCACTACCTCCTTGTCTTTCTTGCTTCCTCTTCACCCTCTCTTCAGCCCTTATGGCTAACTGAAAACATTCTCCAAGTGATTTTGGTACTGTCAAACCAATCTCATCTTGCAAGTTATGCCTAAGCCCATTAAGGTATCTTGCCACTTTCTCTTCTTCATCTTTCAATCCTCCTCTAATACTAAGCTTATGAAATTGCTCAATATAGGACATAACATTCATGTCCTTTCATTTCAAATTTTGCATCATCCTCTTTGTTTGAATGAAGTAATCGGATGGAAGAAATTGACCCTTCATCATATCCTTCATCCTACTCCAAGAAGTGATTCTTGTTCCACTTCTGGCCACTCTTTCTGTTTGCACACTACTCCACCATGTAAGTGTTGTTCCTCTCAATTTTATTTTTGCAAATTTAATCTTCTTCTCATCACTCATCTCCTCATACTCAAAGAAATTTTCTAGGGCATCTATCCACCCTAATACCTCTTCACTATCCATCTTCCCCTGATAGATAGGTAACTCTATGTTTGCCTTTGTTCCACTACCTTGGACTGCCTTCAACAATCTCACAAATTTCTTTTCTTCAAGATTTAATTTATCCTCAGGAGGATTCTCATCTGCCTCCTCATCTCCTTCTGAATCATTTTGTTCATCCCTTCTAGGATTCTTCTCCAATGCTTCCAACCTTGCCAAGATTGATGCATTCTCCCTTGTCACTTGCCTTAACTCTCTTTCCCTTGCAGCATCCTGTTCTCTTCTATCCCTCAACTCTTTTTCTCTAGCCTCTAAGGCTTCCCTTAGTTCATTGTTCTCCCTAGCCATCTGATTCTTAGGAGGCATCCTTACACTTTCACAAACCCTTATTGTTTCACAAGATCCTACTACTCCCTCAAGGATCTACTAGTGGCTCTGATACCACAAATGATGCAGAGCATCAAGGACTGAGTAGGACACTTCAAGACTTCAATGAAAGGTCTCTCGAGGTTCACTAT
Source organism: Cunninghamia lanceolata (assembly GCA_027924645.1). Classification (NCBI taxonomy): domain Eukaryota; kingdom Viridiplantae; phylum Streptophyta; class Pinopsida; order Cupressales; family Cupressaceae; genus Cunninghamia; species Cunninghamia lanceolata. The sequence continues at coordinate 7,235,095 of BSBN01000739.1, forward strand.
TTTTTCCTAGAGGCTCAAGCTTCTCATGATGAAGGGCTTTAACACAACACTTATACATGCTCATGACATAAAAGAGAGTGGGCTTCAAACCTCATGTCTCAGGACTCCTAACTCAGTCTAAGATTCCATCCAACCCACTATGTAGGGCCTGTAGGACAGCAGTCTCATAGACTGTCACAACACTATTGCTCCACTAGAAAGACAGACTTAGTATCTTCCTTGGGGAGATGTCCATTAAGAAGAACTCAATCTCAATCATGCCTAATCAATAACATGCCACACATGCCTAGTGCCTTCCTTGACAAATCAATAACCCAACAAATCTAACTAATACCTTCTTTGTGGTGACTGTTTTCAGTGAGGACTGACAGAGTTTGAAACCGGCAGAAAGAATAGTTTCATGGAAGATTTTGTCTTACCTTCTCTCACATGATCATTGCTAGATCTAGAGCACCTTGTACCATTGTTAATGACTGGTATTTCACAAGGATTCCACTCCCACAGTCGATGACCATCACCTAAATTGCTATTGTCCTTCTCCAAGTTCCAACACAAGACTCTGCAGGGTCATCTACATGGTAAAATCAACCCAAACCATCCTCCTACCTCCAAAACCTTCACAAGATCTTGCATTAACTACTATACAACCCATTCCACTGATCATAAATAGAAAAGATTAGTGGAATGAGGAGAAATCCATCGGGTTGTTCAGGAAAACCCTAACTTAGGGTTTAAGGCAGTTTGTGGGAAACCAACGATTTCTCCCACCTAGTTTTGTGTCAAGACTTCAAACAAGATTCAAAGAAAAGCTATTTCAATCCACTAACAATCCAATACATTCATGAGCTATGACTATTCCATATAGGGTCGGGTACGGGCTAGAAATTGTAGGAGTTCAGGACAACACTGAGAGGGGGGGTGAATCAGTGTTGTATAAATTTTAACCTTTTACAAATTTAACTTTCAAGACATGAAGAAAGAAAGATATCATTTGTTACACACATGTGCACATAACTGAGAATGAATGATGAGATTAAAATCTCATGAATAAATCATACACACAAACAGAGAGAAAATCAATATAAATCAAGACACAAGAATTGCACGAGTGGAAAACCCTCCTGGGGTAGAAAAACCACTCCAAAACTGCCTCACTGGCTTAACCTTAAAAAATATCTTTACAAGCCTCACTGGCTGATGTGAGTGTCTCACTGACAAATGCTCTCACTGACCTATAAGCCTCACTGGCATACTGTGCCTCACTGGCTTTTCTCAATCAATCAAAACAAAAATCTCATGTGCAAGAAGTGATTGCTGTTTAATCTGATTTGCACCATCTAAATCAACTCATCTTTCTTTTCAAAAAGGTTTTTCTCTGCATATCATAACTTCATAACATACATAACATTATTTGCTCATCTCTGTTTTCTTCATCAACACACACTCGTCAATGTGCCTGAAAAACTATTATATACAAGTTGAATGTCTTTTCATATTCCTGTAATCCCATTATTTCACAGAGCACCTGCAATAAAATTACCTATACATATTCATCTTCTTCAATTGTCTTTCCATTTCCTTTCAACAATATTTTTCAATCTATAAAAATCATCTGCAAAAATATTTTCATATTCATGTGCAAAAATAAAATCAATCTTTGCAAAACAATTTCTATCCATCATTCCAATATGAAAATCTTCTCTATATTTTGTTAATCTCTCTTGCCATTTTATTATCTTAACCCTTCATAATCTGTAAAAAATCTCTTTGTCTTCTTAAAAAATTCTTCAATCTGCATCAAATGAATTTTTAAAAAAATATGTGCCACCTGTTCAATTTCATCTTCCCCTATAACAAAATCAATAAATATTCTTCAAATTCTTTTATCATTTTATTTCAGCTTCAATAAATTCCAATCAATTTTTGTCCCTGTCAAAAAATAAAAAGTTTCTCTTTAATCTACCCTTAGAGAGAATAAAATCTCTTTTTAACATGATCTCCATCATTTTCATCTTCATGTGTAAAAATAAAATCAGTTTTCTGCAATAAAAACTCTTCAACCTCCTCACAAAAGGATTCTTCAAATCTTCAATAATATGACCAATCTACCTTTGAAAATAAAACAAAACTTCAATTGATCTTCTCCAATCTCTAGCTCAAAAGTCTTCTTCATAAAAAATCGTCATAAAAATAATATCAAAAAAAAGCTTTATACATCTCTTAAACTTTCCAAAAGAAATCAAAGCTTTTATAAAGCAATTTTTGTTTACTTATAAGTCTCCTTTATAATAGCCTTCCAATATGCCACTATATGCCATTGAGAATAGAAATAAATCTCCACAAAAAAAAATCCACAAAAATCTCCAAAAAAAAATCCACAAAAATCTCCACAAAAAAAATCCTTAAAAATCTCAGCAATTTTGCCTTAAAATCTCCTTAAAAATAGGCTTTTAAATCTCCTTAAAACTTCCTTATTTTAAGGCATAAAAAAAACTTTTATAAAGCATTTGCTGATAATAAAAAGCCCACTCACTCATAATAAATATTAAATTTTGATATGATATTTATTGCTGCTCACAAATATTAAATATTAAATTTTGATATGATTTTTTTTTTCTTTTTGCTGCTCACAAATTTATAAGAGGTGACCTCTTTGAAAGGTAAAGGGGTAGGTCACAAATGTTATAAACCCCTTTGGCAGGTAACCCATGACATATACTTGCAGTTCAACTGGAAGTTAAAAGAAAAGTGTATGACTTTTGTGATGGACAAAGTGGAGTCTAGAGAATTAAGTCTTTTAAACTTAATTCAAAAAACTTTTATCACATTAATACATATGATTTATCAAAGGACCATATTATATCTGCCAAGACTAATATAATTTCTCTGAAATGATAATACACTGTCATTCTGTACATCATACCTTTGATGCATAATATCAAACCATTGATATGCATAAAGAAGATAGACTTCAAATCATCAATATTAATCAAAATGAACAACCTTCAACTAAGATTCGACCATTCTAACATTCTCTGCCACTTTCTACAAGCCTTATCATAACATCAACATGAGTAAAGTATCTTGACATAACCTAAGCATGAACAATGCTTAAACTTCTTGAAATGATTAACACAAACAAGTTAGCATCAAACATCACTTACCCAACTCCTTCAAACACCATTGCATGAGATGACCCAACACAAACAAGTATGAACCAAGTATGATCAAGAAAGAGACAATATGAACACCAAACCATGAATATATCATGATGACATCTCTTATCAATCATGGCATGAAAAACTCCTGTCAATACCAACACCTTTTTGACATCAATGACAATCTACTTTCATCAGAAACAACAGAAAAAAACACAGAAATGCAGGAAAAATAGTTATTTCTTTGTTCTTATTCCACTTCCACCGAATGTCTCTCCACAATGAATCCTTTTTGGCTTAAAATAAGCCTCCTACATTTGAATCAAGAAGTATGGGAGTGGTTGGGGTTGATGAAACTGCCCCAACCATCAAACTTCTTTCTTGTTTCTAACTGCAGCAACTAGTAACTGTCCTGTCTTGGACTGTATCGACTGTTTTATGTTTAAATGATGCTCCCTAACATTTGGTTAACCTTGGACAAGGTGTTAACATACCTTTGACATACTAACAACCAAGAGGATTGCCTCCTACACACATTAGGAGGGCTACAAACTTATATGGCTGCTTTTACAATATGATTGTCCTCCTTAGGACTTACAACATGAGAATAGGTTTTAGATATTTAGACATAGTCCTCTTACAAGCATGGCATTCAAGCCTTATTACAACATGGAGATAGTCTCAAGGACCTTATTAAACCAAAACAAACTACTTGAAGATCAAGTAAAACCTAGATATCTTGGTGCTCCTGCACCAGGTGCCTACCTTGATTCATGTCATGCCTTGTTCTCTATCTTATAACATGATTCTTGGTAGACCTTGGATACATGCATTAGGAGCAGTTCCATCTACTTTGTACCATTTGATTAAGTTTATGTTTAAAGGTAAACTGCATACTATCCATTCGGATCCTAAACCTAATAATTGTTTACAAATGGAAGTGCATAAGCAAGTTATTTTTCCTAAGAGTTTGAACAATCTGAAAGCTGAGTTGTCAGCCCCTCTTGCCTCTAAAAATGTTATGCAAGAGTCTAAGAAATTGAATGCATTTGTTGTTGTTGACTGGGGTTCGTTAGATTTTGCATCTTCCTCCATTGGAGAATATAAACTTAAAAAGCCCATCCCCAAAACATCACATATTACATCGATCACATCGCATGCTTTAAATGATAAACATAAGACCTCCTTGGTGACAAATAAAGATAATACTCTGAGTTATACTACTGATTATGAGACTTATGAAGCTCCACCTTCATCTAAAGAAATGGTCTCTCTCTATGGCAGAGGATTCTGAATCCTTTACAAAAATTGTGACTATGTAGGTAATGGTTGTGGCATAATCAACAAGGAATCAAAGTTCCTATAGAATCTGCTTCACAACATTATTCAAGTGGCATTGGATATTGTTAATGGAAAATTGGATCTAAATGAATAATCAATATATCAATATCAATGAGACCCAAAACTTAATGAAATAATGAACAAAAGAGATCAATCAAATAATGAATAATACAAAGAAAACCTCCTTTAATTCTCAACTTCCATTGATCGCCTATCACGAATGATCTTGTCCATGAATATGGCCCTCAGAAGGTGCACTTCCTTGCTATGATTCCAATATGTCAAATGGGAATGACTATGATAGTTTCGCCATGAAGATGAGTTTCACAACAATGATAGTAGTGTGTAGTAATGAGTGTGATCACAAGCAATGAAGGAATTGGTGCTAAAGGCGCGCTATAATTCCTGCAAAGTAACAACACTTAAAGTTTGGATGGATGAAATGGAAGAATAGGGTTCAATTTATAGACTTGGGAGAGAGAAGATCAATGGTATAGAAAGAATGAGAAGATCAACGGTATAGAAACCTTAAGGAATGTGTGCGAATAGAAAGAGGACATGTGTCACACAAAAGCTATTTTGTTTGAGTTAACCACTTTATTTTCTAAAGATAAGTTATGACTTCATAAATTAGAAAGTTTTTTTCTAATTCAAGAGATATTGATAAAAATAAGGTTGATTGAGTCAGTTAACTCAACTTGTGATTTGCTTTTACATGATTTGAGAGAAATTAAATAATAAATTATTTAATTTTGTGTGCATGAAGAAGAAGACTTATTTTTAGAAGATTTGGAAGATATTTGAAGAATTAGAAGATAAGAAAGCAAATTAAATAAATAAATTTATTTAATTGTTGTGCATGATTTGGAAGAATAAATAAAATATTTGATTATATTTTATATTTAGATATTGATAGGATTTAAATAAATTTGATTTATTTATTTAAATTTGGAAGAATGATTTGATTTAATTAAATAATTAAGAATTATTTAATTGTTTGGAAGAATTTAATTAAATAAAGGATTTTATTTAATGTTGACTTTAGAAGAAGTAATTAAATATTTTGATATTTAATTAACTTAGAGGAATGTGAATCGAATAAATAAATTTGTTTATTTATTTATTGATAGAAGAATTAGAATGGAATAAATATTAAGAATATTTACTTAGACCGAATCGTGTCATTTTTAGGCGTATACATTTTGCCCCTCTTTGATGCAATGTGTTTTATCACGTTGTTTCAAAGAATAAAATTTCTGATAATGATACATACCCCAGTTTGCCCTTGGTACAAGTTTAACAATGGTAGGATGCCCCCTTGGGAGATTGGATGGGAAGAAGGTAGAAGGATGTGAGATAGACAATCTCATGATGAAGAAGGTGAAGAAAGAGCTGAATGATATGCTATGCAAGATAAAATGATAACACACACAAGCAAGTAAGCAAGTATGTACAAATGATACAAGAACAAATAAGGTATTTCCCTTATCAAGCGGTAAACCAACGATATATTGATAATGATATATGATAGTGTTGTCATGGCAGGGAACAATATATCCCTAGACCAACATGACAGGTGTGTTGTCATGGCGGGGAATGATAGATCCCTAGAGTAACACTGAATGATAGTGTCTAGTTTCAGGAAATGAAACATGTCATGTAAGACGTGTGTGTTGGTCTGATTTTGACAATGATACAACCTGTATAAGACAATTGATTGATTATAAGTGATCAAGTTGGTTTACAACCAAACAAGGATCAAGACCACTGATTGTGATTGGATCATTTGACAAGATTGACATGACTTGATTGGTATGGATTAAGGATGAACTTGCATTTGGATCATTGCTCAGATTGACAGCTAGAACTGTTGACAAGAGATACAATGATAGATACAAAGTTGATTGATAGAAGAATGACTTGACATAAGGAATCACAAGCTTTTATTTGATACTCTATGGTTTGGATCTTTTATTGTATGGGATATGGATGCTTTGGAATTTTTATTGCATGGGATACGGTATGGATGCTTTGTGGATGCGAGTGGATGTGAATGGGTTTTTCATCTTTACATTGCAAGTATTTTGAAGTACTTATTTCATCATTGGGATTTTTTGTTTTTGTGTGTTTTTGAAATATTGTAAGAAAATAAAACCATCTAGGTATAATTGAACTGAGATGACCTAAGTATTTCTTAAATGGATTTTGATTTAGCAAGTTAATACAAGCATCTAGATATAATTGAACCAAGATGACTTGAGTATTGCTTGCGTATCAACAGACAAGAATTGCCCCCTTTCATGTTAGACCTTTGATGTCCTCGATGATCTTTTGCCGATCATGTCATTAGACAAGGCATCACATTACTAAAGTTTAATCCACAAATAGAAAAATAAAGAAAACAATCATGCCCCCATCATAGCATCTCTAGCTTTTGCCATCCTTGAGTAGCATAGAAAGACATGATAACAAAAATCAAGATGCTTGTAACCTAACCTAATCACAAACACAAAACATTTTTGCATTTCGATGTGTTTATTTCTTGCCATAATTCAGGTAAAATCATTTATAGTGCTTTAGGTACTTTCTTTCTTTGCTTTGGATAGGTTGAGGTCTTGCATCAAAATTTTTTCTTGAAAGTGGGTTTTGCTTGCCCTTGCTTGCCTTGTGAAAGGTTCTACAATCCTTATTGGTGAGACGGACCCTAAGAGACTAACCTAGTGCCTCTGGGGCACATTGACAATGGCCTTGCCTACGTGATGACATAGAGGCAATGTAGTTCAGGACTTGGACCATGGATGGACTAGAGGATAGACGATAATACATGGGCTGGAAGGGAAGCAGAGCCTCGAGGGTGCATTGATAATGGCCTTTCCTACATGATGACACAGAGGCAACATAGTTTGGGATTGACCCTATGATACTGACGACAAACGCTATGCTAGGTTGACACTATGGATAGAATATTGGATAAGACCTTGGTTGATAAGGTGACAAAAGAGATAGAGTATCAAGCCATGATAGGTTAAGATGGTATTATGGACAACCTTAATGTTAGATACTGATGACAAGGAAACACCATAGATAGGTAGATGGATGGGTGATAGTTGATATAGATGGTTAGGTAGAAGGAACCAATGATGTGATGTCCAAGGACTATGTTGCATAGGAATAACATGCCCCATTGTAGGTAGAAATACTTAGGATTTTTCATGATAATGCTTATGACAATAGGAGGATGAGAAGATAATGAAGATTTTGCATGACTTGGGGGGATAAGGTATGTCAAGAGACACCTAACACATTTGTTAACAATGTGCCCCCAATCTTTATCAAGACCAAAGAATAGAGGAAAGGAAGATTTAGGATGGATAGACTGGACAATATAGGTAGGTAATGGATAGAAGGATATGATAGGAAATGGTATGGAAGGAAACTAATAGGAGAAGAATGATATGCCAATGAGACAAAGTGCCCCCAAGTGTAGGTGATGCATAAGATCAACTTACACATGATGCCTATTTGCCAGGTTTTCATCATGGTACTTATCCAAGGCACCTATTTGCTAGATTTTCACCATTGGACGAAGGGATTTTTCTTTATCTTTTTTTTGGGGGGATAGGAGAAGGTGGAAGGGAGAGACTCAAGTGCCTAGTTCCCTAGAAGGTGATATGTCCTACTAAATGGATGTTGTCGCATGGACTATGTCAAGTACTCTCACAGATGTTGGTAGGGGATTACATGAAAGTGATATGGCATAGGTAGACAATGGATTATGATGCAGAATATGGAGGGAAGGCTTATGCAAAAGCATGGACCATAGGAATAGGATGAGAAAGATATGTAGGATAATAGTGGAAGGAAAGGGAGGTATACGAAAATGTTGTGGAATGGAATGGAATCATGACCAATGGTTGCACATACCATGATAAACATTGAAGCTGGTGATGGGAAAGTAGTGTAGGAAGAAATGGAGACTTTTTCTTGTGGATGAATGACTTAGGCATGTAGGGATCCACATAGACTTAGTATTTTTCTAATTTTTGCTTGCCATGTGGGATGGGAGGATTGGAGACTTTTGGATGGAAAGGGAGAAAGTAGATGGTTGAGATTCTTGAGAGGTAGATGTCTCATGTAACTTGAGGGCTTTTTGCTTAGGTACCCAAGCCATTTTGTTTTTAGATAGTACTTTTGAAGGTATGGATTTGGGTGTATGCAACTTTTATGCACCTTTAGAGGTAATTATTTGTTGGATGCGGGCCCACACCTTTTTCAACTTGGCGTATAGGTGTGTGGGTGTATGCAACTCTGGAGAAGGATGTTTATTTGATTCTTGGCTTTTGTATCCCAGGTAATGAGTACTCTTAGGATTTTTGATTTGATAGGTAGAGGCCTCCAAATTTTTATTGTTGAATTCTCTTGGGATGGTGGAAGTGGAGTTGGTGGAAGCTCTTTGTTTGGACAACATGTGCATTTGTTGGTTATGCTTAGGATTTTTATAGGATTTATTGGTGGATGGATAAGGCATTGGAAGAAGTGGTGGTAAAATTCATGGAGGGATGTTAGGAGTTGGAAGTAGCGGAGGTAGATTGGATGGTGGAAGGTGTATGGTCACATGCTTTTGGGATGTGTATGATAAGGGAGGTGGGATGGCAACATACATTTTGGGGATATGATAGGGTTTGCGATGGAAATTCATGGACTTTGGAGGAGTGGAGGAAGTACCAACATCTTGAGATTGTTCACCTTGGGGTATGTATCCAAGACCGTATGAACAAGGAGGAACATTGACATGGACAGGCTCCAAAATACCTTGTTCATGAAGGCCTAAGCCTTTACCTTGATAGTTTATATGTTGGAGTATGTGGTGGATAGTGGGATTATGTGTAGGTGGAACACTAGACACAAATTCCTTATTGGATGAACAAGGTGAGATAGAGGATAATGGTTGTTGGTGTTCTAAGGAGGAACACTCATGAATGAAGGTGGTAAGACCAAGGATTTATATGGTGGTGGATTTGTAGCATGGTCGATAATGGATGGCAAAGGAGTATTATTGGTTCAATCTTCTATGCTTGCTTGGGAGGCAAGTGTCTCATCAAAGGAAGAGGAAGTTGTTGGATCTTAGATGGGATTATATGGGGTTATAAGCTTGGGACCATAGAATGCGTAAAGTGGGCTAAGAGGATCATCATGGTTTGCTTGATCATAGATAGACTCTTGATCATAGGTGGGATCTTGATCATAGATAGGATTTAGCATGATGGGATTAAAGTGCTCTTGTATATGTTCTTCATCAATGATAATATCCTGATCACATAAAGGATAGAGGTTATGGAGAGGCTGACATTGGATTTTTGGTTCATGTATAGGATCAAGTTGCTCATGGATAGCTTCTTCATCAAAGGTGGTATCTTGATCATGGGAAAATTGGATCTAAATGAATAATCAATAACTCAATATCAATGATACCCAAAACTCAATGAAATAATGAACAAAAGAGATCAATCAAATAATGAACAATACAAAGAAAACTTCCTTTAATTCTCAACTTCCATTGATTACCTATCACAAATGATCTTGTCTATGAATATGGCCCTTAGAAGGTGCACTTCCTTGCTATGATTCCAAGATGTTAAATGGGAATGGCTATGATAGTTTCACCATGAAGATGAGGTTCACAACAATGATAGTAGTGTGTAGTAGTGAGTGTGATCGCAAGTAATGAAGGAATTGGTACCAAAGGCACACTGTAATTCCTGCAGAGTAACAATACTTAAAGCTTGGATGGATGAAATGGAAGAATAGGGTTCAATTTATAGACTTGGGAGAGAGAAGATCAATGATATAGAAAGAATGAGAAGATCAATAGTATAGAAACCTTGAGGAATGTGCGCGAATAGAAAGAGGACATGTGTCACACAAAAGCTATTTTGTTTGAGTTAACCACTTTCTTTTCTAAAGATAAGATATGACTTCATAAATTATAAAGTTTTTTTTCTAATTTAAGAGATATTGATAAAAACAAGGTTGATTGAGTCAGTTAACTCAACTTGTGATTTGCTTTTGCATGATTTGAGAGAAATTAAATAATAAATTATTTAATTTTGTGTGCATGAAGAAGAAGACTTATTTTTAGAAGATTTGGAAGATATTTGAAGAATTAGAAGATAAGAAAGCAAATTAAATAAATAAATTTATTTAATTGTTGTGCATGATTTGGAAGAATAAATAAAATATTTGATTATATTTTATTTTTAGATGTTGAGAGGATTTAAATAAATTTGATTGATTTCTTTAAATTTGGAAGAATGATTTGATTTAATTAAATAATTAAGAATTATTTAATTGTTTGGAAGAATTTAATTAAATAAAGGATTTTATTTAATTTTGACTTTAGAAGAAGTAATTAAATATTTTGATATTTAATTAACTTAGAGGAATGTGAATCGAATAAATAAATTTGTTTATTTATTTATTGATAGAAGAATTAGAATGGAATAAATATTAAGAATATTTACTTAGACTAAATCGTGTCATTTTTAGGCGTATACAGATATAATCCCTTGAAGTAATCCAAAGTCCGCAAACACCCTACTCTAAATGTGAATACAATATCAACACTTAGTTTGAATTCCCTGAGATGATTGACATCGATTGTCCTCCAGGATCACTTCCATTATATATGTTTTCGGTGGATGAAGAGATAATGGACTTCTTAGGTGCTTATGATGGTATTCCTCATTATCACCATAAACATGGCCTATCTTATTGTTTAAATAATGATGCATACTTTGGATAGACTACTAGTACAATAACTGCTACAGTAGAGCATAGTGAAGAAATTGAAGAACAATTACAATCTTACAATCCCCCAGACCATAGTACTCTCCTTAACGTAAACACTATTGATGTCATTATGGATAAGGATAACCTTGAAAAAGTTATCCTTATTGGTGATTATTTAAATGTGGAAGAAAAAGAAGAAATGACTAAACTATTGAATGAGTTCTCAAAATTATTTGCTTGGAATTATTCAGACATACCTGGTATAGATCCTTAGATTGTAACACATAATATCATGTTGAAACCAGATGTTAAGCCATTCAAATAAAAGATTCGTAAGATGAATCCTAAGATTACTTTGCTTGTTAAAATTGAAATAGAAAAACTTTTACAAGCTGGTTTTATCCAACCCATTGATTATTCTCCGTGGATCTCAAATATTGTTGCCATTGCTAAACCCGATGGTCATATAAGAATGTGCATAGATTTTTGGGATTTAAATTTGGCATCTTTGAAAGATGATTTTCCGTTCCCTAATATTGATATGATTATTGATTCCATAGCTAGACACGAGCTGCTATCTTTCATGGATGGATTTTTAGGATATAATCAAATCCTTATAAATCCTCTTGATCAATATAAAACAACCTTTATAACACCTTGGGGTACATTTTGTTGGGTAGTCATGCCATTTGGACTTAAGAATGCAGTAGCTACTTATCAACGTGCAATGACTCTTATATTCCATGACTATATGCATAATATTTTAGAAGATTATGTTGACGACATCCTAGCGAAGTCTATCCATCATAAGGATCATGCTACAAATATTTGACAAATATTTGAGCGCATACGAAAATATAATATGTGATTGAATCCCCATAAGTGTGTTTTTGGCATGGATAGTGGAAAGTTACTTGGGTTTATTATTTCAAATCACGGTATAGAAGTTGATACGAAAAAGATAGATGCAATTGTTAATATGCCAATACCCAAGAACATATCCCAACTTTGTAGTTTGCAGGGAAAGATATAGGCCATCCACTGATTTGTTTCACAACTCACGGATAGGACTCACCCTTTTATGTAACTACTGAAGAAAGATTCTCACTTTCAATGGAATTTTGAATGTCAAAAATCTTTCGATGATTTAAAGAATTACTTAGCTAATCCACCTATTTTGCAACCCACTATTTCTGATAAGCCATTCCTATTATACATTTTAGCATCTACCAATGCCCTAGCAACTTTGTTAGCATAGCATAATGTTGAAGGCAAAGAATGTGCTATCTATTACATCAATCGTACTTTGTTCGATTATGAAGTGCAATACATATCTATAGAGATGCATTGTTTAGCTTTAGTGTTTTCCATTCAAAAGCTTAGACACTATCTCTTAACTGCTGAAGTGCATGTACTGGTAAAGTTCAACCCTCTGAAACATCTCTTCATAAGAACAAATTTATCAGGTCATCTTGCTAAATGGGTTATGTTGTTAACCGGATTCGATCTCAAATTTATTTCACAAAAAGAAATTAAAGGGAAAGTGATAGCTAATCAATTGGTTGATGCTCCCTCACCTTTTTCTATACAAAATGTCAATGCATTTCCTGATGAATAGATTTTAGCAATCTCTGTAGATGAAAAATGGAAGTTATACTTTGACGAATCAAAATATCTAACTGGCTCCAGGGCTGGTGTGATATTGATACCCCCCATTGGTAAGTTGATTCCCTTATCTTACCACTTTGATTTCTTATGCACAAACAATATAGTTGAATATGAAGCCCTTATCGTTAGACTTCATGCAGCCTTGGATCTGAATATTGAAAACATTACAATATACGGTGATTCTCAGTTAATTGTTAAACAAATAACGGGATCGTATCAGACTAAGCACGATAAGCTATCTTAGTATCGTGAATTGGCATTATCTCTCTTAAAATAATTCAAATCATAATTGATTGATACCATTCCCAGGAAAGATAACCGACATGTGGATACAATGGCAAGCGCAACTTCCCTTATATCCCCTAATGGTTCTACTGAGGAGTTTACTTTTGTTGTTCATAATCTTAAGACACTGATAATCGATGACCCTATAGTTGTGAATTCAAAACTCTATGGCAATACATATGTGGATGAATGGTTCTCCTACATATTCAATTATCTATGTGATGGAACCATCCCTAATTCAACATCTAAGAATGCCTGACTCTATTTATGCAAACTAGCAGTGCGATACATTATTTTATCGAATGTCTTGTATCGACGAAGTTATAATGGTGTTTTACTCTGATGTTTAAGTAATTCAGAGATTTTGATAGCTTTAGAAGAAGCTCACTCTAGTGTCTGTGGAGGGCATTTTGGTGGAAAATCATTGGTGCAAAAATTGTTACATATGGGGTACTACTGGTAGCATATGGAACAAGATTCGTTTGCTTATGTCAAAAGATGCCCGCAATGTCAACAACATAAACACCTAATCCATGCTTCTTCCTAAGAGCTTTGTGCACAAGTGCCACCATGGCCATTCTCTATTTGGGGCTTGGATCTAATTGGCAAAATTTCCCCACCCTCCTCTCAAGGACATATGTTTATAATCACTGCTACTGATTATTTTACAAAATGGGTTGAAGCGGTCCCTTTGTGATCCATGACCGCTAATGTAATCTATCGATTCATACAAGATAACATAATTTCTTGATTTGGAATACCTTCTTGGTTTTGGACAATGGTACACCATTTAAGAACAAGGATGTGAAAAAGTTCCTCAAAAAATATCATCTACAACATCGCTTCTCTATGCCTTATTACCCTTAATCAAATGGCCAAGAAGAAGCTTCAAACAAGGTTATTAGACAAATTTTATGGAAAACTATTAATAGACATCAAAAAGATTGGCATACGTAATTATCTTATGCCTTATGGGCTTATAGAACAAGTATTCGAATGGCTATAGGTAACACATCGTATAATCTTGTCTATGGAGAAGACGCGATAATGCCCTTGGACTTAGAAATTCCTTCCTTGCGAATCTCCCTTTGAGATATCATGGATGATAATATAGAACAAGAGAAAAAATTACAGGAACTTGAGATGATTGATGAAAGACGTATTAACACTCTTGAACATCTCAAGGCTTATCAAAAAGGTGTGCAATGAGCCTATAATGCACAAGTCATACAACGTTTATTTAACGTTGGGGACTTGGTTCTTTATGAAAATCAATGCAATGCAAATGCACCGCCTGGCAAAAAAGGTAAGTTCAGCCCTAATTAGCTTGGACTATATATAATCACTGAAACCTTTGGATCCAGAGTGTATAAATTAGCTGATGAGCAAGGTACGCCGCTTAAAGAACCTATTAATGTAGCACACCTCAAAAGATTTTATGCTTAAATATTTAATGTTAAATGTTTATAAGCTAATTTAGACATAGATTAGCTTCAATTTTGACAAGCTATTACTGTTTTGTCTTAATTCATTTAGCATTATATCTTTGTTTAGTTGATCATTGTTGTATCATGTTTAAGTAGTAATTTCTTAGATCACTTTTGTATCAAATGAATATAGTGTAAAAGATTAAAATATGCGTAAAACAATTAATCGTTGTGTTTGTTACTACACATTCTTTTTAGAATTGTTAGTATATCACAATAACATTAATTATAGCATTTAGACATCATCACTAGTTGCATTTTTACAAAAATCACATGTGATAGATCAAAAGCCATTACACATAGATCAAAATAAATAATGATATATATTTATATCTCAGTTTCATGTATACATCTGAGCCGACTATCCCTCAAAACAAAATGGGATGTCGTACTACCTAAAATCTATATATCACATAGCTGAGCCTTGATCACCCATACCCTCAGGCCCTCGTGGTGTGCGAGTAACAGAAGCCTGACCATGTGTGGCTATAGATCATGAATAACTCCTAGAGATGCTTCATGATTGTAACCCCCTAATATCACCTCTCATCTCTATCATTTGCTCATGTGCCTCCTAGTACATCCTCTAGTACTAGTCTCTCTCAGCCTGAGCCCTGTCTCTATCAATTCTAGTTTGCTAGACCTCTTGTAGTAAGAACTCATTGACAACTGGCCCTCTCTCTGATGTAGGAACTACTACTGTCTACTCTCATTGTGCCTTGAGCTTAGCCTTGGCACACTCAGCTCTCTATCAAAACTCCTCTCTCTCTCATGTAGACTACTCTAGCATGGCCTCTGTAGCAGTCTTGTATCTGCACAATAGGCATAAATATCTTAGCATGCCATCTAGTAGATGATCGTGGTGAATAACCTACTCACACTCACTGCTCTGAGGTATCTGTCGGTACTATGTCTCCTATGATGCAACTCACAAAGTCTCACCATGCATCAGCCCCAACTACAAAACAGAGGATGAGATAGATGTTAGACCCCCATATAAATATCACAAATAATAAACTATACAAAAACATAAACTAATAAATCAAACCTAACCTGGATCTCCATCTCGCCAGGATGGATCTCAAATCGTTGATGGTGTGATGAGCTCCACTATTTGATCTGCAGTTGGGGGCATAGACCTACTACTCTCCCCTCACTCTATCTGACTAGTCCTCGCATCGTCTGTAGGAATAGGACCATGATCCTTGGACCACGGTCTAGATGTGGTCTCCTCGTCAGTGTCTACCTCTTACTGACTCTGTCGCAATGTCACTCTAAAGATGTACTGTGATGGGACCTCCTTGGACTCATCCTTATCCTCCTCCTTATCCTCCTCAAGATCAGAGTATCCCGCAAAATCACTGATGTCATCCTCCACTCTTGTGTCACTCGCGTGATTGGCCCAAGGTTAGGCATCTCCTATGGGATGCCCGGGTGGAAAGATAGGTGTAGGCTGTGATGTGTGCCACCAGGTATGATATGCTCAGGTACACCTAACATCATCTGTGTCTGACATTGGCTCTGCATCCTCAGGACCCTCGTCATCGCTAAGTGACATGTCTGCTATAGTTGGCTGTCAGACAGTATTGGCTTTGACTGCACTCCAAGCTACACATGCGTAGTTTAGATGAACTACAGGAACATCTTGTATCTATCTGAACTATCATGCCACCCTGTCAAAGTAGAACCAAGATATAGTATGATCAAGGTGACTGACCATAAGTTGATCCCTCTACATCCAAGCTAACTACCTCTACTCGCTAGGCCATCTGATGTAGCCATGATACAGTCTCTAGATGATGTCACTAGGTTGTAATATGTCAAATACTACTATCCAGTATAATAGATTGCCGTGCCTCCATCACCTGACCAGCAGATAGGCATAGACATGCGGATGGGTGGATGCTACCTCTATAAGAAAACCCACTGGTCGTGTGCAGTTGATGTGCTCAAAGGCCCAAACCTGTAATATTGTGTAGACCATCAGACTCCATGTCTCATAATGGACATATCACCCTAAGTCATGATATAGGTGCACAAGCATATTGCACCCCCATGTCTAGATAGTCTAATGCTCCTCCATCACTTTGATAGTGTGAATGAGATCCCTGCAAAGGTGAGTGCCTTGTCCATCTAGTGAGATGGCTAGTGTGACTATGACAATCATGATCCTCTGTAGTGAGGAAATGTCTCTACAACCTTGCTCTAGCAAATGAAGCTAAATATGTCCTTGCTCTACCTATGAAATAGTGTGACCCAAGCAGTATAGCTAACTCTCACGAGTATACTTCTCTGAGAGATGTCCAACAACCCTCACTATCTCTCCTCAAATCAGCAGTTGAAGGATCCTAAATACATCCTCCAATGTGATGGTAATCTCGCCTGTCAGTAAATGGAATGTGGATGTATCTGCGTCCCATCTCTCAATCAGTACCATGAGCATAGTGTAGTGGAATCTGATTGTGGGCATCTCAAACACCCACCATAGGCCCACCGTCTATAAATTCTCTCTCTGCAACAATCAAGGCACTAGCACACTCTCATAGAAGTACCATCAGATGACCGCCTATGTGCTCATGCATCTCAGGGACATCTTGCAGATTGAAAAGCAAGCAAGAGTATCAGAATCCTCCCTTGAAACCAAAATAAACTATCAAAAATTGAATAGAGTACCTATGCATAGGGCCTATGTCCTCTATAGACCAAGGTGCCCCAGGAAGACTAGGGTATCCCAGAGGGACACTAGTGCCCCTATGGGACTAGGGTGCCCCTAGAGAGACTCTGGCACCCTAGGTGGACTCAGGCACCTTTATATGGGAACCCTGTCCACCTTCCCCTCTTGGCATAGACATTGATAAATGTGAAAGCAAAGGTACAATGAAACATGATAGAAGAGTCAGATTAGGACCCTACCTCAGCCTCAAAGCATCTCTCTGCCACTCAGGCTCAGAGCATCTCCAGTCATGGTGGATGTTATGGATGTCGGCTCGGCATGGTCGTTCTCCTATTTTCCTTCTCTCTCTCTATGATGACAAGAAACGAGAATGAGTTAGTGATAAGTGACAACTCCCTTCTACATAAAATAAGTGAGTGAGAAATCCTATCCCTAACTAGGTGCAAAAGTATGCTCTTTCACTCTTAAGCCCTTTTCTTGAGCTGTTGAACTCTAATTTCAGTGTCATTTGTTGCGTTGGAATCTCAGTTCTGCCTTCTTTCTTCCCCAATGTGTTACGTTTGAGCATTGTTTCTTCAAATGACCCTCACAACACATTTCCCTTGAGATCAATGCATGTGGATATCTCCTTGTTTGTACTCTCAGACTAAGCAAGAAGAAATAAGGGGGGGCATTTATCTCCCTAGATTTCCTCCCTCGCCATGTTCTATCACTCAAACCCCCTTAGCATTTTTTGTACTAACTCATTGATGGTGGTTGTAGGTTGATTGGATTTTGATTTCCCTAACAAGTGTTCCTTTGTAGGCTATGGTTCCTAACTTTGTGGTCTTGTAGGATTGCAGACATGGGGGCTCTTTCCTTCTCGGTGACAACAATTTGGCTTCCTCTATAGTATCCTTTTGGGTATCCTTTTCATGATTGATGTATTTACTTTCCTTTAGTTGCATATGCATGTAGTGTCATATGACCACTAAAGTGGGGGCTAAATGTAATGTCAGAAATTGTCCTCCTATATGGAATGGTACAATTTCCCTTGATTTAGCTGCTCACTCTTGGTGACCTCTCAAGCTTTTCTTTTATGGCCTTCCCGAAACCCTAATTGACTAACTCTAGGAGCAATTTATTCACTTTTTGAGGTAACTTATTGATAGAACCCGGAATGGGGATTTGAGATTTGGGTCCCTAGGACCCCTAAAAATGTAGATCTTAGCTAAAATTGGGGGCTAGGACTTGGGCACCCGTGCCCTAGTCCTCCCCTATTTCACATTATTTTGAATTATAGTGGGGTGTCGGTTCTCACTGAGTGCCTCAGGATTCCATTTTCAAATTCTCAATTTTCGCGCGATATCGACATGTTATTTCAAAATTTGAATTCCCTAAAGCTAGATGTAAAAAGATGTTTGCAAATAATTTTATTATACACAATTCTTATGCAAGCTTGATGCCAAAACTCTACTACAATTGCTATTGAAGATCAGTGACTTGTTGAAGCTGTTTGAAGTATCCTTTATTTTGTATCTTGGAGACAATGGATGAAGATTAGGAATAGGGATCTTGAGTATATCTTGCTCTTCTGAGGGTTTGTACACCCTTTGCATGATCAGGAGAAGGGTTGAAGCCTCCAACATCAAGCTTCGAGATCCTCTGCAGACATTACTGATTCACCTTCTTGTTCATGCAAGTCTTCATTTATCTCATCTCCTTGAGGTGAAGTTGTATGTGTTTATTGATGCAAAGCAAGTTGTTGATCTTCCCTTGATTGAGACATCTAGGGTTTGATTTTATGCATACACACATTATTAGGTTTGCACACACTTTTGTAAATCTTTATCTCTAGCTATTATTGAGGTAGAAATACCAAAGACGGGGCTTGACTGAGGCAAGCTCCTATATAGCCACAACATCTTCCTTCTTTTGTAGGTGCAGATTGTGTTTTGCAGGGTCTGGTGGAAAGAAGCTACAGAAAGAAGGATATTGCGGATACAATCATGAAAGACTTTTAGATTTTTAGATTTTGAGACTCACAGGACATTGGGGCGGGTACCCTAGTCCAACCAAGGGTTTATTCCGGGATATGGAAGCCTTTTAGCAGTCTTAGACACCTTGTGCAGAAGATTTTCCTATGCAAAAACTTTCAGAACACTGGGGCAGGTGCCCTAGTCCATGTGGCTCTCAAAATCTAGGTACTCTGTCTCTGAAACTCTATCTTTGTGCTCCTATGGTTATTTTTGCCAATTGCTTCATCAGATTCTGTATATTTTTTATGTAAAGCATAATTAGGGTTTTACTTGGTTGAAAGGAAAACACTTGATAAAATCTTGATTAGGGCCTTAGGTTTCATAACCACATGAGCATAAGGGACATATAAAGTCATTAGAAACTTGGTCACAGGCTCAGTCCTTGTCCTCCCAATGCTTAGTGGGAAAATGGTGGTATTTAACCTAGCTTAAACAAACTATCAAATTTCCCCATAAACACAAATTTTCAAATATGTTTGCATGGATTGATGTAGACATGCCCAACTTGGATTTGGACACTCTCATGTACAACTTAGTAAATAAAATTAATGTAAAACCAATCAAGAAAATGTTGAGACCCATAAAGCCTTAAGTTGTAAAAATAGTAAAGTAAGAACTAAAGAAACTAATAAATGTAGGATTCATCAAATTTGTAGACTATTTAGAATGGATCTTCAACATAGTCCCTATGCTCTATAAAAATGGAATTAGGATATGTCTCAACTTCAAGGATATCAACCAATCTTGTCTAAGAGATGATTTTCCCCTACCATTAATATATCAAATTGTAAATTCAACTATTGGGTACAAAATCCTATCTCCCATTGATGGCTTCTTAGGTTAAATTTGATCTAGATTACATAAAATAATTAGAATAAGACAACATTTACTACCCCTAAGGGAACCTTTCACTATATAGGGATGTTGTTTGGACTAAATAATGTAGGGGACAAGTATTTATAATTACCAAAAAGGAACATAGGCCTAGATGGAAGTCTGAGGATTATATAGAGGTCCAAATCATGGCTATGTATGCATGAATTACATTTCTCTCAATAGTTTCACTCTTGATGACATATCCCCTTATATTTCCCCCTCCTTGACCATCTTCTTCAACCCCCAAACTTGAGTTTCCACTCGCAAACTACTTGACAAACCCTTTTGATCCTCTTCAAGAGGGCCACCTAATAGACCTTTAGGGTCACCTAAGTGATCCATCCTTAAGTTGTAAGGTCACTCAGATGACAATCTCTGGCAAAAGTGGTGACCTAGGTTCTAAAATGGGAAACCCTGCCATTTTTACATGTGTGTAATATCTATCAATTCCAACAATTTTCCTTGATTTTAGCTCATTTTTGTGTCTTTTTCCATGTGGATTCATCCTCTTCTCCTTCTATCTTCCAAAGAATTTCCTTTGCAAAATCTTGTTCAATCCTAATCTCCTCGAGAAAGTTTCTCAATCAGCCTCTTGTTCTCTTTTAGTTTTCTTCTTGTTTTACTCTTATCTTCTCATCCATTCTTGGCAAGTTTCCCATTCTTTCTTTAGTTAACTCATCCTTTTGAGTTTATCTCTTCATTTTTCCCTCTAATTCTACCCATTTATACCTAATAAATACCCATTCATTCTCCATTGTTTAGACACACATAGACACTCATCAACATAAGAAGCAAGAAGGAAAGCTTGTCACACAGGACTTCAAGATCCTCTTATTTTATTTTAGTTTTGTTTTAGTTTTCCCAAAGCTTCAAAGCTTCTTTCCCCTTTACGAGGTTGTTTTCATGTATTCTTGTTTCATCAAGCTTATGCATAGTAGTCCCATAGCATCCATATGCTCTACGTAGGACTCAGTGAGACTTTTCAATTTTGTTATTAATTCTAAGCCTAGATCCACTTCTTCATATGTCTGTCCCTATCCTTGTTCATCAAGAGGAGGACCCTCATGTATTCTTGTTTCATCAAGCTTATGCATAGTAGTCCCATAGCATCCATATGCTCTACATAGGACTCAATGAGATTTTTCAAATTTGTTATTATTTCTAAGCCTAGATCCACTTCTTCATATGCCTATCCCTATCCTTATTCATCAAGAGGATGAACTTATTGCTATAGAGGAGGAGACAATTGCCAAAGGATCTCTAAGGACAAAGCTTGCCATAGATGCTTGATTTCTATAGGTTCTTTATTGCTTTTGTAGTAATTATCTCACATCTTTCCCTTGAGGAAGTAAATCAATATTTATCTTTCTCTTGGTAGTTTAGAAATATTTTATTTCTAGATTAAATTCATTTCCTATTTACTTAGAGTAATTGTAAAATTTCCATTTGTAGCTTAGATCTAAAATGAAAACACAAAAGACAAAAACATAGATCAATTGCATTAGGAAAATCCATAAACTATTAAAGATGGGGTTAAGATTGATCCAGATAGAGTTGCAACCATTGACAAAATCCCTCAACCAAAGATCATTAAGGGTATTCAATCTTTCTTTCGGCAAAAAATTTTATAAGAATATTTGTTCACAAATTTTTTTGAGAAAATAAAATTTCATATCCAAGATGTTGAAGAAAGGGTAGATAGTAGCCTTTTAGACTATCAATGAAGCAATCAAACATGCTCCTATCCTTTCCTCACCAAATTTCTCCAAACCATTTCAATTTTTTTCTTTTGCATCATTCCACACTATTGATGTAGTACTATTGCAAAAGAACCAAGATGGTCTTAAGAAGCCTACATATTTCTTTAGCAAGTCCCTTCAAAATGTTTACCTAAAGTATGATATTATGGAGAAGAAGGCTTATTCTTTGGTGAAGGCTATAAATGTTTTTAGACCATATCTAGTAGATGCTAAAGTTATTGCATACGTACCACATGCTACTATGAAGGACATTTTTGCAAAACAAGAGGCATCTAGCAAGAGTTTTAGATGGATCAATAAGATCCAAGATTTCAATATTGAAATAAAAATCACTAAATTGTTTAGAAGCTAAAGATTGGAAAAATTCATGATAGAATCCAATTTGTAGGTTGTAGTGCCTTCCTAATCTTGGCCCTTCGAGGTGACATCGAGGTATAAGTTCTAGCCTTATATGATGTTGAGATTTTGACCTTTTATTCATGTGGATGTCACTAATGATGGTTGTATTATGATTTGTAGATGTTGGACGACTAGAGCTATGTTGATGTGATTATAGTGTATTAATTGATTAGTTGTGTTAGATTTCATATCAGGATTGGATGTACACATAGAGAGGATGAAACTGTGACATTGGCACACTGTGCGAATGATTATAGATGTTGGAATCCTCTTGTGTGGATTATTTATGCTTCAACTATTATATGATGTTTATGTCCACATGTTGTAATGTGTTTTGAGTGATATAGGTACCAGGCATCGACTCCACCTAGCTTCACAGGTTTGATCATGCCTAATGCTCAATGGTGGTGAGTTGGAGATGACACAATGGCCATACACCTTAGCTTCGCCATCGTCTCCATTCAAGGATGAATTTCCAATGTTGTAACCCTCAAACACCACCCAGTTAGCGTCCAGCTATACTACCCTTTTGTGAGTCAGACCCGTATGGTTTCAGTGTTTGGGTCTCTTTCATGTGGTTATGCCTTCGTGTGTGTGTGTGTTCATTTATTTATTACCTTTTTGGTGGCATAGTGTCAATGAGTTGGCATAGGGGATAGTTCCATATGGTTTTCATGAAATGGCTTTATAAGCCTATGGTTGTGTATATAAGTGATAAAACCAAAATTAATATGGGTGTAGTTTTCTTTTGACCTAAAAAAAAGGAAAGGAAATACATTATTTCCCTATCCTCATTCTTACACAAAAAGGATGGAGGCTAAAAAATTTAGGGGAGAAAAGGAAGGGAAGCAAGGGTTTGGAGAGTGCAGCTAGAAGGAGGGAGGATGATGTCATAGATCATGGTCATGGCTCCACTTCTGCTGCTATCCTATGCTGGTAAGTCTCTAAAGCTTCTACAACAAAACCCATTTTATGCATTTCTAACAATCACTATATTGTATGAAATGCCATCTCTTTGAGAGAATTAGTAAAAATAAATCTTGTGCTTGGTTTGGACTCCCACCCACCAATTACAATACTTTAAGGTTTATAAAGTCTTTGTAACAAATTCAATTTGTTCTCAACCTGCAAACTAATTATAGTCGATGAGATCCTGTTTTCTTGGAGGCATTCTGTCAAATAGTTTACGTGCCTCCTCTATGTTGTTAAGGTTGAGTAATTGGCTTTACTTTTGCCAATAATATTTGTTTGAAATTTTCTAAGCCTATTGAAAAAAATCCATTTGTGTATATCCTACAAACTGTGCATTCAATGAGACCACATTATTTGGGGTAGTTTGTGAAATAGTTCACATGCCTTATTTTTTCTCCACTCTCTACATACAAGCCTACTGTGGCATTGCAATTACAACATCTAACAAAAATTCCCCTTCCGTAATGCTTTGATGGGAGCCCATACAATATTTTGAAGCTCCCATTCTGGTAGGCAGCGGGGATGCTCGAAAGGGTCTAGAAATTTGGCCTTATGCCTTACAATGGCATTTGCTTAAAAGTTTCTAAAGCCTTTTCAACAGATCCATCGTGTGCATATCCTGCAATCATTTCATGTCACGAGATAAGATCTCTTTGTGGCCCTCTGTCAATAGTTCACATGCCTTTACTGTGCTTCGATAGTTTGCTTATATGTCTATCAGCACACTCACAACTGTAACAACTGATAAAAATCCCCCTTCCGTAATGTTTTGATGGACATCCATACCCTATTCCAAGCTCCCATTTTGGCACGGGTAGGGAGGATGTTGGTAACAATTGTGGAACTTGGTTTTTACACCTGCCAAATGCATTTGTTTGATAGTTTCTTAAGCCTTTTAAACAACTCCATTAGGTGCATATCCTGCAGCCATTTTAGTCCATGAAATACCATCTCCTTTAGGCATTCTGTCAAATAGTCGACACGCCCTCTCTTTGCTCCCATTTTGGCATAGGCAGAGAGGCCATGGGCAAGGTTGTGTTATTTGGATTTACACTTGCCATTGAATTGCATGAAAGCTTCTAAAGCCTTTAAAATAGATCTATTTTATTTGTATCCTGCAATCATTGTCTCCATGAGACCACATTTATTCGAGGCATTTTGACAACAGATCATGACACTGTCTATGCCTTAGTTTGTACATACGTGGCTGCCAGAGAAGTCCACGCTAGCCCTTGTGTTTGCCAAATAGTTCGAGGGCAATGTTTATGTTGTTAGAAAGATTTTAAAGTCTTAAAATAAGTCCATTCTGTGTGTAAGCTACAACTATTACATTCCATGAAATAAGAAATCTACTTGGGACATTTTGCCAAACAATTCATGGCCATATTTATGAAGCTTGAAAACATCTTAACGCCTTTGTATAAATCTATCTGGTGTGTAAACTGCAACCATATTTTCATTGATTGGAAATCAAATTGGGCGGCATGTTGTCAAACAGTTTGGAGGTCATGATTAAGCATTTTGAAAAATCTTAAGGTCATAAAACTGATCCATTATGTGCATACAAACTACGATCATTCTAGTCTATTTAAGGGAATTTGGTTTGGGTTATTTTAATAAATATATTGTGACATTGTTGATGCTTTGTCTATGCATGCATGGATGCTAGAGATGTCCCACATTAGCATTATGCCAATCAATTCATGGGCTTTGTATATGTTGATGGAAAGACATCTAAAGTCTTTAAACAAATCTAGTCTATGTATGAGCTACAATCCTTATATTCTTTGAATGGAAATCATTTGGCACTTTTCCAAATAGTTTGAGTGCCTTGTTATTGTTTTCCAAAGTTGCATACAGTCCATGAGAATAATGTGTTGGGTAGAACTCTACCTTGCTATTCTTGTGCTTGTCTTTGCTATCCTAGTTGGTTGGGAGCTTTTGGTAAAGGTTGTGAAGTCTGATTTTACACTTGATAGTTGCAAATACTTATCATTTTATATTGAAAGCATGTATTGATATCAGGGCTATTTCGAGATCACATTCTTTGAGGTATTTTTATCAAATAGTCCACATGTGGTATATGCATCATCTTGTTGTTTTGTATGAGTGGACTTCTCTTGAGGAAATCTGTCAAACTATGCTTGCTTACCTTCCTTATCCCTCTTGCTTTTATGCTTGTATATGGCCATGTGATCATCTCCGAGCACAGGGGGTTGACCTTTGAGGTACCACATGGTAGGGTGGTGTACACACCACCATTGGGGACTCGTGATCCGTGATTGATATGTTTTCATGGCTGCTGTCCTTCATCTTCAACTTATGAGCATTATGTATTCTTCAGCTATCTAATTGTATCAATAATGTAACTCATTCTTGTAGTGTTGTATATTGGTAATTTGTAAATTATGAGACACTCCAACCTAGATAATGATGTGACTATCTTGTAATGTCTTTTTTTAATGGCTATGTAATCTTATCAACCTTATATGTATTCATTAATTGTTATTATCACATATCTCCTTTGGTATTTAAAAGAAAGTATGCAATGCTGGTTTGAAACTTGATCTTAGGCATTCTCATAATGTTCTTGCATGTTAGAATGAACAAGATTTTATCTCATCTTCTTATGAATGTTTTAACGTACCTAGAGTTGAAAGGATGTGTGTGTTACTTCTTTTTGGTTGTTGTATGCTTCTCGACACTTTATATTGGTTTTCCTTGGGTCAAGACCACCTAAGAACTGGTCATGGATGTCTTATCCCGCACCTTGATTGCCTTCCCTGGCCTTGTACGATGGGGTTTTAGGGATAGACGAAGAAATTTTTGGTCCTTCATGTCATGACCACATGGTTAATGTAGGCATGACATGGGGTTTTGTGTGTGATGACCACATGGAAAATGTGGGCATGACATTTGCTATTAGAGCCCATGTTTCAACATTAGGAGCTCTAGGGTATTGCATGTTTGATTGGGCTGACATGGAGTGGATTGAGGGTGGTTTGACCCTTGTCCTAGTCCATGTAGTTGCGAGGGAGTGAGGTTGTGAACTAAGAACCAACCTTCATCTTGGAGGAATATCCATCCTCTTTTTTTGTCATCATGGTGGCTTTGTGATGCAAGAGCATCCTTGGTTCAAGAACAATCTTGCATCAACCAAAAACATTTACGTTTTAGTTTGCTTGCAGTTCAATTTGTTTCTTTTCTAGTTCAATCAGAAGCAGTTTCTGCATTTTGGTCTGCATTTTACCATAATAGCATTTCAGACCTTATAAAGCTGGACTTAGTATCTACATTCATTCATCTACAACATATCCAGAATTTAGAGATCCACACTTCATTACTGGAAATATATTGCTATCATAAGTTTGACTATTTCTCAGAATAGAGCATTCAGATAATCACAGATAAACATCTGGAAGAGAAACTTGTGGAAGCATTTCCCAATCTACAGAGCCTAATGACACATCATTCAATGATATTTGGTTTGTGACCAACCTTCCCAAGGGATCCACACTTCATTCCATTCATTTTCTGCAAGTGTTCTATGCATTTAGGTCTAACCTATCTATGTACACATGTTACATCTCTTCTTTAGAGTTTGTGATCTTCCTTGGTTGATGCAGAGGAATCTATTGATCTAGACTTGATATATATTAATGCAATAGATCCTTAGGAAAGTAGTTATCAAGTTGTAAGCATATGCATAAGTTCATAGTTCAAATTTTGTGTGAAGGAGCTTTAAAGCTTTATCTTGCATATGTATGTAATCAGGCCTGTTAGCCCTAATTGTAAGCCTGCATGTTATTTACCGATATCTATTTGAATTCTATGATATACTGAATGATTGAATCTCCATTTGTTCTATTTCTTTGAGTTGTTTCCACTATGTTTACTCTTGTTACATGGTCCAGATAGTTCATTTTGTGAACTCTCTTACCGTGACTATACCAAGTGGTATCAAAGCGAAAGATTGAACCTTTGGGAGCGAATTGAGCGACATTGATGAAGGAATTCTATAAGATCTTGTTGTGGACAAATCACCAAATTGAGGTAGGTTACTTGTGTTGCAACTGATCACCAATTGTGAGGCAGTTGTCACCTTGTAGCCCAATCGCTGAACCTAAGGCAGTTTACACTTGATCCTAGGAAGAATGCCACCAAGGAGAGTTGCTGCTATTGGAACAATAGCTAGTAGAATAGATGAGATGATGGAGATAATGGAAACAATGCAAATTTGATTGGATGTTGTTGAAGAAGATAGGCGAAGAGGATTGACACTAAGACCTAATGTTGAAAGTGAGGATGAAGAAGAACTTCAATCTATTGAACAAACTGGCGAAACTCTAGGAGGTGATGAAGAAGAAGAATCATATCAAGTAAAGATGTTGTGAGCTATTTCAAAGATTGGAAAGAGACCTAGAGTTGATGTGCCAAACTATACTAGTAATTTGAACCCTGAAGAATTGATTGACTGGATAAATGACATGGAAGAATAATTTGAATATGAGGAAATTAAAGATCTGGAGAAGGTGAAATTTGTGAAGACAAAGTTGAAAGGACATGTTGCTATATGGTGGAAATAAATAGAAGAGGAAAATAAAATATTACCAAATGGGATAGGATGGTGACAAAGTTGAAAAATCAACTTATACCTGCTGACTATGAGTTGGAGTTGTTAAAAAGATTACAAAACCTGAGACGAAAGGAGAAATCTGTGAAGGAGTATACTGAAGAATTTCATAAAATGATCATAAGGATAGGAAATAGTGAAGCAAGAAAGGAGAAAGTGTGTAATGAGGAACAATTAAACATAACATTTCACATTAGGTCTAAAAATGAATTTAAATATCTTCACCAATTTTGCATCAAATTTGACAAAACTAGCTAGCTAGTCTTACTCAGGATTAACACCCAAACTATGAAACTTCACCAAAATGTTTTTTGATTGATTTTTGATGTAAATAACATGTTATTATATCTATAATACTGATTTACAGTAGCAACAAATAATACAACTTCGAACAACAAGATTTGGGCAAAACCCACAAAAACTGCCAACACCGTCAATCACCGAAATACACCAAAAACACCCAAAACTGATATTGTTTGATTTTCAGATGGAAATTATATGAAATATGATCTGATACCATTAAATTAAAAGAAGAAAAAACCTACAATACTCAGCAGAAAACTACACAACCAAATCTTCACAACAAGCTGAAATACACATTGGGTATTTTGACCCACAAAGCCAAAATCAACACAACACTACCCACAACTTCCAATACTGATCTTTGACATAATACATAGAAAACCAAAGGAAATAACAACAACAACTCTTCCCAGTACTTCTGGAACTACCACGACAACACAAGAAGACGTACACACACAAACAATGGAAACTACCAGAAACTACTTAATCCTTGAAGCTCTGTGCAACCTCTAGATGAAGCTACTCCTTATGATCAAAGGGTTTGCATCCTCTAGCCACCTAAAACTCATGGGTTTTCATCCACAAGCCTCTTTACTCTAATGGGTTTTCATCCATTGAAGCCACAATCTAGAAATCTGCAAGCTTGAGAGAAAATATCAAATCAACAATAGCCCCAAATCACCAAAATTACATATTTTGTATCAATATTTCATGGGAGAGAGGGAAATCCAAGATTCACAAATTTTTGTTTTATTCCTTTCTATTTTGGGGTATGATAGTTGTCATAAGTTGTCATACATTGTTATAAAGTCCCCCGCCACTTGTGATTTACCTAGATTTTTGAAATCTTCATGCAAATAGACACCTCACCTAACCCAATGCCCCTTTTTGAGTCTAAAAATATTTAATTTAATATTTAATTGTCCTCTTGAAATAGATATTAGTTGGACAATATTAAATATTAAATATGTATTCTTTCTATGCTTGCCCAATTAACCCATGGAAGAATAAGATGGGTTAATATTGACCATTAATTAATTATTTTAGAAAGGGGACATGACAAGTCCTCCCTCCTAGAAATTTCTTGTCCTTAAGCAATGCAAGTTTGTATGGTCAAGAATTTTTGGCCCTTCCCATGTCGCATCTTCCATTGGCAAATTCTTCCATTTGATCAAATATTCTGAAATGCTCCTGTTCCTCAATCTTTTATCCCTCATTTCCAAAATCTTTTCAAGTATCAAAATCAACTTCCCTTCATCATCCAAAGGTAGTAAATAAGATGAAGGCACAATTTTCTATCCAAGGACCTTCTTCAAACAAGAAACATGAAATACATTATGTATCTTGCTGTTTGGAGGAAAATCCAACTCATAAGCTACCTCACCAATTTTCCCGATGATCCTATAAGGCCCAAAGAACTTAGGCTTAAGCTTTTTAGCCCCACTTTTCTTCAAAGAGCTTGTTTATATGGCTGCAATCTAAGAAATACCAAGTCTCCCACCTCAAAAAATATTTTTGTTCTCTTCCTATCTGCATGTGTCTTTTGTTGGTTCTGTGCTTTCCTCAAGTTATCTTTTAGTGACCTTATGATCTCTTGACTATGATTGATAAGATCACTAGCTGCAGATACTCTACTATTTGTAAATATCAAATTAGCAAAAGAAAGTGCATCATAACCATAAAGAGCTCGAAATGGAGGTATACCAATTGACATATGATGTGATGTATTGTAACAATACTCTCCCAAGTGCAACCATTTGACCCAAGTAGTTTGTTGATCTAAAACATAATTCCTCAAATACCCCTCTATCCACTTGTTAACAATTTCTGTTTGTCCATCTGTTTGTGGATGGTAACTTGTGCTTGGTGTGAGCTCTATTCCTATCAAGTGAAATAGTTCCTTCCAAAAAGAACTAAGGAACCTACTATCTCTGTCACTAACAATGTTCTTTGGCAAACCATGCAGCTTAAATATCTCTTTGAAAAACAACTCTACTACTTGAGGAGCCTTAAACTTTGAAGTGATGAGAAAGAAATGAGAATATTTTGTTAATCTATCCACCACCACATATATACAATCCTTACCTTGTACCTTGGGAAGTCCTGTGATAAAGTCCATGGAAATGCTCTCCCATTTTTGTTCAGGAATTGGAAGTAGTTGTAGGAGACTTGCAGGAAAAATCTATTCACCTTTGTTCCTTTGGCAAGTCATACACTCTTTGATATGCTTGTGGACATCCTCTTTCAGAACTTTCCAAGAAAATCTCTCACGGATCTACCTGTATGTTTTGAAGTAACCTTGATGACCAGCTAAGGGAGTGTCATGGAAAGCTCTTAAAATCTTTTCCTTGATTTTTGATTCAGGAACAAGGAAAATTCAGTTCTTGTAATAAATCAGCCCATCATTCATTGTATACTTATCATCTTCTACTAAATCATCCAATACATTAGATGCAAAAGTATTTTTGACATATCTAGCAATGATAGAATCTTTTCACTCTGAAGAAATAGAAGATAATGAACACAAAGTTGGCTTCCTAGAAAGTGCATCCTCTACCACATTTCTTTTACCCTTCATATATTCTTTTTCAAAATCATATGCCTGCAGCTTGCTTACCCACCTTTTTTGGTGATCATTCAAATCTTTTTGATCAAGGAAATACTTCAAACTATTATGATCAGTTTTCACAACAAACTTCCCACACACAAGATATTGTCTGAACTTCTCTAGTGCATGCATAATTGCCAACATTTCCTTGTCATAAATGTGATATATTTTTTCTAGATTGTTTAGCTTCCTACTCTCAAAATCAATTGGATGTCCCCTTTGAGTTAGGACAGCCCCAACACCTTCACCCGGAGCATCACATTCAACTACAAAAGGCAATGAAAAATTAGGAATAGCAAGCACAGGGCATGAACTCATTACCTCCTTAAACTTGTCAAAAGTTTTCTGAGCTTCTTCAGACCATGCAAAGGCTCCCTTCTTAGTCAAATCTATTAATGGAATAGAAAACTAAGAAAAATATTTTACAAATCTCCTATAATAGTAACATAGCCCAAAGAATTCTTTCAACTGTGTAAGATTTGTAGGTGGAGGCCAATCAAGTATTGCTTGAATCTTCTGTTGATCCACTTGAACACCCTTAGAACTTATGACATATCCCAAGTAAAGAATTTTAGTTAATCCAAACTCACATTTGGACAACTTAGCATAGAAAGATTGCTGCTCCAAAATAGCCAAAACTGTATCTAAATGTTCCAAGTGTTCCTTCCAAGTTTTACTGTAGATCAATATATCATCAAAGAAAACCAAGACAAACTTCCTGAGTTGCTTGCTAAATACCTTGTTCATGCATGATTGGAAAGTTGCTGGTGCATTAGTGAGGCCAAAGGGCATGGCCAAGAACTCAAAATGTCCATAGTGACACTGAAAAGCTATCTTTTCCACATCTTTGTCTCTCATCCGAATCTGGTGGTATCCCGATCTCAAATCAAATTAGAAAAGTAAACAGCTCCATGCAACTCATCAATAAGTTCATCTATCCTTGGTATGGGATATCTATTCTTAATTTTTTTTGTATTCAAAGCTCTGTAGTAGATGTACATCCTTAGAGTGTCATCCTTCTTCTTCACAAGAACTACAGATGATGCAAAAGGACTAGAACTTGGTCTAATGAATCCCATATCTAAGAGTTCTCTGATAGTCTTCTCTATCTCTTCCTTGTAACCCCTTGGATGTCTATATGGAGTTGTTATAATAGGTTTGGAATCTTTTTCCAACTCTATAACATGATGAAACCCTCTATCTGGAGGTAATCCTGGGGGTATATCACTGAAAACAATGCTATGCTTATCTAAAATTTCTTGAATTTCAAAATGAAATTTACCTTTTCCATTTGGAGAGGTTGAAGGTTGGATTAAGCAAGTGGCTACCCAAGAAACTTGACCTCTTTTGAAAGTCCTCTCCATCTTCTTTGATGTCACCACTTGTGGAGCTCCATTTGAAATCCCTCTGAGTGTAATCTTCTTGCCTTTTGACTGAAACTTGAACTCCATAGTTTGATAGTTCTGATATTATCCTCCAATAGAATGCAACCATTGAACACCCAAGACAACATCAGTTTCACCAATACCAACAATATAAAAAGCATCAAAAACTTTGTAGTCTCCCATAGTGATGCTCAATTGTTTGACCACTCTGGTGCACGACATAGTGAATCTATCTGTAACAGTCACATTGAACCCTTCAAATTCTTCAGTCTTCAATCCTCTCTTTATTACTAACCATTCATCAATAAAATTGTGGGTTACCCCACTATCAATCAAAACAGTCATTCACTGCCCTACTAACACTCCATGAACCCTAAAAGGATGATATCTTGGTGCTCCTGAAAGTGTAGCTAATGAACCTTCTTTTTGAGTCTCCTCTTCGATATCAGGTTCAGAATCCTCTACGTCATGAAACTCCTCACTACCATCTGAGTCTGAATCCTTATCTAAGACAAACTCTATGTAATGGACTTGTCCTTTTCCCAAACACCTATGTCTAGGGACCCAAGGCTCTCTGTAAGAAAAACAAAGTTTCTTCCTCATAAGCTCATTCCTTATTTCTTCATCCATCTTCTTTGCAGTATTAGGAGTTGTATTTTTTTGTATAGGTGCAGGTGCATGGAATGGTTTCTTCTAGAATCCTCCCTTATGATGCCATGTGTTCATTTTAGAGGAGTGTGGGAAAGCATTCTTTGGAATTGATGGCTCAAGGGTTAGAGCCCTCTTGATAGCTTCTTGCGAAGTGAGAGGTGTGAAAGATCTGACAAACCCTCTAAGAGGTTCAGTGAGCCCTGTGATGGATAGATGTACTCTTCTCATCTCTGATATTTTAGGTACCATCACTACAATCTTTTGAAAGTCTGCTATATACTCACTTACTAAGTTCTTTTGCTTAATTTCAGACAATTGGCTGAAATATTCTTCTTCTTCTTTCAATTCATACCTATCAAAAATCCTTTCTTTGAAATCACCAAAGGTTTGTACCTGATCATGTCCCAAAGTAGTACGGACCATGGTACCACCATTCATAGGCTTCTCCTTCCAAATGCAAAGTGGCAAACTGAACTACATCCTTCTTTATCATGGGATTGAGCATAAAGTATATCTCTATCTTCTGCAGCTAAGCTCTAGCTGAAATCTTTTCACTTCCATCAAAGAAAGTTGTGGTTAACTTACCCAACTTGTGTTTTAGTTCTTTATTTTTGCCTTTCCCCTTCTTTTGAGATTCACCTCTTCTCAGGAAATCTACATATTCTCCCCAAGACATATCATTCTTGATCTCATCTGCTAATGCATTGTATTCTCCACGCCATTTGTTAAGGGTCTCCGCAATGAACAAACTAGTAGTTGTAGACTCAACTTGTTTAGGTTTCTCTTCAGGTAGGAATAAGGGTTTGTTTGTAGCCCCTGAATTTTGTGTCTCAATTTCCTTCCCTTTTCCATTGTTACTGTTTGCACCCAAAGTACTACCACCATTATTTTCATTGTTGTTGTTGTTGTTGTTTTGGATCCATTGCATCATTTGCCCAAACATTTCAGCAAGTATGGTTTGTGCCTCAACCATTTGAGTAAATTTCCTTGAAGCAGCATCTTCTTCTGCATCTCTTCTATTTGCCATTGTTTCCTCCAATTGCAATTTCCTTTGCTCTCTCCTCAAATATCTAATTTCTCTATCACTTGGTATCATCAACCATCTGAATAACCTATAGGCTAGCAAGATCATGCTCTGATACCACTGTAATGAGCCAAACTTAAAAATAACATTTCATATCAGGTCTGAAAATGAATTTAAATATCTTCACCAGTTTTGCATCAAATTTGATGAAACTAGCTAGCTAGTCTTACTTAGGATTAACACCCAAAATATGAAACTTCACCAAAATGTTTTTTGATTGATTTTTGATGTAAATAAAATGTTATCAGATCTATAATACTAATTTGTAGAAGCAACAAATAATACAACTTTGAACAACAAGATTTGGGCAAAACCCACAAAAACTGCCAACACCGTCAATCACCGAAATACACCAAAAACACCCAAAACTGATATTGTTTGATTTTTAGATGGAAAGCACATGAAATATGATCTGATACGATTAAAGTAATAGCAGAAAACACCTACAGCACTTAGCAGAAAACTCACAACCAAATCTTCACAAGTTGAAATACACATTGGATATTCTGACCCATAAAGCCAAAATCAACACAACACTACCCACAACTTCCAATACTGATCTTTAACATTCAAAAATACAAAACTACAACTACTACATAGAAAACCAAAGGAAATAACAACATCAACTCTTCCTAGCACTTCTGGAACTACCACAACAACACAAGAAGACCTGCACACACAAACAATGGAAACTGCCAGAAACTACTTAATCCTTGAAGCTCTGTGCAACCTCTGGATGATGCTACTCCTTGTGATCAAAGGGTTCACATCATCTGGCCACCTAAAACTTAGGGGTTTTCATCCATTGAAGCTACAATCTGCAAATATGCAAGTTTGAGAGAAAATATCAAATCAACAATAGCCCTAAATCACCAAAATTACATATTTTGTATCAATATTTCATGGGAGAGAGGGAAATCCAATATTCCCACATTTTTCTTTGATTCCTTTCTATTTTGGGGTATGATAGTTGTCATAAGCTGTCATTCATTGTCATAAAGTCCCCCGCCACTTGTGATTTACCCAGATTTTTAAAATCTTCATGTAAATGGACACCTCACCAAACCCAATGCCCCTTTTTGAGTCACAAAATATTTAATTTTCCTCTTGAAATAGATATTAATTGGACAATATTAAAATTAAATATTTATTCTTCCTATGCTTGCCCAATTAACCCATGAAAGAATAAGATGGGTTAATATTGACCATTAATTAATTATTTTAGAAAGGGGACATGACAAAGTGGCTAGATATATCAATTGACTGAGATTGAACATTCAAGAAGAACTAAGCCTGGTAAGGATGACATCTTTGGAGGAAGCATATTAGTTTGCCTTGAAAGTTGAAGAGAAGCTAAATAAGAGGCATGATTAGAGATAGAGAGGAAGAGGAGGTAAATTTTAGAAAGGTAGAACATTTTCTAGAAGATATAGTTCATATCTGGAGCAGAACAAGTTTGACAACCCATTTAAGAAGGATGATAGAGATACTACTGCATACCGGAGGAATGACATAAATCTTCATCCTAGAGGCAACTATAATTCGTACTAGAATGAAGGATATTGAGGAGAAGGAAGAGGATTTGATAAGAGAACATTTAGAGGTACTTGTTTCAAGTGTGGCGGTGAAGGACATAGAGCATTTGAGTGTAATCAGGGTAGTACAAGTAAGAGGATAGAAAATAGTGGAAGAGCAGCCTATGTTGAAGAAGAACCTATTGAACTAAGTGACCCCTGTGCTGTTGGTAAACCAGAGAAAGGAGAATCATTGGTAATGAGGAGAGCACTATTTCTAATAGAGATAAATGAGGAACCACCATAGAGGAAAAGCATGTTCAGAACCAGATCTGAAGGTAAGTGTTGTAAAGTTGTAATTGATAGTGGTAGTTCAGAGGAGATGGTGACTAAGTTGAGGTTGGAAAGATTAAAACACCCTAAGCCCTATCAGATAGCATGGATTCAGGATGATCATAAGGTACTGGTGAGTGAACAATGTTTGGTGAAATTTCATATTGGATCTTATCATGATGAAGTCTTGTGTGATATTATGCCTATGGATGTTTGTCATATCTTGTTGGGTAGACCTTGGTAGTATGATAGAAAAGCTATACATGATGGGAGCAAGAATACATATGCTATAATAGAAAATGGAAAGAGAATTACTTTGATTCCTTTAGAAGATGATCCTAAGAGTGAAATATGTGGGAATGCTAGAATCTGTTTGGTAGATGGAAGGAAATTCCTGGATGGTTTGAGACATGAGAATATGTATTATGCCTTGATTCCTAAGAAGCCTGAAACATTGGAGAAGGAGACTAAAAAATCATAGCCAGAGGAGATAAGAGAGTTGCTGACATAGTATGAAGACATCATATCAGATAATGTATCTGATGGATTGCCACCTATAAGGAGTATCAGTCATCACATGGACCTTATACTAGGAGCAAGTTTGCCTAATAAAGTAGCACATCAGATGACACTAGTAGAGAATGAAGAATTGAATAGACAGTTACAAGAGTTGTTGAGGAAAGGTTTGATCAGAGAAAGCTTGAGTCCTTGTGTAATACCTGCAGTATTAGCACCAAAGAAGGATGGAGAATGGAGAATGTGCACCAATTCTAGAGCAATAAACAAGATCATAGTTAAGTATAGATTTTCTTTACCTAGGATGGATGATATCATGGATTGTTTGAGTGGTGCAAGATATTTCACAAAGATAGATTTGAAGAGTGGATACCATCAAATTAGAATCAGAGAAGGCGATGAGTGGAAGATTGCTTTTAAGACAAATTAAGAATTATATGAGTGGTTAGTGATGCCTTTTGGATTGACAAATGGATCGAGTACTTTCATGAGATTGATGAATGAAGTTATGAAGAAATTCTTGGGTAAGTTTGTGATTGTGTACTTGGATGATATTCTAATTTTTAGTAAGACAAAAGAGGAACATTTGTGGCATATTAGACAAGTTTTGCAGAGGTTGAGAGAAGAGAAATTGCTGATAAACATCAAGAAGTGTAGTTTCATGAAGGAAGAGTTAGTATATTTGGGATTTGTGATTTCTGCGGAAGGATTGAAGATGGACCCTGAGAAGGTGAAAGTGATTGTTGAACGGCCTACACTGGAGAGCATTGGAAAAGTTAGATCATTGCATGGATTGGCTATTTTCTACCAAAAGTTCATCAGAAATTTTAGTTCAGTTTGCAACCCTATGACAGAGAGAATGAGAGGTGACAGAAAGGATTTTAAGTGGACATCTAGAGCAGATAAAAGTTTTGAGTTGTTGAAGTAGAAAGTGACGGAGCAACCTGTGTTGGCATTACCAGATTTCAATAAGGTATTTCAAGTTAATTGTGATGCAAGTGGAAATGCAATTGGAGCAGTGTTAAGTCAAGAAGGTAGACCTGTAGCTTATTTCAGTGAGAAGTTGAATGACACAAGGAGAAGATATTTAGTTTATGATCAAGAGTTCTATGCCATAATTCAAGCCTTGAAGAAGTGGAGACATTATTTATTGCCTAATGAGTTTGTGTTGTATATAGATCATTAAGCTTTGTAATATTTGAATAGTCAAGGTAAGTTGAATCAGAGACATATGAGGTGGTTAGAGTTCATGTAGAGTTATACTTTTGTGTTGAAGCATAGGAGTGGAAAATCAAACAAAGTTGTTGATGCATTAAGTAGAAGAAGAAACTTGTTGACAGAGATGAGAGTTGAAGTATTGGGTTTTGATGAATTGAAGAACATGTATGAGGAAGACACTAATTTTGTAGAACCTTGGAAAGCATGTAAGTAACCTATTGTGATAGATAGGAGTAGGTGGTTGGACTATTTCATTCAAGAAGATATGTTGTTCAGAGGAAGTCAGTTGTGCATACCTAGGAGTTCCATGAGAGATAATTTGATCAAGGAGAAGCATAGTGGTGGATTGGTAGGAGATTTTAGCATTGATAAGATAGTGGCTTTGCTGAGTGAAAACTACTTTTGGCCTTAGATACATAAGGATGTTTGGAGATTTGTACAGAGTTGTAGAGTTTGTCAAGTTGCAAAAGGGAGTAGTCAAAATACTAGATTGTATAAACCTTTGACAGTACCAGAGAGACCTTGGGAGGACATAACCATGGATTTTGTAATGGGATTGCCTAAGACACAGAGAGGACATGATTCAATATTTGGAGTGGTGGATAGATTTTCAAAGATGGCTCATTTCATACCTTGTAAGAAGACAATTGATGCAATGCATGTAGTTGATGGATAGACAAAGGTTGTGAATAGCAGTTTGGGAAACTTGTTGAGATGTTTGGTTGGAGAGAAAGACGGAAGTTGGGATTTGATTCTTTCACAAGAAGAATTTGTATATAATAATTCAGTGAACAGGAGTACCGGAAGAACACCTTTTGAGATTGTTACTAGAGTAAACCCTAGAGGAGTGGCAAAATTAAGAGATATCAACATGGAGGAAAAGAGAAGTGCAGAAGTAGAAGAATTTGCAGATCATATGAAGACAGTGCATGATCAAGTTAAGAAGCATTTGGAGGATATGAACAGTAAGTATAAGGAACAAGCTGATGAGAAGTGAAGACAAGGAATTTGAAGTTGGAGATGAAGTGATGGTATACTTAAGAAAAGAAAGATTTCTAGTTGGGACATATAACAAGTTGAAGATGAAGAAGTTTGGACCTTGTAGGATACTCAAAAAATTTGACTCAAGAAATGTATATGAAGTGGAATTACCGAAGACATTGAGTATTTCACCTATTTTCAACATTACAGAACTACATTAGTATTATGAAGAAGAGTTCAGTGACAACATTGAAGAAGACTTGAAGAAGCAATTACCACAACAAGCACCAGAGCAGATTGAAGACATTTTAGATAGCAGAGTTGGATGTAGCACTAGAGGAAGACAATACAAAGAATATCTTGTTAAGTGGAAAGGCAGACTGAAAGAAGATTCATCATGGATTTCTCAGGTTGAGGTGGACCGTCTTGGTTCTCCCCTAGCCCCAGCAAAGTGAGGGACTCACTTTTTCAATAACCTTGGATGTCTGATGCAGGTGTATCCCTGGTTCAAGAACAATTTGCATCAACCAAAAATATTTGCATTTCAGTTTTCTTGCAATTCAGTTTGTTTCTTTTCCAG
Source organism: Cunninghamia lanceolata (assembly GCA_027924645.1). Taxonomy (NCBI): domain Eukaryota; kingdom Viridiplantae; phylum Streptophyta; class Pinopsida; order Cupressales; family Cupressaceae; genus Cunninghamia; species Cunninghamia lanceolata. The sequence goes on from BSBN01000739.1 coordinate 7,274,328, forward strand.
TTCAGTTTAGGTAGTTTAGTCAGAAGCAGTTTCTACATTTTGGTCTGTATATTACCATAGTAACATTTCAGACCTTGTGGAGCTAGACTTAGCAGCTACATTCATTCATCTACATCATATCCAAAATTCAGAGATCCGCACTTCATTACTAGAAAGATATCGCTATCAAAAGTTTGACTGTTTCTTAGAACAAAGCATCCAGATAATCACAGATAACTAGCTGAAGGAGAAACTTGTGGAAGCATTTACCATTCTATGGAGCTTAATGACACATCATTAAATGATCTTTGGTTTGTGGCCAACTTTCCCAAGGGATCCGCACTTCATTCCATTCATTTTCCAGAAGTGTTCTATGCATTTAGGTCCGACCTATCTGTGTACACACATTACATATCTTCTACGGAGTTTGTGATCTTCCTTGGCTGACGTGGAGGAATCTAATGATCCAAACTTGATATATATTGATGTAATAGATCCTTAGGAAAGTAGTTATCAAGTTGTAAGCATACACATAAGTTCATAGTTCATACTTTGTGTGAAGGAGCTTCAAAGCTTTATCTTACACATGTATGTAATCAGGCCTGTGAGCCCTAATTGTAAGCCTGCATGTTGTCAGCCAATCTCTATTTGAATTCTATGATATACTGAATAACTAAATCTCCATTTGTTCTATTTCCTTGAGTCGTTTCTGTTGTGTTTACTCTTGCTGCATGGTCTGGATAGTTCATTCTATGAACCCTCCTACCATGACTGCACCATTTTGTCACATGATTATAAAAGTCTTCCACTTGTGTTTTTGTGGTGGTTGTGTTCCTCCTTGTCGATTCTCCTCTTGAGTAGGTTGGTCTAGATTGTGAAGGTTGTGTTGGGCCTTTCCTCACCCTTGCTTATTTTGTGGAGTGTGGTGTTGTCCCCTAGTATGCGCTCTATGTGGTTGGGATTAGAGGTTAGCATCATGGGAAGAGTTAGGCTTGTGTTGCACCTTGTTGTGTGTTAAGCTTTTGGTTGTGAATGTGATGATGTTTTGTTCCTTGGAAGAATAATGAAGTCTTAATGCTTGTTTGATTAATTCCTACCAAGTGTACTTTGTGTGTGTGATTGCATTATAGTAAATGTAAAAGATTAAGAAAGAAAGTGATGTAATTGAGTCATATGCTTGGTATTGCTATGAAATATTAAATGTTTTCAAAATGTTACAATGATGCATTTGTGTGCTTGGTGACCTTTAGTAAAGTACTTCCATAATGGAAATTTTACATTTTATAACTTTGTTCTTGTGTGAATTGGATATCATGTTATGCATACCTTGTGTGGAGAAGATGTTTAGCATCATAGGGTAAAATACTAAATTAGGGGCTTAAGCCTTTAATTAGATTCTTCTTATGATATACCTCTACATTATGAGCTTTGTTATTAGACAAGTATATGTAATGTTCGTAGTGCATATGTAGTATGATATGGTTTATAAATGTTTAGGTGAAAATTGGATTTGTTTAGTTTAGTGTTTAAATCCTCCTTTCACCTATTACATTCAAGGACCTTCGGATCAAGTGGTAGAGCACTATCAGGTCCTTGGTCACTTACAAATGTAGGAAAACTTGGATTAGGGTATTTGATTATCAATTTTCCCTTCTCTTATGTTCAATTACACATCAAAACCCTAATTATGCAAAAATGGAAGTAAACAGATGAATAATGGAAAATGTCTCTATAGAAAGCTGTAAAATTACAAATTATTGTGCACCTATTTTCGGGGTTTCAAGGCGGAAAAGTCGGGGACAAAAGAGAGGGTGCCCAAGTCTAGTGCCCTAATTTTTGTCAGCATCTGTGAACAACATATACAACCTATTCCTACTGTACCAAAGGTTTTTCCTTCATGAAACTTTGAGGACTAATGAGCAGGCACGCAAGTCTAGGTAGTTCTTTCTTTCATTGATCTGTAATTCTGACACTCCAACATGCCCTCCTACAACTTCACTTTGTCTGCATCATCAACCTGTAACCTGCAATCATATACTTTGGGAGGGGGTTGTGGTGTTTAGGAGATTGCCTTAGTCAAGCCTCAAAAGGACACTTAAGTCTTCCAAACACCTTTGTCAGATAGAGAGTGCATGCATAGGGAGGCAGAGGCAAAATCCAAATGAAATAATGATTGAAAACACAATATGATGTCACCTTGTAGTGAAGATCTCATGGGAGGAAGATGTTCTTCATTCCATGAGGCAATGGATGCTCAAATCTGTAAACACAAACCCATAGACAACACCAATCTACTCTTGCAACACAATGAAAGCCTTGAATCACCTTTATGAACACAATATCTTGCTGGTAATCATCTAGTTTACAAATGAATGCCTAAACATGCTTTTATATACAACTACAAACACTCCCAGCAAGATTTTCATAATTCAAACTTACTGTGTTAGCACAGGACCCAACTAACAGTCACAAACTGACACCCAAAAATTGGGACTACCCCAAAATAGGGCAGGACTAGGGCATGGGCGCCTAAGTCCTCCCCCCTATTTTAGGTAGGGGTCATCTCAAGTAGTCCCCCTAGGTCCTATTTGTCAAGACACTTAGGGGTTTTCTTATCGGGGTGTTGAAATATGATGTAAAATGTCCTAAATGCACAAAAAGACCCGGGAGCTAAACCTAAAGAGCAAAAAGCCCCCAAGAGGACATTTTTTGACGTTACAATAAATAACTCCATGATGTGTGATGTGTGGTGAGGCACCATCTTGCGAGTTGAAATAATGTTGTTTTGATTCAGTTATGACCTAACTTATTCAATTGCTAGTATGTTGGTATACTTGTTGGGGTGTATTGCATTGTCTCTATATGTGAAGTTATGGTTAGATTCCATTTTTGCCTTAGAAAGGTTAATTCAAATTGGTGTTAGATAGACTTCTTAGAAATCTTTACGGTAAATGTTATGTGGTTTTGTGTATGAAAGTTGTTCTTATTCACTAACTAAGGAACGGTAAAGGAAAATTGTGTTATGTGTTACCTTGTGGATGTGAATACCTATTATGAGAGTACTTGCTATGTGTTGTGAATATCCCATACATGATATGTGTACTCATGAACTTGTGATACTAGGTATCAGTCCATGGGTCAAGTGTATAACTACAAGTATGGTGGAGTCATGCTTGTGTGGTTTCTTGTTTGTATACCTTGTAAAGTCCAACCTTGGAGTTGGAGACCTTCCATGTGTGGAGTTAAGTAGTGGAGTGGAAGAACTTAGGAATCTATGGTGACATGTTGTGACATTGGTTTGGGGTAACCCAACTAACCATACCTTCCTATGCAAGAGTACCCCTTACTTCTCCTTAGTAAATGGACCTTTGAGAAGTTAATAGTGCTATCCTATCATACATTATTTCCTTGATGATACTATGGGCATCTAACTTGGGAATCTTGGTTATGGTTTAGTATGGTCATGTGAGTTGATCGAGGCCATGTTACTTGGCACAGGTTTGCTCTTACCTTTGGTATCTTGTTTCGAGTTGGATGTGTAGTAACTTAGAAACATTGACACTATGATAGAGTAGCATTTATACAAAAGGAATATATGTTTAATTTTGATCATGTCAGAGTATTAATTGAGTTGCTTTGGACTTATGTTATGTTATGGTATTTACATGCATCGACACTTGGTTGACAAGATGTGAATAGTTGTGATGCCACACCACATTGATGTTCCAACATAGTGTTGGTGATGATGGCGTGTTACTTTGAGAAGGGCACAATGTCATGTAGTCATATGTGAGGGCAAATTTGATGCTACCTGCCTACATGATGCTATTGCATTGGTTGTGTTTGCATAGCACATGTAGTGACCGTGACTTCCCTCCTTCCTTATTGGTGACTTAATTTTAGTCACATTATGATGTAATGTGAAATTTCATGGTTTGTGATCTTCTTTTAGTTTTTGGTGACTTTATTTATCTTTCTTGTGACAACCGACAACCTTATTTTATCTTGACTATAATTAGCTTAGCCACAAATCTTTGAATCTTCCTTGTTCTCGTGACTCTTGTGTTTACATTGCTTTATTGTTGAAATTGCACACATTTATTTATTTTATTGTTGATTTTAGAAAGTTCTTCTTTTGGTATTTTGAAAATTTATGTTGGCTAATCTAGGTTCTTTCTATTTTCAAATGTTGGTCTTGTGTTCTATTCTTCTCACCATGTCGATGGAGCGACCTCTGGTCGAGTGTATATAAGGAAGCAGATGTGGGAAACATTTGAGGATGGGGATAAGTGTGGGCTAGTATGGGCTAGTCATCATCGACTTACCTTCCTAGCGAGTTATGTTCTTATGTTGACTATCTCTTGGAGCCTAATCCCCTTATATAAACAAGAGGTAGGTCATTTGTGGAAATGTATGGAGGGGCCCCCAAGCACGTGGCCTCAAGACCATCATTCCACTTGATTCTTGGATCATGGGTTACTTGACATTTGGTTACTTGACACTGGTTATTGGATTCTGTTGTACTATGATGAGACTATTGTGTCCCCGTGGACCTATATGTGAACCTTGTGTTGTTATCCCTGTGATGTGGATGAATGAAAATGGTTGTTTAGTTGTAAGATCTGCATTTGATGTATTTGCATATGAGTTGATGTTTTCTTTGTAAACATGTTGTACAATGTGTGTTTGTGTGCTCTATTCTTGAGATAGTTACTTATGAAAGTTAGGGAATTGAAAACTTTGTGTATTGAAAAGTGCAATTTGCTACAATTTATGAGAAATTATGTGATTTATGCTAGTATGAATGTGTAAATTGATGGTTGGGAGAAATGAATTGGCTATTGAGACAATGATTCTATGAGAAAATTAAATGTTATGGCATCATTCTTTATTTTGATTAGAGAAAACAATTGTTATATGCTAACATATACTTTAAATGGAGTTGAGTGCCTTGCCTCTTCTTCACCTAGGTACTGTGACATATTGCATGAAACTGGGTATATTGAAAGGAATGTGATCACCTAAGTTTTATTATTATTATTGAGTTCAATGGACTAATGTGTGATATGGTTGCATTTTAGCATTGTGACTTCCAGGAGTAAGTCAAGTTCTTGAGGAGGAGTATGTAGTTACTCCCTAGTCCTGGCCCGTTCGAGGTGACATCAAGGTATAAGTTCCAGCCTTATATGATGTTGAGATTCTAACCTTTTATTCATGTGGATGTCTCTAATGATGGTTGTATTATGATTAGTTGATGTTGGATGACTAGAGATATGTTGATGTGATTATAGTGTATTAATTGATTAGTTGTGTTGGAGTTTATATCAAGATTGGGTGTACATGTGGAGAGGATGACACCATCATATTGGCACACTATTCGAATGATTACGGATGTTGGAATCCTCCAGTGTGGATTATTTATACTTCAGCTATTATATGATGTTTATGTGGACACGTTGTAAAGTGTTTTGAGTGATGCAAGTACTAGGCATTGACTCCACCTGGCTTCATAGGTTTGAGCATGCCTAATGCCCAATGGTGGTGAGTTGGAGATGACACATTGGTCATACACCTTAGCTTCACCATCATCTCCGTTTGGGGATGAGTTTTCGATGTTGTAACCCTTAGATACCACCTGGTTAGCATCTGGCTATACTACCCTTTTGTGAGTCAGACCCATGTGGTTTCAATGTTTGGGTCTGTTTCGTGTGGTTATGCCTTCATGTGTGTGTGTTCATTTATTTATTACCTTTTTGGTGGCGTAGTGGCAGTGAGTTGGCATAAGGGATAGTTTTGTATGGTTTTCATGAAATGGATTTATAAGCCTATGGTTGTGTATATAAGTGATAAAATGAAAAATAATATGGTTATAGTCTTCTTTTGACCTAAAAAAAAGAAAGGAAATACATTATTTCCCTATCCTCATTCTTACACAAAAAGGACGGGGGCTGAAAAATCTATGAGGAAAAAGGAATGGAAGTGAGTGTTTGGAGAGGCAGTTGGAAGGAGGGAGGATGCTATCATAGATCATGGTCATGGCTCCACTCCTACTGCTATCCTATGCTGGTAAGTCTCTGAAGCTTCTGCAACAAAACCCATTTTATGCATTTCTGACAATCACTGTATTTTATGAAATGCCATTTCTTTGAGAGAATTAGTAAAAATAAACCTTGTGCTTGGTCTAGACTCCCACCCATCAGTTACATTAATTTAAGGTTTCTAAAGTCTTTGTAACAAATTCAATATGTGCTTAACCTGCAAACTAATTACAGTTGATGAGACCCTGTTTTCTTGGAGGCATTTTGTCAAATAGTTTACGTGCCTCCTCTATGTTGTTAAGGTTGAGAAATTGGCTTTACTTCTCCCAACAACATTTGTTTGAAAGTTTCTAAGCCTATTGAAACAAATCCATTTGTGTATATCCTGCAACCCATGCATTCCATGAGACCACATTATTTTAGGTAGTTTGTGAAATAGTTCACATGCCTTGTTTTTCTCCACTCTCTGGATACATGCCCATCATGGCATTCCAATTACAATATCTAACAAAAATTCCCCTTCCATAATGCTTCGATGGGAGCCTATAACTTGATTTAAAGCTCCCATTCTAGCGCAAGTAGCGAGGAAGCTGGCAAGGGTCTAGGAATTTGGCATTATGCCTGCCAAAGGCATTTGCTTAAAGGTTTCTAAAGCCTTTCAATAGATCCATCGCGTGCATATCCTGTAATAATTGCTTTTCATGAGATAACACCTCTTTACAATCATCTATCAATAGTTCACATGCCTTGTTGTGCTTCCACGGTTTGCATACATGTCTATTAGTACACTTGCAATTGTAACAACCGATAAAAATCCCCCTTCTGTAATGCTTTGATGGATGTTCGTACCCTGTTCCAAGCTCCCATTTTGGCACAGGCAAGGAGGATGTTGGCAATGGTTGTGGAAATTGGTTTTTGCACCTGCCAAATATATTTATTTGATAGTTTCTTAAGCCTTTTAAACAAATCCATTAGGTGTGTATCTGGCAGCCATTTCAGTCCATGAAATGCCATCTCCTTTAGGCATCTTGTCAAATAGTCAACGTGCCCTCTCTATGCTCCCATTTTAGCACAGGCAGAGAGGCCGTAGGTAAGGTTGTGTTATCTATCTTTACACCTACCATTGAATTGCATGAAAGCTTCTAAAGCCTTTAAAACAGATCTATTTTATTCATATCTTGCAATCATTGTCTCCATGAGACCATGTTTATTTAAGGCATTTTGACAACAGATCATGGTACTGTCTATGCCTTAGTTTATGCATGTGTGGCTACCAGAGTAGTCCACGCTAGCCCTTGTGTTTGCCATATAGTTTGAGGACCTTGTTTATGGTGTTAGAAAGATTTTAAAGTCTTAAAATAAATCCATTCTGTGTGTAATCTATGACCATTACATTACATGAAACAAGAAATCTACTTGGGACATTTTGCCAAACAATTCATGGCCATATTTATGAAGCTTGAAAAGATCTTAATGCCTTTGTATAAATCTGTCTGGTGTGTAAAATGCAACCATATTTTCATTGATTGGAAATCAAATTGGGGGGGCATGTTGTCAAATAGTTTGGAGGTCATGATTGAGCATTTTGAAAGATCTTAAGGTCGTAAAACTGATCCATTCTGTGCATACAAACTACAATTATCCTAGTCTATGTAAGGGAATTTGGTTTGGATTATTTTAATAAATAGATTGTGGTGTTGTCCATTCTTGTCTATGCATGCATGGCTGCCAGAGTCATCCCACGTTGGTATTATGCCAATTAGTTCATGGGCTTTGTTTATGCTGATGGAAAGACATCTAAAGTCTTTAAACAAATCCAGTCTATGTATGAGCTGCAATCCTTATATTCTTTGAATGGAAATCTTTTGGCACTTTGCCAAATAGTTCGAGTGCCTTGTTATTGTTTTCCAAAGCTGCATATAGTCCATGAGAATAATGTGTTGGGTGGCACTCTACCCTGCTATTCTTGTGTCTGTCTTTACATTCCCAATTGGCTGGGAGCTTCCAATAAAGGTTGTGAAGTCTGATTTTACACTTGACAGTTGCAAATACTTATCTTTTTCTATTGAAAGCATGTATTGATATCAGGGTTATTTCGAGATCACATTATTTGAGGCATTTTTATGAAATAGTCCATGTGTGGTATATGCATCATCTTGTTGTTTTGTATGAGTGGACTTCTCTTGAGGCAATCTATCAAACTATGCTTGCTTGCCTTCCTTATCCCTCTTGCTCTTATGCTTGTATATGGCCATGTGATCATCTCCGAGTACGAGGGTGGACCTTTGAGGTACCACATGTGGTAGGGTGGTGTACAGCCACCACCATTAGGGACTCATGATCCGTGATTGATATGACTTTGTGGTGGCTGTCCTTCATCTTCAGCTTATGAGCTTTGTGTATTCTTCTGCTATCTAATTGTATCAGTGATGTCACTCATTTTGTAGTGTTGTATATTAGTAATTTGTAAATTATGAGACACTCCAACCTAGAGAATGATGTGACTATCTTGTAATATCTTTTTTTAAATGTCTATGTAATTTATTCAACCTTATATGTTTTCATTAATTGTTATTATCACATATCTCCTTTGCTGTTTAAAAGAAAGTATGCAATGCTGGTTTGAAACTTGATTTTAGACATTCTCATAATGTTCTTGCATGTTAGAATGAACAAGATTTTATCTCATCTTCTTATGAATGTTTTAACATACCTAGAGTTGAAAGGATGTGTGCATTACTTCTTTCTAGTTGTTGTATGCTTCTCGACACTTTATGTTGGTTTTCCTTGGGTTGAGATCACCTAACAAGGGGTTGTTGATGTCTTATCCTGCACCTTGATTACCTTCCCCTCCCTTGTGTGATGGGGTTTTAGGGATAGGTGGAGAAATTTTTGGTCCTTCATGTCATGACCACATGGCTAATGTGGGCATGACATGGGGTTTTGTGTGTCATGACCACATGGAAAATGTGGGCATGACATAGGTCTAAGAGGTGAATTTACTAGAAGCTAAAAATGATGAGAGAAAAGGTCACCTTAGTACCTCTCCTTGGTATAAGGTTATTGTGTACTACTTACTTCATATGATCTAACCCTCTAACTTTAGTGATAATTAGAAAAGGACATTGAAATTACATGCCTTAAGATATATCTTGGTAGATTAGACTCTAATGTGGAGAAACATAGATGGTGCTCTTTTGAGATGCCTAGATGAAGAAGAAGTTGTTGTAGTGTCACTAGAGCTACACAGTGGTGTATGTGGTGGACATTTCATGGAAAATACCATGGCCCACTGGATTGTTAGAGCTAGATACTAGTGGCCTAGTTTGTTTTTTAATATACACAAGCTAGTTAGGAGATGTGATGCATGTCAAAGGTTTTTATGCAAGATAAAGTGGTCTAGTGTTTTTCCTTTAAAGTGCATAAATATAGAAGCATCTTTTTAGTAGTGGGGACTTTATTTCATTGGGGAAATAATAGAAAGGTCTAGTGGGGGTTTTAGATGGATCTTGGTATCCACTAACTACTTCAATAAGTGGGTTTAAGCTATCCCCACTTGGAGGGCTACTAGTAAGGTGGTGATTTATTTCATGCTTGACCATATCATAACTAGGTTTGATGTTCCAAAATAAATTATAGCTGATAATGCAATGTGCTTTAGGTCAATATATTTCATCAACATTTTCTCTAATTTTGGGATTTCTATAACCCATTCATCTCCATATCACCCAAAGGGAAATGGAAAAGATGAATTTAGTAAAAAGAACTTTATGAAGGCTATTAAGAGAGTACTTGGTTAGAATAAGAAGGCTTGGGATTCTAAGCTCACACTTGTAGTTTGGGAAAAGAAGGTTACTTCAAAGAAGTCTATAGGTAAGTCTCCTTTTGAGTTGGTATATGGAGATGATGTTGTCTTGCCTCCTATTATCTTATTTCCTACGTACAAGTCTATTCAAGAGACTATTGAAAATATGGATGATTCTATGTCAAGTTGAACTCACCACTTGTTTGAGATTGATGAAGGAATAAGAGATGATTAGAAGGTTAATATAAAAAAGGAAACAAAAACTGAAATACTTGTTTGATAGAAGGTCTAGGCATAGAGATTTTAAGATTGGGGATATGGTGCTAGTTTGGAATGTGAGATTGGAGGATAAGGGAAAGTATGGAAATTTTTATCCTCTATGGTTGGGCTCATTTACTATTGAGGATTGTTTCTTCAATAAGATCCTTAGTTGAGAACTTCAAGAAATGCTAGTGCATGGACATATCCTAAAACATTACTTCTCATGAGCTTTAGCTCATCTTTTTCATGCATAGTTTTCTTTCCCTTGCTTGTGTTGTTTTGTGTAGCCATGGCTATCTATGACCCATGGTGAAGTGAGTGTTTTGTTGGTATTGCTAGTGGTCTACACTTCAGAGTTGTTCTTGATTCTCACCATGTCCAAATGGAACATGCATCCCTAAACTAGAGTCACTATTAGAACTTTTTCTATGCAATTTTCTCTTGTACATGTTTCTTGTTACTGGCTATGGGTTAGGGTTTCTCTCTATGCTAGGGTTTGGTTGTTCTCAAAAAAGTGGATATTGGTTCCCTTTGTTTATTCTATGTAGGGTTTCTTTTCCTCTGTTGACTGGTTGCAACAATCATTTCACTTAAAGTTCACCAGTTAGTTCCCTTGAGTCCCATCAAGGTAACTAGCCACTTTGTTTGTCACCACTTATAGTTGAGTCCATGTCTAAAAAAATTAATCCCTAGTCATATGGTGGCCAAGTGCTATCATAATGTTTTAGTTGTGATATATGGCACATGCTTATTACATCACACTTCCTTCACATCGTAGTTTCCATAATAGACCCTAGGTCCAAGATTCTAATGTGTGATATCGTGCCACGTATTTGTGGAGTCTATTGGCTTTTCCTCCACATTATCACTACCCCATCTAAATTGGAGTGATATTATTTGTCTGTTACCTCCAACTTATATTCTATGTTAGTTTTCATGTAGGAATTAATTAATTACTCAGGATGACATCATCAAACAATATATGTGGCAGCATTTCAATACATTACATGGGCCCGTTGCATCATAATTCTAGTGGTTGGTCTAAACCCATCTTTTTGTGTGATACAATGACCATTGATCTTCAACTTCTCAAATCCAATAGATGTAATATTTTTAGGCATAGAAAAGATCCAAGTGCCAAAGTATTTTTTGAACTAGAGCCTAATCACAATGCTAACTGTCTTCTAAAATATATAAAAGATCACATAATTTTATTAGTCCATGTTAGTAGTGAGATTACCTATGTCATATAGAAATAGGTGACATAACTAAGTCATCCAAGTGGTATGATTTCATTGTATCACATTGGTTCTTCACATCATAATTTTGGTGGTAGGCCCAACTTGACCTTTAGAATCTATGATGCCCATTGAATTGGAGTTGTTCAAATCTAATGGCAGTGATTTCTTTTAGTCACATAACACATCCAACTATTGATGTACGTGCCAAAGTAAATCTTAGTCATCTTATTGAGTGATCTCTTATATGAATAATGACTTAATTTGATTGACCCATTTCAAGGATAAAGTTTCCCATGTCAAATCTAGGTGAGTTGATGTCATCAAAGAAATAGATGGCAACATTTCATTGTAGCATGATTTCCCTTAGCATCACAATTATTTTCTATATTGCATCTTAAAGGTGGTCTTCTCTTTGATCATATCAATGGTCATGTTTTAAAAGGGGTTTGAAGAATTTAACATCTTCCAATGGTGCCATATTTTCAAATGTAGGTTTCATGGAGAGAACACCATATTTTTAGACATGGATTTTCATAGAATCATTCCTTGTTTGCACTCAACATTTTAGTATGCTATGGTAGATCAATTTTCCACTGGTAATCAAAGGGATGAGAAGTTCATGCACTATAAAGGTAGGTTTATTCCATGCTACACCATTTTTACCTCAAAGGTAAAATAGGCACATGAACACCTCTAGAGACATGGAAAGCAAACTTGTGTTACGGCAAGGGAATATTTTAAAGGTCTTGGAGCATATTCCTTATGCTTGTGTGTAATTTTATATCAAGGGTTTAGTTCATACCATGTGTCACTCACATTTTCAATTTGAATATCTCTCTATCTATTTAAATATGAATTATTAGGCATTGTGAAAGGAGTTGGGAGTTCTGGGTAGTGCATTTAGGCTACTTTTGGGATTTCTAGACTAATTCTAGGTCTATATGTAGTTAACCTTTGGATTTGTTGTGTTGAGATCTAGGTAATACTTTAAATAATGAAATAGGTTTTAAATTTTAATATTTTTTTGCAAATTGCATTTGAATGCCTACTTGGTAAATCAATATAAGACCACATTCTTGTCTTTGCTTTGCAATCTATCTCCTATCTCTTTTGTATGATTTAGGGAATTGGGAAAGTCCCTAGGTGCACATTTTCTACACTTATTAGGGATTAGTTAGTATTCCATTCAAGGAATGTAGTAAAATTTTCTTTTATGAATTACTTGTAATAGGAAGTCTTTCTATTATGATGAGTGGGGTTTGTAAATTGGAGGAGGATAACTAAGGATTGTTGTAATGTCAAGTACTAAAAGACACTTGAGGGTTTGAATATTTTTCAAGGTAGAAGCCAAGTCAATTAGGCTCATCCAAGTTGGACTTGTATTTGAAATTACAATCATGTGTTCTAGGCCGAATCTATTTCTATAGGATTAGGTATTAGTCTCTATTAATTGCATCTAATCCAGTACCTTAAACTTACAAATGGAGAAGATCTACAAAAAGCATAATTTATTTGAGGTTTGTTTCTCTCCATGGAGATGAAAGATGTAAAGGATATGTTTAATTCTTGGAAATTCATCATCCCTTATATAGAATGAAGATTTGTTGTTTTGTAAGTTAATTGTTCACAATTCTTGTCAAGGTATGAAGGATCATGCATGCATAAGTTAAACACTGAATACTTTTCTTATACATTTATGAATGTGTTAATCATCTACATATTTAGGTTCTATAGCTACAAGTTTATGTGAATCCAACACAAATGTGTTAATTACAATAAATTAAACTTATTCTTTGTGCCAATTGGACCTAGATTTTCTTTATAGTAGTTCTTGTTAATGATATTTGATTACCATCCTGAGTCTTGTAGAGATATGTCATGCCCACATTTTACATGTGGACATGAAAACTGATATATAAAAAAATTTAATAACACAAGACACCAAACTCACTCGCGCATCAAATGCATGCTTAATAACATAGGCATGTAATGTTGTATGTGCAACACATGTTAAGCATGCCACACTATGACAGGGAAGTCAATCAAGATGCAGGGAATGTGAAACTCCTTTTGTACACCTACAATGATGGTAGAAACTAATAGGGTGGGAATCGCATCTTGCATCGCCAAGAGGGGTGGTCTCCACCGAGAAGCCATCCCTAGGGTTTCCTAGGTGAAAATGAGAAAAATGATTTCGACCTAAGTCAAATCCCTAACCCTAAAAAAATTATTTAACCAATTAAATTAAACTATAATGTGGAATCAAATAGAACTATAATCTAAACTAATCCAACATCAATAACCTAACCATTGAAGTAAATTAAATTTAAAACCTTTTAAAAATCTAACTATAATAAATTAAATGGGAAACTTTTACTTCATCTATATAATGATAACATTAATCATCCCAATAATAATAATTTTCCATAAAAATAACTAATTTAAATGCCCATTCAAAACCTTGATCCAACTATCAGGTCTCTAAAAAATTTGATAGCAGAACATTGCTCGGGCGACTAATTTTCCAAATTTTTTGACAACATAACTTTACAAAAGTGAACTAGTGAGAAAATTAAATCAAAGTGCAATAAATTAAAATCTAAACTATAGAACAATAAAATAAATCAAATTTTCACTTAAGTGAGTTGTGAAAAACAAAGAGGGGTTTAAAAACTATTTAACATACCCTAATCATTAGGGCAACACACTCAACCCTAAACAAGTTTATAAAATCACAAACATTTCTCATTTCACTCATAAGATAATATCATTGTTTTCAGATTGGATTGGAGGAGAAATAAGGAGAGAGAAATCTTTTCCCTCATGGGAAGATTATTTCTCATGAGTTATAGTTTTCTAATGTTTCCTTTTTCTATTTGTTTCAAGTATAAATGATCTAGTTTCAATGTTTTCTAAGGTTTGTTATTTCTAAATGTTTTCTAAGTTAAAACTTTCCAATGCCTTAGTTTACTAAAGTTTAAATAATTTTTAGAACCTTTCTCACAATCTCATCTTCTTTCACTTCACCAAGACCTGTAATGCCATTGACCACTTCATTCACCTAAAGCATATATCCAACAATGTCTTCATCCTCTAACATTTTTAGGTTCTCAAATCTGCTCTTGAAGATTTGCATCTTGGCTTCCTTTACTTTCTTATCTCCTTCATAAATGGTTTAAAGTTTAACCCAAACTTCTTGAGCAGAACTTCAAATCATTACCTTTGAAAGTTTTAAATTAGCTAACCCACTCGTAATATCAAACTTTGCCTTGGAATTGTTATCATAGAACTTGAATTCATCTGTGTCTATAGGAATAACAGTAGGAACTATGTAACCAGACTTGACAGAGTCCCAAACACCACACCCTAGAGAATTAATATAGGCTTCCATCCTTAGCTTCCAAAAAGTATAATTTGTTCCATCAAACCTAGGTAATTTGATGGATCCATTTTGTGCCATCCTGGACCTTCCTCAAGCAGTTAAGCTTCCTTCAAAGGAACTTATCTCTGATACCAATTATTGAACACACCAAGATATTGAGAGGGGGGTGAATTAGTATCAAAAAAATCTTCAACTTTAACAAATTCAACTTATTCAGAGCAGATTAAAACTTAAGCATCACAATATTAACATGAACATGAAAGATTAACATAATGCACATCAACACATAACACCAGATATATGTGGAAAACCCTAGAAGGGAAAAACCATGATGAAGATTAACTCACAATATATGAAGCTCAAATAACAACTTTGTTTTAGGGCTACAACCCAAGAAAGCTACTACTCCCTGAAAACTTTGATTTAGAGTCACTCCCAAGGAAGCTACTACTCCCTAAAGACTTTGTTTTAGGGTCACTCCCAAGGAATCTACTACTCCCTAAATTGAGAACACACTTACAAAAGATTACAATATGATAGTCCTTCAACTGTCTCAAAATTGACATTGAAATCTACACCTTTGATGATTGTAATTCTGCCTCTTCACACTTTCTTATGGTAATCAGATCAGTTAGGCACACTCTACACTTGATCACTATCACAAATATGTCTTCAAGATGAATCAAGACAACATCTACAACTTCTACTCTTTCTCCTTCAGTCACACATTATAATGCATTCATTCTATTCCTTATCTTTCTTGTGAACCTTATCTATCACTTTGCAATCACACCTTGCCTCACTCAATTTTATTTACAATTTATACAAGATATTTCTTTGATTGCATTTCTTGTTAGCCAGACAACACACAACATGAAACATGTAGAAGATAGGTCCTAAAGAAAACCACACGTTACACCTGCAGAAGACCTAAGCCTTGTAGACACCAAAACTTGCTTAACTAGGTCCAAAACATCCTTCACAACTTCAAACACCAAGGAATTACATCCACACACTCTGCTCATTTTGAAATAGGACAGATTTAAGCAAAACATATGAAGACTTCAAGCAAAATGGCCACAACAACTTGAAAACCTTGTGCAATACTAGAAAAAAGAAAGATCTTCATGAAATTCTTCCAAATGAGTCCACATGACTCATACAACATCTCTAAACACTTATTTACCTCCGCACATCAAAGATTTGTGCTGTATAACTTTAACCATGAACATAAGTCATCTAAAACACACTGCTACATGTTGTCATTTGAAAAACTAAGCTACTAACTACCAAGAACCTTGAAACTGCAAGGAAGCATGTAATAGACATCCATAAACATGTCCTCAAAACCTCAAGGGAAACCAATCATTTTTGGAGGATTGCAAAGCATTCTAACAGGCCTTCAATACTAGCTTACTCTGCCAAAACACATGTCAATACTCTATCATGGGTAACTTTCACAGCAGAAGGACAAATGATCTAAAAATATGGAATTATCACCTTGTCTTCACCCTGAATATATTTCCAGAACCACATGGCCATATATGCAAATGCAGAGGAATGCAGAGCATTCCATTGTCCTACATAGAACATCTTCATAGAAGTAACACTATCTTTAGTTTGTCAACAAAAAAACACTCTTCCAGTATTCTAATCATCATGAAACTTGGAAAACACATGATTGAGGCCATCAGTAACATTAGCAACACATCTGATCATCTTAGTGCTTCTAATTCTCATATTAATATGTCTTCATACTTAACTCTACATTGATCAAGGCATGACATCCAACCATGAACTATATCTTCTCTCTTCTCTTGTTGGATGAAACATGACATCCAACCATGAACACCATCACACCTCCATGATAGTGTTGACATAAATGATATCCTAGTGATAGTGTTGACATCAATGACAACCCTAGGAACCATATGTGTAACAAACCATTGGATCAATATGTAATTACTTAGCCCAAAATAGAAATTGTGGCATGTTCTTGTAAACTTGTAGAATGAAATTAGACTATTAATTTATATTAGAAATCAATGGTGGAGAATGAATTCAAAACCATAACATTTGTCACAAGAGTTCTCTAGATGCTCCTACTTATTATTTGCATAGAACATGAGAGAACGATTAAGATAATAGTCATCTACAGTGGACTTTACGATACAAAAGAGCCATTGCTAAAGTGAATATATGCATGCCCTAGGTTTATAGGTCATGATAATAAAGGAGAGAAAGAGTCATGTTCGCTACTTGAAAGCCTAATTATATACAAGTTATATGTGGAAAATCCCACCAAATGTTAATTTCAAAGTGAAAATAGCCCTAAAAGTAAGTGGGAGTTTATTAGCAATAGTAATATGTTCCCAAAAGTAAAGGTAGGAATATAATATTATTGGTGAATATGATTAATATTTGTAATTATATTATAAAACTTCTAGCAATTAGGCTCCAATCACACATCATTTATTATGGTGAAACAATTCAATTTAAAATTTAATAAAATAATGCTTACACAATTTAAACAACACTAAACTAATTTCTTTATAAAAAATGGGTGATTTAGTCCCCTTTACAGCTTGTAATATTTGACAAAAATGGAGGTTATGGTTTCATCTATTTTCCAATTAGTAAATATTCACCACTAAAACTATTAGTGATGTGTGCCATCCATTATTTGGAAGGCCCTAGATATTTGATAGAAGTGTTGTATATGATGGAAGAGATAGAACATATGAAATGTGGAAGGATGGAAAGTGACACAAGTTGATTCTATTGAATGAGACCGAAGAATAGTTCTATAATAGTGTTTGATTTTGCATTAGGGATGAGAACTATGCATTAATTCCAAGGATTTATAGCACTACAATCCTATCAAACAACATCATGGTTGTAGAGGAGATACCATGAAAGGTGAAATGTGGGAGAAGAGGTCACCAAAGGAATTTTGTTTAGAGAACAAGATAAATTATGGAAAGGAAGAGTTGTATAAATGAATTTGTGGTAGTAGAATATAGAGCAAGGAGAAATGTAAAGGAGTATGTGATAGTATAGAATCAATCAAAGAGGGTGAATGGTAGATGTAGAAGATTGGTTGAGGAAGGAAGATAAGGCAAGTGTTTTGTGAATGAAAGTTAGTTAGGAAGATGTGGCACAAAGGATGATTCATGAAATATAGTATCAAAATGACAAAAGAGGAAGGATGACAAGATGCAAAACAATATGGAGGAAGAAAGTACACAAGATAGATCACTTGAGGCATAACTAAAGAGATGAAAAGAATGGGTCAAAGAAGATACAATTTGGAATTCCCAGGCTAGGGTAGACCATCTTGGAATATGAGGGACTCATTTTTTAATAACCCTAGGTGTTTAATTTAGGAGCATCCTTGGGTTTAGAGGCAATCTTGCATCAGATAAAAATATATATTTTTAGTTTATTAGTTTACTTTTTTTTTTATTTGTTGATTTTGGTTATCAATTAGTCATAGGAAAATACACCATATTTTTCCACAAATTGAGATCTAGCCTTACAATTTTGAGGGTGTTTTTGTAAATATACATCCATTCAATATTCACATTTCAAAATACTTTGTTCAATAGAAGGGCATAACTTGGATTGTGAACATCTACTAGGTTGATAGACATACACAGTTTCATCTATTCCCACTTGTGCCAAATTTTTCAAAGTTTGCACCAATAAAAGAATACATATAAAAATCCATTGGGCCTAGGAGGAAATAAATTAAGAACCACTTATAGATTCTTCATTATGCTATCATTACATTAATCAAGGAGCT
Organism: Cunninghamia lanceolata; assembly: GCA_027924645.1. Taxonomy (NCBI): domain Eukaryota; kingdom Viridiplantae; phylum Streptophyta; class Pinopsida; order Cupressales; family Cupressaceae; genus Cunninghamia; species Cunninghamia lanceolata. The sequence continues at coordinate 7,292,839 of BSBN01000739.1, forward strand.
TGTTTACACTAGTTGTCTACACATTTCATGTAGCCTAGAGCTTTGCACCACCTGAAAGCTAATGTAGATCATTTTGGAGGTTTGAGAAATTACTATATATAGGTCACTCATAATCAAAGTAAATCAATCAAAGGAGAATTAGGAATTATTCTTGTAGATATTTGGAGGTTCAAGTGTGAGCATAAGGATGAGAGTCTAAAATAGAGTATGATATTAAGAATGAAGAAGTTGATGGTGTGGCATGTAATAATGTAATAAATTTTATAGTGTAATTTCATGTTAGTAATCAAATAGACACAACCTATCATATGAAAAGCCCATTGTAGAAAAATGTAATCATTCAAACTATGGAATCAATACAAGTTATGTTGTTTCAGTGAAATTATATTGCATGTGTTGTTTTTTTTATTTTGGTTGCATGGTTGGACAATCCTTCATTAGATCCTCCATCCAAAACTGCATTCGTATGAAAGAAAAATAAAATTAGTGAACCATGATAATTTAACAAATGACACTAGATGTAAATGGAGAAACCCTTTTGGGAAAAAACTCCACCATAAGATAGGCATAAGTGTGTATTAATATTTAATATAAAAGTGCATTGCAACACACTTCTCTCTTCAATTAAATAGCATTCCAACAACACCCATGTATCTACAAATAGCCCATAGAAACTCCATCCAAAGCATCCAATTTATAGAGGAGAGTTGATGGGAAACCACAATGGACTCCTAAAACCATTTACCACCAAAAACATTGTATGGCTAAAACCTAATGCCCTCATGTACTCAATTAATGCATTCGTGAATAGAAAACATAACTCATAAGGTAACTTTGACCAATAACTCCCAACAACTCACATCTCCAAGTCTAGTCCTCCACTATGGTGATTACAACTCATGTGGGTTCCATTAGTCATACAAAGATCCTCCTCTCACTTTTCTAGAACCTAGAATTGAGAAAGTACAATAAGTGAGTTTGAATTGATTTGTAACCACCACCATAATGCTCCACCTCCTTCATAAATGCAACTAAAATTAATATGTAAGTCACTTAGGTGAATAATTAAATAATAATATCTCTCATCCACCTAATAGGGTGCCAATGTACCATCTCCAAGATGTTTGGAGACATGACATACATTATACATTAGGATTGCAATTAAATATCATAGTATCCTAACAATGAGATCCTTTGAGACTACAAGTAATGAAATCCTTGCATTTTTCTTTCCCTTTATTCTATCCAACATACCTATTCCTCTATCCCATTCATTTTTGATCCATTAAGAACAATTTTCCCATCTCCATAGCCTTTCCTAAATCTGAGTATAACCCTCATTGTTACCATTACCAAATTTGATACCCTTTAGCTCCTTGAAAATCTCTTTGTGATCTTCTACACTTCACATTGACTCTATCACTATAGACACACCACTTGTGCTAGTTTTCCCTAGGGTTTGATCTTGTATTCACCATTATTGCATATGCTATCATCACCAAGTCACTAAGTCTACATGTAGACACCTAAAAATGACTAACACATTATCATCTCACCATTTACATCATTTTCTTCATTATTCTTCTATCCAACATTAATTAAATAACTTCTATTTATTTAATCTAACATTTCATCAACTTTATTCTTCTATTTCACATTAATTAAATAATTTCTTATTATTTAATTAATTCATCAATTTTATTCTTCTTATCCATAGTAATTAAATAATTTCTAATTATTTAATTAAATAATATTTGCTCCACAATTAAATAAATTAAAATAATTTATTTAGTTGACTTCTCTTCTCTCACAAAATCAATAAAATCAAATATTTTATTTATCTTCTACTTTCTTCTATCATGCACATGGATTAAATAAATTTATTTATTTAATTCTAATTATATATTTTCTCCCCATAGATCACTCATGCACATGAATTAAATAATTTATTATTTAATTCTTTTTCTTCCAAATCCATTTGCATGTCAAAAAGCGAATCAAAACTTTGAGTTCACTTATACTTCAAATCTTTATCTTTATTAATCAATTCATCAAATAGAAAAAGCATTATATTTATGAAAATCAAATTAGTTTTATTATCCATGAAAACAATTAATTCTTTAAAACAAGCTTTTTACATGAACACATCACTTGCTCATTCTTCATGTCTTCTCAAATTATATCATCCATCTATTTATTCTATTTTTCTCCACTATTGATCAAAGTCTTGTGAAAGCTATAAATACGTCCATCCTCACATTCACAAACCCTCCACAATCTTTAAGATTTGAGTATCCATATTAAGCTTTGAGCATTTGTTGAGTACTTCGCATTTCACATCCATTGAGCACTTTGAGTATTCACATTCATCCATCATTGGAAGCTATGGTTATGATACGTATTTGAGCAATCCACATTTATAATTTACCAAGGAATAAATATCAAGTGTTAACATCTTTTATTGTTTATGCATTATGGATTTAGGTTATGCTCTTGATTATTCTTTGAGGTTATGATCGATTTTGGATTTGAGGCTTTAATTGTTATTCTCTTATTTGCATTCCAAATTTCATCATATACATTCTAGCACACCCAGTGGTACTCACTTCCTTGACACTAACAAATTTTCTTGAGAATTTTAGGTTTTTGAGCTTACAAGTATGGAATGATGCTATTGACAAACATATTGGCGATATTGATGAACATAATGGCACTATTGACAAATAGATCAACACTTCTGACCTACAAAAACATTCTATTGATTTGAATTTTGGTGCTATTGATTTGACTTTGTGCATTTTTTATTTGTCTTATTGAGCTTCTGATTTGAGTTTTTAATTCTGTGTACAGAAATATTCCATGCTTTATTTTGATCCCTATTTGCAAGCTAATTTATTTACAAGCACTATTTATTGGTTTTGTTTTGCAAGCTGATTTATTTGAAAATATTCCTCACTATTTTCTAACCCCTGCAAAAGTTTTCTAACCTAATTAATCATGTGTTGTGGTTTTTGTTTCTTGTTTTGTAGATTTGACAAATTGGTGCTTCTGATTGACCACCTGGTGCATCTAAGAGATAGTAATTTTCTTTTGACCAATAGGAACTTACAAGTGACATTATTTTATTTCCAATTTTATAGATTTGATAGTTCGGTGCATTTGACAAACATAATTTCATAATTGATCAACAGAAGTGTGCTATTGATCAATATAAATTCACATTTGATTGCCTTTATATCACATTTGATTAACTTTTTCATGTGATTTTGATAATTGTTAGTTCACTTCTGATTAATATTACTGTGCTTCTGATTAATTTTACTATGCTTTTGATCACTATTATTTTTCTTCTGATTCTGGTTTTGAGTTTCTAATTTTTAAATCTAACAATTGGGTTTTGGAAGCTAACTTGATATGTGCAACTTGCTCCATCACCGATCAAAGACAAAAAATAAACTACTAATACTATCTAGTGCAGGACGTTTGACAAAGACATGTTTTTACCACTAGTATAGTTGTACATTTCAGTTTTCTTAAAGGGAATGAACTTTGTATGCCATTTTTGTTGAACTACTAATGTGTATGCTCTCCCCTCACATTGCAAAGTGATCTTGGAGATCAAAAGCACTATCTAGTTTATTTACTTTCAATCCCAAGGACCCAAGATCAATGTGTATGCTCTTCTCTCACATCGAAAGGCAATCTTGAGAATCAAAGCACTTGGCATCCTCTCTAGGAGGCCTATTAACGGATTTCATCACCCTTAAGGATGACCTCAACCACGTGTCCTGGCAGGGTATATCAAAGGGGGGAGAGTGAAAGTTGTACCTCAAAGGTGAACACAACTTGTCCAAATTGATCCCTAAGATCCTTGGTCTACCAAGACTTGTGTTGGTGACGTTTGTGGCATGTTTATTAGAATCCTATTCATATACTTGTGCCTCACCATACCTAGTGTATATCAAGGACTCCCTAGAAGATTTTTTTAAGCCTAATTAAGACTTTTGGCTATCATATCTTGTGGTGCATCGTTGTAGTAGGAGGAGAAGTGCTCACATTGTACCTTTATTGTTTGAGATAGAGTTTACTTTGGGAAAGGCATTTGTCTCCAACGTAAGGAATGTAAGGTGGTACATGTCCTTGAATTCCCTATCTATCCATGACATAATAGATAGTATCAAAGGGATAGATGTCACCATTATTAAATTAGTGGAGATGGAAGTTACACCTAGTGAGTTTGCAAGATTTGACACTCTTTACTTGAATAATTTTAGGGATTGTAAAAGAGTGTTTGGAGTGTCTTTTATGTGATATACATGTATAAGCCTTTTGTTATTCATGGGGGTTAACAGTGTTTCACACCCAATATCATTAAGATTCAATAGCCATTGTGTCTTTTGTCTATATCTCTTACCAAGATTTGCCAAAACAAATTGTCCAAACAACTGACACATAGAAATTCACTTTTGAATGACATAATTCCACTTTTGATCTATATTATTTCACCTTTGACCTACACAAATCTACTTTTGAGCTACATTTTTGTGCATTTGATCCATATCTATCCACATTTGAGCTACAATATTGTGCTATTGATATATAGTTTTGTGCTTCAAAGTTATCCAATCTTGTTTCTAAGTTTATACTTGTGACTACTTTCCGCACAAATATACACTTTTGATCCTCAATATTACACTATTGATCTATACCCCTATGCTTTTGATTGATAGAACTGTGCTTTTGATAGATAGTTTTGTGCTTCTGACAATCAATATTGTTCCTTTAATAGATAGTTTTGCACTATTGATCTGCAGTATTACACTTTTGATTCCATATCCTACTTGTTGTGTGGTCTCACAACATGCCCCATTCCACCTTAGAAGAATAGGGACCCAACTTTATTTTTTGCCTTGCTTGTGTGCTTTTCCTTTGGGTGATATGGTAAAAGGTCACCTCAAAATCTAAGTCAAATTACAATTAGGATATTCTCCCTATAGAAGTTATCAATGGATAGAGAATCAAATTCTAAGCAACTTTGCCTTTTACATCATGTTGAAATTCGTCAAAATGAGAAAGTTATACTTGTTTGAAGTTCTGGTCAATTAGATATCCTAGTTAAAGGGATATGGATATTACGAGTGTAATATCCTATCCATTCTTAATATCTGGTCCAGTCCTCTCATCATTTATTGTCTTTATACCAACTCTCAAATGAGTAAAATAGTATATCCAGACCTGAAATCATCATTAAATTGGGTTAAGTCAATAGTCATCTCAACCGAATGGATATAATCACTTACACAAATATTAATATCCATGTCTGCTCCAAATCACCAAATTTACCAGGGCAAATTGTGAAAATCATTGAATGGATAGGATATTTCAATAGGATATGATCAATCACCAAATATCCATGTCCATATGAATATCCATATTCACGCTTTGTGATGACCGTAAAATTTATTATAATTGATAAACTTCCATTGCATGGATATTTTGCATAGGATATTTGGAACTAGATATTAAGTTTTAAATATCCACATCCTTGTCCATATCCACATCTTACCTTAAATAATCATATTCTAAAGTGCTCAATTCATTGAATTTTCAACTGGATATTCCTATACTAGATATTTAACACTGTTCTAAACATCCATATCCATATTTGTATCCAGATCCATAGCTCGAACAAGCATTGCATTCCACGTGTCCAAACATTGACTTTTCAACTAGATCTTCCATAGTGGATATTTTACAAGGGATATTTTGTATATCCTGACCTTTGAAAGTGAATGAGATACCGTTGCTCATTTCCCCGATCAACAAGCATTGACCAAGACCTTTTGCTGATGTAATCCTACCTACCTTTCGACATGATATTCATCCTCATATCTGGTCAAAGTCAAATGGACATTTTGGAATGGATATTTTAGATCAGACATTAAGTTTCAAATATCCACATCCATGTCTCATCTTGCATTAAATGCTATACATTAATGTTGTTGGGATTTTAAATTCAAATGTATGCCTTTTGTGAGCTATTAAACTCTCCCATGCCCACATGATAAAGATGCACCTAACTACAGAGTTAATAATAAATGCACCCTAATTGATGACTTCCCTAGGATAAAAGTTAAATTCAATGAGTATTGTAGATTACCAAAGCACTCGAGTTGAAATTATAGAGATCTATAAAGACGATTAAAGGCAGGATTATAAGTGACTGACAAGCAACAAATTTTACAAAGAACAAAAATGGTGTTTTCATAGCTAAACAATGTGTTGTGATGTTCACAACACACCCCATTTTACCCTTCAGAAAAATGAAGGCCCTATTTTCTCTTGTTTTGTCCTGCTTGGTGGTAAAGGGAAAAAGGTATGTACTATGAGAAATGCTTGAAAAATCAAAGTACCCAATGTTAGAAAGAAACAGGAGGTACTACTAAATTATGTATGGAAAATGATTAAGGGTTGCTTTTTGAACCAGCTTGAAATTCTTAGTATTTCATGAAATATGAAGGTTTTGGGAAAATACAGTGTTAAGTTAAATTTGTATGTCATGTACAAATTTATTTGCATGTAAGATACTAAAATGGTTGCATTATGGTGTAGGCGGGTTTGTTGTATCTTGTCTTTTGCATGTACACTTAGAATGTTCAAACTTTAAAGTGCAAAGATGGACCCGATTAGTTTCAGAGGTTAAGTGAATAAAACATTGATGTCCACGCTTGTATTCGGGTATTGTATGGTGTGTTTATGTATGCAATATACAAATAGGTGAACATACATGCCAGAACCCAAAAGACATATGAAATTGGGTTTATAAAAGTTGAAGTCCAAATGAATGTTAAGTGTTATTTGTATGTATAAATGTTTGCATTTAAAATATAGATGCAATAGTAGATTTCAAAAGGAAGTGAAAAGTGATTTAAGTTAGCATGACCAACAAGGTATTATCATAAGAGTTTCGATATACAAAAGAGTTATACATTGATATATGCAAAATCTGAACCGAAGGTATTTAGAATATGATGTATAATAGACTGGGCTTCGCATCTTGTATGCATGTTATGATGTATGTAAACCTGATATATATAAAAAATGAAGATACAAAGATACAATGCTAGAATTATCAAAAAGGTTAAAGTCAGTTGAAACACCAGGTAAGTCCGCATTTGTATGTTAGAGTGTATGTATTGCATATGCATTGTAATATACAAAAGGTAAATACAAAACCCAAAGCTGTTAAAAGTGAGAATTGTATGCATCGAGTAGGGTTTATAGTGATGGGACCAAAGTGCAAAATGAATAAATGATATGAACAAGGATATAAGGTCAGACATGCAATAAAATACAATATGTTTGGTAAACCCGTGCATGTCCAAATTTGTATGTTGCGGTGATTGTATGAGATATGCGTAGGAACGTACAAAGATTGATACACAAAAAGGGAGATACAAAAGGAAAGGTGAAAATTAACATATGCAAAGTTCAAAATATGAATTTAAGTAGAAAGGTGAACACAAACAAAACTATATGTGTTAGTGGGAGCATTTAATGCGCATCTTGTTAGGGTAAAATGTGGATTAATCAATTTAACAATAATAAAACCCAAACATCAATAGAATAATGAAACCAAGAAAGATTGAATAAAATGGAGCAATGAATAATGCAATGCAAACCTTCCTTGTTTCAAAGCTTCTATTGTTCGCCTATTAAAACTGTCCTTGCTGATATGAAGTAGGCCCTCAGTGAGTGCACTCCTTTTGCTGTGTTGTAGGATGTCAGTAGTAAATGGCTGTGATAATGAATATGCCAAGAAGATGAGCTTCGAAGCAACAATGGTGATCTCAAGAAAATAGTATTGGGGTGCCAAAGGCGCGTTGGTGAATTTCTACAGAGTAACAATACGAATAGCTTGGATGAATAGAATGGGAGGATGAGGTTTCTTTTATAGACTCAGAAGAATGAGAATCAACGATTGAGAAGTATGATGATCAATGGCTAAGAATGGTTGAGGAATGTGTAACCAGTAGAAATATGACAAGTGTCTCACCTCCATCATGAAAAAGGGGATTTGGCAACAATGATTGGAGAGTTAACTCCTTTAACTGATCAGTTAACAAACTTGATTAGTCAGTTGGAAGAATGGATTATGGAATTGACTGAATTGATTGAGGGATTAACTCAATTGACTAGTTAGTTAACACTTTTGATTGATTAGTTAACTAACTTTGATTAGAGAAGAAATAGGACATGTGGGTGAGGGAAAATTAGATAATTAAATATTTAATATATTTAATTACATGTGCAACAAAGTGAGGTGGACAAGGTGAGGTGGAAAAGTGAGGTGTACGGGTGAGTTGGATTTTTGAAATTAGAACTTAGGATAGAGGAATTTAGGATTAATTAAATAATGTAGGATTATTTAATTATGTGAGATATTAGAAGAATTTAGGGATTTTAATTAAATAAATTGATTTTATTTAATTAAGGAATAGTGAACCGATTAAATAAATTTAGAATATTTATTTAATTGATAGAAGAATGGAATAAATATTTAGAATATTTATTTAGAATGAATTGTGTCATTTTTAGGTGTATACATTTTGCCCCTCTTTGATGCAATGCAGTTTATAGTGTTGTTTCAAAGAAGTCGATAGTCTAATAGTGATACATGCCCTAGTTTGCCCCTGGTACAAGTTTAATGACAATAGGATGCCCCCTCAGGAGATTAGACGGGAAACGGGTAGAAGGCGTGAGATGGACAATCTCATGAAAACAAAGGGGTACAGGTGAGGTTTGAAGAAAAGGGACACGTTTTAGAGAAACGAGAAGAAAATTGGAAGAAAAACGGGCGTGGGAAGTAGTCACAGTCATCACCTAGCCAGATTTAGGGTTTGTAAGCTATAAATAGGAGCTGGGTCCACAAGATAATTCATTTGTACACTTGGCTGATCTGGATTTGAGTTGGAGAGCCTAGAGCAGACTTGGAGTAGCATGGCAGCCAGAGCAGCAGACATTCCACGCGAGGAGCACCGATTCAGGCAGCCAGTAGAGGCAGGACCCCCGGTATGTGCTTCAAAATTTTTTCCCTAGGGTCAGATTAGGGTGTCATAAATGCTAGCAAAAAATAGGTTAAACAAATGCACCGAACTGCAGAACAGTGCATATGTAGCGTGAAATGGTGCATTTGTTGTTATGCAGTGCATATGCTTAATTTGGCGGTGCATATGTTAAAGCTACGCATATGTGGATTTTGGCGGCACTTCCATGCTTTGGTGGCGCATATGTTGAATGTTGCAGTGCATACACTATAGTTGCACATATGTGAATTGTAACGTTGCATCCGTAATTTGGCAGCGCATATGCTGATTGTAGCAGCGCATACACTGTAGCTGCGCATATGTGAATTGTAACAGTGCATCTGTGATTTAGCGGCACATATGTTGATTGTAGAGGCGCATCCGTGATTTGGTGGCACATATGCTGATTCATAGCGGGATCAGAGGCATGAGAATGGGTGGATTCATAATGTATTCTTTTAACTTGTTGAATGCTTCTTCGCACCGTTCATCCCACCTAAATGGAATATTCTTGTGCAAGAGATGGCTGAATGGTTGGCACTTGTCTGCCAACTGTGATATGAATATGTGGATTGCTTGCAGCTTACCTTGTAGCGACCTCAATTGAGTTAGAGTCTTGGGTGGTGGCATGTCCATTATAGCTTTGACCTTGGCAGGGTCCACCTCTATTCCATTTGCCGACATAATGAAGCCTAGCAACTTGCCTAAAGTTACCCCAAACACACATTTCTTTGGGTTCAGCTTGACTTGGAATTGGTCCAATCTTTGAAAGACTTTTTCTAGTACATCTAGGTGGGAGTCTCTTGTGAGAGATTTTGCTAAGATATCATTGACATAGTCCTCCATTGTTACATGCATCATGTCATGGAATATAGTAGTCATAGCTCTTTGATATGTGGCACCTGCATTTTTCAACCCAAATGGCATGACGTTCTAGCAAAAGGTACCCCATGGGCAAGTAAAAGTTGTCTTGTGTTGGTCCTCTGGTGCTATTTTGATCTGATTATACCCTGAGAATCCGTCCATGAGAGATAGCATAGTATGTCCTACAGTTAGGTTGACTATGATATCGATGTTTGGCAATGGAAAATCATCCTTGCGGCATGATTTATTTAGGTCTCAAAAATCATTACATAATCTGACTCGGCCGTCTGGTTTGGACACCAGCACAATGTTGGATATCCATTCTGGGTAATCTATAGCCCTGATGAACCCTACATCCAGCAATTTCTTGAGTTCTTCTTTGACCAAAAGTGCTATGTGGGGATGCATCTTTCTCAGCTTCTGCTTTACTAGTTTTACTCCGAGATCCAATGGTAGATGAGGTAGAATTAAATTTGGGTCTAAACCCGGCATGTCTGCATATGAACAAGCGAAGCTGCCTCTCTTTTTCTTAAAGAGCGGTACAAACCTGGTTCTCTCCAGTGGTGTAAGAGATTTGGCAAAGTGTATAATCTTGGGCTGTTCTTCTGTTCCAATATTCACGGGCTCTGTCGATTCTACAACAATCTGCGACCTTTCCTGGTACATATCACTAGGGAGAGTGTCAAGCTTACCATCGTCAAGTGCCACAGTTGGGTTTTCACCTTCGGATGCGTCCTTTCTTTTTACTATTTTGGGATCTGACACTGCCACAAGGCAGTTTTCACTGTCAAATCCAGTTTTGACCTTGATATTTTTATGACTGGAAGGCTTGGCACCCTCCTCAAAGTAAGCCATGGTATTTAGTTCAATAGCAAAACCAGCTTTATGATCTCCCCTGGGTAAGTGGTCCCTCAGTTCCATATAATCGATGTAAGCATCATCATTTTGGAACATATCTAGTTGAGCTCCTCGCAGATCCCAGTCAATAAGCTCAGGGTGCACAAGGGGGAGGGAGTCGAATGATAGACTTGATTCATTGATGGCATGAATGGAAATGTTGGGAGCATTGGTGGGGATTGTGGTCGGGATGGTACTTTCTTCCAAGTTGTTTATTGCAATGGAATTTAAACTTTCTTCAAAAGCCGTAATCTCAGGGATGGGCAAATCAGACTCTAGTGGTCTATTCGAAAGCGTTTGTCCCTCATGGTAGGGGCTAAAAGTTTGAATGGTGTTGACCTCCTTGTCGTCATAGGAATGTTCTGTTAGCTCATCCCACTCATACTCATTTGAATCTGTATCACTGTCCTCCTAGAGTGTTTGGATCATTTCCACAAGACAAGCATTTTCTTTGGCCTTGCCCTTGCCTTTGTATCCTAGGCCATTGGTATTTCTAGCCAATGAGGATGAAGACGGTTGAATAGGTTCAATGATTCCTTCTTTTCTGAGGCCGATGGGGCCTTGTCCTTCGTACCCTATCCTGTGCAGAATAGTCTCACCTCGCCCGTAGAATTCTGTAGGGAGTCTAGGCGGATCTTGCGTTGTGTTCTCTTCTTCAACATAAAGCCATTGTAGGAGATCTCTCTCCTCTGTTTCATCAGATAAGGTCCCCCATTTTACAAAGGGAGTTGCAGGAGCTACGGGAGGAGTAGATGGCTTTGAAAAATGTTTGGATTGGCCAAGAGATCAAGGAGACAGGCATCTTGGCAAGATTGAGGCTGTGCTCAATGGAGTATTCCCCCACTCCACTTTCTTTGATGGTAATTTTCTTCTCTTTGGGCCTTGATGAGGAGGCCTTAGCAGTATGATCATGCTATGGGATAGGGGATATATATGCTCTGTTATTGGGGATGATGCATTCAGGTTTTGCAAGGAAAGAGTTGCAATGCTGATAGGGGTCAGGGTCACCTTGAATGGTGACTTGCTTGCTATTGTGCAGGAACTTTATGCATTGATGATAAGTAGAGGGAACAGCTTTCATGGCGTGAATCCATGGTCTCCCTAGAAGGATATTATAAGTGAGCTCCCTATCCAGGACTTGACACACAACATCTTTGATTACTGGTCCCACTTGAATGGGTAGGACTACTATTCCCTTTGTGGTTCTTTCTTCCTTGTCATATGCTTTAATGGTAATTTTCCTCCTTGGATCAACTGCCTGTTTAGAGAACCCTAATGCAAGGACTAGCTTTAATGTGCAAATATTTAAACCGACACCCCCATCAATGAGAACCCTCTTGATGCGTTGTTTGTGGATGAAGGCGACGATATGTAGAGAGTTATTGTGAGGTTGCGATATAGAGAGGTCATCTTGTTCGGTAAATGAAATGGAGCCTGAGGAGGTCAGATTACCTACCATCGTCTGAAACTTCTCTTGGGCCAAGTTAGTGGGGATAGTGGTTTCCACTAAGGCTTTCTCGAGGATCTCCTTATGGGAAAGAGATAGATGCAACAACTCCAAGATAGAAATGTGGGTTGGAGTTTTCTGTAATTGGTCTATGACATTATACTGGCGGAAGTTGGATGGAGAAGGTGACGACCTTGGAGGGGTGGTATTGAGCGTGACTTTACCACTGCGGGTAATGATACTACAACCAGTTCTGTTAGGTCCTGGTTGGTGGTTGGGTGTGATGACATTGATTTGTGAGATATACTCGAAAATGCAATTAATGGTACAGTCAAATGGCACACTTGCATAGTTGGCATTACTGTTCTCACCGTTCTAATTTGGCCTGTTGCGATTGTTGTTATTGCTATTGTTGTTGTTATTGTATGGCTTATTGTTGTTTATTGTTGTTGTTGCTATGGTTGTTGTATGGCCTTTCATGATTTAGAAGCGGATCCCTGTAGGCCACATGTGTATCATTGGAGGTATGTTGTTGTGTTCTACCTTGATTTTGATCGAGCACATCTTGGATAACATTTTTGAGGCAGATACAATTGTTGGTTGTATGCCCTCTTCCCCTATGATATTCACAATAGTCCATGTCCTTCCAGTAGGGAGGTTTGACTATAGGCTCATAATCACTTGTTGGCGGTAAAGAGATTTTGTTGTTAGCCAACAACTTCCGTAGTGCAGACTCTTGAGACTCACCCAATGGTGTGAATTTTCTCCTTGGATTTGAACTTAACCAAGGTCTGGGCTCTCGAGAGGGTGGTTTGTTGAGCATATCATTGTTTGTTTCTCCCTTAAGGGTGAATATGGGTTGTTGCTTGGGAGCTGCTACCTTGGCATCCACTACCCCATCGTTGACCACATTTTTATTCTTGGTCCAAAACTTTGATTTATCCATTGAGTAATTAGAGGTAGGTGTGTCCTTATATAACTTGATTTGCCCCTTGGCGATCATAGCTTTTTCAATGAACAATCCCATTTCAATGACTTTGGAGAATGATGTAGGGCATTGTATTAGTATTTGATAGCTAAGATCGTTATTGAGGTTATGGACAAACATCTCCATTAGCTGTTTCTCAAGTATATCCTAGGAGCACTTACTTGCTAGTTGTCTCCATCATTGTAAGAAAGTGGCAAATGATTCACCACTCTTTTGTTTGGTGTTGCATAAGTCTAGCATAGATACTTCATGCTCGATATTATAAGAGAAGTGTGTGATAAATTTGTTGACAAGTTCATCAAAAGATTTGATGCTCGGTGGGAGGCGTGAAAACCACTCCATAGCTTGACTACCCAAAGATCTAGGGAAAAGTCTCATTAAGTAGGTCTCATTGTGAGCTACTTCCATGCATGCTGCGTTGAATTCCCTAATATGATCTCTAGGGTCCCCTTTCCCTTTGTACTTATCTAATTTAGGAACTTCGAATCGGAAGGGAAAGGGTGTCATGTTTAAACTTTTGTCAAAGGGGTACGGTGCGATATCCTCCAAGGAGTAAGTTTTTGTGTTCGTACCCATCTTGAGATCTGACATTTCTTGTTTGAGGCACTCAATCTGTTTCCTCATGTTTTCCATGGTTTTCTTTTCTCTATCCTCTGCGTTTGAGTCTAGGGGTTTCTTTCCCTTTTCAGGAGCATTTTTGCATTTTCTTGGATTGTGCATACATCAAAATCTGCTGGGAGTTTAATTTCAAGATTAGCGAGGTAATGGAAATACTTATGAGGGTCCTCATGGAGTACCTTTTCTAACATGTGTTGGAATCTCCTACTTTGGATGTGTTCTTGGTAATCTTCATGAGAAAATTCTTCGTCACTATCATGAGGGGTGATGATGTGGTTGGATGTGCTGGCCATTTCAAGTTGCTTTTTATACTGAGATCTAGTAAGAACCATGCAAGGTGACACGAGATGAAGTGGACTAGGACTGGAAATTTTGGCAAGGTGCTGACTGAGACTGTTGTGAATAGAGTATCTAGGGAGGGACTTGGACAAAGGATTTTTTCACTCAATGACCTCAAGCAAGATGGTTGACACAAGATGGTAGCCACTAGTAAGGGTACTGTTGGTCATGATGTTAGTCATAAACAAGCATAGAATAAAAGTACACATTAACCTTTATTCATCTTGAAAGATCTGATGAATTTAGAGAATTCATAATCCCAAGTCTCCAGTGATTAGGTCTTAATTGTCTGATGTTACTTAGAGGTTAATGTGAGTTGTTGTTTCCATTTTGGGGCCTTACGTGAAAGTTCAACATCATCATGATACTCCTGCAGAAATTCTTTATAGAGAAGTCATATTATACAGTTATTTGATGAAATGATGCAGAAATACTTCAATCCTTGCATGAAATTCTTAATTATGCATGCTCTGTATTCAAATATGCTAAATATTTGCAATTATCTACGAGATGTCCACATATTTGTGTTATTTGCTTAAGATCATCAATTGTTTGCAATTATGAGGATGAAATGCTCTAAAATTTAAAAGAAATTGGAAGAAATGCTTCAAATTAAAGTTGAACCTTTAGCTTTTGAACCACATGTATATTAGATACTGTCATGAAGAGAAGAAAACCAAACCATATTTTCAACAGGATATTCCACAGCTAGATATAGTTGATGCTAACTTCAAAGGAATTTGTATGAAGACAACACATGTAAGTAAACATGCACTCCAAGGGACGTAGCAAATCACCACATATGTCTAGAATTCATACATTGATTACTCAAGATTTACTATGAATTGTAATCGACACAGTCTTCTCATTCATTAAGCATGCAAAAATATAGATGTTTACAAAAAACATTGAAATGAGCTCTGGATGTTTCAGCAGATGAATTTCAATTAAGTTTCTGAATATTTACAATAAGGCATTCCATCACCTTTTATAAAACAAGGTGAGGAATCCATTACAAAAAGATCCACGATCTTGATTTATCCATACACATCTACGGTCACCATTCCCTTTGACTTTGTCAAACCTATCAAACGTGGCACAAGTTGCTAGTTGGCAACTATCTAGATTATTTATGCTTATATCTCCTTTTATGATGTGTCTTCATCATGCTCCTTGTCTAATTCATGTGGATCATCATCATGTGCATCACTTCCTGAAATTTCACTATCCTGATGATGATGACGCCGCATATGAGGTTGCATGCTGCTTCGGATCTGCTCATATGACTACACAATTTGATCTATTCCCCTGCCATCCTGAGTCTTTGCTTTGATGATGGTGTGCTTGTGTGCCTCATATTTGTTTCTACTGCTATCCAGTTTGTCCTTCCTGTCCTGTAGTGTCTCATTGTATTTTTCCATCTTGACCTTGATCCTCATTATTTTATCTATGACTTCTTCTGTCACGTGGACAAGTGGATCATCTGCTACTGATTGGAAGTTGTCATGTAAAGCTTTGATGGCACATTCCTCATCTTGATTTTCTATTTTCCCTTCCACTTTTCCTTCCAATGTTTCTAGTATTTCCGCCTCAACAGCTATTAAATCATGTAACTTCATGTTGATATCCCTCAGTTTATTATTGCATCTCCTGAGCACCCCACATTCAAATTGAATGTCCTTATACCAGATGTCAATCAACAAGGTGGTATTACTGTTCAATACCTACTTATTGATAAGCAGTTGAGGATTTATCCTCTTTATTTCTCCCAAGATGCTTAGTACTTCTTCCAATTTGCAAGACCTTTTTCCTGTCTGCATTTGCAATTTGTCTACTTTGGTCCTGGAGTCACTGAGAGTGCTCCACCTCTTCAAGGAGGCCTTTACCATTTCTTCAGCATCATCCAAAGTGGATGACATCCATTTCCTTAATACAGATGCCTCATGTTTCATGAGGTCTAATTTATTTACCTCCTCTTGAGAAATAGCAGTCAATGGGACTGCATGTTCAGTTGAAGTTTCTTCAGTATTAGTTAGCCTTCTTATGTAGGCATGCAACTGAGCAATGTGCTCTTTGTGTTGCTTATTTTTCTCTTTCTCTCTTTTCACCTTTTGAATCAAAGAATCAATAATGTCTTTGCCCTCCTGACCCTCTTGGTCTTCATTGGCAAAACCTAGATCCACTGTACTAATTTGAAACTCATCTAAGGTGATCTTAACATTTTCCTTCTCCACAGTAGGTACTGCAATCTGTGCAGTCCTTCTCCCAGTTGTTGGATCTCTTTTAATGGCCGAAGTCATTTTGGCCTTCCTCTTAGGCTTCATTATATCTCCGGAGAATAAGGTGGAAACATCAAATTCTTGAATTTCAAAATCTTCTTCTACACTTACGTCTTTCTCCAACCACGGAGGCACCTAATCATATTTTTCTGCATCATCATGATGTTCACCTATGTCTCCTATTTCTATCAGCAGATGTGGTGGAGATTGTGATTTTCTCAATTCTTCTTCCTGATGCTCACTTTGTTGTTGATCCTGTGGCACATCCTCTTGAGCTTTGGCAGCAGGATCTTCTATTATTTTCTCCCCATCAGCCACCTTCTCTGGAACTTCTATTATGGCAGGCTCCATGGATGCACCTTGTGCGATTGGTGGGCTTACTTCTGAAGTATGGCTCTTTGGTTCTGCCACCTTTATTTCTTTTGCAGGGTGTCCCCTATCAGGTGATCCTACTGGATGTTCAGGATTCATATCCTATTTCTCTGTTAGGTCCACCACTGCAGGACTTGTCACCTGGGTAATTAATGTTTCTAGCCCTATTTCCTGAGCTATCTACTCTAGGCTCTTTTCTTGTTCTGCCTCCACTTGCTTCATCTCCTCTAGTATAGTTTGAACTGGTGGAGGCTTGTGAGGGGTCATACTTGTACCAGTAGCAAGTGTTTCCATCTTTTGTGTAGTCACTTCCTGTACAACTTCATCATCAGACATGTTGACTTTTTCCCAGACTGGATGCTTATTCCCAGATTTCCCTACAAGGTAGCCATCAGTGATCAACAGGATCTCTGGGCCAGGGGGCCAACAGTGTAGGAGATAGACTCTATATTTTATCTCCTCTTCTTCTTCAGGCTCTGCAAGACCTAGGGGGGTATTCCCTACTCAACATCCATGAGGATATGCATACAAGGCTGGGATGCTGACAGAAAGCAGATAGTCCTCTTGTAAGTAGACCAAAACTGAAAGATAAGAGCAAAGGGGCTAGCTTTGGGCCTATTTGCAGTTGTAGACAGAGGACTGAGGATCCTAAAACTAACTCTAATGTCCTAATGGTTGTTTTAGATTTTGATTTGGATTTTAAGTTTGGATGCAAAGTTGGATATGGTTGTAACACAAACACAAAGCAAGATTGGTGCCTATCCAGGGTCTGGAGTCAGTAGACATACACCTGTGAATGATCAGCATGAACAGCTAAAACTGGATTTCAAGGGGATATATGTGATACCTGTCTTACAGACATCTCCCAATACAAAGTGTTAGGTTATCTCTACTTATGGTATCCCTACTACAGTATACCCTTCCCAATGTTCAACCTGAAAACAGTTTAATCTACCCCTTGAGCAGAAGTTAAAAGATCAGACATTCAACATAGGAATTCTATGCTCTAGAATCTAAACATTACCCAAATATCCAGATTCAGAAGAAGAATACATGCAATACTGGAGACAGAATTAACACAACACATGCTAAGATAGCATTTCTCATATAAGTTTAATCAT
Source organism: Cunninghamia lanceolata (assembly GCA_027924645.1). NCBI lineage: Eukaryota > Viridiplantae > Streptophyta > Pinopsida > Cupressales > Cupressaceae > Cunninghamia > Cunninghamia lanceolata. The sequence goes on from BSBN01000739.1 coordinate 7,310,850, forward strand.
GAAATCAGTGGGTTCATGCCAAAAACATACAACAAGAGATACATAAACTCACAGGTAAGCTGTACAGAGCAACCAGATCAGCTTGTTATGAATTACAGAGCCAAAATTCTTCAACTTTCAACAACCAACAAATGAGCAACACAACCTGCTTATAACAGCCAGGTAGGTGCTCAGCAATTAATTACATGGTTGACCAAAAATCCCGCCAGATACACAGTATCAGAAAGATGGCGCTCAAACATTACCAGATTGGCACCCAAACTTGAATGCAGTAGGTAGGGGAGGAGACAGGAAGATTTCTCGAGCCCTGCGCTACTGTCCGCTGATGTACACCTTCAATCGGGTACCAGATCCGCCCACGCCATCGCCCATACCTCTGCAACAATCGCCATTAAAGGCGCACCAACCCGCGGCCTCGGGAAAACGTCAATTCTGCATCGCAACCATTTCCCGCCGAGATTCATCATCATGATATTTCGAAATGTAGGATACCAATTATCCCACATGCACCCCGCAGCAACCTCCTTAACACTTTATATACTAGGTCATGAGCATATATGATGTCGGTGCTTTTGCTCCTGACGACACTAGTATAATACTTCATCATCATCATCCTCCAGCAGCATGATATCCTGTTGCCCGAAATATCACCCTGACGTCAGCATCATATCGCAATACAATCTGCATGATAATTGCCTTCATCGGCACGACCTGATCCATCGGAGGAACATCCTCCTGCTGAGCTTATACCAAAAGTCTGGCCGATGAACATCCTGATGACGTCATCATCATATCCTGCTGACGTCATCATCATATCTGCCTACTGCGCACCTCCTCATATCCGGATGACATCATCATCATGTTTGCAAATATCAGGAGATCTCCTCAAGATGATCAGTGTTAGAAATATGACCCCCCCCGGACCTTGATGACGTCATCATCATGTTCACATCAGGATGATATTCGGAAGACAACTGGATATTTGGAAATATCATCCTGATGCACAAATATTAGGTTGCACTGTAGCTCCACTATAAGATCGGGGCGATAGACGAATATGATGATGCTTGAAAAGATCACCCCCACTAGATAATGCACGAAGCCGGCAGGCGGATATCTCCTTGATATCAGCATCATCATGACGCTGTAACAAACATACACCCGAGTGATATGGAAATATCATCCCCTCCTTCGGAAATATCATGATGCAGATAGGCAGAGAAAAAGATATCACCCTGATATAAGGATGACGTCAGCATCATCAGGATGACAAAACAACGAACAAGAAGTGATACAACATCATCAGGATGATATTGACTAAGATCATCCTGACGTTCAAAATATGATGACCCCAGTGAATATCGGGTCGCACTTAGAACTCTTCAACAACATCATCAGGATGATCATAACCAAGATCACCCGATGATAAAGATATCACCCTGGCGAAATATCATGAAGGCAGAAAATATGATGACCCTCGCAAGCAACACAGTGATAACTGGAAATATGATGATGATGACGACCCTTAAGAAAGAACAAGTCAGGTCGAACAACTCAAAGAATAACCCCTTCAGAATATCGGGGCAACATCATCATCATGTTTGGGCAAGGTGATAATTGAAAGATCACCGGATACTTGAAAAATCACCCCCGCAAGCAAATCAGGGCGCACTGTAGCTCATCAGCAGGATCAGGATAAAAACCAAACATCACCCGATATTGAAATATGATGATGACGATGAGAAACCGGTCGACGGAGAACATGATGATGCTGACCACCATCAAAGGAAATATGATGATGATGACCTCCTCTTCAAAGAAAATATGATGATGAAGCTGAAAAAAAATGCTGAGGAGGTCCAACACTTAGAACATTTTTTGGATACTTAGGGAAAGTGCCTGCATGGAAATTGCTCAAAAATTGTCAGTCAATTCAGGCACTAACAAGACAAATTAATTATCTCCTCTAATGAGATATACCCTGCTTGTGCCTGAGAAGTTTCTTTCATCTGTTCCTCTGCAATTTCAGTTTTGAACTTGACGATGGTAGGAAGTGGAACATTATGCTAAAGTTCCTTAGGCACTTCACTACTTGCCCCTTGTAACAATGTAGGGGGTTGTCTTATTTCACCTCTCATAGAGGTTCTTTGTTTCTTGGGTGGGGTAGACACCACCACTTGTGGATCTCTTCTCTTCCTCTTTATTATCAAAGGAGCCTCTTCTTCTTTAGGCTCTTCCTCCATGAGGATATCCTCTTCATCATGTTTCCTTGAGGATTGACCCTCTTCTAGGGTCTCTGTAATTCCAGCCTCTGCTGTCTTACTCTTCTTGGACTTTTCTTTCCCTGTCCTTGGAGGGGATGCTGATTCTGATCCAGATCCTGATGTTGCTGCCTCCTCAGCTACAAATACTGCCTTTTCAATAATAACCCCTTTGGGTTCTTTATCTACCTGCTTGCCCCTTGGGGGTCTTTTGCTTTGTTGTTGTGGTGGGGGGAGTCTATCTCCCTTAGTCTTCCTCTTTTCATTCAGGAAGTCATCATATTCATCCCCGGGAATATCCTGCTCCTTCTTCTTCAATGCCTCTATCTGTTCATCAACCCAAGCTTGGGTTAGTTGCATGGTCTTGGCAATGAAGGGGTCCAAGGATATATCCTCCTGTATAGTGAGGTTAGGTGCAGAGATGGTATCGTTATATATTTTCTTCTTCTCATACTCATCTGCAATTATCTTGCCATCATCCTTCTTTAATTGTTGAGGGATAGGAATGCAATCAAAGGTTCTAATTTGATTCAATGTTAACCTTTGATACCTTCTTCTCCTTGCTTCTGCTTCATCTTCATAGTCAGCCCAGAAATCTTCTAAGTGCCTCTGATGAATAGGCTTTCCTACTATTTTCTGCATCCTACCGTAAGGATCATATGGTCTGGTCAGTGGAAAAGGCTGTAGATTCATCTTATTCAAGGTGATCATCACCTTCTTTATGTGTTCAGAATCTAGGCACATATACCAGCCAATGGTGACTAGAAACAAAATCGGTGGTAGCTTTTTGGCATCCTTGTATGCTTTTATCATTGTAGAGCCCTGCCTAATGAACTCCATCAGTATCACTACATCAGTGGGATACCTTGGCAGCATGAGAGGATGCCTCTCAAAACCTTCAATCCTTATGTAAGAAAAGGTGGCAAACTGTATGTACCAGGCTCCATGCCTGTAAATTATTTCTTGAGCCTTCATGCTTAATCTTTTTGTTCTGTCTTCCTCCATTGTCCTCACTAGATGCATAGAGAATGCATCATTGACAAGTTTGTAATCTTGGAGGTAATTGGTTCTTTGCAGCTGGGGATGATGATCCCATATATGCACAGCATTAACTATTCCTATGACTTTCCCATCTGTGACCAGTGCATCAAATGTGCCTTTATAAGCACAGGTGTAGACAATATATGAGGTCATATAGAAAGCACAATTTGAACCTCCCAGGTTCATTAGCTGCTCATGCAAAGCATCACTTATTAGCTAGCCCCATAGTGGCTTGATATCTGAATATAAACACATCATTATTATACCATACATCCAGTCTCTGAAACTACCAGCATTAGGCTAGCTTGTCACTCTATACATTGTTTGATCTGCCTTTGGGGAGTCATCATCTTTGCTCAACTTACATCCAGTTGCCATGGGAGTGTTCATTGGTTTTGAATCTTCCATACCAAATTTTCTTAACAATTCTTTCAGATATTTGGTCTGAGAAATGAAGATTCCTTTCTTTGTTTGAGTAATTTGTAGACCCAAACATCAACACATTGAACACCAAGATTTTGACGTGGAAAACCTGGTTAAGGGAAAAACCACGGGGTGATTAACCCAAGGATTATTCTCTGTTAGAAGAATAAGAAAAAGAATGGCACTTGCCAATTAGGGCTCACTGCCCGAGCACACTGCTCACAAAGAGGCCCACTGCCTACAAGGAGACACACTGTCTACAAAGTGATAAGAATCACAATCTTGAACTGGAGAATGACATCTCTACCATGTCTGGATCAGTTCCATTTAAGCCCAAAAACCTCTGCTCTGCCTTTCGCACTTCTCTTCGCTATGCCACACTCTTCCATACAATCCACACTTCGAAATGAACTCACAAACTGTTATTTATACAAGACATCGACTTAGGAACAAACATCTAAGTCGGCAAACAACCATAAGAGTATCCGCAAGATGAATAACACATCCGGTCGGCCACCACAAGAACATTCGCAGGATGAACAACTCATCCGGTCGGCTAAACAGAGCAAGAACTTCATCCGGAAGAATATCTTCAATTCTGGGCTCTACTATCAATGCGGACCAACAACACAACCTCAACATGATCCAAGAACCTTCACAAGCCTGCCTGAATGACCAGGTACGTCCGCATTTCCTTTACTTACTGAAATCTCTTATCCTCCTTATCTGGAACTTCAAGAACACTGTCTGTCGCCACTGTCATAATGCAGGAGGTACTTCCGGACCTCCAAATTATACACAACTCGAGATGGCACATCACAAGGACATCCCAAAGACTCCTTCCAATCCGCAGATTAGGATTATATAGTTCCAGACCTCACCGGACCTTTTTGTGATCCTCTGTCACCTCTGAATACTTGCCGGAACCGGTTCTACACCGACAGCCACAACTCCTTCAGATCTTCATGCGGACCTCTGAAATCTTAACTGAAGCATCTCAAGACTCATATCTACAAACCCTTTAATCCGCATCCTCTGGTTCGCATCCTATACAATACATTTGCCTTCTTCTCATCACTGTTCTTTACTGTTCCTGACTGAGGCTAATTTTCTCAATATCCTCAGCACACTGCTCATTGAATCCTTCTTGTCAAAGCAATATGAGTATGTTGACATCAATGACAACACTGGTTTACCTCATACTTGCAACAGTTCCACATTCCAGATACAAAAACTGCATCTAGCACAGGACTCTTGTTATTTTCACCATTCAACCTAGCTAACCAGGCTTCCAAATTGGTACTCCCCTGATGGGTATCTGTGATTGCACCATATTTAAACAGGATGTCCCTCTGAGATGAGAACATGGGCTTACTGAATTCTTATTGACACTTAACGAACCTCTTGTCAGCCATGGGTACCTGCAATTAACGAAATCCCATCTTACAATGGGTATATACATGCATGCCTATAACAATTTATCTTTAATATTCATCATGCATATTACATTCATTCAGCATAAGTCCATCATGGGGATGCATAAACTAGACTTACAACATCATACCTGACTATTATAGAAACAACATGATGATGGTTTCATTTACTTACCTGGTTATGCTGATTTCTGTTTATACCATTGGAATTCTGAAAGTGCTCTTAATTCTTGCTGATGATCACGCGCTTTCTATTGCTTACAAGCTTTGCTCGTCGTAATATCGCCTGCAGGAGGATATGGAAGCTGTGCTCTATAAAAAGTAATTTCTTCGCAAGGTAAATGTGAAAATGGAGTTAGATTTACCTTTTAACCTTGTGATTAGGGTAAATTTAGGGCAAATCCTGACAAATTAGATTTTATTCATTGATTTTCTACACGGCAAGTCAGGATTTCGCTAGGTGTTCCATCAGGTTTAATGATCAGCTGGAAATACCAACCACCTCAGCGTGCATTTAATGTTAATGGTAGCAATGAGAGTCGGGTGATATCTGAACGGTAGGATGATATTTGAAAACGTCAGGTTATGTTTAGATATCAAATGATGTTCGTGCCATTAGGCTGTGCTTTAAACGTCAGGAGGATATTAAAAAATATTAGGCTTTTTTTTTTGGATGATGATGATGACTACAGTCATTCTTTTCTAACTCTCAGGATATCAGGGTGACGCCATCTAGATATTTGTTCATTATATCGGAAAGGCATCATGACGTCATCATCATGTTATGCGAACATGATCATGTTTAGAAAATATCCTACCGAGAGGTAAATGTGATGATGATGTCATCATCATGTTTGTTTCTTTGTTTATCAGACTTGGATGACGTCATCAGGATATTGGCTTAGGGTGATACTTCGCGGCAGGAGGATATTAAGAAATATCAGGTTACATTTGGAAATATGACGCTCGCGAAATGTAAGGCTGCTTGACGGGTAAGGGTCATCATCACTTAAAGTTGATGTCCGGATATTTGGACCGCATGACCTATCGGGTGATGTACCAAGATCAAGGTGATCTTCGATAACATGACTGAGGTTATAAAAAATGATCCTCCTCCTGCGAATGTTAGGTTTGACCAAAACTTTGACTGTTCACAACTCTCACATCCTGATGAATATCAGGGTGATGTAAAAGGCAATCCTGCATGGAATTTAATGCTCTTTCTAACTATGAAGTCACAGAAATGAAATACAAATTTTGACAAACTGACCTCATAATAATGACTTACCTCATCTTGATTCTACATGATGATGCACATGACTTACTTTTACCAAACTGCTAGAAAGCAGACAACACAAGCCAAACCAAAAGTTGGGTCCCTATTTTGTCAAGTCAAAATGGGGCGTGTTGTGTAACCACACAACAGGTACTTGATACCTGTCTTACTGTGTAGGGACTAGTTGTGTAATGAGAATACTAGCAAGGTTCTGTGACCTACTAGGCTTACATGAATTCACAAAGGATACGAAAAAAAAGGACCTATGTTGAACTGATATGGAATAAACTGACCTTGGGACAAGAAGGATTTTGACAGAAGGTGAACGGGATGACCGATGAAAGAGAGGTATTTGGGTGAAACAAATGAAGACTGACTGCAAGGTTGAATCTGATCTCTGAATACGAAGCTAGGCTCAAATGGGTACTCAAAATAGGTAAAGTTGTTTCCTCAAAAATAGTGCAAGTACTCACTGTTGTGGATGCACTGAAACATATGCGCAGTAGGAATGCACATATGCGTAGTAAGTTGACACAAATGTGCAGCACTGGTAAAGTATAAATGCATAGTAATAGTATGCATACGCGCAGCAAGTCGACATAAATGCGCAGGAAGAAAGAATGGATGCGCAAATCTGACTTTTTCTGCAAATTTTTACAGTTTTTCTATTGTTTTTGGTATTTTTGGCTGGAAAAAGGTCTTCTTGGTCTAATTTTATGAATTAACAGCAAGAAAACACAGCAAGTACAAATAATATTTTATAGTTTTTTACTATTTTTGTGGTTTTTCTGACTCTATTTTGGACTAACAGGAACAAAAGCAAGCACAAAGATCCTAGGCTAGAAATGGATTACAAGGGTTTTTGGCCATTAGAACAAGGGGTTTTTAATGCGGGCAACCATTCAAGTGGTTACACATGTGGTGGCACTACTCTCCATTATGGAGTCTCCTAGCCTCAAAGGGTTGTGCCTTAGAGGGTTTTGGGGGAGGTTGGCCATCGGTGTAACATAGCAACACTTGTTGCAGGAGGTTTTTACCTCAAGCACTTTTATTTTAAGTGGATTGGTAGGGCTTGGCTTCTAGCCTATTTCCACTTAGGGTCATTCCCACTTGGACAAGTGTGTATCCAAGGGTAGGCCCCTCTTAAAGGTTAAACAAATGGAATAACAAGTCTGGCACTCTGATCACCTAGTAAAGGGGAGAGCATAAGCCTATTGTCATTCGTCAAGCATAGAAGACACTGATTAATCCAACCTTTTTAAACGTAGAAAAACTAAATGGGCTAATCTACTTGGGCAAGCACAGAACTTTGAAGTGATTTTAGCAAGATAGCATTGGTTCAGTTTTAACTTTAGAAAGCAATGGTGAATTCAGTTTTAATCCTCATAGCATGAATAGTTAACTTTGAAGTTTTGGTCCAACGAGATAGCAGTAGTTCAATTTTAACCCAGAAATCAATGGTGAGTTCAGTTTTAATCCTCATAGCACGAATAGTTAACTTTGAAGTTTTGGTCCAACGAGATAGCAGTAGTTCAATTTTAACCTAGAAATCAATGGTGAGTTCAGTTTTAATACTAGATAGCAATAACTTGGAAAATGTTGCAATGCACAAAAACAAGTGATCCAGTTACTTCTTTCCTAATTAGAGCTATGTGAGAATTTGAATGAATATCAGTGTTACTATCCCTTTAGAAAGTGAAGTATGAACTATTTAAATGCAACTATATGGAACTAAACCCGAACCTATCCTACAAAACAGCTCCAGAAAACACCTGCGAAGATGTTAGCGTTAGTAAACTTTCTCAAAAGGGTACTAAAATCATTGCCTACTACAGAAGCGTAGCTTCAGTGACTAAATGTGCAGAAATAGTCAACAAAAGCGCAGTAAGAATAAATGTGCCGTAACAGTACGCAGAAGCGCAACAATAAGGAACAGAAGCGCAGTAATGATGAATGCACTGCAATAGTGAGTAAAAGCGCAGGAGTAACGCATAGAAGCACAAAATTAACAAATGTGTCATAACAGTGTGCAAAAGCACAGCAAGAAAGAATAGATGCGCAAGGGTAATAAATGCGCCACCGAAATGGGTATATACGTCGTAGAAATGTTTAAATGCGCCATAGGATTATAAGCACTAGAACAGGGAACAAAAGCATCGTGGAAATGTTCAAATGCGCTGAAGTAACCTGTGCGTGACCTGTACAGAACCTGTCTTCAAAAAGCTCAGATTTTGATGAGATAAAGGGGCAAAGGCCCCACGGTGGGTGCCAAAAATGTTAGGGTAAAATGTGGATTAATCAATTTAACAATAATAAAATGCAAACATCAATAGAATAATGAAACCAAGAAAGATTGAATAAAATGGAGCAATGAATAACGCAATGCAAACCTTCCTTGTTTCAAAGCTTCTATTGTTCGCCTATTAAAACCGTCCTTGCAGATATGAAGTAGGCCCTTAGTGAGTGCACTCCTTTTGCTGTGTTATAGGATGTCGATAGTAAATGGCTGTGATAATGAATTTGCCAAGAAGATGAGCTTCGAAGCAACAATGGTGATCTCAAGCAAATAGTATTGGGGTGCCAAAGGCGCACTGGTGAATTTCTACAGAGTAACAATACGAATAGCCTGGATGAATAGAATGGGAGGGTGAGGTTTCTTTTATAGACTCAGAAGAATGAGAATCAATGGTTGAGGAGAAGTATGATGATCAATGGCTGAGAATGGTTGAGGAATGTGCAACCAGTAGAAATATGACAAGTGTCTCACCTCCATCATGAAAGAGGGGATTTAGCAACATTGATTGGAGAGTTAACTCCTTTAACTAATCAGTTAACAAACTTGATTAGTCAGTTGGAAGAATGGATTATAGAATTGACTGAATTGATTGAGGGATTAACTCAATTGACTAGTTAGTTAACACTTTTGATTGATTAGTTAACTAACTTTGATTAGAGAAGAAATAGGACATGTGGGTGAGGGAAAATTAGATAATTTAATATTTAATATATTTAATTACATGTGCAACAGAGTGAGATGGACAAGGTGAGGTGGAAAAGTGCGGTGTACGAGTGAGGTGGATTTTTGAAATTAGAACTTAGGATAGAGGAATTTAGGATTAATTAAATAATGTAGGATTATTTAATTATGTGAGATATTAGAAGAATTTAGGGATTTTAATTAAATAAATTGATTTTATTTAATTAAGGAATAGTGAACCGATTAAATAAATTTAGAATGAATTGTGTCATTTTTAGGCATATACACATCTAACATAGGTCTAACATTGTAATGTAGAATTCGAATGAGTTAAAAGGTAAAATTTGATGATGTTATTTTCACAATTGCATTTTGAGAGTAAAAATTGTAGAGAGTTTCACTTAGCTGGAGGAACGCGATTTAAAAGCTGAATGGAACGGCAATGGTAAATGGTTAAAGGTTGAAATGGTAAATTATTATCAACAGACAGTTACAAATATAGGTATGTGCATCAAACACCACTGAATTACAATAAAGTAAAATTAGGGTAATTATAGTAATTCGTTAAGAAAATGATATAGATTGTTAGTCATTACTATAGTTAATTATACGATAATTTGATGTGGTTAAACTCTGAAAATCTTTATTAGCGAAAATGACAAGAAAATCATAGGGTAAAAGGTAAAAAATGTAAAACTATGGTAAAAACCCTAGAACTGTACACAAGCGGGAGGGTAAAATGTATAATTTCTCTTGGCAGGATGGCACCCAAACAAAAGAAGTTGGATGTTATCGTACCTGAGGAAAAGGAAAAAGTTAAAAGAAAAAGAAAACCAAGGAAAGAAACAGTCAGAGAAGAGTTGCCAATGGTCAAGGGATATTCATCCTTGATATTTAGTTTAGGAGGAATAGTTACAGATACCAATATTGGTCACTATGATGTGGAAGAGGTGTTACAGAAAGTCATGGTGCCAGATGCTACCACCGACATGAGAAAGATTTGGGAGAAAGGATTGTACAGAGCCGTAGGATTCCCATTGGCTCTGAAGGCCAAGGATTTGGTATTAGAATACATAGACCGATACAATTTGAGTACTATAAAGGTAATGCATAATGACTAAACTATTGTAGATCTATCCACAGAAGGCATAGCCTAAAAATTTGGGCTGGAAATTAAAGAGCAAATGATGGACATTGATATTGATCAATATGCTACGGATTTTATTAAAAATGAGAAAGAATGTAAAACTTCTATGTTTTATGGGTGGTATACAGTGGAGAACAAACCCAAAGCTTCTATACAAGTACCGAAGAATTTATACAGAGTAGACTTCAAAGAGGAAGTATACTTAATGATTACAATGTTGAGTAGATTGGCTAGATTAAAAGATGCCACAAATTTTGAGCCATGGATGTTCAACATCATATCGTATATTAGAGAAAAAGAGGGAACCATTCATTGGGGTAAAGCTATTAGTACAACAATATATAGGTAGGCAATGGCATTCAAGAAAATAGAAGGTTTTCTTTGTCTTCCTATGAGATTTATGCATGTGCTGTTGAGATGCCACCATTGGCTAGAATTGTCAGAGTGGGTAACTTTGGGAATGGCCCAGGTCAAAAGTTGATTTATGATCATTATCAAGATTTACAGGAGGCGAATGCATGGTGCAAATGTGCTAGGGTTAATGATATTTTTTATACCTATTTAGTAAGAATTCTAATAGGGGATAAAGACAGAAGATTGTTAGAGGAGGCGGCAAAGGCTATAAGTTCATTCAGTTCCTGGTATATACAATTTCCTACCTTCACCTATATTAGGACTGAAGGATTTGAGGGTAAACAATTCAAATTGCCAAGATATCCTCTAGACTATTTGATTGTATTAGAATTCTCAAGACAGATTTTGAATGTATTCAGAATGTACAAAGAGAGATTTGGCAGAAGAAACATCAAGTTTCCTTGGGTGATTGGTAATTACTAATGTTATAATGAAGATGTTGCTAAAGAATCAGAAAGAGATTTGAGGTATTATGGGTTTGAGGAGTTTGACTTAGTTAGATGTTTTGACCCTTTTCACAAAATTGAAAACTGCATTGATAAAAAATATAAGCATCAAATCCACATTGAGGATTTTTGGTCAGACTGTGAGAATGAGCAAGAAGTGAGGAGAAGGGCTCATCAGAGATTGACATTGGAGCAGATGAAAACCATGGGGGAAATCAATGTGCCCCAAGAGGTTACAGATGATGATAAAATATTACACCAAAGTTATGAAAGTAAGGGAGTGTCCTTGTTGCCCATCAATGAGCCTAATTGGGAGGAGCCTGCAGAGACATCTTTGGATGTAATATCTAAATGAATTCTTTTATTTTCTAAGACATGGTTAAGTGATAGGATGGAAGAGCTTAAAGATCAAGGTGTTATTGCCAAAAATTAGAAAAAGGGAAAGAAGAGAGAAAGAGAAAAGAAGGATGAGTTAATGTGAATTTATAAAAAGAGAAGAAAATTTGTAGTGACTATAGTCCTTGAAAAAGATGAAAATGCTACACTTTTGGATCCCTATGCTCATGGTATCACAGTAGTCATTCCTTCACAGACATTCATGGATGAAGGAGCATCAAGACAAGCAATTAATGTGGAACAATCACAAGCAGCAAGGGTTGCTGTAGAACAAGTGCAAAGTAAAGAAGTACCATCAGGATAGTGTACAATTAAGGCTGTGATTATAGATACCCCAAGAGGGAAGGCCCAAATTCCTACTATAATAGTGGATGCTCCACCAGTGGGAGTAAGACAAAAACCTATATTTGAACATTTTACACCTGAGGAAAGAAGACTAGGCCACATAAAAGTCAAACAAGAGTTGACTGAAGAAATGTTGCAAGAGTCAACAGGCCAAGAAGTCAAGAAAGTAGGTGAAACTGTGAATATTGATGAAGGGAGTAGTGATGATGAGGAGTCACAATTTGGAACTAATATAGAGGTAGAGGATGAAGAAGAAGAATAAACATCAAAGACTTCCCATATCATGGGAGATCAAAGTGCTCAGATGGGAAAGGCACAAAGCCCAATAAAAAAGGATGAAAATATATAGGAAAACTTGGAAGTAGTGGATCCTTTTGGTCAATTGGTATCACTTGAAATCCTAGAGGAATTGTAGGCTATTATGCAGCAAGTAGAAGAAGCAGGAAAGGAAGAAGGAGAAAAGAATATAGAGGAAACAGGTGTATCTTCTGGTTAGTCACTACAATTAGAAAAGATAAGTGAAATAGAAAATGTGCAAGTTCAAACTGAGGTGCAAACAGAGGAGGCAATGCCATCAAGAATTATAGATAATAATGTTTCAAGTGTTTCTAATATTAATATTGAACAGGGTGAACAAGAAAAGAATCAGGAGGAGGGAAATACAGAACAAGATAATGAAGGGGATATAGAGGAGGAAGAAGAGAAAAAGGAAAATGAAGAAGAGGGACCACAACATCAAGATAATGCATCACCCTCAGCATCACAAAAGAATCCACCTTTGGATCAAAATCCACTGCAACAACAACAACAACAACGAGAGCCAGTAGAAATAGAAAAACCTGAGGAGGTAATAAATGAAGAAAAGAGGGTAGAAACAAACAAGGAGGCACCATCTTGGTTGGGTTCTGAGGTCATAAGAGAATAAACAGAGGTACAATTGGTTCCTATTGACATCAAAAGCTTGTTTGGTGGGCATCCACATAAAGAAAAGAGAAAAGCTCAAACCATGTTAGCTATAAAGAGAAGCCCATATGGATCCAGGACTTTAGAGCTAGCTATACCACAGAAGGACAAGGTAAAGGGAGAAATGACCCTTTAGGATTATCAACTATTGAATATAGACCTTGGGCATGAGACTAGGCAACAACACATTGCCGAATGGGAAGACATGAATAAAGTAACTATGGAAATGATGAAGAAGGATAAGGATAAGTTTGATTATTTTAAGGGGCATATTGTGTAATTGTAACGGTTCATACAAGGAATATTTGACCCTAATGTTGGCATGCCTGATTTACCTGTAGACTTAGCCATTTTATCAAAAGATCAAGTTACTGAATTAGAAAACAAGAAGGTTGAAGAAAATGTTTTTGAAGATTGGTTTAATGCCTTTATTCAAAAAGGAGAAAGCACAATAAGACATGCAATTACTAGTTGGGACATGGCTCTTGTGGAGAAAAACAATTGCAATGTTGTTTTACATCATTGTCAATTTAGAATGGAGTGTTAAAAGGAGTTGAATTAGGTTGAGGATATGAATGAAAGAATTGAAGAACTGATAAGTGAGGGAATAATAACTTCTCAAATGGCAAGTCATATGCCACAATACATATTGGAGCTGAAATTTGAAGACAACATGTTAGAAGGTTGCATTATGAGTACCCGGGATCTGAAAGAAATTGCTGATGAAGTGATCAGGAAGCACATGAAAGTAATATAGAAGTTTATTGGGCATGAATGCCAAGAGATACCAGTCTATGATGCAACTATGGCAGTTAAAGAATTCAAGGCTATTTATCTACCCTTCCTAGAGAATCCTACTGCATATTTGAGCACTGAAATGATTGATTCCATCATGGAATTAAGTGCCAAGATAAAGAAATATCAGAAAAATAGAGAAGATATAGAACATAAAATCATGATGTTAAAAGAGAAGGTTGAATTACAGAAATATACATGAATAGTGAGTTAAAAGAATAATCATAATTCTATTGTAGCATTGATAGCCAAATACATAGAGTACTTGAAGAAAATGGGAGAAGAGTGAGAAAGAAAGGTACCAGTGGCAGTGGCTATTTATTTTGTATCTTTATTTACATGTACTATGGTATATTTTTTTATTTTGGTGCAGCCAAAGTCAACAAAGAAAAGTCAAAGAAGATTCTATGTTTTGGAAGATCCTGATGGCATCCTTTACGCCAAAAAGAATATTCCTGAAGATATTTTGGAAATGGTTAGGAAATGATTCCCACTATTGATCTTGTGAGTTTGAATTTGAACCATGGATTGAATTTGTAACCATAACAAAAGGGAATTCAAGTCTATATAAGGAGCCCTACTACTAGCATTTTAATTACACAAAGTTTGAGAAAGACATATGTTACATTTAGGCAAGAAAAGTAATAGACATTGAGAAAAATTTTATGTGAAGTGGAATGCGCCTGTGTCTACAATGGAGATAATGTGGAATGTCCAATTTCTCCTTGTATCTATAAAGTGTTTGAGTTTTGATTAACTGCTAATGTTTTCAGAGAATTTGAAGTCAAAATACATTGTAAGTTTGAAAGACTTTTCATATGTTAATGAATGCAAACATCTATTTGCTGCATCTATTCCAGAGTGCATTAGATTTAGGTATTCTTTAGTGTCTTTCCTTTGATGATCACATTTCTGTATGTTAATTTGTGATACTGCTCAGGATAAGCATACATGGAATTTACTCCTTTGAAGCATTACAATTGATTAATCTTGTATACATGAGGAATAGAGAATTAATTCCTACTGAATTAAGTTTTCTAACGATATGTCTTCTAACTTTTCCCAAAAATCACAAATAATTAGCATGCATGTAGAAATCTAAAGGAAATTGTCATATATTTGAATAGAGAATGATGAATCATAAAGATCTTTAACAATTTTTATATAAATATGAAATGTAAAGTTTGTTTTATCAAAATTCATGCAAAGCTTTGTAGTTAAATAGTAAATACATGCAAAGGATCACTAATTTTAGTATAATTTGTAGTTATTTGCACAAATAGAGCAAGTCCAGTGAGTCAGAAATTACTTTAGTTTGTGTAAGGCCCCTTGAACATTACAGCTTCACAACGAATTGCTGACATATCCCACATGGTCAAGACTTGACCATACAGAAACATGAGATTAAGAATTCCTAGGTAATTGTTCATATCTTTCAAGACACCTAAGGTTCCTTTGTGAATTTTAACTTTGTTACTTATGTACTTTACATACATCAACAATTTTAGTGCTAGAAGGAGGGCCTGTTTGGAATTAAGGTAAGATTTGTGTAAAGCTAGCTCATAATATTGGTCAAGTAACTAGGTCTAGCTCCAATTCAGGTGATATCTTCACACAATTACCTGAGAGATGACAGAATAAGAGTCTTTAATTTGGAATCCCAGAGTATTATATGTAGGAAGTTCATCAAGGACTCCCCCTGGATCACCCTTGAGTATACCAAATATAGCGAGTCCTGACAGTTCTACATTCAGGTCATTAAATCTTGGTCCCAATCCTCATAGAGGTCCCAGTCCTCCTAGAAGTCCTAGCCCACATGTAAATCCAAGTCCTCCAAGAAGTCCTAGTCCACCTAGAGGTCCAGTCATGGAATACTTTAATGTCAATTCTCCCATACTATTTGTTGATTATCATGAAATGCCTAAGAATCCTAAGAGGATTTGCCCTAAGTACCAACTGCATCAAGATCCTAAGGATCACATCAGAATCTTCAAAGAAGCTTGCTTCAGGGCAAGATTAGAGCATTAGGTTGTAGTTTGTAGGTTGTTCTCATTCACATTCAATGAACAAGCTTCTAATTAGTATGTGAACTTACCAAATGGTTATATCACTACCTAGGAACTCATGGAAGAGGTGTTTTTGTCTAGGTTTAGAGGACCAGTCAAATCATCTTCTTTGTATCACAAATTAGAAGCAATCAAAAGAATTGAAGGGGAAATCATTGATAATTTTAATGATAAGTTCCAGAAGGCATACTCTAAGTTGGTTGACCCTTACACTGTGACCTGCGAGGCTATCTTAGCAATGTACTATGTTACTTTAGAACCTTTGACCTCAATGTTTGTTTAGAGGAATGCTAATATCAATAGTTTTTCAAAAGCCTCTAAAGAGGCAGTTAAAGTTAACCAAGAAATGAGACAAACAACATACAATCCTTTTCTAAGTGTAGGAAATCCAGGAATTCTAAACGAAATGCAACCATGGAATGGTGTTCCAATGCACCCTACTCCATTATTGAATCTAGTGCCTACTTATGCACTAGTGTATAACTCAATCCCCACTCAAGCTATAGTTTCTTACATAGGTAACAGTGCTAATAGTAATCAAACTAATGGTTAGTCATTCTTTCAACCTCCTCAAGAAACATATATGGTGAAAACACAGGATGATAGGGAGGAAATGATAGAGATTACTACACATCTAAGGAGACTAACTACTGAGATGACTCAATTAAGAAATGAAATCTTTTATGGCAGAAATACTTAGGGTCAAGGTCAAAATTAAAATCAAAACTATAACAAAAATTAGAATTATAGTCAGGGTCAGAGTTCAAATCAAAGTCAAGATCATAGTCAAAGTCAAGGTCATAACTAAGGTCAGAATCACAACCAGGGATAGGGAATACAAAATAGAGGACACAATGGAGATAATAAAGCTTGGGGCAACAACAATAGAAATCCAAATCAGCTCAAAACCTCTAGGATGTGGAATATAGGACTGTGGTGTAGGAGCACCTACCTTACAGTGGCCTCCATGAGGCAGTTAGTTAGTTTTAAATCTTGTTGATGTTTCTAAGAAGGTCTTATAAGACCAATGCATGTAATAAGGTCTGAGTTGACCATGCTTTGCTATTTTTAGGTAGTTTATTTGGACAGCTGTTTAGTTTGTTAGTTCGGTTGGGTCTCCCAGCTACTTGGAGGCAAAAATAGTACTACTATGAGTAGTTAAATACCCCAAGAATCGGGTCATTTTAGACATAAGGGAGATATACTGAGAAGTTACATTGTGTTGTGGAAAAGCAGAGTATTGTAATCGCATCATTTGAAAGCAATAAAGAGATTCTGTTTTGTGTCATTCCTTTATTTTGATCACACTGTGTAATTGACTCATAGTTTTGGTGGGTGTATGGATTCGTTTATCCATTCCACTGGTTGATTCTTTGAATCGGTGGAATGGTTGTGTACAGTAGTTTAGGCTTTAGTTTGCATTTTCTGGTTGTTCGCATGCATGTTTATAGGTTCATAGGTCAGATGTAGTAAGGAACCCTAGCATGGGTATGTGCTAGGTTGTGCAAGGTAAATCAGATCGGAGGAATCCCCAGAGAAGCGAATGAGATCATTGCTGAAGGTTGGCGAGTCGAGGTAGTAACCTGCATAAACGTTGGGGAAGTTTTGTTCTACATGACCAGCTATCGAAGGTCAGGAGATGCATGTGTAAAGCTATCGGCGTGAGGAGTCATATCAGTGGAACAGTTAAAGGGTTGGGCCGATAGTTGGAAGCCTTGCCGACGAAGGGTTTGAAGTTGGCATCGGAGTGACAATTGGTGAGTGTCACCGAAGGGAGTTCATCGGCGTGAAATGTACATCGGCATAAGATTTAGAAAGGAATCTGATAGTGGTGTGTCACAGCGATAGTGTTAGCCGATAGGTGTTTCTGGGAGAGTTTGACCGTCGAGTGAAGGCAATGAAGTGTTACTGACAGTGAAGGTCTTGGTGATGGAAGTTGATGTTAGGTCCATCGGGGTGACTAATGCGGTTGGAGTAAGGAGTTTAGGTGGCACCGATGGTATAAGGTGTTGCCGATAGGCAACCAAAGGTGAACATCGATCGGCGAGAGGATAGGATCGGTAGGAGTGGTAAGGAGTTCGCCGATAGAGGAAGTGTCACCGATGGAGGGGTTTATCGGTATAAGATGTATCATCGGAAGAGGAGAATAAAGCTATGCCGATAGTAATAAGTCATAGTGATATGGTGTTGAAGACACGTCGGTGTGAGATAGGACATCAGTGTGAAAGGAATTAGTGTGGCCAATAAAGGTAGTCTTGCCGATAGGCAAGTAAAGTATAAACATACACTCAAAATATTATGCTAAGGTTTTAGTGGTGGATGCTCTGCATCAGACTATATATGCCTAAAAATGACACGATTCAGTCTAAATAAATATTCTTAATATTTATTCCCTTTTAATTCTTCTATCAATAAATAAATAAACAAATTTATTTATTCGATTCACATTCCTCTAAATTAATTAAATATCAAAATATTTAATTACCTTTGCTAAAGTCAAAATTAAATTCTCAATTATTTAATTAAATAAAGTTATTCTTCTAAATTTGAATAAATCAAATCAAATTTATTTAAATTCTCTCAATCTCTAAAAATAAAATACAATCAAATATTTTATTTATTCTTCCAAATCATGCACAACAATTAAATAAATTTATTTATTTAATTTACTTTTTAATCTTCTAATTCTTCAAATATCTTCCAAATCTTCTAAAAATAAGTCTTCTTCTTCATGCACACAAAATTAAATAATTTATTATTTAATTTCTCTCAAATCATGCAAAAGCAAATCACAAGTTGAGTTAACTGACTCAACCAACCTTATTTTTATCAATATCTCTTAAATTAAAAAAAAAGCTTTCTAATTTATGAAAAGCATGTCTTATCTTTAGAAAAGAAAGTAGTTAACTCAAATAAAACAACTTTTGTGTGACACTTGTCTTCTTTCTATTCGCGCACATCCTCTCAACTGTTCTCAACCATTGATCTTCTCATTCTTTCCATACCGTTGATCTTCTCTCTCTCAAGTCTATAAATTGAACCCTGTTCTTCCATTTCATTCATCCAAGCTTTAAGTATTGTTACTCTATAGGAATGACAACGTGGCTTTGGCATCCATGTCAGTCCATTTGCTTGCAATCAAACTTGTTACCATATCACTACTATTTTTGTGAAGCTCATCTTCATTACAAAGCTCTATCATAGCCGTTCTCCATTGACAATCTTGGAATAGAAAGGAAGTGCATTCTCTGAGGGCCTTATTCATACATGCAAGATCGATTGAGGTAGGCGACCAACGAAAGCTATGAAGCTTTGAGGTTTGCAAAGGTTTTTGAAATTCTTTTGTTTGATTGACTTCTTTTTTTCTATATTTCATTGAGTTTTAGGTATTTTGATATTACAATATTGATTATTCATGTTTACTCTAATTTTCCCTTAACATTTTTTGGTGCCCACTATGGGGCCTAGCCCTAAATTTAACCAAAAAATTGAGTTTTTGTGTTTTAGAAAGCCGTAGATAGGAGGAAATCATGCATCTGACACATCCTAATATGCATCTGCTATCTGTTCTAGCACATACATCATTTTGGTGCATACAGTCTCTAATCTCGTGCATCTACTATCTGTTCCAGGGCATATATCCTTTCAGCGCACACAGACTTTGTTCCGGCACATCTATCCTTTGATATGATGCACCTGTCTATTCAATGCATATATACTATTTTCCTATGCTTTTGACCTCTATCTTAGTGTATATGTACTACGACACTTCTGAGCTCTATTTCTATGCATTCAAGCTCTAAAACTGCACATCTGATCTAGGTAGTGATTTTTAGGGTTTCCTTGAAGTTTTTCGCTAACGCTAATGTCTTTTTGTAGGAACACTCTTGATCTGTTTATCAAGCTAGGTACTAGTTTAGAATCATATAATTGCACTTGTTAACTCACACTTCGATTTCTAATGGGAAAGTAAATGGATACTCATGCAAATCTCACATAGTTTTAACTAGGAAGGCGGTAATTGAATCATTGCTATCTTGCATATCATTGAATCATTACTATATTGCTATCTTGGTAAAACTAGACCATTGCTATCTTGTTATCACTTCAAAGTTAACAAATCACTGATATCTGGGTAAAATTGAACACATCATTGCTATCTTGGTAAAATTGGACCATTGCTATCTTGTTATCACTTCAAAGTTAACAAATTTCTATTCTTGCCCAAGTAGATAGCTCATCTAGTTTTTCTCATTTTAACTAGGGGAAAAGAACCACTGTCTTTTGTGTTTTAGGAATGATACTAGGCCTATGCTCTCCCCTATCTTGGGTGACCCAAACATATTATTTTTTCATGTGTTTTTCCTTTAGAGGGGCCTGCTCTTGGATACCGTTCATCCAAGTAGGAATGACCCTAAGTGGTAACAGACTAGACACCAAGCCCTACCAATCCACTATAAATAAATTATTTTTAGAGTGAAAGCTTTAGACAACAAGTACAGTTGTGTTATACCGAGAGCCAACCTCCCCCAAAACCCTCCAAGCTGCAACCCTTGTAGGCTGGGAGACTCCATAATGGAGAGTAGTGTTGTCGCATGTATAACCACTCGAACAGTTGCCTTTATTAAACACCTTTGTCTTAGTGGCCAAAAACCCCTATAATTTGGTGCAGGGAAGGGTGATTATAACCTCCTGAAGATGCTTCACTAGAGATAGTGAGAATTTAGTTTTATACTGTCCTTTGAAACCTAGGATTGTACTTGCTTTCTTTTAGTCCAAAAAGAGTCAAAAAATCACAAAAAAATAAAAAACCATAAAAACATTCTTTGTGTTTGCTGTGTCTTCTTGCCATAACTAAAAGAAAATTAGATCAAAAAGACCTTCTCGTAGCCAAAGATACCAAAAACATTAGAAAATTGTCAAAAACTTACAAAAATCATTGAAAAACCAAAGCGGTGCATTCATCCTCTTTTGCTGCACATTTGTGCCAATTTATGACACATCTGTACTAACTTACTATGCTTCTGCAACCTGTTATGGTGCTTTTGAAATTTACCAGTGTTGCTATTGACTTTGTGCACATTTACCAGTTTATGCGGTGCATATGTTCTGACACATGCATGACAGTGAGCACTTCCATAGTCTTTGAGAGAAAAATTTTACCATTTTTGGGTACCCATTTCAGCCTAGTTCCAAGTTTTGAGATCAGATCTTACCTTGCAGTCACTTTTTCATCCATTCCATAGCATACCCCCTCTTTTGTTGGTCATTTCATTCACCTTCTATTAGGTCTCCCTAGTCCAAAGTCAAAGTATCCCATATCAGATTAGCATAGGCCCCTTTTTTGGATCATTTTGGATTCAAGTAACCTTAGTAAGTCACAGAACTTCGCTAGTGGTCTTGGTGCATGACTAGTCCCTGCACAGTAAGACATGTATTGAGTACCCTTACTAGTGGCTATCATCTTATATTGGCCATCTTACTTGGAATCATTGATCGAAAGAGTCCCTTGTCCAAATCTTGTCATAAGTATCCTATTCTCAGTAGTCTCCATCGGCATCTTGCCAAAATCTCTAGTTTCATCCCACTGCATCCCACATCACCTTGCATGGTTCTTACTAGATCTCAATACCAAAAGCAACTTGAAACCAAATCATCTGACTGTATTGTCACCCCTCATGATAGTGATGAGGAAATATCTCATGAAGATTATCAAGGACACCTCCAAGATCAAAAATTTTGATGGTTACTAGAGAAAGTGCTCCATGAGGACCCTCACAATTATTTTTATCATCTTGCAAATCTTGGAATTAACCTCCTCGTTGATTTCGATCTGAGCAAACTCAAAGAGATCATAGAGGATAATCATGAACACCACACCGGTGAGGACAAAGGAAATAATGTCATAGACCCAAACACACCTATGGAAGAAATGAGGAAACAAATTGAGGGTCTAACGCAACAAATGACGGATCTCAAGATGAGTACAAACACTAAAACATACTCCTTGGAAGATATTGTACCATACCCCTTTGATAAAAGTTTGAACATGATACCATTTCCCTTTCGATTCGAAGTTCCTAAGTTTGACAAGTACAAAGGGAAAGGGGACCCTAGAGATCACATTAGGGAATTCAACACCACATGCATGGAAGTAGCTCACAATGAGACTATTCCCTAGATCTCTAGGTAGTCAAGCCATGGAGTGGTCTCATGGCTTCCACCAGGCATCAAAACTTTTGATGAGTTAGTCAACAAATTCATCACGCACTTCTCGTACAATATTAGACACGAAGTCTCCATGCTTGACCTATGCAATACCAAGGAAAAGAGTGGTGAATCATTCACCTCCTTCTTACAAAGGCAGAGACAACTAGCAAGCAAATGCTCATATGATGTACTTGAGAAGAAATTAATGGAGATGTTTGTCCACAACGTCAACTTTGATCTAAGCTATCAAATACAAATCCAATGCCCTACTTCATTTTTAAAGGTCATTGAAATGGGATTGTTCATCAAGAAATCTATGATCGCCAAGGGGCAAATCAAGTTATAGAAGGACACACCCACCTCCAACTACATGACTGACAAATCAAAGTTTTGGACCAAGAATAAAAATGTCATCAATGATGGAGTAGTTGATGCCAAGGTGGCGGCTCCCAAACAACAACCAATATTCACTGTCAAAGGAGAGGCAAGAAATGTTACACCCAACAAAACATTCTCTCAGGAGCCAAGACTATGGTTCAACTCAAATCCAAGGTGAAAGTTCACACCGCTGGGTGAGTCCCAAGAATCCACATTAAGGAAGCTATTGGCCAACAATGAAATCTGTCTACCACCAACAAGTGATTATGAACCTCAAATAAAACCTCACTATTGGAAAGACACTGACTTTTGTGAGTATCATAGAGGAAGAGGACATATAACCAACAATTGCATCTGTCTCAAACATGATATTCAAGACATACTTGATCAAAATCAAGGAGGTGCTCAACAACATACTTCTAATGAGATGCATGTGGCTTACAAAGATCCACTTCTCAATCATGATAGGCAAAATCAGAATAATGGGAATAACAATGCTAATTATTTAAGTGTTCCATTCAATTATACCATCAATTGCATATCAGAGCATGTCCCACAAATCAATGTGGTTACGTCCATCCAACAATTAGAGCCCAACAGAACTAATTGCAGTATCATTACCTACAGTGGTAAGGTCATGTTAAATAGCATTCCTCCAAGGTCATCACCTTCTCAGTCCAATTCCCATAAGTATAGTGTCATAGACTAACTATGGAAGACTCCTACCCACATTTCTATCTTAGAGTTGTTGCGTCTATCTCCTTCCCACAAGGAGATTCTTGATAAGGCCTTAGTGGAAACCACTGTACCCACTAACTTGGCCCAAGAAAAGTTTTAGGCCATGGTAGGTAATCTAACCTCCTCAAGTACCATATCATTTACCAAACAAGATGACCTCTCAGTGTCTCAACCTCATAAAACCCCTTTACATATTGTCACCTTCATCCACAAGCACTTCATCAAGAGGGTTCTCATTGATGGGGGAGTTGGTTTAAATATTTGCACACTGAAGCTAGTCCTTACATTGGGGTTCTCTAGAAATGTAGTTGATCCAAGCAAGAAGATTACTATCAAATCCTATGATGAAGAGGAGAGAACTACCAAAGGAACAGTGGTAATACCCATACAAGTGGGACTGGTGATAAAAGACGTTGTGTGCCAAGTCTTAGATAGGGAGCTAGCCTATAATATTCTTCTAGGTAGACCATGGATTCATGCCATGAAAGTTGTGCCTTCTACCAATCACCAATGCATAAAATTCCCTCATAACGGCAAGCAGGTCACCATCCAAGGTGACCTTGACCCCTTTTAGCATTGTAACTCTGTCCTTTCAAAACCTGATTGCATCATACCCAACAATAGAGCATCTACATCCCTTACCTCACAGCATGATTCTACCACTAAAGCTTCCTCATCTAAGCCCAAAGAGCAGAAAATTACCATCAAAGAAACAGGAGTAGGGGAATACTCCATTGAGCAGAGCCTCAATCTAGCCAAAATGCCTTTATCTCCTAGATCTTTTGGGCGACCCAATCATTTTCCAAATCCATCTGCTCCTCCTACACCTCCCACAGCTCCCTTTGTAAAATGGGGGACCCTATCAGATGAAATAGAGGAAAGAGATATCTTACAATGGCTCTACACAGAAGAAGAAGAAGAAGAGAGCACACAACAAGAACCACCTAAGCTCCCAACGAAAATCTATGGGTGAGGTGAGTCTATCCTACATAGAATGGGTTATGAAGGATAAGGCCCCATCAACCTAAGAAAAGAAGGAATTATAGAACCCATTCAACCTTCTTCGTCCTCATGGACTAGAACTACAAAAGGTCTAGGATATAAGGATAAGGCCAAAGCTAAAGCAAATGCTTGTCTTGTGGAAATGATCCATACCCTTCAAGAGGACAGTGGCATAGATTCCAATGAATATGAGTGGGATGAGTTGACAGAGCATTCCTATGATGATAAAGAGGTTGATACCATTCAAACTTATAGCCCCTACCATGAGGGACAAATGCTACTGCATAGGCCATTAGAGTGTAATTTGCCTATCCTTGAGAATATGACTTTCAAGGAAGGTTTGAGTTCTATCACAATAAATAATTTGGAGGAAAGTACAATCCCAAACACTCTCCCTACCAATACTCCTAGCATATCCTTTCAAACTATCAACGAATTAGATCTAACCTCCAACTCCCTCCCCCTTGTGCATCTTGAGCTTATTGACTGGGATCTACAAGGAACCCCACAACTAGATATGTTCCAAAATGATGACGCCTGTATTGACTACATAGAACTTAAGGACCACCTACCTAAAGGAGATCATAAAGCAGTCTTCGCCATTGAACTTAATATCATGGCTTATTTCAGAGAGGGTGCCAAGCCTTCTAGTCACAAAAATATCAAAATAAAAATTAGATCTGATGGTGAAAACCACTCCGTGGCAGTGTCAAATCCCAAAACAGTAAAAAGAAAGGATGCGTTCGATGGTGAAAACCCAACTGTGAAACTTGATGATGGAAGGCTTGACACTCGCCCTGATGACATGCACTAGGAGAAGTCTTAGATTATTGTGGAACCTACAGAACCTGTTAACATTGGAATAGATGAATAACCTAAGATCATTCACTTTGCTAAGTCTCTAACCTTGCCAGAGAAGACTAAGTTTGTACCATTCTTTAAGAGAAAGCAAGTCAATTTTGCTTGGTCATATGCAGATATGTCGGGGTTAGATCCAAACCTCATTTTGCATCACCTTCCACTAGATCCAGGAGTGAAACTAGTGAAACAAAAGCTTAGAAAGATGCATCCATACATTACACTGCTTGTAAAGAGAAGAACTCAAGAAACTACTGGATGTAGGGTTCATCAGAGCTCTAGACTATCCAGAATGGGTCTCCAACATAGTACCAGTGTCCAAACCTGATGGCTGAGTCAGACTATGCAATGATTTTATAGATCTAAACAAAGCTTTCCGCAAGGATGATTTTCCATTGCCAAATATACATATCATAGTTGACTTAACAACAGGGCATACCATGTTATCTCTCATGGATGTCTTCTTGGGATACAATCAGATCAAGATAGCACTAGAAGACTAGCATAAGACTGCTTTCACTTGTCCATGGGGAACTTTTTGCTAGAATGTCATGCCATTTGGGCTAAAGAATGTAGGAGCCACATATCAACATGCTATGACCACTATATTCCATGATATGATGCACGTCACCATGGAAGACTATGTAGATGATATCCTTACAAATCACTCACAAGAGAATCACACCTGAATGTGTTAGAGAAAGTCTTTTAGAGACTAGAACAATTCAAAGTTAGGTTGAACCCAAAGAAATGTGTGTTTGGAGTCACCTCAGGCAAGCTCTTAGGTTTTATTGTATCGACAAATGGAATAGAGGTGGATCTTGCCAAAGTCAAGGATATTATGGACATGCCACCTCCCAAGAATCTTACTCAACTAAGATCTCTATAGGGCAAGCTACAAGCAATCTGTAGGTTCATATCACAACTGGCAGACAAGTGTTAACCCTTCAGTCATCTCCTACATAAGAACATTCCATTTAGATGGGATGAGAAATACGAGGAGGCATTCGACAAACGTAAAGAGTATCTTATAAATCCACCTATTCTCTTGCCTCCTATCTAAGGGAATCCATTGTTACTATACATATCTGCTACACCAATAGCTCTTGGGGCCCTTCTAGCACAACAAGATTATTAAGGTAAAGAAAGGGCCATCTACTACATCAGTCGTACATTGGTGGGCTATGAGTTGCAATACTCTTAGATAGAAAGATCATGTCTTGTGGTAGTTTTTCTTCCCAAAAACTCTGACATTATATGCTAGCACATCCAGTCAAACTTATTGCAAAATAGATCCACTAATGTACTTACTAAGCAAAGTAACTCTAACAGGTCGCCTAGCCAAATGGGTAATGCTCCTAATTGAATATGACATTGAGTATGTAGATAGAAAGGCTATCAAGGGGAAAGTCATTGCTGATTAGTTACCAGATGCACCACTATAGGACACCACACCAATGTAATTTGAATTTCTAGATGAATCCTTATTCAATATATCAACACATTCCTGGAAACTTTACTTTGATGGGTCCTACACAAACCATGGATCGGGGGTAGGAATCTTGTTTGTGACTCCTCATGGTGACACCATACCGAAGTCTTAATGTCTATTATTTCCATGCACCAAAAACATAGCAGAATATGAAGCCTTAGTCATTGGTCTCAAAATGGCAATAGAGTGGAAAATCAAAGAGCTACATATCTATGGTGATTCTCAACTGGTGATCAATTAGGTCAATGATGATTACCAAACCAAAGATGAGAAGCTTGTCCCATACAAATGGATGGTCGAGGACTTTAAGGAATACTTTGTGATCATCTCTTTTGAGTAGATACCTCGCATTGAAAACAAAGCAGCAGATGCTATGGCAACCACTGCCTCTCTTCTTGAAATACCAAAGAATGAGTCACGGTACGAGTTCTTAGTGGAATCAATTTAGCAACCAGCTTATGATCTTCCTGAAACCCATTCATATGCCTATTAGTTGGATTTGATTCACCTTGGTACAGTAAGGTTTACACTTACCTCAAGGACAATACCCTCCCACTTGACTTATCTTCAAACCAATGACAAACCTTTATATGCCAAACCTCTCATTATACCATTATTGCCAACACCCTTTACTGACATGGTCGAGATGGTACTTTATTCTATTGTTTAGAATGAGAAGAATCCCAAACTAACGTACAAGACATACACAAAGGGATCTGCAGAACACACTCAAGCGGTCCTTCCTTAGCTAAGAAACTCATGCATTTGGGTTATTATTGGCCGAATATGGAAACAGATTCATATTAGTTTGTGAAGAAGTGCAAGCAGTTCCAAATACACGGGAACCTGATACATGCACCAGCTCAAAAGTTGAGACTTTTAACAACACATTGGCCCTTTTGTCAATGGGGACTCAACCTTGTGGGAAAGATCCATCCACCCCCATCCAATGACCACAAATTCATAATAACTGCCACTAAGTACTTTACCAAGTGGATTGAAGTTGTCCCCCTCACCACCGTCACATGTAAACAAATCTCCTCATTCATCCTTAATTACCTCATCTGCAGATACGGAATTCCCTCATCCATTATCACAGATAATGGAAGACCCTTCAAAAACTAGGATGTCTAAGAACTCTGTGACTAATTCAAAATCCAACATCATTTCTCCACACCCTATTACCCCCAAGGTAATGGCCAAGCAGAAGCATCCAACAAGACCATCTTGAAACTCCTCAAGAAGATAGTCAACGATGTTGGCCATGATTGTCACATCCAACTCAATCCCACTTTGTGGGCCTACAGAACTAGTATACACACTCCCATAGGTGCTACCCCTTATGCCCTTGTCTATGGCTCAGAAGATATCCTCCCCATTGAGGTCAAGTTACCATCTTTTAGGGTGTCATTAAAAGGTCTCATAACAGATGAAGAGTATAGAGTTTCCAAATTGCAAGAACTAGAGTTGCTATAGGAAAGGAGACAAAAAGCCTTTGATCATCTCAAAGCATATCAACAAATGATGTCATGAAGCTACAACCATAGAGTCCACCCAAGAGTCTTTAAGGTTGGAGATCTAGTACTTAAAGAGAACCACTGCAATCAACAGGATCAGGAAAAGAAAGGCAAGTTCAAACCCAACTAGCTTGGGCCTTATGTGATTGTAGCTACTTATGGATTGGGGGCATATTAGTTAGCAACATCAGAGGGTGAGTTGTTCAATGACCCAATCAACAGCATGCATCTTCACCAGTTCTATACCTAAGAGAACCCCAATGTAAGGGGGGCATAAAATACAAAAAAAATAGAAAAATCAGAAAAATACAAAAAAAATTGTCCTTTGGTGAAAACCTAGCAAACAGGCACCTTAGATAGGTATCATGATGAAAACCTAGCAAACAAGCATCATGCATACTTTCTAGATTTCATGCAAATAAAAGCAAGTGATGAAAACCTGGTAAACAGGCGTTACTTATGATAAACCGCTTTCTCCATCTTTGGGAAACCAATCACCTTGTGTCCATTCTTCCTTCACTCGTGTCCCATTCGATCCATATCTGTTCCATAATAAAATCCTAATGATAACCTATCATGGCTTGATACTTTATCTCTTTGTTGCCTTGTCAACCAAGGTTTTATCCCATATCCTATCCATAGTGTTAGCCTAGCATAGCGTATGTCGTCAGTATCCATGGTCCAGGTCCATGAACTGAATTGCCTCTGTGTTGTCACGTAGGCAAGGCCATTATTCAAATGCACCCCCAAGGCTCCCACTGTCCCATCCATCACATGTCTATTCCTTCTATCTATCTAAGTCCACACCACTTTCTATCACCTAGGTCTTAGGTACATTAGGGTTTACCCTAAACTATGTTGCCTCTATGTCATCACGTAGGCAAGGCCATTTAGCAATGAGCCCTTGAGGCACTAGGTCAGTCCCTTAGGGTCTGTCTCACCAATAAGGATTGTGGAATCTTCTCACCAAGAAAGCAAGCACAAACAAAACCTGCTCTTTTCAAGAAAAAATCTTGACACAAGGAATTAACCTATTCAGAACAAAGCAAGCAAACACTTAAAGCATTCTAAATGATTTTACCTAAATTATGGCAAGAAACAAACACATCTAAATGCAAACATGTTTTGCGATTGGAATCATGGTTAAGTCACAAAGTCTTGATTTTTGTTATCATGTCTTTCTATGCTACTCGAGGATGCCAAAAGCTAGAGATGCTATGATGGGGGCATGATTATTTTCTTTGTTTTGCTATTTGTGGATTAAACTTTAGTAATGTGAAGCCTTGTCTAAAGACATGATTGGCAAAAGATCATTGAGGACATCAAAGGTCTAACATGAAAGGGGCCAATCCTTGTCTATTGATATGCAAGAAATACTCAGGTCATCTCGGTTCAATTATACCTTGATGCTTGTATTAATTTTCTAAAGAAAAATTCATGTAAGTGATACTCAGGTCATCTCGGTTCAATTATACATAGATGCTTGTATTTACTTACAACATTTGAAAAAAGTACCAAAAAAAAAAGCCCAATGATGAAATAAGCACTTCAAAATACTTGCATCATCAAGATGTCAAAAGAAAAGCATCCATCATACATCCATTATACATCCATACATCCATATCCTGTGCAATAAAAGATCTAAACAATGTAGAATATCAATACAAATTGAAGATTGTGAGTCTTTCTATTGAGTCATTCTTTCAATCAATCTTCTAATCTACCATTATGTCATCTCTGTGTCGATAGAGTACATTTGGACATCACAAAAACATAGCATGCAGTTGCATATCATATCGCATGAGATAGTCATTTACATGATTAAATCAGTTGCATACATAATAAAGTGCATCAAGTGATCCATATACATTTTTGCAATCATCACATAGTGTCAATAGAAAAAATAAAAAACATAGATAAGTGCATCACATAAACTGCATAATCATATAGATACCATTTGCATTTACACATTTGAGGCATATCAAGTAAAACATCTAAGTTTGCATTAAGTCACATAAACATCACATAGCATCATATAAAAGTCTGCATTAGATAAACATCATATAGACATAGTCAAAATATGCATCACATGAGTACCATCATACAATAGAAATGCATCCATAAACTACATATAGAGAGCATCAAATAGCTACATCATCATATAAATATCATAAACATGTCCAAATGTACAATATCAAAAGGTCCATCTCTGAGTCAATGTCATATACAATATATACATCTCAAAAATAATGATACATGTCTCAAAATACAAAAGTTGTACATATACGTATCTAGCTATCTGAGCCATCAAAAAGTGCACGTAGGAGCCAAAATCTATGCAAGTGTCTGCTAACCCTGCTGCTGTGAACCACCACTCCTAGCAGTGTCCTCTGTGTCCACTACTCTGCTGGCCCCCGACTACTGTGGGACCATCACAGAGGCTCCCAACCGTGATCCACCTACTCTCTGTGAGGCCATGGACTAGCTCCTATAGCTCAGAGCCCTCTGATCAACTAGAATAACACCATGGTATAGTCCCTGATAGTACTATATCTGAGCCTGTGCTTTGGCAAGCTCACCCTATACCTGCGCTAACTGCCCCTACACCTGTGCCAACTGTGCCTATGTCTGTGCTAGTTGTGCCTGTGCTTGCTGCACCTATCCAACCAAGAATGTTCTTATAGAATCTGTCCCAAGGGCTGCCACTACTAAGTCTCTCTACTCAAATATCTCATATCCTTGCCTCTGTCATATCTCGCTCTCTAGTGAGCCTCGAGATAACACCTATATCTGTCTCCTGCCGAGCCTTAGCCATCCTAAGATATGCTCACAACTGCCGAACCTATCCTCTCAACATGGCAATGGCTCTCCCCTGGACATCTGGCTATGCTGGATCCTGAGAGGCCTATGCCTGTCCCTGCCCCTGTGGCTGAGGTACCTGCTAAGGTGGCAGCATCTGTGCCTGCTGTACAACCTACGGCTGCACTAATTGCTGAGCATGGGAGGATCCCTCCCCAGCTCTCCTCCTTTGTCAGAGTCTGCCTCCATCTCCTCCATCTCCCCCATCTCCACCATCTCCTCCATTTCCCCCATCTCCACCGTCTCCACCATCTCCTCCATCTCTTTGTCCTCCACTCCTCCTCCTCCTCCTACCAACTTGGCCCTCGTCATCTGAATCTACCTCATCTATATGAGGAACCAGCTCTCTTGGCCTAGAGTATCTCAGAAATGGATGCTTTGCAAACCACTCCTCATAGTCTGGAGTCATCCCTACATCTGCAATCTCTCTCCTCATTAGCCAGGCAGTATAAGGAATCTGTCGAAACTCTGCCATTTCCTCCTCGTAAGATGCCATTGGGCCCCATCTAAATCTCTCCACATGCATCTGTGCAAATAGAGCCTACCCCTGTGGCATGCCTTGTCTCCTCCCAAACTGCCTCCGAACCCGGCTGACAATCTATCTCTCCAAAATAAATCGTATTCTGCCTATAAGCCACAAAGTTTGATAGTAGTATGGAAGATCATCCACCTCATCATCCCAAGGCTCATAGTCTAGATATGGTTGCCAGATGACCACATCTACTCCATCTAGTGCATGCCTCCAGTACTCTAGCTTCCCTAGTCTATGCTGGGAAATCACTTCTGCGTAGCCATAGTTATAAGGTTCTCTCCTTGTCTCTGAAAAACACAGGTCGGTCTAGTAATGGCAATATGCTCCCATAGCTAAAACTGCAATAGTGAGACACCTGCTAATAAATTGGCACCCTTGTGGTATACCACCTGATGCATATCATGGTATAGGTGTGCCAAAATGCAAACACCCCAAGTGTAGTGGGTGCCTTCTATGACCATCCTCTCTATGATCCATTCCCATCCAATCGGGAACCCATGCGATCTCCTATTAGGGCATACAACGCCTCTGATCAATCTTGTAACTATCGCAGGGAAGTAATCATAGTAATCATGTATGTCCTACCAAAAGATAACCTGTCCTACTAGCTCGGGGTCATCAAATACCTGCCTGCACTCTGCGAGTCCTGCATCCTGTTGTGGATCATACTCCACAAGCTCTCCCTGAATCGACAGGTGGAGTATCCTGTATACATCCACCAGAGTCACCGTCATCTTGCCTATCAGGAAATGAAAGGTCCCATCCTTGCTGTGAAACCTCTCCACTACTGCAGTCAGTAAGCCACGGTTCGCTCAAACCTCAGACATAAAGCACACATAGTCTAATCCCATTATGCCGAACGCCTCTCAGTGTATCTCTATCAACATGTGATGCTACAACATCAGCATGGGGAACTGCTCCCTCGACATCAGTGTATCTCGTATGTCCTCCTGCAAGCATGTAAAAGCAAGGCATCAACTTAAACCTGCAAGTACCATGCTCAACATATCTATAGAATCATATCAACTAACTTAACATATTAAATTGATCAAAACAACACACTACATCTCTTGACTAGATTCCTGCAATCGCAGAGATAGCTTATCGATTGACACATCAAATAGGATGCTAATAAAGTCAATTTTGTTAAGTAAACTGACTATCTATATCATATGCACCAAAACAGAAGGTACATGCACCATTTCTTAGCAAATGCACCACTTCTGACACATGCACCATAACATTTCATGCATGCATCGTCCCATACTGTAAATGCACTGCCCAGTTGCATGCACCGACTCATACCGTAAATGCGCCACCAAATGATACATGGACTGACCTTACTCATGAATGCACATCTTTCTTGCATGTGCTGTTTCATATCCTATATGCACCACAGATTGATAGATGTGAAATTCCGCATTTTAGATGCGCCGAACTATGATTTGGTGCATTTGTTTAGCCTATTTTTGCCTAGCATTTATTGCACTCAAAGTTGACCCTAGGTGAAATTTTTTGAGATACATACTGGGGGTCCTGCCTTTGTTGGCTGGTCGAATCATTGGATGCACTCAAAGTGATGCTCCCCACGTGGAATATCCATCCTAGTGGTGATTGCTCTATGCTTTGTACTCTCCTAAGCTCTCAAAGACAATCCAACAAAAGCCAAGTGTGCAAATGACTTGTCTTGTGGACGCAACTCCTATATATAGCATGGAAACCTTAAATTGGCTATGTGGTGAATATGACTACTTCCTGCACCCATTTCTTCCCATTTTCTTCCTGTTTCTCAGAAACGCATCCTGTTTTCTTCAATCCTAACCAAGTTTTCCCTTCGTCTTCGTGAGATTGTCTATCTGTCATGCCCACATTTCCCATGTGGTCACAACACGCATCACACGTGTCATGTCCACATTTGTCATGTGGTCATGACATGAGATATCAAAAATTTTACCACGCATCCCTAGAAACCCCCTCACATGCATAAGCGTGCTTGGTGGCGTTACACATAAGGCGTAAACATGACAATTGAATGTGTGATAATGCATTCACTTGTGCATACCATTCGCAATGAAGGACAACTAGGGGGTTGATGAGACATAGTTAATGTCACCAATAGGGTTAGGATCAACAATCAAAACCCTAAGTTAACCTATGTGAATGATGAGATTTTGACGTAAGTCAAAATCAAAAGTCAAATTCAAGTGCATGAGAAAAATATAATTTAATGTCAAAAACCTAATGCCGATAACCAGAAAGAATAATAATTTAATCCTGAGCAAGGTTAAATTTTACTAACCTAGCTAACCCTAAATTCTAGAAAAATCTGGTAGCATAACACCTCACAGGTGTGATTAGGGTTAATTAAGATAAAACCAATTGTGATCGAAAGTTACTAATTTGGTTATAAATTACCTACGTCACACTAGTTAAAATTGGTAGATCAGTTAAATAGATTAATTGAACATTTTTCAACAAAGCTCAATCAATTTTTTCTCCTTCACGTTTTCTATCAATCAGAGTTATCACTGCATCCTTTACATTATTCCTAATTTCTTGGTAGATCAAATCACGGAAACATGTTATACTAACTTCATTTCAATAGTTTACTAGGTTTCCAAGTTGGTTTGAACGACGTCTTTATTAAATTAATAAAATCACTCTAGATATAATTAAAAAGGAATATTAAATTAATAACAATCTAGTTATATATTAACTTCGTCGAGTTTGGTTTTAAAATTAAAGGATTAACCCCATTGTTTAAAATAAAAACATCTCTATAATTAAATAGGTATAAAGTTGAATAAAACAATTAAATCTTTTTTTCAAAATTCAAATTAAAAATCTATCAAATACATAATCCCTCTAATCATAATCTAATCTATATATATTACCATGCCACTAACAAATAAATAGGACATTCCCAAATGAAATAAAGATTACCCATTTTTAAAAATAAATTCAAAACAATGAAAGGAAAATAAATAAAAGAGTGGGAATTAAAAGTAAGGGCAATTTTTAAATGCAAGCCCTAAAATCCATTCAATTAAAAAAACAATTTCCTTAAAGGCACAAAGCCCTAACCCTACTTCCTCAAATCTCATTTTCTTTTCTCCTTGTTTGTTTTTCTCCTCTTTTTTTTTTTTTCTCTTCTCTTATTTTGTTTTGGATTGTGTTTGCAGGTTTAATGGAGACCCATTCATGGAAGTGCATATGATATATATATATATATATATATATATATATATAATGTGTATATTATATATGCTGTGGATCTATTAATATATATATATATATATATATATATATATATATATATATATATATATATATATATATATATATATATATATGCTAAAACCCCAAGGGTTTTGTGGCAGGCACGAGGAGCGGCACTGTGGGTGTTAAGGGACACTGAGGTCCATTTGGGAGAGGGGAGGCATGGTGGAGGGATGACGAAGAATGGGCTGTAGGGGGGTGCAGGGTAAAGGAAGGCACGGTGGGGAAGGTTTGTGCAGGGGATGGTCTGCGGGAGAAGAGGGGAAGGGGGAATGTGGGGTGTGGGTGGGGGCTCCGCCCCCCTCCCTACACCCATATTAAAACAACGGTGGTGGGGGGTTTGAACCCCCCCACCATAACATTTCCCTCTTTTTTTCTATCAAAACTACGATCCATAAACGTGAGACACAGTTCAGTTACACAACATTATATTTTTTTATGGTTTTTATTTCAATATATATATATATATACTCACAAACATACACAGTTTCATTCCATTTCACAATTTTTTTTAATATTATATGACATAAGATATATATATATATATATATATATATATATATATACTCTGCTGTATACACAATTCTAGTAATTTCTTTTAAAAACAGTATAAATAAAAATAGTTTATATTTAAATATATATAAATATATACATGCAAATATATATATTTATATATAACTATAATTTCAAATATACATTTCTCCTTCAAAACTCACAGATTTTCTTTTTGACAAATAAGCAAAAGATACATTTTTTTTTCCTTTTTTATATCAAATTTATATAAAGCAAAGGAACATTTCTTTTTTTTGTAAAAACATATTTCCACATACTCATTCCTTCAAAGAATTTATTCATTATATATATATATTAAAAGCAAATGCATTTAATTAAATACTTCAAATTTATAGCAACAACTAAATTTCTCTTTTTTTTTTCTTTTCTAAGGAAATAAAATGTACAAATTTTCATTCTACCCCACATAGATAAAACATCAACTACCCTATTTCTTTATTTTAAAAATAAACATACAAATAAAATGGAAATAAGACCATATCATTCTTTCATTACTCTATTTTTTTGTTGAATCACAAGCATTGAAATCAGCAAATTAAAATTTCTATTGCATTGCAAATAGTATCATACACACAAGAAAAATCAAACTTTTACAACATGAGAGAGAGAACAAGGTTCTCCTCTTTTTGAGATCTAACAATGATACAAAGCCTAACTTGGCCATGCTCTCTCAAGAGATAAAAATAATAAGATAACAACTCTTAAGATCAATGAAAATTTCTTCATCTTCACATAGCTCCAAATAACCTGCAAGACATAGAGGGGGAAGAAGCCACTACAACATGCTCTCCTCCCTACCATTGACTCACTCATGAGTCACCCCCGAGGTAGGAGGTCATCCTCACACTAGGAAACTGAAACCACAACACAACAATGCATTCAACAACCAAACACAAAAATTACTCCCATGGCTATCACAACACAAAACTCACTCAAGGTGAGTTTAATGGGGTAGGGGAGTGGACATCACTCAACTCAAGAGTGCCACTCCAAAACTTCCCAATACAAATACCTCTCAAGGCCTCAAGTCAACACTTTTAAACATAGTTTCACAAAGCTTAGATTTGGCTCTCAAGCCATTACACATATTGCACATATACACATATTTCCCTCAAGGCTACAACTCCACAAAACCAAGGATGTGACCCTAAGGAGGTTCACTTCTCCCCCACCCCACACATGTTGAGCATCTTCTCCCAAGTAGGAGACGCTCTCACAACTCCCATACAAATTTGTTTCCCCACAACAACAAGTAAAAACTCAAAATAGAAACTCACACATAGTATCACACAAGTAAATAAAATGCATAAGGGAAGGCATTAGCCTTGAAACCTACCTTATAAAGCCCAATTGGAAGGTTGTTGAGAAGAGCTCCTCTAACTCCTTCTCCGAGTTGAGCCACCAAATTTTCCTCTAACTTTTCCCCAAAATAATTAAAATCAAATAATTTGCCAAAAATTCAACCACCCCATCCCTCCCTTCAAGAGGGATTAAAATAGGCTCTTCTCATGCGCCTTGAGGAATGGGGAGGTGACACATGTGACCTCCTCACTGTTCCTCCCAACTACAAGAAAGATTCTTGAAATGGGGCGGTGACACATGTCATTCACCCACCCCACCAAGTCTCTCTCCCCTCCACTTGTCCTCTCTTAAACATGTGGGAGAGAAAAGTGGAGCTTAAGAAGGAGTGGGTGCCACATGTGCCCCAATCCTCTCCTCCTAAGAAGGACCACACAACCCCAAGGTACCCTCACCAATTGTGGGAGAGACTTGGAGTAAAGTCCTCCACAATTAAGGGGTCTTGAAGACTCCGCCAACCTAGGGAAGAGGAAAGGAAGAGGTTGAGTGTTTGACCCAGTCATCCTCTCCCTCTCAAGCTTCCATTTTCGTCACTTTACTTTAGGGTGAAGTTAAAGTGACCAAAATGGAAGTTTACCTAAGGTTACACAAGTCCAAATGACCCTTAGACCCTAGGGATACAACCCAGGGTCAAGTTTAACCTAAATTTAGCACCTTAGGACGTAAAAAAATCACATAAAAAAGGGTCACAAAAAAAATTAAAATAAAAATTGAGTCAAATAAACATTACACATTTACAACACCATAATACAATAAATTGAAAAAGGGTAGACCTAGTTGATATTGGTTCCTCTTGGAACTAGATCGGCTTCACAAGGGAAAACAACACAGTGTGTGGGATGATCTCTAAATTTCTGTGGCTTCATTAGAAACACCTACACGATCAAATGAAATGTTAATCCAACATGTATATGATAGCTGAAGCAAAGTGAAACAAGCACATACAACATCACATGTTCATATAAGCATCAAGGAAATCACGTTACAATTAAATTCTAAATTTTTCATTTCAAACATCCATCCCAAGATAGAATCACATAATAAATTTCTGACTAACATCACATGAATAGTATCCCAATAACATCATAATATTGATCATATATCTAACAACGTCAGTGAACCAATGTCAAAGTCTAATCACATCATAAACATGCTAACATAATAAATCCACATAAACATAAGGTCTAAATGTCCTGCAAATCAGGATCAACAGTCCCATAAGTCTAAATGTATTACCAACAGTAAAATAAGTAGTCAAATATAAGGGAATGAAAAAGGCAGGCCTCACATCCTCCCCCCTAAGATTGTACTTCCTCCTAGAAGTCATCAAAGAGGTGAGGATAAAGGGCCCTCAATCTCGTTGCATCCTCCCATGTCATCGTGACCTCATTGTACATGTCCCACTGGACCCTAACCTGGTCCATCTCTCATCCTCAAAGGCCCAGCGTTCGACAAGCCAATATGTGAATTGGCTCCAAAGCTAGCTGTCCATCCGCCTCTACCTGAAGAGCACTCCAATCTAATACATGAGATAAATCTGATATGTAATGTTGTAAAATAGAAACATGAAAAATATCGTGGATACGCGATAGGATAGGTGGCAAGGCTAGACGATAGGTTATGGATCCTATCCTCTCCAGGATCTCAAAAGGTCCAACAAAACAAGGTGCGAGTTTAGAGCCCTTTCCATAATGGATTGGACTCTTATGCGGTCGCACTCTTAAGAACATTCTATCCCCAACTGAGAAGATCTGATCTACCCTCTTAGCATCGACATACTTCTTCTGTCGATCTTGAGCCTCCTGAAGTCTCTGCCTAATCAAAGTCACCTGCTACTCAATATCCTGAACCAACTCTGGCCCTATTGCAATCTTGTTCTCAATACGATCCCAATTCAAAGGTGTCTTGCAAGGTCTGCCATACAAGGCCTGAAAAGGAGGCATACCCAATGAGCTGTGATGCCCATTGTTGTAGGCAAACTCAACTAGATACAAATACTCCTCCCATCTACTCTAGTGATCCATAATGTACATACAAAGTATATCCTCAAGAACCTGATTAACTCTGTCTCTTTGTCCATCAATCTTAGGATGATAAGCGGAACTGAAGTTGAGCTGTGTGCCCAACGCCTACTGCAAGGCTCTCCAAAAGGCTAAAGTGAACACTGAATCCTTGTCAGAAATGATACAGCAAAGTACCCCATGTAATCTAACAATCTAATACAAGAATACTCTTGCCATAGATGGTGCATTATACTTCATGTGTACAGGTGAGAAATGTGCCACCTTGGTCAACTTGTCAACCGTCACCATGATGGCATCATGGCGGCATGATGACATAGGAAGACCAACAATGAAGTCCATGGAAATAGTGTCCCATTTCCACTCAGGTATCTCATGAGGGTATAAAAGACATGCTAGATGTTGATGGTCGGCCTTAACCCTTTGGCACTCAAGGCAACAAGCAACAAATTCTGCAATATCCCATCTCATACCTACCCAATGGTATAACTGTCGCAAGTCGGCATGCATCTTCTTCACCCCTGGGTGTGTTACATCTAGTGCTCTATGAGCCTCTAAAAGAACCACTGCACAAAAGTCACCTGCACAGGGTACATAGATGTGCTATCGATGTCTAAGCAATCCATCAAACTCAAGGGAATATCCTATGAATTTGCCCTTAAGGGCCCTCTGTTTCTGGATCTCCTGCTGCACCTCAAGAAACCACTCATCCTCAGGTAGATGCTAAATGATGTGCTCTCTCAAATCCACACTCAAGGTCAAGGTCAGGATCTCGTGGTACCTCTGACTCAAAGCGTCAGTGAGCATGTTCTCCTTCCCTTTGATGTAGTAGACATCAAAGTTGTACTCGCATAGAAACTCCATCCAATGCCACTGGTAGGTGTTCAAATTAGTTTGTATGAAAATGTAGCACATGCTATGGTGATCTGAATGGAGCTCAAAGTAATGACCCAAAAGAAAGTGTCTCCAATGAACAAGAGAATATACCACTGCTATGAGCTCTAAATCATGAGTAGGGTAGTTCAGCTTGTGTGTCTTGAGCTTACGCGACTCATATGCAATTGCCCTACCACCCTGTATGAGCATGGCTTCCAAACCCTTAAGTGATGCATCTATGTAAACTACAAAATCCTCTATAGGATCTGGAACCACTAATATGGGAGTACTGATAAGACACTCCTTGAGGACCCCAAAGGCCCTCTCACACTACTCGGTCCAAATGAAACTCTTCCCCTTCCACTGAAGGGAAGTGATGGGGTACAATATCATGGAAAAACCTTCTACAAATCTGCAGTAGTAACTGACTAATCCCATGAAACTCCTAAACTCTGTCACACTGGTGGGTGTTGGCCAATCTCTGATAGCTTTAATCTTTGATGGATCTACGGAGATGCCATTGCCTTATAGGATGTGTCCCAAGTACTATACCTTTGTCCTGAAGAAGGTACACTTTGCCAAGCTGCCATAAAGCTGTTGCTCTCTCAAGCACTGTAAAACCTGACATAGGTGCCCCTCATGTTTCTCCTTAGTCCATGAATAGATCAATATGTCATCAAGAAAAATAATCATGAATCGATCCAAGTAAGTACAGAACACCCCATTTATGAGACTCATGAACACTGCAGGGGCGTTCGTCAAACCGAAGGGTACCATTGTGAACTCATAATGGCCATATCTAGTTTGGAAAGCAGTCTTATGAATATCTACCTCTGTGATGCGTAGTTGGTGATTCCCAGATTTTAGATCAATTTTCGAGAACACTCTGGCTCCCTGCATTTGGTTAAAAAGGTCATCAATCCTAGGCAGAGGGTAATGGTTCTTCACCGTCACCTTATTCAACTGCCTATAGTCCATGCACAAGCAAAGAGACCCATCCTTTTTTCTTCATGAAGATAACTGGTATGCCCCATGGTGAAATGCTAGGTCAGATATACCCTTCTCAAGGAACTCCTCTAACTACAGTTTGAGCTATGTAAAATCATGGGTGGTCATCCTGTAGGGTACATGAGGCACTAGCTCGACACCTGGCACTAAATTTATATGAAAGTCTACCTCATGACAGGGTGGCATCCCTAGTAACACTAGTGGAAACATGTCAGCAAACTCTCTCAACATGAGGTGATCATCCAATGATGCCTCAGGCTCATCCTCTAATCTGTAACTAACTATGATGGTGAACATCTGACATCCCTTCTGCATGCAACGCTTAAGTTGCTAAGGGGATATCACACAAACTGCTGTGGGCTTCTAAATGCCCACTATCGCAACCAGTGCACCATGATCATCTAAGCAGCTAATCGCCCTTCAGTGACAATCTAGGTTGGCTCTATGAGCCGCAAGCTAGTCCATACCCAAAACCACATCATAGGATCCTAATGGTATAACTCTAAGGTCACAAGAGGTAGTGAAGGAACCCAAAGAAATCTCACAATCCCTAACCAAGGTATCTACTGACATCTTGACCCTAGAGGCCAACTCAACCTCCCACCTAATGTCCTGCCTAGAAACCACCAGCCTACAACGTTCCACTAACAATGTAGACAAAAAAGAATCAGTAGCTCTAGAGTAAAAAAGAATAGAGATGGGGGCACCCCCGATCATACCTGATGTCTCAATCATGGATGCCTAATAGTCAGCCTGGCGATTATCAACCACTGCAAACATGTGGTGGAATTTACCCACATCTCCTACAATCTGCTCTGACCCTCCTAAACGGGGCTGTCCCCCTGCCGTAAAGCCCTGTGGGCACTCTTTGGCTAGATGACCTGCTCCACCACACACATATCATGGGCCCCAAGCCTGTATCTACCTCGACTGAGTCCTACCTAACTGTTGCTATCTAGATCTACCTGTGGAACCCTGTGAACCCCTATATGACTTATGAGACCTTGCGGGTCCCACAGGTGGTCTCTGTTGCCTGTGGTCTCTATGCTAGCCCTGTTGCTTCCATCCTCGATTTTACCCTCCTTGTTCCCTCTACTGGGGTCTAGACCTCTATTGATTCTGTTGTTGCTGCTGCTGTGGAGGTCTAGAAGGTAATGACAGAAAACTAAATCCTCCTTTCTATGGTGGTAGTGGTGGTCTGCAATAACTCTGTTGGTATTGCTGCTGCCCACGATCCTAAAACTAGGGGCATGATCCCTACCCTCGTCCCTGTATCTCCTTAGCTATGTATGCCTTCTCGGCAGCTTCAATTAATGTCTGGGGGTCTGCCATGTGTACAGGCCCTGCTATGCTATGGTTCAATCCTCTGATGAACTTATGAACTAGGAGTTTCTCATCATGGAGATACTTCGCATATCAAGACAACTAAGTGAATCTACCCTCATACTGAGCAACAGTAAGTCCTCTCTGCTAAAGATCATGAAACTCATCTATACGATGATGTCTGTAGTGATCTGATAAATACCATGCATTGAAGCGCTTAATGAAGGTCTCCCAAGTGAGTGTGTCTAATGATAGATGATGCTTGCACTCCTCAGTGCGCCACCAAGTAGCTTGTATAGCTCGCAACAAGTGGACTGCCACATGTGCCTTCGTGTTGCCCTCATAAGGATGCAATGCAAAGCAACTGTCTAGACTAATGAGCCAAGCCTCAACTTTAGTTCCCTTTGTAGTCATGACAAAAGTAGGAGGATTCAACTTCAACACGTCCCTAATGGGGTCTCCTTAGTCTCTGTGCCCTCTAATAGGCTCATCTGCATAATAATCATATAGCCTACAAATGATCTGCTCCACTCACACTGTCTCCTCATGCCTATCATGATGTGGAGGGCTCCTGCTACAGGCCCTATAGGCTAATCCAACCTCCTCTACTATCGTATCTGGTATCTCCACAAATGGCTCCACACAGAATGCCTCTCGCAGCTTGACATGGGGTTCCACATGTGGCTCAGCTCATAGCTCAGCATGTGGCTCCTCATGTGGTTCCTCTCATGGATCAATGCGGGGCTCATCACATGGCACTGGTACAACTAGTGGTAGCCTCTCTAATATGGCATGTAATGTCTATAAAATTTGAGGTCCTATATCAAGTCCTGGTGGTGCCTACGGTACCAGTTGATCTAATAAGGCTGCTGGTCCCTGACACTCTATTGAGGAATCACTGTACACCTTGGCAGATGTAGTGTGACATGATTGTACTTGCCAAATACGTCAGGGAGGCATCTGTTGTGTGGTTACACAACACGCCCCATTTTGACTTGACAAAACAAGGACCCAATTTTTTTTGCTGCTTTAGCTTGTTGTTTTTCTGCTTTGGGCCGTCTGGTAAAATTAAGTCATGTATGTAACCCTATAGGAGGGTAGTTAGGTCACCATGATGAGGTTAGTTGTCAAAGTCACTATTTCATATCATTAGCCTCATAGTTGGAAAGTGTACGAAATTCCATGCAGGTTTGCCTTTTGGATCCCCCCTAAATTCTCTAAGGGGAGAAAGTTATGTTAAGTCAAAGTTTTAGTCAAACCTGATATTCCGTAGGAGGGGTCATATTTCAAACATTAGTCACATTATATAAGATCAGCCTAATATGAGTTTATCACCTGATAATCATTTGGTTTGCGAAGTCTAGACGTCAATTTTATGTAGTGGCTGTTATCTTCCCGTCAAACAACTTCACATATTTTGCGGGGGGTCATATTTTTAATATCCATCATCTTACAAATATCACCCTTGTCATAAAATATCATCCTACGTGAATATGACGATGACGTCATCTAAACCCAACAACAAAGAATATCACCCTGGTGATGAAGTCATCATTTCATTTTACCCCATGGAGGTATATATCCGATGCCCCACCATATCCAATAACATGACGATGACATCATTACAACACAATGCTAAAACAAGGTCACTGACATGGTGAGGTCATCCTGATCTTTCGAAGGGGGGTCATTTTATTTGCAGGGTCATATTTTCAACATCCCCTAATTTTAAATTCATGACCTGATTTACATGTGGTCAATGTTGACCACATCACTTGATTCTTTTGCATTAGTTCTGCCGCTTAAAGGCGGACGGTCATTTTATCCAGAGTGGGTCATATTTTCAATATCACTGATCTTTTGAAGATCACCCCCTATTTCTTGACATTAAATGGACATATATGCAGTAGATGGATTCCCGCC
The DNA here is from genome assembly GCA_027924645.1 of Cunninghamia lanceolata. NCBI lineage: Eukaryota > Viridiplantae > Streptophyta > Pinopsida > Cupressales > Cupressaceae > Cunninghamia > Cunninghamia lanceolata. Next base: position 7,354,781 of record BSBN01000739.1, read on the forward strand.
GACTACAAATACAATTCAAACACTTGGCATCATCTATGGATTCTCTACAGAGGATCAATGGATTTAATCGATTTAACACAGTTTTACAATAATTTTGCCCTACGGATGCATTTAAAGGTAACTTTCCAAGATTATTTTTATTTACCTTCAGAAAAAATGAGAAATTACAGAGTAGAGAAGTCAAAACCCCATATGAGCTACCTGTGAATGGACAAGATCTAGTGATGCATTAGATGAGAGATGAGGAACCTCGGAGGTCAAGAGTGCTCATTCCACATGACTTCATATGTTGTGTACTCATGTGCTTAAAAGGGAACATTTGATGCCCTGACTACAGTGGGTAAGGTTACCAGTGGTCTAGATGATGCCCAGATATGGGATCATTATCCTTAGATACAGAGAAATAATTACCTCCTAGATTACAAATTGGTGAATGATGCATTTTCTATGCATCTAGTCAGAACAATGGAGGAAGACAGAACCAAGAGACTGAGCATGGAGGCTCACGAAGTTGTTTACAGACATGGGGGCCTGGTTCATGTAGTATGCCACATTTTCATGTATTAGAATAGAGGGATTTGAAGATCAACCCCTTATGTTACCCAGGTACCCTACTGATGGGGTGGTCTTGATGAAATTTCTAAGACAAGTGTCTACCATAGTGGAGGCATATAAAGCACAAAAGAAGATACCTCTAGTACTATTTCTAGAATCTATGGGCTGGTATATGTGCTCAGATTCACAGAGCATAGAGAATGTTACAGGAGGTTTGAAACTGATGTATCTGCAACCATTTCCATTGGCTAGATCTTATGATCCCTATGGCAGGATGCAAAAAATAATGGGGAAGCCTATACATCAGAAGCATCTAGAGGATTTCTGGACAGATTGTGAGGATGAAGCTGAGGTAAGAAGAAGAAAATACCAAAGGCTCACCTTGAAACAGATAAGGACATATGAATGCATCCTAGTGCCAACACAACTGAAGAAAGATGATGGTAAAACCATGTCAAATGAATATGAAGGTCCAAGAAGGTCTAAAATAACACCATCTCAACCCCTAATCTAACACAACCAAAGGATATTTCCTTGGATTAGTTTATAGGTGGGGTGTTGCAATTAACCCAAGCTTGGGTAGATGAACAAATAAACAGAATGAAGAAAAGGGGTGTAGCCCTTACTATTGATCCTAAAAAGAAAAGGAAGGAGGTAACTGATGAGGAGTATGATGACTGCCTCAATGAGAAAAGAAAGTCCAATGGAGAGAGGCTACCTACGCAGAAACAGAGGAAAGGACCCCCCAGAGGAATGAAAATTGATGATGAGCCTAAGGGGGTGATAATTGACAAAATTGCCATATCATCTGCAGGTGTATCAACATCAAGATAGGCATCCTCCTCATCTGGACTGCCTCTAATAGACAAACCAAAAATAAAGAGGATCCTGAGGCCAGCTATTGAAACTACAGAAGTACAGTACCAGGGCCAAACCTCACAATAGGAGGTAGAAGAAGAAATCCCGTTTGAAGAAGAGCCAGTAGATAAAGAGCTTGCAGGTGATGACCCAATGATGGCCAGTAAGAAGAGGAGGGGCAGCACCCCAGATGTCTCCACCCAAGAAGGAAAGGACATCCATGTGGGGTGAGATCAGGACCGACCCTATAGTATTAAGAGGAGCTGGTGGTGAAGTATTCAGGAAGGAGATGCAACATGAGGTGCCCACTTCCCACCATAATCAAATTTAAGACTGAGAGAGTAGAAGAACAAACAAAAGAAGCTTCCAAAGGAGGTCATGGTGGTCTTTTCTCCTTGGAAGACACCGTGGAGCTATCAGATGGTGAAGTTGTGCAGAGTGTAGCTTCTCAGAGGATGGAAACCCTTGCTTCCAGTACCTACATGACTCCACATGGGACCCCATTAGCATAAACGGCGGTATTGGAAGGGTTGAAGCAAACAACTCAGGAAGAGAAGGAAAGTAGCCCAGAAAGGGCAGCCCACCAAATAGGGCTTGACAAATTGGTTGATTAGGTGATTACCCCTGCAATTATAGATTTGACATACAAGGAGGATGTGTGCCCCAAAGACAAAGTAGGTGCACCTAATGAAACAGAAAATATTGAAGTGGCCAAGCAAGATGAAGAAGAGAGCAATGCTTTGGATATGGGCCAGCAACAACATGAGATACCCGTTGAGCCAAAGATAGTGGAAGTCCAACAAAAGGGCGAGGGTGATAAAGATACATCGGGTGATGATGCCACCCGGACTCCAGGAGATATGGGAGAAAAGGATAAATCAAGTCATGAGGACCTTGAGACACAAGATGTTGGTGCATTAGGAGCAGAACAAGAGGTAGCCTAAGATTAGGGTGAAGCACAAGGCCCAAAAACACAAACATCCATAGATGTTAATATGCCTCAAGATGAGGAAAACACTAAGGTGGATGAGATTCCAAAGGAGGCAGTGTAGGATCATCATGTGGGCATTCCATAGGATCCTCCCCCACAAAAAGAAGTCCTTCAATAGGAAGAGATGCAACACGATCCCCCTCATGAGGAATTCCATGAGGAAGAAACTAGGAAGCTTCCTTCTCCACCCATAATAGAGACAGACACTAGAGCTCATGGCACACATGATGATGACAAAGGACAAGGATCTAGAAATGAAGTACCTCAGTGGTTGGAGAAAGAAATAGGTATGGAACAATGCTTTGAAATTCAAGAATTTGATGTTTCCATCTTGTTTGCAGAGACAATCATGAAGCCTAAGAGGAAGGCTAGATTGACATCGGCTATTAGAAGAGATCCTGCTACAGGTAGAAGGACAGCCCAAGTAGCACTTCCCACTATAGAGAAAGAGAAGGGCAAAATCACCCTTGAAGAGTTCCAAATCACAACTGTTGATTTGGGTTTTGCTAATGAGGACCAAGAGGGTCAGGAAGGGAAGGACATCATTGATTCTTTGACCCAAAGGGTAAGGAAGGAGAAAGGGAAAAATAAGCAGCATAAGGAGCACATTGCCCAGTTGCATGCATATATAAAGGGGTTGATTAACCCTAATAGTACACTAGTGGATCCGATAGTCCCATTGACTATCATATCCCAGGAGGAAGTTAACAAGTTGGACCTCATGAAACACGAGGCCATGATCATGGATAAGTGGATGTTGTTAGCCCTCACAGGACCTGAAGATGCATTGAGAGCCTCTTTACAGAGGTGGAATTCTTTAAGCAGTTTAAAGAGAAAAGTGGATAAAATGCAGAGTGAAACAAGAAGATGGTCATTCCAATTGGAAAAGGACCTAACTGCTTTAAGTGAGATGAAGAGGATTGATCCTCAAATTCTAATAAACAATCAAGTGTTGAACAATAATAATGCCCTGCTGATAGACATATGGTATGAGTATTTAGGTTCGAATGTGATATCCTGAAGAAATGTAGTGGCAAGCTTAGGGATATCAGTATAAAGCTGCACAACATGATGGCACATGAAGCAAAGATCCTTGAAGCATTAGAAGGAAAAGTAGAGGGAAAGATAGAAAATCAAGAGGTAGAATTTGCTATCAAAGCTCTACATGATAATTTCCAGCCAGTAGCTGATGACCCCCTCAACCACCTGACAGAAGAGGTGATGAATAAGATTATGAGGATCAAGGTCAAGGTGGAGAATTACAATGAGACACTGAACAGTAGAAAAGGTAAGCTGGATGCAATTAAAGATAAATTCTAGTCTCATAAGCACGCCATTACAAAAGCCAAAACCCAAGATGGCAGGGAGGTAGATAAAATTGTACAGGCCTATGAGAATATCAGGACAGCAATGAAGGTCCATATACAGGATGATGTTCATCAGGGTGATAGTGATACAAAAAGTAATGAAGATGATGATCATGATGAAGAAGAAAGAATAGGTTCATGATGATCAATAATTAGAAGAATTGATCAAACTTGCAAATACATCATTATTTTTGGAAATAGAGTAGAAATAACCTCTCTGTGGAGTAAATTTATAGGAAATAGAACAAAATTAATCATCAAGACAAATGTAAGACCCATTAAAATGGAAAACAACATATCACATCAACCTCTGAGTAATGTTAGAAGATCATGACCTGATCAACGGAAACTTGGAGTCATCAACCTACCTTAAGTTGATCGTACTTTACAAGATAATAAAGGTTTGATGTACAAATTTTTATGCATGTTGTTATGACTCATCATCATCATCAAAATAAATTGGCACTAGAAGGAGGGCTCTTTCATCAATAGATTTGTCTAATTTGATGATGCAGACAGAAAGATAACACTCATGCTGCTTTGTATTCCATGTCATATGCAAAGTCGTGCTATTTTAAGTTTGTGCATGCTTATCCTTTGTGAATTTCTCGAAATTAAGCATAAATATTGGAAGCTTTGTGGTCGATCACTGTGAATTTTCAAAGAAAGTATCATATCACCTTATATTTGTATCATTTATGCAAATATTGTGTAAATATCCAGTTAGTATTAGTTTTTGACCATAAATACAGCCTTTGCTAGGGAGTTTCAACCGATCTTTACGGTAAACAAGCCAAATTTCCTTCAAATTTAAGAAATCCTAGCTCTCAAGCCAAATACCAGGTCTAGATCCAGTGGACTCTTTGAAGAATTGCCTATCCAGGGATTTAGACCTAGAATAGTAGATATTCATCATTCTCCTAGTTCTAGTGCGTCAGGAGCTTCACCAAAACACACTCCTATAACTCCTATTAGGTTGCAAACACCTACAGGACCACCTGTTACACCTCAAGTCCAACCTCCACTAGTCACAATGTCGTTCTTTACTGTAGAGTCACCTCTGACTTTTAATACATATCATACTTTGCCTAAAAATCCTGACAAGATTTGTCCTATATATCATCCATATCAAAATGCTGATGATCACATTAGAACATTCAAGGAAGCTTGTTGCAGAGCTAGAATTGAACATCAGGATATGGTATGCAAGTTATTTCCATTTTCCTTGGGGGAAGAGGCCTATAACTAGTATATCAGTCTTGGTCAAGGTTTAGTCAGTTCATGGGCTACTTTGGAGAAAGCCTTTAAGGATAGGTTCAAAATACCTATAGATCCTTCAATGAATTATTATCTGTTTTCCACAATCAAGAGATTTGAAGGAGAGCCTATTGCTAATTTCAATGAAAGATTCCAAAAGATGCTCTCAAAGCTAGTTGCTCCCTATACTATAATAGATGAAGCTGCTAGGAGCATATACTATTAAGCCTTAGATCCTTTGACTTCTATGTTTATCAGGAGAGCACATCCTGGTGTCACAACCTTGACAGAAGCTTTTGAAAAAGTTGTCAAAGTCAGTCAGCAGTTGATCCCTGCTCCAACCCCTAATATTGCATTTCCAACACTCCCTTCTTATCCTACTTATCCTGCTCAACAATAGACTAATGGAACCATGATACCTCCAGCTATAATGCCAAGTCCTTTATAGATACCTCCACTTAGTATCATGCCACCTCCAAACAGAAATGGCCAAATGTTACAATATCTAGGACAAACACAGATACCCTAGGTTGTGGACTAGTCCAATAATAACAATAACAATGGATCTTCCTTCTTCAAACCTCCAACAGAGAATGTAGTAGCCAAAGTTCAGGAAGAGAAGGAAGAAATTAAAGAGATATCAGCACATTTGAGAAAACTCACCACTAAGATCACTCATTTGAGGAGTCAAAATTTCTATTCTCAACCAAATTAGAATAGAAGATATGCTAATGATAGACCTAATTATCCTGATAGGGGATACAATAACAACTACAATAACAACAATGGTAAGAATAATCCTACTAGATAGCCTAGAGTGTGGAACACCAGGCTAAACAATGGTTCTCTGCCATCACCCCTAGATAATCAGCCTCCTAGTGAACCTAAGTAGACCACTAGAGTGAACTTGTGAGAGGTATCCCTTACAAACTAGTGCAGGATACATAACACTAATGCTCATGTAGAAATGGATTGTCCTTAGTTCAGAATAGCTGCCAATATATTCCAAACTGAAGTGTCCAATACTTTAGGCAATCCACCTTGTGTTGAAGGAAATGAAATTGTCCCATGTGGATATTATTTTGCTTTAGTGCTAGAACGTTTCATCAACCATCCTCATTAGGATTACACCTTAGCATGTGAAGAGTCAACCATGGCTTTTGAGACTAATTATGTTTTTCCATTTGAAGATGAAAATGAGGCATCAATTGAACATGAAGAAGTACATGCTTATCAATAGCAATATCAGGGTAGGCATAACTACAATCTAAGGAATAATTCAAACAGACCTGCTGGTCCTTTGACTACATCCTTGCCTCCAAATAATTTCAACACTCCTCCTAATCCTAAGGCAAGCAATAACCCTGGATTTTCCAAAGTTAATGCTCTGTACTTAGCACCACAAAATACAGCACCAAAGGCTGGTAATCTGCCCCCTGAGTCTAATAAGTTAGTCACATATTTGGTAGATGAAATGAAAAAGATCAAAATTAGCCTGTCATTGTCAGAATTACTCAAAACCCCTACTATCAAAAAAGCTTTCATGAAATCCTTAGATGATTCTGCTCCAAAGGAAGATAATCATACCTCAGGTCAGACAGGGAATAAAGATCATGCTGCTAGGGATGTTAATGTTAAATACAAAGCCCCAGCCACTGTTCAGGCTGCAGAGACTTCACACATGACCCTTTACAAAGACAAGAGTGAGTCACCTCCTTTTCTCCTTACCATAAGGATGTTTAGTAAAAATTTGCATAACTGCTTAGTAGATTCAGGAGCATCTACCAATGTAATGCCCCTGTCCATATGCAATGCTTTAGGGTTGCATCCTGCTAAGTCACTGAAGAAGGTAACACAATTAGATAAAATAGAGGTGAGTGTAGTAGGAGAACTAACTCACATTCATATTGTAATGAAACAACTTGCACAATATCTGAATATAATAGTAAATATGCTGCAAATACTTGATAATAATATGCAACTTCGAGGGGGCAACCTCCTAATCCACTTCGAGGGGGATAGCTCCAATAGTCTTCAATAAGAACACATTACTCAATATGATATGAAATGAGACTCACTACCTCCTATATATACCTATCTATGCCTAGGATATCACCCAGGCTGACTTAGATAGACCTATAGAAGCCTTAGGCTGACCTAAACAACTAAATAACAATATAATAATGATAATATGACTTAATTAGGAGTTAAGATAGCCACAAGCTGACTATTCATAACCCTATGTACACCAATATTAAGGGCATAGCATGCCCCCCCTCTTCAAAGAAGCATTGTCCTCAATGCTAACCAAGTGAGGAGTTCATTTGCCTCCCATGTGGCCTCTTCAACTAGTAAATTCTTCCATTGGATGAGATACTGAGTGAGGGTTCTATTCCTTAGCTTCTTGGTGCGAGTTTGAAGAATGCCCTCTGGTTCCAAAATTATTCTTCCTTCTTCATCAAGTTCTGGTAGTACTGTTTGAGTAGGAATATTCTACCCAATTACCTTCTTCAAACAAGAAACATGAAAAACTAGATGTATCTTTGTTGTTGGTGGCAACTCTAGCTTGTAGGCAACACTACCAATCTTTTGTATGATTTGGTATGGCCCATAATATCTTGGAGACAACTTATTATTCTTTTTGTGTTGCTTCATTGAGATTTGTTTATAAGGCTGCAATCTCAAGAAGACCTAATCCCCAACTTCAAAATTTCTTTCACTACGATGTTGGTCCGCCTGTTGTTTCATTTGATTTTGTGCCATAGCTAAATTCTCCTTGAGTCCTAAAAGTACCTATTGTTGATGATGCAAGTGGTCCTCTACTGCCTGAACTCTTGGTGACACCTTTAATGATGATGTGATGGAAGGAGGATGATATCCATAAAGTGCCAAAAATGGAGACATTTTTGATGAGCTATGAAAAGAAGTGTTGTACCACCATTTTTCCAGTGGTAGCCAATCTACCCATTGAGATTGCTTTTCTAAAGTGAAACAACATAGATATCCTTCCAAACATTTATTAACAACCTCAGTTTGCCCATCTGATTGAGGATGGTATGAAGAACTATGAGCCAATTGAGTACCCAAACATGAGAATAAATCTTTCCAAAAGTGACTAGTAAAGATAGGATCACGATCACTGACAATAACATTAGGTGTACCATGTAGCTTTTGGATATTCTCCAAGAAAACTTTTGCCACTGCACTTGCTGTAAAAGGATGTGATAATGCAATGAAATGTGCATATTTAGTGAGGCAATCAACTACTACCATGATGACATTATGACCTTTAGATTTGGGAAGCCCTGTGATGAAGTCCATGGATACCTCTTTCCAATGCTGGCTAGGAATAGATAAGGGCTGCAAGAGACCTGGTGTCTTAATTGTCTCCCCCTTATTTCTTTGACAAACCAAACATTCAGCCACAAATTTTTGAACATCACCTTTTAACCCTTCCCAAAAAAAATATTGCTTGACCCTATGATATGTCTTCAAAAATCCTGAATGACCACCAACTGGGGACTCATGTAGCTCTATGAGAATCTTGTGTTTAAGAGTGGAATTCTTGCAGAGATACAAATGCTCTTTATACCAAAGAATATCTCCCTTCAAACAAAACTTATCTGAACTACTAGGATCACTTTTTAATTATTGGATGAGATTACTTGTTGCAACATCATTTTGCCATTCTGCTTTGGCTTCTTCCACCCAATTTGCTTGTAATATTGAAAGGGCACACAATAAGGCTTCATCTTTCTCATCCTTCCTAGAAAGTGCATCAGCCACAATATTTTCCTTCCCTTTCTTATATACAATCTCAAAGTCATATCCCAACATCTTAGTGACCCATTTTTGTTGCTCTTCAGAGGATAGTCTTTGTTCCAAAAAATATTTTAGGCTATCATGATCTGTCTTAACCTTGAAGTGTCGACCCATTAAATAAGGCCTCCATTGTTTAACTGCGTGAAGGATTGCTAGCATTTCCTTCTCATAAATAGGTTTGAGCTGATTTTTACCCTTTAATTGACGACTCTCAAAAGCAATTGGTCGACCTTCTTGCATGAGAACTACTCCTATCCCATTTCCAGAAGCATCACATTCCACAATGAATTCCTTGGTGAAGTCCAGAGTGGCAAGCACTGGAGTTGTACACATAGCCTCCTTCAATTGCTCAAATGCTACATTAGCAGACTCATTCCAATGAAAAGAATCCTTCTTCAAGAGAGTGGTGAGGGGTGCTGCTATATGACCATAATTCTTCACAAATCTTCTATAGTACCCTGTCAATCCCAAGAAACCCCTCAGTTTCTTAATGGTTTTTGGAATAGGCCATTCCATGATAGCCTTAATTTTGTTAGGGTCCACCTTTACTCCTTCATGTGAAACTATGTGTCCCAAATACTCCACCTCCTTAAGACCAAAAGCACACTTGGATGGCTTAGCATAGAGTTGATGATCTTTGAGTAATTCTAATGCTTGATCTACATGCTGCAAATGTTTTTCCCAAGTCTTGCTATAAATCAATATATCATCAAAGAACACTAACACAAACTTTCTCAAGAACTTCTTAAAAATGGAATTCATCAAACTTTGGAATGTAGATGGTGCATTGGTAAGGCCAAATGACATCACCAAAAATTCATAATGACCCTCATGAGTTCGGAATGCTATCTTACAAATATCTTCCTCCTTAATCCGGATTTGGTGATAACCAGATCTAAGATCTAACTTGGTAAAATACATAGCTCCATTCAATTCATCTAGCAAATCATCAATGACTGGAATAGGAAACTTATCTTTAATGGTGTACATGTTGAGCACTCTATAATCTGGACACATGCGCCAAGTTTCATCCTTCTTACGCACCATCACCACAGGTGAGGAGTAAGCACTTTGGCTATGCCTGATAATTCCTGCCTCTAGCATCTCCTAAACAATTTTTTCTATCTCACTTTTTTGTATGTGTGGGTACCTATAAGGCCTGATGTTTGGTGGTTGGCTCCCTGGAACTAGTTGTATGGCATGGTCATGATCCCTCTTAGGAGGAAGTCCTTTAGGCATATCTCTAAGAACCACTGAGTGACGATCAATTATTGCTTGTAAATCTGGATGAGTAGGAGCATTAGATTGAGAGACTTCTAATGAACATAGTTGGGCCACAAATCCATCTGCTCCTTTCTTAAGCAACTTTTACATTTAATGAGAGCTTACCATCTATGGGGATTTTGCCTTCAACCCCCTTAGCTCCACTACCTTTCCTTCTAATTGAAATCTCATGAATAGTTCTTGGAAGTTCATCTCAATTGTTCCCAATGTAGTAAGCCATTGTACTCCCAAAACAATATCTGCTGCACCCATGGATATTGCATACATTGGGGTATCAAGTTGATAATCTCCCATGGATAATTTAATGCTATGACACTTCCCCGAACAACTAACTATACCCCCATCTGCAATCAAAACCTGAAACTCTGGGGCTGGATATATAAAACAATTTAGACGAGTTGCCAACTTTATGTTGATGAAATTATGAGTACTACCTGAGTCGATCAACATTGTTACTTTCTGCTTCTTTAAGAAACCCACTACCTTGAGAGTTTGTGGTGCACTGAAACCTGAGAGTGCATGAAAAGAAATGATTGGCTGAGAATCATGTGATTCCTCACTTGACTCCCTATCCTCCTCTAATATGGATTCCTCCTCTTCTTCCTCACTTGGACCTTCAATATAGAATAATTTCTTTTCACTACATTTATGTCCTCGACTGTATTTGCTATCACAATTGAAACACAACCCTTTTGCTCTTTTCTCCTCAATTTGCTATGGAGTCAACCTAGTAGGTTGAGGAAGAGAAGGTGTTGAATATCCTTTCTCTCTTGTCATATTATCCCCTTGCTTTCTAGGAATCAAATATTTCTCCTCTACCCTGCGTGCCAAGATAAAAGACTCATTTACTGAGCTAGGACTAAACATACGTACCTCATGTTGAATGTAATCCTTGAGACCACCCAAGAATAAATCATTCAAGTTCTCCTCTGTAATTGTATCCACTCTTAATGATAGATTTTGGAATTTTTGAATATAATCCTTCATTGATCCTGTTTGTTGAAGTTTAGCAAGCTGGCTGAAGAAGTTGTCTGTTACACTATTGCTATATTGTGCTTGGAGTTCTTCTGTAAAAATTGACCATGAGATGGTGAGACCCTTTTTTCTCTGATGAGTACAAAGCCAATGATACCAAATGAATTGATCTGGTTCTAGATATAGGGAAGCCATCGTGACCTTTTGTCCATATGGGATTTGATGTACTTCAAAAAAATTCTCCATTTGGTTAATCCATGTTAGAGGATCCTTACCATCAAACTTGCGCATATCCACCTTAGGAAAGAAATTCCTAGATCCCATAGGAGTATTAAAATTTGTGTCATTATTAGCTGACTTGAAGGTTTCACCTTGGTTGCTTGAGAACTCCTTTCTTGGTTCATTCATATAGGCGCTGAACATGCTTCGTAGATCTGATATATCTCCTCTTAGGTCACACATATCCCTCTTAATTGAGGAAACCTCTTCTTTGACCTTACTTATTTCCTCTTTGGGATCACTATCCTCTATTATTTCCTCATCCTTATTAGAGGATTTCCCCAGTGTGGTAGCATTCTTTTTGCCTCTTGTTGCAGGCCCCGTCATGATGGAAACCAATATTTTTGAAATAAATCACACAAATGAAATGTAAATTTTCTGAAATTTTTATTGTAACTTACTAAGGCCAAGATACCACTTACCCAGAAAAAAATGCAAAAACTTAGCAAATTTGCTGCCTTGAGAGCGAATTTGTTGGAAACCCTAATTTTGCAATAACTCGCTTATTTTTGCTTCAATTCCTCTAAAATCGGGACTGTATCTTCTTTAATATGGTCTTCAAAACCCCTTTAAAAATCTTTAAAAAATTTAGTAAAATCTGAAAGTTATGCTCTTCCCAAAATCGCATCCAATGTTGAGAAAAAATCTTGCCTCTACGGTGCCAAGATCATGCTCTGATACCACTTGTAATGAAACAACTTGCACAATATCTGAATATAATAGTAAATATGCTGCAAATACTTGATAATAATATGCCACTTTGAGGGGGCAACCTCCTAATCCACTTCAAGGGGGATACCTCCAATAGCCTTCAATAAGAACACAATACTCAATATGATATGAAATGAGACTCACTACCTCCTATATATACCTATTTATGCCTAGGATATCACCCAGGCCGACTTAGATAGACCTATAGAAGCCTTAGGCCGACCTAAACAACTAAATAACAATATAATAATGATAATATGACTTAATTAGGAGTTAAGATAGCCACAAGATGACTATTCATAACCCTATGTACACCAATATTAAGGGCGTAGCACATATGGAGTTAGAATCAGATCCAAGAATCCAATACTACATTGATATTTAAGTAGTTGATATACCTGATACCTATGGGATGCTACTCAGTAGAGATTGGTCAAAAACACTTAATGGATACATGTCCACTGATTTTAGTCATATGTGGTTTCCCTGGAAAGGAATACCAAATCAAATAAGGATAGATGGTGAGCCTCGCATGAAGCACATGATCACTGAATATAATAAAACTAATGAGATCATGTATGTGGATGTAGAACTCAGAGTTTACTCTATTAGGCCTCAGACGGTCAAGATAGAGGAGATCCTCATGTATGGTGTTCATGTTCATGATGATTTTTAGGATGATAAAATAATTTTAGAATCTAATTGTAACCCTAAAAAATGAGATAGAGGTAGATCATTTCAAGAATTTTGAGATGCACTTGTCTAAAGAAGTGCAACATTGTCAATTGTTAAAAATGTCTGTTCATGAAGTTCTGATTGAAGGATGGTGCAAGTTACATGATGCGGCGCACTCTGAAAAGACTTGTGATGCTTTCTTAGACACGATGGAATTGGAACAAGCATGCACTGAGGCAATGTCACCATCATCCACGGTAAGTTCCGCAGATAGTGATAGTGACACTGATTTTTGTTTGTCATCTATAGGAATAGGAGAAGGCACATATCATGATGAAGATCTTATTCAGATAGAAGAGATTCTAGTATGTAGCAAGAAGAATGCTAAGAGTAACACAAAAATCACCCCAAGAAGTGATTGTTTGGTAGAGTCAGATTATGAACTTTCTGATGAAGATAGGGGCAGTAATTTGTCCAAGTTTGAAGAATTTTTATCAAAGCAAATTCAAGAGATGATATAGCAGCAAAGTTCTCCACAGGATGCCCTGATTGAGGGATGGTGCAGGTTACATGAAGCACCACATTTAGAAACTACTTGTTCACTATGTTTGCATATTTTGAAGAGGCAGATGTTTCCTAGTCCAGAGGATCCTTCTTCTGGTAGTAAAAGAAAAGAAGAGATATCAGCTCCAGCTCAGCCAGATAAGGTGAAATTTTAGAAAATTGAAACACCAAAATTGAAGTGGATATCAAATGGTGCAGCTGCTAGAGATAAAAAGAAAAGAGAAGGCCCAGATAAGCCTTTAACTGAAGATAAGCCATGGATCCTCAGGTTTGATGGATCCAAATCAAAACAAGGGGCTGGAGTAGGAATATATCTTATTGACCCATCTGGTAAATCCTACTTAGCAGCATACAGATTGCAATTCCCATGCACAAATAATGTGACAGAGTATGAAGCCCTAATTCATGGGATATTGTTTGCACTCAGAAATAAAGTGAAGATTCTGCATGTCTTTGGAGACTCAGAATTAGTTGTAAGACAAGTAAGAGGCATATATTCTTGTAATTACAAGAAGCTGTCTAATTACAGACATAGGGTATAGGACTTGATAGAAGATTTTGATGCATTCAACATCACCCATGTACCTAGAGAACAAAATCACAGGGCAAATGCCTTGGCCCAGGCTGCAAGTACTTTGGAACCACTGTCCATATCTGGTTTGAAGAGGTTTTCAGTTGAATTAGTATCAGTACCATCTGTGCCAGATAACATAGTTAACCTTCAAGTATTTGATGATGATCAACATATTTTAGACTTCATATCCAATAGGGATGTCTTTGATGCACATATCATAGATGAAAGAAATGTAGAAGATCATGTCTGGGAAGAAGAAGAAATCCTAGAGTTGCTTAGTAACAAGATTCCTAAGGGAATGATAGAGCTAGAAAGAGCATTTGACTTAGACAACATGCTGAAACAAAAGGATCTCCCTAAAGCAGATGGAGGAGAGTATTCACAGGTTAACATTCGACACAATGATGAAAAAAGGAATGTCCTGATTGGAAAATAGTGTACAGAAGAAGAGTTAGAAGGAATAGCTCAAGCTCTCAAAGATTATATTCATGTCATTGCCTGGACATATGATGAGTTGAAAACTTATGATACATCAGTCATTACTCATATTATACCTTTGAATCTAGATGTCAAGCCTTTCAGACAGAAACAGAGACCTGTTAATGCATTATTAGAGCCCATCAATTTTGAAGAAGTCAAGAAACTACTTAACGCGAGGATCATATTTCCTATAAGAGATTCTACATGGGTGACTAATTTGGTCCTAGTAAGAAAGAAGAATGGTGACATCAAATTGTGTGGAGACTTTAGAAATTTAAATAGAGCTTCTGAAAAGGATAATTATCCTTTGCCTTCTCTGGATGAGGTCTTGCAGATTGTAAATGGTGCAAAGATGATGTCATTTTTAGATGGTTTTTCAGGTTACAACCAGGTGATGGTAGACAAGATAGATAGATTGAAGACTGCATTCACCACAAAGTGGGGAATATTCGCCTACAGGTGCATGCCTTTTGGATTGATAAATGCTAGAGCCACATTTCAACGAGTGATAGATATAGCCTTTAGAGGCCTAATTGGTAAGTGTATAGTCATATACATGGATGACTTGATAGTTTTCTCTAAAGATAGAGGATATCATATAGAAGACCTAAGGAAGGTACTAAAGAAATGTGAACATTATGGAATATCCCTAAACCCTAAGAAATGTATATTTGGGGTAACCACAAGGAAGTTATTAGGTCACCTGATAACAGAGAATGGGATTATCATAGACCCTGAGAGAGTAGAATCAATCATGAAGATACAACTTCCTAGAAGTAAGAAGGAACTCAAATCTTACTTTGGTAAGATTAATTTTGTTAGAAATTTTATTACTAGTTTTGTAGAAATTGTCAGGCCATTGAATGCCATGCTCAAGAAGGATGCCAAAATTGAGTGGACACCTGAAGCTAAAGCAACTTTTGAAGATATCAAGAAAGCCATATCTAATGCTCTAGTCCTAATCAGTCTAGATTACACCAAGGATTTTTACATTTACTCATTTGCTTCAGAGCATACATCTGCAGCAGTATTAACACAGAGAAATGAGGCTAAAGAAGAAAAGCCTATAGCCTTCATGAGTTCTCCTTTTAGAGATGCAAAACTCAGATACATGGATGTTGAAAGACAAGCACTTGCTCTGGTTCGAGCAGTCAAGAAGTTCAGACATTACATCTTGAGAAGTAAAGTGATAGTTGTAGACCAGATGCAACACTAAAGATGCTTTTAATGCAAAGTGAACCAGGGGAGAAAAGAGCCAAATGGATTACTATCCTCCAAGAGTATGATATGGACATAACACCCATGAAATTAGTAAGAGGACAAGCATTAAGTCAGATGATATCAGAAATTGATCCTAACATCATGAGCCAGTAGTATGTCATAAATACAAGGGAAGATGGAAACTGGTATTCAGACATCAGGCACATCTTGATTACTGGAAGATGTCCATCAAGATTGTAGGCCTCATAGAGGAGATCCTTAAAGATAAGATCACAAAAATATATGATAAAAGGAGGAGTCCTTTTCAAGAAGAACTATGAGTGAATATACCTAAGATGCCTGGAAAGGTAGGAAGCAGATAAGGTGCTAGCAGAATTACATAACAAGTTTGGAACTACACATGGATCATCCTTAGCTACCACTCATGCTATCCTCAGGGCAAGGTATTACTGGCCCAATATCTTTAAAGATACTGTTGAACATATCAAATGTTATCATATGTGTTAGGTTGCTGCAAATAGAGAAAGATATGTTGCTTAGCCTTTGCAGCCAGTGATGGAGATGCGCCCATTTGCTCAATGGGGAATGGATTTCATAGGACCTATCAATCCTCCATCATCTTCAGGCCACAAGTATGTGTTGACTGTTACTGATTATTGTACCAGGTGGACTGAAGCTGTCAGCAGTAAGACATGCAATGCTGAAGATGTAATCAAGTTTTTGGAAAGCAACATAGTAACCAGGTATGGGGTTCCTTATGCCTTGGTATGTGATAATGGGTTTGCCTTTGCTTCAATAAGGTTATCAAGTTGGGCTTTTGACCAATTCTCTTCAAATTACTATCCCCAAGGGAATGGATTAGCAGAATCCACAAACAAGAATTTATTGAACATCATAAAGAAATTGATAGAAAAGTACCCAAGGGAACGGAATACCCTATTGAAGTATGCCTTGTGGGTAGATAGAATTAGGATGAAGGCTGCATTAGGAAATTCTCCTTTTCACCTAGTATATGGGGTGGATCCCATCCTCCCTATTAACTTAAAGATCCCCACACTGCAATTTGTACAAGAATATCTAGGCATAGATAACAAACAAGAAGTTAGGTTGCTTTAGTTGATGCACCTAGAAGAAAAAAGGAATAAGGCAATTGACCAATTTGCTAAACATCAAGCTGTTGTCAAGCGTTGGTTTGATAAAAGAGCTAGAGTTAAGGCCTTTAGAATCTCAGATTTGGTCCTTATGTGGGACAAAGTACACGAAAGGAAAGGAGATCATGGTAAATTTGATAAGCTTTGGATAGGCCCCTTTCAAGTTTCATAAATTTTAGGAGACAACACCTATAGTCTTAAGACCTTGACCGGTGAGGATGTTCCATTACCAGTTAATGGACAATTTCTCAAACATTATTTTCAAGCCTGAAACAATGTTATGCAAGTCATGTGTATCATAGTGTGCATATTTGTATAGTTATTTGTACAATTTTGTGTTATTTTTGTTTGTTTGCTTGTTGAGTTCTATTTTGGTTAGTCAAGATAATGCAACTCATCACCCTAAGAAAATAACCACATTGTTAAGATTCAAGTGATGAGAACAAATTCATATATAGGTTATGACTCATTTTGGGAAGTGTTGATGATCAGGTCTGTGATATTTTTTCATCAGGGTGCCTTTTCTTGACCAAAGTGATTCTTCCACAATGACTCACCTAACAGCCTTGGGTTTGCGAAACACATAAGTATAGGTGTTAAGTGAAAAATCTAAAGGGAGTCCCTTGCTAACAATGCAATCTCCAACCTAAATTAGCAAGTGAACATGCCTTGCACATTAAGCTTACATGATGATATCATATGAATATAAAGTTAAACCTTGAAAATCTAAAAAGAAATAAAAATTAGGCCATCTAAGTAACTCTATCAGGGCTATAGACACTGCTGGCAGTGGGGCTCTACTTAGGGGGATTGTATAGATAACCTTGCTGGGGCTATGGACGTCTGCTGGTAGCAAGGCTTTATCCAGGTTGGCTATGAGAGATACTCCCAAACTATGTAGCTTAGCATCAGTTACTCATGTTTTCAACTTACTTTCAAGATGAGGATAATTAATCATTTGCACACACCTGATCCTTTGTTAGTATTGTTGCCATGATGAAAACCTTATCATTCAAAAAGATTATAATACTTATGCTTAGAAGGAGTTAAAATACTATGTTAGAATGTGATCACATCACTTGAATCATTAGAATTTAGTTATGTTCTTTGGTGGCAATTTGTTGTGTGGGTACACAACATGCCCCATTTTGACTTGAGAAAATAGGGACCCAACATTTTTTTGCTGCTTTGGCTTGTTGTTTTTCTGCTTTGGGCAATTTGGTAAAATTAAGTCATGCAGGTAACCCTGTAGGAGGGTAGTTAGGTCACCATGATGAGGTTAGTTGTCAAAGTCACTATTTCATATCATTAGCCTCATAGTTAGAAAGTGTATGAAATTCCATGCAGGTTTGCCTTTTGGATCCCCCCTAAATTCTCTAAGGGGATAAAGTTATGTTAAGTCAAAGTTTTGGTCAAACCTTATATTTTGTAGGGGGGTCATATTTCAAACATCAGTCACATTATATAAGATCACCCTGATATGAGTTTATCACCCAATAATCATTTGGTCCATGAAGTCTGGACGTCAATTTTATGTAGTGGTTGTTATCTTCCCGTCAAACAACTTCACATATTTTGTAGGGGGTCATATTTTTAATATCCGTCATCTTACAAATATCACCCTCATCATAAAATATCACCCTACACGAATATGATGATGACATCACTTAAACCTAATGACAAATAATATCACCTTGGTGATGAATTCATCTTTTCATTTTACCCCACGGAGGTATATATCTGATGCCCCACCATATTTAATAACATGACGATGATGTCATTACAAAACAATACTAAAACAAGGTCGCTGACATGGTGACATCATCCTGATCTTTCGAAGGGGGGTCATTTTATTTGCGAGGTCATATTTTCAACGTCCACTAATTTTAAATTCATGACCTGATTTACATGTGGTCAACGTTGACCACATCACCTGATTCTTTTGCATTAGTTTTACCGCTTAAAGGTGGAAGGTCATTTTATCTAGAGGGGGTCATATTTTCAATATCACCTGATCTTTTAAAGATCACCCCCTGTTTCCTGACATTAAATGGACATAAATGCAGTAGATGGATTCCCGCTGACTACGAATACAATTCAAACACTTGGCATCACCTATGGATTCTCTGCAGAGGATCAACGGATTTAATTGATTTAACATAGTTTTACCCTAATTTTGTCCTATGGATGTGTTCAAAGGTAACTTTCCAAGGTTATTTTCATTTACCTTGAGAAAAAATGAGAAATTATAGAGCATAGAAGTCAAACCCCCATACGAGCTACCTGTGAACAGACGAGATCTTCTAGCGTAATGGAACGGGTGATCATCAGCATTTGCAGCCCTTTTCCATAATCACCCATCTAACCCAAGAGAAAAGTGTTATCAGGTAAGTAATTGAAAACCCTCATGTTGTCGTTATCTACATGTTTAGGTAGTATGTTCCTTCTTATGGTTTGAATCTATAAATGTGCATATCATGATGAAGTAAAGAGTAATGAGTAGGATATGCATGATGCCGTAGAGATATATAATGTTGTATAAATACATATGGATATTGTGAAGTGAGATAGATCATGTTTATTGTAGAAGTCCATTGCCGACCTTAGACAGAACGGGTCTGATGCAGAATTTGTTAAGCCCAAGTTTGTTTAGCCTGAGGGTGTACAATTCAAGTATGGCATCATTGGTGACACTCACCAGGGAGATACAGATTTAGTAGTATGGTCATCCAAAATAGATTATGATAAGGACAATACCCTTATGGATGCAATATATGTATTAGGAATGTGGCATGCCACTAGATTCCCATATGTCATGGACACCCTAGAGCTGGTAGTAGAATGTACCAGTAACTATAACCCTCAGACAAGGCGGGCGGAGAAGTATGGGAGAGTTTATGCAGACTTTTCAATTAAGGGCATCACATCTACTTTCAATCTGCTAGTTGGAAAGAGGATGGTCACTATAGATCTACATAAACTGGAGATAGAGTATAATAACAATAATAAAAATGCAAGAAAGAGGATGTACCAGTGGAGGTCTAAGAGCAGCACCTACACTGCCTCGGCTAAGTTACCTGTACACCTGTATAAATTTAATTTTGATGATGAGTACTAGTACATGATTGCCCTGCTCAATAGGATGACAGGTCAGCCTCATGCTAGAAAATTTAAGAACTAGATTTTTGGAATCATCCAGATGGTCCTATATATAGATAACAAGCCACTATGGACCAAGGTCATTAGTGATGCATTAGATGAGGAGATGAGGAACCTGGGAGGTCAGGAGTGCTCATTCCACATGACCTCATATGTTGTGTACTCATGTGCTTACAAGGGAACATTTGATGCCTTGACTATAGTGGGTAAGGTTAGCAGTGGTGTAGATGATGCCCACATATGGGATCATTATCCTTAGATATAGAGAAAGAATTACCTCCTAGATTACAAATTGGTGAATGATGTATTTTCTATGCATCTAGTAAGAACAATGGTGGAAGACAGAACCAAGAGACTGAGAATGGAGGCTCAGGAAGTTGTTTACAGACATGGGGGCCTAGTTCATCAAGTATGCCACATTTTCATATACAACCCCTTATGTTACCTAGGTACCCTACTGATGGGGTGGTCCTGATGGAACTTCTAAGACAAGTGTCTACCATAGTGGAGGCATATAAAGCACAAAAGAAGATACCTCTAGTACTATTTCCAATATCTATGGGCTGGTATATGTGCTTAGATTCACAGAGCATAGAGCATGTTATGGGAGGTCTAAAACTAATGTATCTATAGCCATTTCCATTGGCTAGATCTTATGATCCCTATGGCAGGATGCAGAAAATAATGGGGAAGCCTATACATCAGAAGCATCAGGAGGATTTATGGATAGATTGTGAGGATGATGCTGAGGTAAGAAGAAGAAAATACCAAAGGCTCACCTTGAACCAGATAAGGACATATGACTATATCCCAGTGCCATCACAACTAAAGAAAGATGATGGTAAAACCATGTCAAATGAATATGAAGACAAGAAGGTCTACAATGATGCCATCTCAGTCCCTGATCTAACATAGCCAAAGGATATTTCCTTGGATCAATTTACAAGTGGGGTGCTGTAATTAACCCAAGCTTGGGTAGATGAACAAATAAATAGAATGAAGAAAAGGGGTGTAGCCCTTACTGTTGATCCTAAAAAGAAAAGGTAGGAGCTAATTGATGAGGAGTATGATGACTGCCTCAATGAGAAAAGGAAGTCCAATGCAGAGAGGCTACCTACGTAGAAACAGAGGAAAGGACCCCCTAGAGGAAAGAAAACTAATGATGAGCCTAAGGGGGTGATAATTGACAGAATTGCCATACCAGCTGTAGGTACATCAACATTAGGATAGGCATCTGCCTCATCTGCACTGCCTCTGATGGACAAACCAAAAATAAAGAGGATCCTAAGGCCAGCTATTGAAACTGCAGAAGTACAGGACCAGGGCCAAACTTTAGAACAGGAGGTAGAAGAAAATATCCCATTTGAAGAAGAGCTAGTAGATAAAGAGTCTACAGATGATGACCCAATGATGTCCAGTAAGAAGAGGAGGGTAGTACCCCTGATGTCTCCACCCAAGAAGCAAAGGACATCCATGCAGGGTGAGATTAGGACCAACCCTATAGTATTAAGAGGAGCTGGTGGCGAAGTATTCATGAAGGAGATGCAACATGAGGTGCCACTTCCCACAATAATCAAATTTAAGACTGAGAGAGTGGAAGAACAGACAAAAGAAGCTTCCAAAGTAGGTCATGGTGGTCCTTTCTCCTTGGAAGACACTGTGGACCTATCAGATGATGAAGTTGTGCAGAGTGTAGCTTCTCAAAGGATGGAAACCCTTACCTCCAGTACCTACATGACTCCACATGGGACCCCATTAGCATAGACATCGGTATTGGAAGGGTTGAATCAAACGGCTTAGGAAGAGAAAGAAAGTAGCCCAGAAAGGGCAGCCAAATAAATAAGGATTGACAAATTGGTCGATCAGGTGACTAGCCCTACAATTATAGATTTGACATACAGGGAGGATGTGAGCCCCAAAGACAAAGAAGGTGCACCTGATGCAACAAAAAATATTGAAGTGCCCAAGTAGGCTAAAGAAGAGAGCAATGCTCCAGATATGGGCTAGCAATAGCATGAGATACCCGCTAAGCCAAAGATAGTGGAATTCCAACAAAAGGGTGAGGGTGATAAAGATACATCAGGTGATGATGCCACTTGGACTCTAGGAGATATGGGAGAAAAGGATAAATTAGTTCATGAGGACCTCAAGACACAAGATGTTGCTGCATCAGGAGAAGAATAAGAGGTAGCCCAAGATTAGGGTGATGCACAAGGCCCAAACACACAAACATCTGTGTATGAGAAAAAATCGATTAAATCTAAACTAATAAAACCAAAAACTAATCACATAAAGCGAACCAATCTAAGTAAAAGCCATTATCATAAAATCAAAGACAAATGAAAGCTATTACCAAAATTTGTGTTGTTCCCTTTTGGAGAAGTGTGGATTGCTCAATCAAGTTGTGAAACCATAGCTGCAACAAGCAAGTAGTGTGCTCAATGTGCTCAAAGATCAATGTTAAAAGATCGTAAGGTTGCTCAATCGACGTGTTTGGGTATGCTCAAAGCTCTGTTAAGTATGCCTGAGAATATGATCGAAGAGAGAGGGGTAATGAAGGAGATGAGGGGGGTTTATATAGATTTCAACGAAGATCGATCAATGGTTCAGATAATTCAGAAGAATCAATGGAGGAGAATAGTTGAGGAATGTGCAACGAATGAGAAGAAGCCAAGTGTCTTGCTTTCTTTTGCATGAGAGGAGTTATCAAGAATAGAAGAATGAGTTTAAAGCAATTAACAGAATGTAATGATCAGTTAAGTGATTTAAAACAAGAAGAAGAGATTTGCATGAGAATAAAAAGATATTTTGCTTTATTAAATATAGAAAGCTCGAGTTATATTAGAGATAACTCAAATTTAGAAGAAAAAGCAATTTAAGTAAATAATTGATTTATTTAAATTTAGAGAAGATATTTTGGAAGAAACAATTACATAATTGGAATTATTTAATTTAGAAGATTTGAAAGCAAATTAAATAAATAAATTTATTTAATTGTTGTGCATGATTTTGAAAGAACAGAAGATTATAAATAAAATATTTGATTTTATTTATTTTTAGAGGATTGATATAATTTAAATAAATTTGCATGATTTATTTAAATTTAGAAGAACAATTGATTTAATTAAATAATGTAAATTATTTAATTGTAGATAAGAGGGAATTGTGATGAATTAATTAAATAATGGGATATATTTAATTAATGTGGATTTGAAATTTGGAAAGAGGATAATTAAATAATTAAAATTATTTAATTGTGGAAGAATAACAGAGGAATTTAATTTAATTAATTAAATAAAGAGAATTTATTTAATTAATGTCGAAAGTATGTGATTTAGAAGAATTTGGTGAAATTAATTAAATAATTAGATTATTTAATTAACGTTGAAATGCAGGTGATTAGACAGATTATGAAATGCAAGTGATTTGATGACACGGTCATTTTAGAGTGTCTACATTTTGCCCCTCTTTGATGCAATGCAGCTTGTAGCGTTGCGTCAAAGAAAATAATTGTTGAAGAGGTGATACAATTTATTGTTGCCCTAGTGTAGGTAGTTGCCCCAGTGTATGCCCCCTCGAGCGGGAAGACAGGGAAGCGACAGAGGAACGGTGTTGACGCTTGACTAGAAAAGTGCGCGACCAGGTAGGAGGAAAAGCAGAAAGGGGTGGGAAGAAAAACTAAGGGTGGGACACTATAAATAGGTCCCATGGGGACCACAATCCTCATTTGCACCCTAGGAGATTCTAAATTTAGAGAGGAGAGCTTCCAAACTAGGTTGAGAGAGTTAAGTAGACAGTCAGGAGAGATGCCGATTCCAGTGCACAGACATCAGGCGGAGCTGCTGCGGACCTATAGGAGGCCAACAGGAGCTCCGGCAGTGGTAAGTGGTCAAAAACCCCTTTGTAATGTTGTGTTTTAGGGTGGTTTAGGGCTAGGTTTAGGTAGGGTTACCATGTCAGCCAAAAGTGCTTTAGGGAGTCGCAGTGCGCATGGTAGTCGGTTTAGGTGCTTTTGGCGCGCTACAACACTTATGGTAGGAAGATGTAGCGCGGTTGGTAAAATCAAGGCACGTTTGGTGTTCAGATTAGCACCACAGCGCGGTTGGCAAAATGCCGCAGCGCTTGTGGCTAGGTAGTGTAGTGCGGTGGGTAGGGAAACTTAGCGCGATTGGTGAAGAAGTGGAAAAATCGCGTCGCTTCTGGGAGTGCAGAATGGCGTGGTTGGTAGATGGGTGCAGCACTTGTGGAAAACAAGGTGCATTTGGTAGAAAAAGCACAGCACGTCTGGATAGACAACGTGGCGCGCTTGGCAGGGAGGTACAACGCATTTGTACATAACAAAGTGCTTTTGGTTAAGTAGAAGAAAATTAGAGGTCAAGAAAAAGGATGCCTATCCTAGGTGACAAGAGGGGAAAGGGATGGTTGGGGGTTGCATAGCATAGCCCATGGGTAGATAGGATTTTGAGGGATTGGTTACAGAAGAACTGACAAGTGAGTTGTTATGGATGCAGAGGATTTTGCCACCACTGATGTCGCGAGAGCGACACCACGCAATCACACACGAGGTAGTACAATTGACATGGGAGGAGGACACATTCCTGGAGCACTCAGGACTATGGCATGTGGCCCACTTGACACACATTAGGGTGAATCTTGCCCTAGTCACAGCAGTTGTGGAGAGATATCACAGCGAGACCTCGTCATTCCACTTTCTGACAGGGGAGGCGACAGTGACGTTGGAGGACGTGTACCGGATCCTGCAGATTTGGATCGATGGAGAGATAGTGGACTTTGACCCAGCACGGGGCGAGGCAGGCTTGGTGGAGGTCTTTTGCATAGATGACCTTTGGATAGATGACGGGGAGATTCGATGGGCAGACGTCCTGAGACTCTGCGACAGGATCAGATGGATAGTGGCATCATTGATTGGTGGTTTCCTATGTCCAGACAGGAGATCCAAGGGATTATCATTTGGCTGGGGTACAGTGCTATCAGGGATGTTCACCCATGGCAGACAGTATGCATGGGGCCCCTGTGTACTAGGATAGTTGTATCATGACATGCACCATTGCGTGTACAGGAGAGGCCGGAGCCTCTCAGCAGGGGTCACCTTATTACAGGTATGGGCGTGGGAGCATATTCCAGTGATCCGATTCCAGTGATCCAACCCATGGCACAGCGCCATCGAGACAGAGGCGAACCCTATGTGTTCTTATATGATGGGGTGATCACACACTGGAGGATGGGGTCGGTTAGCCATTGGAGGCGGCAGATTGATGAGATGGACCTGTTTGTGTGGAGGCCTTGGTTACTATGTGAGGAGTGGGATGATGAGCATGAGCAGCTCATGTATTGCAGACAGGCTCGTTATCTGTTTGGGAGACAGATAGATATGATAGAGAGGTACCTACCAGAGTGGGTACTTAGGTAGTTTGGATTGCTGCAGGGACTACCTTGTTGATAACTGAGAGGGGGGGTGAATCAGTTATCCTAATTATTTCTTCTTTTGAACTTTCTTATTAATCAAAGCAGCATTGAATCAAACAAACAAACATTACCATGAAATGAGAAACACATGACATAGTATTTTTGACATGGAAACCTGGTTAAGGGAGAAAACCATAGGGTGATTAACCCAAAGATTATTCTTTGTTAGAAGAATAAGGAAATACAAAATGGCACTTGCCAATTAGGGCTCACTGCCCGAGCACACTGCTCACAAAGAGGCCCACTGCCTACAAGGAGACACACTCTCTACAAAGTGATAAGAATCACAGTCTTGAACTGATTGGAAGCATCTACATATGTTGGAGTTCAGTTCCGGTTTAGGCTCAGTACACTGATCTGCTGCACTTCATCTTTCCTCTGTTCTTTATTCTGCTATCCTTTCACATACCGGATCTTTCTTACTACTTCTGCTCTGTTCTGCACTTATTCGCATACACCATCACACAATCACACATTTCACAACTAAATCCATCCTCTATATATATCCGTACAAGTAATTTCATCACCTTTCTAGTCAGCATCCGGAACAGTCTAGTTTCTTACAAACTCTGTTCTGTCAGCTGAATCCTTGCTCACCAAGCAATGCGGATCAAGCATATACTTGTAGATATCATTAATCATGTCGGCCAAACATGATTCATGCCTTCACAACCTTTACCATCAACAGTAACACATCCAGAAAATAGTCTGATACTCTGTCAGTCAGTTCTTCCTCTGTTCTCACTGTCTCTCAGGAATCTAGTACTCAACTATTCATATCTTTTTCTTTGTTCATCACCGGAGGCTAAATCCTTGGAATATACTACTCAAGGTAGTCCTCTTGACTTCCCCAAATCCGCACTACACCAAGACACTTCCTCTGAGAGATCCGGACCAATCTGTCGGACCTTGCCATATGCTCTGTTCTTGTTCACCGGACCACAACAATCTTCATTCTGACTTCCGGTAGAGACACACCATGACTTGCGGATATGTGGGATGACCTTTGTTGCCATCAATGACAACAACCATGAATCCATATAGTGTCTCTTGCCAACAATCTCCCCCTTTGGCATTGATGGCAACACTTAGTGAAAAATGACTAAGTGTTTACACTATGCTCCTCCTTTGCTGATGCTCTGTCTTTATATACAATTTTTGGAACTCCCCCTTAGTTGGATTCCTCATTTTTCACTGCTCCTCACTCCCCCTTTGACATCAATGGCAAAGGGTAGGGTCCGCACACCAAAATTTTTAAAAATTTTCTATACATAGCCGCATATTTACATACTCACATATACTGAAGAATGTCTGCAAAAGATGTCTTTAGTTGGATCAGTTCTGTCGCCCAACTTTGCTTCATTCTATCCAAAATTGAAATGTGGCCACTCAACAAAAATGCAAAAGCTTCTGCCCTCTTGAGATCTGTCGGATCATTTGTTTGGGCGGTGGTCTGAGCATCACTGATGGCCTCATGCATAGTTTCTAACTTAGGGATTATAATCCTTCTAAGTTCTCCCATCCGGTTAGTGATATTCTTCCTTTCCTTCTCAAGGTTCTTTATTGCATTTGTGATTGCAATAATTTGACATTCTTGATTTACTATGGAAGAGAGAGGATCAAAACTTTGAGACAGACTTTGTAGTTTGTCCTGTTCCGCTTTTATTTTCTTATCTATTTCTACTGTTGCCTTTGACCAGGAGATACAAAATTTGTAAATATCACCGCCATCCTTAAGAGCATTTTCTAAGCTCTTTATTCCAATACTCATATTTCTCCTATCGTTAGAGATTAATCCTAATACTTCTGAAAATCTTTTATCCAAAGATTCCTTCTGGACCTTTTCTTCAGCTGATTTTTCTAGAGAATCAAAATGTGTATCAACACTGCTGACTAAGGTTTTGAGATTACCGGAAGAGGAGGCTGTCGGATCTATCTGGATTGATGGCATAATCTTTACAAGCACTCCGGAAGCAGCCTCTATCAACTCACAGTCTTCCATATGAGACTTTAGGAGTTTTTCATTTGCCTTGGCATTTGCAAATGAAGCTATCTTCATTGTTTGTACCGAAGAGAGAGAGTCAAAGTCGAATGGGCCTTTTAGAAGCTCCGGTTCATCAATCTCTAAAGTTTCTTGGCTTAGAAACTTTTGAACAGTTTGTGCAGTGTCTCTTGCCAGAGATAGATGTTTCTTTTCTTCTGTAGTTTTGTCCTTAGGAGTCTTATCTCCTTCCACATTCTTACCACTTACAGTTGTGGTTTTCTCTGTTGGATTTTTCTCTTTCTCTGCATCCTTGGTGCTGTCAGCCTCTTTTTCTTTTTCTACTGCTTCTTTCTCTTGTAATTTCTCTTCTTCTTGGGATCCGAAGACTGTAGGAGAAGCCGGAGAAGAGATGTTAGTCTGTTCTAGTGGCACTTCTTCCAGAGCAGATGATTCCAAGTCCGCAGCTGTTTCTGCACCTGAGTCCTCTGTAATAGGAATATTAAACCTTTTGTATGTATTCCGGAGGATCTCTTCAGTGTCCTTGGCTACTTTATCGGTCTCACCAAGCATAAGTAGATTCATCCTTGCTTTGCTTCTGAATTCATCTTTGCAATCCTTGAATATCATGTTCATGGTTTTGTGATCAATTGAGGGATATAGCTGAATAGCTATCTGTTCTCTGATCTCAAGGTCTTTTGCCATGGCATTGTTCTTTCTTATCTCTAATTCCATCTCTAGGCTCTTTGGGATTTCAGAGATAATCTCAATAAAAGCTTTATTGTAGATGTTCAAGTACCTTATTATGGCTTCTTGCAGGATCTTTTGATCTGCCTCATTGTAGTCATCATAGAATTCAGCCACCGGTTGAAGGTTCCCATCC
This sequence comes from Cunninghamia lanceolata, assembly GCA_027924645.1. NCBI lineage: Eukaryota > Viridiplantae > Streptophyta > Pinopsida > Cupressales > Cupressaceae > Cunninghamia > Cunninghamia lanceolata. Next base: position 7,383,055 of record BSBN01000739.1, read on the forward strand.
ACAGTGACTGATTTGACTACACTGTCTAGAGACAGGGTGGGCTTTTCAGAAAATTCTTCTGTCATTTCTTCCTTGTCTCGGCCAGAAGAGGGTTTACCGGATCCTTTATTTTTCTGTTTCTTTATTTCTTTCACTCCTTCATCTGACTCAGTTTCTTCTTCATCCTTTTGGCTTTGATAAGCTCTTGAGGCTTTTGTCTTGGATCTTTTACCGGATCCCTGGACTTCTGGTTTTGAGCTTTTGGTTTTGATAGGTGTGGATCCTTTAGATGATCTGGTCCAGGTTGAGGATTCCACCAGAGCACTTTTCTTGCTTTTCTTTTCTGCCTCTTTCTTTTCTTCCTCAGATTTTCTTCTCTTTTCCCGGCTGGCATCAAGTGCCTCTTTTGAGATGCCTAGGCCTTGAGCAATGTGCTCTACTTCTTTTCTCACCTTTCTCTTTATCGCAGGTTCCCTGAGTTCTACATGTATCTTTACACTTAGCTCCTCAAAGGTTCCAAACCTTTCTGCCTTAGGATCTTTGGGCTGACTTAGCATGTGTTGAACATGCAGCTCCACTATCTGTTCATCCACTTCATACCCCATGGGCATGATCCAGACAGTCCTTGGCTCCACTGCCTCCATTAGGCACTGATCAGTGTCCACCATAAAGCACACTAAGTCTTTGTATTTTTCAACAAGAGACTGGGGAATTCTCTCTCTTGCTTGCATCATGCTTTGGAAGTTTTTGAAGTATCCCCATAGGGCTGTATTTCTTGCTTTGGCATCCCCAAGCCCATGTAGATAGTCTCTTATTTGGACTGCAACAGGTTTGTCATTCTGCCATGCCCATCCACTTGATCCGGGCAGCTCATTCATGAAGTAGAAGAATAGACATAATATAAGAGTACCATACTTAAAGGAATTCTTCTTGTCCTTCTTGATTTTCTGTATATTTTCCATTAATTGGCTAAGAGTAGTTCGCAGAGATCATATTCTGCATTCTTCCTTAGCATTTCATAGGCAGTGTATACTACAGTTCCAGATACAGAATTCTCCCTGCTGGAGTGATAGATCTTGTATCCTATTATCATGGATGCATACTTGATATCTAGATCCGAAATATCTTCAATGGTCATTGCCCTCTTATCAAATTTTGATCTGGTGGCCTTAGTTACAATGTTGTTCTTGACAGATCTGAGGATAGGTATCCCTCCGGAAGAGTATAGACCAGTTACTGCTCTAATTGCCTCTTTTGTGATCTTGCAGGGTCTATCCAGCCATAGGAAGTTGTCATGCATCCTGCTCAGTACATACCGGACCCATTCATCTTCTTCAAAGTAGGGGAAATGAATGAATTGATCAAATTGTTTCTTCTGGATACCCTTATACTCTAGTTTAAGCTCAAAAGCATTGTCTATCAGTTGTTTGTGACAGAGATCTCTCAATTTGAATTCCCCAAATTCTTCAATGCTTGCATGTATGTAAACCCTAATGTCTTCTGTGTGTAAAACTCTGTGAGGAACACTGGAAAATGCTCCTAAGGGATCTACCTCCAATGACTTGTATGGATGTTTCTTAAATTTAGGTCGGGGCCTATCTGAGATTTTTACTATATTTGGAGTAGCCATTTCTTCAAAAGATTTGTAGCAAGATATCGAAAGTGGAAAATACCTTTTGCGTCTTCGGTTGCACGGAGTAGCTGGATTGATTTCTGTATGAAATGACTTCAGCAGGAGATCTTCGGTGATCTTGATGAATTTTGTTTCAGAGCTCCGCTTTTCACTTCTTCTTGGATGTGGAATGATCAAATGATTGTTGAGAAATCCCTTATATCATTTCGCAAACCCTAATATCTGTTTGCAATAAATGCTTCACCTATATTATTCTGGTTTTCCTTGTCCAGATAACTTGGAGTATCCTAGATCAGTCTTGATCTATGAACATCATGCGGATCTTTCAATCATGAATAAATCGAGATGACACATTACAAGAACATCCCAAACATTCTGTCCAGTCCGCAGAGTAAAATAATGTACTTCCGGATCTCTCCGGACCCTTTTGTAGTCCTCTGTCATTCTGGAGCATCTCCCGGAATAGGTCTTTACTTGATCGATCACAACTTCTTTATATCTTCATGCGAACCTCTGAAATCTTGTCTAGATCATCTCAGGACTGGTATCTTCAAACCCTTTACTCCGCATCTTGTGCCACATCCGGCACCACTTGATTGGCTGGGGGAACAGGATTTTCTTTGAGTCTCCCCCTGAGCCAGAGCTCACTTTTTAATTTCCGGAAGAAATATCAGCACCAGAGTCTGGTGCGGATCCAACCTCTACATTCTCTAAACTTTTCTTCACCCAAATCTTGCTCATCTGATTCCTAACTTCATCCGTATTCATCTTTTGTTTACCCTTGTCTTGATTCTGATTATACACTGGACATCTTTTGTCCTGATTCTTGCTTCTGCAGACTTTAACATTATGACCGGACCTATTATAGATTTGGCAAATAACATTTCTTTGCATATTTGACTGATAACCTCTTGATCTGCATTGATTAGCCATATGACCTACTCTATTGCATGTAAAGCATCTACCTTTGAATGATTTGTTTACTTGCATATTTCTGCATTCATGGGATTTGTGTCCATACCTTTTGTAGTTAAAGCACTGTCCGGAGAAGGATGAATTAATCTGATTCATTCTCTTTCTACACTGATTAGCTTTGTGACCAAAGTGGTTGCAGCTATGGCAGTATCCATTGAAAGATGGATATCTTTGAGCATTGGGCTGTCTTACCGGAGGTCTTCTGGGCCTATTCCTTGGATTTTCTGATCCAAAATTCTTTTGACCGGATCCGGAGCTTTCTCCTTTCTCATATCCCAAACCATACTTGTCATCTGTCCTCTTTTGACTTCCAAGAAGTACTTCAAGTTGGGCAGAACTTATCTTGAATTTTTCTTTATATTCATTTGTTGTTTGAAGATCTCTTTTGAGAGAGGCAATTTGATCCTCAAGTTTTTCTTCATTATCTTTGGCATCTTCAAGATCAGATTCAAGATGTCTGATAATCCTGTCCATCTGGTGGCATTCTTCTGATTTTTCTTTAAGAGATTGTCTTAGATTGTCTTCAGCTTTTCTTTTTTCTTCAATCTCTTGAGTAAACTTTATAGTTCCTGATTCCATTTCATGTCTTAACATAATGACTTCTTTTGATAACTTTTCACATAACTTGGTTTGCTCAGTCAATTCTTCATTTGTATTGCTTTCTTCACTTTGTCTTGCCAATTGTTGAAGCAGCTCCTTTCTCTTTTTCATAGAGAGACTTAATTTGTCCTTTAATTCTCTCATGAATTCATCAGCCTGTTTGAGTCTTTCCTTTAATTCATTGACTTCAGAATTTGACTGTTCAAGATCCTCAAGGGCAGTCTTGAGTTGCTCCCTTAAACCATATGCATCCATTTGAACTCCCAGATCTTCCTCAAGCTGTTAGGCTCTATTAGGAGGAACCTTGCTCTGATACCAATTGTTGATAACTGAGAGGGGGGGTGAATCAGTTATCCTAATTATTTCTTCTTTTAAACTTTCTTATTAATCAAAGCAGCATTGAATCAAACAAACAAACATTACCATGAAATGAGAAACACATGACACAGTATTTTTGACGTGGAAACCCAGTTAAGGGAGAAAACCACGGGGTGATTAACCCAAAGATTATTCTTTGTTAGAAGAATAAGGAAATACAAAATGGCACTTGCCAATTAGGGCTCACTGCCTGAGCACACTGCTCACAAAGAGGCCCACTGCCTACAAGGAGACACACTCTCTACAAAGTGATAAGAATCACAGTCTTGAACTGATTGGAAGCATCTACATATGCTAGAGTTCAGTTCCGGTTTAGGCTCAGTACACTGATCTGCTGCACTTCATCTTTCCTCTGTTCTTTATTCTGCTATCCTTTCACATACCGGATCTTTCTTACTACTTCTGCTCTGTTCTGCACTTATTCGCATACACCATCACACAATCACACATTTCACAACTAAATCCATCCTCTATATATATCCGCACAAGTAATGTCATCACCTTTCTAGTCGGCATCCGGAACAGTCTAGTTTCTTACAAACTCTGTTCTGTCGGCTGAATCCTTGCTCACCAAGCAATGCGGATCAAGCATATACTTGTAGATATCATTAATCATGTCAGCCAAACATGATTCATGCCTTCACAACCTTTACCATCAACAGTAACACATCCAGAAAACAGTCTGATACTCTGTCAGTTAGTTCTTCCTCTGTTCTCACTGTCTCTCAGGAATCCGGTACTCAACTATTCATATCTTTTTCTTTGTTCATCACCGGAGGCTAAATCCTTGGAATATACTACTCAAGGTAGTCCTCTTGACTTCCCCAAATCCGCATTGCACCAAGACACTTCCTCTGAGAGATCCGGACCAATCTGTCAGACCTTGCCATATGCTCTGTTCTTGTTCACCGGACCACAACAATCTTCATTCTGACTTCTGGTAGAGACACACCATGACTTGTGGATATGTGGGATGACCTTTGTTGCCATCAATGACAACAACCATGAATCCATATAGTGTCTCTTGCCAACATACTTGTGGGGGAAGCCACACAAGCCAGGACGCGGAGGGAGGTTGGAGACTAGGACGCCGAGATCCTAGTGGCTACAACTTTGGCAGAGGTAGGGGGACTTATCCCCGTGAGATGGGATTGGGACTCTGGGCTGGCAGACCCAGGGATGCTACCAGAGTATGATCAATATTGGTAGACTCATAGGCTGATCAGATTGACTACACCAGGTGTAGCAGGGGCAGTGGGGGAGGTACTAGTCCTCAGAGGGGAGGCTAGGATGAGACGGCAGGCCCAAGCAGCTAGGTAGCAGGCAGGTGGAGAGGGTAGGGGTCAGCAGGCAGGTGGAGAGGGTAGCGGCCAGCAGGCCAATGTGGAGATGGCAGAGGCAGTGGGCCCGGTCGTACAGACCGATTTGCAGAGAGCCGAGCGACTGCTGCAGCAGGAGATAGCTTGGAGGACTCGATTAGAGCTCTGGATGGTGTGACTGAGGAGGGATAGGGATGCAGCACAGGTAGAGGTGAGGCAGGTTGAGGCCACAGCCTAGACACAGACATAGGCAGCCTCAGTAGCACAGATAGCCCTAGCACAGCTACAGGCCGGTATGCAGGCATAGGTATAGGCCCAGGTGCAGGCACAGGTATAGGCAGTAGTGCAGGCATCACTACAGGCACAGGCATAGGCAGCACCCGCACCGGCAGGGGATGATGGGCAGCTAGCCCAGACTAGACGGGAGAGGGATGCAGAGGTGCAGTTACGGTTGACAGCAGAGGCCAAACTCTTTAGAGTGAGGCGGGAGAGAGAGGAGGCACGCCATGCACTGGGTGTAGATCAGAGGACCTTATACAGCGAGCTCATCTGAGTGCAAGGTGAGCTAGTATCAGCTAGCTGGGAGGCAAAGTACTATAGGGGTTTGTATGTGGGTGTGGTGCCAGTAGCTCAGTAGGCACCGAGTTACAGAGATAGGAGCAGATCTGGGGCATCTGGATCCCGTAGGACAGGGTAGTCAGTGTCCTCAGTTAGAGGACCATTTTTACCACCAGGGGGAGGAGGAGGAGTAGTAGGGGGACCTCCACTGAGCACAGGGGGAGGACAGGGGCCACAGCAGGAGGGCAGCTCTACCCACTAGGGCATGCACATTTGTATATTGTATCGTATTTGTACCATACTCGTATCACGATGGACACTTGTACATTGTACCATTTGTATCATTTTGGACAGATGCCTGCGTGCATTCTGATGTATATTTTGCAGGCTCTTGATAGCCTTGATGTACTATTTTGATGTATATTTGGATGTATACACACTTTGTATTATTGATGTAGACATAGACATTTTGTATTATGATGACCATTACATGATATATATGATGATCTATTCAGCTCACTATTGTTTATGCTTTTGTGTATGCATTCCTTGATGTCATGGATGGGATGATATGTATGTATGATTATGGATTCAGGTGATGACATATGTTGCTTATATGATGCTTATAGATGTATGATGATAGAGATATATGATGATATAGATGTGATGACTAGTGATATCTGACATATGGGTTTTGCAGATATGCACCAGAGAGAAGAACAGGAGGAGATGGAGACAGAGACTATTGATTGATCTTTGTAGTGAAAATGATATAAAGGTTGTGGGAATGGATGAATGAGCTTGTTGCAATGGTTTCGCTTTTGTATATAAAGAGCAATCCTTATTTTGATATAGCACATGGATAGTTCACCACCAAGGTATAAAAGACCAAGGTGCAGTAATATCTGAGTGCGTGGACGTTGACTCTACAAGCAAGTGGTTTGAACTTAGATCCTTTTAGACATAATATAACCTTGTTGGAATATGTGAATAAGCCATAGTCTTGAACATAAAATAAACTTCAATACATGTAAATGCAAGAAGAATATTAATATGTAAGATACTAGGTCGTAACACACACAAGATAAATATAATGTTAAGAAAGATACTAAAGATCATTCCTCAAACATGGCACACAGAAAGCAATGACTATGCCCCCAATCCGTACTGCATCGTAACATACCAAGATTATAGATAAATCAAGGTAGCCTTGAATAGGTATTGGAAAAGGAACAAAAGATAAACCATAACACAAAATTGACTGACTTACAAAGTAAACATACAGCCAACATATTCTCTTGCCAAACAGGTTGCTTAGGATAGATTGGATAGGAAAGATAACAGCCTTATTGTAGGAACGTGGTGTCTGTTAAAGGGTGCTATCTACCTAAAAAGACAATGTCTTACTGTAGGAAATGCCACATGTCGCAGGAGATGTGTGTGTTGGTTTTGATCATGGAACACTTTGCAGGAGACAAGCTTGTTGATCTAGGGCTTTGGTTAAGCGGTACTTAGCTGATGTTGGCATTCGGTATGCAGGACAGTAGAAGACTCTGGAAGGAAGCTACTTTGCTTCTGGTTTGTTAAGGACTTTTGCTTTGAAAGGATGCGCTAGCTTGCTGCTTGAGTTAGTCAAGTCGAGGCGAAATAGATTTTGACAAATGGAAGACTAGAAGGATGACAGTGCTAATGGATTGGGGTGGGTGGAGAATGATGGATCGTGTGTGCCTGAGTACTGGATACTTCCTTCGTATTCTAGACTGCCTACATACCTTGTATCCACAGGATCAAGGCACACGACGATGAAAGATGAAAGTGATAAATATGTAGTTCTGGACAGAGTGATGAGATGGATAGAGGTGGAAAGGAGGGGATCTTATGTACCTGAGTACTGGATACTTCCTTCATATGCCAGATTGCCTACATACCCATATCCATGGGATCAAGGTACTTTAAGACTGAGAAGATGATAATATGTAGTTCTGGTTGATGTGATGATGTGGGAAAAGTGTTGAGAAGATACATCCTTATCATAGGAGTGATGTGTCCGTTAAAGGGTGTTACCTGTGGAAATGAGAAAAGATTGAAGTATGCGTTGTAAACCACGAATGAGGAACCAATCCTAGACCTAAGTTAAGGAAAGAGTTGCCCCCATTCTGGTAGAGGAATTTTGCATAGGTGACTGACCAAGAAGACATATAGAACCCTGACCTAGGACAAGACAGTGTTAACTGTAGACATAGATCAAGACATAGGATGACGATCATGGACATTGACAAATTTCCAAGCTATACTAGATAGGGAGATGGAAATGCAAACGAGGTCAATGGATTTATTATGGATGGATGGGAAGTGCGCTGCGAACTAGACAAGGAGTGGACAAGACTTGATAGATGATGGATGTTGACTCTACACACAGTGCCTGTTTGCTAGGTTTTCCCTATGGTACTTATCCAAGGCACCTATTTGCCAGGTTTTCACCAGAGGACAGATTTTTCTTTTTTTTTTGAATTTTTTTTTAATTTTTGGAATACTCTGAGGATCAGGCATAGAACTTCTTGAGATGGACACTGTTAAGTGGCTCATCTAGAGGAATGCCGTCAGGTGTAGCTAAAGTATAAGCTCCTGATCCATATGCTGCTCTGACAATGAAGGGACCTAACTAGTTAGGCTCAAACTTACCCTTCTTCTCTCGATCTGCTTGATTTCTCTGATTCTCTTTAAGTACAAGATCACCAACTTGAAACCGTCTTTCTTTGATCTTTTTGTTGTAATTACACCTAAGGTAGTTTTGATAGACATGGAGATGATTAAGTGCAGCAAGGCGCCTCTCATCTAGTAGTTCAAGCTCAGCTAATCTAGAAGTGCGATACTCATCTCCATCGATCAGGTCCTGCATGGATACTCTGAGGGATGGGATCGTGACCTCTATAGGTAGGATGGCTTCAGAGCCAAAGACCAAGGCATAGGGTGTGGCACCCGTTGGTGTTCTGATACTAGTGCGGTAGGCCCATAGGGCGGGATTGAGTTGCAAGTGCCAATCACGACCAGCTTCATTGACTATTTTCTTGAGGATCTTGAGAATGGTTTTATTGGAAGCCTCAACTTGGCCGTTACTCTGTGGATAGTAGGGAGTTGAAAAGCGAAGTTGGATATTGTATTGTGTGCACAAGGCATGGACATCTTGGTTCTTGAATGGTCTCCCATTATCAGTGACAATGGCTTGGGGAATACCATACCGGCATATGAGGTAGTTTAGAATAAACTTGGCTATTTGTTTACCGGTGATATAGGTCATAGGAATGGCTTCCACCCACTTCGTGAAATACTCAGTGGTAGTAATGATAAACTTGTGGCCATTAGAGGAGGAAGGGTGGATTTGTCCTACGAGGTTGAGACCCCATTGAGAAAAGGGCCATGGAGTTGTCATAGGTTGTAATTCATGAGCTGGTGCGTGAATCAAATCTCCATGTTGCTGGCATTGTAGACACTTCTTAGCAAACTGTGCAACATCTTGCTCTATTAGAGGCCAGTAATAACCTGTTCTGAGTATCTTCTTAGCAAGATTAGGACCGGTAGAATGTGCACCACAGACACCTTCATGTATGTCTCGTAAGGTAGCTTCAGCTTCTTCCATGTTAAGACATCGTAAGAGGATACCATCAAGACTCTGGCGATATAGTGTATCACCCAGAATGATGTAACGGGAGGATCGACGGATAAAGGTTTTGTGTTGGGTGGATGATAGGTCAAGGGGAAAGGTTTTGTTCTTGAGGTATTCATAGATATCTTCGTACCATGGGGAATTGGGACCAACAAGTTCGCAGATGATTTCAGTAACAGGAACATCGATGGCTGGTATCAACAATTGCTCGATCAAGAATTCACACTTCTGTGTATTTGCAGGCATGTCAATCAGTGACCCTACAGAAGCCATGGAATCTGCAGCTTTGTTATGCTCTCTTGGAATTTGCTCAAATGTGATGCTAGAAAAGTGTGGTTTGTAGGCGTCCACTAGTTTCTTGTAGGGGACCAACTTCTCATCCTTTGTTTGGTACTCATCTGTGACTTGGCGAATGACTAGCTGTGAGTCTCCATATACTTGTAATTCTATGATGTCCCATTGAACTGCTGTATTGAGACTTATAATGAATGCTTCATACTCGACAATGTTGTTGGTGCAAGGGAATGCAAACCGATATGACTTTAGAATGTAGTCATTCTGAGGTGTAACAAATAAGATGCCGGCTCTTGATCCATGTTGTGTGTAAGAACTGTCAAAGTATAACTTCCACATTATGGAGTTAGCAAAGTGAAGAGATTCTCATCAGGAAAGTCTGCTACCATAGGATGTGTATCTTTCATAGGTGCTTCTGCTAGTTGATCCACGAGGGCTTGTCCTTTGATTGCTTTACGATCCGTGTACTCAATATCGAACTCACTAAGGATCATGACCCATTTAGCTAGTCTGCCTGTGAGAGCTGCTTTTGCTAGTAGATATTTCAAGGGATCAATCTTTGCTATCAGATTTGTATGTTGGTTCAGCATGTAATGCCGTAACTTTTGGGAGGCGAACACTACTGCTAAACAAGCCCTTTTCATTGGAGAATAATTAAGCTCATATCCCACCAAGGTTCTACTAATGTAATAAATTGCATGCTCTTTTCCTGTTTCATCATTTTGTGCTAGAAGGGCCCCTGGGCCAAGTTTGTAGTGGAGATATATAATATCAATGGTTTGTCTGCGACTGGTGGAACCAATACAGGAGGTGTAGCCAAATACTCTTTAAGTTGATCAAACGCTGCCTGACACATGTTGTCCCATCGAAATGAGACATCCTTTCAGAGCAAGTGTTGAAAGGGTTTACATTTATCTGCTAGCTGTGATATGAAATGCTGAATGGACTGCAACCTTCCCTGAAGGCTCCTTAGTGCTTTAAGGTTCTTGGGTGGAGGCATCTCCACTATAGCTTTTACTTTCACTAGATCGACTTTGATGCCTCTATGAGATACAATGTATCCCAATAGCTTCCCTGATGTTACATCGAATACACACTTCTTTGGATTGAGTCTTACTTGGTATTTTTTGAGCCTGTCGAAGATCTGTCCTAGCACCTGTATGTGATCCATCCTAGAAGATTTAGCCAGTATATCATCAACATAGTCTTCCATGATGTGATGAAAGAGATCGTGGAAGATCACTATCATTGCTCTCTGATAGGTTGATCCTACATTCTTCAGACCAAACGGCATGACACACCAACTATAATTGCCCCAAGAACAAGTAAAGGTTGTTTTATGTTGATCTTCTTCTGCTATCCTTATTTGATTTTAGCCAGAGAATCCATCCATGAGAGAAAGCATCTCGTGACCTGCTGTCAAGTCCACTATAATGTCAATGTTTGGTAGTGGAAAGTCATCTTTGGGACATGCCTTGTTGAGATCTCAAAATCATTACACATGTGGATGCACCCATTGGGTTTAGACATAGGTACAATGTTTGAGACCCAATTTGAATAGTCGATTGGTTGTATAAACTTGGCATCTAACAGTTTTTGTATTTCCACTTTTACCAAGAGAGCGATCTATGGGTGCATCTTTCTCAACTTTTTTTGACCGGTTTCACCTTGGGATCAACTGTGAGATAATGAACTACTAGCTTAGGATCTAACCCTGGCATATCAGCATAGGTCCATGCAAAGTTGAAGGTTCGTTGCAAGAAGAAGTTATTAAGATTTCTGTACTCTTTTTCAGATAATGATGCTGCTAGGAATGTGGTCTTTGGATTTTGTTCTGTGCCAAGGTTTATCTCTGTAGAATCTTCCACTAGGAGAGCTAATTTCTCTTGATACTTAGATGGTAGGGGAAGGTCAAATCCTCCATCCTTAGGTGCCACAGTTGGGTTTTCACCTTTGGATACGTCCTTTGTTTTTACTATTTTGTGATTAGGAGGTGCCACAGTGTGGTTTTCACCTAGAGATCTTTCTTTATTTGTACTTTTGCGACTGGAGGATTTGGCATTCTCACCAAAATAAGCCATTGGCTCTAGTTCCATTACAAAACTTGCTTTATGATTGCCAAGAGGGATACCTTTCTGAAGTCCCATGAACTCAGCTAAAGCTTCGTCGTTCTAAAATACATCTATAATGGGGGACCCTTGTTGGTCCCAATCGATAAGTTCAGGGTAGACCAGTGTTACATTCTGGGTGTTTGTGGTGGAGGTTAAGGATACGGAGGATAGTGTAAAAATGGAGGATTCTGTGAAGAGGTTGGTCATATGGAGAGAAGAGTCATCGATGATATCCTCTGTAGATGTCGAATCGGCAGGAAAAGTGTCAGCTACCTCGTCGAGGATATACTCGATGTCCAAGGCATGCGGTACCTTCTTACCAAATCCTAATCCCTTCTTGTCTATCTTCTTTGTCACCACAATGGGTTCCATAGTTCCTTGATTCTGTTTCCCAAGGCCACCTTTGCCTTTATAGCCCATGTTTTTTACTATTCTTAAGCCATTGCCGTATTGCTTGACTGGTATTGTGACTGGTTCTTTCTCCTTATAGAGCCAAGAAGAAATATTCTTAATAGTTTTCTCTTCCAATAAACATCCATGTTGGAATTGGGTTAGGAATGTTGGGGGAGGAATAGCTACTTTTTTGGTTACTTTGGCAATGGGTGGTTGGCCATAAGATTTTGGAGATAAAGGCATCCACCCTACACAACAAGATTCTGAGATATCATAAGTGCCAAAGCCTATATCTTGGATGCGAGCTGTGATTTTGGGGAGGGGTTTAGGTTCACTTGTAGAGGCTTGCATGAGAGTTTCAGGATCAACATATAGTGGGGATTCAAGGGCTTTATCATTTTTAGGCACTTGGTTGCAATTCTTATAGCTTCCTTGTAAGACACAACAGAATTCAAAAGGATTAGGGTCTCCTGGGATGGTGATCTCTGTACCATTGAATGGGAATTTTAGGGACTAATGGTATGTGGAGGGAACAACTTTCATTGCATGGATCCATGGGCGGCCTAGGATAATGTTGTAAGGAAGCTCAATATCAAGAACTTGACACCGAGTTTCAACCATGATAGGGCCCAGTTGTATAGGCAAGTGAATAACACCTTCTGAACGACGTTCTGCATCATCATACCCCTTGATTGTAATACTATGATCAGAGTTGACATGATCCTCAGAGTATCCCAATTGCTTTAGTAACTTTAAAGAATAGATGTTGAGACCAGCACCACCATCTATGAGGATGCGTTTGATTTTGTGCTTATGGATGAGAACCTCATTATGAAGGGCATCATTGTGACAAGGATCATGGGATGGGGGTCCTTTTTAGAGAAGACCACATTGTAGGGAGAAGCAATGTTACCTACTATAGCTTGGAAATCCACGACCGCTATGTTGTTAGGAACGGAAGACTCTTGGAGGGCTTTTTCTAGCACCACTCTATGTGCAGGTGATGACCGTAGAAGGTCCAAAATAGAGATCTGTGCTAGTGTTCTCCCTAGATGTTTGACAAGATTATAATCAGATTGAACTGGAAGCCTAGGTGTAGGACCACAAATGGTGACATGACCATGATGAGTAGTAACAGCACAATCCGTAGATTTATCTTTGATTGTGAGGGTAGACACTCGACTCTCTTCAAAACGACCTATAATGGAATTGAAGGACGTGGAAGCAAGATTGATACCTTTACCTCTATCCTGAGGAGGAGGTGGACCATGATGAGGGAATGGTTCCTTGTACATGTCGAGATCTTTGTTCGTGTGTTGCACTAGTGATTCATTCTCAAAAGTGATTTGATTACCGTCGATGAGGTTTTGGATGAGGTGCTTAAGTTTCATGCAAGATGCGGTTTGATGCCCTTTGCTCCTATGGAACTCACAGTATTCATTGTCTCTGTAATGTGCAGTTTTGTAAACAGGCTCGCCATATGGGGGAGCATCAGGTAAGGTGATGAGCCCTTTCTGCAAAGCTTGCTGCAAGACTAATTCGATGGGCACTCCCAAGGGAGTGAATTGACGTCGCGGTGGGTAATCTTGTTGAAGCCGCTCTTGTTGTCATTGCTGTTGGTTTTGATAAGGCTGCCTTTGTTGCTGCTGTTGTTGAGGTGGAGCTTGACTTGGTTTGGAGAGCTACAGCGGTGTTTGCAATGTTTGGACATGTTTAGTATCGACCACCCCATCGTTGACCACATTTTTGTTTTTGTTCCAATATTTGGGTTTATCGTTCAATTGTTGATGAGGAGCACTATCTTTCATTTCTTTAAAGATTTTGACCACACCCTTAGTAATGAGGGCCTTCTCAATATTGATCCCCTTGTATGTGATTTCATCAAAGGTTGTAGCACTAAGAATTTGCAAATGGAAACCTAACTCTTGGTTGAGGTTCTACACAAATATGCTAACAAGTTGTTTCTCTGGAATCTTGAAAGGGAATTTGCTATCCATTTGTCTCCATCGTTGAAGGAAAGAAATGAAAGTTTCACCATTTTCCTATTTATTGTTGCATAGATCAGTCATGGAAATCTCATGCTCTGCGTTGTAAGAAAAATGGGTGGCAAACTTCTCTACTAGCTCGTTGAAAGACTTGATACCCGTGGGTAAGTGTGAGAACCATTCTATTGCTTGACCTCCAAGACTGCGAGGAAAGAGACGCATAAGATATGTGTCATTATGTGAGACCTTGAAGCAAGCAAGATAGAATTCCCTAAGATGGTCTTTTGGGTCACCTTTTCCTTTATATTTATCGAAATTGGGAATAGTGAAATTTTGAGGAAAAGGGATCATTGGTAATGACCGATCAAAAGGATAAGGACACACTTCCTCTAAAGAGAAGGTCTTCTTGGTGTGGCCAAATGTAAGATCAGATAGCTGCTGTTGAACTTCTGCGATCTTTAGCTCCATAGTCGTGGGAGGGGTTGGTAACATCTCCTGTTGTCCAAAAAGTGGTTTGTGTTGCCCATACGGAAGATTATAATGTAAGCCATGCACACTGGTGTTATAAGGGTTGTAAGATTGGTTGGGATCATATGGGTTGTACGTTTGGTTCAGATTGGTTTGGAATTGGAGGTTTTGATTTGGCAGAGGTGGAGGTGGCGCTAGGTAAGAATGTTGGCTCTGTGATGGTTGAAGAAAAGAATTAGGTGGAGGAAAGCTAAAGTGCATTTGATTAGGTTGCGATGGCGGCACATAGCTTTGGGAAACTTGATGTTGGGCATGTTGAGGGTGGATAGGTAAGGTGTTGAAGAAATTTAGCGTGGATGAACATTGTGGAGGAGGGACATAGGTAGACGTGATTTGTGATGGTTGGGGTTGATTGAGGATGAGAGTAGAAGAATGTTGTGGTTGGGGCTGATTAAGGACGAGAGTAGAAGAATGTTGTGGTTGGGGTTGCATGACTCTAATTGGTTGAGAGACATGAAGGTGTGATGATATAGGAGGTGGCATTTGTTGAGACCCTTGTTGCATGGCTACATAATTGTTCCCCAGATTGTAATTTGGTGGGAAACCCACGCGTGATGGAGTAACCAAGATTCCACTTGCGATTGGGGTGGACACTTTAGGAGGTGGTTGCATATTCGATCGAGCTAAGGTGGCTTGCTTAGCTAACTCTGCTTAACGTTGGAGAGTTTCTTGTTGGTTTTTATAGATCTCCATAGGAGTCAGAAGCGATGACATGGCTCTCTCTTCTGTTGGATTTTGAAAAAGGGGATTCCTATACTACGAGCCTTGTGTAGGTAAGGGCGTAGTCACTATGGACATAGTTTGAACTGCTTGTATGGTATCTTGGGTGTTGTTGTCCTCCTTGAGAGTGGATAAATCAAAATCTTGAGGTAACTTGGCGCCTTGCTTTGCAAGCAAGCGAAAGAAATGATCTTGGTTCTCACTAAGGATTTTGTCAAAGGCGGCCATGACTCTAGGCTCTTGTATGATTCATCAAGATCTTTCCCATCTACTTGAGAGGATTGACCTATTTCAAAGTGTCGCTCTTCTTGAGATGGGACTAAATCTACAGTATAACCTTGAGGGACAAAATCCTGAGGCAAGCCAGTGGTGTATTGCGGTGTACTTATCAAAGGGACCCTACCCTCTTGAGGTGGGTTTTGCTCAATAGTATATCCTTGTGGCACAAAATCTGGAGGCAAGCCGGTGGTATATTGAGGTGTTCTTACCAAAGGGACCATACCCTCTTGAGGATTGCTTGGTTTGTCAATGTGCAGCATGTTCAGAGAGTGGATTGGTTTTGCCGCGGGTGAGCTAGGAGTAACCATGGGAGTAATGTTGAGACGACCTGATTGCAGTGTGTGAGGAGGCGACTTGCACTTTTTAGGGACAACTTGCTTGGACTTCATAGTTTGTTGGAGCCTAGTGGTTACCATGGAATACGCTAGGACAAGAAAGGTAATGCTGGGTTTCTGTGAGATGCTTTGAGAAACGGACAAACTCTGATGCACAAAGTATTGGACCAAAAGTGCTATACTGTTTGACCAAAGGCGTAGGACTGTGCAACCAAAAGTGTGCTACTATAATGCCAAAGGCGACAGATTGAGCTACCAAAAGCGAGTTACTGATATGCCAAAGGTGAGCTACAGTGACCAAAAGTGAGCTACTGTTATACCAAGGGCGCTGAAGTAGAGTTTTACCAGAGGTGAGTTACTGCTATGCCAAAGGCAATCTACTGTACTACCAAAGGCGAGCTGCTATAATACTAGGGGTGCTGAAGTAGTGTCTGATGTTTCAAAAAGGCAAAATGTTGATGGATTGTTTCTGTTTCTGACTGGATTTGTTAGCAAGAGAAAACACAGTAAACAATGTTGGCACACACAAGGGACTGACACAACAGATAGTGTATGTTCGAGGCTCCAAACAAGCCCAATGTTTCCATAGGTATAAGACAATTGCAATCAATAACAAGCACTTTTTATCCCTAGAGACAAGGTTTCATTACAGTAGATCAGCTCATAGCTTAATACTCCATCGATAAAAATATCATTCCATAAAGGTGTCAGATATTTAGTATCTTTGCGAGAGATGATAGGTAGGGATATCTCACCCTCCCCTTGGAAAACTCAAGTAGTTCACAAGAGCTTTATGTCCAAGGGAATACTATCTCTTCTCAAGGGAGCCAATGGTGAGTATCTTAAGGGCTTAAATCGATTCCCCTTGCACTGATGATTACCGCAATGTTCGGAGGTAGGTCAGGTAGTCTCTATCTAGAATGGTTCTTAGTGACATTGAGGGACCAACGCCTTACGAGCAATGCGACAAGCTACTAAAAGCTTTAACCAATCCTACTAAGAGTATCAAACACTTCGCTCAATGTGAAAATCATTTCCACAAAGAGCTAGTACACCTCTTTTTAGTTTGGCACCACAAGGTAAGGATGACGTCGGTTAGGACTTGGCTTTTGCCTTATCCCTCTTATATAGTGGTTCAAAGGAAAACTCTACTTAGGGTCATCCCTTTTGGATGAAGTGCAATCCAAAAGCAGGCCCTTCTAAAGGAAGTACAGAAAAGTAAGAGCAAGCATGTCAAACAAAGGTTCAATTGTCCCATTATAAGAAAAATAAGGTGCAACTAAACTAGGCACACACACATTTGTAGTTTGTCAATTGTCCCTTATGAAATTGAAGTGTTTGGCATTCATGTCCATTGTCCCTTAGAAAATTGAGGTGTTTTCACACACATGTCCATTGTCCCTTAAGAAAAGTAGTATGTTCCTAAGACTTAGATTTGCAAAAAAGATTTGTTCAATTATCCTTTTAAGCATGCAATGTGTTTCTAAGACTTAGTGAGATAAATCAAAAAGTTCTTCAATGCTCGTCCTGCATGAACATGTTAAAACACCTATTTGCTCTGTGTGAGTAATAAGAAGCTGCAACAAGTCAGTTAGTTCCACCAAAAATTCACAAGTTAGCAAAAAATAAAACAATTTTGACCAAAAGTGCTGTACTATCTTATCGGAAGTGACTTACTGTATTTCCAAAAGCACTGTAACACAGACCAGAAGTGTCAGAGAATATTACCAGAAGCACTAAAAAATATCCAGAGGCACTGTACTGTGTATCCAGAAGCGCTATACTGTTATGCCAAAAGCGATGTAGTGTATACTGAAAGTGCTGCAAAATACTATCAGAAGCACTGAAAAATATCCAGAGGCACTGTACTGTGTATCCAAAAGCATGATACTGTTATGCCGAATGTGCCGCACAGTCTCAGATCATAAAACAATTAGCTTTTGTCAAAATAACTAGGTCAAAATGGGATTTCATGGTTGATCTACTATTCTGAGCAATAATATCTGATAGATCTAAATCGTGAAATCCAGAAAACTCAGAAAATGTATCAACATAATAGATTAACACAACTACCGAAGATACCCCTAAATAAATCAGCTTAGGAAGTATCAAAAAGCAGGTTTGAAAGACAAATACAACAGCTTGTCAGACAAATCCACAAGATATGCAATGAGAAAAACCCTGTAAAAGACACTAAACGAAGTCAAAAACCTAATTTAGCCAAAAGCACTGAACGATGCTACCACAAGCACTGTTCTGTGATACCAAAAGTGCCGCTCTGTGCAACCAGAAGCGCTATAGTGCCCCCAAGGGCGCTGAACTGTGCCTCCAATAGTGCTTAATGATGCTACCAGAAGCGCTTTGCAATGTTGTTTGCGCTGTACCGTACTGTGACTTCAAAAAAACAATTTCTCAAAAAAACAAAGGGATTAGTGGGTCCCATCGGGCATGCCAGAATGTGTATGAGGAAAAATTGATTAAATATAAACTAATAAAACCAAAAACTAATCACATAAAGCGAACCAATCTAAGTAAAAGCCATTATCATAAAATCAAAGACAAATGAAAGCTATTACCAAAATTTATGTTGTTCCCTTTTGGAGAAGTGTGGATTGCTCAATCAAGTTGCAAAACCATAGCTACAACAAGCAAGTAGTGTGCTCAATGTGCTCAAAGATCAATGTTAAAAGATCGTAAGGTTGCTCAATTGACATGTTTGGGTATGCTCAAAGCTCTGTTAAGTATGCCCGAGAATACAATCAAAGAGAGAGGGGTAATGAAGGAGATGAGGGGGGTTTATATAGATTTCAATGAAGATCGATCAACGATCCAAATAATTCAGAAGAATCAATGGAGGAGAACAGTCGAGGAACGTGCAATGAATGAGAAGAAGCCAAGTGTCTTGCTTTCTTTTGCATGAGAGGAGTTATCAAGAATAGAAGAATGAGTTTAAAGAAATTAACAGAATGTAATGATCAGTTAAGTGATTTAAAACAAGAAGAAGAGATTTGAATGAGAATAAGAAGATATTTTGCTTTATTAAATATAGAAAGCTCGAGTTATATTAGAGATAACTCAAATTTAGAAGAAAAAGCAATTTAAGTAAATAATTGATTTATTTAAATTTAGAGAAGATATTTTGGAAGAAACAATTACATAATTGGAATTATTTAATTTAGAAGATTTGAAAGCAAATTAAATAAATAAATTTATTTAATTGTTGTGCATGATTTTGAAAGAACAGAAGATTATAAATAAAATATTTGATTTTATTTATTTTTAGAGGATTGATATAATTTAAATAAATTTGCATGATTTATTTAAATTTAGAAGAACAATTGATTTAATTAAATAATGTAAATTATTTAATTGTAGATAAGAGGGAATTGTGATGAATTAATTAAATAATGGGATATATTTAATTAATGTGGATTTGAAATTTGGAAAGAGGATAATTAAATAATTAAAATTATTTAATTGTGGAAGAATAACAGAGGAATTTAATTTAATTAATTAAATAAAGAGAATTTATTTAATTAATGTCGAAAGTATGTGATTTAGAAGAATTTGGTGAAATTAATTAAATAATTAGATTATTTAATTAACGTTGAAATGCAGGTGATTAGACAGATTATGAAATGCAAGTGATTTGATGACACGGTCATTTTAGAGTGTCTACAACATCCATAGATGTTAATATGCATCAAGATGAGGAAAACACTAAGGTGGATGAGATTCCAATGGAGGGACTGTAGGAACAAGTGTAGGATCATCATGCAGACATTCCACAGGATCCTCCCCCACAAAAGGAAGTCCCTCAACAGGAAGAGATGCAACAAGATCCCCCTCATGAGGAATTCCATGAGGAAGAAACTAGGAAGTCACCTTCTCCACCTAGAATAGAGACAGACACTAGAGATCATGGTGCACATGATGATGACAAAGGACAACAAGGATCTGGAAATGAAGTGCCTCAGTGGCTGGAGAAAGAAATAGGTATAGAAGAAGGCTTTGAAATTCAAGAATTTGATGTTTCCACCTTGTTTGCAGAGACAATCATGAAGCCCAAGAGGAAGGCCAGATTGACATCAGATATTAGAAGAGACCTTGCTACAGGCAGAAGGATAGCCCAAGTAACACTTCCCACTGTAGAGAAAGAGAAGGGCAAAATCACCCTTGAAGAGTTCTAAATCACAATTGTTGATTTGGGTTTTTCTATTGAGGACCAAGAGGGTTAGGAAGGGAAGGACATCATTGATTCTTTGACCCAAAGGGTAAAGAAGGAGAAAGAGAAAAATAAGTAGCATAAGGATCACATTGCCCAGCTGCATGCATATATAAAGGGGTTGATTAACCCTGATAGTACACTAGTGGATCTGGCAGTCCCATTGAATGTCATATCCCAGGAGGAAGTTAACAAGTTGGACCTCATGAAACACGAGGCCATGATCATGGATAAGTGGATGTTGTCATCCCTCATAGGAGCTGAAGATGTATTGAAAACCTCTTTACATAGGTGGAATTCTTTAAGCAGTTTGAAGAGAAAAGTGGATAAAATGCAAAATGAAATAGGAAGATAGTCATTCCAATTGGAAAAGGACCTAACTACTTTGAGTGAGATGAAGAGGATTGATCCTCAAATTCTAATAAACAATCAAGTGTTGAACAATAACAATGCCCTACTGATAGACATATGGTATGAGGATATCAGGTTCGAATGTGATATCTTGAAGAAATGTAGTGGCAAGCTCAGGGATATCAGTATAAATTTGTACATCATGATGGCACATGAAGCAGAGATCCTTGAAGCATTAGAAGGAAAAGTAGAGGGAAAGATACAAAATCAAGACACAGACTTTGCTATCAAAGCTCTACATGATAATTTCTAGCCAGTAGCTTATGACCCCCTCACCCACCTAACAGAAGAGGTGATGAATAAGATCATGAGGATTAAGGTCAAGGTGAAGAATTACAATGAGACACTAAACAATAGAAAAGGTAAGCTAGATGCAATTAAAGATAAATTCTAGTCTCATAAGCACGCCATTACAAAAGCCAAAACCCAAGATGGCGAGGAGGTGGATAAAATTGTACAGGCCTATGAGAATATTAGGATGGCAATGAAGGTCCATATACAGGATGATGTTCATCAGGGTGATAGCGATACATAAATCAATGAGGATGATGATCATGATGAAGAAAAAAGAATAGGTTCATGATGATCAATAATCAGAAGAATTGATCAAACTTGCAAATACATCATTATTTTTGGAAATAGAGTAGAAATAACCTCTTTATGGAGTAAATTTATAGGAAATAGAACAATACTGATCATCAAGACAAATGTAAGACCCCTTGAAATGGAAAATAGCATATCACATCAACCTCTTAGTAACGTCAGAAGATCATGACTTGATCAACAGAGACTTGGAGTCATCAACTTACCTTAATTTGATCGTACTTTACAAGATAATAAAGGTTTAATGTACAAATTTTTATGCATGTTGTTATGACTCATCATCATCATCAACAACATCCTACAAAAACAAGGTAATCACTAATTAATTAAAGTTGCGGAATAAGTAACGTGCCCAAATAAGCCCAATGTTTAAACCTAGGCTTTGATACCAAATGTCATTCCCACATTTCCCATGCTGTCATGAAATGCATCACATGTGTCATGTCCACATTTTTGATGTGGTCATGACACGAGATATCAAAAATTTTACCATGCTTCCTTAGAAACCCCCTCACACGCGTAAGCGTGCTCGGTGATGTTACGCATAAGGCGTAAATATGATAGTTGAATGTAGGATAATGCGTTCACTTACACATACCATTTGCAATGAAGGCAAACTAGGGGGTCGATGCGACACAGTTAACGTCACCAATAGGGTTAGGATCAATGATTGAAACCCTAAGTTAACCTATGTGAATGATGAGATTTTGACGTAAGTCAAAATCAAAAGCCAAATTCAAGTGCATGAGAAAAATATAATTTAATGTCAAAAACCTAATGCCGATAACCGGCAAGAACAAGAATTTAATCCTGAGCAAGGTTAAATTTTACTAACCTAGCTAACCCTAAATTCTGGAAAAATCTGACAGCATAATGCCTCACGGGCGTAATTAGGGTTAATTAAGATAAAACTAATTTTGATCGAAAGTTACTGGTTTGTTTTTAAATTACCTACATCACACTAGTTAAAATTGGTAGATCAGTTAAATAGATTAATTGAACATTTTTCAACAGAGCTCAATCAATTTGTTCTCCTTCAAGTTTTCTATCAATCAGAGTTATTAATGCATCCTTTACATTATTCCTAATTTCTTGGTAGATCAGATCATAGAAACATGTTATACTAACTTTGTTTAAATAGTTTACTAGGTTTCCAAGTTGGTTTGAATGACATCTTTATTAAATCAATAAAATCACTCTAGATATAATTAAAAAGGAATATTAAATTAATAACAATCTAGTTATATATTAACCTCATCGAGTTTGGTTTTAAAATTAAAGGATTAACCCCATTGTTTAAAATAAAAACATCTCTATAATTAAATAGGTATAAAGTTGAATAAAACAACTAAATCTTTTTTTCAAAATTCAAATTAAAAATCTATCAAATATATAATCCCTCTAATCATAATCTAATCTATATATATTACCATGCCACTAACAAATAAATAGGACATTCCCAAATGAAATAAAGATTACCCATTTTATATTCACAAAACCCCATTGTTAAAAATAAATTCAAAACAATGAAAGGAAAATAAATAAAAGAGTGGGAATTAAAAGTAAGGGCAATTTTTAAATGCAAGCCCTAAAATCCATTCAATTAAAAAAACAATTTCCTTAAGGGCACAAAGCCCTAACCCTACTTCCTCAAATCTCATTTT
This sequence comes from Cunninghamia lanceolata, assembly GCA_027924645.1. NCBI lineage: Eukaryota > Viridiplantae > Streptophyta > Pinopsida > Cupressales > Cupressaceae > Cunninghamia > Cunninghamia lanceolata. The sequence continues at coordinate 7,405,709 of BSBN01000739.1, forward strand.
CTTTTCTCCTTGTTTGTTTTTCTCCTCTTCTTTTTTTTTCTCTTCTCTTATTTTGTTTTGGATTGTGTTTGTAGGTTTAATGGAGGGCCATTCATGGAAGTGTATATATATATATATATATATATATATATATATATATATATATATATATATATATATATATATATATATATATATATATATATATATATATAATGTGTATATTATATATGCTGTGGATCTATTAATATATATATATATATATATATATATATATATATATATATTGCTAAAACCCCAAGGGTTTCATGGCAGGCAAGAGGAGCAGCGCTATGGGCGGAGGGACGGTGACCTATGGGTGTTAAGGAATGCCGATGTTAATTTGGGAGAGGGGAGGCACGGTGGAGGGATGGCGAAGAATGAGCTATAGGGGGGGCCGCAGGGTAAAGGAAGCCGCAGCAGGGAAGGTCTGTGCAGGGGATGGTCTGTGGGAGAAGAGGAGAAGGAGGAGTGTGGGGAGGGGGGCAAAGCCCCCACCCACATCCCACACAGTGGGGTGTGGGTGGGGGCTTTTCCCCCCTCCCCACACCCATATTAAAACAATGGTGGTCGGGGGTTCAAACCCCCCCACCATAACATTTCCCTCTTTTTTCTCTGTCAAAACTGTGATCCATAAACGTGAGACATAGTTCGGTTACACAGCATTATATTTTTTTATGGTTTTTATTTTAATATATATTTATATATATATATACTCACAAACATACACAGTTTCATTCCATTTCACAATTTTAATTTTTTAATATTATATGACAGCATATATATATCCTCTGTTGTATACACAATTTTAGTAATTTTTTTTAAACAGTATAAATAAAAATAGTTTATATTCAAATATATATAAATATATACATGTAAATATATCTATATCTATATAATTTCAAATATACATTTCTCCTTCAAAACTCACAAATTTTCTTTTTAACAAATAAGCAAAAGATACATTTTTTTTCGTTTTTTATATCAAATTTGTATAAAGCAAAGGAACATTTTTTTTTTTTGTAAAAACATATTTCCACATAATCATTTCTTCAAAGAATTTATTCATTATATATATATATATATAAGCAAATGCATTTAATTAAATACTTCAAATATATAGCAACAACCAAATTTCTCTTTTTTTTCTGTTTTCTAAGGAAATAAAATGTACAAATTTTCATTCTACCCCACATAGATAAAACATCAACTACCCTATTTCTTTATTTTAAAAATAAACATACAAATAAAATGGAAATAAGACCATATCATTCTTTCATTACTCTATTTTTTTGTTGAATCACAAGCATTGAAATCAGCAAATTAAAATTTCTATTGCATTGCAAATAGTATCATACACACAAGAAAAATCAAACTTTTACAACATGAGAGAGAGAACAAGGTTCTCCTCTTTTTGAGATCTAACAATGATACAAAGCCTAACTTGGCCATGCTCTCTCAAGAGATAAAAATAATAAGATAACAACTCTTAAAATCAACAAAAATTTCTTCATCTTCACATAGCTCCAAATAACCTGCAAGACATAAAGAGGGGGAGCACTACAACATGCTCTCCTCCCCACCATTGACTCACTCATGAGTCACCCCCGAGCTAGGAGGTCATCCTCACACTAGGAAACTCAAACCACAACACAATAATGCATTCAACAACTAAACACAAAAATTACTCCCATGGCTATCACAACACAAAACTCACTCACGGTGAGTTTAATGGGGTAGGGGAGTGGACATCACTCAACTTAAGAGTGCCACTCTAAAACTTCCCAATACAAATACCTCTCAAGGCCTCAAGCCAACACTTTTAAACATAGTTTCACAAATCTTTCATTTGGTTCTCAAGCCATTACACATATTGCACATATACACATATTGCCCTCAAGGCTACAACTCCACAAAACCAAGGATGTGACCCCAAGGAGGTTCACTTTTCCCCCACCCCACACATGTTGAGCATCTTCTCCCAAGTAGGAGAGGCTTTCACAACTCCCATAAAATTTTTTTCCCCACAACAACAAGTAAAAACTCAAAATGAAAACTCACACATAGCATCACAAAAGTAAATAAAATGCATAAGGGAAGGCATTAGCCTTGAAACCTACCTTATAAAGCCCAATTGGAAGGTAGTTGAGAAGAGCTCCTTTAACTCTTTCTCTAAGTTGAGCCTCCAAAATTTCCTCTAACTTTGCCCCAAAATAATTAAAATCAAATAATTTGCCAAAAATTCAACCACCCCAACCATCCCTTCAAGAGGGATTAAAATAGGCTCTTCTCATGAACCTTGAGGAATGGGGAGGTGACACATGTCACCTCCTCACTCCTCCTCCCAACTACAAGCAAGACTCTTGAAATGGGGTGGTGACACATGTCATTAACCCACCCCACCAAGTCTCTCCCCTCCACTTGTCCTCTCTTAAACATGTGGGAGAGAAAAGTGGAGCTTAAGAAGTAGTGGGTGCCACATGTGCCCCAATCCTCTCCTCCTAAGAAGGACCACACAACCCCAAGGTACCCTCACCAATTGTGGGAGAGACTTGGAGTAAAGTCCTCCACAATTAAGAGGTCTTGAAGACTCCCCCAACCTATAGAAGAGGAAAGGAAGAGGTTGAGTGTTTGACCCACTCATCCTTTCCCTCCCAAGCTTCCATTTTCGTCACTTTACTTCAGGGTGAAGTTAATGTGACCAAATGGAAGTTTACATAAGGTTACACAAGCCTAAATGACCCCTAGACCCTAGGGGTACAACCTAGGGTCAAGTTTAACCCAAATTTAGCACCTTAGGATGTAAAGAAATCACATGAAAAGGGGTCACAAAAAAAATTAAAACAAAAATTGAGTCAAATAAACATTACACATTTACAAAATCATAATAAAATCAATTGAAAAAGGGTATACCTAGTCCAAAGGACACCATACACAAACATTACGAAAATTTATCATGCAATACACAATTGATCTTGGTTCCTCTTGGAACTAGATCAACTTCATAAGGGAAAATAACACAGTGTGTGGGATGATCTCAGAATTTATGTGGCTTCGTTAGAAACACCTACACACTCAAATGAAATATTAATCCGACATGTATATGATAGCCGAAGAAAAGTGAAACAAGCACATACAACATCACATGTTCATATAAGCATCATGGAAATCACATTACAATTAAATTCTAAATTCTGCATTTCAAACATCTATCCCAAGATAGAATCACATAATAAATTTCTAACATCACATGGATAGTATCCAAGTAACATCATAATATTAATCATATATCTAACAATGTCAGTGAACCAATGTCAAAGTCTAATCACATCATAAACATGCTAACATAATAAATCCACATAAACATAAGGTCTAAAGCTCCTGCAAATTGGGATCAACAGTCCCATAAGTCTAAATGTATCACCAACAGTAAAATCAGTAGTCAAATATAAGGGAATGAAAAAGGTAGGCCTCACACCATCTCTCATCCATCTGCCTTCTCCCCGTCCAATCTCTCGAGGGGGCATCCTATCGTCATAACCTGTACAAGGGGCAAACTGGGGCATGTATCATTATTAGACTATTATTCTTTGAAGCAACGTCGTAAACTGCATTGCATCAAAGAGGGGCAAAATGTATACGCCTAAAAAATGACACGATTCATTCTTAATATTTATTCCCTTCTAATTCTTCTATCAATAAATAAATAAACAAATTTATTTATTCGATTCACATTCCTCTAAATTAATTAGATATCAAAATATTTAATTACCTCTGCTAAAGTAAAAATTAAATAAAATCTTTTATTTAATTAAACTCTTCCAAACAATTTAATAATTCTCAATTATTTAATTAAATAAAATCATTCTTCTAAATTTGAATAAATCAAATCAAATTTATTTAAATTCTCTCAATCTCCAAAAATAAAATACAATCAAATATTTTATTTATTCTTCCAAATCATGCACAACAATTAAATAAATTTATTTATTTAATTTACTTTCTTATCTTCTAATTCTTCAAATATCTTCTAAATCTTCTAAAAATAAGTCTTCTTCTTCATGCACACAAAATTAAATAATTTATTATTTAATTTCTCACAAATCATGCAAAAGTAAATCACAAGTTGAGTTCACTGAATCAACCAACCTTGTTTTTCTCAATATCTCCTAAATTAGAAAAAAGATTTCTAATTTATGAAAAGCATGTCTTATCTTTAGAAAAGAAAGTAGTTAACTCAAATAAAATAGCTTTTGTGTGACACTTGTCTTCTTTCTATTCGCACACATCCTATCAACTGTACTCAACCGTTGATCTTCTCATTCTTTCTATACTATTGATCTTCTCTCTCTCAAGTCTATAAATTCAACCCTTTTCTTCCATTTCATTCATTCAAGCTTTAAGTATTGCTACTCTGCAGGAATTACAACGTGCCTTTGGCATCCACATCATTCCATTTGCTTGCGATCAAATTTGTTACCATATCACTACTATTGTTGTAAAGTTCATCTTCATTACAAACCTCTATCATAGCCATTCTCCATTGACAATCTTGGAATAGCAAGGAAGTGCACTCTCTGGGGGCCTTATTCATACATGCAAGATCGATTGAAATAGGCGATCAATGGAAGCTATGAAGCTTTAAGGTTTGCAAAGGTTTTTGAAGTTCTTTTGTTTGATTGACTTTTTTGTTTCTGTATTTCATTGAGTTTTGGGTATTTTGATATTACAATATTGATTATTTCATGTTTACTCCAATTTTCCCTTAACAAGGACCAAACAATGGTACTTTGTCTTCTCCATTTGAGAGTCCAAATAATCAAGAGTTAAAACAGCCTGCTAGGATCCAAATGGCTAATGTAGCATTCAAAAATTGGTGTAGGATTCATAACACAAATGCACACGCTGAACTTGACTGTCCTCAATTTCATCTAGCTACTAGTATTTTTAATGTGGAAGTACAGGCTCCCACTTCTGAGCTCCTAATTCCTAAAGGAAATGAAATAGTACCTTCGAGATTTGAATCTGCTATGGTCTTCAAAATTTTTACCTTCACAACCAGGGAAGAAGAAAATTAGATAGCAGAAAGTGAGCCTTATTATTGTGAGAACCTGTATCCAGAGTCAGCCTTAGTACTAGAAGCCTTTTAGTTTCCCTTTGAGACTGAAAATGAGGTGTTATGTGAACTAGATGAGGTACAGGCTTTTCAACAATCCAATAGGAACCACACTTATAATTTGAGAAGTAACAGTAAGCCTGGAGGTCCTTTCACCACCTCTACACCTCCTAATAACTTCAATACATCGTCAGATCAGCAAGCTAGCAATAACACAGTGCCCCCAAAAGCCAATTATCACGGTACTGACACAACAATAACACCAAAGGTGTAGGTAGGGAAGACAGAGTCTAATGAAACATCAAAATTGATGAATTACTTTTTTGAGGTGATAAGAAAAATCAAGGTTAATGTACCCCTATTCAAATTGTTGAAAAGGCCAGGAGTACGTAATGCCTTTATAAAGTCCCTAGATGAGTTAGCACCAAAGGAGAATTCAGTTGACATAGATGCTCATAACAAGAATGTATAGTACAAGGATAGAGGTAAAAATGCTGAACAACCAACACATAGTAATGTTGTCATGTATGCAAAAAACAAGGAAGCTCCTCCTTTTCTATTAACCATAAGAATGTTTGGAAAAAATGTGCATAATTGTATGGTAGATTCAAGAGCCTCATCTAATGTTATAGCTCTAGGAATATGCAAAACTTTAAGACTTACTCCCACAAAATATGTTAAAGTTGTTACTTAGTTGGAAAAAATAGAGGTTAATGTGGTAGGTGAACTGATGCATATCCAAATGCAGTTAGCATCTGATCCTAGGGTAAGCCAATTTATTGACATCTAGGTTAGTTATCTTAGTCAATTACGGTATGTTACTAAGTAGGGATTGGTCCAAGACTTTTAACGGATACATGGCTACCAATTTTTTGCACATGTGGTTACCTTGGAGAGGTATCCCAAACCAAATTAGAATAGTGGCCAAACCTAGAATGAAGCATATGATTATAGAGTACAATCAAAAAAATAAGGTATTGTATGCTGGTATTGAACCAGGAGTCTATAGGGTGTCAAACAGAGGAGTTCAAATAGAAGAAATCCTAGTCTTGGATTTTAAAACAAAGCTTACTAATGATGAAACAATTATGTTCATTGAGTCTGATTATAACTCTTCTGATGAAGAGGATAATACTGTAGGTAGCTTTGGTCAAATCATAAGACAACAAATGGATAAATACATTCAACATGAGTTTCCAATCCAATGTAAGTTGTACAAAAGTTTGTGTAGGGTTCATAACACTACTAATCCTAAAGAAAATTGTGGAATGTGCAGAGATATAATACAATATTAGTACAAAAAATGCATAAAAGGGATGGGACAACAAAAGGTAGAGTCTATGCCTGGTAAACCTTATTTATATTTTCATGAAAACATGGATGAGTCATTACCAGGTTTAAAGGAAGAGGTAGGAGTAAAGAGCATCAATTACTCTGACTTACACAAACAAACAAAAAATGCAGGGGTACCTATAGCTCGGGTAGAAACACATGAGGATACACATAATCTCGCCAGAGGTGAGGTAGGTAGAATTATGCCTGTTAAAATGAGAGGTTAGTGTCAAAAGAACAAGAGTGACATCTGGACATTAAAGTGTGATGGATCTAAATCCAAGCAAGGGACAGGGGTCGAACTCATTGATCCAAATGGTAAATCCTTTTTGGCGGCATATAGACTCTAGTTTCCTTGAACTAACAATGTAGGAGAGTATGAGGCTCTAATTTACAGATTAGTTATGGCCATTAAGAAAAAGGTAAAAGTGATCAGGGTATTTTCTAACTTTGAATTAGTGGTTAAACAGGTCAGGAAATTGTATGCATGTAATTACAGGAAAATGGTTAGTTACAAGCATAGGATATGGGATTTGATGAAATCTTTTGATGCCTTTAATATTCAACATATCCCTAGAGAGCTAAATCAAAGACCAGATGTGTTAGCAGTTCCTGCTAGCACCTTAGAATCCTTAACATTATCAGGGTTAAAATGATTTGTTGTTGAATTGGTAAATGTACCAAGTATACCTGATAATGTCACCCATTTTCAAGTATTTGAAGGAGACCAACATGTTGTAGATTTTCTCACTTGTCATGAGGTGTTTGAAACTCAAATTATTGACAAAGAGGAAAGACCAGATATATCTTGGGATGAGGAAGACATAGTGGACTTAAAAAGTAATTTCCTACCCAAAGGGATGATAGAGTTGGAGAAGATATTTGATTTTGATGGGGTAGTTAGCCAAAAAGATCTTCCCAAAAAAGGAATTAAATGTGACCCCTTCAACTTAGGAACATAACAGAATCCACAAAATGTTTTAATCAAAAAATCTTGGTTGGATGAATTTAGAAAAGAAATTGTAGAAGTTTTAAAAGAATACAAGCATGTGATACCATGGACCTATGAGGATTTGAAGACCTATGACAACTCTATTATAACCCATGTAATACCATTAAGAACAAGGGTAAAACCATTCAGACAAAAACAAAGGCCAATAAATGCTATATTAGAGCCTTTGATTTTTGAGGAAGTTAAGAAATTGTTGTCAGCTAGGATAATTTTTCCAGTGAGGCATTCGACCTGGATAGCTAACTTAGTGCCTGTAAGGAAGAAAAATGGGGATATTAGACTCTGTGTTAATTTTAGAAACCTTCATAAGGCCTCTAAAAAAGATAACTACCCTTTGCCTCCAATAGATGAAGTACTACAAGCAGTAAATGGAGCTATGGTGATGTCCTTTCTAGACAGATTCTCAGGGTATAACCAAGTTTTAGAGGACAAAGAAGATAGGCTGAAAACAACATTCACTTGCAAATGGGTTAACTATGCATATAGGAGAATGCCATTTGGCTTAATAAATGCAGGTGTCACTTTTCAATGGGCCATGGACATTGCATTCTATGGACTGTCAGGTAAATGTATTGTTATTTACATGGATATTTGACTATATTTTCTAAAGATGTATCCACACATGTAGAAGACTTAAGGAAAGTGCTAAAAAGGTGCAAAAGGTATGGAATCTCTCTTAACCTAAAGAAATGTTCATTTGGTGTAACTGAAGGGAAGTTGTTAGGGCATATTGTTTTTGAAAATGGGATATCTATTGACCCAAACAAAGTAGAGGGAATTAAGAAGCTACAATTGCCTAGTAGTAAGAAGGAATTGAAGTCTTTCTTTGGTAAAATTAACTTTGTTAGAAAGTTTATCACAGGATTTGTAGAAATCATGCAACCACTAAATGCAATGCCGAAAAAAGATGCTAAGATAGAGTGGATGCCAGTGGCTAAGGCTGCAACTAAGGACATTAAGGAGGCTATTTTTGATGCTCCTATGTTAGCTAGTCCAAATTATACTAAACCTTTTTACATCTATTTGTTTGCATCTAAACATTTAGTTGTAGTTGCTCTAAAACAAAAAGGAGAAGAGAATGAAGAGAAACCCATCGCTTTCATGAGCGCTCCATTGAAGGTTGTACAATTGAAGTATTTAGATAAAGAAAGGTGGGCTTTTGCATTAGTGCGGGCAGTGAAAAAATTTAGGCATAGTGCCTGATGCCAGGGAAAATCCATAGTGCCTGATGCAGTGGTGAAAATGTTATCAATGCAAAATGAGCCTGGGGAGAAAAGAGAAAAGTGGATCATAGTGTTGTAGGAGTTTGATATGGAGATCATTCCTATGAAGTTAGTTAGAGGCCAAGCCTTAGTACAAACAATAGCTGATATTGATCCCAATTTGGTAAAACAACAATATGTGTTGAACACTAATGATACACCTAGCTGGTATGATGATCTGAATGCATTCCTCATATCTGGAAAGTATCCTAATAGGATAAAATCTTCTCAAAGGAGAGTATTGAAAATTAAATCCCAAAGGTATATGGTGCAGAGAGGCTTACTATTCAAGAAGAATCATGAAGGTATATACCTAAGATGCTTGAACAAATAAAGTATTGTTAGAATTGCATGATATGTATGGAACTGCTCATGGTTCTCATCTAGCCATTGCTCATAAAATTCTGAGGTTAGGATACTATTGGCCCACAATATTTAAGGATATAGAAAATCACATCAGAAGTTGTCACATATGTCAAATTACAACAGTTTAAGGGAGATATCAAGCTCATTCTTTGCAACCAATTATAGATTCTAGGCCATTTGCACAATGGGGGGTGGATTTCATTGGGGTCATCAATCCTCCATCCTCTGTTGGACACAAGTTCATATTGATGTGACAGATTATTTTACTAGATGGATAGAAGTGACATGCTATAAATTTTCCACTACTGAAGTAGTCATTAATTTTCTTGAAGAGAATATCATCACCAGGTTTGGAGCTCCTTATTCTCTGGTATGTGACAATGGCCCTGCATTCTCTTCTTTGAAATTTTCTAAATGGGCATTTGAGTATGGGATAGTTCTTAAGTTTTCTTCTAATTATTATCCTTAGGGTAATGGGTTAGCTGAATCCACTAACAAAATTTTCCTAGACATCATCAAAAAGATGATTGTAAAAAACCCCAAGGAATGGAATACATTGTGGGTAGATAGGACGAAAGTTAAGGTAGCCTTAGGAAATGCACCATATCACTTAGTGTATGGGACTAATCCCATACTTCCAGTAAATTTGAGAATTCCTACATGGAAATTTGCCAATGAACATCTAAGGTTTGATGATTATAGAGAAGCTACATTGGTCTAGCTATTATAGTTTGATGAGAAAAGGGATCAAGCCATTGATAAATTTGCAAAACATCAGGTTGTAGTTAAAAGGTGGTTTGATAAGAAAACAAAAGTGAAAACATTCAAGATATCAAATTTGGTATTATGTTAGGACAAAGTCCATGAAAAGAAAGGAAACCATGGAAAATTTGATAAACTATGGTTAGGTCCACTACAGGTTTCAAAAATTATAGGAGACAATACCCTTAGGCTTAAAACTTTAACTAGCGAAGATGCACCATTACCTATTAATGGTCAACATCTGAAACATTATTTTCAAGCTTAGAGTGTGGGTTAGTCTTATTATGTATCATATTGTAAATATTGTATAGTTGTGTGCTGTTTGGTTTGTTTTCTTTTGTTTTATTGTTTTCTTTTGGGTGTTTGGTGGTCTTGTTTTGTTTGTTGTTTTGGTGCTTTGTTGTTTTTTTTCATTTATTTTGTGGGGATGTTCATTTTGTTTTAGAGTATACAGGAGCAGATTGGTAACAACTGAAAATAATAAAATTTGGGATATTCAGGTAAATCATTTGAAATTTATGCATAACTTTTTAAACTTTTATAGATGGGAAATGTTGTTTATTCTGTAAAGAGTTTTATTCAATAACTGTAAATGAAAAAATTCAGGGAGATTTTCACAATGACACACTTAACATCCTTGGGTTTGTTGAACATACTAGTGTAGGTGTTAAGTGAAAAATCAAAGGTTACCCTTGCTACCATTGCAATTCTTAGCTTAAAGTAGCAAGTGACCACACCTTGCATAATGAGCTTACATGATAATATCTCATGAATTTATATATCATACAAAATAAAAAAAAGGGGGATTATACTGAAAATCTAAATGAGGCCATCTAAGTAACTCTTCTGGGGCTATGGATGCCTACTAGTAGTGGGGCTCTGCTTAGGGGAATTGCAATGATAACCTTGTCGTGGCTATGGATGTCTACTAGCAGAAAGGCTCTATCTGGTTGGCTATAAGGGATGAACTCAACTATGTAGCTTAACACCAGTCACTGGTATTTTCAATTCACCTTCAAGATGAGGATTATTAATCAGATGCATACACTTAAACTCTTTTGGAGGGGTTCAGGCACATTATTGAATACATGTCTTTTATGATGAGTAAAATTCTTGCATATGGGGAAATTGGAAGTTATGAATTTGTTTCATAACTTCAATTCACCTTCAAGATGAGGATTATTAATCAAATGCATACACTTAAACTCTTTTGGAGGGGTTCAGGCACATTATTGAATACATGTCTTTTATGATGAGTAAAATTCTTGCATATGGGGAAATTGGAAGTTATGAATTTGTTTCCTTTTGTTTTCTTTAATGGTTTGAATTTGGTTGCTAGTTTTTGTGATGTTCACAACATGCCCCTTTTTACCCTTTAGCAAAATGAGGGCCCCATTTGCTTTTGTTTTTTTCCTGCTTGGTGGTAAAGGGAAAAATGTATGTACTATGAGAAATGCTTGAAAAATCAAAATACCCAGTGTTAGAAAGAAAAAGGAGGTATTACTAAATTCTATGTGGAAAATGATTAAGGGTTGCTTTTTGAACCAACTTGAAATTCCTAATATTTCATGAAATATGAAGGTTTTGGGGAAACACATTGTTAAGTTAAATTTGTATGTCATATACAAATTTATTTGCATGTGAGATACTAAAATGGTTGTATTATGGTGTAGGCGGGTTCGTTGTATCTTGTCTTTTACATGTACACTTAAAATGTTCAAACTTTAAAGTGCAAAGGCGGACCCGATTAGTTTTAGAGGTTAAGTGAATAAAACATTGATGTCCACGCTTGTATTCAGGTATTGTATGGTGTGTTTATGTATTCAATATACAAATAGGTGAACATACATGCCGAAACCCGAAAGACATGAAATCAAGTTTATAAAAGTTGAAGTCCAAATGAATGTTAAGTGTTATTTGTATGTATAAATGTTTGCATTTAAAATACATATGCAATAGCATATTTCAAAAGGAAATGAAAAGTGATTTAAGTTGGTGGGACCCACAAGGTATTATCATAAGGGTTTCGATATACAAGAGTTATACATTGATATATGCAAAAGTGGAACTAAAGGTATTTTAAATATGATGTATAATAGATTGGGCTCCACGTCTTGTATGCATCTTATGATATATGTAAACCCGATATACAAAAAAAATGAAGATACAATGCTGGAATTAGAAAAAAAGGTTAAAGTCAGTTGAAACACTAGGTAAGTCCACATTTGTATGTTAGAGTGTATGTATTGCATATGCATTGCGATATACAAAAGGTAAATACGAAACCTAAAGCCGTTAAGAGTGAGAATTATATGCATCGGGTAGGGTTTATAGTGATGGGATCAAAGTGCAAAATACATAAATGATATGAACAAGGATACAAGGCCAGACATGAAATAAAATACAATATGTTTGGTAAACCTGTACATGTCCAAATTTGTATGTTTTGGTGATTGTATGAGATATGCATAGGAACATACAAAGATTGATACACAAAAAAGGAGATACAAAAGGAAAGGTGAAAATTAACATATGTAAAGTTCAAAATATGAATTTAAGAGGAAAGGTGAACATAAATGGAACTATATGTGTTAATGGTAGAATTTAATGCACTTCTAACACAACTCTAACATTGTAATGTAGAATTCGAATGAGTTAAAAGGTAAAATTCAATGATGTTATTTTCACAATTGCATTTCAAGTGTAAAAATTGTAGACAGTTTCACTTAGCTGGAGGAAAATGATTCAAAAGCTAAACAGAATGGGAAGGGTAAATGGTTAAAGGTTGAAACGGTAAATTATTATCAACAGACGGTTACAAATACAAGTATGTACATCAAACACTGCTGAATTGCAGTCAAGTAAAATTAGGGTAATTATAGTAATTCATTAGGAAAATGTTATAGATTGTTAGTCATTACTGTAGTTAATTATGTGATATAATTTGATGTGGTTAAACTCTGAAAATCTTTATTAGTGAAAATGACAAGAAAATCCTAGGGTAAATGGTAAAAAATGTAAAACTCTGGTAAAAACCCTAGAACTGTATACAAGCGGGAGGGTAAAATGTATAATTTCTCTTGGCAGGATGGCACCCAAATAAAAGAAGGTGGATGTTACAATAGCTGAGGAAAAGGAAAAAGTTAAAAGAGAAAGAAAACCAAGGAAAGAAACGGTTAGAGAAGAGTTGCCACCGGTCAGGGGATATTCATCCTTGATATTTAGTTTAGGAGGAATAGTTATAGATACGAATATTGGTCACTATAATGTGGAAGAGGTGTTATAGAAAGTCACGGTGCCAGATGCTACCACCGACATGAGTAAGATTTGGGAGAAAGGATTGTACAGAGCTGCAGGATTCCCATTGGCTCTAGAGGCCAACGATTTGGTACTAGAATGCATAGACCAATACAATTTGAGTACTAGAAAGGTAATGCATAACAACCAAACTATTGTAGATCTATTTACTATAGGCATAGCCCAAATTTTTGGGCTGGAGATTAAAGAGCAAATGATGGACATTGATATTAATCAATATGCTATGGATTTTATTAAACATGAGAAAGAATGTAAAACTACTATCTTTTATGAGTGGTATATAGCAGAGAACAAACCCAAAGCTGTTGTATGGGTATCAAAGAATTTATACAGGGTTGACTTCAAAGAGGAAGTATACTTAATGATTACAATGTTGAGCAGATCGACCGGATTAAAAGATGCCACAAAGTTTGAGACATGTATGTTCAACATCATATAGTATATTAGAGAAAAGGAGGGAGCCATTCATTGGACTAGAGCTATTGGTACAACAATATACAAGCAGGTAATGACATTTAGGAAAAATAGAAGGTTTTATTTGTCTTCTTATGTGATTTATGCATGTGTTGTTGAGATGCCACCATTGGCTAGAATCGACAGGGAATGGCCCAGGTCAAAAGTTGATTTATGATCATTATCCCTATTTACAAGAGGAGAATGCATGGTGCAAATATGCTAGGGTTAATGATGTTTTTATACTTATTTAGTAAGAATTCTAATAGGGGATAAAGATAGAAGATTGTCAGAGGAGGTGACAAAGGCTATAAGTTCTTTCAGTTCCTGGTATATACAATTTCCTACCTTCACCTATATTAGGACTGAAGGATTAGAGCCCATAAACTATTCAAATTGCCAAGATATCCTCTAGACCATTTGATTGTATTAGAATTCTCAAGACAAATTTTGAATGTATTCAGAATGTACAAAAAGAGATTCGGCAAAGGAAACATCAAGTTCGCTTGGGTGATTAGTAATTACTCATGTTATAATGAAGATGTTGCTAAGGAATTAGAAAGAGAGTTGAGGTATTATGGTTTTGAGGAGTTTAACTTAGTTAGATGTTTTGACTCTTTTCACAGAATTGAAAATTGAATTGATAAAAAATATAAGCATCAAATCCACATTGAGCATTTTTGGTCGGACTTTGAGAATGAGCAAGAAGTGAGGAGAAGAGCTCATCCAAGATTGACATTGGAGCAGATGAAAACCATGGGGGAAATCAATGTGCCCCAAGAGGTTATAGATGATGATAAAATATTAGACCAAAGTTATGAAAGTAAGGGAGTGTCCTTGTTGCCCATCAATGAGCCTAATTGGGAGGAGCCAGCAGAGACATCTTTGGATGTAATATCTAAATGAATTCTTTTATTTTCTAAGATATGGTTAAGTGATAGGATGGAAGAGATTACAGATCAAGGTGTTATTACCAAAAATTAGCAAAATGGAAAGAAGAGAGAAAGAGAAAAGAAGGATGAGTTAATGTGTTTTTATGAAAAGAGAAGAAATTTGTAGTAAATATAGTCCTTGAAAAAGATGAAAATGCCACAATTTTGGATCCCTATGCTCATGGTATCACAGTAGCCATTCCTTTAGGGACATTCATGGAAGAAGGAGCATCAAACCAAGCAGTTAATGTGGAACAATCACAAGCAGCAAGGGTTGCTGTAGAACAAGTGCAAAGTAAAGAAGTACCATCAGGATAGCATATAATTAAGGCTATGATTATAGATACACCAAGAGGGAAGGCATAAATTCCTACTATAATAGTGGATGCTCCACTGGTGGGAGTAAGACAAAAACCTATATCTGAAGATTTTACACCTGAGGAAAGAAGACTAGGCCACATAAAAGTTAAACAAGAGTTGACTAAAGAAATGCTGCAAGAGTCAACAAGCCAAGAAGTCAAGAAAGTAGGCGAAATTGTGAATATTGATGAAGGGATTAGTGATGATGAGAAGTCACAATTTGGAACTGATATAGAGGTAGAGGATGAAGAAGAAGAACAAACATCAAAGACTTCCCCTATCATGGGAGAACAAAGTGTTCATATGGAAAAGGCACAAAGCCCAATAAAAAAGGATGAAAATATATAGGAAAACTTGGAAGTGGTGGATCCTTTTGGTTAGTTGGTATCACCTGAAATCATAGAGGAATTGTAGGTTGTTGCACAACAAGTAGAAGAAGCAGAAAAAGAAGAAGATGAAGAAAAGACTATAGAGGAAACAGGTGTATCTTCTGGTCAGTCACTACAGTCATAAAAGATAAGTGAAATAGAAAATGTGCAAGTTCAAACTGAGGTGCAAATAGAGGAGGCAATGCCAACAAGAATTACAGATAATAATGTTTCAAGTGTTTCTAATATTAATATTGAACAGGGTGAACAAGAAAAGAATTAGGAGGAGGGAAATAAAGAAAAAGATAATGAAGGGGATACAGAAGAGGAAGAAGAGGAAAAGGAAAATGAAGAAGAGGGACCACAAAATCAAGATAATGCATCACCCTCAGCATCACAACAAAATCGACCTTTGGATCAAAATCCACAACAATAACAACAACAATGAGAGCCAATAGAAATAGAAAACCTCGAGGAGGAGGTAATAAATGAAGAAAAGATAGTAGAAACAAACAAGGAGGCACTAGCTTGGTTGGGTTATGAGGTTAGAAGAGAATAAATAGAGGTACTGTTGGTTCCCATTGACATCAAAAGCTTGTTAGGTGGGCATCCACAGAAAGAAAAGAGAAAATCTCAAACCATGTCAGCTATAAAGAGAAGCCCATATGGATCTAGGACTTTAGAGCTAGCTATACCACAAAAGGACAAGGTAAAGGGAGAAATGACCCTTAAGGATTATTAACTGTTGAATATAGACCTTGGGCATGAGACTAGGCAACAACACATTGCCAAAAGGGAAGACATGAATAAAGTAACTACGAAAATGATGAAGAAGGATAAGGATAAGTTTGGTTATTCAAAGGGGCATATTGTGTAATTGCAATAGTTCATATAGGGAATATTTGACCCTAATGTTGGCATGCCTGATTACCTGTAGACTTAGCCATTTTATCAAAAAGATCAAGTTACTGAATTAGAAAATAAGAAGGTTGAAGAAAATGTTTTTGAAGAGTGGTTTAATGCCTTTATTCAAAAAGGAGAAAGCACAATAAGATAGACACTTACTAGTTGGGACATGGCTCTTGTGGAGAAAAATAATTGCAATGTTGTTTTACATCATTGTCAATCTAGAATGGAGTGTAAAAAGCAGTTGAATCAGGTTGAGGATATGAATGAAAGAATTGAAGAACTGATAAGTGAGGGAATAATAACTTCTCAAATGACAAGTCATATGCCACAATACATATTGGAGCTGAAATTTGAAGACAACATGTTAGAAGGTTGCATTATGAGTACCTGAAATCTCGAAGAAATTGCTGATGAAGTGATCAGGAAGCACATGAAAGTAATACTGAAGTTTATTGGGAATGAATGCCTAGAGATACCAATCTATGATGCAACTATGGTAGTTAAAGAATTCAAAACTATTTATCTACTCTACCTGGAGAATCCTACTGCATATTTGAGCACTAAAATGATTGAATCCATCATGGAATTAAGTGCCAAGATAAAGAAATATTAGAAAAATAGAGAAGATATAAAACGTAAAATCATGATGTTAAAAGACAAGGTTGAATTACAGAAATATATATGGACAGTGAGTCAAAAGAATAATCATAATTCTGTTGCAGCATTGATAGCCAAATACACAGAGTACTTGAAGAAAATGGGAGAAGAGTGAGAAAGAAAGGTACCAGTGGCAGTGGCTATTTCTTTTGTATCTTTATTTACATGTACTATGGTATATTTTATTATTTTGGTGCGGCCAAAGTCAAAAAAGAAAAGTCAAAGAAGATTCTATGTTTTGAAAGAATCTGATGGCATCCTTTATGCCAAAAGGAATATTCCTGAAGATATTTTGGAAACGGTTGGGAAATGATTCCCACCATTGATCTTGTGAGTTTTAATTTGAACCATAGATTGAGTTTGTAACTGTAACAAAAGGGAATTCAACTCTATATAAGGAGCCCTGCTACTGGCATTTTAATTACACAGAGTTTGAAAATGACATATGTTACATATAGGCAAGAGAAGTAATAGACATTGAGAAAAAATTTACGTGAAGTGGAATGTGCCTGTGTCTACAATGGAGATAATGTGGAATGTCCAGTTTCTCCCTGTATCTATAAAGTGTATGAGTTTTGATTTATTGCTAATGTTTTTAGAGAATTTGAAGTCAAAATACATTGTAAATTTGAAAGACTTTTCATATGTTAATGAATGCAAACATCTATTTGCTGCGTCTATTCCAGAGTGCATTAGATTCAGGTATTCTTTAGTGTATTTCCTTTGATGATCACATTTATGTATGTTAATTCATGATACTGCTTAGGATAAGCATACATGGAATTTACTCCTTTGAAGAATTATAATTGATTAATCTTGTATACATGAGTAATAGAGAATTAATTCCTACTGAATTAAGTTTTCTAACCATATCTCTTCTAACTTTTCCCAAAATTCACAAATTAGCATGCACTTAGAAATCTAAAGGAAATTGTCATATATTTGAATAGAGAATAATGAATCATAAAGATCTTTGACAATTTTTATATAAATCTAAAATGCAAAGTTTGTTTTATCAAAATTCATGCAAAGCTTTGTAGTTAAATAGTAAATACATGCAAATGATCACTAATTTTAGTGTAATTTGTAGTTATTGCACAAATAGAGCAAGTCTAGTGAGTCACAGATTACTTTAGTTTGTGTAAGGCCCCTTGAACATTACAGCTTCACAACAAACTGCTGACATATCCCACACAGTCAAGACCTGACCATACAGAAACTTGAGATTAAGAATTCCTAGTTAATTCTTCATATCTTTCAAGATAGCTAGGGTTCCTTTGCAAATTTTAACTTTGTTGCTTATGCACTTTACATACATCAACAGTTTTAGTGCTAGAAGGAGGGCATGTTTGGAATTAAGGTAAGATTTTTGTAAAGCTGGCTCAAAATATTGGTCGACTAACTAGGTTTAGGTCCAATTCGGGTGATATCTTCACATAATTACTTGATAGATGACAGAATAAGAGTCCTTTAATTTGGAATCCCAAAGTATTATAGGTAGGAAGTTCATCAAAGACTCCCCCTAGATCACCCTTGAGTATACTGAATATAGTAAGTCCTGACGGTTATGCATTCAGGTCATTAAATCTTGGTTCAGGTCCTCCTAGAGGTCCCAATCCTCCTAGAAGTCCTAGCCTGCCTATAAATCCAAGTCCTCCAAGAAGTCCTAGTCCACCTAGAGGTCCAGTCATGGCATACTTTAATGTCAATTCTCCCATACTATTTGCTAATTATCATGAAATGCCTAAGAATCCTAATAAGATTTGCCCTAAGTACCAACTGCATCAAGATCCTGAGAATCACATCAGAATCTTCAAAGAAGCTTGCTTCAGGGCAAGATTAGAGCATCAAGATGTAGTGTGTAGGTTGTTCCCATTCACATTCAATGAACAAGCTTCTAATTGGTATGTGAACTTACCAAATGGTTATATCACTACCTGGGAACTCATGGAAGAGGCATTTTTGTCTAGGTTTAGAGGACCAGTTGAACCATCTTCTTTGTATCACAAATTAGCAACAATCAAAAGAATTGAAGGGGAACTCATTGACAATTTTAATGATAGGTTCCAGAAGTCATTCATTAAGCTGGTTGACCCTTACACTGTGACCCCCGAGGCTATCTTAGCAATTTACTATGCTATTTTAGATCCTTTGACCTCAATGTTTGTTAAGAGGTGAGCGAATATCAATAGTTTGTCAAAAGCCTATAAAGAGGCAGTTAAAGTTAACCAAGAAATGAGACAAACAACATACAATCCTTTTCTAAGTGTAGGAAATCCAAGAATTCCAAACCAAACGCAACCATGGAATGCTGTTCCAATGCATCATACTCCATTATTGAATCTAGTGCATACTGATGCACTAGTGTATAACCTAGTCCCCACTCAGGCTATAGTTTCTTACATATGTAACAGTGCTAATAGTAATCAAACTAATGGTCAGTCATTCTTTCAACCTCCTCAAGATACATATATGGCCAAAACATAGGATGATAGGGAGGAAATAAATGAGATTACTGCACATCTAAGGAGATTAACCACTAAGATGACTCAATTGAGAAATGAAAGCTTTTATGGCAGAAATACTCAGGGTCAAGCTCAAAATAAAAATCAAAACTATAACAAAAATTAGAATTATAGTCAAGGTCAGAGTTAAAATCAAATTCAAGATCACAGTCAAAGTCAAGGTCATAACCAAGGTCAGAATCACAACCAGGGATAGTGAATACAAAATAGAGGACACAATGGAGATAATAAGGCTTGGGGCAACAACAATAGAAATTGAAATCAGATCAAAACCTCTAGGATGTGGAATATAGGACCAAACAATGGTACTCTGGCTTCTCCATTTGAGAGTCTAGATAATCAAGAGTTAAAATAGCCTGCTAGAATCCAAATGGCTAATGTAGCGTTGAAAAATTGGAGTAGGATTCATAACACGAATGCACATGCTAAACTTGACTATCAATTTCATCTAGCTGCTAGTATTTTTAATGTTGAAGTACAAGCTCTCACTTCTGAATTCCTAATTCCCAAAGGAAATGAAATAGTACCTTCAAGATTTGAATCTTCTATGTTCTTGGAAAGTTTTACCTTCATAACTAGGGAAGAAGAAAATCAGATAGTAGAAAGTGAGCCTTATTATTGTGAGAACCTGTATCTAGAGTCAGTCTTAGTACTAGAAGCCTTTCAGTTTCCCTTTGAGACTAAAAATGAGGTGTTATGTGAATCGGATGAGGTACAACCTTTTCAACAATCCAATAGGAACTACACTTATAATTTGAGAAGTAATAGTAAGCCTAGAGATCCTTTCACCACCTCTACACCTCCTAATAACTTCAATACCCCACCAGATCAGCATGCTAGCAATAACCCAGTGTCCCTAAAAGCTAATTATCATGGTACTAGCACAACAGTAATGCCAAAGGTGTAGGTAGGGAAGATAAAGTCTAATGAAACATCGAAATTGATGAATTACTTGTCTGAGGTGATAAGAAAAATCAAGGTTAATGTATCTCTATATGAATTGTTGGAAAGGCTAAATAATGGTACTTTGGCTTCTCCATTTGAGAGTCCAAATAATCAAGAGTTAAAATAGCCTGCTAGGATCCAAATGGCTAATGTAGCATTGAAAAATTGGTGTAGGATTCATAACACGAATGCACACACTGAACTTGATTGTCCTCAATTTCATCTAGCTACTAGTATTTTTAATGTAGAAGTATAGGCTCCCATTTCTGAGTTCCTAATTCCTAAAGGAAATGAAATAGTAGCTTCAAGATTTGAATCTGCTATGGTCTTGGAAAGTCTTGGAAAGTTTTACCTTCACAACTAGGGAAGAAGAAAATTAGATAGAAAAAAGAGAGCCATATTATTGTGAGAACTTCTATCCAGAGTTAGCCTTAGTACTAGAAGCCTTTCAGTTTCCCTTTGAGACTGAAAATGAGGTGTTATGTGAACCAAATGAGGTACAGGCTTTTCAACAATCCAATAGGAACCACACTTATAATTTGAGAAGTAACAGTAAGCCTGGAGGTCCTTTCACCACCTCTACACCTCTTAATAACTTCAATACACCACCAGATCAGCATGCTAGCAATAACGCAGTGCCCCTTGCTGGTTATTTTCTTTGAATCGGTAGAGGGTTTGCCAGTTCCAATGCACGGGCAGATTCAGCCAACAGATTACGGGAGGTTGTGTGAGTTGCCTCCCCTTCACTTTTGGTTCTACTGCACCAAGGGGGGTTTCCCTATAACTAAAGATGTAACATTGACTAGCTCAATGACATGAAGATTTAGCTTGATAGTAACAGGTAGAATACTCTCATGTGTGGACCAAGATGTTGATGATACATCACAAGGTTGGCAATATTCTTGGACATATGTGTCTGGTTGTGGATGAGAGTATGTAGGGGTTCCTAATCCTACTCCTACAACTAACAGGTGGAAGTTATGGAATGGTGGATATGATGATTTAGATGCAAGACAAGGGGTTTTGGGTCATAATTACTAACCCAGGAGCAGATCGATGCCTATCTCAGGGCAAGGAGTCAACTAGACATATGCAATAGATGGTTTACAACTAGCATTCAAGTTTCAAGGGGTTGGATTGATGCTTGCCTTACAAACATCACCCAAGAAAGGATATTTAGCTGCCTCTACTTATAGATATCCCTGCTGACAAACAACCTTCTCCATGCTTAACCTAAAACAATTTAATCCACTCCTTGAATGGAAGTCATAGATGAAGCATGTGATACAGAAAATTATACCGTAGAATCTGAGAAACCCATAGCAGCCAGATTCAAAAGAAGGAAATGCATGCAGCGAAGGAGACAAATAGATAAACACATGCATAAGAGCATTTTTCATCTATATCAACATGAAACTGAACATACATGCAAAATACATTCATGATGCAACTCATAAACTCTAGAATGAGACAAAACAACCTAGGATCATGCCCTGTTCTTCATTATTTACACAAAAATGCCCAAGTCTTCAACAACCAAATATGAGTGACACAATTTGCATTTTATAGCAAAACTATGTACTCAGCCAAAATTACAATGGTCAACTCAAAAATCACTAGATACAATGCATCGTGAGAAATGGTGCTCCAAATAATAAATGCAGCAGTAGGGGACACAACAGGAAGAAGCAAGAGAAGGGCGAGGAGTAGTTGAGCTCGAGCCCTGTGCTGCCGCTAGAAGATTTTTGTCATAAACTTGGTACTTGGCCATTCAACCATCAGACCATGCTTGTTTGCAATTCTACCATAAATGGCTCAACCACCCTCATCTACCATCGAAATCTACAGCAGCGCGTCACTGAAGTTTTCCCACTTGAAACATGACTGCAAATACAAGGAAAAAACAATCATTGAAGGTTTAAAACCTGACCATCGATCTGAAAACTCATCACCAAGATCAACGGTCCCAAAATATGTATGAAGAGCCATTAGCCAACGAAATCATGCCACGTGGGCACCCCATGATTCTATCGCTGGCTTTTCGCACCTTGTATTTTGCCTTTTCGCCCCTTGTATATGCATGTTTGAATAAATATACAAATCCCTTTTAAATCTTTGTATATGTAGGATGCATATACATGCAACTACTCAACATACAAGGTGGACCTGAAACTTTTATGCATCAGAATGTACCTCCTTTTGAAGTTTGGCTTGTATCTCCTTCATTTGCATCTTGGCTTTGTATATCACATATACAAACATGATATACAACCCGCGGACCTGAAAATCTATCTATTGTAGCTTGATTTCCTCTTCGGGTCCAAAATGTGTATTTCTTCTTCATATATTAGCTTGTATGTGCAAACATACAAATGAATGCACATACAACTGGTGGGCCTGACCATTTTCTCTCTCCTTTGCACTGTTCACTTTGCATGCCACAAGCCTTTGTATAATTTTCAATGTACATTCCCTTGCACATACAAACAAGGAATCTTCTCCATAATATTCCTACAATGTATCTAACCATTGTATGTGTGCCCGAATGTATATTGCATATACATTCCACCTTGTATATCCACGGGCCCCAGAACATGCATCTTTGCCTCGCCACTGTAGCAAATGTATATTTGCACCTCCTTGTATATTTTGCTTTGTATATAACCCGATATATAAAGTGGGAATATTCCTCAGAATCTACAAAAGATTCCCCCTTTGTATATGCACCTTTTAGAGCCCGATATATAATCAGAAATGCTCCTAACTCAATTTTTTAAAGGGTGATAGAGATTTTTGACCTGCCAATGCACATTTTGACCTGTATGTGTATACAAACACCTTTGTATATACAAAGACACATGCATACAAACTAGTTTTTTTATTTTTTACAACTGCAGAGGCCAAAAATATTAGAATTTTTTAGATTTTTTGGGAAGGTGCTTGCATATTTGAATGCTTGAAACCTGAATACTTGTGTAGGCACCACCAGTAGCTCGAGCCTAAAACCCTAAACATAAATGATTACCAACATAGGTTCTGTCTGGTGATGCATGCCTCTTGCAGGCATGGCAAGGACCTCAGATCTCTGTGATGCAGACCAGTCCCTATCCATTGGGCACAGAGTCAAAAACTGCACCAATCTGCATCACCAATCACACTCGGTGGTCTAAGGCCACCAAGAAAGGAAAAACCTGTATCTTCCTTTGTCAAACACCTTATTTTCATTTGCATACACTAGATCAGGCCTGAAGAAGCTGCCATGATCTGACTACAAACAAACCTTGTCATTTGCATATACAATTATATTATTGAGCTGGCTCCTCTCAACCTTATGCAAACAACCTTCAACATCAGGCAACATGTGAATGCAATATTTGTCAAACAATACATATTCATATGGCATATAGCACTTATCATCTATATCAGCAATATGCATTGTAAAATGATCTCCTAGCTAGATTAAAAACTAAAAACACTCAAAGTCCATCATGTA
The DNA here is from genome assembly GCA_027924645.1 of Cunninghamia lanceolata. Taxonomy (NCBI): domain Eukaryota; kingdom Viridiplantae; phylum Streptophyta; class Pinopsida; order Cupressales; family Cupressaceae; genus Cunninghamia; species Cunninghamia lanceolata. The sequence continues at coordinate 7,429,537 of BSBN01000739.1, forward strand.
GCTAGGAACATCAGGGCTCATCTTATCACAAGCTGGCATATCAAAGAAAAAGCTTTCAGATTCACAGTTGTGCACATCATGCACACAACCATCAGCTGCACCATGCTGGAAAAGATCAAGCTCTGGTACCTCTTTGCAGCAGTAACCTTCATGATGTATGTTGGTTTGCCTTTCATCAGGATAAGAACTAGAATCCGTGTCAACATCAGTGCCTAGATTCCCACCATACTCAAATAGATCCTCATCACCACATGTGTCATAAATAGGTGATCCAGGTGTTTCAACTTCATTGTGGTATGCCACTGGTTTATAGGTAGCAGAACATACATCTTCATTACCAACAGATTCCCTTTGTGGAGGAGTATCAGCCTGTTTGCTTATTTCTTCTATATCCTGAGCACAATACTCACAATTATCTCCACAAACCCATTCAAATAGATGTTCATTGCTGTCCATAACCACATCATTATTTTTAGAACCAGACACCTCAACTTGATGATCAACCCATGACAACTCTAATTTGTCACACAGAGGATCAAAAGGGCAGACAAGAGGTTTAGTCTTCTGACTGGCAGACACAATAGGGTTACTGCTATCTAACTGGGCCTGCCTAGCCTCTAAGAATATCAACCTATTTTTTATCTCTTCTATTCTTTTATTCAACATTTCATCCCCCTCTTGATTGAGTATGGGTGAATACATATTTGGATTCATATAAATCTCACTCTTAGACATCCTTTGTCTGCCTAAGACCTAAGGCTTCCCCTAGCATCTAACTTATGCAATAAAACAACAAATACAAGTGGGAGGAAACCAAGTACCTTGTCTCATCCAGATGCTGCAATATGAATAGAACATTCTTTTATCACAACAACATACATCATCCTTTTATGTGCACTTAAATCTTATGTAGAGTCGCCACCTCTCCAGAGAGGACAAAATTTTCAAACAACTGAAAGCTCATCAAAGAACAAATATTCTTCTGAATTCCTTCGACCAGTAGAGCACCATCATTCACATGAAAGAACTGGATATGCAGCAATGATTTCACATTATTTGACTCTCTTCATCCCAAGCGGAGTCACCAAAATCTGTTGGTGACTCGGATGGGCAAAACCTGACTAGAGATTGCAGGATAACACTTTCACATTCGATCCCCAGTGGAGTCACCAAAATTTGTTGGTTATTATCTCTGAATCGGCAGAGGGTTTGCTAGTTCCAATGCACGGGCAGATTCAGCCAACAGATTACAGGAGGTTGTGTGAGTTGCCTCCCCTTCACTTTTGGTTCTGCCGCACCAAGGGGGGTGTCCCTATAACTAAAGATGTAACATTGACTAGCTCAATGACAGGAAGATTTAGTTTGATAGTAACAGGCAGAATACTCTCATGTGTGGACCAAGATATGGATGATACATCACAAGGTTGGCAATATTCATGGACATATGTGTTTGGTTGTGGATGAGAGTATGCAGTGGTTCCTAATCCTACTCCTACAACTAACAGGTGGAAGTTATGGAATGGTGGATATGATGATTTGGATGCAAGACAAGGGGTTTTGGGTCATAATTACTAACCTAGGAGCAAACCGGTGCCTATCTCAGGGCAAGGAGTCAACTAGACGTATGCAACAGATGGTTTACAACTAGCATTCAAGTTTCAAGGGGTTGGATTGATGCTTGCCTTACAAACATCACCCAAGAAAGGGTATTTAGCTGCTTCTACTTACAGATATCCCTACTAAAAAACAACCTTCTCCATGCTTAACCTAAAACAATTTAATCCACTCCTTGAATGGAAGTCAGAGATGAAGCATGTGATACAGAAACTTATACCCTAGAATCTGAGAAACCCTTAGCAGCCAGATTCGAAAGAAGGAAATGCATGCAGCGAAGGAGACACAGATAAACACATGTATAAGAGCATTTTTCATCTATATCAACATGAAACTAAACATACGTGCAAAATTCATTCATGATGCAACTCATAAACTCCAGAATGAGACAAAACAATCCTGGATCATGCCATGTTCTTCATTATTTACACAAAAATGCCCAGGTCTTCAACAACCAAATATGAGTGACACACTTTGCATTATATAGCAAAACTGTGTACTTAGCCAAAATTACAACGGTCAACTCAAAAATTGCCAGATACAATGCATTGTGAGAAATGGCACTCCAAATAATAAATGCAGCAGCAGGGGCCATAACAGGAAGAAGCAAGAGAAGGGTGAGGAGTAGTTGAGCTCAAGCCTAGTGCCGCCGCTGGAAGATTTTTGTCATAAACCTGGTACTTGGCTGTTCAACCATCGGCCCATGCCTATTTACAATTCTTCCATAAATGGCTCAACCACCCTCATCTACTATCGAAATCTACAGCAGCACGTCACTAAAGTTTTCCCACTCGAAACATGACTGTAGATACAAGGAAAAAACCATCACTGAAGGTTTAAAACCTGACTGTCGATCTGAAAACCCATCGCCAAGATCAATGGTCCCAAAATATGTATGAAGAGCCACCAGCCAACGAAATCGTGCCACGTGGGCACCCCATGATTCTATCACTGGCCTTTTGCACCTTGTATTTTGCCTTTTCACTCCTTGTGTATGCATGTTTGAATGCATATACAAATCCCTTTTAAATCTTTGTATATGCAGGATGCATATACATGCAACTGCTCAACATACAAGGCAGACCTAAAACTTTTATGCATCAGAATGTACCTCCTTTTGAAGTCTAGCTTGTATCTCCTTCATTTGCATCTTTGCTTTGTATATCGCATATACAAACGCGATATACAACCCGTGGACCTAAAAATCTATCTATTGCAGCTTGATTTCCTCTTCGGGTCCAAAATGTGTATTTCTTCTTCATATATTGGCTTGTATGTGCAAACATACAAACGAATGCACATACAACTGGTGGGCCCGACCATTTTATCTCTCCTTTGCACTATTCACTTTGCATGCCGCAAGCCTTTGTATAATTTTCAATGTACATTCCCTTGCACATACAAACAAGGAATCTTCTCCAGAATATTCATGCAATGTATCTAACCATTGTATGTGCGCTCGAATGTATATTGCATATACATTCCACCTTGTATATCTATAGGCCCCACCACATGCATCTCTGCCTCACCACTGTAGCAAATGTATATTTGCACCTCCTTGTATATTTTGCTTTGTATATAACCCGATATACAAAGTGGGAATATTCTCTGGAATTTGTGAAAGATCCCCCCTTTGTATATGCACCTTTTAGAGCTCGATATACAATCAGAAATGCACCTAACTCAATTTTGTAAAGGGCAATAGAGATTTTTGACCCGCCAATGCACATTTTGACCTGTATGTATATACAAACACCTTTGTATATACAAAGACACATGCATACAAACTGATTTTTTCATTTTTTACAACTGTAGAGGTCAAAAATATTAGAATTTTTTTGGAAGGTACTTGCATATTTGAATGCTTGAAACCTGAATACTTATGCAGGCACCACCAGCAGCTCGAGCCTAAAACCCTAAACATAAATGATTACCAACACCCCTAAAAGCGAATTATCATGGTACTGGCACAACAGTAACACAAAAGGTGTAGGTAGAGAAGACAAAGTCTAATGAAACATCAAAATTGATGAATCACTTGTCTAAGGTGATAATAAAAATCAAGGTTAATGTACCTCTATACAAATTGTTGAAAAGGCTAGGGGTACGTAATGCCTTTATAAAGTCCCTAGATGAGTTAGCACCAAAGGAGAATTTAGTTGACATAGATGTTCATAACAAGGATGTACAATCCAAGGATAGAGGTAAAAATGTTGAACAACTAGCAAATAGTAATATTGTCATGTATGCAAAAAAGAAGGAAGCTCCTGCTTTTCTGTTAACCATAAGAATGTTTGGAAAAAATGTGCATAATTGTATGGTAGATTTAGGAGCTTCAGCTAATGTTATGTCTCTAGGAATATGCAAAACTTTAAGACTTACTCCCACAAAATCTGTTAAAGTTGTTACTTAGTTGGACAAAATAGAGGTTAATGTGGTAGGTGAACTGATGCATATCTAAATGCAGTTAGCATATGATCTCAGGGTAAGCTAATTTATTGACATCCAGGTCGTAGATATCCCAGTCAATTACGGTATGTTACTAAGTAGGGATTGGTCCAAGACTTTGAACAGATACATGGCTACCAATTTTTCACACATGTGGTTGCCTTGGAGAGGTATCCTAAACTAAATTAAAATAGAGGCCAAACCTAGAATGAAGCATATGATTACATAGTACAATCAAACAAATGAGGTATTGTATGCTGCTATTGAACCAGGAGTCTATAGGGTGTCAAACAGAGGAGTTCAAATAGAAGAAATCCTAGTCTTAGATTTTAAAACAAAGCTTACTAATGATGAAACAAGTGTGTTCATTGAGTTTGATTATAACTCTTCTGATGAAGAGGATAATACTATAGGTAGCTTTGGTCAAATCATAAGACAACAGGTGGATAAATGCATTCAACAGGAGTTTCCAATCTAATGTAAGTTGTACAAAAGCCTATGTAGGGTTCATAACACTGCTCATCCTGAAGAAAACTGTGGAATGTGCAGACATATAATACAATATCAGTACAAAAAATGCATAAAATGGATGGGACAACAAAAGGTAGAGTCTATGCCTGATAAACCTTAATTATGTTTTCATGAAAACATGGATGAGTCATTACCAGGTTTAAAGGAAGAAGTAGGAGTAAAAAGCATCAATTACTCTGACTTACACAAACAAACAAAAAATGCAGGGGTACCTATAGCTTGGGAAGAAACACATGAGGATACACATAATCTCGCTAAAGGTGAGGTAGGTAGAATGATCCTTGTTAAAATGAGAGGTTAGTGTCAAAAGAACAAGAGTGACATCTGGACATTAAAGTGCAATGGATCTAAATCCAGGCAAGGGGTAGGGGTAGGGGTTGAACTCATTGATCCAAATGGTAAATATTTATTGGCGGCATATAGACTCCAGTTTCCTTGCACTAACAACATAGCAGAGTATGAGGCTCTAATTTATGGATTAGCTATGGCCATTAAGAAAAAGGTAAAAGTGATCAGGATATTTTCTGACTCTAAACTTGTGGTTAGATAGGTCAGGAAATTGTATGCATGTAATTATAGGAAAATGGTTAGTTACAGGCATAGGCTATGGGATTTGATCAAATCTTTGATGCCTTTAATATTTAACATATCCATAGAGAGTTAAATCAAAGACCAAATGCATTAGTAATTGCTGCAAGCACCTTAGAACCCTTAACATTATCAGGGTTAAAATGATTTGTTGCTGAATTGGTAAATGTACCATATATACCTGATAATGTCACTCATTTTCAAGTATTTGAAGGAGACCAATAGATTGTAGATTTTCTCACTTGTCATGAGGTGTTTGAAACTCAGAAGGGGTGATAGAGTCCGAGAAGATATTTGATTTTGATGGGGTAGTTAGACAAAATGATCTTTCCAAAATAGAAGGAGGTAAATGTGACCCCTTCAATTTAGGAACAAAACATAATCCACATAATGTTTTAATCAGAAAATCTTGCTTAGATGAATTGAGAAAAGAAATTGCAAAAGTTTTAAAAGAATATAAGCATGCGATAGCATGGACCTATGAGGATTTGAAGACCTATGACACCTCTATTATAACCCATGTAATACCATTAAGAATAGGGGTAAAACCATTTAGACAAAAACAGAGGCCAGCAAATGCTATATTAGAGCCTTTCATTTTTTAGGAAATTAAGAAATTGTTGTCGACTAGGATAATTTCTCCAGTGAGGCATTCAACCTGGGTAGCTCACTTAGTGCCTGTAAGGAAGAAAAATGGGGATATTAGACTTTGTGTTGATTTTAGAAACCTTAATAAGGCCTCTAAAAAAGATAACTACCCTTTTCCTCCAATAGATGAAGTACTACAAGCAATAAATGGAGCTACGATGATATCCTTCCTGGACAGATTCTCAGGGTATAACTAGGTTTTAGTGGACAAAGAAGATAGGCTGAAAACAATATTCACTTGCAAATGGGGTAACTATGCATATAAGAGAATGCCATTTGGCTTAATAAATGTAGGTGCCACTTTTCAACAGGCCATGTACATTGCATTCTATGGACTATCAGGTAAATGTATTGTTATTTACATGGATGGTTTGACTATATTTTCTAAAGATGTATCTACACATGCAGAAGACTTAAGGAGAGTGCTAAAAAGGTGCAAAAGGTATGGAATCTCTCTTAACCCAAATAAATGTTCATTTGGTGTAACTGAAGGGAAGTTGTTAGGGAATATTATTTCTAAAAATGGGATATCTATTGACCCAAATAGAGTGGAGGGAATTAAGAAGCTACAATTGCCTAGCAGTAAGAAGGAATTGAAGTCTTTCTTTGGTAAAATTAACTTTGTTAGAAAGTTTATCATAGGATTTGTAGAAATCGTGCAACCATTAAATGCAATGCTGAAAAAAGATGCTAAGATAGAGTGGACACCAGTGGCTAAGGCTGCAACTGAGGACATTAAGGAGGCTATTTCTGATGCTCCTATGCTAGCTAGTCCAAATTATACTAAACTTTTTTAAATCTATTCATTTGCATCTGAACATTCAGTTGCAGCTGGTCTAAAACTAAAAGGAGAAGAGAATGAAGAGAAACCCATTGCTTTCATGAGTGCTCCATTGAAGGATGCACAATGGAAGTATTTAGATATAGAAAGGTAGGCTTTTGCATTAGTCTGGGCAGTGAAAAAATTTAGGCATAGTGTCTGATGCCAGGTAAAAGCCATAGTGCCTGATGTAGTGGTGAAAATGTTATTAATGCAAAATGAGCTTGGGGAGAAAAGAGCAAAGTGGATTACAATGTTGTAGGAGTTTGATATGGAGATCATTCCTATGAAGTTAGTCAGAGGCCAAGCCTTAGTACAAACAATAGCTAATATTGATCCCAATTTGGTAAAACAACGGTATGCATTGAACACTAATGATACACCAGGTTGTTATGATGACCTGAATACATTCCTCATATCTAGAAAGTATTCTAATAGGATGAAATCTTCTCAAAGGAGAGCCTTGAAAATTAAAGCGTAGAGGTATATGGTGCAGAGAGGCTTACTGTTCAAGAAGAATCATGAAGGCATATACCTAAGATGCTTGAATAGAGATGAAGCAAATAAAGTACTATTAGAATTGCATGATAAGTATGGAACTGCTCATTGTTCTCATCTAGCCACTGCTCATAAAATCCTAAGGTTAGGATACTATTGGCCCATGATATTTAAGGATATAGAAAATCACATTAGAAGTTGTCACATATGTCAAATTACAGTAGATAAAGGGAGATATCAGGCTCATCCCTTGCAATTAGTTATAGAGTCTAGGCCATTTGCACAATAGGGGCTGGATTTCATTGGGGTCATCAATCCTCCATCCTCTGCTAGACACAAGTTCATACTAACGGTGACAGATTATTGCACTAGATGGATAGAAGTGACATGCTATAAATTTTCCTCTACTAAAGTAGTCATTAAATTTCTTGAAGAGAATATCATCACCAGGTTTGGGGCTCCTTATTCTCTAATATGTGACAATGGCCCTGCATACTCTTCTTTAAAATTTTCTAAATGGACATTTGAGTATGGGATAGTTCTTAAGTTTTCTTCTAATTATTATCCTCAGGGTAATGGGTTAGCTAAATCCACTAACAAAATTTTGCTAGACATCATCAAAAAGCCGATTGTAAAAAAACCCAAGGAATGGAATGCATTGTTGAAATATGCATTGTGGGTAGATAGGATGAAAGTTAAGGCAGCCTTAGGAAATGCACCATATCACTTAGTGTATGGGACTGATCCCATACTTTCAGTAAATTTAAGAATTCCTACATGGAAATTTGCCAATGAATATCTAAGGTTCGATGACCATAGAGAAGCTACGCTGGTCCAGCTATTATAGTTAGATGAGAAAATGGATCTAGCCATTGACAAATTTGCAAAACATTAGGCTGTAGTTAAAAGGTGTTTTGATAAGAGAACAAAATTGAACATATTCTAGATATTGAATTTGGTATTATGTTGGGATAAAGCCCATGAAAAGAAAGGAAACCATGGAAAATTTGATAAACTGTGGTTAGGTCCACTACAAGTTTCAAAAATTATAGGAGACAATACCTTCAGGCTTAAAACTTTAATTGGAAAAGATGTGCCATTACCTATTAATGGTCAATATCTAAAACATTATTTTCAAGCTTAGAGTGTGGGTTAGTCTTATTATGTATCATATTGTAAATATTGTACAATTGTATGCTGTTTGGTTTATTTTCTTTTGTTTTTGGTGTTTGGTGGTCTTGTTTTGTTTGTTGTTTTGGTGCTTTATTGTGTTTCTTCGATTCTTTTGTGGGGATGTTCATTTTGTTTCAGAGTATACAGGAGCAGATTGGCAACCACTAAAAACAACAAATTTTGGGATATTCAGGTAAATCATTTGAAATTTATGCATAACTTGTTAAACTTTCATAAACGAGAAATGTTGTTTATTCTATAAAGAGTTTTATTCAATAACTGTAAATGAAAACATTCAAGGAGATTTTCACAATGACACACTTAATAGCCTTCGATTTGTTGAACATACTAGTGTAGGTGTTAAGTGAAAAATTAGAGGTTACCCTTACTACCATTGCAATTCTTGGCTTAAAGTAGCAAGTGACCACACCTTGCATAATGAGCTTACATGATAATATCTCATTAATTTATATATCATACAAAATAAAAAAGGGGGATTATACTGAAAATCCAAATTAGGCCATCTAAGTAACTCTTTTGGGGCTATGGACACCTACTGGCAGTGGGGCTCTGCTTAGGGGAATTGCCTACTAGTAGCAAGGCTCTATCTGGTTGGCTATAAGGGATGAACTCAACTATGTAGCTTAACACCAGTCACTAGTATCAATTCACCTTCAAGATGAGGATTATTAATCAAATGCATACACTTAAACTCTTTTGGAGGGGTTCAGGCACATTAGTGAATACATGTCTTTTATGATGAGTAAAATTCTTGCATATAGGGAAATTGGAAGTTATGAATTTGTTTCATTTTGTTTTCTTTAATGGTTTGAATTTGGTTGTTTTATTTGGTTGCTAATTGTTGTGATGTTCACAACACGGCCCATTTTACCCTTTAGCAAAATGAGGGCCCCGTTTTCTTTTATTTTGTCCTGCTTGGTGGTAAAGGGAAAAAGGTATGTGCTGTGAGAAATGCTTGAAAAATAAAAATACCCAATGTTAGAAAGAAAAAGGAGGTACTACTGAATTCTATGTGGAAAATGATTAAGGGTTACTTTTTGAACCAACTTGAAATTCTTAGTCTTTCATGAAATATGAAGGCTTTGGGGAAATACATTGTTAAGTTAAATTTGTATGTCATGTACAAATTTATTTGCATGTGAGATACTAAAATGGTTGTATTATGGTGTAGGCGGGCTCGTTGTATCTTGTCTTTTACATGTACACTTAGAATGTTCAAACTTTAAAGTGCAAAGACGAACCCAATTAGTTTTAGAGGTTAATTGAATAAAACATTGATGTCCACACTTGTATTCGGGTATTGTATGGTGTTTTTATGTATTCAATATACAAATAGGTGAACATACATGCCAGAATCTGAAAGACATGAAATCAAGTTTATAAAAGTTGAAGTCCAAATGAATGTTAAGTGTTATTTGTATGTATAAATGTTTGCATTTAAAATATAGATGCAATAGCGGATTTCAAAAGGAAGTGAAAAGTGATTTAAGTTGGGGGGACCCACAAGGTATTATCATAAGGGTTTTGATATACAAGAGTTATACATTGATATATGCAAAAGTGCAACTGAAGGTATTTTAAATATGATGTATAATAGACTGGGCTGCATGTCTTGTATGCATGTTATGATATATGTAAACCCGATATAAAAAAAAATGAAGATACAAAGATACAATGCTGGAATTAGAAAAAAGGTGAAAGTCAATTAAAACACCAGGTAAGTTCACATTTGTATGTTAGAGTGTATGTGTTGCATATGCATTGCGATATACAAAAGGTAAATACAAAATCCAAACCCATTAAAAGTGAGAATTGTATGCATCGGGTAGGGTTTATAGTGATGGGATCAAAGTGCAAAATACATAAATGATATGAACAAGGATACAAGGCTGGACATGAAATAAAATACAATATGTTTGGTAAACCCGTGCATGTCCAAATTTGTATGTTGTGGTGATTGTATGAGATATGCGTAGGAACATACAAAGATTGATACACAAAAAGGGAGATACAAAAGGAAAGGTGAAAATTAACATATGCAAAGTTCAAAATATGAATTTAAGAGGAAAGGTGAACATAAATGGAACTATATGTGTTAATGGCAACATTTAATGCACATCTAACATAGCTCTAACATTGTAAAGTAGAATTTGAATGAGTTAAAAGGTAAAATTTGATGATGCTATTTTCACAATTGCATTTCGAGATTAAAAATTATAGACATTTTCACTTAGCTGGAGGAACGTGATTCAAAAGCTAAATGGAATGGGAAGGGTAAACGGTTAAAGGTTGAAATGGTAAATTATTATCAATAGATAGTTACAAATACAAGTATGTACATCAAACACTGCTGAATTGCAGTCAAGTAAAATTAGGGTAATTACAGTAATTCGTTAGGAAAATGATATAGATTGTTAGTCATTATTGTAGTTAATTATGTGATATAATTTGATGTGGTTAAACTCTGAAAATATTTATTAGTGAAAATGATAAGAAAATCCCAGGGTAAATGGTAAAAAATTTAAAACTGTGGTAAAAACCCTAGAACTGTACACAAGCAGGAGGGTAAAATGTATAATTTCTCTTGGCAGAATGGCACCCAAACAAAAGGAGGATGTTATCATAGCTAAGGAAAAGGAAAAAGTTAAAAGAGAAAGAAAACCAAGGAAAGAAATGGTTAGAGAAGAGTTTCCACCAGTCAAGGGATATTCTTCCTTGATATTTAGTTCAGGAGGAGTAGTTATAGATACGAATATTGGTCACTATGATGTGGAAGAGGTGTTATAGAAAGTCATAGTGCTAGATGCTACCACCGAAATGAGTAAGATTTGGGAGAAAGGATTGTACAGAGCTACAGGATTCTCATTGGCTCTAGAGGCTAAGGATTTGGTATTAGAATGCATAACGGCCAAAATATTGTAGATCTATTTATAGAAGGCATAGCCTGAACTTTTGGGCTGGAGATTAAAGAGCAAATGATGGACATTGATATTGATCAATATGCTGAGGATTTTATTAAAAATGAGAAAGAATGTAAAACTGCTATCTTTTATGGGTGGTATACAGTAGAGAACAAACCCAAAGCTGTTGTATGGGTACCGAAGAATATATATAGGGTTGACTTCAAAGAGGAAGTATACTTAATGATTACAATGTTGAGCAGATCGGCCAAATTAAAAGAGGTGACAAAGTTTTAGCCATGGATGTTCAACATCATACAATATATTAGAGCAAAGGAGGGAACCATTCATTGGGCTAGAGCTATTAGTACAGCAATATACAGGCAGACAATGGCATTTAGGAAAAATAGAAGGTTTTCTTTGTCTTCCTATGTGATTTATGTGTGTGCTATTGAGATGCCACCATTGGATGGAATCGACAGAGTGGGTACCTTAGGGAATGGCCCAGGTCAAAAGTTGATTTATGATCATTATCCATATTTATAGGAGGAGAATGCATGGCACAAATATGCCAGGGTTAATGATGTTTTTTATACCTATTTAGTAAGAATTCTAAAAGGGGATAAAGATAGAAGATTGTTAGAGGAGGCGGCAAAGGCTAAAAGTTCTTTTAGTTCCTGGTATATACAATTTCCTACCTTCACCTATATTAGGACTAAAGGATTTGAGCCCATAAACCATTAAAATTGCTAAGATATCCTCCAAACCATTTGATTGTATTAGAATTCTCAAGATAGATTTTGAATGTATTCAGAATGTACAAAAGAGATTTGGCAGAGGAAACATCAAGTTCCCTTGGGTGGTTAGTAATTACTCATATTATAATGAAGATGTTGCTAAGGAATCAAAAAGAGAGTTGAGGTATTATGGGTTTGAGGAGTTTGACTTTGTTAGACATTTTGACCCTTTTCACAGAATTGAAAACTACATTAATAAAAAATATAAGCATCAAATCCACATTGAGGATTTTTGGTCGGACTGTGAGAATGAGCAAGAAGTGAGGAGAAGAGCTCATCAGAGATTGACATTGGAGAAGATGAAAACCATGGGGGAAATCAATGTGCCCCAAGAGGTTATAGATGATGATAACAAATTACACCAAAGTTATGAAATTAAGGGAGTGGCCTTGTTGTCTATCAATGAGCCTAATTGGGAGGAGCCAGCAAAGAGATCTTTGGATGTAATATCTAAACCAATTCTTCTATTTTATAAAACGTGGTTAAGTGATAGGATGGAAGATCTTAAATCTCAAGGTGTTATTGCCACCTATCAAAAAAAGGAAAAGAAGAGAGAAAGAGAAAAGAAGGGTGAGTTAATGTGTTTTTATGAAAAGAGAAGAAAATTTGTAGAGACTACAGTCCTTGAAAAAGATGAAAATGCCACACTTTTGGATCCCTATGCTCTTGGTATCACAATAGCCATTCCTTTAGGGACTTTCATGGAAGAAGGGGCATCAAGCCAAGCAGTTAATGTGGAACAGTCACAAGTAGCAAGGGTTTCTATAGAACAAGTGCAAAGCAAAGAAGTACCATCAGGACAGCACACACTTAAGGCTGTGATCATAGATACCCCAAGAGGGAAGGCACAAATTCCTACTATATTAGTGGATACTCAACTGGTGGGAGTAAGACAAAAACCTATATTTGAAGATTTTACACCCAAGGAAAGAAGACTAGGCTACATAAAAGTCAAACAAGAGTTGACAAAAGAAATGCTGCAAGAGTCAACATGCCAAGAAGTCAAGAAAGTAGGTGAAATTGTGAATATTGATGATGAGGAGTCACAATTTGGAGCTAATATAGAGGTAGAGGAAGAAGAAGAAGAACAAACATCATGGGAGAACAAAGTGCTCAGATGGAAAAGGTAGAAAGCCCAATAAAAAAGGATCAAAATATATAGGAAAACTTGGAAGTAGTGGATCCTTTTGGTCAGTTGGTATCACCTAAAATCATAGAGGAAGTGTAGGTTGTTGTAAAGCAAGTAGATGAAGTAGAAAAAGAAGAAGGATTAGAAAAGACTATAGAGGAAACAAGTGTATCTTCTGGTAAGTCACTACAATCAGAAAATATAAGTGAAATAGAAAATGTGCAAGTTCAAACTGAGGTGCAAACAGAGGAGGCAATGCCAGTAGGCATTACAGATACTAATGTTTCAAGTGTTTCTAATATTAATATTGAATAGGGTGAACAAAAAAAGAATCAGGAGGAGGGAATACATAACAAGATAATGAAGGGGATATAGAGGAGGAAGAAGAGGGACCACAACATCAAGATAATGCATCACCCGTAGCATCACAACAGAATCCACCTTTGGATCAAAATCCATTGCAACAACAACAACAACAATGAGAGCCAGTAGAAATAGAAAAACCTAAGGAGGAGGTAATAAATGAAGAAAAGAGGGTAGAAACAAACAAGGAGGCACCAACTTGGTTGGGTTCTGAGGTCAGAAGAGAATAAATAGAGGTATAGTTGGTTCCCATTAACATCAAAGTCTTGCTAGGTGGACATCCACAGAAAGAAAAGAGAAAAGCTCAAACCATGTCAGCTATAAAGAGAAGCCCATATGGATCTAGGACTTTAGAGCTAGCTATACCATAGAAGGACAAGGCAAAGAGAGAAATGTCCCTTCAAGATTATCAACTGTTGAATATAGACCTTGGGCATGTGACTAGGGAACAACACATTGCCGAATGGGAAGACATGAATAAAATAACTATGGAAATGATGAAGAAGGATAAGGATAAGTTTTATTATTTGAAGGGGCATATTGTGCAATTGTAATAGTTCATATAGGGAATATTTGACCCTAATGTTGGCATGCTTGATTTACCTGTAGACTTAGCCATTTTATCAAAAGATCAAGTTACTGAATTAGAAAACAAAAAGGTTGAAGCAAATGTTTCTGAAGAGTGGTTTAATTCCTTTATTCAAAAAGGAGAAAGCACAATAAGACAGGTACTTACCAGTTGGGACATGGCTCTTGCGGAGAAAAATAATTACAATGTTGTTTTACATCATTGTCAATCTAGAATGGAGGAGTACAAAAAGGCGTTGAATTAGGTTGAGGATATGAATGAAAGAATTGAAGAACTGATAAGTGAGGGAATAATAAATTCTCAAATGGCAAGTCATATGCCACAGTACATATTAGATTTGAAATTTGAAGATAACATGTTAGAAGGTTACATTATGAGTACTCGAGATCTGGAAGAAATTGCTGATGAAGTGATCAGGAAGCACATGAAAGTAATACAAAAGTTTATTGGGCATGAATGCCAAGAGATACCAATTTATGATGTAGCTATGGCAGTTAAAGAATTCAAAGTTATTTATCTACCCTACTTGGAGAATCCTACTGCATATTTGAGCACTGAAATGATTGATTCCATCATGGAATTAAGTGCCAAGATAAAGAAATATAAAAAAAATAGAGAAGATATAGAACATAAAATCATGATGTTAAAAGAGAAGGTTGAATTATAGAAATATATATGGACAGTGAGTCAAAAGAATAATCATAATTTTGTTGCACTATTGATTGCCAAGTACATAGAGTACTTGAAGAAAATGGGAGAAGAGTGAGAAAGAAAGGTACCAATGGTAGTGGCTATTTCTTTTGTATCTTTATTTACATGTGCTATGGTATATTTTATTATTTTTGTGTGGCCAAAGTCAACAAAGAAAAGTCAAAGAAGATTCTATGTTTTGAAAGGTCCTGATGGCATCCTTTCCGCCAAAAGGAATATTCCTAAAGATATTTTGGAAATAGTTGGGAAATGATTCCCACTATTGATCTTGTGAGTTTGAATTTGAACCATGGATTGAATTTGTAACCATAGAAAAAGGGAATTCAATTCTATATAAGGAGCCCTGCTACTGCCATTTTAATTACACAGAGTTTGAGAAAGACATATGTTACATTTAGGCAAGAGAAGTAATAGACTTTGAGTAGAATTTTATGTGAAGTGGAATGCACCTGTGTCTACAGTAGAGATAATGTGGAATGTCCAGTTTCTCCCTGTATCTGTAAAGTGTCTGTGAGTTTTGATTAATTGCTAATGTTTTCAAAGAATTTGAAGTCAAAATACATTGTAAATTTGAAAGACTTTTCATATGTTAATGAATGCAAACATCTAATCACTGTGTCTATTCTAGAGTGCATTAGATTCAAGTATTCTTTAGTATATTTCCTTTGATGATTGTATTTTTGTATGTTAATTTGTGATATTGCTCAGGATAAGCATACATGGAATTTACTCCTTTAAAGCATTACAATTGATTAATATTGTATACATGATTAACAAAGAATTAATTCCTATGAATTAAGTTTTCTAACCATATCTCTTCTAACTTTTCCCAAAAATCACAAATAATTAGCATGCACATAGAAATCTAAAGGAAATTGTCATATATTTGAATAGAGAATGATGAATCATAAAGATCTTTGACAATTTTTATATAAATCTGAAATGCAAAGTTTGTTTTATGAAAATTCATGCAAAGCTT
Source organism: Cunninghamia lanceolata (assembly GCA_027924645.1). Classification (NCBI taxonomy): domain Eukaryota; kingdom Viridiplantae; phylum Streptophyta; class Pinopsida; order Cupressales; family Cupressaceae; genus Cunninghamia; species Cunninghamia lanceolata. Next base: position 7,445,346 of record BSBN01000739.1, read on the forward strand.
TGTAGTTAAATAGTAAATACATGCAAAGGATCACTAATTTTAGTGCAATTTGTAGTTATTTGCACAAATAGAGAAAGTCCAGTGAGTCATAGATTACTTTAGTTTGTGTAATGCCCCTTGAACATTTCAACTTCACAAGGAACTATTAACATATCCCACACGGTCAAGACCTAACCATACAGAAACTTGAGATTAAGAATTCCTAGTTAATTCTTCATATCTTTCAAGACAACTAAGGTTCCTTTGTGAATTTTAACTTTGTTGCTTATGTACTTTACATACATCAACACAGTGCCCATCACATATCCATATTAAGGTTGATATCTTAGCTGCAAGGTATGAATATGACAAACCCTCTCCTTCATTTTTACTATTATAGTATATTTTACATAACCAGAAGGTAAATTCCCTATTACAAAGGTAATTCTTTAAGTGAATCTATATTCATATGTGGATAAATGGATGGATCTTTTGAATTTCACAGTGAATTTAAAGTAATCTACCCAAGCTTAGACACATAATTAATTATAGATGCTTGAGTTATACAGGAGAAGATGTAGAAGTAAATAGATCATTGAGATACTGAGTTAAAATAAGATATGTTCCCCTCTCCCAGTGATGTGTGCTGTAAATTTGGCTTTGCACTAGATACACATTGCAGACAGATAGGTCTGGATGACTTCAGGATAGGAATCCCATCAGGAGATGGTAACCCCATATTGCAAAATGTGGTCTCTATAGGGATGTTCAATGCCATTGGATTCTCATACGTAGCAAAGGCATTGGAGTTAGTCATTGAATGCACCAACCAATACAATGTAGAGAATAGAAGGGTAGAGCATCAAGGGTGAGTATACATTGATTTCTTCATTAAGGGCATCAAGGAAGCTTTCCTATTGCCCAAGGTCCAGGATGTTTTCAAAATAGACCTAGATGAACTAAAAGTAGAGTTTAATAATAACCTCGCTGATTGCAAGAAGATCATATTCACATCATGGAGGGACCCAGAGAGCAAGGTCAATATTGTGGCCAAGATGCCTCATAATTTGTATAAATATGACTTCAGCCTAGAAGTGTAGTACATGATTGCTCTGCTCACTAGAATGGTGGGGAAGCAAGGTACCTTAACTTTAGAGCCCTGGATGTTTGGGCTGATTTGGCCAGTTAAGGACAAGAAGATAGTAGCCCAATGGGCAAGGATAATCAATTATTCTCTTCATGAGAGAATGGTATCATGGAAGAATCGAAGGAGGATGTTCTACATGACACCCTATGTTATTTACGCATGTGCTTACAATTCCCAACCCAATGGGATGAACACCTTTGGGAGGCTAGGGCATCAACCTACAAACCAAATAGTGTGGGAACATTACCAACAATTAGAGAGGAAGCAGTTCATTTAGCACTATAAAATTATGAATGATTGTTTTATCATGCATCTGGTTAGGTTAATGGAAGGTGACAGGGCCAAGAGGCTTTCCAAAGAGGCCCAAGAATTGATACAGTGTAATGGGGCCTAGTTTATCTAGTTCCTCACCTACACATATATAAGAATGGAGGGTTTCGAAGGAAATCCATTCATGGTCCAACGGTACCCTATGGACAAGGTAGTGTTAATGGAGGTGACAAGGTAGATTATTCCCTCCTATGAGGCATACATGAGGACCAATAAGAAAGGGAACATCTGATTTCCAATGGAGATCAATTGGTACATGTGTGGAATGATTGATAATGCTAAGAAATCTGAGGCCGAGCTACATATGTTGCATCTACAACTATTTCCTTTGGCAAGGTATTATGATCCTTATCATAGAATGGAGAGGTATGTGAATAAAAAGCTACAACATGTGACCCACCTAGAGGATTTCTGGGCAGACTGTATAGATGAGGAGGAAAAGGGGGTACCAACGCCTTACCCTTAATCAAATCAGGATGTTGGGTTATTTAGAAGATGGGAACATCCTAGATCTAGAATATGAAGAGAAACAGGTATATAGTGAGCCCTTGTCCCTTCCAGATTGGAGTTTACCAGATGAAACATTTGTAGAAGTCATAATAGCAAAAGTCCTGACCATTACTAAGATATGTGTAGAGAAGAAGATGGTGGAATTAAAGGCTAATGGGATATCCCTTATGTATGATAAGAAAGGGAAAAGGAAGGAAAGAGATGACTTGGAATATGATGACTTCCTGAGCCATAAGAGAGGGATTATGGAAGCAAAGTTAGTATAAACAGGACCCTCTACATCGAGAGAGGAGTTCACATCAGAGGGCATAACAGTTGCCATAGTACCTTCACCCCCATGGGATTAGCCCCTATAGTCTATTACTATCACTAATAAGGCCACAAAGGAACATAGGCCTACAAACATATTTCAAATGATAAATATCCCTAAGAAAAAAAGAACCATGACACCAATGAGATGTTCTACTTCTAAATTTCGTGGATTTCCAGATGTAAGATTCAAAAGGACCCACTAGAATGGACCAAATGTTTGCTTGAGATCAGCCCCAGGCTGTCTCATCACCACCACTTGCTACCCTTCAGGAACATTTGGGTAAGAAAGTAGAAGGTCACCCTAATCCTATAGTAGGAGTGGTGAAGGAATCACAACATAACATCCCAATTCCCTAGATCATACAAGTGAAAAATGAATTGGCCGAGGAAGAAAAGGCTACAGAACAAGCAAGGGTTGGTGAGCATCCATTATCTTTAAGTCAAGTCATAGACTTGATAGATGATGAAGTTATAAGGGATTTGACTAACAATCTAGTTTCATCATTCCTTACACCTTCAGTGCCCTCATAACAGGAAGAACCTCAACAAGAATGAGATATTGAAGAAATAGAAAATCTTGATACAATGGAATATCTTGAAGTACGAAATATATCTGATAAAGAGAGGGGAGGATCACCTCAAGAGTAAATTCAACCTAATAAATTGGATGACGTGGTGGGAAGAATAACTAGTCCAGAGGCCATTGACTTGTCCTATCCAGTGGGAACTAACACAGAGGTAAAAGACACTACTGATGTGGATGGACAAGAGGAAACTGCATAGGATAGTCACATGGAGGAAGCTACTCAAGACATCCCTATGGATGAAGACAAGCAAGCTAAAGAGAAGGTTGAGAAGGGACTAGAGAAGCCTATAGAACAACAAATAAAATCATCTGAGCAACAGGCTCCATTAGATAAGGGAGATGAAGAAATGGTTGAGGCAAGAGAAAATCCTGAGATCCTTCAACAGGAACCCCTAGAGAGTTCTCATCAAGAAGAGCATCAAGAAGAAGTTCCCCATGAGGAGATTTATCATGGATAAAATCCACTACAAGAGGTTCATGGGGATAAACAACAAGAAGTTACACAAGGAGATATGCCACATCAGGAGGAGATACATCAGTAAGAAGTTTATCTATAGGAATTGCTACAACAGTAAAGAGGTTAGGATAAGGATGTGGATACAACTGATAAATATGCTCACATTGAGTAGTCAGGTCAAGAAGGACCATCTCAGAACATACCCACATGGCTTGCATCCAAGGTAACATAACCTCCTACCAATGTCATCCCATTTGATTTCAAATCATTGTTTTTAATGGAAGGAATAAAGCCTAAGAACAAAGCCAGGGCCGTGTCTACAATAAAAAGGGATACTGCTATGGGATGAAGGAGAACACATATTGTTGTACCTACTGTGGATAAGGTCAAAGGAGAAATCTTAGCTGGTGAGTATCAAATAACTATTGTAGACCTTGGACATGTGACAACTGAACAAGAAATAGAGGAAATGAAAAGTAGCACAGAGGTAGTAGTAGCCCGTGTCCACAAGGATAAATTGAAAGATAAAGAGTTGAAAGGGCACATTTCCCAACTCCAAGCATTCATTAAGGGATTGATTACCCCGAGAACACAAATAATAGAGGTACCAGCTATATTGAAGCTGATAAGTGAATATGAGATAAGTGATCTTGATGCAAAGAAGAATCAAGAGCATGTAATGCAAAGTTGGTTTACCAAATTCCTCGAGAATGGAGAGGAAGTAATCTAGACATCATTGTCTAATTGGGATACTTTAGCACATATCACAACAAGGACTAATACATTGAAGAAATAATGTGCTACAAGGCTTGATCAGAATGATCAAGACCTTAATAAATTAAAGAATACCCGAAGGTTAGATGACTGAGTACTACTCAATCATCACATCTTGACATTGCAAACTATGCATAAGGTATCTACCTGGATAAAAGATTTTAATATTGAAGCAGATATTCTAAAGGGATATTAACACAAGGCTGTGGATATAAGTGTATAGGCACATGATCTTTTGACAGATGAATTAGAAATTTTGGAAGAGTTGCTTGGTTCTATTATGGATGACAAAGAGACATATGATGGGCAAGTCTCCATAGATACATTCAAGGCTCAGTTTGACCCAATCTTGAAGGATCCTGTACATCATTTTTCAAAGGCAGCTATAGATCAAGTGATGGAATTATCTATGAAGATAAAGGGCTACAAAATAAAATTAGATAACCGAACAAGAAAATGGGTGGCCATAAGTGATCAACTGCAGATGCAGGAATATACAAAAGTCAAAGCACAACAATTTGATAAGATGGAGATAGATATAGCCATAAAGGCTTATGAGGTCTTCAAGAGCCTAGACTCTAGAGGAATATTGATGGGCAAAGATTCATCTGAAGTAGAGGAATAAGATATTCAAGAATGAGGCAAATGTAGAGATACTGAGGAATATTCTATTTTCTAGTTGTCCTCCACTAAGGATTACCAACTGGTAATCATGTGTCACATTTTCTGACCATTGATACTTTGAGAGACATCCCGACCATTGATGTATTGTAACTAATCTCAGGTCCTTGTTCTATAAAAGGACCTAGGTCATTATGTATTAGAGAGACTGAATTGATGAACTTTTGGGCACTGAGATTGTTGATTTGGCAACTCTGTGAATTTTCTCATGGTTCTTTCTCACAATTAGTGTATATTTATATATCCTTTGCATATATAATGAAAATGAAGTTGTAGATTATAGTTCCATTATACATCTTAACTAATCTTCTATGATTTCTAGTCTGTAATGGTGAATTGCGGCATTTTTTAAGTATGTTGACTTGATTGCTTTCTATGAATCAATGTCCTTGAATATTTACATCTCTCATATGCAGCTATGAATGTTTTTGGTGAAGTATGAGTAGATTCCCTTCATTTCATGAACATATCAAGAAATGGGTGTGGATCACTGGTGAAACTTTAATAGTTTAGGATTTCATTTCTCTAATCTAATCTATTGCTTTTAATTTTACAAAATCATAGTAAAGGTTGCAAATAATGGAAAATCATATGCAAATAATCCTAAATATCAATGAATTACATGGTTTAAAGAACATCTTTAGGTAAATTCATAGTGTGTACGCAAAGATTAGTTCAAATTGAGATAGTTTCATAAGAACTAATCAAAGTTGAGATATTTTTAGAATAACTAATCAAAATTGAGATAGTTTCAGAAGAATTGATTAAAGTTATGCTCAATTTATGCTTACATGCTTGAATCTCAACTAGATATTGAAGGATCTAATGCAATTGTTAAAAATATATGCAGATTAGGCACAATATACTGGATATTTGTGGAATTCAACTGAATTTAAGAAAGAATACAATTACGAAGGTGTAAGTCTCCAAAATGGAACAACATATCACAATGAACCCTGAGTGACTGTCAGATGGTCAAGACCTAACTAACGGGGACTTGGGACTTCATATCATAACTAATTATGTTATCTTTTAAGATGAGTAAAGGTTCATTGTAACAACTTTATTCATGTGCATGTGACTAAACACCACATCAACAGAATTGGTGCTAGAGGGAGGGCCTCATGACTTGAATTTGTGTTCTCTCAAAGATCATGTCAATATTTCACATCCTAAGTTAAGTTACTGCAAATAACCTTATCTTGAGAACATTTGACTTTGTCTTTCCAAAGATCTAGTCCAAAGATTTAAAGTTCATCCTAAATTTTTGAATTGGCTCATAGGCCTGCTACTAGATCCAAATATAGTGGTGCTTTGCTTGAATTACCTATTGTAAAGCCAAGATCAAATTCTACTAGTGCACAATAGAGACCTCCTATTCCTGTGAGACTAGTAGTCACCGTGCAAGCTCCCATGGCATTATTTAATGTCAAGTCACCTATTGGGTTTGCAGCCTATAATGACATGCCAAAGAATTAAGATAAGTTGTGTCCAAAATACCATGTCCATCAGGATACTAAAGATCACCTGAGAACCTTCAAGGAGGCTTGCTTTCGAGCAAGAATTCAATATGAGGATGTAGTTTGTAGATTGTTTCCATATACACTTGGAAAGAAAGCATACTACTGATAGGTTAATTTTCCTCAAAACTCTATCACCTCTTGGTAGTTAATGGAATAGGTCTTTAAGGCCAAATTTAGAGTCTCGATTGATGCAGTGACCATATATCATTGGTTTTATGGAATCAAAAGAGGAGAAGGTGAATTTATCATAACTTTCAATGATAGGTTCCAGAAGGCATACTCCAAACTCACTGATCCTTACAATATTCTAGAAGACACTTCCCTTTTAGTATACTACTCCACTTTGAGACCATTAACAACAATGTTTGTAAAGAGAGCAAATCCTTGCATCACGTCTTTATTTGGTGCTTATGCTGAGGCAATGAAGGTTAATGCCAAGATAAAATAGGTAGGACATGGTCTAATACCAAGTATAGGACCTTTGGCAATGTTCAATTAGATGTAAAAAATCAATGGAGCACATACAAACCCCAAGCCATTGGGGAATCCCTTGTACCCTCCGATGAACATAATTTTGCCACAAGGAAATAACCAGATGATAATGCATCTTGAACTTGCTGCTATCGAAACTAGGTTGAATGGAAATGGTAATTAATTCTTCCTTCCTGTCTAGGATAATTTAGTAGCTAAAGTCCAAGAGGAAAAGGAAGATATGAAGGAAATCACAACCCAACTGAAGAGGTTGACTGCTAAAGTAACTCACCTAAGGAATCAAATTCTCTATTCCCAGAGTAATGGTCAAAATCTGTAGAATAGGGGATGTAATGATAAAGGATATAATGAAAGAGGTTATAATGATAAAGGATATAATGATCGGGGATACAATGCTTTGTGACCTCCAAGGGTTTGGAGTACCATGCTAGATAATGGAAGTTTGTCATCACCTTTGGATAACTAGGTCCCTGTAGAACATAAACAGATGACTAGAGTCAACTTAGCTAAGGTTGCATTGAACAAATGGTGTAGAATTCACAATATAAGTGCTCATGTAGAGTTGGATTGTTTGTAGTTTAGGATAGGTGCTAGCATATTCCAAGATGAAGTGCAGAATATAGAAAGAGAGAAATTTTTTTGAAGGTAATGAACTTGCCTCTTTAGGATATGAATCTGCCATGGTTTTAGAGAGTTCCCTATTCCTAGGAGAATGAGTGAATACAGTACATGAGAATTACACTTTAGTATGTGAGGAGTCAACCTTAGTATTTGAAGACTACACTTTCTCTTTCAAGAGTGATAATGAATATGAATAGGAAGCTGATGAAGTCCACTCCTTCCAATAGTTCCAAAGAGGACACAATTACAATCTTTAGAACAATAGCAATCAATTGCCTGGACCTTTGACTAGCCCCGGTCTATCGAATAATTTCAACACTCCTCTGGATGCGACAACCATCAATAATCCTGCACCTCCGACAGTGAATCAACAACACTTCACCTCATCCTTAGTAGTAACTAAAGGTATGAATGAGCTTTCTAAATCAGATAAGTTAGTTACTTAGCTGAGGAGATTAAGAAGATGAAGATCAGTCTCTCCTTATCTAAATTACTTAAGACTCTACTCATAAAGAAAGCCTTCCTTAAGTCCTTAGAAGAGCCTACATTGAAAGAGAATATCCCTTGCCATATCTAGACTAGAGATCCTCCCCACAAGGATGTCCCATTTAAACCTAAGGATAAAGGGCAGATCCATGTTATAGATGCACAACTAATAGTCTACAAAGGAAAGATTGAATCTCCTCCATTTCTCCTAACCTTAAGGATATTTGGCAAGAACTTACATAATTGTCTAGTCAACTCTGGAGCATCTACCAACATCATGCCCCTGTTAGTATGCCAAATCTTAGTTCTCTCACCTACTAAATCAATGAAGAAGGTCACCCAGCTAGATAAGTTTGAGGTCAACGTCATAGGTGAACTGACATATCCATATGCAGTTAGCTTCTGATCATAGGGTCCAACATTTTATCAATATATAGTTAGTTGACATCCCTGATACATATGGTATGCTACTAAGTAGGGATTGGTCCAAGACCCTAAATGGATACATGCTTACTAACTTTCGGCATATGTGGTTACCTTGGAGGGGTATTCTAAATCAAATTCATATAGAAGTTGAACCGTGGATGTAGCATATGATAATTGAATATCATAAAAATAATAAAATGTTGTATGCAAGCATAGAACAAGGGGTATACTGTGTTGAGCTTTTGGACATCATAGTGGAAGAGGTATTGATGTGTAATTATACATAGGAAAGCAATGAGGTGAACTGAATCACACTGGGAACTGACATCTTGGTGGAATCTGATCATTAAACCTCAGCTGAAGATGGAGGAAGTAGCTTAAGTGAATTTTAAAGACATTTGTCTAAGGAGATCCAAAGGTACAAACTGCAAGGAATTCTCCTTAGGTAAACATTGTTGAAGGGATGGTGTAGGTTGCACCAGAATTCACATTCTGAAACCACATGTACATTGTGCCTAGATTTGATTGATAGAAAGGAACACTTATATTTAGGAAATAGATTTGATATGCCAAATAAAACACCTAAAGGAATAAAATCAGATGAAGATGAAAGAATTCATCCATTACAAGATCAAGTCCCAGAGGTGCTGAAAGGTGAATCATAGATGACTAAATCAACCACGAATGATGTCCCGATGTTACGAACCAAGATTTCAGACAACGTAAAAATTGCTAAGAGTAACCTTGATATAGATGTCCAATCACATGACATCCAGACACTCGAATGTCTAATGGAGCAGAGGATGTTAGATCAACATGAACTACAAAGGTTAAAGTGAACTGCAGAAGGGAGCACCTCAAGGGCTAAAAGAAAGAAAGGTTCTGACAAAGATCCTCCTAATGACAAGCCTTAGATACTAAAATTTGACAGATCCAAGTCTAAGAAAGGTGTTGGAGTTGGCATTGACCTCATTTGTCTACAAGGAAAGTCATTCCTAGTGGCATATAGGCTACAGTTCCACTATACTAATAACATCACATAATATGAAGCCTTGATTCATGGTCTGCTATTTGCTTTAAAGAAGAAGGTTAAAATCCTTCATGTCTTTGGAGATCTCAAGCTGGTAGTTAAGAAAGTGAGAAAGCAGTATTCCTGCAATTACAAATACCTATTTAGCTATAGACATCGAGTTTGGGACCTAATAGAAGGTTTTGACGCCTTCAATGTCACCTATGTAACAAGAAAGCTCAATCATTGAGCTGATGCTTTGGCCATAGCAGTTAGTACATTGGAGCCACTAACAATATCTAGGATGAAAAGATTCTTAGTTGAGCTAGTATCAACCCCATTAGTTCTGGATAATGTCACTAACTTTTAGGTTTTTGAAGATGATGAGCATATCCTAGGTTTTATTGCCAATAGGGATGTCTTTAAAGCTCAAGTGATAGATGAGCAAAAATGAGATGATCTAGCATGGGACGAGGAGTTTGTTATCAATCTATAGGATAAAAGTATCCCCAAGGGGATGATTGAACTTGAACAGGCATTTGATCTAGATGGCATCATAAAGCAAATTGATATATCTAAAGCAGATGGAGGGGATTATGAACCCATAAACATAAGTGAGAATTTAGAGGCTAGGAAGGTCCCAATTGGTAAAGTTTGCACTCCTTTAGAATGAGAGGGTATAACTTAGGCTCTGAAAGATTACATCCATGTGATTGCATGGACATATGTGAACTCAAAACGTATGATACTTCAATCATTACACACACTATCCTGCTGAAGCCGAATGTGATGCCATTCAGGCAAAAGCAAAGGCTAGTAAATGGTTTATTGGAGCCTCTGATATTCAAAGAAGTTAAGAAGCTATTAGATGCAAGGATTATCTTCCCTATCAGATATTCTACATGGGTTTCCAACTTATTCCCAGTGAGAAAGAAAAATGGGGGCATCCAGTTATGTGTAGACTTCTAAAATCTCAATAAGGCATTAGAAAAGGATAATTATCCTCTCCCTTCTCTAGATAAAGTGCTTTAGATGGTTAATGGAGCTCAAATGATGTCCTTTCTAAATAGTTTATTTAGATATAACCAAGTCATGGTAGATAAGATTGACCGGTTGAAGACCACCTTTACAACCAAATGGGGAATCTTTGCATACAGAAGGATGCCATTCAACCTAATCAACATTGGCACAAATTTCTAGCATGCTATGAACACAACCTTCTAAGGTTTAATTAGCCAATGCATCATCATATACATGGATGACTTGATAGTATTTTCAAAGGTCAGAGGAGACCACATTGGTGATTTGAGAAAAGGTACTCCAAAGATGTGAGCAATATGGGATCTCACTTAATCCCAAGAAGTGTGTTTTTGGTGTCACCACTAGGAAATTGTTAGGACATCTTGTGTCTAAGAAGGGGATATCCATAGATCCTAATTGAGTTAACTCCATCATGAAACTAAAGCTACCAGGAAGTAAGAAAGAACTAAAATCCTATTTTGGTAAGATCAATTTCATCTAGAAATTTATAATAGGTTTTTATGAAATAGTAGGACCACTCAATGCTATGCTGAAGAAAGATGCCAAGATAGAGTGGACATAAAAAGTCAAAGAGACATTTGAGGATATCAAGAAAGCAATTACTAACATGCCAATACTGAACAATCCTAATTACACAAGGGAATTCTACATATACTCATATGCCTCAAACCATACATGTGCCACAATGCTAACACAAAGAAACGATGTAAAAGATGAAAAAACTATCACATTCATTAGTAGTCCATTCAAGGATGTAGAATTGAAGTATCTAGATATTGAACGATAGGTTTTGGCCTTAGTTCGGGCAGTCAAGAAGTTTCAGCACTATATCCTCAGGAGCAGAGTAATCATTGTTGTATCAGACTCAGAAGTTAAGATGTTGCTAATGCAGAATGAGCCAAAAGAAAAGAGAGCTAAATGAATAAATTTTATAGAGGAGTATGATATTGGTATCACTCTGATGAAACTAGTTAGAGGATAGGCTAGAGAGTAGATGATTGTCGAGGTAGATCCTACTCTGACTAGCCAAAAATATGCAGTTGATTCAGGTGTGTAGGAAGATTGGTATTCGAACATCATACATATCCTGATCATAGGTAGATGTCCATCCAACTTGAAAGCATCCCAAAGAAGATCTCTGAGGATCAAGGCTCAAAATTACATGATAAAGAAAGGAATCCTTTTCAAAAGAAATCATGAAGGCATATACCTTAGATGCCTTGATAGATAGGAAGCCACCAAAGTCTTATAGGAGCTACATGATAAATTTGGAACAACTCATGGATCTCACCTAGCTACGACACATAAAATCCTTAGAGCTGGATATTATTGGCCTACAATTTTCAAGGGCACAACTAAACATATCAAGCATTGCCATACATGTTGGGTAGCTACTAATAGGGAAATATATGCATCTCAGCTATTGCAACCAGTAGTGGAGATGAACCTGTTCACATAGTGGGGCATGGACTTCATTGGAGCTATCAATCCTCCATCATCCTTAGGACACATGTATGTCCTAATAGTTACTGATTATTGTACTAGGTGGACTGAGGCTGTGAGTAGAAAAACATGCACATCTAAAGATGTGATCAAGTTCCTAGAGGACAACATCATTACTAGGTTTGGCATCCCTTATGCACTGGTATGTGACAATGGACCCGCCTTTACTTCACTAAATTTCTCAAATTGGGTATTTGAATATGGTATAACATTGAAGTTCTCATCTAACTACTATCCTCAAGGAAATGGTCTTGTAGAGTCTACCAACAAGAAATTGCTAGACATCATTAAGAAACTAGTAGAGAAGAACCCTAGCGGATGGAATACTTTGTTGAAATACACCTTGTGGGTCGAGACTAGAGTAAAGTCCACTCTACGTAACTCCCCATATCAATTAATTTATGGAGTAGATCCTATCCTCCCCATAAATCTAAAAATCTCTACCCTACAATTTGCCTAGGAGTATCTAGGCTTGGAAGAGAAACTAGAAGTCTAATTACTACAACTTTTACACCTAGAGGAGAAGATGGATTGTGTCATTGATCATTTCTCCAAACACCAAACCATTGTCAAATGTTGGTTTGATAAATAGGCTAAAGTTAAACCATTTCAAATATATGACCTTGTGTTATCATGAGATAAAGCCCATGAAAAGAAAGGAGACCACGAAAAGTTTGACAAATTGTGGATAGGTCCCTTCCAAATAGTTGGAATATTAGGAGATAGTACATACAGGTTGAAAACCTTAACTGGAGAGGATGTTCCATTTCCTATCAATGGATAATTCCTGAAACACTATTTCCCAGCTTGATTCAAAAGAGAAAATCTAAAGTTTGTATATATGTATATAGTTGTTGTACAATTGTTTTCTTCTTTTGTATTCTTGTTCATTTGTTGAGTCCCTATTTTAGTTAGGCATGTTAAAGAGCACCTTCCACATTAGAAAACAACAAAATTTCTAGAATTTAGGAAATAAATCTAAATCCTTATATAGGTTGTGACTTCTATAAGTCTAGCTATGTTGATTTAGTCTATGAAATCACATTCACCAATAATAACAAGGGTTGTCTAAGGAATCGTCAAATAAACACACCTAAAGTTCCTAGGATGGGTTGAAAGTGTTAATGTTTGCATTAAGTGAAAAATCTAAAGGTTTTCCTTTTCTACCACAATAGTTCCCAGCCTAGCAGCAGGTTCCATTACTATACAAACAATGAGTTGAAATGATATATCTTACACAAAAAGAAAATATTAGCAATCAAAAGAAAAGAGATCTACTCTCTCTAGGTCATCTAAATAACCCTATCGGGGCTATGGACACCTGATTGGGAGTGGGGCTCTATTTAGGGGGATTATAGGTGATAACCTTGCCAGGGCTATGGATGCTTGATTGGTAGCAAGATTCTATCTTGGATTTGCTTACAAGGTTAAATCCAACTATGTATCTTAATTTTAATTATTGTCATTTTCAACCTCTTCAAAAGGAAGGAAACAAATCAAATGCACACACTTTCATTCCTTCTTATGATTTGGTTATATTGGTGAATGTGATCTCATCTGATCTAATCCTAACATCCATATATGGTGGAGGTTTGAAATTCTATGTCTGAATTTTCCCTTATTTCTTAAATTGATTTTAAATTTAGTGGTTTTCTTTGGTGGAATGTTTTTGTGTGGTCTCACAACACGCCCCATTTCATCTTAGCAGAATAGGGACCTGACTTTTGTTTTTGTCTTTCTTGTATTCTTTTCCTTTGGGTGGTATGGTAAAAGGTCACCTCAATATCTAAGTCAAATTATAGTCAGGATATTCTCCCTATAGAAGTTATCAATGGATAGAGAACCAAATTCTAAGCAACTTTACCATTTACATCATGTTGAAATTCATCAAAATGAGCAAGTTATACTTGTTTGAATTTTTGGTCAACTGGATATCCTGGTAAAGGGATACAAATATTATGAGTGTAATATCATGTCCATTCTTAATATCAGTTCCAATCCTCTCATCATGTCTTGTCTTTATACCAACTCTCAAATGAGTAAAATAGTATATTTGGATCTGAAATCATCATTAAATTGGGTTAAGTCAATAGTCGTCTCAACTGAATGGATATAATCACTTATATAAATATTCATATCCATGTCCACTCCAAACTGCCAAATTTACCATGGCACATCATGAAAACCGTCGAATGTATAGGATATTTTGATAGGATATGATCAATCACCAAATATCGATGTCCATATGAATATCCATATCCACACTTTGTGATGACCATCAAATTTATTATAATTGATAAACTTCCATTGCATGGATATTTTGCACAGGATATTTGGAACTAGATATTAAGTTCTAAATATCCACATCCTTGTTTGTATCCATATCCTACCTTAAAGAATCATATTCCAAAGTGCTTGATTTGTTGACATTTCAACTGGATATTCCTACACTAGATATTTAACATTGCTCTAAACATCCATATCCATATATGTATCCAGAGCCATATCTCAAATGGGCATTGCATTCCACATTTCCAAATGTTGAATTTTCAACTGGATCTTTTGTAGTGGATATCTTACAAGGGATATTTTGTATATCCTGACCTTTGAAAGTGAATGAGATCCCATCGCTCATTTCCCCAATCAACGAGCATTGACCAAGACATTTTACTAACGTCATCCTACCTACCTTCTGACAAGATATTTATCCTCATCTCTAGATAAAGTCAAATGGACATTTTGGAATGGATATTTTGGATCAGACATTAAGATTCAAATATCCACATCCATGTCCCATCCTACATTAAATGATATACATTAATTCCATTGGCATTTTAAATTTAAATGCATGCCTTTTTCTAGCTGTTAAACTCTCCCGCTCCCAAATGATAAAGACATGCCTAACTATAGAGTGAATAATTAATGCACCCTAATCAATGATTTCCCTAAGGATAAAGGTTAAATGCATTGCGTATTGTCAATTACTAAAGCATGCAAGTTGCAATTACAGAGATCTAAAGACAATTAAAGGTGACATTATAAGTGACTGGAGAGTGCCATTATAGAGAACGAAAATGGTGTTTTCACAAATAAATGGTACCCAACACATATCCATACTAAGGTTGATATCTTAGCTACCAAGTATGAATACAAAAAACCCTCTCCTTCATTTTTATTGTTACAGTATATTTTTACATAAACAGAAGGTAAATTCCCCATTATGAAGGTAATTCTTTAAGTGAATCCAGATTCATATGAGGATAAATGGATGGATCTTTTGAATTGCATAGTGATCTTAAAGTAATCTTCCCATGCTTAGACACATAATGTTAGAACTAATTATGGATGTCTATGTTATGTAGGACAAGATGCAGAAGTGAATAGATCATTGAGATGCTAAGTTCAAACAAGATATGTTCCCCTCTCCTAGTGATGTGTGCCATAAATTTGACTTTGTACTAGATACACATTGCAAACAGATAGTTTTGGATCCCTTCATGGCAAGAATCTTGGTAGGAGTTGGTAACCCCATTTTGCAAAATGTGGTCTCTACAGGGATGTTCAATGCTTCCAAATTTGTGTATGTAATGGAGGCATTAGAGTTGGTCATTGAATGCACCAAGTACAATGTAGCAAATAGAAGGGTGGAGCATCAAGGGCAAGTATACGTTGACTTGTCCATTAAGGGCATCATGGAAGCTTTTAAATTGCCTAGGGTCTGGGATGTTTTCAAAATAGACCTAGATGAACTAAAAGCAGAGTTCAATAATAACCTCATTGATTGCAAGAAGATCATATTCACATCATTGATGGACCCAGAGAGCAAGGTCAAGGCTATGGCCAAGATGCCTCATAATTTGTACAAATATGAGTTCATCCTGAAAGTGTAGTACATGATTGCTCTGCTAAGAAGAATGACAGGGAATCAAGATGCCAAAACTTTTGAGCCCTAGATGTTTGGGTTGATTCATCTTGTTAAGGACAAGAAGATAGTAGCCCAATTGGCAAGGATCATCAGTGATTCTCTTTATGAGAGAATGGTATCATGGAAGAATTGGAGGATATTATACATGACATCCTATGTTTTTTGCACATGTTCTTACAAAGACCAACCCAAAGAGTTGAACACCTTTGAGAGGCTAGGGCATCAACCTACAAACCAAACAATGTGGGAACATTAACCACAATTAGAAAGGAGGCAGTCGATTCAATAATATAAAATTGTGAATGATTGTTTTATCATGTATTTGATCATGTTAATGAAAGGTGATAGGGCCAAGAGGCTTTCCAAAGAGGCCCAGGAATTGATACAACATAATGGGGCCTAGTTTATCTAGTTCCCCAAATACACATACATAAGACTGGAGAGTTTCAAAGGAAATCGATTCATGCTCCCATGGTACCCTAAAGACAAGGTAGTGTTACTAGAGGTGCCAAGGTAGATTATTCCTTCCTATGAGGCATACATGAGGAATACTAAGAAATGGAATGCTTGATTTCCAATGGAGATCAATTGGTACGTGTGTGGAATGATTGATAATGCTAAGAAATCTGAGGTTGAGCTACATATTTTGCATCTACAACTGTTTCCTTTAGGAAGGCATTATGATCCTTATCACATAATGGAGAGGTATGTGAATAAAAAGCTACAACATGTGACCCACCTAGAGAATTTGTGGGTGGATTGTATAGATGAGGAGGACGTAAGGAAAATGGGTACCAACACCTTACCCTTAATCAAATAAGGATGTTGGGCCATTTAGAAGTTCCCCCTCAAGTTAAATTTGATGATGGGAACATCCTATATCTAGAATATAAAGAGAAACATGTATATAGTGAGCCTCTGTCCCTTCTAGATTAGAGTTTAACAACAAAAGTCCTAACCATTACTAAGAGATGGGTAGAGAAGAAGCTTGGGGAATTAAAGGATATGGGGATAGCCCTTATGTATGATAAGAAAGGGAAAAGGAAGGAAAGTGATGACTTGGAATATGATGAATTCCTGATCCATAAGAGAAGGATTATGGAAGCCAAGTTAGCACAAACAAGACCCTCTGCATTGGGAGAGGAGTTCACGTCAGAGGACATAATAGTTACCACATTACCTTCACCCCCACAGGATCAACCCCTACAGGTTATTACTATCACTACTAAGGCCATAAAGGAACATAGGCCTACAGACATATTACAAGGGATAAATATCCCTAAGAAAAAAAGAGCCATGACACCAATGAGAGGTTCTACCTCTAAATCAGTGGATGTCTAGTTGCAAGATTCAGAGGGACCCACTAGAATGGATCAAATGTTTGCTTGAGATCAGTCCCAAGCAGTGTCATCACCACCACTTGCCACCCTTCAAGCACATTTGGTTAAGCAAGTAGAAGGTCACCCTAATCCTATAGAAGGAGTGGTAAAGGAATTGCAACACAACATCCTAGTTCCAAGCAAAAAATGAATTGGTTGAGGAAGCAAAGGTTGCAGAGCAAGCAAGGATTGGAGAGAAGCCATTATCTTTAAGTCCATTCATAGACTTGACAAATGATCAAGTTACAAGGGATGTGAATAAAAATCTAGTTGCATCATTCCTTGCACCTTTAGTTCCCTCACAGTAGGAACAACCTCACCAAGAACGAGAAATTGAAGAAATAGAAAATCCTAAGCACGTGAAAGATCCTAAAGTGTAAAATATATCTGATATAGAGAGGGTAGGATCACCCCAAGAGTCAATTCAAACTGTAAAATTGGATGACTTGGTGGGAAGAATAACCATTCTAGAGGCCATTAACTTGTCCTATCTAGTGGAAACTAACATATAGAGGTGAAAGACACTACTTCTCTAGATGGACAAGAGGAAACTACTCATGATAGTCACATGGAGGAAGCTGCCCAAGACATTCCTATGGATGAACAAGATAGGCAAGTTGAAGAGCATGTTGAGAAGGGATTAGAGCAGCCTACAGAACAACAAACAAAATCATCTAAGCAACAGGCTCCATTAGGTAAGGGAGATGAAGAAATGGTTGAGGCAGGAGAAAATATTGAGATCCTTCAATAGGAACCCCTAGATAGTTCTCGTCAAGAAGAGAATCAATAAGAAGTTCCCCATGAGGTGATTTATCAGGGAGAAAATCCACTACAATAGGTTCCTGGGGATAAACAACAAGTTACACAAGGAGATATGTCAGCAAGAAGTTTATCAATAGGAAGTGCTACAATAGGAAGGAGGTCAGGATAAGGATGTTGATACAGCTGTTAAAGATGCTAATATTGAGCAGTTAGGTCAAGAAGGACCAGCTTAGAATGTAACAACATGGCCTGCATCTAAGGTAATAGAACCTCCTACCAATGTCATCCCATTTGATTTCAAATCATTGTTTTTAATGAAAGGAATAAAGCCTAAGCGCAAAGCTAGGGCCGTGTCTCAATAAAAAGGGATACTGCTATGGGATGTAGGACAAAACATCTGGTTGTACCTACTATGGATAAGGCCAAAGGAGAAATCTCGGTCGGTGAGTATCAAATAACTAATGTAGACCTTGGACATGTGATAGGTGAACAAGAAATAGAGGAACTCAAAAGTAACACATAGGTAGTAGAAACCCATGTCTACAAGGCTAAATTGAAAAATAAAGAGTTGAAAGGGCATATTTCCCAACTACAAGCATTCATTAAGAGATTGATTATCCCAAGAACACAAATAATGGAGGTACTAGTTGCATTGACATTGGTAAGTCAATATGAGATAAGTGATCTTGATGCAAAGAAGCATCAAGCGCATGTCATGCAAAGTTGGTTTACCAAATTCTTGGAGAATGGAGAGGAAGTAATCTAGACATCATTATCTAATTGGGATATTTTAGCACATATCAACACATGGATTTATACATTGAAGAAAGAATGTACTACGAGGCTTGGTCAGAATGATCAAGACCTCAATAAATTGAAGAATTCCAGAAGGTTAGATGACCGAGTGCTACTCAAACATCACATCTTGAATTTGCAAACTAGGCATAAGATATCTACCTAGATAAAAGATTTGAAATTTTAAGCAGATATTGTAAAGGGATGTCGATTGAAGGCTGTGGATATAAGTGTAAAGGTACATGGTCTTTTGATATATGAATTAGAGATCTTGGAAGATTTACTTGGTTCTCTTATGGATGACAAAGAGACATATGATGGGCAGATCTCCACATTCAAGGCTCAGTTTGATCCAATCTTGAAGGATCATGTACATCATTTTTTGGAGGCAACTATAGATCAAGTGATGGAATTGTCCATGAAGATGAAGGTATACAAAAGAAAATTGGATAATCAGACAAGCAAATGGGTGGCCATAAGTGATCAACTACAGATGCAAGAATATGCAAAAGTCAAAGAACAATAGATTGATAGGATGGAGATGGATATAGCCATAAAGGCTTATGAGGTCTTGAAGAGCGTAGACTCTAGAAGAATATTGGTGGGTGAATATTCATCTGAAGTAGAGTAATAGAATATTAAAAAATGAGGTGAAGGTAAAGATATTGAGGAATATTCTATTTGCCAGCTATCCTCCACTAGGGATTGCCAACTGGCAATCATGTACCACATTTTTTGACCATTGATACTTTGAGAGACATCCTAACTATTGATGTATTGTAACTGATCTCAGGTCCTTGTTCTATAAAAGGACCTAGGTCATTCTATATTAGAGATACTGGATTGATGAACTTTTGGGCACTAGGATTGTTGATTTGGCAACTTTGTGACTTTCCTCATGGTTCTTTCTCACAATCAGTGTATAATTCTATATCATTTGCATATATAATGAAAATGAAGCTATAGATTATAGTTCCATTGTACATCTTAAGCAATCTTCTATATTTTTGGTCTATAATGGTGAATTGTTCTATTTTTTGAAGTGCGTTCACCTGATTGCTTACTATGAGTCAATGTCCTTGAAGATTTGCATCTCTCATATGTAGTTGTGAATGTTTCTAGTGAAGTATGAGTAGATTCCCTTCATTTCATGAACATATCAGGATATGCATGTGGATCACTGGTGAAACTTTAATAGTTTAAGATTTCATTTCTCTAATCTAATATGTTGCTCTTAATTTTACAAAATCATAGTCTACACTTTTCATCAGTAGTCTGATACTTCTAAGTAAAACCTATGTTTCTAGACATTCCACATTTTAATTCTAATATTCTTACATTAGCCAAACCTAAGCATAGACCTGAGACCTCCCAACATAGTCACCAGCATCCTATTAGTTAGCCATCCATAATAACTTTTCATCACATCCTTTGGACTTTAGAGATTTTATCCTTGTTGAGACTTTAGGTAACTATTGGACATCATCATCATCCCTAATCAGCAATATCTTTTACCATCCATCTATCCTAACCAAATTTGTTAGAGTCTAAATCTAGATCTTATCCACTAACTTGTTACATGCTTTCAAAATTTCCTCTCTCAAGTAGGGAATCAAGTTAGTATCTATCATTAGTGGATCAACTAGCTTAGGATAATTAGCTACTCTTTGAGTTAGTCAACTTCACTCCTATCTTATCTTTCTTGAACTCATTAGTCTAGTTCTAGAGAGATAATCCTGATTCCATCCTATCAAAGATCTAGATTTATCTCAACCCATTTTAGTTGTCATCACTATCCAAAAATCAATTATCAACATCCTCATATCTAATTACCCATAGAGTCTCATCATTTTTCGAACAAATTCCAAACTCATCAATCATCCACCCCTATCATTTAAAGGTCTTAAAATCACTTTATGTCGGTAACTTTTGAACACATAGTTATACTAAGAGGGGGGTGAATCAGTATAACCAAAAAACTTTAAAATTAAGATGCTTCCCAACATAAGCAAACATTTAAATCATGAGAAGCATAAGAACACACACACACACAACATAAGATTTACGTGGAAACCTAAGATGGGAAAAACTATGATGAGCCAACTTATTGAATCTATTGTCCAAATCCAACCTCACAAATAAAAATGAAGTTTATAATGAATTTTATGGGCACCAACTCCCTAATACAAAGTATTATGGGCTCTAACCCAAAAGAAGCACCAACTCCCTAAAGTGCTACAACACTTACAACACTTACAAGATGAGGCACCAATCTCTGTACTAAAACACTTGACCAATTATGATGGTTCAATCACCTCTACAACATCATCTCCTTTAACTTTTTAAAATTGACTTATTCAGATAACCTCAACACCTTTGCTCTATCATCTCTACTATCTTCCAAACTCAAAACACTTCCGCAATACACTACTGACTCTGTTATGAATCATGCATCATAGCCTCTAGAGTTACTTCAATTTCTGGATCAATCATCTTTTTTGCATATGCTCACTCACCTTGAAACAATCTTCTATCCTTCATATATATCCTCTGCAAGCCTTCTAAACAACTTTATCGATGTTCATGTAACATGTATACTGAAATGTGTAACATCCTTTCTTATCGGATCCCAACCCATTTACATGTTAGGGTTTAGGCATTTCAGAGCAATAAACACTAACAATTATATGTAGATTAAATAACCCAAATATAACAATGAAGAACAACACAAAAGAGATCAACACAGAAATTTAATGTGGTTCACCCAAAATGGGCTACATCCATAGAAACTCAGCCATCCAATGATTTTATTATCTAGTGCAAAATAGATTACAATCTTATGAATTCCACACCCGCAACATACATCCCAATCACTTATATCAAGATTTTTTTAAGCTTCTAGAATTAGGGTTTTACAATGTCATTTTTCTTTTGTCAGTTAACAAAAATTAACAACTGACTCTAGAAAGGATACGTTACAAGTGTATAATACTTGCATGATCAGTCACCACATACCAACAATCTCCCACTTGGAGACTGATCAAGCTCCACACCAAACAATCTCGCACTTGGAGACTGATCTTGGATGACATCGCTGCACTTGCAGCTCCCACTGGATTACAGGCTTGGCCAGTTTCTTATGTCCACTATTTTTAGTCACGAAGGCCAATAGAAACTAATGAGGAAATCAGTTTCTCTCATGTAATTGGCTTTGTGAACATATCTGCAAGATTCACACTTGTGTGAATTTTCTCCAACTTCAATTGTCCATCCTCCAAAACTGACTGGATGAAGTGGCATCTAAGTTGTATATGCTTTGTTTTTGAATGCATAGCTGAGTTCTTAGCAAGATGAATGACACTCTGGCTATCAATGTACAAAGGGCTATCTTCTTGTCATTGCCCTAATTCCTCCAGAAAATTTTGTAACCAAATCATCTCCTTGCTAGCTTCTATAGCAACAACATACTCAGCTTTAGTGGTTGAAAGCGCAACAACCTATTGCAACCTTGAAATCCAACTGACTGCAGTACCTCCTACAATAAAAACATACCCTGTAGTACTCCTCCTACTATCAATATAACCTACCAGATCAGAGTCAACATATCCTTTTAGAGAAGAATTTGTTCCTTCAAAACATAGTTTCTTTTAATTAGTACCTCTCAAATATCAAAGAATCCATTTTACCACATTCGAATGTTCCATTCCCAGATTGCTCATATACTTGCTCACAACTCCCACTTCATGTGCAATATCTGGCCTTGTACATACCATTGTATACATCAAGCTACCAATTGCTGATGCATATGGTATCTTAGGCATTTTGTCTTCCTCCTCTTGTGTCTTTGGACACATCTCCTTAGTCAACTTAAAATGACTAGGCAAAGGTGTACTAACTGCTTTTAAATTCTACATGTTAAACCTTTTCAACACCTTCTCTACATACTCACTTTGGGACAAAAATAATTTTTTATTTGTCCTATCCCATGTGATCCTCATTCTAAGGATTTGTTTTTCTACACCCAAATCCTTCATAGCAAATGAATTTGCTAATTTCTGCTTAAGTTCATTAATATGCTGCATGTTAGACCCGGCAACAAGCATGTCATGAACATAAAGCAATAGGATAATATAGCTGTCATTACCCAATTTCTTGAAATAAACACAATAATTAGAATGACATCTTTTGTAACTTTGTTCATCGATAAAACTATCAAATTTCAAATACCATTGCCGAGGTGCTTGCACACAAAAGCCTCCTTACCCTTGACCTCATATCTCTATGGTTGTTACATGTATATTTCCTCTTTGAAATCCCCATGGAGAAAAGTTATTTTCACATTTAGATGTTCAAGATGCAAGTCTTCAGAGCCACAAGACTTACAATATTTCTAATAGAAGTCATTTTACAACTGGAGAAAATATTTCATCAAAATCTATACCTTTTTTCTATACAAAACCTTTTACCACAAGTTTGGCCTTATATCTTTTCTTTCCTCCATCTTGTTTCTTCAACCTGTAAACCCATTTATTTGGCAATGCTCTTTTACCTATAGGCAATTAAACTAAGTCCCAAGTTTGATTCTGCAGCAAGGAATCCATTTCCTCTTTCATGCCTAGCTCCCACTACTTTTTGGTATCTACCTGCATTGCTTCTTCATAACCTTTAGGTTCATCAGAATTAGTTAATAATATAGAATATAATGATGGAGAAAATCTTTATAGAGGTCTACTTATCCTTGTAGAACATCTAACACTTGCAGGTGTCTGTGGGATAACTTGTTGTTGCTGAGTATCAGGTACCACTGGCATTTTATTTTTGGAATCTCATCCAGCACCACATATTCCTTTTTGGCCTGTTCAAGCTTCTTTTCCTACAATTGATCCTTATACATGACCTTCTCATTGAAAATAACATCTTTGCTCGTAAGGATTTTATGATTTTCATAATCCCATAATTGATAACCAAATTCATCTATGCCATATCCAATGAAGGTACATTTTTTAGACTTAGCCTCAATCTTGGTTCTATTTTCTATATCAACACGGACAAAATCTTCACAACCAAAGGTTTTTAGAAATGAATAGTTTACTTTTTTACCTATCCATGCCTCCTCTAGAATGCCACCATCCAAAGGATTTGAAGGTCCCTTGTTTATTAAATAAATAGCGGTATGTACAATATCTGTCCAAAAGTGTCAGGGTAGTCCAGCATGCAATCTCATGGTCCTTGCACACTCCATAATGGTCCTATTCATCCTCTCAGACACACCATTTTCTGCCTACATATTCCATTATCTGAACAGTAATTCTCAAATTCTTTGCTACAATACTTGCCTCCATTATCAGATCTGAGACACTTCAACTTTTTTCTTGTCTCATTCTCAACCAAAGCTTTCCACCTTTTAAAAGTTTCAAATACTTCTGATTTTTGTTTTAGGAAATACACCCATGTTTTCCTAGTTGCATCATCAATAAAAGTAACATAATAGTAAGAGCCACCAAGAGAAGATACCTGAGCTGGTCCCCATACATTTGATTGTAGAAGCTCTAATTTCTCACTCTTCTCTTTCCCAACTTTGAGAAATCAAACTCTTTTCTATTTTCCATAAATACAAGTTTCGCAAAACTCCAAGTCAATCTGCTTCAGACCTGGTAGCAACTTTCTGGAGTGAAGGATCTTTATCCCTTTTTCACTCATGTGTCGAAGTCTATAGTGTCACAATTGTGTTTTTGTCCCTATAGCAAGTGCTATAACTATCTCAGTAGCAACTATTTATGTAGCAGCTAATGTAGAATAAGTATTACCAGTACACAAATACAATGTGCCTACCTTTTCACCTTTAGCTAATACTAATACACCTTTAGTGACCTTCCAAACTTTGTCTGAAAATGTAACTATGCAGCCTTCACTACCCAGTTGTCCTGCAGAGATTAAATTCCTTCTCAAATTTGGAACATGCCTTACTTCTTGTAGAAACCATTCATTTCCATTCTACAACTTGATTTGTATCTTTCCTTTTCCAACAATCTAACAGGGTTCATCATCACCCAAATATAACTATCCAAAATCACCTTGAACATAATCTACAAAATATTTCCTATGGGCTGTGGCATGAAATGAAGCCCCTGAATCTATTACCTAGGAATCATTAGCATTATCTAAACACAAAATCAAAGCATCCTGTAATTTCTTACTTGCAACATTAGCTTCCTTACTGTCATCATGTTTTTCGTCTCTTTGTTTTCCCTTTCGAGACCATCAATCCTTCTTTAAGTGTCCTAGCTTTCCATAGTGCCACCAATCCATTCTTCCTCTGTATTTAGATCTACATTTCTTTAACTTCCCTTGTGACTTCCCATGATTTGTTGGGTTTTTTCCTCTCTCCTTTGTTCTTCCCCTATTCTCTATAGTCAAAGCATTACCCGATGTTGAACTCTTACCTGTACTTTTCCATTGCATTTCCTTGTGAAGGATAACACCAACAACATCATCAAATTTCAAAGTATTTGAACCAGAGACAGAGTTACTTACAACCCTTACCAAGCTATTCTAACTTTCTAGCAAAGAACATAAAACCAAGAGAGACCTCACCTCTTCATCAAATTGCACTTTTACAGAGGTTAATTGACTAGTAATCATATTAAACTCATTTAAATGATCGACATAGATCCACCTTCAATCATTTTCAGATTAAACAAATAGTTCATGAGAAATACCTTATTAGAGGCTGAGGGTTTTTCATACAATTTAGCCAAAGCTTTCATCAATTCATCTATTGTCTTTGCTTCTATTATATTGAACACCACAGATGGTGCCAAGGACAACCGAATGGTTCCCAGTGCCTTTTTGTCTAGAAGATCCCAATCCTCATCAGTCATTATTGTCAATTTCCTGGCTTTTCCTTCCAATAGCCTCCATAAATCCTTCTAATAGAGATAATCCTCCATCTGCATCTTCCATAATTGATAGTTCTACCTGTTGAATTTATCTACCTTTAATTTACCCTCATCCACAATTGCTCCCACTTAACCATGAGACTCCCACTCGATTGTGAGACCTTCCTGCAGATGATAATCAAACACAACCTGCTCTGATACTAGTTGTTAGTGTTTGGGTAGATTAGAGTAATAAACACTAATATGCAGATTAAATAACCCAAATATAACAATGAAGAACAACACAAAATAGACCACAAAAATTTAACGTGGTCACCCAAAATGGGCTACATCCACAGAAACTCAGTCATCCAATGATTTTATTATCTAGTGCAAAACATATTACAATCTCATGAATTGCACACCCACAACATACATCCCAACCACTTATATCAAGCTTTTTGGAAGCTTCTAGAATTAGGGTTTTACAATGTCATTTTTCTTTTGTTGGTTAACAAAAATTAACAACTGACTCTGGTGAGGATATGTTACAAGTGTACAATACTTGCATGATCAGTCGCTACATACCAACACTGTGTTAATGTAGGAGTAAAATCCCATAATGAGGTTCATACCAAGAGGTCTACTAGACCCATTTTACCCTCTCCCAAACTTTCTTGCTGGCACAAACATCCCCACACATGATGCAATCACTCAAACACACCATGTCAGAATCACAACTACTTATCCTCTCATGCCTTAGCTCTAGACCCTATGCGGTATTAGAGAAGTGAAATATCATCATGTGGATCAAGCCATGAACAATATATGACTTGCAAAACCTTCTCATGCATTCCTCTTACTAGTTCACGCTTCTACTTGCTAGCACAAGCAATCGAACAATGATGTCGGTACCCTTACACAGTCTAGTCACCCTGTCTTGACATAGAACATTGAAAAACACAATTGTATTACTTTATATCCTTTGAAACCTGAACATGTCATGATTGTACCTTTTCTTTACATAATATCCAAACCTCCAAGTCATACATGCAAATGTGGTGAAATGTGGTAGCTTTGAATTTTATACCTAATAACTTTACACTATGATAACCTTGATTTTAGTTTGTTGATTCTGGAAAACTCTGCAGTAACTCTTAGGCTCTGAATCTTGGAACATACATACCTCATATACATATTTAGCTAACCTCCAAGCTATGAGGCCATATCTTAATTTGTGGTAGAATATAGACAATCTCTTGAGCTTCTGCATTACAATTCCCTGTGCCTTTGATAGTTTGATAACTTATACACTTTCCTTTATATCCCCTTCAATGTTTTTCATCAAGAAACAATATATGTACAATTGTGTACATATGATATTGATCCCTTATATCTTTCATCATCATTGCTCCTCTAACCATCACTCCTTTGACAACATAGGCAAAAATATGTCTTCCACATCACAACGCCTCTGATCACTACTCCTTTGACATCAATGACAGCATATACAACAGTAACAAGATCTCAATACAAGAAACTCATGGAGACCAATCGAACTGACCCTAAGACACCCATAGATGCTAGTCACTTCATGACAGGTATGTCTCCTCACATATTTCTCCCAAGTGGATATACCATAGCTCAATCATTGTCCACAAACATGATTCCATCTTCATAACTCTCGAGGAATTTCAAGATCCTGATACCTTATAGGCTTTAGACCGTCTTCTAGAATCTGATCCTGATTGATTTTTCCTTTTGCTTTATTAAAAGGGTGGTAAATTACCAATTTATTTTGACACTTCCACCATCAAAGAACAAGACCCTATAGCCCTTGCTATTGCTACCATGGGAGGATCAAATCCTACTTCCACTTATATCTTGCCTCATCTATCATCAAACATCCCCATTACAAATATCCCTTTCTTCCATCACATTTCTTCACTACCATTCACTAATCAATATGTCAACCCTATCTATCAAACTTCCATAACCTCTAGTCATATTTTTACAAATATTCAATCCACTATTCCTCAATATCTTTCATCTATGTCCTCCATGGAACCATCTAAAGTACCTATCAATTTGTAACATACATCTTTGGTATACATTTCCCCTGAATGTGTTTTGTGTTTTTTCAGATGGTTTTTGGTTTAAGTTTTCAATGCATGTTTTTGCATGTGTGGTTTTTACAACATTCACATAGAAAATGAAGCATATATAGAAAACCCAGAAAAACTAGAATAGATATCAACAAAATAGCAATGACCCAGATTGTATTTAGCTAGAATATGAATTGTAAGTACATAGCTAGATGGAGATTTACAACTTCATATAGATGTTGATGGAAGGCCATCCATACAAGACATAGGAAATTACTCATAACTTCTGGGAATGCAACAATTTGTTTTTGCAATGAACAGAACTCAAAGCCTTGTCCAAATCACCCACTTTGATGAATAGAAATGATACAAAATGCAAATCCTTAATTTATTTGAAGACCCATAAATTTCTTAGCTAGTACAACCCATATAGAAGCATATAGCAGTAGATAACCAACCAAAAATTCCCTCAAATGCTTCTATCTTATATCATCGAGGTTCTCCCTCTGATGGCGACCACTTTCTAGCCACTAAACTCCTAAACAAATATGAAATCTACCTCCAATGAAGAGTACGGCCCCTAGACTGTATGGCTTGTAGAAGAGAGGTATGGCCAACATATAACAACATTATAGTAGCGAAACTTAGTCACAAATATCAATATGTTTGCTCCACAAAACTCCTCTAATGGCTGCAGCATCAAACTCCTTATAAGATCTTCATTTTATGCTCGAAACAACTTTGAATTGTATTTCCTAGATGCACAAATGGAACTCATGTGTGAAGCTACTCCAATCCTCTCCTGATGTAATCTTTCATGCACAAAGAAAGTTGAATCTATAGAGGTTTTCGTCCCTACAAATTGATCTTCAAAACCCTAGAGCCAAGCTCAAACCCACTACATGGGAAAACTCAATATGAGAGCAATTTTCATAAAACATAACATAATCAAAATGAGAATACTTTTGCCCTTATATTTCCTTTCCTCCCCAACACCCAAGAAGAGAGATTATTTATTATTTTTAATTTATAAATTGACCCCTTGTCTCTCCATGAGGGCGTCCACTCCTAGGCATGTCACTTTTAAGTTATAACTTAAATTTATACAGTGACATTATAATATAACTTAAAGTTATAATATGTCTTATAATATATCATAAGTTAAATCTTTAATTTAACTTACAATGTACCCATTAGTGTTCTAGACATCTCAAAACCATGAGTTATGTGCCACGGAGCATCCACAACTGACCTACCAAAAATAGCAACCGATCAGCTCTTGACTTACTATAAATAGTAAGACCTTGGAATGACTTCCGAAACACCTCCATTAGCCTACAGAAGTCAAATTATAGGATAATCCTAGTCCACTGGTGTAATGAGCTAGATGGAGACATTACAGTCCACCCTTCCCAAGATTACTTGTCCTCAAGTAACCTCAACTCGGGATGCTACAATATTTGCTCACCCTCCCAAGTGGCATCCTCCACTGGTAAATTCTTCCACTTGACCAAGTACTCTCTGATAACCTATTTCCTCAAGTGTCTCTCTCAGGTGTCAATGATAGCCTCAGGTACTAGGATCAACTTCCCATACTCATCCAATGGTGGAAGTTCAAGTGAAGGAATTATGTTGTGGCCAAGACCTTTCTTCAATCTAGAAACATGTAATACATTATGCACCTTGCTGTTTGATGGTAACTCAAGCTTGTATGCCACTTCACCCACTCTTCTAATAATCCTAAATGGACCATAAAATTTGGGTTTCAATTTCTCTGCTTCACTCTTCTTTAGAGTGGACTTCCTGTAAGGTTGGAGCCTCAAATACACCATGTCTCTAACCTCAAAACTCTTCTCCACTCAGTGCTAATCAGCATACAACCTCTACTGATTTTGTGCCTACTATATATTCTCCTTGAGTTCCCTTAGAATATCCTAGCTATCTTGTAAAAGATCATTTGTCTTAGGCACCTGACTATCACCAAGCAAGAGATCTGTAAAGCATGGGGCATCATAACCATACAATGCTCTGAAAGGAGTCATCTAAATAGACATGTGATGAGTGGTATTGTAACAGTACTCCCCTAAGTGCAACTATCTAATCTAAGCTTTTTGTTTCCCTGAAACATAATTGTGTAGGTATCCCTCTAACCATTTGTTCACCACCTCTATTTGGCCATTTGTCTGCGAGTAGTAGCTGGTGCTAGGAGTCAACTTTGTACCACACAATCTGAATAACTCCTACCAAAATGAACTCAGGAATTTGCTATCCCTTTCACTAACTATACTCCTGGGTACCCCATGAAGCTAAAATATCTCACTAAAAAATAAATCAACTACCTGAGTAGCTCTATAGGTTACTGAAATGGCAAAGAAATGTGCAAATTTGGTGAGTCTGGCGACCACCGCAGAGATACAGTCCTTCCCCTGAACCTTTGGCAATGCTGTGATGAAGTTCATGGAGATACATTCCCATTTCTAATTGGGAATAGGTAATGGCTATAGTAGACCTACTAGAAAGGTATGCTCATGCTTATTCTTCTAGCAAATGGGACACTCATGAACATACTTCTACACTTCCTCCTTTAGCCCTTTCCATGTGAACCTTTCCCAAATCTGTTTATATGTCTTGAAGAATCTAGGATGGCCAACCATTGGTGTATCATGGAAATTTTTTATTACCTTATGTTTAAATTGTGAATTAGGCACCAAGAATATTCTATCTTTGTATATAATCAAGTCATTCACCATAGAATATATCTCATCCTTATTAGTGCCCTCAATGACTCCTGTTGCCCAAGAGTCCTTAGCATACTTTGCTATAATCATCTCCCTCCAATTAGCAGAGATCTCCCCAACTAAGCACAAGTGAGGTCAACATGATAAGGCATCTGCAACTATGTTCCTCTTGCCCTTTACATACCCAAAGTCAAAATCATATGCATGTAACCTGCTAACCCACTTCTATTGTCTATCATTCAGATCCTTCTGGTTCATAAAATATTTTATACTGTTGTGGTTTATTTTGATGATGAATTTCCCCCTTACCAAATAAGGTCTGAAATTAGCCAATCCATGCATAATGGCCAACATCTCTTGGTCATACACTGAGTAACTTCTCTCCACACCTTGAAATTTCCTGATCTCAAAAGCTATCAGGTGCTTCTCCTACATGAGTACTGCCCCTATACCCTCTCTAGAAGCATCAAACAATAGCACATGGTTTGGTGAAGTCTAGGATCACTAACAATGGGCATGTAGACATCAAGTGCTTAAACCTGTCAAAGCACTGCTGGGCTCTGTCATTCCACTCAAAGTCTCTCTTCTTTGTCAAGTCTATCAATGGTGCAGCTATTTGAGAGAATCCTTTTACAAACGTCCTGTAAAACTTGCATAGACCAAAGAAGCCCTTAAGCTGTGTGAGGTTTGTGGGTGGGGGCCAATCGATAATTACTTTTATCTTTTCTAGGTCTACCCTGACACCATCAGCACTAATAATGTGGCCCAAATAAAGGAGCTTAGTCATTCTAAAGTCACATTTTGACTCTTTAACATAAAGGGACTCAATATTTAGTATGCTCAATACCTCCTCTAGATGTCTCAAGTGATCCTCCCAAGTCCCGCTAAAAATCAGTATATCATCAAAGAAGATCAACACAAATTTCTTTGGAAAGTAGCAGGGGCATTGGTAAGTCCAAACGAAATCATCAGAAACTCAAAATGGCTGTAATAACATATGAAAGTAGTCTTTTCTATGTCTGCCACCCTCATGTGGATCTGGTGGTATCCTGACCTCAAATCAATTTTGGAAAAATAACAGGCTCCATGTAGATCGTCTATCAGCTCATCTATCCTCGAAATAGGGTACCTATTCTTAATGGTTTTCATGTTCAATGCCCTATAGTTGATACACATCCTGATTGTCCCATCCTTCTTTTTGACAAGAACAACTGCTAAAGCAAATGGGCTCTTAGTGGGCCAGATGTGTCCCATCTCCAGTAACTCCTTAATTGTTTTTTCAATTCCATCCTTAAGCCTCTTTGGATGACGGTAAGGAGTAATCATGATGGGCTTGGTCCCATCCTCTAGCTCAATAACATGCTTTATGCCTCTATCAAGAGGCACTCCTGGTGGTATATCTCCAAAAACCTTGCTATGCTTAGACAAGAGCTTCTAAATGTTAGGATGATAGTTGCCCTTCTGTTGTGGTGGGGACTCTAGCATGATGAGCCACTATGTTGCCCACTCTACTTGGTCATGATGCAATAATCTCTCCATTCTCTTTAGTGATACTACCCATGGTCCACCATCTGACAAGCCTCTAAGGCATATTTTCTTTCCATTGAATTCAAATTTCATTTCCATCTTCTACACATTCATGGTGAACTCTCCTAACTAGCTCATCCAATGTATGCCAAGTACAACATCTGTATCCCCAATACCAGCAACATAGAAATCATCCACCAACTCATACTCACCCATGATGATCTTCAATCCTGATATTTTTTTGTTGCACTGTATTTTGAATCCATCAGCCACCATCACCTTGAAGCCTTTGAATTCCTCTACCTTCAACCCCCTGCGAGCTACTAACCCTTCATCAATAAAATTGTGTAGCTTAGGTATTAATGAGCGTGATGATACACTATCCACTGAGTACACCATGCACCCTAAAAGAACCAACCTTTTGAAAATTGGAAAGTTGGGCAAGAGTACCACCACTACCAATATTGTGCTATGATGATCTCTCATCTCCACTATCCTCATGGTCTGAAGGCTGATCTGAATGTGAATTGGATGCCTCTGACTATGAATCCTCAGCCAAATAATACTCTATCAACTTGGCCTTAGCCTTGTGTGGGGACTTATGTGAAGGATCACATGGTTCTTTGCAATGGAAGCAAAGTTTTTTCCTCCTGTATTTGTTGAGCTGTTCATTTGTCAACCTGTTTAATTTGTCTTTATGCTGCTCAACATCTCTATGGAAGGGTCTCCTATCCTTCTCCTTATCCCTCCTACGCAGGAAGCCCTTAGACTAAAATTTATTCCACCACACTGATGACTCCATATCTCAAGCCTTTTTCATGGTCTCCTAGAGTGAAGCATGGTCAAAACCCTTAACCCAACCACGTAGTGGGTCTGATAATCCATTAAAGAACAAAATGACCAATCTACATTCTAAAATATCTGGGACCATAATAGATAGGTCCTATAACTCAGAAATGTAGGAGTCTACTAATCCACTCTGCCTCAACTATGCCATCTCTTTAAACTGTAACTCTGGGTCTGTTTTATCAAACCTATCGATCAGTCTAGCAGTGAACTCCACATATGAAGTGATTTGATTATGACCCAGTGTGACCTTCCCATTTTTCCACCACTTATGTGTTGTCCCCTCCAAGTGTAATTTTGCATAAGTAATGGTATCCTCCTCAGCATGGGACAAATTTGCAAGTATCTGTCCAATTTCTAGACCCAAGCTCTTGCAGTGGTCTTACCTAATCCATCAAAATAGGGAAGAGTCATTTTTCTCACATTCTTTTGCAACTCTTGGTTCTGAGGTCTACCTCCCCTACAAGGTCTATTCCTTATCCTAATGTCAAAGTACTCTGCAAAGTTCATCTCAGCCCTAAACTCTACACTAGATACTCTCCAATCCCTCAGAATCTCCTCCTAAAACTCAGCCTGTGTGGGGTCTTGTTCAGGAACTTGGTTCCTGGGAGCAAAATTAGGTATACCAGGTCTATCACTTGATGTGAACTATGAAGCCCTCCAATGGGTAACTGATGCCTAACCCTCATCATCTATGTACCTATGTCTGTCATCCTAGTTCCTGTCCCCATTATTCATGTCTCCCTAGTTTCTATCACCATTGTGTCTATCACCCACATTATTCCTATTTCTATCCCCTCCATTATCCCTGTTTCTGTCACCATCATTATTCCTATGCCTGTCACCACCATTGTTCATGTATCTATCATGGTAGTTGTTGTTATTATCCCTATTATTTCTTCCATCTCACAACTGCTCAAGGGTACGTGCTATCTCCACTTGTGATTCTCTTAGCTCCTGTCGAGACTCCCTCAATTCTCTTTCTAAGGCTAACGAGCTCCTGGTGACAACATTTAGGATCTCGCACATGTTAGGTTCCTTAACTTCCCTATCACCCATTTCTCCTGTAGGTTCTATCACTAGTGGTAGTTCCCCTAAAAATGGATCCTCTAAGGGTACTTCTCCCTCATCTATCAACTACAGAATCTATATTTCTGACTCAAATGGATCAATTTGTGGTACTTCTCCTTCCTGTATTCTCTGTGGGTGTCGTGTTCCTAGTCTTGGTCTAAAATTATATCTATCTGTTGGCCGCAAGTCTCATTTTATCTACTGCATGTCATATTTAACCCCATAAGATGACAAGATTTTCTATTCTGATACCACTGTAACATACACCCCTGGTATATGTTTCCCTTAAATGTGTTTTGTGTTTTTTCGGATGGTTTTTTGTTTAAGTTTTTAATGCATGTTTTTGCATGTGTGGTTTTTACAACATTCACATAGAAAATGAAGCATATATAGAAAACCTAGAAAAACTAGAATAGATATCAACAAAATAGAAATGACCTAGATTGTATTTAGCCAGAATATGAATTGTAAGTACATCCCAGATGG
Source organism: Cunninghamia lanceolata (assembly GCA_027924645.1). Classification (NCBI taxonomy): domain Eukaryota; kingdom Viridiplantae; phylum Streptophyta; class Pinopsida; order Cupressales; family Cupressaceae; genus Cunninghamia; species Cunninghamia lanceolata. The sequence goes on from BSBN01000739.1 coordinate 7,479,735, forward strand.
AGATTTGTAACTTCATACAGATGCTGATGGAAGGCTAGCCATACAAGACATAGAAAATTACTCACAACTTTCACGAATGAAATAATTTGTTTCTGCAATGAAGGGGAACTCAAATCCTTGTCCAAATCACCCACTTTGATGAATAGAAATGAGACAAAATGCAGCTCCTTAATTTATTTGAAGACCCATAACTATCTCAGCTAGTACAACCCATATAGCAGCATATATCAACAGACAACCAACTAAAAATTTGCTCAAATGCTTCTGTCTTATATTAGTGAGGTTCTCCCTCTGATGGTGATCACTTTCTAGCAACTAAACTCCTCAAACAAGTATGAAATCTACCTCCAATGAAGAGTACGACCCCTAGACTGTACGACCTATAGCATAGAGGTACGACCAGCATATGACAAGACTATAGCAGTGAAACTTAGTCACAAATATTAATATTTTTGCTTTGTGAAACTCCTCTAATGGCTGCAGCATCAAACTCCTTATAAGATCTTCATTTTATTCTCAAAACAACTATGAAATGTATTTCCTAGATGCACAAATGGAACTCCTATGTGAAGCTCCTCCAATCCTCTCTTGATGCAATCTTTCATGCATGAAGAAAGGTGAATCTGTAGAGGTTTTCATCTCTACAAATCGATCTTCAAAACCCTAGAGCCAAGCTCAAACCCAATGCACAGGAAAACTCAATATGAGAGTAATTTTTATAAAACATAGCATAATCCCCAATGCCTAAGAAGAGAGAGTTTTTATTATTTTTAATTTTTAAATTGACCCCTTGTCTCTCCATGAGGGTGTCCACTCCTAGGCATGTCACTTTTAAGTTATAACTTAAATTTATAAAGTGACATTATAATATAACTTAAAGTTATATTATGTCTTATAATATCTCATAAGTTAAATATTTAATTTAACTTATAATGTACCCATTAGTGCTCTAGACATCTCTAAACCATGAGTTATGTGCCATGGACCATCCACAACTGCCCTACCAAAAATAGTAACCACTCGGCTCTTGACTTACTATAAATAGTAAGTCCCTAGAATGACTTCCTAAACACCTCCATTAGCCTATGGAAGTCAAATGAGCTAGATAGGGGACATTACACAATTCTTCCATACCTCAAATACCCAACCCATATTCATATCAATCCAATCCATCTCACACATCCAATCCTTTTCTATCTCAATAAATTCCACCACAAACATCACAACCTCCATCATCCTCCAACTATCAGGGTCTTGCAATTAATCAAAACACTACCAGCTTTGGAACAAAAACTCCTAAACATGAAGAAGCAAATCATAAACCTCACAATGGGACACCCAAATAAAAATTACTCAGTGGAGAATATATGTCCTTATCCTTTTGATAGGTCTATACATATTATCCCTTTTCCCCATAATTTTGAAATACCCAAATATGATAAATACAAGGGAAAAGGAGATCTAAAAGAACACATTAGAGAATTCTTTATTGCTTGCCTAGAGGTAGCTGACAATCACACCTACCTTATGTGCCTCTTTCCTCACATTCTAGGAGGATAGGCTATTGAATGGTTCTCTCACCTACCCCTAGGGATTAAGTCCTTCAATGAGTTGGCTAAAAATTTCATAGCTCATTTTTCCTACAACTTAGAACAAGAGATCTCATGTTAGAAAATAAGGATATACTAAAGCAGGAGCATACTGGTTCGAGAGAAATATTACATCAACCAAAAATATTTGCTTTTTAGTTTGTTTGCAGTTCAATTTGTTTCTTTTCATTTTCCAGTTCAGTTCAGGCAGTTCAGTTAGTAGCAGTTTATGTATTTTGGTTTGCATTCTACCTTAGTTGTATTTCAGATCTTACAGAGTTGGACTTAGCATCTACATTCATTCATACACAACATATCCAAATTTTAGATCATTTGAATCAGCTACCGGAAAGTTATCAACCGGCTAAAGGAGAAGACATGCGGAGCATTCCTTGACTTGTGGAGCCTAATGATACATCACACATTAATCTTTGGTTCATGGGAAACCTTCCCCGAGATCCTCACATCATTTTGTTCATTTGCGGAGGTGTTCTACATGATTAGGTCTGACCTATCCATGTACACACATTACAGCTCTTCATTAGAGTTTGTGATCTTCCTTGGCTGACACGGAGGAATCTTATGGTCCAGAGATGACATATATTGATGTAAAGATCCTTAGGAAAGTAGTGAATGATAATAGTGATAGTTGATAATTTGGATTCTTTGTGAAGGGACTTCAAAGATATCTCTTGTCCATATTTTGATATTCTGTAATTAGGCCTGTGAGCCCTAATTGTAAGCCCGAATGTTGCCGGCTGATCCATATTTGAATTCTATGATACATTGAATGACTAAATCTACATTTGTTTCATATCTTTGAGTTGTTTCCATTGTGTTTACTCTTGCTATATGATCTAGATAGTTTATTCTATGAACCCTCCTACCATGACTACACCAAGTGGTATCAGAGTGAAAGTTTGAATTTTTGGGAGTGAATTGAGTGAAGTTGGCGAAGGGATTCTATAAGATCTTGTTGTGGATAGATTGCCGAATTGAGGTAGGTTACTTATGTCGCAACTGATCACTGATTGTGAGGCAGTTGTCACCCTATAGCCCGATCACCGAACTTGAGGTAGTTTGCGCTTGATCCTAGGAAGATGTCATCAAGGAGAGTTCAGTTGGATGATGGAAATGATGAAAATAATGAGAATTTGGTTGAATGTCATTGAGGAAGACAGGTGAAGAGGATTGACACCTAGACCTAAATTTGAAAGTGATGATGAAGAAAAATTTCAATATGTGGAACAAATTGGTGAAACCCTAAGAGGTGATGAAGAAGAAGAATCAGATCAAGTCAAGATGTTGCAAGCTATTTCAAAGATTGGAAAGAGACCTAGAGTTGAGGTGTTGAACTATACTGGTAATTTGAACCCTGAAGAATTGATTGACTATATAAATGACATGGAAGAATACTTTTAGTATGAGGAGATTGAAGATCTAGAGAAGGTGAAATTTGCAAAGACAAAGTTGAAAGGGCATGTTGCTATATGGTGGAAGGAAGTTCATGAGGATAGAAATAGAAGAGGAAAAAAAAAGATTACAAAGTGGGATAGGATGATGATAAAATTGAAGAATCAGTTTATACATGCGGACTATGAGTTGGAGTTGTTGAAAATATTGTAGAACCTGAGACAAAAGAAGAAATCTATGAAGGAATATACTAAAGAATTTCATAAGACATAGTGAAGCAAGCAAGGAGAAAGTGGCTAGATATATTAATGGATTGAGATTGAACATTTAAGAAGAATTAAGCTTGGTAAGGATGACATCCTTGGAGGAAGCATATCAGTTTGTTGAAGAGAAGTTGAATAAGAGACATGATTAGAGACAGAGAGGTACAGGAGGTAAATTTCAAAGGGGAAGAACATTTTTCAGAGGAGATAGATCACATCTGGAGTAGAACAAGCTTGACAGCCCATATAAGAAGGATGAGAGAGATAATAATGCTTACCAGAGAGATGATATAAACTTTTTCTAGAGAGGAAACCCTAGCACATACCAAAATGAAGGATACAGAAGAGAGGGAAAAGGATTTGATAAGAGAACATTGAGAGGCACTTTTTTCAAGTGTGGAGGTAAAGGACATAGAGCATTTGAATGTAATCAAAGGAGTACAAGCAAGAGAATAGAGAATAGTGGAAAAGTAGCTTATGTGGAAGAAGAACCTGTTGGATCACCTAATTCAGTTGGTAAATCAGAGAAGGGAGAATCACTTGTGATGAGGAGAGCACTATTTCAAGTAGAGACAAATGAAGAACCACCACAGAGGAAAAGTTTGTTCAAAACTAGATGCAAATTAGGAGGTAAATGTTGTAAATTTGTAATTGGTAGTGGTAGTTCTGATAATCTAGTTTTAGAGGAGATGGTGACTAAGCTAAAGTTGGAAAGATTGAAACACCCCAAGCCCTATCAGATAGCATGGATTCAAGATGATCATAAGGTAATGGTGAGTGAATAGTGTTTGGTAAAATTTCATATTGGATCTTACCATGATGAAGTCTTGTGTGATATTATGCCTATGGATGCATGTCATATCTTGTTGGGTAGACCTTTGCAGTATGATAGAAAAGCTATACATAATGGGAGAAAGAATACATACACTATAACATCAAATGGAAAGATAATTAACTTGATTCCTTTGGAAGATGATCCTAAGGGTGAAGTATGTGGGAATGCTAGAATCTGTTTGGTAGATGGAAGAAAATTTATGGATGGTTTGAGACATGAGAAGATGTGTTATGCTTTGATTCCTAAGAAGCCTGAAACATTGAAGGAGACTAAATAATCATAACTGGAGAAGATAATTGAGTTTCTAATAGAGTATGGAGACATTATATTAGACAATGTACCTGAAGGATTACCACCAATTAGGAGTATCGGTCATCACATGGATCTTATACTAGGAGCTAATTTGCCTAACAAAGTAGCACATAGAATGACACTGACAGAGGATGAAGAACTGAAAAGGTAGATACAAGAATTATTGAGGTAAGGTTTGATTAGAGAAAGTTTGAGTCCTTGTACAGTACCTACAATGTTAGCACCTAAGAAGGATGGAGAATGGGGAATGTGTACTAACTCTAGAGCAATAAACAAGATCACATTTAAGTATAGATTTTGTTTACCTAGGATGGATGATATCATGGATTGTTTGAGTGGAGCAAGATATTTCAGAAAGATAGATTTGAAGAGTGGATACCATCATATCAGAATCAGAGAAGGAGGTGAATGGAAGATTGCTTTTAAGACAAATGAAGGATTGTATGAGTGGTTAGTGATGCCTTTTGGATTGACAAATGCACTGAGTACTTTCATGAGGTTGATGAATGAGGTCTTGAAGAAATTCTTGGGTAAGTTTGTGATTATGTATTTGGATGATATTCTAATTTTTAGTAAGACAAAAGAGGAACATTTGTGGCATATTAGAAAAGTTTTGTAGAGACTGAGAGAAAGAAATTGCTGATAAACATCAAGAAATGTAGTTTCATGAAGGTAGAACTAGTGTATTTGGGATTTGTGATTTCTGTGGAAGCATTGAAGATGGACCCTGAGAAAGTAAGATCAATTGTTCAATGGCCTACACCAGAGAGTATTGGAGAAGTTAGATCATTTCATGGATTGGCTAGTTTCTACCGAAAGTTTATTAGAAATTTTAGTTCAATTTGTAACCCTATGATAGAGACAATGAGAGGTGACAAAAAAGATTTCAAGTGGACATCAGGAGCAGATAAAAGTTTTGAATTGTTGAAGCAAAAAGTGATAGAGCAACCTATTTTAGCATTACCAAATTTTAATAAGGTATTTCAAGTTTATTGTGATGCAAGTGGAAATGCAATTGGAGCAGTATTAAGTCAAGAAGGAAGACTTGTTGCATGTTTTAGTGAGAAGTTGAATGATGTAAGGCAAAGATATTCAGTTTATGATCAAGAGTTCTATTCCATAATTCAAGCCTTGAAGAAGTGGAGACATTACTTGTCTCCTAAGGAGTTTGTGCTGTATATAGATAATCAAGCTTTACAATATTTGAATAGTCAAGGTAAGTTGAATCAGAGATATATGAGATGGGTAGAGTTCATGCAGGGTTATACTTTTATGTTGAAACATAGGAGTGAAAATTCAAACAAAGTGGCAGATGCATTGAGTAGGAGAAGGAACTTGGTGACAGATATGAGAGTTGAAGTGTTGGGATTTGATGAATTGAAGAACATGTATGAGGGAGACACTAATTTTGCAGAAACTTGGAAAGCATGTAAGGAACCTATTGTGATAGATAGGAGTAAGTGGTTGGACTATTTCATTCAAAAAGATATGTTGTTCAAAGGAAGTCAATTTTGCATACCTAGAAGTTCAATGAGAGACAATTTGATCAAGGAGAAACGTAGTGGTGGATTGGAAGGACATTTGGGCATTGACAAGATAGTGGCATTGGTAAGTGAAAACTACTATTGGCCCCAGATACATAAGGATGTTAGGAAATTTGTGTAGAGTTGTAGAGTTTGTCAAGTTGTGAAAGGGAGTAGTCAAAACATTGGATTGTATAAATCTTTGACAATACCAGAGAAACCTTGGGAAGACATAAGTATGGATTTTGTAATGGGATTGCCTAAGAAACAAAGAGGACATGATTCAATATTTGTAGTGGTAGATATATTTTTGAAGATGGCACATTTCATACCTTGTAAGAAGACAACTAATGTAGTGCATGTAGCTGACCTATTTTTCAAGGAGATTGTGAGATTGCATGGATTTCCTAAGAGCATAATTTCAGACAGAGACACTAGATCAGACAGAGACACTAGATTTCTAGGATACTTTTGGAAGACACTTTGGAAAAAGATGAAGATAGATTTGAAGTTCAGTTTAGCATTTCATCCATAGACTGATGGATAGACAGAGGTAGTGAATAGGAGTTTAGGAAACTTGTTGAGATGTTTTGTTGGCAAAAAGCAAGGAAGTTGGGATTTGATTCTTTCACAAGCAGAGTTTGCATACAATAATTCAGTAAATAGGAGTACCAAAAGAACATCTTTTGAGATTGTTACTGGAGTGAATCCTAGAGGAGTTACAGAATTGAGAGATATCAGTTTGGAAGAAAAGAGAAGTACAGAAGCAAAAGAATTTGCAGATCACATGAAGATAGTACATAATCAGGTTAAGAAGTGTAACATCAGAAAATGTCCCCTTGGGGGCTTTTCCCTCATAAGGTTTATCTCTTGAGTCTTTAGTATACATTTAGGACATCTTAGTTCATATTTTGGCATCCTGGTGGAATGAGGCCTAGGTTTCATGGCAAAGTGGACCTAGGAGGACCCCTTAACCTTAGCCCTACCCAAAATAGGGGGAAAGGACTTGGGCACCCACATTCTAGTCTTGCCCTATTTTAGGTAAGTTCCAAAATTTAAGTGTTTGTTTATGACCATTATTTGGTCCTTTTGCTAGCACGGTAAGTTTTGATTTTTGAAATCTTGGTGGGAGTGCTTGTAGTTGCATATAAAAGCATCTTTAGGCATTCATTTGTAAGCTAGATTTCAATTAGATGGCAATTGTGATGTTAAAGTGTTCTCAAGGTGATTCAAGGATTTCATTGTGTTGCAAGAGCAGACCTGTGTGTTTTGTGTGTTGATATTTATAGATTTGGGCATCAATTTCCTCAGAGAATGAAAAGCATCTTCCTCCCATGAGAGATTCACTACAAGGTGACATTATATTGTGTTTTCATCATTGATTCCTTTGATTTTTGCCTTTGCCTCACAATGGCATGCACTCTTTATCTGACAATGGTGTTCAAAGACTTAAGTATCCTCCAAGGATTGACTGAGGCAAGCCTCTAAACACCACAACCCCCAAACCAAGTATTGTGATTAGAAGTTACAGGTGTCACATTTGGGAAAAGTGAAGTTGCAAGAAGGATTAGCAGGCATCAAGGATTCAAAATCTTACTCTAAGAACACAACTAGAGATCTGTAAAGAGTGCATAGAGGACAGAGAAAGCTGTGAATTTATGCGTAAATTGGAATATAGAAATGAGGAGATTTGTATACATCTTTTTCAATGTAAAGAACCTCCTAGGTCCATTTTATCTTCCTCTGGGTCTTTATCTGATGTTGAACGATGCACATCAAAGAGGTCTCGGAAGACATCGATAAATGGTAGCTCAATTAACTTGAGAGTTTCTGGATGCACAACTGTGTATCAATTGAAGATGATGGTGTGGGAGTCCCTTGGTGTGGTGAAGGAAAATCAGAAGCTTCATAAAGGCACAATGGAATGGGTCAATGAATTGGCCACTTTAGTTGACTTGAATGTTTTCCTTGGGGATAGTCTGTGGGTTATGGATACTGAAGTTTATGAAAATCAAAATATTGCTGAGGAGCTATCAGAGTAGGAAGTGGAAAATGAGCAATTGGAGGAAGGATTCAAAGGGACACTTTTGATATCAACTGTCCCTGCTCAAGTGGTTGCAATAGATGAATGGAGGATATACTTGGAAAGGAAGTATGCCAAGAGGTCTCTAAAGCATGTTGTTGATATTTTGCCCCTTGTCTTTATCAAGATTTAAGGTGGGAGATATAGTGGATAAGAATATGATAGGATAAGGATAAGATAGTGGATAAGATGTGCAAGGATATTTTGGATGTGGATGAAGGATATGGTTTTGCCCCCAAGTGTAGGGATACAAAATGAATGGAGAAGGGATTACGCATGACGCCCATAAGGGGTTTTTATCATGGTCTTCGTAGTGCCAAGTAACCAAGAATAAAGATGGTTTTTAGGGCCCTCTCAAGAACCCCTCCACACGTTTCCTAATACCTTGCGTTTGTTTAAGGTGTTATCCTCCAAGAGGAAGGTATGCAAGGAATAGACACACAAAGCTAGGGGGATGGATGGATTATGACTGTCCCATACTAGTCCCATCTGCAACCTCATCCTTGTAATAGAATCTCCCAGGCCACCTACTCCCCCATACAACCTGCCAGGGCCACACCTATATATGGTAGTTTTACAGAAGTCACATTACTCCACACATGCTAGCAATTGTAAAATTAAAAATGCCTCAAATCAAGAAGGATTAAGTGAAACAAGTCAATATGTTAAATCCTCAATTAAAATAAAACAAGCCAAGAAAAAGTGAAGATCAAAGATGGAAACTATTGCAACATCCCAAGTTCAACAAAGAACAAGTCCTTGAAGCAAAAGGACCATCTCAAAATTTAAATAAAGAAATAAAACACTGCGACTTAACACGTAAGTAAAATCTTTATCACAAGAATAAATAATACAACAATCTCATAAAATTTGCACATTACAATCAACATGTAGCCTTACAACAAGACCACCTAAGGGGAGTACAGAAATTGGGTGGACTTCTATCTCTCCAATAACTAAATCGTACAATGGTCTCTAACCACATAGAGAACAATGATAATCACCATGTCACGTTAAGCAATCCCCACACAACCTGAAGCAACCTTATCATAGTTCTATATCCAAAATCCAAATGAATAGGCATATGACCCCATACAACCCAGGGCATGCCATTCTAAAAAGATTACAATATGCCACAAGAGGAATTAGCCATAGAATATGATATTCACTTCACAAGTCTTACGACTGTCATATACCCAACAATTGTTGTCTCATTACACATACCATTACAGTCATTAAGCTATTCCCTTTACCCTCTAAGGAGGCATTGCTTACGACCTTATCATTTCCTTTTCATGTTTCTACCCATGTTTATCATTAACTAGACAATCATTAGATTGCAAGAGGGGACATTGCTATTAGCCTTATGTCTTAATTTCAACCACGCTTTAGGTTAGCGGACCTTCGGGCCTAGTGTCCGAACCAAAAGCTCTGATACCACATGTAAGGACCATACTTATCCTAAACTGATTTTCATTAAACTCTGATTTCAAAAATACCAATGAATAAAAATTTTGATCTGACAGATGTAGGAAATGTGAAATTCTTCCAGAAGTGCTTAATGTATGCTATAGCAATGCGATGAAACTTGAAATTGAGTTTCCTAGAATCATCAGGTTCTTAAAGATCACCAATTTTAAATCTAGTGAAGAGAGAGTACATTACAAGAGAAGGTACATTATGGAAGATAACCTAGAAGAATAATGGATCAGTTCATACCTTAAGTCATGCATTACATCTTGCATTCATTTTTGATAGCTTGCTTCTCCTCTAGTAACTATATCCTTATCATCTGCACAAAATTAACTTAACAATCTCATGTTAACACAAATCAGTAATCACTACTCAGAGAATTAAGATCACAATGCTAATTGGAGAACACCCTACATCTAGGGGACCTAAGTACTGGGGGCATCCTTCACCGTCCAAATTGCCTACATACCCTATATCCATGGAATCAAGGCCCCCTCCTTCGGATGTGACTAACGCGGGGAATGCGAACATGTAGTTCTATTTTGCACTATGTTTGATGTAACTATGAGTGGGTACCCAGCCCTTTCTAGGGTTATTCCCTGCCCCAAATAGTTCTTCGTCGGCTGCCACCCACTCGGTGAAACAGGGATGGAATTCCAAAGAAAATAGTATTGCAAACACACCTCCGGGGAGTGTTTGGCATTTAAGTTTTCAAGTGTGAATAATTTACCTATCACGCATATTTTCCTGATGAGGTCTTCCCGTTGATCATCCTACAACATTTTTTATAGTCTCACCTTTTTCTTTTTCTTAATCTTTTTAGTTAAGTATCTGAGGAGATTTTCCCTTCCTGCGGATTTAACTTAGAGATGTTCCTTATTACTCCGCGACGATTTAGAGGGACGGTGCTCAGACGTCATTGTTGCAGCTATGTTAGGCATGAGGTACTTGGTTCAACACAACGGCATTACCCGTAAATGTGACATAGAGGTACCGTAAATACCGAACACTACGAATGTTTGAGTTTGGATGTTTATTTATAAGGTTTACCTATCTAATGACAAAGGAAAAACTTGCACAATAACAGCTGAGTTTAAAATGGCCACTCATGGAATGCCTGTGATGGCTTGTTTGCATTTATTTTTAGTGTCATTTGTAAATGAAGGGTTCATACTTTCCTCTTCATTTTCTTGTCATTTAATTTGGGATAATTGTAAAAACTTCTGAGAAACTCTTCCTTAAAATTAAAATATATTTACCTATGCTCTTTTTAAATTGTAATTGTATAAACAATGTATTTCTGAATTGCAATTCTGAGTTTAAACATCTATTCAATTCGTATTATACATTATGCATAAATAAATCCCACTTTCCTCGATTAAAATTTCTATTTCAAGTCAAATGTTTTAAACTACATATAGTTTTCCTTCAAATGAATAGTGAAAAGTGAATAGTAAAAGTAAATAGTGAATAGTAAAAATGAATAGTGATTAGTGGAAAGTGAATAGTAAATAGTGAAAAGTGAATAGTAAAAGTGAATAGTGAATAGTGAAATGGTCCCCATCCTAGGAAGAGACCCTCAAGGTGGCGGTAATTTCAAAAGCAATACTGCAACCCAAATTTTATTTCTTTCATGGTAACAAAATTAAAACTTGACTTATAACAAAATTTAAAACTAATATTTCTACTAAGCTTGCACATAAATAATCCTTTTACAAATTTAATTAAGACATCAACTAACTCTCAACTTTGCAAGTAGGAGAAGAAGGAACTAGACAATTTTAATATCCTATTAAAAACAAAATTTCTTTTCCTCTTCTCATTTCTAAATGGTAAAACTTAAAAAACTGTAAAATCACAACTTAACAACACATTAAGGGAGGATTTTCTCACAACTCTAAAATACCAAATTATACAACGAAAGGGAGAGAATGTTCCCCTCTTGTAAAATCAACAAGGATGAAGCTATTAAAAGACCAAGCTCCCTTAAGAGTAAAGGAAAATAAAATAATTCTCAAAACAGAAAAAAAAACTCTTGAACTCCACTTTAAGCTCCATAAAAATCTGCATGACACACAAGGGAAGAAAACACCACACAAGCTACTCTCCTCTCTACCGTAGACCCGCAAGAGGGTCACCCCTGAGTTAGGGAGATCATTCACACACCTAGGGGATTCAACACCACTTCACAACAAGATAAACACAACACACCAAAACACAAATACACCCATAGATATTTACACAACACAAAACTCATCCACTGTGAGTTTAAAGAGGGGTAGGAGAGTGGACACACTCAACTCTAGAGTGTCACCCTTCAATTATATTTCAACATAGTTTCCTTCTCATGGCCTTAAGCCAATTTGCCAAAAAAGATTCCAAGGATTTCATATTTTGATTCTCAAGCCAAATAACACAACTTCTCAAAGTCACACAAATGCCCTCAAGGCTTTCAACATCCCAAAAGAAACAAGGCATGCACTCGAGGAGGATCACTCCTCCCCTACCCCACACTTGATGAGCATTTCTCCCAAGTGGAAGAAGCTCTGTCAACATCCCAATAAAATTTTCCCACAATAACAAAATTTACAACACAAGCAAAATAAATAATTTTCACACATCCTTCATGCAATAAATAGAAATACAAAGGAAAAGTCATGAAATCCAACCTTAAAAAGCCCTTTAATGGATGAAGTTGATGTAGAGTTCCTCTCCAGCCTCCTCTCCAAATCTCTCTTCTAAAAAATAAAACAATCTCTATGATCACAAGCTAGGGATAATGAATGGAGGATATAGGATGGCTAGAATAATTTTGACATTATGAGGCTATGAAGAGGAAAATAGAGAAGGAATTGGGCATTATGAGGATGCCAGAAGAAGATTTCCTAGAGGAAATTAGGCATGATAAGAATGCAAGAATGAAGTCCCCCTGCAAGAATGAAGTTCCCCTGCAAAATCCAGTCTTCTCTAATTGCTTAGAGAAGGGTCTTATTTATAGATTTTTGAAAAGATGATGGAGGGTGAGGATCAAAAGTTGAGATCAAGGGCTCTCATTATTTGCGAATTTTAAATTCATAGTGGATGAATTAAAAATTTATTTTTTTAAGATTGTAATATTTAAATAACCCCACTATCCCAAGTGGAATTAATAAAATATCCCCACTATCCCAAGTGGAATTAATAAAATATTTCCACTATCCCAAGTGGAATTAAAAAATATCCCCACTATCCCAAGTGGAATTAAAAAATATCACCACTATCCCAAGTGGGATTAAAAAATAACCCCACTCATGAAGGACCACACCACTTCATGGGGACTCTCACCAAAAGTGAGGAAACAAGAAGATAACCCACTCCATTAGTGGTGGATCATGGAGTCATTCCATGACTTGGAAATGGGCTTGAGTGATGATTCCACTCATCCTATTTTCCCCATTCATCCAAATTCGTCACTTAACTTCACTGTGAAGTTAAAGTGACCATATAGAGGTTATCCCAAGGTTACCCAAGTCAAAAGTGACCCTAGACCCATGGGATATAACCCATGGTCAATTTAAACTTAGTTAGGACTCCCAGGGTCAAGTTAAAGCACAAGTAAAAGGGTCTCAAAATTTAAAAGTCAAAAATAAGATAAAAATTAAAAAAAAACAATTCTTACAACACATCATAATTTCAAATTTCAAAAATATTGAGTTGTGACATCCTTCTCCCCTAAATTTATGCATCATCTCGATGCATGTTAGAAATAAGATCAAAACATTTAGAAATAAATATACTTTCCTATTTTAAATTCCATCCTTCAACAAGGTAGGTTAAATAGTTTATCATAGATAAAGATAACATGGAGTATTATCTAAGCATAATTGTCTGTATCATCTAAACATCATTGAAGTTATAGTTTGTAATTAAAATTCTACTAGGTTCCAAAATGATAAAGTATCCATGCATTATCATGACATTGTGAGTTTAAGAAACATCTTTAACTTTTCAAACCTGATTGAGCATATCCTTATAACTTGTCCTCGAGTCTGAAATGTTGAATGTTCATTTGAATTTTTTTGTGTCTAGAATAAACACTTGCAATTCACTTTAAAATTTCCATCATTAAAGATAAATCAGCTTTCTAAGTGCAGTAAATAAAAATTTAGGTTCGTAGATTCTCCCTTGGTAATCCAGATCATTATCAAAAATTTCAGTTACATTTGAAGTTTACTCCAACATGTGCTAGAATCCAAGAGTAGTGATGCACCACTGTAGATTAGAAGAATTATATTCTTTTAGTAAATCTGAGTACTCAGGAAATAGCCAATCCAGGCTAAAGTGTCCAAAATGGGACATACTAAAATAAAGCCAACCGGGCTCTTCTGTCCTTTGGGCAAATTGGTAAATGCAGTTCAATCACATTGTTATCTTCACTTTCATCTTCTAAAGAAACTTTTGCAACATCATGAAACATCACAAGGTTCAGGCTTAGTTTTCAAGTTTTCATTTTCTTTTCTACATGCTACAAGTGATTTCTCCAACTGATTAACATGTTCTTTGAATCCTGCTACTATTCCTCCTTTTTAATTCTTTCAAATTGTCTTCTGTTCCTCTCTCTATTTCTAACAACTTTGAATTACGCCTTTGATTTTGTACAATTCTCCAAAATGATGGCCAAATGGCCTACACTGGTCAAATGGATCAAATCTTTATCCAATAGGAAAACACAATAGCCATACAGGCTAAATAGGATAGGAATCGTTATGCTCTGGCCAGAGACTTTTGACTCCTTCGGGATCAATCTGGATCCATGAGTCACTTCTTGGAGACCACAGTTCGCCCAAGCACTGTGCTAAGGATGTCAACTAGGGAATACAATATCAACTTGTACACACCTTAGTATTGGCAAAGCTGGTACAAGTAATCCACTCCGGGGATTCTTCTGAGTACCAGTGACTTCCATTATTCTGATATCGTATAGACATTACTCTTAAAATGAATTCATGCTCAAGTGCACACATCAAGACTCAAGTGAAAGATAACAATTCTAGTGATCATGCATGTTGATTTATCAAAAACTTCTTCCAATTCTCTCTTCGCAACTGTCACTTCAATTAGTGCCACCTTAGGGCTTGTTATCTAAAAGTAGTGATAGCATCCCAAAATTGATAGTAGCTTCCCAAAATAGGAGTCCATGAATGTCATCAGTTTCTCAAAAGTCAATAGCTGTCTCTAGTACTCATCATATAGTCTCAAGGATTTATGGAAGCTGCAAGGAAGTTCCAATAATAGAGGACTTAAATGTTGATGATTAGGAGTGTAAGATGAGTAAAATCCATACTCTAAGAACACAATCAGAGCTCTGTAAAGAGTGCATAGAGGACAAAGAAAGCTGTGAATTTATGTGTAAATTGGAATATAGAAATGAGGAGACTCGTATACATCTTTTTCAATGTAAAGAACCTCCTAGCTCCATTTTAGCTTCCTCTAGGTCTTTATCTAATGTTGAACAGCGCACATCAAAGAGGTCTCGGAAGACATCGACAAATGGTAGCTCAATTAACTTGAGAGTTTCTAGATGCACAACTGTGTATCGATTGAAGATGATGGTGTGGGAGTCCCTTGGTGTGGTGAAGGAAAATCAGAAGCTTCATAAAGGCACAATGGAATGGGTCAATGAATTGGCCACTTTAGCTGACTTGAATGTTTTCCCTGGGGATAGTCTGTGGGTTATGGATACTGAAGTTTAAGAAAATCGAGATATTGCTAAGGAGCTATCAGAGCAGGAAATGGAAAATGAGCAATTGGAGGAAGGATTCAAAGGGACACTTTTGACATCAACTATCCCTGCTCAAGTGGTTGCAATAGATGAATGGAGGATATACTTGGAAAGGAAGTATGCCAAGAGGTCTCCAAAGCATGTTGTTGATATATTGCCCCTTGTCTTTATCAAGATCTAAGGTGGGCGATATAGTGGATAAGAATATGATAGGATAAGGATAAGACAGTGGATAAGATGTGCAAGGATATTTTGGATGTGGATGAAGGATATGGTTTTGCCCCAAGTGTAGGGATACAAAATGAATGGAGAAGGGATTACACATGACGCCCACAAGGGGTTTTCATCATGGTCTTCGTAGTGCCAAGTAACCAAGAATAAAGATGGTTTTTAGGGCTCTCTCAAGAACCCCTCCACACGTTTCCTAATACCTTGTGTTTGTTTAAGGTGTTATCCTCCAAGAGGGAGGTATGCAAGGAATAGACACACAGATCTAGGGGGATGGATGGATTATGACTGTCCCGTACTAGTCCCATTTGCAACCCCATCCTTGCAATAGAATCTCTCAGGCCACCTACTCCCCCATACAACCTGCCAGGGGCCTACCTATATATGGCAGTTTTATAGAAGTCACATTACTCCACACATGCCAGCAGTTGTAAAATTAAAAATGCCTCAAATCAAGAAGGATTAAGTGAAACAAGTCAATAAGTTAAATCCTCAATTAAAATAAAACAAGCCAAGAAAAAGTGAAGATCAAAGATAGAAACTATTGCAACATCCCAAGTTCAACAAAGAACAAGTCCTTGAAGCAAAAGGACCATCTCAAAATTTAAATAGAGAAATAAAATACTGCGGCTTAAAACGTAAGTAAAATCTTTATCACAAGAATAAATAATGCAACAATCTCATAAAATTTGTACATTACAATCAGCATGTAGCCTTACAACAAGACCACCTAAGGGGAGTACAGAAATTGGGTGGACTTCTATCGCTCCAATAACTAAATCGTACAATGGTCTCTAACCACATAGAGAACAATGATAATTGCCATGTCACGTTAAGCAATCCCCATACAACCTGAAGCAACCTTATCATACTTCTATATCCAAAGTCCAAATGAATAGGCATATGACCCCATACAACCTAGGGCATGCCATTCTAAAAAGATTATGATATGCCACAAGAGGAATTAGCCATGGAATATGATATTCACTTCACAAGTCTTATGACTGTCATATACCCAACAATTGTTGTCTCATTACACATACCATTACTGTCATTAAGCTATTCCCTTCACCCTCTAAGGAGGCGTTGCTTACGACCTTATCATTTCCTTTTCATGTTTCTATCCATTTTTATCATTAACTAGACGATCATTAGATCATAAGAGGGGACATTGCTATTAGCCTTATGTCTTAATTTCAACCACACTTTAGGTTAGCGGACCTTCAGGCCTAGTGTCCGAACCTAAAGCTCTGATACCACATGTAAGGACCATACTTATCCTAAACCGATTTTCATTAAATTCTGATTTCAAAAATACCAATGAATAAAAATTTTGATTTGACAGATGTAGGAAATGTGAAATTCTTCCAGAAGTGCTTAATGTATGCTATAGCAATGCGATGAAACTTGAAATTGAGTTTCCTAGAATCATCAGGTTCTTAAAGATCACCAATTTTAAATCTAGTGAAGAGAGAGTACATTACGAGAGAAGGTACAATATGGAAGATAACCTAGAAGAATAACAGATCAGTTCATACCTTAAGTCATGCATTACATCCTGCATTCATTTTTGATAGCTTGCTTCTCCTCTAGTAACTGTATCCTTATCATCTGCACAAAATTAACTTAACAATCTCATGTTAACACAACTCAATAATCACTACTCAGAGAATTAAGATCATGATGCTAATTGGAGAACACCCTACATCAAGGGGACCTGAGTACTGGGGGCATCCTTCGCCGTCCAGATTGCCTACATACCCTGTATCCACAGGATCAAGGCCCCCTCCTTCGGATGTGACTAACGCGGGGAATGCGAACATGTAGTTCTATTTTGCATTATGTTTGATGTAATTGTGAGCGGGTACCCAGCCCTTTCTAGGGTTATTCCTTGCCCTAGACAGTTCTTCGTCAGCTGCCACCCACTTGCTGAAACAGGGGCGGAATTCCAAAGAAACTAGTATTACAAACACACCTCCCAGGAGTGTTTGGTGTTTAAGCTTTCAAGTGTGAATAATTTAGCTATCATGCATATTTTCCCGATGAGGTCTTCCCGCTGATCGTCCTACAACATTTTTTATAGTCTCACCTTTTTCTTTTTCTTAATCTTTTTAGTTAGGTATCCGAGGAGATTTTCCCTTCCTACAGATTTAACTTAGAGATGTT
This sequence comes from Cunninghamia lanceolata, assembly GCA_027924645.1. Taxonomy (NCBI): domain Eukaryota; kingdom Viridiplantae; phylum Streptophyta; class Pinopsida; order Cupressales; family Cupressaceae; genus Cunninghamia; species Cunninghamia lanceolata. The sequence goes on from BSBN01000739.1 coordinate 7,497,381, forward strand.
CCTTATTACTCCCTGATGATTTAGAGGGACGGTGCCCAGACGTCGTTGTTGCAGCTATGTTAGGCGCGAGATACTTGGTTCAACACGACGGCATTATCGGTAAATGTGACATAGAGGTATCGTAAATACTGAACACTGTGAATGTTTGAGTTTGGACATTTATTTATAAGGTTTACCTATCTAATGACAAAGGAAAAACTTGCACAATAATAGTTGAGTTTAAAATGGTCACTCATGGAATGCCTATGATGGCTTGTTTACATTTATTTTTAGTGTCATTTGTAAATGAAGGGTTCATACTTTCCTCTTCATTTTCTTGTCATTTAATTTGGGATAATTGTTAAAACTTCCGAGAAACTCTTCCTTAAAATTTAAATATATTTACCTATGCTCTTTTTAAATTGTAATTGTATAAACAATGTATTTCTGAATTGCAATTCTGAGTTTAAACATCTATTCAATTCGTATTATACATTATGCATAAATAAATCCCACTTTCCTCGATTAAAATTTCTATTTCAAGTCAAATGTTTTAAACCACATATAGTTTACCTTCAAATGAATAGTGAAAAGTGAATAGTAAAAGTAAATAGTGAATAGTAAAAATGAATAGTGATTAGTGGAAAGTGAATAGTAAATAGTGAAAAGTGAATAGTAAAAGTGAATAGTGAAAGTGAATAGTGAAATGGTCCCCATCCTAGGAAGAGACCCTCAAGGTGGCAGTAATTTCAAAAGCAATACTGCAACCCAAATTTTATTTCTTTCATGGTAACAAAATTAGAACTTGACTTATAACAAAATTTAAAACTAATATTTCTACTAAGCTTGCACAGAAATAATACTTTTACAAATTTAATTAAGACATCAACTAACTCTCAACTTTGCAAGTAGGAGAAGAAGGAACTAGACAATTTTAATATCCTATTAAAAACAACATTTCTTTTCCTCTTCTCATTTCTAAATGGTAAAACTTAATGAACTGTAAAATCACAACTTAACAACACATTAAGGGAGGATTTTCTCACAACTCTAAAATACCAAATTATACAACGAAAGGGAGAGAATGTTCCCCTCTTGTAAAATCAACAAGGATGAAGCTATTAAAAGACCAAGATCCCTTAAGAGTAAAGGAAAATAAAATAATTCCCAAAACAGAAAAAAAAACTCTTCAATTCCACTTTAAGCTCCATGAAAATCTGCATGACACACAAGGGAAGAAAACACCACACAAGCTGCTCTCCTCTCTACCATAGACCCACGAGAGGGTCACCCCCGAGCTAGGGAGATCATTCACACACCTAGGGGATTCAACACCACTTCACAATAAGATAAACACAACACACCAAAACACAAATACACCCATAGATATTTACACAACACAAAACTCATCCACTGTGAGTTTAAAGAGGGGTAGGAGAGTGGACACACTCAACTCTAGAGTGTCACCCTTCAATTAAATTTCAACACAGTTTCCTTCTCATGGCCTCAAGCCAATTTGCCAACAAAGATTCCAAGGAGTTCATATTTTGATTCTCAAGCCAAATAACACAATTTCTCAAAGTCACACAAATGCCCTCAAGGCTTTCAACATCCCAAAAGAAACAAGGCATGCACTTGAGGAGGATCACTCCTCCCCTACCCCACACTTGATGAGCATTTCTCTCAAGTGGAAGAAGCTCTGTCAACATCCTAATAAAATTTCCCCACAATAACAAAATTTACAACACAAGAAAAATAAATAATTTTTGCATATCCTTCATGCAACAAATAGAAATACAAAGGAAAAGTCATGAAATCCAACCTTAAAAAGCCCTTTAATGGATGAAGTTGATGTAGAGTTCCTCTCCAGCCTCCTCTCCAAATCTCTCTTCTAAAAAACAAAACAATCTCTATGATCACAAGCAAAGGATAATGAATGGAGGATATATGATGGCTAGAATAATTTTGGCATTATGAGACTATGAAGAGGAGAATAGAAAAGGAATTGGGCATTATGAGGATGCCAGAAGAAGATTTCCTAGAGGAAATTAGGCATGATAAGAAAGCAAGAATGAAGTCCCCCTGTAAGAATGAAGTTCTCCTGCAAAATCCAGTCTTCTCTAATTGCTTAGAGAAGGGTCTTATTTATATATTTTTGAAAAGATGATGGAGGGTGAGGATCAAAAGTTAAGATCAAGGGCTCTCATTATTTGTGAATTTTAAATTCATAGTGGATGAATTAAAAATTCATTTTTTTAAGATTGTAATATTTAAATAACCCCACTATCCCAAGTGGAATTAAAAAAATATCCCCACTATCCCAAGTGGAATTAATAAAATATCCCCACTATCCCAAGTGGAATTAAAAAATATCCCCACTATCCCAAGTGGAATTAATAAAATATGCCCACTATCCCAAGTAGAATTACAAAATATCCCTACTATCCCAAGTGGGATTAAAAAATAACCCCACTCATGAAGGACCACACCACTTCATGGGGACTCTCACCAAAAGTGAGGGAACAAGAAGATAACCCACTCCATTAGTGGTGGATCGTGGAGTCATTCCATGACTTAGAAATGGGCCTGAGTGATGATTCCACTCATCCTATTTTCCCCATGCCTCCAAATTCGTCACTTAACTTCACTGTGAAGTTAAAGTGACCATATGGAGGTTATCCCAAGGTTACCCAAGTCAAAAGTGACCCTAGACCCATGGGGTATAACCCATGTTCAATTTAAACTTAGTTAGGACTCCCATGGTCAAGTTAAAGCACAAGTAAAATGGTCTCAAAATTTAAAAGTCAACAATAAGATAAAAATTCAAAAAAAGACAATTCTTACAACACATATCATAATTTCAAATTTCAAAAATATTGAGTTGTGACACTGTCCTAAAAACAATATCCCTTTGAGAAGAAGTAAAAGATTAATGGGATCTAGTGCTCTTGAAGAAGTTGGTACTTTGGACACCTTCTTTACAAAGGGAGAAACTCAAATTGTGCAAGATATTATACATCCTCTAACCACAATGGAAGAACAAACTTTTCTTGATGTTGATAATACTATGGAGGCAATAGGATATGTATCTAATGACAAAATAGAAAATTTGGATAAAGAGTTAGCTAAATTTCAATCATTCATGGAAAATGAGAGAATAGCTGAAGAAGCTGTCCCTACAATTCATAATATAAGAGAATTGATAAAAGAGGGACAAGATGGTGTTAATGCAATTTGTGGTCTAGCACATATTATACAAACCAACATTATGCCAATGACTGAATGTGCACAAGTGATAAATAAGACTCTATCACCATCTCATATTCAAGTTTCGGCACCTATACCGACTACAAGAATATCTATTTTTACGTCAACGATCTTAACAACTAATGCGTACGCTTGTAGTAATGCTACCACTGATATTGGAGTATCTAATGGCACTAATTACAAAGCTGTGGGATTTAATTATTAGAATTTAGTTCCTAAAGGGACCTCCTCTATGCATAATTGTTCTCAACCACCTATCTATTCCACTCATTTCCAACCACCTATTACCTACTCGCAACCATCTTCTACCTATCACTACATCCAACCACTGTTAACATATTTTTAGCCTCTACCTATCATATCTCAAGCTCATTCACCTCCTCATTTTGGTTCTAATTCCTCACAACAAATCGCATCTCCAAATGATGCCATCTTAAACCGACTTTTATAGGGCATGACTGCTTTGCAACAAAAGGTAACAAATTTGACAAACTCTTTGCAGCCTAGTCTACCAACATATCATGCTCGTAAACCATTATCCTATGCAATTTTGAGAACCCCTATGCCTGAGAGGTTTGAGACTCCTCACTTTGAAAAATATGGTGGAAAAGGAGATCCCAATATTCATGTGGCAGCATTCACAGCTATGTGTAGTGATTTTTATTTTGAAGAGGATTTGTTAGCAAAACTTTTCCCATGATCTCTCAAAGATACTACTTTAGAATGGTTTTGCTCATTGTCTCCGAATTCAATACACTCCTTTTCATAGTTGATTGATCAATTTTTACAACATTTTCAAGCAAACATCAGACCCCAAGTCACTCTTATTGACTTGGTTCAATGCAAACAAGGTCCCAAAGAAAAGTTGACTAAATTCATTAGTCGATATCAAGGACTTTATGCACAAATTTAGTATCAGATGAAAGATGAGGATGTTCAAAAGATATTCATTACAAATCTACAACCTAATATTCGTGATAAGATTCTCTTGATGAAATATAACTCCTTTCAACATTTATGCACCGCTCTTCGTGATTATCAACTTTCATCTAGTCAGTATAAAAACCAAAACTCATCAGCTCAAGTTCGTCAATCCATGGGTGGATCATCACAAAACAATTTTAAGAGAAACACTAATAGGAGTTTCATCAAGATCAATGGACCAAATTCAAATGTGTCTGCTATAAATAATCCAAAGAAAGCATCATATCAACCAAGAAAGTTTACTTGGATATCTGAATCCTATCATTCTATCATGAACCAAGATGTGAGTAATAACATTATGAAACTTCCCCCGATCAAGCCTGTTGATCCTAGTAAATAAGGACCTTACTTTGATGCTAATGCCTTTTGTCATTATCATTGCATGCAAGGACATGACACTGAATGATGTATGCACCTTAAACATGAGATACAAGACCTGATTGATTCAAATGTCATCTAGGTATCGGGTGTGAATGATAATGGAAATAAATCGGTTGCTCCGCCAAATCAGAATTTACAAATCTTCACTAATCCTTTCCCTAAACATACTAAAAACAATATGGTGGAGTAGGGTTTAATGGAAGTAGACAAGGATGATTACTTGGACTATGATAGTATCATCAGAATGATTGAAGTGGATAAGAAACAAGTGGATAATCCACCTTGTCCATGAAGAAACATAATTTATGCTGAAGTTCCTCCCCCATTATCCTTATATGGATCAAGAGACAATCAAAATGCATCAGAAAAGCAAGAACAACAACTGATACAGATGAGTAAGATGGTACAGGATGATTCCCGTTACTGTCCTAGAAAGATTCAACAATGAAAACTCACTAAAAATCAAAAAAGAGCAAGACGACAATTAATAGTCAGAAATACTAGTGGTTCTCCCCCTCATAAACAAAAAAAAGTCTCATTTAAACAAGGATTTAAGGAACAAGAATTATATGATAACAAACAAGACTTTCATAAGAACCACTCAAATTTTGCATTAAATATGATTGAATACCTCTCCAAGAGGTTCACAAGCTCCAAGATATAATACAAAGACCCTATAGGTAAGTATCTCTAACCCTTTATCTCTCTCATGATGTGCTTCCCTCATGATGTGTTATATGTTGTTTAGGCGTCTTGGGATGACATCAGTTTCTCCCATAAGGTTTGGGATACCAGGAGACTGCCTCCATTGTGACCTTCCTCTATTTGTATCATCATTCTTCTATATTGCCTCTCTCTCTGATTTCATTGTTGTGTGTTGTGTCTTACAGACATAGCATCACGGTTGGTGATCTGGGGGAACCCTCCTACATGACTACCCCAAAGACACTTATTTCTCCTCTCTTATTTATTGTTTCCCTTCCTCTAGTGTTTCCACCTAGCGGGCAGATGATGAAAAACACTTATACTGATGCGGACCTAGTGTCCCTTTTGAGAGCAATCAACAAATGGACTTAGTTCCTAATATGATGAAGGGGTTGTATATTTTATCTGATGCTTGGCTAGTGGAAGCACTCATTCTTTCCACGTAGTGAATTTGATGATGTTTCTGTCATATTTACAAACCTTAACAATACTGCTCCTATATGCACCTTTGTTTGTCTTTGAATCTAGCCTTGATGGTACTCGATTCAAAGAGCTTTGTGATATAGCCCCATGATTATCCTTGAACTCCAAATTCATTGTATAACCTTGGCTCTTTGTGTGGTTAATCGTATGCATTGATGTTGTTGTTTATTATGATGTTGTAGACACTAACATGTTTCTTGTAGGGATGTGTTTGTGGGAACATTTGGCGATCATAAAGTACATGTGACCTTTGGGGGGCATGGGCTTTGTGAAACTTGGTGTTCCCTTGTGTGTTTTCTTCCTACCTTAACGTGCTTGATATCGATAATTAATATCAACCACCTTAAGGTGGGGGCATATATAAGGTAAGTTGTCTATTATAGATGTTAGCAATGTGTTTGACCTTAGATGTAAAGACTTGCACCCCAGGGTAGTGCATCATGCATCCTGAGTTTGTTTGCAATCAATCGATCGATCATGTAAGGCCTCTGTGGAGGTGGGATATCATGTATATCCTTTTTATCTTAAGCCCTCTGTAGAGGCCGGGATGGTGTATTTCTTGAAGCAGATTGCATCATCCTATCATTTTCAAAAGTCCTCTACAGAGGCAGGGAGCGGTTCTGTGACTAACTCAACCATTAAACATGTTTTTAGCAATTGTTGTGGCAAAGCCCAATCATCATTGTGTTCCTGTAATGTGCCTAAGATGGTGATGAGCCTAGAAATAGGGAACACACCATCACTTATCTACCATGTTTTCTTCGTGTCTTCAAGTGTGTGTGTTTTGGCATGCTTGTTTTGTGTGGTGTGTTTGTTGCCCCATGTGCAGAGACCTGCACCCTTAGGTAGTGCTTCCTACATTTTAGGAGGTTTTGCATGTCTTGTGTGTGTGTTGCCCCATATATATAGAGACTTGCACCCTAAGGTAGTGCATCTTGTATTATGGGAGGTTTGTTTACTTTCTAGTACTTGCATCTGCATTTCATATATATGAGAAAAAGCAAAGAAAAGAAATCATGCCTATCTTCCATGCATTAATGTGTCTTCTTTGCATTGACTATCTTCTCTGTGTTCTACATGACTGTAACTGTCTTCTCTATATTTTGTGTGCATGTTACTGTCTTCTATGTGATTGGTGTGTCTTCTCTATGCTTGGCATGTTTTCTGTGTTTGTGACCTTACTTTAATGCATGTATTGGCCTTGCATTTATACATACATTAAAGTGGGGGCTAAATGTAACATCAAAAAATATCCCCTTGGGGGCTTTTCCCTCATAAGGTTTAGTTCCCGGGTCTTTAGCATGCATTTAGGACATCTTAGTTCATATTTTGGCATCCTGATGGAATGAGGCCTAGGTTTCATGGCAAAGTGGACCTAGGAGGACCCCTTGACCTTAGCCCTACCCAAAATAGGGGGGAAGGACTTGGGTGCCCGCACCCTAGTCCTGCCCTATTTTGGGTCAGGCTCAAAATTTAAGTGTCAGTTTATGACCGTTATTTGGTCCTTTTGCCGACATGGTAAGTTTTGATTTTTGAAATCTTGGCGAGAGTGCTTGTAGTTGCATATAAAAGCATGTTTTGGCATTCATTTGTAAATTAGATTTCAATTAGATGGCAATTGTGATGTTCAAGTTTATCAAGGTGATTCAAGGCTTTCATTATGTTGCAAGAGTAGACTTGTGTGTTTTGTGTGTTGATATTTGCAGATTTGGGCATCAATTTCCTCATGGAATGAAGAGCATCTTCCTCCCATGAGAGCTTCACTACAAGGTGACATTATATTGTGTTTTCATCATTGATTCCTTTGGTTTTTGCCTCTGCTTCACAAGGGCATGCACTCTTTATATGACAAAAGTGTTCAGAGACTTAAGTGTCCTCTGAGGCTTGACTGAGGCAAGCCTCTAAATACCACAACCCCCAAACCAAGTATTATGATTGTAGGTTACAGGTGTCGCATTTGGGAAAAGTGAAGTTACACGAAGGATTAGCAGGCATCAAGGATTCAGGATCTATACAAAAGTAGGACATCAAAGCATTTCTAGGACTTAGGTACTCGCTCCAGTGTCCTCCATAGATGAGTTTCTAAAAATAGAAGTTATAGGGCTGATCAGTGTCAGAAGGAGGTGCAGATCTCGTGAAGAAACTGGTACCTTGGACTAGAGTGCCTGCTCTAGTGTCCCTGACTATTTTGCTTCGGAACCCCAAAAATAGGTACTTTGTGATTTGGTATTTTAGTCCTGTCTGCAAGAGCTTTTTCTGTTATTTGTCAATTTTTTGCCATATTTGAATAATTAGGGTTTTAATGGTCAATTAAGCATAGGAGAAGGAAAATTGATAATTAAATTCCCTAATCCAAGTTTCCCTACATTTCACAAGTGATCTAGGGTATGATAGTGCTCACCACTTGACCCTAGATCCTTGAATGTATAGTGGAGAGGAGGATTTAAACATCAAAACACTAAAACATTAACAAATCCAATTTTTCCCTAAACAAGAAGCATTTGAAGGATATGAACAGTAAGTATAAGGAAAAGGTAGATGAGAAGAGAAGACACAAAGAATTTGTAGTTGGAGATGAAGTAATGGTATACTTGAGAAAAGAAAGATTTCTAGTTGGGACATATAACAAGCTAAAGATGAAGAAGTTTGGACCTTGTAGGATACTCAGAAAATTTGATTCAGGAAATGCATATGAAGTGGAGCTACTGGAGACCTTGGGGGTATTTCACCTATTTTCAACATTGCAAACCTATACCAGTATCATGAAGCAGAGTTCAGTGACAACATGGAAGAAGACTTGAAGAAACAATTACCACGACAAGCACCAGAGTAGATTGAAGACATTTTGGATAGAAGAGTTGGACTCAACACCAGAGGAAGACAATACAAAGAATACCTTGTGAAGTGGAAAGGTAGACCAAAAGAAGATTCATCATGGATTTCTCAGGCTGAGGTGGACCATCTTGGTTCTCCCCTAGCCCCATCAAAGTGAGGGACTCACTTTTTTTTTCAATAACCCTGGATGTCTGATGCAGGAGCATCCTGGTTTGAGAGTAATCTTGCAATAACCAAAAAAATTTGCTTTTCAGTTTGTTTATAGTTCAGTTTGTTTCTTTTCATTTTCCAGTTTAGTTTAGGCAGTTCAGTTAGTAGCAGTCTCTATATTTTGGTCCACATTCTACCACAGTTGCATTTCAAATCTTGCAAAGATGGACTTAGCATCTACATTCATTCATACACAACATATCTGAATCTTAGAATATTTGGATCAGTTACCAGAGCATCCTAATAGTCTTAGACAATCAGGTAAAGGAGAAGACCTGCGGAGCATTCCTTGACTTGTGGAGCCTAATGATACATCACACATTACTCTTTGGTTCATGGCCGACCTTCCCTTAGATCCGTACATCATTTTGTTCATTTGTGGAGGTGTTCGTACACACATTACAACTCTTCATTGGAGTTTGTGATCTTCCTTGGCCAATGCGGAGGAATCTTATGATCCAGAGATGATTTATATTGATGTAATAGATCCTTAGGAAAGTAGTGAATGATAATAGTGATAGTTGATAGTTTGGATTCTTTGTGAAGGGACTTCAAAGCTATATCTTGTGCATATTTTGATATTCTGTAATCAGGCTAGTGAGCCCTAATTGTAAGCCCGCATGTTGCTGGCTGATCCATATTTGAATTCTATGATACATTGAATGACTGAATCTGCATTTGTTTCATGTCTTTGAGTTGTTTCCATTGTGTTTACTCTTGTTGCACGGTCTAGATAGTTTATTCTATGAACCCTCCTACTGTGACTGCACCATATACTGAGAGTGGGGTGAATCAGTATTTATCAAAACGTATTCTAATTTAACTTTGTCAACCAAAACTTCTAACTGCCTTAATCAGAAGATTAACAAATTAAACCAATTAAAGTACAACACATAATTACACAACCAAAGCACTAAATTAATGTCAAAAACCAAAGAAGGGAAAAACCATAGTGAGCAATTTGCTTGGATCTACTATCTAAATCTAGCATCACAAATAATGATAAAAATAGACTACAACAAGTTTTATGGCTTCAACCCAAGGGGGGACAATCTCCCTAAATTACAATCAAATAAATCAATTAGAGAATCACACTTCAATAGATCTCACTGATCAACCAGCTCCACACACTTCATTTTGTCACAAACTTTCACTTTTAGTACACAATAATGTTGCCTTTAACACACCTTCACAAACAAAGTTACTCTCACACATCTTTGCACATCCTCACACTCTTACTTTTCACCTGAAACAAGATGTTTCATTTATACCTTCCACAAATTACAAAATCTTTATCCCACATCGACTGAGATGAAACGTGCATGGCCACATTAGGTCGACTCCTAAATGATGTAGAAGTTCAATGCAGTTCTAGCTGAGTGATAACCTAGACCTATTATTTCTTAACACATTCTTCCATGTTGGTGCATCCCTCAAAACATATCAAGTCAGCCCATCAAACACTTAGCCTTCCACAAAATAGCTCTAGACCTAAAGTGGTATCAGAAAGACCAATTAGCATCATGTGGATCACTTTACAAGCATCATAAGACTTCCACAAACCTTTTCAAACATTTCATCTTCTAAAATATATGATTTCTTTCTGGTACAATCAAACATATACTGAACCTGGTATCACATATAGACATTAAACAACTAGTCATGAGATGGAGCATTGAAAAACCAACTTGTGGTGCACTTCAGCACCTGAAACTTGAAATGAATAACCATAGTACATATTTGAACTCATCCTCCAAACATCAAACCCAAGAGATGAACTACAGTGACATGTGGTGGCTTTTACTTTCACCTCCAGACAACCCTAATCAACAACATGATATGTCTTTGTTTTGCTAACTCCGGAGGACTTTTGTGGTACATCTTATCAAATGGAACTTGAATATATCCATCTTCTCATCTATAACTGACCATCTCCAAACCATAGTATCTCATCCTTAGAATCAAGGAAATGTGGAGCACTTCTTTGACACATCCAGACTACAACCATCATGATCCACTATCTTCACTTTGCAAACTCTAGAATCATCTGTGGTAACTTTCAAGCTCTAAAATTAGGAACATACCTTCTTCACACTTCTCTCTTTCTAACTCCCAAACTGCAAGGCCATACCTTTAAATGTAGAGAAATGTGGAGCATTCTCTCGAGCTTCTTTAGTGTAACTTCTAGTGCCTTAGACTTCCTAAATCTTTTTTATAAGATTTAAGAGATGTTTTGCATCAGGAAACAATGAATACAACATTTACCATACCAAATACATTATCATGCAACAATAATCACAACTCTTTTCATCAAAACAAGAGTCTTCATGTGAGCACAACCTTTGTCAATGAACTTCAAAAGATAGGGTACAACTATGTATAGATGATATTGATCCAATTAGTATACATAGTACATGACTTCCATCATCTTACCCTTTACCTTTACTTCCCAACTTCTCTAATCTATCTCTGATTATCACACCTTTGTCTTCTTCTCTGATCATTACATCATATACTCATCACCTTGCTTCTCTGAACATCCTTGATCAACACACCATATCAGCACATCATACAATTGCTATCATTACCTCTATTAACTTCACATTTAGCCTTCTTCATCATAGAACTATTGACATCAATGACAAAATAAATACAACAATATCCCCCTTTGGCATTGATGGAAACACTTAACCTGATATACAAATTTCTCCCCCTTTGACATCAAGGACAAAGGGCTAGTGGTCTACCTGTGAATTATTTCTCCTTTAGCTCCCCCTGACATCTGTACTCTTCTTGATTTTCTTTCATGCTCCTCATCTATCAGCTCCCCCTGAATGATCATTTCTTTTTATCCTTCACAACCTCATGCCTACCTGCTCCCCCTGAGAGGTAGCTACCATCAATCTAGGGATAAAAATAAAATAAAAAATGTCTTGATTTTCTCCTCTTAGACAAATGTACCATCTATGCATCTAATTAGAAGAATGAGGGGAAATAACCCCTAACTTTTGACTGAGATTCTCAAAGGTATCCTTAGAAAGTGCCTTGGTGAAGATGTCTACAACTTGATCCTTTGTGGGCACATACTCCAATCTGACTTCTTGATTGGAAACCTTCTCTCTCAAAAAGTGCAACCTTTGAAATATTGATGGTACTTGTATTGTCACAAAAAATAAGAATTAGGCTCATCATATATTAGCTTGATGTCCTTCAATGTTTTCTTCATCCATAACACTTGAGTGTAGTAGGCTATTACTTCTATGTACTCTACCTCTGTAGTTGATAGGGATACCAAATCCTGCTTCTTGCTAATCCATGAAACCAATCTATCTCCCAAAAAGAAAGCTCCTCCACTGTTACTTATTCTATCATCAATACTGCTAGCCCAATCAGCATCAATATAATCACTTAGGGAAAATTCATCACTCTTTGGATACTGTAACCCATGTTCTAGAGTGCTCTTCAAATATCTGAATATCCTCTTGACTACTTTCACATGTGTTTCTTTAGGATCATCTTGAAACCTTGCAACCAAAAACATATCTTGTATAATGGCAGGCCTTGATGTTGTTAGATATAGTAGACCTCCAACCATAGATCTGTACTAAGTCTGGTCAGCTTTAGGTGACTCATCATCTTTACTCAAATAGAAACTAGTTACCATTGGAGTACTCATAGGCTTCCTATCTTCCATGCCAAACTTCTTCAACATTTCTTTGACATACTTTGCTTGAGAGATAAAGATACCATCATTTGATTGAGAAATTTGAATTCTAAGAAAGAAAGATAGTTAACCTAGCATAGACATGTCAAACTATTTCTACATGTCTTCTACAAACTTCTTAGACATCTCATCATATCCACAAAAGATTATGTCATCAACATACATAGCAATAATTAGAATTTGTTCACCTTCAATTTTGATGTAAAGATTACTATCTGTGGTAGCTTTCTTGAAACCTTGCTAGAGTAAGTACTTATCCAATCTTCCATACCATGCCCTAGGGGTTTGTTTTAGATCATACAAAGCCTTCTTAATTCTACACACCATGCTTGGGTCTTATGATAACTAAAATCCATTCATCTTCTCTATGTAGACCTCTTCTTCTAAGTCACCATTTATGAAGGCTGATTTGACATCCATTTGATAGACCTTGAATTCCTTGTGCATTGTAAATGCCAGTACCATTTTGATTGCTTCCATTCTTTCCAATAGAGAAAATGTTTCCTCATAGTCAACACCTTCAACTTGTGAATAACCTTTGCAAAACAACCTTGCTTTTTTCCTGATCACTTCTCCATCTTCATTCAATTTATTCTGAAATACCCATTTTGTTCCTATTAAATTCTTGTTTGCAGGCCTTGGCACCAACTCCCAACTCTGATGATTTTCTATTTGATTTATCTCTTCTTCCATAGCTTGTATCCATCCTTCATCCTTGTTGGCCTCATTAAATGTTTTAGGTTTTATTCTTGATAGTAAAGCAAAGTTTACCTATTCATTTGTTCTTGCAAACCTTTTTCTTGTCTGAACTTCATTCTTGTCTCCAATGATCTAATCTTCTGAATGATTATTCTAAATATAATTGGCTAGGGTCTTGGTAGTCTTCTCCTTAGTTTCATCCTTTTCTCCATCTTCTACTACTTCTTCTATGTAGCCATGTTCATCTAGCCAACAGTCCTCTTTCTCATTTTAAATTTGATGTGACTCTTCATCTACTCTAACATTTGCACTCTCAACTATCTTCCTTAGTCTTTTGTTATAGCATTTGTAGGATTTAATGGTAGTTGAGTATCCAAGGAAAATACCTTCATTTGCTCTTTAGTCAAACTTTCCCAGACCTTCTTCATCTCTACTGATGTAACATTTTCTTCCAAAAACTTTGAAATACTTGACTGATGTTGGTCTTCCATTCCCGAGCTCATAAGGTGTCTTGGTGTTGTGCTTTCTTAGCTATCCTCTACTAAAATGTAGACTATGGTATGAACTGCTTCTTTCCAATATATATTAGGTAGTTTGGCTTCACTCAACATTGTCCTAGCCATTTCCTCAACAGTCCTATTCTTTCTTTCTACAACACCATTTTGTTGAGGGGCTCTAGCATCTACATAGTGTCTTTTGATTCCATGTTCTCGACAAAATTCTACAAACTCATTTGATGTGAGCTCACCATCTCTATCAAACCTTAAAGACTTGATTCTAGCATTCATTTCATTTCCAACCATAAAATTGAAGATCTTAAATCTACTGAAAGCTTTTGATTTTTCTTTCAAAAATGTAACCCATGTCATTCTAGAGAAATCATCAATGAGGAACATAAAATACCTCACCTTGTAGGATTTTTTCCTAGTTGGTTTGTACCAGTCAGTATGAACTAGATCTAAATGCCTTGTAGTAGAATATTCCTTAGACTTGAAAGTTATCCTTGTCTTCTTCCCAATCTAACATTCCTTGCATATGGTGCTTGCAAGATTGATGATCTTTGGCATGTCCCTTACTACTTGCATGGAACTGATCTTCACAAGATTATCAAAGATGATGTGCACCATTCTCTTATTCCATATCCAGCATTTATTTGTTTGTACTAATAGACAAGTCCTCTCATTGACCCCTTTTAGATTATACAAATTGCCTTCTATCCTAAATCCTTCTGCCACCAATTTTCTAGACTTTGCTCTTCTGATTTCACACCCTTGATCATGAAATGTGAGATTATATCCTTTGTTGCACATTTGACTCACACTAAGAAGATTATGTTTGAGACCTTCTACATAAAGAACATCACGTGTTTGAGACTTTCCATCAATACTTATAGTACCTTTTCTAGTGATCTTCGTAGAAGAATTATCTCCAAACCTAACCAATCCACCATTCCACTTACCAAGATTGATGAACATGCTTTTATCACCAATCATGTGATTTGTACATCCACTTTATATTACCTAGAGACTTGTTTGTCCTTGAGCATGAAATGATGTTTTGACAATCATTAAGTTCTCAACTCCATTGTCATTCTCCTTGTCTTGCTCAGTGACATCAGTTATCTGAGATTCTAAATTTGCAAGACCATTCCTGCAATACCTTGCTATGTGTCAAAACTTATGGCAAATTTGACATACCACATTGACATCCATAAGAGAAGAAAGAGAGTTTCTACTTACAAGATTTCTTCTATTTATTTCAGACTTGCAATCCATAGCCTTATGCCCAAATTTATTGTAGATAAAACAATAACCAAAGAAAACATGATTGAACTTGTTCATGGAGAACTGTCTAGCATGAAGAGATCTTCCCTGAGGTAAGATGAGATTTACACTTCCTGTATCATCCAAACTTCCAATATTTGCCTTCTTTAGCTCCTTTTTGAGTACCTAAATTTCTTTCTCAAGTCTTATACATTCTTTTGTCTTAGCTTCAATTAGAGCTCTTTGTTCTTGATTCTCTTTCCTTGCACAGTCTAAGTCTTCAAGAGAAGAAATAAGTTCACCTTCAAAATCAACTTTATATTCTTCTTCATCTGTAGCCTTTTCTGAACCATCTAAGATCACCATAGCCATGAATAGTGACTCTCCTCTATCTTCATCAAATGAGTAGTGATCTACTTCTTCTTTGGAGCTACAGTCTTCTTTTGGAAGAAGGTTTCTCTTGAAACCATTGTTGCTACTTTCACTTTCTCCAAAAGGAAATTTAGAGGCATAATGACCAATTCTATCACATTAGCTTACCTTCATAATTTCTTGATCCTCTTTTTACCTTTCTTACAAAGTTTTCTTCTTCTTCCTCAGCTTCATTGCATACATCAAATGCTCCATTCTTCATAACATTGAAAGCAACCTCTTTTTGACATGGCCCTATGACTTCATTTCTCATCTCATAGGTAGTGAGGGATCCAAACAACTCTTCCATAGTGAGTTTCTTCAAATCCTTGGCTTCTTCAATTGTAGAGACCTTTGAATCAAAAATGTGAGGGAGAGATCTCAAGACTTTCTTCACAACCAATGAGTCAACTATATCTTCACCCATACTTATGATTCCACTGACTGCTTCATCAACCCAGTGTAAATATCCAGCTATGTTTTCCTCTTCTTTCATCCTTATATTCTCAAATACTATTTTATAGGATTTCCTTCGGCTTCCTTTATAGTGTCATTTCCTTCATAGAGACCTTTGAGTTTCTCCCATATCTCTCTTGTTGTCTTACACTGCACAACTTTGACTAGCTCTAAACTGTTCAAACCACTTAAGATGACATTATTGGCTTTGGCATTGTTTTCATGAACCTTCTTCGCATATGAATCTGTAATAGGGTGTTTAGGTTCAACATAATCATTCATGATAGCACTTGAAACATCATACCCTAGCGAGATTAGATAGCCTTCCATCCTTACACTCTAGAAATTAAAGTTACTTCCATCAATATCAGAGATTTAGAAGAGGACTCCTTCTGAGCCATGTGTTCTACTCCAAGATCTACCTTTAGCTATTAGGCTGCACCAAGGAACTTAGCTCTGAGACTAGTTGTTAGAACATAAGGATATACTAAGAGGGGGGTTGAATTAGTATATGGGTGCTATCACAATAGTGTGTCCCACTTATGGGACATCCTGATTTTTGTCTGAAATCACATATTTTTTAGAAAAATTAATGATTTAAGCCTTGAGGGGTTCCATCTAAAGGGGTTTAATTGAAGGGTTCAATAAAACCCCATTAGATCAAATCTCCTTAGAAAGAACCCCCATAGTCTTAAATCAAACCCTTGATGGAGTCTCCTTCACACCTCTCAAAATGCTGACAAAAACAAATTTTACTTGACCTTTTGGGGGATCAAATGAAGTCATTTAGAAATTCTATTTTGTAAATATGTAGCCCTTAGTATAATCCTTCCAAAAAGTATGATTTTGAATATGTTTCATTTGATTTTATATTTATTTTCTATTTTTATTGAACATAGGTTTTTCATCAAACATCAATGTCTCTATTTCACACAAGCCATAGGATATGGGATTTTATCAAATGTTTTGATGCCTTTAACATTGAACATATCCCTAGAGAATTAAATCAAAGACTAGATATGTTACCAGTTGCTGCTAGCACCTTAGAACCCTTGACATTATTGTTAGGGTTAGCTGATAGAAGATATCAATTAAATGCAAATAAAGATTAAATAGAGAAATGCAAATACACAGAAACAATAACAGCAAGAGACAAGTTTTAACATGGTTCACCCAAACTCAGGCTACATCCACCAAATAGACAGTCCAATATTATTATCCAATAAATCAAACCGATTACAACCAGCAATCCCTACAAATCAATACTGCTGCAAATACTATAATACAATAATCAACAGAAACCCTAACCCTTAGCCATTTTTATCATGACTTTTGTCAGTTACAAAATAGGGTTTTTTTTATGTCAACTAATAAAAAAAACTCCCGATGCCTTAATAAAATAATAAAAAACCGTGTGAGGTTTCAAGGGCACTGCCCCTTGACCCTGCCCTGTATCGCGATAGGGAGCGCACTAGGGGCACTACCCCTGGACCTTGCAAGGGGTGCTACCCCTTGATACCGTCTTAGGGGTGCTACTCCCAAACCCCCGCAAGGGGTGCTGCCCCTTGACCCTGTAGGAATTTGGGGGCGCAATCGCGCTGATAAAAGTGGGGTTAATTTAACCTCTGAATCTGATTAGGCTCCATATAACAACAATCTCCTACTTGAAGACTGATCAGACTCCACACCATATCATCTCCCACTTGGAGACTAATCATAACACTGTTGACCCTATAGCTCCCATTGGAAATAAGCACCTTGGACTCTATTGTTTTGATTTTATTTTCAGTCTTGAAGACCAACCAAAGCTGAAGAGGAGCTCAACTTCTCCCTTGTCACTGCCTTTGTAAGCATATCCACTAGATTTTCATCTGTATCTTTTCCAGCCTTAACTGTCCATCATCCAACACCAATTAAATGAAGTGATAACTCAACTATATGTGTTTGGTCTTTGAATGCAAGGCATAATTCTCTGCAAGATGTATGTCACTCTGACTGTCTATAAACAAATAACTGTTAGCCTGTTGTTTGCCCAATTCTTCCATGAAAGATTGCAGCCATACCATCTCCTTGCTTGCCTCTGTTGTAGCTACATACTCTGCCTCTATGGTGGATAAAGCAACCACCTTTTGCAACTGTGAGATCCAACTCACTGATGTCCCACGTATAGTAAAGACATAACCTATAGTACTCCACTTGGTATCAATATCCCCTACCAAATATGAGTCTACATAACCTGCTAAATCAGTATTAGAGCCCCAAAACATAACTGTTTATTGGATGTACCTCTCAAATATCTAAGAATCCATTTACGGCATTCCAATGCTCTAATCTGGGATGACTCATATAGCTTCTTACGACTCCTACAACATGTGCAATATCTGGTCTCGTGCATACCATGGCATACATTAAACTTCCTACAGTTGAAGCATATGGTACCTTAGATATTTTTTCTTCCTCATCTTGTGTCTTTGGACACATCTCCTTAGTCAATTTTAAATGACTGGGCAAAGGTGTGCTGGCAGCTTTTGCATTCTCCATATGGAATCTCTGCAACACCTTTTCAACATAATCAGCTTGAGATAGAGTCAATTTTTTGTTCTTCATATCTCTGCAAATTTTCATACCAAGGATTTGTTTTGCTGCCCCTAAATCCTTCATAGCAAATGACTATGCTAACTACTATTTTAACTCTCTTATGTGATCCATGTTAGACCCTGCTACAAGCATGTCATCAACATATAAACATAAAATAGTGTAGCTATCATTATCCAACCTCTTAAAATAAACACAATGGTTAGAATTACACTAGTTGTAGTCTTGCTCAACTATAAAACTATCAAATTTCAAGTACCATTGCCAAGGTGCTTGTTTCAAGCCATACAAACTCTTCTTCAATCTACACACCAATTTCTCCTTACCTTTGACCTCAAATCCTTGGGGTTGTTCCATGTATATCTCCTCCTCCAAATCACCATGGAGAAAGGTAGCTTTCACATCTAGCTATTCTAAATGCAAATCTTCAGCAGCCACAATACTTAAAATAGTATGAATAGAAGTCATCTTGACAACCAGAGAAAATATCTCATCAAAATCAATGCCCTTTTTCTGTGCAAATCCTTTTACAACTAACCTGGCTTTAAATATTTTCTTACCTCCATCTTCCTCTTTCAACCTGTAAACCCATTTGTTTAGTAAAGCCTTTTTACTTGTAGGTAACTTACATAATTCCCAAGTCTGATTTTTCAGCAAGGAGTCCATTTCTTCTTTCATTGCAAGCTCCCACTAAAATTTTGTATCCACCTGCATAGCTTCATCATACCCTTCTGGTTCACTAGCATCTGTTAACAAAATAGAATACAAAGAGGGAGAAAACCTTTTAGGAGGTCTACTTAGCCCTGTTGGTCATCGAACATTCACTAGAGTTTGTGGTATTTCTAGTTGTTACAGAGAATGAGGAACCACTAGAACATCACTATTTGGAGTATCATCCAACACCACATAATCCTTTTCTTTCTTCTCATGCTGCTACAACTAATCTTTGTACAACACATTCTAATTGAATATGACATCCTTGTTTCTCACAATTTTTTGATTTTCAAAATCCCAAAGCCTATAGCCAGATTCATCAATACCATATCCAACTAAGGCACATTTTTTTGATTTTGCATCTAGCTTGGTTCTATTTTCAGAATCTACATGTACAAATGCTTCACATCTGAAGGTTTTGAGAAAAGAATAACTCACCTTCTTACCTGTCCATGCTTCCTCTGGAATACTACAGCCCAAAGGAATTAAAGGACCTCTATTAATTAAATATACAACAATGTTGACAGCCTCTGCCCACATGTTTAAAGGCAGCTTAGCATGCAATCTCATGGTCCTTGTATGCTCCATTATTGTCCTATTCATGTGTTCAGCCACTCTATTTTCTTGTGGAGTCCTTGGAACCATTTTTTGCCTATAAATTCCATTAAAGGAACAATAATCCTCAAATTCTTTGCTGCAATACTCACCACCATTATCAGATCTGAGACATTTTAATCTTTTACCCATCTCATTCTCAACTAAGCTTCTCCATTTCTTAAATGTTTCAAATACATCAGATTTCTACCTAAGGAAATAAATCCATACCTTCCTAGTTACATCATCTATGAATGTAACATAATACTGAGAGCCACAGAGAGAAGATACCTGAGCTAGTCCCCATATATCTGTATGCACAAGCTCCAACTTTTCATCTTTCTTTTGCTTCCCATCCTTGAGAAAATTGACTCTCTTTTGTTTTCCATACACACAACTTTCACAAAAATCCATATTAATACATTTCAGACCTGGTAAAACTTTCTTAGAATGAAGATCCTTCATACCTTTTTCACTCATATGCCCAAGTCTGTTATGCCACAGTGTTGTCTCAGAACTTGTAGCAACTGTTTCAGTCTCTTCCTGCGAACCTGCAGCAATTGTTCCTGAACCTGTTTGTTTTTTCTTTGCAATAGCTAAGGTAGAAGGAACAATATGACCTGCACAAAGATATAAGGTGCCTACTTTCACACCTTTTTCTACTATTAAGGCACCTTTTGAAACCTTCCAATTTTTATCAGTAAATGTAACAATGCAACCTTCTTCAACTAGTTGCCCTGATGAAATTAAATTCCTATTGAGCCTTGGAATGTGCCTTACCTCTTGTAATAGCCAATGATTCCCATTCTACAACTTAATCTTAATTCTTCCCTTTCCAACAATCTGACAGGGTTCATTATCTCTCAAATAAACTAGCCCAAAATCCCCTTGGACATAATCAAGAAAATAACTTCTGTGGGCTGTAGCATGAAATGAGGCCCCTGAATCTAAAACCCATGAATCATTAGCATTATCTAAGAAAAGAATCAAAGCATCATCTTCAGATTTATTACTTACCACATTTGCCTCCTTATTGCCTTCTTGTTTGTCTCCTTTATTCTTCTGAGACCAGCAATCTTTCTTCAGATGACTTGGTTTCCCACAGTACCAAAAATTCTTCTATCCTCTAGATTGGCACCTCTTGTCCTTTGATTTTCCTCGTGACTTCCCATGACCTCTAGAACCTTTTCCTCTCTCCTTTGATCTGCCTCTGCTTTCTACATTCAAAATGCTACCTAATGTGGACCCTCCTAAGCTTTTTTGTCGTATTTCCTCACTAAGGATAACACCAACAACATCATCAAATTTTAAAGTGTTTGAACCAGAGACAGAGTTACTTATAGCCATTACCAAGCTATTCCAACTTTTTGGCAAAGAACATAAAACCAAGAGAGCCCTCACCTCTTCATCAAATTTTACTTTTACAGAAGTTAACTGACTGACAATCATATTAAACTCATTTAAATGATCTATCACAGATCCACCTTCAATCATTTTCAGATGAAACAAACACTTCATGAAAAATACCTTATTTGAGGCTGAGGGTTTTTCATACAATTTAGCCAAATCCTTCATCAGTTCACTTTTTGTCTTCGCTTCTGTTATATTGAATGCCACAGATGGTGTCAGATACAACCAAATGGTTCCCATTGCCTTTCTATCTAGAAATTCCCAATCCTCATTTGTCATTCCTACCGATTTGTTGGATACTCCTTCCAATGGCCTCCATAAATCCTTCTGATAAAGGTAATCCTCCATCTGCATCTTCCATAACTGATAATTCTACTCATTAAATTTATTGACCTTTAATTTACCCTCATCTGCCTTTGCTCCCACTCAACCATGAGACTCCCACTCAACTGTGAGACCTTCCTGTAGATGATAATCGAACACAACCCACTTTGATACCACTTGTTAGGGTTAGCTGATAGAAGATATCAATTAAATGCAAATAAAGATTAAACAGAGGAATGGAAATCCATAAAAATAATAACAGCAACAGACAATTTTTAACGTGGTTCACCCAAACTCAGGCTACATCCACCAAATAGAGAGTCCAATATTATTATCTAGTAAATCAAACTGATTACAACCAACAATCCCTACAACTCAATACTGTTGCAAATGCTATAATACAATAATCAATGGAAACCCTAACCCTTAGCCATTTTTATCATGTCTTTTATCAGTTACAAAATAGCGTTTTTTAATGTCAGCCAATAAAAAATAACTCCCGACGCCTTAATAAAATAATAAAAAACCATGTGAGGTTTTGGGGGCACTACCCCTCGACCTCGCCCTATATCACAATAGGGAGCGCACTAGGGGTGCTGCCCCTGGACCCCACAAGGGGTGCTACCCCTTGACCCCGTCTTAGGGGGGCTGCCCCCAAACCACTGCAAGAGGCACTGCCCCTTGACCCCATAGGAATTTGGGGGGGAAACTACACCAATAAAAGTGGGGTTAATTTAACCTTTGAGTCTGATTAGGCTCCATATAACAACAATTATCAGGGTTAAAACAATTTGCTGTTGAACTAAGATTTAACGATCTGAATGCAAAACTGTTATGACTTACTATATTCAGTATACTCAAGGGTGATCTAGGGGGAGTCCTTGATGAACTTCCTACCTGCAATACTCTGGGATTCTAAATTAAAGGACTCTTATTCTACCATTTATTAGGTAGTTGTGTGAAGATATCACCTGAATTGGACCTAGACTTGGTCACTCGACCAATATTATGAGCTAGCTTTACACAAATCTTACCTTAATTCCAAACACGCCCTCCTAACACCAAAACTATTGATGTATGTAAAGTACATAAGCAACAAAGTTAAAATTCACAAAGCAACCTTAGTTGTCTTGAAAGATATGAAGAATTAACTAGGAATTCTTAATCTCAAGTTTCTGTATGGTCAGGTCTTGACCGTGTGGGATATGTCAGCAGTTCGTTGTGAAGCTATAATGTTCAAGGGGCCTTACTCAAACTAAAGTAATCTATGACTTACTGGACTTGTTCTATTTGTGCAAATAACTACAAATTACACTAAAATTAGTGATCCTTTGCAAGTATTTACAATTTTACCACAAAGCTTTGCATGAATTTTGATAAAACAAACTTTGCACCTTGGATTTATATGAAAATTATCAAATATCTTTACAATTCCTCATTCTTCATTCAAATAGACAATTTCCTTTAGCTTTCTACATGTTTGCTAATTATTTATGCTTTTTGGGAAAAGTTAGAAAATCTATGGTTAGAAAACTTAATTCTGTAGGAATTAATTCTCTGCTACTCATGTATACAAGATTAATCAATTGTAATTCTTCGAAGGAGTAAATTCCATGTATGCTTATCCTGAGCAGTATCACAAATTAACATATAGAAATGTGATCATCAAAGGAAATACACTATAGAATACCTAAATCTAATGCACTCTGGAATAGATGTTTGCATTCATTAACATATGAAAAGTCTTTCAAATTTATAATGTATTTTGACTTCAAATTCTCTGAAAACACTAACAATTAATCAAAACTTAGACATTTTTACAGATACAGGGAGAAACTGGACATTCCACATTATCTCCACTGTAGACATAGGTGCACTTCACTTCACATAAAATTCTACTCAAAGTCTATTACTTCTCTTGCCTGAATGTTACATATGTCTTTCTCAAACTCTGTGTAATTAAAACACCAGTAGCAGGGTTATTTATATAAATTTGAATTCTCCTCTACTATGGTTACAAAGGAAGTTAATCAATGGTTCCAATTTAAACTTACAAAATCAACGATGATTCCCAACCATTTCCAAAATATCTTTAGGAATATTCCTTTTGGCACAAAGGATGCCATTAGGATCTTTCAAAACATAGAATCTTCTTTGACTTTCTCCTTATTGACTTTGGCCATAACAACATAACAAAATATACCACAACATATGCAAATGAATATACAAAAGAGATACCCACTACCACTAGTACCCTTCCTTCTCACTCCTCTCTTATTTTCTTCAAGTATTCAGCATACTTGGCTATCAATGCTACAATAGAATTATGATTGTTCTTTTGACTTACTGTCCATGTATATTTCTATAATTCAACTTTCTCTTTTAATGTCCTTACTTGCTCTTCCACTTCTTCTATATTTTTCTGATATTTCCTTATCCATACATTTAATTCCATGATGGAATCTATCATTTCAGTACTCAGATATGTGGTGGGATTCTCTAGGTAGGATAAATAAATATGTTTGAATTCTTTAATTGTCATAGTTGCATCATAGATTGGTATCTCTGGGCATTCATGCCCAATAAACTTCTACATTATTTTCATGTGCTTCCTTATTACTTCATCAACAATCTCCTCTAGATCTCAGGTACTCATAATGCAACCTTCTAACATGTTGTCTTCAAATTTCAGCTCTAATATGTATTGTGGCATATGACTTGTCATTTGAGAAGTTATTATTCCCTCACTTATAAGTTCTTCAACTCTTTCATTTGTATCTTCAATTTGTTTGAACTCCTCTTGAACTCCTCCATTCTAGATTGATAATGATGTAAAACAATATTTCAATTATTTTTCTCTTAAAGAGCCACCTCCCAACTAGTAATTACCTATCTTATTGTGCTTTCTCCTTTTAGAATAAATGTATTGAACCACTCTTCAAAAACATTTGCTTCAACCTTTTTGTTCTCCAATTCAGTAACTTGATCTTTTGATAAAATGGATAAGTCTTCAGGCAAATCAGGGATGCCAACATTAGGGTCAAATATTCCCTATATGAACTATTGCAACTGCACAATATGTCCCTTCAAATAATCAAACTTATCCTTATCTTTCTTCATCATTTCCATAGTTACTTTATTCATATCTTTTGATTTAGCAATGTGTTGTTCCCTAGTCACATGCCCAAGGTCTATATTCAGCAGTTGATAATCTTTAAGGGTCATTTCTCCCTTTGCCTTGTCCTTTTGTGGTATAGGTAGCTCCAAAGTCCTAGATCCAGATGGGCTTTTCTTTATAGCTGACATGGTTCAAGTTTTTCTCTTTTCTTTCTATGGATGTCCACCTAACAAGCTTTTGATGTCGATGGGAACAAACTGTACCTCTATTTTTTCTCTTCTGACCTCAGAACCTAACCAAGCTGGTGCTTCCCTATTTACTTCTACCCTCCTCTCTTCATCTATTACCTCCTCAAGTTTTTCTATTTCTCTTGGCTCTTGTTGTTGTTATTGTTGTTTTTGTTGCTGCTGTAGTGGATTTTGATCCAGAGGTGGACCCTATTATGGTGCTAAGGGAGATACATTATCCTTAGGTTGTGGTCCCTCTTCTTCATTTTCCTTTTCTTCTTCATCATCCTCTGTATCCTTTTCATTATCTTGTTCTGTATTTCTCTCCTTCGAGTTCTTTTCTTGTTCACCTTGTTTAATATTAATATTAGACACATTAGTATATGTAATGCTTGCTGGCATTGCCTCCTCTATTTGCACTTTAGCTTGACCTTGCACATTTTCTATTTCACTTATCTTTTCTGATTGAAATGACTCTCTAGAAGATACATCTGCTTTTTCTATGTTCTTTTCTCCTTCTTTTTCTTCTTCTTCTACTTGTGCAACAGCCTGTACTTTCTCTATGATTTTTGGTGATACTAATTGACCATAAGTATCTACTGCCTCCAAATTTTCTTGTATATTTTCATCCTTTTTTACTAGGCTCTATGCCTTTTCCATCTGAGTATTTTGTTCTTCCACGATAGGGGCAGTCTTTGATGTTGTTCTTCTTTTTCATCCTCTACCTCTATATCAGTTCCAAATTGTGACTCCTCTTCATCACTACTCCCTTCATCAATATTCATAATTTTCCCTACTTTCTTGACTTCTTGGCCCTTTGACTCTTGCAACATTTCTTCAATCAACTCTTGTTTGACTCTTATGTGGCCTAGTCTTCTTTCTTCATGTGTGAAATCCTTAGATACATGCCTTTGTCTTACTTCCACCAGTGGAGCATCCACTATTATAGTAGGAATTTGTGCCTTCCCTCTTGGGGTATGTATGATCACAGGTTTAATTGCACATTGTCTTAATGGTACTTCTTTACTTTGCACTTGTTCTACAGCAACCCTTAATGTTTGTAATTGTTCCACATTAACTACTTGGCTTGATGCTCCTTCTTCCATGAATGCCCCTGAAGGAATGACAACTATAATACCAAGAGCATAAGGATCCAACAATGTGGCATTTTCATCCTTTTCAAGGACTATAGTCTCTACAAACTTTCTTCTCTTTTCATAAAAACACATTAACTCATTCTTCTTTTCTCTTTCTCTTTTCTTTCCCTTTTTCTGATAGGTGACAATGACACCTTGAGCTTTAAGCTCTTCCATCCTATCAGTTAACCAAGTTTTAGAAAATAAAAGAATTGGTTTAGATATTACATCCAAAGATGTCTCTACTGGCTCCTCCCAATTAGGCTCACTGATGGGCAACAAGGCCACTCCCTTAATTTCATAACTTTAATGTAATAACTTATCATCATCTATAACCTCTTGGGGTAAACTGATCTCCCCCATCATTTTCATCTATTCCAATGTCAATCTATGATGAGTTCTTCTCCTCACTTCTTGGTCATTTTCACAGTCCGACCAAAAATCTTCAATGTGGATTTAATGCTTATACTTCTTATCAATGTAATTTTCAATTCTGTGAAAAGGGTCAAAACATCTAACTAAATCAAACTCCTCAAACCCATAATATCTCAATTCTCTTTCTGACTCATTGGCAATGTCTTCATTATAACATGAATAATTCTCAATCACCCAGGGGAACTTGATGTTTCCATTGCCAAATCTCTTTTTGTACATTCTGAATACATTCAAAATCTGTCTTGAGAATTCTAATGTAATCAAACAGTCTTAAAGATATCTTGGCAATTTGAATGGTTTACCCTCAAATCCTTCAGTCTTAATATAGGTGAAGGTGGGAAATTATATACACCAAGAACTGAAAGAACTTATAGCCTTTGTCACCTTTATGATAATCTTCTATCTTTGTACCCTTTTAGAACTCTTACCAAATAGGTATAAAAAACATCATTAACCCTGGCATACTTGCGCCATGCATTCTCCTCCTGTAAATCTAGATAATGATCATAAATCAACTTTTGACTTGGGCCATTCCCTAAGGTACCCACTTTGTCTATTCTAGCCAATGGTGGCATTTCAACAGCACATGCGTAAATCATATAGGAAGACAACAAAAATCTTCTATTTTTCCTAAATGCCATTATTTGTCTATTTATTGTTGTACTAATAGCCCTAGCCCAATGAATGGTTCCCTCCTTTTCTCTAATATACTATATGATGGTAAACATCCATGGCTCAAACTTTGTGGCATCTTTTAATCTGGCCAATTTGCTCAACATTATGATCATTAAGTACACTTCCTCCTTGAAGTCAACCTGTTGTGTGGTCACACAACACGCCCCATTTTGACTTGGCAAAACAGGGACCCAACTTTTGGCTTGGTTTGTGTTGTCTGCTTTCTGGCGGTTTGGTAAAAATAGGTCAGGTGCATCATCATGAAGGTCAGGATGAGGTTGGTCATCATCATGAGGTTAGTTTGTCAAAGTTCATATTTTGTTTCTATGACTTCATGGTTAGAAAGAGCTTGAAATTCCATGCAGGTTTGCCTTTTTACATCACTTGAAAATTCGTCCATATGAAGGAGTTATGCACAGTCAAAGTTTTGGGTCAAACCTGATAATTGCTGTATGATGAACATCATCATCATGATATTTGAAACGCCCCAGATAATATCCTGAGGTCGAAATATCCGGACGTCAAGTTTAAGTCGTAGTAATCTTTTCCCGTCGAAGCGGTCTTTTGCATCGCAAAAGGTCATCATCATGATCTTACTCTATCACCTGATAAAAATCATGCAGTCCTGAAACATCCGGACGTCAATCTTAAGTGCTAGGTTGTTTTACCCGTCGAGTAACCTTGGAAACATTGCGAGCATCATGATATTCTAAAATCACCCGATATTATAATATCATGCTGATATTATAATATCACCTACTTAAGAAACCCGCCATCTGCATAATTTGCGCGCGCACGACCAAGTCCTGGTGATCATCATCATCAGGATCTTTCAAGGCAGGATCGCATTTCGTAATATCCTCCTGATCTCCTTTTGCGTGATCATGATGATCACCTTATCTTTCGAAGGGTTGGGTGATATTCCATTCCCAAGTCATGTTGAACAAGATCATCATGATCTTGTTCGTCTCTCCCACATTTCGTATTATCCTCCTGCCGAGAAGTATAACCTTTTGCGGATATGATGATGACGATGACGTCATCATCACCTTCTCCTTCGGCAGGATATTTTCCAAGGCATGATCCTGTTAGCCATATGATGATGACGATGACGTCATGTTCGAAGATTAACACAAACCCCGGATATCCTGATGACGTCATCAGGACTTTCTGCAGGATCGTATTTTAAATCACCCAGTGCGGATATGATGATGATGATGTTCATCATCCTGATCTTTCGAGAGGATCACCTTCTTCGCAGAAGGGGTCATTTTACATGCATCACCCGATCATCTTCCTTGGGGGGAACCCGATATTGCATTTATCCCCTAATTTTAACGAAACATGACGGTGACGTCATCCCTTTGCATTATTAACGAAGCCTGATGATGACGATGACGTCATCATGATATTTCTTTCCTGCAGCAGGATCATATTCCGAATCCTCCTGTTTGTCTTCATCATGATGATGATGATGATGTCTTTCTTCCCCGAATATGCAGAAACAAAGCATCATGTTGTGCTTTTCATCACAGCGTTCGAAAGGAGGAGCATCATATTTCGTGATATCCTGCAGCTAGATAGAAGACATAGGAGTTGGTCATCATCATGATTTTCGGCGTCGGTGTAACTGTTGCCGTCGGCCTAAGGTAAAATTGTCACCCTGATCATATGTAGTCACGCCGATGCAAATATGATGATGAGGCAAAGCCGGATTCGAAGGATGGTTGATGGGCGATTATTTCCTTGTATAATTTGAGATCATCATGATCATATTTTGAACACGATATACAAGAAAATGGGCTAAAACATGAAGCGATGGAAATTTGGAGCCCGATTGCCTGTAGCTGCACATTTTTGGGGGCTTGTTTTATTAAACGTTTTACTTCCTGTTGTTTATCATAATGATGATGAACTAAATGTTTGTCTGTTTATTTGCAGGAAGTCATGATGATGCTGCTGAAGCTGAACATTGAAGTCATGATGCTGTTAGAGCTGCTGCTGAAGCTGATAATTACAAAGTTGCACATGGGGTCAACATGGGCCAGAAATGAAGAGGATATTGTCAAATATGTTGTTCGCCAGCTGGAGACCGAATCAAGTTGAAGATGCTGGAATATTATGCGCCAGCTGTACATTTGCTAACTGGCGAAGCATGTGCTTTTCATCTGGACCGCTAATTGCTATGAGAGGATCCTGATCCTTGGATCGTTGTAACCGTTTTTTGGCAGTTGTTCTATATAAGAGCCAGAGCTTGTCATTTTAAAAGGGAGGAATACATTAGAATACACAGACGCATCTGGCGCAAAAGGTCAATTACTGTAGAATCAATTAGGAGATCGGATTACTGAGACTAATGAGGATAGAATTGTTGAAATGTCAAGGTTCTTTCTTCAGATCACTGTAAATGTACCTGTTCTTGAGCATACTGAATGGATATGAAGTTTCAGATTACATCCTGATTGTAAATTTTACGTAATCTTCTTGTTGATTTCTGGATATGTACTGGTGAATGCTGTGTTCAACTGGAAGCGCTTTCATTTCATTACATGTTGTTGTCAACTTTTCCTTTGAAGATTTGCACTAGATCATGCGGATTTGTGGAATGTCCTGGTGAAGTATGATTTCTAGTTTTCCTTCTTTTCATTGCATGTATGGGAGCTTGTATGTGAATCAGTGATCTAAGTCCAGTAGTTTTGGGAATCTCATTCTTTAACCCTTTTTCTTTTTTCAATTTCATTAATTCATCACCATAACTGCAAATCATGATAAATAACAAGCAGAAACAGTGAAATATGCTGAAATCCCGTAGGTAACTGAAGATCATTAGCATATTTGAGTTAAATGCATGTAGTATTGGAAATATCATGCAAGGAATCATAAATAATGGTAGAAATCATGCAAATATCAGCCTGTAGGCACATTATTTGACTAAATTTACAGTGCAGAGGTAGAATTGTTGGAGACTTATGCAGAGCAAACATCCAGAGCAGGATATTTGAAGATAGTGATGATGAACTGTGCAGAAACACGTAAGGCCCCTGAATGGAAAACAGCAACACACATCAACCACTGAGTAACGTCAGTAGATTAAGACCTAATCAACGGAGACTTGGGATCATGAATTCTTTGAATTCATCGTATCTTTCAAGATGAGTAAAGGTTGTTGTGTAACTTTTATTCTATGTTTGCGAATGACTAACATCATGACCAACACAACCCTGTACAAATTCTTAGGCACCCTTACAACAGCTTTGGGTTTGTTCTCTACTGTATACCATCCATAAAAGATAGCTGCTTTACATTCCTTCTCATTTTTAATAAAATCAGCAGCATATTGAACAATATCAATAACCATCATTTGCTCTTTAATCTCTAGCCCAAAAGTTTGGGCTATGCCTTCTATAGATAGATCTGCAATAGTTCTATCTTTATGCATTACCTTTCTAGTACTCAAATTATATCGGTCTATGCATTCTAGTACCAAATCCTTGGCCTCCATAGTCAACAGAAATCATGCAGCTCTATACAATCCTTTCTCCCAAATCTTACTCATATCTACGGTGGCATTTGGCACCGTGACTTTTTGTAGCACTTCTTCTGCATCATAATGACCAATATTTGTATTTGTAACTATTCCTCCTAAACTAAATATCAAAGATGAATATCCCCTGACTAGTGGTAATTCCTCTCTAACCATTTCCTTCCTCAATTTTCTCTCTTTTTTTACTTTCTCTCCTTCCTCAGCCATAGTATCTACCTTCTTTTGTCTTGGTTCCATCCTGTTAAAAGAAATTATAACTTTTACCCTCTCGCTTGTGTACAGTTCTAGGGTTTTTACCACAGTTTCACATTTTTTACCATTTACCCTAGGATTATTTCTTATCTTTTGCTAACAAAGATTTTTAGAATCTAACAGTATCAAATTTCACCTGCATAATTAACTATAGTAATGACTAACAATTTGCATCATTTTCTCAATGAAATTACTGTAATTAACCCTAATTTTGCCTAACTATAATTCAATGGCATTTCATGTACATACCTATAATTCACAACCTCCTGTTGATAATGATTTACCATTTAAACCTTTAACTGTTTACCATTCCTGTTCTGTTCAGCTCCTAAATCACATTCTTCTGACTAAGTGAAACTCTGCAATTTTTACTCTCGAAATGCAATTGTAAAAATACCATCATCAACTTTTACTTTTATCTCATTCAAATTCTACATTTTAATGTTAGTTGTGCATTGAATATGGTAATTAATGCGTACAATTCCAATTATGCTTTTTTTCTTGTTTAATTTTGCATTTTAAACTTTGTATGCATTATTTCCCACATCTGTTTTCTTTGTATTTCACATTTTGTATATTTATTTGTATATCGCTATGTATATTTCATTTATACAATCCCCAAGATGTACAAACTTGTATCTATGTGAGTTTATAGAACATATTGCACTTTATTTCATGTCCAGCTTTGCACTTAACCTTTGTATTCCACAATGTACATGTGATACATACAGTCAAACATACAAAAGTGGAATTGAAATTTGTATCCATTTCTTTTTGATTTCACATCAGTTCCGATATTGTATCCTTACCATTTTGTATATCATGTTTATATGCATAATACATGATACATATATAAACACGTTCGGACCTCAATTTATTATAAACCATATTCTAATTGTTGTCAGGTTTGCCTTTGCATTTTAAACTTTGTATATCACTTTATGCATACAATTCTCAACTTTCAACAACTTTAGGTTTTGTCGTTACCTTTTGTATACCTCAATGCACGTGCAATACATACATTATAACATACAAATGCAGACTTACCTGGTGTTTCAACTGACTTTAACCCTTTTACTAATTCCAGCATTTTATCTTCGTATCTTTATTTTTCTTTGTATATCGGGTTTGCATACATCATAACATGCATACAAGATGTTGAACCCAGTCTATTCTACATCACATTTAAAATACCTTCAGTTTTGCATTTGCATATACCAATGTATAACTCTTTTGTATATCAAAACCCCTATGATAATACTTTGTGGGTCCCACCACCTTAAATCACTTTTCACTTCCTTTTGAAATCTACTATTGTATCTGTATTTTTAGATGCAAACATTTATACATACAAATAACACTTAACATTCATTTGGACTTCAACCTTTATAAACCCAGTTGTATATTTCTTTCAGGTTCCAACATGTATGTTCACCTATTTGTATATTGAATACATGCATAAACATACAATACAAATCATCAATGTACAAGTGCAGACATTAATGTTTTATTCACTTAACCTTTGAAACTAATCGGGTCCATCTTTGCACTTTAAACCTTGTGTATTTTAAAATGTATATGCGAAGGACGAGATACAAACCTGATTACACTCTAATACAACATTGTTTTAGCATCTCACATGCAAATAAATTTGTACATGACATACAAATTTGACTTAACACTATATTTCACCCAAAACCTTCATATTTCATGAAATACTAGGAATTTCCAATTGGTTCAAAAAACAACCCTCAATCATTTTTCACACAAAATTCACTAGTACCTCCTACTTTCTCTAACATTGGGTATTTTTGATATTTCAAACACTTCTTACATTACTTACCCTTTTCCTTTTACCACCAAGAAAACTAGGCCACACAAAAACAAAAGCAAATAGGGTCCTCATTTTGCTAAAAGGTAAAATAGGTAATGTTGTGAACATCACAATAGTTATATCTTGCATGTTAGAATAATTGTTTTCATATTATTAGATCTAGATTATTTGAAGAAGCATTTTCCCTTCTTAGATTAGATTACTTCAAAACAATCTAAAACCCAAAAACATAGATTAAACTTGTACTAGGAAGAATCATATTAGCTTGCATTCATATTTCCCTTTCATAGATTAAAGAACGCATTTCATTTCCAAAATACTAAAAAAGCACAAAAACATGTTTGCATATCATTTAGCTTTGCATGCATATTTAAAACCTAGAAATAGACAAAATTGAAACCCTCGATATCATCATGAGGTAAACCATGATTAAATGATTCAATCAAACCCTTGATCACATCACAAGGTAAATACAAGTCAAAACATAACCAAACCCTAGGTCAAAACCCTAAGTCTAGTTAAGGTTGGTCATTACACATTTACCTCCATCTTGTCTCACAAATGTGCCTAGGAGTGAGATGAGACTGGGTGATGACTATCCTCAACGAGATTGAGGAAATCAATCCATGACAATAGCAGGAGACATTTAGTTTACCACAACAAGATCCCTTTGTCCTCTTACTAATAGAAGGAAAAAGACAACTTTGAGTACAACGAGAACTCATTCAATGAATTGAAAGAGAAGAGGACATAAATGAAAGAAACCGCTTACCCACACAAAGGTGGAATAGAAGAAACCCCAATAGGAGAAGAGAAACTAGTGACCCTTTAGGTCATAGGGTTATCTCAACAAAAACTACAATTGAACAAAACATTCAACTTAGCACACAACAACAAAGGGTACAGAACTTGCCAACCCCTCTACGTGAAGTCTAGCTCTCCAATGAGCCAGACCCCCATTACGTCTCACCTCCTCTCAACTAGCTACTTCCATGAGAATGAGAGTGATGTGGTGGATTGCCTTGTGGCAAGGAGGGAAGGGTCTGTGTGCGTGCCGCAATCTACGCAATAGCCCTAGGCAACCAGAGTCACTATTTTGAGCGTACATATTTTGGTGAACCTGACGTAAAGTACAAAATCTTTTGGTTATGTAGTTTACATTTCAAAATGCTTCAAAAACTTTAGCAAAAGCTCCAAAACATTTTCACACCATTCTTCATAGCTACTTTAGCTTCTATCGCCTACATCGTCATCCATTCCATTTGTTCTGTGGTGTTTATGGCACCCTCAAACATGACGGAGCCTAACTTAAACCAAGGGAATATTCCTTCAAGAGAACTAGAAACTCCTTTGACAGGTATGTGCCACTACATCTAGATGCACCAATCACCAACTGTTACAACTACGAGGATTCTGATTATGAACCAAATCAAAGAGAATCCAGGAATTATCTATCTTTCAACAACCTAGCTTGGGAAAATAATATAGCCATATCAAATGTGCCACATAAAGCTAGAAGGATAAGGTTAGAAATACATTGACCCAATCAACCTTCCACAAGCACATCAAGTACTCATCTTGATGAGGATGTCAAATGATTAGAAAAAACATCTGCAAGAAGCCAAAGACACTCAAGAGGCATTGAGGATTGCCTTACGAGAAGAGAAAAGAGAAAATCCTGCACGTGAAGAAGCATATCACCATGAAAATACTCGATGAGAAAATCCTAGAAATGAGGAAATACCTAGAACTACTACTCTTGCAGATTTAATCACAACTCTAGTAAAAAGAATTAGAATCTTGGAAGCAAAGCAAGCTACTCAAGAAAGAAGGGAAAAATATCATGAACAAGACCAGGGGGTGTCTCAAAATCTCCCCTACCTCAATTATTATTCACGAAATGCCAACAATAACACATGTCTGAATGGGAATCCTCTTGTTTAGAACAGTCAAACAAATTTGACAATGGGTTATCAAAACCCACCTACAGGGTTATTACTATCAACTCCATAATCTTAAAGTGCTTTTCTAGGAACATATCTTGAATATTTGAAGGAACCTTTAGACCAAAACATAAAATCCAACTAGATCCCCTAAAGTTCAAAGGAGAAGGAGATCCAAACTCCCACATTAAAGCCTACACCATGGCTATAAGAGAACTCTTCCCTTGGGATGGGGTTGTAGCAAAAATATTTCCAAAAACTCTTGAAGGCATTGCTCTAGATTGGTATTATCGCTTACCAGAAGCTTTAATCCATTCATTCAGATAGCTAATTGGAGAGTTTGTCATGGCATTTGACCTGAACAAACTTGTTAAAATAGGGATTAGAGAATTCCTCATAATGAAACAAGAGCCAAATGAATCTGTAGCCCACTTTGTCACTCGATGGAGGTAAGTCCTTTACACTTCAACGAGTGCTCCGAACATGGATCACTGAGAACTGTGCGACCTATTTTTGCATGCCCTTAACAAGGACATGAGAGAAGATGTTTAAAAGTTGCCATACAAATCCTATGAAGAGGCATTGGAAAGTACTTTGAGGATTGACCAAGCTACCATTGATAGCAGTCAGAAGACTTATGATACCAATAGAAAACTTAGAACACCCAAAGGAATAGAGAAGACTATATCCAATATGCCTCAAGAAAAAGATGTTAATATCATAAAAAGAAATCATAGAAATGACAAATGGTGACAAAAGGGAAATCAAGGATCAAACCAACCCTCATACAACCCCAATACTTCTTGTTGGTTCCACGAGACAAAGGGTCATGAAACAAAGACCTATTATGGATACAATAAAACTATCTCCAAACTTACTCCAGATCAACAAACGAACTTCCTTAAACTCCTCCAATCCCAAATAAAACTAAAGGAGCCTCAAATCAAGAAAGGGAAGGCCAATGAAAATAGTTCCAATCACGTAGAACTAAGCCAAGAAGTGTTTGTGATCCATGAGGAAGAAAAAACAAATCAAATTGAAAATGTCTTCTCGCAAGCGATAAATTTGTTGAGAGCCTCTCCCTCACACTACAAGACATTCCTAGAAGTATTAGAAGTAGGATGTTTGACATAGGAGGAATCACCTCCTCTCACATTCAATGTTTCCAAACTTCCCCAGAATGAAGGAATTAAGAAAAAGGATTCACCTCTATACATATAAGTTCAAGTTGAAGAGGTCACCATAAAAAGAGTAGTGGTGGATGAAGGATTGGTAATCAATCTCTTGCCAATGTCATTCCTATGGAGAATGGGATATAGCAAAATAGGAATCAAGCAACAAGCCACCACATTAAGGATTTACGATAGTCATGACATCCAAACAATGGGAAAAATCAACCTGCCACTCACTCTAATGGGTAAAACCTTCTCTGTAGATTTCTATGTCATCAATAGATAAACCAATTACAATATGATCCTTGGAATACCTTGGATTCATGCCATGAAAGCCATCACCTCCACTCTATTCCAAGAAATCTATTTCCATCATTTGGGAAAGGTCACCATTGTCAAAGCAGACCCTGATCCCTTCAGTATCTATAGAAAGGAATAGAAAGAAAAAGACAAAAAGTTAAAGGTGCAAGAGAAATAGAAAGAGGAAACTCAGGATGTCCAATCAAATACAAGCACTCACAACATATCCTATCAAAGAATAAATGATCTTAGGGAATTCCCCTTTGATCCACATACCACCAAATCCCATGCACTGTTCAGCTTAGTAGCCATTCCGTGTATCAATGAATGGGACATCAAAAACCTCTTGGTTGGAACAATTGAAATCATCAAAGAAGGAGATGAAAAAGAGAAGCAAACTTCCACTTACAAATCCAGAGAAACATCTCAATCACAAAACTATCAAAACTTGTGGACCCTACATTGTAACAAAGCTAGTTACAAAACAGGAGTAGGGACGAGGATAATCTTGACATCTCCTGAAGGAAAAGTCCTCCCCTTCACCTTTAGACTAGATTTATTTTGCACCAACAACATCACTAAGTATGAAGCCCTATCCCTAGGAATCATGCTAGCCATGAGAATGGGGGTCAAAAAATCTGTCTTTGGAGATTCTCAGTTAATAATCAACTAGGTCATGGAAAATTACGAGAAAAGATCAGAATGATTGCAACCTTATAAAGAAACCATTAGGAAGTTGGTTCAATTCTTTGACTTCTCCATTAAAGCCATACCTAGAGAAGAAAATCAATTGCCAGATTCAATGGCCATGTCAGGCGTGTTATTCTCACCACATGCTCAATTACAAAATTTAGAATATATTGTGTTAGTATGCAGAGAACCATTATTGGAAGGCAAATAATTACCAAATATCCTGAATTATGCCATGGGTCAAGAAGAAAGAACAACCTGAGACTATGCTGAAAATGATAAAGCCATCTTGGAATATCTACATGCTTACGATGGACTTCCAAGGGCACACCACAAAAAAGGATACATGTTCCTCCCTCATCTAGAGGATTATTTTGGGAATGAGAAAGAAATCCTCAAGATTGAAGTAAACTAAGAGTTATCACCTGTCCCTCAGAAGTTTGAGGAAGGACATCCGTCCATAATTGGAGATACAATTGACATCAATGTTGGAACACCCAAAAAACCTAGGATGTTAAAACTAGGAGGATAACTAAATGACAAAGAACTAGAGGAGTCCACAAAATTCCTCATCGATTATTCTGACATATTTACATGGGCATATTCAGACATGCCAATATTAGATCCAAAAGTTGTGGTGCAAAATTTAGTGACAAAACTAGATGTAAAACCTGTAAAACAAAAACCAAGGCCCATAAATCCACAAGTAGCTGAAATGGTGAAGGAAGAACTAAAGAAATTGTTAAATGTTGGTTTCATCAAACTAGTGGACTATTTAAGTTGGGTGTCAAACATTGTCCCAGTTCTGAAAAAGAATGGAAAAATCCATATATGCTTCAATTTTAGAGACATCAATCAAGCTTTCCTTAAAGATGATTTTTCTTTACCATCCATTTATCAAATTATCGATTCCATGGTAGGGTACAAGATTCTTTCTCTCATGGATGGATTTTCAGGATACAACCATATCAAGATTGTAGAAGTTGACCAAAACAAAACAACATTCACCACCCCTTGGGGAACTTTCTATTACATAGTCATGCCATTCGGGTTGAAGAACGCAGGAGAAACCTACCAAAGGGCAATGACACATATCTTTCACAATTATATCCACAAGATAGTCGAGACATACATTGATAACCTCCTAGCTAAGTCAGAACAGAGGTCAAGACATTTGGAGGACCTTCACAAAATCTTCAATAGGCTTCGAGAGTATAAAGTAAGGTTGAACCTTGAAAAATGTGTTTTTAGAGTCACGATAGGAAAGTTGTTGGGATTCATCATCTCATGAAGAGGAATAGACATTGACCTAGCTAAGGTCAAAGTAGTTCTAAATGTAACCCCACCAATGAGTGAGACAACAATAAGAGCCTTTTTAGGACAATTGGGAGTGATCAAATGATTCATACCAGACATGACTTTCAAAATTCATCCAATCAATTAGTTATTGAAAAAAAAAGTTGGCATTACTTGGGCGGTAGACTATCAAAATGCATTTGAGAAAGTGAAGATATTCATGCTAATCCCACCCATGTTGATGCCACCAAAACATGATAAGATCTTCATCTTATACTTCAAATCAATTGATATCTCCATCGCATGCTTGCTGGCTCAAGAATATGAAGGTGGAAGAGAAAGAGCCATATCTATTTCATAAGTCAAACCTTGTTGGAATATGAGAAAAACTATACCCAACCTAAAAAAGAGTGCCTAGCGATAGTCTTTGCAACCTGAAGATTGCAACACTACATGTTCAATCAAGAAACTAAAGTTATGATATGATCAGAGCAACTGAGAAATTTCTTAAATCAGCCCATGCTCTCAAGAAGAGCTGGCCGATTCATAACTTTGTTGAGCGAGTTTGAACTAGCTTACATTAAACAAAAAGCATTCAAAGGATAGATAATAGCAGATTGGCTAGTAGACAATCTAGTTCCCCAAGAGGAACTCATGAATTAACATTTCCCTGATGAAGAGATTTGTGTGGTCAATCTCAAGAAGTATGCCATGTCATATTGGTACAGAGATATTGTGAACTATCTCGCAAACAAGACTTACCCAAAAAACATGACCCCTTTGGGAAAAATAATATTATGCGTCCTCACTACAAGATATGTTTTAATAGACGATATGCTCTATTGAAGGGCCCTAGATAAAATGTTGCTTTGATGTGTTGACAAGGAAGAAGCACAAAAAATCTTAGAGGAGTATCATAGCGGAATCTATGGAGGACACTTTGGAGTCATACCATGGCATAGAAAATACATAGAATGGGATACTTCTAGCCATGTTTACAAGGGGATGTGATTAAGTTTGTAAAGAGGTGTCTAAAATGCCAGGCTTACACTCACGTTCATCACACACCAATAAGAGATTTACAACTAATCGTTATCCCTTGGTCCTTTTCCACCTGGGGGTTAGATCTGGTAGGGAAGATATCTCCCCCATCAATAGATGGACATTTGTTCATCATTACCATGACATAATATTTCAAAAAATGGGTGGAGGCCATGCCTCTCACCACAATGTCAGGGACCGTAATCACTAAATTCATACTAAACCAAATCATTTGCCAGTTTGGAATTCCCCAAGTGATAGTAACAGATAATGCATCATCATTTAAAAACCCACAAGTAAGAGAGTTATGTGATAGATTTCACATCAATCATAGTTTTCCCTAAGTCTATTATCCTTAAGGAAATGAATAAGCAGAAGCTACCAACAAGACTTTGAAAGCAATACTGGTCAAAATCGTGAAAGATTCTAAGAGAGATTGTCATTTACAATTATATCTAGCTCTGTGGGCTTACAGACCAAGTGTCAGGACTCCAATTGGAATCACCCCTTACATCCTCACTTTTGGGTTAGAGGTGGTATTACCATTGGAAGTAGAGTTTCCCATTCTGAGAGTGTCATTACAAGGGTTATTAGACAACGAAGAATATAGAGCAGTAATATTGGCCGAATTTGAAATGATGGATGAAACATGCCTAATAGTTGTTCAAAGACATGATTCTTATCTAGCAAGAATGAAAAAGCAATATAACAAGAAGGTTATGCTAAAACCTTTTCAAGTGGGAGAGCTAGTGCTCAGGACAGACAATTTGATCGACAAAAGAGCTGGTGAAGGATGAAAATTTAGACCCAATTGGATAGGTCATTACATGGTCAAAGAAGATGTCAGAAATGGTGCCTATCTCTTGTGCATAATGGAGGGAGAGGACTTTAGTGAAACAGTCAATGCCTTTCACCTCAAGAAATACTATGTCTAAAAACAAAAAAAATTATAAAACATAAAAATGCAAAAAAATCATAAAAAATGAAAAATGCCAAAAACAATTTCTTTCTTGCATTTCTACATCATTCTATTCATCTTGCATTATTGTTAGTGACTTTCTCTTATACTATTTTCTCTTCAGTAAGGAGTCTAAGGTTGCCTATGTATACATCATCCTTTCAGGACCTAGAGAGTCCCCATTTTTTACAATCGCCATTATCCCCCTTCATTCCTAGTGATTCTAATCAAAGCCTAGCTCTTAGCTTTATAGTGATCCCAGTATTAATTAGTCAAGATGTTAGGTCTAAACAAAGTTAGTATTCAAACCTACAATGTTCAAAGGAATCTTGCAAGTAGACCTTCTTAATTCTTCCCTAGTAGAGAAGTCTGAACAGATTACAAAAACTTTAGGTGGCGCTCAGCCCCTTATCTTTCCTGGCCAAAAACGTTAGGAGGATTAAAACTTTGAAGGAAGCAATCTAATATTCGAGTGAATAAAAAAAAATGAGTGATCAAAATAAGAGTGTCAAAAAGTGAGAAATTGAGAGATCAAATTATTGCATATAAAAGTTCCAAAAAACATTCATTTCTTGAAAAGTCAAAAATCCAAAAAAAATGAGAAAAATCAAGTGAGGAAAATACAAAAAAAAGTAAAAAGAAAAAAAAAGAGAGATACAAAAAAAGAGTGAAAGACAGAAGATTCTTGAATGTCCGTACTCTTGGGTGGAGATTAGTTTAAGCTCGAAGCCTCAAGGGTGACATTCTAAACAAAGAAAGAAAGGTACAAAGCACACACATGCACTAGCTGAGCAAAACTGAAGAGTCTAGTAGTCTCTAGAATCATCTTCTACCAAGGGACCCTTGTTCTTTCCTTTTTATCCTTTACCCCAGGTCTACTTTGCTTGCCATCTATGATCTAAGTCTGGTGAACACCCATGAAATTTGTTGCTTGTCTGAAATTGAAAACTTGTCAAATTGTCTTATCTAGATAAGATGAGTGTTTAGCCTTTAACAAGGCCAAAGTTCAGAAACACTTCATTTTCATTCCGACTCCCCACTTGAGTTAAAAATCCTATCTCACAGCCTTGAATAGGTCCCTTATATTAGGACAACTCGCAATCCTCTAAATCAAAAATCATATTCAAGACTAGTCATGTTGTTTGTTCCATATTGCATTCATGCCAAAATTAGAAAAGGAGTCTCAAAGCAATAAAGTCAACTGTCATATCTCATGACATTCAGTAAGAAGTAAATGTTTCATTTTAGCATCTCTTGTGTTCCTACATTATCATATCATGAACTGCATCTCATATATATGCCATAAATAAATTACAAAAAAATGTCATCGTTACCATACTTGCATTGTTAAAAAGAGTTGAAAAGGTCATACACATAATTGAAAAGTTTCCAAACCTCCAAACATGCACAAGAGATGAGTATAAATTTGATAGGAGAAAACCATAAAAGGATGTCCTCTCATAGGAACCCCAAGCATATGATACACATCATACATAGTGATGGTCCACTCTCCAGAGATTTGCAGGAACCTGAATGTGTTTTTGTCTGCATCCCAGTAAGTTAGAATGTCACAACATATACGGGACACAGGGTGAATAACAGGCATGTGACAAACTCTAGCTAGACCTGCTCTCCTCAAAATGGCATGATCCTCATTACTCAACAAATCAAACATCCCTGAGAGCCATCCCTGCTCTTGGTAGGCATTCCATCGGATACGTATGTCCTACAAAATCAAAAGAGAACTTTATATTAAATCTCATAAAACTCATAAAAATCCCTAAAAATCATAAAACTATAGAAAAACCTTACACAAAAAAAATATAGACCTTCAAAATTGCAATAAACAGGCGAATATAGTAACCAAAACATGTCAAATTGAAGTAAAATGAGCATCAAACAACATGAAATTTCAGTCAAAATTAGCTCAACAGGGTCACCCTCGAGTGACCCAGGTGTTTTGCAGGATCTCCCCTGGGTGACCCTATTGTTTTATAGGGTCTCCCCTAGGCGACCTTGTTGTCAAACAGGATCTCCCCCGAGCGACCTACCTGACAAAAGGGGCAACCCTAGAGGGAGATCCCTCGATCAAAAACTTCTCTAAAAGCTTCATTTTTTAGTCAATTTTTGAAAATGAAAAACCTATCTTACTCTAAACGACGAGATAGATACAATGCAACAAGAAAAATTGATAAAAACAGAAAATTTCAAGAGATTTTTCACAAAATTCAAACTAGGGTTTAGAGAAGAGTTTTTCACTATTTGTGTACCTAATTCTTAGCAGCTAAAGAAGAAGTGTCCATCTTTGCGATCTCCTCAACGATACCTTTCTAACAACTGCTCATGCAATCGATTCTATCATCGTTTTGCTCCAATCTCACAATTTGACTTTCTTTGTTTTCCCTTAGCATAATTTCATTTGTGCATTTTAGATTAGTTCTTTGCTTTTATGCATCTTTTTCGTGCATCATTTTGCATTCTATCATTCCTATAGGTCCAAACCCACAAAGGCAAACAACTAGT
Source organism: Cunninghamia lanceolata (assembly GCA_027924645.1). Taxonomy (NCBI): domain Eukaryota; kingdom Viridiplantae; phylum Streptophyta; class Pinopsida; order Cupressales; family Cupressaceae; genus Cunninghamia; species Cunninghamia lanceolata. Next base: position 7,540,059 of record BSBN01000739.1, read on the forward strand.
CAAACTCGAATGATCCATGGTAAGTTCATCATTTTAGTTTTCATTATTTGTTTTGATATATTTAAATGTTGGACTAATACTAGTTATTTTTGGTACAATCACATAAAATTGACAACATGTAAGGCCTAGTTCTAGAATGGTACCTACCTTTCATGTAGACTACCATTCCTGAGGGGGCAAATATGTAAGCACAAAAATCACGCACAGCCTCCATGAGGACCGCTATGATGATTCAAATAATGTTCTTTAAGTAGCAAGCCTCTTGATGACGTGTCTTCTTTCTTGTCTTGTGTTGTTTCCTATTTGTCGATTTCTCTCTCTCCCCGTTTGCAACGCTTTTCAATACTTTTCGTGACACTTGTTGATTTGTATTTTCTGAGTTTTCAACCTTGCTCCTAAGCTTTGTTAGCATCTTGTAGGTGAGTTTTCACCTTTCCCCTATGTTTTTCATCCTTTGCATCCCCTAGAAGCCTTCTAGAGGTGCCCCCTATCCATCTCCCACTTTCATTTTTCAGTTCCACTCAACCAGTCCAAATCTCTTCCTATTATTTCCAAATTTCCCCTAGGAGATCCTGTAGGTACAAGTGGAGATTTGGATTCTTACACATGACTGACATGTTTCCAGAGGCAAAACCCCTCCTTTTCTTCTCTTCTTTCATTTCCCCCTGCAATTCTTTAGAAAACCATGTCCAACCCGGATCTCCCCCGAGTGACCCTACTAGCAAAAGGGGTGACCCTATCATATCTTCAAACATAGAAAAACTCAAGTTTCTAACTCATTCTAGCTTCATTTTTGCCCATTTTTCTTTCAGTTCACATGATTTTTTATGCCTAATATGGAGTTGACTATTTCATGCACCCACACATGCATAATTAACTCAATTTGATCTAAAATTAACTATTCAATCAATCTCATGCATCCTCACACCTCCAATTCCTCTTTAGTGATAAGTTATTTTTCATTTATCACTCCATAGTTAGCTAAGTTCATTGGGTAATCAATCTTGTTAACTCCCCAATCAATCCTTGTTAACTCATCAATCAAATGAGTTAACATCTCAATCAATCCCATTCCTCAAACCTATAAATACACGCCTCCCTCAAGCACAAAGGGAGGCAAATTCATTGTGCACACAGCTCTTGCCAGTTTTTTCTCTCCAACTTAGCATTCAAATGCTCTTACAGGACAAAGGTTCCTTTTTCTTTATTTATTGTTCAACCAACCATCATTACACTGCTTCATTCAATGCCATTGTGCTCAACCAAAGCTCTCATTGAGCTCTTTCAAGCTTCAACAAGCTTCTTTTTGCTTCTTTGTGTCATTTTGTCATCAAGAGGATCTCCTACTACTTCAAAAGGACTTGAGGTTGCTAATATCAAGGATTTATGAGGGTAGTGGAGTCACGTAAATCTTCATTTCTTTCAGGTTCCTTCATTTCTTTATTCAATTCATAGTAATTAGATAACCAAATTTGCTCTTGGGAATAGTAAATCTTTGCTTTTTCCTTGATAGTTAGATCTTGCATGTTAGAATAATTATTTTCATATTCTTAGATCTAGATTATTTGAAGAAACATTTTCCCTTCTTAGATTAGATTACTTCAAAACAATCTAAAACCCAAAAACATAGATTAAACTTGCATTAGGAAGAATCATATTAGGTTACATTCATATTTCCCTTTTATAGATTAAAGAGTACTTTTCATTTCCAAAATACTAAAAAAGCACAAAAACACGTTTGCATATCATTTAGCTTTGCATGCATAGAGAAACCCTAGATATAGACAAACTTGCAAACCCTCGATATCGTCACGAGGTAAACCACAATTAAATGATTCAATCAAACCCTTGATCACATGACAAGGTAAATACAAGTCAAAACATAACCAAACCCTAGGTCAACTAAACCCTAGGTCAAAACCCTAAGTCTAGTTAAGGTTGGTCATTACATTTACCTCCATCTTGGCTCATGAATGTGCATGGGAGTGAGAGGAGACTGGGTGAGGGCTATCCTCAACAAGATTGAGGAAATCAATCCATGACAACAGTAGGAGACATTTAGTTTACCACAACAAGATCCCTTTGTCCTCTTACTAATAGAAGAACAAAGAAAACTCTAAATACAATGAGAACTCATTCAATGAATTGAAAGACAAGAGGACATAAATGAAAGAAACCACTTACCCACACAAAGGTGGAATAGAAGAAACCCCAATAGGAGGAGAGAAACTAGTGACTCTTTGAGTCATAGGGTTATCTCAACAACAACTATAATCAAATGAAACATTCTAGCACACAACAACAAAGGCCAGAAAACTTGCCAACCCCTCTCTATGAAGTCCAACTCTCCAACGAGCCAGACCCCTGCCATGTCTTACCTCCTCTCGACTGGCTACTTCCACGAGAGTGAGAGTGACATGGAAGATCACCTCGTGGAAAGGAGGGAAGGGTCCGTGTGTGTGCCAAAATCTGACTTGATAGCCCCAGGCAACTGAAGTTACGATTTTGAGCATACAAACACCAAGGCAATCATTTAAATTCTAGTAAATTTCAAAATTCTCTAGACCAAATTGGATGCATCTCAAAGCGTAGGGAGTGAAGTAGGAAAGAAGGTTGTAGATGGACCAGAAAAGTCTAACATGGTGGATGAGGAGGATAATGAAATATATTCATAACTATCTTTGATTTTCATAGTTTCTTAAACCATAACTCTTTATTATTCCAGATTTGATCTCATTTAATTTATCATGGACTTTATTCTATTATATATTTTTTGTTGCATAAACAGTTATATGGGAAAGTTAGTTCTTCTAAATTTTACTATATAATGAATGAGTAAAAGAGAAGAAGGCATCTTTTTGGCAAAATTTTCTTTTCAGATCAGAAAACTATTGGAAATAGTCCAGACAACTGAGACGGGGGGTGAATTAGTTGTCCCTAAACTTTAACCTTTTCTAAACCTTTTAAATCTTCTTTATAATTAGATTAATGATGAAAACATTTAAGCATAAGTCAACATATGAGCAGAAACAACATGAACACACAACACCAGAATTTTGACATGGAAAACCCAGTTAAGGGAAAAACCATGGTGGGGGTTAATCCAAAAAAATGCGTACCCTGTTAAAAGTACTTAAGAAAATAGAAGGCACATGTGCCTTTAGGCACACTGCCCAGAGCTCACTGCTCAAGAAGAGACTCACTGCCTATAAGAAATTATGATTTATATAGAAATAATGAACTGAGAAATAGCATCTACATTCATGCCTGAATCAGTCCCTTTAAAGGCTCAAAAATTCTCCTTCACTCTATACTTCCTTCGCTCCTCTTCTTCTCTGCTCTACTTTTTGATCCTTTCTTCAAATTTAACTCTTTTTTCAAGGATGCTTTTCAAAAACTCTTCAACAAGTATTTATATGCTTCATCCACCTTGGAATGATCAACAAGATCGGCTAAACTTGATGCGGATCATTACACTATCAGCTAAACACAATTGAGACTTGAATCTTCCTCTACAACCATGCCATGCTTCATAAAATGTTCTTAGATCATCCGCAATATGCCAGGAACATCTGGTCGGCCAAGACTAGGAAGAACATCAACCTCAAAGAAGAAATCTTCAATCAACAATCTTAAACTTTACTAGGACCTCCAACATAGTAGCCACATGATCTAGAGACCTCCACAAGCACATTGAAATCACCAATAACATTCACTCTAACCAAATTACTAGAGTCATTTGTATCTTCCTTTGGAACCTCAAGAACACTATTTACTATGACTGTCAAACTAGAAAGATAGCTTACGGACCTCCAGACCATGAAGCACTAGAGTTGATGATACATACTGATTTCCCAAACATGCCTTTAGATCCACAGACCATAATATTTCACTGCGGAGAAATCCAGACCAACTTACTATCACACTATCTCTTCTGTATAATAAAAAATTTGGTTCTGCTCAGATGGCCATAACTTCTTCAAATCTTCATGCGGACTTCTCAAATCTTAACTAGAGCAACCTCTGACAATCCTCTATATAGCTATATGGTCCACATGCATTGATTGTCATTAATTTTCTCAATATCCTCAAGGTCTGGTCTTTTATACATACAACAAAATAGGATACAATTGACACCAATGGCAACAAGGATATGTTGACATCAATGACAACACCACTTAGGCAAATATTTGCAACAAAAATATTTTATTTTGGGGAAGTAAAGGGGATATTTGATATGGTGTATGTGGTTACTTGATTTCATAAAAACCAAAGAAAGATTGGCAGTGAGTTTATTGTTTCTTTGAGTATTTATCATTTATTCTTCGTATGTTGAATATATGATATATTGAATTCATATATCTACATTCTACTATATGAAGTATTGATAACCTACTTCTTTATAAAATTATTATCATTGGAGTGTTTTCTCTCTTATGTTAGAATTTGATGCAAAGGTGGTGGTACATTTATCAAAGATTTTTTTTGTTTTCTTTCATTCATATGTTTGAGGGAAAATCAAACAAATCATTGTTGCGAATAGAATCCATGCCTGCAATGCAAATGTGTGTTGTGGTTAGTTAAGGTTCATATTTATATAGTATTCCTTTCCCACTTTTAGGTTAAAAGAGCATCAGTAAACTTTAAATTTAATCATATGAAGGGAGATGCACCTTCTAAAACATTCAGAGGGCAGTTTATAAAATTATCCAGTTGTTTGGTGAAGTTTGTTATTGCTAAACTTGGATGCATCATTACTAAATGAGCAGTAACAAAATTTGTTTACCAACATATTTTTGGTGACTTCATCGGGGACCAAAATAGTTAGATTGTTGTTGTTAAAATCTATTGGTTCCCTTCATTTTATATAAAAGACATATTGTTTGAATCCAAAATTATACGTTTCAGTTATAACTATGGGAGTGGATTCAAATTATATATAAAGGAGGCTTATAAAACTTTTGAGTCCCAATGTAGGAGAAATATATCCTTCCTCCTTTTCTAAAAACTCTAGTCAATACATAAAAGGTTAACATATATGGTGCTCCAGAGTGGGTTTGGACCTATACTCCAACCCAACGTGAATTGGCTCGACATTGAGCAAGAAGACATAATTGTTAGATTTAGGGCAGACAACTGAGAGGGTGGGGGGTGAATCAGTTGTCCAAAACTTTCTTCCAATTAAACACTTAAATCCACTTTGTAATTCAGCAGCATAATGATAAATTAATCATGATAACATAATGCATTAAATCAAGAGTAGAAACACATTAACACACAGGACACCAAGATTTTGATGTGGAAAACTTGGTTAAGGGAAAAACCACAGGGTGATTAACCCAATATTGTATTCTTTGTTAGAAGAATAGAAAGAACAAAATGGCACATGCCAATTAGGGCTCATTACCCGAGCACACTACTCACAAGAGGCTCACTGCCTACAAGAGACACACTATCTACAAATAACAAGTATCACATACATGAACTGGAGAATAGCATCTTCACCATGCTTGAATAAGTTCCATTTAAGTCTAATACTTCTGCTCTGCCTTTCACTCTCCTCCTCGCTACCACACTCACATCTCCACAAGACATGCTTTGAAATGACTTTACAATCCCTTATTTATATAATACATTGACTTAGGAATAATCATCTAAGTCAGCAAACATCTACAAGAACATCCGCAGGATGTGTAACTCATCCGGTCGGCCAGTCTCTGGAAGAACACCATCAACCAGAAGTTATTCTTCAATTTCAAGCTCAAACTCCAATGCGGACCATCAACACAAATAGGACATGATCCAAAGACCTCCACAAGCTTGCCTGAATCACCAAGAACATCCACACTACATCTACTTGCTGAAATCTTTCTCTCCTTCATTTGGAACCTCAAGAACATAGTCTGTCATCACTGTCACAAAGGAATAGATTCTTGTAGACCTCCAGACCATGAACCAATCGAGTTGATACTTCACAAGGACTTCCTAAATACTCCACCAAATCCACAGAATATGATAATGCATTTCTAGATCTCACCGGACCTGTCTGTGTCACTCTGTCACCTCTGAACACCTTCCGGAACCGGTTTTACTTGAGTGGCCACAACTTCTTTAGATCTTCATGCAGACCTCTAAAATCTTTATTGGATCACCTTAAGACACATATCTACAAACCCTTTAAATCACATCCTCTGATCCTCATTGTATCTTGGACTTTTACCTTACTGTCTTCACTATTCTTCACTGTTCCTGATAAGACCAATTTTCTAAATATCCTCAGCAAATAGTTCATCCAATCCTTATCATTAATGCAATAGGAGTATGTTGACATCAATGAAAACACTGGTTAGGCCCATACTTGCAACAATAATCACTAATTTAAGAAATTTTTCTTGGCAAAAAAGGAAGATGAATGAATAATTTTATCAAGTGAATGAAATCCTTGAGATCAAAGAAGAACTTGGCAATATAGAAAGGGAAAATGCTAGACAATTTGGTGCAGATTAAGAAATTTACCTTATAGAAGACATTGTTGTGGTACCCAGGAGGGAAAGGCCCTTTCAAATTCATCAAGTTCCTAATAATAGAAGGAATAATCAGCTTAACAACCAACAGAATAATCAACAAAACAATTACTAGAACAATCAATGGCATGGTCAACAAGTGAATCTTCAATTCAATCATGCAAATTGAAGAAGGTGACAACTCTATTGATATGTATTATATTATTTTATTATTAAAAGTTGGATTCTAAAAGATATACAAGAGGAGACAGGAATAAAGGTATCCCTGACCCAAATTTTGATTTATTGGAATCTACCAATTTCATCACATTTCCTTTAAATTGTAAAGTCAAGTCTTCCAATAGAGCTTCTTCCCCTATTCATCCTGTTTCATCCTCAGTGTGTCAGGCACTAGTTTTTCATGGTACCACCTTGCCTATGGTAGTCAACTTCCAACCTCATATGGCCCACTAGCAACAACAACAACAACCCATCCCATGGGGCACTGCCATTGGATCATTGTCACTTGGTAATGGACTACATGATTTCCCTAGAGGTTCCAATAAGTTGTTGCCAAAGTTTAGAGGAGATGGTATAGTCGCGCTTGATGAATATATCAATTCCTTCTTAATTGCATGCTCTATCTTGGGCATCCAACATGAGGATGTTTCAGTTGGAATTTTTGTGGAGACCTTCTCTGAAGCTACTACTGAGTGGTTTTACCACCTGGCCCCTAGATCTATTTATGGATGGACCACCATGAGAACCAAATTTGAAAATAGATTCAAATCTATGGAGAGTGAACATACATTGCTAGCTCAATTTACTTCCCTAAAGAAGGAGATACATGAGCCCATGAGGGATTTTGTAGCTAAGTTTAATCAAATCATAAATAGAATAACCCTTGGCATGAGGCTCAGTGATGAGATTTAGAAGTGTTTCTTTATAAACTCTGTACCTCTAGGTGTTAGCTATACTCTCAAGAGGGAAGGAGCAACAAATCTCCAAGGAGCTCAAGAGATAGCCATATCCATTGAGGATGATATTTAACAACAGGAAACTGGAGAAGAGAAGTGCAAACAAATAAAGGATAGACAAGTACCTCTATTGACCCTATAATACAACATTTGGCCAATGGTATGCTTTCTCTTAAGAGACAAATACCTAAGGGACAACAATAGCCCTACTACCATGATACACCTAGAAGAGAATATGGGATACCAAATTTTAATAAAGCTCTAACGTTGCCTAGCCCAATACAAAGATTGGCAATTGAAGGTCCTTCAACTAGTGGGAAGACCAATCACACGGTATGTAACTTCCATTTCACCATTGATCATGATGGTAATTCCTACCCTAAAATGACCAGATTCATGCAAATAATTTTCATGAACGAGCATGTTAATGAGCCCACAGTGGAAGAGGATGACATAGAGCAACATGGAGATGCCACAATAAATTTTTTGGAATATGAATTTGATGGAAGTGAGGATTTGTATGTTGAATGGGAGAACCTAAATTGTATTGTCTTCACTAGGGGGAAACCAAATCACAAGAGAGAAGATGAAACAAAAATCAACCTGGCAATGATACTTTTACTCCCAGGATATTATCAAGAAATAGTGTTGTAGGACCCAAGAAGATAGATGGGAGCATTCCTAAAACTGAATCTCCTAAGGTACCTTTTACTACATCCTTTGAAGAATCTATTCCACATTCTTTTGATATTATAGAATCTTGTAAAAATACCAAGATCTAGATTTCCCAGGTAGAGTATCTTAGACTAAACCATGTCAAATTAGATAGACTTGTAAGATATGTAAAACAAGATCCCTCTTCATCTTCTACCCATGTAAATATCTAGTTTTCAAAGAATGTAGCAAAATAAAAAGCTACTCCTAATGAAAAAGCCTCTAATTCTAAAAATCCTCAGCCAAGGATTCCTTTTGACAAACCTAATCCTTTCTATGTATATTTGTTTATACCTGGATACAAATTGAGTAATTATGTAATTGACTTAGGGGCCTCTTACAATGTTATGCCCACCCAAGTGGCCAAAGCATTAGGTCTATCTCTTACTTCATCCCATGTAAAGTAATATTCAATGGACTAAATATTCAATGGACTAAATATTCAATGGACTAAACCCAAGTCCCCATCATTGGTCAAATTAAAGACACTTAGGTAGTCTTAGAAACCTACCCTAAGAAGAGGATTAAGCTAACTATTTTGGTGGATGACATCCTTTCCAGTTATGGCATGCTACTAAGCAGGAGTTTTTGTAGAGATCTTGGAGGAGAGATCTAGATGGACTGGTGTCATGCATTGATACCTGTAGAAGGAAAGAAAGTTCAGTTAGAGCCTAAGAACAAGGTTAAATTCATAGTTTTGAAATCAGTGGATCCTAGGTTAGAAATATTGTATGTGGAAACTGAGTCGGGAACATATATGTTCTCATCTACTTCAGAGGGGGAAGATCCTAAGCTGATTGGGCCCAACTTGTCGAATGAGTTATGGCTATTAGAGTTAATTGGAATCTTTTCTTCATCAGGTTTAAGAGAAGTCATTGTTTTAATATCTCCAGATTACTATAAATTTCCATTTTCTTTCAAGTTAGAATTTGAAAATACTAATAACACTGTTGAATATGAAGCTTTGCTTCTTGAACTAGAGATGGCCAAGGAGAAAGGAATCAAATAGTTAAGGGCTCTTGGAGATGTTGAACTAATTGTTAAATAGGTACAAAATGTTTCCTCTATAAAGAATGGCATGTTGAGTCATTATCAGAATAGAGTATGGGACAACTTAGAATGTTTTGATGCCTTTTCTATCGATTTTGTTCCTAGGGAACAAAACACTAGGGTAGATTCTCTGGCTATTTCAACATCCTTACTCATCCCTCACCCTGACTTTAAATACAATTCCTACATAGTGGAGGTTCTCTATAGGCCAAGTGTGCTAGATAATATAAACCATTGATAGGTGTTAGACAATAACAAACATATCATCTCTTTCTTGGAGAAGGCTAATGCTTTTGTGAACCTATTCTTTGAGGGGAGTAGTTCAAAAAGTAGTGAGGTTACAAAAGGTGTTTCTAGTCAAATTGATGGGGCAAGTGAAGATGTAATTCAGCTAAAAGAGAATATGCTTCACAAAGGGCTAGTAAGCCTTGAAGATCTCCTTGATAAACATGATAGGTATGTTAAACAGAAGTTCCAGTTTGCTATTAATTCTTCAACTGAATATTACTATATAAATATTGGCACTGATGCAGAACCCAAGTTATAATGCATTGGCAAATGTTGTACAACCCAAGAGAGAGAATGATTGATCTCTTTGTTGATCAACTATAGAGATTTGTTTGCCTAGTGCTACACAAACCTTTAAAAGTTCATGAATGGGAGGTTACAACATCATATTCCATTAAAACTAGGTACTAATCCTTTTAGGAAAAAGTACAGATCTTATAATCCTCAAGTTGTAGATGCAATTTTTAATGAGATTGATAAGATGCTAAAAGAAAAGATTATATATTCTATACATCACTCCACTTGGGTGGCCAATATTGTCCCTATTAGAAAGAAAAGTGGAGAGATAAGGATCTGTGTGGACTTTAGAAACTTAAATCAGGCTTCATTAAAAGATAACTACCCCTACCTGTAATGGACCATAATTTACAAATTGTTTTAGGTTCAAAAATGATGTCTATGCTGGATGGTTTCTCTAGATACAATCACATTGGTGTGGCTCTTGAAGACCAGCATAAGACAACTTTTACTACTCCTAGAGGGAACTTTTCTTATAATAGAATGCCTTTTGGGCTCATAAATGCTAGTGCAATTTTTCAAAGAGCCATGGACTTGTCTTTTGAGCAACTGAAGGATAAGATAATTGTGATCTATCTCAATGACCTAGCCACCTTTTCTAAGAGGAGGGCTGATTGCATTGACCACCTGGAGGTTGTATTACAGAGGTGTAGAGACAAAGGTATATCCTTAAATCCTAAGAAGTCTATCTTTGTGGCTACTGAGGGAAAACTTTTAGGACACATCATCTCTAAGGAGGGCATCAAGATAGACTCTAAGAGAGTTAAAGTGATTCAGCAGGTAAGTCTTCCTACCAGTAAAAGTCATACAAGGTCTTTCTTTAGACAGGTTAATTTCTTAAGCAGGTTTGTGCCTGATTTTGTAGAACTGACTAGACATATAGCATAAATGAAGGACAAGCATGTGGTCAAATGAAATAATGAGGGAAAGGAAGTGTTCAAGGCCATTAAAGAAGCAATTTCCAATGCCCCAACCATAATACACCCTGACTTTGATAAAGATTTCATCATTTATTGCTATGTACCATAGCATACCTTGTTTGCCATACTGCTTTAGAAGAATGAACAAGGTATAGAGTCCCCTATAGCCTTCATGAGTACACCTTTGAAGAAAGTTGAATTACTCATCCATGGAGAAGCATGCCTTTGCAGTAGTAAAAGAAGTAAAAGTGATTTAGGTTCTACATTATTCATTCTCATGATTTTATTTATATTCCTGATCCTAGAGTTAAATCTATTTTAACACAACAAGAGATAAGTATTAATAAAAGAGGGGCTTGGGTAACAAAAGTACAAGAATATGATGTTACTATTAAATAAACAAAACTAGTCAGGGGAAGAGGCCTTTACAAAATAATGGCAGAAATCCTACCTAAAGAAAATGAGGATATCCCTCACTTTGTTTGTAGATACTACTAATGAATGGTTTTCTAAAATTACCTTCTTCTTGACTTATGGAGAATGCCCACCTTACCTTTCAACCAAAGAAAAAAGGAAACTAAAACTCAAATTTACAAAGTATGTCATATGGGAAAACTCTCTGTACAAAAAGGGGATTGATGGTCCATTTTTGAGATGTGTAGGAAAGGAACAACAGAGAAAACTCTTCTTTCATAATGAATCTTGTGGAGGGCATCTGTCAATGTCAGTGACAGCTTTTAAGATTTTGAGATAGTGTTTCTATTGGTTGGGCATGTTCAAGGATGCTTATAACTAGGTGTCTAAGTATGAAAAATGTATGAGGTTTGCAGTAGACCCTAGTTAGCTTCCCTTCCTCTTAGACCAATGGTCATTGAAGAACCCTTTTAGCATTGGGGTTTAGACTTCATAGGGCCTATCAATCTGAGTTTCAGTGCATGGCACAATCATATATTAACAGCCACTGACTATTTCACCAAGTTGGTGGAAGCTGCTCCTGTCAAACATACTACCTCTGAGGTGGTGTGTAAGTTCTTGAAAGAAAACATCTTAGTCAGGTTTGAGCTTCTTAAGAAAATTGTAATAGATAATGCTTCAAGCTCCTCCTTTTCAAAAATGTCTCTTTTTTTCTATGATTATGAGATTAATATTGCACATTCTTCTGATTACTATCCTTAGGGAAATGGGAAGGCAGGATCCAACAATAAAATTTTAATCACTATTGTTCATAAGTTGGTAGAAGACAATTAGAGGAATTGGTACAAGAAATTTTATGATGCACTATGGGTAGATAGGGCTACCTCAAAAAGGGCAACTGGTATTTCCCCATTTGAACTTGTGTATGGTGTTGGTAGTTCTCTACCTATTCCATTAGAGCTCTTAGCTTTAAATCTGCAAAAGGCTATCTAAGATGAGCATTTTAGGGATGCCGTGGAAAAGAGGATTATGTATCTCTCAAAGATTAAAGAACAAATGGAAGAAGTGGTGGACCATATTATAGAGCATCAGAAGAAGGTAAAAGAGATTTTTGACAAGAAAGACAGGTAAAGAAATTTTGCTATTGGAGATTTGGTATTGTTGTGGGATAAAAGGAGGGAGCCTAAAGGGGCTCATGGTAAATTTGATTCACTTTGAAAGGGTCCTTTCAGGATTAGGGTAGTTGTAGGTGACAATTCCTACTTCTTGGCATATCTAGATGGTGTTGAATTACCTCTTGCCTGTAATGGGAAAGATTTGAAATATTATAAATGGCGATTTTGTCTTTTCATGTGTTATGGAGAAAAAAGGGGACAAATGTCTTTTTACCTCCTTGTTTAGCTCTAAGGTCCTTGTGAATACATTATACATTCTAAATATTCACCCCGATGCAAAATTGCCTGAAACCAATATAAATTGGTTTTTAATAGGGAAAAGAGAGATGGATTAAAAGTATGTGAGTACACTAGATCAAACCTTCCTTTCACTACAACATTCAAGGACAAAATCGAGCCAACTCACTACAAGATGGAAGAGTACTCAACTACTGATTTTGTACTCTTATTTGTAGAGGAAAGATGTGATTAAACCAAGGATTTTATCAAGCCCTAGGCCAATCAATGCACTAAACCCTAGAATCGTGATAATCAGCTTATAACAAAGAAACAATAACAAGTCAGGATGTGAAAGTACCAAGGTGATCAGTGAGATGTCCAAATCTGTCTCTCAGAAGCTAAAATGTTAGAAGACTTCGGGGATAGTACTTGAGTCAAAAAATTCTTGATATCTAAAAGATTTGTTACATCATAAAATGTCCCCCTAAGACTTTTACCTCCTAAGTTTAGCTCCCGACTCCCTTGTTTTTCATGATGCATGTTAGAAATTAATCCCAAGACAAAATGTTGTGAAACCCATGTCAAATGGGACATAGGGGACATTATAGAGCTTACATCATAACCCAAAATACATCCCAGGGTTTGGGCAGTCGTGCCCTTGCCCTACCCTATTATGGTGGGGTCCCAAATTTGAATGTCAGTTGGAGACTGTTAAAAGGTGTCCATTGCCGACATCTTAAGTTTGAATTATGAAATTCATAGCGGGAATGCATATAAAAGCATGTTTAGGACTTCATTTGCAAACTAGAAGATGATTATGATATTTTGTCAAACTTATGATTTTAGAGCATTCAAGACATTCATTGTGGCAGATTAGATTTGTGTTGTTATTATTTTTGTTATTGCAAATTTGGCTTCATCTTCTCATGTTGTGAAAGATCTTCATCTACATGTAAGCTACACCTCTAAGGTGATATCTATTTTTTCTCCAATCAATCATTTATCAATTTGTTGTTTGCCTCTATCCTACAAGGACATGCACTCTATCTAACAACGGTGTTGGAAGGCTTGTATGCCATTCCGGGGCTTGATTGAGGCAAGCTCCTAAACACCACAACTCCCTACCCCTCTCTTGTGATTGTAGGTGACAGGTGTTGAATTCTATAGAGTGGAGTTGCAAAGACTGTTGTAGAACATAAGAATCCTAGATTTGACGGAAAAGAGTAGAAAAGAGCACTATCAAGGCTTGGGTGCTAGTCCCTTTGCCCCTTGGGTTTGCAGAGCCAAAAATATCTAGAACATGGATAATCAGTAGTAGAAAAGGTTTGGAAACCCTCAATAAAAATCCTACCTTATGCTTGGGTACAAGTCCCTTTTCCCCCAACTATTCAGGATTCCAAACTTCAAAATCTAGTATGTATCTAATCTTCATTTAGTATCTCTATATGCAAACATTTGTTAGAATCCATCAATTTGTTCACAATTTTGTATAATTAGGATTTTGAGAATAATTGGGCTTAAATTAACACATTAATCATCAATTTCCAAATTTCCCTATCATTACAAGTGACAACCAATCTGTAGGTGAATCTGTTGGATATATAAGTGTTAGAGACACTGCTAGTTTTCTATCCATGTAAGGTGTGTTGTCATTGATGGAAACAATGTTCAAAGGTTAGTGGTATGCTCAAAGTTCAAATGTTGTTTTTCTCTAGAAGAAGAAGACTTAGTGATGAATTGACTAAGTATCAGATTGTCTCTTTGGCACACAATGTTATAGTGTTTTAATCCACATTATCTACATATTGAAGATCTTATTGTGCAGTTCTAGTATGTTGTTAAGGACTATAAGGAGCATCTAAATCCAGAACTTCAGCTTCTCATGTGCTTCAGAAAGTTGTTTTCTAGTTGAGGAAGTCTAGTTCGACAAGGTGAAGCCTAAACCAGTGCAAAGTACTTGTTTGTTTTGGTCTGCATTTCTCCACAGTGAAATATTTTTCTTTACATACTTAAGGATATGTTTATAGATGTTTGAAGAGTGATTGTTCCAAGTTTGAGGTTGTTTGGTATTCCAGAATGTGAGTCATGATCTGATAGTTAGTGTATGCTTGTGTTTCTCCTGTGATGGAACTGGCCTGAAGATGTTTTCTTTCTGCGGAGCTCTCCAAAGGATCCAACATAATCTTGAGAGGTTCTATAGGTCTTTCCAACCTAGGAAAACATGTTTCATGTGTTTGTTCTCTCCGCATTGATATTATGGCCGACCTAGTGCTATGCTAACACGCTACACTCAAGTGGGCCGATCTATCTATTGTTGTAAGTAAAGTGGTTCTAAAGGAAAGGTAAAGGTAATGTTTTGAGCAAAGTGAGATCTATTTTAGGTCCACCCTGACCTATTTTCTAGTTTGAATTTTGGCAGGGAGATTGTGGTTAAGTTTGAGGCATTTTTTTGAGATGACCTAGTTGGTGTTGAAGATGAAGTAGATATATAAGTGGATATTTAGTTTTGATGTCAAAGATGCAATAGTATGGACAATGCAACATGATGTGTAAGGTGATGCAATTATCTAATAATTGTATTTTGAATGTGCAAATTGAGTAAGGATAGAGCAGATTGTGCAATTGTAGAGCAGAGCAGAACTATGTTCAGAACAGTAATAGAGAAATTTGTTTGTGCTTCATTGGAATTCTAATTCATGCATGTGTAGATGCAATTATGATAGTTCATCTTTAGTAGTGATCCATTTTCTTTTCTCTCTTTTTTTCTCAGTGGGAAGTGAGTCCACTTGGACAGTGAGTCCTTAGGTAGTGAGCCCTGTTACAGTGAGCATTCTTTCTTCTGGGTAGTGAGTCCCATGTCAATGAGTCTTTTGTAATCTGGTAATGATATTATAATATATTGTGAGCGAACACTCACCATGGTTTTTCTCTTTTTGGGTTTTCCATGTTAAAATCCTAGTGTTCATGTGTTATGGTTTATGGCTTTATATTTTCATGCATAACTTGCTTCACTACAGCTGAATATGCTAAATGGTTTAAGATGCTTTATATCTAAATGGTTTTATAGCATACTGATTCACCCCCCCTTAGTATTCCAAGTGTTCAACAATTGGTATTATAGCTGAGTTCCTTGGAAGAAGCCTAATTGCTTGGGGAAGATCTTGGAGTTTGAACACATGGCATCTCAAAAGTTTCCTATTCCTCTAGATGAGATTCCTATTGTTGAATTTTTAGAAGATGAATGTATTTCAATGAATAGTGAAGAACTAAAGATTGCTCTTGAAGACCTAGAGAGGACTGAGGAAGAAATCATAGATTTGAAGGAGAATGTCAAAGAAACAAATGAATGTATCAAAAATTTGAGAGAGCAAGTCAAGAAGCTTAAATGAAGGCCTAAGGAGGACAATGAAAAATTGAGGTTAGCAAGTTAATCTATGATTGATCTAAAAGTAAAAGTTGAAGAAAAAGCAAGAATTGAGGAATATTTGAAAAATAAAACTAAATACTATACAAAGATTGAACAAGAAGTTGTGAAACTAAAATTAGATTTGGAAAAGGCAAAGAGTTATGTAGAAAAAATCAAGATAAGTTCTGCAAAGCTTGATGAGATGATTGTAAATCAGAAAGATCCCAATGATAAAGAAGGCTTAGGATTTGAAAAGGGTGAAAGTTCAAAACAAAATCAAGCTTCAAATGCTGAAGACAAGATGGTATTTCTCTTCTCTTTCTCTCATTCTCCTGATGATGGATCGCTGAGTGTGATCCAAAATGTTGAGGAAAAATAATTAACATAGTCAAATCTAGAAGGATTCATATTTAGCATCATGGACTATGGAAAACTAATGACTTCCAAGATGAACAATGGCAAGCAAAAATGGAATCAGAAGAAAAGAGTCAGAAGACCATTGGTCAGACAACCTAATGCTCAAAGGTACCCATCTTTCAATGGCTATTGTTTCTATTGCAATAATTTTGACATAAGGCTACACAATGTAGGAGTAGAATGAATCAAAATATTCCATTTTTTTGGTCAATGTTTCTTATGCAAGAATGTTGGTCATAGAGCTAATGAGTGTAGAAGTCAAAGGATGAATGGTTATGACAATAGGAGAATGATTCACTCTTTTAATGGCTACCGCTTTACATGCAATAGATTTGGACATAAAGCTAACCAATGTAGATCCAGAATGAATGAAAGATATAATGGTCTAAGGAATGTTATGTGTTATAATTGCAATAAGTTTGGATACTTTGGAAAGTTCTATAGAAGCAAAAGTATGAAGACGAATGTACCAATAGAGAAGAACTTTCTAGTACAAAAAGTTGATCAGGCAGAAACCAAGAAGGAGATGAACAAGATCTGGGTGAAGAAAGATGTAATTGATGACAAGGATGTGTCTGTGCCACCGTCTGGTGCAGATGTTTCCTCTAGAAACTAAACTAAGAGCTTTAGCTTAGGGGGAGCATATGAAAACCATTCCTCCCTCTGCCAAATGAGTAGTGTTGAAGCCAGCACATGGATATGAGTTGAAAATAGATATGCTTGATTGTTTGAAGAAGATTCTCACAGAAAACATTTAGGAGTGGAGATTTGCGAAGCAATTTACATCGACTATGAGACACAGTGAAGGTTTTAACAACTTTTTAAACAAAGCATTAATGGTGAATTAGGTTTGATTGAAAAGGTTTTTATAAATGATGATGTTTGAAGGAAATTCACATTGCATTCAAACTTTCAAGTGAAATCAGAAATCTTGAGTAGCAGAGCAAAGGAGAACTCATTGCATACAACATTTTCAATGAACAAACCCTAGCCAAAAGTGATTACTAAGGTATTTATAGTCATCCCTTCTAAATTCAAGAATCTAAGTAGAAAAATGTTTAATCCTTAAGTAATAGATGTACTAGATTGACCTAGACCTAAGTCCAAAAAGTATCCATTGAAATCCATGAAGACGGATCCGGATGGCACATTTTCTGACACGTCCTATAGTGTGATTTATATTGAAGATATTAGGGCTTATATACATGTGAATATGGAAGAATATAATCATTTTAAACTAGGGTAAGTATGGTTTAATGAGTTATATAGTGATGATTATAACCTGAAACTAGAATTTAGCACCCTAGTGAAGAAGAATTTGCATGTATGGAATAGTTTTCCTGTCTTGTGTTATGAAGATGCCTGGATTATATATGTATTAAGAAGAATCCATGATAAACTCACGTGGCTAGATGTTCCCTGTATTATCAGCAAGGAAGCCATTAAGGCTATGATAGGGCTACCATCCTCTGGAACTGTGCCTGCCTTGAAAGCAATAAAAAATGATATGGTAATGAAGTTAACAGGGGTAAATTTTGAATAAAGGGCCCTAACTGTCAATGATATTGAAGATCCGACGGTGAAGTATGCCTCAATGGTGATTGGCTACAAGATTTACTTCACTAATAGATAAAATTATGTGTCTGTAACAAGCATATATACTACGTATCAGATGATTAAAGAAAATGTTGATTATGATTTATGTGAACTCCTCTGGTAGCAATTGCTAGACAATTTGAAGAAGACAAAGGAATCAAAGTACCCCTTTAAGTTTGGTACTCTAATAATCTTCTTACTATTTTACTTTCTAAGAGAGCTACCTGGAGTGTAAAATGTTGTATGGCTTAGAGGTATTCCAGTGGCTACTCAAATAAGAGATCACTTGCAAAGAATTGGCAACTCTGATGCATAAAATGCATCTTTATGGAGTTGCTTTAAATTGTTTCAGCAAAAGATGCAAGCCAGGGAAAGAATCCCTAGAAAAAATGTTGAAAAATATAAAGATGACATCACTTTCATGGTGACAAAGGATGAATGTCTGATGGAAGCAGTTGAGCCTAGAACAGTGTGGATCCCAGAGAAGGGATATGAAGTCTCAGAAGATACTCTGGTTGGTTTGGCTGAACTGATGCTCAGCAAACCCCATGACACTATAGAAGAGAGGTTTGGTACCTTCACAGAAAAATTAATGAAAATCCAAATTGAGCAAACAAAGAAGCAATATCAAAAGAAAATACAGAAGATAATTGAAGAATCTACTAAGAAGGCTGGGTTAACTAAAGAACAATTACAATAGGCAAAAGGTAAGAGAAAAACTACTGAACAAAAGAAGAAAACTGAAGAAAAGGTGCCTACACCCAACATTAGAAAGTCACCTAGGGCCTAATTCTCTTCTACTAGTGCAACCAAGGCCTCTGGAGCCCTTGCCACTATTGTTATAGAGAAAGATGGTGAAGCATGTGTCTCTAAACTGATAAATAGAAGAAGACCCAAGAGAAAAGGATACAAAGATGTATATGTTAGTCATGTTGTTGATGGAGAAGAAGAGGAAGAAAAAGAAGAAAGAAAAGAGACATGGGCAAAGAAAACAAAAACTGATACCACTGAATATATCTCTGACAAAGAGAAAGAAGGCTTCATCTTTAGGAGAAGAGAAGTTACTTCAATAGAAGAAGAAGAAGAGCCCTCTAGAAAGGGGAAAGGAAAAGGAAAGAAGAAGAAGGTTAAGAATGATAGTTCTTCCATATCTCTTGAAGCCACCATCAATGCCATAGTTGAGCATGGAAATCTGAATCAAGTGGCTAACCTTTATGATGACAACCTAGGTGAAGACAAAGTCATCATTCAAATTTTTGTAACTAGGTATTTAGATATTTTTAATAAATCCTTAATTGAAATTTCTAATGAGTTACCTGATAGCCTAGAAAGTATTTTAATTTCCAAGAAAGAGGAGGCTATGGCTAAAAATGTTGAGATGAAGGAAAGTGTTTTGAAGAAGTTTTGTCCAAGTCTTTTTGGACAAGATAAAGTTGAAGCCACTCAGAGACTCAGTAAAGAATTTAAATCCAAGAAAAGAGTAAACACTTTTATGGTTGGTGACAAGAATGAGATTGAAAAACTGATGAAAGAAACTAAAGAGATCACTCTAAATGTGCTCAATGAGCTTCAAATGTTGATTGTCACAAACACTGATGAAGAGTAGTAGAATCTTGGTGTGGACACCACTAGTGTAGTTCTAGATGAGGGAGGTGAACATAGTGTACCATCTCCACCACCTTCTACAAACTCAGTGGATCAAATTGTGATCTTACCTCCAGAGAACACAGGAAATAATGAAGAAATGAGAGAACCTGCTGAGGAGAAGAATGCAGAAGAAGAGGACAAGTAGAAAGAGGACACTTCAGAAAAAATAGATAACACCACAGTTTTAGAGATAGGGGCAGATCAACAAACACCTACTAGTGAAGATCATCTTGAAGCTCCTAATGTACAAGTATCTAATGAAGAAAGAAAGAGAGACACTACTAGTGAAAGCTTAGTAGCTTCACCATTAGATCCAATTAGAGAATTTTTGATAAAACAGAGAGAATTGCAAACTCTGTCTACCTCTGACTTGTTGTCAATGCCCTCCACTGATGGTTAATTAAACTTGGCAAGTATGTCTCCTCTTCAAAAGTTGAAGTTGGGAAAAATCTTTCAAACTATAGCCCATGAAGAGATGCTTAAATCACATATTGAAGACAATAAGATAATAGAAGAGGCAATGATAGTATTTGAGAAAAATTTGCCAAATGTTGAGAGAGATACTTTCCTAACTCCATTACAAATAAAGAAATTCATGGAGTCCGTGAATAGAAAGCTTGAATCTTTTGAACAAGCGGCAGAGAAGAAAGTTAGAGGGGAAATTGATAGCAGGAGGTTAGTAGAACTATTTGATAAGTACTCTGAAGCACAAATTTTGTTAGATAATAACATTAAGAATGTTGATACTACCATTAATGATGCAAATACATTGTATCAATTTTGATTAAATTAGCACACAACAACAAAAGGCATAAAGGGAAAGATAGAAGACTTTGAAAATGAACTCGTAAAGCTTTGTAGAACTTATGATCCTTGGAAAGATCTAAATGGAAATCTGAGTAATGAAATTGAGAAGGCTCATGTAAGTATAAAGAAATTACAAAACTAGGAGTCCATAAAGGATCAAATGGGTCAACTAAGACAAATTGTAAACTTTAAGATAAGTTCCATGATGGGCTTGATTAGTGAAGCTAATAAGATAAGGAAAATGACTGATGCCCTTGACATAGTAGATAAGGTAGAAGATCTGCTATCTCAAATTAATGGGCATATACTATTTTTGAAGTATACTAAGGAAAAATGAGATTTAGATGTGGTATAGTTAAAGAACATCTTCAAAGACATCCTCCCAAAATCTCAGTGAGTACTGACTTCTTGTGTACATATGCGGAAGGCTAGAAGATAATTTTTGAAATTTTGGTGTGAAAATTAGTTACTTAGGGGAGCAAAATTTTAAATTGTATATACTTATGCTCTCTAGATGACAAGAGATTAGGTACATATCCTTTTCCATTGATGTCAAAGGGGGAGAGAAGTAGATGTGAAAAAGGTAACCTTGATGAAGAGATCTAGTTGTGGAAAATATCTATCTCAGGGGGATATCTCTTAGAGTCTGGTTTTGATGGTTTTCACATCATGTGTTGTCATCAATGCCAAAGGGGGAGTGTTGGACATATAAGTGTTAGAGACCTTGTTGGTTTGCTATCCAAGTAAGGTGTGTTGTCATTAATGGCAATAATGTTCAAAGGTTAATGGTATGCTCAAAGTTCAAAGGTTGTTTTGCTTTGGAAGAAGAAGAATTAGTGAGGAATTGACTAAGCATCAGACAGTCTCTTTGGTGGATAGTGTTTTAGTTTGCATTATCTACAGATTGAAGATCTTGTTGTGTAGTTCTAGTATGTTATCAAGGACTATGAGGAGCGTCTAAATCTAGAAGTTCAGCTTCTCATGTGCTCTAGAAAGTTGGTTTTTAGTTGAAGAAGTCTAGTCTAACAGGGTGAAGCCTAAACCAGTGTAGATTACTTGTTTGTTTTGGTCCACATTTCTCTGTAGTGAAATATTTTTATTTGTGAACTTGAGCATATGTTTGTAGATGTCTGAAGATTGCTTATTCCAAGTTTGAGGTTGTTTGGTGTTCTAGAAGGTGAGTTGTGATTTGAGAGTTAGTGTGTGCTTGTGTTTCTCCTGTGATGGAGCTGACCTGAAGATGTTTGCTTTGTGTAGAGCTCTCCAAAGGATCCAGCATAATCTTGAGAGGTTCTATAGGTCTTGTCAAGCTAGGAGAACATGTTTCATGTGCATGTTCTCTCTGCATTGATATTGTGGCTGATCTAGTGTTGTGCAAACATGCTACACTCAAGTGGGCTGACCTATCTAGTGTTGTAAGTAAAGTGGTTCTAAAGGAAAGGTAAAGGTAATGTGTTGAGTAAAGTGAGATCTATTTTAGGTCCACCCTAACCTATTTTCTAGTTTGAATTTTGGCTGGGAGATTGTGGTTAAGTTCAAGGCATGTTTTTGAGATGACCTAATTGGTGTTGAAGATGAAGTAGATATATAAGTGGAGGTTTGGTTTTGATGTCAAAGATGTGATAGTATGGACAATGCAACATGATGTGTAAGGTGATGCAATTATCTAATAATTGTATTTTGAATGCGCAAATTGAGTAAGGATAGAGCAGATTGTACAATTGTAGAGCAGAGCAGAGCTATGTTTAGAATAGTAATAGAGAATTTTGTTTGTACTTCATTGGAACTGTAATTCATGCATGTGTAGATGCAATTATGACAGTTCATCTTTGGCATTGAGCCATTTTATTTTATCTCTTTCTTTCTCAATGGGCAGTGAGTCTTTGGGTAGTGAGCCCTTTGGGTGGTTAACCCTTTGGGTAGTGAGCCCTGCTATAGTGAGCATTCTTTCTTCTGGGTAGTGAACCCTATGGTAGTGAGCCTTTTGTAATCTGGTATTGATATTATGATATATTGTGAGCTAATACTCACTGTGGTTTTTCCCTTTTTCAGTTTTCCATGTAAAAATCTTGGTGTTCATGTGTTATGTTTTATAGCTTTATGTTTTCAATCATAACTTACTTCATTGCGGTTGAATATGATAAATGGTGTAAGATGATTTATAGCTAAATGGTTTTATTGACTACTATTTCACCCCCCTCTTAGTATTTTGAGTGTTTAATAGAATCCTCTTGTAGAAGTTGTGGTTCAACTCGGTTAAATGTTCTTGAATGTGTGTAGTGAAAGGAGGATCTAGCTAAACTGTCCATCAAACCCTCTTCCCCCTTTTTCTACATAACATTTTGGTGAACCCATGTTTTTATTGAATTTTGTACCTTACTAATTGTTGTATTTCATATTTGCATTCATTCATTTCATTGTCATCATATTGCATTTGAAATTCTCCAAAAAACATTGAAATTTTTGTAAACATCAAGTATCCTAGGCTTGCATTTTGACATAGTTTACATTATTTGTGCTTCATTTCATCTAAATAATTTAAATCTCTTATATTTGCATCAGATCTGATATAAATTACAACAGTACATCATTCTATAATCATTTGTATTGCATTTTTCATACTTCATTTGTTAGAATTTGCTTGAAATTGTGCATTTTTCATATAACCTAGTCTTTACAATAGCTAGGGTTTGTGGTTAAAATTTTGTTTCATATTTTAATACTCTTTTAAACACTATTTCAAATCTGATTTTGGACTATAGTGTTGTTGTATTGTATGTATTTGCATCCTACTTTTACATTTTAGAACATTTACATTGAAAAAATAAAAAAAATTTAAGCATTTTAGGTCATAAATAAGCATAGTTTTGCATCTATTTCCTTGCATAGGTGTTGAAAATATTTTGAAATCAGATCTTGGATTCATTTGAACACATACATACATTTCTCATTTAAAAATTTGGCATTGTTTTGTACTTTTGCTTGAAAACTTGCATACTTTACATTACATGGCTTCTCATCGTAACAATAATGCTAGGGTTCCTCCTAGGCCTTATTTGAAAAGAAAGACTCTTGAACCTGAAATAACATTCACACCTCATGATAGAACAATGGGAGATATTGAAGGACCTCTCTATATTATAGTAAATGTAATGGAGATTCCTATGCATGGAACACTTATAGATCCTAATTGCATGACTAATGTAGCAACGGAAGAGTTCCTTTTCTCACATGAGTTGATACAAGAATCTTATGAAACTATGGATATAATGATTAAGACACATACTGGAGCCTTTATTCCTACATCTTAGAAGATATCCTTATTGGTTACGGTATATGATAAAGTCATGGAACAATTATTTTATGTCATCCCTTCATCTGACCTCTTTTGCATAAAATTAGGACATCCATGGCTCAAGGTTATGAAGGTTGTGTTGATGTATAAAATTGCACAGGTTCTAACACCAACATGGGAAGTTTCAAGAATGTGGAACTTGCTACTTGAAACAACCTCTAGATTTTAAAGAAGCTGGCTCTTCTCTATTTCAATTGGATTTTGAGCAAAGGGTAAGAAATTAATAGGATTATAGATATAATTAAGCAAATCTAACTATGACGATGCGCCTGAATAAAAGTACCCCCTTCAATTTAAGCACAGTGAAACTATTCTCAAGATATAGTTATATTAAAGAGCAGATACTGCATGATTAACATAAACAGATAGAATGAATATAATCAAAGGCTCACAACCAGACACTTTACAATGACACAGATAATATCAACTAAGGCACAGAACAAAGTTCTTCTTATTAATCTTCCAGCAACATAAAAGGCATAGATACATGCACAGATACATTAACTTTCTTATCAAGAATAACAAAATAAAGAAAAAATGCCATAAACTAGTCAAAGCAAAGTCTCTGACTTCTCTTTTAGTTTTCTAACAAAAACTTATCAAAGATCCTTGAATCTATTCTCAAAAGTATATCTATATCTATGTGTCTTGATCTATTACAAATACTACATATTTATAATTATAGATCTGACCCAAAATTGCCTATAACAACTGAATCCTCAATGGCCCAACGAAACTGAAGATAACTAGAAATTCTTGATGGTTACGATCTTTTGAATCTGCAACGGTCGTCCCTCCTTAACGCTCATTGGTTGGGGACAAATATATGTGGCACACCTCCTTCATTGAGACACAAACACATGGTGAAACCCATGTCCTTACAACTGAAACAAAATATGACAGATGGTAGCGTCCACATCAAACCTAGAAACTCCTTTGTCTTTTTAGAAATGAACAAGAAAATGACACTTGTCGCATTCCATAGCTTTTAAAATCTGATACGTGTCTTCTCCCGTAGGGCCTTTAAAACCTATGTCATTATGCTTGGGTGACCTCCTTTAATGACATCTGTCACAACATGCATTACTTGTAAAATGAGACACAATAAATGATGGGACCCACAACCTCGGTGCTCACTACCCTTAAAGGGATAAAACTAGGATAGATGGCAGCCTCCGCGCACACACCAGCTAACACATGGCAACTTCTGCAACACTGCTGAAACAAATAAAACTTTTGAAAGGTCCCCACGAAAGCTAACACTTGGTGCAACCCATAAAAAACTATAGAAGAAAAAAGTTTCTCGCTGAAAGAGTCATAAACAAAGCAACTCCTTCTCTGCAACCACCATGTGGCATCCTCCGCAAGTTTGAAACTTGAAACATTACTGTGGCCCACCATTCCTTTTAGTAGCATCAATGTGATACAGAAAGAAACACACAGCATCATCTACAACAAACTTAAAAGACACATGGCACCCTCCACACAAAACATAGAAGCTTTTGAGACTACCTCCACAAGTAACACATGGCGACACCTGCAACATTTCTCAAACAAAATAAACTATTGAAACTATCTGCTATGTGGCGCGCTTCACATAAAACTTAATATTTGAAACAATATTGTAGCTTTGACTCTGGATTTGACACTTGGCAAATTCTGCATGGAACATTTGAAACTCGCGACTGAAACAAAATGTAGAGTTTTTGACATTTTACAGTTCTTGGTGACCTTCAGGACTTCTAAGCCTGCTCTAAAAGAACACAAAACTGGCAAAAAAAATGTATTGAAAATACAACTTAGAATCATAAAGTTTGCAATGCTGTCTAATAAATAGACCATTTTGAATTGGAGAGCCCCTGTCTACTCTGTAAATCTTGAAAAGCAAAATCAAGATTAATTATATCTTTATGAGAAAAAGTTTACAAAATTTGTACCACAACCTTTAATTGAAATTCTAGTTGGGCCATAGGTATCAACATAGTTTCAACTTCCTTGACTGATGATGAATCACTTAACCCCTAGAAAATTGTCTGATCATTTTGCTTAGTCAAGAGAAGGGTCTTGATGTCATCAATCATCAACATTGTGTTACTATCTGGGAATGGTGAAGGAAGCCCCAGTTGCACCAAATCTTCTCTATGTTTCTTCATATTTTTCACTCCTTTCACTGTATCTAGGAGCTCCTGACAATTTGTGGCCACAAAGTTACAACTCAAAACTTCATTGACCTTCTTAGTAGCAACCATTCTATCATTGATACCTGCTACTGATAATGTCTCATCTATTGTGTCATACAATTTCTTCAATAAAAGTTGAGAGTCAGAAACCCTCAATGAAACAGTAGACAAGGTGGCCTGCACTGAAGTTTCTACTTTCTCACATAGCTGTTGAGCATTTAATAGAAAAGTTAAAGATAACTTTAGCTAGATAATCTCCTCAGAGATTATCTTCCATACTGAAACATATAGCTCTTTTACCAAATTAGGAACTCTAGCATTTTGTGGCCTATTAGCCAACTCAATTGTCAACTGCTTTGTTCTTTGTTGCTCAGCCATGAGTTGTACCTGAACTGCACTATTGACATTTTGCTCATTTAATAACTTCTATTGTAAGTATGTGGCCTCTTGCAACTTATCTTGATATTTCTTCTCCAAATTGACTTTCTCTTGTCTCAAAACAGTTACTGCAGCTTTTTCTTGTGCTAGTTTAGACTTAAGAGAAGCATTCTGGGCCTGTACGGCCTGATGTATCTGCAAAGAAATAGTATTTTGCGACTATTTGTTCAAATTATCCATCTCATTTTTCTCAGATTGAATCTCCCCAGCAAGATTGTTGTTATTCAATTTTTCTTGGCCCAAATCATTTTTTGCTTTTTGCAACTTCTTGGATACCTTCAAATAGTCTGTTGCTACAGTAGATGCAATTTCATTTAGTAGCTCAACTCTATCCTATGGCCTGAAGAGAGACATATCCATGGCCACAGCATTCATAGCATAATCTTGGGGCTACATTTGTTCATTTGGTTTCACCACATTTGGAGACAAATGTGTAACTGTCAATGATTGTTGAATGGAGTCATAAAGTGACCTCATGTGTGCCACAACAAGGCTCTTGTTTTCCGTTTTCCTCCTTTTTTCCATCCTAGCCTCTCTAGCCCTTTTTGCTATCTTCTTGAGCTTGGAATGTAGAAGGGGATGCAATGTAATCTCTAGCAAAGGGGTGACCTTGAGGCAAGCCATAGGGGATAGCAGATAAATGCTGGCTAGGAGAAACTTGAGGAGGGGTACGTTTAGGCATAGACAGAGAAAATAATGGCAATGTAATGGCCTATGAAGACATGGCCTAAGTACTGGCAGTTGTGGCAAGGGTTGATGTAAGCACAGCAGAAGTGGTAGGGGTAATGAATGCTTGGCTAATTGGGATTGCCACTCCTATAGTAGAAGAAAGAGATACAGGAGAAAAGGGAGAAGAAGCACTTACTTGAGCAACATAAGAGATGACTAGTAGTTGTTGCTACTATGGTTCTATTTCTTCCTCCTCTTCCTCTTGTAGGTACAATCTCCTATGTTTCTTAGGCCTCTCCTATTTCCTTTATTTCTTTCTCTTCAACATTTACCACCACTGGTGGTTGCAAAGGAACAATTATGGAACCCCTAGATGCTGAAGTTGTTTGAGTCCCTAGAGTTGGTGATGACACCACACCTTTTTGCTTCTCTAAGGTGCTGAGGGATTGGGTCCATGAAGATGCAGGAGCAGCAGATGATGCCTGTCCTATTTCTTGCATAATTTGGGCCGACTCTATTTCTTCTGTCTCCTCACCCTTCCTCTAAATTCTGCTTGTGTCTGGACTTGAGACTTGGGCGGGATGCCACTCATTCTAGATTGATTCCCATTTTTCATCACTCTCAACATTCCCAAATGAATGTGTGAACTCTAAAATTTCTTGCCTATATTTCCAATAGGCTTCAATCTTTTCTGCTCTCCATTCTTGGGCTTTTAATGCTTTCCAAAGACCAATAGTCATTTTCATCTTAGGGTCATATTCCTTCTCTTTGACATAGAAGGTTTCCCATGGCCTAGGCCCCTCATAGGGCAAATAAGTTAATTCAACATACAGATCTGGGTTATCTTCTTTCAGATTCCTCCTGTCCTCCCAAAATGGATGACCCTCATGTACCATATTGGCATGAACCTTATTATTTATAATCTAGGAGGCTAGAAAACTATCTAGGTCATATTTCTATTTATCTTCTATGATGAGGAACCCAAGTGCAGCTAACTTTCTTAACAAGAGGTTTTCTGCACTTCTAACTTCAAGTGTCATGTTTTTTCTGGCCCATGAGACATCATACATCTTCTTCTTTCTTTTATTGTGGCCAAAGTCATTATCAACCACAGATACCTGTGAGGTCACTTCTAAGAATATGACCCTAGGGGTCAATACTTTAGGTAATAGCATGAGTTCCCCACTGAAACCTTAGACACTGATTATTTTATTATGTGCCCGAAAGAAGTAATCACAGGGAATTGGGCAATTGCTTATAAAACCCTTATACTCTATGTCATCCAATATTCTACAGGCTTAGGGCTTAACTGGAAAAAGGAAGGGGTGATAAAATGTTCCCAAAACTCATAAGGGTCAGAGATTTCAGATAACACATGTCCATGTAGACACAGGGATGGTTTTATTATGACCAAAATCTAGATCATACATATTTAAATGCATATGCTGTGTAAAAAGACCATAGTTCTGATACAACATAAGATGGAACAGGAAAGAAGAATACCTTAAAACTCACCTTGTCTTGAAATTTGTGAGCTGATAAATCATGGCGGTAGCAATTTGTTCCAAAAAATCTAGCTGGTACTCTTGTGATTTATCCACAGTTTCCATTCTGAAAATGATATCCAATTGCCAGTCATGGACTATGTTATCCTCCCTCATTCCAAAAATGAAAGCTATCATTGAAAGTGCCTCCTGAACATTTTGACTAAATTGTGCCTGCCCAGTGGGTAGTGTGGGCATATGAGGATTATCTTCTCCCAACTGCA
The DNA here is from genome assembly GCA_027924645.1 of Cunninghamia lanceolata. NCBI lineage: Eukaryota > Viridiplantae > Streptophyta > Pinopsida > Cupressales > Cupressaceae > Cunninghamia > Cunninghamia lanceolata. The sequence goes on from BSBN01000739.1 coordinate 7,568,899, forward strand.
TCTTTGAATTCAGGAACTTCAATTTGTTATTTATATTTGCCCATGTGTTTTGCATTTTGGCCATAGTTGGAAATGTGTCTATTCTATCATACTGCAGGGCTATCATGTCTCTTATGGCCTTGGGTGTAATATGCACTATGAAAGGGCCCTGTTGGATAGTATTTGATGGTGCATGAAATAGTTCTTCACATAACTTGATTAGCTCAAGACAAGGGTGAACATTTGGGACCAGTAACTATGCCAATTGAGAGGTCCATATCCTCATACCAAAAGTCTCAGACTACCCACTATTCACCTGAAGAATGCACCTTTGATGTACCCCCTCCCAGAGACTCTTGGTGTTTTTTTGAAGGGGTGTGCCGTATATGCCATCTGCATAATCCTTCACCTGTTCTGGGTCGATAGAAAACCCTACTTTAGGAACCCTTGTTCTTGGATAGGTTTTCCTTGGTTGCATGGGTGCTGAAGCATATGATTTGTTGTTCAACAATTTGTCCATTGACTCATAAATTCCAAGTCCCTCTTGTGGTGATTGCGTCTCAGACATATATGTATCTTTGTGAGGAGAACGCGAGAATCTTTGACACAGAAAAGAATGAAATTATTTAATCAGAGTGATACTTAGCTAAAAGGCACTCGCTAGGGATGAAATTTGAATGCAACAGTGATTCAAAGTAGAAAGATAGAATAAAATCATGGTTACACTTAGGACTTAAAAACTAGCTCATTAGGATTTATGGAGATAATAAATGACACATCTTATCTTATTAATGGCATTAATGTTAAGAAACAACTAGTGTATCTTTTTGAAATCCACATGGAACGGAGTGTTAGACATGTTACGAGAGTGGCTATCCTTCTAAAAAAGTGTGTACTTTGGGGGAATTTAGGGATTGCTGAACAACCTTAATAAATGCTAGACTAAAAGAGAAGGGGCTTTGAACTGTTGACACGTGTTCACCGAACACTTATTTGAAAAGGAAAGCGGGAAAAGAAGGTGGGAAAATAGGAAAGCGATAAAAGGAAAAAAAACTAACTATGATACATGATGAGCCCCTCCTTAATTGAAGTGTTTTAGAAAGATCCCATTTATCGAAATCTCTCCAAGTTCTCCATCCATGGTCTCCAACTCGAATGAATTTTGTTGCTTGTAGGAACAAATTTTATAAGGACCCATCCATAATGATTTGAATTTGTTGTGTCGACCTGGCTTGGTAGCTCTTTCATCTCATTTCAATACTAGGGATCCAACCTCAAAAATGGGATTTGAAGTCTTCTTATCAAACTAGTCCTTAACCATTTTTTGATGTTTCATTAGTGACTCATGTGCCTTTTCCCTTTTCTCTTGAACTTCTAACAGTTCAGCGAGTCTGACTTGCATGGGGCCATTCTCCTCAATTTCTATCTGTTTTAACAATTGCAAAGCAAGGATCTCTAAGCTTAGTGGCATTACTGCAAGTTTACCCTAAACCAATTCATAGGGAGACATTTTAGTCACTTGCTTTGGCATGATCATGTCAGCCCACAGTGTTGTATTAAGTAACTTATACCACTCTCTATGATAATTGGTCCCTATTCTTTTTATGAGTTTGATAAGGTTTTTGTTAGTGGACTCTACCAGACCATTACCTTGAGGGTAATAAGTTGAAGAAGTCTTCAAATAAATCCCATTCCTTAATGCAAAATCAGATAATTTGGCTCCCAAAAATGCTTTAGCATTATTTGATATGATGGTACGAGGAGGACCAAATCAAGCATTTATTCCTTCTAGAAATTCTAATATGACCTTTTTTGTTGCCTCTTTGAGTGGTACTTCTTCACTCCACCTAGTAAAGTAATCTATTGCTGTGAGAATCCATTTGTGTCCCATACTTGACACTGGATTTATCATACCAATAAAATCTAGTCCCCATTGAGCAAAGGGTTCATCCACAACTATGGGACTTAGAGGCATTGTCGCATTTCTCATTTTACCTGTATAAAACTGATAAGCCTGGCATTCCTTAACCAGCTAATGACAATCTGTAAATAGAGTGGGCTAGAAATATCCTGCTTGTGTTATTTTGATTGCAGTGGTCCTTGCTAAAAAAAGTCCACCTGAAACTCCATGGTGTAATTCGTGTAGTATTATTTGAGCTTCATCCTTCTCTATACATCTTAAGAGTATACCATCAACATTCCTTCTAAATAAAATATGATCAATTAGCACAAAATGGGTCCCTTGATGCTTATAGTACCTTCTCTTATCATGGGAGAGCTCATTTGGGAAAATCCCATATTTTGTAAACTGTATCCTATTTTTGATCCCAGAGTCTTGGTCAACCTCTTGGAGTTTCAATACATTTTCACTTTCTATTTCTTCTGTCACTGTTCTTTCCATGTCTTGGGTCATATATTGGCACAATCCTTTGCCTTTGACTAACTGGTGGGTCTTACTTCTACATCATATTCCAGAATCTTTGTTATCCAGTTGGCTCTTTTCTTAGTGATCTCACCTTCCATAATATATTCTCTTACACTGGAGTGAGCCACCAATATCAGAATCTTATTTCCTATTACCAAATGTCTAAATTTTTTAAGGGATTTTACCATGGCATATGCTTTCTTCTCCACAAAATTATATCTAGATTCATATTCCCTGAGAGTTCTGGAGAAAAAAGCTATTGGATGCTCTCCTTCCTGTTGATAATCTTTTAGAGTTAGAATAGCAGCAACATTGAATTCTCCCCCATACACATACATTATAAAAGCCTTAGAAAAATCTGGGTTTTTGAGTACTGGGGCTGTTGAAATGGCTCTCTTGACTTCTTCAAAAGCCTGTCTTCCCTTTGTGGTCCATTTGAAAACTAGATCTTTTTTAAGAAACAATGTCATTGGTCTTATTAGACCTACAAAATTAGATATGAATCGGCTAACAAAGTTGATTTTTCCTAGAAAGGATTGAACTACTTTCTTGTTGACTGGTAGAGATAGGTTCATTATGGTTGTGACCCTTTCTAGATCAATAGAGACCCCTTCCTTTGATACTATATGTCCTAGAAGTTTACCCTAAGGTATAGCAAAGAGACATTTCTTGGGATTGAGAGATATTTCAAACTCTTGGCATTTCTTAAAAATAGCCTCTAAATGGTCAAAATGATCTCTGGCATTCTTAAAAAAATTAGTGAGGTTGTCTAGATAGATCAAAATAATCTTATTTATAAGTTCCCTGGATGCTACATCCATTTCACACTAAAAGGTAGCCCCAACATTTGAAGGCCAAAAGGCATTTTAGCATATGCAAATGTTCCCCACTTTGTAGTGAATGCAGTCTTATGCTGATCTTCATCTGCTAACCAAATATGATTGTATCCTAAGAAACCATCCAGCAAGGAAAACCTTTCTAACCCAGCCATAGTCTGTAAAATCTGTTACATAGAGGGTAGGGGATAATGATCTTTCAAAGATACTCTATTCAGATCCCTAAAATCTACACAAAGTCTTATGTCACCATTCTTCTTTATTACAGGCACTAGGTTTGATACCCAGGATGAATTCTTAATTGGAAAAATAATCTTTGATTCTAGCAGCTTTTACTTTTCATCCACCATTAAAGGTTCAATTCTGGGATTCACTGGCCTTTGCTTCTGTCGGAATGGTTTAGATCCTTCAGTAAGCTCTATGGTGTGTTGGATGATATCTCTATTATGGCCATGGATGTCCTCATAGGTCCAAGCAATCACCCTATCATATTTATCACATAAAGCAATCAACCTTTCCTTTTCCTCTTGGGTTGTAGAATTACCAATTTTCAACTTTATTCCTTCACTGACTTGAATCTCAGAATAATCTTCCTTATTTGCTTGAAACCTCCTCTTCTCTAGGCTTGCATCCTCTAGATCAAACAAATTTTCTAGAGTAATCAGCCCTTTAGGGATTTTATTTGATTTTAACTAGATAATTTGGTCACCATATGCTTCCTCAATTTTGGGATGTAACTGATCAGCAAATTCACCTGATTATTGTAAGAATGCAGTACCTTAAGGTCATTGTCAAAAACCTACCAGTTTTGATCATTGTCTGGAATTGTTGGTCTTACTATAACCTTAACTGACTCATTGTTAACTAGTAGATCACTTGCTGGGTCAAACTGTGAACCAATCTGTGCCATTCTATCTGCTTCAAAATTTTGGGCTCTGGGAACCACCTCAAAACCATCTATCAAGTCCCAAATTCTGTGCCAATAGGATCTCATTCTTACATTTTTGGCTATTGCTTTCTCTCTGATTTGTTTTACCACCAGTTCTAAATCTCCTCTTACTATTAGATTCTTTATTTCCTTTTTCTTTGCCAACATGAGTCCATGCACCAAAGATTCATATTTAGCATCATTATTGGTACAGGCAAACTGAAAGTGAATGGCTCTTAGAATTTTCTCACCATTTGGGGTAGTAAGGAAAATTTATGCTCCAGCACCGTTTTTACTTGTAACCCCATCAAAATTTAGGGTCCAGATTTCTAAGTTTCTTTCAGCTTCTCCACTTTCTAATATTTCTTTCCTTATAATATTAGGGATTTCTTGGTCTTCTTCAAAAATGACATAAGTGCCTAGACTAATAGAGTCATAGTTTCCATAGGGATCACTATGCATCATGGTCAATAGTTGATTGTTCTCTTCTTCTTGTTGGTCATGTTCAGTCCAGTTACCTAATTCTTCAACAAAGATTCTCTCCTCTTTATTCAGCATGGCATGGGATGCTTCTAATTTTGGGGTTGGTTCATTTGTGATATGGTCTTTGGATAATTGCTCGGACAATATTTTCATCTTTGTCCCATATTTGGTTCTCAAGATAAGGTGTGACCAATCTAGTGACATGTAACCTCCTATTTTGGCTATGAAATCTCTGGACAAGTATAAACCAAACACAGGGGGAATATCTATGACTACCACATCCTGATTGACAATTATATTGGGGCAAGTATATAGTTGTAATGGAAGTTGTTTGATTTTTCCTATTGTTTGGATAGATTTCCCATCCAACTACATAACCCCTCTTGTAAGTGGTTCATATTTTATCTTTAAAGCATCTGCTATCTACTTTGGCATTATTGTAGTACCGGCCCCAAAATCTTTCATTGCATTATGCAACAGTTTTTTCCCAACTATTAGAGTCAAATAAAAGGGATCTGGTTTAGATTTACCTACCTCAGGTGCATTGTTCAACATAGCTATTGTCTATAGAGGTACAATATCTTTGGGTTGAAGTTTCTCATTATCAATAGCTCCTTCCTTAGCACCAGTGTGTTTAGAGGCTTCTTGACCTTGTAGGGCTTCCTGCAATAGTGTCTTCTTCTCAGGAATAGCTAACATATCCCAGATTGATACATGTGCTAGAGTTCTTTTTAGTTGGTCCACCACATTTACAGGTCCTAATGCTTGGGTCTTTGAATAATAAGGGTACCTTGTCTTTTCTAGAACCTGTCCTGAGGCTACTTGATTCTGCACAGGCTGAGGCATGTCTTGCCTAGAGACTGGGTTGTGATGATTTTGAAGTGGAGGAGTTCCCATGATTTCATTATTAGTGACTTCAGGCTGCTCCATCATTCTCCTCTTTGTTCTGGTATAATAGTCTGACTGCACCAATGGTTTCTTTGAAGTGGATGCCTCATTCAAGAACATTGAATCTTTCTCTTCAATCCATGAAAATAAGGCATGTCCGAGGGCTATTTCTTCTTGTTGTTGTATGGACATCCCTTGCATCTAGGCCACCATTACTGCATTTTGAAGACCAGAGGACTGATATGGTGGAGTGTTATAAGTCAAGAATTGTCCTTCTAACCCTCTCTGTTCTACTATCTTTTGCTACAAATTACCTTTGGGATAGTCTTTGGGCATATGGGCATTGTTACAGGGAAAACACCAAGCATTTGTGTCATTTGCTAAGTTATTTTGCCTTGGAACTATTTCCCTGTTGGGATTATGAGGGAAAGTTTGTAGAGGTGTAGGGACTGAAACCAACTAGTTTAAAGGCTGAGGATTAGTTTTCCTTTGAGGGCCTTGATATTGATTTGGTTGAAAGGGAGGTCTATTTCCTTGATAACCTTGATAAGGGGGCTTTGGATAGGGATTTTGTTGTCTCTTTAGATTAATTATCTCATTTGAGAAGGTCCTTAGAATGTTCTTGACATCATCTATTTCAGATGGTTGAGCAGAGGTGGTTGCCCTAACAGGTTGTTGAGGTATTGGAAATGAATACATGGACACAGGTGGGGCTGTAAGATTAGGAGCTTCTTGTGGCAAAGGTATGGTAATATCTGGGAACATGGGCATAGGTAGTCTTAGGGGTAATTTTCCAACATCTATCAAGCTATTTTCAGCCTTAAGTACCAACTCATATGCTTCTGGTAATGTCTAACCTCCAAGAGACTGAATCATTACTGATATATTAGAGTTAAAATCTTTGAGATAAAACACAATAGCCATACCTAATAATGGTCTTACTGTAACAAGAATTCTATCCTAGGTCTTTTGAAATCTTGAGTTGAAATCGGTCATGGCTTCTTGTGGTGCCCTTTTGATAGTGATAAATTGTTGTAGCAAAGAAGATTTATCACCTTTCTCTTTAAATCTTGCAAAGAAAGCGTCACCAAGTTGATCCCATGTAGATATTGTGTTTGGAGTGAGAGATCTATACCAGTCCAGAGCCTATCCTTTGAAAGAAGCTGCTAGCAATTTTATTGCCACATTCTATTGAGTAATAATATGTACTATACACACATCAGATACATCTTGTAGATGCTCCCCAGGTGTCTTGAAATCTTCTCCACTAAACTTAGGTAGAGCCTTTAGAGCATTTTTTGGAATAGCATCCCAAGTTGCTGGTGGTACTGGGAGGATGAGAGAGCTACCAGTATTCCAATTTGCATAGTTCCTTGGACATATAGGTGCTCCCATATTTATTCTTTGTGCTACTGCAACCTAATTTACTCTTCTCCTTTGAGTAGCTACTAATGGTGGTAAAATAATGCCCAGATTAGCAACAAACTGAGCTCTTGTTGTAGGTCCACAGCTTTGGCTCCTTGTTACTCTCTGGCTCATATGATCTTGACAGAAACTTCAAGAAAGGTCCCACCAGGCATGCCAAAAACTATTGATGGATAAAATTGCGCAGGTTCTAACACCAACATGGGAAGTTTAAAGAATGTGGAACTTGCTACTTGAAACAACCTCTAGATTTTAAAGAAGCTGGCTCTTCTCTATTTTAATTGGATTTTAAACAAAGGGTAAGAAATTAAAAGGATTATAGATACAATTAAGCAAATCTCACTATGGCGATGCACCTGAATAAAAGCATCCCCTTCAATTTAAGCATAGTGAAACTATTCTCAAGATACAGTTATATTAAAGAGCAGATACTGCATGATTAACATAAACAAATAAAATGAATATAATCAAAGGCTCACAACTAGACACTTTGCAATGACATAGATAATATCAACTAAGGCATAGAACAAAGTTCTTATTAATCTTCTAGCAACATAAAAGGCACAAATACATTAACTTTCTTATCAAGGCAAAATGACATAAACTGGTCACAGCAAAATCTCCAACTTCTCTTTTAGTTTTCTGACAAAAACTTATCAAAGATCCTTGAATCTATTCTTAAAAGTATATCTATGCCTATGTGTCTCGATCTATTACAAATACTACATATTTATAATCATAGATCTGAACCAAAATTACCTGTAACAACCAAATACTCAACAACCCAATGGAACTAAAGATAACTGAAAGTTCCTAACGGTTACGATCCTCTGAATCTACAATAGTCATCCCTCCTTAATGCTCATTGGCTAGGGCAAAATATATGTGGCACACCTCCTTCATTGAGACACAGACACATGGTGAGACCCATGCGCTTACAACTAAAACAAAATCTGACATATGGCAGCATCCACATCAAACCCAGAAACTCCTTTGTCTTTTTAGAAATGAATGGGAAAATAACACTTGTCGCATTCTGCAACTTTCAAAACCTGATACGTGTCTTCTCCCACAGGGCCTTTAAAACCTGTGTCATTATGCTCAGGTGACCTCCTTTAATGACATCTGTCACAACCTACATTACTCATAAAATGAGACACAATAAATGATGGGACCCACAACCTCAGCACTCACTACCCTTAAAGGGATAAAACTGGGACAGATGGTAGCCTCCATGCACACACCAGCTAACACATGGCAACTTCCGCAACACTGCTAAAACAAATAAAACTTTTGAAAGGTCCTCGTAGAAGCTGACACTTGGCGCAACCCGCACAAAACTATAGAATCAAAAAGTTTCTCGCTGAAAGAGTCATAAACAAAGCAACTCCTTCTCTGTGACCACCATGTGGCATCCTCCTCAAGTTTGAAAATTGAAACATTACTGTGGCCCACCATTCCTTATACTAGCATCAATGTGATACGGAAAGAAACACGCGGCATCATTCACAACAAACTTAAAAGACACACGGTGCCCTTCGCACAAAACATAGAATCTTTTGAGACTACCTCCGCAAGTAACACATGCCGACACCCGCAACATTTTTTAAACAAAATAAACTATTGAAACTATCTGCTACGCGGCGTGCTCTGCATAAAACTTAATATTTGAAACAATATTGTGGCTTTGACTATGGCTTTGACACTTGGTGAATTCTGTATGAAACATTTGAAACTCGCGACTGAAACAAAATAAGACCCATGCAGTAACATTTGAAACCTGTAGACTAAGCCACGACTAAAACAAAATGTAGAATTTTTGACACCCTACAGGTTGTCCCATCAATAATTCACAAATGCATAAAATTCCATTTACATGGACAAGTACACACTATTCATCATAATACATGGTAGGCTATGGTTACTCAAAAGAAATTTACTCTTGATTACTTTTGGCATAGACTTAATAGAGAACCCAAGCCATGAAGAGATCAACTGTTCTTATCATATAGATGATATAAAGAAAAACTACTATCTAGAGTGGCTTCCTCCTATTCAAACAAGAGAAGAACAACCCACATTAGAAGAACTTCCTAGATTGAAAGGTAAGGGAATCTATGTTGAGGTTCCTCCTCATTCATCCTTACAAGTATCGGAAGGTACTTGTTGAAAACAAAGAACTTCATCAAAGCAAATTAGATTTGAACAAGCTTCCTCCTCTGAGATGTGAAAACCTATGGAGAAACATGAGACTCCTTTTGGAGATATAAGCAATAAAACAAAAAGGAATAGACAAGTAAGAGAAAGGAGGAAGAGTAGACAAGCTTTTTCCCAATGAAATGCACCTCAACAAGAAAACATTCCACATAACATTGAACCAAACAAAGAAAAAATTAAAGAGAAAGAGATTAAGAATAATGACAAAAGTTGGAATATTGTACCTTATGTAACTCTGTCCTCTCACATTTGAGATTGGGAAGACGATGATTTACTTGTAGACAACCACTAGTTCAGTTGAACAACAAGTAAGTATTTCTAACCTAGTGGTCACCTATGTCGTAGCATTATTTGCTCATTTATGTGACCTCCTCTCTTGTGTTGTGTTCCCCCATGATGTGTTATGTGTTGTTTAGGCCTCCTTGGATGACCCTTGATACTCTTGTAAGGTCAAGGATACCAAGAGACTGCCTTTGTCGTGACCATTCTTCTATTTGTATCATCATTCTTCTATCTTGCTTCTCCTCTATTTTATTGTTGTGTGTTGTGTCTTAGGTGCATAGTGTTGTAGTTGATGACCTAGGGGCATCTTCATATGTGATTGTTTCTAAGCCACTTGTTTTTCTCTCTCATTTTATTGTTTACCTTCTTCTAGTGATTCTATCTAGTCAGCGGATAATGAAAACAAACAACTAATTGATATAGACTGCGTGTCCCTTCAATAAGCAAAGAAAAAATGTACTTAATCTATATATGAAGATGGGGTTGATTTATATATCCAACGCTTGGCTAGTAGAATCACTCTGTGTGATATATGATGTTGTCTTATCTTTCTAACAAATCATAACAATACATCTTCTCTGTGCACTTTGATTGTTTTGGTGTCTCACCTTGTTGTTACACTCAGTTCTGAGGTACCTGTAGTATAAGCCCAATAACTATACTCAGATTCAAACCCATTTGTGTAGCCTTGGCTTCTTTGTTTTCATGCATAGCTTTCATGTTTTGTTTAGATTAAGATGTGTTTGTGGGAACATTTAGTGATCGTGAGTACATGTCACCCTTGGGGGCATGGGCTTTGCAAAAGCTCTTATTCCCTTGTGTCTTTTCTCTCTACCTTAATGTGCTTGATATCGGTACACAACATCAACCACCTTAAGGTGGGGGCATAAAAGGTAAGTTATTTGATGATTTTGGTACTAACAAAGTGTGTTTGCAAGCCCTTTGTGGAGGTGGGATGTTGTATCTCCAGTGAGAGTACACATCTTTATTCTATATTGTAAGCAAAAAGCACTCTCCATGAGGCAGGATAGCATATCCTTTTATTCAAAAGCCTTCTACGGAGGTGAGATAATGTCATGTCCCTATATTAGTAATTTATAATTAAATCCATTATGTATTATTCATTCAAATTAAAGATATGAATAATATTATAAATGAAATCTATTTAATATATTTAAATAATATTTATTTAAAACAATTAACAAAATATATTATTATTATATTTATAAATAACACATATAAATAATATAATATAAATCATATATCATTTATTATAATGATATAGTATAAATACAAATAATATAAACAAATAATAATATAAATAAACATCTTTTAACCTATCCTCTTATGATAAGGGAGTTACGTATGGTTAGAACTAGTTTTACCACAAAAGAGAATTAATATAAAGTAATAAAAATTATAAGAGGTAAGTATGTCTTTTACCACCAAGCATAATAAGAGACATGCCTCTTCGAACATATCCCTTGAAAGGGAAATAAATAAAGGTTGTGAGATAGAAGGAAAACACCATGAGGAGAAAATATAAAAAGAGTATCAGACAACAATAAAAGGGGGTGAAAAGTATATATTATAAAATATATATACAGCAGTAGCAATATAATAAAAATAATATCAGTCATTCCATCAAGCAAGGAAAATATTGGAAAATAGAAAAAAGACCGCAGCGATAGGTAAGAAATCTGAGGTAAAGCTACAACAGGGTTGCAAAAAATTTGGCTTGCTAGAAGGGGACATTACAAGTGGTATCAAGCAATCATCTTGCCATCCTATGATTAATAGTTAAATAAAAAAAATAAAAAGAAAATAAAAAACAAGAATCAATGAAAAACACATATTAATTAGTTAAGGATGAATATAAATATAAAATTTGTGATCATAATAACCATGTGATTAGACCCACAATCCTACTAAACATAACTATAACTTTTAAAATAAATAAATAATAATAAAGTATTATATACTTTAATATTAAATTACTTATACTTTCACCTAATCCTTTAATCCTAGTTGTGATTCCTTGAGGACAAGCAATTTTGAGTGGGGAGGGTTGTCATGTTCCTATATTAGTAATTTATAATTGAATCCATTATGTATTATTCATTCAAATTAAAGATATGAATAATATTATAAATGAAATCTATTTAATATATTTAAATAATATTTATTTAAAACAATTAACAAAATATATTATTATTATATTTATAAATAATACATATAAATAATATATCATTTATTATAATGATATAATATAAATACAAATAATATAAACAAATAATAATATAAATAAACATCTTTTAACCTATCTTCTTATGATAAGGGAGTCACATGTGGTTAGAATTAGTTTTACCACAAAAGAGAATTAATATAAAGTAATAAAAATGATAAGAGGTAAGTATGTCTTTTACCACCAAGCATAATAAGAGACGTGCCTCTTCGAACATGTCCCTTGAAAGGGAAATAAATAAAGGTTGTGAGATAGAAGGAAAACATCATCAGAAGAAAATATAAAAAGAGTATCGGATAAATACATATATTTAGATATGCATTATATATATATATATATTTCTGAGTCATAAGTAGGAAAGATATCACAAATTAATATATAGAGATATGTACATTAGCAGTAAAAGGGGGTGAAAAATATATATTATAAAATATATATATAGCAACAACAATATAATAAAAATAATATCAGTCATTCCATCGAGTAAGGAAAACATTGGAAAATAGAAAAAAAGACCACAACGATAGGTAAGAAATCTGAGGTAAAGCTACAATAGGGTTGTGAAAAATTTGGCTTGCTAGAAGGGGACATTACAGATAACGTATCTCTTAAGCTAGTGCATATCATTTTTATTCAAAAGCCCTCTGCGGAGGTGTGGATGTCGTATCTCTTGAGCTAGTGCACATCCTTTTATTTCAAAATTACTTTGTAGAGGTAGGGTTGGATCTTGAGACTATCCTCCCTTAAGCATGTCTTTGGCAGTTGTTGTGGCATAAGGTCAATCGTTAGGTGTGCTTGTAGCATTTTTAAGATGGTGGGAACTTATCAATAAGCTCCTTCCATTGCCTTGTTTGTTGTGTTTAAGATGTATAGTATGTCTATGGCATGCTATACAACGCTCATGTCTTCTGTGTGTTTTCTCCCTTGCGTAGTGTAAAAGGTGTGGCGATGAGTCTCCCCTACGCTTGGGTTTTGTATAGCATGTTTTCCCCCTCATGCAATGTAAAGGGTGTGGCAATGAGTCTCCCCTACACTTGGGTTTTGTATGGAATGTTTTATCCCCTTGGTGTAGTGTAAAGGGTGTGGCAATGAGTCTCCCCTACATTCCCACGGTTGTGTGTTGCAATTTTTATTTCCATGCATTTATATATATGAAAATGAAAAGAAATATATCACTGTATTCATTGTGATTTGCATGTCTTCAATAATGTATTCTCTGTGTCTTGTGTTCCTGTTATTGTCTTCTCCATGTTTTGCATGCCTGTTACTATCTTCCCTATGTCATGTCTACAATGTGTTTTCTCTAATGTCTACCTAAGATTGGGGCTAAAAATAGTTCCTCAATCTTTGTGTATGCATTAGCTTCAAGTGTCTGGCGTGTTTGTTGTGTTTTGACCATACTTTAATGTATTTATGGGTTGTAAGATCATACATACATTAAAGTGAGGGCTAAATGTTACGTCGTAAAATATCCCCTAGGACTTTTACCTCCTAAGTTTAGCTCCTAAGTCCCTTGTTTTTCATCATGCATGTTAGAAATTAATCTCGAGACAAAATGCCCTAAAACCCATGTCAAATGGGACATAGGGGACATTGCAGAGCTTAGATCCCAACCCAAAATAGGTCCTAGGGCTTGGGCAATTGTACACTTGCCTTGCCCTCTTTTTGCAGGTCCCAAATTTGAATTTCAGTTGGAGACCGTTAAAAGGTGTCTGTTGCCGACATCTTAAGTTTGAATTACAAAATCTGTAGTGGGAATCCATATATAAGCATGTTTAGGACTTCATTTACAAACTAGAAGATGATTATGATATTTTGGTGAACTTATGATTTTGAGTATTCAAGGCATTCATTGTGGCAGAGCTAATTTGTGTTGGTATTGTGCTTGTTATTACAGATTTAGCTTTATCTTCTCATGTTGTGAAAGATCTTCATCTACATGTGGGCTACACCTCCGAGGTGATATCTATTTGTGCTTCAATCAATCATTTATCATTTTATTTTTGCCTCTATCCTACAAGGACATGCACTCTCTATCTAACAACGGTGTTGGAAGGCTTGTATGTCATTCCAATGCTTGGCTGAGGCAAGCTCCTAAACACCACAATCCCCAAAACCTCTCTTGTGATTGCAGGTGATAGGTGTTGAATTCTGTGGAGTGGAGTTGTAGAGGAGTGTTGCAAAACATAAGAATCTCAGATCTAATGGAAAAGAGTAGAAAAGAACACTATCAGGGCTTGGGTTCTAGTCCCTTTTCCCTCCTAGTTTGCAGGGCTAGAAATCTCGAGAATAGGGATAATTAGTAGCAGAAAAGGTCCATAAACCCTTAATAAAAATCCTACCTTGGGCTTGGGCATGAGTCCCTTTGCCCCCAACTGTTCAAGATTTAGAACTTCAAAATCTAGTATGTATCTAATCTTCATTTAGTATCTCTATGAGTGAGCATTTGTTGGAATCTATCTATTTGTTCATGATTTTGCATAATTAGGGTTTTGAGCATAATTGGGCTTAAATTAACACATTAATCATCAATTTCCAAATTTCCCTATCATTACAAGTGATAACCAATCTATAGGAGAATCCTCTTATAGAAGTTGTGGTTCAACTCAGTTAAATGTCATTGAATGTGTGTAGTGAAAGGAAGATCTAGCTAAACTATCCATCAAACCCGCTTACCCCTTTTTCTACATAATAAGCTCAAAACTGGGAAAATGTCATAAATGATGCTCTGATGTTCAATTCAAGGTCTATTTTAGCTGTTGGACAATGGGGCTAGCACCCAAGTCTGCTATAGGTGAATTTCCAAACTCCATTTTTGGATCCCAAATCTTTAACCCTTAAGCAACCTCCTTGTACCTTTACTTCTACCATTCTCGCACCTGTAACCTACACACAAGAAGAAAAGGGGTTTGCAGATTGTGGTGTTTAGGGATTTTCCTCAATCAAATCCCAGGTTAGAATTCAATCTTTCCCAACACTATTATTAGAGAGAGAGCATGTCCTTGTAGAACAGAGGCTAAGGATAATCCAAATGATGATGAAATGATTCAAACACAATGATGTCACCTTGGAGGTGAAGTCCTTAGGAGGATGAAGAGTCTTCAACTCATAAGGATGTTGATGATGATTCCAAATCTACAACAAACACAATACTAACACAAATCTGCAACAATAACACAATGAATGCCTTGATTTCACCTTTGCACAATATCATAACCTTGCTATCATCAACTTCACTTAAAATGAATTCAAACATTTTTTTATATATGCTATCCCATTAAACTTTCACAAATTAATTGAAAGAGCCGACAAGGGAGGGCCCATTTAAAAGTCATATGCTAACATCCATTTAATTTTACCCCAACCAATTAGGGTGGACTTGGGCACAGGTGCCCAAGTCCCAAGGTGCCTTTTTGGTCCTAACCATTAAATGGGCCCCTAATTCCCATTTGACATGGGTTTCAAGGGATTTCTCATTAGGATGAATATTTTTCTTTATAGAGTGTAAACATGGGGACCTAGGAGCTAAACTAGGAGGTAAAAAGGTATGTGCCCACTTGTTACTCCATAACATTTAGTCCACACTTTAATGTGTGTGCAATCATACGATTCAGCACATGCATTAAAGTATGGTTGAAGCATATCAAAACACATCAAACATAAGAGTGAATACACACCCTAAGTTTGAAGGACTATTTCTAGCCCCCAAACTTACGAAAACATAAGAAAACACTTAACAATCACATAAGACATAGTGAATATAGTAAGGAAGCATGCAATACATGAAGAATATAGTGAAAGCATGCAATACACAGAGAAGACATGAACACACTCATGCAAGACACGAAGAAGACATGAAGAGAGAACATGATTAAGCAATTGCATATCTATATATATAATGCTAATGAAAGTAAACAAAACACACATGTAAATACACACAAAACATATATAGCATGGGGGGGCTCATCACCACATGCCTTTGTTGGCAAGAGACACTATATGGATTCATGGTTGTTGTCATTGATGGCAACAAAGGTCATCCCACATATCCGCAAGTCATGGTGTGTCTCTACCGGAAGTCAGAATGAAGATTGTTGTGGTCCGGTGAACAAGAACAGAGCATGTGGCAAGGTCCGACAGATTGGTCCGGATCTCTCAAAGGAAGTGTCTTGGTGCAGTGCGGATTTGGGGAAGTCAAGAGGACTACCTTGAGCAGTATATTCCAAGGATTTAACCTCCGGTGATGAACAAAGAAAAAGATATGAATAGTTGAGTACCAGATTCTTGAGAGACAATGAGAACAGAGGAAGAACTGACTGACAGAGTATCAGACTATTTTCTGGATGTGTTACTGTTGATGGTAAAGGTTGTGAAGGCATGAATCATGTTTGGCCGACATGATTAATGATATCTACAAGTATATGCTTGATCCGCATTGCTTGGTGAGCAAGGATTCAGCCGACAGAATAGAGTTTGTAAGAAACTAGACTGTTCCGGATGCCGACTAGAAAGGTGATGAAATTACTTGTGCGGATATATATAGAGGATGGATTTAGTTGTGAAGATGGGAATTTTGTGAGTGCGTATGCGAAGAAGTGTAGAACAGAGCAGAAGTAGTAAGAAAGATCCAGTATGTGAAAGGATAGCAGAATAAAGAACAGAGGAAAGATGAAGTGCAGCAGATCAGTGTACTGAGCCTAACCGGAACTAAACTCCAGCATATGTAGATGCTTCCAATCAGTTCAAGACTGTGATTCTTATCACTTTGTAGACAGTGTGTCTCCTTGTAGGCAGTGGGCCTCTTTGTGAGCAGTGTGCTCGGGCAGTGAGCCCTAATTGGCAAGTGCCATTTTGTAATTCCTTATTCTTCTAACAGAGAATAATCTTTGGGTTAATCACCCCGTGGTTTTCTCCCTTAACAGGGTTTCCACGTCAAAAATACTGTGTCATGTGTTCTTTCATTTCATGGTAATGTTTGTTTGTTTGATTCAATGCTACATTGATTAATAGAAAGTTCAAAAGAAGAAATAATTAGGATAACTGATTCACCCCCCCTCTCAGTTATCAACAATTGGTATCAGAGCGAGGTTCCTCCTAATAGAGCCTAACAGCTTGAGGAAGATCTGGGAGTTCAAATGGATGCATATGGTTTAAGGGAGCAACTCAAGACTGCCCTTGAGGATCTTGAACAGTCAAATTCTGAAGTCAATGAATTAAAGGAAAGACTCAAACAGGCTAATGAATTCATGAGAGAATTAAAGGACAAATTAAGTCTCTCTATGAAAAAGAGAAAGGAGCTGCTCCAACAATTGGCAAGACAAAGTGAAGAAAGCAATACAAATGAAGAATTGACTGAGCAAACCAAGTTATGTGAAAAGTTATCAAAAGAAGTCATTATGTTAAGACATGAAATGGAATCAGGAACTATAAAGTTTACTCAAGAGATTGAAGAAAAAAGAAAAGCTGAAGACAATCTAAGATAATCTCTTAAAGAAAAATCAGAAGAATGCCACCAGATGGACAGGATTATCAGACATCTTGAATCTGATCTTGAAGATGCCAAAGATAATGAAGAAAAACTTGAGGATCAAATTGCCTCTCTCAAAAGAGATCTTCAAACAGCAAATGAATATAAAGAAAAATTCAAGATAAGTTCTGCCCAACTTGAAGTACTTCTTGGAAGTCAAAAGAGGACAGATGACAAGTATGGTTTGGGATATGAGAAAAGAGAAAGTTCCAGATCCGGTCAAAAGAATTTTGGATCAGAAAATCCAAGGAATAGGCCTAGAAGACCTCCGGTAAGACAGCCCAATGCTTAAAGATATCCATCTTTCAATGGATACTGCCACAGCTGCAACCACTTTGGTCACAAAGCTAATCAGTGCAGAAAGAGAATGAATCAGATTAATTCATCCTTCTCCGGACAGTGCTTTAACTGCAAAAGGTATGGACACAAATCCCATGAATGCAGAAATATGCAAGTAAACAAATCATTCAAAGGTAGATGCTTTACATGCAATAGAGTAGGTCATATGGCTAATCAATGCAGATCAAGAGGTTATCAGTCAAATATGCAAAGAAATGTTATTTGCCAAATCTGTAATAGGTCTGGTCATAATGCTAAAGTCTGCAGAAGCAAGAATTAGGACAAAAGAGGTCCGGTGTATAATCAGAATTAAGACAAGGGTAAACAAAAGATGAATGCGGATGAAGTTAGGAATCAGATGAGCAAGATTTGGGTGAAGAAAAGTTTAGAGAATGTAGAGGTTGGATCCGCACCAGACTCTGGTGCTGATATTTCTTCCGGAAATTAAAAAGTGAGCTCTGGCTCAGGGGGAGACTCAAAGAAAATCCTGTTCCCCCAGCCAATCAAGTGGTGCCGGATGTGGCACAAGATGTAGAGTAAAGGGTTTGAAGATACCAGTCCTGAGATGATCCAGACAAGATTTCAGAGGTCCGCATGAAGATATAAAGAAGTTGTGATCGATCAAGTAAAGACCTATTCCGGGAGATGCTCCGGAATGACAGAGGACTACAAAAGGGTCTGGAGAGATCCGGAAGTACATTATCTTATTCTGTGGATTGGACAGAGTGTTTGGGATGTCCTTGTGATATGTTATCTTGATTTATTCATGACTGAAAGATCCGGATGATGTTCATAGATCAGGACTGATCTGGGATACTCCAAGCTATCCAGATAAGGCAAACTAGAATAATATAGGTCAAGCATTTATTGTCATCAGATATTAGGGTTTGCGGAGCAATATAAGGGATTTCTCATAAATCATCTGCTCATTCTACACTCAAGAAGAAGTGAAAAGTGGAGCTCTGCAACAAAATTCATCAAGTTTACCGAAGATCTCCTGCCGAAGTCATTACATACAGAAATCAATCCAGCTACTCCGTGCAACCGAAGACGCAAAAGGTATTTTCCACTTTCGATATCTTGCTACAAATCTTTTGAAGAAATGGCTACTCCAAATATAGTAAAAATCTCAGATAGGCCCCGACCTGAATTTAAGAAACATCCTTACAAATCCTTGGAGGTAGATCCACTAGGAGCCTTCTCTAGTGTTCCACATGGTGTATTGCATACGGAAGACATTAGGGTTTACATCCATGCAAATTTTGAAGAATTTGGAGAAGCAAAACTGATGGATATCTATCACAAACAATTGATAGATGACTCCTTCGAGATCAAACCTCAGTACAAAGCCATCCGGGACAAACACTTTGCACAATGCATTCATTTCCCCTGTTTTGAAGAAGATGAATGGGTTCGGTATGTACTAAGTAGAGTACATGACAACTTCCTATGGTTGAACAAGCCCTTCAAGATTACCAAAGATGCAATTAGGGCTGTAACCGGTCTGCATTCATCCAGTGGATTACCTGTTCTCAAGTCTGTCAAAAATCAGACAGTTAGTGATGCAACCGGATCCAAGTTTGACAAGAGAGCTATGACAGTTGATGACATCACTGAACCGGATGTCAAATTTGCATCTATGATAATTGGTTACAAAATCTATCACTCCAATAGGGAAAATTCAGTACCAGGAACTGCAATCTACACAGCTTATCAAATGTTAAAGGAGAATGCAGACTATGACTTGTGTGAGCTTCTTGTAAACCAACTTTTTGAAAATCTGTAGAAGATTAAGAAGGACAAGAAAAACTCCTTCAAGTATGGCAATCTGATCCTTTGTCTCTTCTTTTACTACATGAATGAACTTCCCAGATCCAGTGGATGGATATGGCAGAATGACAGACCGGTTGCCATCCAAATCAGAGACTATTTGCATGGACTTGGGGATGCTAAAGCAAGAAACACAGCTCTATGGGGATATTTCAAGAACTTCCAAAGCATGATGCATGCAAGAGAAAGAATACCCCAATCCCTTGTTGAAAAGTACAAAGACACAGTATGCTTCATGGTAGAAACAGATCAGTGTCTAATGGAGGCAGTAGAACCAAGAACTGTATGGATCATGCCCATGGGGTATGAAGTGGATGAACAAATAGTGGAACTGCATGTTCAACACATGCTAAGTCAGCCCAAAGATCCAAAGGTAGAAAGGTTTGGAACCTTTGAGGAGCTGAGTGTAAAGATCCATGTAGAACTCAGGGAACCTGAGATAAAGAGAAAGGTGAGAAAAGAAGTAGAGCATATTGCTCAAGGCCTAGGCATCTCAAAAGAGGCACTTGATGCCAGCTGGGAAAAGAGGAGAAAGGCTGAGGAAGAAAAGAAAAGTAAAGAAAGTGTTCCGGTTGAAACTTCCACCTGGACCAGATCATCAAAAAGATCTGCACCTCCCACAACCAAAAGTTCAAAACTGGAAGTCCAGGCATCCGGTAAAAGATCTAAGACAAAAGCCACAAGGGCTTATGAAAGCCAAAAGGATGAAGAGGAAACTGAGTCAGATGAGGGAGTAAAAGAAATAAAGAAGCAGAAGAAGAAAGGATCCGGTAAACCCTCCACAGGCCAAGATAAGGATGAAATGGCAGAGGTATTTGTTGAAAAGCCCACTCTATCTCTAGAGATTGTAATCAAGTCGGTTACGGTGGATGGAAACCTTCAACCAATGACTGAATTCTATGATGACTACAATGAGGCAGATCAAAAGATCCTGCAAGAAGCCATAATAAGGTACTTGAACATCTACAATAAAGCTTTTATTGAGATTATCTCTGAAATCCCAAAGAGCCTAGAGATGGAATTAGAGATAAGAAAGAACAATGCCATGGCAAAAGACCTTGAGATCAGAGAACAGATAGCTATTCAGCTATATCCCTCAATTGATCACAAAACCATGAACATGATATTCAAGGACTGCAAAGATGAATTTAGAAGCAAAGCAAGGATGAATCTACTTATGCTTGGTGAGACTGATAAAGTAGCCAAGGACACTAAAGAGATCCTCCAGAATACATATAAAAGGTTTAATATTCCTATTACAGAGGACTCAGGTGCAGAAATAGCTGCGGACTTGGAATCATCTGCTCTGGAAGAAGTGCCACTAGAATAGACTAACATCTCTTCTCTGGCTTCTCCTACAGTCTCCGGATCCCAAGAAGAAGAGAAATTACAAGAGAAAGAAGCAGCAGAAAAAGAAAAAGAGGCTGACAGCACCAAGGATGCAGAGAAAGAGAAAAATCCAACAGAGAAAACCACAACTGTAAGTGGTAAGAATGTGGAAGGAGATAAGACTCCTAAGGACAAAACTGCAGAAGAAAAGAAACATCTGTCTCCGGCAAGAGACACTGCACAAACTGTTCAAAAGTTTCTAAGCCAAGAAACTTTAGAGATTGATGAACCGGAGCTTCTAAAAGGCCCATTCGACTTTGACTCTCTCTCTCCGGTACAAACAATGAAGATAGCTTCATTTGCAAATGCCAAGGCAAATGAAAAACTCCTAAAGTCTCATATGGAAGACTGTGAGTTGATAGAGGCTACTTCCGGAGTGCTTGTAAAGATTATGCCATCAATCCAGATAGATCCGACAGCCTCCTCTTCCGGTAATCTCAAAACCTTAGTCAGCAGTGTTGATACACATTTTGATTCTCTAGAAAAATTAGCTGAAGAAAAGGTCCGGAAGGAATTTTTGGATAAAAGATTTTCAGAAGTATTAGGATTAATCTCTAATGATAGGAGAAATATGAGTATTGGAATAAAGAGCTTAGAAAACGCTCTTAAGGATGGCAGTGATATTTACAAATTTTGTATCTCCTGGTCAAAGGCAACAGCAGAAATTGATAAGAAAATAAAAGAGGAACAGGACAAACTACAAAGTTTGTCTCAAAGTTTTGATCCTCTCTCTTCCATAGTAAATCAAGAATGTCAAACTATTGCAATCAAAAATGCAATAAAGAACCTTGAGAAGGAAAGGAAGAATATCACTAACCGGATGGGAGAACTTAGAAGGATTATAATCCCTAAGTTAGAAACTATGCATGAGGCCATCAGTGATGCTCAGACCACTGCCCAAACAAATGATCCGACAGATCTCAAGAGGGCAGAAGCTTTTACATTTTTGTTGAGTGGTCACATTTCAATTTTGGATAGAATGAAGCAAAGTTGGGCTACAGAACTGATCCAACTGAAGACATCTTTTGCAGACATTCTTCAGTATATGTGAGTATGTAAATATGCGGCTATGTATAGAAATTTTTTTAAAATTTTGGTGTGCGGACCCTACCCTTTGCCATTGATGTCAAAGGGGGAGTGAGGAGTAGTGAAAAATGAGGAATCCAACTAAGGGGGAGCTCCAGAAATTGTATATAAAGACAGAGCATCAGCAAAGGGGGAGCATAGTGTAAACACTTAGTCATTTTTCACTAAGTGTTGCCATCAATGCCAAAGGGGGAGATTGTTGGCAAGAGACACTATATGGATTCATGGTTGTTGTCATTGATGGCAACAAAGGTCATCCCACATATCCGCAAGTCATGGTGTGTCTCTACCGGAAGTCAGAATGAAGATTGTTGTGGTCCGGTGAACAAGAACAGAGCATGTGGCAAGGTTTGACAGATTGGTCCGGATCTCTCAGAGGAAGTGTCTTGGTGCAGTGTGGATTTGGGGAAGTCAAGAGGACTACCTTGGACAGTATATTCCAAGGATTTAGCCTCCGGTGATGAACAAAGAAAAAGATATGAATAGTTGAGTACCGGATTCCTGAGAGACAGTGAGAACAGAGGAAGAACTGACTGACAGAGTATCAGACTATTTTCTGGTTGTGTTACTGTTGATGGTAAAGGTTGTGAAGGCATGAATCATGTTTGGCCGACATGATTAATGATATCTACAAGTATATGCCTGATCCGCATTGCTTGGTGAGCAAGGATTCAGCTGACAGAACAGAGTTTGTAAGAAACTAGACTGTTCCGGATGCCGACTAGAAAGGTGATGAAATTACTTGTGCGGATATATATAGAGGATGGATTTAGTTGTGAAGATGGGAATTTTGTGAGTGTGTATGTGAAGAAGTGCAGAACAGAGCAGAAGTAGTAAGAAAGATCCGGTATGTGAAAGGATAGCAGAATAAAGAACAGAGGAAAGATGAAGTGCAGCAGATCAGTGTACTGAGCCTAACCGGAACTGAACTCCAGCATATGTAGATGCTTCCAATCAGTTCAAGACTGTGATTCTTATCACTTTGTAGACAGTGTGTCTCCTTGTAGGCAGTGGGCCTCTTTGTGAGCAGTGTGCTCGGGCAGTGAGCCCTAATTGGCAAGTGCCATTTTGTAATTCCTTATTCTTCTAACAGAGAATAATCTTTGGGTTAATCACCCCGTGGTTTTCTCCCTTAACAGGGTTTCCACATCAAAAATACTGTGTCATGTGTTCTTTCATTTCATGGTAATGTTTGTTTGTTTGATTCAATGCTGCATTGATTAATAAGAAAGTTCAAAAGAAGAAATAATTAGGATAACTGATTCACCCCCCCCCCTCTCAGTTATCAACAGCCTTTAGACCAGGTCACAAACAAACAAGGAAGACATGTAAAACACACAGAAGACACATGGAATACATGAGCACCATATAGCATGTCATCGACACACTATACGTCTTATACATGACAAACACGGGCAATTAGAAAGGAGCTCATTGTAGCACTCCACTATCTAAAACACACAAACACACTTGACGGCTGAGCTATGATACCACAACCACCAAAGATACAATTAAGAGTGAATGACTCAAGATCCAACCCCACCTCATGATGAGGACTTTGTATAAAAGGATGTGCACTATCTCACCTCGCGATGAAGGCTTTGTTTAAAAGGATGCACACTAGCTCAAGAGACATGCCATCCCACCTCGTGATGAGGGATTTTTCTTTAAAAGGATGAGCAATAGATCAAGAGATACACCATTCAACCTTGTGATGAGGGCTTTCAAACATGCTTTTCAGTGTCAAAAGTAATCAGATAGATACCATTATATCTGCCCCCTCTTTAAGGTGGTTGATCCCGCTTGCTGATATCAAGCACATTAAGGTAGAGTGAAAACACACAAGGGAACAAGAGATTTCGCAAAGCCCATGCCCTAGAGTGACATGTGCCATGATCAATGAATGTTCCCACAAACACATGATATCTTTTGCTAAGATAATCAACAAGATATAAGCTTTGGATAGAAAATCTTACTCTAAGATAACAACCAAATCAATTCATGAAAGCTATATAGAAATCATATCACATAATAGACCAAGGCTACACTTGCGGGTTTGAAACTGAGTATAGCCGTTAAGATATACTATAGGTAGCTCAAAATTGAGTGTAGCGACTAGGTGAAATACAAAATAATCCAAAGTGTATAGAAGCAGATTCAGAGTGTTGTAAAGGTTTTTACAAGAAATTTCACATCAAAAATCACAACAAGGAGTGATTCTATTATTCAAACATCAGATATATATATCAACCCCATTTTCACATATGGACTAGGTCCATTTTTGCTTTCTTGCTGAAGGGACACATAGTCCTTATTAGTATTTGTTTGTTTTTCATCATCCGCTAACTAATAGAGTCACTAAGGAATGTAAACAATAAAAATTACAGAGGAGAAAAGAGTGACTTGGGTTTACAACATGAGAAGATTCCTCTAAGACATCCTCCATTATGTTATGTCCCCAAGGTACAACACACAACAATAATATAGAGTAGAGGAATAGAAGAATAGAGAAACAAATAGAAAAATGGTCACAATAGAGGTAGTCTCCTTGTATCCTTGACCTTACAAGAGTATCAAGGGTCATCCAAAGAGACCTAGACAACACATCATGGGGGAACACAACACATAAGAGGAGGCCACGTAAGTGAGCAAATCAAAGAGATGCTACTACAAAGGTGGCTAAGAAGGGTTAGAAATACTTACCTACTTACACAACTAAACTAGCAATTATCATCAAGCAAATCATCTTCCTCCCAATCTTGAATGCAAGAGGAAATGAGTACATAAGGTATAATTGCCCAACTTGAATCATTGTCCTTTAACTCTTCAAGATGTATCTCTTCCTTTGTTGATTCAATAGTAGTTGGTTGAATGTTTTCTTGTTGAGGTGTTTCTTGTCAAGCTAAGGCTTGTCTTTTCCTCCTATCTCTTTCTTGCCTATTCCTCCACGGTTTATTAGTGATTTTTGCAAAAGGATTCTCATGATTTTTCATAGTCTTCGACATTTTAGAGGAGGAAGCTAGTACAAAATTGATCTTTTTGGATAAAATTATTTCTTCTTTATGGGTATCTCCTGATCCTTGTAAGGATGGTCGAGGAGAAACCTCAGCAAAGACTCCCTTACCTCATGGTCGAGGGGGTTCTTTTAATTCAGGTCGCTCTTTACTTTCTACTTGTTCAATAGGAGGCCCAACCTATTTTGTTATTAACTTTGCCTTGTATCTTTGATATCCTAGGAATAATTGATCTTCTCTTGGTTGAGGAGGCTCAATAGGTTGTGGCCAAAATTAGACTAGGTTAAAGTTTCCATGAGTAACCATAGGTTTCCATATACTATGTGGTGCAGTCATGGTAGGATGGTTCACATAATGAACTATCCAGACTGTGCATCAAGAGTAAACACAATGGAAATAGCTCAAAGATATGAATCAAATGTAGATTCAGTCATTCAGTATATCATATAATTCAAATATAGATCAACCGGCAACATGTGGTCTTACAACTAGGGCTCACAGGCCTGATTATAGAATATCAGAATATGCACAAGATATAGCTTTGAATCTCCTTCACACAAAATCTAAACTATCAACTATCACTATGTAAATTGCTTGATAACTACTTTCCTAGGGATCTATTACATCAATATATATCATATCTAGTACAAAATATTCCTCTACGTCAGCCAAGGAAGATCACAAACTCTAATAAAGAGTTGTAATGTGTGTACATGGATAGGTCAGACCTAAATGAGTAGAACTCCTTTACAAATGAATGGAATGATGTGTAGATCTTGGGGAAGGTTAGCCACAAACCATAGATCATTGAATGATGTGTCATTAGGCTCCACAGGTTGGGAAATGCTTTGCAAGTCTTCTCCTTCAGCTGATTGTCTGAGATTGTCAGGATGCTCTACTATGAGAAAATAGTCAATCTTCTGATAGCGATATCTTTTCGGTACCTTAACCAAATGCCCTAAGATTTGGATATGTTGTGCATGAATGTATGTAGATTCTAAGTCTAGCTCTATAAGGTCTAAAATGCAACTACAGTAGAATGCAGACCAAAATATAGAAATTTCTACTGACTGAATTGCCTAAACTAAACTGGAAAATGAAAGAAACAAATTGAACTACAACAAACTAAAATACAAATGTTTTGGTTGATGCAAGATTGCTCTTGAACTAGGGATTCTCTTGCATCACTATCGTGGACAACATACACTCTCCCTTGGTGGGGAAATTTTAGACATTTATGAATTGTAGAGGGGACCACTTTCATGGACTTAAGCCATGGGTGGCCTAGTTTCACATGAAATAGGTCAGAAGTAGGGATGATGTCAAATGATTGTTCCATGGTTTTCTCAACTACTTTAATCAATAGTGTAATCTTCCCTATAGATGGGAGGAAAGTTACATTATGTGTCTTAACTTAACCATCATATGTGTGGGTTCATAATATTCTTGTATCAAATCATGCATGTAGAGGAACTCTTTAGTAATCACATTTATCATACAATTCGGATCAATAAGGACTCCTCTTGTAAGATTTTCACTTATACGTGCAGTGATGTAAAGAGGTCTCTCAATGTCTCCAATTGTTCTATCATGTGGTGTAAATGTTATTTTAGGTTCAGGAGTCTTCCTCTTTCTATAAACTCGAGGAGGGACCATAGCATCCTTGTTTTGATGAGAGGCCATGTATGTGAGACTATTTCACACCAAGGCACTAGTTTGAGGAAATTAGGTTTTTGAAAATAAAAAACACACTAATTTCACTACAAACAAAGTATGATGTTAATAGTGCTACACAACAAGGCAAGATGAATGATTTAAAAGTTTGCTTAAAGAAGTGTGAGGAAAGTGTGTAAGACCCTTAATGTTGAAATACACACTGTGTAATTGTAAAATTTGAAATCTAAATGCAAGAACACACCATGAAGCAACACTACAATTCGAAATCAGATTTGAATGAGTATTTTAAATAGAGCAGCAAAATTTGAAATAAGATTTTGACTACAAACCCTAGCTTTTGCAAAAACTAGGTTATATGAAAAATGCAAGTTTTCAACAAAACCCTAACAAATGAGATATGAAAATGCAAGGTGTGATATCATGAAATGATTAATTGCTGTAATTTGTCTAAGATATGATGTATAAATCAGATTTTCAAATGCTTCGAATGATATGCAAGGAAAATAATGCAAAACTATGCCTTTATGCAAGTCTAGAATGCTTATATTTTTCAATTTTTTCAAATGTATAAAAGATTTCTCAATGAAGAATGATAAGTATGATATGAATTAATACAAGATCTGATTTCAACACTCATCAAGATTTAAATTATTTAAAACATGGGTTCACCAAAATGTTTAATTGGGGAAAGAGAGATGGATATAAAGTATGTGAGTACACTAAATCAAACCCTCCTTTCACTACAATATTCAAGGACAAAACCTAGCCAAGTCACTACAAGATGGAAAAGGACTCAGCTAGTGATTTTATACTCTTGTTTGTAGATGAAATATGTGATTCAAGCAAGCATTTTATTAAACCCTAGGCCAATCAATGCACTAAACCCTAGAATTATGATAATCAGTTTATAACAAAGAAATAGTAACAAGTTAAGATTTGAAAGTACCAGGTTGATCAGTAAGATGTCCAAACCTATCCCTTAGAAGATAAAATGTTGGAAGACTCTAGGGCTAGTGCCTGAGTCTAGAAAGTCATGATATCTGAAAGCTAAAAATTGGAAAAATGTCATAAATGATTTTTTGATGCTGAATTTGGGGTCTATTTTAGCTATTGGACACTGGGGCTAGCATCCAAGTCTACTATAGGTGAATTTCTAAACTCTATTTTCAGATCCCAAATCTTTAACCCTTAAGCAACCTCCATGTACCTTTACTTCTACAATTCCTACACCTATAACCTGCACACAAGAAGAAAAGGGGTTTTGGGGTTGTGGTGTTTAGGGATTTGCCTCAGTCAAATCCTAGGTTAGCATTCAAGCTTTCCCAACACCGTTGTTAGAAAGAGCATGTCCTTGTAGGACAGAGGCTAAGGATATTCCAAATGATGATGAAATTATTCAAACACAATGATGTCACCTTGGAGGTGAAGTCCTTAGGAGGATGAAGAGTCTTCAACTCATAAGGATGTTGATGACGATTCCAAATCTGTAACAAACACAATACTAACACAAATCTGCAACAATAACACAATGAATGCCTTGAATTTGCCTTTCAACAATATCATAACCTTGCTATCATCAACTTCACTTAAAATGAATTCAAACATTTTTTTTATATATGCTATCCCGTTAAACTTTCACAAATTAATTGAAAGAGCTGACAAGGGAGAACCCATTTATAAGTCCTATGTTGACATCCATTTAATTTTACCCCAACCAATCAGGGCGGACTTGGGCATAGGTACCCAAGTCCCAAGGTGCCTTTTTGGTTAGGACCTAAGCATTAAATGGGCCCCTAGTTCCCATTTGACATGGGTTTTGGGGGATTTCTCATTGTGATGGAGATTTTTCTTTGTAGAGTATAAACACGAGGACCTAGGAGATAAACTAGGAGGTAAAAAGGCATGTGTCCACTTTTTACTTAATAACAATTCGGAGCAAGGGGCCCATTATTTATCTTACCCTAGACTAAAAAGGATCCTCAAGACTTGGGTACCCACACCCAAGTCTTTCCTAATTGGTCAGGGCAAATTTAATCAAATGTCGACATAAGATCTTTAAAAATGTTTCTTCTTGTCAGCTCTTTTGGTTTAATTTAATGAATGTTAGTGCGAAAGCATATATAAGTGTGTTTTTGAATTCATTATGAACCTAGATAGAGATAGCCAACTTGAAGTATTGGAGTAAAGAGCATTCAAAGCATTCATTGTGATTCTAGAGTAGATTTGTGTTGTATTGTGTGTGTTGTTGCAGGTTTGAAGTTATCATCCATCTCTCCTTATGAGTTGAAGAGCCTTCATCCTCCTAAGGGTTTCATCACATAGGTGATATCATTGTTGTTCATAATTATTTGATTCATCATATTGATCTTGTGCTTATCCTCTTCCATGAAAGGGCACACTCTCTTTATCTATCAACAGTGTTGGGAAGCTTGAATGCTATCTCAGGATTTGACTGAGGCAAATCCCTAAACACTATAACCCCCAAACCCCTTTTCTTCTTCTTGTGTGCAGGTTACAAGTGTGAGACCTAAGAAATATGAAGATACAGGAAGACTGAGCAAGGATTAGGGTTTTGGGATCCAACAATAGTTCAGGAATATTTATTTGTGCAAGACTTGGGCGCTAGTGTCCTAGTCTTTCTACCTCAAAAGACTTCAGATCTGGCATCAGGGCAGTCTCTATAGTATTTCTCTAGTTTACAGCCTCTAAAAATTCCACCTTTTAGGACTTGGGAGCTTTTGAAATAGTCCTCTGACATCTTCACTTCTAGGACACAAGTTTTATCATCTTCTTGATCCTCGCTAGATACAATTGGTTTCTAGAGATTTGTTGTACTTCTTCTATTATAATCAGATCATCATAGAACTAGGGTTTTGTGCATCATTAACCTAGGGTTTGATTAAAATGTTTGATTAAATCAAATATTTCCATAGCACTCCTAAGTACAAGATCTGTAGCTAATCCCACCTCTATTTGGTAGTGATTTGGCTTGGTCTTATCCTTGAATGTTATTGTGAAAGAGGATTTGATCCAGTTTGCATGCTAGTCTCATCATTCACCTTTGTCACACTTAACATTTTGGTAAACTCATAGTATCTTACACTTTGACATCCTTCTTGCATCAGATATAAGATATTTATTACCCTATATCTGATTAGATTCCATTCATTCATCATTTTGCATAGTTACATAAATTAATCTCATTGTTAGGATTTCAAAAATCCTTACATTTTTCGTAAATCTAGCTAATCTTCAACTTAGGGTTTCAAGAGTGGCATGTTGTGATAAATATTGTTGCATTATTGGATTGATTAAAGGGTTTTAGGTTGTTGTACCTTATCATCCTCAGTGTTTTAAGACATCCTTTACATTTTTACATTGGAAAAAATGAAAAAATCAAGCATTTTAGGCTTACAAAAAGGTATAGTTTTACATTGTTTCAATGCATATGTTGTAAATCATTATAGAAAAATTTAATCTCTAATTTTTTACATCAGATATGATTCATATTATAGTAGATAATCATTTTATGGTGTTGTATCTCGCATTTGAAGCTCTCATTTGCTAGGGTTTTGTTGGAAAAGTTGCCTTTTTGAAAACCTATATAAATTCAAAATATAGGGTTTCTAGTCAAAATCTTATTTTAGATTTTGACACCATCATAAACATTTCAATTCAGATATAGCATAATTTATAGCATATTTTCATTGTTCATTTGAAAATTTTACATCATTTCATATCTTGGTTTCAAAATTTATATGTTTGTAATTACACATTGTGTATTTCAACATAAGAAATTTGACATCTCTTTAACATTTCTTTGCATGAAATCTTAAAATTGTCTATATTACCTTTTGTGCAGCATTTTTAACATTTTGATCCCTTTGTTTATAGTGACACTAGTGTGTTTTTGATCTTTGAAAAAAGCTGCAAAAACTTGGTTTCCCAAAACTAGTTTTGTGGTGTAGAAAAGTCTCTCATATTGCTGGTACTTGATAAATGAATATATCTAAGTATATATTACTCTTCCATGACATTTCATTATGGCATCTTCTAATTTTTCCTCTTTGGTCTCTTTCCATGCATATATCAAATATTTTGAAAGTTTTTACAAATTCGTTAATATGTATCATTATGGTTTGACTCATATAGCATCCATGTATGATAGGGATATATTTAAATGATCTTCATTTGAAATCCTTGATTATGCATCTATTTTTAATAACTTCAAATTTTTGAAGAATGAATATCCTTCAATATTAAAGGACTTTACTAATTTCATCTACATGAATTATCATGAGAAAGATGATGGTGATAATTCTCTTTTTACTTCTACTACAAGTCATAATGATTCTGTCTATTCCCATGAATTTACTCTCTAATACATGTCATGGTGACCTAGCTTTGCCTATTTCACCTTATGATTTGGATCCCTCTCCCAAAGTTGTTCCCACTTGTGAGGACATTTTAGCGCAACATGATAAAATCATTGATACATTCCTTAACATTACCCTACCCTCTCTTCATTCCAATGCCCTCCCTTCAAAAGACAAAACATTGGTGGATGAAGAAAGGTCTCTCATGTTAAATCCTTTGGGGATAGATGTTGAGCTAAATAAAAGTAAAAACAATGTTAATTCAATCATCATTAATAGATTTATTCTATCTACTAAGGGGATAGTGAATAAGTGTACTAATGTTCCTAAAATCATTGTGCATGGGGCACCTAATGTGCCTCCTTGATTCAAGATGGTGATTAAGGTTCAAGGTGCTCCAACACCACCTCAACTCTTGGGTTACATTCTTAATGTTGCAAAAAAAATTACTCAAGGAAATCAAGTGTATCAAAATGTGTCACAACAACCCTACTACAATGTGGTTGCTGACACATACAATACGTGAAATAATAAATAAAGTAAACAACACTCAAACATTCTGATCACTTTACCAATTTCTCAACCTATGCTTCCTCAACCACTTCATCTTACTCATAAAGTTGGTCAATATTATGATCTTATTAAGTAGCTTCTTTCTACTCTCACTAATATCTCCCTCTAGTAATTCATACAAACACCACCTATATACCACAAAATGCTCCAAGAAGCTTTACAAAAGGTGATTGTACCACCTACTATTAATCCAAATGATGTAGCATCTCTGTTAGATTATATGCATGCGACAAAAACATATATTCTATTTCAACAACATGAATTACCATGAATGGAAGTTCAAAATCAACATTATCCTCTTGTAATCTTTGTCACAATAAACAAAAAGTTGATAAAGAAAGTTATGATTTACAATGGATTGGCTCTTAATGTTTGTGGCATTAATCTACTACATAAAATCAAGGTTGACACATCTTTAACCAAATCGGATAAACTTCACATTCGTGGCTTTGATAACATTGGTAGACAATCCCTGGGTACCATAACTTTACCCATAAAGGTTGGACCCCTAACATTATCTACCCTTATCTATGTCATGCCCACTACACTTTCATATAACATCATTCTGGGTAGACCATGGATTCATGCCATGTGGATAGTTCTATCTACCTTTAATCGATCAGTAAAGTTTATTTACAAAAATGCAGTTCACACCATTGAAGATGATCTAAATTTGGAAAGTTATTTACAATTTGAGGTGGAAAAACAAGTTGTCAATCATAAGATTCTCAATAACTTAAAAGTTGATTCATCAATTCCTCTTGTCGTAGATAATGTTGTGCAAGATTCCAAATCACCATCGAATGCATTTCTTGGTGATGATTGGGGTTCATTAGATTTTACTCCTTCCTTTATGGGGGAGTACAAGCTTAATAACCCTAATCTTGAAGCATCAAAAGTTACCTCGATCTCATCCAAGCAATCTTTGGAAATACCTAAGAAACCTAAAGTTTATTTAGTACCAAACAAAGACAATACTTTCACTTATACAATAGAATATGAGACTTATGAGGCCCTTCCTTCTTCTAAAAAGATGGAGTCTCTCTATGGTCATGGATTTCAAATCCTTTACAAAAATTGTAACTATGTAGGTAATGGTTGTGGCATAAAACAAGGAATCAAGGTCCCCTTAGAAGTTGTTGCACATAACTCTTCGGCTGGTATTGGATACCATCCTTTGAAGCCCACCAAAGCTTATCATCAACCTACTCTTAATTTTAATACAATATCAACAATCCCAAGACTAAATATGATATATCTTGAGATGATAGACATGGATTGTCCATAAAGAAATATCCCATTAAATTAGGTAAGTATTTCTCCCTAATTTATCCACTCACTGTAGTACCTATTCTAGTTTCTATCAAGGGTGGCCTCCTCCTAGATATATATGTTGATAGTGTTATGTTGTGTTCCCTCGTGTAGTGTTAAATGTTTGTTTAGGTCTCCTTGCATGGCCCTTGATACTCTTGTAAGGTCAAGGATACAAGGAGACCACCTCTATTGTAATACTTCTATTTGTTTCTCTATTCTTCTATTCTCCTCTCTTATTGCAATTGCTATGTGTAGGGCCTTGGGGGCATAATGTTGTGGAGGTTGTCGCAGGGGCATCTTCCCATGTTGTAAGCCTAAGTCACTTTTGTCTCCTCTCTCATTTTTCAAAATTTCATTCTTCCATGGCTCTACTAGTCAACGGATGATGATAACAAATATATACCGATAAGGACCATGCATCCCTACAACAAGAATAAAAATGGACCTAGTCCATCTATGAAGATGGGGTTAATTTGATATTGACACTTGACTAGTAGAATCGCTTTGTGTTGTGATGTGATAATGTATTGTGTTGTGAAATTCTGGTAACAAACCTTTGCAATTGTTATTTCAAAAAATGTCTCCCTAGACTTTTTCCCTCCTAAGTTTAGCTCCTAGATCCCTTATTTTGCATCTAACATGTTCATTTTGACTCCAGGAAGAAAATGGCCTAAAACCCATGTCACATGGGGCTTGAGGGACATTGTTGTACTTGACCCTGCCCTAAAATATGACCTAAGGACATGGACACTCACGCCCTTGTCCTGCCCTATTTCAAGCAGGTCCCAAATTTGAATGTTGGTTATGTGACCGTCAATTAGGTCCTATGCCAACATCTTAATTTTGAATTATGAAATTCTTAGCGAGAATGTGTGTTGTTGCATATATAATCATGTTTAGTGTTTCATTTGTAAACTAGAAGATGATTGTAAACTTTTGTCGAACTTATGATTTTAGAGCATTCAAGATATTCATTGTTGCAGAGCAGAGCATTGTTATTGTGTTTGTGATTGTAGATTTTGCTTCATCTTTTCATGTGTTGAAGAATATTCATCTATGTGAGAGATACACCTCCAAGGTGATATCTATTTGTGTTTGAATCACTTATCAATTTGTTTTTGCTTCTATCCTGTGGGGATATGCACTCTTTTATCTCACAATGACATTAGGAAGACTTGAATGTCCTTTTGAGGCTTGACTAAGGCAAGATCCTAAACACCACAACCCCCAACCACACTCCTTGTGATTGCAAATTATAGATATTAGATTTTGCAGAGTGGAGTTGCAGAGGAGGGTTGCATAAGATAAGAATTTTGGATCTGGCAGAAAAAAGTAGTTCGAAGCACTTTCAGGACATGGGCGCATAGGGAATGTCCTTCGAGGTTCCAGACATAGGTCTCTTTATGATAGTGATGATCTACATCTGAAGGAGCTCTGACATCCCAAAAATTAGTCTACCTTGGACTAGGGTGCCTAGGGCAGTGTCCTCCGCATCTCCCATGACAAGAATAGATGGAACAGTGATTATCAG
Source organism: Cunninghamia lanceolata (assembly GCA_027924645.1). NCBI lineage: Eukaryota > Viridiplantae > Streptophyta > Pinopsida > Cupressales > Cupressaceae > Cunninghamia > Cunninghamia lanceolata. The sequence goes on from BSBN01000739.1 coordinate 7,603,263, forward strand.
TGTCGGAAGGAGCCCCATATTCCCTGAAGAAAGCAATATCTTGGACTTGGCCACCTAGGGCATTGTCCCCAAACATTCCACATCACGAACTTTAAAAAATGGTTAGTAATTAATCTTTATCTAATATCTTAGTCTGCGAGCATTTGTCGCAATTTATTAGTTTGCTTTTGATTTTGCATAATTAGGGTTTTTAGCATATTTGAGCATTAAATTAATACATTAATTGACAATTTATGAATTTCCATATCATTCCAAGTGACACACCGACCTGTAGGTGAATTCTCTTGCAAGAGTTGTGATTCAATTCAGTTGGATGTGTTGATATGTGCCAAACAACTGAGAGGGGGGGTGAATCAATTGTCATAAATACTTAAACACTTTCTATAATTTAAACATTCATCACTTATCCACAATTATTATGATTTAATAATGAGAGCATGAAATTAGAAACTTAACCATAGATACAAAATCAAACACAAGAGACACCAGATTTACGTCAAAAACCCCAAGGTGGGGAACAACCACCGAGAGGATTAACTCTCAATATATATTGTAATATTAAAATAGTGATGTTCAGGCTTGGTCACCCCACATGCCTAAACATACTGGCTTACTGCCATGAAGAACAACTAGGTCTAGTAGACTCACTTCCTCAACCCTAAACCTAGCAAGATTACAATAAGGGTTGTTAAACCCTACTGGTGGCTTACTGTCAGATTCACTGTCACGACCAACACCTTACTTTATTGTGAATAAACAAATCCTCAACTCTACTCTTCCTCTGCCCTACTCTTCCTCTGCTCTACTCTTCTTCTTCTTTCCTCTACCTCTTCTCTACTCTACCTTTGGACCTTTCTTAATATCTTATCATTTTTTCTCAAGGACACCTTTTCCATGACTCAATTACAAGTATTTATACACTACATCAACCTTGGAATGATCATCAAGGTTGTGTTGTGTGGTTACACAACACGCCCCATTTTGACATGACAAAACAGGGACCCAACTTTTTCTTGGCTTCTTCTGTGCTTTTTGGCGGTTTGGTAAAAGTAAGTCATGCAGGTCACATGCATAGAAAGGCTGGGTAAGTCATCATCATGAGGTCAGTTTGTCAAAGTTCATATTTCATTCCAATAACCTCATATTTAGAAAGAGCACCAAATTTCATGCAGGTTTGCCTCTTACATCACCTTGAGGTTCGTTAGGATGGAAAGCTATGAATGGTCAAAGTTCGAGTCAAACTTGATATTTCTAGGGGGAGGATCATATTTCTTAATATCAGTCATCTTTCAAAATATCCTACCAATCTAATTTATCACCCTATAATTCATGCGATCCAAATGTCCAGACGTCAATTTTAGGTGATAGTGACCTTTACCCGTCAATAGCCTTATGTATTTCACGAAGATCATATTTCTCAATGTAACCCAATATTTCTCAATATTCTCCTGCCACGAAATATCCCCCTAAGCCATTATCCTGATGATGTCATTCAAACATGATAAATAAAGAAGCAAACATGACGATGATGTAATCATCATTTTTACCTCTTGGCGGCATATTTCCTCAACATGATCCTGCTCCCATAACATGACGATGACATCATGATGTCGTACTGATACACTGAGTCAATATCTAGATGACGTCACCCTGATATTTTGAGAGAGGTTATGTTTTATCCAGTCATCATCATTTCATAACATCACCCAATATATTGAAACATCCTCATGTCATGCATTTATCACCCGATCTTGTCAAAGATAGTTTTTCCTCTCGGGGAGGATGATCACATTACACTCGGGATGATATTTGTGAATATCACCCCGATATCTAAACATCACCCTGATATTCAAATATCATCCTATCATTCAAATATCATCTTGTCATGCGAATATCACCACGCTGTCGTTGCCGCCATTGACATTTAATGCTTGCAGAGGTGGTAGGTAGTTCCCACCGACCACAAAACCTAATGAAACACTTGGCGAAATCCTGAGTTTCCATGCGAAAATTCAACGAATAAAATCTAATCTATCAGGGTTTACCCTAATTTTACCCTAATTGCAAGGTTAAAAGGTAAATTCACTGCCATTTCAAACTCACCTTGTGATAAAATCATTTTTTACAGAGCACTAGCTTCCAAACCCTTATACAAGCGATACTTGTACGAATGAAGCTTACAGGCAGGAAGAAGCACGTGATTATCAACAGGATTAAGAGCATTTTCTAGAAAACCATTGGTATAAAGGGATCTGCATAACCAGGTAAGTAATTGAAACCCTCATCCTATTGCTTCTACATAGTCAGGTATGATGTTGCAAGTTCTAGTTTATGCACCCCATGATAGAAAATATTGAATAAGTATAGTATGCATGCTGTTAGTAAAGATAAATTTTATCTGCATGCATGTGAATACCCATTGTAAGACAAATTGTGTTAATTGCAAATATCCATGGCTGACAAGAGGTTAGCTAAGTGTGAGGCTAAATTTAGCAAGCCCATGTTCTCATCTCCAAGAGGCATCCTGTTCAAATATGGTGCAATTACAGATACCCATCAAAGAAGCACTGATTTGGAGGCCTGGTCTACCAAGATGAATGATGAGAAGAATAGAAGCCCCTTGCTAGATGCAGTATTCGTGTCCAGAATGTGGAATGTGGTCAGTTTTCCATACTCCATGGAGTCTCCAGAGCTAGTGATCGAGTGTGCATAGAACTATAAGCCAGAGACCAGACAAGTGGTGAAACATAGAAGAATATATGTAGACCTATCCATTAAGGGTCTTTCCAAGACATTTGGACTGCCAATGGGTAGGAAGGTTAACAGTGTAGACCTGAAGAAATCAGAAGTTGAATATGAAAATAATAAGAAACAGGCCAGGAAGAACATGTATCAATGGAGGGCCAAGAATAGCACATATCTTGTAGCTGCCAAACTTCCTGTGCACTTGTTCAAATATGATTTTGATGACGAGTATCAATACATGATTGCATTGCTCAGCAAGGTGACAGGCTAGCCCGATGTGGGTACTTTCAAGGATTGGATGTATGGTGTAATCATGATGTGCATATATGCAGACATCAAGCCGTTATGGGGCCAGTTGATAAGTGATGCTCTACATGAGCAACTGATGAACCTGGGAGGTTCAAATTGTTCCTTTTACATGACATCATACATTGTCTTCTCCTATGCTTACAAAGGCACTTTTGATGCACTGGTTATAGATGGAAAAGTTATAGGCACCATCAATGTTGTGCATATTTGGGATCATCATCCCCAATTACAGAGAGCTAACTACCTCCAAGATTACAAACTGGTCAATGATGCATTCTCTATGCATCTAGTAAGGACCATGGAGGACGACAGAACAAAAAGATTCAACATGGAAGCTCAAGAGATAATCTACAGGAATGGAGCCTAGTATATTAAATTTGCAACAGTTTCCTATATGAGAATCGAGGGTTTTGAAGGACATCCCCTCATGCTACCAAGATACCCCACTGATGCAGTGATACTAATGGAATTCATAAGGCAGAGCTCCACCATGCTAAAAACATACAAGGATGCTTATAAGCTGCCACCAATATTGTTTCCAGTCACCATTGGCTGGTATATGTGCCCAGATTCAGAAAACATCAAGAAGGTGATGGTCAGCTTGAATAAAATGTGGTTGCAGCCATTCCCACTAATAAGACCATATGATCCTTATGGGAGGATACAAAAAATAATAGGGAAGCCTATTCATCAGAGGCACCTAGAAGACTTCTGGGTGGATTGTGAAGATGAAGCAGAAGCCAGAAGAAGAAGATACCAAAGGTTGACACTGAATCAAATCAAAACCTTTGACTATATCCCCATTCCTCAACAGTTGAAGAAAGATGATGGCAGAATAATGGCAGATGAATATGAAGAAAAGAAGATATATAATGATACCATATCTGCACCTGACCTAACCATACAAGAGGACATATCTTTCAACCCTTTCATTGCCAGGACACTACAGCTAACCCAAGCTTGGGTTGATGAACAGATTGGGGCATTGAAGAAGAAAGGTGTTGCCATTACTGTGGATAACAAGAAGAAAGGACAAGATATTCCTGATGAGGAATATGATGACTTTATAAATGAAAAGAGAAAATCTAAAGGAGATAGACTGCCTCCACAACAACAAAGTAAGAGATCCCCTAGGGGTAAGAAAGTTGATAATGAGCCCAAGGGGGTGATTATCTAAAGGGCAGTGTTTACAGCTGAAGAGGCAGTAGCATCAAGATCAGGATCAGGATCAGCATCACCTCCATGGATAAGGAAACAGAAGTCCAAGAAAGATCAACCAGCAAGGACAGTAATTACTGAGACCCAAGAGGAGGGTCAATCCTCATGGAAACCAATAGAAGAAGAAGATATCCTTATGGAGGAAGAGCCTGAGGAAGAGGAGGCCCCCTTGCTGTTCAAAAGGAAAAGGAAAGCCCCATAGGTGGTGGTAGCTACCCCACCTAAGAGACCAAGAACCTCCATGAGGGGTGAAATAAAGCAATCCCCTACGATAGTGAAAGGGGTAGGTAGCGAAGTTGTGCACAAGGAATTTCAGCACAATGTTCCACTTCCTACCATTGTGAAGTTCAAAACTGAACTTGCTGAAGAGTAGATGAAAGAAACCTCCAAGGCATATGAAGGAGGTCATATCTCATTAGAGGAGACAATTAATCTATCTGATGATGAGGTTGTGAAGGAAGTAGCTTCACAAAAGATGGAGACCCTTGCTGCAGGTACACACATGACCCCTCACAAGACTCCAACAGTTCAAACGATACTAGAGGAGATAAAGCAAGTGGAAATAGAAAAAGAAAAGAGCCCAGAGAAGATAGCCCAAGAAATAGGGTTGGACACACTAATTGCACAGGTGACAAGTCCTGTAGTGGTAGATTTGACAGGTAAACAGGATGCAAGTCCTGAACATCCAGCAGGTACACCTAACAAAGGGCAACATACAAAAGAAGTGAAGATGGCAGAATCAGAAGGCCATGCTTTAGAAATACGTCAACAAAGCCAACAAGATGCATCAACGAAGCCTGCTATAGTAGAGGTTCAAGAAAAGAAGGCTAATGAGAAGGATGTAGTAGAAGATCCTGCTTCCAATGTTCAGAAAGTAAGTAGCATAGGTGCAGAATAGATAGTGGTTTCAGAACAAACACCAACACCTAAGGAGGATTCCACAATATCCACCGCTATAAATATGCCTCAACAGGAGGAAAAGTCAAAAGTGGATGAGGTGATAACGGAGAAGGATTATGATCATCATGATCATCATATTGACACATCACAAGATCCTCCACCTCAGGATGATGCTTCTGCGGAAAAAGAAGTTCCTCAGCAGGAGGATGTACCACAGGATCGCCCTCAAAGTGAGCATCATGAAGAAGAAATGAGGAAATCACCTTCTCCATCACATATGCTGACGGATACAGGAGATCAAGGTGAGCATCATGATGATGCTAGGAAACATGATCAGGTACCTCCATGGTTGGAAAAAGAGGTAAACACAGAAGTAGATTTTGTGATTCAAGAATTCAATGTATCTACCTTGTTTTCTGAAAATATAATAAAACCAAAGAGGAAGGCCAGAATGACTTCGGCCATTAAAAGAGTCCCAACAACTGGAAGAAGGACTGCACAAATTGCAATCCCTACTGTAGAGAAAGAAAAAGGTAAAAATTCTCTAGAAGAATTCCAGATTAATACAGTTGACTTGGGGTTTGCAAATGAAGACCAGGAGGATCAGGAAGGTAAAGACATCATTGATTCTTTAATTCAAAAGCTTAAGAAGGAAAAAGAGAAAAATAAGCAACACCAAGAGCACATTGCTCAGTTGCATGCATACATAGGTAGGCTAACTAATCCTGAGGATAGTTCCACTGATCATGCAGTCCCATTAACTGCTATTTCTCAAGAGGAGGTGAATAAATTGGATCTCATGAAACATGAGTCCTTCATATTGAGAAAGTGGATGTATTCCACATTTGATACAGCAGAGGAAATGGTAAAAGCCTCTTTGAAGAGGTGGGGTACTCTTAGTGAATCTAGAAAAAAGGTAGACAAATTGCAAATGCAGACAGGTAAAAGGTCTTTCCAATTGGAAAAGATATTAGATATCCTGGGAGAAATAAAGAGGATAAATCCTCAACTGCATATCAACGAGCAGGTGTTGAATAATAACATTGCATTATTGGTTGATATATGGTATAAAGACGTTCAATTTGAATGTGATGTCCTCAAAAGGTGTAACAATAAGCTGAGGGAGATTAGCATAAAATTACATGACATGATGTCTTTTGGGGCAGAAATTTTGGAGACCTTAGAAGGAAAAGTGGAAGGGAAGATAAATAATCAAGATGAAGAGTTTGCAATCCAAGCTCTACATAATAACTTCCAATTTGTTGCAGATGATCCACTAGGCCAACTGACAGAGGAAATCATGGATAGACTGGTGAGGACCAAGATGAAAATGGAACAATATAATGAGATGCTGCACAACAAGAAAAATAAGCTGGACAGCATCAGAAATAAATACCAGGCACATAAACATGCCATTGCCAAAGTGAAGACTTAGGATCGCAGAGAAATAGATAAAATCATGTAGTTGTATGAACAGGTCTGGATCATCATGCAGCCTCATATACAGGGTCGTCATCATCAGGATGATGAAGGTTCAGAAAGTGATGCACCTGATGATGGAGCACATGATTCAGATAAGGTAGATGATGATGCGTCATAAAGTAAATATCAACATCTGATACTTAGCGAAAATAAGTATCTCAGATAGTTGCCAGCTGGCAACTTGTGCCATTTTGATGAAGTTGACAAAGTCAAAGAGAAATACTGACCATAGATATTCATAGACAAATCAAGATCTCAGATCTTTTTGTAACAGATTCCTCACCTTGTTCTATAAAAGGTGCTGGAATGCCTCATTTCTATTATTGAAAACTTAATTGAAATCCGTCTGCTGAAATATTCAGGGCTCATTTCAAAGCTTTTTGTATACATCTATATCTTTGCATACTTAATGAATGAGAAGACTTGTTTGATTACAATTCATAGTAAATCTTGAGTAATCAGTGTGTGAATTCTGGATATATGCTGTGATTTGTTGCATCCCTTGGAGTGCATATCTACTTGCATATGTCATTTTCATACAATTCCTTTGAAGTTAGCATCAACTGTATCTAGCTGTGGAATGTCCTGGTGAACATATGGTTTGGTTTTCTTCTCTTCATGACTGTATCTGATGTACATGTGGTTCAATAGCTAAAGGTTCAACATTAATTTGAAGCACTTCTTTCAATTTCTTTTAAATTTCAGAACATTTCACTATCATAATTGCAAATAACTGATAATCTTAAGCAAATATTGTAAATATGTGGACATCTCATAGATAATTGAAAATATGTAGCATATTTGAAGCTAAAGCATGTATAATTGATGAATATCATGCAAATATTTGAGTACAACTGCATCATTTGATCAACCAACAGTATAAAATAACATCTCTATGAAGAATCATTGCAGAAGTAATGTCATGATGATGAACTCAATGTAAGGCCCCAAAATAGAAATAGCAACACACATCAACCTCTGAGTAATGTCAGACGATTAAGACCTAATCATTGGAGACTTGGGATTATGAATTCTCTGAATTCATCATATCTTTCAAGATGAATAAAGGTTAATGTGTACTTTTATTCTATGCTTGTTTGTGACTAACATCATGACCAACATAAATTGGCGCTAGAAGGAGGGCCACCCTGAGAGAAGATGCTCATCATCATTATTTTCAGGTTTGATGATGCAGAGAGTAAGCTAACCTCAAATGTATCTTTGAATTCCAAATATTGCTGAAATATTTACTGTAGCAAGCTTGTATATGCTCATTCTGTGTAAAGTTTCTGAAATTAGTCATAAATATTGCAAGCCTTATAGTAGATCATCATGAATTCACAAATATCAGCCAATGTTAAGTAAATCCATTAAAGCTTTGAAGAGTTTTGCCTTAGAAGCCTGATATCTTGTGGTAGGAGTCATCATACCCCTGTTATCACCTCATATTTGCACTATCTTCACAAATATTGTGTAAATATCCATTCAGATCAGTCATCCGATCATAAATATCACTTCAGCTAATGAAATCCAGCCAATATTTACAATCATCTAGCTAATTCACCTCAAAATTGAGAAATCCTGGCTCACAGGATAAATACCAGGTCTAGGCCTAATGGAATCTTTAAAGAATTACTTGTTAGAGGTTTCAGACCTAGAACTGTGGACATCCATCACACTCCAGGGTCTACTACATCAGGAGCTTCACCAGAACCTCCTCTTGTAACCCCTGTTGGTTTGCAAATGCCTTCTGGAATATCTGTGACACCTCTTGTTCAACCTCAACCCCAGGTCCAACCTCAGCTAACTGTACCATAGGCTCAACCTCCTCTGGTTGCAATGTCTTTCTTTGCAGCAGAGTCACCTTTGACCTTCAATGCATATCATGAGTTGCCAAAGAATCTGGACAAGCTTTGTCCAAAATATCGTCCTTATCAGGATGCTAATGATCATATCAGGATGTTTAAAGAAGCCTGCTGTAGAGCCAGAATAGAACATCAGGATGCTGTATGCAGATTATTTCCTTTTTCCTTAGGGGAAGAGGCTTATAATTGGTTTATTAGTCTTGGTCAGAGTTCTGTTGGTTCATGGGCTATCCTAGAGAAAGCTTTTACTGATAGGTTCAAGGTACCAATTGATCCTTCAATGAATTATCACCTATTTGCCACTATCAAGAGGTTTGAAGGAGAACTTATTGCCAATTTCAATGCTAGGTTCCAGAAAATGCTATCCAAGTTAGTTGCCCCTTATATAGTAGCAGATGCTGCTACTAGGAGTATCTATTACTCAGCTATGGATCCATTGACTTCTATATTCATCAGGAGAACACATCCTGAAATCACTACCTTGATAGGAGCTTTTCAAGAAGCTATCAAAGTAAATCAGCAGTTAGTCCCTGCTCCAACACCAAATGTTGCATTCCCTACATTGCCTGGCATGTATCCAACTTACCCTCCACAATATCCTGCATATCCTGCACAGCAATATCCTAATGGAGCAATGATACCTCCAGCAGTCATGCCTGTACCTTTGCAGGTACCTCCATTAAGTATCATGCCACCTCCTAATGGGAATGGCTAGACCCCACAATATCTTGCACAAACCCAGACACCTTAGGGTGCTGATCTATCCAACAATAACCATGGATCCTCTTTCTTCAAGCCTCAAATTGAGAATGTAGTAGCCAAAGCTCAAGAAGAGAAGGAAGAAATCAAAGAAATCTCTACTCAACTTAGAAAACTCACTACAGAAGTGACACATTTGAGAAATCAGAACTTTCATTCTCAGCCTAACCAAAACAGAAGTTATTCCAATGACAGACCAAATTATCCTGACAGAGGGTACAATAATAGTAATTTCAATAATAGTGGTGGAAACAATAATAATCCTCCCAGGCAGCCTAGAGTATGGAACTCCAGGCCAAATAATGGCTCACTACCATCCCCCTTAGATAATCAGCCACCTGGTGAAGCCAAACAGACTACTAGAGTTAATCTTGCTGAGGCAGCCCTCACTAATTGGTGCAGGATCCATAATACAAATGCTCATGCAGAGCTAGATTGTCCACAATTTCAAATTGCTGCTAGCATTTTCTAGACAGAAGTATCTAATACATCTAGAAATCCACCTTAGGTAGAGGGAAATGAAATTGTTCCTTGTGGATATGACTCTGCATTTGTATTGGAGAGCTATACTGATCATCATCATCAGCAAACTGTGTCATTCCACCAGCATTGTTCACAAGCATGTGAAGAATCTACTTTAGCCTTTAAGTCAAATTATGTCTTCCCCTTTGAAGATGAGAATGAACCTTCCACTGAACATGAGGAGGTGCATGCATACCAACAGCAATATCCTGGTAAGCATAATTATAATTTGAGAAGTAACTCCAATAGACCTACTGGTCCATTGACATCATCTCTACCTCCAAATAATTTCAACACACCCCCTGATCCCAAGGCAAGTAACAATCTAGGATTTCCAAAGGTAAATGCTCAATATCTGTCACCCCAAAATATAGTGTCAAAGGATGTTGCCTTACCTCATGAGTCTGATAATCTTGTCACATATCTGGCAGATGAAATGAAGAAGGTAAAGATCAGCCTGTCTCTGTCAGAATTGTTGAAAACTCCTGCAATTAAGAAAGCTTTCATGAAATCACTAGATGATCCTGCTCCTAAAGAGGATATTCATTCCCCAGGTCAGTCTAGTAGTAAGGATCATGCTGCTAGAGATAGTAATATCAAGCCTAAGGTGCCAGCTATTGTCCAAGCTGCAAAAACCTTCCACATGACCTTATACAGAGATAAGAATGAGTCACCGCCTTTCCTCCTTACCATAAGGATGTTTAGCAAGAATTTACACAACTATTTAGTGGATTCAGGTGCATCTATAAATGTGATGCCCTTGTCTATATGCAATGCTTTAGGACTACATCCTGCTAAATCCCTAAAGAAGGTGACACAACTAGATAAGACAGAAGTGAGTGTAATAGGAGAACTGACTCATATACACATGCAGCTAGCATCTGATCCCAGGATCCAATATTACATTGATATCCAGATAGTTGACATACCTGATACATATGGGATGCTGCTTAGTAGGGACTGGTCAAAGACTTTGAATGGATATATGGCTATTGAATTTAGTCACATGTGGTTGCCTTGGAAAGGTATACCTAACCAGATAAGAATAGATGCTGAACCCAGGATGAAGCACATGATAACTGAGTATAATAAAATGGATGAGATCATGTATGTAAATGTTGAGCCTGGAGTTTATGCCGTTAGACCATAGACTATCAGGATAGAAGAAATCTTGATGCTTGACTTTCATCATCATCATGACGATGATCATCGAGAGGACATGCTGGTTGTAAAACCTGATAGTAATTTTGAGAATGAAAATGAAATAGATTGCTTCAGAAATTTTGAGATGCATCTGTCCAAGCAGGTAAAACGTTGTCAATTGTTAGATATACCTACTAATGATATTTTGATCAATGGATGGTGTAGATTACACGATGAAGCACATTCAGAAAAAACTTGTGAAACATGCTTAGATATGATGATGTTGGAGCAGACATGCAGTGAGGCATCATCATCATATTCTGAGGTAAGTTCTGCATCTAATGACGATGATACTGATTCTTGTTTGTCTTTTGTAGGAACCACAGAAAAGTTGATAGATCGTGACGGAGATCATATACAGAGAATAGAAGAAATTCTGGTGTATGACCAGATAAATGTTAAGAAAAAAGGAAAGATCACTCTAGGGAGTGATTGTCTGATGGAGTCAGCTTATGAATTATCTGATGATGACAGAGGTAGTAACCTAACTAGATTTGAAGAGTTCTTATCAGGAGAAATTAAGAAGATGATAGAACAAAAGAAACATCCATGGGATGCATTAACGGAAGGATGATGTAGGTTACATGAGGCACCTCACTCGAAGGCTACCTATTCACTATGTCTGCATATTTTAAAGAAACATATAGAGCTGGATCCAAAAGATCATCCTCTTGATGATGAAAAACAAGAAGAAAAATTAGTTTCCTAGGAGAAATAAAAGATAAAGTCTGTGAATGTTGACATCCCTAAGTTAAAGTGGATATCAGGTGGTGCAACTGCCAGAGCTGCAAAGAAAAGAGAATTTTTAGCTAAACCTCATGCTGAAGATAAGTCCTGGACTCTAAGATTTGATGGATCCAAGTCCAAACAAGGAGCTAGAGTAGGGATTGATCTTATTGATCCATGAGGAAAATCTTACTTAGCTGCCGACAAATTATAGTTCCCCTGCACTAATAATGTGACGGAGTATGAAGCTCTAATTCATGGGATACTATTTGCCCTCAAGAAGAAGGTAAAAATTTTACATGTCTTTGGAGACTCAGAATTAGTTGTCAGACAGGTAAGAGGAATCTACTCTTGCAACTATAAAAGATTGTCAAATTATAGACACAGAGTGTGGGATTTGATTGAAGACTTTGATGCATTTAATATCACCCACATTCCTAGAGAATAGAACCATAGGGCAGATGCACTTGCCTAGGCTGCCAATACACTGGAGCCATTATCTATATCAGGTCTAAAGAGATTTTTAGTAGAACTGGTATCTGTACCATCAGTGCCTGATAATGTTACTAATCTTCAGGTCTTTGATGATGATCAACACATCCTTGATTTCATCTCTAATAGAGATATATTTGATGCTCAGATCATAGATGAGAACTATGTGGAAGATCACGTTTGGGAAGAAGATGAAATATTAGAGTTGCCTAGCAACAGGATTCCCAAAGTATGATTGAATTAGAAAGAGCCTTTGATTTGGATAATATGCTGAAACAGAAGGATCTTCCCAAGGCTGATGGAGGTCAATATTCACAAGTGAATATTGGACAAAATGAAGACAAGAGAAATGTCTTGATTGGTAAGGTTTGCACACCAGAAGAGTAAGAAGGAATAACTCAAGCACTTAAGGATTACATCCATGTAATTGCATGGACTTATGATGAGCTAAAGACATATGACACATCAGTCATAACTCACACTATACCTCTCAAGCTAGATACTAAACCTTTCAGACAGAAGCAAAGGCCAGTCAATGCTTTGCTTGAACCAATAATTTTTGAAGAAGTCAAGAAGCTGTTAAATGCCAAGATAATCTTTCCTATGAGGCACTCCACTTGGGTGGAAAATCTAGTGCCAGTTAGAAAGAAGAATGGAGACATCAGGCTATGTGTAGACTTCAGGAACCTGAACAGAGCATCAGAGAAGGATAATTATCCCTTACCATCATTAGATGAAGTTCTGTAGATTGTAAATGGAGCTAAAATGATGTTCTTTTTGGATGGCTTTTCAGGGTACAATCAGGTCATGGTTGATAAGATTGACAGGCTGAAGACTGCCTTCACCACCAAGTGGGGGATATTTGCTTATAGACGTATGCCATTCGGGCTAATAAATGTTGGAGCTATGTTCTAGCGAGCAATGGACATAGCCTTTAGAGGCTTAATAGGAAAATGTATAGTCATATACATGGATGACTTGATAGTATTCTCCAAAGAAAGGGGGAACCATGTAGCAGATCTCAGAAGTGTGCTGAAGAAATGTGAAGAGTATGGAATATCCTTGAACCCCAAGAAATGCATATTCGGGGTAACAACAGGCAAATTGCTAGGCCATTTGATAACCAAAGATGGAATCATCATTGATCTTACCAGAGTGGAGTCTATCATGAAAATACAACTCCCTAGAAGCAAGAAAGAACTTAAGTCTTACTTTGGTAAGATCAACTTTGTAAGAAAATTCATCATTGGTTTTGTAGAGATAGTCAGACCACTAAATGCTATGCTGAAAAAAGATGCCAAGATTGAGTGGACAACAGAAGCTAAATCTACTTTTGAAGACATAAAGAAGGCTATTTCTAATGCTCCTGTCCTTATCAATCCAAACTACACAAAAGATTTTTACATCTATTCATTTGCTTCAGAACATACCTCTGCAGCAGTGTTAACTCAAAGGAATGAGGAAAAAGAAGAGAAACCAATAGCTTTCATGAGCTGTCCCTTCAAGGATGCTGAATTGAGATATGTGGATGTTGAAAGACAAGCACTTGCATTGGTCAAGGTAGTAAAGAAATTCAGGCATTATATACTAAGAAGCAAAGTGATTGCAGTAGTGCCTGATGCAGCAGTGAAGATGCTGCTAATGCAGAGTGAACCTGGTGAGAAAAGAGCCAAGTGGATTACTGTATTACAAGAGTATGACATGGAAATTACACCCATGAAGTTAGTAAGAGGGCAGGCTTTGAGCCAAATGATATCTGAAATTGATCCAAACATCATAAGTCAGCAATATGTTGTCAATGCAAAGGACGATAAGGAATGGTATTCAGATATCAGGCATATCCTGATTACTGGAAGATGTCCTCCAAGAATACAAGCTTCACAGAGAAGAGCCTTGAAGATAAGGTCACAAAAGTATATGATGAAGGGAGGAACCTTGTTCAAGAAGAATTATGAAGGAATATTCCTGAGATGCTTAGAAAAGCCAAAAGCAAATAAGGTTTTATCAGAATTACATGACAAGTTTGGAACGACACATGGATCAGCCCTGGCCACAACACATGCAATCCTCAAAGCAGGATATTATTGGCCCACAGTTTTCAAAGATACAGCTGAACATGTTAAATGTTGTCATGTATGCTAGGTTGCTGCCAACAGAGAGAAATATGTTGCACAACCCTTGCAGCCAGTGATGGAAGAATGCCCATTTGCACAATGGGGCATGGACTTCATAGGACCAATCAGCCCTCCATCATCATCAGGCCATAGGTATGTCTTAACAATTACTGATTATTGTACCAGGTGGACTGAAGTTGTCAGCAACAAGACTTGTACTGTAGATGATGTTATTAAATTTCTGGAAAGCAACATTGTTACCAGGTATGGAACTCCTTATGCTTTAGTAAGTGATAATGGTTCTGCCTTCACTTCAACCAAATTGTCAAGTTGGGCTTTCGATCATGGGATCATACTCAAGTTTTTATCCAACTATTATCCCCAAGGGAATGGATTAGCAAAATCCACCAACAAAAATTTGCTGAATATCATAAGAAAATTAATAGAGAAGAGCCCTAGGGAATGGAATTCATTTCTAAAATTTTCCTTATGGGTAGACAAAACTAGAATGAAAACTGCATTAGGAAACTCACCTTTCCAACTAGTATATGGGGTGGATCCTATCCTCCCTGTTAACTTGAAAACTCCTACCCTACAGTTTGCCCAAGAGTACCTAGGCATAGACAATAGACAAGAAGTCAGGTTGCTTCAGCTGATGCACCTGGAAGAGAAAAGAAGTCAAGCAATTGACCAATTTGCAAAACATCAGGCTGTTGTCAAACGTTGGTTTGACAAAAGAGCTAGAGTCAAAGCCTTTAGGATATCTAATTTAATCCTGATGTGGGATAAAGCCCATGAGAGGAAAGGAGACCA
Organism: Cunninghamia lanceolata; assembly: GCA_027924645.1. Taxonomy (NCBI): domain Eukaryota; kingdom Viridiplantae; phylum Streptophyta; class Pinopsida; order Cupressales; family Cupressaceae; genus Cunninghamia; species Cunninghamia lanceolata. The sequence continues at coordinate 7,618,411 of BSBN01000739.1, forward strand.
TGGCAAATTTGACAAATTATGGATAGGTCCCTTTCAAATTTCTGAGATACTAGGAGACAGCACTTATAGGCTTAAGAACTTGACAGGTGAGGATGTCCCATTGCCAGCCAATGGACAATTCCTCAAACATTATTTCCAAGCCTAAGTGACTTCATGACAGTCATGTGTATCATAATTTATATTTTGTACAGTGATGTTTTGTTGTTTTATTTGTTTTGTTGTTTTGTTTGTTTTGTTTTTGTTTGTCTTGTCTTGTTTTTGTTGAGTTTTTGTTTTGGTCAGTCAAGATGATGCATTTCATCACCACAGAAAATAACTAAATTGTTAGGATTCAAGTGATGAGATCAGATTTAGACATAGGTTATGATTCATTCTAAGAAGTATTCATGATCAAGTCTGTGATATCTTTTCATCAGGGTGCCTTTTCTTGGTCAAAGTGAATCAATCACAATGAAACACCTAACAGCCTTGGGTTTGCTGAACACACAAGTATAGGTGTTAAGTGAAAAATCTAAAGGGACTCCCTTGCTACCAATACAATCTCCAACCTAAAGCTGCAAGTGACTACACCTTGTACAAATGAGCTAACATGATGATATCAGATACAAATTTTAAGAGAAAATCAGAAAAGAAATAAAATTAGGCCATCTAAGTAATTCTACCAGGGCTATGAACACCTACTGGTAGTAGGGCTCTACTTAGGGAGATTGTATAGATAACCTTGCCGGGGCTATGGATGCCTACTGGCAGCAAGGCTCTATCTAGGTTGGCTATGAGGGATGATATCCAACTATGTAGTTTAACACCAGTTACTCATGTTTTCAACTTGCTTTCAAGATGAGGATAATTAATTATTTGTAGACACATGATCCTTTGTTAGTATTGTTACCATGATGAAATTTTATCATTCAGAAGATCATGATGCTTGTGCTTAGAAAGAATTAGAATACTATAGATAAATGTGATCACATCACTTGAATCATTGGAATTTTGATGTTTTCTTTGGTGGCAAGTTGTTGTGTGGTTACACAACATGCCCCATTTTGACTTGACAAAACAAGGACCCAACTTTTGCTTGGCTTCTTCTGTGCTTTTTGATAGTTTGGTAAAAGTAAGTCATGTAGGTCATCATGCATAGAAAGGCTGGGTAAGTCATCATCATGAGGTCAGTTTGTCAAAGTTCATATTTCATTCCAATAACCTCATATTTAGAAAGAGCACCAAATTTCATGCAGGTTTGCCTCTTACATCACCCTGTGATTCGTTAGGATGGAAAGCTATGAATGGTCAAAGTTTGAGTTAAACCTAATATTTCTAGGGGGAGGATCATATTTCTTAATATCAGTCATCTTTTGAAATATCCCCCTGATCTAATTTATCACCTGATAATTCATGAGGTCCAAATGTCCAGACATCAATTTTAGGTGATAGTGACCTTTACCCATCAACAACCTTATGTATTTTGTGAAGATCATATTTCTCAATGTAACCCGATATTTCTCATTATCCTCCTACCGCCAAATATCCCCCTAAGCCATTATCCTGATGATGTTATTCAAATCTGATAAACAAAGAAGCAAACATGATGATGATGTAATCATCATTTTTACCCCTCGGCAACATATTTCCTCAACATGATCCTGCTCCCATAACATGATGATGAGGTCATGATGCTGTAGTGATACACTGAGTCAATATCTAGATGACGTCAACCCGATATTCTGAGAGAGGTTATGTTTTATCTAGTCATCATCATTTCATAACATCACCGAATATATTGAAACATCCTCCTGTCATGCGTTTATCACCCGATCTTGTCAAAGATAGTTTTTCCTCTCAGGGAGGATGATCACATTAAACTCGGGATGATATTTGCAAATATCACCCCAATATCTAAACATCACCCTGATATTTGAATATCATCCTATCATTTGAATATCATCCTGTCATGTGAATATCACCCCGCTCTTGTTGCCGCCATTGACATTTAATGCACGCAAAGGTGGTAGGTAGTTCCCACTGACCACAAAACCCGATGAAACACTTGGCAAAATCCTGAGTTTCTGTGCAAAAATTCAATGAATAAAATCTAATCTGTCAGGGTTTGCCCTAATTTTACCCTAATTGCAAGGTTAAAAGGTAAATTTACCACCATTTCAAACTCACCTTGTGATAAAATCATTTTTTATAGAGCACTAGCTTCCAAACCCTCATATAGGCGATACTTGTACGAACGCAGCTTACAGGCAGGAAGAAGCACGTGATTATCAGCAGGATTAAGAGCATTTTCTAGAAAACCACTAGTATAAAGGGATCTGCATAATCATGTAAGTAAGTGAAACCCTCATCCTGTTGCTTCTACATAGTCAGGTATGATGTTGTAGGTTCTAGTTTATGCACCCCATGATAGAAAATATTGAATAAGTATAGTATGCATGCTGTTAGTAAAGATAAATGTTATCTGCATGCATGTGAATACCCATTGTAAGACAAATTGTGTTAATTGCAGATATCCATGGCTAACAAGAGGTTAGCTAAGTGTGAGGCTGAATTCAGCAAACCCATGTTCTCATCTCCAAGAGGCATTCTATTCAGCTATGGTGCAATTACAGATACCCATCAAGGAAGCATAGACTCGGAGGCCTAGTCCACCAAGATGAATGATGAGAAGAACAAAAGCCCCTTGCTAGATGCAGTATTCATGTCTGGAATGTGGAATGCGGTTAGTTTTTCATACTCCATGGAGTCTCTAGAGCTGGTGATCGAGTGTGCACGAAACTATAATCCAGAGACCAGACAGGTGGTGAAACATGGAAGAATATATGTAGACTTATCCATTAGGGGTCTTTCCAAGACATTTGGACTACCATTGGGTAGGAAGGTTAACAGTGTAGACCTGAAGAAATCAGAAGTTGAATATGAAAATAATAAGAAACAGGCCAGGAAGAACATGTATCAATGGAGGGCCAAGAATAGGACATATCTTGCAACTGCCAAACTTCATGTGCACTTGTTCAAATATGATTTTGATGACAAGTATCAATACATGATTGCATTGCTCAGCAAGGTGACAGGCCAACTTGATGCGGGTAGTTTCAAGGATTGGATGTACGGTGTAATCATGATGTGCATATATGCAGACATCAAGCCATTATGGGGCCAGTTGATAAGTGATGCTCTACATGAGCAACTGATGAACCTGGGAGGTTCAAATTGTTCCTTTTACATGACATCATACATTGTCTACTCCTGTGCTTACAAAGGCACTTTTGATGCACTAGTTACATATGGAAAAGTTATAGGCACCATCAATGCTGTGCATATTTGGGATCATCATCCCCAATTATAGAGAGCTAAATATGTCCAAGATTACAAACTAGTCAATGATGCATTCTCTATGCATCTGGTAAGGACCATGGAGGAGGACATAACAAAAAGATTGAGCATGGAAGCTCAAGAGATAATCTACAGGCATGGAGCCTAGTATATTCAATTTGCAACATTTTCCTATATGAGAATTGAGGGTTTTGAAGGACATCCCCTCATGCTGCCAATATACCCCACTGATGTAGTGATACTAATGGAATTCATAAGGCAGGGCTCCACCATGCTGAAAACATACAAGGATGCTCATAAGCTGCCACCAATATTGTTTCCAGTCACCATTGGCTGGTATATGTGCCCAGATTTAGAAAACATCAAGAAGCTGATGGTTAGCTTGAATAAAATGCGGTTGTAGCCATTCCCACTAATAAGACCATATGATCCTTATGGGAGGATACAAAAATAATAGGGAAGCCTATTCATCAGAGGCACCTAGAAGACTTCTGGGTGGATTGTGAAGATGAAGCAGAAGCCAGAAGAATAAGATACCAAAGGTTGACACTGAATCAAATCAAAACCTTTGACTATATCCCCATTCCTCAATAGTTGAAGAAAGATGATGGCAGAATAATGGTAGATGAATATGAAGAAAAGAAGATATATAATGATACCATATCTACACCTGACCTAACCATATAAGAGGACATATCTTTCAACCCTTTCATTGCCAGGACACTACAGCTAACCCAAGCTTGGGTTGATGAACAGATTGGGGCATTGAAGAAGAAAGGTGTTGCCATTACTGTGGATAACAAGAAGAAAGGACAAGATATTCCTGATGAGGAATATGTTGGTTTCAGAACAAACACCAGCACCTAAGGAGGATTCCACAATATCCACCACTATAAATATGCCTCAACAGGAGGAAAAGTCAAAAGTGGATGAGGTGATAACGGAGAAGGATCATGATCATCATGATCATCATATTGACGCATCACAAGATCCTCCACCTCAGGATGATGCTCCTGCGGAAAAAGAAGTTCCTCAGTAGGAGGATGTACCACAGGATCACCCTCAAAGTGAGCATCATGAAGAAGAAATGAGGAAATCACCTTCTCCATCACATATGCTGACGGATACAGGAGATCAAGGTGAGCATCATGATGATGTTGGGAAACATGATCAGGTACCTCCATGGTTGGAAAAAGAGGTAAACACAGAAGTAGATTTTGTGATTCAAGAATTCGATGTATCCACCTTATTTTTTGAAAATATAATAAAACCAAAGAGGAAGGCCAGAATGACTTCGGCTATTAAAAGAGACCCAACAACTGGAAGAAGGACTGCACAAATTGCAATCCCTACTGTAGAGAAAGAAAAAGGTAAAATTTCTCTGGAAGAATTCCAGATTAATACAGTTGACTTGGGGTATGCAAATGAAGACCAGGAGGGTCAGGAAGGTAAAGACATCATTGATTCTTTAATTCAAAAGCTTAAGAAGGAAAAAGAGAAAAATAAGCAACACAAAGAGCACATTGCTTAGTTGCATGCATACATAGGTAGGTTAACTAATCCTGAGGATAGTTCCACTGATCATGTAGTCCCATTAATTGTTATTTCCCAAGAGGAGGTGAATAAATTGGATCTCATGAAACATGAGTCCTCCATATTGAGAAAGTGGATGTATTCCACATTTGATACAACAGAGGAAATGGTAAAAGCCTCTTTGAAGAGGTGGGGTACTCTTAGTGACTCCAGAAAAAAGGTAGACAAATTGTAAATGCAGACAGGTAAAAGGTCTTTCCAATTGGAAAAGATATTAGATATCCTAGGAGAAATAAAGAGGATAAATCCTCAATTGCTTATCAACAAGTAGGTGTTGAATAATAACATGGCATTATTGGTTGATATATGGTATAAGAACATTCAATTTGAATGTGATGTCCTCAAAAGGTGTAACAATAAGATGAGGGAGATCAACATAAAATTACATGACATGATGTCTTTTGAGGCAGAAATTTTGGAGACCTTAGAAGGAAAAGTGGAAGGGAAGATAGATAATCAAGATGAAGAGTTTGCAATCCAAGCTCTACATAATAACTTCCAATTTGTTGCAAATGATCCACTAGGCCAACTGACAGAGGAAATCATGGATAGACTGGTGAGGACCAAGATGAAAATGGAACAATATAATGAGATGCTATACAATAAGAAAAATAAGCTGGACAACATAAAAAATAAATACCAGGCACATAAACACACCATTGCCAAAGCAAAGACTCAGGATGGCGGAGAAATAGATAAAATCGTGTAGTTGTATGAACAGGTCCAGATCATCCTGTAGCCTCATATACAGGGTCATCATCATCAGGATGATGAAGGTTCAGAGAGTGATGCACCTGATGATGGAGCACATGATTCGGATAAAGTAGATGATGATGCATCATAAAGTAAATATCGGCATCTGATACTTAGTGAAAATATTGTCTTAGATAGTTGCCAGCTGGCAACTTGTGCCGTTTTGATAAAGTTGACAAAGTCAAAGAGAAATACTGACCATAGATATTCATAGACAAATCAAGATCTGAGATCTTTTTGTAACAGATTCCTCACCTTGTTCTATAAAAGGTGCTGGAATGCCTCATTTCTATTATTCAAAACTTAATTGAAATCCGTCTGCTGAAATATTCAGGGCTCATTTCAAAGCTTTTTGTATACATCTATATCTTTGCATACTTAATGAATGAGAATACTTGTTTGATTACAATTCATAGTAAATCTTGAGTAATCAGTGTGTGAATTCTGGATATATGTTGTGATTTGCTACATCCATTGGAGTGCATATCTACTTGCATATGTTGTTTTCATACAATTCCTTTGAAGTTAGCATCAACTGTATCTAGTTGTGGAATGTCCTGGTGAACATATGGGTTGGTTTTCTTCTCTTCATGACTATATCTGATGTACATGTGGTTCAATAGCTGAAGGTTCAACATTAATTTGAAGCACTTCTTTCAATTTCTTTTAAATTTCAGAACATTTCACTATCATAATTGCAAATAACTGATAATCTTAAGCAAATATTGCAAATATGTGGACATCTCATAGATAATTGAAAATATTTAGCATATTTGAAGCTAAAGAATGTATAATTGATGAATATCATGCAAATATTTGAGTACAACTGCGTCATTTGATCAAACAACTATATAAAATGACCTCTCTGTGAAGAATCTTTGCAGAAGTAACGTCATGATGATGAACTCAACGTAAGGCCCCAAAATAGAAATAGCAACACACATCAACCTCTGAGTAACGTCAGATGATTAAGACCTAATCACCAGAGACTTGGGATTATGAATTCTCTGAATTCATCATATCTTTCAAGATGAATAAAGGTTAATGTGTACTTTTATTCTATGCTTGTTTGTGACTAAAATCATGACCAACAGGTTGGCATCAACCATTGGAACAATATCTAAGGTCAGTATTACAAACATTTACAAAATAGGTCCTAGCCTATTATAACATCATACAAAGGGAATGAAATGCAGATCATACAATGCCTTAGATGGGACTCAAACACAATCTTCCAGGCCACAACATGCTTCCTTAATCTTTTAAAGATCTCCACAATCACTGGGATCAACCAGGTCGGCCAAGACTGGTTACACGCTATGTTAACTAGTAACAATCTTCTCACATCATCTTAATTTATTAATGTAGACCAAATTCTAGATAGGAACATGATTAGGAGACATCCATAAGCATGCTATAATCATCAGGAGAAACTACACAAACCTTAAGCACTTTATCCATAGGAATCTTCTCACTGGAACACATGAGCTTCACTATGTTCAACTGTCATAAAAGAAAGATAGCTTGCGGACCACCAAACTATGAACCATTGCAATTGTAGGTGCTTATCATCATCCCAGACTTCCCTCTAGAACCACAGAACAAAATAATGTATTGCGGAGGAATGCGGAGCCAAATACTATCTTCTTGTCTCAACTGAACTTACAAAAAAAGAAGGCTTCACTCTGGTGAACACAACTCACTTAGATCTTCATGCAAATGGCCCAGACCTGAAATGTAGCATCCTCAGACATACCTCTAACTTAATTCCAATCCACAAACCACTATCTTCAAGCAAGAACAAATGAGGAGCAATTTACCGGACTATTCTTCAACATACAATTCACTGTGTGTACTACACTTCTATGTGGCTTACTTGTTTCTTCTAGAGGCTAATTTTCTCAATATCTTCAACATGTAGGTCTTCTAAACAAGTAATGGCATAGGATATAGTTGACACCAATGACAACAATAATATGTTGACATCAATGATAACACCGATTAGGCACATACTTACAATAATCCCCCCCTTTGTTATTGATGGCAACATATGATGTGCAAAATTGCAACAACCATCAAGACAAGATTCTCCCCCTTTTTCTTTACACACCTGCACTCTTTCTTTCTCCAAAATTCTCCCCCTTTCTCTTACACATCTTCACTGTAAGTTTTTCACATGACTTCTCTCCCCCCTTGACATCAATAGCAAAGGGCACATACTTGTACTCATCTTCTCTAATCTAATCTCTCTTCTAAACTCTCTAACTACTCCCCCTGAGAAGTAGCCCTAACAAGCATCAATTCAAACCTCTGAGCACCTCCAGACTGATGCACTATTGTGCATCTTAGCTTAGAGCAGGTGGGGTGATAACCCCTAACTTTTCTCTGAGATACTCAAAAGTATCCTTAGGCAGAGGCTTGGTAAAAATGTCTACAATCTAATCCTTGGTAGAAACATACTCCAACTTCACTTCATTCTCTGTCACCTTTTCTCTCAAAAAATGATATCTAATGCATATGTGCTTTGTCCTTGAATGCATCACTGGATTCTTTGATATGTTGATGGCACTTGTATTGTCAAAAAAATTGTAATTAGATCTTCATACACAACTCTGATGTCCTTCAAAGTCTACTTCATCCACAACACTTGAGTGTAATTACATGCTGCTACAATGTATTCTGCTTCTACAATAGACAGGGATATTGAATCTTGTTTCTTGTTCAACCAAGATACTAATCTTTTTCCCATGAAGAATACACCTCCACTTGTGTGTTTTCTATTATCCACATCTCCAGCCCAATCTGCATCAGTATATGCACTGAGAACAAAGTCACTGTCCCTGGGGTACTACAAACCATAATCTATTGTGCCTTTTAAATATCTTAGAATTCTCTTGACTACCATCACATGTGATTCCTTGAGTATTGCTTGAAATCTTGCTACAAGACACACTGCATGCATTATGCCAAGTCTGGTCTGAGTGAGATAAAGTAATCCTATAATCATAGATCTATACTTTTTTTGGTCTCCCAAGGGTGAGTTATCATCTTTTCTCAACTTACAACTAGTTATCATAGGTGTGCATACTGGTTTAGAGTCTTCCATCCCAAATTTCTTTAACAACTCTTTCACATACTTAGACTGAGAAATGAAGATACCCTTATCTGATTGACTTATTTGCAGACCTAAAAAGAAGTTCATCACTCCAAACATAGACATTTCAAATTCATTTTGCATTTCTCCAACAAAAACTAAGCACATACTTGAAGTAGAGATTACTATCTATCGTACCTTTTCTCAACCCTATATGTATCAGGTACCTATCCAACCATGCATACCATGCCATGGGAGCTTTTTTTAATCCATACAATGATTTTTTCAATCTACATACCATGTCCCCTTGCTCTGATGACTAAAATCCTTCTAGTTGTTCAATATAGACTTCCTCTTCCAATTCTCCATTTAAGAAGGTAGACTTCACATCCATTTGATAAACCTTGAAATCTTTGTATGCTGCAAAAGCCTAAAACATCCTTATTGCTTCAATCCTTGCTACTAGAGAAAAAGTTTCTTCAAAGTCTATTCCTTCAACCTAAGCATATCCTTTGCATACCAATCTTGCTTTGTTTCTTACCACTTCACCATTCTCATTCATTTTGTTTCTAAAGACCCACTTTGTACCAATTACATTCTTGTCTTCTGGTCTGGGAACAAGATGCCAAGTCTGATTCTTCTCTATCTGCATCAATTCTTCTTCCATGGCCTTTATCTAATTCTCATCTTTGCATGCCTCATCCATAGTTTTAGGTTTAATCTTAGATATCAAATAGAAATTTACTTGTTCTTCTATAGCTTTTCTTCTGGTTAAGATCCCTTTGCTCTTATCTCCTATGATTTGATTTTTAGAATGACTGATTCTTACATATCTTGGAGTTTTGATAGCACTTATCAGAGCTTATTCTTCTTCATCTATGTTGTCTTCATACTACACTACTTCTGAAATATCTGGATCATCTAACTCATATCCACTTGGTTCTGAAGTTCTTTCTTTACACTCATCAACTTTGACATTTACACTTTCAATGATTTTGTTCAGCCTCTTATTATACCACTGGTAGGCCTTACTCTTGGTGGAGTAACCAAGGAAGATTCCATCATCACATCTAGCATCAAACTTGCCTAAATCTTCTTCTCTTTTGATATAACATCTACTACCAAAGACTTTCAAATATTTCATAGTAGGAACTCTACCATGCCACAATTCATAGGGAGTTTTTGAACTGTTACCTTTTACTTGAACTCTGTTTAGGATGTATACTACAGTGTGAATTACCTCTCTCCAATATGCTTTTGAAAGATGAACTTCCTTCTGTTGATAACTGAGAGGGGGGGTGAATCAGTTATCCTAATTATTTCTTTTTCTGAACTTTCTTATTAATTAATGCAGCATTGAATCAAACACAAAAACATTACCATGAAATAAGAAACACATGACACAGTATTTTTGACGTGGAAACCCTGTTAAGGGAGAAAACCACGGGGTGATTAACCCAAAAGTTATTCTCTGTTATAAGAATAGGAAATTACAAAATGGCACTTGCCGATTAGGGCTCACTGCCCGAGCACACTGCTCACAAGAGGCCCACTGCCTACAAGAAGACACACTGTCTACAAAGTGATAAGAATCACAGTCTTGAACTTATTGGAAGCATCTGCATATGCTGGAGTTCAGTTCCGGTTAGGCTCAGTACACTGATCTGCTGCACTTCATCTTTCCTCTGTTCTTTATTCTACTATCTTTTCACATACCGGATCCTTCTTGCTACTTCTGCTCTGTTCTGGACTTATTCCCATATATATTCCTTCATTCTCACACTTCACAACTAAATCCATCCTCTATATATATCCGCACAAGTAATTTCATCACCTTTCTAGTCGGCATCCGGAACAGTTTAGTTTCTTACAAACTTTGTTCTGTCGGCTGAATCCTTGCTCACCAAGCAATGCGGATCAAGCATATACTAGTAGATATCATTAATCATGTTGGCCAAACATGATTCATGCATTCACAACCTTTATCATCAACAGTAACACATCCGGAAAGTAGTCTGATACTCTGTCAGTCAGTTCTTCCTCTGTTTTCACTGTCTCTCAGGAATCCGGTACTCAACTATTCATATCTTTTTCCTTGTCCATCACCGGAGGCTAAATCCTTGGAATATACCACTCAAGGTAGTCCTCTTGACTTCCCCAAATCCGCACTACACCAAGACACTTCCTCTGAGAGATCCGGATCAATCTGTCGGACCTTGCCACATGCTCTGTTCTTGTTCACCGGACCACAACAATCTTTATTTTGACTTCCGGTAGAGACACATCATGACTTGCAGATATGTGGGATGACCTTTGTTGCCATCAATGACAACAACCATGAATCCATATAGTGTCTCTTGCCAACAATCTCCCCCTTTGGCATTGATGGCAACACTTAGTGAAAAATGACTAAGTGTTTACACTATGCTCCCCCTTTGCTAATGCTCTGTCTTTATATACAATTTCCGGAACTCCCCCTTAGTTGGATTCCTCATTTTTCACTGCTCCTCACTCCCCCTTTGACATCAATGGCAAAGGGTAGGGTCCGCACACCAAAATTTTCAAAAATTTTCTATACATAGCCGCATATTTACATACTCACCTATACTGAAGAATGTCTGCAAAGGATGTCTGCAATTGGATCATTTCTATAGCCCAACTTTGCTTCATTCTATCCAAAATTGAAATGTGACCACTCAACAAAAATGCAAAAGCTTCTGCCCACTTGAGATCTATCGGATCATTTGTTTGGGCGGTGGTCTGAGCATCACTGATGGCCTCATGCATAGTTTCCAACTTAGGGATTATAATCCTTCTAAGTTCTCCCATCCGGTTAGTGATATTCTTCCTTTCCTTCTCAAGATTCTTTATTTCATTCAAGACTACAATAGTGTGACATTCTTGATTTATTATGGAGGAAGAGAGAGGATCAAAACTTTGAGATAAGCTTTGTAGCTTGTCCTGTTCCTCTTTTATTTTCTTATCAATTGCTGCTATTGCCTTTGACCAGGATATACAAAATTTGTAAATGTCACCGCCATCCTTAAGAGCATTCTCTAAGCTCTTTATTCCAATACTCACAATCTTCCTATCTTTAGAGATTAATTCTAATACTTTTGAGAATCTTTTATCCAAAAATTCCTTCCAGACCTTTTCTTCAGCAGATTTTTCTAGAGATTCAAAATGTGTACTAACACTGCTGACTAAGGTTTTGAGATTACCGGAAGAGGAGGCTGTGGGATCCTTTTGAAAGGATGGCATGATCTTTTCTAGCACTCCAGATGCTACCTCCATAAGCTCACAGTCTTCCATGTGAGATTTCAGCAGCTTCTCTTTGACTTTCTCATTTGCAAATGAGGCTATTTTCATTGTTTGCACCGGTGACAAAGAGTCAAAATCTAATGGTCCTTTGAGTAGGTCCGGTTCATCAATTTCTATAGTGGCTTTGCTCAAAAATTGTTGAACAGTTTGTGCAGTGTCTCTTGCCGGAGACAGATGTTTCTTTTCTTCTGCAGTCTTGGAACTGTCAACCTCTTTATCTTTCACCCCTGCTTCCTTCTCCTGTAATTTCTCTTCTTCTTTGGATCCGGAGACTGTAGGGGAAACCGGAGGAGAGATGTTTGTCTGTTCAGGGCCCACTTCTTTCGGAACAGATGATTCCAAATCCACAGCTATTTCTGCACCCAAGTCCTCTACAACAGGAAGATTGAACCTTTCGAAGGCCCTCCGGAGGATCTCTTCTGTCTCTTGGGCCACTTTGTCAGTCTCACCAAGCATGAGTTGATTCATCCTGGCTTTACTTCTGAACTCATCTTTGCAGTCTTTGAAGATAATGTTCATTGTCTTGGGATCAATTTGAGGATATAGCTGAATAGCTATCTGCTCCCGGATCTCAAGATCTTTTGCATGAGCATTATTCTTTCTTATTTCTAATTCCTTTTCTAGGCTTTTAGGAATAAGAGATATGATCTCAATGAAAGCCTTATTGTATATGTTCAGATATTTGACTGTGGCTTCCTGCAGAATCTTTTGGTCAGCCTCATTGTAGTCATCATAAAATTCAGTCATTGGTTGAAGGTTTCCATCTACTGTGACTGACTTGATTACACTCTCTAGAGACAGAGTGGGCTTTTCAACAGATACCTCTGCCATTTCATCCTTGTCTTGGCCTGTGGAGGGTTTACCGGATCCTTTCTTCTTCTGCTTCTTTATTTCTTTTACTCCCTCATCTGACTCTGTTTCCTCTTCATCCTTTTGGCTTTCATAAGCCCTTGTGGCTTTTGTCTTGGATCTTTTACCAGATGCCTGGACTTCCGGTTTTGAACTTTTGGTTGAGGGAGGTGCAGATCTTTTTGATGATCTGGTCCGGGTGGGAGTTTCAACCGGAACACTTTCTTTACTTTTCTCTTCTTCCTCAGCCTTCCTCCTCTTTTCCCGGCTGGCATCAAGTGCCTCTTTTGAGATGCCTAGGCCTTGAGCAATATGCTCAACTTCTTTTCTTACCTTCCTCTTTATCTCCGGTTCCCTGAGTTCTACATGTATCTTTACACTCAGTTCCTCAAAGGTTCCAAACCTTTCTGCCTTAGGATCTTTGGGCTGGCTTAGCATGTGTTGAACATGCAGCTCTACTATCTGTTCATCCACTTCATACCCCATGGGCATGATCCAGACAGTCCTTGGCTCCACTGCCTCCATCAGACACTGATCTATTTCTACCATGAAACACACTGTGTCTTTGTACTTTTCAACAAGGGATTGGGGTATTCTTTCTCTTGCATGCATCATGCTTTGGAAGTTCTTGAAGTATCCCCATAGAGCTGTATTTCTTGCTTTTGCATCCCCAAGTCCATGCAAATAGTCTCTGATTTGGATGGCAACCGGTCTGTCATTCTGCCATATCCATCCACTGGATCTGGGAAGCTCATTCATGTAGTAAAAGAATAGACAAAGGATCAGATTGCCATACTTGAAGGATTTTTTCTTGTCCTTCTTAATCTTCTGCAGATTTTCAAAGAGTTGGTTTACTAGAAGCTCACACAAGTCATAGTCTGCATTCTCCTTTAACATTTGATAAGCTGTGTAAATTGCAGTTCCTGGTACTGAATTTTCCCTACTGGAGTGATAGATTTTGTAACCAATTATCATAGCTGCAAATTTGACATCCGGTTCAGTGATGTCATCAACTGTCATAGCTCTCTTGTCAAACTTGGATCCGGTTGCATCACTAACTGTCTGATTTTTGACAGATTTGAGAACAGGTAATCCACCAGATGAGTGCAGACCGGTTACAGCCCTAATTGCATCCTTGGTGATCTTGAAGGGCTTGTTCAACCATAGGAAGTTGTCATGTACTCTACTTAGTACATACCGGACCCATTCATCTTCTTCAAAACAGGGGAAATGAATCCACTGTGCAAAGTGTTTGTCCCGGATGGCTTCATACTGAGTTTTGATCTCAAAGGAGTCATCTATCAATTGTTTGTGATAGATATCCATCAGTTTTGATTCTCCAAAGTCTTCAAGATTCGCATGGATGTAAACCCTAATATCTTCCGTATGCAATACACCATGAGGAACACTAGAGAAGGCTCCTAGTGGATCTACCTCTAATGATTTGTAAGGATGTTTCTTGAATGTGGGGAGAGGTCTATCAGAGATCTTAACTATATTTGGAGTAGCCATTCTTCAAAGATTTGCAGTGAGATAATGAAAAACGGAGAATACCTTATGCGCCTTCGGTTTGCACGGAGTGGTTGGATTGATTTCTTTATGCAATGACTTCGGCAGGAGATCCTTGGTGTGCTTGATGAATCTTGTTGCAGAGCTCCACTTTTCACTTCTTCTTGAGTGCAGAATGAGCAAATGACTTTTGAGAAATCCCTTATATTGCTCCGCAAACCCTAATATCTGTCTGCAATAAATGCTTCACCTACATTATTCCGGTTTGCCTTGTCTGGATAGCTTGGAGTATCCCGGATTAGTCCTGATCTGTGAATATCATCCGGATCTTTCAATCATGAATAAATCAAGGTAACATATTACAAGAACATCCCAAACACTCTGTCCAATCCATAGAATAAGATAGTGCACTTTCGGATCTCTCCGGACCTTTTTGTAATCCTTTGTCATACCGGAGCATCTCCCTGAACAGGTCTTACTTGATCGATCACAGCTTCTTCATAACTCCATGCGGACCTCTGAAATCTTATTTGGATCATCTCAAGACTTATATATTTAAACCCTTTACTCCGCATCTTGTGCCACATCCGGCACCACTTGATTGGCTGGGGGAACAGGATTTTCTTTGAGTCTCCCCCTGAGCCAGAGCTCACTTTTTAATTTCTGGAAGAAATATCAGCACCAGAGTCTGGTGCGGATCCAACCTCTACATTCTCTGAACTTTTCTTCACCCAAATCTTGCTCATCTGATTCCTAACTTCATCCGCATTCATCTTTTGTTTACCCTTGTCTTGATTCTGATTATACACCGGACCTCTTTTGTCTTGATTCTTGCTTCTACAGACTTTAGCATTATGACCGGACCTATTGCAGATTTGGCAAATAACATTTCTTTGCATATTTGACTGATATCCTCTTGATCTGCATTGATTAGCCATATGACCTACTCTATTGCATGTAAAGCATCTACCTTTGAATGATTTGTTTACTTGCATAATTCTGCATTCATGGGATTTGTGTCCATACCTTTTGCAGTTGAAGCACTGTCCGGAGAAGGATGAATTAATCTGATTCATTCTCTTTCTACACTGATTAGTTTTGTGACCAAAGTGGTTGCAGCTGTGGCAGTATCCATTGAAAGATGGATATCTTTGAGCATTTGGTTGTCTTACCGGAGGTCTTCTAGGCCTGCTCCTTGGATTTTCTGATCCAAGATTCTTTTGACCAGATCCGGAGCTTTCTCCTTTCTCATATCCCAAACCATACTTGTCATCTATCCTTTTTTGACTTCCAAGAAGAACTTCAAGTTGAGCAAAACTTATCTTGAATTTCTCTTTATATTCATTTGTTGTTTGAAGGTCTCTTTTGAGAGAGGCAATTTGATCCTCAAGTTTTTCTTCATTATCTTTGGCATCTTCAAGATCAGATTCAAGATGTCTGATAATCCTATCCATCTGGTGGCATTCTTCTGATTTTTCTTTAAGAGATTGTCTTAGATTGTCTTTAGCCTTTCTTTTTTCTTCAATCTCTTGAGTAAACTTTATAGTTCCTGATTCCATTTCATGTCTTAACATAATGACTTCTTTTGATAACTTTTCACATAACTTGGTTTGCTCAGTCAATTCTTCATTTGTATTGCTTTCTTCACTTTGTCTTGCCAACTGTTGGAGCAGCTCCTTTCTCTTTTTCATTGAGAGACTTAATTTGTCTTTTAATTCTCTCATGAATTCATCAGCCTGTTTGAGTCTTTCTTTTAATTCATTGACTTCAGAATTTGACTGTTCAAGATCCTCAAGGGCAGTCTTGAGTTGCTCCCTTAAACCATATGCATCCATTTGAATTCCCAGATCTTCCTCAAGCTGTTAGGCTCTATTAGGAGGAACTTAGCTCTGATACCAATTGTTGATAACTGAGAGGGGGGGTGAATCAGTTATCCTAATTATTTCTTTTTCTGAACTTTCTTATTAATTAATGCAGCATTGAATCAAACACAAAAACATTACCATGAAATAAGAAACACATGACACAGTATTTTTGACGTGGAAACCCTGTTAAGGGAGAAAACCACGGGGTGATTAACCCAAAAGTTATTCTCTGTTAGAAGAATAGGAAATTACAAAATGGCACTTGCCAATTAGGGCTCACTGCCCGAGCACACTGCTCACAAGAGGCCCACTGCCTACAAGAAGACACACTGTCTACAAAGTGATAAGAATCACAGTCTTGAACTGATTGGAAGCATCTGCATATGCTGGAGTTCAGTTCCGGTTAGGCTCAGTACACTGATCTGCTGCACTTCATCTTTCCTCTGTTCTTTATTCTGCTATCTTTTCACATACCGGATCCTTCTTGCTACTTCTGCTCTGTTCTGGACTTATTCGCATATATATTCCTTCATTCTCACACTTCACAACTAAATCCATCCTCTATATATATCCGCACAAGTAATTTCATCACCTTTCTAGTCGGCATCCGGAACAGTTTAGTTTCTTACAAACTTTGTTCTGTCGGCTGAATCCTTGCTCACCAAGCAATGCGGATCAAGCATATACTAGTAGATATCATTAATCATGTCGGCCAAACATGATTCATGCCTTCACAACCTTTATCATCAACAGTAACACATGCGGAAAGTAGTCTGATACTCTGTCAGTCAGTTCTTCCTCTGTTTTCACTGTCTCTCAGGAATCCGGTACTCAACTATTCATATCTTTTTCCTTGTCCATCACCGGAGGCTAAATCCTTGGAATATACCACTCAAGGTAGTCCTCTTGACTTCCCCAAATCCGCACTGCACCAAGACACTTCCTCTGAGAGATCCGGATCAATCTGTCAGACCTTGCCACATGCTCTGTTCTTGTTCACCGGACCACAACAATCTTTATTCTGACTTCCGGTAGAGACACATCATGACTTGCGGATATGTGGGATGACCTTTGTTGCCATCAATGACAACAACCATGAATCCATATAGTGTCTCTTGCCAACACCTTCATCATGGTCCTAGCAGCTTCTTGAACTATTCTATTTTTCCTTTCAACAACTCCATTTTGTTGTGGACTTCTGGGTGCAGATAGTTGTTTCTTTATTCCATGGTCTTCACAAAAGAAATTGAATTCATTTGATGTGAACTCTCCTCCTCTATCAGATCTCAAAAATTTGATTTTCATATCCATCTCATTTGCAACCATTACCTTAAATGCCTTGAATTTATCTAGAGCTTCAACTTTCTCTTTCAAAAAGGTGACCCAAGTCATTCTAGAATAATCATCAATGAGAAACATGAAATACCTATCTCCTTGCAAACTTCTTACTTTGGTAGGTCCACACAAATCTGTATGCACCAACTCAAGTAGTCCTCCAACTGATTGATCCTTGCTTTTGAAACTTATTCTTGCCTATTTCTGAAATTGACACTCCTTGCAAACTAGATTAGTAGGCTTCACAGGCTTAGGTAAATCTCTAACAATCTGTATAGTACTTATCTTCATAATATTATCAAAATTTATGTGACACAACCTTCTATGCCATAACCAACTCTCATCAATCTGAGTCAACAAGTAATATTTCTCGGTTCCTTTCAAGTGATAGATATTACTTCTGGTCTTCTTACCGGTTGCAATGACTGTTCTGGAGCTTTACCTAATCTTGCATCCATTGTCCTTAAAGATTAAGTCATAGCCCTTGTCACACATCTGACCCACACTCAGAAGATTTTGCTTTAATCCTTTCACATACAAGACACCTTTAGTATTATGCTTGCCATCAAAAGAAATAGATCCTTTTCCACAAATCCTACCAGCTGTATCATCTCCAAACCTAACCAATCCACCATCATATCTTTCCAAGCTTACAAACTTACTTTTGTCACTAGTCATGTGGTGAGAGAAACCACTATCAATAACCCATTCATCTTTGTCCTTAATGACCTGAGCAACCAAAGCACTTTCCACTAGTTTTTCTTCTTTCATACAACTAGAAGAATTAGTAGACACAAGATCTTCCTTAATAGCAATGAACAAGCATTCATTTATAGAGGGATTAGCATTATATGGTTCACCATTAGCTAATACTCTTTCATCATCATCAAAATCTTCAACATAATAACACTTCTTTTGGGTCTTAGGCCTATTCTGATATCTTCTATTTCTTTCAACCCTTTTAGGACATCTGGAAGCAAATGACCTACTTTACCACAGAAAAAATATTTGAAAGGTAATTTGCCTTTATACTTACTAGATCCTCTTTGCAGCCTATCCACAAAGTTGGCTTCAACTTCATCTATCTCATCATCAGATTCTACCTTATACTTTTATGATTTGGAAGTACTTCCAGGAGTACTGGCTTTGAAGGTAGTCTCTACTTTTGGCAGAGTATCATCTAACTCCCTCATTTCAAAAGAAGTAAGCTTACCAAGAAACTAATCCATGTTAACTATTTTTACTTCCATGAATTCTTCAATTGCAGATACCTTGTGATAGTAGGACTTGGGCAGAGATCTAAATATTTTCGTTATAATTTCCTTTTCTTCAAGAGTTCCGCCTATGGCTTTTATCCCTATAGCAATTTCATCAACTCTTTGCATAAACACTGATATGTTTTCATCACTGTTCATCTTCAAGCTTTCATATTTCACTTTCATACTTTGTAACTTTAATTTCTTCATAGATTCATCTCCTTCATATAGATTTTTTAGCTTTTCCCATACCTTATTTGCAGTTTCAAGATCCACCACTTTTGTCAATATTAATTCTGTTAATGAGCTTAGCAAAGCATCCCTTGCCTTGATATCTATCTCATATTCTTTCATTTCATCTTTAGTCATCATAACATTTTGAGGTATGGTGTATTATGTTTCTGTAGCTTTCCAAACTTTGATACCAAGAGAAAGATGGCTTTTCATCTGAGCCTTCCAGAGAACATAATTGGTTCCATCAAAATGTGGTGCTTCCTTCTTGTAAGATATTTTGGATCTTCCTCAAACTGTTAAACTTTCTTCAGAGGAACTTAGCTCTAATACCAATTATTGATATGCGCCGAACAACTGAGAGGGGGGTGAATCAGTTGTCACAAAAACTTAAACACTTTCTACAATTTAAACATTCATCACTTATCCACAATTATTATGATTTAACAATGATAGCATGAAATTAGACACTTAACCATAGATACAACATCAAACACAAGAGACACCAGATTTACATGGAAAACTCCAAGGTGGAAAAAAACCATGGAGAGAATTATCTCTCAACATATATTCGAATCTTGAAATAGTTATGTTTAGGCTTGGTCACCTCATGGGCCTAAACATACTAGCTTAATTCCATGAAGAACAACTAGGTCTAGCAAACTCACTGCCTCAACCCTAAACCTAGCAAGATTACAATAAGGGCTATTAAACCCTAAGGGCTGTTAAACCCTACTGGTGGCTTACTGCCAGATTCACTGTCATGATCAACACCTTACTTTATTGTGAATAAACAAATCCTCAGCTCTGCTCTTCCTCTGCCCTGCTCTTCCTCTGCCCTATTCTTCCTCTGCTCTACTCTTCCTCTTCTTTCCTCTGCCTCTTCTTTGCTCTGCCTTTTGACCTTTCTTAATATATTATCATTTTTGCTCAAGGACGCCTTTTCCATGACTTAATTACAAGTATTTATACACTACATCAACCTTGGAATGATCATCAAGGTCAACATCAACTATTGGAACAACCTCCAAGGTTAGTATTACAAACATTTAAAAAATAGGCCCTCACCTATTACAACATCATACAAAGGGAATGAAATGTAGATCATGCATGCCTTAGCTAGGACTTAAACACGATCTTCCATGCCACAACATGCTTCCTCAATCTTTCAAAGATCTCTGCAATCACTGGGATCAACCAGGTCACCCAAGACTAGTTACATGCTACATGAACTAGGAACAATCTTCTCACACCATCTCAATTTCTTAACATGGACCAAATTCTAGATAAGAACATGATTAGGAGACATCCACAAGCACACTATAATCATCTGGAGCAACTGTACAAACCCTAACCACTTTATCCATAGGAATCTTCTCACTAGAACACATGAGATTCACTGTCTTCAACTGTCATAAAAGAAAGATAGCTTGTAAACCACCAAACCACCAACCATTACAACTATAGGCACTTATCATCATCCTAGACTTCCCTCTAGAACCACAGAGTAAAATACTTTATTGCAGAGGAATGCAGAGCCAAATATTGTCTTCCCGTCTCAACTAAACTTACAGAAAAAGTAGGCTTCACTCTGGTGAACAAAACTCACTCAGATCTTCGTATGGATGGCTCAGACCTGAAATGTAGAATCCTCAAACATACCTTGAACTTACTTCCAATTTGTAGACCACTATCTTTAAGCAGGAACAAATGCGAAGCAATTTACTAGACTATTCTTCAACATACAACTCACTGTCTGTACTACATTCTCTGTGGCTTATTTGTTTCTTCTGGAGAGGCTAATTTTCTCAGTATCCTCAACATACAAGTCTTCTAAAAAAGTAATGGGATAGGATATAGTTGACACCAATGACAACAAGAATATGTTGATATCAATGACAACACCGATTAGGTACATACTTGCAATAGGATGTCCTTGAATGTTTGTAGTGAAAGGAGGATTTAAACCTTTTATCATTTCCCCTTTTTTCTATAAAACGTTTTGGTGAACCCATGCTTATTTGAATTTTACACCTTGCTAAGTGTTGTACTTTAGATTCACATTCATTCATTCGATTGCATTTGAAAATTTATAAAAAAAAGAAAAATTTAAAAAATTTGAAAAACTTGGCATCTTAGGCTTGCTTTTTGGCATTATTTGCATTAATTTAATTTAATTTCATTTAATTATTGATATTTTCATTAGATTTGTGTAATGTCAGAAATTGTCCTCCTATATGGAATGGTATAATTTCCCTTAGTTAAGCTTCTCGCTCTTGGTTACCTCTCAACCTTTTCTTTTTTGGCCTTCTTGAAACCCTGATTGACTAAGTCTAGGAGTAGTTTATTCACTCTTTGAGGTAACTTATTGATAGAACCTGGAAAGAGATTTGAGATTGGATCCCTAGGACCCCCAAAAATGTAGATCTGAGATGAAATTGGGGGCTAGGACTTGGGCATCAGCACCCTAGTCCTCCCCCATTTAACGAGATTTTGAATTTTGGCAGGGTGTCAGTTCCCACCGAGTGCCTCGGGATTCCATTTTCAAAGTCTCAATTTTCACATGATATCAAGACATTATTTCAAAATTTGAATTCCCTAAAGCTAGATATAAAAATACATTTGCAAATAATTTTATCACACACAATTCTTATGCAAGCTTGATGCCAAAACTCTGCTACAATTGTCATTGAAGATCAGTGACTTGTTTGGAAGTATTCTTTATTTGCTATCTTGCAAACAATTAATGGAGATTAGGAATCAAGATCTTGAGTCTATCTTGCTCTTCCTAGGGTTTGTACACCCTTTGCATGATCAAGAGAAGGGTTGAAGCCTCCAATAGCAAGCTTGGAGATCCTCCATGGACATTGTTGATTTACCTTCTTGTTCATGCAAGTCTTCATTTATCTCATCTCCTTGAGGTGAAGTTGTATGCATTTATTGATGCAAAGCAAATTATTGATCTTCCCTTGATTGAGACTTCTAGGGTTTGATTTTTATGCATACACACATTGTTAGGTTTTGCACACACTTCTACAAATCTTTATCTTTGGCTATTGCTGAGGTAGAAATACCAAAGAAGGGGCTTGACTAAGGCAAGCTCCTATATAGATACAATAATTTCCTTCTTTTGTAAGTGCAGATCATGTTTTGTAGGTTTAGGTAGAAAGAAGCTATAGAAAGAAGGGAATTGCAAGTATAGTCACAATAAACTTTTGAATTTTTAGATTCTAAGAATTGCAAGACATTGGAGTGGGTGCCCTAGTCCAACCAGGGGTTTATTCTAGGATATGGAAGCCTTTTAGTAGTTTCAAACACCATGTGCAAAAGATTTTCCCATTTAGAAACTCTTAGGACACTAGAGTGGGCACCCTAGTCCATGTAGTCCTCAAAATCTAGGTACACTATCTTTGGAACTCTATCTCTACACTTCTATGATCAGTTTTGCCAGTTGCTTCATTAATTTCTGTATATTTCTAATTTAAGGCATAATTAGGGTTTTACTTGATTGAAAGGAAAACACTTGATAAAATCTTGATTAGGGCCTTAGGTTTCATAACCACATGAGTGTAAGGGATAGACAAAGTGATTAGAAGCTTGTTTACAAGATTGGTCTTTGTCCTCCTAATGCTTAACAAGGAGATTGTGGCATTTAACCTAGTTTAAACAAACTATCAAATTTCCCCCTAAACATTTTGGTGAACCCAAGCTTTAAAGAATTTGCATCCTTGTTAAACTTTAGATTTGAAATAATTTGCTATTCTAGAGCATAATTGCACTAGAAAACCTCTTTAGTGAAATTGAATATGTTAAATTGTGGATTACATTCTTTATCTTTTCACTAAAATAGTTGAAAATTAGCATTCATTGTTGGAAGTTATATTTTATTTTCAAAGGCCATCATTGTGCATTTAAATCTTGGTTTAAATAGAGCATGTTAGAATGTTAGACTATTTTTTGCAAGATTTTCATGCTTATGACAAGCCGTTTAGTCGTGATGACTTTGATATGTTAGATGAAGCCCTTGAGGACTTTATCTCGATTGAACATTCTACTATGGCCTCTAAGCCATCATTATTTCAAATATTTGTAAATGCAATTTATGTTCCTAAATCTAAAGAAGAGATTGAAAAACTCAAAATTGTGGTCACTCTATGTGTAAATGTGGTTCAACCATCCTCTAAACCTGTGCTTGTTGTCAAAGGTCTTTTATCCTCTTCTCAATCTCCTGATCACATTTATGATTAGGCAAAACAAATACTAAATCAAAACTCACAACAAACCAATCATAATGTGGTGGCTCATGCATATAATACTTGGAACAATAAACAAAGTGCACAACAAACAAGTGTTCTGATATCTTTACCAGTTTCTCAACCTATGCTTCCTCAAGCACCTCATTTAACATATAAAGATGGTAAAGACTATGATCTTGTAGAGCAGCTTTGTGCTACTCTTGCAAAAATATCTCTTTGGGAACTTATACAAACTTCACCTACTTACCATGGGATTCTATAAGAAGCTTTACAAAAGGTGATTGTTCCTCTCACTATTAAACCAAATGATGTTTCCTCTTTACTAGGTTGTATGCATGCAAAAAAAATGGATATTTTGTTTCAAAAACATGAGTTACCATCTCTCGAGGTTCAGAATCAGTATGATCCTTTGGTTATCTTTATTACAATCAACAAAACATTGGTTAAGAGAGTTATGATTGATAATGGGTCAACCCTTAATGTTTGTGGTATTCATTTATTGCATAAAGTTAAAGTTGATATATTTTCTATCAAACTAGAATCATTAAGTATTCGTGGATTTGATAATGTTGGACGACAATCTGTGGGCACTATAACTTTACCTATACAAGTTGGACCTGTGATGGTGCCTACCTTGATTCATGTAATGCCTTGTTCTTTATCTTATAACATGATTTTGAGTAGACCTTGGATACATGCATTAGGAGCAGTTCCTTCTACCTTACACCATTCGATTAAGTTTATATTTAAAGGTAAACTACATACTGTCCATTCAAATCATGAACCTACTAATTGTCTGCAATTGGAAGTACATAAGCATGTTGTTTGTCCTAAGAGTTTGAATAATCTGAAAGCTAAGTTATCTACCCCTCTTTCCTGTAAAAATGTTATGCAAGAGTCCAAACAATCGAATGCATTTGTTGGTGATGAATGGGGTTCATTAGATTTTGCATCTTCCTCCACAGGAGAATATAAACTTAAAAACCCCATCCCCAAGACATCTAATATTGTATTAATCACATCAAATGCTTCAAATGATAAACATAAGACTTCTTTGATGACAAATAAGGATAATACTCTAAGTTATACCATTGATTACAAGACTTATGAAGCTCCACCCTCATCTAAAGAAATGGTCTCTCTTTATGGCAGAGGATTCTAAATCTTTTACAAAAATTGTGACTATGTAGGTAATGGTTGTGGCATAAATCAACAAGGAATCAAAGTCCCCATCGAATCCACTTCGCAATATTACTCAAGTGGCATTGGATATAATCTGTTTAAGGAATCAAAAGCCTGTAAACACCCTACTCTAAATGTGAATACAATATCAACACTTAGTTTGATATTCCCTGAGATGATTGACATCAATTGTCCTCTAGAATCACTTCCATTAGATATGTTTACAACGGATGAAGTGATAATGGACTTCTTAGGTGCATATGATGGTATTCCTTGTTATCACCATAAATGTGGCCTACCTTATTGTTTAAACAATGATGCATATTTTGGAAAGACTACTAGCATAATAACTGCTACGATAGAGCATAATGAAGAACTTGAAGAACAATTACAATCTTACAATCCCCCAAACAATAGTACTCTCCTTAATGGAAAGACTATTGATGTCATTATGGATAAGGATAACCCTGAAAAAGTTATCCCTATTGGTGATTGTTTAAATGCGGAAGAGAAAGAAGAAATGACTAAATTGTTGAATGAGTTCTCAGAATTATTTGCTTGGAATTATTTAGACATGCCTGGTATAGATCTTCAGATTGTAACACACAATATTATGTTGAAACCAGACATTAAGCCTTTCAAACAGAAGATTCATAAGATGAATCCTAAGATTTCTTTACTTGTTAAAATTAAAATAGAAAAACACTTACAAGATGGCTTTATTCAACCTATTGATTACTCTCCGTGGATCTCAAATATTGTTGCTGTCACTAAACCTGATGCTTGTATAAGAATGTGCATAGATTTCCAAGATTTAAATTTGGCATCTCTGAAAGATGATTTTCTGCTCCCTAATATCGATATGAGTGTTGATTCTATAGCTGGACATGAGTTGCTATCTTTCATGGATGGATTTTTAGTATATAATCAGATCCTTATAAATCCTCTCGATCAATATAAAACAGCCTTTATAACACCTTGGGGTACATTTTGCTGGGTAGTCATGCCATTCAGACTTAAGAATGCAGGAGCTACTTACCAACATGCAATGACTGATATTTCATGACTATATGCACAATATTTTAGAAGATTATGTTGACGACATCTTAGCGAAGTCCACCCATCGTAAGGATCATGTGACAAATCTTTGACAAATATTTGAGTGCATACGAAAATATAATATGCAATTGAATCCCGTAAGTGTGTTTTTGGTGTGGATAGTGGAAAGTTACTTGGATTATTGTTTCAAATTGAGGTATAGAAGTCAATACAAAAAAGATAGATGCGATTGTCAATATGCTAATACCGAAGAACATATCTCTGTTGGAAATAGACCGGACAATTGAGAGGGGGGGTGAATCAGTTGTCACACAAAATAAACTTTTTCTACTTTTAACCTTCTTTATTAGCTTACTTATCAGGTTAATGATATAAACATTAAAGCATAGATCAACAACATATGAGTAGAAACAAAATCAACACACTTGACACCAAGATTTTGATGTAGAAACCTGGTTAAGGGAAAAACCATGGTGGGGGTTAACCCACAAAGATTTGTACCCTATTAAAAGTAATTTGGAAAAGTAGAAGGCACATTCCTTTAGGCGCACTGCCCAGAGCTAACTACTCAAAAGAGAGGCTCACTTGCTACAAAATTTATTTAGAACAGAAAGGATTAACTAAGAAATAGCATCTACTTCATGCCTGATTCAGTTTCAATGAATGCTCACAAAACTTCTGCTTTGCCCCAAATTCTTCTTCACTGACTTTTTCACTCTACACTACTCACTCCTTTTCTTCTCTACTCTACTTCTGATCCTTTATTCAGATTTGATCTATTTTACTCAAGGATGATTTTTAACAACTCTTCAACAAATATTTATACACTTCATCAACCTTGGAATGACCAACAATGTTAGTTAAACTTAATGCGAATCTTTACACTTTCAGACAAACATAGCTAAGACTTGAATCTTCCTTTACTAACATGCCACGCTTCATAAAATGATCTTTAGATCATTTGTAACATGCTAGAAACATCTGGTCAGCCAAGACTAGGAAGAACATCAACTTCAAAGAGGAAATCTTCAATAACAAGCACAAACTCCAATGCAGACCTCCAACACGGTAGCCACATGATCACAAGCACATTGATTTCACCAATAACATCCACTCTAGGCCAAATTATCAGAATAATTTGTATCTTCCTCTAGAACCTCAAGAACACTATCTGCCATGACTATCAAACTAGAAGGATGGATTACAGACCTCCAAACCACAAACCACTGGAGTTGATGATACACACTAACTTCCCAAACATGCCTTCAGATCCACAAACCATAATATTTCACTATGGAGCAATCCAGACCAACTTACTATCACTCTGTCTCTTCTGAATACTGTAAGATTTGGTTCTACTTAGATGGCCATAATTTCTTCAAATCTTCATGCAAACTTCTCAATTCTTAACTGGAACAACCGCTAACAATCTTCTACATAGCCATAAGGTCCCCAAACATTGAGTCTTCATTAATTTTCTCAATATCCTCAACATTCCAGTCTCCTGAATAGACAAAAAAATAAGGCAAGTTGAAACTAATGACAACAAGAATAGGTTGAAATCAATGACAACACCGCTTAGGAACATATTTGCAACAATCTCTCCCTTTTCCATTGATGGCAACATATGTTGTGAAAAACTCATTCAACCATCATGACAAGAACTTCTCCCTCTGACTTCTGCAACCACTTCCTTCATTGCTCCCCTTATCATTAGCAATTAGTTTTTCACATGTCTTCTCTCCCCCTTTGATATCAGTGGAAAAGGGCACATATTTGCAATCTTTACTCCCCCTTTTTTATTTCAGACTAATCTCCAATATTTGCATATTGACTACTCC
The DNA here is from genome assembly GCA_027924645.1 of Cunninghamia lanceolata. Classification (NCBI taxonomy): domain Eukaryota; kingdom Viridiplantae; phylum Streptophyta; class Pinopsida; order Cupressales; family Cupressaceae; genus Cunninghamia; species Cunninghamia lanceolata. The sequence continues at coordinate 7,645,891 of BSBN01000739.1, forward strand.
TTAGAGTAGTATTTTCTCAACATCAATCCAGATATCAAGATATGACTAAGAATTCCACCAGACTAATGTACCTTAGTGCATCTTAGTTCTAATTCAGAGGGGTAATAACCCCTAACATCTCTCTGAGATACTCAAAGGTATCCTTGGGAAGAGGCTTAGTGAAGATATCTGCAATCTGATCTTTGGAAGACACAAACTCCAACTTGACTTCATTCTCATTTACCTTCTCTCTCAAGAAATGAAACTTGATAGATATATGCTTTGTCTTTGAATGCAACACTGGATTCTTTGAGATACTTATTGTACTAGAATTATCACAAAAGATTGTGACTGGCTCCTCAAACACAATTCTAATGTCCTTCAACATTTGCTTCATCCAAAGAACTTGAGTACAATTATTTGCTGCTACTATATATTTTGCTTCTGTAGTAGATAGAGATATTGCCTCTTTCTTTTTTCTCATCCAAGAGGCCAATCTTCTTCCCAACAAAAATGCACCACCACTAGTACTTTCTCTTTCATCCACATCTCCTACCCAATCAACATCTGTATATGCATGAAGAGTGAAATCATTGTCCTTTGGATACCACAATCCATAATCAATTGTCCCCTTTAGATATCTAAAAATTCTTTTGACTACCACAATGTGTGATTCTTTTGGATCAACTTGCAATCTAGCAACAAGTCCAATGACATTCATGATGTCAAGTCTGGTCTGAGTCAGATAGAGAAATCCTCCAATCATTGATCTATACATTTTCGGATTTTCCTTGGGAGAGTCATCATCTTTACTTAACTTGCATCCTATTACCATGGGTGTACCTACTGGCTTGAATCTTCCATTCCAAACTTCTTTAGTAATTCTTTCACATACTTGGACTGAGATACAAAGACACCTTTATCTAACTAAACAATTTGCAAACCTAGGAAGAAATTCATTTCTTCAAACATTGACATATCAAATTCACTTTTCATCTGATCAGCAAATTCTTTGCACATACATTCATTTCCACCAACAATGATATCATCAACAAAGACCTCAACAATTAGGATGTCCTCATGATTAATCTTGAAGTAAAGATTACTATCAACAGTACCTTTCCTATAACCTATCTTGAACAAATATTTATCCAATCTTGCATACCAGGCTCTTGGAGCTTGCTTGAGTCTATACAAGGCTTTTCTCAGTCTACAAACCATATCTCCCTAATCACATAACTAAAATCCTTCTGGTTGCTCAATGTACACTTCTTCCTCCAAATCTCCATTCAGGAATTCTGATTTGACATCCATCTGATACACTTTAAAATCTATGAAAGTAGTAAATGCAAGAAATAATCTAACTACCTCTATTCTTGCCACCTGAGCAAAAGTTTTTTCAAAATCAATTCCTTCCACTTGAGAATAGCCTTTGCATACCAACCTTGCTTTGTTTCTTACAACTTCACCATCTTCATTTAGTTTATTCCAGAAGACCCAATTGGTTCGAATCACATTTTTGTCCTTAGGTCTAGGAACAAGATCCCAACTGTGGTTCTTTTCAATTTGCATCAATTCTTCTTCCATTGCTTTTACCTAGTTTTCATCATTACAGGCTTGACTTACTAATTTAGGTTCAATCTTTGAAATCAAAAAAATCTCTTCTTGATCTTTAGCAACTCTACTCCTAGTTCGAACAGCTTTATTTCTATCTCCTATGATTTGATCTTTAGGATGATTCATTCTTATATACCTGGGGGTTTTGGGAATTGGTTGAACTTCTATTTCTTGAGCTTGTTCCTCAACATCTGTACTATTTTCTTGATCCTGAAGTTTCCAGATCAATCTAAATCTAAGTTAGAGTTTGAACTAACCTTCCTTGACTTTGACTTTCATCTTGATCATCTGAATCATATCTATAGAACTTGGAATGTCCTTCCTTTCTCTCATAAAGTCTAACATTAGCACTTTCAACAATCTTTTTCAACCTCTTGTTAAAGCATTGGTAAGCCTTACTTTGAGTAGAGTACCCCAAAAATATTCCCTCATCACTTCTTGTATCAAACTTGCCTAAACCCTCACCTCTTTTGATATAGCATTTACTACCAAAAACTCTGAAATATCTCACAATAAGAGGATGACCAAACCATAGTTCATAAGGAGTCTTATGAGAATTGCCTTTGATATGCACCTAGTTAAGAGTGTAGACAATAGTACTTACAACTTCTCTCCAATAAACTTAAGGAACATTTGTTTTCATCATCATGGTCCTGGCAACTTCTTGAATGGTCTGATTCTTTCTTTCCACAACTCCATTTTGTTGGGGACTCCTAGGAGTAGATAACTATCTTTTATGCCATGTGTTTCATAGAAAGCATCAAACTCACTGGAAGTAAATTCTCCACCTCTGTCAAATCTCAGACATTTCAATTTTTCACCAATCTCATTTTCCACCATCACTTTGAAGACCTTAAATTTTTCAAGATCTTCTAATTTTTCTTTTAGGAAAGTTACCCACATCATCCTGGAGTAATCATTAATCAACAATATGAAATATCTATCTCCTTGCACACTCCTAATTCAAGCAGGACCACAGAGATTAGTATGTACCAGTTCCAATCATCCACTTGAAGCTTGTTCCTTACTTTTGAATGAAATTTTGCTCTATTTCCCCAATTGACATTCTCTACACATGCTATTAGGCTTCACAAGTTTTGGAAGATCTCTTACAGCTTGAGTGGTACTTATTTTGACAATGTTATCAAAATTCACATGACACATCCTCCTATGTCATAACCAACTTTGATCCATCTAAGCAATCAAACAACTTTTGCCAGAACTACTTAAATGAAAAATGTTACCTCTAGTTTGAGTACCAGATGCAATTTTAGTTCTAAAGCTCTCCAAGATTTTGCATTTTCCATCCTTGAATTGATGATCACAACCTTTGTCAACAAACTGTCCAACATTGAGAAGATTATGCTTCAGTCCTTCCACATATAGAACATCATTGGTGCTATTCTTACCATCAAAAGAGATGGATCCTCTGCCATGGATTCTACTAGCTAAGTTATCTACAAATTTCACAAGCCCTCCTTCATAATTTTCAAAATTCACAAACTTACTCTTATCTCCAGTCATATGATGAGAACATCCACTATTAATCACCCATTCATCTTTCTCAATAACCTGATCAACCAAGGCACTTTCCATATTTGTATAGCTAGCAGATTTAGTAGACACCGGATCTTCTTCTTTGATGGAAATGAATACCCAATCATTTTCAGAGGAACCTCCATGATCAAATTCATCATCTGTGACTCCTTCTTCTCCAGCTTCTTGGACATAGTAACATTTGTTCTAATTTTTGTATCTGTTAGGGTTTGTTTTTGAAAACCTCTCTAGACATCTTGAGGCAAAATGACCAATCTTATTACAAGCAAAACATTTGAGTGGTAATTTTCCTTCATACTTACTGGATCCTCTTGGCAATCTTTTGGCAAGAAGAGCTTCAAGATCTACAGTTTTAATTTCAACATCTTCAAGATCCTTCCTTGTCTTCATGAATCTATTTGATCTTGTAGAAGATCTTTTACCTGGATCATATCTTTGTTTTCAATATACACTGGCCTTAAATGTAGATTTAGACTTGGGAAGAGAATCACCAAACTCACTTAATTCAAAAGATGAAATTTTGCCAAATAGTTGATCTCTTGTAACTTCTGAGACAATCTTGATCTCTTCTATAGAAGAAACCTTATGTTCATATGAATCAGTTAAAGATTTGAGCACTTTTGATACAATCTCTGATTCTTCCAAAGTTCCACTAGCACACCTGATACCACACACAAGTTCATTTATCTTTTGCATGTAGATTGTGATGTTTTCATCTTCACTCATCCTCAGAGTTTCAAATTTTACTCTCAGACTTTATAGCTTACCACATTTCACAAATTTATCGGCTTCATACAGATTCTCCAACTTTTTCCTGATTTCATGAGTAGTTTTTAGACCAAAGACATTTGTCATTTCTGAATCAGTTAGGGCACTCAACAAGGCTTCTTTAGCTCGAAGGTTATTTTTAGCATCTTTGACTTGATCTAGAGTTGAAGGACCTTTCTTCGGAGGTTTATACTCAACACTGGTTATCACCCAATAGGCATCACCCATGCATTGTAAATGGCACTCCATGCAATTCTTCCAAACAGAATAATTTGTTCCATCAAATCTCAGACTATCCTTCTTGTAGGTCAACATCCTAGATCTCCACAAGTGGTTAAGTTTTTATAAGAGGATCTCGCTCTAATACTAATTGTTGGAATTAGACCAGACAATTGAGAGGGGGGTGAATCAATTGTCACACAAAATAAACATTTTCTACTTTTAACCTTCTTTATTAACTTACTTATCAAGTTAATGATATAAACATTAAAGCATAGATCAACAACATATGAGAAGAAACAAAATCAACACACTTGACACCAAGTTTTTGACGTGGAAACCTGGTTAAGGGAAAAACCATAGTGGGGGTTAACCCACAAATATTTGTATCTTGTTAGAAGTACTTTAGAAAAGTAGAAGGCACATGCCTTTGGGCGCAATGCCCAGAGCTCACTACTCAAAAGAGAGGCTGACTGCCTACAAAATTTATTTAGAACAAAAAAGATTAACTGAGAAATAGCATCTACTTCATGCCTGATTTAGTTTCAATGAATCACAAAACTTCTTCTTTGCCCCAAATTCTTCTTCACTGACTTTTTCACTCTACACTGCTCTTGTTCCTTTTCTTCTCTTCTTTGCGTCTGATCCTTTATTCGGATTTGATCTGTTTTACTCAAGGATGATTTTTAAGAACTCTTCAACAAGTATTTATACACTTCATCAACCTTGGAATGATCAACAAGGTCGGTTAAACTTAACACGGATCTTTACACTATCGGCCAAACATAGCTGAGACTTGAATCTGTTGGTTTAGGTCTGGACAACTGAGAGGGGGGGTGAATCAGTTGTCACACATTTTCAATCCTTTTAATTTTAATCTTCCTTTACCACTTATAATCAATTTAACATTTCAGTATCAATCAATAACATATGCATAAAGAACATAAATAACATATTTGACACCAAGATTTTTGACATGGAAACCTGTTTAAGGGAAAAACCATGGTGGGGGTTAACCCACAAATATTAATACCCTGTTAAAATTATTTTTACAAATGGAATGCACATGCATTCAGGCTCACTACCTAGAGCTCACTCCTCAAATGGAGGCTCATTTCCTATGGAGATATTACAAGAGAATGATAGAGATTTGAACTGATTAATAGCATCTACTTATGCAAGAATTTCAGTTTCAGTCAAGTACAAATACTAATCTTACACATTTCATCTTTGCTCTACTCTTCTTACTATTCTTCCTTTATTCACACTTTGTATTTCTGTTCTTCTCACATACACCTTATTCATATACTTCACATCCATCAAATCATCCAATTTCATCAGCTATGTATATCTGCAACATGATCTACAATCATTCTATCAGTCAGCTTTAACAACACTTAGAACTTTTATAAGTGCTCTGCTCTGTCAACTGGATCTAAGCATAACTTAAGGTGTGGACCAAAAATTGCTCTTGAAAATCATTACTCATGTTGGCCACTATCACTAATCATCACTAATTGTCCAACCAACAACTTCCATATATCTGGAATCAAGACCTTCTACAAGGTTAGCCTATTCTCCTTCTATTTGTTCTGACAAACTGGAACCTAGTACTTAGAGCCTAATATCTTTTGAATCCTTCATCACCGGAGGACAAAAATCTTTATTTAGACTATATTTACAATGCATATGACTCCCCTAGATCTGCAGCTAATCATGACTTATCACCAGAGAGATCCAGACCAAAATACCGGAACCTGTTACTGCTTTGTTCCTAACTGTCCAGACTTAGACAAATTCTGAATTTGACTTCCGGTATGAACAAATTGTGTTAAGTGGATGATTGGGATGATCCTAGTTGCCATCAATGACAACACCTATCAATGTAAAGTAGTGTCTCTTGCCAACAATCTCCCCCTTTGGCATTGATGGCAACACTTAGTGAAAAATGAATAAGTGTTTATTGCGACTCCCCCTTTGTCTGTACACTTGTGTACTTTACTTATTCCAGTGCTCCCCCTTTTCTAAATACCTCATTTTTCACTTCCCTTCACTCCCCCTTTGACATCAATAGAAAAGGGTGGGGTCCGCAAGCCAAAACGTCTCCAAAAATTCTATATATACTACATCATATGTATAAATAATCATTAAGTCTTATTTACATGAACTTGAGAATGTCTGCAAAGCTGGTTTTTATTTGCGCAAGTTCAGAGGCCCAAGTATTCTTCATTCCTTCCAAAATAGAGATGTGCCCACTCAACAAAAATGCATATGCTTTTTCTTTTTCTAGATCTAGAGGATCACTTGTCTAATGTGCATTCTGGGCTTCAGATAAGACATTATGCATAGATTCCAACTTGGGGGCAATCAGCCCCTGGAGTTCACACATCCTCTTCATAGTATTACCTTTCTCTTTTCCAAGTCCCTTTATTTCATCTATCAAGCTAATAACCTGACATTCTTAGCTTATTGGAGAGGCAGTTAGAGGATTAAAATTTTGAGATAGAGCTGATATTTTATGTTCCTGCTGCTTTATCTTCTTTTTAATATCCTCATTGACTTTAGACCATGATAGGCAAAACTTATATAAATCTCCTCCATCACTTAGGGCATTCTGAATGCTCTTTATGCTAATGCCTAGTATTAACCTATCACTCATTATCAGATTCTTAACTTAACTAAATTTCTTATTCAGGAATTCTTTCTAAACTTTTGCCTTCGCAGACTTTTCAAAAGACTCAAAGTGAGAGTTTACTGAACTTACAATATTTTTTTAGATGTTTGGAGGGGGAATCATTTTGATTTTTTTGATAAGTTGGCATTAATTTCTCCAAAATTCTGGTTGCAAGCTCCAGTAGTTCATTGTCTTCCATGTGGCACTTTAACATCTTTTCTCTAGCCTTTACTTAGGTGAATGATACTATTTTCATCAATTGAATTGGAGAGAGAGTATCTAGATTGGCTAGGCCTTGGAGTAGCTCAAGCTCATCAAGTTCAATCATTTCTTTTTCAAGAAAACCTTTTACTACATCTACAGTATCTCTTGCAATCATTTTAGAACAATCCTTTTGTTCTCCTAATTTCTTAGTATCTAATTTAGGTGCTTCAACATTTGCACCATCTTCTTCTACCTTCTCCTTCTTTCCTTTTTCTTCCTCTTCCTCTATTTTACTCTTCTCTATGTTTTCTTAAGAGGGACTCTTTCTTGTTTGCTCACCACCTACAATCTAATCTGGAGGGCTTTGTATGGCAGCAACATCCTCTTCTTTTCTAGAGTGATCAGGTGGAGGGGTTACCCCTGCATCGACTATTCTATCTACCATTTCTATGTCCTCCTAATTGACTTGTTCCTTTTCTTGAACTTCTCTAATATTTAGATTTGATGAGTCAAATTCAACATTTGTCTCTTCATAGATTGACTCTAGAGGATCTAAATTAGCACCTTGGTCATCAATTTTCTTATTAATCTCTTCATCTAAAGCTTCTAGTTCCAGAACTAGAGAATTGTCTTCTTCAACTTGTTTCTCTAAAATAATAAAATATGTATCCTTGTCTATGGCCTTTCTAAAAATTTCCTCTGTTTTTTTTGCAATTTCCTTAGTTTCACCAAGCATAAGTTTGTTCATTCAGACTTTGTGGTGTAGGAGCACCCCTTCAATAGCCATTAGAGGGAGAAGACTAAATATATTTTGTCATTATGCATTCTGTTATTGTTAAATAAGGTCTGTTTGACCAAAGCTAGATTGTAATTTGCATACAGTTGACTGTACAAATCCCTAGGATAAGGTTGTTAGTTTGTTATGTTAGGTAGTTGGATTTTATCTCCCAACCGCTGGGAATCTAATTAGGACTACCATTTTGAGTATTTCAAATACCCTAGATTGGGTTCTTTTTGGAAGAGGATCTGAGGTTGAATAGTTCTATATTGGAGAATTGAAGAGTGGAACTGTGAATCAGATAGTTGTAATCACTTCCTGCAAGCTAAATAAAATACCATGTTTTGTGTTATTTTCTTATTTTACATTCACTGTATAATTGCCTGGGAAACTGAATGGATTTCCAACCATTCCACTGGTAGATTGCTTCGCAATCGGTGGAATGGGTGTAGGTAGTAGATTAGGGTTTTGTTATGTTTGTGTAGTTTGTTGTAGGGTCGTATGCAGTTTGCTGGGAAGAACCCTAGCATTTTCGATGTGCTAGGTTGAAAGATATCGAATTGATAGAATCTCACAAAGTTTGTTTGTTCAGGACGAAGATAGTTAGTTTTGATTGATTGGAAGGAAAAACTACGAGTATATTGCATTTAGATGCGAGGGATGTAGGCTAAAATCCTATCACTGATCAGATCGGGTGCCAAAACCATGTTAAATGCTTGTATTTTCAGCGTTTAGGGTTGATATACATTCTCTGTGTATATTGCAAGGTACAAACTCTGTGTATACCTCCTTTGTATGTTCTGTGCGTATACCACTATCGGTCATCACCTCGTCAACAACATAGACGTGACAGAGTATGTCGGAGTGACATAATCCACGAAGGCCAATGAGTTAAGTGTTACCGATAGGTAACTTAACTATTCAGTAGGTATCGGTAGGAGTCAGGTGATCAGGGGAGAATAAATTCAGTCGACCGATGGGTGTTCTCTCACCGATGGGTGAACTAACAACATACATATAAAATTAAATGTATGTGAATGGGCGTTTGACTTATCCCATGCACGTTTCCACTAGCGGCTCTGCATCATAGTGGTATCAAAGCAAAGGAACATTTTTCTGGAAAAGCAAAAGGGACAATATGTCTGATGGAGAGGGATCATAGGAATTCCTGGCAAGGATGACTAATGCCGAGTTGGCTGTTCTGGTCAAGAAGTAGATTGCAGAGAGCATTGTTGTAAAAGCTCAGAATCAGGCATTGAAAAATGAGCTAGAGAAATTGAGGGATAAGGTAAGTTCTAGTAAGGAAGAAGATAGGGATGAAGAGGAGATCCCTAGGCAGGAAGAAATAGATGTTCCTGTAGACCGGAAGATTTTTCTAGATGCCCTCAAATCCATGGAAAGGAGGATCGTGGACATGAAAAGTGACCTACCAGTGTTTGTAGGCAAGATGGATCCTGATTCAGTGATGAAGTGGATAGACTCCCTGAAAAATTTCTTTGAGACAGAGGAAATACCAGATCATCAAATAATAAACGTGGCTTAGTCCAAGATGAAAGGAGTTGCATTGACCTAGTGGAATTTCATCCAAGATGACAGGATGAAGGAAAGAATAAAATAGTTACATGGAAGAAGATGATGGCTTTGGTGAAAGAAGCCTATGTCCCATTGGACTATAATATTTAGTTACACAAGAAGAGACAAAATCTAAAACAGAAGGAACTAGATGTCAGTTCATATACTGAGGAATTCATGAAGTTGTGTGTTAAGACAAAGGAGAAAGAAAATGAGGATGAAAGAGTAGCAAGATATCTCAATGGATTGAGATTTGACATCCAAGAAGATCTAAATCTGCATAACCCAGATACAGTTCAAAAATGCTATCAATTGGCACTCAAGGTAGAAGATAAACTGAAGAGGAGACAAGAACAGATTACAGAGGAAGAGGAAGATAGTAGAGAGGGGGAAGAAATCCTTTCAGAGGTAGAGGACAAGGATTTGGAAACCAAGGTGGAGCACATCAAGAAAATAATAAAGGAGATAGTAATCAGGCCCACAGAGGAGGTTACAATCAGAAAGATAACTTTCAAGGCAACAGACCACCATTCAGAGGGAGATCTCAGGGTAGAGGACGTCTCAGATGTTACAATTGCAATCAAGAAGGTCATATAGCTAGTAGATGTCCAGAGAAAGCATCAAGCTCAATGGGAGAAATAAGATCAAATCTGATTCAAGAATCTGATGGCCAGAGTGTGACAAGTTCAAACACTTACCAAAGTGTGAATGCCCCTGATAGCTATGGGTATCTAGAGATAGGAGAGTCCTTAATGATTAGAAGGACAATGACTACCATGAAGGTACCAGATAGAGAACCCCCACAGAGGAAGTCTCCTTTCAAAACCAATTGTAAGACAGGAGGAAAGGTATGTAAAGTTCTGATTAACTCTGGTTCTACTAAAAATTTTGTGTCTATGGAAATGGTAGAAAAACTAAAGCTCAGAAGACTGCCACATCCATGTCCATATAAGATCTCATGGCTCACTCAAGGTCAGAAAACAGTTGTGAAAGAGCAGGCTTGGGTGGAGTTTCCGATTGGAGCATATAAGGACAAATTGTTGTTTGACATAGCTCAGATGGATGCTTGCCATCTTCTCTTTGGGAGGCCATGTCAATATGATTTGAGAGCCCAACATGATGGAGTTTGGAACACATACTCAATCACCAAAGATGGTAAAGTCATAGAGTTACTACCCTTGATGCAGAAGGAGGTAGAGTCCAAAGGAAAAGAAGCCAAGGTAATGTTGGTAGAAGGCAATCAGTTCATGAAGGAGATAGCACAAGAAGGCACAGTTGCATATGCCTTAATTCCATGTCTGAATATGAACAAAGAGCAGCAGCAAGAAGTCAAGGTAGAAAAGAAGCAAAGGTTTATAGATCATGTTGTCCAAGAACTATTGGACAAATACAAAGGCACCGTCTCTGATGGAATGCCAAGGTCTCTAGCACCTATTAGAGATATCAGTCATTGCATAGACCTAATCCTAGGGTCTACACTCCCAAACAAGGAAACCTACAAGCTTACTCCAGATCAGAATGCAGAGGTTGCAAAGCAGATTGAGGAATTATTGGAGACAAGCCTCATTGGTAAAAGTTTAGGTCCATGTGTAGTACCGGCTATACTAGCACCTAAGAAGGAGGGCACTTGGACTATGTACTGATTCTAGGGCTATCAACAAGATCACAATCAGATATAGATTTCCAATCCCTAGAATAGAAGACTTGCTTGATTGTTTAGGAGGTGCCAAATACTTCACAAAGATAGATTTGAAAAGTGGCTATCATCATATCAGAATTAGGCCTGGAGATGAATGGAAGACAGCATTCAAGACTAATGAGGGGTTATATGCGTGGAAGGTCATGCCTTTTGGTTTGTCCAATGCCCCTCGTACTTTTATGAGATTGATGAATGAGGTTCTGAGAGAATTCATGGGAAAATTTGTCATAGTATACTTAGATGATGTACTGATTTTTCAGTGATACAAAGGAAGAGCATCTCAAGCATATAGAATTGGTTCTCAAAAGGCTACATGAAGAACAGTTAATGATCAACTTGGAGAAGTGTTTGTTCATGCAAGAAGAGATCACCTACTTAGGTTTTGTCATCTCGCATAGCAAACTAAAAATGGATCAGGAAAAAGTAAGTGCCATATTGTCTTGGCCAATTCCTAAAACCATGAATGATGTCAGAAGTTTCCATGGGTTAGCAACTTTTTATAGGAAGTTTATCAGAGGTTTTAGTCATGTCTGTGCACCCATGTTGGACACCATCAAAGGAGGATAGAAGTGAAGATTTCTTTGGACAAAGGAGGCAGATGATTCATTTGAAACATTGAAGAAGAAAGTAGCACAGCAGCCAGTCCTTGCACTTCCTGACTTTAACAAGATCTTTCAAGTAGAATGTGATGCCAGTCACATGGCAATTGGAGCTGTACTCAACCAAGAAGGTAGGCCTATTGCATTCTGCAGTGAGAAGTTAAATGATGCTAAGAAGAAGTACTCATCCTATGATTTAGAGATGTATGCTCTAGTCCAGTCACTCAAGAAGTGGAGACATTATTTGTTGCCAAAAGAATTCATAGTGTTTACAGATAATCAAGCCCTTAGCTTCATAAATAGTCAAGAGAAGTTGAACCACCATCACATGAAGTGGGTGGCAACCTTACAAGCTTTTACTTTCACACTAAAACACAAGAAAGGAGTCAAGAACAAGGTAGCAAATGCCTTGAGCAGGAGGGTTCTGACCATAAATCAGATCCAGCTAGAGAGTGTTGGTATTGATTCTTTGAAAACTATGTATGATGCTGATGAAGATTTTGGAGAAATTTATCAGGTATGTACTTCTTTTGGGGATCAGTATCATGTTGAGTATTCTAAATTTCTGATACAAGATGGATTACTTTTCAAAGGAGGACAGTTGTGTATCCCAAAGTGTTCTATGAGATTGAATATCATCAAGGAAAAACATTGTGGAGCTATGGCAGGAAATTTTGGTCTGGATAAGATTCTCGATCTGATAAAGAGACATTATTATTGGCCTAAGTTATAGTCTAATGTCAGAAAATTTGTGGAGACATGCGTGATCTGTTAAAAGGCAAAAGGAAGATCTACTAATGCTAGTTTATATCAGCCACTGCCCATTCCTTCTAGACCATGGGAAAGCATAAGCATGGATTTTGTGTTAGGTTTACCTAGAACAAGGAAAGGTTATGATAGTGTTTTGTTGTAGTGGATAGGTTTAGCAAAATGGCGCATTTCTTGCCATGTAAAACTACTTGTGATACTTCATATGTTGCAGACCTATTTTTCAAAGAAATAGTAAGGATACATGGATTGCCATTAAGTATAGTATCTGATAGGGATGTGAAATTCATTGGGCATTTTTGGAGGACTCTTTGGAAGAAGCTTGGTACAAATTTGTCTGTCTCATCAGCTTATCATCCTTAGACTGATGGCTAGACTGAAGTGGTCAATCGTTCATTAGGCAATCTATTGAGATGTTTAATAAGATAGCATGGAGAGAAGTGGGATAACATTCTCTCACAGGCAGAATTTTCCTACAATGATACTATCAATAGGAGTACAGGAAAATCACCTTTTCAGGTGGTCTATGGTATCCATCCCAGAGGTATCTTGGAGCTAAGAGACATGCCTATAGGAGATTCTGTTAGTTTAGCTGGAGAAGCTTTTGCATCAGCCATCAAAGAGGTACATGATCAAGTAAAAACCCAGCTCCAACACACCCAAGAGAAATATAAAGCCTATGCTGATAAGAAAAAGAGAGATGTGCAATTTGATGTTGGAGATTTGGTGTGGGTTCATTTGAAGAAAGAAAGGCTCCCAAAAGTCCAGCACACTAAGCTCATGCAGAGGAAGATTGGACCATGTCAGATTTTGAAGAAATGTGGACCAAATGCTTACAAACTCCAACTTCCTTCTGATCTTGGTTTATCACCTATCTTTAATGTCTGTGATCTTACCCCATACAAACTTAATCTAGACATCAACCAGGAGTCCCTACAAGTTTCAGCAAATGCTGACATTCCTAAACATGATCCTCCAAAATTGGAGCAGGTTTTAGATTCCAGAGTGGCAAAGAAGACCAGGAACAAGGAATATCTAGAATACTTGGTCAATTCGCAAGACAAACCTGATTCAGAGGCTGTTTGGATAACTAAAGAATAGATTCACACACATGGTGCAGACCTCCAGCATCTCATCTCAAGTGGACTTGAGATTTCTTCTCTTGGGGAGTATGGTGCAGGAGCACCCCTTCAACAGTCATTGGAGGGAGAAGACTAAATATTTTTTGTCATTATGCATTTTGTTATTGTTAAATAAGGTCTATTTGACCAAAGCTAGATTGTAATTTGCATACAGTTGACTATGCAAATCCCTAGGATAAGGTTGTTAGTTTGTTATGTTAGGTAGTTGGATTTTATCTCCTAGCTGCTGGGAATCCAATCGGGACTACCATTTTGAGTAGTTCAAATACCCTAGATTGGGTTCTTTTTGGAAGAGGATCTGAGGTTGAACAGTTCTGTATTGGAGAATTGAAGAGTGGAATTGTGAATCAGATAGTTGTAATCACTTCCTGCAATCTAAATAAGATACCCTATTTTGTGTTATTTTCTTGTTTTACATTCACTGTATAATTGCCTAGGAGACCGAATGGATTTCCAACCATTCCACCAGTAGATTGCTTCGCAATCGGTGGAATGGGTGTAGGTAGTAGATTGGGGTTTTGTTTTGTTTGTGTAGTTTGTTGTAGGGTTGTATGCAGTTTGTTGGGAAGAACCCTAGCATTTTCGATGTGCTAGGTTGACAAATATCGAATTGATAGAATCTCGTGAAGTTTGTTTGTTCAAGACGAAGATAGTTAGTTTTGATCGATTGGAAGGAGAAATTGCAAGTATATTGTATTTAGATGCGAGGGATGCAGGCTAAAATCCTGTCGCTGATCAGATCGGGTGCCAAAACCATGTTAAACGCTTGTATTTTCAACTTTTAGGGTTGATATACATTCTCTGTGTATATCACAAGGTACAAACTCTATGTATACCTCCTTTGTATGTTCTATGTGTATACTGGTATCGGTCATCGGGTGGTCAATGGCATCAGCGTGACAGAGTATGTCGGAGCGACATAATCCACGAAAGCCAATGAGTTAAGTGTTGCCAATAGGCAACTTAACTGTTTAGTAGGTATCGGTAGGAGTCAGGTGATCAGGGGAGAATAAATTTGGTCAGCCGATGGGTGTTCTCTCACCGATAGGAGAACTAACAACATACATACAAAATTAAATGTATGTGAACAGGCGTTTGACTTATCCCATGCACATTTTTGCCAGCTGCTCTGCATCACTTTGTTTCTAAATTTTTCTTTGACTTCTCTGAGGATTTTATCTGCTTCTCTTCTAGTCATCATAGGGCACAAAGTGGAGAGAACATACTTGTTGTGTGCTTACACAACATGCCCCATTTTTCTTTGACAAAATAGGGACCCAACTTTTCTTTTTTCTAGTGGCTTGCTTGTTTTCTGCTTTGGGCGGTTTGGTAAAATCAATCATGCATGTAACCTTATAAGAAGGTGGATTATCCACTATGATGAAGTCAGTTGTCAAGTTAGTAGTTCTAATTATTAACTTCATGGTTGGAAAGTACACAAAATTCCAAGCAAGTTTGTCTTCTAGATCACCCCAAAATTGTCTAAGGGAAGAAAGTTACGTTGATTCAAAGTTTAGTCAAACCTAATATCCCAGGCAGGGGGTCATATTTCTAACATCAGTCATATTTGATAAGATCACCTAGATATAGAATCATCACCTGATAATCACCATGTGTGTGATGCACAGATGTCAAATTTAAATAAGAGCCAATACCTACCTATCAAAGGACTTCACATATCCCGCGGAGGATCATATTTCTAACATCAGTCATCTTACGAATATAACCCTCTTCGCAAATATCACCCTAAGTCAATATGATGGTGACATCATCTGATGCCAATGAATGAAATAAATCACCCTGATGATGCAATCATCATTCCATCTAAACCATGGGGGGTTATATATCCAATATCTGTCATATTCCTTAATATGACGATGACATCACTAAAACATGATAACTAAATGACGTTGATGACATGATGATGTCACCCTGATCTTTTCCCAGGAAAGGGAGGGGTCATATTTTAGATATCCCCTGATCTTAGTCTCGTGACCCAATATACATATGGTCAAACATTGACCATATCACTCGATTCTTCGCATCTAGTTATAGCACGCAAAAGCAAAGGGGGTCATATTATCCAGAGGGGTCATATTTCTGAATATCCCCCTAATCTTTCAAAGATTGCCCCCTTTAACATTAAATGCAATTAAATATGATAGATGAACTCCCGCTAATTACAAATGTAAATTGAACACTTGGCTACATCTACAGATTCCCTGCAAATGATCGACGAATTTAATCAAGACAACATATTTTTTCCCTAATCTATCCTATTGATCTTTTTTAAAGGTAAAATTCAAAGGTCATTTTTATTCACCTTGTGATAAATCAAGAAATTACAAAGCTCTGAAGTCAAACCCTCAACAACTACCTGTCAATGGATCAGATACTTCAATGTAACAGAACGAGTGATCTTACGTGTTTATAGTCTTTCCCCATAATCACTCATCTAATCCAACATAAAGCATTATTAGGTAAGTAACTATAAACCCTCGTGTTGTCATTTTCTGTAATTCCAGGTAGAGTATTTGTTGTTACTAGGGTATGGTCTTGTGATAATATGTAGAAAGGTAAAATAAAGAGTAATATATAGAACATACATGATAGAGGTACATGATGTTGTAAGAATGCATATGGACACCGTAGGGTAAAATATATCATGTTTATTGCAGGAATCCATGGCAGAGTTTCTCAAGCCCATGTTTGTGCAACCAAAGGGGGTACAATTCAAATACAGAGTCATTGATGATATACACCAGGGGGATATGGACCTGCTAGTATGATCGACAAGATTGGACAATGATAAAGATAATCCTATTTTGGATGGGGTGTTTGTCTCAAGTATGTGACATGTAGCTAGTTTTCCCTATGCTATGGATGCTCCAGAATTGGTAGTGGAGTGTGCAAGAAATTACAACCTAGAAACTAGGCAAGTAGAGAAGCATGGAAGGATATACGCCGACTTCTCAGTCAAGGGCATTACTGCCACTTTCAATTTCTAAGTTGGGAAAAAGATAGTGAATGTGGACTTGTGTAAACTAGAAACAGAGTATAACAATAACAAGAAGAATGCAAGGAAGAAGTTGTACCAATGGAGATCAAAGAGTAGTATATATATTGCCTCTGCCAAGCTACCCATGTATTTGTACAAGTTTGATTTTGATGATGAGTACCAATATATGATTGCTTTGCTGAGCAGGATGAATGGCAGGCCTCATGCTAGAAATTTCAAGAATTAGATGTTTGGGATCATCCAGATGGTCTTATATGCAGACAACCAACCCCTATGGGCTAAGACCATCAGTGACTCATTAGATGAGGGAATGAGGAGCCTGGGAGGACAAACATGTTTATTCTGCATGACTTCATATGTGGTGTACTCTTATGCATATAAAGGAACATTTTATGCTTTGAAAATAGTGGGTAAGGCTGGTGGTGATGCTGATGATGCAAACATCTAGGATCATTATCCCTAATTGCAAAGGAAGGTATACCTCGAGGACTATAAACTAGTAAATGATGCATTCTCCATGCATCTGGTCAGAACTATGGATGAGGATAGGACTAAAAGGTTGAGCATGGAAGCTTAAGAAATTATCTATCGACATGGAGCATGGTTTATCCAGTTTGCTACTTTCTCATATATTAGGATTGAGGGATTTGAGGGATAGCCTCTTATGTTTCCAAGATACTGTACTGATTGGGTCATCTTGATGGAATTTGTTAGGTAGGTATCTACCATAGTTGAAGCCTATAAGGCATAGAAGAAGATACCTCCAATTTTGTTTCTAGTATCCATGGGCTTGTACATGTGCCCAGATTCAGAGAGTATAAAACATGTCATCAAGGGGTTGAAACTAATGTATCTATAGCCATTTCCTCTGGCCAAATCATATGATCCTTATGGTAGGATGCAGTAGATACTGGGAAAAAAATACATCAAAAACATCTAGAAGACTTTTTAGACTGATTGTGATGATGAGGCTGAGGTGAGAAGAAGAAAATATCAAAGACTTGCCTTGAATCAAATCAAAACCTTTGACTATATCCCGGTGCTAGCACAACTACATAAGGATGATGGGAAAATCATGTCCAATGAATATGAGGACAAAAAGGTGTATAATGACACCATATCGGCCCTAGATCTTACACAATAGGAGGATACATCCTTAGATCAGCTGATGAATGGGGTGATTCAGCTAACCCAAGCTTGGGTAGATGTAGAGATAGCCAAACTAAAGAAAAGGGACGTTGCCCTTACAATTTATACTAAGAAGAAGAGACAAGAAGTGTCTGATGAGGAAGACGATGATTTCCTTTCTCAAAAAGAGAAAATCCAATGGGGAAAGATTTCCTACAAAAAAACAAAAGAGGATCACCCCTAAGGGTAAGAAAGGTGAAAATGAACCAAAGGGGGTGACAATAGAAAGGATTGCCACTAAAGTTGTAGGTGCATCTACATCGGCTCAGGCATCTACATCATCAACACAACCTCTAACAAAAAAAACAAAAACTAAGAGAATTTTAAAGCCTACTTTTGAAATTACAAAGATGTAGGTGGAAGGAATGATCCTATAACATGAAGTGGAAGAGGGAGACCCCTTGGAAGAGGAATAATTAAATAAAGAACCTGAAGATGATGACTTATTGATAAAAAGCAAGAAGACGAGGGGGATGCCACTAATGTCACCGCTTATGAAACATAGAATGGCCATGAGGGGAGATGTCCATGCTGACCCCATCATGTTGAGAGGAGTAGGTGGTGAAGTTTATAGGAAGGAACTACAACATGATGTTCCTCTTCCCACAATAATTAAATTTAAAACTGAGAAAGTGGAGGAGCAAACAAGAGAAATGCTCAGGACAAGTAGGGGGGTTCCTTTCTCTTTAGATGATACAATAGATTTGTCTAATGATGAGGTGGTCCAAGAGGTGACCACTTAATAGATGGAAACTTGAGTTGCCAACACCTGAATGACTCCTCATGGAACTCCATTAGCCCAGATGAGGGTGTTGGAAGAAGTAAAGAAAATAGAGGAAATGAAACAAGGTAGCTTGGAAAGAGCAGCCCAACAAATAGGGTTGAACAATTTGGTTGAATAGGTTACTAGTCCTGTAGCAATAGACTTAACGTATAGGGGTGATATAAGCCCAAGAAAGGATGATGGTGCACCCAAGGAACCTAAGAGGACTAGAGTGGCAGAGCATATAGAGAAGGATGGTACTACTCTTGATCAAGGTCAACAACATCATGAGACACCCACAGAATCAAAAATATTAGAAGTCCAACAAAAGAGTGGGGGTGATTAGGGTATATCAAACTTTGGTGCTACTCAGGTTCAAGGAGGTTCATCATTGCCCCAAGATAAAGAAGATCAAGAGATGTAATCTCACCTCCACTACATACCAAACAGGGAGATTCGGGAGAAGTCCCAATGATAGAAGACAAATCAGGTCAAGAAGACCCCAAGCCACAAGATATCAATGCACCGGATGGAGAACAGGAAATAACCCATGATTAGGGTGACCCTAGAGGGTAGAATACATAGGCCTCCCAAGAGGTTAATATGCCATAGGATGAGAAGGATAACAAAGAAGATGTAAATCTAATGCAGGGAGCACATAATTAAGCACAGGATCAAAATGTAGAAATTCCATAGGATCCTCCTTTGCAAAAGGCAACCCCTCAACAAGAAGAACTCCAACAAGATCCCCCTCATGATGAACTATAGGAGGATGAAATCAAGAGGGTGCCTTCTCCACCAAGAATAGAAGCTAATACTAGAGAGCTGTACACCCATGATATAAACAAGGGCCACCAAGAATTTGGAGGTGATGTACCTCATTGGCTAGGAAAAGAAATACATATAGAACAAGTGTCAAAAGTTCAAGAGTTTGATGTCTCTACCCTATTTGTTGAGAGCACGATGAAACCAAGGAGGAAGGCTAGGTTAACATCTACTATAAAAAGAGATCCTACCACACATAGAAGAACCACATAGATAGCCCTTCCCACAGTTGAAAAGGAAAAAGGTAAAATAAGCCTGGAGGAATTCCAAATCACAAATGTTGATCTAGGTTTTGCCAATGAAGACCAAGAAGGTAAAGAGGGAAAGGATATTATTGATTCTTTAACCCAAAGGGTCAAGAAGGAAAAGGAGAAAAATAAAGTACATAAGGAGCACATTGCTCAATTGCATTCTTTCATAAAAGGGTTAATTAACCCTAATCATACACTAGCTGATCCTGCAGTCCCATTGACTATCAAATCATAGGAGGAGGTTACCAAATTGGACCTGATGAAACATGAAGCAATGGTGATGGAAAAATGGATGTTTTTAGCACTCACTGGGGCTGAAGATGTATTGAGAACCTCTCTACAGAGGTGGAATTCTTTGAGTATCCTAAAGATGAAGGTGGACAAAATGTAGAATGATACAAGAAGAAGGTCATTTCAATTAGAAAAGGACCTAAGTGCTCTGAGTGAGATGAAGAGAATTGATTCACAGATTCTGATAAGTAATAAGGTATTAGAAAATAATACTATCCTGCTAATAGGTATATGGTATGAGGATGTCAGGTTTGAGTGTGATGTGTTGAAGAAGTACAGTGGTAAGCTCAGGGATATTAGTGTCAAGCTACACAGCATGATGGCATATGAGGCAGAAAGCCTGGAGGCCTTGGAAGGGAAAATAGAAGGTAAAATTGAGAATCAAGATGTAGATTTTTCTATTAAGGCTCTGCATGATAATTTTAAGCCAGTAGCAGATGACCCTCTCACCCACTTGACCGAAGAGGTAATGAATAGAATTATGAGAATAAAGGTTAAAGTCGAGACATACAATGAGACATTAAATAGAAACAAAGGCAAAATGGAATCTCTCAAGGCTAAGTTCCAATCTCATAAACATGCAACAACAAAAGCTAAAATCCAAGATGGGGGAGAGGTTGATAAAATAGTGCAAGCATAGAACATATCAGGACAGCAGTAAAGGTCCACATGAAAGAGAATGTTTATTAGAGTGATAGTGATAATGAAATTGATGAAGATGAAGAGAATGATGAGCAAGAAGAAAATGAAGAAGGACATGAAGAGTAAATGTAGATGCATCACTAAGTGAACATATGCATGGGATACTTATAAATAGTTGGTCATACAGATGGTTGCTAGCTGGCAACCTATGCCACGGGAGGAAAAGTTGACTAAGTCATAGGAGGATTGTCAACCATTGATCTAAATTGATAAATCTTGACTGTTGGTCAATTATAACTACCTCCTCACCTTATTCTATAAAAGGTGCAAGCGTACAATCTTTTAGTGATTCAAAACTTAATTTAAATCGGATTACTGAAGAATTTAGGACTCATTTCAAAGTTATTGTGAATATACATGTTTTGCATACTTAATGAAAGAGAAGCTATTTTGATTACAAATCATTGTAAATCTTGAGTAATCCGTGAGTGGAATCTAGATATGTCATTGATTAGCTACGTCACTTGGAGTGCTTTTTAGTCTACATATATTTTTTTCATTCCTTGTTCCTTTGAAGTTAGCATCAACCATACCTAGCTGTGGAACAACCTGGTGACTTATGGTTTGATTTCTTCTCTCCATGAATGTATCTTGTGTGTATGTGATTCAATAACTAAAGGTTCACTAAAATTAGAAGTATTCTTTTAAATATCTTTGAATTTTATTACAGATCATCTCCATAATTGCAAATAACACACAACCAAAAGCAAATAAACATGAAATATGCAGATATCCCATAGGCAATTGAAAATACAGAGCATATTTTGAATAAAAGCATGTCAAATTGAAAAATATCATGTAAATATAGATAAATATCCATAAGGAACACATGAATATCCACTTGTATACACATCATTTAAATAAATATGCAGTGTAGAAGAATGTATGAGTTCATAATGATCAATGATCAGAAGAATTGATCAAACTTATAAATATCACAGTAATCTTTGGAAATAGAGTAGAAATAACCTCTCTATGGAGTGAATTTATAGAATATAGTGCAATACTAGTCACCTAGGCAAACGTAAGACCCCTTGAAATGAAAAACAACATGTCACGTCAACTTCTGAGTAATGTCCGACAATCATGACCTGATCAATGGAGCCTTGGAGTCATCAACTTATCTTAAGTTGATCGTACTTTACAAGATAATAAAGGTTTTTGTGCAAATTTTTATGCATGTTGTTATGACTAATAATCATCATCAACACAAATTGGCACTAGAAGGAGGGCCAACTCCACTACCTAAGGGTGATGAGGTGATGCAGAAGAAGAGGTAATATTCACGCAGCTTTGTACTTCAAGCTTTTTTTGCAAAGATTTGTTGTTTTGAGTCTATTCATACTTATCCATCAAAATGTTTTCAAAATCAAGCGTAAATATTTTAGGCTTTGCAGTCGATCATTATGATCCTTGAAAGATAAGTTCTCTTTCAGGTCTTCTTACTAAAGCTTTGAAGTAATTCGCTTAAGATACCTGATATCTTGATGCCTGTGTCTAAATGTCTCACATCACCCCATATTTGCATCATTTCTGCAAATACTACATAAATATCCAATTGCTTTTAGATTTTAATCATAAATACATCCCTTACACAAGTGTTTTAGCTAACCTTTATAGTAAACAAGTCAATGTTTCTTAAATTGTAGAAAACCTAGCTCTCAGGCCAAATACTAGGTCCAGATCTAGTGGACTCTTTGAGGAATTGCCTATCTAGGGACTTAGACCTAGAACAATAGATATTCATCATTCTCTTGGTTCTAGTGCATCAGGAGCTTCACCAAAACACACTCTAGTAACTCCTATCAGGTTGCAAGTACCTATAGGATCACCTGTAATGCCCCCAATCCAATCTCCACTAGTCACAATATCATTCTTTGTTGCAGAGTCACCTCTGACTTTCACTGCATATCATCCTTTACCTAAAAATCCTGACAAGATTTGTCCTAAATATCATCCTTATCATGATGTTGATGATCACATTAGAACATTCAAGGAAGCTTGTTGTAGAACAAGAATTGAACATTAGGATGTGGTATGCAGATTATTTCCATTTTCCTTAGGGGAAGAGGCATATAATTGGTATATCAGTCTTGGTCAAGGTTCAGTTGGTTCATGGGATGCCTTGGATAAAGCCTTTAAGGATAGATTCAAAATACCTATAGATCCTTCAATGAATTATCATCTGTTTTCCACAATCAAGAGATTTGAAGGAGAACCTATTGCCAATTTCAATGCAAGATTCCAAAAGATGCTCTCAAAGCTAGTCGCTCCCTATACTGTAGCAGATGAAGCTGCTAGGAGTATATACTACTCAGCATTAGATACCCTGACTTCTATGTTTATCAGAACACACCCTGGTGTCACAAACTTGGCAGGAACTTTTGAGGAAGTTGTAAAAGTCAGTCAACAGTTGATTCATGCTCCTATACCTAATATTGCATTTCCTACACTTCCTTCTTATCCTACATATCCTGCTTAACAATAGACCAATGGAGCTATGATACCTCCAGCTATAATGCCAAGCCCTTTATAGGTACCTCCACTTAGCATCATGCCACCTCCAAATGGAAATGGTCAAATTATGCAGTATCCAGGACATACATAGGTACCTCAGATTGTAGAACAGACTAATAACAATAAAAATGGCTCCTCTTTCTTAAAACCCCAAATAGAGAACGTAGTAGCCAAAGTCCAGGAAGAAAAGGAAGAAAGTAAAGAGATATCAACACAACTAAGGAAACTCACTACTGAAATCACTCATCTGAAGAGTCAAAATTTATGTTCTTAACCAAATCAGAATAGAGGATATGCCAATGATAGATCTGGTTATCCTAATAGGGGATATAATAACAACAATAATAACAATAATGGTAACAATAATTCCCCTAGACAACCTAGAGTGTGGAACACTAGATCGAACAATGGTTCTCTACCATCACCCCTAGATAATCAGCCTTCTAGTGAACCTAACTAGACCACTAGAGTGAACCTGACAGAAGCAGCCCTTACAAACTGGTGTAGGATACATAATACCAATGCTCATGTAGAGCTGGATTGTCCACAGTTTAGGATAGCCGCTAGTATTTTCCAAGCTGAAGTATCTAATACTATAGGTAATCCACCTTATGTTGAAGGAAATGAAATTGTCCCCTGTGGATATGATTTTTCTCTTGTATCAGAAAGTTTCATCAATCATCCTCATTAGCAGATAATGTCACCTCATGAGAATTACACCTTAGCATGTGAAGAGTTAGTTATGGCTTTTGAAACCAATTATGTTTTTCCATTTGAGGATGAAAATGAGCCATTAGTTGAACATGAAGTGGCGCATGCTTATCAACAACAATATCAGGGTAGACATAACTACAACCTAAGGAATAATTCCAACCGATCTACTAGTCCTTTGACTACATCCTTGCCTCCAAATAATTTTAACACTCATGCTGATCCTAAGGAAAGCAATAACCCTAGATTTCCTAAAGTTAATGCTCAGTACTTAGCACCACAAAATCAGTCCTCTAAGTCTGACAAATTGGTCACATACTTAGCAGATGAAATGAAAAAGATCAAAATCAGTTTGTCATTGTCAGAACTACTCAAAACCCCCACTATTAAAAAAGCCTTCATGAAATCTTTAGATGATCCTGCTCCAAAAGAGGACAATCATACCTCAAATCAGACTTTGAATAAAGATCATGCCACTAAGGATATTAGTGTTAAGCACAAAATTCCAGTCACTATTCAAGCTGCAAAAACTTCACACATGACTCTTTACAGAGATAAAACTGAATCACCTCCTTTTCTCCTTACCATAAGGATATTTAGTAAGAATTTGCATAATTGCTTAGTAGATTCAGGTGCATCTACTAATGTAATGCCTTTATCCATATGTAACACCTTAGGCTTACATCCTGCCAAGTCATTAAAGAAGGTAACACAGTTAGATAAAACAGAGGTGAGTGTCATAGGAGAATTGACTCACATCCATATGCAGTTAGCATCAGATCCAAGAATTTAATACTACATTGATATCCAGGTAGTGGATATACCAGACACATATGGGATGTTACTTAGTAGAGATTCATCAAAAACACTTAATGGATACATGTCCACTGATTTCAGTCACATGTGGTTACCTTGGAAAGGAATACCTAACCAAATAAGGATAGATGCTAAACCTCACATGAAACATATGATCAATGAGTACAATAAAACCAATGAGATCATGTAGGTAGATGTTGAACCTGGAGTCTATACCATCATACCCCAGACCATCAAGATAGAGGAAATCCTCATGTATGATGTTCATGTTCATAGTGACAATCTTCAAGATAATATAATAATTATAGAGTCTGATTGTAGTTCTGAAAATGAGATAGAAGTAGATCACTTTAAGAACTTTGAAATGCACTTGTCCAAAGAGATGCAACGTTGCCAATTGTTAAAATGTCTGTTGAAGATGTTTTAATTGAGGGATGGTGCAGGTTACATGATGAAGCACATTCTGAAAAGACCTATGATGCTTTCTTAGATATGATGGAGTTAGAACAAGCATGTAGTGAGAAAGCATCATCATCATCCATGGTAAGCTTTACAGATAGTGACAGTGATACTGATCATTGTCTGTCATCTGTAGAAGCAAAAGAAAACACATATCATGGTGAAAGTCCTATTCAAATGATGGAAGAGATATTGGTGTGCAATGAGAGTAATTCTAAGAGTAACCAGAATATCACCTTGAGAACCGATTGTTTGGTTGAGTCAGATTATGAAATACTTGATGAAGATAGAGATAGTAATTTGACCAAGTTTGAAGAATTTTTATCAAAACAAATTTAGAAGATGATACAGCAAGACACTTCCCCATAAGATGCTTTAATTGAGGGATGGTGCAGGTTACATGAAGCACCACATTCAGAGACTACTTGCTCATTATGTTTGCATATTTTGGAAAAGTAGATGATGCCTTTTTCAAAAGATCTTCCTTTAGATGACAAAGAAGAAAAAGGAATATCAGCTTCACATCAGTCAGATAAGGTGAAGTTTGAGAAGATTGAAACACCAAAATTAAGATGGATATCAAGTGGTGTAGCTGCTAGAACTAAAAAGAAAAGAGAAGGTCCAGAAAAACCTTTAACTAAAGATAAGCCATGGATCCTTAGGTTTGATGGATCCAAATCAAAACAAGGGGCTGGAGTAGGAATATACCTTATTGATCTAGCTGGTAAATCCTACTTAGCAGCGTATAGATTACAATTCCCATGCACAAATAATGTGATAGAATATGAAGCTCTGATTCATGGGATATTGTTTGCACTCAGAAAGAAAGTAAAGATTCTGCAAGTCTATGGAGACTCAGAATTGGTAGTAAGACAAGTAAGAGGCATATATTCTTGTAATTATAAGAAGTATTCCAATTATAGACATAGGGTATGGGATTTGATAGAATATTTTGATGCATTTAACATCACCCATGTACCTAGAGAACAAAATCATAGGGCAAATGCCTTGGCCCAAGCTGCGAGTACTTTAGAGCCATTATCCATATTTGGTTTGAAGATATTTTTAGTTGAATTAGTGTCAGTACCCTCTGTACTAGATAATCTCATTAACCTTCAAGTGTTTGATGATGATCAACACATTTTAGACTTCATATCCAATAGAGATGTGTTTGTTGCACAAATCATAGATGAAAGAAATGTGGAAGATCATATCTAGGAAGAAGAAGAGATCATGGAGCTTCCTAGTAACAAGATTCCTAAAGGAATGATAGAATTAGAAAGAGCATTTGATTAGGATAACATGCTGAAACAGAAAGATCTCCCTAAAGCAGATGGAGGAGAATATTCACTAGTCAACATAGGACATGATGAAGAAAAAAGGAATGCCCTGATTGGAAAAGTGTGTATAGAAGAAGAAATGGTAGGGATAACCCAAGCACTTAAAGACTATATTCATTTTATCACCTAGACATATGATGAGTTGAAAACTTATGATACCTCAATCATCACTCATACTATACCATTAAAGCCAGATGTCAAGCCCTTTAGACAAAAATAAAGACCTGTTAATGCTTTGTTGGAGCCCATCATTTTTGAAGAAGTGAAGAAATTGCTTAATGCCAGAATCATATTCCCTGTGAGACATTCTACATGGGTGGCTAACTTGGTCCCTATAAGGAAGAAGAATGGTGACATTAGGTTGTGTGTAGACTTCAAAAATTTAAATAGAGCTTCTAAAAAGGATAATTATCCTTTGCCTTCATTGGATGAGGTCTTGTAGATAGTAAATGGTGCAAAGATGATGTCATTTTTAGATGGATTTCTAGGTTACAACCAAGTGATGGTAGACAAGATAGACAGATTGAAGACAACATTCACCACTAAGCAGGGAATATTTGCTTATAGGCACATGCGCTTTGGCTTGATAAATGTTGGGGCTGCCTTTCAGAGAGCAATGGTTATAGCCTTTAGGGGGTTAATTGGTAAATGCATAGTCATATACATGGATGACTTGACAATTTTCTCTAAAGAGAGGGAATCATGTGGAAGACCTCAGGAAAGTACTAAAGAAGTGTGAACATTATGGAATATCCCTAAACCCTAAGAAATGTATATTTGGGGTAACCACATGGAGGTTATTAGGTCACCTGATAACAAAGAATGGGATCATCATTGACCCTGCGAGAGTAGAATCAATCATGAAGATACCTGGGAGTAAGAAAGAGCTCAAATCTTATTTTGGTAAGATCAATTTTGTTAGAAAATTCATTATTAGTTTTGTAGAGATTGTTAGACCATTGAATGCAATGCTCAAGAAGGATGCTAAAATTGAGGGGACACCTGAAGCCAGAGTAGCTTTTGAAGATATCAAAAAAGGTATATCTAATGCTCCTGTTCTGATTAGTCTAGACTATACCAATGATTTTTACATATAATCATTTGCTTCAGAGCATACGTCTGCAGTAGTACTAACACAAAGAAATGAGGCTAAAGAAGAAAATCCTATAGCTTTCATGAGTTGCCCTTTCAGGGATGCAGAGCTTAGATATAGGGATGTTGAAAAATAGGCACTTGCTCTGATCTGAGTGGTCAAGAAGTTTAGACATTACATCTTGAGAAGTAAGGTAATTATCGTAGTACCAGATGCAGCTGTAAAGATGCTTTTAATGCAAAGTGAACCATGTGAAAAGAGGGCTAAATGGATAACCGTCCTCCAAGAATATGATATGGACATAACACCCATGAAATTAGTAAGAGGACAACCCCTGAGCCAGATGATATTAGAAATTGATCCTAACATCATGAGCCAACAATATGTTATAAATACAAAGGAAACTAGAGAATGGTATTCAGATATCAGGCATATCTTGATTATTGGAAGATGTCCTTCAAAGTTACAGGCCTCACAAAGGAGAGCCTTGAAGATAAGATCACAAAAATACATGATAAAATGAGAAATTCTTTTTAAGAAGAATTATGAAGGAATATATCTTAGATGCCTAGAAAGGTAAGAAGCAGACAAGGTGTTAACAGAATTACATGATAAGTTTGGAACCGCACACGGGTCGTACTTAGTGACTACTCATGCTATCCTCAGAGTAGGGTATTACTGGCCCACTATTTTTAAAGATACTATTGAACACATCAAATGTTGTCATATATGTCAGGTTGCTACAAATAGAGAAAGATATGCTACTCAACCCTTGCAACCAGTGATGGAGATGCGCCCATTTTCTCAATGGGGCATGGATTTCATAGGACCCATCAATCCTCCATCATCCTCAAGCCACAAGTATGTGTTGACTATTACTAATTATTGCACCAGGTGGACTGAAACTATTAGTAGTAAGACATGTAATGCTGAGGATGTGATCAAGTTCTTGGAAAACAACATAGTAACCAGGTATGGAGTTCCTTATGCTTTAGTATGTGACAATGGACCTGCCTTTGCATCAATAAGATTATCAAGTTGGGCTTTCGACCATGGAATAATTTTAAAGTTTTCTTCAAATTACTATCCTCAAGGGAATGGACTAACAAAGTCTACAAATAATAACTTGTTAAACATCATAAAGAAATTGATAGAGAAAAACCCAAGGGAGTGGAACACCCTATTAAAATACACATTGTGGGTACATAGAACTAGGATGAAGGTTGCATTAGGAAATTCTCCTTATCACCTAGTATATGGGGTGGATCCTATCCTCCTTGTTAACCTAAAGATCCCCACATTGCAGTTTGCACAAGAGTATCTAGGTATAGACAATAAACAAGAAGTTAGGTTACTTCAGTTAATGCATCTAGAAGAAAAAATAAATAGAGCAATTGATCAATTTGCTAAGCATCAAGCTGTTGTCAAATGCTGGTTTGACAAAAGAGCCAGAGTTAAGGCTTTTATAATTTTAGATTTAGTCCTTATGTGGGATAAAGCACATGAAAGGAAAGGGGATCATGGTAAATTTGATAAACTTTGGATAGGTCCTTTTCAAATTTTAGAAATCTTAGGAGACAGTACCTACAGGCTCAAGACTTTAACTGGTGAGGATATCCCATTACTAGTTAATGGACAGTTCCTCAAGAATTATTTTTAAGCCTAAAATAGTGTCATGTAGGTCAAATGTATCATAATGTGCATATTGTATAGTTGTTTGTACAGTTTTGTTTTGCTTGTTTATTTGCTTGTTGAGTTTTGTTTTGGTTAGTCAAGATGATGCAACTTATCACCCTAAGAAAATAACCAAGTTGTTAGGATTCAAGTGGTGAGGACAAATTCCTATATAGGTTATGACTCATTTTGAGGAGTATTGGTGATTAGGTCTATGATATCCTTTTCATCATGGTGCCTTTTCTTAACTAAAGTGATTTTTCACAATGACTCACCTAACAGCCTTGGGTTTGTGGAACACATAAGTATAGGTGTTAAGTGAAAAATCTAAAGGGACTCCCTTGCTACCAATACAATCTCCAACCTAAATTAGCAAGTGACCATACCTTGCATATTAATCTTACAATGATGACATCATATGAACCAAAAGGAATAAATATTGAAAATCCAAAAGGAATAAAACTAGGCCATCTAAGTAACTCCACCGGGGCTATAGATGTCTGTAGGTAGTCAGGCTCTACTTAGGGGGATTGTATAGATAACCTTGTCGGGGCTATAGACACCTGCTGGTGCAAGGCTCTATCCAGGTTGGCTATGAGGGATGATCCCAAAATATGTAGCCTAACATCAGTTACTCATGTTTTAACTTATTTTCAAGATGAGGATAATTGATCATTTGCACACACCTGATCCTTTGCTAGCATTGTTGCAATGATAAAAATCCTATCATTTAGAAAGATCATAATACTTATACTTAGAGAGAGTTAAAATGATATGTTAGAATGTGATCACATAACTTAAATCATTGGAATTTGGTTATTTTCTTTGGTGGCAAGTTGTTGTGTGGTTACACAACACGCCCCATTTTACCTTGACAAAACAGGGACCTAACTTTTCTTTCTGCTAGTGGCTTGCTTGCTTTCTACTTTGGGTAGTTTGGTAAAATCAGTCATGCATGTAACCTTATAAGAAGGTGGATTTGCCACTATGATGAAGTCAGTTGTCAAGTTAGTAGTTCCCATTATTAACTTCATGGTTGGAAAGTACACAAAATTCCAAGCAGGTTTGTCTTTTAGATCACCCCAAAATTATCTAAGGGAAGAAAGTTATGTTGAGTCAAAGTTTAGTCAAACCTGATATCCCAGGTAGGGGGTCATATTTCTAACATCAGTCATATTTGATAAGATCACCCAAATATAGAATCGTTACCTGATAATCACTAGGTGTGTGATGCGTAGACATCAAATTTAAATAAGAGCTGATACCTACCTGTCAAAGGAATTCGCATATCCTGCGGAGGGTCATATTTCTAACATCAGTCATCGTACAAATATCACCCTATGTCAATATGATGGTGATGTCATCCAATTCCAATGAATGAAAGAAATCACCCTGATGATGACATCATCATTCCATCTAAACCACAGGGGGGTTATATACCTGATATCTGTCATATTCCTTAATATAATGATGACATCACTAAAACATGATAACTAGATGATGTTGATGACATGATGATGTCACCCTGATCCTTTCCAAGGAAAGGGAGGGGTCATATTTTAGATATCCCCTGATCTTAGTCTCATGACCTGATATACATATGGTCAAATGTTGACCATATCACCTGATTCTTTACATCCAGTTATCCCGCACAAAAGCGAAGGGGGTCATATTATCCAAAGGGGTCATATTTCTAAATATCCCCTGATCTTTCTATGATCACCCCCTTTAACATTAAATTCAATTATATACAGTAGATGAACTCCCATCGATTACAAATGCAAATTGAATACTTGGCTACATCTATGGATTCCCTAAAAATGATCGACAAATTTAATCAAGAAAGTGCATTTTTACCCTAATCTATCCTATTGATCTATTTTAAACGTAAAATTCAAAGGTCACTTTTATTCACCTTACGATAAATCAAGAAATTAGAGAGCTCCAAAGTCAAACCCTCAACAGCTAGCTGTCAATGGATTAGATACTTCAACATAATGGAAAGGGTGATCTTACAGGTTTATAGTCTTTCCCCATAATCACTCATCTAATCCAAAAGAAAACATTGTCAGGTAATAATTGTAAACCCTTCCGTTATCATTTTCTATAATTCTAGGTAGAGTATTTGTCATTACTAGGGTATGGTCTTGTGATAATACATAGAAAGTTAAAATAAAGAGTAATATACAAAACATACATGATAGAGGTACATGATGTCGTAAGAATGCATATCGACACCGTAGGGTAAAATCTATCATGTTTATTGCAAGAATCCATGGCAAATCTCAAGAGAAATAGGTCTGAGGTGGAGTTTCTCAAGCCCATGTTTGTACAACCAGAGGGGGTACAATTCAAATACAGAGTCATTGGTAATACACACCAGGGGGATACGGACCTGGCAGTATAGTCGACAAGATTGGACAATGATAAAGATAATCCTATTTTGGATGGGGTGTTTGTCTCAGGTATGTGGCATGCAACTAGTTTTCCCTATGCTATGGATGCTTTGGAATTGGTAGTGGAGTGTGCAAGAAATTACAACGTAAAAACTAGGTGAGTAGAGAAGCATGAAAGGATATACGTCGACTTCTCAGTCAAGGGCATTACTGCCACTTTTAATTTTCTAGTTGGGAAAAAGATAGTGAAAGTGGACTTGTGTAAACTAGAAATAGAGTAAAACAATAACAAGAAAAATGCGAGGAAGAGGATGTACCAATGGATATTAAAGAGTAGTACATATACTACCTCAACCAAGCTACCCGTGCATTTGTACAAGTTTGATTTTGATGATGAGTACCAATATATGATTGCTTTGCTGAGCAGGGTGACTGGTAGGCCTCATGCTGGAAATTTTGAGAATTAGATGTTTGGGATCATCCAAATGGTCTTATATGCAGACAACCAACCCCTATGGGCTAAGATCATTAGTGACTCATTGGATGAGGGAATGAGGAGCTTGGGAGGACAAACATTTTTATTCTACATGACTTCATATGTGGTGTACTCTTGTGCATATAAAGGAACATTTGATGATTTGAAAATAGTGGGTAAGGATGGTGGTGATGCTGATGATGCACACATATTGGATCATTATCGCAACATAAAGCATTATTAGGTAAGTAACTATAAACCCTCCTATTGTCATTTTCTATAATTCCAGGTAGAGTATTTATCATTACTAGGGTATGGTCTTGTGATAATGTGTAGAAAGGTAAAATAAAGAGTAATATATAGAACATACATGATAGAGGTACATGATGTTGTAAGAATGCATATGGACACTGTAGGGTAAAATATATCATGTTTATTGCAGGAATCCATGGCAGATCTCAAGAGAAATAGGTTTGAGGTAGAGTTTCTCAAGCCCATGTTTGTGCAACTAGAGGGGGTACAATTCAAATACAGAGTCATTGGTGATACACACTAGGGGGATACGGACCTGGAAGTATAGTCAACAAGATCGGACAATGATAAAGATAATCCTATTTTGGATGGGGTGTTTGTCTCAGGTATGTGGCATGCAGCTAGTTTTCCCTAGGCCATGGATACTCTAGAATTGGTGGTGGAGTGTGCAAGAAATTACAACCTAAAAACTAGGCGAGTAGAGAAGCATGAAAGGATATACGTTGACTTCTTAGTCAAGGGCATTACTGCCACTTTCAATTTTCCAGTTGGGAAAAAGATAGTGAATATGGACATAAGTAAACTAGAAATAGAGTACAAAAATAACAAGAAGAATGTGAGGAAGAGGATGTACCAATGGATATCAAAGAGTAGTACATATACTGCCTCAGCCAAGCTACCCGTGCATTTGTACAAGTTTGATTTTGATGATGAGTACCAATATATGATTGCTCTGATGAGTAGGATGACTAGCAGACCTTATGTTGGAAATTTTGAGAATTAGATGTTTGGGATCATCTAGATGGTCTTATATGCAGAAACCAACCCCTATGGGCTAAAATCATTAGTGACTCATTGGATGAGGGAATGATGAGCCTGGGAGGACAAACATGTTTATTCTACATGACTTCATATGTGGTGTACTCTTGTACATATAAAGGAACATTTGATGCTTTGAAAACAATGGGTAAGGCTGGTGGTGATGCTGATGATGCACACATATGGGATCATTATCACCAATTGCAAAGGAAAGTATACCTCTAGGACTATAAACTAGTAAATGATGTATTATGTAGGCATTCGGTTAGAGCTATGGAGGAGGATAGGACTAAAAGGCTGAGCATGGAATCTCAAGAAATTATCTATTGACATGGAGCATGGTTTATACAGTTTTCTACTTTCTCATATATTAGGATTGAGAGATTTCAGGGACAACCTCTTATGTTGCTAAGATACCCTACTGATTGGGTCATCTAGATGGAATTTGTTAGGCAGGTATCTACCATAGTTGAAGCCTATAAGGCACAAAAGAAGATACCTCCAGTTTTGTTTCCAATATCCATGGGCTAGTACATGTGCCTAGATTCAGAGAGTATAAAAAATGTCATCGGGGGGTTGAAACTGATGTATCTACAGCTATTTCCTCTGGCCAGATCATATGATCCTTATGGTAGGATGTAGAAGATACTGGGAAAACAAATCGATCAAAAGCATCTAGAAGACTTTTGACCGATTGTGATGTTGTGGCTGAGGTGAGAAGAAGGAAATATCAAAGACTTACCTTGAATCAAATCAAAACCTTTGACTATATCCTGATTCTAGCACAACTATGTAAGGATGATGAGAAAATCATGTCCAATGAATATGAGGACAAAAAGGTGTATAATGACACCATATCGGCCCCAGATCTTACACAACAGGAGGATACATCCTTAAATTAGCTGATGAATGGAGTGATCCAGCTAACATAGGCTTGGGTAGATGCAGAGATAGCCAAACTAAAGAAAAGGGGCTTTGCCCTTACGATTGATACTAAGAAGAAGAAACAAGAAGTGTCTGATGAGGAATATGATGATTTCCTCACTGAAAAGAGAAAATCCATAGAAAAACAAAAGAGGATCCCCCCTAAGGGTAAGAAAGGTGGAAATGAAACAAAGGGGCTGATAATAGAAAGGATTGCCACTAAAGTTGTATGTGCATGTACATCAGCTCAGGCATCTACATCATCAACATAGCCTCTAACAAAAAAACTAAAAACTAAGAGAATTTTAAAGCCTACTATTGAAATTACAGAGATGTAGGTGGAAGGACAGATCCTTCAACATGAAGTGGAAGAGGGAGATCCCTTGGAAGAGGAACAATTAATCAAAGAACCTGAAGATAATGACTTGTTGATAGCAAGAAAGAAGAGGAGGGGGATGCCACTGATGTCACTGCCTAAGAAACAAAGAATGACCATGAGGGGAGATGTCCATGTTGACCCCATCATGTTGAGAGGAGCAAGTGGTGAAGTTTTTAGGAAGGAACTGTAGCATGATGTTCCTGTTCTCACAATAATTAAATTTAAAATAGAGAAAGTGGAGGAGCAAACAAGAGAAATGCTTAGGACAAGTAGGGGGGTTCCTTTCTCTTTAGATGATACAGTAGATTTGTCTGATGATGAGGTGGTCCAAGAGGTGACCGCTCAACAGATCGAAACTCTGGTTACCAACACCTGAATGACTCCTCATGGAACTCCAATAGCCCAGATGAGGGTGTTGAAAGAAGTAAAGCAAATAGAGGAAATGAAACAAGGTAGCCCAGAAAGAGTAGCCCAACAGATAGAGCAGGACAATTTGGTTGAACAGGGTACTAGTCCTGCATCCATAGACTTAATGTATAGGGGTGATATAAGCCCAAGCAGGGATGACGGTACACTCAAGGAACCTAAGAGGACTAGAGTGGTGATGCATACAGAGAAGGATGGTATTGCTCTTGATCAAGATCAGCAACAACATGAGACACCCACAGAACCAAAAATATTAGAAGTTGACTAGAAGAGTGGGGGTGATCAAGGTATATCAGACATTGATGCTACTCAGGTTCAGGGAGGTTCATCATTGCCTCAAGATAAAGAAGATCAAGAGATGTTACTCAAAGAAGTCCATAAAGAACAAAGCTCACCTCCACTACATACCAAACAAGGAGATTTAGGAGAAGTCCCAAGGACAGAAGACAAATCAGGTCAGGAAGACCCCAAGCCACAAGATATCAATGCACCGAGTGGAGAACATGAAATAACCCATGATCAGGGTGACCCTTAAGGGTAGAATACATAGGCCTCCCAAGAGATTAATATGCCATAGGATGAGAAGGATAACAAAGAAGATGAAAATCCAAAGGAGGGAGCATAGAATGAAGCATAGGATCAAAATGTAGAAATTCCACAAGATCCTCCTTTGCAGAAGGCAACCCCTCAACAAGAACTCCAACAAGATCCCCCTCATGATGAACTATAGGAGGATGAAATCAAGAGGGTGCCTTCTCCACCAAGAATAGAAGCTAATATTGGAGAGTTGGATACCCATGATATAAATAAGGGCCACCAATAATTTGGAGGTTTTGTACCTCATTGGCTAGGAAAAGAAATACATATAGAACAAATGTCAGAAGTTCAAGAGTTTGATGTCTCTACCCTATTTGCTAAGAACATGATGAAACCAAGAAGGAAGATTAGGTTAACATCTACTATAAAAAGAGATCCTACCATAGGTAGAAGAACCACACAGATAGCCCTTCGCATAGTTGAAAAGGAAAAAGGCAAAATAAGCCTGGAGGAATTCCAAATCACAAATGTTGATCTAGGCTTTGCTAATGAAGACCAGGAAGGTCAAGAGGGGAAGGATATTATTGATTCTTTAACCCAAAGGGTGAAGAAGGAAAATGAGAAAAATAAAGTACATAAGGAACACATTGCTCAATTGCATTCTTTCATAAAAGGGTTAATTAACCATGATCATACACCAAATCATCCTGCAGTCCCATTGACTATCATATCATAGGAGGAGGTTACCAAATTGGACTTGATGAAACATGAAGCAATGGTGATGGAAAAATGGATGTTTTTAGTGCTCACTAGGGCTGAAGATGTATTGAGAACCTCTCTGCAGAAGTGGTATTCTTTGAGTAGCCTAAAGAGGAAGGTGGACAAAATGTAGAATGATAGAGGAAGAAGGTAATTTCAGTTGGAAAAGGACCTAAGTGCTCTGAGTGAGATGAAGAGAATTGATTCATAGATTCTGATAAGTAATAAGGTATTAGAAAATAATACTGCCCTGCTAACAGGTATATGGTATGAAGATGTCAGGTTTGAGTGTGATGTGTTGGAGAGGTGTAGTGGCAAGATCAGGGATATCAGTGTCAAGCTACACAGCATGATGGCATATGAGGTAGAAATCTTGGAGGCCTTGGAAGGGAAAATAGAAGGTAAAATTGAGAATCAAGATGTAGATTTTGCTATTAAGGCTCTGCATGATAATTTTAAACTAGTAGCAAATGACCCTCTCACCCACTTGACCAAAGAGGTAATGAATAGAATTATGAGAATAAAGGTTAAATTGGAGACATACAATGAGACATTAAATAGAAGGAAAGGAAAAATGGAAGATTTCAAGGCTAAGTTCCAATCTCATAAACATGCAACAACAAAAGCTAAAATCCAAGATGGGGGAGAGGTTGATAAAATAGTGCAAGTATATGAACATATCAGGACAACAGTAAATGTCCACATGAAAGAGAATGTTTATCAAAGTGATAGTGATAATGAAAGTGATGAAGATGAAGAGAATGATGAGCAAGAAGAAAATGAAGGACATGAAGAGTAAATGTAGATGCATCACTAAGTGAACATATGCATGGGATACTTATAAATAGTGGGTCATATAGATGGTTGCCAGTTGGCAACCTGTGCCACAGGAGGAAAAGTTGACTAAGTCATAGGAGGATTGTCAACCGTTGATCTAAATTGATAAATCTTGACCATTGGTCAATTGTAACTACCTCCTCACCTTATTCTATAAAAGTTACAGGGGTGCAATCTTTTAGTGATTCAAAACTTAATTGAAATCTGATTGTTGAAGAATTCAGGACTCATTTCAAAGTTATTGTGAATATACATGTTTTGCATACTTAATGAAAGAGAAGCTATTTTGATTACAAATCATTTTAAATCTTGAGTAATCTGTGAGTGGAATCTAGATATATGCATTGATTAGCTACATCCCTTGGAATGCTTTTTAGTCTACATATATTGTTTTCATTCCTTGTTCCTTTGAAGTTAGCATCAACCATACCTAGCTATGGAACAACCTGGTGACTTATGGTTTGATTTCTTCTCTCCATGAATGTATCTTGTGTGTATGTGATTCAATAACTAAAGGTTCACTAAAATTAGAAGTATTCTTTTAAATATATTTGAATTTTAATATAGATCATCTCCATAATTGCAAATAAACATGAAATATGTAGATATCCCGTATGCAATTGAAAATATAGAGCATATTTTGAATGAAAGCATGTCAAATTGAAAAATATCATGCAAATATAGATAAATATCCATGAGGAACACAGAAATATCCACTTGTAGACACATCATTTAAATAAATATGCAGTGTAGAAGAATGTGTGAGTTCATAATGATCAATGATCAGAAGAATTGATTAAACTTACAAATATCACAGTAATCTTTAGAAATAGAGTAGAATTAACCTCTCTATGGAGTGAATTTATAGAATAAAGTGCAATATTGGTCACCTAGGAAAACATAAGACCCCTTGAAATGAAAAATAGCATGTCACATCAACTTTTAAGTAATGTTAGATGATCATGAACTGATCAACAGAGCCTTGGAGTCATCAACTTATCTTAAGCTGATTGTACTTTACAAGATAATAAATGTTTGTTGTGCAAATTTTTATGCATGTTGTTATGACTAATAATCATCATCAACAATACTCTTTGAGTTCCATGTCTTTATCCTTAGCTACTTCATTCCTCATTTCCAGTACTTTCCTTCATCTTTTAGGGAGTTCTTGTAAGATTTCTAGCAGTGCTCTATTGAATTTATTCAAATATGTGATAATGGTATCTTCAAAGATTTTCTTATTTGCTTGATCAAAATTATCATAGTAAACTCTAACAGGTTTTAAATTTCCATGAATAGTAATTATTTTTACAATTTCATCAATAGTCATAGCGACCTTACTAGTGACTAACTTTTTACTGGCTTTAATGCTTCTAGAAGGTTGTTCTTTAGAAGTCTTTGAAGTTCTATCTTTCTTGGATCTTATTTCTTTCACTTCATCTGTTTCTATCTCTTCATCATCTTTTGTGCTCTTGTGGGTTCTTGTGGCCTTGGTTTTCTTTCTTTTCCCTCCCTCATCAGATGGAGTGGCTTCAGACTTCTTGGTGGAAGTGGACTTGAGTTGTTCAGCAAGAGTTGTAGAACTCCTTGTCTTCCTTAAGGAGATTGGTGGGATTTCTAGAGTGACTGCCAGCTCACTTTCTACTTTTTCTTCTGTAGTTTGCTCGTTGATTTTCTCCTTCTTTTCAATTCTTTCTCTATTCTACTTTACTACCTCCTTGGTTAGGCCAATGCTCTCAGCATACCTTTCAACTTGTCTCTACACTTTTCTTTTGGTCTGAGGTTGTCTAAGCTCCACATACAATTTTAGACTTAGTTCCTTGTATGTTCCAAACCTTTCCACAGAGGTATCTTTATATGTGTTTAAAAGATACTGAGTATACATATCTAAAACTCTTTCATCCACCTCATAACCCATAGGAATTATCCAAACTGTCCTTGGTTCTATAGCTTCCATCAAGCACTGGTCTGTGTCAACCATAAAACATATGTAATTTTCATACTTCTCCACAATTGTTTTAGGGATTCTCTACCTTGCTTGCATTAAACTCTAGAAGTTTTTGAAGTAGCCCTAGATGGCAGTCTTTTGGGTTTGAGAGTCACCAAGACTAATAAGGTGATCTTTTATTTACCATGCTACTAGCCTATCAGTTGTCCAATGCACACATTAAATTCCAGGTAT
This sequence comes from Cunninghamia lanceolata, assembly GCA_027924645.1. Lineage (NCBI taxonomy): Eukaryota > Viridiplantae > Streptophyta > Pinopsida > Cupressales > Cupressaceae > Cunninghamia > Cunninghamia lanceolata. Next base: position 7,685,102 of record BSBN01000739.1, read on the forward strand.
TTCATTCATGAAATAGAAGAACAAGCATATAATCAAGGAACCATATTTGAAGGAATTTTTCTTATCTTTAATTATCTTGCTCAAGTTCTCAATCAATTGATTTCATAACAATTCACAAAGATCATAATCAACATTTTCTTTTAACATTTAAAAGGCTACATATATTGCAGTTTCAGAGATAGAGTTTTCACTGCTGGAGTGGTAAATTTTGTACCCAATCACCATGGAGGTGTATTTGACATCTAGTTCTATAATATCATTGATAGTCATTTCCCTTCTGTCAAACTTGGCATCGGTAGAATCAGTCACTGTCTAGTTTTTCATGGCTTTCAGCAAGGGCAATCCACTAGTTGAGTTTAATCCGGTCACAATCTTGATAACATCCTTTCTGATCTTGAATGGTTTCAATAGCCATATGAACTCATCATTTATTTAGCTTAAAATATATTGAACCCATTCATTTTCATCAAATGTCAGAAACCTAATGACTTGTAGAAAATGTTTTCTTTCTAGGGCCTTGTATTCCAGTTTCAATTTGTGGTTGTCATCTATTAAGTCATTGTTAAGCAAATCTAAGAGTTTCTAGTTTCCAAATTCATCTATGTTACAGTGGATGTATGCCCTAATATCCTCTACATGAAGTACACCATGTGGAACCTTAGAGAATGTGCCCAATGGTTCAACTTCAACTAATTTGTGTTGATGCTTCTTAAATATTGGTCGTGGCCTTTCAGTTACATCAACAACTAGAGTAGCCATATGCATAAATTGAGAATTGAAGAGATTTCATAGAAAATAGAAAATATCTTGTTACATAGATTAGGGTTTTTTCTTGGAAATCCTTTTCTCGCTTCCAAATCTTGAGAATTCTTAGCTCTAAGCTCGTCCACTTCTTTCTTCTTGTTTTCTTTAGATGCAAATTGTTTCAAATGAGGAATGAATTACCCTTTTAAGCTTTGCATCACCTAATTTTCCTTTGTAATAAATGCTCTGCCCTAGCACATCTGGTTGCTCTATTTTTGAATAGTCTTTCATGTATTACTCTAAAATTTGCCATAATCACTTCCTTTCTTCTAGAAATCCTTCCAAATGTTCTAATTCAATTCAAGGTACCTTTTCTCATTGTACCAGAACCAAGTACTCAACTACTGGCTGGGGGATTCTTGATTTTTAATGTAGCTCCCCCTGAGCCAGAGCTCCTAATTTAATTGCATGAAGAATTATCTGCACCAGATTTTGGTGCAAACCCATCACTATGGTTCACAATTCATTTCTTCACCCATGTCTCACTTGTTTCATTCTGGATCTCATTCTCTTCAATTTTTCTTCTACCCTTATCTTGTCTCTGCTCATCTAGTTTTCTATTTACTAGACCTTTTCCTTCATCAGTCCTACTTCTATAGAATCTTGCAAAATGACCGGATCAGTTGCAATGGAAGCACACAACATTTCTTTTCCCATTTGATTGATTTCCTCTTGATCTGCGCTGATTTGCCATATGTCCAAATCTATTGCATGCAAAACATTTTCCATTGATAGATTTCCTATTTCCTCTATTTGATGAGTCATTCATTATCATACTTATACATTCATTAGATTTATGATCGTACCTCTTACAATTGAAGCATTGTCTAGAGAAGGGTGGATTATTTTGATTTACTCTACTTCTACATTGAGTGGCTTTATGACCAAATTTATTGCACTTGAAACAATTTCCATTGAAAGATGGATACCTTTGAGCATTAGGCTGTCTTATCGAAGGTCTTCTAGATCTATTTCTCTCATTCCTTGGTTGAAATTTTTTTTGCCTAGATCTGGATCTTTCACCTTTTTCATATCCAAGACCATGCTTATCTTCAGTTCTTTTCTAACCCTCAAGTATTGCTTCAAGTTTAGCTAAGATTATCTTGAACTTCTCCTTGTATTCATTTGCAACTTCTAGATCATGTCTGAGAATGTCAATTTTTCTTTCAAGGTCTCTTTCATTGTCTTTGCTTTCTTGTAGATCTAATTCTAGATGACTAGCAATACTGTCCAATCTGTAACATTCATCATTTCTTTCTCTTAGAGTTTGATTTAAATCTTCTTTAGTCTTCTTCCTTTGCTCAATTTCTTTGGTAAACCTAATTACCCCAAATTCCATCTCAACTTTTATAACAACAACTTCTTCTAACAGCTTATCACACTCCTTTGTTTTTTCTTTCAAGGCTTCATTCATGCTATTTTCTTTAGATAAGTTGGATAATTGCAGAAGTAGCTCCTTATTCCTTCCCAAAGATTTCTTTAATTTGTCTTTTAATATTTCAATGGTGTCATCAGCATCCTTGATTTCATCTTTCAAATTATAAATTTATGTTTTGGGCTGATCAAAATCTTTTAGAGTCAACTGAAGTTGATCCTTAAGTGAACCCATTGAAAAACTTCTTCTAAGATCTTTCCTCAAGCTGTTAAGCTTCTTTTAAGGAACCTCGCTCTAATACCAATTGTTGGTTTAGGTCCGGACAGCGGAGAGGGGGGGTGAATCAGTTGTCACACATTTTTAGTCCTTTTAATTTTAATCTTCTTTTACCACTTATAATCAATTTAACATTTCAACATCAATCAATAGCATATGAATAGAGAACATAAATAACACATTTGACACCAAGATTTTGATGTGGAAACCTAGTTAAGGGAAAAACCACAGTCGGGGTTAACCCACAAATATTAATGCCCTATTAAAAGTATTTTTACAAATGGAATGCACATGCATTCGGGCTCACTTCCCAGAGCTAACTGGTCAAATGAAGGATCACTACCTATGGAGATATTACAAGAGAATGACAGAGATTTGAACTGATTAATAGCATCTACTTATGCAAGAATTTTAGTTTTGGTCAAGTACAAAAATTGATCTTACACATTTCATCTTTGCTCTACTCTTCTTTCTATTCTGCCTTCATTCAGACTTTGGATTTCTACTCTTCTCACATACACCTTATTCGCATACTTCACATACATCGAATCATCCAATTTCATCAGCTATATATATCTACAACATGATCTACAATCATTCTATCAGTCAACTTTAACAACACGTAGAACTTTTATAAGTGCTCTACTCTGTTGGCTGGATCTAAGCATAACTTAAGATGCAGACCAAAACTTGCTCTTGAAAATCATTACTCATGTCAGCCACTATCACTGATCATCACTAATTGTCCAATAAACAACTTCCATATATCTAGAATCAAGACCTTCTACAAGTGGCATGTTCTCCTTCTATTTGTTCTGACAAACTGGAACCCAATACTCAGAGGCTAATATCTTTTGAATCCTTCATCACTGGAGGACAAAAATCTAGATTTAGACTATCTTTACAATGCATATGACTCCCCTAGATCCTCAACAAATCATGACTTATAACTAGAGAGATCTAGACCAAAATATCATACCCTGTTATTGCTTTGTTCCTAACTATCTAGACTTAGACAAATTCTGAATCTAACTTCCAGTATGAACAAATTGTGTTAAGAAGATGATTGGGACGATCCTAGTTTCCATCAATGACAACACCTATCAATGTAAAGTAGTGTCTCTTGCCAATATAATCTTCCTCTACTAACACGCCACGCTTCATAAAATTATCTTTATATCATCTGCAACACGCTAGGAACATTTGGTTGGCCAAGACTAGGAAGAACATCAACTTCAAAGAGGAAATATTTAATAACAAGCACAAACTCCAATGTGGACCTCCAACATAGTAGCCACATGATCACAAGCACATTGAATTCACCAATAACATCCACTCTAGACCAAATTACAAGAATCATTTGTATCTTCCTCCAGAACCTCAAGAACACTGTCTACCATGACAGTCAAACTAGAAGGATGGCTTGCGGACCTCCAAAACCACTAGAGATGATGATACACATTGACTTCCCAAACATGCCTTTAGATTTGTAGACCATAATATTTCACTATGGAGCAATCCGGACCAACTTACTATCACTCTGTCTCTTCTAGATACTACAAGATCCGGTTCTACTCAAATGGCCATAACTTCTTCAAATCTTCATGTGGACTTCTCAATTCTTAACTGGAACAACCTTTGACAATCCTCTACACAACCATAAGGTTCATAAACATTGAGTCTTCATTAATTTTCTCAATATCCTCAACATTCCAGTCTCCTAAACATGCAACAAAATAAGGCACAGTTGACACTAATGACAACAAGAATATGTTGACATCAATGACAACACCGCTTATGCACATATTTGAAACAATCTCAACTTTGTAGTTTGCAAGGAAAAATATAGGCCATTCGCCGATTTGTTTCACAACTCGCGGATAGGACTCGCCCCTTTACATGACTACTAAAGAAATATTCTCACTTTCAATGGAATTTTGAATGTCAAAAAGCTTTCGATGACTTAAAGGGTTACTTAGCTAATCCATCAATTTTGCAACTTGCCATTTCTGAAAAACCATTCATGTTATACATTTCAGCATCTAACAATGCCCTAGCAACTTTGTTAGCATATTATAATGCTAAAGGCAAAGAATGTGTTGTCTACTACATTAATCGTACATTACTTGATTATGTGGTGCGATACATAGCTATAGAGAAGCATTGTTTGGCTTTAGTGTTTGCCACTCAAAAGCTTTGACATTATCTCTTAAATGCTGAAGTGCATGTAATGGTAAAGTTTGACCATTTGAAACATCTCTTCGCAAGAATAGATTTATTAGGTCGTCTTGCTAAATGAGTTATGTTGTTAACAAAATTTGATCTCAAATTTATTTCACAAAAAGAAATTTAAGGGAAAGTGATAGCTAATCAATTAGCTGACGCTCCCTCACCTTTTTCTATACAAAATGTTGATGCATTCCCTGATGAACAAATTTTAACAATCTCTACAGATGAAAAATGGGAGTTATACTTTGATGGATCAAAATGTCAAACTGGCTCCAGAGCTGGTGTTATATTGATACCTCCCATTGGTAAGCCGATTCCCTTATCTTACCACTTAGATTTCTTATACACAAACAATATAGCTGAATATGAAGCTCTTATCACTGGACTTTGTGCAGCCTTGGCTCTTAATATCAAGAATATTACAATATACAGTGATTCTCAGTTAATTGTTAAACAGATAACGATATCATATCAAACTAAGCACGATAAGTTATCTCAGTATCATGAGTTTTCATTTTCCCTCTTAAAACAGTTCAAATCATATTCAATCGATACCATTCCTAGGAAAGATAACCAACATGCAGATGCAGTGGCGAGTGCAGCTTCCCTTATATCCCCTGATGGTTCTCCTGAGGAATTTACCTTCGTTGTTCATAATCTTAAGACACTGGCAATTGAAAGCCCTATAATTGTGAATTTAGAACTCTATGGTAACACATACATGGATGAATGGTTCTCCTACATATTCAACTATTTATGCAATGGAACCATTCTAGATTTGACATCTAAGAATGCCCGACTCTATTTACGCAAACTAGCAGCACGATACATTATATTATCGAATGTCTTATACCAATGAATTTATAATGGTGTTTTACTCTGATGTTTAAGCAATTCAGAGATTTTGATAGCTTTAGAAGAAGCTCACTCTAGTGCCTGTGGGGGACTTTTTGGTGGAAAATCTTTAGTGGAAAAATTGTTACGTATGGGGTACTATTGGCAGCATATGGAACAAGATTCCTTTTCTTATGTCAAGAGATGCCTACAATGCCAACAACATAAACACCTAATCCATGCTTCCACTCAAGATATTCATGCCCACGTGTCACCATGGCCATTCTCTATCTGGGGCTTAGATCTAATCAGTAAAATTTCCCCACCCTCCTCTCAAGGACATACGTTCATAATCACTGCTACTAATTATTTTACAAAATGGGTCGAAGAGGTCCCTTTGCGATCCACGACTGCCAATGTAATCCATTGATTCATACAAGATAACATAATTTCTCAATTCGGAATACCTTTCTCCTTGGTTTCAGAGAATGGTACACCATTTAAGAACAAGGATGTGAAAAAGTTCCTCAAAAAATATCATATACAACATTGCTTCTCTATGCCTTATTACCCTCAATCAAATGGCCAAGTGAAAGCTTCAAACAAGGTTATCGGACAGATTTTATGAAAATTGTTAATAAACATAAAAAAGATTGGCATACACAATTATCCTATGCATTATGGGCCTACAAAACAACTATTCAAGCAACTATTGATAACACACCGTATAATCTTGTCTATGGCACATACACGATAATGCCCTTGGAGTTAGAAATTCCTTCCTTGCAAATTTCCCTAAGAGATATCATGGATGATAACATAGAATGAGAGAAAAGATTACAGGAACTTGAGATGCTTGATGAAAGGCATTGTGTATGCCTAAAAATGACACGATTCAATCTAAATAAATATTCTTAATATTTATTCTCTTCTTATTCCTCTATCAATAAATAAATAAATAAATTTATTTATTTGATTCATATTCTTCCAACAATTAAATAAAATCCTTTATTTAATTAAATTCTTCCCAAACAATTAAATAATTCCCAATTATTTAATTAAATCAAATTCATTCTTCCAAATTTAAATAAATAAAATCAAATTTATTTAAATCCTTTCAATCTCTAAAAATAAAATACAATCAAATATTTTATTTATTCTTCCAAAATTATGCACAACAATTAAATAAATTTATTTATTTAATTTACTTTCTTATCTTCTAATTCTTCCAAAATCATTCTAAATTAAATAAAACCAATTATTTAATTGTTTCTTCCAATAATATCTTCTCTAAATTTAAATAAATCAATTATTTATTTGTCTTTTCTTTTTCTTCTAAATTGAGTTATCTCTAAATATAATTCAAGCTTTCTTGCACATGCAATTAAATATTCCTAATATTTAATAAAGAAAAATATCTTCTTATTCTCATGCAAATCCCTTCTTGTTTTAAATCACTTAACTGATTATTATATTCTTTTAATTGCTTTAACTCATTCTTCTATTCTTAGCAAATCCTATCATGCAAAAGAAAGCAAGACACATGTCTTCTTCTTATTTGTTACACGTTCCTCAACTTTTTCAATCATTGATCTTCTCATTCTCTCTATACCGTTGATCTTCATTCTTCCAAGTCTATAAATTCAACCTCTTTCTTCCATTTCAATAATCCAAGCTTTAAGTATTGTTACTCTGTAGGAATTACAGCGCGCCTTTGGCACTAATTCCTTCATTGCTTGTGATCACATTCGCTACTATGCACTACACACTACTACCATCATTGTGAAGCTCCTCTTCATTACAATATTATTATAGCCATTCTCAATTGACATTCTTGAAGCATAGCAAGGAAGTGCACTCTCTGAGGGCATCATTTCATATATGCAAGAATGATTTAGATAGGCAATCAATGGAAGCTTCGATCTAAGGATGTTTTCTTTGTTATTTGATTCATTGTTATTGGATTTCCTTAGTTCTCTATTTCATTGAAGTTTTGGGTATTTGATATTGATTATTATTGCATATTCATTGTTGATCCAATTTTACCCTAACATTTTTGGTACCCGCCGTGGGGCCTAGCCCCAAATTTAACCCAAAATCTGAGTTTTGTGTTTTAGAAAGTCATACACAGGAGGAAATAGTGCATCTGTCACTTCCTAACATGCATCTATTACTTGTCACGACGCTTTTGCTACTTTAGTGCATATACACTGTTACAGTGCTTTTATCATATGAGACTGCACATTTGTTATTGCAGTGCATATACACTATTTTCTGGCGCTTTTATCCTCTGTTGCAGTGCATATGCATTACGACGCTTCTGTTGACTATCTCTATGCATTCAATCTCTGAAGCGGCACTTCTATTGTAGACAATAATTTTAGGGTTTTCTAGGAGATTTTTCCTAATGCTGACATCTTTGCAAGAACTCTCTTGATCTATTTTGCAAGCTAGGTACTGGTTTAGATTCATATAGTTACACTTGTTAGCTCACATTGCGATTTCTAAAAGGGAAAGTAAAACGAATACTCATGCAAATCTCATGTAGTTTCATCTAGGAAAGTGGTAATTGAATCATTGCTATCTTGCATTGCAACACTGTTATCTTTTCAAAGTTATTGCTATCTAGGTAAAACTAAACCATTGCTATCTCGATTGACCATCACTTCAAAGTTAACAACTCGTGCTATCGTGGATAAAAATAAACTCATCATTGCTATCTAGGTTAAAACTGAACCATTTCTATCTCGATTGACCAACATTTCAAAGTTAACAATTCGTGCTACGTGGATAAAATTGAACTCATCATTGCTATCTTGGTTAAAATTGGACCATTACTATCTTGCTAAACATTTCAAAGTTCTATACTTTCCCAAGTAGATAGCTCATCTAGTTTTTTTAATTTTAACTAGGGGAAAAGAACCACTATATACTATGTTTTTGGGAATGATACTAGGCCTATGCTCTCCCCTATCTTAGGTGATCAAAATTTTAGACATATCATTTTCACATGTGTTTTTCCTTTAGAGGGGCCTGCTCTTGAATGCCGTTCATCCAAGTAGGAACAACCCTAAGTGGTAACAGGCTAGATGCCAAGCCCTTCCAAGCCACTATAAATAAATTGTGTTTGGAGTGAAAGCTTCAAATAATGATTGAAGTTGTGTTATACCGACAGCCAACCTCCCCCAAAACCCTCCAAGGCGCAACCCTTGCAGACTGGGAGACTCCATAACGAAGAGTAGTGATGCCACATGTATAACCATTTGAATGGTTGCCTTCATTAAACACCTTTGTTCTAGTGGCCAAAAAACCTTGTTATCCATTTGAAGCTTAAGATTTTGTGCTTGTTTTTTCATTTTCTCCAAATAGAGTAAAAAAAATCACAAAAAAATAAAAAACCATAAAAATATTCTTTGTGTTTGTTGTGTTTTCTTGCCATAAATTTAGAAAATCAGATCAGAGAAACCTTCTTGCAACCAAAGTACCAAAAACATTAGAAAATTCCAAAAAATTGCAAAAATATTGAGAAAAGCCAGAGCGGCACATCTGCCGTCTGTTCCTGCGCATTTGTGTTGACCTGCGGCGCATCTGTTTAGACTTATAACACATTTACTACCTGTTACAGCACTTTTACATTTTACCAGTCCAGTGTATTTGCTGTGACTTACAGCTCATATATCAAATCCTGCAGCGCATATGTTTTAGCGCATACATGACAGTGAGCACTTGCATAGTTTTTGAGGGAAAAATTTTACCAGTTCTGAGTACCCATTTCAGTCTAGTTTCAGGTTCAGAGATCAGGTCTTACCTTGTAGTCAATTTTCCATCCATTTCACATCAAAACCTCTCTTTCATTAGTCGTCCCATTCCCCTTCTATCAGGTCTTTCTAGTCCAAAGTCAAAAATGTCCCATATTAGGTCAGCATAGGCCCCTTTTTCATATCGCTTTGGATTCAAGTAAACCTAGTAGGTCATAGAACTTTGCTAGAGGTTTTGGTGCACGACTAGTCCCTACATAGTAAGATAGGTATCGAGTACCCTTACTAGTGGCTACCATCTTGTATCGGCCATCTTACTTGGAATCATTGATCGAGAAAGTCCTTTGTCCAAATCTTGTCATAAGTATCCTATTCTCAGCAGTCTCCATAGGCATCTTGCCAAAATCTCTAGTCCCATTCCACCTCGTCCCACGTCACCTTGCATGGTTCTTACTAGATCTCAATACAAAAAGCAACTTGAAATGGCCGAATCATCCAACCACATCATCACACCTCATGATAGTGATGAGGAAATCTCTAACGAAGACTATCAAGGAAGCATCCAAGATCAGAAATTCCAACACTTTCTAGAGAAAGTGCTCCATGAAGACCCTCATAAGTATTTCTATCATCTTTCTAGTCTTGAAATTAAATTCCCCATGGATTTTGATATAAGCACAATCCAAGAAAACATAGAGGATGATCATGAAAGGGGAAAGAAAACCCTAGACCCAAATGCAAAGGATAAAGGAAAGAAAACCATAGACCAAAGTGCTCCTATGGAAGAAATGAAGAAAGAACTCGAGGTTCTAAAGAAAAAAATGTCAGATCTCAAAATGGATACAAACACTAAAACCTACTCCTTGGAAGATATTGCACCATACCCCTTTGATAAAAGTTTGAACATGACACCATTTCCCTATCGATTCGAAGTTCCTAAATTCAACAAATACAAAAGGAAAGGAGAAAGGGAAAGGGGAGCCTAGAGATCACATTAGGGAATTCAACGCAACATGCATGGAAGTAGCTCATAATGAGACCTACTTAATGAGACTATTCCCTAGATCACTAGGTAGTCAAGCTATGGAGTGGTTTTCATAGTTCCCACTGGGCATCGAATCTTTTGATGAGTTAGTCAACAAATTTATCACACACTTCTCTTACAATATTGAACACGAAGTCTCTATGCTTGATTTATGCAACACCAAGCAAAAGAGTGGTGAATCATTCTCCACCTTCCTACAAAGATGGAGACAAATAGCAAGCAAGTGCTCTTAAAATGTACCTAAGAAGCAACTAATGGAGATGTTTGTCCATAACCTCAACACCGATCTTAGCTATCAAATACAAATACAATGCCCTACTTCATTTTCAAAAGTCATTGAAATGGGATTGTTTATTGAAAAAGCTATGATCACCAAGGGGCAAATCAAGTTATATAAGGACACACCTACTTCCAACTACGTGACTGACAAATCAAAGTTTTGGACCAAGAATAAGAATGTTGTCAACGATGGAGTAGTTGATGCCAAGGTGGCAGCTCCCAAGCAACAACCCATACTCTCAAAGGAGAGGCAAACAATGTTACACCCAAAAAAACATTCTCTCAGGAGCCAAGACCATGGCTCAACTCGAATCCAAGGTGAAAGTTCACACCACTGGGTGAGTCCCAAGAATCTGCATTAAGGAAGTTATTGGCCAACAACAAAACCTCTCTACCACCAACAAGTGACTATGAGCCTACAGTCAAACCTCACTATTGGAAAGACACTGACTATTGTGAGTATCATAGAGGAAGAGGACATACAACCAACAATTGTATCTATCTCAAACATGTTATTAAGGATGTGCTTGATCAAAATCAAGGAGGAACCCAACAACACACCTCCAACAAGACACATGTGGCTTACATGGATCCACTTCTCAATCATGATAGGCCATACAACAACAATAACAACAATGGCAATAACAACAACAACAACAACAACAACAATCACAACAAGCAAAATTAGAATAGTGGGAGCAATAATGCCAATTATGCAAGTGTACCATTTGACTATACCATCAATTGCATATCAGAGCATGTCCCACAAGTCAATGTGGTCACGCCAAACCAACAGTTAGAACCTAACAAAACTAGTTGTAGTATCATTAACCGTAGTGGTAAAGTCACGTTGAATATCGTCCCTCCAAGGTCATCACCTTCTCAGTCCAACTTCTATTAGTATAATGTCATAGACCAACTATAGAAGACTCCGACCCACATTTCTATCTTGGAATTGTTGCGTCTATCTCCTTCTCATAAGGAGATTCTCAATAAAGCCTTAGTGGAAACCACTATCCCCACTAACTTGGTCCAAGAGAAGTTTTAGGCCATGGTAGGTAGTCTGACCTCCTCAAGTACAATATCATTTACCGAGCAGGATGACCTCTCAATGTCTCAACTCCATAACACCCCTCTACATATTGTTGCCTTCATCCACAAGCACCGCATCAAGAGAGTCCTCATTGATGGGGGAGCTGGTTTAATTATTTGCACGTTAAAGCTAGTCCTTACATTGGGGTTCTCTGAGAATGCAGTTGATCCAAGGAAAAAGATTACTATCAAAGCCTATGATGAATAGGCAAGAACTACAAAGGGAACAGTGGTGTTGCCCATACAAGTGGGACCGATAATAAAAGATGTTGTGTGCCAAGTCCTAGATAGGGAGCTTGCCTATAATATTCTTCTAGGAAGACCATGGATCCATGCCATGAAAGCTATTCCCTCTACTTATCACCAATGCATAAAATTCCCGCATAATGGCAAGCAAGTCACCATCCAAGGAGACCCTGAGCCCTTCTAGCATTGCAACTCTATCCTTTCAAAACCCAATTGCATCATACCAAACAATAGAGCATCTACGTCCCCTACCCCACAACATGATTCTACCTCTGAAGCTTCCTCATCAAGGCCCAAAGAGCAGAAAATTACCATCAAAGAAAAAGGAATTGGGGAATACTCCATAGAGCACAACCTTAATCTAGCCAAGATGCCTTTGTCTCCTAGATCCTTTGGTCAACCCAAGCATTTTCCAAATCCATCTGCTCCTCCTATAGCTCCCACAGCTCCCTTTTTAAAATGGGGGACCTTATCCAATGAAACAGAGGAAAGAGATGTCCTACAATGGATTTATACTGAAGAAGAAGAGAACATACAACAAGAACCACCTAGACTCCCAACAGAAATCTATGGGCGAGGTGAATCTATCCTACATAGAATGGGTTACGAAGGACAAGGCCCCATCAGCCTAAGAAAAGAAGGAATCATATAACCCATTCAACCTTCTTCATCCTCATTGGCTAGAAATACAAATGGCCTAGGATATAAAGGCAAGGGCAAGGCTGAAGAAAATGCTTGTCTTGTAGAAATGATCCATACACTTCAAGTGGACAGTGACACAGATTCCAATGAATATGAGTGGGATGAGCTGACAGAGCATTCCTATGATGACAAAGAGGTCGATACCATTCAAACTTATACCCCCTACTGTGAGGGACAAATGCTACCGAATAGACCACTAGAGTTTGATTTGCCTATCTCTGAGGATATGACTTTCGAGGAAGGTTCTTTCGAGGAAGGTTCGAGTTCTATCGCAATAAACAATTTAGAGGAAAGTACCATCCCAAACACTCCCCCTACCAATACTCCTAGTATATGCATTCAAATATCAATGAATTAGATATATCCTCTTACTCCCTCCCCCTTGTACATCCTGAACTTATTGACTGGGATCTATGAGGAACCCCTCAACTAGATATGTTTCAAAACGATGATGCTTATATTGCCTACATCAAACTTAGGGACCACCTACCCAAAGGGGATCATAAAGCCGGTTTCACTATTAAACTTAATATCGTGGCTTATTTCAAAGAGGGTGCCAAGCCTTCCAGTCACAAAAATATCAAAATAAAAACTAGATTTGATGCTAAAAACCATTATGCGGCAGTGTCAAATCCTAAAACAATAAAAAGAAAGGATGCATCCGAAGGTGAAAACCCAACTATGGCACCTGATGATGGAATGCTTGATACTCTCCCCAATGACATGCACCAGGAGAAGTCTTAGATTGTTGTGGAGCATACAGAGCCGGTTAACATTAGAACAGAGGAACAGCCTAAGATCATTCACTTTGCTAAATCTCTAACCCCACCAGAGAAGACCAAGTTTGTACCATTCTTCAAGAGAAAACAAGTCAACTTTGCTTGGTCATATGAAGATATGCTGGGGTTAGATCCAGATTTGATTCTACACCATCTTCCATTAGATCCAGGAGTGAAACCAGTGAAATAGAAGCTTAGAAAGATGCATCCACACATAGCACTACTTGTAAAAGAAGAACTCAAGAAATTACTGGAGGTAGGGTTCATCAAAGCTATAGACTATCCGGAATGGGTCTCCAACATAGTACCAGTGTCCAAACCAGATGGCCGATTTAGACTATGCAATGATTTTAGAGACCTAAACAAAGCTTGCCACAAGGATGATTTTCTATTGCCAAATATAGATATCATAGTCGACTTAACAGCAGGGCATACCATGTTATCTCTCATGGATGGCTTGTCAGGATATAATCAGATCAGGATAGCACTGGAAGACTAGCATAAGACATCCTTTACTTGTCCATGGGGCACTTTCTATTGGAATGTCATGCCATTTGGGCTAAAGAACACAGCAGCCACATATCAACGTGTGATGACCACTATATTTCATGATATGATGCACGTCACCACAGAAGATTATGTAGATGATATCCTAGCAAAATCACTCACAAGAGAAGCACACCTAGATGTGTTAGAGAAAGTCTTTCAGAGATTAGAGAAATTCAAAGTCAGGTTGAACCCAAAGAAGTGTGTGTTTGGAGTCACCTCAAGCAAACTCCTAGGTTTTATTGTGTCAGCAAATGGAATAGAGGTGGACCCCACCAAAGTCAAGGCTATTATGGACATGCCACCACCCAAGACTCTCACTCAACTAAGATCTCTACAAGGCAAGCTACACAAAATCTGTAGATTCATATCATAGCTGGCAGACAAGTATCAACCATTCAGTCATCTCCTACACAAGAACATTCCATTCATATGGGATGAGAAGTGTGAAGAGGCATTCAACAAACTGAAAGAATATCTCATGAATCCACCTATTCTTATGACTCCTATATAAGGGGAAACCATTGATACTCTACATATTTGCTACACCTACAGCTCTTGGGGCTATTCTAGCACAACAAGACTATGAGAATAAGGAAAGAGCCATCTACTATATCAGTCACACATTGGTGGGCTATGAGTTGCAATACTCTCAAATAGAAAGATCATGTCTTGCAGTAGTTTTTTCTTCCCAAAAACTCTGACATTTTATGCTTACACATCTAGTCAAACTTATTGCAAAAAAAAAATCCACTAAAATATCTACTAAGCAAATCAGCTCTTACAGGTCGCCTAACCAAATGGGTAATGCTCCTAAGTGAATACAACATTGAGTATGTAGATAGAAAAGCTATCAAGGGACAAGTCATTGTGGACCAGCTAGTGGATGCACCACTACAGGACACCACACCAATGCAATTTGAGTTTCTGGATGAATCCTTATTCACTATCTCAACACATTCCTAGAAACTATACTTTGATGGGTCCTACACAAACCATGGATTGGGGGTAGGAATCTTGGTTGTAACTCATTGTGATACCATACCGAAGTCTTACCATTTGTTATTTCCATGCACCAATAACATAGCAGAGTATGAATCCTTAGTCATTGGCCTCAAGATAGAAACATACTGGAAAATCAAAGAGCTACATGTCTACGGTGATTCCCAACTAGTGATAAATCAGGTCAATGATGATTACCAAACCAAAGATGAAAAGCTTGTCCCATACAAGCGCATGATAGATGACTTTAAGGAGTACTTTGTGATTATATCTTTTGAGCAGATATTGAGAACAAAGTAGTAGATGCCATGGCAACCATCACCTCTCTTCTCGAGATACCAGAGAATGAGTCATGGTATGAGTTCTTAGTGGAAACTATTCAACAACCAACTTATGATCTTCCTGAGACCCATTCCATATGCCTTTTAGTTGGATCTGATTCACCTTGGTACAGTAAAGTTTATACTTACCTCAAGGACAACACCCTCCCACCAGACTTATCTTCAAACCAAAGACAAACCTTTATACACCAAACCTCTCGCTATACCATTATTGCTGACACCCTATACCGATGTGGTCTAGATGGTACTTTACTCCATTGTTTAGAATGAGAAGAGTTCATAACCACCTTACAAGACGTACATGAAGGGATTTACAAGACACACTCTAGCAGTCCTTCCTTTGCCAAGAAACTCATGCGTGTGGGTTATTACTAGCTGAACATGGAGACAGATTCATACCAGTTTGTGAAGAAGTACAAGCAGTGCCAAATACATGGGAACTTGATACATGTACCAACTCAAGAGTTGAGACCTTTAATGACACCTTGGCCCTTTTTCCAATGGGGACTTGACCTTGTGGGAAAGATCCATCCACCCTCCTCCAACAGCCATAAATTCATCACAACCGCTGCTGAGTACTTTACCAAGTGGATTGAAGCCATTCCCCTCACCACCGTCATAGGTAAGCAAATCTCCTCATTCATCCTGAATTACCTCATCTGCAGATACGGGATTCCCTCATCCATTATCATGGATAATGGAAGACCCTTCAAAAACTAGGATGTCCAAGAACTCTGTGACCAATTCAAAATCCAACACCATTTCTCTACACCCTATTACCCCTAAGGCAATGGTCAAGCTGAAGCATCCAACAAGACCATCTTGAAACTTCTCAAGAAGACAGTCAATGATGCTGGCCGTGATTGGCACATCCAACTCAATCCCGCCCTATGGGCCTATAGAACCAGTATATGTACTCCCACAGGTGCTACACCTTATGCCCTTCTCTATGGATCAGAAGTTATCCTCCCCATTAAGGTTGAATTACCATCTCTCAGGGTGTCGTTGAAAGGTCTCATATCAGATGAAGAGTACAAAGTCTCCAGATTACAAGGACTAGAGTTACTAGAGGAAAGGAGATAGAAAGCCTTTGACCATCTCAAAGCATATCAATAGATGATGTCACAAAGCTATAACCACAGAGTTCACCCAAGAGTCTTTAAGGTTGGAGATCTAGTCCTCAAAGAGAATCCCCACAATCAACAAGATAGGGAAAAGAAAGGCAAGTTCCAACCCAACTGGCTTGGGCCTTATGTAATTGTAGCTGCTTATGGATTGGGGGCATATTAGTTAACAACATTAGAGGGTGAGCTGTTCGATGACCCAATCAACAACATGCATCTTCCCCAATTCTATACCTAGGAGAACCCCAATGTAAGGGGGGTATAAAATACAAAAAAATAAAAAAATTAGCAAAATACAAAAAAATCAAAAAATTACAAAATTATAAAAAAAATCATCCTTTGGTGAAAACCTGGCAAACAGGCACTTGGATAGGTATCATGATGAAAACCTGGCAAACAAGCATCATGTATACTTTCTAGCTTTTTCGTGCAAATAAAAGCAAGTGGTGAAAACCTAGTAAACAGGCGTTACTTGTGATAAACTACCTTCTCCATCTTTGGGAAACCAATCACCTTGTGTCCATTCTTCCTTGAGTCCCATTTGACCCATATCTGTCTCATAATAAAATCCTGACGGTAACCTATCATGGCTTGATACTCTATCTCTTTGTTGCCTTGTCAACCAAGGCTTTGTCCCATATTGTATCCATTGTGTCAGCCTAGCATAGTGTCTCTCGTCAGTATCCATGGTCCAAGTCCATGAACTATGTTGCCTCTATGTTGTCACATAGGCAAGGCCATTATTCTAAATGCGCGCCTGAGGCTCCATTGTCCCATTCGTCCCATTTCTTGTCATCTTTCTTCTGGTCCATCCATGGTCCATTAGGGTTTACCCTAAACTATGTTGCCTCTACATCATCACGTAGGCAAGGCCATTAGTCCAATGAGCCCCCGAGGCACTAGGTTAGTCCCTTAGGGTCTGTCTCACCAATAAGGATTGTGAAATCTTGTCACCAAGCAAGCAAGCACAAGCAGAACCTGCTTTCAAGCAAAAAATTTGACACGAGGCACTTAACCTATCCAAAGCAAAGCAGAAAAACACCTAAGGCCTTCTAAAGTGATTTTACTCAAATTATGGCAAGAAACAAACACATCTAAATGCAAGAATGTTTTGTGTTGGTTAGGTTAAACTTACAGAGTCTTGATTTATGTTGTCATGCCTTTCAATGCTACTCGAGGATGCCAAAAGCTAGAGATGTTATGATGGGGGCATGATTATTTTCTTTGTTTGCTGATTGTGGATTAAACTTTAGTAATGTGGAGCCTTGTCTAAGGACATGATTGGCAAAAGATCATTGAGGACATCAAAGGTCTAACATGAAAGGGGGCAATCCTTATTTGTTGATACGCAAGAAATACTTAGGTCATCTTGGATCAATTATACCTAAATGCTTGTATTAACTTGTTAAATCAAAATCCATGTAAGCAATGCTCGGGTCATCTCGGTTCAATTATACATGCTTGCATTAACGTACAACATTTGGAAAAAGTACCAAAAAAATTGCCTAATGATGAAATAAGCACTTCAAAATAATTGCACCATCAAGATGTGAAAAGCAAAGCATCCATTATACATCCATTGTACATCCATACATCCATATCCCTTGCAATAAAAGGTCCAACAAATGCAGAGTATCAATACAAATAAAAGCTTGTGAGTTCTTCTATCAATCAGTATTCTATCTATCATTGTGGTCCATTATTCTCAATATGGTCAACCCAAGCAATGATCCAAATGCAAGTCCATCCTTAATCCATACCAATTAAGTCAAAGTCAATCTTGTCAAATTATCCAATCATAATCAGTGGTCTTGATCCTTGTCTAGTCGTAAACCAACTCGATCAGTTAATCAATCAATTGTCTTATACAGGATGTAACATTGTTGAAATCAGACCAACACACGCATCTTACATGACATGTTTCATTTCTTGAAACTAGACATTATCCTTCGTGTTTCTCTAGGGATATATCGTTCCCTGCCATGACAACACTGTCGTATATCATTATCGATTAATCAGTTGGTTTACTGCTCGACAGGGGTAATACCTTGTTTTCTCTTGTATCATTTGTGCATACTTGTTTACTTTCTTGTGTGTGGTATCATTCTATCTTGCATTACGTATCATTTGGCTCTTTCTCCAACCAATTTCTTCATCATGAGATTGTCTATCTCACACCTTCTGCCTTCTTCTCGTCCAATCTCCCGAGGGGGCATCCTATCATCATAACTTGTACCAGGGGCAAACTGGGGCATGTATCATTATTCAACAATTGATTTCTTTGAAGCAACACTGTAAACTACATTGCATCAAAGAGGGGCAAAATGTATATGCCTAAAAATGACACGATTCAATCTAAATAAATATTCTTAATATTTATTCCCTTCTTATTCCTCTATCAATAAATAAATAAATCAATTTATTTATTTGATTCATATTCTTCCAACAATTAAATAAATTCCTTTATTTAATTAAATTCTTCCCAAACAATTAAATAATTCCCAATTATTTAATTAAATCAAATTCATTCTTCCAAATTTAAATAAATCAAATCAAATTTATTTAAATCCTTTCAATCTCTAAAAATAAAATACAATCAAATATTTTATTTATTCTTCCAAAATTATGCACAACAATTAAATAAATTTATTTATTTAATTTGCTTTCTTATCTTCTAATTCTTCTAAAATCATTCTAAATTAAATAAAACCAATTATTTAATTGTTTCTTCCAATAATATCTTCTCTAAATTTAAATAAATCAATTATTTATTTAAGTTGTCTTTTTCTTCTAAATTGAGTTATCTCTAAATATAATTCAATCTTTCTTGCACATGCAATTAAATATTCCTAATATTTAATAAAGCAAAATATCTTCTTATTCTCATGCAAATACCTTCTTGTTTTAAATCACTTAACTGATTATTATATTCTTTTAATTTCTTGAACTCATTCTTCTATTCTTAGCAAATCCTCTCATGCAAAAGAAAGCAAGACACATGTCTTCTTCTTATTTGTTGCACATTCCTCAACTATTCTCAATCGTTGATCTTGTCATTCTCTCTATACCATTGATCTTTATTCTTCCAAGTCTATAAATTCAACCTCTTTCTTCCATTTCAATAATCCAAGCTTTAAGTATTGTTACTCTATAGGAATTACAACGTGCCTTTGGTACCAATTCCTTCATTGCTTGTGATCACATTCGCTATTATGCACTACGCACTACTACCATCGTTGTGAAGCTCCTCTTCATTGCGGTATTATTATAACCATTCTCAATTAACATTCTTGAAGCATAGCAAGGAAGTGCACTCTCTGAGGGCCTCATTTCATACATGCAAGAATGATTTAGATAGGCAATCAATGGAAGCTTCGATCTAAGGAGGTTTGCTTTGTTATTTGATTCATTGTTATTGGATTTCCTTAGTTCACTATTTTATTGAAGTTTTGGGTATTTGATATTGATTATTATTGCATATTCATTGTTGATCTAATTTTACCCTAACAAGCGTATTAACGTTCTTGAACATCTCAAGGCTTATCAAAAGGGTGTGCAGCGAGCCTATAATGTGCAAGTCATACAATGTTCATTTAACGTTGGGGACTTGGTTCTTTATGAAAACCAACACAACGTAAATGCACTGCCTGGTGAAAAAGGTAAGTTTATCCCTAATTGGCTTGGACCGTATATAATCACTAAAACCTTTGGATCCAGAGCGTATAAATTAGCCGATGAGAAAGGTACGCTGCTTAAAGAACCTATAAATGCAGCGCACCTCAAAAGATTTTATGCTTGAGATCTAATGTTAAATGTTCCTAAGCTAATTTAGCACATAGATTAGGTTCAATTTCGACAAGATATCACTATTTTATCTTAATTCATTTGGCATTATATCTTTGTTCAGTTGATCATTGTTGTATTGTGTTTAAGTAGTAATTGCTTAGATCACTTTTGCATTAATTGAGTATAGCATGGAAATTAAAGTTATGTGTAAAATAATTAATCATTGTGTTTGTTACTACATGTTCTTTTTAGAATTGTTAGTCTATCACAATAGTATTAGTTATAACATTTAGACATCATCACTAGTTGTATTTAACAAAAATCACATGTGATAGATCAAAATCCCTTACACATAAATCAAAAGAAGTAATCATATATATATATATATATATATATATATCAGTTTCATGTATACATCTGAGTCGACTATCCCTCAAAACAAAATAGGATGCCATAGTCTATACATCACATAACTGAGCCTCGATCACCCGTACCCTCACGCCCTCGTGATGTGCAAGTGACAAAAGCCTGACCATGTGTGGCTACGGATCATGAATGACTCCTAGAGATGCTTCGCGATTGTAACCCCTTGATCTCGCCTCTCGTCTCTATCATCTGTTCATGTGCCTCCAGTACATCCTCTGGTATCAGTCTCTCTCAACCTAAACCCTGTCTTTGTCAGCTCTATCTAGCTGGACCTCCTGCATCAAGAACTCATTGATAGCTAGATCTCCCTCTGATGTAGGAACTGCTACCATCTACTCTCACTGTGCCCTGAGCTCATCCTTAGTGTGCTCATCTCTCTATCGAAACTCCTCTCTCTCATGCAGACTACTCTAGCATGGCCTCTGTAGCAGTCCCGTATCTAACTATTGGCATAAATATCTCAGCATGCTTCCCAGCGGATGATCATGGTGAATAACCTGCCCGCACTCACTGCTCTAAGGCATCTATCGGTACTATGTCTCCTATGATGCGACTCATGAAGTCTCACCATGCATTAGTCCCAACTTCAAAATAGAGGATGAGATAGATGTCATACTCCCATATAAATATCACAAATAATAAACTATACAAAACATAAACTAATAAATCAAACCTAACCTAGATCTCCATCTCACTAGAATGGATCTTGGATCGTCGATGGTGTGATGAGCTCTATAGTCTTATCTATAGCTAGGGGCATAGACCTACTACTCTCCCCATGCCCTGTCTGGCTAGGCCTCACATCATCTGCAGGAGTAGGACCACGAGCCTTAGATCGCGGTCTCGACTTGGTCTCCTCGTCAGCGTCTACCTCCTGCTGGCTCTGTCGTGATCTCACTCTGAAGATGTACTATGATGGGAGCTCCTCAGACTCATCCTTGTCCTCCTCCTCATCCTCCTTGAGATCGTAGTATCCCACAAAATCACTGATGTTCTCCTCCACCCCTGTGTCACTTGCATGACTAGCCCAAGGTCGGGCATCTCCTATGGGATGCCCAGGTGGAAAGATAGGTGCAGGTCATACTGTGTCCCACTAGGTCCAATATGCTTGGGTACACCTGACATAATTTGTGTTTGACACTGGCTCTACATCCTCAGGACCCTCATTGTCGCTAAGTGGTACATCTTCTATAGTCAGTCGTCAGACGGTATTAGCTCTGACTGCACTCTAAGCTGCACATACCTAGCTCAGACGAACTATAGGAACATCCTATATCTGCCCAAACTATCATGCCACCCTATCAAAGTAGAACCAAGATATAGTATGATTGAGGCAACTGGCCATTAGCTGATCCCTCTACATCTGAGCTAACTATCTCTGTTCACTAGGCCATCTGATGTATCCACGATACGGTCTCCAGATGATATCATCAGGCTGTAATATGTCAAATATTACTCTCCAATATAACAGATTGCCATGCCTCCAACACCTGACTAGTGGATAGGCATAGACACATGGATGGGTGAATGTTGCCTCTATAGGATAACCCACCAGTCATGTGCACTTGATGTGCTCAAAGGCCCAAACCTTTAATAATGTGCAGACCATCAAACTCTGCATCTTGTAGTGGACATATCATCCTAAGTCATGATATAGGTGCGCAAGCATACTACACCCCCATGCATAGATAGTCTGATGCTCCTCCATTGCTCTAATGGTGTGAACAAGACCCCCGTGAAGGTGAGTGCCTCGTCCATCTGGTACGATAGCTAGTGTGACTGTGACAATCATGATCCTCCGTAGTAAGAGAATGTCTATGTATCCTTGCTCTAGTAAACGGAGCTAAATGTGTCCTCACTCTACCTGTGAAATAGTGTGACCCAAGTAGTACAACTAACTCTCACGAGTATAACTCTTTGAGCGATGTCCAATAGCCCTCACTATCTCTCCTCAGATTAGCAGTAGAAGGATCCTGAATACATCCTCCAGTGTGATGGTAATCTTGCCAGTCAATAAATAGAATGTGGATGTATCTACATCCCATCTCTCCATCAGTGCCATAAGCATTGCATAATGGAATCTGATTGTGGGCATCTCAAACACCCACCATAGGCCCACCATTTATAACTACTCTCTCTCTGCAGCAGTCAAAGTGCTAGTGCGCTCTCGTAGAAGTGCCATCAGATGACTGCTTGTGTGCTCATGCATCTTAGGGACATCCTACAGATCAGAAAGCAAGCAAAGAGTATCAGAATCCCCTGTAGAAACCACAATAAGCTATCAAGAAATGAACAAAATGCCTATGACTAGGGCTTATGTCCTCTGTGGACTAGGGTACCCCAAGAAGACTAGGGTGCTCCAGAGGGATACTGGCACCCCTGTGGGACTAGGGTGCCCTAGAGAGACTCTGGCGCCCTAGGTGGACCCAGGTGCCC
This sequence comes from Cunninghamia lanceolata, assembly GCA_027924645.1. Classification (NCBI taxonomy): domain Eukaryota; kingdom Viridiplantae; phylum Streptophyta; class Pinopsida; order Cupressales; family Cupressaceae; genus Cunninghamia; species Cunninghamia lanceolata. The sequence goes on from BSBN01000739.1 coordinate 7,708,182, forward strand.
CTGTCTAGGAATCCTGCCCACCTTCCCCTCTTGGTATAGACATCGATCATCGTGAAAGAAAAGGTACAATGAAAGATGACAGAAGAGTTGAATTGAGATCCTACCTCATCCTCGAAGCTTCTCTCCACCACTCGGGCTTGGAGCATCTCCAGTTGTAGTGGATGCTATGGATGTCAGCTCAGCATGGTCGTTCTCCTATTCTCCTTCTCTCTTTCTATAATGATAAGACACAAGAATGAGTTAGTGATAATTGACAACTCCCTTTTACATAAAGTAAGTGAGTGAGAATTCATATCCCCAACTAGGTGCAAAAGTGTGCTCTTTCACTCTTGAGACCTTTTCTTGAGCTGTCGAACTTTGATTTTAGTGTCGTTTATTGTGTTGGAAACTGGGTTCCGCTCTCTCTTCCCCAATGTACTATGATTGAGCATTGTTTCTTCAAATGACCCTCATAATACATTTCCCTTGAAATTGGTGTGCATGGATATCTCCTTTTTTCTACTATTGGACTAAGAAAGTAGAAACAAGGTGGGGCATATATCTCCCTTGATTTCCTCCCTACCTCATCAATCAACCCTCTTAACATTTTGATACTGACTCATTGGTGGTGGTTGCAGGTTAATTTGATTTTTGACTTTTCTAACAAACATTCCTTTGTAGGTTATGAGTCCTAACTTTGTGGTCTTGCAGGATTATAGACTTGGGGGCTCCTTCCTTCTTGGTGACAACACTTCAGCTTCCTCTACGGTATCCTTTTGGGTATCCTTTTCATGATTGATGTATTTACTTTTCTTTAGTTACCTATGCACGTAGTGTCATATGGCCACTAAAGTGGGGCCTAAATGTAATGTCAAAAATTGTCCTCCTATATGGAATGGTACAATTTCCCTTAGTTTAGCTCCTCACTTTTGGTGACCTCTCAACCTTTTCTTTTTCGGCCTTCCTAAAACCCTGATTAACTAAGTCTGGGAGCAATTAATTCACTTTTTGAGGTAACTTATTGATAGAACCTAGAAAGAGGTTTGAGATTTGGGTCCCTAGGACCCCCAAAAATGTAGATCTAAGCTGAAATTGGGGACTAGGACTTGAGCACCCGTGCCCTAGTCCTCCCCCATTTGATAGGATTTTGAATTTTGGCGGGGTGTTGGTTCCCGTTGGGTGCCTCGAGATTCCATTTTCAAATTCTTAGTTTTCATGCGATATCGAGATGTTATTTCAAAATTTGAATTCCCTAAAGCTAGATATAAAAAGACATTTGTAACTCATTTTATCACACATAATTCTTATGCAAGCTTGATGCCAAAACTTTACTAGAATTGTCATTGAAGATCAGTGACTTGTTGAAGCTCTTGGAAGTATTCTTTATTTGCTACCTTGGAGACAATGGATGGAGATTAGGAATCAAGATCTTGAGTCTATCTTTCTCTTCCTAGGGTTTGTACACCCTTTGCATGATCAGGAGAAGGGTTGAAGCCTCCAACAGCAAGCTTGGAGATCCTCCGCAGATATTGCTGATTTGCCTTCTTGTTCATTCAAGTCTTCATTTATCTCATCTCCTTGAGGTGAAGTTGTATGTGTTTATTGATGCAAATCAAGTTTTGATCTTCCCTTGATTGAGACATCTAGGGTTTGATTTTTATGCATACACATATTGTTAGGTTTTGCACACACTTCTGTAAATCTTTATCTCTGGCTATTATTGAGGTAAAAATACCAAAGATAGGGCTTGACTAAGGAAAGCTCCTATATAGCCACAACAATTTCCTTCTTTTGTAGGTGCAGATCATGTTTTGCAAGTTTAGCCATAAAGAAGCTACAGAAAGAAGGGTATTGTGGGTACAGTTACAACAGACTTTTGGATTTTTAGATTCTGAGACTTGCGAGACATTGGAGTGGGCACCCTAGTCCAACCAAGGGTTTATTCCAAGATCTGGAAGCCTTTTAGTAGTTTCAAACACCCTATGTAGAAGATTATCCCATTCAAAAACTTTTAGGACACTGGAGTGGGTGCCCTAGTCTATACAGCCCTCAAAATTTGGGTACACTGTCTTTGGAACTCTATCTCTGCACTTCTGTGATCAGTTTTTCCAATTGCTGCATTAGTTTCTATATATTTTTGATTTAAGGCATAATTAGGGTTTTACTTGCTTGAAAGGAAAATAGTTGATAAAATCTTGATTAGGGCCTTAGGTTTCATAACCACGTGAGCATAAGGGACAGACAAGTGATTAGAAGCTTGTTTATAAGCTTGGTCTTTGTCCTCCCAATGCTTAGCTGGGAGATTGTGGAATTTAATCTAGTTTAAACAAACTATCAAATTTCCCCCTAAAGAATCTGATTTAAATTATAGAAATTCATCATTAATTAATCATTTGCATTGCATGTTCATACTTAAATTGTTATAAATTGCTTGAAATTGTGCATTTTTTATAAAAACCTAGTTTGCGCATTAGATATGGTTTGTAGTTAAAATCTTGTTTCAGATTTTACTACCCTTTTAAACACATATTTAGGACTGATTTCTAATTGTAGTATTTCATCATAGTGTCCTTTTTGCAAAAATTCATGTCTAGGGTTTGAAAACCTTGCATTCTCACTAGATTTTGCCTTGTCATCTCTCTAGAATTGCATTATAGACGTGTTGTGAAGGATATTATTACATTATTGGATTGATATTAAGCTTATTATTCTTTTCCCCTCTTTAATTTCTTCACAAAACCTCTTCTTTTAGTGATTTGCATTGAAAAATTGTGAAAAAGGTGAAAAATCAAGCATTTTAGATCTTAAAATATCTTGTTCCTTGGGATTGTTCTATTAGTTAGTGCATTGAGTGTTGTATACTTTTGCATGAGTCACATAACCCACTACCCTAATAGACATATTCCTTTGAGGAGAAGTATTAGACTAATGGGATCTAGTGCTCCTGAAAGCAATAGCATTCCTACCTCTGAAAATCCATTGAACACATTCTTTACAAAAGGAGAAACACAAATTTTGCAAGATATCATACCTCCTACAACTACAATGGAAGATCAAGTATTTCACAATGTTGAGGACACTATTGATGTGATAACACATGTACCTAATGAGAAAATAAAAAAACTTGATAAAGAACTAGTTGATTTTCAAGCATTTATGGAAAATGAAAGGATAACGAAAAAAGCTATGCATGCGATTCATAACATAAGAGAGATGATAAAAGGACAAGATGGTGTTGATGTAATTCAAGGTTTAGCACATATAGTACATAATAATGTTATTCCAGTGACTGAATGTATGAATGTTATTAATAACATGTCGTCACTGACTCATGCAAGTATTGACACCTATACCGACTACAGGAATGTATACATTTACATCAACAATTTTAAATACTAATACAAATGCTTGTAGTAATGCTACTACTGGTATTGGAGTAGCTAATGGTATTAATTCACAAAATTACAAAGCTATGGGATTCAACTATCAAAACTTGGCACCTAAGGTGACCTCCTTTATGAATAATTACCCTCAACCACCACTAAATCCCACTTATTCTCAACCATCTCTTACGTACAACTATTCACAACCACCTTCCACCTAAAATTACTCTCAACCACCTTTCATTTCCACTCACAACCAATCTCCTAAAAATGTCATGCACGTGACTTCAAATTCTCAAACCACATCTCCTAATGATGCCCTCTTAAACCAACTCTTGCAAGACATGACCTGTTTACAACAAAAGGTGACAAGATTGAAAAATTCTTCACAACATAATATACCAACTTACAATGCTTGTAATCCTCTATCCTATGCAATCTTGAGAACTCCTATGCCTAAGAAGTTTGAAACTCCTCGCTTTGAAAAATATAGTGGAAAACGTGATCCTAATACTCATGTGGCAGTATTCACGGCTGTGCGTAGTGATTTCTACTTTGAAAAGGATTTGTTACCAAAACTTTTCCTATGATCTCTTAAAGATACTACTTTAGAATGGTTTTTGTCTTTACCTCCAAATCCAATACACTCTTTTTCGTAGCTAGTTGATCAATTCTTACAACATTTTCAAGAAAACATTGGACCTCAAGTTTCTTTAATTGATTTAGTTCATTGCAAACAAGGTCTGAAAGAGAAGTTAACTGAGTTTATTTGTCGACATCAAGCTCTTTATGCACAAATTCAATATCAGATGAAGGATGAGGATGTTTAGAAGGTGTTTATTACAAATCTACAACATAACATCTGTGATAAGATTCTGCTGATGAAGTATAACTTTTTTCAACATTTATGCACCACCCTTCGTGATTACCAACTTTCCTCTAGTGAAAATCAAAACTCATCGGCTCAAGTTGGTCAATCCACGGGTGGACCTTCACAAAACAAATTTAAGAGGAATAATAAGAGTTCATCAAGGTTAATGGACATAATTCAAACAATTTTTCACAAGTGTCTTCTATCACTAATCAGAAGAGGCCACCATTTTAGAAAAAGACATTTCACTCTGATATCTAACTCCTTACATTCTATCATGAATCAAGCTGTGAGTAATAACCTCTTGAAGTTTCCTCTGATTAAACCAATGAATCCTAATAGAATGCAAGGACCTTATTTCGATGCTAATGCTTTTTGTCATTTTCATCGACAACAAGGACATGATACTAAACGATGTATGCGTCTTAAGGATGAAATACAAGACCTCATTGACTCAAATGTTATATAGGTATTTGGTGTGAATGATAATGGAAATAAGTCAGTTGCTCCTCCGAATCAAAATTTATAGATTTTTACTATTGCTTTTCCTAAACATATTGATAACAACATGATGGAACAAAATACAGTAGAAGTAGAAGATGACTATTTGAACTATGAGGAGATAATTGCTACAATAGAGGTGGATAAGGTAAATACTAAAGTATTACCTCATCCATGAAGAAATGGTATTTATGCAGAGGTTCCTCCTCTGTTATCCCTTCAAGGATCAGGAGATAATTAAAATGCATTGGAAAGAAAAATAAAACAACCAAAATAAGAGATGATGATGAAAGAAAAGATTGATATGGTGCAAGTTAGTCCTTCTCCCTATTATAGATGAATTCAACAAAATAAGAAAGCAAAGGATCGGAAAAGAATAAGATGATTATCATCAATAGAAAATAATAGTGGTTCTCCACCTCACAAGCAACAAAAGATTTCAAATTTACAAGGATTTGGGAAACAAGCACCACATGAACTCTTTGACAACAAAGAACAATCTAATATGAACCACTCAAGCTTCACACAAAACTTTATGGAGAATCTTTCTAAGATGCTCGTAAGTCACAAATTCTAGTATGGACATTTCAACAGGTATGTATTTCTAACCCCTTACTTATGTGTTGTGTTTCCCCCGTGATGTGTTATGTATTGTTTAGGCCTCCTTGGATGACCCTTGATACTCTTGTAAAGTCAAGGATACCGAGTGACTGCCTTTGTTGTGACCCTTCTTCTATTTGTATCATCATTCTTCTATCTTGCTTCTCCTCTATTTTCATTGTTGTGTGTTGTGTCCTAGGGGCATAGCATTGTAGTTGGTGACTTGGGGGCACCTTCCTATGTGACGACCCTAAGGCACTTGTTTCTCCTCTCTTGATTTATTGTTTACCTTTTTCTAGTGGTTCTATCTAGTTGGTGGATGACGAAAAACAAATATGATTGATACAGACCACATGTCCCTTCAAAGAGTAAGCAAAAATGGACCTAGTCCATACATGATGATGGGGTTGATATATATTATCTGATGCTTGGCTAGTAGAATCACTCCATGTGATATTTTGATGATATCTAATATTTTCCAACAAACCATAACAATATAGCTACTCCGTGCACTTTGTTTACCTTGAGTCTTGCCTTGGTTACACTCGGTTCTGAGATATCTGCAGTATAGCCCCATAATTATACTCGGTTTCCAAATCCATAGTATAGCCTTGGCTCTTGATGTGATTACTTTCATACATTTCTTTTATCATGTGATGTGGTTATTATCTTAGAGAAAGATTTCTAACCCCTCTTCATGCAAGAAATTATGTGTTTGTGGGAACATTCGATGATCATAAAGTACATATCACCTTTAGGGGCATGGGCTTTGTGAAAGCTCTTATTCCTTTGTGTGTTTTCTTCCTACCTTAATGTTCTTGATATCGGTACATGATATCAACCACCTTAAGGTGGGGGCATATATAAGGTAAGTTGTCTTATGATTTTGATACTCATAAAATATGTTTGCATACATTGATCTATTGTGTATACCTCCTTTGCACTATAAGGCATCTCCATGATGCAGGTGGGGTTGTATACTTTTGAGCACATGCTTCCTTTTCACTGTAAGACATCTTTGTGATGTGGGTGGAGTTGCATTTTGAAAGCCCTCTACAGAGGCAAGGATGGTTTATCTCTTGAGCTAGTGCACATGCTTTTTATTCTAAAAGTCCTTCAAGTAGGTGGGGTTGGATCTGAGACTATCCTCCCTTAAGTGTGTCTTTGGTGGTTGTTGTGGCATAAATCCAACTATCAGGTGTGCCTGTAATGCACCTGAGATGGTGGTGAACCTAGCAATAGGCTTCTTCCATCGCTTGTTTGTTGTGTTTTAGACATATAGTATGTCTTTGGCATACTATATGGTGCTCATGTTTTCTGTGTCTTTCATGTGTTTTTTCCCAACTATAGTCCAAAGAGCATGGCGAAATGCCCCTCCTAAAGTTTGAGATTTGTATTGCATGCCTATTGCCCCATATGTAGTCCAAAGAGCATGGCGAAAGCCCCTAGTACATTTTGGGTGGTGTGTTGCATTTTGACTTTCCATGTATTTACATTTGCATTCATTTTTATATGAAAATGAAAAAGAAATAATCACTACATTCACTGTATTCATTGTGTTTTATGTGTCTTCAATACTGTCATCACCATGTTTTGCATGCCTATTATTGTATTCACTGTGTTTGGCATGTCTAGAATGTGTTTTCTCTAATGTCTACGTGAGACTGGGGGCTAGGAATAGTTCCTCAATCTTTGTGTATGCATTAGCTTCAAATGTCTAGCATGCTTGTTATGTTTTGACCATACTTTAATGCATGTATGGGTCTTACATTCATGCATACATTAAAGTGGCCCAACTAAATGTTACGTCAGAAAATGTCTCCCTAGACTTTTTCCCTCCTAAGTTTAACTCCCAGGTCCCTTGTTTTGCATCTTACATGTTCATTTTAACTCCCGGAAGAAAATGACCTAAAACCCATGTCACATGGGGCTTGAATGACATTGTTGTACTTGACCTTTCCCTAAAATAGGACCTAAGGACATGGGCACTCGTGCCCTTTTCCTACCGTATTTCAAGAAAGTCCCAAATTTGAATGTTGGTTATGTGACCGTTAATTAGGTCCTGTGCCAACATCTTAAGTTTGAATTACGAAATTCTTAGCGAGAACGTGTGTTGTTGCATATATAAGCATGTTTAGTGTGTCATTTGTAAACTAGAAGATGATTGTGAACTTTTGTTGAACTTATGATTTTAGAGAATTCAAGATATTGATTGTTGCATAGCAGAGCATTGTTATTGTGTTTGTGAATGCAGATTTAGATTCATCTTCTCATGTGTTGAAGAATCTTCATCTATGTGAGAGATACACCTCCGAGGTGATATCTATTTTTGTTTGAATCATTTATCAATTTGTTTTTGCCTCTATCTCGCAGGGATACACATTCTTTGATCTAACAATGGTGTTCAGAAGACTTGAATGTCCTTCCAGGGCTTGAGTGAGGTAAGATCCTAAACACCACAACTCCTAACCACACTCCTTCTGATTGCAGGTTATATATATTATATTTTACAGAGTGGAGTTGCATAGGAAGGTTGTAGAAGATAAGAATTCTGGATCCGGTAGAAAAAAGTAGTTCGGAGCACTTTTAGGACATGGGCACATAGGGCAATGTCCTCCAAGGTTGTAGACACAGGAATCTCCATGACAATGATGATCTACATCTGAAGAAGCTCTGACATCATGAAAATTGGCTTGCCATGGACCAGGGTGCCTAGGGAAGTGTCCTCAGCATCTCCTGTGACAAAAATAGACAGAACAATGATTATCAGTGCCAGAAGGAGCCCCGTATTCCCTGAAGAAAATTGTACCTTGGACTTGGGCACCTAGGGTATTGTTCCTGAACATTCTGCATCACAAACTTCAAATATGGTTAGTAATTAATCTCTATGAACTATCTTAGTCTATGAGCATTTGTCGTGATTTATTAGTTTGCTTCTGATTTTACATAATTAGGGTTTTTAGCATACTTGAGCATTAAATTAATGCATTAATTGACAATTTCTAAATTTCCACATCGTTCCAAGTGACACACCAACCTATAGGTGAATACTCTTGCAAGATTTGTTATTCAACTTGGTTGGATGTCCTTGAATGTTTGTAGTGAAAGGAGGATTTAAACCTTTTATAATTTCTCCCCTTTTCTATAAAACAACAATACTCTAAATCTGATTCTATGCACTTTGAATTGCTTTGTATCTCACCTTGTAGCTACACTCAGTTCTAAGATACCTGAAGTATGACCTCATGGCTATACTCAGTTCCAAACCTGCAAGTGTAGTCTTGGTTTATTAAGTGATATGTTAAAGGATTTCTGTATAAGTTTCATAAGATAAATAAATGGTTGTTATCTTAGCTATGATTTTCTTAACCGAAGTTAGTTAATTGTTAGTATATAATACTAATGTGTTTCTATTGTGATTGTTGGGAACAATAGGCGATTGTGAGCACATGTCACTTTGGGGCATGGGCTTTGTGAAGGCTCTTGTTCCCTTGTGTGTTTTCAACTTTACCTTAAATGTGATTGCTACTGGTAAATGGGAGAAACCACTTTAAGGTGGGGGCATATATTGTGGTAAATTCTTGGATATTTTAGATATTGTGATAAAACATGTTTGTGTATACTTCCTTTTCACTATAAGGCATCTTCCTAATGCAGGTGGGGTTGTATACTTCCTTTTCACTGTAAGGCATCTTTGTGATGTAGGTGGGGTTGTAGACTTTGTGTACATGCTTCATTTTCACTATAAGGCATCTATGTGATGCAGGTGGGGTTGTATGTTTTTGAAATCCCTTCTGCGGAAGGTGCAATTGTGTATTCCCTTGAGTGGTTGCACATCCTTTTAAAAGTCCTCTACTGATGCAGGGTTGGATCTTGAGTTATTCACTCTTAAGTGTGTCTTTGGCAGTTGTGGTAGTGAAGCTCAGCTGCCAGGTGTGTTTGTCATGTCTTAGATGGTGGAGTGTAGCAATGAGCTCCTCCCCATCACCCATGTTTTATGTGTTTAAGATACATAGTGTTTCAATAACATACTCTACGACACTCGTTTATTCCATGTGTTGTCCTTACATGTCTTGCATGTTTTAGTGGTAGCATGTAGCGATGAGCTCCCCCCACACTATGTGTTTTGTGTTTCTTTGATGGTGGCACGTAGCGATGAGCTCCCCTCAATCACCTAGTTAGGGTTATATAATTGTTTAATCATGTCTTCTCTTCATGTATGTCTCATGTATTTCATGCCTTTTTACTATCTTCTTTGTGTATTGTGTGCTTCTTCATTATCTTCTTAGTATTTTTTGTGACTATCAATTGTATTCTTATGTTTGCCTAAGCTTGGAGGCTAGAAATGATTCTCCAAACTTAGGGTGTGTATTCGCTCTAGTGTTTGATGTGTTTGATGTGCTTTGATCATACTTTAATACATGTATTGATTGTAAGATCATACACACATTAAAGTGGGGGCTAAATGTTATGGAGAAAAAAGTGGACACATGTCTTTTTACCTTCTTGTTTAGCTCTTAGGTCCTCGTGAATACATTATACATTCTGAATATTCATTTCGATGCAAAATTTCTTGAAACCAATGTAAATTGGGAATAAGGGGCCCATAATTTATCTTACCCCAGACCAAAAAGGAGCCTCAAGACTTGGGTGCCCATGCCCAAGTCTTCCCTAATTGGTAAGGGAAAATTTAATTGTATGTAGGCATAAGACCTTTAAAAAGGTTTCTTCTTGTCAGCTCCTTTGGTTTAATTTGATGAATGTTAATGGGAAAGAATATATAAGTATGTTTTTGAATTTTTTATGAACCTAGATAGAGATATATAACTTGAAGTATTGGAGTAAAGAGCATTCAAAGCATTCATTGTGATTCTAGAGAAAATTTGTGTTGTATTGTGTGCGTTGTTGCAGGTTTGAAGTTATCATCTATCTCTTCTTATGAGTTGAAGACCCTTCATCCTCCTAAGGGTTTCATCACATAGGTGATATCATTGTTTTGCATCATAATTTGATTCATCATATTGATCTTATACTTAGCCTCTTCCCTAAAAGGGCATACTCTCTTTATCTATCAACGGTGTTGGGAAGCTTGAATGATATATCAAGATTTGACTGAGGCAAGTCCCTAAACACCATAACCCCCAAACCACTTTTCTTCTTCTTGTGTGCAAGTTACAGGTGTGAGATCTGAGAAATATGAAGATACAAGAAGACTGAGTAAGGATTAGGGTTTTGAGATCTGACAACAGTTTAGGAATATTCCTTTGTGCAAGACTTGGGCACTAGGGCCCTAGTCTTTCTGCCTTAAAAGACTTTAGGTCTGGCATCAGGGTAGTCTCTATAGTTTTTCTCTATTTTATAGCTTCTAAAAATTCCACCTTTTAGGATTTGGGCACATTTGAAATAGTCCTCTGACATCTTTGCTTCTGGGACACAGGTTTTATCATCTTTTTTATCCTCCCTATACAATTGGTTTTTGGAGATTTGTTGTACATCTTCTATTATAATCAGATCATCATAGAACTAGGGTTTTGTGCATCATTGACCTAGGGTTTGATAAAAAGGCTTTATTAAATCAGATCTTTCCAAATCACTCTTGAGTACAAGATCTATAGCTAAGTACACATGTATTTGGTAGTGATTTGGTTTGGTCTTGTTCTTGAATGTTATTGTGAAAGAGGGTTTGATCTAGTGTGCATACTAGTCTCATGATTCACCTTTCTCACACATAACACCATTTACAATAGTTTCTTTGTTGTCCTATTTTGTCTTATTTTTATTTCTTTATGGTGTGTTTGGGTTTGACTCTATGGCCCAATGAATAAGGCATTGGCTTGCTAGAGTTTTCTAGGTTCTCTACATTCTTCCAGTTATTTCCCCAAAATTGAAATTTTTGGTTCATCTATGTTTTCCATTCATCCTTGTGTCTTGTTCTATGTCTTTTTCCCCTTTTTTTCTTTTATTAGAAAATTGTCCTTTTCCCAAATTTAAAGTATGAGGTCTTATTCTACTTATAATGTTTTGTCAACAAATCCAAGATTTTCAAAACATGACTTATCTCTTTGTTGTGTTGGAGAATGCCTTTATCGACGAACTGGTCAAGAAAATATTGAGTTTACAAACTCTATCAGAAAAATTCTAAATTCTCAAACTCTTACTTTTCTTGACAAACACTCTTTGTCTTACTTTTCTTTAGCTAACATTTTCTCATTTTTGCGAACTTACAAACTTGGTTCATAAGTTATGGATTTTCTCGATTCATCAATTTCCCAATAACCCAATTAGCCTTTAGTCCTATTGAGTCCCCTTATCAGTTGCTTGCCCTTTTTGTGAACTAGGTTTGGTTCTTAAGTTTCATTTTCTCTGGTTCCCTGACAAACTGATAAGACAATAGTCTTTGTTTGTTAAGTGTCTCCAGCTGATAAAAGAAGAAATGTCTTTAGCTCATAATCTTTCTCAATTAAGTTCATGGAGACCATATTTTGTCGACTATATTACAATTTCAAGCTTGGTTCATGATTTTTTGAAATCTATAACAAAGCAATGGATGCGTATATATAAACAGGCATACATGAGGTTCACAAACTCTGATTTTTGCTGATAAATCAAAAGAAGGGGTTAAAAACTATGCTCATAAAAATAAAATTTCACCAATAACTAAGTTTCGTGATATCTAATAATCGCAAATGGAAGAGAAATGTGACCTTTGACAAAGTGCTTTGGTGAGTCAAGCAGTGGCATTTATTGCAAGGGTCTAACTATTGCAAATATGTGCCTAAGCGGTGTTGTCATTGATGTCAACATATCCTTATTGTCATTGGTGTCAACTGTATCCTATTTTTCTGCTTGTTTAGAAGACCGAATTGCTGAGGATATTGAGAAAATTAATGGAGATAAATATATGTAGACCATATGACCTTGTAGATGTTTGTCTGAAGAAGCTCCAGTTAAGATTTGAGAGGTTCACATTAAGATTTGAAGAGTTATAGCCATCTGAGTAAAATTGGTTCCTGCATTATTCAAGAGAGACAGAGTGATAGGAAAGAGGTCCGGATTGCTCCGGTAATGTAAACTGATGATCTGCGGATCTAGAAGCATGTTTGGGAAGTTAGTGTGTATCATCCATTCAAGTGGTTCATGGTTTGGAGGTCCGAAAGAAATCTTTCTAATGTGACAGTCAAGGCAGATAGTGTTCTTGAGGTTCCAGAGGAAGATGCAAGTGATTCGGATGACTTGGAGGAGTGCAGATGTTTTTGTTGAATTCAATGTGCTTGTGGAAGTCTCTAGATCATGTGACTATTATGTTGGAGGTCCGCATTGAAATTTGAACTTGTCAATGAAGATTTTCTTCTTCATGTTGTTCTTCCCAGTCTTGGCCAACTGGATGATTCAAGCATGTTGTGGATGATCTAAAAGCAATTCTTTGAAGAGTGGCGTATTGATCAAGGAAGATTTGAGTCCTAGTTATGTTTGGCAGACAACTTAGTGATTCGCATTAAGTTAGATGTTTGTAGTGCCAACCCTGATGTTCATTTCAAGGTTGATGAAGTGTACAAATACTTGTTGATGAGTTGTGGAAAATCATCCTTGAGCGAAATGAATTAAATCTAAATAAAGGATTAAAAGCAAAGAAAAAGAAAAGGAGTGAGAGCAGTATAGAGTGAAAATTCAGTGAAGAATAATTTGGGGAAAAGTAGAAGTTTTGTGAGCATTCAATGAAACTAAACTAGGCATGAAGTAGATGTTATTTCTCAGTTAATTTTTTTTGTTCTAAATAAATTTTGTAGGTAGTGAGCCTCTTTTGTGAGCAGTGAGCTTTGGGCAATGCACCCGAAGGCATGTGCCTTCTATTTTTCTAAAGTACTTTTAAAAGGGTACAAAATCTTTGTTGGTTAACCCCCACCATGGTTTTCCCTTAACCGGGTTTCCATGGAAAAATTCTGGTGTTCTGTGTTCATTTGTTTCTGCTCACATGTTAGTAATTCATTCTTTAAATGTTTACATCTTTATATCAGTTTTGTGTGACAAAGAAATAGTTGCAAGTGTTAAAAATTTGGGACAACCGATTCACCCCCCTCTCAGTTGTTTGACCTAATTTCAACAATTGGTATCAGAGCAAGGTTCCTCTAGAAGAATCTTAACTACTTGAGGAGATCCAAGATGTCAATCTACAAGAAGGATAGCCCAAGATTTGATGGAACAAATGACTCTATTTGGAAAAATTGCATGGAGTACCATTTGCAATGCATGGGTGATGCTTATTGGGCAATAACTAAGGATAAGTATGAGCCTCCGGAGAAACCTTCAACTCCAAACGAAGTCAAAAATATTGAAAATAATCTTCAAGTCAAAGAAGCCTTTCTAAGTGCCCTATCTGATTCAGAAATGACAAATGTCTTTGGACTAAAAACTGCTCATGAAATCTAGAAGAAGTTGGAGAATCTTTATGAAGGTGATGAATTTGTCAAATGTGCCAAGCTACAAAGTCTGAGAGGAAAATTTGAAAATCTAAGGATGAGTGAAGATGAAAACATCACAATCTACATGCAAAAAATAAATGATCTTGTGTGTGGTATCAGATGTGCTAGTGGGACTTTGGAAGAATTAGAGATTGTGGAAAAAGTGCTCAGATCTTTACCTAATTCATACAAACATAAGGTTGCTGATATAGAGGAGATAAGGACTATCTCAAAAGTTACAAGAGATCAGCTTGTTGGCAAAATTTCAGCTTTTGAATTAAGTGAGTTTGGTGATTCTTATCCCAAGTCTGAATCTACATTTAAGGCTAGTGTATATGGAAAATAAAGATATGATCCAGGTGAAAGCTCTTCTGCAAGATCAAATAGATTTGTGAAGACAAGGAAGGATCTTGAAGATGTTGAAATTGAAACTGTAGATCTTGAAGCTCTTCTTGCCAAAAGATTGCCAAGAGGATCCGGTAAGTATGAAGGAAAATTGCCACTCAAATGTTTTGCTTGTAATAAGATTGGTCATTTTACCTCAAGATGTCTAGAGAGGTTTTTAAAACTAAACCCTAACAAATACGAAAATCAGAAGAAATATTATTATGTCCAAGAAGCTAGAGAAGAAGGAGTCACAAATGATGAATCTGATCATGGAGGTTCCTCTGAAAATGATTGGGTGTTCATTGCTATCAAAGAAGAAGATTTGGTGTCTACTGAATCTGCTAGCTATGCAAATGTGGAAAGTGCCTTGGCTGCTCAGGTTATTGAAAAAGATGAATGGGTGATTGATAGTGGATGTTCTCATCATATGACTGGTGACAAGAGTAAGTTTGTAAATTTTGAAAATTATGAAGGAGGGCTTGTGAAATTTGGAGAAAACTCAGCTGGTAGAATCTGTTGTAGAGGATCCATCTCTTTTGATGGTAAGAATAGCACCAATGATGTTCTGTATGTGGACGGACTAAAACATAATAATCTCAGTGTTGGACAGTTGGTTGACAAAGGTTATGATCTTCGATTCAAGGATGAAAAATGCAGAATCATGGAGAGCTCCGAAACTAAAATTGCATCCAGTACTCAAACTAGAGGTAACTGTTATCACTTAGTTTTACACCCTTGCATACAGCTATGAAACCTCTGCAAACTGGAGTAACATGGGACTGATCTCTAAGTGTGGGACTTTGCTAAATGAGATCAAACCTCTGGAGAAGGCCGACTTCCTTGTCTAGCTATCACTTGAAAGTACTAAATTTTGAGGGAAAATGGAGAGAGAATGCTTGTAATGAAAATGAATAAAAGCTTGAAAACATCAAAGGGTGATACACCAGACAGATTTAAAGAAATTTCCACAACACTGAGAAGATGCATAATGTAATCAAATATAGCAAGTAGGTATACACAGGTTAGATGACTCTAGCAGAGGTGAGAAGCAATATGATTGAGAGGAATGAAACATTCACAAACAAACCATATGCAGATTCACACAGAACTAGAAAAATCAGTAAAGAGGTAAAATTAACCTGCATATATTCAATGGAAAGGCACGGTTACAACATATGAAAACTCTATTCGGAAACAGAAAAGCCCTAATGCCAAAAAATTTCCAACAACCATTTACAACATTCGAATGCATACTTATAGCATTCCAAAACTATCATAAGTCGGTTACAAAAATTTGCTCAAAGAGCTGTCATGGAAAAATATCTCCATCGATGACTGTCCAGCTGCATTAGTTATGGCGTCGAAATCTAGAACTGGACAGATGAGGAGATATTTTCTAGTCTTGAATGCAAGCAGCTCACTCATCGATCTGCAGTAGAAAAGATGAAAATATCTGGAAGAGGAAGGTGGGAAGATATTTCTAACCATCAATGCGAGATGTATCATCTTTGTGCAGCAATGAATGCCCCAAAAATATCTTCATCTGTTGAAAGTCATCACTGAAATGTCCAGTCGCCCAAAATATGCATTTCCAGATCTGAAATTTGAAAAGTAATAAAGCCCCTAAAAAAACCCTACCAAATGAAAGAGGGGACCAAAATATGCAACTTTGCCTCTTGGAGCATGCCAAAATTCACCAAAATGAAGGAGATACAGGTGGTCAAACTTTCGGTCAATTGCCTATATATATCGCTTTTGCATTTCTGTGTATATCGCTGCATCTTGGCGCCTGAATCGGCATTCAAAAACTCATCCTACAACTCCTTCTGCACATACATGGCACTTTGCATATCGGCCCCTGTATATGTCTTGTATGTTTGAAATTGTATATACATACAATTTCCCCTTGTATATGCAGGCCCCACCTCTTTGAAAATGCCCAGCATATAACCTTGTAACTGCTCCTTTGTATGTCTAAATATACAAGCCGTGGACCTCAAAACACCACTAAACTGTGTTTCATTGTTCTACCATGTCCGGCTTGCATATTTTCTACGTGTACATTTCTTTGTATATGCAAATATACAAAGACCCATATATACAAGGTGGACCTGAGAACAACATAGAATAGATTGAAACTTCTATTTGGGTTTGGATTGTATATATTTCCTTGTATATCGGCTTCTATGTGCGAACATACAAGTCGATATACATTCCACTGTAGCATTTGAACCTTTGTATGTATATAATATACAAACCTCTTTGTATCTTCATGGGACCCACCACTTGCATCTCCCTTTGCGGCACTGTAGCAAATGTATATATTGGCCTTTTATGTCAAATATACAAACGCAATATACAAACCCTCTCACATACAAACAGGGTATCTTTGATGGAATATACCCACGATGCATATCTTCCATTTGTATATAGCTGATTGTATGTGCAAACATACAAAGCAATATACAAGCCTTTTTATGCATACAAGCGCAGAATATTATGAGGAATCTTCAATGTATACTTGTGTTGTACATTTAGCGAATGTATGTTTGCCTTGTATGTGCATATATACAAGGTGGACCTGAGAACAACATAGAATAGATTGAAACTTCTATTCGGGTCCGGATTGTATATGTTTCCTTGTATATCAGCTTCCATGTGTGAACATACAAGTCGATATACATTCCACTGTAGCATTTGAACCTTTGTATGTATATGATATACAAACCTCTTTGTATCTTTACGGGACCCACCACTTGCATCTCCCTTTGCGACACTGTAGCTAATGTATATATTGGCCTTTTATGTCAAATATACAAACGCAATATACAAACCCTCTCACATACAAATAGGGTATCTATGATGGAATATACCCATGATGCATATCTTCCATTTGTATATAGCTGATTGTATGTACGAACATACAAAGCAATATACAAGCCTTTTTATGCATACAAGCGCAGAATATTCTGAGGAATCTTCAATGTATACTTGCCTTGTACATTTAGCGAATGTATATTTGCTTGTATGTGCGAACATACAAGGCAAACATTAAAGCCGTTATATGTAAATACAGAATCTTTGAGGAATATTCCTTGAATGTATCTTATACCTTGTATGCTTCACTTGCATCTCCACTTGTATATCGTTGATATACAAACCCGGAATATTCCTAGGAATCTGCGAAAGATTCCCAAAATGTATATACATTTCCCTGGCCTGATATACATTCAAAAAATGTATATAACTTAACTTTTTAATTATTTTCCTAAGGCCAATGGAGATTTTCAAGCCCGCCAAATATATATTTGAACTGTATGTTGACCAAAACTTTGACCCTCAATAACTTCTTTATTTGGCCGAATTTCAGGGTGATGTAAAAAGCAAACCTACCTATTTTTTCAAGCTCTTTCCAATGCTAAGGTTTTTTAGGCAATTTGACACTTTTCATTTTAGGCAACACTTTCCAAAGGCTTTTCAAGGAAAATACCAGGTTGACCGTTTGGCTTTGGTCAGAGGAAAAAATGGGTCAACAATTTGGCGACCTCTATGGGATGTTTGCCTGCTAAATAGTTAGATCAGTGGCCTATACATCTATTGGGCATAGAGTCACATAGAGACTAAAATATAGATATTTCTGACCTTAGCAAAACAAGATAGAAGCAATGAAGAACACTTGGAAGGCCAAACCAAAACAAAATGTTGAAAGCAAACTCTTTCAACTATGCTAGACATCATTTAGGGAAAGCAAAAGTAGATCTAAACTAATGTGCAACAACACTTATTGAAAGCATAGAGACCTAGTTTACTGATTTATAAGGCACTCATACCTCAAAACACTTCTTTAGGTGTATCCCATTAACTGGGATAGGCAGATTTTGTCCATCCATATTTGATAACTAAAATGCAATGTGCTCCTTGCATTCAGTAATGAGAAATGGACCACTCCACATGTCAAATTTGGAGTGCTTTCTAGGCCTGCTCTTCAATTCATCCCATTTGAGCACTATATCACCTTCTTTATAGATCCTGGGAGTGGCCTTTTGATCAAAACTTCTTTTGGTCTGTAGCTGATGATATTCCATAGTCTTCATAGCCTTGTCTCTGATTTCTTCAAGCTCCATGAGCTGAGCATACCTGACAGCCACAAGATCTTCTTCTTCAACTATTTCTAGTTGATTCATGATGTCCAGTGCTGGCAGTTCTACAGAGATAGGCAATCTTGCTTCCTTCCCATATACTAACATATATGGAGAATTTCCAATGGACCTCTTAGGAGTTATTCTATTTGCCCATAAGGCATATTTCAAAATAGTGTGCCAGGTCCTCTTGTTGTCCTCCATTGATCTTTTAATAATCCTTATGAGATTTTTGTTGGTAGACTCAGCCATACCATTACCCGTGGGTAATAATTAGAAGAAGTATTCAGATAGATCCCATTTTTGACAGCCCAATCAGTTATCTTTAGGCCAAGAAAGGCTAAAGCATTGTCAAAAATTATTAACTCAGGCACTCCAAATCTGGAAATCAAGTCATGATAAAAATTTAAAACAACATTTTCATTTGATTCCTTTAGTGCTACTGCTTCAGTCCATCTTGTGAAAAAATTTGTAGCTGTAAGAATCCACTTGTGGCCTACACTTGATGGTGGATTAATGGGTCCTATGAAGTCAACACCCCATCTCATGAAGGGTTGCTCTATTTGAATTGGTCGTAAAGGTAAGGTTGGCAGCCTTTCCTTCCCTGCAAAAATAGCACACTTTACACATTTCCTTGCCCATGCATGGGCATCCTTAAATAAGCTAGGCCAGTAATAGCTAGCTCTCATTATCTTCCAGGCAGTAGTCTTCAGGGCAAAATGACCCCCTGCTATTCCATCATGAAATTCATGTAGCACCTTATCAGTCTGATCTTTAGCAATGCATCTTAGCAATACACCATTAAAATCTTTCCTAAAAAGGGTGCCATTAGACAAAATGTATGGAATGGACTACAATCTATAGTATCTTCTCCTGGTTCTATCCAGACCCGCTGGACATTTGCCAGTTTGCAAAAATTTAGTCATATCAGTAACCCAGCCTATGCTCGCTACTGCTGCATTATCTTGAGGTGCATCCTCAATGGTAAAAAGTGTCTCATCCTCCTTATTGGAACTAGTAGCGAGTTGCTCGCTGAGTCCTCTACCTCTGACAAGCTTGGTTACTTGGATATCTATGTCATATTCCATGACCTTGGTGATCAAACCCGCTCTCTTCTCATTAACATCTTTACTCAACAAGAACTCTTTCATGCTGGGATGAGCCACAATTAAATGTATCTTGTTATTGGAAACAAGATGCCAAAATTTCTTGAGGCTCCTTATCACTGCAAGGACGTGCTTCTCAACAAAGCTGTACCTCTGCTCATATTCTTCCAACCCCTGACTAAAAAAAGCAATTGGCTGCTCAAAGCCACTACTCTGCTTCTGCACTAAAATCACAGAGATTGTATCTAGGCCGCCATAAGCATGTAGAATAAAATCTTTGGAAAAGTCAAGAT
This sequence comes from Cunninghamia lanceolata, assembly GCA_027924645.1. Lineage (NCBI taxonomy): Eukaryota > Viridiplantae > Streptophyta > Pinopsida > Cupressales > Cupressaceae > Cunninghamia > Cunninghamia lanceolata. The sequence goes on from BSBN01000739.1 coordinate 7,727,900, forward strand.
GTACCAAGGTTGGCGCAACTGACAATGCTTCTTTTATAGACTCAAAACTAAGTTTGGCCTCTTTTATCCAATTAAAGGCTATATTCTTTTTCAACATGGATGTCAAAGGTTTCAAAAGGTTTGTGATATCAGGGATGAACCTTCGCAGAAAATTAATTCTGCCAATAAAACTTTGTAATCCCTTCTTATGAATTGGTAAAGGTAGCTCTAAAATGGCCCTTACTCTTTTAGCATCAATAGTAATGCCATCTTTTGAGACAACGTGCCCTAACAGCTTGCCTTCGTGGATAGCAAAAATGCATTTGTTTGGATTAAGGGATATCCCAAACTCTCGGCATCTCTCAAAAACTTGCCTTAAGTGGGATAAATGCTCAGATGCATTCTGGGAAAAAAATGTTATATCATCTAAGTACACCAACACTAGTTTGTCTAGCAAACCCTTGAATGCCATATCCATGGCTCTTTGAAAGGTCAAGCCAGCGTTAGAGAGACCAAAAGGCATCTTCCTATAGGCCATGGTACCCCACTTGGTAGTGAAAGCAGTTTTGAACTGATCCTCCTCCTTGACTAACACCTGATTGTAACCAGAAAATCTGTCAAGCAAAGAAAATCTCTCCGAGCTAGCCACTACTTGTAAAATCTTCTCCATTGATGGAAGTGGGTAGTGGTCTTTTAGGGAGGCTCTATTTAGATCTCTGAAATCAACACACAGCCTGATTTCTCCGTTCTTCTTCCTCACAGGGACAAGGTTTGAGACCCAAGAAGTATGCTTGATGGGAAAAATGATCTTTCCTTCAATTAGCTTAGTCAATTCTTTAATCATCAGGGGCTCTAGATTTGGATTTAGGGGCCTCTGCCTCTGCCTTACAGGCTTTGTACCTGGTTCCAATTCTATGGTGTATTGGGCAATATGAGGATCAAATCCCTTTAGGTCTGAATAATCCCAAGCAAATACCTCCTTAAATTCTTGACAAAGACCAATAAAAGCTCTCATGTCCTCGGCTGAATAGATTTTACCTATTTTGAGGAGTTTTCCCTTAAAAATTTCTAACTCCTCATAATGTTCCTCTTTTATTTGCATACCGGTCCTAGTCTTCTTCATCTGATCATTGGTGCCAAAAATAGACTCCAAAGTCACCAATCCCTTAGGTAGCTTGTTTGTCTTCAGCTGAATAATCTAATCATTGCCATACTATTGTTTGAGTTTATCTTGATTCATCATGGAAAACTCATCTTCCTCTAACAGGAATCTTAGAATCTGTTCATCACTTTCAAAGACCTGCCAATGAACATTATTGTCGGGGATAAAGGGTCTGTCAACTATTTTTACATGAGGCTGTATTTTCTCCTTTTGAATGTCACTAGGGATGTCAAACTGTGCCCCAGTTGCAGCCAATCTATTAGCATGGGAGTTTTGATTTCTTGGAATGAAAATCAGATTAAAAGCATTAAACTCCTCAATCATGTTCCATACCCTATGCTTATAGCACTTCAAGGTATCATTTTTGGTAAGATACAGTCCTCTTACCTGATTTACAATTAGTTCACTGTCCCCAAATACTTGCAAACAACCAATTTTCTTCCTTCTTGCCCATTGCCATCCCTGGATTAGCCCCTCATATTCAGCAATGTTATTGGTGCATGAGAAGGCAAAACAAAAAGTAGCATAATATTTTTCACCCTGTGGTGACACCAGCATTGCACCACCACTGGATCCATTTCTGCTCCTTGAGCCATCAAAGTACATTTTCCATACTTCTCCTTGCTGCTCTATCTACTATTCTGCATCCTTTACCATACTTGGAATTGCTACCTCAGGCTCATGAAGTATATAGACCCCCATACTATTTTCTTGAATATGTGCTTTAGGATCATCGACAAGATCTTCTGAGGACCATTCCCTTAATAACATTTCTGGTATACTCTCAGCTTGTAACTCTTGAGCCACCACAAGTTCAGGATCATCAGAAATAATGTGATTTGCATTAACCACACTTGGTGTATAGGGTTCTATGTGATGATTTGAAAGCAATTCAGATCTTATGGTCACCTTAGTGCCATATCTAGTCCTAAAAAACATATGGGACCAGTCAGAGGATAGGTATCCTCCTATTTTGGCTATGAATTCTCTTGATAGGCACATGGCAAAATACGGGGGCAAATCAATAATGAAGACCTCTTGGAAGATGGAAACATTGGGATAGGTATGTAGAGTAAGACCTAGGTCTTTTATTACACCCACAGTACTAACAGCTGTGCCATCTAATTGGAGTACAACCTTCTCAAGAGGCTGGTACTTGAGCCCTAATTGGTCTGCAATTTGTTTAGGCTTCACAGAACTGCTTGCTCCACTATCCACCATGCAATTATGAACTAATTTATCTCCAATTATCAATGATATATAAAATGGTAGTGGCTGAGTACTTTTGTTAGGCTGTTTGCTATTATCCTCGGAGGAATTAGTAAGGACAACCCTATTTGGGTCAACAGTTATATCTTTGGACACCTTCAAATCAGACAAGGTAGATTGCAATATGTCTTTTTGGCCCAGGATGGCTTAAGAATCCCACATAGACATTATCACATTCATATTTTTCATATTTTCAATAATATTGAAAGGTGGAATGGCACTCACCTTCTGATTTGATTTTGTAGCAGCGACATCTGGTTGCAAACGAGGAATCTCCCTTGCATTTACTGGGTCATTTCTTTGTAGAATATGGGAAATTTGGGGTGCAGGAACATCAGCAGACACTTTTCCTTTATTTACTGCTTGTTCTACCTCATAACTCCTTTTCTTTGCTCTTGTATTTGCTGCAACTGAGGTGTTATTGTTGTTTATGCCACAAAATTCACCCTGCTACCAATTCATGAAAGCAGAATCACTCTGAGGTTGTTCCTGTTGTTGTATAGCCCCATCATTTGGTGTACTTGGTTGTGAGGCTGACACATTTTGCACCATTAAAGCCTGATTTATGACTCCATTTGAGTAGGTTGCTTGACTATGTGGCTAATTGCATGGGTAGCACCACTCATATTCAACTGCTAGGTTGTTTTGAGCAGGACAAGGTCCCTTACAGTGTTAATAGGTGCTAGCTTATAAGGTAGAAAAGGCCTTTGATTTACATTCTGTCTGGCACCTTGATAGTTGCTTTGATAAGGCGGCCTATTAGCTTGATACAGTTGATTGTGGCCTTGAAGTGGTTGATTCTGCCCCTGGCTAGATTGCTGATAAGGCTGAAAGGGCCTCTAGGGCTATTGCCTCTTTATGTTTACCAGTTCATTTCCAAAAGTTTGAAGGATACCCTCAATCTTTTGTTGACTATTTTTAATCTCTTTCAACTCTTGAGATGAACTAGAGGTAGCAGGTTTAGAATTAGCAATATTTCGTAATGCTGCGATAGTAGGCACAGGGGGAAAACATGGAATTAGCAAAGGCATAGAAGCTTGAATCTCAGGAAAGATAGGCACTGGTGGTCTGGGTGCTATTTTTCCAGCCTGAATGAGATTATTCTCTACCCTAATTGCTAATTCATATGCATCTAGTAAACTATTACCTCCTAGTGATTGAATTATTACTTAAATATCACTATTTAGGGCTTTCAAAAATAATAGAAATGCATATTCAGCTGGAGGCCTTACCATGGCAGGGATTCTGTCCCATGTCTTCTGAAATCTAAAGTTAAAATCCATCATTTTCTCCTACAGAGCTCTCTTTATGGTGGTCATCTGTTCAACTAATGATAGATTATCTGATTTTTCTTGAAATTGCTTGTTTAATTTCTCTCCTAGCTCATCCCAAGTTCCTATAGTTTGCATTGGTAGACTCCTGAACCACTGCAATGCCTTCCCCTTGAAGGAGGCAGCCAGTAATCTGATGGCTACATTCTCCTGAGTGACATGATGAACCCCACACAAAGATGCTATGTCTCTAATGTGTTCGATCAGAGTAGTCTGATTTTCCCCTGTGAAATAGGGTAGGTTCTTCAAAGCTACCATTGGTATCACATCATGCACCGTTAGATTCAAAGGACTCCCCCCATCAAAAGTCACAAATGGCTGATTTCTTGCCATCTGAAGAGCTGTAGGTAGATTCGCTTGAGTTACTGTGGGAACTACAGAAGCAACTGGTCGGAAACCTGGTGGAGTTGACTGTACTCTTTTGGAAACTGGAGTCCTTGCTATAGCTTTGCTCAGTCTTCTAGGTGGAGAGAGCTGCAAATATTTGAATGGACTTGAACTTGAACTCCTAGTTGCTATCTTTCTCATAAAATATGTATCAGCAAAATTGATCTGTTTGTCTTTCCTCAGTTTGAGTCGCCAGATGTGTAAATTTTAACCTCTTAAAGGTCTGCAATTACTGGTTGTACATCAAAACCAACAATAATGGCTGTTAATTTGATTGTTAATCAGATCTCTTGAGTCCCATCGGGCGTGCCAAAGTTGTTATCACTCAATTCTGCACCCTTGCATACAGCTGTGAAACCTCTACAAACTGGAGTAACATGGGACCGATCTCTAAGTGTGGGACTTTGCTAAATGAGATCAGACCTTCGGAGAAGGCCAGCTTCCTTGTCTAGCTATCACTTGAAAGTACTAAATTTTGAGGAAAAAGGGAGAGAGAATGCTTGTAATGAAAATGAGTAAAAGCTTGAAAACATCAAAGGGTGATACACCTGACAGATTTAAAGAAATTTCCACAACACTAAGAAGATAAACAATGTAATCAAATATAGCAAGTAGGTATACACAGGTTAGATGACTCTAGCAGAGGTGAGAAGCAATATGATTGAGAGGAATGAAACATTCACAGACAAACCATATGCAGATTCACACAGAACTAGAAAAATCAGTAAAGAGGTAAAATTAACCTGCATGTATTCAATGGAAAGGCACGATTATAGCATATGAAAACTCTATTTGGAAACAGAAAAGCCTTAATGCCAAAAAATTTCCAACAACCATTTACAACATTTGAATGCATACTTATAGCATTCCAAAACTATCCTAAGTCGGTTACAAAAATTCACTCAAAGAGCTGTCATGGAAAAATATCTCCATCGATAACTGTCCAGCTACATTAGTTTTGGCGTCGAAATCTGGAATTGGGTAGATGAGGAGATATTTTCTAGTCTTGAATGCAAGCAACTCACTCATCGATCTATAGTAGAAAAGATGAAAATATCTGGAAGAGGAAGGTGGGAAGATATTTCTAACCATCAATGCGAGCTATATCATCTTTGTGCAGCAATGAATGCCCCAAAAATATCTTCATCTGCTGAAAGTCATCGCTGAAACGTCCAGTCACCCAAAATATGCATTTCTAGATCTAAAATTTGAAAAGTGATAAAGCCCCTGAAAAAACCCTACCAAATGAAAGAGGGGACCAAAATATGCAACTTTGCCTCTCAGAGCATGTCGAAATTTGCCAAAAAGAGGGAGATATAGGCGGTCAAACTTTCAATCAACTGCTTGTATATATCGCTTTTGCATTTCTGTGTATATCGCTGCATCTTGGCACCTGACTCGGCATTCAAAAACTCATCCTGTAACTCCTTCTACACATACATGGCACTTTGCATATCGGCCCCTATATATACCTTGTATGTTCGAAATTGTATATACATACAATTTCCCCTTGTATATGCGGGCCCCACCTCTTTGAAAATGCCCTGCATATAACCTTGTATCTGCTCCTTTGTTTGTCTGAATATACAAGCCACGGACCTCAAAACACCACTGAACTATGTTTCATTGTTCTGCCAGGTCCAGCTTGCATATTTTCTACTTGTACATTTCTTTGTATATGCAAATATACAAACACCCATATATACAAGGTGGACCCGAGAACAACATAGAATAGATTGAAACTTCTATTCGGGTCTGGATTGTATATGTTTCCTTGTATAATGGCTTGTATGTGTGAACATACAAGTCGATATACATTCCACTGTAGCATTTGAACCTTTGTATGTCTATGATACACAAACCTCTTTGTATCTTCACGGGACCCACCACTTGCATCTCCCTTTGCGGCACTATAGAAAATGTATATATTGGCCTTGTATGTCAAATATACAAACGCAATATACAAACCCTCTCACATACAAACAGGGTATCTTTGATGGAATATACCCACGATGCATATCTTCCATTTGTATATAGCTGATTGTATGTGCGAACATACAAAGCAATATACAAGCCTTTTTATGCATACAAGCACAAAATATTCTGAGGAATCTTCAATGTATACTTGCCTTGTACATTTAGCGAATGTATATTTGCTTGTATGTGTGAACATACAAGGCAAACATACAAGTTGTTATATGCAAATACGAAATCTTTGAGGAATATTCCCCAAATGTATCTTATACCTTTTATGTTTCACTTGCATCTCCACTTGTATATCGCCGATATACAAACCCGAAATATTCCTGGGAATCTGTGAAAGATTCCTGAAATGTATATGCATTTCCCTGGCCCAATATACATTAAAAAAATGTATATAACTTAACTTTTTCATTATTTCCTAAGGCCGATGGAGATTTTCAAGCCCGCCAAATGTATATTTGAACTGTATGTTGACCAAAACTTTGACCCTCAATAACTTCTTTATTTGGCCGAATTTCAGGGTGATGTAAAAAGCAAACCTGCCTATTATTTCAAGCTCTTTCCAATGGTAAGGGTTTTTAGGCAATTTGACACTTTTCATTTTAGGCAACACTTTCCAAAGGCTTTTCAAGGAAAATACCAAGTTGACCGTTTGGCTCTGGTCAAAGGAAAAAATGGGTCAACAGTAACATTTTTCATTTAAGTAGTTCTAGCAAAAGTTATTTGATTTCTCAGACATATCAAACTTGGTTATGGAATAGGATGATGTGTAGTGTGAATTTTGGTAACATTGTCAAAATAAGTACCAATCAGGCTGTAAGAGATCTTCCAAAACTTGTGAAACCTAATAGCATGTGTAGAGAATGTCAATTGGGGAAACAAAACAAAATTTGTTTCAAAAGTAAGGAACAAGCTTCAAGTGGATGATTGGAACTGGTACATACTGATCTTTGTGGTCCTACTAGAATTAAGAGTGTGCAAGGAGATAGATATTTCATGTTGCTGATTGATGATTACTCCAGGATGATGTGGGTAACTTTCCTAAAAGAAAAATTAGAAGCTCTTGACAAGTTTAAGGTGTTCAAGGTGATGGTTGAAAAGAAGATTGGTGAGAAATTAAAATGTCTGAGATCTGACAGAGGTGGAGAATTTAATTCTAGTGAGTTTGATACTTTCTGTGAAAAGCATGGCATAAAAAGATAGTTATCTGCTCCTAGGACTCCCTAGCAAAATGGAGTTGTGGAAAGAAAGAATTGGACCATTCAAGAAGCTACTAGGACCATGATGATGGAATCAAATGTTCCTCAAGTTTATTGGAGATAAGTTGTGAGTACTGTTGTCTACACTCTTAACCGGGTACAGATCAAAGGTAATTTTGGTAGGACCCCTTATGAACTATGGTTTGGTCATTCTCTTACTGTGAGATATTTTAAAGTTTTTGGTAGTAAATGCTATATCAAAAGAGATGAGGATTTAGGCAAGTTTGATGCAAGAAGTGATTAGGGAATATTTTTGGGATACTCTACTCAAAGTAAGGCTTACTGATGCTTTAACAAGAGGTTGATAAGATTGTTGAAAGTGCTAATGTTAGAGTTGATGAGAATAAGGAAGGATGTTCTAGGTTCTGAGGATATGATTCAGATGATCAAGATGAAAGTCAAAGTCAAGGAAGGCTAGTTCAAACTCAGACTCAGTGGTGCAAGAGCACCCCTTCTACAGTCATTAGAGGGAGAAGACAATATATTTTGTCATTATGCATTCTGTTATTGTTAAATAAGGTCTATTTGACCAAAGCTAGATTGTAATTTGCATACAGTTGACTGTGCAAATCCCTAGGATAAGGTTGTTAGTTTGTTATGTTAGGTAGTTGGATTTTATCTCCCAACCATTGGGAATCCAATCGAGACTACCATTTTGATTAGTTCAAATACCATAGATTGGGTTCTTTTTGGAAGAGGATCTGAGATTGAACAATTCTGTATTAGAGAATTGAAGAGTGGAACTGTGAATCAGATAGTTGTAATCACTTCCTACAAGCTAAATAAGATACCCTATTTTCTATTATTTTCTTGTTTTACATTCACTGTATAATTGCCTGGGAGACTGAATGGATTTCCAACCATTCCACTGGTAGATTGCTTCACAATCGGTGGAATGGGTGTAGGTAGTAGATTAGGGTTTTGTTCTATTTGTGTAGTTTGTTGCAGGGTCGTATGCAGTTTGCTGGGAAGAACCCTAGCATTTTCGATGTCCTAGGTTGACAGATATTGAATTAATAGAATCTCATGAAGTTTCTTTGTTTAGGATGAAAACAGTTAGTTTTGATCGATTGGAAGGAGAAACTGCGAGTATATTGCATTTAGATGCGAGGGATGTAGGCTAAAATCCTATCACTGATTAGATCAGGCACCAAAACCATGTTAAACGCTTGTATTTTCAGCTTTTAGGGTTGATATACATTCTCTGTGTATATCGCAAGGTACAAGTTCTGTGTATACCTCCTTTGTATGTTCTGTACATATACCGTTATTGGTCGTCAGGTGGTCAATGGCATTGGCATGACGGAGTATGTCGGAGCGACATAATCCATGAAGACCGATGGGGTAGGTGTTGCCAATAGGCAACCAAAAGCGATAATAATGATATCGCTGAGAGAAGGCTTTCAGGGAGACATTTTACATAGAGGCCGATGAGTTAAGTGTTGCCAATAGGCAACTTAATTGTTTAGTAGGTATCGGTAGGAGTCAGGTGATCAAGGGAGAATAAATTTAGTTGGTCGATGGGTGTTCTCTCACCGATGGGTGAACTAACAACATAGATACAAAATTAAATGTATGTGAACAAGCGTTTGACTTATCCCATGCACGTTTCCGCCAATAGCTCTGCATCATAGTGATATTAGAGCGAAGGAACATTTTTTTGGAAAAGCGAAAGGGACAATATGTCTGATGGAGAGGGATCACAGGAATTCCTGGCAAGGATGACCAATGTCGAGTTGGATGTTCTAGTCAAGAAGTAGATTGCAGAGAGCATTGTTGTAAAAGCTCAGAATCAGGCGTTGAAAAATGAGCTGGAGAAATTGAGGGATAAGGTAATTTCTGGTAAGGAAGAAGATATGGAGGAAGAGGAGATCCCTAGGTAGGAAGAAATAGATGTTCCTGTAGACCAGAAGCTTTTTCTAGATGCCCTCAAATCCATGGAAAGGAGGACCATGGACATGAAAAGTGACCTACCAGTGTTTTTAGGCAAGATGGATCTTGATTTGGTGATGGAGTGGATAGACTCCCTGAACAATTTCTTCGAGACAGAGGAAATACCAGATCATCAAAGAATAAAGGTGGATCAATCCAAGATGAAAGGAGTTGCATTGACCTGGTGGAATTTCATCCACGATGACAAGGTGAAGTAAGGCAAGAACAAAATTGTTACATGGAAGAAGATGATGGCTTTGGTGAAAGTAGCCTATGTCCCATTAGACAATAATATTTAGTTACACAAGAAGAGACAAAATCTGAAACAGAAGGAACTAGATGTCGGTTCATATACTGAGGAATTCATGAAGTTGTGTGTTAAGACAAAGGCAAAAGAAAATGAGGATGAAAGAGTAGCAAGAGATCTCAATGGATTGAGATTCAACATCTAAGAAGATCTAAATTTGCATAACACAGATACAATTCAGAAATGCTATCAATTGGCACTCAAGGTAGAAGTGAAACTGAAGAGGAGACAAGAACAGAATTACAAAGGAAGAGGAAGGCAACAGAGAGGGGGAAGAAATCCTTTCAGAGGTAGAGGACAAGGATTTGGAAACCAAGGTGGAGCACATCAAGAAAACAATAAAGGAGATAATAATCAGACCCACATAGGAGGTTACAATCAGAAAGATAACTTTTGAGGTAGTAGACCACCATTCAGAGGGAGATCTCAGGGTAGAGGACCTCTCAGATGTTACAATTGCAATCAGGAAGGTCATATAGCCAGTAGATGTCCAGAGAAAGCATCAAGATCAATGGGAGAAAGAAGATCAAATTTGATTCAAGATTTTGATGGTAGGAGAGTCCTTGATGATTAGAAGGACAATGACTACCATGAAGGTACCTGATAGAGAACCCCCACAGAGGAAGTCTCTTTTCAAAACCACTTGTAAGACAGGAGGAAAGGTATGTAAAGTTCTGATTGACTCTGGTTCTACTGAAAATTTTGTGTCTATTGAAATGATAGAAAAACTAAAGCTCAAAAGTCTGCCACATCCATGTCCATATAAGATCTCATGGCTCACTCAAGGTTAGCAAACAGTTGTGAAAGAGCAGGCTTGGGTGGAGTTTCAGATTGGAGCATATAAGGACAAATTGTTGTTTGACATAGCTCAGATGGATGCTTTCCATCTTCTCTTTTGGAGGCCATGGCAATATGATTTGAGAGCCCAACATGATGGAGTTCGGAACACATACTCAATCACCAAAGATGGTAAAGTCATAGAGTTACTACCCTTGATGCAGAAGGAGGCAGAGTCCAAAGGAAAAGAAGCCAAGGTAATGTTGGTAGAAGGTAATCAGTTCATAAAGGAGATAGCACAAGAAGGCACAGTTGCATATGCCTTAATTCCATGTCTGAATATGAACAAAGAGCATCAGCAAGAAGTCAAGGTAGAAAAGAAGCAAAGATTTATAGATCCTACTATCCAAGAACTATTGGACAAATACAAAGGCACCATCTCGGATGGAATGCCAAGGTCTCTACCACCTATTAGAGATATCAGTCATTGCATAGACCTAATCCTAGGGTCTGTACTCCAAAACAAGGCAGCCTACAAGCTTACTCCAGATCAGAATGTAGAGGTTGCAAAGTAGATTGAGGAATTATTGGAGACAGGCCTCATTGGTAAAAGTTTAAGTCCATGTGCAGTACCAGCTGTACTAGCACCTAAGAAGGACGACACTTGGAGACTATGTACTGATTCTAGGGCTATCAACAAGATCACAATTAGATATAGATTTTCAATCCCTAGAATAGAAGACTTGCTTGATTGTTTAGGAGGTGCCAAATACTTCACAAAGATAGATTTGAAAAGTGGCTATCATCAGATCAGAATTAGGCCTGGAGATGAATGGAAGACAACATTCAAGACTAATGAGGGGTTATATGAGTGGAAGGTCATGCCTTTTCGTTTGTCCAATGCCCCTAGTACTTTTATGAGATTGATGAATGCACTTCTAAGAGAATTCATGGGAAAATTTGTCATAGTATACTTAGATGACATACTGATTTTTAGTGATACAAAGGAAGAGCATCTCAAGCATATAGAATTGGTTCTCAAAAGGCTACATGAAGAACAGTTAATGATCAACTTGGAGAAGTGTTTGTTCATGCAAGAAGAGATCATCTACTTAGGTTTTGTCATCTCACATGGCAAACTAAAAATGGATCAAGAAAAAGTAAGTACCATATTGTCTTGGCCAACTCCTAAAACCATGAATGATGTCAAAAGTTTCCATGGGTTAGCAACTTTTTATAGGAAGTTTATCAGAGGTTTTATTCATGCCTGTGCACCCATGTTGGACACCATCAAAGGAGGACAAAAGTGCATATTTATGTGGACAAAGGAGGCAGATGATTCATTTCAAACATGAAGAAGAAAGTAGCACAACAACTAGTCCTTGCACTTCCTGACTTTAACAAGATCTTTCAAGTAGAATGTGATGCCAGTCACATGGCAATTGGAGCTATACTCAGCCAAGAAGGCAGGCCTATTGCATTCTTCAGTGAGAAGTTAAATGATGCTAAGAAGAAGTACTCATCCTATGATTTAGAGATGTATGCTCTAGTCCAGTCACTCAAGAAGTGGAGACATTATTTGTTGCCAAAAGAATTCATAGTGTTTATAGATAATCAGGCCCTTAGCTTCATGAATAGTCAAGAGAAGTTGAACCACCGTCACATGAAGTGGGTGGAAACCTTACAAGATTTTACTTTCACACTGAAACACAAGAAAGGAGTCAAGAACAAGGTAGCAGATGCCTTGAGCAGGAGGGTTCTGACAATAAATTAGATCAAGCTAGAGAGTGTTGGTATTGATTCTTTGAAAACTATGTATGATGTTGATGAAGATTTTGGAGAAATTTATCAGGTATGTACTTCTTTTGGGGATTAATATCATGTTGAGTATTCTAAATTTCTGATACAAGATGGATTACTTTTTAAAGGAGGATAGTTGTGTATCTGAAAGTGTTCTATGAGACTGAATATCATCAGGGAAAAACATTGTGGAGCTATGGCAGGACATTTTGGTTTGGATAAGACTCTTGATCTAATAAAGAGACATTATAATTGGCCTAAGTTGAAGTCCAATGTTAGAAAATTTGTGGAGACATGCATGATCTGTCAAAAGGCAAAAGGAAGATCTACTAATGCTGGTTTATATCAACCACTACCCATTCCTTCTAGACCATGGGAAAGCATAAGCATGGATTTTGTGTTAGGTTTACCTAGAACAAGGAAAGGTTATGACAGTGTTTTTGTTGTAGTGGATAGGTTCAGCAAAATGGCCCATTTCTTGCCATGTAAAACCACTTGTGATGCTTCATATGTTGCAGACCTATTTTTCAAAGAAATAGTAAGGATACATGGATTGCCATTAAGCATAGTATCCGATAGGGATGTGAAATTCATTGGGCATTTTTGGAGGACTCTTTGGAAGAAGCTTGGTACAAATTTGTCTTTCTGATCAGCTTATCATCCTCAGACTGATGGCTAGACTGAAGTGGTCAACCATTCATTAGGCAATCTATTGAGATGTTTAACAAGACAACATGGAGAAAAGTGGGATAACATTCTCTCAAAGGTAGAATTTTCCTACAATGATACTATCAATAGGAGTATAGGAAAATCACCTTTTTAGGTGGTCTATGGTATCCATCCTAGAGGTATCTTGGAGCTAAGAGACATGCCTATAGGAGATTTTATTAGTTCAGCTGGAGAAGCTTTTGCATCAGCCATCAAAGAGGTACATGATCAAGTAAAAACCCAACTCCAACACACCCAAGAGAAATATAAAACCTATGCTGATAAGAAAAAGAGAGATGTACAATTTGATGTTGGAGATTTGGTGTGGGTTCATTTGAAGAAAGAAAGGTTCACAAAAGGCTAGCACACTAAGCTCATTCAGAGGAAGATTGGACCATGTCAGATTTTGAAGAAATGTGGACCAAATGCTTACAAACTCCAACTTCCTTCTGATCTTGGTTTATCACCTATCTTTAATGTATGTGATCTTACCCCATACAAACTTAATCCAGATATCGACCAGGAGTCCCTACAGGTTTCAGTAGATGTTGACATTCCTAAACATGATCCTCCAAAATTAGAGCAGGTTTTAGATTCCAGAATGGCAAAGAAGACCAAGAATAAGGAATATCTAGAATACTTGGTCACTTGGCAAGACAAACTTGATTCAGAGGCTGTTTGGATGACTGAAGAACAAATTCACACACATGGTGCAGACCTCCAACATCTCATCTCAAGTGGACTTGAGATTTCTTCTCTCGGGGAGTATGGTGTAGGAGCACCCCTTCAACAGTCATTAGAGGGAGAAGACTAAATATATTTTGTCATTATGCATTCTGTTATTGTTAAATAAGGTCTATTTGACCAAAGCTAGATTGTAATTTGCATACAATTGACTGTGCAAATCCCTAGGATATGGTTGTTAGTTTGTTATGTTAGGTAGTTGGATTTTATCTCCCAGCCGCTGGGAATCCAATCGGGACCACCATTTTGATTAGTTCAAATACCCTAGATTGGGTTCTTTTTGGAAGAGGATCTGAGGTTGAACACTTCTGTATTAGAGAATTAAAGAGTGGAACTATGAATCAAATAGTTGTAATCACTTCCTACAAGCTAAATAAGATACCCTATTTTGTGTTATTTTCTTGTTTTACATTCACTATATAATTGCCTAGGAGACTGAATGGATTTCCAACCATTCCACTGGTAGATTGCTTCGCAATCGGTGGAATGGGTGTAGGTAGTAGATTAGGGTTTTGTTCTATTTGTGTAGTTTGTTGCAGGGTCATATGCAGTTTGCTGGGAAGAACCCTAGCATTTTTTATGTGCTAGGTTGACAGATATCGAATTGATAGAATCTCGCAAAGTTTGTTTGTTCAGGATGAAGATAGTTAGTTTTGATCGATTGGAAGGAGAAACTACGAGTATATTGCATTTAGATGCAAGGGATGTAGGGTAAAATCCTATCGCTAATCAGATCGGGTGCCAAAACCATGTTAAACACTTGTATTTTCAGCTTTTAGGGTTGATATACATTCTCCATGTATATCGCAAGGTACAAGTTCTATGTATACCTCCTTTGTATGTTCTGTGCATATACTGCTATCGGTCGTCAGGTGGTCAACGCCATCGGCGTGATAGAGTATGTCAGAGCAACATAATCCACGAAGGCCAATGGGGTAGGTGTTGCTGATAGGCAACCAAAAGTGATAATAACAATATTGCTGAGAGAAGGCTTTTGGGGAGATATTTTACGTAGAGGCCGATGAGTTAAGTGTTGCCGATAGGCAACTTAACTGTTTAGTAGGTATCGGTAGGAGTCAGGTGATTGGGGGAGAATAAATTCAGTTAGCTAATGGGTGTTCTCTCATCGATGGGCGAACTAACAACATAAATACAAAATTAAATGTATGTGAATGGCTGTTTGACTTATCCCATGCACGTTTCTACCAGCAGCTCTGTATCACTCAGATTTAGATTGATCTGGAAACTCCAGGAACTTAAGAGAATATTATAGATGTTGAGGAACAAGCTCAAGAAATAGACGTTCAAGCAATTCCCAAAACCCCCAGGTATGTAAGGTTGAATCATCCTAAAGATCAGATCATAGGAGATAAGAGTAAAGGTGTTCGAATTAGGAGAAATTTTTTTGAGGATCAAGAGGAAATTTGTTTGATTTCAAAAATTGAACCTAAATCAGTAAGTGAAGCCTGCAATGATCAAAACTGGGTAAAAGCAATGGAAGAAGAATTAATGCAAATTAAAAAGAATCACACTTGGGATATTGTTTGTAGACCTGAGGATAAAAATGTGATTGGAACCAAATGGATTTTCTAAAATAAACTAAATGAAGATGGTGAAGTTGTGAGAAACAAAGCAAGGTTGGTATGCAAATGCTATTCTCAAGTGGAAGGAATTAATTTTGAAGAAACTTTTTCTCCGGTGGCAAGAATAGAAGCAGTCAGATTATTTCTTGCATTTGCTACCTTCAAAGATTTTAAGGTTTATCAAATGGATGTCAAATCAGCATTCCTAAATGGAGAATTGGAGGAAGAAGTTTACATTGAGCAACCAGAAGGATTTCAGATGTCTGATCAGAGAGATATGGTTTGCAGACTAAGAAAAGCATTATATGGACTCCCCAAGAGCCTGGTATGGAAGACTGGATAAGTATTTTCTTAAGCTAGGATTTAGAAAAGGTACCGCTGATAGTAATCTTTACTTTAAGATTAATCATGAGGACATCCTAATTATTGAGGTCTTTGTTGATGATATCATTTTTGGTGGAAATGAATGTATGTACAAAGTATTTGCTGATCAAATTAAAAATGAATTTGAGATGTCAATGTTTGGTGAGATGAATTTCTTCCTAGGTCTGCAAATTGTTTAGTAAGATAAAGGTCTCTTTATATCTCAGTCCAAGTATGTGAAAGAATTGCTGAAGAAGTTTGGAATGGAAGATTGAAAGCTAGTAGGTACACCTATGGTAACCAGATGTAAGTAAAGCAAAGATGATGACTCCCCCAAGGCAAATTAGAAAAGGTATAGATCATTGATTGGAGGATTGTTCTATCTGACTTAGACCAGACCTAACATCATGAATGTCATTGGACTTGTTGCTAGATTTTAAGCTGATCCAAAATAATCCCATGTTGTGGCAGTCAAAAGAATATTCAGATATCTCAAGGGGACAATTAATTATGGATTGTGGTATCCAAAGGATAATGACTTCACTCTTCATACATATGTAGATGCTGATTGGGTAGGAGATGTGGATGATAGGAAAAGTACTAGTGGTGGTGTATTCTTCTTGGGAAGAAGATTGGTCTCTTGGACGAGCAAAAAGCAAGAGGCAATATCTCTGTCTACTATAGAGGTAGAGTATATAGCAGTAGCAAATAATTGTACTCAAGTTTTGTGGATGAAGCAAATGTTGAAGGACATCAAAATTGTGTTTAAGGAGCCAGTCACAATCTTCTGTGATAATTCTAGTGCAATAAGCATCTCAAAGAATCCGGTGTTGCATTCAAAGACAAAACATATATCTATCAAGTTTCATTTCTTGAGAGAGAAGTTAAATGAGAATGAAGTCAAGTTGGAGTTTGTGTCTTCCAAAGATTAGATTGTAGATATATTCACTAAGCCTCTTCCCAAGGATACTTTTAAGTATCTCAGAGAGAAGTTAGGGGTTATTACCCCTTCGGATCAGAACTAAGATGCACTAAGGTGCATTAGTCTAGTGGAATTCACAGTTATATCTTGTGATCTAGATTGATCTTAAGGAGATACTACTCAAGGGGAGTAGTCAATATGCAAATGATGGGATTAGTCTAAAACAAAAAGGGAGAAAAGATTGCAAATATGTGCCCTTTGCCATTGATGTCAGAGGGGGAGAGAAGTTCAAGTGAAAAACTAGTTGCTAATAAAAGGGGAAGAAGTGAAGAAAGTAATTGCAGACGTAAGAAGAGAAAGGGGGAGAAGTTCTTATCTTGATGGTTGAATTTAGGTTTTCACATGATATGTTGCCATCAATGACAAAGGGGGAGATTGTTGCAAATATGTGCCTAAGCGATGTTGTCATTGATGTCAACATATCCTTGTTGCCATTGGTGTCAACTGTATCCTATTTTGTTGCCTATTTAGAAGACTAGATTGTTGAGGATATTAAGAAAATTAATGGAGATAAATATATGCAGACCATATGGAATTGTAGATGTTTGTTTGAAGAAGCTCAAGTTAAGATTTGAGAGGTTTGCATTAAGATTTGAAGAAGTTATAGCCATCTAAGTAAAATCAGTTCTTGTATTATTCAGAAGAGATAGAGTGACAGGAAAGAGGTCCGGATTGCTCTGGTAATGTAAAATGATGATCTACAGATCTAGTTTGGGAAGTCAGTGAGTATCATCCATTCAAGTGGTTTGTGGTTTGGAGGTGCACAAGCAATCTTTTGAATGTCACAATCATGGCAGATAGTGTTCTTGAGGTTCTAGAGGAAGATGCAAGTGATTCGGATGACTTGGAGGAGTACGGATGTTTTTGTTGAATTCAATGTGCTTGTGGAAGTCTCTGGATCATGTGACTACTATGTTGGAGGTCCGCATTGAAGTTTGAACTTGCCAATGAATATTTTCTTCTTGGTGTTGTTGTTCTTCCTAGTCTTGGCCGACCGAATGATTCAAGCATGTCATGGATGATCTAAGAGCAATTCTTTGAAGAGTGGTGTGTTGATCAAGGAAGACTTGAGTCCCAGTTATGTTTGGCGGATAGCTTAGTGATTCACATTAAGTCAGATGTTTGTAGTACCGACCTTGATGTTTATTTCAAGGTTGATGAAGTGTATAAATACTTGTTGATGAGTTGTGGAAAATCATTCTTGAGCAAAATGAATTTAATCCAAATAAAGGATCAGAAGCAGAGCAGAGAAGAAAAGGAGCGAGAGTAGTGTAGAGTGAAAAGTCAGTGAAGAAGAATTTGGGGCAAAGCAGAAGTTTTGTGAGCATTCAATGAAACTGAACTAGGCATGAAGTAAATGTTATTTCTTAGTTAATTCTTTCTATTCTAAATAAATTTTGTAGGTAGTGAGCCTCTCTTTTGAGCAGTGACCTCTGGGTAGTGCACCCAAAGGCACGTGCCTTCTATTTTTCTAAAGTACTTTTAATAGGGTACAAAATCTTTGTGGGTTAACCCCCATCATGGTTTTCCCTTAACCGGGTTTCCATGTAAAAATTCTGGTGTTCTATGTTCATTTGTTTCTGCTCATGTGTTAATAATTCATACTTTAAATGTTTACATCTTTAATCAATTTTGTGCGACAAAGAAATAGTTGCAAGTGTTAAAAATTTGGGACAACTGATTCACCCCCACTCTCAGTTGTCCAGCCTAATTTCAACACTGATATGTTGTAGTTGGATGTCATCAAACAAACCTTTAAAGGTTTGTTGACATAACAACTAAGGGTAAAAGAGTATGCTACAAGGAATCCTATGTAAAAGATAAGCAATGTGTCAGCTTGTCTATTCAATTTCAAGAAAGATATTGCAGAAATGGGAAGGAAAAATGAAGAGGCTAGTACTATACTACAAACATGGATGACAAGGCTAGCAATCACTAGCATTCCTGACACCAAGACAATCATTTCAATTCTAGCCAAGTTCAAAATTCTCCAGACCAAATTGGATGCATCTCAAAGGGCAAGGAGTGAAGCAAAAAAGAAGGCTGCAGATGGACCAAAAAAGTTTGACATGGTGGACGAGGAGGATAATGAAATATCTTCATAACTGTCTTTGATTTTCATACTTTGTTAAACCATCTCTTTATTATTTGTTATTTGAATTTTTTTAATTTATCATGGACTTTATTCTATTATATATTGTTGGTTGCATAAATAGTTAACATGAAAGTTAGTTCTTCTCTTTTACTATATAATGATTGAGTAAAAGAGAAGAAGGCATCTTTTTGGTGAAATTTTCTTTTTAGATCACAAAACATTTTTTTGGGGGGAAGTAAGGGGGATGTTTGATATGGTGTATGTGGTTAATTGATTTCATAAATACCAGAGGAATATTGGTAGTGAGTCTATTGTTCTTTGAGTTTTTATCATTTATTCTTCACATGTTGAATATGTGATATATTGAATTTAGATATCTACATTCTAATGTATGAAGTATTGATAACCTACTTCTTTATAAAATTATTGCCATTGGAGTGTCTTCTCTCTTATGTTAGAATTTGATGCAAAGGTGGTGGTACATTTATTGAAAATTGTTTTTTTTGTTTTCTTTCATTCGTATGTCTAGGGGAAAGTTAAACAAATCATTGTTGCAAATAGAATCCATGCCTTCAATGCAAATGTGTGTTGTGGTTAGTTAAGGTTCATATTTGTATAGTATACCTTTCCCACTTTCAGATTAAAAGTGCATCAGTAAACTTTAAATTCAGTCATACGAAGGGAGTTGTACCTTTTAAAACATTTAGAGGGCAGTTTATAAAATTGTCTAACTATTTGTTGAAGTTTTTTATTGCTAAACTTGGGCAGGTCATTACTAAATGAGCAATAATAAAATCTATTTACCAACACCCCAAAAAATCAACACAAGGTAATTTTTACATGTCCTTGGGGTACATATTTTTGGCAATTCATGCCTTTTGGTTTAAAAAATACCAGAGCTACATACCAACGAGCTATGATCGCAATATTCCATGACCTATTTCACGACATTATGGAGGATTATGTTGATGAATTATTATGAAAATATGTCACTTGAGAAGGTCATTTACAAGTATTAGAACATATATTTGATAGACTAGAAAAGTACCAAGTCAGGCTAAATCCAAAAAAATATGTATTCAACATTACTTTAGGAAAACTATTGGGCTACATAGTTTATTGCAGAGGTATTGAAGTTGATCATGCCAAAGTAAAAGCCATAGTTGAGATGCCTCTACTAGCTAATCTGAAATAGTTAAGAAACCTTCAAGGAAAACTTTAGTCAATCAAGCACTTTATTGCTCAACTTGCCGATACATTTGTCAGCCATTCTTACACTTGCTATGAAACGATGTTTCATTCAAATGGGATAGTAAATGTCAATAGGCCTTTGATTAGTTGAAAGATTATCGGTCTACATCTCTAGTATTGATGCCTCTAGTGGTAGGAAAACCTTTGTTAATGTCTATCTCTACTACTTCATCTACACTAGGAGCCCTACTTGCACAACATGATGATTCAGGGAAAGAGAGGGCGATTTACTACATCATTCATACATTGGTTGGCTATGATCTTAACTATACTCCAATGGAATGTGCGTGTATAGCTATTATGTTTTCCTCTCAAAAGCTATGGCATTACATGGTTAATCAGTGAACTAAGCTCATTTAGATAAAGTTAACCAATTGAAATATCTATTATCTAAGGCCACTCTCATAAGACATCTGGCAAAAAGGGTTATGATCCTTGGTGAATTTGATAGTGAATATGTTGATCAGAAATTCATAAAAGGACAAGTAATAGCAAATGAATTACCAGAAACTCCTATGATAGATATTCATTATATGATCTCAAAATTCTGAGATGAAGAGGTATTCATCGTCAACATAGCTACTATATGGAAACTATACTTTGATTGTTCTTACACTCAACATGGTTTAGGAGCTAGAATCCTTTTTGTCACTTCATAAGGTGATTACATCCCAAAGTCATATCAGCTAGCTTTTCCTTGCACAAACAATATTTTTGAATATGAAGCTCTCATTATAGGACTCTGCATGGTTGTACAATGGAACATTAAGGAATTACATGTCTATGGTGGTTTCCAATTGGTCATTAGACAAGTAACACATGAATATTAGAGAAAGGATGATAAATTTCTCCCATACAAAATTATGGTTGATGATTTCAAATAATATTTCTCTCAGATATCTTTTGAGCAAATTCCCAGGTTGAATAATAAGGTTTTTGATGTAATGGTAACAATTAGATCTCTTCTTGATATGCCTACAAATACACAATGTTGTGAATTCTTAGTTGAACAACTATTGATCCTAGCTTTTGATGTTTCACAAACTGAGTTTATATGTGAAATTATGGGTGCCAATTCCCCTTGGTATCAAGACATATATGATTACCTTGTTGCAAGTATGTGCTAATTGATGTTGTCATTGATGTCAACATGTTTGTGTTGTCATTGGTATCAATTGTGTCTTCTGATGTTGCTATTTTTGTTTGATTAAATTGTTGTGTTAAAGTGATCTAAATACCTTGTAGAGGTGCTAATGATGTTAGTAGATTATTCCTATTGCTGAGTTTGCAAGTCCTTTTGAGAAAATTTGATTAATACTTGAAATAGTGTGTTGTAGAAGTCTTCTAACTTATAGAGTGTTGTTCAAGTTTTTGCTCCATATTTCTTTTGTGTTGGAGATTTGAGTGTGTAGTTTGGATATGTTGTCAAGGAGTGTTTAAAGATGCTAAATATAGAATTTAGTGCTCCAGATTGTTGTGCAGTGAAAGTTATGTTCACCAATTTGAGAATAGTATTTGACAGTGTTTTTGAGTTGCGCAGATGTGTTTGGGAGAAAGTATTTTTCTTTGTATCCCTCCGCAGAAAGGTTTTAGGTGTTGCAATTCTAGATATGTGTTCATAAGGATCCTACCTATCTTCCTTCTAAAAGGTTTGTGATTTGGTTCTTCAGAAAGCAATTTATTGTGTGGCAGAGTTCGACAGTGTTGTTGTGTTCAGGTGAAAGTTGTTGTGGCTGAATTTGTTAGTTTCCAAGTGACTTCAAGATGTTTGTGGATGTTTCTAGATTGTGTTAAAGCCTTGTGTATGGTGTGAAAGTTATGGTTGTGATTTTGGAAGCATGTGATCAAGAATTCCTTATGTTTATAGTGTTTGGCTGATCTTGAATGTTTACGTTGATTGAGGAGTTAATTTGGTGATTGTGTGAGTGTTATGTAGTGTGCCTGGATTGATTTGGGTTTGAGCTAAGGTATAGAGTGGTTTTCCTCCATTCCTTTGTGTCATGGAATGTTTAGGTCCAGACCTAATTCAAATATTGTGTGTTTGTCGACCTTGGAGATTATGTTTCTAGCCTTGAAGATTATCTCAAAGGTAATGATGGTATAAATAAGTGTCAAGGATTTGTGGATGCATGTGTGAAAATGGGGGATATGATGTTGTGATTCCAATTTGATCATGGAAGTAAGGGCTTTCATGTGTTAGTCTACCAGATGCAATTAGCAGAAGGTACCTACAATTTTTGGTGATGCTGTGAAGATGTTGTGTATGTTGTGTATATTGAGCTTCATTGGAATTGAACTCCACACATAGGTTAGATGCAATTATATCAATTCAAAGCATGGAAGTGAGCCATTCTTATCCTCTTTCTTTATTTCTTTCTTAGTGGGCAGTGAATCCACTTGGATAGCGAGTCTCCTACAGTGAGCCTTTTGTAATTCAGTATTGTTATTACATTATATTGTGAGCTAATCCTCACCGTGGTTTTTCTATTTTAGGGTTTTCTACGTAAAAATCTGGTGTTCTCCTATGCATGATGTTGATTTGTTTAAGTTTTTGTTATCTTTTGTTAATGTTTAAACTTCATAATAGATTATGGGTTTAAGTGAATTGATGTGGATGTGATTATGTTTATGAGGGTTTGAAGTTTTTGATACAAATGATTCACCCCCCCTCTTAGTTGTCTTATGCCTTCAACATACCTTCATAGCAATACCCTTCCACCCAACCTAAGCAACACACAAAAAACCTTTATCCACTATTCTTCCAGTTTTACCATTCTCGATCATGACACCTTATATTGAAGGAGTCTTGATGGTATCCTTCTCAGATGTCAGAACTTGGAAGAGGCTAACACTACTTTATGAGAGGTTCATGAAGGTGTCTATGGTGCACATTCTAGCATCCCAAAACTTGCCAAGAAGTTACTGCATACAGGGTATTATTAGCCTACTATGGAACAAGATGCACAACAATTTACTAAGAAATGTCTTCAATGTCAACAACATGGAGATTTGATTCATGTACCAACACAAGCATTATAGCCTATTATTACTCCTTGGTCATTCTCACTGTGGGGGATCGACCTCGTAGGAAAAATCCATCCAACCTCATCCAATGGCCATAAGTTCATTATCATTGCCACTGAGTATTTCACAAAGTGGCTAGAAGCCATTCCAATGACCTACATAACTGACAAACATATTTCTAAGTTCATCCTACATTATATTATCTATTGGTATGGTATTCCCCTTTCCATTGTCATTGATAATGGTAGACCATTCAAAAACCAAGAAGTCTACACCCTGTGCACCCAATTCCATATCTGCAAAGTAACAACCAAGCCAAGGCTTCCAACAAGACTATATTGAAAATCCTCAAGAAGATAGTCAAGGAAGCTAGTTGTGATTGGCACCTACACCTCAATCCTATCTTATGGGCCTATAGCACAAGTATCTATACACCTACCAGTGCTACTCCATGTTCACTAGTATATGGAACCAAAGCTATTTTCCTATCAAGGTCAAGTTTCCTTCTCTTAGGGTCTCTTTACAGCATCTTATTGATGGAGAAGAATACTGAGTTGCCATATCACATGAGCTAGAGTTACTCAACAAGAGGCATCTCACTTCATTAAATCATCTATAGGTTTACGAAAACCACCTATGTCACATTTATAACAAGAAGATCAAGGCTTGATAATTTGAGATTGCTGATCTAGGCCTAAAAGAGAATTAGAAGAATTAGCAAGACTAGGACAAGAAAGGAAAGTTTGAGCCTAACTGGTTAGGGCCTTTTGTTTTTACAGTAGTCTATGGATTAGGAGCTTATCAACTTGCTACACTTTAAGGAGTATCTCTAGATGAACCCATCAATAATGTTCATCTTAATAATTTATATGCCTAATCCTCTGAGTATCCCAATCACAAAAATAGAAAAATACAAAAAATAAGAAAAAAAAGAAAAATCAAAAAAATCAAAAAAATCAAAAAATACAAAAAAAAAAGTAAAATAATCTGTCCAATGGTGAAAACTTGGCAAATAGGTGCCTTGGGCAATGTTGGTAAGAAATGGGTACGGATACTAGTCTGAAGATCTAGTCCTTAGCCAAGTGTCATGCCCCAAGCTATTATTCTTGAACAATGAACACAAACACATCCAATTATCTATAACTAATTAACTAACTCACCACTAGTAGAGAAACAACAATATGTGACTAAAAAACTACTAAAAACTGCTTATAAATGACCAAACATGGTCACATGACCATTAGTAGTTTATTGCCAATCATTTATAACATGACCAGATTGATGACTAAACCAGTTTTAGTCATTTATTGGTTGTTTTGATTGATCAATTTGGTAATATATTTAGTTATTGATTTAGTCATTGATTGTTGTAATCTAGTCACTTATTTAGTCATTTTTTCTCACTGATATATTTGGTTACATATTTAGTCATTTTTATTCACTAATTTCTATCCATTGGTACTGTATTTAGTTATTAATTTTAATCATCATTTTGATCAATTTAGTAGTATATTTAGTCATTTTTAATCACTGATTTAACACTGGTCATGTATTTAGTCATATTTATTCATTGTTCACTGATTTCTATCAATTGCTAGTATATTTAGTCAATTTAATTAATAATTTATATCAATTAGTAGTATATTTAGTCATTTTGAAGCTTGCATTTAGTCATTAGTATATTTAATAGTATATTTTGAAGCTTGCATAATGAAACAACTTGAAGAAGGTAAAAACAACTTGTTTTATTGATAAAAAATGCTTACAAACAACATATAGATTTGAAAATAAACTACAATGCTTTCTCTTTGCTAAAAAAACCTTCATGGTTACAATACATAGCTCAAAGAATGAGCAAGAAACTAATTTTCTGAGTATCACTGAGCATAAAAGCACAAAGACATTCATAGATGTTTTCTTCACAAATCCATGACTATCCTATGAAGCTCACTGTCCTAGTTCAAGATCACACTGTCATCTCTGTAGAGATCTTGTCTCATGCACCTAACGTGCACTAGTTCATAAGTTGCCACTGTGAATTGTTACCTGTAGAAATAAACTGTCCTTATCTCTAATATAGAAATCAATATCCCATTATGATATTGATGTTACAAAATATATGTGTCTTGGTAGATAGCTCATGATAACCATCAACCTTGTTGCTGCTCACTTGTACCAACTCTATGGTACTGTCTTAGGTGTTCATGCATCTAACATGAAGACTCTTGACTATCTTTAAGTGTTGCTTAGCCTCAAATGACTATCACTGCCTTTTGAGAATGTCCTCTTATTCTTTTATAGTCATATCACTGTCATAATCATTCCTTGTGGGTGAAACCATGATACGAAGGATTATTGCAAACAACAAAGAGAGGACCTACAAAGCAAAAATACAATTTTTAGTACTCGATCAATGATTTTTTTAAAGTTTTCCTAGTTAGACCATAATGAAAAATCTATAGAACATTATGAATAAAAAACTAACAATTGCTGGACTTGATAGACAAGATCATAAAAAAGATAAGCTAAACTAATGCTAGACCAAAAACTATAGACAAGTTATACAATATGCACACTATATAAGATTCACTAAGGGGGGTTTTGCATAAATGAAAATGATTATGTGCCTATGTTTTTTTACACAAATACATACACCAAACTATTAACAACCCTGCCTTACAAATGAGATTTTTAGACATTGAAGGAAAGAAACACACAAATGACACTTTCTAGTTTGCTAAAATAGAGACTAGCTATTCAATGCAAACAAAGATTGAAGGAATACAACACACAATTTCAAGAAATAAAATAATAATTGGAAGTCCATGCAACATACCTCTAGCCATGATAGGTGAATTATTTAGTTGGGCTTGTTTGTTATCTGAGGATTTATCTGAATCTGATGTTGCATTTAGTTGTGGAGGATGTTCTATGGTAGACATGTATGCAAAATGTAGAAACATAGAAAAAAATCGTGAACTATTTGATAGAATGCCTCAAAGAGATGTAATCTCATGGAATGCAATAATTGTAGGATATTCATAAAATGGATTTGTTGAAAGGGATTTCAAAACTTTCAAGCAAATGTAATTGGCAGTTCTAAAGACAAATTCTACAACCTTTGCTAGCATCCTCCCATACTGTGACAAAATGGGAGCTTTGCAACAGGGTATAGAAATCCATTAGAGCATAAAGGATAGAGAAATTTTGTTAGATGTTGTAGTGGCAACTACCCTGGTATACAAGTATGCAAAATGTGGAAACATAGATAAAGCACGTGAACACATAGACAAAGAAATGTGGTCTCATGGACTGCAATGATTGCAGGATATGTACAAATTGAACTTTTTGAGAAGACTTTAGAAACTTTCAAGTGAATGCAATTGGTAGGTGTAAATCTAGACTCCACAACCTTTACCAGCATCCTCCATGCCTATGCCAAAATGGGAGCTTTAGAATAGGGTATGGACATCCATCAAAGCATGAAGGATAGAGGAAATTTGTCAGATGTTGTAGTTGTAATTGCCCTGGTAGATATGTTTGCAAAATGTGGAACCATGGACAAGGTACATGAACTATTTAATAGAATGCCTAAACAAAATGTGGTCTCATGGACTGCAATGATTGTAGGATACACATGGATAGGCTCTTCGCGTATCAACACAGGAGCTATCAAGAGTTAGTGTGGGAGTGTGAGAAGCTTCCTGCACTCCCGTACTGACGGTTGATAGCTCCTGCGATGATGTGGGAAGAGCCTGGATTGCATCTCTAGGAATGATAGAGGAATTTTGTCATTTGTTGTAGTGGCAACTACCCTAGTAGAAATGTATGCAAAATGTGGAACCATGGACAAGTGATGCAGGAGCATCCCTAGTTGAAGAGCAATATTGCATCAACCAAAAAAAAACATTTGCATTTCAATTTGTTTGCAATTCAGTTTGTTTCTTTTCTAGTTCAGTGTAGGTAGTGCAGTCAGAAGTAGTTCCTATATTTTTGGTCCAGTTGCATTTTAGACCTTGTGGAGTTGGACTTAACATCTACATTCATTCATCTACATCATATCCAAAATTCAAAGATCTACACTTCAATACTGGAAAGATATCACTATCAGAAGATTGATTGTTTCTCAAAACAAAGCATCCAGATAATCACAGACAACCAGCTAAAGGAGAAACTTGTAGAAGCATTTCCTGATCTGTGGAACCTAATGTCACATCATTTAATGATCTTTGGTTCATGGCCGACCTTCCAGGTGAAGATCTGCACATCATTCCATTCATTTTCTGGAAGTGTTCTATGTATTTAGGTCTGACCTATCTGTGTACCGACGTTACATCTCTTCTTTGGAATTTGTTATCTTCCTTGGCTGACCGGAGGAATCTATTGATCTATACTTGATATATATTGATGTAATAGATCCTTAGGAAAGTAGTTCATAAGTTACTAAGTTCTAGATAGATAGATTATTCATTTTCTGGCAAAGGAACTTCAAAGATTTATCTTGTGCATGTTTGTAATCAGGCATGTGATCCCTAATTGTGAGCCCGCATGTTGCCAACTGATCTCTATTTGAATTCAATGATATATTGAATGACTGAACCTACATTTATTCTATTTCTTTGAGTTGTTTCTATTGTGTTTACTCTTGTTGCACAGTCCAGATAGTTCATTTTGTGAACCCTCCTACCATGACTGCACCAAGTGCTATCAGAGTGAAAGTTTGAATCTTTGGGAGTGAATTGAGTGAAGTTGGTGAGGGAATTCTCTAAGATCTTTCTATGGACAGATCACCAAATTGAGGCAGGTTACTTGTGTTGCAACTGATCACCGATTGAGAGGTAGTTGTCACCTTGTAGCCTGATCGTTGAACCTGAGGTAGTTTACACTTGATCCTAGGAAGAATCCTACCATAGAGAGTTGCTACTATTGGAATAATGGCTGGAAGAATGGATGAAATGATGGAGATGATGAGAACAATACAAATTCATTTGGATGCTGTTGAAGAAGATAGGCGAAGAGGATTGACACTGAGACCTAATGTTGAAAGCGATGAGGAAGAAGAATTTCAATCTATTGAACAAACTAGAGAAACCCTAGGAGGTGATGAAGAAGAAGAATTAGATCAAGTAAAGATGATGTGAGCTATTTCAAAGATTGGAAAGAGACCTAGAGTTGATGTGCCAAACTATACTGGTAATTTGAACCATAAAGAATTGATTGACTGGATAAATTATATGGAAGAATACTTTCAATATGAGGAAGTTAAAGATCCGGAGAAGGTGAAATTTGCAAAGACAAAGTTGAAAGGACATGCTGATATATGGTGGAAAGAAGTTTAGTTGGAAAGAAATAGAAGAGGAAAAGAAAATATTACAAAATGGGATAGGATGGTGACAAAATTGAAGAATCAATTTATGTCTGCTGACTATGAGTTGGAGCTGTTGAAAAGATTGCAAAACCTAAGACAAAAGGAGAAATCTGTGGAGTATACTGAAGAATTTCACAAGATGATCATAAGGACATGACATAGTGAAGCAAACATGGAGAAAATGGCTAGATACATCAATGGATTGAGATTGAACATTCAAGAGGAACTAAGCTTGGTAATGATGACATCTTTGGAAGAAGCTTATCAGTTTCCCCTAAAATTTAAAGAGAAGTTGAATAAGAGGCTTGATTAGAGATAGAGAGGAAGAGGATGTAAATTTTAGAGAGGTAGGACTTATTCTGGAGGAGACAGATCATATCTAGAGCATAACAAGTTTGACAACCCATTTGAGAAGGACGACAAAGATACTATTGCATATCGGAGAAATGATAGAAATTTTCATCCTAGAGGCAACTATAATTCATACCAGAATGAAGAGTACAAAAGAGAAGGAAGAGGATTGGATAAGAGAACATTCAGAGGTACTTGTTTCAACTGTGGAGGTGAAGGACATCAAGCATTTGAGTGTAATCAGGGTAGTACAAGTAAGATGACAAAAAATAGTGGAAGAGCAGCCTATGTTGAAGAAGAACTTGTTGAATTAGATGACCCCTATTTAGTTGTCAAACCTAAGAAATGAGAATCACTTGTGATGAGGAGAGCACTATTTCAAATAGAGACAAATGAGGAACCACCATAGAGGAAAAGTTTGTTCAGGACAAGATGCAAATTAGGAGGTAAGTGTTGTAAAGTTGTAATTGATAGTGGTAGTTCTGATAACCTAGTTTTAGAAGAGATGGTGACTAAGTTGAAGTTGGAAATATTGAAACACCCTAAGCTATATCAGATAGCATAGAATCAGGATGATCATAAGGTACTGGTGAGTGAACAATGTTTGGTGAAATTTCATCTTGGATCTTCTCATGATGAAGTCTTGTGTGATATTATGCCCATGGATGTATGTTGTATCTTGTTGGGTAGACCTTGGAAATATGATAGAAAAGCTATACAGTATGGGAGAAAGAATACATATACTATAACAGCAAATGGGAAAAGAATTACTTTGATTCCTTTGGAAGATGATCTTAAGAATGAAGTATGTGGAACTGTTGGAATCCGTTTGGTAGATGGAAGAAAATTTTTGGATGGTTTGAGACATGAGAACATCTGTTATGCCTTGATTCCTTAGAAACCTAGAGCATTGAAGAAAGAGACTGAAGAGACACAATCAAAGGAGATAAGAGAGTTGTTGATAGAATATGAAGACATCATATCAGATAATGTACCTAAAGGATTTCCACCTATAAGAAGTATCATTCATCACATGGATCAATCTATTTTGGCATTACCAAATTTCAATAAGGTATTTCAAGTTAACTGTGATGCAAGTGGAAATGCAATTGGAACATTATTAAGTCAAGAAGGTAGACCAGTAGCATATTTCAGTGAGAAGTTGAATGATGCAAGGAGGAGATATTCAGTTTATGATCAAGAGTTCTATGCCATAATTCAAGCCTTGAAGAAGTGGAGACATTATTTGTTGCCTAAGGAGTCTATGTTGTATATAGATTATCAAGATTTACAATATTTGAATACTCAAGGCAAGTTGAATCGGAGATATATGAGATGGGTAGAGTTCATATAGAGTTATACATTTTTACTGAAGAATAGGAGTGGAAAATCAAACAAAGTTGTTGATGCATTGAGTAGAAGAAGAAACTTGTTGACAGAGATGAGAGTTGAAGTGTTGAGTTTTGATGAATTGAAGAGCATGTATGAGGGAGACACTGATTTTGTAGAACCTTGGAAAGCATGTAAGGAACTTGTTGTGACAAACAGGAGTAAGTGGTTGGACTATTTCATTCAAGAAGATATGTTGTTCAGAAGAAATTAGTTGTGCATACCTAGAAGTTCAATGAGAGATAATTTGATCAAGGAGAAGCATAGTGGCAGATTGGAAGGACATTTTGGCATTGATAAGACATTGGATTTGGTAAGAGAAAACTACTTTTAGCCTCAGATATATAAGGATGTTCATAAATTTGTGTAGAGTTATAGAGTTTGTCAAGTTACACAAGGGAGTAGTCAGAATACTAGATTGTATAAACCTTTGACAGTACCGGAGAGACCTTGGGAAGACATAAGCATGGATTTTGTAATGGGATTGCCCAAGACACAGAGAGGAAATGATTCGATATTTGTAGTGGTTGATAGATTTTCAAAGATGGCTCATTTCATACCTTGCAAGAAGACAACTGATGTAGTTCATGTAGCAGACCTATTTTTCAAGGAGATTGCATGGATTACCTAAGAGTATAGTTTTAGACAGAGACACAAAGTTTGTTGGACACTTTTGGAGGACACTTTGGAAGAAGATGAAGACATACTTGAAGTTTAGTTCAACTTTTCATCCACAGACTGATGGACAGACAAAGGTAGTGAATAGGATTTTGGGAAACTTGTTGAGATGTTTGGTTGGAGAGAAGACAGGAAGTTGGGATTTGATTCTTTCACAAGAGAAGTTTGCATATAATAATTTAGTGAATAGGAGTACTGAAAGAACACCTTTTGAGATTGTGACCAAAGTAAACCCTAGAGGAGTAGCAGAGTTAAGAGATATCAGCATGGAAGAAAAGAGAAGTATAGAAGCAGAAGAATTTGTAGATCACATGAAGACAGTGTATAATAAGGTGAAGAAGCATTTGGAGGATATGAACAGTAAATATAATAAATAGGCTGATGAGAAGAGAAGACATAATGAATTTGAAGTTGGAGAGGAAGTGATGGTGTACTTGAGAAAAGAAATATTTTGAGTTGGAGCATATAACAAGTTGAAGATGAAGAAGTTTGGACCTTGTAAGATACTCAAGAAATTTGATTTAGGGAATGCACGTGAAGTAGAATTACCATAGACCTTGGGGATTTCACCTATTTTTAACATTATAGATTTATATCAATATCATGAAGCAAAGTTTAGTAACAACATGGAAGAAGACTTGAAGAAGCAGTTACCACAACAAGCACCAGAGCAGATTGAAGACATTTTGGATAGCAGAGTTGGACGCAGTACTAGAGGAAGACAATACAAAGTGTATATGCCTAAAAATGACACGATTCAGTCTAAATAAATATTCTTAATATTTATTTCATTCTAATTCTTGTATCAATAAATAAATAAACAAATTTATTTATTCGATTCACATTCCTCTAAATTAATTAAATATCAAAATATTTAATTATCTCTTCTAAAGTCAAAATTAAATAAAATCCTTTATTTAATTAAATTCTTCCAAACAATTAAATAATTCATAATTATTTAATTAAGTCAATTCTTCTTCCAAATTTGAATATATCAAATCAAATTTATTTAAATCCTCTCAATCTCCAAAAATAAAGTACAATCAAATATTTTATTTATTCTTCCAAATCATGCACAACAATTAAATAAATTTATTTATTTAATTTGTATTCTTAACTTCTAATTCTTCAAATATCTTCCAAATCTTCTAAAAATAAGTCTTCTTTTTCATGCATACAAAATTAAATAATTTATTATTTAATTTCTCTCAAAATCATGCAAAAGCAAATCTCAAGTTGAGTTAACTGACTCAATCAACCTTGTTTTTATCAATATCTCTTAAATTAGAAAAAGGCTTCCTAATTTATGAAAAGCATATCTTATCTTTAGAAAAGAAAGTAGTTAACTCAAATAAAATAGATTTTGTTCTTCTTATTTGTGCATGTTCCTCAATTGTTCTCAACCATTGATCTTCTCTTTCACAAGTCTATAAATTGAACCCAATTCTTCCATTTCATCCATCCAAGATTTAAGTAAATTTACTCTGCAAGAATTACAGTGCACCTTTGGCACCAATTCTTTCAATGATTGTGATCAAACTTGTTACTACACACTACTATCATTGTTATGAAGCTCATCTTCATGGTGAAACTATCATAGCCATTCCCAATTGCCATCTTGGAATCATAGCAAGGAAGTGCACCTTCTGAGGACCATATTCATAGACAAGATCATTTGTGATAGGCTATCAATGAAAGCTGAGAATTAAAGGAGGTTTACTTTGTATTGTTCATTGTTTGATTGAATATCTTTTGTTCATTATTTCATTGAGTTTTAGGTATTATTAATATTGATATATTGATTATTCATGTTTACTCCAATTTTCCCTTAACATTTTTAGCACCCACCGTGGGGCCTAGCCCTGATTTTTAACCCAAAAATTGAGTTTTTGTGTTTTAGAAAGCCGTACATAGGAGGAAACCATGCATCTAACACATCCTAACATGCATCTGCTATTTGTTATAGTGCATAAATTCTTTTAGCGAATACAAACTTTGTTCCGGCGCATATACCCTCTTATACGACGCATATGTCAATTAGGTGTATATATATTATTTTCCTACGCTTTTGACATCTGTCTTAGCACATATGTACGGTGGTGCTTCTGAGCTCTATTTCTGTGCATTCAAGCTTTGAAGTTGTGCATCTGATCTAGGTAGTGATTTTTAAGGTTTCCTTGAAGTTTTGCTAACGCTAACATCTTTTTGCAGGAACACTCTTGATCTGTTTTCAGGCTAGGTACTGGTTTAGAATCATATAGTTGCACTTGTTAACTCACACTTTGATTTCTAATGGGAAAGTAAAATGGATGCTCATACAAATCTCACATAGTCTTAACTAGGAAGGCGGTAATTGAATCATTGCTATCTTGCATATCATTGAATCATTGCTATATTGCTATCCTTCAAAGTTAACAACTCATTGCCATCTTGGTAAAACTAAACCATTGCTATCTTGTTGTCACTTCAAAGTTAACAACTTATTGCTATCTGAGTAAAATTGAACACATCATTGCTATCTAGGTAAAACTGAGCCATTTCTATCTTGTTATCACTTCAAAGTTAACAAATTTCTGTGCTTGCCCAAGTAGATAGCTCATCTAGTTTTTCTCATTCTAACTAGGGGAAAAGAGCCACTAGCTTCTATGTTTTGGGAATGATACCAAGCCTATGCTCTCCCTTATCTTGTGTGACCAAAATGCCAAACATATCATTTTTGCATGTGTTTTACCTTTAGAAGGGCCTGCTCTTGGATATCGTTCATCCAAGTAGGAACGATCCTAAGTGGTAACAAGCTAGATGCCAAGCCCTACCAATCCACTATAAATAAATTGTGTTTGGAGAAAAAGCTTCAAACAACGAGTGAAGTTGTGTTATACCGACAACCAACCTCCACCAAAACCCTCCAAGGTGCAACCCTTGCAGGCTAGGAGACTCTGTAACGGAGAGTAGTGTTTCCACATGTATAACCACTTGAACAGTTGCCTTTATTAAACATCTTTGTCGTATTGGCCAAAAACCCCTATAAGCTGGTGTAGGGAAGGGTGATTATCACCTCTTGAAGATGCCTCACCTAGAGATAGGGAGAATTCAGTTTTCAACTATCCTTTGAAACCTAGGATTGTACTTGCTTTCTTTTAGTCCAAAAAGAGTCAAAAAATCACAAAAAAAAGTAGTAAAAACCATGAAAACATTCTTTGTGTTTGTTGTCTCTTCTTGCCATAACTAAAAGAAATCATATCAAAAAGACCTTCTTGCAGCCAAAGGTACCAAAAACTTTAGAAAAATTGCCAAAAAATTGTAAAAACACTAAAAAACCAGAGTAGCGCATTCATCCTTTTTTGCTGTGCATTTTTACCAACTTGCTACACATCTATACTGACCTACTATGCTTTTACCACCTGTTACTATGCATTTGAAATTTACCAGTATTGCGCATCTATACCGACTTTTTATGCATTTACCAATTTATGTTGCACATCTGTTCCGATGCATGCACAATAGTGAGTATTTCCACATCTTTTCAGAGAAAAATTTTAGGTTTTATAGGTACCCATTCTAGTCTTGTATCAGTTTCTGTGGAGATGACAACCAAATTAGAAGAACTTACTCAAGAACTCCAATACCTAAAATTGTAGTTAAGCGTAGACACCTCCCCCAAGGTCGTGTAGCAATTGCTCAAGAACTCCAAGCCATACAATAGCAATTTGCAATCTTACAAGCTAAATAGGCCAGTGCTAGTTACACCATGCCCCAGAGCCATACATTCTTGTCTTGTATTAATGATATTCTTGACATGGCAAGCACTACTCCTAGAAACCCTAGCCCAAAGCATACCAATCTTAGACCAACACAGACATCAAGTTCCCCAAGCTCTAATCTGACAAACGAAAAATCCTCAGATGATTTTTGGGAAAGATATGCAGCACAAGAAAAGCTATGGAGAATTCCAAAATCCACTCATCCATTACCTCATTCATTTACCCATACACCTACAAAGGATGTGACCCAAGGACTACTAGTAGAGAGTCAACCATGTCCCCAAATTCTGGTCCTTGACCTTATCAAAGAGTCTTCAAACATGTCAAATCCTACAACCCCTTCATGTAATCCACAACCCCCTGAGCTTATTGAAGAACCTCCTACCATGAACCAAAGTCAAGGTTTGTCGTACGTTCATGCTGTTGACCAAGAGCCTATCCTAGAGTCTTCTACCTCCACTTCAATTCAAGCACACCAAGAGTTATGTCAAGAGCACACTTTAGAACATATGGAAACATTCAACCTTTGTCTAAATCAAGATCAAAGCACCCCCATCCGACCCATGCATAACCTTTATCTTTTCGATGATCCTATACCTATACCTGAGAAAGAAATCCAATTTTAGACCATGTATAACATTTATCTTTTCCATGATCAAAATACTACCTTTGATGAAGACACTATCCATGAGCAACTTGATCCTATACATGAGTATGAGAGCCAATTTCAACCTCTCCATAACTCCTCTCCTTTCTATGATCAAGACATTATCATTGATGAAGAACTTATACAAAAGCACATTAATCCCTTCATGATAAAACCTATCTATGATCAAGATCCCATCTACGATCAAGAGTCTATCTATGATCAAGTAGACCATGATGATCCTCTTAGCCTGCTTTATGCATTCCATGGTTCAGAGCTAATAACCCCATCTAATCCTATCTATGATCCAACAACTTCCAATTCCCTTGATGAGACACTTGCCTCCCAAGCAAACGTAGAAGATCAAACCAGTATTAATCCTCTGCCATCCATTATCGACCATGCTGCAAATCCCCTACCATATATCCTTGGTCTTACCACTTTCATTCATGAGTGTTCCTCCTTAGAACACCAGCAACCATTATCCTCTAGCTCGCCTTCTCCACCAATAAAGAACTCATGTCTAGTGTTCCACCTATACACAATCTCGTTGTCCACCGCATACTCCAACATATGAACTATCAAGATAAGGGCTTAGGCCTTCACGAACAAGGTATTTTGGAGCATGTCCATGTCAATGTTCCTCCTCCTTCATATGGCCTTGGATACACACCCCAAGGTGAACAATCTCAAGATGTTGGTACTTCCTCCATGCATTCTAAATCCCCTACTTTCCATCGTACATCTTATCATATTCCCAAAACATATGTCGCCATTCCACTTCCATCATCCTACAATTGTCAAAAGCATGTGACCATACACCTTCCACCATCCAATCTACCTCTACTACTTCCAACTCCTAACATCCCTCCATCTATGAATATTCTAACAAACCCAATTAGGGCCAACAAATGCACATGTTGTCTAAAAAAAGAACATCCTCCAATTCCACTTCCACCATCTCAAGAGAATTCAACAATAAAAATTTGGATGCCTCTACCTATGAAGTCAAAAATCCTAAGAGTCCTCATGACCTAGGATACAAAATCTAAGAATCAAAGAAATATCTTTCTCAAGAGCAGCATACACCCACACACCTATATGCCAAACTAAAAAAGGTGTAGGTCCACATCCAACACATAATTACCTCCGAAGCTGCACAAAAGTTGCATACACCCAAGCCCATACCTTCACAGGTACTATCTAAAAGCAAAATGGCTTTGGTACCTAAGCAAAAAGACCTCAAGTTACATGAGGCATCCACCTCTCAAGAATCTCAACCATCCACTTTCTCCCATTTCATCCAAAAGTCTCAAATTCCTCCATCCCAAATGACAAGCAAAGCTTAGAAAAATACTCAGTCTATGTGGATCCCTACATGCCTAAGTCATTCATCCACAAGAAAAAGTCTTCATTGCTTCCTACACTACTTTCCCATCACCAGCTTCCATGTTTATCATGGAATGTGTAACTGTTGGTCATGATTCCCTTCCATTCCGTAACATTTTCATATACCTCCATCTCCCCTTCCTTCCACTATTATCATACATATCTTCCTCATCCTATTCATATGGTCCATGCTTTTGCATATGCCTTCCCCCTATATTCTACATCATCATCTGCTATCGCACCCTCCATAATCCAATATCTACCCTTCTCCATCTTACTTTCATGCAATTCCCTACCAACATCTATGGGAACACTTAACATTGTCCATGCGACAACATCCATCTAGTAGGATTGTCACCTTTCACAGAACTAGATCCTTGAGTCTCTCCCTTCCATATCCACGCTCTCCTATCCAAATGTTTAAAAAAAAAAATCCCTTTGTCCAATGGTGAAAATCTAGCAAACAGGTGCCTTGGATAAGTACCATGATGAAAACTTGGCAAACAGGCGTCATGTGTAAGTCAATCTTCTACATCACCGACATTTGGGGGCACCTTGTCTCATCAGCATATCACTCTTATCCTATCAGTTTCCTTCCATACCATTTCCTATCCTATCCTTCTATCCATTACCTACCTATATTGTCCAGTCTATCCATCCTAAATCTTCCTTTCCTCTATTCTTTGGTCTTGATAAAGATTGGGGGCCCAATGTTGACAAATGTTTTAGATGTCTCTTGACATACCTTATCCCTCCAAACCATGCCAATCCTTCATTATCCTATCATCCTCCTATTGTCATAAGCATTGTCATGAAAAATCCTAAGTATTCTACCTACAATGGGGAACATTATTCTTATGCGACATAGTCCTTGGAGATCACATCCTTATTTCCTTCTACCTAACCATCTATATCTACTATCACCCATCTGTCTACCTATTCGTGGTGTTTCCTTGTCATCAATATCATCTGATCCATATTTGTTCCATAACGTGTCTTATCTGATCCGTATCTATTCCATATCGTGTCTTATATGTTCCATATCTAATCCATATTTGTTCCATATCATGTCTCATCTGATCCATATCACCCTGAACTATGTTGCCTCTGTGTCGTCATGTAGGCAACGCCATTGTCAATGCACCCCTAAGGCTCTGCTATTCATCTGTTCCATATCTTGTCATATGTCCTATCTATCTGCGTCTGCACCCTTTCACCAGGCAAGCAAGTGCAAGCAAAGCCCACTTCCAAGTAGAAATTTTGACGCAAGGCATCAACCTATCCAAAGCAAAGCATGCAAGTACCTATAACACTTTTAATGATTTTACCTGAATTATGGCAAGAAACATACACACCTAAATGCAAAAGTGTTTTGTGGTTGTGATCAAGTTAGGTTACGGTGTCTTGATTTTTGTTTTCATGTCTTTCTATGCTAATCGAGGATGCCAAATGCCTTTTCTAAAGACATGATTGGCAAAAGATCATTGACGACATCAAAGGTCTAACATAAATGGGGGCAATCCTTGTCTATTGATACGTAAGAAATACTCAGGTCTTCTTGGTTCAATTATACCTAGATGCTTGTATTAACTTGCTAAATCAAAATCCATGTAAGCGATACTCAAATCATCTCAGTTTAATTATACCTAGATGCTTGTATTTTCTTACAACATTTGGAAAAAGTACCAAAAAAACAAAAAATCCCAATGATGAAATAAGCACTTCAAAATACTTGCACTATCAAGATGTCAAAAAACCATTCACATCCATGAAGCATCCATACCATTCACATCCGCAAAAGCAGCCATACCATATCCCATGCAAATAAAAGATCCAAACTGTAGAGTAACAAATAAAAGCTTGTGATTCCTTCTATCGAGTCATTCTTCTGTCAAATCAACTTTCCATCTATCATTGTATCTCTCGTCAACAATTCTAGTTGTCAATTTGAGCAATGATCTAAATATAGCTCCCTCCTTAGTCCATACCAATCAAGTTAATCAATCTTGTCAAATGATCCAATCACAATCAGTGGTCTTGATCCTTGTCTAGTTGTAAACCAACTCAGTCAATTATAATCAATCAATTGTCTTATACAAGATGTTACATTGTTGAAATCAGACCAACACACTCGTCTTACATGACATGTTTCATTTCTTGAAACCAGACACTATCCTATCAGGTTGCTCTAGGGACCTATCATTCCCCGCCATGACAACACTATCATATATCATTATTGATTAATCATTGGTTTACAGCCGGATAGGGGCAATACCTTGTTTGTTCTTGTATCATTTGTGCATATTTGCTTGCTTACTTGTGTGTTATCATTTTATCTCGCATAAGCGTATCATTCGGACCTTTTCCTCCCAATTTCTTCAATCCTAACCTAGTTTTCCCTTCTTCGTGAGATTGTCCATCTCACACCTTCTACCTTCTTCCCATCCAATCTCCTGAGGGGACATCCTATCATTGTTAAACCTATACCAGGGGCAAACTGGGGCATGTATCATTATCACAAAAAAATATTCTTTGAAACAATGTGATAAAACACATTGCATCAAAGAGGGGCAAAATGTATATGCCTAAAAATGACACGATTCAATCTAAATAAATATTCTTAATATTTATTTCATTCTAATTCTTCTATCAATAAATAAATAAACAAAATTTATTTATTTGATTCACATTCCTCTAAATTAATTAAATATCAAAATATTTAATTATCTCTTCTAAAGTCAAAATTAAATAAAATCCTTTATTTAATTAAATTCTTCCAAACAATTAAATAATTTTTAATTATTTAACGAAGTCAATTCTTCTTCCAAATTTGAATAAATCAAATGAAATTTATTTAAATCCTCTCAATCTCCAAAAATAAAATACAATCAAATATTTTATTTATTCTTCCAAATCATGCACAACAATTAAATAAATTTATTTATTTAATTTGTTTTCTTATCTTCTAATTCTTCAAATATCTTCCAAATCTTCTAAAAATAAGTCTTCTTCTTCATGAACACAAAATTAAATAGTTTATTATTTAATTTCTCTCAAAATCATGCAAAAGAAAATCTCAAGTTGAGTTAATTGACTCAATCAACCTTGTTTTTATCAATATCTCTTAAATTAGAAAAAAGCTTTCTAATTTATGAAAAGCATATCTTATCTTTAGAAAAGAAAGTAGTTAACTCAAATAAAACAACTGTTGAGTGACACTTGTCTTCTTCTTATTCATGCACATTCCTCAACCGTTCTCAACCATTGATCTCTCTGTTCTTTCTATACTGTTGATCTTCTCTTTCACAACTCTATAAATTGAACCCACTTCTTCCATTTCATC
This sequence comes from Cunninghamia lanceolata, assembly GCA_027924645.1. NCBI lineage: Eukaryota > Viridiplantae > Streptophyta > Pinopsida > Cupressales > Cupressaceae > Cunninghamia > Cunninghamia lanceolata. The sequence continues at coordinate 7,767,761 of BSBN01000739.1, forward strand.
CATCCAAGATTTAAGTAAACTTACTCTGTAGGAATTACAGTGTGCCGTTGGCACCAATTCCTTCATTGCTTGCGATCAAACTTGTTACTACACACTACTATCATTGTTATGAAGCTCATCTTCATGGTGAAACTATCATAGCCATTCCCAATTGACATCTTGGAATCATAGCAAGGAAGTGCACCTTCTGAGGAAAGCTAAGAATTAAAGGAGGTTTGCTTTGTATTGTTCATTGTTTGATTGAATCTCTTTTGTTCATTATTTCATTGAGTTTTTGGTATTATTGATATTGATATATTGATTATTCATGTTTACTCCAATTTTCCCTTAACACAAAGAATACCTCGTGAAGTGGAAAGGCAGGCCGGAAGAAGATTCATCATAGATTTCTTAGGCTGAGGTGGACCGTCTTGGTTCTCCCCTAGCCCCAGCAAAGTGACGGACTCAATTTTTCAATAACCATGGATGTCTGATGTAGGAGCATCCCTAGTTCAAGAGAAATCTTGCATCAACCAAAAAAAAACATTTGCATTTTAGTTTGTTTGCAGTTCAATTTGTTTCTTTTCTAGTTTAGTGTAAACAATTCAATCAGAAGTAGTTCCTGTATTTCTGGTCCAGTTGCATTTCAGACCTTGTGGAGCTGGACTTAGTATCTACATTCATTCATCTGCATCATATATAGAATTCATAGATCCACACTTCAATACTGGAAAGATATTTCTATTAGAAGATCGATTGTTTCTCAGAACAGAGCATCTGGATAATTACAGACAACCAACTGAAGGAGAAACTTGCAGAAGCATTTCCCAATCTGTGGAGCCTAATGACACATCATTCAATGATCTTTGGTTCATGGCTGACCTTCCCTGAAGATCCACACATCATTCCATTCATTTTCTGAAAGTGTTCTATGTATTTAGGTCTAACCTATCTGTGTACCCATGTTACATCTCTTCTTTGGAATTTGTGATCTTCCTTGGCTGACGCGGAGGAATCTATTGATCTGGACTTGATATATATTGATGTAATAGATCCTTAGGAAAGTAGTTCATAAGTTACTAAGTTCTAGATAGATAGATTATTCATTTTCTGGTGAAGGAGCTTCAAATTTTTATCTTGCACATGTTTGTAATCAGGCCTGTGAGCCCTAATTGTGAGCCCACATGTTGCCGACCAATCTCTATTTGAATTCAATGATATACTAAATGACTGAATCTACATTTATTCTATTTCTTTGAGTTTTTTTTGTTGTGTTTACTCTTGCTGCACGGTCTGGATAGTTCATTCTATGAACCCTCCTACTGTGACTGCACCAACAAGGCACATGAACTATTTGATAGAATGCCTCAAAACAAATGTGGTCTCATGGACTGCAATGATTGTAGGATACGCATGGATAGGCTTGTCTTGTATCACCGCAGGAGCTATCAAGAGTTAGTACAGGAGTGGGGGAAGCTTCCCGCACTCCCACACTAACTCTTGATAGCTCCTACGGTGATGTAGGAAAAGCCTGGACTGCATCTCCAGGAAAGATAGAGGAATTATGTCATTTATTGTAGTAGCAACTGCCCTGGTAGACATGTATACAAAATGTGGAAGCATTGACAAGGCATGTGAATTATTTGGTAGAATGTCTCAAAGAGATGTCATCTCATGGAATGCAATGGTTGCAGGATATGCACAAAATGGTTTTTTTGAAAAGGCTTCAGAAACTTTCAAGCAAATGCAATTAGTAGGTGTAAATCCAAATTCGACAACCTTTGCCATGCCATTAGGAAGATGTGATACATGAAGTGTATTCCAATAGAAAATGGAATGCCATGACTGTTTGAGATGGAAGAGGGAATGCCATAAGTAAAAGGTCAACAAGCTCTAAAGTGACTTCATGTTGCTGGTGTTTTAGATGCAAAATTTCCATGAGAAGGTCAATTATTAGGTATAAGGATATGGTGTGTTCATTAAGCCACAAAATGCCTCAAAGAAATGTACAGTCTGGAATGACTAAAGTTGTTGTCTATTTGATATAAGATTGCAAATGTAATTGGTAAATGGACAACCAGAGGTTTTAAAATATTGCTAGCATATTCTATGGAGTAAACCTCGTCAGCATAAGAAATAATAAAAGGTAGCTAAAAATCAATGAGATGAACCTCCTCATCACTTGAAAAGTATAAAAAAATTCCTTTCAAAGTTTTGTTACTACTCTATTGAATTTCATATATATGGATTGCAATGTATCCTACAAAGCAAGAATCTTACTGCAATAGTAATAAGACATTAGTGGAATTTTCAAATAAAATTTATCTAGAACAACAAACCTATAACCTAACTTATTGTGGAATAGTGGATGAGTAGTCCAATCAAAGAACAATTTATCTAGGAATTATCAAGCTCCTTCAAGGGTGTAACACACAAGCAACAAAGTCTAGAAAAAATTAGGAATCAACATTTCTCTCTAACACAAGTTGTTGAGCATAGCATGAGAATTAATGCCTAACAACACAACTTAGATTGATGTCAAACTAACCTTAAAACCCTATTTGAATTCAGAAGGTTTAGAGAATTCATAATAGTGCAAAATTATTTTTCAAGAGAAAAAGAAGATAGTGCAACATGTGCTTTCTTAATGGCTTTAAGGATAACTTTCTCTAAAGAATGATGAAAGTACATGATGATAGTAAATGTTATCACACAAACACCAAAGGGATCAGGCACCTGTTCCATAGATTTATGTTTCAAATAGCTCAGGTAGCTTTGCAGAAAACTTCATAGCGTAGGAGAGAGATTTTTAAGGTCTTTCCTAATATATAGGGTCTAAACACACTAGTTTCTAGCAGCACCATGAAGTAGCAAAGGGTTAAATATAATTGCTTCAGAATTGTCAAGAAAACTTGTGAATTGTTAAGAAAAGACAAATTGTTAATGGCCACAAAAGAAATTATTGCAAATAATAAAATTATAGAAATGATGGATAATTTATTGAACTAAACCCAAAAGGAAGCTACAAGGATGATAAGGAGATTAATTCTAAGTATTTTAATCCTCAGATTGCTATTATGAGTTTACTAAGTGTAACAACTTGTGGTAGTGCCCTGGATCATAGTAAAGAATAGAATGGGCAAGAATATGAAATTGGGAGATTGTCTTCTCAAGGCTAATTCCAAAAACATTTGAGACAGAACAAAGAAGCACTACACCTCAAACATGCCATACTGACTTGAGTTTTGTCTAAGGTCTCAAGCAAAGTTAGGCCACTATTCTTCAATTCCATAGCAAGAGAGTATGTAAGTGGGCATTTAGCAGGTCCAATAAAGATTCACAGATCTATTAAACATGCCTGCCTAACTATTAGGAATGTATTCCAAGAGTTTCTATAGAAAGGATACAAGGTACCATGTTGAGCAAGGGAAGTGTTTTCTAACTATTTTGTAGATAACTCAATATTGTCTCTGACTAGGGTATGGACATCCATCAAAACATAAAGAATAGAGGAATTTTGTCAAATGTTGTAGTTACAACTGCCCTGTTAGACATGTATGCAAAATGTGGAAGCATAGACAAGGCACGTAAACTATTTGACAGAATGCCTCAAAGAAATTTGGTCTCATGGACTGCAATGATTACAGGATATGCACAAAATGGATTTGTTGAAAAGGCTTTATAAATTTTAAAATGAATGTAATTGGCTGGTGTAAAGCCAAATTCCACAACCTTTTCCAGCATCCTCCCTGCCTGTGTCAAAATGGGAGCTTTGGAATAGGGTATGGACATCCATCAAAACATAAAGGATAGAGGAATTTTGTCAAATGTTGTAGTTGCAACTGCCTTGTTAGACATGTATGCAAAATGTGGAAGCATAGACAAGGAACATGAACTGTTTGACAGAATGCCTCAAAGAAATGTGATCTCATGGACTGCAATGATTGCAGGATATGCACAAAATGGATTTTTTGAAAAGGCTTTAGATATTTTAAAGCAAATGCAATTGGCTGGTGTAAAGCCAAATTCCACAACCTTTGCCAGCATCCTCTCTGCCTATGTCAAAATGGGAGCTTTGGAATAGGGTATGGACATCCATCAAAACATAAAGGATAGAGGAATTTTATGAGATGTTGTAGTTGCAACTGCCCTGTTAGACATGTATGCAAAATGTGGAAGCATAGACAAGGCACATGAACTGTTTGACAGAATGCCTCAAAGAAATGTGGTCTCATGGACTGCAATGATTGCAGGATATGCACAAAATGGATTTGTTGAAAACGCTTTAGAAATTTTAAAGAAAATGCAATTGGCTGGTGTAGAGCCAAATTCCACAAACTTTACCAACATCCTCCCTACTTGTGTCAAAATGGGAGCTTTGGAATAGGGTATGGACATCCATCAAAACATAAAGGATAGAGGAATTTTGTTAGATATTGTAGTTGCAACTACCCTATTAGACATGTATGCAAAATGTGGAAGCATAGACAAGGCACATGAACTATTTGATAGAATGCCTCAAAGAAATGTGGTCTCATGGTCTGTAATGATTGTAGGATATGCACAAAATGGATTTGTTGAAAAGGATTTAGAAATTTTAAAGAAAATGCAATTGGCTGGTGTAAAGACAAATTCCACAACCTTTTCCAGCATCCTCCCTACCTGTGTCAAAATGGGATCTTTGAAATAGGGTATGGACATCCATCAAAGCATAAAGGATAAAGGAGTTTTGTCAGATGTTGTGGTTGCAACTACCCTATTAGACATGTATGCAAAATGTGGAAGCATAGACAAGGAACGTGAATTGTTTGACAGAATACCTCAATGAAATGTGGTCTCATGGACTACAATGATTGCAGGATATGCACACAATGGATTTGTTGAAAAGTCTTGAGAAATTTTAAAGAAAATGCAATTGGTTGGTGTAAAGCCAAATTCCACAACCTTTGTCAGCATCCTCCCTACTTGTGTCAAAATGGGAGCTTTCAAATAGGGTATGGACATCCATCAAAACATAAAGGATAGAGGAATTTTGTCAGATGTTACAATTACAACTTCCTTGTTAGACATGTATGCAAAATGTGGAAGCATAGACAAGTCACGTGAACTTTTTGATAGAATGCCTCAAAGAAATGTGGTCTCATGGATTGCAATGATTGCAAGATATGCACAAAATCGATTTGTTGAAAAGGCTTTAGAAATTTTAAAGCAAATGCAATTGGCTGGTGTAAAGCCAAATTCCACAACCTTTGCCAGCATCCTCCCTACCTATGTCAAAATGGGAGCTTTGGAATAGGGTATGGACATCCATCAAAACATAATTGAAGGGGGATGTTTTTCAGATATTATAGTTGGAAATGCTCTGGTAGGCATGAATGCAACTTCATCTAGATTTCACAAAGATAAATGATTTCATTTATTATTGGTCATTTCATCCAAAGTACTCATTAACAAATTACAAAGGCCTCAATAACTAACAACAAAAAATTGGAAACAAAACCAATAGACTTAGTAAAAAGTATGTTTGTCCTTAAAATAACACACTTGGAAGTCAAACAACCATGCACAAGGCAGCCAACAAACCTCTAATAGATATTATTCTGAGAAAAAATTGCAGAATTACAAGTCATATCAGCTCTTCATATTTCATTAAACACTTACCTTGAATGTCAAGCATCCCTTGATCCTTTAGTCACATTCCCAGTCTAGCATAACAACTCAATAAAGGCATTAAACACATCCATCTGCAACATAATTAACAAGAAGTTGAAATAATAAAATACAAGAAAATGACATCATTCATCTAAAACTTAAATATAAGCAAAATATTAATACTTTAATATTTTCCTCTCACTCTTTGAACCTTTCTATCAGCCTTGGACAAACCTGCAAATCAGATTCTATGCAAACTTAGAGCTCAAATGACAAGAATAAATTGTGATTCCAATGAAATATTTTACTTGTCAAATAAGAATATAAATCTCTAGGAGTAACTAATGAATGAAAAAGATACTATCTTAAAATTGTGATCATACTCACCAAGGTATTTACACAATTGTTGTGTCCAATAATTAAAGTAATTAAATAATGATAATTTTTTTTGTTGATCTAAAGATGATTGTCTTAACTGCATAAAGAAATATGTAGAAATTCAAAAGCTCCAAGCACTGTGTAGGTTATACTTGACAGTAGCATAAGTGAATCAATCTTTTGTTCGTAGGATATGTTGTAGACATTATAATCTTATTATTTTTACAAAATCAATACACAAATGAAGCTCATGACTTCAACTTGCATTTGTCAATATGTGGACTTTCTATAGGGAACATATTATTGTCTTGAGAACTATTGTCATGCATTGTCAAACCCTTTTCCATTCTACTAACTACCCAACTATTATACTGCCCTCTTACCCTTCCACTTATTGTTAGCTAATCTTTCATTTCTTTGATGGACTATCATTCTTTTGACAGCTATAACATGGTTACCTTTGCATGTGGATTGTCCCTTTATTCCATGAGTACTCTATACTTTTATGAGTTCTATCATACTTCATGGCACCAAATGATAACAAAGACTCTTGAAAAATGATTTAAAAGACTCGGTTAGGACTGTTATATGACTATCCCTGGCTCAATATCATTTAAAATGCTCATAATGTCATTTGATGTGGACTGTGAAATGACTTAGTATAACCTTGGTATCCTCCTTAAGGACTGTGAAATGGTGTGATGAACCACACAATGGGCTACCAAAAACAAATTCATGCTCAGGGTAATAGGGGTCCAAGAGTGTGATGATGTTTATCTACTTAAACAACCATTATAAAATTTCTAAGTTAAAATCTTATAAACTAACATTCTATAATTATAAAAGATTTTAACTTAGTAATTTTGTAATTTTAAGAGATTTTAAAGTTATGGAATAAAATATTAAGAACATATAGAGAAGATCCATGCCCAGCAGGTGTAAAAAGATTATGGTATAATACCATTGACATGTAGAGGAATTAAAGTATGGATTTGAAGCCATTGCCATGCTGAGGCAAATTAATGAGTGGATGGCAGAAAGATTTGATTCTATGGAAAATAGCTCCTAGAATAATACTGTAAATACATTCCTAACTAGAGATATGACATATCCAAAGAACCATTGGAAACATTACCATCTAAAAATTATACAATACTAAGAAATTTAGATTAAATTCACTTACCTGAGTCTCCAGTCATTCCTCATGATTCCTTCAACTTGGATACCTGGCTACCTACCCCTATTATCACCATCGAATCCTCCCATGAAAGTATTCATATTCACAAGAAGAAGAGAGAAAAATAGAGCAAAATGAATGAATGGAATCAAAACCCCTTCCTTCTCAAATATTTTAGGCATTTTCATTTATGAAAAATGATCCCCCAATAGAGAAAAAATAAAAGTCCAAACAATTTCATGGTATGGGTAACAAGGGTCTAGGAGTGTGTGAACATAACTTTTCTCTATGAATCGACAGGCAAATTATTGGAGAAATCATCGTCATAATGGTTGTGAATTGACAAGCCGCACAGGAACCTATCAACGCATTGGAAGTGCCCTAGCAAACAATAGTACATGTAAGTTTAGTTCTTTGCACGCATTGGAAGTGCCCTAGCAAACAATAGTACATGTAAAATGTAGAATGTACAATGAAAAATATAGTGATGAATAAAGGGCACATGCACTGACAAAACAATATTTTAAAGCATTACCTATTCAAATCTGTGACACAGTTCTTGGATAGACTAGGATCTATAGGAAAGAATGTCAATGCCATTTGAAAATAAGTTATTTAAACCCTCTTATTTGTCCTGGTAGCTATTTCACCCTATTCTGATGCCTCCATGAAGAGAAATGTTTGCCACATATGTATCCCAACATGCAAAACACACATTCCTATCTGCAAAAAACAACAGAATAGGAATTTAGGTTTTGCCCATATTCCCTCAATGAAAAAAGCAAGGGAAATCAAAACCTTGCATTTTGTCCATTTTCCCTCCACGAAAAAAGCCTCAAAAATCAAAACTTACCCACTTTAATATCATATTGTGACTAATTATTTAGTCATTTTTATTTGTGTGACTAAATAATTTATTTAATCATTTATTTGTGTGACTAAATTTATTTGTGTGATGATCAAATTAGTCATTTATTTAGTAATTTATAGCTGTGTTGCAAAAAATTAGTAGAATTTAGTCATTTTTAGTTGTCATGACTAAAAGTTCTAGTCATGTAGTCATTTATTTGCCAAAATTTTACTAGTGCACATAAAATTAGTTTTGAAATTCATTTACTATGATATTGATAACAACAACTAAACTTACAATTTCATTAACCTATCTCATAGAATTATCTTAGTAGGGCAGTTGTTTTGATACATCATAGCTAAACCTTCAAATTTGAAGTGTAGGTTCCATAGAAAAATCATCATAACAATAGAATGACTATATTCATCAATGCATGTTACAAACCCAATCACAATTATGACACCCATTGTACAAATATACTTAATCATGAGAGAAATCAGAAATAATTCTATTTGAAAGAAACCTCAAACTTGTTGATGTCAAGTATGAGATCAATTATCCAATTACATCAAAATGTTTAACATAATCATAATGTATTAATATATAGTAACACCTATATATAGTGAAAGATATCATTGACCATTTCTAGAAACTAAACATACAGTCCATTTAAGGAATTCCTCCATAAATAGATAGAAGATAAAAAGTTCATTCTTCTTACAATAGTTCTCTTTTCTTTACCTTGAATTATCAGTAGCAATCCCAATTGTTCTCTAAAAATTGTAACCAGATGACATCTGCAAAACTAGATACATGATTAGTCTCTTCAGCCAAATGAAATACTCATGACTACACTTTAGAATAAGATGAAACTGAACAAGAACTAAAGGGCCAGACCTATGCCTCGAGGGCTCTATTGGAAAGAGACACTATATGGATTCATGAATGTTGTCATTGATGGCAACAAAGTTCATCCCACACATCCACAGAACATGGTATGTCTATACTGGAAGTCAGAGTGAAGAATGTTGTGGTCCGGTAAACAAGAACAGAGTAGTCAGTAAGGTTCGACAGACAAGTCTAAATCTCTCAGCAGAAGTATCTCAATGAAGTATGGATTTGACTAAGTCAAGAGGAATATCTTGACTGATAGATTCCAAGGTTTGAGCCTTCGGTGTGCAAAGGATAAAGAGATATGAAAGCTTGAGTGTCGGGTTCCTGATTGGCAGTGTGACAGAGGAAGAACTGACTGGCAGAACATCAGACATTATTCCTAATGTTTTATTGATGTTGGCAAAGGTTATGAAGGCATGAATTATGTTTGGCCAACATGATTAATGATTTCCACAAGTATATCCTTGATCCGCATTACTTGGTGTGCAAGGATTCAACCGATAGATCAGAGTTTGTGAAAAGATTGACTATTCTGGGTGCTGACTAGAAAGGTGATGAAATCACTTGTGCAGATATATATACAAGATAGATTTAGTTATGAGAAGAGTTGTTGTTGCAAGTGATGAGTGAAGAAAAGTAGTAGAGCTGAATAAAAGTAGAAAGGAAGATCCGGTATGTGAAAGAAGAGCAGCATAAAAGAAGAAGAAAGATGAAGTGCAACAAATCAGTATACAGAGCCTAACTGGAACTGAACTCCAGCATATGTTGATGCTCCTTATTAGTTCAAGTTTTGTATTACACTCTTTATAAATTGTAGATAGTGTGTCTCTTGTAGGCAGTGTGCCTCTTGTGAGCAGTGTGCTCGGGCAGTGAGCCCTAATTTGCAAGTGTCATTTTGTACTTCCATTCTTCTAACAGACAATACAATCTTGGGTTAATCACCCTGTGGTTTTTCCCTTAACAGGGTTTCCATGTCAAAAATATTGTGTCATGTGTATTTCCTTTTCATGATTAAGTTTGCTTGTTTGAATTGATGTTGCACTAATTATTAAGAAAGTTTAGAAAGCTGAAATAATTAAGATAACTGATTCACCCCCCCTCTCAGTTATCAACAATTGGTATCAGAGCCAAGTACCTCCTAAATAGAGTCTAATAGCTTGAGGAAGATTTGGGAATCCAAATGGATGTATATGGTTTAAGGGAGTAACTCAAGACTGCCCTTGATGATCTTGAGCAGTCAAACTCTGAAGTCAATGAATTAAAGGAAAGACTCAAACAGGCTGATGATTTCATGAGAGAACTAAAAGATAAATTAAGTTTCTCTATGAAAAAGAGAAAGGAGCTACTTCAGCAATTGGTAAGTCAAGGTGAAGCAAATGATACAAATGAAGATCTGAAGGAAAAAACTAAGTTATGTGAGAAGCTATCATTATGGTAAGACATGAAATGGAATCAGGAGTTATAAAGTTTACCCAAGAGATTGAAGAGAAAAGAAAAACTGAAGATAATCTAAGACAATCTCTCAAGGAGAAATCAGAAGATTGCCACAAGATGGATAGAATTATCAGACATCTTGAATCTAACCTTGAAGATGCTAAAGATAATGAAGAAAAACTTGAGGATCAAATTGTCTCTCTCAAAAGGGATCTTCAAACAGCAAATGAATATAAAGAGAAATTCAAGTTAAGTTCTGCCCAACTTGAAGTTCTTCTTCAAAGCCAAAAGAGGGTAGATGACAAGTGTGGTTTTGGATATGAGAAAGGAGAAAGCTCCGAATCTGGTCAGAAGAATCTTAGATTAGAAAATCCAAGGAACAAGCCTAGAAGTCCTCCGGTAAGGCAGCCTAATGCTCAAAGATATCCATCCTTCAATGGATACTACCACAACTGCAATAACTTTGGTCATAAAGCTAATCAGTGTAGAAAGAGAATGAATAAAACTAATACATTCTTCTCCAGACAGTGCTTCAATTGCAAAAGGTATGGTCACAAATCTCATGAATGCAGAAATATGCAAATGAATAATTCATTCAATGGTAGATGCTTTGCATGCAATAGAATGGGTCATATGGCTAATCAATGTAGATCAAGAGGATATCAATCAAATATGCAAAGAAATGTTGTTTGCCAAATCTGCTATAGATCTGGTCATATAGCAAAATTTTGTAGAAGCAAGAAACAGGATAAAAGAGGTTCGGTATATTATAATCAGAATCAAGATAAGGGAAAACAAAAAGTAAATACAGATGAAGTTTAAAATGAGATGAACAAGATTTGGGTGAAGAAAAGTACAGAGAATGTAGGGGATGGATCTGCACCAGACTGTGGTGCTGATATTCCTTCCAGAAATTAAAAAGTGAGCTCTGGCTCAGGGGGAGACACAAAGAAAACCTTGTTCCCCCAACCAGTCAATTGGTGCCAGAATTGGCACAAGGAGAGCTGCAGATTAAAAGGGGTCATACAAGAAACATCGAAAAGGGGTATGGTAAAGATTTGAGAGATCCACAAGAAGATTTAAAGAATCTAATCCTACCAGAATTGATCCGGTAAAATAGTCTTCCAGTAAAAATAGATTCCTTACAAGTTTGGTCTGATATGATTCAAACTATGGTGTCTTGATTTGCAAATAGATCAAATGACTAATCAAAAAAAGATAGATTATCACTACTCTCCTAGAATAACTTTGAAATCTATCTTAGTGATCCAGAAAAGGTTTTGTCTCTAAATAAGACAAACAAGGCAAACCAAAACAAATTAGGTTGTGCATTTATTGTAGAATGAAAATTAGGGCTTCTCAGAAATAAAAGAGTTCATCCGCTCATCATTTGTACATTCACATTCAAAGAAAAGAGAAAAGGAGCTCTGCAACTACTTCTCCCAAAGATCAAGATGATTCTTCATACAGCTTAATCCAGATTTCATTGTGTGTGCCCTAAACAGCGTAAAAGGTATTCTTTGTTCTTAATATCTCTTAGTAAGATTCCTTGATGATGGCTACTCTAAATATAGTAAAGATTTCTGATAGACCTCGCCCCATATTTAAAAAGCATCCATACAAATCCTTGGAGGTAGATCCCCTAGGAGCCTTCTCTAGTGTTTCGCATGGTGTTTTGCACACCGAAGATATTAGGGTTTACATACACGCAAATGTTGAAGAGTTTGGGGAATTCAAACTAAGAGATATCTATCACAAACAACTGTTAGATGATTCATTTGAGCTCAAACCCCAATACAAGGGCCTCCAGAATAAGCACTTTACACAATACATACACTTCCCCTATTTTACTGAGGATGAATGGGTCAAGTATATTTTGAGCAGAATACATGACAACTTCATGTGGTTAAATGGACCATTCAAAATCACAAAAGATGCCATTAGGGCAGTTACCGGATTACACTCATCTGGTGGGATTCCTGTTCTTAAATCTGTGAATAATCAAACTATGAGTGAGGCTACTGGATCCAAGTTTGACAAAAGAGCAATGATAGTAGATGACATCTCTGATCCGGATGTCAAGTTTGCCTCCATGATCATTGGATATAAAATATATCATTCTAACAGGGAAAATTTAGTACCTGGAACGACCATCTACACCACTTATGAAATGCTAAGAAAGGATGCAGACTACGATCTTTGTCAGCTTCTCTTGAACCAACTCTTGGAGAATCTACAGAAATAAAGAAAGATAAAAAGAATTCATTCAAGTACGATGGATTAATATTGTGCTTATTCTTCTACTTTATGAATGAGCTTCCCAGATCTAGTGGCTGGGTGTGGGAGAATGATAGACTAGTAACTATCCAAATCAGAGATTATTTGCATGGACTTGGTGATGTCAAAGCACAAAATACAGCCCTGTGGGGATACTTCAAGAATTTCCAGAACATGATGCAAGCAAGAGAAAGGATTCCCCAGTCTATTGTTGAGAAGTACAAAGACACAGTATGTTTTATGGTAGAGACTGATCAGTGCCTAATGGAGGCAGTAGAACCAAGAACTGTATGGATCATGCCCATGGGGTATGAAGTTGATGAACAAATTGTGGAGCTGCATGTTCAACACATGCTTAGTTAGCCAAAGGATCCAAAGGCAGAAAGGTTTGGAACCTTTGAGGAGCTGAGTGTAAAGATTCATGTGGAACTCAGAGAACTAGAGATCAAGAGGAAGGTGAGAAAAGAAGTAGAAAATGTTGCCAAAGGCCTTGGGATCTCAAAGGAGGCACTTGATGCCCACAGGAAAAAGATGGGAAGGGCTGAGGAAGAGAAGAAGAAGGGAAAAAAGAAAAATGAGGAAAGTGCTCCAGCAAAACCTTCCACCTGAACCAGATCATCAAAGAGATCTTCACCTACCACTACCAAAGGCTCAAGGACATCAGAACCAAAAGCACAATCATCTGGCAAAGGAGAGAAAAGAACAAAGACAAAAGCTACAAGAGCTTATGCCAGTCAAAGGGATGAAGAGGAGACTGAATCTGATGAAGAAATCAAGAAAATGAAGAAAAAGAAGAAAACATTCGGTCAACCCTCTACTGGATAGAAGGAAGAAGAAAAGACAGAGGAATATGTTTAAAAACCCACTCTTCACATTGATGATATAATCAAATCAGTCACAGTGGATGGAAATCTTCAGCCAATGGTTGAGTTCTATGATGATTATGGTGAAGCAGATCATAAAATATTGCAAGATGCCATAGTCAGGTACCTAAATATCTACAACAAAGCATTTATTGAAATTATATCTCTGATTCCTAAAAGCTTGGAGAAGGAACTAGAAACAAGAAAGAACAATGCCCAAGCTAAAGACCTAGAAATCTGGGAATAGATAGCAATTCAGCTATATCCTTCAATCGACTCCAAAACAATGAATATGGTATTCAAAGATTGTAAGGATGAGTTCAGAAGAAAAGCAAGGATGAATCAACTTATGCATGGTGAGACTGACAAGGTAGCCAAGGACACAGAAGAGATCCTCTAGAAGGCTTTCAAAAGATTCAATCTTCCTATTATAGAGGACTTGGGTATTGATCCCTCGACTACAAGTATTGCAGAAGAATCTACTGAGAAAATGACAGAAGAGGTGGGCCTTGAACAGACTAACATTTCTCCTCTGGTTTCCCCTACAGTCTCCAGATCTAAAGGAGAAGAAAGAATACAGGAGAAAGAAGCAGAGGTGAAGGAAAAAGAAGATGACAATACCAAGGCTGCAGAAGGAGAGAAGACTTCAACAGAAAAGACCACAACTACTAGTGGCAAGAATGCAGAAGAGAAGAAACATCTGTCTCTGGCAAGAGACACTGCAAAAACTATCCAAGAATTCTTGAACAAAGAAACAATGGAGATTGATGAACTGAAGCTTCTACAAGGACCATTTAATTTTGATTCTCTTTCTCCGGTACAGACAATGAAGATTGCTTCATTTGCTAATGTAAAGGTTAAAGAGAAACTCCTGAAGTCTCACATGGAAGACTGTGAGTTAATAGAAGCTGCTTCCAGAATGCTTGAAAAGATTATGCCATCATTTCAGAAGGATCCCACAACCTCCACTTCCAGTAATCTCAAAACTCTAGTCAACAGTGTTAGCACACATTTTGATTCTCTAGAGAAGTCAGCTGAAGAAAAGGTCCAGAAGGAGTTTTTGGATAAGAGATTCTTCGAAGTACAGGGTCTAATAACAAATGATAGGAAAGTTATGGATATTGGGATAAAGAGCTTGGAAAATGCTCTTAAAGATGGCGGAAATATGTACAAATTTTGCTTATCTTGGCCCACAGTGACCAAAGATATTGAGAGGAAAGTTAAAGAACAAGAGGATAAACTATTAAGTTTGTCTCAAAGTTTTGATCCTCTCTCATCCTCCATAGTAAATCAAGAGTGTCAGACTATTGCAATCACAAATACAATAAAGAATTTTGAGAAGGAAAGGAAGAACATAATTAGCCGGATGAGTGAACTTAGAAGGATCATTATCCCTAAGTTAGAGGCCATACATGAGGCCATAAGTGAAGCTTAAATCACAGTCCAGACCAATGATCCAATAGATCTAAAAAGGGCAGATGCATTTGCATTCCTGTTGAGCGGTCATATATCAATTTTGGACAGAATGAAGCAAAGTTGGGCTACAAAATTTGTTCAATTGAAGACAACTTTTGTAGACATACTTAAGTATATGTAAGTATGCCATATGTATATACTTATGCGGCTAAGTCTAGTTGAATTTTTGTAAGTTTTGATATGCAAACCCTACCCTTTGCCATTGATGTCAAAGGGGGAGTGAAGAGCAGTGAAAAATGAGGAATCCAACTAAGGGGGAGCTCCAGAAAATGTATATAAAAACAGAGCATCAGCCAAGGGGGAGCATAGTGTAAACACTTAGTCATTTTTCACTAAGTGTTGCCATCAATGCCAAAGAGGGAGATTGTTGGCAAGAGACACTATATGGATTCATGAATATTGTCATTGATGGCAACAAAGTTCCTCCCACACATCCGCAGGACATGGTATGTCTATACCAGAAGTTAGAGTGAAGAATCTTGTGGTCTGGTAAACAAGAATAGAGCAGTCAGTAAGGTCCAACAGACAGGTCTGGATCTCTCAGCAAAAGTATCTCAGTGAAGTGCAGATTTGAGTAAGTCAAGAGGAATATCTTGACTGATAGATTCCAAGGTTTGAGCCTCCGGTGTGCAAAGGATAAAGAGATATGAAAGCTTGAGTGTCGGGTTCCTGATTAGCAGTGTGACAGAGGAAGAACTGACTGGCAGAACATCAGACATTATTCCTAATGTGTTATTGATGTTGGTAAAGGTTATGAAGGCATGAATTATGTTTGGCCAACATGATTAATGATTTCCACAAGTATATCCTTGATCCGCATTACTTGGTGTGCAAGGATTCAACCAATAGATCAGAGTTTGTGAAAAGATTGACTATTCCGGGTGCTGACTAGAAAGGTGATGAAATCACTTGTGCGGATATATATACAAGATAGATTTAGTTATGAGAAGAGTTGTTGTTGCAAGTGATGAGTGAAGAAAAGTAGTAGAGCTGAATAAAAGTAGAAAGGAAGAACTGGTATGTGAAAGAAGAGCAACATAAAAGAAGAAGAAAGATGAAGTGCAACAAATCAGTATACAAAGCCTAACTGGAACTGAACTCCAGCATATGTTGATGCTCCTTATTAGTTCAAGTTTTGTATTACACTCTTTATAAATTGTAGATAGTGTGTCTCTTGTAGGCAGTATGCCTCTTGTGAGCAGTGTGCTCGGGCAGTGAGCCCTAATTAGCAAGTGTCATTTGTACTTCCATTCTTCTAATAGAGAATACAATCTTGGGTTAATCACCCTGTGGTTTTTCCCTTAACAGGGTTTCCATGTCAAAAATATTGTGTCATGTGTATTTCCTTTTCATGATTAAGTTTGCTTGTTTGAATTGATGCTGCACTAATTATTAAGAAAGTTCAGAAAGGTAAAATAATTAAGATAACTGATTCACCCCCCCTCTCAGTTATCAATAGGCTCATGTAGGATGGCCTTGTCTACATATGTGCAAAGGCTTCATAGTTCAGTGTAACTTGACTTGCAACCACAAGGTTGACTTAAATACATAGATCCATGAAAACAATAGTACTGGTTAAAATACTAGATTCATGATAAGAATTCTAGTCTCTCTTATTTGAGTCATAAGAAGGATACCAGACCATTAGATGGTTAAGGTAACATGATAGAGATGATTTAGAACTAGGCCATCACACGATAATTTGTTTAAAGGCAACTAGATGACTAACCCTAGACACACCTTAGGTCTCGTGATTGAATACATTATGCAATTAAGGGTATAAGGCTCACTTAAATCACAATAATACTAAGAATCAAATGACAATGCTTATGATGTTTTTAAGAACAAGACCTATGAAATAATTTAAATTCCTTTAAATACAATCTAACTACTATTGATCCTCCAATATCCAATACATCTAAATAATCCAACAAATTCCTTATTCATAGATTTGATACAACCAATAATGAAATCTTGTTATTATCTTCTTTCAAATTCAAATCTACCTCTTACCATTGTTACCAATACAAACACACTTTATCCATTTATCTAAAACAACAATACTAAACATACTATAAATAATTTATTAAAAAGGAAATGAATTTATATAAATTATATTAACCTCCTATCTAATCTCAAACTTAATTCAATTAATTGAAATAAATCTAAAAATAAGAATAACTGAATAAAAAATGGTCTTGACATGAAAACCACATGGTAGTAAATTTGACATAACTTTCTTCTTTCTTAATAGAATTTTAAAATTCAAGATGTTTTAGAAAGGAAAGAGTAAGGGGAATAAAACCCAGAAAAAAACTAGAAATATTGTTTAACATAATTAGGTAGTGTTTACTACAATCATCCCTTTCCCTCAAATCCAGATTTAACCCACAAACAAAAATTATTTATTAAGAAATGTGAAGTAATTCCTAACACAATAATTATCTCTCTCATTCATCAATATAAACTCTCTAAAGTTGATTGACATGACATAAATTTGTACTGCGATAGTTAAACATTTATGATTGTGGTTTTGATCCACTTAAATAATACAATGAAAACATTTATAATATGATTACATATTTAATATAAATATATATTTATAGTATGAATACATTGAGGAAGTATACACTTATATATATAATATGTACACATTATACACAAACACACACACAATATCTTAACTCTACCAACTCTTATTACATTTAACTACCTCCATGCTATATATAAAAAAACCCAAGCTTGACCATTATTCATGAATAGAGAATGATTTGATTACTTAGAAGTATTCCCTATATTTACAATGAACAATAAAAACACAAAAGAATCAACGATCTATTATTTTGTTTTAATTTTGTCATTCAAATAACTATACAATATATAGATGTATGATCTAACAATTGTTCTTATAAACTAATCAACATAAGTGTTTTAGTTTGACCTTCTTGCACTACATGCATATTCTTGATTCAATCTAATTTTTGCATGCAACTAAATATATGAAGGATTATCTAATAATACCTATTCCAATAAATAAAATATTAAAATTCTGGTAACACTCTTATGAAATGAATATAATTCATTTTCAATAGAGTAAAATACCAACAAAATCCTAGATTTTCAATTTCTGCTACAACAGTAGCAAAAATATGATAAAGTTCTCAATACTTAACCAAACTTAAAAATGTAAGATATTTCGGAAAGATAAAAACAATATTCTCATAACCCAAAAACCTTTTTATAAAATACTTCATATGTAAAGAGAAATTTCATAAGACAACAAGTTTTCTTTTAAAAAATTCAAAAAATATTAAGATAAATAATGGTGATTTTTCAAGGAAATATCTCAAGAATTTAATTGATGAATAATACCTCCAAATGCCCATGAAGAGAGATTCTAAAATTCCATAATGTGAGAGCTTCCATCTTATTCAGTTGTGCACTTCCTTTCTTCTACCTAGCATTTTATTGCCTTCATGAAATTCAGAAAATTTTCACCTAACAAATCACCATGGATGTTCACTTTCTCTGCCTCATCAAAATGGATGTATTTCCCTTGGAGAATTATCTTCAACATCACCCATGGACGTCCTCTTGATGACCTTCAAAAATAAAAAATAATCTTGGGCTCTTCTTGTTAGGGTTTAGGCAAATCGAAGCAATAAACACTAACAATTATATGTAGATTAAATAACCCAAATATAACAATGAAGAACAACAGAAAAGAGATCAACACATAAATTTAACATGGTTCACCAATATGGGCTACATCTACAAAAACTTAGCCATCCAATGATTTTATTATCCATTACAAAACATATTGCAATCTCATGAATTCCACACCCGCATCATACATCCCAGCCACTTATATCAAGCTTTTTGGAAGCTTCTAGAATTAGAGTTTTATAATGTCATTTTTCTTTTGTTGGTTAACAAAAATTAACAAACGACCCCAAACCCTGACGAGGATAAATGATGAGTGTATAGTACTTGCATGATCAGTCACCACATACCAACAATCTCCCATTTGGATACTGATCAGGCTCCACACCAAATAATCTCCCACTTGGAGACTAATCCTAGACAACACCGCTGCACTTGCAGCTCCCACTGGATTACAGGCTTGGTTAGTTTCTTATGTCCACCATTTTTAGTCATGAAGTCCAACAGAAACTAATGAGGAAATTAGTTTCTCCCATGTAACTACCTTTGTGAACATATCTGCAGGATTCTCACTTGTGTGAATTTTCTCCAGCTTTAACTATCCATCCTCCAAAATTGACCGAATGAAGTGGCATCTGAGCTATATATGCTTAGTTTTTGAATGCAGAGATGAATTCTTAGCAAGATGAATAGTACTCATTAGTGTACAAATGGCTATCTTCTTATTGTTGCTCTAATTCCTTTAGAAAATATTGTAACCAAATCATCTCCTTGCTAGCTTCGGTAGTAGCAACATACTCAGCTTTAGTGGTTGAAAGTACCACAACCTGTTGCAGCCTTGAAATCAAACTGACTGCAGTACCTCCTATAGTAAAAACATACCCTATAGTACTCATTTTATCAATATCACCCACTAGATCAGAGTCAGCATATCCTTTTAGAGCAGAATTTGTTCCTCCAAAATATAGTTTCTTTGAAGTAGTACCTCTCAAATATCAGAGAATCCATTTTACCACATTCCAATGTTCCATTCCCGGATTGCTCATATACCTGCTCACAACTCCCACTACATGTGCAATATCTGGCCTTGTAAATACCATTGCATACATCAAGCTACTAACTGCTGATACATATGGTATCTTAGACATTTTTGTCTTCCTCCAATTGTGTCTTTGGACACATCTCCTTAGTCAACTTAAAACGACTAGGAAAAGGTGTACTAACTGCTTTTGCTTTTTTCATGTTAAACCTTTTCAACACCTCTACATACTCACTTTGGGACAAAAATAATTTTCTGTTTGTCCTATCTTGTGTGATCCTCATACAAAGGATTTGTTTTGTTGCACCCAAATCCTTCATAGCAATTGAATTTGCTAATTTTTACTTAAGTTCATTAATATGCTTCATGTTAGACTTGACAACAAGCATGTCATCAACATAAAGCAATAGGATAATATAGCTGCCATTACCCAATTTCTTGAAATAAACACAATAATCAGAATGACATCTTTTGTAACCTTGTTTAGCCATAAAACTATCAAATTTTAAATACCATTGTCGAGGTGCTTGCTTCAGGCTATACAAACTCTTCTTTAACCTGCACACAAAATCCTCCTTATGCTTGACCTCATATCCCTGTGGTTGCTGCATGTATATTTCCTCTTCCAAATCCCCATGGAGAAAATTTGTTTTCACATCTGGTTGTTCAAGATGCAAGTCTTCTGCAGCCACAAGACTTAGAATAGTTCTAAAAGAAGTCATCTTCATAACTAGAGAAAATATTTCATCAAAATCTATACCTTTTTTCTATGCAAAACCTTTTACCACGAGTCTGGCCTTATATCTTTTCTTGTCTCCATCTTCTTCCTTCAACCTATAAACCCATTTATTTGGCAATGTTCTTTTTCCTGTAGGCAAATTGACTAAGTCCCAAGTATGATTCTACAACAAGGAATCCATTTCCTCTTTCATGCCTAGCTCCCACTTCTTTTTGGTATCTACCTGTATTCCTTCTTCATAACCATCAGGTTCACTAGAATTAGTTAATAATATAGAATATAATGATGGAGAAAATCTTTTTGGAGGTCTAGTTATCCTTGTAGAATGTCTAATACTTGCAAGAGTATGTGGGATAACTTCTTGTTGCTGAGCATCAGGTACCACTGGCATTTTATTTTCCAGAATCTCATCCAGCACCACATATTCCTTTTTAGCCTATTGAATGCTTCTTTTCCTATAGCCGATCCTTATACATGACCTTCTCATTGAATATAACATCTCTACTCCTAATGATTTTATGATTTTCATAATCCCATAACCGATAACCAAATTCATCTACTCCATATCCAATGAAGGTACATTTTTTAGATTAGCCTCAAGCTTGGTTCTATTTTCAATATCAACATGGACAAAAGCATCACAACCAAAGGTTTTCAGAAATGAATAGTTTACCTTTTTACTTGTCCATGCCTCCTCTAGAATGCCAATATCCAAAGGATTTGAAGGTCCCCTGTGTATTAAATAAACAACAATATGTACAACATCTGCCCAAAAGTGTAAGGGTAGTCTAGCATGCAATCTCATGCTTCTTGCATGCTCCATAATGGTCCTATTCATCCTCTTAGACACACCATTTTGTTGTGGAGTTCTAGGAACCATTTTCTACCTACAAATTCCATTATATGAATAGTAACTTTCAAATTCTCTACTACAATACTCACCTCCATTATCAGATTTGAGACACTATAAAATTTTTCCTGTCTCATTCTCAGCCAAATATTTCCACTTTTTAAAAGTTTCAAATACTTCTAATTTTTGTTTGAGGAAATACACCCATGTTTTCCTAGTTTCATCATCAATACAAGTAACATAATAGCAAGAGTCACCAAGAGAAGATACCTAAGCTAGTCCCCATACATCTGAATACACAAGCTCTAATTTCTCACTCTTCTTCTCTTTCCCAACTATGAGAAATCATACTCTTTTCTATTTTCCATAAACACAATTTTTGCAGAAATCCAAGTCAATCTTCTTCAGACCTGGTAGTAACTTTTTGGAGTGAAGGATCTTTATCCCTTTCTCACTCATGTGCCCAAGTCTGTGGTGCCACAATTCTATTTATGTCCCTGTAGCAAGTGCTATAACTGTTTCAATAGAAACTATTTCTATAGTAGCTAAGGTAGAATAAGTATTACCAGTACACAAATACAATGTGCCTACCTTTTCACCTTTAGCTACTACTAATGTCCTTTAGTGACCTTCCAGACTTTGTTTGAAAAGGTAACTATGCAACCTTCACTACCCAGTTGTCCTGCAGAGATTAAATTCCTTCTTAAATTTTGAATATGCCTTACCTCCTGTAACAACCATTCATTTCCATTCTGCAACTTGATTTTTATCTTTCCTTTTCCAACAATCTAACAGGGTTCATCATCACCCAAATATACCTGTCCAAAATCACCTTGAACATAATCTACAAAATATTTCCTATCGGGTGTGGCATGAAATGAAGCCCCTGAATCTATTACCCAGGAATCATTAGCATTATCTAAACACAAAATTAAAGCATCCTGTAATTTATTACTTGCAACATTAACTTCCTTACAGTCATCATGTTGTCCATCTCCTTGTTTTCCCTTTCGAGACTAGCAATCTTTCTTCAAGTGTCCTAGCTTTCCACAGTGCCAGGAATCCATTCTTCCTCTAGATTTAGATCTTCCTTTCTTTGACTTCCCTTGTGACTTCCCATAATTTGTAGGGCTTTTTCTTCTTTCGTTTGTTCTTCCTGTGTTCTCTATAGTCAAAGCATTACTAGATGTTGAAGTCTCACCTATGCTTTCCTATCACATTTCCTCGCTAAGGATAACACCAACAACATCATCAAATTTCAAAGTATTTTAACTAGAGACAGAGCTACTTACAACCACTACCAAGCTATTCCAACTTTCTAGCAAAGAACATAAAATCAAGAGAGCCCTCACCTCTTCATCAAATTTCACTTTTACATTGGTTAACTGACTGGTAATTGTATTAAACTCATTTAAATGATCTGACATAGATCCACCTTCAATCATTTTCAGATTAAACAAATGCTTCATGAGAAATACCTTATTTGAGGCTGAGGGTTTTTCATACAATTTTTTCCAAAGCTTTCATTAGTTCATCTGTTGTCTTCACTTCTATTATATTGAATGCCATAGATGGTGTTAGGCACAACCAAATGGTTCCTAGTGCCTTTATGTCCAGAAGATTCCAATCCTCATCAGTCATTGTTGCCAGTTTCTTGGCTATTCCTTCCAACAGCCTCCATAAATCTTTCTAATAGAGATAATCTTCTAGCTGCATCTTCCATAACTGATAGTTCTACCAATTCAAATTATCTATCTTCAATTTACCCTCTTCCGTCATTGCTCCCTCTCAACCATGAGACTCCCACTCAACTGTGAGACCTTCCTATAGACAATAATCAAACACAACCCACTCTAATACCATTTGTTAGGGTTCAGGCATATCGAAGCAATAAACACTAACAATTATATGCAGATTAAATAACCCAAATATAACAATGAAGAACAACACCAAAGAGATCAACATAGAAATTTAATGTGGTTCACCCAATATGGGTTACATCCACAGAAACTTAGCCATCCAATGATTTTATTATCCAGTGCAAAATAGATTACAATCTCATGAATTTGACACCTGCAACATGCATCCCAACTTCTTATATCAAGCTTTTTGGAAGCTTCTAGAATTAGGGTTTTACAATGTCATTTTTCTTTTGTCGGTTAACAAAAATTAACAACCAACCCTAAACCCCAGTGACGATACATGACGAGTGTACAGTACTTGCATGATCAATCGCGACATACCAACAATCTCCCACTTGGAGATTGATTAGGCTCCACACCAAACACTTCTCTTGTTTTTCCCATTTCTATTTGGAGCCAAAATTTCATCTACTTATAATGTCTCATTTGCCAAGTTTCACCTTCCTCTTTTGGGCTCCAATGACTCTTGGTATTCCTCATCTTGCTTGTGGTGTCCAATTTTGATAAATGTGACTCTTGGGATTTCCTTTGTTTCTTTGCTTCATGATGTGGATGCTCGAAGACTCTTCATTGTCCAATCTTTGTCTTCTAACATGTAGGTGACTGCAATTTTGTCCATATGCAACTTGCCTTGTATTTTCCTTGGAGTGTTGGAGAATTAAAATATTATTCTATTTTCCCAAAGTTTGTGTATGATGTTGATTAGAAATCTGTAAGACAAACAAAAGGGTAAAAGAAATAAAATATTTTTTGGGTGATGCAAGATTGCTTGTGAGCTTGAATGCTCCTACAATAGATAATTATATATAAAATCATTTCTATAGTGTAATAGAATTACAAATACACTCAAATTAAATGTATAATAATACTTACACAAATGCATGTAAATGTGGAAGAAACATAATTGTAAACAAGGCACATAAAGTATTTGCATACTTGAATGAAGTAAATGATAAAAAATGCAAATCTCATACTTTGTTTATCTTCCTAGATTCTCCTTTACCGTTAATGTCTCTTTGATATTATTATAACTGAAATCCTTTTCCCAATGATTAGAGAAATCCAACTTACAATAATAATTAGCATTTAATAATTTCATGAAGATCAGCTCGTCTAATATTATTTCAAAAGAGGGATTCCAAATAAAATCTATACTAACAATTTAACTAAATAATTATTTTATCCATCTCCAAAATATTCTCGATAAAGTTCTATCATCAAAATATCAATATATCTATCATTAGAGTTATTAGATAGGGTTTATGCATCCTTACATTCTCCCCCCTAAGAATGGACTTCCTCCTGGAAGTCCTCAAGAGGAGAAAATATTTCCTAGCTTCAACACATCAATTAAGAGTTAGATATAATAGAGATACATTTATTTAATAGCAAAACAAAAATACTAAGATACCATTACTTATTTCGAAAGAAAACATAACATAATACATATTAAAACCATAGTATTCTCTATTATCATTTATCAAATAAGGATGTTTTGCAATTACTAATCACATCCAAAAAATATTACCATATGTCAAATTCATAGCTCCAACAAATCCAACAATGGTTAGATGCCCAAGAGATACATTTATACACTATCAAAACAAAAGTAACAAGATGCCAATGCTTTATTTTGAAATCCAAACATAATACAAAGTACAACAAAAACCTAGAAATCATGAAATCATGATTTATCCATAAGCATATCTAGCAGTTACTAATAAAAATTAAAATTATTTATCTAATAGCTAGCAATAGAGATAAGGTTTCATTACTAATTATAAGGGAAACAACTTTAAATGACAAACATTCATAATTCAAGCATACATATAGTACATTAGAATCCATTACATACAGAACAATTTATCAAATTCATTGCAACCATATTTCCTCATAACACCTCTCAACAATTACACACCACATAATTTCAACTCCATACATAACACATCACGTATACACCCAATGGGATGAGGATGATTAGTGCCAAGTAGAACCATAGTACCTCCCAAAGAAAGGTACAAAATAGATCTCACACAAACTCACAATAAACATTCCCCAGGCCATCTACTCCCCTATACAACTTGCCAAGGACCCTTCCTAGGTATAGCAGTTTACACAATTCACATGAGTCCACACAAGCTAGCAGAAACAAAAACTAATAAAGCCTCAAAATAAAGAATTTTCCAATGAATAAAATTTCAAATAAAATCAACTAATAAAACTTCATATATATGAAAATTAAATTGCGGAAGCCAAAACAACAATTCAAATTTTAGAACCAAAAACCTTAGTAAAATAGTCCTTGAGGCAAAGAGGACAATTTTGCAATTACAATCAACCAAATATCTTGAAGAAATTCTAAAACTATTTGCTCAATAAAACAAGGAAAAGTAACAATAATCAAATAAAGTTTTCAACAATTTCCATAAAACTTTACATCACAATCACCACGTGACTTCAAACAAGTCACCTAAGGGGATGAGGGGAATGGTGGTCTCAACCACATAGAGCTCAATAATAGATTACCATATATCACAATACGCATGTCCCACACAACTCGGGACAACCATATCATATATCATAAAAGCACCTCTCTATAAATTATCAATGCAAGACCCAATATCATATGCCACACAAGGAATCGATCATGAAATTTGATATCCATCCACAATTCTCTAGAGATGCCAACCTTTGATACTAAAACTGAGAGAAGAATCCATTACCCTTTGATAGTTATCAGAAATGTCTTATCAATCTGCTATCATTTCTTTATTGCTAACAAGATGTTGATTTTAATATTATGACAGTTTAACCAAGATCTTCTATGTCCTTAGTAATAATATGCCAGTTTAAAAACTATGAACAAGGTGGAAGATTGCTATCTAAAAACCATTGTTTCCAAATCTCAAATTTTCATAAATCAATATTTAGTCTAATTGTTTGTTACCACTAATGCTACCAAAATTTCATATCTGAAAGGGATTCCCATAAATAGTGACCAAGTTACCATCAAATGTTCATCTACTAAAAAATGACACTAGTGCTTGTGCCAATTGAGATACCATAACTAAATCATCATGAATAAATAAACTCTAGAGCCATAGGAACTCTCCAATGCATCCTCAACCCATAGGTTCCCAACAACACATGAATTGATAATGAGTCCAAAAAGAGGTGGAGAAGAGGGGATATGTATTCCAATGTGACTACGAGGGGGATGTCTCCCCACCTCACCCCATAATGGGCTACATCCCAAAGGAGGATTCACACCTCGTTCAACCCCACACAAGAGAGGCTCTCACCTCTCAAGGGAGATCTACTCCCTACATAACAATAATAACACATATGAATCTCTAGTCTGATCCATAATGAAGGGGGAAAGAGGGGATAATCATCCCTCTTGGGGTTGAAAAAAAATCCCCAAGAGAGGCTCAACACCTCTCTCAAACCCCATTAGATTAGAGGCTCTCACACCTTAGGGGAGATTAGCTCTCAAACATAACAATTTCCTTCCTAGCACAATACAACTATTTTATTTCAACACTCAAAAAAAAGTCACAACAATGAATATACAACATGCATTGTCCACCATAAAATACAATTATCACAATTGGGTATACATGCATGAATAGTTACTAATGTCCACAATACCCTACTCTCGATTTGGATACCCTATATCACAACTAGAGACACAAACCACACAAGCTTACTAGTATCATCATAGAATATGACAAAAGTTTCACATGTTTGAAATAAATCATCTATGATCATCAAAAAACTATATTCATAATGTTTCACTAAGGAACATTAATATGTCTAAAATGATCTACTAGATTTTTATTCCAAAAAAATTCTATCAAGTCTACCTTCCTGAATGGTGATTTGGAAGAAGAAGTGTACATTGAGCAACTGGATGGATTTCAATTGTCTGATCATGGTGATATGGTTTGCAAGTTGAAGAAGGCACTGTATGGACTAAACCAAGCCCCAAGAGCTTGGTATGAAAGATTGGATAAGCATCTTTTGAAGATTGGTTTCAACAAAGGTACTGCTGACAGTAATTTGTATTTGAAAATTGATCATGAGAACATCTTGATTGTTGAAGTGTTTGTTGATGATATCATTTTTGGAGGAAGAGATAGTATGTGTAAAACCTTTGCAAATCAAATGAAAAGTGAATTTGAGATGTCCATGCTTGGGGAAATGAATTTCTTCTTGGGTCTACAAATTTCTCAAACAAAGAAAGGAATCTTCATTTCTCAGACCAAATATGTGAAAGAATTGTTGAAAAAAATTGGGATGGAAGACTCAAAACCAATGAACACTCCCATGGAAACTAAATGTAAGATGAGCAAGGATGATGACTCTCCCAAGGCTGATCAGAAAAAGTATAGGTCAATGATTGGAGGACTGTTGTATCTTACTCAAACTAGACCAGACATTATGTAGGTTGTTGGTGTTGTTGCTAGATTTTAGGCTAATCCTAGAGAATCTCATGTCATGGCAATCAAGAGGATTTTTAGATATTTAAAAGGGATAGTTGAGTATGGTCTGTGGTATCCTAGAGATCATGATTTCTATCTTCATGCATATATAGATGATGATTGGGTAGGTGATGTGGATGACTGGAAGAGTACCAGTGGTGGAGCATTCTTTTTGGGGAAGAGATTGGTTTCTTGGCTAAACAAGAAACAAGAGGTAATATCTTTGTCTACAACTAAAGTAGAATATATTGCAGCAGTAGGTAGTTGCACTCAAGTCTTGTGGATGAAGCAGATGCTAAGAGATATCAAAGTGGAGTATGAGGAACCTATCACAATCTTTTGTGACAACTTAAGTGCAATAAATATATCTAAGAATCTGGTGTTGCGTTCAAAGATTAAACACATATCCATCAAGTTTCACTTTTTGAGAGAGCAAGTAAACAAGAATGAAGTCAAATTAGAGTTTGTGCCTTCCAAGGATCAGATTGTAGATATCTTTACTAAACCTCTACCTAAGGACTCTTTTGAGTATCTCAGGGAGAAGTTAGGGGTTATTACCCCTTCGGTGATGAACTAAGGTGAACTAATGTGCATCAGTCCAGTGGATATCACAGTCATATCTTGTGGTCCAGATTGATGATAGGGAGCTGCTACTCAGGGGGAGTAGCAGTTATGATTCTGAAGTGGTGAAATTGCAAGTATGTGCCCTTTTCCATTGATGTCAAAGGGGGAGAGAAGACATGTGAAAAACAAGTAGTTGCTGATCAAAGGGGGAGCAGTAAAGGGAGAGAAGACATGTGAATGGTTGTTGCTGATAGGGGGAGTTGTGACAGTAAGGAGAAGTTCTTGTCTTGATGATCAAAACAATTTTTCACATCATATGTTGCCATCAAGGACAAAGGGGGAGATTGTTGCAAGTATGGGTCTAACTGGTGATTTTCATTGATGTCAACATACTCCTGTTGCATTAATGATAAGGATTGGATGAGCTGTGTACTGAGGATATTGAGAAAATTAGTCTCAATCAGGAACAATGAAGAACAGTGATGACAATAAGGTAAATGTTCAAGATAGGATGAGGATCAAAGAATGTAGATTAAAGGGTTTGTAGATGTGTGTCTTAAGGTGATCTAGTAGAAATTTTAGAGGTCTGCATGAAGATATGAAGAAGTTGTTACCGTTCAAGTAAAACCAGTTCCGGTAGGTGCTCAGTGGTGACAAAGTGATACAGACAGGTCCGGTGAGATCCGAAAATGAATTATCATGTTTTGCAGATTTGAGGGAGTGTTAAGGAAGTCTTTGTGAAGTATCAACTCGATTGGTTCATGATTTGAAGTTCCACAAGCATCTATTCCTTTGTGACAGTGATGATAGACTGTGTTCTTGAGTTTCCAGATGAAGGAGAGAAGGATTTTAGTAAGTAGATGAAGTGTGGATGTTCTTGGTGATTCAGGCAAGCTTGTGGAGGTCTTTGTATCGTGTCCAGTTTATGTTGGTGGTCTGTATTAAAGTTGTATCTCACAATTGAGGAATAACTTCCGAATGATGGTGTTCTTCTTGAGATTGGCTGACCGGATGAGTTTTACATCTTGCAGATGTTCTTGTAGATGTTTTCTGACTTAGATGATTATTCCTAAGTTGATGTCTTATATAAATAAGGGATTGCAAAGTCATTTCAAATGTGTCCTTGTAGAGATGAGTGTGTGGTAACAAGGAGGAGAGTGAAAGGCAGAGCAGAAGTATTGGGCTTCAATGGAACTGATTCAAGCATAGTGAAGATGCTATTTTCTAGTTCAAGTAGGTGATACTTATTTCCTTGTAGACAGTGTGTCTCCTGTAGGCAGTAGGCCTCTTGTGAGCAGTGTGCTCGGGTAGTGAGCCCTAATTGGCATGTGCCATTTGTTCTTTCTATTCTTCTAACAGAGAATACAATCTTGGGTTAATCACCCCATGGTTTTTCCCTTAACCAGGTTTTCCATGTCAAAATCTTGGTGTCTCATGTGTTGATGTGCTTATGCTCTTGATTCATTGCATTATGTTTCCATGATTGATTTATTAATTATGCTGCTAAATTGCAAAGTGGAGTTAAGTGTTTAATTGGAAGAAAGTTTTGTACAACTGATTCACCCCCCCTCTCAGTTGTCTACCCTAAGTCTAACAATTGGTATCAGAGCCAAGTTCCTCTAAAAACAGCTTAATCACTTGAGGAGATCCAAGATGTCATCTTACAAGAAGGATAGTCCGAAGTTTGATGGAACCAATTTTAATCTTTGGAAAGGTCACATGAAATGTCACTTACAATGTATGGGAATGGTGTACTGGACCATGGCTACAACATAGTATACACCTCCATAGGGTGGTCCAAAAACCCAAAATGAAATCATAGATGTTGAAAACAATCTGTGGACTATATAGGCTCTTCTTAGCGCATTATCTGATTCAGAGCTCTCAAATGTTATTGACCTACCAACTGCTTTTGAGATCTAGCAAAAACTAGAACTTTTGCATGAAGGAGACAAGTATGTTAAATGTGCAAGGTTACAGAGTCTAAAAGGGAAATTTGAAAATCTGAAGATGAGAGATGATGAAAATATCACTACTTTTATGCTAAGAGTAAATGAAATTGTTTGTGGAATTAAAAATGCTGGTGGAGTCCTGGATGAAAATGAAATTGTTGGAAAAATTCTCAGGTCCCTACCCGCTTCTTACAAAATCAAGGCTGCTGCCATTGAAGAATTCAGAGCCCATACAACTGTCACAAGAGATCAATTGGCTAGCAAATTGGTTGCATTTGAAATGACAGAGTTTGGAGATGACCCCCCCAAGACTGAATCTACATTCAAAGCCAATGCCTCTATAAAAGGTAAACAAAGGTTTGATCCAGGAGAGAACTCATCAAGCAATCTGTAATGGTATGAAAAAGCAAGAAAAGACCTAGAAGAAGAAGAAGTAGAAACTGCTCAACTTGAAGCCCTTATTACAAAGAGGCTGCCAAGAGGATCTAGTAAGTATGAAGGAAAACTACCTTTTAAATGTTTTAACTGTAATAAGATTGGTCATTTTGCCTCAAAGTGTCCAGAAAGATTTTCAAGACCAAATCCTAACAGATCAAGGTTCTAAAAGAATTGTTACTATGTTCATGAAGAAGATGATAATGAAGGAGTAACAGATGATGAATCAGAGACAGGAAACAAATCTAGAAGTGAATGGGTGTTTATTGCCATCAAGGAAGAAGAACCAATATCCTCTATATCTGTCAATCATAAAGTTGTAGAAAGATCTTTGGCTGCCTAAGTTGAAGAAAAGGATGAATGGGTCATTGATAGTGGATGCTCTCACCATATGATAAGCGACAAAAACAAATTCATAGATTTGGAATGGTATGAACGAGGAATGGTAAAATTTGGTGATAATTCTGCTAGTAGAATCAAAGGAAGAGGAACTATTTCTTTTGATGGAAGGAGAAAAACTGGTAATGTACTGTATGTTGAAGGACTGAAGCATAATTTTCTTAGTGTTGGTCAGTTGGTGGACAAAGGCTATGATCTCCAATTCAAGAATGGAAAATGCAAGATCTTTGAAAGTTTTAGAACAGAGATTACATCCGGTACACAAACTAAAGGTAATATCTTCCACTTGGTTGGTACTGGTAAAAGTTGTTTATTTTTTCAAGTTCATCAGAGCTAGTTATGGCATAGGAGAATGTGTCATGTGAATTTTGATAATATCATCAAGATAAGCAATACTTAGGCTGTAAGAGATCTTCCAAAACTAGTGAAACCTACAAATAGTTTGTACAAAGAATGTCAGTTGGGAAAACAAAGCAGAGTCTCTTTTAAAAGAAAGGAACAATCTTCTACCAGATTATTGGACTTAGTTCATACTGATCTTTGTGGTCCGGCAAGAATCAAGAGTGTGCAAGGTGATATATACTTCATGTTACTAATTGATGACTATTCCTGGATGATGTGGGTAACCTTTCTGAAAGAGAAATCAGAAGCTCTTGAGAAATTCAAAATATTCAAGGTTATGGCAGAGAATGAAACTAGATTAAAATTGAAATGTCTGAGCTCTGATAGAGGTGGATAATTCACATCCAGTGAGTTCATAGATTTCTGTGAGTAACATGGAATCAAGAGATAGTTGTCTGCTCCTAGGACCCCACAGTAGAATGGAGTAGTTGAGAGAAAGAACCAGACCATCCAGGAAGCATCTAGGACAATGATGATGGAAGCAAATTTTTCTCAAATCTATTAGAGAGAAGTTGTCAGCATTGCAGTCTATACTCTCAATCGAGTTCAAATCAGAAGCAATACTGGTAAGACTCCTTATGAACTTTGGTTTGGTATCACTCCTACTGTGAAGTATTTTAGAGTCTTTGGTAGCAAATGTTACATCAAAAGAGATGAAGATCTAGGAGAGTTTGATGCTAGAAGTGATGAAGGAATATTCTTGGGTTACTCTACTCAAAGCAAAGCATACTAGTGTTATAACAAGAGACTGAGAAAGATGATAGAAAGTACAAATGTGAAGGTTGATGAAGGAATTGAAAAACCCTCAAGATTTTATGAATATTATGAAGATGATCAAAATGGTGTTCTGACTCAAGGAGCCCAAGCCTCTTCTGAGATTTAGATCCAGATTGATCCAGTAAATTAGGAAGAAGAGATAAGTTTGAATGAGCTGAATCAAGAAGTAGAAATGCAAGAAACTCCCAAAGTGCCTAGGTATGTAAGACTGAATCACTCTGAAGATCAGATCATAGGTGATAAAAGCAAAGGTGTACAACTAAGAAGGAGAATTGCTCAAAATTCAGATGAGTATTGTCTGATTTCAAAGATTGAACCTAAGAGAGTGAATGAAGCTTGCAATGATGAAAACTGGACTAAAGCAATGGAGGAAGAGTTGATGCAAACTGAGAAAAATCACACTTGGGATATTGTTCCCAGACCTAGAAACAAAAATGTGATTGGAACCAAATGGGTCTTCCGGAACAAACTAAATGAAGTTGGTGAAGTAATCAGAAATAAAGCCAGATTGGTCTGCAAGGGTTACTCTCAAATAGAAAGAGTTCATTTTGAAGAAACTTTTGATCCGATGGCAAGAATTGAAGTAGTTAGATTATTTCTTGCTTTTGTTGCCTTCAAAGATTTCAAAGTGTATCAGATGGATGTCAAGTCTGCCTTCCTGAATGGTGATTTGGAAGAAGAAGTGTACATTGAGCAACCGGATGGATTTCAATTGTCTGATCATGGTGATATGGTCTGCAAGTTGAAGAAGGCATTGTATGGACTAAAGCAAGCCCCAAGAGCCTGGTATGAAAGGTTGGATAAGCATCTTTTGAAGATTGGTTTCAACAAAGGTACTGCTAACAGTATTTTGTATTTCAAAATTGATCATGAGAACATCTTGATTTTTGAAGTGTTTGTTGATGATATCATTTTTGGAGGAAGAGATAGTATGTGTAAAACCTTTGCAAATCAAATGAAAAGTGAATTTGAGATGTCCATGCTTGGGGAAATAAATTTCTTCTTGGGTCTACAAATTACTCAAAAAAAGAAAGGAATCTTCATTTCTTAGACCAAATATGTGAAAGAATTGTTGAAAAAATTTGGGATGGAAGACTCAAAGCCAATGAACACTCCCATGGAAACCAGATGTAAGATGAGCAAGGATGATGACTCTCCCAAGGCTGATCAAAAAAAGTATAGGTCAATGATTGGAGGACTGTTGTATCTTACTCAAACTAGACCAAACATTATGCAGGCTGTTGGTCTTGTTGCTAGATTTCAGGCTGAACCTAGAGAATCTCATGTCATTGTAATCAAGAGGATTTTTAGATATCTAAAAGGGATAGTTGAGTATGGTCTGTGGTATCCTAGAGATCATGATTTCTCTCTTCATGCATATATAGATCCTGATTGGGCAGGTGATGTGGATGATTGGAAGAGTACTAGTGGTGGAGCATTCTTTTTGGGGAAGAGATTGGTTTCTTGGCTAAACAAGAAACAAGAGGTAATATCTCTATCTACAACTGAAGTAGAATATATTGCAGCAGTAGGTAGTTGCACTCAAGTCTTGTGGATGAAGCAGATGCTAAGAGATATCAAAGTGGAGTATGAGGAACCTATCACAATCTTTTGTGACAACTCAAGTGCAATAAATATATCTAAGAATCCGGTGTTGCATTCAAAGATTAAACACATATCCATCAAGTTTCACTTTTTGAGAGAGCAAGTAAACAAGAATGAAGTCAGATTGGAGTTTGTGCCTTCCAAGGATTAGATTGTAGATATCTTTACTAAACCTCTACCTAAGGACTCTTTTGAGTATCTTAGGGAGAAGTTAGGGGTTATTACCCCTCCAGTGATGAACTAAGGTGCACTGATGTGCATCAGTCCGGTGGATATCACAGTCATATCTTATGGTCTAGATTGATGATAGGGAGCTGCTACTCAGGGGGAGTAGCAGTTATGATTTTGAAGTGGTGAAATTGTAAGTATGTGCCCTTTGCCATTGATGTCAAAGGGGGAGAGAAGACATGTGAAAAACAAGTAGTTGCTGATCAAAGGGGGAGCAGTAAAGGGAGAGAAGACATGTGAATGGTTGTTGCTGATAGGGGGAGTTGTGACAGTAAGGAGAAGTTCTTGTCTGGATGATCAAAACAGTTTTTCACATCATATGTTGCCATCAATGACAAAGGGGGAGATTGTTGCAAGTATGGGTCTAACTGGTGATTTTTATTGATGTCAACATACTCCTGTTGCATTAATGATAAGGATTGGATGAGCTATGTACTGAGGATATTAAGAAAATTAGTCTCAATCAGGAACAGTGAACAACAGTGATGACAATAAGGTAAATGTTCAAGATAGGATGAGGATCAGAGAATGCAGATTAAAGGGTTTATAGATATGTGTCTTAAGGTGATCCAGTAGAAATTTTAGAGGTCCGCATGAAGATATGAAGAAGTTGTTACCATTCAAGTAAAACCAGTTCTGGTAGGTGCTCAGTGGTGACAGAGTGATACAAACAGGTCCAGTGAGATCTGGAAATGAACTATCATGTTTTGTAGATTTGAGGGAGTGTTAAGGAAGGCTTTGTGAAGTGTCAACTTGATTGGTTCATGGTTTGAAGGTCCACAATCATCTATTCCTTTGTGACAGTGATGATAGACTATGTTCTTGAGTTTCTGGATGAAGGAGAGAAGGATATCAGTAAGTAGATGAAGTCTGGATGTTCTTGGTGATTCATGCAAGCTTGTGGAGGTCTTTGTATCATGTCCAGTTTATGTTGGTGGTCTGTATTAAAGTTGTATCTCGCAATTGAGGAATAACTTCTGAATGATGGTGTTCTTCCTGAGACTGGCCGACCGGATGAGTTTTACATCTTGTAGATGTTCTTGTAGATGTTTGCCGACTTAGATGATTATTCCTAAGTTGATGTCTTGTATAAATAAGGGATTGCAAAGTCATTTCAAATGTGTCCTTATAGAGATGAGTGTGTGGTAGTGAGGAGGAGAGTGAAAGGTAGAGTAGAAGTATTGGGCTTCAATGGAACTAATTCAAGCATAGTGAAGATGCTATTTTCCAATTTAAGTAGGTGATACTTATTTCCTTGTAGACAATGTGTCTCCTATAGGCAGTGGGCCTCTTGTGAGAAGTATGCTCAGGCAGTGAGCCCTAATTGGCATGTACCATTTATTCTTTCTATTCTTCTAACAGAGAATACAATCTTGGGTTAATCACCCTATTGTTTTTCCATGTCAAAATCTTGGTGTCTCATGTGTTGATGTGTTTATGCTCTTGATTCATTGCATTATGTTTCCATGATTGATTTATTATTTATTCTGCTAAATTACAAAGTGGAGTTAAGTATTTAATTAGAAGAAAGTTTGGTACAACTAATTCACCCCCCCTCTCAGTTGTCTGCCTAAGTCTAACAGTCCTCTTGATGACCTACAAAAATTAGAAATTAACTTGGGCTCTTCTCTTGTTTTTCCCATTTCTCTTTGGAGCCAAAGTTCCATCTACTTATAATATCTCATTTTCCAAGTTTCATCTTCCTCTTTTGGGCTCCAATGACTCTTGGTATTCCTCAACTTTCTTGTGGCATCCAATTTGGAGAAATGTGACTCTTGGGATTTCCTTTGTTTCTTTCCTTCATGACTTTGATGCTCGAAGACTCTTCATTGTCCAATATTTGTCTTCTAAGTGAATAGGATTTTGTCCATATGCAACTTTCCTTGTCTTTTCCTTGGAGTGTTGGAGAATTAAAATATTTATTTTATTTTCCCAAAGTTTGTGTATGATGTTGATTACAAATCTACAAGACAAACAAAAGGGTAAAAGAAATAAAATAATTTTTGGTTGAGCAAGATTTCTTGTGAGCCTAAATGCTCCTACATCAGATAATTATATATAAAATCATTTCTATAGTGTAATAGAATTACAAATACACTCAAATTAAATGTATAATGATACTTACACAAATGCATGTAAATGTGGAAGAAGCATAATTGTAAACAAGGTACATAAAGTATTTGCATACTTGACTGAAGTAAATGATAAAAAATGCAAATCTCATACTTTGTTTATCTTCCTGGATTCTCCTTTACTGTTAATGTCTCTTTGATATTATTATAACTAAAATCCTTTTCCCAACGATTAAAGAAATCCAACTTAAAATAATAATTAGCATAATAATTTCATGAAGATCAACTAGTCGAATATCATTTCAAAGGGAGATTCAAAATCAAGTATATACTAATAATTCAACTAAATAATTATTCAATCCATCTCCAAAATATTCTTGATAAAGTTCTATCACGAAAACATCAATATATTTATCATTATAGTTATTAGATAGGGTTTAGGCATCCTTACACCAAGTCTTTGTAGTCAGTTTATACCCCAGTCAAGTAGCTAGAGATTGATGGCAAAACATAAAGATTAACATAGGAAGAGTATCATAAACACGTCATAACAATAAGACCACAAATAATTATCTAGTACCAGAAGATATCCATAATATATAAACAATTAAACATCATACATCCATCCTCCATTAGGTCTAAGTCTCTGCCTCATCCATCTACATACATGACTTCTATATCATTTTCACATCATCAACTATCTGCCATCATTCTATATCATCATATCCTATATCTATATATATTGTATCTAATACATCTAGGGATGTGTCTTCTAGCATCATAGGTTGGCTCTAACCTACACATAATTTATGCACCAGCTTCTGGTTAGCTCTGCTCCATGCCCTACATCCTGTTAACACCAACCCCCTTCAAAACTATGTCTTATCCTCAAGACATGCAAAAAAAGCTACTAGGTAAAATGATCTTGTAGATCTACTTCAACTATGCCAAACTATTATCCCATTACTTCTTGTCCTTAGACATCTTAATATATGTATCCTTTTATCTTAATATATGTATCCTTTTCTTCTCCTAGAGTTTCTAGTATCTGTGTTTTTTGTGTTATTTACTTAGCCTCTGCAAAATTGCCAATCAGATTAACTAGTCTAAGGTTGACCACTTCCCTTAACTGCTTTATTTAGCCCTTTTTTTGGTCTCTGATCCTAGAGTTGTTGATGTTGATTGTGGAGTGTCTCTACCTGTGCCCTTATTACTCCATCCTTGTATGTCAGAGGATCATACTGGGCTACTAGTTTTGTTATTTACTGTTCCAGAGCATCCATTTGATCTTTTATTGCTTTGGTGGATTGTGGCCATTGTAAACAAATTTGGTCAAGAATGTTTGCCTCCGCAATGCTTTATTGAATTTTCTTTATGTGTGTCTATAGTTAAGTGTGTACCTTGGCACACTTATTTGTCATCTCCACCAATCTTTTCTTGTTAAGTTGCTTTGTGATTTTCTTCTCTAGTTGGCTAGAATATTCCTTGAATCCTTGTGTCAATTGT
The DNA here is from genome assembly GCA_027924645.1 of Cunninghamia lanceolata. NCBI lineage: Eukaryota > Viridiplantae > Streptophyta > Pinopsida > Cupressales > Cupressaceae > Cunninghamia > Cunninghamia lanceolata. Next base: position 7,805,378 of record BSBN01000739.1, read on the forward strand.
TTCAATTGATCTAGCAAGGGTACAGGAGTATCCCTTGGTGTCTCTAGCATCTCCTTTGCTAGTGTGTTCATTGCATCTTGAAGCAGTTCACTTCCCTCTACATATTGCTTCAAGATTTTTGCTCTTGTTGAGGAGTGGAAGACATCTCCTAACTGCATCTTCTATAAGGGAGAAATTATGGTTAGATTTTCTTAACCTTCTACCACTGACAACTGTAGCAATTGTGGAGTTAGGATAGGTGTTATCTACTTTTTCTACTCCAAAAACTCCTTGATGGATTCAATTGAAGAAGAAGAGGCTTCTAGATTTTCAACTTGATCTGATCCTCTTTGCTTTTCTCTATTCTCCTCTCTTCCTTCTTTATTCCCCACATCCTATATTCGAGGTATTATTTGTTATTCTATATTTCTCTCCTCCATCCTTGTATTCTCCAGAGGAGGTACCCCATGTGTAGAAGTTTTTGCAGGATTCTTCTTATGACTTGGCTTTGTTTTGTCCTATCCTCCTACTGATATTTCAGTGTTGTCTAGAGGTGATGGTTCCTATTGTTGTTCTTGTTCCTTGATAGATTGATATAGATTTTATATTATTTCTTTAATTTCTTTTTGTATTTTCTCCTTTTCCTTCTTATTTCCACTCATGATGTGTCTACTCTTTGTTTTCTTCTTAACTCCATGGCTTGTAGCTATATCAATTCATTCTTATTCTCCAGTAACAATGTGTCACTAAGCTTCTCAATGGCATTCTACCTTATTTCTCCCTCCAATTGGAGTGCCTTATTCCTCCTTTGCCTCAGTGCTTCTATCAATCTCTCCAGAAATCCTTCCATTATCTCATCTAATGTCGTCTCTTTATCCTTCATGTATTAGATCATTGCTTGGACTATTATTTGTTTATTTTCCTTAAATGAATCATCATATAAATCAACAGTTTGTTTTAACATACATACATTCTCCATGGCATTGAGCAGTGCATCCAGTCTGTAAAGCTCCTATGCTAGTTGCTCTACTTGTTGTTCTACTGGTTATTGTATATGCCTAGAAATGGCACGACTCTGTCCAAATAAATATTCTTAATATTTATTAAAGTCAAATTCCTCTATCAATAAATAAATAAACAAATTTATTTATTTGATTCATATTCTCCCAACAATTAAATAAAATCAATTTATTTAATTAAAATTTTAAAATTCTTCAAATTTATTCCAAATTAAATAATACCAGTTATTTAATTAGTTCTTCCAAATTCATTCTAAATTAAATAATACCAATTATTTAATTGTCTCTTCCAATAATATCTTCTCTCAATTGAAATAAATCAAATATTTATTTAAGTTGTCTATTTCTTCTAAATTGAGTTATCTCTAAATATAATTCAATCCTTGTGCACATGCAATTGAATATTCTAAATATTTAATTCAGCAAAATATCTTCTCATCCTCATGCAATTTGTATTCTCTAGTTCTATTCACTTAACTAATTAATCTATTCTTTTAATTGATTTATCTCTTCAGTTAACTCATTCTTCTATTTTATTAATTCCTCTCATGTAAAATATAGCAAGACACTTGTCTTCTTTCTATTCACGCAAGTTCCTCAACCGTTCTCAATTGTTGATCTTCTCATTCTTTCTATACCGTTGATATTCTCTCTCAAGTCTATAAATTGAACCCAATTCTTCCTTTTCATTCATCCAAGCTTTTAGTATTGTTACTTTGCAGGAATTACAGCACGCCTTTGGCACTCAAGTCATTTCTTTTTCTTGTGATCAACTTATTACCATATCACTACCATTGTTGTGAAGCTCATCTTTATTACAAAGCACTATCATAGCCATTCTCCATTGATAATCTTGGAATAGCAAGGAAGTACACTATCTAAGGGCCTTATTCATACATGCAAGTTTGATTGAGATAGGCAACCAATGGAAACTATGAAGTATTGAGGTTTGCAAAGGTTTCATCTTTTGTTTGTTTGATCTTGATTTTTTCCCTTTTCATTGAGTTTTGGGTATTATTGATATTGATTATATTGATTATTCATGTTTACACCAATTTTCCCTTAACATTTTTGGTGCCCACCATGGGGCCTAGCCCCAATTTAACCCAAAAACTAAGTTTTTGTGTGTTAGAAAAGCCATAAATAGGAGGAAACTATGCATCTGCCTCATCCTAACACACATCTGCTATATGTTCCAATGCATCCAATCTTTCGGTGCATACATACTCTATTCTGGTGCATATGCCTTCTGAAATGGCGCATCTGTCAGTTCAGCGCATGCATTCTATATTCCTGTGTTTTTTACCTCTATCTCAACGCATCTATACTGCTATGCCTCTGAGCTATGTTTCTATGCATTCAGGCTCTGAAGCAGCGGATTTGATCTAGACAGTGATTCTTAGGGGTTTTTTTTTCAGTTTTCGCTAATGCTAACACTTTCTTGTAGGAACACACTTGGATCTATTTTGCAGGCTGGGTACTGGTTTAGAATCATATAGCTACACTTGTTAACTCACACTTCAATTTCTAAAAAGAAAGTAAATGGATGCTCATGCAAATCTCACGTAGTCTTAACTAGGAGGGTGGTAACTAAATCATTGCTATCTTGCATATCATTGATTCATTGCTATATTGCTATCTTTCAAAGTTAGACACATTACTATCTGAGTAAAACTGAACCATTGCTATCTTGTTATCACTTCAAAGTTAACAAAACATTGCTATTTGGGTAAAATTGAACCATTGCTATCTTGTCATTACTTCAAAGTTAACAAATTTATGTGCTTGCCCAAGTAGATAGCTCATTTAGTCTTTTTCTTATTAACTAGGGGAAAAGAACCACTATCTTCTGCATTTTGGGAATGATACCAGGCTTATGCTCTCCCCTATCTTGGGTGACCAAAATTCCAGACATATCATTTTTGCATGTGTTTAACCTTTAGAGGGGCTTGCTCTTAGATACCGTTCATCCAAGTAGGAATGACCCTAAGTGGTAACAAGCTAAAGCCAAGCTCTACCAAGACACTATAAATAAATTACGTTTGGAGTGAAAGCTTCAAATAATGAGTGAAGTTGTGTTATACTGATAGCCAACCTCCCCCAAAACCCTCTGGTGCAGTAGCACCATAGTATCTTCATGCTTCTATAGAGAAATTTTGAAGTTTGATGTAATTTTGATGTTTCGACCTTGTAACAAGGTCATTTGGACCAATTCACATATGTGAGGTCATTAAGGTTCAAGTCATGTGTTCATTTTTGTAAAATGTAAAAGGTGTCACAAATGTAAAACTTGCAAAGCAACATATGGAATATGAAAGGTCATCAAGGTTTGATTCACTTGTAGGAAGTTAGAAATCAGTTAGAAACTAAAGAGTCATGATGTAATGCCTTTAAAAGGCCTTCTAACCTTCAAAGAATTCATGGGTGGTTGATTAGAAGGCTCTGATCAATAAAAGAGCACTATTTTTTATGTATTTCTTCAGAAATTTGCTGTTTTCTGATACTATACAGCCCTGTACGAGCAATGATGCATGCTAACTTGATTGTAAGTGGTAGTTTAATTAATCACCCTCCATTTGTTTTTTGTTTGGTGCAAATTGGTGAGTATTTGATATAGATATGCCAATTCTTCTGAAAACTGTCAAAACCCTCTGTTAAGGTAAACAGAGATAATGAAACTGTGTTTCTTTTGTTTTATTCATTGAAAGTGGCTAATCCTTCGTGGAAATGATCTTGATAATGTCTAGTTCCATATTTATGAGGTTTTGAACCAAATGGTTGAGATTTAAGAAGGGAAAATCAAAGTTTTGTGACTGTAATTTGTGTCATAGTCTAGAAAATAGGGTTTTAAGAACAGTCAAGAGGTATAGGACTTAGGGATTGATAAATTACTTATCAAATTGGACTTTTGAGGGTTTTATAAGCATAAGTAGGTCCATTTAACATTGTTTGAGGGATTGGTTGAGAGAGATTGAGGCAGCGGATAGGAGGATCAATACGACCCCTGTGTATGCAAGGCCTAATAGACCTAATTGGTGCGATGACAGTCTTTTGTTTAGCAATACTTTCGAAAGTAAGCTATGTTGATCTTTTGGTATGTTGATAATAAGGATAAAGGGTATCTCAAAAGTCTTAGATAGTATTGAATGGAGGTCTACACTAAAAGTTGTGTTTGACAGTCCTTAATGGCAGGGCTACAAGGAAACAAGCCTCTCTAGGCACTGTCAAAGTGCAGTCAAACTGTAAGTTACTGTCCATTGTCCTTGAAGGTACAAAATATAGTTATTAGGTCAGAGACCATGTGTTGGTTATTTATTTGACAAATTTGTGTTGGTTGTAGTGTGAGTGCCATAGTTACACATTGAGAACAATCATGAAGGAAGGATGAAAAGATGAATGGGTAGACTTTGTAATGCTTTGTTTTGAGGACCTTGTTTGGGTTAGAGTTTTGAGGAAGTTAGGTTTGTGTCAAGGATTTATTAAGGTTCCAGTTAAAAGATAGTTGAACTTGTGGGATTCTTAACACATTGTTGTAAAATGTGCCTTAATAGAGTGAATTGAAACAAGGAGTGTTTTGGAATTTGTCAAATGAGATTGGGATAGTTTTTCTTTCCTCCTTTTCCTCTGCATCACCCTCCAAGGTGCAACTCTTGCAGGTTGGGAGACTCCATAATGGAGAGTAGTGTTGCCGCATGTATAACCACTCGAACAGTTGCACTTATTAATCATCCATTGTTTTAGTAGCCAAAAACCCCTATAAGTCAGTGTAGGGAAGTGTGATTATCACCTCCCAAAGATGCTTCACTAGAGATAGTGAGAATTTAGTTTATATTGTCCTTTGAAACCTAGGATTATACTTGCTTTCTTTTAGTAAAAAAGAATTAAAAAATCACAAAAAAAATAAAAAAAAATGAAAGCATTCTTTGTGTTTGCTGTGTCTTCTTGCCATAATTAAATAAAATCAAATCAGAAGAGACCATCTTGCAACAAAAGAAACCAAAAACATCAAAAAAATTGTTGAAAATTTGCAAAAACATTGAAAAAACCAGAGTTGCGCTTTTATCATTTTCTATTGCACATCTGTTTTGACTTGCTATGCTTATATCACCTATTATTACGCATCTAATTTTTTCCAGTACTGTGTATCTGTGTTGAATTTCTGTACATTTATCCTTTTTTGTCGTACATATGTTCCTACACATGTGTAATAGTGAGTACTTCCCCATACTTTGAGAGGAAAATTTTACCATTTCTGGGTAACTATTTCAACCTAGTTCCATGTTCCAAGATCAGGTCTTACCTTACAATCACTTTTGTATCCATTTCACATCAAACTCTCTCTTTCATTGGTCTTCACATCAACCCTCTATTAGGTCTCCCTAGTGCAAAGTCAAAGTATCCTACATTAGATTAGCGCGAGACCTTTTTCAGATCATTTTGGATTCAAGTAACCCAAAAAAGTCACATAACTTCACTAGTGGTCTTGGTGTACGACTAGTCTCTACATGGTAAGACAGGTATCAAGTACCCTTACTTGTGGCTATCATCTTGTATCGGTCATCTTACTTGGAATCATTGATTGAAAGAGTCCCTTGTCCAAATCTCATCACAAGTATCTTATTCTCAGTATTCTCCACCAGCATCTTACCAAAATTTGTAGTTTCATCCCATCGTGTCCTATGTCACCTTGCATGGTTTTAACTAGATCTCAATACAAAAGATAGCTTGAAATGGACAGATCATCCAATCGTATTGTCACCCCTCACAATAGTGATGAGGAAATCTCTCATGAAGAGTATCAAGGACACCTCCAAGATTAGAAATTCCAATGCTTACTAGAAAAAGTGCTCCATGACGATCCTCACAAGTACTTTATTCATCTCACAAATCTCAGACTTAAACTACCCACTGACTTCGATCTCAGCAAACTGAAAGAGACCGTAGTGGATAATCATGAACACCACACTGGTGAAGATAAAGGAAAGAAAGTCCCGGATCCTAACATGCCCATGGAAGAAATGAGGAAACAAATTGAAGGCTTAACACAACAAATGATGGATCTCAAAACAAGAACAAATACTAAAACTTACTCCTTGGAAGACATTGCAACATACCCCTTTGATAAAAGTTTGAACATGGTGCTCTTCCCCTTTCGGTTTGAAGTTCATAAGTTTGACAAGTACAAAGGGAAAGGAGACCCAAGAGATCACATTAGGGAATTCAATGCCGCATGCATGGAAGTAGCTCACAATGAAACTTTCTTAATGAGACTATTCCCTAGATCTCTAGGTAGTCAAGCCATGGAGTGGTTCTCATGACTTCCACTGGGTATCAAGATGTTTGATGAGTTAGTAAACAAATTCATCATGCACTTCTCATACAATATTGAACACTAAGTCTCCATGCTCGATCTATGCAATACCAAGCAAAAGAGTGGTGAATCATTCACCTCCTTCTTACAAAGGTGGAGACAACTAGCAATCAAATGCTCATATGATGTCCTTGAGAAGCAATTGATGGAGATGTTTGTCCACAACCTTAACTCCGATCTAAGCTACCAAATCCAAATTCAATGTCCTACCTCATTTTTGAAGGTCATTGAAATGGGATTATTCATCGAGAAAGCTATGATCGCCAAGGGGAAAATTAGTTGTACAAGGACACCCCTAACTCCAACTACATTACAGACAAGTCAAAGTTTTGGACTAAGAATAAAAATGTCATCAATGATGGAGTGGTTGATGCCAAGGTGGAAACTCCCAAACAACAACTAGTATTCACTCTCAAAGGAGAGGCAAGCAATGCTACGCCCAACAAAATATTCTCTTGGGAGCCAATGCCATGGTACAACTCAAATCCTAGGTGAAAGTTCACACCGCTAGGTGAGTCCCAAGTATCTACATTAAGAAAGCTATTGGCTAACAATGAGATCACTCTCCCACCTACTAGCAATTATGAACCTCAAATAAAACCTCACTATTGGAAAGACACCAACTTTTGTGAGTATCATAGAGGAAGAGATCATACTACCAATAATTGTATCCATCTCAAACATGTTATTCAAGACATACTTAATCAAAATCAAGGAGGTGCTCAACAACATACCTCTAATGAGATGCATATGGCATACAAGGATCCACTTCTCAATCATGACAGGCATATAACAACAACAACAACCGCAACAACAACAACAACCACAACAGGCAAAATTAGAATAATGGGAATAATAATGCTAATTATGCAAGTATGTCATTCGATTATACCATCAACTACATATCAGAGCACATCCCACAAATTAATGTGGTCATGTCCAATCAATAATAAGAACCCAACAAAACTGATTGCAGCATCATCACCTACAGTGGTAAGGTCACATTGAATGCCCTCGCACCAAGGTCATCAGCTTCTCAGTCTAACTCGCATTAGTATAGTGTCATAGACCAACTTTGAAAGACTCATGCCCACATTTCTATCCTAGAGTTGTTGCGTCTGTCTCCTTCCCACAAAGAGATTCTCGAAAAAGGCCTAGTGGAAACAACTGTGTCCATGAACTTGGCCCAAGAGAAGTTCCAAGCCATGGTAGGAAATCTAACCTCCTCTAGTACCATATCATTTACCGAACAGGATGACCTCTTAGTATCTCAGCCTCATAACACCCCCTTGGATATCGTCGCCTTCATCCATAAACACCATATCTAAAGGGTTCTCATTGATGGAGGAGCCGGTTTAAATATTTGCATGCTCAAGCTAGTCCTTACATTGAGGTTCTCTAAAAATGCAGTGGATCCAAGGAAAAAGATTACCATTAAAGCCTATGATGAAGAGGAAAGAACTAACAAAGGAACAGTGGTGTTACCAATACAAGTGGGACCGGTAATAAAGGATGTTGTTTGCCAAGTCCTAGATAGGGAGCTAGCCTATAATATTCTCCTAGGTAGACCATGGATTCATGCCATGAAAGTTGTGCCTTCTACCTACCACCAATGCATAAAATTTCCTCATAACGGCAAGCAAGTCATCATCCAAGGTGATCCTGACCCCTTTCAGCATTGCAATACTATCTGCTCAAAACCTAATTACATCATACCCAACAATAGAGCATCTACATCCCCTACCCCATAGCATGACTCTACCTCTGAAGCTTCCTCATCCAAGCCCAAAGAGAAAAAAATTACCATCAAAGAAACAAGAGTAGGGGAATACTCCATCGAGCATAGCCTCAACTTGGCCAAAATTCCTTTATCTCCTAGATCCTTTGGGCAACCCAAACACTTTCCAAAGCCATCTACTCCTCCTACAACTCCTACAACTCCCTTTGTAAAATGAGGGACCCTATCAAATGAAACAAAGGAAAGAGATATCTTACAATGGCTCTACACAGAAGAAGAAGAAGAGAACACACAACAAGAACCACCTAAGCTCCTAATGGAAATCTATGGGCGAGGTGAGTCTATCCTACACAAAATGGGTTATAAAGGACAAGGCCCCATTGGCCTAAGAAAAGAAGGAATAATAGAACCCATTCAACCTTCTTAACCCTCATTGGCAAGAAATACAAAAGGCCTAGGATACAAGCACAAGGGCTAGGATACAAGCACAAGGGCAAAGCAAAAGCAAATGCTTGTCTTGTGGAAATGATCCATAACCTTCAAGAAGATAGTGATATAGAGTCTAATGAATATGAGTGGGATGAGCTGACAGAGCACTCCTACAATGACAAGGAAGTTGACACCATTCAAACTTATAGCCCCTACCATGAGGGACAAATGCTAACGCATAGACCATTAGAGTGTGATTTGCCTATTCCTGAGAATACGACTTTTGAGGAAGGTTCAAGTTCTATCGCAATAAACAGTTTGGAGGAAAGTACCATCTTGAACCCTATCCCTATCAATACCCTCACATATCCATTCAAACTATCAACAAATAAGATCTATTCTCTGACTCCCTCCCCCTTGTGCATCCTGAACTTATTGACTGGGATCTACAAGGAACCTCGCAACTAGACATGTTCTAAAATGATGATGCCTCCATTGACTACATGGAACTTAGGGACCTCCTACCTATAGGAGATCATAAAGCTAGCTTCTCCATTAAACTCAATACCGTGGCTTATTTTGGAGAGAGTGCCAAGCCTTCCAGTCATAAAAATATCAAAATAAAAACTACATCTAATGGTGAAAACTACTTCATGGTAGTATCAGATCCCAAAATAGTAAAAAGAAAGGAAGCATCCTATGGTGAAAACCCAATTGTGGCACTTGATGATGGAAGGCTTGACACTCTCCCTAATGACATACACCAGGAGAAGTTTTAGATTGTTGTGGAACCTACAGAACCTGTTAACATTGGAACAGAGGAAAAGCTTAAGATCATTCACTTTGCTAAGTCTCTAACTCCACCAGAAAAGACTAAGTTTGTACCATTCTTCAAGAAGAAGAAAGTCAACTTTGCTTGGTCATACATAGATATGCTAAGGTTAGATCCAGATTTGATTCTACATCATCTTCCACTAGATCCAGGAGTGAAACCCATCAAATAGAGACTTAGAAAGATGCATCCACACATTGCACTGCTAGTGAAAGAAGAACTCAAGAAACTACTAGATGTAGGGTTCATCAGGGCCATAGACTATCCGAAATGGGTCTCCAACATAGTTCCAATATCTAAACCTGATGGCTGAGTCAAACTATGCAATAATTTTAGAGATCTAAACAAAGCCTGCCGCAAGGATGATTTTTCATTGCCAAATATAGATATCATAGTCAACTTAATAGCAGGGCATACCATGTTATCTCTCATGGATGGCTTCTCTGGATACAATCAAATTAGGATAGCACCATAAGACCAACATAAGACAAATTTCACTTGTCCATGGGGTACTTTCTATTGGAATGACATACCATTTAGGCTAAAGAACGCAGGAGCCACATATCAACGTGCTATGACCACTATGTTCCATGATATGATGCATGCCACAATGGAGGACTATGTAGATGATATCCTTACAAAGTTACTCACAAGAGAATCACACTTGGATGTGCTAGAGAAGGTCTTTCAGAGATTAGAACAATTCAAGGTCAAGTTGAACCCAAAGAAATGTGTGTTTGGAGTCACCTCAGGCAAGCTCTTAGGCTTTATTGTATCAGTAAATGGGATTGAAGTGGATCATGTCGAGGTCAAGGCCATCATGGAAATGCTACCACCCAAGAATATTACTCAACTACAGTCTCTACTGGGCAAGCTACAAGCAATCTGTAGATTCATATCATAACTGGCAGACAAGTGCCAACCTTTTAGTCATCTCCTACATAAGAACATTCCATTTAGGTGGGATGAGAAGTGCGAAGAGGCATTTGGCAAACTGAAGTAATATCTGATGAATCCATGTATTCTCATGCCTCCTATCCAAGGGAAGCCACTGTTACTTTACATATCTGCTACACCAATAGCTCTTGGGGCCCTCCTAGCACAACAAGATTACAAAGGTAAAGAAATAGCCATCTACTACATTAGTTGTACATTGGTGGGCTATGAACTGCAATACTCTCAAATAGAAAGATCATGTCTTGTTGTGTATTTACTTCTCAAAAACTATGACATTACATTCTAGCACATCTAGTCAAGCTTATTGCAAAGATAGATCCACTAAAATACCTATTAAGCAAAGCAACTCTAACAGGTTACCTACCCAAGTAGGTAATGCTCATAAGTGAATATGACATTGAGTATGTAGACATGAAGGCTATCAAAGGTTAAATCATTACTGATCAGTTAGTAGAAGCATCATTACAGGATACCAAACCAATGACATTTGAGTTTCCAGATGAATCCTTATTCAATATCACAACCCACTCATGGAAACTCTACTTTGATGGATCCTATACAAATCATGGATCGGGGGCAGGAATCTTGTTGGTCACTCCCCATGACCACACCATACCTAAGTCTTATCATCTGTTATTCCCATGCACAAACAATATAGCAAAGTATGAGGCGTCATTGGTCTCAAAATGCCAACAGAGTGGAAAATCAAAGAGCTAGATGTCTATGGTGACTCTCAACCAATGATCAATCAAGTCAATGACGACTATCAAACTGTTGGGTGAATATTTTTTCTTCAACTAACTGAAGGCAAAATGGTTATATCAACCACAGTGTAATGAGATAAATCTCTCCTCTCAGCAAGGGGAGATTCCCTATTAACTATTACAAACTTATTTACACTAAACACTAATTTTGGGGTGAAACCATGTCATCCATTTCTCTTTTTTCAGAAATAATGTTTACAATATAAAAGAGTACTTTCACAATACAAATCGAAATAACTAAGAAACCCATGAGAGCACAAAGTCTATCATTGCTCCTTTTACTAATTTACAATTTAGAACCAAGTAGGATGAGGTGTAGCTCGAAGTCTTCACTGAATACTACGACAAAACATACGATCATAAAAGATAATAGTAGTCCAAATTCTTTCGAATATCTTTTACTTCAAAACATAAAATCACAAATGAAAGATAATTGTTGTAGAACAAAGTCTCCAAAATCAGCTTTAGAAAATCTCATAGACTATCCACACTCACACTACAATTTGATCAAATAGATAACATAGAATAAGGAAAAGGACATAAGAACACTTTCCAATATACTACAAGTTATTCAATACAAAGATTGAACGATCGCTTGTTTTTCTATTCACTTGATAAAATATGATTTACAATTTGAACACAATGTCTCAAAATGCTCTTCAATTTGGTAGATTTTCGCTTCAAATACTAAAAGATGATAATTACAATGGGGGCCCCTCTTTATTTATAGGAGAAACCAAGAGAAAAAATAGGAAAAGAACAACTAAATATGACTTATTCAACAAAGGAGTCCTTTTTGATTTGGGACTTCCTACATTTTTACATGTAATTACATATGAGAAAAGTACATGTAAATATGTCCAAAATTATTTCAAAAGTACATCTGAAAAATAGAAAATAAACTAAGTGATGAAAAAGTTGCTTCAACTTGCACTGCCTTCTTTCTTCATGTGGCAATCATACATAGTAAATGCAGCTTGCATCCCCAAACTATATGGATGGACTGTGTTCCTGAAAATCAACCGGGCTCTAACTATTGCATCTCTAACTATGGTAATTGATTTTTCATGGCTAGTTAACTTGGACTTCAGATTATCCAAAGTTAACTGGTTATCAAGAATATTATCCATGGAAGCTACTAAAAATGTTTTGTCCTCAAACCCCTTATGAAACATATTCTCAAATTCCTGGGGCATCTCCTATGCGGAAAGAAATTGATGATCCTTTGACACCAAATTGCATGGTAGCTCCTCTAACTTGTGTAAGAGACTAACGTCACTTTGGTCACTTACCTTCCTTGCAGTTTCTAAGTCATTGATCAAATCTTTCAACACATGACTCCAATATGTCAATGCCTCCTTAGTGTCGGTATATGAATCCCAATTTGGAATAACACCAATTGATATCAAAGCACTTATTTTAAACTTCCTCATTTCTACCCACTTATCATGACTCTGCTCTAAATGCTCAATATCTTGAGAAATAGCATCAATCAAATCATCAAGTTCTACCCTAATTTTCTCCATTTTGCCTATTTTCTCAGTTAGCTTTGTAAGAAGAGAGATTCCCTGTGTGCGCATCCTTTCTAGATATTGTTCAAGCACTTTTCCCTTAAGGCAAGTCTTTTCAACTTTCTGGCTGATAGGATCTTCAACAGAAAAGGCCTAAGTTGTCACTGATTCTAAATTCAAAGTAATCTTCCTTATCACTACAGTCAATTGCTCTACCATTACTTTATAATGATCTTTCATCTCTTTTTCTTTATCAAACTTCTGAATCAAAATATCCATTTCCGATTGCATGTTAGTCTTTGCACTCTCGTGTGTTATTTTGCCCATCTCAATTCTAGAAATAGAGTAATCACTCATACTGAAATTTTCTATGGTAGCATCCTGTCGGGGCCTTGCAATCTCCAAAAATTTGTGCCCTTTGTCTCCCAGCACTCTAGAAAGAATTTTTGGCTTCTTTGGAGTCTTAGCCTTAATAGGCACCATCTTACCAAAATCAAATTCATCTAGAGAGATGGCTTGTTTCTTTCTTTTTGGCGTATATGCTGACAACCATGGAGGAAGCACAAAAGTACTCACATTTGGATCTGGTTCCATTGTCGGTGTTATGGGAACTGTACTGACACTGGAAGTAGAAACAATAGGTGGAGTATTAGTAAACACTGCACCTGACACATTCACATTCAAAACTTGCTTAGAACCCAATACAAAGTGATCAAATATTGAAGAATCTCCAATATCAAAAGATGAGGAGGACAGACTAGGAATGGACCCAAAAGAATGAAGAACATCATCAAAAGTAGTTTGAGGATTATCAAAAATTATTTTTGAGGGTGATGGAGATTCAAAAGATGGGATGTTGATAGGTGAAATAGACAAAGGAACTGAAACATGTATGTTAGGCAAAGGAGAAGAGACTCCAGTATCCTATGGTACATTCTTCTGTGGAGGCATAACTTCAACCCTTTGTTCTTCTCCTATCTCCTCTGTTGATCTATTTTCAACCTCCATTTCTTCTATAGCTGACTCATTAGTATTCTATTTCTCAATTTCCATTTCTTCTACCTTAGATTCTTTCTCTACAGCCTTTGACTTCTTAGACACAAATTTGATCCTCAGTTTATGTGTCTTAGAAGAAGCGGTAATATCACTCTTATTCTTTGTCCTATTCTTCACCTTCTTTCCTATTTGTTCTTGGACTTTGGTCTCTGATCCATTAAGGAATTGTTTCAAAGCAATCCCCTTACCTTCTAACCACTTGTTTGTGTTATCCAATATAGGTTCAAATCTTCTCCTTAAAGATGTCAATTCTTTCTGAGACCATTGAATAGGTGGAAGAGGAGAATAAACAATCTATTCAATGTTATACCTAGGATCAATCATCTCTTCATCATCCGCTAGGTCTTTAGGAATATCAGCCAAACCTAGATACTCAATCTATTCTAGAGATAATTTGCTATAGTCTAATTTTCTGATATCCTCTTCTCTCCTTAAGTCCACCCAGATGTCTTCAACCATTAGTTCATGAAACTGAGTCTTCCTTTTGATCTTGTCTTTTATACCCCTGTAATCAAACCTTAGTCTTTGTTTGAACTATTTCATGGTCACTAGCTACATCTCAGTCTCCATTACCCTAGCCTTTGCTACAGTTGACACTGAGTATCTGCTAATTTCAACTAGAAATCTAAATTTTGGTTGCTTAAGTTCCATTTTCTTACTATGTACGCCAATCATTTGTCTACATAACTCCATCAGAACAAGTTTATCTGAAGGAAGCCTTGGCAACATATAAGGATAACCTTGGAAAAAGCCAACCCTTAAATATGAGAAAGTCTAAAATTATAAGAACATGGACCCATAATCATTCACAACTGAACAAGCTTTGTCTGAAACTCTTCTTTGCTCTAACTGAGGGTCAAAAAGACACAAGAACACTACAAAGAAAGCATCATTTACTCTCCTAAAATGATGAATTGAACCTTTCAACGTTAGCTGAGGATAGTATTGATACACATGAACCACTCTCCTATCTCCTTCAGATGTCAAACTTGGAAAGGTCCTCATTGAGGCTTCTATATACTCAAGGTAAGAAGTCATATAGAATTTGAAAGTAGTGGATACCTTAGTCAATTGCTCATGTAGAGCATTGCTGATTTGTTCACCCCAAAAGATGGCTTGCTTTCCTTGAAGTATAACCTTGATAAAAGGGTACATCCATTCATGGAAAAGAGAGGAAGAAGCTAGCCCCCTTATCCTACTAAGAAGAGTTATGAGATCACCAACCTCCTCAATAAAATTACTTCTGGAAAAACTCGTCAGCCACCTGGATAAGTTTGACCTTGAAGTCTTAAGCCACTTGGTGTTAATTGTCTTCTTAGCCTTCTCAGAAATCTTGTCATATTCTTTTTGAGCCTCAGCAAAATCTAGTTTCACAACCTCTGTAGTAGGAGGACACACAAAAACTTTATCAATGAATTTTGGATCCAATCTCATGATCACATTGCCATTCACATCCACCACTACCCTAGTGTCTCTGTTGTAGAATTGAGCACATTACAAAACAAACTCTATATTATGAGATGCTACTGGGAAAGATGACACCAAGTGAATATTGCTATCAACAATCTTCTTCATTGCAAAACTAGGGTTAGCAGACTTAGTTCTTTCCATGAACTCAGCCATGTCTACATGACCAATCTTCGTATCCTGAATATCATCAACATTGGAGGTAACTGAGGTGATTGGAAAAACACCCTGATACTTATACTTCATTGCTTTCAACTTCTTTGGAGACAACTTAGACATTTGAAAAAAAACACCAGAAGGAGTGTCGATGAAGAGAGAAAATCCGCAGAAGAAACTACAACAAAAACCCATGATCATGCAATTAGGGGAAATATTGGCAATCTGGGAAAATTGCATGTTGATGATCATGACTACTAGGATAAGCTTGAAAGAGCTAGAGCACAGAAGGTCAAAAAAATGGAGGAAAGTAGGCTCAGGAAAGTAAATTTGAAAATCTCCCAGAGTTAGAAAATTTTGAGACAGTGAATGCACGGGGGACAAAATTTGCTGCCCTTGCATTTGAGGGATAAACTATAGGTGTCAGGGTGGTAAATTTTGCCAACCCTGCATGTAGGTTAAAAATTTCTTTAAGTGGATTGGTGGTGATTTTTACTGCTTTTTCATGTTTGGGAGTGATTTTAATGTATGTGCTCGGTCAGAAAAATTTGCTGCCATTGCGCATGCTTTGTACACCACTTTGATGTAGGGGTGGCAAAATTTACCGCCCTTACATGTGTTTGAAAACTCTGTATGTGAGAGCAGGGTTTTCTACCACTAATGCACATTAGGGAAGTAGATGGTTTTGTGTAATGGCGATGGCTTTAACCACCATTACATGTAAAGGAGAATGATACAAGGCCCATGTAGGGGCGGCAGAAAATGTCGCCCTTACATGGACTGTCAACATAAGAAACAAAGGAATGCAAAGGCAGTGGTTTCTGCCACCCTCTCATCTAAAAGGCAAAAATGTTGGCCAAAAACCCTAAGTTTTACATGGGTGGAAAATACACTGACCCATTGTAACAATGCATTCAAAACCTAGATGAAAACTAGGGTTTTAAATAGAAATAAGAGAGGAAAATACACCACCATTATACTATCTTACTAGTCATAAAAGAGAAACCAAAATTAAAGTAAAAAACATTCAATTCATACCAAAACCCTAGTATTCAAAATAAAATCAAGACAAATAAAACAATGACTTACCTAGTCTACCAAACACTAGATGCAGTCAGGAAATAAGGATCATTTAGATTTGGAGTCCTCGCGAGCTTTGTGAAAAAATCTAGCATGAAAGAGATTTCAATCTCATTTAAAGGTTTCTAAAATGAGTAATAAGAAAATTTGAATGAGAATAAACACTTCAAAAGGCTCTAAGGTCGTGCATTAAACATGGCACGAGTGCCATTAATGCATACTCCAAGTTGGTTGATCTTACAGGATCCACTCAGGTGGCTAAAAATGCCAACACTACAAAATGCACTAGGTCATGTCAGAGTAGCGAAAAACCCTGCCACTACATATGGCATTGACAGACTTAAAAGACACGCTCTAGTAGTGATTTTAATCGCTATTGCACATGATTGAATAACAAGAACCATGCATGGGCGGCAAAATTTGCCGCTCATTCATGTTTATCAAAAAAAAGACAAATAAAACATTAGAGGTAGGAATTTCAGCGAACATTACATGTTCAACAATAATGCACATGTAAGAGTGGTAATTTTGACCGCTATTACATGTGAAGACAAAAATTTTCTAACACCCCGAAAATAGTCAAAATTGATATTTTGACAAGCTTACAACCTAGTCGACTTTCATGATTTTTGAGAAATCAACCTAAGGGAATGTCACAAACCATTTCAATGATGTTAGAGGACTTCACACAAGGTCAAGAGGACTTGTCTCGATAAGCGAACTTAGAGTGTAGGCTATGAAATGGACAAGTTTTGTAGGGGTTGTCTACAAAAATGAGCGTAGCTGATTTTGTGAACAACTGGCTCTAACTGGGAACTTCCTTCGATCAAACTTAGAAACAATTGAAGGGAGAAGAATCCAGTCTCTAAGTGCCTTCATCCATGCCATTGGGCCATAGAGTCAAGCTACCAAAAAGAAAAAGACACCAAAGACTAAATGAAAACGTAAAATAAAAACACAAAACTATACAATATGTACAAATGGACTTATCTGATATTTCAAGGATTAAAGTGTTTCAGATGTTGTCCACTGTGAGGTAGCAAGAATGGTGTTCCATCTAGATACTCCAACAAGAAGCTATTTTCACCACAAAGTTAATGAATGATGAATGGGCCTCTACATAGGGAATCAAACTTCCTATGCATCCCTTTTGGATCTCTCCTCTTGTCCCATAACAAGACTTGATCCCCACTTTGAAATTCTTAAGCATTCGTCTTCTTGTCAAAGACCTTCTTCACTTGACTCTGATGTTCAGTAATACAGTCTACTACCATAACTTGTTGCTCTTCAAGTTCAGTAAGGTACATGATTCTTTTGTCAATAGAGCTTTCAAAGGTTCTATCTTCCATTGCCTTTGCCAACTTCAGTGCCAACAATTCCAAAGTAATAGGTATCTCTTCATTCAAACCGTATAGAAGCTAAAATAGTGACATACCTATCACTCTTTTGGGGGTAATCTTGTTTGCACATAAAGCATCAAACAATGCTTTATACCAAGTTCTCTGATTATCTTCCACCAGTTTCCTGATAATGGTAACCAAATTTTGGTTACTAGATTCTGCTTGACCATTTCCTTGTGGATAATAGTCTGAAGAATGAGAAAGGGTAATCCCATGTTTATACCAAAAGCTAGTGATCTCATTGGAAGAGAAACATGTAGCATTATCTGCTACAACTTTGTTTGGAACTCCAAATTGGGAAATAATATTTTCCTTAAGAAAATTACATACCACTTCAAAAGTAGCATGCTTCACTGGGATGCCCTCCACCCACTTGGTAAAATAATCAGTTGTGGTGAGAACATAATTGTGTCCCGCACTTGATGGTGGGTTCATAGCACCAATGAAGTCAATGCCCCATTGCTGAAAAGGTTCTTCAATTACAACTGGCTTGAGAGGTAGTGTAGCAAACTTAGGCTTTCCAACAAATTGCTGACATAACTCACACCTATGTACCCAGTTGTACTCATCTTGAAACAATGTGGGCCAATAGTACCTAGCCCACAAAATCTTATGAGCCATCACAGGCATAGGAAAATTTCCTCCACAAGACAAATTGTGAAAAGACTCTAGAAGTCTACTTTGTTGTGCTTTATCCACCCAACGGAGAAAAACTCCATCAAGGCTCCTTTTATACAAACCATTGTCCCATTGGACAGAGTTAACAACCTTCAATTTGATAGTTCTCTTTTCCTTATAGGATAGATGAGAAGGACACTCACCATAGGTGAGAAAATAAGCAATATTAAAATACCACTCATCTATAGTAGTGACAAACAGAATAGTTGGCTCATCCTCAACTTCTTCTTCATCTCTTGTTTCTTTTGGTACATTGTCGGCAATCAACTGACACAAACCTCTACCATGTACAAGCTTGGTAGGTATGATATCAATATCAAACTCTTGAATCTTGGAAATCTAATTGCCTCTTTTGGTTCCAAACTCTTGTTGAGTTAGGATCGACTTCACTATTGTGTCAGGCACCAAAACAATAGTGTGTGAATTCAAAATATAAAACTAGAAATGCTCTACCACCTTAACCATGGCATAAGCATGTTTCTCCATATTTGAGTATTTTAATTCATGAGCCTTCAAAGGAAAACTCATAAATGAAATAGGAGATTCCACACCTTCCTCATTCTGCTGAACAAGAATGGCTAAAAGTGTATGCTCAAAAGCATAACTGTATACTATGAAATCCTTGGTATAATCAGGACAAACTAGAACTAGAGCATGAGCTATGGCCCTCTTGATATCCTCAAATGCTTCTTTACCTTCCACACTCCAACGGAAAGTAGTCTTACCCTTCATCATGTTGACAATGTGATTAGTTTTCTCTATGAATTCTGGAATGAATTTCTATAGAAAATTCACCTCTTCGAAGAAAGAATGAACAACTATCTTACTAGCAGGCAAAGTAAGACTCTGGATAGATTTGACCCTTTCTAAGTCAATTTTAGTGCCTTCTCAGGACACAATGTGACTGAGAAGCTTACCGTCTGTAACCCCAAAAACTGATTTCTTGGGATTAAGAGAAATACCATTTTGTCGACATCTTTCCAGCACCTATCGCAAATGATATGCATGATCTTGACGTTGTTTGGAGAAAATAGTCAAGTCATCAAGATATACCACAATGAATTTCCCCATCTCATCTCTGAAAGTGAGGTCCATTACTCTCTACAAAGTAGCACTAGCATTGATCAAACCAAATGGCATCCTATGATATGCAAATGTGCCCCAAGGTGTTGTGAAGGCAGTCTTGTATTGATCTACTTCGCTGACCTCTACTTGATTATAGCCTAAAAAATCATCTAACATAGACAGTATCTCTGAACTAGTTATAGTTTGCAACACTTGGTCCATAATAGGCAAAGGGTAGTTATCTTTTAAAGAAGATTGGTTGAGATTTCTGAAGTCGACACAAATATAGATTTCTCCATTCTTCTTTCTTACAGGGACAATATTCGCGATCCAGGTAAAATGATGAATAGGAAAGATTATTCTTGCATTCAACATTTTTTGAATCATAGAAAGAATGGTACCTGATATTTTGAGATTATATTGCCTTTGTTTCTACTTGTGAGGTAATGACCCAACTTTGAGAGGGATTTCATACTGAATCTCCTTAGGTCTAAAAGACTTCAGATCATCATAATAATACACCAGAACATCAATGTAATGGTGAAGAGGTGTAGTGAATTTAAATTTCTCATCGGTAGTGCAACACTTCCCAGTGTTGACCATTTTGGGATCTGCCTCAGATCTCAAATTTACTTGTTCAAATTCCATAGATGAACTTGAATCAAGTTGTTGCTGTTGTTTAATGTATCTGTCATGCTTATCAAATAGCTTTTCTAGGGAAACCAAACGTTTTGAAATTTTATTCCCTTTTAGTTGAAGAAACTCTTCACCAGTTTGTGAATCTATTTTGGAAACGTATTCCCATGGTGGAGATTCACTACATTCAAAATAGAGCTTATCAAAGCTATCTATTTTTTCCAAGAAAGCTATGATTTGATTATCACCATTGAACACCTGCCAATGGTTAGCATTATCTGGTACACTTGGTTCGAAAACCAACTCAATTGTGTACTTGTTACCTTTGAAGTCATTATGGGGAACCATAAGAGTTGCAGAGATAGCTAATGAATCTGCACGATCATTAAACTCTCTAGGTACTGCAGAAATATCAAAAGCGTCAAAACTTTCAATGCAATCCCATATGTGATTGTGCTGATGTTTCAACCTTTCATTTTTGGTCTGATATAAATTTATCACTTGGCAAACAACTAGTTTGGCATCTTCTTGAGCATGAAGATTTTTAATACCTTTAACCTGAGCAGCTTCCATGTCGAGTAATAATGTTTCATACTCTGCGGTATTATTGGTATTGTCGAATTGCAGCTTGTATGAGAAAAGGAAGATATCACCTTGTGGAGATATCAGAACAATTATAGCTCCAAAACTAGTAGAAGAACAACTACCATCAAATTCTATAACCCAAACCTCATTAGAATTTGATTTTTTGGAATTTCTTTGCCCAGAAGATTCCTCTTCATCAGTGAAGGAAGAATCTGGCATCACTATACTTTCATTTGTACTTTTATCTAAATACTCTTCTAATTCTCCATTTGAATTGTCTGAATCTTCATCAAATGAAATGGAAATATTTTCTGTGGATAGGAAATAGTTACCCATACCTGAAGACAAACAAAATCTGAGCTTTCAGGTTTTCAGTTTGGGTGACTATGTATTTCGCTTCCTTCTTAGGAAGCAACTTTTGCACATGACTCCTTTAACAGGTATCCTGGCTTCGGATAGATCCATGTTTAATTCTCTACCTACATCTTTACATAAGTTACGCCCAAGAAAAATGCCATAAGAAGCTGGAACATCAGCCACTAAAACAGTCATCTTGATCCTCTTGTCTGGAAAGGCTGCAAATGCAAATTAGGCATCTTTGATTTGACCCAATAATGGTACTTGCTTATTTTCCATGGAGAAACATCTTCCAAAGGTCTTGGTTAAGGTGAGACCAAGGGCATCTTCCACCTTAGCAGGTATGACATTATCAGAAGCCCCGGAGTCTATTATACAATTGCTTAACTTATGACCATTGACCAATAGAGAAACATAGAAAGGTTCTATTTTCCCTGGAGCAACAAGGGGAGTAGTGACTAAATTATTTTGGGTAGATTTGTTTTTAGATGAGCCATGGGTGGTTTTGGAAGAATCTTGCCCCATAGGGGCAGCCTTATTTTTCACATATTCAGCTAACCTATCAAACTATTCAGGGTTAGCTTGTAAGTACTCCACCTCAGATATTTGGATCTTGGTTTTCCTAGTGTGATCTATAATATCAAAAAGTTGAAATGAACTAGATACAAAGGAAGAAAATCCATCATTCTAGGTTTTAGTCAAGGTAGTACTGGTCTGTGGAACAAAAATAGGAGAGATGGGATGGTTAGGTGAACTTACTTGTTTATTAGGGTTCTTTGATTGAAAAGGCAACAGATTTCCCCGTTTGGCAATTGAGATAACCAGCTGAGGTTCCTCTCCTGTATTTCCTTTATCAACTTGCTGATTTGGCCAATTTTGGGACCTAGTAAAAACAATGTATGCTCCATCATACACTTCTCCTTCTCTTTCTGCTTTATCTTGGTAATTCAGAAAACTAATGGTAGAGTCGCCAACTAACTCTTCTTCTCCTTCTGCAAAGAGTTTAGCATTATTCTCCTGATCCAACTCAGGTTGGAAAGAATGGTCATGTTTTTCTTCGTAATAGCCAACTATTGAGTTGACCGACACTGCTTCAATGGCAAGCTTCCCCTGTGTGGGTGGAAGATGATTTTGTTCCCCTTGATTTCTGGCAGCATTGCCTTGATATGAATTGTTAGTAAATGTTCTCCTTGGTATATCCCTATAAGAAGGAGGAGTAGACATACCTTGAGACCTTTGCCTTTCAAAGCTATCATCTCATTTGCTAACTTTTGCACCATAGGATCTGTGGTGCTTGTGGAAGTATTATCAGAAGAGGATTGACCTCTATTTCTATTGGAATCTCTTCTTATCTTACCCACAAGGATAAGATCATCTTCAACTTCTGTAGCCAAAATTTGAACTGCGTGAAGATCTATAGGGCCAGTCCACCTTAGTAGAAATCTTACCTCAAGAAGCTGAGTATTGATAAAGAAACATTTAAGATTCTCTACCATTGGCTGAGCGGTTGTAGGAATCCTATTTTTCAGCTTATTGAACTTAGTGATGAAGTCTCGCATGGGTTCATGTGGCTCTTTCTTCATCTGTGTTAGTTGTGCTAACAAGTCATGTGCATCTTCTATAGGTTTGAATCTAGCTTCAAACTTGGTCTTGAGAGTGTTCCAACTCATTATAGTTTGAGCTTGAAGATGGTAAAACCAATCTACAGTAGCACCTTGCAGTGTTTCCACAAAAAATCTTACTGCTACATCTTCATGTTCCACACCTAATACACCACAAGCTATGTAGAAAAGTTGTAATGTGTTCATCTAGGTGGACTTTCCCATCGGCATAGAACTTAGGAAAATTCTTCCTCGAACTACGAGGTAGTTCATGCAATGGTGGAGTTAAATTAAAAGGACCAAAAGTGTTACCACAAGGGCCTTGAGCTGCCATGGTGCATTGATTAAAGGGTGGGATAACAAACCTCTATGGAATACGAATAGACAAAAGTCTATTAGTACTAGAACTAGAAGCTTCACCTGGTATTGGAGACCTGGCGCTAGCAGGAGGAAAACTCCTAGTTCGTTGAACTCGATGTCATGGAGGCAAAAGACCAAAATTATTTTATTGCATCAACTCAAATACAGGATCAATAATACCTTGAGCTCTCTTGCTTCTTGTATACTGTGAGTCTGCCAGAATGCAATGTACTCAACAAAATTTTGAAAATAGCTTGAAACAATGGAAAAGAATTGTAGTGCTTCAACTCAAAGTGTGAGGATTCAATTTGCGCATTCCTTCCCCAGTAGAGTCACCAAAAACTATTGGGTTAATATTTTGTCTTCAACTAATTGAAGGCAAAATGGTTATATCAACCACAGTGTAATGAGATAAATCTCTCCTCTCAGCAAGGGGAGGTTCCCTATTGACTATTACAAACTTATTTAAACTAAAAACTAATTTCAGGGTGAAACCATGTCATTCATTTCTCTTTTTTCAGAAATGTTGTTTACAATATAAAAGAGTACTTTCACAATACAAATCGAAATAACTTAGAAACCCACAAGAGCACAAAGTCTATCATTTCTCCTTTTACTGATTTACAATTTAGAACCAAGTAGGATAAGGTGTATCTCAAAGTCTTCACCAAATACTACGATAAAACATACGATCATAAAAGATAATAGTAGTTCAAAGTCTTTCCAATATCTTTTACTTCAAAAAATAAAATCACAAACTAAAGATAATTGTTGTAGCACAAAGTCTCCAAAATCAGTTTTAGAACATCTCCCAGATTATCCACACTCGCACTACAATTTGATCAAGTAGATAAGATAGCATAAGGAAAAGGACATAAGAACACTTTCCAATATACTACAAGTTATTCCAATACAAAGATTGAACGATCACTTGCTTTTCTATTCACTTGATAAAATATCATTTACAATTTGAACACAAAGTCTCAAAATGCTCTTCAATTTGGCAAAGTTTCGCTTCAAATACTAAAAGATGATAATTACAATGTGGGGTCCTCTTTATTTATAGGAGAAACTGAGCTCAAAAATAGGAAAAGAACAACTAACCATGACTTATTCAACAAAGGAGTCCTTTTTGATTTGGGACTTCCTATATTTTTACATGTAATTACATATGAGAAAAGTACATGTAAATATGTCCAAAATTATTTCAAAAGTACATAAAAAAATAGAAAATAGACTAAGTGATGAAAAAGCTGCTTCAACTTGCACTACCTTCTTTCTTCATGTGGCAATCATACATAGTAAACACATCTTGCATCCCCAAACTATCCAGACAGACTGTGTTCCTGAAAATCATCTAGGCTTTGACTATTGCATCTCTAATTGTGGTAATTGATTTTGCATGGCTAGTTAACTTGGCCTTCATATTATCCAAAGTTAACTGGTTATCAAGAATATTATCCATGGAAGCTACTAAAAATGTTTTGTCCTCAAACTCCTTCTGAAACATATTCTCAAATTCCTGGGTCATCTCCTCTGCAGAAAGAAATTGATTATCCTTTAACACCAAATTGCATGGTAGCTCCTCCAACTTGTGTAAGAGACTAATGTCACTTTGGTCACTCAGCTTCCTTGAACTTTCTAAGTCATTGATCATATCTTTCAACACACAACTCCGATATGTCAATGCCTCCTTAGTCTCGATATATGAATCCCGATTTGGAATAACACCAATGGATATCAAAGCACTTATTTTCAACTTCCTCATTTCTACCCACTTATCATGACTCTGCTCTAAATGCTCAATATCTTGAGAAATAGCATCAATCAAATCATCAAGTTCTATCCTGATTTTCTCCATTTTGCTTGTTTTGTCAGCTAGCTCTGTAAGAAGAGAGATTCCCTATGTACACATCCTTTCCAAATATTCTTCAATCACTTTTCCCTTAAGCTGAGTCTTTTTAGCTTTCTGGATGATAGGATCTTCAACAGAAATGGCCTCAGGAGTCACTAATTTTGAATTTAAAGTAATCTTCCTTACCACTGTAGTCAATTGCTCTACCATTGCTTTATAATGATCTTTCATCTCTTTTTCTTTATCAAACTTCTGAATCAAAATATCCATTGCCGATGGCATGTTAGTCTTTGC
Source organism: Cunninghamia lanceolata (assembly GCA_027924645.1). Taxonomy (NCBI): domain Eukaryota; kingdom Viridiplantae; phylum Streptophyta; class Pinopsida; order Cupressales; family Cupressaceae; genus Cunninghamia; species Cunninghamia lanceolata. Next base: position 7,830,568 of record BSBN01000739.1, read on the forward strand.
ACTCTCATGTGTTATTTTGCCCAGCTCAATTCTAGAAATAGAGTAATCACTCATACTGAAATTTTCTATGGTATCATCCTGTGGGGGCCTTGCAATCTCCACAAATTTGTGCCCTTTGTCTCTCAATACTCTAGAAAGAATTTTTGGCTTCTTTGGAGTCTTAGCCTTAACAGGCACCATCTTACCAAAATCAAATTCATCTAGAGAGATGGCTTGTTTCTTTCTTTTAGGTGTATATGCTGACAACCATCGAGGAAGCATAGAAGTGCTCACATTCAGATCCGGTTCCATTGTCAGTGTTATGGGAACTGTACTGGCACTGGAAGTAGAAAAAATAGGTGGAGTATTAGTAAACACTGCAACTGACACATTCACATTTGAAACTTTCTTAGACCCCAATACAAAGTGATCAAATATTTAAGAATCTCCACTATCAAAAGATGAGGAGGATAGACTAGGAATGGACCTAGAAGAACGAAGAACATCATCAAAAGTAGTTTGAGGATTATCAAAAATTATTTTTGAGGGTGATGGAGATTCAGAAGATGGGATGTTGATAGGTGAAACAGATAGAGGAACTGAAATAGGTATGTTAGGCAAAGGAGAAGAGACTCCAGTATCCTGTGGTACATTCTTCTGTGGAGGCATAAATTCATCCCTTTGTTCTTGTCCCATCTCCACTGCTGATCTATTTTCAACCTCCATTTCTTCTATAGCTGACTCATTAGTATTTTGTTTCTTAATTTCCATTTCTTCTACCTCATATTCTTTCTCTACATCCTTTGACTTCTTAGACACAAATTTGATCCTGGGTTTATGTGTCTTAGAAGAAGAGGGAATGTCACTCTTATTCTTTGTCCTATTCTCCACCTTCTTGCCTATTTGTTCTTGGATTTTGGTCTCTAATCTAGTGAGGAATTCTTTCAAAGCAATCCCCTTACCTTCTAACCACTTGTTTGTGTTAGCCAATATAGGATCAAATCTTTTCCTTAAAGATGTAAATTCTTTCTGAGACCATTGAATAGCTGGAAGAGGAGAATCAGTAATTTGTTCAGTGTTATACCTAGGATCAATCAACTTTTCATCATCCACCAGGTCTTCAGGAATATTAGCCAAACCTAGATACTCAATCTGTTCCAGAGATAATATGCTATAGTCCAATTTTCTGATATCCTCTTCTATCCTTAAGTCCACCCAGATGTCTTCAACCATTGGTTCATGAAACTAGGTCTTCCTTTTGATCTTGTCTTTTACACGCCTGTAATCAAACCTTGGTCTTCATTTGAATTGTTTCATGGTCACTAGCTGCATCTCAGTCTCCATCACCCTAGCCTTTGTTGCAGTTGACACTGAGTATCTACCAATTTCAGCTGGAAATCTAAATCTTGGTTTCTTGTGTTCCATTTGCTTATTATGTACGATAATCATTTATCTACATAACTCTATCAGAATAGGTTTATCTGAAGGAAACCTCGGCAACATATAAGGATAACCTTGGAAAAAGCCAACCCTTAAATATGAGAAAGTCTAAAATTGTAAGAATATGCACCCATAATCATTCAAAACTAACCAAGTTTCATTTGAAACTCTTCTTTTCTCTAACTAAGGGTTAAAAATACACAAGAACACTGTGAAGAAAGCATCATTTACTCTCCTAAAATGATGAATTAAACCTTTCAACTTCAGCTGAGGATAGTATTGATACACAGGAACCACTCTCCTATCTCCTTCAGATGTCAAACTTGGAAAGGTCCTCATTGAGGCTTCTATATACTCAAGGTAAGAAGTCATATAGAATTTGAAAGTAGTGGATACCTTAGTCAATTGTTCATGTAGAGCATTGCTGATTTGTTCACCCCAAAAGATGGCTTGCTTTCCTTGAAGTATAACCTTGATAAAAGGGTACATCCATTCATGGAAAAGAGAGGAAGAAGCTAGCCCCCTTATCCTACTAAGAAGAGTTATGAGATCACCAACCTCCTCAATAAAATCACTTCTGGAAAAACTCGTCAGCCACCTGGATAAGTTTGACCTTGAAGTCTTAAGCCACTTGGTGTTAATTGTCTTCTTAGCCTTCTTAGAAATCTTGTCATATTCTTTTTGAGCCTCAGCAAAATCTAGTTTCACAACCTCTGTAGCAGGAGGACACATGAAAACTTTATCAATGAATTTTGGATCCAATCTCAAGATCACATTGCCGTTCACATCCACCACTACCCTAGTGTCTCTATTGTAGAACTGAGCACATTACAAAACAAACTCTATATTATGAGATGCTACCGGGAAAGATGACACCAAGTGAATATTGCTATCAACAATCTTCTTCATTGGAGAACTAGGGTTAGCAGACTTAGTTCTTTCCATGAACTCAGCCATGTCTACATGACCAATCTTCGTATCCTGATTATCATCAACATTGGAGGTAACTGAGGTGATTGGAAGAACACCCTGATACTTATACTTCATTGCTTTCAACTTCTTTGGAGACAACTCAGACATTTGAAAAATAAACACTAGAAGGAGTATCGAGGAAGAGAGAAAATCCATAGAAGAAACTATAACAAAAAGCCATGATCATGCAATTAGGGGAAATACTGGAAATCTAGGAAAATTAAATGTTGATGATCATGACTACTAGGATAAGCTTGAAAGGGCTAGAGCACAAGCAGGTCGAAAAAATGGAGGAAAGTGGGCTTAGGAAAGTAAATTTGAAAATCTCCCAGAGTTAGAAAAAATTGTGGGAGTGAATGCACGGGTGACAAAATTTGCCGCCCTTGCATTTGAGGGATAAACTGCAGGTGTCAGGGTGGCAAATTTTTCTGACCTTGCATGTAGGTTAAAAATTTCTTTAAGTTGATTGGTGGTGATTTTTACCACTTTGCATGTTTGGGAGTGATTTTAATGTATGTGCAAGGTCGGAAAAATTTGCCGCCATTGCACATGCTTTGGACAACACTTTTATGTAGGGGCAGAAAAATTTACCTCCCTTACATGTGTTTGAAAACTCTGTATGTGAGAGCGGGGTTTTCTACCACTAACACACATTGGGGAAGTAGATGGTTGTGTAATGGTGGCACCTTTAACTACCATTACATGTAAAGGAGAATGATACAAGGCCCATGTAGGGGCGGTGAAAATGCAGCCCTTACATGGGCTGTCAACACAAGAAATAAAGGAATGAGAAGGCGGCAGTTCCTTCCACCCTCTCATCTAAAAGGCAAAAATGATGGCCAAAAACCCTATGTTTTAAATGGGTGGAAAATACACCAACACATTGTAACAATGCATTCAAAACCTAGACTAAAAACTAGGGTTTTAAATAGAAAAAAGAGAGGAAAATACACCACCATTATACAGTCTTACCAGTCATAAAAAAGAAACTTAAATTAAAGAAAAAAACATTCAATTAATATGAAAACCCTAGTGTTCAAAATGAAATCAAGACAAATAAAACAATGACTTACCTGGTCTACCAAACACTAGATGCAGTTAGGAAATAACGATCATTTAGATCCGGAGTCGCCGCGAGCTTTGTGAAGAAATCTAGTGTGAAAGAGATTTCAATCTCATTTAAAGGTTTCTAAAATGAGTAATAAGAAAATTAGAATGAGAATAAACACTTTAAAAGGCTCTAAGGTCGTGCATGAAATATGGCACGAGTGCTATTAATGCATACTCCAAGTTGGTCGATCTTGCAGGATCTACTCAGGTGGCAAAAAACACCGACACTACAAATGTTTTAGGTCATGTCAGAGCAGAAAAAAACCCTGCCACTACACATGGTGTTGATAGACTTAAAAGACATGTTCTAGTGGTGATTTTAACCACTATTGCACATGATCAAATAACAAGAAACATGCATGGGTAGCAAAATTTGCCACTCATGGATGTTTATCAAAAACAAGACAAACAAAACATGTAGAGGCAAGAATTTCAGCTGACATTACATGTTCAACAACAATGCACATGTAAGAGCGGTAATTTTGACTGCTATTGCATGTGAAGACAAAAAAATTTTAAAACCCCCAAAATAGTCAAAATTGGTATTTCGACAAGCTTACGACCTTGTCGACTTTCACAGTTTTCAAGAAATCAACCTAAGGAAATGTCGTAAACTATTTCGATGATGTTAGAGGACTTCACATGAGGCCAAGAGGACTTGTCTTGATAAATGAACTTAGAGTGTAGGCTACGAAATGGACAAGTTTTGTAGGGGTTGTCTACAAAAATGAGCATAGCTGATTTTGAGAACAACACAAACCAAAGATGAGAAGCTTATCCCATACAAGTGCATGGTTGATGACTTTAAAGAGTAATTTGTGATCATCTCCTTGAGCAGATACCTCACATTGAAAACAAAGCAATAGATGCCATGGTGACCATTGCCTCGCTCCTCGAGATCCCTGAGAGTGATCATGATATGAGTTCTTGGTGGAGTCAATTCAGCAGCCAACTTATGATCTTCCTGAAACACATTCCATATGCCTATTAGTCAGATCTAATTCACCTTGGTATGGTAAGATTTACACTTACCTCAAGGAGAACACCCTCCCACCTAACTTGTCTTCAAACCAGCATCGAACCTTCATCTGCCAAACCTCTCGTTATACCATTATCGCTGACACCCTATATCGATGTGGTCTGGATGGTACATTACTTCGTTGTTTAGAATGAAAATAATATCAAACCACCTTAGAAAATGTGCACAAAGGAATTTGTGGAACACACTCTAGTGGTCCTTCTTTAGCTAAGAAACTCATGTATTTGGGTTACTATTGGTTGAACATGGAAACATATTCATATCAGTTTGTGAAGAAGTGCAAGCAATGCCAGATACATGGAAACCTGATACATGCGCCAACTCAAGAGTTGAGACCTTTAATGACACCTTGGCCCTTTTGTCAATGGGGACTCAACCTTGTGGGCAAAATTCACCCTCCCTCATCCAACGGCCACAAGTTCATAATAACCACCACTGAATACTTCACCAAGTGGATTGAAGTTGTTCCCCTCACTACTGTCATAGGTAAATAGATTTCCTCATTCATCCTTAATTACCTCATCTATAGATATAGAATTCCCTCATCTATTATCATGGATAAAAAAAGACCTTTCAAGGACCAGGATGTATAAGATCTTTGTGACAAATTCAAAATCCAACACTGTTTCTCCACACCCTATTACCCCCAAGGCAATGGCCAAGCAGAAGCATCTAACAAAGCAATATTGAAACTCCTCAAGAAGATAGTCAACGATGCTGGTTGTGATTCGCACATCCAACTCAATCCCAGTTTGTGGGCCTATTGAACTAGTATATGCACTCCCACAGGTGCTACCCCTTACACCCTTGTCCATGGATTAGAATCCATTCTGCCCATCGAGGTTGAGTTACCATCTCTAAGGGTGTTGTTAAAAGGTCTCATAACTGATGAAGAGTACTGAGTTTCCATATTGCAAGAGCTAGAGCTGCTAGAGGAAAGGAGACAGAAAGCCTTCAATCATCTCAAAACATATCAGCAAATGATGTCACGAAGTTACAACCACAAAGTCCGTCCAAGAGTCTTTAAGGTTGGAGATCTAGTACTTAAGGAAAATTCCCACAATCAACAGGATCGAGAAAAGAAAGGCAAGTTCGAAACCAACTGGTTTGGGCCTTATGTGATCATTGCTACCTATGGATCAGGGGCATATTAGTTGGCTACATCAGAAGGTGAGCTGTTTGATGACCCAATCAATAGTATGCATTTTCACTGGTTCTATACCTACGATAACCTCAATGTAAGGGGGCATAAAAATACAAAAAAATAAAATAAATTAGAAAAATACAAAAAAATCAAAAAATGGAAAAACAACAAAAAAATTGTCCTTTGGTGAAAATCTGGAAAACAGGTGCCATGGATAGGTATCATGATGAAAACCTGGCAAATAGGCGTCATGTGTACTTCTAGCTTTCATGCAAATAAAAGCAAGTGGTGAAAACTTGGTAAACAAGTGTTACTTGTGATAAACCGCCTCCTCCATCTTTGGGAAATGAATCACCTTGTGTCCATTCTTCCTTCAATCATGTCCCATTCGATCCATATCTATTCCATAATAAAATCCTAACAATAACCTATCGTGGCTTGATACTCTATCTCTTTTGTCACCTTGTCAACCAAGGTCTTATCTAGTATCCCATCCATAGTGTTAGCCTAGCGTAGCATCTTTCGTTAGTGCCCACATGGTCTAGGTCCATGAACTACATTGCCTCTACATTGTCACGTAGGCAAGGCCATTTTTCAATGCACCCCTGAGGCTCCCACCTACCCATCCATCTTATGTCTAGTCCTTCTATCTATTTGAGTCCACACCACTTTCTATCACCTAGGTCTTAGATCCATTAGGGTTCACCTTGAACTACGTTGCCTCTACGTTGTCACATAGGCAAGGCCATTTAGTAATGAGCCCCCGAGGCACTAGGTCAGTCCCTTAAGGTCCGTCTCACCAATAAGGATTGTAGAACCTTTCACAAGGCAAGCAAGTGCAAGCAAAACCCGCTTTCAAAAAAAAAAATTTGATGCAAGACCTTTCCCTATCCAAAGAAAAGAAAGAAAGTACCTAAAGAACATTAAATGACTCTATCTAAATTATGGCATCAAAAACACATCTAAAAGCAAGAATGTTTTGTGGTTGTGATCAAGTTAGGTTACAGTGTCTTGATTTTTGTTATCATGTCTTTCAATGCTACTTGAGGATGCCAAAAGCTAGAGATGCTATGATGGGGGCATGACTATTTTCTTTGTTCACTATTTGTGGATTAAACTTTAGTAATGTGACACCTTGTCTAAAGACATGATCAAAAAAAAGATCATCGAAGACATCAAAGGTCTAAACATGAATGGGGGAAATCCTTGTCTGTTGATACGCAAGAAATACTTAGGTCATCTCCGTTCAATTATACCTCGATGCTTGTATTAACTTGCTAAATCAAAATCCATGTAATCAATACTCAAGTCATCTCAGTTCAATTATACCTAGATGCTTGTATTAACTTACAACATTCAGAAAAAGTACCAAAAAAAAGGCCCAATGATGAAATAAACACTTCAAAATACTTGCACCATAAAGATGTCAAGAAAGCAAAACACCATTCGCATCCATTATACATTGACAAATGCATCCATACCATATCCCATGAAATAAAAGATCCACAAAATGTAGAGTACCAATACAAATAAAAGCTTGTCAGTCTTTCTACCAAGTTAGTCTTCAATCAATCTTCTATCTATCATTGTGTCATCTCTGTGTCGATTGAGTACATTTGGACATAACAAAAACATAGCATAGTTTGCATATCATATCACATGAGATAGTCATTAAAAATGATTAAATCATTTGCATACATAATAAATACATTAGATCATCCATACACATATTGCATCATAACATAGTGTCAAAATAGAAAAATCCAAAAAAAAAGACAGACATGTAGAGCATTATAGTATTTGTATCATCATGTAGTGAGCATAACACATTTTGTACATCACATAGCATCATATAAAAGTCTGCATTAGAGAAACATCACATAGACATAGTCAAAGTATGCATCACATGTATACCATCATACAATAGAAATGCATCCATAACACATAGTATGAACAAACTGCATAGAGAGAGCATCAAATAGCTAAATCATCATATAAATATCGAGTAAAATGTGTCCAAATGTACAAATTATCAAAGTCTAATAGGACCATCTCTGAGTCAACATCATATACAGTGTATACATCTCAATAATATAATGATACATGTCTCAAATGCAAAAATGGTACATATACATGTCAAGCTATCTGAGCCATCAAAAGAGTGTACATGAAAATCAAAATCTGTACATGAGTGTCAGTTAACCCTGCTACTTTGGGCCACTGCTCCTAGCACTCGCCTCTCCATCCCCTCCTCTATTGACCCCAGACTGCTATGGGCCCATCACAAAAGCTCCTGACTATGACCCCTCTCCCCTCTGCGTTGTGCATACCAAAGACTGACTCCTGTAGCTAGTTGCCCTCTGCTCTACTAGAACAACACCATGATACAATCCCCAATAGTAATGTGTCTGAGCTTGCACTCTAGTAAGCTCACCCTATACCTGTGCCAGCTAATCCTACACCTATGCCAGCTAACCCTATACCAGTGCTAGCTGTGCATGCGCCTCTTGTACCTGTCCAACTAGAAAGCTGCTCATGCTATCTATGCTGTGGGTTTCCACTGCCACATCTCTCTCTACTCTGATGGCCCGCACCCTCGCCAAGGTTGTGTCTCTCTCTCTCAAAATCTCTAACATGCATCCTGCATCTGACTCCCACTGAGACTTGGTCATCCTGAGCTGTGTCCTCAGCTGTCTAACCTATCCCCTCTAACTTGTCCCCTCAAGATAGCAATAGCCCGCTCCTAAGTGTCTGGCTACATTGGACCCTACGGAACCTGTCCCTGTCCATGTGCCTACTACTATGCCACCTGCTATGGTGGTGGCATCTGGGCCTGCTATGCAACCTATGGCTGCACTACCTATTGTTGGGCCACCTGTTGTGGTGGCGACATCTGAACCTGTTGTTCAGCCTGTGGCTTCACTACCTACTAAGGGTGAGAAGATCCCTCCCTCCTCCTCTGTCTCACTCTGCCTCCTCCACTTCCTCCATCTCCTCCCTCTCCTTTATCTCCCCATCCTCCTCCTCCATCTCCACCATCCCCTCCATCTCCCCATCCTCTTCCTCCTACCAGCCCTACCCTCATCATCTATATCCTCCTGGTCTATGTGAGGAACCAGCTCTCTGGTCCCTAAGTACCTCAGAAAAGGGTGAGAGACAAACCACTCCTCATAATCTGGAGTCATCCCCATGTCTGCTATCTCTCTCCTCATGGGCTAGGCAACATAAGGAAACTGCTAAAACTCTACCAGGGCCTCCTCATAGGATGCCACTGGGATCCATCTAAACCTCTTTGCATGTGTTCGTGCAAATAGAGCCTACCCCTATGACATGCCCTGTCTCCTCCCAAACTACCTTTGAACCCTACTAACAATCTATGTCTCCAAAATAAATCAGATCCTATCTATGAGCCACTGAGTCTAAAAGCAATATAGCAGCTCGTCATCCTCATCATCCCAATGCTCACACTCCAAGTAGGGGTGCCAAGTAACTACATCTACACCATCCAAAGCATGCCTCCAATACTCTAGCTTTCCTAGCTTGTGCTGGGAAATCACTCCTACGTATCCATAGCTGTAGGGCTCACCCCTCTATCTAGAAAAGATACATATCAGCCACATAATTGCAATGTGCTCCCATAGCCAAAACTACAATAGTGAGACACCTGGTGACAAACTAGTACCCTTGTGGTATACCACCTGATGCATATTGTGGTATAGGTGCATCAAGACATAGACACCCCATGCATAGTGGGTGTCCTCTGTGATCATCCTCTCCATGATCCGTCCCCATCCAATTGATAACCTATGTGATCTCCTATTGGGGCATACAATGCCTCTGATCAATCCTGCAACTATACTAGGGAAGTAGTCATAATAATCATGTATATCCTACCATGAGATAACCTAATAGTCTAGCTTAGGGTTGTTAAACACCCATCAACACTCTGCAAGCCCTGCATCCCACTGTGGATCGTACTCCATGAGCTCACCCTGTATCAGCAAGTGTAGTATCCTGTAGATGTCCTCAAAAGTCACCACCATCATGCTAGTTAGGAAGTGAAAAGTCCCATCCTCGCTATGGAATCTCTCCATGGTTGTAGTCATTTAACTAAGGTTCGTACAAACCTTAGGCATGAAGCAAACATAATCAAGGCCCATCACATCGAGTGCCTCTTGATCTATCTCCTTCAACATATAGTGCTGCAACATTGGCAAAGGAAACTGCTCCCTTGACATAAGTGTATCTCAAATGTCCTCTTGCAAGCATGCAAGGCAAAGTGTCAACCTAAAGCTGCAAGTATCATGCTCAACATATCTATAGAATCATATCAACTAACTTAGCATATCAAATTGATCAAAACAGCATACTACATCTCTTAATTAGATTCCTACAATCTCAGAGATAGCTTATCGGTTGACTCATCAAGCAAGATGCCAATTGAGTCAATTTTGTTAAGTAAACTAACTATCTATATCATATGCACCAAACCAGAAGGTAAATGCATAATTTCACAATACATATGCCACTTATGGCAGATGCGCGGCAACATTTCTCAAATGCACCAAACCATATCCCATGCGCAGTAACATACCGTATATGCGTAGCCAAGATGCATGAGTCGATTCTCATATCAAGTGCATTGAATCCTAATGTATGCATCGACTAGCAACATGCATGCGCAACACTAGTGCATGCGCAGTTTCCTAACCTAAATGTGTCGCAGAATTATACATGCGCAGTTCTGCATAGCATATGTGCTAAACTACGATTCTGTGCATTTATCTAACCTAATTTTCTCTAGCATTTATTGCTCAAATAAATGACCCTAGGAGAAGTTTTTCGAGATACATACCAGTGGTCCTACCTCAGCTGGCCGATCAAACTGACAAACTTGCTCAAAGCGGTGCTCCTTGCACAGAATATCTATCCTAGTGCTGACTTCTCTATGCTCTATGCTCTCCTAATCTCTCAAGGACAAACCAACCAAAGCCAAGTGTACAAATGACTTGTCTTGTGGACCCAGTTCCTATATAGCATGCAAACCCTAAACTAGCTATTTGATGACTATGACTACTTCCTGCGCCTGTTTCTTCCCGTTTCTCTGAAACACATCATGTTTTCTTCAAACCTAACCTAGTTTTCCCTTCTTCTTTGTGAGATTGTTCATCTCATGTCCTTCTGCCATCTTCCCATCCAATCTCCTGAGGGGGCATCCTATTGTCGTAACCTGTACCAGGGGCAAACTAGGGCATGTATCATTATCAAAAAAAAATTATTCTTTGAAGCAACACCGTAAACTACATTGCATCAAAGAGGGGCAAAATGTATATGCCTAAAAATGGCATGACTCTATCCAAATAAATATTATTAATATTTATTAAAGTCAAATTCCTCTATCCATAAATAAATAAACAAATTTACTTATTTGATTCATATTCTCCCAACAATTAAATAAAATCAATTTATTTAATTAAATTCTTAAAATTCTTCAAATTCATTCTAAATTAAATAATACCAATTATTTAACTGTCTCTTCCAATAATATCTTCTCTAAATTTAAATAAATCAAATATTTATTTAAGTTGTCTATTTCTTCTAAATTGAGTTATCTCTAAATATAATTCAATCCTTGTGCACATGCAATTGAATATTCTAAATATTTAATTAAGCAAAATATCTTCTCATCCTCATGCAATTTTTATTCTCTAGTTCTATTCTCTTAACTGATTAATCTAATCTTTTAATTGATTTATCTCTTCAGTTAACTCATTCTTCTATTTTATTAATTCCTCTCATGTAAAATATAGCAAGACACTTGTCTTCTTTCTATTCGCACATGTTCCTCAACCGTTCTCAACTGTTGATCTCTCTCTCAAGTCTATAAATTGAACCCAATTATTCAATTTCATTCATCCAAGCTTTTAGTATTGTTACTCTGCAGGAATTACAGCGCACCTTTGGCACCCAAGTCATTCCTTTTGCTTATGATCAACTTGTTACTATATCACTACCATTGTTGTGAAGCTCATCTTCATTACAAAGCACTATCATAGCCATTCTCCATTAACAATGTTGGAATAGCAAGGAAGTGCACTCTCTGAGGGCCTTATTCATACATGCAAGATTGATTGAGATAGGCAACCAACGGAAGCTATGAAGTATTGAGGTTTGTAAAGGTTTTATCTTTTGTTTTTTTGATCTCGATTATTTCCCTTTTCGTTGAGTTTTGGGTATTATTGATATTGATTATATTGATTATTCATGTTTAAACCAATTTTCCCTTAACATTTATTCTTCTAGTGTTTGTTGTCCTTGTTTTTTCTCTTCATCTTTGATTCTTGTTCTTCTCACTCTTCTTCATATTCAATCACCTCTGGCATTTCCTGAGTTTTCTTTCTTTTTGCTTGTTGTTTCTGTTAGGGAGCCTTCTTTTGTGTGTTCTTCATCCCTAACAATACTTCTAATGCGGCCCTCCCTTCAGATGATATTGTTGATGATGATGGAGCTTGAGATGTAGTTCTTTTTGATCTTCTCACTAGTGGAGCCTCCTTAGTAGGTAGGGGAGATGATGTGGAAGGTTTTGGAGCTTAGGTAGCTCACTTTTCTGAAACTCCCCACTATTTGTGTAACTTATCTCTATGCTTTTCTAGTTGTTCCTCTGCATGCTTCTTATGTTGTCTGTCCATTACTTCTGAATAAGTGCCAAATCTCTCCATACTGTGTCCTTGGGTTTACTCGGTAGATTTTGTGCATAAACATTAGCTTCTACTACATATATTATAGGGTAATTGGGGTACCCATGTTGTTCTTGGCTCAACTGCTTCTATGTAAGTGAAATCCTTGTCTACCAAAAACATAACTTGGTTTATATATTGCTTCACATCTCCATAAGAAATTCTTTCTCTTGCTTTCATCTCTTCTAATAGGGTTTTAAAGAAACCCTAATATGTAGAAATGTATGCTTTTGTGTCCTTAAATTGAGCTATATCTCTTTTGACTTCTAACCCTACCGTTATATTTTATTTCCAGTGTTTCCCCTTAAACCCTGGTAACTCATTCAGGAAATAAAATGTGAGGCAAAGAATCAAAGTACCATACTGGAAGTTGTAATTGAAATCCTTGATCTTTTGCAAATTCTCTAATAGTTTTTGTCACTTTACCTCACAGAGATCAAAATCTTTACCCTCCTTCACCATCTAATAGGTAGTGTGAATAGCGGAAGTAGTGGTCAAACCCTCCCGATTGGTATAGTACACTTTGTATGCAATGCCCATGGTGGCATATCTGACTCTAGGGTCTATTATGTCCTTGATATGCATATTCCTTCCATCTATTGTTACTTCAGTCAATTCCCTCACCTGATCAGTTTTGATGGCGTTCATTTCCAGTAAGGATCCCATAGCACTTAACCATGTTACTACCCTAATGGCCTCCTTTGTGATTCTATAGGGTTTGTCCAAATATATAAATTCATCATGAATTCATCTGAGAATGATTCTTAACCATTCATGTGCATCTATGAAATTAGGGTAATCCTTCCACACATCCAATTTCTTCATTGGTATATTTGCATACTCAGGCAGATACCCTGTATCTCCCGTAAATGTGTCCCTTAGCTCTTCAAATTTCATATGGTCAATCTCAGCCAAGGTATTCTGAATTTACTTCCTCACATCCTCCGTGTAGACCACATCTACTGGCACATTTGAGAATGCACCATCTTTATCTACTTTGAGGGCTTTCCAAGTGTATTGCTTGAACTTTGGCCTTGTCTTGTGTGTGATGTCAATCAGCTCAGGGGTAGCCATTGTATATCTTCTTCTTTTTGCAATCTTGCACTATTCACTACTTTGTTCGCCACTATGTTTTCTCTCCAAGCTCCAAATTTGCCAGAGTGTGAAATGTAAAGTGAGGTCTGTAGTGTTTGATTAGGGTTAAATACCCCTTCTTTTGCCCTAATTTTCTCACTATTCTCTTTATTCTTTTCCTTTGTTATTTTATCTCCTTGCTTTTTTTGTTTTGAGTTATGCCCCTTGTTAGTGGTTAGTCTATAATACACTAGGGTACAATGGAAGAATCTCTTTGCAATCAATTTCTTTCTTCTAGAGATTGATGATCTGGTTGCTTTGGTATCTGAAATAACCTCCCCACATTGTTTTCCTTGTATCTTTACCATTTTATTATTCCTCTTTGCCTATGACTATCCTATTTGTGCCTCTAATAACTCAGTTATCTTGACATGTGGATTTCTTTGCTTCCTTTGCTTCATTAGATGAAATATCTGAGATATATCCTCCTTGTCCTTCATAAATATGTCACAATTAATCTACGGTGACTTTTGATGAGATGTGGAGGATTGTGGTATGTTTTCCTTTGCTAATTGTGACCATGAATATCATCTGGTACCTAATCATTTTTCATGTTTTTAGTTCCAGTTCTTCTTTGAACCAGGCTTCTAGAACTTCTTCACTATCTGTGTTTTAGTGATTATCATCTATCTCCAATTCTCCCTCAAAGTTAGGCTCTTCCATTGATTTCTGATTGATTTATGTAGATATGTTTTTGAATCCTTATCACTGTCTTTTGTCTGATTGATTTCTTCTATGTATGCTTCTTCCATTGATGATCCCAAAGGAATATGGAAAATCTTTTTCTCATTATCAAATTATATCTCTTCTTTCCAAGAGTCTATGATACTGTTTGCATCTACAAACCATCTTAACCCCAAAAGTGCATTAAAAGCTTCACCTTGATCCTTCATGGCTATAATAATAAAGTCTAAGACTTGTTTAACCCCCATTAGGTTAACTTCCACTTGATTCCATGTTCCCATTGTCTGCATATTAGATCCATATGCCAAGATTATGTTTTAAGTTGTCTCTGTTAGTTTAGGTCTTTCTAACTATTCCCAAAGCTTCTTTGTTATCATGTTGACATCTTCTCCCAAATCTATCATGGCATTCCAGTCTTTTTTGTGATTGATATGAACATCCACCATAAGTGGCTTTGTCTTCCATTAGCTATCTATCCTTCCCATCCTCTAGAGTTGACTCTTTTAGTCTTCCTTCTTATTCTAATATTTAGAAAATTGCTTTATTTCTCAATGAGTATATGTTGTTGTGTTAATTGGGCTAACTGCTTGAGAGCTTCTACTTCTTCTTCGGTGGAAAATTGATTGAATTGTTTCTCCTTTTCTTGTTCTCTCCTTATTGTTCATTTAGCTTCCTTCATAACTTTCTCATGTTTCTTCTTAGTAGGAACAAATTCTTCTTCCTCCTCACTATCTTCTTCTTCTATCTTAATGGTGTAATTGTTGGCAACTTGTGCATGATGTCTAAATATTTTGTCATTGATAGCAACAAGAAAAGGAATAAGGTTAGAAAAGAAGTTTTGGTCTGGTGAAGAAGACTTAGTCATTTTGGGCTAAGTGTTGGCAGTATATTGAAGTAGTGACAAGGAGACAGTGTTTGAGCTAGAATTGGTCCACAGTAGAAGATTTTAGTTCTTGATGAGTATTGGAAGTATATATTTAAAAAGTCTAAGTCCGGTAGTGCAGAGAACGGAGAAAATTAGAATAGAATACTCAACTAAATTGGTTTGCATTCCTTCTCTATTGCATATCTTGTTATGTGGTTTTAAGGTGTTGTAATCACATGAATAGAGTATCTATATCTTGAGTTGCAAGTTCTAATTTCCACTGGAGAGTCAGTTATGAATGTTTGAGTATCGCTACTTGGTATGGTGTAATTTGACTATGACAGGGCATGTGTTCTTGTGGTCTGCATTCTACCGCAAAAGAATATTTTACTTTACAGTTCTGAAGGTATGATCTATGATGTGTGAAAGGCATTTGATATGATTTTAGAATGATCTAATGCTCCACAATGAAAGTTGTTGTCTGACAAAGGAAGTGAACTAGTGGCAATCTGTGTTGGAGGCTAACATGACAAGTTTGATCTATATACGATAAGTTCTATTGTTTAGAACTTAATCCCAAATGGTGGAATAGTTGAGGCCGACATGTGAGAAGGTATTTCAAATGTTGTTTGGGTCCGCTGTGAATTTTGGTGAATGAATTTGGCTGACAAGCTACATAATGCATGACTACACGATACACTTTATTAGGCTGACCTAATATGAAGATTTTGTTTGTTGCGGATATATATATGGGATTAAATTTGATATTTGGGTAATGAGATGTGAATGTGAATGTGTGAAATATGTGAAGTACAAAGTAGGCGACAAGAGTAGAAGAAGAGAGATCTTGCTTAATGTAAAAATAGAGCAGTCAAGATGAAGAGTTTTGAGACAGTATTTTGAGCATTTATTTGAGCTACATCCATGCATGTGTAGATGCAATCTAAATAGTTCAACCTGGTAGTGAGCCATTCTTCCTTCTCTTTTCTTTCTCTAGGCAGTGAGCCTCTATTGTAATTTGGTATTGTTCCTACATAATATATCGTGAGCTAACACTCACCGTGGTTTTTCCCAGTTATGGGTTTTCCGCATAAAAGATCTTAGTGTTCATGTTTGATGGATTTTGGTTGTTTCTTCTATGTTTAATTTGCTTTGTTATTGCATGTGGTAAATGGATTACTACTTCAATAAACAAGAAGTTTAGTACAGTGCTGATTTACCCCCCCACTCTCAGTACTTTGGGTGTTCAACAATTGGTATCAGAGCTTAGTTCCTTGGAAGAAGTCTAACAGCTTGAGGAAGATCTTGGAGACTGAACACATGGTAGGTAAAAAATGTCCTACTCCTCATGAAGAAATTTATGCAACTAAAACTGAAGATGAATGCACACTTGTCAATGAAGAAGAACTCAAGCTTCTACTTGTAGATCTTGAAAAAGCTAAAATAGAAAACAGGGATCTGAAAGATAATGTCAAGGAAGTAGATGAGTGCATTAAAAATTTGAGGGAGCAAGTTAAGAAGTTCAAAGAAAAATATAAGGAGGTTAGTGAATAATTGATATTTGCAAATGACACCTTGAGTTGGAAGTTGTAAAAAGAGAAAAAGTAGAAGAAGACCTAAATCAGTTAGTGAAAAGCAAAACTAAAGATTGCACAAAGCTTGAACAAGAAGTTGTGGATCTAAAATCTGATTTGAAACATTCATGGACTCAGGAAGAAACATTTAGAGTGAGTGTTTCCCAACTTGATAGAATACTTGCTAGTCAGAAGAGTCTTGATGATAAAGAAGGCTTGGGATTTGAGAAAGTTGATCCAAAACTGGTCAAGAAAAGAATGCTAAGTTCAAGAAGGACAAAGGTAAATAGTTTCAGAATCAAAGGAACAGACCTAGAAGACCACCGGTCAGGCAACCAAATGCTCAAAGGTACCCTTCTTTCAATGGTTATTGTAATGCATGCAATAGATTTGGTCATAAGGCTACTCAATGTAGGAGCAGAGTGAATCAAAATGTTCCATCATTCTCTAGTCAATGTTTCACTTGCAATAAAGTAGGTCACAAGGCTAATGACTGTATAATTTTAATAAGGAATGGTTATAACAATAGGAGTGCACAAACCTTTAAAGGTAACTTCTTCATATGTAAGAAGTTTGGTCACAAAGCTAGTGAATACAGAAGTTAGATAAGGAACAACTATAATAATGGAAGGAATGCTCAATATTTCAATGAGAATTGCTTTGCATGCAATAAATTTGGGCACAAGGATGACCAATGTAGATCAAGGATTAATGAAAGGAACAACAGATAGAGAAATGTTGTATGTTTCAATTTCAACAGGTGGTGTAGGAGCTCCCTATTCTAGTCATCTCTTTGATATGTCATGTTTGTTGTCATCCTATATTGTTCTTCATAAGGCTTTGAAAGCCATTTTCATGGGCTGTAATAAGGACTTGGTCCATTTGGTCAACTTGTCCAATCTAGACCTTGATATGGTCAAGTTGAATGTACTTACACTTAAGAAACTTGTGGTTTCTTGTGAAGGAGGTAATGTCCAATGGTTAACTACCCTTGGATAGAAGTTGTAAGGTTGGTGGAGGAGGAGAAACATCCTTCAAGCCTTCTATAGGTAGAAAAATGTAATGACATGCCATCAATAATGAATATTGGAAGTTTTGGAGTGCAAAAACTGCCATTTTCTGCATTTTCCTGGAAACAGTCGCTCAGTATGGCTATGTATAGACAATAAGGAATCTGAAAATTGGAAAATGTATTAGTACTTGGAAATACCTTTCATTTGAGTGTAATTGGGCCTCTTGAAACCTTCTGTGCTATGAGAACCAATTCGTTTTGTGTAAACTAGTCTGAAAACCCTCAAAACTAGGGTTTTGTGGCTAAATGGGTGATTTCTCCTCTGTCCTCTGAAAGACATCAACTATTTTCAGTAGGATGGAAGGAGACAGGGTAGATTTCATGTTTTTGTTTCTTGTTAGGTTTGCACTCCTCACTCCAAGGCACTTGGCATGATTCTAACTAGTCTACATAGTGACTAGTTAGTATGCAAATGGTGGAAATTAGTATGGTTTCAATGAACAGTCAAGAGACTGACCAAATGGATGACGTATTTGGTGTTTGTAGATGAAAATAGACCTATGCAGGTGTTTGGTTGGTCCTGAGCAAGAGACTTTGATGCACTTCTTTTGTAAAGACCACAAATTAGGCCTATTTCCTAAAGAGAAGAGCTCCTTGTCATTGAACGCCTGAAGCAGAGTACGGCCCTGCAACTTGGTGGACGATTGTATGTCCATAATGGGTATTTAAATGTGAAAAGAGTCTAGATTGTCCTTTGGAAGTTTGAGGAGTTATCCTTGGATTAGCCGATCTCAAGGGCTACAAGGAATAGGTCTCTTTAGGCACTGTCATAGTGCAGTCACACTGTAGTTTGCTGTCCACTGTACTTGAAGGTACAAAAATAAGTTATTGGGTCAAAGACCATATGTTGGTCATGTACTTGACAAGTTTGGGTTGGTTGTAGTGTGAGATCCTATTGGTAGGGGTATTGGTAGTTTGGTGTTGGCCTAGAAGGTGTGTGTGTTTGTTGGTTGGGTTGAGTAGAGACTTGTTGGTCATGATGTTAGTCACAAACAAGCATAGAATAAAAGTGCACATTAACCTTTATTCATCTTGAAAGATATGATGAATTCAGAGAATTCATGATCCCAAGTCTCTGGTGATTAGGTCTTAATCGTTTGATGTTACTCAGAGGTTGATGTGTGTTGTTGTTTCCAGTTTGGGGCCTTACATTGAGTTCATCATCATGACATTGTTTCTACAAAGATTCTTCATAGAGAGGTCATTTTATACAGTTGTTTGATCAAATGATGTAGTTGTACTCAAATATTTGCATGATATTTACAAATTATACATGCTTTAGCTTCAAATATGCTAAATATTTTCAATTATCTATGAGATGTCCACATATTTGTACTATTTGCTTGAGATTATCAATTATTTGCAATTATGATGGTGAAATGCTCTGAAATTTAAAGAAATTGAAAGAAATGCTTCAAATTAATGTTGAACCTTCAGCCATTGAACCACATATACATCAGATACAGTCATGAAGAGAAGAAAACCAAACCATATGTTCACCAGGACATTCCATAGCTAGATACAGTTGATGCTAACTTTAAAGGAATTGTATGAAAACAACATATGCAAGTAGACATGCACTCCAAGGGATGCAACAAATCACAGCATATATCCAGAATTCACACATTGATTACTCAAGATTTACTATGAATTGTAATCAAACAGTCTTCTCATTCATTAAGTATGCAAGGATATAGATGTATACAAAAAGCTTTGAAATGAGCCCTGAATACTTTAGCAGATGGATTTCAATTAAGTTTCAAATATTTGAAATGAGGCATTCCTACACCTTTTATAGAGCAAGGTGAGGAATCCGTTACAAAAGATCTATGATCTTGGTTTATCTATGAATATCTACAGTCAGGATTTTCCTTTGACTTTGTCAACTTTATCAAAATGGCACAAGTTGCCAGCTGGCAACTATCTAAGATACTTATTTTTGCTAAGTATCAGATGCTGATATTTACTTCATGATGCATCATCATCTACTTTATCTGACTCATGTGCTCCATCATCAGGTGCATCACTTTTTGAACCCTCATCATCTTGATGATGACGACCCTATGTATGAGGTTGCATGATGATCTGGACCTGTTCATACAACTGCACAATTTTATCTATTTCTCCACCATCCTGGGTCTTTACTTTGACAATGGCGTGTTTATGTGCCTGGTATTTATTTCTGATGCCATCAAGTTTATTCTTTCTGTGGTACGATGTCTCGTTATATTGTTTCATTTTCATCTTGGTCCTCACCAGTCTATCCATGATTTCTTCTATCAGTTGGCCTAATGGATCATCGGCAACAAATTGGAAGTTGCTGTGTAGAGCTTGGATTGCAAACTCTTCATCTTGATTATCTATCTTCCCTTCCACTTTTCCTTCCAGTGTTCCCAAAATTTCTACTTCAAAGGACATCATGTCATGCAGTTTTATGCCGATCTCCCTCAGCTTGTTGTTGCATCTTTTGAGGACATCACATTCAAATTGAATGTCCTTAAACCATATATCTACCAATAACGCAGTGTTATTATTCAGTACCTACTTGTTGATGAGTAATTGAGGATTTATCCTCCTTATTTCTCCCAGGATATCCAATGTCTTCTCTAATTGGAAGGACCTTTTACCTGTCTGCATCTGCAACTTGTCTACCTTTTTCCTGTAGTCACTAAGAGAACTCCACCTCTTCAAAGAGGCCTTCACTACTTCCTCTGTAGTATCAAATGTGGAATACATCCACTTTCTCAATATGGAGGACTCATGTTTCATGAGATCCAATTTATTCACCTCCTCTTGGGAAATAGCAGTCAATGGGACTACATGACAGTGGAACTATCCTCAGGATTAGTTAACCTTCCTATATATGCATGCAACTGAGCAATGTGCTCTTTGTGTTGCTTATTTTTCTCCTTTTCCTTCTTCACTTTCTGATTCAAAGAATCAATGATGTCTTTACCTTCTTAACCCTCCTGGTCTTCATTTGTAAACCCTAAGTCAACTGTATTAATCTAGAATTCCTCTAGAGTAATTTTACCTTTCTCTTTCTCTATAGTAGGAATTGCAATTTGTGCAGTCCTCCTTCTAGTTGTGGGATCCCTTTTAATGGCCGAAGTCATTTTGGCCTTCCTCTTTGGTTTCATTATATTTTTAGAAAACAAGGTAGATACGTCAAATTCCTGGATCACAAAATCTACCTCTGTGTTAACTTCCTTTTCTAACCATCGAGGTACCTAATCATGTTTCTCCGCATCATCATGATGTTCACCTTGATCTCCTGTATCTGTCAGTATATGTGATGGAGAAGGTGATTTCCTCATTTCTTCTTCATGATGCTCACTTTGAGGGTGATCCTGCGGTACATCCTCTTGTTAAGGAATTTCCTTTTCTAGAGGAGCATCATCCTGAGGTGGAGGATTTTGAGATGCGTCAATATGATGATCATGATGATTATGATCCTTGTCCATTATTACCTCATCCACTTTTGACTTTTCCTCTTGTTGAGGCACATTCACAGCAGTGGATATTACGGAATCCTCCATAGGTGCTAGTGTTTTTTCTAAAACCACTATCTGTTCTGCACCTGTGCTACGTACTCCCTAAACTTTAGAAGCAAGATCTTCTGATACCTCTTTATCATCAGCCTTCTTTTCTTGAACTTCTACCACAATAAGTTTAACTAATGTATCCTACTAGTTCATTTCTGAAGCATGGCCCTCTGGTTCTGCCATCTTCACTTCTTCTATATGTTGTCCTTTATCAGGTGTACCTGCTAGATTTTCAGGACTTACATCCTGCGTCACTGTCAAATCCACTATTGCAAGACGTGTCACCTATGCAATTAATGTATCCAGCCCTATTTCTTGGGCTACCTTCTCTAGACTCTTTTCCTTTTCAGATTCTGCTTGCTTTATTTCCTCCAGTATTGTTTGTACTAACGAAGCCTTATGAGGAGTCATTTGTGTACCTGCAGCAAGGGTTTCCATCTTTTGTGAAGCTACTTCCTTCACAACCTCATCATCAGATAGATTAATTGTTTCTTCCATTGAGATGTTGCCTCCTGGTGAGGTTTCTTTTATCTACTCTTCTGCAAGTTTAGTCTTAAACTTCACAATGGTAGGAAGTGGAAAATTGTGTTGAAATTCCTTATGGAAAACTTCACTACCTGCCCCTTTCAAAGTTATAGGGGATTGCTTTATTTCCCCTCTCATGGAGGTTCTTGGTTTCTTAGGAGGGGTAGCTACCACTACCTGTGGGGCTCTTCTCTTCCTTTTGAAAAGCAAAGGGGCTTCCTCTTCTTCAGGTTCTTCCTCTGTAAGGATATCCTCTTCTATTGGTTTTCATGAGGATTGACCCTCCTCTTGGGTCTCAGTAACTATTGCCCTTGCTGGCCGATCGTTCTTGGACTTTTGTTTCCTTATCCATGGAGGTGATGCTAATCCTGATCCTGATCCTGATGCTGCTGCCTCCTCAGCTGGAAACACTGCCCTTTCAATAATCACCCCCTTGGGCTCATTATCAACTTTCTTACCCCTAGGGGGTCTTTTGCTTTGTTGTTGTTGTGGAGGCAGTCTGTCTCCTTTTGATTTTCTCTTTTCATTTATAAAATCATCATATTCCTCATTAGGAATATCCTGCCCTTTCTTCTTGTTATCTGCAGTGATGGCAACACCTTTCTTCTTCAATGCCTCAATCTATTCATCAACCCAAGCTTGGGTTAGCTGTAAGGTCTTGGCAATGAAAGGATCCAAAGATATGTCCTCTTGTATGGTCAGGTTAGGTGCAGATATGGTATCATTATATATTTTCTTTTCCTCATATTCATCTGCCATTACCCTGCCATCATCCCTTTTCAACTATTGAGGAATGGGGATGTAGTCAAAGGTTTTAATTTGATTCAATGTCAACCTTTGGTATCTTCTTTTTCTGGCTTCTACTTCATCCTCACAATCCGCCCAGAAGTCCTCTATGATGGATAGGTTTCCCTATTATTTTCTATATCCTGCCATAAGGATCATATGGCCTTATCAGTGGGAATGGCTACAATTACATTTTGTTCAAACTGACCATCACCTTCTTGATACTTGCTGAGTCTGGGCACATGTACCATCCAATGGTTACTAGAAACAAAATGGGTGGTAACTTATGAGCATCCTTATATGTTTTCAACATTATGGAGCTCTGCCTTATGAATTCCATCAATATCACTGCATCAATGGGGTATCTTGGCAGCATGAGGGGATGTCCTTCAAAGCCCTCAATCCTCATATAGGAAAATGTAGAAAATTAGATGTACTAGGATCCATGCCTGTAGATTATTTCTTGAGCTTCCATGCTCAATCTCTTTGTCCTATCCTCCTCCATGGTTCTCACTAGATGCATAGAGAATGCATCATTTACTAGTTTATAATCCTAGAGGTAGTTAACTCTCTGCAATTAGGGATGATGATCCCAAATATGTACAACATTGATTGTGCCTGTAACCTTTCCATTTGTAACCAGTGCATCAAATGTGCCTTTGTAAGCATAGGAGTAGACAAGGTAGGATATCATGTAAAAGGAACAATTTGAACCTCCCAGGTTCGTCAGCTACTCATGCAGAGCATCACTTATCAACTGGCCCCATAATGTTTGCATATATACACATCATGATAACACCGTACATCCAATCCTTAAAACTACCAGCATCAGGCTGGCCTGTCACCCTGCTAAGTAATGCAATCATGTATTGATATTCTTCATCAAAATCATACTTATACAAGTGCACAGGAAGTTTGGCAGCTGCAGGATATGTGCTATTCTTGGCCCTTCATTGATACATGTTCTTCCTAGCCTGTTTCTTATTATTTTCATACTCAACTTTAGATTTCTTCAAATCTACACTATTAACCTTTCTGCCTAATGGCAGTCCAAATGTCTTGGAAAGACCCTTGATAGACAAGTCTGCATATATTTTTCCATGTTTTACCACCTGTCTGGTTTCTGGATTGTAATTCTGTGCACATTCAATCACCAGCTCTGGAGACTCTATGGAGTACAGAAAACCGGCCCCATTCCACAATCTAGACACAAACACTGCATCCAACAGGGGGCTTCTATTCTTCTCATCGTTCATCTTGGCAGACCATGCCTCCAAATCAGTACTCCCCTTATGTTTATCTGTTATGGCCCCATATTTGAATAGGATGCCCCTAGGAGATGCGAACATAGGCTTGATGAACTCAGCCTCACACTTAGCTAACCTCTTGTCAGCCATGGAAATCTGCGATTAACAAAATTTATCTTACAATGAATCTTCACATGCATGCAGATAACATTTTATCTTTACTAACATCATGCATACTATACTTATTTAGTATTTTCTTATCATGGGATGCATAAACTAGAACTTCAAACCAGCTACATCATACTTGATTATGTAGAAAAAAACTAGATGAGGGTTTCAATTACTTACCTGGTTATGCAGATCCCCTTAATTATACCAGGTGGTTTTCTAGAAATTCTCTTAATTCTAATGACAATCACGTGCTTCCTCATGTCTGTAAGCTCCATTCTTACAAGTATCGCCTATATGGGGTTTGGAAGCTAGTGCTCTGTAAAAATGATTTTCTCGCAATGTAAGTGTGAAAATGACGATGAATTTACCTTTTAACTTTGCAATTAGGGTGAAATTAGGGCAACTCTGACGTATTTAGATCTTATTTGTTGATTTACACATGGAAACTCAGAATTTCACCAGGTGTTTCATCAGGTTTTGTGGTCGACAGGAACTACCTACCACCTATGTGCGCATTAAATGTCAATGGCGGCAACGGGAGTGGGGTGATATTCGCATGACAGGATGATATTCGCAAATCGGGGTGATATATGAATATCGGGGTGGTATTTAGATATCAGGGTGATATTCACAAATATCATCCTGAGTACAATGTGATCATTCTCCCCAAGAGGAAAAACTATCTTCGACAAGATCGGGTGATGAACGCACCCTCAGGTCATACTTTATACGTCAGGAGGATATTTCGATATATTGGGTGATGTTACAAAGATGATGATGATGACCAGATAAACCATAACCTCTCTCTCTCAGAATATCAGGATGACATCATCCAGATATTCACTCATTATATCGCTATGGCACCATGACATCATTGTCATGTTATGCAAGCAGGATCATGTTTAGGAAATATGCCCCCGAGAAGTAAATGTGATGGTGACATCATTGTCATGTATAATTTCTTTGTTTATCAAACTCAAATGACGTCATCAGGATAATGGCTTAGGGGGATATTTCGTATCAGGAGGATATTGAGAAATATTGGGTTACATTGAGAAATATGATCCTCCCGGGAAACATAAGGCTATTGACGGGTAAAGGTCACTATCACCTAAAATTGACGTCTAGATATTTGGATCGTATGAATTATCAAGTGATAAATTAGATCGGGGTGATCTTTGGAAAGATGACTAATATTAAGAAATATGATCTTGCCCCTTATGAATATCAGGTTTGACCATGACTTTGACCATTCATAACTTTCACATCCTAACGAATCTCAGGATGATGTAAAAGGCAAACCTGCATGAAATTTGATGCTCTTTCTAAATATGAGGTTACTGGAATGAAATATGAACTTTGACCAACTGACCTCATGATGATGACTTACCACATCCTCCTTGCATGATGATCCACATGACTTACTTTTACCAAACTGCTAGAAAGTACAGAAGAAACCAAGCAAAAATTGGGTCCCTATTTTGTCAAGTCAAAACGGGGCATGTTGTGTAACCACACAACAACTTGCCACCAAAGAAAACATCAAAATTCCAATGATTCTAGTGATGTGATCACATTTATCTATAGTATTCTAATTCTTTCTAAGCACAAGCATCATGATCTTCTGAATGATAAAATTTCATCATGGTAACAATACTAACAAAGGATCATGTGTGTGCAAATGATTAATTATCCTCATCTTGAAAGCAAGTTGAAAACATGAGTAACTGGTGTTAAACTAAATAGTTGGAGATTATCCCTCATAGCCAACCTAGATAGAGCCTTGTTGCCAGTAGGCGTCCATAGCCCCAGCAAGGTTATCTATACAATCTCCCTAAGTAGAGCCCCACTGCCAGCAGGCGTTCATAGCCCCTATAGAGTTACTTAGATGGCCTAATTTTATTTCTTTCCTGATTTTTCTTTAAAATTTGTATCTGATATCATCATGTCAGCTCATTTGTACAAGGTATAGTCACTTGCAGCTTTAGGTTGGAGATTGTATTGGTAGCAAGGGAGTCCCTTTAGATTTTTCACTTAACACCTATACTTGTGTGTTCAGCAAACCCAAGGTTGTTAAGTGTTTCATTGTGATTGATTCACTTTGACCAAGAAAAGGCACCCTGATGAAAAGATATCACAGACTTGATCATGAATACTTCTTAAAATGAATCATAGCCTATGTCTAAATTTGATCTCATCACTTGAATCCTAACAATTTTGTTATTTTCTGAGGTGATAAGGTGCATCATCCTGACTAACTAAAACAAGGGCTCAACAAACAAACAAAACAAGACAAACAAAAACAAAACTGTACAAGCCACTATACAAATGTACATTATGATACACATGACTATCATGAAGTCACTCAAGCTTGGAAATAATGTTTGAGGAATTGTCCATTAACTGGCAATGGGACATCCTCACCTGTTAGGTTCTTAAGCCTATAAGTGTTGTCTCCTAATATCTCAGAAATTTGAAAGGGACCTATCCACAATCTGTCAAACTTACCATGGTCTCCTTTCCTCTCATGGGCTTTATCCCACATCAGGACTAAATCAGATATCCTGGAGGCTTTGACTTTGGCTCTCTTATCAAACCAACATTTGACAACAGCCTGATGTTTTGCAAATTGGTCAATTGCTTGACTTCTTTTCTCTTCCAGGTGCATCAACTGAAGCAACCTGACTTCTTGTCTATTATCAATGCCTAGGTACTCTTGGCCAAACTGCAAGGTAGGAATTTTCAAGTTAACAGGAAGGATATGATCTACCCCATATACCAATTGGAAGGGTGAATTTCCTAATGCAGTTTCCATTCTAGTTCTGTCTACCCATAAGGCATATTTCAGAAATGAATTCCATTCCCTAGGGTTCTTCTCTATTAATTTTCTTATGATATTCAGCAAATTTTTATTGGTGGATTCTGCTAATCCATTCCCTTGGGGATAATAATTGGATGAGAACTTGAGGATGATCCCATGATCAAAAGCCCAACTTAATAATTTTGGTTGAAGTGAAAGCAGAACCATTATCACTTACTAAAGCATAAGGAGTTCCATACTTGGTAACAATGTTGCTCTCCAGAAATCTAATGACATCATCTCTAGTACAAGTCTTGCTGCTAATAGCTTCAGTCCATCTGGTACAATAATCAGTAATTGTTAAGACATACCTATGGCCTGATGATGATGGAGGGTTGATTGGTCCTATGAAGTCCATGCCCCATTGTGCAAATGGGCACTCTTCCATCACTGGCTACAAGGGTTGTGTAGCATATTTCTCTCTGTTGGTAGCAACTTGGCATACATGACAACATTTAACATGTTTAGCTATATCTTTGAAAACCGTGGGCCAATAATATCCTGCTCTGAGGATTGCATGTGTTGTGGCCAGGGCTGATCCATGTGTCGTTCCAAACTTTTCATGTTATTCTAATAAAACCTTATTTGCTTCTGGCTTTTCTAAGCATCTTAGGTATATTCCTTCATAATTCTTCTTGAATAAGGTTCCTCCCTTCATCATATATTTTTGTGACCTTATCTTCAAGGCTCTTCTCTGTGAAGCTTGTAGTCTTGGAGGACATCTTCTAGTAATCAGGATGTGCTTGATATCTGAATACCATTCCTTATTGTCCTTATCATTGATAACATACTGTTGACTTGTGATGTTTGGGTCAATTTTAGATATCATTTGACTTAGAGCTTGGCCTCTTACCAATTTCATGGGTGTAATTTCCATGTCATACTCTTGTAATATAGTAATCCACTTGGCTATTTTCTCACCAGGTTCACTCTGCATTAGCAGCATCTTCACTATTGCATCAGGCACTACTACAATCACTTTGCTTCTTAGTATATAATGCTTGAATTTCTTTACTGCCCTAACCAATGCAAGTGCTTGTCTTTCAACATCCACATATCTTAGTTCAGCATCTTTGAAGGGACAGCTCATGAAAGCAATTGGTTTCTCTTCTTTTTCCTCATTCCTTTGAGTCAATACTGCTGCAGAGGTATGTTCTGAGGCAAATGAATAGATGTAGAAGTCCTTTGTATAGTCTGGATTGATGAGGACAGGAGCATCTAATATGGCTTTCTTTATATCCTCAAAAGTAGCTTTAGCTTCTACTGTCCACTCAATCTTTGCATCCTTCTTCAGCATGGCATTTAGTGGTCTGACTATCTCTACAAAACCAGTGATGAATTTTCTTAAAAAGTTAATCTTACCAAAGTAAGACTTAAGCTCTTTCTTACTTCCAGGGAGTTGTATTTTCATAATAGACTCCACTCTAGTAGGATCAATGATGATTCCATCATCAGTTATCAAATGGCCTAATAATTTGCTTGTTGTTACCCTGAATATGCATTTCTTGGGGTTCAAGGATATTCCATACTCTTCACATTTCTTCAACACATTTCTGAGATCTGTTACATGATCTGTTCTCTCTTTGGAGAACACTATGAGGTCATCCATGTAGATGACTATACATTTTCCTATTAAGCCTCTGAAGTCTATGTCCATTGCTCGTTGGAATGTTGCTCCAGCATTTATTAGCCCAAATGGCATACGTCTATAAGCAAAGATTCCCTATTTTATGGTGAAAGCAGTCTTTAGCCTATCAATCTTGTCAACCATGACCTGATTATACCCTGAGAAGCCATCTAGAAAGGACATCATTTTAGCTCCATTGACAATCTGTAGGACTTCATCTAATGAGGGTAGAGGATAATTATCCTTCTCAGATTCTCTATTCAAGTTCCTGAAGTCTACACACAATCTGATGTCTCCATTCTTCTTTCTAACTAGCACTAGATTGGCCACCCAAGTGGAGTGCCTCACAGGAAATATTATCCTAGCATTTAACAACTTCTTGACTTCTTCAAAAATTATTGGTTCAAGCAAAGCATTGACTAGCCTTTGCTTTTGTCTAAAAGGTTTAGCATCTGGCTTGAGAGGTATAGTGTGAGTTATGACTGATGTGTCATATGTCTTCAGCTCATCATAAGTCCATGCAATTACATGGATGTAATCTTTAAGAGTCTAAGTTATTCCTTCTAACTCTTTTGGTGTGCAAACCTTACCTATCAAGACACTTCTCTTGTCTTCATTTTGTCCAATATTTACTTGTGAATATTGACCTCCATTAGCTTTGGGAAGATCCTTCTGTTTTAGCATATTATCCAAATCAAAGGCTCTTTCTAATTCAATCATACCTTTAGGAATTTTGTTGCTAGGTAATTCTAATATTTCATCTTCTTCCCAAACATGATCTTCCATACTATTCTCATCTATGATCTGAGCATCAAATATATCCCTGTTAGAGATGAAATCAAGGATGTGTTGATCATCATCAAAGACCTACAGATTAGTAACATTATCAGGCACTAATGGTACAGATACCAATTCTACTGAAAATCTCTTTAGACTTGATATAGATAATGGCTCCAGTGTACTGGTAGCCTGGGCAAGTGCATCTGCCCTATGGTTATGTTCTCTAGGAATGTGGATGATATTAAATGCATCAAAGTCTTCAATCAAATCCCACACTCTGGGTCTATAATTTGACAATCTTTTATAGTTGCAAGAGTAGATTCCTCTTACCTGTCTGACAACTAATTCTGAGTCTCCAAAGACATGCAGAATTTTCACTTTCTTCTTGAGAGAAAATAGTATCCCATGAATCAGAGCTTCATACTCTATCACATTATTAGTGCAAGGGAACTATAATCTATAGGCAGCTAAGTAGGATTTTCCTGATGGATCAATAAGATCAATCCCTATTCCAGCTCCTTGTTTGGATTTGGATCCATCAAATCTTAAAGTCCAGGATTTATCTTTAGCATGAGGTTTAGCTAAACCTTCTCTTTTCTTTGTAGTTCTGGCAGCTGCACCACCTGATATCCACTTTAGTTTAGGAATTTCAGCATTCTTAAACTTCACTTTTTCTTCCTTCTGAGAAGCTGATTTTTCTTCTTGTTTTTCATCATCAGGAGGATGATCTTTTGGATCAGGCTCTGTATGTTTCTTTAAAATATGTAGACATAGTGAATAGGTAGTCTCCAAGTGAGGTGCCTCATGCAGCCTACACCATCCTTCAGTTAGTGCATCCCGTGGATGTTTCTTTTGTTCTATCATCTTCTTAATTTCTCCTGATAAAAACTCTTCAAATCTGGTCAGGTTACTACCACTGTCTTCATCAGACAGTTCATAATCTGACTCCATAAAATAATCACTTCCTGGAGTGATCTTTCCTTTCTTCTTAACATTTATCTGGTCATACACCAGAATTTCTTTTGTTCTCTGTAAATGATCTCCGTCATGATCTATCACCTTTTCTGTGGTTCCTGCAAAAGACAAACAAGAATCAGTATCATCATCATCAGATGTAGAACTTACCTCAAAATATGATGATGATGCCTCACTGCATGTCTGCTCCAGCATCATCATGTCTAAGCATGTTTTGCAAGTCCTTTCTAAATGTGCTTCGTCGTGTAACCTGCACCATCTATCAATCAAAATATCATTAGCAGGTATATTTAACAATTGACAACATTTTACCTGCTTAGACAGATGCATCTCAAAATTTCTGAAGCGATCTATTTCATTCTTGTTCTCAAAATTACCATTAGGTTCCACAACCGGCATGTCTTCCTAATGATCATCATCATGATGGTGAAGAAAGTCAAGCATCAGGATCTCTTCTATCTTGATAGTCTGTGGTCTAACGACATAAACTCCAGGCTCAACATTTACATACATGATCTCATTCATTTTGTTATATTTAGTGATCATGTGCTTCATCCTAGGTTCAGCATCTATTCTTATCTGGTTAGGTATACCTTTCCAAGGCAACCACATGTGACTAAAGTCAGTAGCCATATATCCATTCAAAGTCTTTGACCAATCTCTACTAAACAGCCTCCCATATGTATCAGGTATGTCAACTACTTGGATATCAATGTATTATTGGATCCTAGGATCAGATGCTAACTGCATATGTATATGAGTCAATTCTCCTATTACATTGACTTCTGTCTTATCTAACTGTGTCACCTTCTTTAGGGATTTGGCAGGATGCAGTCCTAAAGCATTGCATATAGACAAGGGCATCACATTTGTAGATGCACCTGAATCTACTAAACAGTTGTTTAAATTCTTGCTAAACATCCTTATGGTAAGGAGGAAAGGTGGTGACTCACTCTTATCTCTGTATAAGGTCATGTGGGAGGTTTCTGTAGCTTGGACAGTAGCTAGCACTTTAGGCTTGACAGTGCTATCTTTAGTAGCATGATCCTTATTGCTGGCCTGGAGAATGAATATCCTCTTTGGGAGCAGGATCATCTAGTGATTTCATGAAAGCTTTCTTAATTGCAGGAGTTTTCAACAATTTTGACAGAGATAGGCTGATCTTTATCTTTTTCATCTCATCAGCCAAGTAAGCGACCAGTTTGTCAGACTCATGAGGTAAGGCAACAACCTTTGATGCTGTATTCTAGGGTGACAGATATTGTGCATTCACCTTGGGAAATCCTGGATTATTGCTATCTTTGGGATCAGGAGGTGTGTCGAAATTATTTGGAGGTAGAGATGATGTCAATGGACCAGTAGGTCTATTGGAGTTACTTCTCAAATTATAATTATGCTTACTAGGATATTGCTGCTGGTATGCATGCACCTCCTCATGTTCATTAGAAGGCTCATTCTCATCTTCAAAAGGGAAGACATAATTTGACTCAAAGGCTAAAGCAGATCCTTCACATGCTTGTGAACAATGCTGGTGGTAGGGCACAATCTACTAATGATGATGATCAGTATAGCTCTCTAATACAAATGCAGAGTCATATCCACAAGGGACGATTTCATTTCCCTCTACCTAAGGTGGATTTCCAGAAGTATTAGATACTTATGTATGGAAAATGCTAGAAGCAATTCTAAATTGTGGAAATCTAGCTCTGCATGAGCATTTGTATTGTGGATCCTGCACCAATTAGTTAGGGCTGCCTCAGCAAGATTAACTCTAGTAGTCTGTTTGGCTTCACCAGGTGGCTGATTATCTAAGGGGGATGGTAGTGAGCCATTATTTGGCCTGGAGTTCCATACTCTAGGCTACCTGGGAGGATTATTATTGTTTCCACCACTATTATTGAAATTACTGTTGTTGTATCCTCTGTCAGGATAATTTGGTCTACCATTGGAATAACATGTGTTTTGGTTAGGCTGAGAATAAAAGTTTTGATTTCTCAAATGTGTCACTTCTGTAGTGAGTTTTCTAAGTTGAGCAGAGATTTCTTTGATCTCTTCTTTCTCTTCTTGAGCTTTAGCCACTACATTTTCAGTTTGAGGCTTGAAGAAAGAGGATCCATGGTTATTGTTAGATAGATCCACACCCTGAGGTGTCTAAGTTTGTGCAAGATATTGTGGTGTCTGGCCATTCCCATTAGGAGGTGGCATGATACTTAATGGAGGTACTTGCAAAGGTGCAGACATGACTGCTAGAGGTATCATAGCTCCATTAGGATATTGCTGTGTAGGATATGTAGGATATTGTGGAGGGTAAGTTGGATACATACCAGGCAAAGTAGGGAATGCTATGTTTGGTGTTGGAGCAGGTACTAACTACTGATTTACTTTGATAGCTTCTTGAAAAGCTTCTGTCAAGGTAGTGATTTCAGGATGTGTTCTCCTGATGAACATGGAAGTCAATGGATCTAGAGCTAAGTAATAGATACTCCTAGCAGCAGCATCTGCTACAGTATAAGGGGCAACTAACTTGGATAGCATTTTCTGGAATCTAGCATTGAAATTGGCAATAGGTTCACCTTCAAACCTCTTGATTGTGGCAAATAAGTGATAGTTCATTGAAGGATCAATTGGTATTTTGAACCTATCAGTAAAAGCTTTCTCTAGGACAGCCCATGAACCAACAAAACTCTGACCAAGACTAATAAACCAATTATAAGCCTCTTCTCCTAAGGAAAAAGGAAATAATCTGCATACAACATCTTGATGTTCTATTCTGGCTCTACAACAAACTTCTTTAAAGGTTTTGATATGATCATCAGCATCCTGATAAGGATGATATTTTGGACAAAGTTTATCCAAATTCTTTGGCAACTCATGATATGCATTGAAGGTCAAAGGTGACTCTGCTGCAAAGAAAGACATTGCAGTGGGAGGAGGTTGAGCCCGTGGTACAGTTGGTTGAGGTTGGACCTGGGGTTGAGGTTGAACAAGAGGTGTCACAGATATCCCAGAAGGTATTTGCAAACCAACAGGAGTTACAGGATGAGGTTCTGGTGAAGCTCCTGATGCACTAGACCCTGGAGTGTGATGGATGTCCACAGTTCTAGGTCTAAAACCTCTAACAGGTAATTCTTCAAAGATTCTGGTGGATCTTGACCTGGTATTTATCCTGTGAGCTAGGATTTCTCAATTTTGAGGTGAATTAGATAGTTGATTGTAAATATTGGCTAGATTTCACTAGCTGAAGTGATATTTGTAGCTGGATGGCTGATCTAACTGGATATTTATGAAATATTTGCAAAGATAGTGCAAATATGAGGTGATAACAGGGTACTATGACTCTTACCACGGGATATCAGGCTTCTAAGGCAAAACTCTTCAAAGCTTTAATGGATTTACTTAACATTGCCTAATATTTGTGAATTCATGATGATCTATTGTAAAGCTTGCAATATTTATATTTGATCTGGAAATCTTTACACAGAATGAGCATCTACAAGCTTGCTACAGTAAATATTTTAGCAATATTTGGAATTCACGGATACATTTGAGGTTACCTTACTCTCTGCATCATCAAACTTGAAAATAACGATGATGAGCGTCTTCTTCAGGGTGGCCCTCCTTATAGCACCCATTTATGTTGGTCATGATGTTAGTCATAAAAAAGTATAGAATAAAAGTACACATTAACCTTTATTCATCTTGAAAGATATGATGAATTCAGAGAATTCATGATCCCAAGTCTCCGGTGATTAGGTCTTAATCGTCTGACGTTACTCAGAGGTTGATCTGTGTTGCTATTTCTATTTTGGGGCCTTACATTGAGTTCATCATCATGACATTGTTTCTGCAAAGATTCTTCATAGAGAGGTCATTTTATAAAATTGTTTGATCAAATGATGCAGTTATACTCAAATATTTGCATGATATTTACCAATTATACATGCTTTAGCTTTAAATATGCTAAATATTTTCAATTATCTATGAGATGTCCACATATTTGTACTATTTGCTTGAGATTATCAATTATTTGCAATTATGATGGTGAAATGCTCTAAAATTTAAAGAAATTGAAAGAAATGCTTCAAATTAATGTTGAACCTTCAGCCATTGAACCACATATACATCAGATACAGTCATGAAGAGAAGAAAACCAAACCATATGTTCACCAGGACATTCCACAGCTAGATACAGGTGATGCTAACTTCAAAGGAATTGTATGAAAACAACATATGCAAGTAGACATGCACTCCAAGGGACGCAACAAATCACAGCATATATCTAGAATTCACACACTAATTACTCAAGATTTACTATGAATTGTAATCAAACAATCTTCTCATTCATTAAGTATGCAAGGATATAGATGTATACAAAAAGCTTTGAAATGAGCCCTGAATATTTTAGTAGATGGATTTCAATTAAGTTTTAAATATTTGAAATGAGGCATTCCTACACCTTTTATAGAGCAAGGTGAGGAATCCATTACAAAATATCTACGATCTTGATTTATCTATGAATATCTATGGTCAGGATTTTCCTTTGACTTTGTCAACTTTATCAAAATGACACAAGTTGCTAGCTGGCAACTATCTGAGATACTTATTTTCACTAAGTATCAGATGCTAATATTTACTTCATAATGCATCATCATCTACTTTATCTGACTCATGTGCTCCACAATCAGGTGCATCACTTTCTGAACCCTCATCATCCTGATGATGACGACCCTGTATATGAGGCTGCATGATGATCTGGACCTATTCATACAACTGCACAATTTTATCTATTTCTCCACCATCCTGGGTCTTTGCTTTGACAATGGCGTGCTTATGTGCCTGGTATTTATTTCTGATGCTGTCCAGTTTATTCTTTCTGTGGTGCGATGTCTCATTATATTGTTCCATTTTCATCTTGGTCCTCACTAGTCTATCCATGATTTCTTCTATCAATTGGCCTAATGGATCATCGGCAACAAATTGGAAGTTGTGTAGAGCTTGGATTGCAAACTATTCATCTTGATTATCTATCTTCCCTTCCACTTTTCCTTCCAGTGTTTCCAAAATTTCTGCCTCAAAGGACATCATGTCATGCAGTTTTATGTTAATCTCCCTCAGCTTGTTGTTGCATCTTTTGAGGACATCACATTCAAATTGAATGTCCTTAAACCATATATCTACCAATAATGGAGTGTTATTATTCAGTACCTACTTATTGATGAGTAATTGAGGATTTATCCTCCTTATTTCTCCTAGGATATCCAATGTCTTCTCTAATTGGAAGGACCTTTTACCTGTCTGCATCTACAACTTGTCTACCTTTTTCTTGGAGTCACTGAGAGAACTCCACCTCTTCAAAGAGCCCTTCACTACTTCCTCTGCAGTGTCAAATGTGGAATACATCCACTTTCTCAATATGGAGGACTCATGTTTCATGAGATCCAATTTATTCACCTCCTCTTGGGAAATAGTAGTCAATGGGACTGCATGATCAGTGGAACTATCCTCAGGGTTAGTTAACCTTCCTATATATGCATGCAACTGAGCAATGTGCTCTTTGTGTTGCTTATTTTTCTCCTTTTCCTTCTTCACTTTTTAAATCAAAGAATCAATGATGTCTTTACCTTCTTGACCCTCCTGGTCTTCATTTGCAAACCCTAAGTCAATTGTATTAATCTGGAATTCCTCTAGAGTAATTTTACCTTTCTCTTTCTCTACAGTAGGAATTGCAATTTATGCAGTCCTCCTTCTAGTTGTGGGATCCCTTTTAATGGCCGAAGTCATTCTGGCCTTCCTCTTTGGTTTCATTATATTTTAAGAAAACAAGGTAGATACGTCAAATTCCTGGATCACAAAATCTACCTCTGTGTTAACTTCCTTTTCTAACCATCGAGGTACCTGATCATGTTTCTCTGCATCATCATGATGTTCACCTTGATCTCCTATATTTGTCAGCATATGTGATGGAGAAGGTGATTTCCTCATTTCTTCTTCATGATGCTCACTTTGAGGGCGATCCTATGGTACATCCTCCTATTGAGGAATTTCCTTTTCTAGAGGAGCATCATCCTGAGGTGGAGGATTTTGAGATGCGTCAATATGATGATCATGATGATCATGATCTTTCTCTGTTATTACCTCATCCACTTTTGACTTTTCCTCTTGTTGAGGCACATTCACAGTAGTGGATATTGTGGAATCCTCCTTAGATGTTGGTGTTTGTTCTAAAACCACTATCTGTTATGTACCTATGCTACTTACTCCCTAAACTTTAGAAGTAGGATCTTCTGATACCTCTTTATCATCAGCCTTCTTTTCTTGAACTTCTACCACAACAGGTTTAACTGATGTATCCTGCTAGTTCATTTCTGAAGCATGGCCCTCTGGTTCTGCCATCTTCACTTCTTCTATATGTTGTCCTTTATCAGGTGTACCTACTGGATTTTCAGGACTTACATCATACGTAACTTTGAAATCCACTACTGTAGGACTTGTCACTTGTGCAATTAATGTATCCAGCCCTATTTCTTGGGCTACCTTCTCTGGACTCTTTTCCTTTTCAGATTCCACTTGCTTTATTTCCTCCAGTATTGTTTGTACTGATGGAGCCTTATGAGGAGTCATTTGTGTACCTGCAGTAAGGGTTTCCATCTTTTGTGAAGCTACTTCCTTCACAACCTCATCATCAGATAGATTAATTGGATTTTCCAATGAGATATTGCCTCCTGGCAAGGTTTCTTTTATCTGCTCTTCTGCAAGTTCGGTCTTAAACTTCAAAATGGTAGGAAGTGAAACATTGTGTTGAAATGCCTTATGGAAAACTTCACTACCTTCCCCTTTCAAAGTTATAGGGGATTGCTTTATTTCCCCTCTCATGGAGGTTCTTGGTTTCTTAGGAGGGGTAGCTACCACTACCTGTGGGGCTCTTATCTTCCTTTTGAAAAGAAAAGGAGCTTCCTCTTCTTCAGGTTCTTCCTTTGTAAGGATATCCTCTTCTGTTGGTTTTCGTGAGGATTGACCCTCCTCTTGGGTCTTAGTAACTATTGCCCCTGCTGGCCGATCTTTCTTGGACTTTTGTTTCCTTATTCATGGAGGTGATGTTGATGCTGATCCTGATCCTGATGCTGCTGCCTCCTCAGCTGGAAATGCTGCCCTTTCAATAATCACCCCCTTGGGCTCATTATCAACTTTCTTACCCCTAGGGGGTCTTTTGCTTTGTTGTTGTTGTGGAGGCAGTCTGTCTCCTTTTGATTTTATCTTTTCATTTATAAAATCATCATATTCCTTTTTAGGAATATCTTGCCCTTTCTTCTTGTTATCCACAGTGATGGCAACAACTTTCTTCTTCAATGCCTCAATTTGTTCATCAACCCAAGCTTGGGTTAGTTGTAAGGTCCTGGCAATGAAAGGATCCAAAGATATGTCCTCTTGTATGGTCAGGTCAGGTGTAGATATGGTATCATTATATATTTTCTTTTCCTCATATTCATCTGCCATTACCCTGCCATCATCCCTTTTCAACTATTGAGGAATGGGGATGCAGTCAAAGGTTTTAATTTGATTCAATGTCAACCTTTGGTATCTTCTTCTTCTGGCTTCTGCTTCATCCGTACAATCTGCCCAGAAGTCCTCTATGATGAATAGGTTTCCCTATTATTTTCTGTATCCTTCCATAAGGATCATATGGCCTTATCAGTGGGAATGGTTGCAATTGCATTTTGTTCAAACTGACCATCACCTTCTTGATACTTTCTAAGTCTGGGCACATGTACCATCCAATGGTTATTGGAAACAAAATGGGTGGTAACTTATGAGCATCCTTATATGTTTTCAACATTGTGGAGCTTTGCCTTATGAATTCCATCAATATCACTGCATCAGTGGGGTATCTTGGCAGCATGATGGGATGTCCTTCAAAGCCCTCAATCCTCATCTAGGAAAATGTAGCAAATTGAATGTACCAGGCTCCATGCTTGTAGATAATTTCTTGAGCTTACATGCTCAATCTCTTTGTCCTATCCTCCTCCATGGTTCTCACTAGATGCATAGAGAATGCATCATTTACCAGTTTATAATCCTGGTGGTAGTTAACTCTTTGCAATTGGGGATGATGATCCCAAATATGTACAACATTGATTGTGCCTATAACCTTTCCATCTGTAACTAGTGCATCGAATGTGTCTTTGTAAGCACAGGAGTAGACAATGTAGGATGTCATGTAAAAGGAACAATTTGAACCTCCTAGGTTCGTCAGCTGCTCATACAGAGCATCACTTATCAACTGGCCCCATAATGGCTTGATGTCTGCATATATACAGATTATGATAACACCATACATCCAGTCCTTAAAACTACCAGCATCAGGCTGGCCTATCACCCTGCTAAGTAATGCAATCATGTACTAATATTCTTCATCAAAATCATACTTATATAAGTGCACAGGAAGTTTGGCAGTTGTAGGATATGTGCTATTCTTGGCCCTCCATTGATACATGTTCTTCCTGGCCTATTTCTTATTATTTTCATACTCAACTTCAGATTTCTTCAAATCTACACTGTTCACCTTCCTACCTAATGGCAGTCCAAATGTCTTGGAAAGACCCTTGATAGACAGGTCTGCATATATTCTTCCATGTTTTACCACCTATCTAGTTTCTGGATTGTAATTCCATGCACTTTCAATCACCAGCTCTGGAGACTCCATGGAGTATGGAAAACCAGCCGCATTCTACAATCCAAACACAAACATTGCATCCAATAGGGGGCTTCTATTCTTCTCATCATTCATCTTGGTGGACCAGGCCTCCAAATCAGTACTCCCCTGATGTGTATTTGCTATGGCCCCATATTTGAACAGGATGCCCCTAGAAGATGTGAACATAGGCTTGCTGAACTCAGCCTCACACTTAGCTAACCTCTTGTTAGCCATGGAAATCTGCAATTAACAAAATTTTTCTTACAATGAATCTTCACATGCATGCAGATAACATTTTATCTTTACTAACTTCATGCATATTGTACTTATTTGGTATTTTCTTATCATGGGATGCATAAACTAGAACTTAACCAGCTACATCAGACCTGATTATGCAGAAGAAAACTAGATGAGGGTTTCAATTACTTACGTGATTATGCAGATCCCTTTAATTATACTAGGTGGTTTTCTAGAAATGCTCTTAATTTTGATGACAATCACATGCTTCCTCCTATCTGTAAGCTCCGTTCTTACAAGTATCGCCTGTATGGGGTTTGGAAGCTAGTGCTCTGTAAAAATGATTTTCTCACAAGGTAAGTGTGAACATGATGATGAATTTACCTTTTAACTTTGCAATTAGGGTGAAATTAGGGCAACTCTAACGTATTTAGATTTTATTCGTTGATTTACACACAGAAACTCAGTATTTCACTAGGTGTTTCATCGGGTTTTGTGGTCGGTGGGAACTACCTACCACCTCTACATGCATTAAATGTCAATGGTGGCAACGAGAGCGGGGTGATATTCGCATGACAGGATGATATTCACAAATCGGGGTGATATATGAATATCGGGGTGGTATTTAGATATCGGGGTGATATTCAAATATTGGGGTGATATTCGCAAATATCATCCCGAGTACAATGTGATCATCCTCCTCGAGAGGAAAAACTATCTTCGACAAGATCAAGTGATGAACGCACCCTCAGGTCATACTTTATATGTCAGGAGGATATTTTGATATATCAGGTGATGTTACAAAGATGATGATGATGACCAGATAAACCATAACCTCTCTCTCTTAGAATATCAGGATGACGTCATCCAGATATTTGCTCATTATATCGCTATGGCGCCATGACGTCATCATCATGTTATGCGAGCACGATCATGTTCAGGAAATATGCCCCCGAGAAATAAATGTGATGGTGACATCATCATCATGTATAATTTCTTTGTTTATCAGACTCAAATGACGTCATTAGGATAATGGCTTAGGGGGATATTTTGTGTCAGGAGGATATTGAGAAATATTGGGTTACATTGAGAAATATGATCCTCCCGGGAAACATAAGGCTATTGACGGGTAAAGGTCACTATCACCTAAAATTGACGTCTAGATATTTGGATCACATGAATTATCAGGTGATAAATCAGATTGGGGTGATCTTTTGAAAGATGACTGATATTAAGAAATATGATCTTCCCCCTTATGAATATCAGGTTTGACCAAGACTTTGACCATTCATAACTTTCACATCCTAACGAATCTCAGGGTGATGTAAAAGGCAAACCTGCATGAAATTTGATGCTCTTTCTAAATATGAGGTTACTAGAATGAAATATGAACTTTGAAAAACTGACCTCATGATGATGACTTACCACATCCTCCTTGCATGATGATCCACATGACTTACTTTTACCAAACCGCTAGAAAGTATAGAAGAAGCCAAGCAAAAGTTGGGTCCCTATTTTGTCAAGTCAAAATAGGGCGTGTTGTGTAACCACACAACAAGACTCCCCAAAAGTGAGTTGAGTAGTCTATGTGGGTGGACACTAGGGTGTGGTCCCAGACTAGGTCAGTCTCTTGAATAGCCTTGTATAGGATTGTGTTACAAAGTGTTTGGAAGTTCTTGTGAAGGAAACCTTGAAGTCTAGGTTTATTGTGTGCATACCACCAAACAGTCTCATTACCTCTGCATCATATTGGTATCAGAGCCAATATCTGATTAGAGCAGTGTATGTCAGACAAGGAGATTAAAACTAAGGCTAGTACAATGCCTCCCAAGACAATGAGTCAAGAAGCCATCACGAAGTTGGTGGAAGAGATGGTTGAGGCAAGATTGCAAGAAGAAAGAAGGTCTAAGGGGAAGACCAAAGAAGATCAAAGTTCTTCTGACACAAACGATGAAGAAGAGGTAGAAGAGACTCCTCAAGGGTAGGACATGTCTGCAAATCAGAAAGCTTTCTTGAATGCACTGAAGGGTGCTCATGGAGACAGTGGTGATCCCAAGATGGATGTGCCTACTTTTCATAGAAAATTGGATGGTGATGCTCTCACCGATTGGATAGAAGCCATGTGTAACTACTTTGATTACAAGGAGTTCAATGACTGCAAGAAGGTTAAATTTGCCAAGACAAGGCTAAGAGGTTCTGCACTTGTGTGGTGGAACTACATGCAAAGTGAGAGGGAGAAGATTGGCAAGAGTCCCATCACTAAATGGAGTAGAATGGTGGCTATGCTCAGAAGCAAGTTCATGCCACCTGACTATGAGATTCCATAATTTGAGACAAAAAGACATGGATGTGGCTACCTACACAGAAGAATTTCACAGACTAAGTATGAGAGCCAACCATAATGAAGAGGAAAAGGAGATGGTGGCTAGGTACCTAAATGGTCTGAAATACAATCTACAAGATGAGATTAGTTTAGTGATCCCTAGAATAGTGGATGAATGTTTCTTATTGGCCTCTAGAGCAAAGGAAAAGCTGAGAAGGAACGGTGAACAAAGTGCCAGAGGAAGAGGTGGCAGAAACCAAAGAGGAAGAGGCAGTTTTGGTTGTGGACAGTCCAACAAAACTGAAAATAATAGTCAGCAAGAATCTCAGACTAAAACAGAGCATAGAGGAGGCTTCAGAGGTTGGAGAAGACCAAATGCTAGGGGCAAAAATGGTGGAGGAGGTAGAGGACTAGGAGTCTTCACTGGAAGGTGTTATGGCTGCAACCAAGTTGGCCATACAATGAACAAATGCCCAAAGAAAGCCAGCAGTTCTCATGATAGTGGAAGGAGAAATCAGTTAGTGAAGGATGATGACTGTGAGAGTGTGAGTTCACCTATGGGAAGTATTGCACCTATCCTAGAAGGAGAGAGTATGATGATTAAGAGGTCTATGTTGAAGATGCCTTTGAAACAAGAGCCCCCTCAGAGAAAGAATCTTTTTAGAACCCAATGCATAGCCTATGGGAAACTTTGTAAGATCATAGTAAATTTAGGATCTACTAAGAATGTGGTATCCACTAAGATGGTTGAGAAGTGCAAGTTGAAGAGGTTGCCTCATATCAGTCCTCACAAGATATCTTGGTTGAATAAGAACCAAAGTTTCATGGTGGAAGAGCAAACTTGGGTTGAATTTGCAATCGGTGACTACAAGGAGAAAGTGCTATGTGAAATCATCCCTATGGATGCATGTCATCTGCTTCTTGGCTGCCCATGGCAATATGATGTCAAAGCACAACATGATGGTGAGAAGAACACCTATGTCATCACCAAGAATGGAAGACCATACAAGATGGATCCTATGTCAGAGTAGACCGGGGGGAAGAGTAATGACAGCAGTGTCATGTTGGTGAATGGCAAAGAGTTTTTGAACCTCTTGAAGGAGAAGGATACCCAAGGGTATGCCTTGATCATGAAGCCCAAGAGTGGATCAAATCAGCAAGATCAAAAACATAAGGAGATTCCATTGCGAGTGCAGTAACTTCTAGACAAGTATCAAGATCTTGTGGTAGAGGAAGTCCCCAACTCCTTACCACCCATGAGGGACATAAGTTATCAAATTGACTTAATACCTGGTGCTACATTGCCTAACAAGGCTGCCTATAAGATGACCCCACAACAAAATGAAGAGGTGGCAAGGCAAATTCAAGATCTCTTGGAGAAACGGCTGATTAGGAAGAGTTTAAGTCCTTGTGCAGTCCCAAGTGTACTTTCTCCTATGAAGGATGGAAAATGGAGGCTATGTACGGACTCAAGGGCCATAAACAAGATCACCATAAGGTACAGGTTCCCAATGCCAAGGATTGAAGATCTTTTGGATTATCTTGGAGGATCATGCTATTACTCAAAGATAGATTTGAAATCTGGTTATCATCAAATCCGGATCAGACAGGGAGATGAATGGAAGACTACCTTCAAGACTAATGAGGGTCTTTATGAATGGCTTGTTATGCCATTTGGTTTGAGCAATGCTCCAAGTACATTTATGCACTTGATGAATGAGGTATTAGCTGGATTCATTGGTAAATTTGTTATTGTTTATTTTAATGACATACTAATCTTCAGAAGAACAAAAGAAGAGAATGTGAAGCATGTTGGTCAGGTGTTGGAGAAGCTACATGAGCACAAGTTGATGATCAACTTAGACAAGTGTGAGTTCATGAAAACTGAACTTGTATACCTTGGATTTGTGATTTCCAATGGATGTT
The DNA here is from genome assembly GCA_027924645.1 of Cunninghamia lanceolata. NCBI lineage: Eukaryota > Viridiplantae > Streptophyta > Pinopsida > Cupressales > Cupressaceae > Cunninghamia > Cunninghamia lanceolata. The sequence continues at coordinate 7,874,012 of BSBN01000739.1, forward strand.
TGAAGATGGATCCCTCTAAAGTTGATGCTATTCTCAGTTGGCCTACTCCTAAGATAGTGGGAGATGTGAGAAGTTTCCATGGATTGACAACTTTTTATAGGAAGTTTATTAGAGGTTTCTGTCACATTAGTGCTCCCATCCTCAACACCATCAAGGGTGGAGTCAAATGTAGATTCCAATGGACAAAGGAAGCTGATGTTAGTTTTGAGTTGTTGAAAACAAAGGTAGCTGAGTTGCCTACTTTAGTACTTCCTGATTTTGATAAGGTGTTTGTTGTTGAGTGTGATGCAAGTAATCAAGCTATTGGTGTTGTTCTCAGCCAAGAAGGACATCCTGTGGCATTCTTCTCAGAGAAGTTGAATGAAGCCAAGAAAAGGTACTCTACTTATGACCTAGAGCTCTATGCAATGGTGCAAGCTCTTAAGAAATGGAGACATTATTTATTACCCAAGGAATTTATTGTGTTTACTGATAATCATGCTTTAAGCTTTCTAAATAGTCAAGAAAAATTGAACCATAGACATGTTAAGTGGATGGAATAGTTACAAGCTTATACCTTCACAATTAAGCACAAAAAAGGTGTTTCTAACAAGGTGGCTGATGCTTTAAGTAGGAGGTTGCTTATTGTTCATGAAATTTAGTTAGAAAGCATGGGCATTGACTATTTGAAGGAGTTGTATAAAGAGGATTTAGATTTCAAAGAGGCTTATGATGTTTGTGTAAACTTGGCTAACACATTCCATGGAGAATATTAGATTTTGTATTGTAGGAAGGCCTTTTGTTTAAGGGCACTTTGTTGTGTATACCTAAGTGTTCCATGAGGGACAATATCATTAAGGAGAAGCATAATGGTTCTTTGGGAGGACATTTTTGCTTAGACAAGACACTAGAACAAGTTACAAGGTTCTATTTTTGGCCAAGGGTGTAATCCGATGTGAGAAGGTATGTTGCTAGTTGTGTAATTTGTCAAAGGGCCAAAGGTGTGTCTTCAAATGCAGGTCTATACCAGCCCCTTCCCATTCCCAACAAGCCTTGGGAAAGTATAAGCATGGATTTTGTACTTGGTTTACCTAGGACAACCAGAGGGGTGGATAGTGTGTTTTTTATTGTTGATAGATTTAGTAAGATGGCTCATTTTGTGCCATGTAAATGCACAAATGATGCATCTCACGTTGTAGGTCTGTTTTTCAGAGAGGTAGTGAGAATACATGGTTTTCCATTGTCAATTGTCACAGACAGAGATTCTAAGTTTGTGGGTCACTTCTGGAGGACCTTGTGAAGAAAGTTGGGCACACAGTTATCCTTTTCATCAGCCTACCATCCAAAAACTGATGGTCAGACTAAAGTGGTTAATAGATCACTTAGAAACCTTCTAAGATGCCTTACAAAATAGCATGGTTTAGCATGGGACTTGGTTATCAGTCAGGCTGAATATGCTTACAATGATTTAGTGAATAGGAGCACTGGTAAAAGTCCTTTTGAGGTAGTTTACGGCTTTCACCCAAGAGGGCCACTTGAACTAAAGGATCTCCAAGGATGGGATAAAAGGAGTGCACTTGGTGAAGATTTTGCTGCCTCCATGAAAATAGTCCATGATCAAGTCAAGTTGCAATTGGAAAAATTAGTCACAAAGTACAAAGAAAGAGCAGATTTGAAGAAAAGAGAGGTGCAATTTAAAGTTGGAGATTTAGTTATGGCATATCTAAGGAAAGAAAGGTTGTCAAAAGGTTAGCCAACTAAACTCTTGATGAAGAAGATTGGGCCATACAAAATAGTGCACAAATTCAGTCCGAATGCATATGAGATTGAGTTACCATCCAGTCTTGGTATCTCTCCAATTTTCAATGTTTGTGATCTTTTTCCTTTCAGACCCCCATTGCATGGTGAAAGTGGATCAGATGTGGTGGATATAGATGTTGATTGGATCAAGGATTTGCCTCCAAGCAAACCTTTACAGTTGGAATGTATTCTAGATTCCAAAATTGTCAAGAAGACTAGGAGAGGTGTCTACAAAGACTACTTGGTGAAATAGAAGGATCTTCCTAACTCAGAGGCCACTTGGATGACTGAGGCAGATATCTTGAAGCATGGAATGACACTTCAACAATTGACAACTCAAGGGACTTGAGTTCTTCTTATAGGGGGAGTATGGTGCAGGAGCTCCCTATTCTAGTCATCTCTTTGATATATCATGTTTGTTGTCATGTTATATTGTTCTTCATAAGGCTTTGAAAGCTATTTTCATGGGTTGTAATAATGAATTGGTCCATTTGGTTGACTTGTCCAATCTAGACCTTAATATGGTCAAGTTGAATGTACTTACACTTAAGAAACTTGTGGTTTCTTGTGAAGGAGGTAATGTCCAACAGTTAACTACCCTTGGATAGTAGTTGTATGGTTGGTGGAGGAGGAGAAATGTCCTTCAAGCCTTCTATAGGAAGAAAAATGTAATGACATGCCATCAATAATGAATATTGGAAGTTTTGGAGTGCAAAAACTGTCATTTTCTGCATTTTCCTGGAAACAGTCGCTCAAGTACAGCTCTGTATGGACAGTAAGGAGTCTAAAACTTGGAAAATGTATTATTACTTGGAAATACCTTTCATTTGAGTGTAGTTGGGCCTCTTGAAACCTTTTGTACTGTGAGAACCAATTCATTTTGTGTAAACTAGTCTGAAAACCCTCAAAACTAGGGTTTTGTGGCAAAATGGGTGATTTCTCCTCTGTCCTCTGAAAGACATCAACAATTTTCAGTAGGATGGAAGGAGATAGGGTAGATTTCATATTTTTGTTGCTTGTTAGGTTTTTACTCCTCACTCCAAGGAAATTGGCATGATTCTAACTAGTCTACATAGTGACTAGTTAGTATGCAAATGGTGGAAATTAGTATGGTTTCAAGGAAAAGTCAAGAGACCGACCAAATGGATGATGTATTTGGTGTTTGTAAATGAAAATAGACCTATGCAGGTGTTTGGTTGGTCATGAGCAAGAGACTTTGATGCACTTCTTTTGTAAAGACCTCAAATTAGGCCTATTTCCTAAAGAGAAGAGTTCCCTGTCATTGAACGCCTGAAGCAGAGTATGGCCCTACAACTTGGTGGATGATTGTATGTCCATAATGGATATTTAAATGTGCAAAGAGTCTAGATTGTCCTTTGGAAGTTTGAGGAGTTATCATTGGATTAGCCGATCTCAAGGGCTACAAGGAATAGGCTCTTTAGGCACTGTCATAGTGCAGTCACACTGTAGTTTGCTGTCCACTGTACTTGAAGGTACATAAATAAGTTATTGGGTCAAAGACCATATGTTGGTCATGTACTTGACAAGTTTGGGTTGGTTATAGTGTGAGATCCTATTGGTAGGGGTATTGGTAGTTTGGTGTTGGCCTTGAAGGTGTGTGTGTTTGTTGGTTGGGTTGAGTAGAGACTCCCCAAAAGAGAGTTGAGTAGTCTATGTGGGTGGACACCAGGGTGTGGTCCTAGACTAGGTCAGTCTCTTGAATAGCATTGTATAGGCTTGTGTTACAAAGTGTTTGGAAGTTCTTGTGAAGGAAACCTTAAAGTCTATGTTTATTGTGTGCATACCACCAAACAGTCTCATTACCTCTACATCAATAGGCCTGGACATATTGCAAGATTCTATAGAAGCAAGAACATAAAAAGGAACAATCAAGTAGAGAAGAATGAACCATTAAGAAAGGTAGATCTAGCAGTGATCAAGAAGGAGATGAATCAAATTTGGGTCAAGAAGGAAGTGTAGGAAGTCAAGGGTGAGTCTGCACCAGACTTTGGTGTTGGTACTTCCTCCAAGAAGTAAATTGAGAGCTCTAGCTTAGGGGGAGATTAATGAAAAATCTTATTCCCCTACCCAGAAATGTGGTGTTGATATCTAGCACAAGGACATAAGCTAGAAAACAAGAAAACAAAGCTTCTAGAGAAGATTCCGGCAGAAAAGAAGCTAATGTGGTAAATTGTGGAGCAATCTTGATCGACTAGGGATAACAGAGAAAGGGTTTGACAACTTTTTGAATGAATCATTTATTACGATTAAATCTTGATGAAATAAAGAATATAAGGGATCCATTTAAAAGAAAAATAACTTTGCACTTAAACTACCAAGCGACCAAAGTGATTTGTGAAGTGAGCTAAAGCAAATTCAAGCATTTGGTGAAGAAACCCTAATGGAGGCAAAAGGTATTTATTGTTATCTCTCTCAAAAATTCTCTATGTTGAATTTGTAAAGATGAATACTCCTCAAGTAGTTGAGATAACAGAGAGGCTTCACCCTGAGTTTAACAAATATCCCTTTAAACCATTAATGATTGATCTGGACAGCGCATTTTCTGAGATTCCACATGGTGTTAAGCATACAAAGGATGTTAGGGCATACATACATGCAAACCTAGAGGAACATGATCACATGAAATTAGGAAATTGTACTTGGATGAGATGACTACTGTTAATATTCTATTGAAAGAAGAATATAATGTCCTGCATGAAAAGAACTTGGATACATGGTTAGATTTTCTAATATTCTCAGATGATCCTCAGGTTAGATATCTTCTAAGTAGAATTCATGATGAATTTGTTTGGCTTGATGAGCCCCACATGATAACAAAAGAGGCTATCAAGAAAGTAACTGGCACGAGTTCTACTAGAAAGGTTCCAACCTTGAAAACCATGAAGAACAATGTAGTAATGTAGTTAACTGGTGTGAAATTTGATAAGAGGGCACTAACTATGAATGATATTGAGGATTTGGTAGTTAGATTTGCATCAATGGTTATTGGGTTCAAAGTCTATTTCTCCAATAGGTAGAATTTAGTGTCTACAATAGCCATATACATAGCATATGATATGGTCAAAAATAACATAGACTATGACCTATGTGAGCTGCTCTAGGAACAACTAATGGAGAAACTGAAAAGAACAAAGGAAATGAAATATCCCTTTAAGTATGGAACTCTAATTATTTGTCTATTCATCTATTTTCTGAGAGAGTTACCTAGATTGGAGAATAGAGGTTGGCTTGATCATGCACCTATAGTTGCTCAAATCAAAAATCATTTGCATAGTTTGGGAAATGTTGACAAACAAAATGCAGCTTTATGGGATTATTTCAAAAAAATTTAAAAGAAAATGCAGGCCAGGGCTAGGATCCTTAAAATAGTTGTAAAGAAGTATGAAAAGGATATTGTGTTCATGGTGGACAAGGACAAATGTCAAATGGAGGTTGTTGAACCTAGAATTGTATGGGTCCCAGCAATGGGATATGAAGCCTTAGAAGAAGTATTAACTTGTTTAGTAGATCTTATATTGAGAAAACCAAAAGACCCCAATGAGGAAAGATTCCGTACATATGAGGAACTATCTCTCAAAGTTCATCTAGAGCAAACACAAATGGAGACCCAAAGAAAGGTCAAGATGTATGTGGAGGAAGTTACCAAGAGCCATGGGTTCATAGATGAGGAAATAAGTAATGCAAGAGCAAAGGCAGAGACGTCAAAGGCTGTAAGTGCTCTAGAAGGGAAAACATCAAAATCTCCATAGAAGAAGGAAGAGGAGAAAATTGAAAAAGAGAAGCATGCATCTAGCCCTACAAGAAGAACAAGAGCCTCCACCTCTATAGCTACTTCAAAGAGTTTCAGACCCTCTATTGCAAAGACAAAAGCTACAAGTGTTGAGAAAGAGACACCTGAGAAAAAGGCTGAGAAAGAAAAGACTAAGCCTAAAAAACAAACATCGATAAAGAAAACTGTAGAGAAGAAGAAAAGAAAGAAAACAAATGAAACACAAAGAGTGTATGTACGTTTGGGTGAAGGAGAAGAAGAAGAAAAGGAAATAGAGATAGATGAGGAGATTATATAAAAATGAGATAGAACAAAGGAAACCACTTTCAGTAAGAAGAAGAAGCCCTCAGGAAAGACCAAGAAGAAGAAGGAAGATGAGAAGACTAAAAGAGAAGCAACATTTTTCTGGGAACCCTAGTCAATGGATTTGCTCAGCATGGAAATTTGAAACCCATTGTTGAAATGTATGATGAAAGATCTAATGCAGATAAGATAATTATTGAAACTATAGTTGTCAGATATTTTAAAATATTTAGCAAATCCTTAATTGAAATCATAGATCAATTACCAGATAGCCTAGCCATCATCATGTTAGCAAGGAAGGAAGTGGCTATGGCCAAAGATGTGGAGTTAAGAGAATATGTCTTGTTGTGTCTTTGTCTAGACATAACAAAAGAAGAAAAAGCCAAAGTTACAAAGATACTCAATGATAAATTTAGAACAAAGAGAAGAGTTAATACACTTATGGCTGGTGACACTAAGAAACTAGTTAAAGAGATAAAGGAGATAAAACTGAGTGTGCTGCATGAATTACAAATTACAACTGTTGTAAATACTGATGGAGAAGAATAAGTTAACAATGTTGACACTTCTAATGTTGCTCTGGAAGTAAATGTTGAGTAGAGCATGGACCAAGACACAATCACTCCTCCAGAGAGTTTAGTAAAGGTTGAGGAAATAAAAGAAACTAAAGAAGAGAAGAATTCTGAAGAAGCAAGGACAGTCCCTAAACAGAATATCTCTGAGGAACAAGAAGAGTAGAGAGAAGAGGAAAATGAAGAAATGATGGACATTCATGTTCCAAATGGACAAGAAAACATTCAAGATCCCCCTCTGGAGAGTCAAGATATTGAAATATCTCAAGAAGAAATAAAAAGAGACATTGCTGACTCATTAAGGGATTTTTTGTTAAAATAGAAGGAAGCACAAATAGTAGACACATCTAAACTATTGCAAGGACAAATAAACTTGGGAACCATGTCTCCCCTACAAAAATTGAAGTTGGGTACAATGTTCCAAGAAACTACTCGAGAAGAAATAATAAAGTCTCACATGGAAGACAGTGAGCTACTTGGTGAAGAAATAAACATTTTTGAGAATATCATGCCTAGAGTTCAGAGAGATAGAACACTTACTCTTGCAACACAAATGAAAAAGCTCATGGAATCTATGAATTCTCATTTTGAATCCTTTGAGAAAGTTGTTGATAAGAAGGTAAGCGCTGAAATAGATAGTAAGAGATTACTTAAGGTGAAAGATAAAGTTTCTCAAGACAAAATTTTGTTAGATAAAAGTATGGAATATGCACAGTTAGCCCTTAAAGAAGAAAGTGAACTATATCAATTTTGTCTTACATGGCTGGACAAGAGTAAGGATATAAAAGATAAAATAGATAGACGGGAAGCTTAAATAATGAAGATATCCAGAACTTATTGGTACTAAATTATGTTCACACCTAATTTAGTTAGACCTAATTTGTAGTTGTTACAAAAGGAGTAAAAAGAATTTTTTTTAAGTTAATGAAATTAGTGAATGTATGATGTCTTGGCAAGAGAAAACAAGGATCAGTTGTTAGGATAATATGACAATCCAATTAGGACTATCAAACCATCTTGACAAGTGAAGTTCTGATGAGAAGATATCAGACAATCAATGAATGACAGAAATAATCTAGCTAGTTTTATCTTTCAGTTATGAGATGATTGAATTATTCAAGTGATCACAATTTAGTGTGAAAGAAAGGTATTCATAAAAACTATCATTTCATATCATGTTTTGAACATATGTTTCATATCAATTTCAATTATTCTATCCTATGCATTTGATTCAGAAAAGTAAACATACATAAATCATTTTTATAAGGTAAAGTAACTGATCATATTCAAAGAAATGTTTAAATGTGTCCCACACAAGCCATGGGAGTGACTAAACTAAGCAATGCAAACATATGCAAGCTATACATCTGAGGATAAAAGGAAAGAGAAAGAACATATGAGAATATTAAATATCCATCATTGCCCTTTTTAGAAGGTTGATGTCCTTAGTTGATAGCTAGTCTTCATGTCCTTATCTTCAGCTCTTGATCATGACATTATACCTACAAAAAATTAGGGAAAATCCCTATTAGATGCTCTGGATATTTAAAATCATCACATGTTTTTATCAACAAATATATTAATTTGCAGACATTATGCATCTTATGTGAATGGATCAAAATAGACATACGTTATAAATCAGGTCATCATGAGAAAGATCAATCAACTTCAAGAGGTATTTTTTAATGCTAACTTGTTTGTTCACTGTGCAGGTATAGGGAAAGTAATGTTGCTGATTTGAAGACATTAAAACATGTGGAGAAAATGTAGCTCCCACAAGGGTAGAGCCCAGCATGTTTTCCTTTTTATTCATTTGAAAAGGATATCAGATTACAAAAGATAGAGTGCATTATTCAAGAAGATATTATGCATCATAATAGTCAACTTGGAAAAATAGTGATTTCATCATGATAAATGTGAATAGGAGCAGTTGGTCCTATAAACTATGCCCACTTAATAAATAGATTGTTAAAATCAGATCAGTCATGTTCAAATTGCTTCATCACATGTTACAGGAGAAGTAATGATACAAATCAATGTTAGATTCAAGACAGACAACTAAGAGGGGGGGTGAATTAGGTGTCCCAAAACTTTCTTCCTATTAATCACTTAAATCCTCTTTGTAATTTAGTAACATAATAATAAATCAATCATGGAAACATAATGCAACAAGTCAAGAGTAGAAATACATTAACACATATGACACCAAGATTTTAACGTGGAAAACTTGGTTAAGGGAAAAACCATGGGGTGACTAACCTAAGATTGTATTCTCTATTAACAGAATAAGAAGAACAAAATGGCACATGCCAATTAGGACTCACTGCCCGAGTACATTGCTCACAAGAGGCCCACTGCCTACATGAGACACACTATCTATAGAATGATAAATATTACATATTTGAACTGAAGAATAGCATCTTCACCATGCTTGAGTTAGTTTCATTTAAGCCCAATACTTCCACTCTACCTTTGGCTCTGCTCCTCTCTACCACACTCTCATCTCTGCCAAGATGCTTTTGAAATGACTTCACAACTTCTTATTTATACAAGACATTGACTTTGGGATAATCATCTAAGTTGGCATACATTACAGAGCAAATACAACTTGACTAATTACAAAAGATTTCATGTGGATCATCACATTGTCAACTACACAGATCTAAGACTTCAATCTTCTTTGAGGAACACACCATGCTTCGTAGAACATCTTCAAGACCATCTGCAAGATGTGTAACTCATCCGGTCAGCCAAATTTAGGAAGAACATCATCATCCAGAAGTAGTTCTTCAATTACAAGTTCAATCTTCAATGTGGACCACCAACATGAACTGGACATAATCCAAAGACCTCCACAAGCTTGCCTGAATCACCAAGAACATCCACACTACTTCTACTTACTGAAATCATTCTCTCCTTCATCTGGAACCTCAAGAACTTAGTCTATCATCACTATCATAATGGAATAAATGCTTGCGGACCTCCAGACCACAAATCAATTGAGTTGTCAATACACAATGACTTCCTAAACACTCTAGCAAATCTGCAAAATAAGATATTGCATTTCTGGATCTCACTGGACCTACCTATGTCACTCTGTCACCTTTGAACATTTACTAGAACTAGTTTTACTCAAGTGGCCATAACTTCTTCAAATCTTCATGCGGACCTCTCAAATCTTTATTGGATCATCTTAAGACACATATCTACAAACCCTTTTATGCGTATCCTCTGATATTCATCTTAGCTAAGATCTTCACCTCACTATCTTCACTGTTCTTCTCTGTTCCTGATAGGACTAATTTTCTCAATATCCTCAGCATACAACTCATCCAATCCTTATCATCAATGCAATAGGAGTATGTTGACATCAATGACAACACCGATTAGGCCCATACTTGTAATAATCTCCCCCTTTGTCATTGATGGCAACATATGATGTGAAAAACTATTTTAACCATCAAGACAAGAAATTCTCCTCACTGATTAACATAACTCCCCCTATCAACAACAATCATTCACATGTCTTCTCTTCCTTTATTGCTCGCCCTTTAATCAGCAACCACTTTTTTTTTCACATGTCTTCTCTCCCCCTTTGACATCAATGGCAAAGGGCACATACTTGCATTACTCAGAATCATACCAATTGCTCCCCTTGAGTAGCATCTTCCCATCATCAATTTGAACCACAAGATATGACTGTGAGATCCACCAGATTGATGCACATTAGTGCACCTTAATTTAGAACCAGAGGGGTAATAACCCCTAACTTCTCCCTGAGATACTCAAAAGAGTCCTTAGGTAGAGGTTTAGTAAAAATGTCTGCAATTTGATCCTTGGAGGGTACAAACTCCAATCTGACTTCATTCTTGTTCACTTGCTCTCTCAAAAAGTGAAACTTGATGGATATATGTTGTCTTTGAATGTAACACCAGATTTTTTGATATATTTATTGCACTTGAATTATCACAGAAGATTGTGATAGGTTCCTCATACTCCACTCTGATGTCTCTTAGTATTTGCTTCATCAACAATACTTGAGTGAAACTACCTGCTACTGCAATATATTCTACTTTTGCAGTGGATAGAGATATTGCCTCTTGTTTCTTGCTCAACTAAGAAATCAATCTTTTCCCTAAAAAGAATGCTCCACCACTAGTACTCTTCTAGTCATCCACATCTCCTATGCAATCCGCATCTGTATATACATGATCTCTAGGATACCATAAACCATACTCAACTACCCCTTTTAGATATCTAAGAATCCTCTTGATTGCCATGACATGAGATTCTCTAGGATCAGCTTGGAATCTAGCAACAAGACCAATAACATTCATAATGTCAGGTCTAGTTTGAGTAAGATACAATAGTCCTCCAATCCTTGACCATTACTTTTTTTGATCAGCCTTAGGAGAGCCATCATCTTTGCTCAATTTACATCTGGTCACCATGGGAGTACTCATTGGTTTTGAGTCTTCCATCCCAAATTTCTTCAATAATTCTTTCACATATTTGGTCTATGAAATGAAGATTCCTTTCTTTGTTTGAATGATTTGCAGACCCAAGAAGAAATTCATTTCCCCAAACATGGACATCTCAAATTCACTTTTCATTTGATTTGCAAAAGTTTTATACATACTATCTCTTCCTCCAAAATTGATATCATCAACAAACACTTCAACAATTAAGATATTTTCATGATCAATTTTGAAGTACAAGTTACTGTTAGCAGTACCTATGTTGAAACCAATCTTCAAAGGATGCTTATCCAATCTTTCATACTAGGCTCTTGGGGCTTGTTTGAGTCCATACAGTGCTTTCTTCAACTTGCAGACCATATCACCATGATCAGACAATTGGAATCCATCTGGTTGTTCAATGTATACTTCTTCTTCCAAGTCACCATTCAGGAAGGCAGACTTGACATCATCTAATATACCTTGAAATCCTTGAAGGCAACAAAGGCAAGAAATAATCTAACTACTGCAATTCTTACCACTAGAGCAAGAATTTCTTCAAAATCAACTCCTTCTATTTGAGAATAACCCTTGCAGATCAATTTGGCTTTGTTTTTGACTACTTCACCATCTTCATTTAGTTTATTTCAGAAGACCCATTTGGTTCCAATCATATTTTTGTCTCTAGGTCTAGGAACAAGATCCCAAGTGTGATTTTTCTCAATTTGCATCAGCTCTTCCTTCATTGCTTTAGTCCAAGTTTCATCATTGCATGCTTCACTCACAGTTTTTGGTTCAAACTTTGAAATCAGATAATATTTTTCTAAGTCTTGAGCAATCTTCCTTCTTGTTTGAACACCTTTGCTTTTATCATCTATGATCTGATCTTCAGAGTGATTCAGTCTTACATACTTGGGAATTTTGGGACTTTCTTGCACTTCTATTTCTTGAATAGGTTCATTTAAACTTATCTCTTCTTCCTGATTCTCCGGATCAGTCTGGATCTGAATTTTAGAAGGGGCTTGGACTTCTTGGACCAAAACATCATTCTGATCATCTTCATCATATTCATAAAACCTTGAGGGTTTTTCAATACCTTCATCAACCTTCACATTTGTACTTTCTATAATCTTTCTCAATCTCTTGTTATAACACCGGTATGCTTTTCTTTGAGTAGAATAACCCAAGAATATTCCTTCATCACTTCTAGCATCAAATTTTCCAAGGTCTTCATCTCTTTTAATATAACATTTGCTACCAAAGACTCTGAAATACTTCACAGGGAGTGATGCCAAACCATAGTTCATAAGGGGTCTTACCAGTATTGCTTTTGATTTGTACTCAATTAAGAGTATAGACAGCAGTGATTACAACTTCTCTCTAGTAGATCTGAGGAACATTTTCTTCCATCATCATGGTTCTAGAAGCTTCATGGATGGTCCGGTTCTTTCTTTCCACTACTCCATTCTGCTGTGGAGTCCTTGGAGTAGACAACTATCTTTTTATCCCATGTTTCTCATAGAATTCTATGAACTCCCCGTATGTGAATTCTCCACCTCTGTCAGACCTAAGACATTTTATGTTTAATCTAGTTTCATTTTCTACCATAGCCTTGAATATGTTGAATTTCTCAAGAGCCTCAGATTTCTCTCTTAGAAAAGTCACCCACATCATCCGGGAGTGGTCATTAATTAATAACATGAAGTATCTATCACCTTGTAAACTCCCGATTCTTGTCGGACCACATAGATTAGTATGTACTAAGTCCAACAATCTGGTAGAAGACTGTTCCTTAATTTTGAATGTGACTTTGCTTTGCTTACCCAACTGACATTCTTTGCACAAACTATTAGTAGGTTTCCCCAGTCTTGGAAGATCTCTTACAGCCTCAGTGTTGCTTATCTTGATGATATTATCAAAATTCACATGACACATTCTCCTATGCCACAACCAACTCTGATCAATTTGAACAAATAAACAACTTTTACCAGTACCAACCAAGTGGAAGATATTACCCTTTGTTTGAGTACCGGATGCAATCTATGTTCTAGAACTTTCAAAGATCTTGCATTTTCCATTTTTGAATTAGAGATCATAGCCTTTGTCCACCAACTATCCAACACTGAGAAGATTGTGCTTCAGACCTTCAACATAAAGTACATTGCTGGTTTTGTTCTTTCCATCAAAAGAAATAGTTCCTCTACCTCTAATCTTGCAAGTAGAATTATCACCAAATTTTACAACTCCGCCTTCATATCTTTCCAAATCTATAAACTTATTTTTATCACCTGTCATATGATGGGAGCATCCACTATCAATGACCCAATCATCCTTTTCTTCAACTTGGGCAGCCAGAGCTCTTTCTACCATTTTATGATTGACAGATTCAGAGGGTATTGGATCTTCTTCCTTGATGGCAATAAACACCCAGTCACTTTTGGATTTGTTTCTTGTCTATGATTCATCATCTGTTACTCCTTCATCATCATCTTCATGAACATAGTAACATTTCTTTTAGAATCTTGATCTGTTTGGATTTGCCCTTGAAAATATTTTTAGACACCTTGAGGCAAAATGACCAATCTTATTGAAGTTAAAACATTTAAAGGGCAATTTTCCTTCATACTTACCGGATCCTCTTGGCAATCTTTTTGCAATAAGGGCTTCAAGTTGAGCTGCTTCTACTTCATCTTCTTTTAGATCTTTTCTTTCTTTTTCATACCATGATAGTTTCTATGAAGAGTTCTCTCCCAGATTAAACTTTTTTTTTCCTTTTACAGAGGCACTAGCTTTGAATGCAGATTCAATCTTGGGGGTGCATCTCCAAACTTGGCCAATTCAAATGTAGCTAATTTACCAACCAATTGATCTCTTGTGATATTTGAAAAAGATCTGAATTCTTCAATAGTAGCAACCTTGTATTTGTAAGAAGCAAGTAGGGATCTGAGGACTTTGGCAACAATCTCATCATCATCCAAGATTCCATTAGCACATCTAATGCCACAAACATGCTCATTTACTCTTGGCATAAATGTAGTGATATTTTCATCTTCACTCATCTTCAAGTTTTCAAAATTTTCTTTCAGACTCTGTAGCTTGGCACATTTAACATACTTGTCTCCTTCATGCAGAGGTTCCACTTTTTCCCAAATCTCATATGTGGTTTTTAGATCTATAACATTTGTTAAATTTGAATCAGATAAGGCACTTAGTAGAGCTTCTTTAGCCTGAAGATTGTTTTCAACATCTCTGATTTCATCTATGGTTCTCGGACCATTCTATGGAGGAGCATACTTCTTTGAAGCCATGATCCAATATTGCATTCCCATACATTACAAGTGACATTCCATGCGGCTTTTCCAAAGAGTGAAATTGGTTCCATCAAACCTCGGACTATCCTTCTTGTAGGAAGACATCTTGGATCTCCCAAGTGGATAAGCTCTTTTAGAGGAACTTAGCTCTAATACCAATTGTTAGATTCAAGACAGACAACTAAGAGGGGGGTGAATCAGTTGTCCTAAAACTTTCTTCCTATTAATCACTTAAATCCTCTTTGTAATTCAACAGCATAATAATAAATCAGTCATGGAAACATAATGCAACAATTCAAGAGTAGAAATACATTAACACATATGATACTGAGATTTTAACGTGGAAAACCTGATTAAGGGAAAAACCACAGGGTGACTAACCCAAGATTGTATTCTCTGTTAAAAGAATAAGAACAAAATGGCACATGCCAATTAGGGCTCAATGCTCGAGCACACTACTCACAAGAGGCCCACTGCCTACAGGAGACACACTATCTATAGAATGATAAATATTACATACTTGAACTAAAGAATAGCATCTTCACCATGCTTAAGTCAGTTCCATTTAAGCCCAATACTTCTGCTTTGCCTTTCGCTCTGATCCTCTCTACCACACTCTCATCTTTGCCAAGATGCTTTTGAAATGACTTCACAACTTCTTATTTGTACAAGACATTGACTTTGGAATAATCATCCCAAGTCAGCATACATTATAGAGAAAATACAAGTTGACTAATTACAAAAGACTTCATGCAGATCATCACACTATTGGCTACACAGATATGAGACTTCAATCTTTTTTAAGGAACACGCCATGCTTCGTAGAACATCTTCAAGATCATTTGCAAGATGTGTAACTCATCCGGTCGACCAAATTTAGGAAGAACATCATCATCCGGAAGTAATTCTTCAGTTACAAGCTCAATCTTCAATGCGGACCACCAACATGAACTAGACATAATCCAAAGACCTCCATAATCTTACCTAAATCACCATGAACATCCACACTATTTATTACTGAAATCATTCTCTCCTTCATCCAAAATCTCAAGAACTCAGTCTGTCATCACTGTCATATTGGAATAGATGCTTGCGAACCTCTAGACCATGAACCAATTGACTTGTCAATTCACATTGACTTCCTAAACACTCCACCAAATCTACAAAACAAGATATTGCATTTTCAGATCTCACCGGACCTATCTGTGTCACTCTGTCACCTTTGAACATCTGCCAGAACCTGTTTTACTCAAGTGGCCATAACTTCTTCAAATCTTCATGCGGACCTCTCAGATCTTTACTAGATCATCTTAAGACACATCTATACAAGCCCTTTTATGCACATCCTCTAATCTTCATATTAGCTAGGATCTTCACCTCACTGTCTTCATTGTTCTTGTTTGTTCCTGATAGGACTAATTTTCTCAATATCCTCAGCATACAACTCATCCAATCCTTATCATCAATGCAACAGGAGTATGTTGACATCAATGACAACACTGGTGAGGCCCATACTTGCAACAATCAAGACTTGTCAAATTGTTGAATACAGAGGTTGCAGTCATAACATACAAATATAGTCTCTTACATCATGAACAACAAAATAATGTAGTCACAAAAGGATAGCTAAGAGGCCCATCATCATTTCATGAAACACTCTAGAAGGTCACTGAAGGGTCCACTATAGACATAAATGAAAGACAACTCATGTAAACTAAACAGATGGAATAGCTAAGACTTTTCACAATGATGAATCAAAGCACATAACCACATTAAGTTATAGTATTGTATAAGAGATAGTCATTACTACCTTAGAATAACCATGGAAGACTATGAACAGTCAAAGGTTTTAGAGGATAGAGTGTTTAAGGAAGTTTCCAAAGAGATCCAAGACAACTAGAACAACAACCATGAGAACTCAAGGAGCAACACAAAATAGGAAATGACTATTTCCATGAACATTCTCAAAATATCATCCACTCCAATGGTCAAAAGTTAACCTTGGAAAATAAGAACAGTACAAATATTTACCTCTTTTTGCTATAGGTAAGGTGTAAAATTGCTATTGAATGATCAAATCATGAAGGAACAGTCAGAAAACAGTGACATGATACATCATGAACAGCAAAATGGATCAGGATGCTGACCTATATGAATAGGCTCCTATGCTTGCAGTACATAGTTTTAGAGGTTTATGAAGATGCTTTAGAAGCTGAATCTATGGATTGAAGTTCTTAAAGCCATGCAAAATAGAATTAGAGCCTCAATATATTGAATGGGGAATTCAAGGTTCGGGCTGTTTCATGTAATGCCCAATGTATGGTTTCACTAGATCTTCAAAATAACCAACAAGTGAACCAGGGAGAAGGTCATTCTTAAATATAATAGGGCCAAGGTCAATATTGATAAAGCAGTGGCTTCAGCCAAAAAATTTAAGTGCTTCCCACATGTGTTGTTTTGAAGAAAGTTTGAGTGCATGTGGAGAGATAGATGACAAGAGTGAAATATTTGATAGCTTTGTAGTGAATTCTTCATACAATCCACACAAAGATTTCAGAGAATCAATGCTTGAAATGAAAATAGAGCAAGATAATATCAAAGCCGTGGCCAACAAAAACCCTCAAACTGTCTTTGAAACCCTTACATTTTTTCTAGGTTACAAAGGAAGAGAGAAAAATGAAAGATATAATGAAGTCAGGTCATTGCAAAGAGGAGCTCATTTCTTCAAAGGAAAAGGAAAACCCACTTCAACTTTCAAACCCTTATCAAATATTGGAGATATAGTGAGAAAGAAAGAAGAACAAAGGTCAAATAACAGATGAAGATTTACCTTGTTTTGTAGAGAAGGAAGACTATACAAGCAGCGACCTTTATTTTTGAAACCCTCAGAATAAAAAGATAGTCGCCAAATGAATAATGCACAGAAACAAGAAAGCATGTTAAGAAGTTAATAGTGTATGCTCAACACACAGCCATGATCAGAGTATGAAGAGTGAGCAAAAATGACAGAAGGTTACCAAATGAAAATTCAAAAACATACTCACCTTGTTTCTGCTAGAAACACATGAAAGATCGACCAAGAAGCTTTAAACGACCATCATAATAGCCTATAGGAGCTCTTGTATTGGTTTCAAACCCTCAGTAATAGTATGGTGGCACAGATGAGAGCCCACAAGAATGACCAAGTGAAAATGAAGTTAGGGTTTTGTGGGTCGATGGATTTCATCTTTTCTCTCTTCTCTTTTGACTTCACAAACCAAAGAAAATTATTACCTTTTGTTGTGGTCAAGACTTCTGTCTTGAAAAAATCTAATGATCTATCCACAGGGGGGCCATGGGCCATTTTTCATTCTTTTCTATTTTGATTTGATTTTTACTAAGTCAAAATATGCAAATCATTACAAGGTAAGGCTCAAAGCCTTTTATTTTCCTTTTTCTCCATGATAAGTCAACAATGTGAAAATCAAATGATGATCGAGGTGCCTCATGTCATATGTAAACCAAGTCAAAGGTTGAAGATCCTTTTTTTTTGCCTATGCATTTTGAATACATGAAAAGCCAAAACAAAAGACCATTCAAAGGTAAAGTGATATGAAGACAAGATGATATGGATAAGGGTAATGCATTATGAGGTGATGGTCAAAGGTGGTAGAGATATGTGTATAATGAATAATTCATCATGAAATAAAAAATAGTCAAAGATGGCAAGGAAAAGACAGAGAGCATTGCATGATAGAATCAAATGACAAATGGTGTTTTAGATGCAATGATATATAATGCAAGGTGGTAGTCAAATTCAAGACAAGAAGATATGGTCAAGGCAAAGATATGGTAAGGATGGATATAGTATGAAGACAAAGATGATCCATGTATAATGTAAACTAGATTTTTCTTTTTCTTCTTGCAAATGTAATGGAGTGATAAGGGAGTATTCTTATGCCTTAAGTGCATGTGTAGTGCAACTTGGAAGTTTTCTTTTGCATGGGAGGCATAGGGGGTAATATTTTTTATTCTTTCATGTATGAAGACCCAATTAAATTTTGGCATCATTATTATGTAAAATCATGCAAATTAAGCAAATGTAAAAGGAGAGATAAGGTGTATTCTTTTCTTCCATTTCCTCATAATTTACAACTATATATCATGTAAACAAATTAATGAAGTAATATTTTATAAATTACTCTATTATTTTGTCACAAGTTGTAAAATTGGAGAAATTAGAGAAATTGAAACTCTTAATAGAGTAAGTCATGCAAATGATTACTTTATTAATTTTCTACATGATCTACACATGCAAAATCATGCAAGATGGAGGAGTTAAGTTAACTAAGGACTTTTGAGGTATTTTTGTATGGCTTGGAGGTCAAAATAGAAAAAATTGGTCAACTCTTGGATCAAACACATGGAGACTAGCAGTTTGGAGCTATTTTTGCTCATTTTGAGGCAGTTTTGACCCTTATTTTTAGGGATTTCACTATGTTCTTGTGGATCAAATTGGAGAGCTTATTTTTAGAGGCGGTTGACTATAGTTGATTTTTTCCATGCCTCTTGGAGATAGTAAACTATATATTGTAAGAAAAACTTAGTTTTTTCTAGTTCTTGCATTCTTTTCTCTTTTACACATTGAGAGATAGAGCTTGTTTGTAACTCATTTTGCAATTCTTGCTTTTTTTCTCTTAGACTTTGAGAGAGAAAGAGGTTTTGTAGCTCACTTATTTGTAGATTTATAGAGATTATAGTAGGTTACAGGTTCTATACTTTGTTTTTATGCAATTATTTCCTTTATTTTTTAGTTTGATCAAGTATCTACCTTCCATTAATGCAACTTGTATGAGTGATTTGATGAGATTTTATTGTGTTTAAACATTAAAGCCTTTAAAATCATTGTCTCATTAGTACTTGTTCATGTTAGATAGCTTTGAAAATCATAGGTCTTAGGTTGTGCAATTGGAAATCCTTTCTTTTATGTTGTGAAAAAACCCTTTCCCTTCAAACATAAATATTTTCCAGCCTTCCTTAGAAACATTTTTGTGATCAATATGCTGAAAGTGGTTTGTGTGGATAGATTTTTTGAGATCTATTGTGAGTTAGATTGCCAAGTTTTCGTCATTACTAGGTGCATCACCATACTTTTACGATTTTATTTGCTTTTAGAAAGAGCCTTTTTACCCTTTTCCACATTAAAGTCATAGATCTAATTGAATATTTTAAGGGAACCAGCCCATAATCTAGAGATTCAAACTTTACATAGGTCACCCACAGCCTAAGTTTGATCCCATGTTTCAAAGGATTGCTGAGTATCACAACTTTGCATCACAGGTGCAATCCTAATCGACAACACTTATGACCCGACAAAAGATGCTATTGGTGATCAAAGGGCACAAGTGGAAACTATTCATTCTAATATACATAAGTTGCAGACCCAAAGGGATATCATAAAGCATAGAATAGTTAGCTCCAGGATGTAGCAAGTTTCAAAATTGCATCCCTAACCAAGTTAATAGCAGTGACAGACAAGATAAGACAAATCATTGAAGCCCCTAATACAATGAAGAAAGTCAAATATTTGGTGTCCCATATTAATGGGCACATGCTAATTTTGAGTGATACTAAGACTAGTTGAGATGAAGAAATGGTGCAACTAAAAATAATCTATAAAGATGTTCTCCCAGAACAACAACAATAAACATTTTTTATATCACTTGTATATATGCGATAAAGTAGAAAAATAATTTTAAAATTTTGGCAACTTGTACATATTTTTGTAACATACACCTTTTCCATTAATGTCAAAGGGGGAGAATAAATGAAGCATGTGAAATTTTTTTGAAAAATAATAAAGCATGAAGATAGGGAGAGTAGTGTATAAAGAGAAAGGGGGAGTTGTAACAGTTTTTCACATCAAGTGTTGCCATCAATGCCAAAGGGGGAGATTGTTGGTAACTTGTGTATGATATTTGAAGATGTTGTCATTGATGGAAATACAAAAAGAAATAAGGTTAGAACAAAAGTTTTGGTCCGGTGAAGAAGACTTAGCCATTTTGGCCTAAGTGTTGGCAGTATACTAAAACAGTGACAAGGAGATAGTGTTTGAGCTGGTATTGGTCCACAGTAGAAGATCATATCATGCAATTTAGGTATGTTGTTCATAGTCCTCAAATGATCATTTATCCAAGATTTTAGCTCTTGATGAGTACCAGAAGTATATCTTTAAAAAGTCTAAGTCTGGCAGTGTAGAGAATAGAGAAAATCATAACAGAATAATCAATTGAATTAGTTCGTATTCCTCCATTGTTGCATATCTTGTTATGAAATTTTGAGGTGTTGTAAACACATGAATAGAGTATCTATATCTAGAGTTACAAGTTTTGATTTCCACCAGAGAGTCAGTTATGAATGTTTGAGTATCGCTATGGTATAGTGTAGTTTGATTGTGATAGGGCATGTGTTCCTGTGATCCGCATTCTGCCGCAAAAGAATATTTTGCTTTGTGGTTATGAAGGTATGATCTATGATGTCAGAAGGGTATTTGATATGATTTTGGAATGATCTTATGGTCTGCAATGAAAGTTGTTGTCTGACAAAGGAAGTGAACCAATGACAATCTGTGTTGGAGGCTGACATGACAAGTTTGATCTGTATGCGGTAAGTTCTATTGTTTAGAACTTAATCCCAAATGGTGGAACAGTTGAGACCAACATGTGAGAAGGTATTTCAAATGTTGTTTGGGTCCATTGTGAATTTTGGTGAATGAATTTGGCTGACAAGGTACATAATGCATGACTAAATGATACACTTTATTAGGCCTACCTAATATGAAGATTTTGTTTGTCACGGATACATATATATACATATATATATATATATATATATATATATATATATATATATATATATATATATATATATGTGATTGAATTCGATGTCTAGGTAATGAGATGTGAATGTGAATTTGCAAAATATGTGAAGTACAGAGGAGACGACAAGAGCAAAAGAAGAGAGATCTTGCTTAATGTAAAAACAAAGCAGTGAAATAGAGAAGTCAAGATGAAGAGTTTTGAGACAGTATTTTGAGCATTTATTGGAACTACATTGATGCATGTGTAGATGCAATTTGGGCAGTTCAACCTGGTAGTGAGTCATTCTTCCTTCTCTTTTCTTTCTCTAGGAAGTGAGCCATTCTTGCAGTGAGCACTTTCTTTGGGCAATGAGCCTTGGGTAGTGAGCCCTAAGGTAGTGAGCCTCTATTGTAATTTGGTATTGTTCCTACATAATATATGGTGAGCTAACACTCACCATGGTTTTTCCCAATTTTGGGTTTTCCATGTAAAAAATCTTGGTGTTCATGTGTGATGGATTTTGGTTATTTCTTCTATGTTTAATTTACTTTGTTATTGCATGTGGTAAATGGATTACTAGTTTAATAAACAAGAAGTTTAATACAGTACTAATTTACCCACCCCCCTCTCAATACTTTGGGTGTTCAACAGTAATGTCTTCTAGTATTTGTTCCTTGTCTTGTTAGTACCATAGATTTCTCCTTCATTCTTTCTATCCTTTCTGGTATGTTTTGGCTTGCTTCTCTAGTAATACTCTTCTTCCTCTATGGATTCTATTGAAGATATGTCTATTTCCTCTTTGTTGTTCTTTTGACAAGTTCTTGCTCCATGACCCTTAGGTTCCCTTCTTATGATCCTAGCCCCTTTTAAATTATTAAGGTTCTATAACTCATCACTCTAATATTGTGGTGGTGCATTCTAGAAGTATTGTTGTACTCTATCACAAGAAAATAGATCATGATCTATACTACTACAAAATGAACACTTTGTTTTTCTTTTTCCCCAACATTCATTAGCAAAGTGTCCTAGCTTACTACATTTGAAACATGTGGCATCCTCTCTCCTTCTTTGAACTCTTCCATGGCCTCAGCCTCCTCTATAGCCTCTAAACTACTTTCTATCATCATTATTCTAGCTATTCCCATAGGATTCATTGCTAGAGTTTAATTTTGAATTACAGTGACATTCCTCTAGTTTCTCTAACTTGGTTGCCTGGAGCCTTGATCATGTGAGTTTCTTTCTACATATGTCATGTTGTTTCTCTCCACTGAGTTTGTGTTACTGTACCATGGTTCATCTTCTTTATCATCAATATCTCTTTTCCTCTAGAAGTTCTATGATGGACAATCCAGTGTTTCATGGTCATCCCACTCTCTGCACAATCTGTAATATATTGAATTTATTCTTTTTGTTGTTGTTTTGATGTCTACCTTCATTGTGGTAGCTTTCCTTTCACCTTTTATTCTAGGGCATTCATTTCTCAAGTGACCTTCCCTTGTACAATATGAGCACCATATATTAGGTCTTTGCTTCTATGTATTCTCCTCCTGCTTGGCCAAAATCTCCTGTCTCGGCTTTAATTTCTCTAATTCCAATTTCAGCTTCTCCATTTCTAGGTTTTCCTTCATCTTATCTTGTTTGTGCCAAGAGGGACTCTATCCGATAGGCTAGTGTCACTACTTCTACATACGTTTCAAATGTTCTTCCATCTAGGGCAAATCTTATTTTAGGGCTTATTCTAGAAATAAACCATTCTATCTTTTGCTTCTCAGTCAATGGTTCCTCCAACTTCCTATTTTTCTCCTTGAATCTCTTGTCAAAGTCCTTTATTGATTATTTGTCCAATTGCATCAAATCTCTCATCTTACTAACCCCTTTTGTAGGAATATCTAGAACTCCAAAATTCTCCAAGAATAATTTCTTGATTTTATTACTTTCATTATCACTATTTGGACATGTCTTTCTATACCACTTTAATGCTTCATTTTGTAAGGTATCTATGAAGTCAAATAGCTTCATTTCATCCCTTGTTACCCCATTTCAGATCCAAATGGACTCCAAAACAAAAATGTGCTCTGCTGATTTAGTAGTATCCTTCTCAAAGAGTGGTAACTTGATAGGAATGTTCATGATTGGTCTTCTTAATGTTTCTAGTATTTTGTAGTAGGTTTCCTTTGGTATGCTCTTCTAGTTAGGCTATCTTCTATCAACTCATATTCATTATCTTCCCTTGTCTCTCTATAGTTAGATATCAAAGTACTCCTCTCCTAATTTTTTTTCAAAATTTCTCTAGATCTCTTCTATTCTATCTACTTCCTTGTTTTATTGAATATTTACCTCCTCAACTAAAATTCTTTTGACTTTATATGGAACTTGGGGTGAATCATGGTCCAGGGGTCATGTCTCTTCATAGTGTCTTTTCAAATTAGGGGATACTCTTCTATTTTTGAATGACATCTTGTCAGCATCAAGTGATGATTGAAATAATCTTCCAAAACCCTTAGAACTCCTCTCAATGTTTTCTGCATCTTCTCCTCTTCCTCTTATCTCCTTTATGCTTCAGCCAATTAGCTCCTCTATATATTCGTCATCCATATTCAAAATTTATAGTGTTGATTCAAAATTTCTAGCAGTTTGTAGCATAAACCCTAATTCACCTTTGTCTTCCTTTTCCCTTCCGCTTTCCTCTTCGACAACACCCACATTGGTGCACTCAGTAGTATCCTTCATGATGCACTTGTCTTCTTCTCCTTCTAATCTCATTTCTCTGGTAGTACCCATAATGGAACACTCAACATCTTCCTTCATGATGTGCTTGTCTTCTTCTTCCCTTCTAGTAGCACCCTCCATGGCGCGCTCCTCAAATTATTCCTCTTTCCCTTCTGCAACTTCTATTATCCTATCTTCTCTAATCTCTTGTGCCCTTTCCATCCTTTTGTGGTAATGTTCCTATCATTCCTAAGTTTTCTTCAATATTTCTTCCCTACTTACTTCCATTCTAATTCTGATGTCTTCATCAATCTCTCTTTTCCTCTGCTTCTCCCCTTTTGCCATGGGTTTTCTTGTTTTAGTGTTCCATTAGTCCTTTTATATCCCATGGTATGCTTTTTTGAAGAGTCACATCATTTGAGGGATCCTTGTAGATCCTTATCCCTTTCCACTTGCCATCCCCTTAAGTGCTTGCCCCCTCTCAAAGAGGTAGGAACTTAAGGAGAGTCAAATTTCTCTACAACTTGAAAATATTCTTTGCCAATCTAGCCTTCTCTACTTTCTGGTAGTCCACACTACTCCTTTGAGTATTTTTCCCCTTTAATCTTTAACTACCTTCTTCCAGGGTCCTAACAATGGAATGAAATATTGGTAAGAAATGGGGAGGGATACTAGTCTAGAGATCTGGTCCTCAGCCAAGTCTTTGTAATCAGTTTATACCCCAGTCAAGTAGCTAGATATTGATAGAAAAACAAAGAGAATAACATAGGTAGAGTATCATTAAAACATCACAAAAATAAGACCAAAAAGAATTATTTGGTACTAGCAAATATCCAAATGTATATATAAACAAAAATCAAACATCATACATCCTGTTATGTCAGAAAATGTCCCCCTTGGACTTCTCCCTCTTAAGGTTTAGCTCCTAGGTCCTCTAGAAAGCATTTTTATCAACTTGCATATTCATGTTGACTCCCAATGAGAAAACCCCTAAGTTCTATGGCAAATAGGACCTAGGTGGTGCTATTGTGATGAATCCTAACTAAAATAGGGAGGGAGGACTTGGGTGCCTACACCCTAGTCCTACCCTATTTTAGGTTAGGACCTAAATTCAAGTGTTGGTTATGTGATAGTTAATTAGGTCCTATGCCGACACCTTAAGTTTGAATTACAAAATTCTTAGCGGGAATGAGTTTAGATGTATATAAGCATGTTTAGTGATTCATTTGTGAACTAGAAGATGATTATGAACTTTTAGCACACTTTTCATTTTAGAGCATTCAAGATATTCATTGTTGTAGAGCAAACTTGTCTTGTTATTGTGTTTGTTATATAGATTTGGCTTCATCTTCTCATGATGTGAAGGATTATCATCTATACATGAGTTACACCTCTGAGGTGACATTTATTTATGTTTTCAATCATTTACATTTGGATTTTGCCTCTATCCCGCATGGATACACACTCTTTATCTTACAACAGTGTTTAGAAGACTTGAATGTCTTTCCAGGGCTTGACTTAGGCAAGCCTCTAAACACAACAACCCCAACCCCTTTTTTTGTGATTGTAGGTTGCAGGTTGCTGAAGTAGAAGAAGTGGAGTTGCAAGGAAGCAAAGTAGAGTGTCAAAAGTGTAGAGGAAAATAGAAAAGCATGACCTAGACTAGGGTGCCCACTCATTAGTCCTCTGGATCCTCAAACAATAAAATCTCTAGAACAGTAGAATTGAGTTGTAGACATTCTTTAGAGATCCCAATAGAAACTAGTACATTGGACTTTGGTGCCCACTCATTAGTCCCCAACTTTTCCATACACCGAATCTCAAAATTTGGTATGTATCTAATTGTCATTTGATATCTCTGTGTGTGATCATTTGTTGAGATTCGTCCATTTGTTTACGATTTTACAAAATTAGGGTTTTGAGCATAAATGGACTTTAATTAATCAATTAGTTAGTAAATTCCAAGTTTCCACTTCATTCTAAGGGAAACTAAATCTAGCAGAGCCCTCTTGTAAGAGATTGTGGCTTCACTTGATTTATGTCCTTGAATGTTGGTGTGAAAGGAGGATCTACCCTTGAAACTAAAACCCCTCTTTTTTCCACTAAACATTTTGTTGAACCCATGTTTTTAATGAATTTTGCACCTTGTTAAGTGGTGTACTTCAAATTCTCATTCATTTCATTCATCATATTCTTATTGCATTTGAAAAATTACAAAAAAATTGAAATATTGGAAAATTTTGAAAAAGTTGGCATTTTAGGCTTGCATTCTCAAATAATTTGAATTAATTTGCATTTAATTTCATTTAATTTCTATTATTTTAATCAGATCTAATTTAAATTACATAAATTCATCATTTATTATTCACTTGCATTGCATTTTCATGGTTAAATTGTTAAAAATTGCTTGAAATTGTGCATTTTCATAAAAACCTAGTTTTGCATTAGCTAGGGTTTGTAGTTAAAATCTTGTTTCAGATTTTACAACTATTTTAAACACTCATTTAAGACAAATTTCTAATTTTAGTGTTTCATCATAGTGTCTTTCTTGCAAAATTTCATGTCTAGGGTTTGAAAACCTTGTTTTTTCACTAGATTTTGCCTTGACATCTCTCTAGAATTGCATTATAGGCATGTTGTGAAGGATATTATTGCATTATTAGGTTGCTATTAGGCTTATTATTCTCTTCCCCTCTTAACATTCTTCACAACACCTCTTCTTTTAGTGATTTGCATTGAAAAATTGTGAAAAAGGTGAAAAATCAAGCATTTTGGACCTTAAACATATCTTGCTCCTAGGGTTTGTTCTATTAATTTGTGCATTGAGTGTTGCATGCTTTTGCATGAGTCGTATAACCTAATTCCCTAATAGAAATATTTCTTTAAGGAGAAGTTAAAGACTCATGGGTTCTAGTGCTCCTGAAGAAAATAGTATTCCTACCTCTGAAAATCCATTGAATCCCTTCTTTACAAAAGGAGACACAAATTTTGCAAGATATTATACCTTCTACAAGTACAATGGAAGATCAAATATTTCATGATGTTGAAGACACTATTGAGGTGGTAATACATGTACCTAAAGAACAAATAAACAAACTTGATAAAGAGTTAGCTAATTTGCAAGCATTTGTGGAAAATGAAAGGATAGCGGAAGAATCTATAACTGTGATTCACAACATAAGAGAATTGATAAATAAGGACAAGATGGTGTTAATGTCATTTGAGGATTAGTGAATATAGTACGTAATAATGTTATGCCAGTGACTGAATGTGAAAATGTTATTAATAACATGTTGTCACTATCTCATACGCAAGTATTAGCACCTATACTGACTACTGGAATGTCTACATTTACATCAAAAATTTCAACTACTAATGCAAATGCTTGTAGTAATGATACCACTAGTATTGGAGTATCTAATGGCACTAACTCACAAAATTACAAAGCTATGGGATTCAACTATCAAAACTTGGCACCTAAGGTGACCTCTTTTATGAATAATTACACTCAACCACCTCTCCATCCCACTTATTCTCAACCACCTCTCACATACAACTATTCACAACCACCTTCCACCTACAATTACTCTCAACCACATTTCATTTCCACTCACAATCAATCTCCTCCAAATGTCATGCACATGGCTTCAAACTCTCAAACTGCATCTCCTAATGATGCTCTCTTAAACCAACTTTTGTAAGGCATGACTTCTTTACAACAAAAGGTAATGAGCTTGAAAAATGCTTCACAACCTAATGTACTAACTTATCATGCCCATAATCTCCTATCTTATGCAATCTTGAGAACTCCTATGCCTGAGAGGTTTAAAACTCCTCGCTTTGAAAAATATGGTGGAAAAGGTGATCCTAATATTCATGTGGCAGCATTTACGGCTATGTGTAGTGATTTCTACTTTGAAGAGGATTTGTTAGCAAGAATTTTTCCATGATCTCTTAAAGATATGGCTTTAGAGTGGTTTTTCTCTTTACCTCCAAATTCAATACACTCTTTTTCATAGCTAGTTGATCAATTCTTACAACATTTTCAAGCAAACATTAGACCTCAAGTTTCTTTGATTAATTTAGTTCATTGCAAATAAGGTCCGAAAGAGAAGTTAACTAAGTTTATTAGTTGGTATCAATCTCTTTATGCATAAATTCAATATCAGGTGAAGGATGAGGATGTTCAAAAGGTGTTTATTACAAATCTACAACCTAACATCCGTGATAAGATTCTCTTGATGAAGTATAACTCTTTTCAACATTTATGCACAACCCTTCATGATTACCAACTCTCATCTAGTCAGTATGAAAACGCAAACTCATCGGCTCAATTTGGTCAATCCATAGGTGGACCTTCACAAAACAACTTTAAGAGGAATAATAAGACTTTCATCAAGGTTAATGGATAGAATTCAAAGAAATTTTCACAAGTGTCCACTATCAGTAATCTAAAGAGGACACCATTTCAACAAAGACAATTTACTCTGATATTTGAATCATGTCATTCTATAATGAATCAAGCTGTGAGTAACAATGTCTTGAAGCTTCCTTCGATTAAACCATTGGATCCTAGTAGAATACAAGGACCTTATTTCGATGCTAATGCTTTTTGTCATTATCATCGATAACAAGGACATGATACTGAATAATGTATGCATCTTAAACATGAAATACAAGATCTCATCGACTCAAATGTTATACAGGTATCTGGTGTGAATGACAATGAAAATAAGTTGGTTACTGCTCTGAATTAGAATTTGCAAATCTTTACTAATCCCTTTCCTAAGCATACTGACAACATGATGGAATAAAATACAGTAGAAATAGGAGATGACTTTTTGAATAATGATGAAATAGTGGATATGATAGATGTGGATAAGGAAAATACTCAAGTATTACCTCATCCACAAAGGAATGGTATATATGCTAAGGTTCCTCCTTCGTTATCCCTTCAAGGATTAGGAGATAACCATAATGGATTAGAAAAACAACTTGAACAACTAAAACATGAGATTATGACAAAAGAAAAGAAGGATATGGTGGAAGAAAATCCTTCTCCCTATGATAGACAGATTCAACAAAATAAGAAAGTGAAGGATTGGAAAAGAATGAGATGGTTATCATTAGTAGGAAATAACAGTGGTTCTCCACCTCACAAGCAACAAAAGATCTCCCATACACAAGGACTTGAGAAATAAGTACTGTATGGACATTCTGGAAACAAAGAACACTTTAATAGGAACCACTCAAGCTTTACACAAAACTTGATCGAGCATCTCTCCAAGATGCTCACAAGTTCCAAATTTTAGTATAGTTGTACTAAAAAATAAGTATTTCTAACCTTTTACCTCTGTGTTGTGTTTCCCCCGTGATGTGTTATATGTTGTTTAGGCCTCCTGGGATGACCCTTGATACTCTTGTAAGGTCAGGGGTATTGGAAGACCACCTCTATTGTGACCCTTCTTCTATTTGTATCACCATTTTTCTATCTTGCCTCTCCTCTATTTTCATTTGTTGTGTGTTGTGTCCTAGGGGTATAACATTGTAGTTGGTGACTTGGGGGTACCTTCCTAAGTGACGACCCTAAGGCACTTGTTTCTCCTCTCTTGATTTATTGTTTACCTTCCTCTAATGGTTTTATCTAGCTGGTAGATGATGTAAAACAATTAAGACTGATACGGACAATGTGTCCCTTTAGCGAGTAAGAAAAAATTAACCTAGTCCATACATGACAATGGGGTTGATATATATTATCTGACACTTGGCTAGTAGAATCACTCCATATGATATTTTGATGGTCTTATCATACTAATGAACCATAACAATACATCTGCTCCATGCACTTTGTTTATCTTTGAATCTCTCCTTAGTTACACTCAGTTTTGAGATTTTTATAGTATAGCCCCATGGTTATACTTGGTCTTCAAACCCATAGTATAACCTTAGCTCTTGATGTGAATGATTATATGCATTGTTGTTTATCATTATTATGTGGTTTCTAACACCTTTTCTTGTAGGAAATTGTGTGTTTGTGGGAACCTTTGGCGATCGTAAAGTACATGTCACATATGTGGGCATGGGATTTGCGAGAGCTCGTGTTCCCTTGTGTGTTTTCTTCCTACATTAATGTTCTTGATATCGGCACATGATATCAACCACCTTGAGGTGGGGGCATATATAAGGTAAGTTATCTGATGATGATATTGATAAAGCATGTTTGTAATCCCTCTGCGGAGGCGGGATGTTGTATCCCCGTGCAAGTGCACATCTTTATTTTATATTGTAATCATTAAGCCCTATGTGGAGGTGGGATATCATGCATATCCTTTTATTTTAAGCCCTCTATAGAGGAGGGGATGGTGTATTTCTCAAGAAGAGTGCACATCCTATCATTTCTAAAAGTCCTCTGAGTAGGTAGGGTTGGTGTATCTTCCTTTAAGCGTATATTTGGAGGTTGTTGTGGTGAAGCCCAACTATCAGGTGTTGTAGTGCCCCTCCAGTTTCACCTTGGATGTACAGGTGGTCGAACTAAGGAGTGTGAAGATGAATGTAAATAATTGGAATACTTAGGTTAGTATATTTTATCAATGAACTTTGTTGCAATACTGATAATTCACATGCTCTGACATTGCCTTGCATTCAGGTGATTATGATGTTGATTTTACTATGATTGTCATATGTTAGAATTGAGTTTTATGCGACTGATTCTATATCATAGGAGGTTATGATGTTTTGTGTGGATCAATCATATTATGAGTATCATGCGACTATCTGATGATGGTTCTTACTTAGTTGTTTAGTAACTGATTGATATGTGTGTTGTGATTACATGTTTGATATGTGGGTGAAAGGAACAGTGCCGCATTACTCATGCATGAGTACCTTGCTACACTATGACTTCCTTTCACTGTGTATATGACTACATGATTGCATATATATATACATGTTTGACCATGTTGTTTGTTGTAGGCTACAGGTACCAAACATTGACTCCACTTGAATTAACAGGTCTGAGCATGCCTTAACCAATGGAACTGTTAAATGGAGATAACATATGGTCGCCTAGCTTAGCAATCATCCTTGAAGAGGATGAGTATCTGGTTGTGCACCCTATCAGTGTTGTCAGTTTGGTCATGATAGTTAGTCATTGTTGTGGTGGTCTTGCTTTTCGATCGTGCATTGTGTCAGGTATTGTTTGGCATTGGGGGTTATTTTGTTGGCATTGTTTGATTGTTGCTTTGGTTAATTGTTGTATTAAAATAATATTATTAGTTATGAGAGCATTTTTGGTTAAATAAATATAAATGCCCTTATGAGAAATTGAGTTTATGATTATAAATAATAATAAATGTAAATGCTAGCTAAAAATGAATAAATATATTATTATAATTTAACGTTGTGTTAATGGCAATAAAATAAATAATATTTGCAAGTTGTCATATATATAAATATAGAAAATACTAAAGTAGATAAAATCATAAATGAATCTTGTCTAGTTGTAAATGAAATAAATAGAAAATTCTAAAATAAATAGAATTAGAGAGAAATTATTATTGGGTTAAAATAGCAAATTGTAAGAAAGTAATAAAGGAGAATCTATTGCCTTTTATGGGAGGAATCTTCTAGAAGATTTTAGGGGATTTCTTTCGCTAAAAATAAGAAGTTTTTGGGTTATATTTAGGGGGGTGATTTCTCTCTCATAATAATCTTTAGGAGATGGAACTTTTGGGGGGAGATTGGTTTGTGGCTGTAGTAGTTGAACCCGACATCGAATCTTCAGCCCAGTGAAGCAAGCGAAATCAGGTTCCTTTGGTTCTAATTTCTGTCTCATTTTTCTATTGAAACAAATATTTGATTTATAATTTTTCCTGTTGATGGTAATTTTCTTGGGAGGTTAGAATCTTTTTTATCAGATCCAATTGTGCATGTCTGCATCATTGCATTTTTGGGAATCACTGATTGATGTGACTGTTTATCTCTCACCCATTTCATCTTTGTTTTTACAGTCTATTACGTTAGCCATAACTTTAGTTTTATGAACTGGGTTCCACTAATTGTTTTATATACGTGCATGAACTAGTTACCTAAATCATATCCAAAACTCATCCATACCTAGTTTGTCATTTTGGAGATATGAATGTTTTGTGACTGTCTACCTCTCAACCATTTCATATCTATTTTAGCAGTCTGTTGCATTAGCCATAACTTTAGTTTTATAAAATGGGTTCCTCTAATTTTTTGTTATATGGTGTATGACCTAGTTTTCTAAAACATATCGACAAATTGTCTATACCTAGTTTTTCATTTTGGAGATATTAATATTTTTTGACTGTCTACCTCTCACCCGTTTCATCTCTGTTAAAACAGTTAGTTGTGTCACCAATAACTCTATATTTTCAACTGAGTTTCTCTGAGATTTTTTTCAACAAATTCATTTTGTACATATCCTACAATCATTTATTTCCATCTTATGACTCTCTTTGAGGCATTGTACCAATCAGTTTGCGTGCCCTGTCTATGCTTTCACATTTTGCATTGTTGGCAGCTTCTAAAGCCCTCTCAACAAATTCATTTTTTGTGTTGATCCTATCATTTGCATGTAGTTAAAATGGGGTAGATTTGATGAAGATGTCAGATCTATAGGAATGTTTTGTTGTTATGTGTTCCTTTCCTCTCAATCTAACCTTAGAACAAGGTTCTTTTATTGTAGCTACAAGTTTTTGTATCTTGTGATTGTAACTAGTGTAAGAGATTTATAGCATTCTAATATTATAGGCATTTAGTCTTTCTTATATAGTGATATGTAATAGTATTTACAAAATTGTCTAGCTTTCTAATGAAATCTACATTTGTGTAAATAGTGGTTTGGTGAATTTTGTAGCAATTGGTATAGCATTCATGTGTTATAGTTATTAATACTCCATTGTATGATTTTAATAGTGGTAATAGTCTCTCACTATGATAAGAGTCGCATTTAAGTAATTGTTGTGTTTTAATATGTATGCCTTAGGGTTAATTGCATGTTGATCACAATCATTTTTAGTTAAACAAAACTAAAATAAGCCTTGGGATCTATTGGTTAAAATATTGTTTCTTGTGAGCACTTATATATCATATGATCATAGTAGTTAGAATATTATTGTCCTGCATTATAGAGATAGATTCACTTTGTGTTTGGTAGATGATTGATCGTGGTTGGATTAATGTTACATTCTTTAAGAACCATAATTTAGTGCATCATATTATATGTTGTAGTTGTGGTATTGTAATTGAATTATTGTTGAAGGATCTTGGTTTGGTCTATTAGATGATGTTGCACATTTGAGAGTGAATGTCAATGTGGGACTTTTGTGTTACAATGGTGTCTAGTGTCTGTGTCATTGGGAAAGTTGATTCCAGAGGTCAAGAGGGATATTCATGTGTATGACTCTAGTGATTTAGTAACCTTTCTAATGGTTGAATATGTATTGGTTTTATGTGATGTTGACTTCTCTCTATTTATGGTTCATTATTGTGTTGAGCCTGTTTTAAAATACTATGTTGGTTTACATAAAAGATTGAATTTTTAGAGCAAGAGGACCCATACCCTGCTCTGGATACTTTTGTTGAGATTTGTATGCAAGAGGATAAATGCCTTACATGGTTTATGGATACTTGTTGTTATGTTTGATGGTTAGGGTCTTCTAGATGCATGTGGGAAGTGTCTTCCAATGTGGGG
Source organism: Cunninghamia lanceolata (assembly GCA_027924645.1). Classification (NCBI taxonomy): domain Eukaryota; kingdom Viridiplantae; phylum Streptophyta; class Pinopsida; order Cupressales; family Cupressaceae; genus Cunninghamia; species Cunninghamia lanceolata. The sequence continues at coordinate 7,907,493 of BSBN01000739.1, forward strand.
CCAGTGCCCAAAGTGGCTACCAGGATAACTCATTGGAAGTTGTTAATCAAGTGATAACTTAATAATCAAATTTGGAGGGTTGGGGAACTTTCACACTAAACAAGATAAGTGGATGCCTCACTCATGGCTCAAGTGCTCGTTTGGACTTGAGATGGGATGAGAAGGCTGTGGTTGGCAAGATCAACTTCCTTGTCCTCACAAAAGGAATGTTGGTTCTGCATGTGTCACCCTATGGGGCCGGTGCCTAGAGCGAGGTCGCCAAGAAAACCATAGATGGGGGTTGATTTCTAGTGAGAGATAGCCTAGAAAACCCATGCTAGGACCATGCGATGACACTCTCCCTACTGCAGTCTAGCATTCCCTCTTTGTTTTTCTTTTCTTGTTGTTGTGTGAAAGCCTCTGGAAGATCTATTAAGTGTGGAAGTGATGTTATATTGCTTGTGTTGTCTTGTGATCTGTGTTGTACTTGAGTCCTATGGAGTTCTTGTTTATATCAGTCCTTTGTCTCCTTGTCTGGTTGTTGCTACGGAACCTTATGTTATCTCCTAGCTCGAGGGGTAGACCTCAGGGTTCCACATGGTCAGGTGGAAGAGTTTACTCCATTGGTTTTCTGCCTTGTTATTGTTCATATGTGAGAAGAATGGATCTTGTGATGCAAATTTCAGATTACCTGTCAGTTGATGAGACAGCTATTCTCATGTGCTAAGTTTTGTGTATCAGATATATCATATTGTATGTATTCCAATGTAATCCAGAAAGTGATAGTGTGAATGATGTAATGATATACCCTTATGTATGGGAAATTGTAGATGTACTTGAAGTTCTAATTATATGATCTTGTTGATTTCTTATTTAATGTTATATCATGGAAATGTATGTGCTCTCATGTGAAGCAATAGATTAGAACTGAATTATTGATGTTAGTTAATTCTTGATCCTGTAAATAGTTTAGTGAGTAATATAGTTGTGGAACCTCAGCGGACAAGTTAGTTTAGTGATATGTATTGATGTGGTTGACATTATTTTGTTATTCTATTTTTTTAAAAAAATTATCCTATTTATTTTAGCATGGTTGTGTTGTCCTCTAGGGTTTCCTAGTGGGGTGTTACAGGTGTGCCTATAATGTGCCTGAGATGGTGGTGAACCTAGAAATAGGCTCCTTCCATCACTTGTTTGCCGTGTTTTCTTCATCTCTTCCATGTGTGTGTATCACATGTTTGTTCCCAAACATAGTCTAAAGGGTGTGGCAAAATGTCCCTCCTATGCTTTGGGAGTTGTATGGCATGTTTTTTCTCAAGTGTAGTCTAAAGAGTGTGGTGAAATGTCCCTCTTGCACTCTGAGATTTGTATTGTGTGTTTGTTGCCCCATATGTAGTCCAAAGAGTGTGGCAAAATGCTCCTCCCACATTTTGGGTGGTGTGTTTACTTTCCGTGTACTTGCATTTGCATTCATATATGAGAAAATGAAAAAGGAATAATCACAGCATTCACTTTATTCATTGTGTTTTACGTGTCTTCAATGTTGTCTTCTCTATGTTTTGTGTGACTATTAATGTCTTCTCCATGTTTTGTGTGCTTGTTACTATCTTCATTATGTTTGGCATGTTTGCGATGTGTCTTCTCTAATGTCTACCTGAGGTTGGGGGCTAGAAATAGTTTCTCAATCTTGGTGTATGCATTAGCTCTAAGTGCCTAGTGTGTTTGTTGTGTTTGTTGACGGTACTTTAATGCATGTATGGGCCTCACGTTCATGCATACATTAAAATGGGGGCTAAATGTTATATTAGAAAATGTCCCCCTTGGACTTTTCCCTCTTAAGGTTTAGCTCCCAGGTCCTTTAGAAAGCATGTTTATCATCTTGCATATTCATGTTGACTCCCAATGAGAAAACCTCTAACTTTTATGGCAAATAGGACCTAGGGGTTGCTATTGTGATGAATCCTAACTAAAATAGGAAGGGAGGACTTGGGCGCCTACACCATAGTCCTGCCCTATTTTAGGTCAAGACCTAAATTCAAGTGTTGGTTATGTGACTGTTAATTAGGTCCTATATCGACACCTTAAGTTTGAATTATGAAATTCTTAGAGGGAATGAGTTTAGATGCATATATAAGCATGTTTAGTGATTCATTTGTAAACTAGAAGATGATTATGAACTTTTGGCACACTTGTGATTTTAGAGCATTTAAGATATTCATTGTTACAGAGTAGACTTGTCTTATTATTGTGTTTGTTATGTAGATTTGGCTTCATCTTCTCATGATGTGAAGGATTATCATCTATATGACACCTCTGAGGTGACATTTATTTATGTTTTCAATCATTTATCATTTGAATTTTGCCTCTATCCCATAGGGATACACACTCTTTATCTGACAATAGTGTTCGGAAGACTTGAATGTCTCTTCGGGGCTTAATTGAGGCAAGCCTCTAAACACCACAACCTCCAACACCTTTTTTTGTGATTGCAGGTTACAGTTTACCAAAGTCAAACAAGTGGAGTTACAGGGAAGCAAAGAAAACTGTCAGAAGTGTAGAGGAAAGTAGAATAGTAGGGCCTGGACTAGGGCACCTACTCATTAGTCCTTCAGATCCTGAAATAGTAAAATCTCTGGAACATCAGAATTAAGTTGCAGACATTCTTCAGAGGTCCCGATAGAAATTGGTACATTGGACTTCAGTGCCCATTCATTAGTCCCTAAATTTTCTATACACCTAATCTCAGAATTTGGTATGTTTCTAATTGATATTCGATATCTCTATGTGTGATCATTTGTCGAGATTTGTCTGTTTATTTATGATTTTATGAAATTAGGGTTTTGAGCATAATTGGACTTTAATTAATCAATTAGTTAGCAAATTCTAAGTTTCCACTTCATTCTAAGGGACACTAAATCTATAGTAGATCCCTCTTGGAAGAGATTGTGGCTTCACTCAATTTATGTCCTTGATTGTTGATGTGAAAGGAGGATCTACCGTTTAAACTAAAACCCCTCTTTTTCCCACTAAACACATTCATCCTCTGGGAGGTCTAAGTCTCTGCCTCATCCATCTACATACATGACTTCTATGTCATTGTCACATCATAAACAACTATCTACCATCATTCTATATCATCATATCCTATACCATATATATTGTATCTATTACATCTAGGGATGTGTCTTCTAGCATCATAGGTTAGCTCCAGCCTCTGCATAATGTATGTGCCAGCTTCCGGTCAGCTCTGCTCCATGTGCTACATCCTGCTAACAGGAAAGTACAATAGTGGAAACCTATTTCAGGCACTATGTGTACATGTCAGCAACCACCATCTATTAGGTTCTCATCCATATCACCCATTCTACTTCATAATAAAATCTTTCCATCCAACCCACCTCATAATAAATCTTGTACTTGACTAGGGGCATCTTTCGTTAACCAAGTTTATAGGATTAGATCCTTGTTGTCATGAGAGGAGTTTCCATTTTCCATGCATAAACTTTCCCACCTACCATAAACCATAATAAATTCAAAACACTCACTCTTCCATCTATCATAATACGTCCTATTAACTTATCACCCTGACTTGACTAACTCAAGCAGAAAGCAAATTATGCATCTTTTTGAAAGCTCAAGTACTTACCAAATCAGAAGCAAAAAATTATACTTGAGGTAGTTCATTTTCCCACATACCAGTTTCCTATTCCACTAAATCTATTATCCTAATCCAAATCCTTTAAGGGATGTATCCTTCCTACAATAAGGCCTTATCTAGTATGAGCACCCTCTTTGGCAAGAGATGGATGGTTGTGTATTTGTTTTGTCAGTTGGTTGATTTCTTTTGGTTTATCTTTTTGTCTCTTTCTAATTCTTATTCAAGACCACCTTGATCTTTATTTATCTTGGTGTGTTATGAGAAGTATGGACTAGGGCATTGTCATTTCTTTCATATGTTGTGTTTGTGTGATGTTCTCATTATCCTACCAAGGCTAATATTTATCTTGTATGTGTTGGAATAGCTTCTTTCACAAATAATATCCTTTGCATCTAAGGTCATTCAAATACCTTTTGTTCATTAGGATCATAATGTACTAAGACTATCTTCCATTCACATTTCCAACAAGGTTCTATTATGTCTAGTATGAATAAGTACAAACCTTTTGTTTGCAGAGTCAATTTCCATGCATTGGATATAAAGACATCTTGGTCTTATATACCCTGGTGCATAATATCCATTTTCTATATCAAAATAAGGATTTATCTTTATATTTTTCAAGCATAACCAAAAGCAAAATCATCCCATCCATCTCCACTATATATCCTAATAAAAATCTATAGCTTTCACAAGTTTGATCAACTATCCTATTCTTCCACATCCTACATTATTTCTTCTCTTCTACTAACATCAACATATCATCCTATTGCATCCATGAAAATCCTACAAAACAAAAATTATAAGCACCATATATCCATAACATCATACATACATCAGAAGACCTCCAATCCCTTGAAAATAATCTCTCTAGGGAATGGACCCAGATAATCAAGGAAGAGGAGGCTTTCTAGAAACAAAAGTCTAGAGTTCAATGGCTTAGGGAGGGTGATAGGAACACCACTTTTTTCCACCAATCAACTCTAAGGCATAGGAAGAGAAACACCATCAGGTCACTTTGTGACAAACAAGGGAGGCTGGTGGAGGAGGAAGGGGAGATTGGCGACCTGGCCACCAAATTCTTTGAATCACTCTTGACTAGTCAATAGTCCAATGTTCCTGAGGAGGATTTTGATTCTATTTTGGATGTCATTCCTACCATTCTCTCTGAGGATGAAAACTACTTGCTGACCAAACCTATTACTCTAGAGGAGATTAGAGTTGTTGTTTTCTCCATGGGCACCTTCAAAGCCCCTAGCCCAGATGGGTTTCCTCCATATTTTTTTCAAACCTTTTGGGAGATTGTTGGGAATGATGTCTTTCTGGCGGCTCAGGATTTCTTTAGGAAAGGGAGACTTTTACGGTAGTTGAACAATACCTTTATTACCTTAATTCCAAAGAAGACCAATGTTAGGACTATGACCAACTTCAGGCCTATTAGCCTTTGCAATACGATCTACAAAGTCTTCACCAAGATTCTGGTCCTCAGATTACATCCCCTTCTAGACAAACTCATTGCCCCAAATCAAAAGGGCTTTGTCCTGGGCAGGCAGATTCTGGATGTGGCCATCACCACCCATGAAATCATTCACTATATCCATGGGAGCAACACCCCAGGTATGATCTTTAAATTGGATATATCCAAAGCCTTTGATAGGGTTAGTTGGGACTTTCTTTTAAGAGTCCTCAGAAAATTTAGATTCAATGAAAAAATCATCAACATTATCAAAGAATGCATATCCATAGCTAGATTTTTAGTGCTGGTCAATGGCTCTCCTAGAGGTTTTTTTTCCTTCTAGAAGGGGCATTAAACAAGGTGACCCATTGTCACCCTACCTATTCCTTTTAATTGCTGAGGTTTTGGGTAGAAATGCTTGTAATCTGTTAATGCAGGGGACTCTCCGCGGGATCAAACCTGCCTCAATAGCCCAGAATACGGTTATTCAACAATTCATGGATGACACTATTCTATTTGGTTTGGCCTCAGTTGTTGAAGCCAGAAGGTGGAAGGAACTTCTAAAGAACTATGAGAGGGTTTCAAGTCAGTGCATTAATTTTGAGAAAAGTCATATCTATTTCCTAAATACTCAAGAAGATCTTCAATAGAAAATAACTAGAATCTTAGGCTGCTCGAGTGAAAGGCTCTCAACCACTTATTTGGGCCTCCCCCTCACCACCACTAAGGTTTCCATGGACTTTTGGAAAGGGATGGTGGAAAGAATTCAGAGAAAAATAGCTAGCTAGATGGGTGCCCTCTTGAGTCAGGCAGGGAAATTTCAACTTCTCAAGGCTTCTCTTTAGGGGATGCCCAATTATGCGTTAAGTCTCTTTAAAGTCCCTAAGAATGTGAGTGACAAGATAGAATAGATTCAAAAAAGGTTTCTTTGGTCTGGGGTGGAAGAGAAGAAAATAATTACTCTTGTGGGGTGGGAGAAAGTGTGCACCCCCAGAAGGCAAGGGGGATTGGGCCTAAGAAGAATTCATTTGATGAACAGGGCTCTCTTGTCTAAGATTGGGTGGAACCTTATTCAAGGTAGTTTTGATTGGGGGAAATCATGATGGCCAAGTATCTCAATGGAGGATAGGGTAGAAGACTCCTTTTAGAGCTAAGCCTTCTTAAAGGATCAGTTATTTGGAATCGGACTATCAAAACTTGGGGCCTTCTTCGACAAGGTTTAAGATGGATGATTGGAGATGGTAGGGAGGTTGATTTTTAGAAGGATAGATGGCTGAAGGATAAACCTTTGATGGATACGAAGTATCGTAGAGTTGCGAGTAGGGTCTGTGAGGCCCTAAGCATCAAAGTTGCTTACTACATTAAGACTTATGGGGATCTCCAAGCTTGGAAGATGGTTTCTACTTATGCCCAAGATGACTATGAGATAAAGGTGGATTCTCAACTGTAAAAAGAGCTTGAAGGTTACAAACTTTCTCTCTTTCCCAAGAGAGATAAGATGGTTTGGGATAAGGACAACAAGGGCTTGTTTATGGTTAAAAGTGCCTATGGTCTTCTGTTAGACCCAGGTGAGACTGGAGTATGGAAAAAATTTGGATTCCTAAACTTCTTCCTAAGGTTAATTTCTTTTGGTGGACCTTGATGCATAATAAAGTCCTAACTCTAGATAACTTGAGAAAAAGAGGATTCCAACTGCCAACTAGATGTATCCTTTGCAAAGTAGAGGAGTCATTAGCTCATCTATTTCTTCACTATAGTTTTGCCTAGGAGGTTTAGGGTTTAACCCTCCAAAAGTTGAACCTAAGCTAGGCCTTGAATGTTAATATGAAGATGGTGGTTTGGGAATTGAAGCCCCCTTTTATCCTGGTGTTACCAATCTCTACAGAATTTTGGACTCAAATTCTCCCTCATCTTGTCTAGAGTCTATGGAAGGAATGCAAAAATAGAATCTTTAGAGAAAAGAAAAGAACTCATTTGGAAGTTTTTAAGTGTTTTTCAAAACTACTGATGGAAATATTCACTCTTGCAAATTTAAAGCTACGGATAGCTCCCCAGGGATAGAAGAACAAAATATGATGAAAAATTGGAACATTGCCCCTAACTCTTTCTAGGTGGACAATTACAAAAGGTTAGCCAGAGAGAAAACCAAATAGGATTTACCACAGCAAGGGTGGTTTAAGCTCAACCTTGATGGCACGGCCAAAGGAAACCTGGGTGTTGCAAGCAGTGGAGGCATTATAAGAATGGACACAAGGGTTTGTGTTGCTACCTTCTTAGAGGGAATTGGTATTAAAAGCAATAATGAAGCAGAAGATATGGTGCTACTCTGGGGAATTAAGCTTTCTATCTCCATAAATATCAAGAAACTGCATGTTGAAGGTGATTCTCAGTAAATTGTCAATGCTGCCCTGGGTTTGTCTCAGATTTGGTGGAGTTTGGAGGATATTATGGGTGACATTAAGGTACTTCTTAATGGTTTGGAGGAGTATAAGGTTACTCATATTTATAGAGAAGGAAACCCTGTGGCTGATGCTTTGGCTGATGCAGGTAGCGGCAAAGAGGGGTGGCGGTGTTGGAGAAACATGTCCAAGTTGCCTCAAGAAATCTACAATTTAATTATGCAGGATGGAAATAACCATGAAGCATAGGTGGTTTATTTTTTTGGTTACCCTCTGATGTTTCTAGGATAAGGGAGAGGCTAAAGGTCTTTCCTTTAAACTGTTGAACAGTGGTTATGAATTCATAGAAGGTGGGATCAATGTTTCAAATTTTAAAATAGTTCTTGGCAGGATAGAAAAGGTCATAGATCATTAGTGCTCTGATAGACTAACCAAGACCAAATGGAGGGGTATGATTGCCTACAGGGTTGACAGACAGGACAGAGAGGATGATTGGATAATCAGTGGTGATGTGACTAGGCTGAGACCTAGTAGACAACCCTTAGCAAATAAGAGCGAGGGAAGAGAGGTCTAGGTAGATCTCGGGAAGGACACCGCCAGTTGTACTATTTAGAGGTTGATGGGAAATTCTGGTTGGCATGTAAATAGGTGCAAGGACATTGGTATTGGTGGAGATATGGACTCTAGATTATACTACTTAAAAGGGATGATACGTGGATTTGTGGTAGGGATATGGAGAATGGATGGGATTGCTTTCTTCATGACAAATTATGGTTGGGTAAAGCCAGCGGCCAGTATCACCTGTCTTCACACGAGGTGGCAGGTAAATCCCCCCCAAGGAGATGTATCTAGGTGGCAAGGATGTAGAATATCACATCAATTATTACGTTGCCATTATTACCCCTTCTCAGTGGAATTACCATTTTAATGAGCTTCTTGCTATTTTCAAGACCACTATGAGGGAACTCAGAGCCAAGAATGTTGCCCACCCGCTCATCCCCATACACCAAGGTCTTATTCTGAGACTGTATCAATTCTACCTTGCTCTATGCCCCCAAAACCAATCAAAGTCAAAATTCTTGAGGACCCATAGCCAAGTACTTCCCCCGGGGACCCCTAAAATTTCTAAGGGTGGCCCCTGTCTTGGGGACGCTGGGACCCCTGGTACTGCTAAGAACAAGAAACAGAAGCTTACCACCCTGGTGACTAAAAAGAAGACTATCAAAAGAGAGGGTGGAGGTGAAGGAAATGGAGACCACCTAGAAAAAAAAGCTAAGGAAGGTAAAGGTGTTGCTACTATGGATGTTCCTATGAAGATAGTTGATCTTGACCCTAGGCTGGATCCTATGGGTAGCAATGAAGGCGGCGATGCTATCAATCTGAGGATTCATCGGTCCAAATGGATCATTGGCAAGCCACTGGTTAATCCATAGGGGGTGGAATTCTTAGAGGATTTTAAGTTTGTGGAGGAGACTATGGAGGAAGGTGGGGACAAAACCCCCATGGAATCTATCCATGAGGTTGAGGGCACTAGTCATTTCACCTCTATGAATGAGTCAAGGTCTAAAGGTTTAGGTGACTCCATAAGGGATGTCATTGGTAAAGACTCTAGAAGGGATGCTGTGGATCAAGACAGAAAGGGGAGCTATGCCTTGTGTGACAAGAATACTGAGGACATCCAACATCTCTAGAGGAAGATGGAAACCATGCAAAAGAATTGGAAGGCTATGGCAGAGTTTACGGCCAAAGCCCTGCACAAGGCTACTTCCATCTTTTATGTGGTCAAAGATCTAGATGAAAAGGTCAAGCAAGTGGGAATCAAAAGTTTGGGAGATTACAAGGAGATGGTCTAGTTCCTTGCTAAGTTGGGGCAATTAATAGCCCATAGTTTCTTTCTTCTACTATTTTTTGTCATCCTTATTGTTTCTATGTTTTTTGATTAGTTGTTTTTATTGGTTTGTTGTTCAAGAGCTGTTAATCTATTGTTTCTAGCTTGTTAATGGCCTGATACCTAAGGGGCTACTTTTTAAAGGGATCTGGACCCTCTTTTCCAGCTGAACTAATAAAAAACATCATACATACATCATATCTCTATCCATAGCATAAATAATTACATCATCTATCTATTATATCATATATATCCATAACATCATAAAATATCCATCACATCATGCATATATAACATAAATCCATAATCATAATAAATCATCCATATCATCATCACATAGAAAATATAAGCATCACAAACATGATAATCATATTATATACACCATCTAAACCATGTATATATCAAAAATCAATGTGTCATGTACATGTATATACAATGGGCTACATGAGCCATAAATATATAAATATATACAGGAACCTGAAGGCATCATCATGTCATATATATGCATCATCACCATAATCATCAATAAATACAAATGTCTACAACATATATACTATGTACACATCATGCCGAGATCCCCTCTGAAGGCTTTACCCTTGATCCTGATGGATGAGGTCCTGTTGGAGGAAGCCCCTAATCAACTCTACTCTACAAAACTAGGTTGTCTTTGGTCTAAAGGAACCACACTCTAATACAAACCATTGTAATACTTTGATTCCCTGGTCATCCACACAACATCTCATTGTACTTTGGATAGCTCTGATTCTAGTGTCATCATTAGCTAATCCACCCCAAGGATGGACCTAGAAGCCTCATAGCCACAAACTCTGCATGTTTTCAACTCTAGATCTTAGTGTCCCTCTTAGAGATGGTCTACTATAGTAATCCATATAATCTCTCCACCTCTGGCTATGCTACATCCTTCTCTAAGAAGGCCCTAGAAAGCCTCATGCCCACATCCTCCTCCTCCTCTCCCTTCACTCCCATCTCTGACACTCCCATCTCCACATCCTACTATCCTACATCCACAACCTCCTCCCTCACCCCCTCCATTAGAGTATCCTCTTCCATCACTTGTGGTGCCTCTCCTACTACTACCTCTCCAACTACCACCTCCTCTACTCTCTACCTCTATTGTCAAGCCCATCCTAGCTCCATAACTAAGCCCCTTGCACCCAACTCTGCAGCTAGCCTTCGTCACCCTGCTACCACCTCGAGTACTGTCAAATGCACTAGCTTGTGAGCTATCCACAAAAATTCATACTCTAGAGTTATCCCTAGATCCACTCCTCCTACTAGATCCCGTTGAATGGGAGCTAGAGCATCAAAATCTACCAAATCTATCTCAATGACAATCTTTGGACCCCACTATGGTACCTCCCAATGTGTCCTCACATAAATGGCCTCCTACATAGGTATTGGATGAGATTGACCAACCTATCACAATACCCTATCCAGAATGTATCACTCAATGATGTAAGCAGTCTGCCCAAACATATACCTAGCCTACTGACAATATACAAGATGTTCGGCATTATTGACCCAAATCTCACAATCTCTCCAAGGCCTCCAAATTATAGTATCCATCTCATCTAGTACATGCCTTGAGTATGTGAGCCCTCCCAACCTTTGTTGTTTCACTGCACCCTCATATAAATAACAAAATGTAGTCTTGGACCTCTCCTTTATGTAAATATTAACTAAGTAACAACTATGTCCTCCCAGGCCCACACATGAAGCAATGTCTCTTCTGCCACTAATCTGGAACCATATCAGTACACCACCTAATACATTAAATGATACAATTGTATTAGCATGCAAGTGCCCCAAGCATATACTATACCCTTGCTCACCGTCCCCTCTAATACTCAGCCCCATCTAATAGAAAATCCCTTGACCACCGATTAAGCATTAACACTCCTCTAATCAGTCTAGCTAGAACTAGCATCAACCTATCAAATATCACTCACATCTGACTAGGACCGATATTCACATCCTCAATACCCAAGTCCTGAGCCATCAATAGCCTCTCTAGTGCACTCTCCCTAGTTTCATTGTCATATATAACTTGTTCTTCATGTTTGGGGATGTGTAGTATCCTCCATGTTACACATATGGTTCTGAGGGTTGCCATTAATGTCAACACTGTTACTAGGTTGCCATTGATGTCAACACTATCATGGTGGTGTGATGGTGTTCATGGTTGGATGTAATCAAACAAGAGAGGAAGATATAGTTCATGGTTAGATGTCATGTCCCATCCAACAATAGAGGAAGATACAGTTCATGGTTGGATGTCATGTCCCATCCAACAAGAGAAGAAGATATAGTTCATGGTTGGATGCATGTCCCATTCAAGAAGAGAAGGGAGAAGATATAGTTTATATTAATATGGGAATTAGAAGCATGAAGATGATCAGATGTATTGTTGATGCTATTGATGGCCTAAAGTATGTATGATCCAAGTTCCATGATGATTGCATTACCAGAAGAGTGTTTTGTTGTTGATTGCTTGAAGACAATGTTGTCCCTATGAAGATGTTTTGTGTAGGACAATGGAATGCTCCGCATTCCTCCATATTTGTAAATATGGCCATGCGATTCTAAAATTGTGTTCAAGATGTAGTGAAGGTGATAATTCCAAGTTTTCAAATCATTTTTCCTTCCGCTATGAAATTTATGCATGATAAAGTATCGACATGTGTTCTAACAAAGTATGCTAGTGTTGAAGGCCTATTGGAATGCTCTGTATTCCTCTAGAAATAAATGATTGCCCTTGCAATTTTGAGGACATGTTTATGGATGTGTATTACATGCTTCCTTGTAATTTCAAGGCTCTTGGGAAGCTCAATTTTTTCAAATGGCAGCATGTTGCAGTGTGTTCCGGATGATAGATTGTTCTCAGAGTTAATGATTAAAGTTGTGTAGCACAATTCTTTAATGTGTGGTGGCAAAGGCATGTTTAGGGATGTTGTATGAGTCATGTGGACTCATCTAGGAAAGTTTCATGAAGATCTTTCTTGTTTCATTTACCGCATAAGGTTTTCAAGTTGATGTGGCTATTATACTTCAAGTCTTCATGTGTTTTGCTTAAAGTTGTCCTATTTACAAATAAGTGGAGTGGGTGGATGTAATTCCTTGGTGTTTGAAGTTGTAAAGGATGTTTTGGACCTGGTTAAGCAAGTGTTGGTGTCTGCAAGGTATGAATCTTCTACTAGTGTAACGTGTGGTTTCACTTAGGACCTATTTTCTACATGTTTCATATTGTGTGTTGTCTAGCTGACTTGTAAATGTATTTTTCATGTTGTATCTGGCCAATAAGAAATGTAATCAATGTAATATATTGTATAAATAGTGAATCAAAATGAGTTAGGAGGGTGTGATTGCAAGTTTATTGAAAAGCTTGCAAGTAGATAAAAAGCAGAATGCATGCATTGTTGATGTGCGACTGAAGGAGAAAGAGCAGAAGTTGTTGATTCTATCCAAATTCATCTTGAAGACTTATATGTGATAGTGATCAAGAATAGAGGGTGCCTAACTAATCAGATCATCAGAAAGTTTGAAGAGACATAAGTTCAATCATCAAAAGTGTGAGTTTGAATGTCAATTTTTAGATAATAGAAAGACTATCATACTATAATCTTTTGTAAGTGTGTTCCAAATTTAGGGAGTAGTAGCTTCCTTGGGAGTAACCTTAAAACAAAGTCTTGAGGGAGTAGTAGCTTCCTTGGGAATGATCCTAAATCAAAGTTCTTAAAGGATTAGAAGATTCCTTGGGTTGTAGCCCTAAAATAAAGTTGTTATTTGAGCTTCATATATTGTGAGTTAATCCTCACCATGGTTTTTCCCTTCTAGGGTTTTTCATGTATATCTAGTGTCATGTGGTTATGTGCATTGTGTTAATCTTTCATGTTCATGTTAATGTTGTGATGATTAAGTTTTAATCTACTCTGGATAAGTTGAAGTGTTAAAAATGAAAATAATTTAGATACTGATTCACCCCCCTCTTAGTATCTTGGTGTGTTCAACACTCCATACATCCTCAAGTGTGATAGTCACCTCCCTAGTCAGAAATAAGAATGAACTGTCCTCACTATACCTTCACTCAACCTATGTTGTCATCATAGGAAAGTGTGTTCTAATCTAGGGCATATGCACAACATACCATAATTCCATCACATCTAGAAATAGCAACTCCTCCTTGGTCAAATTTGTAACAAGATCCATTGCATTACGATGGTGCTCCCATGAAATCAATGACTAAATTACCACCTACATCCATCACAAACCATTTGTCAGTTGCTTCAAAACCAACTTTGAAAACCTATTTACATCAAAAGTTCCTATTTGTTTATCACTAGCAACCTCTTTTTCACTAGCACCTAACTGCAAATCAAATGTACCATTCTGTCCTTCAGTTGTACACATCCACAATCATTTGTGCCTTTCTACTAACCTATCTATAGCCCATCATTTACGGCCTAATTTTTCAAAAGCATAGTTGTGCTCATCATTTGCACCACTTTACATCAAAAGAACCACACTACCTATCATTTGCACCTAAACCTTAAAGATGCACTTATGATTGCTTTGCATTTCTACATTCTTATAGCCACCATAAATGCACCTAATAAATGTACTAGGGAATCAAAGGTTAGATACATACTACCGCAGGTGCTCCGATTGGCTGCTAATAGGCCCGAACCCACTCTGCTCGATAATCCTCACTAAGAATCCTTGATATCTCTGCAAACTACTTCGCACTCCTGACTCTAAGGATCTCCTAAGCTCTAAGTGAAAGATAATGACTAGGGAGAGTGAAAATGACTTGAAAGTGACCCCCCTAGCCTATTTGTTTCCATCCCAACCCTATTTCTCCCCACCAAGCCCTAATTCTTCATCATGCATACCTTATTTCTCCATTATGTTAGCATTCCCGTCTATTCTTACATCACTCCACCTTGTTTCTTGTCCCTGTTCTTCTTCACCTAGCCTATCCTTCCTAGTGCGAGTCCACCTAGAATTTTTTTTTTGGTTGACCTTTTGAGGGGGCACCCTACCTCTATCCTTCGTTACACAAGGGCACAGTTATCAACTATATTTTCACATCATTATCAACTCTTTGAAACGTCATAAAACACATTGTCTCAAAGAGGGGAAAATGTAGACATGTAAAAATGACTAACGCATTATCATCTCACCATCTACATCATTTTCTTCATTATTCTTATGTCCAACATTAATTAAATAATTTCTAATTATATAATTAAAACTAAAATTTTATCAACTTTATTCTTCTATTTCGCATTAATTAAATAATTTCTTATTATTTAATTAATTCATCAATTTTATTCTTCCTATCCATAGTAATTAAATAATTTCTAATTATTGAATTAGCTAATATTTCCTCCATAATTAAATAAATTAAAATAATTTATTTAGTTGACTTTTCTTCTCTCACAAAATAAATAAAATCAATTTTTTTATTTATCTTCTACTCTCTTCTATCATGCACATGAATTAAATAAATTTATTTATTTAATTCTAATTATATCTTTTCTTCCTATAAATCACTCATGCACATGAATTAAATAATTTATTATTTAATTCTTTTTCTTCCAAATCCATTTTCATGTCCAAAAGCAAATCAAACATTGAGTTCACTTATGCTTCAAATATTTATCTTTATAAATCAATTCAGTAAATATAAAAAGCATTCTATTTATGAAAATCAAATTAGTTTTATTATCCATGCAAGCAGTTAATTCTTTAAAACAAGATTTTTGCTTGAACACATGTCACTTGCTCATTTTCGTGTCTTCTCAAATTATCTCATCCGTCGATTCATTCTATTTTTTGCACCGTTGATCAAAGTCTTGTGAAAGCTATAAATATGTCCATCCCACATTCACAAACCCTTCAGTATCTTTGAGCTTTGAGTATCCCTATTGGGCTTTGAACATTCATTAAGCACTTTGCATTTCACATCCATTGAGCACTTTGAATATTCACATTTATCCATCATTGCAAGCTATGGTTATGTTATGTATTTGAGAAATCCACAATTATAATACCAAGGAATAAATATCAAGTGTTAACATCTTTTATTGTTTATGCATTATGGATTTAGGTTATGCTCTTGATTATTCTTTAAGGTTATGATCAATTTTTGATTTGAGTCTTTGATTGTTATTCTCTTATTTGAATTCCAAATTTCATCATATACACTACACACACATTCATTTTTCCAAATAGTGCTAGTGTGGAGGTTGAAATACACCATCTAGGGTGCTAATTCAAGAAGTTTCCCATAAACACACCCTCTTTCCCTTGTTGTGCCCATACTCAACTTGGGATAACTCACTCATATAAATGAATGTGAGCATCATGTGAGTAGAAGGACCATGAACATGAGATGAAAGATGCATGTAAGTTGTAGATATCATAGATATAAAGTATGCACATGAGGGGCACTTGTACCTTGTAACATAGTAGTAATACCTTTTTCTTGCAAAAAGTTTTTGATATTTCCATAAAGATTACCAAACTTATGCTTTCAATTCCTAATTTAATTTGTTCTTCTAGATCTACAATTTTCTAGGTGCACACATTGCTTTCTTAGTTTCATTTCCTCTAAGTATTTTAAGTCATATCTTTCCCATTGTTGGATCATGTACTTGCTTTCATTAATCAAATTATAATAATTTTAGTGCTTTATTTTTATTATTGATTTGGTTTATAGGTAGTAATTACAAAGAAAGAATTTAGCTAATTCCTAGGTTTAAACACACATAAAATTTAGGAGGTAGGGTTAATTTTTGATATTTTACATGGAAATAATATGCTTTATGAGAGGAGGACTAGGAAAAATATCTAATCCAACCTTGAATAACTTTTGAGAATCTTTAAAGGATGAATATTATCAAAAGGATGTTTATGGTGACTACTACTTTTAGTGGAAACAACTACAATAAGGACATGACTAGTTATGCATCAATGTCTTTCATGACCTCTATACAAAATTGGGCCCTTTTGAGTGAGAGAAAAATAGAGTCCTTAATTACTAAACTAACCTACACCTATTCATTTAGTCCAAACTAAAGATAGCCTAGGTCAAGATAATGAGAGAAGCCTATTGTTATGTGATAATCATTGAGGTTTAAAATATAGAAAAATCTCTTATGCCTAAGAAGGAACCTTATTCAAACAAGAGCAAGCCATCCAAGATAGTTAAATTATCTAATAAATAGAAAACCATCAACCAATGCAATATAGAGTTCCAACCATAGAAGAATTTGTTCATGCGTGTAGATGTTTATATAGATGTTCTTGTCTAAGTGAAATAGTCCCAAAAACTAGGTGTTTATGGTGACCACTACATTTAGCGGCAATAACTATAAAAAGGACATGACTAGTTATGTATCAATGTCTTTCATGACCTCTATACAAAGTTGGCCCTTTTGAGTGAGAGCAACATAGAGTTCTCGAGTACTAAACTAACCTACATCTATTCATTTAGTCCAAAATAAAGATAGCCTAGGTCAATATAATGGGAGAAGCCTACCATTATGTGACAATCATTAAGGATGAGTCAAAAATAGGGAAAAATGCCTTATGCCCAAGAAGGAACCTTCATCAAACAAGAAAAAACCATCCAAGATAGTTAAATGATCTAACAAATAGAAAACAATCAACAACTACAATATAGAGTGCCAACCATAGAAGAATTTGTTCATGTGTGTTTATCCAAAGCATTTGACATGATCTTAATGTTAAAAAAAATAGACCCCAAAACTTATTGTCTTAGTGAAATAGCCCCAAAAACCATGCTCTATGTACTAAATAAAAGTTCTTATTCCATTTTTAGATGTTCTTGCAACTTGGCCAATCATTAGATTTGGTAGCATAAAGAACCTCATTTTTAAAGCCACCATTTCCTACTTAATATTTCCAACCATGCCTCATTTGTACCTTATATTTTTGGGATGGATGGGTTACTACAACACCACAACTATGCATGGCATGCATCAATGCCACTTCTCATATTCTATCCATCCTTTTCATAAGAAGATAGTATGTGACATTACGCCAATTGAATCTAGTGTTATAATCCTTGCACATCCTTAGCTATATAATCACCAAGGTGTATACACAAATTTAATCCTTAGAGCACTAAAATATTATTGATTTGTAAGATCTATTAGATTCTTAATGTAATTCCACAATTCAAACATTTTGCACAATAATCACACTAGATTGTATAAGTATATTTGAGCAAAACCATGATGATTATGTTTTAGTAAAGGGTCAATAATCTATATGTTGTCATGCAATCATGTGCACTAGCCTTATGCCTTACATAAAATTGTACACTCCCGTGCATAGCTCCTTGCACCATGTGCCACTTATGCAATGTGAAGGATTATGATGCATAGCGAGTTGCAAACAACTATATATAAGTTTCATGCCACATCTACATGTATGCATGTTAGTGCACACAAGGTATTGTATGCTCTAAAACATGACTCAAGATCAGCATGAATGAGTTGGCCTCAATATCACACATGAACCCTCTCCTTGCTATGGGTGACCTCCAAGTCACTCTCGCCCTCGTGGTAGAAGCTAGTCGAGTAGAGGCAAGACCAGGGGGTAATTCTATTTGTAGGGAAGCAGAACTTCGTAGAGAGTAGTTGGCTAGTCTGTGGGCCTTGTAGGGCTTGATATTTAACAAGCTCATTCTAGGATTTTTGTACTTGATATGATTATATGACCCAAATGGTCACTATTCCTACATCTTTTGTTTGGATTTCGCAAGTTACAATGCCTAGTGAGTAGATTGTTTTGCTCGTTGATGATTCTAGGATGTTGTAACCTATCTTCATTTCCTTGAATGTGTTGTTGTATGTTGTTTCTTTGTTGGATGGTCCTAAGAGAGTGTTGTGCATGTTGTGGTCTTGGGTGGATTTAGTCTATCTCTTCAAGAATAGCCTTGATCCAATCTCCTCTAATCCCTAAGCACATTAAATTTTTGGGAGAGAGTTTGTTGACTAATTGTTGACCTAGTTTGAATTTAGTTGACTTTGACTTGAGGTCAAATGTTTCTTTTTCTTTTGTTTGAATGTTGAATGTGAAATGTACCTTGTGATGGAATCAAGTGTTTGACGCTATTTAATTTGACATGTACCTCTTGATGGGATCGAGGATTTTGTTCTAAGTTTCCTAATAGTTTTATGTTTTTCTATGAATGCAACTAATATGAATGCAAAACACTTTTAGTTCCTTTTTCAAATTCAATAATAAAAGTGACCTAATAAGCTAAAAAAAATATGAATGAAATTAATATGATTTTTTAAAATTCAATTAACCCTATGTTTTTGGTATTTTGTGGAATGATTTCCAAATCTGATCTAGAAACTAAAATTTCTTGAATGAAATGTAATCTATGAATTGTAATGAATTTAATCTAAACAATGCTAGTCTAATTAAATTAAACAAGTCCTATGAAGGAAATAACAATGCAAAGTTTACTTCTCCAAGAGAAAAAGTGTGATTTAATTAACTATAAAAGCATGAAAAACCTAGATTCTGTTTGACCCATGAGCCTGGTGTATCCTCAAAAGTCCTTTGTGTGGAAACCTCCTTTCCTTTTTAGCAGTGGGGAACTCCTCTTGGCAACCGGGATGAAGTAGCAATTGATTGGATGAATGATCTATTGAAGAAATGATGATTGAATTGAGGTATTGAAGCTTTTGAAGCACTATGGCTTGGCTTCTTAGAAAGCAATTTATGAGTGTAACAATGCTATTGAAGCTTTTGAAAGCTTGAAAACTATACTATGAAAGAAAAAGGCTCACAAGAACTATGAAGAGAATAAGCATGCTATGTGTTGGTTTTTCTTCTGAATCAGCATTAGGGTTTGCCACTTCTAATGCACAGGTAGACTCAGCCAACTAATACAGGAGGTTGCGTGAGCTCCTCCCCTTCACTTCTGGTTCTGCCGCACCAAGGGGGGTATCCCTATAACTCAAGATGTAACCTTGACTAGCTCAAAGATAGAAAGATCTAACTTGACAACAACAGGCAGAATACTCTCATGTATGGACCAAGATCTGTATGATAGATCACAAGGTGGGCAACGTTCTTGGACATATATGTCTGGTTAGGGATGAGAGCATGCAAGGGTTTCCTACTCCTAATCCTACAACTAACAGATGGAAGGAAGAGATGGTTTAGTTTGAATTTTGGATGCAAAGCTGGACATGGTGTATAACCTCAACACAGAGCTAGATTGGTGCCTATCCAGGGCTTGGAGTCGGTAGATATACACCTGTGAATGATCAGCATGAATAGCTAAAACTGGATTTCAGGGGGATACACATGATATCTGCCTTACAGATATCTCCCAATAAAGAGTGTTAAGCTGTCTATACTTATGGCATCCCTATTGCAGTAAGAAAGATACATGCAAAACTGGAGACAGAATCAGCATAACACATGCAAACACAGCATTATTCATATAAGATTAACCATGAAATCAGTGGATTCATGCCAAATCGTACAACAGGAGATACATAAACTCACAAGTTTTGTTGCACAGAGCAACCAAAACCAGTTGTATCTTATTACAGAGCCAAAATGTCCAGTTTTCAACAACAACAAAATGAGTAACACTTCCTGCTTATAACAGCCAGAAAGTGTACTACAGTAATTAATTACATGGTTGACCAAAAATCCCGCCAGATACACAATATCAGAAAAATGGTGCTCAACGCATTACCAGATTGGCGCCCAAACATGAATGCAGTAGGTAGGGGAGGAGACAGGAAGAAACCTCGAGCCCTGCACCACTGTCCGTTGATGTACACCTTCAATCGGGTACCAGATCCGTCCATACCTCTGCAACCTTCACCATTAATGCTCATCTACCTCGCAGCCATCGGGAAAACATCAAACAGTGCATCGCAACCATTTCCCGCCAAAATACCTCATCGTGATATTTCAAAATATGCAGGATATCAATTATCCCACATGCACCCCGCGGCGACCTTTTCAACACTTTATATACTAGGCCACGAGCATATATGATGTCGGTGCTTTTGCTCCCGATGACACTAGTATAAGCCTTCATCATCATCCTCCAACAGCATGATATCCTGTTGCTTGAAATATCACCCTGACGTCAGCATCATCATCGCAATATCACCTACATGATAATCGCCTTCATCGGCACAACCTGATGCATCGGAGGAAGATCCTCCTGCTTAGCCGATACCAAATGTCTGGCCGATGAACATCCTGATGATGTCACCGTCATATCCTGCTGACGTCATCAGCATATCTGCCTATCGCGCACCTCCTCATATCCGGATGACGTCATCGTCATGTTTACAAATATCAGGGGATCTCCACAAGATGATCAGTGTTAGAAATATGACCCCCTCGGACCTTGATGACGTCACCATACATCGGCATCAGGATGATATTCGGAAGATAACCGGATATTTGGAAATATCATCCTGATGCACACATATCATGCTGCACTGTAGCTCCACTATAAGATCGGGGTGATATATGAATATGTGACTAATATTTGAAATGATCACCCCCATTGGACAATGCATGAAGCCGACAGGTGAATATCTCCCTTCAGAAATATCATGATGCAGACAGGTAGAAAAACGGATATCACCCTGACATAAGAATGACGTCAGCATCATCAGGGTGATAAAACAACGAACATGAAGTGATAAAACAACATCAGGATGATCTTGACTAAGATCACTCGATGTTCAAATATGATGACCCCGATGAAGATCGGATCATACTTAGGACTTTGCAGCAACATCATCAGGATGATCTTAAGTAAGATCACCCGATGTTAGAATATCACCCCAGCGAAAGATCATGCTGACAGAAAATATGATGACCCTCGTAAGCAACATCAGGGTGATGTCTGGAAACATGATGATGATGACCTCCTCCAAAGAAAATATGATGCTGATGTTAAAACATGCTGAGGAGGCCCAAAGACTTAGAACTTTTTTGGATTTTTTGGGAAGGTGCCTGCATGAAAATTGCTCAAAAACTGACAGTGAAATCCGGCACCAACAGTGGCTCTGTCTGGGGACGTGCAGGTGCAAAACTGCAGCGAGGACCCCAGAATCTCTGGTTTCACAGATTGGGCCATATCTATTGGGCAACAGAGTCAATCATTGCACCAACCTACACAAAAACTATATTTTAGTCATCACTTGGGTGGCCTTGGGTAGCCAAAAAGGAAGAACCAAAATTTTTTCCTGCCAAATGCCTGATTCCAAACTGAAAGATCCCAATCCCAACTAAAAAGATTGGCATAATCTGCCCATAATGTCATCTGCTCAATTAGATACTCCACCACTTTTGACAGCTTGCCACTTGTAGTACTGCCTCTGTCACTCTGCATTTCAAAATCAAACATGCAACCATACATGCTAAAAAATCCTTCAGCATTAAGCAACATATGCATGTTATACTCTTCAGATAGTACATCATGTTGCTCTTGGCAATCCTCATCACCTACCTGGTTGTTGCATACCATCAGGCACTCATCTAGCTGGTCCAAAAATTGAAGACATTCAGAAAATATGAGACCCCCAATATTTGTTGATATTTAAAACAAATCCTGATCCACACACTCGATGTTGCACATGTCTGGATCAAGTGATGATGAACATACATTATCCACAGTTTGCAAATCCATACTATCTTCACAAGAACTGAAGATATCTGATTCATATGCCCCCTCCTCACAAACTGATGTATCACCTAGGTCAACTGTCTCTTTATATTCATCATCATCCTCAAAAAGAGGATTAATCCTGCACCACTGAAAGTCAAGATTCACAGCATCAAAGGCACCTGTAGACTCATCATAAAAGGGATTAACACTCATCGCAAAGGCCTCTGCTTCTTCTTCATGACACTCCAATTCTTCTTCATTATTATCAGATCCAGAGTCATAAGAAGAACAAACCTGATCCATGAATTGATCATGGATATCATTTTTATCATCTGATTGCCCGATATACAAGATTTCTGCTATTTCAATGTACTCTGAAGTTGAACTATCTGTATCATTCTCCATCCCTCTAATACTTCCTGATGAAACTGATACTGACTGTTGATCCACATGATCACAACCTTGCACAACTGGATCATTTAAACATGATGGCTCTTTGATAAGGGCTGGTATGTAAATATTACTTGAAGAACCATTGTTTTCAACTTCATTTGTTGGGCAAAACAAGACATCCTCCTTTATAACAGAAACATCATCAACTTGGAATGATGCAAAAACTGGGACAACAGGGGTGTGAATACTTAGACATTCATTGTCAACACCTGAATTAAATCCTTCATTAACACTGGGGGCTGCAGGACAACAAAAATTTTCAGAGAAATAACCCTTTTGTATTCCATACCTCCAATTGTTTTCAATATCTATTGCAAACTGATGTGCCTGATGCAATGTGGTGGGCTCCTTGTCTCTTAATCTGTAACTCATTTTCTTATCAAAGGCTCCCAAATAGACAACTAAGCACAGTGCATCATTAGGTCTCATGCATTCTGGAATTCTATTCAATGCCCTCATAAATCTGAGGTTAAAGGCTGGGATCAACTCATCTTCTTCAATATGGATGTACATGAAGTCACTAATAGCTGCATATTCAGAAACTCTTTCACCATACTGTACTAGAAATGCAGATTTAAAACCATGCCAAGAGCTGACAGAGTGAGCTGGAAGGTAGGAAAACCAGTCCCTTGCATCTTCATCTAGAGATTGAACAAATAATCTCATAACCACATCCTCATGGTCAATCTCAAAGTCATCTATCACATTCATAAACTGCTGCAAGTGTCTCTCAGCTGATTCATCCTTTATACCCCTAAATTTAGGCAAAAAATTTCTGATTTTAGGTGGAAAAGCATTTGGATAGCCACAAATGCCACTGAAATTTATGGGCTTATATCTGTCTATGTTGAAACTTCTTTTATTACATTGTTGGGACTGACTACTATACATTTTTGCATTTGACACTTCACAAGGGTGCATAGGCAGATAATACATCCTTTATGTTTTTGCAACCCTCCTCTTTACTCAGATTTTCTACAAACAATGACTTTAGGCACTCAAAATTCAGACTGTTTTTTCAAACTTTCCTAAAGTCCTTTAAATGAGTCTTTTGAACAACATTGCATGCCCTTTGAAATACAGGGTAAGTTCTAATAAAAGCATGCAAGCTCTGCTTTCACCAATGTTTCCCTTTTAACCAGTGCTATCTCACCAAATAGGGAGTCTATCAAACAATATGAAATACCTGGATATGTTGCAAAAGCTGCAAATTCTTCTCTGACTGATTTTGTTCTTTTATCAGGTTCTTTGATGCAGAGTCGCCACCTCCTTGAAGAGGAATGAGCTTCAAACAAGCTGAAGCTGCAGATTGATTTCTTTCATTCTGGGTCATCCACCAGCAGAGTCACATATATAACCCTTTTCTCTGCTACAACAAACAGTTTCCAGGTCTGATTTTTCAATCTTGTAGACTCAAACTTTCATGGATATGACATTGATCTCCCCAGCAGAGTCGCCATTTTGTTGGTGACTCAGATGGGTCACGAGATATAACCCTTTCTCAAATTTCTTCCCCAGCGGAGTCACCATTTTGTTGGTTTTTCTTCTGAATCAGCATTAGAGTTTGCCACTTCTAATGCACAGGTAGATTCAGCCAACTAATACAGGAGGTTACGTGAGCTCCTCCCCTTCACTTCTGGTTCTACTGCACCAAGGGGGGTATCCCTATAACTCAAGATGTAACCTTGACTAGCTCAAAGATAGAAAGATCTAACTTGACAACAACAGGCAGAATACTCTCATGTATGGACCAAGATCTGTATGATAGATCACAAGGTGGGCAACGTTCTTGGACATATATGTCTGGTTAGGGATGAGAGCATGCAAGGGTTTCCTACTCCTAATCCTACAACTAACAGATGGAAGGAAGAGATGGTTTAGTTTGAATTTTGGATGCAAAGCTGGACATGGTGTATAACCTCAACACAGAGCTAGATTGGTGCCTATCCAGGGCTTGGAGTCGGTAGACATACACCTGTGAATGATCAGCATGAATAGCTAAAACTGGATTTCAGGGGGATACACATGATATCTGCCTTACAGATATCTCCCAATAAAGAGTGTTAAGCTGTCTATACTTATGGCATCCCTATTGCAGTAAGAAAGATACATGCAAAACTGGAGACAGAATCAGCATAACACATGCAAACACAGCATTATTCATATAAGATTAACCATGAAATCAGTGGATTCATGCCAAATCGTACAACAGGAGATACATAAACTCACAAGTTTTGCTGCACAGAGCAACCAAAACCAGTTGTATCTTATTACAGAGCCAAAATGTCTAGTTTTCAACAACAACAAAATGAGTAACACTTCCTGCTTATTACAGCCAGAAAGTGTACTACAGCAATTAATTACATGGTTGACCAAAAATCCCGCCAGATACACAGTATCAGAAAAATGGCGCTCAACGCATTACCAGATTGGTGCCCAAACATGAATGCAGTAGGTAGGGGAGGAGACAGGAAGAAACCTCGAGCCCTGCGCCACTGTCCGTTGATGTACACCTTCAATCGGGTACCAGATCCGTCCATACCTCTACAACCTTCACCATTAATGCTCATCTACCTCGCAGCCATCGGGAAAACATCAAACAGTGCATCGCAACCGTTTCCCACCAAAATACCTCATCGTGATATTTCAAAATATGCAGGATATCAATTATCCCACATGCACCCCGCGGCGACCTTTTCAACACTTTATATACTAGGCCACGAGCATATATGATGTCGGTGCTTTTGTTCCCGATGACACTAGTATAAGCCTTCATCATCATCCTCCAACAACATGATATCCTGTTGCTTGAAATATCACCCTGACGTCAGCATCATCATCGCAATATCACCTACATGATAATCACCTTCATCGGCACAACCTGATGCATCGGAGGAAGATCCTCCTGCTTAGCCGATACCAAATGTCTGGACGATGAACATCCTGATGATGTCACCGTCATATCCTGCTGACGTCATCAGCATATCTGCCTATCGTGCACCTCCTCATATCCGGATGACGTCATCGTCATGTTTGCAAATATCGAGGGATCTCCACAAGATGATCAGTGTTAGAAATATGACCCCCTCGGACCTTGATGACGTCACCATACATCGGCATCAGGATGATATTCGGAAGATAACCGGATATTTGGAAATATCATCCTGATGCACACATATCATGCTGCACTGTAGCTCCACTATAAGATCAGGGTGATATATGAATATGTGACTGATATTTGAAATGATCACCCCCATTGGACAATGCATGAAGCCGACAGGTGAATATCTCCCTTCGGAAATATCATGATGCAGACAGGTAGAAAAACGGATATCACCCTGACATAAGAATGACGTCAGCATCATCAGGGTGATAAAACAACGAACATGAAGTGATAAAACAACATCAGGATGATCTTGACTAAGATCACCCGATGTTCAAATATGATGACCTCGATGAAGATCGGATCATACTTAGGACTTTGCAGCAACATCATCAGGATGATCTTAAGTAAGATCACCCGATGTTAGAATATCACCCCAGTGAAAGATCATGCTGACAGAAAATATGATGACCCTCGTAAGCAACATCAGGGTGATGTCTGGAAACATGATGATGATGACCTCCTCCAAAGAAAATATGATGCTGATGTTAAAACATGCTAAGGAGGCCCAAAGACTTAGAACTTTTTTGGATTTTTTGGGAAGGTGCCTGCATGAAAATTGCTCAAAAACTGACAGTGAAATCAGGCACCAACACTATGGAGAGAAACAAACAAATACGAGAATTGGTGTGCAACAATGAATTTGCCTCCCCTATTTCATATAGGATGGGGGTATTTATAGGTTTGGAGATCTCACAAATAGTGGAGTTGATTGAAGAGATAACTCAATTAATTGATGATTCAATAGGTTTGATTAGGGAGTGAATTGGGCTTGATAGCTTATAACTCAAGGAGGAATGGAGTTTGCATGAGATTGCTGGAGAGATAATAATAGCTTTGTTGGAGCTAAGAATAGACTAATTGGGAGTGGAGAAGGAGTTAGAAAAAGACTAGGCTTAGTTAGGGTCAAATGGGCATGCAAACTAGAGCAAAATGGAGCTAATTTGGTGTTGAACTGAAGAGAAACACGTAAGTTAAAACATGAATATGTTGCCTAGTTTGATAGGGTAGGTCACCCAGGGGAATCCATGGTCGCCTAGGGGAGATATGGAAAAGAATATGGGTGACCCAAATAGAATAGGTTCTGTAGGTTGTTTTGGGGGGCTAGGAATGATCAGAGGGGGATAAAGATGACTTTAAGTCTTGAAAACATATTGAAAGACCTCAAGAGGATGGGTCACCCAATTTGATAAGGAAAGTCATCTAGGGGGATCTATGGTTGTCCGGTGAGGATCCAGGGTCACCCAGGGGTATTTAAAAATAAAAGAGGGTGACCCAAAAAGGAAAAATGTAAAGGGATAAAATTGATGATGTGGAATGGTCTGGGAGGTAAATTGAAGGCCTCTAAGAAGTTGAAATGGATGAAACAGACTTAGGGAAAGTGAATTTCCCACCTTGCGACATTGATAGGTTGACTCAACAAGGTTAGAAAGTGATAGAAAATGAATTGTCAACAAAGGATGAATGATGAAGACACAAGACCTAGGAGGGTTAGCTAGGGGGCTAAGGAGACACAAACAAGATGAAGAACTTTGATCCACATGTTGCCAAGAAGAACACTACTAAGAGGTCATATTTACATGCTTACATGTACATGATTATAAATATAGCTCATCACTAGATTACAATGTAGGCCCATGTACTTTTTTAGTGCTTACATATTTGCACCCTCAGGGATGGTAGTCTACATGAAAGGTAGGTACCATTTCTGAACTAGGCCTTACCTATTGTCATTATCCCACAATTGTACCCAAAATAATGAGTATCAGTTTGATTTAATGATATTCAATATTAAGTACTGAAATAGAAATGAGGGAATGTACCATCGATATGTGAGTCATAGGTATGCCTAAATCACCTTGCTTCATCATGGAGACCTACAAGAATGAAAGCATGAAAAATGAGGCTGTAAGAGAACTACAAATGAAAAACTATATCTAAATGCAAATAAATGAAAGTAAGCTAAGAGAAGGGGAATGAGGAGAAATTGGAAGAATAGAGGTCAAACAGTGATGGAATTAGGCATGGAAGTAGTTGACAGAAAGCTATCAATGAGGGGATAAAGAATATGGAAGCCAACCTTTCTCCCATGAATAATAAGGTATGAATAATGAGAAAAACCCCTCTTATAACCCTAGTTTTTGTCTTGTTGATTTTTCTCAAAAGAATCTATAGTTTTCAATTTTTAGTGTTGCATTGTGTTAGTTTATTGTCTTAGTCAATTTGTTACCTTTCGTTCATGAGATTTCTATTGTTTCTATGATTTTTGAGGGAATTTTAACCATCCCAAGGCATGGAGTAGGGTCACCCAATATGCCAAGGTAGGTCACCTAGGGGGATTTGCCCTAGTAAACTAGGGGACCCACCTAGAATGCTTCCAGATGGAATTTTCATGATTTGGATGCATATAACACTTAGTTTTATCTATTTATTACACTAACCCATTAAGTTTATTGCAATTTTTCTAACGATATATACTTTTTGTGAAACTTTGTCATGTTTTATGCTTTTTGTGTAATTTTCTTTTGATATCTAATTCAATGTTCCTTGTGTGCAATAGGATATACTCATCCAATGGAATGCGACACATGATCAACATTGGTTTTTTGATGTCTATGAGGCCTTGTCATATAGAGATTGTGCTATTATAAAGAAGGTGGGTTTGGATCTAGTGGCTCGATTTTAGTTGTTCATCCTTCTTCATAGATTTCCTATGACATTTTGACATATTGAGATGTGGATAGGAACACTTTTAGGTTCCCCCAAGTATTAGGAGAGTGGACCATTACCTTGTATGATATCTATCATAAACTAGGCATTATTGTGAGAGGAGAGTACCTTCATCTCCTTGAGAGTGAATCTAAGAGGGAGTGATTGTCTTGGGCCACTATTATGGGGGTCACTCACCCTAGAGACCAATTAGTTGTTTAGCTCATTTCCATTCCTGATCTTGTTATTTCACCTTTAGGAAAAATTCTCATTGGATTTATCTCATCTATATTTTCAATGGATAAGGGTTCAACAAGGCTCAGATGGTGTTGGGTACCGATCATTCCAAGACTTGAGCAAGTCACTTTTTGTGCATGGGGAGTTGACATCCTTGCCATGGTCTATCGATATCTATATCATATCGCAAGGAAATGGGAACTTTATTTTCATCATTTCCCTCTTATCATGCCATGGATATTTGAGCATATTATCCCCTTTTAGAGAGGTGTGCCACTCCCAAATCCAAGATTGTCGAGAGCTACACAGTGGGCTCGTATTGGCTATTTGGTTGCTACTACATGTGTCATGGCTACTGTTACTGATGTAGACTTCATTTGTGAGCCTTATATTGACATGGAAGGTCAATGGCCAAGTGATAGTCAGATTTAGGACTACTACAGAGACATATTTCACATGAGGGATAGGAATGGCTTGGTTAAGTCCCATCACATCAACCAAGTACTTTATTAGTTTGGCAAGGAATATCTAAAGGACTTTCCCCTATTGAGATTTGATATAGATATACACAAGAGATGGTGGATCCTTAGCATAAGGCATCCCTTTCGACCCCTTTGATTCTTGGTGTTCTTATTATGAGGTATATTTGTGAAGCCAGACAGAGATGTGCAAGACCACACCTCCCTCAAACATTTCTAGCCATTGAGGAGGAGTTTGAGGACTCCATAGATGAGGATTATTATATTGAGAGGGAGGAACATGATGGGTTTAGTACAGTAGCAGATGAGGATATTCCCTTAGAAGAGGAGGCAATGCCAATAGCTACACCTCCTAAACACCATCCTTTTGATGATGATCCTATTAGACTTAGGGCACACAACTGAGAGGGGGGGTGAATCAGTTGTACAAAACTTTCTTCCAATTAAACACTTAACTCCACTTTGTAATTCAGTAGTATAATAATAAATCAATCAAGGAAACACAATGCAACAAATTAAGAGTAGAAACACATCAACACATGAGACACCAAGATTTTGACGTGGAAAACCTGGTTAAGGGAAAAACCACAGGGTGATTAACCCAAGATTATATTCTCTATTAGAAGAATAGAAATAACAAAATGGCACATGCCAATTAGGGCTCACTGCCTGAGCACACTGTTCACAAGAGGCTCACTACTTACAAGAGACACACTGTCTATAAAGAAATAAGTATCACATACATGAACTGGAGAATAGCATCTTCACCATGCTTGAATTAGTTCCATTTAAGCCTAATTAATCTACTCTGCCTTTTTCTCTCCTCCTTGTTACCACACACTCATCTCAACAAGGACAACTTTGAAATGACTTCACAATCCCTTATTTATAGAAGACATCAACTTATGAATGATCATCTAATTTGGCAAACATCAACAAGAACATCCACAGAATGTGTAACTCATCTGGTCAGCGAATCTCAGAAACAACACCATCATCTGGAAGATTTCTTAATTGCGAGCTCCAACTTCAATGCAGATGACCAACACAAATTGAACACGATCCAAAGACCTCCACAAGCTTACCTGAATCACCAAGAACATCCACACTTCATCTGCTTACTGAAATCCTTCTCCCCTTCATCTGGAACCTCAAGAACATAGTCTGTCATTACTGTCACAAAGGAATAGATGCTTGCGGACCTTCAAACCATGAACCAATCAAGTTGATACGTCACAAAGACTTCCTCAACACTCCCTCAAATCCATAGAATAGGATAATGCATTTCTGGATCTCGCCGGACCTATCTGTAATACTCTGTCACCACTGAACATTTGTTGGAACTGGTTTTACTTGAATGGCCACAACTTCTTTAGATCTTCATGCAGACCTCTAAAATCTCTACTGGACCACCTTAAGACACATATCTACAAATCCTTTAAACCATATCGTCTGATACTCATCCTATCTTGGACTTTTACCTTACTGTCATCACTGATCTTCATTATTCCTGATTGAGACTAATTTTCTCAATATCCTCAGCACACAACTCATCAAATCCTTATCATTAATACAACAGGAGTATGTTGACATCAATGACAACACTGATTAGGCCCATACTTGCAAAAATCTCCCCCTTTGTCATTGCTGGCAACATATGATGTGAAAAACTATTTTGACCATCAAGACAAGAACTTCTCCTCACTATCACAACTCCCCCTATCAGAAACAACCATTCACATGTCTTCTCTCCCTTTACTGCTCCCCCTTTGATCAGTAACCACTTGTTTTTCACATGTCTTCTCTCCCCCTTTGACATCAATGGCAAAGGGCACATACTTGTAATTCCAACACTTTAGAATCATACCTGCTGCTCCCCCTAAGTAGCAGTTCCCCATCATCAATTTGGATCACAAGATATGACTATGATATCCACTAGATTGATGCACCTCAGTGCACCTTAGTTCATCACGGGAGGGGCAATAACCCCTAACTTCTCCCTGAGATACTCAAAAGAATCCTTAGGTAGAGGTTTAGTAAAGATGTCTGCAATCTGATCCTTGGAAGGTACAAACTCCAATCTAACTTCATTTGTGTTCACTTGCTCTCTCAAAAAGTGAAACTTGATGGATATGTGTTTATTCTTTGAATGCAACACCGGATTCTTAGATATATTTATTGCACTTGAGTTGTCACAGAAGATTGTGATAGGTTCCTCATACTCCACTTTGATATCTCTTAGCATCTGCTTCATCCACAAGACTTGAGTGCACCTACTGCTACAATATATTCTTCTTCAGTTGTAGATAGAGATATTGCCTCTTGTTTCTTGCTTAACCAAGAAACCAATCTCTTCCCCAAAAAGAATGGTCCACCACTGGTACTCTTCCAGTCATCCACATCTCCTACCCAATCTGCATATGTATATGCATGAAGAGAGAAATCATGATCTCTAGGATACCACAAACTATACTCAATTGTCCCTTTTAGATATCTAAAAATCCTCTTGATTGCCATGACATGAGATTCTCTAGGATCAGCCTGGAATCTAGCAACAAGACCAACATCTTGCATAATGTCTGGTCTAGTTTGAGTGAGATACAACAATCCTCCAATCATTGACCTAAACTTTGTCTGATCAGCCTTAGGAAAATCATCATTTTTTCTCAATTTACATCTGGTTGCCATGGGAGTATTCATTGATTTTGAGTCTTCCATCCCAAATTTCATCAACAATTCTTTCACATATTTGGTCTGAGAAATGAAGATTCCTTTCTTTGTTTGAGTGATTTGCAAACCCAAGAAGAAATTCATTTCACCAAGCATGGACATCTCAAACTCACTTTTCATTTGATTTGCAAAAGTTTTACACATACTATATCTTCCTCCAATAATGATATCATCAACAAACACTTCAACAATCAAGATGTTTTCATGATCAATTTTGAAATACAAATAACTATTAGTAGTACCTTTATTGAAACCAATCTTCAAAAGATGCTTATCCAATCTTTCATACCAGGCTCTTGGGGCTTGCTTCAGTCCATACAGTGCCTTCTTCAACTTGTAGATCATATCACCATGATCAGACAATTGAAATCCATCTGGTTGCTCTATGTACACTTCTTCTTCCAAGTCACCATTCAGAAAGGTAGACTTGACATCCATCTGATATACCTTGAAATCCTTGAAGGCAGCAAAGGCAAAAAATAACCTGACTACTTCAATTCTTGCCACCGGAGCAAAAGTTTCTTCAAAATCAACTCCTTCTAATTGAGAGTAACCCTTGCAGACCAATCTAGCTTTATTTTTCATTAATTCACCAACTTCATTCAATTTGTTCCAGAAGACCCATTTTGTTTGAATCACATTCTTGTTTCTAGGTCTGGGAACAAGATCCCAAGTGTGATTTTTCTCAATTTGCATTAGTTATTCTTCCATTGCTTTAGTCCAGTTTTCATCATTGCAAGCTTCATTCATTGTCTAAGGTTCAATCTTTGAAATCAGACAATACTATTCTAAATCTTGAGCAATTCTCCTTCTTGTTTGCACTCCTTTGCTTTTATCACCTAAGATCTAATCTTCAGAGTGGTTCAGTCTTACATACCTGGGAACTTTGGGAATTTCTTGCACTTCTAATTCTTGATCAGGCTCATTGAAACTCATCTCTTCTTCTTGATTTACCGGATTAGTTTGAATCTGTCTTTCAGAGGAGGCTTGGGCTCCTTGAATCAGAGTACCATTCTAATCATCTTCATCATATTCATAAAACCTTGAGGGTTTTTCAATTCCTTCACAACTTTCACATTTGTACTTTCTATTATTTTTCTCAGTCTCTTGTTGTAACACTGGTATGCTTTGCTTTGAATAGAGTAACCCAAGAATATTCCTTCATCACTTCTAGCATCAAACTTTTCTAGATCTTCATCTCTTTTAATGTAACATTTGCTACCAAAAACTCTAAAATACCTCATAGTAGGAGTGATGCCAAACTGAAGTTCATAAGGAGTCTTATCGGTATTGCCTCTGATTTGAACTTGATTGAGAGTATAGACTGCAGTGCTGGTAGCTTCTCTCCAATAGATCTAAGGAACATTTGGTTCCATCACCATGGTCCTAGATGCTTCCTGGATGGTACGGTTCTTTCTCTCCACTACTCCATTCTGCTGTGGAGTCCTAGGAGCAGACAACTGTCTCTTTATTCCATGTTTCTCACAGAACTCTATGAACTCAACGGATATGAATTCCCCACCTCTATCAGACCTCAAACATTTCAATTTTAATCCAGTTTCATTCTCTACCATAGCTTTGAATATTTCAAATTTCTAAAGAGCTTCTGATTTCTTTTTAGAAAGGTTACCCACATCATCCAGGAATAGTCATCAATTAGCAACATAAAGTATCTATCACCTTGTACATTCCTAATTCTTGCCGGACCACAAAGATCAGTATGAACTAAGT
Source organism: Cunninghamia lanceolata (assembly GCA_027924645.1). Lineage (NCBI taxonomy): Eukaryota > Viridiplantae > Streptophyta > Pinopsida > Cupressales > Cupressaceae > Cunninghamia > Cunninghamia lanceolata. The sequence goes on from BSBN01000739.1 coordinate 7,941,090, forward strand.
CCAATAATCTGATAGAAGACAGTTCCTTAATTTTGAATGTGACTCTGCTCAGCTTACCCAACTGACATTCTTTGCACAAGCTATTAGTAGGTTTCACCAAGTTTGGAAGATCTCTTACAGCCTGAGTGTTGCTTATCTTGATGATATTATAAAATTCACATGACACATCCTCCTATGCCATAACCAACTCTGATCAACTTGAACAAATAGGCAACTTTTACCAGTGCCAACCAAGTGGAAGATATTACCTTTAGTTTTAGTACCAGATGCAATCTCTATTCTGGAACATTCAAAGATCTTGCATTTTCCATCTTTGAATCAGAGATCAAAGCCTTTGTCCACCAACTGTCCAACACTGAGAAGATTGTGTTTCAATCCTTCAATATATAGTACATTACCGGTTTTGTTCCTTCCATCAAAAGAAATAGTTCCTCTTCCTCTAATTCTACCAGCAGAATTATCACCAAACTTTTCCTCCTTCATACCTTTCCAAATCTATGAATTTGTTTTTGTCACTTGTCATATGGTGAGAGCATCCACTGTCAATGACCCAGTCATCCTTTTCTTCAACTTGGGCAGCCAGAGCTCTTTCTACAACTTTATGATTGACAGATATAGAGGATATCGGTTCTTCTTCCTTGATGGCAATAAACACCCATTCACTTCTGGATTTGTTTCCTATCCGTGATTCATCATCTGCTACTCCTTTATTATCATCTTCTTCATGAACATAGTAATAATTCTTTTGGAACCTTGATCTATTAGGATTTGGTCTTGAAAATCTTTCCAGACACTTTGAGGCAAAATGACCAATCTTATTGTAGTTAAAACATTTAAAAGGCAATTTTCCTTCATACTTACCGGATCCTCTTGGTAGCTTCTTTGCAATAAGGGGTTCAAGTTGAGCAGTTTCTACTTCTTCTTCTTCTAGGTCTTTTCTTTCTTTTTCATACCATGACAGTTTTCTTGATGAATTCTCTCATGGATCAAACCTTTGTTTACCTTTTACAGAGGCACTGGCTTTGAATGCAGATCCAGTCTTGGGGGGGTCATCTCCAAATTTTGTCATTTCAAATGCAGCCAATTTGTCAGCCAATTGATCTCTTGTGACAGTTGTATGGGCTCTGAATTCTTCAATGGCAGTAACCTTGATTTTGTAAGAAGCAGGTAGGGATCTGAGAATTTTACCAACAATCTCATTTTCATCCAGGACTCCACCAGCATTTCTAATTCCACAAACAATCTCATTTACTCTTGGCATAAAAGTAGTGATATTTTCATTATCTCTCATCTTTAGATTTTCAAATTTCCCTTTCAAACTTTGTAACCTTGCACATTTAACATACTTGTCTCCTTCATGCAAAAGTTCTAGTTTTTGCCAGATCTCAAAAGCAGTTGGTAGGTCAATAACATTTGAGAGCTCTGAATCAGATAATGCACTTAGAAGAGCCTCTATAGTCCGTAGATTGTTTTTAGCATCTGTGATTTCATTTTGGGTTTTCAGACCACCCTGTTGAGGTGTATACTATGTTGTAGCCATGGTCTAGTACACCATTCCCATACATTGCAAGTGACATTTCATACGACCTTTCCAAAGATTAAAATTGCTTCAATCAAACTTTGGACTATTCTTCTTGTAAGACGACATCCTAGATCTCCTCAAGCAGTTAAGCTCTTTTTAGAGGAACTTGGCTCTAATACCAATTGTTAGACTTAGGGCACACAACTGAGAGGGGGGGATGAATCAGTTGTACAAAACTTTCTTCCAATTAAACACTTAACTCCACTTTGCAATTCAGCAGTATAATAATAAATCAATCAAGGAAACACAATGCAACAAATTAAGAGCAGAAACACAACAACACATAAGACACCAAGATTTTGACATGGAAAACCTAGTTAAGGGAAAAACCATGGGGTGATTAACCCAAGATTGTATTCTCTGTTAGAAGAATAGAAAGGACAAAATGGCACATGCCAATTAGGGCTCACTGCCCGAGCACACTACTCACAAGAGGCTCACTACCTACAAGAGACACATTGTTTACAAAGAAATAAGTATCACATACATGAACTGGAGAATAGCATCTTCACCATGCTTGAATCAGTTCCATTTAAGCCCAATACTTCTGCTTTGCCTTTCGCTCTCCTCCTTGCGACCACACACTCATCTCAACAAGGACAACTTTGAAATGACTTTGCAATCCCTTATTTATACAAGACATCAACTTAGGAATGATCATCTAAGTCAGAAAACATCAAAAAGAACATCCATAGAATGTGTAACTCATCCGGTTGGCCAATCTTAGAAAGAACACCATCATCTAGAAGATTTCTTAATTGCGAGCTCTAACTTCAATACAGATCACCAACATGAACTAAACACAATCCAAAGACCTCCACAAGCTTACCTGAATCACCAAGAACATCCACACTTCATCTGCTTACTGAAATCCTTCTCCCCTTCATCTAGAACCTCAAGAACACAGTCTGTCATTAATGTCACAAAGGAATAGATTCTTGTGGACCTTCAAACCATGAACCAATCAAGTTGATACTTCACAAAGACTTCCTCAACACTCCCTCATATCTGCAGAACAGGATAATGCATTTTCGGATCTCACCAGACCTATCTGTAACACTCTATTACCACTGAACATTTGTCAGAACCAGTTTTACTTGAGCGGCCATAACTTCTTTAGATCTTCATGTGGACCTTTGAAATCTCTACTAGACCACCTTAAGACACATATCTACAAACCCTTTAAACTGTATCCTCTGACACTCATCCTATCTTGGAATTTTACCTTATTGTCATCACTGATCTTCAATGTTCCTAATTGAGACTAATTTTCTCAATATCCTCAGCACACAGCTCATCCAATCCTTATCATTAATGCAACAGGAGTATGTTGACATCAATGACAACATGGATTAGGCCCACACTTGCAACAGATCCTACATGGTGAACTAGTGATCCTTGTAAGAATATTTTTTATATTCCTTTCTTTATTTACTCCTTTGTTTTTGTGAGTTTAATCTTTGAATAACACTTCTTCACTTCCTTTTAGGTACTGTCGAAGGATGGAGGGAACTCTTTCACAATTCTTCATTAGATATACCTACCTCTACCACCAATTGCTTGAGGGAGTCACTACTTGTTGATGTTCACTTGCCTTCTCTAGTGGCTTATCATACTGATATCGTCACTCCTACTTATCATGTAGGTCAAGAGCTTGCTTCTTAGCAAGATAGGATTTCTACTCTTGAGGGTGAGAATGTCATACTTTGAGAGATGGATAATCTTAGGCTTCACATGCTAGCTTCACAAACTAATATAGCTAGTCCTTTTGATTCACGTACTCCTAGAAAGGTTCCTTCTTATTCTCATAGGACTCATAGGGGTTTTGATGCAAGGGGTATTTGTATGAGACCTAGAAGTAGGAACCCTAAAGATTCTATTGGTCAAAATCATCCTTGATGTTCTAGAGAGTCTTAGTTTGCTATCTTTCCCCCTTGAATGAGGAGATTTTCATGCTTGAGTACATTATTTTCTTATGAACTTAGACTTTTTTCTATGTACTTTAATTTGACATATGTTTAATATCATAGCCCCCTTTCTTCTACCTTTTGTGCACTTGGATTGTTAAAGTTTTTGATTATTGGCAATCACAATGATAATGCAATGTTTTTTATCTTTTTTTAAGAATATATGATGTATGAAATACATGGATGCAAGGACAAATGAAAGTACGAATGTAACACATTCTCTATTCTATTCTATGTCATGAGTTATAACACGAAATTATTGCTTTTGAATTTCTCTTTTTAATATGATGTATGCAAATGGAACAAACACTATGACCACTCTTGAATAAGATTTTTGACTTAGGGGATTGCATGTTGAATTGCTATTTGAAGACCTATTGATCTTTGGGATAGAATTTGGGACTCAAGTGGGAGTGGGTAGGAGATGGAATGCTCTTGATTTTGGCTTTGCAAAAGGAAAGACACTAATCCTTATCTAGAAAAAACATTTTGACAAGCTTTCAACTTAGACAAGAAACAAATTTTATTAGTACCTTCTAGACTTAGATTGAAGATGAACAAAAAGATAGACCTAGGGTAAAGGAAAGGCTCTAGAGAAAAATATGGCCCTAAGGATAGCTAGACTCTTAGTTTTTCTTAGCTAGTTCAAGTGTGTGCTTTGTACCTTTCTCTTTTATTTCCTTTGATAGATGTCACCCTAGTAGCTTTGAGATAAGTTTTATCTCTAGTTGAGAGTACGAACATTAGAAATCTTCTCTTTCTCTCTTTTTTTTATATATTTTTTTGTATTTTACAATGCCTTTTCTAATTCTCTTATTATTTTACTATCTTTGATGATTTTTGCTTCCTAGTTGCTCTAGGATTCTCTCTCTTATGATCTCTCTTTTTCTTTCTCACACTCTTTTTAAGTTGATCTCTTTTTTTTGCACTCGTATTTTTTATTACATCCTACAGAGTTATGATCCCCTAGCATTTTTGGCTATGAAAGATAAGGGGCTGATTACCACCAAGGGTTTTCTCCAGTCAGACTTGCCTTCTACTAAGAAGGAATGGGGAACGTCTAATTTCAAGATTCTATCGAGTATTGTATGTTTGAATATTGACCTTGCTTAGACTTAGCATCATGGTTCATTAAGATTCGGATCAATGTGAAGCTAAAAGTTAGGCTTTAATTAGAAACATTAGGAAATGCAATAGGAGAAATGATAAGCATAAATCATGATCATAAGGGATCTCAAAGGCTCAAAGGGTCAACCTATACCTAAGAAAATGTAGACTCCCTTACTAAGACAAAAATCAAATAAGATCATATCACTCACAAAATGCATGATGGAATAGAATGAAGAATGAAATAAAAAAATGATTTTTTATAATTTTATATTTTTTTTTTATTTTGATTTAATTATGATTTTTATGATTTTTCAGATGTAATATTTCTTGAGGTGGAAAGCATCAACCATCTCACCAAACTCTTCACCTTCTATAGTGTACAAAATATATGCACCATTTCCAATATCTTCTTTGATTATGTAAGGGCCTTACTATTCTTTATGACATGTTCTTTTCTTTTTGTGTTTCTTATTCTTTTTATTTCCCTTCCTAATGATAATGTCTCCTATTCTATAAGGTCCTAAAGGATTTATTTATTCTTATAGATCTGGCTCTATGTCTTCTCAAGATAACTTGATATGATCCAAGGATTTGAATGCATGCTAGTGAGAAGGAGTCCAATATAGTACTCCATCACAATTTAACAGATCTATGAGTAATTCAAATTCATCCTGCATATAGATCTTAACTTCTTCGCACTCTTGGACACTTTTTTATAAATTAGAACAACTCAAAAGGAGTTTCTGGTTCCCTTTTCTCCTATAGGGGAATGAAACTTATACTTGTATTTCCATTTGGTTCCAGTCATAAGTCCATGGAATATCCTATATACTTCTTAGGTAATTCAAGGATAATGAGATCCTCTATTCCTATGTGTTAGTGTGAAAAGGGTTCTTTAGATAACTAATTCCTTCCTAACTAGTTCTCCACTTTAGTTCTCTTCACACTAGGTTAAGTTTACTTAGGGACTTTTTCACTTTATCCCACATTAGTAGTGTTTTTAGTCTCTTAGGTAGTAAATGATATATATACTCACCCATCACTCTCATATGCGCATCTCATTTTCATTGTATGCTTTGCATTATTTTGACTATAATATAGTTTATTCTTGCTCATTTCTAATTTCTAGCTTTACTTTCCTTGGTTCAATTACATTCTTGGGTGGATTTTCAGCTAAATCTTACATGGTATCAGAGTGTTTGTGAGTTGTGGGTTAGCAATATTCTAGGAAATCTAAGAGTGTAGAGTTTCTATTTTTGAAGCGCATGAGTAAGCTCTTCTCTTCCATCCTCAGATGCTCTGGAGAATAACCAAAGTATGGAGAAAATACCAATTTTTGGAGGGTTCTTATTTTTGACTTGCTAGTTTTAGGATTTTTAGAGCTTCTTGGAGACATTATGAGCTCACCATTGAGTCCAGAGTAGCTGAGATAGTCAGATTTTCCTTTCATTTCATCCCAGTTGGATATCAGAGGGTAGATTTGCAAAGGTTTGAAGCCATAGGTTCATTGCCAAATCCAACAAGGAGCTTCCATTTTAGAGGATTTTTGGGTCAAATCTGACCCAACCATCGCACTCAAAAGGCTTGAAAACCTTAAGATTGACTATCCAGTCATCGATTTTGGGCAAAGTTGTCCAGAGAGGCAATTTTTTTACCCAGGGAGTCGTATCGCCATCAGTATGCAGTTCAATGCAAGCTTGAAAATTTTTCAAAAAATATATATATTTTTATGCATTCAAATTTTTTCAAAAAAAAAAATTAGGAGGAAAATCATTGTAAAATATTTATTTGTTAAAAAATTAACAAAAAAACACATAAAAAAAAACTAAGACCCTACATAAGCACCAAGGGTGTCTGTGCAAGACCAAAGGTAAGTAGTTACCTTTTTAGGGTCCTATGCCCCTTTTTCCAAGCCAAGGTAGCCTTTGTAAGAGGTTCAAGCTTCATTTACAAGGTCTACAAACCTCTAAAGGATCGTAGACCCTTGGGGTTTAGGCCTAGCTTTTGCCATTGACCCCTTCTCCTAGTTCAACCTTTTAGACCTTTAAAAATATTTTTAAAAAAATCTCCTTAGCTTTTGTGCTTGTAACCTGGCCCTTGTGCCCAATTTAGTGATCCATCTGGTAGATTTGCTAAAATTAGCAAAGCCTATATTTGGCTGGTGATTATTTTTTTATAGCAAAGGTTTAAACTATCTAGAGGTTTCTACATTTAGTGGATAGCTAAGTTTGGTGATAGTTCTAATAAATTTGGCAGCAGTGGATTTTCTACCTCCTCTCCATTAGCAGGTTGGATTCTTGAAGACAAACTTTGAAGACTCATATCTCAGGCTCATGACCTCCTTTTTTCAAGCAACTTTTTTTAATTTTGGCTAATTTTTTGCTCTCTACACTAGTGCAGATGGTTTCTAATTTCAGTGAATAAATTTTCAAAAATTTCCAAATTCTCATAGGTGACACTACATAATTCTCATTTTGAGAACTTGAAAGGTTCTTAACTTTTGCATATGACCTTTGATTGAGGTGATTCATTTTTTGAAAGTACATATTTTTTTTTTACTTTATAGTGGTGATGATAATTTCATTTGTTATTCGAGACAATTATACTTTCAATATAAACTCATTCTTTGAGGATTTGTAAAAAGCATTGAAGTCAAGTCCACTCAATATTCTCTTGCTAGTGGTAATTGTAACTACACTAAATATAAAGTGTCAAATCTTTTTTTTTTGGGGGCTCTTTGATTAAGTGATTTAGAGGGGTCTCTAGGTGTCTTTTTACCTATGCATCTCTTTCTACTTGTGTTCTTTTTTCCTTCACATTGGGTTACTTTAAGTTTCCATTGCTAAAACCATACAAGTACAACACATGGCATCAAAATGCATGGAACACCTTAATGCAACAAGGATATACACCTTATGTTGAACAAAAGGTAAATGAACCCACAGATTCTAAGGAAAAGGTACTCTAGATGATTGAAAAAAAAAATCTCTTGGTTGTCTTAGGAGTCTAGTTTACCTTGATATAATGTTTCAAATTGATGGATGTATAAATTCACATGATGCATGGGAAAATTAAAACTCTATATGGTACAACTAATGAAGTTAGGGGATATCAACTTGAAAATGAGCTAATGAGTGTTGATCCTAAGTATTTTGACAACATCTAGGACTATGTGACAAGAGTTAATGACCTTAGAGCATAATTTAAATCTTGTGGCATAGAGAAAAAGGACATACAACTTGTCTTAATTACTCTCACTAAACTTGGACCTGAATATGTTGCATTTATTTCTACCTTTCACACTCATAGGTTGACTATAGGATCTGTATACACAATGCCTTCTTTCTCTTCCTTTTTTGAAATATTAATGCATGAACAATGTAGTCTTCTTTCCATGGGTCTCCTTAAGCAATCTCAATCGTAGGCTTTATTCGCTAGTTATCAAAGTGATAGAAAGAGTAAGGGAAACATGACAACAAACAAAAGAAGTATAATAAGAAGTCACATAAACATTAGGCACATTCATCATCTAATTCCTCTTCAAAGGGGGGCTGTTAGAACAAGGAAAGACCAACCTATAGCTACTACAAGAAGGTTGGTCATGATGAACATTCTTGTCACAAGAAGTAGATTGACGAGCTAAAGCATATTCTAAAAAAGAACAACATTAATCTACCTTCCTTTATTGCTCAATAATCATGTACTCCTTCCAAATCATGTAAAGTGAAAGAAACTACACTTGTTGCTACTATAGATTCTTCACAATAGTGGATTCTTGACTCAATTACATCACATCACATGGGTTCTATTAAAGAATGGTTTTCTTTGTTGTCCAGCCTTGTTTTGTACCCCACATTCTAATTAGGAATGACTCTCCTGTCAATGTCATCGAGAAAGGTTCTATTGATGCTAACACTAGTACATTTGAGGATGTCTTCTGTGTGCCCAATTGAAACAATAAAATGCTTAATTGGTATATTTGATGAACTAAATAAGCCTTTAAACAAGGAGAAATATAGTTGTGTAACTGTAACAACATAACTGGTAGTTAATTGAGCATAACTAATATCTAAGCTAATCTAAACAATGTAATAGAACTGCTATGCTGGCATTCCCAACCTTATTACATTTTTCTTACATAGCAAGTCACTAAGGTGACTTTATTTCTAATGAAAACCCCCTTAAGGTGTACATTTCACAAATAGAACATATAGCAAAAACATGTTGATTACACAAAATAAATACATATTCTTGAGAAGATTTTTCTTTGACAAAACAAATCTTGAATTAGGTGGAACTCCATCAAGTTACCTCTTAACCCTCAGAAGGGTGTAGCCAAGCTCAAATTCCTGAGTTCTTGGATAACCACCTCCTTGAACTCCTGAATCACATATCTCCAAAATTATTGGACAACAATCCATGTTGAGCTCCACAAGGCTCCATCAAGTTGTTTCATGACCCTTGAAAGGGTATAATTCCCAAGATCACATACTTTGAAACTATCTGGGAAACAATCCATATTGAGTTCACCAAATCCCTTCCTATCTTCAAAAACAAACTTCACAATATATGCATTCTTCAATTATGTCAGCATAAAAAAAAAACACATAAGAAAACACAAAAACATATGCTTCTTTTGCAAAGCACCATATCTAAGAAAGAAGCTAACTTGAGATAATGAAAACTCCTCCAACCTCTAGTGCCTATAACCTCTAATTTGATCTTGTTACACTTTATCCATTTGATGACTCATGTGAGTCTTTGGAGGCCCCATCAGGTGTAACAAAGATGTCCCTGAAAGCCCAAACATAATGTGACATCATGAAAAATTTCATTTCAAGTTGTAGGACTGCACCCATTTACTATTTCTCTATAAAGAACTAAAATATCTTCAACCAAAAATTAATCTTACAAACCATCTATATTAAAACTCATACAAAATGACCATAAATATCGATATCAATATTTCATCTCTCTAACAATGTTACATACTCTCACCAAATATAATGTCAATATTTCTTGAATAAAACAACTTATCACTCCAAAAGCAAAACAAAACTCCTTTTATCTCCCTTAACATATTTATTTTTAAAACACAATTCATATAATCCATTCAGATGATACACACTACACTAAAACAAACAATCTACCCTTATTCCAAAATCTTATGCCAACAACATATAATACAAATAGTAAGAATAAAAAGTAATCCTTACTCAAAATCCTGGAGGTTTTAGTGACCACTTCAACTTTGATATTTTGTGGACAAAATTGTGACATTTCATACAAGTGGGATGGGCCCGCACAACCTATTATCCCCTTCCAACTAATCAAATACTGCTACGCATGTTGGCCTAAATAGATGCTTCATACAAAATGTTTTTAAACAACTCTCAAATTTAATGAATGGCTCCCAAATTGCACAAAATTGCTCCACACAAACTTCCCAAACATAAGGAAGTAGTGTTAATAATAGATGTAGAGAATAACGCCACACTCAGTGACAAGAGCTAGATTTTGATGTTGGCAGGAAATGTTATTCATCTAGGCAGATTTAAACATAAATTTTCATGCTTATCTTCATCCTTTGTGCAGTAAACAATGATGTCTCAAGACAAAATTTGCATGCTTAAGAATGGTAAAATCCTTCATACTCATTCTCCTACACAATCCTTACACTTTTCTCCACCCATGTCATATGCCATAGTAGGAATGAAATTGTACCTTGTACACAGTTGGAAAAAGAGGTTTAAATATCTCATAAAAACTCGACAAAGTTGTCATCTCTTTCATGTAGCAGAGATTCAAGAATACCACATACAAAATGCCTCCATCATGTAAACACCTTCTTTGATACCAAAATGAAACAATAAAATTCTTGATTGATATATTTGATGAACTACATAAGCCTTTATACAAGGAGAAATATAGTGAGTAACTGTAACAACATAACCGGTGGTTGGTTGAGCATAACCATTGTCTAGGCTAATCTAAACAATGTAATAGAACTACTATGCTAAAACTAATTTATAAACCAAGCTTCTTTCCATCTAGACCAGATTGCCTAGAATGGAAGGAAAGACAAATTCACTCCGGATTCCATCACCATAATGGATCTTGAAGATAATGTACTTGTAGTTGGAAAGATTGATCATGAGTCTTGACTATATGTTTTTTCTCACTTTGTATCTGATTTAGATTCTACTTCTTTGCTCACCCATTTAGATTCTATGAGAAAACTATGGCATGAGTAGTTTGGCCATCTCAACTTCTGCTATCTCTAGTAGCTTAGCATGCAAGATATGGTCACAAGTCTTCCTCAGATCAATTTCTTAGATGGAGTTTGTTTGGGTTGTGCCTTTCAAAAACATCTTAAGGACAAGTTTGACAAAGGGAAGGCTTAGAGGGCTTCAGAATTCCTTGAGCTAGTTCACAATGATGTGATAGGTCCATTTCCATCCTTGTCTTTTAGGAAGGCTTGATACTTACTCACTTTCATTGATGACTATTCCAGATACACCTGGGTCTACTTTATTCAACAGAAAGGAGATTTTTTTGATTGATTTTAGGAGTTCAATACTTGTGTTGAGAAATAATCTAGAAAGTGTTTCAAAATTCTCCACACTAAAAACAACAAAGAATATGTGAACCATCACCTTGAACAATTTTGCAATCTTGAATGGATTGATCTTCAGCATATTGTTGCCTATACACCTCAGCAGAATGGTGTGGCAGAGAGGAAAAATAGGTCCTTGAAAGAGATGGTTGGCTACATGATCCACACATGCTCCCTTACACCTAAATGTTGGGAAAAATCTATCAACTGTGTTGCTCACATCCAGAACATGGTTCCTCATAAGGCATTGAAGGGCATCACTCCCTTTGAATCTTCATGTGGCAGGAAACCTATTGTGTGGCACTTCAAATTTTTTGGCTCCCTAGCATGGACACACATTCTTTCAGAGAACTGCAAAGCCTTAGAACCTCAAAGTCAGCCCTAAATCTTTGTTGGTTACCCCGATGGTGCAAAGGATATTGGTTCTTGGATCCTGAGACACATGAGCTCTTCATTGAGAAAAGTGTACAATTCGATAAAATATCTTCTAGCTCATCCTCACATCTTCCTTCCTCCACAATAGATTCAGATGATAGTGACTCAAAAGATTTTTCTCTAGCTACCTCTACTCACAGAGTTGATCATGAGGCTTCATCCTCCTCTTCACAAAGTTTAGATTTTGAGGATGAGGATTCTCCTCCTCCATCCCCTCAAATGCCTCATTGGGCTCATCAGACACTTGAGTCTGCAAGCACTCTTATTGGGGATCCTTCAAATAATTAGAGGACTTAGTCATAGCATCAAGATATTCCACATTCCTACATTTCCACAACTTTAGATCCATAGTCCTTTCATGAAGTATCATATATTTCTAAGTGGGATTAAGTAATGGAGGAAGAGTAAACTCTTTTCTTTAGAACAAAGCATGAGATCCTTTTACACTTCCCAAGGAAAGAAAACTAGTTCAATGTAAGTGGATTTATCAAACCAAATTTTTAGTGGATAGATAAGTTGACAAGTTCAAAGCATGGCTTGTGGCAAAAGGTTTATTGCAAGTTCTAGGTATTGACTACACTAAGACCTTTACCCCCATTACTAAGATGAAATCCATTCACTTGATACTTGCTATTGTTCTAGTACAAGGTTGGGCTATACATCATATGGATGTGAAGAGTGCATTTCTTCACAAGGATCTACATGAGGAGATTTACATGGAGCAACCACAGGGGTTCATTCAGGATTCTTCACTGGTTTGCAAACTGAGGAAGTCTATATATGGCCTCAAATAGGTCCCACAAGCTTTGTATATGCCAAGATGGACTCCTTTCTTCTCTTAGCTAGGTTCTCCTGATGCCACTCAGATTTGAATGTCTACATCTTGAGATAGGAGGATTCTCTTCTTTTCTTGGCTCTCTGTGTTGATGACTTGATTGTCACTAGGAGCACCTCATCCATCATTGCAAGTGTCAAGATTGCTTTACATGATAGGTTTTTGATAACCAACTTGGGTCTCTTGCACTATTTTCTCAGGATTGAGATCACTCTTCTAGGATCTCTCTTATGCATTCCAAGTACACTCTTGAACTTTTGGCTCATTTTCACATGGTTGATTGTAAGGTTGCATTGAATCCCTTTCTATCAAGAGAATCTTGAGGCAAAGTGTTACACACCATTGGTTGATGCAACTTTGTATTGTCATCTTTTTGGTAGCTTCATTTATTTGATGCATACTCATCCCAACATTTCATTTGCATTTGGCATTATTTCATTCTTTATGACGGAGCCACATGAGCTTCATTATAATGATGCCAAATGCATTCTGCACTATATATAGGGCACTCATAGGTATGGGATTCACTATGTAGTAGGAATAGTTTCAAACTTGATTGGATACATGGATTCTAATTGGGCTAGTTATCTTGATAATTGTAAGTTTAAGCAACTTTCATCTTGGTTCTTGTCCCATTTATTGGCAAAGCAAGAAGCAGCATGTCATTTCTCTTTCTTCAACTAAGGCTGAGTATCATGGGTTGTCAATGCTACCACTAAGGCTATTTGGCTTCAAAATATCCTTACTAAAATTGACATCACTTTTTAGAAGCCATCAATCATCTACTATGACAACCAGAGCATCATCCAGATCTTGAGAAACTTGGTTCATCATTAGCAAACTAGACACATCAAGATCCACATGTATTTTATTAGGGAGTTGATTCAGGAGCAGGCCATCAATTTGCGGTATTGTCCTATAGTAGAGAAAGTTGTAGATATCTTCATCAAACCCTTCATTGAGAGAAAGTATGTTCATCTTCTATCTCTCTTGTGGGTGCAAGACATCTCTACTAGGGGGTCACTTAGCCCTTCATGATTCATCCTCTCATAGGGGGAGTTTTTCCCACCAAGTTTTCTCCTTTTATATTTGATGGGATATTTTGTACATGGGTACCTCATCAAGCCTAGTTTCTAGGACCCATCCTTGCATCTTTTTTTACATTTCCCCCTAAGTTACAGTTAAGGTGGGTGTTAGTGTGAAAAGGGTTCTTTAGATAACTAGTTCCTTCCTAGCTAGTACTCCACTTTAGCTCTCTTCACATGTTAATTTTACATAAGGACTTTTTCACTTTATCCCACATTGGTAGTTTTTTTAGTCTCTTGGGTGGTAAATCCTATATATACTTACCCATTGCTCTCATATGAGTATCTCATTTTCATTGTATGCTTTGCATTCTCTTGAGTAGAATATAGTTCATTCTTTCTCATTTCTAATTTCTAGCTTTTCTTTCCTTCATTCATTTGAATTGTTGGGTGGTTTTTCAGCTAAATCTTACACTATGGTTATCTGCATCTTGTGTTCTTTACAAAACTCTGCTTCACTAACCTCATATCCATCAAGGAATATTTCAGTCATTTCAAGTTGGACTTGAGGTGCTTCCAATGTATCAATATCATTAGATTGTATTGAGATTAAAGCAGAAGGTTGCTCTTGTAGGTTGGGAACTATAAAAGCTCTAGATGAAACCTGTGGAGTGTTTGTTGACTCATTATCCACCGAATCCACTTCTTTGTGGTTATTAGATCCTACTTGTGTTGGAGTTGTCCATGGCATATGAGTATCTTTAGAAAGTGAAAATGGTACATAAGGATCACTTTCTTCCTTAGTTTGAGGTATGTATGACTTAGTTGATTTTATATGGATCTACCTTTTTCAAGTCTAATGTTTTAGTAACTTTCAAAATTAGGCCACTTCATCTTTTGGGGAATTTTGCCTATGCACAGGATGGTTTGATTAATCCTTTCTTGTTCATCTTTGGGAAATACATTAATTGTAAGAATATCTAAAGAGAACTGAATGGGACCATCTTTTTCTAATCATTCCATGATTTTGGTTGTTGTTTCTTTTGGGACTATCTCTCTTTTTTTTTGACAACTCTCATTTATCAAAGGTTCTTATTTTTGTGTTGTTTCCTATTTCATTAAGTGGTTTGATCTTCTTTATTTGATTTCACTATGGATTTGGGTCTGAGATAGAAATTTGTTTGTTGACAACTCGTAATCGATAGGAATTCTAATCTTCTTAGTTGCATCTATCTTGATCATACTAAAAGGTTCAAAATATCCCTTCGTAACATATATCTTTCAATGGTGTAAAACTCAAACCTCTTGGAACAATGTGTAGGGTACCGCCTTCATTCTTTGTATTCATGCTCTTCCTATCAACAGATTATAACCAGTGTCCTTATCAATGACAAAATATTGTGGGAGCAGTTTTGGGTCCCAAGGAGAGTGGTAGTGTGACTTTTCCAATTGTTACTACATTTAGATTTTCATAACCTCTAAGTGTATCTTGGCATGTTGTGATGTTTGTGTGTCCATATCTCATCCATTCCAAGAGAGAAAATGGAATTATGTTAATAGTAACTTCATCATCAATCAACATTCTCTTTATACATGTGTCATAAATTCCTACTTGTATATACAAGGATGGGTCCCCTTTCTTGGTCAACTCATCTTTAGAAAGCATTTGTTTTAGATCAAAGAAGAATCCTGGGTCTTTTAACTCATCATGTGGCGGGTTCATATTGAGATCAACTTGATTAATTTGCTTTCTAGGAGGTGAGGTGATTTGATTTAGATATTTTAACCCTATTTATTTCAAAAGATCTAACCAATGTGATGGCAAATTATTAAGGATATCTATGAAAGAGATGTGGGCATAGGTCTTCTTTAGATCTTTGATTAATTTGTATGGTCTGATTAGGGTAGGTGTTGGTTCTACATCTGAAACTATCCCTTCATGAATTTCCATTTTTTGTTCATTGTTGAGTTTAATGCCTTCCTTGTGTAATATTTTGACTAATCCTAACATCTTTGCCTCTCCTTTTGGTCCTAGTTGTATGGGGATATTTGTCTTTGAGGTGTTTGGAGGATTAGCTGACCCTAGAGTTGTCATGTTGTGATTGTTCATTTCATTGTTCCTATGCACCGGAAAGGGGTCTTGGAATATTTTCATATGCACATTCTTTTGTCGATAGGTGCTTGTGTTGGTTTGTTATTGTTGTTTGTTGTGACCTATTGCAGGTTTAGGAACATTTCAATAAATAATTATTGTTGATCTTTAGGGAACCTTGCGATGAACCTATTATATTCTCTACATGACTCGGTGATATTCCCCATTGTCTTATGAAAAGAACAAAATTGAATGTATTCATAAGGAGGGCATTCATATCTATTATCATTCTAGTTTTGATTCCATGACTACTAATTATCCCTTTGGTAGTAGTCATTGTTATGAGGTCAATCTATTGTGTTAACATTTAGAGGGAAATAATCTCTTCTGTTGTATTCATCTCTCATCTTGTTTCTTATAGGGGTTGATCTGTCACCCCATTTGTAGTTGCATTTTTGTTATTCTTTAGGATTTTTGTTGTGGAAGTGTTATTTTCACCATAGTCATTTGTTTGCATCACTAACTATCTGTTTGTGCCATGAGTTCTTCTCCCACTATCAATGGCAACTTAGTCAATTTGTAAGGCACATTCTATAACTTCCTCATAGGATTTGTAGGGTAATTTATGTACTTCCTCTTGAGTATCCCTATTAAGGACATGCAAGAAAAGGTCAAACAATTCTCTATGATCCATGTTCAAGGCACTTGTTGATGAGTAGACCACTTATCTCCATTGTGTGACAAAGTATGCCATTGATTTAATTGCATCTTGTTTCATGGTTAGAAATTCATGGATCCCCATTTTGATAAGTTTATTCATGTCAAATGCCATGACAAACTCTCATATAAGTTGGAAAAAGGAGTGGATTAAAGATTCAAGTAATCAATAATACCAATCTATGGTAATATCTTCTAGTGTTTTTGGAAACATTCTTGTGACAACTCCATCCAAAGGAAGTTCTCTTACTACAGTTGTGTAGGCTTTGATGTGAGAAGTAGTATCTCCCTCGCCCTTGAACTTTGGTAAGTCAAGGAGGGTTCATGGTAGAAACATGTTTTGTATGAAATGGTTGAGAGGCTCTTTTAGGTATTCCAAATATGTCCCTAAGAACGTGCTTTGAGATTGTGGGGTTGAGAGCATCAACCCCATTGGTGGATTTTGATATCTAGGAGCAATAGTGTGATTTGGTTGATAATTTTGAATGGTTTGGATGTTTTATATTGTATGAATTCCTTTTGGGAAGGTCTCAAATTACTTCCATTTCATGAGTAAAAGTTTAAGTACGGGGGGTTTTGAGATGCTCCCTAGTTTTTTTTTTCTATTGTTGCAAGTATTGTCATGTGCCTTTGTTTGTTTGTTCTAAAGAGGTTTCTCCATTTCTTCTACCTCTAATGTTCTAATTCTTTGAACTAACATTGCTATGAGGTCTGTAGGAATAACACCTCCCATTCTTTATGTTTCTCCATTTTGTGGATTTTCATGGTTGACTCCACTTAGTTTCTCTCTTAGAGAATTCTCTCATTATTCTTCTCAACAAATGACATACAAAGCCTCTTGAGCCTTTCTAGCCTCTTGCAAATGTCTTTCTAGACACCTTGCTTCGTCATCTAATCATGTAGTCATGTAGCTAGTTGAAGGTTGATCCACTTGATGGATTTTTAATCTCACGAGAACCTTGGGTGCTCTTGTTTGAATTACGGTTCCTTGTTCCCATGTAGGATTATTACATGTGAGAGAACAATGAGGTTCTCTTCTATTGTGTTCATATTCAAAGTCTTCATAGTCAAAACAATAGGTAATTCATCCCATTGGATTGGGTGGAACATACCTATTGAAAGAGGGTATTTCTGGTTCTTTGGAGGGGATATTCCCTAGATTGGCTTCATATTCCATCATATTTGAGGTGCCTTAGACACCACAGAATAACTAGAATGAACAATAATGGCAAGTGTGATAATGAAAATGAATGCAATGATGATGAGAGAAAGTGAATGAGAAAATGATATGAAAGTGATTGTGCTTGATCAGAATTTTTTATTTTTCACCTCAGGTTCACCAAAATATCTATGCTCTAAAATGTGACTCAAGATCATCATAAATGAGTCAGCCTTGATATCATACATGAACCCTATCCTTACTATGGGTGACCTCTAAGTCACTCTTGCCCTCATGGTAGAAGCTAGTTGAGTGGAGGTGAAACTCAGGGGCGGTTCTATTTGTGGGGAAGCAAAACTTCATAGAGAGTAGTTAACCAGTCTGTGAGCCTAGTATGGATTGATATTTGATGAGCTCATTTTAGGATTGTTATAGTTGAGATTATTATATGACCCAAAGGGTCACTATTCCTATGTCTTCTTTTTGGATTTTGCAAGTTCAAACGCCTAGAGGGTAGACTATTTTGCTCATTGATGATTCTAGAGTGTTCTAACCTCTCTTCATTTTCTTGAACGTGTTGTTGTATATTGTCTCTTTGTTAGATGATCCTAAGAGTGTGTTCTTAATCTTCTATTGTTTGTTGTGTGTGTTGTGATCTTGGGTGTATTTCATCTATCTCTTCAAGAATAGCCTTGATCCAGTCTCCTCTAATCCTTGGGCACATCAAATGCTTGGGAGAGAGTTTGTTGACTAAGTGTTGACCTAGTTTGAATTGATTTGACTTTTACTTGAGGTCAAAGTTTTCATTTTTTTTGTTTGAATGTTGAATGTGAAATGTACCTTGTGATAGAATCAAGGGTTTGATGTTTAATTTGATGTGTACCTCATGATGGGATTGAGGGTTTCGCTCTAAGTTTCCTAATATTTTTGTGTTTTTGTATGAATGCACTTAATATGAATGCAATAAAATTTTGGCTCCTTATTCAAATTGAATCATAAAAGTGATCTAATTACCTAAAAAGAAAAATATGAATGCAATTAATATGAGTTTTTCAAATGCAATTAACCCTATGTTTTTGATATTTTGTGGAATGATTTTTAATCTAATCTAGAAACTAAAATTACTTGAATGAAATGTAATCTATGAATTGCAATGAATTTAATCTAAATGCTATTCTAATTAAATTAAACAAGTCCTATCAAGGAAACTATTAGGGTTGGTAAATTTTTCCTAGGTTATATTCAAATTCTTTCCAAACCCTAAGATCCATCATCCATTTGAATATGCTTACCCATAGTATAATCCATTTCTATCTAAGAATGTGGTTTGTCATCCTTGTATCCTAGTATGTATGAGAAATTTCTATATAAGACCTTGTAATACATCTTTTACTGCACTCCCACAGAGCTAAGGAGTGAACCCTAACTATAATAGTGGGACTGCAAGAGTCAACGTTGGGTTTAAACATGTACCGTGCTACTGCAAGAAGTCTGAGACTGAACTGGTGGGTTGGCAAGGAACATAAAATGCAATATAACTATTACCACAACCCCGCAATGCACAAGATGGAGTGGGTACAGGCTTGCGGTGAGAATATTCATGTTAACCAATTGTTACCGCTATACCGCTAGGTGAATTTAGTAGTCAATATTATTGTTACGGGCTAGTGGGGATAGGTAATGTAACACTAAACTAGCCACTGCACCCCTGCCACCATAATATCAAAAGCTTGTAGGCTAGTGATAGATATAAGATAAAAGCATTAATGACCAGCGCGATCATGCGGTGATCAATTTTAAAAGGTCTTGTGGAGTGTGGGTACGCAGTAAACAGGTAGCATAGCATTGAATACACCTCGCTATCCCAGGGCATGTGAAATATAATGTTTGCGATTGTTGCGCTAATGTGGTAATGATTAGAGGTGACAAGGTATATCCCGCTACCCCACAGAAGTAACTTCACTAGGCTTGTGGGGTAGTAGTAAATATTGAACAATAGGAGATGATCGTCAAATGTCACCGCGGTCCCACAACAAGGTTCAACAGAGGTCGCGGTATTGCGGTGAAGCATTGAATGTGGAAATGAGTATCTCACTACCCCATAGAGGTCATCATTTATGATGGTAGGAGTGCAGTAACTGATGAAATGACTACAAATTTGGTAAAATTCTTTGTCCCTCCAATCTATGTAGATCAACAGTTTGTGTTAAAAGCAATGTAAGCATGCAAATTTGCCAATCTCCCAGCATGAACAGAGTAATGGTAAGGTGACATGCACCATCTCAAAATAAATCTTGATATTTAGTTCATTTTAATCACTCTAACAAATTTAGAAGGATGCATAAGCAGAAGATTCAAGTTTTGGATTGAAGCTTGCAATTTCTCATAACTAAGTGTGTTCATTTTGTGCTTATCTCTATTACAGTTGCTATAATCTGTTTCTAAATTAGTTTGTAAGTTGTTCAGTAAATCAAGAAGATAAACAAAACCCTAGCTCAGTAGATTCACACACAATGCCACCTAAAAAGTCTAAGTATACAAGTAAGAAAGCTAAACCATTTGTTCCCAAAGATAAGAGATGGCCCCTTCAATAGTCTCTATTGGATATTCTGCCTAACTCAGTTGATAAGGGGTATAAAAAGTTATTCAAAGATGTGGCAGAAGGATATCATGATGCTAGAGTCCCCATTTCAGGTTGGAACCTCTTTTGGTACTTCTGTGAGAAGAAAGATGGATAGGGTCCTGTTGTTAACCCATGAAATCTAAATTTGGCTAAACTTGTGGTACCATATATATTCATTGATGTTGATTTGATCAAAGTACTGCCACAGCACTATCATACAGCTACAAGAATAGTCAGATTGCCAAATGGGTCACCCTTGGTGGTTGTGGATAGAGATGCAATCATTGATTGCTTCATGCTCAACAGGCAAGCCCTCACAAAGGTTGATTTGTAGAAAAGTGAAGAGGAATATACTATGGTGAGGAAAACATATAGGATTGCCTATGTATATGAGAAAAGGGGCTAACAACAAAAGGATTCCAATCCCAACCACTTCTGTAGAGCCTTTCTCAGTTGATAACTTTGTTGTATATTTCAAAAGGACCTACTTTGCTTTGTGCCAAGTACTAGGTATTGATGCTCAAGATGGAATACCAATTGGCATAATGATGATGGCTATAAAAATACATAATCTTGAAGTCAATGTTGAGTATGATTTTGCATCATTCATTGAAAAGAAATTGCATGATGGATTATTACAGATAAGGGAAAAAAAAACACCCATGGATTTCAAATATTATTCTTTATTATGTCATTTAATATTGTATTAGAATAGAAAGAGATGGACAATGAGAATGAATTTGAGTATGGCAGATCAAAAGAGACAGAGACTGCCTATACAAAGTTGCTGTTACAAATGGGACAATCATTGCAAAAACTATAGTTATGTAGCATTCCATTATGATTTCACAATAAGGATAATGAATGCACTTGGAAGCCTTTCTCCTAGATTGACCAAAGAGATCAGAGAAATATTGAGGCCTCTAGCTACTAAGCCAGAACAAGGCCATATGCATAATTTTGTTGATTGGTTTTTTATCGCAGACCATACTATAATAAGAGTCTACGAGTGTACTCAGCCACCCCATGTGCAACCAAACTTTGTGTCAGATAGACTTGCATTTCTTGACTTCATGTGGAAAATTATCTGGATTGAGAAAGATGTAATGGAAAAAAAAATAAGGGCACATTCCTTCTTGATTCCACTGTGTTTGGTGAGTTGTCAGTTGGCTTAGATACCTTGGAGGAACTAAAATCTTACTTGAAAGCAAAATATTCTTTGAAATCAAGAACAGAAAGGTTCTGTGACCCAGAAGGACATATGAACTTTGTCAAACAAGTCATTCTCACCAGGGATGGGATATCCAATCAAATTAATTTTGATAAGGATGTGATCAGGAATTCTGTCACTCTTGAATAGGTGTACAATAGAAAAAGTAAATGCGAGATTGTGAAAAGGATTGAGGATGATAAAAGGAAGAATAATCCTAATTTTCTTAGATTTTTTATTGAGGAAAATGATCCTCTAAAGAGAATAATTTTGATCATTGATAACTTTGAAAGGATATATGGCAAAGTAGTAGAGAACCAGCCTGCTAAGGTTGGTAAGCTCCCAGTCAAGAGGTCAACTAGAGTTCTGATCACAAAACCTGGTCCTAATGCCATGTCAATGCAAGATCCTTCAATCCCTTATCAAGCACATTCAAAAAAGAAAAAAAACTAATGATGTTGTTCCATTGGTGCCATATGAAATGTCTGAAGTAGGTGACACTAAGGAAGTGGCCAACATTTTGAGGCATATGGAAGAAGATGAGGAAGTTGATCAGCCCCTTGTTGGTCAAGAAACAGAGGCACATAAACCAGAGGCAAGAATGGATGAACAGGCACAAGGTGAGCCTTAATTGCAAGAACATGAAAGGGTTGTGACTTCAATGAGATTTATGGAAGATGATGACTTCATCAACAAGCTAGAATTCAAGGATTTTTGTCTCAAAATGAAAATGAAAGAATTTGAAGAAAAGATTAAGATAAATAAAATGGGTACAGATGAGTCACAACATGACCAAGTTGTAACCCAAACTTTCAAACAATTGAAAATTGATGAAATAAATGTTAGACATGATGAGGCTAGACAATTGGTTTTGAAAAGTAATATGTTGATCATCCCTAGCCTGGAACTAAAGAAAATGTTTTTGTTGGACCAAGTGAGAAACCAGGATGACCCCATGATGGTCTCTAAGTTTGATTATGAAGATGGTGTTAGTGGTGTTGGGTTCAACCCAAAAACAGAGACCCTAGCAATGTGGGCCACACATAAGAACACCAACAAGCCAAGATTGCTTGATGTGGTATAGGATCTTAGGGAAATAGCTATAGTTAAAACACTAAAAGATACCTCAGCCCTAGAAGTAGCTACTCTCACTATGCATTCAGCCATGGTGATACATGTTGCAGTCAAAAACATGGAGAAAAAGTTGCTTGACTATGAAAAAATTTAGATAGAAATGAATGAGGAAGTCAGTAGACTCTATTTGGAAAATGTAAAGTTGAAGCAACAAACAAAAGGAATTAATTCTTCTCAGAGCCAAGTAATTGTGCCATATCAAGCTCCCATGCCACAAGAGACTAGTGATAACACAGTGCATGTTGATCAGTTGAATGTTTTGAAATTGAAGTTTGAAAAGGAAATTGAGGAATTGAAAAGTCAAAATGAGAAAACAAAAGATGAAGCTAGATTGAAAATTCTTGAGGCATTTGGTAAAATTATGGAATATAGAGTGAAGTTGGTTGTTGACAAGTTGGGAGATGTGCATGAATGCTACACTTCTTTGTCTTAGGCCATTGAACGGTTGAAGGTTAGTCTTTCTAACTTGGATCCAATATATAAGAGATGGTAGCTAGCACACCATACATTGATAACCTTGTGCAAAGTTTTGCAGAGAAATCTAGGTGATCCTGTTGCACTGAAACCAATAGAGAAAATGGTAAAGATGATTTTGGATGAATTTTAGTATGTAAATGGAGAAAGTAAAAAAATAAAAGCAAAGATTGATTCTTTTGCTAGCTTCAAACATCAATTCATTCCTTCAATTTTGATAGAGGATAAACAAATTAAAGGTTCTGATGCATGGAAAAATGAGTTTGGTCAAACAGTTTCTCAGGTAATTGATCATTTGAAGAAGGATGAAAATATAAACATTCTCAGTTTCAATGTGATTCTGGATAGAGTGATTTCTCTAGATGTTGGATATGCCAAATTCAACATTGATGTCAAAGTGATGTTAGATAAGAGATGGAAAGATCACTAGGCCAATCTACTCTAGATCCAAGAACATAAATGGCCTCTTGATTATGTTATGTACCAATGGGAGCAACAATATTTGTGGACTAAAGAATGAGAAGGCCAAGTATGCAGTGGAGCAAAGAGCATCGAGCTGGCATCAACATGGCACCAAATCTCTATCAAGCAAATTTTGGCCATCCTATTTTGTCACTTTCTTATTTTATGCTTTTCAATTGTATTCAAAATATATTTGGCAGTCTTTTTAGGACTTGTCAAAAGTAAATATTGTAATAGGTCATATAAAGGGGTGTGTATATGAAAAGTCTTTTTTGGAATGTGAAAGGTCTGAACCTTGTAGCTTCCTTCACCCCTATAAGAAGGAAACCAAGACCTTGGGAAAAGCTCTCTGGGAAATTGATTTTGGAAAGAGACATTGTAAGGCCTGTTCTTCAAAACATATCAATTAAAGAAAATTGCATTTCTCTAGTGCCATATATCTAGTTCTCAATTGCTTGTTGAGTGTTCTTGTTATATTTTATCTGGTTGTCTCCATATTTGCTTTCTCCTTGTTATTTGAATTAGCATATCAAGTATATGTCTAATTTTTCAAAGCATCCTCAATGTTTTGAGTGGTTTATCTAATAGGGTTTCCTCAAGTAGGAATTAAATTCCATTAATAGATCACTTTAATTCAGAGGATCCAATTTGGATAACTAAATAGAGTGAGATAAAAATAATATTGCATGTTTATACTAGTCATAGACAATACTATGCCAAGTAATTCGAGTTGTGGCTAGATAGAAATCACAAATCTATCTATGAATAGACTGTGTTGCCCAACTGTTGAGAAAGGCACCAATCAATTCTTTTCCAGAATCATTTCCTTGTATCATATTTCAAAATCCAAATTTTAATTTTCTATTTGTAGGAGTAGGAGTAGTTTGTAGAACAAAAACATTAACCTATTTAAATCATATGCCAATCTAAAATAGGTTAAATTGGATGATTTAGTTGATAAAATTTCATATAAACCATAATCTTCTTACAAGTCACCAACCAATTCAAGGATTAATTATCCATTGGTGAATATAAGGTAACACCCACCTAGGCAAGGCAGAGCCTAAAGTGTAGAGAATCCTAACCACCTGGGTTGATTCTATCAGTTGGCTAAATTAGTTGCATAATCTAATCATAAAGCTTGGCATCTTTTAGGGTTTTACATATTGCAAATTTAAGAACCAACAAATTGGCGACTCTACTAGGGAGTTGAAGTGAAAATCAAATTCTATCCTGGAATCTCTAGTGAAGTTTTTTCCCATCTGAGCCACCAACAAATTGGTGACTCTACTAGGGATTTACAATTCAGGTTCCTGGAGCTCTAGAAGACCAAAAGACAACTTTAATATTTTCCTCTCTTTTTTGAAAAAGGAGGTGGCAACTCTAGATATAAATCTCTGAAGATTTCAATTGTAAAAGCAAAGCAATATAATATCACAGCTCTCTAACATGGATGGCAGAAGGTCCCAATAGAATCTAAATAATAAGAATAAGAAGTTCATGGAAAAGAAAAAAGAAGGCTCAAAACCCCTACCTACTGCGAGTGCTTCCACTGGTGATGGGATAAATTCAATAAATGAACTTGTTGTTTCACAAACCCATGAGGATTTGCAAGATAATCAAATGAATGTTTTAGAAGAATCTTATATTATAGACAATAGCCCTATGATTGAAACATAGGTGGGTAAAAGTGAATGATTTGAACCCAGGGATCTTTTCAATATCCATGAGTCTCAAAAAGAATTTGAAGATCACCTGGAAGCAGGTTTGAGATATAATGAGGCAAAAGGAGACTATGAGCAAAGAATGACACAACAATATGCTAAGAGCTCACAACAAGGGTTTGTGGAACAAACTCCTAGGATAGTAAGGTTTGCAGATGCCAATATTGTTTCAACTTCCAAAGGAAGATTCACTAACCGAGAGTTAAAAGAAAAAGTTGATCAGTTGCAAGCACAGGTTGAAAAGATTAAATTAATGAGAAGACAGGAAGATTTGGAACAAGAATTGCTTCAATTGAATTCTTAGACTATAACAAATGCCTTGTAACATAGACCTGTCAATAATCAGGTTACTTCTAGAAATATAATTGGACCTTTGGTCTCATAAGAAACCCACAATGTAATTGGAAGACATGGCAATATAGGTAATGTTCCACATGTAGAACTTAATGTTCATACAAGGCCAGTTTCAAACCCTGCAAATATTCCAGTGGTATCTATGCTTACCCTGTTCCTCCTAGTAAAGTCAAGGATACAATCCATATATAGGAAAACACCAGTACCAGTATCAAGCTCCACATCATAATGTACATGGTAATATGTATCATCCTGGAGGGATGCATCACAATGTGTAGGGAAATGTGAATCCTAATGCAGGGATTAATTATAATGTGCATCTAAGAGTGTACCAACAGCTCCAACAACAAGAACCTCAACATCATCAATACCTGCCTCATAAGAGGCAAAATCCATTTGCAAGAGGCCCAATGAATGTGGATAGATTCAGGCAGCTTGACTTTTTTGGCATCTAGAGATATCCAAAGGACATTGATAATAAGGTAAGGAAATCAATTCCTAAATTTTCTAGTAACAATGCTATCTCTAGAGAAGATCATATAATTTCATTTGAAATTGTCATGGATAATTTTAAAATTGAACATGAAGATTTATATATGAAATTGTTCATGCAATCACTAGTTGATGATGCAAGGGATTGGTATGGAAATTTGCTAGATCCTTCAATTAGCTCTTGGACTGAATTCAAAAGGATGTTCAAGGAATAGTATGGTGATCATTATGATCCCAAATTTTCTTTACATGAGCTAACCAATATTCAGAAGAATTATAATGAGTCTATGGCAGATTTCAATACCAAGTTCATAAAGGTATTTAACAATATCCCACATCATTTAAAACCAACATATCCAATTTGCTTGATCTTTTATTTGAATTCTTTTGATCCTAAGATGGGATATGAGGTCAGAACAATAAATCAATGAGTTCTTACTAAAGTATTCAAAGCTACTTTGAATATAGAAAATAATAGAAAAGCTTTAGGGAAAATTTGCAAAAGAGATGAGGCCAGAATATTGCAAAACCCTAAGGCTCATCAAAATAGGTAGCCAAAAGAAGAAGAAAAGTTGGAAAATGTTTGGAATGTTGTTAAGGATTTGTCATATAAGGTGGCAAGAAATGAAAAGGGAATACCTTATGATAAATCAAATTATCCCAGAAATGAAGGACCAAGGTTGCATGATATGCCATACAGGACGAATTGGAAAGATGGGAGGCCTATGGTTGAAGGCCAAAAACAAAATGTTAGTAGAGACACACATGACCCACTCAAGAGACATGGGGCAAACATGGCATATGATACTCCATGGTGTGTGCCTTGTAACTTGCCTCTCCTAATTATTGTGTTATTGCACAATCCATCCAAGAGAATGAGGTATCATATGATCAAGAGAGAGATGAGCATACTATATGTTGGGAGTTAGGCCATATGAGGTAGAAAGGGATTATTCTTCTTTAGAAGAGGATGGATTAGAGTATGATGTGAATCATCAAAAGTACAACAGTCATGTTGGTTAACAAGATGTATTCTCTGATCAAGAGGATAACAGCATAAGAGATACTCACGTCTACTTTGCAAAGTCACACTCAAATCAAACTCAATTAAGGAGGCCTACTGAAGAGGAAATGAAGGCACTTATAGTTGCTACTATAGCACAAGCTAGGAGCAACTACAACCTCAGAAATAGGATTTTTAATGCTGCTCAAGGTGTGTCAAGGAGTGTGTTCATGAAGAATCCACAAGCTGATAAGAAGACTGCCCCAGAACCTCAAAGGGAGGGTGAAAATAGAAATGTCTAGAAGGTAACTCAGAAATATGTCCCAAGAGATACAACTAAGGTTGATCAAAATAAGACAAGGAGTAATCTCAAGCAACAAACAATGGAAGGAAAGAAACTTGCCAATGCAGAAATAAGCAAAAAAGAACCTCTAAAAGGTATGCCTTCTTTTGACATAACTCAGGCTTTGTCTCAAGTCAAATTATTAGTTCCATTAATGGAGATGATTAAAATTGATGAGTATAGAAATTTTTCTATGAAACTGATTTCAAATGTGCCAAATAAGCCTGAAGTTCATGACAAGGGTCCCAATGACTCAAAAAAGAATGAGAAACAAGTGAACAATGTCAAAGGAGAAGCCATGAAGACTCCTGAGATTTACTTGGGGACTACTTTGACAAAGAGTCCATACCAAGTTGATCCTTTTTATGTCACATTGCTGATCAATAATAAGTTAGTGAAGAATTGCATGATAGACTCAAGAGCTGCAATAAATATCATGCCAATGGCAGTTATGAAAGAGCTGGGTATGTGGGTTGATTCCACTTATGGAAAGTGCTATGCAATGGATAAAAGATCAATTCCTATCATTGGTATCATGAGAGATGTGGAGATAAAGCTTTTTACATATCCTAAAGCCACATAAAAGACTAATAT
The DNA here is from genome assembly GCA_027924645.1 of Cunninghamia lanceolata. NCBI lineage: Eukaryota > Viridiplantae > Streptophyta > Pinopsida > Cupressales > Cupressaceae > Cunninghamia > Cunninghamia lanceolata. The sequence continues at coordinate 7,969,041 of BSBN01000739.1, forward strand.
AACTATAGTTGACATTCCACCATATTATGGCATGTTATTATCAAGACAATGGATTGTTGCAGTTGGTGGAAATGTTCAATTAGATTTCTCATATGCTACCATACCTATAAATGGGAAAGAAGTCAAGTTGTGTAGAGAACCTAGATCTGAGAAAGTAATAGAAAAAAATGATCCTAATCAAATGAATTTCTTTTGTGACGTTGACTTGGAAAATTCCAAGGTTGAAAAATCACAGCCTCAGTTACAAAACAATGATCCAATTGGAAACGTTGTTCAATTGGATAAGGATGGTGTCTAGAAAATGTATTTTGATGGAGCATACAACAAAGAAGGGAATGGAGCTGGTGTAGTTTTTATTGCACGTAGTGGTAAGACCTTCAAATATTCATTTCTATTATCATTTGAATGCACAAACAATATAGCAGAATATGAAGCATTATTGTTGGGTCTAAACTTTGTTGTCAAGAATGGGATCAAGATGTTAATTGTATACGGAGACTTTGAGTTGGTGGTATCACAAGTAAGATCCAAATATGCCACTAAAAATAAAAGGCTCAAACAATACAAGCATGTTGTAAGGGACACAATTGAACTTTTTGATGCATTTTCAATAGATTGGGTTGATAGGTCAAATAATTTGATGGCCAATTTTCATGCTAATGTTGCTCTAAGAAGATTACATTAACTAGTGTCTCAGAGATAGAATTTAAGACCAAACCTTGCATTCTTAACAATATATGTAGTTGGCAAGTTTTTAATGATGATAAGGATTTGCTAAACTTCTTACAATGTGTGGATAAGTATGAAGCTCAAGAAATAGACTTCAATGCTTTTGTTGAGAAAATTGATGGTAAGGACACTATTTTTGGTTAGGAAGTTGTACAATTGAAATTAAATAAATTTCCAAAAGGTCTAGTAGCTTTGGAGCATGTTTTTGATGGAAGTGATAGGTCAACTATGAAGCAAACACCAGTCCATCAAGATGATCTTGAAGAGGTGAATCTTGGCACTAATAATGCTCCAAAGAAGGTGTATATTGGCAAGAAAATAAGTCAAAAAATTAGGGACATGTTCATAAGTCTGCTAAGGAAATACAAACATGTATTTGCATGCTCCTATGAAGATTTGAAGGCCTACAGAGAAGACCCATTTCATCATGAAATCCCATTGAAGCCAAATGCCAAACCTTTCAAGCAGAGACATAGACCTATCAATCCTATTTTGGAACCAAAAATGCAAGAAGAACTGATGAAGCTCATGGATATTGGTATTATCAAGCCTATCAGGCATCCTTCTTGAGTCTCAAACTTAGTACCAATCAGAAAGAAGAATGGTGATATAAGAATGTGTATTGATTTCAAGAATTTGAACATCTCATCACTGAAGGATAATTATCCACTCCCAAATATGGAGGCTATGTTACAAAGGGTAACAGGTTGTGAGATGATTTCCATGATGGATGGATTCTCTAGTTATAACCAAGTCAAGGTTAAGGAATCAGAGCAATACAAAACTACCTTCACTACACCTTGGGGTACATATGTGTATGTCAGGATGCCTTTTGGTCTCACAAATGCAGGTGCCACTTTTCACATAACCATGGATGTTGCATTTGCAAACCTAATTAATATTATAATGGTTGTGTATCAAGATGACTTGACAACATATTCCAAGAAAGCAAATGATCATTTATTACATTTGGAAAAGATATTCATAAAGGCACTGGAATATGGTATTTCACTAAACCCTAAAAAGTGTCAATTTGTTGTCACTGAGGGCAAACTTCTTGGGCATATTGTCTCTAAGGAAGGAGTGAGAATTGATCTAGAAAGGGTTGTTGCAATTGATAAGATTCCCATTCCAAAGACAGTGAATGCTATCTAGTCATTCTTTGGGTAAATAAATTTTGTGAGAAGATTTATATCTAATTTTGCTGAAATTGTTAGGCCCATTACAAAGATGTTGAAAAAGGGGGAAAAGATTGATTGGACTTTAGAAGCTACGGAAGCATTTGCATCAATCAAAAGGGTGATCAAGGAGGCTCTAGTACTAAAATCTCCTAATTTTGGTATGGTATGCCATTCCATATTTTTTCTTTTCCTCTTTTCATACTATTGCAGCTATCATGCTATAGAAAAATGAAGGACATGAACAACCAATATCATTTTTAGCAAATCGCTTCAAGGAGTGGAGTTGAAATATGATGCCACTGAGAAACAAGTTTATGCTCTAGTAAAAGCAGTCAAAACATTCAGACCCTACTTGGTAGGAGCACACGTAACTACTTATGTACCTAATGTAGTAGTCAAAGATGTCCTTACACAAATAAAAGTCATAGGAAGAAGGTGTAGATGGATAAACAGAATTTAGGAATTTAATATTAATATCTAGATCACCAAACTTGTAAGAGGACAAGGAATAGCAAAGTTAATGGTTTAATCCAATTTGAAGGTTGCATAGGTGTGTGATGTTCAACAAGAAGAAGGTATAGTATCCAGTATTGAACATACACCGTGGTACACAAACATTGTTCACTACCTTAGACATGTGAAGTGCCCAAATGGGTTGAATGATAATCAGAAAAGGACACTAAAATTACAAGCATCAAGGTATGTGTTCATAGATGGTGATTTGTTTTGAAAAAAATAAAGAGGGTGTTCTACTCATCTATCTAGATCAGGGACAGGCAAAAAGGATTCTAAAAGAAATGCATGATGGTGTATGTGGGGAACATTTTTTGGCTAGAACCACTGCACATAAGATTCTAAGGGCAGACTATTTTTGGCCAACTATGTTTTCTGATGCTCATAGGTATGTGAGGAAATGTGAAGTATGCCAGAAGTTTTTTGGTAAACTAAAATACCAAGGAGCTTTGCCTCTAAGGCCCATACAAATTGATGCACTATTCCATCAATGGGGTATTGATTTTATAGGAGAGATAACAAACAAGTCTAGTGGTGGGCATAGATGGATTCTTACTGCCATTGACTACTTTACTAAATGGATTGAAGCAATCCCAACAAAGCAAGCAACTAGTAATGTGGTCATAAATTTATTGTTAGAGAATATCGTCACCAGATTTTGAGTTCCAGTGAGAATTGTTACAGATAATGGCATGTGCTTTAGATCTAAAGAATTCAAGAAAATTTGTGAGTCATATGGAATAATAATATCATATGCTTCTCCCTATCACCCTCGAGTAAATGGTCAAGCAGAATCCAACAACAAAAGTATCATGAAGATAATCAAAAGGATGCTTGATAACAACAAAAGATAATGGGATTTGAAGCTAAGGCTAGCTTTATGGGCAAATAGAATCACAATAAAAAGGGCTACTAGCAAGTCACCTTTTAAATTGGTCTATGGGGCACAAGCAAGAATGCCAATACACAATCTTTTTTTCTATGTACAAATTCATATTGTAGGAAGTTATATATGTGCCTGAGCCAATGGAAGAGAGGATGGAGCAATTGGCAGAGATGAATGAAATCAGAAGTCAAGCTTAGAAGCAGAATGAAAAGATGCAAATGCAATTGAAATACCTATTTAACAAAAAAGTTAAAGATAGGAAATTTCAAGTTGATGATATAGTCCTCATGTGGAATGCCCAGAGTCAAGACAAAGGAAAGCATGGAAAGTTTGAGGCTCTATGGCTTGGACCATTTCTTATTATTGGCAAATGTGGTGAGGATTCATATTACCTACAAAACATGGTGGATGTAAATCAGGAATTGCTAGTGCATGGACAATTTCTGAAGCACTTCTTTTCTTAAAAGAAGATATAATTCCATGCACAGTAGTTTAGGTTTCCCCTTTTCCCCAAATTTTTTTTTTGTTCTTGTACAGTTTTGTGTTCTGGTCTACACCCCAGAGAAGTGTTCTAGATCCTTGCAATGTCTAGTTAGCCATTCATCCCCAACAAGAGCCACTGTTAGGGTTGGTAAATTTTTCCTAGGTTATATTCAAATTCTTTCCAAACCCTATGATCCATCATCCATTTGAATATTCTTACCCATAGTATAATCTATTTCTATCCAAGAATGTGGTTTTTCATCCTTGTATCCCAGTATGTATGAGATATTTCTATGTAAGACCCTGTAACACATCCTTTACCATAATCCCAAAGAGTGAACCCTAACTATAATAGCGGCACTATGGGAGTCAACGTTGGGTTTAAACATGTACCGTGCTACCACAAGAAGTTTGAGATTAAACTGGCAGGTTGGTAGGGAACATAAAATGCAATATAACTGTTATCGCAGCCCCACAATGGACAAGATGGAGTGGGGATGGGCTTACAGTGAGAATATTCTTGTTAACCAATTGTTACCGCTATACCGTGAGGTGAATTTGGCAGTCAATGTTGTTGCAAGCTAGTGGGGATAGGCAATGTAACACTAAACTAGCCACCACACCTCACCACCATAATATCAAAAGCTTGCAGTCTTGTGGTTGATATAAGATAAAAGCATTAGTGACCACCGTTGTCCCATGATGCTCAAGTTTAAAAGGTCTTGTGGAGTGCGGGTACGTGGTAAACAGGTAGCATAACATTGAATACACCTCGCTATCCCATAGTGGGTGAAATATAATGTTTGTGGTTGATCTGCTAATGTGGTAATGACTAGAGGTAACTTCACTAGGCTTACAGGGTAGCAGTAAATGGCGAACGACAGGAGATGACCATCAAATGTCACCGTGGTCCCACAACGAGGTTCAATAGAGGTCATAGTTTTGCACTGAAGCACTGAATGTGGAAATGAGTATCTCGCCACCTCATATAGGTCATCATTTATGGTGGTAGAAGTGTGGTAACTAATGAAATGATTGCAAATTTGGTAAAATTCATCGTCCCTCCGATCTGTGTAGATCAACGTTTTGTGTTCGAAGTAATGTAAGCACATAGATTTGCCAATCTCCCAGAATGAATAGAGTAATGGTGAGGTGGCTTGCACCATCTTGAAATAAATCTTGATTTTTAGTTCATTTTAATCACTCAAACAAATTCTGCCGATGTTGGTATGGTTCGGTGGTTAAGTCGCTCAGGATGTAGTGGCGGCCAATAGAGTTCAAAGCCCCACTGGGCCAACGAGCTCGCAAGGCTTTATGCCTTCGCTGGGCCAATGAGCTCGCGGGTTTGAAGTGTTCTTCCTAGGGGATGAGGTCCCCCAGTTATGGCCTCACCGGTTCATTGCTCCGGGCAAAAGCATTCACATGGAGCCAGAGGGCGTGTTGCACCAGCGTCGCTGGTCACGTTAAAAAGTTTACTAGGTGCATTTTAAAAAAAAAATCACTCAAACAAATTCAAAAGGATGCATAAGCAGGAGATTCAATTTTTGGATTGAAGATTGCAATTTCTCATAACTAGGTGTGTTCATTTTGTGCTTATCTTTATTACAATTGCTATAATCTGTGTGTAAATCAGTTTGTAAGTTGTTCAGTAAATCAAGAAGATAAAAAAAACCCTAGCTTAGTAGATTCACACACAATGCCACCCAAAAATTCTGAGTCTACAAGTAAGAAAGTTGAACCATCTGTTCCCAAAGACAAGAAATGGCCCCTTCAATAGTCTTTGTTGAATATTCTTCCTAACTCGGTTGATAAGGGGTATAAAAAGTTATTCAAAGATGTGGCAGAAGGGTGTCATGATGCTAGAGTCCCCATTTCAGGTTGGAACCTCTTTTTCTACTTTTGTGAGAGGAAGGATGGACAGGGTCCTATTGTCAACCCATGGAATCTAAATTTGGCTAAACTTGTGGTACCAAATGTATTCATTGATGTTGATTTGATCAAAGTACTATCACAGCACTATCATGCAACTACTACAATAGTCAGATTACCAAATGGGTCACCCTTGGTGGCTGTGGACAGAGATGCAATCATTGATTGCTTCATGCTCAATATGAAAGTCCTCACAAAGGTTGCTTTGTAGAAAAGTGAAGAGGAATATACTATGTTGAGAAAAACACATAGGAGTGATGAGTTGCCTATGTATATGAGAAAAAGGTCCAACAACAAAAGGATTCCAATTCCAACCACTTCTATAGAGACTCTCTTAGTTGATGACTTTGTTGTATATTTCAAAAGGAACTAATTTACTTTGTGTCAAGTGCTAGGTATTGATGCTCAAGATAGAATGCCAATTGGTATAATGATGATGGCTATGAGAATACAAAATCCAAAAGTCAATGTTGAGTATGATTTTGCATCATTCATTGAAAAGAAATTGCATGATGGATTATTACAGATAAGGGAAAACAAAACACCCATGGCTTTCAAATATTATTCTTTATTGTGTCATTTAATATTGTATCAGAACAAAAAGAGATGGACAACGAGAATGGATTTGAGTATGTTGGATCAAAAGAGACAGAGACTGCCTATACAAAGCTAGTGTTACAAATGGGATAGTCATTGCAAAAATTGTAGTAATGTAGTGTTCCATGATGATTTCACAATCAGGATAATGAATGCACTTGGAAGCCATTCTCCTAGATTAACCAAAGAGATTAAAGAAATATTCAAGCCTCTAGCTACTAAGCTAGAACAAGGCCATATGCATAATTTTGCTGATTGGTTTTTTCTTGTAGACCATACTATAATAAGAGTCTACGGGTGTACTCAGCAACACCATGTGTTGCCAAAATTTGTGCTAGGTAGACTTGCATTTCTTGAGTTCATGTGGAAAATGCTCTGGATGGAGAAAGATGTAATGAAAAAAAAAAGGCACATTCCTTCTTGATTCCACTGTGTTTGGTGAGTTGCCAGTTGGCTCAGATACGTTAGAGGAACTGCAAGCTTACTTGAAAGAAAAATATTCTTTGAAATCAGGAACAGAAAGGGTCTATGACCCAGAAGGACATATGAACTTTGTTAGACAAGTCATTCTCATTAGGGATGGGATATCCCATCAAATCAATTTTGACAAGGATGCAATCAGGAATTGTTTCACTCTTGAAGAGGTGTAAAATAGAAAAAGGAAATAGGAGATTGTGAAAAGGATTGAGGATGATAAAAGGAAGAATAATCCTAATTTTCTTGGATTTTTTATTGAAGAAAATGATCCTCTAAAGAGAATAAATTTGATTATTGAGAACATTGAAAGGATATATGGCAAAGTAGTAGAGAGCCATCCTGCTAAGGCTACTAAGCTCCCAGTCAACAGGTCAACTAGAGTTCTAATCATAGAACCTTCTCTTGATGCCATATCAGTGCAAGATCCTTCAATCCTTGATCAACCACCTTAAAAAATGCAAAAAACTGATGATGTTCCATTGGTGCCATATAAAATGTCTGAAGGAGTAGGTGACACTAAGGAAGTGGCCAGCTTTTTGAGGCATATGGGAGAACATGAGGAAGTTGATCAGCCCCTTGTTGGTCAAGAAATAGAGGCACACAAACTAGAGGTAAGAATGGATGAATAGGCACAAGGTGAGCCTGAATTGCAAGAAGATGAAAGGGTTATGGATTCAATGAGATTTATGGAAGATGATGACTTCATCAACACCCTAGAATTCAAGGATTTTTGGCTCAACATGAAAATGAAAGAATTTGAAGAAAATATTGAGATAAATAAAATGGGTATAGATGAGTCACAGCATGACCAAGTTGTAACCCAAACTTTCAAAATAGTGAAAATTGATGAAACAAATGTCAGCCCTGATGAGGCTAGACAATTGGTTCTGAAAAGCGATATGTTGATCACCCCTAGCCTGGAACTAAAGAAAATATTTTTGTTGGACCAAGTGAGAAACCAGGATGACCCCATGATGGTCTTTGAGTTTGATTATGAAGATGGTGTCAGTGGTGTTGGGTTCAACCCAAAAATAGAGACCCTAGCAATGTGGGCCACACATAAGAACACCATAAGCCAAGATTGCTTGATGTGGTCCATGAGCTAAGGGGAACAACCATGGTTAAAAAAATGAAAGATACCTCAACCCTAGAAACAACCACTCTCGCTATGCATTCAGCCATGTTCACACATGTTGTAGTCAAAAACAAGGAGCAAAATTTTCTTGACTATGAGAAAATTTAGATAGAAATGAATGAGGAAGTCAACAGACTCTATTTGGAAAATGTAAAGTTGAAGCAACAAATGAAAGGTGTTAGTTCTTCTTAAAGCCAAGTATTTGTGCCATATCAAGCTCTTGTACCACAAGAGACCAGTGATAACATAGTGCTTGTTGATTAGTTGAATGTTTTGAAATTGAAGTTTGTAAAGGAAATTAAGGAATTGAAAAGGCAAAATGAGAAAACAAAAGATGAAGCCAAATTGAAAATTCTTGAGGTTTTTGAGAAAATTTTGGAATATAGAGTGAAGTTGGTTGTTGACAAGTTGGGAGATGTGCATGTATGCTACACTTCTTTGTCTTAGGTCATTGACTAGTTAAAGATTAATCTTTCTATCTTGGATCCAGTATATAAGAGATGGCAGCCAGCACACCATACATTGATAACCTTGTGAAAAGTTTTGTAGAGAAATCCAAGTGCTCCTACTGCTCTAAAGCCAACAGAGAAAATGGTAAAGATGATTTTGGATGAATTTTAGTATGTGAATGGAGAAAGTCAGAAAATGCAAGCAAAGATTGATTCTTTTGCTACCTTCAAACATCAATTCATTCCTTCAATTTTGACAAAGGATAAACAAATCAAAGGTTTTGATGCATGGAAAAATGAGTTTGGTCAAACATTTGCTTAGGTAATTGATCATTTGAAGAAGGATGAAAATATAAACATTCTCAGTTTCAATGTGGTTCTAGATAGAGTGATTGCTCTAGATGTTGGATATATCAAATTCATCATTGATGTCAAAGTGTTGTTGAATAAGAGATGGAAAGATTACCAGGCCAATCTACTCCAGATCTAAGAATATAAATGGCCTAGTGATTATGCTGTGTACCAATGGGAGCAACAATATTTGTCAACTGAAGAATGAGCAAGCCAAGTATACAGTGGAGCAAAGAGCAGCAAGCTAGCGTCAACATGGCACGAAATCTTCATCAAGCATATTTTGGGTGTCCTATTTTGTCTCTTTCTTATTTTATGCTTTTCATTATGTATTCAAAATATATTTAGCAATCTTTTTAAGACTTGTCAAAAGTAAATATTGTAATAGGTCATATAAAGGGGTGGGTATATGAAAAGTCATTTTTGGAATGTGAAAGCTCCGAATCTTGTATCTTCCTTCACCCCTATAAGAAGGAAACAAAGACCTGGGGAAAAGCTCTCTAGGAAATTGATTTTGGAAAGTGACATTGTAAGGCCTGTTCTTCAAAGCATATCAATAAAAGAAAACTGCATTTCTCTAGTGCCATATATCTAGTTCTCAATTACTTGTTGAGTGTTCTTGTTATATTTTATCTAGTTGTCTCCATATTTGCTTTCTCCTTGTTATTTGAATTAGCATAACAAGTATATGTCTAATTTTTCAAAGCATCCTCAATGTTTTGAGTGGTTTATCTGATAGGGTTTCCTCAAGTAGGAATTAAATTCCATAATAGATCACTATAATTTGGAGGATCCAATTTGGATAACTAAGTAGAGCCAGATAAAAATAATCTTACATGTTTATGCCAGTCATAAACAATACTATGCCAAGTAATTCAAGTTGTGGCTAGATAGAAAGAACAAATCTATCTGTGAATAGACTCCGTTGCCTAGCTGTTGAGAAAGGCAACGATCAATTCTTTTCTAGAATCATTTCCTTCTATCATATTTCAAAATCCAAATTTTACTTTTTAGTTTGTAGGAGTAGGAATAGTTTGTAGAACAAAAACATTAACATATTCAAATCATATGTCATTCTGAATAGGTTAAATTAGATGATTTAATTGATAAAATTTCATATAAACCATAATCTGCTTACAAGTAACCAACTAATTCAAGGATTAATTATCAATTGCTGAATATAAGGTAACACCCACCTAGGCGAGGCATAGCCTAAAGTGTAGAGAATCCTAACCACCTGGGTTGATTCTGTCAGTTGGCCAAATTCTTTGCATAACCTAATCATAAAGCTTGGCATCTTTTAGGGTTTTGCATATTGCAAATTTGAGAACCAAAAGAAACAACAATGCAAAGATTACTTTTCCAAGAGAAAAAGTGTGATTTAATTAATTGTGAAACTTGGATTTTGTTTGGCACATGAGCCTGGTGTATCGTCAAAAGTCCTTTGTGTGGAAACCTCCTTTCCTCTACAGTAACAGCGAACTCCTCTTGGTGATAGGGATGAAGTAGCAATTGATTGGATGAATGAGCTATTGAAGCGATGATGATTGAATGGAGCTATTGAAGATTTTGAAGTACTATGGCTTAGCTTTTTTGAAAGCAATTTGTGATTGTAACAACACTATTGAAGCTTTTGAAAGATTGGCAACTATTCTATGAAAGCAAAAGGCTCACAAGTCCTATGGAGAGTATAAGCATGCTATGGAGAGAAAAAAGAAAAGGTGGGAATTGGTGTGAAATAGTGAATTTGCCTCCCCCATTGTATATAGGAGGGGGTAATTTATAGGTTGGGAGAGCTTAGAAATGGTGGATCTGATTGAAGAGATAACTCAATTGATTGGTGAGTTAACAAGTTTGATTAGGGAGTAAACTGGGCTTGATAGCTTATCACTCAAGGAGGAATGGAGCTTGCATGAGATTGATGGAGAGATAAGAATAGATTTGTTGGAGCTAAGAATAGAGTGATTGGGAGTGGAGAAGGAGTTATAAATAGACTAGGCTTAGTTAGGGTTGAATAGGCATGCAAATTGGAGCAAAATGGAGCTAATTTGGGCCTGAACTGAAGAGAAACATGCAAGTTAAACATGACTGGGTTGCCTAGTTTGATAGAGTAGGTCACCCAAGGGGTATCCATGGTTGCCCAAGGGGATCTAGAAAAGAATATGGGAAACTAAAAAAGAATGGGTTTTGGAATTGATTTTAGGGGCTAGGAATGATCAGAGAGGGCTAAAGATGCCTTCAGTTCCTAGAAATAGATTGAAAGACCTCAAGAGGATGGGTCACTCAGTTTGATAGGGTAGGTCACCTAGGGAGATCCATGGTCACCTTGTGGGGATCCAGGGTCACCTAGGGGGATCTAGAAATAAAAGGGGTGACCTAGAAAGGAAGAACGGAGAGATAAATCAATGATGTGGAATGGCCTGAGAGGTGCATTGGAGGCCTCTAAGAGGTTGAAATGGATAAAAAGGACTTAGGGAAAGTGAATTCCCCCACCTTTCGATGTCAATAGGTCAAGTTGACAAGGTTAGAAAGTGACAAAAATGAATTGTAGATAAAGGATGAATGATGAAGACACAAGACGTAGGAGGGTTAGCTAGAGGACTGAGGAGGGATAAACAAGATGAAGAAATTCAATCCACATGTCACCAAGAAGAAAACTACTGAGAGGTCATATTTACATTCTTACATGTATGTGATTAGGAATAAATCTCATCATCTAATTACCATGTAGGACCATGTGTTTTTTAGTGCTTACAAATACATAGTATAAAACTTAGTACAAGACATTACAGAACATCTCAAAACACCACACAACAATCCAATTCACCTTCTAAAGTCATTTTGTGACATGTTAGCTGTTAGCACATCAAGTGACTAGATTTATAACAATATAGAGATGAAGTATTACACATGGAATGTTATTTATTTCCACTTCCAAGATGTCCCTTTGTCTTCACAAACATATAATCTAGATAAATGTACATATGTAACATAAGTAGATATATATGATAGATAGGAGAAACTACACAACCATACATTATCATTGAGATTATTCCATTTATAAAATAGATAGATTAATAAAAACATTTGGTTCTAGTTCATATTTTCTTCTCTATCAAAAACCTTGCCTTTTTATTGATTAAATACATATACAACACTCAAGATTTTCATCTAGAGTATTGTCAACAAGATCACCTAAGATCTAGATCATATTGAATTTTATTCTTAAATTTTAGATTTGTATTTCCATACAAACCTCAATTCTTTAGACTATCATTGTGATTTTTTTATGTTTTTTTGCTCATTTTCACAAGCTTTATCTACATTTTAAAATACTAATCAACATCACTATAGTGTGTGGAGGAGAAACCTTCTTTATTAGTTTCTTAGAGTTTTTCTTAATTACTACTTTTGTTCTAGAATATATTTTGTTTTTTTTCAAACTTTAGTCAATTTCTTTTACACTATAAATCACAAAAATGCATACAAGCACATCTGATGAATTAACTCTATGATAGAAAATTTATACAATAGTTAAGAATGGTGTTTAGTGGTTCAATTGAACCCTTCCAATTTATTGCACCCATTCAAATTTATTGTTTTTGTGTATTTTCTTGTGGATATTAATTTTATGTTCAATTCATAACTAACAATTTATGTGTAGAAATCCATCTCATTTTCTTTAAAAAAGCTAAGGCATAGCATATATAAAAAACTATATCACAATTACTTGGTTTTAGCTTATTTATGTCTATAATTTTCTCCACAGAAGTATCCTCTTAGGGAATAATGGATATCCAAAGTTTTTGTATAAGTATATTTTAGTAAAATCATGATGATTATGTTTTAATAAGGGGTCAATAATCTACATGTTGTCATACAATCATGTACATAGGCCTTTGTCCCTCACACAACATTGCATAATCCCATGCATATCTCCTTATGCCATGTTCCACTTATGCAATGCTTAGGATGATGGTCAATAGCAAGTTGCAAACAACTATATCTAAGATTTATGCCACATTTCCACCTATGCATGTTAGTGCATAGACAAGGTAAATAGTATAAAACTTAGTACAGAACATTACATAACATCTCAAAACACCACACAACAATCCAATTCACCTTCTAAAGTCATTTTGTGACATGTTAGTTGTTAGCACATCAAGTGACTAGAATTATAACAATCTAGAGATGAAGTATTACATATGGAATGTTATTTATTTCCACTTTATTTCCACTTCCATGATGTCCCTTTGTCTTCACAAGCATATAATCTATAAATGTACATATGTAACTATTATGCTAGAAAAATGCACCCTTGGGGACTTTTTCCTAAAGGTTTAGCTCCCAGGTCTTTAGATTTGCATTTAGAGCATTTTGCATGTTAAATCAGACTTCTGATGAGAAAACCCATGGGTCTTGTGGCAAATAGGACCTAGGGTACTGCGCTTTATTGAATTTTGAGCCAAGACAGGGGGTGGATAAGGGCACTAGCACCCTAGTCTAGCCCTATTTTGGGTCTGCCCTAATTTGAAATGTTAGTTTTGTGACTGTTATTTGGTCTCTAGGCTGACATCATAAGTTTCAAATATGAAATTCTTAGTAGGAATCTTAATAGTTGCATATATAAGTATGTTTAGGTTATCATTTGCAAACTAGAAGATATCTAGAAGATCATGGGCAAGTTTGATGATTGTGAGCTATTGGCATACTTGTGATTATCATTGTGTTGCAGAGCATGGCATTGTTATTGTGTTTGTTTGCAAGTTGATTACATCTTCTCCTCATGGAATTGGAGAGCTTCTTCCTTCCATGAGAGCTTCATTGTCAAGGTATCATTTATTGTGCTTTATCAATCATTATCATTTGGTTTTTGCTTCTGCCTCCCAAGGGCACACACTCTCTCTGACAACAATGTTTGGAAGACTTGAATCTCTCTCCAAGGCAAGCCTCTAAACACCACAACCCCCTTCCACACTCCTTGTGATTACAGGTTATAGGTGTCAGATCTGGAGAAAGTGAAGTAGCAGAGCAGGAAGACAAACATTGGAGATTCTAGATCTAAAAAGAAACAGACACTGTTCAACTTTTCGAGACAAGGGCACTATCAACCTTGTCCTCAAATTTGTGATCACAGGAAATAGAAGATATAGCAGAGATTAGTACTAGAAGAAGATTGGGACTATGCGGAAAAAGTGGCACACTAGACTAGGGCGCCATCACTGTTGTCTGCGAAAAATAGTGAGTTAAGGTTCTCTGTCCTCTGTCTATTTCCTGTAGCATTTGTCATAATTTGTATATTTGATCATTGTTTTTCTTAAATTAGGGTTTATCCATTAATTGGTAAACTTGTGTGATCACATCTGAATTTCCCAGCAAAATTTACCAAGTGGCAACTCAAATCTGATAGTTAACTCTCCTCTTGATAGGTGAGGCACTCAGTTGAAAAGTGCTTGGAATGTTTTGTGGAAAGGAGGATTCAAACTAAACCAAACATTAACCCTCTACCAATATTACCATAAAAAATTTTGGTGAACCCATGTTTTGAACTTTTTGGCACCTTGCTGAGTGTTGTTTCATAGATTTACATTCATTCATTCTATTGCATTCAAATTGATATATTTGGAAAAATTGAAAAAAAAATTGCATTCTAGGTTTTGATTTTTGACATAGCTTGAATTCATTCAATTGTATTTCATCAATTCTCTAATTTTTACACCAGATCTGAAATTCATTATAATTCAATTCATTGTTTTCAAACTTGCATTTGAAAAATTACAAAAAAAATTGAAAAAATTGGAAAATTTGCAAAAAATGGCAAATTAGGATTGCATTTTTGTAAAATTTGAATTAAATAGCATATAATTTCAGCTAATTTATGTTGTTTTCATTAGATCTGATCCAAAATACAGACATTCATCATTTACAATTCATTCGCATTGCATTTGCATGCTTGATTTGCTAGAAATTGCTTGAAATTGTATATTTTCAGGAAAACCTAGTTTTGCATGAGCTAGGGTTGTGTTGTGTGGTTACACAACACGCCCCATTTTGACTTGGCAAAACAGGGTCCCAGCTTTTGTTTTGGCTTGTGTTGTCTGTTTCTGGCGGTTTGGTAAAAATTAAGTCAGGTGCATCATCATCATGAAGGTCAGGATGAGGTAGGTCATCATCATGAGGTTAGTTTGTCAAAGTTCATATTTTGTTTCTATGACTTCATGGTTAGAAAGAGTTTGAAATTTCATGCAGGTTTGCCTTTTGCATCACTTGAAAATTCGTCCATATGAGGGAGTTGTGAGCAGTCAAAGTTTTGGTCAAACCTGATAATTGCTATATGAACATCATCATCATGATATTTGGAAAGCCCCCCCGATAATATCCTGAGGTCGAAACATCCGGACATCAAGTTTAAGTCGTAGTAATCTTTTCCCGTCAGGTGGTCTTTTATTTCGCCAAAAGGTCATCATCATGATCTTACTCCATCACCTGATAAATATCATGCAGTCCCGAAACATCCGGACGTCAATCTTAAGTGCAGGTGTGTTTTACCCGTCGAGTAACCTTAGAAACATTGCGATCATCATCATGATCTTACTCCATCACCTGATAAATATCATGCAGTCCCGAAACATCCGGACGTCAATCTTAAGTGCAGGTGTGTTTTACCCGTTGAGTAACCTTAGAAACATTGCGATCATCATCATGATATTCCAACACCACCCGATATTATAATATCATGATGATGTTATAATATCACCTTACTTAGAGAAATCTGTCATCTGCATAATTTGCGCGCGCACGACCAAGTCTTGGTGATCAACATCATCATGATATTTCGAGACCCGACATTTCTTAATATCCTCCTGACCTCCTTTTGCGTGATCATGATGATCACCTTATCTTTCGAAGCGGAGGGTGATTTTCGTTTCTTGAGTCATGTTGAACAAGATCATCATGATCTTGTTCGTCTCTCCCAACAGTTCGTAATATCATCCTGCCGACGAGTATAACCTTTTGCAAATATGATGATGACGATGACGTCATCATCACCTTCTCCTTCGGCAGGATATTTTCCAAGGCGTGATCCATTTCGCCAATATGATGATGACGATGACGTCATCTTCGAGGATTAACACAAGCCCCGGATATCCTGATGACGTCATCAGGACTTTTAGCAAGATCATATTTTTGATCACCCAGTGCGTATAATATGATGATGATGTTCATCATCCTGATCTTTCGAGCGGATTGCCTTGGCCGAAAAAGGGGTCATGCTGCTTTCATGACCTGATCATCTTCCTTAGAGGGAACCCGATATTCCATTTACCTCCTAATCTTGACGAAGCATGATGATGATGATGACGTCATCCCTTTGCATTTTAACCAAGCCTGATGATGACGATGACGTCATCATGATTTTCCTCAGCGGCAGGATCATTTCCAAGTCCTCCTGTTTGTCTTCATCATGATGATGATGACGATGTCTTTCTTTCCCGAATGTGCAAGAACAAAACATCCTGATGTACTTTCATCAGAGCATTAGGAAAGGAGGATCATCATATTTTGTGATATCCTGCGGCCACTTTGAGGATATATAATTGGTCATCATCATGATTTTTGGCGTCGGTATAGCTATTGCCGTCGGCCTAAGGTAAAATTGTCACCCTGATCATATGTAATCACGCCGATGTGAATATGATGATGATGCAAGGCCGGTTTCTAAGGGTGGTTGAAAGGGCGTTTATTTCTGTGCTTAATCTGAGATCATCATCATCATATTTGAACCCGATATACAAGAAAATGGGCAAAACATGAAGCGATAGAAATTTGAAGGCCTAACTGCCTGATTTTGGTCAACGAGGGTTGACCTGGTTGTTTTCATGCTGTTTATGCATTTAGTGCATATTTTCACAGGTAAGACCTGATTGCCTGTAGCTGCACATTGGGAGGTATGTTTAATAGAGTGTTTACTTCCTGTTGTTTATCATGATGATGATGAACCTAATGTTGTCTGTTTACTTGCAGGAGATCATCATGATGCTGCTGAAGCTGAACATTGAAGTCATGATGCTGCTGAAGCTGAACATTGAAGTCATGATGCTGCTGAAGCTGAACATTGAAGTCATGATGTTGTTGAAGCTGAACATTGAAGTCATGATGCTGCTGAAGCTGAACATTGAAGTCATGATGATGCTGCTGAAGCTGAATATTGAAGTCATGATGCCGCTGAAGCTGAACATTGAGATCATGATGCTGCTGAAGCTGAGCATTACAAAGTTGCGCATGAAGTCAACATGGACCAGACATGAGGAGGATATTGTCAAATATGTTGTTCGCCAGCTGGAGACCGAATCAAGTTGAAGATGCTGGAATATTCTGTGCCAGCTGTACATTTGCTAACTGACAAAGCATGTGCTTTTCATCTGGGCCGTTGATTGCTATGAGAGGATCCTGATCCTTGGATCATTGTAACCGTTTTCTGGCAGTTGTTCTATATAACATCCAGAGCTTGTCATTTTTTAAAAGAGGGAGATATACATTAGAATACACAGACGCATCTGGCGCAAAGAGTCAATTACTGTAGAGTAAGTTAGGAGATCGGATTACTGAGACTAATGAGGATAGAATTGTTGAAATATCAAGGTTCTTTCTTCAGATCACTGTAAATGTACCTGTTCTTGAGCATACTGAATGAATATGAAGTTCCAGATTACATCCTGATTGCAAATTTTACGTAATCTTCTGTTGATTTCTGGATATGTACTGGTGAATGCTGTGTTCAACTGGAAGCGCTTTCATTTCATTACATGTTGTTGTCAACTTTCCTTTGAAGCTTTGCACTAGATCATGCGGATTTGTGGAATGTCCTGGTGAAGTATGATTTCTAGTTTTCCTTCTTTTCATTGCAAGTATGGGAGCTTGTATGTGAATCAGTGATCTAAGTCCAGTAATTTTAGGAATCTCACTCTCTAACCCTTTTCCTTTTTTTCAATTTCATTAATTCATCACCATAACTGCAAATCATGATAAATAACAAGCAGAAACAGTGAAATATGCTGAAATCCCGTAGGTAACTGAAGATCCTTAGCATATTTGAGTTAAATGCATGTAGTATTGAAAATATCATGCAAAGAATCATAAATAATGATAGAAATCATGCAAATATCAGCCTGTATGCACATTATTTGACTAAATTTACAGTGCAGAGGTAGAATTGTTGGAGACTTATGCAGAGCGAACATCCAGAGCAGGATATTTGAAGATGATGATGATGAACAGTGCAGAAACACGTAAGGCCCCTGAATGGAAAACAGCAACACACATCAACCACTGAGTAACGTCAGTAGATTAAGACCTAATCAACGGAGACTTGGGATCATGAATTCTTTGAATTCATCGTATCTTTCAAGATGAGTAAAGGTTGTTGTGTAACTTTTATTCTATGTTTGCGAATGACTAACATCATGACCAACATAAATTGGCGCTAGAAGGAGGGCCAAGCCGTTTCTCAGCAAATAAATCCTGTTCAGTTGAAGTGATATCCCCTGCCTCAGTTTAGCAGCCCGCTTTAAATCTTGCTAACATATATGCAGGCCCCTCGCTTTTAACGCAGCATCAATTTTCGAGAAGGCTGGGCGTGAGCTGCGAATTTTTGGATTTTCTGCAAATATTGCATAAATATTTCAGCATTTGAGCTAAATGTCTGCAAATATCTCTTACCTGAGATGTTTTGGTTGCACCTTTGCAAAGATCTGGCCCAAAGCATCAAATATTTGTTTGATTTTCTGGACTTTCAAAGTTTTAGTCTGAGATATGCTAGATCTCCTTAAAATTGCAAAATACTCAAGAAAATTGAAGAATAGAATCTCATTTTGATGGATGTATATGAAAATAATGGTCAAATTAACATTCCTTTATTTCAGGAAACTCTGAATGGGCAGATTTACCCTCACAATTTGTCTAATTTTGGTTTATCTACCTGTTGCAGGATACACCAGACTACAGAACACAGTGAAATAAATTGTTTAACTTTCCTCACAAGGTTGGATTTATACTTGAAAGGACTAATATTCTTTCTGGATGTGTTCAGGGTTGAAATTTGCCAAGAAAATGAAGAAGTTTGCCAGGAAAATAAAGAAATCCGCCAGGAAAATGAAGAAATTCTGGAGCAACAAGCGGATGCAGCACCAGAAGTTATTAATTGTTCAGACATTGAAGTGGATCATTCTGAAGATTTTGAATTATACTTGTCTAGAAATATACAGTGTAGTCAAATATTAGGTTTGCCCATTGATGATGTCTTGATTGAAAGCTGGTGCAGATTACATGATGAAGAGCATTCAGAGAGAGATTGCTACCCTTGCTTGGTCATGTTGAAAAAGATTCTAGAAAATACAATAGCTGAATCAGTTCCAGAAGGTAATGAAGAGGAAACATCTTTCCTGGATTCATTTTATGGTGGGATTGATAGGAGTTCTCTACTTCCTAATACAAGTAAGGATCAGTCAGTATGCAGGTATGAATCTTGTGAATATTTTAGAGAAGAAATCACTCATCAGGATAATATTTTTGATTCTGATCCTAATACTTTTGATAAAGAAGATGAAACATCTTTCCTGGAGTCATTCTATGGTAAAGAGAAGTGTAAACAGATAGTAGAACAATTTAAATGCACTCCTAATGATGAAGTTCCTGTGATGGTAACTCAGGGAGTCATAGAAAAGAAAATAAATGCTGATTTATTACCTGACTTCTTTGAATTAAATGATCAAATGCAAGAATGTTGCAGGTTAATGGAACCAGATCCTCTAATAGATAGAAGATGTGAATTATTCAATGAACAATTCCTGAAAAATGAAGATGTAGAAGACTTTGGAGTTGTTATGCATAATCAGATATCACTCCAGAAATATTTTGAAAATGAAACAGGGGAGTGTCCTCATCAAGTGAAAGTTGTTTCTCCTTTACAGTCAAATGATTTAGAAATGATAAATTTCTGTATATCAGGTTGTGATAATAAACATACTTATTTAGATGCTGATGTGCAGGAAACTGAAGAAAATACTGAGAAGTTTCCTAAACTGGAGGATAATCTGAACATCCAGAATGAAGGGATAAGGCTGGATAAAGATGAAGAATTAGTACATCAAAAGTCATACATCCTTCAATTTGAAGAGGGACCAGGCACTGAGCCAAGCAGTGAAAATATAATGACAAATGAAAGACCAACTGCCAATGAAGAAGCATGTCCAGCAAAGCCAGAAATACACCAGGTTGTATTTCTCCTTTCCACAGTAAATGATGTTGAATATTATTTTAATTATGGAAATTCAGAAGATAAGACATGCATATGGATTAATCATGAACATGGTGAGCTTCCTCAGTTGCTGATCATCAAGAGTTGTTCTGTTGAATACAGTGAATTCAGAATATCAGAATATTCTTCAGAATATAAAGATAAATTTGCTAGGTTGAGAACCATAACTAATACCCTGATGCTCCTGCACAATCAAAAGAAGTATGCAAATGCAGGTGTCCTTAGGACTTTTTCTGGTTTTTGTTTGCCTAGTAGTGTGTTGTATATAATTTTGTAGATTAGTTGTTTGTACAGTTTGTTTGTTTTGCTTTCTTGTTCTGTTCCTGTTGTTTCCTTTTTGTAGGTTAGTTGTTTGTATAGTGTTGTTTCTATTTTGTGTTGTTTTGGTTGGGACCTTGTTCTGTTAAGTCAGGATGATGCACTTCATCACCTAAGAAAATAACTAAATTGTTAGGATTCAAGTGATGAGATCAGATTTAGATATAGATTGTAATTCATTCTGATAAATACTCATGATCAGGTTTATGATGTCTTTTCATCAGGGTACTTTTTCTTGTCCAAAGTGAATCAAACACAATGAAACACCTAACAGCCTTGGGTTTGTTGAAGATATGAGTATAGGTGTTAAGTGAAAAATCTAAAGGGACTCCCTTGCTACCAATACAATCTCCAACCTAAAGCTGCAAGTGACTACACCTTGTATAAATGAGCTGACATGATGATATCAAATATAAGTATATAAATAGAAAATATATAAACAATAAACTTAGGCCATCTAAGTAACTCTACCGGGGCTATGGACGCCTGCTGGCAGTGGGGCTCTACTTAGGGAGATTGTATAGATAACCTTGCCGGGGTTATAGACACCTGCTGGCAGCAAGGCTCTATCCAGGTTGGCTATGAGGGATGATCTCCAACTATGTAGTTTAACACCAGTTACTTATACCTTCAACTTGCTTTCAAGATGAGGATAATTAATCATCTGCACACACCTGATCCTTTGTTAGCTTTATCACCATAATGAAATTTTATCATTCAAAGATCATGATGATTTACTTAGACAGAATTAGAACACTATAGATGAATATGATCACATCACTTGAATCATTTGAATTTTGTTGTTTTCTTTGGTGGCAAGTTGTTGTGTGGTTACACAACACGCCCCATTTTGACTTGGCAAAACAGGGACCCAGCTTTTGTTTTGGCTTGTGTTGTCTGTTTCTGGCGGTTTGGTAAAAATTAAGTCAGGTGCATCATCATCATGAAGGTCAGGATGAGGTAGGTCATCATCATGAGGTTAGTTTGTCAAAGTTCATATTTTGTTTCTATGACTTCATGGTTAGAAAGAGTTTGAAATTTCATGCAGGTTTGCCTTTTGCATCACTTGAAAATTCGTCCATATGAGGGAGTTGTGAGCAGTCAAAGTTTTGGTCAAACCTGATAATTGCTATATGAACATCATCATCATGATATTTGGAAAGCCCCCCCGATAATATCCTGAGGTCAAAACATCCGGACGTCAAGTTTAAGTCGTAGTAATCTTTTCTCGTCAGGGGGTCTTTTATTTCGCCAAAAGGTCATCATCATGATCTTACTCCATCACCTGATAAATATCATGCAGTCCCGAAACATCCGGACGTCAATCTTAAGTGCAGGTGTGTTTTACCCGTCGAGTAACCTTAGAAACATTGCGATCATCATCATGATATTCCAACACCACCCGATATTATAATATCATGATGATGTTATAATATCACCTTACTTAGAGAAATCTGTCATCTGCATAATTTGCGCGCGCACGACCAAGTCTTGGTGATCAACATCATCATGATATTTCGAGACCCGACATTTCTTAATATCCTCCTGACCTCCTTTTGCGTGATCATGATGATCACCTTATCTTTCGAAGTGGAGGGTGATTTTCGTTTCTTGAGTCATGTTGAACAAGATCATCATGATCTTGTTCGTCTCTCCCAACAGTTCGTAATATCATCCTGCCGACGAGTATAACCTTTTGCAAATATGATGATGACGATGACGTCATCATCACCTTCTCCTTCGGCAGGATATTTTCCAAGGCGTGATCCATTTCGCCAATATGATGATGATGATGACGTCATCTTCGAGGATTAACACAAGCCCCGGATATCCTGATGACGTCATCAGGACTTTTAGCAAGATCATATTTTTGATCACCCAGTGCGTATAATATGATGATGATGTTCATCATCCTGATCTTTCGAGCGGATTGCCTTGGCCGAAAAAGGGGTCATGCTGCTTTCATGACCTGATCATCTTCCTTAGAGGGAACCCGATATTCCATTTACCTCCTAATCTTGACGAAGCATGATGATGACGATGACGTCATCCCTTTGCATTTTAACCAAGCCTGATGATGACGATGACGTCATCATGATTTTCCTCAGCGGCAGGATCATTTCCAAGTCCTCCTGTTTGTCTTCATCATGATGATGATGACGATGTCTTTCTTTCCCGAATGTGCAAGAACAAAACATCCTGATGTACTTTCATCAGAGCATTAGGAAAGGAGGATCATCATATTTTGTGATATCCTGCGGCCACTTTGAGGATATATAATTGGTCATCATCATGATTTTTGGCGTCGGTATAGCTATTGCCGTCGGCCTAAGGTAAAATTGTCACCCTGATCATATGTAATCACGCCGATGTGAATATGATGATGATGCAAGGCCGGTTTCTAAGGGTGGTTGAAAGGGCGTTTATTTCTGTGCTTAATCTGAGATCATCATCATCATATTTGAACCCGATATACAAGAAAATGGGCAAAACATGAAGCGATAGAAATTTGAAGGCCTAACTGCCTGATTTTGGTCAACGAGGGTTGACCTGGTTGTTTTCATGCTGTTTATGCATTTAGTGCATATTTTCACAGGTAAGACCTGATTGCCTGTAGCTGCACATTGGGAGGTATGTTTAATAGAGTGTTTACTTCCTGTTGTTTATCATGATGATGATGAACCTAATGTTGTCTGTTTACTTGCAGGAGATCATCATGATGCTGCTGAAGCTGAACATTGAAGTCATGATGCTGCTGAAGCTGAACATTGAAGTCATGATGCTGCTGAAGCTGAACATTGAAGTCATGATGCTGCTGAAGCTGAACATTGAAGTCATGATGCTGCTGAAGCTGAACATTGAAGTCATGATGATGCTGCTGAAGCTGAATATTGAAGTCATGATGCCGCTGAAGCTGAACATTGAGATCATGATGCTGCTGAAGCTGAGCATTACAAAGTTGCGCATGAAGTCAACATGGACCAGACATGAGGAGGATATTGTCAAATATGCTGTTCGCCAGCTGGAGACCGAATCAAGTTGAAGATGCTGGAATATTCTGTGCCAGCTGTACATTTGCTAACTGACAAAGCATGTGCTTTTCATCTGGGCCGTTGATTGCTATGAGAGGATCCTGATCCTTGGATCATTGTAACCGTTTTCTGGCAGTTGTTCTATATAACATCCAGAGCTTGTCATTTTTTAAAAGAGGGAGATATACATTAGAATACACAGACGCATCTGGTGCAAAGAGTCAATTACTGTAGAGTAAGTTAGGAGATCGGATTACTGAGACTAATGAGGATAGAATTGTTGAAATATCAAGGTTCTTTCTTCAGATCACTGTAAATGTACCTGTTCTTGAGCATACTGAATGAATATGAAGTTCCAGATTACATCCTGATTGCAAATTTTACGTAATCTTCTGTTGATTTCTGGATATGTACTGGTGAATGCTGTGTTCAACTGGAAGCGCTTTCATTTCATTACATGTTGTTGTCAACTTTCCTTTGAAGCTTTGCACTAGATCATGCGGATTTGTGGAATGTCCTGGTGAAGTATGATTTCTAGTTTTCCTTCTTTTCATTGCAAGTATGGGAGCTTGTATGTGAATCAGTGATCTAAGTCCAGTAATTTTAGGAATCTCACTCTCTAACCCTTTTCCTTTTTTTCAATTTCATTAATTCATCACCATAACTGCAAATCATGATAAATAACAAGCAGAAACAGTGAAATATGCTGAAATCCCGTAGGTAACTGAAGATCCTTAGCATATTTGAGTTAAATGCATGTAGTATTGAAAATATCATGCAAAGAATCATAAATAATGATAGAAATCATGCAAATATCAGCCTGTATGCACATTATTTGACTAAATTTACAGTGCAGAGGTAGAATTGTTGGAGACTTATGCAGAGCGAACATCCAGAGCAGGATATTTGAAGATGATGATGATGAACAGTGCAGAAACACGTAAGGCCCCTGAATGGAAAACAGCAACACACATCAACCACTGAGTAACGTCAGTAGATTAAGACCTAATCAACGGAGACTTGGGATCATGAATTCTTTGAATTCATCGTATCTTTCAAGATGAGTAAAGGTTGTTGTGTAACTTTTATTCTATGTTTGCGAATGACTAACATCATGACCAACAGGTTGTAGTCAAAATCTTGTATCAGATTTTACTACCTTGTTAAAACACTCAGTAGGTCTGATTTCTAATTGTAGTCTTTCTTTATAGTGGCCTCCTTGCAAAATTTCATGTCTAGGGCTTGAAAAACTTGCATTTTTCACTAGATTTGGCCTTATCATCTTGCTAGACTTGCGCTCCAAGTATGTTGTAACAGATTTGTCTACACTAATTGGATGTTATTAGCATTATTATCTTCTTCCCCTTCTTAATTTCCTTACAACACCTTTTCTTTTGGTCCTTTGCATTGAAATTTTGTGAAATTTTGCATATTTTTGCTATTTTTGCACTAGGGTTTGACCTAGAGTGGCACTACAAGCTTGTTGTAACAGATTTTTTGGAATTATGTGGTTGTTATTACTTTTATAAGTTTCTTTCCATTATCATTTTCCTTATAACACCCTTTTCCCTACTCTTTTGCATGGAGATTTGGTGAAAATTGCATGTTTTAGCCTATTTTCACTAGGTTTTGGCTTATCGACTTTCTAGAGTTACTTCAAAAGCATGTTGTGAAAGGTATTATTGCATTAGTGGACTGTTATTAGGCATATAATTTTCTGTCCCTCTTTAAAATATTTACAACACCTCTTCTTTCATTTATTTGCATTGAGAAAAGTTGAAAAATCAAGCATTTTAGAGCACATTCAACATCACTTTTGCATTTGCTTTTTGCATAAGTTTGGAAGATCTTTAAAACCTGATTTGGAATTCATTTGAAAAAATATATCATGGATAATTCCTTGGAGGATCTATTTGCATACAACATAGACATTGATCATTTCTCTAAATTCAATGATAAACACCTCAAGTTTTGGAACAAATAGCATACATTCATGATGTTGATCTCTCTATGTGCTCAACATATGAAATCATTTGTTGTATATCTAATTTTGATAGCTTCACACACCTCATGGGAATATATCCTTGGATACTAGATGATCTCACTAAATTCATGATCAATAATATATATACTAGTGATTATCTTAAAATGTTAGATGAAGCCTTAGATGATTTTATGGAACGTTCCGCTTCAACACCTATTGCTAAAACATGTGATGATGACTTAGTGGTATCTTATGATCTCTCTCTCAAAGTTGTTCCTCCTCATGAGGACACTTTGGTGCAAGAGGATGATTTAATTGACACATCTCTTAACATCTTACCACCAAATCTTCATTCTAATGCTCACTCTGGCCAAGATGAAGCATTAGTAAATGAAGAGACATCACTTTTCCATTCCAATGCTCGCTCTGGCCAAGATGTAGCATTAGTGAATTAGGATCTCTCTTTAACAAAGAACATCCCATGTCTAGATAATGAGTACTCATTTAATAATAAACTCCTACTGTAGTGCATGAAACCTTTAGAGATCATCCTACCAACTTTATTCCTTTAGCTGATTGTTCACACACCTTGGATATCACTAAGGAGGAGAAGACCCTTACTCTCCCTTCTTCGATTGAATATTCAAGTCATTTGGACATCACTAAGGATATGGCACTAGTGGATGAGGAGAGGTCTCTCACATTAAATCCCTTAGGGATGGATGTTGAGATCACTCAAAGCAGTTTGCTTCTTTCACCTCCTAAGAAGATAGTGAATAGGTATACTAGTAATCTCCAACAAGAAAACATTCCACTCAACATTGAGTCAAACCAAGAACAATTTAAGAATGAACAAAAGAGTAATGACAAAGACTTGGCAACTATACCTTATGTTTGGGATTGGAAAGAGAATAATTTAATTATGGATGACCTCTAGCAAGAACCTCTCTACAGGTAAGTATCTCTAACCCTTTATCTCTGTGTTGTGTTTCCCCTGTGATGTGTTATGTGTTGTTAGGCCTCCTAAGATGACCCTTGATTCTCTTGTAAGGTCAAGGATACTAAGAGACCACTTTGTTGTGAGCTTCTTCTATTTGTATCATTATTCTTCTATATTGCCTCTCCTTTGATTTCATTGTTGTGTGTTGTGTCTTATGTACATAGCATTGCAGTTGGTGAATTGGGGGCACCCTCCTACATGATTGTCCCTAAGACACTTGTCCTCCTCTCTGATTTATTGTTTACCTTCCTCTAGTGTTTCCATCTAGCTGGTAGATGACAAAAACATATTATACTAATGCGGACCTAGCGTCACTTTCGAGAGAAATAAAAAAATGGACTTAGTTCCTATAAGACGACGGGGTTGTATCAAATTATCCGACGCTTGGCTAGTGGAATCACTCTGTGATTTCTCTATATTGATGTTGATGATGATGTTATCTTATCTTGCTAACAACAATTTAACAATACTACTTCTCTGTGCACTGTGTTTATCATGAATATCGCTTTTCTTGGCTCTTTCATGTAGTTGATCATATGCATTGTTGTTTATCATGATTATTTAGGGCACTAACACTTTTCTTGCAGGGATGTGTTTGTAGGAACATTTGGTGATTGTAATGTACATGTCACCTCTAGGGGGCATGGGCCTTGTGAGAGCTCATGTTCTCTTGTGTGTTTTCTTCCTACCTTAATGTGCTTGATATTGGTACACAATATCAACCACCTTAAGGTGGGGGCATAAATAAGGTAAGTTGTCTACTTTAGATCATAGAAAGAGTGTGTTTGAACAATCTAAAATTGATCAATCAATCATGTAAGCCCTCTGCAGAGGTGGGATATCGAGCATATCCTTTTATCTTAAGCCCTCATCGCGAGGCAAGGATCATTTATTTCTTGGAGAGATTGCATTATCCTATCATTTTCAAAAGTCCTCATCACAAGCCGAGAGCAGTTTTGTGACTAACTCAACCCTTAAGCATGTTTTTGATAGTTGTTGTGGTGAAGCCCAATCATTGGTGTGTGTCTATTGTTAAGGGAAAATTAGAGTAAACATGAATAATCAATATATCAATATCAAAATACCCAAAACTCAATGAAATACAAAAACACAGAGATCAATCAAACAAAAGAACTTCAAAAACCTTTGCAAACCTCAAAGCTTCATAGCTTCCATTGGTTGCCTATGTCAGTTGATCTTGCATGTATGAATAAGGCCCTCAGAGAGTGCACTTCCTTGCTATTCCAAGATTGTCAATGGAGAATGGCTATGATAATGCTTTGTAATGAAGAGGAGCTTCACAACAATGGTAGTAGTATGGTAACGAGTGTGATCAAAAGCAATGAAGGAATTGGTGCCAAAGGCACGCTGTAATTCCTGCAAAGTAACGATACTTAAAGCTTGGATGATTGAAATGGAAGAACATGGTTCAATTTATAGACTTGTGTGAGAGAAAAGATCAATGGTATAGAAAGAACAAGAAGATCAATGGTTGAGAAACCTTGAGGAATGTGTGCGAATAAGAAGAAGACAAGTGTCACACAAAAGTTGTTTTATTTGAGTTAACTACTTTCTTTCTAAAGATAAAACATGCCTTTCATAAATTAGAAAGTTTTTTTCAAATTTAAGAGATATTAATAAAAACAAGGTTGATTGAATAGATAACTCAACTTGTGATTTGCTTTTGCATGATTTTGAGAGGAATTGAATAATAAATTATTTAATTTTGTGTACATGAAGAAGAAGACTTATTTTTAAAAGATTTGGAAGATATTTGAAGAATTAGAAGATAAGAAAGCAAATTAAATAAATAAATTTATTTAATTGTTGTGCATGATTTGGAAGAATAAATAAAATATTTGATTATATTTTATTTTTAGGGATTGAGAGGATTTAAATAAATTTAATTGATTTATTTAAATTTGGAGGAATGATTTTGACTTAATTAAATAATTAAGAATTATTTAATTGTTTAGAAGAATTTAATTAAATAAAGGATTTTATTTAATTTTGACTTTAGAAGAGATAAATAAATATTTTGATATTTAATTGACTTAGAGGAATATGAATCAAATAAATAAATTTGTTTATTTATTTATTGATAGAAGAATTAGAAGGGAATAAATATTAAGAATATTTATTTAGACTAAATCATGGTATTTTTAGGCGTATACATTTTGCCCCTCTTTGATGCAATATAGTTTACGGCGTTGCTTCAAAGAATAAATTGTCTAACAATGATACATGCCCCAATTTGCCCCTGGTATAGGTTATAATGATAGGATGCCCCCTCAGGAGATTAGATGGGAAGAAGGCAGAAGGCGTGAGATAGACAATCTCATGAAGATGAAGGGAAAACTTGGTCAAGATTGAAGAAAACAGGATGCGTTTTAGAGAAATGAGAAGGAAAATGGGAAGAAATGGGTGTGGGAAGTAGTTATAGTCACCACATAGCTAGTTTTAGGGTTTGCATGCTATATATAGGAGCTGGGTCCACAAGACAAATCATTTGCACACTTACCTTTGTTTGATTTGCTTTTGAGAGCTTAGGAGAGCATAGAGCATAGAGCAGTCAGCACGAGGATGGATATTCCACGTGAGGAGCATCGCTTTGAGCGAGTCTGATGATTCAATTGGCCAACAGAGGTAGGACCCCTGGTATGTATCTCAAAAAATTTCCCCTAGAGTCAATTTTTAGTGCAATAAATGCGAGGAGAAATTAGGCTAGACAAATGGACTAGATCGCAGTTTGGCACATATGGCATGTGAAACTGCACATCTATCAAATTTCAGTGCATTTAGGATATGAAACGATGCATACACTAAAGCTGTGCATGCATGAGTTAAGTCGGTGCATGCATAATTCTATGATGCATTTACGATATGAGACGACGCATGCGACTGGGTGGTGCATTTACGGTATAGGACAACGCATGCATGAAATCTTGCAGCGCATGTGTTAGAAGTGGTGCATTTGATAAGAAATGGTGCATGTACCTTCTGTTATGGTGCATATGATATAGATAGGTAGTTTACTTAACAAAATTGACTCAATTGGCATCCTGTTTGACGCATCAGTCGATAAGCTATCTCTGAGATTGCAGGAATCTAGTCAAGAGATGTAGTGTACTGTTTTGATCAATTTGATATGTTAAGTTAGTTGATATGTTTCTATAGATATGTTGAGCATGGTACTTGCAGCTTTAGGTTGATGCCTTGCTTTGCGTGCTTGCAGGAGGACATACGAAATACATTGATGTCCAGGGAGCAGTTTCCCATGTCGATGTTGTAGCGACATATGCTGACCAAGATGGATCAAGAGGTGCTTGATGCGATGGGATTAGACTATGTATGCTTTATGCCCGAGGTTTGAATGAACCATGACCTACTGACTACAGCAGTAGAGAGGTTCCATAGTGAGGATAGGACCTTCCACTTCCCAACTGGTGAGATGACAGTTACTTTGGAGGATGTATATAGGATACTCCACTTGCCTAGGGAGAGCTCATGGAGTATGATCCATAGCGAGACGCAGGACTTGTAGAGTGTAGGTGGGTATTCGATGACCCTAAGCTAATAGGACAGGTCATCTACTGGTGGCACATTCATGACTACTATGACTATTTCTCTGGGATAGTTGCAGGACTAATCAGAGGCATTGTATGCCCCGATAGGAGATCACATGGGTTCCCGATTGGATGGGGATAGATCATGGAGAGGATGGTCATAGAGGGCACCTGTTATGCTTGGAGTGTCTGCATTTTAGGGCACCTATACCATGATGTGCATCAGGTGGTATACCACAAGGGTGCGAGCTTATTGGCAGGTGTCTCACTATTGCAGTTTTGGCTATGGCAGCATATTACGTAGAGGCAACATAGTTTGAGGTAAACCCTAATGGACCTAAGACCTAGGCAGTAGAAAATGGTGCGGACTCAGATAGATAGAAGGACTAGACATGTGATGGATGGGATGGTAGAGCCTTGGGGGTGCACTTGGAAAATGGCCTTGCCTACGTGACAACTCAGAGGCAACATAGCTCATGGACTTGGACCATGGGGATACTAACGAGAGACGCTATGCTAGGCTAACACTGTGGATAGCATATGGGATAAAACCTTGGTTGACAAGGTAACAAAGAGATAGAGTATCAAGCCATGATAGGTTATCATTAGGTTTTTATTATGGAATAGATATGGACTGAATGGGACATGAGTGAAGGAAGAATGGACACAAGGTGATTGGTTTCCCAAAGATGGAGGAAGTGATTTATCACAAGTAACGCATGTTTACCAGGTTTTCACCACTTGCTTTTATTTGCATGAAAGCTAGAAAAGTATGCATGACACCTGTTTGCCAGGTTTTCATCATGATACCTATCCAAGGCACCTGTTTGCCAGGTTTTCACCAAAAGATGATTTTTTTTGTATTTTTCTAATTTTTTGATTGAATTTTTTTTGTATTTTTTTGATTTTTTGATTTTTTTGTACTTTATGCCTCCCTTACATTGGGATTCTCCTAGGTATAGAACTAGAAAAGATGCATTCTATTGATTGGTTCATCGAATAGCTCACCCTCTTTTGTTGCTAACTGATATGCCCCCGATCCATAAGAAGCTATGATCACATAAGGCCCAAGCCAATTGGGTTTGAACTTGTCTTTCTTTTCCCTATCCTGTTGATTGAGGGGGTTCTCTTTAAGTACTAAATCGCCAACCTTGAATACTCTTGGACGGACTCTATGGTTGTAGCTTCGTGACATCATTTGTTGATATGCTTTGAGATGATCAAAGGCTTTCTATCTCCTTTCTTCTAGTAACTCTAGTTCTTACAATCTGCAAACTCTATATTCTTCATTTGTTATGAGACCTTTTAAAGACACCCTAAGAGATGGTAACTCAACCTCAATGGGTAGGATAGCTTCTGATCCATAGACAAGGGCATGAGGGGCAGCACTTGTGGGAGTGCGTATACTAGTTTTGTAGGCCCATAGAGTGGGATTGAGTTAGATGTGCCAATCACAGAAAGCATCATTGACCATCCTTTTGAGGAGTTTCAAGATGGTCTTGTTGGATGCATCTACTTGGCCATTACCTTGGGGGTAATAGGGTGTGGAGAAATGGTGTTGGATTTTGAATCGGTTATAGAGTTCTTAGACATCCTAGTTTTTGAAGTGAGGGAATTCCATATCTGTAGATGAGGTAATTGAAGATGAATGAGGAGATTTATTTACCTGTGACGGTGGTGAGGGGGACAGCTTCAATCTACTTGGTAAAGTACTTAGTGGTGGTTATGATGAATTTGTGGCCGTTGGATGAGGGTGGATGGATTTTGCCTACAAGGTCTAGTCCCCATTGACAAAAGGGCCAAGGTTTCGTTAAAGGTCTCAACTCTTGAGCTGGTGCATGTATCAGGCTCCCATGTATTTGGCACTGCTTGCACTTCTTCACAAATAGATATGAATATGTTTCCATGTTCGGCCAATAATAACCCAAATGCATGAGTTTCTTAGCTAAGGAAGGACTGCTAGAGTGTGTTCTACAGATCCCTTCATGTACGTCTTGTAAGGTAGTTTGGGATTCTTCTCATTCTAAACAATGGAGTAAAGTACAATCTAGACCACATTGGTATAGGGTGTCAGCAATAATGGTATAATGAGAGGTTTGGCGTATAAAGGTTTGTCATTGGTTTGAAGATAAGTCAGGTGGGAGAGTGTTGTCCTTGAGGTAAGTGTAAACCTTACCGTACCAAGGTGAATCAGATCCAACTAATAGGCATATGGAATGGGTTTCAGGAAGATCATAAGCTGGTTGCTGAATTGATTCCACTAAGAACTCATACCGTGACTCATTCTCTGGGATTTCAAGAAGAGAGGCAATAGTTGCCATGGCATCTGCTGCTTTGTTTTCAATGTGAGGTATCTTCTCAAAAGAGATGATCACAAAGTATTCCTTAAAATCCTTGACCATCCATTTGTATGAGACAAGCTTCTCATCTTTGGTTTGGCAATCGTCATTGACCTAATTGATCACTAGTTGAGAATCACCATAGACATGTATCTCTTTGATTTTCCACTTTGTTGCCATTTTGAGACCAATGACCAAGGATTCATAGTCTTCTATGTTGTTGGTGCATGGGAATAACAGATGGTAAGACTTTGGTATGGTGTCACCATGAGGAGTTATAAATAAGATTCATGTCCCTGATCCATGGTTTGTGTAGGACCCATCAAAGTAGAGTTTCCAAGAATGTGTTGATATATTGAATAAGGATTCATCTGGAAACTCAAATTGCATTGGTGTGGTGTCCTGTAGTGGTGCATCCGCTAATTGATCAGTAATGAATTGCCCCTTGATAGCCTTTCTATCTACATACTCAATGTCATATTCACTTAGGAGCATTACCCATATGGCTAGGTGACCTGTTAGAGCTGATTTGCTTAGTAGGTACTTCAATGGATCTATTTTTACAATAAGTTTGATTGGATGTGCAAACATATAATGTCAAAGTTCTTGGGAAGAAAAAACTACCACAAGACATGATCTTTCTATCTGAGAGTATTGCAACTCATAGCCCACCAATGTGCAACTAATGTAGTAGATGGCTCTTTCTTTACCTTCATAATCTTGTTGTGCTAATAGGGCCCCAAGAGCTGTTGGTGTAGCAGAGATGTATAGTAACAATGGCTTCCCTTGGATAGGAGACATGAGAATAGGTGGATTCATAAGATACTCTTTCAGTTTGTTGAATGCCTCTTCGCATTTCTCATCCCACTTAAATGGAATGTTCTTGTGCAGGAGATGACTGAATGGTTGACACTTGTCTGCTAGTTGTGATAAGAATCTATGGATTGCTTGTAGCTTGTCCTGTAGAGATATTAGTTGAGTAAGATTCTTGGGTGTTGGCATGTCCATAATAGCCTTGACTTTGGCAGGGTCCACCTCTATTCCATTTGCTGATATAATAAAACCTAAGAGTTGTCCTAAGGTGACTCCAAACACACACTTCTTTGGGTTTAGCCTAACTTTGAATTGTTCTAATCTCTGAAGGACTTTCTCTAACACATCTAGCTGTGATTCTCTTGTGAGTGACTTTGCGAGGATATCATCAACATAGTCTTCCATTGTGACATGAATCATATCATGAAATATGGTGGTCATAGCACGTTGATATGTGGCTCCTGCGTTCTTTAGCCCAAATGGCATGACATTCTAGCAGAAAGTTCCCCGTGGACAAGTAAAAGCTATCTTATACTAGTCTTCTAGTGTTATCTTGATCTAATTGTATCCTAAGAAGCCATCCATGAGAGATAACATGGTATGCCCTATTGTTAAGTCGACTATGATATCTATATTTGGCAACGGAAAATCATCCTTGCAGCAACCTTTGTTTAGATCTCTAAAATCATTGCATAGTCTAACTCAGCCATCAGGTTTGGACACTGGTACTATGTTGGAGACCCATTCTGGATAGTCTATAGCTCTAATGAACCCTACATCCAATAGTTTCTTGAGTTCTTCTTTTACAAGCAATGCAATGTGGGGATGCATCTTTCTAAGCTTCTATTTCACTGGTTTCACTCCTGGATCTAGTGGAAGATGATATAGAATTAGGTCTGGATCTAATCCTAGCATATTTGCATATGACCAAGCAAAATTGACTTGCTTTCTCTTGAAGAATGGTGCAAACTATCTTCTTTGGTGGGGTTAGAGACTTAGCAAAGTGAATGATCATAGGTTGTTCCTTTGTTCCAATGTTAACAGGTTCTGTAGGTTCCACAACAATCTGAGACTTCTCCTGGTGCATGTCATCGGGGAGAGTGTCAAGCCTTCCATCATTAGGTGCCACAGTTGGGTTTTCACCATCGGATGCATCCTTTCTTTTTACTATTTTGGGATCTAACACTATCGCGGAGTAGTTTTCACCGTCAGATCTAGTTTTTATTTTGATATTTTTGTGACTGGAAGGCTTGGCACCCTCTCTGAAATAAGCCACTGTATTAAGTTCAATGGTGAAACCAGCTTTATGATCTCCTTTAGGTAAGTGATAACTAAGTTCCATATAGTCAATATAGGCATCATCATTTTGGAACATATCTAGTTGCGGGGTTCCTCGTAGATCCCAGTCAATAAGCTCAAGATGCACAAGGGGGAGGGAGTCAAAGAGTAGATTTGATTTGTTGATAGTTTGAATGGATATACTAGGAGTATTGGTAGGGAGAGTGTTCGGGATGGTACTTTCCTCCAAATTGTTTATTGTGATAGAACTCGAACCTTCCCCGAAAGTCGTATTCTCAAGGATAGGCAAATCACACTCTAACGGTCTATGTGGTAGCATTTGTCCCTCATGGTAGGGGCTATAAGTTTGAATGGTATCAACCTCTTTGTCATCATAGGAATGCTCTATCAACTCATCCCACTCATATTCATTAGAATCTGTGTCACTGTCCTCTTGAAGGGTGTGGATCATTTCCACAAGACACGCATTTGCTTTAGCTTTTCCCTTTTCCTTATATCCTACACCTTTTGTAGTTCTAGCCAATGAGGATGAAGAAGGTTGAATGGGTTCTATAATTCCTTCTTTTCTTAAGCCAATGGGGCCTTGTCCGTCATAACCCATTCTATGTAGGATAGATTCACCTCACCCATAGATTTCTGTTGGGAGCTTAGGTGGTTCCTGTTGTGTGCTCTCTTCTTCTTCAGTATAAAGCCATTGTAGGATATCTCTTTCCTCTGTTTCATCTGATAGGGTCCCCCATTTTACAAAGGGAGTTGTGGGAAGCGTAGGAGGAGCAGATGACTTTGGAAAATGCTTGGGTTGACCAAAGGATTTAGGAGATAAAGGCATCCTGGCTAGATTGAGGCTGTGCTCAATGGAGTATTCCCCTACTCCTATTTCTTTGATGGTAATTTTTTGCTCTTTGGGCTTTGATGAGGAAGCTTCAGAGGTAGAATCATGCTGTGGGGTAGGGGATGTAGATGCTCTATTGTTTGGTATGATGCAATCAGGTTTTGAAAGGACATAGTTGCAATGCTGAAAGGGGTCAGGGTCGACTTGGATGGTGACTTGCTTGTTGCTATGAGGAAGTTTTATGCATTGGTGATAGGTAGAGGGTACAACTTTCATGGCATGAATCCATGGTCTACCTAGAAGAATATTATAGGTGAACTCCCTATCTAGGACTTGGCACACAATGTCTTTTATCACCGGTCCCACTTGTATGGGTAATACCACTGTCCCCTTGGTAGTTCCCTCCTCCACATCATAGGCTTTGATAGTTATCTTCTTCCTTAGATCAATTGTATTTTTAGAGAACCCCAATGTAAGGACTAGCTTCAACATGTAAATATTTAAACCAGCTCCCCCATCAATGAGAACTCTCTTGATGCGGTGCTTATGGATGAAGGCGACAATGTGCAGAGGGGTGTTATGAGGTTGAGACACTGAGAGGTCATCTTGTTCGGTATATGATATGGTACTTGAGGAGGTCAGATTACCTACCATGGTCTGAAACTTCTCTTAGGCCAAGTTAGTGGGTACAATGGTTTCCACTAAGGCTTTATCGAGAATCTCCTTATGGGAAGGAGATAGACGCAACAACTCTAAAATAGAAATGTGGGAAAGAGTCTTTTGTAGTTGGTCTATGACACTATACTAATGGGAGTTGGACTGAGAAGGGGATGACCTTAGAGGAATGGTATTCAACGTGACCTTACCATTGTGGGTAATGATATTGCAATTAGTTCTATTAGGCTCTGATTGTTGGTTGGACATGACCACATTGATTTGTGGGACATGCTCTAATATGCAATTGATGGTATAGTCGAATTAATTGGTGTTACTATTCCCATTATTCTGATTTTGCCTATTGCGGTTGTTGTTGTTTCCATTGTTGTTGTTGTACGGCCTATCATGATTGAGAAGTAGATCTTTGTAAGCCACATGTGTCTCATTAGAAGTATGTTGTTGAGCACCCCCTTGATTTTGATCAAGTATGTCTTGAATAACATGTTTGAGATGGATACAATTGTTGGTTGTATGTCCTCTTCCTCTATGATACTCACAATAGTCAGTGTCTTTCCAATAGTGAGGTTTAATTTGAGGCTCATAATCACTTGTTGGCGGTAGAGAGATTTCATTGTTGGCCAATAGCTTCCTTAATGCGGATTCTTGGGACTCACCTAGCGGTGTGAACTTTCTCCTTGGATTCGAGTTGAACCATGGTCTTGGCTCCTGAGAGAATGTTTTGTTGGGTGTAACATTGCTTGCCTCTCCTTTGAGAGTGAATATTGGCTATTGTTTGGGAGCCACCACCTTGGTATCAACTACCCCATCATTGACGACATTTTATTCTTAGTCCAAAACTTTGATTTGTCAGTCATGTAGTTGGAGGTAGGTGTGTCCTTGTATAACTTGATTTGCCCCTTGGTGATCATAGCTTTCTCAATGACCAATCCCATTTCGATGACTTTTGAAAATGAGGTGGGGCATTGAATTTGTATTTGATAGCTAAGATCAGAGTTAAGGTTATGGACAGACATCTCAATTAATTGCTTCTTTGGTACATCATATGAGCATTTGCTTGCTAGTTGTCTCCACCTTTGTAGGAAGGAGGGGAATGATTCGCCACTCTTTTGCTTGGTGTTGCATAGGTCAATCATAGAGACTTCGTGTTCAATATTGTACGAGAAGTGCATGATGAATTTGTTGACTAACTCATCAAAAGTTTTGATGCCCGGTGGAAGCCGTGAGAACCACTCCATGGCTTGACTACTTAGAGATCTAGGGAATAGTCTTATTAAGAAAGTCTCATTGTGAGCTACTTCCATGCATGTTGTGTTGAATTCCCTAATGTGATCTCTAGGGTCCCCTTTCCCTTTGTACTTGTCAAACTTAGGAACTTCGAATCGAAAGGGGAATGGTATCATGTTCAAACTTTATCAAAGGAGTACGGTGCAATGTCTTCCAAGGAGTAGGTTTTAGTGTTTGTACCCATCTTGAGATCTATCATTTGTTGCATTAGACCCTTGATTTGTTTCCTCATTTCTTCCATAGGTGTGTTTGGGTCTATGGATTTCTTTCCTTTGTCTTCACCATTGTGGTGTTCATGATTATCCTCCATGGTCTCTTTGAGTTTGCTTAGATCAAAATTAGCAGGGAGCTTAATTCCAAGACTTGCAAGACGGTAAAAATACTTGTGAGGGTCCTCATGGAGCACTTTCTCTAGCAAGCGTTGGAATTTCTGATCTTGGAGGTGTCCTTGATAATCTTTGTGAGAGATTTCCTCATCACTATCATGAGGAGTGACAATATGGTTAGATGATCCGGCCATTTCAAGTTGCTTTTGGTATTGAGATCTAGTAACCATGCAAGGTGATGTGGGATGTGGTGGGATGAAACTAGAGATTTTGGCAAGATGTTGATGGAGACTACTGAGAATAGGATACTTATGACAAGATTTGGACAAGGGACTCTTTTGATCAATGATTCCAAGTAAGACAGCCAATACAAGACAATAGCCACTAGTAAGGGTACTCGATACCTGTCTTACTATTTTAGGGACTAGTTGTGCACCAAGACCACTAGCAAAGTTTTATGACTTACTAAAGTTACTTGAATCCAAAATGGTATGAAAAAGGGGCCTATGCTGATCTGATATGGGATACTTTGACTTTGGACTAGGAAGACCTGATAGAAGGTGAATGAGATGACCAACAAAAGAGGGAGTATGTTATGGAATGGATGAAAAAGTGATTGCAAGGTAAGATATGATCTTAGAACTTGGAACTAGGTTGAAATAGGTACCCAAAAATGATAAAATTTTTCTCTCAAAGACTATGGAAGTACTCACTGTCACGCATGTGCCAGAACATATGCGCCGCAAAAACTGGTAAATGTGCAACAAGTCGGCACAAAAGAGCCACACTGGTAAATCTCAAATGTGTCATAACAGGTAGTAAAAGTGCTACAAGTTAGTACAGATGCACTGTAGGTTAGTACAAATGCGCAACAAAAGAGGACGAATGTGCCACTCTGGTTTTTCAGTATTTTTTGCAAGTTTTTGGCAATCTTCTGATGTTTTTGGTATCTTTGGTTGCAAGAATGTCTTTTGATCTAATTTTCTAAAATTAAGGCAAGAAGACATAGCAAACACAAAGAATGTTTTTATGGTTTCTTATTTTTTTGTGATTTTTGACTCTTTTTGGACTAAAAGAAAGCAAGTACAACCCTAGGTTTCAAAGGACAGTATAAAATTGAATTCTCACTATCTCTAGTGAAGCATCTTCGGGAGGTGATAATCACCCTTCCCTGCACCAGATTATAGGGGCTTTTGGTCTACTAAAACAAAGGATGAGTAATAAAGGGAACCGTTTGAGTGGTTATACATGTGGTAGCACTACTCTCCGTTATGGAGTCTCCCATCCTGCAAGGGTTGTGCCTTGGAGGGTTTTGGGGGAGGTTGGCTATTGGTATAGCACAAATGCACACTTTGTTTGAATCTTTCACTCCAAACACAATTTTATTTATAGTGGCTTGGTAGGGCTTGGCATCTAGCCTATTACCACTTAGGTTCATTCCTACTTGGATGAACAGTATTCAAGAGCAGGCCCCTCTAAAGGAAAAACACATGAGAAAATGATATGTCTGGCATTTTGGTCACCCAAGATAGGGGAGAGCATAGGCCTGGTATCATTCTCAAAACACAGAATACAGTGGTTCTTTTCCCCTAGTTAAAATGAGAAAAACTAGATGAGCTATTGATGAGGAGGAAGGTGGCAAACACTTGTACAAAGTTTCACAACTTGATTTCTAGATTGGTTTCACAAACCAATACAAGGATTCTTTAATGAACTAAGTCTCTAAGGTCTCCAACTTGTAACAATGGTTCAAGCCTTCACAATGGTGTAGAGAGGCATTTAACAAGATTAAATCCACTAAATAAGTACACCTAAATCACTCCAAGAATCAGGAGGTTCCAACAATACTCTTTTCTCATATAGGCTGCTCCATTCCTTGTAGCCCTTCTAACACATAATGTCAAAGATATCTCTTCACTCAAACTCTTAAACATGACTGCAATCAACATTTCAAGTACCCATTTTAGTGTTTCAAAACATATCTTAGAATTAGCATAGGTCAAAAATGTGACTGTCAACATTTAACTAGGCCTAAAAAGGCTTCCAAAGACCACTCATCTTACATGATTGACATACAAAAAATAATGGAATGCCCAACATGGTTCAAAAGCATTTAAGACTCCACAACTAAACCCTCTTCTAAATGATTTCACAACCTTTCAAGGTGGAAGATAACAACATTGGAAACTCTATCCTAATTAGGACTGTCCCCAGACTGTCTTATCAGACCAGTCATCAAACCATGGCCTTAAACACATAAAATCACCAAACCCACTCTATAAATGACTTACAATGCATCTAAGTATCATTTAAAAGCAATGTCAATTGTGTAGGACTTAAGAATCACAGTCTCAACTCATAAAACCTCACTATACACTATTTTATTAGACTTTTTCACCAGTTATAGTCCTAGGGCATCGTTGAAACTGCCCCAAACCTCAACCATCGACCAAAAAACCTTGATATCTCTTAAAATGCATGTCAAACTACCTTCTTCCCAATTTACAGGAGTTTTCAATGGTTAATTTAGGAGAAAAATAATTTTTAATGCCTACTATTACCCTAGAATAGGATTTCTACCTGTGTGGAGAAGACTATCAATAACTTTCACAATGCTTATTGATTTTTCTTGAAACCAAAAGTAAATCAAAGAAGATTCATAGGGCTAACACCTTCAACAGAGGAGGAGAGGTTAAAGGACATTACTTGGCCGTACAATGGCCTGAAAATAATAAAAATACAAGAAATTACAGAAAAATAGAGTATTCTATTGATTTCTTCACTTATACATCATCCCTCAACCTGCCTTGAAGTTTGTGAGGCTTCAATATGCCTTAAATAACCAAAACCACCACCTAAACTAACTTTTCAACTACCTGATCTTTGGTATTCCCCTATTTGTCCTTTTTTTGTATTTTTGCAATGTTGCTTTGATAACAATTTTAGCAATTTTTTTACATTTTGCATCTAATGTCCTCAAAATGACTAACTATGACCTAAAACATTAAAAATGGCCTTGATATGGCCTTCTTACATCATTAAGATATCAATCTTAAATCAAAATTTGAAGTTGCCTCATGGAGGCCTATTCATGCTTCGGTGCACCTGCACCATACAACCAGCCTGCAAAAGTTTCGAAGTCCCTTTGGAAACATGTAGTATCAACCTTGAATCTTCATTTCTTCTTCAATCTTGCCTTGGACTGTTTCTCTTGGAATCATGCTCTTTGTCTTTACTTTGTCTTTCATTTTGACACCTCTGTCTTACCTTTTCCTTTGTCTTTATTCTTGCCCTTTCTCTGCCTTTAATTCTGCCTTCACTTGTCTTCATCTTCTCATCTCAAATGGCTACAAACTTTTCAAGTGCTTCTAGAACCAAATATCCATCTCCCTCGCTGCTTTACCACACAAACTCAACAAACCATCCATCTTACCCAACAATAGATCTTGGAAGATGCACCTGCCACTCTCTTCTTGGTGGTGTCACTCTCTCTGCACCTTCTCCCCAGCTTAATCTCTGTTGGAGGATGGTGAACACAGACTTTTCCTTGTCTGTAGCCAACACATTCTCTAGCAACTCTTGCAACTTTAAGATGGATCAAGTACACTTGCAACCAACAACTCAATAAAAACTCAACTAACTAAGCATAATCATGCTAGCTCTGATACCAATTTGATGAGGAGGAAGGTGGCAAACACTTAACTTGTACAAAGTTTCACAACTTGTTTTCTAGATTGGTTTCACAAACCAATACAAGGATTCTTTAATGAACTAAACCTCTAAGGTCTCCAACTTGTATCAATGATTTAGGCCTTCACAAGGGTGTGGAGAGGCATCTAACAAGATTAAATCTACTAAATAAGCACACCTAAATCACTCCAAGAATCGAGAGGTTCCAACAATACTCTTTTCCCATATAAGCTGCTCCATTCCTTGTAGCCCTTCTAACACATACTGTCAGAGATATCTCTTCACTCAAACTCTTAAACATGGCTGCAATTAACATTTCAAGTACCCATTTCAGTGTTTTAAAACATATCTTAGAATTAGCATAGGTTGCTTCAAGAAACAGGGGTAAAAAATGTGATTGTCAACATTTAACTAGGCCTAAAAAGGCTTCCAAAGACCACTCATCTTACATGATTGACATACAAAAAATAATGGAATGCCCAACATGGTTCGAAAGCATTTAATACTCCACAACTAAACCCTCTTCTAAATGATTTCACAACCTTTCAAGGTGGAAGATAACAACATTGCAAACTTTGTCCTAATTAGGACTGTACCCAGACTGTCTTATCAGACCAGTCAACAAACCATGGCCTTAAACACATAAAATCACCAAACCCACTCTATAAATGACTTACAATGCATCTAAGTATCTTTTAAAAGCAATGTCACTCGTGTAGGACTCAAGAATCATAGTCTCAACTCATAAAACCTCACTGTACACTGTTTTATCAGACTTTTTCACCATTTACAGTCCTAGGGCATCGTTGAAACTACCCCAAACCTCAACCATTGACCAAGAAACCTTGATATCTCTTAAAATGCATGTCAAACTACCTTCTTGCCAATTTACAGGAGTTTTAAATGGTTAATTTAGGAGAAACATAATTTATAATGTCCACTGTTACCCTAGAACAAGGTTTCTACCCGTGTGGAGAAGACTATCAATAACTTTCAGAATACTTATTGATTTTTCCTGAAACCAAAAGTAAATCAAAGAAGATTCATAGGGATAACACCTTCAATAGAGGAGGAGAGGTTAAAGAATAGTACTTGGCCGTACAATGGCCTGAAAATAATAAAAATACAAGAAATTACAGAAAAATAGAGTATTCTATTGATTTCTTCACTTATACATCATCCCTCAACTTGCCTCGAAGTTTGTGAGGGTTCAATATGCCTTAAATAACCAAAACCACCACCTAAACTAACTCTTCAACTACCTAATTTTGGTATTCCCCTATTTGTCCTTTTTTTGTATTTTTGCAATGTTGCTTTGATAACAATTTTAGCAATTTTTTTACATTTTGCATCTAATGTCCTCAAAATGCCTAACTATGACCTAAAACATTAAAAATGGCATTGATATGGCCTTCTTACATCATTAAGATATCAATCTTAAATCAAAATTTGAAGTTGCCTCATGGAGACCTATTCATGCTAGGGTGCACCTGCACCAACTATCTACTTGGGCAAGCACATAAATTTGTTAACTTTGAAGTGATAACAAGATAGAAATGGTTTAATTTTACCCAAGATAGTAATGATGTGTTCAATTTTACCTAGATAGTACGGATTTCTTAACTTTGAAGTGATAATCAAGATAGTAATGTTTCAATTTTACCCAGATAGCAATGATGTGTTCAATTTTTACCCAATTAGCATAGATTTGTTAACTTTGAAGTGATAATCGAGATAGCAATGGTTTAGTTTTACCCAGATAGTAATAATGTGTTCAATTTTATCTAGATAGCAATGAGTTGTTAACTTTGAAGGATAGCAATATAGCAATGATTCAATGATATGCAAGATAGTAACGATTCAGTTACTGCCTTCCTAGTTAAAACTATGTGAGATTTGTATGAGCATCCATTTACTTTCCCATTAGAAATCAAAGTGTGAGTTAACAAGTGCAACTATATGATTCTAAACCAGTACCTAGCCTGCAATCAGATCAAGAGAGTTCTTGCAAAAAGATGTTAGCATTAGCAAAAACTTCAAGGAAACCCTAAAAATCACTGCCTAGATCAGATGCGTAGCTTTAGAGACTGAATACATAGAAACAAAGCTCAAAAGCATTGTAGTACATATGTGCTAAGACAATGGTCAAAAGAATAGGAAAATAGTGTATATGCGTCAAACTGACAGATGCACTGTATCAGAGGATAGATGCACCCAAACAGAGTCTATATGCACCAAAAAAATGTATGCGCTAGAACAGATAGCAGATGCATGTTAGGATGTGTCAGATGCACAATTTCTTCCTGTGTATGGCTTTCTAAAACAAAAAAAATAAGTTTTTGGGTTAAAATGGGGCTAGGCCCCATAGTGGGCACCAAAAATGTTAAGGGAAAATTGGAGTAAACATGAATAATCAATATATCAATATCAAAATACCCAAACTCAATGAAATACAGAAACAAAGAGATCAATCAAACAAAAGAACTTCAAAAACCTTTGCAAACCTCAAAACTTCATAGCTTCCATTGGTTGCCTATCTCAATCGATCTTGCATGTATGAATAAGGCCCTTAGAGAGTGCACTTCCTTGCTACTCCAAGATTGTCAATGGAGAATGGCTATGATAATGCTTTGTAATGAAGAGGAGCTTCACAACAATGGTAGTAGTATGGTAACGAGTGTGATCACAAGCAATGAAGGAATTGGTGCCAAAGGCGCACTACAATTCCTGCAGAGTAACGATACTTGAATCTTGGATGATTGAAATGGAAGAACAAGGTTCAATTTATAGACTTGTGAGAGAGAAAAGATCAACGGTATAGAAAGAACAAGAAGATCAATGGTTGAGAAACCTTGAGGAATGAGCGCGAATAAGAAGAAGACAAGTGTCACACAAAAGCTATTTTATTTGAGTTAACTACTTTCTTTTCTAAAGATAAGACATGCTTTTCATAAATTAGAATTTTTTTTTCTAATTTAAGAGATATTGATAAAAATAAGGTTCATTGAATAGATAACTCAACTTGTGATTTGCCTTTGCATGATTTTGAGAGGAATTAAATAATAAATTATTTAATTTTGTGTGCATGAAGAAGAAGACTTATTTTTGGAAGATTTGGAAGATATTTGAAGAATTAGAAGATAAGAAAAGAAATTTATTTAATTATTGTGCATGATTTGGAAGAATAAATAAAATATTTGGTTATATTTTATTTTTAGAGATTGAGAGGATTTAAATAAATTTAATTGATTTATTTAAATTTGGAGGAATGATTTTGACTTAATTAAATAATTAAAAATTATTTAATTGTTTGAAAGAATTTAATTAAATAAAAGATTTTATTTAATTTTGACTTTAGAAGAGATAATTAAATATTTTGATATTTAATTGACTTAGAGGAATAGGAATCCAATAAATAAATTTGTTTATTTGTTTATTGATAGAAGAATTAGAAGGGAATAAACATTAAGAATATTTATTTAGACTGAATCATGTCATTTTTAGGCGTATACACCTATAATGTGCCTGAGATGGTGATGAACCTAGCAATAGGAAAACTCCATCTCTTGTCTATCATGTTTTCTCTATGTCTTTAGTGTGTGTGTATGGCGTACTTGTTGTAAAAGTGCAAGACCAGTGGCGATGAGCTCCTCTACACTTTGGGATTTGTTTGGCATGTTTGTTCTCAAGGTGCAAGATTGGTGGTGAACAACTCCTCT
Organism: Cunninghamia lanceolata; assembly: GCA_027924645.1. Classification (NCBI taxonomy): domain Eukaryota; kingdom Viridiplantae; phylum Streptophyta; class Pinopsida; order Cupressales; family Cupressaceae; genus Cunninghamia; species Cunninghamia lanceolata. Next base: position 8,013,971 of record BSBN01000739.1, read on the forward strand.
ACACCTTGGGATTTTGTTTGGCATGTTTGTTCTCAAAAAGTGTAAGACCAGTGGTAAACAGCTCCTCTACACATTTTGAGATTTGTTTGTTTACTTTCCTGGTACTTGCATTATGCATTTCATATGGAAAAATTAAAAAATACATATATAATAATCACTGCATTCATTGTATTCTCTATGCTCTGCATGTCTTCAATGTTGTATTCTTCATGTTTTGTGTGACTGTAACTGTCTTCTCCATGTTTTACGTGCGTGTCATTGTCTTCAATGTGTTTGGCATGTCTTCTCTATGCTTGGAGTGCTTGTTGTGTTTGTTGACCTACTTTAATGCATGCATTGGCCTTGCATTTAATGCATACATTAAAATTGGGGCTAAATGTTATGTCAGAAAAATGCACCCTTGGGGGATTTTTCCTAAAGGTTTAGCTCCTAGGTCTTTAGATTTGCATTTAGAGCATTTTGCATGTTAAATCAGACTCTCGATGAGAAAACCCATGGATCTTGTGGCAAATAGGACCTAGGGGACTGCACTTTATTGAATTTTGAGCAAAGATAGGGGTGGACAAGGGTGCTAGCGCCCTAGTCCAGCCCTATTTTGGGTCTGCCCTAATTTGAAATGTTGGTTTTGTGACCGTTATTTGGTCTCTAGGCTGACATCATAAGTTTCAAATACAAATTTCTGGCGGGAATCTTAATAGTTGCATATATAAGCATGTTTAGGTTATCATTTGCAAACTAGAAGATATCTAGAAGATCATGGGCAAGTTTGATGATTGTGAGCTATTGGAATACTTGTTATTATCATTGTGTTGCAGAGCATAGCATTGTTATTGTGTTTGTTTGCAGGTTGGATTACATCTTCTCCTCATGGCATTAAGAGCTTCTTCCTTCCATGAAAGCTTCATCATCAAGGCATCATTTGTTGTGTGTTATCAATCATTATCATTTGGTTTTTGCCTCTACCTCCTAAGGGCATGCACTCTCTCTGACAATGATGTTCAGAAGACTTGAATGTCTCTCCGAGGCTTGACTAAGGCAAGCCTCTTAACACCACAACCCCCTCCCACACTCCTTGTGATTACACATTACAGGTGTCAGATCTAGAGAAAGTGGAGTTGCAGAGCAGGAAGGCAAACATTGAAGATTTTGGATCTAAAAAGTAGACACTGTTCAACTTTTCAAGAGAAGGGCACCATCAACCTTGTCCTCAAATTTCTAATCACGGGAAACAAAAGACACAGCAGAGATCAGTGCTGGAAGAAGATTGGGACTGTGTGGAAAGAGTGGCACACTGGAATAGGGTGCCATCACTGTTGTCCCAGATTTTTCTAGTTTCTGTCTGTGAAAAATAATGAGTTAAGGTTCTCTACCCTCTATCTATTTCCTATAGCATTTGTCATAATTCATAGATTTGATCATTATTTTTCTTAAATTAGGGTTTCAAGGACATAAAGGCATTAATTGGAAAACTTGTGTGATCAGATCTGAATTTCCCAGGAGAAAACCAAGTGGCAACTCAAATCTGATAGCTAACTCTCCTCTTGATAGGTGAGGCACTCGGTTGAAAAGCCCTTGGAATTTTTTGTGGAATGGAGGATTCAAACTAAACCAAACATTAACCCTCCACCAATTTTACCATAAAATAGTAACATAAGTAGATTTATATGCTATATAGGAAAAACTACACAACCATGTTGAACACATCCAGATACTAAGAGGGGGGGTGAATCAGTATCCAAACAAACTTCAAATCCTTTGAAGAAGATTAAAACTTAAACATTACAACATTAACATAAACATGAAAGATCAACATAATGCATATCAACACATAAGACCACATATACGTGGAAAATTCCAAAGGGGGAAAAACCACGGTGAGGATTAACTCGCACTATATGAAGCTCAAAAATTACAACTTTGTTTTAGGGCTACAACCCAAGGAAGCTACTACTCCCTGCTGACTTTTTTTTAGGGCTACAACCCAAGGAAGCTACTACTCCCTGAAGACTTTGATTTAAGGTTTCTCCCAAGGAAGCTATAACTCCTTTCTGACTTTGTTTTAGGGCTAAAACCCAAGGAAGCAACTACTTCATGAACTAAGAACAAACTCATAAATGATTACAACATGACAATCCTTCTACTATCTGAAAACTGACATTGAAGCTCACTCCCTTTAATAATTGCACTTTTGCGTCTTCACTCCTCTTTGATGATGGAATCAGTTAGGCACACTCTTCAATTCCCTTCTTTCACAAAAAATATCTTCAAGATGAATCAGGACATGCTCTAACAATTTTGCTCTCTCCTTCAATCGCACATTATAATGCATGTCATATTCGTATTCTTCTTTTCACATACTCATATTTGTAATCATACCTCACCTAGATCAACTAGGTTTACAATATATACATTGATTATATTACAAGTTAGCCAATACAACAAGAATATTACAATTTACAAGTCGTCCAGAGATCACACAACATGAAACATGTAGAGGGCAAGCCCTAACTTGAACTACACACCACTTCAGGAAGAGAAACATTCCTTATGAACCCCAACACATGCTTAACCTATTCCTAAACATCCTTCACTGCATCATCCTTCAAATAATAACATTTGCTTGTCACACTCATTTGAAATAGGTTGCCCTTAAGCAAGAACACATGAAGCTTGTAGCATAACGGTCATTTCAACTTGGCGGTACTCATGAAGGATTGAAAATTGCTTGCACTTCTCCCAGATGATTTGGTAGGACCTATACACCATCTCTAAATGCTCCTTAAACTCCTCATAACAAGAACATTGTGGTGCACATTACCAACATACCTCAGTCATCTTCAGCAACAATAACTCTTCCCATACCGACTTGAAAACTTTGTGTGGTATTGGAAACTTGAAAGATTTTCTTGTGCATCAAACTTGAGAAGCATAGAGACATGTAGAATGTCCACATGAACTCATATAATTGATCTATGCAATCTCCAATAGGTTCAAGTACTCAATCATGTGTCCTGAGAACAATTAGGCATCCCGAACCATCTATAGTACATTATCATTTGAAAATTGAACTTGTGGACCTCTAACTCACCTGAAACTCATGAATGTACCCATACACTACCTCATTATTCCAAAGCATAGACTAGAACTCTGTCACTTGTAACTTCCACTACAAAGGAGAAAATGATCTGAAACTTTGGTTTTAGCACCTTTATAGCATACTAAACTTAACTTCTAAACCACATGACCATATCTTCAAATGCAGAGGAATGTGGAGAATTTTACCAACTAGTCTTCAAGGCAACTTCCTGCAATAGAAACCTTCACCAACTTCTAGAGAATAGAACCTTCTTATATCAACACATACTTCTTTAGGATCATCAGAAAAGATCATACAACATGCTACAGGTCATCAGCAACATTTTCTCATCGTTAGCATAGCTTCTAATTCCCATCTTAATATATCATTATGATATCATCTCTACTGACCAGAATCATGCTCAATACAACTTTACTTGACATTAATCAAGGCATAGCATCCAACCATGAACATTAGCAACCACTACTAGCACACCATCAACATAATATATCATCATCATAAGTATCCAAGCATAGTGTTAACATCAAAGACAACCACACAACCACACAACCACATTAATGACAAGATTAGGTAACATATGTACAATGCTCATTAGTATTTACATCAATGAAAACCACACAACCACATAAGTGACAGCCTTAGGTAAAATGTGTGTAATAATCTCCCCCTTTGACATTGATGGCAACACACATCTACTTATTCTCCCCCTTTGACATCAAGGACAAAGGGAAACAACTTCTCCTCCTCAAGGAAAAAACTCTCCTTCTCAACCTCCTCCCCCTATTAGCAACAACCACTACCTGCTCCACCTCAGAGGTAGCCACCATCAGTTCAGGAAAAATATATAGTATGAACTTCCCCTGGAAATATGCACAAACTATACTTCTAGCAAGAACAAAAAGGGGCAATTACCCCTAACTTCTGCCAGAGATACTTAAAAGTATCCTTTGTAAGAACCTTTGTGAAAATGTCTACAATTTGATCCTTTGTTGGAACATATTCCAACTTCACTTCTTTCTCTACAACCTTCTCTCTCAAAAAGTGATACCTGATTGATATATACTTGGTTCTAGAATGCATCACTAGATTCCTGGAAATATTGATAGAACTAGTATTGTCACACAAAATAGGAATAGGCTCATCATATGGTACCGTGATATCCTTCAAAGTTTGCTTCATTCACAACACTTGTGTGCAACAAGATGCTACTGCAATATACTTTACCTCTATAGTTGATAAGAATATTGAATCTTGTTTCTTACTATGCCATGAGACTAATCTATTTCTTTAAAAGAAAGCACCACCACTTGTACTTCTTCTATCATCAACACAACTAGCGCAATCAGCATCATTGTAAGCACTCAAATCAAAGTCATTACCTCTTGGATACCATAAGCCATAATATGGAGTTTCCTTCAAGTATCTAAATATTCTTTTCACTGCCTTCTCATGAGTTTGCTTAGGATTAGCTTGATATCTGAAAACCACACATACTGCATGCATAATATCAGGTCTAGAAGTAATCAAGTACAATAATCCTCTAATCTTAGATCTATAAAGAGTCTAATCAACCTTTGATTTTTCATTCGCCTTTCTCAAGTGACAACTAGTAACCATAGGAGTACTTACCAGTTTGGAATCATCCATACCAAACTTCTTCAACATCTCTCTAACATACTTAGCCTGAGAAATAAAGATACCATCATCTAGCTGAACAATTTGAAGTCCAAGGAAGAAAGACATCTCACCAATCATAGACATCTCAAATTCTTTTTGTGTCTCCTCTGCAAACTTCTTACACATACCATCATCTCCACCAAAGATAATATCATCAACATATACTGCAACTATCAAAATCATGTCTCCTTCTTCCTTGATGTAAAGATTACTATCTGTGGTACCCTTATTGAAGCCTTTCTGAAGCAAGTACTTATCCAACTGAGCATACCAGGCTCTAGGAGTTTGCTTAAGTCCATACCAAGCCTTTTTTAGTCTGCACACCATGTCTGGATCTTCCGATAACTAAAAACCATCAAGTTTCTCAATGTAGAATTCTTCATCTAGATCACCATTCAAAAATGTTGACTCAACATCCATCTGATAAACCTTGAAATTCTTGTGAGCAACAAGGGCAAGAAACATCCTAATTACCTCCATCCTGGCTACCAGAGAACAAGTCTCCTCAAAATCAATGCCTTCAACTTGAGAATGGCCCTTACACACCAATCTTGCTTTGTTCCTCACAACTTCACCATCTTCATTCAGTTTGTTCTGGAATACCCACTTTATTCCTATAACATTCTTATTGGCTGGTCTGGAAACCAATTCCCATGTCTAATTCTCCTCTATCTTATTCAATTCTTCTTCCATTGCCTTCATCCATCCATCATCTTTGCTAGCATTAGCAAAGGTTTTGGGCTCTATCTCTGATAGAAAACACAAATTCACTTGCTCACTTACTTTTGCAAACTTTCTCTTGGTCTACACACCTTCATTCTTATCACCAATGATCTAATCTATTTAGTGGTTCCTTTGAACATACTTTGCTAGAGTCTTAGGAATCTTCTCTGATTCTTGTTCCTTTTCTTCCTTCTCTTCTTCTTCAATGCAAGGAGGTATATTAGATCCATAGTCCTCTAGTTCTTTGTGAGATCTGATACAAGTCTTCATCCACCTTGACATTTGTTCTTTCAATCATTTTTCCCAATCTCTTATTGTAACATCTATAGGCCTTGCTTCTAGTTGAGTAACCAAGAAAAATCCCTTCATTCCTTCTTGAATCAAACTTTCCAAGTTCTTCTCCATCTCTCCTGATGTAGCATTTGCTACCATAGATTCTGAAGTATCTGACAGTGGGAGGTCTTTCATACCATAGCTCATAAGGGGTCTTAGTGCTATTAACCCTCAGTTGTACTCTATTAATCAAATAGATAGTAGTGTGAACTACTTGCTTCTAGTACATATCAAGCAAATTTGCATCTTTCAACATTGTTCTAGCCATCTCTTTCCCAGTTCTATTCTTCCTTTCCACTACCTCATTCTACTAAGGGGTCCTAGGAATAGACAGATGTCTCCTAATACCATGATCTCCACAAAATTTTTCAAATTAATTTGAAGTAAATTCACCTCCTATATTAGACCTTAAGCATTTGATCTTAGCATCTATTTCATTCTCAACTATTGCTTTGAAAACCTTAAACTTATCAAAGGCTACTGATTTTCCTCTTAAGAAAGTAACCCAAGTCATTCTAGAATAATCATTAATAAGCAACATGAAATACCTTTCACCTTGTTGACTCTTTGTTCCTGTAGGGCCACATAGGTCAATATGAATTAGCTCCAGAGGCATTGTAGAAGAATAATCCTTGCTCTTGAAATTTGTCTTTGTCTACTTTCCCATTTGGCATTCCTTGCATAATGTGTTTGCAGGCTTGGTTATCTTAGGCATATCTCTCATTACATGAATAGATATAATATTTACCATATTGTCAAATTCGATATGTCCCATTCATTTGTGCCATAGCCAACACTCACTGGATTGAGCCAGTAAGTAGGTTCTTCCATTTACCTCCTTTAGATGATAGATATCACCATATGTCTTGATACCTTCTGCAACTAATTTTTTGGACCCTGCCTTCCTGATTTCACAACCTTTGGCATGAATCTTGTAAGATTGTATCCTTTACTACACATTTGACTAACACTAAGAAGATTGTACTTTAGCCCTTTGACATAGAGGACATCCTCAGTCCTATTTTTCCCACCAATATTTATAGCACCCTTTCCACATATATGTGCTGACTCATCACCACCAAACTTAATAACTCCACCATTCCACTTCTTAAGGATGATAAACTTCTCCTTGTCACTGGTCATGTGGTTAGAGAAACCACTGTCAATTACCCAAGTCTTGGCTTCTTCTTTTGCATGAAAGGTAGTCCTTACTACCATTGATTTTTCATTATCTTGGCTAGCTTGCAAGGTATTAGACTTTTCACATTTTCCAATATAATTCTTTTTGTCACCAACATTCAAGGCCATGAAAAGTGTTTCATCATTTGAATCATCATGATCCTCATCTTCTAAAGAACAACTATTCTCCATGGAATACAGACTTCTTTTGGGCTTCTCTCTTTTGTTACTACCTTTTGATTCTTTAAAAGGACATTTAGAAGCAAAGTGACCAATTTTCCCACAATTAAAACATTTGAAAGGTAACTTACCTTTATATTTTCTTGTGTCCTTCTTCAATCTTCTTAAAAAGTTTGGATCTACCTCATCAAGGTCATCATCTTGATAAGATGCTTCATCTTATGCCTTCTTACTTGCTTTGAATGTTGCTTCCTTCTTTGGAGCTCCTTTGTCAAATTCTCTCATTTCAAAGGCTATGAGAGAGCCAAACAATTGATCTACTGTATATTTATCCAAATCCTGAGTTTCCTCAATAGTAGAAACTTGACTATAGGATTTAGGGAGAGATCTTAGAACCCTCTTCATAATCTCATCTTCTTTCACTTCTCCACCAAGTCCTCTGATGCCATTAACTATTTCATCTACTCGGAGCATATAACTGGCAATGTCTCCTTCTTTTGACATCCTCAGGATCTCAAATTTGCTCTTGAAGATTTGTATCTTGGCCTACTTCACTTTACTATCTCCTTCATAAATGTTCCTAAGTTTATTCCAAACATCCTGAGCAGATTTGTAACCCATTACCTTCACAAGTTTTGAATCAGCTAGCCCACTCATGATAGCACTCTTTGCCTTGGCATTGATCTCATACAACTTAAACTCATCTGCATGTATAGGATCACTAGCAAGAGTAGTGTGACTCTTCTTGATAGATTGCTAAATACTATACCCTAGAGAAGATAAATAGTTTTCTTTAGTTAGCTTCTAGAAGGAATAATTTGTTCCATCAAACATAGGTGCCTTGTGAGATCCATTATGAGCCATCATGGACCTTCCTCAAGTGGTTAAGCTTCTTCTGAGTAACTTAGCTCTGATACCAATTGTTGAACACACCCAGATACTGAGAGGGGGGTTGAATCAGTATCCAAACAAACTTCAATTCCTCCAGAGAAGATTAAAACTTAAACATTATGTAGCATTAACATAAACTTGAAATATCAACACAATGCACATCAACACATAACACCAGATATACATGGAAAACCCAAAAAGGAGAAAAACCATGGTGAGGATTAACTCAAAATATATGAAGCTCAAAAATTACAACTTTGTTTTAGGGCTACAACCGAAGGAATCTACTACTCTGTGCTGACTTTGTTTTAGGGCTACAACCCAAGGAAGCTACTACTCCCTGAAGACTTTGTTTTAGGGTCACTTCCAAGGAAGCTACAACTCCCTGCTGACTTTTTTTAGGGCTACAACCCAAGGAAGCAACTACTCCCTGAACTGAGAACAAACTAAAAAATGATTACAACATGACAGTCCTACTATCTAAAAATTGACATTGAAGCTCACTCCTTTTGATGATTGCATTTTGCCTCTTCACTCCTCTTTGATGATTGAATCACTTAGGCACACTCGTCACTTCCCTTTTTGTCACAAAAATATCTTCAAGATGAATCAGGACAGGCTCTAACACTTCTGCTCTTTCTCCTTTAGTCACACACCATAAGGCATGTCATATTCATATTCTACTCTTCACATACTCATATTCACAATCATAACTCACCTAGATCAACTAGGTTTGCAATATATACATTTATTACATTAATTACAATACAAGTCAGCCAATACAAAAAGTATATTACAATTTACAAGTCAGCCAGACACACAACATGAAACATGTAGAGGGAAAGCCCTAACATGAACCACACACCACTCCAGGAAGAGAAACATGCCTTATTGACCCCAACACATGCTTAACCTAGTCCTCAATATCCTTCACAGCATCATCCTTCAAAGAATAACATCCACATGTCACACTCATATGAAATAGGTCACCCTTAAGCAAGAACACATGAAGCTTGTAGTACAACAGTCATTTCAACTTGGCGATACTCATGAAGGATTGAATATTTCTTGCACTTCTCCCAGATGAGTCAGAAGGACCTATACACCATCTCCAAACTCTCCTTGAACTCCTCACATTAAGAACATTGTGGCACACATCATGAACATACCTCAGTTGGCTTCAACAACAATAATTCTTCCCATATTGACTTGAAAAGTTTGTATAGTACTGGAAACTTGAAAGATTTGCATGTGCATCAAACCTAAGAAGCATAGAGACATGTAGAATGTCCACATGAACACATATAATTGATCTATACAATCTTGATTAGGTGCAAGTACTCATTCAGGTGTCCTATGAACAATTAGGTATCTCAAACCATATGTAGTACACTGTCATTTGAAAATTGAACTTGTCGACCTCTAAATCACTTGAAACTCATATGGATGTACTCTTACACTAGTCTGAACATATCCTCAAAACCGCACATCCATATCTATCACTGTGGAGGAATGCAAAGCATTCCAACAATCCTTCATCATTACCTCATTCTGTTGGAGCAGAAACCAGAACTCTGTCACTTGTAACTTCCACTACAAAGGAGAAAATGATCTGAAACTTTAGATTTAGCACCTTTACAGCATACTAAACTTAACTTTTGAACTACATGACCATATCTTGAAATGTGGAGGAATGTGGAGCATTTTACCAACCATTATTCAAGGCAACTTCCTACAACGAAAACCTTCACCAACTTCCATAGACTAGAACCTTCTTATATCAACACATACTTCCTTAGGATCATCAGAAAATATCATACAACATGCTACAAGTCATTGGTAACATCTTCTCATCCTCAGCATAGCTTCTAACTCCCATTGTAATATATCATCATTCATCTTAATGCTTCTAATTCCCATCTTAATATATCATTATGATATCATCTTTGCTGACCACAATCATGCTCAATACAATTTTACTTGACATTGATCAAGGCATTACATCTAACCATGAACATCTGTAACCAACCATGAACATCAGCAACCACTGTTAGCAAACCATCAACATAGTATATCATCATCATAAACATCCAAGCATAGTGTTGACATCAAATACAACCACACAACCACATCAGTGACAAGCTTAGATAACATATGTGCAATGTTCATTAGTGTTGACATCAATGACAACCACACAACCACATTAGTGACAACCTTAGGTAAGATGTGTGAAACAAAACATACGTCATTGTTGATATTATTCCATATATAAAACAAATAGATTAATAAAACATTTTGTTCTTGTTACAGAGTAAAAAGTGGACACATGCCTTTTTAGCTCCTAGTTTATCTCCTAGGTCCCCGTGTTTACACTCTACAAAGCAAAATATTCATCGCAATGAGAAATCCCCCAAAACCCATGTCAAATGGGAACTAGGGTCCCATTTAATTCTTAGGTCCTGACCAAAAAGACACCTTGGGAATTGGGCGCCCATGCCCAAGTCCACCCTAATTGGTCGAGGTAAAATTTAAGGGATGTCGGCATGAGACTTTTAAATGGGTCCTTCCTTGTCAACTCTTTCAATTAATTTGTGAAAGTTTAATGGGATAGAATATATAAACAAGTGTTTGAATTCATTTTCTTACAAGTTGATGATAGCAAGGTTATGATATTAAGAAAAGGAGCATTCAAGGCATTCATTGTGTTATTGTTATAGATTTGTGTTAGTATTGTGTTTGTTATAGATTTTGAATCATCATCAACATTCTTATGAGTTGAAGAACCTTCATCCTCCTAAGGACTTCACCTCCAAGGTGACATTATCATTGTGTTTGAATCATTTCATCATCATTTGGATTATCTTTAGCCTCTGTCCTACAAGGACATGCTCTCTCTCTAACAACAGTGTTTGGGAAGCTTGAATGCTCACCCAGAATTTGACTAAGGCAAATCCCTAAACACCACAACCCCCAAACTCCTTTTCTTCTTGTGTGTAGGTTATAGGTATGGGAATTGTAGAAGTGAATGTATAGGGAGGCTATTTAAGGGATAAAGATTCAAGATCCAAGAATAGAGTGTGGAAATTCCTCCATAGTAGACTTGGGTGCTAGCCCTAATGTCTAGTAGCTAAATTAGATATTGGATTCAACATCAGGGCATCATTTATGGCATGTTTCTAGTTTTGAGCTTTCAGATATTGGGACTTTCTGGACTTGGGCACTAACCCTACAGTCTTCTGACATTTTAGCTTCTAGGAGAGAGGTTCTGACATCTCACTAATCATCCTAGTACTTTCAGATCCTAGCTTTCCATTGTTGTTTGTCTGTTATAAGTTGATTATCTCAATTTTAGGGTTTAGTGCATTTATTGGCCTAGGGTTTGATAAAAATCTTGGTTGAATCACATATTTCCTTAGCAAACAAGAGAAAAACATCAGTAGTTGAGTCCTCTTGCATCTTGAAGTGACTTAGCTTAGTTTTGTCCTTGAATGTTATAGTGAAAAAAGGGTTTGATCTAGTGTACCTACGGGCTTGCATTCAACCCCCTCTTTTACCCTATATAACATTTTGGTGAACCCATGTTTTAAAGAATTTACATCTTGTTGAGTGTTCAAATCAGATATTGCATTAAGTCATATCATACTTATCATTCTTCATTGAAAAATCTTGCATACATTTGAATTTTTTTAAAAAAATAACCATTCTAGGCTTGCATAAAGGCAAAATTTTGCATTATTCTAATTACACATCATTGAAAGCATTTAAAAATCTGATTCATACATCAGATCTAAGACAAATTACAGCAATTAATCATTTCATGATATCACATATTGCATTTGCATTTGTTAGGGCTTTGTTGAAAACTTGCATTTTGTCATATAACCTAGTTTTTGCAAAAGCTAGGGTTGGTAGTCAAAATCTTATTTCATATTTTTCTGCTCCCTTTAGACACTCATTCAAATCTGATTTTGAGTTGTAGTGTTGCCTCATTGTGTGTTCTTGCATTAAAATTTCAAATTTTGCAATTACATAGTGTGTATTTCAACATTAAGGGTTTTACACATTTTCTTCACACTTCTTTAAGAAAACTTTTAAATCATTCATCTTGCCTTGTTGTGTAGTACTATTTACATCATACTTACTTTGTTTTTAGTGAAATTTGTGTTTTTTTAATTTTCAAAAACTCAGTTTCCTCAAACTAGTGCCTTGGTGTGAAACAATCTCACATATATGGCCTCTCATCAAAACAAGGGTGGTATGGTCCCTCCTCAAGTTTATAGGAAGAGGAAGACTCTTGAACTTGAAATAACCTTTACACCATATGATAGAACAATTGGAGATATTGAGGGACCTGTTTACATTACCGCACATATAAGTGAAAATCCTACAAGAGGAGTCTTTATTGATCCTAATTATATAACGAACGTGATCACTGAAGAGTTCCTCTACATGCATGATTTTATACAAGAATCTTATGATCCACACATATGTTAAGACACATAATGGATATTTCCTACCAGCTATAGAGAAGATTACATTATTGATAGTTGAGAAATCTTTGGAACAATCATTTGATATCATTCCTACCTCCGACCTATTTCATGTGAAACTAGGCCATCCATGGCTCAAATCCATGAAAGGAGTTCCCCCTACAATTCATAAATGTTTAAAATTTCCTCATCAAGGGAGAGTGCATGTTGTCCACCATAGTAGATGGAAGCCTATGGTTACACGTGGAAACTTCAGGCTAGACTACTTTTAGCCAGAACCTACCAAGCTTGCACAACCAAGAGAAGATCAATTCTTCCTAGCATACCAAAGATACAAGGTGAAGTTAATAACAAAATTGGTTGGACCTCCTCTTGAACAAGTAGAAAGTGAAGAGCATCCCGAATTGAAAGAACTCCCTTGAGCACAAGGTAAAGGAGTCTTTGCCGAGGTTCCTCCTCCGTCATCCTTACAAGGATCGAGAGATACCTGTAAAGAACAAAGCAATTTATCCAAAAAGATCAATTTTATACTAGCTTCCTCCTCTAAGATGTCAAAGACTTTGGAAAATCATGAGAATCCTTTTGCAAACATCACTAATAAAACACAAAGGAATAGGCAAGCAAGAGAATGAAGGAGGAAGAGACAAGCCTTAGCTCGACAAGCAACACCTCAACAAGAAAACATTCCACCAACTACTCCTGAATCACACAAGGAAGAGCTACAAGTTGAAGAGTTAAAGGACAATGATTCAAGTTGGGAAATAGTACCTTATGTACCTATTTCCTCTTGCATTCGAGATTGGGAGGAAGATGATTTGCTCGGTGACAACCACTAGTGCAGTTGTATAATAGGTAAGTATTTCTCACCCCTTTTAGCCACCTTTGATGTAGCATCTCATTGAGTTACTTGCTTATGTAGCCTTCTCTTATGTGTTTTGTTCCCCTGTGTTGTGTTATATGTTGTTTAGGTCTCTTTGGATGACCCTTGATAGTCTTGTAAGGTCAAGGATACAAGGAGACTACCTTTGTTGTGACCATTCTTCTATGTGTATCTCTATTCTTCTACTTTCCTCTCCTCTATTTTACTATTATGTGTTGTGCCTTGGGGGCATAACGTCATGGAGGATGTCTTGGGGGCATCTTCCCAAGTTGTAAACCCAAGTCACTTTTGTCTCCTCTTATTTTATTATTTCCATTCTTCAGTGGCTCTACCAGTCGGATGACAAAAACAAACAAATATTGATAAGGACTGTGTGTCCCTTTAGCAAGAAAGCAAAAATAGACCTATTCCATATATGAAGATGGGGTTGATATTTATATATGATGCTTGACTAGTAGAATCACTCTGTGTGATGTATCATGTTGTGAAATTTGTTGTAACAAACCTTTGCAATACTCTAAATCTGCTTCTATGCACTTTGAATTGTTTTGTATCTAACCTTGTTGCTACACTCAGTCCTGAGATACCTGAAGTATAACCACACACACACACAGATATATATATATATATATATATATATATATATGTATATATATCTGATGCTTAACTAGTAGAATCACTCTATGTGATGTATCATGTTGTGAAATTTGTTGTAACAAACCTTTGTAATACTCTAAATCTGCTTCTATGCACTTTGAATTGTTTTGTATCTAACCTTATTGCTACACTCGGTCCTGAGATACCTGAAGTATAACCTCATGGCTATACTTGGTTCTGAACCCACAAGTGTAGCCTTGGTCTATTATGTGATATGATTTATGGATAGCTTTCATGTATTGATTTAGTTGTTATCTTAGAGTAAGATTTTCTAACCAAAGCCTATATTATCTTAGCAAATGATAACAACGTGTTTGTGGGAACATTCAACGATTGTGGCACATGTCACTTCGGGGCATGGGCTTTGTGAAAGCTCTTGTTCCCTTGTGTGTTTTCATTTTACCTTAATCTGCTTGATATCGGCAAGTGGGATCAACCACTTTGAGGAGGGAGTATATATAATGGTATTTGCTTGATTACTTTTACATTGACAAAGTGTGTTTGTAATCGCTCATCACGAGGTGAGATGGTGTATCTCTTGAGCTATTGTGTATCCTTTTAAACAAACGCCCTTCTATGGAAGGCGGGGTAGTGTATCTCTTGAGCTAGTACACACCCTTTTTGAGAAAAGATCTCATCATGAGGTGGGATGGCATATCTCTTGAGCTAGTGCACATCCTTTTAAGTAAAAGCCCTTCTACGGAAGGAGAGATGGTGTATCTCTTGAGCTAGTGTACATCCTTTTAAACATAATCTTCATCGTGATGCGGGGTTGGATCTTGAGTCATTCACCCTTAAGCATGTCTTTGGAAGTTGTGGTAGCATAGCTCAACTGTCAGGTGTGTTTAGTGTGTTTTAGATAGTGGAGTGCAGCAACAAGCTCCTCCCTATCACCCGTGTTTGCTTTGTATAAGATGTATAGTATGTCGATGACATGCTATATGGTGTTTGTGTAGTCTGTGTGTCTTCTGTGTGTTTTATGTGTCTTCCTTGCATGTTTTGCGTTCCTGTAGCATGGTCTAAAGTCATGTGGCAATGAGCCCCCCATGTTGTATGTGTTTTGTGTGTTTTTGTGTGGTCTAAAGTCATGTGGAGATGAGCCCCCCCCATGCTATGTGTTTTGTTTATTTTAGTTAGCATTAGATATATAGATATATAATTACTTAATCATCTCTTCTTCATGTATTGTGTGACTGTGCTTAGGTCTTCTCCATGTATTGCATGCTTATGTTGTCTTCTCTGTGTAAATTACATGCTTCCTTACTATATTCACCATGTCTTATGTGACTGTTAAGTGTTTTCTTATGTTTACATAAGTTTGGGGGCTAGAAATAGTCCTTCTAACTTAGGGTGTGTCTTCATTCTAGTGTTTGATGTGTTTTGATATGCTTCAACTGTACTTTAATGCATGTGTTCAATCATAGGATCACATACACATTAAAGTGGGGGCTAAATATTATGGAGTAAAAAGTGGACACATGCCTTTTTACCTCCTAGTTTAGCTCCTAGGTCCCCATGTTTACACTCTACAAAGCAAAATATTCATTCCGATGGGAATCCCTTGAAACCCATGTCAAATGGAAACTAAGGGCCCATTTAATGCTTAAGTCCTGACCAAAAAGGCACCTTTGGACTTGGGCGCCCACACCCAAGTCCACCCTGATTGGTTGAGATAAAAATTAAGGGATGTCAGCATAGGACTTTTAAATGGGTCCTTCCTTGTTAGCTCTTTCAATTAATTTGTGAAAGTTTAATAGGATAACATCTATAAACAAGTGTTTGAATTCATTTTCTTACAAGTTGATGATAGCAAGGTTATGATATTGAGCAAAAGAGCATTTAAGGCGTTCATTGTGTTATTGTTGCAGATTTGTGTTAGTATTGTGTTTGTTATAGATTTGGAATCATTATCAACATCCTTATGAGTTGAAGAACCTTCATCCTCTTTAGGACTTCACCTCCAAAGTGACATTATCATTGTGTTTGAATCATTTCATCATCATTTGGATTATCTTTAGCCTCTATCCTACAAGGACATGCTCTCTCTCTAACAACAGTGTTGGGAAATCTTGAATGCTAACCTGGGATTTGATTGAGGCAAATCCCTAAACATCACAACCCCCAAACCCCTTTTCTTTTTGTGTGCAAGTTCCAGGTGCAGAAATTGTAGAAGTGAAGGTACAAGGAGGCTATTTAAGAGACAAAGATTCAAGATCCAAAAGCATAGTGTGGAAATTCCTCCATAGTAGACTTGGGTGCTAGCCCTAGTGTTCAATAGCTAAATCAGATATTGGATATAGCATCAGGACATCCCTTACAATATTTTTCCAATTTTTAGCTTTTGGATATTGGGACTTTTTGGACTCAGGCACTAGCCCCAGAGTCTTCTGACATTTCATCTTTTGGGAGACAAGTTCCAACATCTTACTAATCATCCTGGTACTTTTAGATCCTAGCTTTCTGTTGTTGTTTGTCTATTGTAAGTTGATTATCTCAATGTTAAGGTTTAGTGCATTAATTGGGCTAGAGTTTGAAAAAAGCTTGGTTGAATCACATCTTTCCTTAGCAAACAAGAGAACAAAATCAGTAGCTGAGTCCTCTTGCATCTTGAAGTGACTTAGCTTAGTTTTGTCCTTGAATATTATAGTGAAAGGAGGGTTTGATCTAGTGTACTTACATGCTTTCATTCAACCCCTTCTTGTACCCTACATAACAGTTCTAGTTAATTTTTTCTTCTCTATCAAAACCCTTGTCTTTTTATTGATTCTATACATATACAACACATCAAGATTTTCATCTAGAGTATTGTCCCCAAGATCACCTAAGATCTAGATCATATTAAATATTATTCTTTGATTTTAAATTTGTATTTCCATACAAACCTCTATGTTTTAGACTATCATTGTGAGTTTTTTTTATGTTTTGTTGCTCAATTTCACAATCTTTATCTAGATTTTGAAACCCTAATCAACATCACTATAGTGTGTGGAAGAGAAACCTTCTTTATTTGTTTCTTAGAGTTTTTCTCAATTACTACTTCACTTGTATTAGAATATATTTCATTTATTTTTCAAACTTTAGTCAATTTTTTTTACACTTTATAAAATAAAAATATACATACAAGCACATCCGATGAATTAACTCAATGATAGAAAATTTATACAATAGTTAAGAATGGTGTTTAGTGGCTCTATTGCAACCTTCAAATTTATGGTACCCATTCAAATTTATTGTTCTTGTGTATTTCGTTGTGGATATTAATTTGATGTTCAATTCATAACTAATTATTTATGTGTAGCCATCACATTTTATTTTAAAAAGCTATGGCATAGCATATATAAAAAATGATATCACGATTATTTAGTTTGGGTTTATTTATGTCTATAATTTTCTCCATGGAAGTATGCTTTTTCTAGAAGGGAACAATGGATATCCAAAGTTTCTTTCTTTGAGAAATATTAGTAACAAAAGGATTTGTTTTCAAAAATTATGAGCTAAAATATAAGATTTATTTTTATAGGTTGTTAAAATAAAATAATAAAAAGTAGTGAGTGAAGAATATGTTTTTAATTCCACTATTAATGGGCTATGGGAGATGATTCTGGAAAAAATGAAAGGAAGCTAAATGGGTTCCTCTTCATGAGGGGTGGTATAAACTAAATTTTAATGGGGATTCAAAAGGCAACCTAGGTAAGTTAGGGGCCAGTTGTATTTTTAGAGATTGGAAAGGGGACGTGTTCTATGTGGCTTCAAAAAGACTCAAATCTAGGACAAATAATGAGGCCAAATTCTAGGCCCTTAGCTTGTTTTTAAATCTTTGTAAAAAATATAACCTAAAGAGGATTTCTATTGAAGGGGACTCTTCTATTATCCTTAATGCCATTAGAACTAAAAAAACTCAATGTTGGAAATTGAATTCCCTCCTTTTCATCTATGTTTGCCATGCTTGAAGAGTTGAATGATTACATAATTAACCATGTGTATAGAGAGATTAATGCTGGGGCGGATTTGCTTGCCAATTTGGCAATCAATAGGGAAGAAGAACTTATTGTGGACATGTCAGTTGATCAGTGGCCTAAGGTGAAACATCTTCTTGACAGCTTGGGAGGTATAATCAATAATTGAAATCTCAGGTTTGTTGTAGAAAAATTGGAGAGGAATATTGTTCAAGTGGTGGTGAAGATATGAACATTTATTAATCATACAACCATCCTCTGATGCTATACATGATGATTTCATCATGTCTTTCTATATTTTAGGTTCTGGCATTTGCTTTTGGCTATTAGAAGAACTCTCTCCTCCTAGTTTTCTCTTTTCTGCAGAATGGATACCCCTATTCATCTTCTTTGTAAACAAAGCCAAATGGCTTTTTTAGGGAAGGTGACGAAGAAGATGTTGCAATGTATCTTCAAAACACATAGTGGGTTGATATTATAATTTAAAATCCAATGGGTTCTTAGAGATGAATTCATAATGACCGAGCATAGATAAATAGTTAACTCAAACATTGCATCTATGTTTGTTGCAGTCCTTCCTGACCTTGGGAATATTAAGGAAATGGCGAAGACAATGGTCTATGCTCTAATCAAGAAACAATTCTTGGGAGGCCTTAATGAAATGTTGGAAATCACAAGGTATGGCATGGGCATCCTTGGATTTCTTTAGGCTTCAAAATTGTTGGGGGGGGCGGGGGGGGGGGGGGCATTTTGGCATGGTATTCATTTATCACCATTAACTAGGCTCAGATAGAGGTGCAACGGAGGAAGAAGGTGTCCAAAGAGGTAGAGTTTCTCAAGCATGTGTTGGGATTTATCGAAACAAAAGGAATAGATTGGATGAAGGCCTTCATTTCAGACAGCTCTAATGATACTCTGGTGGTATGATTGTCTCAAGATAGACCTCTCTATGTTTTTATAAATCTATAGTTATGTAGGTGGTTTATAAATGTTTATATAGACTATAATATGTAGATATGTTCCAGGGCCTGTCTTCTCCCCATGGTTTTTGTGGCTACATCAGTTATGATGAGATTTAGATCTGAACTCTTTTATTTTTTGATATATATAAAAAGGGAGCAACCCCCATGGTTGCAGTTTACTCATGAATAAAAAATATATATTTTTAATTTATTTTTTATAATTATTTATTTATATATATTTTTAAATTAAATTTTTTTTCTTTCATTTATAGGTCTCCAAGTGATAATGCCTTGTTTAATTCATGTCAAGGAATCAAATTACAACCTCTTCCATTAGAGTAGGGAAGATAAACTTCGCTGGAGTAGCTAAAGGCAACCTAATGGTCTTAGGAACAAGATGTATCATGAGAAATCCAAATGAGATGTTTGTAGCCACTGCATCTAAAAAATTGCCTATCAAAACAAACAATGAAGTAGAAGCTCGCACTCTTACACTTGGATTGGAAGTATACAAGGCCTACAAAGTTAACAAGATCTAAACCAAAGGTGACACAATCATAATTATCAACATTGTTAGGAAGCAAAGCTCCCCTAGTTGGAAGATTGACAACATTCTCAACGAAGTTGTGGCTGCTTTTGGATAATTTGTCAAACTATGCCATCCAACATGTTTAGCAACCAATTGCCTATCTTACTTTAGCACCTCACAACATGAGGACCTTATTCTACATGACAAATCTGATACATGGTTATTGTTAGAACAATTCCTTAATGCTAAAGCTGGAGATACTTCACTTACCCAAGATTTCGTCGACCACGTTAGGAAATGATAAGGCACATTAACAAGAACTCTCTCCAAATTGAAAAGATAACCATTCCTCTCTGAAAGGTCATTGATGTTTGCTCATGGTGACGATGCTGCAATCTTGGTTGTGATCCTCACACCCCAAACTCAAGCGGCAACTCAAGGAATAATTATGAGACTATCTTTTAGCTTCACTGTTTCCTTTTACAACATTGAATCCTCCACTTTTCTAGCGGTTCACATTTTTAACATCGATACCAATGTATGTCTGCTCTCAAAGAAGAGCCAGATGGCCTTTCATGGCACTATGACACAGAAGCATTTAAGGAAGGTGGTAAAATTGAAAGCCGAAATTATTGTCTTTGCTAGCTAGTGGCAATTGGGTGAGGAATTCCTTCTAGCTGACCACAAGTACAGGGTAAATATGGATTTAGGCATCAAGAAAGAAGAAACTTGTGGGATGGCAGAGGCCTTAGTTAACAAAGAATTCCTTGGAGGAGTGGAATATGTTTTGAACAATGTAGTAATTTAGAGAGGCTTCGTGGATGAAAGTGCACCATGGTTGTTTGGAAATAGCTTAGTGATGGGGCCATGGATTCCATTCGTAGTTTCAAGGAATCGACAATAGGACAAGTGTAGGATTCCCTCTCTTTCCACGGAGTCACTGGAATCATAGCCTCGGGGTAGATCGATTGGAGCTTCACAAGGGTTTAATATTTTCTTTGTTACCATAAATCTATTTTAGAAGAATGTTGTCTTGTTGGTTAATTAGTACTTTTGTTGTTTGAATTTCCTAGTTTAGTTTAATTTAGTAGCAAGGCTTTCACAGGGACACTTTTGTTGCTTGTTCCCTAATTTTATAAAAAAATACTTTTTAGTATCATTTTTCAGGAAGAGTTTAATCAGTCGGTACGTTGTAAATATATTGGTCCTCAAAATCTAATAGACTGAATGTTTTTCGATAAATTGACTGACTAAAGACATGGTCAAAGAGGTCGAGGCACTTGCATTGAATAGGTGGACAATAGACATCGGCATCAAACGGGGTCGAAAAATATGTAAACAGTCAACGCAACAAGTGTCAGCTATAAAAAGGTATTGACCCATAATCACAATGAAAAATATATTTTAAAAACTATTTTAAATTAAAATTAAAATTTTAAAATAATATATTAAAATAATATACAAGTGTTTTCAAATGTGATTTTAAATTAAAATTATTAATAATAAATATTAGAAAAATATAAAACTGAAAGATAAATTTTTTTTTTTTCTAATATCAATATAAAAGGGTATTGGCCCATAACCACAATGAAAAATACATTTTAAAAAATATTTTAAATTAAAATTAAAATTTTAAAATAATATATAAGTTTCTTCAAAAATAATTTTAAATTAAAATTATTAATAATAAATATTAGAAAAGTAGAAAATTGAAAGTTAAATTGTTTCTATTTTTATAAATTATATTATTTTTATTTCAAAATATATTTAATTATAGAAACTAGATATAAATATTTAGATAACTGATTGAAACAAATAAAAATATACATGATATTGATTAATTTTCTTTCAATTTTTTAAAATTAATTCTTATACTTTTTTAGTAAGTATTCAAAACATATAGTTGTATCTATAAGGCATTAGGTCTATTATTCCAAACCAAAAATAAACTTAGATATCTTATTCAATAATTTATAAGTTTTTCAATTTAAAAAAAAAAAAAAAAATAGGTATATGTAAATACATACTAAAAGACAAATGATATTTAAAAAAAATTATAATTTTTACAAATAGTATATTTCTTGTTTACTTACAAACAATATGACCAAAGATTCAATTTATAAAACATTGTTATAGTATCTTGATCAACTAAATTTTTATAATGTCGATAAGGGTGTGGTTCGGTGGTTAAGTCGCTCGGTTGTAGTGGCAGCCACCAAAGTTCAAACCCCCATTGGGCCAACGAGCTTGCAGGTTTGAAGTGTTCTTGCAAGGGGATGAGTCCCCCGTGTTGTGGCCTCACCGGTTCATTGCTCCGGTCAAAAGCATTCGCATGGAGCCGAAGGGCGTGTTGCACCAGTGTCGCCATTGCCGGTCATGTTAAAAAGTTTAAGAAAAAAAAAAACTAAATCTTTATAATGGTGAAATTTTTATAGCTATGTTATTTCCCATTTAGTTTTGTGTCTATTTAGAGAGAATGGGTTAGTACAATTACATATTTAACAAATGATACATTCTTGTGTGAAGTCAATCTTCTTTTTTATGTCTTTACTCATCCACATACACACACACACACACATTCTCATATATTCACCCAATTGTGTATTTGTTACACCTATTCATACACACACTTGTATGCATTCACTATCTACTCTCATTTTATAGTTTCCATGTCTCTATGTGAGTGATGGATTGATTTTGTGGCCATAGATTTGACCAATGAAATTTTAAAATTCAAGTTCAAATTTTTACCCTTGCCCATCCCTTTCTTGCCTATGGTTGACTAAGCATGTGTTTGGATGATTTATTGTTATGTTCTTCTATTTAAAGACAATCAATTGCATTAATATGAAAGCTCATCTCATCTAAGTTTATTTGATCAACTCATCCACAATAGCATGTTAGGAACACTTACATTGAAGCACTAAAATACACCAATATGCACAATCATTCTAGAGCATTTGCATAGTTAAAGGTCATTGTTTTCAATCATAGGAATGACCATAAAGTGAGTCCTTTTCAAAGGTTGACTTAGAAAAATGTGAATCCTAAATTTTTCGATAATCCTATAAAATTATTTCTATAATATAACTAGTCTAGATAGAGTGAATAGATGCAAAAGTGGTGAATTGGAAAGTAGAATCACATACAATTAGATCATTGAACAATGTGTTTCAAGTCAACAAACTATTCAAATAGTGAAGCATAATATAGATTGAGATCTCCTATTTCGTATTCTCAAACATTTCAAATTCAACATTATATCCAAATATTTCTTCTCCCTCAAACATAGAGTTAAATTTTATTATTTGTTACGTTTACTTTTTATACAATTCATATTTGATATTCCAATTTATAATATTTATTATCTATAACCATCATATATTAATCTAAATTAATTTAGACTTATTTATATACATCTTATTTAATG
This sequence comes from Cunninghamia lanceolata, assembly GCA_027924645.1. Classification (NCBI taxonomy): domain Eukaryota; kingdom Viridiplantae; phylum Streptophyta; class Pinopsida; order Cupressales; family Cupressaceae; genus Cunninghamia; species Cunninghamia lanceolata. Next base: position 8,036,955 of record BSBN01000739.1, read on the forward strand.
AAATTATACACATTTAACATAATTATGGTTACATCTTAGTTACATTATTGAACATGTCAACTATCTATTTAAATAAATGATTAACTAATAATAATGGGATGGAATAAGTAATAAATTGACAACTTCAAAAGAATCTTAGATATAATGATATGATATACAATTAAAAATAGTAAAAAATAAATGAGTGGATATAAATATGTTTAAGAAATATTATCAAAGACAAAATTAAATAAAATATATATGTCAACAAGTGAATAAAAAGTAAAAAATACATTTAAGAAAAATTAAAAGATTTCTTTTAACATCACTTTTAATGAGGAAAATCACTTAAAATTTATTTACTACAATAGAAATTTTTAGCCAATTGAGCCAGGGCCCCCACCCCAACTTAAAATTTATTTAATATAAAAGAGAATTTACATTATATTTATAAGATAAAATTATATATATAAATATTTATTTATATAAAATTAGAAATGTTTCTAAATATTGTGAAAATTTTAAATCTTAAATTGAATATAAATATAATTTAAATAAAAGACATATTCTAATATTTATAATGTTACTCATTTATAAACAAATTAAAACTTTAAATATGAAATTCCAAAAATAAAGTCACAACATGTTTATTTATCAATAAATTAAAGAATTAAATTTTAAAATATAAATATAAATACATATTAGTCAAAATAATATGAAGATTAAATATAAAATATGTTTATTTATTTTGATTAGGTAGATCATTTACTATTAAGAAATGATAAATTAAAGATACTCTAAAGATATTTCAAAGTGTAGAAGAATATATATATTTATTTTAATTTTTAACTTATTATTGTTTGAAAACATTATGTTAGAAACTTTAAACACCATTTTTTATGGAGTTCTTTCTAGAAGTTTTATCATTATCTAAAAATTGTATTTTATTTTTATTGGGAGGATAAGTAATTGAGTTTGAGCTACATTTATTATGTTTATTTATCTTTTGGGGCTCTTAAAACAAGTGAAAAATGTTTGTTAAGTAGTGTAATATCTGTTATATAGATAATTATTATTTTCATTGATAATCTTCCACCATTCAAGTTTTCCTCTAGAGGACTCCCAATTTCAAAGTGGAAAAACAAAATATCTACAAATATGTTCCAGATGGCACTTATAGGGCCTACATCCGACATACATGAATTTCTCTACCTAATTCATTGAGTCAAAAATTGCACCATTACACAACTACATTTTTCTAAATATGTAATAGAGATGTTATCCTTTTGAATTGTCTTTTAAACCATTGGCATTATGGACTTAGAGTTTCCCTTGATCAAATGAGAATTGAGTCCATCAATTGAGGATTGAGATAAATCACATCTCTCGAGGAATAAATGTATCCACTTTTCTTTTAAGTGGTAGAGACTAAGAATCATTTCATTTCAAATGCATTATTTCTTATGAGGTACATATATGGGAGGTAAAGGTTAAGGATCATTTCATTTTAGATACACATTTTGTTATAAGATACATAGAAGATCCTATTGTCTTTTTAGGGACTTAGGGAAATCTTTTATAACTTTCTTTCAGTATCAGATTAGAGGTGCTTGGTGTTATATTGACGTCATTACTTGAGTAAGAGAGAACAAGCAAATGCTTCTACTAATATTAGAAATGTCAATTTTTTCTTCATTCTAACTAATTCTCTTAGAAGCTTGAAACATTTATCTAATATTTCTTTACATGTACTTGACCTACTTAGAAAATATGGCTTTCAAAGGATAGTGACTTTAAGTAGAAGGCTTTAAAATTCAAGAGATGGATAGAAACATATAGCATATATGCCTTGATAGAAGTAGTTGTATTACAAATTTCTTTCACAATTAACTTGATTTTGGATTTTAGTATTGACTTTGGTTGCTTATTCTTTTGTACATATTTTTTTATTTTCTTTGTGTTTTGTTTGGAGGTGCCTTAGATGTTTTTCTTGATTTATTGTAATGCTGTCCTATTATCTATTATACTTTGTGGATATTCGTGAACATTAATAATAAATTTAATTTTTGACCTCTTTTAACTTGGTGTCAAAGATTAAAAAGTTTTTATCATGTAAAATAGTCATAAACATTAGACCCACAAATTATAGACCTACTTTATAATATCAAACTTATGATTTAATCTCTAGTAGACTCCTTGTCAACCATTATAAAAACACAAATGTTAAGTAATTTGACAGAATGCTGGAATCTTCATAATCCATACTAACACATTTTCAGTTGTGGAACAATAACTGTAGTAACACATCTTAATGTGTGAAGAAATGTCTATAATTACCAATATTTAACTATTTTAAATGTGGGATCACAACATTGCTCATATATATCATAAATACGTCTATCACCTGTAGTGTCGAAAAGTGTCATCGCTTACAATTTCACACTAGGTTTGACACTCAATTTAGCATGTGTGTTTGTCTCTTCTTGTGGTATGCATATTTCACTACTTTTCTAAGAAATTGGGTGAAGTCCCTTGACAACTAGCAAATTTCAAGAGAAATTTTCACCAGGACACTAGCACTAGCGCTAGTGTCTTGTCAGTTGGCTCCAAAATATTTTGAACTTGAATATCCACCTTGTTGCCTTGAGTGCTGCACCTTGTTGGCCTTACTCAATTGGACCCTCAAAAAGTACTTGGGATTTATATATAAATAACCCTAATTTTAATAGAACTTCTCTATCAACAAGCTCTCTCTCTCTCTCTCTCTCTCTCTCTCTCTCTCTCTCTCTCTCTCTCCCTACAGACTCTCTATTTGTGAAGACTATTGTTGTATGCACCAACCCTTGTAGGTATTTGAGGAAGATTCTTCCTTCTACACCAATTCCTTGTGGGTGATTCATGTTGCGACATCAATCCATCAAGGGTTTCATGCTCATGGTAACTCCATTTCATTGTATTTGTTTAATGCAATCTTTATCATTTGATTTGCCTCTGTTCATCTCAAACACACACTCTATATCATCATCATCATTGTTGTTGTTGTTGTTGTTGTGGAGGTGGGAACACCAACACTGGGTTTGACTAAGGCAAGCCCCTATATGGTACAACCATTTTCCCCTTTCGTATGTGTAGATCACAACAAGAAATTTCTGACATCGAGAATCGACATGAAGATGGAAGGATCTAGGACAAAGATCGATTAGTGGAAGTTATGTCCAAACCCTAAAGACACTAGTGCCCAACGCTAGTGTCCTGCCCATTTTGCTCCCGCTTCCAATGCCAGGTTCTGTCATATCTGATCCGTTCTGCTCTACTCTAATTTTTTGTAAACTATAATGTTCAGTATTCTGTGCATTTACCCATTTACCCAATTTGGTCTATACATTGCTTAGTTTAATCAATACATTTATCATCCATCTTTCATATTTACAACACAGGAACATAGCCCCTACCAACATAGCTTGGCTCTTCTTTAGGGACAATAGCCAAGCATAGAGCCGTTGGTGGCTTGTGTTCCAATGTTTGATTGGAAAGATTGATCTAACTAATTCATAATTGATTAGATCATCTTGTCTAATCTTACATCACCCACCATTAATGTAACAGTTATGTTTTCAAGGGCAGTATTTAGAGCCATACTGCTGCTTGAGAGGTGAGCTTAACCATCAAATATAACCCATATTCAGAAGTGTTAGAATTTGGGAGCTCAGTTCGAATCAGTTCAGTCAATAATTCAATTCAGTTCAATTATGTATATTGAATTTATTGTGCTTCCAAGATAAATAAGTTGTACAGCGTATCTCTATATTTCTGATATTATTTCTTCAGGTTCATGTACATCCCCAAAACGTGTTTTTCTTAGAATTGCCTAATGTAGCTCAAATAACTCCTGTAAGGGATGGTGTACATGCACTCCAAGCTCTTGGAAATAAATCTACAGATTACACTGTTCGATTAAATGTGAGCTCCATCAGTAAACGACATTTTTATTTGTGCTTCAATTTCATTATATAATAAGAAGAGTGTGTTGTATATTCAGAAAAACGTTGGTGCTAAATAGAAATTACGGTACTTAACCTTACAGACTTAAATCAACAAGGATTATTGGCAATACTTGTAAGATAGATGAAATTCCATTTTCTGGAGCTGAACTAAATCCAAGGAAAAAACGGTTTGTCAAAGTTGTCATAATTCTATATAATATGGCTTGAACTAGTTTGTTGATATTAAGTTTCGGTAAACAGTATTAAACCTCAAAAATCCTCAAGTTTATACAAATATATTACTTTCAATACGAAATTTATAATAGTAAGATCAACCCTAAGTCATATAGTAACACGAGCAGTTTCTGTATGAATGGTGCAGAGAACACTGCTTGCCTGACTATATACCTATGTGATCATTACTTTATAAGCTATTCAGTTAGAGCCATCCATAGAAACATCTTGGCACGAGAAAACATAAGTGCAAAATGTTTATGGAATGCATCCAAAAGAGAAAAAAAAAACATTCCTCATTTGTGTCTTACCAAGTGCTCATTCCAATGGGCGAAGCGACATGGTCAGATCTAAAATGGGGATGTCATCTGCCTGCTGCTGCTGCTGCTGCAAGCATTGTTTTGAATCATTTCGATATTCTTCTTTCGTAGAGCCCAGCTTCAGAAACTTGGTGGCCTCCTTCATTTCATATTTCGAGAACAATGAAAGGTTTAAGCTACTGTCGACTTCCTCCTCTGAGCAGGTTTCTTCATGGTCAGTATGAGAATCCTTCAATTTTTTGTTTGTAATGGCTTCATTATGTGATTGATCTGGAAGTCCCGGTATATTACTTAGTTCTTTCCATTGCTGTGACACCTTCCCTCGCTGTAACTGCCAAGCGAAATAGAAATATTACACTCTACTTAAATATCATCCATTTTAATGAGTAAACAATCAATAGTAATTTGCAAGTAACACCAAGTAACACCAGAGATTATGCATCATAGCCTTCTAACCTACATAACATTTCCTTTCCAAATATATCACATCAAATCAATAAACAGAACTGTACAATATGATGGGGAGTTACCTGAAGTTTCAAACAAAGCTGTTCCTGCTCCAAAGCAGTTAGAGGCTGTATTTTGGTAGTAACATTACTTTTGTTGAAGCCCGTAATGGGAGCAGTTGTGGGCATTCTAGCAAGGCCTATATCAGCTGAATCCACAATGGGATTCTGACCAATTCTATTCCTGTGAAAACAATCAATCTCAATGTGTTCTTTACTTCTAGTTTTGATGACATGGCCGGTTAGACTAGGTATAAAACAATCTCCTGTAGATATTTCGCTTGGTCTCTTAGCATCTATTTCTTCCTGTCTTGTACGCCATTGTAGTGAAGAAGCTGGATCTCCAGTAATTAAGAGCTGTGGCTTAGGTTCTTTGAGAGCAACATCAAACAAATGTTGTTCCTTTCTAGTACTCCAATCCAGGCGCTTCGTATTAGTCCACCCATATAAGTGTCTTGAATTATCATGATTTGTAAAGTGATTTGTATATGACCTCAAAAGCCAATCTTGATGCCTCTCCCAAGGAATCTGATTATGTCTGCAGTGTACACCCATGAAATTATAATCATCATTGTTTTTTTCTAAAAATTAGACATTACACCATTGTTGTAGCTGTTTTTAATTAGACATTACACCATTGTTGTAGCTATGTTTATGGATGTTTTCTAACAAATTAATTGTAAAACTAACTTAATTTTTGTAGGCAAACATCAACAATAGATATGGGAATATATATTGTTGAAATGCCATTAGCATACCTATTTGAGGAGCTTGGATCAAAACGCTGTAAACTGGGTCGATGCAGAAGGTTGTAATAATGGGAAGGTTCATAATTTTCGTTGACCGAAAATCTCTCATTTTCATACCGCCGTATTCCTGCTGTTTTAATTGATCTAGAAAGCGAGAAAGAGTCTGTAATATGCTCTTGTCCTCCTTCCATGAGTCTCTGCATCTGGCCCATTTCTGCATAAGTCAAAAGCCAACAAAAGTCTTAAGTAAAAATTTAATAGATTCATGACAAGGGTTTCCTAACCAGCCAAATTAAATTTAAAATCACAGGCTCTCTATCAGTTCTGGAATTTCATAGACAAAGGAATTGGACAGCCTTCTCTAGCAAAGTTCAGTAGTATTATTAAAAAGGGCAGGTCATTGATCTGGTCAGTCATTGATCTGGTCAGTCATGACCTTAATAAGAAAGGTATTTCTGTGCAAAGAGGGGTTGTTCACAAGCTATTATTATAAGGACTTGGGAAAAAAAACATACAGAATTTGTTGTGGAAGTTTAAGAGAGTAAAAATTTTCAACCTCTATATGATCCATTTCATACAATCAAAAAAAAAAACTTTAAATCCCTATCTATGTAAACAACACCTTAAATAATTGATGGTAATTTGAAGTCACCTACCTTGACAATTCTCATCATTTTTCATGCTTCTGTACATCTGCACAAACAAAAACAAAAATTACCTCTGGAAACAGTAGCAACCAAATCCTCATTTAGCACATGTACAAAGACATGAATCCAACGGTCACACATATAAAAACAATACCTGCAGGTGGCTCTTAACGTGGGCAATAGTCAATCCCTTCACATCCATAAGCTGTAGGACTAGTTTAGGTGTAGCTCCTGCAAGGTTAATTTTATCAGAGGGGAAAAAAGGCCAACATTCCAAGGATCCTGATTAATTTCCTTTCTAATTATAAATCACTGCTACCATGGTTGAAACCAAATCTACATAATTGCAATAGATGTAGGTTTGTCATCACACCAAAACTTGTAATAGATGTAGGTTTGTCTTTACATCAAAATTTGCAAGTGTTAGTGAACTTTCCAAACCAGAACCTTCACCTAGACCCAGAGTGACAGTTAGTCCACAAGATCAATTCCCAGAGATGCGGCGATTAGTCCAACACACCCAATCTCAGACATGATTATACATAGAGATAGATTAGCAGAAATTAAACTTACTGGCTTGGCCACCTAGGCGTTCAACAGCATGTATAAAAGAATGATGTAGATCTGGAGTCCAACGAAGGCGAGGCATTTTGGAACGAACATACTGTCTTACTCTTCCCTCTACAGTACCAGTGCTGGAACTCCTCTGCATGCCTGCTCTATTTGTGTCATCAACAAAATCATCATTTGTCTCATCAACAAAATCATTAGGTTCATCTCCACTTGAGGCAGACCTTTTGCGTGAGTTGAAGCCACTATTCCATGAAATAGGCCCATTACTACTACAACTTTGCTCTTCCTCCACCTCTCTATTTTCCCCTATTCCTCCCTCCTCTTCAACCTTGTCAGATTGTTTCACAGAAATGTCCATCTCCAGTGCAATCTGGCGAGCTTCAGTACTGCACATCTTATCTCCAGCAGTGCTAGACTTATTGCTATGAAATAAATTCATCACCAAACAAACTACATATTATGAAGCATTAAATTCAATAACATCCCATGTCAAAGAGTAGTTATTCTAGCACAGACATTGCATTCTGCTTGCCTCGCCGCCCGTTGGTCTCATGATTATCACAGAAAATGAGGCATCCCACATTCTATACTAAAAATAAAAGGACTTCGCAATCAGACAATCGGTTTGAAACTGTCAAGGGCCTTAAAATCCTAAAACTGGGTATCTAGATGGAAACCAAAGAAAACCCAAAAGAAAACCTAGCTCAAGAGTGTCCAGAGTCTTCATTCTCACGCAGCAAACCCCATCAAAAGTCCTAGCAAACAATCATTTTTTAATCTCCCGGAAACAGGAAAACCATGTTTTTTCCCTGGGATTGCAAATTATTTTTCTGCTACACGCAATCCTAGGCTGAGCCACATGGATTGATGCAAACAACGTTTTTCTTTGCAGAACAATATTTAAGATTACAGAAGGGAAATTAGATTTATGGAAACAAGGGAAGGAAAAATAGAGAAAGATTCTGTCACAGAAAAATGTTATACCCAAAAAGATGTGTGGAAAGGCAATTGGTGAATCTGAAGTTGACTTGGTCTAATTACAAATCTTCATTTCGTCTGAGTCATATAAACTATCTGTAGTTTAGGGTTACGTGACTTTAAACATTTGAATTTCTTTGTCTTCTGACATGGATTGAAACTTGTCAATAATAATTCGGAGGGAGTACGTCAACAGTGCAATGGTTTCACTCTGAAGGAGAATTCTCTACAGCTTTCTTTATTTCCATCCTTACATCATCAAAGGTCATCTTGACGTCAGCTCAGCGGTGCCCACCTGCCCTTACATCTATACATCTCTCAATCTACGTGAATGAAATGCCAGGTTAAATTCCGTGATCCTCTTTCATAGTCGGTTTATTTACTCCGAGCACATGAGCCTGAAAGGGAATTTACCTTTTACAACGCTAGTCTGATATCATTTAATGGGTATAAACTTTAGGCCCCTCCTCCTCCCAACATAGATTTGATATGGCCAGATAAGTATCCATCAAAAGGTTATTTGAAGAATATATGGTGGCATAAAATTCACTCTGTTTAACTAACTATCATGGGTTTAATGGTCAAACACTCAATAACAATTTTACATCTCATTCATACAAAAAAGTAATAAATCTTTATCCTATTTTTATTGGCCAAAATTTAACATTTGACTATTGAAGTGGATGATGTTTAAGAATACCCCACAAAATTAGGACACGAGAGAGCTTAAATTTGACAGCTGTATTTAAAGATTTTAATTGTAAAATACAATAAAAATAAATATTTAACTGTATTAACATACATGTAATTTATTTAGGAACTGTATAGAAAACAATTAATATATATATATATATATATACTTTTTCTATTTTTTAATAGCAATTTTTATTATTTAAAAAAAATCTTAAATTTTTAGATTTTTTTAAAGAAGTTATCAATATTTTTCAATTTTTTTTTTATATATATTATTTATTTTTTAATTCTTTAATAGAAATTTCTTAAACTTGGATTATTTTAAAAAAACCTAAATTTTTAGATTTTAAAAAAAAAGTTCTCAATATTCTTTAAGTTTTTTTATAGAATATTTTATATTTATTTGAGCCGCAAGGCTTTTCCAACACATCAAACAATTAAATTTTGAGCAGTTATAAAAAATAGAAAGAACTAGAATGCATACATTATTTGGAATACCATATATGAATACATTAAAACCATTTGTAAATTTTCTTTTATATTTTTTTTATATAAAATTTAACTTGCATTTAAAAAAATTAATTGTGATGCAAAAGGCAATAATGAAGACTAAACTGTAGGAAAAAAATTTCTTGACAGGGAAGGTGGACTGTCAAATTTATCACCATCCACCAAAAGATTGTAGCACCAATATATCCAAGTTTAGATTATCTTAGAGAATATTCCAATTTTAGGAAAGGTTTGGAGTAGTTTAAAGACCACTTTAAAATGGCTTGAATACAAAGGAAGAAAGAGTTAAATGTACAACCTTAGTGATAGTGATATCATTTTAATGGCAAGAATTGTATATTCTGTATTATTTCTTTTGTTTTGAATTTATCTTGATGTAATTATACTTTATATAATGATTAGTATATAATTGGTATGAATTATGTGTAAAAATAGACATAATTCAAGTCTATCTTGATTTCATCTATATTCATTCATAGGAATCTATCGTTGATCCTCATAGTTTCCATTCATCACTTAGGTATAAATATTTTCACAATCCATGTCAACAATGTTGAATGCTTTTGGTAACAACTATATAAGAGTTTTTGAATCAATGTTTTAGATCAAACTCTGTGATCCAACATGTTGATTTAAAAAAATCTTACATGATTGTTACTAGAAGCATTCAAATTTGAACTAGTTTAGTTCCATGATTTATGAAAATTAACCCAACCATTTTTAAATTCAACTTCAAATTTGGGTTTGAGTCAAGCCCTCCCCAAGTGACCATTGTGTGTTAACTTGAAGTGTGAATTGTTTCATTTGCACCCTTTAGAGTTATATGTAAGGATTAACCCAAATTCATTCTTATATAGCTAGACATTTGAGCATTCATTTGTAAATCATAGCATTGCCATTCAAGAAGCATTTATATAGCATCAACTACTTCCATTAGCATCTATGCATCTTTGCCTAATTGCTTGTTATTTTGGATCATTTCCAAAAGCCATTAAATTAATATTCTAAGGGTTTGATCAAGGGAGAATCCCCCTACCTAGTAGACTCCTCAAATGTGTTCATAAATAGTGTGAGCCAACTAGTACATATCATAAAATTTAAGATTTGAGTAGATCATAGAGGTCAAAAAAGTGAGGTCTAGATTGACAAACTAGAGTTTAGATCCCAGGTCATTACATTTTCAGTCATGCATATCATTTCCATAGTCATGGAAGTGAACCAAATAAATGGTTAGTCATCTTCCAAATTTCAAACCATTCATTTGGCAAGTCCTTATATTTTTGTGCAATAATGATTCATAGGTCCAAACATCTAGCACTGCATATCCCTTCATTTAGATTCCAACTAAGCATGATTATTTTACTATTTAAATTCTATTTATTTTAGTACATTTATTCTCTAGATAGTTATCTGAACCTAGCTCTATAATCTAGGATAATTATTTTTTCATAGTGTCATTTGTTATATTATTTTAGATTATTTTTGTAGGATGTTATTTTCCCATTCATAAATTGGTGAACCTATCCACTCTTACACCCCTCTTAGTGTTTATCTTCTAATTTCCTATTTCTAATCTTTAGAGATGAGATTTATTATATTATGAGTTTATCTTAGCCTATTACCCTTGGTTTGTCACTTTTTCTCATTTAGGGTTTCATATATTATGTTTATGCCAAATTCTATTCATTATTCTAATCTCCCTTTCCGAATAAGTGCTTGTTTAAATCCTTTTATGGATTCTCATTTAATTAACTAGGAGATTCCTATGGTTCCATGGATGCTCATTATAATGAACAATCTAATTTTTTTTATCATGAAGCATATGTAAATAAGCAAGTTCTTTTGATGAATAAGCATAATCAAGTTTCAAAGACCTAAATAATCTACTTTTCCTACATAATTGGCTAAGAATACTCACAATTTCTTGATTGGTGCACCATTTTCTTGTAAGATTATTCAAGGTATTGATGCTAAAATCAATTCTTCTAGTTCATTGCACAATGCATCTCCCCTATCCCATATATGAGGTTCTTGATGTTCCTTCCTCTTATTTTATGTCTAGCCCTTTTCCACTCATTTTTTAATTTTCTCCCTATATTCCTAGTGTCATCCCCTCCTATCATCTTATTAGTGTCACATCTACTTGCCCCAATAGTTTTTCCATTCTTTCCTCCCATCCTATTAGTGTTTGACCTTCCTCTTTACCTTATGATGGTGTTTCTACTCCTTATAGTGTTGTATCCTTACCATTTATTTTACATCTTCTTTATACACCATCCCTTGTGTCTCATATTCCTACAAACACTATTCTTACATCCACCCTCAAGATGCACTTTTGAAAATGCTAGATAGAGTTGAGCATGAAGTGGATGCCATCCCTAGTGGACAAGATAAAATTAATTATAGTCTAACACATCACACTCCTCTTACATTTGATATTGTGTCATATCCCTTATGACTTGATTTTATAACATATAATCTTGAGTTGTATAAAAACAATGGTGGCCCCAATACACATTTACATGTATTTCATGCTTCATGCTAAGATTATTATTATGATAAGATGAAGTGTCTAGTTTTTTTGGCCCACTTTGAGTAATTGTGCTATCTATTGGTTTTATTCTTTAACTCTTGGGTCCATTCTTTATTTTAGTTAGTCAGTTCCAAAACTTTTCTTAGTCCCTTAGGATATGGGTTTAAAGACCACAATTTTTTACTTTTTGATTGTGCACAAGGATCAAATGAATGATCATGTGATTATATTTCAACCATTATGTACTAAGATGAAACATCACCTTAGCAATAATGAGTTACACAGTATATTTGTCAAAGGATTGTTATCACTATTTAAGGAAAGTGTATACTTAAATAACTATGCTTCTTTCATGAACTTGAGTGCTCATGTTAAGAATTTAAAATTATAATTAATAGCTTCTGATGATTTAAAATAATGTTCTTCTCAAGCACCTAATTTAACTTCCTATCCTTCTAAATTTTAAAAGGAAAATACTTTCCAAAATGGTTTTGATAAGAATAAAAATAAACATATTACCCATCATATGGCTAATGCTTCTAATATTATTTTGAATTATAAAGCCTTGAACTACTAGAATGTTGACAAACTTGAGTGAGACATTAGATAATAATCCTATTTAATTTTACTTAATTCTAGTTTCACTACTCTTCCTCTTATCCATTTATTGGATCCATCTAGAGGGTTACCTAAGAAATGTAACTGGTATTTTGGAGCTTTATCCAAAAATTTGCTCCACATTAGTTAATTTTGTTAAGATTAAGGTGCCATTAACCTTGTAAATCCTTGTAATTATTATTCCTAATATTGTTTTGTAAATCACCCATAAGGGATGCACAAGTTTCACTAGCAGTGGTAAAAATTATTTATTGTCCACGATAATTATGGAGTTACTACATCAATAAGTTTCAGAGTTACTGACGATAGTTATGGAGTAACATTTACTAATGGTAACTATAAAAATCAAGAGTTATTGAAAGTAGGCACCATCTTTGAGGAATCTACTAATTTTGGTAGTTATGACACCATCACAAAGTTGGTAAGTGGTTGTAAGAGAATCTATGACAATTGAAAGTTGTCATAAGATTCTATGACAATATGATAGCTTATGACATATACTTATTGCTTGTAAGTTGTTATACTTAGCACTAGACATCCATATTGGAGAGATACTATTTAGGGGTTGTTATATGATGGAATCTATTATGGTTATGATAAAATTAATTACCCCATAGGTACCTATTCTTGTCCATGGGCACCCAAGCTTGCATGGTTGGCTATTGACAAGTGGCATGAGCTTGTAAGAGGTCATTTAATGTTGCATGTTGGAGTTTTCAAGGAGAGAGAAAGTGGACGCCTAGTTTGAGAAGTGTAAAACCTCTATAAATATAGTGCCATGTATGCATTATGCATCTCATAAGTTTCATACATAGGTTCTCCTAGATTGAATGTTGAATAGATAGAGGAAGTGCATATATATTATCTCAGATTTGAAGATAATACAATTTGAAGCCTCTTTCCTTGGTGGAGTTTTTTACTCAAAAGCATTTTCTCCATGTTACATATGGTGTTATGTGGTTTATTCTTCTATGGTGTTAATTCATGTGTTGTGAATTTTATTTTTGTTTGCAATCTATATTCATATTACACTACTTTAAGATCATAAACATATTGTAATCAGATTTCCATTTGGGTAATTATTGCCTTCATTTCTAACATTTGGTATAATAGACTAACCAATTTTGATTCTTGGGTGGTAGTGTGAATATTGTTTAGCTGTAGTGGGAGATTTGATTATTTTGTTTTGCAGATCATGTGTAGTATTCATGGCTCAGTTCATTGCTTCAACCTCTCGTTTGGACATTGAGAAGTTCAATGGTACGGGGTATGAATTGTGGAAGCCAAAGATGGAGGATTTTCTTGAGGAAAGAAACCAGTGGTTGGTTGTTACAAAAGAGAAGAAGCCTGATGATGGGATTGTGGATGAATGGGAAAGGTTGGATAAGAAGGCACATGGAACCATCTGATTGTGTCTTGTAGATTCTGCAATGTTGAATGTCTCAAAGGAAGAGACTACATTCAAACTATAAAAGAGATTGGGTGAGATCTATCAAGCCAAGAGCATGGTAAACAATCTTTATTTAAAGTGTAAATTATTTTTAGTTAAAATGAAAGAGGGTGAGTCCATTGCAAAGCATTTGAATAATTTTAATTTACTTTTGAGTCAACTTGATGAACTGTAGATGCTATAGTTGAAAAGGAAGATAAATGTATACTTCTACTTGGTTCTTTACCTAAATCTTGGGAGAATGTTATCCTTGCTATTACTGCTAACCTTGAAGATCTAAAGCTAGATTGCCTTGTTGCAACTCTGTTGGCACAGGAGATGAAGAAGAAGACTTCTGAGGGTAACACTGAGGCTCTCAATGTGAGGGGAAGTTCCAAGGAAAAAGGGCCAAAAGGAGAGAAAGAATCAAAGGAAAAATCTAAGGGTTGATCTAAGTCTCCTAGGAAGAACAGAGTTAAGTGTTGGAACTATGGTAATAGAGGGCATGTGAAGAAGGAATGTAGAAACAAGAAGAAATATTGGGATTCCACAACTGATAAGTCCTCAAATGGAGGTGAAGATGTTTTACTTTCTACATGCAATGTTGTTACTAATGACTATTGGTTGGTTGACTCAGTATGCTCATATCATATATGACCCCACATAAAGAATGGTTTTCCACATACGAAGAGTATGATGGAGGTATAGTGTACCTTGGGGATAACTCTACATATTTGATAGTTGGGAAAGGCAAGGTAATGTTGTGTTTCAGTGATGGGAGAATTAAAACCCTCCCTGGTGTTTGGCATGTTCCTAGATTGGCTAGAAATCTGATTTTAGTTTCGAAGTTGAATGATTTGGGAATGTATGTAAAATTTGATAAGTATGGTTGCAAATTGATGAGAGGAAACTTGGTGGTAGTGAAGGGGAAAAGATTGGGAACCTTGTTTAGGCTAGATGCCACTACAATTTGTGATTCCTCTTATATTTCTAAGGCTTATGAAAACACTTATATGTTGTAGTGCCGTAGATTGGATCTGACAAGTAATAATGTTTTAAAAACAATTAAGGATAAATTTTTTTGGACACTTTCTCTTATTCTGATGAGTAATTTGATTTCGGTGAGCATTGCATGTTTGGTAAATAAAATAGAACATCATTTCCTTTAAGAAGCAATAGAGTAAAAGAGACGTCAGAGATTATCCATTCAGATGTATTTGGACCTGTGGATAAAGAATCTATCAGAAAATCTCATTATTTTGTCACCTTCATTGTTGATGTATCCAGATTTACATGGATTTATTTTGTGAAACAAAAATATGAAGTTTCACTAAGTTTAAAGATTTTAAATTCTTAGTTCAAAGCCAATTGGGATTAGAGTTAAAAATATTAAGATCTAACAATAGAGGGGAATATTGTTCGAAGGAATTTGATGAGTTTTGTAAGCATGTAGGTATAATTAGATAAAAAAGACAACTTTGTATACACCATAGTACAATGGTGTTGCAGAATGGATGAACCAAACAATCATGGAAAGAGCCAGAAGTATATTGAGTAATTCATAGTTGGATAAATGCTTTTGGGTAGAGGTTGTGTGTACCGCTTGTTACTTGATTGATGAAAATCCTTGTATGGCTCTTAATTTGACACCTTATGAAGTGTGGATAGGTAAGAAACCTTCTGTTTCACATTTAAGGGTTACTGGTTGTGAGGCTTTTTGTTCATGTGCCTAAGGAAAAGTGATCTAAGTTGGATGCAAAAACACATAAAAGCACTTTCATTGGATATGGTGAGAATGTTAAAGGTTATAAGCTTTGGGATCCTCTAAGCAGAAAAATTGTTCTCTCTAGAGATGTTATTTTCAAGGAACTTAGAGCCATTTCTAAACTTGGACAACCAAAAAAGAAAGAAAGGTCAATGATAGTGCATTTTGATTTACAATAGGAAGATGCATAGCCAGAAGAGTAGAATGATGGATTGGTGGGTGAAGGAGAAGAAGAAGATTCAAGTGGAAGTAGTTCTGATCAGGAAGATTTTGTTGTTATAGAAGAAGTTGAGCATCTAGAAGAACCAGAAGAGTCTCTTACTCCACCCTTGAGGAGATCCACAAGACAACGGAACCTAGTTGATAGGTATAGCCCACTATATTTCTGTTGTGTATTTACTTTATTGAGTACTGACGATGAGCCTAGATCCTACAGGGAAGTTATTCATGCAGATGATAGTGAGTCTTGGTAGTTAGCCATGTAGGAGGAGATGATGTCTTTAGACTCTTTCAACACCTGGGATCTTGTTCATTTGCCCAAAGGAAGAAAGGCCATAGGTTGCAAGTGGGTATTCAAGAATAAGTTTGGAACAGATGGTTCATTAGAGAAGCACAAGGCTAGAATGGTAGCCAAGGGCTACATTCAGAGAGAGGGAGTTGATTTCTATGAAATATTCTCTCCTATTGCTAAATTATCTTCTAGTATATTTCTCTTATCCATTGTTGCCAATTTTTATTTTGAGGTTGAACAAATGGATGTAAAGACTATGTTCTTGCATGGAGATCTTGAGGAAGAAATTTACATGCAACAACCTATAGGGTTTGAGGTAAAAGGGAAATAACATTGAGTTTGCATATTGAAGAGGTCTCTTTATGGTATGAAATAGTTTCCCAGAATGTGGTTCCAAAAGTTTGATTTATTTATTTTGAAATTGAGTTTTGTTAGAAGTGAGAAGGATCATTATGTATACATTCATTGTATTGATGATTCTATACTAATCATTGCATTTTATGTTGATGACTGTTAGTGTGAATAGGGATATTTTCTATCTAGTTTCCCTTGTTGTGAGATTAATTCATATTATTTAACTATTTATTAGTTACATAATATTCTCACACATAATTCACATGTTAAGTTGACTTAGTGAGTCTACTAGATGTTTCTAGCTGTGTCTAGTTGTTGCTAGTTGTTGATAGTTGTCTTATCCTACACATGTGCTATAGTTGTCACATGACATATGATTAAAGCACTTGTCACATGACTACAACATCTTAGCTCACATTCTTGCCTTTATAAGCAAGACTCTTCATGTACATTTTAACAACATAAGATGAATTTTTTTGCATTAATTGATAGAATAAAATTATTCTCACATTGTCTCTCTTGTGCTTTCATGAAGTCCTAGATCTTGGGTGGCTCCTATCATAGCCAACTCTTACATGGTATTAGATCTATCTAGGTGCAATCTCTTCTTGTTAGCGAAATTTTTTTAGAGATTTGAATGCAAATTCATGGTGGATCTTGATACTTGAGTATGCTCTTCTCTTGCATCGAATGATGACCTGGAGAATCAGAAATACTTGATGGAAATACTAGATTTGTGAGGGTTTCCTCTTTATGCCTTATATTGCAGCTTTAGTTTGTAGCATGCTACTGCAAATCTGAGGACACCATTGTGTTTAGGAGATCCAAGATAGTCGAAATCACCTTTTGTTTCATCTAGATTAGACACTAGAGGCCAAATCTATGAGGTTTTCAATCTTAGGAATGGTTACCTAATCTGGGAGGTATCTACAATTTTAGAGCACTTTGGGCAAAAATTGACCCTGGCATTATGTCTGAAAGGTGTCAAAACCTACAGATCGACTATTAAATCATTGAAATAGGAGAAGTTGAAACGAAAGGCAAATTGATGAAGGGGGTAAATCATAAAACACACAATAACAGAAATTGCACACAGAAAATAGAATGATATTTTATTAATATGGGAAAAACATTACATTACAGAAGCTCAAATACAATCAGAGGATGAATCCCCTACAGGCTACAACACACTATAGCTCCCTCCCTCAAAACTCTGGAATCTTTAGCCTTTTGTAATTCCCAAATCAACTAGGGTTTCTAATTTCCCACCTTTCTTGACTCTACACCTTCCCCCTTAACTCTACTATCCTAAGGGTTCCCAAAAAATGGTTATATGTAGCCCTTTTTGGTGACCACCAGCTTAATTTTGAAATTTGCATCTCCCTCCAAAAATAGGTCAACTTCGTGGGGCCATAACTTTCGATCCGACCATTGGATTTTCAATTATAATACCTTTTCGGAAAGCTCTCCAAAAGACGATGGAGCAATAAGTAGTACCGATAGGTAAACTACTTGGGTTTCCCACCAAATTTCGGGCCCATCCGAAGCCTCTAAGTGCCTCAAATTTGACTTTGAATATTTCAATAGGATTTTTGGAATTTGAAATTTTAATTTCTCACAAATGACAAATGATATTGAAGTGATTTCTTCACCATTAGCTTCAATTCACCAATCTAGAGGTCTATGTAAGATTTTGTATCCAACCATGCACAAATGCAAACTTACCAAAAGAAATAGTAACCATGCCAAATTTAGCCCTAATTGAAAAGAAACAACATTTTTTTTTTGGTTGATGCAAGATTGCTCTTACACCCTAGATGCTCCCGCATCACAAACTTTTTGCCCAATTCTGCTATACGAAATCATCGCAGAGAATATTCTCTACATCAGTCGAATATTCCTTCTATGTCATCCCTACACATGAGTCAACATTTATACATAGGTATTAAAAAAAAATCTACTTTTTTAATAGTTTTTTGTCAAATTTAAAAAAAGCAATTTTTTTAGCGGATGTACCCTGCTTGCGCAGGGTACTTGCATGTTAGAATGGGGTACATAGGATACTGCCACCTGCAGACCTCATACGAGGTGCCTACCTACGTGGGACCCCCATCCTCGGCAAGGCGACTATACTGTTGGGGGTAAAAATGCCTGATCGGCTACCCAATCGGCAGGGTGTTAATCCCCCACCATCGGTGACCTCATTAACTAAGGTTTCAACCTATAAAATTTTAATTAGCAGATTTAAATTTCATCTGATGGTCATTCAATATAGTTGGTACTCAATCAAATTCCAGTCCACAAAATTTAAACTTTAAAAACTACTGGTCGATAAAATAAAACTAGGCATACAGGGCAGTTTTCTAAGCATACAGTCTGGTGGCAATAAAAACACATGGCAGTTTCAAATTTTTCTAGTAGTTTCTTGTGAGAAAGGTGGTTTCTGTTTAAAAAAGGTGGTTTTGAATCTCGATGATGGTTTCCCTATACGAAGGCGATTTCGGCATTGCACATGTGGATTTGGTTTTCCGATAGTGGTTTTGCGGCACAAAAAGAGTATACCGGTGGATAAGAGCATATTATGACTATTGACATCATCACTGCATTAGCAATGACATCAACGTCAGGGGCCCCTTTGGCCCCCTTTTAGCCCTAATAGGGCAATTTTTTTTCATGAACCATAACTTTTCGCCATGGTATAAAAAATTGGCAAACAAGATATCGTCAGAAAGCTAGTTCCGAGCACTTCACAGTGGTGTACGTATTTTTTTGAGATCTTGCTTTAGGTGCTAGATATAGTTATTTGAAGCTAGATCTTGCATTTTTCACTCCCAAGCTCACAACTTTCACCCACTTTATCAGAATTTTAACATTTTATAGGTGTTGGAAAGGTATTTATGTACTCTACAATTTTTTCCGTGCCATTTTTCTATATTTTTCTTTAGACATCATATTTTGTAGTTTAAAGCACTTTGGGTACATATCACTTGTTAATTGCAAAAGAGTTGAAATTGGTTGTTGTTTTGGTTTTAGGGGGGCTTCAATTACAGTGTTGATTGAGTTTGTGCTTTGATATTCTTGTGCTCTTCTTTTCCTCTACATAATGGATAAATCAAGTGTTCCATTTTTCACACCTTATAATTGTTACCAAAATTTCACCTAGAGCTTATTTTGGTAGAGCTGGAACCATTGTCTACATCTAAGGTGAAAGGTATTTATATTAAAATTCTGCTATTCATTGCCATTTTGCATATGAAGTTTTCAAATGAGGTTCAGTTTTATTATGTAGTACTTTACAATAGAAAAGAAATTACAAAAGTTGCATGATATTGTTGTATTTCATTCATTTTGAAATGCAAATGCATACAATGTTGTTGTTTCATACAACAAGATCAAAAAGTGCTGGAAAGTCCCACACAAGCCGTGGGAATGATTGAATTGAATTGATACAAAATAGAATGCAAGATATGTATCTAAGGATTAAATAAAAGGAAAAATACATGAGGAGAGTTGGGTCAGTGCAAGAAGTTGGGTCCACTTTTTGGCCAAAAAGTGGAAGTGTTTTCCCCGATTTTTAGAATTTGTCACATTTGACATGAACATTTGAGGCACTTAAATATTGAATCTTAAAAAAAGTTAGTAATATGAAATATAGTACTCAGAGTCTAGTTTCCAAATATGTAATTTATTTTAATACCCAGATGATACAAATTAATTTTCAATAGGCATTTCTAAAAATCACTTTTTAAAAGTCACTTTTTTTACCATACCATGCACGTGTACGACCAACATAATTTGACCTAAATAAAAGTATTTTTCTAAACCCTTTTGGGAAAAGATGTGTAGTACAGTGACGTTGGATGAGGATATTTTTTTATAATTTTTTTCCAAATAATTTTTTTATATTAATTTTTTATTGGCCCTAATTGCTATTTTCAAAAGCCCTCGTGTACGGCCAACATAATTTGAGAAAAACTAATCATAAAATGAATTTTTTTTTATTGTGTAAATAATGATGTGTAGATTGATGACATATAATTTTTTTTTTCAAAAAAATTTAAAAATTAAAAGTTATTAAAAAAATACAAACACCTATCATTTCAAGTTTTCAGACTAGTTTGCTCATAAATTAAATAATAAATAGAAACACAAGTCCAATAAAAAAAAAATTACATATTTGAAAACTAGACACTGTCATCTGTAATGGGTTTTAATTTCGTAAAAAAATTTAGAAAAAAATGTCATCAGCCATATAGGTAAACTCAGTCTTTTCTCTTGTTCTGTACTTAGAAAAAAACTTGCAGGTCCAAGGCAAGGGGTTGGATTACCATGCCTTTCCCAAGCCTAAGATTTTAGGGATGGGTACCCATTCCTTTTGTATGGGAAAAAAAAGTACGCAGGCTTTTTTTTCAAATTCAAATATCTTTAAAGAAATAGGTACCTGTTTAGGCTCGGGCACCCGTTTCTGTCAGGATTTTTTTTGCCCGTTACTTCCCCTCTATGTGGACCCAAAATCTTGCACTTACCCAGTTCATATCCTTCACTGCCCTGTAGTATCGGTGTTAACCCTTGTATCTTCAGCTTGATCTTCATATCTACAACTCCTCACTCCTGATCTTCAAGATGTACCTGCAATGATTAAAGGATTTGGTTAGAGTTTGGGATATAAAAACTCATCATATGCTTCATCAATAGACATAACCTACAATTATGATGCATCAATTCAATTGGGTCATTGTCAGATATATGCAAAAAGCAGACCATCAGATGAAAGCCAAATCATCATGAGGAAGAGCATTAAATTTCAATGTTTTATCTAACTTGTTTGTGCAATGTGCAAGTACAGGTACATTCATCATTATGCATGACATTTCAGCATGTGGTAAAAAATGGGCTCCCACAAGGGTTGAGCCCAGCACACTGCCCCCTTGATCTTAAGGGGACTATAAGATAAGCAAAGAAACTTTCAGCATATTTTGTTTAAAGATCAAGTTCTAAGTGAAAAGTGTTGTCATAACTGTACTAGGACAGCTAAAGCAATGAGCTCATTCAGTCACATGGATAGCAGTCATTAATACAATTATGAGTGTAGTCATGAACAATCATCATAGTAAGCATGACAAAAGTACAGGACAACCAAGATTTAGGCCCTAGATGGTATAGGGCAGTCACCACATCACTTTATAGTCATTCTTAGGACTGTTAAAGTAGCACAAAAATACTGTGAAGATAATATAACACCAGTCATGTATAATGGACAATGCCAGTCTAATACTGAAGGCATGACAACAGTCATTTAGAAATAAGTGCATATAAACTCACAAGCAGAGCATTCAGCTCAAAATACTTAATAAACAGTGTAAGAGAGGTATATGTACCAAGTAGCACTCCCTGAATATCATCCACTTCAATAGCCAGAAGTTTAGTCTGAGCAATAAAGATAGAAAAATTTTTTACCACTTTTGTCATAAATAAGGTGTAAAATTGCTATTGAATGCTTAACCATTGGAGTGGATGATAGTCAAGAAAAATTATTTTCTAAGAAATCCAAAAGTGCAGTCATCATGCACTAGAAGGGAGCAGCAATTGTAATAGTTAGAAGAGTTGCAAACAATTCTCCTGACCATCACAAAGCAGCAACAAGTGATTCAAAGACAGTCAAAGAATATCTGAGGGCAATCCATTATATTACATAAAGACTATTCTCTATAGACAGATACAAAGGTGTTAAGAAGCTAGATGCTTTAGAACATAAACATGAATAGTATATAATATACATGGAGCAGCAAAGTCATGATAGCAAGCATACATGAGCCATTAAGACTATTTAGAATTCCATAAATAACTTGCTTCAACAAATGGATGGAGGAAGTAGTACTAGCTCTATAGAAGGCATCCTTTTCCAGACTTTGTTGAATAGCCTTATCAAAGATGGGGAAGTTCTAGGTTCATTGCGCTTAGAAGTGTGCTGGACACCAGCTATATTTTCTCATGCACAACATGAAAGTGTGGAATCTTTCTTTTCTCAGAAATCATTCATTGGTTATGATGTTCTTCACAAGCTTTCAATTTCTCAGCCTAGACAACATTTGTAGTCCAAATATCCTGAAGGTATACCTTTGGAGATGGTCTTTGTGTACCCGTCAATGATTGGCATATTCGATGATGCTGCAGAAGATGTTATTGACAATGGGGGATGGTTTGACTACCTTTATATTTTACCTGCCTCTTTTGAGACTCAGGATGCTACTAAGTTGTTGGGATTATGTCCTTCTGTTCAGAAGGCTGTGAAGGCTACAGTGGCAACTATTTTGGCAGATACATGTGTAGTGAGTAATGAATTGTGAAGTCTTTATCCTTTTTAGAATAGTCAAATCTTAAGTGCAACCCCATTAACTTCGAGCAAAAATTGTTGTGTGCTTCTCCATAATTCAATACCAAGATTGCTTTGTGAAGTTTAATTTTGAGAGATACACTTTGGTGGATTGTGCTAAGATTCCTAAGACATGGGATGTCAAAGGCAATGGTGTTTTTCTTGTTATTGATTTAACAATATCAGATGAAAAGTCTTTGGTTTTTTTTTCCATTGAGTTTGTCAGTAAAAACTTGTGACACACAGAGGGTGGTAATCATTGAGCTTTAGGGCTGAACTCTCATGAGTACTTGGTGAGCTGGACCTTAAGACCCACAAGATGTGGATAGGACATGCATACTTAGACAAAACATGGTTCAGATACTGAAGAAACATGGGCCTTGTTTGTACAATTGGAAAAAACACACTGAAAGCTTTATTAGAGATAAGATGGTTTCCAGCCAAAAAATATATAGAAGTCAGGATTCAAATTTTGACAATATTAAAACTGGAAGTGATGCAAGCCAGTTGGCAAAAGTGGATTTTAGTAATGGCAACTCCTCTATTTTTTATGAAAAAGTTGCTGAGAAGGAAATAGGAGAAGAAAATGGATTCTTATGCCCATCATAAAAAGAGAGTAGCAACAAATGAGAAGCAAGTTCATACTCATACAACAAATGAAGAGTTTTTACAAGTAACTTCATAGTTTTCCATGCTAAGGAGCCACAAATCACATACAGTAAACATGAAGCAAAGAAAGCAAAAAATAGTAAAGTCATGCACATCACAAGAGCATCTTAAAGTTTTCTTCCGAAATATATATAGAAATGGCCAAAAAAAAGTGAAGTACCTATTCCAGAGTAGTGAGAAGTTTGAGACTTGTATGAAAAGACTAGATGACTGAAGAAAACACAATCCAAAGGCTAGAAATGCACAGGAAAACCCCAAAAACCCTCGGTGTTGGCGGTGCACAACCAAAGCAATAGAAACACAATGAACCAAATGATGAACATTTTAGGGTTTGTGTTGCTTTTGTCACAATTGCCCTAGCCTGACCATGGGCTCTTTTGACTTTGTTTTTTTATAAAATCATTGTTATCCAAAATGATGCCTATGGTGATGAATTTAAAGTCAATAAACCTAATGATGCAAAGGGGGCCGTGGAGTTGTCATTTTTACTTTGTTTTTCTTAAGGTTTGTAAGGTGTTCAAGTCAATGGAGATAATGATTTAAGGATCACTTATGCATGAGAGATACAATATGGCACGGGAGTCATAAGGATGCAATAATGTATGTAACTAATGATAGAGCATGATGACTATATTTTTGACCTATGCATGGATGAGGTCCTTTGTGATGCATGGTAGCATAGGAGATATAAGGGGTTAATTCATGATTTCTATTTAATCATATCTCACACATGAAAAGGTATTTTTGACTTTTGCATGTATGGAGGATGTGTTTTCATTGGCATCATCATAGGATGCATGAGGTAATTATGCAAATCAAAGGGGAGTTATAAGGAGAGCTATTAGTTTTTAAACCTTTTGAAAATAATTACCCTTAGTTTGCATGACTTAGAAACTAATAAAGAAATGTAAAAAAATAAATAAAGTAATAAATTATAAATTACTTTATTATTTGCCACAAAGTTGTAAAAGTCAAAGATAGACAAATTTATAACAAATAGTAAAGTAAGTCATCTTTATTACTTTATTTATTTATTCACTTTGTTTCCTCATCCCAAAATCATGCAAAATCAGGAGATGAAATTAACTAAGTAATTTTGGGAGTTTTTACATGTTTTTGGTCAAACTTGGAGGGGTTTGGAGTTCCACATGGTCAAACTGATAGAGAGGGGCAGTTTGGAGCTATTTTAGCTCAAATTGGATCAATTATAGCTCCACTTTTTATGGATTTTCATCTTTGCTCGTGAGAGGGATTTCCATGAGATATTTTCACTTCTAGTTAGCTGTTAGTGCCACCTTTTGGCACTTTGGAGTTATCTTTTGTATATATTGGAGAAAAACTTATGTTTTCTCAGTTCTTGCCTTTTTTCTCTCTTGTCCATTGCAGAGAGAAGAATTGTTTGTAACTCATTTTACAAATTTATACAGTACAACAGGTTACAGGTTATCTTTTTTGCCATTTATGTAGATTTTCCTTTATTTTCAGTAGGAATAAGTATCTACCTTCTCATTTATGTTGTTTTATGAATGATTGGATGAGATTTTATTGTGTTTTAGTATCAAAACCTTTAAATCATTGTCTCATTTATACTTGCATGCATTTAAGGCAGTAAAAAATCATAGGTCTTAGGTTGTGCATTAAAATAATCTTTTTCCATGTTGTAAGAACCTAGTTTTTCCTTCAGGAGACAGTTTATTCAAGCCTTCCTTTGAATCATTTTTGTGATCAGATTTGTCAAAATTATTATTGTGAATTAGGGCTACATGTTTCTATCAATTTGGTGCATCACCACCCATTTAAATCCAGTTTTAGTACATTTATTAGGAAGTTTTTTATCCCTTTTCCTACAAAGTTAGTTTACCATTAGAAAATCATAAGGGAACTAACCCACAATCTGGAGGTCTACCTTCACCATAGGGTACCCACAACTTGAAGGTATTCCCATGTTACATAGGATTGCTGAGCCTCACAACTTTGCATCACAGGTGTAATCCTACTAGATAATAATAACTATGCAACTTGGAGTCAACATGCATGGAATGCCCTAATGGATTGTGGGCATTCTTTATATGTTGAAAACAAGATACCTGAACCCAAAGATGATAAGGAAAAGATAAAATGGATGATAAATCATACAAAATCTCTTGGATGTCTTCATAGTTTCATTTCCCTAGATCTCTTGTTTCAAATTGAGGCATGTACAAATTGACATGATGCTTGGGATAAATTGAAAACATTGTATGGTACAATAGATGAAGTTAAAGGATATCAAATTGATAATGAATCGATGAGTCTTGATCCTAAGAACTTCAACAACATCCAGGATTGCATAACTAAGGTTAATGGGCTAAGAGCACAATGTAAAGCATGTGATATTGTGAAAAAGGACATCTAGTTGATCTACAATGTGTTGAACAAACTTGGTCCTGATTATGCATCTTTTGTTTCTATCTTTCACACTCATAGGTTAACTATGGGATCTACTTTCACTATGCCTTCATTTGCATTCTTTTTTGAGATGTTAATGCATGAGAAAGAAAATATTCTTTCTATGGGTATCATTAAGCCATCACAGATTCATGCTTTGGTGGCTAGACAACCTAAGGAACAGAAAGCATAGGGTTCCTCTAACAAGAAACAAAAGAAAGATAAGAAGAATCCACAAAGTGATCAAGCAAAAAAATCATCTAAGAAGGAGAATCCTACATGTGGTTATTCTAAGAAATCAGGGCATGATGAACATAATTGTTTTAAGAAATAAATTGACATGTTGATGTAACTTGTTCAAAGGAACAAACTTTCATCACCTGATTCTTCTTCTACTCGTTCAACATGTACATAGCCAAAACTTTTTGAATCAAGTCATGCAAGGAAAGCTAAGGAACCCAAACATAAAGGTAAAGCATTTTGTGCAAGTACAAGTTCTACATCAGGTAAATGGCTTCTTGATTAAGGTGCTTCTCATCATATGGCTTCTTCAAAGGATATATTTTTTTCATTTGAGCCGTGTGATATGCCACCTATCTTGATGCATAATAACACATATATGAATGTAATTGGGAAGGGGACCATTGATATTGGTGAAGGTACTTTTAATGATGTACTTTATGTGCCTTATTTGACCAATAATCTTCTTACCATATATCAAATTCCTCATAGTGGTACACACAAGATAGTGGAGTTCACACCTAAGTTGGTTATTATCAAAGACTTGGACAACACAAAGATAATTGCCACTGGGGTGGTTGATCATACATCTTGGCTATACACCTTTAATGGTTTCTCTCATGATGACGATTCATATCCATTGGCTGACATTCACACTCCTAGTGTGAATCATATTTTAGAGAAAAAGTTTGGTCACTTGAACCTTGGTATTCTTGCCTCTTCATCAATTCTTGAGATGTGCTACACTTCCATCTTCTCCACCTCCTCCCTCCTAAAAGTTTAGTGCTTCAGTTCAGTAGGATGCTTCTTATCTTTTAGATATAGCTTTGTGGGATGAGCATTTGACAGGTATTTTAGATTTATTTTGTGAGTCCCATCTTGCAAATTTGGAGGAAACATTTGAGGAGTTATCTCTCCTCTTTGATGATAGTCATAGCACAATTATTGTCAACCCATCTTTGTCTTTAGAGATTGATGTTTTTCAGTTTCCACTAGATCTCAGATTGTTACTTTCATCAGTGAGGCTTCAAATTCCTAATTTGATTGTGGTATCATTCGGCATTGAAATGGAGACACATGAGCAATTTTTAGAGACATCATATTTCATGAGACTTCTTTTGTCATCTCTTGTTTGGGAATTGAAGTTTCTTCGACTTACACTAGTGGATTGGTTTCTTCCTAAGGGGAGGAATGTTGTTTGGAGGTTTTGGATCCTCTTTGGTCTTCTTCTTCGAGCATTCACCATTGGAACATGAGCTACTTCATTATGGAGGAGACATCTTGTCTCATTCTTTCCCTCTTATGGGGGGCTATTGATTGTATATTTGTGATGGGTGTTGTATTTTAGGGATCATGATTCTTCCATCATTCCATCACTTGTACATGTTTTGCTGTATGCATTCTCACTTTGGAGAGGAGTTTTTGCCCATGAGATTTTCTCCTTTACTCCACTTGAGATTTGTTTATACATGGATACCTAACATGGCCTAATAGCTAGGACCCATCCATCTTTGCATCTATGCATTAGTCAGCTTCTTCGTAAGTTGCACTTAAGGGGGGTGTTAGTGTGAATACAGATTTTTTCTATCTAGTTTCCCTTGTGAGATTAATTCATATTATTTAACTATTTATTAATTAAATAATATTCTCACACATAATTCACATGTTAAGTTGACTTAGTGAGTCTTCTAGATGTTTCTAGTTGTGTCTAATTGTTGTTAGTTGTTGACAGTTATCTTATAGTTGTCTTATCCTACACATGTGCTATAGTTGTCACTTGACATAAGATTAAAACACTTGTCACATGACTACAAAATCTTAGCTCACACTCTTGCCTTTATAATAAAGGTGGTGGAGCCATGTAAAATTTTCCCTAGTTTTAGTATTTTTCCTAGTTATGTGCCTAACTTAAGGATTTTTGACCTAGGGTTTACTTGTTTAAACACTAAATAGTTCCCTTAAACCCTAAACCTATTGCAAGTATATGCCTAACTGGTGTTGTCATTGATGTCAACATATCTATGTTGTCATTGGTGTCAACTGTGCTCTTACTTTGTTGAGGATATTGAGAAAATTATCCCCTCTGGTGATAACAATGTGTTGCAGTGGAAACAATGTATTGTACTCAAAAGAACAATCCAAATGTTTACTCCGGATTTCCTATAGAATGAATATCTTTGCCTACAGATTGGAATTTA
This sequence comes from Cunninghamia lanceolata, assembly GCA_027924645.1. Lineage (NCBI taxonomy): Eukaryota > Viridiplantae > Streptophyta > Pinopsida > Cupressales > Cupressaceae > Cunninghamia > Cunninghamia lanceolata. Next base: position 8,065,244 of record BSBN01000739.1, read on the forward strand.
TTTAGAGGTCTATCTAAAGATGTTATATTCCAGGTTTGAGCCTCTGGAATGAATATTTGAGCGAGTTATGTTCACCTATGCAAAAACTATCTTTTTTGTATGTTTGGTGGTGATAGGGAGAAAGTGTTATGCTCTACATTCCTCCGCATTAAAGTATTTCAATCTACGGTTCTAGAATCAAGTTTATAGTGATGTTAAGTGCCATCAACTATAATGGTTTTTGATTTGGTTGTCTGCAAGATATCCTTTACTCATTATAGTGGCTGACAATGTTGTTCTTGTGCTTTGGTTTGAAGAATCTTCTTAACAGTGTGGTTAGAGATTGTGCGGATGTTTCCTGATGATTACAATATGTTTGTGGATGTCTCCTGATTATGTTCCTACCTTTGGATTGGTCCACAAATAATAATTTGGATCGTGGATGAAGTCTGTTCCTTGAAGACCTAGTGTTCTCACCAGTCTTGTTTGACTTGGTTGATCTCATCAATTGCAGAGATGCATTGAAGATTGTAGAAGTATGTTGTTACATGGAGGATTGTGTTTGAGTCCGAACTAAGGTGTGACGTGATCCATATACACCCTTACATATTTCTCTTAGCTAAATTTGTATTAGGTCAAGACCTATTTTATATATGACTGTAATTCTGACCTTTGAGATTGATCCAATGGTTAATGAATGTAATGCCAACCTTGATGTACATTCCAAGGTTGATGATTGTATAAAAGCATGTAATGTTGATGCAGGAGCATCCAATGGTGTAAGGGCAATATTGCATCACCCAAAAAGGAAGTTAATTCAAAATCATTGCAATTGTTTTCATTTCTTTCCATAATTAGTGTTTCTGGATCCATAATCTCTTGAATAATGATGTAGGACTTTTAGTTTTTCCAAACTGCTAAAATTAACAAATTGCCAGTTTTGAAAAGTTTAACTACCATTTTAAGAAAGTTTGCATTTGGGAATGGATTGAAGTGAAAAGTTACAAAAAGCTTCATAACTGAAATATAAGACCTTTGGCAGGAAGGAATTAGGCAAAGATCGTTTGTGAGTTGAAAGATATTAAAGTTTTTGTTTTCTGAAAAGCCCTTGAAATTTTTTAAAATGAGATATGAGGCACTAAAACATCCCATAATGTCCTAAAAATTTGATGGAAATCTATTTACACATTCCTAGCGTGATAGTTCACATCACGAGATTTTCAGCACTTAAAACGGTTCGTCAATTAGACACCTAGATCAAAAGTTATGCTTCCCAGAAGTTGTCCTACTTTTGGAGGGAGTTGCAAATTTTGAAATTTAGCTAGAGGCCACCAAAAAGTGCTATTTATTACTATTTTAGGAACTCTGGATAGTAGTGGAGTTAAGGGGGCAAGTGTAGAGTCAAGAATAGGAAGAAAAATAGAAACCTTAAATGATTTGAGGTTATAGAAGGTAGAAGATTCTAGAGCCTGGTGATGTGTAGTTGTAGTGTGGTGCAGCCTGTGGAGGATTGATTCCTCTAATTGTAATTAAGTTTCTGTAATGTAATAAGTTGTCCAAATCAATAAAGAAATATTCTATTTTATATGTGCCATTTCTATTGTTGTGTGTTGTATGATTTATCCCCTTCATCAAGTGGTATCAGAGCAAGGGTTCTTGAGTGTGTAGACAGATCGCCGACCATGAGGTAGTTTGCACATGACCTGAGGTTGTGGGTTTGCTGTGGAGATCAAGATGTCTTGATGAAGAAATCGTATTAGGAGGAATGCTTTGATGGAGGAGGGTTTTAGAGCCCTACAAAGGTAGATCGATGCATTGCAAGAGGAGCTATGGAGTGGGTTTGATCTGAGAATAAAAGAAGAAAGTGAGGATGAAGCTGAAGAAGAGCTATCTAAGGAAGAACAAGAAGTTGCAGGAGATGCTGTAGAAGCTAGGTTGTTGAGGGCCATTTCAAAGATCAGAAAGAGGCCCAGGATCAAAGTTTCTACATATTCTAGAGATTTGAATCCAGAACAGCTTATTGATTGGATCAATGACATGGAGGAGTATTTCAAGTATGAAGATGTGGAGGACCTAGATCGGGTCAAGTTTGCAAAAACAAAGTTGAAGGGGCATGCAAATATTTGGTGGAAGGAGGTCCAATTAGAGAGGAATAGAAGAGGAAAAGGAAAGATTACTAGATGGGATTGGATGGTGGAGAAATTGAAGAAGTAGTTCATTCCTGTGGACTATGAGTTGGAGTTGTTGAAGAAGCTGTAAGGACTGAAGCAAGGTAACAAGCCTATTAAGGAGTATACAGAAGAGTTTTATAAGATTACTATTAGGACAGGCCATGTAGAGGCCAACAAGGATAAGGTAGCCTATTACATTAATGGGTTGAGGCCAAGTATTCAAGAGGAGCTGGGCCTGGTCAGAATGACCACCATAGAAGATGCGTGGAAGAGAAACTAAATAAAAGATTCGATAGAAAATAAAGGGGAAGAGGTCAAGGTGGAAGGACTAGTGGAAGACCCTATGGAGGCCATAACGAAGATCAAAAGAAAAGTGAAGAAGCTAGCACCAGTCAAAATCAAAGAGGGGATAATTCCTACCACCCTCGTGACTAGAACAATGGTGAGGAAAGAGGAAGAGGAAGGGGCCGACCTAGGTAAGGACATAGAAGAGGAGGTTTTAGAGGAACCTGTTTCCAATGTGGAGAAGAAGGGCATCAAGCATATGAGTGTTTGTAACATTAAGTAAGGACAAATAGAAGACCTGAGGGTAATGCACAAGTTGCACATGTAGATGAAGATGCGCAGTCTGAACATTCTGAAGATGCTAAAAGGGGAGAAACCCTAGTTGTCAGAAGAACTTTGTTGAATGAGGATAAAGAACTGTTGATGATGATGTTAGTCATAAACAAACATAGAATAAAAGTTACACCTCAACCTTTATTCATCTTGAAAGATACGATGAATTCAAAGAATTCATGATCCCAAGTCTCCGTTAATTAGTTCATAATCTACTGATGTTACTCAGTGGTTGATGTGTGTTGCTGTTAATCATTCAGGGGCCTTACGTTCTTCAGTAATTTCTGCAAAGTTCATCATCATTTCTCCAAATATCCTACTCTATATGTCTGCTCTGCATAAATCTCCAATAATTCTACCTCTGCACTGTGAATTTAGTCAAATAATGTGCTTACAGGTTGATATTTGCATGATTTCTACCATTATCTGCAATTCTTTGCATGATATTTTCAACACTACATGCACTTTGCTCAAATATGCTAAGGATTTTCAATTATCTATGAGATGTCAGCATATTTCTCTATTCTGCTTGTTATTTATCATGATTTGCAGTTATGGAAGTGATTTCAATGAAATTAAAATGAGGAAAAGGGTTAGAGAATGAGATTCCCAAGATTACTTAACTGAGATCACTGATCCACATACATGTTCCCATACAGCAATGAAGAGAAGAAAACTAGAAATCATACTTCACTAGGACATTCCACAAATCCGCATGATCCAGTGCAAATCTTCAACGGAAAAGTTGACAACAACATGCAATGAAATGAAAGCGCTTCTATTTGAACACAGCATTCACCATTACATATCTAGAAATCAACTTGAAGATTACGTAAAGTTTACAATAAAGATGTAATCTGAAGCTTCATCTCCATTCAGTATGTTTTAGAATAAGTGTATTTACAATGATCTAAGGAAAGAACCTTGACATTTCAACAATTCAATCCTCATTAGTCTTAGTAATCCGATCTCCTATTTTATTCTACAGTAATTGGCCTTATTTTGCCAGACATTCCCATATAGCAATGAAGAGAAGTACTGCCCTTTTATAGAACAAAGGCCAGAAAATAGTTACAATGATCCAAGGATTAGGGTCCTCCCGGAACAATCAATGGTCCAGATGAATAGCACGTGCCTGCCAGTTGGCAAATACACGGCTGGCAGAGAATATTCCAGTATCTTTGACTCAATCCACCTTCCAGCTAGCATACAACATATTTGATAATATCCTCCCCAGCTCTGGTTCATGTTGCCTGCCAGTTGGCAATTTTCAGCCACTTCATACAGCTCCAACATCCTGCAACAAACAGACAAGAATTAAGCATCATCATTTAATAACTAGCAGGAAAATAAACATTTACATTTTATCAGGCTGTGAATGTGCAAACCTATATATATCAGGTTATGAATATTGAGCATCTGAGAAAATTCGCGCAACTAAATGCCCATAGGTGGTCAAGAGGGTCTGGGTGACTATCGTTGACTTGAAAACATGCTGGCAGGCCCTAAAATAGTTTCAATATCTGATCAGGTCCAGCCAGGGTCATTTGAGTGATTTTTGATAAAAATATCGAAAATGTAATTTTTTTTGTATTTTCTACATCTAAGTAAATTACATTTTTGGAGGCCTTCGGAGCGAAAATAGGCCTCAACACGTTCTTGGTAACTTGGCGTGAAGCCTAGGTGACCAGGCAACTCAAACTAGATAACTAGTTTATCTTTCCAATGAGTCCAAAAAGTTTAAATTCTGATAACATGGCTAGGAGTTATGACCCTGCCAAGGGGAAGGTCAAAAATTTCCTAATTTTTGAGTTTCTCTGAATTTTTGCAAATAGTTTCACCTTCCGGTAGCCTTTTTTGTATTCCAAAGGTGATGGGGACCTTTGTAGGAATACACTCAACACTGAGAGGGGGGGTGAATTAGTGTTGTTAACAATTTTAACAATTTTTACTCCTTTTTTTAATTTAAATTCACAATTGTGGAATTCTTCAGATAGAACAAAGAAAATATGCAGAGTATTAAAACAAAACTTGACACAAGAAATTTCCCGAGTGGAAAACCCTCCTAGGGTATAAAAACCACTCAACTGCCTCACTGGCTTAACACAAATTTCTGATTACAATTGTCTCACTGACATTACAATTCTGCCTCACTGGCATATTGTACTTCTCTGCATGTCTCACTGACATTACAACATCAACATTCAATGAAAAGAACAAATCAGGGGATTTCCCTGTTTCAATAATCACAATACCTTATTTCTCCCTTTCAAAAAGAATCAAATAAATGTATTTTTCTTCTGCAACACAATTCCAAAATCAATTCACAACATAATAAACTCTCTGACTGCAAAATTGAAAAATTAACCTTCTCTGAAAATGATTATCTTTCAAAACTTCAATCTGCTCTGTAACACTTCAATCTTGATTGCATCTTCCTATCAACAAAAATTAATGCTCTGCTCTTCAATCATAAAAACCTTTCAATCTGGATTGCACCATCATACCTGCAAACATTCATCTCATAATAAAATCTTTCATCTTCTCAAGAAATCTTTCTCATCCTAAAACCTCTCTCAAAACTCTTCAACTCAAAATCAACTTATTTTCTCATGCTCTGAAAATATTTTTACACTCATCAAGATCATCCCCTTATCTGCAAATGATGATTCACCTACAATACAAAATCTCTCTCTATATACAAAATAAACTTCCATCAAAACAAAATTTTTCAAAAACCAATTCAACTTCAACATCATATTTTTTTCTCAATCTAACCATCTTCTCTAATCAAAATCAAAAACACAAAAACAAGAAAAAAATGAAACTCCTTCAAAGAACTCTACTTTTTCATCTTCTTCTCTATTAGAAACCTTCTAAATCTCACTCTTTCCTTCACACAAAAAATCAACTTCAGTGGCCCTTGAACTTCGGTGAGAAAGGTCAAGAAAAACATGCTTTGTTGCCTTTTTAACAATAGTGAACGTCAACTTTAAATCCATGAGCTAACCGTTTTAAGATACTTTCTATTTAAAAACTGACCCTCCGATCTGCGGTGCCCGCCAATCTTTATTTAAACTCTGATCGTTGGATGCGGTGGCTTTAAACACAACATTATATCCACCGTTTGCGCTAGGGGATCCGGGTCCATATGACTTACCCCACTACGACTAATGATGCCTCCAGCCGGTCATCACTTGAAACTAAAACTGCTCTCGCCAGTCACTTTGAAATTATAACATAAAGTGCATAGTGTGATGATGGGCAATAGGGTTAAACAATATAAATGTTGAGCACAATGTATAAGACTAGTCAAGTATTAAACAAACACACTTACCATTTCAAATACTATAAACCTTGACAAACTTCACATACTTCAAATACTATATCACTGAAATGAAACACCATGCTTCATCAGATCTGCCACTGTTATGAACCCAATGCAGATGGAGTTAATATAATGCATATTAACTTTTGTCAAATGATGCAAGCCCTTGCCCTAATTCAAAAATTGATAATATGCAATGAATGCCACTTATCAAAACTGAGAGATCTGAAAACCATGCACTAATGTCATTATAGATCAAAACTGAGATGATACCAAATCACTATGATCATAATTGCATGAAGACCACTCATAAAGCCAACCTTAGCCACTTTCACTGAAAGCATGACTTAAACTGTCTTATGAAAAATCCTTCTGAAATATCATGTGATCAACACATTTGATCCAACTAGATGAATTCTCTATAACCAATTCAAATTCATTAAAAGGCAACTTCACAACACTGATTGCATAACCAAACATGATATATACCTGTCAACTGCATCTTGTGCAAATTGTGAAATGCAACATCCTGATATCCTGATATTTTGACATCAATGAAAAGACAATATACTCAACTGTGAAATGTGCTACAAAACTCCCCCTTTGTCTTTGACATTGATGGAAAAACCATAACTCATTTCTCCCCCTTTTTGACATAAAATTGTCAAAGGCAAAAAAAATACCACAACTAATAGATTCCTATTCTTGTAAATGCAATCCTCTAAAAAATTTTGCCAAAAACCAACACTTAACTTTACACTGATCAAATGCACAATACTGTAACACTGCCAACCAAAAAATGTGTACAAAAACTATATACAGACTATGTACAAATGAGATTCAGGACATTAAAGTAATCTAGAAAACAACTCCCCCTGAATCTAATATATCTATAACTTACTGAAGAGAGACAAGAGACATAACTCCCAGTCTCTGTCTCAGAGTTTCAAATGTCTCCTTTGGCAAAGGCTTTGTGAAAATATCAGCCAATTGATCACTAGTATGCACATATTCCAAAGCAACTTCATTTTCAATCACCTTTTCCCTTAGAAAATGATATCTGATAGCAATGTGCTTAGTTCTTGAATGCATTATAGGATTCTTTGACATATTGATAGAACTTGTGTTATCACAAAGAATAGACACAGGCTTTTTAACCTCAACCTTAATATCAAGAAGTGATTGTACCATCCAAAGTACCTGTGTACAACATGATGAAGCAGCAATGTACTCAGCTTCAGCTGTAGATAGAGAAACACAATCTTGTTTCTTACTATGCCATGCAACCAATCTGCCACCCAGAAAGAAAGCTGCCCCACTTGTGCTTTTTCTGTCATCAGGACACCCTACCCAATCTGCATCTGTATAGGCAAGAAGTGTAAAATCACTGTGTCTAGGATACCATAAACCAAAATCAACTGTACCCTTAATATATCTAAGATTCTCTTAACAACATTCAAATGTGATTGTTTAGGACAAGCTTGAAATCTAGCAACCAAACAAACAGCCTGCATAATATCAGGCCTAGAAGCAGTGAGATATAAAAGACTCCCAATCATAGATCTATACAGAGACTGTTCTACTTCAGGTGATTCATCATTTTTACTTAGCTTATGCCCTGTCTCCATAGGAGTACCCAAAGGTTTGCAATCATCCATTTGAAATCTCTTTAACATCTCTTTGGCATATTTATTTTGTGAGATAAATATCCCTTTTTCAAGCTGAGATACCTGAAGACCAAGAAAGAAAGACAATTCTCCCAACATAGACATTTCAAATTCTGACTTCATAATGATAGGAAATGAATGACTCATATCATCATTGTTACTACCAAAAATGATATCATCAACATAAATTTCAACAACCAGAATATCCTCACCTTTGATTAAATAGTACAAATTACTGTCCACACCTCCTTTTGTGAACCCCTGTTCCTGCAGAAACTTATCCAGTCTATAATACCAAGCTCTTGGAGCTTGCTTTAAACCATATAAAGCCTTTTTCAACCTATAAACATGATCTGAATTATCTTTATTCACAAAACCTTCTGGTTGTTCCATGTAGACTTCTTCTTCAAGATCTCCATTTAGAAATGCTGATTTTACATCCATTTGGTAAACTTTGAAATTTTTATAAACTGAAAAAGCTAAAAACATTCTTATAGCTTCTAATCTAGCAATAGGAGCAAATGTTTCTTCAAAGTCAATACCTTAAATTTGTGAATACCCTTTGCAAACCAATCTGGCTTTGTTTCTAACAACTTTACCTTTATCATCAAGTTTATTTCTAAACACCCACTTTGATCCAATGACATTCTTACCTTCTGGTCTTGGAACAAGTTCCCATGTTTTGTTCTTTTCTATTTGACTTAACTCCTCTTCCATGGCTTTAATCCAGGCTTCATCTTTGCTGGCCTCAACATAATTCTTTGGTTCCATTTCAGATATCAAACACACATGTGCTTGATTATGTGCAGCATCAAGCTTTCCTCTTCTTGTTAACACACCACTGTCCTTATCCCCAATGATCAACTCATGAGGATGATCTCTTTGAAAAGCCTTTGAAAGAGTCTTTGTCTTGACATCAACAGATTTTTCAGGATCTTCTTCCTCTTCCTGAATTTCTTCTTCCTTTTGTGAATGATGATCAACTTCATTGTCATGAATCAACTGCATACAGGGCTGCAAATCCTCATCCACCTTAACATTAGTACTTTCAATTATTCTTTTGAGCCTATTGTTAAAACACTTATATGCCTTGCTATGTGTAGAATAACCAAGAAATATGCCTTCATCACATCTAGACTCAAAACCACATAAGCTATCATTATCTTTCTTGATGTAACACTTACTTCTAAAAAATTTTAAAATACCCAACATTAGCTGACTTACCATACCAAAGTTCATAAGAAGTATAATTTGACTTTACCCTTTAATTGAACTCTGTTCAAAGTATATACAGATGTATGAACAGCTTCTCTCCAATAGACATTAGGCAGATTTGCATCATGTAGTAAGGTTCTTGCCATCTCTTTTACAGTCCTATTTTTTCTTTCAACTACTCCATTTTGCTGTGGAGTTCTAGGAGTGGAGAATTGCCTTCTTATCCCATGTTTTTCACAATACTCTTCATATTCCTTTGAAGTGTACTCTCCTCCATTGTCTGACCTTAAACATTTTAGCTTGAAATCAGATTCCTTTTCAACCATCTTCTTGAAGATTTTGAATCTATCAAATGCCTCTGATTTATGCCTTAAGAATGTTACCCATGTCATTCTTGAAAAGTCATCAATGAAAAGCATAAAATATTTTTCTCCTCCCAGAGCTTTAGTCCTTGTAGGACCACACAAATCTGAATGTACCAGCTGCAGAGGTTTTGAAGTAAAATACTCCTTAGGCTTGAAACTAACTTTGGTTTGCTTACCCAGCTGACACTCTTTGCATATAGTATTACTTGGTTTTGAAATATGAGGCATATTTCTGACATTGTGATTCCTGCTGATTCTCACAAGATTGTCAAAATTCACATGACCAAGTCTTCTATGCCACAACCAACTTTCCTCAATTTGACCCATGAAATAGATATGGCTATCAACACTTTTAGTTTCTGAGTTATGAAGATTGTAGATGTTACCACTAGTCCTTAGACCTGCTGCAATAACTTTACCTGATTTCTTTTTGATCTCACATCCATGTGCATCAAAAACCACATTAAAACCATTGTCACATATTTGACTGACACTTAACAGGTTGTGCTTCAGTCCTTCTACAAAATACACATCATGTAGTGGTGTTTCATCATCAATAAGAATTGTACCTTTGCCTCTGATCATAATGCAATCATTATTTCCAAACATAACAGAACCTTCATTAATGTCTTCAAATTTAACAAACTTATCTTTGTCCCCTGTCATGTGGTTGGAGCAACCACTGTCAATCACCCACTGTTCCTTCCTTTTGGCATGAAAAGCAGCTTGTGCAATCATAACATCAAAGCTCTTATTAATTACCTTAGGTTTCCAAACAAACAATTTCTTTTCAGAACTCAAAGAAGACAAACCTGAAATAGTATTTCTTGTTGTTTGCTGCATTTGCAATGAAGGTCTACAGAATTTGGCAATATGCCCAAAATTTTTACAATTGTGACACTTCAAACTTCTTAAGAACATGAATGGATTCCTTGGAAATAAATGCATTTCTCTTCTGACTCCAAATCTGCATTCACTGGCTTTGTGTCCAAACCTGTTGCAACAAAAACAATATCCAGTAAAGTGAGCATTATACCTAAAAGTATCACTTCTGTTGTAGTTTGTTGTCCTTATGATTGATTTGCCTTTTGTACTAGCCTTTTGAGAACATTGTCCCTCTTCAAATCCAAGTCCTGATTTATCTTTGAATCCTTTTTGTCTATCAAGAAGATCATCAAGTTTATCACTACTTCTGCACATATCAAGTCTTCTTCTCAGACCAACAATTTCAGCTTCAAGTGTATGACATTCCTTGTCCTTGTTATTCAACTCTTTGTCTTTATCATCAATAATTTTCTTACTTTCTTCAAGAGAAAGAATTAGATCAGTAATCTGTTTCTCATAACAAGTTAACTTGTTATTCATGATATCATTTTCTTTTTGAAACTGACTTCTTTGTGCAATGATTTCCTTTTTAAGTTTCTTGACTTGACTTAATGCACACATCAATTCTCCTTCAAAATCAATAACAGCTTCACAACTATTTGATTGTTCCTCACATTTTTCATTTTGAACTTCATTTAGAATAGCCATAAATAAAGTCTGTGCATTTTCATCAAGAAAATCATCTGAATCACTTTAAGACATATCAACATTTTTTATGAACAAACTTCTTTTCTTTCTGAAATTATTTTTCTTTCTAGAAACAAACTGTTTCTTTTTAAATTGCTTCTTGTTTTCATCTTCATCACTGTCTAGGTCTTTGTAAGGACACTGAGCTGCATAGTGTCCAATCTTTCCACATTCAAAACATTTGAATGGAAGCTTACTTTTGTACTTACCAACAGATCCCTTCTTCAACTTGCTTGCAAGAGATATTTCTTGATCATCATCCAAATCTTCTGAATCAGAAATCTCCTTTTCTTTTCTGACTGATTTGAAAGCAGCTTCTTTGCTTGAAGGTATGTCATTGCTAATTCTCATCTCATAAGCTGTGAAAGTGCCATGAAGTTCATCAAAGGTAACTTTGCTTAAGTCTCTTTCTTCTACTGCAGACACTTTGGATTCATATTTAGGATTTAAAGTCCTTAAGACTTTTGTAACAACTGTCTTCTCTTCCAGTGTATCACCAAGTCCTCTGATAGCATTTACAATTTCTTGGACCCTTAGAAGATATTCTGCCACTTTCTCATCATCACTCATTCTAAGACTTTCAAATTTGGCTCTGTAGGATTGCAGTTTTGCTTCTTTGATTTTATCATCTCCTTGATAAATATTAGACAGTTTGTGCCATATTTCCTTGGCTGTTTTGCACTCCATGATTTTGACAAGTATGTCATTGGTAAGACCACAACATAATGCATTTTTAGCCTTAGCATTATTTTCATATGCTCTTTTCTCATCAGCTGTGCTAGGAGGATTTGTAGCAGTATATGCAGTAACAATAGCAGCATACACATCATACTCCAAAGATGACAAATATGACTCCATCCTGAATTTCCAAAAAGCATAGTTAGAACCATCAAACACAGGTGCTTTATAATTAGAGTAACCTTCTTGACTTGCCATGATAAGTATTCCAGAAATATGATCTACCCAAGCTGATTAAGCTTTGACAGGGTACCAAGCTCTGATACCAATTGTAGGAATACACTCAACACTGAGAGGGGGGGTGAATCAGTGTTGTTAACAATTTTAACAATTTTTACTCCTTTTCTTAATTTAAATTCACAATTGTGGAATTCTTCAGATAGAACAAAGAAAATATGCAGAGTATTAAAACAAAACTTGACACAAGAAATTTCCCGAGTGGAAAACCCTCCTGGGGTATAAAAACCACTCAACTGCCTCACTGGCTTAACACAAATTTCTGATTACAATTGTCTCACTGACATTACAATTCTGCCTCACTGGCATATTGTACTTCTCTGCATGTCTCACTGACATTACAACATCAACATTCAATGAAAAGAACAAATCAGGGGATTTCCCTGTTTCAATAATCACAATACCTTATTTCTCCCTTTCAAAAAGAATCAAATAAATGTATTTTTCTTCTGCAACACAATTCCAAAATCAATTCACAATATAATAAACTCTCTGACTGCAAAATTGAAAAATTAACCTTCTCTGAAAATGATTATCTTTCAAAACTTCAATCTGCTCTGTAACACTTCAATCTTGATTGCATCTTCCTATCAACAAAAATTAATGCTCTGCTCTTCAATCATAAAAACCTTTCAATCTGGATTGCACCATCATACCTGCAAACATTCATCTCATAATAAAATCTTTCATCTTCTCAAGAAATCTTTCTCATCCTAAAACCTCTCTCAAAACTCTTCAACTCAAAATCAACTTATTTTCTCATGCTCTGAAAATATTTTTACACTCATCAAGATCATCCCCTTATCTGCAAATGATGATTCACCTGCAATACAAAATCTCTCTATATACAAAATAAACTTCCATCAAACCAAAATTTTCAAAAATCGGTTCAACTTCAACATCATATTTTTTTCTCAATCTAATCATCTTCTCTAATCAAAATCAAAAACACAAAAACAAGAAAAAAATGAAACTCCTTCGAAGAACTCTGCTTTTTCATCTTCTTCTCTATTAGAAACCTTCTAAATCTCACTCTTTCCTTCACACAAAAAATCAACTTTAGTGGCCCTTGAACTTCGGTGAGAAAGGTCAAGAAAAACATGCTTTGTTGCCTTTTTAACAACAGTGAACGTCAACTTTAAAGCCACGAGCTAACCATTTTAAGATACTTTCTATTTAAAAACTGACCCTCTGATCTGCGGTGCCCGCCAATCTTTATTTAAACTCTGATCGTTGGATGCGGTGGCTTTAAACACAACATTATATCCACCATTTACGCTAGGGGATCGGGGTCCATATGACTTACCCCACTACGACTAATGATGCCTCCAGCCGGTCATCGCTTGAAACTAAAACTGCTCTCGCTGGTCACTTTGAAATTATAACATAAAGTGTATAGTGTGATGACGGGCAATAGGGTTAAACAATATAAATGTTGAGCACAATGTATAAGACTAGTCAAGTATTAAACAAACACACTTACCATTTCAAATACTATAAACCTTGACAAACTTCACATACTTCAAATACTATATCACTGAAATGAAACACCATGCTTCATCAGATCTGCCACTGTTATGAACCCAATGCAGATGGAGTTAATATAATGCATATTAACTTTTGTCAAATGATGCAAGCCCTTGCCCTAATTCAAAAATTGATAATATGCAATGAATGCCACTTATCAAAACTGAGAGATCTGAAAACCATGCACTGATGTCATTATAGATCAAAACTGAGATGATACCAAATCACTGTGATCATAATTGCATGAAGACCACTCATAAAGCCAACCTTAGCCACTTTCACTGAAAGCATGACTTAAACTGTCTTATGAAAAATCCTTCTGAAATATCATGTGATCAACACATTTGATCCAACTAGATGAATTCTCTGTAACCAATTCAAATTCATTAAAAGGCAACTTCACAACACTGATTGCATAACCAAACATGATATATACCTGTTAACTGCATCTTGTGAAAATTGTGAAATGCAACATCCTGATATCTTGATATTTTGACATCAATGAAAAGACAATATACTCAACTGTGAAATGTGCTACAACCTTTCGTATGATATGCAAGCCTTACATTTTCAGTTATCGCATGCATAAGATCATGCATATGCAATACATGCGCTTCTGTTCACTAAATTCCATTGAATAAAACTATCGGGTCCGGGTATGCACATTAGCTAATATGAGGGATATTAACTAATATGACTCTCTTCATAGATCAGGATATGATGATGCTGTCATCATCATGGACAGGCTTCGTTAAAATATGAAAGGCTGATGTCATGGTCATGCTAAGAAATCAGGAGGATCTGAAATATGACCCCTGCAACTAAAATGACCCCCCTGAAAAAAATTAGGAGGACGTCAGCAGATGGAAGACCTCATTTATCGCTGTCATTATGACGTCATTGTCATGTTAGCAGATCGGAGTAATATTTTGCGGCAGGGTGATATTTGGATATCGGGTGATGTTCAAATATGATGATCCCCTTGGTGTAATATGATCATCCGCCTCTGAGCAAGAAAACTTACATCGAAAGATCCGGTGATGTAGAAATGTCAGGTGATGTTTCAAGATGATGATCCCCTGGACTAAAATGACCTAGTGTCAAAATATCATGATGACATCATCAGGATATCAACTTGGTTCAGCGTTATGGCACTATGACGTCATCGTCATATTATGTGAGCAGGATCATGATCATCCTCCTCGAGAGGAAAATATGATGATTACGTCATCGTCATGACTGTTTCATTGTTTATCAGACTTGAATGACATCATTAGGATAATGGCTAGGGGGGTATTTCATGGTAGGAGGATATTTGGAAATTGAGTTACATTGAGAAATATGATCCTCGTGAAATACATAAGGCTGTTGACGGGTAAAGGTCAATATCACCTAAAATTGACGTCCAGATATTTGGACCGCATGATTTATCGAGTGATAAATTAGATCAGGATGACCTTCTGTAATATGACTGATGTTAAGAAATATGATCCTCTTGCTGTGACTATCAGGTTTGACTCAAACTTTGACCATTCATAACTTTCACACCCTAGCAAATATCAGGGTGATGCAAAAGGCAAACCTGCATGAATTTTGATGCTCTTTCTAGATACGAGGTTACTGGAATAAAATATGAACTTTGACAAACTGACCTCATGATGATGACTTACCCAGCCTATCTATGCATGATGATCTACATGACTTACTTTTAATAGACCACCGAAGAACACAAAAACAAGCCAAAGCAGCAAAAAGTTGGGTCCCTCTTTTGCCGAGACAAAATGGGGCGTGTTGTGTAACCACACAACAACTTGCCACCAAAGAAAAGAACAAAATTCAAATAATTCAAAAGGCGAGGATAAGTTAAAACATAAATTTCCAACTCCTATTGAGCATGAGCATCCTAATCTTCTCTAACTGGTGTCATGTTCATCAATGTAATAATGAATTGATAAGGGATCAATTGTGTGCATGTGATTCATATACTCGTCTTGAAAGTGAGTTGAATAAGCCAGTGACTAGTGTTAGGCTACATAGTTTGGTTCATCCCTCATAGCCAACCGGATAGAGCCTTGCTACCAGCAGGCATCCATAGCCCCAGCAAGGTTATCGTTGCAATTCTCCTAAGTAGAGCCCCACTGCCAGCAAGCGTCTATAGCTCCGGTAGAGTTACTTAGATGACTTAATCTGGATTCCAGTAAATCCCTCTTTTATTTTATTTTTTTATTTTGAAATTGATTTCATAAGATATAACAGTTATAGCTTCATGATGCAAGGAGTGGTCACTTGCTGAGATTAAGTTGAGAATTACAATGGTAGCAAGGGCAACCTTTAGATTTTTCACTTAACACCTACACTGATATGTTCAATATACCCGAGGCTGTTAGGTGTGTCATTGTGAGGATCACCTTGACTCAAGAAAAGTAGTACTGATGAATATGATACCACAGACCTGATCAAGAATACCTACACTGATATGAGTTACAACCTATAGAGAAACTTATATCCAACTTTTGAATTCTAACAATTTCTGCAGTGTTCTTAAGTAACAAGGTGCACCAACTTTGCCCACCCAAAACAAAGACTCAACAACAAAAACACAAAGCAAACACACACAATACAAACTACAAACAGCTAACTACCAAAAGGAAATAACAGAGAGTAAAACAAGAAAGCAAAACAAGCAGACTGTACAAATAACTAACCTACAAAAAGGAAACAAACCACTACCAGGCAAACAAAAACTAGAAACAGACCCAAATACACCTGTATTTGCATACTTCTTTTGATTGTGTAGGATCATTAGGGTATTAGTTATGGTTCTCAACGTAGCAAATTTATCTTTATATTTTGAAAAATATCCTTGTATTCTTAATTCATTATGTTTAACAGAATAAACCTTGATGATCAGCAACTGAGGAAGCTCATCATGTTCATGATTAATCCATATGCATGTCTTATCTCTTGAATTTCCATAATCAAAGCAATAATCAACATCATTTACTGTGGAAAGGAAAAATACAACCTGATGTATCTCTGGTCCTGTTGAACATGCTTGTTCATTGCCAGCTGATCTTCCATTTGTCGTTATATTTTCATTTCTTGGCTCAATATTTAGTCTCACTTCATTTTGAAGGATGTATGACTCTTGATGCATTATTTCTTCATCTTTATCCATATTTATTCCTCCATTCTGGATGTTTAATTTATCCTCTAGTTCAAGAAACTTCTCAATATTTTCTTCAATTTCCTACACATCAGCATCCAAATGAGTATCCTTATCATCATAACTTGACATACAAAAATTTATCATTTCTAAATCACTTGACTGTAAAGGAGAATTGGCATTCAACTGATAAGAATACTTCCCTGTTTCATTTTCAAAATTTTTCTGGAGTGACGTCTGATCATGCACAACAACTCCAAAGTCTTCTGCATTTTCATCCTTCAGGAAGTGTTCATTAAATAATTCACATCTTTTATCCAGTAAAGTGCCTGGTTCCATTAACCTGGAACATTCTTGTATTTGGCCATTCAATTCAACCCAGTTAGGCAGTAAATCAACATTTATCTTCTTTTCTATGACTCCCTGAGTTACTATCATAGGAACTTCATCATTAGTAGTGTATTTAAATTGTTCTACTATCTATTTACACTTCTCTTTACCATAGAATGACTCCAGGAAAGATGTTTCATCTTCTTTATCAAAAGTATTAGGATCAGAATCAAAAATATTATCCTGAAGTGGTTTCTTCTCTAGAATTTTCACAGGATTCATACCTGCATACTAACTAGTCCTTACTTGTATTAGGAAGTAGAGAACTCCTATCAATATCACCATAAAATGACTCAAGGAAAGACGTTTCACTGTCTTTAACCTCTAAGACCAGTTCAGCTATTGTATTTTCTAGAATCTTCTTCAACATGACCAAGCAAGGGTAGCAATCTCTCTCTGAATGCTCTTCATCATGTAATCTGCACCAGCTTTCAATCAAGACATCCTCAATGGATAAAACTAATATTTGACTACATTGTATGTTTCTAGACAAATATAATTCAAAATCTTTAGAATGATCCACTTCAGTGTCTGGACAACTAATAACTTATGGTGCTGTCTCTGCTTGTTGTTCCAGAATTTCCTCATTTCGCTGGTAAATTTCAGCCCTGAACACATCTGGAAAGAATATTAGTCCTTTCAAATATAAATCCAACCTTGTGAGGAAAGTTAAACAATTTATTTCACTGTGCTCCACAGTCTGGTGTATCCTGCAACAGGTGGATAAACCAAAGTTAGACAAACTGTGAGGGTAAAGCTACCTTTTCAAAGTTTCCTGAAATAAAGAAATGTTAACTTGACAACTACTCTCATATGCATCCATCAAAATGAGACTCTGCTTCCAATTTTTTAAGATTTTGAAATTTTAAGGAGATCCATCATATCTCAGAATAAAACTTGAAAGCTCAGAAAATCAAACAAATCTTTGAGGCTTTGGGCTAGATATTTGCAAAGGTGCAACCAAAACCTCTCAAATAAGAAATATTTGCAGACATTTAACTCAAATGATGAAATATTTATGCAATATTTGCAGAAATCTAGAAATTTCTTGTTTGGCCCTCCTTCTAGCACTAATTTATGTTGATGATGATGTTAGTCATAAACAAACATAGAATAAAAGTTACACCTCAACCTTTATTCATCTTGAAAGATATGATGAATTCAAAGAATTCATGATCCCAAGTCTCCGTTAATTAGTTCATAATCTACTGACGTTACTCAGTGGTTGATGTGTGTTGCTGTTAATCATTCAGGGGCCTTACGTTCTTCAGTAATTTCTACAAAGTTCATCATTATTTCTCCAAATATCCTGCTCTATATGTCTGCTCTACATAAATCTCCAATAATTCTACCTCTGCACTGTGAATTTAGTCAAATAATGTGCTTACAGGTTGATATTTGCATGATTTCTACCATTATTTGGAATTCTTGGCATGATATTTTCAACACTACATGTACTTTGCTCAAATATGCTAAGGATTTTCAATTATCTATGAGATGTCAGCATATTTCTCTATTCTGCTTGTTATTTATCATGATTTGTAGTTATGGAAGTGATTTCAATGAAATTAAAATGAGGAAAAGGGTTAGAGAATGAGATTCCCAAGATTACTTAACTGAGATCACTGATCCACATACATGTTCCCATACAGCAATGAAGAGAAGAAAACTAGAAATCATACTTCACTAGGACATTCCACAAATCCGCATGATCCAGTGCAAATCTTCAAAGGAAAAGTTGACAACAACATGCAATGAAATGAAAGCGCTTCTATTTGAACATAGCATTCACCATTACATATCTAGAAATCAATTTGAAGATTACGTAAAGTTTACAATCAAGATGTAATCTAAAGCTTCATCTCCATTCAGTATGTTTTAGAATAAGTACATTTACAATGATCTGAGGAAAGAACCTTGACATTTCAACAATTCAATCCTCATTAGTCTTAGTAATCTGATCTCCTATTTTATTCTATAGTAATTGGCCTTATTTTGCCAGACATTCCCATACAGCAATGAAGAGAAGTTCTACCCTTTTATAGAACAAAGGCTAGAAAATAGTTACAATGATCCAAGGATCAGGGTCCTCTCGGAACAATCAATGGTCTAGATGAACAACACGTGCCTGCCAGTTGGCAAATACACGGCTGGCAGAGAATATTCCAGTATCTTTGACTCAGTCCACCTTCCAGCTGGCATACAACATATTTGATAATATCCTCCCCAGCTCCGGTTCATGTTGCCTGCCAGTTGGCAATTTTCAGCCACTTCATACAGCTCCAACATCCTACAACAAACAGACAAGAATTAAGCATCATCATTTAATAACTAGCAGGAAAATAAACATTTACATTTTATCAGGCTATGAATGTGCAAACCTATATATATCGTGTTATGAATATTGAGCATTTGAGAAAATTCGCGCAACTAAATGCCCATAGGTGGTCAAGAGGGTCCGGGTGACTATCATTGACTGGAAAACATGCTGGCAGGCCCTAAAATAGTTTCAATATCTGATCAGGTCCAACCAGGGCCATTTGAGCGATTTTTGATAAAAATATCGAAAATGTAATTTTTTTTGTATTTTCTACATCTGAGTAAATTGCATTTTCAGAGGCCTTCGGAGTGAAATTAGGGCTCAACACGTTCTCAGTAACTTGGCATTAAGCCTAAGTGACCGAGCAACTCAAACTAGATAACTAGTTTATCTTTCCAATGAGTCCAAAAAGTTTAAATTCTGATAACATGGCTAGGAGTTATGACCCTGCCAAGGGGAAGGTCAAAAATTTCCTAATTTTTGAGTTTCTCTGAATTTTTGCAAATAGTTTCACCTTCCGGTAGCCTTTTTTGTATTCCAAGGGTGATGGGGACCTTTCGTATGATATGCAAGCCTTACATTTTTAGTTATCGCATGCATAAGATCATGCATATGCAATACATGCGCTTCTGTTCACTAAATTCCATTGAATAAAACTATCAGGTCCGGGTATGCACATTAGCTAATATGAGGGATATTAACTAATATGACTCTCTTCATAGATCAAGATATGATGATGATGTCATCATCATGGACAGGCTTCATTAAAATATGAAAGGTTGACGTCATGGTCATGCTAAGAAATCAGGAGGATCTGAAATATGACCCCTGCAACTAAAATGACCCCCCTGAAAAAAATTAGGAGGACGTCAGTAGATGGAAGACCTCATTTATCACTATGTCATTATGACGTCATCATCATGTTAGCAGATCAGAGTAATATTCTGCGGCAGGGTGATATTTGGATATCAGGTGATGTTCAAATATGATGATCCCCTTGGTGTAATATGATCATCCGCCTCTGAGTGGGAAAACCTACATCGAAAGATCCGGTGATGTAGAAATGTCGGGTGATGTTTCAAGATGATGATCCCCTGGACTAAAATGACCCAGTGTCGAAATATCATGATGATGTCATCAGGATATCAACTTGGTTTAGCGTTATGGCACTATGACGTCATCGTCATATTATGTGAGCAGGATCATGATCATCCTCCTCGAGAGGAAAATATGATGACTACTTCATCGTCATGACTGTTTCATTGTTTATCAGACTTGAATGACATCATCAGGGTAATGGCTAGGAGGGTATTTCGCGGCAGGAGGATATTTGGAAATCGGGTTACATTGAGAAATATGATCCTCGCGAAATACGTAAGGTTGTTGATGGGTAAAGGTCACTATCACCTAAAATTGACGTCCAGATATTTAGACCACATGATTTATCAGGTGATAAATTAGATCAGGATGACCTTCTGTAATATGATTGATGTTAAGAAATATGATCCTCTTGCTGTGACTATTAGGTTTGACTCAAACTTTGACCATTCATAACTTTCACACCCCAGCGAATATCAGGGTGATGCAAAAGGCAAACCTGCATGAATTTTGATGCTCTTTCTAGATACGAGGTTACTGGAATAAAATATGAATTTTGACAAACTGACCTCATGATGATGACTTACCCAACCTCTCTATGCATGATGATCTACATGACTTACTTTTACCAGACCACCGAAGAACACAAAAACAAGCCAAAGCAGCAAAAAGTTGGGTCCCTCTTTTGCCAAGACAAAATGGGGCATGTTGTGTAACCACACAACAAGAACCTAATCAAAGGAAGAGTTTATTCCACACAAGGTGCAAATGTGAAGGTAAGTGTTGTGATATTATTATTCATAGTGGACGTACTGCCAATGTTGTTTCAGAGGAGATGGTTAACAAGTTGAAGTTGACAAGAAGAAAGCATCCACATCCATATCAGATTGCATGGTTGCAGAAGGACCATAGAGCTTTGGTCAATGAGCAATGTTTAGTGAAGTTCAAGATTGGGGACTACCATGATGAGGTGCTGTGTGATATCATATTGATGGACGCATGTCATATGCTATTGGGGAGGCCATGGAAGTATGATAGGAGCGCTGTCCATGATGGTTGTGCAAACACATATTCCCTAACAAAGGATGGAGTTCATCACAAGTTGAAGCCCTTGAACGAGCTACAAGAAAAGGTATGTAGTATTGCCATAATTTTCTTGGTAGATGATAGGAAATTTTTGGAGGGTATGAAGCATGAGTGTCATTGCTTTTCATTGATTCCTAAAATTAGTCAAGAGAAATGTGAAGATGTACCAGCAGAAGTTTCAGATATGTTGGTTTAAGAATTTTAGGATATTATCTTTGATAATGTACTAGAAGGTTTTCCACCAGTGAGGAAGATAAGTCATCAAATGGATTTGATACCAGGAGCCAATTTGCCAAATAAGGTAGTCCACATAATGACTCCAGTAGAGAATGAAGAGTTGAACAGACAAGTCCACAAGTTGTTAAGGAAGGGATTGATAAGGGAGAGCCTGAGTCCATGTGCGGTACTTGCAGTAATAGCACCAAAGAAAGATATAGAGTGGAGAATGTGTACAGATTCTTGAGCCATAAATAAGATCACGACCAAGTATAGGTTTGCATTGCCAAGAATGGATGACATAATGGATTGTTTGAGTGGAGCCAAGTACTTCACAAAGATTGACTTGAAGAGTGGGTATCACTAGATCTGAATCAGAGAAGGAGATGAATGGAAGACAACCTTTAAGACAAAGGAAGGTTTGTATGAGTGGTTAGTCATGCCATTTGGGATAACCAACGCACCGAGCACATTCATGTGGCTCATGAACAAGGTACTAAAAGAAATTTTGGGAAGTTTTGTTATTGTTCATTTGGATGATATTTTGATTTTTAGTAAGACTTGGGATGAGCATCTGATGCATATCAGAAGAGGTTTAGAGAAGCTAAGGGAGGAGAAGTTGTTGATTAATCTAAAGAAATGTAGTTTTGCAAAGGAGTTGGTATACCTAGGATTTGTTGTCTCATAGGAAGGTCTTAAGATGGACCCAGAGAAGGTGAGAGCTATCCTTGAATGGCCTATGCCAAGGAGTGCCATAGAGGTAAGATATTTTCATGGTTTGGTAAGTTTTTACATAAAGTTTATTAGGAATTTTAGTAGCATTTGTGCACCCCTAACTAAGACAATGAGATGGGATAGAAAAGAGTTTAAATGGACTAAAGGAGTAGACAAAAGCTTTGATACATTGAATCTGAAAGTCACAGAGCAACCTATTTTGGCACTTCTAGATTTCAAAAAGGTATTTTATGTAGATTGTGATGCAAGTGGTAGTGCTATAGGAGCTAGTTTGAGTCAAGAAGGCAAGCCCATTGCCTATTTTAGTGAGAAACTTAATGATGCCAAGAAAATGTATTATGTTTATGATCAAGAATTTTATGCAATAGTTCAGACTTTGAAGAAATGGAGACATTATTTGTTGCCAAAAGAGTGTGTTTTATATACTGATCATCAGGCTTTGCAGTATCTTAATAGTCAAGGAAAGTTGAACGAAAGGTATTTTAAATGGGTTGAGTTTTTGTAGAGTTATATATGTTAGGGTAAAATAGGATCAATAATGAATATGCAATAAACAAACATCAAATACCCATAACTCAATAGAATAGTGAAACTAAGAAGATTGAATAAAATGAAGCAATGAATAAAACAATGCAAATCTTCCTTGAATCGAAACTTCTATTGTTGCCTATCAAGATCGTCCTTGCTTGTGTGAAGTAGGCCCTCAAAGAGTGCACTCCTTTGCTGTGTTTAAGGATGTCGATAGTGAATGGCTGTGATAATGAATATGCCAAGAAGATGAGCTTCGAAGCAACAATGGTGATCTCAAGCAAATAGTATTGGAGTGCCAAAGGCGCGCTGGTGGATTTCTGCAGAGTAACAATATGAATAGCTTGGATGAATAGAATGGAAGAATAAGGTTTCTTTTATAGGCTCAGAAGAATGAGGATCAGAGGTTGACAAGAAATAAGAAGATCAATGGTTGAGAATGGTTGAGGAATGTGCAACAAGCAGAAAGTGGAAAAGTGTCTAGGTTCCATCATGGAAGAGGGGATTTGGCAAAATTGATTGGAGAGTTAACTCCATTAACTGATCAGTTAACAAACTTGATTGATCAGTTAGTAGAATGGATTGTGGAGCTGACAGAATTGATTGAAGAATTAACTCAATTGACTAGTTAGTTAACAATTTTGATTGATGAGTTAACTAACTTTGATTAGAGAAGAAATAGGACATGTGGGTGAGGGGATATTAGCTAATTAAATATTTAAAATATTTAATTACATGTGCAACATGGTGAGGTGGAAAGGTGAGGTGGATTTATGGAATCAGGACTTAGGATAGAGGAATTTAGGATTAATTAAATAATGTAGGATTATTTAATTATGTGAGACATTAGAAGAATTTAGGGAATTTAATTAAATAGATTGATTTTATTTAATTATGGGATAATGAACCAATCAAATAACCTTAGAATATTTATTTAATTGATAGAAGAAAATAAGAAGGGAATAAATATTAAGAATATTTATTTAGAATGAATTGTGTCATTTTTAGGCATATACAATATATTTGTTTTGAAGCATAGGATTGGGAAGTCCAACAAAGTTGTAGATGCCTTGAGCAGAAGCCAAAATTTGTTGAGAGAAATGAAGATCGAGGTTGTTGGGTTCGATGAGATCAAGAGTTTGTATCTAGAAGATCCAGATTTTGCAGAGGCTTGGAAAGCTTGTTTGGAACTTGTCACTTTGGATAGGACAAGATGGTTGGATTTCATAATCCAAGATGGTATATTGTTTAGAGGAAGCCAGTTGTGCATTCTGAGGAGTTCCATGAGAGAAAACCTAATTAAGGAGAAGCATAGTGGGGGATTGGCTAGACACTTTGGTCGAGATAAGACCATTTCCATTGTTGTTGAGAATTATTATTGGCCATAGTTGCAGCAAGATGTGAAGAAATTTGTCCAGAGTTGCAGAGTGTATCAGATGGAAAAAGGAACAAGTCAGAATACAAGGCTATATTAGCCATTACTTATATTAGAGAAGCCATGGGATGATATTAGTATAGATTTTGTTCTTGGTTTACCAAGGACACAAAGAGGGCATGATTCCATTTTTGTGGTGGTGGACAAATTCTCGAAGATGGCACATTTTATTCCTTGTAAGAAGACTAATGATGCTATTCATATTGCAGAGTTATTTTTTAGGGAAGTGGTGAGACTACATGGTCTACCTAAGAGCATAGTTTCAGATCAAGATACAAAGTTTGTTGGTTATTTCTTGAGAACATTGTAGAAGAAGTTGAAAACAAATTTGAAGTTTAGTTCTGCACACCATCCACAGACTGATGGACAAACAGAAGTGGTGAATAGGAGTTTGGGTAACCTGCTACGATGCTTAGTAGGAGATAAGCCCAAGGGATGGGATTTGATTTTACCACAGGCGGAATTCACTTACAACAATTATGTCAATAGGAGTACTGGTAAATTACCATCCCATATTGTATATGACAATAGTCCAAGAAATGCTTTAGAGTTAAGGAAGCTAGACAAGGGAGAAAAGACAAGTACCGAGGATGAAGACTTTGTAGAACACCTGAAGAATTTGCATGAAGAGGTGAGAAAGCACATTAATAAGATGAATATTCAATACAAGACTAAGGAAGATTAGAAGAGGGGATATAAGGAGTTCCAGGTAGGAGATGAAGTCATGGTTCACTTGAGAAAAGAATGGTTCCCAATTGGAACATACAATAAGTTAAAAATGAAGAAATTTGGACCCTGCAAAATCCTGAAGAAGCATGATTCAGGAAATGCATATGAGGTAGAGCTACCAAGTGGGATCAATATTTCCCCTGTGTTCAACATTGTTGATTTAATAGAATATCATGAAGGTGGCACAGAGGATGGACCAACACAAGAACAGTGGAGTATTCCGACATCTACTTCAACGGAGGAGATAAAAGAGATCTTGGATAGCCATGTGGGAAGAAGTACTTGGAATAGGCAATATGAAGAATATCTGGTGAAATGGAAAGGAAGGCCTGTTGAAGATTCTTCTTGGTTGTCTAAGGCAGAGGTTGAACATTTAGGTTTTCCTCACACAAACACCTAAGACGTGACAGGGTCACTTCTCAAATTACCCTGGGTGTCTGATGTAGGAGCATCCAGTGGTGTAAAGACAATCTTACATCACCCAAAAAGAAGTTAATTCAAAATTATTGCAGTTGTTTTCATTTCTTTCTATAATTAGTGTTTCTGGTTCCATAATCTCCTGAATAATGATGTAGGACTTTCAGTTTTTCCAAACTGCTAAAAATAGAAAACTGCCAGTTTTGGAAAGTTTAACTGCCATTTTAGGAAATTTTGCATTTAGGCATGGATTGAAGCAAAAATTTATAGAAATATTCATAACTAAAATATAAGACCTTTGGCAAAGGAATTAGGCAAATATCATTTGTGAGCTGAAAGATATTAAAGTTTTTTATCTTCTGAAAAGCCCCTAAAAATTTTTGAAACAAGATATGAGGCTCCAAAACATCCCATAATGTCCCAAAAAGTTGATGGAAATCCATTTACTAATTTTTAGTGTCATATTTCACATCATGAGCTTTCTGACACTTAAAATGGTTTGTCAATTGGACACCCGGATCAAAAGTTATGCTTCTCGGAAGTTGACCTACTTTTGGAGGGAATTGCAAATTTTGAAATTTAGCTAGAGGCCACCGAAAAGTGCTATTTATGACTATTTTGGAAACCCTGGGAAGTAGTGGAGTTAAGGGGGCAAGTGTAGAGTCAAGAATAGGCAGGCAAATAGAAACCCTAGCTGATTTGGGGTTACATAAGGTAGAAGATTCTAGAGCCAGGTGATGTGTAGCTGTAGTGTGTTGCAACCTCTAGAAGATTGATTCCTCAGATTGTAATTGAGCTTATGTAATGTAATAAGTTGTCCAAATCAATAAAGAAATATTCTATTTTATGTGTGCCATTTCTGTTGTTGTGTGTTTTATGATTTACCCTCTTCATCAAATGTAGTTGCGAAAGAAATTGTGTTGAGCAAATATGAAGAGATAAGTGCGAAGGTGTGTAAGAGCAGAGTAGAGAAGTTTTATTATGCTTCAAAGGAACTAAACCTAGGCATGGAGTAGATGCTACTTAATCAGTTCACCATTTTGGCAGTGAGCCACCCTTTGGTAGTGAGCCATTCTTTACAATGAGCAATTTGGGCAATGAGCCCTATAGGTAGTGAGCCTCTATTTTATGGTATTGTTATAACTCATATATTTATGTGGGCTAACATCCATTGTGGTTTTTCCCTTTTAGGGTTTTCCACGTAAAAATCTGGTGTCTACTGTGTTGGATGTGTGTTTATGATTACATTTATGGTTTCATGCTTTATTGGTTAAATATAATTATAAGCAATTAAGTTGTTGGTGGTTTGACGTTCATATGAAGCCAAGTTTTTGTGACAACTGATTCACCTCCCCCTCCTCTTAGTTGTCCGGTGCATTTCAACAAAACCCTAGTGTTGTTCAATGTAAGCAGTGAAGTTACTTTTGTTATATTTTTGTGTTGATTGCTTATCTCTCACATCAGGTACTTTAAGTTGTTGGGATAATGCCTTAGGTTATATTTTTGACTAGCCCCTTGCCTTTTGATTCACTGCCTGTGGCCTGTATTTAAAGATATTCTCAATATGCCAAGATTTTAAAAAATTGACCCCTTGACGAGTATCATGGGACCCCTTTTCTCCCTAGTAGATGGAGGTTGTTTTAAAAGTTATATGCAAAGCTGGGTCCCATTTGTTATCAATTGACAGGTGGCATATTGCTATTAGTTTCTGCCATTCTGTAGGAATTAGAATATTAAAGAAAAAGACATCCGCATAACAGTAGAAGAGAGCCACATGGCATCTTCATCACACCGGGTTTCATCAATAGTAAAAGGGTGGGTCCTTGATAGACATATGGCAGGTTCTTATGGTTTTCACTATTTCGTTGATCCTCAACGGTGGGTCCTCACAACTCTTTCGAAATGCGGTAAGGTGTTGCCTGTCCACCTTCAGGGTTACTAAATTGGTATTCACCGATTTGTGCTATGTGGCACGTTTTTTGTGGACCGTGGAGTATTTTTGAGGATTTGCTCTATGTTACATGGCAAAATATAACTATTTCCATCATTCCATAGAACTCCATCTCCTACTAGATCTTATCACTGCAGAAGCATGGAAGGTCACCTTGCTGGCACTATTTGAAATTTCTTCTTAGAGTCACATCTTAGGTGGTAGTCTAAGTGGTGTGCTATCATTAGCCCCTGCTTGTTTTGCATTGATGAAAGGTTTTCTTTCCCTTGTTGACTACAATGGTGCCACTGATCCAAACCATCTACCATAGTGATCGACAACTCATATTCAAATATGAGAAATGATGTGGTAGCGCATGATGAGGGATAAACCAGTGCTGAGTTAGTTTATCAAGCATGTGCTTGGTCTCCATCGCCGCCACTACAGGGGAATTAACTAACCTAAAAGATCAGCACAATGAAGGATCGACCCTTAAGGATCTATGCTCATACATGAAGAGATCTTTCACTTTCTTCATGACAAGTTTTGATAGGATAAGTGAGTAAAATAGGATTAAGTATTGAAACTAAGATAATTAATCTAGTGACTTCACTGGAAGAATTGATGTTTCCAATTATGCGGTATCAATAAGATGATGAAATGCTATTTGTCTACCCATTTCTGGCAATCATCAAGGGATTTCCATTTATGGCCAGCATACCATGGATGTGACTAAAATTAATTGATCAAGGATGTATTAGAGTGTGTGAAATCTATCAAATTTTCTACAAATAGGTGCTTCTAATGTTGTTCCATATACCATTTTATGTGCAGACAGTATGAATACTCATTGGTTTAGTATGCTTTTTATGTTTCCCTATGCCTTAGGATTTTCTTCTTTGTTCTTGTGGCTAATAATTTTTTCTTATAGAATTAGTGAATTAGAGATGTTTTATTCTAAGGTATAGGTGGTATTTGAAAAATTTGGGGATTTTAGTAGCATCCATTGATTTGCTATGAGCTTTTCTCCTTCCTATATTTTCATTCGGATGAGGGCTTAGAGTCCATGCTTCTCTACTCTAGTAGTTCCTTATTTCTACTAGTCTCTGAGTAGGGATCTTAGGTAGAGAGGCATCATTTCTCTCTCTGTCCCTCCCCCACATCTACTTTTCCTAACAGAGTAACAACTCTAGTTGTGGGAGTGTTACCCCTCTAGATGAAACATGTGGAGGCAGAAAGGAGATTTGTGGTTGTTGCTATAGCTCCTCTAGCTAGAAAAATGGCACAATTTGATCCTACTATATGTGGCTTCTTCTAGTTTCTATTTGGTTAAGACTGTTGGAAATCTCACTAATAGAAATAGGGAGTCACATACTTGTGCCTGGGACTGGGCATAATGAGAGGGATTCTCATTTATGGGGTTTTCTTTAGATATTGGTCCTTGCAAGTATTCTCACTCTTGGGTGTGTGGTTGGAGAGGTAGAGTAGAGGATGCTCATTTATTTGAACAATTAGATGGCACAGGAAGGGTGTCTGAGCTCTAACAACATTTAACAAACTACCTTCTATCAGCATCACAACCTAAATTCCTAGCCAGAGTGAGGAGGCATACGAATCAAGACAAATATCTCAGCATGATGGAGGATATATTTTGTTACAAAGGCATCTCTTGTCTGTTAAGAGATGGTTAAATTTGCATCCTATTGTAACTTTATTTGTCAATTGAAAATGTGACAATTTATCTTTGAGTCTGAAGCTTGTTGCTCCCTTGGTCTTATAAAAGGGAATTCAGAGCTTACTAATGATCATTGGTTCTAGCTCATACTATCCAGACATAGTCTGAAGTATGGGGATCAATTTGATATCGAAGAAGTTTTGTACAATAGTACATGGAAATAGAATTAGTTTTCCCAATTTAGGTGTTGCCTTGAGTTCATAGTTTGATATATTTTTAGAATCATTTGTAATTCAGTATCAGTCCATTATAAAGAATATTGTTAAGTTTCAGATTATATTGTCTCCTACTTGTACTTTACTACATTTATGAATATAATTTGGTTATAGATCAATTTATTCATCATCACAGTCTTCCTTATGTATGCATATTCATCTTATGGCATTTACTCAAGTATTAAAATAATTTCTCTAAGGGAATATTGAATGTTGTAGTAGTTTACAAGGATAACTAAGTAGAGTTAATCTTGAAATTGGTGAGATATAATAGTGTAATGCATTATTGTATCATCACAGTAAGCTGAGTGAATACTGACTACAATAGGGTTTTCATTTATATCAATTTTGACTCTATGACCTAGGAATTAGGCAATGATCTTGTAGAAGTGTTTATGCAATTCTCTAATCATTCCTATTTGAATATCAAAAGACTTTTCCATTTTAGTTATAGGTTATAGGCATTAGTTTACACACATGTTCTGCAAAAAATGATGTTAAAGCTTAAGAATCTAGCCCATTGTTTCACTATATCAGTAATTGTTTAAGCATTTTAGAAAGAACATATCTATTTAAAAATAGTATTTTGAGAGAAATAGCAAGAAACCCATAGTCAAATGCTTTTAGGATCACTCTCCTTGGTTTTATAGAGCCTAAAGTGTAGAGGAAAATGATTGAAAACCCATTTCCTATTCGTTGGCCAATCCCTCAAGGCAATTCCATTATTAGAACTGGCTATTTTATAGATTACTCTTTTGAGATTAGGTTGGGAATTTAAAACAACCAACAAAAGGCTCTTCATGTACATTGTAACAACTTAAGATGAACAATTTTGCATTCAATGATAGAATAGAATTATGCTCTCATTGTCTCTCTTGTGCTTTCATGAAGTCCTAAAACTTGGGTGGCCCCTATCATAGCCAACTCTTACAATGACAATGTTAGAGTGGAAAAGAGAGAATTAGCCTAAAATATTAAGCTAGGTCAAACCCTCTTCTAGTAACATTGGAACACAAATTGATCTTGGCTTCTACCCATGAAGGAGAGCCAAATTACATGGGTTTTGTCCCTCTGTTGTATAGAGGAGTGTCAATCAAATTCAATCAAAACTAACCAACTAAACTAGGGCAATAGATGAAACCCTAATTGACCAAGATCTGCAAATAGGTGACTATGAAAAATGAGTATAGAGATTCTCAAAGTACAATAAAGATCAAGAAACAGAGAAGAACATAGATCTGAGTTCAGGACCATAAAATAACTAGGGTACTAGGTGCCCTAGACCCTAATTAGGGTTTTGTGGAAGTCAAGATCTAGATGTCCTCCCCTATTAGTCTTCTTCAGTCATGTAACTTCTTGCAGTCTGATTCCTTGGAATGTGACTTGCACACAAGAGAAGATGGAAAGGTTGTGTTATGTTTAGGGGCTTGGCTTAGTCAAACCCCGTGTTAGTGTTTCCACCTCCACTACAACAATTATTAGTGATCCAAGAGTTCATGCCCTAGGAGGGCAGATGCAAGATCTGTAATATATGATGAAAGTATGACTGAAAATGATAAAGATTACCACAAGATGTGAGGGATAGATAACTCAAGATCATGTACCAAAAAGGAGATAGATAAAGATGGCTTGAACTTCCTTCAAGACCTACAAAGGAGCATCATAACATCTACAAGCAAATAGCAATTCCAAGAATGAAGAGCATTTGAGCATAGGAGATCAATCATGTAAGAAATTTTAATCTTTCATTGTCCATCTAGGTGTAAAATGAATTGTAAAACTCCTTCTTATATGCATTCCCACTCACAAACAATGAATAAAACCAAATGGGGCCAACATGTAAGAGCTAAGGAAGTGCTCTAAGATAACACCACAAAAATAGGGCTAAAGTAATCAACTGGGACTAGAGCACTAGGTGTCCTAGTCCTTTGGCCCCACAAACTCTAGGGAGTGTTAAATGTGGTGGGCTTAGGCCATTCCTAAGTTTACTTTGTTGGGTTTATTCATTGGGATTGAGATTTAATCATTTAATGTTGAAAAATGTGTTAAAATAGGTCTTGATTAACAAGGGTAAATATTTTGCTCCATATCATTTAGCCCCCACTTTAGCATGGGTACAAACTTACATTTGAACTCACACTAAAGTAAGGAGAAGATAGATTTCAAGCACAAAAAAATAGGAGCCAAAGAATTCTGCTAGGTTGTAGACTATAGTAGGCCCCAAGCTTAGGATTATAAGGTGGAAAAGATGCAATACATTGTAACATAATTCACACATGTGGAGTACCACAAACATATATAAGGAATACACATAAGAGACATGTAATACACAATGCATACACGCTTGACACGAAGCATATACATAACACATAAAGTATACATGGAAAACACATGGAAAGCATGATGAAGACACACAAAACATTTTTCTAGACAAACATTAAGAATACATGGAATCATAAGAAATACAAGTTCAAACAATACATCAAATAAACAAACATGGAAACAAACACACAAGGAACATGAATCTAACACTAGCTTGCTCTGTTGCTAGGGGTCATGTGAAGAGAAGTGCTTTCATGGATCACACACTAGTAAGGACTGCCAAATTACTAGGTGACCATGACAAGTCACATCAGGTGGAAAGGCTGGAAAACTTCGTTGTACTAGGTGGCTCATGGACCAACAACAAAATGAAAACATCATGACCTAGTGAGGATCTCCGAATCACTAGGTGAGTTCTATGTCAACTATAATAAACAAGTATGAAATCAAAAAGAGCATAGTGTGATGTATGCCCCCACCTTAAAGTGATTTATTACTTCCTCATCTAGAGAAATCACTTTAAAGTATATAAAACTACAAGATAGCCATGAGAGCTCTTCGAAAGCACATGCCTATATGGTATGTGTTTCTGAAAACTACATCACAACAAGGGGTTGCCCCCACAAAAGGCAAACCGAGGCAATGTTGCAAGCATGATACACAATGGCATGTGTAGTCATGGTATGATGCTGAGCATAGCAACAAGGGTATGTGCAAGATCATGATGGGCCAAACAATACCTCTAAGTGGTAATGAAAATACTAAAAATCAGACATAATCAAGTTCATGTGAAAAAATGAATGGATTATAGATACACAATTTGAAAAATATGTAAGAACAAAAATTGAATCTAGTTTATGAGCTACTATTTTTTTAAAACTAAATTCACTTGGTGAAAAATGAATATTTCAATGAACAACCATTAAATTTTTTAGAAAAAAAAAAGTGTGTGTCATTCTAGCCAACCTAAATATGAACAATTTTTTTTTTTGAATCTTTCAAAATAAGTAAAGGAATCATGTCCGGATGTGATGCATATTTTTTTGAAATTTTTTTCAAGAAAATAATTAGTTATGATTTTTTTATTGTGACTTTTTTTAAAAACTAAAAGTAATTTTCTAGCCAACGTAACTTGATAAAAAAAAATGGAATTCAATTTTTTTTAAACCTATCACTAGAAAAACATAGAGTGTGATGCATCTTTTAGATATGAAAAATGTGAAATGGTTTGAAAGTTATGGTTGTTTTTCAATCAGTGTAACCATTAGGATTTCAGACACACACTATACAGAAAATTAATAATAATTATTAAATAATATGATAATCAAGAAAATCTTATATTTTTATAAAGCTAACAATTTCTTCAATAAACCCTTTTCATTTTATCAAATTTGAATAAAAAAAGGTCATCAGCATAGAGGGTGAAGTTCAAAGAAGAGAGTGAAACTTGTAAACACGTTATAATTCAGGGAAAGTCAACTATGACAGTCCCAAGCCTAAATACAAGGTAAAACTGAAGAAAAATAGATATTCGTTATTAAAGTAATGGATATTCATTTTGTGGAGCTAGGAACAAATATTCATTCCTAGGAAATAGATACCGGTTCCTAGGAAACAGATATCCGTTATCCTCAAGCTAGCTATTTTTGGGCCCAATTTGAGGGAATGCCTTAATGCACTTGTATAGAAACATGTGGCACATTCTTGTGCTAAGTTTGGCTCCTGTCTTAATGCCTATATATCCTCATATCCTCCCCTCCTTTATGCATTTCCACATAGTTGGCTTCTTTTTATGGCTATTTTTGTTACCTCTCTTGCCTTCCTACCCTTACTATTCCATCCTTTGATATTTTATTGGTTCATACATCTTTTATCCACCTATTTCCCATGCTAGTCTTTTATCCTTTCAAGTGTCATCATAGACAATGTCAATATCCTCTAATCTAGAATTTCTAGTCCATACACACCTTTGTGAAATTCCTCTTCTTTCCTACACTTGGCCTCTTCAAACCAATCAACTCTACTAGTCTCACATACCCATACCAAGTATCATGATGCATTCCTTGATATGTATATGGCACATGATATTCTATATGATCCCTATAAAATTTTCATAGGTTACACTAGTGCCTTTGCCACTTGAAATCTCTATTGTGCCATCAACACCCTTGGCAATGTCTCCAATAAGTCCTTAGCTAGTCAACTTAGCCATGCTTTATGCATAAGGATACCCAAAATATTTGTCACTAAGAACCCTTTATACTAGCTCATTGGTATTGTAGACCAAAGATCTCTTAACAATAGATTACTTATCAAGTTATAATTCAACTAAATATGTATAACCAAATTAATATATCCAAATCTAACTTTAGTAATAGTTTCATACTTCACGTAGAACTTGTGAAGACATAGAAATGCACAACTCTTTGAAGATAGTTAATCAAATTTAGGTTCTCAATATATGTGGCTAAAGAAGATATTGAAATGAGTTTCTACAAACTAGTAGGACCATAACTTACACTAATGTACATGGAATAGATGATGATATTCAATATAAATAATGATCAATCAACCATTTGTGATTGGTTCCTATTCTAATGGTAAATAGAGTCAAGAACATAAATTTTTTATGCAAAGCCTATCAAGTCA
This sequence comes from Cunninghamia lanceolata, assembly GCA_027924645.1. Lineage (NCBI taxonomy): Eukaryota > Viridiplantae > Streptophyta > Pinopsida > Cupressales > Cupressaceae > Cunninghamia > Cunninghamia lanceolata. The sequence continues at coordinate 8,099,632 of BSBN01000739.1, forward strand.
ACAAATTTTTTACTATGGAATCCAGTTTGTCTAGTTTTAGATTCATCCAAAATGAAATTCAATGAAATGAAAATACATCAACTAGAGTAGGGTTTCTAGAGACCACATATGATCCTTAATATACCTTATGTGGGTTTGGAAAAGTACATCTACAAATAGCATACAATCTTCCTATTAAAACTTGATGTTAAATACCAACCTCAAACCTACTAGAAGTCAACAAATGTGATGGGCCATAAGTATGATAGATTATGTATTGTCAAAAATATTGCACTAACTATGGAAAATCTACCCATAATGATTGGTATTTACTTACAACTCCTTCACCAAACTTCACACAAATCTCTCCCACAACCTTTCTCAATTTTGATGTACCCCATTTGATTGCCATAGAATATACACTACATTCCATTCTATACACAAAAATGGCCAAGGATCAAAAAGATTTCCATTGAGATAGCTTGCATTTATAACCAACAATCCTACCAAGATCTTCCACGTAGCTAATAGCTATTTCAATTTGCACCATTGAATCTCAAGTATATAATCATTTCATTAAATTTATTGTAAAAATCTTTCCTAAAAACTAACTCCATTCTACACTATTGAATCTAGGCATTAAGAAATTATAGAGAACATAGCACACTTAATCATGACTCATGTATTGAAGTACATTCCTTTACATCATACTTTTCATAGACATGGAAAATATTCCATAGATTTATAGGTAGCATGCCTTTTGAAACTTGACTTAATTATCTTTTGACCTCAATTAAATGGATGGAAGATAACTTGAAACCAATTAGTCAACTTACTTCATCATTTTCCATGAATAGTATTAGGCATGCCTTGTGTAGACACTCAAAAATGTCCCGAGTCTGTGAGTAACATTTTCACGCTAATGCCCATCTCCTCTCACATAATTAAATAATTTTTAATTATTTCCTAATGTCATATTCTTCTATTAATTAAATAATTTTGAATTATTTAATTAATTCACTTTCTCTTTATTCCTCTTAAATAATTAAATAAATTTTATTTAATCATGTTGTTAATCATCCCTTTCTAATCTATAATTAAATAAATTCTTATTTATTTAATTATTCATCTCCATTTTCCCTCTTCCCTTCTATAATTAATTTTTTTAATTATTTAATTAGTCATTATCTATTTTCCTACATTATTAAATAATGGTTTTCAATTATTTAATAATTTTCCAATTCCTCCATCACCTAATTTAAGTAAATAAAATATTTATTTAATTAGCCCTCACCTTTAATCTCATCACAACACATGTCCCTCTCTCATAATTTAAGTAATTTTTTATTTGAATTATGTGTCACACTATCACCTTTATTTAATAAAGTTGTAACACCACTACCTTTTATTAAATGAAGGGGCCTTGAATTAAATCATCTCTTAATCTTAGCCATCCACATCCTCATCCTTCATTCAAATCCAATCCTTTATAAAAGCAAGCCTTCATCTCCATTTCAAGGTTAACCACAATCCTCAATATCTTGCTATCACTCATATCATTCATCTTGAGATCTTGCTAGATCATATGTATCCATATTGAGATTATCATATATCTTGCATGCTACAAATCTAAGAGCAAACAAAGCAAAATTGAGAAGGGCAATGGAGGAGAATCAATTGTGGCATATGATTTGAGATATTATGGATTTATCATTTAATTTCTATTGTCATCTTTTACTCCATTGTTAGATTAGGGTCTTTATGGCTTCAATTTAGGTAGTTTTGTGGTTCCTATTGATGATTCATTATTTTCCCCTAATTTTTCCTAATTTACATTTGGTGAGCCCGACATGAACTAACTGAATTTTATAGAAATTTTGAGAATTTGTGATTTTCAGACAATGTGACACAATTGCTCTGTGCAGCACCACATCTATTCCTTCAAACACCATAGTTGCTATTTTCTGTGATGTATTTGTTATGCAGAGCACTGCATCTGTTATGCATAGCACCGCATTTGTTCCATGTAGCACCACATCTAACTGTTATTTGGCAAATTTCAAAATCTTTCAATCATTGCTATTTTGGATCACGTTTGTAGGGATCTAGTTATTTTTTTAATCATTTTACAAGATTTTAACTATTTATCTAACATTTTGACAGTAAACTTACATCATTAGGGTTTTTATATGTGCTGTTTTTTGTCAGATTTTGTGTGTTTTTAAGATCCAGGTTACTGTTGGTTTTTTCCCAGACTAGATGTTTATTCCCAGATTTCCCTACAAGGTAGCCATCAGTGATCAACAGGATCTCTGGGCCAGGGGCCAACAGTGTAGGAGATAGACTCTATATTTTATCTCCTCTTCTTCTTTAGGCTCTGCAAGACCTAGGGGGGTATTCCCTACTCAACATCCATGAGATACGCATACAAGGATTGGGATGCTGTCAGAAAGCAGATAAGTCCTCCTGTAAGTAGACCAAAACTGAAAGATAAGAGCAAAGGGGCTAGCTTTGGGCCTATTTGCAGTTGTAGACAGAGGACTGAGGATCCTAAAACTAATTCTAATGTCCTAATGGTTGCTTTAGAGTTTGATTATGATTTTGAGTTTGGATGCAAAGCTGGACATGGTTGTAACACAAACACAAAGCAAGATTGGTGCCTATCCAGGGCCTGGAGTCAATAGACATACACCTGTGAATGATCAGCATGAACGGCTAAAACTGGATTTCAGGGGGACATATGTGATACCTGCCTTACAGATATCTCCCAATACAGAGTGTTAAGTTATCTCTACTTATGGCATCCCTACTGCAGTATACCCTTCCCAATGTTCAACCTGAAAACAGTTTAATCTACCCCTTGAGCAGAAGTTAAAAGATCAGACATTCAACATAGGAATTCTATGTTCTAGAGTCTCAAATATTGCCCAAATATCTAGATTTAGAAGAAGAATACATGCAATACTAGAGACAGAATTAACAAAACACATGCTAAGATAGCATTTCTCATATAAGATTAATCATGAAATCAGTGGGTTCATGCCAAAACATACAACAAGAGATACATAAACTCACAGGTTTAGCTGTACAGAGCAACCAAATCAGCTTGTTTTGAATTACAGAGCCAAAAAAAAACTTCAACTTTCAACAACCTAAAAATGAGTAACACTTCCTGCTTATAACAGCTAGAAAGTGTACTATAGCAATTAATTACATGGCTATTACAAAATCTGCCAGATACAGATCCTTCAAAGGAATGGTGCTCAAAATTTATTACAGCAATAGACAGAGGAACCTCGAGCCACGCGCCACTATCTGGAAGTCTTCATTCTCAATCAGGTAGCCTGATCACTTATACCATCGCCCATACTCCTGCTACAGTTGCCATTAAGGGCCTCAACCACCCGCAGTCGCTTGAAAACTGTCGCTGCAGTCAAAAAGAAGCTTCCCGCCAAAACACATTCTACCGCGGGTTCAAAAATAATGCAAGGGGATTAGTCCCATATGCATGGTGTGGAGACAACTTCGGCGCTTTAAAAGCATAGTCGCATACATACCAAGTGTCGAGCGTTTTGCCGTGCTCGACACACGACCCTTCGCCCACAGCCCATCGCCATGACATACATTATCAGCCCACCGCACAGATCTCCTGCTGACCACAGCGGTCAGGCCGATCACCTATTGTAATCCCCTATCGGCCAGAGAATACTCCATCGGAGGACCCTTCAAAACCTTCGCCGATCACATCAGTCTGGCCGATGGTCCTTCGCTTCCCACCTCCGTCGGTGAGACACACACCATCGGTACCACAAAAAAAAAACCTTTAGGCCGACAATACTCCTCACTCCAATAAACATCCTCCAAGTTCTCATCGGCTAGACACATACCGACGACCCCCCGACGGCCAAACTCCTTGCTCCCATCGGCGAGATCAACACCATCGGCCAAGCCCATGAATCCTTCACCGACCGCTCAACTCATGCCGATGACACTTCCACCTATCGCCTCCGTTGGTGTGACCAACACCATCGGAGCAACACTTCAAACCTACGCCGATGCACCAAGTCACCCCGATGGCACTCCTGATCGGGGTGACTTCCTCTATCGGTGAACCACAAAACATACTGGCCGATAAAACAAGTCTCGCCGATGAACACTTGAGATACCCCCATCGGCATGACCAACACCGTTGGCAGAACCACAATATCCTTCGCCGATAAACCAAGCTCTTGGCGATATACAAAGAACACACCATGCTATTGATATGATCGCCAAGACACATGAAAACTCATGCCAATGGGCAGAACATGATGACCCCTTCCATCAAGAAAGATGATGTGGATGCTACAAAACACTGAAGGGGTGCCAAAACTGGAAAAAAAATTTTGGATTTTTTGGGATGGTGCCTGCATAAAAATTGTTCAAGAACTGACAGTCAATTCAGGCACCAACAGTGGCTCTATCTGAGGATGCATGCCTCTTGTAGGCATGGCAAGAACCACAGAACTCTGGGATGCAGACCAGTCCCCTATCCATTGGGCACAGAGTCATGAAGTTATAATGATCTGCATCACCAATCAAACTTGATGGCCTAAGGCCACCAAGAAAAGGAGAACCAATATTTCCCTTTATCAAACACCTTATTCTCATCTGCATACACTAGGTCAAGCCTGAGAGTGCTACCATGATCTAACCATAAACAAACCTGGTCATCTGCACATTCAACCTTCTGATTTAGCTTGTCACTATCATCCCTGTGCAGATAACCCTTAGCATCCGGCAACAAGTGGATGCAGAATGTATCAGGCAATGCATAGTCACATGGCATAGAACACAGGTTATCATTTGTATCAGCATTATGCATTGCAAAATGATCTCCTAGCTGGACTGAAAACTAGAAATATTCAAAGTCCACCATGCATCTAGGAAAATCAGAGCTCATTTCATATGCTGGCCTCTCAAAAGAAAAGCTTTCAAATTCACAATTGTGTACATCATGTACACAACCAACAGTAGCACCAACCTGGAAAAGATCAGGCTCTAGCATCTCTTTCAAATTAGGCACATTTTCATAGTCACTTACCTGATGTATGTTGTTTCCTCTTTCATCAGGATGAGAAACAGAATCTAAACCAAAAACAATGTCTAGATCCTCACCATACTCAAATAGATCCTCATCACCATATGTGTCAAAGATGGGTGATCCAGGTACATCAGCTTGATCATAGTATGCCAATTGTTCATGGGCAGCAGAACATGCATCTTCATCACCAATGGATTCCCTTTGTGGAGGAGTATCAGCTTGTGTGTCATAAGCAAAACAGCCATCAAATGAAAAACAATCATGCTCTGAACTAGCACTTGTTTCAATCCCTGACTGCTCTTCATGATCTCCATGTGTTTGAAAGGAAGGCAATGGGTCACACATAGGACTGCTTCTCTGTTTGCTTATATCTTCTCTGTCTTGACTACAATACTCACAATTGTCTCCACAGGTCCATTCCAAAAATTGCTCATTGCTGTCCATAACCTCGTTATTGTTTTCATGGTCATATGCCTCATCATTGCAATGGGAATCCTCACTAGTCCTTTCACTGGCATCCTCAACTGGTGAACAATCCAGTTGAGCAGTATTGTTAGCATTATGTTCAAATACAGCAGTCTCAACCTCTATGCTTTCATTTTCATTTTTATCTGCACATGATGCCATAATCATTTGGTCATTTGCAGCTTCACAACCATTTCTCACACCAAGGCCTGGGGACAGGGATATCAACAGGCGCCCATTTCTGAATTTTTCTATATTTTCGGCGAACTTGTATGCCATTTGCATACCTGTCACCTTGAAATCCCTCAGTATTGCACTAGAGCCCTCCTCAAAAGCTTCAAAGAATATGCCAACACAGGCTGAAATATCAGGTCTGAAGACTTCTGGGATCTGTGAAAGGGCTACTGCAAACCTATGACTGAAATCAACACATGGCTCTTCATCTTGTTTTCTGATTTTCATCAATTCTGCAACAAGATCAGCTGGTTCTTTTGCAAATTCCTCTTTGAAACAGTCAGCAAGCTCATCCCAATAGGCAAAGGATCTTTTTGAAAAGCTCAACTACCAGTCTTTTGCTTTTGCATCAAAGGACCTAACAAAAAACCTCATCCACATATCCTCATCTCTGAATGAATGTTTTCCCATGAACTCATGAAAATTTTGGATATGTGCATTCCCATCACATACACTGTGACCACTAAATCTGGGCATCTGACAGTATATCCTGGCAGACATAGTTTCTACTTTATAATCAACCCATGACAAATCTAATTGGTCATACAAAGGATCAAAAGGGCTGACAGGAGGTTTAGCTTTCTAACTGGCAGACACAACAAGGTTATCATGATTCAACTGGGCCTGCCTAGCCTCTAAGAATATCAACCTATTTTTTATCTCTTCTATTCTTTTATCATTCAAATCATCCCCCTTTTGACTGAGTATGGGATAATACATACTTGGATTCATGAAATTTCTATTTTCAGACATCCTTTGCATTCCTAAGACCTATAGCCTCCCCTGGCATCTAACTTATGCAGTAGAACAATAAATATAAGTGGGAAGAAATAGGGTACCTTTTCTCATACAAATGCTGAAGTCTGAAAAGCACATTTTCTGTCACAACACATATCAACTTTTCATGTGCACTTGAATCTTTTGCAGAGTCGCCACCTCTCCAAAGAGGACAAAATTTACAGCAGCTGAAAGCTCAACACATATTTTTCTGAGTTCATACCACCAACAGAGCATCATCATTCACATGAAAGACTCCCCAGCGGAGTCGCCAATTTCTGTTGGTGACTCGGATGGGTCACAAGATATAACCCTTTCTCAAATTTCTTCCCCAGCAGAGTCGCCATTTTGTTGGTTTGGTGACTCGGATGGGTCACAAATATAATACTGGAGATGATTAGATAGTACTTTTACTTCTCAATCCCCAGTAGAGTCGCCAATTTCTGTTGGTTTTTTCCCAGACTGGATGCTTATTCCCAGATTTCCCTACAAGGTAGCCATCAGTGATCAACAGGATCTCTGGGCCAGGGGCCAACAGTGTAGGAGATAGACTCTATATTTTATCTCCTCTTCTTCTTCAGGCTCTGCAAGACCTAGGGGGGTATTCCCTACTCAACATCCATGAGATATGCATACAAGGATTGGGATGTTGTCAGAAAGCAGATAAGTCCTCCTGTAAGTAGACCAAAACTGAAAGATAAGAGCAAAGGGGCTAGCTTTGGGCCTATTTGCAGTTGTAGACAGAGGACTGAGGATCCTAAAACTAATTCTAATGTCCTAATGGTTGCTTTAGAGTTTGATTATGATTTTGAGTTTGGATGCAAAGCTGGACATGGTTGTAACACAAACACAAAGCAAGATTGGTGCCTATCCAGGGCCTGGAGTCAATAGACATACACCTGTGAATGATCAGCATGAACGGCTAAAACTGGATTTCAGGGGGATATATGTGATACCTGCCTTACAGATATCTCCCAATACAGAGTGTTAAGTTATCTCTAATTATGGCATCCCTACTGCAGTATACCCTTCCCAATGTTCAACCTGAAAATAGTTTAATCTACCCCTTGAGCAGAAGTTAAAAGATCAGACATTCAACATAGGAATTCTATGTTCTAGAGTCTCAAATATTGCCCAAATATCTAGATTTAGAAGAAGAATACATGCAATACTAGAGACAGAATTAACAAAACACATGCTAAGATAACATTTCTCATATAAGATTAATCATGAAATCAGTGGGTTCATGCCAAAACATACAACAAGAGATACATAAACTCACAGGTTTAGCTGTACAGAGCAACCAGATCAGCTTGTTTTGAATTACAGAGCCAAAAAAAAACTTCAACTTTCAACAACCTAAAAATGAGTAACACTTCCTGCTTATAACAGCCAGAAAGTGTACTACAGCAATTAATTACATGGCTATTACAAAATCTGCCAGATACAAATCCTTCAAAGGAATGGCGCTCAAAATTTATTACAGCAATAGACAGAGGAACCTTGAGCCACGCACCACTATCTGGAAGTCTTCATTCTCAATTAGGCAGCCTGATCACTTATACCATCGCCCATACTCCTGCTACAGTCGCCATTAAGGGCCTCAACCACCCGCGGTCGCTTGAAAACCGTCGCTGTAGTCAAAAAGAAGCTTCCCGCCAAAACACGTTCTATCGCGGGTTCAAAAATAATGCAAGGGGATTAGTCCCATATGCATGGTGTGGAGACAACTTCGGCGCTTTAAAAGCATAGTCGCATACATACCAAGTGTCGAGCGTTTTGCCGTGCTCGACACACGACCCTTCGCCCACAGCCCATCGCCATGACATACATTATCGGCCCACCGCACAGATCTCCTGCCTACCACAGCGGTCAGGCCGATCACCTATCGTAATCCCCTGTTGGCCAGAGAATACTCCATCAGAGGACCCTTCAAAACCTTCGCCGATCACATCAGTCTGGCCGATGGTCCTTCGCTTCCCACCTCCGTCGGCGAGACACACACCATCGGCACCACAAAAAAAAAACCTTTAGGCCGACAATACTCCTCACTTTGATAAACATCCTCCAAGTTCTCATCGGCCAGACACATACCGACGACCCCCCGATGGCCAAACTCCTTGCTCCCATCAGCGAGATCAACACCATCGGCCAAGCCCATGAATCCTTCGCTGACTGCTCAACTCATGCCGATGACACTTCCACCTATCGCCTCCATCGGTGTGACCAACACCATCGGAGCAACACTTCAAACCTACGCCGATGCACCAAGTCACCCCAATGGCACTCCTGATCGGGGTGACTTCCTCTATCGGCGAACCACAAAACATACTGGCCGATAAAACAAGTCTCACCGATGAACACTTGAGATACCCCCATCAGCATGACCAACACCGTCGGCGGAACCACAATATCCTTCGCCGATAAACCAAGCTCTTGGCGATATATAAAGAACACACCATGCTATTGATATGATCGCCAAGACACATGAAAACTCATGCCGATGGGCAGAACATGATGACCCCTTCCATCAAGAAAGATGATGTGGATGCTACAAAACACTGAAGGGGTGCCAAAACTGGAAAATTATTTTTGGATTTTTTGGGATGGTGCCTGCATAAAAATTGTTCAAGAACTGACAGTCAATTCAGGCACCAACAGTTACAACATTGCATCTACTCCCTGTAAAGCTGCAATCGTTTGATACAAAGCTATAATTGTTAGATTTTGTGTTGCATTTTTCATATTATGTGATGCATATGTAAGATCCTTAGATGCAACTATTAGATTCTATAGCGCATTTGATCTATTCTACACCACATTTGACTATTAAGAAAAAAGAGTGTATAAACCTATGATTTTCATTTTCTGCTTTTTTGCATTCACTAGGGCAAATCTTTTTTGTAACTGATATCTAATTTCCATTTGTGTGGCAATCATTGAGAGAAGACCTTAAAATCAAACTACTAATCCAATTTCTTGCAGGATTCAATTGTGTGTTTGTGATTTTCAATTTAGGAACATTTGGATTTGGTGCTTAAAAAGAGCAAGTGTCTTCTATGTCTTGTGCACTTACACGCATGTGAGCCAGTTACCAAAAGCATGCTTATCTAGAGTATCCTCTCCCCTTGTGCTATGTGTGGTTCCTAAGTGATGAGAAATAGTGACACTATGTTGTCTTGTTATCCTCTCCCCTTGCACTACGTGTGATTCCTGGGTGATGAGAAAGAGCAATACACAAGCTTTCCCTTTTTAATTTTAGTAGGTGGCCTACCTGGGAGTTCATCCCAGGGTTCAACCATAAGCATGTATCTCCAATGGGCTATTTAAAGGGGAAAAAATTGAAAGGTGAGCTCAAGCCACTTGTACTATAGGGGGTGGGCCTTTGCGGTCCCAGGTATTTCGGACGTGGGTTAGAGATTTCAGTCTCCCATAACTACTATTTTCATGGTGTTCTTAGGAGTTCATCTACTATGAACCATTGTCTTTAGAAGCCTAAGACCTTTCTATCTTTCTACTATTAGTGGTGCAAGGGATGGAAACCATACCCTAAAGTTACCACGTATGGTTCTTAGTTGAGGTGACACAGTTCCTTGTTTGGATTCATCCTTTCAAGGAAAGAGGTGTTAAGGTGGTCTAGGACCTTGGCATACTTTAGTTACCCACTCCTTTTTCTCATATTTAAAAACACCAAAAGGTGTGGTAAGCCCACTATAGTAGATAACCTTTTACTACTAGCTAGGTTGTGCTTGTTTGAATTGTTTGTGAACCAAGGCCTAGCAAGTTTTGTGGAAGAAAACTTGCCAAATACTTCCTTTCCCAAGAGTCAAAGAGTCAAAATAGCCAAAGATCTATATTTTAAGTGTTTGTTGTGTTTTCCAATCACCTATACAAACTTCCCAAAATCAAAAATCATATAGAAACCCTTGATTTTAGGCTATAAAAAATAGTTCACCGCATCTTTCAGACATTGAACAACAACTGTCATATATAAAACCACATATGTCAAACACAGAAACACATTTGTAACATTTAGAACTACATTTGTCAGACATAAAACCACAACTATTACCTTCTAAGCCACAACTATTAATTTATGCATCACATCTGTCACCTATAACACCACAACTGTAGCCTGTAGCATCGCATCTATTAGAATAAAAATTTTTGGGGAAATTCTTGAGTATCCACATGTCTAATCTAATATGGACAGTGACTATACATTTAGACCTGAGACTTTATTCCATATATCAAATCCTTCCATTGCATTTTCCTAGCTTAGCTTGCATTTTCTAGTTATCCTTTGTCATCCTAGGTTATTCCTAGTCATAGTCATCTTTGAGACTTGAAATTGGGAAGCTTATCATACTTGATCATGCCATTGTCACATACTTGGATTATCTAGACCTTGTCATTACCTATCAACAATCATTATCAAGTTGAGCCTTAAACTCATGTGTCTAGTTTAGGTTCACTTTATCCAATCATCATCATCTTAGCACTTGCCCTTTTGAGGTCTTGACATTCTAATTAGCTACCTTGGTCCATCATAGTTTGGTTTGGCATCCTTTTCAAGTTCTAAAGTTGCATATCCAAAATTCCAAGCATTGTCATAGTCATAGCTTGATTGTCACTTTGCATCCCACACCTTAGTCATAGTTGCATTATCATTTGGCATCCTTATATTAAAAGAAAAATCCCAAAAATATAGCATAGTTGCATAACCATCTTGCATGGTCATCCTTAGTTTGCATTCATCCCAAAACCCATAAGTCTTATATAGTTCAAACAAGGTCACAAAGGAAATGAAAAAAAAATGGACTACTCAAATGAGCCCAACTATAATCCCCATAGCACCATGAAGTTTGAGCCATCTTCAAACAAACCACCAGAGTCACAATCCTGAGTTGCAAATCCTTTTGAAAATCTCACTCTACATGACGTAGAGAAAGGTTTGAACCAAGAATAAATTGATGAGGCTGCCCAAGACCATAATATATCACATCTTATATATGAGATGGTAGTTGTAGATACTCAAAGATACCTTATGTGACTCCTTCAAAGTGGAACTAAACTCCTTCTCAGTTTTAACATCAATATGCTTATGGAGTCATCTTCAAATAACGTGACACAGAACCAAGGTCATACAACATCTTCATTAAGTCATACCAATTCACAACAAATACATACTAGCTTACCATTAGGATAAAATACACATAACATGGTGACTATCAATATACCTCATACCCCACCATTTGGAGTGAAAAACACAAGTCCTATGTCTCAATCACTAAGCTCTTCATCCACAAATCCATTTTCTTCTACATCTCATACCATGGGTACTCCAAATCCATTTGCCACATTGTCATCTCAAACTACTGCATCAAGAACCAATACCATATCCATGGGTCAAAACATAATGAGTTCAAATACATCAAAAAGGATGCAAAGGATACATGTGATTTCTCCAAAAACACAATCCCAAAGGACCAATGCCATACCAAACATGAATATGAACTTTGGGTCTAATCAAAGCATCAATCCATCTCATCAAAATATTAATGTGTCTCATCAAAACATCGATCCATTTCGTCAAAACATTAATGTGTCTCATCAAAACATTGATCCATCCCAACAAAGCACCCATTCAAGTCCAATTCAACAACAAATCAATCCAAATCCTCATTTTCAACAAGCAACTCAAACCCATTTCAATACCAATCCAATACAAACATCCCATCTCATCTTCAACACACAAACCAAAATTTACCACCACCAAACACCATTCCAAATGCCACATTCATACCAAACATCCAAAACCAAAACCCATCTTCATCACACAATCCCTTTAACATAAACACCAACCCTTCCACTTCAAGTACTAGATTTCAAAACACATCTATTTCAAACATCAGTCATCAATACCACAATGTGCTTGCAAATGCTGCAAAAACATCATTATCCCCTATGGATGTTTTAGCACATCAAATGCACATATTGTAACAACAAATTTCTAACATGAAAGTATCTGGGACTAAGAAGACTTACTCTATGGAAGACTTGTGTCTATATCAGTTTGATCAGAGTATATATAGGCCTCCCTTTCCTCAAAATTACAATGTGCCAAACTTTAACAAATATAAAGGAAAGGGGAGTCTAATAGAGCATGTGTGAGAGTTTTATACCACTTGCCTAGAATTTGCATTTGATCATACATATCTAATGAGGTTGTTCCCACAAAGTCTCGCAGGACAAGCACTTGAGTGGTTTGCGCATCTACCTCCTGCGATAAGAACATGGACTAAATTAGCTAACAAATTCATAACACATTTCTCTTATAATATCGAGATCGATATGACTATTGCAACCTTGTGTCATACAAAACAAGATGAGGGAAAATTGTTTATCTCTTTCTTCCAGAGATGGAGGAGCATGGCTAGTAAGTGCCCATTTCACATATCAAAGAAATAGTTGGTCCATATTTTTGTTGAAAACCTACACACCTAATTGATGCACCAACTTCAAATTCATTGTTGTACCACCTTTGCAGATATTGTAGAGAAAGGAGCAACCATTGAGAAAGAACTTATTGTAAAAGGATTGATCAAAATTTTCAATAAGAACCAAAATAACCAAAACACTTCCAATGACAAGAGCAAATTTTGGTCTAGGAACAAAAATGTCACAAATGATGGGGTAGTTGATGCAAAAATGATAAACAAAGCTAGCCCTACCATTACTCTCAAAGGACTGACCATATCAAACAATCCAAAGCCTACTCATGAATAGATTGTTAGGGTTAGTTGGCAAAAGATATCAATTAAATGCAAATAAAGATTAAACAGAGGAATGGAAATACACAAAAATAATAACAATGAGAGACAAGTTTTAACGTGGTTCACCCAAAATCGGGCTACATCCACCAAACAAAGAGACCAATATTATTATCCAACAAATCAAACCGATTACAACCAGCAATCCCTACAACTCAATACAGCTGCAAATGTTACAATACATCACAGAAACCTAAACCCTTAGCCATTTTTATCATGACTTTTGTCAGTTACAAAATAGGGTTTTTTTATGTCAGCCAATGAAAAATAACTCTTGACACTTTAATAAAATAATAAAAAACCGTGTGAGGTTTCAGGGCCATTGCCCCCGAGCCCCCACGGGGGCACTACCCCTTAACCCCGCCTTGTATCGTGACACAAAGTGCGCCAGGGGTGCCACCCCTAGACCCTTCAAGGGGCACTGCCCCTTGACCCCATCTTGGGGGTGCTATCCCCAAACCCCCGTAAGGGGCACTTCCCCTTGACCCCGTAGGAATTTGGGGGGAAACCATGCTGATAAAAGTGGGGTTAATTTAACCTCCTAGTCTGATTAGGCTCCATATAACAACACAGATAACTAATTCAGTTCAAAACAATCAACGACGAGGTCCTCCATGAAATAATCTTTTAAAATCAAATTATACTCCCTTAGGGGAATCTATTGAATCGATTTTGAAGAAACTGTTATAGTTAAACATCATCCAACTTCTAGAAATCAGTCACTATGACCCAGGGCCTTTCAAACCATCTTGGTGGAAAGATACTGATTTTTGTGAATACCATAGAATGAAAGGACATAAGTCATATTCTTGTTACAAATTGAAGAACATCATTCAAGATGTCATTGACCAACATGATATAACAATAGGTAATCTGCAAGGGTCCTCAAACAATGATCATGCCATCTTCAAAAATCCCTTATAAGATCATGGGTTGGGAAAATCTTCCAATTCAGGGACAAAAACAAATGACCAATGCAATTATACCCATGTTGCCTATGAGTATACCATTAATAATATCTGAGCATTTGACAACAATGTCTCCATGATTACTATCAAAGCTAGTCCAGAATGTGTTGTTACAACTTGAAGATCCAAGGTGACCTTCCTTCCTTCCTTACTATCAAATCATAGACCTAATCATAATGACCCATTACACCTTGATGTGTTAATTAATAAACATAAGATCAGACAAGTTTTGATATATGGTAGAGTAGGTCTGAACATATATAACTTAAAATTGGTCACGACACTAGGATTCTCTAAGGCTTGTGTAGATACATATAAGAAAATTGTTATAAAGGCTTATGATGATGCAGAACATTCTTCTAGTAGTGTGATCTCACCTCCAATAAGAGTTATACCTACTATTCTAGATACTATATTCCAAGTCTTGGATCTAGACCTCCCATACAACCTCATTCTCGGTCGTCAATGGATTCATACCATGAAGTTTGTTCCATTCACATACCATCAATGCCTTAAATTTCCCTATAATGGCACCAAAATCACAATAGCTAGAAATCCTGATCCCTTTTAATATTGTAGCCATCTAAAATATACAAGAGCATCTAGATCCACATGCAATCCTCATCAACCAAAAAAGGTTTTCTTTACTTTCTTGTTATTGTTTTGCCTTTTGTTTTGTTACAAGAGTTGTTGCAAGATTTGATTAATCCATTTCTAGAGATTCCCCTTAAGATTTTGGCCAAGTGATCAATTGATCTTGAAGAAGGCCCAAATGGGTATCTATATCTCATGTTTGGTGAAAATATGATGAAAATTGGAGAAGTTATGTGTCAACAGAGTTTTCGATAGTCACTAGATATTGTGCTAAAATCATCTGTCACCAGATATTGCACTAAATTTCCTCTTCATAGAATCTACACAAAAATCAGGCTCTGCCAAACATATTCACTGACCCCTTAATTCCCCACATATCTTGTGACCTTCATTTCACTTGCTAAGATATTTGGATCGCCTAGCGCTAAAACATCATTGCACCAAATATATTTGGTGAACTCAGAAAACCCTACTTATCTGGTGAAGTTACTTTTCCCCAGTTTACTCTTTGAACTAGCGAAGGACATTTTGCATGGATTCCTCACTTCACAAGACATATCCACTAAACCCTAGAACCCCACATATCCAGTGATGTCACTTCTTTCCGCTTGCCATACTTTTGCTCACATTGGCTGATAAGGCCTTGTGTTAAAAAGATTGTACACCAGATATATCTAGTGAAGGTTGATTCTCCCCATTTCCTATCACTGCCAAATCTCTCACTTTGTCTAGTAAGGCCCAAAAATCACCACAAAATTGCCAAAAATGACAAAAAGTCATTTTTAATCACATGTACGGCCATACCGAAGGCAAATGAAGATTTGACGCATGTCATAAGCATGTGTTGAAGTTGGTGTCTACCTCAGGGGTCTATAAATACATAGATTCCATATTATGAAGAGAGATTCTCCTTGGTCGGGATTGCATAGTAGATTTTTGGAGCTTCCACATGATTTCTCCAGTTTGCAAGATCAGTCGATCTGCATACAAAATTGCTTATAAGGATATGACTAGGGCATGTGTGAAGCCCATTGCACTACTATTGTGATTCTCCTGTTGCATATGAATAAATAATCATTTGTCTTGTTGTTCCAATTTGTTTTGTATTATCATTTGCTGCTTGGTTTAGCCACTTGATAAGGCCCTTGAAACTTGACCTACATCAAGTTGTATTAGAGCTTAGGTTTGTCATTCCTTGAGGTTGTGGAATTGCTGCATAAGAGATCTTAAGGAGATTGTTGTAGGCTGAGTGAAGAAGAGACCTACAACTATAGAGGATCTACAAACATGGTACACTGAGCAAGAGGAAGAAGAGGAGCTACTCTAAGAGCTGGAGATGCAGCATTGGTAGAGATGTTGAGAGGCATCACAACTAGGTTGGATGTAATGGAGAGAACACAAGGCATAGGAGTACCCATAGTAGATGTGAGTGATAATGAGGAAGAGGTCGGTGATGAGGAAGTAGAAGTAGGAGAAGATGGATTTGAGAGAAGATTTCAACTACAATGACAAAGATTGATAGTAAACCACATGTGGAGTTACCTAATTATAGTGGTAGTCTGAAACCTGATGAGTTGATAGACTGGATTTTAGAGATGGAGATGTATTTCAAGTTGGAATCAATTGAAGACCATAAGAGGGTAAAACTTGCAACTTCAAATTTGAAAGGACATGCATCTCTATGGTGGGATTATGTGAAAGTTGAGAGATAAAGAAAAGGAAAGGAAAAGATTCAAACCTAGGAGAGGATGTTAACTAAGCTGAAGGAAAATTTTCTACCAGTTGAGCATCAAATCACCATGTTCAAGATGTTGTAGAACCTTAAGCAGAGGGAGAAAAATGTGCAAGACTATACTAAAGAGTTTTATAGATTGACCATTAGGGTTGGTCACATTGAAGATGATGTTGAGATGATCTCCATGTATGTAAATTGTTTGCATTATTCAATCCAAGATGAAATTAGAATGGTCAGAATTACCAGCATAGAGGAAGCATATAAATTTGCATTGAAGGAAGAAGAAAAGATCTCTAGGAGGTAGAATAGCTCTAGGAGAAGAGGTAAACCCTTCAAAGGAAGAGGGTTGTCAAATCCTACATGTGGTTCTCAGGATAAGAAAGGAGAAACAAGTTCTTCTCATACCAATACCCAAGGAGGTAGAGGAAGTGGTGAGTACTCTCGAGGTCTGTTGGTTCTCAAATTTATAGTTTGCAAAACCCTAAAAGGATGCCAAGATGTATAAATAAGTTTTGCAACCAATTTGGCCAATTGATAGAATTAACCCAAATGGTTAAGATTCTCTGCACTTTGGGCTCTGTTTTTCCCAGGTGGGTGTTACCTTTTATTTCACCAATGAATAATTAGTCCTCAAATTTGTTGGTGACTTCAAAGCAGATTAAGGGATTTGTATAATTTTATCAATTAGATCATCCAATTCACCCTAATCTAAACTAGCATATGATTTGAATTAGATAATTTATTTTTTATTGTTCTTCTGCTACTCCAATAAACAGAAAATTAAAATTGGAATTTTGACTATGATACAAGGAAATGATTCTGGAAAAGAATTGATCAGTGCCTTCCTCAACAATTGGGTAATGGAGTCTTCTCATAGAAAGATTTGTGCCTTTTATCTAGCCATAGCTCAAATTACTTGGCATGAAATTGTTTATGCCTGGCATAAACATGCAAGATTATTTTACTCGGCTCTTCTTAATTATCCAAATTGAATCCACAAAATTATAGTGATCTATTTAATGTAATTTAATTCCTCCTTGAGGAAACCCAATCAGACAAACCACCCAAAAACAACAAATGTGTTTTGAAGAACTAGAACATACCCTTGATATGTTAATTCAAATAACCAAGAGAAATAAATATGGAGACAACTAGATAAAGTATGCACTAGAGAAATGCAGTTTGCTTTTATTGATATATCTTTGAAGAGCAGGCCTTACAATGTCTTTTCAAAATTCAAATTCCTAGAGAGCTCTCCCAAGGTCTTGGTTTCCTTCTTATAGGGATGAAGGAAGCTACAATCTTTGACAGACCTTTCACCTTCCAAAAAATGACTTTTGATAAACCCACCCCTTAATAGCCCTATTACAATATATACTTTTTGGCAAGTCTTAAAAAAGACTACCAGATATATTTTGAATACATATTTGGAAAGCATAAAATAAGAAAAGACAAAAAAAGAGGATGTCCAAGATTTGTTGGTACCATGTTGACACTAGCTCAATGCTCATTGCTTCGCTGCCTACTCATTCTTCAGTTGTCAAATATTTTTTCTCGCATTGGTATACAACAAAATCACTAGGCCACTTATAGTCTTGAATCTAGAACAAATTAGCCTAGTGATCTTTCCATCTCTTGTCTAGCAATACCTTGACATCAACAATGAACTTTGTCTATCCAGCATCCAGAGCAATTACTCTCTCCAAAATGATATTGAAGCTGAGAATATTTATACTTTTATCTTTCTTTAGAAAATCAATGACTAGAGAAACAGTTTGGCCATATTCACTCTTCCGTACATCAAAATCATTAATCTTTTTATCTTCTATCAAAATGGAAGGAATAAATGGATGCTTGAAGGTGGCAAAAGAATCAATCTTCACCTGCATTTTTTGGATCTCACCATTTACATATTTAAATTCATCTAGAATCAATTTCACCATCTTTTCCATTGGCTTAAGTGAAGCTAGGTCAACTAGATCTTTCTGTAGAAATTTGCACAAGGTGATCAATGTGTGGTGTGCAGGTTGCCATTTATTATACATTGGATCCAAAATAGAATGATTAACTTGCAATTGCTCAATGACCTGAGACAAGGAAGAATAGAATTCGTGCACATCCCCCAACTTGTCAACAACCAATTTTACTCTGTATTCCAAAATCTTTTCAAACACTTCAAGAATCTTCAATCTGGGCTTGTCCTTTTCCTTCTCATTTTTCTTCCTCAATTTTACAAATTCCTTTTCCAACTTCAATTTCAATACACTAAATTTATCAAGTGTCATTGTGTTGTCACTAGTTATTGGTGGCACAGGGCCTTGAAATTGTACAATTGCTTGACTTTGAGAATCTCCACCCTTTAGCTGCTACTTTAGTTTGACATTCTCCAAGTAGAGCCTGTTTACTTCATCATTCATTTCAACTTGGGTTTTTTCATAATCAAGCAATCTTTGCTTTATTTTCATTACAGCAGGTCCTATGAACATAGCAAAATGCATGGTAAGAGTGGTTGCCTCAACTACTGATGTATCTTGAAATGTTTTCACCATGGCTATTCCCCTTAGCTCTTGCACAACATTCATCAATATCGGCTTATTGGTGTTCTTTTGGGTTGCCCATATTGCTAGAGTCTCAATTTTTGGGTCAAACCCATAGCCACTAACACCATCCTCATATTCAAATTCAAAGACCATCATGGGGTCATCTTGATTTCTCACTTGGTCTAGAAAAAGCCTAGGGATGACTAGCATATTACTTTTCAAAACCATTTGTCTAGCCTCATCAGGGCTGACATTTCTTTCATCAATTTTCAAACTCTTGAATGTTTGGGAAACAATTTGTTCATGCTGAGATTCATCAACACCCATTTTATTTTCTCCACTTGTTCTTGAAACTTATTCATCTTCATCTTAAGCCAAAAGTCTTTGAATTCTAGGGTATGGATGAAATCATCATCCTCCATGAATCTCATAGAAGCAATAACCCTTTCATCTTCTTGTATCTCAAGCTCACCTTCTACTTTTTTGTCTATTCGTGCTTCTTGTTTATGTGTTGTTGTTTCGTGACCAACAATTGGTTGATCAACTTCTTCCTCATCTCCCATGTGCCTCAAAATATTGGTTACCTCTTCAGTATCACCAACTCCCTTAGTCATCTCATATAGAACAAGTGGAATAACATCTTCAATCCTTTACCTTTTGGCAGGTGGTCAATCAGTGATAGTTGGATCTTGTACTGACATTGCATCTAGTACAAGCTCTTGAATTATAACTCCAAATGGATTCTTTATTGTTAGCTTGGTAGCCTTGGTAACCTCCTTCATAGACTTGCTATATATTTTCTCAATATTATCAATTATCACATCTATTCTTTTCAATGGGTCCTTCTCTTTAGAAAAAAATCTAGAAAAGTTAGGGTTTTGTTTTCTTTTGTTATCCTCAATTTTCTTCTAAATCTCCCATTTTCTCTTCCTGTTATACACTTGATCAAAAGTGATCAAATTTTTGATCACATCTAGATCAAAATTTATTTGATGGGATATCCCCATTCTAGTGAGGATGACCTATCTCACAAAGTTCACATGACCCTCTGGATCACAAACCCTTTCTGTACCTAATTTCAAAGAATATCTAGCCTTCAAGTAGACTTGTAGTTCCTCCAAGGTATCTGAACCAATGGACCAATCACCAAATACTATGGAATCAGGAGGAAATGTGCCCTTTTTTTCTTTTTCATCACATCCTTTTCCACCCAGAGAATTTGCCACATGAATTCAAGAAATACAATTCTATCTGGTACAAATTTGGGCAACACATGGGGTAGTTGAGTACACCCATATACTCTGATTATTGTATGGTCTGGCAAGAAAAACCAATCAGCAAAATTATTCTTGTGACCCTATTCTAGCCTCTGAGTAAGAGGCCTCAACATTTCCCTGACCTCTTTGGTTAGTCTAGGAGAAAGGCTACCAAGATAATTCATTACTCTGACTAAAAATTCATCATGAAATACATTGGATCTTAAAAGTTTGAAGTTTGGCAATTGGTATCCCGCTTGTAACACCAGCACTATGTAGGCAATCTCTATCCTATTTGATCAATCATGCTCAAGTCCATTCTATTGGGCCACTTCCTTCTATTTTGATACAAAATTAAATGACAAAGCGAAGAGTAATACTTGAAATCAATGGGCTTCTTGTTTTCCCTTATTTGCAAAAAATTGTCATGCAATTTCTTCTTAATATATGATGCAAAAGCATATTCAATGTTGGCCTCAAGGTTCTAAATTCTCATGGCCATCATGATTAGACCAACTGGCTTTTTACCTTGGGAATCAATACCCAACACTTGACATAGAGGAAAGTATGTCCTCTTGAAATAAACAACAAAATCATCAATAGCAAAAAGCTCAATAGTAGTGGAAAGAATTTCAATTCTTCTATTATTAGCCCCTTTCCTCATGTACATAGGCAATTCGTCACTTCTATGTGTTTTTCTGAGGGAAGTGTAGTCTTGTTCACTCTTCTTCAAGTCCACCTATGTGAGGGCTTGCCTGTTTAGCACGAAGCAATCAATGATTGCATTTCTGTTCACAACCACTAATGGTGATCCATTAGGCAACCTGACTATCCTAGTGGCTGGATGATATTTCTGTGCTAGCACTCTAATTAGGTCAACATCAACAAATACATTTGGAACCACAAGCTTGGCCAAGTTCAAATTCCATGGGTTCAACACTAGACCTTGACCATCCTTCTTCTCACAAAAATACTAGAAAGGATTCCATCCTGAAATAGGAACCCTAGCATCTTGACAACCCTTTGGTACATGCTTAAAAATGTTCTTGTATCCCTTATCAACAGAATTAGGCAATATGTTCAACAGAGATTGCTGAAGAGGTCTTTTCTTTTCTTTAGGAGCAGAGGATTCATCTTTCTTACTCACAGACTCTACCTTCTTGGGTGCCATTACTTATCACCTCGACAAACTAGGGTTTTAACAGCTACCTTCTCTACTGAACTTAGTTGAATGAAGAATGTAGGTAGAAATCAATTAGACATAGAAGTGGATGAATTTTCACTTGCCTGATTGGATGGAGTTTGTAGAGTGCACTAAAGCTTGAATTCATAATCGCCAATTACTTTTAATCTCTTGAATGAAGAAATATGATGAAATCCCAAATTTATTCTACAATGGAGCTGGTCATTTCACCATTAACTCTGGTTTATGCCATGAGAACGACAAATCTCAGCATTCAAATCTTTCAAACACAAACCATTGATTTGGTCCAATCCAATGGCTGGGTAAGCACTTCAAGATTTGACGTCCTGTCATTGGTAACCACAATCTCGTAGGCTTCAATGGTAACCATCATGGGGTAGCGTTGAAGTCATTTCAACATTTATTTCCCTACCGTATCACCACAAGACCTAGTGAGATCCATCATGGGGCTACAAGAGCTTGGATAGTTACATTCATTCTCACTGCTTATTGCCACCCCACATGCCTTGTTACACACCATTATAGGATGGTAGGATACATGTTATCCCTTATGTCCTTTTATTGTACAACCACCAACCTTTGGCCTAACCATTGTGGGACCGCGGGGTCCTTTTAGCATCACCATTCACTACTCACTGCAACCCTTCTAGTTGGAGTCATTGGTACCACAGGGCCATGGTAAATTACATTACCAGTCACTTGAAACCTTTATTGCATCACTACTAACCTCCCTTGAAACTAATATGGGGCCATGTTACATACACCATATTGCCTGAAGCATTCACTACAATACCACAATCCATCCTTGGAGCTGTCACAAGGCCGTGGTACCCAACATAGACCACTTGAACTCCTTTTACTGCAATGCCACAAGCCTCACTTGAGACTGCTGCATGGGTACGATAACCATTTTTGCCTCTACTCCTTACCATATTGCCGCCAGTCATATTCCTACCTGCCATGGGACCATAGTGACACATTATAGGCCACTTGAGCTCATACCACCAGCCTGCCACCCTATCTTGAGACCATCACAAGACCGTAGTAATGGATCCATATTTACCGCAACACTACCAATAGAACTTCTACATGTTGCAAGGTAGCGGTAGCTACTTCTTTTTGTTCCTTTCATTCCCACACACCTGCCAAGACTATTTGTGTGACCTGCGGGGCTATGGTAAGAGACAAAAACACATAAATGATAAAAAAATACAAATATTTTTCACATGGACGATGATATGGGGTGCTTGTATATGACTAATAGAACAATTTTTAAAAGGAATATTGGACACCAAAAATGGTTTTATGGAAGGAAAAATGTATGAAACCAAATGGGACTATGGGAATTTATAATGTTCCTAACAATGGCTCCTATTGGGGATGAATCACTGATAAGACATTGCAAGGACCTAGACACTTCTTCAGGTTGCAAACTGAAACAAAAACTATACGAAAACAAGGAAAACCAAAATTTTAGGGAAGGGAAGAAACTTAAACTATTGTGCATGGAATTATATCTTCTTTTAAGAAAAGAAGTGTTTCAAAAATTGTCCATGCATAGACAATTCCTTATTTTCACCCACCATATTTTGCAGATAGTATGAATCCTCACCACACTTGCCAATAATGACAAATGGTCCAATCTACAGAGCCTCAAATTTTCCATGTTTCCCTTTATCCTGACTTCGTGCATTCCACATGAGGATTATGTCATCAATTTGAAACTTTCTATCTTTAGCCCTTTTATCGAAGAGGTATTTCACTTGCATCTGCATCTTTTCATTTTGTTTCTGAGCTTGACTCCTTATTTCATCTAGTTCTACCAACTACTCCATTCTTTCTTCCATCGGCTCAGGCATATCAATATCTTCCTATAATATGAATGTATATATAGGCAAAAGATTTTCATTGTGATTATGTCTTCCCATAAAGCTAGCCTTATCTTTGAATCCCATGATCTCTTAGCAAGGATCCTTTTGATTATCTTCATTATACTTTTGTTGTTGGATTCTACTTGACCATTTGCCTGGGGATGATAAGGAGAAGCATATGATATCACTATTCCATATGAATCAAAAAATTTCTTAAACTCCTTAGATCTGAAGCACACGCCATTATCTATGACAATTCTCACTAGAACTTCAAACCTGGTTATGATATTCTCTAACAAGAAATTTATGACTACTTTACTAGTTACTTACTTTGTAGGGATTGCTTCAATCTATTTAGTAAAGTAGTCAGTGACAATAAGAATCCATCTATGCCCTCCACTAGACTTGTCTGCTATCTCCCCTATAAAATCAAGGCCCCATTGATGGAATGGTTCATCAATCTGCATGGGCCTTAGAGGCAAAGCTCCATGGTATTTTAGTTTACCAAAAAACTTCTGGCATGATTCGCATTTTCTCACATATTTATGAGCATTAGAAAATACATTAGGCCAGTAATAACCTACCCTTAGAATTTTATGAGTAGTGGTTTTGGTGGAGAAATGGCCCCCACAAACATCGTCATGCATTTCTTTCAGGATCTTCTCTACTTGTCCCTAGTCTAAACAGAAAAGAAGAACACCATCTTTGTTTTTACAATACAAATCATCTTCTATGAACACATACCTTGAAGCTTGCAATCTTAAAGTCCTCTTCTGATTGTCACTGAATCCATCTAGACACTTCATATATTTAAGGTAGTGAACAATGTTTGTGTACCATGGTGTATGTTCAATGTTGGATACCATACCTTTTTCTTGTTGAACCTCACACACCTGTACAACCTCCAAATTAGATTCTGCCATTAACATTGCTAGTCCTTGTCCTCACACAAGTTTGGTGATCTAGATATTAATATTAAATTCCTGAATCCTATTTATCTATCTACACCTTCTCCCTGTGACTTCTATTTGTGTAAGGACATCTTTGACTGCAACATTAGGTACATAAGTAGTTACTTGTGCCCCCACCAAGTAGGGCCTAAATGTCTTTACTACTTTTACAAGGGCATAGGCTTGCTTCTCAGTGGCATCATATTTCAGCTTAGCTTGTTGAAGTTATTTGCTAAAAAATGATATCGGTTGTTCATGCCCTTCCTCATTTTTCTACAACATGATAGCAGTAATGGTGTGATAAGAAGCAAAAGAAAAAATTTGAAAAGGCATACCAAAATTAGGGGACTTCAAAACTGGAGCCTCTTTAATCACCATTTTTATGGAAGTAAATGCACCAACTACCTTTAATGTCCAATCAATTTTGGACCCCTTTTTCAACATTTTTAAAATAGGCTTGACAATCTCTGCAAAATTAGAAATAAATCTTCTTACAAAATTTATTTGTCCAAAGAATGACTGGATGGCCTTTATTGTTTTTTAGATGGAAATTTTGTCAATAGAATCAACCCTTTCTGGATCTATCCTCACACCTTCTTTTGATACAATATGTCCAAGCAGTTTGCCCTCTGTGACAACAAATTGACACTTTTTAGGGTTTAGATAAATACCATACTCCAGTACCTTTATGAATATCTTCTCCAAATGCAAGCAATGATCTTCTTCTTTCTTGAAATATACTATCAAATCATCTTGATATACCACCATTATGATATTGATAAGGTCTACAAATGCAACATCCATGGCTCTTTGAAAAGTGACACCAACATTTGTGAGACCAAAAAGCATTCTAACATAAACATTTGTTCCCCAAGGTGTGGTAAAGGTAGTTTTGTATTTCTCCGACTCTTTGACTTTGACTTGATTATAGCTAGAGAACCCGTCCATCATAGAAAGTAATTCACAACCTGTTACTCTTTACAGCATGGCTTCCATGTTTGGCAATGGATAGTTATCTTTCAGGGATGAAATATTCAAATTTTGAAAATCTACACACAACATTATATCTCCATTTTTCTTCTTGACAGGTACCAAGTTTGAGACCCAAGAAGAATGCCTGATAGGCTTGATAATGCTAGCATCCCTGAGTCTCATCAGTTCTTCCTGCATTTTAGGCTCCAATACAGGATTGATTAGCCTCTATCTCTGCCTGAAAGGTTTGGCATCTAGCTTCAATGGGATTTCATACTAGAATAGGTCTTCTCTATAACCTTTTAAATCCTCATAGGACCATACAAATACATGTTTGTATTTTCTAAGCAATGTTATAAGCATGTCCCTGATTCTTGGACTTATCTTCTTGCCAATGTAAACTTTCTTTGGAGCATAATTAGTACCTAGATTTACTTCTTCAAGATCATCATGGTGAACCGGTGTTTGCTTCAGATTTGATCTGTCACTTCCATAAAAAACATGCTCCAAAGCCACTAGACCTTTAGGAATTTTATTTTACTTTAATTGCACCACTTCCTAGCCAAATACAGTGTCTTTACCATCTACGTTTTCAACAAAAGAATTGAAGTCTATTTCTTGAGATTCATATTTATCAACACACTATAAAAAAATTAGCAAATCCTTATCATCATTAAAAACTTTCCAACTATATATGTTGTCAGAAATATAAGGACTAGTCTTGATCTCTAGCTCTGATATACCAGTTAATATGATATCATTTCTTCTCAAAGAAACATTGGCAAGGAAATAAGCCATCAAATTATTTGACCTATCCACTCATCAAATAGATTAATTGTATCCAATACAACATGCTTTTATTGTTTGAACCTTTTGTTTTTAGTGGCATATTTTGATCTGACTTGAGACACCACTAGCTCGAAATCTCCATATACAGTCAAAATTTTGATTCCATTTTTTACAACAAAGTTAAGACCTAACAACAATGCTTCATATTCTATTATATTATTTGTGCACTCAAATGACAATAGAAATGAATATTTGAAGGTCTTACCACTAGGTGTAATAAAAACTACACCAGCTCCATTACCTTGTTCGTTGTAGGCTCCATCAAAATACATTTACCAGACACCATCTTTATCCAATTGAACAACATTGCCAATTGAATCATTGTTTTGTAGTCAAGGCTGAGATTGTTCTACCCTAAAATTCCCCAAGTCAACATGAGAAAAGCAATTTATTTGATTTGGATCAATTTTTTCTATCACTTGTTCTGACCTCAGCTCCTTGTATAGCTTGACCTCTTTGCCATTTATAGGTATGGTTGCATATGAGAGATCTAACTGGACATTTCCACCAACTGCAGCAGTCCATTGTCTTAATAATAACATACCATAATATGGTGGGATGTCAACCACAGTTATATCAAGTTTATATGTTTCTTTAGGAAAAGCAACAAGCTTTATCTCCACATCTCCAATGATACCAATGACAGGAATTGATCTATTATCCATTGCATAGAATTTTCCATATGTGGAGTCCACCCACATACCTAGTTCCTTCATGACTACCATTGGTATGATATTTATTGCGACTCCTGAGTCTATCATGCAATTCTTTACCAATTTATTATTTATCAGCAATGTGACATAAAAGGAATCAACTTGATGTAGGCACATTGTCAAAGTAGTCCCCAAATAGATCTCAAGAGTCTTCATAGCTTCTCCTTTGACATTATTTACTTGCTTTTTGTTCTTTTTAAAATCATTCTATTTTTTTTAGAAACCTCAAGCTTGATTGGCACATTTGAAATCAATTTCATGGCACTATCCCTAGACTCTTCAATTTTCATCATCTCTAGTAATGGGATAGATAATTTAACTTGAGACAAAGCATGAGATATGTCAAGAGAGGGCATACCTATTATAGGTTCTTCTTTACTTCTTTTGCAGATTTATTTCCTTCCATTGTGTTTTGCTTGGGATCATTCTTGTTTTGTTTTGATTAGCCTTTGTTGCATCTTTAGGCACATATCTTTGAATTGCTTTTTTATTATCCCATTTTCACCATCTCTTTGTAATTTAGGGGAAATCCTTTTGTCAGCTTGTGGATTTTTCATGAACACACTTCCTGGCACACCTTGATCAGCATTGATAGTCCCATTTCTGAGATTATAGTTGCTCCTAGCCTGTGCTATAGGAACAACCATGAGTTCCTTCATTTCTTCTTCAATAGGCCTCCTCAATTGTGTTTGATTTAACTGAGTCTTTGTAGAGAAGACTTGAGTATCTCTTATGTCATTATCTTCCTGATCAGAGAATACTTCTTGTTGGCTAACATGACTGTTGTACCTCTGATGATTCACATCCTACTCTGATCCATCTTTCTCTAAAGAAAAGTAATATCTTTCCACCTCGTATGGCCTAACTACCAACATATTTATGGTATGTTCATCTCTCTCCTGATCATATGGTATTTTATTTTCCTAAATTGACTGGGCCACCACACAAAAATTAGGGGAGTGAGGTAAATTGCAGGGCACACACCAAGGAGTATCATCTACCATGTTTACCCCATGTCTCCTCAATGAATTAGGTGTCTCTTTGCTGACATTTTTCTTTTCGCTTTCAACCACAGGCCTTCCATCCTTCCAATTTGTTTTGTATGGCATATTTTCCAACCTCGGTCTTTCATTTCTGGGATAGTTTGATTTATCATAATGTAATTCCTATTCATTTCTAGCCACCTTGTATGATAAATCTTTGACAACATGCCAGACCTTTTCCAATTTGTCTTCTTCTTTCGACTACTTATTCTAATGAACTATAGGGTTCTACAATATTTTAGGCTCATCCCTTTTGCCAACTTTCCTTGAAGCTCTTCTATTGTTTTCAATATTTAAAGCATCTTTGAATGCATCTATAAGACTTGGTGGATTTCTTGTTCTAAGTTCATATCTTGTTTTAGGGTCAAAAGCATTCAAATAGAAGACCAAACACATTGGCTCTGTTGGTTTCAAATGATGAGGGATTTTGTTGAAGACCTTCATGAATATAGCATTGAAATCTACCATAGCTTCATTATTATTCTTCTGGATATTGTTCGCTCATGTATGGAAAATTTGGGATTAGAATGATCACCATATTGTCCTTTGAACAACTTTTGAATTCAGCCCATGAGCTAATTGAAGCATCTAGAAAATTCCTATACCAATCCCTTGCATCATCCACTAGTGATTGCATGAACAATTTAATATATACATCTTCATGTTCAACTTTGAAATTATCCATGACAGTTTCAAATGATCTCATATGGCCTTCTTCAAAGATATCATTGTTACCAAAAAATTTAGGAATTTATTTCCTTACCTTATTATCAATGTCATTTGGATATCCCTAGATGCCAAATAAGTCCAACTATCTAAATCTATCCACATTCATTGGGCCTCTTGCAAATGGATTCTGCCTTTGATTAGGATGATATTGATTGTGATGAGGTCCCTGATGTTGAGGCTGCTGATGTACTCCTGGATGCACATTATAATTAACTCCTTGCATTAAGGTTTACATTTCCTTGTACATTGTGATGCATCCCTCCAGGATGATACATGCTACCATGTACATTATGAGGTGTAGGAGGGTATGGAAACTAATATTGTCCTTCATATCAATTGTATCCTTGATTATAACCAAGAGGAATAAGGTAAGAATTAGGTACCTAAGATGCCACTAGAACATTTGCAGAATTTACCATTGGCCTTGTATATTTGGCTCTGCATGCGAAACATTACTTATATTACCCTGTCTCCCAACTACATTTTGAATTACCTGTGAGACCAGTGGTCTAGCTGTATTTCTAGAGGTAACTAGATTATTGCTAGGTACATTTTGCAAGGCATTTGTAACAGGTTGAGTAGTCAATTGAAGCAACTCCCATTCCAATTCTTCTTGTTTTCTTAACAATATGATTCATTCAATCTATGCTTGCAACTGATCCACATTTTCCCTTAATTCTAGATCAATAAACTTTCCTTTGGAAGTTGAAATGACATTAGCATCTATGAATCTTATTGTCTTTGGGGTTTATTCAACAAACCCTTGCTGGGAGCTCTCAACATATCGATGTGTCATTCACTGCTCATAGTCCCTTCTTGCCTCATACCTTCTTCTAGGCAATCTTCAAATTCTTTTTGAGACTCATTGATATTGAAATGATCCTTGCACTAAAATTGCTCACCTTTGCCCACTTGTGCTTCAATCATGGGGCTATTGTATGTAGTGTATGATTGTTTTGAAACATTCAATTGATTATCTTGAGTGCTCTCATATATTTGTGAGACAATAGGTTCATTCATAGTGTTCATTCCATCTCCATTGGAACCACTTGCAGTAAGCATAGGCTTTGAACCTTCTTTATTCTTTTCAACAAAATTTTGGTTCTTATTATTCAAATTCTATTGAGACCTTCTACCATCCATGGTGAAGAGTTGTAATATTATATTGCAATTTGAAATCTTCAGATATTTTTATATAGAGCCGCCACATCATTTTCAAAAAAGAGGAAAATATTAGAATTGTCTCTTGGTCTTCCAGATCTCTAGGAACCTAGATTTTATGTGACTCTCCCTAGTAGAGTCACCAGTTTATTGGTTCTCAAAATTATAGTTTACAAAATGCTAAAAGGATGCCAGGCTTTATAATTAAGTTTTTCAACCAAGTCGGCCAACTAACAGAATTAACCAAAATGGTTAAGATTCTCTACACTTTGAGCTCTGATTTGGCTAGGTGGGTGTTACCTTTTATTTCACCAATGAATAATTAGTCCTCAAATTTGTTGGTGACTTCAGAGCAGATTAAGAGATTTGTATAATTTTATCAATTAGATCATCCAATTCACCCTAATCTAAACTGGTATATGATTTGAATTAGATTTTTTATTTTTTATTGTTCTACTTCTACTCCTATAAACAGAAAATTAAAACTAGAATTTTGAATATGATACAAGAAAATAATTCTGGAAAAGAATTGATCAGTGCTTTTCTCAACAATTAGGTAACGAAGTCTTCTCATAGAAAGATTTGTGCCTTCTATCTAGCCACAAATTGAATTACTTGGCATGAAATTGTTTATGCCTAGCATAAACATGCAAGATTATTTTTACCTAGCTCTTCTTAATTATCCAAATTGTATCAACCCAATTACAGTGATCTATTTAATGGAATATAATTCCCTCTTGAGGAAACCCAATCAGACAAACCACCCAAAAATAGAAAATGTGTTTTGAAGAATTAGAACATACCCTTGATATGTTAATTCAAATAACTAGGAGAGACAAATATGGAGACAACCAAATAAAGTAAAACATGAATATTCAACAAGAAATTGAGAACTAAATATATGACACTAGAGAAATGTAGTTTGTTTTTATTGTTATATCTTTGAAGAGCAGGCCTTACAATTTGTTTTCCAAATTCAAATTCCCAGAGAGCTCTCCCAAGGTCTTAGTTTCCTTCTTATAGGGGTGAAGGAAGCTACAACATTTAGACCTTTCACATTCCAAAAAATGACTTTTGATATACCCACTCCTTAATAGACCTATTACAATATATACTTTTTGACAAGTCTTAAAAAAGACCACCATATATATTTTGAATACATATTTGGAAAGCATAAAAGAAGAAAAGATAAAAAAGGAGGATGTCCAAGATTTGTTGGTGCCATGTTGATGCCACCTCAATGCTCATTGCTCCTCTACCTACTCATTTTAGTTGTCAAATATTTTTGCTCCCATTGGTATATAGCAAAATCACTAGGCCACTTATAGTCTTGAATCTGGAGCAAATTAGCCTGGTGATCTTTCCATCTCTTGTCCAGCAATACTTTGACATTAACAATGGACTTTGTGTATCCAACATCTAGAGAAATTGCTCTGTCCAAAATGATATTGAAGCTGAGAATATTTATGTTTTCATCTTTCTTTATAAAATCAATGACTAGAGAAACAATTTGGCTATATTCACTCTTCCATACATCAAAATCTTTAATCTTTTTAACTTTTGTCAAAATGGAAGGAATAAACTGATGCTTGAAGGCAAAAGAATCAATATTCACCTACATTTTTTGGCTCTCACCATTTACATATTGAAATTCATCCAAAATCAATTTCACCATCTTTTTTGTTGGCTTAAGTTAAGCCCGGGCACCTGGATCTCTCTATAGAACATTGCATAAGCTGATCAATGTGTGGTGAGCAGGTTGCCATTTCTTATACATTGGATCCAAAATAGAAAGATCGAGTTGCAATTTATCTATGGCCTTAGACAAGGAAGAATAACATTCATGCACACCCCCCAACTTGTCAACAACCAATTTTACTTTGTATTGTAAAATCTTTTCAAACACTTCAAGAAACTTCAACCTAGCCTCATCCTTTTCCTTCTCATTTTGCTTCTTCAAAATTTTAATTTCCTTTTCCAACTTCAATTTCAATGCATTGAATTTATCAAGTGGCATTGTGTTGTCACTAGTTATTGGTGGCACAAGGGCTTGAAATGGTACAATTGCTTGCCTTTGAGAATCTCCACCCTTTAGTTGCTACTTTAGTTTGACATTCTCCAAGTAGATCCTATTCACTTCATCATTCATTTCAACTTGGGTTTTTTCATAATCAAGCAATCTTTGCTCCATTTTCATTACAACAGGTCATGTGAACATAGCAGAATGCATGGTAAGAGTGGCTACCTCAACTACTGGTGTATCTTGAAACATTTTTACCATGATTGTTCCCCTTAGCTCTTGCACAACATTCA
Organism: Cunninghamia lanceolata; assembly: GCA_027924645.1. Lineage (NCBI taxonomy): Eukaryota > Viridiplantae > Streptophyta > Pinopsida > Cupressales > Cupressaceae > Cunninghamia > Cunninghamia lanceolata. Next base: position 8,131,901 of record BSBN01000739.1, read on the forward strand.
ATAATCTTGGCTTATTGGTCTTGTTTTGGGTTGCCCGTATTGCTAGAATCTCTATTTTTGGGTCAAACCCACATCCATTGACACCATCCTCATAGTCAAATTTAGAGACCATCATGGGGTCATCTTGATTTCTCACTTGGTCTAGAAAAAGCCCAAGAATGATCAACATATTACTTTTCAAAACCATTTGTCTAGCCTCATCAGGGCTGACATTTATTTCATCAATTTTCAAACTCTTGAAAGTTTGGGAAACAATTTGTTGATGCTGAGATTCATCAACACCCATTTTATTTATCTCCACTTGTTCTTGAAAATCCTTCATCTTCATCTTGAGACAAAAATTCCTTGATTTCTAGGGTATTGATGAAATCATCATCCTCCATGAATCTCATAGAAGAAATAACCTTTCATCTTCTTGTAGTTCAGGCTCACCTTCTGCCTGTTTGTCCATTATTTCTTCTATTTTATGTGCTTCTTTTTCTTGACCAACAAGTGGTTGATCAACTTCTTCCTCCTCTCGCATGTGACTTAAAATACTGGCTACTTCTTTAGTATCACCAACTCCCTCAGTCATCTCATATGGAAAAAGTAGAATAACATCTTCAATCCTTTGTCTTTTAGCAAGTGGTGAACTAGGGACAACTAGATCTTGTACTGACATTGCATCTGGTGTAGGATCTTGAATTACAACTCTAGATGGCTTCTTTACTCAGAGATTGGTAGCCTTGGTAGGCTCATTCATAGACTTGCCATATATTCTCTCAAAATTATCAATTATTACATCTATTCATTTCAATGGGTCCTTCTCTTCAGTGAAAAATCTAGAAAAGTTAGGGTTTTATTTTTTGTCATCCTCAATTTTCTTCAAAATCTCCCATTTTCTCTTCCTATTATACACTTCATTAAAAGTGACCAAATTTCTGATCACATCCTCATCAAAATTTATTTGATGGGATATCCCCATTCTAGTGAGGATGACCTATCTCACAAAGTTCATGTGACCCTCTAGATCACATACCCTTTTTTGTACCTAATTTCAAAGAATGTCTAGCCTTCAAGTAGGCTTGTAGTTCCTCCAAGGTATCTGAACCAATGGACCAATCACGAAGTAGTATGGAATCAAGAAGAAATGTACCCTTTTTTGCCCTTTTCATCACATTTTTTTCCATCCAAAGTATTTGCCACATGAATTCAAGAAATGCAATTCTGTCTGGCTCAAATTTGGGCAACACATGGGGTAGCTAAGTACACCCATATACTCTTATTATTGTATGCTCTGGCAAGAAAAAATAATTAGCAAAATTATGCTTGTGACCCTATTTTGGCCTATGAGAAAGAGGTCTCAACATTTCCCTGACCTCTTTGGTCAGTCTAGGAGAAAGGTTACCAAGAGAATTCATTACTCTAACTAAAAATTCATCATGAAATGCAACATAGTTGCAAGTTTAGCAATTGGTATCCCACTTGTAACACCAACATTGAGTAGGCAATGTCTATCTTGTCTGATGAATCATGTTCACATCCATTCTATTGGGCTACTTCCTTCTATTTTGATACAAAATCAAATGACAAAGCAAAGAGTATTACTTGAAATTAATGGGCTTGTTGTTTTCCCTTATTTACAAAAAATGCTCATGTAATTTCTTCTCAATATATGATGCAAAATCGTATTCAATGTTGACCTCAGGGTTCTGAATTCTCATGGTCATAATTATCAGACCAACAAGCATTTTACCTTTGGCATCAATACCCAACCCCTGACACAAAGCAAAGTATGCCCTCTTGAATTAAAGAACAAAATCATCAATAACAAAAGGCTCAACAATAGTGGAAGGAATTTTAATTCTTCTATTGTCAGCCCCTTTCCTCATGTACATAGGCAATTCATCACTTCTATGTGTTTTTCTCAGGGAAGTATAGTCTTGTTCACTCTTCTTCAAGTCCACCTATGTGAGGGCTTGCCTACTCAACATAAAGCAATCAATGATTAAATTCATGTCCACAACAACTAATGGTGATCCATTAGGCAACATGATTGTCCTAGTGGTTGGATGATATTGCTATGCCAACACTCTGATTAGATCAACATCAACAAATACATTTGGAACCACAAGCTTGGCCAAGTTCAAATTCCATAGGTTAGCCACTGAACCTTGACCATGCTTCTTCTCACAAAAATATCATAAAAGATTCCATCCTAAAATAGGAACCCTAGCATCTCAACAACCCTCTGTTACATCCTTAAAAACTTTCTTGTATCCCTTATCAATAGAATTAGGTAATATGTCCAATAGAGATTGCTGAAGATGTCATTTCTTTTCTTTAGGAGTAGAGGACTCATCTTTCTTAGTCACAAACTCTACCTTCTTAGGTGCCATTTCTTATCACCTCAACAAACTAGGGTTAAAACAACTACTTGGTCTATTGAACTTAGTTGAATGAAGAATTTGGGCATAAATCAATTAGACATAGAAGTTGATGAATTTTCACTTACCTAGTTGAATGGAGTTTGCAGACCACACCAGAGCTTGAATTCGTAATCACCAATTACTTCTAATCTCTTGAATGAAGAAATACAAAGAAATCCCAAGTTCATTCTACAATGGAGTTGGTCATTTCACCATTAACTCTGGTTTGTGCCACAAGATCGACAAATCTTAGCATTCAAATCTTTCAAACACAGACCATTGATTTGGTCCAATCTAATGGCTAGGTGGGCACTTCAATATTTGATGTCTTGTCATCAATAACTGTAATCCCACAAGATTCAATGATAACCATTGTGGGGTGGCACTAAAGTCATTTCAACATTTATTTCCTTACCGCATCACTGCAAGACCTAGTGAGATCCATCGCGGGGCTGTGGGAGCTTGGATGATTACATTCATTTTCACTGCTTACCACCACCCCACATGCCTTGTTACACACCATTGTGGGATGGTGGGATACATGTTATCCCTTATGTCCTTTTACTGCACAACCCCCAACCTTTGGCTTGACCATTGTAGGACCACGAGGTCCTTTTGGCATCACCTTTCACTACTCACTGCAAGCCCGCCGGTTGGATTCATTGGCACCATGGGGCCATGGTATATTACATTACTAGTCACTTGAAACCTTTACTACACCACCACTAACCTCCCTTGAAACTCCTAAGGGGCTGCGGTACATACACCATATTGCCTAAAGCATTCATCGAACTACCGCAATCCATCCTTGGAGCCATCATGGGGCTGTGGTACCTAACACAGACCACTTGAACTCCTTTTACCATCATGCTGCAAGCCTCAGTTGAGACCACTGCAAGGGCATGATAACCATTTTTACCTCTGCTCCTTACCACATTGCCGCCAATCATCTTCCTACCTACTGTGGGACCGCAGTGACACATTATATGCCACTTGAGTTCATACCACCAGCTCACTAGCCTATCTTGAGACTGTCACAAGACCATGGTAATGGATCCATATATACCATAACACCACCAATAGAACTTTTGCATGTTGTAAGGTAGTGGTAGCTACTTCCTTTTGTGCCTTTGGCTCATGTGCACCTATCAAGACTATTTGAGTGACTTGTGGGGTTGCAGTAAGAGACAAAAACACATAAATGATAAAAAATACAAATATTTTTCACATGGACCATGATATGCAGTTCTTGTATATGATTGGTGGAATAATTTTTAAAAGGAATATTGGACACCAAAAATGGTTTTATGGAAGGAAAAAAGTTTGAAACCAAATGGGACTATGGGAATTTTGAATGGTCCTAACAAGGTCAAGGAAATTTTGGAAGAGGAAGAGGATTTAGTGGAACATGTTTCTAATGTGGATGGGATAGACATAGGGCGTTTGAATGTCCTCAAGTACAACAAAGTAGTGGCAAAGTAAAAGAGACCAGAGTTCATATGGCATAGGCTGAGGAGGAGAGTGTGGCTTGTGTAGCCTCTCCAAAGTTTGGAGAAGCTGAGGATGGAGAATCCTTGATGATGAGGAAAGTTCTTCTAGCACTAGAGAAGGTGCATGAAGAACCTAAACAATGAAGAAATATATTTAGAACTAGATGTAAGTCTAGAGGGAAATGTTGCAAGGTCATTTTGGACAATAGTAACACTGACAACTTAGTGTCAGAAGAGATGGTGAAGAAGCTAAATCTAAAAAGATTGAAACACCCCACTCCTTACAAGGTCTCTTGGATGCAAAAGGGACATCAGTTATTGTTAAGGGAACAATACCTTATCAAATTTCATATTGGAAATTAAAAAGATGAGATAATGTGTGATGTTATGTCAATGGATGCATGCCACCTTATATTGGGAAGATCTTGGCAATATGACAGGTAGGCCATTCATGATGGCAAGAGCAATTGTATTAAACTCAAGAAGGATGGGGTTGAGTATATGTTGAATCCTTTAAAGGATAAGGATGAGGAAGTTGAGAAAAGTGATAAGGTTTGTCTAATGAATGGAAAATAGTTCCTAAGGGGAATCATAAAGGAGAAGGTTTGTTATGCCTTCCTACCTCAAGTTGCAAAAATTTTGACAACAGAGAAAGCGGCAGAAGTTCCCACAGAAGTCCAAGAAATTCTGAGTGAGTTTGATGACATACTAATGAAAGACTTACCTGATGGATTACCTCCACCTAGAAGTGTAAGTCATTGTATGGATTTGATACCAGGGGAAAGCCTCCAAAATAAGGGACCATATAGAATGACACCTATGGAAAATGAAGAGGTGAATAGAAAAGTGCAAGGGTTGTTGGATAAGGGACTGATTAGGAAAAGTCTAAGTTCATGTGCTATACCTATAGTACTAGCACCTAAGAAAGATGAGAAATGGTGGATATATAGTGATTAAAGGGCTTTAAACAAGATAACCATTAAGTACATGTTTCCATTTCCTCGTATGGATGACTTGATGGATTGTTTGAGTGGAGCAAAGTACTTCAACAAGATTGATTTGAAGAGTGGATATCACCAAATCAGAATTAGAGAAGGGGATGAATGGAAGACAACATTCACAACCAAGGATGGATTGTATGAGTGGTTAGTAATGTAATTTGGGTTGAAAAATAGACCCAGCACCTTTATGAGATTGATGAATGAGGTAATGAAGCCTTTCCTTGGCAAGTTTGTTATCGTTTATTTAGATGATATACTAGTTTTTAGTAAGACAAAGGAGGAACATCTACTGCACCTTAGGGCAGTTTTGTAGAGGTTAAATGAAGAAAAGTTACTAGAGAACATGGATAAATGCAATTTTATGCAAAAGGAACTAGTATATCTAGGTTTGGCAGTGTCTAAAAAGGTATTGAAGATGGACCCTGAGAAGGTTAAGACAATATTAGATTGACCTTCACCCAGAAAAATGTTTGAGGCTCGAAGTTTTCATGGCTTGGTGAGCTTCTATAGGAAGTTCATCAGAAATTTAAGTGGAATGTGTGCACCAATCACTGAGACAATTGAGGGTGTTAGGAAAGAGCTCCAATGGATAGTTGCAGTAGAAAAGAGTTTCTTTCTATTGAAGAAGGTGATAGAACAACTAGTGTTGGCATTGCTAGACTTTAACAAAGTTTTCCAAGTGGATTGTGATGCTAGTGGTAGTGCAATTGGGGAGTGTTAAGTCAAGAAGGTAGACCCATTGCCTACTTCAGTGAGAAACTAAATGAAGAAAAGAGAAAATACTTAGTTTATGACCAAGAATTCTATGTTATAGTGCATGCCTTAAAGAAGTGGAGGCATTACTTGTTGTCAAATGAGTTTGTATTGTATACAGATCAGCATGCCTTACAATACATCAATAGTCAAGGCAAGTTAAACTAGAGACATATGAAATGGGTGGAGTTCTTGCAAATTTATTCTTTTATCTTGAAACATAGTATTAGTAAGTCAAACAGGATAGCAGATGCACTTAGCAAAAGATGTTTATTGATGAATGAGTTAAGGGTCAATGCTGTTGGCTTTGATGCAATGAAGGATTTGTATCCTAATGATCTTGATTTTAAGGATGCATGGATAGTTAGTAGAAGTCTAGTGGAGGGAGATAGGATGCCATGGTTGGAGTATTTCATACAAGATGGCTTGTTGATGAAAGGACATAAATTGTGTATACCTAGAAGTTCAATGAGAGAAAATCTAATCAGAGAAAAGCACAGTGGAGGATTGAGTGGACATTTTGGAGTGGATAAGAAATTGACACCACTAAGTGAAAGTTATTTTTGGCCTTAGATGAGTGTTTATGTGAGGAGACTGGTACAAGGATATACAATTTGCCAGCATGCTAAAGGATCATGATAGAATATAGGATTATATCAGCCATTGCCTATACTAGATAGACCATTGGAGCATATAAGTATGGATTTTGTTTTGGGACTACCTCAGACATAGAGAGGTCTCAGTTCCATTTTTGTTGTTGTGGATAGATTTTTGAAGATGGTTCATTTCATACCATGCTAGAAGGCTAGTGATGCATCCCACATAGCTACACTATTTTTCAAAGAGGTAGTTAGACTACATGGACTACCTACGAGGATAACATCTGATATGGACATAGAGTTTGTTGGTCATTTTTGGCATACTTTGTGGAAAATGATGGGCACTGAATTAGGATTCAATTCAACCTATCATCCCCAGATTGATGGACAAACTGAGGTTGTAAATAGAAGTTTGGGAAACTTATTAAGGTGTTTGGTCAGAGACAAACCACGTCAATGGGATCTTACTTTGGCACAAGCATAATTTGCTTACAATAGTTCAGTAAATAGAAGTATAGGAAAGAGCCCATTCAAAATAGCCTATGGTACAACCCAAGAGGTGTTGATGAACTAAGGGATAGTGTAGATTTGAATAGGAAGAGTGTTGTAGCAGAAGATTTTGTAGAATACCTTCGTGAGGTTCATAAGGAGGTGAAGGTAAAGTTGAAGAAAAGTGCCAGCAAATATAAGAAATATGTTGATGTGCATAGGAGGGAACAAGAGTTCTAGGTAGGAGACTTAGTTTTGACATATTTGAGGAAAGAAAGGTTTCCACAGGGAACCTACAATAAGTTGAAATTCAAGAAGATAGGCCTGTGCAAGGTGTTGAGGAAGTTCTCATCCAATGCTTATGAGATTGAGTTACCAGTAGGGATAAACATATTACCTATTTTCAATGTTGTTGATCTGTATAAGTTCCATGAAGGAGAGAAAAGTCTTACAAGGGGGTATACATTCATATTCACCTAATGCATAAAGGTGGTTGGATTAGTTACCTAAAAAATGATGGAAGAAGTAGATAAGGTGATTGATTCCTAAGTGGCTAAGAAGACTAGAGGAAATCACTACATGGAGTATCTGGTCTGATGGAAGAATAGAGTTATAGATGAAGCTTCTTGGCTGAGTGTTGCAGAACTAGTCAAGTTTGTGATTCTAATTCTAGACTTGCCAAAATGTTCATGAGTTCTCAACTCATGAAACATTTCAATTACCTAGCATGTTTGATGCAGGAGCATCTGAGTCCATGTGCAATCCCCATTGACCAAAAAAAGATTTTCTTTACTTTCTTCTTTTTGTTTTGCCTTTTATTTTTCTGCAGGAGTTGATTGATCCATTTCGAGAGTTTTCACTTAAGATTTTGGCCAAGTGATCAACTAATCTTGAAGAAGGCCCAAATCAGTATTTGCATCTCAAGTTTGGTGAAAATCCCATGAAAATTGGAGAAGTTATATCTTGATGAAGTTTTGGACTATCATTAGATATTGCACTAAAATCATTCGTCACTGGATATTGCACTAAATTTGCTCTTCACAGGATTTGCACTAAAATTGGGCTCTGCTGAACATATCTGCTAACCCCCAAATTCCCCACATATCTTGTGACCTTCATTTTTCCCGCTAAGCTATTTGGACTGCTTGACACTAAAACATCATTGCATTAGATATATTTGGTGAACTCAGAAAACCCCACTTATTCAGTGAAGTCACTTTTCCCTGCTTTACACTTTGAATTGCCAAAGGAACTTTTGTGCAAATTCCTCACTTCACAAGACATATCCATTGAACCCTAGAATCTTGTGTATCTAGTGATGTCACTTCTTTTTTCTTTCCGTACTTTTTCTCATGTCAATCGATAAGGTCTTGCATTAAAAAGTCTATACACTGGATATATCTAGTGAAGGCTGATTTCCTTGCATGTCCTGTCACCACCAAATCTCCCACTTTGTCTAGTGAGGCCCAAAATCACCACAAAATGTCCATAAATGATAAAAGTAAGTTTTTATTACATGTATGGCCATACCAAAGGCAAATGAAGATCTAACGCATGTCATAAGCATGTGATGAAGTTGGTGGCCACCTAAGGCATTTATAAACACATGGATTTTGTATTATGAAGAGAGATTCTCCTTGGTTGACATTGCATAGTACATTTTTGGAGTTTCTAGAAGATTTCTCCAGATTACAAGATCAATCGATCTGCATATCAAATTGGTTGTAAGGCTTCAGCTAGGGCATGTGTGAAGCCCATTGCACTCCTGGTGTAATTCTCCTGTTGCATAAGAATAAAGAATCATTTGTCTGGTTGTTCCAATTTGTTTTGTATTGTCATTTGCTGCTTGGTTTAGCCAATTGATAAGGCCCCTGAACCTTGACCTGCATCATAAAAGGAATAGTTGATCATCGAGTGACTATTAATAGGTGTTATGTTAGAAAATGTCCCCCTAGGGCCTTTTCCCTCTTAAGGTTTAGCTCTTGGGTCATTTAGAATGCATTTAGAGTATCTTCCATGATTTTGATGACTCTCGATGAGAAAACCCTAAAGTTTCATTGCAAATAGGACTCAGGGGATGCACTTAACATAAATCATGTTTGAAATAGGGGGACTTGGGCACCTGCACCCTAGTCCTACCCTATTTTAGGTTAGAAACAATTTCAAAGTGTTGGTTTATGACCATTATTTAGGTCCTATGCCGACACGGTAAGTTTGAATTACAAAATTCTTAGTGGGAATGTTTGTAGTTGCATATATAAGCATGATTAAAGGCATTCATTGTGTGGCAGAGTAGAATTTGTGTTGTTCTTGTGTTTGTATTTGTAGATTTGGCATCCATCTCCTCATGGCATAAAGATCATCTTCCTTCCATGAGATCTTCACTACAAGGAGATATCAATTGTGTTTTCAATCATTTATCCTTTGGATTTTGCCTCTATCTCATAGGGATACACACTCTTTATCTAACAATGGTGTTCAAAAGAATTGAATGTCTCTCTGGGGCTTGACTGAGGTAAGCCTCTAAACACCACAACCCCCAACCCATTTTTTTGTGATTGCAAGTTACAGGTTGCAGAAGCAAAAAAATTGGAGCTATAGGAGAGTAGTGTAGACTATCAGAATTGTAGATCAGAGAAGAAAATAGGGACCTAGACTCAAGCGCCCACTCATTACTCCTTTGGATCCTGCAATAGGAAAATCTCTGAAATGACAGGAATAGGTCACAGACAAGGTTTCTAGATCTCGATAAAATTGTGGCACTGGACTAGGGCGCCCCCTCATTAGTCCCTAACTTTTCTACTTTCCAAACTTTGAAATCTAGTATGCATTTAATTATCATTTGATATCTCTATGTGCGATCATTTTCTGTAATTTGTCTGTTTGTTCATGAATTCATGTAATTAGAGTTTTGAGAATAATGAGGTTAATTGAACAACAAAATCACACAATTCTAATTTTCCCCTATGTTCTAAGTGAAACAAGGCATGTAGTAGGTTCCTCTACTTGGTTGAAAGTCCTTGAATGTTTAGTGGTGAAAGGAGGATCAACATAAACCATCAAAATGAACTCTAAACAAAACCTCTTCATTTTTCACCCTGAACATTTTGATGAACCCATGCTTTTGGACTTTCTGGCACCTTTGTTGAGTGTTGTGCTTTAGATTTACTTTCATTTCACCTATTCATATCATTGTTCATCTTATTGCATTTCAAAAATTACAAAAAAATTGAAAAATTTAGAAAATAAATTGTCATTTTTAGCTTGCATTTTCAAATAATTTGAATTAGTTAGCATTTAACTTTAATAAATTTCTATCATTATCATCAGATTTGATTTAAAATAAAAAAAATTCATTCATCATTCATTTAGATTGCATTTTCATGCTTGAATTGATAAAAATTAGTAAACATGATATTTCCACTGTCCATGATGATCTGAGTAAGCTTTTTGAAAAATTGTGTTTCTTTTTTTGCATCGACGTTTTAGATCACACTCTATAATCCATCATCAGGAAAAAATTATGCATTTTTCCATATAACCTAGTTTTGCATTAGCTAGGGTTTGTACTCAATATCTTGTTTTAGATTTTACTACCCTTTTAAAACACTCATTAGGACTAATTTCAAACTGTAGTGTTTCATCATAGTGGTTTGCTTGCAAAATTTCATGTCCAGAGTTTGAAAACCTTGCTTTTTCACTAGATTTTGGCCTTATCATCTCTCTAGATTTGCATAAAATTATGCATTTTTCCATATAACCTAGTTTTGCATTAGCTAGGGTTTGTACTCAATATCTTGTTTTAGATTTTACTACCCTTTTTAAACACTCATTAGGACTGATTTCAAACTATAGTGTTTCATCATAGTGGTTTGCTTGCAAAATTTCATGTCTAGGGTTTGAAAACCTTACTTTTTCACTAGATTTTGGCCTTGTCATCTCTCTAGATTTGCATCATAGGCATGTTCTAAAGGATTTTTCTAAACTAATTGGCTGTTCTCAGGGTTATTATCTACTTTCCCTCCTAAAATTCTTTACAACACCTTTTATTGAGCTCTTACATTGAAAATTTGGTGAAAATTACATATTTTGACTATATTTTCCCAAGGGTTTGACCTAGATTTGCACTCCAAGCGTGTTGTGATGGATTTTATAGCTTTAGGTGACTGATATTACTATTATAATCTAATTCACCTCCTAAAATTATTGACAACACCTCTTTTATTGAGTCTTTGCATTGAAAATTGGTGAAAAATTGCATATTTTAGTGTATTTTTGCTAGGTTTTGACTTGTTATCATTCTAGGTTTGCATCAAAAGTGTGTTGTGAAGGATATTATTTCTTTATTAGAATGATATCATAGATATTAGTTTTTGTACTACATCAATTTCCTCACAACACCTTTTCTTTTACTTATTTGCATTGAAAAAAGTCAGAAATCAAGCATTTTAGATCTTAGAATATCCTTCTCTTAGGGTTTGTTCTATTAGTTTGTGCATTGAGTGTTGCATGCCTTTGTATGAGTCTTATAACTCATTTCCCTAATATAAATATCTCTTTAAGAAGAAGTATAAGATTCGTGGGATCTAGTGCTCTTGAAGAATTTGACAACCCTACCTCTAAAAATCCATTGAATACCTTCTTTACAAAAGGAGAGACAGAAATTTTGCAAGATATTATACCTCATACAACCACTATGGAAGACCAAGTTTTTCATGATGTCTATGACACTATTGAGGTTGTCACACATGTACCTAATGAGTAAATAAACAAACTTGATAAAGAGTTGGCCAATTTTCAAGCATTTGTTGAAACTGAAAGGATAGTGGAAGAAACTATACTTGTGATTCACAACATAAGAGAATTGATAAAATAAGGGCAAGATGGTATTAATGTTATTCAAGGTTTAACACATATTGTACACAATAATGTCATGACAATGATTGAATGTGCGAATGGTATTAAAAACATATCATCACTGTCTCATACACAAGTATCAGCACCTATACCAATCACTAGAATGTCTAGATTTACATTGACAATTATAACAACTAAAGAAAATGCTTGTAGTAATTCTACCACTAGTATTGGAGTATCTAATGGAACTAGTTCACAAAATTACAAAGCTGTGGGATTTAACTATCAAAACTTGGTTTCTAAGGGGACCTCTTCTATGAATACCTATTCTCAACCACCCTTACATATAACTCCTCACAACCACCTTCCACCTATCACAATGTCCAACCACCATTGAACTATTCACAGACTCTGCTTATCACAACTCAAGCTCATTCACCTCCTCACTTTGGTTCTAATTCCTCTAAGCAAACCACATCTCCCAATGATGCCATCCTAAACCAACTTATGCAAGGCATGACTTCTTTATAACAAAAAGTGACAAACTTGACAAATTCTTCACAACCTAATATACCAACTTATCATGCCCAAAAACCCCTATCTTATGCAATCTTAAGAACTCCTATTCCTTAGAGGTTTGAGACACCTCGCTTTGAAAAATATGGTGGAAAAGGTGATCCTAACAATCATGTGGCATAATTCATACCTATGTGTAGTTATTTCTACTTTGAAGAGGACTTGTTAGCAAAAATTTTCCCATGATCTCTCAAAGATACTACTTTAGAATGGTTTTTCTCTTTACCTTTGAATTCAATACACTCTTTTTCACAATTAGTTGATCAATTTTTACAACATTCCAAGAAAACATTAAACCTCAACTCTCCTTGATTGCTTTAGTTCATTGCAAGCAAGGTCTAAAAAAAAAGTTAACTAAGTTTATTAGTCGGTATCAATCTCTCTATGCACAAATTCAATATTAGATGAAAGATGAGGATGTTTAGAAGGTGTTTATTACAAATCTACAACCTAAGATCTGTGATAAGATTCTCTTGATGAAGTATAACACCTTTCAAAATTTATGTACCACCTTTCGTGATTATCAACTTTTGTCTAGTCAGTATGAAAACCAAAACTCATTGGCTCAAGTTGGTCAATCCACAGATGGACCATCACAAAACAACTTTAAGAGAAATAATAGGAGTTTCATTAAGGTTAATGGACTAAATTCGAATAACCTTTCCCAAGTGTCTGCTATCACTAATCTGAAAAAGGCACCGTATCAGCAGAGAAAGTTTACTCTGATATCTGAATCCTATCATTATATCATGAATCAAGTTGTGAGTAATAATCTTATGAAGCTTCCCTTGATTAAGCCTTTGGATACTAATAAAACTCAAGGACCTTATTTCGATGCTAATGCCTTTTGTCATTTCCATCGATAACAAGGACATGATACTAAACGATGTATGTGTCTTAAAAATGAAATACAAGACCTCATCAACTTGAATGTTATACATGTATTAGGTGTGAATGACAATGGAAATATGTTAGTTTCTCCACCGAGTCAGAATTTACAAATCTTTACAAATCCTTTCCCTAAGCTTACTGATAATTATATGATGGAACAGGGTTAGGTGGAAATAGACGATGAGGATTATTTGGAATATGATAACATCATGGGTATAATAGAAGTGGATAAGTAAAAGTTGGCTAATGTACCTCGCCTATGCAAAAAAGGAATTTATGCTAAGGTTCCTCCTCTTTTTTCCTTATAAGGATTGGGAGATAACCAAAATGCATCAGAAAGATAAATAGAACAACCGAAACAAGAGAATATAACAAACTAAACGATTGAAATAATACAAGATAGTCCTTCTCACTATGGTAGACAAAATCAATAAAGAAAGCTAGCTCAAAATCAGAAATAAGTACGAAGATTATCATCAATTGGAAATAATAGTGGTTCTCCTCCTTATAAGCAACAAAAGGTCTCACATACACAAGAATTTGAGAAACAAGCATTGCATGGATTTTTTGACAATAAATAAGACTCTCATAAGAACCACTCGAACTTCTCACAAAACTTGATCAAATACCTCTCCAAGAGGTTCGCAAGTTCTAAAATTTAGTATGATGGTACTACAGTTAAGTATTTCTAACCCTTTATCTCTCGTGATGTGTTTCAACCGTGATGTGTTATGTTTTGTTCAGGCCTCCTGGGATGACCCTTGATTCTCTTGTGAGGTCCAAGATATCAAGAGACCGCCTCTATTGTGCCCTTCTTCTATTTGTATCATTATTCTTCTATATTGCTTCTCCTCTATTTTCACTATTGTGTGTTGTGTCTTATGGACATAGCATTATGGATGGTGACTTGGGGGCACCCTCCTACATGACTGTCCCTAAGGCACTTGTTTCTCCTCTCTCGATTTATTGTTTCCCTTCCTCTAGTGTTTCTATCTAGTGGGTAGATGATGAAAAACATATTATACTGATACGGACATAGTGTCCCCAAGAAATAAAAAAAATTGACCTAGTCCATACATGATGATGGGGTTGTTATATTTTATCCGACACTTGGCTAGTACATTCACTCTTTGTGATCTTGATGGTGTCCTATTGTACTTACAAAACATAACAATAATGCTGCTTCATGCACTTTGTCTATCTTGAATCTTGCATTATGCATTGTTGTTTATCATGATTATATGGACACTAACACTTTTCTTGCAGGAATGTGTTTGTGGGAACATTTGGCTATTGTAGAGTACATGTCACCTCTGGGGGACATGGGCTTTGTGAGAGCTCATGTTCCCTTATGTGTTTTCTTCCTACCTTAACATGCTTGATATCAATACCTGATATCAACCACCTTAAGGTGGGGGCATATATAAGGTAAGATGTCTAATTTAGATGTTAGCAATGTGTTTGTTCATAGGTGTAGTCTTAAAGACTAGTGGTGATGATTCCCTCCTGCACTTTGAGATTTGTTTGAAATCTATTCAAATCATTTAATCCCTCTACGGAGGCAGGATATCACATCCTTTTTTTATCTTAAGTGCTCTACGGAGATGAGGATGGTATATTTCTCATGGAGAGTACACATTCTATCATTTTCAAAAAGTCCTCTGTAGAGGTAGGGAACAGTTATGACTAACTCAACCCTTAAGCGTGTCTTCGATGATTGTTGTGGCAAAGCGCAATCATTGGTGTGTGCCTGTAATGTGTCTGAGATGGAGATGAACCTAGAAATAGGAACACTCCATCGCTTGTTTGCCATGTTTTCTTCATGTCTTCCAAGTGTGTGTGTATTGCATGTTTATTCGCAAGCATAGTCTTAAAGATCGGTGGCAATGAGTCCCTCCTATGCTTTGGGATTTGTATGGCATGCTTGATTTGTATGGCATTCTTGCTTTGTTTTGTGTGTCTATTTCCCCATATGCAGTCTTAAAGACTGGTGGCAATGAGTCCCTCCTACATTATGGGTGGTGTGTTTACTTTCCTTGTACTTGTGTCTACATCTCATATATATGAAAATGAAAAATAAAAAGAAAATCATCACTGTCTTCGCTGCATTCACTATATCCATTGTGTTATGTTTGTCTTCAATGTTGCCTTCTCTATGTTTTGCATGACTGTAACTATCTTCTCCATGTTTCATGTGCTTGTTACTATCTTCATTGTGATTGGCATGTCTTCTCTGTACTTGGCATGTTTGCTGTGTTTGTTGATTGTACTTTAATGCATGTATTAGCTTTGCATTTATACAACATTAAAGCGGGAGATAAATGTTATGTTGGAAAATGTCCTCCTGGGGGCTTTTCCCTCATAAGGTTTAGCTCTCGGGTCCTTTAGAATGCATTTAGAGAATCTTACATGATTTTGATGACTCCCAATGAGAAAACCCTAAAGATTCATGGCAAATAGGACTCAAGGGATGCACTTAACATAAATATTGCCTGAAAGAGGGGGACTTGGGTGCATGTTCCCTAGTCCTGCCCTATTTTAGGTTAGGACCAATTTCAAAGTGTTAGTTTATGACCATTATTTAGGTCCTATGCCGACATGACTATTTTTCCTTTGATGATTCACATCATACTCTGATCCATCTTTTTCTAAAGAAAAGTAATCTCTTTTCACCTCATATGGCCTAACTGGCAACATATTTATGATATGTTCATCTCTCTCCTAATCATATGGTATTTCATTTTTCTGAATTGACTGTGCCATCACACAAAAATTAGGGGAGTAAGGCAAATTTCAAGGCACACACCAAGAAGTATCATCAACCATGTTTTCCCCATGTTTCCTCAATGGATTAGGTGTCTCTTTGCTAACATTTTGCTTTGGGCTTTCAACCACAGGTCTCCCATCCTTCCAATTTGTTCTCTATGGCATATCCTACTACCTTAGTCTTTCATTTCTGGGATAGTTTGATTTATCATAAGGTAATCCCTTTTCATTTCTAGCCACCTTGTATGATAAATCTTTGACAACATGCCAAACCTTTTCCAATTCGTCTTCTTCTTTTGGTTGCTTATTCTAATGAACCTTAGGGTTCTACAATATTCTAGGCTCATCCCTTTTGCCAACTTTCCCTAAAGCTCTTCTATTGTTTTCAATATTTAAAGTAGCTTTGAATGCATGTATAAGACTTGGTGGATTTCTTGTTCTAAGTTCATATCTTGTTTTAGGGTCAAAAGCATTCAAATAGAAGACCAAACACATTGGGTCTGTTGGTTTCAAATGATGAGGGATTTTGTTGAAGACCTTCATGAATCTAGCATTGAAATCTGCCACAACCTCATTATTATTCTTCTAGATATTGGTTAGCTCATGTATGGCAAATTTGGGATTAGAATGATCACCATATTGTTCATTGAACAACCTTTTGAATTCATCCCATGAGTTAATTGAAGCATCTGGCAAATTCCTATACCAATCTCTTGCATCATCCACTAGTGATTGCATGAACAATTTCATATATACATCTTCATGTTCAACTTCAAAATTATCCATGACAGTTTCAAATGATCTTATATGGTCTTCTCCAGAGATAGAATTCATACAAGAAAATTTAGGAATTTATTTCCCTACCTTATTATCAATGTCATTTGGATATCCCCAGATGCCAAAGAAGTCTAGCTATCTGAATCTATCCACATTCATTGGGCTTCTTGCAAATGGATTCTAGCTTTGATTAGGCTCATATTTCTTGTGATGAGGTCCCTGCTATTGAGGTTGCTGATGTACTCCTGGATGCACATTATAATTAACCCCTGCATTAGGGTTTACATTTCCTTGTACATTGTGATGCATCCCTCCAAGATGATACATGTTAGCATGTACATTATGAGGTGGAGGAGTGTATGGATAATGATATTATCCTTCATATGGATTGTATCCTTGATTATAACTAGGAGGAATAGGGTAAGCATTAGGTACCTAAGATGCCACTAGAACATTTGTAGAATTTGCCATTGACCTTGTATATTTGGCTATGCATGTAGAACATTACTTATATTACCCTATCTCCCAACTACATTATGAGTTACTTGTGAGACCAGTGGTCTAGCTGTATTTCCATAGGTAATTGGATTATTGCTAGGTATATTTTGCAAAGCATTTGTAATAGGTTGAGTAGTTAATTGAAGCAATTCCCATTCCAATTCTTCTTATTTTCTTAATAGTATGATTCTTTCAATCTGTGCTTGCAATCAATCAGCATTTTCTTTTAATTATGGATTAGTAAACCTTCCTTTGGAAGTTGAAATGACATTAGCATCTATGAATCTTACTATCTTTGGGGTTTGTTCAATAAACCCTTGCTGGGAGCTCTCAACATATCAATGTGCCATTCGCTGCTCATAGTCTCTTCTTGCCTCATTTTGTCTCATACCTTCTTCTAGGCAATCTTCAAATTCTTTTTAAGGCTCATTGATATTGAAATGATCCCTTGGCTAAAATCACTCACCTTTCCCCACTTGTGCTTCAATCATGGGGCTATTATATGTAGTGTATGATTGTTCTGAAACATTCATTTGATTATCCTGAGTATTTTCATAGATTTGTGAGACAATAGGATCATTCATAGTGTTCATTCCATCATCATTGGAAGTACTTACAGTAGGCATAGGATTTGAACCTTCTTTATTCTTTTCAAAAAACTTTTGGTTCTTATTATTCAAATTTTGTTGAGACCTTCTACCATCCATGGTGAAGAACTATAATATTATATTACAATTTGAAATCTTCAAAGATTTTTATATAGAGCTGCCACCTCCTTTTCCAAAAAGAGGAAAATATTAGAATTGTCTCTTGGTCTTCTAGAGCTCTAGGAACCTAGATTTTATGTGACTCTCCCTAGTAGGGTCACCAATTTGTTTGTTCTCAAATTTATATTTTGTAAAACCCTAAAAGGATGGCAAGATTTATAATTAGGTTTTGTAACCAATTCAACCAACTGACAGCATTAACCCAAATGGTTAAGATTCTCTACACTTTAGACTCTGCTTTGCCCAAGTGGGTGTTACCTTTTATTTCACCAATGAATAATTAGTCCTCAAATTTGTTGGTGACTTCAGAGTAGATTAAGAGATTTTATAATTTTATCAATTAGATCATCCAATTCACCCTAATCCAAACTGGCATATGATTTGAATTAGATTTTTTATTTTTTATTGTTCTACTGCTACTTATTGTGTGGTTACACAACACGCCCCATTTTGACTTCACAAAACAGGGACCCAACTTTTTGCTTGGCTTTGCTTGTGTTTTCCTGCTTTCTGGCGATCTGGTAAAAGTAAGTCATGCAGATGATCTTGCATAAGGAAGTTGGGGTAAGTCATCATGATGAGGTCAATTTTTTCAAATTTCATACTTCATGTTAATAACCTCATGGTTGGATAGAGCACAAAATTTCATGTAGGTTTGCCTTTTGGATCACCGTGATATTCATTAGGGAACGAAAGTTATTGCAAGTCAAAGTCCTGGCCAAACCTAATATTCTGGGGGGAGGTCATATTTACAAATATCAGTCATCTTAAGAAAGATCACCCCGATCCAATTTTATCACCCGATAAACCATTTATCCGAAGATCCGGATGTCAATTTTAAGTGATAGAGGTACTTACCCATCGGTCAGCTTCATATATTTCGCGGGGGTCATATTTTCAATATCACCTGATATTCTGAATATCACCTTACTTTCCAAATATCACCTTGTCATGAAATATCACCCTAGATCCAATATACCGATGATGTCATCCGATCCCGATAGACAAGAAAATCACCATGATGATGATGTCATCATCCTTTTTACCTCGCGAAGGTATATTTCCAACATTGACCCTTTTTACATAACTTGACAATGACATCATAGTGCCACAATGATGAATCAAGTCATTATCCTGATGACGTCATCCTGATATTCCGAGAAAAGGTCATTTTAGTTTTGAGGGGTCATATTTTCAAACATCAACCGACATTTCAAACATGATCCAATGTTTGAATATCACCTGATATTTCAAACATCACCTGATGTTTTCGACATATGTTTCCCGCCAAAGGTGGATGGTCATATTACACATAGGGGGTCATATTTTGAACATCACCTGATATTCTTAATATCACCCAATCTTCCAAAGATCACCCCCCTCATCTCGTTGCGTGACATTAAATGCCATAAATATAGTAGGTGGAATTTCTTGACTACGAACGCGATCTAGACACTTGGCAGCATCCATGAATTAATGACAGAAGATCAATGGTTAAGATTGAATAAACCATGTGTTGCCCTAAAATTGCCCTAATAAGGAAGATAAAGTGAATTTACACCGTCATTTTACAATTACCTTGCGGTAAAACTAGTTTTTACAGAGCACAGAGCTTTCAAACTCTCATACGACCTACTTGCGGACACACACGGCTTGCAGCAGAATAGGATACATGATTATCACTGGTATCTGAATATCTTCCATATAATCATAAACATAATCAAGGAGTTAAATGCTATCAAGTAAGTAATTAAAACCCTCCTCCTGTCATTTTCTGCATGTCCAGGTACTATGCTTTTGCTGGTTTGAAGATATATGTTATGTATATCATGATGAAGTGATGATTAATTAATATAATGTGCATCATGCCATGAAGATATAGTGTTGTTTGCATGTATGTGAAGTATTGTATGGTAAGACTGGTCCTGTTTATCATAGGAAACCACGGCAGACAAAAGGTTGGCCAAGTTAGAAGCTAAATTCCTTAAACCTATGTTCACTCAGTGTGAAGGTGTGCGGTTCAAGTATGGCATCATTACAGATACACACACTAGGGAAGCACTGATCTGGTCACTTGGTCATGTAGAATGCATGATGACAAGAATAATACCCTGTTGGACGCCATTTTCTTGTCAAGAATGTGGAACGCAACTAGATTTCCCTATTCTATGGAGACTCTGGAATTGATTATTGAATGTGCTAGAAACTACAACCCACAAACAAGGAAAGTTGAAAAGCATGGTCAAGTGAATGCAGATCTGTCCATCAGGGGGATTGCGGCCACTTTCAATTTACCATTGGGAAAGAAGGTTGTCAGCATGGATCTAAAGAAATTGGAAACAAAATATATAAACAATAAGAAGGCTGCTAGGAAGAGAATGTATCAATGGAGGGCAAAGAATAGTCCTTACCCTGTCACCACCAAACTACCAGTGCATATGTACAAGTTTGACTTTGACGATGAATACCAATATATGATAGCCCTACTCAGCAGAGTGACAGGCTAGCCTGATGCTTGGAGTTTCAAAGATTGGATGTATGGGGTTATCTTGATGTGTGTGTATACAGACAATAAGCCATTATGGGCCAAAATGATAAGTGATGCCCTAAATGAACAACTCATGAAGCTAGGACGCCTAGAATGTTCATTTCATATGACTTCATATGTGGTATACTCATGTGCATACAAGGGTACATTTAGTGCACTTGCAACAAAAGGAAAGATTGGTGGCACTACAAATGATGCCCACATCTAGGATCATTATCCCCAACTACAAAGACAAAATTGTCTTCCAGATTACAAATTAGTGAATGATGCATTTTCTATGCATCTGGTCAAGACAATGGAAGAAGATAGGACTAAAAGACTGAGCATGGAAGCTCAAGAAGTCATATACAGGCATGGCACCTGGTTTATACAATATACCACATTCTCTTATATCAGAATAGAGGGCTTTGTAGGACAACCCCTCATGCTCCCAAGATACTCCACGGATGCAGTTGTTTTGATGGAATTCATGAGACAAATATCCACAATACTAGATGCTTATAAAGCAAATAATAAGATTCCACTAGTATTATTTCCAGTAACAATGGGTTGGTACATATGCCAGGATTCTGATAACATTAAGAAGGCCATAGCTGGTCTAGGCATGATGAAGTTACAGCCTTTCCCCTTGGCAAGATCATATGACCCATATGGGAGGATGTAGAAAATCATGGGGAAGCCCATCCATCAGAAGCACTTAGAGGATTTCTGGATAGATTGTGACGATGAAGCTGAGGCTAGAAGAAGAAAATACCAAAGGCTAACTCTCAACCAAATCAAAATTTTTGATTGTATTCTAGTGCCTACTCAGTTAAAGAGGGATGATGGAAAAATAATGGCTGATGAATATGAGGAAAAGAAGATATATAATGACACAATCTCAGCACCTGATCTTACACACCATGAGGATATCTCTGTTGAGTACTAGTGACTTAGATTACAGGTTCAATGTTTCTTTGTTGGTTCAATGGTTGGTTCAATGGTTCGTTGAACTGTTTCGTTGAACTGTTCATTGGTTCAATGGTTTGGTTCAACCAATTGGTTCAATGGTTCATTGAACTATTCATCAGTTCAATGGTTTGGTTCAACCGATTGGTTCAATGGTTCGGTTCATTGGCGTGGGTCACTCCGATGGAAGAACATCAGAGTGAGTATTGATATCAGCGTAGCTGGAAGATGTATCCCCGATACTTCATGTTATACTGATGGAGGGCTAGCTATCGGCATGAGGTTTACTATCGGCAGGATTTCGGTGTCTTATGCCGATCTCCAAGATCTTACCGATGTGTGATGTCCATCGGCATGAGGGTGGTCATCAGCGGAGCCTGTGGTTGTGTCTCTGATCGCTTGGTGTTACCCCGATGGAGTGGTAAAGGTTGGTGAAGTCCATCGGCATGAGAATCACTATCGGTGAAGGATGTGGGTGTCACTCCGATAGCTATGTGTTACTCCGATGGAGTTGGACGTCGGTGAGAGGACATCTATTGGTCGAGCCTTGTGAAGTCTTCTTGATGGGAATGGTCTCACTGATGGTGGAGTCCCAATTGATCGGCGTAAGGATCACTGTCGGCCCAGCTTTGAAATGTTACTCCGACTGCTTGTGGTCACTCCGATGGATGTCTTTAGCTTGGGCGTCAGCGTGAGAACAATTGTCGGTCCAATGAAGAGAAGTTTTGCTGATGGTGTTGGTTACTCTGATGGAACTTACCTTGGAGTCGGGTGTCGGTGTGAGGATCTCTATCGGGCAAGCCTAGGGATGTCACTCCGATGTCAACTGTCACCTCAATGGAAGTTGGCGAGGGGTTGGCATCGGCAGGAGGAACCTTATCGGTGAAGAAGGAAGAAGTCACTCCGACGGTTCGTTAGTGGTTGACAGGCTAGGGTCATCAACAGCAAAAGTGCCAACGGTAAACTTATCGTGTGTTCATGCATATATGCAGTTGATGTGTCATTCGATGGATGTATGTGGGACTAAAGGTCCTCACGAATATGCAAACGGTTTTGGTAGTTTTGTAATGGTTGAAAAAGAGCGATGCCAGTTGGAACGAACTATGATGTGTTTGTGTCGATTAGATTGCTAAAAGTAATTGTGTAATTGAGTCAGAGGTGTGAGAGAATCTATGAGACGGTGAGTTCAATCTGATGGAGCTCTGGTCTTTCTCCTTCTGTGAAGTCTTTTGCTGTATGCTATATCCAGCATGTGAACAGCATGTGAAGGGACTGATGAAGAGAATGAAAATAGGTTTCAAATGAAAGTGTTCTGGCTGAGAAGGTTATACTGTCAGTTATTCTTCAGAAGGAACAAGATGTAAATCTTCATGAAAGGCTTATTGCTAGTTTTGTATTGTAACTATTTTTTCTGTTGCTGAATAATACAATGGTGATCTGGGCTTTTGGAGTGTGGAGTTTTTTACCCGTAAGGGTTTTCCCCATGTAAATCTGTGTTCTTGTTCTGTCTTTCATGTTTAATGTCTTTGTTGTTGAAACTAGATATTGTTCGCTTGTGCTTTCCTCTAAGGGTCAATGTAGGAAATGTTCTATGTCTGTTTCCGCTTTAAAGGCATAGTTGTGCGTGTTTTTGAAGCATTTGGAAAGAATTTAAATTTGTCGAAGACACCACTTTTCTTAGAAATGCGTTCTGAGATGCCCTCAATTCCTTACAATTGGTATCAGAACCTTCTTCTGGGATATGCTTTGTTGCTCACATATGTACATTTGTGTGCTACATGTGTTTGCATGTAAGAGTTCCTGGTGTATAAGGTCTGGGTATTCCTTCTGTGATGATTTCTTAGTGTGACAGGCTTGAGGAAATTTGAAGGAAATGTCTGTTTGTTTGATCCTTGTTTGAGTGAAAGTTTGGCAGTTGATCTTGTGTTTCTATTTCAGCAGTTCTTGAAGGATGGTGAAGAGACTAGAGCTGGTCATGATGTGGCCTGAGGCTCTTAATTGACAGTATTTAATCTTGTTGCATGAGGTTTGCTTTGAGGCTGTGTTGCTGCAGTAACTTTCATATTGGGTGTCTATGTGAGAGGCTCTCTGATGATATGGAGAAGTTTGTGTTACTGCTCAGCCATGGAGTATTGTGCTTATGCTGGGTGTTCTATTCCTGGTATTGGAAGGCATAATTTTTCTGTTACCCCGACTACATGTAGGCTATGGAGTTGATCATTGGATGGTCTGAGAACTTTTGTAATAGCCTGATTCTCTCGGATGCATGCTCTGTGCATGGTGTGAGGAGGTGAAATGCTTGCTCTGCATGGGAGTGCTGGTATGTGATTTGTCACTCAGCATTTATGTGGTAATGTTTCTGGTTTCTTGACTAATGGTGCTCAGGTTGTGGACATGTTGGGCGAATCAGTGAAAAGTAAGTTTTCTGATGTTTGAGTCATGTTGTCTACATTGTTATCTATTCCTTGAGATCTAAGTTTTGCAGTTTCCAGTGTGATAGTGAGTTTGCATGGTACATTGGTTGGATCTACGAGTTATGTAGTTTTGTGGGCTGATCACCTATTAAGCTATAGTGAGATGACTCGGATGTGGACTGTCTTTATCCACAAGATTGTTTCAGTGTTTATGCAGATTTGTTAGCTGGCCTTGTCTTTGGTCACTTGTGCATTGGTGTGATTGTTTCAGGATGAGAGGATGGATGTTGTTGAGTATCCGAATAGTTGGTTATGGAGACTTGTAGTATGTATATCATGGTGTCATGTATAGCTTGAATACACAGGTTTGTGTAAGCTATTGACAATGATAGTTTATTTCCTTGGTTTGGAGATCTTGGTGTCACTTGGTTTTATAGTCACATGGACATATTAATTTATGGACCTGGAAGATTTTCAAATTAGGAGATGTTTGGTTAGGATGCTTGGAAAGCTCTATTGTTACAGTTCAGTGGGAGCTTTAGCATTGACTATGTGTTTCATCACTTAGTGGTGAATGATCTTCTTTAGTGTTGCAAATGTTACTAGGAGGAGCTCTTTGATCCTGTTGCTACAGAAGGGTTCTTTCGTATTTGTAGGGGCACTATTTGAGGATGAGTAACATCTTAGAGTCATGGAGGATTCATGAAATTCTTGGCTAAGGTGTTGGTGGTGCTTGACAGGTGATGTTGGTTTAGAATTTTTGGTTTGTTTCATATCATGATTTCTGCTTTTGAATTTTGGTATGATACATTGATCTAGAGACAATGGTTATGTTCACCTGGAGCATGGAATCTCCTAAAGGAGATGGTAAGATCATGATGTCATGATAAGTTCCTGATTCAGATGATTGGAGTTTTGACAGTGGTCTGGTTACTTCTCTATGTTTGGGTACATCTATCATTTGCTTGATTACTTCATAGTGTTGTAGTGATGCAGTTGGAGTTCAGCATGAGGTGATTGTTCAAAAGTACCCATGGATACATGGAGAATAAGGTGAGACTGTATATGCTGTGTTTTCAGAGTTTACAGCTGGAAGTTCGAGGAGTCTTTACCTTGGTTGAATGTGAATTCAACAAAAAGATCTAGAGGAGATTGTTCTTGGAGAAAGTCATTGGGACTTGGGTATCTTGGAAGAACATTCTTTTTCCCCACTTTTGGTCTACTCGATAAGTTTCACTTGAGAGGTATAGTCCATTGTTTCTCTTTGGTGTTTTATGTTTTCTTTCATAGATATGGATCTTGAACTGCTCATTGATGGTTCTGGTGGATTCATTGTGAGAGATGAATAGCATGATTATCTCCTTGTGCATTTGAGTTTAGAGATTTCATTCATTGCTGAGGACTGCTAGGAGATGGTTAATGGGCTGATTTCCTGAAATGGGAAATAAATTAGTTTGATCTTCTTTGGTTTGTGAGGCTTACATCCATGTTAGTTGATCTTGGAGATTGAATGTTTGTTTGGATGCTTCTTTGGGGTGTTTTGAAGGAGATCGTACTTGACACAATTGGCTTTCAGAGGTGTATGTAAAAGGATTGTCTATAGGTATATGATGTGCAGTGTCTCTCTTGGTCTCAGTTAGTTTCTTTGATGGTGTGTTTCACACACTTTGGACTGGTGGTGAGGAGTTGTTCTTGCAGGATTATTTGCTTACAGTTTTTGCATATCATAGTGGATGTTTCCTTGGTACTACATGATTATTTACATGTTCTATGTAATGCCATTGGTGGATTTTTTGTATGCCATGATCTTTTTCAGATCTGCATTACCCATGCAGTGGGAGTTCTTGAAGTGTTTGGTCTTCTTCGACTGGTTCACACTTTGAGCTTGTATTTGCAGTTGATGGGTGTATATGTAGGTGGCATGAGTCTACTGATGTTCATACCTTTAAGGTATGAGTGATTGGATGTTTTAGCACTGGCTGTGTGTGCTATTTTTAGTCATGTGGGTTTTATGCTTAGTTAGATGGGTACAGTCAGCTTACTGATTGTTGTTCTAGCTGATGGTTTATCTTGTTTCTGGAGAATGTTTCTGGCTGTGTTCTGACAGCTTTGAAGTTGATGTTATGGAGCTTCTGTAAAAAGGTTGTGAGCACAGTGGAGTGGTGGCAGTATCAGCTTGGTTTTGTGACTTGGAGCATTGATGGTTTCTTGTAATTCCTTCGTCAAGTGGGAGAATGTTGAGTACTAGTGACTCAGATTATAGGTTCAATGTTTCTTTATTGGTTCAATGGTTTGGTTCAACTGGTTGGTTCAATGGTTCATTGAACTGTTTCGTTGAATTGTTCATCAGTTCAATGGTTTGGTTTAACCGATTGGTTCAATGGTTCATTGAACTATTCATCGGTTCAATGGTTTGGTTCAACTGATTGGTTTAATGGTTCAGTTCATTGGCGTCGTGGAGTCATTGGTCGTCGGCGTGGGTCACTCCGATGGAAGAACATCAGAGTGAGTATTGATATCAACGTAGCTAGAAGATGTATCCCCGATACTTCATGTTATACCGATGGAGGGCTAGCTATCGGCATGAGGTTTACTATCGGTAGGAGTTCCGTGTCTTATGCCGATCTCCAAGGTCTTACCGATGTGTGATGTCCATCGGCATGAGGCTGGTCATTGGTAGAGCCTATGGTTGTGTCTCTGATTGCTTGGTGTTGCCCCGATGGAGTGGTAAAGGTTGGTGAAGTCCATCGGCATGAGAATCACTATCGGTGAAGGATGTGGGTGTCACTCCGACAGCTATGTGTTACTCTGATGGAGTTGGACGTCGGTGAGAGGACATCTATCGGTCGAGCCTTGCAAAGTCTTCCTGATGGGAATGGTCTCACCGATGGTGGAGTCCCAGTTGATCAGCGTAAGGATCACTGTCGGCCCAGCTTTTAAATGTTACTCTGACTGCTTGTGGTCACTCCAATGGATGTCTTTGGCTTGGGTGTCAGTGTGAGAACAACTATTGGTCCAGCGAAGAGAAGTTTTGCTGATGGTGTTGGTTACTCCAATGGGACTTACCTTGGAGTCAGGGGTCAGTGTGAGGATCTCTATTGGGCAAGCCTAGGGATGTTGCTCTGATGTCAACTGTCACCCCGATGGAAGTTGGCGAGGGGTTGGCATCGGCAGGAGGAACCTTATCAGTGAAGAAGGAAGAAGTCACTCCGACGGCTCATTAGTGGTTGACAAGCTAGGGTCATTGGCAGCAAAAGTGCCAACGGTAAACTTACCATGTGTTCATGCATATATGCAGTTGATGTGTCAGTCGACGGATGTATGTGGGACTAAAGGTCCTCATGAATATGCAAATGGTTTTGGTAGTTTTGTAACGGTTGAAAAAGAGCGATGCCAGTTGGAACAAACTGTGAAGTGCTTGTGTCAATTAGATTGCTAAAAGTAATTGTGTAATTGAGTCAGAGGTGTGAGAGAATCTATGAGACAGTGAGTTCAATCTGATGGAGCTCTGGTCTTTCTCCTTCTATGAAGTCTTTTGCTGTATGTTGTATCTAGCATGTGAACAACATGTGAAGGGACTGAGAAGAGAATGAAAACATGTTTCAAATGAAAGTGTTCTGGCTGAGAAGGTTATACTGTCAGTTATTCTTCAGAAGGAACAAGATGTAAATCTTCATGAAAGGCTTATTGCCAGTTTTGTATTGTAACTATTTTTTCTGTTGCTGAATAATACAATGGTGATCTGGGCTTTTGGAGTGTGGGGTTTTTTACCTGTAAGGGTTTTCCCCACGTAAATCTATGTTTTTGTTCTGTCTTTCATGTTTAATGTCTCTACTGTTGAAACTAGATATTGTTCGCTTGTGCTTTCCTCTAAGGGTCAATGTAGGAAATGTTCTATGTCTGTTTCTGCTTTAAAGGCATAGTTGTGCGTGTTTTTGAAGCATTTGGAAAGAATTTAAATTTGTCGAAGGCACCACTTTTCTTAGAAATACGTTCTGAGATGCCCTCATTTCCTTACAATCTCTTTAGATCAATTTACAGACAGGATGATGTAGTTAACCCAATCTTGGGTAGAGGAACAAATAAATGAATTGAAGAAGGGTGTAGCCCTTACAATTGACAATAAGAAGAAGAGGTTGGAGCTTCCTAACAATGAGATGACTTTCTGATTGAAAAGAGGAAATCTAAAGGAGAAAGAGCGCCGCCTCAAGAACAAAGCAAGAGACCCCCCAGAGGTATGAAAATTGATAATGAACCTAAAGGGGTAATAGTTGAAAGAGTGATTATAACAGCTGAGGATGCATCCGTATTAGAACAGGTTGCAGTCTCATTAGTACCACCTCCTATAGATAAACAAAAATCTAAAAAGATCCAGAGGCTAGCTATTGAAACTATTGGAACATATGAGGAGGGTCAGGCATCACAAAAGCTAAAGGAAAGAGATGTTCCTCTTGATGAAGAACCTGAAGAGGAGGACCTTATGCCTCTCATTAGAAAAAGAAAAGCACCTCAGGTGATGGCATCCACACCTAAGAAACCAAGAACATCCATGAGATGTGAAATAAAACTTGATCCCATAGTATTGAGGGGAGCGGGTGGAGAAGTATTAAAAAAGGAACTGCAACACAATGTGCCACTTCCCACTATTGTTCAATTTAAGACTAAACAAGCTAAAGAATAAATGAAAGAAGCCTCTAGGCCAATTCAAAGTAGTCTTGTCTCACTAGAGGAGACAGTTGATTTATCTGATGATGAGGTAGTGAAGGATGTAACCTCTCAATGAATGGAAACCCTTGCTACTAACACCTGCATAACTCCACAAGGAACTCCATCAGTATAGGCAGATGTGTTAGAAGAACTGAAGCAAATGGAACAAGAAAAGGAAAACATCCTAGAGAGGATTGCACAACAAATAGGGCTTGATAAACTAGTGGATCAGGTGACTAGCCCGGAAGTGATAGATTTAACATACAGGGAGGATGTAGTACATCCTAAAAATCTAGTGGGTGCACCTAATAAGAGAACAAAAAATGTTGAGGAGATTAAGTTGGCAGAAATAGAAGGCCACACTGCAGATATGGGTCAACAACAACAAGATATATCTAATGAGCCCAAAATAGTTGAAGTTAGAAAAGGGTGGAAATGAAAAGGTCATGAAAAATGAAGTACCTCAGACTCAAGAACCCTCTGGTGAAAAGGATACATCAGGTCAAGAGGACCTAAAGAATCAAGAAATGGATACTACAGGTATGGATCAGAATGTGATCCAAAATCAGGTAGAAGCACCTAAAGTAGATACTATGATATCCACATATATGAATATGCCTCAGGATGAGGAAATCACCAAGGTAGATGAAACAAAAAATGATGAAGTACAGGACCAATTACAAGATCATCATGTGGATGCATTGCAAGGTCCTCCACCACAAGAAGAAATTCCTCAACAGGAGGAAGTACCCCAGGATCACCCTCATGAAGAGCATCATGAGGAAGAAATAAGGAAGTCACCATCTCCATCAAAAATAGATGCAGTTACTGGAGATCAAGATGATCAGCATGATGATGGTGGGCGCCAATGATCTGGAGACCAAGTTCCTCCATGGCTTGGGAAAGAAATAGATGTAGAGTCAGGTTTGAAGATTCAAGAGTTTGATGTGTCAACACTATTTTCAGAGACCATCATGAAGCCAAGGAGGAAGGCCAGGTTGACCTCAGCCATAAGAAGAGATGTTGATATGGGTAGAAGGACCGCTTAGATAGCACTTCCCACAGTTGAGAGGGAGAAAGGCAATATCACCCTAGAAGAATTCCAGATTACTACTATAGATTTAGGATTTTCCAATGAAGACCAGGAAGGTAAAGAGGGAAGAGATATAATTGATTCTTTAACCCAAAGGGTAAAGAAGGAAAAAGATAAAAATAAGCAGCATAAAGAATACATTGCTCAGTTGCATGCCTACGTAAAAGGGTAAATTAACCCTGATGATACTTCAAATGCAGAAGCAATCCCATTGACTGCAATTTCTCAGGAAGAGGTCAATAAACTAGACCTTATGAAACATGAATCAATAATAATGAGAAAGTGGATGTTATTCGCACTTAGTGGAGCTGAAGAAGTAGTGAAAGCCTCTTTGTAGAGATGGAATTCTCTAAGTATCTCTAGAAGAAAAGTTGACAAATTGTAAATAGAGGCCAGAAGAAGGTCATTCCAATTAGAGAAAGCCTTGAGTGCTTTAGATGAGATGAAGAGGATTAATCCTCAAGTTCTAATAAACAAATAGGTGCTGGATAGTAATACCACCATACTGATAGATATCTGGTATAAGGATATCAGATTTGAAAATGATGTATTAAAAAGATGTAACAGCAAGTTCAGAGACATTAGTACGAAGCTGCATGACATGATGTCATTTGAAGCAGATATCCTAGAAGCCCTAGAGGGGAAAATAGAAGGAAAGATTGAAAATCAAGATGAAGATTTTGCAGTAAAAGTTCTACCTAATAACTTTCAGCCTATAGCTAATAACCCTCTTATCCACCTGACAGAAGAAGCCATGGACAAGATCATGAGGATCAAGGTCAGGGTGGAGAATTACAAGGAAACATCAAGCAGTAGGAGGAGCAAATTGGAGGCTCTTCGAAATAAACATTAGGCCCACAAGCATGCCATTTGTTAAAACAAAAACTCAAGATGGCAGAGAAGTTGAACGAGTGGTAGGAGCATATGAAATGTTAGGATAATCATGCAGGCCCATATGCAAGGTAATGTTCATCATGATGATGAAGGTACGAGAAGTGATGATCCTGATGCTCCTGATGAAGAATAGATGAAGACGTGATATCAAAGATAGCACAAGCATCAGACATTTAGAGAAAAATAAGTAATTCAGATGGTTGCCAGTTGGCAGCCTGTGCCACGTGAAACATGTTGACTAAGTCAAAGATGAATATTCACTGTAGATCTTAATAGATAAATCTTGATCATAGATCATGTGTAACCGCTCCCTCACCTTGTTCTATAAAAGGAGCAGGGATGCTTTATTTTAGACATTCGAAACTTAATTGAAATCCGTTTGCTGAAATATTCAGGGCTTATTTCAAAGTTGTTGTATGCATATTTGTTCTTGCATACTTAATGAATGAGAAGACTATTTTGATTACAATTCATCATAAATCTTGAGTAATCAGTGTATGAATTATTGATACATGCTTTGATTTGCTACGTCCCTTGGAGTGCATATCAGCTTGCATGTGTTGTCTTCATTCCTTTCATTTGAAGTTAGCATCGACTGTATCTAGCTGTGGAATGCCCTGGTGAACATATGGTTTGATTTCTTCTCTTCATGACTATATCTGATGTGTATGTGGCTCAATAACTAAAGGTTCATCATTATTTGAAGTATTCTTTCAATTTCTTTTAATTTTAGAGTAATTCACCATCACAATTGCAAATAATGGATAATCAGAAGCAAATTGTATGAAATATGTAGACAACTCATAGATAATTGAAGATTTATAGCATATTTGAAGTTAAAGCATGTATAATTGATAAATATCATGCAAAGATTTAAGCATAGACGCACTATTTGTAAAAATATCTTATGTAGATAACTTTTTGTGTATCATCTTTACAGAGAGTGAATTCCTGCTAATGAAAAAACATAAGGCCCCAAAATGGAAAAAACATGATACATCAACCACTGAGTAACGTTAGTTGATTAAGACCTAATCTATGGAGACTTGGGATCATGAATTCTTTGAATTCATCGTATCTTTCAAGATGAGTAAAGGTTGATGTATAACTTTTATTCTATGTTTGTTTATGACTAACATCATGATCAACATAAATTGGTGCTAGAAGGAGGGCTGAATTGTGAAGATCATATAGAAGATCATCATCAGTAAGTTTATCAGAGATTTGATGATGTAGCAAGTAAGGTAACACTGAAACACCTCTGAATTTCAAGTATTGCGTAAAGATTTACTGTATTAAGCTTGTACATGCTAATCTTGTGTAAAGTTTTCAAGAGTGATCATAAATATTGCAAGCTTTGTGGTAGATCATCATGAATTTGTAAAGATTAGGTTAATTTCAAGTAAGTTTGTCTAACCTTTGAGGTATCCTGTATTAGAAACCTGATATCTGACAGCAAGAGTCACCAGACCTAAGTTGCACCTCATATTTGCATTGTTCATGCAAATATTCTATAAATATCTAGTCAGTCTCACTTGTTGATCGTAAATATAGCCTTTCCTAGTGAATTTCAACTGACTTTTACAATAATCCAACCAATTTTCTGCTAAAGTGAGAAATCCTGGCTCACAAGATAAATACCAGGTCACGATCCACAAGACCTTTTAAGGAATTACCTGTTAGAGGATTTAGACCTAGAACTATTGATATCCATCATACTCCTGGTTCTAGTGCTTCAGGAGCATTGCCATAACGTCCTCCTATGACTACTATTAATTTGCAAATACCTACAGGATCACCAATTGTACCTTTGGTTCGGCCTCAGCCTGTCATACCTTAGGGTCAGCCTCCTTTGGTTGCAATGTCTTTCTTTGTAGCAGAGTCACCTTTGACCTTTACTACATATCATGCTTTGCCAAAGAATCTAGACAAAATTTGTCCAAAGTATCATCCATATCAAGATGCAGATGATCATATTAGAACTTTCAAAGAAGCCTGTTGTAGGGCCAGAATAGAGCATCAGGACATTGTATGCAGATTATTTCCTTTTTCCTTAGGGGAAGAGGCTTATAATTGGTATATTAGCCTTGGCTAGGGTTCAGTCAGATCATGGGATGTTTTAGAGAAAGCTTTCACTAATAGGTTCAAAATACCAATAGATCCTTCAATGAACTATCACCTATTTGCCACAATTAAATGGTTTGAGGGAGAACCTATAGCCAATTTCAACACTAGGTTCCAGAAAATGCTATCCAAGGTAGTTGTCCCATATGTTGTAGCAGATGCTACTGCTAGGAGCATTTATTATTCAGCTCTGGATCCTTTAACTTCCATGTTCATCAAGAGAGCACATCCTGAAATCACAACTTTGACAGGAGCTTTCCAAGAAGCTATCAAAGTTAATCAGCAGTTAGTTCCTGCTCCTACACCAAACATAGCATTTCCTACACTTCCTAGTTATCCAGGATATCATGCTCAACCACAGCATAATGGAGCCATGATGCCTCCAGCTGTCATGCTAGTACCTCTGCAAATACCTCTGTTGAGTATAATGCCACCTCCAAATGGAAATGGCCAGATGATGCAGTATCCAGGAAAGATACAAACACCTTAGGTTGTAGACCAGAACCAAAATAATAATGGATCTTCTTTGTTCAAGCCTTCAACAGAAAATGTAGTGGCTAATGTCTAGGAAGAAAAGGAAGAGATCAAAGAAATATCAGCTTAGTTAAGGAAGCTTACAACTGAAATCACTCACTTGAGAAGTCAAAACATCTACTCCCAGCCTAACCAGAATAGAGGCTATAACAATGATAGACCAAATTATCATGATAGGGGGTATAACAACAATAACT
Source organism: Cunninghamia lanceolata (assembly GCA_027924645.1). NCBI lineage: Eukaryota > Viridiplantae > Streptophyta > Pinopsida > Cupressales > Cupressaceae > Cunninghamia > Cunninghamia lanceolata. The sequence continues at coordinate 8,165,232 of BSBN01000739.1, forward strand.
ATAACAATAATGGCAATAACAATCCTCAGAGACAGCCTAGAGTGTGGAACACTAGGCCAAACAATGGTTCATTGCCATCACCCCTAGACAATTTGCCTCCTGGTGAACCAAAACAGACTACTAGAGTTAACCTTGTAGAAGTAGCTCTCACTAATTGGTGTAGAATCCATAACACCACTGCACATGTAGAGTTAGACTGTCCTCAATTTAGAACTGCTGCTAGCATTTTTTAGACTGAAGTGTCCAATACTTCAGGAAATCAGCCTCAAATAGAAGGAAATGAACTTGTCCCTTGCGGATATGACTCAACTTTAGTGCTAGAGAGTTACACTCATCATCCTTATCAGTAGACAGAGCCTACTCAACAAGATTACACCCTGGCACATGAAGAATCAACCATGGCTTTTGAGTCAAATTCTATCTTCCCTTTTGAAGATGAAAATGAGCCTTCAAATGAACGTGAGGAGGTGCATGCCTACCAACAGAAATATCCGAGTAAGCACAACTATAACTTGAGAAATAGTGCCAACAGACCTACTGGTCCATTGACCTTTTCATTGCCTCTGAATAATTTCAATACACCTCCACCCTAAAGCCAGTAATAACCCTAGTTTTCCCAAGGTGAATGCTCAGTATCTAACACCACATAACAATGTGTCAAAAATTGCCAACCTACCTCATGAATCTGACAAGCTAGTCACATATCTGGCTGATGAAATGAAGAAAATCAAAATCAGCTTATCCTTGTCAGAATTACTTAAAATTCCTACCATCAAGAAGGCATTTATGAAATCACTAGATGATCCTTCTCCTAAAGAGGATAGTCACCCCTCAGGTCAGTCTGGTAACAAGGATCACGCTGCTAGAGATAATAATGTTAAACATAAGGTGCCAGCTACTGTTCAAGCTGCAAAGACCTCCCACATGACTTTATAGAGAGATAAGAGTGAGTCACCTCCATTCCTCCTCACCATAAGAATGTTCAGTAAAAACTTGTACAATTGTTTAGTAGACTCAAGGGCTTCTACAAATGTAATGCCCCTATCTATATGTAATGCTTTATGCCTACATCCTGCTAAATCTTTGAACAAAGTCACACAGCTGGACAAAATAGAAGTAAGTGTAGTAGGAGAGTTAACTCATATTCACATGTAGCTTGCATCTGATCCCCGAATCCAATATTATATCGACATTTAGGTAGTTGATATACCTGACACTTATGGGATGTTACTCAGTAGAGATTGGTCCAAAACTCTAAATGGATACATGTCTATAGATTTTAGTCACATGTGGTTACCTTGGAAGGGGATACCAAACCAGATAAGAATCAATACTGAACCTCGAATGAAGCACATGATCACTGAATACAACAAAACTAATGAGATCATGTACATAGATGTAGAACCTGGAGTTTATGCCATAAGACCTCAAACTGTCAGAATAGAGGAAATCCTGATGTATGATGTGCATCATCATGATGATGATCCTCCAGATGGTGAAATAATTGAACAATCTGATAGTAATCCTGAAGATGAAAATGAGGTAGACCATTACAAGAATTTTGAAAGGCACTTGTCCAATAGGTAAAGTGTTGTCAATTATTAAAGATACCTGCTAATGATATTTTAATGGATGGTTGGTGTAGGTTGAATAATGAGTCACATTCTGAGAAGATTTGTGAGCCATGTATAGATATACTAGAGCTAGAACAAGCGTGCAGTGATGCATCATCATCAGCATCAAAGGTAAGTTCACTGGATAGTGATAATGATAGTGACTCTGATTGTTGTTTATTTCCTGCAAAGATAGAAGAAGGGGCATATCACAATGAGAGTCATGTTTAGATGACAGAAGAGATGCTAGTATGCAACCAAAGTAATGTTAAGAGAAAAGAGAAAATCACCAAAGGGAGTGATTGTTTAGTTGAATCAGATTATGAATTATCTAATTAGGAAAGAGGCAGCAATCTGTCTAAATTTGAAGAATTTCTAAAAGAAGAGATCTAGAAGATGACACAGCAGCAGAGGCTTCCATAGGATGCCTTGATTAAACACTGGTGCAGGTTGCAAGAGACACCTCACTTAGAAACTACTTGTTCATTGTGCCTGCATCTTCTGAAGAGACATACATTGCCTAGTCCAAAACATCATCCTCCTAATGATGAAAAGAAAGAAGAGTCATTAGCTTCACAAAAGAAAGGGAAGATGAAGTCTGAAAAAGCTGAAATACCTAAGTTAAAGTGGATATCAAGTGGAGCAGCTGCTAGATCTGCAAAGAAGAAAGAAGGCTCAAGTAAGCCTCCTACTAAATATAAGGTGTGGATCCTTAGATTCAATGGATCCAAGTCCAAACAAGGAGCCGGAGTAGGGATAGACCTAATCGATCCATCAGGAAAATCCTACTTGGTAGCCTATAGACTACAGTTCTCCTATACAAACAATGTAATAGAGTATGAAGCTCTAATACATGGGATACTATTTGGCCTTAAGAAGAAAGTAAAAATTCTGCATGTCTATGGTGACTCAGAATTAGTGATCAGACATGTGAGAGGAATTTACTCCTACAACTATAAAAAACTGTCTAATTACAGACACAGGGTCTAGGACCTGATAGAATCATTTGATGCATTTAATATCACCCAGACACCTAGAGAATAGAATCATAGGCAGATGCTTTAGCCCAGGGTGCTAGTACATTGGAGCCACTGTCTATTTTAGGACTAAAATGATTTTTAGTAGAGCTGGTATCAGTGCCTTCTATGCCAGACAATGTGACCAACCTCCAAGTGTTTGATGATGATCAACATATCCTAGATTTCATCTCCAACAGAGATATATTTGATGCTCAGATCATAGATGAGAATAATACAGAAGATCATGTATGGGAAGAGGAAGAAATTTTAGAGTTGCCCAGCAATAAGATTCCTAAGGGAATGATTGAGCTAGAGAGAGCTTTTGATCTGGACAACATGTTGACATAGAAGGATCTTCCAAAAGATGATGGAGGACAATATTCACAAGTGAATATTGGACAAAATGATGACAAAAGGAATGTCCTGATAGGGAAGGTTTGCACAGAAGAAGAGTTAGAAGGCATCACCCAGGCTCTCAAAGATTACGTACATGTCATAATGTGGACTTATGATGAGCTAAAGACATATGACACATTAGTCATTACACATACCATACTGCTCAAACCAGATGCCAAGCCTTTTAGACAGAAGCAAAGGCCTGTTAATGCCTTGCTGGAGCCTATTATTTTTGAGGAAGTTAAGAAACTATTAAATGCCAGGATTATATTTCCCATGGGACACGCCACCTGGGTGGCTAATCTAGTGCTAGTAAGGAAGAAAAATGGTGACATTAGGCTATGTGTGGACTTCAGGAACCTGAATAGAGCTTCAGAGAAAGATAATTATCGTTTGCCTTACTTAGATGAAGTTTTGCAAATTGTAAATGGAGCAAAAATGATGTCATTTCTAGATGGCTTCTCAGGCTATAACTAGGTAATGGTTAATAAGATAGACAGACTGAAAATTGCCTTCACCACAAAGTGGGGGATATTTGCCTACAGGTGCATGCCATTTGGGCTGATAAATGCTGGAGCAACATTCCAGCGAGCAATGGACATAGCCTTCAGAGGCTTAATAGGAAAATGTATAGTCATATACATGGATGGCTTAACAGTGTTCTCTAAAGATAGAGGAAACCATGTAGCAGATCTCAGAAATGTGCTTAAAAAATGTGAAGAATATGGGATATCTCTGAACCCCAAGATATGCATATTCGGGGTGACAACAAGAAAATTACTAGGCCACCTGATAACTGAAAATGGGATTATCATTGATCCTAATAGGGTGGAGTCTATTATGAAAATACAGCTTCCTGGAAGCAAGAAAGAGCTCAAATCTTACTTTGGTAAGATAAATTTTGTCAGGAAGTTTATCACTAGCTTTGCTGAAATTGTTATACCTTTAAATGCCATGCTCAAGAAGGATGCAAAAATTGAGTGGACACCAGAGGCTAGAGAAGCTTTTGAAGACATTAAAAAAGCTATATCTAATGCTCCAGTCTTGATCAATCCAGACTACACCAGGGACTTCTATATTTATTCATTTGCTTCAAAGCATACGTCTGCAGCAGTGCTGACACAGAGAAATGAAGAAAAAGAGGAGAAGCCCATAGCCTTCATGAGCTTCCCTTTCAAAGATGCTGAACTAAGATATATGGATGTTGAAAGGCAGGCACTTGCTTTGGTCAGAGCAGTAAAGAAGTTCAGGCACTATATACTGAGAAGTAAAGTTATTGCTATGGTGCCTAATCTAGTAGTGAAGATGTTATTAATGTAAAGTGAGCTAGGTGAGAAAAGGGCTAAGTGGATCACTGTCTTACAGGAATATGACATGGATATCATACCCATAAAACTAGTAAGAGGACAGGCTTTAAGCCAGATGATATCAGAGATTGCACCAAATATTACAAGTTAGCAGTATGTTATCAATGCTAAAGACAATGGAGAGTGGTACTCCGATATCAGGCACATCCTGATTACTAGAAGATGTCCTCCAAGACAGCAGGCCTCACAAAGGAGAGCCCTGAAAATAAGGTCACAGAAGTATATGATGAAAGGGGGAATCCTTTTCAAGAAAAATTATGAAGGAATATATCTAAGATGCCTAGAGAGGCCAAAAGCAGATAGAGTGTTATCAGAGCTACATGATAAGTTTGGAATAGCACATGGGTCACCCTTGGCCACAACTCATGCTATCCTTAGGGCAGGCTACTACTGGCCCACCATTTTCAAGGATACTGCTAAGCATATTAAATGCTGTCATGTATGTCAGGTTGCTGCTAACAGAGAGAGGTATGCTACTCAACCTTTGCAGCCAGTGATGGAGATATGCCCATTTGCACAATGGGGCATGGACTTCATAGGACCAATCAATCCTCCATCATCATCAGGCTACATGTATGTTTTAATGATTACTGACTACTGTACCAGGTGGACTGAAGCTATTAGCACCAAGACCTGCAATGCTGATGATGTCATCAGATTTCTAGAAAGTAATATTGTCAGCAGGTATGGGGTTCCCTATGCTCTAGTAAGTGATAACGGCTCTACTTTTGCTTCAACTAAATTGTCAGGCTGGGCTTTTGATTATGGGATTATACTAAAATTTTCCTCCAACTATTATCCCCAAGGGAATGGATTAGCAGAATCCACCAACAAAAAATTGCTGAATATCATAAAAAAGTTAATAGAAAAGAACCCTAGGGAGTGGAACACACTTCTGAAATATGCCTTATGGGTAGACAGAACCAAGAACAAGGTTGCATTAGGAAACTCACCTTATCATTTAGTATATGGGGTGGATCTCATCCTCCTTGTAAACCTAAAAATTCCTACACTGCAGTTTGCCCAAGAGTACCTAGGCATAGACAATAAACAAGAGGTTAAGTTTCTTCAGTTGATGCACCTGGAAGAGAAAAGAAGTCAGGCAATTGATCAATTTGCCAAACATCAGGCTGTTGTTAAACACTGGTTTGACAAAAGAGCCAGGGTAAAAGCCTTCAGGATATTAGATTTAGTCCTGATGTGGGACAAAGCCCATGAGAGGAAAGGAGACCATGGTAAGTTTGACAAATTATGGATAGGTCCCTTCCAAATTTTTGAGATATTAGGAGACAACACTTACAGGCTGAAAAACTTAACAGGTGAGGATGTTCCATTACCAATTAATGGACAATTCCTCAAACATTATTTCCAAGCCTGAGTAGCTTCATGACAGTCGTGTATTATAGTGTATATTTGTATAGTTGTCTGTATAGTTTGTTTTTGTTTTGGTTTTTATTTGTTTGTTGAGTTTTTGTTTTGGTTAGTCAAGATGATGCACCTTATCACCCTAGAAAATAACTAAATTGTTAGGATTCAAGTGATGTGAACAAATTTACATATAGGTTATGATTCATTCTGAGAAGTACTTATGATCAGGTCTGTGATATCCTTTCATCAGGGTGCCTTTTCTTGACCAAAGTGACTCTTTCATAATGACTCACCTGATAGCCTTGGGTTTCTTGAGCACACAAGTATAGGTGTTAAGTGAAAAATCCAAAGGGACTCCCTTGCTACCAATACAATCTCCAACCTAAAATAGCAATTGACCATACCTTGCACACTGAGCTTTCATGATGACATCAGATATATGAAGTACAAATATTGAAAATAAAGAAAAGAAATAAAATTAGGCTATCTAAGTAACTCTACAAGGGCTATAGACGCTTGCTAGCAATGGGGCTTTACTTAGGGAGATTGTATAGATAACCTTGCCAGGGCTATGGACGCCTGCTGGTAGCAAGGCTCTATCCAGGTCGGCTATGAGGGATGATCCCCAACTATGTAGCTTAACACCAGTTACTCATGTTTTCAACTTGCTTTCAAGATGAGGATAATTAATCATTTGCACACACCTAATCCTTTGTTAGCATTGTTGCCATGATGAAACTTTGTCATATAGAAAGATTATGATGCTTATATTTAGAAAGAGTTAGAATGCTATATATGAATGTGTTCACCTCACTTGAATCATGGGAATTTTGTTATTTTTCTTTGGTGGCAAGTCGTTGTGTGGTTACACAACACGCCCCATTTTGACTTGACAAAATAGGGACCCAACTTTTTTCTTAGCTTTGCTTATGTATTCCTGCTTTCTGATGGTCTGGTAAAAGTAAGTCATGTAGATGATCCTACATAAGGAAGCTGGGTAAGTCATCATGACGAGGTCAGTTTTTTCAAAGTTCATATTTCATGTCAATAACCTCATGGTTGGATAGAACACAAAATTTCATGTAGGTTTGCCTTTTGGATCACCCTGATATTCATTAGGGAACGAAAGTTATTGCAAGTCAAAGTCCTAGTCAAACCTGATATTCTGGGGAGAGGTCATATTTACAAATATCAGTCATCTTAAGAAAGATCACCCCGATCCAATTTTATCACCCGATAAACCATTTATCTGGAGATCCAGACATCAATTTTTAGTGATAGAGGTACTTACACGTCGGTCAGCTTCATATATTTCGTGGGGGTCATATTTTGATTATCATCCGATATTCTGAATATTGCCTTACTTTCCAAATATCACCTTGTCATGAAATATCACCCTATATCCAATATGCTGATGACGTCATCCGATCCCGATAGACAAGAAAATCACCATGATGATGATGTCATCATCCTTTTTACCTCGCGGAGGTATATTTCCAACGTTGACCCTTTTTACATAACATGACGATGACGTCATAGTGCCACAACGATGAATCAAGTCATTATCCTGATGACGTCATCCTGATATTCTAAGAAAAGGTCATTTTAGTTTCGAGAGGTCATATTTTCAAACATCACCCGATGTTTGAATATCACCTGATATTCTCAAACATCACCTGATGTTTTCGACATAAGTTTCCCGCCAAAGGCGGATGGTCATATTACACATAGGGGGTCATATTTTGAACATCACCCGATATTCTTAATATCACCTGATCTTTTGAAGATCACCCCCCTCATCTCGCCACACAACATTAAATGCCATAAATGCAGCAGGTGGACTTTCCCAACTATGAACGTGATCTAGACACTTGGTAGCATCCATGAATTAATGACAGAAGATCAATGGTTAAGATTGAATAAACCACGTGTTACCCTAAAATTGCCCTAATAAGGAAGATAAAGTGAATTTACGCTGTCATTTTACAATTACCTTGTGGTAAAACTAGTTTTTACAGAGCACATAGCTTCCAAACTCTCATATGGCCTACCTGTAGACAGACACAGCTTACAGCAGAATAGGACACGTGATTATCACTGGTATTTGAATCTCTTCCATATAATCATCAGCATAATCAAGGAGTTAAACACTATCAAGTAAGTAATTAAAACCCTCATCCTGTCATTTTCTGCATGTCCAGGTAGTATGCTTTTGCTGGTTTGAAGATATATGTTATGTATATCATGATGAAGTGATGATTAATTAATATAATGTGCATCATGTCGTGAAGATATAGTGTTGTTTGCATGTATGTGAAGTATTGTATGGCAAGACTGGTCTTGTTTATTGTAGGAAACCATGGCAGACAAAAGGTTGGCCAAGTCAAAAGCTGAATTCCTTAAACCTATGTTCACTCAGCCTGAAGGTGTGCGGTTCAAGTATGGCATCATCACAGATACACACTAGGGAAGCACTGATCTGGTCACTTAGTCATCTAGGATGCATGATGACAAGAATAATACCCTATTGGATGCCATTTTGGTGTCAAGAATGTGGAATGCAACTAGATTTCCCTATTCTATGGAGACTCTGGAATTGATTATTGAATGTGCTAGAAACTACAACCCACAAACAAGGAAAGTGGAAAAGCATGGTTGAGTGTATGCAGATCTGTCCATCAGGAGGATTGTGACCACTTTCAATTTACCATTGGGAAAGAAGGTTGTCAGCATGGATCTAAAGAAACTGGAAATAAAATATATAAACAACAAGAAGGCTACTAGGAAGAGAATGTATCAATGGAGGGCAAAGAATAGTCCTTACCCTGTCACCGCCAAACTACCAGTGCATATGTACAAGTTTGACTTTGACGATGAATACCAATATATGATAGCCCTACTCATTAGAGTGACAGGCCAGCTTGATGCTGGGAGTTTCAAAGATTGGATGTATGGGGTTATCCTAATGTGTCTGTATACAGAAAATAAGCCATTATGGGCTAAAATGATAAGTGATGCCCTAAATGAACAGCTCATGAACCTAGGAGGCCTAGAATGTTCATTTCATATGACTTCATATGTGGTATACTCATGTGCATACAAGGGTACATTCAGTGTACTTGCAACTGAAGGAAAGATTGGTGGCACTACAAATGATGCCCACATCTGGGATCATTATCCCCAACTACAAAGACAAAATTGTCTTCCAGATTACAAATTAGTGAATGATGCATTTTCTATGCATCTGGTCAGGACAATGGAAGAAGATAGGACTAAAAGACTGAGCATGGAAGCTCAAGAAGTCATATACAGGCATGGCACCTGGTTTCTACAATATACCACATTCTCTTATATCAGAATAGAGGGCTTTGTAGGTCAACCCCTCATGCTCCCAAGATACCCCACGGATGCAGTTGTTTTGATGGAATTCATGAGATAGATATCCACAATACTGGATTCTTATAAAGCAAATAATAAGATTCCACCAGTATTGTTTCTAGTAACAATGGGTTGGTACATATGCTAGGATTCTGATAATGTTAAGAAGGCCATAGCTGGTCTAGGCATGATGAAGTTATAGCCTTTCCCCTTGGCAAGATCATATGACCCTTATGGGAGGATGTAGAAAATCATGGGGAAGCCCATCCATCAGAAGCACTTAGTGGATTTCTGGACAGATTGTGAGGATGAAGCTGAGGCTAGAAGAAGAAAATACCAAAGGCTGACTCTCAACCAAATCAAAACTTTTGATTGTATTCTAGTGCTTGCTCAATTAAAGAGGGATGATGGCAAAATAATGGCTGATGAATATTAGGAAAAGAAGATATACAATGACACAATCTCAGCACCTAATCTTACACAGCATGAGGATATCTCTTTAGATCAATTTACAGGAAGGATGCTGCAGTTAACCCAATCTTCGGTAGAGGAACAAATAAATGCATTGAAGAAGAAGGGTGTTGCCCTTATAGTTGACAATAAGAAGAAGAGGCAGGAGCTTCTTGACAATGAATATGATGACTTTCTGATTGAAAAGAGGAAATCTAAAGGAGAAAGAGTGCCGCCTCAAGAACAAAGCAAGAGACCCCCCAGAGGTAAGAAAATTGATAATGAACCTAAAGGGGTAATAGTTGAAAGAGTGATTATAACGGTTGAGGATGCATCCGCATTAGAATAGGCAGTAGCCTCATCAGCACCACCTCCTATAGATTAATTAAAAGCTGAAATGATCTAGAGGCCAGCTGTTGAAACTATTGGAACATATGAGGAGGGTCAGGCATCACAAAATAAAAAGGAAAGAGATGTTCCTCTTGATGAAGAACTTGAAGAGGAGGACCTTATGCCTCTCATTAGAAAAAGAAAAGCACCTTAGGTGATGGCATCCACACCTAAGAAACCAAGAACATCCATGAGAGTGAAATAAAACTTGACCCCATAGTATTGAGGGGAGCTAGTGGAGAAGTATTCAGAAAGGAACTACAACACAATGTGCCACTTCCCACTATTGTTCAGTTTAAGACTAAACAAGCTAAAGAATAAATGAAAGAAGCCTCTAGGCCAATTCAAAGTAGTCTTGTCTCACTGGAGGAGACGGTTGACTTATCTAATGATGAGGTAGTGAAGGATGTAATCTCTCAATAAATGGAAACCCTTGCTGCTAACACCCACATAACTCCACAAGGAACTCCATCAGTACAGGCGGATGTGTTAGAAGAACTGAAGCAAGTGGAACAAGAAAAGGAAAACATCCTAGAGAGGATTGCACAACAAATAGGGCTTGATAAACTAGTGGATCAGGTAACTAGCCCCAAAGTGATAGATTTAACATATAGGGAGGATGTAGCACATCTTGAAAATCTAGTGGGTGCACCTGATAAGAGAATAGAAAATGTTGAGGAGATTAAGTTGGCAAAAACATAAGGCCACACTGCAAATATGGGTCAACAACAACAAGATATATCTAATGAGCCCAAAATAGTTGAAGTCCAAGAAAAGGTTGGAAATGAAAAGGTCATGATAAATGAAGAAGTACCCTAGACTCAAGAACCCTCTAGTGAAAAGGATACATTAGGTCAAGAGGACCTAAAGAATCAAGAAATAGATACTACAAGTACGGATCAGAATGTGATCCAAAATCAGGTAGAAGCACCTAAGGTATATACAATGATATCCATGGATATGAATATGCCTCAGGATGAGGAAATCACCAATGTGGATGAAACAAAAAATGATGAAGTACAGGACCAATTACAAGATCATCATGTGGATGCATCGTAAGATCCTCCACCACAAGAAGAAATTCCTCAATAGGAGGAAGTACCCCAAGATCACCCTCATGAAGAGCATCATGAGGAAGAAATAAGAAGTCACCATCTCCATCAAAAATAGATGCAGTTACTAGAGATCAAGATGATCAGCATGATGATGGTTGGCGCCGAGGATCTGGAGACCAAGTTCCTCCATGGCTTGAGAAATAAATAGATGGAGAGTCTGGTTTGGAGATTCAAGAGTTTGATGTGTCAACACTATTTCTAGAGACATCATGAAGCCAAGGAGGAAGGCCAGGTTGACCTCGGCCATAAGAAGAGATCCTAATACGGGCAGAAGGACCGCTCGAATAGCACTTCCCATAGTTGAGAGGGAAAAATGCAAGATCACCCTGGAAGAATTCTAGATTACTAATGTAGATTTAGGATTTACTAATGAAGTCTAGGAAGGTCAAGAGGGAAAAGATATAATTGATTCTTTAACCCAAAGGGTAAAGAAGGAAAAAGAGAAAAATAAGTAGCATAAAGAGCACATTGCTCAGCTACATGCCTATGTAAAAGGGTTAATTAACCCTGATGATACTTCAAATGTAGAAGCAGTCCCATTGACAGCAATTTCTCAGGAAGAGGTCAATAATCTGGACCTTATGAAACATGAGTCAATAATAATGAGAAAGTGGATGTTATCCGCACTTAGTGGAGCTGAAGAAGTAGTGAAAGCCTCTTTGTAGAGGTGGAATTCTCTAAGTATCTCCAGAAGGAAAGTTGACAAATTGCAAATGGAGGCCGGAAGAAGGTCATTCCAATTAGAGAAAGCCTTGAGTGCTTTGGATGAGATGAAGAGGATTAATCCTCAAGTTTTAATAAACAAATAGGTGCTGGATAGTAATACCACCATACTGATAGATATCTAGTATAAGGCTATCAGATTTGAAAATGATGTATTAAAAAGATGCAACAACAAGTTAAGAGACATTAGCATGAAGCTGCATGACATGATGTCATTTGAAGCAGAGATCCTAGAAGCCCTAGAGGGGAAAATAGAAGGAAAGATTGAAAATCAAGATGAAGATTTTGCAGTAAAATCTCTGCATAATAACTTTCAGCCTATAGCTAATAACCCTCTTATCCACCTGATAGAAGAAGCCATCGACAAGATCATGAGGATCAAGGTCAGGGTGGAGAATTACAAGGAAACATCAAGCAACAGGAGGAGCAAATTGGAGGCTCTTCGAAATAAATATCAGGCCCACAAGTATGCCATTGTTAAAACAAAAACTCAAGATAGCGGAGAAGTTAAACAAGTGGTAGGAGCATATGAAAATGTTAGGATAATCATGCAGGCCCATATGCAAGGTAATGTTCATCATGATGATGAAGGTATGGGAAGTGATGATCCTGATGCTCCTGATGAAGAATAGATGAAGATGTGATACCGAAGATGGCACAAGCATCAGACATTTAGAGAAAAATAAGTAATTCAAATGGTTGCTAGCTGGCAGCCTATGCCATATGAAACATGTTGACTAAGTCAAAGATGAATATTCACTGTAGATCTTAATAGATAAATCTTGATCATAGATCATGTGTAACCGCTCCCTCACCTTGTTCTGTAAAAGGAGCAAGGATGCTTTATTTTAGACATTCAAAACTTAATTGAAATCTATTTGCTGAAATATTTAGGGCTTATTTCAAAGTTGTATACATATGTGCTTGCATACTTAACGAATGAGAAGACTATTTTGATTACAATCCATCATAAATCTTGAGTAATCAGTGTATGAATTCTTGATACATGCTTTGATTTGCTACGTCCCTTGGAGTGCATATCAGCTTGTATGTGTTGTCTTCATTTCTTTCCTTTGAAGTTAGCATCGACTGTATCTAGCTGTGAAATGCCTTGGTGAACATATGGTTTGATTTCTTCTGTTCATGATTGTATCTGATGTGTATGCGGCTCAATAACTGAAGGTTCATCATTATTTGAAGTATTCTTTTCAATTTCTTTTAATTTCAGAGTAATTCACCATCACAATTGCAAATAATGGATAATCAGAAGCAAATTACATGAAATATGTAGACAACTCATAGATAATTGAAGATTTATAGCATATTTGAAGTTAAAGCATGTATAATTGATAAATATCATGCAAAGATTTAAGCATAGACACACTATTTGTGAAAATATCTTTTGTAGATAACTTTCTGTGTAGCATCTTTATAGAGACTGAATTCCTGCTGATGAACAAACGTAAGGCCCCAAAATGGAAACAACATGATACATTAACCACTGAGTAATGTTAGTCGTATCTTTCAAGATGAGTAAAGGTTGATGTATAACTTTTATTCTATGTTTGTTTATGACTAACATCATGATCAACACTACTTCTATAAATAGAAAAGTAAAATTGGAATTTTCAATATGATACAAGGAAATGATTCTTGAAAAGAATTGATCGGTGCCCTTCTCAATAATTGGGTAATGGAGTCTTCTCATAGAAGATTTGTACCTTCTATCTAGCCACAAATTGAATTACTTGGCATGAAATTGTTTATGCCTGGCATAAACATGCAAGATTAGTTTTACCAAGCTATTCTTAATTATCCAAATTGAATCCACCCAATTATAGTGATCTATTTAATGGAATATAATTCCTCCATGAGGAAACCCAATTAGATAAACCACCAAAAAATAGAAAATGTGTTTTAAAGAATTAGAACATACCCTTAATATGTTAATTCAAATAACTAGGAGAGACAAATATGGAGACAACTAGATAAATTAAAACATGAATATTCAACAAGAAATTGAGAATGAGATATATGGCACAAGAGAAATGCAATTTGCTTTTATTGATATGTCTTTGAAGAGCAGGCCTTACAATGTACTTTCCAAATTCAATTTCCTAGAGAGCTCTCCCAAGGTCTTGGTTTCCTTCTTATAGGGGTGAAGGAAGCTACAAGATTCAGACCTTTCACATTCCAAAAAATGATTTTTGATATACCCACCCCTTAATAGACCTATTACAATATATACTTTTTGACAAGTCTTAAAAAAGACCACTAGATATATTTTGAATACGTATTTGGAAAGCATAAAACAAGAAAAGACAAAAAAGGAGGATGTCCAAGATTTGTTGGTGCCATGTTGATGCTAGCTCAATGCTTATTGCTCCTCTACCTGCTCATTCTTTAGTTGTCAAATATTTTTGCTCCCATTAGTATACAGCAAAATCACTAGGCCACTTATAGTCTTGAATCTGGAGCAAATTAGCCTAGTGATCTTTCCATCTCTTGTCTAGCAATAAGTTGACATCAACAATGAACTTTGTGTATCCAACATCCAAAGCAATTACTCTATCCAAAATGACATTGAAGCTGAGAGTATTTATGTTTTCATCTTTCTTCAAAAAATCAATGACTAGAGAAATAGTTTGGCCATATTCACTCTTCCATACATCAAAATCCTTGATCTTCTTATTTTCTATCAAAATGGAAGGAAAAAAATGATGCTTGAAGGTGGAAAAGAATCAATCTTCACCTAAATTTTCTGGCTCTAACCATTTACATATTAAATTTCATCAAGAATCAATTTCACCATCTTTTTTGTTGGCTTAAGTGAAACCAGGGCACCTGGATCTCTCTATAGAACATTGCACAAGGTTGTCAATGTGTGGTGAGTAGGTTGCCATTTCTTATACATTAGATCTAGAATAGAAATATTGACTTTCAATTTCTCAATGGCCCAAGACAAGGAAGAATAACATGCATGCACATCCCCCAGTTTGTCAACAACCAATTTTACTCTGTAGTGGAAAATCTTTTCAAACACTTCAAGAAACTTCATCTAGCCTCGTCCTTTTCCTTCTCAGTTTGCTTCTTCAAATTTTCAATTTCCTTTTCCAACTTCAATTTCAATGTATTGAATTTATCAAGTGGCACTGTGTTGTCACTAGTTATTGGTGGCACAGGGGCTTGAAATGGTACAATTGCTTGCCTTTGAGAATCTCCACCCTTTAGCTGCTACTTTAGTTTGACATTCTCCAAGTAGATCCTGTTCACTTCATCATTCATTTCAACTTGGGTTTTTTCATAATCGAGAAATCTTTGCTCCATTTTCATTACAACAGGTCATGTGAACATAGCAGAATTCATGGTAAGAGTGGCTGCATCAACTGCTGATGTATCTTGAAATGTTTTCACCATGAATGTTCCCCTTATCTCTTACACAACATTCAACAATCTCAGCTTATTGGTGTTCTTTTGGGTTGCCCATATTGCTAGAGTCTCTATTTTTGGGTCAAACCCACAGCCATTGACACCATCCTCATAGTCAAATTTAGAGACCATCATGGGGTCATCTTGATTTCTCACTTGGTCCTCATTAATTTTCAAACTCTTGAAAGTTTGGGAAACAATTTGTTCATGTTGAGATTCATCAGCACCAATTTTATTTATCTCCACTTGTTCTTGAAACTCCTTCATCTTCATCTTGAGCCAAAAGTCCTTGATTTATGGGATATGGATGATATCATCATCCTCCATGAATCCCATAGAAGCAATAACCTTTCATCTTCTTGTAGCTTAGGCTCACTTTCTGCCTATTTGTCCATTCTTGCATCTATTTTATGTGCTTATATTTCTTGACCAACACGTGGTTGATCAACTTCTTCCTCCTCGTACATGTGCCTTAGAATACTAGCTAATTCTTCAGTATCACCAACTCCCTTAGTCATCTCATATGGAAAAAGTGGCGTAACATATTCAATCCTTTGTCTTTTGGCAGGTGGTGAATCAGGGACAGCTAGATCTTGTACTGACATTGCATCTAGTATAGGCTATTGAATTACAACTCTAGATGGCTTATTTACTAGGAGATTGTTAGCCTTGGTAGGATCCTTCAAAGACTTGCCATATATTCTCTCAAAATTATCAATTATCATGTCTATTCTCTTCAATGGGTCCTTCTTTCAGCAAAAAATCTAGAAAAGTTAGGGTTTTATTTTCTTTTGTCATCCTCAATTTTCTTCAAAATCTTCCATTTTCTCTTCTTATTATACACTTCATAAAAAATGACCAAATTTCTAATCACATCCTCATCAAAATTTATTTGATGGGATATCCCCATTCTAGTGAGGATGACCTATCTCACAAAGTTCATGTGACGCTCTAGATCACAAACCCTTTTTGCACCTAATTTCAAAGAATATTTAGACTTCAAGTAGGCTTGCAGTTCCTCCAAGGTATCTGAACCAATGGACCAATCACCAAAGACTATGGAATCAGAAAGAAATGTGCCCTTCTTTTCCCTTTTCATCACATCCTTTTCCATCTAGAGCATTTGCCACATGAATTCAAGAAATGCAATTCTGTCTGGCACAAATTTGGGCAACATGGGGTGGTTGAGTACACCCATATACTCTTATTATTATATGGTTTGGAAAGAAAAACCAATCAAAAAAATTATGCTTGTTACACTATTTTGGCCTATGAGCAAGAGGTCTCAACATTTCCCTAACTTGTTTGGTTAGTCTAGGAGAAAGGTTACCAAGAGAATTGATTACTCTAACTAAAAATTCATCATGAAATACAACATAGTTGCAAGATTGGCAATTGGTATCCCACTTGTAACACCAACACTAAGTAGGCAATCTTTGTCTTGTTTGATCAATCATGCTTAGGTCCAATCTATTGGGCCACTTCCTTCTATTTTGATACAAAATCAATTGACAAAGCAAAGAGTAATACTTGAAATCAATGGGCTTCTTGTTTTCCCTTATTTACAAAAATCCTTATGTAATTTCTTCTCAATATACAATAAAATCAAATTCAATGTTGACCTCAGGGTTCTGAATTCTCATGGCGATCATCATTAGACCAATTGGAATTTGACCTTGGGAATCAATACCCAACACCTGACATAGAGCAAAGTACGTCCTCTTAAAATAAACAACAAAATCATCAACAACAAAAGGCTCAACAATAGTGGAAGGAATTTCAATTCTTCTGTTATCATCCCCTTTCCTCATGTACATAGGCAATTTGTCACTTCTATGTGCTTTTCTCAGGGAAGTATAGTCTTGTTCACTCTTCTTCAAGTCCACCTATGTGAGGGCTTGCCTGTTCAGCATGAAGCAATCAATGATTGCATTTCTAACCACAACCACTAATGGTGATCCATTAGGCAACTTGACTGTCCTAGTGGCTAGATAATATTGTTGTGCCAACACTCCGATTAGATCAACATCAACAAATACATTTGGAGCCACAAGCTTGGCCAAGTTCAAATTCTATGGGTTGGCCACTGGACCTTGACCATCCTTCTTATCACAAAAATACTATAAGAGATTCCATCCTGAAATAGGAACCCTAGCATCTCAACAACCCTCTAATACATCCTTAAAAACTTTCTTGTATCCCTTATCAACATAATTAGGCAATATGTCCAATAGAGATTGTTGAAGAGGTCATTTCTTTTCTTTAGGAGTAGAGGACTCATCTTTCTTACTCACAAAATCTGCCCTCTTAGGTACCATTGCTTATCACCTTGACAAACTAGGGTTTTAATAGCTACTTTCTCTACTAAACTTAGTTGAATGAAGAATGCAGGTAGAAATCAATTAGACACAGAAGTGGATGAATTGTCACTTACGTGGTTGAATTGAGTTTGCAGATTGCACCAGATCTTGAATTTGCAATCACCAAGTACTTTTGATCTCTTAAATGAATAAATACAAAGAAATCCCAAGTTTATTCTGCAATGGAGCTGGTCATTTCACCATTAACTCTAGTTCATGCCATGAGATCAACAAATCTGAGCATTTAAATCTTTCAAACATACACCATTGATTTGGTTGAATCCAATTTCTAGGTGGGTACTTCAAGATTTGATGTCAACATTTATTTCCTTACTGCATCACTGCAAGACCTAGTGAGATCCATCGTGGGGCTGCGGGAGCTTGGACAGTTACATTCATTTTCACCCCTTATTGCCACCCCACATGCCTTATTATACACTGTTGTTGGATGGCGGGATACATGTTATCCATTATGTCCTTTTACTGCACAACTGCCAACCTTTGGCTTGACCATCGCAGGACCGTGGGGTCCTTTTGGCATCACCTTTCACTGCTCACTACAAGCCCATCAGTTGGAGTCGTTGGTGCCATGGGGCCGTGGTATATTACATTACCAGTCACTTGAAACCTTTACTGCACCATCACTAACCTCCCTTGAAACTACTGCAGGGCTATGGTACATACACCATATTGCCTGAAGCATTCACCACACTACCACAGTCCATCCTTGGAGCCATTGTGGGGCTGGGGTACCCAACACAGATCTATTGAACTCCTTTTATCATGATTTTGCAAGCCTTAGCTTAGACCACTGCGGGGGCATGGTAACCATTTTTGCCTCTGCTCCTTCTTACCCCATTGCTGCTAGCCATCTTCCTACCTACCGTGAGACCACGGTGATGCATTATATGTTGCTTGAGTTCATACTGCCAGCCCACCACCCTATCTTGAGACTGTCGTGAGACCACAATAATGGATCAATATATACTGCAACACCACCAATAGAACTTTTGCATGCTTCAAGGTAGCGGTAGCTACTTTCTTTTGTTCCTTTGGTTCCCATACACCTGTCAAGACTATTTGAGTGACCTCTGGGGCTGCGGTAAGAGACAAAAAACACATAAATGATAAAAAATACAAATATTTTTCACATTGACCATAATATGGGGTGCTTGTATATGACTACTGGAACAATTTTTAAAAGGAATATTCGACACCAAAAATGGTTTTATGGAAGGAAAAATGTTTGAAACCAAATGGGACTATGGGAATTTTGAATGGTCCTAACAAGGTCAAGGAAATTTTGGAAGAGGAAGAGGATTCAATGGAACATGTTTCAAATGTGGATAGGCTGGACATAGGGCGTTTGAATCTCCTCAAATAAAATAGAGTAGTGGCAAAGGAAAAGAGACTAGAATTCATATGGCACAGGCTGAGAAGGATAGTGTGGCTAGTGCAGCCTCACCAAAGTTTAGAGAAGCTGAGGATGGAGAATCCTTGATGATGAGGAAAGTTCTTCTAACACCAGAGAAGGTACTTGAGGAACTTGAACAATGAAGAAATCTATTTAGAACTAGATGTAAGTCTAGAGGGAAATGTTGCAAGGTCATTATGGACAACAACACTGACAACTTAGTGTCAGAAGAGATGGTGAAGAAGCTAAATCTAAAAAGGTTGAAACACCCCACTCCTTACAAGGTCTCTTGGCTACAAAAGGGACATTAGTTATTGTTAAGTGAACAATGCCTTATCAAATTTCATATTGGAAATTACAAAGATGAGATAATGTGTGATGTTATGCCAATGGATGCATGCCACCTTATGTTGGGAAGACCTTGGCAATATGATAGGTAGGCCATTCATGATGGCAAGCATAATTGTATTAAACTCAAGAAGGATGGGGTTGAGTATGTGTTGAATCCTTTGAAGGATAAGGATGAGGAAGTTGAGAAAAGTGATAGGGTTTGTCTAGTTAGTGGAAAATAGTTCCTAAGGGAAATCATAAAGGAGAAGGTTTGTTATGCCTTCCTACCTCAAGTTACAGAAGTTTTGACAACAGAGAAAGGGGCAGAAGTTCCCATAGAAGTCCAAGAAATTATGAGTGAGTTCAATGACATACTAATGAAAGACTTGTTGATATGCATCAGACAACTGAGAGGGGAGGTGAATCAGTTGTGACAAAAACTTAAACACTTTCTACAATTAAACATTCATCACTTATCCACAATTATTATGATTTAACACTTAGTGCATGAAATCAAAAACTTAACCATATATACAACGTCAAACACAAGAGACACCAGATTTACGTGGAAAACCCCAAGGTGGGGAAAAACCATGGAGAGGATCAACTGTCAATATATATTGCAATCTTGAAATAATGATGTTTAGGCTTGGTCACTCCATGGGCCTAAACATACTAGCTTATTGCCATGAAGAACAACTAGGTCTAGCAGGCTCACTACCTCAGCCCTAAACCTAGCAAGATTGCAATAAGGGTTGTTAAACCCTGAGGGCTATTAAACCCTACTGGTGGCTTACTGCCAAACTCACTGCCATAATCAACACCTTTCTATATTTGCAACTAAAGTATAATAATTCCCCTACTCTGCTCTTCCTCTGCTTTGCTCTTCCTCTTCTTTCCTTTGTCTCTTCTATGCTCTACCTTTTGGACCTTTCTTAATATCTTCTAATATCTACTCAAGGACACCTTTTTCATGACTCAACTACAAGTATTTATACACTACATCAACCTTGGAATGATCATCAAGGTTGGCATCACAATCATAAACCATTGGAACAATCTCCAAGGTCGGTATTACAAACATTGACAAAATAGGTCATGACCTATTACAACAATATGTAAAGGGAATGAAATGCAGATCATGCCATGCCTTAGCTGGGACTCAACCATGATCTTCCATGCCACAACATGCTTCCACAATCTTCTAGAGATCTCCACAATCACTGGGATCAACCAGGTCAGCCAAGACTGGTTACACACTACATTATCTAGGAACAATCTTCACACACTATCTCAATTTATTAATGTGGACCAAAGTATAGATAGGAACATGATTAGGAGATATCCACAAGCATGCTATAATCATTAGGAGAAATGGCATGAACCTTAACCACTTTATCCATAGGAATCTTCTCATCGAAACACATGAACTTCACTGTCTTCAACTGTCATAAAAGAAAGATAGCTTGCAAACCACCAAACCATGAACTGTTGCAACTTTAGGCACTTATCATCATCCCAGACTTCCCCCTATAACCGCAGATCCAAATAATTTATTGTGGAGGAATGCGGAGCAGAATACTTTCTTCCTGTCCTAAATGAACTTACAGAAAAAGTAGGTTTCACTTTGGTGAACACAACTCACTCAGATCTTCATGTAGAGGCTTCAAACCCAGAATGCAGCATCCTTAGTCATACCTCTAACTTACTTCCAATCTGCAAACCACAATCTTCAAGCAGAAGTAAATGCAGAGTAGTTTACCAGACTGTTCTTCAACATACAACTTATTGTCTATACTACACTTCTATGTATCTCACTAGTTTGTAAATATCCTCAACATACAAGTCTTCTAAACAAGTAATATAATAAGATACAGTTGACACCATTAACAACAAGGATATGTTGACATCAATGACAACACTGATTAGGCATATACTTGCAACAATCTCTCCCTTTGTCATTGATGGCAACATATGATGTGAAAAAATACAACAACCATCAAGACAAGATTCTCCCCCTTTCTCTTTACACACCTGCACTCTTTCTTTCTCTTACACATCTGCACTCTAATTTTTTCACATGACTTCTCTCCCCCTTTGACATCAATAGAAAAGGGCACATACTTTCACTCATCTACTCTAATCTAATCTCTCTTTTGAACTCTCTGACTACTCTCCCTGAGAAGTAGCCTTAAAAAGCATCAATCTGGACCTCTGAGGATCTCCAGACTGATGTACTACTGTGCATCTTAGTTTAGAGTAGGAAGGGTGATCACCCTTAACTTTTCTCTGAGATACTCAAAAGTGTCCTTAGGTAGAGGCTTGGTAAAAATATTTGCAATTTGATCCTTGGTAGAAACATACTCCAACTTGACTTCATTCTCTGTCGCCTTTTCTCTCAGAAAATGATACCTAATGGATATGTGCTTTGTCCTTGAATGCATCACTAGATTCTTTGATATGTTAATGGCACTTGTGTTATCACAAAAGATTGCAATGTGATCTTCATATACAATTTTGATGTTCTTCAAAGTCTACTTCATCCATAACACTTGAGTGTAGCTACATGCTATTGCAATGTATTCTACTTCTGTAGTAGACATGGATATTGAATCTTGTTTCTTGCTCAGCCAAGATACTAATCTTTTTCCCAAGGAGAATGCACCTCCACTTATACTTTTTCTATCATCCACATCTCCGGTCCAATCTGCATCGGTATATGCACTGAGAGTAAAGTCACAGTCCTTAGGGTACCACAAACCATAATCTATTGTGCCTTTTAAATATCTTAGAATTCTTTTGACTACCATCACATGTGATTCCTTGGATTCTACTTAAAATCTTGCCACAAGACACGATATGTGCATTATGTCAGGTCTAGTTTGAGTCAAATAAAGTAATCTTCCAATCATAGATCTATACTTTTTTTGGTCTGCCATGGGTGAGTTATCATATTTTCTCAACTTACAACTAGTTATCATAGGTGTGCATACTAGTTTAGAGTCTTCCATCCCAAATTTCTTTAACAACTCTTTCACATACTTAGACTGAGAAATGAAGATACATTTATCTGATTGACTTATTTGTAGACCTAAAAAGTTCATCTCTCTGAACATAGACATTTCAAATTCACTTTGCATTTTTGTCCAGTAAAAATTGATCACATACCTTCATTGCCTCCAAAAATAATATCATCAAAAAAAACCTGCAACAATCAAGGTTTGTTCATCATTGATCTTGAAGTAGAGATTACTATCTGTAGTACCTTTACTGAACCCTATCTATATTAGGTACCTGTCTAACCACGCATACCATGCCATGGGAGCTTGTTTTAATCCATACAATGTTTTCTTCAATCTGCATGCCATGTTCCCTTGTTCTAATGACTAAAATCCTTCCGATTTTCAATATAGACTTCTTCTTCCAACTCTCCATTTAAGAAGGCAAAATTCACGTCCATTTGATAAACCTTGAAATCTTTGTATGCTGCAAAATCTAGAAACATTCTTATTGCTTCAATCCTTGCTACTTGAGAAAAAGTTTCTTTAAAGTCTATTCCTTCAACTTGAACATATCCTTTGCATACCAACCTTGCTTTGTTTCTTACCACTTCACCATTCTCATTCATTTTGTTTCTGAAGACCCACTTTGTACCAATTACATTCTTGTCTGTTGGTCTAGGAACAAGATCCCAAGTATGATTCTTCTCTATCTACATCAACTCCTCTTCCATATCCTTTATCCAATTCTCATCTTTGCAAGCCTCATCCACAGTTTTAGGTTCAATCTTAGAAATCAGATAGAAATTTACTTGTTCCTCTGCAACTTTTCTTCTAGTTAAGATCCCTTTGCTCTTATCTCCTATGATTTAATTTCTAGAATGACTAATTCTTACATATCTTGGAGTTTTGGTAGCACTTACCAAAGCTTGATCTTCTTCATATGTGTTGTCTTCATGATGCACCACTTTTGAAACATCTGGATCATTTGACTCATATCCACTTGATCCTGAAGACCTTTCCTTAAATTCATCAACTTTAACATTTGCACTTTCAATGATCTTATTTAGCCTATTATTATAGCATTGGTAGGCCTTACTCTTGGTGGAGTAACCAAGGAAGATTCCTTCATCACATCTAGTATCAAAATTGCCTAAATGTTCTTCTCTTTTGATGTAACATCTGCTACCAAAAACTTTGAAATATTTCACAGTAGGAACTCTACCATGCCATAATTCATAGGGAGTTTTTGAACTGTTATATTTTACTTGAACTTTGTTTAGGATATATACTATGGTGTGGATTGCCTCTCTCCAATATGCTTCTAGAAGATGAGTTTCCTTCATCATGGTTCTAGCAACTTCTTGAACTATTCTATTTTTCCTTTCAAGAACTACATTTTGTTGTGGAGTTCTGGGCACATATAGATATCTCTTTATTCCATGTTCTTCAAAAAATAAATTGAATTCATTTGATGTGAACTCTCCTCCTCTATCAAACCTCAAGCATTTGATTTTCAAATCCATCTCATTTTCAACCATTACCTTAAATACCTTGAATTTATCTAGAGCTTCAGCTTTCTCTTTCAAAAAGGTGACCCAAGTCATTCTAGAATAATCATCAATGAGCAACATGAAATACATGTCTCCTTGCAAACTTCTTACTCTGGTAGGTCCACAACAAATCTATATGCACACAACTGAGAGGGGGGGTGAATCAGTTGTACAAAAACTTGCTTTTACTTCAGACACTTGATTCTTCTTTGTTACTTAATAGCATATCAATTAACCATTCATGAAAGAATAAAGCATAAACACTAGAGCAGATAAACATCAACACATTAGACACCAAGATTTTGACGTGGAAAACCCGATCAAGGGAAAAACCACGAGGTGATTAACCCAAGGATTATTCTCTATTAGAAGAATAAGAAAAAATGGATGGTACATGCCAATTAGGGCTCACTGCTCACAAAAGGCACACTGCCTACAAGAGACACACTATCTACATAACAAGTATTACAAACTTGAACTAGAGAATGACATCTTTACCATGCCTGGATCAGTTCCATTTAAGCCCAAAAACTCCTTCTCTGCCTTTCGCACTTCCCTTCGCTATATCACACTCATCCCCACAAGACATACTTCAAAATGAATTCACAAACCCTTATTTATACAAGGCATCAACTTAGGAGCAATCATCTAAGTCAGCAAACACCTACAAGATCATTCACAAGACGTGTAATACATCCGGTCGGCTAGTCTTAAGAAGAACACCAAAATCTATGGTTATTGTTTGAATGCAAACTCTAACTTCAATGCGGACCACCAATAAGAATAGAACATGATCCAAAGATCACCAAAACCTTTCTTGAGTCATCAAGAATATCTGCACTTTATCAGCTTACTTGAATTCTTCTGTTCTTCATCTAGAACTTCAAGAACACAGTCTGTCATCACTGTCATAATGAAAAAGGTTCTTCTGGACCTCCAAATCATTCACAAGTCTAGTTGTCACTTCACACTAACTTCTTCAACACTCCTTCCAATCCACAGAATGAGATAGTGTAATTTTAGATCTCACCGGACCAATCTGTGACAATCTGTCTCCACTGAACACCTACCGGAACCGGTTCTACACAAGCAGCCATAACTTCTTTAGATCTTTATAAGGACCTCTGAAATCTTAATTGGAACATCTCAAGACTCATATCTACAAACCCTTTAAACTGCATCCTTTGATCCTCAACCTATTGAGTACTTTTGCCTTCTTCTCATCACTGTTCTTCACTATTCCTGATGGAGACTAATTTCCTCAATAACCTCAGCACACAGCTCATCCAACCCTTCTTATCAATGTAATATGAATATGTTGACATCAATGACAACACTGGTTAACCTCATACTTTCAACAATCTCCCCCTTTGTCATTGATGGCAACATATGATGTGAAAGACCATCAAGACAAGAACTTCTCCTTTTTGTCACAGCTCCCCCTATCAGCAACAACTCTTCACATGTCTTCTCTTCCTTTACTGCTCCCCCTTTGATCATCAACCACTTGTTTTTCACATGTCTTCTCTCCCCCTTTGACATCAATGGCAAAGGGCTCGTACTTGCAATTCTAACACATCAGAATCATACCAGTTGCTCCCCCTTAGTAGCAGCTCCCCATCATCAATCTGGATCACAAGATATGACTGTGATATCCACCGGATTGATGCACATCAGTGCATCCTACTTCATCACCGGAGGGGCCATAACCCCTAACTTCTCCCTGAGATACTCAAAAGAGTCTTTGGGAAGAGGTTTAGTAAAAATATCTGCAAGCTGATCCTTGGAGGGCACATACTCCAATCTGACTTCACCCTTGTTCACTTGTTCTCTCAAAAAGTGAAATTTGATAGATATATGCTTGGTCTTAGAATGCAATACCGGATTCTTAGAAATATTTATTGAACTTGAATTATCATAGAAAATTGTGATAGGCTCCTCATATTCTACTTGAATATCTCTTAGCATTTTCTTCATCCACAAAAGTTGAGTGCAACTACCGACTGCTGCAATGTATTCTGCTTCTGTTGTAGACAGGGATATTGCTTCTTGTTTCTTGCTTAGCCAAGAAACCAACCTTTTTCCCAAATAGAATGCTCCTCCACTTGTACTCTTCCTATCATCCACATCTCCTGCCCAATCTGCATCTATATATGCATGAAGAGAAAAGTCATGATATCTGAGATACCATAGGCCATACTCAACTATTCCTTTCAAGTACCTAGAAATTCTTTTGATTGCCATGACATGAGATTCTCTGGGAGCAGCCTAGAATCTTGCCACAAGACCAACAGCCTGCATTATATCTAGTCTAGTTTGAGTGAGATACAGTAATCCTCCAATCATTGATCTGTAATTTGTCTGATCTGTCTTAGGAGAGTCATCATCTTTGCTCAACTTACATCTAGTAGCCATAGGAGTGTTCATTGGCTTTGACTCTTCCATTCCAAATTTCTTCAATAGTTCTTTCACATATTTGGTCTGAGAGATAAAGATTCCTTTCTCTGTCTGAGTAATTTGTAGACCCAAGAAGAAATTCATTTCACCAAGCATTAACATTTCAAACTCACTTTTCATTTGGTTTGCAAAGGTTTTACACATACTGTCTCTTCCTCCAAAGATGATATCATCAACAAATACTTCAACAATCAAGATGTTTTCATGATCAATTTTGAAATATAGGTTACTATCAGCAGTACCTTTGTTGAAACCAATCTTCAAAAGATGTTTGTCTAGCCTCTCATACCATGCTCTTGGGGCTTGCTTTAGACCATACAGTGCCTTCTTTAATTTGTAGACCATATCACCATGCTCAGATCACTAAAATCCATCCGGTTGTTCAATGTACACCTCTTCTTCTAGGTCACCATTCAGGAAAGCAGATTTGACATCCATCTGATACACTTTGAAATCTTAGAAGGCAGAAAATGCAAGAAATAGTCTAACTACTTCAATTCTTGCCACCGGAGCAAAGGTTTCCTCAAAATCAATCCCTTCTATTTGAGAGTAGCCTTTGCAGACTAATCTGGCTTTATTTCTGATTACTTCACCAACTTCATTTAGTTTGTTCCGGAAGACCCATTTGGTTCCAATCACATTCTTGTTACTAGGTCTAGAAACAAGATCCCAAGTGTGATTTTTCTCAATTTGCATCAACTCTTCCTCCATTGCTTTGGTCCAATTTTCATCATTGCAGGCTTCATTTATTGGCTTAGGTTCAATCTTTGAGATCATACAACATTCATCTAGATTTTGAGCAACATTCCTTCTAGTTTGTACACCTTTGCTTTTGTCACCTATGATCTGATCTTTAGAGTGGTTTAGTCTTACATACCTTGGAACTTTGGGAGTTTCTTGCACTTCTACTTCTTGATCAGGCTCATCCAGACCTATCTCTTCTTCCTAATTTACCAGATCAGTCTGAATCTGACCTTCAGAGAGGATTGAGTTCCTTGAATCAGAACATCATTCTGATCATCTTCATCATACTCAAAAAATCTTGAGGGCTTTTCAATACCTTCATCAACCTTCACATTTGTACTTTCTATCATCTTTCTCAGTCTCTTATTGTAACACCAGTATTGCTTTGCTTTGAGTGGAGTAACCCAAGAAAATTCCTTCATCACTTCTAGCATCAAACTTTCCTAGATCTTCATCTCTTTTAATGTAACATTTGCTACCAAATACTCTAAAATATCTCACAGTAGGAGTGATGCCAAACCAAAGTTCATAGGGAGTCTTACCGGTATTGCTTCTGATTTGAACTCGATTGAGAGTGTAGACTGCAGTGCTGATAGCTTCTCTCCAAAACATCTGAGGAACATTTGCTTCCATCATCATCATCCTGGATGCTTCTTGGATGGTCTGATTCTTTCTCTCAACTACTCCATTCTACTGTGGAGTCCTAGGAGCAGACAACTATCTCTTTATACCATGCTTCTCACAAAAGTCTATGAATTCACCGGATGTGAATTCACCACCTCTATCAAACCTCAGACATTTCAATTTTAATCTAGTTTGATTCTCTACCATAGCCTTGAAGATTTTGAACTTCTCAAAAGCTTCTGATTTCTCTTTCAGAAAGGTAACCCACATCATTTGGGAATGGTCATCAATCAGTAACATGAAATATCTATCACCTTGCATACTCTTGATTCTTGTCAGACCACATAGATCAGTATGAACTAATTCCAATAATCCGGTAGAGGATTGATCCTTGCTTTTGAATGAGACTCTGCTCTGTTTACCTAGCTGACATTCTTTGCACAAACTATTTGTAGGTTTTACCAACTTTGGAAGATCTCTTACAGCCTGAGTATTGCTTATCTTGATGATGTTATCAAAATTTACATGACACATCCTTCTATGCCATAACCAACTCTGATCAACTTGAACAAATAGACAACTTTTATTAGTACCAACTAGATGGAAGGTATTACCTTTTGTTTGAGTACCGGATGCAATCTCAATTCTGGAGCTTTCAAAGATCCTGCATCTTCCGTTCTTGAACTAGAGATCATAGCCTTTATCCACCAATTGACCAACACTGAGAAGATTGTGCTTCAATCCTTCAACATATAGTACATTACCGGTTTTGTTCTTTCCATCAAAAGAGATAGTTCCCCTACCTCTGATTCTACCAGCAGAATTGTCACCAAACTTTACCATTCCTCCTTCATACCTTTCCAAATCTAAGAACTTGTTCTTGTCACCTATCATATGGTGAGAGCATCCACTGTCAATAACCCAATCATCCTTTTCTTCAACTTGGGCAGCCAAAGCTCTTTCTATAACCTTATGATTGATAGATTCAGCAGATATTGGATCTTCTTCCTTGATGGCAATGAACACCCATTCATTTCCAAATTTGTCTCCTATCTCTGATTCATCATCTGTTACTCCATTATCAGATTCTTTATGAACATAATAACAATTCTTTTGGAACCTTTGTCTTTTAGAATTTGATCTTGTGGATCTTTCTAGACATCTTGAGGCAAAGTGACCAATCTTATTGTAGTTGAAGCACTTAAAGGGTAATTTTCCTTCATACTTACCGGATCCTCTTGGCAGTCTTTTTGCAATGAGGGCTTCAAGTTGAGCTGTTTCTGCTTCTTCCTCTCCCATGTCTTTTCTTGCTTGATCATACCATGACAGCTTCCTTGAAGAGTTTTCTCCCGGATCAAATCTTTGTTTGCCTTTCACATAGGCACTGGCTTTGAATGCAGATTTAGTCTTGGGGGGATCATCTCCAAACTCAGTCATTTCAAATATAGCTAGTTTGCCAGCCAATTGGTCTCTTGTGACAGTTGTATGGGCTCTGAATTCATCAATGGTAGCAACCTTGATTTTGTAGGCAGCAGGAAGGGATCTGAGAATTTTGCAAACAATCTCATTTTCCTCCAAAACTCCACCAGCATTCCTAATTCCACACACCAGCTCATTTACTCTTGGCATAAAGGTAGTGATATTTTCATCATCTCTCATCTTCAATCTTTCAAATTTCCCTTTGAGACTCTGCAACCTTGCACTCTTAACATACTCATCTCCTTCATGCAGAAGTTCCAGTTTAATCCAGATCTCGTAGGTAGTTGGTAGGTCAATAACATTTGAGATCTCTAAGTTAGTTAATGCACTTAGAAGAGCCTCTTTGGTCTGCAGATTATTTTCAGCATCTGTGATTTCATTTAGAGTTATCGGACCACCCTGTGGAGGTACATATGCTTTTGTGACCATGGACAAGTAAGCTTTTCCCATGTACTCCAAGTGACATTTCATGCGACCTTTCCAAAGAGAAGTTGGTTCCATCAAACTTTAGACTATCCTTCTTGTATGACGACATCCTGGATCTCCTCAAGCAGTTAAGCTCCTTTTTGGAGGAACTTGGCTCTGATACCAATTGTTAGATCTAGGGCACACAACTGAGAGGGGGGGTGAATCAGTTGTACAAAAACTTGCTTTTACTTTAGACACTTGATTCTTCTTTGTTACTTAATAGCATATCAATTAACCATTCATGAAAGCATAAAGCATAAACACCAGAGCAGATAAACATCAACACACTAGACACCAAGATTTTGACATGGAAAACCCGATCAAGGGAAAAACCACGGGGTGATTAACCCAAGGATTATTCTCTGTTAGAAGAATATGAAAAAATGGATGGCACATGCCAATTACGGCTCACTGCCTGAGCACACTACTCACAAGAGGCACACTGCCTACAAGAGACACATTGTCTATAAAGTAACAAGTATTACAAACTTGAACTGAAGAATGACATCTTTACCATGCCTGGATCAGTTCTATTTAAGCCCAAAAACTCCTGCTCTACCTTTCGTACTTCCCTTCACTATATCACACTCATCCCCAGAAGACATACTTCAAAATGAACTCACAAACCCTTATTTATACAAGGCATCGACTTAGGAGTAATCATCTAAGTCGGTAAACACCTACAAGATCATTCGCAAGACATGTAATACATCCGGTCAGCCAATCTTAAGAAGAACACCAAAATCTATGGTTTTTCATCGAATGCAAACTCTAACTTCAATGTGAACCACCAATAAGAATAGAACACGATCCAAAGATCACCAAAACCTTTCCTGAGTCATCAAGAATATCCGCACTTTATCAGCTTACTCGAATTCTTCTATTCTTCATCCAAAACTTCAAGAACACAGTCTGTCATCACTGTCATAATGAAAAAGGTTCTTTTGGACCTCCAAATCATTCACAAATCTAGTTGTCACTTCACACTAACTTCTTCAACACTCCTTCCAATCTGTAGAATGAGATAATGTAATTCTAGATCTCACCGGACCAATCTGTGACACTTTGTCTCCACTGAACACCTGCCAGAACTGGTTCTACACAAGTAGCCATAACTTCTTTAGATCTTTATGTGGACCTCTGAAATCTTAACTGGAACATCTCAAGACTCATATCTACAAACCCTTTAAACCACATCCTCTGATCCTCAACCTATTGAATACTTTTGCCTTCTTCTCATCATTGTTCTTCACTGTTCCTGCTGGAGACTAATTTCCTCAATAACCTCAGCACACAGCTCATCCAATCCTTCTTATCAATGTAATATGAGTATTTTGACATCAATGACAACACTGGTTAACCTCATACTTGCAACAAAAACTTGTTCTTGTCTATTTACCAAATTGACACTCCTTGCAAACCAGATTAGCAGGCTTCACAAGCTTAGACAAATCTCTAATAATCTGTGATGTACTTATCTTCATAATATTATCAAAATTTATGTGACACAACCTTCTATGCCATAACCAACTCTCATCAGTCTAAGTCAACAAGCAATAGTTCTCGGTTCCTTTCAAGTGATAGATATTACCTCTGGTCTTCTTACCAGTTGCAATGATTGTTCCAAAGATTTCCATGATCTTGTATCCATTGTCGTTGAAGCTTAATTCATAGCCCTTGTCACAGATCTGACCCACACTTAGAAGAAGGTGCTTTAATCCTTTCACATACAAGACATCTTTAGTATTATGCTTGCCATCAAAAGAAATAGATCCTTTCCCACAAATCCTACCAACTGTATCATCTCCAAACCTAACCAGTCCACCATCATATCTTTCCAAACTTACAAACTTACTTTTGTCATAGTCATGTGGTGAGAGTAACCACTATCAATAACCCAATCAATCTTGTCCTTAAGGACCTGAGTAGCCAAAACACTTTACACTAGTTTTTCTTCCTTCACACAACTAGAAGAATTAGTAGACATGAGATCTTCCTTAATAGCAATGAACAAGCATTCATTTATAGAGGAACTAGCATTACCTTGTTCACCATTATCTGATACCCCTTCATCATTACCAAAATATTCAACATAATAACACTTCTTTTGGGTCCTAGGCCTGTTCTCATATCTTCTTCTATTTCTTTCAATTCTTTCAAAACATTTGGGAGCAAAATGACCTACTTTACCACAAGAAAAACATTTGAAAGGTAATTTGCCTTTATACTTACTGGATCCTCTTTGCAGTCTATCCACAACGTTGGCTTCAACTTCATCTAACTCATCAGTGGATTCTACTTTGTACTTTTTTGATCTAGAAGTATTTCTAGGAGTAATGGCTTTGAAGGCCATCTCAACTTTCGGCAGAGCATCATCTAACTCCCTCATTTCAAAAGCAGTAAGCTTACTAGGAAGCTGATCCCTGCTGACTATTTTTACTTGCATGAATTCTTCAACTGTGGCTACCTTGTGACAGTAGGACTTCAATAGAGATCTGAGAATTTTCATAACAACTTCCTTTTCTTCAAGAGTTTCACCTATAGTTTTTATCCCTATAACAAGTTCATCAACTCTTTGCATAAAGGCTAATATGTTTTCATCATCATTCATCTTCAAACTTTCATATTTCACTTTCAGACTTTGTAACTTGGCTTCCTTCATAGAATCATCTCCTTCATATAGATTTTTCAAAATTTCCCATACCTTATTTGCAGTTTCAAGATCCACAACTTTTGTTAATATTGAGTTAGTTAATGAGCTTAGTAGAGCATCCTTTTCCTTGATAGCTATCTCATATTCTTTGATTTCATCTTCAGTCAGTAGACCATTTGGAGGTATGGTGTATTCTATTTCTACAGCTTTGCAAACATTGTAACCAAGAGAGAGAAGATGGCTTTTCATCTGAGCCTTCTAGAGAACATAGTTCATTCCATCAAAATGCGGCGCTTCCTTCTTGTAAGACATTTTGGATCTTCCTCAAGATGTTAAACTTTTTTTAGAGGAACTTGGCTCTGATACCAATTGTTGATATGTGTTGGATAACTAAGATGGGGGGGTGAATCATTTGTCAAAAAAATTAAACACTTTCTACAATTAAACATTCATCACTTATCCACAATTATTATGATTTAACAATGAGTGCATGAAATCAGAAACTTAACCACAAATACAACATCAAACACAAGAGACACCAAATTTACGTCAAAAACCCCAAGGTGGGGAAAAACCATGGAGAAGATTAATTCTCAATATATATTGCAATCTTGAAATAATGATGTTCAGGCTTGGTCACTCCATGGGCCTAAATATACTAGCTTACTGCCATGAAGAACAACTAGGTCTAGCAGGTTCACTGCCTCAACCCTAAACCTAGAAAGATTACAATAAGGGTTGTTAAACCCTAAGGGCTATTAAACCCTACTGGTGGCTTACTTCCAGACTCACTACCATGATCAACACCTTTCTATATTTGTAACTGAAGTATAATAATTTCCCTACTCTGCTCTTCCTCTTCTTTCCTCTGTCTCTTTTCTGCTCTACCTTTTGGACCTTTCTTAATATCTTCTCATTTCTTCTCAAGGACACCTTTTTCCATGACTCAACTACAAGTATTTATACACTACATCAACCTTGGAATGATCATCAAGGTCGGCATCACAACCATCAACCATTGAAACAATCTCCAAGGTTGGTATTACAAATATTTACAAAATAGGTCCTAACCTATTACAACAATATGCAAAGGGAATGAAATATAGATCATGCCATGCCTTAGCTGGGACTCAAACATGATCTTCCATGCCACAATATGCTTCCACAATCTTATAGAGATCTCTATAATCACTGGGATCAACCAGGTCGGCTAAGACTGGTTACATGCTACATTATCTAGGAACAATCTTCACACACCATCTCAATTTCTTAATAGAGACCAATGTCTAGATAAGAACATGCTTAGGAGACATCCACAAGCATTCTATAATCATCAGGAGAAACTGCATGAACCTTAACCACTTTATCCATAGGGATCTTCTCATCGGAACACGTGAACTTCAATGTCTTCAACTACAATAAGAGAAAGACAACTTGCAGACC
This sequence comes from Cunninghamia lanceolata, assembly GCA_027924645.1. Classification (NCBI taxonomy): domain Eukaryota; kingdom Viridiplantae; phylum Streptophyta; class Pinopsida; order Cupressales; family Cupressaceae; genus Cunninghamia; species Cunninghamia lanceolata. Next base: position 8,199,004 of record BSBN01000739.1, read on the forward strand.
ACCAAACCATGAACCATTGCAACTATAGGCACTTATCATCATCCCAGACTTCCCTCTAGAACTGCAGAGCCAAATACTTTATTGTGGAGGAATGTGGAGTAGAGTAATTTCTTCCTGTCCCAACTAAACTTACAGAAAAAGTAGGTTTCACTTTGGTGAACACAACTCACTCATATCTTCATGCAGAGGCTTCAAACCTAGAATGCATATCCTTAGTCATACCTCTAACTTACTTCCAATCTGTAGACCATGATCTTCAAGTAGAAGGAAATGCAAAGTAGTTTACTAGACTATTCTTCAGCATACAACTTACTGTCTATACTGCACTTCTCTGTAGCTCACCAGTTTCTCCGGACAGGCTAATTTTCTCAATATCCTTAACATACAAGTCTTCTAAACAAGTAATAGAATGAGATATAGTTGACACCAATGACAACAAGGATATGTTGACATCAATTACAACATCGATTAGGCACATACTTGCAACAAGACTTACCTAATGGATTACCTGCACCTAGAATTGTAAGTCATTGTATGGATTTGATACCGGAAGAAAGCCTCCAAAATAAGGCACCATATAGAATGACACTTATGGAAAATGAAGAGGTGAATAGAAAAGTGCAAGAGTTGTTGGATAAGGGACTGATTAGGAAAAGTCTAAGTTCATGTGTTGTATCTACAATACTGGCACCTAAGAAAGATGAGAAATGGTGGATGTGCAGTGATTCAAGGGCTCTAAATAGGATAACTATTAAGTACATGTATCCATTGTCTCATATGGATGACTTGATGGATTGTTTGAGTGGATCAAAGTACTTCAACAAGATTGATTTGAAGAGTGGATACCACCAAATCATAATTAGAGAAGGAGATGAATGGAAAACAACATTCAAAACTAAGGATGGATTGTATGAGTGGTTAGTAATGTCATTTGGGTTGACAAATGCACCAAGCACATTTATGAGATTGATGAATGAGGTAATGAAGCCTTTCCTTGGCAAGTTTGTTATCCTTTTTTTAGATGATATATTGGTTTTTAGTAAGACAAAGGAGGAACATCTGCTACACGTTAGGGCAGTTCTGTAGAGGTTAAACAAAGAAAAGTTACTAATGAACATAGATAAATGCAGTTTTATGCAAAAGGAACTAATATATCTGGGTTTCATAGTCTCTAAAAAGGGATTGAAGATGGACCCTAAGAAGGTTAAGGCAATGTTAGATTGGCCTTCACCCAGAAACATGTTTGAGGATAGATGTTTTCATGGCTTGGTGAGATTCTATAGGAAGTTCATAAAAAATTTAAGTGGAATGTGTGCACCAATCACTAAGACAATTAAGGGTGTTAGGAAAGAGTTCCAATGGATAGTTGTAGCAGAAAAGAGTTTCCTGCTATTGAAGAAGAAGGTGACAGAACAACTAGTGTTGGCATTGCCAGACTTTAGCAAAGTTTTCCAAGTGGATTGTGATGCCAATGGTAGTGCAATTGGGGAGTGTTAAGTCAAGAAAGTAGACCCATTGCCTACTTCAGTGAGAAACTAAATGAAACAAAGAGGAAATATTTAGTTTATGACCAAGAATTCTATGTTATAGTGCATGCCTTAAAGAAATGGAGGTATTACTTGTTGTCAAATGAGTTTGTGTTGTATACAGATCACCATGCCTTGCAATACATCAACAATCAAGGTGAGTTAAACTAGAGAGATATGAAATGGGTGGAGTTCTTGCAAATTTATTCTTTTGTCTTAAAACATAAGAGTGGTAAGTCACACAGGGTAGCAGATGCACTTAGTAAAAGATGTTTATTGATGAATGAGTTAAGGGTCAATGTTGTTGGCTTTGATGCAATGAAGGATTTGTATCCTGATTATCTTGATTTTAAGGATGCATTAATAGTTAGTAGAAGTCTATTGGAGGGAGATAGGATACCATGGTTGGAGTATTTCATACAAGATGGCTTGTTGATCAAAGGACATAAATCATGTATACCTAGAGTTTCAATGAGAGAGAATCTAATCAGAGAAAAGCATAGTGGAGGATTGAGTGGACATTTTGGATTGGATAAGACATTGACACAACTAAGTGAAAGTTATTTTTGGCTTGGGATGACTGTAGATGTGAGGAGACTGGTACAAGGCTATAGGATTTGCCGACATGCTAAAGGAGCATGACAGAATACATGATTATATCAGTCATTGCCTATACCAGATAGACTATGGGAGCATATCAGTATGGAATTTGTTTTGAGACTACCTCAGACACAGAGAGGTCATGATTCCATTTTTGTTTGTGTGGATAGATTTTTTAAGATGGTTCATTTCATACCATGCTAGAAGATTAGTGATGCATCCCACATAGCTACATTGTTTTTCAAAGAAGTAGTCAGACTACATGGACTACCTATGAGCATAACATCTGCTATGGACATTGAGTTTGTTGGTAACTTTTGGCGTACTTTGTGGAAAAGGATGGGCACTAAATTAGGGTTCAATTCAACCTATCATCCCTAGACTGATGGACAAACTAAGGTTGTAAACAAAAGTTTGGGAAACTTATTGAGGTGTTTGGTGGGAGACAAACCACGTCAATGGGATCTTATCTTGGCACAAGCAAAATTTGTTTACAACAATTCAATAAATAGAAGTGCAGGAAAGAGCCCATTCCAAATAGATTATGGTACAACCCAAAAGGTGTTTATGAACTAAGAGATAGTGTAGATTTGAATAAGAAAAGTGCTGTAGTAGAATGTTTTGTAGAATACCTTCATGAGGCTCATAAGAAGGTGAAGGAAAAGTTGAAGAAAAGTGATAGAAAATACAAGAAATATGTTGATGTGCATAGGAGGGAACAAGAATTCTAGGTAGGAGACTTAGTTTTGACATATTTGAGGAAAGGAAGGTTTCCACAGGGAACCTACAATAAGTTGAAATTCAAAAAGATAGGCCCATGCAAGGTGTTGAGGAAGTTCTCATCCAATGCTTATGAGATTGAGTTACTAGTAGGGATAGACATATCACCTATTTTCAATGTTGTTGATCTATATAAGTTCCATGAAGGAGAGAAAAGTCTACAAGGGGGTATACATTCATATTCACCTGATGCATAAAGGTTGTTGGATTAGTTACCTTAAAAAATTATGGAAGATGTAGATAAGGTGATTGATTCTTGAGTGGCTAAGAAGACTAGAGGAAAGCACTACTTGGAGTATCTGGTCTAATGGAAGAAGAGAGATGTAGATGAAGCTTCTTGGCTGAGTGTTGCAGAACTAGTCAAGTTTGGGATTCTGATTCTAGCCTTGCCAAAATGTTCATGAGTTGTCAACTCATGAAACATTTTAGTTACCCAGCATGTTTGATGTAGGAGCATTTGGGTCCACGTGTAATCCTCATTGACAAAAAGAAGATTTTCTTTACTTTATTATTGTTGTTTTTCCTTTTGTTTTGCTGTAGGAGTTGATTGATCCATTTCTAGATATTTCCCTTAAGATTTTGGACAAGTGATCAATTGTTCTTGAAGAAAGGCCAAATCGGTATCTGCATCTCAAGTTTGGTGAAAATCTAATGAAAATTGAAGTTACGCCTTGATGAAGTTTTGTACTATCATTGGATATTGCGCTAAAATCATCTGTCACTGCATATTGCACTAAATTTTCTCTTCACACGATTTGCACTAAAATTGGGCTCTGCCAAACATATCTGCTGACCCCCAAATTCCTTGCATATCCTTTGACCTTCATTTTACCCGCTAAGCTATTTGGACCACTTGGTGCTAAAATGTCACTGCATCAGATATATTTGGTGAACTAAAAAAACCTCACTTATTCAGTGGTTGCTTTTCCTTGCTTTACACTTTGAATTGCCAAAGGAACTTTTGCGCAAATTCATCACTTCACAAGACATATCCACTGAACCCTAGAACCCCACATATCTGGTGATGTCACTTATTTTTTCTTTCCGTACTTTTTCTCATGTCAACCAATAAGGTCTTGCTTAAAAAAGCCTACACACTGGATATATCCAGTGAAGGTTGATTTCCCTACATATCTTGTCACCACCAAATCTCCCACTTTGTCCAGTAAGGCCCAAAATCACCACAAAATGTCCATAAATGATAAAAGTAAGTTTTTATCACATGTATGGCTGTAGCAAAGGCAAATTAAGATTTGACACATGTCATAAGCATGTGATGAAGTTGGTGGCCACCTCAGGGGTCTATAAACAGATGGGTTTCATACAACAAAGAGAGATTCTCCTTGGTTGACATTGCATAGTACATTTTGGAGCTTCCAAAAGATTTCTCCAGATTGCAAGATCAATCAATCTGCATATAAAATTGGTTGTAAAGCTTCAGCTAGGGCATGTGTGAATCCCATTGCACTCCTATTGTAATTCTCTTATTACATATGAATAAAGAATCATTTGTCTTGTTGTTCCAATTTGTTTTGTATTATCATTTGTTGCTTGGTTTAGCCAACTGATAAGGCCCCTGAACCTTGACTTGCATCATAAAAGGAACACTTGAACATCAAATGACTATTAATAGGTGTTATGTAGGAAAATGTCCCCTTGGGGGCTTTTTCCTCTTAAGGTTTAGCTCTCAGGTCGTTTAGAATGTATTTAGAGCATCTTGCATGATTTCAATGACTCTCGATGAGAAGACAATGAAGTTTCATTGCAAATAGGACTCAAGGGATGCACTTAACATAAATCCTACCTAAAATAGGGGGACTTGGGTGCTCGTTCCATAGTCCTACCCTATTTTAGGTCAAGACCAATTCTAAAGTGTCAGTTTATGACCATTATTTAGGTCTTATGCTGACATGGTAAGTTTGAATTACAAAATTCTTAGTGGGAATGTTTGTAGTTGCATATATAAGCATGATTAGTGATTCATTTGTAATGTAGATGGAAATTAGACGAGCATTGTGATTTTGTGAAAGTGATTCAAGGAATTCATTGTGTTGTAGAGTAGAATTTGTGTTGTTCTTGTGTTTGTATTTGTAGATTTGGCATCCATCTCCTCATGGCATGAAGAGCATCTTCCTTCCTTGAGATCTTCACTACAAGGTGATATCAATTATGTTTTCAATCATTTATCATTTGGATTTTTCCTCTATCCCACAGGGATACACACTCTTTATCTGACAATAGTGTTTGAAAGACTTGAATGTCTCTCCAAAGCTTCACTGAGGCAAGCCTCTAAACACCACAACCCCTAACCCATTTTTTTGTGATTGTAAGTTATAGTTTGTGGAAGTAGAAAAGTGGAGCTATAGGAGAGTAGTGCAGACTATCAAAATTGCAGATCAGAGAAGAAAATAGGGACCTAAGCTCGAGTGCCCTCTCATTAGTCCTCTAGATCTTGCAATAGGAAAATCTCTAGAACAACAAGAATAAGTTGTAGACAAGGTTTCTAGATCTTGACAAAAACTGTGGCACTCGATTAGGATGCCCACTCATTAGTCCATGACTTTTCCACTTTCTAAACTTTGAAATCTGATATGTATTTAATTGTCATTTGATATCTTTGTGTGCAATCATTTTCTGTAATTTGTCTGTTTGTTCACGAATTCATGTAATTAGGGTTTTGAGTATTCCAATCTTCCCCTATGTTCCAAGTGATAGAAGGCATGTAGTAGGTTCCTCTACTTGGCTGAAAGCCCTTGAATGTTTAGTGGTGAAAGGAGGATCAACATAAACCATCAAAATCAACCCTAAATAAATCCTCTTTATTTTTCACCCTAAACATTTTGGTGAACCCATGTTTTTAAAAATTTTGGCACCTTACTAAGTTTTGTGCTTTAGATTTACATTCATTTCATCTATTCATATCATTTTTCATCTTATTGCATTTGAAAAATTACAAAAAAATTGGAAAAATTGGAAAAAAATTAGAATTTGTAGCTTGTATTTTCAAATAATTTAAACTAGTAAGCATTTAACCTCAAAAAATTTCTGTCATTATCATCATATCTGATTTAAAATACAGAAAAATTTTCATTCATCATCCATTTAGATTGCATTTTCATGCTTGAATTGATAAAAATTGCTTAAAATTGTGCATTTTTCCATATAAACTAGTTTTGCATTAGCTAGGGTTTGTAGTTAAAATCTTGTTTTAGATTTTATTACCCTTTTAAAACACTCATTGGGACTTATTTCTAACTGTAGTGTTTCATCACAGTGGTTTGCTTACAAAATTTCATGTCTAGGGTTTAAAAACCTTGCTTTTTCACTAGATTTTGGCCTTATCGTCTCTCTAGATTTACATCATAGGCATGTTGTAAAAGATTTTTTCTGAACTAATAGGATTTTATCAATGTTATTATCTTCTTCTCCTCATAAAATTCTTTACAACACCTTTTTATTGGGCTCTTACATTGAAAATTTGGTGAAAATTTGCATATTTTGATTATATTTTCCCTAGGGTTGACTTATATTTGCATTCCAAGCTTGTTGTAATAGATTTTATGGCTTTAGGTGACTAATATTACCATTATAATTTGCTTCACCACCTAAAATTCTTTACAACACCTCTTTTATTGGGTCTTTGCATTGAAAATTGGTGAAAATTGCATATTTTAGTGTATTTTCACTAGGTTTTGACTAGTTATCATTCTAAGTTTGCATCAAAAGTGTCTTGTAAAGGATATTATTTATTTATTGGACTGATATCAGACATATTATTTGCTTCAATTCATCAATTTCCTCACAAAAACTTTCCTTTCACTTATTTGCATTAAAAAAATTTAGAAAATCAAGCATTTTGGATCTTAAAAATATCCTTCTCTTAGGGTTTGTTCTATTAGTTTGTGCCTTGATTGTTGCATGCCTTTGTATAATTATTATAACTCACTCCCCTAATAGAAATATCCCTTTAAGAATAATTATAAGGCTCATGGGATCTAGTGCTCTTGAAGAATTTGACATCCCTACCTCTGAAAATCCATTGAATACCTTCTTTACAAAAGGAGAGACAAATTTTGTAAGATATTATACCTCATACAACCACTATGGAAGACCATGTATTTCATGATGTCAACGACACTATTGAAGTGGTCACACATGTACCTGATGAGCAAATAAACAAACTTGATAAAGAGTTAGCCAATTTTCAAGCATTTGTTGAAACTAAAAGGATAGCAGAAGAAGCTATACCTGTGATTCACAACATAAGAGAATTGATCAAATAAGGGCAAGATGGTATTAATGTTATTCAAGTTTTAACACATATTATACACAATAATGTCATTCCAGTGACTGAATGTGCAAATGGTATTAAAAAAATATCGTCATCGTCTCATACACAAGTATCGGCACCTATACTGACCACTAGAATGTCTACATTTACATCGACAATTTTAACAACTAATGCAAATGCTTGTAGTAATTCTACCACTAGTATTGGAGTATCTAATGGAACTAGTTCACAAAATTACAAAGTTGTGGGATTTAACTATCAGAACTTGGTTTCTAAGGGGACCTCTTCTATGAATACCTATTCTCAACCACCCCTTACATATAACTACTCGCAACCACCTTCCACTTATCACTATGTCCAACCACCTTTGAACTATTCACAACCTTCGCTTATCACAACTCAAGCTCATTCACCTCCTCACTTTGGTTCTATTTCCTCATAGCAAATCGCATCCCTCAATGATGCCATCCTAACCAACTTCTGCAAGGCATGACTTCTTTACAACAAAAAGTGACAAACTTGACAAATTCTTCACAACATAATCTATCAACTTATCATGCCTGAAATCCCCTATCTTATGCAATATTAAGAACTCCTATGCCTGAGAGGTTTGAGACCCCTTACTTTGAAAAATATGGTGGAAAAGATGATCCTAATACTCATGTGGCAACATTCATGGCTATGTGTAGTGATTTCTACTTTGAAGAGGACTTGTTAGCAAAAATTTTCCCATGATCTCTCAAAGATACTACTTTAGAACGGTTTTTCTATTTACCTCCGAATTCAATACACTCTTTTTCACAATTAGTTGATCAATTTTTACAACATTTCCAAGAAAACATTGGACCTCAAGTCTCCTTGATTGATTTACTTCATTGCAAGCAAGGTCTAAAAGAGAAGTTAACTAAGTTTATTAGTCGGTATCAATCTCTCTATGCACAAATTCAATATTAGATGAAGGATGAGGATGTTTAGAATGTTTTTATTACAAATCTACAACCTGACATCCATGATAAGATTATCTTGATGAAGTATAACTCCGTTGAACATTTATGTACCTCCCTTTATGATTATCAACTTTCATCTAGTCAGTAAGAAAACTAATTTAACTCATCGGATGAAGTTTGTCAATCCATGGGTGGACCATCACAAAACAACTTTAAGAGAAATAATAGGAGTTTCATTAAGGTTAATGGATTGAATTTGAATAACTTTTCCAAAGTGTCTACTATCACTAATCTAAAGAAGGCACCATATCAACAAAGAAAGTTTACTCCAATATTTGAATCCTATCATTATATCATGAATCAAGCTGAGTAATAATCTTATGAAACTTGCCCTGATTAAGCCTTTGGATCCTAACAAAAATCAAGGACCTTATTTCGATGCTAATGTCTTTTGTCATTTCCATTGACAACAAGGACATGATACTGAATGATGTATGTGTCTTCAACATGAAATACAAGACCTCATCGACTCGAATGTTATACACGTATCAGGTGTGAATGACAATAGAAATAAGTCGGTTGCTCCACTAAATCAAAATTTACAAATCTTTACTAATCCTTTCCCTAAGCATACTGATAACAATATGATGGAACATGGTTTAGTGGAAGTAGACAATGAGGATTATTTGGAATATGATAACATTGTGGGTATAATAGAAGTGGATAAGGAAAAGTTGGATAACCCACCTCACCTACGCAGAAAAGGAATTTATGCTGAGCTTACTCCTTTGTTATCCTTATAAGGATTGGGAGATAACCAAAATGTATCAGAAAGACAAATACAACAACTAAAACAAGAGACTATGACAAATGAAATGATTGAAATAATAAAAGATAGTCCTTATCACTATGGTAGACAAAGGCAACAAAGAAATCTAGCTAAAAATTAGAAATGAGTACAAAGATTATCATCAGTTGGAAATAATAGTGGTTCTCCTCCTTGTAAGTAACAAAAGGTCTCGCATACACAAGAATCTAAGAAACAAGCATGGCAAGATTTTATGACAATAAACAAGACTCTCATAAGAACCACTCGACCTTCGCATAAAACTTGATCAAACACCTCTCAAAGAGGTTTGCAAGTTCTAAAATTTAGTATGATGGTACTACAGGTAAGTATTTCTAACCCTTTATCTCTCGTGATGTGTTTCCCTCATGATGTGTTATGTGTTTTTCAGGCCTCCTAGGATGACCCTTGATTCTCTTGTAAGGTCCAAGATACTAGGAGACTACCTCTATTGTTACCTTCTTCTATATTGCTTCTCCTCTATTTTCACTATTGTGCATTGTGTCTTATGGACATAGTGTTGTGGTTGGTGACTTGGGGGTACCCTCCTACATGACTATCCCTAAGGCACTTGTTTATCCTTTCTTGACTTATTGTTTCCCTTCCTATAGTGTTTCTATCTAGCAGGCAGATGACAAAATACATATTATACTAATACGGACCTATTGTCCCTTTAGTGAGAAATAAAAAAAATAGACCAAGTCCATACATGATGATGGGGTTGTTATATTTTATCTGATCTTGGATAGTAGAATTGCTCCATGTGATCTTGATGGTGTCCTATCGCACTTACAAAAAAATAACAATACTTTTGCTCCGTGCACTTTGTCTATCTTGAATCTTGCATTATGCATTGTTGTTTATCATGATTATATCGACACTAACACTTTTCTTGTAGGAATGTATTTGTGGGAACATTTGGTGATCATAGAGTACATGTCACCTCTGTGGGGCATGGGCTTTGTGAGATCTCATGTTCCCTTGTGTGTTTTCTTCCTACCTTAACATGCTTGATTGATATCAACCACCTTAAGTTGGGGGCATATATAAGGTAAGTTGTTTGATTTAGATGTTAGAAATGTGTTTGTTCTCAAGTGCAGTCTTAAAGACTGGTGGTGATGAGTCCCTCTTGGACTATGAGAATTGTTTGAAATCTATTGAAATCATTTAAGCCCTCCGCGGAGGTAGGATATCAGATCATTTTTTATCTTAAGCCCTCTGTGGAGGTAGGGATGGTGTATTTCTAATGGAGAGTGCACATCTTGTTATTTTCAAAAAGTCCTCTATGGAGGCAGGGAGCACTTCTATGACTAACTCAACTCTTAAGCGCATCTTCGACAATTGTTGTGGCGAAGCGTAATCTTTGATGTGTGCCTGTAATATGCCTAAGATGGTGATGAACCTAGAAATAGGAACACTCCATCTCTTGTCTTTCATGTTTTCTTCGTGTCTTACAAGTGTGTGTGTATTGTGTGTTTGTTCCCAAGCATAGTCTCAAAGATCGGTGGCAATGAGTCCCTCCTATGCTTTGGGATTTGTATGGCATGCTTGATTTGTTTTGTGTGTATTTTACCCCATATGCAGTCTTAAAGACTAGTGGTGATGAGTCCCTCCTGCATTATGGGTGGTGTGTTTACTTCCCTTGTACTTGCATCTAGATCTCATACATATGAAAATGAAAAATAAAAATAAAATCATCACTATCTTCATTGCATTCGCTATATTCATTGTGTTTTGCATATCTTCAATGATGTCTTCTCCATGTTTTGCATGACTGTAACTATCTTCTCCATGTTCTGCATCCCTATTATTGTCTTCGTTGTGATTGGCATGTCTTCTCCGTGCTTGGCATGTTTTCTATGTTTGTTGACCATACTTTAATGCATGTATTGGCCTTATGTTTATACATACATTAAAGTGGGGGCTAAATGTTATGTTGGAAAATGTCCACCTTGGGGCTTCTCCCTCTTAAGGTTTAGCTCCCAGGTCCTTTAGAATGCATTTAGAGCATCTTGCATGATTTTGATGACTCCCGATGAGAAAACCCTAAAGTTTCATGGCAAATAGGACTTAAGGGATGCACTTAACATAAATCTTGCTTGAATAGGGTGGACTTGGGCATCCATGCCCTAGTCCTACCCTATTTTAGGTTAGGACCAATTTCAAAGTGCTAGTTTATGACCGTTATTTAGGTCCTATGCTGACATGGTAAGTTTGAATTATGAAATTCTTAGCAGGAATGTTTGTATTTGCATATATAAGCATGATTAGTGATTCATTTGTAAACTAGATGGAAATTAGATGAGCATTGTGATTTTGTGAAAGTGATTCAAGGCATTCATTATGTTGTCGAGTAGAATTTTTGTTGTTGTTGTTGTGTTTGTATTTACAGATTTGGCATCTATCTCCTCATGGAATGAAGACCATCTTCCTTCCATGATATCTTCACTACAAAGTGATATCAATTGTGTTTTCAATCATTTATCATTTGGATTTTGCCTCTATCCCATAGGGATATGCACTCTTTATACCACAACCCCAACCCATTTTTCTATGATTGCAGGTTACAGGTTGTGGAAGCAGAAAAAGTGGAGCTGCAGGAGAGTAGTGTAGACTATCAAAATTGTAGATCAAAGAAGAAAATAGGAACCTAGACTTGGGTGCCCATTCATTAGTCCTCTAGATCCCACAATAGCAAAATCTTTGAAATAACAGGAATAGGTTGCAGACAATGTTTCCAAATCTTGACAAAAACTGTGGTACTGAACTAGGGTGCCCACTCATTAGTCCCCTACTTTTTTGCTTTCCAAACTTTGAAATCTTGTATGCATTTAATTGTCATTTGATATCTCTATGTGTGATCATTTTTTCATAATTTGTCTGTTTGTTCACGAATTCATGTAATTAGGGTTTTGAGCATAATTGGGCTTAATTGAACAACAAAGTCACACAATTCCAATCTTCCCCTATGTTCCAAGTGATAGAAGGCATGTAGTAGGTTCCTCTACTCAGATGAAAGTCCTTGAATGTTTAGTGGTGAAAGGAGGATCAACACAAACCATCAAAATTAACCCTAAACAATAGGGAAGTTTCACCTTCCGCTTCATCCCATTACATTGATCCTTCCAAATTATCCAAATATTACACTACATTCATTCCATCTTTCAAACCTAAGGTCCAGATCCATAATGCAAGGTGTGGGGAATATAACATAGAGACTTCCTATTGCATTGGCAAGCTACCTGTGTTACCAAAATCTTGTGAAAAGCCGTGCACTACCAAGAAGAAGCCTAAAGTCACTATTTGTGCCACCCCCACCACTTTTACCAAGTGGGGTGAATTGAGAAAAGAAACCATAGATGAGGACATTTCTACATAGATCTATAAGGATGAAGAAGAAATTGAACATGTATAATTACTAGTTGAACAATATGGAAAAGGTTTCAAATTCATGAAGCAAAAAGGTTATGATGGATATAGTGGACTTGGTCCACACAAGAATAGAAGGAAAAAACATTTACAAATGAACAAGCTACCAAAGAATAAAGGGTTAGGGTATACACCATTAAAAGTGAATGCTCCTCATACTAAGTTACTATCGGGTGAAGATGCTAACATTTCTAAAGATGTTGAGACATCTAAGAAAAATGTCATGACCAATCCCTCTAAAACTGAACAAACAAATGGCTTTGCCTAGATTGATATATTTTGGGACCCTGACAACACTTCAACATTTACAATATCTATCCTATCCTTGAGTTATACAAATTTTGATGATGATCTACCCCTAGTTTACCTACACTTGATAGATTGGGACCAACAAGGACCTCTGAGCTTAGACATATTTGAAAATGATGAAGCAATCACTGAGTTTATGGGACTTCAAGAAGGAATACCTAGTGGAGATCATAAAGTTGGATTGATAATAGATCTTGACAACACATCTTACTTTGGGGAGTCCACTTTGCCCTCTAGTCACAAAGGTGAATATAATAAAACAAAAAAAGATAGGTCTCTAAGTGAAAACTAAAATGCACCTTTAGACCATGAAAAAGTAAAAAGAAAGGATGTATCTGAGGGTAAAAACCTCCCTTAGGTGCCTAAGGATGGATGGTTGGATGTACTCCCTATAACTCAAGAGAGATCACCATTTATAGTAGAGAAATTAGTGGAAGTAAATATTGGCACTGACGATAGTCCTAGAATTGTTCACTTCGCAGCATCCTTGATAGAAATTGAAAAACTAGAATTTATGGCTTTCTTTTCCACAAGACAAATACACTTTGCTTGGTCATATGCTAATATTCTTGGGTTAGATCCTAAGTTAGTTTTGTATCATTTGCCACTATTTCCAAATGCAAAACTAGTTAAACAAAAGTTAATAAAGATGCACCCCTAGATCGTACTTTTGGTGAAGGCAAAATTGAAGAAGTTGTTAGATGATGGTTTTATTCGACCTATAGACTATGCAGAATGGATTTCCAATCTTGTAATTGAAACTAAACTGACTAGAGGAATCAAAATTTGTGAAGATTTTAGAGACTTAAACAAAGTTTTTCCTAAGGATGACTTCCCATTGCCTAACATTGATATTGAATAGTCAACCTAACAGTGGGATATCAAATGCTATCACTCATGGATGGCTTCTTGGGATATAACCAAATTAGAATTGCTCCTCAAGATCAACATAAGATGACTTTCACTTGCCTTTGGGGTACCTATTGTTGGAATGTCATGCCCTTCGGTCTTAAAAATGATGGAGCAACATATCAAAGGGCTATGACCACATTTTTCCATGACTACATGCATACACTCATGGAAGATTATGTTGATGACTTGTTAACTAAATCCATTACAAGAGATAATCATCTAGATATATTAGATAAGGTTTTCACAAGGCTAGAAGAATACATGGTCAGATTAAATCCAAAGAAGTGTGTTTTTGGAGTAACCTCCAGTAAACTACTATCGTATATTGTATCTCACAGAGGTATTGAAGTTGATCCCAAAAAAGTGAAAGCTATTATGGATATGCCTACACTAACAAATATCAAGCAGTTACGCAGTCTTCAATGAAAGTTACAATCAATTCAAAGGTTTATAGCATAGTTGGCCAATAAGTGTCACCCATTTCAATATTTTCTTCTTGAAGGAGTCCCATTCATATGGTCTAATTGTTGTCAAGAAGCCTTTCAACAAATCAAGGATTATCTATTGTCCCCTCTAGTTCTCATGCCACCTATTTATGGTAAATGCCTAATATTGTATATATCAACAACCTCATCAGCATTGGGAGACCTCTTGGCACAAAATGATGAAGAAGGAAAAGAAAGAGCCATTTATTATATTAGTCGAACACTTGTGGGGTATGAACTTAACTATAGTTCTATTGAATGAGCATGCCTTGCAGTGGTCTTTACCACTCAAAAGCTTCAGCACTATATGTTAAACCATTAGACAAAGATTTTAGCAAAGATAGATCCATTGAAGTACGTACTCAACAAAGCATCTCTAATAGGTTGACTAGCAAAATGGGTCATGATCCTCAGTGAATTTGATATAGAGTATGTTGATCAAAAGGAAATGAAAGGACAAGTGATAGCCAACCAACTTGCATATGCTCCAATAATAGCAGATCATCCATTGGTTTATGATTTTCTTGATGAGTCAATTTTAATAGTAGAAACTTCAAATAGATGGAAACTTTATTTTGATGGATCTTGTAAAAATCATGGTTCAAGGGTTGGAATTCTCTTTGTCACACCTCAGGGAGACAATACCTAAGTCATTCAGAATAGTGTTCTCTTGTACCAACAACATAGATGAATATGAAGCATTGTGCATAGGATTTCGCATGGCTATTAAATGAAAAATAAAAAATCTTCAAGTCTATGGTGATTCACAATTGGTTATCTATCAGGTCAATGATGATTATGATACAAAGGATGAAAAGCTCACACCGTACAAGTGGATGGTTGATAATTTCTAGCTATATTTTGATGTCATCATCTTTAGTCAAATTCCAAGGATTCAGAGTAAAGAAGCCAATGAAATGACCACCATAGGATCTCTTTTAGATATACCTAACAATGTACCTCAGTATGAGTTCTTGGTGGAACAACTCTTGATCCTTATGTTTGATATCCTCGAATCTAAGCTTGTGTGTGAAATTGTTAGTCCTGACTCCCCTTTGTATAGAGATATTTACAAGTACCTGCATCACCAAATCATTCCCCTCAACTTGTCTTCCAATCAATGAAAAACTTTTATCCATCAAGCCTCTAGATATGTCATCATTAATGATACCCTTTACTATCAAAGCCTGGATAGTACCCTCCTTAGATGTCTCGATTCTAATGAACTACAAATTTCTTTGCATGAAGCACATGATGGTATATGTGGAGCTCACTCTAGTGGTCCTACATTGGCTAAGAAGATCAACCGAACTGGATACTATTGGCCCACTATGGAATGTGATGCATATTATTTTGTTAAGAAATACCAACAAAGCTAGATACATGGAGATATTGTACATGCACCTACTCAAGAACTTCATCCAATTACATCACCATGGTCTTTTTATCAAAGGGGACTCAACCTTTTGGGAAAGATTCATGCTACTTCCACCAATGGCCATTAGTTCATTATCACTACAACTAAATACTTCATGAAATGGATCAAAGCCATTACCATGACCTATATTATTGGCAAGCAAATATCCAAGTTCATCCTTAATTATATCATATGCCAATATGGTGTCCCCGAATCCATCATCATAGATAATGGTCATCTATTCAAAAATTAGGATGTCCGTGAACTGATGAGTCAAATATATGACTGTTGTGTGGTTACACAACACGCCCCATTTTGACTTGGCAAAACAGGGACCCAACTTTTCTTTTGGCTTGTGTTGTCTGCTTTCTGGCGGTTTGGTAAAATCAGTCATGTTCATCATCATGTGGAGTCAAGATGAGGTAAGCCCCAAATATGAGGTCAGTTTGTCAAAATTCGTATTTCATATATATGACCACATATTCTGAAAGAGCATTAAAATTCATGCAGGTTTGCCTTTTACATCACCCTGATATTCATCAGGATGTGAGAGTTATGAACAGTCAAAGTTTTGGTCAAACCTGATATTCGCAAGAAGAGGGTCATATCTTATAAACTCAGTTTTTCTATTTGAAGAACATCATCATCATATTTGAAATGTCCCCCTGATAATATCCTGTGGTTCAAATATCTGGACGTCAACTTTAAGTGATAGTAAGTCTTCCCCGTCGAACGGTCTTTTGTATCGCGAGCATCATGTTTTAAAAGTAACCCAATATTCGTTAATATCATCCTGATGCAAAATATCACCCTTAACAAACATCCTGATGACATCATCTGAACCCGATAAACGAAGAAGCAAACATCCTGATGACATCATCATCATATTTACATTTCGACAAGATATTTTGTAAACATGATCATGTTCACCCAATGTGACGATGACGTCATGAGACATTTCCAATACGAAGAGCAAATATCATGATGACGTCATCCTGATATTCTGAAAGGAGAATGAGTAAGTTTGAAGGTCATCATCATATTTTGAAATATCACCTGATGGACCGAAATATCCTCCTGATGTGCTAAAATGAAAGCAAGGTGTGTTGTCACCCAAATTTTGTCGCGATAACAATTTCAAGACTAGGGAGGATGATATTGAAACTCAACCTGATATTTGTGAAATATCATCCTGCCCTCATGATATCTTGTCATATGAATATCCCCCTGCTCCCTTTGCCACCATTGCCATTAAATGCGCGCGGATATGGTAGGTGATTCCCGCCGACCTCGGAACCCAATGAAACGTCTGGTGAGATCCTGAGTTTTTGCACGAATGATCAAAGATTGCGATCTAACTTGTCAGAGTTACCCTAAGTTTACCCTAACTACGAGGTTAAAAGGTAATTCAACCGCCATTGTTACATTCACCTGCGTTAAAATTGTTTTACAGAGCACTAGCCTCCATATCTGCATAATAGCTACCATTGCGCGACTGGAGCTCATAAACTGAGGAAGGAAGGTGTCAGCAGCTGAATCAAGAGCATCTCAACGATATACTGGTATAGAGAGATATCTGCATAACCAGGTAAGTGAAAGGAAACCCTCATCGTGTTGTTTCTAAATAATGTTGTAAGTTCTGGTTATATATCCATGTAAGCAGGTAATGTGAAATTGATGCAGTAGGCATGATATTTGCAATATGTATACATGCATATCCTGTTGTGAGAAGAAATGATTGTTAATTGTAGGTACCCATGGCTGAAAAATGCTTAGTCAAGAATCAGGAAGAATTCAGCTGGCCTATGTTCTCTTCACAGAGAGGGGTCCTGTTTAAATTTGGGGCAATTACAGATACCCATCAGGGGAGTACCAACTTGGAAGCTTGGTCAGCCAAGCTGAATGATGGACAAGATAAGAGTCCAGTATTGGATGCCGTGTTTGTATCCGGCATGTGGAACGCTGCTGGCTTCCCCTACTCCATGGAATCTCCAGAGCTGGTTATTGAGTGAACCCGAAACTACAACCCTCAGACGAGGCAGGTGGTGAAGCATGGGAGAGTGTATGCAGACCTATCCATCAAAGGTCTATCCCAGACATTTGGACTGCCAATGGGCAGCAAGGTAAAGAGTGTAGACTTGAAGAAGTCTGAAAGAGAATACGAGGCCAACAAGAAGACGACCAGAAAGAACATGTATGCTTGGCGGGCCGAGAACAACACATATAATGTAGCGGCCAAGCTCCCTGTGCACATGTTCAAGTTTGATTTTAATGAGGAATATCAGTATGTGATTGCCCTACTGAACAGGGTAACTGGCCAGCCTGATACTGGAGAATTCAGAGACTGGATGTACGGCATAATAATGATGTGTCAATATGCAGACATCAAGCCACTATGGGGCCAAATCATAAGTGATGCTCTGCATGAGCAGCTGCTGAACCTGGGAGGTTCAGATTGTGCCTTCTATATGACCTCTTACATTGTTTATTCCTGTGCATATAGAGGTACGTTTGATGCCTTAACCACAGATGGGAAGTTAACAGGCACAAATGCAACCTATATTTGGGATCATCATCCCTAGCTGCAAAGAACTAATTACATCAAGGACTATAAACTGGTCAATGATGCATTCTCTATGCATCTGGTAAGGACCATGGAAGATGACAGAACTAAAAGACTGAGCATGGAAGCTCAGGAGGCAGTATACAGGCATGGGGCATGGTACATCCAATTTGCCACCTTTTCCTACATCAGGATAGAAGGTTTTGAAGGGCATCCCCTGATGCTGCCGAGATATCCTATGGATGCAGTAGTTTTAATGGAGTTTATCAAGCAGGGCTCCACCATCATACAGATGTATAAGGATGCCAAGAAGCTGCCACCAATTTTGTTCCCAGTCAGCATCGGCAACTATATGTGCCCTGACTCGGATAATATTAAGAAGGTGATGGTCACTCTGAACAAGATGAATCTACTACCCTTCCCAGTAACAAGACCATATGATCCTTACGGCCGAATGCAGAAGATCCTAGGAAAGCCTATTCACCAGAGGCACCTAGAAGATTTTTGGGCTGACTGCGAAGATGAGGCAGAGGCCAGGAGGAGGAGGTATCAGAGGTTGACTCTGAACCAGATTAGGACATTTGACTGCATACCCCTCCCTCAGCAGCTGAAGAGTGATGACGGCAGGATCATGGCAGATGAATACGAGCAGAAGAAGATATACAATGATACCATCTCTGCACCTGACCTCACCATGCAGGAGGATATGTCCTTGGACCCATTCTTTGCCAGAACCATACACTTGACCCAAGCTTGGGTAGACGCACAGGTAGAGGCATTGAAGAAAAAAGGTGTTGCCATCACAATAGATAGCAAGAAGAAGGGCAGGACATCCCCACAGATGAATATGATGACTTCCTGCTGGAGAAGTGGAAGACCAAGGGAGATAGGATTCCTCCACCACAGCAGCCAAGCAAGAGAGCCCCAAGGGGCAAGAAGGTGGAAAAGGGACCCAAAGGGGTCATAATTGAAAGGGCAATATTCACGGCTGAGGAGGCAGCCAGAGCAGGATCAGAATCAGACTCTCCTCCCAAGCCCAAGAAAGCCAAGACAGCAGAGGCTGGAACCACAGAGACCCAAGAAGTGGGTCAGTCATCCAGACAACCAGGCAAGGATATCCTCATGGAGGAAGAGCCTGAAGAAGAGGAGGAAGCTCCACTAGTAATTAGAAGAAAGAGGAGAGCTCCGCAGGTGTTGGTTCCTACCACACCTAAGAAACTAAGAACCTCCATGAGAGGTGAGATGAGTCACCCCCCAGTACAAGTACAAGGGGCAGGTAGTGAAGTGCAGAAGGAACTTCAGCACAATGTTCCACTTCCTACCATTGTCAAGTTCAAAACAGAACTTGCAGAAGAGCAACAAAAGGAAACATCTCAGGCACAAGCAGAAAAGCATGTCTCGCTAGACGAGACAATAAACTTGTCTGATGATGAGGTGGTGCAGGATGTAGCTGCACAAGAAATGGAAACACTTGCAGCTGCTGGCATTAGTGTGGCTCCTCACAAGCCTCCATCTGTCCAATCAACGCTTGAAGAGATGAAACAAGCAGAGGCGGAGCAAGAAAAGAACCCAGAACCAGAGAAGAGCCCGGAGCAGGTAGCTCAGGACATAGGGCTGGACACACTGATCGCTGAGGTGACAGATCCTGCAGTGGTCGATTTGACGGAGAAAAGGGATGCAAGTCCTGAACAGCCAGCAGGATCACCTGATAAGGGCCACCTGACAAAGGAGATAGAGATGGCCGAAGCAGAGGGCCATGCTCTTAAATCAGGCCAACAAAGCCCACAGGATACATCAGCAGGACCTGCTATAGTAGAGGTCCGAGAAGAAGCAAAGGCTGATGATAAGAAGAAAGAAGTGATAGAGGATCCTGTTGATAAGGCACAGGAGGTGGATGCCGCAGGTACAGAACAAATAGCCGTTGCGGAGCAGATGCCATCACCTCAGGCAAATCCTATAATATCAAAGGTGGTCGACATACCACCAGAAGTTGAAAAACAAAGGGAGGATGATCAACCTCCACAGGGGGAAGAACTGGGGACAGGTGAAATAACGATGGAGAAAGATCATGATCATCATGATCTACCTACAGGTACACCGCTAGGTTCCCCACACAGAGAAGATGCTCCTCCGGAAAAAGAAGTTCCTCAACAGGAGGAGGCGCCTCAGGATCAACAGCAGCAAGGCGAGCATCAGGAAAAAGAAAAAGAAAAATCACCATCTCCACAACACATGTTGGTGGAAACAGGAGATAGAGGTGAACAGCATCATGATGCTGAGAAGCATGATCAGGTGCCTCCATGGTTGGAAAAGGAAGTGAATGTTGAGGAGGAACTGGAGATTCAGGAGTTTGACGTCTCCACCCTATTTGCCGCAGATATAATGAAACCCAGGAGGAAGGCCAGGATGACTTCGGCCATCAAAAGAGATCCGGCGACAGGGAGAAGGACCGCATAGATTGCTGTGCCTGCCGTAGAGAAAGAGAAAGGCAAAATCATTGTGGATGAGTTCCAGATAAGCACAGTTGATTTGGGTTTTGCCAATGAGGAGCAGGAAGGTCAGGAGGGAAAAGACATTATAGACTCTTTAATTCAGAAGGTGAAAAGAGAGAAGGAGAAGAATAGGCAACATAAAGAGCACATTGCTCAGTTGCATGCATACATTAAGGGTTTAACCAACCCTGATGATACCACAGGTGAAGCTGCAGTCCCATTGACTGCCATTTCTCAGGAGGTAAATAAACTGGACCTCATGAAACATGAGGTGTCCATAATCAGAAAATGGGTGTCATCCACATTGGATGATGCCATTGAAATAATGAAAGGTTCTTTGAAGAGATGGAGCATATTAAGTGACTCCAAAAACAAGGTGGACAGGTTGCAGATGCAGACCGGGAAAAGGTCTTATAAACTGGAGAAAGTCCTTAGCCTGCTGGACGAAATAAGGAAGATAAATCCACAACTGCTTATCAGTAAGCAGGTGTTAAATAATAATACTGCATTATTAGTGGATATATGGTATAAGGATGTACAATTTGAATGCGGAGTCCTCAAGAGATGCAATAATAAGCTGAGGGAGATCAGCATGAGGCTGCGAGATTTAATGAGCATTGAAGCAGACATGCTCGAAGCATTAGAGGGCAAGGTGGAAGGGAAGATAGAGAATCAAGATGAAGATTCTGCCCTCAAGGCTCTGCGTAATAACTTCCAAGTGGAAGATGATGGTCCGCTGGTCCACTTGACAGAAGAGATAATAAATAAAATGATGAGGATCAAGGTCAAGATGGAGACCTATAATGAGACACTGCAGGACAGAAAGAATAAGCTGGATAACGCCAGGGATAAGTATGAAGTGCACAAACACGCCATCATCAAGGCAAAGACTCAAGATGGCAGAGGAATAGACCAAGTTGTGCAGTCATACGAACAAATCCAGAGCAGCATGCAGCCCCATATGCAGCAGCGTCATCATCCGGATAGCGAAAGTTCAGAAAGCGATGCACATGATGATGACCCACATGCATCAGATGAAGAGCATGATGAAGATACATCATGAAGGGAAACATTTTGCATATGCAGTATAGATAGTTGCCAGCTGACAACTTGTGCCTTTTTGCAAAATTGACAAATCATGAAGTGATGACCGTTGATTTGTATTGATAAATTAGATCCGTGGATCTTTTGTAACGGATTCCTCACTTTATTCTATAAAAGGTGGTGGAATGCCTTGTTATTTTCATTCGAAACTTAATTGAAATCTGATTGCTGAAGTATTCAGGACTTAGTTCAAAGCTGCTGTATATGTACATGTCTTTTGCATACTTAATGAAAGGGAAGAGTATTTTGATTACAAATCTTCATAAATCTTGAGTAATCTGTGTCTGAATTCTGGATATGTGCTTTGATTTGCTGCGTCCCTTGGAGTGCTCATCATGTTGCATGTATTGTTTTCATTCATTATCCTCTGAAGTTTACATCAACTGTATCTAGCTGTGGAATGTCCTGGTGAACATATGGTTTGATTTCTTCTCCTCATGACAGTATCAAGCATGTATGTGGATCAAAAGCTAAAGGTTCAACTTAATTAGAAGTATTTCCTTTAATTTCATTCAATTTCAGAGCATCTCACTATCACAATTGCAAAATAACGGATAATCTTAAGCAAATAGAGAAATATGCTGAAATCCCGTAGGTAACTGAAAATCATTAGCATATTTGAGTTAAATGCATGTAGTATTGAAAATATCATGCAAAGAATCATAAATACTGGTAGAAATCATGCAAATACCAGCCTGTAGGCACATTATTTGACTAAATTCGTAGTGCAGAGGTAGAATATTGGAAATTTATGCAGAGCAGACATACAGAGCAGGATATTTGGAGAAATAATGATGAACTTTGCAGAAATACGTAAGGCCCCTGAATGGAAAACAGCAACACACATCAACCACTGAGTAACGTTAGTAGATTAAGACCTAATCAACGGAGACTTGGGATCATGGATTCTCTGAATTCATCGTATCTTTCAAGATGAGTAAAGGTTGTTGTGTAACTTTTATTCTATGTTTGTGAATGACTAACATCATGACCAACAATGACTCATTTATTTCTATATATTTTATGTTTCAAAAGACTTTGATATAACTCTATGGCATATATATGTATATATTATTGTGATTATACTTGTCTTTTGGTTAGATTATATATATGTTTATTCCTTATTTCCTTTCGATCAAATCTCTTGGCTAATTACTTGAATTATATTTTTTAAATATATATCTTATGAAATTATTGTACAAGTTGTGTATGATGGCATGAGAAATACAATAGTAAACTTCTCGGAGGCCTCTGGACCCCTCTGGAGCCCCCCTTCTTTGTAAAGAACCTAAACTCTAGAGAGCTCTAGATTCCACTACACTTCAAAAGAGTCATCCTCCCCTTGAGTTGCTGATCACTAAAGCCAACCCTAGGGCTGCTTAAGAATCTAGTGATGTAAATATAACCAATGCCCCAATAAAAGTAATCTATTAGCAACTCAAAGGTCTGGTCCACATGTCACTTAGTTTACTAACAACTAAATTAGCTATCAATCAATGTCCAAGTCACTAAAATAATTGTACCCTGCCATTCTAGGAAATTACTCAGCCATTAATGATTGATTTGATATAGATTTCTAATCTGAAATAAATCACAGAAGGAACTATTGATGTATTAAATAAAGTAACTGGTTTAATACCAGTTTGCTGCAGTTAGCATTTCATATATTTATTCCTTTCAATAAATGCTCCAATGTATAAATAGGATTCAATTAGTCTCTCTTAGTTAGTTCCTATTTTTAGTTAGATTGTATTGTTTTTCAGCTGGAGGAAAACTCCTTATTTTTGCTCGTGTATCGATGCCCATTTTTGGGCTATTTGAATGCAAATGAAGGGGAATTTCTTCTAAAGATAGCTTGAGTTTTAGGAGGATCATCTCTAGTTGGGAAAGTAGGGTCCACTTCCCCAACCTAGAAGAGATCTCTTGGTAATTCTATTTCTATGTTGTTTTGTTATGTCTTTATATTCATTGTTATCATCTCTGCATGTTAATCTTATGCTATGTTACCCTTTTGTGTACAACTGTTTAGATAATGTCATCTACAAATTTTTATTTTAATACTAAAAAATACTAAAGAGAGATTTGTTATTCAACACCATTGTTGTATTTAGAGTACTTCATTGTTGTAGTTTGGCAATTGATGCAATTACCTTTGAGTTTCATTTAAACAAAATAGATAGTTTATTTCAAGCACGTGTGTTTCTTTCAAAGAAAATAGAATAGTTTCCTTTAAAGCATGCATGTTTATTTCCAAGCAAATAGAGTATTTTCTATTTCAGCATGTGTATTTCCTTTAAAAGAAATTAAAATAGTTTCTATTTCCCACATGTGTGTTTATTCCAACAAGCTAGGTAGATTGAACCTTACATAATAACACCCAAAACCATCCATTCACTAGATTCAAATTCTACTCCAAACCCCCCACACTAAGAGTCTTATCACAGATCACTCTAGACACCTCTGGATTGATAAGTAAATGATGATAAATTAACAACAACTACAACAACCTCATCATTTTTGGTATTGTTGTTGGGGAAATAATCTACAGATCATTGTAGGTTAAGGTGTTGATAAAACGTTTTGAATGAGCGCATTCCAGATCCATTAGTTTATGAGTAGGCCTGATCCATAAAATGAACCATAGTTAGTATGCCTTTGGAAGCTAATTTGGAATAACTTCCAAAACATTTAATCAATCAAGGATATTTGATACCATAAGAATATTCCATTCTCTTTGAAACTCTTTTTACAATGGCTGATAATATCTTTGGAGATGGTGAACATGATGAGCCAGTTAATAATAGAACATTCTCTTATCCAATTGCCATAACTCCTGAAAGGAATGAGCTTCCTATGAAAAACATATCTCCTTCATTCCTACCAACTTTTTAAGGAAAAAATTTGGAGGACACGGACCAATTCTTGTTTCAATTTAAGGTCCTCTTGTTGGTTATTTTGAATTCCCAACCTGATCTCAAAAAGAGAAAATCTATAGAATAGCTAGTTTCTAATAATGGATTTTCCTTGAGGGATTGGCAACTGAATAGGAAAAATTGGATTTGATCCTTTTTCCTTTGCACTTTAGGCTCTGCAAGACTTGTGTGGGTGTACCCCTTGAGAAAAGAATATTTTACTATAGATTTGTTACTTACTTCCTCCCAAATATTGTGTTCTTAAAATAGATATATTCTCTCTAAAAAATATGCCCAAAAAAATTAATGATATGCTAAAGCAAATGGGCTAGATTCTCAAGCTTTTAACATAACTCTCTTGCAGGGGAATATTGAAGAACCATTACTAATTTAATATAGAAATGAAATCATTCTTTGATTTTAGTTTATGAATGATCAAGGAGATTAAATCAGGACAATAATCCTAAGAGATAGGTGCCTAAATCATGGGTCATAGAGTCACAAACAAATATAAATGAAACTAATTATAACAATATATTCCTAGTTCATACAAATACTACAATGATGCATTACACCATTACACCTTGAATAGTCCAAAACTAATTCTACTTAAGAATCCTTGCATATATTTACTATATTCAACATCATCCTTAAAGCATTAAATTTACTCTTTGAGTAAAATCTATTAAGAAATATATTCTTGCAACTTGAAGACTGTGAAGATGAACAAAAACGATCTTTAATCATTTTGTATTCATAAATATGATAAAGAATACAACTGTAGGAGAGAATATAGTTTGAACCTTGACAATATATTTAATGATGAACTAGTACTATCATACAAATAGTTGCAAGTATATAAAAGTCTATTCTCAAAAAACACCTAGAAATAGAAAAACCTAGTCTATAATTATCTGTACTGTGGTACAAAAAATTATCAAAGATCGTTGTCTAAGGCCCTGAATTCCCTTTTATAGAAACAAGGGACTAGACACACTTTAGGCCTAAAGACAGATGTCACATTTTCATTTGACAATATTCCATCAATCAAGAACAAGAATAACTGATTATGGGTCAGATATTTCATAGGAGTAGAAGTTGTTACATGTGTAGCCACAAATTAAGTTGCCTTGGAAAGTGTGCACTAAAAGATGCCATAACAAACTCTGTCGACCTTTCTCCACTCTCTTCATTCTAATTTTTTTAGAAAATCTGATGATTCATATGAAGACAAGAAATAAGGAAGCCACTACATGACAAACATGATCTATTTGAATTTTGAAAACATCCTTATGCTGATTTTGAACAAGAGAAAATTATATAGAGGCACATTCCTTTTTGAAAAGGCCCGATAAATGAGAAATAATTAAAATATGAAGTGTCATAGTATCCAAAATCTTATAGGTTAGGTAATTCATTATATCTGTCATCATAGGACTTATATTGCTCTTTTGTTGGCCACTAGAATGATATGAGATTACTAACATGGGATACACAATTGTTGTTATATTTAGCTAGTAATGATTCAACTTCCCTTACAAAATCCTCAACAAGTTGACATGAATCCCAAAATCTACTAACACTTTTCCTAAAGAGGGAAGTATCAATTTCATTATCCTTGCAAATAAGAAAAGACATAATTAGATTAATGGATTCAAACTGAAAAACCCATGTCTCATATTGTTTGATCTCACCATCATTTTGCTTAATCCAACGTTTTAGCTCTACTTTATCATTATCAAAATCTTGAATTAACTCCAATGCCTTCTCTTCAAATTTATTTATAAATCCTTGAAGCTTGCCAACTTCTTTTCACTAGTAGAAATATGGCAAATAAATGACCAGGTGACTAAAACTTTTAGTCACGCCACCAAACTTTTACTCACGTGATCAATTTTTTTGCAACACATCTATAAATGACTAATTTGGTCATCAGGCAAAAAACACAACTAAATAATTGGTCAGACAAATAAAAATGATATAATATAATATAATATAATATTATAATATATATTATATAATATTATATTATTAATATTACAATATTATATTTATATTATAATGTATTTAATATTATATAATAATATAATATAAT
This sequence comes from Cunninghamia lanceolata, assembly GCA_027924645.1. Taxonomy (NCBI): domain Eukaryota; kingdom Viridiplantae; phylum Streptophyta; class Pinopsida; order Cupressales; family Cupressaceae; genus Cunninghamia; species Cunninghamia lanceolata. The sequence continues at coordinate 8,225,713 of BSBN01000739.1, forward strand.
ATAATATTTATATTATATTATTAATATTATAATATATTTAATAATATGAAAAGTTTTCATTTCACCCTAAGCGGGTGCCAAAATTTTAACAATGGGCACCAAAAGTGAAATGGTTAAAATTTTGGTGCCCATTGTTGAAACCATAAAGGTAAACCCTAACTCAGAAAGGCTCAAAACCCTAACCTATTTTGTTTCATCTCCTTTTTATTTTGCTGTGAATGATTCTAGATCATAGTCAAGTTTGGTTGTCTCAAATGGAGGCGGTGGTCATCAAAGCCAATCTGATGGCCGTAGGGCTCCATTCCAGGTGGGCAGCCTTGATCAGGGCCGCAATGCTGCTCCATCTTCCATAGAGATCTAAATTGCCATTGCTGAACAACTTCCTCTCTCGATGGTACCTCTGCAAGTTGGCTATAATCTCTGAAATGTGGTTGATGTAGGATGATAAAACCATCGCTCTATCTTTGTTGGAAATTTTGACAATATATTTTCTTTCAGTTCTTCTATGGCTTTTGTCTCTTGTCTCTTGCTTTTCATCGACCTTGACAATGTGAGTCCACCACACTTGGGCTCCCTGGAACTCATCTTTGATCACGTGTTGAGAGGGTAGGTTAAAGCATGGTTTTCCTTTTTTGGCTGTGCCGCGTGATGGAAACTGTGGGGGCATTGATTGTTGCATCAAGGCTACTCATATACATTCACATAGAATGGTATATTTCATTGGAAGAGCCCAACTAGGAGTCATCGAATTCGGGGATGTCTATGTTAGAGTATGAACTTGATTTTTTTTATACGACTTCCACAGCTTGTAAAGTTTTTGAAGAATGTTGGGTAGCTTGTAAAGTTGTTAAAGAGGGCACACCATGGATGAACTCAGTGCCTATCCACACTTCCAAGATGTTCATGCCTGTGGTGATCATATTCGGCTTCAAAATTTGCGGTAATATTTTGCTAGCCTGGCAGCTGCCTTTTCCTTTCCACAATCCCATTTTTTGTACTAGAGTGCAAAAAAATAATAAAATCATAATCAGTATTGGAGGATTAAATTTATTTGTAGGGAAATGTCTGGAATAGAGGGGCATTTTGAAGGGCAATTGTTGTCTCTCTTGCTTCCATTTTCTTCCCTTTTTTCTTGAATTTGTCAAGTCCTCATTTGCAGATTTGTAGGCTTCTAAAAGGGCTTTATTTTGTTGCTAAGATTGGGCTTGTTTCATCTCTAATTTGGCTATATTTTTTGTGAGGTTTTCAAGGCTTTTTTAGTCTATTTTTTAGGGAGAAGGGTTAGATCAAAGGGCATAATGGAGAAATAGTCTTTGATATATAGCTTTGTGGCCATAGGCACTATTGTTCTCACTGAGTATACGGAATTCATAGGGAATTTTACCAGTATTTTGTTTCATCTCCTTTCTATTTTCTTACTTTATCAGTCCCAGCTTCTCTTTTTTACTATGAATGACTGGAGTTTCATCGTAGTGCAACAGATGGGGTGTTTAAAATTTCATCATAGTGTAGCAGGTGGGTGATTGTATGCATGTGTTGCTTCTCATTGAAACCCTAACTCAAAAAGGCTCAAAACCCTAACCTATTTTGTTTCATCTCCTTTTTATTTTCTTACTCTTATCAGTCTCAGCTTCTCTTTTTTGCAGGTGGGTGAGCTTAAGCTCTCAATTTGTTGATAAGCCATGGCAACCCAGATGAGAAAAAAGAGGAAAAAAGAGAAATTTGTTGCCTTTGCTTGCTTGTTTGTATAAATTTTAGAAGGTTGTATTACTTTGTCAAGGTTCTCTAAAATAATTAGAACAAAACTTAGGGCAAGGTTAATTTTTTGGCTAATTTGTAAAATATCGAACGCAAATTTGGAAAAGTGAGTACAATTAATTTTTTTTTCAGTTTAGATTTGTACCGATGGATGTTCAATTACGTGGTTTTGGGTTTTTATATTCATTCTTTGTTATTTTTTTTATTATGGATAATGTTTGTTTTAACATTTTCTTGACTGTTATGGAATACTTGCTATGATTATAAATCTGTAGGTAAATTAAACCAAAACCAAAGGCTTTAAATGCTAAATGTAAAAGTTTTTTCAAAAGCATTTTAAACTTTTCATATGTGGTAACAGTTAAATTTTGAAATTGTAGACACTTAAATTTGTCCATGTATTGTCTACACCTAGTCGACATGACCTTGTAATGTTTTGCCCTAGGGCCTAGGTCATCCCACTCACAATTCCAACTTAATCATATTCTAATTAATTAAATAAATCCATTTATTTAATTAATTCCCCTTTGTCACATGTCTCACATAATTCAAATTAAAAATTTGAATTAAATTCCTAACCTCTCATCACATTGCGACACATGTCACATGTCTCATCTTCCACTTAATACCCCCTTCACATGTCAAACTAATTCAAATAAAATATTTGAATTAAGTCCCCTTTATTCTCCATCGTACACTTGTTGTGTGATTACAATCCCTCTTTGAAGTGGGAAACCCTAATCCACCCTAATCAATCTCAACTATTCATACTATTGAAACCCTAATCAATCTCATCCATCCATTCAAATTTGCCTTTTACATAAAGGTAGCCTCTCACAAGTCATTTTAAGATATATCAAGTTGTAAGTACTATTATGCTACCAAAATCTAGAGCAACCAACATCCCTCCACAATCAACCCTTCAAAATCTGCATGCTTATGCACAATTGAGAAGAGCCATGGAGGTCAATCAATACTAGTTTGAAGTTTGGTTTACATTTTTGTTTATGTTTTGTATTTTCAAGCTAGCTTGTGCTTCATGGTGCTAGTTAGGGTTTCATTTTTGCAATTTTAATTTCTACCCTAGATTTTGTCCTATCTACATTTGGTGAACCCAACATGAACGCATGCAGATCTAATGTTTTTTGTCAATTTTAGGCACTTGACTTTTGTAGGTTGCTCCCAATCTTGAAACAGACCTCATGGTTGGGTCCAGGAGGCTTAAGAGATGAAAATTGACATAAAATTCAATACATTTTAGTTACAAGAAAAAATTTGATTTTTTTTTGGTTTTGGCCCCTCCGTAGGGCCGTATCGCACGGATCCATATAGACCCTACGCAGGGGCCTCTTGTCAAGTTTTTGGTTTTCATCATTGGCTTTTTGGGCTAATTTTCATATCAATTGTGATTTTTGGATTTACAGCTTATGTTTATTTCTAGGGTCGGTTTTGATCTGTTGCAGGTGATTTTTTTCGGTATCTCTGAGTTTACACCCATCTGAAACCCTAAATGCCACCATCCTTCTACTAACTATGCCTGAACTTCTTTATCGAATCCCTTAACATCGCTGCTCCTTCTACATCCTTTATGTCATTGCCATAGGGAATTACCACCCTCATTAACCCTAAGTGTCAATTCCTTTTCCTCCTCTTCGTCGGCCCTTTCTTGCCACCTCTTGTTACAGACTCCAGACCACTGCCATTCGTATACCCTATCACCACTGCCAGTGTGACCTAATCCACCTCTACTCAACGTAACGACCTGTAACCCCATGGAGAACCTGTCGGCATCTCCTTAGGGTTTCATCACTGCCCCAAATGCCGAGTTCTGCCTTGCTATGGCTCTGTCACCACCAGCCCAAAACCTAGTCGACATCCTAGGTAACCTTCACCACTACAGCTAAGTCTTAGCTGCCAACACTAGATCATCATTGCTGCCTGTTATGGTCTCTCCTCCTGCACCATCAGTGGACGTCCAACATTTAGAAAATTAAAGTTATGTCTTTGGCGATTAAAGTTTAGGTTTAGCTATTAACCGTAACATTTAATCTTTATGCATTTATCACTTAAATTTAAGGTTTAGCTCTTAACACTTAGACTTAGGCTTTAGCCTTCATTTTATTGTCCTTTTTATTTTTTTCTCTCTGGGTCAGCCCTTGGTCATATGGGTGACCAAAGGCACGACTAACTTCAACTGTCAATACAAACATTAACTACCCAGACTGCGCACATGTGAACATATTCCCACTAACCGCTAGTGGTTAGCTTTAAATAGTCAGGGCTTGCATTCACCTTCTACATCCCATAAGAGGGGAGACTTTTTCTTTTCACTATAACTTTCACATACATAGGTGAAATTTTGTAAACAAATACTCGTTAGAAAGAGGATTTAGAGAACTTTGCAGTGGAGAAGAAATTATCAAGTGAAAGTTCCATTTTGAATAGTTTTCTTGTAGTCAAAGTTCATCTTCTTTGCAAACTTCAACTGCTTATAACTTTTGCATTTCTATCCAATTTTCATGAAATGTTTTTTAAAAGTGCTTACAATTTCACATACTTTCTGTTTATGACTATCATTTTTCTGTATCAGGTCATTTTCATCAAATTTTTATCAGATTTCTCTTTTTCACATAATGGTCTCCTATGCACTTTTACTTGTTTGTTTTTCAATTTTGTGGCTTGTAGGTAATCTCACAAGGCTGGAACAATGTTTTGATTAGCATACACAATAGCTTGGATAGTGAGATAATTAGGTGCACATATTCCATCTCTCATTTCTCTAATCATTGTCTGATCTCACACTTCGATTTGGGCTCCTAAAATGAAATCTTTCTTGCAATCACATATTGAAATTGGGCTAAAACAAACAAGTGTCTTACATTCACATTTTGACTTGGGCATAAAAAGAACCAGTGTTTGAATTGTTTGGTGAATTTGATTGTGATTAGGGGTGTGTATGCTCTTGTCATGCACTTCATGTGATCTTGAGAATAAAAAATACCTCTTATCCATTCATATTCACACCTCATATTTTGATTTCTTAAGGGCAATTTACAAGTGTGAGTGTGAATCAAGTGCATGTGTATGCTCTCTCCTCACACCATAAGGTGATCTTGGAGATCAAAAACACCTCACTTGATTTGCTTTTGTTTACCCTTTCCTAGGAGGCTTGCTAGGGGATTTCATCACCCCTAGGGATGACCTCAACCATGTGTTCTGGCGAGGTATATCAAAGGGGGGAGAGTGAAAGATGTACCTCAATCTAGCTACATAGTCATTGGGACAACCTTGTGGTCCCAGGTGATTCCAGACACAAGGTGAAGTGGTATTCACTTATGTTTATGCCACATCCCTTCAATGGGCTAGTGTTCATAGATTTGGGCCCCTCATACCTCATGCATATTGGGGACATCCCTTGTTAATCCTTGTGTAGCCTAGCTTAAGACTTATTGGCCATACCCCATTTGACTAATTCTAGGGCTTGTCGATGTGTCTTCGATGTGTGCTTGTTTAATCATCGTCATATTCTTCAAATTCAAATTCACACTTGCTTATGTGTCTTGTGTGTGTGTACATGTGTGACCATTTGTTTGAACATTGCCAAATCAAGATCTAAACACCAAACACATAAAGACAAGACATTCTACATATTCTTCCAACACATTCAAATCCAATCACTTTCATCCTAATCACCCTTCTTGACCACTTCATATCCTAATCATATCCAAATCATCATAATTCAAACCCTAATCATTCCACATCACATCCTAATCATAGCCAAGTCATCCCAATCTAATACAAATCATATCCTTGTCACTCCACATCATCCAATCAACATCATTCTAATCATTACACATCATCTAATCATATCCAAAAAACATCAACCCTAATCATTCCTAATCACATTCTAATCATTCTTTATCATTCAACCTTCATCCTTGTCATTATCCTAATCACTCATTCATAATCATACCACATTATCCTCTTCATTCTAATCCATTCACTTTCATCCCAATTATTCTACATAGTCATCCTCTTTCTAAATATATCTTAATCATTACACCTTATCCCTAATCATCCTAATCACCATCCTAATTACATCCTAATCATACAATCTTATCATCTCAATATCCAAATCAACCTAGTCTTAATCAAGCACTAGTCAAAATGACCTTAATCATAAACAAGCCCAAAATCATAGTCCAAGGGGGCTATCCCTCTAGTTCAAACAATGAGACAAAGCCAAAGCCTAAAATCACCATTCAAGGAGGCTCCCTCCCTAGTCCTAATCATGAGATAAATCCAAGACCTAAACTTGTACTTCAAGGCCCCTCCTAGTTCTAATGATCATAATAGCCTTGTAAATAACGTATCATATCTTGAGGGACAAGATGACATGCCAAGACTTAGACACATGTGTGAAACCATGTCAACATATGAAAACAAGGTCCTAGCACTTCAACTCCAAAACCTCATCCAATCACTTCACCAAATACCCCAACCTTTCAACCAACAAACCACACAAAGACTCCAAGCCTTCTTCCAAACATTCCAACAGATCCAATCACCTCAAATCTAATGCCTCCTAGTCCAAGCCAATGAATTCCTAGCCACTTGTGAATTCTAACCAACACATCAACAACAACCTCACTGAATTCCACCTCAATTCTATGTGTCAACCCCTTCCACTTCATACCAATCTAATTCATCCATATGCTAAGTCAATGCCACATCATTTGATCTATCCACTTCATGTCAAATCAATGCCACATCAACCTATCAAGTCACTTCACAACAAACACATGTGAACTTAAGTTCTTTACAACAAGTTCAAATTCCTTCATGCCCTAATGACACCTTTGACAAGGGGAAGACTAGTCTAGGTCATGCACCCTTTAAGTACATTATACCACTATCCAATTAAACACCTATCTAAAAGCCACCATGTCCTAGTCCTAATCCAATAATCCCTACAACTTCCAACCCATCAAACCCTTCATTACCCCTACCATATTCTAATTCACTTGCCAATACATCAACTCCACGTCCTAAGTTTAAGCATTACAAAAGCAAACATGTGGAGTTATCCAAATCCACCAATCCATATAATCCAATTATCCCTCTACCTAATCAAAATCCAAACCCTGATCCAACACCTTCCACCCCTCCACCTATAAAGGATGTGCTTCAAGGGCTATAATTAAGGAATCAAACATTACCATGTCATCTAACACATATGCTTGAACCTACCAAAGAGTTCTCAAACACCATGCCAAGTCCTTCAATTCATTCATGTGGTTCACAATCCCTTAAGCTAATTCAAGAGTCTCCCCCCATGAGTCTAAGTCAACTGCCATCATGCCCTCTAGTTGTTAACCAAGAACCTATTCAAGAGCCTTCCACCTACATTGGAGAAAGTCAAGAGTTTATTCGAGAGCCTTCCACTTCCATTCCAAGTCAAAAGGTATGTCAAGATCACAATTCTAAGGATGAAGAAACATCAAACCCCCATTCTAGTCAAGATCAAATCACTTTCCTTCGACTCATTCATAACATTTATCTTTTCCATGATCAATATATTATGCATGACAAAGAACATATTCATGAGCAACTTGATCCCATTCATGAACAAGACACCCAAGACCTACATGATCCATCTCATGAAAGTCTTGTTGACCTACTTAAGCATTCACCCTATTTCATGGCCTTCATTCAAAACATAGAAACTTCTCCTTCACTTCATGATCCAACCACTTTCACTTCAAATGATGAGACATGTGCTTCCCAAGAACACATAAACATAGAAGATCAAATAAATAAATTGAATCTAAATGAACATAATAAAGATCCTAATGATCCATCATCTTCATCCACCATTGATCCCATTTCAAATCCACTATCATATCCTATCAGTTTGTCCACTTTTATTCATGAGTGTTCTTCCTTAGGAACACAACAACCTTTATCCACTTTCCCTTATTCATCCAATAACCAACTCAAGTCTAGTGTCCAAAACAAACATAATCCCATTATCCATCGCATGCTCCAAAACATGAACTACCAAGGTAAAGGCCTAGGCCTTGATGAACAAGGAATTTTGGAGCCTATCCATGTCAATGTTCCTCCTTGCTCATATGGCCTTGGATACACACCCCAAGGTCAACAATCTAACGATGTTGGTAATTCCTCCATCCCCCTAAATCAACCACTTTCCGTTGCACATCCCATCATATTCCTAAGACATATGTCACCATTCTGCCTCCATCATCCTATAAGAGCTAAAAACATGTGACCATACACCTTCCACCATCCACTTTGCCTCCACTTTTACCAACACCTAACATTCTTATCATCCATAAATACCCTTACATTCCTAATCATGACCAACAAATGAACATATCATCTAAACGTAAAACTTCCACTCATTCCACCTACCACATGGGATTCAAAAACAAACATTTAGATGCCTCCTTACATAAATCCAAAAATCCTAAGGGTCCTAATACCTTAGGACATCAATGCAAAAAGTCAAAGTCAAATACATCCAAAAAGCCCATACCTCCAAATGCAAAGTCAAAAACTACAATGATATAGGTACCTAAACAAAAATCAAACAAGTCAAATGAGGCATCTACCTCTCAAAAATACCAACCATCCTCTTCCATCCATTCCATTCAAAAATTTAGAAAATCCCACAAGTCAAGCAAAAATCATAAGAATACTAAGTCTATGTGGGTTCCCAAGTCACTCAATCATCCATCTCCTAAGAAAACATCACCATTGCTCCCTACACCGCCATCCACTCAAAAGCTTCCATGTTTATCATGGTGGGTGCAACCATTGGTCATGATTCCTTTACATACCTCCATCACCCCATCATTCAACCATTACCCTACATATCTGCCTTATCACCTCCCTATGGTCCATGTTTTTGCATAAACATTTCATCCATCTTCCTTGCATAAGTCCTACATAATCCACATCATAATACACTTTCATCCCCTACATAATCCACATCATAATCCACCATCATACCTTTCATAATCTACTATCTGCCTACTCCATCTCACTTTCATTGCATCTCCCTACCAACATCAATGAGCACATTTGACATGGTCCATGCGACGACATCCTTTCCAATGGGACATTATCACCCTTCATGGCACTAGACACTTGAGTCCCTCTTCTCCATATCCACCTATCCTATTAAAAAAAAGTAAAGATAAATCCCTTCATCCAATAGTGAAAACCACCCTTGGTGGTGCCTTGGATAAGTACCATGATGAAAACCTGGCAAACAGACATCATGTATAGGTTGATTTTCTATGCCACTTACACTTGGGGTCACATTGTTTCATCCACACTATCATTTCCTTCTTATCATATCTTATCCATTACATACACATTCCTATCATATCAAGGCCATTCATTCTCCCTTCCTCTTTTGATCTTGATAAAGAAACAGGGGAAAAATGTTGAAACATGATTTAGATATCTCTTGGCATACTTCATCCCTTCCAAATGATCCATCCTATCACTGTCCTAGTGTCATAAGCATTGTCACAACAAATCCTAAGCATTCCACCTCGAATGGGGTATGTTATTCTTATGTGATATAGCCTTTGGAGATCACATCCTTGCTCTCTTATGTGTACATCCATTCCATCCATTATCCCCCACCCATTCAACCAATCCCATTCATTCCGTTGCACCTAGACTTGGTTTCCCCTTGTCATTGGTAAATATATAGTGCAAAGGCTATGCAAATTGTCATCCATTGACACCCTAAAACATTTCAAAAAAATTAAAAAAAAAATTGAATATTCCCAAAAAAATCACAACATTCTAAAAACACAAAAAAATCAAATATTTTCAAAATACAAAAAAATCACCTCAAAACTCCAAAAAAAATTAAAACATTTGAAAGACACAAAAAAATCACAACATTCCAAAAACACAAAAAAATCACAACATTCAAAAAACACAAAAAATCAAAACATGTCAAAAATCTAAAAACATTCAAATAGTCACAAAATCCCAAAAACATCAAAATATCATCAAAAATATAAAAAAATCAAATATTCACTTCTCCAATTCAATAAAACCACCCAATCATCTTCAAATCTCATCACAACACAACATCATCTTCATCCTAATCCATCCTAGTCATCATTCCAAATGATTACACATCCTCATTCATAATCCAATCAACTTCTTCCTAATCAAACCCTGATCATCCTAGTCATCATCCCAATCCATCCAACTCATCTTCATCTCATCACTACACAACATCATCCTAATCCAATTGATCACATCCTAATCACATCCTAACCATTCATTCCAATCTAATCGATTTCATCCTAATCATTCACCATGACCATATGGAAAATTTTGACCATCTACTCTCCCTATCAAATCTGATTGCAGCTGTGTCAAAGCATACTCAATTTCACCCACCACATATGCAATTTCATTCCACTATGCATTCAATTTCATTCAGCCTTGACATTTATAAAGGACCCCAAACATTAGACTTCCTAAGGTCAAACATAGGGAGAAACTATCGAAGCTTGACTATATCACAAGTACAAATATGTGTACCAACAGACCTTGACATCTTTTTCACATCAATCACAACTTGGGCTTAATACTCCATAGCTAGTTTAAGTCCATCCTTCCAAGTGAATTCTGAAACTCATGGGTTTACTTTCATCAATCATTTCTTCCACTTGGGCTTATTATTCCATGGCTAGTTTAAGTCCATCCTTCCAAATGAATTCTGAAACTCATGGGTTCACTTTAATAAATCATTTGCTTCGCACCTCAAGGTCTTGATAAATCCAATTTGTGATTTGAAAGGTCATTAGTAGATGAGAGTACCCTCTTGGAGATAGAATTTTCAAAGACTAATATTTATTAGCCTCTATCATAGTCTAGGCCTCATCGCCTTACATTGACATCTCCATGGCATCCCACACTTCACAAGTCTTGTAGAGACACAGTTGCCAAAAGAAGAGATAGAAAGTAGATCCTCCTAGTCATCCCTATAGAAAACACATCATTCTAAACATTCATTCCAACACATTAATCCAATTTATATCATCCCATCAATAAAACATTATCAAAACTACATCTCATCTCCATCATTACATGCCTTGATCCCGTGGATACAGGGTATGTAAACAATCTAGGATATGAAGGAAGTCCTTAGATTTAGACATGGGTGATAGACCTCTTCCATTTTTCATCTTTCTTCTAATATTCAATCAATCATTATCATCCATCCTTCAAATTAATTCACTCCAATCAAATCAATTCTTCCAACCCATTCATCAATCAAACCAATCACTTTCACTCATATCAATCCAATCAATTCACTTCATCCAAATCATTCAAGAAATAATTCAAATGCAAGTAAATCATCAATTCATACCAATCAAATCAATCAAACTTGTTAAATTATCCAATTGCATCAATGGTCTTTATCCTAATCTTGACATAAACGAAATCAATTGATCATCAATGAAATCCTAGTGTTGCTTGTATGACCAACAACACTAGTATTAGTCAATTATCATCATCATCAAACAATCACTCAATTATTGGTTTACAGCTTGACAGGGGCAATACCTTGTTTATTTTTGGATCATTTGTGCATGCTTGCTTTCTTGATTGTGTGCTATCATTTTCAACTTGTATTTGTATCTGAATCTAACCCAGCTAATATTCATATCTTGTATCTAGACAAGGTTGTATTACGCTGGGGCACGAAACACATTGACACCTTGGTCCTTATACCCTGGTGCATAATGTCAAGTTCTATATCAAACACCATGGTTGCTCACCTTCATTGCAGCATAACACATCTTCTATCCATGCCCTCATTCTTCTTCCTTGACCAATCCATTTTCATTTCGAGAGCCTACCTGTGTTTGTTCAACCTGCCTATCCTCTCGAGGGGGTATCATCATCCTATCCTTTTCCTCTATCTATTTCCTTAGCTTCTTTGAAATGATGTTACTCAACATAAATTACATCATCTTGAACATCATCTCAAAGAGGGGCAAAATGTAGACACTTAAATTTGTCCATGTCTTGTCTACACCTAGTCAACATGACCTTGTAATGTTTTGCCCTAGGTCCTAGGTCATCCCACTCACAATTCCAACTTAATCACATTCTAATTAATTAAATAAATCCATTTATTTAATTAATTCCCCCTTTTCACATGTCTCACATAATTCAAATAAAAAATTTGAATTAAATCCCACACCTCTCATCACATTGCGACACATGTCACATGTCTCATCTTCCACTGAATACCCCCTTCACATGTCATTCTAATTCAAATAGAATATTTGAATTAAGTCCCCTTTATTCTCCATCGCACACTTTTCATGTGACTACAATCCCTCTTTGAATTGGGAAACCCTAATCAACCCTAATCAATCTCAACCATTCATATCATTGAAACCCTAATCAATGTCATCCATCCATTTGAATTTGCCTTTTCTATAAAGGTAGCCTCTCACAAGCCATTTTTAGATATATCAAGTTGCAAGTACTATTATGCTTCCAAAATTTGGAGTAACCAACATCCCTCCACAATCAACCCTTCGAAATTTGTATGCCTATGCACGATTGAGAAGAGCCATGAAGGTCAATCAATACTAGTTTGAAGTTTGGTTTGCATTTTTGTTTATATTTTGCATTTTCAAGCTAGGTTGTGCTTCATGGTGCTAGTTAGGGTTTCATTTCTACAATTTTGATTTTTGCCCTAGATTTTTCCCTATCTACAGAAACAACTCTAGTAAATTTTGTGTATTGGTTAATGATGCAAGGATGTGCAATTTATGTATGAATTTAAACAACTCAATCAATGACTTTGTAGCCTTGGATCAGTATTGGTGCACCCAAATAAATGAATAAACCATGACTAAATAAATGACTACCATGACTAAATAAATGACTACAATGTCTAAATAAATGACTAAATTAATGACTAAATATACTACCAAATTGATGACTAAATATACTACCAAATTACCAAATATACTACCAAATTGATGACTAAGTATACTACGAAATTTATAACTAAATATACTACTAAATTAATGAATAAATATACTACCAAATTAATGACTAAAATTTGTTTAGTCATAAATTTGGTCACGAGATAAATGACCGGCAATAAACTACGAAAGGTCACATGACCAAACTAATGGTCACATAACCAATTTTTGGTAGTTCTTTTAGTCATTTATTTCTATTTTTCTACTAGTGTTTTCTACCAAGTATGTTGGCTTAATTTCTTTTAGGGCACCAGTCTCATGAGTTGATCCTTTATACATGCCAAGTAGGGAAGCATTCCTTGGGACCTAGTTATTTAGTAGAGGCATGGTTTGTTCCTTGTCTTCAGCTATTTTCTTAATAGCCATTGATAAATTGTAATAAAAATTATGAATATTTTCTATTTTACTCATAATTTTCCCCATCAGTGTTCCCAAAATATTTGTAACAATATTTAGATTGTCTCCTCATTGGTTCATCCTATAATCTTCAAAATATTTGACCTACTCTCTTAGTTCCTCATTTTCCTTTTCAAGATTAGATTTTGATGATGAGGAAGAAGAACCAGCAATCATGGTGCTTGAATCCCTTAGTACTAATGTTGTTTGAGGGGAATATGGAGTAGATGCATGCTGTTGTTGTTGCCATTTTCTTCCATTTTTTTCAATTTATTATATTCATGTAGCACATTTATATAATATTCCTATAATTTATTATTGTAACATTAGAAAATGTCCCCTTGGAGTCTTTTCCCTCATAAGTTTTAGCTCCCAGGTCTTTTGCATGCATTTAGGACATCTTAGTTCATATTTTGGCATCTCAATGGAATGAGGCTTAGGTTTCATGACAAATTGGACCTAGGTGGACCCCTTGAGCTATAACCTACCCAAAATAGGGGGGAGGACTTGAAAACTTGTGCCCTAGTCTTGCCCTATTTTGGGGCAACCTTAATTTCTGGGTGTTGGTTTATGACCATTATTTGGTCCTTTTGCCAACACAGTAAGTTTTGATTTTTAAAATCTTGGTGGGAGTTCTTGTAGTTGCATATATAAGCATGTTTAGGCATTCATTTGTAAACTCGATTTCAACTAGATGACTACTAGCAAGCTATTTTTGTTCTCAAAGTGATTCAAGGCTTTTATTGTGTTGCAACACCAACTTGTGTGTTGATATTTGTAGATTTGGGCATCAATTTCCTCATGGAATGAAGAGCATCTTCCTCCCATGAGAGCTTCACTACAAGGTGACATTATATTGTGTTTTCATCATTGATTCCTTTGGTTTTTGCCCTTGCCTCACAAGGGCATGCACTCTTTATTTGACAATGGTGTTCGAAGACCTAAATGTCCTCCAGGCCTTAAATGAGGCAAGCCTCTAAACACCACAACCCCCAAACTAAGTCTTTTGATTGTAGGTTATAAGTGTCACATTTGGGAAAAGTGAAGTTGAAGGAAGGATTGGCAAGTATCAAGGATTTAGGATTTGAAGAGAAGTAGGACACCAGAGTATTTCTAGGACTTGGGCATTCGCTCTAGTGTCCTCTGAAGTTGAATTACCAGAAATAGGAGTTACAGGGTTGATCAGTGTTGAAAGGAGGTCCAGATCCCATGAAGAAACTGACACCTTGGGCTAGGGCACCCACTCTAGTGTCCCCAACTATTTTGCTTCGGAGCCCTAAAAATAAGTACTTTGTGATTTGGTATTTTACTCCTGTCTACAAGAGCTTTTTCCATTATTCATCAATTTGTTGTCGTATTTGCATAATTAAGGTTTTAATGGTCAATTGAGCATAAGAGAAGGAAAATTTATAATTAAATTCCCTAATCTAAGTTTCCCTACATCTACAAGTGACCTAGGGTATGATAGTGCTCGTCACTTGACCCTAGATACTTGAATGTATAGTGGAGAGGCAAATTTAAACATCTAAAATCTAGAACATTAACAAATCCAATTTTCCCCTAAACATTTTGATGAACCCATATTTTTAGACTTAAACTAAAACTTGCTGAGTGTTTGTCTTCAGATTTGGATTGATTTCATTCATTCATATAGTCATTCATTTTATTGCATTGAGAAAAATTCAAAAAAATTGAAAAATTATGAAAATATAAAAAAATTGCATTGTTTGGCTTACTAAATTGCATCAATTCTTTCTAAATTTTCCTAATTCATGATTTTTACATTAGATCTGATATAAACTACAGAAAAATAAAAAAAATCAGAAATTTGCATTGCATTTTTATCATTTAATTGCTAGGGTTTTGTAGAAATTTTGACAATTTTGATATAACCTAGTAATTCTAAAATCTAGGGTTAGTAGGAAAAATCTTTTTCTAATATTTTTCTACCAATTTTAGAGGCTCATTCAAATTTTAATTTGGCTATAGTCTTGCATTTTAGTGTAAATTTGTATTTAGATTTAAAATATTTGCAATTTTGCATAGAAAATTTCAACAAAAACTAGCAATTTTGATGCATTTTTCATTAAATTTGCATGGGAATTTTGTATGTTCAAGCTTGAAAATCATTTTCAGATCTGAAAGTAAGTTATTTTCATCATAAATCAGACTTCAAAACATTCGCATAGCATTTTGTCCCAAGATCTCAAACCTAGGGCTTCAAAAAATAATGATTTTCACTAAATTTGGCCTTATCGACTCTCCAAACTTGCATCGTAGGCATGTTGTGAAAGGTATTTTGGCATTAATTTGTTGTTATTAGGGTAATAATTTTATTTCCCTCATAAAAATCTTCACAACACCCTTTTATCAGGCTCTTGTAGTGAAAATTTTGCAAAAAACTACACATTTTGGTTATTTTTGCCCTAGGGTTTGATCTAGTTTTCACTCCAAGCGTGTTGTGATCAATTTTATGGATTGAGGTGACTGATATTATTAATATTATTTTCTGTACCTCCTAAAATTCATTACAGCAACCCTCTTGCTAGGTCTTGGAGTGAAAAACCGTGAAAAATAGCCTATTTTTGCTATATTTTCACTAGGGTTTTACCTTAAGTGGTACTAAAAGCATGTTGTATTGTATATTTTTGCACCAAGTGGCTGTTATTACTGATATTATTCTGTGTCCATCATCATTTTCCTCACAACACCCTTTGTTATAGTCTTTTGCATTGAGTTTTGGTGAAAAAAGTGCCTATTTTGACATATTTTCACTATATTTCAACTTGGCATTAACTTAAAATCACATCAAGAGTGTGTTGAGAAGGATACTAGGTGCAGGAGCACCCCTTAGAAATACAAATTAGGTCTAATTATAGTATGTTTTACCTTGTGATGTAATAAGGTCCATGTGACCAATTCTTATGTTTTAAGTCAATCTAGGATTGTGTGTTGACAGTTATAGTTTGTTATGCTAGCTATCCTCCCAACCACTTGGAAGCTCCCAGCCATTGGGAATTGAGTCTGTACTACTCAAGAGGAGTAGTTATTTATGCCCTAGATCAGTTTGTCTAGACATAGTTTAGCGTTGCATATGAAAAATAGAGACATTGTGTTTGGAGATCAGACTGAGCATTGTGGTACAGTGGGACTGTGAAGTCAGATATTTGTATGTATTTCTGATATTGAAATAAAGAAGATCCCATTATTTCATTTGTCTAATCTTTGATCTATCTGTGTGATCATATTTTGTTTTGCATTTGAGATGGAATCATTCATCCATTCCACCAGTTGATTCTCTGAATCGGTGGAATGGGCATGTACAATAGTTTAGTTTTCTTTTCTATTTTTATATTTCATGTTTTTGGGATCGAAATATTGCATGCAGTGAACAAACCTAGCATCCTCATGTTCTAGGATTTAGAGGGAAGAAATCCATGTTGAGATTGCTAAGTAAGCAGATCGGGTTGAGCTCTGAGTTTTCGGTGCAAATCTATGAAGGTATTGGCGTGAGAAGAACCATCGGGTTGAGAAAGTTATAGTGAGCCGACAGGGGGCACTTTCACTGATCGGGGTGACAATTACAAAGTGCTGTCGACGAAGAGTATATCGGCATGAGATATGCTATCAGTGGAGAAGTGAAATGTTCCACCGATAATGTTAGTCACACTGATGAATGAAGTCTGAAGGCTCATCGGGGTGACCGAAGGTATCGATATAAGGTTGTTTGGTGTAGCCGATGTTATATGTCACAGCGACAAGTGCGAAAGGAAGAGTGGATAGTCCATCGGGGAGAGTTGGTGAAAGTATCAATGAAAGAAGAAGGCATATCGGTGTAAGATTGGGTATTGGTGAGCGAGGAGAATGTTTCACCGATGATCAAGTCTTACCGACGAAGACGATTCAAGGAAGATATCAGAGTAACATGGTATGTCGGCGAAAGAGATTTTGGGTAGGCTGATAGAGGTTATCTTGTCGATAGGCAATAAAGAGAAAAACATCCATCGATGTGAGGTGGAGTTTAGTGTGACAATTTTCTTAGGTGCCGATAGTTGTTGTTTGGCCGATAGTGTATATCGGGGAGACATTATGGTAGATCTTGCTGATGGAATGAGAATAGTTAAATCCCACCAAGTTTGAACGCTTGTGCTAGCCACTCTGCATCAAATTGGTATCAGAGCTAAGGAACATTTTTCTGGAAAAGTGAAAGAGACAAGATGTCAGAAGGAGAGGGATCACAGGAGATTCTGGCAAGGCTGACCAATGTTGAGTTGGCAGTTCTGGTAAAGAAGTAGATTTCAGAGAGCATTGTTGTAAAGGCTCAGAATCAAGAATTGAAAGATGAGTTGGAGAAGTTGAGGGACAGAGTAGGTTCTTGTAAAGAAGAAGATAGGGAAGAAGAAGAGATCCGACGTTCCTGCAGACCAAAGACCCTTGATTAATGCCCTCAAATGCATGGAGAGGAGAACCATGGATGTGAAACTGGATTTGCCAGTGTTTACAAGAAAGATGGATCCTGATTTGGTGATGGAGTGGATAGACTCCTTAAACAATTTCTTTGAGACAAAGGAGATACCAGAACACCAGAGGGTAAAGATAGCCCAATCAAAAATGAAAGAGGCTGCATTAACTTGGTGGAATTTTATCCAAGATGACAGAGTACAAGAAGGAAAGCATAGAGTTGCTACATGGAAGAAGATGATGGCTTTAGTGAAAGAAGCCTATGTTCCATTGGATTACACCATCCAATTGCATAAGAGGAAACAAAATTTGAAGCAGAAGGAGCTAGATGTCAGCTCATATACATAAGAGTTCATGAAGCTTTGTGTCAAGACAAAGGTAAAAGAGAGTGAGGAAGAAAAGGTAGCTAGATACCTTAATGGATTGAGGTTCAACATTTAGGAAGATTTGAATCTGCATAACCTAGATATAGTTTAGAAATGTTTTTAGTTGGCATTGAAAGTGGAAGAGAAGTTAAAGAGAAGACAAGAATAGGACAATAGGGGAAGAGGAAAATAGCAAAGAGGTGGAAGAGGTCCTTTCAGAGGTAGAGGACATGGATTTGGATATCAAGGAGAATCCAATCATGACAACAGCAAGGGAGATAACAGTCAAAACCAGAGAGGAAGTTACAATTAGCAAGAAAACTTCAGAGGCAGAAGACCTTTCATAGGAAGATCTCAAGGCAGAAGATCTATCAGATGTTATAACTATAATAAAGAAGGCCATATAGCCAGCAGATGTCTAGAAAAGGCAGCAAGTTCAGTGGGAGAAAGGAGAACAAATCTGATCCAAGAACCTGATAGTCAAAGTGCAACAAGCTCAAACACTTTTAAAAGTGTGAATTCTCCTGACAATTATGGATATCCAGAGAGTGGAGAATATCTGATGATGAGGAGAACAATGACCACCATGAAGGTACCTGACAAAGAACCCCCACAAAGAAAGTCTCTTTTCAGAACTACATGCAAGGCAGGAGGTAAGGCATGTAAAGTTTTAATTGATTCTGGTTCTACTAAAAATTTTGTATCTAATGAAATGGTAACAAAGCTTAAGCTTAGAAGATTGCCTCACCCATCCCCATATAAGGTCTCATGGCTTACCCAAGGTCAACAAATAGTTGTAGAAGAGTAGGTTTGGGTAGAATTTCAAATTGGAGCATATAAAGATAAGTTGTTGTTTGATATCACCAAGATGGATGCTTGCCATCTTTTATTTGGAAGACGATGGTAGTATGACTTGAAGGCACGTCATGATGGTGTTAGGAACACCTATACAATCACCAAAAATGGTACGATGACAGAGTTGATCCCACGGACAAAGAAGGAGGAGAAATCAAAAGGAAAAGAGGTAAAGGTGATGCTAATGGAAGGAAAACAATTTATGAAAGAAGTAGCAGCAGAAGGTGCAGTTGCATATGCCCTAATTCCATGTCTAACAATGAATAAAGAACAACAGTAAGAAGTCAAGAAAGAGAAGAATCAGAGGTTCATAGACCCAGTTGTCCAAGAGCTATTGGATAAGTATAAAGGCATCATCTTTGATGGAATGCCAAGATCCCTACCACCTGTAAGGGATATCAGCCATTGCATAGATCTAATCCCTAGATCTATACTTCCAAACAAAGCAGCATACAAACTAACTCCAGAATAGAATGCAGAAGTAGCAAGACAAATTGAGGAATTGTTAGACACAGGTCTAAAAGTTTAAGCCCATGTGCAGTACCAGCTATACTAGCACCAAAGAAAGAAGGCACTTGGAGGCTTTGCACAGATTCCAGGGCTATTAATAAGATCACAATTAGGTATAGGTTTCTAATACCTAGGATAGAGGATTTACTTGACTGTTTGGGAGGTGCTAAGTATTTTACAAAAATAGATTTGAAGATTGGTTATCATCAGATCAGAATTAGGCTAGGAGATGAATTGAAAACAACATTCAAAACCAATGAAGGGTTGTATGAGTGGAAAGTTATGCCTTTTGGTTTATCTAATGCACCTAGTACTTTTATGAGATTGATGAATGAGGTTTTGAGAGAATTCATGGGAAATTTTGTCATAGTATATCTAATGACATTCTGATTTTCAGCAACACAAAGGAAGAAAATCTCAGACATATAGATTTGGTTCTCAAGAGGTTACACAAAGAGCAGCTGATGATAAATTTAGATAAGTGTTTGTTCATGCAGGAGGAGATCACATATTTGGGTTTTGTCATTTAACAAGGAAAGCTGCAAATGGATAAGGAGAAGGTGAGTGCCATATTGTCTTGGCCAACTCCAAGGACTATGAATGATGTCAGAAGTTTCCATGGGTTAGCAACCTTCTACAGAAAGTTTATAAGAGGGTTTAGTCATATTTGTATGCCCATGCTTGATACCATAAAAGGAGGACAAAAGTGCAGATTTGCTTGGACTAAGGAAGCAGATGATTCCTTTGAAACATTGAAGAAGAAAGTGGCACAGCAGCTAGTCCTTGTACTTCCAGATTTTAACAAAATTTTTCAAGTAGAATGTGATGCAAGTCACATGGCAATTGGAGCAGTACTTAGCCAAGAAGGTAGGCCAATTGCATTTTTCAGTGAGAAGCTCAATGATGCTAAAAAGAGGTATTCATCATATAATTTGGAAATGTATGCTTTAGTCCAGTCACTCAAGAAGTGGAAGCATTACTTGATGCCAAAAGAATTCATAGTATTCACAGATAATCAGACTCTAAGTTTTATCAATAGCTAGGAAAAGTTGAACCACAGGCATATGAAATGGGTAGAAACTTTGCAAGCTTTTACTTTCACATTGAAGCATAAGAAAGGGGTCAAGAATAAGGTAGCAGATGCCTTGAGCAGGAGAGCTCTAATAGTCAACCAAATTCAATTGGAAAGTGTTGGCATTGATTCATTGAAGACCATGTATGATGCTGATGAAGATTTTGGAGAGATATATCAGGTATGTACTTCTTTTGGAGATAAATATCATGCTGAATTCTTTGAATTCCTGATCCAAGATGGATTGCTGTTCAAAGGTGGATAGTTGTGTATTCCAAGGTGTTCTATGAGGTTGAACATCATTAAAGAGAAACATTGTGGAGCTATGGTAGGACATTTTGGTTTAGACAAGACTCTTGATCTTGTTAGAAGACATTATTATTGGCCTAAGTTACAATCAGATGTCAGAAAATTTGTAGAGACATGTGTGATATGTCAGAAAGCAAAAGGGAGATCCACTAATGCAGGTTTATAACAGCCATTACCCATTCCTTCCAGACCATGGGAAAGTATCAGTATGGATTTTTTGTTGGGTTTACCCAGAACCAGAAAGGAATATGATAGTGTTTTTGTTGTAGTGGATAGATTCAGCAAAATGGCACATTTCTTGCCATGCAAAACCATTGCTAATGCTTCATATATTGTAGATTTGTTTTCCAAAGAAATAGTAAGAATACTTGGATTGCCATTAAGCATACTGTCAGATAGAGATGTGAAATTCATTGGTCATTTTTGGAGGACTCTTTAGAAGAAACTTGGAACAAATTTGTCTTTCTCATCCACATATCATCCTCAAATGGATGGACAAACTGAAGTGGTAAATTGTTCCTTAGGGAATTTACTTAGATGTTTGACAAGACAGCATGGAGACAAGTGGGATAATATCTTATCTCAGGCAGAATTTTCCTATAATGATACTGTCAATAGGAGTACAGGGAAATCACCTTTTCAAATAGTGTATGGTATGCATCCACGAGGTATTTTGGAGCTGAGAGATCTACCTATAGGAGATTCTATTAGTGCAAATGGTGAAGCTTTTGTAGAAGCCATAAAAGAAGTACATGATCAGGTCAAAAACCAACTCCAACACACTACCTTAAAGTATAAGGAGTATGCTGATAAAAAGAAGAAAGATGACAGTTTGATGTTGGAGATTTGGTATGGGTTCATTTGAAAAAGGAAAGACTTCCTAAAGGTAAATATAGCAAACTCATGCAGAGGAAGATTGGACCATGTTAGATTTTGAGAAAGCATCGACAGAATGCTTATGAGAGACAACTTCCTTCTGATCTTGGTTTATCACCTATATTCAATGTATGTGATTTAACTCCATACAAGCATAATCTAGATGAAGAACAGGAACTACTATAGGATACAGTAGTTGATGACATTCGAAAACATGATCCACCACAGTTGTAGAAGATTTTAGACACACGAGTGATCAAGAAAACCTGAAACAAAACATATTTGGAATATTTGGTGGCTTGGCAGGGCAAACTTGATTCCGAAGCAGTGTGGATGACTGAAGAATAGATCAACCAACATGGTTCAGACCTACATACTCTCATCTCAAGTGGACTTGAGATTTCTTCTTCTGGGGAGTATGGTGCAGGAGCACCCCTTCGAAATACAAATTAGGTCTAATTATAGTATGTTTTACCTTGTGATGTAATAAGGTCCATGTGACCAATTCTTATGTTTCAAGTCAATCTAGGATTGTGTGTTGACAGTTATAGTTTGTTATGCTAGCTATCCTCCCAGCCACTTGGAAGCTCCCATCCACTAGGAATTGAGTCTGTACTACTCGAGAGGAGTAGTTATTTATGCCCTAGATCAGTTTGTTTAGACATAGTTCAGCATTGCATATGAAAAATAGAGACATTGTGTTTGGAGATCAGACTGAGCATTGTGGTATAGTGGGACTATGAAGTCAGATATTTGTATGTATTTCTGATATTGAAATAAAGAAGATCCTGTTGTTTCATTTGTTTGATCTTCGATCTATCTGTGTGATCATATTTTGTTTTACAGTTGAGATGGAATCATTCATCCATTCCACCAGTTGATTCTCTAAATCGATGGAATGGGCATGTACAATAGTTTAGTTTTCTTTTCTATTTTTACATTTCATGTTTTTGGGATCGAAATATTGCATGCAGTGAGCAAACCTAGCATCCTCATGTGCTAGAGTTTAGAGGGAAGAAATCTATGTTGAGATTGCTAAGTAAGCGGATTGGGTCGAGCTCTGAGTTTTTGGTGCAAATCTATGAAGGTATCGGCATGAGAAGAACCATTGGGTTGAGAAAGTTATAATGAGCCGACAAGGGGCACTTTCACCGATCGGGGTGACAATTACAAAGTGCTGCTGACGAAGAGTATATCGGCATGAGATATGCTATTGGTGGAGAAGTGAAATGTTCAGTTGACGATGTTAGTCACATCGATGAATGAAGTCCAAAGGCTCATCGGGTTGACCAAAGGTATCAGTATAAGGTTGTTTAGTGTAGCCAATGTTATATGTCACAGTGACAAGTGCGAAAGGAAGAGTGGATAGTCCATCGAGGAGAGTTGGTGAAAGTCTCAGCAAAAGAAGAAGGCATATCGGTGTAAGATTGGGTATCGGTGAGCGAGGAGAATGTTTCACCGATGATCAAGTCTTACCATCGAAGACGATTCAAGGAAGATATCGCAGTAGCATGGTATGTCGGCGAAAGAGATTTTGGGTAGGCCAATAGAGGTTATCTTGCCGATAGGAAATAAAGTGAAAAACATTCATTGGCGTGAGGTGGAGTTTAGTGTGACAATTTTCTTAGGCACCGATAGTTGTTGTTTCGCCAATAGTGTATATCGGGGAGACATTATGGTAGATCTTGCTGATGGAATGAGAATAGTTAAATCCCGCCAAGTTTGAACGCTTGTGCTGGCCACTCTGCATCAATACTTTTGCTGTTTTGGACTTATATCAGACATATAATTGCTGCCCTTGATCAAAATCCTTACAACATCCTTTGTTTTATTCATTGACATTGAAAAAGTACAAAAATCAAGCATTTTTGCATTCATGGATTCTTCTATAGGTACATCTTTAGCAGACTTATATGAGTACATTGTGAACTATGATAATTTTTGCAAATTCACTAACAAATATTATTAATATTATTTTTTGTACCTCCTGAAATTCATTACAGAAACCCTCTTGCTAGGTCTTGGAGTTGAAAAACTGTGAAAAATAGCCTATTTTTGCTATATTTTCACTACGGTTTTACCTTAAGTGGTACTAAAAGTGTGTTGTGTTGTATATTTTTGCACAAAGTGGCTATTATTACTGATATTATTCTCTGTCCATCATCATTTTCCTCACAACACCCTTTGTTATGGTCTTTTGCATTGAGTTTTGATGAAAAAAGTGCCTATTTTGACATATTTTCACTATATTTCAACTTGGCATTAACTTAAAATTGCATCAAGAGTGTGTTGAGAAGGATACTTTTTCTGTTTTGGACTGATATCAGACATATAAATTGCTGCCCTTGATCAAAATCCTTACAACATCCTTTGTTTTATTCATTGACATTGAAAAAGTACAAAAATCAAGCATTTTTGCATTCATGGATTCTTCTACGGGTACATCTTTAGAAGACTTATATGAGTACATTGTGAACTATGATAATTTTTGCAAATTCACTGACAAATATAACCAATAGTACTACATGTGATATTCTTCGATCAATAGCCCATTTTGACAACTTTCTCGAGACTGTAGAGGTTTTCCCTTCAATCATGGAGAATCTAAAAAGTCTTATAGCTAAAAAAAATCATGGGGAAAGTAGTGGTGACAACTTTACTCCCACTCTCCCTTTGCTTCATGATGATATAATGCAAATCCTCTCTAAGACCTATGATAATGAAATAGCAATGGGTGATCTATCAAACAAAGAGACTTGTCCCAATATAACCCCACTTGGTGAGGATATATTGGCGCAAGAAAAAGATATCATTGATACATTCCTCCACACTACTCTACCATCCCTTTCCACTCTCCCTAAACAGGATGAAGCTTTGGATGATGCAGATTCTCTTTGTGACAATTTTCTTAAATCCAATGATAATTTGCCAATTGATGTTCAAAAACTTCTCAATTACATTCTAAACAAGAAAATAAATCATGAACTGTCACATACTCTAGAAAGAAATGAAATCCTACATGCTATGGAAGAACAAGCTATCCCTCTTACTCAGGCCATTCCAACTTCTTATTTAAGGCCTAAAATGGGTATCTTTCGAATACCTCCACATGCTTATTTAAATGGCATTTCAAATGCTCCTATGGCTGACATAGACAATGGCAACATTCCCTCTCAACCATCATTAAGAGAAACCTTTCCTACATAATTATCCTCACACACTCCTGAACGTATGGAAGAGAGAAGAAGTGATAACGCCTTAACCATTAAGATAAAGATCAAGATTTGTGATAACAACTAGCCTGGAAGGGGCCCTATAGGTAAGTATCTCTAACCCTTTATCTCTCTTGTGATGTGCTTCCCCCATGATGTGTTATATGTTGTTTAGGCCTCCTGGGATGACCTCAGATTCTCTCGTAAGGTTCAAGATACTAGGAGATCACCTCTATTGTGACCTTCTATTTGTATCATCATTCTTCTAAATTGCCTCTCTCTAATTTCATTGTTGTGTGTTGTGTCTTACCGACATAGCATTGTGGTTGGTGACCTAGGGGCACCCTCCTACGTGACTGTCCCTAAGACACTTGTTTCTCCTCTCTTATTTATTATTTCCCTTCCTCTAGCATTTCCACCTAGCGGGAGGATGACGACAAACATTTATACTGATGTGGACCTAGTGTCCCTTTCGAGAGAAATCAAAAAATGGACTTAGTTCCTAATATGATGATGGGGTTGTATATCTTATCCGACGCTTGGCTAGTGGAAGTACTCGTGCTTTCTGCATAGTGAATTTGATGATGTTTCTATCGCATTTACAAACCTTAACAATACTGCTACTCTATGCACCTTTGTTTGTCTTTGAATCTAGCCTTGGTGGTACTCGATTCAGAGAGATTCGTGATATAGCCCCATGGTTATCCTCAAATTTTGAATTCATTGTATAAACTTGGCTCTTTGTGTGGTTAATCATATGTATTGATGTTGTTGTTGTTTATCATGATCTTGTAGACATTAACATGTTTCTTGCAGGGATGTGTTTGTGGGAACATTGGGTGATCATAAAGTACATGTCACCTCTGGGAGGCATGGGTTTTGTGAAAGTTGGTGTTCCCTTGTGTGTTTTCTTCCTACCTTAACATGCTTGATATTGATGCATAATATCAACCACCTTAAGGTGGGGGCATATATAAGGTAAGCTATATGTTATAGATGTTAGTAATGTGTTTAACCTCAGATGCAAAGACTTGCACCCCAAAGTAGTGCATCGTGCATCCTAAGTTTGTTTGCAATCAATCAATCAATCATGTAAGCCCTCCGCAAAGGTAGGATATTGCGTATATCATTTTTTCTCTTAAGCCCTCTATGGAGGTGGGGATGGTGTATTTCTCAGAGAAAATTGCATCATCCTGTCATTTTCAAAAGTCCTCTGTGGAGGCGAGGAGCAGTTCTATGAGTAACTCAACCCTTAAGTGTGTTTTCGGTGATTGTTGTGGTGAAGCCCAATCGTTAATGTGTGCCTGTAATGTGCCTAAGATGGTGTTGGACCTAGAAATAGGTACAGTCCATCGCTTGTCTACTATGTTTTCTCCGTGTCTTCAAGTGTGTGTGTTTTGGCATGCTTATTTTGTGTGGCATGTTTGTTGCCCCATATGCAGAGACCAGTGCCCTCAAGTAGTGCTTCCTACATTTTGGGAGGTTTTGTGTGTCTTTCGTGTGTGTTGCCCCATATATATAGAGACCTACGCCCTAAGGTAGTGCATCCTATTTTATGGGAGGTTTGTTTACTTTCCAGTACTTGTATTTGCATTTCATATATATGAGAAAAAGAAAAGAAAATATATGGAAGCACAACCTCACATTCTGACCCGAATCCAGACTCTTCAGGTAACTACTATCAAAGAACTTCAAAGGTTTCTGGGTCTTGTCAATTATATCGTTGGATTCTATTGTAAGCTTGTAGAATATCGCATTGAGTTAAATAAGTTGCTTGGCAAAGATCCACCGATCTGGTCAGATAAGCATGATGCCCTGATTGCTAGAATTAAAACAAAATGTTCTGAGTTACCCTCTTTAGGACTTCCAGGTACTGGCTTTAAAATAGTGGAAACTGATGCCAGTGAACATGCATGGGCCGGTATCCTCAAAGAACAAGTGCCCAGTGGTAAAGAAGAAATTGTCTGATATATTTCTGGACGTTTAAAAAATAGTGAAATCAATTATCATAGCACTCATAAGGAAATTCTTGCAGTTATCAATACCTTAAAGGCCTTTCAAATGTTTGTTGCTGATACAAGATTTTTATTCAAAAGTGATCTATAGAACCTGAAAGGATTCTTTAAAAAAGAATCAAAAGACAAAGTGGTTAGAGGACGACTACTCCAGTGGGCCCAGTTCTTAAATACATTTGATTTTGATATTGCTCATCTTCCCAGTTCTTCTAATATCTTTGCAGATTTTCTTTCCAAAGAAGGACATGTTGCTCCCAAGGTTGAGCATGATATTCTTGTTTCAGGACCTCCTGTTAAGGCTTCTGGACATGTCAATGTTATCAAAGTACGAGAACATAGGTGGTATGAAACCAGCTGTATGGAATGGAGTATAAATCCCTTACCAATGAGGGATCGACATAATTTTTATATGGGTAATGATTTTCTCCATGACAAGTTTCGTTGTCTCATTGCAGCCCAACAATTGACAATAGCAGGTCTCTGGACTAATCGTCCTTTCTTTGAGATGTCTGCTCAGGCTGAACATATTAACCCTGAGGTCAAATCGGTTCTTCAACATTGGTGTGAAGATGATACTCAAATGCCAAACAGATTCTATAATCCTCATGTGATCAGAACTGATCGATGGCTAGATCATGAAGGTGGCAAAAATCTCATTCGAGATTTATTCCAAGGTCCCCGCAAAGCCACAAATGATGTTGATTTCTTCAGAACATCATCTTACTCTAGATGTGTTTTTATGTTAACTCATGAAGCCCTTGTCGAAGTAGCTATCAACTCTAATAGGTATGGTATGGTTGAAAATCTCACCAGTAGACATATGGTACAAACCTATGGTCCTACCGGGCTTGGATCGAGATTCTATTTTTGGAATACACCTAATCCTCAAAGACATTTGTATTCCACTCAAATGCCTGTCTGGATACATACTAAAACCTACCGAATTGATCAAGCGAATCATACTTCAATTAATCATGGCATGTATGGGGCCCATAAGCTTAAGGTGCTCAGTGTCATATGGAAAGAAGAGCCACCTGTAATATCCGCTTCACCAGATCTAGATCAACCATCAACCTCTCATCTAGTCGAAGATAGATGAGCTCCTGACTGTACTCATCCCATCAATCAACTCTGTGAAGGATGCTTTGACTATGCAAGACAATGCTCTAGTAGCTCCAAAGAATATTCCAGCTAGTGGATGTGGCTTGTCATCCATCGAAGATACTTATCTCTTCATGACAAAAGATAAGCGTGGGCCCTTCCATGGTAAAAGGGGAAAAGCATACATGCCTATAGTATGCATGGGTTAACCTTCCTGTGATAAAAAAGATGACATGTAAAGTTTGTCAGTTCCCTCTTATCTTGTTCACGGACTAATTGGTCCCACCCGAGGAATCTTATCCTCACATGGCTAGTCCTTCGGATAAGGGTTGCACGTGTCAACCTTGTATGGTCAGATTTCAAATCCAGATTTGAGAAGAAAGGTTAAAGATCTGCCTCTCGTAAGATCTATAAATGCCCGAGAGGCTGCCTCATTCTTAAAGCAAGTCTTGGCAAGCAAAGTCTCCAAGCAAGGTCTAGAGAATCTTAGAAGTTTAATTGTTAGTTATGAGTCTATAAGCAAAAGAGTACCATTATCTCTAGTTTTCTCTCTGCATGCAGGTCTGTCAGTTGTTTTCATTCAGCATTTAGTGTATGCTATATAGCGCGCAAAGAATATGAGAATGTATCTATCTTCCGCCATTAATAATATATGTAGCAGTCTGAATTATACTTTATTTGTTCCAATTCGGTTCTCATTTGCAGCTGTGTAAAAGTTGGTATCAGAGCTAAGTTATTTGATGCTGTGAATTAAGCTTTAGCTACTTACACAAAATATAGTCTTTATGTGACTATATTACTTTCAGTAGGAAAATTTAATCCATGACTGATGTATCACTCTTGGCATAGCTCTCTATAAAGCTCATACCGTCACTCTGTGTTGTAAGTCCTTGTCATAAGTCCCACTTTTGCCGTAGTTGGCATTTAAGGCATTTTGAGGCTATTATCTAGTATTTCGAGCACAGATTCGAGCACTGATTGGAGCACATACAGTATGGATCAAGCTTCTACATCTGGAGCTGATATGACACCTGAAGATTATACTTAGGCACATAGTGAAGAGGTTAGTTTCACAAATTTCTTCCCAAACTCTGAACAGACTTTCTCATTACCAGTTGAAAGTAGTAATGTGTTAGATGAAGTATCTTCTTGTAATCATTTTTTAGAGAAAGAATTTAAAGTCCCTGTGATCAAGCCTTCTAAGATTTATCGTGATATCCCTAATGGAGTCCTCTCCATGATAAAAAAATCTAAAGGCCTAAAAAATTTCTTTGGATATACTGCCTGGCAAAAATGTCATGTTGCTGATTTACAGCATGTAATAACAGGAGGATCTAAAGGAAAGTTAAAATTGTTCAGTGATAAACAAGTCAAGAAATTTAGAGATCAAGCTCTAGCTAGTCCTAAGAATCCACAATTCATGCATCTGTCCTATGTGCATATAGGAATAGCAGGTCATTACAGAAAAGGTTTGCCTATAATTATAATGATGATGTTAAAAGATGCTAGATTTTTCAAATTATCTCATGCTATGTTAGGTTGTGCTTGTGATTCCATGTCTGAGGGATCTTTATACATTGATTGTTTGTTAGACTTCCCTGTGAGCCTTAAAGATGGTCATCTGGATGACGTCTTAACATATGAATTCAAAACAATGAATTTATTTATGAAAAAGAATTCTGTTGACCATTCCCTGGTTTTCCTTGTTCATTACCGTTTGTACAATAAAATCATTCCCCTAATGATGAACCCCAAAAAGGCCCAAGGAATTAAAGGTCTATCCACCATCTGGAAGTCCACCTCAGAAAATACACAGCTTCTTGCCCCTAAGATTATAAAACATAAAGATATTAAGTTACCTAATAAATGGGCAGTTAGTTTATGGGATAAGGACTGTCAAATTCCTAAACAAAAACCTCCTCAATTATGTGGTGTAACTCTTGAGGAAATAGATGATGAAGTCGTTATTTGCTTCTCCTCTGGGCATTCTCTGTCCATGAGAAAGGAACAAACATTTAACTATAATAACCCTTCCTCATCTGTGTTACCTAGATCACAGAGTGTGCGTCTTCAACCCACACAAGGTTTTGAAGATTTGTTTAAAATTCCTGTTGTTAAAAAATTTGTACAACAAACTCCTGGTGCTAGCTCGTCCAAAGCACCTATGTCAAATCCATGTCTGCATAACCAGTATTCTGCTTTGGCCAATGGATTGTTTAAATGTGAACTTTGTTCATTTGTTTTCCATCCACCCACTAGTCCTATGTCTAGAACCTCCAACCTAGATTCTCATCCCTCTTCTGGTCATGTCAATATGCTATCTGGAAGATCTGCTTCCATCCCAGAATAGGGCATTAAAGAAACCAGTGAAAAAGCTATTGCTATGCCTTCTGGACCATGTGTCGTACTTGGAACTATTCCTCCCTTTTAGGATTTCATGCTTAAAGACCTTTCTGGTCAATTTCAAGCTGACTTTTAGCCTCTGCATGTCACCCCTGTCGGAGAAGTCCAAGGGTCTAGTCAGAGTAAGATGCTAAACTAGACAAATTTGTGCATCCATAAACATTTATTGTTGCTTCATGAAAAGAAGACACAGGATGAAGTCCGTGATCTTCGTTTGGAGAAACAACTTCTTTCTCTTTAGGAGAATATGCACACTATAGTTTCTTCCCTTGAACGTCTAGAAAAAGAGCTAGTTCAGCAACTCAAAGATGAGGTACATGAACTTCAGACCTCTTACACCAAGTTTAAAGCACATGCTGAAGCATGGTGGGTCGCTCTTCACAAAGCTACTGAAACACACTGAGACAAACTGTAGCAAGTTAGAGCAGAAAATAAACTTGATAATGATGTATTAAGTTCACAATTGGTCAATTGTAGAATTTAGATGAAACACACTGAAGACAAGCTTGATCTTGTTCAGCAAGATCTGCATCAAGAAATTCAACATGTCAACAGCAATAGTCTTTTGATAAAAGATTCTGTCATTCAAGAATTATCTGAAATTAAGTCTTTAGTTGCTATTCAGATACAGTCACAAGTACAGAAAACTAAAGTGTTGAATTTCCCATCCAGTGCCAAAGGATATTTGTAGGCTCAGTATGAAGGACCTAAGTTGCTAGTCCACCCTAAGTAGCCTATCATTGAAAAAATATATGATCCTACAACTGGTAACCTCAGGGATACCACTGCTTAGGAAAAGGTATCTAGTAGTCTACAGATGGCTTGTGGTAATGGATCTGATCCTAGTGGTTCTAGACCAGTTGATCCCTTTAAGAACATCTAGTCTTTTAAAGTTGATACACCTCCTCTAGTTAATTTTGATCATTTTGAGGATGTAGAAAATATGAGGGGCATTGATGCCATGCGTGCATGGATTACAAATTATATGTCAACCAATGCAGGAGCTGATGAAGCTTAGGTTATAAAGCAAGCCCTCAATTCCATGACTGGAGTTGCAAGAAATGTATGGGATAGATTAGAGGATCCATATAGAGAAAACTTGATTAATAGAGGCACTGATCAGGTGTGTGCATAGTTAACCCGTCTGTTTGTAGGAAAAACAGATACAAGAGAAACACTTTCCTATAACAAGTATATTAGAGGTAAGTGTAAGAATTTAAAATACTTCAAAGAATACTGTGATGAGCAGTATAAGAATTTCTATCAGTCAGGTCATGAATAGAATCAAGAATACATGTTCACTACTTTTCTAAAAAGCTTTGGATATGAGGTAGGAGAATTTTACCACAAAAGGGTTCTAGAAAATCTCATAGCAGAAGGAATTGAAATGAAGGAACTCACCTATCCACAGCTAGTACAATATCTGAAAGAAATTAATGAAGAAATTTATCAAGAATCACAGAAGAAAAAGGACATAAAAAGAATCAAGCTATTGATCTCTTCTTCTATTTGTTATCAACTTATGCCTTCTTTTATTAAAGATGAATGTAAAAATTGTAAAACTTCTTCTAAGAAAAAATACTTTGACAAGGATGATAAGTATAAGAAGAAGAAGAAAAACAAATACAGTAAATATCCTAAGAAAAAGGGATATTTTAGAAAGAAGCATAAGAGAAAAGGCTCTAGCAAAAAATGGGAACCAACCTGTTATATCTGTAAAGGGAAACATTATGCAAACAAGTGGCCTGATAGAAATAAACAAAAAAATAAAGGTAAAGTAAGAATCACCAGAGATGCTGGTCTTGACAATGAAGAATATGAATTCTTCAATGAATATCCCTCAGATTCTGAAGACATTATTCTCTCTAATTTATCAGAAGAGGAATCTGATGAGGCTGAGTTTGTGTCTGCTAATGAATAGGCAAATGTTAATTTGTTGACTAGACAACCAGAAGAATCAGATTCAACTGATTCTAAAAATTCATTCTTTTACATGATGCTAAGAAGAAACACTCGAGCTAAATTGGACAAGATAAATGATGAGATTGTCCAAATTGAACAAAAGCTCAGTGAAATGAATATGGGACCTAAAACTTGGAAAAAATTGACAGGAAAGCTTGAGCAACTAAAATCTAAAAAATACTTCCTATTAAAGGAACCTGAATCTAGACAGCCCATAAGGAGAACTGCAGTTCTTGACTATTCTCCTCAACCAGCTATCAGACCGGCTAATATTGAATCCTGAGCTCCAATAGCTCAATGAAGTATGGCAGAAGCACCTACATCTAGAAGTATGGCTCAACATTTGTGGAGACGACAGAGAAATATTTTTCTTGAAAAAGTCATTCAACAAGCACATTCTAAAATTGCAGAGATTGATGATGAAGAAAACATTAATCTTGTTGAAGAAATGGAAAAATCCCCTGAACTGGATACTTATATAAACCAGTACAATGCATCCTCTATAGTCCAATTACCACAACAAGTTTCCTCCTCCTGTGAAAATGAACTCTTTTGCTCAGAAAAGCCATTCAGTCCTGAGATAATACAACCTTCTGATTTTGAGACTATTCCTTCTAGTCCTGAGCTCATTCCGAATGTGTCTTCCTATCTTAAAGAGGGAAGTAGTAGTGGTTTTTGCCCAAGCTAGTTTCAAACTCTTCAAATAGGCCAAACCACCACCTGTCCAGGAATTATTCTCACTATCCATCCTCCAGGCATAAAGGTTTATCCCTTGGCATTTCTCTAGGATACTGGCACAGATATTAATATCGCTAGATATAATTGTTTTCCTAAAGATCTCTGGATTGAAGCCAAAATAGATATTGAATTTGGAAAAGGCCAATATGAGTCTAAACTCATATGCAAAGTTCCTGTTCAACTAGGAATATGTATAGTTGATGAACTTACCTTTGTTCATTATGAAGTAAATGGGTATGATAGAGTCATAGGCAGCAGAACAATGCAGTCATGGGAACCCATTCTCATGGATTCATAGTTCATCACTCTTCTGGGACTTTATCAGATGCCCTGGCTTCATCAAAATATGGCATTCACTTAGAAGATAGAAATCTAGAAACAAAAGAAACAGAAGAAGGAAAACAAAGTGTGGCTCATACAACAGCTTGAAGCAGCAGCACAAGATTTGGAACAGATCAAATCTACATTTGTTCAAACTATTATGACAAAAGATCTAAAGAAATAGCAAAAGAACCTAACATGTTCTCTACCGCTCAAACGAGATGCTTCAGGTAATGAAATTATTCCTAAGGCAAAGGCAAATTATTTTTTGATGAGCATGCATGAAACAAAAATTTGCCGTAAAGAAATTACTGAATTACTGACTTTAGATCTGATTAGACATTCTAGTTCTCCATTTTGCTATCATGCAATGTATGTAACCAAATTTGATGAAAATGGAGTAGAACTCAGAGAAAAGGCTTGTTGTTAATTATAAGCCTCTGAATGAATGTCTTGTTGACAATCAACATCCCTTGCCTAGCAAGGACCATATATGGCAGGCTATCCAAGGCAGTAATATTTATTCTAAATTTGATCTGACAAAAGGTTTCTGGCAGATCGCTGTGACAAAGGATGATATTCATAAAACTACATTTTCTATTCCTCAAGGTCTGTTTGAATGGAACGTTCTTCCCTTTGGCATCTCTATCTTCCAACAAGCCATGGATAAAATATTTTATGCTTTTGCAAAATTTATTCAGCCATATATTGATGATATCTTGATTTGTAGTCAGGATATGAAGAAACATCTAGAGCATTTACAAATCTTCCTCCAGAGATGTCAACAGCATGGCCTTGCCATCAATGTCTTCTCCGTGTTTTATGTGCCTATTACTATCTTCTATGTGATTGGCATGTCTTCTCCGTGCTTGGTGTGTTTGTTGTGTTTATGACCTTACTTTAATGCATGTACTGGCCTCATATTTATACATAGATTAAAGTGGGGGCTAAATGTAATGTCAAAAAATGTCCTCTTGGGGGCTTTTCCCTCATAAGTCTTAGCTCCTGAGTCTTTTACATGTATTTAGGACATCTTAGTTCATATGTTGGCATCCTGATGGAATGAGGCCTAGGTTTCATGACAAATTGGACCTAGGTGGACCCCTTGAGCTGTACCCTGCCCAAAATGGGGGGAGGACTTTGGCGCCCATGCCCTAGTCCTACCCTATTTTGGGGTAGCCCTAATTTCTGGGTGTCTGTTTATGACTGTTATTGGGTCCTTTTGCAGACACAATAAGTTTTGATTTTTAAAATCTTGGCGGGAATGCTTGTAGTTGCATATATAAGCATGTTTAGGCATTCATTTGTAAACTAGATTTCAACTAGATGATTACTAGCAAGCTATTTTGTTCTCAAGGTGATTCAAGGCTTTCATTGTGTTGCAAGAGCAGACTTGTGTATTTTGTGTTTTGATATTTGTAGATTTGGGCATCAATTTCCTCATGGAATGAAGAGCATCTTCCTCCCATGAGAGCTTCACTATAAGGTGACATTATATTGTGTTTTCATCATTGATTCCTTTGGTTTTTACCTCTACCTCACAAGGGCACGCACTCTTTATCTAATAATGGTGTTTAGAGACTTAAATGTCCTCCGGGGCTTGATTGGGGCAAGCCTCTAAACACCACAACCCCCAAACCAAGTCTTGTGATTGCATGTTACAGGTGTCACATTTGGGAAAAGTGAAGTTGCAAGAAGGATTGACAGGTATCAAGGATTCATGATTTGAAGAGAAGTAGGACACCGAAGCATTTATAGGACTTGGGTGCTTGTTCTAGTGTCCTCCAAAGTTGAATTGGTAGAAATAGGAGTTATAGGGCTGATCAGTGTCAGAAGGAGGTCCAGATCCTGCGAAGAAACTGGTACCTTGGACTAGGGCACCCACTCAAGTGTCCCCAACTGTTCCGCTTTGGAGCCCCAAAAATAGTTACTATGTGATTTGGTATTTTACTCCTTTCTACAAGAGCTTTTTCTGTTATTCATCAATTTGTTACCTTATTTGCATAATTAGGGTTTTAATGGGTAATTGAGAATAGGAGAAGGAAAATTGATAATTAAATTCCCTAATCCAAGTTTCCCTACATTTGCAAGTGACCTAGGGTATGATAGTGCTCGTCACTTGACCCTAGATCCTTGAATGTATAGTGGAGAGGCAGATTTAAACATCTAAAATCTAGAACATTAACAAATCCAATTTTCCCCTAAACAATTATACTCATTCTGTAAAGCATCATTTGTTGCCTTACCAAACCTTGCAATTTATACCACCATAGAAGATGTTTCTATAGTAGGAGTATCAAATACTCTTTTAACAATAAGACTCCCCTTTAAATCCATATCAAGCTCAGCCACTAATGACTTATCAAAGTTGGGAGGTCAAGCCCAAATTGCTAGTGTTTCCCACTTTGGGTTAAAACATGCACTTGACAATGTTATTCAGCTTGATCCTCTATAGAAAAGATCTCCTTGTCTTGTCTCCTAATTGTATCTAAAGAAATGGTAGAGGCTATATCCCATTCAGGGAGCACCAAGATGCCACTTTCTCTAACGATTCTCCTACCTTCCTCAGGAGTGATATCGTTAGCCTCTACCTTCATTTGTGTTAGTATCATCAAGGATACTTTCTCTTGAGTTTTCTGAGGAGATTTTTCCATTTCTTATTTTAATCTTCTTGTATACTCCTCTTTTCTACATCTCCATAGAAAATCAACAAATTCCTTAGAATTAACAAATTGGTCATCTATCATGAACCTTTGGCAGGCTATAGCTCTTATATCATCTGAGATATCATTCCCTTCAATGATAATGTCTATTTCTCTATCCAAGGGTGACTTCTCAGGCTCATTTCTCTTAGGAGAAGGCATCTCCTAATTTATATCATCTTCAATTGCCTCCATTTCCTCTTCTTCTTCAACTGGATAGTCTACCAGGGGCCTTGTTCAATCTTTCTCCTCTTTGGAGATGATTCCCTAGAAAGAGAATCTAATTCAACTATTTACACAGAGGGAAGAATTACTAGTTGTACTAGTGGAAGGGACGGAGTAAGCTGAGTATGTGGAAGTGCATGTGGAACTTGCTCTTGAGTTACTACCCTTTTGGCCTCCCTCCTAAATGTGTATTTCAATTTCATATCACCCGAAGGTTAATATGATGGTCTCTCCTCTCCAACAAGTTCCTCGGGTTCATTACCTTTCTTCTGTATAGAAGAAACCTGACCAATTATTTCATCCATGTGCCAAAATTGTAATTATCTTGGTGATAGGATGATCAATACTTATGTATGCCCCCTTATAAGAAGGATTCTTATTTATCATATTTTCCTCATACCTTAAAACCTTGTCCATTTTTATCTTCTCAGATCAACTTCCTTTTCATCATAAATATTTCTAATGACATCCTCATAGTCATAAACTTGATCGATAAAGGCAGATATTTTAATGCTTTTCTTGAGGTTATTTATGAAACCTTCAAGGTTAAAACATATTGCACATTATTGTTGCATTTTGAATACTTGTAACTTACCATTCAATCTATCAAACCCATCCTTGTTCATCTGAAAATTAGAAAAAGCTGTCAAGAAAGGGAAGAAAGATCCCTTATTCTAGTTTATCAAATGGGCCTTTTCTGACTCAACCAGTTGCCAAATAACTTCTAAGAAACCATTTCTCAAAGGCACATATTTAGGCAAAATGTGTGGACCTATTGGGCATCCATAGACCCTTAAGACTATACACTCTGCATGGAGAATGAAATCTCCCCAATTATGTTGAATATACAAAAAGGGTTTCCTTGTCCCAAGCCTAAAAAAATCTAGTATTTGAAGTGGGATCCTAGGCACATGTATCTGCAAGTAAAACAATACTATGATAGAAAAATAGTCTTTGAAAACCCTATATCTTGAATCAATATCATGCTTATTGCAGATATGTGTCCAACATTGGACTAGAAGTGGGCTTCCCTTATTATCAACCTAGTTAACCATTAATCTTGAATCCCATTTTTCTCTCCCTTCATATAAAAACACATTGCACAATAAGGAGTACCATTGGAATTTTAGTTCTTCCTTATTTTTCATGATGTCTATCAATCCCTGATGTATGCGATCAACTAAATAAGAAGCAAAATCAAATGCACAATTCACAAATACATGTTGAATATTAGCTGCCATATAAGTAAATGAAATAGGGATTCTGTCCTTATCTTCCCCTAAGACTTGACATAATGCATAATATGTCATTACAAAATAATTTTCAAAAGTTTCAAGCTTAAAGGGTTCTGATTCACTTTGTGGAGTTTTGACTGACCTACCATTAGGACCCTTTTCCCTATGTTTAGGTAGATGCACTTTCCTATAACTACTTTTATCTTGTAGATATTTGTTCTTGAATTTATCGAGGTCTATTTCTGTGCTAGCAGCCAAATTGAGTCCAAAGATTTCAAAAATAGATTGTTTGTTGATTTTTGCCAAAGGACCTCCTCCAACAACTCTTATCACTCAGGTGGTTTCATCATATTTGGAGGCCATGGCTAGAAACAAATCAACACCATCAAAGACATTAGTGACCACTAATTTCCCTAGGTCCAATCTCTACCCATTTGAAATCAAAGTGTGGGCATTCCTTTTGCCCCACCAATGGCAAAATAATAGCCACCTTGGTATTGGGATATCTGCATCTTTGTAGCCATACTATTTATCAACCAGCCCTCTAGTTGATTTAGGACCTTGGGCTTTCATTTTCTGAGCAAAAGAACTAGGGATTTGGGCTAAAATATCTTCATGTAAACCCCATCTTTGAGAGGCAGAGAAGACTTGAGCTCATGGGGGAGCCATTTGCAAAATTAAAATTAAGAGAGAAGGGTTTCTTCTTTTGTTTTTAGGGTTCCTTCTTTTACACAATTTTAGATAGAAGCTCAAATGAAGGCTGGGATATGATACTTATGTTTTAAACATCTTCACATAAAGGAATAATAGAATGAAAGAACCTCAAAAGAACAACAAAATACAGGGGTATAATGTGTAGGTAACTTATTGGATTTTTATGTTAACAAACCTTAAAAGGATGCTGGGAAGCTTACAAAGGCTGCTCATTTCCTTGTTTCAATACTCTGAATGATTGAATAAGACAAAAGGATAATTGAAAAAGGATTTTATATAGAAAGAACCATTAATTTTGGGGCTAAAAATAGTCTTGTTTGCCATTATTCCCATCTTACACGGACCACATTTTTGTGATCACTTGTTCTTCAAAATTTGAATGTGAGTCATTAGATTTTCAACAACAGAATTGATCAAATGGTGATGACTTATAGAAAGATTTTGACAATATTTGACCTATCTTCAAGGACTACTAGATCAATTAGAAAGCTCCACCTCATCTATCTTTATGATTCAACAAAAAGGCACACCTCAAAGCTGAGTCATTGCTCGCCATGCTGCAGCTTTTTGCCATTCCACATTTTGGTGTACATTACTTTATTGCTCCACGGAATGGTGGAAAAACCAAGGGACATTCCACATGGTACTGACTTCATCATACTTGGATACATGACATGTTATAGGTGTTAGTGTCATCCTTCCACTCTTCTACAGATGGTCAGTGGGTCCCTTGAAAAAGTTTTGTGGAATGCTGAAAACATAAGAAACTACCACATGTTCATCAGGGCCCACTGCTTTATTCTTTTATGAGGCCCAATGAAAGAAACCCACCACATGGTGTTCTTTCACTATTCCACAGTTCCTTTTATCTTCAATATTTTAATATCTGTAGAACAATAGAAACAAATAAAAATATGCCACCTGTCATCCAGTCAACAGATGGGACATGACCTTTCATATACTCCTAAAAAAACATTCATCAACTAGGAAAAAGGGGTCCATGAGACTCACAAGGGGTCAACTTTAAAACTTTATGCACATTTAAAATATGAGTGACAAGTGGTGCTCGAAAAGTATGGGGCTAGAAAATATTGAGGATAGATACATCATTTTATAACTTAAGAGACCTGACATAGCTACAAGTGATTAGCACAAAAATATAACAAAACTAACTCATTTCTTGCATAAAAGCCCTTGGTTTTAGGGTTTTAGACCCTTAGGAAAAAGTTTCAATGTTTTGAACATAAAGCCTAGGCAACAGACTCCAATATTTTGCATGAAAATGGGGTAGAGAGGTGAGAAATTGAGAAAAATATGTAGAATCCTATCAGTGGCTCTAGTTGGGGACATTTATTCAATCAGAACAAAGTGAGAATACAAAAGATCTCTAGAGAAGCAGACCACAACACACATTGAAAAAACAAACCAAAGGACAAAAATAAAACACGGAACTTAACTAAATAAAATATAGTATGCATGGAATAGATCCATACCTTATGAAAAATATGGTTTCAAGAATTGTCCATGCATTGGTAGTTCAAGAAGCTCTCTAGTCAGATTTTGCAAGAAATAAGAATTTTCTCCATGCGTGTTACTAATCAGATATGGACTAAGCCTTAGGGCATGAAACTTACAGTGCTTTCCTTTTTCTTGAGCCCTTGCATTCCATAATAATACCATATCTCTAATCTAAAATTTTCTTTTAGAAGCCTTTTTATCATGTAGGTGCTTGACTTGTTGTATCTTCATATTCCTTTATTGTGCCATCCTCCTTATTTCATCTAGTTAGATGACTTGAGTAATCCTATTTTGCATTGCATCTAAAATATCATCATCATGCTCCTGACTGAATTTCTAAATAGGCAGTAGGTTATTTATAGGCATCCTCACATCTAGACCATATACCAAATCAAATGGACACTATCCAATAGCCTTCTTCATAGTCA
The DNA here is from genome assembly GCA_027924645.1 of Cunninghamia lanceolata. Lineage (NCBI taxonomy): Eukaryota > Viridiplantae > Streptophyta > Pinopsida > Cupressales > Cupressaceae > Cunninghamia > Cunninghamia lanceolata. The sequence goes on from BSBN01000739.1 coordinate 8,265,961, forward strand.
CCCTATCAGCCCACACAGCGAGCTTTAATTTAGAGTCCTAGACCCTTTTGTTCTTGTCAGTGATTCTTTAAACAATCTTCATTAGGCTCTTGTTACTTGATTTAGCCTACCCATTTTCTTGAGGATGATATGGAGAAGAGTAGGAAATTGATATTCCATATTGATTGCAAAATTTTGTGAATTCTTTTGACCTGAAACACATTGCATTATCTGATATAATCTTTTTAGGCACTCCAAATCTAGTCAAGATATTATTCATTAAGAAGTCAATCACAACCTTACTAGTTGCCCTTTTGGTGGGAATAGCTTTAACTCACTTGGTGAAATAGTTAGTGGTGACCAAGATTGAACTATGTCCACTAGACTTCTCATTGATTCCTCCTATGAAATCTATTCCCCATTGCTGAAAAGGAGCTTCCATTGTCATTGGTCTAAGGGACAAACTTCCAAAAAAAATCAATTTTCCTAAAAATCTCTGGCAAGCATCACAACTTATGACCATCTTATGAGTATCCTTAAAAATCGTGGGCCACCAGAATCCAACCCTCAATGCTTTATGGGCTATTGTTTTTGCCATGTAATGGCCTCCACATACACCCTAGTGCATTTCTTTTAATATTTCTGGTGCCTGCTCATTACTTACACACTTAAGAAGAATGCCTTCTAGATTTCTCCACCAAAGCTCATTATCAGTGATTACATATTTATAGCTAGCAACTTTAGTGTTCTCTTCTAATTCTCAATCATTCCTTTAGGACAAGACATCCTTTGTAAGTAATGAACAACATCTTCATACCATCTAGACTGCTTCATATCACAATCAACAGTTGCTTCCTTGACTTCAAAACTATTTATTTGGTTATCTTCTAAATATGTTTTAGCCATCAACTTTGCCAATCCATGTCCTCTTACTAACTTAATAATCTAGATGTCAATATTAAATTCTTAGATCTTGTTGATCCATCTACACCTTCTCCCAGTCACTTCCTACTGAGTAAAGACATCTTTAATAGTAGTTGTAGGGACATATACAACAATAGTAGCACCAACTAGATAAGGTCTAAAATTCTTGATAGACTTTACCAAAGCATAAGCTTGCTTCTCAGTTATAGCATACTTTATCTTAGTACCCTAGAGAGATTTGCTAAAAAATAAAATAGGTTATTCATAACCTTCATCATTCTTCTATAGCAAAATAACTGTTATAGTGTGGAAAGAAGAAAAATAAAATAATTGAAAAGGTTTAAAGAAATCAGGGGATTTTAACACATGAACTTCTTTTATAGCTCCTTTAATATTGTTGAAAGCATTGACTAGTTCCTCATTCTAGGCAATATATTCCCCCTTCTTTAGCATCTTGGAGATTGTTTTGGTGGTCTCTACAGAGTTGGTAACAAATCTCCCTAGGAAATTTACTTGCCCGAACAAAGATTGAATTTCCTTAATACTCTTGATTATTGGGATCCTTTCAATAGTAGCAACCCTTTCAAGATCAATCTTAATTCCTTCTTTAGACACAATATGGCCTGAAAGGTTCCCTTCTATTAGCCCAAACACACATTTCTTGGGTTTTAGAGATATACCAAATTTCATACATCTCTCAAAAATCCTCTCCAAATGAGAGTAGTGATCTTGTTCCTTCTTAGAATAGGCAATAAAATCATCCTGATAGACCACCATTATCACATTTATAAGATCAGAAAAAGCTACATCCATAGCTCACTGGAATGTGGCTCCTGCATTGGTCAACCCAAAGGGCATCCTGATGTATACATATGTTCCCCAAGGAGTAGTAAATGCAATTTTATATTGCTCAGATTCTTTAACCATCACATGGTTATATCCAGAAAAACCATCCATCATAGACAAGAGCTCACAACTAGTTACCTTTTGTAGCATGGCCTCCATATTTGGCAAAGAATAATTATCCTTTAGTAATGCTATGTTTAGGTTCCTGAAGTTTACACAGAGTCTGATGTCTCCATTCTTTTTCTTGACAGGAACAAGGCTGGATACCCAAGTTGAGTTCCTAATAAGTTTGATTATTCCTCCCTCACTCAACTTTGCCAACTCTTGTTACATTTTTGTTCTTAGGGTGGAATTTACGGATCTCTACTTTTACCTAAAAGGTTTTGTATTAGGCTTTAATGGGATTTCATGTTGGAACTAGTCCTCTTGGAATTCCATCAAAGACTCTCTCCAGAGCAACTACTCCTCTTGGAATTCTATTGGTTTTTAACTGGATGACCTCGTTCCCAAACATAGTTTCTTTTCCATCCACTATTTCCACAAATTGCTGAAAATCAATTTCTTGTGCATGATATTCATCAATATAATTCATGAATTTGTACAAATCCTAATCATCATTAAAAACCTGACAATGGTAGATGTTGTCTAGTATAGAGGGTCTTGTCAAGATCTTAACTTTTGATATTCCTACTAGGGTCATATCCTTTGATCTAACTGCAATGTTGGCCAAGACATCAGCCATCACATTTTTATTTCATTCCACCCAATCAATAGAAAAAGCATCAAACTCTACTATTGTGTCCCATAAAACATTTCTATACTGGCAGAGACTTTTATTTTTGGAGGCATATTTGGATCTGACTTGTGAAAATACCAATTCAGAATCCCCAGAACTTTGAGCTTCTTAACTCCATGCTTAATGGTCATTTTTAAGGCTATAAGTAAAGCCTCATACTCTACAACATTATTAGTGCATCCCAACCCTAGTTTAAAGGATGATCTGAATGTTTTCTTAGAAGGGGAAATGAGCACTACTCCTACTCTAAGCCTTCTTTAGAACATGCACCATCAAACTACATATACCATAAGCCATCCTTATTAGAAACTGATTCGTGGCTATGATCCAAAGACTTATCCTAATTACTTTCAATGTCCTCAATCTTAAAATTATCCATAGCAACATCAAAAAAGTATATTTGATCACCTTCCTTGATGTCATCTATTATCTGGGGGTATTTCTTCTCCCTGTCAAGCCTTACCTCTTCACCATCCATCGGAATCATAGCATAGGATGAATCTGATTGGATATTACCACCCATAGAAGAAGCCCTTTTTTGGATAACAACATCCCATATATGGGAGGGATGTCTACCATAGTGATATTTATTTTATACTCTTTAAGTGGGAATGCTGCAAGCTTGAAACTGATATCCTTAATAATTCCAATGATAGGGACTTCTTGGGAATCCATGGCAAAGCACCTCCCATAGGCCTTAGTTACTTGCAAGCCTAAGATTTCCATGACTCCAAGTGGCATTATGTTAGCAAAGGCACCTGAGTCAATCATACATTTTTTTATAAACCTACCTTTTATCATTAGAGTGACAAAGAAAGGATCTACTTGAGAAGGACATTTTTGCAAAGTGGTTCCTCGATAGATTTCTGGTATCTTAGCACTCTATTTCTTAACATCTTTAGATAATATTTTCTTTTCTTCAGACTATTTTCTACATTCACCTGTTACCCCGGGTATCACTAGTATAGAAACAACAATATATGATTAAAAAAACTACTTAAAACTGCATATAAATGACCAAACATGATCACATGACCATTAGTAGTTTATTGCCAGTCATTTATATTGTGACCAAATTGATGACTAAACCATTTTTAGTCATTTATTAGTTGTTTTGATTGATCGATTTGGTAGTATATTTAGTCATTGATTATTGTAATCTAGTCACTTATTTAGTCCTTTTTTATTCACTAATATATTTAGTCATTAATTTAGTCATTAATTTTAATCATCATTTTAATCAATTTGTTAGTATATTTAGTCATTTTTATTCACTGTTCATTAATTTATGTCAATTGGTAGTATATTTAGTCAATTTAATTATTAATTGACATCAATTAGTAGTATATTTAGTCATTTTAATTGACTGATATTTGAGGATTTAAACATAGAACATAGAAATACACATCAATCATCAATTTCACACAATAAGACAACCATTGAGAAGGCAAAATTGTTGAACTTTATTAAAAGAAAGGTGTTCTTACAACTTGCACAAGTCTAAAATATCTATCTTGCTTGAAAAATGCTTAGAAATAGAGTATTACAATGTTTATTTTCAGTCACAAGACTAAAAATCTGAGTTACAATGCAAAAAAATGACAAGAAAGAAACTTCTCCAAGTTTACAATGCTTTGCCAAAAAGTGAACTATTAGTAACTGATTCTCAACCATCCTAACTACTGCCATAGGTCATCTAATCCACCACATCAGTCTATCACTTGTCCTTCTTGACTGCAACCAAAGGAAATGCAATGTCATATGTAGTCAGGTCTGTGATAGGATCATAATGTGAAACATGGACTAGATTAGGCTTCCTTAATGAAACATCACTATATTCTTGTGTCTTGTACTATCATCAGTACTACTTATGGGACATGTTTTTATTAAGTTTGAAGATATCAGGTAATCTTAGGGCATGGAATTAGATTCTTCCTTCAATGCATCTTCAAAAGCCTCTTTATGAGTCCAAACTGTTTGCTTACCCTACCTCTATTACATTGGACACTTGGTAGGCGGTCATATTTAGTGTCCTTGGTCTTCACTCATTGTGGTGACTAAACTATGTGTTGATCATGATGTTAGTCATAAACAAACATAGAATAAAAGTTACACATCAACCTTTACTCATCTTGAAAGATATGATGAATTCAAAGAATTCATGATCCCAAGTCTCCATGGATTAGTTCTTAATCAATTGACATTACTCAGTGGTTGATGTGTGTTGCTATTTTCCATTCAGGGGCCTTACGTTTGCTCATCAGTAGTATTCTATTTCTGTAAAGATGCTACACAAAAGGTTATTCTACACAGGATATTTCTTCAAATGACGTGTCTATACTCAAATCTTTGATAGATTTACCTGAAATAGGACTGATCTTTGCAAATTCACGATGACTTACTATAAATATTGCAATATTTATGGTTAATCTTGAAAACTTCACAAATGATTAGCATGTACAAGCTTAAAACAACAAATCCTTACGTATTAATCAAAATTGGGAGGTATTTCAGTGTTACCTCGCTGTCTGCATCATCAAATTTGACTTACTGATGATGATCTTTTGGCTTCAGGCCCTCCTTCTAGCGCTAATTTATGTTGATCAAGATGTTAGTCATAAACAAACATAGAATAAAAGTTACATATCAACCTTTACTCATCTTGAAAGATATGATGAATTCAAAGAATTCATGATCCCAAGTCTCTGTGGATTAGTTCTTAATCAACTGACGTTACTCAGTGGTTGATGTGTGTTTTTTTTTTCCATAGGGGCCTTACATTTGCTCATCAGTAGTATTCTGTTTCTGTAAAGATGCTACACAGAAGGTTATTCTACACAGGATATTTCTTCAAATGACATGTCCATACTCAAATCTTTGCATGATATTTGTCAATTATACATGCTTTAACTTCAAATATTCTATGAATTTCTAGTTATCTATGAGATGTCTGCATATTTTATGTAATTTGCTTCTGATTATCTATTATTTGCAATTGTGATGGTGAATTGTTCTGAAATTAAAAGAAATGTAAAAGAATACTTCAAATTATGATGAATCCTTAGCTATTGAGCCACATACAAACTTGATACAGTCATGAGAAAGAAGAAATCAAACCATATTTTCACCAGGATGTTCCACAGCTAGATACAGATGATGCAAACTTCAAAGGATGATGAATGAAGACAATAAATGTAGACTGATGAGCACTCCAAGGGATGCAACAAATCAAAGCATATATCAAGAATTCAGACACAGATTACTCAGAATTTACGATGATTTGTAATCAAACTGGTCTTCTCTTTCATTAAGTATACAAAAATATGTATGCTTATAATAACTTTGAAATAGGCCCTGATAATTTAGCAAACAAATTTCAATTAAGCTTCGAATGTTTAAAACAAGGCATCCCTGCACCTTTTATAGAATAAGGTGAGGGAGCGGTTACACATGATCTATGATCAAGATTTATCAATTAAGATCTACGATGCATATTCCTTTTGACTTAATCAAATGTCTCTCATGGCACAGGTTGCCAGCTGGCAACCATCTAGGTGACTTATTTTCTTCTAAGTACCTAATGCAGATGTCTCCTTTGTAGTGCATCTTCATCTACTCCTCAGGCTCTTCTTCTTCTTCATCATGATCATCATGATCATCACTTTACATGTCTTCATCACCATGATGAATATCTTCTTGTATATGGACCTTTAATGTTGTCCTTATATTTTCATATGCTTCCACAATCCTATCAATTTCTCTGCCATCCTAAGTTTTAGCTTTGGCAATGGCGTGCTTGTGGGCCTGATATTTCTCTTTGAGGACCTCTAACTTGCCCTTCTTGCTACTCAATGTTTCATTATAATTCTCCACTTTGACCTTGATTCTCATGACCTTGTTCATTGCTTCTTCCGTCAAGTGGGTAAGAGGATCATTAGCCATTGGCTAGAATTTATTATGCAGAGCTTTTATGGCAAAGTCTGCATCTTGATTTTCAATTTTACCCTCTACCTTTCCCTCTAGGGCTTCTAGGACTTCTGCCTCATAAGACATCATGTCATGCAGCTTCACACTGATATCTCTTAATTTATTGCTACATTTCTTCAGTACATCACATTCAAACCTGATGTCTTTATACCAAATATCAATCAGCATGGCAGTTTTATTATTCAGCACCTGATGAGTTATCAGTATCTGAGGATTAATCCTCTTTATTTCACTCAAAGCACTCAAGGCTTTTTCCAATTGGAATGATCTCCTTCCGGCCTCAGTCTATAATTTATTGACTTTCTTCTTGGAGGTACTCAAATAATTCCACCTCTGCAAAGAGGTGCCTACTACTTCCTCAGCTTCGAATAGTGCTGATGACATCCATTTTCTCATTATCACTAACTCATGCTTCATGAGGTCCAATTTATTAACCTCTTCTTGAGAAATTGTAGTCAATGGGACTGCCTGATTTGATGATGTATGATCAGGGTTAATTAACCTTTTTATGTATGAATGCAGCTGGGCAATGTGCTCCTTATGCTGCTTATTCTTCTCCTTTTCTTTCTTCACCCTTTGGGTTAAATAATCTATTATATCTTTCCCTTCCTGACCTTCTTGGTCTTCATTGGCAAACCCTAAATCAACCGTGGTAATCTAGAATTCCTCCAGGGTGATCTTGCCTTTTTCCTTTTCAACTATAGGGAGTGCTACCTGGGCAGTCCTTCTTCCCGTAGTAGGATCTCTTCTGATGGCCGAGGTTAATCTGGTCTTCCTCTTTGGCTTCATGATGGTTTTTGAAAATAATGTCGAAACATCAAACTCTTGAATCTCAAAACTAGATTATGTAGTTATCTCTTTCTCGAGCCATTGAGGCACTTGATCTTCGGATCCTTGGTGTCTCTTTCATCATCATGTCCACCCTGATCTCCTGTACCTGTCTCTATTCTTGATGGAGAGGGTGACTTCCTCATTTCTTCTTCATGATGATCTTCATGAGGGTGATCTTGTTCTACTTCCTCCTCCTAAGGAGTCTCTTCTTGTAGTGGAGGATCTTGTGGTGCATCTACACGATGATCCTATAGTTGATCTTGCACTTCATCTTCTTTTGTTTCATCCACCTTGGTCATTTCCTCATCTTGAGGTTTATTTACATCTGTGGATATCATTGTATCTGACTTAGGTGCATCTACCTGATCTTGGATCACGTTATGATCCGCACATGTTGTATCTACCTCTTGAGTCTTTAGGTCATCATGACCTAATGTATCCTTATCACCTAAGGTTTCTTGAGTCCGGGGGGCATCTTCATTTGATGTGGCCTGGTCATACCTGCCCTTTTCTTGGACTTCAACTATTTTGGGCTCATCATATATATCTTGTTGTTGTCGGCCCATATCTGGAAGGATTCTCCACTTCTTTCTATTTGATTTCCTCTATATTATCTATTTTCTCAGGTGCACCTGCTTGATGTTCAAAACTTGCATCCTCCTTGTGTGTTAGGTCGATCACTGCAAGGCTGGTCACCTAATCAACTAACTTATCAAGCCCTATCTGGTGGGCTGCCTTCTCTGGACTATCTTCTTTTTCTTGTTCTAATTGCTTCAACTCTTCTAATATCACCCTCTACGAGGATGGGATTCCTTGTGGAGTCATGCGAGTATTTGAAGCAATGGTCTCCATCTGCTGAGAGGTCACATTTTCTACCACTTCATCATCTGATAGATCCACAATCTCTTCCAATGAGAAAGGACCACCTTGGCTTGCTTTAGTGGCTTCTTTTGCTTATTCTTCGGCCTTCTTAGTCTTAAACTGAACTATGGTAGGAAGTGGCACCTCATGTTGTAATTCTTTTCTGAACACTTCACTACCAACTCCCCTTAATATTATAGGGTCATGTCTTATTTCACCCCTCATATGTGTTCTTTGTTTCTTAGGGGTTGATGTTACTAGGGATACTACCTTACTCTTTCTAGTGACCACCATGGGGTCATCTTCTGTAGGCTCCTCTTCCATAAGAATATCTTTCTCTCCATACTGCTATGACATTTGGCCTTGATCTTGTATTTTTGCAGTATCCACAGCTAGCCTCAGGATCCTTTTGGTCTTTTGTTTATCCTCTAGAGGTGGGGCTGACGAGGCTAATGCCTATCCTGATGTAGATGCATCCTCAGCTAGTATATCAATTCTCTCAACAATTAACCCCTTAGTTGTATCTTTAGTTTTCTTCTTTCCTCTGGGAGGTCCTTTTCCTTGTTTCTAGGGTGGCAACCTTTCTCCATTAGATTTTCTCTTTTCTCCAAGAAAGTCATCATATTCCTCATCAAGAATTACTTGCCTTTTCCTCTTATTATCTACTGTGATGGCCATCCCCTACTTCTTCAGTATATTTATTTGTTTATCTACCCATGCTTGGGTCAACTACAGCACCCCACCTGTAAACCTATCCAATGATATGTCTTCAAGCTGCGTTAGGTCAGGGGCTGAAATGGTGTCATTATACACCTCTTCATATTCATTTGACAATAACCTGCCATCATCCTTCTTTAACTATGCAAGCACTGGAATGCAATCAAATGTCCTGATCTGGTTGAGGGTGAGTCTCTGGTATTTTCTCCTTCTAACCTCAGCCTCGTCCTCACAGTCTGTCCAAAAATCCTCCAAGTGATTCTGATGGATGGGCTTCCCTATGATCTTTTGCATTCTTCCATAGGGGTCATATGATCTGGCCAATGGGAATGGCTATAGGTTTATCATATTCAGACCTGCTATGGCCTTCTTTATGTTTTCTAAATCAGGGTACATGTACCACCCTATAGTCACTGGAAACAAAACTAGAGGAATCTTATTATTTGCCTTATATACATCCAGTATCATTGATATTTGTCTTAGAAACTCCATCAGGATTACCCCATCAGTAGGGTACCTGGGTAACATTAAGGGTTGTCCCTCAATACCTTCTACTCTGATATATGAAAATGTGGCAAACTGGATGAACCAGGCACCATGTCTGTATATTACTTCTTGAGCTTCCATGCTCAGTCTTTTAGTTCTATCTTCCTCCATTATTCTGACCAGATGCATGGAAAATGCATCATTCACTAATTTGTAATTAGGGAGGTAGTGTGCTCTCTACAACTGAGGTTAATGGTCCCATATATGGGCATCATTCAAACTGCCACCAATCTTTCCAACTGTAGTGAGTGCATCAAATGTACCCTTATAGGCACATGAATACACAATATATGAAGTCATATAAAATGAACAGTCCAGGCCTCCTAGGTTCATCGGTTGTTCATCTAGGGCATCACTAATGATCTTAGCCCATAATGGCTTGTTATCTATATAGATGTACATCATGATGATCCCATACATCCAATCTTTGAAGCTTCCAGCATTAGGCTAGCCTGTCATCTTGTTGAGTAGGGCAATCATATACTAATATTCATCATCAAAATCAAACTTGTACATATGCACTGGTAATTTGGTAGAGGTAGTGTAAGGGCTATTCTTTGCTCTCCATTGGTACATCCTCTTTCTTGCAGTCTTCTTGTTATTGGTATATTCAACTTCCAGTTTCTTCAGATCCATACTAACTACCTTTTTCCCAATTGGAAGGTTGAAAGTAGATGTAATTCCTTTTATTGACAGATCTGCATATACCCTTCCATGTTTTTCTACTCGCCTTGTCTTAGGGTTATAATTTCTGGTACACTCAACTATTAATTCTGGAGTTTCCATGGAATAAGGAAATCTAGTTGCATACCACATTCCTGATACAGAAACAACATCCAGTAGGGTACTTTGATGCAGAGTCATCCACACTATAACCTTACAATACAGCATGGATGTCTGCAGCCCATCATCATCATCATCATCATATTTGACTTAACAGCATCATCATCATATTTCACCTGCCGACCGATATCCTCCTGATGACAAGCCCTCGCCCTTTCGCATGTCAACAACATCACCTTATTCGATTATCGACAGCATCATCATGTTCGACTAGCGCGAACATCCTCCTGACGTCCACTGTTCACTTCAGCGACAACTTCCGCCTTCACTATCTTCAGCATCATGATATTCAACATCATGATAATCAACAGGATAAAGAACATCCGGTTCCTCCCATTTATCCTGATGATGACCAACCTTCACTTCTCGCACCGTCCCTTTAATGCTGACGTCACCCGATATCCTGATGACGTATATCCTGATGACGATGACGTCACCCGCAGCTCCTCAATATCCTGCTGCTCCGAAATATCCTGATGACATATATCCTGATGATGATGACGTCATATCCTGTTGTTGGCCAAACTTAGCTTTTTCGGCCCGCGATCAACCCGATCTTCTTCCTGATGCCGATACGCTCCTCCTCGGCCCTCCTGATGATGATCACCCCGACGCTCCTTCACTTCATGCACTCTACTGCAACATGCCGATCTCCTTTTATCCGGATGACGATGCTCAAAACGACTGCAGGATATTCACCAAATTATCCTGATGATGCTGTTTTGACAAACTTTCAGTCTTAGCGGATTTTCACTATTCTGGTCCGTCGAACCTCCTGGGATGACTTGATCCACTTCCAGGGTGATCTTCCACACTTTATCAGCTCGACCTAGCACATGCCCATGCTAGGGTCTTCAACACCTTTCAGCCGCGATCCTGCACACCTGCATGTGAACAAACAAACTAACTACTAACCTACTGTACATAACCATTCCACCGATCAGACGAATCAACCGGTGGAATGGATCAGCGAATCCATACAGCCACCAAACTAGCAAATCGATTAGATAATGGAATTCCACAGAGGATGAACACAAACAGGATCACTTTATTTGATTTCAAAAGATGCAAATACAATGATCAGTCTCTCTCTACCTCACTCTCTGTAACCTAGCTCGATCAATGATATCTCCAATATCAACCGATCCTCATGCTTAAATAGATTTTCCTACGAGTACTACTGACCCGACTCCAAGCGGCTGGGAACTCTCCAGGCGACTGGGAGATCCAACCGATCATACATCATGACAACTGTCCTAACAAACTTCCTAAAAATAGTAAAAGCATGGTCAGCATGATCTTATCATGATCAGCATGACCTTATTACATGCATTTGGTCTTACTAGACCTTCTTGGAAACATAAACAAGACCTAAAATAACTAACTGCCTCATGAAGGCCAGCTGTCAGGTAGGTGCTCCTGCACCATACTCCCCAACAGAAAAGAACTCATGTCCCATGAGTTTAGTATGTGGAAGTCCTCCACCTTTACACTTTGCCTTTGCAATATGCTGAACTGTTCCAGCTTTGTCCTCTGCTGTCTCTTGGCTGCTCCAAGTCTTCTGAACTGTAACTTGCTTTCTGGCAAGTAAATCCTCATGCCTGTTAATGTAGGCCTTTTTCTTATATACCCTGTGTTTGTCAGATTGTCTGACCAGAACCTCTGTCTGAACTGCCTCTTGAACTTCTGCAATGTGCAATCCTGTCTTTCTTTCAATCTTTATAGGACAAGCAATAGTCCCAACTATGACAACATCCTTGTCATTCCTCTCAACTGGTTGCTGTGTGCAAACCTATTTCTGCACCTGCTACTGACCTCTGTCAGTCACAACGAAAACTTTCTTCAATCTGTTATCCTTAACAACTTCTTTTCCTGCAGTATCCTCAACTGTCTTTATGCCTGCGCCTCTAGGCATCTGCACAAATTCCTTCTTTCCCATCAAAATGATTTTGGCTGCCCCCTGTGCTGCAGCATCTGCCTGCAATGGCATCAACTTCATAGTCTTCCCATCTTTCTTGATGGTATAGGTATTAGCGTACCCATCATACAGTACCCTTCTATCAAATTGCCATGGTCTACCCAACAGTAGGTGACAACATTCCATGGGCAAAATATCACACAAAATTCTATCCTGATATGCCCCAATCTGAAAGTCCACATATGCCTGTTCAGAGACAAAAAGTGATTGACTATCACTCACCCAAGATGCCTTGTAAGGGTGTGGATGTGGAATCCTTTCCAAATTCAGTTTATCCACCATTTCCTGAGATACCATGTTGTCTGTTGAACCAGTATCAATGACAACCTTACATTTTTTACCTTTGCTCTTGCATATGGTCTTGAAAAGAGCTCTCCTTTGTGGGGATTCTTTGTCATGTACCTTCATGGTAGTTGCTGTTCTTCTCATCAGCAGAGACTCTCCACTCTCTGGATATGCATAATTATCAGGCTCCTTATCTTTTTGATAAGTGTTTGAACTCTGCACACTTTGCTCTACTGTCTCTTCTTGTACCAATTGTACTCTCTTGTCACTAGTTCTATCATTTCTGGATGATGAACCTTTGTTTTCTGGACATTTGAAAGATGGATGACCAAACTCTCCACAGGTGTAACATTTTCCTGAAAATGTAGTAGAACCTCTACCACCTCCAAACCTTCCTTTATTACCTTTCCATCCACCTCTGGAATCAGACTGTCCCTGTCCTTTACCAGTGTCTTCTTGACCCTCATTGGTTTGCTTTTGTGTAGGGGCTGCTCCTCTTCCCCTCATATGGTTTCCTCTTCCTTTCATGGACTTATCATGTCCTCTATTCATCTTTTCTTCAATTCTGATTGCCATTTGATAACAATCCTCCACATTCTTAGGGTTAGCTAAAACTAACTCATCCTGTATGTTAAATCTCAAACCAGCCAAGTACCTAGCCACCTTTTCTACCTCATTCTCATGATGACCAGATCTCATACTCAATTTGTAAAACTCCTCAGTGTAGGCCTTCACATCCCTTTCCTTCTGCTTTAAAAATTGCAGTTTCTTAAACATCTAGATTTCATAATCCCTTGGCAAGAATTTACCTTTTATCCTTGCTACCATCTTATCCCATGAAGTGATCTTTGACTTCCCTTGTTTCCTTCTCTCAGATTGTACATAATCCCACCATACCAAAGCATGACCTCCTAACTTGGTCTTTGCAATCTTTACCTTCTGATCCTCAGCAACATCTTCACATTCAAAGTGATTATCAAGTGCAGCAATCCAATCCAGCAACTCATCTTCATTCAAACTTCCAGTATACTTGGAAACATCAACCTTTACCTTAGGTTTATCACTCTGCACTGCCTTTAACAATTTTTCCAATCTCTGGTCTTCAGCATCCAGATCTTCAGCTACCTCTTCATACTCTTCAACAGTATCTTCATCTTCTTCAGACTCACTGTCTGCCACTTCCCTCTTTTTGTTCTTTTCCAGGGCTGCAAGCCTGGCTTGAAGTGCTTCAGCAAGCTCCTTCATCTTCCTCATCTCTCTGGCATGTTTCTCCTTCATCTCCTGCAATTCCCTTGCAGTACCACTACCTTTAGGAGGCATTTTGTCAACCTCTCAATCAACACACAACACACAATTCAACTCTACCTCTGCCCTTTCGGTGACAGAATCAACACACAACAGCCCAGATGTTTTGCTGAGCTCTGATACCACTATGATGCAGAGTCATCCACACTATAACCTTACAATACAGCATGGATGTCTGCAGCCCATCATCATCATCATCATCATCATATTTGACTTAACAGCATCATCATCATATTTCACCTGCTGACCGATATCCTCCTGATGACAAGCCCTCGCCCTTTCGCATGTCAACAGCATCACCTTATTCGATTATCGACAGCATCATCATGTTCGACCAGCGCGAACATCCTCCTGATGTCCACTGTTCACTTCAGCGACAACTTCTGCCTTCACTATCTTCAGCATCATGATATTCAACATCATGATAATCAACAGGATAAAGAACATCCGGTTCCTCCCATTTATCCTGATGATGACCAACCTTCACTTCTCGCACCGTCCCTTTAATGCTGACGTCACCTGATATCCTGATGACGTATATCCTGATGACGATGACGTCACCCGCAGCTCCTCAATATCCTGCTGCTCCGAAATATCCTGATGACGTATATCCTGATGATGATGACGTCATATCCTGCTGTTGGCCAAACTTAGCTTTTTCGGCCCGCAATCAACCCGATCTTCTTCCTGATGCCGATACGCTCCTCCTCGGCCCTCCTGATGATGATCACCCCGACGCTCCTTCACTTCATGCACTCGACTGCATCATGCCGATCTCCTTTTATCCGGATGACGATGCTCAAAACGACTGCAGGATATTCACCAAATTATCCTGATGATGCTGTTTTGACAAACTTTCAATCTTAGCGGATTTTCACTATTCTGGTCCGCCGAACCTCCTGGGATGACTCGATCCACTTCCAGGGTGATCTTCCACACTTTATCAGCTCGACCTAGCACATGCCCATGCTAGGGTCTTCAACACCTTTCAGCCGCGATCCTGCACACCTGCATGCGAACAAACAAACTAACTACTAACCTACTGTACATAACCATTCCCCCGATTAGACGAATCAACCAGTGGAATGGATCAGCGAATCCATACAGCCACCAAACTAGCAAATCGATTAGTTAATGGAATTCCACAGAGGATGAACACAAACAGGATCACTTTATTTGATTTCAAAAGATGCAAATACAATGATCAGTCTCTCTCTACCTCACTCTCTGTAACCTAGCTCGATCAATGATATCTCCAATATCAACTGATCCTCATGCTTAAATAGATTTTCCTACGAGTACTACTGACCCGACTCCAAGCGGCTGGGAACTCTCCAGGCGGCTGGGAGATCCAACCGATCATACATCATGACAACTGTCCTAACAAACTTCCTAAAAATAGTAAAAGCATGGTTAGCATAATCTTATCATGATCAGCATGACCTTATTACATGCATTTGGTCTTACCAGACCTTCTTGGAAACATAAACAAGACCTAAAACAACTAACTGCCTCATGAAGGCCAGCTGTCAGGTAGGTGCTCCTGCACCATACTTTCTCTATCTTCACCCATCTTGGCTAACCATGCTGCCAAATCTGTGTTTCCTTGGTGGGTATCTCCGATGACACCATATTTGAACTGTATTCCCTCAAGTTGGGCAAACATAGGCTTAAGGAATTCTACATTAGACTTGTTCTTCCTAATGTCCACCATAGGTTCCTGCAATGAACATGACTGCTCTTACAACAATATCCATATGCATGCATATACAACATTATACATTTACGACATCATGCATATTATACCTACTAATCTTTACTTCATCATGATATGCCTAGTTACAAAGCTAAACCAATGGAGAAGCATCCTACCCAGATATGTAGAAAATGACAACAGGAGGGTTTTTAATTACTTACTTGATTATGTTTTTCTTCTGGATTAAGTAGATGATTACCGAAAAGAGGCTCAGATACCGGTGATAATCACGTACTTCATTTTGCTGTAAGCTATTTACATCCGTAGGTAGGTCGAACGAGGGTTTGAATGTTCTGTGCTCTATAAAATCTCATTTCTTCACAAGGTAAATGTCAAATGACCCTATAAATTCACTTTTAATCTCATTCTTAGGGTAAATTAGGGCAAATCCAGGTTAGATTGATTAAAACCATTGATCTTCTACCATGGATCTACAGATGTTGCCAGGTGTTTGCATCATGTTCATGATTGGTTGGAATCCACCTACTACATTTATGTGCATTTAATGTCATGGGGAAAGATGAGGGGGTAACCTTTGGAAGATCGGGTAATATTCAGAATATCAGGTCATGTTTTAAAGATCAGGTGATATTTTATAAAATCGGGTGATATTTGAGATATGACACCTCAAGACTAAAATGACTGCCTTTTTGAAAGATCAGGATGACGTCACCATCATGTTATGGAAAAAGGGTGATATTTTGCGACAGGGTGATAGTTGAAAGAAGGGTGATATTCAGAACATCGGGTGATATTCAGAATATCAGGTGATATTTAAAATATGACCCCCACAAAATATATGAAGCTGTTTGTCGGGTAAATACCACTATCACGTAAAATTGACGTCCGGAGCTCCAGACCAAATGATTATCAGGTGATAAAATTGGATCAGGGTGATCTTTCGTAAGATGACTGATGTTAAGAAATATGACACCCCCTCAGAATATTAGGTTTGACTAGAACTTTGACTTGTCATAACTCTCGTTCCCTAAGGAATATCAGGGTGATCCAAAAGGCAAACTTGCATGAAATGTTGTACTCTTTCCAACCATGAGGTTATTAACATGAAATATTAACTTTGACTAACTAACCTCATCATGATGACTTACCCAGCTTCCTTATGCAGGATCACCTGCATGACTTACTTTTACCAGACTGCCGAAAGAAGAAAAATAGAAGCCAAGCCAAGAAGAAAAGTTGGGTCCCTGTTTTGTCAAGTCAAAATGGGGTGTGTTGTGTAACCACACAACACTGTACATACTTGCTTTCTAGATGATTTCCCTGCAACTATAATACACTTGCCTTTTAATGCTAACATTGTAGTCCTCTGTTCCTTTGCTTATGCTAGTGAAACCATGCTTACTATGCTTGTATCCCTGGGAACCATTGACCATTGCCACTCACCATGAACATCTTACCTCTATGCTCTCATTATCTCTCTGTTATAGAACAGTCACCCATAAGTATACAAAATTTAGACTTTCATTTGTAGATTGTCATAGGTTTATGAAACTTTCATATTCCTGCAACTATACTGCCATGTAGAAAATATGCATTGTAATAATAGAATTATTAGTGGTTGTCCTTTTTTCTATTTAAGCCTTCTATAAATTTGTCTACTAGTTGCTTCCAAAGTCTTGATGAAATGCTAACATCATTACCTTATGATTGTAATCTTCCTCATTAATCTTTGTGCATTGCCAACTATCCTTCCTTTCTCAAAAACTAACACACCACCCTTGATCACAATAGCTTAAGACTCATCTCACTTTGTCTATGGCATGAACTATGTACTTTATCTCTTTCTCGCTGTCATTTATGCTACTTGAGTCTTCATGACTATCTTCATGACATCTCATATATGAATCTCTCTCCTTTATAAATCTCTCTCATTTATGCTCCTTGAGTCTTCATGACTATCTTCATGACTGAGTGTTGATCATATCCCATATATGAAGCTCTCTCCTTCAATGTAGCCAACAATAACCCTAGAATCTTTCCTCCTTTATATGTAGCATGCCATCTGATATGAGCAACAAGGTGCTGCCTTTTCCACCATGAATAAAGCTATGCCTCAATACAACCAGCAAAATTACTATTAGTCTCAATTCAAAAAGAATAAAAGTGCATTGTATATTGCAAGTTTACAAAAGGAAGTCCAAACACAACAGAAAGATAAATCAATTAAAAAGCAATGCACTTTAGCATTCATGTTCTAAGAATTTTCATAGCTTGTACTAGGAATGCTAAATTAAATGAACAGAATGGAAGATGTCTTAAGACTGGTTATAGGTTATTTTTGGGGTAGTCATTGTACTCCCATTGTTATTAAAGTGTGTTTTTGAAAGGCTCTCCCAAACCAATATTCAAGAAACCTCTTTAGCAGCTTAATTCTCAATGAATTACAATTTTTTAGATGGCATACAAAATGGATAAATCGTAGGTTAGGAAGTGTGTCGTAATAGTAATGCACTCAGACATGTTGACTTACTCCCTTACTGTGTCCTTTTCCAATTCTTCTCAATTGAGCAACATATTCAGAAACTTTTTTAATATCCTCCACCTATAAAGCAAATAGACAAATAGATACCATTAAATACATTATAAAATAGGAAACACAACCATTGGTCGAAACCACCTTTAAATTATACATTCAATTAATGATAGATTAGTTTACCTATTTCACAAGGAAGTTACCCTCTATGAAATCCGCCATTTGTGCATCATTACACTATTCAGCAACCTACAATCCAAGCCATCCAATTCAATTTAGAAACAATTCAGATAAATAACAAATTTGATAAACAAGATAAAATTTAAATAACACCAAGAAACCAACACTCAACCTGAAATAAACAAACCTCATTTGATCTTAAAATTCCTCTTGCACTATGTACTCTGAGAAGCTTTTCATTATTGAGCTTTTCCAAAGACAATGCAATCTCCATGGATGTCACCACAACAAAAATTTAGAAAGAATGAGATACCTCTAGGTTCACTATGCAGACCCTAAACTATTGGTAGACTTATTTACTCCTTACAACTTCATTGGTAGAGTTCAATAACCATGTCACCACCTTTGTCCATTTGTAGATCTCCTGATGATAGAGAAACTCTCCTCATATAGCCTTGGAATATAGTGATGGCCTTGTCCAAGATTGTAGTGCTTCCTTAATGCTTTTTAGGGTTTCATAGTCCATTCATAGTCCTTTGCACTATGTGTCAACTTAGGTAACACCAATCTAGTAGCTGGCTGACTAAATTGTTGAATGGAAGAGTGTTAATGGCCTAGAGTGTTGACATTAAGGTTTGAGTTTGGTGCAATGAAGTTTGTGCTAGCAATATGTTGTCTAGTGCCAGTTTGTGCAAGTATACCTACCTAACCAAAGTGAGAGTGCGGACTATCATGGCTTAGGTCATAAGACTTAGTCGTCTAGTAATATAACCATGTTGGAATTCTTGATTTTTGCTTGTGCATTCAAAAAATTACAATTGTAAAACCACAAGAGGTGCTACCAATTTATCTCTATTTAATTATATGCAAATAGTGGTGAGAAACATGACATTTGACAGTAGAATTTATAAAAAAGAATGAGTCAGCTCAAATACCTTACTACTTCTATGCCTATACATTAGCAGATTTCTTGGCAAGGAGATTTGATACCTTATTTGTGTAAAATTCAGGTTGAATACTATTCTTAGGGTTTTCAAGCATGGATAATGTAGTCACACCTATATCATAAGAATTAGAAACAAGTTGAATATGATAAATGTGAATGATATATGTAATTTACTAGAAATATGCATATAATCATAGACAAAATCTAATCTGTAGTATAAAGCATCATACAATTGTAAGAAAATAGAGGTATCAATACAAAACTCCACAAGATATCAATACAGTGCTTATGATTTCTTCCATCAAAGCATAAAGGATAGAGAAATTTTGTTAGGTGTTGTAGTGGCAACTACCCTAGCAGACATGAATGCAAAACATTAAAACATAGACAAAGCACGTGAACTATTTGACAAAATGGCTCAAAGAAATGTGGTCTCATGGACTGCAATGATTGCATGATATGGAAAAAATTAAACTTTTTGAGAAGACTTTAGAAACTTTCAATCAAATGCAATTAGCAAGTGTAAATCTAGACTCCATAGCCTTTACCATCATCCTCCCTGCCTGTGCCAAAATGGGATTTTTGGAATAGGGTATGGAAATCCATCAAAGCATGAAGGATAGAGGAATTTTGTTAGATGTTGTAGTTGCAAATACCTTGGTAGACATGTATGCAAAATGTGGAACCATGGACAAGGCACATGAATTTTTTTATAGAATGCCTCAAAAAATGTGGTCTCATGGACTGCAATGATTGTAGGATACACACAAATTGGATATTTTTAAAAAGCTCTAGAAACCTTCAAGAAAATGTAATTGGCAGGTGTAAAGCCAGACTACACAACCTTTGCCAACATCCTCCCTGCATGTTCCAAAATGGAAGCTTTGGAACTAGGAATGGACATCCATCAAAGCATTAATGGACAAGGGATTTTTGTCAAATATTATAGTTGGACAGAATACCTCAAAGAGATGTCATTTCTTGGACTACAATTATTGTTGGATATGCACAAAATGGATTTGTTGGAAAATCTTTACAAACTTTCAAGAAAATGTAATTGGTAGGTGTAAAGCCAAATTCCACAACCTTTTCCAGCATCCTTCCTGCCTTCATCAAAATGGGAGCAATGGAACAAGGTATGGACATCCATCAAAAAGTAATGGATATAGGAATTTTGTTAGATGTTGTAGTTTCAACTGCCTTGGTAGACATGTATGCAAAATGTGGAGGCATTGACAAGGCATGTGAACTATTTGGCAGAATGCCTCAAAGAGATGTCATCTCATGGAATGCAATGGTTTTGGGATATGTACAAAATGGATTTATTGAAAAGGCTTTAGAAACTTTCAAGCAAATGTAATTAGTAGGTGTAAGGCCAAATTTGACAACCTTTTCTAGCATACTCCCTACCTGTGCCAAAATGGGAGCTTTGGAATAGGGTGGCGATATGGCAGTATGACCCTTACACCTGCAAGCCATCTCACGGGCTATCGTGGGGTGGCGGTATGACCCGCACACCCACAAGCCATCTCACAGGCTATCACAAGGTGGCGGTATGACCCGTACACCTGCAAGCCATCTCACTGGCTGTTGCAGGGTGGCAGTATGACCTACACACCCACAAGCCATCACAGGGTGGCGGTATGACCCGCACAATCACCAGCCTCTCCAATCACTATCACGGGGTGGTAGGGCAACTCCCACTCTACTGTTGGTACCTTCCATGGATCACTACAGGGTTGTGGGTTAGAGCTGCTCTTGCTCTGTGTAATTATGAATGACTAATAGTGAAAATAGAGATTCATGTTATGGTAAAAAGAATCTTTTAATAGCTTAGAGAGAGATCATATGATTGAGAAGGTGGCATGAAACTTTCATGGTATGTACAATGATTTGAATGGTAGTGTATTCATATTGTTAGCCTCCTGATAGACTACAATATAAAGGAGGAAAGAAGAATGAAGAGAGGTGTAAGTAATGTAGCCATGTGGAATGAACTTGCTTAGAAATTCATGGAAGACATATGTTGGGTATTTCATTTGGTGTGATTTTTGCCTCACCTACTTATCTCTACTCCCGTCTCTTTAACTTATTAAAGAGGGAGGATACAGGTGAACATTAATGATGTTCCTTCAACAACCACCTTCTCTTTCTCATGTACAACAGTGTATTCTTCAACAATTATCATTCTTCCTCAACCAACTAAATATGTACATTAAATAACAGACTCCAACTCTACAATGCAACCATATTGCTATGCCTTTGATTGTAAATGTTGTTATCAAACTATTAAATTTATTATTTTTATTACTACCAAGATGTAAAATTTATAATTATTATTTTTAAATTGCAAAATTTATGGGTGTTGATAGTAGATGTGATTTTTCCATGGTCTTTGAAGATGTTTAAAAGTGTTTTTGTATTTTATTGTATTTTTTCCCTACATCATGTCTTGGATCACAGAAACAAAAAAAAGAGTTAAAACATACAATTAAATCCAAAAATACTCTTAAGCAAATTTATGAGGATTTCAATCCATTTTGGGTACAACTTCTTGAAAAGCCACTCCTTGGTTCCTGCTTTTAATTTTTGTGAAGTTCAAGTCATAAAACCTTTTTCCCAAAGCTTTACAACTTAAATTTATGGACTCAAACATATATATATAATGCATACAAAATGAATTATTAAAAAGGCTCTAGAAACCTTCAAGCAAATGCAATTGGTAGGCTTAAAGACAAATTCCACGACCATTGCCAACATCCTCCTTGCCTGTTCCTAAATGGGAGCTGTAAAATAGGGTATGGACATCCATCAAAGCATGAAGGATAGAGGAATTTTATTAGATGCAATTGCAACTGTTGTGGTAAACATGTTTGCATAATGTGGAAGCATAGACAAGTCACATGAAATGTTTTTAGGCATTACAATTATATAGATTCATATATATGTACATATATGTATGCATCTATCTATATATAGACATTTATGTGTGTATGTACATGTCTATATATGTATGTATGTATATATGCATAGGCATGTTTGTATGTGTGTGTATAGACATATATAGACATATACACACACGTCTCTCTCTCCATGTCTATATATATTATATATACACAAATTTATGAGGATTTCAATCCATTTTGGGAACAACTTCTTGAAGAGCCGCTGTTTGGTTCCTGCTTTTGAGTTTTGTGAAGTTTAAGTCGTAAAACCTTTTTCCCAAAGATTTACAACTTAAATTTATGTACTGAAACCTATAGGTACTTATTATTATATACATATATATGCATATGCATACAAAATGGTTTATTCAAAAGGCTCTAGAAACTTTCAAGAAAATGCAATTGGTAGGCTCAAAGCCAAATTCCACAACCTTTGCTAGCATCCTCCCTGCCTATACCAAAATGGAAGCTCTAAAACAAGGTATGGACATCCATCAAAGCATGAAGGATAGAGGAATTATGTAAGATGCAGTTGCAACTGTTGTGGTAGACATGTATGCATAATGTGGAAGCATAGACAAGTCACATGAACTATTTTCAGGCATATATATATATATATATGCATGTGTGTGTACATGTATATATGTATATATGTATAGATATATATACATATATATACATATATATACATATACATATATCTATATATACACATACACACACATATATACATATATACATATATATATCCATACATACATACATACATAGATGGAGAGGAAAAGGTATCCAATTTTCACCATTACAATTACATAGATTCATATACATTACATACATACATGT
Organism: Cunninghamia lanceolata; assembly: GCA_027924645.1. Classification (NCBI taxonomy): domain Eukaryota; kingdom Viridiplantae; phylum Streptophyta; class Pinopsida; order Cupressales; family Cupressaceae; genus Cunninghamia; species Cunninghamia lanceolata. The sequence continues at coordinate 8,289,023 of BSBN01000739.1, forward strand.
ATGCATATATCTATATATAGACATGTTTGTATGGCTCTCTCTCTCTCCCTCTTTATATATATTTATATTTGTAAGTAAAAAGAAACCACTTACATAAAATATCTAGGCTAATTAAATAAATGAAGTATCTAATAAGTTACTAATCGAGATATATGAGCCAGGACTGAAATAATTATGTGTTGAAATTAAATGCAAAATCTTTATATTTACATTTAATTTCAGTATTTAATTATTTCAATATCCACATTTAATACTCTAGTCCCAACTCTTATATGTATCAAAGTGGGTTCAAAACAAAGAGGAAAAGTTCATGGAATGCAATTTTCACCATTACAAATACACACCTATTTGCAAGGGAAAATAAACCACTTACATGATATCTAGTCTTATTACCAATACTAGCCACACCAAATGCATATATGCCCATAGTGATGACAGATGCAGTTGCAACTTATGTGGTAGACATGTATGCATAATGTGGAAGCATAGAAGAGTCACATGAACTATTTTGAGGCATTATATATCCAAAATGGAGAGGAAAAAGTATCCAGTTTTCACCATTACAATTATATAGATTCATATACAATGACGACACCCAATATAGAATCTTTAATTTTGAAGCCAAGTGTTTTACATATGTTATTATCAGACTTGCAATTTTAAATTTAACAAGAAAATGCATCAAATAACTCATGTATCACCTCCTCATTGCCAACATATTCATCATCCATCTCCAACTACTTCAGCACCCGATGGGCTAACAAGAGACCAGTACAGTATGCTACAAAAGTAAATGAGAGATGCATAAATATCCACTATAACAAATAGAAAAAATAGATTGTTTAAGTGCTTACTATAGAATCAACAAGTAGTAGCAATGAAAGATTTAGATCCAACAGTAAACAAATTATGTAAAGCAATACAAGCCAAATGAGCATAAAACTATCTAGCAAGCAAGGATATGAGGATAAATTACACATTCCAATGCATTCAATGTTTAGGTTCACAAAAGTTTGAATAGTCCATATCACTAGATGTGAAGATCCAAAGGTAATTTTTACATTCCAGTGCATTAGATGTGAATGAGCATGTGCAAATAAATGTTTATAAGATGGGAAAATGAGCATCACTATGACTGAGTAAAATTTATGGAGTAGACTAGCAAAAAATACACCCAAGAAAACTAGGAACTAAAGATAAATTACATGTTTGAGTGCATTAGATGTTGGTTCAAAGATAAATTGCATATTCCTTTAAATTAGATATCAAGGTCTAAAGATAATTTGTATATTTCAATGCACCCGATGTGAATGAGCAGTGAGAACAGATGTTTATAAAATGAAAAAATTAGTGTATCATTGCGATTTGAGTAAAAGTTATGGAAAAGACTTAAAAAAGTATACCTAAATTGTAAAACAACACATTTAAATGCATTTATCAGTCATTGTGTCAACCCCACTGTTGGTCTTCTATAATGATTTAACAACTAATCCCATAAAGTTGTTACTTACAGATTGGACATCTAACCTAAATAGTTGTCTTAATCACTATGAAGGTGCATTTAACTTGTTAACCCAGGGACATGAACTTGAAATGGGCTAGCACAATATATGCACTAGGAACCCCAAAGTAGCCACATTCATTCTATAGCTAAGAAAGACATAATGCTAAAAGTAAATTGCTTGGAAAGAAATAACATAAACGTTGAACATCAACCAAAAACTATACTAAGCTAAAGTACATGACAGAAAATGAAAATCTAGGCAAACAAATAGGAAACTACTCTATCTGCTTTGGCTATAGGGACAGACATAGAATGAAATTATGGTGGCTACAAGAACATACGGTTCCAGATTCTAACTAACTGCTTAACAGAAAATAACAACTAAACTAAAGGATGGAATGCTCACCAAGTGGGCCCCCTTGGATGACTATCCCTTAAGACAAATGTAAACTCAGAGATGCGAACTTATAACTTCATTTTATTCATTGGAAAACATGAGTACAAATGAGCAACATAACTATATTGCTGAAAAACTTAATAATGCGAGTACAACCTTGGATTAATCAACCCTTTTGAAGGAGCATCTGAGTCTTATTTATAGAAAGAAAAGCTACAAACCAACTACCTAGCAAGGTGGGCAACTACAATAGAATAGGAGGACTCCACTTTAGGGAAAGCATAGAAAGTGGAGAGGAGGTTATGCATGCATAGAATCTGGTCAAGCATGTTCTCTTTGACATAGATCTAGCACAATAGTAACTCCTATATTCATTCAACAAGCAATTAAGACTAGTTACAAGGGAGTTATCTTCCCTCCATTTGACATTTGAACGACCACCTTGTTGACTTTGATGGCGAGTAACCAACTGATATAATCTTCCTTGATTTTATAGGCTGCTAATTATATCTGCATAACAATATTAGTATGCACAATAATTGCATATCTATAACTATCTTAAAGTAACATTCATTAATCCACCTGTAAAATTAACATAGATAGTTCATATAGCATGTCAATGTCATTAAAGATTATAGGAAATAACCTATGCCCAATATCTTATGGTTTTGAGGAATTATCATGAAAAGATCAAGATCTAGGTACCAAAGTCCATGATAACTACAACAAATGGATAATAAATTCTAACAAAATTGAGTCATAAACTAGACTCATCACTCTCCCCAACCTAAAACTTTATTGGTCCTCCAGCAGAGTAAGGGTTGTTCTTCTTTTTGGTTAATGCCCTAAAATTAGTAATTGCCAGCTATCCTATATCAGTTTCTATAGTGCGTAAATTAGGATCCTAATAGAACCCTTGTTGTCTATCCAATCTGCTCCATTTCTGTCTCTCTTCAACAATATCATACTGGTAGTACCTGGAATTTAGCACATGCCATAATAGGATAGGTGGTTGGAAAATTAAGGGAAGGTAGAATTGCCCCTTTGTCCTCCCAATCTGTATATATCTATCCACTCTTTTACATGCTGCAACATAGTTCTACAGAGAGTGAGGCTCTGCTTGTTTTAGTTCATTAGTCAAACTATTCCACCTTTGTGCCAAATATCCCTTTACATATTCTCCTATAGTGTTTGCTACCTTCTCATATTCTCTGTAAACTACTTCTCTCTTATCCAAGATTCTATTACCATAGCTTGGTCTATAAAGCATTCTGTGCCAATCATTGAAAATGTTCCCTAGATTTCTAGATTCATCTCTGATGGACAGGGGAGTGTTGAATTCTATTTGCCTATAAGCTCTAAACTGTTGTCCCCAACTAATCTCATTTTGTATCTAGGACATAAATGCCCTTAATTGAAGATCCCCAACATACAACAAGGGATTCCAATCATGATCTTGGGACACATCATAATTATGTAAATAGAATTCACATAACAAATTCTTCATTTCAGGAGGAGCAATCCGATAAGCATTGAAAAATTCAAGAGGAGTCTCAATGGAAGGATTCAAACCTGAAACAATCCTTGTTAGTTTAAAAGAAAGATACTTCTCCTTCAAATATAGAGCATAGACCCTTAGAGGAGTCCTGCACTCTAATACCTAAGGCACTAAGGCTGCCATATTATTCACTTTCTCCTTTAAAGTCACAATTTATGAGTTCTTATCTTCAATCTCTTCATCTTTCTTTTGAACTTCTTCCTTTGGCCTGCATTTCTCCTTTTTCCATTCTTCTTCTCTCCTCTGCATCTCATTCCGTAAATTCATAGCTACTATATGCATTGAAAAATCAGAGGGCCTGTGTATTCCTACCAAAAGTTTTCCTGGCACTGTTGGTTGCCCTTCATATAGCACTAACTGCAGGGTTCCTAAATATTTAGCCAATTCTAGCTACAGGGCCTCTTGTTGCAAGAACTCCTAGTTGTCTTCATATCCCTGACTCTCAATTTGCTTAGTGATGGCAGCAAGGTCTGCCAATGTTACATTTGCTACTTCCTCAAATATGTCCTTTTCTTCAATGTTCACATGCCCGATTGGAGCCTCTGTATCTTCTGGTGATGTTTCTTTAGCCCTAGGACTTCTCTATGGAGGCACACCAAAGGCCGGCCCAGTAGGTCTTGATTTTCTAGGAGGACTCTCATGTTTTTCTTCAGCTGTAGGAAGAACAGTGTCATCCTTTTGTTTCTTAGAGCTTGGCACTTCATTTCTTGTAGTTTGCTTTTTAGCTTTACCCTTTCTTATTTCTGCCTCTTTCTTCTATACCCTAGTTTGAATTAGGTTGCTAAGAGGAACATCATCATTAGAATCTGAAGAAGAACTCTCTTTGTCTGAATGGTCTGCCTTAGAAGAACTAATCTCTATAGTTTGCTCAGCTATAGGAGGGTTTACACCATAAGTTGAGGTTCTAGGAGTAGCTTCAACAAAAATCACTCTCCTCGTAGTCCTATGAGGTTGAGACACAACCATAGGTCATAAATGGTTTGGTCTAATTTGATCAATATTTAGGAATTCTTCCCACGTCATATTAGATACATCATGTAGAGACTTTTCAACTAACAATTTGATTAACAATGGTGGGAAACAAAATTAACCCTACCTTTTTTGGTCTAGGATACCATGATTGAGAGAATGTGGTATAGCACAGTTGACACATTCATTCTTCTTCCATGCCTTATATGATTCAGAAGTTTGAAATGCAGAAAGTGAAGAATTGACTAATGACCTTGACAAGTAATGTACCTCACAACATGAACAGCTACTTGCTTCCATGGCTCAGGTAGAGAGGTTCTTTTGGCTCCCTATTTGTCCACAATTATTGGAGGGTCACCAAGTTCTGTAAATTCAGCCCTAGTTGACCTGGCGTCTCTGGAAATAGGGTGATTTTCACCGTCAGCAGGCAAACCTATAACTTTTTCAATCCTTTCTTCAGTAGCCAATACCTCCAACCCTTTTATCGTGGCCTTACCTTCAGACAATGTCTAGGCAAATTCCAATGCAACATCTTCATTAAAACCATTCAGCTTTAGAAAATAATCTAACCACCCGCAATTTCTAAACTCAGCCTGGTTGGGTGCATCTTGCAGTAATACTTCATGAACCGAGGGTTTATTTCAAATTAATCCACCTCCCATTGTTTAGCTATCTGAAAACAATCACTCTGTAAAGTTTTTCTTCCTGCAATATTTATCTTATCTAAAAGCTAAACTTCACCTTCCTATAATACTACTAAATTTCCAATGCTAATGTCATCTAAATTTTCCTTATTTACTGGACTTAAGATTATGACAAGAGTAGTAAAGGAAGTAAGGAGTAATCAATGAAGGCTATCACCTCACACTTGTGAGCCATCATCTCACTCAGAATTCAAATCAACTCAATTTGAAACTTTGCTGACATGCTGGTGTAAAGTGACATGGACTGACATGTGGACATGGTATTCACACTCCCTCCCCAACCTAAATTTGAGCATGTGTCCTCACATGTGAAATGGTGATGCTTGATTTGATAGGGAAGGGAATAATTACATGCTATAGAGAACATCGACATTAATTTATAGTAATTAAATGAATGTACTAAAAGATAACTAAGATATAACAATTTGATGCACACGTACCTTGATGTTTGGAAGATTAGTTGCAAAAATGATGGAGAAAGTACTGATCACCTTTTAATAAATTCATTGAGCAATGAATGAAAGTGGAACAGAATAAAGTGAGGTGGAATGAAGTGAGATCATGGCAATGTGATGGAAGAGAGAATGATGGATATGGATGGGTGGATGGGTGAATAAATGAAGAAGTGGACCCCCACAAAAGTGGAAGTCTTTATTATGACAAGTGTCGTACCTTGGTTAGCTAGAAGGAGGGACACTAGCTCCACTGCCTTTGGCTGTAGGAAGTTTGGGAGTTACATGCTGAGTGAATTGTTGCAGGAATTCATCCTTCAAAGTTGTTTTGTGATACAACCTGAGGTGATGAACATTGAAGAGTAGCTTAAATCTGACACGGTCAATGGTCGTGAGTTGAACAACACCATTGGGGAAAACTTTAGCAACCTCATATGGTCCTAGCCACCTTGTCTGTAATTTCCTTGCATTATCCTGATACCTTGAGTTGTAGAGCAGTGCCCAGTCACCTATAATGATTTAACAACTAAGCCCATATAGTTGTGACTCAGAGATTGGACATCTAACCTGAATAGCTGTCTTAATCACTATGAAGGTGCATTTAACGTATCAACCTAGGGACATGAACTTGAAATGGGCTAGAACAGTATGTACACTAGGAACCCCAAAGTAGCCACATTAGTTCTATGGCTAAGAAATACATAATGCTGAAAGTAAATTGCTTGGAAAGAAATAACATAAACGTTGAACATCAACCAACAACTATACTAAGCTAAAGTGCATGACAAAAAATGGAAATTTGGGCAAACAAATAGGAAACTACTCTGTCTGCGTTGGCTGTAGGAATAGACACATAATGGAATTCTAGTGGCTGCAGAAACATACAGTGCCAGATTCTAACTAACTGTTTAACAAAAAATAACAACTAAACTAAAGGATGGAATGCTCACCAAGTGGGCCCCCTTGGGTGAGTATCCCTTAAGACAAATGTAAACTCAAAGATGCAAACTTCTAACTTCACTTTAATCATTGGAAAACATGAGTACAAATGAACAACATAACTCTATTATTGAAAAACTTAATAATGCGAGTACAACCTCAGATTAATCAACCCTTTTGAAGGAGCATCTGAGTCTTATTTATAGAAAGAAAAGCTACAAACCAACTACCTAGCAAGGTGGTCAACTCCAATAGAATAGGAGGATGCCACTTTAGGGAAAGCATAGAAGGTGGAGAGGAGGCTATGCATGCATGGAATCTAGTCAAGCATGTTCACTTTGACACAGCTCTAGCACAACAATAACTCCTATATTCACTCAACAAGAAATTAACATCAGTTACATGGTAGTTATCTTCCCTCCATTTGACATTTGAATGATCACCTTGTTGACTTTGATGGCGAGTAACCAACTAATAGAATCTTCCTTGATTTTATAGGCTGCTAATTATATCTGTATAATAATATTAGTATGCACAATAATTGCATATCTGTAACTATCTTAAAGTAACATTCATTAATCCACATGTAAAATTAACATAGATAGTTCATATAGCATGTCAATGTCATTAAACATTATAGGAAATAACATATGCCCAATATCTTATGGTTTTGAGGAAATATTATGAAAAGATCAAGATCTAGGCACCAAAGTCCATGATATCTACAGCAAATGGATAATAAATTCTAACAAAATTGAGTCATAAACTAGACTCATCACCCACAAAAACCACTTATTCAAGCATGTTTACACCTATACTCCAATTAATGCATTGTGTAAAGCAATGCAAAATGCCACTGAAAATACAAATGTGCACCTCACCAAAAAACTCAATGTGTACTTAGTTAATATTTAGCATTATAGGATAACTTTTTACTTTCTTGTAAATTTGCAACAGGCCGAGAGGGAGATATGTTTACCACAAAGAATCGTACAAAAAGCTAGTATTGAAAGTAAAAATTGTGTATAAGCTTTCTATTAACTAATAAGGCATATGTACTTGAACTACAAACAAAATACAATCCTTCAATCACCCAATGCCTATTACAAGTTCATGAACTAATATATAATACGATATTATACAATAATGGTGCTACTTGATGTAGACCTTAATTATATAATAGGAAACATTATCATTAATATTGAAAATAGTATACAACAAAAGAGTTAAAATGTTTTCGTTTAAGCTAACACACCAATGTCAATCAACAAATATGACTAGAGAATAGGGATATTTGAATGTACCTATAGCATAGTTTGTGAGATTGACTTCCAAGCCATATCGAGGTAGCTCATGAGAGTAAGCAGCTTCCATTGTAACATCTCTAGCAAGTGTTGCATATGTGATCTATGCAACAATATCCTTATTTCTCTTTTGTTCAAAAACTAGTCAAGGATCATACAAACTAACATACCCTAACCCTTATCATTGTATTACTAATTGAAATAACAATAATTATCATACAATGCTTTTTATGACATTAATAATGACATAAAGTTTTAAGTTTGGACTTGTTTCAGTTTTTACCCAATTCAAGGCTATTTTTAATGATTAATGTATTTTATTGTTCAGGCTTCCAAGCCTAGAATTTCTAAATGTGCATTATTGTAAATAGCATCAATTATATTTTTGATCTTAATGACAATGATGATTCATATTTTATCTGATAGCTGAAAATCATTGCTGACACATTTTATCAGAAAGCCACTACTTATCTATATATGTTTTGTAATCAGACACTTCTATAATTTTCTAGTTAGATTAGGGTTGCAGTGAGTAATGAACATATTCTTGAGGAATTAGGTAAATTAAATTTTGGGCCTTTGGCTATCCATGCATGTTAACATAATTTGACTCTCTTGTTTCTTTTAAAAAGTATTTTCCCCACAAACCAAGAATTATGGTGACTATAACATATTTGTATTAAATATGTCTGATTTGACAACAATCTGCTGGTAAATATATGTGGGACTATGACCTATGCCTTTTCAGTTTTGTTTGTAGCATTGTGATCTATTGCTCTGCATTGTGGCTAACACAGAGGTCAAGGGTTCGTTGGATTGTGATGGGATACTCTGGAGTGATTGTAAGTGAGCTAAGGAAAGCCTCTAAATTTAGAGGCACCTGTGCCTTGGGCTTTGCCCCTGTAGAAACATAATTATTTAGATTTAAAAAAAAAACATTTTCAGTAAATAAATATGCACATAAATACATTTTAAATTTTGTTAAATGGAATAAGTTCAAGTGGTAAAATAAAATCATCATGCTTTTGCAAGGGAGGCCCTAGTTCAAATCCAACATAATAAAGTACCTAAATTTATTAAGGCATACCCCAATAGGCGAGATTGGGATCAAGTCCATAGTGAATTTGAGTAGCACGAGAGCCAATACTTACTACAAATAAGATTCTTTACAACATTCTACGCATATATGTGGTATTCTCATAGTGTATCAAATTATGTGATGATTTACCATGATTCAACATGGATGCACAAACCATATCCTTGAGACATTGTATATATTAATAAATGTTGAAGTCCATACCATTGACAATCTGCAGACATGAATGTTATTTATTTCTAGAAGAACTTCCTGGAAAAATTGACAATTCATGCCAAATCGTAACAAATTTGCAGTAAACAAATACGCAAGAAATCATTAAATTTAGCCAAAACTACATTGGACATATGGGGCAAAATGAGAGGACAAATAAAAGGAGAAAATGGGGGGTTCGCAGTGGAGTGCTCGGGAAGGAGAGCCAACAAGTTATTACGCATGTTTTGTGATTATGTAGGTGGCATTCTTTGCATCAGATCCATCATTGCCTCCATTAGAATCCTTGACCTCTAATTCCAACTGGAGAACCCTTTTCAAAGCATAACTCTACTTCACCATATTTTGAAAACTTTTCTATGTCACATGATGATACAGGTTTTTTCTTTTGTTTGAATTATTTTTCATCAAAAAAATTTCCCTCTATTTCCAATTGGAAATATTTTTTTAATTACCCACTTTAATATCATATTGTCTAATTTTTCTTTGTGTGACTAATTATTTAGTCATTTTTATTTGTGTGACTAATTATTTAGTTGTGTTTTTTACCTGATGATCAAATTAGTCATTTATAGTTGTGTTGCAAAAAAATAGTAGAATATAGTCATTTTTAGTTGTCGTGACTAAAAGTTGTAGTCACATAGTCATTTATTTGCCAAATTCTACAAGTGTATACTTGGAACTGCATCATTTATTGAAGCCACAACCCTATTTTTGTGCTCTGGTATCCTCATCATTTCTAACAAGGGTACTATCACTCTAATCTGACTGAATATATGGGGCATGTCAAATGGGACATATTTAGACACTATACTATTACAAGTTGTATCAATATTTACTATAGGGGCCTAAGGTGTGTTATTTTTACCAGGCTTTTCTTCCATAGGGACTTTCTCAAGGCATTATCTTTTTCAACTGGTACTTTTGGCTTAGGATGTGGATTATGATGAGGATTATGCTTTCCCATAGCTCCCTTAGACTTACCTAGAATTTCCACATCTCTCTTAGGGTTGGGAATGTTATGTTTTTCTTTTATAAAAATGCTTCCTATAGTTCCCTTTGTACTACTTCCTCCTTGGTTTTTCTTATTTCTTAGGTTGTAGTCACTTTTAACCTGAGAAATCTTAGATGCAGTCAGGGCCTTGATTTCATCATCAGAGGGTCTTCTTAATTAGGTATTAGAATCCTTGTTATTTATATGAAGAACATACTTACCATCCTCATTTGCATTTGGGATAGATTGTTGCTTATTCAACTCTCCCTTTTCTGTTGTAACCTCATTCTCTGAATCCTCACTATTAGAGGTAACATAATCTTGTATAATACACTCATGGTTAAAAACCATATTTATATTGTGGCTTTCATAATCTTCCCCCTCATTATATTCCTCATAGGGTACTGCATTATCATTCATACATAATGCAACATCACATGAAGTAGATGAGCGTGGAGCCTGGCACAACATACACCATAGGTTTTCATCCATGGCATGAACGCCTTTCCTCAGAGGGTCAGGGGTTTCTTTACACAAACCTCCCCTATCATTAGGGGGTATTGGATTTCCATTTCACCAATTTGTATTGTAGGGTTGATCTGATAACCTTGGCATTTTTTCTTGTCTAACAAAAGGAGGCTTATCATTAGGAACCTTCTTATCATTTCTAGCCATAGAAACATTCATTTATTTGACTTCTTTCCATAGTTTCTCACATTCAATAGTAACATGAGCTTTACTACCCTATCCTCTATCTTGTGGGGTGATTTTCAAATTACTCCTCTTAGGAATCTTCCCAGATGCCCTTCTATTGTTTTCAATCTGTAGAGCAACCTTGAAAGAATCTCTGAGAGTTTGAGGCTCTCTATTTCTCAATTCATATCCCATTTTGGGATCATATGCATTTTCATAGATCACTAAGCACATGTGCTCACTGGGTCTCATGTAAGGTGGGATTTTATTACACACCTTCCAAAATCTTGCATTCAAATCATGGACACTCTCATTGAATCCCTTTTGAATGTTTTTGAACTCATTTACAACAAATCATGGGTCAATGTTATCATCATATTGTTCCTTAAAAATACTCTTAAATTACACCCAACAGTCAATACTAGCCTCTGGTAAGCTTCTATACCAATCTCTAGCATCTTTTGTCAATGATTGCATGAATAATTTCATCAATACATCTTCTTCAACTTCAAAATCATCAATCATATTTAAGGATACCCTCAGGTGATCCTTACTAGTTACAAAATTGTTCCCAACAAATTTTGAGATGGAACTCCTAACTGTATTTTCTATAGGGTTAGGATAACTTGGTATGCAATTAAAATCTAGTTGTCTATACCTAGATATCTACAATGGTCTTCTAACAAAAGGATTTATTAAAGGTTTCCCATCCTAGTTATTTGGATTCATTGGAGGACTAGGAGTGTTTTACAAGTATTGTTGCTATGGTATGTGCTAGTTCTGGATATTTGGCTAGGGATATATATTTTGCACTACAAGAGGATTTTGTTTTTGTACCCCCTATCTAGGGTGAAGATTTTGTCTAGCCATTCTAACATATAGGTTGTGAGGAGGAACTTGATGATGGCTTGTAGGTATAGATGACATAGGGTTACTCATTTGGAATTGGATCAGAGGATCCTACTAGATATTAGGTATTTGGCTACTCATTTGTTGCCTGTTTGTAGTGGATGCACCAAGGGTACCATAATTGTCAATAACACTTGGTTTATTCATGGTTTGTAATCTTAGGAGTAATTCTTCTTTTCTTTTCAATGTCTCCATTCTGGCTACCCTAAGGCTTAATTCCATAACTTCCTTTTCTAATTCTTCATCTATCTGATTTGTGTCAAAAGCTATATTGGCATTGGGGAAATCATTGGCATCAATGGATTTAGCCTTTCCTAATGTAGGGGAGTTTAGTCTTACATAGGGGGTTACAATCACAGACTCATGAGCAGGTTGCACAAACATTGTTTGGGACTCCTTTTTTGGGGTGATGTTTTCATCTTGTGAGACAAGGGGTGGTTCCTCATCAAATATTTCATCATCCTTAGAGTCCACTTGACCCTAAGGAATATTTCTATTAGCATAGATAATATTGTGCTCTCTTCTTTCTTCTCTTGTTTATAAATTACTAGTGTTATCACCTAAAAGAGGCACATAAAAAAACATGAGATCACCAATGGGAGGGGGAGTGTACTCACTTGAATCATTAGTTCTCCACCATTGAGTACCAAGCTCCTAATTTAGGGGCTTGTTGGAATGCCCCTGCTACAGTGACCTCCTTCCATACATTTTCTACCTAATATTGCTATGCAACAATCTTTAGAATAAGATATAGAGCTCAAACTTTTTCTTTAAAATATTTTTTCTTAGTCTATCAGTAAGGAGATTTATCAAAGTCGCCAACCTTTATAGGGAATAATAATAAAATTGTATTTATGCAAACTCTAAATACCCATGAAAAACTACTACACTAATTTTAGAACTTTATAGACAAAGTCCCCAGTAGAGTCGCCAATCTGTTGGTTGTTTTAAATTCCCAACCTGATCTCAAAAAGAGTAAATCTATAGAATAGCTAGTTTCTAATAATGGATTTTCCTTGAGGGATTGGCCAATGAACATGAAAAATTGGATTTGATCCTTTTTCCTCTACACCTTAAGCTCTACAAGACCTGAGCGTGTGTACCGCTTGAGAAAATAGTATTTTACTTTAGATTTTTTACTTACTTCCTCCAAAATACTGCGTTCTTAAAACATATATATTCTCTCTAAAAAATATGCCAAAAAGAATTAATGATATGCTTAAGCAAATGGGCTAGATTCTTAGGCTTTTAACATAACTCTCTTGCAAGAGAATATTGAAGAACCATTACTAATTTAATATAGAAATGAAACCATTCTTTGATTTTGGATTATGAATGATTAGGGAGATTGCATCAAGGCAATAATCCTAAGAGATCAATGCCTACATCATGGGTCATAGAGTCATAAACTACTATAAATGAAACTAAGTATAGTAATATATTCCTAGTTCATACAAATCATGCAATGATGCATTACACCATTACACCTTGAATAGTCCAGAACTAATTCTACTTAAGAATCCATGCATACATTTACTATATTCAACATCATCCATAAAGCATTAAATTTACTCTTTGAGTAAAAGCTATTAAAAAGGATATTCTTGCATAGGAAAGAGTATGAAGATGAATAGAACCGATCTTTAATCAAATTGTATACATAAATATGATAAAAAATAAAACTATAGGAGACAATATAGTTTAAACCCTGACAATATATTTAATGATGAACTAGTACTATTTGTAGACACTTTAAAATGTCCTGGGCCTGTGAATGACATTTTCACACATAAGTCATCTCAATTTCATATTATGATATTAATTAAATAATTTTTTAATTATTTAATTAATTCATTCCCTCTTACGCTTTTAATTAAATAAATTTTATTTATTTAACTATTTAAGCAATTTCCTTCTAATTTCATCTATAATTAAATAATTTAGTTATTATTTAATTATTCATTAGTCTAATGTCCATATTCCCCTTCTAATTTAAATAAATACCTATTTATTTAAATTACCAACCTTACCCTAATTAAATAAATCCCCATTTATTTAATTAAAATCCCTCTACATTCCCCTTTTCTCTAAAAAATTAAATAAAAGCATACAATTTATTTAATTTTAAAATCACATCCCACCTCAAACATTTCTTCTAATAAAAAAATATATTTTGTCCTCTAGTGGCTAGAAACCCTAATCATTCTCAACCCTTGATCTTGGCTCCAAGTCAACTCTTCATCTTAGCCATCCATTCAAATTCTCTCCTCTATAAAACCACCCTCTCCCTCTCATTTTCTCATCTCACCACTTGTAGAAATTGACTTTGCCATTGTCAACTCTGTTGTGATGCTCACAACACACCCCATTTTACCCTTTAGCAAAATGAGGACCCCTGTTGTGGCTTTTGTTTTTGTGTTGTGTTTGTTCTACTTGCTTGGCGATATGGGTAAAATGTCTTCAATGATTAAAATTCATGTTGCATAATAATTGGTGAAAATGGTTGTTACTAGTGAAATCTATGTCAAAAATTAGCTAGGGTTCCCTTTTGAATGATTAAAAAATTCTACGTATTTCATGAGTTATGCTTCTTTATGTGAAAAGTCAATGTTGGGTTGTTCTAGTCAACGTGTATATGGTATACATTGTAATTTGTTTGTATATGTGATACAAATCCAAAATGTACATGGGCGAACCCAAAAAGAGTATTCAATTGAGTTTAGAGAGTGGAAATGAATGTTGTGATTTGCATATGTTTTGGTATGTATAAATACATGTATCTAAAATACATATACAAGTCTGGATGCGATTAGAGATTTAAAACTTATAAACTTCAGGTGAGGTCCTTGCTTGTAGCTTAAGATGTATGTATTAAATATACAAAAGGGGAAAGATACAATGACATATTTGAACTAAGAATTCAATCGTGAGTAAAGTGCATTTATGCATAACGACAAGTAGGAAAGTTAACATCACGCACGTATGAAAGTTGTATGTATATGATATACAAAAAGGTGATACAAAGGAAATATAAACAAAACCAGACCCGAAGGTGATTCCAAGATATTTTATAAATCCGATAGGTCTGCATTTATATGTTTGGAGATTGTATAAGATATAGATGAAATATATACAAATAAATATACAAAAACAAGCAAAATGGAAGATTGCAAGTGCATAAAGAGAATGAGTGCATGTTTTAGAATATGAAAGGTAAACTTAACATCAAAAGTGTTGTTAAGTCAAAATGTTTGTAGTGACGTCAACACTCTTTCCTTGCATATTAATAAAAGTGCATGTATAATATATACAAATATAAAAAGTGCAAAGCGACCAACGTATACAAAATTCAAATTATGCATCGAACAACAAAAGTAAAGCAAAACTCAAGTTGCATATATTGATTACAACATTTAATGCATATCTACCACAAGGAATACCTAATTGCAAGAGAGTAGAAAGAATTTTGATCGCATTAATCTTCACAATTGCATTCAGAGTTTAGTTGCAGAGTATTTTACAAATTAAGGTAAAGAGTGATTCAAAGGCAAATTGTAATTTCAAGGCAGTTGTGTTGAATTCGAATGGTGAATCTCTTGTCAACAGTATTAAACTTAATGGTTGCAAAGTCAGGTATGTATCTAAATCCTACTTGCATTTAACGAGATTTGATTATGGTAATTTTGCAGTGATTACAATAGAATAACAGGAATGGTTTAAAATTAATTAAACATTGTGATAAATTGTGGAACTTGAATGTGGTGGGGTAAATATGTGGAATTCAAAAAAGGTAAAAAAGGTAGGACATTAGGGTTAAATGTTAAACGATAAATGTATATGGTAAAAACCCTAGTAAATATGGAAATGGTTGTAAAATGAATGTGTATCTTTTTTAGGATGCTACCTAAGGGAAAGAAAATTGAGAAGATGGCCAGAAAAGATGAAAAGAAAGACACAAGAGTTAAAGAGGAATTTGCGGTTAGAGGTTATAGTTCACATATAGACTCTTCAGGAGGAAGGCTAATGGAAACAAAAATTAGAGATTTTGATTCTAAGGAACTGTTGGAGAAGATTAGAACACCTGGCACATCCTTGGCCATGAAGAACATATGGGATGTAGGATTGTATAATGCTGCAAGATTTCCATTGGCAATGGAGGCTAGGGACCTAGTTATTGAATGTATCCAGAGATATGATATGAATTCTAGGAGGGTAAAACATAATTGGGTGGTATTTACAGATTTGTCTATCGAGGGTATAGAGGAAACCTTTGGGTTGAAGATTACCGATAAGATGAAGGAAATACATAAATCACAGTATGAAGATGATTTTAAGAAAAATGAAGCATCCTATAAAAGTACAATATTCTACGAATGGTATTCTCTAGATAAGAAGCCAAAGGCAACTGCTAGGACACCAAAGCATTTGTACAGTTTGGATTTCAGGGAAGACATCTATTCATGATTACATTGCTAAGAAGACTAATGGGTTTAGAAGATGCTGCTACATTTGAGCCATGAATGTTTTCTATGATACAATTTATCAAAGAAGAGAGATGGGATGTTCATTAGGCTTTGGCCATCAACAAGGCCATTTATGCACAAGTCTTGAGATTTAATAAACAAAGGATGTTTTTGATGTCATCTTATATTGTATATTCATGTGCAACCAAGATATAATTGAATGGAATATAGAGGATTGGCACATTAGGAAGTGGACCAGGATAGATGTTAGTACATGATTGTTACCCAGACCTACATGAACAAAATGTAGGGAAGAATTTCATAAGGGTAAATGATGTGTTTTCCATGTACTTGGTGAGGATATTGATAGGAGAAAGAGATCAAAGGTTGTCTGAAGGAGCAAAGAATGCAATCACATGGCACAATACTTGGTATTTACAATTCTCTACTTTTACATACATTAGAACTAAGGGGTTCAAAGGAAAACCTTTTAGATTACCAAGGTACCCATCGGACAGGGTAGTGTTGTGTGAGAACAACATATTGAAGAGATGAAAGAAATGATAAAATTGAATGCTAGTAAAATGAGAAAAGACAAACAAAAGATGATAAAGTTGAAAGGACAGATTGCCCAATTACAACAATTTATTCAAGGAATGTTTGATCCTAGACAAGGTTTGCCTGAGCTACCTTCTGAATTAACAATTTTGTCTAAGGAACAAATAAATGAAATGGAGAATAAGAGACATGAAGCTAACATATTTGAGGAGTATGTCAAAACATTCATTCAAAAGGGAGAGAAAGTAATAAAAATTGCAATTGGCAATTGGAATATCACCCTGACTAACAAGAATAATTGTGCCACTCTTCTACAAAAATGTCAATCATGAATATTACAAAATAGAGGTGAGCTAAAGAAACTCAATGCTATGGAGGGGTAGACAGAATCACTGGTATAAATTGAATGAAGAGGCAATGGAAAAGATAATGAAACTAAGTGCCAAAATTAATAAGTGTCAGAAAAGAAAAGAAGATATGGAAGGTAGGGCACATATATTGAAGAAAAGTGTGGAAATGTAGCAATATACATGGGATGTATCTCAAAGAACAAGTCATGCTTCCATATAAACCTTGGTCGAAAGATATACAAAGTACATGAGTAAGAAGAAAGGAGATCTACAAGTACAAGATATAGGGGATAGTGAATAATATGCTTATTTCACATTTTATTTTATCATTCTCTTTGCACATGCAGAAAAGTCAAAGATAGAAGGTCAACCATTGAGGACATTTTGACATTTTAAAAGATTCTAAGGGCATCTTTGTGACTAAACAATATTCTCTCAAGATATTTTTGGAGTGACAATTGGCAAGGAGCATATTCTAGGGATATTATTAATGTGACAACTGGAGCATAATTGGTAGGGTTTTTTCCATTGTTTATATTGTATTTTGAATCTTGACCGTTGATGAGAATTTTGTAACTAATACATAGGATCTAAGTCTATATAATGATCTTTGATAGACATATTTCAGTATAGATGGCTGACTTAGAAAAAATACTAGAGTGTTTACAAGATAAGTGACTAGGGAGAGTGTTTTGAGCATAGTTAGTTGAGCAAGAATTTGCCTATGTCTATAGGAAGGACAATGTGGAACATCCTGTTTCCTTTCTATATCTATAAAAACATCTATAAGTTTTGATGATTTTGTTGATACATTTAGAAGACTTAAAGTCATCAAACATTGTAAATTTGAAATGGCTAGTATATAGCAGTAAATGTAAATATTGAATTCTTGCGTCTATTCTAGAGTGTTATTTGATAGATGAGTTTCTTATATATTTATTTAAAGATTGAAATTCTATATGTGGATTTGTGAAATGAGTTGGATTAACATATGTGAATTTACTTGCTTCTAAATTGGCTAGGAAAGTTAAAGCTTATACATGTGAGTAACAGAGGATTTTATGTCGTTTGAATCATGTCTCTAACCTTAAACTTTTGTCTTTTTTACCAGTAGTTTAAATAATTAGCCAAAACACAGTCATCTAAATAAATTGTTAAGGATCCTAGTAAATATATGCAAATGAGAAAGATCTTTAGTAGTTTTAATAACTTTGAGAAACAGAGCATGTTTATGTAGAATTTATTCAAATATTAACAGAGAAGTTACAAATATTTATAAAAGATCAACACTTTGAGGATAATTTGAAAATATTTGTAAGGATTGAGTGACAATAGCTAGTAATAAACATTTAAATCATGTAAGGCCCCTTGAACAAATAGCTTCACATTGAAACCTGAGTAAATCTAACACAGTCATGACCTGACTACCGATGCCTTAGGATTGTGAATTATCAGTTGATAATTCTCCATATCTTTCAAGATAGATTATGTTCATTGTGAATTTATCTCATGTTATGTGTATAACATCCATATCAATAGTTTTTGGCACTAGAAGGAGGGCCTGATAGGATTTAAAGAAAGCTTTGTGCAAATTGGCTAACAAGACTAGTCGAACGACTAGGTCCAGGTCAAATCCAGGGGATATTTTCTTGCAATTATCTAATAGATGAGGTAAAGGTATAAATAATCCCTTAATTTCAAGTCTTGGGACTTTTCAGCTAGGGAGTTCATCACATACTCCTAGTCCAAGTTCACCTTTAATTCAACCTAACCTTATAAATTTGAACATTTCTGCATTTAGAGCATTGAATTTTGGTTTAAATTCTTAAAATCAACCAAACTTTGGCATAGTTCCACCTAGAGGTCCTGTCATGACATTCTTTAATGTAGAATCACCTATAAATTTTGGTGCATATCATGACACGCCAAAGAACCTGGACAAGGTATGTCCAAAATTTTAATTACATCAGGATGTAAAAGATCACATAAGGATCTTCAAAGAAACTTGCTTTAGGGCAAGGATAGCACATGAAGATGTGGTATGTAGGTTGTTTCCTTTTACCTTAATTGAGCCAGCTTCTTGCTGGTATGTCAATTTGCCTAGTAATCACATCACAATTTGGGCAATTATGGAGGAAGCATTCCTATCTAGGTTTATAATTTGAATAGAGTCAGCATCACTATATCATAGGTTAGCAGGGATAAAAAGAAGTGAAGGAGAATTCATAACTACATTTAATGATTAATTTCAAAAATCTTATTCAAGATTAGAAGCTCCTTATACTATAACTGATGATGTAGTGGTACAAATGTATTATGCGGCTTTAGATCCTTTAACTACAATGTTTGTCAAGAGATAGGTACCTGCAATGACAAATTTGTTTGAAGCATATAAGGAAGCAGTGAAAATAAATCAGGAGATGCGGCTAACAGGCCATGGACCTTTAGTGAGCCTTGGAGGTGCTACAATTCCTAATCAAATGTAGTAGTTGAATGGAGCACTAATGCATCATACTCTAGTGTTTAATCCAGTTCCTACTTGTGCTATGGTTCATACACATGCAATGTTGCTAATGATGACAAGCTCAATGGCTAGACATTTTTTCAAGCTCTACAAGATGTTTACATAGCTAAAGCACAAGAGTATAGAAATGAATTGAAGGAAATCACTACTCACCTAAGAAGGTTGACTACAGAGGTGACTCAGATGAGAAATCAAAGTTTCTATGGTCAAAATTATCAAAATAACAGTCATCAAAATATCATAATAGAAATCATCAGAGCTATGGACAAGGAATGCATAATAGAAATCATAATGGAGATGACAAAGCTCATGGAAATGACATCAATAGAAATTCCAATCAGCCTAAGCCTCCTAGAATCTAGAATACGAGACCAAATATTGGTACTCTAGCTTCTCCTTTTGAGAATCTAGACAATCAGGAATCTAAACAACCTGTTAGGATACAAGTAGTAGATGTAGCTCTTAAGAATTGGTGTAGAATTCATAACACGAGTGCTCATACAAAGCTTAATTATCCACAGTTTCACTTGGCAGCGAGCATCTTCAAAGTAGAAGTGCAGATCCCTACATCTGATTTCTTGATTCCTAAAGTAAATGAGATAGTACCTTCAGGCTACGAGTCAACCATGGTTCTAGAAAGTTTCACCTTCTCATCAAAAGAATAAGAGGATCAAATAGAAGAAGATGAGTCATATTATCATGAAAGTATGTATCCTGAATCAGCTCTAGTGTTAAAGACCTTTCAATTTCCCTTTGAAAATGAGAATGAAGTGCTAGTTGAGGCAGATGAAGTCCAAGCATTTCAGCAGTCTCAAAAGAATCACATGTACAACCTAAGGAGTAATAACAAATTTGGAGGCCCTTTCACTACTTCCACACCTCTAAATAATCTCAATACACCACTAGATGTGTATTCAAGTAATAATCCTCCACCTCCTAAGGCAAATTATTAGGGTGCTTGTACTTTAGCATCACTAAAGGTCCAAGTACGTAGAACATAACCTAATGATGCTTCTAAATTGATGAGTTATTTATCTAAAGAAATTCATAAAATAAAAGTAAATGTACCTTTGTATGAATTGTTGAAAAGTCCAGGAGTTAGGACTACTTTTATGAAGTCTAGATGAATCAGTTCTTAGGGAAAACTCAATAGGTCCAGAGGTTCATAACAAAGAAGTATATATTAAGGACAAGAGTAAAAGTCTTGAGCAGCCTACAAACACTAATGTAGTGTTGTATATGGAAAAGAAGGAGTCTCCTCCTTTCTTGTTGACCTTAAGAATTTTTAGAAAAAACCTGCACAATTGCAGGGTAGACTCTGGAGCCTCTACCAATGTCATGCCATTAGGGATATGTAAAAATTTAGGACTCACCCCTACAAGTTCAGCCAAGGTTGTAACTCAACTGGACAAATTTGAAGTAAATGTTGTACGATAGTTGATGCATATTCAGATGTAATTAGCTACTGATCCCATAGTACAACAATATATTGACATCCAGGTAGTTGATATTCCTATGAATTACAAGATGTTGTTGAGTTGAGATTGGTATAAAAGTCTAAATGGATATATGGCGACAAACTTTTCACACATGTGGTTACCCTGGAGAGGCATTCCTAACCAAATCAGGATTGAGGCTGAACCAAAGATGAAACACATGATAACATAGTACAACAAGACAAATGAGGTACTGCATGCATCAATAGAACCTAGTGTGTATAGAGTTTCTAACAGGGGAGCCCAAATAGAAGAAATCTTTGCCTTTGATTTCAAAATAAGACCTACTAATAAGAGAACAAGTTTGTTCATTGAATCTGATCATGGTTCTTCTAATGAAGAAGAGAATACCATGAGTAGTTTTAGCCAAACCATGAGCCAAGAAATTAGGAAATGCATCCAACGGGGAACTCCTATTCAGGATGTTTTATGTAGAGAATGGTGTAGAGTTCATAAGACTGCTCATTCTGAGGAGGACTATGGAATGTGTAGAGAAATAATTGAATATCAACATAGAAAGTGTATGGCACTTGTAGACACCCTTAAATGACCGTGTCGTCAAATCACTTGCATTCCATAATCTGTCTAATCACCTGCATTGCAAACGTTAATTAAATAATCTAGTTATTTAATTAATTTCATCAAATTCTTCTAAATCACAAAATTGCGACATTAATTAAATAAATTCTCTTTATTTAATTAATTAAATTAAATTCCTCTATATTCTTCCACAATTAAATAATTTTAATTATTTAATTAGATCATTATCCTCTTTTCAAAAATTCACATCTACATTAATTAAATATATCCAATTATTTAATTAATTCAACAAATTCCCTCTTATCTAAAATTAAATAATTCTAAATTATTTAATTAAATCAAAATCATTCTCCCAAAATCATGCACAACAATTAAATAAATTTATTTATTTAATTTGCTTTCAAATCTTCTAAATTAAATAATTCTAATTATTTAATTATTTCTTCCAAAATATCTTCTCTAAATTTAAATAAATCAATTATTTATTTAAATTGCTTTTTCTTCTAATTTGAGTTATCTCTAAAATAACTCAAGCTTTCTTGCTCATCAATTAAATATTTCTATATTTAATAAAGCAAAATATCCTCTTTTCTCATGCAAATCTCTTCTTCTTGTTTTAAATCACTTAACTGATTGCTTTATTCTTTTAATTGATTTATCTCTTCAGTTAACTTATTCTTCTATTCTTGATATCTCCTCTCATGCAAAAACAAGCAAGACACATGTCTTCTTCTCATTCGTTGCACATTCCTCAACTATTCTCCTCCGTTGATTCTTCTGAATTATCTGGACCGTTGATCGATCTTATTTGAAATCTATATAAACCCCCCTCATCTCCTTCATTACCTCTCTCTTCGATCGTATTCTCAGGCACACTTAACAGAGCTTTGAGCATACACAACGCGTCGATTGAGCACTATAACGATCTTTTGACATTGATCTCTTGAGCACTACACTTACTTGTTGCAGCTATGGCTTTGCAATTTCATTGAGCAATTCTACATTCAATCCAAAGGAAACAACACAAATTTCGGTAAAAGTCTTTATTGCATTGATTATTTGTCATGGCTTTTATTTAAATTCATTTTCTTTATGTTATTGGGTTCTTTGGTTTTATTTAGTTTAGGATAGATCAATTTTTCCATATACACAGCACTAATGGGAAGTCAGGAAGGAAAACATATTGTTAATAAATTTGAGTTGCTATTACATGAAAATGCTAATGTTATGCTTAAAAATCCAAGTGATTCTATGAAAGAAAAAGGTAGCAATCATTTTGACCTTCACAAACTTGTAGAAAATACAATAGTACCTGTAGTTTGAAAAAAATACATAAGGATAAACATGACCCTACAAAACCTAAACTGAATAAAATGTTTCCTATAAGGGTGAGGGATCTAGTTCACAAAAGAAATAATATGTGGATTTTAAAATGCGATGGATCAAAATCTAAACAGGGAGTAGGGGCAGGAATATAACTTATTGATCCTGATGGAAAATCATTTTTGACAGCTTATAGCTTACAATTTCCCTGTACCAACAATGTAGCAGAATATGAGGCACTAGTGCATGGGTTGGTAATGGCTATTAAGAAGAAGGTGAAAATCCTTCATGTTTTATCTGATTCTGAACTAGTAGTCAGACAAGTTAGGAAATTGTATGCTTGAAATTTTAGAAAATAGTAAGTTATAGGCACAAGGTTTGGGATTTGATTGAACATTTTGATGCTTTTAATATTGTACACATTCTCAGAGAATTGAATCAACATCCAAATGCTTTAGCAATAGCTACCAGTGCACTTGAACCATTAACCTTGTTAGGACTAAATAAATTTGTGGTAGAACTAGTGTCTATTCCTAGTGTACCTGATAATGTAACAAATTTCCAATTATTCGAAGGTGATCAGTAGATCCTTGATTTTATAATGAGTCATGATGTCTTTGAATCCTAGATAATAGATGAACAAGATAGACCTAAAGTATCCTAGGATGAAGAAGATATTATTTACCTGAAAAGCAATTTTTTACCAAAAGGAGTCATCAAGTTAGAAAATATCTTTGATTTTGATGGAGTTGTAAAGAGACCTACCTAAAACAGAAGGAGGTAAATGTGATCTTTTCAACCTAGGCACTGACAAGGACCCTCAAAACATACTAATTGGTAAGACTTGTTCCAATGAGTTGAGAGATGATATAATTGTTGTGTTGAAAGCTTATAAACATGTGATTGTGTGGACATATGAAGATCTCAAAATGTATGATACATCTATCATAACCCATGTAATTCCCTTGAAACCAGGAAGAAAGTGATTTAGATAGAAGCAAGGACCAGTGAATACCATTTTAGAACCCTTGATCTTTGAAGAGGTCAAGAAATTGTTATCTGCAAGGATAATCTTTCCTGTTAGGCATTCTACCTGGGTAGCTAACTTAGTGTCTGTAAGAAAAAAGAATGGAGATATCATACTATGTGTAGACT
Organism: Cunninghamia lanceolata; assembly: GCA_027924645.1. Classification (NCBI taxonomy): domain Eukaryota; kingdom Viridiplantae; phylum Streptophyta; class Pinopsida; order Cupressales; family Cupressaceae; genus Cunninghamia; species Cunninghamia lanceolata. Next base: position 8,313,164 of record BSBN01000739.1, read on the forward strand.
TCAAAAACCTTAATAAGGCAGAAAAAGATAACTATCCTTTACCACAAATAGATGAGGTTTTGTAGGTAGTTAATGGTGCTAAAATGATGTCCTTCCTAGATGGATTTTCTAGCTATAATCAGGTCTTGGTAGATAAAGAAGATAGGTTGAAAACCACTTTCACATGTAAATGGGGTAATTATGCCTATAGAATAATTCCATTTGGTTTAATAAATGTAGGGGCTACATTCCAAAGAGCCATGGATATCACTTTTCGTGGACTTGTAGGAAAATGCATAGTGATTTATATGGATGATCTAGCAGTTTTTTTCTAAAGATAGGTCTAACCATGCAGATGATTTGAGAAAAGTACTGCAAAGATGTGAAAAGTATGATATATCTTTGAACCCAAGAAATGTGTCTTTGGGGTGACAGAAGGCAAATTACTAGGGCATATTATTTCTAAAAATGGGGTTTCCATTGACCTAGACAGAGTGGAAGGAATTAATAAGTTATAGTTGCCTACTAGTAAGTAGGAATTGAAGTCATTTTTTGGTAAGATAAACTTTGTGAGGAAATTTATCACTGGTTTTACTGAAATAGTGCAGCCTTTGAATGCTATGCTAAAGAAAGATGCCAACATAGAGTGGACACCAGTGGCTAGAGTAGTGTTTAAATATATAAAGGAGGCTATCACCAATGCTCCAATGATGACTAGTCCAGATTATACCAAATCATTCTTTATATATTCTTTTGCATCTGAACATTCTTGTGCGGTAGCCTTGACACAAAAAGGTGAGGAAAATGAAGAAAATCCAATAGCATTTATGAGTGCTCCCCTTAAAGGTGCAAAATTAAAGTACTTGGATACTAAAAGGCAATCTTTTGCCTTAGTAAAAGTAGTTAAAAAGTTTAGGAATTAAATTTTAAGGAGTCAAGTCAAAGCTATTATGCCTAATGCTACAATAAAGATGTTATTGATGTAAAATGAGCCAGGAGACAAAAGAGCAAAATGGATAACATTGTTACAAGAATTTGATCTGGAAATCATTCCTATGAAATTGGTCAGGGATCAAGCTTTAGTGTAGACTATAGCTAACATGGATCCCAACATTGTTAGCCAACAATATGTTGGGAATACTAGTATTACAAACAGGTGGTATGATGATCTTAATTCATTTTTGATATCAGGGAAATATCCCAGTCACATGAAATCTTCCCAGAGGAGGGCATTAAAGTTGAAAGCCCAAAGGAATATGATCTAGGGAGGCATACTATTCAAAAAGAATCATGAAGGGATATATTTCAGATGTTTGAATAGAGAGCAAGCTGATAAAGTGATGTTAGAATTACATGACAAATATGGGACAACTCACGGGTCTCATTTGGCCACCACACATAAGATCTTGAGGGTGGGCTATTACTAGTCTACCATGTTTAAAGACACTGAAGAACATATAAGGTGTTTCCATACTTGACAAACCACTGCCGATAAGGGAAGAAACATGACTCATCCTTTGCAGCCTGTGATAGAAACTAGACCATTTGCATGTCAATGGGAGCTAGATTTCATTGGAGACATTAATCCTCCATCTTCTGCTAGACACAAATTCATCCTTATAGTTACTAATTATTGCACCATATGGATAGAGGCTACTTGTTGTAAGTTATCTACCACTGAGGTCATCATCAAATTTCTAGAGGAAAATATCCTAACCAAATTCAGAGTACCTTATGCACTAGTATGTGATAATGACCCTACCTTTTCTTCTTTAAAATTTTCAAACTGGGCTTTTGAATATGGTATTGTTTTAAAATTTTCATCAAATTATTATCCGTAGGGTAATGGGTTACCATAGTCTACTAACAAAATTTTGTTAGATATCATTAAGAAATTGATTGCCAAAAACCCTAGGGAGTGGAATATTTCATTGGAATACTCTTTGTGGATAGATAGAACAAAAGTTAAAACAACATTGGGCAATTACCCATACCATTTGGTATACGGTATAGATCATATTTTGCCTATTAACTTGATGAGTCCAACCTAGAAATTTGCTAATGAATACTTAGGCTTTGATGACCAAAGGGAAGCTAGGTTGATTCAATTGTTACACCTAAATGAAAAAAGAACCTAAGCCATTGATAAATTTGCTAAACATCAAGCAGTGGTTAAAAGATGGTTTGATACACGGGCCATAGTTAAAACATTCAAAATTTCAGATTTGGTCCTGTGTTGGGATAAAGCTCATGAAAAGAAAGGAAATCATGGAAATTTTGATAAGTTGTGGGTAGGTCCTAGTGGTACCCTTTAGGGTTTAGGGTTTTAGGTTCGTAAAGTTATAAGTCTTTGCCTTTTAAGAAAATCCATTAAACCTTAGTCCCTGGGCTCATGCACTTTAATTCTAATTCCTTGTTGACCACTTGTGGTAGGTTTCCAGTCCCTTAAGTTATGACTTTAAACCTTCATACTCGTTAGCTGACCAGCCCCATGTCTTAGGTTTTACTTTCTCTAGCCCGTAAAAATTAAAACCATGTCTTAAGTCTTCCCCTAAGTTAAAAGCTTAATAAAGTAAAAATTGTAGCATCGTAGCTCATCATCAATGACATCACCACCCAGCTGTGTGACTGCGACATGGTGACACCTGTCACAGGATCTATGCTTACATCTCATTACATTAGGAATCCTATGCTTGCCAACCATATGTTGCCAGATGTCAGTATAAAAGTAGTCTGAAGGGAAGATTTAATCTAATGGCTGTGCATCATTGCAAGGGTATCTTGTAGGAAGGAATCTTCATCATGTAGTTGTGAGATGGCAACACGTGGCCCCATTTTATGAAGGAGTTCATAAACAAATAAAAGAAGGATGTGTGGGGCTTTATCATGCCTGTGCAAGGTAGGTAAGGTGGTGTCTTACTGTCAGCTGCGATGCCATGAGGTGATGCCATGTGTCTAGGTAGGACAAAAGGTCATGCAGCTAGCAATGGATGTACATCCAATGTGGCTCATCCTAATTGGTCGAAGACTTTTCAAACATAATGGCTGATATTTTCAAATCCTGCAGGTAAATGATGGTCATGGATCTTGTAGGAATTAATTCAAATCAACAACACAATTTTAAACTTTTATGGTAAACGTAGGAGGTGCCCTATAACATGAATGAAAGCTCATAGCCGAGGCTACCTCCATTAATGCAGTAGAAGCTATGCTACAAATCTTAAAAGGAAGAAAAGTATGGGCCTCCAAATTGAAAGGAAAGGCCAACCACTACCTGGCATGTATTGATGAGGTAGATCTCCTTCAAGTGGCTGCACATTTTCCAAGTCTATCTACCTTTTCTCTTCTTCTCTCCATTGTAGTAAATGTTCTCAACACTAAGTGGGTGGTGCATTGTATCAAACATTCTCTAAAATGACATTGTAATTAATGTTGAGTACACGTTCTTAGACTATAAAAGAACTGTTTTACTCATTCTTTTGGTTGTTGAAGATTTTGGGACTTTTGGAGAATGAATAAAATACAAGTTCTATTGGGTTGTCTCATTTCTTGTCTTGTAAGTCAGTTAATTGTGTGTTGAATGTATTTTTTTCATAAGTTTTATTCAGTTTCATGTTGATAAATATGATAAATGCTATATGCATGTATTTTGTTAATTGTCTCCATGCTTGTATGTATTCTTCTTCTGAATCAAGTAACTAAGGGTTATTTGGGATTCTGGAATATAGGTTTACTTTATTGCATGCTTAATTTTCTACTTCTGTTCAAGGAATAGATTAAATGTTCTGGGTTAAGCATGGGGAAGCATGTATTGCAGTAGGGATATATATAAGTAGAGTTAATAGAATACTTTATTTTGGGTGGTGTCTATAAGGTAGATACTAACTAAACCCCTTGAAACTTGAATGTTAGTATTAGTTTGTGCAAATCTTTCACACATATATGTCAATGTGACTCCATGCCCTGAGATAAGCACCAGTCAGATCTGGTATTGAGTTTATGATTCAAAACCCAAGTCTTGTAGCCAAGCACAAACTAAAAACTGAACAACATTTATAAACATTTAGGATATTAGTAGTTTATGTTCAAAATCCTTTCGTTCACAACTAGAGTAGGGTCCAAAGCTAGCCCCTTTGCATTTATCTTATAGTTTTGGCCTTCATAAGAAAGGATTTATCTACTTTATGTCAATATCAGGTCACAGTCAGAGATTTATCCTATAGGTGTTGAGTAGGGAATACCCCTCTAGGTTTTACAGAGCCTGAAGAAGGAGAGGATACATTTAGAGTCTATCTCCTATACTGTTGGACCCTGACCTAAGAACCTTGTTGATAAGTGATGGCTACCTTGTAGGGGAACTTAGGACTGATCAGTGGGAAAAATATCCAACAGATCTGGTAACTTTGCTAGGGAGTTGAAAAGGAACTTGGAACTTAAGTTAAATCCCAATAGTGGGTGGCGATTTCGGGAAAAATCTCCCAGCTGGTAAAATAGAGGTTGTATACATGGGAGAAGATCCTTGCACAAGCCTTTGTTCCAAGAATTACTAAGAAAGATGTATAGAAGAAAGGAAACTGCTCAACCCAGTCATGAAGGCTCCCCAAGCCCTAGGAACAATAATGACTCCTAGGATATTCCTAGGTCTTCTAAACAACAACCACCATATTTCTCAAACACTGAAGCTGAGATTCATGATATGTATGAAAGACAACAAGGTGACAGGTTGAGGATGAGATCAAAAGTATTCCAAGAACATCCTTTTTTAGATCCCCTTGATAGATTTGAAGACACAGAATCCCCAAAGGATACTGATAACCACCATGGAAAGGGACCATCCTCTTCTATGCCAAGAGATGATGAGTTGGCAATAGAAATTAGGAACCTTAGGGTAGAACTTGATTATTTATAGGCCCTGAGAATAAGAGATGATATGAAACAATAGGTGCAAGCATTGAAAATAGCTCATCAAGTTTTAGTTCCTACACTCAATAATGCAAATGTGCTTAGAAATCAACAAACAAATGAGGTTTAGAATCAACAAGATGATCAAAATGTCCTTGGAAATGATCAAGGACCTAATCATCATATGAACCAAAATCTACAAAATAATTAGAGACAAAATGTAAACAACAATAGGATGCCATTGAATAGTGTGAGAAATCAAAATATTAATGTTAATAGAAATGCAAATGCCAACCAGTTTGGTAGAAGACCTATGCAGTTGAATAGATTCATGTAGCTAGACTTCACTAGTATTCCTAGGTACCCTGACCCCATTGAAAAGCATGTCAGGGCTGAAATACCCAAATTCTTTGGTAACAATGTTATGTCAGGTGAGGATCATTTAAAGGATTTCCTCAATATAATGGATAACTTTGAAGTGGAACATGAAGATGTATTTATGAATTTATTTATGCAATCTCTGATGGATGAAACTAGAGAATGGTATAGTGGTTTTCCTGACCAAAGTATTACATCATGGGATGACTTTAGAACCTGATTTTCAAAGACCAGTATGGTGATAAGACTAACCCTATTTTTATCATTAATGAATGTACTGGTATTGCTAAGGGGTCAAATGAGCCTGTTGCTGATTTTAATGCTAGGTTTACTAGAGTATTGAATAAGTTGTCACATCATATGAGGCCAAATGAACCAATGTATATGGTGTTATACATAAATACCTTTGATACCAAAACAACATATGAGTTAAGGGATAAGAGTCCAGCTAGTCTTATTGATGTTTTCAGAATTGCAACAAATATTGAGAATAATAGGAAGGCATCTGACAAGACAAATAGAAGAGATGATGTAAGGATTATACAAAACCCAAATAATAGGTCTTAGAATACTCAAGGTAATCCTTCCACTTCTAAGGACAAGATAAATAAGTTGATGTTTGTTGTCAAGGACTTGCATTACAATCTTGCTAAGAATGAAAAAAGGCTTGGTCTTGAGAAGCAAGTTTATAGAGGCAAGAGAAGAGACCTTAGTTGCATGATATGCCATATAATACAAATTGGTATAATGGTAAACCCATCCCCAACAATCAGTCTGATCAAAGGTCTCAAAATGTTAAAGAAACTCCTGATCACCTGAAGAAAACTGTCAATATTATTGAAGATATCCCATGGTGTATAATTTGTTAGATGCCTCATTCGCAGTCACAATGTATGATTGCCTAGTCTTTTTATAGTGATGCTATTACATGTGATGAATGTAATGAACCTCACTATCTAGAAAATGACAGTGTTAATATGCTCTCTACAAGTGGAGATTACTCCTCTGATGAGGCTAATATTGATAGAAATATGAATGGGGGTAAGTGTCATAAAGGTGAAATCTATCAACAAGATTTTTTGATGGAGAAAATCAAGATAGCCATGTGTTTGCCCAAGATTCACATGCCCCTTTGGTTAATTTGAGGAGGCCTTTTGATGAAGAAATTAGAACTCTTACACTTGCTGCAGCAATCTAGGTTAAGAGTAATTATAACCTTAGAAATAAGACCCAAGTAGGTGATTCAAGCCAGCTAGGGGGCATCTTTGCAAAACAACCTTAGCATAAACGTAAAGACCCTGAAACACAAAAGAAACAAGGTAATAACAATAAGAAAGAATCAAGGGATAAGATTGATCAAAATGCTAAGCATCCAAAGAATAGGATTTCTCAGAATATAGAAAGGACTGAAAGTTCACAGGTCATAGATGGCAGTCAGAAAACCACAAAGGCTAGGGTGGGACAAACTTAGGATAAGAGTAAAAGTCAAGCTCAAACTAAAATTGTTATATGAAAATATGCCCCATTTGACATAACTCAATCTTTATCTTAGATGAAAGTCTTTGTTCCATTGATGGAAATGATGAAAATTGAAGAATATAGAAATAAGGCATTATCTTTAATTTCAGGAGTAGCTTATTAGGTAGAATAGAATGTTGAGGATCACAGTAAAAAACAAGAGTTGTGTGCTGATGAGGAAGAGGTTCTAGAGCTTTTTCTGGGAATGACAATGACAAAATGTCCTTCACAAGTGGAACCATTTTATGTATCCCTTGTCATCAATGGAAAGATAGTCAAAAATTGTATGCTTGACTCAAGTGCATCAACAAATATTATGTGTTTGGCTATTATGCAACAAATTGGGTTAAAAATAGATAAAACCTATAGAAAATGTTATGCAATGGATGCTAGAGAAGTGCCAATCATTGAAATTATGAAAGATGTGGACTTTATGCTTGCAACCTATCTAGAAAAGACCTACAAAATTAATGTGACAGTAGTTGATATCAAACCACAATATGGCATGTTGTTGTCCAGAAGGTGGGTAGAGTTGATTGGAGGAAGCATGCAATTAGATCTATCATATGCTATGACCCCTATGAATGGTAAAAATGTTAAGATGATTAGAGAGGAAAGATCACTAGAAATAGTTGAAAATCAAGAGACAGAAGATTAGGTTTGTTTTGTGGAACTGATTGTGAGAATTTTAGAATCATTTTAGGTGATCAAGAAAATGAGGAGGGGATCCTAGCAATAAAGAGCCTGACCAACATGGTCTTTGGACTATGTACTTTGATGGTGCTTTCTCAAAGGAGGGCTCTGGTGCTGGAGTGGTATTTCTATCTCCACCTGGTAAGACCCTTAAATTCTCTTTTCTTCTAAAGTTTACTTACACAAACAATATTGCATAATATAAAGCTTTGTTTTTAGGATTGAATGTTGTCCTCAAACATGGCATTAAAATGTTAAGAGTATTTGGAGATTTAGAGTTGATAATTTCCCAAGAGATAAATATGCTTAAAAGAATAAAAGGTTAAAACAATATAAGAATGTTGTTTGGGATACTATTGAGCTGCTTGATGCATTTTCAATAAATTGGATAGAAAGATCAAAAAATGTCATGGGATATCTCTTAGCTAATGTAGAAATCAGGCCAGATGATGTCACATTATCTGATATTACAAATGTTGAAGTCAAAGTTAGACCTACAATGCTAGACAACATATGTAGTTGGTAGGTGTTTGATGATAATAGGGACTTGTTGATATTCCTATATTGTATGTATGAATATGAGAACCAGGAGATTGATTTCCAAAATTTTGTAGAAGTTATAGATGGGAAGGAGACTCTTTTGGGGAAGGAAGTGATACAACTTAAAACAAATAAAATCCCTAGAGGGTCAGTAGCCTTAGAAAGAGAATTTGATAGTAGAGATCAGCTTGTTACAAAGGCATCTTCTACAAATAAGGATGATTTGGAGGAAGTGAATTTGGGGACACATCATGCCCCAAAAAAGGTATACATGTTGATAACTGAGAGGGGGGGTGAATCAGTTATCCTAATTATTTCCCTTTTTGAACTTTCTTATTAATTAATGCAGCATTGAATTAAACAAAAACATTACCATGAAATAAGAAACACATGACACATTATTTTTGACGTGGAAACCCTGTTAAGGGAGAAAACCACGGGGTGATTAACCCAAAAATTATTCTCTGTTAGAAGAATAGGAAATTACAAAATGGCACTTGCCAATTAGGGCTCACTGCCCGAGCACACTGCTCACAAGAGGCCCACTGCCTACACGAAGACACACTGTCTACAAAGTGATAAGAATCACAGTCTTGAACTGATTGGAAGCATCTGCATATGCTGGAGTTCAGTTTCGGTTAGGCTCAGTACACTGATCTGCTGCACTTCATCTTTCCTCTGTTCTTTATTCTGCTATCCTTTCACATACCGGATCTTTCTTGCTATTTCTACTCTGTTCTGGACTTATTCGCATATATATTACCTGATACCCACACTTCACAACTAAATCCATCCTCTATATATATCCGCACAAGTAATTTCATCATCTTTCTAGTCGGCATCCGGAACAGTCTAGTTTCTTACAAACTTTGTTCTGTCGGCTGAATCCTTGCTCACCAAGCAATGCGGATCAAGCATATACTAGTAGATATCATTAATCATGTCAGCCAAACATGATTCATGCCTTCACAACCTTTATCATCAACAGTAACACATCCGGAAAGTAGTCTGATACTCTGTCAGTCAGTTCTTCCTCTATTTTCACTGTCTCTCAGGAATCCGGTACTCAACTTATTCATATCTTTTTCTTTGTCCATCACCGGAGGCTAAATCCTTGGAATATACCACTCAAGGTAGTCCTCTTGACTTCCCCAAATCCGCACTGCACCAAGACACTTCCTCTGAGAGATCCGGATCAATCTGTCGGACCTTGCCACATGCTCTGTTCTTGTTCACCGGACCACAACAGTCTTTATTCTGACTTCCGGTAGAGACACATTATGACTTGCGGATATGTGGGATGGCCTTTGTTGCCATCAATGACAACAACCATGAATCCATATAGTGTCTCTTGCCAACAATCTCCCCCTTTGGCATTGATGGCAACACTTAGTGAAAAATGACTAAGTGTTTACACTATGCTCCCCCTTTGCTGATGCTCTGTCTTTATATACAATTTCCGGAACTCCCCCTTTGTTGGATTCCTCATTTTTCACTGCTCCTTACTCCCCCTTTGACATCAATGGCAAAGGGTAGGGTCCGTACACCAAAATTTTCAAAAATTTTCTATACATAGCCGCATATTTACATACTCACATATACTGAAGAATGTCTGCAAAGGATGTCTGCAATTGGATCATTTCAGTAGCCCAACTTTGCTTCATTCTATCCAAAATTGAAATGTGACCACTCAACAAAAATGCAAAAGCTTCTGCCCGCTTGAGATCTGTCGGATCTTTTGTTTGGGCGGTGGTCTGAGCATCACTGATGGCCTCATGCATAGTTTCCAACTTAGGGATTATAATCCTTCTAAGTTCTCCCATCTGGTTGGTGATATTCTTCCTTTCCTTCTCAAGATTCTTTATTTCATTCAAGACTGCAATAGTCTGACATTCTTGATTTATTATGGAGGAAGAGAGAGGATCAAAACTTTGAGATAAGCTTTGTAGCTTGTCCTGTTCTTCTTTTATTTTCTTATCAATTGCTGTTGTTGCCTTTGGCCAGGATATACAAAATTTGTAAATGTCACCGCCATCCTTAAGAGCATTCTCTAAGCTCTTTATTCCAATACTCACAATCTTCCTATCTTTAGAGATTAATTCTAATATTTCTGAAAATCTCTTATCCAAAAATTCCTTCCGGACCTTTTCTTCAGCAGATTTTTCTAGAGATTCAAAATGTGTACTAACACTGCTGACTAAGGTTTTGAGATTACCGGAAGAGGAGGCTGTGGGATCCTTTTGAAAGGATGGCATGATCTTTTCTAGCACTCCAGATGCTACCTCCATAAGCTCACAGTCTTCCATGTGAGATTTCAGCAGCTTCTCTTTGACTTTCTCATTTGCAAATGAGGCTATTTTCATTGTTTGCACCGGTGACAAAGAGTCAAAATCTAATGGTCGTTTGAGTAGGTCCGGTTCATCAATTTCTATAGTGGCTTTGCTCAAAAATTGTTGAACAGTTTGTGTAGTGTCTCTTGCCGGAGACAGATGTTTCTTTTCTTCTGCAGTCTGGGAACTGTCAACCTCTTTATCTTTCACCCCTGCTTCCTTCTCCTATAATTTCTCTTCTTCTTTGGATCCGGAGACTGTAGGGGAAACCAGAGGAGAGATGTTTGTCTGTTCAGGGCCCACTTCTTCCGGAACAGATGGTTCCAAATCCGCAGCTGTTTCTGCACCTAAGTCCTCTACAACAGGAAGATTGAACCTTTTGAAGGCCTTCCGGAGGATCTCTTCTGTCTCTTGGGCCACTTTGTCAGTCTCACCAAGCATGAGTTGATTCATCCTGGCTTTACTTCTGAACTCATCTTTGCAGTCTTTGAAGATAATGTTCATTGTCTTGGGATCAATTTGAGGATATAGCTGAATAGCTATCTGCTCCCGGATCTCAAGATCTTTAGCATGAGCATTATTCTTTCTTATTTCTAATTCCTTTTCTAGGCTTTTAGGAATAAGAGATATGATCTCAATGAAGGCCTTATTGTATATGTTCAGATATTTGACTGTGGCTTCCTACAGAACCTTTTGGTCAGCCTCATTGTAGTCATCATAAAATTCAGTCATTGGTTGAAGGTTTCCATCTACCGTGACTGACTTGATTACACTCTCTAGAGACAGAGTGGGCTTTTCAACAGATACCTCTGCCATTTCATCCTTGTCTTGGCCTGTGGAGGGTTTACCGGATCCTTTCTTCTTCTGCTTCTTTACTTCTTTTACTCCCTCATCTGACTCTGTTTCCTCTTCATCCTTTTGGCTTTCATAAGCCCTTGTGGCTTTTGTCTTGGATCTTTTACCGGATGCCTGGACTTTCGGTTTTGAACTTTTGGTTGTGGGAGGTGCAGATCTTTTTGATGATCTAGTCCGGGTGGGAGTTTCAACCGGAACACTTTCTTTACTTTTCTCTTCTTCCTCAGCCTTCCTCCTCTTTTCCCGGCTGGCATCAAGTGCCTCTTTTGAGATGCCTAGGCCTTGAGCAATATGCTCAACTTCTTTTCTTACCTTCCTTTTTATCTCCGGTTCCCTGAGTTCTACATGTAACGTTACACTCAGTTCCTCAAAGGTTCCAAACCTTTCTGCCTTAGGATCTTTGGGCTGGCTTAGCATGTGTTGAACATGCAGCTCTACTATCTGTTCATCCACTTCATACCCCATGGGCATGATCTAGACAGTCCTTGGCTCCACTGCCTCCATCAGACACTGATCTGTTTCTACCATGAAGCATACTGTGTCTTTGTACTTTTCAACAAGGGATTGGGGTATTCTTTCTCTTGCATGCATCATGCTTTGGAAGTTCTTGAAGTAACCCCATAGAGTTGTATTTCTTTCTTTTGCATCCCCAAGTCCATGCAAATAGTCTCTGATTTGGATGGCAACCGGTTTGTCATTCTGCCATATCCATCCACTGGATCCGGGAAGCTCATTCATGTAGTAAAAGAAGAGACAAAGGATCAGATTGCCATACTTGAAGGAGTTTTTCTTGTCCTTCTTAATCTTCTGCAGATTTTCAAAGAGTTGGTTTACTAGAAGCTCACACAAGTCATAGTCTGCATTCTCCTTTAACATCTGATAAGCTGTGTAGATTGCAATTCCCGGTACTGAATTTTCCCTACTGGAGTGATAGATTTTGTAACCAATTATCATAGCTGCAAATTTGACATCCGGTTCAGTGATGTCATCAACTGTCATAGCTCTCTTGTCAAACTTGGATCCGGTTGCATCACTGACTGTCTGATTTTTGACAGATTTCAGAACAGGTAGTCCACCGGATGAGTGCAGACCGGTTACAGCCCTAATTGCATCCTTGGTGATTTTGAAGGGCTTGTTCAACCATAGGAAGTTGTCATGTACTCTACTTAGTACATACCGGACCCATTCATCTTCTTCAAAACAGGGGAAATGAATGCACTGTGCAAAGTGTTTGTCCTGGATGGCTTTATACTAAGGTTTGATCTCAAAGGAGTCATCTATCAATTGTTTGTGATAGATATCCATCAGTTTTGATTCTCCAAAGTCTTCAAGATTCGCATGGATGTAAACCCTAATATCTTCCGTATGCAATACACCATGAGGAACACTAGAGAAGGCTCCTAGTGGATCTACCTCCAATGATTTGTAAGGATGTTTCTTGAATGTGGGGCGAGGTCTATCAGAGATCTTAACTATATTTGGAGTAGCCATTCTTCAAAGATTTGCAGTGAGATAATGAAAAACGGAGAATACCTTATGCGCCTTCGGTTTGCACGGAGCGGTTGGATTGATTTCTTTATGCAATGACTTCGGCAAGAGATCCTTGGTGTGCTTGATGAATCTTGTTGCGGAGCTCCACTTTTCACTTCTTCTTGAGTGCAAAATGAGCAAATGACTTTTGAGAAATCCCTTAAATTGCTCCGCGAACCCTAATATCTATCTGCAATAAATGCTTCACCTACATCATTCCGGTTTGCCTTGTCTGGATAGCTTGGAGTATCCCGGATTAGTCCTGATCTGTGAATATCATCCAGATCTTTCAATCATGAATAAATCGAGGTAACATATTACAAGAACATCCCAAACACTCTGTCCAATCCGCAGAACAAGATAGTGCACTTCCGGATCTCTCCGGACCTTTTTGTAATCCTTTGTCATACCGGAGCATCTCCCTGAACAGGTCTTACTTGATCGATCACAGCTTCTTCATAACTCCATGCGGACCTCTGAAAACTTGACTGAAGCATCTCAAGACTCATATCTGTAAACCCTTTAATCCGCATCCTGTGCCACATCTGGCACCACTTATTTGGCTAGGGGAACAGGATTTTCTTTGAGTCTCCCCCTGAGCCTGAGCTCACTTTTTAATTTCTGGAAGAAATATCAGCACCAGAGTCTGGTGCGGATCCAACCTCTACATTCTCTGAACTTTTCTTCACCCAAATCTTGCTCATCTGATTCCTAACTTCATCCGCATTCATCTTTTGTTTACCCTTGTCTTGATTCTGATTATACACCGGACCTCTTTTGTCCTTATTCTTGTTTCTGCAGACTTTAGCATTATGACCGGACCTATTGCAGATTTGGCAAATAACATTTCTTTGCATATTTGACTGATATCCTCTTGATCTGCATTGATTAGCCATATGACCTACTCTATTGCATGTAAAGCATCTACCTTTGAATGATTTGTTTACTTGCATAATTCCACATTCATGGGATTTGTGTCCATACCTTTTACAGTTGAAGCACTGTCCGGAGAAGGATGAATTAATCTGATTCATTCTCATTCTGCACTGATTAGCTTTGTGACCAAAGTGGTTGCAGCTGTGGCAGTATCCATTGAAGGATGGATATCTTTGAGCATTTGGCTATCTTATCGGAGGTCTTCTAGGCCTGCTCCTTGGATTTTCTGATCCAAGATTCTTCTGATCGGATCCGGAGCTTTCTCCTTTCTCATATCCCAAACCATACTTGTCATCTGTCCTCTTTTGACTTCCAAGAAGAACTTCAAGTTGAGCAGAACTTATCTTGAATTTCTCTTTATATTCATTTGCTGTTTGAAGGTCTCTTTTGAGAGAGGCAATTTGATCCTCAAGTTTTTCTTCATTATCTTTGGCATCTTCAAGATCAGATTCAAGATGTCTGATAATCCTGTCCATCTGGTGGCATTCTTCTAATTTTTCTTTAAGAGATTGTCTTAGATTGTCTTCAGCCTTTCTTTTTTCTTCAATCTCTTGAGTAAACTTTATAGTTCCTGATTCCATTTCATGTCTTAACATAATGACTTCTTTTGATAACTTTTCACATAACTTGGTTTGCTCAGTCAATTCTTCATTTGTATTGCTTTCTTCACTTTGTCTTGCCAACTGTTGGAGCAGCTCCTTTCTCTTTTTCATAGAGAGACTTAATTTGTCTTTTAATTCTCTCATGAATTCATCAGCCTGTTTGAGTCTTTCTTTTAATTCATTGACTTCAGAATTTGACTGTTCAAGATCCTCAAGGGTAGTCTTGAGTTGCTCCCTTAAACCATATGCATCCATTTGAGTTCCCAGATCTTCCTCAAGCTGTTAGGCTCTATTAGGAGGAACTTGGCTCTGATACCAATTGTTGATAACTGAGAGGGGGGGGTGAATCAGTTATCCTAATTATTTCCCTTTTTGAACTTTCTTATTAATTAATGCAGCATTGAATTAAACAAAAACATTACCATGAAATAAGAAACACATGACACAGTATTTTTGACGTGGAAACCCTGTTAAGGGAGAAAACCACGGGGTGATTAACCCAAAAATTATTCTCTGTTAGAAGAATAGGAAATTACAAAATGGCACTTGCCAATTAGGGCTCACTGCCCGAGCACACTGCTCACAAGAGGCCCACTGCCTACACGAAGACACACTGTCTACAAAGTGATAAGAATCACAGTCTTGAACTGATTGGAAGCATCTGCATATGCTGGAGTTCAGTTCCGGTTAGGCTCAGTACACTGATCTGCTGCACTTCATCTTTCCTCTATTCTTTATTCTGCTATCCTTTCACATACCGGATCTTTCTTGCTATTTCTACTCTGTTCTGGACTTATTCGCATATATATTACCTGATACCCACACTTCACAACTAAATCCATCCTCTATATATATCCGCACAAGTAATTTCATCATCTTTCTAGTCGGCATCCGGAACAGTCTAGTTTCTTACAAACTTTGTTCTGTCGGCTGAATCCTTGCTCACCAAGCAATGCGGATCAAGCATATACTAGTAGATATCATTAATCATGTCGGCCAAACATGATTCATGCCTTCACAACCTTTATCATCAACAGTAACACATCCAGAAAGTAGTCTGATACTCTGTCAGTCAGTTCTTCCTCTGTTTTCACTGTCTCTCAGGAATCCGGTACTCAACTTATTCATATCTTTTTCTTTGTCCATCACCGGAGGCTAAATCCTTGGAATATACCACTCAAGGTAGTCCTCTTGACTTCCCCAAATCCGCACTGTACCAAGACACTTCCTCTGAGAGATCCGGATCAATCTGTCGGACCTTGCCACATGCTCTGTTCTTGTTCACCGGACCACAACAGTCTTTATTCTGACTTCCAGTAGAGACACATTATGACTTGCGGATATGTGGGATGGCCTTTGTTGCCATCAATTACAACAACCATGAATCCATATAGTGTCTCTTGCCAACAATACATTGGCAAGCAACTTAAGCCACATATTAGGACAATGTTGATAACATTATTAAGGAAGTACAAACATGTCTTTGCATGGTCATATGGAGAACTAAAGGCCTATAGAGAAGATTTATTTCAGCATGAGATCCCTTTGAAGCCTGGAGCTAAGCCATTCAGACAAAAGCAAAGGCTCATCAATCCTACTTTAGCTCCAAAAATGTAGGAAGAACTTATGAAGCTTAGGGATGCTGGAATAATTAAGCCCATAAGGCACTCAACTTGGGGGTCAAATCTTGTACCAGTTAGAAAAAAGAATGGAGACATAAGACTTTGTGTAGATTTTAGGAATTTGAATGTCTTCTTTGAAAGATAATTACCCACTCCCTAACATGGAATCTATGTTGCAGAGAGTAATAGGGTGTGAACTCTTATCCATGATGGATGGAGTTTTAGGATATAATCAGGTGAAGGTAAAGGAATCAGAGCAATATAAAACTACCTTCACAACTCCATGGGGAACCTATGTATATGTAAGAATGTCATTTGGACTGACAAATATAGGTGCTACATTCTAAAGAGCAATGGATGTTTCTTTTGTAAGACTAATTGACTCAATCTTGGTTGTGTATCACGATGATTTAATTGATTATTCAAAGAAGGAAGAGCAACACTATTTGCATCTAGAGCAGATTTTTAATAGAGCACTAGAGTATGACATTTCACTTAATCCTAAGAAGTGTGCTTTTGGGGTAGTAGAAGGAAAACTATTGGGGCACATAGTTTCTAAGGATGGAGTTAGGATTGATTTTGAAAGGGTTGCAACAATTGACAAAATCCAAATACCCAAGACAATGAAAGGTATCCAATCTTTCTTTGGGCAAATTAACTTTGTTAGGAGATTTATTCCCAACTTTGCAGAGATCACTAAAGATATTTATAAAATGCTAAAGAAGAGTAAATCTATAACTTGGGAAGGTGAAGCAATCCAATCATTTCAGAACATTAAAGAAGCTATTAAGATGGCTCCTGTATTAAAATCTCCTAATTTTTATAGGCCATTCTATTTGTTTTCTATTTCTTCTTTTCACACAATTATTGTGTGCCTATTATAGAAAAATGAACATGGTTTTGAACAGCCCATTGCTTTCTTTAACAAGTCATTGCAGGCCACAAAACTGAAATATGACATCATGGAGAAGCAAGATTATGCTTTGGTCAGAGCAGTTAAAAGTTTTAGACCTTATCTAGTAGGATCTTAGATTATTGCATATGTACCTCATGTAGCTATGAAGGATGTATTCACTCAACAAGAAGTGACATGAAGAAGATGTAAATGGATAAATAAGCTATAGGAGTTCAATATTAAAATGAAAATTACCAAATTGGTAAGGGGACAAGGTTTGGCTAAGTTGATGGCGCAGTCAAATTTGGAGGCATGTCAAGTCAATATGGCCCAGGATGGGACTATAAACATGTTAGAGTAAAAATGGTATAAGGATATTGTGCACTATTTGTAAAGTTTAAACTGTCTATCCCATTTGAATGATGGCCAAAAGAGAACCCTAAAGCTACATGCTATCAAGTATGTTGTTGTCCAAGGGGAATTATATTGGAAGAATCCTAAGGGTGTGCTACTCAAATGTGTGGATGAACATCAAACTAAGAATATTTTAAGTGACATGCATAAGGGAGAATGTGGGGGACACTATACTACCAAAACAACTTCTCACAAAATCCTTAGGGCAAGATATTGGTGGCCTACACTCTTCTCTGCTGTGCATCAGATGGTAGGAAAGTGTGATCCCTTTCAGAAATTTTTAGGAAAGCTTAGATATGAAGGTGCATTGCCCCTTAAAATTGTAATAATGGAGGATCCATTTCAGCAATGGGGAATTGACTTTATAGGGGATATCACAGAGAAATCAAGTGGAGGACATAGTTGGATTTTGGTTGCTACTAATTATTTCACTAAATGGATTGAAGCCATCCCAACTAAGAAAGCTACAAGTAAAGTGGTGCTTGATTTCATTTTAGAGCACATTATTATTAGATTTGGAGTGCCAACAAAATTAGTCACATACAATGCTATGTGCTTTAGGTCTAGTGAGTTTATTGACTTCTGCAACAATTATGGAATTAGTCTATCCCATGCATCACCATATCATCCACAGGGAAACAGTCAAGTAGAATCAAGCAACAAGAGTCTCATAAAGATCATTAAAAGGGTAATTGACAAGAATAAAAGGGCATGTAATTCAAAGTTGAAATTAGCATTATGGACTGATAGGGTGACAGTAAAGAAGGTGATTGGAAAGTCACCTTTTGAATTAGTGTATGGCATAGAAGCCAAGTTGCTAGTAAACAATCTCATGCCAGTGTACAAATTCATACAGGAAAATAATGAAGAGATAGAATCTCCAATGAGTGAAAGAATAAATCAGTTGATTGCACTGGATGAGATTAGAAGAGAAGCGCATAAGACCAATCTAAAGAAACAACAAAAGGTGAAATATTTGTTTAATAAAAGGGCTACAGAAAGAAAGTTTTAGGTTAACAACTTGGTCCTTATGTGAAATGCGAGAGGTCAAGAAAAGGGCAAACATGGCAAATTTGAGCCCTTATGGATGGGCCTGTACCTGATAAGTAATACTCATGGAGAAGATTCTTATTTTCTCTAGGCCCTTAATGGTGAATTATAGAAATTAGCAGTGAATAGTTATTTCCTCAAACCTTATTTCTCATGAATTATTTGTCCTTGTGCACATTGTATATTAGAATGTCTATAGTTTGTATATTCTTGTATAGTCATTTGTGTTTGTGTTTTGGTCTAGTCTACCTTGGAGAAGTCTGATTCTCACTGCAATCTCACTCTTACACATTCGCATTTAGAGCCAATGGTGTTACCCTTTAAGGTTTAGGGTTTTAGGTTTTTGTAAATTTATAAATCTTTGCCTTTTAAGAAAATCCATTAAACCTTAGTCCCTGGGCTCATGCGCTTTAATTCTAATTCCTTGTTGACCACTTGTGCTAGGTTTATGGTCTCTTAAGTTAGAACTTTAAGCCTTCATACCCGTTAGCTGACTGACCCCATGTCTTAGGTTTTACTTTCTATGGCCTGTAAAAATTAAAACCATGTCTTAAGCCTTCTCGTAAGTTAAAAAGTTTAATAAAGTGAAAATTGCAGCATCGCAATGCATCATCAATGACATCACCACCTAGTTGTGTGACTGTGACATGGTGACACCTGTCATAGGATCTATGCTTACATCCCATTACATTAGTAATCCTGTGCTTGCCAACCATATGTTACCAGATGTCAGTATAAAAGTAGTCTGAAGGGAAGCTTTAATCTAACTGTTGCGCATCATTGCAAGGGTATCTTGTAGGAAGGAATCTTCTCTGTCTAGTCACGAGATGGTGACACGTGGCCTCGTTTTATGAAGGAGTTTAGAAATAAATAAAATAAGGACATGTGGGGCATTATCACACCCACACAAGGTAGGTAAGGTGATGGCCCACTGGTGCAAGAGCACCCCATAGACAATATAAATATGCATAAGACATTAATATGTTTTTAGACATTTCATGCTATCTCATAGCATTTTCAAATGTAACATTTTGTATGGGCATTTAATGTTTGTAAACTCCAAACTTGACATTCTAGAAAAGTTGGATTAAGGGAAGGGTAAACAAATGTGTCTTAACCTTAAGAATTTTGCTGTCCCATGCAAAACAGTTGTCATATAATTAATTAGGAGTTTCCACCTATAATCTTGGTAAGCTCAAATCCCAGAAACAGAGGAGAATGTCAGTCCCTCACATTGGGAAAGTTAAATATGGAATAGAGCAGAGCAGTGACGGGGTGGTGTGTGGTGTGTGTTTTGTCCTTTGGAGAAAAAAAGGTCGAAATGTAATTCTGAAAACATTAAGGAGGAGAAATAGAAATTCTGTATATCAATTTCCTTTTTGATTCTGAATGTTGTGTAGATATTTTGTATAGATCATTCTGGGTAGAAATTGTGTATAATTCAGTTTTGTGCCTCTGGAGTCGAATCCATTCCACTGGCAGATTTTTGGGAAATCAGTGGAATGGATCTGTAAGATTAATTTCCCATTTTTTTTGGTCATTCATCCTAGGTATGGAAGGTTAGGGATTTCAAGAACCCCTCCAGGGAGAATTGTCATTTAGTTTGTGTATATCCGTCCTTAGGATCTGTGTATGTATCGCTGGCCAGGACGGGGTCCAATTCAGGACTGAATTATGTCTTTTGGAGACATCGGCGTGAGTTCCCACTTGTGTCGCCGATGAAGGAAGCATCGACGTAAGGATTACCATCGGTGAAGCTGAGTTGTGCTGGCCCAAGGCAGGAGGTCTCGCCGATGATCAAGTTGGCCGAAGACATCGGCGTGAGAAAGCATATCAGCTGGAGAATTTGAATGGTAGCTGACGGTTCAAGTTCTTGCCGATCAGAGAGACCATCATGGAGTGTCGCCGATGAAAGATGTCGGCGTTGAACCACTGGGTTGAACCGGTACAACGGTTCAATGAAGAGGTTCAAATCAATGGTTCAAGGAAATGGTTCAAACGCATGGTTCAATAGTCTAGCCAAAGGAGAGAAGAGTGAAGGTCCAGCGGCGTGAGCTGTAGGGAAGTCTCCCCAAAGGAGAAGGTTGAACCACTAGGTTGAACCTCAGTGGTGAACCTTCAGATTGAACCTGTTCATCAGTGAGAGGTGAAGGTGTCGGCAGGAGGTTTGAGGAATTCACCGATAGGCGATGTCATGCCGATAGGCATATCCAACGGTTCACGCGAAGGGTTCAATACAATAGTTCAATGAAGAGGTCCAGCCCGATAGATAGGTACTCATCGCTATGACCTGAGCATCGGAGTGAGATGCAGAAACAGTGCCGATAACCTATGGTCTTGCCGATTGGCAAAGAGAAGAAGCCACTCATCGGAGTGATTAAACTATCGGCGAAGGAGTTTTAGGGTTGGCCGACGGTGGACTGTCTTGCCGATAGGCAAGAGGGGGATTGTTTTGGTGAGACATTGGGAGAAGTCTTGCCGATATCTACTACAAAGGTCTTATAGGTGCCGAAAGGGTGATTGAACCAGATTTTTATGCTTTATTTTGGGAGAGGCTCTTCATCAAGTGGTATCAGAGCTCAGCGAAAGAACTGGGCTATTGGTGTATTGATTCTGTCATTAAGAAGACAGAGCTAGAGAAAGGTCGACAAAGGTATTGACAGAGTCTGAGAGTGTTTATGTCAGACACAGAAGGTAAAGAAGGGTCTAGTAATATGCCTCCAAAGGGGATGACCACCGAAGTGGCCAAGAGGTTCAGGGAGATGGAGGAACTGATCAAGATTGGAGTCAAGGAAGCACTCCAAGCTGAATTGAAAGCCTTAGGAAAAGGCCAGAAAATAGATGAGGAGTCTGATGGAGAAGAAGAAGAAGGAGAAGAGGAAATGACCTCGACATAGACAGAAATATCTGCAGATCAGAAATAATTTCTAGAGGCTATCAAATCGCTCGATAAGGAGTCGTCTGAATCAAGAATGGAGATTCTGATGTTCAATGGAAAGATGGATGCAGAAGAAGTCATCGAATGGATCAAGGCTTTGAACAATTACTTTGAGTACAAGGAGGTACCGGAGAATAGGAGAGTCAAGTTTGCTAAAATGAAACTGAAAGGTGCTGCACTCACATGGTGGAACTACACCCAGGGGGAAAGGGTGAAGAGTGGCAAGAACATGATCTCATCCGAGAGTAGGATGGTAGACAGGATCAAGGCTCAGTTCCTACCAGCGGACTATGAAGTGCAGATATACAGGAAAATTCAAAATCTCAGACAGAAGGATATGGATGTATCCACCTATACAGAGGAATTTCACAAATTGTCCCTAAGATGTGGACTTGCTGAGGATGAGAAAGGAAGAGTTGCCAGGTATATTAATGGCCTAAAGTATAGCATACAAGATGAGATCACCATCTTAACACCAGAAACTGTGGACAAGTGTTTCCAAGTGGCACTGAGAGTAGAAGAGAAATTGAAGAGAAGGCAAGAGTAGAGTAACAAAGGAAGAGGCAACAACATGAGGGGAAGAGGATCAGCCCCTACAATAAGGAAAACCAATGAGGGTCAAGAAAACATTGGTAAAGGACAGGAACAGTCTGATTACAGGGGTGGATGGAAAGGTACAAGAGGCAAATTTGGAGGAGGAAGAGGTTCTAATACCTTTTCAGGAAAATGTTACACCTGTGGTGAGTTTGGTCATCCATCTTTCAAATGTCTAGAAAGACAAGGTTCATCATCCAGAGATGATAGAACAAATGACAAGAGAGTACAGCTTGTGCAGGAAGAGAAGCTAGAGGAAAGTGTGCAGAGTTCAAACACTTATAAAGGAGATAGAGCTCCTAATAATTGTGGATACCCTGAGGAGGGTGAAGCATTGATGCTAAGGAAAATCAGCTTGAAGACATCCAAGGAGATGATACAGAGGAGAGCACTTTTTCAGACTACTTGCAGAAGCAAAGGCAAAATATGCAAGGTAGTAGTAAACTCTGGTTCAACAGACAATATGGTATCTCAAGAAATGGTGGATAAACTACATTTGGAAAGAATTCCACATCAAAATCCTTACAAAGCCTCTTGGGTAAGTAATAGTCAATCACTTTTAGTGTATGAACAGGCATATGTTGATTTTCAAATTGGGAATTATCAAGATAGAGTTTTGTGTGACATATTACCCATGGAATGTTGTCACCTACTTTTGGGTAGGCCATGGCAATTTGATAGGAGAGCATTATATGATGGATATGCTAACACATACACCATTAAGAAGGATGGGAGGACTATTGTGTCGATTCCATTGTAGGAAGATGCTGAAGAAGAAAAGACAGGTAAAATTATCTTGGTAGGTAAGAAAGAGTTTGTGAAGATACCTACTACAGAGTCACAAAAAGTTGAGGATATCCCAAGGAGAGGAGATCACAGTTGGAAGAAGATTTTAGTTCTGGCTGACAAAGATCAGATGGATCAACAAAAGATCCAGAAGCAGGTTTGTCCACAGCCACAGGCTGATTGGGAGTGCAAGGATGCAATCTTAATAGGGACTATTGTTTGTCCTCTAACAGTTGAAAGACCAACACATTCTGTCATAATAGTAAAGGAGGTTCGTACTGTCCATGATCAGACAGAGATGATGGTAGGAAGCAATGATCAGCAAGGTGTGAGGAGAGCCTGTATTACTCGGCATGAGTATTGGCCTCCCTGGCAGCAAGTTGCAGCTCAGAGATTTGCAACACCAAGATCAGGAGACAGATATGAGACAGCAGCTACAGATGGATTCAGTCAAAGTCTTAACTCATGGGACATGAGTTCTTTTCAAATGGGAGAGTATGGTGCAGGAGCACCCCATAAACAATATAAATATGCATAAGACATTAATATGTTTTTAGACATTTCATGCTATCTCATAGCATTTTCAAATGTAACATTTTGTATGGGCATTTCATGTTTGTAAACTCCAAACTTGACATTCTAGACAAGTTGGATTAAGGGAAGGGTAAACAAATGTGTCTTAACCTTAAGAATTTTGCTGTCGCATGCAAAACAGTTGTCATATAATTAATTAGGAGTTTCCACCTATAATCTTGGTAAGCTCAAATCCCAAAAATAGAGGAGAATGTCAGTCCCTCACATTGGGAAAGTTAAATATGGAATAGAGCAGAGCAGTGACGGGGTGGTGTGTGGTGTGTGTTTTGTCCTTTGGAGAAAAAATAGTCGAAATGTAATTCTGAAAACATTAAGGAGGAGAAATAGAAATTCTGTATATCAATTTCCTTTTTGATTCTGAATGCTGTGTAGATATTCTGTATAGATCATTCTAGGTAGAAATTGTGTATAATTCAGTTTTGTGCCTCTGGAGTCGAATCCATTCCATTGGCAGATTTTTGGGAAATCAGTGGAATGGATCTGTAAGTGTAGACACCCAAATTTGTCCCAACTTTGTCCATGTCTAGTAACACCTTGTTAAATCATTATTCATTAAGCCAATTAATTAAATAAATTTTATTTATTTAATTAATTCCACATCATAATCCCATTTATCCTATCCTCATCCCAATTAATTAAATAAATTTTATTTATTTAATTAATTTCCACATCATATCTTATCCCATTTTATTCATTTATCCTATTAATTAAATAAATTTAATTTATTTAATTAATATCCAACTCATATCCCAACTAATTCAAATATTTTATTTGAATTAACTACTTACCTTTCATCACATTCCAACACTTGTCCAGTCAATCATGTGTTGTAAGACAACTTTCACTCATATCCTTCACATGCACAACTAATGGAACCTAAATTTAGTATCTTTCAATCCAAGCCATTCACATAGCCTCTGAATCTCCACCGTCGATTGATCTTGGTTGAGCCCTATATAAACACCCTCTCATTCCATATGAGAGGGGGGATCCAACAATCATATAGCACCTACATTATCATCTTGAGCATCTAAGCATTCAATTGAGCTTTTCATCATCCATCATGGTAGCTTTCAGCATTACAATTGTTCATTGTTGAAGAAGCAGTCCACATCCCTTAAACAAGGAATCGCGCGGTCTAGGTGATGTTATGCTTGAATTGCATTGTTCTTTGATTTCATTTAGATTAGATTCTTTGATGATGGTAGGGTTAGGGTTTCATGACTATGTCTGATCTGCTACACCTGACTTTCACCTATCACATTTTGGCACGCCCGGTGGGACTCACGTCCCTGATTAACCCTCTTGTTTGAGTTGTTTTTGTGAAGATCAGATCTCTTGGAGCATCAATCTGTCATTCTTACAGGTTTTTGTAGCAAAAATTTGTATTTCTCTAACCCTAGTTTTGTTAAATTTTGCAAATTTTGAGGGTAAGCTGTCATAGATTGTGTCCTAGGAAAAAACGGACTGCACCATTGCGCTCAGAAGGTCATTTCTATGAATTTTGACTATAAATTTGCCTATTTTTCGTGACTGAAATTTTTGAAAAATTTTGAAATTTTTTTTAGTTTTGCAAGCTTTAACATACAGATCTGTACGGCCTGCGTGAAGGATCTCTCTGCAAATCAATTATCAATCTCTAATTTAGGTTGCAGGTTTCAATTTTGGGTCATAAGTTATTACGGTGATATGCCAGTCTAGGGTTTTATCTATTGCATTTTGCTATTTACCGTGTATCAAGTTTGCAGGTCAAAATTCTTAATTGCCAAGTTGCAGTTCAAAATCAACCCAATCTCAGCCCAGATCTCATTTCTCTACCACCAGCGTCAATCTCCATTCGATCTATGGTTGATATCCCCATCGTCACCTTCCAGATCTGCAGTTGCCAACATCTTTGTATCTAGCAAAACAGGTACCTGCTTGCTGCTGTTTCAAACCCTAGTTTTTAAGGTTGCCACCTCCGATCCACTTAGGCGCGACCTCTTGTGCGCCAATCCCCACCTAAACTATTCACATTCACCATAGAAACTATTACTGTCGCTTCTTATATGTCAGTCGTCTCTAAAGATCCTATCGTAACTCCTACCTCTCAACTCCACCTGCATTTAGCAGTCGCTGCTGAGTAAGCTTGAGTTGTCATTAGCTAAGGACTTGTTGTCACCACCTATCCATCACAGATCTATCCTATCCATTCAGTGTCTGCTCTGTCCACCTGGTGTCTGGTCCTATATCCTGCATTGAATATATTTGAATTGCCTGTCAAAAAAAAAAAAACTGCCACCCGTCACCCATGGCACTTCACCACCGTCTTTTCTTTCGCCACTTACCACCCATATCACACTAAGGTTGGCACTTTGCATATCCCTGCCACTAGTTGAGGTCTTGTCATCCATCATAGTTCTATCGACTATCGCCATTGTCAATCAACATTGATCCCTATGCATACAGTGGTGTTTACAAACATTCTAGCATCATTAATTAGTCTCGGCAGTCTACGAATCAATTCCTGGCGGCCTTGTATAAGATTACAACAGAGATCAAACTCTTGCCTTGGTTTTGGTCGACCCCTGCCACTTTAAACATCCACCAGTTCTTGTCTCTTTTGCCATTCTGAGACCCCTTAGTCACCACCCTAATCGCTTCTTGGTTTCATCGACCACCACCAGTTATATAGTCTTCCACCCGATCATCGACCGGTTGCCACTGCTTTTGCACCCACCTAAGATCTAGGTCATCTTCACCAGAGGCTTATACTACCCATTCTTTGTAGGCTAAGGTCAAAACACCACTCCAGTCACCATCGTTTCTTCCATAAAAGTTACGGCGGATCTTACACATGGTCAGTGCCTTCAACAAAGACATACATATTGAAATTGCTTGAGCTGGTTGTCTAAAATGTGGGAGATCATTGTTGCAAGATCCTGGTAGCACATCCACTCATCGTTGGTCACCCAGATATTTTCCATCTTCCCCTTTCCATTGCTCACAGTTCGTCAGTCATCATCATTTTGAACACTAGCCGTCGCTTGTATTCTCCTGTCGTCACTTTTTCATCAGTCCAAAAACCCAAACGACCATCCTATTCATTGATCCGTAGTCGTAGCCAGCAGATCCTAGGTCTTAGTCGGTCAATTAATAGTCTAAACCTTCTATTGCATCCGCTTCGACAACCTCCACTCTGCATACCACCAGGATCTAAAATTTTTCAGCAGGCTCTACGATATTAAATCAAAGACTTTCTGCGTCCATACAAATCAGTGGCGGCCACATATCAAATCTCCAGCAGCATTAGTAGTTTTCCCGGCTAGCATCAAAGGCACTAAATGATGACTCCGTTCCACGCGCGATAACTTCACATTATCTGGAATCAAATCAGTTGGTGGTCATTTTTAGTCGGCATCATCCAAACTGCCTACGATAATCTATTCTAATTTCCATATCCGTCACCATACTTTTCTTCACTCTTGATCCCTTTCGGTAAGGATTTTGCATTCGGTCTTAACCTAGTTTTTAACTTTCATTTTAGTCTAGTTTTAACTTTAGAAAGAATACGTATTAGCTTTAGATCTAGATTTTAGTTTTCCTTTAGATTTAGATTTAATTTAGTTTTTAATTTAAATTCTAATTTTAATTTAGTTTTACTTTAGTTTCTAATTTTTAATTTAGTATTCATTTAGATTTTTATGTTAATTCAAATGTAGTATTAATTTATATATTATCTTTTTTTTTCTTAATTTAGTTTTTATATTGATTTAATTTTGTTAATTTAGTTTAATTTTAATATAACATTTTAGTTTAATTGTTCTAATTCTACTATAGTTAATATTTATACCAGACCATATTTTTTTTCTAACATAGTCATTTTTCTGCGTTTTAATAGTCATTCTAGTCATCTTTTTCTTTTTCTTGTCATTAACCCTTTGCTTGTAGCTATATCGCTTGCCAAAGATCAAAATCATTGAAACTACTCACAAGTGGGTTGCAAGATTTTGCGTGTCAAAGACATATCATTTGAAACCTTTTTTCTTGCTTTAACTTGTGGACCTAATCGTGGCTTATAACACGTGCCTCGTCATCAAATTTGAAGACAACACATTTCCAGGTGCACTCGACCCAACTTTCATCTTTTCTAAACAACTTGTTTGCTGTCACATTTGGATTTGGGCTCTTAAAACAAACATCTTGTTTGCCATCACATCATCAAAAAATTGGGCTAAAACAAACCACTATCTTCCATCACATTTGGCTTTGGATCTAAAAAGAACAAGTGCTTGAATTGTCTTCCACACATTTTATTTTCTAAGGGGAAATTAACCACTGTGAGTGTGAATCAAGTGACAGCTCACTTGGTTTGCTTTTGTAAACCCTATCTAGGAGGCCTGCTCGGAGACACACCACTCCAAGGGACAACCTCAATCGAGGCTGAATCGAAAGACACCCTCATTGGGAGTTAGAATCTTGTCACTCTTGGCTAAGCCCTAAAGAACTTTATACCTTTGGGAAGTGAAGGTGAAGGGTGGGTTACCCCTTTCTCCCGGCTGTGTGGCAGGATTTCACTTTCAAATTCCTAGTCAACCTCGTGTAAACATAGCCCAAAACCTAATTGGCCATATCCATTTGACTAGACATTAGGCTTGTTGATGTGTCTTCCATGAGTGCTTGCTTAATCATCACATTTCATTTTCAAAATCAAAAACTTGCTTATGTGTCTTGCGTGAGTGATTCATGTGTGTATATGCATAATCATTTGTTTGAACATTGCCAAATCAAGCTATAAACAACAAACACATAAACAAATCAATCTAAACACATCATCTAAACATTCCACATCATCATCCAAATCCCTAAGCAAGCACTTGTTAAAAAGACTTAAGACAAACACTTGGTGACAACATGTCTACACTAGAAGACCCAACAATCAAATTCCAAAGATTCCTCCAAAATCTTTATCAAGGATCACAACCCCTCAACCAAGATGCCATTGAAATATTACAATTCTTCCTCCAAAGAGCTCAACCCCACGCAAGCCAATCACCTCAACTACAACACTCCATAGCCCAAGTCCAACACCTTTTAGCCACTAGTCAAGCTCGACAAGTACAACACTCCTTAGCCACTCCATACCAACCTAATCCACCTCATAGCCACATGTCATATCCATCCACTTCATATCAACTTAATCCACCTATCCACCAAGTCAATACCACATCAACCTATGAACATCCACCTCAAGCTTATCCAATCCCTCATACCACCATTCCAACGCACTCCCAAGACCATCCACAAGGCAATCAAGTGATATCACAAGAACAACATTCAAGTCCAAATGGCCTTTTGTACATAAATCAAGTAAGTCCAAATACACCTTTTCAACAAGACCACCAAACACCATTGATAGATCTAAATCCACCTTTCCAACAAGAATCATATCCGAATCCCAATGGCCCCTTGTATATAAATCAAACAAGACCAAGTTATCCTATGCAAGATCTAATAACCTTTGACAAGGGAGATACCAATCTAGAGTGGCCACCACCATCCAATCACATGCCATCACATGAACCAACAAGTCCTATCTCAACACCACCATGTGATCCCAATCATAGTCCATTGATCCCTTTACCTTCCAAACCACCAAGCCCTTCATTACCTTCCTCACCATGTCATTCTAATCATTCACCAAAGGATGCGGCTGAGAGAGTTTTACAAAGGATGCTTGAAGCAAAACTCATTGAACTTCCTAAAGTCAAACCATGTGAAGAAAGTCCATATGATGAACATGATTATTGTGCATACCATAGGACCAAAGGCCATAATACAAATCAATGCCCAATATTTGTCTCAATTGTTTACAAGGTGTACCCACCTATAATGGGAAATCGTGCCACATCATCCCCATCCTATGTGTCACCCCCATCTAGTCCAAATCCTAATCCATCCAATCCAATTAGCTCTCAACCTAATCCTCATCCTCATCCTAATCCAACACCATCTACCATTATCATCCATCCATTATATTTCCCATCCACCCATACACTTGCAAAGGATGTGATCCATTGGCTACTAGATAGGAATAAACAACCCCCATGTCAAACACCAATTCATGAGCCTACCAATGAACTTCCAAAGGTTATGTCCAATCCTATAATCTCATCATGTTGTTCACATATCCTTGAGCCTCTTCAAGAGCCTTCCATTAACATACCTAGCCCTTTAAGCCCATCATGTGACCTACAAGCCAACAAGTCTATTCAAGAGTCTCCAACCACAAGCCTAAGTCAAGAGCCATCATGCCTTCATGTTGATAACTATCAAGAGCCTATCAAGTCCACTCAAGAACCTTCCACTTCCATCCAAAGTCAAGAGGTATGTCAAGAGCATAATCTTAAACATGTGGAAATATTGAACCTTAATCTTAATCAAGATCAAAGCACCTCTACATTCAACCTATCCATGACCTACTTATGGGTTGCCCTCAAGCTGTTAGCCATCACCATGACCTCATTCATGAGCAAATTTATCCCTTTTATAGCCCACTTAATCCTATTTTTGCTCATAGTTATGATCAAGGTTCTAGCTAAGATCATGAAAACCATGGCAAAACTTTATCTATCTCATGATCAAGATGATATCTATGATGAAGAACCTATTTAAAAGTACCTTGATCCTATCCATAATCC
Source organism: Cunninghamia lanceolata (assembly GCA_027924645.1). Lineage (NCBI taxonomy): Eukaryota > Viridiplantae > Streptophyta > Pinopsida > Cupressales > Cupressaceae > Cunninghamia > Cunninghamia lanceolata. The sequence continues at coordinate 8,343,000 of BSBN01000739.1, forward strand.
CATAACCATCCATGAGCGAGATATCCAAATTGCTCCTAGTCATCCTCCATCTAGCCCTATCCATAATGAGCAAACATCCACTTGTCATAATGAGACATGTGCCTCTCAAGAACACATAAGCATAGAAGATCAAACAAATAACTTGGATCTTAGTGAACACAATGCTAATGATCCTCCCTCCATATCTACCATCGATCCCATTTCAAGTCCACCATCATGTCCTAGTGGTCTTACGACCTTCCTCCATGAATGTTCTTCCTTAGGACAACAACAACCATTGTCCTCCATTTCATCTTCTCCATCTAATAAAGAACTCAAGTCTAGTTCCCAAAACACATCTAGTCCCATAGTCAATCGCATCCTCCAAAACATGAACTACCAAGGTAAAGGTCTAGGCCTTTATGAACAAGGTATTTTGGAGCCAAACCATGTCAAAATCCCTCCATGCTCATATGGCCTTGGATACACACCCCAAGGTAAACAAGGCCAAGATGTTGGTAATCCTTTCATGCATTCTAAACCTACCACTTTCCATCACACCCCCCATCATATACCCAAAACATATGTAGCCATTCTATCTCCATCAACTTACAAACTCCAAAAGCATGTGACCATACACCTTCTGCCATCCACTTTACCTCCACTTTTACCAACTCCAAATATCCCTCCATCCACCTTGCCACCATTGCTTCCAACGCCTAACATACATATCATTCATAAGTATCCTTACATCCCTAATCATGACCAACAAAAGCACACATCGTTTAAACATAAAGCTTCCAATAATTCCATCCACTCCACCCACCCCATGGGATTCAAAAGCAAAATTTTTGATGTCTCTACCTACAAAGCTAAAAGTCCTACCAAAAATCCTAAGGACTCTCATGCCTTAGGGTACAAACATGAAAAATCAATGCAAATAACCAAAGCAAAGCAATCCAAAAAGCTATCCAAGCCCATACCTTCAAAAGTAAAGCCCAAAAGCAAAATGGTTTGGGTTCCTAAGCAAATAACTAACAAAACAAATGAGGCATCCTCATCCACATCTCAAGAATCCCAATCACTTATCTCCATCCAAAAGCCTACTTCCATTCAAAACTTCCATTCCCTTCAAAAATCCCACAAGCAAAGCAAAAGCACTAAAAATACTAAATCTATGTGGGTTCCTAAATCACTTCATCGACCATCCCCTAAGCAAACATCTCCATTGCTTCCTACACAACCATCCAATCAAAAGCTTCAATGTTTATCACGGTGTGTGCAACCGTTGATCATGGTTCCCTTCCACTCCGCAGCACCTCCACACAACTACATCTCCCCATCTTCCATCCATTATCCTACATATCTCTCCCATGCTATCCCTATGGTCCATGCTTTTGCATAAACTTTTCATCCTTTTCCATAAGCACATCATAATCTACTATCCTTCCATCCATCCATCCTTGCATGAGCCTTCCATAATCCACATCCTAATCCACTATCTACCTCCCATCCATGCAACCCCTTATCAACATCTATGAGCATAATGACATGGTCCATGCGATGACATCCATCTCCAACGGGACTACCCACCTTCATAGCACTAAACACTTGAGTCCCTCCTATCCATTACCATGGTGAAAACCTGGCAAACAGGCGCCATGTGTAATTGTCAACCCATCTAAAAAAAAAAAAAGAAAAAAAAAGAAAGAAAAAAAAAATCAAAAATAGTAAAGAGAAAGCCCTTCGTCCAATGGTGAAAACCTGGTAAACAGGCGCCTTGGATAAGTACCATGATGAAAACTTGGCAAACAGGCGTCATGTGTAGGTTGATCTTCTATGTCACTTACACTTGGGGGCACATTGTCTCATCCAACCTATCCATTTCCCAACTATCCATCCCATTATATCATTTTCCATCCTATCATGCTACATCCTACCATCCTTATCCATTCATCCATCCTTCTGCCTTTTGATTTTGATGAAGACATAGGGGCAAAATGTTGAAACATGTTTGGATATTTCTTGGCATACCTTCTTTCCAAACCAAGTCCTATCCATTGACCATTTATCCATCCCATCCAAATCCAATCCATCATGTCATTCCTTGGTCATGAAATTTTTCACGTAAAAATCCTCAGCATTACCACCTAGAATGGGGCAAGTTCCTCCTATGCAACATAGCCTTTGGAGATCACATCCTAGCTCCCTTATGCTCCATCCACTATGGCATACCCTTATCATGAGCTTTCCATCTTATATCTTATCCTCATCTGTTTATCACCAAGCTTTCCACTATAGCCTACCTATCCGTTTATCATGAGGCAAGCATCCATCCCTTATATGGCCTATCCTCTTATCTATCCATCCAACTCCCATGAGCCTTCCATCCCATTTGCTATGAGCCCATCATTTTACCCATCCAATCATTTTATCCATCCCTTGCACCTAGACTTGGTTTTCCCTTGTCATTGGTATCAAGCACAAAGGCTACACAAATTGTAAATCCATTGACATCCCAAAACATTTCAAAAAAATGCAAAAAAAATCAAATATGTAAAAAAAAAAATCAATATCCAACGAACAAGCCAAGCAATAAAACGAATCACATCATCTAAAGCAATCAACTCCATCAACATCCAATCAAATCATCATCATCATCAATTCTTCCTATCAATAACATTCATTCATCTATTTCAATCACTTCTTCCAATCATATCAATCAAATCAATCTAAGCAATGATCTTAAATTCAAGTCACACTAGTCCATATCAAGCAAGCTAATCAATCAAGGAACATTATCCAATCCAATCTACAGGTTTTTGATCCTAATCTTGTCATGAGCCAAATCAATCATCATCAATGGGATATATCATTCCCACATCCTTGTGTTGGTCTAGGGATATAGCTTTCCCCGCAATGACAACACTATCTATCATCATCACTTAAACAAACAATCTATTATTGGTTTATGACTTGACAAGGGCAATACCTTGTTTGTTTTACATCCTTTGAGCATACCAAGAACACTTGCTTAAGCTTAGATTGAGTGGACACTCCAATCATCACACCATCACTATCATCATTCAAAACAATCCAATCATCAAAACAATCAACCCAACAATGGCTACCATCACAACCAAAGCACATCAAGCCAACTATTAAAACAAATCCTATCAATCATTAGCATCAACACCAAAGCAAATCAACTCAATCACATCTAACTCCAATCGGAACAAATCCAATCACTTCAACAAATCCAAAGCAGCTCAATCCACCACATATCATCCCATCATCAACATTTCATCAAATCAATCTTCATCCATCATTTCATCATCTTCACATCATTCAAAGCAATGATCCAAGTGCAAGCCCATTCTTAAAGCTATACTAATCAAGTTAATCAATCTAGCCAAGTTATCCCAACACAATCAATGGTCTTGATCCTAGCCTTGTTGTAAGCCAAATCAATTAGCCAACTAGCCAACCAACTCAGCAAACAACCATTGTGTTGATCTAGGGATATAGCTTTCCCTGCAATGACAACACTCTCAACTATTATCAACAAAACAATCAGCAATTAATCATTGGTTTACAGCTTGACAGGGGCAATACCTTGTTTGTTTTTGAATCATTTGTGCTTGCTTGCTTGCTTGCTTGTGTGTGTTATCATTTTATCTTGCATTTGCAGGATGATCTTATCCTCTTCCTATGCGTATTGGTATCTTGTACGTGTTGGGATTAGCATCTTACATATCAATATCTCTAGCATCTGAGAAGCTAAACAGTCTCTTATGCATTTGAGACTATTCTATGTTAAGACTAACTCCATACATATAACTAGCAAGCTATCATTATGTGTAGTGGAGATAAGCTCAAACCATTGCTTGTAGCGTCAAAGTCCAATGCTAGCTGTTATTCATATCTTGTGCATGTTGGCTCAACATCTTGACCTCATGCGTTCAGACAAGATTGTAACACACTAGTTGCGCATTGGATATCTCGACACCTTGGTCTCTTATACCCTGGTGCATAACATCCATATGCTATATCAAACATACGGACTGCATTTCTTTTCATTCAGTGCAATTACTTGAAAGCTACCCATCATCCTATCTACAACCTACCTATAGCCCTTCTCACAACCCTAATTCTTCTATGCCACAGCCTATTTTCTTCCACCCAACTCCCATTTTCTTCGTGTCAGCCTTCTTTTTAGCCTTTTTCTTCTATCGAGAGCCAACCCAGCCCTTCCTGGTTAGCCTAGCTTACCTCTCGAGGGGGCATCACCTGCCAGTTACACTGGGGCATAACTTGTTTATCGAATGCATATCATATCTTCTTTGACACAATGCTCTATCGAACATTGTATCAAAGAGGGGCAAAATGTAGACACCCAAATTTGTCCCAACTTTGTCCATGTCTAGTAACACCTTGTTAAATCATTATTCATTAAGCCAATTAATTAAATAAATTTTATTTATTTAATTAATTCCACATCATAATCCCATTTATCCTATCCTCATCCCAATTAATTAAATAAATTTTATTTATTTAATTAATTTCCACATCATATCTTATCCCATTTTATTCATTTATCCTATTAATTAAATAAATTTAATTTATTTAATTAATATCCAACTCATATCCCAACTAATTCAAATATTTTATTTGAATTAACTACTTACCTTTCATCACATTCCAACACTTGTCCAGTCAATCATGTGTTGTAAGACAACTTTCACTCATATCCTTCACATGCACAACTAATGGAACCTAAATTTAGTATCTTTCAATCCAAGCCATTCACATAGCCTCTGAATCTCCACTGTCGATTGATCTTGGTTGAGCCCTATATAAACACCCTCTCATTCCATATGAGAGGGGGGATCCAACAATCATATAGCACCTACATTATCATCTTGAGCATCTAAGCATTCAATTGAGCTTTTCATCATCCATCATGGCAGCTTTCAGCATTACAATTGTTCATTGTTGAAGAAGCAGTCCACATCCCTTAAACAAGGAATCGCGCGGTCTAGGTGATGTTATGCTTGAATTGCATTGTTCTTTGATTTCATTTAGATTAGATTCCTTGATGATGGTAGGGTTAGGGTTTCATGACTATGTCTGATCTGCTACACCTGACTTTCACCTATCACAGTAAGATTAATTTCCCATTTTTTTTTTGGTCATTCATCCTAGGTATGGAAGGTTAGGGATTTCAGGAACCCCTCTAGGGAGAATTGTCATTTAGTTTGTGTATATCTGTCCTTAGGATCTGTGTATGTATCGCTGGCCAGGATGGGGTCCAATTTAGGACTGAATTATGTCTTTTGGAGACATCGGCGTGAGTTCCCACTTGTGTCACCGATGAAGGAAGCATCAGTGTAAGGATTACCATCGGTGAAGCTGAGTTGTGCTAGCCCAAGGCTGGAGGTCTCGCCGATGATCAAGTTGGCCAAAGACATCGGCGTGAGAAAGCATATCGGTCGGAGAGTTTGAATGGTAGCCGACGGTTCAAGTTCTCACCGATCGGAGAGACCATCATGGAGTGTTGCCGATGAAAGATGTCAGCGTTGAACCACCAGGTTGAACCGGTACAATGGTTCAATGAAGAGGTTCAAAGCAACGGTTCAAGGAAATGGTTCAAACGCATGGTTCAATAGTCTAGCCAAAGGAGAGAAGAGTGAAGGTCCGGTGGCGTGAGCTGTAGGGAAGTCTCCCCAAAGGAGAAGGTTGAACCACCAGGTTGAATGTCAGTAGTGAACCTTCAGATTGAACCTATTCATCGGTGAGAGGTGAAGGCATCGGTAGGAGGTTTGAGGAATTCACCGATAGGCGATGTCATGCCGATAGGCAAATCCAACGGTTCACGCGAAGGGTTCAATACAATGGTTCAATGAAGAGGTCTAGCCTGACAGATAGGTACTCATCGCTGTGACCTGAGCATCGGAGTGAGATGCAAAAATAGTGCCGATAACCTGTGGTCTTGCCGATTGGTAAAGAGAAGAAGCCACTCATCGGAGTGACTAAACTATCGGCGAAGGAGTTTTAGGGTTGGCCGATGGTGGACTGTCTTGCCGATAGGCAAGAGGGGGATTGTTTCAGTGAGACATTGGGAGAAGTCTTACTGATATCTACTACAAAGGTCTTGTAGGTGCCGAAAGGGTGATTGAACCGGATTTTTATGCTTTATTCTGGGAGAGGCTCTACATCACCCACTATCGTCTGCGACACCATGAGGTAATGCCATGTGTCTAGGTAGGACAAAAGGTCATGAGGTCAGAAATGGATGTGTATCTGATGTGGCTCATCCTGATTGGTCGATGAATTTTCATACATAATGGCTAAGATTTTCAAATCTTAGGGGTAAATGATGGCTGTGGATCTTGCAAGAATGAATTCAAATCAACGGCGTAGTTTTAAACTTTTATGGTAAACATTGGAGGCACCCTATAACACGAATGAAAGGTCATAGCCAAGGCTACCTCCATTAATGTAGTAGAAGCTATGCTATGAAGATTAAAAGGAAGAAAAGTATGGTCCTACAAATTGAAAGGAAAGGCCAACCACCGCCTACCCTATATTGATGAGGTAGATCTCCTTCAAGAAAGTGCACATTTTCCAAGTCTATCTACCTTTTCTCTTCTTCTCTCCATTGTAGTAAATGTTCTCAACACCAAGTGGGTGGTGCATTGTATCAAATATTCTCTAAAATGACATTGTAATTAATGTTGAGTACATGTTCTTAGTCTATATAGAAAATTGTGTTACTCATTCTTTTGGTTGTTGAAGATTTTGAGACTTTTGGAGAATGAATAAAATACAAGTTCTGTTGGGTTGTCTCATTTCTTGTCTTGTAAGTTAGTGAATTGTGTGTTGAATGTATTTTTTGCATAAGTTTTATTTAGTTTCATGTTGATATATATGAGAAATGCTATATGCATGCATTCTGTTAATTGTCTCCATGGTTTTATGTAGTCTTCTTCTAAATCAAGTAACTAAGGGTTATCTGGGATTCTGGAATATAGGTTACTATATTGCATGCTTAATTTTCTACTTTTATTCAAGGAATAGATTAAATGTTCTGGGTTAAGTGTGGGGAAGAATATATTGCAATAGGGATATATATAAGTAGAGTTAATAGAATACTCTATTTTGGGTGGTGTATGTAAGGCAGATACTAACTAAACCCCTTGAAACTTAAATGTTAGTATTAGTTTGTGCAAATATTTCACACATATATGTCAATGTGACTCCATGCCCTAAGATAAGAACTGGTCAGATATGGTATTGAGTTTATGATTCAAAACCCAAGTCTTGTAGCCAAGTACAAAACAAAAACTGAACAAGATTTATAAACATTTAGGATATTAGGAGCAGTTTAGGTTCAAAATCCTTTGGTTCACAACTAGAGTAGGGTCCAAAGCTAGCCCATTTATATTTATCTTATAGTTTTTTCCTTCATAAGAAAGGATTTATCTGCTTTATGTCAATACCAGGTCATAGTCAAAGATTTATCCTATAGGTGTTGAGTAGGGAATACCCCCTAGGTTTTGCAGAGCCCAAAGAAGGAGAGAAGACATTTAGAGTTTGTCTCCTATACTATTGGCCCCTGACTTAAGAACCTTTTTGATAAGAGATGGCTACTTTGTAGGGGAACTTAGGACTAATCAGTGGGAAAAATATTCAATAGGTAGATTGCATATCTCTAAAATTATAGGAGACAACATATTTAGGTTAAAGACTTTAACTGGGGAAGATATTCCATTACCTGTTAATGGTCAATAGCTTAAACATTACTTTCAGGCCTGAAAGTGTTGAGCTAAATCTCACTGTGTACTATATTGTAAATGTTGGATAGATGTTTGTTTTTTCTTGTTGGTTGTGTTGGTGTGCTTTTGTTTTATTGGTTTTATGTTTGTGTGTCTTTCCTTTTGGTTGAGTGTATCTGTGTCTGTTCTATTGCTGGAAGTCTTCATTTTGATTTTGGATATATAGGAGCAGACTACAACTTTAGAAAATAGTTGAATTTCTAGAATTGAGGAAACCATTTGAAATTTATGAATGAGTTGTGACTTTTATAGATGTATTTTACTTGTTTGGTCTTTTAAGGATTTTATTCACCATTAGCAAATTGAAATATTCAAGGAATCATATAAATACACATCTGTAAGATTCTAAGAGTACGTTTGGGAGATAGTGGACACTTGCATTAAGTGAAAAATCTAAAGATTTACCTTTGCTACCACTAAAATCTCCAACCTATATTTCGAGAATAGGATTACATTACCTATTGAGCATAAGCTTCATTGTAATATCATACATATCAAAAGGAATAATGAGCAAAGGAAAATGATCATTTGAAACTAATAAGGGCTACCATATAACTCCATCGGGGCTATAGATTCTTGACTAGTAGTGAGGCTCTATTTGGGGAGATTATAGAGATAACCTTTCTGGGGCTATGGATGCCTGACTAGTAGCAAGGCTCTATGTAGGTTAGATTAGAAGGTTAAATCCATCTATGTAGTTTAATGTAAACAGTTGTTGTTTTTAGAGTCTATTCCAAAGAATGGGAATGAATCAATTACACACACTTAAATTCTTTTGAAAGAATTTTCTAGAGTTGGTGAATACATTCTTTTGGGATTGAATAGAACTCTTGCATATGGGAAAGTTGGAAATTCATGTTTTATTTCATTTTGTATCCTGAATCCATTTAATTTGGTTGTTTTATTTGGTTGCTAGTTGTTGTGATGCTCACAACACGCCCCATTTTACCCTTTAGCAAAATGAGGACCCTTGTTGTGGCTTTTTTTTGTGTTATGTTGGTTCTTCTTGCTTGGTGGTATGGGTAAAATGTCTTCAATGCTTGAAATTCATGCTATATAATACTTGGTGAAAAATGGTTGTTACAAGTGAAATCTATGTCAAAAATCAGCTAGGGTTGTCTTTCTGTGTATTTCATGAGTTATGCTTGTTAATGTGAAAAGTCAATGTTGGGTTGTTCTGGTCAACGTGTATCTAGTATACATTGTAATTTGTTTGTATATGTGATACAAATCCAAAATGTACATGGGTAGACCTGAAAAGAGTATTCAATTGAGTTTAGAGAGCATAAATGAATGTTGTGATTTGCATATGTTTCGGTATGTATAAATGCATGTATCTAAAATATAGATACAAGTCCGAACGTGATTAGAGATTTAAAACTTATAAACTTCATGTGAGCTCAGTGCTTGAATATTAAGATGTATGTATTAAATATACAAATAGGGAAAGATACAACGACAGATTCGAACTCATAATTCAATCTAAGTAAAGTGCATTTATGCATACGAGAAGTAGGAAAGTCAACATCACGCGCATATGAAAGTTGTATGTATATGATATACAAAAAGGTGATACAAAGGAAATATATACAAAAATGGACCTGAAGGTGATTCCAAGATATTTTATAAATCTGATAGGTCTGTGTTTGTATGTTTGGCGATTGTATAAGATATACATGAAATATATACAAACAAATATACAAAAACAAACAAAATGGAAGATTGCAAGTGCATAAAGATAAAGTGTGCATGTTTTAGAATACAAAAGGTAAACTTAATGTCAAAATGTTTGTAGTGATGTCATCACTCTATCTTTGCATATTAATAAAAGTGCATGTATAAAATATACAAATATAAAAAGTGCAAAGTGGCCAACATATACAAAATTGAAATTATGCATCAAACAAAAAAAGTAAAGAGGAAATCAAGTTGCATATATTGATTACATCATTTAATGCATATCTACCACAAGGAATACCTAATTGCAAGAGAGTAAAAAGAATTTTGATCACATTAGTCTTCACAATTGCAATTAGAGTTCAGTTGTAGAGCATTTTATAGATTTAAGGTGAAGTGTGATTCAAAGGCGAATTATGATTTCAAGGCAGTTGTGTTGAATTTGAAAGGTAAATCTCTTGTCGACAGTACTAAACTTAACGGTTGCAAAGTCAGGTATGTATCTAAAGCCCACTTGCATTTAACAAGATTTGATTATGGTAATTTTATAGTCATTACAGTAGAATAACGGGAATGATTTAAATTGATTAGTCATTGTGATAAATTGTGGAACTTGAATGTGGTGGGGTAGATATGTGGAATTCAAAAAAGGGAAAAAAGGCAGGACAATAGGGTTAAATGTTAAATGGTAAATGTATATGGTAAAAACCCTAGTAAATATGGACATGGTGTAAAATGAATGTGTATCTTTTCAGGATGCCGCCTAAGGGAAAGAAAATTGAGAAGACGGCCAGAAAATTCAAAAAAAAAGACACAAGAGTTAAATAGGAATTTGTGGTTAGAGGTTATAGTTCACATATATACCCTTCAACATGAAGGGTAATGGACACAGAAATTAGAGATTTTGATTTTGAGGAATTGTTGGAGAAGATTAGAGTGCCTAGCGCATCCTTGGCCATAAAGAACATATGGGATGTAGGATTGTATAATGCTGTAGGATTTCCATTAGCAATGGAGGCTAGGGACTTGGTTATTGAATGTATCCAGAGATATGATATGAATTCTAGGATGGTAAAACATAATGGGGTGGTATTTGCATATTTGTCTATCGTGGGTATAGAAAAAACCTTTGGGTTGAAGATCACTGATAAGATAAAGGAAATAGATACAACACAGTATGAAGATGATTTTAAGAAAAATGAAGTATCTTGTAAAAGTGCAATATTCTATGGATGGTATTCTCTAGATAAGAAGCCAAAGGCAGCTTCAGGGTACCAAAGAATTTGTATAGGTTGGATTTCAGGGAAGACATCTATATCATGATTACATTGCTAAGAAGACTAATGGGTTTAGAAGATGTTGCTACATTTGAGCCATGGATATTTTCTATGATACAATTTATCAAAGAAGAGACAGGGGATGTTCATTGGGCTTTGGCCATCAACAATGCCATTTATGCACAAGCCTTGAGATTTAATAAACAAAGGAAGTTTTTCATGTCATCTTGTATTGTATATTTATGTGCAACCAAGATACAATTGAATGGAATACAGAGGATTGGCAGGTTAGGAAGTGGACCAGGACAGACGTTAGTATATGATCATTACCTGGACCTACAAGAACAAAATGTAGGGAAGAATTTCAAAAGGGTAAATGATGTGTTTTCCATGTAGCTGGTGAGGATATTGATAGGAGAAAGAGATCAAAGGTTGTCTGAAGGAAAACAATTATTGGTATATACAGTTCTCTACTTTTACATACATTAGAACTGAGGGGTTCAAAGGAAAACCTTTTAGATTACCAAGGTACCCATCAGATAGGGTAGTGTTGTTGGAGTTCACAAGATAGATATTAGATGTGTATGTAATCTATAAGGCCAAGTTTAACAGGGGCATCATCAAATTTCCCTTTGTTATTGGAAGATACTAATGTTTTAATGATGACTTAGCTAAAGCCTCAGAGGTAGAGTTGCTACGTTATGGTTTTCTAACTTTTAATTTAGCTAGACCTTTTGATCCATTCAAAAGGATTCATAGCTTTGTAGATTAAAAGTTTAAACATGAGCCTCACATTGAAGATTTCTGGTATGACTATGACAGTGAAGCTAAAGCCAAGAAAAGGGTTCATCAGAGATTGACCCTTTATCAAATGAGAACCTTGGGAGTGATTGAGGTACCCCAAGAAATCAAAGAGGATAAAGAGAGGACATTACATACAAGTTATGCCAATAAAAAGGTTGTTGAGGAAATTCTGACTGAACCAGGTTGGAATCAACTGGAGGAAACTTCATTAGACAATATTTCAAAGCCAGTACTAGTATATTTGGATATATGGATAAACAAGAATATAGAAAAATTGAAAGCTAGAGTAACAATCACCTACCATGGGAGGAAAGGTAAAAAGAGAAGCTTGGAGAGTGAAGATAATTTTGATGATTTCCTGAGAAGAAAAAGGCAAGTGGTATAGGCTAAGATAACCAAAATTAATGTTGAATCCACACTATTAGACCCTTATGCACTAGGGATAATAGTGTCTATCCCTTCGAGAACCTTTACATTAGTAAAGGGAGGAACATCTACTTCAGCTGCCATAACAAATCATGATCCAATAAAGGCATTTGCAATATCAAAATAAACACCTACATCCACAAGGCATATACAAATGCTAAGTGTCCAAGTGACATCAAAGGCTCAACAACCACCTTTGGAAACACAAACTCAGCAAGAGAAGATATAAGGGTTTATACAGGTCATAGAGGAAATGACCAAGAAGATGGTGGGAAAGGCATCAATGGCCCCAACACCAACAAAAGAGGATATAGAAGTGGTGGATGTTGATAAAATTGAAGATGTTGATGATATTGAAAATGACAAAGAGGAAAGTGAAAATGAGGATAGTAGTGGTGATAGCTTGCAAATGAGTAGTGAGGAGGAAGAGGAAAGACAAATACTTAAGACTCATCTCATGCTGGGAGCATTTGATGCAAGTGTATCACAACAAGCTGTCAAATAATCAAAAGAAGATATAGAGATGACTGATCCATTTGATAACTTGGTGCCAAGAAACATCATGGAGGAAGTCAAAGAGGCTGCTAAAGAAATACAGAGGAACCAAGTAGAGGAGGAAAAGGGTAAAGATATGGGTAATATACAAACTTCTCAAGGAGAGGGTTTATCAAGTCAGGAAAACATGCCTGCAGATAAGATAGAAGAACAAGAAAAGGGTGAGGGTAAAGATGCATCGCAGGAGGTTCCCAATCCTGAAGTACCTTATGAAGGAGAATGACAAAATGTAGAGGAACATAATGATCAACAAAAGAAATAGGCACTTCCACAACAACAACATCAAGAAGAACAAGAAGAACAAGAGCAAGATGAAGTCATAACAAAAGAACCTCAGGATAACGTAATGAATGATAAAGTTGTAGGTGCTAATGTGGAAGTACCATCTTGCATAGGTTCTAAGGTACAACAAGAGTTAGTAGTGCAGTTGATGCCCATTGACATAAAGAGTTTACTATCTAATGAGGCCACTAGAAGGGATAAAAGAAATGTAAGAATAATGTATGTAATAAAGAGAGATCCCTCAAGGACAAGGACTATGCAAATGGCAATTCCACAAGTAGATAAAGAAAAGGGAGAAATAGGAATGGAAGAGTACAATGTGATCAGTATGAACCTTGGGCATGTCAATTGAGAACAACATATTGAGCTGATGAAAGAAATGATAGAATTGACTACTAGTAAAATGAGAAAAGACAAACAGAAGATGATAAAGTTGAAAGGGCGGGTTGCCCAATTACAACAATTTATTCAAGGAATATTTAATCTTGGACAAGCTGAGCTACCTTCTGAATTAACAATTTTGTCTAAGGAACAAAATAAATGAAATGGAGAATAAGAGATATGAAGCTATAATATTTGAGTATGTCAAAACATTCATTCAAAAGGGAGAGAAAGTAATAAAAATTACAATTGGCAATTAGAATATCACCCTGACTGAGAAGAATAATTGTGCCACTCTTCTACAAAAATGTCAATCAAGAATATTATAAAATAGAGGTGAGCTAAAGAAACTCAATGCTATGGAGGGGCAGACAGAATCACTGGTAAATGAAGGGATGTTAACTATAAATGTTGTTTTTCAATTACCTCGGTATAGGATGGAGTTGAAGTTTGAAGAGGGTATACATAGACCCTGTATCATTAGTGTGCAAGAGTTAGATAAAATTGCTCAAGACCTATTAAATAAACATGTGAAGATAACACATCATTTGGTAAAACATCCTTGTTCTAAAGTTTAGGTATATGATGTAAATACAGCTGAAAAAGAGTTCAAAGATACTTTCCAATCATGCATTGATGAGCCCATTAATAAATTGAATGAAGAGGCAATGGAAAAGATAATGAAAATAAATGCCAAAATTAAGAAGTATCAGAAAAGAAAAGAAGATATGGAAAGTAGGGCACAAATATTGAAGAAAAGTATGGAAATGCAACAATATACATGGGATGCATCTCAAAGAACAAGTCATGCTTCCATATCAACCTTGGTGGAAAGATATACAGAGTACATGAGAAAGAAGAAAGGAGATCTACAAGTAGAAGATATAGGGGATAGTGAATAATATGCTTATTGCACCTTTTATTTTATCATTCTCTTTGCACATGCAAAAAAATTCAAAGATAGAAGGTCAACAATTGAGGATATTTTGACATTTTAAAAGATTCTAAGGACATATTTGTGACTAAAGAATATTCTCTCAAGATATTCTAGGGATATTCTTAATGTGATAGCTGGAGCATAGCTGGCAGGGTTTTTTCCATCGTTGATATTGTATTTTGAATCTTGACTGTTGATGAGAATTTTGTAACTTATACATAGGATCTGAGTCTATATAAGGATCCTTGATAGACATATTTTATTACACACAACTGACATAGATAAAATACCAGAGCATTTGCAAGATAGGTCACTAGGGAGAGTGCTTTGAGCATAGTTAGTTGAGTAAGAATTTGCCTGTGTCTGTAGGAAGGACAATGTGGAACATCCTATTTCCTTTCTATATCTGTAAAAAAATCTGTAAGTTTTGATAATTTTATTGATACATTTAGAAGTCTTAAAGTCATGAAACATTGTAAATTTTAAATGGCTAGCATATAGCAGTAAATGCAAATATCGAATTTCTACGTCTATTCTAGAGTGTTATTTGATAGATGTGTTTCTAATATATTTCTTTTAAAGATTTCAATTCTATATGTGGATTTGTGAAATGATATGGATTAACATATGTGAATTTACTTTCTTCTAAATTGTCCAAGAAAGTTAAAGCTTATATGCATGAGTAACAAAGCATTTTATGTCATTTGAATCATGTCTCTAACCTTAAACTTTTGTCTCTTTTACCAATAGTTTAAATAATTAGCCAAAACGTAGTCATCTAAAGGAAATTGTTAAGGATCCTAGTAAATACATGCAAATGAGAAAGATCTTTAGTAGTTTTCATAACTTTGAGATACATAGCATGTTTTTATAGAATTCATGCAAATATTAATAGAGAAGTTATAAATATTTGTAAAAGATCAACACTTTGAGGATAATTTGAAAATATTTGTAAAGATTGAGTGACAATAGCCAGTAATAAACATTTAAATCATGTAAGGCCCCTTGAACAAACAACTTCACATTGAAACCTGAGTAAATCTAAGATAGCCATGACTTGACTACCAAAGCCTTGGGATTGTGAATTATCAATTGATAATTCTCCATATCTTTCAAGATAGATTAAGTTCATTGTGAATTTATCTCATGTTGTGTGTATAACATCCATATTAACAAACTCTTGAGCTCTTTGTAGCATTTGCAGATCTACAAAATCTAAGCGAATTAGTTATTCATAGCATCATAGGAATAATTGAGGATTTTCACTATTAGCCTAGGGTTTCATATTTCCTTGTATTTCTTGCTTGATTCTAGGTTTTTAGGTCTCCATTGGGTAGTTAGGTTTTGAAAATACTATTTGTAGGGCTTTTGCAATGTTTTTACCTGACTTCATTTGGTGAAATCGACGTGAACAACCATACATTCCATAAATTTTATATTTTTGAATTTGCAGGAACTATGTGACACATAAGATGGTTCGTGTGACACTTGCACTGCTTTGTGTGATGCTTGAACCATACGGCGTGATGCTTCTGAGGAGTTTGCAACACACCGAAGGACTGTGTGACGCATACAACTGTGTTTAGGGTAGAACTTTGTTATTTTATTTTTACAAACCTAATCCAGTTGATTTTGTAGGATTCTAACTTGTTTCTGATGCTCTGTGTGTTTTGTTAACTCTATAGTTCATACTGGTTATCTCATTAGGGTTTTTTAAGAGCATTAGGGTTTAATATTTCAAGGGTTTTATCTAGGGTTCTTACTAACTTGTTTAAACATTTGGGTATATCTTGTGAATGTCTAAAAGTTCATCATCTATTTGACATCTAGGAGATGACCTTACAGCCCTAGGCCTTGGCATTTATTACAGAAATTACATTTAGCATTCATTGTTAGGGTTTTTTATGCTAATTTGCACCTGTAGAGACAATGTGATGCTTAAGTAAGTTCGTATGATGCTTGTGGCACTTTCTGCATTGCCTGCACAATTAGGGTTTTTTGCTAACATCTATAGGAATTTTGTGATGTCTATGTGGCTTTGTACGAAGCCTGTGCCACTTACTACACTGCCTACACAATTAGGATTTTTTGCTAACATTTGTAGGAATTGTATGATGTCTATGTGGCTTTGTACGATGCTTGTGCCGCTTTCTGCACTGCCTGCACCATTAGAGTTTTTCTACCAATTGTGTGACATCTATGTGGCTCTACGTGATGCCTCAGATTCTTCCTGCACCACATGTGTCTTGTATAGAAAAAAGAGTATTTTTATGTATTTTCCATTCAAGTTTTTTTCCATTTTTCATAGCAAATTTAGGGGCTTTCTCTCTGTTACTGTTCTTTGGTTTGTAGCCTGTGGCAGTGGAGGGAAATTTTGATTCAAATCACTAACTATTTTGTAAGGTTTTATTTTATTTCATGTATGTGTGTGGTTACTGTAGAAACATTTTGATTTAGGTTTGAAAAACAAACTACAATTTGTTTACAACCTACATATCACACTCATTTGGATTAAAATAAACCACACTCATTTGGGCTAAAAAGAACCACAACCTTGCATATTCACATTTCATGGGCTAAAAAGAACAAAAATCTTGCATCTTTCATGCATTTAGTTAAAAACAACAACAAATCTACATTTCACACTCATTCAGTTTAAAAATGAACTTGCATTTTTTTTACTCATCTAAAAAGATAAAAAGAATTGCATTTTGTTTGTCATGTTTTGTGATTTTTGTTTGTGAAGTGGAGAAGCGTATGCTCTTCCCTTGCACCATTGGTGATCTTGGGAATCAAAAGCTCTCCACCGCACTTGCATAAATCACACCACACCTAAAAAAGACTAAAAAAGGAACCCCATGTGATTGTGAGCAACTTGGATGTATATGCTCTCTCCTTGCATCTTAGTACGAGCCTGGAGATCAAAAATATGTACTTGTCTTGATTTTGTATAACCCTTTAGAGTGGGCCTACTCTTGAGACACATCCATAAGGAGAACTCATTTGCAACCCCAAGCAGTACTTTCATCCATTCTGCTGTACAAAATAGGATAAGGTGAAAGCCAAGTCCAAACTGGTATCAATGATTACCATACAACGCTAGCTCTAAAGGAGGCATACCTTTGGGTATATGAGACTCCTAGTAGGGTTAGTTAAATCTTTAAGTATTTTTCTGGATGCTCGTAACGTGTCAGTCCCTTAGATATTCACTAAGAACCATTTGTGCTAGTGGCCAAAATCCCTTTACTTGTCAGTGCAAGAGGTCAGACCTCTGAAGCCACCCCATTTGTACCATTCATTGTTGAGACAGGAATTCCCTCGGTCCTTAGGATCAAAGGGTAAGAGAAGTTGGTGTGCCTGTACTATGTAAGGGGGAGCCAGTGTCACCAAAGTCTCTAGTTGTCTGCCTTGTCTCAGTATTTGGAGAGATTCAAGTGGCGACTCAAAAAGTAGTATCTTTGACTAGCCTAGGGTTGTGCATGTCTTCAAAGTGTTTTCAAAACTCATCAAAAATGCAAAACAACAAGAGTCACAACCAAAACTAAATGCTGAGTGTTTTTATGACTGATGTGTTTTCTAATTTTTACAACAAACTGTCTCAACAAACTTAGAAAACTAACTTTGGGCTCCACATAAACTATGTAACGCATCTGCAACTTAGTGAAACACATAATAGGCTTCTTACAATGCATAAGAAATAGTGAAATGCCTCTGCCAAGTTCTATAATGCTTCTACAGGCATGTGTAATGCATGCGCCTACAAACAAATTGAAAACCTTAGGGGAGCCTTTGAAACATTATTCTCCCAATCAAATTCAATTGCAACCATATCAAAGACATTTTAGACCTACTGGTTTTCCATCCCTTTAGGATCCATTTGCAAAATCATTTCATCCTCTTAAGATTAGGTTGCATACACAAACCCCATTTAAAATTAGATTTCACTCTAATATTGACCATATCATTTAGGCAACCTTAGAACCTTAGGATTTCAGCCCAAGACATCAATAGAGGATTCCAAAATTAATATGCCTAAAGTTGAAACTGTTGCAAGTATGGGCTTGACCGGTGTTGTCATTGATGTCAACATACTCATGTTACATTGATGTCAAGGATTGGATGAGCTGTGTGCTAAGGATATTGAGAAAATTAGTCTCAGAGAAGGACAATGAAGACAGTGAAGTTCTATGAAGTGAAGATCCCAGATAGATGAAGATCGGAGAATGTGTATCAAAGGGATTGTAGATATGTGTCTAAAGATGATCCAGTTAAGATTTGAGAGGTCCGCATGAAGATTTGAAGAAGTTATGGCCATATGAGTTAAACTAGTTCTAGTAACTATTCAGAGGTGGCAGAGAAACAAATAGGTCTGGTGAGGTCCGAAAATGCAATATCCTATCCTGCAGATTTTTTGGATTGTTTAGAAAGCCAATGTGAATTGACAACTCAATTGGTCCATGGTCTGGAGGTCTACAAGCACATATTCCAATTTGACAATGATGACAGACTGTGTTCTTGAGGTTCCAGATGAAGATGCGAATGATTTCAGTAAGCAAAAGTGGTGTGGATGTTCTTGGTGATTCAAGAAAGATTGTGGGGGTCTCTAGATTGTGTCCAGTTTGTGTTGGTAGTCCACATTGAAGATTGAGCTCGTAATTGAAGATTTACTTTCAGATGTTGATGTTCTTCCTAATCTTGGCTGACCGGATGTTTTACACATCTTGCGGATGATCTTGAAGATGTTCTGCAAAGCATGGTGTGTTCCTCTAAGAATATTAAAGTCCCTGATATGTGTGGCTGACAGTGTGGTGATATGCATGAAGTTTTGTAATAAGTCAAGTTGTAGTTGTGTAATTGCTCTGTAATAAAATAAAGTCTGTATTATGCCGACTTGGATGATTATCCCAAAGTTGATGTCTTGTATAAATAAGATTTGTGAAGTCATTTCAAAGTATGGATATTGAGATGAGAGTGTGGTAGAGAGGAGAAGAGCAAAAGATAGAGTAGAAGTATTGAGCTTAATGGAACTGACCAAGCATGATGAAGATGCTAATCTCTAGTTCAAGTATGTAACATTTATTATTTTGCAGATAGTGTGTCTCTTGTAGGTAGTGGGCCTCTTGTGAGTAGTGTGCTTGGGCAGTGAGCCCTAATTGGCAAGTGCCATTTTATTCCTCATATTCTTTTAACAAAGAATACAATCTTGGGTTAGTCACCCATGGTTTTTCCCTTAACTAGGTTTTCCACGTTAAAATCATGGTGTCATATGTGTTAATGTGTTTTTGCTCTTAAATTATTGCATTGTGCTTCCATGATTGAATTATTATTATGCTATTGAAATACAAGAAGGATTTAAGTGTTTAAAGAAAAGAAAGTTTTGAGACAACTGATTCACCCCCCTCTCAGTTGTCTATCCTAAAACTAACAATTGGTATCATAGCTAAGTTCCTCTAAAGAGCTTAACTACTTGAGGAGATCTAGGATGTCTTCCTACAAGAAGGATAGTCCAAGGTTTGATGGAACTAATTACACTCTTTGGAAAAGCCGCATGGAATGTCACTTGCAATGTATGGGAATGCAATAATGGACCATAACTTCAAAGAAGTATGTTCCTCCAAAGAATGGTCTGACAACTGTAGATGAAATCAAAGATGTTGAAGATAATCTTTGAGCTAAAGAATCTTTACTAAGTGCCTTATCTAATTCAGAGCTGACAAATGTTATAGATTTAAAAACTACATATGAGATTTGGGAAAAACTGGAACTTCTACATGAAGGAGACAAATATGTTAAGTGTGCCAAGCTACAGAGTCTAAAAGGAAAATTCAAAAACTTGAAGATGAATGAAGATGAGAATATCACTACATTTATGCCAAAAGTAAATGAGCTTGTTTGTGGCATTAGGTGTGCTGGTGGAATCTTAGATGAAGATGAGATTGTTGCCAAATTTCTCAGATCCCTACCTCCTGCTTACAAACACAAGGTTGCTGCTATTGAAGAATTCAAATCTTTATCAAATATCACAAGAGATCAATTGGTTGGAAAGTTAGCTGCATTTGAATTGGCCGAGTTTGGAGATGCACCCCCCAAGATTGAATTTGCATTCAAAGCTAGTGCATCTGTAAAAGGCAAACAAAGGTATGATCCAAGAGAGAACTCCTCAAAGAAACTATCATGGTATAAATATTTTCAAGGTGTCTGAAAAGATTTTCAAGGATAAATCTGAATAGATCAAGATTCCAAAAGAAATGTTACTATGTTCATGAAAATGATGATGATGAAGGAGTAACAGATGATGAATTAGAGATAGGAAATAAATCTGGAAGTGACTGGGTGTTATTGCCATCAAGGAAGAAGATCCAATGCCCACTGAATCTGACAATCATAAAATGATAGAAAGAGCTCTGGCTGCCCAAGTTGAAGAAAAGGATGATTGGGTCATTTACAGTGGATGCTCCCACCATATGACTAGTGAAAAAATAAGTTTATAGATTTGGAAAGATATGAAGGAGGAGTTTTAAAATTTGGTGATAATTCTATTGGTAGAATCAAAGGTAGAGGAACTATTTCTTTTGATGGAAAGAACAAAACCAGTGATGTACTATATGTTGAAGGTCTGAAGCACAATCTTCTTAGTGTTGGGTAGTTGGTGGACAAAGGCTATGATCTTTGATTCAAAAATAGAAAATGTAAGATCTTTGAAAGTTCTGGAACAGAGATTGCATCTGATACTCAAACAAAAGGTAACATCTTCCACTTGGTTGGTACTGGCAATAGTTGTTTATTTGTTCAAATTGATCAGAGTTGGTTGTGGCATAGGAGAATGTGTCATGTGAATTTTGATAATATCATCAAGATAAGCAACACTCAGCCTGTAACAGATCTTCCAAGACTGGTGAAACCTAGTAACAGTTTGTGCAAAGAATGTCAGTTGGGTAAGTAGAGCAAAGTCACATTAAAAAGTAAAGAACAATCTTCTACTAGATTGTTGGACTTAGTACATACTGATATATGTGGACCAGAAAGAATCGGGAGTTTGCAAGGTGATAGATATTTCATGTTACTAATTGATGATCATTCCCAGATGATGTGGGTGACCTTCCTAAAAGAGAAATTTGAGGCTCTTGAGAAATTCAAAATATTCAAGGCTATGGTAGAGAATGAAACTAGATTAAACATAAATTGTCTCAGGTCTTATAGAGGTGGAGAATTCACATCCGGAGAGTTCATAGAATTCTGTGAGAAACATGGGATAAAAAGATAGTTATCTCCTCCAAGGATTCCACAACACAATGGAGTAGTGGAGAGAAAGAACCAAACCATCTAAGAAGCATCTAGAACCATGATTATGGAAGCAAATGGTCCTCAGATCTACTGGAGAGAAGTTGTAAGCACTACTGTCTATACTCTTAATCGAGTACAAATCAGAAACAATACTGGTAAGACCCCTTATGAACTCTGGTTTGGCATCACTCCCACTGTAAAGTATTTTATAGTCTTTGGTAGTAAATGTTACATTAAAAGATATGAAGACCTTGGCAAATTTGATGCTAGAAGTGATCAAGGAATATTCTTGGGTTTTTCTACTCAAAGCAAAGCATACTGGTGTTATAACAAGAGATTGAGAAAGATTATAGAAAGTACAAATGTGAAGGTTGATGAAGGCATTGAAAAACCCTAAAGGTTTTATGAATATAAAGAAGATGATTAGAATGATGTTTTAGTTCGAGCCCCTTCTGAAATTTAGATCCAGACTGATCCAGAGAATCCTGAAATACATGAAGAAGAGATAAGTTTGAATGAACCTATCCAAGAAATAGAAGTGCAAGAAATTCCCAAAACTCCCAGATATGTAAGATTGAATCATTCTGAAGACCAGATCATAGGTGATAAAAGCAAAGGTGTTCAAACAAGAAGAAAGATTGTTCAAGACTCAAAAAAGTATTTTCTAATTTCAAAGATTGAACCAAAGATAGTAAGTGAAGCATGCAATGATGAAATCTAGAATAAAGCAATGAAAGAAGAGTTGATGCAGATTGAGAAAAATCACACTTGGGATCTTGTTCCCAGACCTAGAAACAAAAATGTGATTGGAACCAAATGGGTCTTTTGGAATAAACTAAATGAAGGTGGTGAAGCAGTCAGAAACAAAGCCAGATTGGTCTGCAAGGGTTATTCTCAAGTAGAAAGAGTTGATTTTGAAGAAACTTTTGCTCCAGTGGCAAGAATTGAAGTAGTTAGATTATTTATTGCCTTTCCTACCTTTAAGGATTTCAAAGTATATCAGATGGATGTCAAGTCTACCTTCCTGAATGGTGACTTGGAAGAAGAAGTATACATTGAGCAATCAGATGGATTTCAATTGTTTGATCATGGTGATATGGTCTGCAAGTTGAAGAAAGTATTGTATGGACTCAAACAAGCCCCAAGAGCCTGGTATGAAAGACTGGATAAGCATCCTTTAAAGATTGGTTTCAACAAAGGTACTATTGACAGTAACTTGCACTTCAAAATTGATCATGAAAATATCTTAATTATTGAAGTATTTGTTGATGATATCATTTTTGGAGGAAGAGATAGTATGTGCAAAACTTTTGTAAATCAAATGAAAAGTGAATTTGAGATGTCCATGTTTGGGGAAATGAATTTCTTCTTGGGTCTGCAAATCACTCAAACAAAGAAAGGAATCTTCATTTCACAAATCAAATATGTGAAAGAATTGTTGAAGAAATTTGGGATGGAAGACTCAAAACAAATGAATACTCCCATGGAAATTGGATGTAAACTGAGTAAAGATGATGACTCTCCTAAGGCTAATAAAAAAAAAGTATAGGTCAATGATTGGAGGACTACTGTATCTTACTCAAACTAGACCTGACATTATGAATGTTGTTGGTCTTGTTGCTAGATTCCAAGCTGATCCCAGATAATCTCATGTCATGGGAATCAAGAGGATTCTCAGATATCTAAAAGGAATAGTTGAGTATGGTTTATGGTATCCTAGAGATCATGATTTCTCTCTTCATGCATATACAGATGTGGATTGGGCAGGAGATGTGGATGACCAGAAGAGTACCAGTGGTGGTGCATTCTTTTTAGGGTAAAGATTGGTTTCTTGGCTAAGCAAGAAACAAGAGGCAATACTCTATCCACTATAGAAGTAGAATATATTGCAGCAACAAGTAGTTGTACTCAAGTATTGTGGATGAAGCAAATGCTAAGAGACATTAGAGTGGAGTATGAGGAACCTATCACAATCTTCTGTGATAATTCAAGTGCAATAAATTTATCAAAAAATTTAGTGTTGCATTCAAAAATAAAACATATATCCATCAAATTTTACTTTTTGAGAGAGCAGGTGAACAAGAATGAAGTCAGATTGGAGTTTGTGCCCTCCAAGGATCAAATTGTAGACATTTTTACTAAACCTTTACCTAAGGACTCTTTTGAGTATCTTAGGGAGAAGTTAGGGGTTATTACCCCTCTGGTTCTGAATTAAGATGCACTAATGTGTATCAATCTAGTGGATCTCACAATCATATCTTATGGTCTGGATTGATGATAGGAAGCTGCTACTCAGGGGGAGCAGTCTGTATGATTCAGAAGATTGATGCAAGTATGTGCCCTTTGTCATTGATGTCAAAGGGGGAGAGAAGACATGTGAAAAACAAAAAGTGGTTTTTGATCAAAGGGGGAGTAGCAAAGGAGGAGAAGACATGTGAATGGTTGTTGTTCATAGGGGGGGCTATGTCAGTCAATAAGGAGAAGTTCTTGTCTTGATGGTTAAAATAGTTTTTCACATCATATGTTTCCATCAATGATAAAGGGGGAGATTGTTGCAATTATGGGCCTAACCGGTGTTGTCATTGATGTCAACATACTCCTGTTACATTGATGTCAACGATTGGATGAGTTGCGTGCTGAGGATATTGAGAAAATTAGTCTCAAAGAAGGACAGTGAAGATAGTGAAGTTCCATGAAGCGAAGATCCCAAATAGATGAAGATCACAGAATGCATATAAAAGGGATTGTAGAAATGTGTCTAATGATGATCCAGTTAAGATTTGAGAGGTCCAATGAAGATTTGAAGAAGTTATGGCCATATGAGTTAAACCGGTTCTGGCAGCTATTTAGAGGTGACAGAGTGACACGAATAGGTCCGGTGAGGTCTAGAAATGCAATATCCTGTTCTGTAGATTTTGTGGATTGTTTAGGAAGCCAATGTGAATTGACAACTCAATTGGTTTGTGCCCTGGAGGTCCGTAAGCACATATTCCAATGTGACAGTGATGACAGACTATGTTCTTGAGGTTCCAGATGAAGATACGAATGATTTCAATAAGCAAAAGTGGTGTGGATGTTCTTGGTGATTCAGGAAAGCTTGTGGGGGTCCCTAGATTGTGTCCAGTTCATGTTGGTGGCCGCATTGAAGATTGAGCTCATAGTTGAAGATTTACTTCCAGATGATGATGTTCTTCCTAATCTTGGCCGACCGGATGTTTTACACATCTTGCGGATGATCTTGAAGATGTTCTGCGAAGCATGGCATGTTCCTCTAAGAAGATTGAAGTCCCTGATATGCGTGGCTGATAGTGTGGTGATATGCATGAAGTTTTATAATAAGTCAAGTTGTAGTTTTGTAATTGCTCTATAATGAAATAAAGTATGTATTATGCCAACTTGGATGATTATGCCAAAGTTGATGTCTTGTATAAATAAGATTTGTGAAGTCATTTCAAAGTATGGATGTGGAGATGAGAGTGTGGTAGAGAGGAGGAGTGAAAGATAGAGAAAAAGTATTGAGCTTAATGGAATTGACTCAAGCGTGATGAAGATGCTAATCTCTAGTTCAAGTATGTAATATTTATTATTTTGTAGACAGTGTGTCTCCTGTAGGCAGTGGGCCTCTTATGAGTAGTGTGCTCAAGCAGTGAGCCCTAATTGGCAAGTGCCATTTTGTTCCTCATATTCTTTTAATAGGGAATACAATCTTGGGTTAGTCACCCCGTGGTTTTTCCCTTAATCAGGTTTTCCATGTTAAAATCTTGGTGTCATATGTGTTAATGTGTTTCTGCTCTTAAATTATTGAATTGTACTTCCATGATTGAATTATTATTATGTTGTTGAAATACAAGAAGGATTTAAGTGTTTAAAGAAAAGAAAGTTTTGAGACAACTGATTCACCCCCCCTCTCAGTTCTCTATCCTAAAACTAACATAAACATAAGGAGAAACCGTCAAAGTGTGACTACTTCATAAGTGCAAAATTGGACCAAAAGACCTTGGCATCATTTCCACCTAGTTGATCATAACATGGGCCTAATACTCACTTGATTAGTTTTAGGTCCACCTTCCAAAGTGAACTCCCATACTCACGAGCTTGCTTTAATCAACCATTACTCTCGCCACAATATTCCAAGGTCTTGATAAACCTAATTAGTACTTTGAAAGTCATTAGTAGACAATAGTATCCTATTGGAGTTAAACTTTTCAAAGATTGAATTCATTATCCTCTACTATAGTCTTGGGCATATTCCCTTATGCATAGACTCATACCCCACCTTAGTTGTATCCACAAAACATCCCAAGAGAATACCCAAAACATATCCCCATTTCCATTTGCATAAAACATTTAGATCGCTTCCATTAGCATAGACTCATTTTCAACCTTAGAAAAGACCAAAAATATCCTTATATCTTCATCGTTAGTATCATTAGACACCCTTAGAGAATTGCATAGTGCATTCTCACCTTGCATTTTCACCTTATCCAAAAAATACCAAAAACATAGCATAGAAACATTGCATTCCCATCCTTAGGGTAAGATTATTTTCCCATCCCTCATAAACTAGTAGGTCTTATATGTTCGAGACAAGGTTGCAAAAGAAAAGGAAGTGAGAATCCTTAGAACACCCCACAAACACCATGATATTTTCATCCAACATGGGTAATCCCTTTGAGAACATCCTTTTACAAGAACAAGACCAAGAAATAATGCAGCAAGAAATCAAAGAAGCTTCCCAAGACCCT
This sequence comes from Cunninghamia lanceolata, assembly GCA_027924645.1. Classification (NCBI taxonomy): domain Eukaryota; kingdom Viridiplantae; phylum Streptophyta; class Pinopsida; order Cupressales; family Cupressaceae; genus Cunninghamia; species Cunninghamia lanceolata. Next base: position 8,369,185 of record BSBN01000739.1, read on the forward strand.
AGGATGTTGTGAATCTTAGATGAGATGATTCACGCAAATGCCCAAAGTTACCTCATGAAACTCTTGCAAAATGGTACTAGGCTTCCCCCTAGGGTAAATATCAACATGATTGTAGGGTAACCATCCCACAATGTCACTCAAAGCCAAGGACAAATGACACCTTCATCTAGCCATACAAGTTCAACACAAGAGCTTGTCACTATCCCTGCGGGGAAAACATCACAAGATTCCATGATATCCCATGTGACATTTGATACCAATAATATGAATGTTGTGTCCCAACCATTGACCTTCCCAAATCCTTTTGTCTCGATGAATATGAACCATAACAAAATGACACTAAAGATGCACATAGTGACTTCTAGGAGACAAAACACCACATCAAATGCAATCTCGAATCTTGGACCTCAAAACAATCTAGGCAATCCAAGTATAGATCCCCTTTTTCAAAACAACACGAATGTCTTGAATCAACAATATGTTGATCCTAATGGTCAAAACACCAACACCATGTTGAATTCAAATGCAACATTTGGGTCTACACATGGTAATGTCTTGAACCAACAATACATAGGCCCACAAAATTAAAATCACAATGTTTTCACGAATACCAATACCACCCATAACAATGCCTTGAATCAACAATATGTTGATCCTAATGGCAAAAACATGAACTTTGGGTCTACACACAACAACACCTTTAACCATCAATACATAGATCCACAAAATTAAAATAATATTGTCATATCCCATGTCCACATGAATGTCAATGCCACTCATAACCATACCATGAATCAACAATATGTAGACCTAAATGGTCAAAACAACAATGTTATGGCCAATTACACTCATATGAACATTGGTGCCACTTTTACCATTCCCCAAAATCATTAATATGTTAATCAAAATGCTAGTGCCTCTCATAAAAAAACCCATCATATTCAAAACACTCATACCACGAATGCTTCATCCCATTATCAAAACATCAACCCCAAAACCACCTATGTGCCTATCAACCAAAACCTAAACTCATCCTCATCACACATACCTTTCAATGCAAACACCAACCCAATTGTCACAAACTTGGGACTGCAAAACACATCGGCACTAAGCATAGGTAACTCGTATCAACACATGATCAAAAACACTTTCAACACACCAATTGAAGCCCTCACTCAACAATTGGACAAACTAAAGAAACAATTCTTGAGCTTACAAGTTTCGAGGACAAAGAAACCATACTCTATGGAGGACTTGTGCCCATACCCATTTCACAAAGGCATTTACATTCCCCCTTTCCCCCCAAATTTCACCGCACCAAACTTTAACAAATATAGGGGAAAGGGGAGTCCCGTTGAACATGTTCATGAGTTCCATAGTACCTGTCTTGAGCTTGCCTATGACTATACATATTTAATGAGACTCTTTCCAAGGAGCCTCACCGGCCAAGCTCTTGAATGGTTTGCACATCTTCCCATGGGAATACGAACATGGACTAAACTCACAAATAAGTTCATATCACACTTTTTCTACAGCATAGAAATGGATGTAAACATTGCCACCTTGTGTCAAATGAAACAAGAGGATGGAGAAACCTTCATTCTTTCTTCAAAAGGTGGAGGGCCCTAGTGAGTAAATGCCCTTGTCACATTCTTGAGAATCAGCTAGTGCCCATCTTTATAGAAAATCTTAACAAAGAGCTTATACATCAATTACAAATCCATTGTTGCACCTCCTTTGGAGAAGTTGTCAAGAAGGGGGCTGCCATTGAAAAAGATCTCATTGCCAAGGGCATGATCAAAATTTTCAACAAAAATCAAAACACCCAAAACACACCCTTATGACAAGAACAAAACTTGGGCCCAAAACAAAAATGTTCCCAATGATGGGATGGTAGATGCTAAGGCATTTAGGGCTGGTCCCATCATCACACTCAAAGAACCTCCCATAACAAACAATCAGCCACATGTCCAACTACAACAACAACAACAACAACCACATCCATAACAACAAGTAGCCAACGCGATCCAAAATAACCAAAGAAGACCAAACCCAAGGAATAATACCCCTCAACATAATTACACACCTTTGACAGAGCCAATTAAATCAATCTTGAAGATGTTATTGCAAAACAACCTCATTTAATTGCTAGAAATTAAACAATATGACCTGGCTTTTAAGCCTCCCTCATGGAATGATAATGACTTCTTTGATTACCATCAAATCAAAAGCCACAAGACATCAAACTACTACAAATTAAAAAATATTATTCAAGACTTCATTGACAGGGGTGACATAGCTGTAGATCAACCATCCGGTTCCTCCAACACCAATCATACCATCTTCACAGACCCATTGTAAAATCATGGATCAGGAAAAGCCTCCTCATTAGGAACCAAACCATATGATAGTGTTAACTACAATAGCATTGCCTACGACTACACCATCAATAGCATTCGTTCATACGATAATAACATTTCCATGATTACATCAAGGCTCATCCAAAATGTGTCATCACCACCCATAAAGCCAATATAATGCTGCAAAGTGCTCCCCCCAATCCTGCAAATACATCTGTCCTACAAGAAAAAGGCCAATATAACCTTTTAGATCACTTAAAAAAGACTCTAGCCCAAATATCCATCTTTGAATTACTTCACCTTTCACTAGAACACAAGGCTCATGTGAATAAAGCACTTCTAGTATCCTCCATCCTAATAGACCTAAATGTAAACCAATTTTAGGCCATGGTGGGACACTTAGCCACCATTGCCAGTGTGACATTCATGGAACATGACTTGCCACACCGATCTAACCACACCAATCCCCTACACCTGGAAGTTTTCATCAATAAGCATAAAATCTAACAAGTCTTGGTAGATGGTGGAGTAGGATTAAACATATGTCATTTAAAGTTAGTAATAATACTAGGCTACTCTGAGGCTTGTGTCGATCCAACTAAGAGAATTGTTATCAAGGCATATGATGATGTTTAGCGCTCTTCTAAAGGAGTGATCACCTTACCTGTAAGGGTTGGACCAGCCACACAAGATATCATATTCCATGTCTTGGATATTGAGCTTCCATACAATCTCATCCTTGTCCCACCATGGATCCATGTCATGAAGGTCATCCCCTCCACATACCATCAATGTATCAAATTCCCTTATAATGGCACAGAAATCACCATCCCTGGTGATCTTGATGCCTTTCAATACTACAACCACCTAAGAGAGGTACCCCAACATCAAGTACCTGTCAATAGGGGAATCATACCATCCACTTCATCCAATTATGTTGACATGTCCACGTTATCTTAATCCACCACCCCTTTCACTCCACCTATCAACCCTAAAATTTAGATCCAAGACAAAGGATGTGGTGAATACAAGATGGAAATATCATACTACATCAAAACGTTGCCTACATCACCCAAGTCTCAAGGAAAGTCCAACCCCATTCCACTAAAGAAAACTATTTTTGCTGCTTCCACCACATTCACAAAATGGGGTGAGTTAAGTAAAGAGGATGTCAGCGAAGACATCTCTACATGGCTCTATAAGGAAGAAGAAGAGGTCGAATATATCAAGTTTCCTATATACCAATATGGAAAAGAGTATGAATTTGTCAAAAACCAAGGATATGATAGACATGGAGGGATGGGGCCCTATGGAAATGGATGAACTAAACCTCTTCAACCAACTATGCGGCCACACAATAAAGGGTTAGGATATACCTCATGAACATAAAATGCTTCACGTACTATGTTACTTCTAGGAGGGGACACAAGTACCTCCAAGGAAGTTGAGACATCAAGGGATCCTCCTCAACCTGAACTACAATCATCCCACCCCAAATTACCCAATGGTGCTACCTAGATCAGAATTTTGTGGGATCTAGATAACACCTCCATCTGCACTCTTACCCCCATCTCCCTAAGTTTCCTTGACACTGATGATGGCTTACCTCTTGTTCATCCCAAACTTACAGACTAGGACCAGAAAACAACACCTAACTTAGATTTATTTGAGAATGATGAAGCTATTGTTGAGTTCATGGGACTTCATGAGGGCATACCACTAGGCGACCACAAGGTTGGCTACATCATGGACTTGGATAACTCCACATACTTTGGAGAGTCTACTCCACCCTCTAGCTATAAAAGTGAAATTGTAAAAGAAAAAGAAAATAGGTCTCTAGGTGAAAACCTAAAGGTGCCTTTAAACCATACAAAAGAAAAAATAAAAGGACGTATCTAAGGGTGAAAACCTCTCTAAGGATGGAGGGCTAGATGTGCTTCCCATTACACACAAGAGATTTCCATTGCTTGTGGATCAAACTGTTGAAGCTAATGTTGGTACAGAAGATGCTCCCAGGATTTTTTACTTTGCTACATCAATCACTGGATAGGAAACACCAGATTTTATAGATTTCTTCTTTCCACATCAGATTAACTTCACCTAGTCATATGCTGACATGCTAGGCCTTGATCCACAACTTGTTCTACATCACTTACCATTGTTTCCCAATGCGAAACTAGTCAAGCAAAAGCTGAGAAAAATGCACCCACATATAGCCCTTTTGGTGAAAGTAGATTTGAAGAGGTTACTTGATGTTGGATTCATTCATCCCATTGACTAGCCGGAGTGGATATCTAATCTTGTGCTAGTTATGAAACCCAATGGAAAAAACCAAATTTACAAAGACTTCAGAGACTTAAACAAGGCATTTCCAAAGGATGATTTCCCATTGCCAAATATTGATATCATAGTGGACCTCACTGCTGGATTTGAAATGCTTTCATTAATGGATAGTTTCTCAGGGTATAATCAAATAAGAATAGCCCCTAAAGATCAGCACAAGACAACTTTCACCTGCCCCTAAAGAACATATTATTGGAACGTCATGCCTTTCGGACTTAAAATGCAAGAGCAACATATCAGAGGGCTATGACCACAATCTTTCATGATTATATGTACACCTTCATGGAAGATTACGTAGATGACCTGTTGGCTAAATCAGTGACAAGAAGAACTCACCTAGAAGTTCTAGATAAAGTCTTCACATGAATTAAGTAATACAAAGTCAGACTGAATCCCAAGAAATGCGTATTTAGAGTCACTTCAGGAAAACTACTTGGATATATAGTCTCTCACCAGGGCATTGAGGTCGACCTTGCTAAAGTCAAAGCCATTATGGACATACCCCCACTAGCAACTTTAAAACAGTTATGTAGCCTACAGGGAAAATTATAGTCAATAAGGAGATTCATTGCTCAACTCACTAATAAATGTCAACCATTCCAACACTTGCTCCACAAAGGAGTCCTTTTTGTATGGACTAAAAGATGTCAAGATGCTTTTTAAAAGATCAAGGATTATCTAATGTCACCACTATTTCTCATTCCCTTGATCCCAGGACATCCTTTGGTATTATACATATCAACAACATCTTCAGCTCTGGGAGCATTATTAGCACAAAATGATGAACAAGGAAAGCAAAGAGCCATTTACTATATTAGAAAAACACTAGTGGGCTATGAACTTAACTACACCTCTATTGAATGCTCATGTCTTGCAGTGGTATTCACCACTCAAAAACTGTGCCACTACATGTTGAATCATTAAACAAAGCTAATCACAAAGATTGACCCTCTGAAGTACTTACTCAAAAAGGTGGCCCTCAAAGGACACTTAGCTAAATGGGTCATGATACTGAGTGAATTTGATATAGAGTATGTGGATTGAAAAGAAATAAAGGGACATGTTATCACATATCAGTTAGCAGAAGCACCTAAACAACTAACCATCCTATAATTGCAGATTTCCCCAATGAGTTCATTTTTGCCCTAGAGGTAGCTAATACATGGACACTATTCTTCAATGGTTCTTGTACCAATCATGGCTCAGGAGTAGGTTGTAGGAATACACTCAACACTAAGAGGGGGGGTGAATTAGTGTTGTTAACAATTTTAACATTTTTTACTCCTTTTCTTAATTTAAATTCACAAATGTAGAATTCTTCAGATAGAACAAAGAAAAATATGCAGAGTATCAAAACAAAACTTGACACAAGAAATTTCCCAAGTGGAAAACCCTCCTGGGGTATAAAAACCACTCAACTGCCTCACTGGCTTAACTCAAATTTCTAATTACAATTGTCTCACTGACATTACAATTTTGCCTCACTGGCATATTGTACTTCTCTGCATGTCTCACTGACATTACAACATCACATTCAATGAAAATTATAACTCAGTGGATTTCCCTGTTTCAATAAAATCAATACCTTATTTCTCCTTTTCAAAACAAACAAATGTATATTTTCTGTAATCAACCTTCAACAGTTATCATCAGATTAGACATCATCTTCACAACAATCAACCAAATTTGATCTTTAAGATATTTCATACCTCTATCTCTGCAAATCAATTTCAATACAACTCAATTCATACTTTTCAATTTCATAAACTCTATCACTGCAATATTGAAAAATTTTAACCTACTCCAAAATTATTTTTCAAAGCTTTATCCTTCTCTGAGGAAATATTGTTCTAATTTGATCAAAATTCTCCATCCTTGACTGCACAATCACACCTCCAAAACTGAACAAATCTCTCTTTCAAAAATTATCTCTTCATGTCAAAATATATCTGCAATTAACAAAAATTTATCTTTCAACAAATAATCCCATTCTTCCTCTCTGCAAAAAAAAAACTTTCTCACACTACCATTAGATCTTATATCTCCTCCTTGAAAACATATCTGCACACACAAAAAGATTACAAACATTCATCTTCCCATTCTCTTGTAACCGGTTCAGCTTCATCTCTTTATTTTCTTCTTTAAAAATCTTATCATATTCTCTCATCAAAATCAAAAAACAAAACAAGAAAAAATGAATCCCCTTCGAAGAACTCTGCCTTTTCATCTTCTCTTCAATTAGAAACATACTAAACTTCACTCTTTCCTTCACACAAAAATCAACTTCAGTGCCCCTTGAATTTCGGTTAGAAAGGCCAAGAAAAACATGATTTATTTCCTTTTTAACAACAGTGAACGTCAACTTTAAACCCACGAACTAACCGTTTGAAAATGCTTTCTATTTAAAAACAGACCCTCCGATCTGCGGTGCCCGCCAATCTCTATTTAAACTTTGATCGTTGGATTCGGCAACTTTAAACACAACTTTATACCACCGTTTGCGCTAGGGGAGCAGGGTCCAAATGACTTACCCCACTACGACTAATGATGCCTCCAGCCGGTCATCACTTAGAAGGAACCTGCTGTCACCAGTCACCTCAAAGATATAACATAAAGTGCAAAGTGTTATGACAGGCAGTAAGGTAAGGAAGAATAAGTGTTGAACACAAAATTTATGACTTGTTAAGTGTTAAGAAGACTTGTCCATAAATTTACCACTTCCATTTTTCTAAACCTCAACATATTTTTAACACTTAATTGAAAACCAAACTTCAACTGATCTGCCACTGTCATGAAGCCAAGTTAAATGAAATTAATATAATCCATATTAACTTATATCAAATGACATAAGCCCTTCTCCTGATTCAATATTGATGCAATGAATGTCATCTTCTGAAATGACTAAGTCAGAACAACCTCACACAGGATCAACACTGATGTGTCACTGATGTCATTACCATGAAGGACCACTTGTAAGAGTTTTACAACTTGAAAACTAAGAAGATACCAAACCACTGTGATTACAACAAGTCACAATCAAAAGTGTGTCATAATTGCATGAAGACCACTCATAATGCCAACCTTAGCCACTTTCACTGAAAGCATGACTTAAACTGTCCTATGAAGAATCCTTCTGAAATATAATGTGATCAACACATCTGTCAACTGCATCTTGTGAAAACTGTGAAATGCAACATCCTGATTTCTTGATATTTTGACATCAATGAAAAGACAATATACTCAACTGTGAAATGTGCTACATAGGTATCATGTTCATTACACCTCAAGGCAATCCCATCTCTAAGGCATTCTACATAGCCTTCCCGTGCACAAATAATATTGTTTAATATGAGGCTCTACTTATAGGATTACGTATGGCCATCAATTGGAAAATAAAGAAACTACAACTCTTTGATGATTCACAATTGGTCATCAAATAGGTCAACAATCAATATGACACCAAGGAAAAAAACTTATGCCATACAAAAGAATGGTGGATAGTTTTAGGCTCTATTTTGACATAGTTCTCTTTGATTAGATTCCCATGGTTTAGAACCAAGAAGCCAATGCAATGGCATGCCTTTGATATCCCAGAATCTGAGTTAGTTTGTGAAATTGTTGGTCCCATGTCACCTTGGTACAATGACATCTACACCTATTTGCATGACCAGACCTTACCTATTGATCTCTCATCCAACCAATGAAAATCCTTCATCCACCAAACAACCAAATATGTCATCATCCGTGACACTGTCTATCATCATGGCTTTGATAATACCCTCCTAAGATGTCTCGACACTAAGGAAGCACAAACAACCTTATGAGAAGTACACGAGGGTATATGTGGAGCTCACTTGAGTGGTCCTACCCTCACCAAGAAGATCATTAGAGTTGGTTATTACTAGCCTACCATGGAAAAGGATGCCTACCATTTTGCAAAGAAATGTAGATAGTGTCAGCTACAGGGGGATCTTGTACATGCGCCAGCTTAGGACCTACAACCACTCACATCTCCATGGCCTTTCTCTCAATGGGGACTTGACCTCGTGGGAAAAATCCACCCTACTTCCACTAACGACCATAAATTAATCATCACTGCCACTAAATATTTTAGAAAGTAGATTGAACCCTTCCCCATGACATACATTACTGGAAAACAAATCGCCAAGTTTATCCTCAACTATATCATATGCCGGTATGGTGTCCCGCAATCCATTGTAATGGACAATGGCCGCCTATTCAAAAATCAAGATATCCGAGAACTTTGTGAAAAATTCCACATCTAGCACCACTTTGCCACTCCATACTACCCACAAGGCAATGGTCAAGCCGAGGCATCAAACAAAACCATCATAAAAATACTCAAAAAGCCTGTCAATGATGTTGGCCATGACTAGCATATCCAACCTAACCATGCCCTATGGGCTTACTACACCAATATCCACACACCCACTGGAGCCACCCCATATTCCCTTATTTACGACTTCGAGGCTATCCTACCCATTGAGGTCAAGTTGCCCTCCCTGAGAGTGTCCTTGAAGCAGTTGATTGATGATGAAGAATATAGAGTAGCCCACCTACATGAATTGGAGTTACTATATGAAAGGAGAGAAAACACCATAAGCCATTTATAGGCATTCAGAATCATCTCCACTGTAGCTACAACAAAAGGGTTCTAGTTTGACACTTTAACATTGGAGACCTGGTCCTAAAATAAAACCTTAAAAATCAGAAGGAGTGGGAGAAGCTAGGAAAATTTAAACTGATTTAGCTAGGGCCTTATGTCATCACTGTAGCCTATGGGTCTGGTGCATATTAGTTGGCCACTCCTGAAGGTGAACCATTACCAGAACCCATCAATAACATGCACCTTCAGAAATATTACACTTCAAAATTAAAAAATCAATATATATATATAGTAAAGAGAAATAATCCATCCAAAAGTGAAAACCACTTCAATGGCACTCTGGATAAGTACCATGGTGAAAACTTGGCAAACATGTGCCATGTGTAATTAATCTTTTCTCCATTGTCTACCATCACTCTATTCCACCTTCCATATTTTGCAATAAAGCCTACATGGTCCATATCCTAACCCACATCGGAAATCCATAATAACTCACACCATTCCTCACATAGCTTGAGAATAAATTAACATTTCGTGTCTTCACACCCCACCTTGCCTTGGTCATAATATTATCGTGCACCTAACTGGGGGCAATTGCTGATCCTAAAATCAATATTGGAGGACACCTATTTCCAAAAAATCCAAAAACATCCAAATATTCCTCAAAAATACAAAAATATTCAACTACTCTCCAAAATCCAAAAACATCCAAATATTCCAAAAATTCCAAAACCATCACAAAATGTAAAAAAACCAAAAAATCCCAAGCAATAAATAGTGGCAAACCAGTGAACCAAACTATGATGCCTCTAAGCTTTCACGTAGGCAATCCATCTTTGATACACTCCTGAGGCACTCGCCCTAGGTTTTAGGTCATGTCACCCACCCACATGGTCGAACTACGGTGCCTCTAAGCATTCGTGTAGGCAAGGCCATCTTCGATGTGCACCCAAGGCATTCCCCTTAGGTCCTAGGTCATACCAAGTCAACCCTTGTCAAACTACATTGCCTCTAAGTTTTAACATAGGCAAGGCCATCTTTGATGAGCCCTTGAAGCACTAGGTTAGTCCCTTAGGTCCCATCGCATCAAACTATCATAATAAATTGTCCTTTAATGATATGGACACTTTGAGCAGATAAAACAATCAATCTTTCACAAGATAACATCCAAACAATCCAACAAGATAGTTTAACAACATCGCCAAAGAATTGTCACTAATTTTTCCCATGGTGATGATCGAACATCACTATGACCAACAAAAAATCTCAATCACATGTCTGACAACAAGTATGGGACATGGTCAAAACTAGGCTTTACGCCTTAGACGACACGTCTCATCTTTTGACATTATCAATCATCACAAGCTAACCATTTCCCAACATACGCCATTCTTGAAACTAAACCACATGTCTTATACAAGATGTCCTAATCCTATCATCTATATTATACAGGTGGTCACATTATTGAAACCAGACCAGGTGTCTTATACGACATGCTTCCTATGCTAAAACCAGGCATTATCCAACAAATCATCATCTATCAGACAAACACATATACACTCGGTAAATGATCTAATGGTTGTTGGCTCTGTCTTATCTTTCATTTGGATTATTCTCTTCAATCTCATTCTTATGCTTCTCAAGGTAGTCCCTAAGAGATGAAGAGAAGTGAGGATAGAGTGAGACCTCTTTTTTTATTGTTGTTTGTAGTTTGTCATGGCAAGATGACTGGGGCAACTAGGTTCCTTGTGCATGAAAAGGATACTACTGGGTATGAATCAAAACATCATATGCATTGGAATAGCTAGATACTTTCATGTATTAGGACTTGTACACCTTAGGTTGTTCTCCTCATATGATCCGACAAGGTGCCTTAGTGACTTAGTCTAAGCCTAACAATCCTTGTTTGTTTTGTGTCTGTCTCACAAGGGACCACACTTTGCACCTTGGCCTTTGACATGCCATGGAATTTTTCATCCTTTGATATAATAAGCACTATGATGATAAGTAACAACTACATAAAGAAATCTCAAAATCTATCACAATAAAGTCTGAACCTATTCTTCTACGCTAATCTTGATCCTTCGTACATTCTTCATCTCCATTTCTTCATCTCCCTTTCTTCTAATCCTCTTCCATCCTATTGTCACACAGCAAAAAACTACATTAGATCACATCACCTGCACACACACATGTTAGTCCATCAATAACATCATTGTCATAATCATCATCCTCATAATAAATCATCATTATGATAATCATAAGCATTGCATTAAATCACATAAAATCATCATCATCTATATAAAACCCTACATCTAGCATATATGCATTTATCACATACACATTTGCATCCACATATGAGCATCACATAGAAATAAAGTACCATTGCATAACATCTATCACATCAACATATACATCTAGGAATAACATCATACATCACATCATAAACATCATAGTATCTTGTACTGCATCATAATGAATCATAAATCATAACACATAGCACCATAATCATAAAACATCCATCACATCATGTGCATATAGGAATAACAAGATCAATTAGAATGGTCCATCTCATATCTATGTGTGTGTGTGTGTGTCAAAAATGGAGCTCGCAGGCTCAATCATAAAACAAGAGCATGCAAGCTCAATCAAATATGTACATCATGCCTATCAAAATGGCCTAGCTAGCATTGTCATGACCTCCTTATCCTGTTGGCCCTGTAGGAGGACCCCTGTGCTCTAATCTAGCCCTAGATCCAAATGGCCTATCATATGGAGAGGCCCACCTCTAGGAATGCCCCACACTGTTGTGTGATCTACATGAGTGGGATCAACTAGCACTCTTACTCTGAAAAATAGGTGCTCTCTGATCCGCTAGGACCAAGCCCTCATAAAGGCTCTTGTAATACTATGCCTCCTGCCCTAACATAATCAAAGCATGTACAAACTCTGCTACTTGCCCTTCCACTATCACTGCAAGATCAATGCTCTATTTCTCAGCTCTCTATGCCCTGATAACCACCATATCTCTCTCACCTGTCCTCTGGGCAAGCTAGCCCTCCACCTCTTGGATCCATTGTCACATCCCCTACATCTAGGTTTGCGTAGTATCTATCTAGATCTATAGTGCTAATACTTGTGCAGCTAAATCCCCACCTTAGTCCTCAGCACCCTCCTCCTCCTACTTGCCATCTCCAATATCCTCAATCAACACATCTTGTAAGGCTTGCTCCCTAATCTACTCCTCCTCCTTATCAGCCTACTCATCGGCCTCCTCATCGGCCTCCTCCTCACTCTCCTCCATCGCCTCTCCACCAACAGCTCCCCCGCCGACATCCTCCATCGGTACATCCTCCTCTTCACCCCCCACTTGAATCTTGCCCAAAGTAGCAGATACCTGTCCTACTATCTCCTCTCCCTCCTCCTGAATCAGGGCAAGTGCAACACCCCTACCCTATCCATCTCTCCCTCTATACCTGGCTCCTCTACCTCAGCCCCTGTCTCCACCGCCACCATTTGCTCCACCATCATCTCCTCCTCCATCACCACCACCACGACCACCATCTCCTCTATCTCTTCCTTGGCCCCATCCTCTAAGGCAACCTCACAATCCCCACCCCAACCTCTCCACTGGTGCCAGCACATCAGGATGCATATATGGAACTGGCCTATGGGTGGCCCACCAAGCATCATATAATGGAGTAGTACCTGCATTGGCAACGTCATCAACTTCCCACTGCATTGGTTCTAATCCAACAATCTCATCAATGGTTATCTATACAGCAATCATCAAACCCCAAATTGGAACCTCTCGAGTCACTTGAGAAAGCTTTGCAATACCGGCTGGCTCATCCTTTCACTCTCTAAACTATTTGAGCACCCTCTCTAGTATATGGTTCTCCATAACATGTTGTGCCTGAATGATCTAGCTAATTAGATATCTGGTGTGTCTGTAGTAAGGTAAATTCTTGTCATCATCTATCCACCTAGGACACCCCCTGTATGGCCTCCAAATAAATAAGTCCATGTGATCAATAACATGCCTCCAATATCCAACATTGCCCATATGTACCTATGGAATTGCTATAGTGTAATAGAAAACATAAGGCAACTCATCCAGAATCTCCCGCTCCATTGGTGGCCTACATATAGGAATATGCTCCCAAGCCCATATCATCAGTAAAGTCACACCACAGCTAATAGACTGCTCACCACGATAAACAATGCCATGCAACTGGTGATACAACTATGCTAGGAGGTAGAGTCCCCATGCATAAACTATGGCATCTACCATCATGCCCTCTAACATCTCCCCCAACCAATGAGCACCGATTTGGGCATACAAGGCATCCGATATAGGTGCATAAAACCACAATCAACCGATCATACCAATCTATCAAAGCATCCCAAGGAATCTCATGCTCCTCAACTCCCAAGGCTGCATTGCCATCATTCTCAAATAATTGTTGAAGTGTAGCCAACCCAGTCTCTAGACTATATATCAACCAATCTCCATGAATAGGTAGTCAGAGAATCCGCCAGACATCGAGCAAAGTCATGATGGCCTCTGCTGTCAGAAAATGAAATGAACTAGTCTTAAAATGCCATCTCGCAGCCACTGTAGTCAATAGACCCTGATTAGCCCAAATCATGGGCATAAATGAAACATCGTATAGTCCTAGAGCATCAAGAGTATCTCACTCTGCCATCGACAGAGAATCTTGCAACTGATACCAGGTTGGACGACTCACCCACATGTAAATCGATGGTAACCTCTGCTGTATTCACATAGACAACTCACCACATCAATTTACAAACACTAAATGTAGCATTCATAGCCAAACAAGGGCAAAAATTAGGGCAAAATTCATTTTTAACAGCTAAATCAACCTATGTGTCACACTGTTATTCACATGTGTGGCACCTAAATGCAGGCATCATACTACCCTATGCATGCATCGCATTTCAGCCCATGCATCTCATTGTTCAACATATGCATCACACTTTGGCACAAGCATCGCACTACTCACCCTATGCGTCGCACCCAATGGAGGCATCAGACCCACGAGTGTATGCAGTTTTAGAAACTGCATGTGTCAAACCAGCACGTAGGCATCACACACCCATGTGCATGTGGTGAATGCGATGACACATGCAACACACAAAGGTGCACTACATGTGTGCCCTATTTTTGGGCCCTAAAATCTAGCTCAAAACAAAAAAATTGAAAAGCTAGGGATAGATATGTACTAGCCTACCTATCTTAGGTAGCTAACCATGCATCCAAACCCTCTACCCATGGTGCTGATGAAGTGATATAGGTAACATCTCAATAGGAGCTTTGCAACAAATTTGCAAATCAACACTCTGCTCTCTTTGCAATCTCTGAACTCAAAGTGCATAAATGAGGATTATGGGCCCCCCAATGATTATTTATAGGATCTTTTAACCTAAGTGGGCTCCCTTTTCACCAAATTGATCAACCAAAGGCTTTGTTTCATGCGCCAAGCACCTTTTATGGCCATTTTCTCACTTCTAAATCACATTGGGCATCCCACACAACTTTTCAAAAAAAATTCTAGATTTTTTGAAAAAAAAATTAGAAATTTTGAAAAAATTCCCAAGGGGGCATAAGGCCATCACACTTCACTTGGAATACACTGGGGCATGTTTAGAGCATGTTTCTCAAATTTCCTTTGATACAATGCTGGAATAGACATTGTATTAAAGAGGGGCAAAATGTAAACATTTAAAATTGTCATGGGCTTGCGAATGACATTTTCACACATAAGTCATCTCAATTTCATATTTTTCTATTAATTAAATAATTTTTAATTATTTAATTAATTCATTCCCTCTTATGCTTTTAATTAAATAAATTTTATTTATTTAATTATTTAAGCAATTTCCTTCTAATTTCCTCTATAATTAAATAATTTAATAATTATTTAATTATTCATTAGTCTAACATCCATATTCCTCTTCTAATTTAAATAAATACCTATTTATTTAAATTATCAACCTTACCCTAATTAAATAAGTCCCCACTTTTTTAATTAAAATCACTCTACATTCCCCTTTCCTCTAAAAAATTAAATAAATGCATACAATTTATTTAATTTTAAAATCACTTCCCACCTCACCATTTCTTCTAATAAAAAAATGTCTTTTGTCCTCTAGTGGCTGGAAACCCTAATCATTCTCAGCCCTTGATCTTGGTTCCAAGTCAACTCTTCATCTCAGCCCTCCATTCAAATTCTCTCCTCTATAAAATCACCCTCTCCCTCTCATTTTCTCATCTTACCACTTGTAGAAATTGACTTTTCCATTGTCAACTCTTGAGCTCTCCATAGCATTTGCAAACCTACAAAATATGAGTGCATTAGTTAGTCATAGCATCATAGGAATAATGGAGGATTTACACTATTAGCCTAGGGTTTCATATGTCCTTGTGTTGCTTGCTTGATTCTAGGTTTCTAAGGCTCCATTGGGTAGTTAGGGTTTGAAAATACTATTTGTAGGGCTTTTGTAGTGTTTTTACCTGACTTCACTATCATACAAATAGCTACAAGTATATAAAAGTTTATTCTCGAAAAACACCTAGGAATAGAAAAACCTAGTCTATAATTATGTGTACTGTGGTAAAAGAAATTCTCCAAGATTGTTGTCTAAGGCCCTGAATTCCCTTTTATAGAAACAAGGGAGCATACAAGCTTCAGGCCTAAAGATAGATGTCACATTTTCATTTGATAATATTCCATCACTTAGGAACAAGAATAACTGATTATGGGTCAAATATTTCATAGGAGTAGAAGTTGTTACATATGTAGCCACAAATTAAGTTTCCTTCAAAAGTATTGATGGGACCTTATAAAAATTTTCATCGTTCTAGTATTTGGCCCAAAATTTTGTGTCATCCTGCTAGAAAATATATGACCTAGGGTTTTTACAAAATAAAAATGCTTTGAGTAATACCCCTTAAACCCTAAACCCATGCGTCAAGCATATTGCAAATCACTTCTGATATATTTTTATGTTGACTGCATGTTTCCCATTGCTCAGTTCTTTGGTTGCTGCTTTATGCCCTAGATTACATTGTTTGTTGACCCCTTGTTGTGCAGTTACTACCTCAAGCTGGTGCCAAATATTTTTCAAAGTGTCAAAATGTTTCACATATTTACCCTTTTAGCGGTCCAATGGCCCCCTTCCCTAGTAGATAAAGGTTGTTTTTAAGGATGTATGTCGAAGGTCAGATCTCACTAACCCCTTTTTGATAGGTGGCATTTATTGATACTCTTCTACTAGTTTACCGATATTAAAATGTTGACAAGGAAATCACCCACGAAACTGTGAAAAGGGTGCTAGCTAGCATAAGGTTGTTCATCAGTTACAACATAAAGAAAGTGGTGGTTTCGGGAGCTACGTGGAAACTTCTCTATGGATTCCATCATTTTGTTGAGCTTCACTAAAGGGTCCCACTAAACAACCACAGAAAAGTGGAAATATGGCATGTCACTCCTAGAGGACAAAACTGTGTTTGGGTGGATGAAAGGGTGACGTGGTTGAATCTCAAGGGCTGATGATGCTTTTTGAGTATTGTTCCATTACATGTGGTCAATCTAATGGCTCTTTGCCATTCTGCAAAGATTAAATCTCCTGATTGATCTTTTGAGTGTGAAACCATGGATGATATCCTAACTGTACTGTTTGAAAGATCTTCTCAAGGTCATGGTTATGGAGGCTATCCAGGTGGCTGAATATTATTCATTAATGCTCAACAACAATCTCTTTCCACATAATGGACTAAATCAATGCGATTAATTTGAGCTAGCTAAGGATTTGATCGATGGCCCAAATTCAAAAAGACTGATGAAGAGATGTGTTGGCGCGTGATCTGAGATACACCATTGCAAAATTAATTTTCAGGCATGTGCAGGGTCTCCATCGCTGCCACTATAGAGAAATTAACTAACTGTAAGATTGGATTATGTAGGATCGACCCTTGGAAATCTATGCTTCTACCAGAATTAACATTTCATCTGCTTTGTGATGAGTTATGGCAAGATGACTGGACTGAGATGATGAATTTGAGACACTTGATCTGGCATCTTCAATGCAAGAAGTGATGTTTTCAGTTATGCAAAATGATGAAATTCTATCTATTTGCTCATTTTGGTAATCTTCAAGAGATTTCCATTTATGGCTAAGATACATTGAAATGACTAGAATTAATTAACCATGGATATAATAGATGTGTGCGAGATTTTCCAAAGTTTCTATAAATAGGTGTATCCAAGTGTTGCCTCCTACATTGTTTGATCATGCTAACAGTATGGCTTTCTCTTGGTTCTATATTTTCTTTTTGCTCCCCTGTTCTATTGGATTCTCTATGTTCTCATAGTTATCAATATGTCCTTACAGAATTAAAGGATTAGAGAGTTTTCATTTCTAGAATGGGGGGAATTAGAAAGAAACATATGTAGTAGCAGCATCCATTGAACTCCTGTGATTTCTTCTCCCTTTTGTCTTTTCATCTAGATGTGGGCTCTAAGTTAGAATCTCCTACCTCCAGTAGTTTCTACTTCCCTTGAGGTGGCAAATTCCCTTCTTAGGTAGAAAGGAATCATAACCCTCTCTATTCCTCCCTTACATCTAATTTTCCTAATAGAGCTTTAACTCTAGGTGTAAGGGGATTTCCCATCCAGATGAAATAGATAGAAGTAGAGGAAAAATTTATTGTTATTGCTACTATTCTCTTAGCTTGACTTTCAGCACTGTTAGAGTCAACTATGTGTGGATTCCTCAAGTTTCTACCTATTTAAAGATGCTAGAAACTTCTCAACCAGAAGGGAGAAATCATACCACTGTAAAGAAATCTAGAAATAGTGAAGGAGATTTAGGCTTCCTGAGCTTCATTTCAATGTTGTTCTTTGAAGGTTTTTACTTTTTAGTGTGAGGCTTGGATAGGGAGAGTAGTGAATGCTCTTATCAAACAATTTGATGGCATTTGAGGAGTGCCTAGCTCCAACAACATCTAACAATGTGTCACCCATTAGCATCACAGCCTATTTTCCCTGCCAAAATGAGAGGACGTACAATTTGAAAGTGGATACCTCAACCTGTATGGATATTTTTGTTATGGAGGCATCTATTTGTAGTTAAGAGATGGTTACACCTGTATCTTGTTACAAACTTCATCTTTGGTTAATTAAAGTATAATATCTTTTGTCTTTAATCCTGTAGTTTGTCTGCTCCCTTATTCTATAAAAGGGAATTTAGGGCATTGATAAACGTTGGTTCAAGGTCATATTTCCAGTTTTAGTTTGAAATATGGGATCAATCTGATCCTGGAGGAGTTGTATATATTTATCTTTTGAAATTATGATTAGTGGTCTAGTTTCACGTTGAGTTCAATCTTTTGATATATCTATGAAGCTATTTGTAATTCAATATCAGTCTATTTTATAGATTACTATTGAGTTTCAAAGTATATTGTCTCCTACTCATGTATACATTGTTACATTTATGAATACAATCTAATTAATGATCAATTTATTCATCATCATAGTCTTCCCTATGTTTGTTATTTTCTTATGGCATTTACTCAAGTAGTAAAATAATATCTATAAGAGTATATTGAATGTAATATTGGTTTACAAGGATAACTAAGCATGGTTAACTCTGAAACTAGTGGAATATCACAATGTAAGGCATTATTTTATTGTCATAGTAGACTGAAATTAATCACAGAATGGTCTTTTCATTTACATCTAATTTTGACTCTATGACATCTAGACTAGGCACTGATTAGTTTGAAATGCTATATTATATTGAAGCCCCCTTGATTATCCTCATTCTAAAATATTAGAACAAATTTCCCTTTCAGCTATAGGTTTTAGATGTTATTTTATTTGCATGTTCTTCTACAAAGAAATATACTAAAGCTTAAGAATCTAGCCCATTACCTTACTCTATCAATAATTCTTTCAGCAATTTAGAAAGAACAAATCTAGTACTCATGATATTTCCACAGTCCATGATTGTGTAGGTTTTTTTGCATCAACATTTTGGATCACACTCTGTGATCCATCATCAGGAAGAAACGAGAGAATGTGAAATGGTTAAATTGTAGAGATAGAATAGACTTAAAAGGAGAGAGAGAGAGAGAGTGGGGGTTTGGCATGGAGACCAAAGTAGATAGGAGGAAGGGAAGTCAAAGGAGGAGGAAGTGAAAAATAATAAAAATAATAAAATAAAAGGTAAAACTTAAAAATAAGAAGGCTAAAAAGTCAAGGAATAAAAATAAAGAGAGAGTTAATATAAACAGAAAGACATGCTTTCCATAATAAGAGAGCTAATGTTTAGAAGTTTCTTCATTAGTAGGAACATAATCGAGAAAAGTCTAAACAAGAAATTAAGAAACAAAGGGTAGAAAAACAACAAAAATGAAGGACAAAAGAGAAAAGCACATAATGAAGGAAATAAATAGTGAAGGAGAGTGTGTAGGGGAGGTCAAAAGATGAGGGAAGAGCACCACAAATGAAAAAACCAATAAAAGGAGAAAAAATATAAGTTGCGCGGTTGAGAGAAAAATGAGAGAGAAGACAAACAATAAAATTATAAAAGCAAAGGGGTGAGAAAAGTTATAACTAAAAGAGGATAAATAAAAAGTAGAAAAATCTAAAGAGGACTCCATAAAAATCCTAGAACCCAAAAATATTGATTATGAAGGAGAAAGGCGTAACACCAAAAAAGAAAGAAAATAAGGAAAGACCAAGTAGTAAAAGAGATAACAAAGAAGAGAAGGAGAGGGGGTCAAGAAAGAGACAAAGATAAAATTGGGAGACAAGGAATGAAAAAGAAAAATAGAGGAAAAAGGCAAGAACACAAAAGAAAGATCAAGATAAAAATGAAAGGCCAAAAGGGAGCACGAGCAGAGAGAGAGACAAGGCAAAGAACAAGAGGACAAGGAGAAGAAAGATAAAAATGCAAAATCAAAGACCAACAAAAAGGAAAGAAATAAGAACAAAAAATAAGAAAAATACAAAGAATAACAAATAAAAGAAAGGATGGAGGAAAGGGTAGAGCTGAGCAACCAAGAAAGTGAGCAAAGAAGGAAAATGAGAAAGAGAACAAAAACAAGAAAGGGAGACAATAAAGGAGTGCAAGAAGAGAGAGGGAGAAAGAAAAAACCAAGCCAGAAAAGTAAGGAAAGGAAAAAATATGCTAAATCAAGGAAAGGCAAGAAGGAAGGTAGGAAAAGGAAAATAAGTATGCACGTATGAATGCATGTAATGAGAGTGTGTGGGAAGAGTGAGAGGTAGAACAAACACCAAGAAAACAAAGGGATGCAAAAGTAAAGGGCAAATAAAAAGACATAGTACAAGTAAATAAATAAACTCTCACACACATGCCCCCACCCACAAATACAAGAGGAGAGAAGAACTTGAACCCGTAGACTAAGGTAGAAGGTCAAGAATAAAGAAGGGGTCAACAGGAGGTAAAATGAGTGGAGTGAGGGGAGAGAAAGAGGGTGGGGGAGAGAGTGAGGCTAAGAGGAGAGAAGGGGGGAAAAAGGAGATAAAGAGAGGCCAAAGAGAAGGGGGGTTAGTTCATGAGAGAATTTAATAGAGGATTCCATGTGTGGCTTATGGTCCACCCATCATCCCTATTAAGGTTGGTGGGGTTATTTTTTATGAAGATAGCCTCTTTAAGTTTTCATTTAAAGTAGTTATCTTCCTTGGCTAGGACAAGGTTGTCCTCAAGACGGACGTGATGTTTGGTGTTAGAGGAATATTTAGTGAGAGCTGATTTAGAGGTCCTTTCATGTCTAATATCTGCAGTATGTTCTTTAATTCTCATGCAAATAGACCTACCTGTTTCACCAATGTAAGGGGTACCGTAGGAGTAGTCTATTTTATAAACCCCAAAGTTTAGGAGAATGTTTTTGGGATCTTTGGTGGAAGGGATGAGGTTTCTAATGGTGGAAAGCGGTTTGAAAGCATAGGAGATGCCTTTCTTGTAAAGGATTTTGGCAATTTTATGAGAGATACCTTCAATGAAAGGGTGGCCCCAAAAACAATATCAAAGTCTAATTTGTTAGGTTTAGAATGGAGGTGGGTTTGGGATAGTTTAAAAGTCATGTTGATGTATTTGAAGTGGTACCCAATAAGTTTAAAGACCTTGGAGAGGTGGACCAACTCCAAGCTTATGTGATCGTCATCGCAATTGCAGAGGGCCCTAGTAGTCAAGGTTTTGAGGACACTAGCATTTTGGGCTGGGTGGTGGTGAGAAGAGGCTAGAAGATAGAGGTCAGTGTGGGTGAATTTTCTAAAGAACAAATATATTTCAAAAGTAGTGTTTTGAGCAAGCATTTAGGAACCACCCATTCAGAATAAAACACTATTTCATAGAAGAAAAGCAACACCTTCCTTGGTCTTATAGAGCCTAAAGTGTAGAGGAAAAGGATTGAAACCCCTATTTCCTATTCATTGGCCAATCCCTCGAGATAGATCAAATATTAGAAATGGCTATTTTATAGATCTACTTCCTTGAGATCAAGTTGGGAATTTAAAACAACCAACAAGTGTGTGCTGGAAGATGCCATAACAAACTCTGTCGACCTTCCTCCACTCTCTTCATTTTGACTTTTTTAGAATATCTAATGACTCATATGAAGACAAGAAATAAGGAAGCACTACAAGACAATCATGCTTTTTAAAAAAAATATATATATATCCTTATGCTGATTTTGAACAAGGGAAAGCTATATAGAGGCATATTCCTTTTTGAAAAAGGGATAAATGACAAATAATCAAAATATGAAGTGTCATAGTATCCAAAATCTTATAGGCTAGGTAATTCATTATATTTGTCATCCCACGCCTTATATTGCTCTTTGGTTGGCCATTGGAATGATAGGAGATTACTAACATGGGATACATGCTTATTATATTTAGCTAGTAATGATTCAACTTCCCTTACAAAATCCTCAACAAGCTGACATGAATCCCAAAATCTACTAACATTTTTTTCTGAAGAGGGGAGTATCGATTTCGTTATCCTTGCAAATAAGAAAAGACATAATTGGATTAATGGATTCAAATTTAAAAACCCATGTCTAATATTGTTTGATCTCGCCATCATTCTACTTAATCTAGGGTATTTTCCCTTCTTTATCATATCAAAATCTTGAATCAACTCCAATGCCTTCTCTTCAAATTTATTTATAAATCCCTGTAGCTCGTCAACTTCTTTTGCTGCCATGTATGTTGGCTTGATTTATTTTGGGGCACCAGGCTCATGAGTTGATCCTTTGTATATGCCAAGTAGGGAAGTATTCCTTGGGACCCACTTATTCAACAAAGGCATGCTTTGTTCCTTGTCTTTAGCTATCTTCTTAATAGCCATTGATAAATTATAATAATAGTTATGAATATTTTCTTTTTTGATGATAATTTTCCCCATCAGTAATCCCAAAATATTTGTAACAATACTTAGATTGTCTCCTCATTCGTCCCTCATGAAATCTTCAAAAATCTCTTCAAAAGATTTCACCTACTCTCTTATTTCCTCATTTTCCTTCTCAAGATTGGACTTTGATGAAGAAGAAGAAGGGCCAACAATCATGGTGCTTGAATCCCTTACTACTAATGTTGTCTAAGGGGAAGATGAAGTAGATGGTTGTTGTTGTTGTTGTCATTTTTCTTCCAATTCCTTCAATTTATTATATTCATGTAGCACATGCATATAATCTTCCTATAATTTATTATGCTAGTTTTATAAAGCATCAATAGTTGCCTTACTAAACCTTGCAACTTCTACCACCATAGAAGATGCTTCTATAGTAGGAGTATCAGATACTCTTTTAACAATAAGACTCCCCTTTAAATCCATATCAGGCTCAGCCACTAACATCTTATTAGTGTTGTGAGCTAAATCCCAGATTGCTAGTGTTTCCCACTTTGGTTTAAAACCTATACTTGACAATGTTGTTGTAGCTTCATCCTCTGTAGAAAAGATCTCCTTATCTTGTCTCCTAATTGTATCTAAAGAAATGGTGGAGGCTATATCCCATTCAAGGAGCAACAAGATGCCACTTTCTCTAACCATTCTCCTACCTTCCTCAGGAGTGATGTCTTTAGCCTCGACCTTCATTTGTGTTAGTATCCTCATGGATACTTTCTCTTGAGTTTCCTAAGGAGATTTTTCCATTTCTTCTTTTAATCTTCTTGTATACTCCTCTTTTCTACATCACAAAAAATTAGCAAATTCATTAGAATTAACAATTGGTCATCTTTGATGAACCTTTGGTAGGTTTTAGCTCTTATATCATCTAAGATATCATTCCCTTCAATGATAATGTCTATTACTCTATCCAAGGGTGGATGTCCAGGCTCATTTCTCCTTGGAGAAGGCATCTCCTGATTTATGTCATCTTTAGTTACCTCCATTTCATATTCTTCTTCAATTGGATAGTCTACAAGGGGGCCATGTTCAATCTTTTTCCTCTTTGGAGATGATTCCTTAGAAGGAGAATCTAATTCAACTATTTGCATAGAGGGAAGGCTTACTGGTTGTACTAGTGGAAGGTACAGAGTAAGTTGAGCATGTGGAAGTGGTTGTGGAACTTGCTCTTGAGTTTCTACCCTTTTAGCCTCCCTCCTGAATGTCTATTTCAATTTCATATCACCCAAAGGTTGATATGATGGTCTCTCCTCTCCAACAGGTTCCTTAGGTTCTTTACCTTTCTTTTGTATAGAAGCAACCTGACCAATTATTTCATCAATATGTGCGAAAATTGTTTTTATCTTGGTGATAGGATGGTCAACACTTATGTATGCCCCTTATAAGAAGGATTCTTATTTTTCATGTTTTCCTCATACCTTAAAAACCTTGTCCATTTTTCTCTTCTTAGCTCCACTTCCTTTTCATCATAAATATTTATTATGACATCCTCAGAGTCATAAAATTGATGGATAAAGGCAGATCTTTTAATGCTTTTCCTAAGGTTATTTATGAAACCTTCAGGATCAAAACATCTTACACATTCTTGTTGCATTTTGAATACTTGTACCTTACCTTTCAATCTATCAAAACCTTCCTTGTTCATCTAAAAGTTAGAAAAATTTGTCAAGAAAGGGAAGAAAAATCCCTTCTTCTGGTTTGCCAAATGAGCCTTTTCTGACTCAACCAGTTGCCAAATAACTTCTAACAAACCAGTTCTCAATGGCACATATTTAGCCAAAATATCTCCATGGGGAACTTACGCATATATTAGAATACCTTTTGAGTTGACAAATGTATGAGCTACTTTCCAATGGGATATGGATGTGGCTTTCTATGATCTCATAAATCTCATAATGGTGGTGTACTAAGATGATTTGACTGCATATTCAAAAAAGGAATAGGATCATTGCTCTCATTTGGAAAAAAAATTGAGAGATGCATGAAGTTTGGTATCTCTCTGAACCCTAAGAAATGTGTGTTTGGAGTAATAGAAGGAAAACTCCTAGGTCACATAGTGTCTTGATGCAGAGCAGGAGGAACACCTTAAACACACTTGGAAGGATGCATGAAACTCACCTAGCTGACTGTCCCAACATGGCAAGTTTCTACTACTCTTGGCATAGTTGTCAAAGGTTGGCATATGTACAAATGGAGGACAAATGGGTTATCCAACTTATTGACCTCCTATTACACCTTGAATCACTTTAATTTGGTAGACTAAGACCACTATAGGTCACAAAAACTCCTAATACCATGCCCTCCTAGTTGCTTGCTTACAATTAGCCCCATTCGCTTGTAGCCCTTGGAATAGGGTTTATCAGACATAACTTGCAGAATACTTGGCAAACCCAAAACCCAATTGACTTTCTAGATACCCTCTAGGCTTCTACAAAACATATCAGACATGCAGTATGGGTTCTTTGGGTACAAATGTCTCAATATTGGATTGTACTTGTTGTTATTAGGCCTAATTAGGCCTCCTTTACAAGGCAACTGTAAGACAAACTTGTTCCCAACTCCCCAAACCTACTCTAGGGCATCCATAGGATTGAAAATGGGTAAAATATGTTGGTTTGAGGGATCTTAGCTAATCCCAAGTCAACTGTTCATCAAATCACTACTCCACCTATGCTCAAAGGCCTAATACATGAAGATATTAGGCTTCAATGGTTTCAACAGTCACTCCCTTCTAGTCCCCTACTTCTGCAATGCAATAAACAAGAAAATGTAACCTATCTAAGTCCATTACACCCATTTTAGGCCTATGACAGGTGGAATAGGTCTCAACCCCATCGCTTTGTCCAAAACCCTCAAAACTAGGGTTTTAGACCTAGTTACAGAAATTTGACTATAAAATGATTCAAGAGAAATGAAAATCCTCCTAACCTGAATCAAATGAAATCTAACACTATTTACTTCATGATTTTAGAGGTTTGGACCCATGACAGTATAGTACAAAATTGCACCAGATGTTGGAACAACAAAAAATAAAGGAAAATGTAGAAAACTAGAAATTGTTATTATTTTTTTCATTACAAACCTCATCCTCTCCTTTGCATAGAGATCTTTGAGGTCTTAAAAACATGCAACATTAAAACTCCACATTCCACTACTCCACCATCATGGAAAAAATAAAAAAGAAGGTATAAATTAGCCTTTCCACTAAGCTGCACCAAAATAGCAGGCCTACTAATAGGCAAAAATCAAGTTTCTAATCCACCACTACATGAAAATGCCTCTAGTGGGCTTTAGTACATCATTTAAGACAAAACTCAACCTAGGCTCTCATTATTGACGCCAAAAGAACAAAATTTGCCTTGAAGTCTAGGTGCCCCTACACCACACAACCAAGGAGAAAGGATCTTAGTCTCCACTTGAGATCAAGTCAGGGACTGTAGTGCCATGTTTTGCAATGTCTTAAGCTATCATCCAATTTGCATCTTCAGGAGGTAGCCACTACCACTTCATATGATATTAGTTGTATGCCTTATGCTTGGTTCTCTTGACCTCCTTGGTGTCTAGAATGGCTTCAAGTTTGATGGGTGTAGTAGGAGGAAGATCTCTGATCCAATCAACATCAACACCTTCATGAACATCTATACCCACATCCAAAGATTCCTTAAAAGGATATAGGTTAGCAATGTTAAAGATTAGTGAGATAACAACTCCAAGAGGGAGTTCTATCTCATATGCATTTCACCAAACTTGTGGACCACCTTGCATGGCCCAATCTTCTTCATCAGCAACTTAGTGTATCTGCCCTTAGGTAACCTCTCTTTTCTAAGATGTGAAAGTACTAAACACCCTAGTTTCAACTAAACATTCCTCCTCTTCAAGTCTGCATGCTTCTTGTAAGTCTCCACACTCTTCTTGATCTGTTCTCTAACTTGATCATGTATGTATTTCATGGCCATTCCAAACTCCTCTCCTTCAACACTTCTCTTCTTTAACCCTCTCAAATCTCTTAGTTCAAATATACCTCTTGGGTTCAATCCATACACTACTTCAAAATGACTCTTTCCTATGCTCCTGTTAATGGAATCATCATAAGCATATTCTACATATGGAAGAACAAGATCCCATTGTTGTCCATGTTCTTTTGTAAGGCATCTAAGCAACTTTCCCAATAATCTATTGACTACTTTAGTCTACCCATCTATTTGTGGGTGATAGGCAGAGCCGAAAGTCAAATTGGTTGCTAGTTTCCTCCATAAGGTCCTCCAAAAGTGGCCTATAAACTTAGAGTCTCTATCTAGAACAATAGTGAGGGGTAGTCCATGAATTATAACTATCTCCTTGAAGAATAAACTTGTAATATTTGATGCATCACTTGTGCATTTGCAACGAACAAAATGTGCCATCTTACTAAGTCTGTCCACAACTACAAAGATACTGTCTACTCCTCTCTGAGTTTGGGTAGGCCTAATACAAAATCCATACTAAGATGTTCCCAAGGTCTACTAGGGATTGGGAGAGGCTAATATAGGCCTGCATTTGAACTAGAACCCTTGGCTCTTTGGCAAACTCCACAAGATTCAACAAATTTTCTGATATCAGTTTGCATCTTAGGTCAAAAATAAAATCTTCTTACCTAATCTAGTGTCTTGTCAATCCCAAAATGTCCTCCAAGACTCCCACAATGCTTCTCCCTTATGAGATTTGTCCTCATAGAGCTCTTAGGGATGCATAACTGAGCTCCCTTGAATAACAGTCCATGTTGCAATAAAAAATTAGGAAATTGATCATGAAAAGTACCTTGAAACTATTGGCAAATGGAGTATACCTCTTTGAAGTCTACATCAGTAGCATACATGTCTTTCAATGCTTCTAATCCCACACTTTGGAGTTGTATTTCTTGCACTAGGACTGATCTCCTACTTAAGGCATCTACTACCTTATTAGCTTGGCCTTTCTTGTGCTTGATGGTGAATGTATAACTTTGCAAGTACTCAACCCACTTTATATGCCTATGATTTAACTTGTCTTGGCTATTCAAGAAAATCAGAGCATGGTTGTCTATGAAGACTGTAAATTACATGGCTAAAAGGTAATGTCTCCACTTTCTTAGAGCCTGTACTAATGCATAGAGTTTTAGGTCATATGAAGAGTACTTTCTCTTGGCTTCATTTAGCTTCTCACTAAAGAAAGCTACTGTTCTACCCTCTTGGCTCAAGACTGCACCTACTATAGATCCACTTGCATCACATTCCACTATGAAAATTTTGTTGAAGTTAGGTAAAGCAAGGATGGGTTGTTCTGCTACTCTCTTTCTCAGGTATTCAAAACTCTTTGCTACCTCCTCAATCCACTAAAATTTCCTCTTCCTATCTCCTTTGATGGTGTCAAGGATGGGAGAACAAATATGACTGAAATTCTTAATAAATTTCATATAGAATGTAGCTAAACCATGAAAGCTTCTTACCTCTCCTACTAATTTTGGAGCTGGCTAACTGAGAATGGCTTCAACCTTGGAGGGATACATCTTCAATGTGCCTTTGGAGATCACAAAACCAAGGTATACTAGTTCTTCCTTCATAAACTCACACTTTTTGAAGTTGATCATCAACATTTCCTCATTCAATCTCTGCAAAACCATGTCAAGATGTTGCAAGTGCTCCTCCTTTGTCTTGTTGAACACAAGAATATCATCCAAATAAACAACAACAAACTTACCAATAAAAGGCTTCAAGACCTCATTCATTAACCTCATAAATGTGCTAGGAGCATTAGACATTTCAAAAGGCATTACCATCCATTCATACAGTCCTTAATTGGTTTTAAATGTAGTCTTCCATTCATCTCCTTCCCTTATCCTAATTTGGTGATATCCACTTTTGAGATCAATCTTTGAGAAGTAACATGCACCCCCCAACAAGTCCATTAGGTCCTCCATTCTAGGTATTGGGAACCTATATCTGATTGTGATTTTGTTTATGGCCCTTGAATTAGTACACATCCTCTACTCTCCACCTTTCTTGGGTGCTAAAATAGTAGGGACAACACATGGACTTAAGCTTTCTCTGGTGAAACCCTTATCTAACAATTCTTGGACTTGTGACTTGATTTCTTCATTCAGTTGTGGGGTCAGCTTGTATGTATCCTTATTAGGCAAATTAGCTTGAGGGGT
The DNA here is from genome assembly GCA_027924645.1 of Cunninghamia lanceolata. Taxonomy (NCBI): domain Eukaryota; kingdom Viridiplantae; phylum Streptophyta; class Pinopsida; order Cupressales; family Cupressaceae; genus Cunninghamia; species Cunninghamia lanceolata. The sequence goes on from BSBN01000739.1 coordinate 8,398,151, forward strand.
TAGGTCTATGTGATGGTTGATGTTTCTCATGGGAGGTAAGGAACTTTGCAAATCATCTACCACTATATCCTTGTACTTGTTCAATAAAATTGAACTTCACTAGGTATGTTTTCCCCCTTATTTGTTGCTACATCAGACTTGGTCTTAGGTCTGATTACTACTGCAAACCCCTATCCTTCTTCCTTCATTGTTTGCAAAAACTCTTTCTTTCCTACTACCATAATGCTAGACCCAACCTATTTATTAGGCTCTTCCTCTTGAAGGGGTGTCAATGAGTATGAGAATCCATCCTTCTCTATCACATAAATGTTTTTCTGACCATCATGCTTGCTCTTTCTATCCTGTTGCTAGGGTCTTCCTAGAAGCAGGTGACAAACATCCATAGGAATGATGTCACAAAGGATCTTATCTCTATAACCCCCAATGTGAAACTCTACCCATGACTGTTCATTTACTAAGACTTGTTGACCTTTGTTTAACCATAACACTTTGTAAGGTGTGGGGTGAGGAATTCTCTTCAAGTTCAACTTCTCTACCATTTCTAAAGAAACCAAATTATTAGTAGAACCAGAATCAGCCATTACTTTGCATACCTTTCCATGTGACTTGCAAGTTGTTCTAAACAATGATTTCCTTTGTGAAGGTTCTTTGGTTGTTGGCACCTTGAGGAGTGTCCTCCTTATCATCAATGTATCACCTACCTCAGGAGCAGCAAGCTAAAGTGGTGAATTGACACTTTCATTGTCCTCTTCATGCACTATTCGAGTTCTTCATTCACCTCCTTGAGAAATTGATGCTTCCTTGTCTGGGCACTTGAGTGCAGGATGTCCAAACTGATTATAGTTCTAACATTTTCCTAATGTTACCTTTTTAATTTGTGCTTATTCAATTTTTCATGATCCTTCCCTTAGCAAAACGTTGGCTTACCATCTTCCCTTACTGGTCATATGTTTGTTTATTAAGTCTGCACCTTATTTAAAAAAAAAAAATTCCCCGCCTATTGTCTTGTGTGTGATATTACTTAAGAGTTGAACCTTCAAACTTGAACCCTTTCCACAGTTCAAGAGTTCAATGGTTCAAAGTTCAATGGTTCAAAATTTAATGTTTCTTGAAAAGTTGTCCAAAGGTTTAATGTTCCATGATTATAGGCTCATTTCTTCCTGAAGCCTTCATTATGTCGAAAATTACTGGGAGATTTAGAGGAAAATATATCCAAAACTTATTATGAAGTGGAAAGTTCTAACATTTGAAAGGTTATGGATAATAATTACACATCGAGGTTGTATGTGAGAAATGCTTGCAATTAATGCATCTGTCAAAGTTCATGTCTTATCAAGCATTTTTAGCACGTATTATTTCAGCTAGTAATTATTCGACCTAGTTTAATGCCTTTATCAAGAAAGAACAAGCCAATTTTATCAAATAAACACACAAGGTGATGTAAAAGGAGAACAACGCAGGAGGTATAAGATTTTTGTTGCCCAGTTTGATAGTAATTTCTGATCCATTGAAGGTGAGTTTGACTCTCCTATAAGTTGATTCCATTACTTTGTTGGAAAGAAGAATCATTTTAAGTTTCTGGCATTATTTAAGAAGTTCAAAGCATTTTTTCATTATATCCTCCAATCTGTAGCCATGAAATCTGCTTGTCTTGGTTATGAACATGGTCCTGGTCTTATTTGTTCTCTTCCTAAATTCAGGGATACCTCTCTAGTTCAATATGATTTAGAGGATTTTAGGGAGAGGGTTAAAAATCCTGTGTCAACTCCTATGATGGAGAAAATAGTGGAAAGTGGTTTAGTCAAAGCTACAGCCTTTCCCATGGCAGTACAGTGCCCTAAATTAGTTCTGGAGTGTATGAGCAGATATGACCCCCAAAATAGGTGTATCAGAACTGCGGATGGCAATGTGTTACTACCTGTCAATAGATAAACCCTAATGGTTGTGATGAAAATTTCGCCCAAGGAGCCATATTCTGATCTTAATATTACTTCTTCTTATGGTCATTTTTCATTAAAGAAAACAAACTACAAGAGCATAATTGTAAGAAATTGGTTACTAAAATTCCAAAAGGGGGCTTCAAGACTATCCAGACCACTGACAAGAGATCACATGATTCTGGAAGTAAAGGATATTGTAGTGTTGCTACACAGGCTAAAGGGTACCTCCCAAACATTCTATTGGGAGGACTAGATGTATTTCTTCATTCAAGTGATCCTCCAAGGAGGACAGTATTTGGATTGGGTGGAAATCATAGCTGAATGTTTGCATCTGAGTCTGAGTAATTATTTGGGGAATAAGGATTTTTACATGTCTTCATATCTCTTTTATTACCTAGCATCTACAAGAGATTGGAGAGGGTTGCCTCATGCATCCTTGGTTGAAGACATTAAAATTTATGATTATTACCCACATTTGCAGATGCGAAATTGTTATGAAAATTATGGAAGGGTTAATGATGTTTTTACTAGTAGGATGACTTATGAATTGGTAGGCAATGTTAACAAAAGAATGTCTGATGAAGCCATGCAGCTAATCGGTATTTATGGTAGTTTCTTCATTTAGTTTTCCAAATTTACTTATATCAGAGTTGGTGGTTTTGATGGTGAACCAATGAAGCTACCCAGATATGTTTTTGACTATTTTGTATTGATAGAAGTTTGTAGGCAGTTAGCCCATGTAGATACGAAATTTCCAATGTAGAAAGAATCTGGTATATCCTTTCCCGTTGAACTTGGACACTATTCATGCCAGTCAATTTATGACGCCTTAAATTTGGAAGTGGACCTGAAAAAGGTCAATTTTTAGTACTAGAATGCCAGACCCCAGTTTGACAGCAAAGGTTTTGCTAGGGATAATCTAGATTTTGGAATGGGATTTTCACACATTCCCCAGATGGAAGACTACTGGGAGGATTGTCCAGATGAATGTGAGGTTAGAAGAAAGCTTTGGTGCAAGTTCTCCTTGGGACAAATAGTTACACTCAATCTGAGTATGCATATTTCTGGAATAGTTGATAATGAGGAACATGTGATTGATCCTCAATTTGAACAGATAAAACAATTACCTATTCCAGAAATTGATTGGAATAAAGATGAAGCGGATCGGATTGAGGTTAAAAGCCTCCTGGTAATAGGAGAACTAAGAAATGGTTGAGGGAACGTAGATTGAAGGAAGTTCAAAATGAAGGTTCCCAGCAATGTGCACCAATGGCTGAATCACCATCTCCAATAAGCTCTTCTAATCAGCTTATTACTATTTGTTATGCAGGTACTCCCAAGCCAAAAACTGGAAGGGGTCCTGTCATCAAAGAGTCCAAGAAATCCCTTACAACTATTCTACCCCCTTGCATCACTAGATCAAGAACTAAAAGTAGGAAGAGGAAGTAGATTTCTGAGAGAATAGTTGTGGATTTAAACTTTGAAGAGGATTCAGGAGAAGCAACAAGTGATAAAGGGTTTGATGCACCAATGGTAGAGGAGATTAGTACAAATCAACAAACAGAGGTTGCTTCAGATACTGCTGATCTGATGATGATTTCAAATGTACCTTCTGAACAATTGAATCATGGTAAAGAGGTTCTGGTCCTTGCACCCAAATGGTTGGAAAGTTCAATAAGTGATAAAAGAAAAATAGTTCCATTTTCATTGCCATTGGAGGACATGGCTAGCAAGTGTCTAGGAAAGACCCCTAAATCTAAGAAGCTAAAAATGACATCCAGGGTTGACATTGACCCTAATATAGGGAACTGGAGTACAGAAATAGCCCAGTCGATGACTGATGAGGAAGTTCAAGATCCCACAGTTCAATATTTCACAATAGAAAGAATAGATCTTGGGACTGCATCATGTGCCGTGGATGTGCATCATCTTGAAGCATCTACCAAAAGGATAGTCAGCTGTACCTAGAAGGATGAAAAAGATAAGAGGGAGTTGAAATAGATCTTACAATCAATGGTAGAGTATATTGATGCCATTCATAATCCAAACCCACAACCTATTTCTCAACTACCTCAATCTTTTGACCCAAAATCTCAGGTCAATCAGAAAATGCTAGACCAAATACACAGGAACAAAATGGTGCCTAAAGTGTTTGATGATTGGTTGGATGGTATTATCCAGAAAGGTATAGAATGCATTCATGAATTAAAGAATATATATGATCAAACCATGGCTACTATCGAAGATTTGAAAACACAGAATGCTTCATGGGTAAAAGATGAAGGGAAATGGATGAATGTGATGAATCAAATTGATGAAGTACAGAAGTATGGAGTAACAAAGTTTTTATCAGAAAAGAATATGACAAGGCTGAATGATGATATACTATATGTAAGTAAGAGAAACATCGAATGGAGAAACTCAGTATCTCATCAAGGATGAATTAAATTTGTAAAAATGATTAAAGAAATAACTGAGTTCACTCAATCCTTACAACATGATTTGGAATGCATCGATGTGAAATATATAAAGGATGATGGAGAGCCAGAAAAGGATATCGATACTGTGATTCAATCCTTCAGAGAGAAAATTAGTTTTGTTAAAGAAAATGATAACCTATTAACTGAAGATCTCTCTTAGATATCAAAGGTGGAATCACTTCTTCACCTTTGTGTCGATGCACTCCCGGAGCACGTGAAGAACGTGGCAAAAATTTGAAGAGAGAAAGATGTTTGGAAGACAAGGGTTAAACACATTGGCATCCCCAATTTCTTAAAAATCTAGGAATTTGTTACCGCATATTAGGAGTGGAAGGTGCAACATGTCTCCTCAGCTGAACAAACAAATCTAGAGATTCTAATCTACTGCCCCAGTCATGATCTTACTTGCATAGTTTCTTTATTCAGTTATTTAGTTGAAATTATGTTTAAAATACTTTGTCTTTCAATGAGTATGTAAGAAACTAAATCTTGTATGGGTCAGAGTTTGCTTTAACTCTGGGTTTAAAAGAACAATTAAATAGGGAAACTATATATGTTTTTAGTTGTTAAAACTGATATACAGAATAGTGAAAAAGAAGACACAAGGAATTTTAGAGCTGAACATCTCAGTTTTACAATATATGTGATGATTGTTTGAAGGATTTTCATCTATGAATGAAAAGGAGAAATAATTACTACATACTTAAATCTGTGTGTTTGAGCATTTGAAATTGGGTTTCTGTGTGAACTCTCTTTCAAGTGGTAATTATTCTTTCATTGGATAACTCATCATATATGTTTTATCTTTTGTTGGTTCAGCAATATACATATTTATATATCTGATTATTGTTGAGTATAGAATCTGTGCGTTCTATCACTAAATAATGTTATATAGAGGAAAGATATCACATTCATAGCATGGTGATGTATGGATGTTAATTTGCCTTAAATGCTTTCTGGTTAAAAGTTTGTCTAAATGATTAGAATAGTTTGAATTCATTAAAGGTCAAAAAGGGAGCTATACCTTAATTCAAAGTTGAATTATTTCTGATAGTTCACCCATTTGTTGTTTAACTTATTTGTTCTATAAAAGAAAGGGTTATAGAGTTAGAATAAAACATTTTTAAATCAAGATAAATCTGTTAACCAATAGTTTTTGGTGACTCTACTTGGGATTTGAAGTCGTTTGTTGAAAGATTAGTTGCTTTAATATGAAGCAACGATGGTGCTTCCACATGAAAATATATTTCCTGTTCTACAACCTATTCTTGGTTTTCAAGATGAGCAGGAAGATATAATTGGTCAGTTAAATACTATTGCATGGCGCACTCACTGAAATATTGATGATTATAGAAGGGCAAGTCGAGTATTAGAAAAGGAAGAAGAACTGGCCAATAATTTGAGATTACTGTTACTTAGACAAAGGAGGCAAGCACAAAACATAGTAAGAAATCAAGCCCCTAAAGTTTGAAGAGGTCAAGAATAGCCTAGAAACCAATAACTGCCTATCCAATTACAAAATTATAAACTAGATTCTAGAAGATACACAAGGTCTTTGAGGAGAGAGGGAGTTGAAGATCCTACTTTTCAAATGCTGCAAAGCCTAAATTTTCCTTACATTCCTGCTCCCATTAGAAGAGCTAGAAGTAGACCTCCTAGTTCTCCTAAACCCTTTACATCCTCTGTCTATCAAGCCTTAACTCTTTCTGGTACTGTCATTCTTTCTGCTATAAGCTTTCTACCAATGGCTCAACCTTGGGGAGCAACTATAGGACCTCTAAATTTAGGGGCCAACCTGAATCCTCTACCTAAAAATGCAAGGGAAAATTTACCCAAATTTAATGGAGATGGAAGACAATCACTAGATGAACATCTGAGTGCCTTTGCTGCAACATGTGGTGTGTTAGGTGTGCAACATCAAGATGTAGCCATAAGGATTTTTGTGCAAACTCTGACTGACACTGCAGCTCAATGGTTCTATCATCTGACTAATTCTTCAATCACAAGCTGGAATGATATGAAAATTGCATTCAAAAATAGGTTCAAAGTGTGGAAGATGAACATTCCCTTCTTGCTCAATTGACTTAGCTTAAGAAGGAGATACATGAACCTATGAGGGAATTTATAGCCAAATTCAATAGAATTGTGCACAAAATCCCAAATGCTAAGAGGCCAACTCCTAAGAATTAGAAATTTTTTTTTATCAATTCTATGCCCCCTAATATTAGTTTCCATCTTAGAAGAGGTACAGTTGCCGATTTAGCGATCGCTCAAACCTTGGCAGTTGGGTTAGAAGATGATCTTCTTATGGCTGGAAAATGGAAGAGAGAAGTCCAAGTACCTAATGCTCATCCCTCATCCTCTACGGATCCTGTGGTTCAAAGGCTAGTTAATGATATGATCACTTTGAAAAGATAGATGCCTAAGGTTGACACTTCATTTCAGCAACCATATCAAGAAATTGGTAGGAGAAATTTTAATCAATAGACAAATACTGGTAGGACATTGCCACTTACATCAGCACAACCAAGGTTAACTATTGAAGCTCCTCCTAGGAGAGGGAATATGTGTGTCTTTCATTTAACTATTGATCATGACATAAATTCTTGTCCAAAGATGCTTAGATATGCTCAAATGGCCGCTACTCAAGATGTATTGGGAGAGATTACTAAAGAAGAAAGGAACTTTGAGGAACCTGGTGACTCTGAAATACACTTCCTAGAATATGAATCAGATTTAGAAAGAGGAGGTAAAATATTGGTTACTCTTGAAGATCCTTCGTGTGTTGTGCTTACCAGAAGTCAAAAGAAACTGAGATTTTCTAATACTCAAGAAGTGCCTGTTAGAGGTAAGGAACCTCTAATTAGAACCTCTGATGCTAATTTGAAGGCCCAAGAAATTAAATTGTTACATAGAAATGATCATGAAACTTCTTTTGATATTTTAGAATTTTGTAAGTCTGCAAAGATTCAAATATTCCCTGCTTAATACCTCAAGTTAAAACCCAAAGAACTTGATAAATTGGTTAAATATGTCAAAGGTGGTTCTACACAAATTGAACTTGAAAGTCAACTAAATGTTAATGCTGAGTCTCCCATCACCCAATTATTTGCTTCTCCACCTAAATCACCCACGCATACTCCTAAAATGGCCCTCAATTCATCTAATGATACTTCTTATATGACTGATATGAAGCCCAACCCATTTTATGTTTCTTTATTCATAAATGGCCATAAACTTAGTAATTGTATCATAGACTTAGGTGCTTCTGACAATATTATGCCTTCCTCCGTAGCCAAAGCCCTAGGTCTATCCCTTACAAAAACATTTGGCAGGTGTTACTCTATGGATGGTAAACAAATTTCTTTGCTTGGACAAATTAAAGATGCACAAGTTGCTCTTGCAGCCTATCCTGATAAAAGAGTAAAGTTGGCTATCTTGGTAGCAGATATTCTTGCTAGTTATGGGATGCTGTTAAGCAGGACTTTTTGCAAAGATTTAGGTGGGGAGATTAAATTGGATTGGTCAAAAGATACAATTCTAGTGGGAAAGCAGAAATTTAAGTTAGAACCTGAACCTAAATGTAAGTTTACTGTGTACCCTTCTAATGATCCTAAGTCTCAGATTCTATTTGAAGAATGTGAATTTGGTAATTATTTTCTCTCTTTTGAAGGCATGAAGGAAGAATCTGTTCCAAAGTCTATTCATTAAAATGATCTATGGACCATGGAAATCAATGGTAGTTGTGCTACCACTGGTTTAGGAGCAAGGGTTGTTTTGATCTCACTTGAAGGTAAAAATTTTCCTTATTCTTTCAAGTTAGAATTTAAAAATACTAATAACACTACAAAGTATGAGGCTCTATTGCTTGGGTTAAATGAAGCCAAAGGAAAAGGTATAAAAATACTCAGAGCAAAAGGAGATGCTGAATTGATTGTTAAATAGGTGAGGGGTATTTTTTTAGTTAAAAATGAAAGATTGAGAAATTACAGAAACAGAGTTTGGGATGAGATAGAATATTTTGATACCTTCACTATTGAGGCAATTCCCAAAGATCAGAATACATGGGCAGATTCTCTAGTAGTGTCAGCTTCTCTTCTTCTCCCATACCCTGATTTCAAAAAAGATTCATATAGAATAGAACTGGTCTATCGTCCTAATGTCCCAGATAATGCTAAAAATTGGCAAGTTTTTGAGAATGATAGGCAGATCAGAAAGTTCTTGGAGAATGTTGAATTGTTCCTGGGAACTTATTTTGAAGGTTCTAAAGTAGAATGTAAAGAATTCAGTCCTAATCCAGGGATCAATTCAAAGGATGATGTAATTCAGTTGAAGGGAAACAAAATCCCTAGAGGGCTGGTCTCTTTAGAACATTTGTTCACTCGACAAGATGAATATACCAAAGGCAAACTTGTTTAGAAGACTGACAAATTGGGGGATTATAAGAAAATAAACATTGGGAGTGAAATTGATCCTAAATGGATTTCTATTGGTAGGTGTTTCTCACCAGAAGAGAGAAACAAATTGATTAATTTGTTGATCAGGTATAAGGATGTCTTTGCTTGGTGCTATGATGACCTAAATGATTTTAGGCGTGGGTAGTTTTAGCATCATATTCCTTTGAAAACAAATGCAACTCCATTCAGGAAGAAGTTGAGAAACTATAACCCAAAGGTTACTAAGGCTATCTTTAAGGAGATCGGCAAAATGTTGAAGGCTAGGATTATGTATCCAATTCATCACTCCACCTGGGTGGCAAACATTGTCCCAGTATGCAAAGAAAATAGAGAAATAAGAATTTGTGTTGATTTTAGGAATCTGAACCAAGCTATTTTGAAAGATAATTATCCCTTACCTGTGATGGATCACATCTTACAAACAATTGCTAGATCAGAGATGATGTCCATGCTAGATGGGTTCTCAGGTTATAATCAAATAAGTGTGGCTACAGCTGATCAACACAAAACTACTTTCACTACACCTCAGGGAACTTTTGCTTATAATCATATGCCCTTTGGTTTGATTAATGCTGGTGTAACTTTTCAATGGGCCATGAATTCATCCTTTAGAGATCTAAAAGATAGAATTATTGTCATTTATCTTGATGATCTGACTATTTTCTCTAAAAGACGAGAAGATCACCTGAAAGATCTGGAGACCATCTTGGAAAGGTGTCAGAGTCATGGGATATCTCTTAATCCTAAAAAGTTATTTTTCTATGTAACAAAAGGAAAGTTGTTGGGACATTTAGTTTCAAAGGATGGGATCAAGATTGATCTAGAATGGATTAAAGCAATACAACAGCTAAGTCTTCCTTCTAATAGGACTGGAGTTAAGTCTTTCATCAGCTAGATTAATTTCCTCAGAAGGTTCATTCTTGATTTTGCTAAGATTACAAAGCATATTGTGGGGATGATGAGTGAAAAATAGGCATTCAAATGGAATGAGGCTGCTAAGAAAGCATTTGAAGATATTAAAGAGGTGATTACACAAACGCCTACTTAGTAAACCCTGATTTCCAAAAGGATTTTACTATTTATTGTTATACTTCAGAACATACCATGTCTGGTATCTTGCTACAGAAAAATGAATTAAATGTAGAAGCCCCAATAGCCTTTATGAGTGTTCCTCTCAAGAAGCATGAACTTCAATATTCTTTAGCTGAGAAACAAGCTTTCATTATAGTAAAGGTTGTCAAACAATTTAGATATTACATACTTCATTCTCATTCAGTTGTACTTGTTCCTAGTTCAGTTGTGAAAAGCATTCTAACCCAACAGGATGTTGGGATGAATAATAGAGCAACATGGGTTGCTAAGATTCAAGAATATGACTTGGAGATTAGGCCAACCAAATTCGTTAGAGGGCAACGCCTATGCAAACTGATTGCTAAAAGTAAAGAAGGAGAAGAGGAAGAACTTCCCACTATCCTATTGGTGAGTTTACAAGACCTGTGGTTCCTGAACGTGGCACATTATCTTACTTATGGAGACTATCCTAGAACTATCCCCAAAGGAGAAAAGGAATCTAAAGTTGAAAATAGTGAAATATGTCATTTGGGGTGATGTCTTATATAAAAAGGGACTAGATTGACCCTTCCTAAGATGTGTAGATAAGGAACAATAATACAAGCTGTTGGAAGTTTTTCATAACGAAGCCTGTGGTGGACATTTCTCTTCTTCAGTCACAGCATTCAAAATCCTTAGAAATTTTTATTATTGGCCAGGTATGTTCAAAGATGCATACAAATGGGTAGCTAATTGTGAAAAATGTAAAATGTTTTCAGGAAGGCCACAACTTGCAGCATTTCCTCTGAGGCCTGTTGTTATTGAAGAACCTTTCAAACAATGGGGTTTGGACTTTATTGGGCCTCTTTCACCTCCTTCGACTGCTAGACATACACACATTTTAACAACAATGGACTATTTTACGAAATGGATTGAAGCAGCCCCTGTGAAGAGAACCACTTTAGAAGTGGTATGTAATTTTCTCAGAGAAAATATACTGGTATGTTTTGGTGTTCTTTAGAAGCTTGTGGCAGATAATGCTACCAGTTTTTCTTCAATTGAACTTACCTCATTTTGCTATGAGCATAGTATCTCTCTTTCTCACTCATCAGATTATTACACTCAAGGGAATGGACAAGTTGAGTCCAGCAATAAAAATCTGATAGCCATCATGAGGAAATTGGTGAGTGATAACCCCAAATATTGGCATAAGAAGCTATATGAAGCACTCTAGGCTGACAGGGTGACCCCAAAAAGGGCAATAGGAATGGCACCTTTTGAGCTGGTTTATGGGATAGGAGCTCAGTTATCATTACCCCTAGAATTATCTGTAGCCAAAATACAAAATATCATCAAAGATCAATATTTTCAAGATTCCCTAGAAAAAAGAGTTATGTACTTAACCAGGATCGAGGAGGAAAGGAATGAACTAGTTGATCAGATTACCACTCATCAAGCCAAGGTTAAGATGATCTTTGATAAAAAATCAAGGCCCAGAAGATTCATGGAAGGACATGAAGTACTGTTGTGGGATAAGAGGAGGGAACCTAAAGGAGCACATGGAAAGTTTGATTCACTTTGGAAAGGGCCCTTCAAAATTCATCAGGTACTCGGCCCTAATTCTTTCAAATTGGAATATCCAGATGGATATGTTCTACCCCTGTCCTATAAACAATAGGATCTTAAATTATATCAACTATGAAATAGGTGTCCTCTATTTTGTACATAGCCTTTCCTTTGTTGTCGTCTGTTGTTGTTTTCCCTTCCTAGTTTTGGTTTGCCTTGTTTCTTTTTCCTTCCGTCCCTGTGTTTCAGTTTGTGCGTAACCAGAGTTTCTGAGTTCTCTACATTTTGTCATAAAATGTAGTCCCCAGTCAGAGCCAATGTTACCTTTTTAATTTGCCCTTATTCAATTTTTCGTGATCCTTCCCTTAGCAAAAAGTCAGCTTACCATCGTCCCTTACTAGTCATATGTTTGTTTATTAAGTCGGTGCCTTGTTTTTAAAAAGAAAATTTTCCCACCTTTAGTCTTGTGTGTGAAATTACTTAAGAGTTGAACCTTCGAACTTGAACCCTTTCCACAGTTCAAGAGTTTAATGGTTCAAGAGTTCAACAGTTCAATGGTTCAAAATTTAATGTTTCTTGAAAAGTCGTTTAACTGTTGGTCGGTCTGTGTAACTCATCTTGTATCTTTGAACCTTTGAGTTGAACCTCATTTCAGATTTCAAAGGTTAAACATTCCGTGACTATACAAGATACAAGATGAGTTTCAACATTCCGTGACTATAGTCTCATTTCTTCCTGAAGCCTTCTTTAAGTCAAAAATTAGCGGGAGATTTAGAGGAAAATATATCCAAAACTTATTATGAAGTGGAAAGTTCTAATGTTCAAAAGGTTATGGATAATAATAACACATCGAGGTCATGTGTGAGAAATGCTTGCAATTAATGCATCTGTCAGAGTTCATGTCTTATCAAGCATTTTCAGCACGTATTATTTCAGCTAGTAATTATTCGACCTGGTTTAATGCCTTTATCAAGAAAGAACAAGCCAATTTTAGCAAATAAACACACAGGGTGATGCAAAAGGAGAACAACGTGGGAGGTATAAAATTTTGGTTGCCCAGCTTGATAGTAATTTCTGATCCATTGAAGGTGAGTTCAACTTTTCCTATAAGCTGATTCCATTACTTTGTTCGAAAGAAGAATCATTTCGAGTTTCTGGCATTATTTAAGAAGTTCAAAGCATTTTTTCATTATATCCTCCAATCTGTAGCCATGAAATCTAATTTTCTTGGTTACGAACACAATCCTGGTCTCATTTGTTCTCTTCCTGAATTCAGGGATACCTCTCTCGTTCAATATGATTTAGAGGATTTTAGGGAGAGGGTTAAAAATCTTGTGTCAACTCCTATGATGGAGAAAATAGTGGAAAGTGGTTTAGTCAAAGCTGCAGCCTTTCCCATGGTGGTATAGTGTCCTAAATTAGTTATGGAGTGTATGAGCAGATATGACCCCCAAAATTGGTGTATCAGAACTGTAGATGGCAATGTATTACTACTTGTCAATAGAAAAACCCTAATGGCTGTGATGAAAATTCTGCCCAAGCAACCATATTCTAATCTTAATATTACTTCTTCTTATGGTTATTTTTCATTAAAGAAAACAAACTACAGAGCATAATTGCAAGAAATTGGTTACTAAAATTCCAAAAGGGGGGTTCAAGACTACCCAGACCACTAACAAGAGATCACATGATTTTGGAAGTAAAGGATATTGTAGTGTTGCTACACAAGCTAAAGGGTAACTCCTAGGCATTCTATTGGGAGGACTGGATGTATTTCTTCATTCAGGTGATCCTCCAAGGAGAACAGTATTTGGATTGAAATCATAGCCGAATGTTTGCATCTGGGTCTGAGTAATTATTTGGGGAATAAGGATTTTTATGTCTTCATATCTCTTTTATTGCCTAGCGTCTACAAGAGAATGGAGAGGGTTGCCTCATGCATCCGTGGTCGAAGACATCAGAATTTATGATTATTACCCACATTTGTAGATGCAAAATTGTTATGAAAACTATGGAAGGGTTAATGATGTTTTTACTGGTAGGATGACTTATGAATTGGCAGGCAATGTTAATAAGAGAATGTTTGATGAAGACATGTAGCTAATCAGTATTTATGGTAGTTTGTTCATTCAGTTTTCCAAATTTACTTATATCAGAGTTGGTGGTTTTGATGGCAAACCAGTGATGCTGCCCAAATATATTTTTGACCATTTTGTATTGATAGAATTTTGCAGGTAGTTAGCCCATGTAGATAAGAAATTTCCAATGAAGAAAGAATTTGGTATATCCTTTCCCATTGAACTTGGACACTATTCATTCTATTCAATTTCTGATGCCTTAAATTTGGAGGTGGACCTGAGAAAGTTCAATTTTCAGTACTATAATGCCAGACCCCAGTTTAACAACAAAAGTTTTGCTAGGGATAATCTAGATTTTGGAATGGGATTTTCACACATTCCCTAGATGGAAGACTATTGGGAGGATTGTCTAGATGAATTTCAGGTTAGAAGAAAGCTTTGGTGTAAGTTCTCCTTGGGACAAATAGTTACACTCAATCTGAGTATGCATATTTCTAGAATAGTTGATAATGAGGAACAGGTGATTGATCCTCAATTTGAATAGATAAAACAATTACCTATTCCAGAAATTGATTGGAATAAAGATGAAGAGGATTAGATTGAGGTTAAAACCCTCCCGGTAATTAGGGGAACTAAGAAATAGTTGAGGGAACGTAGACTGAAGGAAGTAAAAAATGAAGGTTCCCAGCAATGTGCACCAATGGTTGAATCACCATCTCTAATAAGCTCTTCTAATCAGCTTATTACTATTTGTGATGCAGGTACTCCCAAGCCAAAAACTGGAAGGGGTCTTGTCATCAAAGAGTCCAAGAAAGCCGTTACAACTATTCTACCCCCTCGCACCACTAGATCAAGAACTAAAAGCAGGAAGAGGAAGCATATTTCTAAGAGAATAGTTGTGGATTTAAACTATGAAGAGGATTCGGGAGAAGCAACAAGTGATAAAGGCTTTGATGCACAAATGGCAAAGGAGATTAGTGCAAATCAACAAACAGAGGTTGCTTCAGATTTTGCCAATCTGATGATGATTTTAAATGTGCCTTCTGAACAATTGAATCCTAGTAAAGAAGTTTCGGTCCTTGCACCCAAATGGTTGGAAAGTTCAATAAGTGATAAAAGAAAAATAGTTCCATTTTCATTGCCATTGGAGGACATGGTTAGCAAGTGTCTAGGAAAGACCCCTAGATCTAAGAAACTAAAAATGACATCCAGGGTGGACATTGACCCTAATACAGAGAACTGGAGTGCAGAAATAGCCCGACTGATGACTGATGAGGAAGTTCAAGATCCCACAGTTCAAGATTTCACAATAGAAAGAATAGATCTTGGGACTGCATCACATGCCACTGATGTGCATCATCTACCAAAAGGATAGTCAGGCATACCTAGAAGGATGAAAAAGATAAGAGGGAGTTGAAATAGACCTTACGATCAATGGCAAAGTATATTGATGCCATTCATAATCCAAACCCACAACCCATTTCTCAACTACCTCAGTCTTTTGACCTAAAATCTCTGGTCAATTAGAAAATGCTAGACCAAATACACAGGAGCAAAATGGTGGCTAAAGTGTTTGATGATTGGTTGGATGGTATTATCTAGAAAGGTATAGAATACATTCATGAATTGAAGAATATATATGATCAAACCATGGCTACTATCGAATATTTGAAAACAGCTACTATTGAATATTTGAAAACATAGAATGCTTCATGGGTAAAAGATGAAGGGAAATGGATGAATGTGATGAATCAAATTGATGAAGTACAGAAGTATGGGGTAACAAATTTTTTATCAGAAAAGAATATGACAAGTCTGAATGATGATATACTATATGTAAGTAAGAGAAACATCGAATGGAGAAACTTAGTATCTCATCAAGGATGAATTGAATTTGTAAAAATGATTAAATAAATAATTGAGTTCACTCAATCCTTACAACATGATTTGGAATGCATCGATGTGAAATATATAAAGGATGACAGGGAGCCAGAAAAGGATATCGATACTATGATTCAATCCTTTAGAGAGAAAATTAGTTTCGTTAAAGAAAATGATAACCTATTAACTAAAGATCTCTCTTAGATATCAAAGGTGGAATCACTTCTTCAACTCTGTGTCGATACACTCCCAGAGCACGTGGAGAAAGTGGCAAAAATTTGAAGAGAGAAAGATATTTGTAAAGCAAGGGTTAAACACATTGGCATCCCCAATTTCTCAAAAATCCAAGAATTTGTTACTACATATCAGGAATACAAGGTGTAACGTTTCTCCTCAGCTGAACAAAACAAATCCAGAGATTCTAATCCACTGCCCCAGTCATGATATTACTTGCATAGTTTCTTTATTTAGTTATTTAGTTGAAATTACGTTTAAAAAACATTGTCTTTCAATGAGTTTTAAGAAACTAAATCCTGTATGGGTCAGAGTTTACTTTAACTCTAGGTTTAAAAGAATAGTTAATTAGGGCAACTATATATATGTTTTTAGTTGTTAAAATTGATATACAGAATAGTGAAAAAGAAGACACAAGGAATTTTAGAGCTAAACATCTCAGTTTTACAATATATGTGATGATTGTTTGAAGGATTTTCATTTGTGAATGAAAAGGAGAAATAATTACTGCATACTTAAATCTGTGTGTTTGAGCATTTGAAATCAGGTTTTTGTGTGAACTCTCTTTCAAGTGGTAAGTATTCTTTCATTGGATAACTCATCATATGTGTTTTATCTTTTGTTGGTTCAGTAATATACATATTTATATATCTGATTATTGTTGAGTATAGAATCTATGCATTCTATCACTAAATAATGTTATATAGAGGAAAGATATCACATTCATAGTATGGTCATGTATGGATGTTAATTTGCCTTAAACGCTTTCTGGTTAAAAGTGTGTCTGAAGGATTAGAATAGTTTGAATTCATTGAAGATCAAAAAGGGAGCTATACCTTAATTTAGAGGGGAATTATCTCTAATAGTTCACCCATTTGTTGTTTAACTTATTTGTTCTATAAAATAAAGGGTTATTGAGTCAGAATAAAACATTCTTAAATCAGGACAAATTTGTTAACCAACACCTGAGAAAGTGTTTGATCCTCTACCTTGGCCACCAAACCTTCCTCTACTATTGGATCTTCTTCCCCTAAAGTTACCTTTGCCACTTGACTCACTACCTTGTTCTTGTTGTCCACTTACTCTCCTTGTTTTTGTGTGACTATCCTCTTGCACCAAAGTTACCTCTACCTCTAAGATTCCTTTCTCTACCTCTTCGATTCTGCTCTTGCCTCCTCTTTATCCTTTCTTCTACTTTGTTAGCCAATTGGAAACACTCTTCCACTATCCTTGGTGTAGATAGGCTGATCTCATCTTGATTATTGTACCTCAGGCCATTCAGGTACCTTGCTACCTTTTCTCTTTCATCTTCAACATGTCCTGTCCTAATGCTTAATTTATGGAACTCCTCAGTGTAGGTCATAACATCCAACTCCTTTTGCTTGAGACTTTGCAACTTCCTAAAGGTCTAGATTTCATAGTCTGCAGGTAGGAATTGTGCCTTTAGCTTTGCTACCATTCTATCCCATGAAGGGATCTTTGTCTTGCCTTTCTTTATTCTTTCTTCTTGAACATAGTTCCACCATGTTCAGGCAGGGCACTTCAACTTAGTCTTTGCATACTTCACCTTCTTGTGGTTTTCTACCTCCTCAAACTCAAAGAAGTTATCAAGAGCATCTATCCAGTCCAATATTTCTTCACTGTCCATCTTCCCACCATACATGGGTACTTCTACTTTCAATTTGGGAGTCTTTTCCCCCTTGACAGCCTTCAGTATCTTCAACAACCTCTCTTCACTTGAGTCCAAGTCTTCTTCTTCTTCTTAAACTCCTAATTGAGGGTCTATGTTCTCACTCTCTTCCTCTAGATCACTCTGATCCTCTTTCTCCATACCTCTCTTAACGTTGGATTCCAATGCTAGTATTCTAGCTAGGGTAGCTTCATGAGACTCCTTCACTTGTCTTAGCTCCTTTGCATGTTGCTCCTTCAACTCTCTAACTTAGCCACTTGATTGCTCTTTGGAGGCATCCTGTAAACTCAACTCTTCCCACCTCACCAATCAAAACCTATGCTCTAATACCACATGATGCAGAGTAGGAGGAACACCTTAACCACACTTGGAAGGATGCATGAAACTCACCTGGCTGACTGTCCCAACATGGCAAGTTTCTACTACTCTTGGCATAGTTGTCAAAGGTTGGCATATGTACAAATGGAGGACAAATGTGTTATCCAACTTACCTCATATTACACCTTGAATCACTTTGATTTGGTAGACTAAGACTACTATAGGTCACAAAAACTCCTGATACCATGCCCTCTCAGTCGCTTGCTTACAATTAGCCATATTCGCTTGTAGCCCTCAGAATAGGGTTTATTAGACATAACTTGTAGAATACTTGGCAAACCTAAAACCTAATTGACTTTCTAGATACCCTTTGGGCTTCTACAAAACATATCAAACATGCAATATGGGTTCTTTTGGTACGAAGGCCTCAATATTGGACTGTACTTGTTGTTATTAGGCCTAATTAGGCCTCCTTTACAAGGCAACTATAAGACAAACTTGTTCCCAACTCCCCAAACCTACTCTAAGGCATCCATAGGGTTGAAAATGGGTAAAATATGTTGGTTTGAGGGATCTTAGCTCATCCCAAGTCAACTGTTCATCAAATCACTACTCCACCTATGCTCAAAGGCCTAATACATGAAGATATTAGGCTTCAATGGTCTCAATAGTCACTCCCTTCTAGTCCCCTACTTTTGCATTGCAATAAACAAGAAAATGTAACCAATCTAAGTCCATTCCACCTATTTTAGGCCTATGATAGAGGTGGAATGGGTCTTAACCCCATCGCTTTGTCCAAAACCCTCAAAACTAGTGTTTTAGACCCAGTTACAGAAATTCAACTATAAAATGCTTCAAGAGTAGTGAAAATCCTCCTAACCTGACTTAAATGAAAGCTAACACTATTTTCTTCATGATTTTAGAGGTTTGGACCCATGACAGTATAGTACGGATTTGCACTAGGTGTTGGAACAACAAAAAATATAGGAAAATGTAGAAAACTGGAAATTGTTATTATTTTTTTCATTACAAACTTCATCCTCTCCTTTGCATCAAGATCTTTAAGGTCTTAAAAACATGTAACATTAAAACTCCACATTCCACTACTCCACCATCATAGAAAAAATAAAAAAGAAGCCATAAATTAGCCTTTCCACTAAGTTGCACCAAAATAGCAGGCCTAATAATAGGCAAAAATCAAGTTTCTAATCCACCACTACATGAAAATGCCTCTAGTGGGCTTTATTACATCATTTAAGACAAAACTCAACCTAGGCTCTCATTATTGAGTCCAAAAAAACAAAATTTGCCTTGAAGTCTAGGTGCCCCTACACCATACAACCAAGCAGAAAGGATCTTGGTCTCCACCTGAGATCAAGTCAAGGACTGTAGTGCCATGTTTTGCAATGTCTTCAGCTATCATCCAATTTGTATCTTCAGTAGGTAGCCCCTGCCACTTCATTAGATATTCATTGTATGCCTCATGCCTAGTTCTCTTGACCTCCTTAGTGTCTAGAATGGCTTCAAGTCTGACTGGTGTAGCAGGAGGAAGATCTCTGATCCAATCAACATCAACACCTTCATGAACATATGTACCTACATCCAAAGATTCCTTAAAAGGATATAAGTCAGCAATGTTAAAGATTGGTGAGATAGCAACTCCAAGAGGGAGTTCTATCTCATATGCATTTTCACCAAACTTGTGGACCACCTTGCATGACCCAATCTTCTTCATTAGCAACTTAGTGTATCTACCCTTAGGTAACCTCTCTTTTCTAAGATGTGAAAGTACTAAATCCCCTACTTTCAACTAAACATTCCTCCTCTTCAAGTCTACATGCTTCTTGTAAGTTTGCACACTCATATTGAGGTGTTCTCTAACTAGATCATGTATGTCTTTCATGGCCATTGCAAACTCCTCTCCTTCAGCACTTCTCTTCTTTAACCCTCTCAAATCTCTTTGTTCAAATATACCTCTTGGGTTCAATCCATACACTACTTCAAAAGGACTCTTTCCTATGCTCCTATTAATGGAATCATTATAAGCATATTCTGCCTATGGAGGAATAAGATCCCATTGTTGTCGATGTTCTTTTGTAAGGTGTCTAAGCAAGTTCCCAATGATCTATTGACTACTTCAATCTACCCATCTATTTGTGGGTGATAGGTAGAGCTGAAAGTCAAATTGGTTCCTAGTTTCCTCCAAAAGTGGCCTATAATCTTAGCGTCTCTGTCTAGAACAATAGTGAGGGGTAGTCCATGAATTCTAACTATCTCCTTGAAGAATAAACTTGTAATATTTGATGCATCACTTGTGCATTTGCAAGGAACAAAATGTGTCATCTTACTAAGTCTGTCCACACCTACAAAGACATTGTCTACTCCTTTCTGCATTTTGGATAGGCCTAATACAAAATCCATACTGAGATGTTCCCAAGGTCTACTAGGGATTGGGAGAGGCTAATATAGGCCTGCATTTGAACTAGAACCCTTGGCTCTTTGTCAAACTCCACAAGATTCAACAAATTTTTTGATATCAGTTTGCATCTTAGGCCAAAAATAAAATCTTCTTACCTAATCTAGTGTCTTGTCAATCCCAAAATGTCCTTCAAGACTCCCACAATGCTTCTCCCTTCTGAGATTTGTCCCAATAGAGTTCTTAGGGATGCATAACTCAGCTCCCTTGAATAACAGTCCATTTTGCAATAAAAAATTAGGAAATTAATCATGAAAAGTACCTTGAAACTATTGGCAAATGGAGTATACCTCTTTGAAGTCTACATCAGTAGCATTAATGTCTTTCAATGCTTCTAATCCCACACTTTAGAGTTGTATTTCGTGCACTAGGACTGATCTCCTACTTAAGGCATCTACTACATTATTAGCTTGGCCTTTCTTGTGCTTGATGGTGAATGTATAACTTTGTAAGTACTCAACCCACTTTATATGCCTATGATTTAACTTGTCTTGGCTATTCAAGAAACTCAGAGCATGGTTATTTGTGAAGACTATAAATTCCTTGGGTAAAAGGTAATGTCTCCACTTTCTCAGGGCCTATACTAATGTATAGAATTCTAGGTCATATGAAGAGAACTTTCTCTTGGCTTCATTTAGCTTCTCACTAAAGAAAGCTACTGGTCTACCCTCTTGGCTCAAGACTGCACCTACTATAGATCCACTTGCATCACATTCCACTATGAAAATTTTGTTGAAGTTAGGTAAAGAAAGGATGGGCTATTGTGCTACTCTCTTTTTTAAGTATTCAAAACTCTTTTCTACCTCCTCAGTCCATTGAAATTTCCTCTTCCTATCTCCTCTGATGGTGTCAAGGATGGGAGAACAAATATGACTAAAATTCTTAATAAATTTCCTATAGAATGTAGCTAAACCATGAAAGCTTCTTACCTCTCCAACTAATTTTGGAGTTGGCCAACTGAGAATGGCTTCAACCTTGGAGGGATCCATCTTCGATGTGCCTTTGGAGATCACAAAACTAAGGTATACTAGTTCTACCTTCATAAACTCACACTTTTTGAGGTTGATCATCAACTTTTCCTCATTCAATCTCTGCAAAACCATGTCAAGATGTTGTAATTTCTCCTCCTTTGTCTTCTTGAACACAAGAGTATCATCTAAATAAACAACAACAAACTTACCAATAAAAGGATTCAAGACCTCATTCATTAACCTCATAAATGTGCTAGGAGTATTAGACAATCCAAAAGGCATGACCATCCATTCATACAGTCCTTCATTGGTTTTAAAGGCCATCTTCCATTCATCTCCTTCCCTGATCCTAATTTGGTGATATCCACTTTTGAGATCAATATTTGAAAAGTAACATGCACCCCCCAAAAAGTCCATTAGGTCCTCCATTCTAGGTATTGGGAACCTATATCTGATTGTGATTTTGTTTATGGCCCTTGAATCAGTACACATCCTCCACTCTCCACCTTTCTTTGGTGCTAAAATAGTAGGGACAATACATGGACTTAAGCTTTCTCTGATAAAACCTGTTAGACTTAGGGGAGACAACTGAGAGGGGGGTGAATTAGTTGTACAAAACTTTCTTCTAATTAAACACTTAACTTCACTTTGTAATTTAGCAGTATAATAATATGTTAATCATGAAAACATAATGCAATGAATTAAGAGCATAAATACATCAACACATGAGACACCAAGATTTGACGTGGAAAACTTGGTTAAGGGAAAAACCACGGGATGATTAACCCAAGATTGTATTCTCTGTTAGAAGAATAGAAAGAACAAAATGGCACATGCCAATTAGGGCTCACTACCTGAGCACACTGCTCACAAGAGGCCCACTACCTACAGGAGACACACTGTCTACAAAGAAATAAGTATCACCTACTTGAACTGAAAAATAGCATCTTCACCATGCTTGAATTAGTTCCATTTAAGCCCAATACTTTTGCTCTGCCTTTCACTCTCCTCCTTGCTACCACACTCTCATCTTTACAAGGACACCTTTGAAATGACTTCATGATCCCTTATTTATACAAGACATTAACTTAGGAATAATCATCTAAGTCGGCAAACATCTACAAGAACATCCGCAAGATGTAAAACTCATCCAGTCAACGAGTCTTAGGAAGAACACCATCATCTGGAAGTTATTCCACAATTGCTAGCTCCAACTCCAATGTGGACCATCAACACAAACTGGACATGATCCAAAGACCTCCACAAGCTTGCCTGAATCACCAAGATCATCCGTACTTCATCTGCATACTAAAATCCTTCTCTCCTTCATCTAGACCCTTAAGAACATAGTTTGTCACAATTATCACAAAGGAATAGATGCTTGCAGACCTTCAAACCATGAACCAATCAAGTTGACACTTCATAGAGACTTCCTCAACACTCCCTCAAATCCATAGAATAGGATAATGCATTTCTGGATCTCACCGGACCTATCGGTGTCACTCTGTCACCTCTGAACACTTGCCGGAACCAGTTTAACTTGAACAGCCATAACTTCTTCAAATCTTCATGTGGACCTCTGAAATCTCTATTGGACCATCTTAAGACATATATCTACAAACCCTTTAAACTGCATCATCTAATCCTCATCCTATATTGGACTTTTGCCTTACTGTCATCACTGTTCTTCACTATTCTTGATTGAGACTAATTTTCTCAATATCCTCAGCTCACCACTCATCCAAACCTTATC
This sequence comes from Cunninghamia lanceolata, assembly GCA_027924645.1. Taxonomy (NCBI): domain Eukaryota; kingdom Viridiplantae; phylum Streptophyta; class Pinopsida; order Cupressales; family Cupressaceae; genus Cunninghamia; species Cunninghamia lanceolata. Next base: position 8,421,045 of record BSBN01000739.1, read on the forward strand.
ATTAATGCAACAAGAGTATGTTGACATCAATGAGAACACCAATTAAGCCTATACTTGCAACAATCTCCCTCTTTGTCATTGATGACAAGATACGATGTGAAAAACTGTTTTGATCATCAAGACAAGAACTTCTCCTCACTGTCACAACTCCCCCTATCAGCAACAACCATTCACATGTCTTCTCTCCCTTTACTGCTCCCCCTTTGATCAGAAACCACTTGTTTTTCACATGTCTTCTCTCCCCCTTTGACATCAATGGCAAAGGGCACATACTTGCAATTCCACCACTTCAGAATCATACCTGCTGCTCCCCCTGAGTAGCAGGTCCCCATCATCAATCCAGACCACAAGATAGGACTGTGATATCCACCAGGCTGATGCACATCAGTGCTCCTTAGTTTATCACCGGAGGGGCAATAACCCCTAACTTCTCCCTGAGATACTCAAAAGAGTCCTTAGGTAGAGGTTTAGTAAAGATGTCTGCAATCTGATCCTTGGAAGGCACAAACTCCAATCTGACTTCATTCTTGTTCACTTGCTCTCTCAAAAAGTGAAACTTGATGGATATATGTTTAGTCTTTGAATGCAACACTAGATTCTTAGATATATTTATTGCACTTGAATTGTCATAGAAAATTGTGATAGGCTCCTCATACTCCACTCTGATGTCTCTTAGCATTTGCTTCATCCACAAAACTTGAGTGCAACTACCTGCTGCTGCAATATATTATGCTTCTGTCATGGACAGAGATGTTGGCTCTTGTTTCTTGCTCAGCCAAGAAACCAATCTCCTCCCCAAAAAGAATGCTCGACCACTGGTGCTCTTCCGGTCATCCACATCTCTTGCCCAATCAACATCTGTATATGCATGAAGAGAGAAATCATGATCTCTAGGATACCACAGACCATACTCAACTGTCCCTTTTAGATATCTAAAAATCCTCTTGATTGCCATGACATGAGATTCTCTAGGATCAGCCTAAAATCTAGCAACAAGACCAATAGCCTGCATAATGTCTGGTCTAGTTTGAGTAAGATACAACAATCCTCCAATCATTGACCTATACTTTTTCTGATCAGCCTTGGGAGAGTCATCATCCTTGCTCAACTTACATCCGGTTGCCATGGGAGTACTCATTTGCTTTGAGTCTTCCATCCCAAATTTCTTCAACAATTCTTTCACATATTTGGTCTGAGAAATGAAGATTCCTTTCTTTATTTGAGTGATTTGTAGGCCCAAGAAGAAATTCATTTCCCCAAGCATGGACATCTCAAATTCACTTTTCATTTGATTTGCAAAGGTTTTACACATACTATCTCTTCCTCCAAAAATGATATCATCAACAAATACTTCAACAATCAAGATATTTTCATGATCAATTTTGAAATACAAATTATTGTCAGCAGTACCTTTTTTGAATCCAATCTTCAAAAGATGTTTATCCAATCTTTCATACTAGGCTCTTGGGGCTTGCTTCAGTCCATACAGTGCCTTCTTCAACTTGCAAACCATATCACCATGATCAGACAATTGAAATCCATCTGGTTGCTCAATGTATACTTCTTCCAAGTCACCATTCAGGAAGGCAAACTTGACATCCATCTAATATACTTTAAAATCCTTGAAGGTAGTAAAAGCAAGAAATAATCTGACTGCTTCAATTCTTGCCACCAGAGCAAAGGTTTCTTTAAAATCAACTCCTTCTATTTGAGAGTAACCCTTGCAAACCAATCTAGCTTTATTTCTGATTACTTCACCAACTTCATTCAGTTTGTTCCAGAAGACCCATTTTGTTCCAATCACATTCTTATTTCTAGGTCTGGGAACAAGATCCCAAGTGTGATTTTTCTCAATTTGCATCAATTCTTCCTCCATTGCTTTAGTCCAGTTTTCATCATTGCAAGCTTCATTCATTGTCTTAGGTTCAATCTTTGAAATCAGATAATACTCTTCTAAATCTTGAGCAATCCTTCTTCTTGTTTGTACACCTTTGCTTTTATCACCTTTGCTTTTATCACCTATGATTTGATCTTCAGAGTGGTTCAATCTTACATACCTAGGAACTTTGGGAGATTCTTGCATTTCTGCTTCTTGATCAGGCTTATTAAAACTCACCTCTTCTTCCTAATTTACCGGATCAGTTTGAATCTAACTTAGGAGGCTTGGGCTCCTTGAGTCAGAACACTATTGTAATCATCTTCATCGTATTCATAAAACCTTGAGGGTTTTTCAATTCCTTCATCAACCTTCACATTTGTACTTTCTATAATCTTTCTCAGTCTCTTGTTATCATACCAGTATGCTTTGCTTTGAGTAGAGTAACCCAAGAATATTCCTTCATCACTTCTAGCATCAAACTTTCCTAGATCATCATCTCTTTTAATGTAACATTTGCTACCAAAGACTCTAAAATACCTCATAGTAGGAGTGATGCCAAACCAAAGTTCATAAGGAGTCTTACCGGTATTGCTTTTGATTTGAACTCGATTGAGAGTATAGACTGCAGTGCTGACAACTTCTCTCCAATAGATCTGAGGAACATTTGCTTCCATCATCATGGTCCTAGATGCTTCCTGGATGGTTTGATTCTTTCTTTCCACTACTCCATTCTGCTGTGGAGTCCTAGGAGCAGACAACTGTCTCTTTATTCCATGTTTCTCACAGAATTTTATGAAATCACCGGATGTGAATTCTCCACCTCTATTAGACCTCAGACATTTCAATTTTAATCCGGTTTCATTCTCTACCATAGCCTTGAATATTTTGAATTTTTCAAGAGCTTCTAATTTCTCTTTCAGAAAGGTTACCCACATCATCTGGGAGTAGTCATCAATTAGTAACATGAAGTATCTGTCACCTTGCCAACTCTTGATTCTTGTTAGACCACAAAGATCAGTATGAACTAAGTCCAATAATCTGGTAGAGGACAATTCCTTACTCTTGAATGTGATTCTGCTCAGCTTACCCAACTAACATTCTTTGCACAAGCTATTAGTAGGTTTCACCAATTTTGGAAGATCCCTTACAGCCTGAGTATTTCTTATCTTGATGATATTATCAAAATTCACATGACACATCCTCCTATGCCATAACCAACTCTGATCAACTTGAACAAATAAGAAACTTTTACCAGTACCAACCAAATGAAAGATATTACCTTTTGTTTGAGTACCAGATGCAATCTATGTTCTGAAACTTTCAAAGATCTTGCATTTTCCATTCTTGAATCAAAGATCATAGCCTTTGTCTACCAGCTGTCCAACACTGAGAAGATTGTGCTTCAAACCTTCAACATACAGTACATTACCATTTTTGTTCCTTCCATCAAAAGAAATAGTTCCTCTTCCTCTGATTCTACCAGCAGAATTATCACCAAACTTTACCACTCCTCCTTCATACCTCTCCAAATCTATGAACTTATTTTTGTCACCTGTCATATGGTGAGAGCATCCACTGTCAATGACCCAATCATCCTTCTCTTCAACTTGGGCAGCCAGAGCTCTTTCCACAGTCTTATGATTGACAGATACAAAGGACATTGGATCTTTTTCCTTGATGGCAATGAACACCCATTCATTTCTAGATTTGTTTCCTGTCTCTGATTCATCATCTGTTCCTCCTTCATTATCATCTTCCTCATGAACATAGTAATAGTTCTTTTGGAACCTTGATTTGTTAGGATTTGGCCTTGAAAATCTTTCCGGACACTTTGAGGCAAAATGACCAATCTTATTGCAGTTAAAACACTTAAAAGGCAATTTTCCTTCATACTTACCAGATCCTCTTGGTAGTCTTTTTGCAATAAGGGCTTCAAGTTGAGCAGTTTTTGCTTCCTCCTCTTCTAGTTCTTTTCTTGTTCTTTCATACCATGAGAGTTTTCTTGAAGAGTTCTCTCCCAGATCAAACCTTTGTTTACCTTTCATAGAGGCATTGGCTTTGAATGCAGATTCAGTCTTAGGAGGGGCATCTCCAAACTCGGTCATTTCAAATGCAGCCAATTTACTAGCCAATTGATCTCTTGTGACAATTGTATGGGCTCTGATTTTTTCAATGGCAGCATCCTTGATTTTATAAGAAGTGGGAAGGGATCTAAGAATTTTTCCAACAATCTCATCTTCAACCAAGACTCCACCAGCATTTCTAATTCCACAAACAATCTCATTTACTCTTGGCATAAAAGTAGTAATATTTTCATCATCTCTCATCTTCAGATTTTCAAATTTCTCTTTCAGACTTTGTAGCCTTGCACATTTAACATACTTGTCTCCTTCATGCAGAAGTTCTAGTTTTTCCCAAATCTCAAAAACAATTGGTAGGTCAATAACATTTGAGAGCTCTGAATCAGATAATGCGCTTAGAAGAGCTTCTATAGTCCGCAAATTGTTTTCAGCATCTGTGATTTCATTTGGGGCTTTCAGATCACCCTGTGGAGGAGTATACTTTGTTGTAACCATGGTCCAATACGCCATTCCCATACATTGCAAGTGACATTTCATGCGACCTTTCCAAAGATTGAAATTGGTTCCATCAAACTTCAGACTATCCTTCTTGTAAGACGTCATTCTGGATCTCCTCAAGCGGTTAAGTTCCTTTTAGAGGAACTTGGCTCTGATACCAATTGTTAGACTTAGGGCAGACAATTGAGAGGGGGTGGGTGAATCAGTTGTATAAAACTTTCTTCCAATTAAACACTTAACTTCACTTTGCAATTCAGCAGTATAATAATAAGTTAATCACGAAGACATAATGCAATGAATTAAGAGCATAAACACATCAACACATGAGACACCAAGATTTGATGTGGAAAACTTGGTTAAGGGAAAAATCACGGGGTGATTAACCCAAGATTGTATTCTCTATTAGAAGAATAGAAAGAACAAAATGACACATGCCAATTAGGGCTCATTGCCCAAGCACATTGCTCACAAGAGGCCCATTACCTATAGGAGACACACTGTCTACAAAGAAATAAGTATCACCTACTTGAACTGGAAAATAGCATCTTCACCATGCTTGAATCAGTTCCATTTAAGCCTAATACTTCTACTCTACCTTTCACTCTCCTCCTTACTACCACACTCTCATCTTTACAAGGACACCTTTGAAATGACTTCACAATCCCTTATTTATACAAGACATCAACTTAGGAATAATCATTTCAGTTGGCAAACATCTACAAGAACGTCTACAAGATGTAAAACTCATCCTGTCAGCCAGTCTCAGGAAGAACACCATCATCTAGAAGTTATTCCTCAATTGCAAGCTCCAACTCCAATGCAGACCATCAACATGAACTAGACACGATCCAAAGACCTCCACAAGCTTGCCTGAATCACCAAGATCATCCACAATTCATCTGCATACTGAAATCCTTCTCTCCTTCATCTGAACCCTCAAGAACACAGTCTGTCACCACTATCACAAAGGAATAGATGCTTGCAGACCTTCAAACCATGAACCAATCAAGTTGATACTTCACAAAGACTTCCTCAACACTCCCTCAAATCCGCAGAATAGGATAATGCATTTCTGGATCTCACTGGACCTATCTGTGTCACTCTGTCACCTCTAAACACCTGCCGGAACCAGTTTAACTTAAACAACCATAACTTCTTCAGATCTTCATACGGACCTCTAAAATCTCTGCTGGACCATCTTAAGACACACATCTACAAACCCTTTAAACCACATCCTCTGAACCTCATCCTATATTGGACTTTTGCCTTACTGTCATCACTGTTCTTCACTATTCCTGATTAAGAATAATTTTCTCAATATCCTCAGCTCACCACTCATCCAATCCTTACATTAATGCAACAGAAGTATGTTGACATCAATGAAAACACCAGTTAAGCCCATACTTGCAATAAAACCCTTATCTAACAATTATCGGACTTGTGACTTGATTTCTTCATTTAGTTGTGGGGTCAGCTTGTATGTAGCCTTATTAGGCAAATTGGCTTGAGGGATTAGGTCTATGTGATGGATGATGTTTCTCATGGGAGGTAATGAACTTCATAAATCATCTACCACTATATCCTTGTACTTGTTCAAGAAAGACTAAACTTCACTAGGTATGTTTTCCCCCTTATTTGTTGCTACATTAGACTTGGTCTTAGGTCTGATTACTACTGCAAACCCCTATCCTTCTTCCTTCATTGTTTACAAAAACTCTTTCTCTCCTACTATCATAATGCTAGACCCAACCTATTTATTAGGTTCTTCCTCTTAAAGGGGTGTCAATAAGTGCGAGACTCCATCCTTCTCTATCACATAAATGTTTTTCTCACCATCATACTTGCTCTTTCTGTCATGTTGCCAAGGTCTTCCTAGCAACAGGTGACAAACATCCATAGGAATGATGTCACAAAGGATCTTATCTCTATAACCCCCAATGTTAAACTCTAGCCATGACTATTGATTTACAAGGACTTGTTGACCTTTGTTTAACCATGACACTTTGTAAGGTGTGGGGTGAGGAATTCTCTTCAAGTTCAACTTCTCTACCATTTCTAAAGAAACTAGATTATCACTAGAACCAGAATCAACTACTACTTTGCATACCTTTCCATGTGACTTGCAAGTTGTTCTAAACAATGATTTCCTTTGTGAAGGTTCCTTGGTTGTTGGCACCTTGAAGAGTGTCCTCCTTATCATCAATGTATCACCTACCTCAGGAGTAGCAGGCTAAAGTGGTGAATTGACACTTTCATTGTCCTCTTCATGCACTATTTGGGTTCTTAATTCACCTCCTTGAGAAATTGATGCCTGCTTGTCTGGGCACTTGAGTACAGGATTTCCAAATTGATTACAGTTGTAACATTTACCTAAGAAAGTGTTTGATCCTCTACCTTGGCCACTAAACCTTCATCTACTATTGGATCTTCTTCCCCTAAAGTTACCTCTGCCACTTGACTCACCACCTTGTTCCTATTGTCCACTTGACTCTCCTTGTTGTTTTTGTGACTTTTCCTCTTGCACCAAAGTTACCTCTACCTCTGAGATTCCTTCCTCTTCCATTCTTCTCTTACCTCCTCTTTATCCTTTCTTCTGCCTTGGCAACCAATTGGAAACACTCTTCCACTATCCTTGGTGTAGATAGGCTAATCTCACCTTGAATATTGTACCTCAGGCCATTCAGGTACCTTGCCACCTTTTCTCTTTCATCTTCAACATGTCCTGTCTTGATGCTATATTTATGGAACTCCTTAGTGTAGGTCATAACATCCAACTCATTTTGCTTGAGACTTTGCAACTTCCTAAAGGTCTAGATTTCAGAGTCTACAGGTAGGAATTGTGCCTTCAGCTTTGCTACCATTCTATCCCATGAATGGATCTTTGCCTTGCCTTTCTTTATTATTTCTTCTTGAACATAGTTCCACCATGTTAGGACAGGGCCCTTCAACTTAGTCTTTGCATACTTCACCTTCTTGTGGTTTTCTACCTCCTCAAACTCAAAGAAGTTATCAAGAGCATCTATCCAGTCCAATATTTCTTCACTGTCCATCTTCCCACCATACATGGATACTTCTACTTTCAATTTGGGAGTCTTTTCCCCCTTGACAACCTTCAGTATCTTTGATGTTGAGTGCACAGAAGAAGCGTCAAAAAACTTAACAAAAGACTATATATACTTCTATCGACTTGTGATCACCAGTTTCCTTCGGTGTCGCTGCCAATCGCCTCTTGCATCCAACACAATATATATGCACAATGTATATTTTCAATATACATTCAGGAGATGCATTCTCCACATACTTTCAGAACATTCATTTAAAAATTGACCATTGACTTTCTTTGTATCTCACCCGATGTAATTTCATGACATACACACGAACATACAACTATGATATACTCACATAAAGTATATCTGGTGAAACAACACAAATCTTATTCCAATGCACTGGGTTACTCTGACTACCCTTTAGGCAGACTACTACTTCCAACTTAGCTCTTCTTGTTTTTCTGGCCAGAGAACCATCGTCTAGGCCTTCTCTGATAGTTATTGTTCTATCGGAGACAAACTCTGCAACGTAGACACTCTCTGCCTTCGCTGAATCCTAGCACATGGAGGTGCTAGGCTCGATCAGCACATCCCACACTCGATCTGACACTGAACATAAACAAAAACAAAAAATGACACTAACTATACAAACAGACCCATTCCACCAATTTCGAAGAAATCTCGTTAGTGGAATGGCTCAGTAACCCATCCGAATGACAAAATGGTACTAACTATAGTGACACAGTGAAAGAACACAAACAAAATAGGATCTTTTATTTATCTTGGGAACTTCTGTACTAAAAACAATTCTTCTATCTTCTTACTGTCATTCTACCACAAATCACACCTAATTTCTATATTACTTCTCTTCTTCTGTTCACTGAACTGTTTATACATGTTCTTGTTCTTGACAGTTTGCATCAGTGGGAATGCCAACCGTTCTGCAACTATCAACCTATTCAGTTACAATGTGTTTGCTCTTCCACTACCAGACCCTACAACTTGTCCTATTCCACTCGGACTCACACGTGGCACTGGGCCTTACAATTGATCATGTGGACCTTATACAACTCCAAAACATCAAAAGAACATGAAATTAATTAAGGTATCTAGGTGCCCCTGCACCATACTCCCAGGGTGTAAAAGAACTCAAGTCCCTTGAGGAACCAAGTCAGAAACAGTAACCCCATGTTTGATGATGTCCTCCTTGCTCATCCAGGTAGTATCTTCACCATTTGACTAGATACTGCTTGTAGGTTTTATGCCTAGTCTTCTTCTGAACTTTGGTGTCCAAAATACATTCTAGCTACACTGGTTGACTCGGTGGAAGATCAGAAATCCGTTCTGCATCCCCTACTTCTGTCACATCTAAACCAGCAACATTGTTTCCTCTAAATGGAAACAGGTCGAACACATTGAAAATGGGTGATATTGCAAAACCTGGAGGGAGTTCAATTTCGTATGCATTAGGCCCAAACTTGTGTACAATCTTACATGGACCTATCTTCTTCATAAGAAGCTTCATGGGTTGTCCCTTCGGAAGCTTTTCCTTCTTCAGATATGCCATCACCAAATCTCCAACTTTGTATTGGACATCCCTTTTCTTCTGATCAGCTCTCTCTTTGTATTTCCTTGTGTTCTTTTGTATAGTTCCTCTGACAGCATCATGGATATCTTTCATACTTACTGCAAAATCTTCTCCTTGTGTACTCTTTTTCTCCATGTTCTAGAGATCCCTGAGCTCCAAAATTCCCCTGGGATGAATCCCATATACAACTTCAAAAGGACTCTTTCATGTGCTCCTATTAACAGAATCATTATATGCAAATTCTGCCTGTGGGATGATCATATCCCATGCTTCTCCATGTTGTTGAGTCAAACACCTCAAAAGATTACCCAGTGATCTATTCACCACCTCAGTTTGTCCATTCGTCTGAGGGTGATATGCTGACGTGAAAGACAATTGGGTGCCCAATTTCTTCCACAATGTGCGCCAAAAATTTCCCACAAACTTGGGACCTCTGTTAGTAACAATATTCAATGGAAAACCATGAATTCTTACTATCTCCTCGAAGAAAAGACCAGCAATATGTGAAGCATCATTAGTACATTTACATGGCACAAAATGAGCCATTTTACTAAACCTGTCAACAATCACAAACACACTGTCAAATCCTCTTTGAGTCTGGGGAAGACCCAAAACAAAATCCATACTGATGCACTCACATGGCCTTTGTGGAATTGGAAGTGGTTGATAGAGACCTACATTTGATGAAGTCCCTTTTGCCTTCTGGTAAATGTTACAACCTTCCACAAATTTCCTAACATCTGTTTGCATCTTAGGCCAGAAGTAAAGCCTTCTCACTTGTTCCAATGTCTTGTCTAGTCCAAAATGACCTCCAAGACTACTACAATGTTTCTCTTTTATGATGTTCTCCCTCATGGAGCACCTAGGTACACACAGTTGGCTGCCTTTGAATAGTAGCCCTTGCTGCAACAAATATTTAGAAAAATCAGAATGATAGGAATCTAAAAACTATGAACAAACTGCATATATCTCCTTGAAGTCCTCATCATCTTGATACATATTCTTAAGAGAATCCACTCCCACACTTTGTAACTGGATTTCCCGTATAGTGCACACTCTTCTGCTTAGAGCATCTGCCACCTTGTTAGCTTGTCCCTTCTTATGTTTGATGGAAAAAGTATACACCTGGAGTTGTTCGACCAACTTCATATGCCTGTGATTTAGTTTCTCCTACAAATTCAGAAAACTCAAAGCATGGTTGTCAGTATAAACAATGAATTCCTTGGGCAAGAGATAATGTCTCCATTTTTTCAATGCTTGCACCATTGCATACAATTCTAGATCATATGTGGAATACTTCCTTTTAGAATCATTTAGCTTCTCACTAAAGAAAGCAACAGGTCTACCTTCCTGACTCAAGACAACACCAATGGCAAGGTTACTGGCATCACATTCTACAGTGAACAACTTATTAAAATTAGGCAAAACCAAAATAGGTTTCTCTGCTATTTTTTGTTTAAGAATCTCAAAAGATTCATCTGCTGCTCTATTCCAAACAAACTTAATTTTCTATCCTCCTTTTATGGTATCTAGAATGGGTGTACAAACATGGTTGAATCCTCTTATGAATTTCCTATAAAAATTTGCCAACCCATGAAAACTTCTCACATCACTTACTGTCCTAGGTGCTGGCTAAGACAGAATAGCCTTTACCTTTTCCAAATCCATTTTCAAATTACCCTGGCATATCACAAATCCCAAATATGTGAGTTCTTCCTTCATGAAGACACTCTTCTCCATATTGATCATCAGTTTCTCCTCATGTAGTTTCTTCAACACCTCTTCCAAATGCTGCAAATGTTCTTCCTTTGTCCTGCTGAAAATCAGAATATCGTCAAGATAGACAACAACAAATTTGCCAACAAAATCTTTCAATACCTCATTCATTAGATGCATGAAAGTGCTTGGAGCATTGGACAGCCCAAATGGCATCACCACCCACTCATAAAGACCTTCATTAGTCTTAAATTATGTCTTCCATTCATCCCCTTGTCTAATCCTGATCGGATGGTATCCACTTTTGAGATCAATTTTAGAAAAGTATCGAGCTCCACCCAAACAATCCATGAGGTCCTCTATTCTGGGCATAGGAAACCTATATCTGATGGTGATCTTATTTATGGCTCTTGAATCAGTACATAACCTCCATTTTCCATCCTTCTTGGGAGCTAAAACTGTAGGTACAACACACGGACTAAGACTTTTCTTCACCAAGCCCTTATCCAATAGTTCTTGAACTTGTTTAGCAATCTCCTCATTCTGATTAGGTGTCATTTTATAAGCTGGTTTATTTGGCAATGTGGATCCTAGGATGAAGTCAATCTGATGACTTATGTCTCTCATAGGGGGTAGTGTATTGGGCATATCCTCCACCATGATACTATACTTGTCTTACAATTCCTGCACTTCCTTAGGGACTTTTTCCTTGCTATTTTTAGACAAATCAGAATTTTCTTTAGGTTTCAGAATTAGAGCATACCTCTGGGTTCCCTCTTCTTTTAGAGTATGGAGAAATTCTTTCCCATTCACTAACATGATACTTGATCCTACATTCTTGTCTACACCCTCTTCTGGTAAAGGATCCATCTTATACTGTCTACCATTCTTGGTGATAACAAAAGAATTGGATTTACCATCATGCTAGGCTTGAACATCATACTGCCAAGGTCTACCTAATAGTAAATGGCATGCATCCATGGGAATTATATCACACAAAAGTTTATCCCCATAATCCCCTATCTAAAATTCTACCCAAGCTTGTTCATCAACCAAGACTTGTTGCCCTTTGTTCAGCCAGGACACTTTGTATGGACTAACATGTGGCAATCTTTTCAAATTCAATTTCTCTACCATTTCTACTGAAACTAAATTTTTAGTTGAGCCAGAATCAACAATTACCTTACACCTTTTGCCAGAAACTTTACACAGAGTTCTGAATAGTGTCTTCCTCTACGGTGGTTCTTTGTTTTGTGGTACCTTCAACATCATCCTTCTCATCATGAGATTCTTTCCATCTTGTGCTGGAGCTGCACTTCCCATAGATGAGTTCACACTCTAACAATCTTCTTCTTGAATCAGCTGGCTCCTTCTATCTCCTCCATAAGAGCTTGAGGCTTTCTCCAGACACTTGCCTGCTGTGTGCCCAATTTGGTTACAATTATAACACCTTCCTGTGAAGACATTAGGACCTCTACCTGGTCCACCAAATCTACCTCTTCCATTGGGTCTCCTTCCTCTCGAACTAGATTCTCCACTGTGTTCTTGTTGACTGAACTCCCCTTGATTCTTCTGGAACTGATTTCTACCACCGAAACTATTTTTGCCTCTGAAGTTCCTTCCACCTCTGCCCCTATTATGTTGTTCTCCTTTTCTTTTCTTCTTCTCTTCTAGTCTCAGTGCCACTTGGAAGCATTTGTCCATGGTTTCTGGTGTCAAGATGGTAATCTCATCTTGTATGCTATATTTTAGGCCATTAATATACCTGGCAATTCTTCTCTTTTCATCCTCAGCAAGCCCACACCTTAGGGACAATTTGTGAAATTCTTCTGTGTAGGTGGATACATCCATGTCCTTTTGTCTGAGGTTCCACATTTTCCTATATGTCTGCACTTCGTAATCTGCTGGTAGGAACTGAGCATTGATCCTCTCTACCATCTAACTCCAGGATGAGATCATGCTCTTGCCACTCTTCACCCTTTCTCCCTAGGTGTAGTTCCACCACGTGAGTGCAGCACCCTTCAATTTCATCTTTGCAAACTTGACTCTTCTATTCTCCAGTACCTCCTTGTACTCGAAGTAATTGTTCAAAGCCTCAACCCATTCAATGACTTCTTCTGCATCCATCTTTCTGCTAAACATCAAAATCTCCATTCTTGATTCAGACGATTCCTTACCAAGTGATTTTATGGCCTCCAGAAATTGTTTCTGATCTACAAGTATATCTATCTATCCTGAGGTTGTTTCCTCTTCCCCGTCTTCTTCTTCTTCTTCTTCATTAGATTCATCATCTAATTTCTTTCCTATCTTTAGTTCCTTCAACTCAACCTGGAGTGTTTTCTTTGATTCCAACCTTGACTCTAACCTTGATCATTTCTTCCATCTCTTGGAACTTTTTAAGCACTTCTGCTGTCATCCCCTTTGGAGGCATGGCACTGGCCTCTCCTTTGCTCTCTCTATCTAACATAAACATTCACAAATCTATCACACATAAAACGTCCAAAGCTTTGATACCAAAATGATGCAGAGCACACAGAGGAAGTGTAAAAAAAATTAACAAAAGACTGTATATACTTCCATCGACTTGTGATCACCGGTTTCCTTTGGCGCCACTGCTGATCGCCTCTTGCATCCAACACAATGTATATGCGCAATGTATATTTTCAATATACATTCAGGAGATGCATTCTCCACATACTTTCAGAACATGCATTCAGAAATTGACCGTTGACATTCCTTGTATCTCACCCGATGTAATTTCATGACATACACATGAACATACAACTGCGATATACTCACATAAAGTATATCCGGTGAAACAACACAAATCTTATGCTGATGCACTGGGTTACTCCAACTACCCTTCAGGCAAACTACTGCTTCTGACCTAGCTCTTCTTGTTTTTCTGGCAAGACAACCATCGTCTGGGCCTTCTCTGACAGTTATTGTTCTGTTAGAGACAAACTCTGCAACATAGACACTCTCTGCCTTTGCCGAATCCTAGCACATGGAGGTGCTAGGCTCGATTAGCACATCCCACACTCGATCTGACACTGAACATAAACAAAAACAAAAAATGACACTAACTATACAAACAAACCCATTCCACCGATTTCAAAGAAATCTCATCAGTGGAATGGCTCAGTAACCCATCCGAATGACAAAATGGAACTAACTACAGTGACACGGTGAAAGAACACAAACAAAATAGGATCTTTTATTTATCTTGGGAACTTCTGCACTGAAAACAATTCTTCTATCTTCTTACTATCATTCTACCACAAATTACACCCAATTTCTATATTACTCCTCTTCTTTTATTCACTGAACTGTTTATACATGTTCTTGTTCTTGACAGTTTGCATCGATGGGAATGCCAACCATTCTACAACTATCAACCTATTCAGTTACAATGTGTTTGCTCTTCCACTACCAGACCCTACGACTTGTCCTATTCCACTTGGACTCACACGTGGCACTAGGCCTTACAATTGATCATGTGGACCTTATACAACTCCAAAACATCAAAAGAACATGAAATTAATTAAGGTATCTAGGTGCCCCTGCACCAATCTTCAACAACCTCTCTTCACTTGAGTCCAAGTCTTCTTCTTCTTCTTGAACTCCTAATTGAGGGTCTATGTTCTCACTCTCTTTCTCTAGATCACTGTAATCCCCTTTCTCCATACCTCTCTTAAGGTTGGATTCCAAAGCTAATATTCTAGCTAGAGTAGCTTCATGAGACTCCTTCACTTGTCTTAGCTCCTTTGCATGCTGCTCCTTCAACTCTCTAATTTAGCCACTTGATTTCTCTTTGGAGGCATATTGTAAACTCAACTCTTCCCACCTCACCAATCAGAACCTATGCTCTAATACCACATGATGTAGAGTAGGATGAACACCTTAAACACACTTGGAAGGATGCATGAAACTCATCTAGCTAACTGTCCCAACATGGCAAGTTTCTACTACTCTTGGCATAGTGTCAAAGGTTGGCATATGCACAAATGGAGGACAAATGGTTTATCCAACACACTGACCTCCTATTACACCTTAAATCAGTTTGATTTGGCAGACTAAGACCACTATAGGTCACAAAAACTCCTGATACCATGCCCTCCTAGTCGCTTGCTTACAATTAGCCCTATTTGCTTGTAGCCCTTGGAATAGGGTCTATCCTAATCTCATAAGGGAGAAGCATTGTGGGAGTCTTAGAGGACATTTTGAGATCGACAAGACACTAGATCAGGTAAGAAGATTTTATTTTTGGCCTAAGATGCAAAGGTATATTCGAAAATTTGTTTAATCTTGTCGAGTTTGCTAAAGCACCAAGGGCTCTAGTTGAAATGCAGGCCTATATTAGCCTCTCCCAATCCCTAGTAGACCTAGAGGTTTGGACCCATGATAGTACAATATAGATTTGCACTAGACGTTGGAACATCAGAAAATATAGGAAAATGCAGAAAACTAGAAATTGTTATTATTTTTTTCATTACAAACTTCATCCTTTCCTTTAGCTCAAGATCTTTGAGGTCTTAAAAACATGCAACATTAAAACTCCACATTCCGCTACTCTACCATCATGGAAAAAATAAAAAAGAAGGCATAAATTAGCCTTTCCACTAAGCTACACCAAAATAGTAGGCCTAATAATAGTTAAAAGTCAAGTTTCTAATCCACCACTACATGAAAATACCTCTAGTGGGCTTTATTACATCATTTAAGACAAAACTCCACATAGGCTCTCATTATTGAGTCCAAAAAAATAAAATTTGCCTTGAAGTCTAGGTGCCCCTACACCATGTCTAAGGAAGGGATTAGGTTTGATCCAGAAAGGGTTGCTGCTATTGAGAAAATCCTAGTACCCAAAAGTATTAAGGGAATCCAGTCTTTCTTTGGATAGATAAACTTCATAAGGAGGTTTGTTATGAATTTTGTTGAAACACTAGACCGATATCCAAGATGCTAAAGAAGGGACAGGATATTGCTTGGAGTGACGAACCAATAAATGATTTTAGGAGGATCAAAGGAGCTATTAAGGAATCCCTTGTTCTAAAATCCCCTAATTTTTCTAAGCCATTTCATCTATTTTCTTTTGCCTCCTTCCATACCATAGCTACAGTTTTGTTACAAAAAAATAGTGAGGGTTATGAACAACCCATCTCATTCTTTAGTAAATCTCTTCAAGGAGATGAGCTAAAATATGACATAAGTGAAAAATAGGCCTATGCTCTAGTAAAATCTGTTAAGAATTTTAGGCCTTATCTAGTTGGGAAAACTATTGTTGCCTATGTACCAATAACTATTATCAAGGATGTTTTTACCTAGCAAGAGGTAACCAGGAGAAGGTGTAGATGGATCAACAGGATCTAGGATTTCAATATTGATATCTAGATTACTAAGTTGAAAAGAGGACAAGGGTTGGCGAAGTTGATGGCTGAGTCAAATCTAGAGGCTAACCAAATCAACAATATTAAGATTCAGGGTAAGATGTTGGACTATGATATAAGAGATTCTGAATGGTATAAAAATATTGTTCACTATATATTGGACATGTCTTGCCCAGACGATATGACTAACAATTAAAAAAGAATATTAAGGTTATAGGCCATAAAGTATTTAATCATAGAAGGCAAACTCTGGTGGAGAAATTTTGAGGGTATCTTACTCAAGTGCATAAACAACGACCAGGCTTCTGAAGTTATGAAAGATATGCATCATGGTGTTTATGGAGGTCATTATATGGCTAAAACAATAGCCTATAAAGTCTTGAGGTCTGGGTATTGGTGGCCTACTATTTTCAAGGATGCTCATCAAATGGTCAGAAGTTGTGATGCATGTCAAAGATTCTTAGGTAAATTAAAATTCTTTGGAAATTTACCCCTTAGGCCTATAATAGTGGAAGTCCCCTTTCAGCAATGGGGATTAGATTTCATAGGTGAGATAACTAAGAAGTTAAGTAGTGGACATAGTTAAATTCTGGTGGCCACTGACTATTTCACTAAATGGGTTGAGGCTATCCCCACTAAAAAGGAAACTAGCAAGGTTGTGGTTGATTTCCTGATGAACAATATCATAACTAGGTTTGGTATGCCCATAAAAATAATTTCAGACAATGCAATGTGTTTCAAGTCCGAGGAATTTACGAATTTTTGTAGTCAGTATGGGATTTCAATCTCTTACTCATGCCCATATCATCCTCAGGGAAATGGATAGGCTGAATCAAGAAATAAAATCTTAATGAAGATTGTCAAAAGGATCTTAGAGAAAAATAAGAAAGCTTGGGATACCAAATTGAGACTCATTGTCTGGGTTGATAGAGTGACAATGAAAAAGGATATTGGTCAAGCCCTTTTGACCTTGTGTATGGCATGGAAGAAAGAATTCCCATCAATAATCTATTATATATTTTCAAGTTTATCCAAGAACATGATGATGACATCTCTGATGCTATGCAAAATAGGATATATTAGATAACTCAGCTGGATGAGACTAGAATATTGTCCCATCTAAGAAACATAAAGTTACAGCAACAAGTTAAAAACTTGCATGACAAAAAATCATCTGAAAGGAAGTTTTAGCTAGGAGATATGGTGCTGTTGTGGAATGCTAGGTCCCAAGACAAGGGGACACATGGTAAATTTGATGCCCTTTTGCTTGGACCATATCTAATCAGTAATACCCATGGAGAAGAGTCTTATTTCTTATAGAGTCTGGTTGGAGAATTACTTGAATTTCCAATGCATGGACAATTCTTGAAATCATACTTTTCAAAAGGTATGTGTAATCAATGAAATCAAAATGAAGATAAAAGCTAATCTAATGCATAAATACATGATTATACCTTCATGAAGACCTCACAAATCCATGCGGGAAGGAGATGCACCCACGTAGCTCCTTAAGATTGTTCCCGGGATTAGTGTGACTAATGTGGATTGCTCAAGTGCTCAACACAATGGAGATGAGAGACAAGTTAATTCAAATGGAGATAGGGGATTGAGACAAGATTTTGGCAGAGGTTTGATAGGATTAAGAGATTTGTGGAGTGATTTTGATAGAGTTATGGTGCATGAAATGGTCTTATAAATGGCTTAGAGAGGGGTCCTATTTATAGGATTTTAGAGATGAGGATGGAGGGTCAGGATTCATCTGATCAGATCAAGGGCTAGGAATAAAAGTGAATCTTTTATTCCTAGGGATTGAATTAAAAATTCCCATTTTGGGAAGAGTGGAGAAGTGTGGGGGACAACCGAATATTAAATTCAGTGATTGGAGATGAGTGGGAGACAACTGAATATTAAATTCAGTGATTGGAGATGAGTGGGAGACAACTGAATATTAAATTCACTAATTGGAGATGAGTGGGAGACAAGGTTAATTAAGTGTTTTCTTAATTAGCTTAAGCATGATTTATCTAATTAACAGGGATTAGGGAAATGGATAAATCAATTAACTGAATATTAGGAATATTCATTCAATTAATAGGATAGGGTTGTAAGGTTAAATGATTCAATTAGGTGAATTAATTGATCACCAGGGATATGCAGATTGGGGAAATGGATCAGTGCGATGTACAGAAAATTGGTTTGCAGAGCAGTCCAATTTTAGGTGTCTACAGTATGATTCTTTTCCATGCATATTTTAGTTTTAGTTTAGGTAGTTCTATGCTTTAGTTTGTTTCTTTTTAGGTTATTTCTTTTCTTTTTGTGATGTGGTCTGCTTCTCTAGAGTTTTTCTGTGATCTCGCTCCATTCAGGTTGAACAAGCATCCCCAACTAGAGCCACTGATGGAACCATATAAAAATTTTCATAGTTCTAGTATTTTTGTCCTCAGGCTTATTTTAATAGGTTGGAAGATATCTAGACTTAGGGTTCTTTGCATACCAAAAGAAACATTAAACCCTAAGCCCCCATGCCAAAGTAAAATGTGAAAGTCACATTCGTTATATTTCTTTAGTGACAACTTATCTCCTGTTACCCAGAGTTTAATTTGTTTCCTTATGTCCCCCTAAACATTATGTGACTGTCCCCTCACCATATAACCACCACCTCTAGCCTATACCTGAGAAGCTACATTTTTAAATGACCAAGTGATTTCATTTCCCTTTTCCATTCCTAACAAGGTATAGGTTTTCTTTTGAGAAAAGTTATATGCCCAAGGTCAAAAATTGCTAACCCCTTTTGTAGGTGAAAAGTAAATCACACATTTCCCCCGATCCGCTAACATTCAAAACTAATTGAAGAAGATGATTGTGGAATTGTGGAATAAGGTGCCAGCTAGTGAGGAACCGTTTCTAGTTATAACAAATATAATGGTGGTGGGTCTTGTCTGAAATAAAAGCATCTTTCAATGTTTTAGCCATTCTACTAAACTCTATTCCAAAGCCCTAGCTAGCATCCGTGGAAAGGCAAAAGTTTGACATGTGGATGCTATGGCTCAAAAAAGGATCCAGCTGGAAAGGGGCATGTTATGATGTTATGGTTTTTGTCCCTCCACCATTTCGTTGGGTTATTTACTAGTATGCTTCACCAAATTGCGGAATGACAGAAAATTGCCATGTAACAAGAATGGCATAATATCTATGGCTTGTCCGTTCTAGCAATAAATTAGAAAATAATGAAGGGTAACTTCTTGATTGGTTTAGCAAAAGGTCTAGATGTGTCATGTATCATCAAGTTCTTAGGAATGATCGTGGCCATCAAATATCAGCTAACATCATAAAATCTGATGGTCAATATTCAAATTTCCCAAAGAGCATGATCTTGCATATCTAGTTCACCTGAGATGAAGTGAAGATGGATGTGACTAGGTCTAGTCTTGGATGAATGGTATTAATACAATTCATACCTCAAATATCTTCCATATGTGCTATTCCAAAGGACATTTAAGTATTGGAACATTAAAGTTGAAAGCTGCTACCATACCTCTGGTGCCAAGCTCAAAGTCACTACGTGAGATAGATCCAGTGAGTTGTCTATTCCTCTTACTATGCTCTAGTTTTCCATTAGGGCTTTTCTATTTCCCTCTATTCATAAGAAGATCTTCTGTGATGTGACTTGAGCCAACCCCTAAAAATTAACAGAGAAAGCCCTCACCCTAATTCACCATTTGAAAATGGCCCCACCTAAAGCCCAGGCTTCCTTCATTCCCCAAAAATGAGCCTTGCATGAAGAAATTATTAAACAACTCCCTGGATCTTGTATACAAAGGGTAAGAGTAACGGGTCTTGAAGGTAAGGAGGGATTGGTTGATAAATTTGCTGATTGTAGGGATGCAGAAATCCCTGTTCATGGTTGGTCACTATTTTACCACTTGTGGGGAAAGAGGAATGCTCACGCGCCATTATCTATTGTGTGGGAAAGTGATCTAGGAAAACTAGTAGTTACTAATGTATTTGAGGACATTGAACTACTCCAAGCCATGGCAACTCATTATGATGAAACATCTAAAGCAATTAAGAGTATGAAGGGGGTATTCTGGTAGAAATCAATAGAGAGGCTATTGCCATGATATTTGGGCTAAACTTGGTCGCCTCTACAGAGATTGACACAAATAGATTCAAAGCCCTATATACAAAGGACAAGACTAGTTATAGAACCATATATTTTCCTAGGTTCAAGGAAAAGGGACCAAATGGTAAATAAGTAAAAATTCCCCAAAGTGAGTAGAAGCCTTTTAAGTTAGGCACTTTTGAAGATTATTTTGCTAACATCTACTATGCTCTCTATCAAGTGATGGGGGAGGACAAGAAGGAATGCATCCCCATTGATTTTACTTATATGGCTACTAATATCCAACATCTATCTCAGAATGTTCAATTTGATTTTTCTTCCTATTTGGCAAAACATATTCATCAAGGACTAGTAAACATTAAGAACAACAAGGAGCCAGTTAAGTTCAGATGGTATTCATTGCTTTTCCATATGTTTCTGTATTATGGAAGAACAAAGATGGTTTGGCACCTCAATTTAATGGTTAATCATGTTGATAAAATGGGGAATGAGTTGTCTATCCAGTGTTGGACTCATATATGGGACAAGCATGATCCCAATTCCAGTTATAGATTCTTCAGGGATTATTTTGTGGTCACTGTGTTAAGACATTTCTAGCCAGACATACCCAAGATTCCAGAACCATTGTTGAATTTCCTTAGACCTACAATGAGGGTCCCTCTTTTAGAAATCAAGCACAATTGGGGTGATTTTATCCCCCACGAAGAGGGCACATTTTTTAGAATTTATGGGACCCCTATTGGTCCTCACATTTTACCCATGTATATACCATTGAGGGTTGGCTTCTTGGAAATAATTTGGCAATTGACTGAAACAAATAGGGCTCACCTTGCATGATAGAAGAAGGGATCTTTCTTTCATTTCTTAATTGTGTTTTCTGACTTCAAGATAAATAAAGAAGGATTTGCTAAGCTAAATACAAGGTTGTTGCCTTTTAAGATGAGACTGGACAAGGCTAGGTTCTTTGATCCTAAAGGATACATCAATAGCATTAGGAGAGGCATTAGTAGGTCTTACATGCCCCATCAGGTTTTCTTTCCTAAAGATGTTATAAAAAATTCACCCAATGACAACAAAGTGAAAATAAAAAGAGAAAAATGGATAGTACATATAAAATATGAAGAAATAATGAGGAGGAAGAATCCTTCTTACATGGGACTGTTCTCAAAAGTTGATGACCCCATCAATAGGATAATGAGGATTCTATCTCATATTGATGAATTGATTGATATACAGGACAGTGAATCTACTCATGTTCCAATAGAAGATAGGCCTTCATATCCCTGCTAGAAATTTGATAGTATACTTTCAAAAGAAGAGCCAAGAATGAAAACGTCAAGGGACAAGCTCCATAGGTGTTTCCACCAACCTAATTAACTCTATCTCTGTCACTACCTCCATAGTCATCCTCCCCTTCTATACCAGTGATTGAATGTGATTCTCCTCATGAAGAGCCTTCTCTAAAGAGAAGAAAAGTGTAAGTGAGTCCTCTGGTTGATTATCTCGATGATGAGGAAGAAATAGAAATAAGTAAGGAAGAGGTACAACATGAGATGCCATCTCCCAACCGAGATATGCCTAAGAAAACCTTTGAATATAAATTTTGATCATGAAGGGCAATGATGTTTCAGATGACATCAAGGCTATACCATGTAGGAATTTCATTAGTGATGATGATTTTGTCAATACTAAGGAATTTTTTTATTTCTTGTGGAGAAGCAGAAGGAATGAGTAGGAGAAAAGGTTAGAAGAGGAAATGTCTCATTCTCCTCAAGAAGCACATGATTAGATATCCATTAGGATACTCACACAAATGAAGGAGGAGGTCAAGGATATTTCTCTAGATCAGGGCAAGCAAATGATTAGAGATAGTGGAATCATATTACTTCCTGAGTGGGATATAGCTTCTGCTATTATTCTAGACACTGCAAGAAGATAAGACAAACATGTTTTCTCCATAGAAGAAGAGGCTGAGGCTGCACTGACATGTGCCAAATTTAACCAAAAGTGGGATACCTTAGCCATATGGGCTTTGGCTCCTAACACTAACAAGCCTCTAGTTAAAGACCCTGATAGGTATTTTAAGGGTGGCTTAATAATAGTCTCTGATACCCCCACTAAAGAAGCATCTGAAATGGTAGTAGAGGTTGTAAAGTTTAGTAAAGGAACCACCAGTGCTCTCTACGAAACATATGATGATTTGTTAAAGGAATACATGGGCATGCTACCAGAATATAATAGGTTGAAGGAAAAGGAAATACAACGGTAGAAATAGGCCTCAACATCATCCTCATCATAGACAGCATTGGTAGTTAAGGATCCAGGTTTCATTTTTTCTGAGCCTCCTTCTTCATCAAGGTCTGCTCTTGAAAAAGAGAATGAAGAGTTAAGGCAACAAATTAACTCATTTGAGGACATCTTTACAAATGCTTTTGATAGGCAGCAAGAGGATAACTAGTCTATTGTCATAGGTATTTTAGAATTGTTGATGGACAAGGTATCAAGCCAAGTAGTTGGAATCAACAAATGCTATTATGATTTGTCACAAGTTGTTAAGAAGATAGTAGATGATAGGGAGAAAACAGTGCCTCTATTTGATAAATGGATCCCTAGGATTGTTTATTTGGTAGGCATTTGTAAAGGAGTAAATCATGATCCCAATGCTCCCAAGAATGTTAAGCAAGTTTATATGGTAGCAAAAGAAGTAGGAGACTCCTAAGCATTTATAAACTGTCTTGAGGAAAGAGCATTAAGGTTAATTCTGGGTTTTGATAATGATAAGGTTGTGATAATTCCTACAATAAGAACTACAAGTGGTGACATCAAGCCATCCCAATCATGGATTCTCCAATTTAACAATATTGTTTCTATCATCTCTTTCTTCATCTGTCAGGATAACAAGATAGATATTTCCTTGTTCAGAACTACCATCAACAAACTGTGGGATTCTTGTCAACTAGTTGTTGATTTTACAGTGGAAGCTGAGTCAGTTTTAGCCAAATACAATAACAGATATTTATCTTATGTGAATAATCTCATTAGTTTCCAGTGGCCCACTGACGAGCAATATCAAAACTAGGATATGCTGTGACGCTCACAACATGCCCCATTTTACCTCTTAGCAAAATGAGGACCCCTACTATGGCTGTTGCTTTTTGCTCGTGTGAGGTCTTGCTTGGTGGTAAAGGGAAAAGAGGTAAATGTTAAAAATCATGTTGAAAAATTGAAAATATTTAGCATTAAGTGCTAGAAGGGAATAGAGGTGAATTCTTTGTCAAAAATGAATAAGGTTTTGCTTTTTGAACCAATAAAAATTCCCAATATCCTACAAGATATGCGTGTTTTTGGTAAAATGCATTATAGAAAGGTTTGTATGTTGCATGTAAAAGGTCATTTGTATGTGGAGTCATTGTATAAGTCACATTGAGTGGTCGAGTTTATTTATTGTTGTACTCTATATGCATGTGTTTAGTGTTTTATTCTTTGTATATAAGTCAGACCCGATAAGTTTCAGAAGTGGAGTGGATAAATGTCTAGGTTCACATTGTATCTTGAGTTATACGTTTGTTGAAAAGGAAAGATACAAAGCAATATACAACGTGATATAAATGCTATGGACCTGAAGAGAATATAAATTGTAGTTTTATTAAGGGGAGGAAAAAGGTATGTATCATGGTATGTATGTTGTATGTTTCGGGTTTACAACTTTAGCATACATACAATGCAGATTTCAAAAGGTAATTAAATCGAGTGAAGGTGATGCATTGTACCTTAATGTTTTTTAGAAATAGGCATTAGTTTTATATACATGTATGGATCTGAAAAGGCTATATAATATGGTTAAGGATAATGAAAAGTATGGGATGATTGTATAAGAGTTTGCATGTATGGAAGCTTGTATCTAAGGGTAGATACAAGTGTTGTTTCATCGAGATATAAGTGGGTAGGTAAAGTGGGTCCCACAGGTTGTATCTCACGGTTGTATATTGCACAAATAGATGTATATACAAGAGCATATACAAGTTGATATACAAGCAGAGTGCAAGGAACCGAGATACAACATAGATTTCAAAAGGAAGTTAAATAAAGGTAAGGCTTTGTATGTTTGGGCAATTGTATGTTAATGGCATGCAATCCCGATATACAATGAAATAAAAGACATCGTCGGAGAGCTAAAAGGTAAAAAGCCTTTGTATGGGTCGCAATTATATAAATGTTTGTATCCATTTTACATACATTACGATATACAAACAAAAGATACAAGGGTGGATATAAAGAAAAGGGGTAACATTGTTTATAACCCGTTGGATGTAGGCTTGTCTATTGGAATAGATGCAAATTGACATACAAGAAATAATATACAAGGAGACCTACAAGAAAATGCGATGTATGCAAAAGTAAACTAATGGATAGATGATTTAAAATTAAAACATTGAAGTAGAAAGTTGAAGCCGTATGTGCATTGATTGTTGCAATTAATGCTGAATTAACACTGAAAATGGTAAAATTTAATAGGTTAGGGTAAATAAAAGGTTGTTTTTCTTTCAGATTTGCATTGTTAAAATTCAAAATTGTAGAAAGAAGAATTAAGGCAAAAAAAACTCAACACAAGATGGAATCTCAGAAGCGGGAACAGAGTAGAAAATAGTAAAGTTGGTCAATGGTTGTAAGGTTGAGCTATCAAAGAATACAGGTATTTATCTTAAACATCGTTACAGTTCAGTTGATTAAAAAAATGCAAAGTGATTATCAGTAATTTCATTTTAAAATCTAAGCAAGTGTTAAATTACTATGTCTGATAGTTGATTAGCTGGTTTGGGTTAAATAATAAGAAAGTCAAAACTGGAAAAGAAAAATGGGGGGTTAGGGTAAATGTAAAAAATAGAAAATTCATGGTAAAACCCTAGGTAAGAGAGTAAAATGATAAGTTAAAAATGCATTTTTTACATGATGGCCCCAAAGCAAAAAAAGGTGGATATAGGAGGTGAAGTTAAAAAACAAAGGAAGCCGTGCAAAGAAACTAAGAAGGAAGAGTTTCCAATACACAAAGGGTACCCTTCATTGATCAGCACAAGTGGAGTAGGGACAGACACCAGCATAGGGAATTATGATGCGGATGATGTTTTGCAGAAGATCATAGCAGCCAACTATACATCTAACATGAAATGTATATGGGAAAGAGGATTGTACATAGATGTAGGTTTCCCATTAGCTATGGAAGCTAAGGACCTATGTCTGGATTGCATACACTTATATGACCTAGGTACCAGAAGAGTAATACACTAGGATAGAGTTGTTGTAGACTTATCTACAGAGGGGATTGCAAGAACATTTGGTCTGGAGATACATGAAAAAATGGTAGATGTTGATATAGACCAATATAATGAGGATTTCAATAACAATGAAAGGGATTGTAGAAGAAGGATCTTCTACAATTGGTACAATGTTGAAAACAAACCCAAGGCCATGGCAAGAGTACATAAGATCTTACAAAGAATAGACTTCAAAGAAGAGATACATTTGATGATTACAATGTTAAGTAGACTGGTGGGATTAAGGGATGCCACTAAGTGTGAACCTTGGATGTTCACTATTAAAAAATTCATGAGGGAAGCTAAAAAGGAACAAGAACAAATTCACTGGGCTAAAGCTATAAGCACAGCCATATGGAAGTAGGCAATGTTAAGAAAACAAAAGATGATGCCTTTCTATTTGTCCTCGTATGTATTGTTCTCATGTGCAACAATGGTTCAACCATATATATATATGATTGATAGAATTGGAACCCTAGGGAGTGGCCCAGATCACAAGCTTGTACATGACCATTATCTAGACCTACAAGAGGATAATGCACTAAGAAAATATGCTTTAGTAAATGATGTATTTTATACATACATGGTCAGAGTTTTAAGAGAAGAGAAGGATAAGAGGTTGTCTACAGATGTAGAGGATACAATTGGTTTACACAGTTCATGGTACATACAATTCCAAAATTTCACATATATTAGAACTAAAGGTTTTGAAGGAAAACCTTTCATGCTGCCAAGGTACCTTCTAACAAGTTGATTGTTTTAGAGTTCTCAAGGTAGAATTTGAATGCATTCAAAATGTACAAGAAGTATGGCAAAGGTAATCTTAAACTACCTTGGGCAATTGGTAGCTACTCATGCTACAGTGAAGAAGTTGCTAGTTATTCATAAAAAGAGTTGAGATATTATGGATTTAAAGAATTTGAGTTGGCTAGGAGATTTGACCCCTTCCATAGAATCCAAAGTACTATTGATTCTAAATTTAAAAATCAAGTACATGTTGAGGACTACTCGTCAGACTGTAAGAATGACAGAGAAGTGAGAAAGATGGCTCACAAAAGATTAACACTAGAACAAATGAGATCCATGGGGGAAATTTATGTACCCCCAGAGGTTAAAGATGATGATAAGTTATTACACCATAGTTATGAAAGTGCCAGGCTTGCTCCTATTGGTGAGCTTGATTGGTCACAACCATGGAATACATCTTTGGACACATTATCCAAACCTGTTATTTTGTTCTCCAAGACAAGGTTGAAGGACAGAATTGAGGAGCTTGAAGCTGAAGGGGTGGAGCTTACATATCCAAAAAAAGGGCAAAAAGAGAGTGAGGGAGCATCAGGATGATCTCTAGTACTTCTATGAAAAGAAAACGAAGATTGTAGAAGCAAAGATTGTTGAGAAAGACAAAAATGCTACATTGATGGATCCTTATGCACTAGGGGTAACAATAGCGGTATCATCGGGCACATTTGTAGAAGCAAAGTCATTAAGCCATGATACCAGTATAGAGCAAGCACAAGCTGCCAAGGAGTTAATAGGACGAAGGGTTATGAAAGCAATACCAGTAGGGATATCCAAAGGAAAAACTTCAAAATAGAGTGAAGTTATAGGGGCATAGCAGGTAGGTGCTAAATTAAGTAACATACCTGGTGCATCTACCTCAGCAGAGAAAAGAGAAACATATGCTAAGGTTAAAATAGAATTTGCCAAAGAAATGTTGCATGGGTCAAAAATGCATGAAGCCAAACTAGTTACTGAGACTGTCAACATTGAAGATGACAGCAATGGAAGTGAAGGCAAGGAATTGGATATAAGGACGGGAAAAGAAACTGGCATGGAGGAGGAACAATCTAGTGAGTACTCAGGTGAGGAAGAAGAACAAGATGCTCCAACTTACTTTGAAGTTGAACAAAGTCCAGTATCTGAGCAAGAAAATGTATAAGAAGGATTGGGGTAGTGGATCCATTTGGTACATTGGTACCTCTAGAAATAATAAGGGATGTGCAAGATGTAGCACATGAAATAGAAGAATCTAAAAGAGAGGATGCACCTGAAGAGGTAATAAAAGAAACACATGCTCAAGCTAAAGAAAAAATAGGAGCTAGCACTTTTGGTGTAAGTGTATTAAATATTTTGAACATGTATGGAGAAGAAAGTGAGGAGGAAAAGAATATAGAAAACAAGGATGAACAAGAAAAAGAGACAAAAGAATCTGGTGAGATTGTAGGTTCACCTTCACATACAGAACAAACTGACATGCATGAAAAGATGCAAGAGAAAATTGAAATAGTAGGGGAGCGAATGGAAATAGAAGATGAACCTGGAAGTAAAGAAGATACAGAAAATATTAATAAAGATAATTTTGAACTTGAAAAGCAAGCAGAGGATGAGGACATGATAAACACAGGACAAGAAAATGAAAAGGAAGGAGAAAAAGAGTCATCCAAAAAAGAAGGTCCAGAGGAAGAAGATGAGGATAGAGGAGATATAGAGATTGAAGAAGATGATAATGAGGGTAAAAATAAACAACAACCTCCTCCACAGTAACAAGAACAACAACAACAACAAGAATAAGGAGAAGTAGAAAAGCCTCAAGAAGAGGTAATCAATGAAGAGAAAGCTACTGAAAGCACAAAAGAGGCTCCGACCTGGTTGGGTGCAGAAGTAAAGAGAGAAAAGGTGGAGGTACAATTAGTACCCATAGACATCAAAAGTTTATCAGGTGATGCAATGCCAAGAAAAGAAAAGAGGAAGGCCAAAGCCATGTCGGCAAAAAAAGGGGTCCTGATGGATCTAGAACATTAAATTTAGTAATACCACAGAAGGATAGAGCAAAAGGGGAAATAACAATAGATGATTACAAGATCCTCAATTTTGACCTAGGCCACATCACAAGAGAACAACATTGGTGTAGGACCACCCCTTCATCAAGTCAATTGTATGTCTAAGGGAGAAAATTAAAATCTAGATATGTCTTAATAAGCTCCATTTGACCAATATCTGTTATTGTACATTGCATCTAGGTTTCTGTGCAAGTCCCTAGGACACTTGTCACTCTGTAATGACAAGATTGTTAGTTAGTTAAGAATTTGTTATTCAGTTGTATCTTCCAGCCACTTGGAATTGTCTCCCAGCCACTGGGAAGCCAGTCAGTACTACTCATTATGAGTAGATAAATAGCTTAGCTCAGATCAATTGAAGCGAGGTTGATCATATGTTAGAAAGAGCAGTACTTGTGAAGTTAAGTTGTGGAACTATGAAATCAGACATCTATATAGATTTCTGAAAGCAATAAGAAGATCTTGTTTTGTGTTGTCTTTCTGGTTTTTGAGTTCACTATGTAATCGATTTTCTGCTTTGTGATCAAAATGGGTTCTTAACCCATTCCACCAGTTGGATTACTTCGTAATCGGTGGAATGGTTGTATATATTAGTTTGTGTTTTTGTTTCATACTTTATGTTTGTTCATTCCATGATTGTAGGATCATTGGTAGCATTCATTGATAAACCCTAGCATCCTCATGTGCTAGGCTGGGAAGGTGGAAAAGCCCTTATGTTTGCAGGAGAAATAGTTCTATGAAATCGCGAGGGTTTCATTGGATCAAATCGATGAAATTCTACATTGTTCAATTGGATATACAATTTGTATGTATATCGCATTTGCATGTCAGATATACATTCTGTGTGTATATCACAGCAGTTTGTCAGGTGTATATATCACAAAACATATCAGGACACATGAAAGGGTTGTATGTCGAAGATTGAAGATTGTAAACATACATTTTGGATATACAGTTTATGTGTATATCACTAAGGTGTATCAGGTTACTTTTCCTGTATATCCTGTAGTTAAGGGTTGTGAGTATCCCGCAAATGTCTATCAGAGTTGTATGTGACAAATGTACATTTTAAAATGTACAAGCTGCCGACATACAAAGGAGAGAGAAAGTGAAGTATCAATTGGCAGATACAATGAAGTCAACGGTCAAACTATTTGAATGCATGTTTTGAATGCATCCTTTGATTATTGTGGATATACAACGTGCTCATACATTGGGTAAATGTGCAAGGAGCTGACCGGCAGGAGCAGTAGAAGGGACCGGCATGACAGGTAAGGAATTGTATGTATCCCACCGAATGTATCAGTGTGACTGTAGACATTGGAGTGAAACATATCAGGGAAGCTGATAGGATATGTATTGCCGATAGGCAACCAATGCAAGTAAATACATCGGTGTAACATATGTGACTATAGTATGGTTATTTTGTCTGGCTGATAGGATGATGTCTGGCCAATGAGTGAACACACAAAGGGTAAACGTATGTTGGTAAGCAATACACATCTGTGTTGAACATTTTCGTTGGCAGCTCTGCATCATAGTGGTATCAGAGAAAAGGAGTATCTTTTGGAAGAAGAAGAAGACAAGATGTCAGATGAAGAAGGATCATCAGAGCTCCCAACAAGGATGACCAACGCTAAGTTGGTTGTGCTGGTGAAGAAGCAAATTGCAGAAAGCAAAGTAGTCAAAGCTCAGAATCAAGCTTTGAAGGATGAGTTGGAGAAGTTGAGGGACAAAATAGGTTCTGGTAAAGAAGAAGACCGAGATGAAGAGGAGATCCCCAGGTGGTAAGAGATAGATGTTCCTGCAGACCAGAGACCCTTAATTAATGCTCTCAAATCCATGGAGGGAAGGACCATGGATATGAAACTCAACCTGCCAGTGTTTACAGGAAAAATGGATCCTGATTCAGTGATGGAGTGGATAGACTCCTTGAATAATTTCTTTGAAATAGAGGAAATACCAAACCATCAAAGGGTGAAGATGGCTCAATCCAAAATGAAAAATGCTGCATTAACTTGGTGGAATTTCATCCAGGATGATCAGGTGAAAGAAGGAAAGAATAGAGTTGCTACTTGGAAGAAAATGGTGGCTTTAGTGAAGGAAGCCTATGTTCCATTGGATTACATCCAACTACATAAGAGGAGACAAAATTTGAAGTAGAAGGAGTTAGATGTCAGTTCATACACTAAAGAATTAATGAAACTATGTATCAAGACAAAGGTGAAGGAGAGTGAGGAAGAGAAGGTGGCAAGGTATCTCAATGGATTGAGATTTGCCATCCAAGAAGATCTAAATCTGAATAATCCAAATACAGTTCAGAAGTACTACCAATTGGCACTCAAACTGGAAGAAAAATTAAAGAGAAGACAAGAGAAGAATAGTAGAGGAAGAGGAAGATAGCAAAGAGGGGGAAGAAGTCCTTTCAGAGGCAGAGGACATGTATTTGGATACCAAGGCAAATCCTATCAAGAGAGCAGCAAAGGTGATAGCAGTCAAACTCGTAAGGGAAGTTATGATCAAAAAGAAAACTTTAGGGGTAGGCCAGAAGACCACCATATAGAGGTAGATCTCAGGGCAGAGGACCACTCAGATGTTACAATTGCAATCAAGAAGGCCACATAGCCAGCAGATGTTTAGACAAAGCAACAAGTTCAATGGGAGAAAGAAGGACAAATCTGATCTAAGAATCTGACTGTCAAAGTGTGACAAGATCAAACACTTGTCACAGTGTAAAATCTCCTGATGGTTATGGATATCCTGAGACAGGAGAGTCTTTGATGATTAGGAGAGCAATGACCACCATGAAGGTGCCTGATAGAGAATGCCCACAGAGAAAATCTCTTTTCAAAACTACTTGCAAGGCAGGAGGAAAGGTATGTAAAGTTCTTGTTGACTCTGGATCTACTGAAAATTTTGTGTTTGTTGAAATGGTAGAGAAGCTTCATCTTAGAAGACTGCCACATCCTTGCCCATACAAGATTTCATGGCTCACTCAAGCCCAGCAAACAGTTGTGGAAGAACAGGCTTGGGTGGAGTTTCAAATTGGACCATATAAGGATAGGTTATTGTTTGACATAGCTCAGATGGATGCTTGCCATCTCTTATTTGGAAGACCATGGCAATATGGCTTGGGAGCACAACATGATGGAGTTAGAAATACATATTCAATCACCAAGGATGGTAAGGTGATAGAGTTACTACCATTGATGGAGAAGGAGGCAGAGTCAAAAGGGAAAGAAGTCAAAGTAATGCTGGTAGAAGGTAAACAGTTCATGAAAGAGATAGTAGAAGAGGGTATATTTGCATATGCCCTAATTCCATGCCTAAAAGTGAACAAGGAACAACAACAAGAAATTAAGGGAGAGAAGAGACAGAGGTTCATAGATCCTGTTGTCCAAGAGTTGTTGGATAAGTACAAAGGCATCATCTCTAATGGAATGCCAAGGTCCCTAACACCTGTAAGGGACATCGGCCATTGCATAGATCTAATCCCAAGATCTACACTTCCAAACAAGGTAGCATACAAGCTTACCCCAGAGTAGAATGCAAAGGCAGCAAGGTAGATTATGGAATTGTTAGAGATAGGTCTAATTGGTAAGAGTTTAAGCCCATGTACAGTACCGGCTATACTAGCACCAAAGAAGGAAGGTACTTGGAGACTTTGTACTAATTCCAGGGCTATTAACAAGATAACAATCAGGTATAGGTTCCCAATCCCAAGGATAGAAGATTTGCTTGATTGTTTGGGAAATGCCAAATATTTCACAAAAATAGATTTAAAAAGTGGCTATCATCAAATCAGGATTAGGCTAGGAGATGAATGGAAGACTGCATTTAAGACCAATGACGGGTTACATGAGTGGAAGGTCATGCCTTTTGGTTTGTCCAATACCCCTAGTACCTTTATGAGGCTGATGAATGAGGTCTTGAGAGAATTTATAGGCAAATTTGTCATAGTATATCTAGATGACATCCTGATTTTCAGTAATACAAGGGAAGAGCATCTCAAACATATAGACCTGGTTCTCAAAAGGTTACATGAAGAGTAGCTAATGATCAATTTAGAGAAGTGTTTGTTCATGTGGGAAGAGATCACATATTTGGGTTTTGTCATTTCTCAAGGAAAATGGAAAATGGATACGGAGAAGGTAAGTGCCATATTGTCTTGGCCAACTCCTAGAACCATGAATGATCTCAGAAGTTTCCATGGGTTAGCAGACTTCTATAGGAAGTTTATAAAAGGGTTTAATCATGTTTATGCACCCATGCTAGATACCATAAAGGGAGGCTACAAGTGTAGATTCACTTGGACAAAGAAAGCAAATGATTCATTTGAAACATTAAAGAAGAAGGTGGCACAACAGCCAGTCCTTGCACTGCCTAATTTTAACAAAATTTTTCAAGTAGAGTGTGATGCAATCCATATGGCAATTGGAGCAGTACTCAGTCAAGAAGGTCGGCCTATCACATTTTTCAGTGAGAAACTAAATGATGCTAAGAAGAGATACTCATCATATGACTTGGAGATGTATTCTCTAGTTCAGTCACTCAAAAAGTGTAGGCATTACTTGATGCCAAAAGAATTCATAGTGTTTATAGATAATCAGGCCCTTAGTTTCATAAATAGTTAAGAGAAACTGAACCATAGGCACATGAAGTGGGTGGAGACTTTGCAAGCTTTCACCTTCACACTCAAGCACAAGAAAGGGGTCAAGAACACGGTAGCAGATGCTTTGAGCAGGAGGGCTCTAACCATAAATCAGATTCAATTGGAAAGTGTTGGCATTGATTCCTTAAAGACTATGTATGATGCTGATGAAGACTTTGGCGAGATCTACAAAGTATGTACTTCCTTTGGAGACAAATATCATGTTGAGTATTCTAAATTTCTGATACAAGATGGATTACTTTTCAAACGTGGACAGTTTTGCATTCCACGGTGCTCTATGAGATTGAACATCATTAAGGAGAAACATTGTGGAGCTATGGCAGGACATTTTGGTCTAGATAAGACTCTTGATCTTATAATGAGACATTACTATTGGCCAAAGTTACAGTCAAATGTGAGGAGATTTGTAGAGACATGTGTGATATGTCAAAAGGCAAAGGGGAGATCTACTAATGCATGCTTATATCAGCCACTACCCATTCCTTCTAGGCCATGGGAGAGTATAAGAATGGACTTTGTATTGGGTTTGCCTAGAACAAGGAAGGGATATGATAGTGTTTTTGTTGTAGTTGAGAGATTTAGTAAAATGACACACTTCTTGCCATGCAAAACTACTTGTGATGCTTCATATGTTGCAAATCTATTTTTTAAGGAAATAGTGAGGATACATGGATTGCCCTTGAGCATAGTGTCAGATAGAGATGTGAAATTTATTGGTCATTTTTGGAGGACTCTCTAGAAGAAGATTGGCATCAATTTATCTTTCTCACTAGCTTATCATCCTTAAACTGATGGACAGACTGAAGTGGTTAACCGTTCATTGGGAAATCTGCTAAGATGTTTGACAAGGCAGCATGGAGAGAAGTGGGATAACATCCTATCATAGGCAGAATTTTCCTATAATGACACCGTCAATAGGAGTACCGGGAAATCACCTTTCCAGGTGGTATATGGTATTCATCCAAGAGGTATTTTGGAGTTAAGAGATCTGCCTATAGGAGAATCTATTAGTGTAGATGGAGAAGCTTTTGCATCAACTATCAAAGAGGTGCATGATCAAGTCAAGCATCAACTCCAACAAACCACATTGAAGTATAAAGCCTATGCTGATAAGAAGAAGAGAGATGTACAATTTGATGTTGGAGATTTGGTATGGGTTCATCTAAAGAAGGAGAGGCTCCCAAAAGGTAAACATACCAAACTAATGCAGAGGAAGATTGGACCATGTCAGATTTTGAAGAAATGTGGACAAAATGCTTATGAGATCCAACTTCCTTCTGATCTTGGATTGTCACCTATTTTCAATGTCTGTGATTTAACCCCCTACAAGCATAATGCAGATGTAGAACAGGAACCATTCCAAGGTACAGCAGTTGATGATGTTCCCAAACATGATCCACAACAATTGTAGAAGATTTTAGACTCAAGAGTGGTACAGAAGACAAGGAACAAAGAGTATATGAAATACTTGGTAGCTTGGCAAGGGTAACCTGATTTAGAGGCAGTTTGGATGACTGAAGAGCAGATCATCAAATACAATACAGATCTTCAAACTCTCATCTCAAGTGGACTTGAGATTTCTTCTCTTAGGGAGTATGGTGCAGGAGCACCCCTTCATCAAGTCAATTGTATGTCTAAGGGAGAAAATTAAAATCTCGATATGTCTTAATAAGGTCTGTTTGACCAATATCTGTTATTATACGTTGTATCTAGGTTTCTGTGCAAGTCGATAGGACACTTGTCACTCTGTAATGACAAGGTTGTTAGTTAAAAATTTGTTAGTCAGTTGTATCTCCCAGTTTCTTGGAATTGTCTCCCAGCCGCTGGGAAGCTAGTTAGTACTACTCACTATGAGTAGATAAATAGCTTAGCTCAGATCGATTGGAGCAAGGTTGATTAGATGTTAGACAGAGTAGTAGTTGTGAAGTTAAGTTGTGGAACTGTGAAATCAGAAATCTATATACATTTCTAAAAGCAATAAGAAGATCCTGTTTTGTGTTGTCTTTTTGGTTTTTGAGTTCACTGTGTAATTGATTTTCTGCTTTGGGATCGAAATGGGTTCTTAACCCATTCCACCAGTTGGATTACTTCATAATCGGTGGAATGGTTGTATATATTAGTTTTTGTTTTTGTTTTGTACTTTCTATTTGTTCTTTCAATGATTGTAGGATCGTTGGTAGCATTCATTAATAAACCCTAGCATCCTCATGTGCTAGGCTGGGAAGGTGGAAAAGCCCTTATGTTTGCAGGAGAAATAGTTCTATGAAATCATGAGGGTTTCATCAGATCAAATCAATGAAATTCTACATTGTTCAATCAGATATACAATTTGTATGTATATCACATTTGCATGTTGGATATACATTCTGTGTGTATATCACAGCAGTTTGTTAGGTGTATATATCGCAAAACATATCAGGACACATGAAAGGGTTGTATGTCAAAGATTGAAGATTGTAAACATACATTTTAGATATATAGTTTATGTGTATATCACTAAGGTGTATTGGGTTACTTTTCCTATATATCCTACAGTTAAGGGTTGTGAGTATCCCGTAGATGTCTATTGGAGTTGTATGTGACAAATGTACATTTTAAAATGTACAAGCCACCAACATACAAAGGAGAGAGAAAGTGAAGTATCAATTGGCAGATACAACGAAGTCAATGGTCAAACTATTTAAATGAATGTTTTGAATGCATCCTTTGATTATTTCAGATATACAACGCGCTCATACATTGGGCAAATGTGCAAGGAGGTGACAAGCAGGAGCAGTAGGAGGGACTGGCACGGCAGGTAAGGAATTGTATGTATCCCACCAAATGTATCAGTGTGACTGTAGACATCAGAGTGAAACATATCAGGGAAGCTGATAGGATATGTGTTGCCGATAGGCAACCAATGCAAGTGCATACATTAGTGTAACGTATGCAACTGAAGTATGGTTATTTTGTCTAGCCGATAGGATTATGTCTAGCCGATGAGTGAACACAGAAAGGGTAAACGTATGTTGGTAAGCAATATACACCCATGTTGAACATTTTCGTTGGTAGCACTGCATCAAACATATAAGTGAGTGGGAGGATATGCATCAGATTATAGCAGAGATGTTAAAGAAAGACACAGATAAGCATGAATACTTAAAAGGACACATTGTCTAGTTACAACAATTCATTGAAGGGATATTTGATCCCAATGTTGCAATACCTGACTTTCCTAGTGAAATAGCAGTGCTATCAAAAGAAGAAGCAAAGGATATGGAGAATAAAAGGCTTGAGGCCAATATTTTTGAGGAATGATTTAGAGCATTCATGCAAGAAGAAGAAGAGGTGATCAAACAAGCAGTGACAGGATGGGAATTGGTTGTAGCAGAAAAGAATAAATGTAGTGTGCTTATAAATAATTGTCAGTTTAGAAAAGAAGAATGCAAGTTCAAATTGGGGCAATTGGAGGAAATTGAAGAAAGAGCGAATGAATTAATACATGAAGGAGTCATTACTCCTCTGATGGCAAATCAAGTACCACAAGCTAGGTTGGAGTTAAAATTTGAAGATGATAGTCTCAGAAGATGCATCACAGTCACTCAAGGTTTAGAGGAGAAAGCAGATAACATGATAAGGTTGCATAAGAGGATAGTTGAAATGCTCATAGATCATGAATGCATGGATGTACTAGCATACAAACTCCAAAGGGCGTTAAAAGAATTCAAGGCCATCTTTGGACCATGTATGGAGAATCCAGATGCATATTTAAGTAAACAAATGATCGATTCAATAATGGAGGTGAGTGCCAAGATAAAGAAATATAAGAAGGTTGAAGGTACAGGTAAAGAAGAGAAGAACTTGAAAGATGGGGTCATAATGCAAGAATATATATGGACAACGAGTCCAGGAGAAATTGCACCTTCATAGAAGGTGTCATGAATAATTCCAAGATATATTTGAAAGAGTAATAAAGTATCAAAAAAGGCAAATAATACTAAGGAAAGAGTCAATTGAAGGGTATCTATAGGCAAGGTCAACAAAATAGAAGAGGTCAATGGGAATCCTATTTTGAAAAGATTCAAATGGCATCCTTTGAGGCAGTAAAAGATACTACAAAGATATTTTGAGAAATGGCTAGAAATAAATGTACACCCTTTATCAAGAAAGTTTGAATTTTGACTGTAGATGGAATTTTATAACCATAACAGAATGTAGCTTCAAATTCTATATAAGAAGCTCTTCTACTTGTATAATACTTACACAAGGATTTTTGAAGTATAGCTTGCATGTGTAATTGGTTTGAATATTTGAGTAGAGATACTTTCTATTAGTTTAGAAGAGGAGGTCGCCTATGTCTACATTAAGGAATACACGGATTGTCTAGTTTCCTTATTGTATATGTAAAAATGTCTATAAGTTTTCTGGCAATTTGATTAATGAAACAAAAGGTCATTCATACATTGTAAATTGTATATAACCGTGTGCTTTAAATACAAGTAAACTTGGAATTATACATCTATTACAGAGTGTTTTCTGACTCTTACTGGTATTTAGAGTACTATCCTTTGAAAGATTGCAATTTTTTATGTGTGTTCATGAAAATACTCAAGACTTTACATTTGAAGATTTAGTATGTTGATTTGATTAATTTGCTTATCTTTTAAAGACATGAGTAACTAAACATTTAGATCCTGTAGTGAAATGATTTTCAACCTGATTTTCTCTAACTTTTCCCCCAAACATTTGAAATAATTAGCTTTAATGCAAAAATCTTAAGGAAATTGTCTTACATTTGAAAGAAGCATGAAGAATTGTGTTAATATCTGACAATTTTCATATCAATTTGAAAGGCAAAGCTTGTTTCACTATAAATCATACAAGGCTTTGTAATACAGTAGTAAGTTTATGCAAATGAATGAAGAATTTGTCTATATTTGTAACAATTTGCATAATTTGAGTCCAGTAAGTCACAGATTATCTTAAATCAAGTAAGGCCCCTTGAATATTATAGTTTCACATCAACCTGCTGAATTATCCACCAGGTCAAGACTTGACCATACAGAAACTTGGGATTAAGAATTCTTAGTTGATTTCTTCATATCTTTCAAGATAGTTTAGGTTCATTTTGTGAATTTTAACTTTTGTTATGAATGTGTAAAAATAATCATCAATAGTTTTTGGCACTAGAAGGAGGGCTTGAGTGGAGTCAAGGTAAGATTTGTGCAAAACTGGCTCATAATAGTGGTAGGGTGACTAGGTCTAGCTCAATTTCAGAATATATTTGCATACAATTGCCTAACAAAAGAGGAGGCAAGAATCCTTTGATCTGGAATCCTAGAATATCACAAGAAGGAGGCTCATTTGGAACGCCTCTTGGATCACCTTTTAACATCAATAACATAGTGAGTCCTAACAGTTCTTCATTTAGATCTTTGAATCTTTGTTTAAATCCTCCTAAGGGTCCAAGTCCTCCTAGAGGTCCTAGTCTGCCTTCAAATCTAGGTACACCTAGAGGTCCCAGTCCACCACGTGGTCCTACAATGGCATATTTCAATGCCACTTCTCCTATTACATTCAATGATTACCATGAGATGCCTAAAAACCCTAAAAAGATATGTCCTAAATATCAATTACATTAGGATCTAGAGGATCACATTAGGATATTCAAGGAGGCATGCTTTAGACCCTGTTATCCCATTTTTCCTCTGCCCAGAGTCAAATGGTCAACCTAGTATTTTCCTTAGAATCCTTTGGAAAATGTTGCCTAAAATAAAAAGTGCCAAATTGCCTAAAATAAAAAGTGCCAAATTGCCTAAAAAAAACCTTACCATTAGAAAGAGCTTGAAAAAATATGCAACTTTGTTTTTTACATCACTTTGAAATTCGGCCAAATGAAGAAGTTATTTGTGGTCAAAGTTTGGTCAAACATATAGTTCAAATGTACATTTGGCAGGCTTGCAAATCCCCATCAGCCTTAGAAGATGTAGAGAAAATTGAGTTTTTATGCATTTCAGAATGTATATCGGGCCAAGGAGATGCATATACAAAGGGGGAATCTTTTGCAGATTCCCAGAATATTCCTGCTTTGTATATCTGGTTGCATAAAAATATACAAGGGTGGAATGTATATTTGGCTTGTATATTCGCATGTACAAGTGAAAGATACAAAGAAGCATGCATAAAAATATACAAGGCCGGTAGACATACATGTGTTGCAGTGGAATGTATATTGGCAGGTTGCTACAGTGGCTTGTATATTTGTGCTTGTATGTTTGCACATACAAGTGAAGTATACAAAGAAAAGATACAAGGAAATATGCAACGACCGATATACAGGTGCAAATGTACATTTGCTATAGTGCCGCAAGGAAATATACAAAAGCTTTTGTATGTCACCAACATACAAGAGTTGGGGCCCGTGCATATACAAGGAGGATTGTATGTTTCGACATACAAAGGATCACGTGAATAGTGGCTTGTATATCGCTCATATACAAGCAAATATACATTGGCGATATGCAAGCTGGATTTCAAATGAATATCAATTCTAGCTCATTCAGGCTTCAGGTCCAATTTGTATGTATGGGTGTTTGTATGTTTGCATATGCAGAGAGGGATATACATTCGGTGGGTCCGGTGAAGATACAAAGATGAATGTACATTTGCAATGTACATTGGCGGCCAGTATACAAGCAGCAAATATACAAGATGTTTTGTAGATGCAAGTCAAGATGTGCAAGGAGGAAGGCAGTGAATGTATATTCACAAGGTGCTACAGTGGTTTGTATATGCAGTTGTATATTTGCATATACAACCAAATATACAAGAATTAACATACAAAGCCGGACCCGGTTGCATTTTTTAATAATTTCATAAAGAGTTTGGGGTCCATGGCTTGTATGTTTGCAAATACAAAAGAGGTTAGCTACAACCCAGATTTCAAAATATTTCCCATCTGCTTTATAAGAGTTTGAAGTCTGTGACTCATATATACAAGGGCGATTGTATGCATATACAAATCACGATTACAAAGGGCAAGATGCACATTTGCATGTGCTAGTTGTTTGTATATTTGCTTGTATCTTTGCATATACAAGCTGATATGCAAGGAAGTTTTCAACCATACATGATGCATCAGCAGCTTATTTTCTGGGTCTTTCCAAAGGCTGATGGAGGGTGTAGTTCCTTAGTGGTGGGTCCCAACTTTAGTACAGCGGCAAATCAGTAGGTGCCATGTGGCAGTGGCGGATGCATGTACAAAGGCTCTTGCACATACAAAGATGATTTAAAAGGCAATTTCAAATGTATATTCTAAAAGATTACAGAGGCCTTTTAGTGCCAAAAGTAGAGATACATGCAAAGCATTTGTACATGCAAAAAAGACCGACTCAGAGGTATTTTTAGAGGCCGATATATACACAGATGCAAAAGTGATATATACGGCAGTTGACTAGATCTTTGACTGCTTATATCTTCCCCATTTCAGCAAATTTTGACATGCTGTAAGAGGCAAAGATGCTTGTTTTTTCCTCCTCTTTCATTTGAGTAGGTTTTTGGGGGATTTTCTAGTTTCTATTTTTCAGATCTAGCTTTGCATATTTTGGCCGATTGGACGTTTCAGCGGCCACCTTGACATTTTGAAGGGTTTTTCTCTGCACAGTGGCTCGGGTTGGTGAGGTTCTGTAGGTGCATTCATGGCGTATGGGATTTTTGCTTTCTAGGGTCTTTTCTCACATGATGGACAGTGCCTTTGGAGGCTCTTTCTCCATGCTCTATCCTTTCTTGCATCCTGGCTGCGTTTTCTTGAGGTTTTGGCCTGGCAGAGGCATGGCCCCTGTCCCTTTGCCATGCCTCTGTTCGTACTTTCCTACTTCTGGCATTTATGGCCTTGGTTCTATGATTCAGTGACTCCTTGCCCTTCTGGTAGGAGTCTAACTTATAAAAGACATATAGGACTCTTTTGCAAGGAGGAGGGTGGTTTTTGGGGGTGTTATGCTATCAAATTTTTTTTTAGTCTGACCTCTGAGTGTAATTGCAAGGGTATGGGAAAGGGACTTGTGAGGGTAAAATAGTGCATCAATCAAATGAATAACAGATGACCCAAACATCAACAGAATAGAGAAACAAAGAAGATTCAAATGAACAAAGCAATGAACAAACACAGCAAACCTCTTCCGTTTCGAAACTTCTGTTGTTCGCCTATCACGAATCGTCCTTTCGCAGATGAGATGAGCCCTCAGAGAGTGCAATCTTTTAAAAGCTGTTGGAGGAAGTCGATGGTGAACGGCTATAGTGTGACATGCAAGGAAGGTGAGCTCCAATGCAACAATGGTGATCTCAAGCTTGTGGATGACAAATGGGTGCCAAAGGCACGCTGGTGATGTTTCTGCAGAGTAACGATGTCAAAAGCCTGGATGATTAGAATGAAGGGATGAAGCTTCATTTATAGACCCGGAGGAATAGGAATCAACGGTTGAGAGAAGATATGAAGATCAACGGTTGAGGATGGTTGAGGAATGTGCAACCAGTGGAAACGTACCAAGTGTCCCAGCTCCATCATGAAAGGTGGGATGTGACAAAACTGATTGGAGAGTTAACTCCATTGACTGGTCTGTTAACAGAATTGATTGATCAGTTAGAAGAGTGGATTGTGGAACTGACTGGGTTGATTGAGGATTTGACTCAACTGACAGGTTAGTTAACAGATTTGATTGATCGGTTAACTGACCTCTGATTGGAGAAGAAATAGGCCATGTGGGTGAGGGAAAATAAGATAATTAAATATTAAATATATTTAATTACATGTGCAACCTGATGAGGTGGACAAGGTGAGGTGGAAAAGGTGAGGTGTAAAGGTGATGTGGAATTTTGAATTTAGAACTTAGGATAGAGGAATTTAGATTAATTAAATAATTTATGATTATTTAATTGTGAAGGACAAATAGAAGAATTTTAATTTAAATAAATAGAATTTATTTAATTATGGGATAGTGAATTGATTAAATAAATTTGGAATATTTATTTAATTAATAGAAGAATGGAATAAATATTTAGAATATTTATTTAAGATGATTCATGTCATTTTTAGGCATATACATTTTGCCCCTCTTTGATGCAATGCTGTTTACAGCGTTGCTTCAAAGAATACATAATCTGATAGTGATACATGCCCCAGTTTGCCCCTGGTACAAGTTTAACGACAGGATGCCCCCTCGGGAGATTGGATGAAAAAAGGGTGAAAGATTCAGAGACGGACAATCTCACGAAGACGAAGGGGTTAGGATAGGTTAGAATGAAGAAATTGGTTGAAGAAAGAGTCGAATGATACGCGATGCAAGATGGAATGATGACACACACAAGCAAGCAAGCAAGTATGCGCAAATGACACAAGAACAAACAAGGTATTGCCCCTGTCAAGCAGTAAACCAACGATATACTGATAACTATATACAACAATGTTGTCATGGCGGGGAATGATGTATCCCTAGACCAACACGACAGGCGTGTTGTCATGGTGGGGAACAATGGATCCCTAGAGCAACATGAAGGATAGTGTCTGGTTTCAGGAAATGAAGCATGTCGTGTAAGACGCGTGTGTTGGTCTGATTTCGACAATGCAACATCCTGTATAAGACAATTGATTGATTAACTAATCGAGTTGGGTTACGACCAGACAAGGATCAAGACCACTGATTGTGAGTGGATCATTTGTGCAAGATTGACTTGACTTGATTGGTATGGATTAAGGATGGACCTTGCATTTGGATCATTGCTCAGATTGACTGGACAAGGATGAAAGATATGATGATAGATAGAAATCTGATTGATAGAAGAAAGACTTGATAGAAGGACTCACAAGCTTTTATAAACATTGATACTCTGCATTGTTGGATTTTTTATTGCATGGGATATGGATGTATGGATGTATAAATGGATATAGGATGGATGCTTTGCTTTTAGAGTGCTTTATTTCATCATTGGGCATTGTGTTTTTGGTACATTTTCTGAAATGTTGTAAGTGAATACAAGCATCTAAGTATAATTGAATCGAGATGACCTGAGTACCTCTTACATGGATTTTGATTTAGCAAGTTAATACAAGCATCTAGGTATAATTGAACCGAGATGACCTGAGTACTTCTTGCATTTCAACAAGCAAGGATTGCCCCCATTCATGTAAGGCCTTGGATGTCCTCGATGATCTTTTGCTGATCATGTCCTT
The DNA here is from genome assembly GCA_027924645.1 of Cunninghamia lanceolata. Taxonomy (NCBI): domain Eukaryota; kingdom Viridiplantae; phylum Streptophyta; class Pinopsida; order Cupressales; family Cupressaceae; genus Cunninghamia; species Cunninghamia lanceolata. Next base: position 8,464,398 of record BSBN01000739.1, read on the forward strand.
AGACAAGGCGTCGCATTACTAAAGTTTAATCCACAAACAACAAACAAAGAAAGTAATCATGCCCCCATCCTAGCATCTCTAGCTTTTGGCATCCTTGAGTAGCATAGGAAGGTATGATAGCAAAAATCAAGACTCTGTAACTTAACCCTAGGTTCCAATCTACAAAAGCATATTTGCATTGATATGTGTTTATTTCTTGCCTTAATTTGCATAAAATCATTTAGAAGACCTTGGGTATTTGCTTTGCATTGGATAGGTTAAGATGCTCATAGTCAAGATTTCTGCTCGAAGCGTGGGTGTTTGTTTGCATTTGCTTACTTGATGAGAAGGTCGCACAATCCTTATTGAGAAGACTGACCCTAAGGGATGGACCTAGTGCCTCGGGGGCTCATTGCTAAATGGCCTTGCCTACGTGACGACGCAGAGGTAACGTAGTTCGGGGTAAACCCTAATGGACCATGGATGGACTAGAAGAAAGATGACAAGAATGAAGACAAGAAAGGAGACGAATGGGACGTTGGGAGAGATGGAAGCCTCGGGGGCGCATTAGAATAATGGCCTTGCCTACGTGACGGCGCAGAGGCAACATAGTTCACAGATTCGGACCACAGATACTGACAAGAGACACCACGCTAGGCGCACTTCGAGGAGACAATATGGGACAAAACCTTGGTTGACAAGGCCACAAGCTGAGTATCAAGCCACGATAGGTAACTGTCAAGTGTTTACTGTGGGATGGATATGGGTCGAATGGGGAAAATAGAGGGAGAATGGGCTCAAGGTGATTGGATTCCCAAAGATGGAGAATGCGGTTTGTCACAAGTAACGCCTGTTTACCAGGTTTTCATCACTTGCTTTTATTTGCACGAGAAGCTAGAAAGTAACATGACGCCTGATTGCCAGGTTTTCATCAAGCTACCTATCCAAGGTGCCTGTTTGCCAGGTTTTCACCAAAGGACTATTTTTTTTTTGCATGCTTTCTATTTTCTTCAATTTTTTTGTATTTTCTCTTTGTAACTTTTGATGATTTTTTTTTTTTGATTTTATTGTGCCCCCTTGCATTGGGGTTCTCTTAGGTATAGAACCTGCGAAGGTGCATGCTGTTGATGGGATCATCAAACAACTCACCTTCTGATGTGGCCAACTGATATGCCCCCGATCCGTAAGCTACTACAATTACATAGGGTCCAAGCCAGTTAGGCTCGAACTTACCTTTCTTTTCTCTGTCTTGCTGATTGCGAGGGCTCTCTTTTAGGACGAGGTCCCCAATCTTGAAGCATCTTGGTCTAACCTTGTGGTTGTAGCTTCTTGACATCATCTGTTGATAGGCTTTGAGATGGTCAAAAGCTTTCTGGCGTCGTTCCTCTAGCAGTTCTAGCTCTTGCAGTCTAGAGACTCTGTACTCTTCGTCTGATATGAGACCTTTCAACGACACCCTAAGGGAGGGGAGTTCGACCTCAATAGGAAGGATGGCTTCGGAACCATAGACGAGGGCGTAGGGTGTAGCACCTGTGGGAGTGCGTATGCTGGTTCGATAGGCCCACAGAGCGGGATTGAGCTGGACGTGCCAATCACGACCGGCTTCATTGACAGTCTTCTTTAGGATTTTCAGAATGGTTTTGTTTGATGCCTCCGCTTGGCCGTTACCTTGTGGGTAATATGGGGTGGAGAAGCGATGTTGGATCTTGAACTGTTCACAAAGTTCCTGGACATCTTGATTTTTGAAAGGTCTCCCGTTATCTGTTATGATGGATGAAGGGATGCCATATCGGCAGATAATGTAATTCAGAATGAAAGAGGAAATTTGCTTTCCTGTGACGGTTGATAAGGGAACGGCTTCAATCCACTTTGTAAAGTATTCAGTAGCGGTTATGATGAATTTATGACCGTTGGAAGAAGGCGGATGAATCTTTCCCACGAGGTCTAGTCCCCACTGGCAAAAGGGCCAGGGTGTCGTTAGCGGTCTCAACTCCTGAGCAGGTGCATGAATCAGGTTCCCATGTATCTGGCACTGTTTGCACTTTTTGACGAACTGATATGAATCCATTTCCATATTGGGCCAGTAATAACCCAAACGCATGAGTTTCTTAGCTAAGGAAGGACCGCTGGAGTGTGTTCCGTAGATCCCTTCGTGCACGTCTCGCAAGGCAGTTATAGATTCTTCCTGTTCTAGACAACGGAGTAAAGTACCATCCAGACCACGTCGGTAAAGGGTATTGGCGATAATGGTGTAACGGGAGGCTTGTAGGATGAAGGTTCATTTTTGGTTGGAAGAGAGGTCCAAAGGAAGGATATTGTCCTTGAGGTAAGTGTAGGTCTTACCGTACCAAGGTGAATCAGATCCCACTAGGTGGCAGATGGAATGGGTTTCAAGGAGATCATAAGCCGGCTGTCGAATTGTTTCTACTAGGAACTCATACCGTGACTCCTGTTCAGGTATCTCAAGAAGAGAGGCTATGGTCGCCATTGCGTCGGCTGCTTTGTTCTCTATCCTGGGTATTTGCTCAAACGAGATGGTCCCAAAATGTTCTTTGAGATCGTCGACCATTCGCTTGTATGGGATGAGCTTCTCATCTTTGGTCTGATATTCATCGTTGACCTAGTTTATGACAAGCTGAGAATCACCATAGACACGTAGTGCTTGAATTTTCCACTCAGTGGCCATCTTGAGACCAATTACCAAAGCCTCATACTCTGCTATATTGTTAGTGCATGGAAATAGCAACCTGTAGGACTTTGGAATTGTGTCGCCTTGGGCAGTGATAAACAAGATACCTACCCCCGATCCATGGTTGGTGTAAGACCCGTCGAAGTAGAGTTTCCAAGGAGATGTGGATAGAGTGAATAGAGATTCATCGGGGAAGTCAAACTGCATTGGTGAAGTGTCCTGTAATGGTGCCTCAGCTAGTTGGTCTGCGATGATTTGCCCCTTGATGGCTTTTCTATCCACATACTCTATATCATATTCGCTAAGAAGCATAACCCATTTGGCTAGTCGGCCTGTGAGAGCTGCTTTGCTGAGAAGATATTTTAGTGGGTCGATCTTGGCAATGAGTTTGACAGGATGTGCCAACATGTAGTGTCGGTGTTTTTGTGAGGCAAAAACCACCGCAAGGCATGAACGTTCCACCTATGAGTACTGCAGCTCGTAGCCCACTAAGGTTCGACTGATATAGTACACAGCTCTTTCCTTGTTCTCATAGTCTTGCTGCGCTAGGAGAGCCCCAAGAGCAGTAGGTGTAGCGGATATGTAGAGAATCAAAGGTTTTCCTTAGATCGGAGGCATGAGTATAGGAGGATTCGTGAGGTACTCCTTGAGCTTGTTGAATGCCTCTTCGCACTGCTCATCCCATTTAAATGGAACGTTCTTATGTAGGAGGTGGCTGAAAGGATGGCACTTGTCGGCCAACTGTGAGATGAACCTGCGGATGGCCTGTAGCTTGCCCTGTAAGGATCTCAACTGTGTTAGAGTTTTGGGCGGAGGCATGTCCATGATTGCCTTGACCTTGGCTGGGTCTACCTCTATGCCGTTTGCTGACACGATGAAGCCTAGCAGCTTGCCTGATGTGACCCCAAACACACATTTCTTCGGGTTCAATTTTACTTGGAATTGGTCCAGCCGTTGGAAGACTTTCTCTAATGTGTCCAGGTGTGAGTCCCTGGTGAGTGATTTTGCCAAGATGTCGTCAACATAATCTTCCATGGTCACATGCATCATGTCGTGGAATATAGTTGTCATGGCCCGCTGGTATGTAGCACCTGCATTTTTCAGCCCAAACGGCATGACATTCCAGCAAAAAGTACCCCATGGACAAGTGAAAGCGGTTTTGTGCTGATCCTCTGGTGCTATTTTGATCTGGTTGTACCCTGAGAATCCATCCATAAGTGACAACATTGTATGTCCTGCCGTGAGGTCGACTATGATATCGATGTTAGGCAAGGGAAAGTCATCTTTGCGGCATGCTTTGTTTAAGTCTCTAAAATCGTTGCATAGTTGAACCCTGCCGTCTGGTTTAGACACTGGTACGATGTTTGATATCCATTCGGGGTAATCAATGGCCCTGATGAACCCCACGTCTAACAATTTCTTGAGTTCTTCCTTGACCAGGAGGGCAATATGGGGATGCATTTTTCTCAGTTTTTGCTTTACGGGTTTCACCCCTGGATCCAATGGCAAGTGATGTAGAATCAGGTTTGGGTCCAAACCCGGCATGTCGGCATATGACCAAGCAAAACTGCCTCTCTTCTTTTTAAAGAATGGTACAAACCTGGTTTTCTCAGGTGGCGTGAGAGATTTTGCAAAGTGGATTATCTTAGGCTGCTCTTCAGATCCAATGTTCACTGGCTCTGTTGGCTCTACCACGATCTGTGACCTTTCTTGATACATGTCACTTGGGAGGGTGTCAAGCAATCCATCGTCAGGTGCCACAGTTGGGTTTTCACCTTCAGATACGTCCTTTCTTTTTACTATTTTATGATCTGACACTGCCGCATGGCAGTTTTCACCGTCAGATCCCTTTTTGATCTTTACATTTTTGCGACTAGAAGGCTTGGCACCCTCCCCAAAGTATGTTACAGTATTGAGTTCGATAGTGAAACCGGCTTTATGATCTCCTTTTGGTAAATGATCTCGAAGTCCCATATAGTCAATGTAGGCATCATCGTTCTGGAACACATCTAATTGAGGGGTCCCTTTCAGGTCCCAGTCAATAAGCTCAGGGTGTAAGAGGGGAAGGGAGTCAGATGAAAGACCTGATTCGTTGATAGTGTGGATGGAAATACTAGGAGCACAGGTGGGGGTAGTGTTCTGGGTGGTACTTTCTTCCAGGTTGTTTATCGCAATGGAATCTATACTTTCCTCGAAAGCCATAACTTCAGGGAGGGGCAAATCAGACTCCAGTGGTCTGTCCCATTGCGTTTGTCTCTCATGATATGGGCTAAGGGTTTGGATGGTATCAATCTCCTTGTCATCGTAGGAGTGTTCTGTCAGCTCGTCCCATTCATACTGATTGGAATCATCTGAATCTGCGTCACTATCCTCTTGGAGTGTTTGAGTTGTCTCCACTAGGCAGGCATTTTCTTTGGCTTTACCTTTACCTTTGTAGCCTAGGCCAGTCGTGTTTCTAGCCGAAGAGGAGGAAGAGGGTTGTATAGGTTTGATGATCCCCTCTTTTCTGAGGCCGATAGGGCCTTGTCCTTCATATCCCATCCTATGCAAGATGGTTTCACCTCGCCCATAGAGCTCTGTAGGGAGTCTGGGTGGATCCTGGGATGTGTTTTCTTCTTCGGCATAGAGCCATTGTAAGAGATCTCGCTCCTCTGATTCATCGGATAAGGTCCCCCATTTTACAAAGGGGTTTGCGGGAGTTGTAGGAGGAGCAGAGGGCTTTGGAAAATGCCTGGGTTGATGCTTGGGCTGGCCAAAGGAGCGAGGAGACAAGGGCATTTTTGCAAGGTTGAGGCTGTGCTCAATCTGGTATTCCCCATGCCATTTTCTTTTATGGTGATTTTCATTGGTTTGGGCTGTGAAGAGGAAGCTTCGGCAGTATGGTCTTGTGGCGGAGTAGGGGAGATATGGGCTCGGTTGTTGGGAATGACACATTCCAGTTTGGCTTGGAATGAGTTGCAATGCTGGTAGGGGTCGGGGTCACCGTGTATGGTGACCTGCTTGCCATCGTGTGGGAACTTTATGCATTGATGGTAGGTGGAGGGGACAGCTTTCATGGCATGGATCCATGGTCTCCCTAGTAGAATATTGTAAGCAAGCTCCCGATCGAGGACTTGGCACACCACATCTTTAATCACCGGTCCCACTTGAATGGGTAGGACAACTGTGCCCTTCGTGGTGCGTTCCTCCTCGTCATAGGCCTTTATGGTAATCTTTCTCCGTGGATCCACTACCTGTTCAGAGAACCCCAATGCAAGGACTAGCTTCAAAGTGCAAATATTCAAACTGGCACCCCCATCAATGAGAACCCTCTTGATGCGGTGCCTGTGTACGAATGCGACAATGTGTAGAGGAGTGTTGTGGGGTTGAGACATGGAAAGGTCATCTTGTTCTGTGAATGATATGGAAGGGGAGGATGTCAAATTACCCACCATGGTTTGAAACTTTTCTTGGGCTAGGTTAGTGGGGACAGTAGTCTCCACTAAGGCTTTCTCAAGAATCTCCTTATGAGAAGGAGATAGACGCAGGAGTTCCAATATAGAAATATGAGCCGGAGTCTTTTGCAATTGGTCGATGACATTATATGGGCGGGGGTTGGACGGAGATGGCGACGACCTTGGAGGAGTGGTGTTGATCGTGACTCTACCACTGCGGGTAATTATACTACAACCAGTTCCGTTAGGTCCTAGTTGTTGGTTGGGGGATATGACGTTGACTTGCGGAACATGCTCAGAAATGCAGTTAATGGTGTACTCAAAGGGAACGCTTGCATAGTTAGCATTACTCGACCCACTGTTTTGGTTTGGCCTGTTACGATTGTTGTCATTATTGTTATGGCCATTGGAGTTGTTGCCATTGTGACCATTGTTGTGGTTGTAACCATTGTTGTTGTGGCCACCGTTGTGATTGTTGTTATACGGCCGGTTGTGGTTTAGGAGAGGATCTCGGTAGGCCACATGAGATTCATTGGAGGTATGCTGTTGTGTTCCTCCAAGATTCTGGTCCAGTATATCTTGTATGACGTTCTTAAGACGGATGCAATTATTGGTTGTGTGCCCCCTTCCTCGATGATACTCACAATAGTCTGTGTCCTTCCAATAGGGAGGTTTGACTATAGGCTCATAGTCACTTGTTGGCAGTAGAGAAATTTCATTGTTAGCCAACAACTTCCTGAGAGCAGACTCTTGAGATTCTCCTAACGGCGTGAATTTTCTCCTTGGATTCGAATTGAACCAAGGTCTAGATTCCCGAGGGGGTGGCTTGTTGAGTGCACCGTTATTTGCTTCTTCCTTAAGAGTGAATATGGGTTGTTGTTTAGGGGCTGCCGCCTTAGCATCCACTACTCCATCGTTGACCACATTCTTGTTCTTGGTCCAAAACTTTGACTTGTCAGTTGTGTAATTGGAAGGAGGTGTGTCTTTGTAGAGCTTGAGAGTTCCTTTAGCGATCATAGCTTTCTCAATGAATAGCCTCATTTCGATGACTTTGGTGAATGAGGTAGGGCATTGTATCTGAATCTGATAGCTAAGATCGGGATTCAAATTGTGGACAAACATTTCCAATAGTTGTTTCTCAGGCATGTCGTAAGAACACTTGCTAGCTAGCTGTCGCCATCGTTGTAAGAAGGTGGCGAAAGACTCGCCACCTTTTTGTTTGGTGTTGCATAGGTCGAGCATAGATACTTCGTGTTCTATGTTGTAAGAGAAGTGCGTTATGAATTTATTGACAAGTTCATCAAAAGTTTTGATTCCTGGTGGAAGACCCGAGAACCACTCCATAGCTTGACCCCCTAAAGATCTTGGGAATAGTCTCATTAAGTAGGTCTCGTTGTGAGCTACTTCTAAACATGCTGCAGTGAATTCCCTGATATGATCTCTAGGGTCCCCCTTCCCTTTGTATTTGTCAAATTTTGGGATTCCGAACTGAAAGGGGAAAGGTTTCATGACCACACTTCTGTCAAAGGGGTATGGTGCTATATCTTCCAAGGAGTAGTTCTTGGAACTGGTGCCGATCTTAAGGTTGGAGATTTCTAGCTTTAGACTCTCAATTTGTTGTCTCACATCCGCTATAGGAGCATTTTGATCTATGTGTTGTTTTCCTCTTTCATTGGCCTGGGGGACTGTGTCATTTGTGCCTCTCTCATGTGCCTTTGGGACTGTGTCATTTGTGTCCCTCTCATGTTCATTGTCTGTATTTTCCATGATGGAGCTAATGTCAAAGTCTGCGGGGAGTTTGACTCCGAGACTAGCAAGATGATGGAAATATTTGGTGGGATCCTCAAGGAGTACTCGCTCCACTAGGCGTTGGAATTTGCTATCTTGCATGTGTGCCACTAATTCTTCACGAGAAAATTCTTCATCATCATCGCGTGGTGGGGCGATGTGATTGGAAGGGTCGGCCATTTCAGTTAGCTTGTTGTACTGGGATCGAGTAAGAACCATGCAAGGTGGGGTGGGACGAAATGGACAAGGATTAGAAATTTTGGCAAGGTGTCGACTAAGACTGTAATGAATGGGATATCTAGGACAAGACTTGGACAAAGGGTTCTCTCGCTCAATGACTTCAGGTAAGACGGTTGACAGAAGACTCTAGCCACTAGCAAGGGTAGTCGATACCAGTCTCACTGTGTAGGGCTTAGTCGTTCAACAAGACTACTAGCAAAAGGTACTGTGACCTACTAGGCTTACGTGAATTCACTAAAGAAGGACCTATGTCGAATCGGTATGGGACAGAATGACGATGGGGTAAGAGTGACTAGGACAGAAGGTGACGGGGACGACCGTCGAAAGAGAGAGAAATGGGTGAAATGGATGAAAACTGACTGCAAGGTTGATTCTGACCTCGAAAAATGAAACTAGGCTGAAATGGGTACTCCGAACAGCTGACGAAAATTTCTCAAAAATAGAGCAGATGCTCACTATCACACATGCGCAGAAACAGATGCGCAGCAAGAATAGGTAAATGCGCAGTAAGTCGTTGTATATGCGCCGCTCTGGTGAGGTATGTATGCGCGGTAACAGTGTGCAAATGCGCAGTAGAAAAGTATATGCGCAGCAGGTTGACGTATATGCGCAGCAAGTCGCTGTAAAAGCGCAGCAGAACAGTGTATATGCGCAGCAGAAAGGTATAAAAGCGCCGCAAGTCGGTACAAAAGCACAGCAAGTCGCTGTATATGCGCCGCAGAAATGGATATATGCGCAGTTCTGGTATTTTTTGGCAAATTTTTGGGATTTTTCTCTGTTTTTGGTATTTTTTTGGTATTTTTTGGCTGGAATAAGTCTTCCTGATATGATTTTATGAATTAATTTAGCAAGAAAACACAGCAAGCACAAAGAGTATTTTGTAGTGTTCCATTGTTTTTGTGGTTTTTCGACTCTATTTTGGACAAAAGCAAGTACAAAATCCTAGGTGAGAAATGGATTATAGGGGATTTGGGCCACTAAAACAAGAGGTTTGTAATTCGGGCAACCGTTCAAGTGGTTACACGTGCGGCGGCGCTACTCTCCGTTATGGAGTCTCCCAGCCTCACAGGGTTGCGCCTGAGAGGGTTTTGGGGGAGGTTGGCCGTCGGTGTAACATAACAGCACTCGTTGCAGGAGGTTTTCACCTCAAGCACAATTTATTTTAAGTGGCTCGGTAGGGCTTGGCGTTAGCCTGTTACCACTCAGGGTCGTTCCCGCTTGGACAAGCGTGCATCCAAGGGCTGGCCCCTCCTAAAGGTTAAACAAGTAGAATGACAAGTCTGGCACTCTGATCACCCAGAAGAGGGGAGAGCATAAGCCTATTGTCATTCGCAAGCACAGAGTACACTGATTAAATCCGCCCTAGTTAAAAAGATAAAAACTAAATGGGCTAAGCTAGTCAAACAAAACTTTGAAGTGATTTCGACAATATTGCAGTGGTTCAATTTTAAGTCCCAGAAAGCAGTTGTGAGTTCAATTTTAAATCCACGTTGCGCGAGATTGTTAACTTTGAAATTCAGGTCTCACGATATAGCAATAGTTCATTTTAACTTCAAAATGCAGTTTGAGTTCAATTTTAAGTCTTAGATAGCAATAACTTGGAAATTTGTTTGCAATGCAAGCATGAAATAAACCAGTTACTTCCTCCCTAATTAAGACTAGATGAAGATTTGTAATGAACAACCATTTTACTCTTTCCCAGAAAATGAAATGTGAGCTAGTTAGATGCAACTACATGTAACTGAACCCGAGCCTAACCTGCAAAACCGCTCCAGCAAACACCTGCAAAAGGGTTAGCGTTAGCAAAATACTCTAGAAAAGTGCTAAAACCCTGAGCCAGTTACAAATGCGCAGCTTCAGTGATCAGATGCACAGAAGTGATCAACAGAAGCGCAACATTAACGAATGCACCGTAAAAATGAACAGATGCGCCATTAAAATAAACAGATGCGCAATTTTAACGTATGCGCAGCAACAGTCGTTATAAGCGCCGTAACAGACAACAGATGCGCCGTTTTAACGTATGCGCAGCAATATTGTATGAAAGCGCAGCTAGAATCAACAAATGCGTAGTTTCGACAAAAGCGCAGCAACAGTCTATAAAAGCGCAGTTACAGTCAACAAATGCGCAGTTTTACAGAAGCGCCGTAACAGTCTTCAAAAGCGCCGTAAAAATGAACAGATGCGCCGAAAGAACCTGTGCGTGACTCTGCGGGACCTGTACGGAACCTGCCTTCAAAAAAGCTCAAAAATGGTAAAATAAAGGGGCAACGGCCCCACGGTGGGCGCTAAAAATGTGAGGATAAAATAGTGCATCAATCAAATGAATAACAGATGGCCCAAACATCAACAGAATAGAGAAACAAAGAAGATTCAAATGAACAAAGCAATGAACAAACACAGCAAACCTCTTCCGTTTCGAAACTTCTGTTGTTCGCCTATCACGAATCGTCCTTTCATAGATGAGATGAGCCCTCAGAGAGTGCAATCTTTTAAAAGCTGTTGGAGGAAGTCGATGGTGAACGGCTATAGTGTGACATGCAAGGAAGGTGAGCTCCAATGCAACAATGGTGATCTCAAGCTTGTGGATGACAAATGGGTGCCAAAGGCGCGCTGGTGATGTTTCTGCAGAGTAACGATGTCAAAAGCCTGGATGATTAGAATGAAGGGATGAAGCTTCATTTATAGACCTGGAGGAATAGGAATCAACGGTTGAGAGAAGATATGAAGATCAACGGTTGAGGATGGTTGAGGAATGTGCAACCAGTGGAAACGTGCCAAGTGTCCCAGCTCCATCATGAAAGGTGGGATGTAAGAAAACTGATTGGAGAGTTAACTCCATTGACTGGTCTGTTAACAGAATTGATTGATCAGTTAGAAGAGTGGATTGTGGAACTGACTGGGTTGATTGAGGATTTGACTCAACTGACAGGTTAGTTAACAGATTTGATTGATCGGTTAACTGACCTCTGATTGGAGAAGAAATAGGCCATGTGGGTGAGGGAAAATAAGATAATTAAATATTAAATATATTTAATTACATGTGCAACCTGATGAGGTGGACAAGGTGAGGTGGAAAAGGTGAGGTGTAAAGGTGATGTGGAATTTTGAATTTAGAACTTAGGATAGAGGAATTTAGATTAATTAAATAATTTATGATTATTTAATTGTGAAGGACAAATAGAAGAATTTTAATTTAAATAAATAGAATTTATTTAATTATGGGATAGTGAATTGATTAAATAAATTTGGAATATTTATTTAATTAATAGAAGAATGGAATAAATATTTAGAATATTTATTTAAGATGATTCATGTCATTTTTAGGCATATACAGGACTCACTGTGCCTGAATCTAGCCTCTGTTGTCTTCCTTTTATCCACCAATGAATGTAATTAGCTAGGTTGGTGCAGCTCTACTATGAAATATTTCTACATTGTAACAGTTTTCTGGACCTTCATGATTAATAGATGCTGACTTTTGCCTCTTTTATCTTTGGATTTTTGTGTTTCAATTAGGGGTTGTAATCTATTCTGTGAGTGAAATGGCCCCTCTGTAGTTTTGGCTTTCGTACCGAAACCTCAAACTAGTCTTAAATCTGTGTAAATCTCCCCTTAGCAACAAAGGAGTCATCGTTGTTTCTATGCCTTGACCATCATCACTCACTAAATCTAGTGTATCACCCCTTTTCCCTTTCAATTTTCCTTTTGACCCTTTCCCCTGCAAGTCGTCTAGCACTAGGTTTAGTATCAATGCTCTAAGTGATAGGCTTAGAGAAAGGAACTAGCCTTCTTTGGAGGTCTGTTCTCAAATCGCAAGGTCCCACACTTTGAGATCATTCTAATGTTACCCTAGGCTGCTAAGGTCTCATAACCACGGCAAAGGGTGCAAATCTAGGTGATAATAGTTTCTGGCACACCCGGTGGGACTAGAATTAAGGATAATAAGTTCAAGTACTCCATTTGATTACTGGTTTTGACATGCAGCTAGTAATATCCAGACCTGTGAGGGGTTGGAAATTGCACATCTGATGACTCCAAGCTTTGGTCTAGCAGAATCAGTGTATTTTTGCTTATGAGAAGAATACATACTAGAAGCAGCTCTTCACCTTTCGAGTATCTACAATTATCCCCACCCAAGAGAGGAGGGGTAGTAGCTGAGAAGCATAAGAAGACTTGCATCCAGTCTATGAGAGCCAAGTCAACTCCCCTTGCAGTTGGAGCTCATACTACCTCAGGGGTGATGCAGAGGTAAAACACAACAGAAGCTTACAAATGGGAAGGAGGAGTCATTAACACAACCAGCATGTTAAAATCCTATCAGCTTATCATCATCATCATATTTCTTGCTAACATAGACAGCATCATCATATTTCGAAGAGGCATGAAATATCCTCCTGCTGACAACTGTTCACTTCCTTATCGCCTATCAGCGAGAGATGGTTCATCGGCCAAGGGGAAATGTCTCACCCCCAATGACTAAAGTCACCCCGATGAATATATCGGTCCTATACCGATCGGCCAGACTTGGCTTATCGGCCGGACTCCAACACTCTGTCCCGATGTCTGATATCACCCCGATATCTCTTTTCATCGGTCAGGTTGCCTATCGGCAACACTTCTTCTATCGGCCAAGCCGAAAAAGGTCTCCCCGACGCTATTACTCCTACCGATGCCGAAACACTTAACGTCAGCAGGATAAATCTGCATCGGGCGATATTCGCAATATCCTGATGATGATGACGTCACATGCACCTGATGATGATGTCACCTGGATATAAGACTCTTACATCCTCCGTAGCATGATAATAAAATGTCGGGTGATATTATACATATCCTGATGATGACCTTTAAGATCCTGATGACGAATTTTAAGAACCTCCTATCCTTAGCCAAAAAAAATGATTTTTCCTCCCGCATACGATAGCGATATGCAGATGATGGGTACACATGAAAAATGATCCTGATGATGATATACACACTGAGTATATATCCAACCTATATCATCCTGATGCATTCAAAACATACAATTTTTGCCAACTTCAGAACCTGATCCGAATAGTGATATACTCACAGATGATGATACGATTCACTCCGTCTGGAAAAGCACATGCAGATCCCTGTATATCCGTCAGCTGCATGCAAACTCACAGAACCGCACAATTTCACAAAGAAAACATGATGATCGGGCTGGATCACCTTCAGATCAAAACTTAACAATTTATCTTCCTAAACCCTAGCACATGAGGATGCTAGGTTGATTCATAGCATGCTACCAATCGATCTCCCACACAATGAAATGCATAAACAGAAAACTAAAATACAACCTAAACTAACATGCATGACCATTCCACCGATTCACAGAATCAACCGGTGGAAGGGTTGAAAGAATCCATTAACCTGTAATCAGAATAGAAATCAAAACATAAACAACTGATAAACCAGATAATGCAATTGATGAGATCTTATTTAGATGAAACACAAATGTCCTGTTTCTACAATGTTTCACAATGTCTGGACTGATCTCTGGATTTCACTCAATCACCAGTACAACATAACATAACTACTACTCTCTACTACTCTCTGTGATATCAAACCCTAACTGATCTGAGTTATTTATAGCAATATCCTACGAGTACTACCAACTCGATTCCCAGCGGCTGGGAGCTTCCAAATAGCTGGGAGAGGACAACTCATTCTACCTGATCACGAACTCTAACTACATGCACATTCTCCTAGGCTGATCTAATACATATGCATTGGTCCAATGGACCTTATTACATTATGAAATCAAACATGCTAAAAATAGACTAATGTCCTGTCATGCGGACAATGAACCTATATCCTGTCTTATAGGGGTGCTCCTGCACCATACTCCCCAGAAGAAGAAATCTCAAGTCCACTTGAGATGAGAGTATGAAGATCTGCACCATGTTTCTGGATCTGCTCTTCAGTCATCTAGACTGCTTCAGAATTAGGTTTTCCCTTCCAAGAGACTAGATACTCCAAGTACTGTTTGTTCCAGGTCTATTTGACCACTCGGGTGTCCAAAACCTTCTGCAACTATGGAGGATCATGCTTGGGAATGTTATCATGGACTGTATCCTGTAGGAGTTCCTGATCTGCATCTGGATAAGACTTGTATGGAGTTAAATCACATACATTGAATATAGGGGACAAACCAAGATCAGGGGGAGTTGTATCTCATAAGCATTCTGTCCATGCTTGTGCAAGATCTGACATGGTCCAACTTTTCTCTGCATGAGTTTAGTATATTTTCCCTTAGGAAGTCTGTCCTTCTTCAAATGAACCCATACCAAATCTCCAACATCAAACTGAACATCCTTCTTCTTTTTATCAGCATATTCCTTATACTTCAAGGTGGTTTGCTGCAGTTGGGTCTTGACTTGATCATGAACCTCTTTGATGGCTTCTGCAAAAGCTTCTCCTTCTACACTAACAGGGTCTACTGTAGGTAGATCTCTCAATTCTAAAATTCCTCTTGGATGCATACCATAAACTATCTGAAAAGGTGATTTCCCTATGCTCCTATTGACAGTATCATTATAGGAAAATTCAGCTTGAGATAGAATATTATCCCACTTTTCTCCATGTTGTTTTGTCAAACACCTAAGCAAATTTCCTAAGGAACGGTTCACTACTTCAGTCTGTCCATCTGTTTGAGGATGATATGCAGAGGAAAAAGACAAATTTGTTCCAAGTTTCTTCCAAAGAGTTCTCCAGAAGTGACCAATAAACTTCACATCCCTATCTGACACTATGCTCAATGGCAATCCATGGATTCTGACAATCTCCCTGAAAAACAAATCTGCAATGTATGAAGCATCAGCAGTGGTTTTGCATGGCAAGAAATGTGCCATTTTGCTGAATCTATCCACTACAACAAAAACACTGTCAAACCCTTTCCTTGTCCTTGGTAAACCCAAGACAAAATCCATACTTATGCTTTCCCATGGTCTGGAAGGAATGGGTAAGGGCTGATATAAACCTGCATTAGTCGACCTGCCTTTAGCTTTCTGACATATCACACATGTCTCTACAAACTTTCTGACATCTGATTGTAACTTAGGCCAAAAGTAATGTCTTCAGACAAGATCAAGAGTCTTATCTAGACCAAAATGACCTGCCATAGCTCCACAATGTTTCTCCTTAATGATGTTTAACCTCATAGAACACCTTGGAATACATAACTATCCACCTTTGAACAACAATCCATCCTGAATCAAAAATTCAGAGAATTCAGCATGATATTTCTCTCCAAAAGAAGTACATACATGATATATCTCCCCAAAATCTTCATCAGTCTCATACATGGTCTTTAGTGAATCAATGCCAACACTTTCTAACTGAATCTGGTTGACTGTTAGAACTCTCCTGCTCAAAGCATCTACAACTTTATTCTTGACTCCTTTCTTATGCTTCAATGTAAAAGTAAAAGCTTGTAAGGTTTCTACCCATTTCATGTGTCTGTGGTTTAGCTTTTCCTGGCTGTTTATGAAACTCAGAGCCTAGTTATCTGTGAATACTATGAATTCCTTTGGCATCAAGTAATGCCTCCATTTCTTGAGTGACTGGACTAAAGCATACATTTCCAAATCATATGAGGAATACCTCTGCTTAGCATCATTGAGCTTCTCACTAAAAAATGCAATAGGTCTACCTTCTTGGCTGAGTACTGCTCCAATGGCCATGTGACTGGCATCACATTCCACCTGAAAGATTTTGTTAAAGTCTGGAAGTGCAAGGACTGGCTGCTGTGCCACCTTCTCCTTCAAATCAGAAAATGCTGCTCAAAGTCAGTCTTCTGAGTTACAAGAGATCAAGGGATTGTTGCAATCTTTTGGTAATGAGCTGACAAATATGAAAAGGCAGCAATTCCAGAATAGACAGCCCTACCAGCCACATAGCCAAGGGCAAAGCTAGTCTTATCAAGGACATAACCAACCCTACCAAGCTAACAGGCCACCTTAGCAGAACAATTATCAAGGGGTTAGGCAGAGCATGAACCAGAGACCTTTCCAACCTTACAATCCTACATCCACCAGTGCCGTTAGTGACATCATCCCTATTCAGAACAACCTAGCTGCTGAATATGAAAGGTGCTCTTTGAGCAATTAGTCATACGGTCAAGTAGCATGTCCAAATGGAACTATAAATCAAGCTCTAACAGTGCAAAGTGTTGTTGCTTCATAGCCAAGCACATCTAATGAGGGGACTGTGCAATAAATAGAGCAGCCTCAGCAGGATACTGCCTTCATGAACTGGCAAGAAAATGAGTTTTGTGGCATGAATAGGGATGACACTCCAGTTGCAGCGAACACAAGAGCCAAAAGAAGGAGTTATGAAATGGAATAGGCAACAAGTAGAGAAAGAGGACCTGATGATCCGTCTATGTCCCGGTTTCCCCATGTATTACAAAGGAATACTCAAGTAGCCACTAAAGAGTAGCCTCATTTACAGGCTAATATTGCTACCACCAAGCCGCATCAGAAGGTAAGTGTTGCTTCCCCTTTTAATATTATTGAGAATATGAAAAAGGAAAATGTGACAATGTCTATGTGGGATTCCTTGGCAATCCCGAGTCAAAAGGACATATTGCAATCAACCTTATTTGATTTGAAAGTGGTGCAGGAGCACCAAGGCTCAATGTAGCCATACATAGTTTTTGGTTTGTCAATTTTTAGTTTGCAGCTTGTTTTTTGTTTTTGGAGTTTTTCGAGCATTTTGAAGGTGTTCGGCATTTTGTTCAACGTTGAACCATTCCGTTGAACCTTGAAATTGAACCATTCCGTTGAACTTGGCATTTGAACCATTTTGTTGAACCTTACAATTTAACCTCACTGTTGAAGTTCAATGGTTCAACGGTTTCATTCTTTTTGTGTAGTGGAGTTGAAATCGCCGATCATTTTGTTTGAGGTTGAACCTCATTGTTGAACCTTGCGTTTTGAACCGCTATTGAGGTTCAATGTTTCAGCCGGTCATGTTTGTGGAGGATGAACCTCACTATTGAACCTTGCGTTTGAATCGTTGTTGAGGTTCAATGGTCCAGTGAATTGAGTAGTGGGTTTATCAGAGTGAGATGCCTATCGGGAGGAGATCGGAAGGTTAGGCCGAAGACACAGGTGATGCAGAGGTAGGAGGACCAAAACTATCCTCAATAACATTAACAAATAAAAAGAAATAATCTAATTGCTTTGGTCAGATTGAAGAGAACATTAATACAGACTTTTCATCCAATTTTCATGAAGATCCAATGGTAGGAGAGAAAGTTATGACTCTTTTCCCAAAACTACAAACCCTAGGCAGCATTCAGACCTGCCTTCACCAAAAATGCCATAACTTATTCAAATATTAATAAAATTTGATGCAACAAAAAGAAATGGAAAGTAGACTCAATACTCTTTCCAACCATATATAGATTGCTCCTATATATATCCGTACAAAACCGTACCAAACGCTGCAATGGGACTGTTGCAGGAAAAATCAGAAAATTACAGTCCATAAAACACTCATATCTTTCACAAAACTAAATAAAAATGCATGGGACAAAAAAAAAATGGAAGGTGGTTGAAGGATATAACATTTTAAATCTATTAGACATCCATTCAATTCTATATAGGGCTGTGCAATAGCAAAAGACAGCAAATTTCTGAAGGAAAATATAGGAAAACATTGTTTTTTCTCATTCCATGCTCAAATCTTCAACCACCCACGAATTTCTAAAGGTTACAAGGCCTTTTTAAAGGCATCTCATCAAGACTTTTCAGTTTCCCATGAACCATAACCTTAGGTATTCCCTCTTATGGCATCTTCTTTGCATTTTTATGCACTTTTACAACAAATTTAGTAACTTTTACATTTTCAACTTCCTTCTCTTACACTTGAAGGTTCAATTTTACAAATTTGCCAATTAAATAAGAATTTGCCAATTAAATGAATCTAATGAGCAAGGTGCTCCTGCACCATACAACCAACCAACAAAATTTCCAAGTCCCTTGGAAATGTATCAGCAACAAAGTCTTTTCTGCATCTCCTCTGGCTTCAATCTTCAATCTTCTCAGCTACAAACTTCAAATCTTTAGATCAATAGAAAGGTGACCAACCAACCAACAGAACAAACTACCATCTTCATAGAGCATCCTCAGGCTCCTTCTACTCCCATCAGTGGAGTACTCTTCGGGCTGCAACATCAAGTGCTTCTTCAGGTATCCATCTCTCTCACTGCTTCATAACAAACCAACTCACCAAACCATTCATCTCACCCAACAGTAGATCATGGTGATGCACCTACCACTCTCTCCTCATTGGTTTCTCTATGCATCCTTCTCCAGCCAAATCTCTATTGGAGAATGGTCATGACAGACCTCAGCTTGTCTGCCCACACACAACCTCAGAAAACATCTTTCTGCAGCTAGATGGATAAGCACCTGCAACCAAACAACTGAGCAACACAAAATCCAAAAGGTGTAGATTGCCTCCCTCAGAAATCTATCTACACAATCAAGATCTTCTCGCTCTTCACCTGCCTTCTCAGTGACGGGAAAAAAAAATACACACCACCCAAATCTTTCGCCAGCTCTGATACCAATATGATGCAGAGGTAGGAGGACCAAAACTATCCTCAATAACATTAACAAATAAAAAGAAATAATCTAATTGCTTTGGTCAGATTGAAGAGAACATTAATACAGACTTTTCATCCAATTTTCATGAAGATCCAATGGTAGGAGAGAAAGTTATGACTCTTTTCCCAAAACTACAAACCCTAGGCAGCATTCAGACCTGCCTTCACCAAAAATGCCATAACTTATTCAAATCTTAATAAAATTTGATGTAACAAAAATAAATGGAAAGTAGACTCAATACTCTTTCCAACCATATATAGCTTGCTCCTATATATATCCGTACAAAACCGTACCAAACGCTGCAATGGGACTGTTGCAGGAAAAATCAGAAAATTACAGTCCATAAAACACTCATATCTTTCACAAAACTAAATAAAAATGCATGGGACAAAAAGCAAATGGAAGGTGGTTGAAGGATATAACATTTGAAATCTATTAGACATCCATTCAATTCTATATAGGGCTATGCAATAGCAAAAGACAGCAAATTTCTGAAGGAAAATATAGGAAAACATTGTTTTTTCTCATTCCATGCTCAAATCTTCAACCACCCACGAATTTCTAAAGGTTACAAGGCCTTTTTAAAGGCATCTCATCAAGACTTTTCAGTTTCCCATGAACCATGACCTTAGGTATTCCCTCTTATGGCATCTTCTTTGCATTTTTATGCACTTTTACAACAAATTTAGTAACTTTTACATTTTCAACTTCCTTCTCTTACACTTGAAGGTTCAATTTTACAAATTTGCCAATTAAATAAGAATTTGCCAATTAAATGAATCTAATGAGCAAGGTGCTCCTGCACCAACAGGTCTGGCCGATGGCACTAACCATCAGGAAGATAATGGATATCGGCAGGCAAGGAGAATGTTCCACCGATGGAGGTAGGTCTTACTGATGTGTGATGTCCATCGGCATGAGGGTGGTCATCGGCGGAGCCTGTGGTTGTGTCTCTAATCGCTTGGTGTTACCCTGATGGAGTGGTAAAGGTTGGTGAAGGCCATCGGCATGAGAATCACTATCAGTGAAGGATGCAGGTGTCACTCCGATATTAATTGTCTATCCAATGAAGTGTTGCCAAGGCTTGTCATCGGTATGAGGCTTGCTATCAGCGATGGCTGTGAAAGTCACTCCGATAGCTATGTGTTACTCCGATGGAGTTGGACATCAATGTAAGGACTTCTATCGGTGTAGCTTTAAGGATTTAGGCCAATGCACAGTGGTCACGCTGACGGAGGGTGAAGACTTGGTATCGGTGAGACAAGGGACTATCAGAGTGCATGGTTGTGGTTGTGCCGACAGTTTGAGTTGTGCCGATGGGGGTAGACAGGGGTCATCAGCAGCAAAAGTTTCGACAATAGTTTACTAAGCCGTCGGATATATAAACCGAAGTGGCTAACTTGAATGGGTGCATGTGGGACTAAAAGTTCTCATGAATACGAAAGTCAAGATATCTTGCCGTTACCACAGAACTGAACGGGCAGTTAGAATATGAACCGTTCTGGTGATTGAACCGTCCTGTAACGGACATGGAATACATTTAAAAAGCAGCATTCTTTCTGTATGAGGAGTTGAGCAGAAGAAACAAGAAAAATATTTTGATTTGAGAAGCATTCTGATGTAAAGGCAATTTTTGAATAAAAATCAAATTCAGTAGTTCGATCATTTGTGTATTTCTTTTCTGTTTTCAGTTTACCATTTTGAAATAGATTAGTCTTTTCTGTTTCTGCAATTTTGTTTTCTTTTGTAGACCATGACTCTGTTTTGATGACTCCTCAAGTTCCATTGTACAATATGGAGGTCATCAAACAGAGCCATGCTCTTTGTTTGTTTTTCTTTTGTGGGGTGGTCGGATTTCTGGCTAGAGGCAATGCATGCTTGTTCTAGGTGAGCTCAGTGAGGAGTCCGGCTAGATAAACAAGTAGGAAAATAGATTTGCAGGGGTGGAAAAGTAGAGAGAAAGAAAGTGAGCACCAAGCAGTCCAGACCCTTGAACAGAGTGAGAAGGGTGGGCAATGGGCTCAGAAAGTTATGTGCCATTGAGGTAGTACCTTGGAAGCAGTGAGGACAATGTATGTGTCCCACACCAAGCAGAGAAATAGAGTTTTCCATCTTTGCAAAGAGTATGTCTTTTAGCACTTTGAATTGGTAGGAAGGGTAGTGTTGTCAAACAGTCTTGTACACCTACAGGATGCAGAGTAGGCAACCTAGAGTCCTCCCTATCAGAAAGTATCCAACTGTTGACCCAAATAGGGTTATCCTTACCAATTCCCCCCAAGACAGCAGTAAACAACCAGGCAAGACTGTCAAACCACTTCCATTCTATGTGTCATTAATAATAGGAGATAAGCTTGTGCACAATTGCATGGTGGATAGTGGTGCAAGTAGTTCTGTGATGCCTAAACAAATTGTAGACCAATTAGGGCTCAAATACCAGCCTCTTGAGAAGGGTGTACTCTAATTAGATGGCACGGCTATTAATACTATGGGTGTAATAAAAGACTTAGGTCTTACTCTACATACCTGTCCCAATGTCTCTGTCTTCCAAGAGGTCTTCATCATAGACCTGCCTCCTCATTTTGCCATGTGCCTATCAAGAGAATTCACAGCCAAAATAGGAGGCTATCTATCCTCTGACTGGTCCCACATGTTTTTTAGGACTAGGTATGGCACTAAAGTGACCCTGAGGTCTGAATTACTTTCAAATCATCACATAGAGCCCTACACACCAAGTGTTGTTAATGCCAATTACATTATTTCTGATGATCCTAAACTTGTGGCTGCCCAAGAGCTACAAAATGAAAGTATACCAGAGGTGTTATTGAAGGAATGGGCCTCAAAAAATGTTGTAGACAACCTTGAGGCATATATTCAAGAAATCAGTATGGGAATTTACATACTACATGAGCCTGAGGTAAAAATTCCAAGTATGGTAAAGGATGCAGAACTGTAGACAGGGCAGCAAAATGAAGTGTGAAAAATGTATTTTGATGGCTCTAGAAGCAAAAATGGATCTAGTGGTGGAGCAATGCTTGTGTCCCCATAGGGTGAAAGATATTATTCTACTTTTTGTTTTACCTTTTCGTGCACCAATAACACTGCTGAGTATGAGGGGCTAATCCAGGGATTGCAATGGGCAAGAAAGAGGAAGATTGGTTGTTTACAGGGATTTGGGGACAATGAACTCATTGTAAACCAGGTGAGAGGATTGCATGCTACAAAGAATGATACCTTGAAATGCTACAAGCATAGGGTATGGGACATGATTAAGGAGTTTGATGCTTTCAATCTGATATCCATCCCAAGGAATCAGAACTCCCATGCTGATAGATTGGCTACAATTGGAGCACAATTTGATATTCCCAGTGATATCCAAAGAGAAAAAATGTAGCCTCATGTAAAAATAGTTGACAGACCCTCTATCCCTGACAATAATGTTCATTGGTAGGTCTTTGAAAGTGATGAAGAGATTCCGAGATTCCTGTTAGAGGAAGATGAGTTTTCCATGATGAATCAGGATAAACTCAGATAGCAGTATGGCAATGATCAAATTATTCAGCTGAAGACAAACAAGATGCCCAAGGGATTGGTGACATTAGAGTGTATCTTTGGCACTGATGATTAGATGAAGAAAGCCAAAACTGGCATGCAAATAAGGGAGGAGCACTACGAGGAGCTAGAAATCTTCAAGGGCAAGCTACTCAAGATTGGAAAAATTTGTTCGCCTGAGGATAGAAAGGCTTTTATTGCTCTGTGCCATGAATTTGAAGATGTGTTTGCCTGGGATTATTTAGACCTAAAGGGATTTGATCCTCATATTGCCCAGCAGACCATAGAGTTGGAACCAAGTACAAAGCCTATAAGGCAGAAGAAAAGACCCCTAAATCCAAAGCTAGAGCCCCTGATGATTAAATAATTGACTAAGTTGATCGAGGGAAAGATCATTTTCCCGATCAAACATACTTCTTGGGTCTCTAACCTTGTCCCTGTTAGGAAAAAGAATGGGGAGATCAGACTGTGTCTTGATTTCAGAGATCTAAACAGAGCCTCCCTAAAGGACCACTACCCATTGCCCTCAATAGAGCAAATCCTGCAGGTAGTGGCTGGCTCAGAGAGATTCTCCTTGCTTGATGGATTTTCTAGCTACAATCAAGTGTTGGTCAAGGAGGAGGATCGATATAAGACCGCTTTTACTACCAAATGGTGCAACATGGCCTACAAAAGAATGCCTTTTGGTCTATCAAATGCTGGCTCAACTTTTCAGCAAGCCATGGATATGGCGTTCAAGGGTTTGCTATACAAATTGGTGCTGGTGTACCTAGATGACATCACAGTCTTTTCCAAGAATGCATCTGAGCATCTATTTCATTTGAGGCTAGTATTTGAAAGATGCAAGGAATTTGGGATATCTCTTAATCCTGAGAAGTGCATATTTGTCGTACACGAAGGTAAGCTATTAGGGCACGTTGTGTCAAAGGAGGGCATCACCATTGATGCTGAAAGGGTGAGAGCCATTTTGGAGTTGCCTTTACCCAGTCACAAGAAGGAACTTCAAAGTTTCATTAGCAAAATTAATTTTCTGTGAAGATTTATACCAGACATTACAAATCTTCTAAAGCCCTTGACATCCATTTTAAAAAGAATACAGTTTTCAGTTGGATGAAGGAGGCCAAGCTAAACTTCAAGTCCATAAAAGAGGCGCTCTCAGCTGCGCCAACCCTGGTAAATCTAGATTTCTCCAAGGATTTTATTTTGTATGCTTATGGCAGTTTGGATACCATTTCTGCAATTCTGGTATAGCAACAAAGTGAAGGTTTTGAATAGCAAATTATTTTTTTTAGCCAAGGCTTAGAAGAATATGAACAGAGATACAACTTCATTGAGAGGCACATCCTTGTAGTAGTGAGGAGCCTCGAAAAATTCAGGCATCTTATTTCTAATAATAAGATACATTTAATGGTCACTCATCCTGGCATGAAGGAGTTCCTATTGAACAAAGACATAAATGAGAAAAGAGCTAGTTGGGTTACCAAGGTCATGGAGTATGATGTTGACATCAAAATAACCAAGCTCATTAGAGGAAGAGGACTTAGGGAACAACTTGTTGCTAGTCCTAAGAGTGAAGCAAGCAAGGAAGAGGCAGCATTTCTAGCTGAAGAAGGTGAACACCAGATGGACACAACAATAGTGGGCACCAGTTGGGTTCATAATATGATCCATTTTTTGCAAATTGGTGAATGTCCAGCAGGGTTAGATAGAGCCAAGAGAAGATACTTTAGATTACAGTCTATCCCATACACCCTAATCAATGGCATCCTTTTTTAGAAAGATTTTAATGGCATATTATTAAGATGCATTGATGAAGCTCAAACCGACAAAGTGCTACAGGAGTTCCATGATGGAACAGCAGGGGGTATTTTGCCCCAAGGACTACTGCCTAGAAGATAATGAGAGTGGGATATTATTGGCCCAGCTTATTTAAAGATGCCCATGCATGGGCAAGGAAGTGTGGGAAGTGCACCATTTTTGCAGGCAAGGGAAGGTTGCCAACTCTACCTCTAAAGCCAATTCAAGTTGAGCAACCCTTCATGAGGTGGGGTATCGATTTTATAGGCCCCATTAACCCGCCTTCTAGTGCAGACCACAGGTGGGTGCTCACAGCAACTGACTACTTCACAAGATGGACTGAGGCAGTGGCCCTAAAGGAATCTAATGAAAATGTTGTTTTAAACTTTTATAATGACCTGGAATCTAGATTTGGGGTACCTGATTCAATCATATCAGATAATGCATCAGCTTTTGTTGGATTAAAGATAACCGGCTGTGCCGTGAAGAATGGGATCTACTTGGGCACTTCATCAAATTATTACCCTTAGGGTAATGGCCTAGCTAAGTCCACAAATAAAAACCTCATAAGGATCATCAAGAGAACCATGGAGGACAACCAGAGGACTTGGCATACTAATTTGAAATCTGCCTTATGGGCGGATAGAATAACTCCTAAGAGGTCCATTGGGAACTCTCCATATATGCTTGTTTATGGAAAGGAGGCAAGATTGCCTATATCTGCAGAGCTGCCAGCTCTTGACATTATGAACCAACTAGAGATGTTTGAAGAAAAGGACCCTATGGCTGTTAGATACGCTCAACTCTTGGAACTCAAAGAAATCAGAGACAAAGCTATGAAAACTGTGGAGTATCATCAGCTTCAGACCAAGGAAGTTTTTGATAAAAAGGCCACCCCCAGGAGCTTCAGGGAAGGTGATATGGTGCTCAAATGGAATGAATTAAAAAGCAGGCTAGGAAAGCACTCCAAATTTGATAGCATGTGGAGTGGCCCATTTCTCATTACTGAATGCAAGGAGCATAATGCATTTCAGTTAGCAAATATGGATGGACAAAATTTGCCCATCTCAGTCAATGGGATACACCTGAAGAGGTGTTTAGGGGTATGAGTGCTTTGTAAATTGGTAGGTTAGGTCTCTATGCTTTCAATAAGTGTTGTTGCACAATAGTTTAGTGCCTCTTTGTTTTCCCTAAATGTTGTCTAGCACAGTTTACGGGTTGCTGTTAGCATTTTGTTTGGCTCCTTGTTCTTCTGTGTCCTTCATTACTGTCATGCTGGGTTTCTTTGGGGTTAGGATATTTATCAAGGTATTTTCAATCCTTTCTGACTCCATGCCCAATGAATATAAGGCCACTGGTCTAACCGTTTAGCAGGCAAACACCCCATAGAGGTCGCTAAAAATGTTATCCCATTTTTCCTCTGCCTAGAGTCAAATGGTCAACATGGTATTTTCGTTAGAATCCTTTGGAAAATATTGCCTAAAAAAAACCTTACCATTAGAAAGAGCTTGAAAAAATAGGCAACTTTTCTTTTTACATCACTTTGAAATTTGGCCAAATGAAGAAGTTATCCATGGCCAAAGTTTGGTCAAACATATAGTTCAAATGTACATTTGGCGGGCTTGCAAATCCCCATCGGCCTTAGAAGATGTAGAAAAAATTGAGTTTTTATGCATTTCAGAATGTATATCAGGCCAAGGGGATGCATATATAAAGGGCGAATCTTTCGCAGATTCCTGGAATATTCTTGGTTTGTATATCCGGTTGCATAAAAATATACAAGGGTGGAATGTATATCTGGCTTGTATATTCGCATGTACAAGTGAAAGATACAAAGAAGTATGCATAAAAATATACAAGGCCAGTGGACATACATGTGCTACAGTGGAATGTATATTGGCAGGTTGCTATAGTGGCTTGTATATTTGCGCTTGTATGTTTGCACATACAAGCGAAGTATACAAAGATAAGATACAAGGAAATATGCAACGACCGATATACAGGTGCAAATGTATATTTGTTATAGTACCGCAAGGAAACATACAAAAGATTTTGTATGTCACCAACATACAAGAGGTGGGGCCTATGCATATACAATGAGGATTGTATGTTTCGACATACAAAGGATCACGTGAATAGTGGCTTGTATATCGCGGATATACAAGCAAATATACATTGGCGATATGCAAGCCAGATTTCAAAGATATCAATTCTAGCTCATTCAGGCTTCAAGTCCAATTTGTATGTATGGGTGTTTGTATGTTTGCATATACAGAGAGGGATATACATTCAGTGGGTCCCGCGAAGATACAAAGATGAATGTACATTTGCAATGTACATTTTCAATGTACATTGGCGGCCAATATACAAGTAGCAAATATACAAGATGTTTTGTACATGCAAGTCAAGATGTGCAAGGACGAAGGTAGTGAATGTATATTCACAAGGTGCTACAGTGGTTTGTTTGTATATACAGTTGTATATTTGCATATACAACCAAATATACAAGAATTAACATACAAAGCCGGACCCGATTACATTTTTCAATAATTTCATAAAGAGTTTGGGGTCCACGGCTTGTATGTTTGCAGATACAAAAGAGGTTAGATACAACTTGGATTTCAAAATGTTTCCCATCTTCTTTATAAGAGTTTGAAGTCTGTGACTTGTATATACAAGGACGATTGTATGCATATACAAATCACGATTACAAAGGGCAAGATGCACGTTAGCATGTGCTAGTTGATTGTATATTTGCTTGTATCTTTGCATATACAAGCCGATATGCAAGGAAAATTTTGGCCAGACATGATGCATCGACATCTTATTTTCTAGGTCTTTCCAAAGGCCAATGGAGGGTATAGTTCCTCAGTGGTGTGTCCCAACTTCAGTGCAGCGGCAAATCAGCAGGTGCCACGTGGCAGTGGTGGATGCATGTACAAAGGCTCTTGCACTTACAAAGATGATTTAAAAGGCAATTTCAAATGTATATTCTAAAAGATTGCAAAGGCCTTTTGGCGCCAAAAGCAGAGATACATGCAAAGTGTTGTACATGCAAAAGATGCTAACTCAGAGGTATTTTTAGAGGCCGATATATACAATGATGCAGAAGCAATATATACAGGCAGTTGACCAGATCTTTGACCACTTATATCTTCCCCATTTCAGTGAATTTTGACATGCTGTAAGAGGCAAAGATGCTTGTTTTTGCCTCCTCTTTCATTTGAGCAGGTTTTTGGGGGGGATTTTCCTATTTCCATTTTTCAGATCTGGCTTTGCATATTTCAGCCAATTAGACGTTTCAGCGGCCACGTTGATGTTTTGAAGGGTTTTTCTCTGCACAGTGGCTCAGGTTGGTGAGGTTCTGTAGGTGCATTCATGGTGTATGGGCTTTTTGCTTTCCAGGGTCTTTTCCCACACGATGGACAGCGCCTTTGGAGTCTCTTTCTCCATGCTCTATCCTTTCTTGCATCCTGGCTACGTTTTCTTGAGGTTTTGGCCTGGCAGAGGTATGGCCCCTATCCCTTCGCCATGCCTCTGCCCGTACTTTCCTACTTCTGGCATTTATGGCCTCAGTTTTGTGATTCAGCGACTCCTTGCCCTTCTGGCAGGAGTCTAACTTATAAAAGACATATAGGACTCTTTTGCAAGGAGGAGGGTGGTTTTTTGGGGCTGTTATGCTGTCAAATTTTTTTTTAGTTTGACCTCTGAGTGTAATTGCAAGGGTATGGAAATGGGACTCACTGTCCTTGAATCTGGCCTCTATTGTCTTCCTTTTATCCACCAATGAATGTAATTAGCTAGGTTGGTACAGCTCTGCTATAAAATATTTCTGCATTGTAATAGTTTTCTGGACCTTCATGATTAATAGATGCTGACTTTTGCCTCTTTTATCTTTGGATTTTTGTGTTTCAATTGGGGGTTGTAATCTGTTCTGTGGGTGAAACGGCCCCTTTGCAGTTTTGGCTGTCAAACTGAAACCTCAAACTAGTCTTAAATTTGTGTAAATCTCCCCTTAGCAGCAAAGGAGTCATGATTGTGTCCATGCCTTGACCATCATCACTCACTAAATCTGGTGTATCACCCCTTTTCCCTTTTAGTTTTCCTTTTAACCGTTTCCCGTACAAGTCATCTAGCACTAGGTTTAGTATCAATGCTCTAAGTGATAGGCTTAGAGAAAGAAACCAGTCTTCTCTGAAGGTTTGATCTCAAATCATAAGGTCCCACACTTCGAGATCATTCTAATGTTACCCCAGGCTACTAAGGTCTCATAACTGCGGCAAAGGGTACAAATTTGGGTAATAACAGAGCCAGGCTAGAGTATGAAGACATTGTGTGTAGACTGTTTCCTTATACCTTTAATGAGCAGGCTTCTAACTGGTATGTTAACTTACCTAATGGTTATATTTATTCTTTGGCACTTATGGAAGAGGCATTTTTGTCTAGGTTTAGGGGGTCAGTCAATCCTTCCACTTTATATCACAAATTGGCTGCAATTAAGAGAGGTGAGGGAGAGCTGATTAATAACTTTAATGATAGTTTTCAAAAGGCTTACTCCTGATTAGTTGCTCCTTACACAGTGAATGTAGATGCGTTATTAGCCATGTATTATATCGCTCTTGATCCACTAACTGCTATGTTTTTCAAAAGAAAAGTTGATATAGATACTATATCCAAAGGTTATAAAGAAGTAGCCTCAGTAAACTAGGAAATGAGACAAACAACCTATAGTCCTTTTCTTAATGGAGGGAACCCTAGGATGCAAAGTTGAGCACAACCTTGGAATGGAGTTCCTATGTATCATACTCCATTATTGAATCCAGTTCCCACATACACACCTGTGTATAATCCTTCGCCGATCTAGACTATAGTTCCCTATATTGGTAATAATACTAACAACCATCAGAATAATGGTAAGTCTTTCTTCCAACCTCCTCAAGATACATTTGTGGCAAAGGCACATGAGGATAGGGAAGAGATCAAAGAAATTATTGCACACTTGAGAAGATTGACTACTGAAATGACACAACTAAGAAATGAGAACTTCTATGGGAGAAATAATCAAGGATATAGTCAGAACCATAACCAGAATTATAACCAAGGTCAAGGTTCAAACCAGAATTATAATCAGAGTCCAAACCATAATCAAGGATAGGTAATGCAAAATAGAGGACATGCTATAGATAACAAGGCCTGGGGTAGTAACAATAGAAATCAGAATCAACCAAAGCCACCAAGGACATGGAACACAGGGCCAAATAATGGAACTTTAGCTTCTCCATTTGAGAATCTAGATAATCAAGAGGCAAAACAAATAGCTAGAATCCAAATGGCCAATGTAGCATTAAAAAACTGGTGCAGGATTCATAATACCAGTGCACATACTGAATTAGATTGCCCTCAGTTTCATCTGGTGGCTAGCATTTTCAACGTGGATGTACAAGCTCCCACATCTAAATTTCTCATTCCCAAAGGAAATGAAATAGTACCCTCTGGATTTGAGACTACTTTAGTCTTGGAAAATTTCACCTTTGCAACTAGAGAAGAGGAAGATCAGATATTAGAAGATGAACCCTATTGTTGTGAGAACTTATACCCTGAGTCAGCTTTAATATTGGCTGCTTTTCAGTTTCCCTTTGAAACTAAAAATGAAGTGTTATACGAAACAGAGGAAGTACAAGCTTTTCAATAGTCCAACAAAAATCATACTTACAATTTGAGAAGTAATACTAGGCTTGGAGGTCCTTTCACTACTTCCACTCCTCCCAACAATTTCAACAATCCTCTAGACTAGCATGCTAATAATAACCCTACTATATTGAAGGCTAATCATCATGGGAATGGTGGGACAGTAGTATCAAAAGTTCAAACATGGAAAATAGAGTCAATGGAAACAGTGAGGCTAATGAGTTATCTATCCAAAGAAATAAAGAAAATCAAGGTTAGTATACCTTTATGTGAATTGTTGAAAAGTCCACAGGTCAGAAATGCTTTCATAAAATCCTTGGATACGTCTGTGGTAGGTGAAGTTTCTACTGATATGAATGTTCCTAGTAAAGATCTATAATCCAAAGACAAAAGTAAGAAAACTAAACAACCTTCGAACACTAATGTGGTCATGTATGCAGATAAGAGGGAAGCCCCTCCTTTCTTGTTAACCATTAGGATTTTGGGAAAGAACATACATAATTGCATGGTAGATTCTGGTGCATCAGCCAATGTAATGCCTTTAGGGATATGTAAAACTTTAGGGCTGACCCCTACCAAATCTACCAAGGTTGTTACACAATTAGACAAAATTGAGGTCAATGTGATAGGTGAATTGATGCACATCCAAATGCAGTTGGCCTCTGATCCAAGGGTGAGTTAATTTATTGATATTCAAGTAGTTGATATACCTATGAATTATGGGATGCTATTAAGTAGGGATTGGTCCAAAACATTAAATGGATATATGGCCACTAATTTTTCACACATGTGGTTACCTTGGAGAGGTGTTCCAAATCAGATCATGATAGAAGCTGAACCTAGAATGAAACACATGAATATAGAATATAATAGAACAAATGAGATATTGTATGCTTCTGTTGAACCAGGTGTTTATATAATCACCAATAAACGAGTGCAAATTGAAGAAATCCTGATGTCGAATTTTAAAGAAAAACCTCTCAGTAAAGAAACAATAGTGTTCATTGAGTCTAATGGAAATTCCTCTGATGAGGAAGACAATGCAATAAATCATTTTGGTTAGATCATAAGGCAGGAAACAGAAAGGTGCATTGAACAAAAAATGCCAATTCAATGCAAGTTATACAAAAGTATGTGTAGAGTCCATAATAAGCCTCATTCTATAGAGAATTGTGGAATGTGCAGAGACATTATAGAATATCAATACATAAAGTGCACAAAAGGGATGGAACTGCAAGAAGGAAAGGTTAATCCTAAGAAACCAGAGTTGTGTTTTCATGACAATATAGATATATCAATTTAGGATTTAGAGAAAGAAACAAAAGACAAAAGTGTCTGTCATTCTGATTTACAAGTTGAGAATATAAATATGCAGGTAGGTCAAAATGAATCACCCATGAAGGAACAAGATGTTACAGCAAAGGTAACAGAAAGGGTGAGACATACCAAAATATAAGGTCAAAGAAATAAGGAAGGCATGTGGACACTGAAATGTGATGGGTCTAAGTCCAAACAAGGTGCAGGTGCTGGTGTTGAAGTTATAGATCCTAATGGTAAGTCATTTCTAGCAGCATATAGGTTACAATTTCCTTGTACTAACAATGTAGTAGAATATGAAGCTTTAATTTACGAACTTGTTATGGCTATCAAGAAAATAGTAAGAATGATCAAATTTTTTTCAGACTCTGAGTTAGTGGTCAGGCAAGTGAGAAAATTATATGCATGCAATTACAAGAAAATGGTATGTTATAGGCATAGAGTGTGGGATCTAATAGATTCATTTGATGCCTTTAACATAGAACATATACCTAGGGAGAGGAATCACAGACTAGATGTGTTAGCAGTTGCTGCTAGCACTTTAGAGCTCTTGACTTTGTTAGGTTTAAAAAGATTTGTTGTAGAATTAGTAAATGTCCCAAGCATACTAGATAATGTTACTCATTTTCAGGTATTTGAAGGGGATCAACAAATTGTAGATTTTCTTACCTGTAATGAAGTGTTTGAAGCTCAAATCATTGATGAGTAGGAAAGACTTGACATGTCTTGGGATGAAGAAGATATAATAAACTTGAAAAATAATTCCTTACCCAAAGGGATAATTGAGTTGGAAAAGATCTTCGACTTTGATGGGGTAGTTAGACAGAGAGATTTGCCCAAAACTCAAGGGGGTAAATGTGATCCCTATAACTTAGGAACAGAGCAAAGTCCACAGAATGTGCTGATTGGAAAGGCTTGTTTCGAAAAGTTAAGAAAATAAATTGTAGATGTTTTGAAAGAATACAAACATGTAATAGCATGGACATATGAAGATTTGAAAACTTATGATACGTCCATCATAACTCATGTAATACCCTTGAAACTAGAAGTTAAACCATTCAAGAAAAAATAGAGGCATGTGAATGCTATTTTAGAGCCTCTAATCTTTAAGGAAGTGAAAAAATTATTGTCAGCTAGAATAATCTTTCTACTAAGACATTCAACTTGGGTAGCTAACTTAGTACCTGTGAGAAAGAAAAGTGGAGACATTAGATTATGTGTTGACTTTAGAAATTTAAACAAAGCATCTGAAAAGGATAATTATCCCTTGCCTCCAATAGATGAAATGCTGCAAGTAGTAAATGGAGCTAAGATGATGTCTTTTCTAGATGGATTTTTAGGATATAATCAGGTCTTGGTTGATAAGGAGGATATGTTGAATACTACATTCACTTGTAAGTGGGGTGATTATGCATATAGGAGAATGTCGTTTGGTTTGGTCAATGCAGGTGCCACTTTTCAGCGAGCCATGGACATTGTGTTTCATGGATTATCAGGTAGGTATATTGTTATTTATATGGATGATTTAACTATGTACTCTAAAGGGTTGTCAACTCATGCAGGAGATTTGAGAAGGGTGCTTAAAAGATGTGAAAGGTACGAGGTTTCCCTTAATCCAAAGAAATGCTCATTTGGTGTAACTAAGGGAAAATTGTTAGGACATGCCATTTCAGAAAATGGGATATCCATTGATCCTAACAGAGTAGAAGGAATAAGAAAATTGCAATTACCTAACAGTAAGAAGGAATTAAAATCTTTCTTTGGTAAGATTAACTTTGTTAGGAAGTTTATTACAAGGTTTGCAAAGATTATGCAACCATTAAATGCGATACTTAAGAAAGATGCAAAGATAGAATGGACACTAGTAGCCAAGGCCACATTTGAAGATATTAAGGAGGCCATTTCTGATGCTCTTGTGTTAGCAAGTCCAAATTATACCAAGCTATTTTACATATATTCTTTTGCATCTACACATTCAGTTGCAGCTGCCTTGACACAAAAAGGAGAAGATAATGAAGAAAAGACCATAGCTTTCATGAGTGCACCTTCCAAAGATGCACAATTGAAGTATTTAGAAACAGAAAGGAAAGCATCTGCATTAGTAATGGTAGTGAAAAATTTTAGGCATTACATCTTACGAAGTCGAGTTAAAGCTATAGTACCAGATGTAGTAGTAAAAATGTTGCTGATGCAGAATGAGCCTGGAGAAAAAGGACTAAATGGATTACAATATTGCAAGAATTTGATGTGGAGATCATTCCAATGAAGCTAGTTCAAGGACAAGCATTAGTACAATCCATAGCAAACACAGATCCCAATCTTGTGAAGCAGTAGTATGTACTAAACTCTAACGATGCATCAAGCTGGTATGATGATTTGAATACATTTTTGATATCAGGTAAATATCCAAGTAAGATGAAGTCCTCTCAGAGGAGAGCTTTAAGGATCAAAGCACAAAGGTACATGGTACAAAGAGGTCTTCTATTCAAGAAGAACCATGAAGGTATATATTTAAGATGTTTAAACAGAATTGAAGTAGATAATATATTATCAAAGTTACATGATAAGTATGGAACTGCTCATGGTTCTCATTTGGCTACTACGCATAAGATTTTAAGAGTGGGTTACTATTGGCCAACAATGTTTAAAGATACAGAGAGTCATATTCAAAGTTGCGACACCTATCAGACTACAATAGACAAGGGAAGGAATTAGGCTAATCCATTACAACCAGTCATTGAGTCTAGGCCATTTACACAGTGGGGCTTGGATTTCATTAGAATTATAAATCCTCCATCATCTGGAGGACATAAATTTATATTGACAGTGATAGACTACTGTACAAGGTGGATTGAAGCCACATGTTTCAAGTTTTCTACTATTGAGGTAGTTATCAAATTTCTTGAAGAAAACATCATTACAAGGTTTGGAGCTCCATATTTGCTGGTATGTGATAATGGCCCTTCATTTTCTTCTCTAAAATTTTCTAAATGGTTATTTGAGTATGGGATAGTTTTAAAGTTTTCTTCAAATTATTATCCTCAGGGGAATGGTTTAGCTGAGTCCACAAACAAGATTTTATTAGATATAATCAAGAAACTAATTGTAAAAAATCCCAGAGAGTGGAATACATTGTTAAAATATGTGTTGTGGGTAGATAGGACTAAGGTTAAGTCAGCCTTAGGCAATGCTCCTTATCACCTAGTTTATGGGATTGAACCCATACTTCTAGTGAATTTAAGAATACCTATATGGAAGTTTGCTAACGAGTATTTAGGATTTGACGATCACAAAGAGGCCAGGTTAGTCCAAATGTTACAATTGGATGAAAAGAGAGATCAAGCTATTGAAAAATTTGCTAAACATCAAACTGTGGTCAAAAGATGGTTTGACAAAAGAGAAAGAGTCAAAAAATTTCAAATATCAGACTTAGTGCTGTGTTGGGATAAAGCACATGAAAAGAAAGGAAATCATGGGAAATTTGACAAATTGTGGTTAGGTCCACTATAGGTTGCAGAGATAATAGGAGACAATATGTTCAGGCTTAAAACTTTGACTGGAGAAGATGTACCATTACCTGTTAATGGCCAACATTTGAAACATTACTTCCAGGCTTGAGGTGACGGTGTTTGTCCTATTATGTATCATATTGTAAATAATGTACTATTGTTTTGTTTTGTTGTTTGGTTGGTTTGTGTGTTGTGTTTCCTTGGCAAGGATGTTTGTTTTGATTTGAGGTATGCAAGGGTAGATTAACAACCATTGAAAACAATAGAAAATGCATGACATTTAGGTTAATTATTTGAAACTTATGCATAACTTGTTGTGACTTTCATGAATGTATAAAATGGTTTGGCTTGTGAAGTTTTGTATTCAATAACTATGGGTTGAGTATTCAAGGAAAGTTTCTCACAATGACATACCTAAAATCCTTGGGTTTGTTGAACGTACCAATGTAGGTGTTAAGTGAAAAATCGGAGGTCACCCTTGCTGCC
The DNA here is from genome assembly GCA_027924645.1 of Cunninghamia lanceolata. Classification (NCBI taxonomy): domain Eukaryota; kingdom Viridiplantae; phylum Streptophyta; class Pinopsida; order Cupressales; family Cupressaceae; genus Cunninghamia; species Cunninghamia lanceolata. The sequence continues at coordinate 8,499,520 of BSBN01000739.1, forward strand.
ATTATAATTCTCAGATTAATTTTAGCAAGTGATCACACCATGTATCATGAAGTTACAATGATAATATCTTATAAAGTCTCTATCTTACACAAAATTATAAATAAATAAATAAATAAATAAAATAGATTTTACTAAAAATCTAGATTAAGTCATCTAAGTAACTCTACCAGGGCTATAGATGCTTACTGGTAGTGGGGCTCTACTTAGGACAATTGTAACGATAACTTTGTTGGGGCTATGGACGTCTACTGGCAGAAAGGCTCTATCAGGTTGGCTCTAAGGGAATGAAATCAACTATGTAGTTTAATATCAGTCACTGGGTTATTTAACTTATTTTCAAGATGAGGATTATTGATCACATGCACCCACTTAAACTCAATTGAAAGATTCATGCACCTTATTGAATACATTAAGTCTTAAGTTAAATAATGGTCTACAGAAAAGGAAGTTGGAAGTTATGAATTTGTTTCATTTAGTTTTCTTTAATGGTTTTAATTTATTGTTTTGTTTGGTTTCTAGTTGTTGTGATGCTCACAACATGCCCCATTTTACCTCTTAGCAAAATGAGGACCCGTGTTGTGGCTGTTGCTTTTTGCTCGTGTGTGGTCTTGCTTGGTGGTAAAGGGAAAAAAGGTAAAGGTTACTGTAAACACCCAAAGTTGACTCATTATCATTAACATTCAAACATCACATTACATACATCTGCATTTGTCTAACACACTTGAGCAATATCCCTAACACATCTATTTCTTCTATTAATTAAATGAATTTATATTTATTTAATTAATTCATTTAGCTATTTCTTCTAAATCTATAATTAAACAATCTTTAATTATTTAATTATCTTCATTCTATCTATTTTTAATTAAATAAATCTTATTTATTTAATTAAAGATTCCTTTCATAAGCTGACTTTCTAATTAATTAAATAAATTATATTTATTTAATTAATTTATCTTATCATTTATCTCATGAGCCAACATGTGTGCCCCTTTCATTTAAAAAGATAAGTGGTACTACATCCTTTTATTTAATATCTTCACATGTAGTACTTTTTATGTACACAAGCACACATGAGCCCTATCTTCTCTCCACTTGTCATCTTCACATTCACCTATGTCTATCTTTCAATCTTAGCCATTCACATTGCTATCGAATCTCTGTCATTGATTGATTTTGGTTGAGTTCTATATAAACACCCTCTTATTCCATACTACATCTATCCAACATTCATATAGCGTCTACATTATCATCCTAAGCATATTGAGCATTTGAGCATTCATAGCATCCATTGAGCTTTCATCATTATCATCCATCCATCATGGCAGCTTTTATCTTCATAATTGTTCATTGTTAAAGAAACAATCCACATCATAAACAAGGAATCATACAATCTAGGTGATGTTGTGCTTGAATTGCATTACTTTTGATTTCATTTAGATTAGATTCTTTGATGATGGTAGGGTTAGGTTTTCATGGCTATGCTTGATCTTATTAACCTAATTTTTTACCTAGCACATTTTGGCATGCCCGGTGGGACCCACGTCCTTGATTAAATTTGCTGTTTGAAGTTGTTTTTATGAAGATCAGATTTTCTGAGCGCTTACGGCAAGTTCCAGTAACTTTTGAACAAAAAATTATCACTATCTGCATATCCACGTCGCTTCTGCGCTGAAATCTACCACCTGTAGCATTTTCTAGATCGCCTTTATACTAACAGTGATCGCCTTTTGTTTGTTATGCATCACTTTTATCCTAATAGTGGTTGCTTTTACATTTATTTGAATCACCTTTGATCTGATAGTGATCGCTTTTAGCTAATGCATTGCTTATTATAGAACTAGGGTTTTTGTTGCATATTATTTCTTTTAGAGATCCAGGTCGCTTATAAGCTAAAACCAACCACTTCATGCTATTTCACATCGCTTCTGGACCTAAACAATTCACACCTAGTGCTCTCTATATCGCTTGTGATCAGTAAGGTTTTGTCTGTGACAGAAACAGAGATCGCTTCTGATAGACAGTGAATCACCTCTAGTAAACTATGCGCTTTCAGTCTGTATAATTTGTAGTTTATTTTCTTGGCTACTAATTGGGTATTTGTGCAGCATCTTATCAATTTGTCCAAGAAAAGGAGGTTATCAAACTACTAACATATCTGTTGCAGCTCTGATCGGTCCAAGACTTGTAGTTTTTCACTAAATTAGGAACATTTGGGTTTGGTGCTTAAAATGAATCATTGTTTGCTCTATGCTTGATTTATCTTTTTTGATCGCTTACATGTGATTGATTGTAACCCAAATTTAATAATAAAAGTATAATCTCCCCTTGCCTACCAAATGGATCTTGGGTGTATGAGAACTTGTTATTATCTTTAGAGGTCCTGCCTTCCCAGTGTGAGAAGGGATATGACCCAAGAGGTAACAGGCTAAAGCTAAGTCCTTCCGAACCGCTATATAAGAAAAGTGTTTGTGTCGAAAGCCACAAACAACGGGTGTTGTTGCATTATATCGACAGCCAACCTCCCCCAAAACCCTTCAAGGTGTAACCCTTGAAGGCTGGGAGACTCCACAATGGAGAGTAGCGCTATCGCATGTATAGCCACCTGAATGGATGCCCTTATTAGCAACTTTGTGTAGTAGCCAACAACCCTCTATTTGTTGATGCAAAAGGTGGGACCTTTGAAGTGGCCCCAATTCACGTGGTTCTTAGAAGAGATAGTAGGGACAATCCTAAGGTTTGGTGAGAGACAGGCCTTTAAGGAAACCTGGATCTTGGTATGCATGAGAAGTGTATGTTGTGGAGGGGAGCTGGTGCTACCAAGATCCTGAAGCTATCTGCTTTGAATAAGCACGGCCAAGGGATTTAATAAATACAATCCTTTCCTAGCCTAGGTTGTACAAGTTTGTGATTATTGTGAGTGTGAGTGACTGCAATTACTATTTTCTTGGCAAAAATCACAAATCAGACATCTTTCCTGATAGACACAGTCACTTTTAAGCCTAAACTACTCGCATACAGACAACAGAATCACTTTTAAACCATAGTTATTCACTTTTTGCCTGAACTGAATCGCCTTTCAACAACAGTTAATCACTTTTTGCATAAATAGAGTCACATCTAAATAGTAGTCAGTCACCTCTTATCTAAATTAGTTTGTATCTAAACAACAGTTAGTCACCTCTTATCTGAATCAGGTCACCTTTAAACAATAGTCTTTCACCTTTAGCTTAACCTGAATCACTTCCAATCAATAGTAAATCACTTTTGGAACAATAGTTATTACCTGTGAACAATCAGATCACCTCTGGTTAACACTATAACTTGCTTTAGAACCTAAACCAGTCTACATTTGAGCTATTACTAGTCACCTTTAGCATTCTCTAAGTCGCATATGAGTTATCACTTGTCACCTGTGGTTTAATACTAGCAAGTTTTAGTGACTCAGCTGAATTAGCCAAAAAATCTAGCTATCTTAGCTTCAGCATTAGCTTTCAAACTTGTCTCTAATCATTAGCAGATACCTAGACTTTGTCTCCTATTTTGAGCTTACCAATCAATCACATTTCATGAGCTTTTCATCTTTTTGAGATCCCAAACTAGCAAACCAAACATCAAATCAATCATCTTGATCCATCAGTAAAACATCAGCTTTAGCTTCAGCAAACATTGGCAACATAGCAACCTTTAGAAAATAACTTTTCCCTTAAGTGTGTGAGTTATTCTCTAGGGAAAACCATCCAACAACAAATCAACTAGCCAAGCAAAACAACACATCAACCAAGCAAACCAACCAACCAACTAACCAATTAGCAAACCATCATCTTTTGGGTCCCAAAACCTTGACAAGCTGAACTTTAGTTTTTCAACATCAACATCATGCCTCAAACTAGGAGTCAATATAGAGCTGAAATAGAAGCCAAATATCAAGCTAAAATGGAAGCCAAATTGCAAGCTGAGATGCAACAACTTAGATCAACAGCTCTTAAGTACACAACTCAATTCACGACTGGTATGCCTCCTCATATGTTTATGCCTCATGGGTATACCATTGGAGAGTCATCTTCACAACAAATGCAACCTCCAACAGCTTTTAAGACTTTTGAAGAACAATCCCAAGAAGACTTATTGGAATTTAGGTCACCCATGTGTGGGATCAAGTTGAGAGACTTGTTCTATCTGAGCCTAATCACTACTTCTTGCAACTTGCTCACATGGGCACTATATTACCAAAAGATTTTGACATATCCGCTATTAGAGAGTGATCCAAACACTCCCACTATTGTTGCAAAGGGACCATCCACCATAGTCTCACCATCCCCTACCATATCATAAGCTTTATCTTCCACCACATCTCTCTCATTGCCTATTGTTACTTCATTTGATCTACCACGCTTGGAGCACACTTTTGAACTTTGATCATACCAACTAATGTGCTCCCTCTCATGTCACAGAATCTAAACATTCCACCTTTCCATGTTCCTCAACATACTCCTCCTACCATGACCATTTCCATGCCTCAAGTAACACAAGCTATCCATGTAGCCCAAGCGCAAATGCTCCAAACATCACAAGCTATCCCCATATCCCATAGTGTGCAAGCCTCCCAAACTATACCAACAACACCAATAGTCCACACTTCTTGACCATCACAATCTACCATATCCCATATACCAACTGCTAATATGCTTTCCACCATCTCTACTAATCCTTCCACTACACCATATAATCCCAATGTTAGTCTTATTGATATGAGTGACCCTCCTACCGTTTCTCAATCCAATCCTAGCTCTATGGTCACTTATGTTGAGCAACTTACATCCATTCTGTCATATTCCTTCAATCCTTCACACACTATCAATCCATCTTATGCTACCCAAGGCTTGCCTATTATCACCCAACACATGACACATACCAATCCCCATGTTGTCCAAAATACAAACCCAAGTGTTCATCCTTCTTTCATATCTACCAATCCTTCCATCACTTACCATGTCACAAATCCAACTCCAACTTCCCAACCATTAACTAATGTTAATCCATCTTCCACTTCTCATGTGGTGCCAAATCTTGGTGCCCATTCATCCCAATATACTCAACCACCGCTTGTGCCTCAAGGACAGCAATCCTCAACCACATATGTGTCACATCCCAATCCTTTGACATACATTGTGAGTACGCAACCTCAACAAACAATCATGGCTTCATATATCCCACAACAACAACTTCAATATACACCATACCATGTTTCACCCCCTTTGCAACAATAGCAATTATCTTCAGCAGATGTTCAACAAATGATTAACCAAGTGGTAGGACAAGGCAAGAAGACATTTTCTTTAGACAACATATGCGCTTATCCATTTGACAAGTCTCTTCATATGATCCCTTTTCCACCACACTTTGAAATTCCACAATTTGACAAGTACAAAGGAAAAGGAAATCCAGAAGACCATCTTAGAGCATTCTTTGTGGCATGTCTCGATGTTGCTTATGATGACACATATCTTTTGAGACTATTCCCTCGAAGCTTAGCAGGACAAGCTCTTGAATGGTTATCTCATCTACCTCCAGGAATTAAGTCTTTTTCAAAGTTAGCCAATAAGTTTCAATCTCACTTCGCTTTCAACATTGACCATGGGATAAACATGAACAACCTTGTCAACAATAAACAACGCAATGGTGAAGCCTTTTCTTCATTTACTCAATGATGGCGTAATATGGCTAGAAAACTATCATGGAAAATCCTTGAGAAACAATAGCTCGATATCTTTGTCCAAAATCTTCATCCTGAGCTATCATTCCAGTTACAATTGCAAAGTGCTAGCACCTTTGATGAACTTGTTTCTAAAGGAACCATCATTGAATGAGCTTTGATTGCTAAAGGAACTATCAAGATCTTTCACGATAACAAAGACTATCCTCAAAACTCCAATGATAAGTCTCACTTTTGGAACAAGAATAAGAATATTGTCAACGATGGTGTTATAGATGCAAAGAACATCCAAGCTATGAAAGATCCTATCAACATCCAAGCTGCTTCTACAACAACGCAACCTTTTCAACGAATTCGACAATGCCAAACTTCTAATCCACATCGACAATTTACACCATTAGCAGAACCTATGGAAGTTATCTTTTGAAAGCTTCTCCAAGCAGGCAATATTATCTTACCGGATGCACCACCTAATGGTGAACCTCTCTTCAAAGCTCCTTGGTACAAAGAAAATGAGTATTGCAATTTCCATAGAGTTAAAGGACACAAAACAAATGGTTGTATGCGTTTAAAACATGTCATCCAAGATTGCATTGATCAAGGTTTAATCAAAGTTACACCTTCAACAACTCAACCTGCACAACAATCAACATCAAACTATGATCTAGAGACTCTCAAGAATCCACTTCCATCTCATGACAAAACAAGTAACCCTCATGCTGGGAATGTTATTTAGTATACCTATGAATCATCTACCATTGGCCGCATTGACCATGCTCGCATTTCTACTATTACTATCCAAGGCAAAGCACCTGATTACGATGTAACCACTCACAGAGGTTGAGTTACTATTCAAGGAGCACCCATTCATCCTCCTCGACCATTCTCCAACTATAATATCTTGGATTACCTTGGCAAAACACCCGCACACATATCTATTCTTGAGTTGCTTCGCATATCCCCTACTCACAAAGCTATCCTTGACAAAGCTCTACAAGAATGTTCAGTGCCCAATGATATTGATATCTCACAATTCCAATCTATGATCACTAGCATTGCAACCTCTTGTCATCTAACCTTTTCTAACAAAGATCTTCAGCCCTTCATTCATCCTTCCCACAAGGAAGCCCTCCACATTGAAGTGTTTGTTAAACAATGCTGTATCAAATGAATCTTGGTAGATGGTGGAGCTGGTCTTAATATATGTTCTTTAAAATTGATAAAACAATTGGGATATTCTGAGAAGGATGTTAACACCTCCAAGGTTATTACTATCACAGCTTATGATGATGCCAAGAGAGATATTGAAGGAATTATTTTCTTACCTATCCAAGTTAGGCTGATCACCACAGAAACCCATTGTCAGGTCCTAGATATTGACCTTCATTATAACATCATCCTTGGTCATCCATGGATACATGCTCTCAAGGAAGTTCCTTCCACATACCATCAATGCCTTAAATTCCCACATAACGGTGTTGAAGTTACTATCCAAGCTGATCCCAATCCATTTGAATTTTGTCGTGCCTTTCAATCTAAATATCAGAATCCAAACCACATTCCTATCAACACCGAGGCATATCCGTCTTCATCCTATGTAGATCCATCTAACCTACTCAAGCCATCATCTAGTAAAACCCCTTCCAATCTCCGTATCAAGTACACCAAACATGGCCCTAGTGAATACACACTGCAAGAATCTTATTGTGTAGGCACCCTTCCATTATCTCCTAAATCCTATGGTAAACCTTCCACATCCAAACCAACTTCAGCCCCCACTATCATCAAAGCTCCCCCTACCATATTCCTTAAAGGTGGATTCCTGGATGATGAAGACATTGATGATATAAACTCTTGGATATTCTTTGATGAAAATGACCAAGTTCAATTGGAAGTAGAGAGATACAACAATGGGTTCCACATCATAAAGAACATGGGCTACAAAGGAATTGGTGGATTGGGATCACAAGAACAAGGACCTATTGAACCCATTATTGTGTCTAAGAAGTTTAATAAGCAAGGCCTTGGTTATCAGCCGGAGGTACCGTGACTCAAAGACATTAAATGTATTTCTGATACTGACACTGGACCTTCCTCGGTAGGAGAGAATTCTAATTTAGATACTATCGATGACTCCCCATTTTATATTACCAACCTTTTCCAAGAACACTCCATCTTAATGATTTCAACAGCCTCCTCTAGCTATAACAATCCCTCCATTAACCTTTCACTCGTATATCCTGACCTCGTCGATTGGGACCAACAGGGGGCACTGATATTAGATACATTTGAAAATGATGAAGCTATTACAGAATTCATGGGCTTGTGACAAGGCATTCCATTGGGTGATCACAAAGAAGGTTTCATGATGGACTTACCTAAAGTAGCATATTTTGGCAGAAGTATCAAATCCTTCAATTACAAAAGTGAAATAAACAAAATCAAACAAAATAGGTCACTAGGTGAAAACTGAAAGGCACCTCTTGACTGTGAAAAAGTAAAAATGAAGGACGTATCCAAAGGTGAAAACCTCTCCGAGGTGCCTGAGGATGGGGGATTTGATCTTACTATTGCCAGTGATTATCATGAGAAATCAACAGTGCTAGTTGAACAATCACAAGACATGAACTTGGGTACAGAGCAGAATCCAAAGATCACTTTTTTGGTAGCATCACTATCAGAGAAAGAAAGAAGAAACTTCACAGCATTTTTTCTGAGAAGAGCTATAAATTTTGCATGGACTTATGCTAACATGCCGGGTCTAGATCCATCACATGTGGTACATCATCTAGCAGTATCTCCTAATGCAAAACCTATCCAAAAAAAATTGTGCAAAATGCATCCACAGGTAGCTTTATTGGTCAAGACAGAGATTCAGAAAATATTAGAAGCAAACTTCATAAAGCCTATTGATTATCTAGAATGGGTTTCAAATTTGGTACCTATAGCAAAACCTAATGGATGAGTTCACTGTTACACAGACTTTAGAGATCTTAATAAAGCATGTCCTAAGGATGACTTTCCACTACCAATCATAGACAACATTATAGAGCTTATAGCCATACATGAAATGCTATCTTTGATGGATGGATTTTCAAGGTATAATCAAATTAGAATAGTAGAGGAAGATCAAGACAAACATCCTTTATTTGTCCTTGGGACACATATTGCTAGGTTGTAATACCTTTTGGTCTCAAGAACGCTAGAGCTACTTATCAATGAGCCATGATAGTTATCTTTCATGACCTTTTTCATACTATCATGGAAGACTATGTTGATAACATCTTGGGAAAATCTAAGACAAGAGAAGGACATCTATAGGTATTAGCCCAAATCTTTGATCGATTAGAAAAGTATCAAGTCAGACTGAACCCAAAGAAATGTGTATTTGGTGCAACATCTGGAAAACTATTGGGATACATTCTGTCTTGACGAGGGATAGAAGTGGACCCAGCTAAGGTAAAAGCTATCATGGAAATGCCTTGCCAACAAATCTCAAGCAGCTTCGCAGTTTACAAGGTAGGTTACAATCTATCCGCAGATTTATCTCACAACTAGCAGATAAATGTCACCCTTTTCAGCATCTTCTACGTAAGGGTGAACCTTTTAAGTGGGATGAAAAGTGTCAACAAGCTTTCGATAAAATAAAGGAATATCTGGCAACACCTCCTATGTTAGTACCTCCTATGCTTGACCGCCCATTATTGCTCTACATATCATCAACAACCATAGCATTGGGTGCCCTTCTAGCTCAACATGACGATTTATGAAAAGAACAAGCCATCTATTACATCAGTAAAACTCTTGTGGGATATGAACTCAATTATTCATCTATGGAAAAAGCATGTTTAGTATTAGTGTTTGCTTCCCAAAAGTTGCAACACTATATGCTGAACCAAACAACCAACCTCATATCAAATGTTGATCCACTCAAATATCTTCTTTCTAAAGTAATTCTAATAGGAAGATTAGCAAAATGGGTCATGATCTTAAGTGAATTTGACATACAATATGTGGATCAAAAAGCCATTAAAGGACAAGTCATAGCTGATCAATTAGCTGCAGCACCCATCACAGATATTCATCCAATATATCCAGAATTCCCTAATGAAGGATTGTTCAATTTAACTTCTCTGACATGGTGGCAGCTATATTTTGATGGATCATATACACAACATGGATCAGGAGTAGACATCTTGTTTGTTACCCCTCAAGGGGATTATATACCCAAGTCATACAAAATTGCATTTCTATGTGCCAATAACATAGCAAAGTATGAAGCTTTAATCACAGGATTGCGCATGGCAGTACAATGGGCTATAAAATAGTTACAAGTCTTTGGTGATTCTCAGCTGGTTATCAAACAGGTCTTAGATGAATATCAAACAAAAGATGAGAAGCTTCTTCCATACAAACTAATGGTTGATGATTTTAAAAGGTACTTTGATAATATCACTTTTGAACAAATCCCAAGACTATAGAACAGAGCAGCAAATGCTATGGCTATGATATGGTCTCTTCTAGACATGCCATCTAATACACATAAATGTGAGTTTTTGGTCAAACAACTTTTGATTCTAGCATTTGAAGTTCCACAGTCTGAGCTTATATGTGACATTTTTGGTCCTAATTCACCGTGGTACAAGGATTTATATGAGTATCTCCATAATCAAACCTTTCCACTTCAACTATCTAACAACCAACGCAAAACCTTTATCCACCAAGCCTCTCATTACACTATTTTGGGAGACACCCTTTATTGCCAGAGTCTCGATGGTATCCTTATTAGGTGTCTTGATTCTGAGGAAGCAAAAGTGGCCTTACGTGATGTACATGAAGGTGTCTGCGGCTTACATTCTGCTATTCTTGGCCTTGTTAAGAAACTTCTATGAGCAGGATACTATTGGCCAACCATGGAAAAAGATGCACAACAATTTGCAAAGAGATGTCTACAATGTCAAAAACATGGAGATTTAATACATGCACCAGCACATGAGCTTCAGCCTATCACTACTCCATGGCCTTTTTCATAGTGGGGACTTGATCTCATAGGTAAAATCCATCCTACATCAAATAGTCATAAGTTCATTATCACTACCACTGAATATTTCACAAAGTGGGTGGAAGCCATACCAATGACTTATATCACAGGCAAGCAAATATCCAAGTTTGTTCTACATTATATCATTTCTTGTTATGGAGTTCCTCAAGCTATTGTCACAGATAATGGTCGTTCCTTCAAGAATCAAGAGGTCCAAGATCTTTTCAACAAGTTTCATATCCAACATAGATTCTCTACTCCGTACTATCCTAGAGAAATGGCCAAGCTGAAGCTTCTAATAAAACAATCATTAAAATTCTCAAAAAGACGGTCAATGAAGCTGGTTGTGGTTGGCATCGACAACTCCATCCTACATTATGGGCATATAGAACAAGTATCAGAACTCCCACTAGAGCCACACCTTATGCTCTTGTGTATGGCACTAAAGCTATTTTACCTATTGAGGTTGAGATCCCCTCACTGTGAGTATCCTTACAACATACCATCTCAGAAGAAGAATATCAAGTATCCAGACTCCATGATCTTGAGCTTCTAGATGAACGGCATCTTACAGTACTCAACCATCTCCAAGTCTATCAAAACTGTCTACACCACAGCTACAACAAAAAAATTAGAGAATGTCGATTTTAAGTTGGAGATCTTGTCCTTAAAGAAAATCAAAAGAATCAGCAACACTGTGAGAAACAGGGCAAGTTTGAACCAAATTGGCTTGGTCCTTTCATCATCATAGTAGTTTATGGATCAGGTGCATACACTCTCTCAACAGTTGAAGGCATTCCCTTGGATTAACTAGTCAACAACGTTCATCTCAAAAAGTTTTATCCTTAAATCTCAGCTGTCTTATAAAAATAAAAATAAAAACCATCCAATAGTGAAAACCACTTTGTGGCGCTTTGGATAACAAAAAAATAATAGTCTAAGATAAATAATCCATCCTCTGGTGAAAACCTGGTAAACAGGTGCCTTGGATAAGTACCATAGTGAAAACCTGGCAAACAGGCACTATGTGTAGTGACCAGCTTCCATCGTCTGCTTGGTTTGTTTGATCATCACTCTTCTTACCATATTTCACCATCCTATCCTACATAGTCCATATCATAACCCCCATTTCATTGCAATAAATAGCCTTTTCCATCTTTGCCTCTGTCAATGCTAGCTATCATACTTGAGACATTGTTGCGATAAATATATCTTTTGGCACCTTAGCATCTTGACTGCCCACCTTCTCCATCGTTGCTCCTTCATAATAAACCTCATCCCACACTAGGGGCATTTTGTTGCATCTTATTTGGAAGTGGGTACTACTATCTCTATCTCATAATACATCAAACACTTTAGCTCACAACACATCAAACTTTCAACTTCAACCATAGCACTCATCCAACAACAAATGTGGCAAAACATTTTGCAATCAGGCTTCATATATTTGCAATCAATTCGTGTTCATTTCACATCCAAAAATTGCCAGACATTACCAACGCCAACATTCAAGAAATCACGTCAGTCTTTTAACATCACCTCATCAGTTTAATAAGCAAGAACTACATCCCAGCTCTATCATTAAAGCCTTAATCCCATGGATATAGGGTATGTAGGCAATCTGAGATGCGAAGGAAGCACTCTGATTCAGGCTAAGATGATAGCCCCTTTTTCATCTTCCATCTTTCATCTTTCTTCTAATCATCCTTAAATCTTTCATCACACATTCTTCTATCTTTCATCACTAACATCATCAATCAAACCTAGAACTACATATTCATCATGTCTCATCATCATCGTAAATGCGCTTTGATCCCCTAGATACAGGGTATGTAGGCAGTCTAGAATATGAAGGAAGTTTCCAGTACTCACGCACAGATGACCCACCTCATCTTCTTCATCTTCTCTCATCTTCCATTTTCTTCTCTTTGATCAGCTCAAGCAGGAAGTAGACTATGTGCATACTGAAAGCTCAAGTACTTTAACCAATCAAGAATAAGCTAGAAGCTATTTGTCTGCATACCTTAAGCCAACATTTGCTATAGCAGTTTATTGACATCTTTAGCCTTCAATAGGATGCAGTTTTCCTCTCAATAAGGCACCAACTTAAATCTATCTAAGAGCACCTAAATTTGGCAAGAGAACATGATGACAATATCTTTTGTTTTATCTTTCGATTTATCTTTTGTCCCTTTTCTATGCCCAATCAAGACTGCCTTGATCTATCTATATCTTGGTATGTTACGATGAAGAGCATGATCATATTGCTTTCGTATGCCATGTTTGCGGGATGATCTTATTCTCTTCCTAAGCGTATTGGTATCTTGTATGTGTTGGGATTAGCATCTTACATATCAATATCTCTAGCATCTGAGAAGCTAAACAATCTCTTATGCACTTGAGACTATTCTATGTCAAGACTAGCTCCATACATATAACCAGCAAGCTATCACTATGTGTAGTGGAAATAAGCTCAAACCATTGCTTGTAGCATCAAAGTCCATCTCACAACACTAGTTGTTATTCATATCTTGTGCATGTTGGCTCAACATCTTGACCTCATGTGTGTTTAGACAAGATTGTAACATGCTAGTTGCGCATTGGATATCTCGACACCTTGGTCTTCTATACTCTGGTGAATAACATCCACATGCTATATCAAACATAAGGATTGTATTTCTTTTCATTTTGAACAATTACTTAAAAAGCCGCCCATTGCCTCATCTATTCATCCTATTATTCGCCTATATTGTCCTCAACCAAGATCAATCATTTTCCATCATCCTTTCTCCACGTATCGTATCCTACAAAAACTAGTGTGTTAGACATACATAAGTTCATCATATATCATTTCATTGCCATCTATTTATATGCATAAGTCCATCCATATCATTACCATTTACATATTTACATTATCATACCATTTCCATTCATATCATTTGCATAAACATCCATACATAATCCATGAAAATACAAATACAACATGCATAACCATCATAATACCAATAGTGCATCCATTACAACATCATATAGATCAGCAATACTCCATCATATATATTTATATATACATGTGTGTCAATATACAAGTGTCTACATATATAAGCTGAGCCATAAAGAATGTATATACGATCAGCTCTAGGCCTCATCATGATACAATATAAACAAGGTAGCCCTAGTGATTACTGGTAGCTCCCTCGCCCTGATCACCACCACTGGGTCCTGCACTTGGCCCCCTATCTCTCGGTGGACCCATCACTGAGGCTACTAATCGAGATCCACCTGACCTCCGTGAACTTGAAGCCCCTGATCTACTCCTAAAGCTAGGCTGCCTTTGCTCTACTAGAACAACCCCATAATATAAGCCTTTGTAGTACTCAGCCTCACCCTATACTCTTCGTAGCTCTGCCTATACCTATGTCAACTATGTGGCCAAGTACATCGTAGCCCCATCTATCCCTAGTGCAGTCACTGCTCTATCTCGCTCACTAGTCATCCCCTAAAGCTACAGCACAGCCGTATCTCTCTCCACCCGTAACCCATCTCTCTCTGCTCTCATAGCCTATACCTACTGCACTATCATATCACACTCTAACCTCATCATCTTCTCACTCTACCCATGCATATCTAGTCCCATAGGAGAACATCCCCTCCATCACTATCCCCCATCCTATTGGAAAGCCTCTCGGTTGCCTATCTCCTACTAGCCATCTAATGATAGTCACTACAACTCGCTGCAGCCTGTCACATAGCTCCTCCATCCTTGCCATCAAGATCTCTAAGCCCTCTACTCCAATATCTGGTGTCTTGAATAATCTCTTGAACGTAGCTGGACCCATATCAGGATCATAATCAACTCAGTCCCCATCTATAGGAATCCGTAGAATCTGAAACACATCCTCCAGTGTGATCATAGCCTCTCTTGTCGAAAACAAGAACGAACTATGCTCGCTCATCCATCGCTCCACCATTTCCATCATCATTCCTTGATGTGCCTGCACTGGCTCTAATCTCGACACATGCTCTAACCTGAGGATCTCTAACACTAGCCGCTCCTCTACATCCAATAATCGCACCAATCACAAATCCCTAGGATGTGGCTCCTATGATAACAAAGGCAGTAGTATATCTTGTATCATGTCATTTATCATGTCAGTCCCTTGTGCTATTTAAGTGTTATAAAAATTTGACCATTTATTGCTCTCCTAGCTTCTATCTACCATAAGTGGTTCATTTTTCCATATGCGCCTATATGTTTATCAAAAGCGACCTTTTTTATCATATGCGCTTCTATCTTGCTCATATGCGACTAATTTTGCATATGCGATCACTGTTGGACTAAATGAGAGCCAAACTCTATATGCACTTTGCTTTTTCCCATAAGCGAGCTATATACCCTAAGCGAGCACTTTTTCTTTCTAAGTGAGCTTAACCTCTACATGTGCCTATTGTTTGACCATAAGCGACTTGTTCCTCTCTATATGAGCATTTTGCCTATCCTATTGCTTAGCTGACTAAAAGCGACCTAGTTTTTCTAAAAGTGACCAAGCCATGCCTAAAAGAGATCTAAACTCTTGTAAGCAACCTGAACTGCCTATCTTAAGACCTAGTCACTTTTGGTGAAGTGTGTGCATTTATGACGCTTCTAGCCTATCAAAATCAGGCTTTTAGCAAAAGTTTTGATACATACCGGTACATCTGATCCCTCTGGTCACCCATGTGTCCTCACTTGCTCGACACACTAATCTCTATGTGGAATCACCATCCTGATAGTTGTCCAACTCTCGTTGCACACCAACTCTAAGGAGCTCTAGATCTCTATAGCTTTTTGAGCACAACTAAGCATAAATGAGCCTATTTACCATTTCATAACCTACTTATAGCCCTATCCAAACCTTAATTCTTCTATGCCAAAGCCTATTTTCTTCTGCCTCATCCCATTTTAACCCCTCCCCATCCCCATTTTCTTTGTGTCAACCTTATGTCCTAGCTTTTTCTTCTATCGCGAGCCAATCTAGCCCTTCCTAGTTAGCCTAGCTTACCTCTCGAGGGGGCATCACCTGCTAGTTACACTAGGGCATAACCTTCTTATCAAGTGAAATATCATATCATCTTTGACACAATGCTCTATTGAACATTGTATCAAAGAGGGGCAAAATGTAGACACCCAAAATTGATTCATTATCATTAACATTCAAACATCGCATTACATACATCTGCATTTGTCTAACACACTTGAACAATATCCCTAACACATCTATTTCTTCTATTAATTAAATGAATTTATATTTATTTAATTAATTCATTTAGCTATTTCTTCTAAAGCTATAATTAAACAATCTTTAATTATTTAATTATATTCATTCTATCTATTTTTAATTAAATAAATCTTATTTATTTAATTAAAGATTCTTTTCATAAGCTGACTTTCCAATTAATTAAATAAATTGTATTTATTTAATTAATTTATCTTATCATTTATCTCATGAACCGACATGTGTGCCCCTTTCATTTAAAAAGATAAGTGGTACTACATCCTTTTATTTAATATCTTTCACATGTAATTTTTATGTACACAAGCACACATGAGCCCTATCTTCTCTCCACTTGTCATCTTCACATTCACCTATGTCTATCTTTCAATCTTAGCCATTCACATAGCCACTGAATCTCCGCCATTGATTGATTTTGGTTGAGTTCTATATAAACACCCTCTTATTCCATACTACATCTATCCAGCATTCATATAGCGTCTACATTATCATCCTGAGCATATTGAGCATTTGAGCATTCATAGCATCCATTGAGCTTTCATCATTATCATCCATCCATCATGGCAACTTTTATCTTCATAATTGTTCATTGTTGAAGAAGCAATCCACATCATAAACAAGGAATCACACAATCTAGGTGATGTTGTGCTTGAATTGTATTACTTTTGATTTCATTTAGATTAGTGTTGATGATGATGTTAGTCATAAATAAACATGAAATAAAAGTTACACAACAACCCTTATTTATCTTGAAAGATACGATGAATTCAAAGAATGCATGATCCCAAGTCTCTGTTGATTAGTTCATAATCTTCTGACATTACTTAGTAGTTGATGTGTGTTGTTGTTTTCCATTTCAAGGGGACTTACGTTTATTGATCAGTAGATTCTGTTTCCTACAAATATGCTACATAGAAAGGTTACTCTACATAGTATATTTCTTCAAATAATGTGTCTGTACTTATATCTTTGCATGATATTTATCAATTTAACATGCTTTTAACTCCAAATATGCTATGTATTTCCAAATATGCTATGAAATTGAAAAAAAATTAAAATAATGCTTCAAATTTTGGTGAATCTTTAGCTATTGAACCACATACACACTTGATATAGTCACAAGGAGAAGAAATCAAACCATATTTTCACCAGGATGTTCCATAGCTAGATACAGATGATGCTAACTTCAAAGGATAAGGAATGAAGACAACACATGCAGACTAATAAGCACTCCAAGGGATGCAGCTAATCAAAGCATGTATCAAGAATTCAAACACAGATTACTTAGGATTTATGATGATTTTTAATCAAATGGTCTTCTCTTTCATTAAGTATGCAGAAACATGTATTTTTACAACAACTTTGAAAAAAGTCATAATATTTCAGCAATCAAATTTCAATTAAGCTTCCGAATGTTTAAAATATGGCATCCCTGCACCTTTTATAGAATAAGGTGAGGGAGTGGTTACAAATGACCTACGGTCAAGATTTATCAATTAAAATCAATGGTAGATATTCCTTCTTTGACTTAGTCAACTATCCTTCATGGCACAGGTTGCTAGCTGGCAACCATCTAGGTGACTTATTATCTTCTAAGTACCTGTTGCATATGTCACTTTGGGGATGCATCTTCCTTTCATTCTTTAGGTTCTTCCTCATCATCATCATGATCATTAGGATCATCACTTTCTATATCGTCATCACCTTGATGAATATCATCCTGTATGTGGACCTTTACTGATGTCCTGATGTTTCATAGGTTTGTACTATCTTATCAACTTCCCCGCCATCCTGAGTTTTGGCTTTATTGATGGCATGTTTATGGGCCTGAAATTTATCTTTGAGTGCCTCTAGCTTGGCTCTTCTATTGTTCAGTGTCTCATTATACTTCTCCACCCTGACCTTGATCCTCATGATCTTATCCATCACTTCTTCTATCAGGTGGGTGAGAGGGTTCTCAGCTACTGGCTGGAAATTATCATGTAATGCCCTGATGGCAAAATCTAGATCTTGGTTTTCAATCGTCCCCTCTACTTTTCCTTCCAAAGCTTCAAGGACTTCTACCTCATCTGCCATCATACTGTGCATCTTTATACTGATATCTCTTAACTTGCCAATGCTCTTCTTTAAGACATCACATTCAAAACTGATGTCCTCATACCATACATCTACTAGTAGGGTAGTGTTGTTATTTAATACCTGATTATTTATTAGGACCTGAGGATCAATCCTCTTTATTTCACTTAGAGCACTTAAGGCTTTTTCCAATTGGAATGATCTCTTTCCCATTTCATTCTACATTTTATCCAATTTCCTCTTCAAAGTGTTCAAGGAATTCCACCTCTGTAATGAGGTTCTTAAGATATCTTCTACTCCTATAAGGGCCATCAGCATCCATTTATCCATGATCATGGCTTGATGCTTCATGAGGTCTAGCTTATTAACTTCCTCTTGTGATATAATAGTTAATAGGACTGCAGGATATGCTGGTGTACTATCAGGGTTAATTAACCCCTTTATATATGAATGTAGCTGAGCAATGTGCTTTTTATGCTGTTTATTTTTCTCCTTCTCTTTCTTTACCCTTTGGGTTAAAGAATCTATGATATCCTTCCCTTCTTGACCCTCTTGGTCTTCATTAGCAAAGCCTAAATCAACTATAGTGATTTGGAATTCTTCCAGGGTTATTTTTCCCTTTTCCTTTTCTACCATGGGAAGTGCTACCTGAGCAGTCCTTCTGCCTATAGCAGGATCTCTTCTGATAGCTGAAGTTAACCTAGCTTTCCTCTTTGGTTTCATGATGGTCTCTGCAAACAAGGTTGAAACATCAAATTCTTGAACTTCAAGGCCTTGTTCCATACCTATCTCCTTCTCAAGCCACTGAGGTACTTCATCTCTTGATCCTTGTTGTGTTTTATTACCATCATGTTCTTCACCTTGATCTCTGGTATCTGTCTCTATTCTGAGTGGAGAAGGTGATTTCCTTATTTCTTCCTCATGATGTTCCTCATGAGGGGGATCTTGTTCTATTTCTTCCTCCTGAGGAGCTTATTTTTGTGGGGGAGGATCTTGCAGTGTATTCAAATGATGATCCTGAGCTTGATCATGCACTCCCTCCTTCTATGTCTCATCCACCTTGGTATTTTCCTCATCTTGAGGCGTATTGGAATCTATGGATGTCCTTGTGTTTAATCCTAGTGCATCACCCTGATCTTGGGGTACATCCTATTCTACATTTGAGGTATGCACATCTTGTGTTATGAGGTCCTCTTGACCTAATGTATCCTTTTCTCTTGTAGTCTATTGAGTCCGGACATCATCATCACTTGATGTGTCTTTATCACCTCCGCCCTTTTGTTGGACTTCAACTATCTTAGGTTCATTAGGTATTTCCTGTTGTTGCTAGCTTATATCTAGAGTATCACTCTCTACTTCTATCTGCTTGACTTCTTCCACCATTTTTGTTACATCAGGTTCACCTACCTTATCTTTGGGACTCATATCCTCCCTATATGTCAAGTCTATCACTGCAGGGCTAGTTACCTGATCTACCAACTTATCCAGCCCAATTTGTTGGGCTGCCCTTTCTGGTCTATTTTCTTTCTCTTCTTGATCTCTTTGTTTCAACTCTTCCAATACTGCCATCTATTCTAATGGGGTCTGACATGGGGTCATGCGAGTACTAGAAGCAAGAGTTTCCATCTGCTGAGAAGCTACATTTTGCACCACCTCATCATCTAATAGGTCAATAGTGTCTTCCAAGGAGAAAGTACCACTTTGACCTACCCTGGAGGCTTCTTTTGCTTCCTCCTCTACCTTCTCTATCTTGAATTGGATAATGGTGGGAAGTGGCACATCATGTTGCATTTCTTTTCTGAACAGTTCACCACTAGCCCCCCTTAATATTATAGGGTCTATTCTGATCTCACCCCTCATATGTGTTCTCTATTTTTTGGGTGGTGACATTAGGGATGCTGCCTTCCTCTTCCTAGTGACCATCATAGGATCATCACCTGAAGGCTCTTTACTTACCAGCTCTTCTTCAATAAGGATATCCTCCTCCACATTCTGCTGTGAGGCTTGGCCTTCATCCTATATTTCTGCAGTCTCTACAGCTAGCCTCGGGATTCTTTTTATCCTTGGTTTATCCATCAAAGGCAGTGCAAATGAGGCTGATGCCTGTCCTAATGTAGATGCACCTTCAGCTGGTATGGCACTTCTCTCAATTATCACCCCCTTAGGTTCATTATCAGTCTTCTTTCTTCTGGGGTGTCCTTTCCTTTGTTTCTGGGGAGGCAGTCTTTCTCCATTAAATTTTCTATTCTCAACAAGAAAGTCATCATATTCCTCATCAGGAATATCCTACCTCTTTCTCTTGTTATCCACTATGATGACTACTCCTTTCTTCTTTAGTGTATTTATTTGTTCATCTACCCATGATTGGGTCAACTACAGCACCCCACCTGTAAACTGATCCAAGGATACATCCTCTGGCTGTGTTAGATCAAGGGCTGAGATGGTGTCATTATACACCTTCTTATCTTCATATTCATTTGACATGGTCTTTCCATCATCTTTCTTTAACTATGCAGGCACTGAGATGTAATCAAATGTCCTGATCTGATTTAAGGTGAGCCTTTGATATTTTCTTCTTCTTACTTCTGCTTCATCCTCACAATCAGTCCAGAAATCTTCTAAGTGCTTATGATGTATGGACTTCCCCATTATCTTCTACATTCTACCATAGGGGTCATATGATCTAGCCAATGGAAATGGCTGTAGGTACATTAGGTTCAGACTCCCTATGACATTCTTTATACTCTGTTATCAAGGCACATGTACCAATCCATAGTTACTGGAAACAATACTGGAGGAATCCTATTCTGTGCTTTATATGCATCTAGTATGGTAGATATCTGTCTCAAAAACTCCATTAGGACTACCCCATCAGTAGGGTACCGGGGTAACATAAAGGGTTGTCCTTCAAAACCTTCTATTTTGATATACGAAAAAGTGGCAAACTCAATGAACTAGGCACCATGTTTGTATACAACTTCTTGAGCTTCCATGCTCAATCTCTTGGTTCTATCCTCTTCCATAGTTCTAACCAGATGCATGGAGAATGCATCATTCACCAATTTGTAATAAAAGAGATAGTTCCTTCTCTGTAACTGAGGATAATGATCCCATATATGGGCATCATCTATACTGCTGCCAATCTTTCCAACTATGGTCAGTGCATCAAATGTTCCTTTGTAGGCACATGAATAAACAACATATGAAGTCATGTGGAATGAGCATTCCAGACCTCCCAGGTTCATCATCTATTCATCAAAAGCATCATTGATGACCTTGGCCCACTGTGGCTTATTATTTGTATAGAGGACCATCTGGATTATTCCAAACATCCAATTCTTGAAACTCCTAGCATGAGACTGGCCTGTCATCTTGCTAAGCAGGGCAATCATGTATTGATATTCATCATCAAAATCAAATTTGTATACATTCACTGGCAACTTGGCCAAGGTAGTATAGGTGTTGTTCTTAGACCTCCACTAGTACATCCTCTTCCTGGCACCCTTCTTATTGTTTTCAGACTTTGTCTCCAATTTGTGTAGATCCATACTGACTACCTTCTTTCCAACTGGGAGATTGAAAGTAGACGTAATCCCTTTAATTGAAAAGTCTGCATAAACTCTTCCATGTTTCTCCACCCGCCTAGTTTGAGGATTATAATTTCTGGTGCATTCCACTACCAGCTCTGGGGTTTCCATGGCATAAGGGAATCTGGCCACATGCCACATTCTTGATATAAATATGGCATCCAGTAGGGTATTATCTTTATCATCATGTATCTTGGATGACCATGCTACTAAATCTGTTTCTCCTTGGTGTGTGTCTTTGATGGTGCCATACTTGAATTGTATCCCTTTGGGCTGAACGTACATAGGCTTAAGAAATTTTTCTCCAAATCTATTCTTCTTGATGTCTGCCATGGATTCCTATAATAAACATGACTGGTCTTACCATAAAATTCATATTCATTCATATAACACTATATATCGGTACGACATTATGCATATTATATTCATTACTCATCATGATATGCATATTTACAAAATCAAACCATAGGGAAAAGTCATACTACTTGGACATGTAGAAAATGACAACAAGAGGGTTTTTAATTACTTACCTAATAATGCTTATCTCTTGGATTAGACTGATGATTACGGAAAAGGGTAGCAAATAATGATGATCACACGTTCTATTATGCTACAAGCTATTGTCCATTCACAGGTAGCTTCGTATGAGGGTTTGACTCTTTGCTCTGTAAATTCTTTATTTTTTGCAAGGTAAATGAGAATAACCTTGGAAACTTTCCTTTAAACTCATCCGTAGGGTAGATTAGGGTAAAACTAGATTAAATCAATTAAAACCATTAATCTTCTGCACACAATCCATGGATGTTGCTAGGTGTTTTAATCATATTTGTAATCGGCGGAAATCCACCTACTGAATTTATGTGTATTTAATGTTATGAAGCAAGATGAGGGGGGTGATCTTTAGAAGATCAGGTGATGTCGAAATATGACCCCCTCTGTGTAACATGTCCTTCTGCCATTAAGTGGCAAAACTAACACCAAGAGACTCGGGTGATGTGGTCAAAAGTTGACCATGTGTATATTGGGTCATGATTTTAAGATCAGGGGATGTTTAAAATATGACCCCCACGAATAAAATGACCTCCCTTTAGAAAGATTTGGATGACATCACCTTGTCAATGACTTTGTTTAAGAATTGAGTCGTAATGACATCACCTTCATATTATCGAATATGGTGATCATTGGATACATACCTTTGTGAAGTAAAAAGAGTGATGACATCACCATCAGGGTGACTTCCTTCATTCATTGGGCTTATATGACATCATAGTCATATTGGCATTGGGGTGATATTTTGCAATAGGGTGATATTTAAAATATGACGCCCGCAAAATATATAAGGTCGTTTGATGGACAGATGTAGTTATCACATAAAATTGACGTTTGGACTTTGCAAACCAAATGATTATTAGGTGATAAACTGACATCAGGGTGATCTTCAGAAGATGACTAATGTTTGAAATATGACTCCCCCTTAAGAATATCAGGTTTGACTGAAACTTTGACTTGTCATAACTTTCTCCCCTTAAGGAATTTAAGGGTGATCTAAAAGGCAAACCTGCATGGAATTTTATGCACTTTCCAACTATGAGGTTAATGATATGAAATACTGACTTTGACAAAATAACCTCATCATGTGGACCTGTCCACCCTTTTATGCAAGGTTACCTACCTGACTTACTTTCACCAGACCGCCAAAAAGTAGAAAAACAACACAAGCCAAAGCAACAAAAAAGTTGGGTCCCTATTTTGTCAAGTCAAACTGAGGTGTGTTGTGTAAGCACACAACAATTAGATTCTTTGATAATGGTAGGGTTAGGTTTTCATGGCTATGCTTGATCTTATTAGCCTAATTTTTTACCTATCACATTTACAAATCATGTTGAAAAATGAAAAGATTTAGCATTAAGTGCTAGAAGGGAATAGAGGTGAATTCTTTGTCAAAAATGAATAAGGGTTGCTTTTTGAATGAATAAAAATTCCCAATATTCTACAAGATATGTGTGTTTTTGGTAAAATGCATTATAGAAAGGTTTGTATGTTGCATGTACAAGGTCGTTTGTATGTGGAGTCGT
Organism: Cunninghamia lanceolata; assembly: GCA_027924645.1. Classification (NCBI taxonomy): domain Eukaryota; kingdom Viridiplantae; phylum Streptophyta; class Pinopsida; order Cupressales; family Cupressaceae; genus Cunninghamia; species Cunninghamia lanceolata. The sequence goes on from BSBN01000739.1 coordinate 8,523,285, forward strand.
TGTATAAGTCACATTGAGTGGTCAAGTTTATTTATCGTGGTACTCTATATGCATGTGTTTAGTGTTTTATTCTTTGTATACAAGTCGAACCCAATAAGTTTTAGAAGTGGAGTGGATAAATGGCTAGGTTCGTATTGTATATTGAGTTGTATGTTTGTTAAAAAGGAAACATACAAAGCAATATATAGCACAATATACCTGCTGTGGACCCGAAGGGAATATAAAATTTAGTTTTATTAAGGGGAGAAAAAAGGTATGTATCGTGGTATGTATGTTGTATGTTTCAGGTTTACATCTTTAGCATACATACAACACAGATTTCAAAAGATAATTAAATTGAGTGAAGGTGATGCATTGTACCTTAATGTTTTTTGCAAATAGGCATTAGCTTTATATACATGTATGGATCTGAAAAGGTTATATAATATGGTTAAGGATAATGAAAAGTGCAGGATGATTGTATAAGAGTTTGCATGTATGGAAGATTGTATCTAAGGGTAGATACAAGTGGGTAGGTAAAGTGGGTCCCATAGGTTGTATCTCACGGTTGTATATTGCATAGATAGATGGATATACAAGAGCATAGACAAGCTAATATACAAACAAAGATGCAAGGAACCGAGATACAACACAGATTTCAAAAGGAAGTTAAATAAAGGTAAGGCTTTGTATGTTTGGGTGATTATATGTAAACGACATGCAATCCCGATATACAAAGAAATAAAAGACATCATCGGAGAGCTAAAAGGTAAAAAATGTTTGTATGGGTTGCAATTGTATAAACATTTGTATCCATTTTACATACATTACGATATACAAACAAAAGATACAAGGGCAGATATAAAGAAAAGGGGTAACATTGTTTATTACCCATTGGATGTAGGCTTGTATATTAAAAAGATGCAAATTGACATACAAGAAATAATATACAAGGAGACCTATAAGAAAATATGATGTATGCAAAAGTAAACTAATAGATAGATGGTTTAAAATTAAAACATTGAAGTAGAAAGCCGAACATGTAGGTGCATTGATTGCTACAATTAATGCTGAACTAACACCGAAAATGGTAAAATTTAACGGGTTAGGGTAAATAAAAGGTTGTTTTTCTTTTAGATTTGTATTGTTAAAATTCAAAATTGTAGAAAGAAGAATTAAGGCATAAATCAAATAGAAAAAACTCATCGCAAGATGAAATCTCAGAAGTAGGAAAAGAGTAGAAAATGCTAAAGTTGGTCGATGGTTGCAAGGTTGAGCTATCAAAGAATATAGGCATTTATCTTGAATGCCATTACAATTCAGTTGATTAAAAAAATGCAAAGTGATTATCAGTAATTTCATTTTAAAATGTAAGCAAGTGTTACATTACTATGTCTGATAGTTAATTAGCTGGTTTGGATTAAATAATATGAAAGTCAAAACTAGAAAAGACAAATGGGGGGTTAGGGTAAATGTAAAAAATAGAAAATTCATGGTAAAACCCTAGGTAAGAGAGTAAAATGACAAGTTAAAAATACATTTTTTACAGGATGGCCCCAAAGCAAAAAAAGGTGGATGCATGAAGTGAAGTTAAAAAAGAAAGGAAGCCATGTAAAGAAACCAAGAAGGAAGAGTTGCCAATACATAGAGGGCACCCTTCATTGATTAGCACAAGTGGAGTAGGGACAAACACCATCATAGGGAATTATGACGTAGATGATGTTTTATAGAATATCACAGCAACTGGTGCTACATTTGACATGAAATGTATATGGGAAAGGGGATTGTATAGAGTTGCATGTTTCCCGTTAGCTATGGAAACTAAGGACCTATATCTGGATTGCATACACTTATATGACCTAGCTACCAGAAGAGTAATACACCAGGATAGATTCATTGCAGACTTATCTACATAGGGTATTGCAAGAACATTTGGTCTGGAGATACATAACAAAATGGTAGATATTGATATAGACCAATATAATGAGGATTTCAATAACAATGAAAGGGATTGTAGAAGTAGGATCTTCTACAGTTGGTATAATGCTAAAAACAAACCTAAGGCCGTGGCAAGAGTACATAAGATCTTGCAAAGAATAGACTTCAAAGAAGAGATACATTTGATGATTACAATGTTAAGCAGACTGGTGGGATTAAGGGATGCCACTAAGTGTGAACCTTGGATGTTCACTGTTATACAATTCATGAGGGAAATGAAAAAGGAACAAGGACAAATTCACTGGGCTAAAGCTATAAGAACAACCATATGGAAGCAGGCAATGTTAAGAAAACAAAAGATGATGCCTTTCTATTTGTCCTCGTATGTATTGTACTCATTTGTAGTAATGGTTCAGCCATATATATATGGGCTTGACAGAATTGGAACCCTAGGGAATGGCCCAGATCACAAGCTTGTACATGACCATTATCCAGACCTACAAGAGGATAATGCACTAAGAAAATATGCTTTAGTAAATGATGTATTTTATACATACATGGTTAGAGTTTTAAGAGAAGAGAAAGATAAGAGGTTGTCTACAGATGCAGAGGATACAATTGGTTTACATAGTTCATGGTACATACAATTCCAAAATTTCACATATATTAGAACTGAAGGTTTTGAAGGAAAACCTTTCATGCTACCAAGGTATTCTTCTAACAAGTTCATTATTTTAAAGTTCTCAAGACATAACTTGAATGCTTTCAAAATGTACAAGAAGTATGGCAAAGGTAATCTTAAACTACCTTGGGCAATTGGTAGATACTCATGCTATAGTGAAGAAGTTGCTGGTTATTCAGAAAAAGAGTTAAGATATTATGGATTTGAAGAATTTGAGTTGGCTAGCAGATTTGATCCCTTCTACAAAATCTAAAGTACTATTTATTCTAAATTTAAACATCAAGTACACATTGAGGACTACTGGTCAAACTGTAAGAATGATAGAGAAGTGAGAAAGAGGGCTCACAAAAGATTAATAGTAGAACAAATGAGATCTATGGGGGAAATTTATGTACCCCTAGAGGTTAAAGATGATGATAAGTTATTACACCACAGTTATGAAAGTGGCAAGATTGCTCCTATTGGTGAGCCTGATTAGTCACAACCATGGAATACATCTTTGGACACATTATCCAAACATGTTACTTTGTTCTCCAAGACATGGTTGAAGGATAGAATTGAGGAGCTTGAAGCTGAAGGGGTGGAGCTTACATATCCAAAAAAGGGGAAAATGAGAGTGAGGGAGCATCAGGATGATCTCCAGTGCTTCTATGAAATAAAAATGAAGCTTGTAGAAGCAAAGATTGTTGAGAAAGACAAAAATGCTACATTGATGGATCCTTATGCACTAGGGGTGACAGTAGTGGTATCATCGGGCACATTTTTTGAAGTAAAGTCATTAAGCCATGATACCAGTATAGATCAAGCACAAGCTACTAAGGCATTAACATGACAAAGGGTTATGAAAGTAATACTAGTAGGGATATCCAAAGGAGAAACTTCAAAATAGAGTGAAGTTATAGGGGCACAGTAGGTAGGTGCTAAATTAAGTAACATACCTGGTTAATCTACCTTAGCAGAGAAAAGATAAACATATGCTAAGGTTAAAATAGAATTGACTGAAGAAACGCTACATGGGTCAAAGATGCATGAAGCCAAACTAGTTACTGAGACTGTCAACGTTGAAGATGATAGTAGTGGAAGTGAAGTTAGGGAAGTGGATACAAGGATGGGAAAAGAAACTAGCATGGAGGAGGAGCAATCTAGTGAGTATTCAGATGAGGAAGAAGAACAAGATGCTCCAGCTTACTTAGAAGTTGAACAAAGTCCAGTATCTAAGAAGGAAAATGTACAAGGATTGGGGGTAGTGGATCTGTTTGGTACATTGGTACCTCCAGAAATAATAAGGGATGTGCAAGATGTAGCATATGAAATAGAAGAATCTGAAAGAGAGGATGCACTTGATTAGGTAATAAAAGAAACACATACTCAAGCTAAGGAAGAAACATGAGCTAGCACCTCTGGTGTAGATGTATTAAATATTTTAAACATGTATGGAGAACAAAGTGAGGAGGAAAAGAATATAGAAATCAAGGATGAACAAGAAAAAGAGACAAAAGAATCTGGTGAGATTGTAGGTTCACCTTCACATACAGAACAAACTAACATGCATGAAAAGATGTAAGAGAAAATTGAAACAACATGGCAGTGAATGGAAATAGAAGATAAACCTGAAAGTAAAGAAGATACAAAAAATATTAGTAAAGATAATTTTGAACCTGAAAAGCAAGCAGAGGATGAGGACATGATAAATGTAGGACAAGAAAATGAAGAGGAAGAAGAAAAAGAGTCATCAGAAAAAGAAGGTCCAAAGGAAGAAGATGAGGATGGAGGAGATACAGAGATTGAAGAAGATGATAATGATGGTAAAAATAAATGGCAACATCCTCCACAACAACAAGAACAAGGTGAAGTAGAAAAGCCTCAAGAAGAGGTAATCAATGAAGAGAAAGCCACTAAAAGCACAAAAGAGGCTCTGACCTGGTTGGGTGCAGAAGTAAAGAGAGAAAAGGTGGAGGTATAGTTAGTACCCATAGACATCAAAATTTTATTGGGCGATGCAACGCCAAGAAAAGAAAAGAGGAAGGCCAGAGCCATGTTGGCAATAAAAAGGGGTCCTGATGGATGCAGAACATTGAATTTAGCAATACCATAGAATGATAAAGAAAAAGGGGAAATGACAATAGATGATTACAAGATCCTCAATTTTGGCCTAGGCCACATCACAAGAGAACATCATATAAGTGAGTGGGAGGATATGCATCAGATTACAGTAGAGATGTTAAAGAAAGGCAGAGATAAGCATGAATACTTAAAAGGACACATTGTCTAGTTACAACAATTCATTAAAGGGATATTTGATCCCAATGTTGCAATACCTAACTTGCCTAGTGAAATAGCAGTGCTATCAAAAGAAGAAGTGAAGGATATGGAGAATAAAAGGCTTGAGGCCAATATTTTTGAAGAATGGTTCAGAGCATTCATGTAAGAAGGAGAAGGGGTGATCAAACAAGCAGTGACAGAATGGGAATTGGTTGCAACAAAAAAGAATAAATGTAATGTGATTATACATAATTATCAGTTTAGAAAAGAAGAATGCAAGTTTGAATTGGGGCAACTGGAGGAAATTGAAGAAAGAGTAGATGAATTAATACATGAAAGAGTCACTACTCTGATGGAAAATCAAGTACCACAGGCCAGGTTGGAGTTAAAGTTTGAAGATGATAGTCTCAAAAGATGCATCACAGTCACTCAGGGTTTAGAGGAGAAAGTAGATAACATGATCAAGTTGCATAAGAGGATAGTTCAAATGCTCATAGATCATTAATGCATGGACGTACTAGCATACGAACTCCAAAGGGCATTAAAAGAATTCAAGTCCATCTTTGCACTATGTCTGGAGAATCCAGATGTGTGTTTATGTAAACAAATGATTGATTCAATAATGGAGGTGAGTGCCAAGATAAAGAAATATAAGAAGGTTGAAGGTTTAGGTAAAGAAGAGAAGAAATTGAAAGAGGGGGTCATAATGCAAGAATATATATGGGCAAGGAGTCCAGGGGGAAATTGCACCTTCATAGAAGGTGTCATGAATAATTCCAAGATATATTTGAAAGAGTAATAAAGTATCAAAAAAGGCAAATAATACTAAGGAAAGAGTCAATTGAAGGGTATCCGCAGGCAAGGTCAACAAAATAGAAGAGGTCAAAGGGAATCTTTTTTTGAAAAGATTCCAATGGCATCCTTTGAAGTAGGAAAAGATACCACAAAGATATTTTGAGAAACAGTTAGAACTAAATGTACACCATTGATCAAGAAAGTTTAGATTCTGACCATAGATGGAATTTTGTAAGTATAGCAGAATGCAGCTTCAAATTCTATATAAGAAGCTCTTCTACTTGTATAATACTTACACCAAGATTTTTGAAATATAGCTTGCACGTGTAATTGGTTTGAATATTTGAGTAGAGATACTTTCTGTTAGTTTAGAAGAGGAGCTCACCTATGTCTACATTAAGGAATACATGAAATGTCTAGTTTCCTTATTGTATCTGTAAAAACGTCTGTAAGTTTTCTGTCAATTTGATTAATGAAACAAAAGGTCATTCATACATTATAAATTCTATATGACTGTGTGCTTTAAATACAAGTAAACTTGGAATTCTGTGCCTATTACAGAGTGTTTTCTGACTCTTACTGGTATTTGGAGTACTATCCTTTGAAAGCTTGCAATCTTTGATGTGTGTTCATGAAAATACTCAGGACTTTACATTTGAAGATTTAGTATGTCGATTTGATTAATTTGTTGTATCTCTTAAAGACATGTGTAACAGAACATTTAGATCCTGTAGTGAAATGATTTTCAACCTAATTTTCTCTAACTTTTCCACCAAACATTTGAAATAATTACCTTTAATGTAGAAATCTTAAGGAAATTGTCTTACATTTGAAAGAAGCATGAAGAATTGTGTTAATATTTGACAATTTTCATATCAATTTGAAAGGCAAAGCTTGTTTCACTATAAATCATACAAGGCTTTGTAATACAGTAGTAAGTTTATGCAAAGGAATGAATAATTTGTTTATATTTGTAACAATTTGCATAATTTGAGTCCAGTAAGTCACAGATTATCTTAAATCAAGTAAGGCCCCTTGAATAGTATAGTTTCACATCAACCTACCGAATTGTCCACCAGGTCAAGACCTGACTATACAGAAACTTGGGATTAAGGATTCTTAGTTGATTTATTCATATCTTTCAAGACAGTTTAGGTTCATTTTGTGAATTTTAATTTTTGCTTTGAATGTGTAAAAACAATCATCAATAGGATAAAAGATATAATGAGCTACCCGATATTTAAAAGTAGTAATGCTGGAATCTTCTTATTCTCAAAATGCAAGTAAGAAGCAAAGGTCAACATAGTTTGGTACATTTTCTTCAAAAGGCACAATTCCCAAGTATCACTTATCTTGTGGACATACTTGTGACAAATTTTTCTCCTATGGAGATTATTTGAGTAAAAACAGTTACTTTTGTTTCCAGACTAAATGCAAAATTTTGTTTAATAGGAGGATGACATTTGTTTCTAGGTCTAAGTCTTGTTTTTCTCCCTTGTTTCTATAAAAGGGAATTCAGGACCTAGTAATGAGTATCTTGGAGAATTTTTTTGTAAGCACAGTACAATATCATATTAAGTAGTCTTTACTTCTAGGTGTGTTTTTGAAAAGATAAAATTGTTTGTACTTGCAATTATTGGTATAAAGTTGTGTTAAACTCAATATTTTTGAATATATTTTAAGGTTTAGACTGTATTGTCTCCTACAGTTGCGTCTTTTACTATATTTTTGAATGAATTGATAAGCTATCAATATTATTCACCTTCACAGTTTTTCTTGCGTAAGAATATTCATTCCAAAAGTCTTTTACTCAAAGAGTGAATTGAAATGCTTCAAGGAGGATATTAAATATAGTAGATGTATGTAGGGATAAGTAAGAATGAATGGTTTGATATGATTTCAAGATGTGGTGATGTAATGCATCATTACAATATTATTAATAGAGTTATATGTGCATCCTTAATACTAAGTTTATTTATATTCATTTTTTGACTCTGTGACCCTAGATTTAGGCACTAATCTTTTGATGGTTATTGTCCTCATCTAAACCTCCCTGATCATTTCATTCAATAACAGTTTGAATTTCTGTATTTACATTTGATGTTACTTTGTTTACATGTTGCTCTGCAAAGAAATAGAATCAAAGCTTAAGAATCTAGCCCATCTCTTACGTTATCAAACATTCTTTAAGCAATCTAGCAAGACCATATCTATTGTAGGAGCAGTGTTATTGAGCAAGTATTTCAGGGACCCCCATCCATTTGAATAGAACATTGCTTTCCCAAAAGGGAAAGATTCATGAAGACTCCCAAATATTTCCCAAATTTGTCCATGTCTTGCAACACCTAGTTAAAAAACATCACTTAGACATCATGTAGCATTTTGTCCTAAATCCCACTCTTAATCCCACTTATTCCATTAAGCCAATTAATTAAATAAATTTTATTTATTTGATTAATTTCCCTCACATATCCCAACTAATTCAAATATTTTATTTGAATTAAGTCCTCACCTTTCATTACATTTCGACACTTGTCCATTTCTCAATTGAATCCTATGTGGTAGTACAACTTTCATTTAAAATCCTTCACAAGTACAACTAATGGGGCCTAATTTTAGTATTTGTGTACACCATCACATGTAAACTTATTAAATAAAAGTATTTGTGTACACAATCACACATGAGACCTATTCTCCTCCCTCGACTTGTCACATGACTACAACTCCCTTGAAGACTGGGAATAACTAATCAATCCTAGCCATCCACATCAATCATTTATCCTTTTAATCTCAACCATCCATTTGAACCAAGCCTTTCATATAAATCAACCCTCTCCCAAGCCATTAAGGGGCATTGAGTTGGAGTATCCTTATGCTGTCAAAATATCTTTAGAGTCTTTGCATCTATCATCATCATCTTCCATCTATCATCCATCATTCATCCATCATCTATCTCCCTATCAATGTTATCCTGCAGAATCAAGCAATCAACACAACAAATTGACCATTCAATCAAACAATTCATCTTGCATATTTGAGGTATTGAATGATTTGGGTTTAGGTTATGCATTTCATTGTTTGATCATTTCCATTTGCAAATCCAAATTTTTTTTATATACATTTTGGCATGCCTGGTGGGACTCACTTTGCTTGATCATTTTCACAATTTTTTGTAGTAAAAATTTGTATTCATCTAACCCCCATTGTCGAGTTTCATAGGTTTAATTAACTTTTTGTTGCAGATCAACTATTTTTTGGACAAAACCCTAGGTTTTAAAGATTTCATCATATCTTCCAAACGGTTGTGAATTTTTCTACAATATTTTAACAAAAGTTTTTCCATTATATAAGGAAGCCACAGCAGAAAAATTGCAGGTTTATCAGCATTTTGTGGGAGTTATCATGTTTTTATGTTTTTTCATAAAATCACAATTCTGGGCACAAATTGGTGAATTTTTCATAAATTTTTACATTTCTAGAAATCTCTTGAAATTATAATAGGGGTCTATGTTTTACAGATTTAATTTGGAGGTCATATATAGTGCTAAAAAATTAGATCTTTGCCGATTGTATATTTTCCATAAATTCACATTTCTGGGTGCAAAACAAGGATTTTTTCTGATTTCTTTACATTTTTGGAAATCTCTCAGAAAATTAATAGGGGTCTCTTCTTTGATTTTTTAATTTTCAAACCAAAAATATCTCGAAATAATCAAATCTAATTCGGCTATGTATCTAAAATTACAATTTTCCTTGCCTAATGAGCTTATTTTTTATGCCTACATTATAATATCATTTTTTGATGTTGTAGGTGATCATAAGGAGCTTTAGTAGCAGCAATATCAATCATATACAATAGCTTGGAAACTGAAAATAATCCAGGTGCATTCATTTCTATCTTTCATCTTTTCATTTCAATCAATCTTGTTTGCAAACACATTTCAATTTGGGCATAAAATGAACAATTGTTTGCAAATTCACATCAAAAAATTGGGCTAAAACAAACCATTGTCTTTCATCACATTTAGATTTGGGATTTAAAATGGACAAGTGCTTGCATTGTCTTGCACACATTGAATTTCTAAGGTTAATGAACCCCATGCGAGTGTGACCAAGTAAATGTGTATGCTCTCTCCTCGCATCCTAACATGAACTTAGAGATCAAAAACATTTACTTGTGTTGCTTTTGTTAAAAATTAGAGAGGCCTACATTGGTGGGAAAAGAGGTACTCACCCCAAGGGAACGACCTCAAGCAGTACTTTCATCCTATAAAAATTAGAGGATAAGGTGAAAGCCAAGTCTAATCGGTATTAGTGCTCACCATACAATGCTAACTTGAAAGGAGGTGTACCTTTGTGTATATTAAAACTCCTAGTAGGGTTAGTTAAAGTCTTAAGTGGCTTGCTAGATGCTCATGGGGTGCTGGTCCCCTAGATTTTCACTAGAACCTCCTTGTGATAGTGGCCTTGCCTTGACTAGGACTTGTTGAAGTGTCTTCATGTGCTTGCTTAACCATCATCACATTATTCCAAACTAACAACTTGCTTATGTGTCTTGTGTGAGTGATTCATGTGTGTATATGCATAATCATTTTCTTGAATATTGTCACATCAAGCTCTAAACACCCAAACACATAAAGACAAGTCATCCTACACATTCTTCCAATAAAATTCAAACCTAATCACTTTCATCCCAAACATAGCCTAGTCATCATCCAACCCTTCATAGCCAAGTCATTCAAACCATCCTAAACTTATCCTAGTCATAATCCAAATCCCTAAATGAGTACTTGCTAAAAGGACTTAAGACAAACACTTGGGTGACAACATGTTTATACCAGAAGACCCAGAAATCAAATTCCAAAGATTCCTCCAAAATATTTATCAAGGATCACAACCCCTCAACCAAGATGCCATTGAAACATTACAATTCTTCATCCAAAGAGCTCAACCCCACGTAAGCCAATCACCTCAATGGCAACACTTTGTAGCCCAAGTCCAACACCTTTTAACCACTAGTCAAGCTCGACAAGTACATCAATCCTTAGCCACTCCATACCAACCTAATCCACCTTATAGCCACATGTCATATCCATCCACTCCCTATCAACTTAATCCACCTATCCACCAAGTCATTGCCACATCAACCTATGAACATCCACCTCAAGCTTATCCAATACCTCATTCCACCATTCTAATGCACTACCAAGCCCATCCACGAGGCAATCAAGTGATTTCACAAGAACAACATGCAAGTCTAAATGGAATTTTGTATATAAATCAAGTGAGCACAAGTCAACCTTGCCAACAAGAGCAAATGCCCGCATCTTTGAGTCCACCTCGAGATCTTTTGTCTACATATCAAACCATTACATCTAGCTTCCAAGACTATCAATGGACTCCCCAACAAGCACAAGTGAGCCCAAATCGACCTTTGTAACAAGAAGCATATGCAACTCCAAGTGGCCCTTTGTATATATGCGAGCCTAACACAAAAAGACTTAATTACCTTTGACAAGGGAGATACCAATCTAGCCAATGCATCCTATGAGTGGCCTTCATCATCCAATCACCTGCCAACACATGAGTCTGCTAGCCCTATCATAACACCACCATGTGATCCTACCCCTAGTCCATTGGTCCACCAACCTTCATCACCTTCATCCTCATGTTCTAACAATCTTCCACCACAAGATCCCTTGGACATAACCATACAACAATTGGTTCAAGAAAATTTGAATGAGATGCCACCGATAGAACCTTTTGAACCAATCTTTAAACCCCCTTGGTATAATGAAAACCATTATTGTGCATACCATAGGTATAAGGGCCATACAACAAACAATTGTGTCAAACTTAAGAGATTGATCACAAACCTCATAAATTGTGGTAAGATTATCCCTTCATCCAATCCAAATCATATCCACCCAATCCAATTAGCCCCCAACCTAATCCTAGTCCTAAGCATACAACATCATCCGCTATTATTGCTCATCCATTATATTGCTCATCCACTCATACCCTTGCAAAGGATGTGATCCATTGGCTACTAGCTAGGAATAAACTACCTCCATGTCAAACACCCATTCATGAGCCTACCAAAAAACTTCCAAAGGTCATGTCCAATCCTATAATCCCATCATGTGGTCCACCTATCCTTGAGCCTATCCAAGAGCCCTCAATTAATAATCTTAGCCCTTCAAGTCCATCATGTGACCTATACGATATTAAGCCTATTCAAGAGTCTCCTATTATGAATCCAAGTCAAGAGTCATCATGTTCTCATGTTGTTGACTAAGAGCCTATCCAAGAGCCTTCCACTTCCACTCAAACAACCCAAGAGGTATGTCAAAGGTTTAATCCTAAGCATGTGGAAACATTAAGCCCTAGTCCAACTCAAGATCCAAAAACTTTCATGCAACCCATCCATAACATTTACCTTCTTTATGATCAAGATGATACCTATGAAGAAGCTATCCATGAGCACCTTGATCCTATCCATAATCCTATAATCCATGAGCAAGATATCCAAATTGCTCCTAGTCATCTGCCATTTAGCCCTATCCATAATGAGCAAACATCCATTTGTCCCCCAAGTAAGCATAAAAGATTAAACAAATAACTTGGATCTTAGTGAACATAATGAACATAATCAAGATCCTAATGATCCTCCTTCCACATCCACCATTGATTCCACTTCAAGTCCACCATCATGTCCTAGTGGTCTTACCACCTTTGTCCATGAATGTTCTTCCTTAGGACAAAAACAACCTCTATCCACTTCACCTTCTCCATCCAATAATGAACCCAAGTCTAGTGTTCAAACCACACCTAGTCCCATTGTCCATAGTATCCTCCGAAACATGAACTACCAAGGTAAAGGCCTAGGCCTTTATGAACAAGGTATTTTGGAGCCAAACCATGTCAAAGTTCCTCCATGCTCATATGGCCTTGGATACACATCCTAAGGTAAACCCTCTAAAGATGTTGGTAATTCCTCCATCCCTCCTAAGTCCACCACTTTCCATCACAAACCACATCATATACCCAAAACATATGTAGCCATTCCACCTCCATCAACTTACAAATGCCAAAAGCATGTGACCATACACCTCCCACCATCCACTTTACCTCCATTACTTCCAACTCCTAACATCCCATTATCCACTTTACCTCCAATCCTTCCAACTCCTAATATCCCTCCATCCACTTTGCCTCCATTGTTACCAATACCTAATTATCCACTTATCCATAAATTCCCTCACATTCCTAATCATGACCAACAAATGCACACATTGCCTAAACATGAAGCTTCCACTCATTCCACCAACCCCACTTCCACCAAACCCATGGGATTCCAAAATAAACATTTTGATGCCTTTATCTATAAAGCCAAAAATCCAACTAAAACTCCTAAGGACCCTCATGCCTTAGGGCATCAATGTGAAAAGTCTCTAAATCATCCATCTTCTAAGCAAAGTACATTCACAAAGCTATCCAAGTCCATACCTCCAAAAGAAAAGCCCAAAAGAAAAATGGTTTGGGTTCCTAAGCAAATAGCTAGCAAGTCAAATGAGGCATCCTCATCCACATCTCAAGAATCCCAACCACCTATATCCATCCAAAAGCCTACTTCCATCCAAAACTTCCATTCCCTTCAAAAATCCCACAACCAAAGCAAAAGCACTAAAAATACTAAATCTATGTGGGTTCCTAAATCACTTCATCAACCATCCCCTAAGCAAACATCTCCATTGCTTCCTACACTGCCATCCCATCAAAATCTTCAATGTTTAACATGGTGTGTGCAACTATTGGTCATGATTCCCTTCCATTCCAAAACATTCCCACATACCTTCATCTCCCCAACCTTCATCCATTACCCTTCATATCTTCCTCATCACTTTCCTATGGTCCATGCTTTTGCATAAGTCTTACAAAAATCCACACCATAAGCTACTAGCCTACCCTACCATAATTCCACATCTTAATCCACTATCCCCCATCCTTACACAAACCTTTCATCCTAATCCACTATCTACCTACTCCATCTCCCTTTCATGAAGTCCCTTACTAACATCTATGAGCACACATGACATGGTCTATGCAATGACATTCATCTCTAGTGGAACTATCACCTTTCATAGCACTAGACACTTGAGTCCCTCCTATCCATTACCATGGTGAAAACTTGGCAAACAGGTGCCATGTGTAATTGTCATCCCATCTAAAAAAATCCAAAAAAAAAGTAAAGAGAAATCCCTTCGTCCAATGGTGAAAACCTGGTAAACAGGTGCCTTAGATAAGTACCATGCTGAAAACTTAGCAAATAGGCATCATGTGTAGGTTGATCTTCTATGTCACTCAAACTTGGGGGCACATAGTCTCATCCATCTTATCATTTTCCATTATATCATGCTACATCCTACCATCCTTAGCCATTACATAAACATGCCTGTCCTATTGAGCCCATTCATCCTCCCTTCTGTCTTTTGATCTTGATAAAGACATAGGGGCAAAATGTTGAAACATGTTTGGATATTTCTTGACATACCTTCTTTCCAAACCAAGTTCTATCCATTGACCATTTATCCATCCCATTTAAACCAATCCATCATGTCATCCTATCATCATAAGCGCCATGTAAAATCCAATCATGTCATCCCTTGGTCATGAACTTTGTCATGTAAAAATCCTAAGCATTACTACTTAGAATGGGACAAGTTATTCCTCTGCGACATAGTCTTTGAAGATCACATCCTAGCTCCCTTATGATCCATCCACTATGGTATACCCTTATCATGAGCTTTCCATCTTATAGCTTATCCCCATCTATTTATCATGAGATTTCCACTATAGCCTACCTATCTGTTTATCATGAGGCATGCATCCATCCCTTATATGGCCTATCCTTTTTATCCACCCATCTATCATGAGCCTTCCATCCCTTGTTGCCCATCCTTTTATCCATCTAATCCCATTCATCCATCTTTGCACCTAGATGTGGTTTTCACTTGTCACTGGTATCTAGCACAATGGCTACTCCAATTGTAAATCCATTGACACAAAAAAATAAATCAAAATATCCCAAAAAAATAGAAAAAAATAAAATATTTCAAAATATCCAAAAAATTAAATATCCAACAAAAAATCCAAGTAATAAAACTAATCACATCATCCAAAACAATCCACTCCATCAACATTCAATCAAAATCAAATCATCATCATCATCATCATCAATTCTTCCTACCAATAACATTCATTCATCCATTTCAATCAATCACTTCTTCCAATCATATCAATCAAATCAATCTAAGCAATGATCTTAAATCCAAGTTACACTAAACCATATCAAGCAAGTTAATCAATCAAGGAACATTATCCAATCAAATCAACAAGTTTTGATCCTAATCTTGTCATAAACCAAATCAATCATCATCAATGGGATATATCATTTCCACATCATCCTTGTGTTGATCTAGGGATATAGCTTTCCCCGCAATGACAACACTATCATTATCAATGAAACAATCAATCATTGGTTTATGACTTGACAAGGGCAATACCTTGTTTGTTTTACATCCTTTGAGCACACTGAGAACACTTGCTTATGATTAGATTGAGTGGACACTCTAATCATCACACCATCACTATCATCATTCAAAATAATCCAATCATCAAAACAATCAACCTAGCAATAGTAAACATCAAAACCAAAGCACATCAAGCCAACCATCAAAATAAATCCAATCACTCCAACAAATCAAAAGTAGCTCAATCCACCACATATTATCACATCATCAACATTTCATCAATCCCAATCAATCCATTTTCATCATCACATCAATAAAACATCAGAACTACATCTCATTTCCATCGTTAAGTGCCTTGATCCCATGGATATAGGGTATGTAGGCAGTCTGGAGTACGAAGGAAGTGCCCAGAGTCATGAACAAATGATTTTCCTCTTTCTCCTCTCATCATTTCTTCTATCATCTATCTTCTACATCATCAATAAACAACTTCTTCCAATCAATCTGTCATTCAATCAATCTATTTCCTTCAATCAAATCATCCATTCATATCAATTCAATTTACTTCAATTCATTTTCATCCATCCTTCATCAATATTCATCCATCATTTTATCATCATCAAATCATTCCAAACAATGATCCAAATGCAATTCATCATAAAGCTATACCAATCAAGTTAATCAATCAGGACAAGTTATCCAAATGCAATCAATGGTCTTGATCCTAGCTTTGTTGTAAGCCAAATCAATTAGCCAATCAGCCAACCAACTCAGCAAATAACCTTATGTTGATCTAGGGATATAACTTTCCCCACAATGACAACACTCTCAACTATCATCATCATCATCAAACAATTAATCATTGGTTTACAGCTTGACAAGAGCAATACCTTGTTTGTTTTTTAATCATTTGTGCATACTTGCTTGCTTGCGTGTGTTATCTCTTTATCTTGCATTTGTATCACATCGGTAACTTTCTAGCTAATATTCATATCTTGTGTATGTTGGAATAGCTTTTTGCACTATTCTTTGCATCTAAGGTCATATCATACCTTTTGTGCATTAGGACTTCAATGCTTTAAGTTTACTTCCTCATACATTAGACAAGGTTGTATTATGTTGGGGCACGAGACATATCATCACCCTGGTTCCTTATACCTTGGTGCATAACATCTAGTGCTATATCAAACATCATGGTTGCTCACATTCATTACAGGATAATGCATCTTCATTTCTTCTATCTATCCCCTTATCTTTCTTGACCAATCCCTTTCATTTCGAGAGCCTACCCATGTTTGTCCAACATGCCTATCCTCTCGAGGGGGCATCATCATCCTATCTTCCCATCATCATCCCATTTCATCCTCATCCTCATCATATCCTTATCCTATCTTCCCATCATATATCATTTTCCTCTATCCATACCTTAGCTTCTTTGAAATGATGTTACTTGACATAAATCTTATCATCTCGAACATCATCTCAAAGAGGGGCAAAGTCTAGATGCCCAAATTTGTCTCAAATCTGTCCATGTCTTGCAACACCTAGTTAAAAAACATCACTTAGACATCATGTAGCATTTTTACCTAAATCCCACTCTTAATCCCACTTATCCCATTAAGCCAATTAATTACATAAATTTTATTTATTTAATTAAAATCCCATTTTAATCCCATCCTTATCCCACTTAGCCAATTAATTAAATAAATTTATTTAATTAATTTCACATTCATAATCCCACTTTCCAACTAATTAAATAAATTTTATTTATTTAATTATTTTCCCATTCATATCCCAGTCCTATCCTAATCATCTTCCCAATTAATTAAATAAATTTTATTTATTTAATTAATTTCCCTCACATATCCCAACTAATTCAAATATTTTATTTGAATTAAGTCCTCACCTTTCATCACATTTTGACACTTGTCCATTTCTCAATTGAATCATGTGTGGTAGTACTACTTTCATTTAAAATCCTTCACATGTACAACTAATGGGACCTAATTTTAGTATTTGTGTACACCATCAAATATAAACTTATTAAATAAAAGTATTTGTGTACACAATCACACATGAGACCTATTCTCCTCCCTCCACTTGTCACATGACTACAACTCCCTTGAAGAGTGGGAATAACTAATCAATCCTAGCCATCCACATCAATCATTTATCCTTTCAATCTCAACCATCCATTTGAACCAAGCCTTTCCTATAAATCAACCCTCTTCCAAGCCATTAAGGGGCATTGAGTTGGAGTAGCCTTATGCTGTCGAAATATCTTTAGAGCCTTTGCATCTATCATCCATCATTCATCCATCATCTATCTCCCTATCAATGTTATCTTGTGGAATCGAGCAATCAACACAACAAATTGACTATTCAATCAAACAATTCATCTTGCATCTTTGAGGTATTGAATGATTTGGGTTTAGGTTATGCATTTCATTGTTTGATCATTTCCATTTGCAAATCCAAATTTTTTTTATAAACAATTCCAAAAAAAAGGAACACCCTCCTTGGTTTCACAGAGCATAAAGTACAGAGGAAAGAGCAATTGAAAACCCCTATTTCCTATTCATTGGCCAATCCCTCTAGACAGGTTCATTATTAAAAAGTTGCTATTCTATATATCTATGCTTTTTCCTTGAGATTAGGTTGGGAATTTAAAACAACCAGCATATACTCCCATATTTTGCATGAAAATGGGGTAGAGAGGCGAGAAGATGAAAAAGTTTGCAGAATCCCATCACCTTTGCCAAACCTATCATTATGCCACAAATAATCAGAAATTAAAACCTTTCCCCTCCACTCTCAAGGAATCAACTCTATGATGGTTCATGGGCCTATCATTAGATTCCATAACTACATGGGATCAAATGGAAA
Source organism: Cunninghamia lanceolata (assembly GCA_027924645.1). Classification (NCBI taxonomy): domain Eukaryota; kingdom Viridiplantae; phylum Streptophyta; class Pinopsida; order Cupressales; family Cupressaceae; genus Cunninghamia; species Cunninghamia lanceolata. The sequence goes on from BSBN01000739.1 coordinate 8,541,360, forward strand.
CTACCTTCCTTGATAAATATCAAGATTATTGTAGAGTTAGGGATCAGAAAGATGAACTCTTCCAAATGAAATAGATGGAAGAAAAATTTGGAATATTATATGGATAGATTCATGTTTGTCCATAGGAGATGTGGTAGTAACCTCAATGAAGAACTTAGTAAAACCATTTTTTTAAGGGGAATTGATGACAAAATTAGAGAAGCCTTAAATGTAATGGGAAAGGGAGATATTAATAAATAAAGTTTTGTAGAGATTATGGAGGTTAGTAGAAATTATTCCTGTACTTGAGCAGGAAATAGAGTGCAAAAAAAGGCAAAGGCGGTACCAGTGATGTCACACAAGTAATGGAAGAACTTGCAAATCTGAAAACTGACATCCTTCTTCATTTGAATACCACGTTGGATGGTATGCAAGCCAATAAAAAGAAAACTAAACCCTTGGCCATCTATTGTCCTCATTGTAGAGAAAAACATCGGCTTAGGGAATGTCCTTTGGATTAAACTGAGTTATGTAGGATCTGTGAGAAAACCCATTCCAGAAATGAGTGTAGTTTGCTTCCTAAAATCAAAAATAGATTGAAAAAGCCACCAATAGAAGAGGAAGAGTTAAATTTTATTGGCTAGAAATAATCAAACTATGGATTTAACCAATTTCCAAGTCAATATGCTCTAAGAGGCCCATCAAGTTGGGGAACAACCTCTTGGAATGGATCTTGGAGAGGTCCACTCCCTCCAATGCAAATTCCACCTTAGTGGGGACTTCTATGGCCCCAGTCAAACTAGATGAATCAATCTTGGGTCACTCTCCAATGGCCAAATCAATAGGAATATCAACAATAGTGGGTACCTTAATATAACCAAGGAATGAGGCAATTTGGGAATCAACCTCAAGCCTTACTTCTTGGACCCTCACAACCAGCAAATCCAAATCTAAATGATTAGGTAAACCAACCACAAATGCTTTCTCAACCAGTCCCAAATCCTAGAAACAATAGACCACAACAACAGGGGTATAACACTGATCCCAATACAACTACCCTGAATGTAGTAGAAATTAATGACATCCAACTTTGATCCTAAAACATTCCTACAAAAAATCGTGATGAAGAAGTTCCTGATGAGGAGGAAGTGATACCTAGTGCTAAGGAACAACAAAAGGATAAGAAGGCTGAGACAAAAAAATTGCAAGTAATTTTGAAGGAAGCCTTTGTTCCATTTCCAAAATGATTAAAATAGGCTCCTCCAAAATCTAGAGAAGGCCAGATTGCTTAGGATGACTCTCATTTAATCAAGGAACTTAGGAAGATACATATTGAAGTTCCTCTATTACAACTGATAAAGGATATCCCTAAGATAAATTAGACCATCAAGAGCCTATGCTTGAAATATCTAGGTAGAAAATGAAAATTACCAAACACTATTCAAGTAGAAGGGAAACTTGTTGATGTCTTGTCAGGTAAGTTGATTCCTCAAAACTATGGGGATCCTGGAAGTCTTGTTATCTTGGTGGAAATGAAAGGAACACAAGTCTTGAATGTACTAATTGATTTTGGGGCTACTATCAATGTGATGACATCAGATACTACAGAAGCTTTGGCATTAACTCATATTTAGCCAACCTCAACTATTTTACAACTAGCTAATCTATCCATCACTAAACCAGGAGGGATTTTGGAAGATGCTATAGTCATTGTGGATACTTGGGATTATTTAGTAGATTTCCTCATCCTTCAGACAAGGAAGAAGAATTCAGGATACCCAATAATATTGGGTAGGCCATGGTTGGCTACTGCGTTAGCCCTTATTGACTATAGGTGAGGAAATATGACTATTTCAAATGGCAAAACATTGAAGGAACTTTCTATCTACCCTCAAGCTAACCCATTCTTGAAATATGGGAATAAACCATGGATAGATGATTTAATGGATTTAGATTAGGAAGATGCTTCCTCACTAGCAATGGTAACAATTGTAGAATATTTTGAAGAATGCAGTGAAGAGTATAAAGAGTTGGAAGCAAATGATGAAACCTCCAGGTATACAGTGTTACACAAAAAGATGTCTCTAGATGGCTCCAAAGAGATCTAAGAGGATCCTTAATGGCATTTAATTGTCCATATTCTAAAGAAGTTGCTTCTCACCTGAATTACCATCAAGAAAAAACCTTGCATCAGTTTGTGCCTCACTTCTGTCCATTAAATAATCTGATTAGTTCTTACAAAGACATTCATTCTGTTCATTCTGGTACAAAACAAATAATTATCCAAATCAATAAGAAACTCTCCATTAGTAGTTGGTTAATAGAAATAGAGGAAATCCAATTGAAAAGATTGCTGCAAAGCCATACCCAAGCATTCACATGGGAATACAAAGATATGAGAGGAATCAATCCCAGCGTATGTACACACCATATCTACATGGAAGATGTATGTCCTATGGGACAACCACAAATGAGGATCAATCCAACTCTAAGAGAAATAGTAAAGGAGGAAATAGAAAAAATATTACAGGTAGGATTCATCTATCCTATTTTTGACAGTTAGTGGGTATCACCATTAGTGATAGTACTAAAGAAAAATATCAAATGGTGAGTCTGTATTGACTATGGAGAATTAAATAAATCTACCAAAATAAACTATTTCCCTCTTCCCTTTATCAACCAGGTGTTGGATAATCTAGCTAGTAGTCACTACTTCTCCTTTTTGGATGGATTTAGTGGCTACAACCAGATCCAGGTAGCTCTAGAGGATTAGGACAAAACTACATTTATCTACCCATGGGGGACATTTTCCTACAAGGTTTTTCTATTTTGATTGTGTAATGCACTAGCCACATTTTAGAGAGGCTTTGTGTTGGCAATCTTTGTTGATTTAGCCAACACATTTGTGGAAGTCTATATGGATGCTTTTGTAGTGCATGGGAAGACTTTTGATGAATCCTTGGATAGTCTAAACAAGGTGCTTGAAAGGTGCAAGGAACATTAGTTGTCCTTGAATAATGAGAAGTGTCTTCTTATGATGATAGAAGAAATAGTCTTAGGTCACCACATATCATAGGAAGGTATGAAAGTAGACCCAAAAAGGTTAAAATTATAGTACAAATACCCCCTTCTCAAACTCAAATTGAAGTAAGAAGTTTCCTAGGACATGCTGGGTATTATCGAAGGTTCATTGAAAACTTCAGCTGGAAGGCTAACCCCTTGTTTACCCTTCTAAAAAATGATTCAGAGTTTAATTGGACACCACAATGTCAAGAGTCATTTGAGACCATCAAAAGCACCCTCATGATAGCACCATCATCAAGGGACCAAATTGGAGCAAACCATTCGATATTCACACAGATGCTTCCAATCAAGTTGTCGGTCTTAGGGTAGGCTAATGAATCTAGAGGTATGCACACTATATATTATGTTAGCAAAAATTTAAATCCTATAGATAAAAATTATACCACCATAGAAAAAGAGTTTTTGGTAGTAGTTTATGCAATCAATAAGTTCTGCCACTATATCATAGGTTATAAAGTCTTTATATATACTGATCATGCAGCTATTCGATATCTGATGAATATAGTTGTGGTAGGGGGTAGAATTGTTAAATGGTTACTATTGTTACAAGAATTTGATATAACTATTGTTGATAAGCTTGGGAAAGATAATGTTGTTGTTGATTTCCTATCAAGATTGACCATGTAGGGAAGCAATGAACTAGTGGATGATGCATTTCCAGATGAGTACCTTTTTGCCATTTCCATACAATCTCCATGGTTTGCAGATTTAGCTAACTATTTGGTTTCTAGAAAATGTCCACTGCATTTCAACCAAAAGGAAACAAGATGACTAATTAGGGATAACTCTAGATACAAATGGGTAAATGGTATTCTATTTAAAAATTACCCTTACAACAATAGAAATTGCACATATAAAATAAGAATGTTCTTTTATTTATTTGGAAAATCACATTACATTACAAAAGGTAAAATCAAATCAGAGGATCAATCCTCCATAGGCTGCAACACATTATCATTTCCTCTCTCTAGACTCTAGAACATTCTATCTTTTGTAGCCTCAAATTTGCTAGGTTTTCTATTTTCCCACCTTTTCTAGACTCCACACTTTCCCCCTTATCTCTAATATTGCCAAGGGTTCCCAAAAATGGTTATAAATAGCCCTTTTTGGTGGCCTCCAACCAAGTTTTGAATTTTGCATCTCCCTCCAAAAATAGGTCAACTTCTGAGAGCCATAACTTTTGATCTAGGTGTCTGATTGATGAACCGTTTGAAGTGCCAAAAATCTTATGGAGTACTATATGCGCTAAAATTCCACTCTGCTAATTCTACCCATTTTTGAGGCTGTACGGGGCCATTTAGTGCCTCAAACTTGACTTTGAATAATTTTTAGAGTTTTTCAGGAAACAAAAACTTTAATATCTTTCAACCCACAAATAATCTTTGCTTGATTCCTTCACCAATGGTCTTATTTTTCATTTACAAATCTTCTTGTAAATTTTTTCTTCCATACGTGCCCAAATGCAAACTTTCTTAAAATAGTAGTTTGGAAAAAACTGAAGTTCTACATCATTATTCAAGCGATTTTGGAACCATAAATACAAATTTTGAATCATCACTTTTTTGGGTGATGCAAGATTGCCCTTACATCACTAGATGCTCCTATGTTAGACACCCAGGGTAATCTAAGAAGTGACCTTATCACATCGTAGGTGTTTGTTTAGGAAAACCCAAATGGTCAACCTTTCCCTTAGACAACCATCAGGAATCTTCAAGAGGCCTTCCTTTCTATTTCACCAGGTATTCTTCATATTGCCTATTCCGAGTACTTCTTCCCACATGGCTATCCAAGATCTCTTCTATCTCCTCCTTTGAAGTAGAAGCCGGAATACTCCATTATTCTTCTGTTAGTCCATCTTCTATTCCACCTTCATGATATTCTATTAAATCAATAATGTTGAACATCAGGGAAATGTTGATACCACTCGATAGCTCTACCTCATATGCATTTCCTAAATTATACTTGTTCAAGATTCTGCATGGTCCAAATTTCTTCATTTTCAACTCATTATATGTTCCAACTGGAAACCTCTCTTTTCTCAAGTGAACCATGACTTTGTCTCCTACCTAAATTTCCTTATATCTCATCTTTTGATCTGCCTTAGCCTTATACTGAATATTCATCTTATTAATTTGCATTCTCACCTCTTCATGCAAATTCTTCAGGTGTTTTACAAAGTCTTCAGCTTCAGCACTTGTCTTTTCTCCCTTGTTCATCTTCCTTAACTCTAAAGTATTTCTTAGACTACTCCCATAAACAATCTGGAATGATGATTTACTTGTACTCCTATTGATAGAATTGTTGTAAGTAAATTTTGCCTGTGGCAAAATCAAATCCCATCCCTTGGGTTTATCTCCTACTAATCATCATAGCAGGTTACCCAAACTCATATTCACCACTTTTGTCTATCCATCAATCGGTGGATGGTGTATAGAACTGAACTTCAAATCCATCTTTAACTTCTTCCACAATGTCCTCTACAAATAACCAACAAACTTGGTATCTCAATCTGAAACTATGCTCTTAGGTTGACCATGTAGTCTCACCACCTTACTGAAAAATAACTCTACAATATGAACAAATCATTGGTTTTCTTACAAGGAATAAAATGTGCCATCTTCAAGAATCTGTCCACCACCACAAAAATGGAATCATGTCCTTGGTAAACCAAGAACAAAATCCATACTAATATCATCCCATGGTTTCTCTGGTATAGGTAGTGGCTGATATAGCCCTATATTCTAACTTGTTCCTTTTTCCATCTGACAAACTCTACAACTTTGCACAAATTTTCTTGCATCTTGTTGCAACTGTGGCCAATAATAATTCTTACCAACAATAGTAATGGTCTTATCTCAACCAAAGTGTCTAGCTAATCCCCAACTATGTTTCTCCTTAATCAGGTTCTCTCTCATGTAACTCCTTGGAATGGATAATCGGATTCCCCTAAACAACATGTATCATCCTAGATTATGAAATCCAACCATTTTGTCCTATCCAAAGTAACAAGTTCCACACAAGATTTCCAAGATTCTACAAAATATGAATCTTCGCACTACAAACTTTTGAGCTCATCAAACCCAACAACCTCTATCTTCATTTCTATCAACAAATTTTGCTGTCTACATAAGGCATCTGTAACTTTGTTGGACTTCCCGCTCTTGTGCTTCAAAACAAAAGTATAACTCTACAAAAAATCAACCCATTTTAAGTGCCTTTGATTTAATTTTCCTTGACTATTAAGATACTGCAAATCCTAATGATTAGTATATAAAACAAACCCTTTTGGCAACAAATAATGTCTCCATTTCTTTAAAGCCTGAACTATTGCATAAAACTCCTGATCATAAAAAGAATACTTTTTCTTGGCATCATTAATCTTCTCATTGATATAGGCAATGGACTTACCTTCTTAACTCAAAACAGCTCCTATAGCACTACCACTAGCATCACAATTTACCTGAAATACCTTATTGAAATCTAGAAGAGCCAAAATAGGTTTCTATATGACTTTCTACTTCAATGTATCAAAGCTCTTCACTATTCCTATGGTCCATTCAAACTCTTTTCTATCCCCTCTCATTGTCTCAGTTAGGGGTGCACAAATGCTACTAAAATTCCTAATAAATTTTCTGTAAAAACTTGCCAAACCATGAAAAGATCATACCTCTAGCACTCCTTGGTGTAGGCCATTCAATGATATTCCTCACCTTCTCTGGGTCCATCTTAAGACCTTCCTTTAAGACAATAAATCCCAGCTATACCAACTCCTTCTTTGTAAAACTACATTTCTTCAAATTAATCAACAACTTCTCCTCCCTAAGATTTTCTAAAACTCTTCTGATATGCATCAGATGCTCATCCCAAGTCTTACTAAAAATTAAAATGTCATCTAAATAAAACAATAACAAAATTTCCCAAAAACTCTTTCAATACCTCATTCATGAGCTATATGAATGTGCTTGATGCATTGGTTAGCACAAATGCCATAACTAACCATTCATACAGGCCCTCCTTTGTCTTGAAGACTATCTTCCATTCATCTCCTTCTCTAATTTGGATCTGGTGATACCCACTCTTTAGATCAATCTTCTTAAAGTACTTGGCTCCACTCAAACAATCCATTATGTCATTTATTTTGGGAAATAGAAATTTGTATTTGATTGTGATCTTGTTGATGGCTTGAGAATATGTACACATTCCCCACTCTCCATCCTTCTTTGGTGCTAGTATTGTAGGTACCACACATAGACTTAGGCTCTCCCTTATTAGTTCCTTCCTTAACAAATAGTGAACTTGTCTATTCAGCTCTTCATTCTCTGCAGGAGTCATTCTGTGGGCTACTTTATTTGACAAATTGGCTCCTAGTATCAAATCCATTTGGTAAGGAATATTTGTTTCCATGGCCATCATGGATAGTGCACCTATCATACTGCCATGACCTTCCCAATAGTATATGACATACATCCATCAATATGATGTCACACAACACCACATCATGGTAGTCCCCAATCTTGAACTTAACTATACATTATTCATTGACCAAAGCTCTATGGTCCTTATGTAACCATGCAATCCTATATGGATGTGGATACCTTCTTCTTGACAACTTCAACTTGTTAACCATCTCCTCTAAAACAAGATTCTTATTGCTTCCACTATCAATAATAATATCGTAACACTTACCTTCACACTTGCACCTTGTGTGAAATAAACTCTTCCTCTGATCTAGTTCTTTCTCCTCATTCAATAAGGTTCTTCTGACAACTAGGGTTTCTCCCCTTTCAACATCTTCAAAATTCTCAGACTATGTATCTTCACCTACATGTGCAACTCGTAAATTACCTTCAGGTCTTCTATTTATCCTTCCTTGATGTTGTAGACACTCGTATGCTCGATTCCCTTCTACACCACATTGAAAATAAGTTGCTCTGAAACCTCCTCTTCTAGGTCCTTACCTAGGTTGGCGTCTTCCTCTTCCTCTTTTCTCACCATTATTTTGATCATGAGAGTAGTACACATTATCTCCTCTCTAATTTCGATTGGTGTCAGTTTCTTCACTTTTCTTTGGATCCTCATTTTGGCCTACGCAGGTTCTTCCACTGGTCCTTCTACCTTGACCTCTTCCCTTTTGCTTTCTTTTGAATCTTTTATTCATCTTCTCTTCCACCTTTAGGGAAAACTAGTATGCATCTTTTATGGTGGTCATTCTGACCAGGCTCAACTCCTCTTGAATACTTGGTGTAAACCCATTAATGCAATGGGCTACCTTCTCCTTGTTGGCCTCTACATGGCCTGTCATAATAGTAATCTTATAAAAATCTTTTGTAGACACCTTAATAGACTTGTTACCTTGCTTCAATCCTTGCAACTTCTTTAACAACTCCAATTCATAGTCCACAAGAATGAAATGTTTATTTAGTTCATCCACCATCCGATCCCATCTTGTAATATTTCCTTTTCCTATTCTATTTCTCTCTAACTAGACCTCCTTCCACCAATACTAGTATGGCCCTTCAACTTTATTTTTGCAAACTTGACCCATTCTAGATCTTCTGCATCTTCATACTCAAAAGATTCTTCCCTATCATTGATCCAATCAATAAGCTCTTCTAGGTTTAGATTCCTAGAATAGGTAGAGACTTCAATCCTTGGTCTCTTTCCAATCTTTGAAATGGCCCTCAACAACCTAACTTCTATAGGATCTCCCGCAACTTCTTGTTCTTCCTTAGATAGTTCTTCAGCTTCATCCTCATTTTCTTCTCTTGTTCTCAGCTCAAACCATTTTTGCAGCTCCTCTTGCAATGCATCAATTTGTCTTTGCAGGGCTCTTAAACCATCTTCCATCAAATCATTTCTCCCACCATAGTTTCCTTATGGAGGCATTTTGATCTCTACAACAAACCCACAACCTCAGGTCCTGGTGTAAACTGCCTCATGGTCGGCAATCTATCTATACACTTAGGAACCCTTGCTCTGATAAGACTTGATGAAGTGGGTAAATCATAAAACACACAACAAAAAAAATTGCACATAGAAAATAAGAATGTTCTTTTATTTATTTGGACAATCACAATGCATTATAGAAGGGTAAGTGCACAAAGATGAGTGACCAAAAGGAGGTCTTAACATGCCACATTTTTTGTGAAATCAGGAAAGATTGATGTTTGATGAGAAATTGAAGATAGTTACACTCAAAATTTGAAGATACAACAAAAACAAGAGTCGTAGTGCTTTGAATCTAGTTTCTAAACTACTATTTTTTTTTCAAGAATGGTTGAGATTAAGGGGTTCAAAAAGGGGGAGCACACAAATTGGTCTTTTTTTTCTCAAAAAAACATAACATAGCATTTGGTGTGCTCCCCCTAAAATGTTAACTTTTTTTTAGTATTTCAAAAAATATTTCAGTGAGAAATTAGCTAACACCATGTACTTTATCCCTAATTTTTCTGATAATTTTTTCATGAATAATTGATTTTTTAATAATTTTCAAAGTGGACACATCTTGAAAAATAGAAAATTGAGTGTGCTCCCCCCTAAAATTTTTGAAAATTAATTAAAAATTAAATATTTTTTGAATACCTATAGAATAGAGTCTAGTTTCTAAAAATGTAACTTATTTGAAAATTTGATGAACGGTTAAAAAAAAAAGTCAAAAATACTAGACACTAGTTTTTGAAAAAAAAATGGATACACTAACAAAAGAAATTAAAGATGAAACCCTTAACATACTCAAAATGTGAAAAAAATTATATGGTTAGATAGCTAACAGAGAGATTAAGATTATGGTGGTATTTTTTTACTTTTCATTGAAAAAAGTGTAATCCTGATGGGGAGCATGCTCTAGATTATCTAAATTTTGTTAGAGTTTAGAAAAACACGTCCTTAGACAACCTAAACATAGTCCAAGCCTTTGGGTTGGAAGCCCAAGGTAAATCCAAGCCTTAGGCTTGGTAATTTCCAAGCCTAAGCATAACAAGAGCACGTTATAATGCACTTATGTCATGGTGAACTAAAACATCTCTCTCTGTCATGCCCACATTTCCCATGTAGCCACGACACGCAACACACATGTCATGTCCACATTTGTCATGTGGTCATGACACGAAATATCAAAAACTTTTCTGCATGTCCCTAGAAACCCCCTCGCACGTGTCTGCATGCTTAGTGGCAATACGCATAAGGCATAACATGTCAATTGTTACTCAGGATAGTGTGCCTTCCTACATAATCCCCTGCATGATGATAGCCAACTAGGGGGTTATACGATGCGATGTGCACTGCTTTTAGGGTTAGAACAAATTTAATTCAAACCCTAAGTTTCCTAGGTGAAAGAGGTGATTTCGACTGAATTGAAATCAAACCCTAACTCTAATGCATAATTAAAATCGAATATAATAATGCATCCAATGATATGATGGTCACATGATGAAATGGAGTGATTACATGAAAGTCGCAAAAATGCCATAAAAAAATAAAACCCTAAAATCTAAAAAAAATTTGATAGCATAACGTGTTTTCAATAATTGAAATAAATATTTTAAAAAGAAATCCCCAAGAAGTAATTAATGCAAAAATTAAAATAAAATAAATAAATATAAGGGTAAATTAAATAAAATTTCAAGGTCAAATAAATTTAATTATATACGCCTAAAAATGACATGATTCGCATTCTTCTAAGTTAATTAAATATCAAAATATTTAATTATCTCTTCCAAGGTCAAAATTAAATAAAACCCTTTTTTTTAATTAAATTCTTCCAAACAATTAAATAATTCTCAATTATTTAATTAAATCAAATTCATTCTTCCAAATTTAAATAAATCAATCAAATTTATTTAAATCCTCTCAATCTCTAAAAATAAAATACAATCAAACATTTTATTTATTCTTCCAAATCATGCACAACAACTAAATAAATTTATTTATTTAATTTACTTTATAATCTTCTAAATTAGATAATTCTAATTATTTAATTATTTTCTTCCAACAATATCTTCTCTAAATTTAAATAAATCAAATATTTATTTAAGTTGTCTTTTTCTTCTAAATTGAGTTATCTCTAAATATAATTCAATCTTTTTGCACATGCAATTAAATATTCCTAATATTTTAATAAAGTAAAATATCTTCTTATTCTCATGCAAATCTCTTCTTCTTGTTTTAAATCACTTAACTAATTATTATATTCTTTTAAATGCTTTAACTCATTCTTCTATTCTTAGCAAATCCTCCCATGCAAAAGAAAGCAAGACACGTGTCTTCTTCTTATTCATTGCACATTCCTCAACTGTTCTCAATTGCTGATCTTCTCATTCTTTCTATACCATTGATCTTCATTCTTTCAAGTCTATAAATTGAACCCTCTTCTTCCATTCTATTCATCCAAGCTTTGAGTATCGTTACTTTGCAAGAATTATAGTGCGCCTTTGGCACCAATTCCTTCATTGCTTGTGATCACATTCACTACTACGCACTATGCACTACTACCATTGTTGTGAAGCTCCTCTTCATTGCAATAAATTATCACTGCCATTCCCAATTGACATTCTTGAAGCATAGCAAGGAAGTGCACTCTCTGAGGGCATCATTCATACATGCAAGAACGATTGTGATAGGCAATCAATGGAAGCTTCAAATTAAGGAGGTTTGCTTTGTTGTTTTGTTCATTGTTTATTTAAATCTCTTTGTTCACCATTTCATTGAAGTTTTGGGGTATCTTGATATTGATATTATTGATTATTCATTGTTGATCCAATTTTCCCTTAACATTAATCACTCAACAAAATTATAAAATTTGAATTTAAATAAATGACCAAATTAAACATCAATACTTAAGTCCTTTAATAAATTTAATTTCGACAATTATATTTATTAATTAACTCAAGTTAAAAAAAATAGAAAAAAGGAATAAATTAAAACATCCCCTCTGGATAAGATTGATTAAATTAAAAAGAATCTAAATCACAAGGTTTCCCCAATAAGAATTAAAAATCACTTTGCCCATCCCAACAAAATCAATTAACAATAATAAATTAATAAACAAGATTCCCCCAACCTAATTAAAATAATCCCCTCTAGGAAAATTTAATACAAGGACTAAGAAATCACATTTCAAAGAAATATAAAACACCCATTAAAAATCCCTAAATCACTACCCAATTAAAAATCCACACATTAAGCATTAATACATTGAATTCCCACTCTCAAGAAAATGACCCATCACAAAAATTCACTCCAAGAAAAAAATAATAAAGTTGAAATGAGAAAGAGATGGGAAAGTCACGTGCAAAGAGGAAAAGAAATAAATAAGTTAAATGCCTATTTCCCATTTCCCTCCCAAACTCAACCCTAACCCCATCCTATTATTTTATTACTTTCTTTTTAGTTTTGCCCTAACCTTATCTATACTTCTCTCTTCATTTCTTCTCATTTTACCTCCATTTTAGTTTTCTCCTTTTGTTTTCACTTGCAGGTTGGGGTATTCTTCATCCATGGCTTGGCAGCCATGAGAATACCTCTCACAGAGGTATATATTCATTTCATATATACTTGGTTTCTCTTTTTTTTGTATGTATATGTATATATATACATTTAGCGTAATTCTAAAGGCATCTATTTCCTTTTCTTTTTTTGCTACACAGAAGTGATATATATATGTTAATATTATGAAATTTTTATAGCTAAGAACAAGATTTAATGGCAGATTTTATAAAAAAAATAGTGAAGAGAGGGAGCGATAGGCATCGCCGCCACCGTCCACATTGTTTGCAGGTTTAAAAGTTTAAAGGAAGGCATTGGTGTGGGGAGAGGGCTGAGTCACTACCCACACCCAAGGGTGTGGGTGGGGGCTTGGCCCCCTCCCCACACCCATGGTCAAGAAAATGTAGCAGTGGGGTGGCGGCTATAGCCGCCGTCCCCACTGCCCTTAATTCTTTTTTTTTTGTTTCCCTTTAAAATTTCTAAAACCTTCTATTTAGGGCTCAACCCTACACCAATCTGAAATATGTTTATTATTTTTTTTTATTTGTGCTTTCTGTGGAAAATATAAACTTTGGGTAGTATACCAAAAGCCATTTGGTTATGTTATCTAAAATATATAGATACATATATATATGTATAATATATAGATACATATATATTTCATATATATATGTATGTATATATTATAGCATACATAAATAGTCATTTCACTACAAGGAATGATCAGATTTGTAAACTTATAATAACTAATTACAAATACAGTTTTCATGAAAGATAAGTAAAACAAAATATTATTTCTCTTTCTCCTTGACAGTAAATGAAATAGAATATTATACTATTTTTTTTAACAACTATTTAAAATAACTAGTCATTATTTTTCTTGGGAACAACAAGCATTTGAGAGGAGGACAGCTACAATGAATTATAAAATAAATTTTATCTAATTTCTTTTCATTCTAACATGCTACAAAATCAGAATTTATAACATATGCCCCTTTTTTTTCTTTGAAATAAGATGGAAGGAAAGTTAAAATTTCTTTTGGCAAACTTTCCATAGCCTCACAAACACAAACATCAACTTAATACATATTTGAAATCACAATAAAAAGTATTACACATTAAAATTCTTTTCAACAACAATACAATGGAGAGCAATAATTTGAACAACTAAATACAATAAGGCCTCCAAGGCCATGGCTCACAAAACAACCACTCAAATAATGCAAATAAGGCTGACATGAGTATTTCTTCAAGCTCCAAAACACCAACATAACCTGTAATGAATATAACACAAAAGAGGGAAGCCAAGCCATGCAAATCGCCCTCCTCCCTACCATAGACCTACTAGTGGGTCACCCCTGAGCTAGGGAGGTGGAAATCACACGGGTTCTCATTTCACACCACAACAATGAAAACACAACCAACACAAAATTTCACCCAAGGATTTGCATATAAAAAAACTCATGAAAATGAGTTTGATGGGGGTAGGGGAGTGGACCCATCAACTCAAGAGGTCACTCCATTATCTCAAATCACCAAGTCTCAAGGCCTCAAGCCACATCCACAAAATACATATCTCTAAATAACTCAACAAAAAAACTATCATGGCACTCTTGCCATCAAAATGCTCTCAACATCAAAGAAAAGCCCTCGAGGCTATAAGTAGCACAAAAATAAGGAGGTGACCTCGAGGAGGTTCACTCTCCCCTACCCCATACAAGTTGAGCCTTACCTCCAAATGGAGGTGCTCTCACCAAACTCCCAACCCACACAAAATGAAAACAACCAACAACATAAAACTACAAACACAACATAAATGAAATATACAAGGACAAATGGCCATAGCCATGGAGCTTACCTTCAAAAGCCCTAAAAAAATGGAAGCACATTTGGTGAAGATCTCCAAGCTTCTCCAAGTCTCCCAATCTCCAAATTTCACTAACTCCAAAGAAAAGAACTCCAAGAATAGAAAGAAAATATACAAAATGCAAGAACCCCACACTCCTCTTCAAGAGGAGATAATATAGGCCTTACAAATTAGCCTTGAGGAATGAGAAGGTGGCACTTGTCACCTTCTCCTTCCTAATCCCATGCCACTTGCAAGGGAGAGGAAGTGTGAGGGTGACAATTGTCACCCTCCAATTCCATTCCAATCCTCACCTTATCCACTTGTGCTCTCACACATGTGTGAGAGACCAAGTGGTGAGGTGGCAATTCCCTTCAAGCCTCCATGAGGATAAGGGATGCCATATGGCATCCTCTTATTCTCCAAAAGAGCCATCTCCCTCCAAGATGCTCTCACATGTGTGTGAGAGTCTTGGAGGGTGATCCCACACACTTGGGAGTCTTGAAGACCTCCCAAGTCTTCTTGGTGAAGGGATCCCCAAACTTTGGGAAGGGAGATGGGTCTTTCCCAAAGCATGACTCATCTCCCACCCTTAGCCATTTAAAAATTCGTCACTTTGACTAAACCTTAGTTTAGAGTGACCAAAAGTGAGTTACCCCAAGGTTTAGTTAGTCAAAATTGACCCTAGACCCAAGGGTAACTACCTAGGGTAAGTTTTGGGACACTAAGGTACACCTAGGGAGGCATAAATTCAATTTAAATGGCCCATAAATGAAAACAATACCAAGTGGTGTAAAACAATAAAAATATACAACACATGATATAAATTAATTTAACAATAGGGGTACTAGGCCAAAATAATAATTCAAACAAGTACTCAAACAACATCTGATCAAACGTGATCCTCATCCCTCTTGGGAATGGATTGGTTTCATAGGAAAAAACATATGTGTGAACACTACCTTCGATTTCCCGTGGCCTAGGAATATAATCCTGCGCAACTAGATCAAGTGTCAATCACATCATGAATAATCCTAGCTAAAGCAACTAAAATTAATTTCATGTCATTGCATACAACATTAATCATTTGCTACAAGATTTAATATTAAAATCACATTTTCTATCTAATGTCTAAAAATCACCATCAAATAATATATCCACATAATGCACTAGAAATCACATCAATAACCATCATCAACTATATCTCATATATCTAACATCATCATAACATCAAACATCATCATGACATCAAAATATGATCAAATCGAATCACCACATGTCTAAACAATGTCAAACCAAAATCAGGAGATAAAATCCAATTTGCATAATGGAACAGTAGTCTCTCAAAGTCTAATAATATCACCAACTATAATTTAAAAATGACCAAATAAGGAAGGAAAAATAATTAGCCTCTCTCTCTCTCTCTCTCTCTCTCTCTCTCTCTCTCTCTCTCTCTCTCTCTCTCTCTCTCTCTCTCTCTCTCTCTCTCTCTTCCTCCCCTCTTTACCTACTACCCTCTCTCTCTCTCACCTATCTACCTCCTAATTTTCCTTTTCCTTTCCAATTTCCCTTTAGATCCCACTAATTTTTCCCTATTTTACTATTTTCCACCTCTCCTCTCATCATTCTTCCCATCCAATCAACTTTCATTTTATCTTGTTTCCATTTCATCCTCGCAATTTATATCCCCATCCATCATTGCATCTCCTAGTTTTCTTATTTCCATTTGTTTTATTGATAAGGGAGAGAGAGAGAGAGAGAGAGAGAGAGAGAGAGAGAGAGAGAGAGAGAGAGAGATTCCCAACATTTTTGTTTCCATTTCCTTCATTGATAAGGGAGAGGAAGAGATAATGGGGAGAGATAGAGAGATAGAGGAATGATAGGGGAGAGAGGCAAGAGATAGGGAGAGATGCATAGGTAGAGAGAGAGGAGATAGATAGGGAGAGATAAAGGAGACAAAGGGGATAAATAGGGAGATAGAAGGTGAGGAAGATGTCTAGAGAGATAGGGAGAGAGATTGAGAGGTAGATGGATGATAGAGAGGGAGATAAGGGAGAGATAGGGAGATAGAGGTTTAGGGTTGCTCAAGTTTAGGGTTTAGGGGTTAGGGGTTAGGGGTTAGGGATTAGGGGAATTATTTAGGGTTTAGGGTTTTTGAGAGATAGAGAGAGAGTGTGTTTTTGACATGCAATCCTAAACCCTTTAAATAATGCCCCTAAACCCTAACCCCTAACCCCTAAACCCTAAAACCAAGAAACCCTAAACCTTTTTCTCCCTATTTAGGGTAAAATTAGATTTGTTCATCTTTTGTAGTTTAGATGTTAAAATCCTCCTTTCACCCTAACATTGAAGGATCTAGGGTCAAGTGGCAAGCACTATCATACCCTAGGTCACTTGCAAATGAGGGGAAGCTTAGATTAGGGAATTAATTATTAATTTTTCCTTCTCCTATGCTCAATTGACCATTAAAACCATAATTATGCAAATACGACAACAAATTAATGAATTACAAAAAAAACTTTTACAGAGGATAGTAAAATGCCAAATTACAGAGTACCTATTTTTGGAGTTCCAAAGCAGAATAGTCAGGGACACTGGAGCAGGTGCCCAAGTCCAAGGTACCTTCTTTTTTGGGGAATCTAGACCTTCTTCGAACACTGATCAGCCCTATAACTTTTGTTTTCTGGAATCTATCTGTGGAGGACACTGGAGCGAGCAGCCAAGTCCTAGAAGCGCTCCTTTGTCCAATTTTTTTTAGATCCTGAATCCCCGATGTCTGCCAAGCCTTCCTGTAACTCCACTTTTTCTGGATGCGACACCTGTAACCTGCAATCACAAGACTTGGTTTGGGGGTTGTGGTGTTTAGAGGTTTGCCTTAGTCAAACCCCGAAGGAAACTTAAGTCTCTAAACACCATTTTCAGATAAAGAGGGTGTGCCCTTGTGAGGTAGAGGCCAAAAACCAAAGGAATCAATGATAAAAATGACAAGGTGTTGTTGTACCTCATCATTTAATCATATTTCAGATGTCAAAATCTAGGGGCTGTGTCCTCAGCTATTTGCAATTAGGGATTCTATAGTTACCAGTTTTCCTAGCTAATCTTAATAACTTCTACCAATTTGAAGAGATTAATCTGTCTACTTACTAAATAAATTTAAGGAACGCTGAAAATAGAATTAAATAGGAAGTTACTTAAAGTAATCTTAAAAACAATAACATGCATCTATCTATCAAAATTAGTAAAACTTTTCATAGCAAAATCTGAAGTAACAAAATAGTGGTACTAGCCTTCTACCTTGGTGGTGAGAGTGGGCCCTTGCTCCACACCCTTGGGGTTGAAGGCTACATTAAGGAATCAGCACAAAAGAATAAGATCACAACTAAATTTGGTCCAATTCCATTCGCTTTGCATTCATGAAAAATATTGATATCAAAGAAACTGACATTACCGAGAGTCAGAATAATCCAATCATTGTATATATTTTTTGTTGTTTCTATAAGTATATATAAAATGAGTGATGACATATCACTTATCTTATCTACCAATTCTTCTATGAGATGGCATCCATCTCTTTATTATACTAGTTGTCTAACCATGGAAAAATAACCATGCAATAAAAGTAGATTGAGTGGAACAGAAGTCCACTATGAATTCTAAGTTTGAGTCTTAATACATTTGAGCAGCAAGGCCCTGAAAATATGGATATTGAATCAGTTTTATCAGTAACTCATACAAAAACTTTAAAAAGATAAAAACTCTAGCATTTAACTAAAGATGACCCTTCACCACTCAGGTGATGATTTGAGTGAAATGAGGGGTGTCACGATCACTGCTGAAAGTGCCTGATCAGCAGCTTATGCTAGAAATATGCCCTGCTCTCAGGAGGTGCCAAAGATATCTATCCATGTATGTAGCTCTGAAGATATGTCTATAGCTCCAGAGATATGTCTTCAGCTCCGGAGATACCATTATGACCTTTTTGTTCAGCTCTGGAGAGGCTTTTCTCTTTGCTTCAAAACTTCTGGTGTCGTGGTATTCTGGTATTGTCTCCAGAGATCATTGAAGACTACCTTCGGAGATGCACAAAATTGTCATTCTGAGCATCTACACCTATTGATTCAAAAAGAGAAGTTTTCTATATTTTTCCATCAATTCCATGCACATTAGTCCTTTAATCAGAAATTATGATCTTAAGTAATTTATCTCAATTAATCATTATCTAGAACGATCTTGCTAGCCTATTCAAGTGCAGACATTAAGAAAGATGGAATCAGGAAGGAGAAAAAGAGAGGTAAAAAGATGTATTTCATGGGTGCTACTTGGCACTCATCATCCCCCCATACCTAAGGTTTGGCAGGTCCTCCTACTTCTCACAATCTGGATTTATTCTGGTGAAGCAGCCTATCAGTCAAGCTATAATCTTGTGCATAGGTAGACCAAGTGGTGCGGTTGGTATTACCATTGTCTTTGTATTGATCAACCTGCTTCAACCAGTCCTACAATTTATCATCTTCCATCTATTCAGCCCCAACAGGGAGTGGTTCAATTATGAGAGGGGGCCTAAACCGTCCACCTATCCATTCCTGCTTATGCTTATCCATCATTTTGGCTATTAAATTTGGTTTTCTCATAAATAATCTTAAGTTTGCAGGGGTGACCACCTCTCTCATTTTCTGCTCTGAGGTCAAAACATTCCATCTTTTCTTTGCTATGGCAAGTACTGGATTTGCTGAACTATTCATGAAAAGACCAAAATTGATGGAGCACTCTTGCAAACTTTTTAGGTAAAATGGCAAAATTTTGTTCTTACTCTGAGGGTGATAGATATAGGACCTGAATTGGGTCTTAAAAGCATTAGGATTGGGACATTCCTTCCTGATGAAGAGATTTGTTTCTGTATCTTTCTTGAGATAATCTTCCATTCATTCATTCCAGATCTGATAATTCCTTATTAGGGACATAAATGCTTTAAGCTGGCATTCCCCCACAAAATAATTAAGAATGAAAGTTATATCATTAACACAAAAACCATGTAGGTATAATTCACATAGGAAATTCTTGTCCTCGTCATTACTCCTTGTATATGATGTCATGAATCCTTTTACTGTCTCTGTATTCTCAACCAGGTCAGACAGGACTAAAGAGAATTTCCTCTACAGGACTCTTTCAAGTAAGAACATAGAATAGCTGGCACTTGGCGGCCTGCAAGATAGAATTTTAGAAGAAAGGGAGGCCATCTCAATGATTTTTCCTTCCAGAGTTTCTATTCTTTTTGTCTTGGCAGTGACTACCCTTTATAATTGCAGCATAGGCTTGGAAGCCTCATATTCTCTACCTTTCTTCTCCCAATGGAACAGGGCCTTAGGAATGTCAATGGGGATTGGACCCACATATGGATCTATTTGTATCTCTTGCTCATTGGTTACACTTGGGCCAGCCAACTCTTGAATATATTCCTCCTGATCATCTAGTTTGTTGTTGGCCCAAGTCAATTGTCTATGCTGGCTATGTATTTTCTTAATTAATGCTGCCATTATTATGAGGCCATTGTCTCTATCCATGGTGAGCTCAGAAACACTCTGTGCTACCTCTATCTCCTTTTCTTTTAATAGTTTGAGTGCCTCAATTTTCTAGGCCTCCAATTCTACTTCTTTCTCCTGGATGATCTAGTTTTTGCTCTAGAGCTCTGTTTGTAGATTTTCAATGACTTGTTTTTGCTCCATTTCTACCTCAATTCTGACCTTCTTGAGGTCAATAATAATCTTATTCTTCCCCCAGAGTAGTCTCTTTAGGTTTTCAATTTCTTCTAACATTTGCTATTCTTTTGAAATTTCAACATCCTCTTGATCAGAGGGGTGAGGGAAAGTTTCTATTTCTGCTTCTGTTTGCTGAACATCAGGGTTTTCCATGGCCATCTACCTTGCACCGTCAACCACACCTATTTTCCCTATTTCATCTTTTCCTGTAGACTCCCTATTCTAAGGGTCCTCTTCGGGTTCCTCTGCTTCTATTGGCACTGATGAAGGCCCAGCCTTCTCCTCATATATTCTAAATCCCAGGAGTACCTCAGCTAAGAGCGTAGCATCTTTCTCAGCCTATGAGACCTATCTTTTCCTTTTGCTTCTCTATAGCAGAGGTGGGGCAGGTGCCTCTGGAGTAGGTCTCTCATCCTTAGAATCTGAGGAAATAGTAAGAGTTTGTTTGTGTTCTGTCTCTGGAGCATGTGATGGTTCTGAAATTGGACTTGACCCCAGATGGACAGATGGCGATGGGGAAACTTCTCTTTATTTTCTCTTCCTAACTAGAGGGATCTCATTTGAATCATGAGATGTTTCTTCAGTCTAGGTTTTCTCTATTTTCTGTCCTAACCTCTCCCCTGTTAATTCCTTAGGGAAAGATTCCTTAGTTAGAGTCATCTTTCTCCTAACTGATTGAGTCATATATGGGGTTTGTTCAGGAGAAAACTCTCTAATTTCTTTGCCTTTCTTCTTTTTATCAGGAATAGGGGTTGCAGATGAAGTTGCCTCCTGTGAGGACTTCTTTCCTCTTTGAACAGCTATGAAGGAGGTTGAAGGCTCTGTTTCTTCTTCTTGGTGAGTAGAGGAACCCTCACCTTCTGGCTGTGCCCTCTCTAGTTCTCTGTCCTGGGAATTTTGTTCAAGAAAGTTTTTCCATAATTCATCCCCATTGGCCTGAGACAGGAAGTACTGTTTAACTACTAGAATGATGAGGCCATGATGTTTCATAGGACCCTTGTTTTGCTGATATCTTTTTGCAGTTACCCTGATGACAGAATATAGGAAATTGGGAATGTTTATGCTAAATTCAAGGTGTCCATTCCCATGTCTTAGAAAAATCAGCATTTTCATTATTGGTCCTAAAACTAAAGAAAATTGACCATCACAAGTGAAATATTTCATCAGCCAGGTAGCTATAGATTGCCAAGGGTTTGGAAGTGTGGACCTAAGAATTCCTTTTACTTCATTTTTATTTGAATGCAGTTGTATTGCAGGTTAGCCCTCAACAAAGAAATTCTTAATCAAATCAGTATATAAGGTTTTTAGATGATAAAACCTCTTACCTTGTTTAGGCAGCCCATAAATATGACTGATAGTAGCTGCAGAGAGATTGATTTGGACTCCTCTGACAGCTGTCTGATTGTCCTTTAGATTTCTTTGGAATTCATCCATGACATCTTCTTGAAACCCTTCAATTTTTTCTAGGAATTCCAACTATCCTGTAGTTCTCAGAATGTTTGTTGTAGCTTCATCTTACAAAAGACCTACAACACTCTTTGGTTCAGACTTCTTCTTTACCCCCATTGATAAATTGGTTCCACCTTCTATGCTTAATTCCTCACTCTTCTATTTGCAGCTTGTCCCTTCTTCTTAACTCTGTAGGCTCCAGAGGAATGTTCAATTTACTCTATTCTTTAGGGTATTTTGGAAGTTCAAATGAGGATTATTGTCTCTCAGCTTAGGCTTATGGAAGATTTGCAGATTAGTTAAAGTACCTAGGCAGTAATAAATGCAACATAGTGATAGGACACTCTAGAGGCAAGGTGACAGTATGGTAAAGATGGCATCATGCATGAGTTTGGAAAAGAAAATGATAGTAGGAGGACGTGTCATAGTGACAGCACCCAAAAAAAGAAAGACAAGACAGTTTCTATTTAATGCTTAATTTAAGATAGAATTACCTGGATCATTTTTAATGATGAGTGATGTACTCAGCAAAGATCTTGCATCATTTTATGAGACTGCACATGTCGTGGCACATGAGTAGCTTTTGGTGGCTTGAGATGACACCCACTACTCCATTGGTATGTGACCTACAATCATTTCGCTGAGTGGTTTGAGAATCCACGTTCCTTAGGTGATGTCAGCGCCGTCTTTGTAAATACCCTTGCAAATGATATGCGTGCTAATTTTATTTTATTCCTGTGATAAAGTAGAGGATGATTCATGATGACCTCATCATATGATGTTTCCACTTTATTGCCTAGAGAGGTGGGTCCCCTCCCCCATTGTTGTAAATGACTCTTTATTGATGGAACGTTGGAGGTGTGTTTAACTAACTCCCGGCACCAGATCACCTTCGTAGCTCGATTGTTTTCAACTATCTTGAAGAAGGGAACCACCATTTGCTAGTTTTCAACTCCCTTGGTTGAGAAAGACAGCCATTTACTGGTTTTCCATCTTTCTCTTTTTTTAGAAGGCCGCCATTTGCTGGTTTTCAACCTTCCTTTTTTTTTTCAGTCCAAGACTATGACAAAGGAGGTATCCCCTGTATGAAAAGACAAATCATTAAGGAACTCTTCTTTAGTAGATGGTCTTTTATAGAGTCTTATTCGGTGACCATTTACTAAGAATGTGTCTATGCTTCCATCAATAGGTTCCAATAATATTGTTCTATTTTCAAAAACTTCCTTTATTTGATAAGGACCCATCCAATGAGTTTGTAATTTCCCCTTGAACTCTTTAAATTTAGAATCATAAAGAAGAACCCAATCACCTTGCTGAAATGTCCTCCTTTTGATGTGTTAGTCATGCCATTGCTTCCTTTGATACTAAACTAGTTCTGTTTGCTAAATGGCCTCTGTTTGAATTTCATCCAACTCATTGAGCTAAAGAATTCTGTTCTATTGAGTTATAGACAATGGTAGACCAATATCCAATATAGTTTTAAGTGTTTGGAGTTCAAATTCTATAGACATAATAGGCTTTTTCCCATAAACCAATTCATATGGTGAGAACTTTGTTGTGGACTTCCAAGTGGTAACGTAAGCCCATACTACTTTAGGTAATATGTTAGCCCAATCTTTTCTGTTCATTGCTAATGTCCTTGTTAGAATATTTTAAGTTCCCTATTAGTTACTGTTGGTGATTGTTTTGATGCAATCATAACAGTAAGTTAAAATTCACATATAATGAACTGAAACTATACTTGAAAGATAAGAAGGAAGAATTTAAGATTCAACTAATCCCAAGTCTACAATGGTTCGGTTGGTCAAGTTCAGTTGGTCAATGTGAAGCTGTAATGTTCAAGGGGCCTTACGTAGTTTAGGTTTGTTTGGTGGTTTACTAGACTAAGATTATGCAAAAGATCACAAGATATGTTAATACTTTTCATTCCTTTACATAAAAGTGTTACTGTACTGCAAGTTCTAGATGATTTTCTTGAATTATTGCAGCTTTCTCCTTTATCTATTTATGAAAACTATCTACTTATAACTTTGTTATGCATACTTCTTCAAGCTTGAGACAATTTCCTTTAGATTTCTACGTTTTCAGCTCAGTATTTCAGATGGGTTGGGAAAAGTTAGAAAGATCTAATCTATACCTCATTTAATCTACCAAAGGATCTAATTGTTTCTGTTATGCACTATGTAAATACTACAATAATTTGATCAAATCCACAGTAAAAACCCTAAATGCAAGTTCTGAGCATTTTCACAAACATACATTTAAAATTGCAAGCTCTCAAAGAAAATATTTCAAAACACAAAGAAGAGCAGGAGAACACTCAGAAGATAGATGCAGAACTCCAGATTCTATTGTATTAGAAACGAATAGTCATACATGATTTACAATGTAGGAATGACTCTTAGTTTCATTGATCATACTATAGAGAACTTACAAGCTTTACAGATACAGTAAGGCAGCCAGACATTCCACGCGCACCTTACTGCAGACAAACAGGCGACCTCCTTCTTCTACTTCTAATCTAAACTAAGCTAACTTGCTGTGTTTTCCTAAAAATCCCTGTGTAGCCCCTGTTGTAGCCCCTGTTGTAGAGTATTACAGTGCAGAGAGGCACAATATAAAGACTCTCTGATTGTCCTTACTACAGCAAAAACCTAACTAAACCCCTGGTTATAGCAATAAATATAGGTGAACCAGCTCTTCAAAATATCTCTGAGCAGTGTCAAATCTGGGCAAAATATTGCCCCTTCTGAGAAGTTCCGGCAGCTTGGAAATAACTTCTGTTTGTCTGTTGCAATAATGCTCTCAGCTGCAACCTTGTCCTTCATTTGAATGGCCTTGACTTCTTCGCACTTCATCTTTATCCTCTTGCTCCTGAGATCGGATTTTCTTCCTCCATGATGTCACTGTGTTGAAGTTCCAGCTGCTTCCTCAACTGCAAGCCTGCAAGACAAGACAAGCAATAAGTATCAAATTTTCCAAATGAACAGTAGGAAACCAAAATATCTGTTTAAATCAGGGTGACTGTGCAAAAAAATGTGGAAATTGGGTCCAAAAAACTCTTGAAACGCGTCCAAAACTGCATACAGACGTTAAAAAAAAAACGGGTCAACCCCCTTCTAAAGATGTGTTCTAATTCAATTACTCCTTTTGGTAAGAAGTTGCTCTTTAAGTTGATCATATCTTCTTCGTCCCATGTTACTTCAGGCCTTTCTTGTTCATCAATGATTTGGGCCTCAAATGCCTCATTACAAGTCAGAAAATTAATAATTTGTTGATCCCCTCCAAATACCTGAAAGTGTGTAACGTTGTCTGGTATACTGGGCATGTTAACTAGCTCAACAGCAAATCATCTTAATCCTGACAGTGTCAATGGTTCTAATGTACTAGCAGCAACTGCTAACGCATCTGGCCTGTGGTTCAGCTCTCTAGGAATGTGCTCTATGTTAAAAGCATCAAACAAATCCATTAAACCCCATACTCTATGTCTGTAACTAATCATTTTCTTATAATTGCAGGCATATAGTTTCCTCACTTGTCTGACTACTAATTCAGAGTCTGAAAATACTCTGATGGTTTTTACCCCTTTCTTGATGGCCATGACAAGTCCTAAAATTAGGGCCTCATATTCAGCAATATTGTTAGTGCAGGAAAATTGTAATCTATATGCTGCCAAATGTGATTTACCTTGAGGATCTATGAGTTCAATACCCGCACCTGCGCCCTGTTTTGATTTGGACCCATCACATTTTAACGTCCACATGCCATCTTTACTTTTCTGATCTTTTACCTTGGCATACTTTGTCCCTTTTATTGCCTGTGGGGTGTTGTCTTGTTTATTCATGGGTTTTTCCGTTTGGTTATCTTGCATATGTGTGTTTTTAGTTTGCAACTCAGAAAGATAACTACCCTTGTCCTCTATTTCTTTTCCTAAATCTGGAATCAAGGCATCTATATTATCCTAAACATATCTCTGTGTTGGATCAGGATTCTCATTTTCCTCTTGTGACTCTACCCTCCCTATGCACTTTTTGTATTCATATTCAATGATGTCTTTGCATATTTCACAATTCTCCTCAGAATGTTGCCTATCATGGACTCTACACCTATTTTTATATAACTTACATTGGACTGGGAGATTGTGTGTAACGCACTCTTCCACCTCTTGTCTAATGGCATGACCAAATTTGTCTATTGCATTGTTTTCTTCATCTCAAGAATTTCCGTCAAACTCAATAAATAGTGTCGTTCTATTGCTGACACACTTTTTTCTAATGTTTAACATCATAATCTCTTCAATCTGCATCCCATTGTTGGTAATTCTATAGACACCTGGTTCAACAGCAGCATATAATATTTCATTAGTTCGATTATACTCTGTTATCATATGTTTCATTCTGGGCTCTACCTCTATTCTAATCTGGTTTGGGATGTCTCTCCAAGGTAACCACATGTGTGAAAAGTCAGTAGCCATATATCCGTTTAATGTCTTGGACCAATCCCTACTTAGCAACATTCCATAATTTATGGGTATATCTACTACTTGAATGTCAATGATTTGGCTTACCCTAGGGTCTAAAGCTAATTGCACTTGAATGTTCATGAGTTCTCCTATCACGCTAACCTCGGTCTTATCTAATTGCGTGACAACCTTGGCAGATTTGGTGGGAGTCAGCCCGAGAGTTTTACATATTCCTAAGGGCATTACGTTGGCTGAAGCACCAGAATCTACCATGCAATTGTGTATATTCTTCCCACACAACCTAACAGTTAACAAGAAAGGGTGAGTATCCCTCTTATCCGCATGTATTACTACATTTGTATTGGAAGGCTGCTCAACTTTCTTACCTTTCTCCTTAGGTGGTGAATCACTATTAGGAACAGTTATATCAGCAGACACCTTGTTTGTTATGGATGTATCCAGGGATTTTAAAAAAGCATTTCTGATCCCTAGGGTCTTCAATAATTCATTTAGAGGTATACTGACCTTAATTTTCTTTATTTCCTCTGATAAGTAATTCATTAATCTTGTTGTCTCTATTGCTTCTGTCTTACTTGTTTGATCCTTTTACACTGTTGTTCCATTATTTGTGTGCTGACTAGCTTTAAGTATGGCAGGATTGTTGCTAGCATTCTGATCTGGGGGTGTATTGATGTTATTCGGAGGAGTGGAAGTGGTGAAAGGTCCTCCCGGCCTAGGGTTGTTCCTCAAATTGTAGGTGTGGCTTTTATTTGTCTGTTGAAAGGCCTGCACCTCTTCTGTTTCATTTAATATCTCATTTTCAGATTCAAAAGGAAACTGAAAAGCATTTAACACAAAGGCTGATTCAGGATAAAGACTTTCACAATAGCATGGTTCATCCTCTAGCAATTCATCCTCTTTCTCTTCTGCAGTTGCAAAGGTAAACGTTTCTAAGACTAATGCTGTGTCATATCCTGAGGGTACTACCTCATTACCCTTAGGAATGAGAAATTTAGAGGTAGGAGGCTGTACATCTATGTTGAAAATACTAGCTGCCAAGTGGAACTATGGACAGTCGTGCTCAGCATGGGCATTGGTATTGTGAAATCTGCACCAATTTTTGGGTGCTGTACTGGCCATTTGTATGCTAGTCGTTTGTTTTGTACCATGATTATCTGTATTCTCAAAAGGAGAAGCCAGAGTACCATTGTTGGGCCCAGTGTTCCATGTCTTGGGTGGCCTAGGTTGATTCTGATTTCTGTTATTATTGCCCCAGGTCCTATTATCTATCACTAGCCCCCTATTTTGCATTGGTTGCCCCTGACTGGGGCCTTGATGCTGATTGTAGTTTTGGTTTTGATTGTACTGCTGATTTTGATTGAGACTATAATTCTGATTTTGGCCTTGGTTGTGATTTTGATGTGGATTGTAGTTTTGGTTGCTTCTCCCATAGAGGTTCTCATTTCTTAGCTGTGTCACTTCGGTTGTTAATCTTTTCAAATGTGCAGTAATTTCTTTGATTTCTTCCCTATCCTCTTGTGCTTTTGCCACAGTTACATCCCTAGGAAGTTGGAAGAAAGGCTGACCATTATTTTGACTCTTATTGGAAGTACTAGCCGTGTAAGGAGTTATATCTTGGATTGGAGTAGGATTATA
The DNA here is from genome assembly GCA_027924645.1 of Cunninghamia lanceolata. Lineage (NCBI taxonomy): Eukaryota > Viridiplantae > Streptophyta > Pinopsida > Cupressales > Cupressaceae > Cunninghamia > Cunninghamia lanceolata. The sequence continues at coordinate 8,569,075 of BSBN01000739.1, forward strand.
CACAGGTGTGTAAGAAGGAACCGGATTTACTAGTGGAGCGTGCTGCACAGGGACTCCATTCCATGGGTGTGCCTGATTCTGCACCCCAAAATTTCCTCCATTGACAAATGGACTATAAGTTGTATGCCTCATTTCTTGGTTCACTGAGGCTGCCTCTTTATAGGCTTTGGATATTGAATCTATGTCAGGTTTTCTTTTGACAAACATGGCGGTTAAAGGATCCAAGGCAGCATAGTACATAGCCAACAAGGGAGCATCATCTATGGTATAAGGGGTTACCAGCCTAGAATAGGCCTTTTGAAATCTGTCATTGAAATTATCAATTAGCTCTCCCTCACCTCGTTTTATAGCAGCCAATTTATGATACAAAGCGCAAGGGTCAATGGGTCCTCTAAATCTTGACAGAAATGCTTCTTCCATAAGTGCCCAGGAAGAAATGTAACCATTGGGTAAGTTTACGTACCAGCTAGAGGCCTGCTCATTAAAGGTGTAAGGAAACAATCTACACACAACATCCTCGTGCTCTAACATAGCCCTAAAACATGCTTCCTTAAATATTCTAATATGATCTTCTGGGTCCTGATGCAACTGGTATTTGGGACATATCTTTTCTGGATTTTTTGGCATCTCATGATAATCATTGAAGAGTATGGGAGAATTGACATCGAAATAAGCCATTGCAGGTGTTTGAGCTTGACTTGAACTTGCAGGAATACCTGGATTGATTGGTGGATTAGGATTTACAGGAGGATTGAGACCTCCGGGAGTGCCTGAACCAAGATTTAAAGATCTGAACAGTGATCTGTCAGGACTCACAATACTACGGATGTTAAAAGGTGACCCAGGAGGTGTTCCAGATGAACTTCCCATTTGCGATATCTTTGGATTCCAAATTAAAGGGTTTTTACTTCGCCTTGTATCAGGTAGTTGCACAAATATATCTCCTGAACTAGATCTAGACCTAGTCACTCTATTACTATCATTAGCCAGTTTGAAATGAAACCTAACTAAGGAAGGCCCTCCTTCTAGCGCCAGAAAACTGTTGGTGATTGTTTTGATGCAATCATAATAGTAAGTTAAAATTCACATATAATGAACTGAAACTATACTTGAAAGATAAGAAGGAATCATTTAAGATTCAACTAATCCCAAGTCTACAATGGTTCAGTTGGTCAAGTTCAGTTGGTCAATGTGAAGCTGTAATGTTCAAGGGGCCTTACGTAGTTTAGGTTTGTTTGGTGGTTTACTGGACTAAGATTATGCAAAAGATCACAAGATATGTTAATACTTTTCATTCCTTTACATAAAAGTGTTACTGTACTGCAAGTTCTAGATGATTTTCTTGAATTATTGCAGTTTTCTCCTTTATCTATTTATGAAAACTGTCTACTTATAACTCTGTTATGCATACTTCTTCAAGCTTGAGACAATTTCCTTTAGATTTCTACGTTTTCAGCTAAATATTTCAGATGGGTTGGGAAAAGTTAGAAAGATCTAATCTATACCTCATTTAATCTACCAAAGGATCTAATTGTTTCTATTATGCACTATGTAAATACTACAATAATTTGATCAAATCCACAGTAAAAACCTTAAATGCAAGTTCTGAGCATTTTCACAAACATACATTTAAAATTGCAAGCTCTCAAAGAAAATATTTCAAAACACAAAGAAGAGCAGGAGAACACTCAGAAGATAGATGCAGAACTCCAGATTCTATTGTATTAGAAATGAATAGTCATACATGATTTACAATGTAGGAATGACTCTTAGTTTCATTGATCATACTATAGAGAACTTACAAGCTTTACAGATACAGTAAGGCAGCCAGACATTCCACGCGCACCTTACTGCAGACAAACAGGCGACCTCCTTCTTCTACTTCTAATCTAAACTAAGCTAACTTGCTGTGTTTTCCTAAAAATCCCTGTGTAGCCCCTGTTGTAGCCCCTGTTGTAGCCCCTGTTGTAGCCCCTGTTGTAACCCCTGTTGTAGAGTATTACAGTGCAGAGAGGCACAATATAAAGACTCTCTGATTGTCCTTACTACAGCAAAAACCTAACTGAACCCCTAGTTCAAACCCCTGGTTACAGTAATAAATACAGGGGAACCAGCTCTTCAAAATATCTCTGAGCAGTGTCAAATCTGGGCAAAATATTGCCCCTTCTGAGAAGTTCCGGCAGCTTGGCAATAACTTCTGTTTGTCTATTGCAATAATGCTCTCAGCTACAACCTTGTCCTTCATTTGAATGGCCTTGACTTCTTTGCACTTCATCTTTATCCTCCTGCTCCTGAGATCAGATTTTCTTCCTCCATGATGTCACTGTGTTGAAGTTCCAGCTGCTTCCTCAACTGCAAGCCTGCAAGACAAGACAAGCAATAAGTATCAAATTTTCCAAATGAACAGTAGGAAACCAAAATATTTGTTTAAATCAGGGTGACTGTGCAAAAAAATGTGGAAATCGGGTACAAAAAACTCTTGAAATGCGTCCAAAACTGCATACAAACATTAAAAAAAATGGGTCAACCATTGCTGACTGAAAAAATGCCACGGGCGCCAAAAAAATGAGTTTAAAACTCCTATCACATTTCCCTTTCCCGCCCATCGGCGTGACAATCGCCATCGACGTGTCAAAAAATTGCTCGGCCGATGCTCACTGTTTGGCCGACGGCCCTTTCTCTTCGTTCACTCTTTGTTTCGTTCCATCGGCCAGAGTTACGCCGATATAGCCCCAGCGGCTTGTATTCTTCCTCATCAGTGAGAGATTCGCCATCGGCGAACTCCAAATTCCTTGCTCCGACCACTTTGATTTCACCGATGTTCTTACATCGGCGTGACTCCTACCGATGCCCCCTTTCGTTGATTGCCATCGGCGTGAGATCACCCATCGGCGACTCACAATCTTCCTGTGCCGATGGCCTTACCTTGGCCGATGCTCTTTACTCTTCATTTTTTCTCTGTCGGCAAGAGACTACACTATCGGCAGGCTCAAAATTCCCTCTGCCGATGACTATGGTTACATCGATGTGCTTTTATCGGTGAGACTCATACCGACGACCCTTTTCATAATGCATATTGTGCAATGTACATTGTATATAGCGCTTGTATATCGCGATATACAAACGCGAAATATACAAGGATTGTTCTCCATTTGATAATGATTTCGGGTCCGCATTGTATATTTGTATTGTATCTCCCAATATACAAGCCCGAATGTACATACAACTGGCCTTGTATATGAACCTGAAAGCAAAAGTGACCAAGTATAAAAAATATGACTTTGCATATACAAAGGACTTTGTATATGCAAAGCGATAGACAAACCTGAATGTACATTTTACTAAAATGATCATAACTTGCAAAATATGGCAAATTTTAAGATGGTTCAGAAAGCAACCCTGGCTCATTTTTCACAAGGAATCCAACCATATCATGCAAGGGTACTAAAAATGCATTTTTCTATATTTTTAACAAGGTTTGCAAATTTGACTCTCTTTTCCCTTTACCACCAAGCAAAACAACACAAGCAGAAGCAAAAAGCAAAGCAACAGCAGGGGTCCTCATTTTGCTAAGGAGCAAAATGGGGCGTGTTGTGAACATCACAACAACTAGCAACCAAAACAAAACAATTAAATTCAAAGTGTTCAAGAAAACTAGATGAAATGAATCCATAACTTCTGACTATCTTTCCTGCAAATTACTATTCAGCTTGAGACTCAAAGTATTCAATAAAGGTGCATGAATTTCCATTTTCAGTTTAATTGTGTGCACGTGATTAATTATCCTCATCTTGAAGATTGGTTGAACAAACCAGTGACTGACATTAGCCTATGTAGGTGAGGATATTCCCTCATAGCCGACCGGATAGAGCCTTGCTGCCAGCGAGCGTCCATAGCCTCGGCAAGGTTATCGTTACAATTCTCCTAAGTAGAGCCCCACTGCCAGCGAGCGTCCATAGCCCCAGTAGAGTTACTTAGATGGCTTAATCTGGATTTTTAGTATAATCCGCTTTATTTATTTATTTATTTATTATTTTCTCATTTTGAAAGACTTCATAAGATATAACAATTTGTAACTTCATGATGCAAGGAGTGGACACTTGCTGAAATTAAGCTGAGAATTGTAATGGTAGCAAGGGTAACCTCTAATTTTTCACCTAATATCTACACTGGTAAGTTCAACAAACCCAAGGATTTTAGGTGTGTCATCGTGAGAAACTTGCTTCGAATTCTCAATCACATTTATTAAATACAAAACTTCAAAAGATGAACAACTCTCTACATTCATGACAGTAACAAGTTATGTGTAAATTGTAAATGATTAACTTGAATACCCTAAATTTTATACTGTTTTGAATGGTTGCTAGTTTTTCTCCTTAATACTCTAAAGTAAAATAAAGATCCCTGCTGAAGAGATAACAAACAAACTAAACAAATAGGCTGTACAAACAACACAACAAAAGAAAAAACTGTACAAACAGAAAGAAACAAAAACAGAAAGAAACAACAAGCAAAAACAAACAGAAGACAAACTATACAAACAGCCAACCCAAAAGAAAACACAAAAGAAGAACTGTACATCACCCTCAACACTTTACATTAAGAAAAAAGGACTGCCCCCCCCTTTTTACCTCAAGCCTGGAAGTAGTGTTTCAAATGCTGGCCATTAACTGGTAATGGCATATCTTCTCCAGTCAAGGTCTTAAGTCTAAAGGTGTTATCTCCTATTATTTCTGAGACTTGTAATGGACCCAGCCATAATTTATCAAATTTTCCATGGCTTCCTTTCTTTTCATGTGCTTTGTCCCAGCACAACACTAAGTCTGATATCCTAAATGTCTTGACTCTTGCCCTTTTGTCAAACCACCTCTTAACAACCACTTGGTGTTTGGCAAACTTCTCGAGGGCTTGACCTCTTTTGTCCTCTAGTTGTAACATTTGCACTATTCTAGCTTCCCTATGGTTATCAAAGCCTAGATATTCATTGGCAAACTTCCAGGTTGGTATTCTCAGATTAACCGAAAGTATGGGATCAGTCCCATAAACTAAGTGATAAGGTGTGCTACCTAAAGCTATTTTAAACTTGGTCCTGTCTACCCATAATGCATATCTTAACAGGGTATTCCACTCTCTAGGACTTTTGGCAATTAACCTCTTGATTATGTCTAATAAAATTTTGTTTGTTGATTCAGCCAGTCCATTACCTTGAGGGTAATAATTCGAAGAAAACCTTAGAATAATCCCATATTCAAATGCCCATTTAGAAAATTTTAAAGAAGAGAAAGCAGGGCCGTTATCACATACCAATGAATAGGGCGTTCCAAACCTGGTGATAATGTTTTCTTCAAGGAACTTGATAACTACCTCAGTTGTGGAAAATTTGCAGCAGGTGGCCTCAGTCCACCTTGTACAATAGTCTGTTACCGTCAATATAAATTTGTGTCCTACAGAAGATGGGGGATTGATGACTCCGATAAAATCCAAGCCCCACTGTGCAAATGGTCTGGATTCGATCACAGGTTACAGTGGATTGGCCAGATTTCTCCCTTTGTCTGCTGCAGTCTGATAGGTGTGGCAACTTCTGATGTGACTCTTAGTATCTTTGAACATAGTGGGCCAGTAATAGCCCGCCCTCAGTATTTTGTGTGTTGTAGCTAAATGGGAACCATGGCCGGTTCCGTACTTGTCATGTAGTTCTGTCAACACTCTATCAGCTTCAGTTCTGTTTATGCATCTCAGATAAATTCCATCATGGTTCTTCCTGAATAGAAGACCTCCTTGTACCATATAATTTTGTGCCTTAATCTTCAAAGCTCTCCTCTTAGAAGCCTTCATCTTGCTTGGGTACTTTCCAGCTATCAGGAAGGTGCTTAAATCATCGTACCAGCCTGATGCGTCTTGGGAATTCAATACATATTGTTGTTTTATCAGATTTGGATCCATGTTTGCTATTGTTTGCACCAATGCCTGCCCTCTGACCAGCTTTGTGGGAATGATCTCCATGTCAAATTCTTGCAGTGTGGTGATCCATTTGGCTCTTTTTTCTCCAGGCTCGTTTTGCATCAGCAACATTTTTACTGCTGCGTCTGGTACTATGGCTTAGATCTGGCTGCGCAGAATGTAGTGTCTAAATTTTTTCACAGCCTTTACTAACACGAATGCCTGTCTTTCGATATCTAGATATCTTAGTTGTGCATCCTTCAGAGGCGCACTCATAAATGTTATGGGCCTCTCTCCATTATTTTCACCTTTCTGTGTCAAGGCAGCCGCGACAGAATGAGAAGATGCAAAGGAGTAGATGTAAAACGGGCTTGTGTAGTCTGGACTTGCCAATACAGGGGCATTAGAAATTGTCTCCTTGATATCTTCAAATGCGGCTTTGGCCACTGGCGTCCATTCCATCTGTGCATCTTTCTTCAACATAGCATTCAACGGCTGCACGATCTCTGCAAAACCTGTTATAAACTTCCGAACAAAGTTAATTTTACCAAAAAATGATTTCAACTCTTTCCTACTGTTTGGTATTTGCAAATTTTTTATGGATTCTATTCTATCTGGATCAATTGAAATTCCATTTTCAAAAATGACATGGCCTAATAATTTACCTTCAGTTACGCCAAATATACATTTCTTAGGATTAAGGGAAATCCCATACCTTTCACATCGCTTGAGTACTTTTCTGAGGTCTTCAGCGTGGGTGGATGCATCCTTGGAATACACAATTAAATCATCCATATACACAACAATGCATTTACCTGATAATCCACGGAATGCAACGTCCATGGCCCTCTGAAAAGTGGCACCTGCATTGATCAAACCAAAAGGCATTCTTCTATACGCATAATTTCCCCATTTGCAAGTGAAGGTGGTTTTTAGTCTATCTTCTCTATCAATTAAGACCTGATTATAACTTGAAAAACCATCTAAAAAAGACATAATCTGTGCACCATTTACTGCTTGCAGTACTTCGTCTATTAGGGGCAAAGGATAATTATCCTTTTCAGATGCCTTGTTTAAATTTCTAAAGTCTACGCACAACCTAATGTCTCCGTTTTTCTTCCTCACTAGTACTAAGTTAGCTACCCAAACAGAATGTCTGACTGGGAAAATTATTCCAGCGGACAGTAATTTTTTAACTTCCTCAAAGATTAAAGGCTCTAGAATGGCATTTACAGGCCTTTGTTTCTGCCTAAATGGTTTGACTTCTTTTCTTAAAGGTATTACGTGAGTTATGATGGACTCATCAAATGTTTTCAAGTCTTCATAAGTCCATGCTATGACATGTTTATATTCTTTCAGAATGTCCAGAACCTCCTTTCTAATTTTCTCAGAGCAAGCTTTCCCAATTAGTACACTTTGTGGATTTAGCTCAGTCCCTAAGTTATGTAAATCACACCTACCCCCTTCTAAAGATGTGTTCTAATTCAATTACTCCTTTTGGTAAGAAGTTGCTCTTTAAGTTGATCATATCTTCTTCGTCCCATGTTACTTCAGGCCTTTCTTGTTCATCAATGATTTGGGCCTCAAATGCCTCATTACAAGTCAGAAAATTAATAATTTGTTGATCCCCTCCAAATACCTGAAAGTGTGTAACGTTGTCTGGTATACTGGGCACGTTAACTAGCTCAACAGCAAATCATCTTAATCCTGACAGTGTCAATGGTTCTAATGTACTAGCAGCAACTGCTAACGCATCTGGCCTGTGGTTCAGCTCTCTAGGAATGTGCTCTATGTTAAAAGCATCAAACAAATCCATTAAACCCCATACTCTATGTCTGTAACTAATCATTTTCTTATAATTGCAGGCATATAGTTTCCTCACTTGTCTGACTACTAATTCAGAGTCTGAAAATACTCTGATGGTTTTTACCCCTTTCTTGATGGCCATGACAAGTCCTAAAATTAGGGCCTCATATTCAGCAATATTGTTAGTGCAGGAAAATTGTAATCTATATGCTGCCAAATGTGATTTACCTTGAGGATCTATGAGTTCAATACCCGCACCTGCGCCCTGTTTTGATTTGGACCCATCACATTTTAACGTCCACATGCCATCTTTACTTTTCTGATCTTTTACCTTGGCATACTTTGTCCCTTTTATTGCCTGTGGGGTGTTGTCTTGTTTATTCATGGGTTTTTCCGTTTGGTTATCTTGCATATGTGTGTTTTTAGTTTGCAACTCAGAAAGATAACTACCCTTGTCCTCTATTTCTTTTCCTAAATCTGGAATCAAGGCATCTATATTATCCTAAACATATCTCTGTGTTGGATCAGGATTCTCATTTTCCTCTTGTGACTCTACCCTCCCTATGCACTTTTTGTATTCATATTCAATGATGTCTTTGCATATTTCACAATTCTCCTCAGAATGTTGCCTATCATGGACTCTACACCTATTTTTATATAACTTACATTGGACTGGGAGATTGTGTGTAACGCACTCTTCCACCTCTCGTCTAATGGCATGACCAAATTTGTCTATTGCATTGTTTTCTTCATCTCAAGAATTTCCGTCAGACTCAATAAATAGTGCCGTTCTATTGCTGACACACTTTTTTCTAATGTTTAACATCATAATCTCTTCAATCTGCATCCCATTGTTGGTAATTCTATAGACACCTGGTTCAACAGCAGCATATAATATTTCATTAGTTCGATTATACTCTGTTATCATATGTTTCATTCTGGGCTCTACCTCTATTCTAATCTGGTTTGGGATGTCTCTCCAAGGTAACCACATGTGTGAAAAGTCAGTAGCCATATATCCGTTTAATGTCTTGGACCAATCCCTACTTAGCAACATTCCATAATTTATGGGTATATCTACTACTTGAATGTCAATGATTTGGCTTACCCTAGGGTCTAAAGCTAATTGCACTTGAATGTTCATGAGTTCTCCTATCACGCTAACCTCGGTCTTATCTAATTGCGTGACAACCTTGGCAGATTTGGTGGGAGTCAGCCCGAGAGTTTTACATATTCCTAAGGGCATTACGTTGGCTGAAGCACCAGAATCTACCATGCAATTGTGTATATTCTTCCCACACAACCTAACAGTTAACAAGAAAGGGTGAGTATCCCTCTTATCCGCATGTATTACTACATTTGTATTGGAAGGCTGCTCAACTTTCTTACCTTTCTCCTTAGGTGGTGAATCACTATTAGGAACAGTTATATCAGCAGACACCTTGTTTGTTATGGATGTATCCAGGGATTTTAAAAAAGCATTTCTGATCCCTGGGGTCTTCAATAATTCATTTAGAGGTATACTGACCTTAATTTTCTTTATTTCCTCTGATAAGTAATTCATTAATCTTGTTGTCTCTATTGCTTCTGTCTTACTTGTTTGATCCTTTTACACTGTTGTTCCATTATTTGTGTGCTGACTAGCTTTAAGTATGGCAGGATTGTTGCTAGCATTCTGATCTGGGGGTGTATTGATGTTATTCGGAGGAGTGGAAGTGGTGAAAGGTCCTCCCGGCCTAGGGTTGTTCCTCAAATTGTAGGTGTGGCTTTTATTTGTCTATTGAAAGGCCTGCACCTCTTCTGTTTCATTTAATATCTCATTTTCAGATTCAAAAGGAAACTGAAAAGCATTTAACACAAAGGCTGATTCAGGATAAAGACTTTCACAATAGCATGGTTCATCCTCTAGCAATTCATCCTCTTTCTCTTCTGCAGTTGCAAAGGTAAACGTTTCTAAGACTAATGCTGTGTCATATCCTGAGGGTACTACCTCATTACCCTTAGGAATGAGAAATTTAGAGGTAGGAGGCTGTACATCTATGTTGAAAATACTAGCTGCCAAGTGGAACTATGGACAGTCGTGCTCAACATGGGCATTGGTATTGTGAAATCTGCACCAATTTTTGGGTGCTGTACTGGCCATTTGTATGCTAGTCGTTTGTTTTGTACCATGATTATCTGTATTCTCAAAAGGAGAAGCCAGAGTACCGTTGTTGGGCCCAGTGTTCCATGTCTTGGGTGGCCTAGGTTGATTCTGATTTCTGTTATTATTGCCCCAGGTCCTATTATCTATCACTAGCCCCCTATTTTGCATTGGTTGCCCCTGACTGGGGCCTTGATGCTGATTGTAGTTTTGGTTTTGATTGTACTGTTGATTTTGATTGAGACTATAATTCTGATTTTGGCCTTGGTTGTGATTTTGATGTGGATTGTAGTTTTGGTTGCTTCTCCCATAGAGGTTCTCATTTCTTAGCTGTGTCACTTCGGTTGTTAATCTTTTCAAATGTGCAGTAATTTCTTTGATTTCTTCCCTATCCTCTTGTGCTTTTGCCACAGTTACATCCCTAGGAAGTTGGAAGAAAGGCTGACCATTATTTTGACTCTTATTGGAAGTACTAGCCGTGTAAGGAGTTATAGCTTGGATTGGAGTAGGATTATACACAGGTGTGTAAGAAGGAACCGGATTTACTAGTGGAGCGTGCTGCACAGGGACTCCATTCCATGGGTGTGCCTGATTCTGCACCCCAAAATTTCCTCCATTGACAAATGGACTATAAGTTGTATGCCTCATTTCTTGGTTCACTGAGGCTGCCTCTTTATAGGCTTTGGATATTGAATCTATGTCAGGTTTTCTTTTGACAAACATGGCGGTTAAAGGATCCAAGGCAGCATAGTACATAGCCAACAAGGGAGCATCATCTATGGTATAAGGGGTTACCAACCTAGAATAGGCCTTTTGAAATCTGTCATTGAAATTATCAATTAGCTCTCCCTCACCTCGTTTTATAGCAGCCAATTTATGATACAAAGCGCAAGGGTCAATGGGTCCTCTAAATCTTGACAGAAATGCTTCTTCCATAAGTGCCCAGGAAGAAATGTAACCATTGGGTAAGTTTACGTACCAGCTAGAGGCCTGCTCATTAAAGGTGTAAGGAAACAATCTACACACAACATCCTCGTGCTCTAACATAGCCCTAAAACATGCTTCCTTAAATATTCTAATATGATCTTCTAGGTACTGATGCAACTGGTATTTGGGACATATCTTTTCTGGATTTTTTGGCATCTCATGATAATCATTGAAGAGTATGGGAGAATTGACATCGAAATAAGCCATTGCAGGTGTTTGAGCTTGACTTGAACTTGCAGGAATACCTAGATTGATTGGTGGATTAGGATTTACAGGAGGATTGAGACCTCCGGGAGTGCCTGAACCAAGATTTAAAGATCTGAACAGTGATCTGTCAGGACTCACAATACTACGGATGTTAAAAGGTGACCCAGGAGGTGTTCCAGATGAACTTCCCATTTGCGATATCTTTGGATTCCAAATTAAAGGGTTTTTACTTCGCCTTGTATCAGGTAGTTGCACAAATATATCTCCTGAACTAGATCTAGACCTAGTCACTCTATTACTATCATTAGCCAGTTTGAAATGAAACCTAACTCAAGAAGGCCCTCCTTCTAGCGCCAGAAAACTATTGGTGATTGTTTTGATGCAATCATAATAGTAAGTTAAAATTCACATATAATGAACTGAAACTATACTTGAAAGATAAGAAGGAATCATTTAAGATTCAACTAATCCCAAGTCTACAATGGTTCGGTTGGTCAAGTTCAGTTGGTCAATGTGAAGCTGTAATGTTCAAGGGGCCTTACGTAGTTTAGGTTTGTTTGGTGGTTTACTGGACTAAGATTATGCAAAAGATCACAAGATATGTTAATACTTCTCATTCCTTTACATAAAAGTGTTACTGTACTGCAAGTTCTAGATGATTTTCTTGAATTATTGCAGTTTTCTCCATTATCTATTTATGAAAACTGTCTACTTATAACTCTGTTATGCATACTTCTTCAAGCTTGAGACAATTTCCTTTAGATTTCTACGTTTTCAGCTAAATATTTCAGATGGGCTGGGAAAAGTTAGAAAGATCTAATCTATACCTCATTTAATCTACCAAAGGATCTAATTGTTTCTATTATGCACTATGTAAATACTACAATAATTTGATCAAATCCACAGTAAAAACCTTAAATGCAAGTTCTGAGCATTTTCACAAACATACATTTAAAATTGCAAGCTCTCAAAGAAAATATTTCAAAACACAAAGAAGAGCAGGAGAACACTCAGAAGATAGATGCAGAACTCCAGATTCTATTGTATTAGAAATGAATAGTCATACATGATTTACAATGTAGGAATGACTCTTAGTTTCATTGATCATACTATAGAGAACTTACAAGCTTTACAGATACAGTAAGGCAGCCAGACATTCCACGCGCACCTTACTGCAGACAAACAGGCGACCTCCTTCTTCTACTTCTAATCTAAACTAAGCTAACTTGCTGTGTTTTCCTAAAAATCCCTGTGTAGCCCCTGTTGTAGCCCCTGTTGTAGCCCCTGTTGTAACCCCTGTTGTAGAGTATTATAGTGCAGAGAGGCACAATATAAAGACTCTCTGATTGTCCTTACTACAGCAAAAACCTAACTGAACCCCTAGTTCAAACCCCTGGTTACAACAATAAATACAGGGGAACCAGCTCTTCAAAATATCTCTGAGCAGTGTCAAATCTGGGCAAAATATTGCCCCTTCTGAGAAGTTCCGGCAGCTTGGCAATAACTTCTGTTTGTCTATTGCAATAATGCTCTCAGCAGCAACCTTGTCCTTCATTTGAATGGCCTTGACTTCTTCGCACTTCATCTTTATCCTCCTGCTCCTGAGATCAGATTTTCTTCCTCCATGATGTCACTGTGTTGAAGTTCCAGCTGCTTCCTCAATTGCAAGCCTGCAAAACAAGACAAGCAATAAGTATCAAATTTTCCAAATGAACAGTAGGAAACCAAAATATTTGTTTAAATCAGGGTGACTGTGCAAAAAAATGTGGAAATCGGGTCCAAAAAACTCTTGAAACGCATCCAAAACTGCATACAGACATTAAAAAAAAATGGGTCAACCATCGCTGACTGAAAAAATGCCACGGGCGCCAAAAAAATTGAGTTTAAAACTCCTATCGCATTTCCCTTTCCCGCCCATCGGCGTGACAATCGCCATCGGCGTGTCAAAAAATTGCTCGGCCGATGCTCACTGTTTGGCCGACGGCCCTTTCTCTTCGTTCACTCTTTGTTTCGTTCCATCGGCCAGAGTTATGCCGATATAGCCCCAGCGGCTTGTATTCTTCCTCATCGGCGAGAGATTCGCCATCGGTGAACTCCAAATTCCTTGCTCCGACCACTTTGATTTCACCGATGTTCTTACATCGGCGTGACTCCTACCGATGCCCCCTTTCATTGATTGCCATCGGCGTGAGATCACCCATCGGCGACTCACAATCTTCCTGTGCCGATGGCCTTACCTTGGCCGATGCTCTTTACTCTTCATTTTTTCTCTGTCGGCAAGAGACTACACTATCGGCGGGCTCAAAATTCCCTCTGTCGATGACTATGGTTACATCGATGTGCTTTTATCGGTGAGACTCATACCGACGACCCTTTTCATAATGCATATTGTGCAATGTACATTGTATATAGCGCTTGTATATCGCGATATACAAATGCGAAATATACAAGGATTGTTCTCCATTTGATAATGATTTCGGGTCCGCATTGTATATTTGTATTGTATCTCCCAATATACAAGCCCGAATGTACATACAACCGGCCTTGTATATGAACCCGAAAGCAAAAGCGACCAAGTATAAAAAATATGACTTTACATATACAAAGGACTTTGTATATGCAAAGCGATAGACAAACCTGAATGTACATTTTACTAAAATGATCATAACTTGCAAAATATCGTGAATTTTAAGATGGTTTAGAAAGCAACCCTGGCTCAGTTTTCACAAGGAATCCAACCATATCATGCAAGGGTACTAAAAATGCATTTTTCTATATTTTTAACAAGGTTTGCAAATTTGACTCTCTTTTCCCTTTACCACCAAGCAAAACAACACAAGCACAAGCAAAAAGCAAAGCAACAGCAGGGGTCCTCATTTTGCTAAGGAGCAAAATGGGGCGTGTTGTGAACATCACAATAGTTACTTCTACCTGCCCATTCACTTGAGGATGGTAAGGTGAAGATTTTCTGTGCTTGACTTGATATAAATATGTGAATGCTTTGATTACCTGTGAAGTAAACTGAGGTCCTCTATCTGAAACTATTGATCTTGGGGCTCCAAACCTTGAGAAAATCTTATTATAAAGGAAATCAGCAACTTCTTCTTCTCTTACAAATTGTAATGCTTAAACCTCAGCCCATTTAGTAACATAGTCTATGCATACTAGAATGTACTCCTTGCTAGATGATGGTGGAGAAATTGGTCCCACAAAGTCTAAACCCCACTTCTCAAATGGTTTCATCATGACTTGAAGATGTAGTAACATCTCCTGGGTAAAGGTTGGTTGTCCCAACCTTTGGCACTAGTCACAGTGTTGCACATACTTCTTTGTATCTTTATGAAGAGAGGACCAGTAGTAACCAGCTCTGAGGATCTTGTGGACTGTCTGATGGAAGGAGTAATGGCCACTAGATGGTTCATCATGACATGCTCTCAACACATCAAAAATCTCATCAGCTTTTAAACACCTATGTAGAATGAAATCAAGACCACATTTAAATAGTAAAATATTCAACCATTTGTAAGATAAACTTTCTTTAACTAAACATTTTTTTTTGTTTTGAGGTAAAATAGGATGGATACAAGCCTGTAGCTAAAAGATTAGCTATGTCAGTAAACCAAGGTACAGTAGAGGAGATAGCAAAAAGATGTTCATCTGGGAACTTGTGCTCCATTGGTTGGTTTTCTCCTCCTGTATGCAATCTTGACAAAAAATCAGCAACCAAATTAAACTTACCTAGATTATCAACTACGGTAATATCAAATTCCTGCAATAGCAATAACCACCTGATGATCCTTGCACCCACTACTAGTTTATTCATTAGGTACTTGATGGCTGCATGATCAGTGTGTACAAATATTTTATATCTAGTGATATAATGCCTGAATTTATTTATAGCATAGATGACTGCCAAGAATTCTTTTTTAGTTGTGGTGTAATTTCTTTCTGCAGAGGTAAGGTTTTTGCTAATGTAATAAATGGCATGCATACTCTCTCCTTCCTCCTTTTGTCCTAAAACTACCCCAATGGACTCATTTGAAGCATCGGTTTGTATGTGAAATTGTAAAGTCCAATTAGGTCCTCTAAAAATTGGTGTGACAGTAAGCTTCTCTTTTAAGGTTTCAAATGCTGATTGACAGTCTTTTGTCCATAGAAATTATGTGTCTTTGTTAAGCAGGGTAAACAGGGGGCAGCTATTCTGCTGAAATTTTCTATGAATCTCCTATAGTAGCCTACATGACCCAAAAAACTTCTAACATCTATCTGATTTTTGGGTGAAGGCAACTGTGTGATCACTTCTATCTTGTTTTGATCCACTTTGATCCTCTTTTCTGAAATGTGGTGTCCCAAAACAATTCCTTCCTCCACCATCATGAAGCACTTTTCATGGCTAAGGGATAATTGATTTTTCTTATAGCATTTCAATAGTTTCTCAAGGTTTGTGAGAGCTTCTTCAAAATTATCCCCATACACAGTAAAGTCATCCATATAGACCTCCATGCATTCATTAGCTAGTTTAGCAAAAAAATAGCTAAAACAAGTCTCTGAAATGTAGCTAGGGCATTGCATAGTCCAAAGGGAAGAACTTTGTAAGCAAAAGTTCCCTAAGAGCATGTGAAGGTGGTTTTGTCCTAGTCTTCAGGTGCCACTCAAATTTGATTATACCCATTGAATCCATCTAGAAAAGAAAAATACTTTCTCCCAGCAAGGTTGTCTAGTACTTGGTCAATGAATGATAAGGGAAAGTAGTCCTTTTTTGTGGCCTTGTTTAGCTCTCTATAATCAATACACACCCTCCATTTCCCATTCTTTTTAGGCACTATGACAAGGGGTGAGACCAATTGATTGTCTGAGATTGGATATATAAACCCTACTTGAAGTAATTTTTCTATTTTAATTTTGACAATGTCCTTTAAAGCAGGATTCAATCTTCTCTGGGGTTGTCTGAAAGGTTTAATATCCTTAGTGTATATATGATGGGTACAGATATCAGGAGGTATGCCTTTCATATCTTGGTATTCCCAAGTAAAAGCTACTGAATGGGAAATCAGAAGTTGGATAAATTTTTCTTCCTGATTTGCCGTTAACTGAGTATTGATATTAAGTGTTTTCCCTCATAAAATCATGACCTGTTTTGTGATTTGATCCATAGATGTAGTTAATCCGTACATTGGATGCATGGTATTGAGAGGACAAGAATGTGGAAGCAACATGTGGAAAGTGGCTAAGTCTCTATAAAAGATTTCCCCACAAGGAATGATGTTGGAGAGGGTACAATGAGAAGAAGTAAGAAGTTCTCTCCTAGAATCTTGGGCGAGCTCCATCACATCCTTATTGATTAGGATGTGAGTAATGTCTTCTATTGTATCATAGTATATTTCTTCTTCTAACTCTCCCAAATGTTCCTTAATGGTTACCATAGCTACTAAGGCACTATTGTCATTGTTCTCTGGTTCATCCACCCATACTCTTCCTATATAATGTATTGATGGTTTAGCTGGAGGCTACAAAGATATTTTCTTCAAATCTATCCCATTAGAAATGACCATATCCCTAGTTTGACAATCAATAGATGCTGTTGTTGTAGCCAACCATGGTCTTCCTAAAATTAGTGGATAAGTATTTCTCTAGTTTCTAGGTTCTAATATCAGGCTGGAAATTCTCATGAATCTATCACAACTAGTACATCAGTAATTACTCTTTTTGGAATAGCTACTGACTGGTTAGCAAGTTGAAGAATTGTAGTTGTGGATTGGATACCTGATATAGCTAATTTGTTCATTGTGTAAACTATCATCACATTAATTGCTGCTCCCAAATCAACTAGACCATTTGAAATTTCTACCCCTAAGATAAAAATAGTTATGACAGGATTTCCAGGGTCTCCATATTTTGGGAGGAAAATTTCTCCCATCAACAAATCTACTACTTTTCCTTCCACCTATATTGTGGAAGGAAAGTTTTTCTTCCTACCGTGGGTTTTGATATAATACTGTTTAATGAACTGATTTAGTTCTGGTACATCTTTGATTGCTTGGAGAAGGGGAATTTCAATGTTTAGTTTCTTGATTTCTTGTAAAAGTTCTGATTCCAGGTTGGTTTGGACTTCTTTTTGTAAGATCTTTTTTTGGGGAACATATTGTTTAAGCCATTCTAGGTATGGTACTAGTTTTTCCATCTCTGAAGCTCTTGTCGAAATTATGTCTAGGAATGTTCTCCGAAGTCAGTCTTTTAGGAGCAACTCCGGAGTTGTCCAAGGATGATTCTTTTAGCACTTTTTCGTTAGTAATCTCCTCTGGGAGTTGAGTGGATGAATTTTTAGGTTCCTCATCATTGGTTACTTCAACTATAGTTGGAGGAGATGGTCTTGGGAATGCTTTCCTAGAACGTAGCTGAAGATTATTTGAATAGATGGCATTAATACTAGCCAGATTTTCTTTCTCTGTCATGTAAACAACTGCTCCCTGTTTATTCCGTGGGTTTGGTATAGGCTAAGTTAGTAAAGGTGGTTAGCTAACTGGTTCATTTTTTGATTGACCTTATGTGTTGGAGGGTCCAGTTAGTAAAGCTTGTTGTTGAGGTTGGAAACATCTAGGTTGTCCCTGGTATTGTTGATTATATCCCTGTTGAGAACCCCATTGAGGTTGCATGTTTTGTGATCCAAACTGTGGTGGCCACTGTTGATTTCCCCAAGGCTAACTTTACCAATTTTGGTTTTGCCAATGATGATTTTGCTAATCCTGCTATCCCCAAGGAGGATTATTCTGAGGCCCATGCCAAGTTGGATTCCATTGATTATTTCCCTAATTAGAAGGACCCCTGTAAGAAGGTTGGTTTGGATACTGATTATAAGGGAAATTCCTAGCGTGTTTTTGTCCCACATAGTTCAATTCTTCTTCCATTATGGCATTCTTCTTACTCAATCTTTTCAAGGCTGGAAGTTGACTACATTGAATGGTAGGATGTTCCCTATCACAGATCTGACAAATATCTGATTTGTCCAAAGGGTATTCTCTCAACAGATGCTTGTTTCTACACCTAGGACAATAGATGGAGAGTGGTTCGGTTGTTCTATTTTGATTAGTTGTTCTAGTTTTTGCTTGAATCCCATCCAATGTGGTATTTAATTGGACCAAAATGTCTATTTTTAGATTTACAATCTTTTCCATTAACTGTCCTATTTCATTCTTCCCTTTAAAAGTTTTGGATGACCTCACTCCATCTTGGGTTCTAGAATAGTTCTTGTAGAATTCTTCTATACCAAGTATATCCATTTTGTTGATATTTCCTTTTCCCATTAGATCTAGTGCCTGTTTTGATTCTTTATCCAATCCTTTTACAAACAGGGTTCTGGCCAAGGAGTGATCTACTGGGTTGCCATACCTTCTCAAGGCAAAATTAAACCTATCCACATAGTCCTCTAAGGTCTCTTCCTCCCCCTGCCTAATTTTAAACAATTTTTCATTTTTATTACTGGATCTATAATAATCTTGATACTTTCCCAAAAATTCTGTTTCCATCTGATCCCAAGAATGGATAGAATTCTAGGGTAAACCCATAAACCATCTCATTGCAGAATCTTTCAAAGTAGAAGGGAACAGTTTGAGTTTTTGGTTATTTGATCCATAATCATAAGTTTGGTAGACTAATTTGAATTCAAATAAAAACTGATCTGGATCCTCAGAAGAAAGTCCTCTAAAATTTGGCAAGTGTGCTAGTGACATATTCTTCATAGGAGCATTGTCTCCAGCAGCCAAAACAATAGGATATGAGAAGGTTCTTGGTGCCTGATTCTCCTCTTCTTCATGATTATCATTCTCCATGTTTAGTACTGGTTCTTCTCCCTGAGGTTCTAGGAAATTAGGTTCTATTAAAGGATCTATCTGAAACTTTTGTTGTAATTCCTGGATATAATCGGGAAGTGGAAGATTTGGAGGATCTAAGGGATTATTGATTTGAGGTGCAGTTTCCAAAGTAGGTTCTAGGTTTCTCTCTTCAACAAGATCTTGTGCCACCCCACTACTTTCCCCTATGGCTTGTTGATGGGGTGTCTATTTTATATATCTTCCTTTTGAATCTCTAGCTCTAACCATATAGATCTATCCTAAAAACTATTTTAGCTAAGTTTCCCTAATTAACACAATATTTCCCTAGCAATGGTGCCAAAAATGACAAGGTGTCATTGTACCTCATCATTTAATCATATTTCAGATGTCAAAATCTAGGGGTTGTGTCCTCGGTTATCTACAATTAGGGATTCTATAGTTACTAGTTTTCCTAGCTAATCTTAATAACTTCTACCAATTTGAAGAGATTAATCTGTCTACTTACTAAATGAATTTAAGGAATGCTAAATATAGAATTAAATAGGAAGTTACTTAAAGTAATCTTAAAAACAGTAACATGCATCTATCTATCAAAATCAATAAATACTTTTCATAGTAAAATCTGAAGTAACAAACCAGTGGTACTTGCCTTCTGCCTTGGTGGTGAGAGTGGGCCCTTACTCCACACCCTTGGGGTTGAAGGCTACAATAGGGAATCAGCACAAAAGAATAAGATCACAACTAAATTTGGTCCAATTCCATTCACTTTTCATTCATGAAAAATATTGATATCAAAGAAACTGAGATTACCGAGAGTCAGAATAATCCAATCATTGTATATATTTTATGTTGTTTCTATAAGTACATATAAAATGAGTGATGACATATCACTTATCTTATCTACCAGTTCTTTTATCAGATGGCATCCATCTCTTTATTATACTAGCTGTCTAACTATGGAAAAATAACCATGCAATAAAAGTAGATTGAGTGGAACAGAAGTCCACTCTGAATTCTAAGTTTGAGTCTTAATACATTTGGGCACCGAGGCCCTAAAAATATGGATATTGAATCAATTTTATTAGTAACTCATGCAAAAAGTTTAAAAAGATAAAAACTCTAGCAGTTAACTAAAGATGACCCTTCACCACTCAGGTGATGATTTGAGTGAAATGAGGGGTGTCACGATCACTGCTGAAAGTGCCTAATTGGTAGCTTATGCTAGAAATATGCCCTACTCTTAGGAGGTGCCGAAGATATCTGTCCTTGTCTACAGCTCCCGAGATATGTCTGTAGCTCTGGAGATACCATTGTGACCTTTTTGTTCAGCTCTAGAGATGCTCCAGACTCCTGTCCAGCTCCGGAGAGGCTTTTCTCTTTACTTCAAAACTTTTGGTGTCATGGTATTCTAGTATTGTCTCCAGAGATCATTGAAGACTACCTCTAGAGATGCACAAAATTGTTGTTCCAAGCATCTACACTTGTTGATTAAAAAGAGAGAAGTTTTCTGCATTTTTCCATCAATTCCATGCACATTAGTCCTTTAATCAGAAATTATGATCTCAAGTAATTTATCTCAATTAATCATTATCTAGAACTATCTTTCTAACCTATTTGGGTGCAGACATTAGGAAAGATGGAAGTAGGAAGGAGAAAAAGAGAGGTAAAAAGATGTATTTCATGGGTGCTACTTGGCACTCATCAAAAAACACAATGATATGTCACCTTGTAGTGAAGCTCTCATGGAGGAAGATACTCTTCATGCCATGAGGAGATTGATTCTCAAATTTATAAATATCAATACACAAAACATACAAGTCTACTCTTGCAACACAATAGAAAGCCTTGAATCACCTTGAGAACACAATAGCTTGCTAGTAATCTTCTAGTTGAAATCTAGTTTACAAATGAATGCCTACACATGCTTATATATGCATCTACAAGCACTCCCTCCAATATATTTAAAATTCAAACTTACTGTGTTGGCAAAGGGACCTAATAATGGTCACTAACCGACACCCAGAAATTGGGGCTGCCCTAAAATAGGGAAAGACTAAGGTACATGCGCCCAAGTCCTCCCCCCTATTTTAGGTAGGGTACAACTCAAGGGCTCCTCCTAGGTCCTATTTGCAATGGGACTTAGGTCTCATTCCATCGGGATTCTAAAATATGAACTAAAATGTCCTAAATGCACTCTAAAGACCTGGGAGCTAAACCTTATGAGAGAAAATGCCCCAAGGGGACATTTTCTGACATTACATTTAGCCCCCACTTTAATGTATGTATAAATGCAAGGCCAATACATGCATTAAAGTAAGGTCACAAACACAACAAACACATCAAACATGGAGAAGACATTCCAATCACATAGAAGACAGTAACAGACACACAAAACATGGAGAAGATAGTTATAGTCATGCAGAACACAGAGCAGACTGTTAATGCATGGAAGATAGAAATGATATCTTTTCTTTTCTTTTTCTCATATATATGAAATGTGAATGCAAGTACTGGAAAGTAAACAAACCTCCCAAAATGTAGGAAGCACTACTCAAAGTCGCTAGTCTCTACATATGGGGCAACACACATGCAATACACATAAAATCTCCCAAAATGCATGAAGCACTACTCAAAGGCACTGGTCTATGCATATGGAGCAACAAACACGCCATACAAAACAAGCACACCAAAACACACACTTGAAGACATGGAAAAAACACGACAGACAAGTGATGGAGTGTACCTATTTCTAGATCCAACACCATCTTAGGCACATTACAGGCACACACCGACGATTGGGCTTCACCACAAGAATCATTAAAGACACGCTTAAGGGTTGAGTTAGTCATAGAACTGCTCCCTACCTCCATAGAGGACTTTTGAAAATGACAGGATGATGTAATTTGCTCTAAGAAATACACCATCCCTGCCTTTGTAGAGGGCTTAAGAAAAAGGATATGCTCTATATCCTACCTCCACAGAGGGCTTACATGATTGATTGATTGATTGCAAAGAAACTCAGGATGCACGATGCACTACTCTAGGGCACAAGTCTATGCATATGAGGTCAAACACATTGCTAACATCTATAATAGATAGCTTACCTTATATGCCCCCACCTTAAGGTGGTTGATATTAGTTATCGATATCAAGCACATTAAGGTAGGAAGAAAACACACAAGGGAACACCAACTTTCATAAAGCCCATGCCCCCCAGAGGTGACATGTACTTTACGATTGCCAAATGTTTCCACAAACACATCCCTTCAAGAAACATGTTAGTGTCTACAAAATTGTGATAAACAACAACATCGATGTATATGATTAACCACACAAAGAGCCAAGGTTATATATCAAATTCAAAGTTCAAGGATAACTAGGGGCTATATCACGAAGTTCTCTAAATCGAGTACCTCTAAGGCTAGATTCAAAGGCAAACAAAGGTGCATGGAGCAGCAGTATTGTTAAGGTTTGTAAATGAAATAGAAACATCATAACATTCACTACATGGAAAGCATGAGTGCTTCCACTAGCCAAGCGTCATATAAGATATACAACCCCATCGTCATATTAGGAACTATAGTCCATTTTTTGATTGCTCTCAAAAGGGACACTAGGTCCGCATCAGTATAAATGTTTTTTGTCATCTACCTGCTAGATGGAAACACTAGAGGAAGGGAAACAATAAATAAGAGAGGAGAAACAAGTGTCTTAGGGATAGTCATGTAGGAGGGTACCCCCAAGTTACCAACCATGACACTATGTCTATAAGACACAACACACAACAATGAAATTAGAGAGAGAAGCAGTTTAGAAGAATGATGATACAAATAGAAGGTCACAATAGAGGTGATCTCCTGGTATCCTGAACCTTACGGGAGAATCTGAGGTCATCCTAGGATACCTAAACAACACATATCACATCACGTGGGAAGCACATCATGAGAGAGATAAATGGTTAGAGGCATTTACCTATAGGGTCTTCATATTATATATTGGAGCTCACGAACCTCTTAGAGAGGTATTCGATCATATTTGTCATAAAATTTGAGTGGTTCTTATGAAAGTCTTGATTGTTATCATATGATCCTTGTTTAAATGAGGCTTTTTGTTGCTTATGAGGGGAAAAACCACTATTATTTTTTACTATTGATTGTTTTCTTGTTCTTTTCTAATTTTTGGTGAGTTTTCATTGGTAAATCTTTCTAGAATAGTAATGGGAATCATTCTGTACCATCTTGCTCATCTGTATCAGATGTTGTTCTTTCTTTTCAAAGACATTTTGATTATCTCCTAATCTACATAAGGATAATGGAGGAGAAACCTTAGCATAAATTCCATTTCTTCGAGGACAAGGTGGATTATCCACTTGTTTCTTATCCATTTCAATCATACCCACGATACTATCATAGTCCAAGTAGTCATCCTCGTCTACTTACATTAAACCTTATTCCACCATATTATTTTCAGTATGCTTAGGAAAAGGATTAGTGAAGATTTGTAAATTCTAATTCGGTGGAGTAACCGACTTATTTCCATTACCATTCACACCCGATACCTAGATGACATTTGAATCAATAACGTCTTGTATCTCATGTTTAAGATGCATACATCATTTAGTGTCATGTCCTTGTGTCTGATGATAATGACAAAAAGCATTAGCATCAAAGTAAGGTCCATGTTTACTAGGATCAACAGGCTTAATCAAGGGAAGCTTCAGAATGTTATTACTCAGCTTGATTCATGATAGAATGATAGGACTCAGATATTGGAGTAAAATTTCTTAGTTGATATGATGTTTTCTTTGGATTATTTATAGCAGACACATTTGTATTTGGTCCATTAATCTTGATGAAACCCCTGTTATTGTTCCTTTTAAAGTTGTTTTGTAATGATCCACCCATGGATTGTCCAACTTGAGCCGATGAGTTTTAGTTTTCATACTGACTAGATGAAAGTTGATAATCATGAAGGGCGGTGCATAAATGTTGAAAGGAGTTGTACTTCATCAAGAGAATCTTATCATGAATATTAGGTTGTAGATTTGTAATGAATATCTTTTGAACATCTTCATCTTTCATCTGATACTAAATTTGCACATAAAGTCCTTGATATTGACCAATAAATTCAGTCAACTTTTCTTTGGGACCTTGTTTGCATTGAACCAAGTCAATAAGAGTGACTTGGGGTCTAATATTTGCTTGAAAATTTTGTAAAAATTGATCAATCAACTATGAAAAGGAGTGTATTGAATTTGGAGGCAACGAGCAAAACCATTCTAAAGTAGTATCTTTGAGAGATCGTGGGAAAAGTTTTGCTAACAAATCCTCTTCAAAATAAAAATCACTACACATAGCTATGAATGTTGCCACATGGATATTAGGATCTCCTTTTCCACCATATTTTTCAAAGTGAGGAGTCTCAAACCTCTCAGGCATAGGGGTTCTCAATATTGCATATGATAATGGATTACGGGCATGATATGTCAGTAGACTAGGTTGTGAAGAATTTGTCAAATTTGTTACCTTTTGTTGCAAAGCGGTCATGCCCTATAAAAGTTGGTTTAAGATGGCATCATTTGGAGATGTAGTTTGTTGTGAGGAATTGGAAGTGAAGTGAGGAGGTGAATGAGCTTGAGACACAATATGTGGAGGTTGAGAATATGTTAACGGTAGTTGGCCATATTGATATGTGGAGTTAGGTAGCTGGAAATGAGTGGAATAGATAGGAGGTTGAGAACAATTATTCATAGAAGATGTCCCTTTAGGAATCAAATTCTGATAATTAAATCCCACAGCTTTGTAATTAGTGCCATTAGATACTCCAATACTAGTGGTAGCATTACTACAAACATTTGCATTAATTGTTAAGATCGTTGATGTAAAACTGGATACTCCTGTATTTGGTATAGGTATGGAAACTTGAGTATGAGATGGTGATAAGGTGTTATTAATCATTTGTGCACATTTGGTTACTAGCATGATATTGGTTTGTACAATATGTGCTATACCACAAAGTGCATTAACACCATCTTGTCCTTCTTTTATCAATTCTCTTATGTTATGAATTATAAGAACGACTTCTTCAGCTGTTCTCTCATTTTCCATAAATGTTTGAAATTCAGCTAGGTCTGTATCCAACTTTTCTATTTGTTCATCAGATGCATATCCTCTTTCCTCAATAGTATTATCAACATTATGAAAATTTTGTTCTTCCATTGAGGTTGGAGGATGTATAATATCTTGCATAATTTGATTTTCTCCCTTTGTAAAGAAGGTGTCCAAAGTACCAACTTCTTCAAGAGCGCTAGATCCCCTTAATCTTTTACTTCTTCTCAAAGGGATATTGTTTTTAAGACAGCATGTCATAAAGGTTATACAAAAGCATATAACACACACTGCACAAACCAAGAGAACAAATCCTAGGAGAAGGATACGATTGCGCGCCAAAATGCTTGAGTTTTTGATACTTTTCAATGCAAATGAATGAAACAAAGGATGCTATGAGGATTTCAGTCAAGGGCAGACAGTTATATGTTTGATATCAGTCCAAAACAGAAATATAATCACTCTCAACACATTCTTGATGCAAATCCAAGATAAGGCCTAGTCAAAATATAGTGAAAATAAGTCAAAATAGGCACTTTTTTCACCAAAATTCAATGCAAAAGAGCATAACAAAGGGTGTTGTGAAGAAAATATTGATGACTAGAAAATAATATAATAAATAACAGCCTCTTGGTGCCAAAATATCCAACACAACACATTTTAGCACCACTTAAGGTCAAACACTAGTGAAAATATAGCAAAAATAAGCTATTTTTCACGATTTTTCAATTCTAGGACCTAGTAAAGGAGGTGTTGTAAGGAAATTTAGGAGGTAAAGTGAATAATATAAATAATATTAGTCACCTCAATCCATAAAATTGATCACAACATGCTTGGAGTGCAACCTAGGTCAAACCCTAGGGCCAAAATAACCAAAATGTGTAGTTTTTTTGCAAAATTTTCACTACAAGAGCCCGATAAAAGGGTGTTGTGAAAATTTTTATGAGGGGAAGAAAATTATTACCCTGATAACATCAAATTAATTCAAAAATATCCTTCACAACACACATATAATGCAATTTAGAGAGTCGATAAGGCCAAAATTAGTGAAAATCGTTGTTTTCAAAGCCCTAGGTTTGAGATTTTGGAACAAAATGATATGCAAATGGTTTTAATTCTGCATTTTAATGGAAATTACATACTCTTACATCTGAAAATGATTTTCAATCTTAATCATGCAAAATTTCCATGCAAATTTAATGAAAATGCACAAAAATTGCTAGTTTTTGTTGAAATTTTCAATGCAAAAATGCAAAAAATTTAAATTTAAATGCAAATTCACACTAAAATTCAAGACTACATACAAATTAAAATTTGAATGAGCCTCTAAAATTAGTGGCAAATTTTGATAAAAGATTTTGCCTACAAACCCTAGATTTTGGAATTACTAGGTTATCTAAAAATTGTCAAAATTTCCACAAAACCCTAGCAATAAAATGATGAAAATGCAAAACAAGATTTTGAATTTTGTATTTTTCTATATTTTATATCAGATCTAATTCAAAAATCATGAATTAGGAAAATTTAGGAAGAATTGACACACTTTAGTAAGCCCAACAATGCAATTTTTTTTGTATTTTTTCAATTTTTTTGAAATTTTCTCAATGCAATATATTAAATGTCTATATGAATGAATGAAATCACACCAAATCTGTATGAAAATACTTAAAAAGTTGTACTTTAAGTTCAAATACATGGGTTCACCAAAATGTTTAGGGTAAAATTGGATTTGTTGATCTTTTGTGGTTTAGATATTAAAATCCTCTTTTCACCCTAACATACTCTTTGGTCAAGTGGTGAGCACTATCATACTCTAGGTCACTTGCAAATGAGGGGAACCTTGGATTAGGGAAATAATTATCAATTTTTCCTTCTCCTATGCTCAATTGACCATTAAAACCCTAATTATGCAAATACGACAACAAATTAATGAATTACGGAAAAAGCTCTTGGAAACGGGAGTAAAATGCCAAATTATAGAGTACCTATTTTGGGGGTTCTAAAGTGGAACAATCAGGGACACTGCAGCGGGTACCCAAGTCCAAGGTACCTAATTTTTCAAGGAATCTAGACCTTCTTCAGACACTGATTAGCTTGTAACTTCTATTTTCTAGAATCTATCTGTAGAGGACACTGGAGCGAGCACCCAAGTCCTGGAAGTGCTCCTCTATCTGAATTTTCTTTAGATCCCAAATCCCTGACGTCTTCCAAGCCTTCCTTCAACTCCACTTTTTTTGGATGCAACACATGTAACCTGCAAACATAAGACTTGGTTTGGGGGTTGTGGTGTTTAGGGGTTTGCCTCAATCAAACCCTAGAGGACACTTAAGTCTTTGAACACCATTGTCAGATAAATAGGGCATGCCCTTGTGAGGTAGAGGATAAAAACCAAAGGAATCAATGATAAAAACACAATGATATGTCACCTTGTAGTGAAGCTCTCATGGAGGAAGATGCTCTTCATGCAATGAGGAGATTGATGCTCAAATCTACAAATATCAATACACAAAACATACAAGTCTGCTCTTGCAACACAATAGAAATCCTTGAATCACCTTGAGAACACAATATCTTTCTAGTAATTTTCTAGTCAAAATCTAGTTTACAAATGAATGCCTACACATGCTTATATATGCATCTACAAGCACTCTTGCCAAGATATTTGAAATTCAAACTTACCGTGTCAGCAAAGGGACCTAATAACGGTTACTAACCAACACCCAAAAATTGGGGCTGCCCTAAACTAGGGCGTGAGTGCCCAAGTCCTCCCCTTATTTTAGGCAAGGTACAGCTCAAGGAGTCCTCCTAGGTCCTATTTGCCATGGGACTTAGGTCTCATTCAATCAAGATGCTAAAATATGAACTAAAATGTCCTAAATGCACTCTAAAGACCTGGGAGCTAAACCTTATGAGGGCAAAGCACCCAAGGGGACATTTTCTGACGTTACACTCCCTATCTATATCATCCCCCAACCTCTGAATCTCTCTCCCTATCTCTTTGGACATCTCACCCAGTCTCTATGTCCCTATCTCTCCCCTCTATCTCCTCTATCTCTCCTTATATGTCTCCTCTCTCTCTACCTATCTGTCTCTCCCTATCTCTTGTCTCTCTCCCCTATCATTCCTCTATCTCCCTATCTCTCCACTCTATCTCTCCCTCTTCCTTATCGATAAAGGAAATGGAAACAAGAAAACTAGAGGGGAGAGGGAGAGATAATGGGGAGATATAGGGAGATAGAGGAATGATAGGGGAGAGAGAGGAAAGATATAGGGAGAGGTAGATAGGTAGATACAGAGAGAGGAGATGGATTGGGAGAGATAGAGGAGATAGAGTGGAGAGATAGGGAGATAGAGAATGAATGAGATGTCTAGAAATATAGGGAGAGAGATTGAGAGGTAGAGAGACGATAGAGAGAGGAAGATAAGGGAGAGATAGGGAGATAAAGGTTTAGGGGTTACAAGTTAGGGATTAGGGGCATTATTTAGGTTTTAGGGGTTTAGAGATTGAGATTGGTTTTGACATGCAACCCTAAACCCTAAACCCTAAATAATGCCCTTAAGCACTAAGACCTAATCCCTAAACCCTAAATACTAAACTTGAGCAACCCTAAATAATGCCCCTAAACCCTAACCCCTAAACCATGAACCCTAAATAATTCCCCTAAATCATAAACCCCAAACCCCTAAACCCTAAACACTAAACCCAAGAAACCTTAAACCTTTATCTCCCTATCTCTATCATCCCTTTACCTCTCAATCTCTCTCCCTATCTCAGGCCATGTCACTCACTCTCTATATCCCTATCTCTCCCCTAGGTCTCCTTTATATCTCCCTATCGGTCCTCTCTCTCTAAACCCTAAACCTCTAAACCTTAACCCCTAACCTCTAAACTATAAACCCTAAACCCTAAACAGTAAACCTAAGCAACCCTAGGAGAGAGAGAGGAGGAGATGAGGTAAAGAGGGGAGGGAGAGAGGTAAAGATAGAGAGATTATTTTTGGTATGCAACCCTAAACCCTAAATAATTCCCCTAAACCCCAACCCATAACCCATAAACCTTAAACCCTAAACTTGAGAAACCCTAAACCCCTAAACCCTAAATAATTCCTGAAAACCTTGACCCCTAACTGCTAAACCCTAAAACTCTCTCTCTCTACCCCTAAACCATAAATAATGACTCTAAAACCTAACCTCTCAACCCTAAACCTATATCTCCCTATCTCTCCCTAATCTCCCTATCTCTATCATCCCTTTACGTCTCAATCTCTCTCCCTATGTCTTTGGCCATGTCCCTCACTCTCTATCTCTATATCTCTCCCCTTGGTCTCCTCTATATTTATCTATCAATCCTCTCTCTCTCTCTATCCCTTAAACCCTAAACCTCTATTCCTTAACACCAAACCACTAAAACATAAACCCTAAATAATGCCCATAAACCCTACCTCCTAACCCTAAACCCCTAAGCCCTTGAACCCCTAAACCCTAAACCCTAAGCCCAAGAAACCCTAAACCTATATCTCCATATCTTTCCCCTATCTTCCTATCTCTATCATCCCTCTACCTCTCAATCTCTCTACCTATGTCTCTGGACATGTCCTTCACTCTCTATCTCCCTATCTCTCCCCTCTATCTCCTCTATCTCTCCTAATCTCTATTGGTGCCCTCTCTCTATCTCTTTGTAAACCCTAAACCCTAACCCCTAACCCTTAAACTCTAAACCCTAAACCTGAGCAACCCTAAACCCCTAAACCCTAAATAATTCCCCTAAACCCTAAACTTGAGCAACCCTAAACTCATAAACCCTAAATAATTCCCCTAAACCTTGACCACTATCCCTAAAAACCTAAACTCTCTCTCTCTCTCTCTCTCTCTCTCTCTCTCTCCTAGTTTTCCTTTTCCTTTCTAATTTCCATTTAGATCCCACCAATTTCCCCTATTTTACTATTTTCCACATCTCCTCTCATCATTCTTCATATCTAATCAACTTTCATTTTATCTTATTTCCATTTCATCCTCCCAATTTATATCCTCATCCCTCTCTCTCTCTCTCTCTCCACCTAGTTTTCCTTTTCCTTTCCAATTTCCCTTTAGATAGGTAGTTAGAGAGATAGAGAGAAGGATTCCTAGTTTTCTTGTTTCCATTTCCTTCATCAATAAGGGAAGGGGAGAGATAAAGGGGAGAGATAGAGAGATAGAGGAATGATAGGGGAGAGAGAGGCAAGAGATAGGGAGATAGGGAGAGATAGATAGGTAGAGAGAGAGGAGACAAATAGGGAGAGATAAAGGAGATAGAGGGGAGAAATAGGGAGATAGAAAGTGAGCAAGATGTCCAGAGGGATAGGGAGAGAGATTGAGAGGTAGAGGGATGATAGAGAGAGGGAGATAATGGAGAGATAGGAAGATAGAGGTTTAGGGTTGCTCAGGTTTATGGTTTAGGGGTTAGGGGTGAGGGTTTTTGAGAGATAGAGAGAGTGTACTTTTGACATGCAACCCTAAACCCCTAAACCTTAGTAACCCTAAACAATACCCCTAATCCCTAACCCCTAAACCCTAAAACCAAGAAACCCTAAACCTCTATCTCCCCATCTCTATCATCCCTCAACCTTTGAATCTCTCTGCCTATCTCTTTGGACATCTGACTCACTCTCTATCTCCCTATCTCTCCCCTTTGTCTCCTCTATCTCTCCCTATATGTCTACTCTCTCTCTACCTATCTATCTCTCTCATTCTCTTGTATCTGTCTCCCCTATCATTCCTCTATCTTCCAATCTCTCCCCTCTATCTCTTCCTCTCCCTTATCAATGAAGGAAATAGAAACAAGAAAACTAGAGGGGAGAGGGAGAGATAATAGGGAGACATAGGGAGATAGAGGAATGATAAGGGAGAGAGAGGCAAGAGATAGGGAGAGGTAGATAGGTATAGATAGAGAGAGATGAGATAGATTGGGAGAGATAGAGGAGATAGAGAGGAGAGATAGGGAGATAGAGAGTGAGTGAGATGTATAGAGAGATAGGGAGAGAGATTAAGAGGTAGAGGGATGATAGAGAGAGGGAGATAAGGGAGAGATAGGGAGATAGAGGTTTATGGGTTACATGTTAGGGATTAGGGGCATTATTTAGGATTTAGGCGTTTAGAGAGAGAGAGAGATTTATTTTGACTTGTAACCCTAAACCCTAATTCAAACCCCTAAACCATAAACCATAAATCCTAAATAATGCCCCTAAGTCCTAAGCCCTAATCCATAATTCCTAAACCCCAAACCCCTAAACCCTAAACACTAAACCTAAGCAACCCTAAATAATGCCCCTAAACCCTAACCCCTAACCCCTAAACCCTAAACCCTAAACCCTAAACACTAAACCCAAGCAACCCTAAACCTTTATCTGCATATCTATATCATTCATTTACCTCTCAATCTCTCTCCCTATGTCTCTAGCAATGTCCCTCACTCTCTATATCTCTATCTCTCTCCTAGGTCTCCTCTATATCTCCCTATCAGTCCTCTCTCTAAACCCTAAACCCTAAACCTCTAAATCTTAACCCCTAACATCTAAACCATAAACCCTAAACCCCAACCAGTAACCCCTAACCTATAAACCCTAAACTTAAACAACCCTAGGAGAAAGAGAGAGAGGAGATGAGGTAAAGAGGGGAGGGAGAGAAAAAAAGATTGAGAGATTGTTTTTGACATGGATCCCTATACCTGAGCAATCCTAAACCCTAAATAATTCCCCTAAACCCCAACCCCTAACCCATAAACCCTAAACCCTAAATTTGAGAAACCTTAAACTCATAAACCCTAAATAATTCCTCTAAACCTTGACCCCTAACCCCTAAACCCTAAACCTCTCTCTACCCTTAAACCCCTAAACTCTAAATAATGCCTCTAAAACCTAACCCCTAAACCCTAAACCCCTATCTCCCTATCTCTTCCTAATCTCCCTATCTCTATCATCCCTCTACCTATCAATCTCTCTCCCTATCTTTGGCCATATCCATAACTCTCTATCTCTACATCTCTCCCCTTGGTCTCCTTTATATCTCCCTATAGATCCTCTCTCTCTATTCCCTAAACCCTAAACCTCTAAACCTTAACATCTAACCCCTAAACCATAAACCCTAAATAATACCCCTTAACCCTAAACCTCTATCTCCACATCTCTCCCCTATCTTCCTATCTCTATTGTCCCTCTACCTCTCAGTCTCTCTCCCTATGTCTCTAGACATGTCCCTCATTCTCTATCTCCCTATCTCTCATCTTTGTCTCCTCTATCTCTCCCAAACTCTATTGGTCCCCTCTCTATCTCTTTGTAAACCCTAATCCCTAACACTTAACCCCTAAACCCTAAACCCTAAACCTGAGAAACCCTAACCCCTAAACCCCAAACCCTAGACCTGAGCAACCCTAAACCCTAAACTTGAGTAACCCTAAACTCATAAACCCTAAATAATTCCCCTAAACCCTAAACTCTCTCTCAGAAATGACATGGATGATTCAAACTCCAAGGTGACAGAGGGAGATAGTGGGAGAGAGAGAGAGAGAGAGAGAGAGAGAGAGAGAGAGAGAGAGTTTTGCTTTTGCAAAACACGCTCATGTTATAGGCTCAGTAATACTGAGCCATAACACAAGCATGTTATAACACACATGTATTATGACTTGTATGGGACCAAAAAGTCATGTGGTGAATATTTGGTCCCTCATCTTTGTGTATATACCTAGAAGCTAAAACCAAATCAAATGATCAATTCTCCGTAGGCTGCAACACATAACAACTTCATCTCTCTAGAATCTAGAACCTTCTACCTTCTATAGCCTCAAATCTGATAGGGTTTTTGTTTTCCTACCTTTTCTAGACTCCACACTTTCCCCCTTATCTCTACTATTGCCAAGGGTTCCCAAAAATGGTTATAAATAGCCCTTTTTGGTAGCCTCCAGCCAAATTTCAGATTTTCCATCTCCCTCCAAAAATAGGTCAACTTCCGGGAGCCATAACTTTTGATCCATGTGTCTAATTGATGAATTATTTGAAGTGCCAGAAATCTCGTGGAGTACTCTACGTGCTAAGAATTATCTTTGTTGATTTTACCCATTTTTGGGGCTGTACAAGACCTCTGAGTGCCTCAAACCTGACTTTGAATAATTTTCAGGGGTTTTTCAAGAATGGAAACTTTAATATCTTTCAGCCCACAAATGATCTTTGCCTGATTCCTTTGCCAAATGTCTTATTTTTGATTTATGAAGCTTCCCATAAATTTTCACTTCCATACATGCCCAAATGCAAACTTTCCAAAAATAGCAGTTTGGAAAACACTGAAAGTTCTACATCATTATTCAAGTGATTATGGAACCAGAAATATAAATTTTGAAAAGAAATGAAAACAACATCAACAATTTTGAATCATCATCTTTTTTTGGGTGATGTAAGATTGCCCTTACACCACTGGATGCTCTTGCATCATATCATGTGTTGAGAAGATGTGTGTAGGAAATAGAAGTTTATGATATAATCTAAGCATCCCATCAGGAACCTTCTAGAGGCCACTTTTTAGCTCTCTAAACTAGACACAAGATTTTGGGAGCTAGGTATTTTTTTCCAACAATGACCACAGATATCTAGCAGTATGTCAAGCAATGTGATCAATGCCAGCAAGTGGGATGTCCAACACCTACTGTAGAAATGTTGCTCCATCCTCAAGTGGTCCTAGAACCATTTGAGAAATGAGGGATAGGTTTTGTGGGACCAATTGATCCACCATCCAGAGGAAATCATTACATTCTAGTCTATACCAATTATGCCACCAAATGGGTTGAAGCAAAAGCTCTACCAATAGCAAAAGAGGGGAAGGTTGCAATTTTTTTGTACAAGCACATTTTACAGAGATTGGGAACCCCAAGGGTTCTTGTTTCTGATAAGGGGTTATAGTTCATGTCCGCTATGATCAAAGCATTTCCTAAGAGATATCAAATTAGTCATAGGAAATCTTCTTCATATCACCCTCAGAGCAATGGTCAAGTGGAAGTTACAAATAGGGAATTGGAGAACATCCTCACAAAGATAATTTCAAGCAAAAAGATGGATTGGGTAGAAAGAATGACAGAAATTGTTTGGGCCTATAACACCACCTAGAGAACCATTACTAATTTCATGCCATATGAATTAGTCTATGGGAAGCACCTAATGCTCCCTATTGAATATGAGGTGGAAACATTGAGAATAACACTTGAAGTTGGTATTGATTTAATGGAGGCACAACAACATAGAATAATGCATCTAAATAGGTTAGAGGAAATGCGGATGGAAGCACTTCATCATAGAGAGTTAGTTCAGCAACAAAGAAAAGAATGGCATGATAAGCATATCATCAACAAGCACTTCAAAAAATAAGATTGAGCTCTATTGTATGACTCAAAGTATCAGGATCTTAAGGGAAAATTACACACCAAATGGTTAGGACCCTATAAAATCAAGGAGACTTTCAACAGTGGTGTTGTTTAGCTATTACTGATTGATGGGGACCAAAGAATTCTTCTAGTAAATGGACACAGACTGAAGCTATATCACAAACTAGCTTCTAAAGAAGAATTCTCTGCTGGTGCAGTCACAATTAGGAGGGTCCACAAAGTGAATAGTCCAGACCATACAACAAGAGTAAACACAATAGAAGCAACTCAATTATAGAATGCAAGTGCAGATTTATATGTTTAGTAAATCATATATTCAAAATACTAACATGTTGGCAACATGTGGGCTAATAGATTAGGGCTCACATGCCTGATTCTCTAATTACAACACATACACAAGATATGGCTTTAAAGCACCTTACAAAAGAAAATCTAACTTATCACCTAACTAAAATCAACTAATTGCTTTCCTATGCATCTATTACATGATTACATATCATCTCTAAATCAAAAGAATCCTTCGTGTCAGCAAAGACAAATTACAAACTCCAATGAAAGATATGTAGCATGTGTACATAGATAATCAGCCTTAAGCAACTTGTACCCCTTTGCAAGTGAATGAAACAAGGTGTAGATCTTAGGGAAGGTCGACTAGGTTAAAAAGTGCCTTGAAAGATATTTCATTCAGCTCCATAGGTTATGGAAATGCTCTGCAAGTCTTCTCCTTTAGTTGTCTATCTGAGACTGTTTGAATACTCTGTTATGAGAAAAGAGTTGATCTTCTGATAGTGATATCCTTTCAAAAACTAATCCAAATGATCTAAATTTTGGATATGATGTGCATGATGATGTCTAGGTGCTAAGTTCTACTCCCCAAGGCTTGGAATGAAACTACGGCAGAATGCAGACCAAAATAAAAAACCTACTACTAACTGAACTAAACTAAACTAAACTAGAAAATGAAAGAAGAAAAAAGAATGCAAATATTTTTGGTTGATGTAAGACTGCTCTGTAACCTGGGATGCTTCTGCATCATCTATAGAAATCCAATCTTGGATATAACACTTCACCATGGAGGATATTTTTTCCATGGGGATTATGCTCTAAAATATTATTGTTGAATGAATAAAATAGTAAGGGTTGGAAACTAGCAATGACAGCCTTTCCTGTCAAAAAAATCAAGCAAAGTTGAAAACCAGAAATGGTAGCTTTGTCTAGAGAAAAGATTGAAAACCAAAAATGGTGGTCTTTCCTTTGAAATTCCCATTTCCTTCAAATAAAACTCCTTTTTGTAGTTTTGCAGGGCTTTGTATTATGAAGTATCAAATAGCTCTGGATCACTACTGATATATCCAGATGGCTACAGATGGATCTAGATGAATGCCAATGAGGATAGACACTACTATCAAAGTATTGTTGGGCACCGAGTCATGTTTTATCATGAAAATAAATTTAGTAAAAGGTTAAGTTGAGATTATCTTAAGGGTAAGTACTTTATGCAGATATATTCTTTTCCTTAAAACTTGTATAACTACATTGTAATATATGTATATGCCACGTGTCCCCCAAATGCCCCACATGTATTTCTTCTTTTCCATGCAAGTACCAAGATAGTTGCATGAATGATAATCATTCAGATGATAGATAGGTGGTAGCATTGGGGTTGTCCTCAGATCTTGTGTAATTTCCAATAAAGCATGAGTACTCAATCATAATGATAATGACATTCTCAATAAATGCCATAAAAAGGAATGAGTACTTAGTTGGAGAAGTAATCATGATCATAAATGGAAATAAATTCACAAGGGGTGGAGTGATGATTGCTTTCATCAGCTCCAAATTTGAAAAGAAAGACATTTAAGGTGGTGGCTGAGAATGGCCACTTCACACACCTAAACTAAATGTTGCAGTTCTAAAGTACACACCATCAAGGCTAGAAAGATGGATGGGATGGCTGCCAAACTATCCATATTTTATTAATTTATTCCATTGATCAAGTTGCAATCAACAACACAACCTCAATTTGCCTTCTACAAAAATAGACCTATGTTCTTAGCATTGTTTTGCATTTTACAGAGAGAAGGAACTTACAAGCATGGGAAACAAAAGGAAAGCAAAGCCAGAGAATGTCGTCTTTGATGAAGAAAGTGCAGATATTTTCCAATGAGCTAGGTGGTTAAACTTTCTACACAAATTTGAAGGTTTTGAAGCTAAATTGGTTGAAGAATTTATTGTCAACTTCCACTGCACTTTCTCCACTATCAAAGGGGTAAGAATTCAAATGAACCCTACTGTTATAAGTCAAATTTCTAGAATCCCTAAAATTGGTGTTGATTTATTACAAAGTAAGCCATCATATGAAGAATTGGTACATAATTTTCATGTTGCACTAGAACCCTTTCCTAGATATATTGTTAGCAAAGGGGCAACAAAGGGTATTGAGAGGACTAGCCTTCTAGACCCATGAAAGAATGTGGTCTTGTGGATTATGAAGTTTTTTACTTGTGATGGACAATATGGAGTAGTGTTGGGGCCTGGGATGAGGTTGATAACCCACCTAAGACATAGAGCCAACCAACCTGAGTATCTGATAAATATTCCAGCTTTCTTACATTCCTACCTTGTCAACATGATGACCAAAAGAAAATTAAATGAGGGCCAAATTAACCATTATGGGCTAATTCATTTGATTATAAAACACAACTTCTTATAGAAAGAGGATGGGCAACGGAAATGGGAAGACTTTCTGGAGCTTCATCCTAGGAAGAAGAAGAAGAAGAAGAAGCATCAAGCTTCCACGGTGTTTGTCTCAGTTGAATTAGTTGTAGTCTCCTCTAGACCTCTAGTAGAGGGATTTAGACAACTCTGGATAGGGGCAGAATAACAAATTCAAGGAGAACATAGGGAAGAAATAGTAGCCTCCAACCCTGCTAAGATACACCACCCATGAATGCTTATCATTTTATTTGATGAAGAAGATAGGGAAGTAGTAGAATTAGAACTTGTGACCATTTTAGGGAAACATTCTTCCCCTGCTAAACAACATCGTGAGGAACTCCTACCGGTTAAGAAGCTAAGGAATCCAGTGAAGAGGAGAATCCTAAGGAAACTAAGGAAGAAATATTAGAAAGTAGACATTGGGAAGGGAAAGAACCCTTGATGGAGAGTTCTAAGGATACCATGGCAAAAACAACCCATCATGCTCTGGCTTTATCAAAGGTGGAATATGAATTAAAGCAATGTAAGGCACAATTGGAAACCTTGGCTCAACAATTAAGAGCCAAAGGTGAGGAGCTCGAGCAAAAAAAAGAACAAGCTACCTTGGAGAAAAAGGAAAAAGAGAAAACAATTTCTAATTTTTAGAAAGAGATAGATAAACATAAAACAATAATAGCCTAAAACGATACCCAAATTACACAATTTCAGCAATGGCCTATACAACCAACTCTTGCACCAGCAGCATTGAGTATCTATGAGACAAATTTGCAACTATCACTTAAGAACAAAGAACTTAGAGGATAAGTCAGAGGGCTTTGGAGAGACCTTGAGACCCTCAAGGAAGAGAAGGTGGTAGTGGAGAAAAACTTAGCCTTGGCCTATGAACCAGGGGAAACCCTGCTAGCACAAAGACCACCTTTAGGTGTGTATGCTCTATTCTCAGGGAACAATTTTTACATTGGAAATTACTAAGGATTAGTTGCAACTTTCCTTTTGATTTTGAAAATGATAAAAAATTGTATAATGTTACATGCAAAACCCCAAAGATCAACATAATCATCTATGTGAATTCTATCAACATGACCATTTGATGGGGCATGTTAATATTTCTATGTTGAATTTGTATGTGGAAGAGATCTAAATCTGGAGCTATCTATCTCTGTTGAGAAATAATAGGTTATGGGAAGAATGATTAGAAAAATATAATGCAGCTGCAACAACCATAGGTTGGGTAATGAGGCATGAATGCCCAAAGTCCACCTAGTTCACCAACAATTTCAAAGCTCAAGTTTATAGGTAGGGTATCATAGATTTATATGTAATGAACTTGAATTCTTGCATATCATATTTCTATGAGATAGCAGGATACCTTCCAAGTGTAGCTACTACAAGCTATCTCTACATGAATGAGGACCTACCTGATAGTTTTAAAAGGAGAGAGCCTATTTCACCAGCAAATATTAGATGGATGATTGACAGGGTAAAGAAGTTGATAACTTTGATTCAACAAAAACAATAGGATTAGGTTGGGATGCATTTTAGGCCACCTTTGATATTAATGCCACCTCCTTACCTTAGCCACCCTCTTGGGAAATGAGAGAGAAAATTCAACACATGGTACAAAAATCTACTAGAGAATGGTGGATTTGTACCAAAAGGAAGACAACTCTTTCAGTATAAGGATGAGGACTACAATTGCAGTGTTATCATAGAGGAAAAAATGTGACTGAATAAGTAGATCTTATACATCTTTTGCCATGAAGACATGGCATAGGTTAAGCAGGGAGAGGTGATGAGTCAAATATATGACTCATCTATTTCTATATATTTTATGTTTCAAAACACTTTGATATAACTCTATGGCATATATATGTATATATTACTGTGATTATGCTTATCTTATGGTTAGATTATATAGATGTTTAGTCCTTATTTCCTTTCAATGAAATCTCTTGGCTAATTACTTGAATTAAATTTTTGAAATTCATATCTTATGAAATTATTGTACAAGTTGTGTGTGATTGCATGAGAAATACAACAATAAACTTCCCAATGGCCTCCAGACCCCTCTAGAGCCCCCTTATTCATGAAGAACCTAAACTCTAGAGAGTTGTAGATGCCACTACACTTCAAGAGAGTCATCCTCCCCTTGAGTCAATGACCACTAAAGACAACCCTAGGGATACTTAAGAATCTAGTGATGCAAATATAACCAACGTCCCAATAAAAGCATCATGTTAGCAACTCCAACATCTAGTCCACATG
Source organism: Cunninghamia lanceolata (assembly GCA_027924645.1). Lineage (NCBI taxonomy): Eukaryota > Viridiplantae > Streptophyta > Pinopsida > Cupressales > Cupressaceae > Cunninghamia > Cunninghamia lanceolata. Next base: position 8,608,480 of record BSBN01000739.1, read on the forward strand.
TCACTGTGTTTAGTGAAAACTAAAGTAGCTATCAATTGGCATCCAAGTCACTAAAGTAATTGTCCATTAGTGCTCGTGCCATTCCAAAAAATTACTCATCTGTTGATGAGTGATTTGATATGGATTATGATCTAAAGTAAATTGTTGAAGGAACTATTGATGTATAAAATAAAGTAACTAGTTTAATCTTAGTTCACTGTAGTTAGCATTTCATATAGTTATTCCTTTCAATAAATGCTCCAATGTATAGATAGGAATCAATTAGTCTCTCTTAGTTAGTTCCTATTTTTAGTCAGATTGTATTTCTTTTCAATGGGAGGAAAACTCCTTGTTTTCACTCATGTATCCATGCCCATTTTTGGGCTATTTTGAATGCAAATGAAGGGGGATTTCTTTTGAAGATAGATTGAGTTTAGGAGAATCATCTCTAGTTGGGAAAGTAGGGCCCACTTCCCCAACTTGGAGGAGATCTTTCGATATTCTATTTGTATGTTGTTCTGTTGTGGTTTTTTGTTTATCGTTATCATCTCTGCATGTTAATCTTATGTTGTCTTTTCCTTTTATGTACAACTGTTTAGATAATGTCACCTGTAAGTTTATCTTTTAAATTCTGAAAATACTAAAAAGAGATTTATTATTCAACAACATTGTTGTATTAAGAGTACTTCATTGTTGTAGCTTGACAATTGGTGCAATTATCTTTGAGTTTCATTTCAACAAAATGGATAGTTTCTTTCAAGAACATGTGTTTCCTTCAAAGAAAATAGAATAGTTTCCTTTAACACATGTATGTTTCTTTCCAAGAAAATAGGATAATTTCTATTTCAACATGTGTTTTTCCTTTAAAAGAAATTAAAATAGTTTCTATTTCCCACATGTGTGTTGTTGAATACAATGAACATTGAGAGGGGGGTGAATCAGTGTTCTATTAAACCATTTGTGTCCTTACTCTTTTATCCAATTACCAAATTCAATTAAGTGAAAGAAGATTAAACAAATAAACAACAACCACAAAGACATAACACATGAACACCATGATTTTTATGTGGAAAACCCAAAGAGGGAAAAATCATGGAGAGTGTTAGCTCTCAATATTATTATTATAGCACAATACCAAATTACAAGAGGCTCACTTCATGGAGCCCACTGTTAGAGACAAAAAGGAAGTAGATGAAGGGTGGCTCACTATCAAAGATGAACTACTGAGATTGCATCTACATATGCATGGTTACAGTTCCAATGAAGAACATAAACATTGACTCAAAACTCTTCATCTCTTACTACCCTGTTATGTTGTTCTATTTTTACCTATGATCTCTCTTCTTCTACTCTTGTTGCTTATCTTTGCATATTTTGTATCCACACACTTCATTACACTTACCACTACACACAAACACCAAAATCCATCCTCTCTATATATTTGCAATTTTATCTAGCTCTTAATCAGGTTGACAAGCAAAGTATGAAATGTGTACACAGGGTGTTGTATTCTATCAGCTTGATCTTGTGTAATGCAGACCCAAACAAACATGTACAAGTCTTCATATAGGTCATCTCTAATCATGCGATCACTTATATTGATTGTCCAAATATTATACCTTCTCCGCATAAGGATCTTACAGGCTTGTCGACTTGTTCCTTAATGACATATATGATAGGTTCCCTTGTCACAACATAACTCTTGTTGTAGACCAAATGTGCCTTCATGAATCATATTCAACAATCATTAATAATCTCTTAACATGTCTTCAATTCCACAAAATAAGATAAATCTGTATGCCAAAATATAGACCTTAGAACTGTTGCCTTGACACATTGTAACACTGTCATATTGGTTGCCGATATTGGAGATCCTATAGAATGAGATCTGATGCACTTCCAGAGATACAAACTTGGATTCTAATAGTCATGACCTATCTCTATCCTTATTTATAACCATAGAACTAAATATGCTAATACGGAGGAATGCAAACCATTTTACACTGTATTGTTCACTATCTCTGTCTTAACACTATCCACCCAGACTTAGACTTTTCACCAGAAGACTTCCGGAGGAAGTCATGACTTGATTATTGGAATATAAGAGCAATAGTTATCTATGAATATCATACTTGAATTGTATCTTCACATATTATCTTGCAGAGGAGTACTGATCCTTTTTTTGTCTCATACCTGAACATTTTCCATACTTAGCCATTTTAGGGCTTCCAAACCAAAATGCTTGTACCTTATTGCCAGATTAGGATTGTCTTCTAGAGTAATGTGTCTTTGCCATTGTGATGGATGATCTTTTCCTTGTTTCTATCAATGAAAACACTCAAGTCTAATACATATCAGTGTCTCTTGCCAACAATCTCCCCTTTTGGCATTGATGGCAACACTTAGTGAAAAATGCTTGTCTGCTCCCCCTTTCTATATACTATATATATTTTTGTTCCCCTTTAGTTGTTTCTCCCATTTTTCACTAATATTCTTCTCCCCCTTTAACATTAATAGAAAAGGTGTATGTGTCGGAGTCAAAACCTCTATCAAAATTGCAAAAATTTATATACTCTGTCGCATATATACAAGTACAATCTTTATCTTATTTTTACATAAATTGTAGGATATCATCAAAAATGGTCTTTATTTGAGATAACTCCTCATCCCATGCCTTCTTGGCATTGTCCAAAACTTCAATATGGTCATTCAAAAGAAAGGTCAGCTTCTCTTCCTTTTACAAATTAGAAGGTATGTCAGCTAGTGAGGCTGCTTGTGCCATTGCTGCTAAACTCAACATTGAGTCCAACTTAGGACTAATCAGTCCTCTTAACTGACACATTTTATTTTTCAATTGATCTCTCTGGTGTATCTAATTGTTCAAGTCATTATGAATTTTGATGGCTTGAATCTCTTTTCTACCTATGGATTCCATCATTGGATAAAATGTTTTAGACATATTGACCAGCTACAACTCTAATTCTTTGATTTTATCTTCCATTTTTCTTGCGACTATAGGCTAGGATAGAGAAAATTTGTATAGGTCACCTACCTCCTTACTTGCATTCTAAATTCCTTTTATTCTACCATCCAACTAGGTCTTGTCATTTGTTACCATTGCCTGCAACTCATTCAACCTTTTGTCATCAAGCTCTTGTCTTACTTTAAGTTTGATAGATTTCTCAAAGGACTCAAAGTGTTTATTGACAGAATTTATCATACCTTTGAGTTGGTCTATGGAAGACACAAAGGTATCATTATGATAAGATGGCATTAGCTATTCCAAAATACTAGATGCCTCTTCAATAAGCTCACTATCTTCACTATGAGATTTAAGCATCTCTTCCTGAGCCTTGGCCTGTGTAACTGTCACAAATTTTAGTTTTTGTACCAGTGACATTGCCTCCAAGATCATTAGACTTTGTAGAAACTTAGTCTCATCCAAAATGTGTTTTCCTTTATCCAAAACTTCTTTTTCTAGTTATACAGTGTCTCTTGCTTTGGCAGAGAGTTCTTCTTTCTGCCTTTGTTCCAGATTATCTAAGTTCATGTCTTTGTTAGCATCCTCCTTCTGTTTCAGTGGATGGGTTTCCTTGACATGCTTCTTTTCTGGTTTCTCCTTGTCATTATGTTCTTCCGGAGGAGGTGTTATTTGAGTTTCTACTATAGGTGCCTCCATCTCTTTGGGCACAAGGTCATCTTTTCTTGCTTCTTGCTCAAGATTCAACTCAGGAACAAATGTGTCATTCCCAACATCTATATCTATACTATCATAGATGGTTGGTAGATTGAGTTCTCTTAAAGTTTTCAAAGTAATCTCTTCAGTCTCCTTGACCACTTTGTCAATTTCTCCTTTCATTAGTGAATTCATCCTCAACTTAGTTACAAACCCCTTGTTCAGTGCTTTGAATACATGGGCTTTTTCCTTTGGGATAATCTTTAGACATAGCTTTATTAAGGTATGGTCTCTAAGCTTGATGTCCTTTGCCATCATGTTGATGATGATTATTAGTCATAAAAACATGCATATAAATTTGCACAACAAACCTTTATTAGCTTGAAAAGTATGATCAATTTGGAACAAAATGATGACTCCAAGTCTCCATTGATTAGATCATGATCTTTTGATGTTACTCAGAGGTTGATGTGACATATTGTTTTCCATTTCAAGGGATCTTACATTGTCTAAATTGTGAATTGTTGCCTGTATATTTGATTCTGCATCTGTTTCTTATAAACTTACTTCACAAACAAGGTTATTTCTGCTATGCTCCACAAATAATGATTATATTTATAAGTTTGATCAATTCTTCTGAGAATCTACTATCATGAATTTGTTTTATACTTTTGTACTATGTATTTAATCAAATAATGTGCTCATAAGCAGATATTTACATGTTTATCATTGATATTCATATGTATTTGCATGATATTTGCCATTTTGACATGCTTTCACTCAAAATATGTTGTGTATTCAATTATTTACAAGTTATAGGCATATTTCATGTTTATTTGCTTTGGATTGTATGTTATTTGCAATTGTGAAGGTGATTTGTAATGAATTTCAAAGAAAATTTAAAGAATACTTCTAAATTTGGTGAACCTTTAGCTATTGAGTCACATATATTCTAGATACATTCATGAAGAGAAGGAATCAAACCATAATTTCACCAGGTTGTTCCACAACTAGGTATGGTTGATGCTAACTTCAAAGGAACAAGGAATGAAAATAACACATGTAGACTGACAAGCACTCCAAGGTACGCAACTAATCAATGCATATATCTAGATTTCATCCACTAATTACTCAAGATTTATAATTATTTGTAATAAAAAAAGCTTCTCTTTGATTAAGTACTTCAAAGACATGTATATTGACAAAAGCCTTGAAATTAGTCCTGAACACTTTAGCAATCTAACTTCAATTAAGTTTCTAATGCTTTAAAAAATGCACTCCATCTCCTTTTATAGAATAAGGAGAGGAGGTGGTTACATGTGGCTAATGGTCAAGATTTGTCTATCTAGATCAATGACTAACATTCCTCCTTTGACCAAGTCAACATCTACAGACGGGGCATAAGTTGCTAGCTGGTAACTATCAAGCAAAGCTCAATCATTTGTAAGCTGATTATGCATATAATTCTGTTATCATGCATCTTTACTTATTCTTCATCTCCTTCTTCTTCTTCATTTTCATCTTTTTCATCATCCTCATCATCATCATCATCATTGTCATCTTCATGCAGATCACCCCTTATGTGTACCTTTATCGCTGCCTTGATGGATTCATATAGCTACACTATTCTCTCAACTTCACCTCCATCCTAGACCTTAGCCTTTATTTCTGCATGTTTGTGGGAATGAAACTTTGCTTGAAGATAATCCCATTTATTCTTCTTGCTATTCAATGTTTCATTGTATGTTTCCACCTTGGCTTTCATTCTCATGGCCTTGTTTATTACCTCTTCTATTAAGTGGTGAAGGGGATCTTCTACTGCTTGCTTAAAATTATTATGGAAATCTTGGACAACAAAATTAGTATCTTGATTTTCTAATTTTCCTTCTACCTTATCTTCTAAAGCCTCCAGGGTTTCTATTTCTTTTACCATGAGATCATGTAGTTTAACACTTCTGTCCCTAATCTTGCTGCTACATCTCCTCAAGATATCACATTCAAATTTGGTATCTTCATACCAAATGCTCAACAACTCTGAAGTGTTATTATCTAGTATTTTTTTATGCATAAGTATTTTCGTATCAATCCTTTTCATCTCTCCCAAAGCATCTAGGTGCTTTTCTAACTTGAAAGACCTCCTACCTACTTCATTCTATTATTTTTCCATTTTACTCTTCAAAACACCAAGAGAATTCCAATTTGCTAGGGAGGTTTTCACCACATTTTCTGCTTCAAAGATAAAAGATATGAACCAATTATCCATTAATTGTACCTTATGCTTCATAAGATCTAGTCTTGTCATCTCCTCTTGAGATATGATTGTTAATGGGGTAGCTGGACTGATCGGTGTGTGTTTGGGGTCAATCAACCCTTTAATGAAAGAATGCAATTGAGCAATGTGCTCTTTATGTTTCCCACTCTTATCCTTTTCTCTTTTCACCCTCTCTATCAAAGAATCAAAAATATATTTACCTTCTTGACCTTCCTTGTCTTCATTTACAAAACCTAAGTCAATGTTTGTTATTTGAAACTCATCAAGGCCTATTTTCCCTTTCTCCTTTTCAACCATTGGTAAAACTATTTGGGCTATCCTCCTACCTATAGTAGGGTCTCTTTTTATGGTAGATGCAGGCCTTGCCTTTCTTTTAGGTTTCAACATACTTGTAGTAACAATGTGGAAACATCAAAATTAGGGACCTCATCTTTTTGTTGCAAATTTATTTCCTGTTGCAACCAATATGGAACATCACCCCTAGGCTCTTGTTGGTCACTTTGCTCATTTTTGGTATCATGAGACTTTGTATTATGCCTTGCCCTTGGTGGTGAATTCTCTTTCCTTGTTTCTTCCTCATGCACATTCTTATGAGGGGGATCTGGTTGAGGTACCTCTTGTTGAGGGATTTCTTCCTGAGGTGGAGGTTCTTGTGAAGTATGTACATTCTGACCCATGTACCTCCTCTTGTAAATTTTCCTTAGGGGTTTCTTGAACATTTTAACTTTGTTCATCATGTGGCACTTGATTTTCTTGAGAAGATTGTGTATTCTAACCTTGAGGATCACCCTGATCGTCCTTGGTCACATTTTTTGTTTCCTTCTCTTGACCTCTATCTTGTGCCAGATTATGTTCTTCACCCTTAGATGTACTTATTTCTCTAAGGTTTAATTCTTTCTCATCTGATTTCTCTTCTAATCCTGGGTTATTACCTTGATTACTTCCTTCTGCATGTAATGATGAAACATTTTGATCCTCTACCCTATCAAGAATTTCCTTATTAGTTCCCCATGTGCAGATCACTATCTTGATTATCCTTATTATCATGCATACCTTCATCCTGATTAATGTTCTTGTCGAGTATTTCTTGATCACCCTCCCTCTAAAGATGATCTTTGATCTATCCTTGCTCTGAAGGTGTTTTGCCTTGATCTCTACCTTGATTAGGTATTCTCTCATTAGCCTCTTTATGCACTTTAATTTCTGCCTTTTCAGACTTCAAAGGTGAATCATTATCTCTATTTTGGTTCATATCACCCTGGTAGGCCAAGTCTATTACTGCAGGACTAGTAACCTGCTCTACCAAATTAGTCAACCCTATCTATTGGGCTACATCTTCAGGATTATCCTGTTCCATCTCATGTATTTCAACATCCTCTTGGATAGTCACCTTCCTGGCCATAGGGGTCCCATGAGGAGTCATCTTAGTATTGGCTATTAGAGCCTTAATCTTTTGTGCAACAACATTAGTAACTACCTCATCATTTGATAAGTACACTATGTCATCTAGTGGAAGGGGTGGCTCTCTTTTAGCCTTATGTCTCTCTTCTCTTTGTTCTTCTACCTTTTTAGTTTTATTGTTACACACTTGAGATTCATGCACCTTTTAAACTATTAAATCTATATCCTAATATGTGTTTGTACCATGTAGATATCCTCCTTCATTCACTATTAGCCGATGCACTCCGTTTCGTTCAAGCTTTTACAGGTTTCAGAAATGGCATCTTAATCTCAGGAGCTCTGTAATTTCTCTTGAATACATGGTAAGATCAAAGTGACCACCAAAATTTACTTTTAAACTAGCATATTAGGGTTTATTAAATGCTTAATTAATCTCATCCATGAATCTACACCTTAAGGTTCAATATTATAACAAGTGGCGCGATGTAATTTGAAAATTTAAACATTTACCAACTGTTAAAATGACATTTAATATAGGTATACACATTTGTAGATATTAGGGATGCGAAGGAATATGCATGATCTTCAATAATACTAATGACGTCATCATGATGAGGACTAACCAATGACCAAAATTAGGTCATTTTACCTTTGTTTAACAATAATGATATCATAATGTGCTGATATGCTTGGGTCGACATGCCACATGGCAACATCCAACTAGTTCTCAAGGATCTATGTGTTATGCGTCTCAAGAGTGGATATGAGGATGTTAAGGAATATCAGGGTCCTTAGTATGCAAAATATCCCCCCATATTTTAAGATGAGGGTGACATCAGCATCTTTCACTAATATTTTGAACTGGAATGAAAGTGACATCATCGTCACATTGGCTAAGATCAGGGATCTCAACTAATATGTAGGATATTGAGATTTTCCTTCATTTTGCACTGGGTTGGGATATTAACAAATATAAGGGATATTAAGAATGAGATGACCCTCTTATGGTTGAGGCTTTGGATGACGTCACCAATATTTTGTGTTCTTTCTATTTCAGATTAAGGTGGCGTCATCATCATATTCACTAATATGCAAGATATTAGGAAATGTGATGATCTTTCAATTTTTCATTATATTCGTGTAGGTCTGCACATTAGTGAATATCAAGGATTTTAAAGTTAATGGTCACCCCACAGGAATGTACGTGGATACTTGATGGGTGAATGCCCTCCCTGGCTGAATTTTGACGTCTACACATTCGCGGATATGTGGATATTAGGATTTTCCATGTTAAAACTTATGCTCAGGATATTGGTGAATATTCGGGATGTTAAGGAGTGTGATGACCCTTTCTACATGACTTTTTTGACTAAATTTGACCAACCATAACTTTTTATCCCTGAGGAATTTTAGGGTGATCCAAAAGGCAAACCTACTTAGAATTTTGCGCTCTTTTACTTGATGAGATTTTTTATGATAAAATCTAACTTTGGCAATCAACCCTCCTTTATGAGGTCCATGCATACACGGGGGTGGTATCCTATCACTGCATATGATACTTAACTTTTACCATACCACCCAAAGAAAGAAAGCAAGGGAAAATCCAAAAAGGTTGGGTCCCTATTTTTCTAACAAATGGTTCTCCCATATATTCAATTTTTTGCATGATGGTACCATTCCTAACTCAAAATCTAAAAATACACAAGTTCACCTATGCAAACTTATGGTGCATTATATCATTCTATTTAATTTCTTATACAAGTGAAGTTATAATGGTGTCCTTCTCTGATGTCTTAGTAATTCAGAGATCCTGATAGCTTTAGAAGAAGCTCACTCTGGTGCTTGTGGAGGGAATTTTGGAGGAAAATCATTGGTACAAAAGTTATTATGTATGGGATATTATTGGCAATGCATAGAACAAGATTCCTTCACATATGTCAAGAAATGTCCACAATGTCAGCAACACAATCATTTAATCCGAGCACCTACCTAAGAACATCCTGCCCAAGTTTCACCTTGTCCATTTTCTATTTGGGGCTTGGATCTAATTGGTAAAATCTCTCCACCTTCTTCTCAAGCACAAATGTTTATTACCACTACTGATTACTTCACAAAGTGGGTTGAAGCAATTACTCTACGATCCATAATTGCTGAAGTAATTTGTTGTTTTATAGAAGATAACATCATTTCTAGATTTGGTATACATTCCACGTTAGTTTCTAACAATGGAACACCATTCAAGAACAAGGACATGAAGAAATTCCTTGAAAAATATCATTTTCAACAGCGCTTCTCTATGTCTTACTATCCTCAATCAAATGGCCAAGTAAAAGCTTCAAATAAAGTTATTGGACAAATTCTATGGAAAACTATTAATAAACATCAAAAAGACTGGCATACTCAACTCTCTTATGCATTATGGGCTTATAGAACAAGCATTTGTATGGCTATTGGAACTACATCATATAATCTTGTCTATGGTGCTGATGCGATAATGCCTCTAGAGTTAGAAAGTCCTTCATTGCGAGTTTCCCTAAAGGACATTATTAATGATGACACACAATGAGAAAAGTGATTACAAGAACTTGAGACACTTGATGAATAGTGTATCAACACTCTTGAGCATTTAAGGCCCATAAAAAGATTATCCAATGATCATATAATGAGCGTGTCATACATCTTTCATTTCACGTTGGTGACTTGATACTATATGAGAATCAACGCAATGTAAATACACCTCTTGGAGAAAAAGAAAAGTTCTTCCCTAATTGGCTTGGACCTTATGCTATTACTGAAGCCTTTGGATTAGGAGCATATAAATTAGATAATGAAAAGGTACACTACTTAAAGAACCCATTAATACTGTGCACCTCAAGAAATTCTATGCTTAAGATTACATGTTAAGTGTTACTATATAAAGCAAAATTATTAGTTAGTTTTCAATTTTGACAAGATATGATTATTTTGTCTTAATTTATTTAACATTACATTTTTTTGGTTAATCATTGTCGTATCTTGTTTAAACATCCTCTATAAAGATCAACTTTGTATTAATTGAATATATCATAGAATGTTGGTTATGTGTGAAACTCATTAATCATTATGGATTTTTACTATATGTTCTACAAAGAATTTTTTAGTACGTATCACATTAGCATTAATTCCATTTCAACATAAGCATTAGCATTTATCACTAGTTGTATTTTATATAAAATCACATGTGATAAATTAACAACATTACAAACATCAATAGGAAAACATCATATATATAAACATCAGCTTGAGTAAACATCAGAGTTGATTGTCCCATACATCTATTGGAAATATGTACATATGATGTGTTGTCATTGATGTCAACATATCTCTTTGTTAGAGACAATGAAGACAGTGTAGTTCAGCAAAGTAGATTGCTCCACATTTCCAATGAGACAAAGATAAGAGTCTGTGGATCAAAGGGTTTGTAGAGGTTTGTCTAAAGTTGCTCTAGTTAAGATTTGAGAGGTCCGCATGGAGGGTTGGTGAAGTTATGGCCATCTTAGTAGAACCAGGTTTTGCATTTGTTCAGAGATAATAGAGTGACATGAATTTGGTCCGGATTGCTCCGCATTGGAATACTATGGTCTGTGGTTCTAGAGGTATGTTTAGGATGTTGATGTGTATCCTCAACTCAAGTGGTTCATGGTTTGGAGGTCCGTAAGCAATATTTCTAGTGTGACAGTCATGACAGTTAGTGTTCTTAAGTTCCAATATGAAGGTGAAAGTGATTTTGGTGATTTGAGGTGGTGCGGTTGTTCTTGTTGATTTCATTGTGCTTGTGGTGATTTTTGGTTTGTGTGCCTATTGTGTTGGTGGTTTGCATTGAGGATTTAGCTCATAGTTGAAGATTTCTCCTTGGGTGTTTCTATTCTTTCTAGTCTTGGCCGATCGGATGCTTGGTGTGTGTTACGGATGATCTAAGAAGAGTTATATGGAGCATGGCATGTTTTTCGAGGAAGATTTGAGTCCCAGCTATGTTTGGCCAATAGTGTAATGGTTTGCATCAAGCATTTTAAGTCTTGTGATTGTAATTTCTTGTAATGCCTATCTTGGAGAATGTTCCAGATAGATGATTGTAAGGCTAACTTTGATGTTCATTCCAAAGTTGATGTCATGAATAAATAAGTGTTGTGAAGTCGTGGAAATGTGTGGATGTGAGCGAAGATGCAGATGTAGTGATGAAGTGAGTGGGGGCAGAGTAGAGGTGTTGTGTGCTTCAATGGAACTAAAACTTGGCATGGAGAAAATGATGTTTCTTAGCTCAAGCTTTCAGTATTAATCATGTGAATGTTTCTATAGGCAGTGAGCCTCCTTTGAGTAGTGAGCTTTAGGCAGTGCGCCTGAATGCAAGTGCCTTCCCATTTTTCTATTCTTTTAACAGAGAATAAGTCTTGTGGGTTAACCCCCACCGTGCTTTTTCCCTTAACCATGTTTCCACATAAAAATCCTGGTGTTATGTGTGTTGATTATGTTTCTACTCATGTGTTGTCAATTCATGCTTTCATGGTTATATTATTAATATTTTAATATGTGGTAAAGAAGATTGAATGCAGTAAAAAATAAAAGTTTTGTGACAACTAATTCACCCCCACTCTTAGTTGTCTACCCTAATTTCAACAATTGGTATCAAAGACGATTCCTCTAAAAGAAGCTTGACCACTTGAGGAGATCCAGGATGTCAACATACAAGAAGGACAATCTAAGAATTGATGGAACAAATTACTCTCTTTGGAAAAATTTCATGGGTGATCTTTATTGGTTGATAACTAAGAATGAGCATATTCCTCTAAAGAATGGTCCTATAACTCTAGATGAAAGCAAAGATGCTGAAAACAACATTTGGGCTAAAGAAGCATTGTTGAGTGCCCTAACTGATACAAAAATGACAAATGTCTTGGAATTGAAAACTACTCATGAAATCTAGAAGAAGTTGGAAACTTTATATGAAGGTGATGCATATGTCAAATGTACTAATTTGTAGAGCCTGAAGGGTAGATACAAAAGTTTGAGGATGAGTGAAGATGAAAACATCACTTTCTACATGCAGAAAGTGAATGAACTTGTGTGCAGTATCAGGTGTGCTAGTGGAAAACTGGAAGAATTAAAGATTGTTGGCAAGGTGTTTAGATCCTTACCTACTTCATACAAGCATAGAGTTGCTGCTATTAAGGAGATTAGGACTGTGACAACTATTACAAGGGATTATTTGGTTGGCAAGCTTTTAGCATTTGAAATAAGTGAGTTTGGTGATTCTATTCCTAAATCAGAATCTACTTTTAAGGCCAGTGTTTCCAGGAAGCAAAGATTTGATCCAGGTGAAAGCTTTTCAAGAAGACTAACTAGATATGAGAAGGAAAGGAAGGAACCTAAAGAAGATGAATCAGAGCTCGAAGAACTTGAATCCCTTATTGCCAAAAGATTACCAAGAGGATCTGATAAGTATGAAAGAAAGTTGCCTTTCAAATGTTTTTCTTGCAATAAGATTGGTCATTTTGCTTCAAGATGTCTAGAGAGGGTTTCAAAGCCAAACCTTAACAGACTAAGGATTCAAAAGAAGTGTTACTATGTCCAAGAAGCTATTGATGAAGGAGTCACAAATGATGAATCTGATATGGGAAGTACCTCTGGAAATGAATGGGTGTTCATTGCTATCAAAGAAGAAGATCTAGTGCCTACTGAATCTCCTAACTATGTGAAAGTGGAAAGTGCCTTGGCTGCTCAGGTTGAAGAAAAGGATGAATGGGTGATTGATAGTGGATGTTCTCATCATATGACTAGTGATAAAAGTAAGTTTATAAGTTTAGAAAGATATGATGGTGGAATTGTGAAGTTTGGAGATAATTCAATTGGTAGAATCTATGGTAGAGGATCCATCTCTCTTGATGGTAAGAATAACACTAATGATGTTTTATATGTAGAAGGGTTCAAGCATAATCTTCTTAGTGTTGGACAGTTAGTTGACAAAGGGTATGATCTCTGATTCAAGGATGGAAGTTGCAAAATTTTGGGAAGCTCTGGAACTAAGATTGCATCTAGTACATAGACTAGAGGTAATATCTTTCATTTAAGTGGTACTGGTAAAATTTGTTTGATTGCTTAGATTGATCAGAGTTGGTTATGGCATAGGAGAATGTGTTATGTAAACTTTGACAATATTGTCAAGATAAGTACTACTCAGGCTGTGAGAGATCTTCCAAAGCTTGTGAAACCTGCTAATAGCATGTGTAATGAATGTCAGTTAGGCAAATAGAGCAGAACTACATTCAAAAGTAAAGAACAATTTTCAAGTGGATTGTTGGAACTTGTGCACACTGATTTGTGTGGTCTTACCAGAGTTAGGAGTTTGCAAGGAGATAGATACTTTATGTTGTTGATTGATGATTACTCCTAGATGATGTGGGTAAGTTTCTTGAGAGAGAAATCAGAGGCTCTTGACAGATTCAAGGTGTTTAAGGATAGGGTGGAGAATGAGATCGGTGTGAAGATAAAGTATTTGAGATCTAATAGAGGTGGAGAGTTTACCTACGGTGAGTTTAATGCATTTTTTGAAAAGCATGGAATAAGAAGATAGTTATCTGCTCTTGGGACTCCTCACCAGAATGGAGTTGTGGAGAGGAAGAGTCAGACTATTCAAGAGGCTTCTAGAACCATGATGATAGAAGAAAATGTTCCACATGTCTATTGGAGAGAGGCTATAAGTACTGTTGTCTACACTTTTAACTGGGTGCAGATCAAAGGTAATACTAGTAAAACACCTTTATGAACTGGGGTTTGGTAATGCTCCTACTATGAAATACTTCAAAGTTTTTGGTAATAAATGCTATATCAAAAGAGATGAAGATCTAGGGAATTTTAATGCAAGATGTGATGAAGGAATATTTCTAGGTTATTCTAATCAAAGAAAGGCATACCGGTGCTTTAATAAGAGATTGAAAAGGATTGTTGAAAGTGCTAATGTCAAGGTTGATGAAAGCAAGGAGAGACCTTCCAAGTCTTGTGGATATGAGTCAGATGATCAAAATATAAGTCCAAATAAAGGAAAATAAGTTAAAACTCAAACTCAGATTCAGATTGCTCTGGAGAATCCAGTGACTCAAGAAGCTAGTGCAAATGTTGAGGAACAAGTCCAAGAATCAGAAGTTCAAGAAAATCCCAAAACGCCTAGGTATGTAAGGTTAAATCATTCTAAAGATCAAATTATAGGAGATAGAAATAAAGGTGTTTAAACTAGAAGAAAAATTGCTGAAGAACAAGAAGAGTATTGTTTGATTTCAAAGATTGAACCAAAATCAGTGAATGAAGCTTGTAATGATGAAAGTTGGGTAAAAGCAATGGAAGAAGAATTAATGCAAATTGAAAAGAATCATACTTGGGATCTTGTTCCTTGACCTGAAAACAAAAATGTAATTGGAACTAAATGGGTCTTCTAGAATAAATTGAATGAAAATGGTGAAGTTGTGAGAAATAAAGCAAGATTGGTGTGCAAAGGATATTCTCAGGTAGAGGGAATTGATTTTGAAGAAACTTTTTCTTTGGTGGCAAGAATTGAAGCAGTTAGATTATTTCTTGCCTTTTTTGCTTACAAAGATTTCAAAGTTTACCAGATGGATGTCAATTCAGTATTCCTAAATGGAGATTTGGAAGAAGAAGTCTACATTGAGCAACCAGAAGGATTCTAGTTGTTTGATCAAGGAGATATGATTTGCAGGTTGAGGAAAGTATTGTATGGACTTAAACAAGCCCCAAGAGCCTGGTATGCAAGATTAGAAAAGTATCTTCTACAGTTAGGTTTTAGAAAAGGCACAACTGTCAGTAATATTTATTTCAAAATTGATCATGAACACATATTGATTGTTGAGGTATTTGTTGATGATATCATCTTTGGTGGAAATGAGAGCATGTGTAAAAAATTTGTTGATCAGATACAAAGTGAATTTGACATGTCCATGCTTGGTGAAATGAATTTCTTCTTGGGTCTATAAATCATTCAGTCAGATAAGGGCATCTTCATATCTCAGTCTAAGTATGTAAAAGAATTGTTGAAAAAGTTTGGAATGGAGGATTCAAAACCAGTGAATACTCCTATGATAACTGGATGCAAGTTGAGTAAAGATGATGATTCTCCTAAGGCAGATCAGAAAAGGTATAGATCACTGATTGGAGGACTGCTTTATCTGACTCATACCAGACTTGATATTATGAATGCAGTTGGCCTTGTTGCTAGATTTCAAGCTGATCCTAGAGAATCTCATGTTGTAGCAATCAAAAGAATTTTTAGATATATGAAGGGAACATCTGATTATGGATTATGGTATCCTAAGGATGATGATTTCAATCTTCATGCATATATAGATGCTGATTGGGCAGGAGATGTGGATGACATGAAGAGCACTAGTGGTGGTGCATTTTTCTTGGGAAAGAGATTGGTTTCTTGGTTGAGCAAAACGTAGGAGGCAATATCTCTATCTACTGCAGAGGTAGAGTATATAGCAGTAGCAAGTAATTGTACTCAAGTTTTGTGGATGAAGCAAATGTTGAAGGATATCAAAAATGTGTTTGAAGAGCCTACTACAATCTTCTGTGATAATTCAAGTGCAATAAACATCTCAAAGAATCCGGTGTTGTACTCAAAGACAAAGCACATATCCATCAAGTTTCAATTTTTTAGAGAGAAGGTAAATGAGAATGAAGTCAGATTGGAGTTTGTTTCTTCTAAGGATCAGATTGCAGATATCTTCACTAAACCTCTACCTAAGGATACTTTTGAGTATCTCAGAGTGAAGCTAGGGGTTATTACCCCTCCTATCCAGAACTAAGGTGCACTAGTGTGCATCAATCCAGTGGAACTCACAATCATATCTTATGATCTGGATTGGTATTAAGGGGATGCTACTCAGGGGGAGTAGTCAGTATGTTAAGTCTAGAGTCCAGTTTGGTTTTATCTAAGAAAAAAAAAGGGGGAGAGATGATTGCAAATATGTGCCATTTGGCATTGATGTCAAAGGGGGAGAGAATTCATGTGAAAAACTTGGATGGAAGTGAGTAACTGCTGGTGAAAGGGGGAGTAGTGAAGAAAGTGGTTGTAGATGTGATAAGAAAAAGGGGTAGAAGTTCTTGTCTTCATGGTTGAATTAGTTTCTCACATCATATGTTACCATCAATGACAAAGGAGGAGATTGTTGCAAATATGTGCATTTGATGTGTTGTCATTGATGTCAACATATCTCTTTGTCAGAGACAGTGAAGATAGTGCAGTTTAGCAAAGTAAATTTCTCTGCATTTCTAGTGAGATGAAGATCAGAGTCTGCGGATCAAAGTGTTTGTAGAGGTTTGTCTAAAGTTGTTCTAGTTAAGATTTGAGAGGTCCGCATGGAGGGTTGGTGAAGTTATGGCCATCTAAGTAGAACCAGGTTTTGCAATTGTTCAAAGGTAATAGAGTGACAAGAATTTGGTCTAGATTGCTCCGCATTGGAATACTATGGTCTACAGTTCTAGAGGTATATTTAGGAAGTTGATGTGTATCCTCAACTCAAGTGGTACTATGGTCTATAGTTCTAGAGGTATATTTAGGAAGTTGATGTTTATCCTTAACTCAAGTGGTTTGTGGTTTGGAGGTTCACAAGAAATCTTTCTAGTGTGACAGCCATGATAGTCACTATTTTTAAGTTCTAGTATGAAGATGAAAGTGATTCTGGTGATTTGAGGTGGTACAGTTGTTCTTGTTGATTTCATTGTGCTTGTGGTGATTTCTATATCATGTGCCTATTGTGTTGGTGGTTCGCATTGAGGATTGAGCTCGTAGTTGAATATTTCTCCTTGGGTGTTGTTGTTCTTTCCAGTCTTGCTTGACCGGATGCTTGGTACGTGTTGTGGATGATCTAAGAAGAGTTCTATGGAGTGTGACATGTTGTTCAAGGAAGATTTGAGTCCCAACTATGTTTGGCTAACAGTGTAATGGTTTACATGAAGCATCTTAAGTATTGTGATTGTAATTGCTTGTAATGCCTATCTTGGAGAATGTTCTAGATAAATAATTGTAAGGCTGACTTTGATGTTCATTCCAAAGTTGATGTCATGTATAAATAAGTGTTGTGAAGTTGTGGAAATGTGTGGATTTGAGTGAAGATGTGGATGTAGTGAGGAAGTGAGTGGGGGCAAAGAAAAGGTATTGTGCACTTTAATGGAACTGAACCTTGGCATGGAGAAGATGTTGTTTCTTAGTTGAACCTTTCAGTGTTAATCATGTGAATGTTTCTGTAGGTAGTGAGCCTCCTTTGAGTAGTGAGCTCTGGGTAGTGCACTTGAAGGCAAGTGCCTTCCCATTTTTCTATTCTTTTGATAGAGAATAAATCTTGTGGGTTAACCCCCACCATGGTTTTTCCCTTAATTAGGTTTCTATGTAAAAACCTAGTGGTATGTGTGTTGATTATGTTTTTGCTCATGTGTTGTTGATTCATGCTTTCATGATTGTATCATTAATCTGTTAATATATGGTAAAGAAGATTGAATGCATCAAAAGATAAAAGTTTTGTGACAACTGATTCACCCCCCTCTCAATTGTCTGCCCTAATTTCAACAACATCAAAATGAGACATCATAGTACATAAGATACATCACATAGTTAAACCTTGGTCATCAGTCCCCCCAAGACCTAGTGGTGTGCAGGTAACAAAATGGTGTCCATGTGTGGCTGCAGACCATGACTAGCTCCTAGAGACACTTCACGACTGCAACCCCTGAGCTCACCTCTAAGCCCTGACACCTCACCCTGTGTTTCCATGAACATCTAGTGATACCAATCTCTCTCTAAATGAAACCTCTCCTTCTCTGCTATGGATTTGTCCCTCTTAGCTCTTACTTTATCTAACTCGGTCTGTAAGACTTGAGTCATGATAGAACTTGCCTCTGACGAAGGTAGTCCTACAACCTGCTCTCATTGTGCCCGAAGCTCTACCTCTACGCTCTCACCTCTCTAAAGTAAATCATCTCTCTCCCATGTAGAAAAATCTAGGGTAGCCTCTATGGCCACTCTATATCTCACAAATGGCATAAAAATCTCCACATGTCACCCTATAGATGGCTGTGGCGAGTATCCTATCCACACCTACTGTTCAGTTGCATCGGTAGGAACTATCTCAGCTATGACACAACTCACAAAATTGTGCCATGCATCTATCTCAATTGTAAAAAAAATTGATACCAATATCTCATATAGGCATCATAAATAAATAGCAAACTAAGTACATTAACATAATAACAATATCTCAACTAGATCTCCATCTCGCCAAGATGGATCTTGAACTATTGATGGTGTAATGAGATCCATAGTTGGCTCTATAGTTGGGGGCATATGACTACTAGTCTCCCCTCACTCATGTTGGCTTGATCACCTAACACTAGTTGGTGTTGGACCATGAGCTCTCAACCGTGGTCTCAACTTGATCTCCTCATCATCATCGTCATCATCCTCATCCTCATCCTCATCCTCATCTAATTCATAATATCCACTTAAGTCACTGACATCATCCTCTACTCCTATGTCACTCGCGTGACTGACCATATTAAATGGCACATGACAATTGAGAGGGGGGGTGAATCAATTGTATCAAAATTTAAACTTCCTTAAACCACAATCAATTTCACAATAACTTAACTTATTTCCTTACTCTTTTATGAATATTAAACATGAATAGAAAAATCAAAATATGAACACATCAACACCATTCACACATGAACACCAGATTTATTATGTGGAAAACCCTAAACAAGGAAAAACCACGGTGAGTGTTATCTCACAATATAATGTAGTAACAATACTAAATATCAAAAGGTGGCTCACTACCAAAGGGCTCACTGCTCAGGGCTCACTACCCAAAATAATGGCTCACTGCTAGGGGTTGGCTCACTGCCAAGGGTTGAACTAATTTAGTAGCATCTACACCATGCCTGAGTTTAGTTCCATTGAAGTGCAAAATATCTCCTCTCTTCTACTCTTCTTTTACACTTTGCACTAGTTATCTTTTCATCTTCACACTATCACACTTCTTTCATGACTTGATTACATATATTTATGCAATTCATCAACCTTGGAATTTACATCAAGGTTAGCATTATAGTCATCAACCATTGGAACAATCTCTAAGGTCGGCATACATACATACATCAAATTAAGACTAGACCTACACAAACTTGTGGACTAAATGAATAAAGGAGGAACACTTCATGCCTTAGCACAGACTCAATTACATCTTCACACACTACCACATGCTTCTACAATTTAGGAAATTCATCTGCAAAGAGTGTTAATCATCTAGGTCAGCTAGACTGGTGCAATCATCAAGAATACTTGAACACATGCTTCCAAGATCTTCATTACAACTTGTAAATCAAGAACACACCTTTAATGCATTATGGAGATATCTATGAATAGTATATAATCACTTGGGAGCCAATAAATCTAACCATAATAGATCTCACTTGAACACAACATATATCACTTGAAAAACATATCACAAACTACTTCTTATTAGACACTATCAGATTTTGCTAATTAGAAACTTTCTTTTTGGAGCTTCAAACAACATATCCTTTGGGATGAATATGACTAAGGACCTTATAATCTTAAGTCCATAACTACAAAGCCAAAATCTAATATGTAGAGAAATGCAGAGCTAAACACTTTCTCCCTATCACTCTGCAAACCTTACTAGGCACAAGTTTCACACTAGTGAATAGAACTTTTTCTGCACAATGATCTAAACCACCAAATTCTAGATTTAGCATCTTCAAATACTTCTTTAAATCATATCCAAAGGTCATACTCTGGTCTTCAATACCGAGAAAATGCAAAGCTAAATACTTAGATAGTGTTCTTCAATCAATCAACAAATAGCAATATCAGAAGATATAGTTGACACAAATGACAACACATATATGTTGACATCAATGACAACACTAGTTAACACATGCATGCAATAATATTCCCCTTTGTCATTGATGGCAACATATGATGTAGAAAACATGTTCCACCATCAAGACATAATTCTACTTCAGGACTCCCCCTTTCTTTTGATACCTCTGTACTCTTACTCCCCCTATGTTTTTCACATGATTTCTCTCCCTCTTTGACATCAATGGCAAAGGGCACCACATTTTTTCTACTGCACATACTTGCACACTACTACTCTGATCTATCTAAAATCATTCTTTACTCCCCATGAATGCAAAAATCTTCTCAAACCACTACCTGCTCCCCCTAAGAGGTGGCCTCCAACATCAGTCCAAAAAGAGAACTGCACTTTGAAGTACATTGGACTGAAGCACCTTCCTATGCATCTAGTTCAAGGAATGAGAAGCAATAACCCCTAATTTCTCCCAGAGATACTCAAATGTGTCTTTTGAAAGAGCCTTAGTGAATAAATCATCAATTTGATCTTTTGTAGGCACATACTCATGTTTTACCTCATTCTCTGCAACTTTCTCCCTCAAGGAGTCATACTTGATTGAAATGTACTTTGTCTTTGAGAGCATCACTAGATTCTTTGAAATGTGTATGCCACATGTGTTATCACAAAGAATAGGAATTGGTCCATCAAACTCAACTTTGATATTCTTCAAGGTCTGCTTCATCCAGAGCACCTGAGTGCAACAGGATACTGCAAGAATATTTTTTGCTTCTGCAATAGACAAGGAAACTAATTCTTGCTTCTTTCTATGCCAAGACACTATCCTATCTCCAAGGAAGAATGCACCTCCACTTGTGTTTTTCCTCTCATCAACACGTCTAGCCCAATCTGCATTTGTATAGGCACTCAAAGAAAAAAAAATTATTCTTAGGATACCACAATCCATGATTAGGAGTACCCTTCAAGTACCTGAATATTCTCTTAACTTCCATCACATGTGCTTCTCTAGGATTTGATTGAAATCTAGCCACAAGATAGACTGCATGCATGATATCTGGTCTAGTAGCAATTAGGTAAAGTAGTCCTCCAATCATTGATCTACACTTTCTTTGATCAGTCTTAGGATATTCATCATTCTTTCTCAATTGACAATTAGTAACCATAGGAGTGTATACAGGTTTAGAGTTCTCCATTCCAAACTTCTTCAACAATTCCCTAACATATTTTGATTGAGAAATGAAAATACATTTGTCTGTTTGATTGATTTGTAGTCCAAGAAAGAAATTAATCTCACCACACATAGACATCTCAAATTCTTTTTGCATCTAATTTACAAAATTCTTACACATCTCTTCATTTCCACCAAATATGATATCATCTACATAAACTTCAATAATCAATATTTGATCTTTGCTTACCTTGATATACAAATTCCTTATAGCTTTCATTATTGTCACCAGAGCATAGGTCTCTTCATAATCAATTCCTTCAACTTGGGAGTTGCCTTTACACACAAGTCTTGCCTTATTTCTTACAACTTCTCCAACTTCATGTAGTTTGTTCCAAAAAACCCACATTGTTCCAATCACATTCTTGTTTGTAGGCCTAGGGATAAGTTCCCAAATCTTGTTCTTCTCAATTTGTTGTAGTTCTTATTTCATTGCTTTGACCCAATTCTCATCATTACATGCTTCATTTATTGTTTTAGGTTCCACCTTTGGTAGTAGATAGAGATTTACTTTTTCTTCTACAATCCTGCTTCTTGTCATCACACATTTTCTTTTGTCACCAATAATCTGATCTTCAAAATGATCTATCTACACATACCTTGGAGTTTTAGGAGTTCTTACCAAAGCCTCAGCTTGAGTTTCTTCTTCTAAAGCTTGTTCTTTAGTCTGAACCTCCTATTTTTTGCCTTTTCCAACCTTTTATGTATCAGCAGGTTCATCTGACTCATATCTATCTGGTTGAATGTCTTCATCTACAATCACATTTACACTTGTTGGTTGTTTTAAATTCCCAACCTGATCTCAAGGGAAACAAACCTATAGAATAGCCATTTCCAATAACTGGTCTACCTCGAGGGATTGGCCAACAAATAGGAAATTGGGGTTTTCAATCCCTCTTTCCTCTACACTTTAGGCTCTGTTAAACCAAGGAGGGTGTTCCTATTTTAGATCTTTCCCTTTTGGGGAAAATAGTGTTCTATTCAAATGGGTAGGGGGTCCCTGAGATACTTGCTCAATAACACTATTCCTATAATAGATGTGTTCCTTCTAGATTGCTTAAAGAATGTTTGATAAGTAAAGAGATGGGCTAGATTCTTAACCTTTAATCCTATTCTTTGCAGAGGAACATGTAAAATGAACTAAACTTTGAAAACCTATTACTAGAAGGGAAAATGTGTTGATTCCTTTAAAATGATGAGGATGATCAAAGGGGTGTACGCTTAGTATAGTATTCACAAACAAATCA
Source organism: Cunninghamia lanceolata (assembly GCA_027924645.1). Classification (NCBI taxonomy): domain Eukaryota; kingdom Viridiplantae; phylum Streptophyta; class Pinopsida; order Cupressales; family Cupressaceae; genus Cunninghamia; species Cunninghamia lanceolata. The sequence continues at coordinate 8,631,224 of BSBN01000739.1, forward strand.
GTGCCTATCCAAGGGTCATAGAGTCAAGAAATATGCAGAAACTTTAAAGAAATGTGATATAATAAAACTTAGTTTAATGTATTTAATATATAATAATGCCTTACATTAAAATACTTTACTAGACTTGGAGTTAACCATGCTTAGTTATCCTTGTAAACCAATACTTCATTCAATATCCTCTTGCAGCCATTCATTTTACTACTTGAGTAAATGCCACAAGAAAAATACACAAACACAGGAAAGACTATGATGATGAATAAAAATGATCCTAACCAAATACATATTCATGAATGTAGAACTGTATACATGAAGTAGGAGACAGTACACTTCAAGACTCAACAAGATTTGTAAAGTAAACTATTTAGCAAATTATAACAAAGCCTTTGTAGTTCTATAAAGACATCTTAGAACTCAAAATGAAAACTTGAAAACAAATGACTAATTTTATTTGCAAAAAACAAACTATTTACAACTCCTTCTTAACCAAATTGGTCTCATATTTTAGATTAAGTTTGGAGACATGACCTCGAACCAATAAATTTCACAAGCCCTAAATTCCCTTTTATAGAGATAAGGGACTAGACAAGCTTCAGGATTCAAGACAAAAGAAGTTACAAATTTTGAGTAACCGAAAGATGAAGCTGTTAGAGGAGGCCAGTGTAACCACTTCACAACTGTATGCCTGGTTATCATGGTATATGCTGAGGTACCCATATTCAAACTACGTGTCCTCTCAATTTAGGTAGGGAAAATAGGTCGTCATGTTGATGGGGGACTATTTGTTAGATGTTGTTAGAGCTCACATACCCATCTTATGCCACCTATTTTTTCAATAGAAGCATTCACTACCCTAATTATGCACCTCAATTAGGAACAACTGCAAGTGACAATATCAGAAGAAAACCCCATTAATTGGAGTTCTTCACTTTATGCTTGTTGTCATTTGCAAGGATGTGATTCCTCTTTCATAATTTGGTGGTCACCAACCAACTCATCTAGAGAAAAACTAGATGAAATCACATCAGGCTAGATGTGGCAACACCATCCATCCAGTGAGGAGGGCAGCAACAACAACAAAATGGGAGCCCTCTGTCTTCATAAGCTACATCCAGAGAGGAAACATCCCTACTACTAAAGCTGATGCTTTGTTAGGAAAAGTAGAAGAGGGATTAAGGTAGAGAGAGAAATGATTTCCCTCTACACTTGATTCTAATCTGCCAAATCACAGACATAAGGAATGATTGGAATCTAGAAATTAAAACTCGTGGTCCAAATCCAAATGAAACATTAGGAAAAGAAAAGCTCATAGAGATTTGTAAAATATTGTTACTATTCCCAAATTTTCCTTGCACCACCTATTCCAAAGGGAAAAAATCCATGTCTCCTAATTCTATAAGACAAGTTAATAGCCATGAGAACAAGGAAGAGAATTTGATAGAATAGGGGAGTAAACAAAACACACAGGTGCAGGGGAGAGCTATACTATCAGTACATTTTACACAGTATAATGGGTAACACTAGCACTAGCCTATTTATAGAAATTCCAGGATGTAACCATACATGCACACATCTTTGGTCTAATTAATTCCAGTCATTTTGAAGCATTCCTATCATGGATGGAAATCTTTTGAAGATTATCATAAATGAATAGAAAGACTGGATCTCATGATTTTACATAACTGAGAACATCACTTCTTGCATTGAAAATGCCAAGTCATGTGACTTGGTTTCCTCAATTTAGTACTGTCATATTCTTGGTAGAAGCACCAATTTCCAAAGGTTGAGCTTGCATAAGCCAAATCTTTCTATTAATAAATTCCTTTATAGTGGCGGCGATGGAGACTTTGCACACGCTTGAGCAGTTAATGCTTGCAATGAAGCATTGTCAAATCCAGCACCAACTAATCTCTTTTTCACACCTTTGAATTTTCGCTGTCGATCGCAATCCTAGTTGGCTTGACTCAACAGTGCCGATTTGTCCCTTTATGTAGTAGGAAAGTATTGTTTTCTTTTCCCAATGATGACCTAGCACCTGGATAGCTCTCCCAACCATGATCCCGAGAAAATATCCACTTTACAGTATAGTTAAGGTAGCATCCAAAATTCTGCAATCAAAGGACATGGCTAGAGATATGATCTCGGTGGAAGGGTAGATGATCGTTAGATCATCTGTACGTGAATGGGACAACTCTCCAACAAGTGGTCATGTCCCATAGTATTATGACATGTCAGGTCCTTGTTATTTAATGCACTAGTCCCATTCCTTAGAAATCCACATGTCAAGATTTTGTCATTCCATAGTCTAGTGAGGCACACTGATTAATAACCCTGCGGAGTGGCAGAAGAACAAAAACCATAACATAGAACATCCCCCTTTCTAACTAGATCTTTTTTTGTATACACAATAGCTGCATATTAAACTTCCACCTTTCCATAGATGGTAGCTGGGGCTTTGGAATAGAGCTTGGCAGAATGGCAAAAAACATTTAAAGTTGCTTTTATTTTGGATAGGACCCACCATCCTTCCTTCCTTCAGTTCATTGACCAGCTATCACCCTTTCTGTAATTTCACAAATGTCAACTCCATCACTATTCTATTCCTGGCGGATTGACAGAAATGAATCCACTATTGCCATCTGTCAAAAAGAGAGTTAGTAGGACTGGACCTTAGAGTAAATGCTTTTAGAAATATCTTTTACCTTCTAGGAAAAATGGGGCCAATAAGTCGATTTCTTTTAAAATAAATCTTTTCTGGGTGTGGGCTAGAAACAGTAACTGTGTGGCAAGGCACCAGTCAAATAACATTCAGGGTGACATAAGGAAGCAACTTAAAGTATGGGTAATACGAGACAAGCAGTCATTGAGGAAATACAACGAATGTGACCTTTACATTTTACTTTGGCATGGGGGTTTAGGATTTAACACTTTTTTTGGTATAGAAAGAACCCTAAGTCTAGAAGTCTTCTAGCATAATGGCATAACCTTGAGGACAAAAATACCAGAACTTTAAAAAATTTTATATGGTTCCATCATTAGCTCTAGTTGAGGACACATGTTCAACCTGAATAGGGCAAGATCTTAGAAAAACTCTGGAGGAGTAGAGCAAACACATAATAGTCCCATGCCATTATGTAGAGAAATGGTCGAGCCTGCCTCTCTCAAACATTTTGTTCTCTAGTGACTTCATTAGGCTGCTTTCAAAAAAATTACTAAAATTCAACCTATTTCTGTCATAGATACTTGGATAGCCTTTTGGGCAACTATTTTCTTTAGAGTCTCCCCAATTGTTATGAACCATAGATATTTGAAAAATATTGTTAGAAAAAGAGTCAGTACCTGATTCAATTATATCCAACCACCTGAGATAACTTTTATTCTCTAATTTATATTTTTTGCATACATCTGGAAAATAAAAGCAATCATAATCCATTTCATAGTTGGTAGTGAGAATTTTTAGATTTTATTGAGTGAATGTCAAACTTAAAACAATCATACTCAGTTTCTTCTTTAAAATCTAACACTTTAAATTTATTTACTAGTACTTGAACTGACCACTCCATTTGATGGTAAATATGGGATTGGGACTCATCCAGGTCATGATCCATTAATGAAGTATTTGTTCCCCTAAATACTTTTGTATGTTGAACTAATATTAGTTCATTAGCCTCCTCGAGATTCTCTTCAAAGAATGGATTATCTATGTGTAACGTCAGAAAATGTCCCCTTGGGGGCTTTTCCCTCTTTAGGTTTATCTCTTGGGTCTTTTACATGCATTTAAGACATCTTACTTCATAATTTGGCATCTCGATGGAATGAACCCTAGGTAACATGACAAATGGGACCTAGGAGGAACCCTTGAGCCTTACCCTACCCAAAATAGTGGAGGAGGACTTGGGCACTTGCACCTTAGTCCTGCCCTATTTTGGGGCAGCCCTAATTTTTGGGTGTCAGTTTATGACTGTTATTTGGGTCCTTTGCTGACACGGTAAGTTTGAATTATGAAAATCTTGGCAAGAGTGTTTGTAGTTGCATATAAAAGCATGTTTAGGCATTAATTTGTAATCTAGATTTCAATTAGATGGCAATTGTGATGTTCAAGTGTTCTCAAGGTGATTCAAGGCTTTCATTATGTTGCAAGAGCAGATTTGTGTGGTTTATGTGTTTGTGTTTGCAGATTTGAGCATCCATTTCATCATGGAATGAAGAGCATCTTCCTCCCATTATATCTTCACTACAAGGTGACATTATATTATGTTTTCATCATCATTTCCTTTGGTTTTTACCTTTTCCTCACAAGGGCACACACTCTCTATCTGATAATGGTGTTCAGAGACTTAAGTGTCCTCCATGGCTTGATTGAGGCAAGCCTCTAAACACCACAACCCCCTCCCAAAGTCTTGTGATTGCAGGTTATAGGTGTCGTATCTCAAAAAAGTAGAGTTGTAGGAGGGATCAACAGACATCAAGGATTCAAGATCTGAAGAGAAGTAGGACACCAGAGCCTTTTTGGGACTTGGGCACTCACTCCTGTGTCCTCCATAGTTGAATGTCTAGAAATAGAAGTTATAGTATTGATTAGTGTCGGAAGGAGGTTACGATCCAACAAAGAAACTGGTATCTTGGACTTGGGCACCTGCTCCTATGTCCCTGACTTTTCCACCTCAGAACCTCAAAAATAGGCACTCTGTGATTTGATATTTTACTTCCATCTGCAAGAGCTTTCTCTATTATTCTTTCATTCACAGTCGTAATTGTGAAATTAGGGTTTAATGGTCAATTAAGCATAAGAGAAGGAAAATTGATAATTAAATTCCCTAATCCAAGTTTCCCTACATCTCATAGCAATCTAGGGTATGATAGTGAATTTCCACTCGACCCTAGATCCTTGAATGCAAAGGGTGAAAGGAGGATTCAAACATCTAACCACTAAAACATTAAACAATCCAAATTTTACCCTAAACATTTTGGTGAACCCATGTTTTTGGACTTAAATTACAATTTTTTGAGTGTCTATCTTTAGATTTGGATTGATTTCATTCATTCATATAGTTATTCATCTTATTGCATTGAGAAAAATTCAATAAATTTGAAATTTTTGAAAAATTCAAAAAAATTGCATTGTTTGGCTTACTAAATTGCATCAATTCTTTCTAAATTTTCCTAATTCATGATTTTGCATTAGATCTGATATTAAATATAGAAAAACAAAAAAAATCAATAATTTGCATTGCATTTTTAGCATATAATTGCTAGGCTTTCGTAGAAATTTTGACAATTTTCATTTAACCTAGTAATTCCAAAATCTAGGGTTAGTAGGTAAAATCATCTTTCATATTTTTATACTAATTTTAGAGGCTCATTAAAATTATAATTTGTTTGTAGTCTTTCATTTTAGTGTAAATTTGCATTTAGATTTAAATATTTATATTTTTTCATAGAAAATTTCAACAAAAACTAGCAATTTTCATGCATTTTCATTAGCATTTTGCATATTAGAGCTTGAAAATAATTTTAAAATCTGAGAGTAATTCATTTCCATCATAAATTATACTTCAAAACATTCACATAGCATTTTGTCCCAAGATCTCAAACCTAGGGCTTCAAAAACACCGATTTTCACTAAATTTGGCCTTATCGACTCTATAAACTTGCACCATAGGCGTGTTGTGAAAAGTATTTTTGCATTAATTAGCTTTCATCAAGGAAATAATTTTTTTCTCCTCCTAAAAATCTTCACAACACCCTTTTAACGGGATCTTGTATTGAAAATTCGGTGAAAAACTACATATTTTAGCTATTTTTGCCCTAGGGTTTGACCTAGTTTGCACTCCAAGCGTGTTGTGACAAATTTTATGGATTTAGTTGACTGATATCATTAGTATTACTTTCTGTACATCCTAAAATTCATTACAAAACCCCCTTTTCTAGGTCTTGGAATTGAAAAACTGTGAAAAATTACATATTTTGCTATATTTTCACTAGGGTCTTACCTTAAGTGGCACTAAAAGCATGTTGTGTTGGGTATTTTGGCACCAAGTGGCTGTTATTACTGATATAAATTGTTTTCCATCATCATTTTCCTCACAACACCCTTTGTCATGCTATTTCACATCAAGATTTGGTGAGAAAAGTGCCTATTTTGACATATTTTCACTATAATTTAACTTGGCATTATCTTGGATTTGCATCAAGAGTGTGTTGGGAAGGATTTTATTTCTGTTTTGGACTGATATTAGACATATAATTTTCTTCCCTTCATCAAAATCCTTACAACATCCTTTGTTTTATTCATTTGCATTGAATCATATCCTTCTCCTAGGATTTGTTCTCTCAGTTTGTGCGTTGTGTGTTGTGTGCTTTTGTATAAGCTTTATGACATGTTGTCCTAAAAACAATATCCCTTTGAGAAGAAGTAAAAGGTTAATGGGATCTAGTGCTCTTGAAAATGACATTCCTACCTCTAATAATCCTTTGAACACCTTCTTTACAAAGGGAGAAATTCAAATTGTGCAAGATATTATACATCCTCCAACCACAATGGAAGAACAAACTTTTCATGATGTTGATAATATTATTGAGACAACAGGATATGTATCTAATGAGAAAATATAAAAATTGGATAAAGAGCTAGTTGAATTTCAATCATTTATAGAGAATGAGAGAATAGTTGAAGAAGTTGTGCCTACAATTCATAATATAAGAGAATTGATAAAAGAGGGACAAAATGGTGTAAATGCAATTCGTGGTCTAGCACATATTGTACAAACCAATATCATGCTAGTAACTGAATGTGCACAAGTGATAAATAACACTTTATCACCATCTCATACTCAAGTGATCCATACCTAGACCAACTACGGGAACATCGACTTTTACATCAACGATCTTAACAACTGATGCAAATGCCTGTAGTAATGCTACCACTAGTATTGGAGTATCTAACGACACTAATTACAAAGTTGTGGGATTCAATTATCAAAATTTGGTTCCTAAAGGGACCTCCTCTATGCATAATTATTCTCAACCACCTATCTATTCCACTCATTTCCAACCAGCTATTACCTACTCACAACCATCTTCCACCTATCACTATGTCCAACCACTGTTAATATATTCTTAGTCTCTGCCTATCATATCTCAAGCTCATTCACCTCCTCACTTTGGTTCTAATTCCTCACAACAAACTGCATCTCCCAATGAGCCATCCTAAACCAACTTTTACAGGGCATGACTGCTTTGCAACAAAAGGTAACAAACCTAACAAATTCTTCACAGCCTAGTCTACCAACATATCATGCCTATAATCCCTTTTCCTATGAAATCTTGAGAACTCCTATGCCTAAGAGTTTTGAGACTCCTCGCTTTAAAAAATATGGTGGAAAAGGTGATCCTAATATTCATGTGGTAGCATTTATAGCTATGTGTAGTGATTTTTATGTTGAAGAGGATTTGTTAGCGAAACATTTCCCACGACCTCTCAAAGATACTGGTTTAGAATGGTTTTTCTCTTTGCCTCCAAATTCAACACATTCCTTTTGGCAGTTGATTGATCAATTTTTACAACATTTTCAACCAAATATCAGACCCCAAGTCATCATTATTGACTTGGTTCAATGCAAACAAGGTCCCAAAGAAAAGTTGACTAAATTCATTAGTAGATATCAAGGACTTTATGCACAGATTCAGTATCAAATGAATATATGAGGATGTTCAAAATATATTCATTACAAATCTACAACCTAATATTCTTGATAAGATTCTTTTGATGAAATATAACTCCTTTCAACATTTATGCACCGCCCTTCATGATTATCAACTTTTGTCTAGTTAGTATGAAAACCAAAACTCATCGGCTCAAGTTGGTCAATCCATGCGTGGATCATCACAAAACAATTTTAAGAGGAACAATAATAGGAGTTTCATCAAGATCAATGGACCAATACAAATGTGTCTTCTATAAATAATCCAAAGAAACCATCATATCAACCAAGAAAGTTTACTTTGATATCTGAGTCCTATCATTCTATCATGAACCAAGCTATGAATAACAACATTCTAAAGCTTCCCTGATCAAGCCTGTTGATCCTAGTAAACAAGGACCTTACTTTGATGCTAACACCTTTTGTCATTATCATTGGACACAAGGACATGACACCGAACGATGTATGCATCTTAAACATGAGTTACTGGACCTTATTGATTCAAATGTCATCCAGGTATCAAGTGTGAATGATAATGGAAATAAGTCAGTTGCTCCATCGAATCAAAATTTACAAATCTTCACTAATCCTTTCCCTAAACATACTAAAAACTGTTAGATTCTGCGAGAAGCGAGAATCGAGCCAAGATCTGATGTCGGTTGTAGATCATATGCACCTCCACTCAATAGATGATGAAAGATCAAAATAGTAGAATGAAGAGATATTTGAAATGAGAGAAAAATAGAGACAAAGAAAGAGAATTTTGAGAAGACTCTCAATACTCTCACTGAGCTATCATTGAACTGATATTCAAGCTTGTGAACATGCCGTCAAGCTTATGAACTTGTAGTCAAGCTTATGAACTTGCAGTCCAGCTTATGGTGAGAGGAGAGTATTGTATATATAGCAAAAATAGGGCATATACATCCAAGAGGTGTAATAACTCCCATATCCCATAAAAGGTGGGAGATCTTACCTACTTGGTAAATGCCAATACATGTGGCATATACATCCAAGAGGTGTAATAAATCCCATATCCCATAAAAGGTGGGAGATCTTAGCTACTTGGTAAATGCCAAAACATGTGGCATAACCTCCTTACATGAAAACAAAAAAGGAGTTATGAGGGGTGGCACATAAAGACAAAAGAGTGTGAGAACTCTAACTACCCCATAACCTACTTAGGTAAGGACAAAATAGTGGTTATGAGAGGTGGCACAAAAAGCCAAAAGAGTGTGAGAACTCTAACTACCCCATAACCTACTAGGTAAGGATAAAATAGTGGTTATGAGAGGTGGCACAAAAAGCCAAAAAAGGATGTGTAACTCAACTACCCATGTGTGGGAGAGAGTTACACATGTAGCTGATGTATTTTGCCACGTGTCCTCATATTAACCACTTATAATAAACCTAAGCAAGCTTAATAATGTGTAGGAAAAAGAAATATCCCTAAGGAAAAGAAAAATCTACACTAACACCCCCCCTTAATGGTAGCTTAGGTGGGTGAAAAGATATGGGTCCCAACAAGTGAAGCCTGATGAGGTACCCATGTACAAAGAAAAATCTCTTACAAATGGAGAAAAGGAGAAAACCTAGTGGGATAAAACTCCTCCCCAAAAGAGAGAAAAGCCCCCCCCAGAAAATAGAGAGAGAGGAGACCCCCCCAAAAGTAGAGAGAGTGAAAGAGACTATGAAACCCCCCCACAACAAAGTAGCTCCTATGCCAAAAGAGGATGCCCATATATGAATGCTGAAGATGATCCACTTGTGACAAATGACATTTCTCCCCTTAGGAAGAAACAACTCCAATGGTGAATGTCGAAGTAACTCCCACTCAAAGAAGCAAGGTGAGGAAGGAAGTCTCAAGATGTATCCTATCTTAGAACTCTGCTCAAGTGTCCCCATGTGAATATCAAAAGATGCCTCACTGCATGAAGGTAGAAGCAATCCAATCCCATGTGTACAACCAGGAGGTACAAGATCCAAAGACAAGGAAGATGGGATAACAGTGATGAAATGACTGTCATCAAAGAGGAGTTGAATGTCCTCAAGAGTGTCATCTCTATCTGAAATGTGAGACTCTACAAATAAATAAGAGACATCTGGTAGAAATTGGTCCCAATGAAGTGAATACAGAAGACAAATATGATCTTGCTACAAAGAATCACTGGAAGCCCTCGAAGAAGCCTCTCTAAACTCTATAGTAACAACAGGTGCAAGGACAGAATAATTGTCATGAAAGAGGAGAGATAGCCACTCAAATGTGTCCTCCAAATCTGAAATGTGAGACTCCATAAACAAAGATGCAATGTCTGATAAATAGGAATCCCAATCAGGAAGACTATAGTGATCCTACTACAAAGAATCACTGGAAGCTCTCAAAGAAGCATCTCTAGAATCTGATGAAGCAACAGGTGATGTATCTGAAGATGGGGTATCAATGCATGTCACACAAGATGGGGTATAAGAAGACTCAGTATCATCCACCATAGCTTGGTCATCCAAGTAAACATCACTCTCAGATGAAGATCTAAAGTCTCCATACAACTGCTGGATGATGATCCAAGCAGTGAAAGGGCACTCAATGTGCTCTATGTGATGTAGAATATCCTCAGAAACAGTAATACATATTAGTCCATAGACCATGTCATTATTGTTAAACCATGCATTCTTCTGTTCATAGTCACTTGGCTCAGGAATGAGTCCAAGGAGATAGGGCAATAGATCCTCCTCAAGGCATTGATTCTTTATCCCTTGTTTCCAAGACAAATAGTTCTCTAAGGTTAACTTAACAACAGAAGGATGGAAATAACCGAAATCCATGATGAACCCCCAAAATGATTACAATAACCCCATAAAAGATGTGACTCAAAGAGAGCACATAAGACACCCCCTTTTCCACTCAATCAAAGAACCCCCCCAAGAAAATATGATTTGGCACTTTATATTTAGTGCATTTATAGCTGCCACTAGCAAGAAATACTAAGTGGTCTTGATTTCAGTGCATTGAAAAACCCTCACAAAGAGCATATGCTAAAAAATACAACTTTGGCACAATACTCAGATAAATAAATAGTACCACTATGATCTACTTGAAAAATCATGCACTTTCAAAAAAAGAATCGCCTCGATACGAGGTCGTATGTGAAAGTTATGATCCTCCGAAGTTCTCAAAAATGAAAACTGTGCAATGTCACGTGTGCAAATATGCCATTTCTGAAAAATATATACACTAAAATCAAAACACAATTGTACCAGCATGTAGAGCACAAAAAATTAGCCAAAATCAAAAAAAGAAGCTCACAAATCCGAGGTCGGGCGCTCGAGTTACGGCCTTTGGAAGTTGAACTGCAATTTCTAAAACGCCAATGGCGAGGGGTTTTGCTGTAGCTTTCTGACATCGTTTCTGCCAAATATATAAGTTGTATGCAAAAACTAACAGATACCCAGAAAGTTTTTCGACCCTAGGAACAAAACTCAGAAATATTTTTTTTCTAAAAATGAGTAGAAGCTGGAAATATGAAGCACAAATGAAAACGGCTCCGGTAAAATTTTTAAAAAATAATAACCCCAATTTGTTACCGTGTCCTCCAATCTCTGATTTTGGTGGAGTAAAAGTCACTTTTGACTTTCTCAAGCCTTCTGGACACTCTGGAAGTACTGAAAGATGCCTCCAATATTACCACAAAGCTGCAATCACCCAGATCTCACAAGAACACATATATGCAAACTAGATTACCCATATGCCTATTTTCCTTTAAACTGTTCTAAATCTCCAGTTCATTCAAGGATGCAGGAGAAGAGCATACTTGGTTTCTAAGAAAAATATTAGCGATCTAATAATCTCAAATCTCTCAAATAAATTAAAAAAATAATGAGCTATACCAGACAACATGGCTCTGATACCAGGTTAGATTCTCAAATAAATCAGGAGAAGTGCTCTCATACCAGGTTAGAGCTGGATACAACCACGTACCATGTGGGATTCGTACCCACTACATACCATGTCGGTAAGCCGAGCTTATGCGGACGAAGGGTCGAGGGCTCGAGGGACTCGAACTGATGACCTGCGCTTTGATACCATGTTAGATTCTCAAATAAATCAGGAGAAGAGCTCTGATACCAAGTTAGAGCCAGATACAACCACGTACCATGTGGGATTCTTACCCACTATGTATCACGTCAATAAGCTGAGCTTATGCAGACGAAGGGTCGAGGGCTCGAGGGACTCGAACCGATGACCTGCGCTCTGATACCATGTTAGATTCTCTGAGAAGTGAGAACCGAGCCAGGATCTGATGTCGGTCATAGATCATATGCACCTCCACTCAACAGATGATCGAAGATCAAAGTAGTAGAATGAAGACATATCTGAAATGAGAGAAAAATAGAGACAAAGAAAGAGAATTTTGAGAAGACTCTCAATACTCTCACTGAGCTATCACTGAACTAATATTCAAGCTTGTGAACATGTCATCAAGCTTATGAACTTGTAGTCAAGCTTATGAACTTGCAGTCCAGCTTATGGTGAGAGGAGAGTATTGTATATATAGCAAAAATAGGGCATATACATCCAAGAGGTGTAATAACTCCCATATCCCATAAAAGGTGGGAGATCTTACCTACTTGGTAAATGCCAAAACATGTGGCATATACATCCAAGAGGTGTAATAACTCCCATATCCCATAAAAGGTGGGAGATCTTACCTACTTGGTAAATGCCAAAACATGTGGCATAACCTCCTTACATGAAAACAAAAAAGGAGTTATGAGGGGTGGCACATAAAGACAAAAGAGTGTGAGAACTCTAACTACCCCATAACCTACTTAGGTAAGGACAAAATAGTGGTTATGAGAGGTGGCACAAAAAGCCAAAAGAGTGTGAGAATTCTAACTACCCCATAACCTACTAGGTAAGGACAAAATAGTGGTTATGAGAGGTGGCACAAAAAGCCAAAAAAGGATGTGTAACTCAAGTACCCATGTGTGGGAGAGAGTTACACATGTAGCTAATGTATTTCGCCACGTGTCCTCATATTAACCACTTATAATAAACCTAAGCAAGCTTAATAATGTGTCGGAAAAAGAAATATCCCTAAGGAAAATAAAAAACCTACACTAACAAAAACAATATGGTGGAACATGGTTTAATGGAAGTAGATGAGGATGATTACTTGGACTATGATAGTATCATGGGAATGATTGAAGTGGATAAGAAACAAGTGGATAATCCACCTCATCCACGAAGAAACAAAATTTATGCTAAGGTTCCTCCTCCATTATCCTTACATGGATTAGGAGATAATCAAAATACATCAGAAAAGCAAGAACAACAACTGATACAGATGAGTAAGATGGTACAGGATGATTCCCATTACCATTCTAGAAAGATTCAACAACAAAAACTCGCTAAAAATTAGAATAGAGAAAGGCAACAATCAATAATCAAAAATAATAGTGGTTCTCCCCCTCATAAGCAACAAATAGTCTCATTTAAACAAGGATTTAAGGAACAAGCATCATATGATAATAAACAAAACTTTCATAAGAACCACTCAAATTTTTGCATTAAATATGATCGAGTACCTCTTCAAGAGGTTTGTGAGCTGCAAGATATATTATGAAGACCCTACAGGTATATATCTCTAACCCATTATCTCTCTCATGATGTGCTTCCCTCATGATGTGTTATGTGTTGTTTAGGCCTCTTGGGATGACCCTTGACTCTCTTATAAGGTCCAGGATACTAGGAGACTGCCTCTATTGTGACCTATTTGTATCATCATTCTTCTATATTACCTCTCTCTGGTTTCATTATTGTGTGTTGTGTCTTACGGACATAGCATTGCAATTGGTGACTTGGGGACACCCTCCTATGTGAATTTCCCTAAGACACTTGTTTCTCCTCTCTTATTTATTATTTTCCTTCCTCTAGTGTTTCCATCTAGCGGGCAAATGATGAAAAAACATTTATACTAATGCGGACCTAGTGTCCCTTTCAAGAGCAATAAAAAATTGGACTTAGTTCCTAATATGACAATGGTGTTGTATATTTTATCCGATGCTTTGCTAGTGGAAGCATTCGTGCTTTCTGTGTAGTGAATTTAATGATGTTTCTATCGTACTTACAAATCTTAACAATACTGTTGCTCCGTGTACCTTTGTTTTTCTTTGAATCTGGCCTTGGTGGTACTCAATTCAGAGAGCTTCATGATATAGCCCTACAATTATCCTCAAACTCTAGATTTGTTGTATAACCTTGGCTCTTTGTGTGGTTAATCATATGCATTGATGTTGATGTTTATCATGATCTTGTAGACACAAACATGTTTCTTGCAGGGATGTGTTTGTGGGAACATTTGGCGATCGTAAAGTACATGTCACCTCTGGGGGGCATCGGCTTTGTGAAAGTCGGTGTTCCCTTGTGTGTTTTATTCCTATCTTAACATGCGTGATATCGATAATTGATATCAACCACCTTAAGGTGGGGGCATATATAAGGTAAGTTGTCTGTTATAGATGTTAGCAATGTGTTTGACCTTAGGTGCAAAGACCTGTGCGATGAGTGCATCATGCACCCTGAGTTTGTTTGCAATCAATCAATCAATCATGTAATCCCTTTGTGGAGGTGGGATATCATGTATATCCTTTTTATCCTAAGCCCTCTATGGAGGTGGGATATCACGTATATCCTTTTTATCCTAAGCCCTTTGTGGAGGTGGGGATGGTGTATTTCTCAGAGTAGATTGCATCATCCTGTCATTTTTGAAAGTCCTTTGTGGAGGCAGGGAGCGGTTCTATGACTAACTCAACCCTTAAGCATGTTTTTGATAGTTGTTGTGGAAAATCCCAATCATCGATGTGTGCTTATAATGTGCCTAAGATGGGGATGAGCCTAGAAATAGGGAACATACCATCGCTTGTCTTCTGTGTTTTCTCTGTGTCTTCAAGTGTGTGTGTTTTGGCATGTTTGTTTTGTTTGGCATGTTTGTTTCCCCATATGCAGTATAAAGATTAGTGCCTTAGGGTTGTTCTTCCTGCATTTTGGGAGGTTTTGCATGTCTTGTGTGTGTGTTGCCCCATATATACAAAGACCTATGCGATGAGTGCATCATGTATTATAGGAGGTTTGTTTACTTTCCAGTACTTGCATCTGCATTTCATGAGAAAAACAAAAGAAAAGAATCATGCATGTCTTCTATGCATTGATTGTCTTCTCTATGTTCTGTGTGACTATACCTGTCTTCTCCATGTTTTGCGTGCCTATTACTATTTTCCATGTGATTGGCGTGTCTTCTCTATGCTTGATGTGTTTTCTGTGTTTGTTGATCTTACTTTAATGCATGTATTGGCCTTGCATTTATACATACATAAAAGTGGGGGCTAATTGTAATGTTGTAAAATGTCCCCTTGGGGGCTTTTCCCTCTTTAGGTTAAGCTCTTGGGTGTTTTGCATGTATTTAGGACATCTTACTTCATAATTTGGCATCCTGATGGAATGAGCCCTAGGTAACATGACAAATGCGACCTAGGAGGATCCCTTGAGCCTTACCCTGTCCAAAATAGGGGGAGGACTTGGCTGCTTGCGCCCTAGTCCTGCCCTATTTTGGGGCAGCCCCAATTTTTGGATGTCAGTTTATGACTGTTATTTAGGTTCTTTGCCGACACAATAAGTTTGAATTATAAAAATCTTGGTGAGAGTGTTTGTAGTTGAATATAAAAGCATGTTTAGGCATTCATTTGTAAACTAGATTTCAATTAGATGGCAATTGTGATGTTCAAGTGTTCTCAAGGTGATTCAAGGCTTTCATTGTGTTGCAAGAGCTGATTTGTGTAGTTTATGTGTTTGTGTTTATAGATTTGAGCATCCATTTCATCATGGAATGAAGAGCATCTTCCTCCCATGATATCTTCACTACAAGGTGACATTATATTGTGTTTTCATCATCATTTCCTTTGGTTTTTGCCTCTGCCTCACAAGGGCACACACTCTCTATCTGATAGCGGTGATCAGAGACTTAAGTGTCCTCTAGGGCTTGACTGAGGAAAGCCTCTAAACACCACAACCCCCTCCCAAAGTCTTGTTATTACAAGTAATAGGTGTTACATTTGGAAAAAGTAGAGTTATAGAAGGGATTAGAAGACATCAAGGATTTAGGATCTTCTGACTCAGAGCTTCCACAAGTCTGGTGTGAACATTCTGATAACTGCTTATCACTTTTTGCATTATTGCTAAGAACCAATCCCTCCTAATATTTACACTCAAAACAAGCTATCTCTATAGGAAATGAAATCTTGTCATTTGATACAAGATACACATCTTCAAAAATAGGGGGAATATCCTCACAAATTGCCACATATTCATAAGATAGAGGAACCTCCTTAATTGATATTTCTTTATACACTTGGGTATCAGCTATCTCAAAAGTTTCCCCATAAGGTTCCGACAATTTCCTTTTATTCTGATAATAAGGGGAAGAATGAGCAGCAGGATTATGTGGAGTTTGATTTCTTCTGTTTTGATCACAATCCCTACCCCTTTCAATACACTGAGTTTTATGTATTGATTGATCTAACATGGGTTTATTTGAACTATCCAGTTTGCCTCCCCCTTGACAAATGGGGGAATAGATGGATCCATTCTTCCTTTTATAACTATTTCACATAAACTAATAATCCTTTATCCTTGTATGTTTTAAATTATTTTCCATACTCATGGCCAAAGAATATGCTTGCATCATATTAGTAGGGTTCCTATCTCTTAGTCGATAACTATCCTTTTCATTGAATGCATCTAGATATATGATCAAACACATAGCCTCATTAGGTCTAATATTTTCAAGAATATCCCTTACTATTTGGGCAAATCTTAAATTGAAAGATGGGATTGATTCCTTATCTTCCTTCTTAATTTGCATGAGCTCTTTAATCAATATACTAACATCTATTCTTTCCCCAAACTATTCTATAAAAGCAAACTTTAAATCTTGCCATGAAAAAATAAACTAATTTGGTAAACATGCAAACCAATCTCTAACTTCTCCTTTAAAAGTTTGAACAAACAACTTTATGACAACATCCTCATGATCTATTTCACAATCTCCCATTAAGTCACAAAATTCTTGTAAATGGCTGCTAGTTGTTTTGGATCTGTTGTTATTGAACTTTTCTATCTGACCCCTAACTTCATTAAGAACATGGTTTGGAAACCCACAAATATTACTAAAGTCAATAGCCTTATACCTTTCCATGATAAATCCACCTTGATAAAGGCAGTGTGATTGTTGAGTATACATCTTAAATTTCTAGAAAAAGTTTCTTGAATTTTCGTAAAATACCTTAAAGAACCTTTGCCACTAGTATAAAATTTTATTTTGATTTTCTAAAAAATTAAGAACATTAGACTGCATCACCAGACCTCTTCTCTCATAGAGTCGATACCTTTGCTTATAGAGGAATAAATTCTAAAAGCATACCGCTTCCTTCTTAAATCAACTTTTGAATCATGTTTCATAGTAGAGTTATGTAGAACATTCTGGCAGATAAAACTTATGTAATCTGACCTCTGACTCTTCAACATATATGGGGATTTATTTAGCTAAGACCCTAGGATAAAACATAGTTTTACCTTCATGTTCCAATAAAGTCACAAATATGTGGGTGGCTCATATAGAGAGAAGCTTCTTGATTCTTAGCTATAAGAATGTTGGCAATTGCAAGGGAATATATACTTTTGGGATAAGACACAACTCTTATTTGGTCCCTAGTAGAGTCACCAATCTGTTGGTTGTTTTAAATTCCCAACCTGATCTCAAGGGAAACAGACCTATAAAATACCCATTTCCAATAATTGGTCTGCCTTGAGGGATTGGCCAATGAATAGGAAATTGGGGTTTTCAATCCTTCTTTCCTCTACACTTTAGGATTTGTGAAACCAAGGAGGGTGTTCCTATTTTGGATCTTTCCCTTTTGGGGAAAATAATGTTCTATTCAAATGGGTGAGGGGTCCCTGAGATACTTGCTCAATAACACTATTCCTATAATAGATGTGTTCCTTCTAGATTTCTTAAAGAATGTTTGATAAGTAAAGAGATGGGCTAGATTCTTAAGATTTAATCCTATTCTTTGTAGAGGAACATGTAAAATGAACTAAACTTATAAAACCTATTGCTAGAAGGGAAAATGCACCAACATGTTGATTCCTTTAAAATGACGAGGATGATCAAAGGGGTATAAGCTTAGTGTAGTATTCACAAACATATTAGTGCCTATCCAAGGGCCATAGAGTTAAGAAACTTGCAGAAACTTTAAAGAACTGTGATATAATAAAACTTAGTTTATTGTTGTTTAGGGTAAAATTTAGATTGTTTAGTTTAGTGTTTAAATCCTCCTTTCACCCATTACATTCAAGGACCTTAGGATCGAGTAGCAGAGCACTATCAAGTCCTTGGTCATTTACAAATGTAGGGAAAATTAGATTAGGGTATTTGATTATCAATTTTCCTTCTCTTGTGCTCAATTATCCATCAAAACCCTAATTATGCAAATATGGAAGTAAACAGATGAATAATGGAAAACGCTTCTATAGAAAAATGTAAAATTACAAATCACTATGCACCTATTTTTAGGGTTCCGAGGTGGAAAAGTTGGGGACAAAAGAGCAAGCACCCAAGTCTAGTGCCCTACTTTTTGTCAAGATCTATGGACAAGATCTACAACCTATTCCTGCTACACTGAAGGTTTTTCCATCATGAAACTTTGAGGACTAATGAGTGGGTGCCCAAGTCCAGGGTGTTCTTTTTCCTACTATTCTATGATTCTGACACTCGAACATGCCCTCCTGCAACTTCACTTTGTCTGCATCATCAACCTATAACTTGCAATCATAAAACTTTGGGAGGGGGTTGTGGTGTTTAGGAGCTTGCCTTAGTCAAGCCTCAGAAGGACACTTAAGTCTTCTAAACACCTTTGTTAGATAAAGAGTGCGTGCCCTTGTGAGGAAGAAGAAAAATCCAAATGAGTGAATGATCACAAACACAATAAATGTCACCTTGTACTAAAGATCTCATGAGAGGAAGAAACTCTTCATTCCATGAGGAAACAGATGCTTAAATCTATAAAACACAAACACATAGACAACACAAATCTGCTCTTGCAACACAATGAAAGCCTTGAATCACCAATGCACATACAAGTTGATAGCTAGTTGTAATATAGTATTTAAATGAATGCCTAAACATTCTTTTATATGCAACTACAAACACTCCCGCTAAGAATTTTGTAATTCAAACTTATCGTGTTGACATATGACCCAAATAACGGTCACAAGACAACACCCAAAAAATTAGGACTGCCCCCAAATAGGGCAGGACTAGGGCATAGGTGCCCAAGTCCTCCCCCCTATTTTGGCTAGGGGTTATCTCAAGTAGTCCCCCTAGGTCCTATTTGTCAAGACACTTAGGGGTTTTCTCATCAGAATGTTGAAATATGATGTAAAATGTCCTAAATGCACACAAAAGACCTGGGAGCTAAACCTAAAGAGGGAAAAGCCCCCAAGAGGACATTTTCCAACATTACATTTAGCTTCCACTTTAATGTATGCATAAACACAAGGCCAATACATGCATTAAAGTATAGTCACAAACACAACAAATATTCCAAGCATGGAGAAGACATACCAATCACATAGAAGACAGTAACATGCATACAAAACATGGAGAAGATAGTTACAGTCACATAGAACACAGAGAAGACAACAAATGCATAGAAGATACATTAATGCATGGAAGACATGCATGATTTGTTTTCTTTTCTTTTTCTCATATTTATGAAATGCAGATGCAAGTACTAGAAAGTAAACAAACCTCCCATAATACAAGATGCACTCATCATGCAAGTCTTTATACTATATATATGGGGCAACACACATGCAAGACACACAAAACCTCTCAAAATATAGGATGCACTTATCACACAGGTCTTTAAACTACATATGGGGCAACAAACATGCCACACAAAGCAAGCATGCCAAACACACACACTTGAAGACATGGAGAAAACATAGCAGACAAGCGATGGAGTGTTCCTATTTCTAAGTTCAACACCATCTCAAGCACATTACAGGTACACATTGATGATTAGGCTTCACCACAACAATTTTTGAAGACATGCTTAAGGGTTGAGTTAGTCACAGAATTACTTCCCACCTCCAAATAAGACTTTTGAAAATGACAGGATGAAGCAATCTACTCCAAGAAATACACCATCCCTGCCTCTATAGAGGGATTAAGAAAAAGGATATGCTTGATATCCCACCTTCATAGAGGGCTTACATGATTGATTGATTGATTGCAAACAAACTCAGGATGTAGGATACACTCATCACGTAGGTCTTTAAACTAAACCTGAGGTCAAACACATTTCTAACATCTATAACATATAGCTTACCATATATGCCCCCACCTTAAGGTGGTTGATATCATGCATCGATATCAAGCACATTAAGGTGGGAAGAAAGCACACAAGGGAACACAAGCTCTTGTAAATCCCATGCCCCCCAGAGGTGACATGTTCTTTACGATCACCAAATGTTCCCACAAACACATCCTTGCAAGAAACATGTTAGTGTCTACAAAATCATGATAAATAGTTACATCAATGCATATGATTAACCACACAAAGAGCCAAGGTTATATTATGAATTTGAAGTTCAAGGATAACCATGGAGCTATATCATGAAGCTCTCTGAATTGAATACCACCAAGGCTAGATTCAAAGACAAACAAAGGTGCATAGAGAAACAATATTGTTAATGTTTGTAAATGAGATAGCATACCATTAAAATCACTATGCAGAAAGCACGAAGTGCTTCTACTAGCTAAGCATTAGATAATTTATTACAGCCCCATCGTCATATGAGGAACTAAGTCCATTTATTGATTTCTCTCAAAAATGACACTAGGTTCGCATCAGTATAAATATTTTTCATCATTTGCTCGCTAAATAGAAACACTAGAGGAAGGGAAACAATAAATATGAGAGGAGAAAGAAGTGTCTTAGGAACAGTCACATAGGAGGGTGCCCCAGTGTCTCCAATTGTAACGCTATGTCTATAAGACACAACACACAATGATGAAATTAGAGAGAGAGGCAATATAGAAGAATGATGATACAAATAGAAGAAGGTGTCATGCCCACATTTCCCATGTGGTCATGACATGCAACACATGTGTCATGTCCACATTTGTCATGCAGTCATGACATGAAATATCAAAAAATTTCCACGCATCCCTAGAAACCCTCTCACACACATCAGCGTGCTCAGTGGCAATATGCATAAAGTGTAAACATGTCAATCAAATTTCAGGGTAAAGAGATCTCAAGCGCAATCCCCTACATGTTGATAGCCAACTAAGGGGGTCAATGCGACACGAGAAGCATCGCCATTAGGGTTAGGATTGATTGATCGAAACCCTAAGTTTTTCCTAAGTGAGTGAAAGGATTCCAACACGAGTCGAAATCAAAAGCCTAATTCTATAGCATAAGAAGAATTAAATAACCCACTTAAACAATCAATTAGTTGTGGAAACATTAAAATTTTACCCTACACAAGGGTTAATTTGCTAAGAAAATTTAACTCTAAATCTCAAAAAAATCTGGCAGCATAACGCCTCTCGGGCGTGTATAGGAATTATTCTAATAATTAAATTTCAACCAAAGGTTTTCTAAGCTCACTCAAATAGATTAATTGAGTTAATTAATTAATTAAAGCAAACTAAATTTAATAAATTAAAATAACTTCCTTCGATTAATTTCCACATACAATTAATTAAAAAAAAATTGATTTAAAATTAAATAAGGTTTCAATAGTTAAATTCAAAGGATGCTTATAAGAATAATTAAACCCCACATCTAAATAATTGAATCAAATCAATGATTTCCTCTAGTTCAATATATTAATCCCTATAGAGATAATACAATTAAAAACAAGAGTTTAAATTCCTAACCCTAAACAAATAAAATAACATCATTAAAATAATACACTCCAAAATACAATTAAAATAACTCGCCTAAGATAATTAAGTGCTCCCAAAAATATTTATCTCATTTTCCCCACTAATAGTTTCGACAAATAATTCCCATGAGGTATAACAAAGTGTACCCATATCACCCATTAAAATTTAAATTAAAGTCAAATCCCCAACTCAATAAAAGAACCAATACAAAAACCAAAATCAAAGAGAAGGGAATACATTTCATCACAATTTAAACAATTATAAAATTCAAAATAGAAACCCTAAAAGCTCATCATTTTAAAAATAATTTCCTTATGGAGGAATACAAAACCCTAACCCTACATTCTTTTCTATCATTTTCTCTTCTCTCCATTTTTCTTTCTCTCAATCTCCTCATTTCTTTCTTCTTTGTTTTCTTGTGTTGCAGGTCACAGGTATAAGGCAGCCATGGCTTTGCCATGGAGGTATATACATAAGGTATATACTTATTTCTTTTTTAAAGAAAATCCTCTTTTTTTTAGTATATATATACTGGTTTAAAACCAGAGATCAAACAAGGAAGGTATACATATTTTATTTTTACTGCACCTTAAGTATATACGCTATATATATTTGTTTGAATTTAATGTTAAAGAAAAAGGTAGGGTAAGGGGCCGAACAACAGCTGTAGACACCCAAATTTGTCCCAACTTTGTCCATGTCTAGCAACACCTTGTCAAAAATATTATCCTAGATATCATGTAACATTTTGTCGTAAACCCACTTTTAATCCCATTAATTAAATAAATTTTATTTATTTAATTAAAATCCCATCTTAATCCCATCCTTATCCTACTTAGCCAATTAATTAAATAAATTGTATTTATTTAATTAATTTTACATACATAATCCCATTTATCCTATCCTCATCCCAATTAATTAAATAAATTTTATTTATTTAATTAATTTCCACATCATATCTTATCCCATCCTATTCATATTTCAAATTAATTAAATAAATCTTATTTATTTAATTAATATCCAACTCATATCCTAACTAATTCAAATATTTTATTTGAATTAAGTCCTCATCTTTTATCACATTCCAACACTTGTCCATTCAATCATGTGTTGTAGTACAACTTTTATCTTTCACATGCACAACTAATGGGACCTAATTTTAGTATTTATCTACACAAGCACACATAAGCCTTATCTTCCCTTGCCACATGTCACATGACTACCATTTTTTGATATGCAAGGAAACCTAACTTAATCCTATCCATCTATTTCATCTAAAGCCCTAATTGATCCTAGCCATCCATTTGAACTAAGCCAAGCCTATAAATCAAACCCCTCACAAGCCATTAGCAATGCATTGAGCCTCAAGTACCCTTATTCTGCCAAATTTTCTAAAATGCATTGATCCTCAAGTATCCACATGCTGTCAAAACATCATTAGAGCCTTTGCATCCTTCATCTATCATTCATTCTAGCATCTTCATCTTAATGTTATGCTGCAGAAGTGAGCACCCAACATTTTTCCAACAATAATCCTTCAAAATCTTGCATGCTCATGTGAGGTGGAGAAGAGCAATGGAGATAAATCAAGCATAGCGTGGAGATCAGTTTGCATTTACATTTGTTATTTTGATTTTCATGTTGTCTTGTGCTTCATTGTGCATTGCTAGGGTTTTTATCATTGCTGTTTATTCATTTGCCCTGATTTGTAATTTTACCCTAACTACATTTGGCACACCCAGTGGGACTCACTTCGCTTGATCTTTTTTGCAGGTTTTTGTAGTAAAAATTTGCATTCATATAACCCCCATTGTTGATTTTTGCAGGTTTAATTAACTTTTTGTTGCAGATCTGCTACTTTTTGGACAAAACCCTAGGTTTTAAAGATTTCATCATATCTTCCAAATGGCTATGAATTTTTCTACAATATTTTAGTGAAAGTTTGTCCATGATATAAGGAAGCTACAGCAGAAACATTTTGGGTTTATCGTGATTTTTGCGGGATTTATCACGTTTTTATATTTTTTCATAAAATCACAATTCTGGGCGCAAATCAGTGCATTTTTCATAAATTTTTACATTTCTGGAAAGCTCTTGAAATTTTAATAGGGGTCTATGTTTTACAGATTTATTTTGGAGGTAGTTTACGGTGCGAAAAAATCAGATCTTTGCCGACTATACTGTTTTCATAAATCCACATTTCTGGGTGTAAAATCAGGAATTTTTTTGATTTCTTTACATTTTCAGAAAGCTCTCTGAAAATTAATAAGGGTCTCTTCTTTGATTTTTTAATTTTCGAACTAAAAACATATCAAAATAATCAAATCTAATTCAGCTATGCATCTAAAATTACAATTTTCCTTGCCTGATGAGCCTATTTTTTAATGCCTGCATTATAATATCATTCTTTTATGTTGTAGGTGATCATAAGGAGCTTTAGCAGCAGCAATATCAATCATCTACAACAACTTGGAAAGCGAAAATAATCAGGTGCACTCATTTTAATCTTTCATCTTAATCATTGTTTGAATCACACATTTCAATTTGGGCATAAAATGAACAATTGTTTGCAAATTCACATCAAAAAAATTGGGCTAAAACAAACCATTGTCTTCCATCACATTTGGATTTGGGTCTAAAACGAACAAGTGTTTGAACTGTTTGTTACACATTTCAATTTTCTAAAGGGGGAAATTAACCACTGTGAGTCTGAATCAAGTGACAACTCACTTGGTTTGCTTTTGTATACCCTATCTAGGAGGCCTGCTTAGAGACACACCACTCCAAGGGGCGACCTTAATCAAGGCTGAATCGAAAGACACCCTCATTGGGAGTTAGAATCTTGTCACTCTTGGCTAAGCCCCAAAGAATTTTATACCTTTGGGAAGTGAAGGTGAAGGGTGGGTTACCCTTTTCTCCTGGCTGTGTGGCAGGATTTCACTTTCAATTCCATCGTCAACTTTGTGCAATAGATAGCCTTGTTGATAACTGAGAGGGGGGGTGAATCAGTTATCCTAATTATTTCCCTTATTGAACTTTCCTTTTAATTGATGCAGCATAGAATCAAACACAAAAACATTAATCATGAAATAAGAAACACATGACACAGTATTTTTGACGTGGAAACCCTGTTAAGGGAGAAAACCACGGGGTGATTAACCCAAAATTATTCTCTGTTAAAAGAATAGGAAATTACAAAAATGGCACTTGCCAATTAGGGCTCACTGCCCGAGCACACTGCTCACAAGAGGCCCACTGCCTACAAGAAGACACACTGTCTACAAAGTGATGAGAATCACAGTCTTGAACTGATTGGAAGCATCTGCATATGCTGGAGTTCAGTTCCGGTTAGGCTCAGTACACTGATCTGCTGCACTTCATCTTTCCTCTGTTCTTTATTCTGCTCTCTTTCACATACCGGACCCTTTTTGCTACCTCTGCTCTTATCTGGACTTATTCGCATACATCTACACAACATCACACACTTCATAACTAAATCCATCCTCTATATATATCCGCACAAGTAATTTCATCACCTTTCTAGTCGGCATCCGGAACAGTCTAGTTTCTTACAAACTTTTGTTCTGTCGGCTGAATCCTTCCTCACCAAGCAATGCAGATCAAGCATATACTTGTAGATATCATTAATCATGTCGGCCAACCATGATTCATGCCTTCACAACCTCTGTCATCAACAGTAACACATCCAGAAAGCAGTCTGATACTCTGCCAGTCAGTTCTTCCTCTGTTTTCACTGTCTCTTAGGAATCCGGTACTCAACCATTCATATCTTTTTCCTTGTCCATCACCGGAGGCTAAATCCTTGGAATATACCACTCAAGGTAGTCCTCTTGACTTCCCCAAATCCGCACTGCACCAAGACACTTCCTCTGAGAGATCCGGACCAATCTGTCGGACCTTGCCACATGCTCTGTTCTTCTTCACCGGACCACAACATTCTTTATTCTGACTTCCGGTAGAGACACATCATGACTTGCGGATATGTGGGATGACCTTTGTTGCCATCATTGACAACAACCATGAATCCATATAGTGTCTCTTGCCAACAATCTCCCCCTTTGGCATTGATGGCAACACTTAGTGAAAAATGACTAAGTGTTTACACTATGCTCCCCCTTTGCTGATGCTCTGTCTTTATATACAATTTCCAGAACTCCCCCTTAGTTGGATTCCTCATTTTTCACTGCTCCTCACTCCCCCTTTGACATCAATGGCAAAGGGTGGGGTCCGCACACCAAAATTTTCAAAAATTTTCTATACATAGCCACATATTTACATACTCACATATACTGAAGAATGTCTGCAAAGGATGTCTGCAATTGAATCATTTCTATAGCCCAACTTTGCTTCATTCTGTCCAAAATTGAAATGTGACCACTCAACAAAAATGCAAAAGCTTCTGCCCGCTTGAGATCTGTCAGATCTTTTGTTTGGGCGGTGGTCTGAGCATCACTGATGGCCTCATGCATAGTTTCCAACTTAGGGATTATAATCCTTCTAAGTTCTCCCATCCAGTTAGTGATGTTCTTCCTTTCCTTCTCAAGATTCTTTATTTCATTCAAGACTGCAATAGTCTGACATTCTTGATTTATTATAGAGGAAGAGAGAGGATCAAAACTTTGAGATAAGCTTTGTAGCTTATCCTGTTCCTCTTTTATTTTCTTGTCAAATGCTGCTGTTGCCTTTGACCAGGATATACAAAATTTGTAGATGTCACCGCCATCCTTAAGAGCATTCTCTAAGCTCTTTATTCCAATGCTTACAATCTTCCTATCCTTAGAGATTAATTCTAATATTTCTGAAAATCTTTTATCCAAAAATTCCTTCCGGACCTTTTCTTCAGCTGATTTTTCTAGAGAATCAAAATGTGTATCAACACTGCTGACTAAGGTTTTTAGATTACCGGAAGAGGAGGCTGTCGGATCTATCTGGATTGATGGCATGATCTTTACAAGTACTCCGGAAGCAGCCTCTATTAACTCACGGTCTTCCATATGAGACTTCAGGAGTTTTTCATTTGCCTTGGCATTTGCAAATGAAGCTATCTTCATTGTTTGTACCGGAGAGAGAGAGTCAAAATCAAATGGGCCTTTTAGAAGCTCCGGTTCATCAATCTCTAAAGTTTCTTTGCTCAAAAATTGTTGAACAGTTTGTGCAGTGTCTCTTGCCGGAGACAGATGTTTCTTTTCTTCTGCAGTCTTAGAACTGTCAACCTCTTTGTCTTTCACCACTGCTTCCTTCTCCTGTAATTGCTCTTCTTCTTTGGATCCGGAGACTGTAGGGGAAACTGGAGGAGAGATGTTTGTCTGTTCAGGGGCCACTTCTTCTGGAGCAGAGGGTCCCAAGTCCTCAGCTATTTCTGTACCTAAGTCCTCTACAACAGGAAGATTGAACCTTTTGAAGGCCTTCCGGAGGATCTCTTCTGTTTCTTGGGCCACTTTGTCAGTCTCACCAAGCATGAGTTGATTCATCCTGGCTTTGCTTCTGAACTCATCTTTGCAGTCCTTGAAGATAATGTTCATTGTCTTGGGATCAATTTGAGGATATAGCTGGATAGCTATCTGCTCCCGGATCTCAAGATCTTTAGCATGAGCATTATTCTTTCTTACTTCCAATTCCTTTTCTAGGCTTTTAGGAATAAGAGATATGATTTCAATGAAAGCCTTATTATATATGTTAAGATATTTGACTGTGGCCTCCTGCAGAGTCTTTTGGTCAGCCTCACTGAAGTGATCATATGATTCAGTCATTGGTTGAAGGTTTCCATCCACCGTGACCGACTTGATTATGCTCTCTAGAGACAGAGTGGGCTTTTCAACAGATACCTCTGCCATTTCATCCTTGTCTTGGCCTGTGGAGGGCTTACCGAATCCTTTCTTCTTCTGTTTCTTTATTTCTTTTATTCCCTCATCTGACTCTGTTTCCTCTTCATCCTTTTGGCTTCCATAAGCCCTTGTGGCTTTTGTCTTGGATCTCTTACCGGATGCCTGGACTTCCGGTTTAGAACTTTTGGTTGTGGGAGGTGCAGATCTCTTTGATGATCTGGTCCGGGTGGGAGCTTCAACCGGAGCACTTTCTTTACTTTTCTCTTCTTCCTCAGCCTTCCTCCTCTTTTCCCGGCTGGCATCAAGTGCCTCTTTTGAGATGCCTAGGCCTTGAGCAATGTGCTCTACTTCTTTTCTCACCTTTCTTTTAATCTCAGGTTCCCTGAGTTCTACATGTATTTTTACACTCAGCTCCTCAAAGGTTCCAAACCTTTCTGCCTTAGGATCTTTAGGCTGACTTAGCATGTGTTGAACATGCAGCTCCACTATCTGTTCATCCACTTCATACCCCATGGGCATGATCCAGACAGTCCTTGGCTCCACTGCCTCCATTAGGCACTGATCAGTGTCAACCATAAAGCACACTGAGTCTTTGTATTTTTCAACAAGAGACTAGGGAATTCTCTCTCTTGCTTGCATCATGCTCTGAAAGTTTTTGAAGTATCCCCATAGAGCTGAATTTCTCGCTTTTGCATCCCCAAGTCCATGCAAATAGTCTCTTATCTGGACTACAACAGGTTTGTCATTCTGCCATACCCATCCACTTGTTCTGGGTAGCTCATTCATGAAGTAGAAGAATAGACATACAATAAGAGTACCATACTTAAAGGAATTCTTCTTATCCTTCTTGATTTTCTATATATTTTCCATTAATTGGCTTAGCAGTAGTTCGCAGAGATCATATTCTGCATTCTTTCTTAGCATTTCATAGGCAGTGTATACTGCAGTTCCGGATACAGAATTCTCCCTGCTGGAGTGATAGATCTTGTATCCTATTATCATTGATGCATATTTGATATCCGGATCCGAAATATCTTCAATGGTCATTGCCCTCTTATCAAATTTTGATCCGGTGGCCTCAGTTACAATGTTGTTCTTGACAGATTTGAGGATAGGTACCCCTTCGGAAGAGTATAGACCAGTTACTGCTCTAATTGCCTCTTTTGTGATCTTGCAGGGTCTATCTAGCCATAGAAAGTTGTCATGCATCCTGCTCAGTACATACCGGACCCATTCATCTTCTTCAAAGCAGGGGAAATGAATAAATTGCTCAAATTGTTTCTTCTGGATATCCTTATACTCTGGTTTAAGCTCAAAAGCATTGTCTATCAGCTGCTTGTGATAGAGGTCTCTTAATTTGAATTCCCCAAATTCCTCAATGCTTGCATGTATGTAAACCCTAATGTCTTCGGTATGTAAAACTCCGTGAGGAACACTAGAGAAGGCTCCTAGTGGATCTACCTCCAATGATTTGTAGGGATGTTTCTTGAATGAGGGGCGAGGTCTATCAGAGATCTTAACTATGTTTGGAGTAGCCATTCTTCAAAGATTTGCAGTGAGGTAATGAAAAACGGAGAATACCTTATGCGCCTTCGGTTTGCACGGAGTGGTTGGATTGATTTCTTTATGCAATAACTTCGGCAGGAGATCCTTGGTGTGCTTGATGAACCTTGTTGCAGAGCTCCACTTTTCGCTTTTTCTCGAGTGCAGAATGGGCAAATGACCTTTGAGAAATCCCTTAAATTGCTCCGCGAACCCTAATATCTGTCTGCAATAAATGCTTCACCTACATCATTCTGGTTTGCCTTGTCTGGATAGCTTGGAGTATCCCGGATTAGTCCTGATCTGTGGATATCATCCGGATCTTTCAATCATGAATAAATCGAGGTAACATATTACAAGAACATCCCAAACACTCTGTCCAATCCGCAGAACAAGATAATGCATTTCCGGATCTTTCCGGACCTTTTTGTAATCCTTTATCATACCGGAGCATC
This sequence comes from Cunninghamia lanceolata, assembly GCA_027924645.1. Lineage (NCBI taxonomy): Eukaryota > Viridiplantae > Streptophyta > Pinopsida > Cupressales > Cupressaceae > Cunninghamia > Cunninghamia lanceolata. The sequence goes on from BSBN01000739.1 coordinate 8,660,782, forward strand.
TCCCTGAACAGGTCTTATTTGATCGATCACAGCTTCTTCATATCTCCATGCGGACCTCTGAAAACTTGACTGAAGTATCTCAAGACTCATATCTACAAACCCTTTGATCCGCATCTTGTGCCACATCCGGCACCACTTGTTTGGCTGGGGGAACAAGATTTTCTTTGAGTCTCCCCCTGAGCCTGAGCTCACTTTTTAATTTCTGGAAGAAATATCAGCACCAGAGTCTGGTGCGGATCCAACCTCTACATTCTCTAAACTTTTCTTCACCCAAATCTTGCTCATCTGATTCCTAACCTCATCCGCATTCATCTTTTGTTTACCCTTGTCTTGATTCTGATTATACACCGGACCTCTTTTGTCCTGATTCTTGTTTCTGCAGACTTTAGCATTATGACCGGACCTATTGCAGATTTGGCAAATAACATTTCTTTGCATATTTGACTGATATCCTCTTGATCTGCATTGATTAGCCATATGACCTACTCTATTGCATGTGAAGCATCTACCTTTGAATGATTTGTTTACTTGCATAATTCTGCATTCATGGGATTTGTGTCCATACCTTTTGCAGTTGAAGCACTGTCCGGAGAAGGATGAATTAATCTGATTCATTCTCATTCTGCACTGATTAGCTTTGTGACCAAAGTGATTGCAGCTGTGGCAGTATCCATTGAAGGATGGGTATCTTTGAGCATTTGGCTGTCTTACCGGAGGTCTTCTAGGCCTGCTCCTTGGATTTTCTGATCCAAGATTCTTCTGACCGGATCCGGAGCTTTCTCCTTTCTCATATCCCAAACCATACTTGTCATCTGTCCTCTTTTGACTTCCAAGAAGAACTTCAAGTTGAGCAGAACTTATCTTGAATTTCTCTTTATATTCATTTGCTGTTTGAAGGTCTCTTTTGAGAGAGGCAATTTGATCCTCAAGTTTTCCTTCATTATCTTTGGCATCTTCAAGATCAGATTCAAGATGTCTGATAATCCTGTCCATCTGGTGGCATTCTTCTAATTTTTCTTTAAGAGATTGTCTTAGATTATCTTCAGCCTTTCTTTTTTCTTCAATCTCTTGAGTAAACTTTATAGTTCCTGATTCCATTTCATGTCTTAACATAATGACTTCTTTTGATAACTTTTCACATAACTTGGTTTGCTCAGTCAATTCTTCATTTGTATTGCTTTCTTCACATTGTCTTGCCAACTGTTGAAGCAGCTCCTTTCTCTTTTTCATAGAGAGACTTAATTTGTCTTTTAATTCTCTCATGAATTCATCAGCCTGTTTGAGTCTTTCCTTTAATTCACTGACTTCAGAATTTGACTGTTCAAGATCCTCAAGAGCAGTCTTGAGTTGCTCCCTTAAACCATATGCATCCATTTGAAATCCCAGATCTTCCTCAAGCTGTTAGGCTCTATTAGGAGGAACTTAGCTCTGATACCAATTGTTGATAACTGAGAGGGGGGGTGAATCAGTTATCCTAATTATTTCCCTTATTGAACTTTCCTTTTAATTGATGCAGCATAGAATCAAACACAAAAACATTAATCATGAAATAAGAAACACATGACACAGTATTTTTGACGTGGAAACCCTGTTAAGGGAGAAAACCACAGGGTGATTAACCCAAAATTATTCTCTGTTAAAAGAATAGGAAATTACAAAAATGGCACTTGCCAATTAGGGCTCACTGCCCGAGCACACTGCTCACAAGAGGCCCACTGCCTACAAGAAGACACACTGTCTACAAAGTGATGAGAATCACAGTCTTGAACTGATTGGAAGCATCTACATATGCTGGAGTTCAGTTCCGGTTAGGCTCAGTACACTGATCTGCTACACTTCATCTTTCCTCTGTTCTTTATTCTTCTCTCTTTCACATACCGGATCCTTTTTGCTACCTCTGCTCTTATCTGGACTTATTCGCATACATCTACACAACATCACACACTTCACAACTAAATCCATCCTCTATATATATCCGCACAAGTAATTTCATCACCTTTCTAGTCGGCATCCAGAACAGTCTAGTTTCTTACAAACTTTTGTTCTGTCGGCTGAATCCTTCCTCACCAAGCAATGCGGATCAAGCATATACTTGTAGATATCATTAATCATGTCGGCCAACCATGATTCATGCCTTCACAACCTCTGTCATCAACAGTAACACATCCAGAAAGCAGTCTGATACTCTGCCAGTCAGTTCTTCCTCTGTTTTCATTGTCTCTCAGGAATCCGGTACTCAACCATTCATATCTTTTTCCTTGTCCATCACCGGAGGCTAAATCCTTGGAATATACCACTCAAGGTAGTCCTCTTGACTTCCCCAAATCCACACTGCACCAAGACACTTCCTCTGAGAGATCTGGACCAATCTGTTGGACCTTGCCACATGCTCTGTTCTTCTTCACCGGACCACAACATTCTTTATTCTGACTTCCGGTAGAGACACATCATGACTTGCGGATATGTGGGATGACCTTTGTTGCCATCAATGACAACAACCATGAATCCATATAGTGTCTCTTGCCAACAAGCCTAAGACCTAATTGGCTATACCCACTTGACTACACATTAGGCTTGTTGATGTGTCTTCCATGTGTGCTTACATAATCATCACATTTCATTTTCAAAGTCAACAATTGCTTATGTGTCTTGCGTGAGTGATTCATGTGTGTATATGCATAATCATTTGTTTGAACATTGCCAAATCAAGCTATAAACACCAAACACATAAACAATTCATCCTACCTTTCATCCACATCACCCAATTTTGTCATTCCACATCATATCCTAATCATACCCAAATCAATTTTATTCTAAACATATCCTAGTCATATCCATACCCATTCTAAATCATCTCCACATCATCATCAACCTATTCCTAGTCAACACTTGTCAAGATGGTCGTAATCATTCAAGGGGGCTATCCCTCTAATCATGAGACAAATCCCAAGCCTAAGGTGACAATTCAAGGGGGTTATCCCTCTAATCATGAGACAAGATCTAAGCCTATAATCACAATTCAAGGAGGCTACCCCTCTAATTCAAACAATGCAATAAAACCAAAGCCCAAGATCACAATTAGAGGAGCCCCTCTTCCTAATCCAAATCATGAGAAGAAACCAATCACAATTAAAGGTGGCTATCTTTCTAATCCAAATCATGAGGATAAACCAAGATCCAAGGTTGCAATTAAAGGTGGCTATCCTCCTAATCCAAATCATGAGAGCAAACCAAAGCCAAAGATCACAATTAAAGGAGCCTCTCCTCCTAAGACCAAGTTTATACTTCGAGGAGGATATATCTTTATTGATGAGGATGAGACAAGTCCAAAACCCAATCCATCCACACATCAAATCAATTCCACATCAACTTATCCCACTTCATACCAATCTAATCCATCCATGCATCAAATCAATTCTGCATCAACTTATCCCACTTCATCTCAACCAAATTCATCCACATGTCACATCAGCCCTTTATCAACCTATCACAACCCTTATCCATATCAATCCATATCACAACAATTATTATCCTATGCAACCTCTCCATCATCATCACATCAACACATTTACCAACATCAACAACAAATTATATCACAACAACAAGTCCAAACACCATCCCAACCTCAACAAATTCCACATCAACCTTACATGTCATCACCATCCACTTCCTATCAACCTAATCCACCTATCCACCAATTCAATGCCACATCAACGTATGAACATCCACCTCAAGCTTATCCAATCCCTCATGCTGACATTCCAATGCACTACCAAGCCCATCCACAAAGCAATCAAGTGATATTACAAGAACAACATCTAAGTCTAAATGGCCTTTTGTATATAGATCAAGTGAGCACAAGTCAACCTTGGCAACAAGATCAAATTCCCTCAACTTTGGGTCCACCTCAAGATATTTTGTCTACATATCCTACCATTACACCTAGCTACCAAGATTATCAATGGCCTCCACAACAAGCACAAATGAGCCCAAATCCACCTTTGCAACAAGAACCACATCCAAGTCCAAGTAGTCCCTTGTACATAAATCAAATGAGCCCAATTTATCCTATGCAAGATCTAATAACCTTTGACAAGAGAGATACCAATCTAGAGTGGCCACCACCACCCAATCCCATGCCAACACATGAGCCAACTAATCCTATCCCAACACCACCATGTGATCCTACTCCAATCCATTGGTCCATCAACCTTCCAAATCACTAAGATCTTCATTACCTTCATCACCATGTCATTCTAATCCTTCACCAAAGGATGCGGCTGAGATAGTTTTACAAAGAATGCTTGAAGCAAAACTCATTGAACTTAATGAAGTCAAACCATGTAAAGAAAGTCCATATGATGAACATGACTATTGTGCATACCATAGGACCAAAGGCCATAATACAAATCAATGCCCAATATTTGTCTCAATTGTTTACAAGGTGTACCTACCTACAATGAGAAATCATGCCACATCATCCCAATCCCATGTGTCACACCCATCTAGCCCACATCCTAACCATCAAACTCCATTATCCTTCCATCCAATCAAAATCCTAGTCCTACGCTTACAACACCATCTACTATTATCATCCATCCATTATATTGCTCATCCACTCATACACTTGCAAAGGATGTGATCCATTGGCTACTAGCTAGGAATAAACTACCTCTATGTCAAACACCCATTCATGAGCCTACCAAAGAACTTCCAAAGATCATGTCCAATCCTACAAGCCCATCATGTGGTCCACCTATCCTTGAGCCTATCCAAGAGCCCTCAATTAAGATTCTTAGCCCTTCAAGCCCATCATGTGACCTACAAGCCATCAGGTCTATTCAAGGGTTTCCAACCACAAGCCTAATCCAAGAGTCATCATGTTCTCATGTTGTTGACCAAGAGCCTATCCAAGAGTCATCTACTTCCATTCAAGCAATCCAAGAGGTATGTCAAAGGTTTAAACCTAAGCATGTGGAAACATTAAGCCCTAGTCCAACTCAAGATCAAAACACTTTTATGCAACCCATCCATAACATGTATCTTTTCCATGATCAAGATGATAGCCATAATGATGAATCTATCCATAAGCCACTTGATCCTATCCATCTCCCAACAACTATTCATGAGCAAGCTATTCAAATCCAACCTATCCATAACATCTACCTTCTTTATGATCAAGATGATACCTATAATGAAGCTATCCATGAGCACCTTGATCCTATCCATAATCTTATATCCATCCATGAGCAAGATATCCACATTGCTCCTAGTCATCTGCCATCCAACCCTATCCATAATGAGCAAACATCCACTTGTCATAATGAGACATGTGCCTCTCAAGAACACATAAGCATAAAAGATCAAACAAATAACTTGGATCGTAGTGAACACAATGCTAATCAAGATCCTAATGATCCTCCTTCCACATCCACCATTGATTCCACTTCAAGTCCTGTAGTTAGGGTAAAATTGCAAATCAGGGCAAATGAATAAACAGCAATGATAAAAACCCTAGCAATGCACAATGAAGCACAAGACAACATAAAAATCAAAATAACAAATGTAAATACAAACCGATCTCCACGCTATGCTTGATTTATCTCCATTGCTCTTCTCCACCTCGCATGAGCATGCAAGATTTTGAAGGATTATTGTTGAAAGAATGTTGGGTGCTCACTTTTGCAGCATAACATTGATAAGGATGCAAAGACTCTAATGATATTTCAACAGCATGTGGATACTTGAGGATCATTGCATGCTAATGGCTTATGAGGGGGTTGATTTATAGAATTGGCTTGGTTCAAATGGATGGCTAGGATCAATTAGGGCTTTAGATGAAATGGATGGATAGGATTAAGTTAGGTTTCCTTGCACATTAATAAATTGTAGTCAATTGACATGTGGCAAGGGAAGATAAGGCTTAGGTGTGCTTGTGTAGATAAATACTAAAATTAGGTCCCATTAGTTGTGCATGTGAAACATAAAAGTTGTAACACATGATTGACTGGACAAGTGTTGGAATGTGATGAAAGATGAGGACTTAATTCAAATAAAATATTTGAATTAGTTGCGATATGAGTTGGAAATTAATTAAATAAATAATATTTATTTAGTTAATTGGATAAATGAATAGGATAGGATTGGGATATGATGTGGAAATTAATTAAATAAATAAAATTTATTTAATTAATTAGGTAGATGAATAAGATGGGATAAGATATGATGTGGAAATTAATTAAATAAATAAAATTTATTTAATTAATTAGGATGAGGATAGGATAAATGGGATTATGCATGTGGAATTAATTAAATAAATAAAATTTATTTAATTAATTGGCTAAGTAGGATGAGAATGGGATTAAATTGGATTTTAATTAAATAAATCAAATTTATTTAATTAATTGGCTTAATGGATTAGGGAAATTAGGACAAAATGCTACAAGATGTCTAGGATAATGTTTAACAAGGTGTTGCTAGACATGGACAAAGTTGGGACAATTTTGGGTGTCTACATTTTGCCCCTCTTTGAGATGATGTTCGAGATGATAAGATTTATGTCAAGTAACATCATTTCAAAGAAGTTAAGGCATGGATAATCGATAGGGATAATGATGATGGAAAGATATGATGATGATGCCCCCTCGAGAGGATAGGCGTGTTGGGCAAACACGAGTATGCTCTCGAAAAGAAATGGCTTGGCTACAAAAGAAAGATAAGGGAATGGATAGAAGAAATGGATGATGCGGTATGCTGCAATGGAAGGTGAGCAACCATGATGTTTGATATAGCACTAGACATTATGCACCAAGGTATAAGGATCCAGGGTGACGTTGTGTCTTGTACCCCAGCATAATACAACCTTGTCTAATGTATGGGGAAGAAAACTTAGAGCATTGAAGTCCTAATGCACAAAAGGTATGATATGACCTTAGATGCAAAGGATAGTGCAAAAAGCTATTCCAACATACACAAGATATGAATATTAGCTGGAATTGATATTGATGTGATACAAATGTAAGATAAAATGATAACACACACAAGAAAGAAAGCAAGCATGCACAAATGATTCAAAAACAAACAAGGTATTGCCCCTGTCAAGCTGTAAACCAATGATTAATTGTTTGATTGTTTTGATGATAGTTGAGAGTGTTGTCATTGCAGGGAAAGCTATATCCCTAGATCAACACAAGGTTGTTTGTTGACTTGGTTGGCTGGTTGATTGATTTGGCTTACAACAAGGCTAGGATCAAGACCATTGATTGCATTTGGATAACTTGACTTGATTGATTAACTTGATTGGTATGGATTAAGGATGACTTGTATTTGAGTTTATTGGTTGGAATGATTTGATTTGATGAATGGATGAATGAAGATTGATTTGATTGAGATTGATTGATGAAATGTTGATGATGTGATGATATGTGGTGGATTGAGCTACTTCTGATTTGCCGAAGTGATTGGATTTGTTTTGATGGTTGGCTTGATGTGCTTTGGTGTTGATGCTGATGATTGATAGGATTTGTTTTGATGGTTAGCTTGATGTGATTTGGTTGTGATGTTTGCTATTGCTGGGTTGATTGTTTTGATGATTGTATTGTTTTGAATGATGATAGTGATGGTGCAATGATTAGAGTGTCCACTCAATCTAAGAATAAGCAAAGTGTTCTTAGTATTCTCAAAGGATGTAAAACAAACAAGGTATTACCCTTGTCAAGTCATAAACTAATGATTGATTGTTTGATTGATAATGATAGATAGTGTTGTCATTGCAGGGAAAGCTATATCCCTAGATCAACACAAGGATGTGGGAACACTATATCCCATTGATGATGATTGATTTGGTTCATGACAATATTAGGATCAAAAATTGTTGATTTGATTGGATAATATTCCTTGATTGATTAGCTTCCTTGATATGGATTAGTGTGACTTGGATTTAAGATCATTGCTTAGATTGATTTAACTGATATGATTGGAAGAAGTGATTGATTGAAATAGATGAATGTTATTGATAGGAAGAATTGATGATGATGATTTGATTTTGATTGAATGTTGATGGAGTGGATTAGTTTGGATGATGTGATTGGTTGATCTTATTGCTTTGATTTTTTCATTGGATATTCAATTTTTTTTGGATTTTTTGACATATTTGATTTTTTTGAATTTTTTTTTGGGATATTTTGATTTTTTTGGAGTTTTTGAATGTTTTGGGATGTCAATGGATTTACAATTTGGGTAGCCTTTGTGCTAGATACCAATGACAAGGGAAATCCAAGTCTAGGTGCAAGGATGGATGAACGGATGGATGATAGTAAATGGGATGAAAGGCTCATGATAAATGGGTGGATAAAGAGGATAGGCCATCGAATGGAAAGCTCATGATAAATGGATAGATACAAAGATAGGCTATGGTGGATGGATGTATGCCTCATGATAAATGGATAGGTAGGCTATAGTGGAAAGCTCATGATAAATAGATGGGGATAAGCTATAAGATGGAAAGCTCATGATAAGGATATGCCATAGTGTATGGATCATAAGGGAGCTAGGATGTGATCTCCAAAGGCTATGTTGCATAGGAAGAATAACTTGCCCCATTCTAGGATTTTTACATGACAAGGCTCATGACAATGGGATGACATGATAGGTTTTACATGACAAGGTGTATGATAGGTGGATAATGATAATATGGATTGATTAAGAAGGTATGAAGTATACCAAGAGATATCCAAAGCATGTTTCAAGAATTTGCCCCTATGTCTTCATCAAAATCAAAAGGCAGAAGGATGGATGAATGGATAAGGATGGTAGGATGTAGCATGATAGGATGGAAAATGATATAATGGGATAGATAGTTTGGAAATGGATAGGTTGGATGAGACAATGTGCCCCCAAGTGTAAGTGACATAGAAGATCAACCTACACATGATGCTTGTTTGCCAGGTTTTCATCATGGTACTTATCCAAGGTGCCTGTTTACTAGGTTTTCATCGTTGGACGAAGGGATTTCTCTTTACTTTTTTGATTTTTTTTTTTTTTTTTGCTTTTTTGCTTTTTTTTTAGATGGGATGACAATTACACATGGTGCCTGTTTGCCAAGTTTTCACCATGGTAATGGATAGGAGGGACTCAAGTGGCTAGTGCTATGGATGTTGGTTGTCCCTTTAGAGATTGATGATGTCTTCGCATGGACCATGTCAAGTGTGCTCATAGATGTTGATAAGGGATTGCATGGATGGGAGATGGATTAGGTAGATAGTGGATTAGGATGTGAATTATGGAAGGCTCATGCAAGGATAGATGGATGGGGATAGTGGATTATGAGGTGGATTATATAGGCTTATGGAATGAAGATGGATGAAAATTTTATGCCAAAGCATGGGCCATAGGGAGGTGATGGGGGACATATGTAGGATAATGGATGGAAGATGGGGAGATGTAGTTATGTGGAGGTGCTACGGAGTGGAAAGGAACCATGACCAACGGTTGCACACACCATGATAAACATTGAAGCTTTTGATGAGATGGTGGTGTAGGAAACAATGGAGATGTTTTCTTAGGAGATGTTTGATGAAATGATTTAGGAACCCACATAGATTTAGTATTTTTATTGTTTTTTGTTTGCTTGTGGGATTGTTGAAGAGAATGGAAGTTTTGGATGGAAGTAGGCTTTTGGATGGAGATAGGTGATTGGGATTCTTGAGATGTGGATGAGGATGCCTCATTTGCTTTGCTAGTTGTTTGCTTAGGAACCCAAACCATTTTGCTTTTGGGCTTTGCATTTGGAGGTAAGGATTTAGATGGCTTTTTGGATTGCGTTGTTTTGGTTCTTTGCATTGATTTTTCATGTTTGTGCCATAAGGCATGAGAGTCCTTAGGATTTTTGGTAAGAATTTTAGCTTTATAGGTAGAGGCATCAAAATTTTTGCTTTTGAATCCCATGGGGTGGGTGGAGTGGATGGAATGATTGGAAGCTTTATGCTTAGACGATGTGTGCTTTTGTTGGCCATGATTAGGGATGTAAAGATACTCGTGAATGATAGGTATGTTAGGTGTTGGAAGCAATGGTGGCAAGGTGGATGGAGGGATATTTGGAGTTGGTAAAAGTGGAGGCAAAGTGGATGGCGGAAGGTGTACGGTCACATGCTTTCGACATTTATAGGATGATAGAGGTGGAATGGTTACATATGTTTTGGGTAGATGATGGGGTTTTTGATGGAAAGTGGACTTAGGATGGATGGAGGAATTACCAACATCTTTAGCTTGTTTAGCTTGGGGTGTGTATCCAAGGCCATATGAGCATGGAAGAACTTTGACATGGTTTGGCTCCAAAATACCTTGTTCATAAAAGCCTAGACCTTTGCCTTTGTGGTTCATGTTTTGGAGTATGCGATGGACAATGGGACTAGCTGAGGTTTGAACACTAGACTTGAGTTTGTTATTGGATGGAGAAGCTGAAGTGGATAAAGGTCGTTGTTGTCCTAAGGAAGAACACTCATGTATAAGGGTGGATAGACCAATAGGACATGATGGATTTGAAATGGGATCAATGATGGATGTGGAAGGGAGATCATTAGGATCTTGATTAGCATTATGTTCACTAAGATCCAAGTTATTTGTTTGATCTTTTATGCTTACTGGGGGAACAAGTGGATGTTTGCTCATTATGTATAGGGCTAGATGGTGGATGATTAAGAGCAATTTGGATATCTTACTCATGGATAGATCTAGGATTATGGATAGGATCAAGGTGCTCATGGATAGCTTCATCATAGGTATCATCTTGATCATAAAGAAGGTAAATGTTATGGATGGGTTGCATGAAAGTGTAGTGATCTTGAGTTGGACTAGGGCTTAATGTTTCCACATGCTTAGGATGAAATTCTTGGCATACCTCGTGACTTTGGATAAAAGTGTAAGGTTCTTGAGTGGACTTGATAGACTCTTGAGGGTTATCGACATGAGGGCATGATGGCTCTTGACTTAGGCTTGTGGTTGGAGACCCTTGAATATACTTGTTGGCTTGTAGGTCACATGATGGGCTTGAAGGGCTAAGTATGTTAATGGAAGGCTCATGGATAGGCTCAAGGATAGGTGGACCACATGATGGGATTATAGGATTGGACATGACCGTTGGAAGTTCATTGGTAGGCTCATGAATAGACGTTTGACATGGAGGTAGTTTATTCCTAGCTAGTAGCCAATGGATCACATCCTTCACAAGGGTATGAGTGGATGGGCAATATAATGGATGGATGATAATAGTAGATGGTGTTGTAGGCTTAGGACGAGGATTAGGTTGGGGGCTAATTGGATTGGGTGGATTAGGATTTGGATTGGATGAGGGTGACACATGGGATTTGAATGATGTGGCATGATTTCTTATTATATGTCAAAACACCTTGTAAACAATTGGGAAAAACATGGGGCATGTATTTGTATCATGGCCTTTGGTCCTATGGTATGCACAATAATCATGTTCATCATATGGACTTTCTTCACATGGTTTGACTTTAGGAAGTTCAATGAGTTTTGCTTCAAGCATCCTTTGTAAACCTCTCTCAGCCATATCCTTTGGTGAAGGATTAGAATGACATGGTGATGAAGGTGATGGAGGGCTTGGTGGTTTAGAAGGTAGAGGGACCAATGGACTAGGAGTGGGATCACATGGTAGAGTTGGGATAGGACTTGTTGGCTCATGTGTTGGCATGTGATTGGATGGTGGTGGCCACTCTAGATTGGTATCTCCCTTGTCAAAGGTTATTAGATCTTGCATAGGATAACTTGGGCTTGTTTGATTTATGTACAAGGGACCACTTGGACTTGCATGTGCTTCTTGTTGCAAAGGTAGACTTAGGCTCACTTGTGCTTGTTGTGGAGGCCATTGATAGTCTTGGTGGTTAGGTGAAATGGTGGGATATGTAGACAAAAGATCTTGGGGTTGATATGAAGTTGAGGGCATTTGATCTTGTTGGCAAGGTTGACTTGTGCTCACTTGTTGTATGAAAGTGGGTGGATATGTTGATGTGGCATAGGTTGATATGGAATTGTCATGATAAGTGGATGGATTAGGTTGGTGTGAAGTTGAGGTGGGTGACACATAGGGTTGAGGTGGAATTTGTTGAGGTTGAGATTGTGTTTGGATTTGTTGTTGTGATATGATTTGTTGTTGTTGGAATTGTTGAATTGGTTGATGTTGTTGTAGTTGAATGTGTTGATGTGATGATGATGGAGGAGTTGCATAGGATAATGATTATTGTGCTATGGATTGATATGGATAAGGGTTGTGATAGGTTGATAAAGGGCTGATATGACATGTGGATGAATTTGGTTGAGATGAAGTGGGATAAGTTGATGTAGAATTGATTTGATGTGTGGATGGATTAGATTGGTATGAAGTGGGATAAGTTGATGTGGAATTGATTTGATGTGTGGATGGATTGGGTTTTGGACTTGTCTCATCCTCATCAATAAAGATATATCCTCCTCGAAGTATAAACTTGGTCTTAGGAGGAGAGGCTCCTTTAATTGTGATCTTGGGCTTTGGTTCACTTTCATGATTTGGATTAGGAGGATAGCCACCTTTAATTGTGATTGGTTTCTTCTCATGATTTGGGTTAGGAAGATAGCCACATTTAATTGTGATTGGTTTCTTCTCATGATTTGGATTAGGAAGATAACCACCTTTAATTGTGATTGGTTTCTTCTCATGATTTGGATTAGGAAGAGGGGCTCCTCTAACTGTAACCTTAGGCTTTGGTTTTATTTCATTATTTGAATTAGAGGGGTAGCCTCCTTGAATTGTGATTATAGGCTTAGGTCTTGTCTCATGATTATAAGGATAACCCCCTTGAATTGTCACCTTAGGCTTGGGATTTGTCTCATGATTAGAGGGATAACCCCCTTGAATGATTACGACCATCTTGACAAGTGTTGACTAGGAATAGGTTGATGATGATGTGGAGATGATTTGGAATTGGTATGGATGTGACTAGGATATGTTCAAAATAAAATTGATTTGGGTATGATTAGGATATAATGTGGAATGACAAAATTGGGTGATGTGGATGAAATGTAGGATGAATTGTTTATGTGATTAGTGTTTAGAGCTTGATTTTGCAATGTTCAAACAAATGATTATGCATATACACACATGAATCACTCACGCAAGACACATAAGTAATTTTTTGACTTTGAAAATGAAATGTGATGATTAAGCAAGCACACATGGAAGACACATCAACAAGCCTTAATGTCTAGTCAAGTGGGTTTGGCCAATTAGGTCTTAGGCTAGATTGCACAAGGTTGACTAAGGATTGAAAGTGAAATCCTGCCACACAGCTGGGAGAAAGGGGTAACCCACCCTTCACCTTCACTTCCCAAAGGTATAAAGTTCTTTGGGGCTTAGCCAAGAGTGACAAGATTCCAACTCCCAATGAGGGTGTCTTTTGATTCAGCTTCGATTGAGGTCGTCCCTTGGAGTGGTGTGTCTCCAAGCAGGCCTCCTAGATAGGGTATACAAAAGCAAACCAAGTGAGCTGTCACTTGATTCACATTCGCAGTGGTTAATTTCCCCTTTAGAAATAAGATGTGTGGAAGACAATGCAAGCAATTGTTTATTTTAAAGCCCAAATCTAAATGTGATGAAAGATAATGGTTTGTTTTAGCCCAATTTTTTGATGTGAATTTGCAAACAATTGTTCATTTTATGCCCAAAATCCAAATGTGTTTGCAAACAATGATTAGAAGATGAGAAATGAAATGATTGCACCTGGTTAATTCGCTATCCAAATTGCTGTAGATGTTGATGTCAATGTTGCTCCAGCTCCTTATGATCACCTACAACATAAAAAAATGATATTATAATGTAGGCATAAAAAAATAGGCTCATCAGGCAAGAAAAATTATAATTTTAGATGCATAGCTGAATTAGATTTGTTTATTTCGATACATTTTTCGTTCAAAAATTAAAAAATCAAAAAAGAGACCCCTATTAATTTTTAGAGAGCTTTCCGAAAATGTAAAGAAATTAGAGAAATTCCCTGATTTACGCCTAGAAATGTGGATTTGTGAAAAGAGTACAGTTGGCAAAGATTTGATTTTTTCACATTGTAAATGACCTCCAAAATAAATCTATAAAACATAGACCCCCATTAACATTTCAAGAGATTTCTAGAAATGTAAAAATTTCTGAAAAATTCGTTGATTTGTGCCTAGAATTGTGATTTTATTAAAAAACATAAAAACATGATAAATCCCGCAAAAATTGCAATAAACCCAACATTTTTCTGTTGTAGCTTCCTTATATCATGGACAAAATTTTGCTAAAATCTTGTAGAAAAATTCATAGCCATTTGGAAGATATGATGAAATCTTTAAAACCTAGGGTTTTGTCCAAAAAGTAGCAGATCTGCAACAAAAAGTTAATTAAACCTGTAAAACTCAACAATGGGGGTTATATGAAAGCAAATTTTTACTACAGAAACCTGCAAAAAAGATCAGGCGAAGTGAGTCCCACTAGGTGTGCCAAATGTAGTTAGGGTAAAATTGCAAATCAGGGCAAATGGATAAACAGCAACGATAAAAACCCTAGCAATGCACAATGAAGCACAAGACAACATGAAAATCAAAATAACAAATTTAAATGCAAACCGATCTCCACGCTATGCTCGATTTATCTCCATTGCTCTTCTCCACCTCGCATGAGCATGCAAGATTTTGAAGGATTATTGTTGAAAGAATGTTGGGTGCTCACTTCTGTAGCATAACATTGATAAGGATGCAAAGACTCTAGTGATATTTCAATAGTATGTGGATACTTGAGGATCATTGCATGCTAATGGCTTATGAGGGGGTTGATTTATAGAATTGGCTTGGTTTAAATGGATGGCTAGGATCAATTAGGGCTTTAGATGAAATGGATGGATAGGATTAAGTTAAGTTTCCTTGCACATTAAAAAATTGTAGTCAATTGACATGTGGCAAGGAAAGATAAGGCTTAGGTGTGCTTGTGTAGATAAATACTAAAATTAGGTCCCATTAGTTGTGCATGTGAAACATAAAAGTTGTAACACATGATTGACTGGACAAGTGTTGGAATGTGATGAAAGATGAGGACTTAATTCAAATAAAATATTTGAATTAGTTGTGATATGAGTTGGAAATTAATTAAATAAATAATTAATAAATAATATTTATTTAATTAATTAGATAAATGAATAGGATAGGATTGGGATATGATGTGGAAATTAATTAAATAAATAAAATTTATTTAATTAATTGGCTAAGTAGGATGAGGATGGGATTAAATGGGATTTTAATTAAATAAATCAAATTTATTTAATTAATTGGCTTAATGGATTAGGGAAATTAGGACAAAATGCTACAAGATGTCTAGGATAATGTTTAACAAGGTGTTGCTAGACATGGACAAAGTTGGGACAATTTTGGGTGTCTACAAGTCCAACATCATGTCCTGTTGGTCTATCCACCCTTATACATGAGTGTTCTTCCTTAGGAAAACAACGACCTCTATCCACTTCACCTTCTACATCCAATAATGAGCTCAAGTCTAGTGTTCAAACTACACCATGTCCTATACTCAATCGCATCCTCCAAAACATGAACTACCAAGGTAAAGGCCTAGGCCTTTATAAACAACGTATTTTGGAGCCAAACCATGTCAAGATCCTTCCATGCTCATATGGCCTTGGATACACACCCCAAGGTAAAGAAGGCCAAGATGTTGGTAATTCCTCCATCCATCCTAAGTCCCCTTTCCATCACAAACCACATCATGTTCCCAAAACATATGTTGTCATTTCACCTCCATCATCCTATAAATGTCAAAAGCATGTGACCGTACACCTTCCACCATCCACTTTGCCTCCACTTTTACCAACTCCAAATATCCCTCCATTCACCTTGCCACCATTGCTTCCAACACCTAACATACCTATCATTCATAAGTATCCTTACATCCCTAATCATGGCCAACAAAAGCACACATCATTTAAACATAAAGCTTCCAATCATTCCATCCACTCCACCCACCCCATGAGATTCAAAAGAAAAAATTTTGATGCCTCTACCTATAAAGCTAAAAGTCCTACCAAAACTCCTAAGGCCTCTCATGCCTTAGGGCACAAACATGAAAAGTCAATGCAAAGAACCAAAGCAACGCAATCCAAAAAGCCATCTAAATCCTTACCTCCAAAAGTAAAGCCCACAAGTAAAATGGTTTGGGTTCCTAAGCAAATGGCTAGCAAAGTGAATGAGGCATCCTCATCCACATCTAAGTAGCCATCTAAACCCTTACTTCCAAAATCAAAGCCCAAAAGTAAAATGGTTTGGGTTCCTAAGCAAATAGCTAGCAAGACAAATGAGGCATCCTCCTCTACATCTCAAGAATCTCAACCACCTATATCCATCCAGAAGCCTACTTCCATCCAAAACTTCTATTCTCTTCAACAATCCCACAAGAAAAGAAAAAGCACAAAAAATACTAAATCTATGTGGGTTCCTAAATCACTTTATCAACCATCCCCTAAGCAAACATCTCCATTGCTTCCAACACCATCATCCAATCAAAAGCCTCAATGTTTATCATGGTGTGTGTGACCATTGGTCATGGTTCCCTTCCATTCCACATACATCCATCTCCCCAACCTTCAACCACTATCTTACATATCTTTGCCATCACCTTTCTATGGTCCATGCTTTTTCATAAGCCTTCCATGCATAAGCCTTCCATAATCCACATCATCATCCACTATCTACCTAATCCATCTCCCATCCATGCAATCCCTTATCAACATCAATGAGCATAATGACATGGTCCATGCGAAGATATCATCCATCATCTAATGGGACACTATCACCTCTCATAGCACTAGACACTTGAGTCCCTCCTATCCATTACCATGGTGAAAACCTGGCAAATAGGGGCCATGTGTAATTATCGACCCATCTAAAAGCAAAAAAAGTAAAAAAAGAAATAAAAAAGAAAAGAAAAATAAAAAAAAGTAAAGAGAAGTCCCTTCGTCCAATGGTGAAAACTTGGTAAATAGGCACCTTGGATAAGTACCATGATGAAAACCTAGCAAATAGGCATCATGTGTAGGTTGATCTTGTATGTCACTTGCACTTGGGGGCACATTGTCTCATCCAACCTATCCATTTCCAAACTACCTATCCCATTATATCATTTTTCATCCTATCTTATCCTATCATGCTACATCCTACCATCCTTATCCATTACATAAACATGCCTATCCTATTGAACCCATTAATCCATCCTTCCACCTTTTGATTTTGATGAAGACATAGGGGCAAAATGTTGAAACATGTTTGGATCTTTCTCGGCATACCTTCTTTCCAAACCAAGTCCTATCCATTGACCATTTCTCCATCTTATCCAAACCAATCCATCATGTCATCCCATTGTCATGAGCCTTATCATACAAAGAATCTTAAGCATTACCACCTAGAATGGGGCAAGTTATTCCTATGCAACATAGCCTTTGGCGATCACATCCTATCTCCCTTATGATCCATCCACTATGGCGTATCCTTATCATGAGCTTTCCATCTTATAGCTTATCCCCATCCATTTATCATGAAGCTTTCCACTACAACCTACCTATCCATTTATCATGAGGCAAGCATCCATCCCTTATATGGCCTATCCTTTCTTATCTATCCATCCAACTATCATCAGCCTTTCATCTTATCCACTATCATCCATCCTTTTATCCATCCAATCCCATTCGTCCATCCTTACACCTAGACTTGGTTTTCCCTTGTCATTGGTATAAAGCAAAAAGGCTACCCAAATTGTAAATCCATTGAAACAAAAAACAAAAAAGTCAAAATATCCCAAAACGTTCAAAAATCCAAAAACTCAAATATCCAACAAAAAATCCAAGCAATAAAAACAATCACATCATCTAAAATAAACCACTCCATCAACATTCAATCAAAATCAAATCATCATCATCGTCAATTCTTCCTATCAATAACATTCATTCATCCATTTCAATCGATCACTTCTTCCAATCATATCAATCAAATCAATCTAAGCAATGATCTTAAATCCAAGTCACATTAATCCATATCAAGCAAGCTAATCAATCAAGGAACATTATCCAATCAAATCAATGGGTTATGATCCTAATCTTGTCATGAGACCAATCAATCAATCATCAATCATCATCAATGGGATATAGCGTTCCCACATCTTTATGTTGATCTAGGGATATAGCTTTCCCCACAATGACAACACTATCATCATCAATGAAACAATCAATCATTGGTTTATGACTTGACAAGGGCAATACCTTGTTTAATTTACATCCTTTGAGCACACTGAGAACACTTGCTCCTTCTTAGATTGAGTGGACACTCTAATCATCACAGCATCACTATCATCATTCAAAACAATCCAATCATCAAAACAATCAACCTAGCAACAACAAACATCACAACCAAAGTACATCAAGCCAACCATCAAAGCAAATCCTATCAATCATCAGCATCAACACCAAAGCAAATCAAATCAATCACATCAACTCCAATCAGAACAAATCCAATCACCCCAACAAATCAAAAGCAGCTCAATCCACCACAAATCATCCATCCTTCATCAAATCAAATCAATTCATATCATTCAAAGCAATGATCCAAATGCAAGCCATCCTTAATCCATACTAATCAAGTTAATCAATCAAGCCAAGTTATCCAATCATAATCAATGGTCTTGATCCTAGCCTTGTTGTAAGCCAAATCAATCAATCAGCCAATCATCCAACCAACTCAACAAACAAACTTGTGTTGATCTAGGGATATAGCTTTCCCCACAATGACAACACTATCATCAACAACAATCAATTAATCATTGGTTTACAGCTTGACTGGGGCAATACCTTGTTTGTTTTTGTATCATTTGTGCATGCTTGCTTGCTTGCTTGTGTGTGCTATCATTTTATCTTGTATTTGCATCATATCAAAATCATTTCTAGCTAATATTCATATCTTGTGTATGTTGGAATAGCTTTTTGCACTATCCTTTGCATCTAAGGTCATATCATACCTTTTGTGCATTAGGACTTCAATGCTCTAAGTTTTCTTCCTCATACATTAGACAAGGTTGTATTACGCTGGGGCACGAGACACAACATCACCCTAGATCCTTATACCTTGGTGCATAACGTCTAGTGCTATATCAAACATCATGGTTGCTCACCTTCATTGCAGCATAACGCATCATCCTTTTATCTATCTATCCCCTTATCTTTCTTTTCTAGCCAAGCCATTTCTTTTCGAGAGCATACCCGTGTTTGTCCAACCCACCTATCCTCTCGAGGGGGCATCACCAACCTATCCTTTCTATCATCATCATCATCATCATCATCAGCATCCCTATCAATTATCCATACCTTGGCTTCTTTGAAATGATGTTACTCGACATAAATCTTATCATTTCGAACATCATCTCAAAGAGGGGCAAAATGTAGACACCCAAATTTGTCCCAACTTTGTCCATGTCTAGCAACACCTTGTCAAAAATATTATCCTAGATATCATGTAACATTTTGTCCTAAACCCACTCTTAATCCCATTAATTAAATAAATTTTATTTATTTAATTAAAATCCCATCTTAATCCCATCCTTATCCTACTTAGCCAATTAATTAAATAAATTGTATTTATTTAATTAATTTCACATGCATAATCCCATTTATCCTATCCTCACCCCAATTAATTAAATAAATTTTATTTATTTAATTAATTTCCACATCATATCTTATCCCATCCTATTCATATTTCAAATTAATTAAATAAATCTTATTTATTTAATTAATATCTAACTCATATCCCAACTAATTCAAATATTTTATTTGAATTAAGTCCTCATCTTTTATCACATTCCAACACTTGTCCATTCAATCATGTGTTGTAGTACAACTTTTATCTTTCACATGCACAACTAATGGGACCTAATTTTAGTATTTATCTACACAAGCACACATAAGCCTTATCTTCCCTTGCCACATGTCACATGACTACAATTTCTTGATGTGCAAGGAAACCTAACTTAATCCTATCCATCCATTTTATCTAAAGCCCTAATTGATCCTAGCCATCCATTTGAACTAAGCCAAGCCTATAAATCAAACCCCTCACAAGCCATTAGTAATGCATTGAGCCTCAAGTACCCTTATTCTACCAAATTTTCTAAAATGCATTGATCCTCAAGTATCCACATGCTGTCGAAATATCATTAGAGCCTTTGCATCCTTCATCTATCATTCATTCTAGCATCTTCATCTTAATGTTATGCTGCAGAAGTGAGCACCCAACATTCTTCCAACAATAATCCTTCAAAATCTTGCATGCTCATGCGAGGTGGAGAAGAGCAATGGAGATAAATTGAGCATAGCATGGAGATCGGTTTGCATTTACATTTGTTATTTTGATTTTCATGTTGTCTTGTGCTTCATTGTGCATTGCTAGGGTTTTTATCATTGCTGTTTATTCATTTGCCCTGATTTGCAATTTTACCCTAACTACAACAACATACAATGGTGGGCATCACAAAAAGGGTAAGGATCTCCATGTAGGTAGGGAAGTAAGTTTTAAGGGGGGGTGTGGGGGAGTTCATGCCCTGCACTACACATCTGTTGCTCAGGAAATGAAAGGGATGAAGGCCATGGTGGGGATTCAAACCCCCCCACCGCCCATATCATACATCGGAATAAACTAAAAGAATAGTCAGCGCCATGGATGCTAGGTAAAAAAAATATTTTTTAATTTATTATCAGGTTCCAAACATAATATCAGTTAGTGTATTATATATATATTGAATATACACAGTCTGTGTATATTGTTTCTCTTTTTTTTGCACAAAATTATAATGTATAAAATGATATGTATTTGTACTTATTTACATATATATATAAATATAAATTAAATATGATATATACACAATTTCTTTAGATGGATAATAAATACATTAAAATAATACAAAATATGATATTTATGTGTGTGTGTGTATATATATACACTGTTTGCTCTAGTAGGTCCATTTCTCATAAACACAGATTTTTTTTTTCTAATGTTATATATTTTTCCAGCAACACAAAAAAATAAAATTTACATATATATACCTAAAATGTATTTGCTCAATATCAAATTAATCAATTTGATAAAAATAAGAGAAGTGATTTTTAAAAAAAACATGAAATACATCCTTTTGTTTTGCAATACAAGAATAATTATACATTTTCTGTTTAATAAAAAAAAGGGCAACATTCTAAATGTGTATTTTTTTCTTTTGCATCAAAGGCTTAAAGTCAGCAACTATATCTTTTTATTTATTTGAAATCATATGAAAATAAGAACCAGATCTAGGCATACTATGATAGCAAATAGAAAGTATTGCATGCATTATTTTCTCTTCATAACATTTTCAAATCCTATTCAAGTAATCCAGCCAATACATTCTATTTTCAACTTCAAAAATAAACTAAATACAACCCTAAATATAATCATTTAAATTTTCAAAGTAAGAGGAGGAAAGTCTTCTCTCTTTCCATTTTGACAAACTACACAAAGGACAAACTTGGCCAAGGCTCTCAAGGAGCTAAAATGACAAAAACTCAAGATTCATAGCCTTTTTCTTCCAAGCTCCAATGCTACAATAAACCTACAAATGACAAATATGGGAAGGGGGAAAAAACCATGAAATATCGCTCTCTTCCCTACCATAGACTCACTCATGATTCACCCCCAAAGAAACAAGAAGAACACCCATGGCTTACACAAAATAAAACTCATAGAAATGAGTTTAAAGGGGTAGGGGAGTGGACATCACTCAACTCAAGAGTGCCACTCCAAATATCTCAAAACTCAATTTTAACAAGGCCTCAAGCCAACACATTTATACCAAATCTCACGTATTTCTCCATGGCTCTCAGGCCATTCAAAAATATTCATTCTCATAACTTGGCCTCAAGGCAAAAATACCAACCAAAACTAGGAGGTGACCTCAAAGAAGTTCACTCCTCCCCAACCCCACACATGTTGAGCATTTTCTCCAAATAGAGATGCTCTTACATACACCTATAAAATCCCCACAACAACAAAATGCAAAATACACACACAAACCATCACACAATAAATGTAAAATACATAAGGAAAGGCATCGAACCTTGAATCCTACCTTAAATAGCCCAACAAGGAAGATAGTTAAGAAGAGCCCTTCCAATTCCACCTCTAAGTCCTCCCTCCAAAGTGCCTCTAAAACTTCCTCTAACTCTCTCCCCAAATTCAAATAAAATTAGAAAAATAAAATGAAATCAACAACCCTCTCCCTCTCTTCAAGAGGGATTAAAATAGGCTCTCTTCATGAGCCTTGAGGAATGAGAAGGTGACACTTGTCACCTTCTCCTTCCTCCTCACATCCACTTGCAAGCTTCATGGAACGTGGTGGTGACACACGTCACCCTCCCATTCCACTAAGTCTTGCCCTCTCCACTTGTGCTCTCTCACACATGTGGGAGAGAAAAGTGGAGCCAAAGAAGGATATGGGTACACAAGTGCCCCAATCCTATCCTCCCATGAAAGCCCACAAAACCCCAAGGTACCCTCACCAATGTGAGAGAGCCTTGGAGTTGAGTCATCCACAATTTATGGGTCTTGGAGACTCCCCAAGCCTTGGGAAGAGGTGTGGTGTAAGGTTGAGTGTTTGACCCAACCTTCCACTCCTTCTCAAACTTCCATTTTCGTCACTTTACTTTAGGGTGAAGTTTAAATAACCAAATGGGAGTTTTCCTAAGGTTAGACAAGCTCAAATGGTTCCTAGACCCTAGGGGTACAACCCAGGGTCACTTTTAACCCATTTTGAGCACCATAGGGTGAGTAAAATCACATGAAAAGGGGTCACAAAAATAAAACTCAAAAATGAAATCAATTAAACATTACACCTTTAAAACACCAATATACAATCAATTGAAAAAGGGTAGACCTAGCCCAAAAGACACCATACACCAACATTATGAAATTTCATCATGCATAACACAGTTGATTTTGGTTCCTTTTGGAACTACATTGGCTTAACATGAGAATTCACAAAATGTGTGGGATAATCTTTGATTATCTGTGGCTTGGTTAGAACACCTGTGCACTTAAGTAAAAGATTAACCCAACATGTATATCATAGTTGAAGCAATGGAAACATACACTCACACCATCGTATAACCATATAAAACATCATAAAATCACATCATAATTAGATTCATATTTTTGCATTTCTATAATCCATCTCAAGATAAAATCACATAATAAATCCATGACATAATCTCACAACTAATATATCAAATAATATCATAATGCAAATCACATGTCAAATCATCATCAGTGAATCAAAATCAGATAAAGTCTCATCTCAACATACTAAACAATGCTAACCTAAATAAAAGCATATAGTCTAATAATCCTACATATCGGGATCAACAGTCCCCAAAAGTCTAAAATGTGTCTTGACTAGTAATATGACATGAGAAAAAATAAGGGAGTGAGAAGGTAGGCCTCACATCCTCCCCCCTAAGACTAAACTTCCTCTTGGAAGTCATCAAAGAGGTGAGGATAAAGTGTCCTCAATTTAGTTGCATCCTCCCAAGTCGCTATGACCTCATCGTACCTATCCCACTGAACCCTAACCTGCTCCAGTTCTTGAGCTTGAAGGCCCAACATTTGATGACCCAATAGGAAAATTGGCTCCAAAGCCAAGTGTCTGTCTACGTCTACCTGTAGAGCACTCCAATCCAATACATGAGATAAATCAGATATGTAACACTACAAAATAGACACATGAAATACATCATGGATGCACGATAGGCTAGGTGGAAAGGCTAGACAATAGGCTATGGGTCCTATTTGCTCCAAGATCTCAAAAGGCCCAACAAACTGTGATACATGCTTAGAGCCTTTTCCATAATGGATTGGACTCTTATGCGGCCACACTCTCAAGAATACTCTATCCTCAACTAAGAAGCTCTGATCTAATCTCTTAGCATCAGCATACTTTTTCTGTCGATCCTGTGCCTCCTGAAGTCTCTATCTAATCAACGTCACCTGCTGCTCCATATCCTATACCAACTCTAGCCCAATAGCAACCCTGTCCTCTAAACGATCCCAACTCAATGGTGTCCTGTAAGGTCTACCGTACAAGGCCTAAAAAGGAGGCATACCTAACAATCTATGATGCCCATTTTTTATTTGAAAGTTCCTCTTTCCTTTCCATCATCCTCTCCTACAATATTTTGTTTTCTATCATGGCTAAATATGTTTGTTGGAATGATTTCTAATAGGTATCTGCACATTCCCACATCTTATTGAACTTTTCTTTTAGTATTTCAATGGCCATGGAGTATTTGAGGGTTTTTATTTCCTTTTCTAACTTTTCACATTTTTTTTGGGATTTAGCATGGTACTTTTTCCAATAGATTACATCTATCAACACATCTAACCTTTATTTGTCTTTCTGGATCCATGGGGAATATACCTCAGATACATAGGAAGAAGAAGCTCTTTCTTTGTGGTATACTAATTCTTTTCTCAGTCTGTCATTATCCTTGATTAGTTTCTATATCTGGGCCTTAGTGAACTTTGCCACATTAACATTTATCTCAATATCTTCCAAGGGATCTATATCTCCTAACCTTTTGACCAAAAGGTGACCAAACATTTGATTTGGGTCACTGGTTATTACTGGTCTCCTATCTTGGGGATAAAAAGACTAAATCAATAAGGTGGCTTCATCTGCATTATACCCTGACCATGAGTATATTTTATCACTTGCTTCCTCTGTGAAACTCAGTGTTTTATGTTCCCTCCTTCTGAATGTGTCAAATACAATGGCAAAGCTCATATCCCAACCTGGCACAAGCAATACCTTGGCTTCCTGGAGTAGTTGTCTTCCTCTTTTTGGAGCAATAGACTCCATTTCTCTGTCAATCTCTTTTTTCAATTCCTCTAAGGTAATAGTTTCTTACTCAGGGGTAGCATCTTTCATTTTTTGCCTCATTTTATTTCCTTGGTATTCATATACAAAAGATTTGAATTCAAGAGTCTTGATAAATTCATCATCAGAGACAAACTTCTGAGCAGCCATAACTCTGATGTCATTAGACAGATCCTCACAAGTCTCAAACTTTACATGGTTTAATTTTGTGGGAGGCTCATAATGTGAAACAACAGGAGCACGTATTGGTTAAATTTGTTCAATCTCATCATCACTCGCTTCTTCATCTATATTTGTATCTACAGAAAATGATACTTCAGGGGTTGGCTCTGAAGGTATGTGGGTTAGAGGCTGCACCTCTTGAGCTTGTGTCCCATAATATTATATGTAAGCTGTATCAAAAGAAATTAAAGGCACACCCTCAATTATCTCATCTGTATGAGCAATAAGCTGCCCAACTCTTAATAGTGGGTCTTTAATTTCAGAAAAGGCTCTTCAGTATGAACATTCTTGCATTTCAAATCCTCTGCAAGTAGAATTTTATTAAATATAGCCATTCTATCTTCAGTAGAGGCTTCGTCTTGATTTCTAATTATATCTACTTCTAAAAAAAGATGTTCATAACTAGACAGACCCTATGATATCCTGGCTCTAAGAATAAAACCCTCTGCATCAAAATTGTTTCTTTCATCTCCTATTGGGAGATTATACTGTGCTAGTTTGGTATTGATTTCTTTATAGCCCTGATTCATGACTATTGTGAATTCCCCAAAGCACAAAGTGCTAAGCATGAATGATTGTTTGTTGTGCTTCCTTAGGTGAATAGAAAAAGATTTAGCTAATTGTCTAACAATTTCTAAGTATGCAATTCTATCTAGGAAAACCCTAGGCAATAGATAACGGGAACCTTCAAATCCATAAACTCGTATCATGGTGTAATCTGAAAAGGCATACCAATCTCCCCAGTTATGTTCCACCTTAGTCTTTGGATCATTTTCCTTTGGCCTAAGAAACCTTTGTATCCTTGGAGACAGGCTATAGTCATGAGAATATCCCAACAATTGCATTAGAGGTTTCACAACATATTCTTCAAAGAAAAAATAATGAGATCTATCAAAATGACAACCCCACAGTGAAGTCCACATTTGCACTACCTTTGGATCCCCACTATCAAATGAGTCCTGAATTTTCATCTCTAAACTCCACCATCCTCTACCATGCCGTTCGTACAAAAGCAAATGCATTAACAAAGAGTAATGTTTGAAATTAATCTTATCTCTATTATGTTTGATTTTCTCCAGTCCTTGGTTTAGAGCATTAGCCACGTAACTTACATAGTCACAAGGCCTTTCTCCCTTTATTTGAATATCTGTAGCTAACACCATAGGTACAATTGACATTTGTGGGGGAACCTCAAGACCTAAGACTTGACCAGTAGCATAATAAGTGTAATGAAAGTATTCTTTAACTAATTCTTTAGAAAATGGAGGGTTCTCAGCATTGGAAAATTTTCTCATCTGACCCTTGTCATCTTTTAGCTTGTGTAGAGCTAATTTGTGTCTCTTATAACTGGTGTCCATATGCCTATACTCCAGCAATAGGTCTCTGACTACAATGGGCATGTCAAAGCCACATTGACAAACATTCACAATGAGATCCTTGGAAAGCACTAGTATATTGTCACCAGTGTGTGATCTAATAGCCCTTGTTTTCAGGTCATATCTACTAGCTAAGGCTTTAATCAAATCCATGTTGATAAAGACATTAGGCAGTATTAGCCTTGCTAAATTTAACATCCAAGGGTTGCAGACAGGATCATATCGATATTGTTTCCTGTAATGATACAGAAATAGTTGATACCATCAAAGAGGGGTCCAAACATCTCCTAACTCCTTATAGTTGTCTATCAGTTTATCTATGGAGCGATTAGTCTGGGCACTTCTTCTTGGTCTTGGCCCAAACCCTGGGCACTAGTCAATTAAATCTTGATTTAGTGATCTTTTCTCGACCTTCTATTTCTTAGCTTTATGTTTCTCTGGATTATCTGCCATAAGACAAACTCCAAAGCTTCTAGACAGTATAAATTTATAATCAGGACCGATATACTTACTTGAAATATATTTTTGGCTGGCCCTTTTCTGTTCTTTTCTCTGCGAGAGATCAAACTCCTTTCTCCTTCTTTCTTCAGCCAAATCTTACAGGAGTGGAATAAATTATTTCAATCTCAGCTCATAAATGCACCATCGATGTGTATCCTGTCATCGGGGTGGTTTATTAATTGTAAATATTCGAGCAATGTCTTGGAATGTCACATCAATCTTGTCTAATAATCATCACCATATTGCTGAGACTCTATTTTATATTCCACTGAAATCCATCCCTTTCTTGATCCATCAGTGAGGTTCCATATGAAGTTGCCCTGATGTGTCCTAGTCTGGCCAATGTTTATCACATCCTCAATGTTTTATAGTTATTTCAGGATATCGGTGGAACTTCATCCTTAGTTCCAACAACCCTTACATGCTACAACGATGCTTTTATCTTTGTTGGTCCTATCAGCATGTCAGGGGAACTCGTATATAAGCTCTGCCGAAGTTGACATGTTCCAGCGATAAACTAACTCCTGTCGAGTTCATCGGCTCATCGGTGAGGGTGTGATATCTATTCCACTGAAATCCATATGTTACGGTGATATAACTTGCTTATACCAATTTTATTGGCATGTCGGTGGAACCATGATGTGGTTTCCACCGATGTCTGCATGTTATCCCGATAAGCTCATTTTGTTTCATTTTTTTGGTCTATTAGTGGGATGACTCCAAAGGTTACCCCGATAGATCGTTGTTTTGCCAATATAATGATACTATGTCTTTATCGGGCCATCGGTATAGCAAAGTGAAAGGTTCCAATGATAGGGTTATATTGGGCCAATTTGTTCTTAGGAAAAGCAAAGAGCACAATTTGTGGAATGTATGTGCAAGACTTAGGTTAATTATGGATCTTGTTTAACACAATTTTTTTATTTGTTGTGATCTATTGATTATTATTATAAGATTAAGGGTGTAATGTTCTGATCTTGGTTGAAAAGGAGATGGATAAAAGTACAGGAAAATTATGAAATTTTCTTGTCCCAACAAAAGGCTTGAAGCCTTGAGGAACACCTCTCAAGCTTCAAGGATGGAGGATGTTGGTGAACATCTTTCCACAAGTCTTCCCAATTCCTTCCAAGATCTACAAGTCCTTCTCTCCCAACATAAGCATAAAATTTCCCAAAAGGAAAGAATAAAAGAACCCTCATCTCATCAAAATGAGAGAGATAAATAGACAAGGCTCTCAAACCCTAATGTATGAGAAGGTGACACTTGTCACCCTCTCCTCCATCCACATAACCCTCCTCACAACCCCACAAGAATGTGGAGGTGACACTTTTCACCTCCCCATTCCATCAAGCTACACACTCTCCCACAAATGCTCTCACACATGTGTGAAAGGATAGGGAGATGTGAACAAACAAGGGAAGCTTTCCAAGAATGCGGAGGTGACACTTGTCACCTTCCCATTCAACTAAGCTACACTCTTCCCCACAAGTGCTCTGTGTGAGAGCATAGGGAAGATGTCACACATGTTATAAGCTTCAAGAAGCTTCTAAAGCATGTGAAGCAAGGGTAACCTTACCCAAGTGGGTGAGGTAAGGTTAAGTGCGATGGTGACCTTCTAACCACCTCTCACACTTCCCAAACTCGTCACTTGACTCAAGGATCAAGTTTGGTTGACCATACAAGGTCCAAATCAAGTTTAAACATGTTAGGAATGGTCCTAGACCCTAGGGGTATGACCTAGGGGAAATATTTGATCATTATCAACACTTGGAAAGATATAAATTCACCTAAAAAGGGCTTCAAACATTTAGCACTAAAAATTTTGCAAACCCAACATTACACTTTTTACAACACATCAAAAGATAAATTAAAAAGGGGTAAACCTTACAAAATGTCATAAATCAAATAAAACATAATCAACATTCTCAAACACAAATGGCCTTAGTCCTACTTAGGATTAGGTCAGCTTAATAGGGATATAACATATGGTTATTGTCTGACCTCTAATTTTCCATGGGCATGGAAAGTAACCTGCACACTTCCACAAACCCATTAATAGAAAATTGTAAAATAGACGAAGCAAAGTGAACAATATACATCACACACATGATCACATAATCACATATAAAAACAATAATAACCACATGCTAACATACATACATACATACATATATGTGTGTGTGTGTCTCAAATCATTCTCATTCACAAGTATAATCAGTATCTCATAATGCAAGATAATTCATCAATTTCAACATCAATACACATACTAATAATCATAAAATGAAATCATAGCATCTAAACATCATATCGTTGAATCAACCCTAACAAGAGATCTAATCATCCATAAAGCATAAACCATCTATCTAAACAACATAAGGTAAAGTAATAAGGTCCAAGTGCGGAATTAACAGTCCCCAATATCAACATGTCCATAATAAAATCCATCACAAATGTATTGTAAGAAAAAATATATGCTAAGGTAAAGGTAGGCCTTGTAGTGCTCTAATGGTCATTTCTGATAAATCATAGTTATTGTGGTGTAAACCATGCATATAGACAAAATCTTTAGTCACTACATTTACCATGCAAATAGGATCGATCATATCACCTCTTATGGGTTTATCATTGATTTGAATGGTGATGTATAGAGGTCCATCAGAAGCTTCAATGGTACCATCATGAGGAGTAAAAGATATCGCTAGTTCAAGTTATACTTAGTCTTTATGAGGGTGCACATCCACTCTACAAATATCACCTTCATAATCTTATTCTTGATAATTATAAGTACATAGCATCTCTTGAGATGGATCCACAACATTAGATTCATGATGAGGTAATAGATTTGTATATATTTTTAAGTTTTGATTAGGTTGAGCCACCAATTTATTTCCTTTGTCATTTACACTAGCAACCCGAATGACATTGGAATCAATGAGGTCTTGAACTTCATGTTTAAGACACATACATCTTTTAGTGTCATGATCAATGGTGTGGTGAAATTGGAAAAATGCCTTTGAATCAAAAGAAGATGATTGCATATTACTTGGATGAAGAGGTCAAATGGATGGGAGTTTGATGACATTGTTGTTCAAAAGTTGCATCATTGTAGAGTAGAGAGACTCCAATAATGTTGTGAAATGTCTTGTATTTGGTTTCAATTTATATGGGGTGGGAGCACAAGGTGATGTAGCTGTCACATGTTTTGTTATGTGAATGGATGAAATTGCATTGATTTTGATGAAATTTTTGTTGTGTCTTTTGAATGAATGATTGTGTGAGGCTTCAGATTGACCAACTAGAACTGATAAGGGATTATTCTCATACTAACTAACCGATAGTTGGAAATTGAAGAGAGTCATGCAAAGATGATTGAAAGAATCATAACACATCAACAAGATTTTATCACATATTTGAGGTTGTAAGTTTCCAATGAAGATTCTTTGTATGTTAGCAGCTGGACTAGAATATTGAACTTGTGAAAAGAGAGCTTGATAATGCCCCATAAAATCTGTTACTTTCTCCTTTATTCCTTGTTTACAATGGACCAAATCAGTCAAAGAGAGTTGAGGTCCAATGTTTTATTGAAAGTGTTTAATAAATTTGTTGATTAATTGCAAAAAAGAAGTGATTGAATTAGGAGGTAAAGAGCAAAACCAATCCAAGGTTGTGTCTTTGAGTGACCTAGGAAAGAGTTTTTCCAAAATTACATCTTCAAAGAAGAAATCAATACACATAGTTGTAAAGGACATGACATGGTTATTAGGGTCTCCCTTCCCATTATATTTCTCAAAGCGAGATGTTTCAAAATTCTCAAGAATTTTATCTCTTATGATTGGATAGGATAATGGGCTATGAATATAATGTGATGTCATAGAAGGTTTTGATGGAATTTGGTTTATTTTTGCTAAATGTTGTTGGATGGAATTCATATTTTGCAAAAGTTGGTTTATGATAGGGTCGAAAGGTGAACTAGGTTGAGATTGGTATGAATGGATAGGGCTAACCATAGGTTGCGACAATGTATGATTAGTTTTCTAGAAAGTGATATTAGGCTTAGTTTGATTTGATGTAGGTGGAATGGTCAACACTAGGTGTAGTACTTGGATAATTGAATGGAATGACACTATAATGAAAGACAAGATTCCAGTAGATAACCCAACACATGTGGTAGCACTATTACTAGGTTCTATAGTTGTGGTGAGATAGTATAAGTGTATGTAGGAATAGGGAGTGTTGGTATGGGTGCCAACACTTGAATCCCTATTTTATTTTAAGAAGTCACATTAGTGATGATTTTCACGTAACAAGATGTAGACAAAATGTTATTGTGCACTATTTTTTAAAACCAAAGGTGCAAAGCACCTGAAATAGATATATTAATATATAAACATAGATTACAAAATATAGATAATACAAAAAGGGTTGTTTAAAGATCCCAAGAGCACATACAAGTCCATCAAAAAATAGAGTAACTCAAATGATCAATCAAAGACCCATAACCAAAATGCTCTTAGACACAACAAGATATAACTTTACAAATAGAAAGTAGTGAAGCACTAAGTAGGTTTCTCATTAATATTAATGTCCTGGTGAACAACATTGATGCAGGAGCATCCCTGGTTTAAAAGTAATCTTGCATCAACCAAAAATATTTGCATTTCAGTTTGTTGGTTCTTTTCATTCTTTCATTTTAGTTCAGGCAGTTCGGTCAGTGAGAAATTTCAGTAGCTGGATCAGTATTCTATCTCAGAAGCATCTCAAGCATTGCAGATCTAGATTTAGCATCTAGACATGTTCATCATCATTGATCTAAGTCTATAGAGCCTTTGGATCTGTTACAAGAAAGTTATTGCTATTAGAAGATCCTTTATTTTCTCAGTACAGAGCTTTCTGACAATCATGAGTAACCAGCTGAAAGAGAAGGATTAGGAGCATTGGCCAACTTGTGGATCATAAAGATTCATTCTTCAATGTTCCTTGGTTCATGGCTAACCTTCCTCATAGGTCCGCACTTCATTATATCCGTTGGAGAAGGATTTTCAAGTAGATAGGTCCAACCTATCCAAGAACACACGTTACACCTCTTCATCAAGATTCTAAATCTCTTGTGGCCGATGCAGAGGAATCTATTATTCTGGATATGATATATATTGATGTAATAAATCCTTAGGAAAGTAGCTATTCTCATAGGAATGATCTAATAGTTAGATTTTGTGCGAAGGAACTTCAACGATTTATCTGGTATGTATGTAATCAGGCCTGTGAGTTGAATTATAAGCCCGCATGTTGCCAGCGGATCTCTCTTTGGAATTCTAAGATAGACTGAATGACTAGATCTGCATTTGTTCTATATTCTTGTGTTTTTTCCATTGTATTTACTCTTGCTGCATAGTCTAGATAGTTCATTCCGTGAACCCTCCTACCATGACTGCACAAGTGGTAGCAGAGTAAAAGTTCAATTCTTTGGAGCAAAGTGGCAAAGGGGATTCCATAAGATCTTGTTGTGAGCAGATATCTGATCTGAGGTAGGTTACTTGTGTGCAACTGATCACTGATTGGGAGGCAATTATCGGTTGTAGCCCGATCGCCGACCTGAGGCAGTTTACACTTGATCTGAGGAAGAATGCCATTGAGGAGAGTTCCTCATGTTGGTACAATGGCTAATAGAATGGATGAGATGATGGAATTGATGAGAACAATGTGAATTTGTTTGGGTACTATTGAAGAAGATAGGCAAAGAGGATTGACACCGAGATCTAATATTGAAATTAATGATGAAGAATAATTTTAATATGTTGAACACATTGGCAAAACCCTAGAAGGTCATGAAGAAGAAGAATCATATCAAGTAAAGATGTTGTGAGCTATTTCAAAGATTTGAAAAAGACCTAGAGTGGATGTACCAAACTATACTGGTAATTTGAATCTGGAAGAGTTGATTGACTAGATAAATGACATCAAGAAATACTTTGAATATGAAGAGGTTGAAGATCTGGAGAAGGTGAAATTTGCAAAGACAAAGTTGAAAGGACAAGCTGCTATATGGTTGAAAGAAGTTCAGTTGGAAAGAAACTAAAGAGGAAAAGAAAGGATTACAAAGTGGGACCGGATGGTGACAAAGTTGAAGAATCAGTTCATACCTACTGACTATGAGTTGGAATTGTTGAAGAGATTGTAAAACTTGAGATAGAAGGAGAAATCTATGAAGTACACTGAAGAATTTCATAAAATGATCATAAAGAAAGGACATAGTGAAGCAAGCAAGGAGAAAGTGGCTAGATACATCAATGTACTGAGATTGAACATTCAAGAAGAACTAAGCTTGGTAAAGATGACATCTTTGGAAGAAGCATATCAATTTTCCCTAAAAGTTGAAGAGAAGCTGAATAAGAAGCATGATCTAAGACAGAGAGGTAGATGAGTTAAAATTCAGAGAGGAAGATCATTTTCTGGATATGATAGATCATTTTCTAGATATGATAGATCATTTGTGGAGCAGAATAAGTTTGACAGCCCGTTGAAGAAGGATGACAGAGATAATATTGCTTACTGGAGAGATGACACAAATTTTTACCAGAAAGGAAACCCTAGTGCATACTAGAATGAAGGATATAGAAGAGAAGGAAGAGAAATTGATAAGAGGACATTCAGAGGTACTTGTTTCAAGTGTGGAGGTGAAGGACATAACACAATTAAGTGTAATTAGGGTAGTACAAGCAAGAAAATAGAAAATAGTGGAAGAGCAGCCTATGTTGAAGAAGAACCTATTGAATCGCCTTATTCAGTTGGCAATCCAGAGAAAGGAGAATCATTGGTGATGAGGAGAGCACTATTTCAAGTAGAGACAACTGAGGAACCATCATAGAGGAAAAGTTTGTTTAGAACCAGATGCAAATCAAGAGGTAAGTGTTGTACAGTTTTAATTAATAGTGGTAGTTTAGATAACCTAGTTTTAGAGGAGATGGTGACTAAGCTAAAGATGGAAAGATTGAAACACCCTAAGCCTTATTAGATAGCATGGATTTAGGATGATCATAAAGTACTGGTGAGTGAGCAATTTTTGGTGAAATTTCATATTGGGTCTTATCATGATGAAGTCTTGTGTGATATTATGCCTATGGATGTTTATCATATCTTGTTGGGTAGACCTTGGCAGTATGATAGAAAATATATGCATGATGGGAGAAAGAATACATATACTATAATAGAAAATGGAAAGAGAACTACTTTGATTCCTTTGGAGGATGACCCTAAGAGTGAAGTATGTGGGAATGCTAGATTCTATTTGGTAAATGGAAGAAAAATTTTGGATGGTTTGAGACGTGAGAATGTGTTATGCCTTGATTCCTAAGAAACCTAAAGTATTGAAGAAAGAAACTGAAGAATCACAACTGAAAGAGATAAGAGATTTGTTGATAGAGTATGAAGACATCATATCAGATAATATGCCTAAAGGATTACCACCTATAAGGAGTAGCAGTCATCACATGGATCTTATACTGGGAGCGAGTTTGCCTAACAAAGCAGCACATAGGATGACACTGGCAGAAAATTAAGAATTGAATAGATAGATACAAGAGTTGTTGAGGAAAGCTTTGATCAGAGAAAGTTTGAGTCCTTGGGAATTACCTGCAGTCTTGGCACCTAAGAAAGATGGAGAATGAAGAATATGCACTGATTCCAGAGCTATAAACAAGATCACAGTTAAGTATAGATTTCCTTTACCTAGGATGGATGATATCATGGATTGTTTGAGTGGAGCAAGATATTTCACAAAGATAGATTTGAAGAGCGGAACCATTAGATTAGAATCAGAGAAAGAGATGAATGGAAGATTGCTAATAAGATAAATGAAGGATTGTATGAGTGGTTAGTGATGCCTTTTGGATTGACAAATGCATTGAGTACTTTCATGAGATTGATGAATGAAGTTCTGAAGAAATTCTTGGGTAAGTTTGTGATTGTATACTTGGATGATATTCTAATTTTTAGTAAGACAAAAGAAAAACATTTGTGGCATATTAGACAAGTTTTGTAGAGGTTGAGAGAAGAGAAATTGCTAATAAACATCAAGAAGTGTAGTTTCATGAAAGAAGAGTTGGCATATTTAGGATTTGTGATTTCTACGGAAGGATTGAAGATGGACCCTAAGAAAGTGAAAGAAATTGTTGAATGGCCTACACTGGAGAGCATTGGAGAGGTTAGATCATTTCATGGATTGGCTAGTTTTTACTAGAAGTTCATTAGAAATTTTAGTTTAGTTTGTAACCCCATGACAGAGACAATGAGAGGTGACAGAAAAGATTTCAAGTGGACATCAGGAGTAGATAAAAGTTTTGAACTGTTGAAGTAGAAAGTGAAAAAGCAACCTGTTTTGGTATTACCAGATTTCAATAAGGTATTTCAAGTTGAGTGTGATGCTACTAGAAATGCAATTGGAGTAGTGTTAAGTCAAGAAGGTAGACTTGTAGTATATTTCAGTGAGAAGTTGAATGATGGAAGGAAAAGATATTTAGTTTATGATCAAGAGTTCTATGCCATAATTCCAGCCTTGAAGAAGTGGAGACATTATTTGTTGCCTAAGGAGTTTGTGTTGTATATGGATCATCAAGCTTTGCAATACCTGAATAGTCAAGGTAAGTTGAATCAGAGACATATGAGATGGGTAGAGTTCATGCAAAGTTATACTTTTGTGTTGAAGCATAGGAGTGGTAAATCAAACAAAGTTGTTGATGCCTTGAGTAGAAGAAGAAACTTGTTGATAGAAATGAGAGTTCAAGTGTTGGGTTTTGATAAATTAAAGAGCATGTATGAGGGAGACACTAATTTTGTAGAACCTTGGAAAGCATGTAAGGAACCTATTGTAATAGATAGGAGTAAGTGGTTGGACTATTTCATTCAAGAAGATATGTTGTTCAAAGGAAGTCAGTTGTGCATACCTAGAAGTTCAATGAGAGATAATTTGATCAAGGAGAAGCATAGTGATGGATTGGCAAGACACTTTGGCATTGATAAGATAGTGGCCTTGGTGAGTGAAAACTATTTTTGGCCTCAGATACATAAGGATGTTCAGAGATTTATGCAGAGTTGTAGAGTTTGTCAAGTTGCAAAAGGAAATAGTTAGAACACTGGATTGTATAAACCTTTAACAGTACTAGAGAGACCTTG
Organism: Cunninghamia lanceolata; assembly: GCA_027924645.1. Classification (NCBI taxonomy): domain Eukaryota; kingdom Viridiplantae; phylum Streptophyta; class Pinopsida; order Cupressales; family Cupressaceae; genus Cunninghamia; species Cunninghamia lanceolata. Next base: position 8,697,076 of record BSBN01000739.1, read on the forward strand.
GGAAGACATAAGCATGGATTTTGTAATGGGATTGTTGACCCATTTTGCTCTGTCTAGAGTTAAATAGTTTGCCTTGTATATTCCTTAAAAATCCTTTACGAAATGACCCTACATGGCTTAAATCTTTCAAATACTCATGCTCTGCTTTGCCAAATTTTCCAAAATCTCTCCTGGAGAGTCTTTGTAAAAAAGCCTAGAAAAACCCAGAAATCTTTTAGCTTCAAGTATTTTCTATCACTTGGAATTCTCAATTTCATGCTTGTATTTCAATATGCATTTTTTAATGTATATTCGCATATACATTCGCCAATGTATGTTTGGAACATACATTTGCAATATGCAAAGGCCTAGATGCAATCAGCAAACATACAAGGTTGACATACAAGTGAGAATGTACAGTGGAATGTGTATCGCCAACATACAAGTCCAACATGCAAGGCCGATATACAAAGATAATATGCATCGGCTATAGTTGAATGTACATTGGCAGCGATGTACAAAGGAAGGACATACAAAGGGCAATGTATATTCGACATGCATCGGGCACATACAAAGAGATGCATACAAAAGACTTTGTATATTGAAATATACAAGATCAATATACAAGTCGAATTGTATATGCAAGATACAAAGGGTCACATACAAGGAAGAGATGCAAAGGCTTTTTGCATATTGGCGACATACAAAGGTGATTGTATGTCCGATATACAAGAAGAAATATACAAGTGAACAAGTGCAAGGTGGATGTGGTAAAGATAGTTAATTGCATTTGTAAGTCATTATGGAGTCTGTGCATTGTATGTTGGGTTTGTATGTTCCCAACATACAATCGAAACATACAAGGAAAAATGTACAGGGGCTGACATATATTTGGTGGGGCCCGCGGACATACAAAGTAGAATGCACATCAGGCGCATGCAAAGAAAATGTGAAAAGGAAAAGGAAACAAATGGCAGGGCCCACCAGTTGCATATACAAGCCGATATACATGGCGAACATACAAAAGAAATATACAAGCTAGACCCGACCCAGCAGTCAAAGCAATTGATAGTTTTTGAAGTCCGCAGCTTGTATATTTGGCTTTTGTATATTGCCATATACAAGGTAAACATACAATGGCGACATACAAGCTAGATTTCAAGAATGTTTCCAATCTGCTTCATAAAAATTTGAAGTCTGTGGCTTGCATGTATAGGGGCATTATGTGTTGCGATATGCGAAGAAGATATGCAAAAGGATTGATATAAAGGCTGGACATGATGTCAAATTCAGATTTGCTTCATAATCTTTTGAGTTCCATATGGTTTGTATATTTGTGATTGTATGTTTGTACATACAATGCGATATGCAAAGAAAAGATGTAGGAAGAAGATGCAGTTTTTCAGCGATGCTTCTCAGACTAGCTGAGCGACAAATTAGGTAGTGCCACGTGTTAGGGGCATATATGCAAAAGTTGATACAAAGGTAAAAAGGCCCACGATTTTATGTTGCAATTGTATCTTTACACATTGTACATTTACACATACATTTGTACATACAAGGCAAAACATACAAAGCACTATGCATATACAAAGGTAGTTTCATAGGAGATTTCAGAGACCAATATAGGTGCAGATGCAAAGTGATATATACACATAGTTGACTACAGCTTTGACCACCTGTATCTCCTCCACTTTAGAGAATTTCCACATGCTGCAAAAGGCAAAAATGCATGTTTTTGTCTCATTTTTCATTTGGCAGGCTTTTCAGGGGAATACTCTCACTTTTCAATTTTAGATCTGGATTTGCATGTTTTGGGCGACTGGACGTTTCAACAACTTTTTTGGGGCAGGATGCAGATATTTGTTGCATTCATTGCTGTAGATTGATGATGCAGTAACTTGCATTAAAGACTCAGAATATCTTCCATCTGCCCATGTTCTAGATATTTCCACACCATAACTGATGCAGGTGGACGTCCCTTCAGGAGATATTTTTCCTGCTGTAGCTCTTTAAGCAAATTTTGTAACCGACTTAGGGTAATTTTTGGAATGCTATATGTCTGCATTTGAGAGATGTAAATAAGGTTGGAAATTTTTTGAGTATTGAGGCTTTTCTATTTCCAAACAAAGCTTTCTGCTACTGTAACTTTGCCTTCCCATTAAATATATGCAAGTTATTTTACCTCTTGGACTAAGTTTTAGTTTAGTGTGAATCTGCATATGTTTGCCTGTGAACATATTGTTCCTTTCAATCATCTTGTTTCTCACCTCTGCTAGGATCAATTGAATCTATGTATGTCTGCTTGCTATATTTGGTTATGCTATGCATTTTCTCAGTACTGTGAGGGTTCTTTTATTAAACTTGGTGAATCACCCTTTGTTTTCAAGCTTTTTGTTTCATCCTTCATTTTAAAGCATTCCTTCTCCCTTTTCCTCTTAAGATTTAGTAGTTTTAGGTGATAACTAGTTAAGGAAGCCAGCCTTCTCCAGAGGTCTGATCATATTTAGCAAAGTCCCACACTTTGAGATCATTCCCATGTTACTCCAGATTGCTAAAGTTTCACAACTGTAGAAAAGGGTGCAAATCTGGGTGATAACAGTTTTGGCACGCCTGGTGGGACTAGTTTGATGAACTTCTCATCAAGATACTAAGAGATTTGGTGTTTCTCCTAGTATTACCAGCCTTTGGAGGTAATACAAACAACACCATGGTGACTCTACTGAATGAATCAGTTGGTTTCAGTAGTCCAAGTACCTAAAATTTTATTAAAGGTCAGGATTTTGGTGATTTTCCTGGTCTATTCAGCTTCCAGAAGCATTTCAGTCACCTGGCGACTCTTTCTCTGCATTTAGATGCTATAAATGTTAGAATTTTATAGGAATCGTGGCTATTCCCCTACCCCTAATCCATATATAGGCTATTGGCCCCCATATCAGCAATACCAGGCCCCAAATGCCTCTAATTTTATGCCATACAGCCCTGTTGCTGTAGAATATCAACATCCTCATGATTCTTACCTTCCTCATACCCCTAATGTTTCCCCTAAGAATATTGATGCTTTCAATGAGCTCATGAGTGGTTTTCTAAAGCTTGATGAAAATTTAGATAAGGCCAAAAGAACAGCAGGGTACAGTCAGCCTCAACAGTTTTATGATCTCAGCATCATAAGCATGTATGGTCTCAAGAGGCTCTCTCTAAATCTAGAGGGGGAGGCTGATGAATTTATGGAAATGCTAAAACGTGACCAGTAGCGAGAAGCACAAGAGGAGTTTTTTCAAGAAAACCTTGCTATAAGGATGACACCTGCTCATCTTGCTACTAAAGAAGCCCCAAAATTTAAAATTCCAAGCTTCATGAAGGTTAGTCCATCTACACCTCCAAAATCGCTTCCCAGTTTTCAAATCCCCTTATCAGATGGGCCTAGCATGGATGGTTATGATAAGATTGCTAAGTTAAAAGAGCATGTGTTTACAATTCCAAATTTCAACCAGTCGCTTTCTTCTGCACATGTTCAGCCTACAGAGCAACCTAGACTCCACAAGTTTCTAGGCTTCAAAGCCTATATCCCTTCAAAAGTCCCTATTGCTGTGCAAACTCAGATTATCACTCACCAGGAACAAATGTGTCCAGAATCCTCTCCCCTCCAAGAAATTCAAAGGGATATTCGGGCCTCTTTCCCTGATGCTATTTCAATCCTTAAGTGTGGACCTATTGTCTACCAAGATAGTTGGAAAGATGAGCCAAAAGAGGAGGTGAAAGAAGATAAAACTAATGAGGGGTAGTTTGTTCCTACACTCATGAAGATACAATTGTTTGAACCTATGGCACCTGTGAGTATTGCTAAGGTCACTTCAAAAATGGATGATGTTGCCCTACTTCATGAGCTACCTGATTATGTTGAAGATGAAGAATATGTGCAGCTGATTGTGAATATGTAGCAGCCAGAGAACAATGAAAATCATGACAAATTGTTGTAGGTTGAGGCTAAGTGTGACAGTGAGTTTCTAAACCATAAAGAAGGCCAAGCATGTTGCTCTATGCTAGATTATCCAAAGGTTGATTATGCTAATATGCTTGGAGAGCTTCCATGCTTTATTGAAAATAATGAGAAGACTGAACATGGGCAAGAGCAAATTGAAGATTTGTTCTTTATTATCCAGCAGGGATATCAACTTCTTGGTGGGGATGTTTTCTCTTTTGAACATGTGCACGGCTCATTTTTTGAGCCTAAATCAGAAAATCATGAACATCTTGTTCATAAGGTGAAGGCAGCCATATTTGTAGTAAAATCATAGGAGCTAGAGTATTCAGACCAACAAGAAGAGGAAGAATGCAGCCATGATGACATTGTATCAATATTCTTGGTTTCTTTGAAGGAGGAAGGACAAAGCTATGAGGTCCCAAGTCAGCTGTTTCACATACAAGAGCAACATGAGGGTCAAATGGAGGCCACCATCATACCAAATGAAGAGCAAGAAGAGAAAGAATCAGAGCAGAGACATGAGATCAAACATGATTTACATGTCACTTCAAGGGGATGCCCAACCAGACATCTAGGCCAACTAGAGACATATCAAGAGGAGTCACCACTTGTCATGCTTACCTCTAAGCATGAAGTTGAGCATCAAAATGGGTGGGACCAACCCATTTATTCACCACAAGCTAGTAACATCAGCAATCAATCTAGGTGGATAGGTGAGTTTATCTCCATTTTGTGGGGGGTGTTTTACCAATTTGTCATATGCCCATTTCCCCTTCATCTCTTTTTAACTACCCACGTACATCAAAAATATTGTAAATTGTTAAGGAAGGGTAGTTACTTTCAAGAACTAGTTAATGGCTTTGTTTAAAGTCATGTCTGACTGGTTAGTTTAGGATTAGAGTAGGTTTCATTTCTATTTTAGTTTTCCCTTTCCCTAAGTACTTCTGCATAGGCTACATTGTCATTAGGAGAATGCAGGCCCCTTCCTCTTTTTGTGTTCTGGGGGTAGGTTCCAGTTTTCCAGCATGTTTTAGACTTGAGCCCATGCCCAATGGATGCTTTAGGCCACTAATCTGATTGTTTAGAAGGCAAACATCCCGTAGAAGATGCCAAATTGTTGACCCATTTTCCTTTGTCCAGAGTTAAATAGTTTGCCTTGTATATTCCTTAAAAATCCTTTATGAAATGACCCTACAAGGCTTAAATCTTTCAAATACTCATGTTCTGCTTTACCAAATTTCCCAAAATCTCTCCTAGAGAGTCTTTGCAAAAAGCCCAGAAAAACCTAGAAATCTTTGAGCTTCAAGTATTTTCTATCGCTGGGAATTCTTAGTTTCATGCTTGTATTTCAATATGCATTTTTGAATGTATATTCGCATATACATTCGCCAATGTATGTTTGGAACATACATTCACAATATGCAAAGGCCTAGATGCAATCAGCAAACATACAAGGTTGACATACAAGTGAGAATGTACAGTGGAAGGTGTATCACCAACATACAAGTCCAACATGCAAGGCCGATATACAAAGATAATATGCATCGGCTACAGTTGAATGTACATCAGTAGCGATGTACAAATGAAGGACATACAAAGGGCAATGTATATTCAACATGCATCGGGCACATACAAAGAGATGCATACAAGAGCCTTTGTATATCAAAATATACAAGGTCAATATACAAGTGAAATTGTATATGCAAGATACACAGGGTCACATACAAGGAAGAGATACAAAGGCTTTTTGGATATCAGCGACATACAAAGGTGATTATATGTCTGATATACAAGAAGAAATATACAAGTGAACAAGTGCAAGGTGGACACAGTAAAGATAGTTAATTGCATTTGTAAGTCATTTTGGAGTCCGTGCATTGTATGTTGGGTTTGTATGTTCCCAACATACAATCAAAACATACAAGGAAAAATGTACAGGGGCTGACATATATTTGGTGGGGCCCACGGACATACAAAGCAGAATGCACATCGAGCGCATACAAAGAAAATGTGCAAGGGAAAAGGATACAAGCGGCGGAGTCCACCAGTTGCATATACAAGCTGATATACATGGTGAACATACAAAAGAAATATACAAGCCGGACCCAACCCAATAGTCAAAGCAGTTGATAGTTTTTGAAGTCCGTGGCTTGTATATTTGGCGTTTGTATATTGCAATATACAAGGCCGATATACAAGGCAAACATACAAGCTGGATTTCAAGAATGTTTCCAATCTGCTTCATAAAACTTTGAAGTCCGCGGCTTGCATGTACAGGGGAATTGTGTGTTGCGATATGCAAAGAAGATATGCAAAAGGATTGATACAAAGGCTAGACTCAATGTTAAATTTAGATTTGCTTCATAATCTTTTGAGTTCCATATGGTTTGTATATTTGTGATTGTATGTTTGTATATACAATGCAATATGCAAAGAAAAGATGTAGGAAGAAGATGCAGTTTTTCAACGATGCTTCTCAGACCAGCTGAATGACAAATCAGGCAATGCCACATGTCAAGGGCATATATGCAAAAGTTGATACAAAGGTAAAAAGGCCCACGATTGTATGTTGCAATTGTATCTTTACACATTGTACATTTACACATACATTTGCACATACAAGGCAAAACATACAAAGCGCTATGCATATACAAAGGCAGTTTCAGAGGAGATTTCAAAGGCTGATACAGGTGCAGATGCAAACTGATATATACACACAATTGACTGTAGATTTGACCACTTGTATCTCCTCCATTTTAGTGAATTTCCACATGCTGCAAAAGGCAAAAATGCATGTTTTTGTCTCCTTTTTCATTTGGCAAGCTTTTCAGGGGAATACTCTCACTTTTCAATTTTGGATATGGATTTGCATGTTTTGAGCAACTGGATGTTTTAGTGATTTTTTTGGGGCAGGATGCAGATATTTGTTGCATTCATTGCTACAGATTCATGATGCAACAGCTTGCATTAAAGACTCAAAATATCTTCCATCTGCCCCTGTTCTAGATATTTCCACACCATAACTGATGTAGGTGGACATCCCTTTAGGAGATATTTTTCCTACTGCAGCTCTTTGAGTAAATTTTGTAACTAGCTTAGGGTATTTTTTGGAATGCTATATGTATGCATTCGAGAGATGTAAATAAGGTTGGAAATTTTTTGAGCATTGAGGCTTTTCTATTTCCAAACAGAGCTTTCTACTACGGTAACTTTGCCTTCCCATTAAATATATGCAAGTTATTTTGCCTCTTGGACTGAGTTTTAGTTTAGTGTGAATCTGCATATGTTTGCCTGTGAACGTATTGTTCCTTTCAATCACCTTGTTTCTCACCTCTATTAGGATCAGTTGAATCTGTGTATGTCTGCTTCCTATATTTGGTTATGCTGTGCATTTTCTCAGTACTATGAGGGTTCTTTTATTAAACTTGGTGAATCACCCTTTTTTTCAAGCTTTTTGTTTCATCCTTCATTTTAAAGCATTCCTTCTCCCTTTTCCTCTTAAGATTTAGTAGTTTTAGGTGATAACCAGTTAAGGAAGTCAGCCTTCTCTGGAGGTCTAATCTAATTTAGCAAAGTCCCACACTTCGAGATCATTCCCATGTTACTCTAGATTGCTAAAGTTTCACAGCTACAGCAAAGGGTGCAAATCTGGGTGATAACAGGGATTACCTAGGACACAAAGAGGACATCATTCAATATTTGTAGTAATTGATCAATTTTCAAAGATGGTTCATTTCATACCTTGTAAGAAGACAACTGATGCAGTCCATGTAGTAGACCTATTTTTCAAGGAGATTGTGAGATTGCATGGATTACCTAGGAGTATAGTTGGGACTTGATTCTTTCACAAGTAGAGTTTGCATATAATAATTTAGTAAACATGAGTACCAAAAGAACACCTTTTGAGATTGTGACCAGAGTGAATCCTAGAGGAGTTGCAAAGTTGAGAGATATCAATACAGAGGAAAAGAGAAGTCCAGAAGTAGAAGAATTTATAAATCACATGAAGACAGTGCATAATTAGGTGAAGAAACATTTGGAGGATATGATCAGTAAGTACAAAGAGAAGGTTGATGAGAAGAGAAGACCTAAGGAATTTGAACTTGGAGATGAAGTCATGGTGTACTTGAAAAAAGAAAGATTTCTAGTTGGGACATATAACAAGTTGAAGATGAAGAAGTTTGGACCTTGTAAGATACTCAGAAAATTTGATTCAGGAAATGCATATGAAGTAGAGCTACCAGAGACATTGGGTATTTCACCAATTTTCAACATTGCAAACTTATATCAGTATCATGAAGTACAGTTCAATGACAGCATGGAAGAAGACTTGAAGAAGCAGTTACCACACAAAGTATCGTAGTAGATTGAAGACATTTTGGACAATAAAGTTGGATGCAACACTAGAGGAAGACAATACAGAGAATATTTTGTGAAGTAGAAAGGTAGACCAACAAAAGATTCATCTTGGATTTCTCAGGCTAAGTTGGACTGTCTTGGTTCTCCCTTAGTCCCAGCAAAGTGAGGGACTCACTTTTTCAATAACCCCAGATGTCTGATGCAGGAGCATCCTTGGTTCAAAAGCAATCTTGCATCAACCAAAAATATTTGCATTTAAGTTTGTTGGTTCTTTTCATTCTTTCATTTTAGTTCAGGTAGTTTGGTCATTAAGTAGTTTCAATAGCTAGATCAATATTCTATCTCAAAAGCATCTCAAGCATTATGGATCTAGATTTAGCATCTAGACATGTTCATCATCATCGATCTAAGTCCGCAGAGCCTTTGGATCCATTACCAAAAAGTTATCGCTATCAGAAGATCTTATGTTTTCTCAGTATAGAGCTTTTTGAGAGTCATGAGTAAATAGTTGAAGGAGAAGGATTGGGAGCATTGGCCAACTTGCAGATCATAAAGATTCACTCTTCAATATTACTTGGTTCATGGCTAACCTTCCTCATAGGTCCACAATTCATTGTATCTGTTGGAGAAGGATGTTCAAGCCGATAGGTCTGACCTATCCAAGAACACATGTTACATCTCTTCATCAAGATTTTGAATCTCTTGTGGCCGACGTGGAGGAATCTATTGTTTTAGATATGATATATATTGATGTAATAGATCCTTAGGAAAGTAGATATTCTCATAAGAATGATCTAATAGTTAGATTTTGTGAGAAGGAACTTCAAAGCTTTATCTGGCATGTATGTAATCAGGCCTGTGAGCTAAATTGTAAGCCCACATGTTGCCAGTGGATCTCTCTTTTGAATTCTAAGATATATTGAATGACTAAATCTGCATTTGTTCTATATTATTTTGTTGTTTCCATTGTGTTTACTCATGTTGCAAGGTTTAGATAATTCATTTTGTGAACCCTCCTACCATGATTGCACCAAACATCTTCATTGGCATTCTCTTCACCATTAACTGTAGCATCATCTTTAGGGGGATTATGAGGCTAGATGAGAATCATGATAGCATCAAATACATCTTGAACCTGGCTCACAATAGAATCCCCAATCTCATGGTGGTGAGCATACAAAGAGTTATGCAATATGAATCAATAGACATTGTAGATCCCATGCTTAAATACACTATAGACACAATGAACAATAGGCAAGTTTTGAATTTCTAAGATTTTAAACAAACCACCCACTTTGGCTTGTCACAAATTGAAAAGATCATAGTTGGATATTGCATTATCAAACCCTTCCTCTAAAATCATATAATCTTGGATAAAATAAAATGCCATGTGCTTAACAATATCCACATCCTAAACAAGATCACTTAGGTTAGATAGAAAACATGACATTACTTGGGAATAATACAACATTCTTGGTACTTCATCGAGGACTTCTCTTCCTGTGATTTCTCATATTGCCTCTTCTTCATTAGGATTAGAGAATTTAAACACCTTGATCAACATGTCTAAATCAAATCCACTAAAGATAGGATATTCTTATTGTGCACTATTTGAGCTAGGCCACACAAGATATCTACTCCTTCTTGTCCTTAGAGTAGCAAACTTGTTAGACTCTAAACAATAGGGACGACCTCCATGGCTATATGTTTCAAGCTTACAAATTATTGAAAATTAGCCAACTCAGTGTCTAATATTTGAATTTGAGATTCAGGAACATGAGCCATGAGGTCCTCTATATTGATGGTTTCACGAAAAGTTGATGCTTCTGAGATATGTGAAGTAGGGATATTAGAAAGAAGTGATGGGCCTTCTTGTGTGATTGGAATTACAAATTGGGGTTCTAATGTGTTGATATCAGAGCTATATAAAGCATTAGAACCAATAATTCAAAGACTTCTTTGTACAGAGTGTTAGAATCAGGGCATTGGGTCACAAAACTCATAAATTGTTTACAAGCCTTGGTGACACTAAGATGCACAAAAAGAAGAGATGATTGATGTGATGAAAGAAGAGGTTGACTTTTTGTTTAAATAAATAAATGATTTGTGTTGTTGATCAAATGTAAACAAATATGATGCAATAATAAATCATTGATCAATTTCAACTCTACTCAAAGACAATTAGATATCATCAATCCTCATCTTCAAATCAAGCCTTAAATTTAATGCTTTTTCCAAATGTATCAATCCAAAAATTGTTCTTCCTTTCAAATTTCAATATAAGATGACATTTATAATCTATTAAAGAAAAGTAAAATCAGATTTGAACTTTAAAAATCATCAGACAAATTGGAATCAAGATATCAAACACAAAACCTAGGTTTCAAAATTAACTAGGTTTTGCAACTTCTTTTTTTTAAAACCTTAACAATGAAGAGGTTCAAATGCAAAATATAGCACTATGTAATGATTAATTTCTGCAATACCAATCAGATCTGATGTAAAAATCATAAATTTATATCTTTCTATGATGACCTAGGTACCTATGAAATGTAGACAAGGTAATAAATATGCTTTTTCCAAAGCCTAAAATGCTTGATTTTCTACTTTTCAATGTAAATATGCAAGAATGTCTTTTTATTAAACACAAAGGAGATATGATACAACAAAATTAAATCAATTTAATCAGCTTAACAATGCTACAAAGATCTGAAACAACTCACTAATCTACAAACCCTAGGTTCAAGACTAGCTAGATTTTCTAGGAATGCAAGGTTTTTGCAAACCCTAATTTTGAAATAATGTAAAAATAAGCTATGTAGGTATGAAAAATGATCAATGAATTCAATTCTAATAACATATAGGGTAGAAACAACTCATATCTAAATAAAGAAGGATGCAAGGGTACAAGATACGTAGGGTTCACCAAAATATTAAAGTGGAAAAGAGAGACTTAGCCTAAAAGATTAAACTAGGTCAAACCCTATTCCAGTAACATTGGAACACAAACCAAGATTGACTTCTACCCATGAAGGAGAGACAAACTATAGGGGTTTTTTCCCTTTTTTTGTATAGAAGAGTGCTAACCAAATTTAATCAAAACTAACCAGCCAAACTAGGGCAATAGATGAAACCCTAATTGACCAAGATCAACAAATAGATGATCATCAAAAATGAATACAGAGATTCTGAATGTACAACAGAGACCAAGAAATGGAGAAGAACTTGGATCTGAGTTTAGGAGCACATAAGAACTATGATACTAGGTGCCCTAGATGTTAACTAGGGTTTTTGTAGAATGTCAAGATCTATATGTCTTCACTTATTAGTTTTCTTCTGTCCTATAACTTCTTGTAGTCTCATTCCTCCAGATGTGACCTACACACAAGCAAAGAGGGAAAGGTTGTGTTGTGTTTAGGGGCTTGACTTAGTCAAACCCCATGTTTGTGTTTCCACCTCCACTACAATGATTATTAGTGATCCAAGAGTATGTGCCCTAGGAGGGCAAAGGCAAGATCTACAATATATTATGAAAGTATGAATGGAAATGATAAAGATTACCACAAGATGTGAAACCCTAGTTGGAGTAGATAACTCAAAATCATGCACCAACAAGAAGATAGATAAACATGGCTTGAACTTCCTTCAAGACTTACAAATAAACATCATAAAATCTACAAGAAAATAACAATTCCAAGTAGTAAGAGCACTTAAGCATAGGAGACCAATAATGTAAGCAATTCTAATATTTCATTGTCCATCTAGGTGTAAAATGAATTGTAAAACTCCTTATATACATTCTCGCTCACAAGTAATGAATAAAAACAAATGGGGGCCAACATGTAAGAGATAAGGAGGTGTTCTAAGATAACACCACAAAAATAAGGCTAAATTAATCAACTAGGACCAGGGCACTAGGTACATTGGTCCTTTAGCCCCCAAAACTCTAGGAGTGTTAAATGTGGTGGGCTTAGGCCAATCCTAAGTGTATTTTGTTGGGTTTACTCTTTAGGATCTAAATTTAATCATTTAATGTTTAAAAAGGTGTTAAAATAGGTCTTGATTAACAAGGGTAAACATTTTACTCCATAACATACATGTTACTTTTAAGCAATACTAAGGGTATGACTAGTGAATTGAAAGACCAACTTTTAGGTGCATTCGATATGAAGGATCTTGGAGCAGCCAGGTATATTCTAGGTATGGAGATAATGAGGGACAGAGGTAAAATAAAGCTTTGGTTATCTAAAAGTAAGTATGTGAATACCATTTTACAAAGACTTAGCATGAGGATTATAACCCAGTTGGAATTTCTTTGCCCATTGGTACTAAGCTTTCATTAGACATGTGTCCAAAGAATGAGGATTATTTTGAGGATATGACTAACATGTCATATGCTAGTGCTATAGGGAGTTTGATGTATGCAATGGTTTGTACTAGGCCAAATATTACCTAGACATGTGTCCAAAGAATGAGGATTATTTTGAGGATATGACTAACATGTCATATGCTAGTGTTGTAGGGAGTTTGATGTATGCAATGGTTTGTACTAGGCCAAATATTACCCAAGCAATGGGAGTTTTGAGCAGGTTTATGTCTAACCTTAGTAGAAAATATTGGAATTATGCAATAAAGGTATTTAAATATTTAGCTAGTACTTATGATTACTATTTGGCTTATTCTGGTACTGACAATGTGGAAAAGACATTGGACATAGATGGTTTTCTTGATGCATATTGGGTAGGTAACTTGGATAGTTGGAGGTTCACTAGTGGCTATGTGTTTACTTCATTTGGAGGAGTAGTGAGTTGGATGTGAAAAAGGTTGTTATATGGAGGCTAATCAGATTTGGAGGTTAAATTTACCCTACTTTTATTGGTGTAGTTTCCCCCCAAATCATTTAACAGGGTCAAGGGGTAGTGCCCCTTGCGGGGGTTTGAGGGCAACACCCCCAAGATGGGGTCAAGGGGTAGTGCCCCTGGCGCACTCCCTGTCATGATACAGGGCAGGGTCAAGGGGCAGCATCCTCATGGGGGCTCGGGGGTAGTGCCTCCAAAACCTCACACAAATTTTTATTATTTTATAAAGGCGTCAGGATTTATTTTTCTATTAGCTAACATAAAAAAACCCTATTTTTGTAGCCAACATAAGGCTTGATAAAAGTAGCTAAGGGTTAGGGTTTCCTATGATGTATTGTAGCATTTTGCAGTGGTATTGAGTTGCAAGGATTGCTGGTTATAATCAGTTTGATTTACTAGATAATAATATTAGACTCTCTATTGGTGGATGTAGCCCGAGTTTGGGTGAAGCATGTTAAAATTCTCTCGCTGTTATTATTTCTGTGTATTTTTCCTTCCTCTGTTTAATCTTTATTTGCATTTAATTGATATCTTTTGTCATCTAATCCTAACAAAGGTAGAACATGGTTGCTTTGTCAACCATTGAAGTAGAGTATATGGTTGCTACCCATGTCTCTAAGGAGGCAATTTTGTTGAGGTGATTGTGTATACACCTAAAAATGACATGACTCTATCTAAATAAATATTTTAAATATTATTTCATCTTAATATTCTTCTATCAATTAATAAATAAATCAATTTATTTATTTGGTTCATATTCCTCCCAAAAATTAAATAAAATCACTTATTTAATTAGTTTCATCAAATCCTTCCAAAATCCTCTTATCTTCCAAAATTAAATAATTTTAATTATTTAATTAAATCAAATCATTCTTCCAAATTTAAATAAATCATGCAAATTTATTTAAATTAAATCTCAATCTCTAAAAATAAAATATAATCAAATATTTTATTTATTCTTCTATCATGCACAAATAATTAAACAAGTGCCATGTAGTGGCTAGTACTTGCCTTGTGTTCTTATTATAGTATTTGTTTAGTTGTATGATTTTTTGTTGATTAGCTATTGGTTGTATATAGTATTTGTTTAGTTGTAATTTTTTTGTTGATTAGGTATTGGTTGTATAGATAAATTGCATTCCAATTATTGAAAAATTAATTTTTTAAGAGTGTTGAAATGTCTTGGGTAAATAAAATTGAAATCTCAAAAATAATCTAATTTGGTAAAAATAAAATAGGACTAAAATATTTTCTAACTATAAAACTAAACTTTACAAAGTCTATTAAATAACACAAATATTTCCTTAAAATGTAATAATACTAATACTTTTATAATTTAAATACATTAAAATATTGTAAGTTTGAAGAATAAAATAAAATATGTAATAGCATGGCAAAATATTTTTTGTGATACTGTAGATTTTTAACTTTTGACTAAATAAAATTGAAATCCTAAATTTTTAACTCTTGACTAAAATAAAATTGAAATCCCAAAAATAATCTAATTTCATAAAATAAAATGTAGCTGGGTGTGGATAGATTTGAAATGTCTACCTAAGATATTAAAATATAATAATATTGAATACTATTACAATTTAAAGAATAATTACATAATATAATAACATTAATATATTCATATTTACATCACTACAGTATTTTATCTTAGTACTTAATTTTTTATTGAAGTAATAATAGTAAGTACTTTTAGAAAACATGATTTTAATTATTTTAATTAATATAATATTGTGGTTTAGTAATAATTTTGGGTGCAGTCATTTAATAAAAGTATGTCAATTCAGCTCCATTTAATTAGACATCGGTTAAGATCAAATGAATAGTTAGAAATATTTTAGTGAAATTAGGTTATTTATGTGTAGAACCCTAAAGTATAGTTATAAAACAAATTTAAACCCTAATAATTTTTTTATAAAATAGCTGTGAAAAGAAATCAATAAATAAAAATATGCATGCTTTGTAAAGAAAAAAAATAGTGTTATTTTATTTTACAAAATTAAGCTATTTTGGGATTTTAATTTTTTTTACTTAAGAGTTAAAAATCTAGAGTGTCATGAAAAATACTTTTATTTTGGGGATTTCAATTTTATTTACTCAACAGTTAAAAATCTAGTGTGTAGAAAATGTTTAAATGAAGTGATGCCATGTTCCTGAAATATAGTTAGTAAAATCATAAAAATATAATGCACTTGCTTATCATATACTTTTCCCTTTTTTATTTGATTTGATAAAACCCTAATAAAATATAGTTATAAAATATTATTAAACATAAATAAAATAATATGCAATTCCCTTTTCTATTTGATTTGATAAAATCCTAATAAAATATAGTTATAAATTATTATTAAACATAAACAAAATAATATGCAATAGTACCGCTATTATTGTAATGGATGCGCATTAATCGCCCTTATCATGTAAAAGTTTTCTGCCAATTAGATTAAAGAAAAATAATTTTTCAATTTGTTATAATATTTGCATCTATACAATAGCAATAGCTAAATATTTTTTAAATAGAAAAACTATTTCAGTTCTCATTGGTTGCAAAAAGAATTATTAATAACTAGTTAAGAACAAGCCTTCTTATAATTTCCTTGGCACAAGCTCATTACTTGAGTGAATTTATTTTACGGCATGAGAAATTTTTCAAAGCACTGTAATATTATCGGCTTAGGATTTGTTATTTGAAGCATTCAAAAACCCTAAAGATTTAAATGTCAAGATTAAAAACAAAAACCAAGGCCATCAAATATTAAAGTTTGCTATTTTAAAATAAACAGCACAAAGTAACAACCCATGGATTGAAGATTTAATGATCAAGAAATTGTTGAGCTAATGAAGTAAATAACAACCATTGCACCAACCCAAATCAATTGAAAAACCTGCATGAGCACGAGGGAATAGATAAAATCTAATTTAATATACTATGAACTGTAAAATAGGTATAGCAAAGACAATGATATTGTTGGATAAAGGGGCTAAAAGGCCCGTGAACTAAAAAACAATTTTAAAAAAATTCAATTTTTTTCGCAACACCTGCAAACTGAGATATCTCCATAAATGTACCAAAACCTGCATAACTTGGTAGATTGTCCTCGTCATAATTTTGATTTAGGAAATGTAGGGTATTTATAAAATTTTGGGGTAAAAGAGGTTTAGGTAGTTGAACAGTAATAGTTAGGTGAACTGCACCAGTTTTTAATATTTTCAATTTGTTATGAATAGGTTTTGATTTAGCTTTTTAGGTTTGTAAATAATAAATTAAATTCGTTAATTTCAATTTATTATTTATAGTGGAAAGATTTAATTAAATATAAGCAAAGTAATATAATAGTCTTTAAACTCTTGTCACTATTGTTTTATAAAAAAATTATTAGGGTGTGTATTTAATATAATTGGAAGTTGTTTCCTATGTATTAAATATTCAATGTTCATATTTTCACTTAAAATTTAAATACAAATTTTCAAAATTAAATATTAAATATTTAAATAATATAATAATAATGATTATAATGATTAAATAATTAATTAATGTATTAATATTAATACTTTTATAATTTAAAATGGATTAAAATATTGTAAGTTTGAAGAATAAAATAAAAATTGTAATAAATTTCATGATTCTGTAGATTTTAAAGTTTTGACTAAATAAAATTGAAATCCAAGATTTTTAACTTTTGACTCTAATTACATAAAATAAAATGTGTAGAACCCTAAAAACTAAATTAAAATTAAATTACTTTTAGCTAATGAAGCAAAAAATTAATCGCCATCCATTTAGGCATGACTTAACTAGTGGGAGACAAAATTTGTGTTCATAATTTGTTTACTTGCCATGTGCTCCCCTCAAACCACAATTCTCTCCGTATTTATAGTTTTTTGTTGCACTCTCCAATAATCTGCAGAGAAGAGGTCATTTTTCTGAACCAATGACAATACAAATAAATCATTTTTCAATAATTTTTTGTTAAAAATTTATCATGTTGACATAAGAAAAGTACAAATTTAAATCAAATTTGCTTGACAAGAAAAATAATCCTTTCTTTTGATTAGTTTACAATCAATAGATTAATAACTAGATAAGTGTGAACTCATTGCAATAGTACTTGGCCGAAGGCAGGTACTAATAAATTTATTTGTTTAATTTGCTTTCTTATCTTCTAATTCCTCAAAAAATCTTCCAAATCTTCTTAAAATAAATCTTGTTCATCATACACACAAAAATTTAATAATTTATTATTTAATTTCTCTTAAATCATGCAAAAAGCAAATCACAAGTTGAGTTAACTGATTAATTCAATCTTTTTTTATCAACAACTCTTAAATTAGAAAAAAAAATTCTAATTTATGAAATCAAATCTTCTCTTTATCAAGAAAGCAGTTAACTCAAACAAAGCAGCTTTTTGTGTGACACTTGTCCTCTTTCTATTTGTGCACATCCTCTCAAGTCTTCTATACTATTGATCTTCTTATTCATTCTATATAGTTGATCTTCTCTCTCACAAGTCTATAAATACAACCCCTATTCCTCTATTTCAATCATCCAAGCTTTTAGTAAACTTACTCTATAGAATTCACAGTGCACCTTTGGCACCCACACCATTCCATAGCTTGCGACCACCATTTTTATTGTATTGAAGATCCTCTTCATTACAAGAAATATCATAGCCATTTATCTACTGTCATCTTGAATAACAAAGCAAGGAAGTGTACTTTCTGAGGGCTTCATTCACACAAAAGATCAATTGAGATTAGGCGAACAATGGAAGCTAAGAAGTAATGAGGTTTGTGAGGTATTTTTCTTTTTGTTTTGAATCTTGTTTATTTCCTTTTTCATTGAGTTATTGGGTTATTACTATTTATTGATTATATCCACATTTTCCCAATACATTTCTTGCACCCACCATGGGGCCTTGCCCCAAATTTAACATAAAAATTTGAGTTTTTGTACGTTAGGTTGCATACACAGGAAGGTTTTGCACATCTACTCATCAAAACCACACATCTAATCTCTATTACGGCACATCTACCTGAGATACGCATTTGGACACTGAAACCATGCATCTGTCCTCTATTTCAATGCATCTGTCTGAGCTGCACATTTATTTATTGTTTTAATGCATTTGATCTTTGTTAATGTGCATTTAATAGATCTATGCATCTGTGTTTTATTTCTGTGCATATACTCTCTGTAACTGCACTTTTACCAAATCTGCCCATCTGTGTACTATTTCAGCGCATGCATTCTAAAAATTCTCATATCAAACTTGCAGGTTAGGAGTTGGTTAGTCATTATAGCTGCATTGTTAACTCACACATAGATCTAATTAGCAAGAGTAAATCTCATCTAGACCTAACTAGGAAGGAAGTAACTTGATCTTGTTGCATCAACAACTTAAATGTAGTCCCAATGCTAGGAAGGTTAAAATTGAATAGGTGCTTCTTGCTTTCAAAGTTAACAAATCTCGTGTGTGCCCAAATAGCATAGCTCATTTAGTTTTTTTCTTTAAATAGGATTAAAGAACCATTGTTCTCTGTGTTTTTAGAATGATAGTAGGCCTATACTCTCCCCTTTCTTGGGTGACCAAAATGCCAAACCTATCATTTTGCATGTTTAACCTTTAGAGAGGCCTGCCCTTGGATGTCCTTCCGTCCAAGTGGGAAGGACCTTAAGTGGTAACAAGCTAAATCCAAGCTCTGCCTAGCCACTATAAATATATTGTGCTTGAGGTGAAAGCTTCATGCAACGAGTGCTGATTGGTTATACTGATAGCCAACCTCCCCCAAAACCCTCCAAGGTGTAACCCTTGAAGGCTAGGAGACTCCATAACAGAGAGTAGCACTGCTACATGTATAACCACTCAAACGATTGCCCTTACTACTTATCCATTATTTTCAAAGCCAAAATCCCCTATAAAACTAGTGCTAGAAAGAGCGATTATCATCTTCCTAAGATGACTCACGTTCTTACGATTCAATAGTAGAGATAACAAGGAAATCCTAAGGTTCACGAGCCTTGGGAACCTAGAACTTGGTGTACTAGAGAAGTTTGTGCACTTGTAAGGGGGAGCCAGTGTCCCAAGTTCCTAGGTTATTCGCTTTGAAATAGCATAGCTGGTGTAAAAACCAAGTGAGAATTCAGTTTATATTGCCCTTGCCATCCTAGGATTTGTACTTGTTTTTGTCAAAAAGATCAACAATCATGAAAAATTCTTTGTTTGTGATGTGTCTTTCTTGCCACAATTAAGAAAATTAAATCAAAAAGACCAACTTTTAGCCAAAGAAGACCAAAAAAAATTGAAAAACATGCCAAAAATTAGTCAAAAACTACCAAAAACACAGAGCTGCATGTTTATTTATTCCTGTTGCACATGTATTCATTCCTGTAGTGCTTCTGTCCTTTGTTGCGTATCCATTCAATTTTGCTGCGCTTTTGACCATTTCTGTTGTGCATACATTTTTCACCAAAACAACACATTTAAACTATGTTCCTGTGCTTTTAATTTTTACCAGATCTACACATTTACCCTCTATTCTTGCGCCTTTGTTTTGGTGCATCCATCACAGTGAGCCCTTCCAGACCTTTTGTGAGAAAAATATCAACCTTTCTGGATACCCATTTCAACCTTGTTTCAGTTTCCCAGATTAGATTGACCGTACAGTCACTTCTCCCATCCATTTTTCATGTCATACCCTCTTTTCCATTGGACATCTTGCCAAAACACTTCATGAATCTTCCCAAAATCAAACCAAGTATCAAAACCAGGTTAGTACAAAGCAATTCTAGATCATATCAACCTCAAACAACCCTAGTAAGTCTCCACTATCAAGGATCTATCATCCTTCACTCTCGAAACTTCACTAGTGGCTTGTGAAAAACTAGTCTATATCAAGTAATTGGATTCCAATCATCCTTACTTTTGGCTATCATTTTGTCTCAACCAACTTGTTTGACACCATTGGTCTAAGGAAAACCTTGCTCGAACCTCATCACCATAAGTCTCCCCCTCACCGCAACATCCTAGCACACCTTATCAAAACTTCCAATCTCACTCCATCCCATCCCAAGTCACATTGGATGGTCCTAACTAGATCCCCAAAAAAAAACTTGAAATGGAAGGCACATCTGACAAAACTATCCCATCCCCTCATGACAGTGATGAGGAGATTTCTCATGAGGAAATTCTATAAGCTCAACAAGACCGAAAGTTCCAATGCATGATGGACAAAGTGCTCAATAAAGACCCTAGCATACTCTTTCTTTACCTAGCAAACCAAGGAGTTAAGCTCCCCAAAGACTTTGACATCAACGCGTTAAAGGAAACCGAAGAAGAAAGAATGCTCGAGGAAAGCACATGAGAGGAAAGAACCATGGACAAAATCAAGATGACCATTGACTCTATAAAACCTCTAGGCTTATTGACTCAACAAGTCCAAGCCTTGCAACAACAGTTCACAAACATTCAAATAGGAGCATCAACAAAATAGTATACTCTAGAGGATATTTCACCATATCCTTTTGACAAGACCTTGATCATGATACCTTTCCCCTCAAAGTTTGAGGTACCAAAATTTGACAAATATCATAGAAAGGGTGATCCAAGAGACCACATCAGAGAATTTAGTGTAGCATGTCTTGAATTCGCCCACAGTGACACCTATCTCATGCGACTATTCCCAAGGAGCTTGGGAGGAAAAGCTATGGAGTGGTTTTCTCGATTACCTCCCAACATTTGAACCTTCAACAAACTAGTGGATAAATTTGTCACACACTTCTCCTACAACATTGAGCATGACATCTCATTTTTAGATCTTTGTAACACTAAACAAAAGAGTGGAGAATCCTTCATCTCTTTCTTACAAAGATGGAGACAATTGGCAAGCAAATGTCCACATCAAATACCAAAAAAACAAATGCTTGAGATGTTTGTCCACAACCTACACACTGACCTAAGCTACCAAATACAAATCCAATGCCTTGCTTCTTTTAGTAAGGTCATTGAGATGGGTTTACTCATTGAAAAGGCTTTGATAGCAAATCAAGCTTTACAAGGACACTCCTAGTGCAAATGTCAACATAGATTAACCATGATTTTGGATAAAAAATAAGAACATTGTGAATGATGGGGTGGTTGATGCAAAAAATGTGGCACCAAAGCAACCAATTATCAACTTATCAAGCCCACAAAACAACCCCCCACAAAACAAACCATGAAACACCAAATCATGATTTACAAACTATCATCCTTAGAGAAATTCACACCTCTGGGAGAAACATTGGAAACCACCCTATGGAAGTTAATAACAAATAAACTCATAACACTTCCAACGGTGCGGGATTATGAACCAAAAATCAAACCTCCTTGGTGGAATAACAGTGACTTCTATGAATATCACAGAAACAAGGGACACAAAACCAATGACTGTATTGCACTCAAACACACCATCCAAGACTTGTTGGACCAAAAAAAGATATCACGTGATGGACATGCCTCTAATGATGATCACTTAGCATTTAGGAATCCACTTCCTAACTATAAGCAGGGAGGGTCTTCAAATCAAAACAACAGTGGAACTAACAATGCCAATTACACAAACGTATCATTTGACTATGTTGTCAACCACATTTCAGAGAGTGATTCACATATCAATGTAATAACTATAAACAAAAACCCGGATTGTAATGTGACCACTCACGATGGAAAAGTTAGTCTTAGAGGAGTCCCATCCAAACCATCCTCTCTGTCCAACCAGTACAATGTTCTGGATCAACTTTGCAAGACACCCACACACATCTCCATCTTGGAACTTTTTCAATTGTCCCTGTCTCACAGAGCCATACTTGACCAATCTCTTTCAGAAGCGACCATTCCAACAAACCTTGCCGAAGAACAGTTTTAGACCATGGTAGGTCATATCACCACACCTCATTCCCTATCATTCAATGAAAAGGATGATATGTCAATCACTCAACCTCATAATGCATCTCTCCACATAGAATCCTTCATCCACAAGCACATAATAAAAAGGGTTCTAATCGATGGAGTAGCTGGTTTGAATATTTGCACCTTAAAGCTAATCCTTGCATTGGGGTTTTTAGAGAATGCTATCGATCCTAAAATGAAAATCACCATCAAAGCTTATGATGAAGAAGAAAGAACTTCAAAGGGAATTGTTGTTTTGCCTATCAGAGTGGGACCTTTAGTAAAAGATGTAATGTGCCAAGTCCTTGATATGGATCTTGCATATAACATTCTCCTTGGGAGACCTTGGATACATGCTCTAAAAGCAGTACCATTAACCTATCACCAGTGTATCAAATTCCCCCATGAAGGCCATGAAATCACCATTCAAGGTGATCCCAATCCATTTCAATATTGCAACTCTGTTTAATCTAAACCTGAAGTTGTGATTCCCCATAACCGTGCCTCTGCTTCATCTTCATCTTGTGTTGACCCAACTTCACTCCCTTCCACATCGAAGGCACCTCAATCTAACCTCAAGGTAAAAGACAATGGTCTTGGTGAATACATAATTGTACAATCCTTTTTCTTATCACAGCTCCCTACCTCCCCCAGATCCTATGGAAAGCCTTCCATGAGCAAACCCAAAGCAGTAGAATCTACTAAAGGTCTGTTTGTCAAATGGGGAAGCCTTGAAGATGAGAGTGATGAAAAAGACATCCTACAATGGTTATATAAGGATGAAGACAGTCTATCCAAGAAACAAGACCATCACTCCATGGTGCAAACTAAACAGTATGGTCAAAGACTCTCAATATTACAAAGAATGGGGTATGAAGGTCATGGGCCCATCGGATTGAGAAAAAGAAGGTATCACTAAACCTATCCAACCTCATACATTAATAGCCTGAGACACTATAGGGCTAGGCTACACTGGAAAAGCAAAGACCAAAGGAACAGATAAGCATAAATGCCAACAACTAGAAACATCTGCTACTAATCTAGTAGATCAAATTCACCGACTACAAGGATGGAGTGAAACTGACTCCAATGAATATGAATGGGATAGTCTCTCTAAACTATCTTGTGATGAAAAAGATATTGATGTGGTCCATGTGTATGACCCTACCCATGCAACTAATGAGGGACAAAGTCCAAGGGCTAGACCTCTAGAGTTCAACCCACATAATAATGATAGTGAGATTCATGAGGAAAGAATGATACCGCACTTGATAGATCAACTAGTGGAAAGTACCATCGCATGCATTGTCAATGCTTATAATGATCACCTTAACTCCTCCATCTTGACCATCAATACCCTTGAACCAAACCAACCCAATGACCCTCTACCACTATTGCATCCAGAACTTATAGACACTCCCCCTAAGCTCGATACCTTTCAAAATGATGAAGCTATCATAGACTATCTAGAGCTTAGAGACCATATACCCGCAGGGGATCACAGGGCTGGCTATGCCATAGAAATCAATTATAGGGCTTATTTTGGAGAGAGTGCCAAGCCTTTCAGTATCAAAAATGTAAAAATGAAAGAAAGATCTAATGGTGAAAGCCACTCTATGACAGTGTTAGATCATGAAAATAGTAAAAATATGAAAGACGTATCCAATGGTGAAAACCTCTCTGAGGCACCGAAGGATGGAAAGCTTGACCCTCTACCCAATCTAACACATCAAGAGAGATCCTCAATCTTGATAGAACCAACAAAGTAGATCAACATTAGTACAAGTGATAGTCCCAAGATGATTCATATGGCACAATATTTAATGGCACAAGAAAAGCCAGAGTTCACTGAATTCTTCAAAAGGAAACAAATCAAATTTGCTTGGATGTATGTAGATATGTTAGGGCTAGATCCAAATCTCATAATACATTGCTTGTCCTTAGCTCCAAGAGCTAAGATAGTTAAGCAAAAACTCAGGAAGATGCACCTGCATGTTGCCCTCATGGTAAAAGAAGAACTGAAGAAGCTGCTAGATGTTAGGTTCATCAGACCAATAGACTATCCTAAGTGGATTTCAAATATAGTCCCAGTCGCCAAACCAGATGGATGAGTTTGACTATTTAATGACTTCAGGGACCTAAATAAAGCTTGTCCAAAAGATGATTTCCCTTTGCCAAACATTGACATTATTGTAGATCTCACAGTAGGGCACACTATGTTGTCACTAATGGATGGTTTTTCAGGATACAACTAGATCAAAATTGCACCTAAGGACCAACACAAGACCGCATTCACATGTCCATGGGGCACCTATTGTTGGGGTCTCATGCCATTTGGATTAAAAAATGCTGGGGCAACATATCAGAGAGCTATGCCCACAATCTTCCATGACATGGTGCACACCATAATGGAATATTATGTAGATGACATCTTAGCAAAATAACTCACAAGAGAAGGACATCTGGTAGTATTAGATAAAATTTTCACATGATTGGAGCAGTTTAATGTGCACCTCAACCCCAAAAAATGCATATTAGGAGTCACATCCACCAAGCTTCTTGGATACATCGTGTTCGCCAAGGGAATCGAAGTAGACCCAGCTAAGGTAAAAGCCATCATGGAAATGCTGCTTCCCAAAAATCTTAGTCAACTAAGGTCTCTGCAGGGAAAACTACAATCTATTTGAAGGTTCATTTGTCAATTGGCAGACAAGTGCCACCCATTCACGCACCTCCTACATAAGAACATTCCTTTCAAATGGAATGATTCATGCAAACATGCATTCCAATAGTTAAAAGAGTATCTCATGAATCCACCTATATTAATGCCACTGATCTAGGGTAAGCCTCTGCTACTTTATATCTTTGCCACACCAACAGCTTTGGGAGCTCTCCTTGCACAACAAAACCATGAAGGGAAAGAACAAGCAATTTATTTCATTAGCTAAACACTAGTTGGTTATGAGCTACAATACATGCCAATTGAAAGAGCATGCCTCACTGTGGTCTTTGCTTCACAAAAATGGAGACATTACATGCTATTGCATTCCGTCAAGCTAGTAGCAAAAATTGATCCACTAAAGTATTTGCTCAACAAAGCTGCCCTTACAGGTAGATTGTCCAAATGGGTCATGCTACTCAGTGAGTTTGACATCGAGTATGTGGATAGGCGTGCAATAAAGGGTCAAGTACTTGTAGATCAGCTAGTAGATGCTCCTTTAATAGATGATAACCCTTTGAGCTTCAAATTTCTAGATGAATCCATCTTTCGCATAACAACAACAACTTGGAAACTTTACTTTGACGGCTCCCATACTCAACATGGGTCCAGGACAGGTATCTTGTTGATCACACCTAGTGGTGACACCATTCCAAAATCATACAGACTACTCTTTCCTTGCACTAATAATGTGGCAGAGTATGAAGCCCTAGTCATTGGCATCAAACTGGCAATTGAATGGAACATCAAAGAATTTTAGGTGTATGGTGACTCACAACTGGTCATCAACCAAGTGAATGATGACTACCAAACAAAGGATGAGAAGTTAATACCATACAAATGGATGGTAGACAAATTCAAAGAATACTTTGTTGAGATCTCTTTTCAGCAAATACCAAGGATAGAGAATAAAGCAGTAGATGCCATGGCAACAATTGCATCTCTCCTCGACATTCCTAACAACCAATCATGCTATGAGTTCTTGGTAGAGCTAGTGTCCCATCCTACATATGACACTCCTGAATCCCACATCATTTGCCACATTGTAGGATCTAATTCTCCCCTATACAGAAAAGTATTTGCCTATCTTAAAGAGAATACCCTACCACTTGATGTCTCAAATAACCAAAAGTGAACCTTCATCTGACAAGCATCCTGTTATGCCATTATCGCCAATATCTTTATCGATGAGGCCTCGATGGTACTAATCCTAGGTGTCTCGATAGTGAGGAATATCATACCACCTTGAGCGAAGTGCACAATGGTATATGCAAGACCCACTCTAGTGGTCCTACCATGGCCAAGAAACTCATACACATGGAATACTATTGGCCCACTATGGGAAAAGATTCCTATCATTTTGTAAAGAGGTGCAAGAAATGCCAAATTGATGGGAACCTCATACATGCACCAACACAAGAGCTGTAGCCTTTGACAACTCCTTAGCCTTTCTGTCAATGGGTCTCGACTTAGTGGGAAAGATCCACCCTCCATCATCCAGTGGCCATAAATTCATAATCACCGCCATGGAGTACTTTACAAAGTGGATTGAAGCTGTACGCCTCCCCAATGTCACAAGCAAATAGATTACCTCTTTCATCCTAAACTACATCATTTGCTGCTATGGTATACCTTTATCCATTATCACAGATAATGGATGACCATTCAAAAATTAGGATGTCAAAGAACTATGTGACAAACTCCATATCCAACACCACTTTTCCACCCCATATTACCCCTAAGGAAACAACTAGGTAGAGGTATCAAATAAAACCATCTTAAAAGTCCTAAAAAAGACTATCAATGATGCTGGTCATGATTGGCACATCCAATTAAATCTCATGTTGTGGGCCTACTACACAAGTATCTGCACACCCACAGGTGCAACACCATACTCCCTGGTCTATGGATCTGAATCCATCTTGCCCATTGAAATTGAGATCCCATCCTTGCGAGTTTCGTTAAAAGGCCTCATATCTGATGAAGAATACAGAGTGTCCAAACTTCAAGAGTTAGAGCTGCTAGAGGAAAGAAAGCAATAGGCCTTTAACCATCTCAAAGCTTATCAACAAAGGATGTCTAGAAGTTACAATCATAGAGTAAAACCCTAGGTATTTCAAGTTGGTGATCTAGTGCTTAAGGAAAATCCCTACAATCAACAAGATCAGGAAAAGAAAGGAAAGTTTGAACCCAACTAGCTTGGTCCTTATGTCATCATTACTGCCTATGGATTAGGTGCTTATTAATTAGCTCATCAAAAGGTGAACTGTTTGATGATCCCATCAACAACATGCATCTTCGGAAGTTCTAAACCTAAACCCCAATGTAAGGGAGTCAAAAATAGAAAAAAAATCAAAAAATCAAAAAATAGCAAAAAAAATCAAAAAATCAAAAAATAGCAAAAAAATCAAAAAAATGGAAAAACAACAAAAAAGTCATCCTCTGGTGAAAACTTGGTAAATAGGCGGCTTGGATAGACACCATGATGAAAAACTGGCAAACAGGCATCATGTGTATTTTGGCTATTGTGCAAATAAAAGCAAGTGGTGAAAACTTGGCAAACAGGCGTCATGTGTATTTTGGCTATTGTGCAAATAAAAGCAAGTGGTGAAAACCTAGTAAACAGGCGCTATCTGTGACAAACTGCTTCCTCCATCAATTGCGAACTCATTCCTCGTTCATCCTAACTTGTGTCCATCATGTCATCCGTCCTGAGCCAATCCATTGAACAGTTGTCAAACTACGTCGCCTCTAAGCTATCATGTAGGTAAGGCCATCATTGATGTGCCCATGAGGCTCCTTTCCCATCCATTCCATCAAGTGTCATATGTCCTTCTATCCATCCGATTCTGCTTCTTCCCATTGCCTAGGTCCTACATCCGCCAATTTCACCTCAAACTACGTTGCCTATGCGTTGTCACGTAGGCAAGGCCATTTAGAAATGAGCCCTCAAGGAACTAGGTCAGTCCTTTAGGGCCCGTTTCTTCGTATCTATTTGTTAGTTCGCCCATAATAAAGTTGATCCTTTTGTCTAATTGGGGGCAAGTCCTTGACCTAGTTATAGATTTGGATTCTTGAATGTCACCTGTTCTAAGAGGACACCAATAAAGATTGTGATATCTTTCACTAGACACGCAAGCGCAACAAAGCCTGCTTCCAAAATAGAAATTTTGACTCAAGACATCAATCTATCCAAGGCAAAATAAACAAGTACCTAAACACTCCAAATGATTTCATCTAAATTATGGCAAGAGGACACATCTAATGCAAAAAAAATTGTGTTTGTGAGCAGATTAAGTTACAGAGTCTTTATTTTTGTTATTATGTCTTTCTACGCTACTCAAGGATGCCTAAAATCTAGAGTTGCTATGATTGGGGCATGATTATCTTCTTTGTTTTCTGTTTATGGATCAATCCTTAGTAATGTGACGACCTTTTGTCTAACGACATGATCATCAAAAGATCATCGAAAAACTTCATAGATCTAAACATGAAAAGGGACAATCCTTGTCTGTTGAAATAGAAGAAATACTCAAGTCATCTAGATTCAATTTTTACTAGATGCTTGTATCAACTTGCTATATCAAAATCCATGTAAGTAATACTTAGGTCATCTCAGTTCAATTATACCTAGATGCTTGTATTTTCTTACAACATTTCAAAAAGAGAAAAGAAACTAAAAATGCCTAATGATGAAACAAGCACTTCAAAATACTTGCAATATAATGATGACAAATATCCACATCCATCCATATCAAATTGAATTTGATATACCATCCATCAATAAAGATCTTGTTCACAGTGTCAGAGTTTAGAAAAGCTTATGAGTCCTTCTATCAAGTCACTCTTCTATCAACTTTCTATCTATCATTTGTGTCTTTCATCAAGTCTCTTCTACACTGATTGAGTACACTTGGACATATCAAAAACATATAATCATTTTGCATTAAGTGAAATAGTCATTAACTTGGTAAGATCTTTTGCATACATATCGATGCATAAAGTCAAACATAACATTGCATTACCCAAATAACTCACAAAAACATAGCCATAATCATATTATCTGCATTAGATCATCATAAAATGTGAACATATAGGTGCATTATACCATCCACATACATTTGTGTCATCATAACATAGACGCATACGTAGTATCCCATCAGAAAAATATCAAAAAGAACATAGCATGTGCACATCACAAGTAAAACTGCATCCATGATCATAGCATAAACATCATACATATAGGCCATCATAACTACATATTAAAATATCATAAACATGTCCATCACATATAAACATAAACAAATGCATCCATGATCTTAGCATAAGCAACATACATGTAAGTCATAAGCTACATCATCATAGAAAACAATAAAAGTGTCCAAGTGTACAGTATCAATCTATCATCCATGAGTCAAAATCATAACAAGTGTATACATACATACAAAATGGTAATGATACATGTCTTAGTTGCTATACATAATACAAGTGGTACATACATATAATAGGCTATCCATGAGCCATAAAAAATGTGTGTACAAGTATAAAAATGCATGAAAGGTAACAGCTAGCCTTGTTGTCGTGGGACTCTACTCCCAACATTGTCCCGTCCTCCTCCTCCACCATTTCCTAAACCAGACTGTTGTGGGCCCATCATTGACACTCTCAAGTGTGATCCACCTGCCCTCTGTGAAGCCACTAACTGACTCCTGTAGCTCAGTGCCCGCTGATCTGTCAGCACCACCCCGTGATACAAACCTCTATAATACTACATTTGAACCTGTGCTCTACCTAGCTCACCCTGAATCTATGCAACCTGGGTTTGCAACTGTGTCACCTAGGCTTGGGCCTGCATCACCCGTGTCACCAGAAATGTTGTAGCCCTATCAGTACCCATAGCGGCTATGGTTGTGTCTCTCTCTACCATCAAGGCTTGTACACTGGCCAGTTATGTGTCTCGCTCTATAGTCGACCAGCTATAACCCCTACATCTGCCTCCCTACGAGACTCTGCAGATCTCAGCTGCACTCTAACTTGCCTCACCTAGCCCTGTAGCATGGTAACTACCACCACCTATGTCTGCTGCTAGGGGTCAGGCTGTACCTATACTTGTGACCCCTAAGGGGCCACTACTTGCTGAACCTGTGCCACCTATTGTGGTAGAATCTGTACCTGTGGGACCTGTACCTGCTACTGAGCAACCTACTATTGAACTTGCACCTGCTAAGGTGCCACCTACTACTATGAAACCTGCTACTAAGATGGGCCCTCCCCCACTCTCCCCCTCTATCTTTGCCTACCCCCCTCCCCCTCCCCCATCTCCCCCTCCTCCATTCCCTCCACCATCTCCCCCACCTCCATCATCTCCTCCACCTTGTCCTCCTCTCCCTCTCCTTCATCTCCTCCTCCTTCTGGCTCCACCGTCCTCCTCATCTGACTCCACCTCCTCCAGGTAAGGATCTAGCTCTCCCGATCCTGAGTATCTAGGGAATGGGTGTGCCACAAACCAATCCTCGTAGTCACGTGTCATGCTGGCATCCATAATCTCGTGCCTCATGGGCCATGTCTGATAAGGTATCTACAAGAAATCTACTCTATCCTCCTCGTATGAAGCAATAGGGCCCCATCACCACCTCTCTACATGAGTCCTAGTAAATAGTACCTACCCTTGTGGCTAACCTTGAATCCTCCCAAACTTCCTTAGAACCTAGGTGACTATGTGTCTCTCCAAAATGTGTGGTGTCCTACCAATCAGCTACTGTGTCTAAAAAATAGAGGGGATATCATCATCCTCATCATCCCAAACCTCACAATCTATGTAAGGTCGCTAAACCACTACGTCCACATTGTCCAACATGTGACTCTAGTACTCTAGCTTCCCCAGCCTGTGCTGGGAAACTACACCTACATATCCATAGGAGTAGGGCTCTCCTCATTGTCTAGAAAATGTGCAAATAGGCCATGTAACCGCAATGTGCTCCCACACCCAGAACTAAAGTAATGAAACTCCTGCAGACAAGCTAGCTTCTCCACGATACACCACCTGATGCATGTCATGATACAAGTGAGCTAAAACACAAACTTCCTAAGGAAATTAGGTGCCCTCGGTCAACATCCGCTCCAAAGTCTATCCCCAGCCAATAGGGAACCCATGAGATCTTCAATCAAGGCATACAACACCCCCAATCAGACCAACCACAATCCCTAGAAAGTAGTTGTACAAATCATACATGTCCTACCAAGAGATCACTGTCCCTTGAAGCCCGAGATCATCGAAAACCCTCCTGCACTCTGCCAAACTAGCATCACACTATGAGTCATACTCCACGAGCTCACCTACTATTGGTAGGTGTAGCATCCTATAGACGTCCTCCAATGTCACTGTCATCTAACGAGTGGGAAGGTGAAAAGTCCCATCCTCACTGTGGTAGTGCTCCACTAGAGTAGTCAGCAAACTAAGGTTCCCACAAACCTTGGGCATGAAGCACACATAGTCTAAACCAAGAGCACTGAGAAATGTCTAATCTAACTCTGTCAACATATATTGTCGCACCAGCATCACAAAGAACTGCTCCCATGACATCAGCGTATCTAAAATATCCTCCTACAATCAGCAAAACAATGTGTTGACTTTTTCCCAGACTGGATGCTTATTCCCAGATTTCCCTACAAGGTAGCCATCAGTGATCAACAGGATCTCTGGGCCAGGGGCCAACAGTGTAGGAGATAGACTCTATATTTTATCTCCTCTTCTTCTTCAGGCTCTGCAAAACCTAGGGGGGTATTCCCTACTCAACATCCATGAGGATATGCATACAAGGCTGGGATGCTGACAGAAAGCAGATAAGTCCTCCTGTAAGTAGACCAAAACTGAAAGATAAGAGCAAAGGGGCTAGCTTTGGGCCTATTTGCAGTTGTAGACAGAGGACTGAGGATCCTAAAACTAATTCTAATGTCCTAAAGATTGTTTTAGATTTAGATTTTGATTTGAAGTTTGGATGCAAAGCTGGACATGGTTGTAACTCAAACACAAAGCAAGATTGGTGCCTATCCAGGGCCTGGAGTCAGTAGACATACACCTGTGAATGATCAGCATGAACAGCTAAAACTGGATTTCAGGGGGATATATGTGATACCTGCCTTACAGATATCTCCCAATAT
Organism: Cunninghamia lanceolata; assembly: GCA_027924645.1. Lineage (NCBI taxonomy): Eukaryota > Viridiplantae > Streptophyta > Pinopsida > Cupressales > Cupressaceae > Cunninghamia > Cunninghamia lanceolata. The sequence goes on from BSBN01000739.1 coordinate 8,729,077, forward strand.
AGAGTGTTAAGTTATCTCTACTTATGGCATCCCTACTGCAGTATACCCTTCCCAATGTTCAACTTGAAAACAGTTTAATCTACCCCTTGAGCAGAAGTTAAAAGATCAGACATTCAACATAGGAATTCTATGCTCTAGAATCTAAACATTACCCAAATATCCAGATTCAGAAGAAGAATACATGCAATACTGGAGACAGAATTAACAAAACACATGCTAAGATAGCATTTCTCATATAAGATTAATCATGAAATCAGTGGGTTCGTGCCAAAACATACAACAAGAGATACATAGACTCACAGGTTTAGCTGTACAGAGCAACCAGATCAGCTTGTTTTGAATTACAGAGCCAAAAATCTTCAACTTTCAACAACCAAAAATGAGTAACACTTCCTGCTTATAACAGCCAGGTAGTGTACCACAGCAATTAATTACATGGTTGACCAAAAATCTCGCCAGATACACAGTATTAGAAAAATGGCGCTCAACGCATTACCAGATTGGCGCCCAAACATGAATGCAGTAGGTAGGGGAGGAGACAGGAAGAAACCTCGAGCCCTGCGCCACTGTCCGTTGATGTACACCTTCAATCGGGTACCAGATCTGTCCATACCTCTGCAACCTTCGCCATTAATGGCGCACCAACCCGCGGCCTCAGGAAAACGTCAAACTATGCATCGCAACCATTTCCCGCCAAGATACCTCATCGTCATGATATTTCAAAATATGCAGGATATCAATTATCCCACATGCACCCCGCGGTGACCTTTTCAACACTTTATATACTAGGCCACGAGCATATATAATGTCGGTGCTTTTGATCCTGACGACACTAGTATAAGACTTCATCATCATCCTCCAACAGCATGATATCCTGTCGCTTGAAATATCACCCTGACGTCAGCATCATATCGCAATATAACCTGCATGATAATCGCCTTCATCGGCACAACCTGATCCATCGGAGGAAGATCCTCCTGCTTAGCTGATACCAAAAGTCTGGCCGATGAACATCCTGATGACGTCATCGTCATATCCTGCTGATGTCATCAGCATATCTGCCTACTGCGCACCTCCTCATATCCGGATGACGTCATCATCATATCGACATCAGGATGTTATTCGGAAGATAACCGGATATTTGGAAATATCATCCTGATGCACAAATATCATGCTGCACTGTAGCTCCACTATAAGATCGGGGTGATAGATGAATATGCCAGATATTTGAAAAGATCACCCCCCACTAGATAATGCACGAAGCCGGCAGGCGGATATCTCCTTGATATTAGCATCATCAGGATGATAAAACAACGAACATGAAGTGATACAACAACATCAGGATGATATTGACTAAGATCATCCTGACGTCCAAAATATGATGACCACGATGAAAAATCGGGTCACTTAGAACTTTACAGCAACATCATCAGGATGATCTTAACAAAGATCACCCGATGTTAAAATATCACCCCAACGAAAGATCATGCAGGTAGACAATATGATGACCCTCGCAAGCAACACGGCGATAACTGGAAATATGATCATGATGATGACGACGACCCTTAAGAAAAAATAGGCCGGGTTGAACAACTTAGAAAATGACCCCCTCGGAAGATCGGGGTGACATCATATCATAAAAGGGCAAGGTGATAATTGGAAGATCACCGGATATTTGAAAAATCACCCTCCGCAAGAAAATTAAGGCACATTGTAGCTCATCGGCAGGATCAGGATGATATCTAAACATCACCCGATATTGAAATATGATGATCCTGATGAAAAACAAGTCGACAGAAAACATGAGATGCTGACCACCATCGAAGCAAACATGATGATGATGACTTCCTCCTCGAAGAAAATATGATGCTGCAGCTGAAAAATGCCGAGGAGGTCCAACACTTAGGAAAATGGGCAAGAAGATATAGGGTTCAAATGAAGAAACCCCCTAAACACGAAAAAAACAACCCCCAGGTCAAAATGAGTGCTAACACTGGCTCTGAATGGGGACGTGCAGGTGAAAACCTGCAGCGAGAACCAGATCTCCAGGCAGACCAGACAAAAAGCCAAAAAGCACGAGCTGTACAAGGCATTTACACTACATACATGTTTTTACAAATGTGCACAGCAACAAGTCATTTATGCAAAATAGAACTTAAGGAATTGGCCATGCACAGGCAATTCCAGAACTTCACCATCTAGGGCCTGGAGGAAATAAGAATCCTCCCCATGAGTACTGCAAATCTGATATGGGCCCATCCATAAGGGTTCAAATTTACCATGTTTACCCTTTTCTTGACCTTTTGCATTCCAAATGAGCACCAGATCATTGACTTGAAACTTCCTTTTTATAGCTCTCCTGTCAAACTGATATTTCACATCTTGTTGTCTTTTGAGATTGATTTGGTGGGCTTTCTGATGCAGAGGCATCCACACTATAACATTCGCATATAGCATGAATGTCTGCAGACCAACCTCATCATCATCATCTTCGCCATCATCATCATATTCCCTCCAACTACCAACGACATCATCATGTTTCGGCTTTACTCTGTCAGCATCATGTTTCCTAAAACTAACAGCATCATCATATTGCGGACATCGCAATCATCCTCCTGCCGACTACTATTCACCTCCTCCGCTTTCCTCCTAACATCATCATCATGATGTTCAGCGGGCGCAAACATCCTCCGGTTGCACTGTTCATCAGGCTCCGAACTCTAACGTCTTCATCATGATATTCAATATCACCTTCGTCAGCAGGATATCCAAATATCCGGTTGTTCAAATATCCTGATGACGATCACCTTCAACAACTTGCCTTCGATGCTCCACTGCCCGATGATACAAGCAACAGCATCATGATATAAATTATCCGGTTCCCTCGAAACCTCCTGATGATGCTAACACAGCCTTCTACCACAGACTTCCGCCGATACCTTAGCACTTAACGATGGCAGGATAAACTCGCATAAGGGGGATATCTCAATATCCTGATGACGATGACGTCATATCCTGATGACGATGACGTCACCCGTTATCCTGATGACCTTTTCAACACTTAGACAAAAAACAAAAACTTTCTCTTCCGCATCTACTTGCGATATGCGGATGTTTGGCACTCCCGATATGATGATCCTGATGCCGATACGCTCCTCGGCTCCTCCTGCTGATGATCACCCCGACGAACTCGCACTTCATGCACTCGAAAACATCATGCTCTCCTTCACTTATCCGGATGATGATGCCTAACCCGACTGCAGGATATTTGCAGAAATATCCTGATGATGCTGTTTTCGCGAACTTCTTCACTTAGCGAAATCTCCCTTCGCCGATCCTCCAGGGATGACCCGATCCCGTCTCAGGGTGATCTTCCAACTCAAACTTCTCAACTTGACCTAGCACATGAGGATGCTAGGGTCTTCAACATCTCTTGACCGCGATCCTGCACACCTGCATGCAAACAAACAAACTACCTACTAACCTACTGTACATTGCCATTCCACCGATCAGATGAGTCAACCGGTGGAATGGATCAGTATATCCATGAAAACCTCTCAAACCAGCAATCGATCAAGCAATGGAATGCAACAGAGGATGAACACAAATAGGAATACTTTATTCGATTTCAAAAGATGCAACTACAATATGATGTTCCTCTCGCTCTGTCTCACTCTCGCAAAGTCTGATCGATGATTTACAATCAACTGATCCCATGCTTATAAAGATTTCCCTATGAGTACTACTGACCCGACTCCAAGCGGCTGGGAACTCTCCAGGCGGCTGGGAGATCCCACCGAACATACATCATGACAGCTGTTATAACTAACTATCTAAAAATAGCAAAAGCCCGGTCAGCATGATCTTATCATGATCAGCGTGACATTATTACATGCAATTGGTCTAACAGACCTTCTTGGAAACACAAACAAGACCTAAACTACTAACTGCCTCATCCAGACCAGCTGTCAGGTAGGTGCTCCTGCACCATACTCCCCAACAGAAAAGAACTCATGTCCCATGAGTTTAGTATGTGGAAGTCCTCCACCTCTACACTTTGCCTTGTCAATAGTCTGACCTGCTCCAGCTTTGTCTGCTGCTGTCTCTTGGCTGCTCCAAGACTTCTGAACTGTAACTTGCTTTCTGGCAAGTAAATCATCATGCCTGTTGATGTAGGCCTTCTTCTCACATACCCTGTGTTTGTCAGGTTGCCTAACCAGAACCTCTGGCTGAACTACCTCTTGAACTTCTGAAGTGTTCAAGTCTATCTTCCTTTCAACTCTTATAGGACAAACAATAGTCCCAACTATGACAGCATCCTTGTCATTCTTCTGAACTGGTGGCTGTTTGCACCCCTGTTTCTGAACCTGCTGCTAACCTCTGTCAGTCACAACTGAAACTGTCTTCAGCTTGTTGTCTGTAACAACTCCTTTCCCTGCAGTGTCCTGAACTGCCTTCATGCCTGCTCCTCTAGGCATCTGCACAAACTCCTTCTTTCCCATTAAAATGATTTGAGCTGCCTTCTGTACTGCAGCTTTTGCCTGCAATGGCATCAACTTGATAATCTTCCCATCCTTCTTGATGGTGTAGGTATTAGCATACCCATCATACAGTACCCTTCTGTCAAATTGCCATGGTCTACCTAGCAGTAGGTGACAACATTCCATAGGCAATATATCACACAAAATTCTATCATGATATGGTCCAATCTGGAAATCCACATATGCCTGTTCAGAGACAAAAAGTGATTGCCTATCACTCACCCACGATGCCTTGTAAGGGTGTGGATGTGGAATCCTTTCCAGCTTCAGTTTATCCACCATTTCCTGAGATACCATGTTGTCTGTTGAACCAGTATCAATGACAACTTTACATACCTTACCTTTGCTCTTGCATGTGGTTTTGAAGAGAGCTCTCCTTTGCATCAGATCCTTTGATGCCTGCAAACTAATTCTCCTTAACATCAGTGATTCTCCACTCTCTGGATATCCAACATTATCAGGTTCTCTATTTGAACTCTGTGCACTTTCTTCTTTCTCTTCTTGCACAAGTTGTACCCTCTTGTCACTTGTTCTATCATTTCTGGATGATGAACCTTTGTTTTCTGGACATTTGAAAGATGGATGACCAAACTCTCCACAGGTGTAACACTTTCCTGAAAACGTAGTAGAACCTCTACCACCTCCAAATCTTCCTCTATTACCTTTCCATCCACCTCTGAAATCAGACTGTCCCTGTCCTTTACCAGTGTCTTCTTGACCCTCATTGGTTTGCTTTTGTGCAGGGGCTGCTCCTCTTCCCCTATTGTTTCCTCTTCCTCTCATGGACTTATCATGTCCTCTATTCATCTTTTCTTCAATCCTGATTGCCATTTGATAACAATCCTCCACATTCTTAGGGTTAGCTAACACTAACTCATCCTGTATGTTAAACCTCAAACCAGCCAAGTACCTAGCCACCTTTTCTACCTCATTCTCATGATGACCAGATCTCATACTTAACAGATAAAATTCCTCAGTATATGATTTCACATCCCTGTCTTTCTGCTTTAAAAATTGCAGCTTCTTAAACATCTGGATTTCATAATCCCTTGGCAAGAATTTCCCCTTGATCCTTGCTACCATCTTATCCCATGAAGTGATCTTAGACTTCCCTTGTTTCCTTCTCTCAGATTGTACATAATCCCACCATACCAAAGCATGACCTCCTAACTTGGTCTTTGCAATCTTTACCTTCTGATCCTCAGCAACATCTTCACACTCAAAGTGATTATCCAGTGCAGCAATCCAATCCAACAACTCATCTTCATTCAAGCTTCCAGTATATTTGGAAACATCAACCTTTACCTTAGGTTTTTCACTCTGCACTGCCTTTAACAGTTTTGCCAATCTCTGGTCTTCAGCATCCAGATCTTCAGCTACCTCTTCATACTCTTCAACAGTATCTGCATCTTCTTCAGACTCACTGTCTTCCACTTCCCTCTTTTTGTTCTTTTCCAGGGCTGTCAGCCTGGCTTGAAGTGCTTCAGCAAGCTCCTTCATCTTCCTCATCTCTCTAGCATGTTTCTCCTTCATCTCCTGCAATTCCCTTGCAGTACCACTACCTTTAGGAGGCATTTTGTCAACCTCTCAATCAACACACAACACAATCAACTCTATCTCTACCTCTACCCTTTCGGTGACAGAATCAACACACAACAGCCCAGACCTTTTGCTGAGCTTTGATACCACTATGATGCAGAGGCATCCACACTATAACATTCGCATATAGCATGAATGTCTGCAGACCAACCTCATCATCATCATCTTCGCCATCATCATCATATTCCCTCCAACTACCAACGACATCATCATGTTTCGGGTTTACTCTGTCAGCATCATGTTTCCTAAAACTAACAGCATCATCATATTGCGGACATCGCAATCATCCTCCTGCCGACTACTATTCACCTCCTCCGCTTTCCTCCTAACATCATCATCATGATGTTCAGCGGGCGCAAACATCCTCCGGTTGCACTGTTCATCAGGCTCCGAACTCTAACGTCTTCATCATGATATTCAATATCACCTTCGTCAGCAGGATATCCAAATATCCGGTTGTTCAAATATCCTGATGACGATCACCTTCAACAACTTGCCTTCGACGCTCCACTGCCCGATGATACAAGCAACAGCATCATGATATAAATTATCTGGTTCCCTCGAAACCTCCTGATGATGCTAACACAGCCTTCTACCACAGACTTCCGCCGATACCTTAGCACTTAACGACGGCAGGATAAACTCGCATAAGGGGGATATCTCAATATCCTGATGACGATGACGTCATATCCTGATGACGATGACGTCACCCGTTATCCTGATGACCTTTTCAACACTTAGACAAAAAACAAAAACTTTCTCTTCCGCATCTACTCGCGATATGCGGATGTTTGCCACTCCCGATATGATGATCCTGATGCCGATACGCTCCTCGGCTCCTCCTGCTGATGATCACCCCGACGAACTCGCACTTCATGCACTCGAAAACATCATGCTCTCCTTCACTTATCCGGATGATGATGCCTAACCTGACTGCAGGATATTTGCAGAAATATCCTGATGATGCTGTTTTCGCGAACTTCTTCACTTAGCGAAATCTCCCTTCGCCGATCCTCCAGGGATGACCCGATCCCGTCTCAGGGTGATCTTCCAACTCAAACTTCTCAACTTGACCTAGCACATGAGGATGCTAGGGTCTTCAACATCTCTTGACCGCGATCCTGCACACCTGCATGCAAACAAACAAACTACCTACTAACCTACTGTACATTGCCATTCCACCGATCAGATGAGTCAACCAGTGGAATGGATCAGTATATCCATGAAAACCTCTCAAACCAGCAATTGATCAAGCAATGGAATGCAACAGAGGATGAACACAAACAGGAATACTTTATTCTATTTCAAAAGATGCAACTACAATATGATGTTCCTCTCGCTCTGTCTCACTCTCGCAAAGTCTGATCGATGATTTACAATCAACCGATCCCATGCTTATAAAGATTTCCCTATGAGTACTACTGACCCGACTCCAAGCGGCTGGGAACTCTCCAGGCGGCTGGGAGATCCCACCGAACATACATCATGACAGCTGTTATAACTAACTATCTAAAAATAGCAAAAGCCCGGTCAGCATGATCTTATCATGATCAGCGTGACATTATTACATGCAATTGGTCTAACAGACCTTCTTGGAAACACAAACAAGACCTAAACTACTAACTGCCTCATCCAGACCAGCTGTCAGGTAGGTGCTCCTGCACCACTTTCCTTCTATTTTCATCCAATGCAACCAGCTGGTTCACTCTTTCTGTCATGTAGTCTTCAATCTCCTCATCATTTTCCTGAATGAATCTGTAAACTGGTAGGAGATTGTTTATGGGCAATCTGGCTAATGCACCATATACTAGCTCAAAGGGTGACATTCCAATAGCCCTTTTTACTGTCACTCTGTCAGCCCATATTGCTAAGTTCAATTTTGAGTCCCAAGCTCTCTTGTTCTTGTCCAGTATCCTCTTGATAATTTTCATGATGCTTTTATTGCTTGATTCTGCTTGACCATTCCCTTGTGGGTGATATGGTGATGTATATGATAGATTTATCCCATACCTGTTGCAAAAATCAACAAATTCACCTGATCTGAAGCACATAGCATTATCAGTGACTATCTTGAATGGTACTCCAAACCTGATGATAATATTTTCTAGCATGAAATCTGTCACCACCTTACTTATAGCTCTCTTAGTTGGAATGGCCTCAATCCATTTGGTAAAGTAATCAGTTGCCACCAAAATCCATCTGTGTCCCCCACTTGATTTGTCTGCAATTTCCCCTATGAAGTCAATTCCCCATTGCTGAAATGGAGCATCCACAGTTACAATTCTGAGGGGTAAAGCACCATCATATTTCAGCTTTCCTGAAAATCTTTGGCAAGGGTCACACTTCCTCACTAACTTTTGTGCATCTGAAAAGAGAGTGGGCCACCAATATCCTGCCCTAAGAATTTTATGAGCTGTTGTTTGGGCAGTATAATGTCCACCACACAATCTTTTATGCATATCAATCAAAACATTGTTAGCCATATCCTCATCCACACATCTCAGCAGCACACCATCAGGGTTTTTCCAGTATAGCTCACCTTGAACAATAACATACCTGATCGCATGTAACTTTAAAGTCCTCTTTTGACTGTCACTGAAATGGGAAGGACAATTCAGATTTTGCAAGTAGTAGACAATATCCTTGTACCATTCAGATCCTGATACATTTACACTCTCATTTTGGACTGCATTAACTTGGCATGCTTCCAAGTTTGACTGTGTCATCATCTTGGCTAATCCTTGTCCTCTTATCAACTTGGTAACTTGTATGTCTTTGTTAAACTCTTGCAGTTTGTTTATCCATCTGCACCTTCTTCCAGTCACCTCCTGCTGAGTGAATATGTCTTTGACTGCTGCATGGGGTACATATGCAATTATATATGATCCTACCAAGTATGGTCTGAAACTTTTGATGGCTCTGACTAGTGCATATGCCTGTTTTTCCATAATATCATACTTCAACTCAGAGGCCTGCAAGGACATACTGAAGAAAGCGATGGGCTGTTCAAAACCATCTTCATTTTTCTGTAGCAAACATGCAGCAACAGTATGAAAGGAAGCAAATGAAAATACTTGGAATGGCCTAGAAAAATCAGGAGATTTAAGAACAGGGGCCATCTTGATTGCCTCTTTGATACTCTGAAATGATTCTATTGCTTCCCTTTCCCAGTGGACAGTTGCATCCTTCTTCATCATCTTGGAAATGTTCCTTGTGGTTTCTGCAAAGTTGGGAACAAATCTCCTAACAAAATTTATCTGTCCAAAGAAGGACTGAACTCCTTTGACAGTTTTTGGCATTTGAATTCTGTCAATAGCAGCCACTCTCTCTGGATCTATCCTGACTCCATCCTTGGAAACAATATGTCCCAGGAGCTTTCCTTCAACTACCCCAAAGGCACACTTCTTTGGATTTAAAGAAATACCATACTCTAGTGCTCTTATGAAAATCTGCTCCAGATGCAAACAATGCTGCTCTTCTTTCTTTGAGTAAGCAGTCAAGTCATCCTGATATACAGCCAAAATTGAATCAATCAACCCTGCAAAAGCAACATCCATTGCTCTTTGAAATGTAGCACCTGCATTGGTTAGTCCGAAGGGCATTCTAACATACACATAAGTTCCCAATGGAGTGGTAAAGGCGGTCTTATACTGTTCTGATTCCTTTACCTTCACCTGATTATAACCTGAAAATCCATCCATCATGGATAAGAGTTCACAACCAGTCACTCTCTGCAACATAGCTTCCATATTAGGCAGTGGATAGTTATCCTTTAAAGAGGATACATTCAAGTTCCTGAAGTCAACACAAAGCCTAATATCACCATTCTTTTTTCTGACTGGGACAAGGTTAGACACCCAAGTTGAATGCCTGATTGGCACAATTATTCCAGCTTCCCTGAGCCTTTTGAGTTCTTCTTGCATCTTGGGAGCTAAGGTAGGATTAATAGGTCTTTGCTTTTGTCTAAATGGCTTAGCTCCAGGCTTCAATGGGATCTCATGCTGGAATAAATCTTCCCTATAGGCTTTTAGATCCTCATATGACCAAGCAAAAACATGTTTATACTTTTTTAGTAATGCAATCAGCATACTCCTAATGTGTGGTTTGAGTTGTTTACCAATGTATACCTTCTGAGGGGCCTGAGATGTCCCCAAATTTATCTCTTCTAAATCTTCCTTATTTGTGGGAGATGTCCTTGTGACCAATTTATCTTTACTGTCAAAAGCTCTTTCCAAAGCTACCAACCCTCTAGGGATTTTATTAGTCTTCAATTGAATTATCTCTTTTCCCACAAGAGTTTCTTTTCCATCTATAGTCTCTACAAAAGCTTGGAAATCAATTTCTTGATTCTCATATTCATCTATGCAGTGCAAAAATTTCAACAAATCCCTATCATCATTAAACACTTGCCAACTGCATATATTTTCTGGTACTGCAGGCCTAATTTTAACTTCTACATTTGTAACATCTGACAGAGTGATGTCATCTGGCCTTATTGCAACATTGGCTAAGAAATCAGCCATAACATTCTTTGACCTCTCTACCCAGCCTATTGAAAATGTATCAAATAGTTCAATGGTATCCCAAACAGCATGCTTGTATTGTTTCAATCTTTTATTTTTTGAAGCATACTTATCTCTAATTTGGGATACAATCAGCTCAGAATCCCCAAATACTCTTAACATTTTAATTCCATGTTTGAGAGCAATATTTAGGCCTAAGAGTAAAGCCTCATATTCTGCAATGTTGTTTGTGCAATCAAACCTCAGCAAGAAAGAGAATTTGAGGAGCTTACCAGTTGGAGACAGGAAAACAACTCCAACTCCAGAGCCTTCTTTTGCACAAGCTCCATCAAAAAACATGGTCCACAAACCTTGCTGATCCAATTCTTCAATGCAGGCATTTTTCTTTTTATCTTCTGTATCATCTGAGACAACCTTGAAGTTATCACAGTCAGTGTCTACAAAGCATACCTGTTCCTCTGCTTCTTGGTCTTCCACTGTCTCTGATGATCTTTGTTCTCTGATTAGCTTAACATCCCTGCCATTCATTGGAATCATGGCATATGACAGGTCCAGCTGCATACTTCCACCAATTAGTGCTGTCCATCTTCTTGACAACAACATACCATACTGTGGCTTGATGTCAACCACTGTTATATTCAATTTATATCTCTTTTCAGGAAATGCTGCCAGTTTGAAATCTACATCCTTCATGATTCCAATAACTGGTACCTCTCTGGCATCCATAGCATAACATTTTCCACATGCCTTGTCAATTTTCAATCCAGCTTGTTGCATGATGGCCAAAGGCATGACATTTGTAGATGCTCCAGAGTCAAGCATACAATTTCTAATTATTTTTCCATTTATAACCAGGGAAACATAAAATGGTTCCACTTGTGAAGGACACTTTGTCATAGTCACTCCTAAATAGACTTCAGGAGTCTCATCTTCTTCATTACACATGACATGTTTTTCACCCTGGATCTGAACATTTTGTTTAGCTTGAAAAGGTACCCCTGAGATTAGGGATATTGTCCTATTCTTGATCTCTTCCACTTTCATGAGTTCCATAAGTGGAATAGAGACTTTTACCTGAGAGAGGACCTGAGCTATATCAAATGGAGCATAATTTTGTATAACAGTTGTAGCTTGCTCCACAATCTTGTTTTTATCCTGAGCTGATTTAGCTTTTACTTTCATAGTTCCCTGATCATCATTCTTGTCTTGGGAACCTTTACTTTGATCTTCAGCCTGAGGGATTTTGTTTTCTGGTCCTTGAGATTCATGACCTGTTCTATGTCTAAAATTCTGTTTATTATTTACCCACTGCCTTTTTTGTGGTTCAATTCCTTTATGACCATGCACTAGCTGACCTGCAGAAATATCTTCTGGCTGATGTGGGCTGCCACTTGATTTTTACCTCTGAGATTGTAGTTGCTTTTGACTTGAGCAACTGCTGCAGCTGTGAAGGCTCTAATTTCCTCATCAGAAGGTCGTTGTAAGTTACTCAGAAAATTGTGTGAGCTCTGAGCATACACATAGTTATCTTCATTATCTTCATCATATGGGAACTGTTGGCAGGCCTGAATTTGATGATCTGTATTCTCATCAGCATCATAAAAAGTGTATCCATTGCCTATGGACATCATATTAACATCATCATCTTGCACATAATGTGGCTCATTGCATTCATTACAAGATGTAGCATTATCATACAAGGATTGAGCAATCATACACTGTAACTGTGAATGTGGCATCTGGCAAATTATACACCATGGAGCATCATCAACAATATTTATAGCTTTCTTTAGAGGATCAGGAGTTTCTTTGACATGTTGAGCCCTCTGATTTGTGTTGTTATGTGGGAATATAGGCTTACCATCATGCCAATTGGTGTTATAAGGCATATCATGCAATGATGGCCTCTTTTCCTGCCTTTGATAGACTTGCCTATCAGGACCCATCCCTTTTTCACTTCTGGCTAATCTATAGCTTAGGTCCTTAACAACATTTGCCAATTTGTCTATCTTATCTTCAGGGGCAGATGTATTACCTTGAGTGTTCTGAGGCTTGTTTGGATTCTACAGAATTTTTATATCATCCCTTCTATTTGTCTTGCCCGATGCTTTCCTATTGTTTTCAATATTCACTGCAATTCTGAAAGCATCCCTGAGAGTAGCAGGACCTTTATCTCTTAATCCATATGCAGTTTTTGCATCAAAGGCATTGATATACAATATTATGCACATTGGTTCATTTGGCCTCATGTGATGTGGCAATTTGTTTAACACTTTAGTAAATCTTGCATTAAAATCTACAACCTGCTCATTTGACCCTTTAGTGATACTGGTGAACTCATTTACAAAAAAGCTAGGGTCAGTTTTGTCACCATATTGCTCCTTGAACATCCTTTTAAAATCATCCCATGATGAAATACTCCGGTCAGGCAGATTCTTGTACCATTCTCTTGCCTGATCTATCAAGGATTGCATGAATGACTTCATGAAAACATCCTCATGTTCAACCTCAAAGTTATCCATGACATTTTGAAAAGCTTTTAGATGATCTTCTCCTGACACAGTGTTGTTTCCTAAAAATTTAGGCACTTGCAGCCTCAGATGCTTATCAATGGGGTTAGGATACCCAGGAATACCATCAAACACCAGCTGCCTGAATCTATCTAACTGCATGGGCTATCTGTTTAACTGATTAACATTAACATTTCTGTTTGCATTCTGGTTTCTTACATTGTTCAGTGGTATCCTAGCATCATTCACATTTTGTCTCTCATCATTATGCTGATGTTGCACTTCATTTCTTTGCTGATATCTCTACACATTTGCATTCTCTAGGGTAGGAACTGAATCATTTTGGGCAGTTCTTAAGGCTTGCACTTTCTGCTTCATATCATCTCTAATTTTCATGGCTTGTAGATATTCTAGTTCTGCTCTTAGATTTCTGATTTCTTCAGCTAACTGTTCATCCTTAGGCATGGAGGTAGATGGTCTCATACCATTCTGGTCATCATCTTCATCATCCCTCAAAGACTCTGCCTCTTCAAACCTTTCACTAGGGTCTAGAAATGGGCGTTCTTGGAACACCTCTGACCTCATTCTCATGCTACCACCCTGTTGCCTCTCATATGCACCTTGAATATCAGCTTCTGCATTTGAAAAGTAAGGCACATGCTGTCCTGATGGCCTAGGGTTATCTTGCATATCATCACCTTTTCTGGGGGAACCCTCATGACTAACTGAGACAGCTCCCTTTCTTCTTTACATCATCCTTCTTGTTACTGGTAACTCTTTAAATAAAGGATTTTGTTGGGATCTTCTCCCCTGCATATAAATTTTACTTTGACCGGTTGGGAGATTACTTCGGAGTCGCCACCTATTACTAGGAACTGTTTTCTTTTGAAAACCAGGGTTCTTTCACAAACTCCCCAGCGGAGTCGCCAATTTCTGTTGACTTTTTCCTAGACTGGATGCTTATTCCCAGATTTCCCTACAAGGTAGCCATCAGTGATCAACAGGATCTCTGGGCCAGGGGCCAACAGTGTAGGAGATAGACTCTATATTTTATCTCCTCTTCTTCTTCAGGCTCTGCAAAACCTAGGGGGGTATTCCCTACTCAACATCCATGAGGATATGCATACAAGGCTGGGATGCTGACAGAAAGCAGATAAGTCCTCCTGTAAGTAGACCAAAACTGAAAGATAAGAGCAAAGGGGCTAGCTTTGGGCCTATTTGCAGTTGTAGACAGAGGACTGAGGATCCTAAAACTAATTCTAATGTCCTAAAGATTGTTTTAGATTTAGATTTTGATTTTAAGTTTGGATGCAAAGCTGGACATGGTTGTAACTCAAACACAAAGCAAGATTGGTGCCTATCCAGGGCTTGGAGTCAGTAGACATACACCTGTGAATGATCAGCATGAACAGCTAAAACTGGATTTCAGGGGGATATATGTGATACCTGCCTTACAGATATCTCCCAATACAGAGTGTTAAGTTATCTCTACTTATGGCATCCCTACTGCAGTATACCCTTCCCAATGTTCAACCTGAAAACAGTTTAATCTACCCCTTGAGCAGAAGTTAAAAGATCAGACATTCAACATAGGAATTCTATGCTCTAGAATCTAAACATTACCCAAATATCTAGATTCAGAAGAATAATACATGCAATACTGGAGACAGAATTAACAAAACACATGCTAAGATAGCATTTCTCATATAAGATTAATCATGAAATCAGTGGGTTCGTGCCAAAACATACAACAAGAGATACATAGACTCACAGGTTTAGCTGTACAGAGCAACCAGATCAGCTTGTTTTGAATTACAGAGCCAAAAATCTTCAACTTTCAACAACCAAAAATGAGTAACACTTCCTGCTTATAACAGCCAGGTAGTGTGCCACAGCAATTAATTACATGGTTGACCAAAAATCCTGCCAAATACACAGTATCAGAAAAATGGTGCTCAATGCATTACCAGATTGGCACCCAAACATGAATGCAGCAGGTAGGGGAGGAGACAGGAAGAAACCTCGAGCCCTGCGCCACTGTCCGTTGATGTACACCTTCAATCGGGTACCAGATCCGTCCATACCTCTGCAACCTTCGCCATTAATGGCGCACCAACCCGCGGCCTCGGGAAAACGTCAAACTGTGCATCGCAACCATTTCCCGCCAAGATAGCTCATCGTCATGATATTTCAAAATATGCAGGATATCAATTATCCCACATGCACCCCGCGGCGACCTTTTCAACACTTTATATACTAGGCCACGATCATATATAATGTTGGTACTTTTGCTCCTGACGACACTAGTATAAGACTTCATCATCATCCTCCAACAGCATGATATCCTGTCACTTGAAATATCACCCTGACGTCAGCATCATATCGCAATATAACCTGCATGATAATCGCCTTCATTGGCACAACCTGATCCATCGGAGGAAGATCCTCCTGCTTAGCTGATACCAAAAGTCTGGCCGATGAACATCCTGATGATGTCATCGTCATATCCTGCTGATGTCATCAGCATATCTGCCTACTGCGCACCTCCTCATATCCGGATGACGTCATCATCATATCGACATCAGGTTGTTATTCGGAAGATAACCGGATATTTGGAAATATCATCCTGATGCACAAATATCATGCTGCACTGTAGATCCACTATAAGATCGGGGTGATAGATGAATATGCCAGATATTTGAAAAGATCACCCCCCACTAGATAATGCACAAAGCCGGCAGGCGGATATCTCCTTGATATCAGCATCATCAGGATGATAAAACAACGAACATGAAGTGATACAACAATATCAGGATGATATTGACTAAGATCATCATGACGTCCAAAATATGATGACCACGATGAAAAATCGGGTCACTTAGAACTTTACAGCAACATCATCAGGATGATCTTAACAAAGATCACCCGATGTTAAAATATCACCCCAGCGAAAGATCATGCAGGTAGACAATATGATGACCCTCGCAAGCAACACGGCGATAACTAGAAATATGATCATGATGATGACGACGACCCTTAAGAAAAAATAGGCCGGGTTGAACAACTTAGAAAATGACCCCCTCAGAAGATCGGGGTGACATCATCATCATAAAAGGGCAGGGTGATAATTGGAAGATCACCGGATATTTGAAAAATCACCCTCCGCAAGAAAATTAAGGCACATTGTAGCTCATCGGCAGGATCAGGATGATATCCAAACATCACCCGATATTGAAATATGATGATCCTGATGAAAAACAAGTCGACAGAAAACATGAGATGCTGACCACCATCGAAGCAAACATGATGATGATGACTTCCTCCTCGAAGAAAATATGATGCTGCAGCTGAAAAATGCCGAGGAGGTCCAACACTTAGGAAAATGGGCAAGAAGATATAGGGTTCAAATGAAGAAACCCCCTAAACACGAAAAAAACAACCCCCAGGTCAAAATGAGTGCTAACACAATGCATCAACCATAATTGTATCAAAGTAAACCTGCTGAAACTATCAAACCTATCAAACTTGCTTACTTAGCATATCAAATTGATCAAAACAAGCATATAATCTCTTGTCTAGATTCTATCAATCTCAGAGATCATTTATCAATTGTCGCATTGATCAAGATGCCAATCGAGTCAATTTCTCTAAGTAATTGACTATACTAAGGCAAATGCACCATTACAGGTGGCAAATGTACCTTTTTTGAGCAAATGCACTGATCCAGGACATATGTGTTGAATCCTTGAGCATATGCGCAACTTCATGATGAAAGCCCAGCAGAATGTAACGAATGCGTAGAAGTCACGTATGCACCACTATAGATGGTAAATGCGCAGTTGCGTGACATATATGCAGTAACATATCATCAATATGCCTAAAAAGCAAATGCGCAGGAAGACCTAGTAAATGCACTTAAGTAGAATAAAAGCATTGTTTCAGAGAATAGATGCACTGAAAAACAGTTCTGGGCATTCATTCAAGCAACTTTTTCTAGCATTTATTGCCCTAGTAAATGACCCTAGGCTTGAAATTTTGAAGTACATACCTGTGGTCCTGCCTCTGCTGGCTGTCTAAATCATCGGAGCCTCTCAAACTGGTGCTCCTCATGTGGAATATCCATATCTCTGCTGACTGCTCTTACTTCTGTGCTCTGCAAATCTCCTAAGATCTCTCTCCAAGTGACAAGTGTGCAAATGACTAAGATTGTGGACCCTACTTCTATATATAGATATGCCAACCTACCTAGTTGTGTGGTGACCTAACTTGTTCTCTGTATCCTTTCTCCACCATTTCTCTGAACTGTAACCTAATTTCTTTACCCTCACCTAACTATTAAACCTTCTTCATCATGAGATTGTCTGTCTCACACCCTCGACCTTTCCTTCCCATCCAATCTCCCGAGGGGGCATCCTAGCATTGTTAAACCTGTACTAGGGGCAAACTAGGGCATGTATCATTATTAGAAAATCTATTCTTTGAAACAACATGATAAAACACATTGCATCAAAGAGGGGCAAAATGTATACACCTAAAAATAACATGACTCTATCTAAATAAATAAATAAATCAATTTATTTATTTGGTTCATATTCCTCTCAAAAATTAAATAAAATCACTTATTTAATTAGTTTCATCAAATTCTTCCAAAATCCTCTTATCTTCCAAAATTAAATAATTTTAAATAAATCGGGCAAATTTATTTAAATTAAATCTCAATCTCTAAAAATAAAACATAATCAAATATTTTATTTATTCTTCTATCATGCACAAATAATTAAATAAATTTATTTGTTTAATTTTATTTCTTATCTTCTAATTCCTCAAAAAATCTTCCAAATCTTATAAAAATAAATCTTGTTCATCATACACACAAAAAATAAATAATTTATTATTTAATTTCTCTGAAATCATGCAAAAAGAAAATCACAAGTTGAGTTAACTGATTTGTTCAATCTTATTTTTATCAACTCTTAAATTAGAAAAAAACATTCTAATTTATGAAATCAAATCTTATATTTATCAAGAAAGTAGTTAAATCAAACAAAGTAGCTTTTTGTGTGACACTTGTCCTCTTTCTCTTTGTGCACATCATCTCAAGTCTTCTATACCGTTGATCTTCTTATTCATTCTATACCATTGATTTTCTCTCTCATAAGTCTATAAATACAACCCCTATTCCTCCATTTCTATCATCCAAGCTTTTAGTAAACTTACTCTATATAATTCACAGTGCGCCTTTGGCACCCACACCATCCCATAGCTTGCGACCACCATTTTTTTGTATTGAAGATCCTCTTCATTACAAGAAATATCATAGCCATTTCTCTATTGTCATCTTGAAGAACAAAGCAAGGAAGTGCGCTTTCTAAGGACTTCATTCACACAAAAGATCAATTGAGATTAAGAGACCAATGGAGTATAAAGTGGATGCCTGGTTTGAGGAGTATAAAACCTCTATAAATACAATGCCTTGTATATGTTATGCATCTCATAAGTTTTGTATAGAGGTTCTACGGGATTGAAAGTTGAAGAGATAGACGAAGTGCATGTATTATATCTCAATTTTGAAGATAATACAACTTGAAGCCCCTTTTCATGGTGGAGTTTTTACCTGAAAGGGTTTTCTCCATGTTACATACTATGTTATGTGGTTTATTCTTCTATGGTGTTAATTCCTACTTTATGAATTTTATTTCCATTTTCAATCTCTATTTGTATTACGCTACTTTAAAATCATAAACATCTTGTAATCAAATTTCCATTTGGGCAGTTGTTACCTTCATTTCTAACAAATTTATAGGAAAATTTATAGCAAGAGAAGAAAAATTAATTGATAGAAATCATTATTAAACTAAACACATAAGGTAAGTCACTAACACTAGTACAAAAAGAGCAATATATTACTAAAAAAACTACTAAAAATTGCTTATAAATGACCAAACATGATCACTTGACCATTAGTAGTTTATTGCCAGTCATTTATAATGCGACCAAATTGATGACTAAACTAGTTTTAGTTATTTATCGGTTGTTTTGATTGATCAATTTGGTAGTATATTTAGTCATTGATTGTTGTAATCTGGTCACTTATTTAGCATTTTTTATTCACTAATATATTTAGTCATTAATTTGTTCATTGATTATTGTTAACTGGTCACTTATTTAGTCATTTTTATTCACTAATGTCCTTCCATTGGTAGTTTATTTAGTCATTTTTTATTCACTGATATATTTAGTCGTTAATTTAGTCATTCATTGTTGTTAACTGGTCACTTATTTAGTCATTTTTATTCATTAATTTCCTTCCATTGGTAGTTTATTTAGTCATTAATTTTAATAATCATTTTGATCAATTTGGTAGTTTATTTAGTTTTTTTTGTTCACTAATTTCTATCAACTGTAGTATATTGATACATTGTTTATTAAACATCATATCACTAGTTGCAAAGAGAAACACAAGTCTTGAAAAAGGAATATTTTTGTCTTTATTAATTTGAAAAGAGTTGTTACATAAAATCTCTTGAAAAAGAGGTACAAGGGAACTATTGTTGTTGCAAAAGAAGCAAGAACAAAAAAATAAAAGTCCTCTGAGAAGACCTTAAATAGAGAAGCCTTCAAACAAAAAGCTTTCCATGAAGAGAAGGCTGCAATTACTTGTAATCTACTACAAACACCTTGTAATCTTTGAAAACATATCATAACAAGTCCATATTCTTCCTTTTACAATTCACAGTCAAAACTACTTCCCTCAAAACCCTATGTCACCATGGTTTAAACCTCAATGAAGCCTTAATTGCAATCTTGACTATGCAAGGTTTGGATTTCACTGCCTTGCTATTTGCTGCCATCTTTATACATTGCAAAATTTACCTTGAAAGTGTTTGAAATAACCAATGTATACCTTAGTTCAAAAATCTCATAATGAGACTAATACACAACAAGAAGTCACTGGACATCTCAAAACCTTTAAGATTGCAAACTATCAAGTGAAACAAGGAACACACTGGACACATCCAACATTCCTCTTAAGGTCCAATAATAGAAGAAAAGACAAGAAACAAAACACAATTACTAAGAATATATTGTGCATTTGAGACTTGACTACCAGCTATGCAAAAATTACACTTGAGACTGTCCTCCTTGTTCACTGTCTTTATAACCCTGTTGCTTATGTGCTCCTTATTGTCAATGATAATTTGCTTCTTCATCACCCTCTCAGTTCTTTGAAGTGTATATTCATAGCCAGAAGTTACATTCTCTTAGCATAGTCACTTTAAATTGTTGTCACTAGTGTTTGTGTTCTTCATAGAATATCCCAAGCTCATGCATTGTCAAATACAATCAGGATCCATGCCCCCTCCATCATCTACAAAAGAAAATACAAGGTGATAATTTCAACTATTCTATGCTCATAAAAGTAAATACAATACCAATTTGCACAAATAGTGATAGCAAGCTAGGAATAATGTTCATACCATGAAAAAGTAAAGCATGACTGTAGTCACGAGGGTTGTAAATTTGGTCCACTTTGACATAAGTTGTACCATGAGGTATTTGAATGTTATTGAACCAAAATAAGAAACACAACAAGGAAAATTTATTCCCGCAATATAGACAATAATAGAACACTAATCATCAAATATAAGATATCTTATCATCAAAGCATCATACTTCAGGTTGACAAATAGTCATCATTAAGACAACCCTTCAACAAACAAAACTGATTGAGATATTTTAAAAATAACCATTAGTTATGAGCTTCTCTCACCTCTAGGGTAATTATCACAAATGAGTGATTTTAGCCACCTTAGCAATTCATCTCAGGAAACAAAGTACAAAGCTACATTACCTCATCAATTACATTATCAAGAAGCTCTGCAATCGCTGCAATGATAAACAAATAAGAATGTATCTAATTCATAGAACAAATACTATTGAAAACCAATCCTAATATCTAATTCAAATAACTGTTAGAAAAATATGTAGTACAGAATTGAGAATTAACATAATGAAATAGTAGTAAGCTATACAAAATAGACAACACATATTTACGTGGAAAATCTAATTTGTACAAGGAAAAACCACTGGAAAAGATCTCTCAATAGTTTTTTTCTTAGAAGAAATTCACTGTTATAGAATTTTACCATGCATTTGCATTCAAGATTAATTAACTTTCGTCGACTACTTTACCAATGCTAGAATAAGATAAACTGACTTCACATACCAACAATATCTAATCCATCTCATACACACAAAGAAGAAATAGGTTAAGAATGCATAATGGATGAATTGGAGAATAGATTAAACAACGAACTAATCCATCTCATATGCATAGAGAACAAAGTATGTTAAGAATGCCCAACGCAAAAAACATATCAATTTATAGAGCAACACATAAATATACACTCTAGTCATAATGCTCATGCTCTAATAATAATGTTCATGCTCTAGAAAATGCCATGGTTTTCCATATTCATTATTGTCATATTTTCTACATTTCAAAATCTCTGAATCAGACTCTATTAACAAACAATATATAAAGCCTTTTAAACCCAGCAAACCACAAATTAGTATCTACCAACTTACTATGGTTTACTTGAGTATGTCTCCTAAAAGTAACTATAAGTTATAGCTTATAACTAATGGTGATAAAACCCACCAGCAAACTTACTAAGGCATGCATTTATTGTTCAAATAGTCATCTTACTTAGAAGATGAGCATCTTCCAAACACACACATAAGTCATTCTCAATCATACTTGTGCTATCTGAAGAATTATGTTCTTCCATCTTCACCTCTTTGAGAAATCATGAGTGTGTCCATTGTTGTGGGAAATCTAAATGTCATGTATCAATTCAAAATGTTAAACTAACAATCTCAGCCACTTAAGCAATTCTCACTTCTTGAACTTCAAGGAAATTTAAATTGTCATGCATCGGTTGATATGTAAGCATCACTCAGAGAGTTGTTGACCATGTTAAACTGAAACACAGGTTTGATATTCTCCATCTAGATTGGTCAGTTTATTAGTTATTAGTTTCTAAAAACAATATTCAAAAACAATATGTAGCTGTAAGAGTTTATGATAAGCCAATATCACCAATGGAAATTAAGGAGTTACATCTAAGATGATCTATTGATGTGATTATAGTAATATTAGATATTATATATATCCAATCATTAGAAACCTTAAGGAATTTCCAAGACTCTTTCTTGAAAAAAAGGCACAATAACGTCTTGAAACCCAGACTGCCTCAGATCTAATAATAGTTATCTTTCCTAAACATAAAAGATCACATATAATTACAAATGGATGCTTTTTTCTGTTAGCATCAGCCACAAAGAAACGAGACTTCTCCCACCATTGATACCATGTAGTTTCCACAACACTTAGATTAAGTAATGCAGCCGTGCAAGATGAACCTGCTTAGAAATTCAGGGAAGACATGTTGATTTAGGACAAACAACTCAGAGGGGGGGTGAATCAGTTGTCCCAAAACGTTCTTTTCTTTAAACACTTATATCCTTCTTGTAATTCAATAGCATAATAATAAATCAATCATGGAAGCACAATGGAATAATTTAAGAGCAAAAACACATTAACACATATGACATCAAGATTGTAATGTGGAAAACCTAGTTAAGGGAGAAACCACGGGGTGACTAACCCAATATTGTATTCTTTGTTAAAAGAATAGGAAGAACAAAATGGCACATGCCAATTAGGGCTCACTACTCGAGCACACTATTCACAAGAGGCCCACTGCCTATAGGAGACACACTCTCTACAGAATAATAAATATTACATACTTGAACTAGAGATTAGCATCTTCACCATGCTTGAGTCAATTCCGTTTAAGCTCAATACTTCTACTCTGCTTTTCACTTTTCTCCTTTCTACCACTTTCCCATCTCCACACAGATACTTTGAAATGACTTTGCAATTCTTATTTATACAAGACATCAACTTTGGGATAATCATCAAAGTTGACACAATACACACTTTATTTTATTATAGAGAAAATACACAAATACAACTTGATTTGTTATAAGAACTTCATGCGTATCACCACACTATCGGCCACACCTATCTAGGACTTCAATCTTCTTTGAGAAATACGTCATGCTTTATAGAACATCTTCAAGATCATCTGCAAGATGTGTAAAACATCTGGTCATCCATGATTAGGAAGAACATCATCACCCGGAAGTAAATCTTCAATTACAAGCTCAATCTTCAATGTTGACTGCCAACACGAATTGGACACAATCTAAAGACCCCCACAAGCTTGCCTAAATCACCAAGAACATCCACACCACTTCTGCTTACTAAAATCATTTGTATCTTCATCTGGAACCTCAAGAACATAGTTTGTCATCACTGTCACATTAGAATAAATACTTGTGGACCTCCAGACCATGAACCAATTTAGTTGTCAATTCACATTGGCTTCCTAAACATTCCTCCAAATCTACAGAATAAGATATTGCATTTCCAGATCTCACCAGACCTATTTGTGTCACTTTGTCACCTCTGAACATCTGCCAAAACTAGTTTTACTCATATGGCCATAACTTCTCTAAATCTTCATGCGGGCCTCTCAAATCTTGACTGGATCATCTTTAGACACATATCTACAAACACTTTGATGCATATTCTCTTATCTTCATCTTATCTAGGATCTTCACTTCAAAGAGCTTCATTGTTTTAACTATTCTTCTCTATTTCTGATAGGACTAATTTTCTCAATATCCTCAGCACACAGCTCATCCAATCCTTGACATCAATGACAACACTGGTTAGGCCCATACTTGCAACAATCTCCTCCTTTATCTTTGATGGCAACATATGATGTGAAAAATTGTTTTAATCATCAAGACAAGAACTTCTCCTCACTGACCGACATAGCTCTCCCTATCAACAACAATCATTCATATGTCTTCTCTTCCTTTACTGCTCCCCCTTTGATCAACAATCACTTTTGTTTTTCACATGTCTTCTCTCCCCCTTTGACATTAATGGCAAAGGGCACATACTTGCATCAATCAAAATCATATAGACTGCTCCCCCTAAGTAGTAGCTTCCTATCATCAATCTGGATCACAAGATATGACTGTGAGATCCATTGGATTGATGCACATCAATGCACCTTAATTCAGAACCAGAGGGGTAATAATCCCTAACTTCTCCCTGAGATACTCAAAAGAGTCCTTAGGTAGAGGTTTAGTAAAGATGTATGCAATCTAATCCTTAGAGGGCGTAAACTCCAATCTGACTTCATTCTTGTTCACCTGCTCTCTCAAAAAGTGAAACTTGATGGATATATGTTTTGTCTTTGAATGCAACACCAGATTTTTTGATATATTTATTGTGCTTAAGTTATCATAGAATATTGTGATGGGTTCCTCATACTCCACTCTAATGTCTCTTAGCATTTGCTTCATCCATAATACTTGAGCGCAACTACCTGCTGCTACAATATATTCTACTTCTGTAGTGGATAGAGATATTGCCTCTTGTTTCTTGCTCAGCCAAGAAACTAATCTTTTCCCCAAAGAGAATGCACCACCACTGGTACTCTTCCAGTCATCCACATCTCCTACCCAATCTACATCTGTAAATGCATGAAGAGGGAAATCATGATCCCTAGGATACCATAAGCCATATTCAAATGTTCCCTTTAGATATCTGAGAATTCTCTTGATTGCCATGACATGAGATTCTCTAGGATCAGCTTGGAATCTAGCAACAAAACCAACAACATTCATAATGTTAGGTCTAGTTTGAGTAAGATATAGTAGTCCTCCAATCATTTACCTATACTTTTTCTGATCAGCCTTAGGAGATTCATCATCTTTTCTTAGTTTACATCCAGTTGCCATGGGTGTATTCATTGGTTTTAAATCTTTCATTCCAAATTTATTCAACAATTCTTTCACATATTTGGTCTGTGATATGAAGATTCCTTTCTTTATTTGAGTGATTTGCAGACCCAAGAATAAATTCATTTCCCCAAATATGGACATCTCAAATTCACTTTTCATTTGATTTACAAAAGTTTTACACATACTATATCTTCCTCCAAAGATGATATCATCAACAAACACTTCAACAATCAAGATATTTTCATGATCAATTTTGAAGTACAAGTTACTGGCAGCAGTACCTTTGTTGAAACCAATCTTCAAAAGATGTTTATGCAATCTTTCATACCAGGCTCTTGGGGCTTGTTTGAGTCCATACAGTGCTTTCTTCAACTTGCAGACCATATCACCATGATCAAACAATTGAAATCCATCTAGTTGCTCAATGTATACTTCTTCTTCCAAGTCACCATTCAGGAAGGCAGACTTGACATCCATCTAATATACTTTGAAATCCTTGAAGGCAGCAAAAGAAAGAAATAATTTGACTGCTTCAATTCTTGCCATCGGAGAAAAAGTTTCTTTAAAATCAACTCCTTCTACTTGAGAATAACCCTTGTAGACCAATCTAGCTTTGTTTCTGACTACTTCACCATCTTCATTTAGTTTATTCCAGAAGAACCATTTTGTCCCAATCACATTTTTATTTTTAGGTCTAGGAACAAGATCCCAAGTGTAATTTTTTTCAATCTACATCAACTCTTCCTCCATTGTTTTAGTCCAGCTTTCATCATTGCATGTTTCACTTACTGTTTTTGGTTCAATCTTTGAGATCAGACAATACTTTTTTGAGTCTTGAGAAATCTTTCTTCTTGTTTGAACACCTTTACCTATGATCTAGTCTTTAGAATGATTCAGTCTTATATACCTAGGAGTTTTGGGAATTTCTTAGACTTCTATTTCTTGGATAGGTTCATTCAAATTTGTCTCTTCTTCCTATATTTCAAGATTCTTTGGATTAGTCTGGTTTTGAATTTCAGAGGGGGCTTGAACTTCTTGGACCAAAACATCATTCTGATCATCTTCTTCATATTCATAAAACCTTGAGGGTTTTTCAAAGCCTTCATCAACCTTCATATTTGTACTTTCTACAATCTTTCTCAATCTTTGGTTATAACACTAGTATGCTTTGCTTTGAGTAGAATAACCCAAGAATATTCCTTCATCACTTCTAGCATCAAATTTGCTAAGGTCTTCATCTCTTTTAATGTAACATTTACTACCAAAGACTTTGAAATACTTTATAGTGGGAGTGATGCCAAACCAGACTTCATAAGGGGTCTTACCAGTATTGCTTCTGATTTGTACTCGATTAAGAGTATAGACAGCAATGCTTACAACTTCTCTCCAGTAGATATGAGGAACATTTGCTTCCATCATTATGGTTCTAGATGCTTTCTGGATGGTCCAGTTCATTCTCTCCACTACTCCATTCTGCTGTGGAGTCCTTGGAGCAGATAACTATCTTTTTATCCCATGTTTCTCACAGAATTCTATGAACTCTCTGGATGTGAATTCTCCACCTTTATTAGACCTAAGACACTTTATGTTTAACCCAATTTCATTTTCTACCATAGCCTTGAATATTTTGAATTTCTCAAGAGCTTCATATTTCTCTTTTAGGAAAGTCACCCACATCATCCGAGAATGATCATCAATTAGTAACATGAAATATCTATCACCTTGCAAACTTCTGATTCTTGCCAGTCCACATAGATCAGTATGTACTAAGTCCAACAATCCGGTAGAAGATTATTCCTTGCCTTTGAATGTGACTCTGCTCTGCTTGCCCAACTAACATTTTTTGCACAAACTGTTAATAGGTTTCATCAGTCTTGGAAGATCTCTTACAACCTAAGTGTTGCTTATCTTGATGATATTATCAAAATTCACATGACACATTCTCCTATGCCACAACCAACTCTGATCAATTTGAACAAATAGGAAACTTTCTCTACCACCAACCAAGTGGAAGATGTTACCTTTTGTTTGAGTACCGGATGCAATCTCTGTTCCAGAACTTTCAAAGATCTTACATTTTCCATTTTTGAATCTGAGATCATAGCCTTTGTCCACCAACTGCCCAACACTAAGAAGATTGTGTTTTAGACCTTCAACATACAATACATCACTGGTTTTGCTCTTTCCATCAAAAGAAATAGTTCCTCTGCCTCTGATTCTGCTAGCAGAATTATCACCAAATTTTACAACTCCTCCCTCATATCTTTCCAGATCTATGAACTTATTTTTATTACCAGTCATATGGTGGGAGTATCCACTATCAATGACCCATTCATCCTTTTCTTCAACTTGGGCAACCAGAGATCTTTCTACCATTTTATGATTGACTGATTCAATGGGCATTGGATCTTCTTCCTTGATGGCAATAAACACCCAGTCACTTCTGGATTTGTTTCCTGTCTCTGATTCATCATCTGTTACTCCTTCATCATCATCATCTTCATGAACATAGTAACATTTCTTTTGAAATCTTGATCTATTAGGATTAGTCCTTGAAAATCTTTCTGGACACCTTGAGGCAAAATGACCATTCTTATTGCAGTTGAAACATTTGAAGGGCAATTTTCCTTCATACTTACTAGATCCTCTTGGCAGTCTTTTTGTAATAAGGGCTTCAAGTTGAGAAGCTTCTACTTCATCTTCTTCCAGATCTTTTCTTGATTTTTCATACCATGATAGTTTCTTTGAGGAGTTCTTTGTTTGCCTTTTACAGATGCACTAGCTTTGAATGCATATTCAGTCTTGGGGGGTGCATCTCCAAACTTAGCCAATTCAAATGTAGCTAATTTTCCAATCAATTGATCTCTTGTGATATTTGATAAAGATATGAATTCTTCAATAGCAGCAACCTTGTGTTTGTAAGCAGGAGGTAGGGATCTAAGAACTTTGGCAACAATCTCATCTTCATCCAAGATTCCACCAGCACACCTAATGCCACAAACAAGCTCATTTACTTTTGGCATAAATGTAGTGATATTCTCATCTTCATTCATCTTCAGGTTTTTGAATTTTCCTTTCAGACTGTGTAGCTTGGCACATTTAACATATTTGTCTCCTTCATGCAGAAGTTCCAATTTTTCCCAAATCTCATGTGTAGTTTTTAAATCTATAACATTTGTTAGCTCTGAATCAGATAAGGCACTTAGTAAGGCTTCTTTACCTCAAAGATTATCTTCAACATCTCTGATTTCATCTACAGTTGCCGGACCATTCTTTGGAGGAACATACTTCTTTAAAGTTATGATCCAATATTGCATTCCCATACATTGCAAGTGACATTCCATGCAGCTTTTCCAAATAGTGTAATGGCTTTTCCAAAGAGTGTAATTAGTTCCATCAAACCTCAGACTATCCTTTTTGTAGGAAGACATCCTGGATCTCCTCAAGTGATTAAGCTCTTTTAGAGGAACTTAGGTCTGATACCAATTGTTGATTTAAGACAGACAACTGAGAGGGGGGGTGAATCAGTTGTCCCAAAACTTTATTTTCTTTAAACACTTAAATCTTTCTTGTAATTCAACAACATAATAATAAATCAATCATGGAAGTACAATGCAATAATTCAAGAGCAGAAACACATTAACACATATGACACCAAGATTTTAATGTGGAAAACCTAGTTAAGGGAGAAACCACGGGGTGACTAACCCAAGATCATATTCTCTATTAAAAGAATAAGAAGAAAAAAATGACACATGCCAATTAGGGCTCACTGCCTGAGCACACTACTCACAAGAGGCCCACTACCTATAGGAGACACACTGTCTATAGAATAATAAATATTACATACTTGAACTGGAGATTAGCATCTTCACCATGCTTGAGTCAATTCCATTTAAGCTTAATACTTCTACTCTACTTTTTGCTCTTCTCCTTTCTACCACTTTCCCATCTCCACATGGATACTTTGAAATGACTTTGGAATTCTTATTTATACAAGACATCAACTTTGGGATAATCATCAAAGTTAGCACAATACACACTTTATTTTATTACAGAGCAAATACACAAATACAACTTGATTTGTTACAAGAACTTCATGTGTATCACCACACTGTCAGCCACACCTATCTGGGACTTCAATCTTCTTTGAGAAACATGTCATTATTTGCAGAACATCTTTAAGATCATCTGCAAGATGTGTAAAACATCTGGTCGGCCATGATTAGGAAGAACATCATCACCTGGAAGTAAATCTTCAATTACGAGCTCCATCTTCAATGCGGACCACCAACATGAACTGGAAACAATCTAGAGACCCCCACAAGCTTTCTTGAATAACCAAGAACATCCACACCACTTCTGCTTACTAAAATCATTCCTATCTTCATCTGGAACCTTAAGAACATAGTTTGTCATCACTGTCACATTAGAATAAATGCTTACGGACCTCCAGACCATGAACCAATTTAGTTGTCAATTCACATTGGCTTCCTAAACATTCCTCCAAATCTACAGAAAAAGATATTGCATTTCTAGATCTCACCGGACCTATTTATGTCACTCTATCACCTTTGAACATCTGCCAAAACTAGTTTTACTCATATGGCCATAACTTCTTCAAATCTTCATGTGGACCTCTCAAATCTTGACTGGATCATCTTTAGACACATATCTACAAACCCTTTGATGTGCATTCTTTGATCTTCATCTTAGCTGAGATCTTCACTTCAAAGAGCTTCACTATCTTCACTATTCTCTATTTCTAATAGGACTAATTTTCTCAATATCCTTAGCACACAAGTCATCCAATCCTTGACATCAATGAGAACACTGGTTAGGCCCATACTTGCAACAAGACATTTGTTGAGTATTTCATTTGGCATGATTTTTCCCTCACCTATATTAGATTGTTGCCTCACCTATATGAGATATTTTGTCAAATTTGGTGTGTTCGTATACTCATGACTTGGCAGCCCCATTATTAAATGCTTAATAGTCAAAATGAACACATAAAATAATGCTTGTATTCATTACAAGCATACAAGGAAATAGGAAAAATACATCTAACGAGACAATAGGAATCTCTAATACAAACCAATGAAATGTAATAATTATTTCATTGTTTTTATTTTGCTATATTTGAAAATTTATGCAATGAATGTTAAGTCTTCAAATGCCAAATTTTCTCCTAATCTTCATGTCATTGAAATGACATTTTTTTAGGGGACTGAAAATATTTAGCAAAGTACACAATAGCTTACATCAAAAAATAAGAATATTCATATATGTTATACAATAGAATGACAAATAAGTTGATTTTTATGTTTTTTAAACAATTTTTTTTAATAAACATTAAAAAATGTAGTCAACATGTTTTAATTTTCTTATCTTATTAGTTCATTTATGACCAACTAATAAAACATTAGTATACCCTCTAGTAAGAACTAGTAAATAAATTTATGCCTCCCAATACTACTTTCCTACATATCCAATCCTCTTCCTCCAACTCATCTATTCTCCCCCTTATCCAAATTCTATGGTTTACAACCCAAACCAAAAAATGAAAACAAAACCTGCCACTACTCTCCCTTTATCTAGATTATATCATTTACAACCCAAACCAAAAAAAAAGAAAGACAAAACATGCCAATACTCCCCCTTATCAAGATTCTATTTACAACCCAAACCAAAAAAAAGAGACAAAACCTACCACTACTTGTCACTTGTTCAGTGAAGATGTGTGAACACTCCTCTTCTCCTCTTTACTTTAAGAGGTAACATTGACTTACATATCTTGGGGGATACATTGATATATTTACTTTGTTTTCAAGTTTCAACTGATCCTTCATCATCCCCAAGCAACTAAATTCATTTAGATAGAATTCAATTGAAGGCTTCTTTGTCTTCTCCTATAAAGATGTCATCCACAGGCCATGTTCATGAAAGCCTTCTCAATGTTGTTGAAAAACTCATGTCCAATGGACTCAACCATCTTGAGGTTAAGGAAAAATATATCTTTCCACCCCATGAGCATCCCCATCTATCTAAAGTTTGTCATTCTTGTGCTATTCCAGTGGTAAACCTCAAGGATTTAGATGGCCCTGATAGGAAAAAAGTGGTGAAGGAGATCAAGAATGTATGTGAGCGTTATGGTTTTTTGCAAGTAAATTTCCATTTATATATAAGTTTCATTCAAAAATCTATTTTGGTTTTGTTTGGTATCAATGTTATGATAGAAAATTTAGATTGTGAACCATATAGTGCATGAATTTGTGATGAAAGGCATGATGGATACTACTAGAGAGTTTTTTGAAATACCAGTAGAAGACAGAGCCTGTTTGTATTCAAATGATTTAAGTAAGGCAGTCAGGCTTTATACAAGCTTCAATATCACCAAAGAAATAGTCCTAAACTAGAAGGATAGTTTCAGACATCTATGCTATCCTTTGGAGGAGGTCATTGACTCTTGCCCTAAAAAACCAATAGCCTACAGGTAATAATAATAAAGATAATGTAGTAACATGAGCTTTCACAGTGGAGAACCTTGTTTGAAGCCTAGATGATGTGTCACATGTTTAAATGTATAAATGCTATCCAATTTTGGTTGTGCCCTCTATTAGATCAATTTAACTACATACATACACCTCCTTGGCATCTAAACCTAAAGGCTCCCCATATAAAAAAAGTATTAATAAAATAAAAAAGAAAAAAAGAAAATGGAATCCCTGACAAAAATTTCACTACCAATTAAAAGAAGAAGAGCATAACCCTCTCCTCTAATTTTATAGATAGTGTGTAGGGAAGTATGCTAAATAGATAAGATCATTGATTTTGAGACTGTTGGCTGTAATTTCTGAAGCTCTAGGACTGGATGCTGATTATTTGAATACAACATTTGGGAATCATGGTTAGGTGTTGTAAATAAATTATTACCCTCCATGCCCAAATCTAAATCTTACCTTTGTCTTACCACCTCATTCAGATGCAGGTCTAATCACTGTTCTAATGCAAGGAGATGTGAGTGGCCTGCAAGTGCTCATGGATGGTAAATGGGTTGCAATAGAACCCATACCCAATGCCTTTGTGGGCAATTTGGCAGATTAGCTTCAGGTCTGAGTAAATAAAATATTGATCCAAGCTATATTTTAGGGTTTTAAGTCTGCAATTTTTTTTAAAAAAATTGAAGGATGGGTTTTTGAATTTATTTTTTATATTTTGATTAGGTTGTAAGCAATGGAAAATTCAAGAGCATAGAGCACAGAGCTGTAACTAACATATCATGTGTATGCATGTCAATTGCTATGTTCTCTTCTCCTTCAATGGATGCCTTCATTGCTCCTACAAAATCCATGCTAGATGAGGAGCATCCTACTCTGTACAAAGGTCATAGCTTTGGGGAATTCCTAAAAGAATACCAGAGTCAGGAATTAAAGAGAAAGTGTGTATTGCATCGCTCCCAAATTAAAACTGATCAATCAATCAAACCAGAGGCAAACCTAGATGGATCCAAAACAATGTCAAGGGCATATGATAATACAAAATATTGTATTAATTTTAAATCAATGTTTGCCATATTAATTTTAAATCAATGTTAAGGGCATGAGAGTGCAGGATGGTGAGCTCTCCCCACATCCTCACAAAGGAACTTTTGTGTGTGTACTGGGATGTAGGGAGAGCTTGACATCCTGCTCTCTCATGCCCTAGTCCTTGCGGGGCTATGAGGGAGAAGGTGAGGCAACAATCATGCCAAATGAAATTATCAAAAAATGTCTTCCTTGAATTTCTAAGTAAAAATGTGGTCATTGACATGTATACGAAATGTGGAAGCATTGACAATGCATGTGAACTATTTGGTAGAATGCCTCAAAGAGATGTCATCTCATGGGATGTAATGATTGTGGGATATGCACAAAATGGATTTTTTGAAAAGGATTTAGAAACTTTCAAGCAAATGTAATTAGCAGGTGTAAATCCAAATTTGACCTTTGCCAGCATCCTTCCTGCCTTTGCGAAAATGGGAGCTTTGAAATAGGGTATGGACATCCATCATAACATAATGGAAGGGAGATTTTTGTTAGATATTATAGTTGGAAATGCTCTAGTAGACAAGTATACAAAATATGGAAATATATATAAGGCACGTGAACTATTTGATGGAATGGCACAAAGAGATGTCATCTATTGGAATACAATGATTGCAAGATATACACAAAATGGATTTGTCGAAAAGTCTATATAAATTTTAAAGCAAATGTAATTGGCTTCAGTGTAAAGCCAAATTCCATAACCTTTGCCAGCATCCTTCCTACCTGTGTCTATAAGCACAAAAATCATGCACTGCCTCCACGAGGACCCCTATGATGATTCAAATCCTTGTCATGTACATTGTAGAGTGAAATAATGTCCTTCAAGTAGCAGGCCTCTTGATGACGTGTCTTCTTTTCTTGTCTTGTGTTGTTTCTTCCTTGTTGATTTCCCTCTCTCCCTGTTTGCGACACTTTTCGACACTTGTTGACTTGCATTTTCTGGCTTTCAACCTTGATCCTAAGCCTTGTGAGAGTCTTGTAGGTGATTTTTCACCTCTCCCCTTTATATTTCCTCTAGTGCACCTCCTAGAAGCCTTCTAGAGGTCTCCTTATCCATCTCCTACTTTTGGTTTTCAATTTCATCGAACCAATCCAAATCTCCCCCTATTATTTCTAGATCTCCCCTAGGAGATCCTATTGACGCAAGTGGAGATTTGGATTCTTCCACATGACTAACCTATTTCTTGATGCAGAAGCTTTCTTTTTCCTCTCTTCTACCATCTCCTAGCCTATTTTTCTACATCTGACCCTGTCCATCTCGGATCTCCCCTGGGTGACCCTACTGGTAAAATGGGTGAGCTTGTCATTTTTGCAACCGCAAAAAAACTCAAGTTTCTCTCTTATTTTTGCTCCATTTTTGCCCATTTTTCTCTCTATTTGCATGGTTTTTGATCCTTGATATAGAGTTAATTGTTTCATGCACCAACACATGTATAATTAACTCTATTTGATCTTAATTTAACTCTTCAATCAATCTCATGCATTCCCTCACCACCATTTTCTCTCCAGTGATAGTCTATCTTTGCTTCATCACTCTCAAATCACCTAAGTTCACTGGGTAATCAACCTTGTTAACTCCCTAATCTATTTTTGTTAACTCATCAATCAAATGAGTTAACTCTTCAATCAATTCCTTATTCTAAACCTATAAATATGCCCCTCCCTCAAGCACAAAGGGAGGCAAATTCATTGTGCACGTAGCTCTTGCCAAATTTTTCTCTCCAACTTAGCATTCAAATGCTCTTACAAGATGAAGGTTCCTTTTGGTTTATTTGTTCAACCAAGTAGTGTCATGCTGCTTCATTCTATGCCATTGTGCTCAATCCAAGATCTTGTCGAGCTCATACAAGCTTCATCAAAGCTTCTTTTTGCTTCTTTGGGTCATTTTGTTGTCAAGAGGATCGCCTACTACCACAAAAGGATTCGAGGTTGCCTATTACAAGGATTGCTGATGGTAGTGGAGTCAACAAATCTTCATTTCTCTCAGGTTCCTTGATTGTTTTCATTCAAATTCATAGTAATTAGAGAATCAACTTTGCTCTTGGGAATAGTAAAACATTGCTTTTTCCTTGATAGTTAGATCTTGCATGTTAGATTAAACACTTTCATATTTGTAGGTCTAGTTTATTAGAAGAAGTATTTTCCCTTTTCTTAGATTAAATTGCATTCAAAACATTGAAAAAACAAAAAAAATAGGTTAACATTTCATTGGAAAAGTCATATAGAATTGCATACATATTTCCCTTTCATAGATTAGAAGCACTTTTATTTCTAAATATTCCAAAAAATACCAAAAAGAACGTTTTGCATATCATTTAGCTTGCATACATTTAGATACACTAGGATAGACAAAATTACAAACCCTCAATTCCATCACAAGGTAATCACAGCTCAAATGATCCAATCAAACCGTCGATCCCATCATGAGATAAAAAAAAGTTAAAACAAAAATCAAACCCTAGATCAACAAAACCCTAGGTCAAAACCCTACATCTGGTTGAGGTTAGTAATCATACAAATTCCTCTCTTTTGATTCACAAATGTGCTTAGGAGTGAGAGGAGAGTGGGTAAGGGCTATTTGTGACGAGATCCATGAGATCCATCCAAGACCTCAACAACAAACATTTGTTCAACCATAAGGAGACCCATTTGTCCTCTTGGTGTTAGAAGAAACTAGACAACGCTAGATACAACAAGAACTATTACAACATCTACAAAGACAAGAGGACATCAATGAGAATAATCAGTTACCCACATAGAGGTGGAATCTAAGAAATCCAAACAAAAGAAGAGAGACTAGTGACCCTTCGGGTCATAGGATTATCTCAACTACAACAACAATCAAATGAAACATACAATAAAGTACACAAAAACAAAGGCCGCAGTACTTACCGACCCCTCTCTGTGAAGTCCATCTCTCTAATGAGCCAAACTCCCATCATGTCTCACCTCCTCTCAACTAGCTAATTCCACGTGAGTGAGAGTGACGTGGTGGATCACCTCATGGCAAGGAGGGAAAGGGTCTATGTGCATGCCGAAATCTGACCTGATAGCCCTAGACAACTAGAGTCATGATTTTTAGTGTACATATTTTGGTGAACCCGACGTGAAGGGCAAAGCCTCTTGGTTATGCTTCTTGCATTTCCATTTCAAACATCTCAAAACTCTTAACAGAAACTTCACAACATTTTCATACCATTCTTCATAGCTGATTTTGTTGCTTCGACTTCCATCACCTACACCTCTTCCATTCCATTTATTCTGTGGTGTCTATGGCACCCCCAAATATGATAGAACTTGACTTAAACCAAGAGAACATTCCCTCAAGGGAACCAAAAACTCCCTCATTTGATAGGTATGTGCTACCACATCCTAACACGCCAATCATCAATTGCTATTATTACAAGGATTCTAACTTTGAGCAAGATCAAAGAGAATCTAGGTGCTCTCTATTGGTCAACAACCTAGCTTGGGAGAACAATGCGGTCATACCAAATGTTCTGCATAAAGCAAGAAGGGTGAGATCAGAAATAGATCGACCAAAACAACCTTCCACAAGTACATCGAATACCCACCTTGATGAAGAGGTTAAAAGATTGGAAAAACATCTACAAGAAACCAAAGATGCTCAAGAGGCATTGAGGATTGCCTTACAAGAAGAATAAAAAGAAAACATTGCATGTGAGGAAGCCTTTCACCATGAAAATATTCATAGAGAACATCTTAGAAATGAAGAAACCCCTAGAGATGCAACTCCTGTAGATTTAATCGCAACTCTAGTGCAAAGAATCAAAATCTTGGAAGAAGAACAAGCTACTCCAGAAAGAAGAATCAAGTCCCATGAATAGGACCAGGGGGCATCTCAAAATCGCCCTACCTCAATTATTATTCACAACATGCTAGTAATGACACCTGTCTGAATGGGAACCCTCCTATTCAGAACAATCCAATGAATCCGACAATTGGTTATCAAACCCTGTTGATAACTGAGAGGGGGGGTGAATCAGTTATCCTTAATTCGCTTTCAGTTCAAACACTTAAATCCACTTTGTTAATCAGTAGCATAGAAATTAATCATTCATGAAAGCATAAGACATAAACACCAGAGCAGATACACATCACACACATGAAACACCAAGATTTTGATGTGGAAAACCTGATTAAGGGAAAAACCACGGGGTGATTAACCCAAGGATTATTCTTTGTTAGAAGAATAAGAAAAATAGATGGCACATGCCAATTAGGGATCACTACCTAAGCACATTGCTCACAAAGAGGCACACTACCTACAAGAGACAAACTATCTACAAGATAACAAGTATTACAAACTTGATCTAGAGATTGACATCTTTACCATGCCTGGATCAGTTCCATTTAAGCCCAAAAACTCTTGCTCTGCCTTTCGCACTTCTCTTCACTATATCACTCTCATCACCACAAGACACTCTTTAAAATGAATTCACAATCCCTTATTTATACAAGGCATCGACTTAGGAACAATCATCTAAGTCGGCAAACATCTACAAGATCATTCGCAAGATGTGTAATACATCCGGTCAGCCAGTCTTAAGAAGAACACCAAAATCCATGGTTATTCTTCAAATACAAACTCTAAATTTAATGTGGACCACCAACATGAACTGGACATGATCCATAGATCACCACAAGCTTTCCTAAATCACCAAGAACATCTGCACTTCATCAGTTTACTGGAATTCTTCTCTTCTTCATCTGGAACTTCAAGAACATAGTCTATCACCACTATCATAATGCAAAAGGTTCTTTCAGACCTCCAAAAAATGCACAAATCAAGTTGTCA
The DNA here is from genome assembly GCA_027924645.1 of Cunninghamia lanceolata. Classification (NCBI taxonomy): domain Eukaryota; kingdom Viridiplantae; phylum Streptophyta; class Pinopsida; order Cupressales; family Cupressaceae; genus Cunninghamia; species Cunninghamia lanceolata. The sequence goes on from BSBN01000739.1 coordinate 8,766,547, forward strand.
CTTCACACTAACTTCCTCAGCACTCCCTCCAATTTGTAGAATGAGAGAATGTAATTCTAGAACTCACCGGACCAATCTGTGACACTCTGTCACCACTGAACGCCTGCCAGAACCGGTTCTACACAAAAAGCCATTACTTCTTCAGATCTTTATACGGACCTCTGAAATCTTAATTGGAACATCTCAAGACTCATATCTACAAACCCTTTAATCCACATCCTCTGATTCTCAACCCATTGAGTACTTTTCCCTTCTTCTTATCACCGTTCTTCACTGTTCCTGATTGAGACTAATTTTCTCAATATCCTCAGCACACAGCTCATCCAATCCTTCTTATCAATGCAATATGAGTATGTTGACATTAATGACAACATTGGTTAACCTCATACTTGGAACAATCTCCCCCTTTGTCATTGATGGCAACATATGATGTGAAAAACCATCAAGACAAGAATTTCTCCTTTTTGTCACAGCTCCCCCTATCAACAACAGCTCTTCACTTGTCTTCTCTTCCTTTACTGCTCCCCCTTTGATCATCAACCACTTGTTTTTCACATGTCTTCTCTCCCCCTTTGACATCAATGGCAAAGGGCTCATACTTGCAATTCTAACACATCAGAATCATACCAACTGCTCCCCCTTAGTAGTAGCTCCCCATCATCAATTCAGATCACAAGATATGACTATGATATCCACTGGACTGATGCACATCAGTGCATCCTAATTCATCATCGGAGGGGCCATGACCCCTAACTTCTCCCTAAGATACTCAAAAGAGTCCTTGGGAAGAGGTTTAGTAAAAATATTTGCAAGATGATCCTTGGAGGGCACATACTCTAATCTGACTTCACCCTTGTTCACTTGTTCTCTCAAAAAGTGAAATTTGATAGATCTATGCTTGGTCTTAGAATGCAACACTAGATTCTTAGAAATATTTATTGCACTTGAATTATCATAGAAAATTGTGATAGGCTCCTCATATTCTACTTGAATATCTCTTAGCATTTGCTTCATCCACAAAAGTTGGGTGCAACTACCTGTTGTTGCAATGTATTCTGCTTCTGTTGTAGATAGAGATATTACTTCTTGTTTCTTGCTTAGCCAAGAAACCAACCTTTTTCCCAAAAAGAATGCTCCTCCACTTGTACTCTTCCTATCATCAACATCTCCTACCCAATCTGCATCTGTATATGCATGAAGAGAAAAGTCATGATCTCTGGGATACCATAGGACATACTCAACTGTTCCTTTCAAGTACCTAAAAATTCTTTTAATTGCCATGACATGAGATTCTCTGGGATTAGCCTAGAATCTTGCCACAAGACCAACAACCTACATTATATCTCGTCTAGTTTGAGTGAGATACAGTAATCCACCAATCATTGATCTATACTTTGTCTGATCTGTCTTAGGAGAGTCATCATCTTTGCTCAACTTACATTCGGTAGCCATGGGAGTGTTCATTGGCTTTAAATCTTCCATTCCAAATTTCTTTAATAGTTCTTTCACATATTTGGTCTAAGAGATAAAGATTCCTTTCTCTATCTGAGTAATTTGCAGACCCAAGAAGAAATTCATTTCACTGAGCATTGACATTTCAAACTCACTTTTCATTTGGTTTGCAAAGGTTTTACACATACTGTCTCTTCCTCCAAAGATGATATCATCAACAAATACTTCAACAATCAAGATGTTTTCATGATCAATTTGAAAATATAGGTTACTATCAGCAGTACCTTTGTTGAAACCAATCTTCAAAAGATGTTTATCCAGCCTCTCATAGCATGCTCTTGGGGCTTACTTTAGACCATACAGTGCCTTCTTTAATTTGCAAACCATATCACCATGCTCTGATAACTGAAATCCATCCAATTGTTCAATGTACACCTCTTCTTCTAGGTCACCATTTAGGAAAGTAGATTTGACATCCATCTGATACACTTTGAAATCTTTGAAGGCAGTAAATGCAAGAAATAGTCTGACTGCTTCAATTCTTGCAACGAAGCAAAGGTTTCCTCAAAATCAATCCCTTCTATTTGAGAGTATCCTTTGCAGACTAATATGGCCTTATTTCTGATTACTTCACCAACTTCATTTAGTTTGTTCCTGAAGACCCATTTGGTACCAATCACATTCTTGTTACTAGGTCTAGAAACAAGATCCCAAGAGTGATTTTTCTCAATTTGTATCAACTCTTCCTCCATTGCTTTTGTCCAATTTTCATCATTGCATGCATCATTTATTGTCTTAGGTTCAATCTTTGAAATCAGACAACATTCATCTGAATTTTGAGCAACATTCCTTCTAGTTTGCACACCATTGCTTTTGTCACCTATGATCTGATCTTCAGAGTGGTTTAGTCTTACATACCTTGGAACTTTGGGAGTTTCTTGCACTTCTACTTCTTGATCAGGCTCATCCGGACCTATCTCTTCTTCCTGATTTATCGGATTAGTCTGAATCTGACCTTCAGGAGAGGATGGAGCTCCTTGAACCAGAACATCATTCTGATCATCTTCATCATACTCGTAAAATCTTGAGGGCTTCTCAATACTTTCATCAACCTTCACATTTGTACTTTCTATCATCTTTCTCAGTCTCTTATTGTAACACCGGTATGCTTTGCTTTGAGTGGAGTATCCCAAGAAAATTCCTTCATCACTTCTAGCATCAAACTTTCCTAGATCTTCATCTCTTTTAATGTAAAACTTGCTACCAAATACTCTGAAATATCTCACAGTAGGAGTGATGCCAAACCAAATTTCATAAGGAGTCTTACCGGTATTGCTTCTGATTTGAACTCAATTGAGAGTGTAGACTGCAGTGCTGACAGCTTCTTTCCAAAACATCTAGGGAACATTTGCTTCCATCATTATTGTCCTAGATGCTCCCTGGATGGTCCAGTTCTTTCTCTCAACTACTCCATTCTTCTGTGGAGTCCTAGGAGTAGACAACTATCTTTTTATAGCATGCTTCTCATAGAAATCTATGAATTCACCAGATGTGAATTCACCACCTCTATCAGACCTTAGACATTTTAGTTTCAATCCGGTTTGATTCTCTACCATAGCCTTGAAGATTTTGAACTTCTCAAAAGCTTCTTATTTCTCTTTTAGAAAGGTAACCCACATCATCCAGGAATGATCATCAATCAATAACATGAAATATCTATCACCTTGCATACTCTTGATTCTTGTCAGACCACATAGATCAGTATGAACTAAATCCAATAATCTGGTAGAGGACTGATCCTTACTTTTGAATGAAACTCTACTCTGTTTACCTAGCTGACATTCTTTGCACATACTATTTGTAGGTTTTACCAACTTTGGAAGATCTCTTATAGCCTGAGTATTGCTTATCTTGATGATGTTATCAAAGTTTACATGACACATCCTTCTATGCCATAACCAGCTCTGATCAACTTGAACAAACAGACAACTTTTGTTAGTACCAACTAGATGGAAGATATTACCTCTTGTTTGAGTACCGGATGCAATCTCAGTTTCGGAGCTTTCAAAGATCCTGCATCTTCCATTCTTGAACTGGAGATCATAGACTTTGTCCACCAACTGACCAACACTGAGAAGATTGTGCTTCAATCCTTCAACATACAGTACATTACCGATTTTGTTCTTTCCATCAAAAGAGATAGTTCCCCTACCTCTGATTCTACCAGCTGAATTGTCACCAAACTTTACCATTCCTCCTTCATACCTTTCTAAATCTAAGAACTTGTTCTTGCCACCTATCATATGGTGAGAGCATCCACTGTCAATAACCCAATCATCCTTTTCTTCAACTTGGGCAGCCAAAGCTCTTTCTATAACCTTATGATTGATAGATTAAGGGAATATTGGATCTTCTTCCTTGATGGCAATGAACACCCATTCATTTCTAGATTTGTCTCCTATCTCTGATTCGTCATCTGTTACTCCTTCATTATCAACTTCATCATGAACATAATAACAATTCTTTTGGAACCTTTGTCTGTTAGAATTCGATCTTGTGGATCTTTCTAGACATCTTGAAGCAAAATGACCAATCTTATTGCAGTTGAAGCACTTAAAGGGTAATTTTCCTTCATACTTACTGGATCCTCTTGGCAGTCTTTTTGCAATGAGGGCTTCAAATTGAGTTGTTTCTACTTCTTCCTCTTCCATGTCTTTTCTTGCTTGATCATACCATGACAACTTTCTTGAAGAGTTTTCTCCCGAATCAAATCTTTGTTTGCCTTTGACATAGGCACTGGCTTTGAATGCAGATTCAATCTTGGGGGGATCATCTCCAAACTTGATCATTTCAAATGTAGCCAGTTTGCCAGCCAATTGTTCTCTTGTGACAGTTGTATGGGCTCTGAATTCATCAATGGCAGCAACCTTGATTTTGTAGGCAGCAGGAAGGGATCTGAGAATTTTCAAACAATCTCATTTTCATCCAAAACTCCACCAGCATTTCTAATTCCACACACCAGCTCATTTACTCTTGGCATAAAGGTAGTGATATTTTCATCATCTCTCATCTTCAATCTTTCAAATTTCCCTTTGAGACTCTGCAGCCTTGCACTCTTAACAAACTCATCTCCTTCATGCAGAAGTTCCAGTTTAATCCAGATCTCATAGGTAGTTGGTAGGTCAATAAAATTTGAGAGTTCTGAATCAGTCAATGCACTTAGAAGAGCCTCTTTAGTCCGCAGATTGTTTTCAGCATCTGTGATTTCATTTAGAGTTGTCAGACCACCCTGTGGAGGTGTATATGCTTTTGTGACCATGGACAAGTACGCCTTTCCCATACACTCCAAGTGACATTTCATGCGGCCTTTCCAAAGAGTGAAGTTGGTTCCATCAAACTTCAGACTGTCCTTCTTGTATGACGACATCCTGGATCTCCTCAAGCAGTTAAGCTCCTTTTAGAGGAACTCAGCTCTGATACCAATTGTTGATAACTGAGAGGGGGGTGAATCAGTTATCTTTAATTTGCTTTCAGTTCAAACACTTAAATCCACTTTGTTAATTAGTAGCATAGAAATTAATAATTCATGAAAGCATAAGACATAAACACCAGAGTAAATACACATCACACACATGAAACACCAAGATTTTGACATGGAAAACCCGGTTAAGGGAAAAACCACGGGGTGATTAACCCAAGGATTATTCTCTGTTAGAAGAATAAGAAAAATAGATGGCACATGCCAATTAGGGCTCACTACCTGAGCACACTACTCACAAAGAGGCACACTGCCTATAAGAGACACGCTATCTACAAGATAACAAGTATTACAAACTTGAACTAGAGATTGACATCTTTACCATGCCTGGATCAGTTCCATTTAAGCCCAAAAACTTTTGCTCTACCTTTCGCACTTCTCTTCGCTATATCACTCTCATCACTGCAAGACACTCTTCAAAATGAATTCACAATCCCTTATTTATACAAGGCATCGACTTAGGAACAATCATCTAAGTCGGCAAACATCTACAAGATCATTCGCAAGACGTGTAATACATCTGATCGGCCAGTCTTAAGAAGAACACCAAAATCTATGGTTATTCTTCAAATACAAACTCTAACTTTAATGCAGACCACCAACATGAACTAGACACGATCCAAAAATCACCACAAGCTTTCCTGAATCACCAAGAACATCCACACTTCATCAGCTTACTGGAATTCTTCTCTTCTTCATCTAGAACTTCAAGAACACAGTCTGTCGCCACTGTCATAATGCAAAAGGTTCTTCTAGACCTCCAAACAATGCACAAATCAAGTTGTCACTTCACACTAACTTTCTCAGCACTCCCTCCAATCCATAGAATGAGAGAATGTAATTCTAGAACTCACTGGACCAATCTGTGACACTCTGTCACCACTGAATGCCTGTCGGAACCAGTTCTACAGAAACAGCCATAACTTCTTCAGATCTTTATGTGGACCTCTAAAATCTTAACTGGAACATCTCAAGACTCATATCTACAAACCCTTTAATCCGCATCCTCTGATTCTCAACCCATTGAGTACTTTTGCCTTCTTCTTATCATTGTTCTTCACTGTTCCTAGTTGAGACTAATTTTCTCAATATCCTCAGCACACAGCTCATCCAATCCTTCTTATCAATGCAATATGAGTATGTTGACATCAATGAGAACACTAGTTAACCTCATACTTGCAACAAACCCACCCACAGGGTTATTACTAAAAACCCTACAATCTCAAAGTGCCTTCTTAGGAATGTATCTTGAATATCTGAAAGAGCCTCTAGACCAAAATATAAGGAATGTGCAATTACCTCAACCACTGCCAGACCTCCCAAACTTCAAAGGAGAAGGAGATCTAAATTCACACATTAAAGCCTACACCATGACCATAAGAGAACTCCTCCCTTGGGATGGGGATGTAGCAAAGATCTTCCCAAAAACTCTTGAAGGTATCACTTTGGATTGGTATTATCATCTCCTAGAAGCTTCAATCCATTCATTCAAACAACTCATCAGAGAGTTTGTCATGGCATTCAACATGAATAAACTCATCGAAATAGGGATTAAAGAATTCCTCACAATGAAACAAGAGCCAAATGAATCTGTAGCCCATTTCATCACTCGATGGAGGCAAGTCCTCTATTCTTCAACCAGTGCTCCAAATATGGATCATCGAGAACTATGCAATCTCTTCTTGCATGCCCTTAACAAAGACATGAGAGAAGTTGTCCAAAAACTACCATATAAGTCTTATGAAGAGGCATTAGAAAGTGCTTTAAGAATTGACCAAGCCACCATTGATAGTGGTAGAAAAGTCTATGGAGAAAACATAAAGCTAACAAAGGAAGACATATGAAACAATACCTTTGTCATTAAAATCCTCAAAAATAACAAGAGTGCAACCACGGACAGGGTGACAGATCAACCCCTAGTTAAGAAGATGAAATATGACTACAATGGGAGAGATTACTATCCTCCCAACATAAATGCCATAGATGGACCAAGAAACAATGGGTACTACCCTCAGGAAAACTACCAAGGTTGGAACTACAATGGAAATGGGAATGTAAATGATGGAAGATATGAAAGACCCCCATATGAATTCAACCAATTCTGTTCTTTTCATAGAACAAGGGGGCATACCATAGAGTCTTATAGGGAATACAACAGATTCATAGCAAGACTTCCAGAAGACCAACAACAGCTATTCATAGAAATGTTCTTAAACCCACAGGAGGTCACACCGGATAACAAAGATACATGGCAAAATCAAGCTCTGATAGCACCACAAAACACAAACATGAGAATTTATTAGGGCCTATTCCCCGTGCATCAAGCTACAAAAGTGACAAATCAAAATAAAGTAGCTTAGAGTAGTAACCCTGAAATCCCACCACAACTGGGACAAAAATGAGAAACTAGGTTGATGGGATTGGTTGCGATTATGCATAGTGAAGAACAAGAGGAGGATCATGAGGAGGAAAATGAGCAAATAGAACCATATGAGGGTACCATCTCAATAGTAGAACCAATACCAACTCCCATTGGACCTTATGAGCTCATAAGAGATCTAAAGAAAATGTATGCACACATTTTGTTCATTGATTTACTCAGGAACTCCCCCTCACATTGCTCCACATTACTACAAGCAATAGGCCTAAAATATCTTGACCAAATTACACCACCGACTAGTGGGAAAATCAACCATGTGGACTGCATCTTAGCCCACCAAACTTAGAACTTAAGGATCTAGGGTTCTTCTTTGACTTACAACAAATGCCCTTTGAGGCAGAGTTAACAAAGAAAGGAGACCCTACACTATATCTTCAAGTGTGGGTCTATGACACATACATCAAATGAACATTAATTGACGATGGAGCTATAGTGAATATAGTTCCCTTCTCCCTATTAGAAAGGATGGGCTATGGACACACCAACATCACCGCTTCATAGGATACTCTAAGCGGATATGATAATCTAAAAGCAGCCAACATAGGAAAAATTACCCTCCCAATAACTTTGGGGCCCAAAACCATTCCATCCACTTTCTATGTCATAGACAAGGACACATGATATAACTTGATTCTTGGAAGGCCATGGATACATAGGATGAAGGTTGTGCCATTCACATTGTTTCAAGAAGTTTGATTTTTATACTTAGGGAAAATATATATTGTGAGGACCGCCCTTTTTACTACTGATGTCATGACTATTTACAGTACTGTTATTGTTACTTTCATATTTGTGGGATAGCAGTTCCCGAAATTTGTCAGACTATTTAACTTTATTATGTTTTCGCAAAAACTAATTGGGTGATGTTTGGATAAGTTACTTTTCAGAAAAATGAATTAGGGATGATGGAAAATTGTAATATGATTTTTTAATTATGTTAAATTGTACTAAGGCATGAGAATGCATGTGTTATTTAAGTTGCTTCGGCTATGATGAATTTATGTGGTTACTGATCTTGTAATTGAGTTTGCAGGGACTACTAATCAAACCACAGATTTCGGAGATCATTCCACACCTTGTTAATTGTTATTCCCTGTTAAGCCGATCTGGTTCCACGAAGAACCAAGATCTCTTTGTGTTTGATGTCTTGATGTAATGTGGTCTTTCGTATGGTCGAGTGGGTTAGGTTACCCTCATGTATCATTATTTTTATAAGTGTTGTTAAGAGATTGAATTTGAAATTTCTATTTTTCTTTAAATTATGAGGCCCTTTTTCTTGTGCTTTACCTTGACCTGGGGTGTCTTGTATGGGTTAAAATTGACCCTGGGTTCTACCCCATGGGTCCAGGGGCCCATTTGGCATGGGTAACCCTTGAGTAACCTCCATCTAGTCAACTTAACCTTCCCCTGAAGTTAAGTGGCGAAAATTGGAGGTAGGAGGGGACATGATGGGTTGTACCAACACTCAACCCATCCCCTCTACTTTCCCCTAGATAAGAGATGCCATCCATTAGTAAAAGTTACCTCTTCTTTAGTAAGATTCCCCCATGTACTATGGGGACACCCATGTGAAGAAAGGAGAAAGAGGCATGGGTCACCTGTCTTGTTCCCATTTAACTCTTTTTTTATTTCTCCCATGAGAAAGTGGAGTCACATGAAAGGAATAAGGAGTACCCTTGGGAATGGAGAGTGACATAAGCCACCTGAACAGAATAGTGATTTTTGGGAAGGGTGAGGAGGTGACAAGTGTCACTTCCCCATTTCTCAAAATTAGAAAGAAAGAGAATTTTGGGTTATTTATTTTGAAATTTTGGGATGAGAGGGAGTTAGTTGAATTTTGGGGAAAATCTTTCATTTTGGCCTTACCAAAAATAGAGAAGTTAGTTTGGAAGAGAGAGAAGAGAGAGGGAGTTGGTGGCTAAGCTTGGAAGTGAACTCTGTGGACTCTGCAACAACTTCATTCCAGGAGGGCTTTGCAAGGTTGGTCTGAATTTTATCTTTGTTTTGGTAGAACTGAAATGTGTATGAAATGTGTGTGAAATATGTGGTTAAATTTGTTTTCTGTGGGGGTTCTTGTCGGGTGTTTGACAGAGCGTCTCCCACTTGGGAGAAATGCTCATCAAGTTTGGGGTAGGGGAGGAGAGATCCTCCTCGGGTGCATACCTGTTCCATCTTTTGGGATGTTGAAAGCCTTGAGGGCATGTATCTGTGACTGTATTTTTGACTTGAGAGTCATATACAGATTTCTTACAACTTGTGATCACACTTGGTTGAGACCAAGAGAAATTTATATGAGTTCATTTATCTGTCAGGGTGACACTCTGGAGTCGAGTGTATCCACTCTCCTGCCCCTTATGAAACTCACTGTAGTTGAGTTTCCGTATTGTGTAAAATAGCCATGGGAGTAGGTGTGCTTTGGGATTGTTGTTGTTTCTGTTGTGAAGTGGAGTGTTTGAGTACCCAGGTGTGAGTATGGTCTCCCTAGCTCGGGGGTGACCCTCTTGCGGGTCTACGGTAGGGAGGAGAGCTAGACATGTGGTATTTTCTTCTTTGTTTGTCTTTGATACGCAGGTTTTTCTCTTGGAGCTTCTGGTTGGCTATTTATGAAGGAAACAGATTATCTTCTTGTCATGAGAATTAGGCCTGGTTCATTTCATAGAGATGAAGAGAGAACACCTCTCTTGTTAATGTTGTAAATTAATGATATTCTGGGAGTGAAGAAATTCACCTCCCTGATCTTGTTATTATTGGACTTTATTGGTTGTCATAGTTTTCAGTTGCCTACTGTTTGGGAGGAGAAAGTCCATATCTGGGAAGTTGGTGTTCATGATTGAGAAGCTGTAATATGAATGTGCTTAAAATTTAAGTTGATGATTGTAATCTTTGTTCAATAGCAATTTTTGTGTTTCAAGTATTACTGAAAAGAAAAAAAAAAAAAAAAAAATTCGTTTTTGCAAATTAATCTGAGTTGTTTACATTTGAAAGTTTGGAATTGCTTCACTGGTTGAAATGCTATTTTTCTTTATAGTTCAATATTAAAATGGAAAAGACAGTTTTAAATCTTTGAGTTAATGTCCATATTTAATGGATTCTGTTAATTTAGAAGGATTAGAGGAAAACTAGCATGTAAATATAATCTGTTTGTAAATTTTACAGGTCTTATATGTTTATGAAAATGGAAATGTATACTTAAAATAAGGGGATAGCTATTAACCATTTGGTGAAATTGGCATATATATATCTATATATATATATATATATATATATATATATATATATATATATATATATATATATATATATATATATATATATATATATATATATATCTAATTGTTACGACAATTTCTTTATTGATTTGGAGAAGATGCATAGAGTAGTGAATTTAAGAAATTGTATAAATTGGAATTATTCAAGTATATAAAGAGTATTTTTTTTTTCTCTAAATAAATTATAAATATATATATAGAGATATATATATATTTCTCATTTTGAGTAATTATCATTTTAGAAAATAATAGAGTAACTGAAAGTAATTATAACTGTTATGTATCAATATAAAAAAAAGGGGATATATATATATATATATATATATGAAATATATATATATATATATATAAATATATTATTGTTGATATATATACATATATATATATATATATTTATATATAAATATATATAAATATATATATGGATATATATTGGTTAATATATTATTAATGATAATAACCAACGAATGGTGAAAGACTGTCAACATATATGCCGCGGATTAAAAAAAAACGCAGTCGAAATTTTATATGGGCGGTGGGGAGTAAACCCCACCGCGAGTTGCTATTTCATATGGTGGTGTGGAGTGGGGCAGAGCCCCACCCACACCCCACGTCGTGGGAATGTGGGTGGGGCTCCGCCCCACTCCACATCTCCCCCCCCCTTCAAACCCTTATGCCTCCCGCGGATCTTGACTGCCACTCTGCGGCCACCACAAATTCCGTCCGCCGCTCCGCGGCCACCACAAACTTCCGTCCACCGCTCTGCGGCCACCCCGACCCTGCTCCTCTGTCTCTGCGGCCACCGCCGTCCATGGCCGCCGCCTGCTGTGAATCTAAAGCTATAAAAAATGTTAGGGCTTGGGCCCTAACATATGAATGGTATATTTGTAATATAAATACAGTTTATTTTTATATAGCTTTATATATATAGGCATATATATATACTATATATGTCTATGTATATAGCTATATAGATATATTATAATAATGATTATATATCTGTATATATATATATATATAGGTATATAAGTTGTGGGAAACCAATTTGTCCATTATATAGACATTAAAATAAATATATTATATATATATATATATATATATGCATAGGAGTGAATCTTTGAACCAATTTATTGGGCCCTCGTTTAAAATCGATATAAACTATGTCTCATGGATATAGAGAAAAAAAAAATAAAAATATATATATATATATATATATATATATATATATATCTATATATATATATATAAATATATATATATAGATGTTATTAAGTGTTGAACACAACAACCAAAGAAGATATATTACCATGAAAAGAGTTTTATAAAGTGGTGAACCACCTACATCTATTGACAACGTCATACGAATTACAATCAGTGTATGAATCGTAATTAAGAGTAACAGTAACAACAGTAATTCTAAACAAGAGAAAATAAAATTATAATGTAAAGAGAGTTTAGGAATATTCAGTGATACTCAGGAAAGAGTTTCTCGGAAGTTTCAACTGTTAACGTACTAATAATCACCCGGAAAATGAAGAGGAAAATTACACAACTCTTGCTCAAAAGAACACTGGAAATAAACTTATGAAGCCACCACTAACTATCCATGTGGCCATATTAATCTCGACTGTAGCAAACGATCTCATATGTAAACCTGTAAGAGGTTCCGAAGAAGGAAAAACTAACATTGGAAAACACAGAGGAGAAAATGCGCGACCTTTCTCACACGGGATAAGAGAACTAAGTTGACGGACCCTTCTGTCAATTGTGCTTAGGAACAAGTTGACTAAGTATTGACGAAGAGGAGGAACCTAGATCGGGGAAGATTAGGAGACCGAGTCCAGCGAAATAGTAAACCAGCCTTTGTGACCTAGATCATCCTGAAATTAGGTTTAATATCAACAATAACTGCGGTGATAACCCTGATTGACGTAAATCACGAAGAAAGGACAGGATGCACATAAAGAAAGTATAGAAAATGAAAGAGAGAGAGAGACCGAAATATAAACACACTAAATGAACTAAGAGATAGTTAAGGTAAGGGCAATAAAGATATAATCCAACTTAAGAACTTGTGGAAAGGGAAGAGAGGGCAACCAAACCGCCTTGTTGAAAATGCTAAGTCATAGGAGGAGTATGTTTCAGGGAACAAGAGAGGAGACAGACAACCGTGCCTGGCTGAAAAATGACTAAATAGGGAGATCACTAACCGGTTTAGTCGGAACAAGGCGTCGTGGGGAGTGGTTCCTCTATCAGCGAACCACGGACGTAAATGAGTGCAGCGTAATTCCCACTAACACCGTAAGGCATTCTGCTACCGAACATTGCCGAGGATTCGATTGAAGAACTTTGGTAATCTCACTCTTGCAATGACGTTAGCAGCGTTGTATAGACCCTCTTGTTGATCTATATGCTTCTGGTTGCACGCCATTGTACTTGTATTCCGCCGATGAGAATAGTGTTTCGCCATGAGAGAACACCGTTGAGCATGCGTACGCATGCGAAAGGGGTTTTTAGGACAGTGTGAGAAAAGTTTTTCATATCTCGTGTCATAACCACATGACAGATGTGGCTATGACACGTGCGATGTGTGTTGTGACCACAAGGAAAATGTGGGCATGACATATATCGCATAGGGAGATCTAGAACCTTTTAGCATGCCAAAATCAAATACATCAAACAAACACATAGGCATCCCCATAGACCATGAACTCCCTACCAACAAGATAACCATCCCAAATCCTACACCTCAGTCGATATGCGTCAAATGGATGGAAACTCTAGAAAAGACCATAAACACTACAGAAATGAAAACTTTAGAGAATACGCCATTACCAAAGCAAAGGGAAATCATTTCCAAGTATAAAATGATTGAAATCATGGAGTTGATTGAACGGGATGGACCACTCCAATTCCCCCTAGAAATGCTCATGATTGATATTTAAGAGGCCTACAAACTCTTTCCTTGCATAGGGGAGAAGCCTCATAGAATGGAAGGACTAGTCTTTCAGACCACTGCATTAGATCTGAGAAATGTAGACCCACATGCTTTCTTAGATGCAAAAGAAGACATGACAGAAGGATACACACTGTTATCACCAGTAAGTGAATCATGTGTCCCCAAGACACCAAAAGAAATAGAATCATATGAACCTCTCACACCAACGAAGGATTCGCATCAACCAATAATGCCCATGGAGGAGGCACATTCTATTGATAATGAATCAACCAATGTTATAGGAATGTTGTCTAAGATGTTTGTGGTATCACAACCACAAGAAAAACCAACCACATCCTCCTCAGTTTAGTCAAATGAACTTGGTGAATGGGAAGCACCTCAGCTACAAATAGAAATGGTTGAAAGACTTCCCAATGAAGATGAAGAAAGCAAAGGTATCTTCCATAGAGAGTGGAAGATGAGAGTGACAGTTGGTATTGATGACCCTTTCATTTTTGAACTACCAAAAAGTTATATTGGGTATGCCATGGATCTGAGACCAGAACCCAATGGGAGGACAAGTATAAGCTTCATTCCCCCCAATGAGCAAAGGGAACCACAAACTCCTCTTGAATTATTCCAATTTTTGCAAAGAATCCAAGAGAGACTTGATGTGAAAGTTTATATGCAAGAATGATTTGACCTATTAGTAGAGCTATTAAATTGTGATGGAATGCTGTATTGGACTCCTTCTCATCAATTGGATTTTCAAGACTTACTTCATCTCACAATGCCAAGGAAAACCATTGAATTGTTAGAATATTTTCAAATGATAAACCATACCGAGTAGGAGAACTTGTCCTAAGAAGAGGAAGCATGAAAAATAAGAAAAGAAGATGAAAGAGAGCCTTCTTAGAAGACTGGAAAGGTCCTTACATGGTTAAAGAAGATGTCAGAAATGGTGCCTATCTCTTGTGCACAATGGAGGGAGAGGAATTTCGTGAAACAATCAATGCCTTTCACCTCAAGAAATATTATGTCTAAAAACCCAAAAAAATCATAAAACATAAAAATACAAAAAAAATATAAAATAAAAAATGTCAAAAACAAGTTTGTTTCTTGCATTTCTGCATCATTCTGTTCATCTTGCATTACTGTTTGTGACTTTCTCTTGTACTATTTTCCCTTTAGTAAGGAGTCTAATGTTGTCTAGATATACGATATCCTTTCAAATCCCCATTTTTCACCATCACCATTATCCCCTTTCATTCCCAATGATTCTAATCGAAACCTAGCTCTTAGCTTTACACTAATCCTGGTCTTAATGAATCAAGATGTTAGGTATAAACAGAGTCAGTATTCAAAGGAAGCTTGCAAGTAGACCTACCCAATTCTTCCCTAGTAGTAGAGAAGTCTAACCAGAGTACAAAAACTTTAGGTGGCGCTCAACCCCTTATCTTTCTTGGCCAAAAATGTTAGGAGGATCAAAACTCTAAAGGAAGCAATCTAAGATATGAGTGAATAAAAAAAATGAGTGATCAAAATAAGAGTGTCAAAAAATAAGAATTGAGAGATCAAAAGTATTGCTTAGCAAAAGTTCCAAAAGGCATTCATTTTTGAAAAGTCAAAAATCCAAAAAAATGAGAAAATTCATGTGAGGAAAATACAAAAAAAAAGTGAAAAGCAAAAAAAAGAGAGATACAAAAAAAGAGTGAAAGAGAGAAGATTGTTGAATGTCTATACTCTTGGGTGGAGATCAGTCTAAGCTCAAATCCTCAAGAGTGACATTCTAACAGAGAAAGAGAGGTACAAAGCACACACGCACTAGCTGAGAAAAACTAAAGAGTCTAGTAGTCTCTAGGATCATCTTCTATCTAGCGACCCTTGTTCTTTCCTAGATATCCTTTAACCTAGGTCTACTTTTCTTGCCATCTATGATCTAAGTCTAGTGAACACCAATAAAATTTGCTACTTGTCTAAGTTGAAAGCTTGACAATTTGTCTTATCTAGATAAGGATCAATGTTTAGCCTTTAGCGAAGTCTAGAAACTAGAAACACTCCATATTCATTTCCACATCCCACTTGAGTTTCCCAAAAACCTATCTCATAGCCTTGAATAGGTCTCTTATATCAAGACAACTCACAATCCCCTAAATTGAAAATCATATTTAAGAGCAGCCACATTGTTTGTTACACATTGCATTCATGCCAAAAATCAGAAAAAGAGTCTCAAAGAAATAAAGTCAAATGTCATATCTCATGACATTTAGTAGAAGTAAGAGTCTCATTTACAACATTTCTTGTGTTCCTGCATTATCATATCGTAAACTATATATCATATATATGTCATAAAAAACTACAAAAATATGTCATCATTATCATACTTGCATTTTCTAAAAGAGTCTAAAAGGTCAAAATCAAAAGTTCCTCAAAGCTTCCAAACATGCACAAGAGATGAGTATAGATTTTGATAAGAGAAAACCATAAAAGATAGACTTCCATAGATACATCTGAAGTTTGCATACACAAGGGCATCAAAGAGCTAAGACAAAATGCTCTTGAGAAAGTGGAGGCTCCCCATGCAAGGGGGTACAAATTTCAAAGAAAAGCAAGTCAAGGGCAGTTCCCTCCAATGGAACCCTCGGGACTTTGGCTCCTCTATCTACGAGTACCACTAGTCACCCCTTGAGACCTATGAGAATGAGGTGCTCTACTGTGAGCATGAGACTGTGAAGGCCCTGCCATGCTAGCATCACATTGTCCAAAATGAAGGCGGGCCATCCCTCAGAGTTCCTGGTTCTCACCCTTAAGCATGTCAATCTAGGTCTTCAACTTTGTAGTTACTTGAAACCCATGGTAGACAAGTGTAAAAATGTCAATGTGTCATCCTACAACTGGGGGTACACCAGGATCATCCAAAAGATGATCATGATTCATCCTAGTGAAGGGAGAAGCTAATTGAACATTAACCTCACAAACAAAGTCCTTCCACTCTTTGACATTGCCTGAAGTAGAAAATCAAAACAAGACCAAATCAGATCCATGTGAAAAGAGAAAGGACAAACAGTATGAAAAACAAGTAAATGAGAAACTTATGTGGATCGTCAGGTTTCCAATTAGGGTCAAATTGATGCATCACCTCATCTGAATGAGGAGGTCGAGGAACAACATAAGGACCCTCAGTGATATTAGGAACATCATCGAAATCATCAATATCATCAAAATCCTCATCCTCAAGAATGGCCTCATCTGACAAATCATTACTATCTGGAACATAGTCATCGTCAATGGACTCTAAATCAATAGTCACAATCAGAGATTGGTAAGGAGTCCCTCTCCTTCCTCTTTGTCCTCCTCTAGAGACCCTAGTAATGAACATGCCTGTAGTCAAAGGAGTCCAAATGACATTTCCAAGTCCACTCATTCCTTGAATGGTCTTGTAATAGGTGGACACTAGGGGCAAGTCCTCAGGTACATCCTCACCAAACTACTACAAAACACGACCAATTTGATGAGCCTCAACTGGATCATTATAGTTTGTAATCTCAGAAACCTCACGATAGTGCTCTTTAATCTCACCATCTCAGGCCCAAGCCCCCTCCATGTCATGATAAGGATTGAAAATCATATCCTCATCAGTAAGAATAGCAATAGTGGGTATAGTAGCATTAAAATGACCAACATGTGTCCACCTTGCTACTCTCAGTAGCCATCTATTTGGAAGAGGAATAATCTTCTAGTAACGCTTCATGTGCTCAAAAATCCATGTCATAATCAAAGAAGAGTGGCTAAAGGCTAGATCCTCTTGCTGTGAAATCTGATAGAAGTCTTTGTAAACCATAGCTAAGATGTTCGGTCCCCATGCAAAAACTGTGCCCTCCTCAATCTCATGAATGATGGGTGCCCAACACCATCTCAGACGAGCTGAGGACTTATCTCCTAATAGCCTCGAGGAAATTAGACAAATCAAGAACCTCCTCAAGAGCAGAATGCAGAGTCATGGAAAAGATGTAAGCTAAACTCCTGTCTGGTCTCTAGGGTGATTAACCCCCATGAATGTAGCCCAAGAAGCCTTGTCCTCATAGGACTCGCTCATAGGAAGAGATAAGGGTTGCCCCCACATAGGTACTCCAAGAAGGTGATATACATCATATAGAGTGATAGTCCACTCTCCAAAAATATGTGGGAACCTGAATGTGTTCCTATATGCATCCTAGTAAGTAAAGATGTCACAGCATATGCAGGATACAGGATGAATCACAAGAACATGGCAAACTCTAGTAAGACCTACCCTCTTCAGTCTAGCATGATCCTCAGTACTTAATGAAGCAAACATCCCTAAGAGCCATCCTTGCTCTCAGCAGGCATTCCATTGGATACGCATGTCATACAAAATTAGAAGAGAACTTTAGATTAGATCTCGTAAACTCATAAAATCCCTAAAAATCGTAAAACTGCAGAAAACCTTACATAAAAAAATCACATAAACCTTCAAAAATTGCAATAAATAGGTAGATTTAGTGACCAAATCATGTTAGATTGAAGTGAAACGATCATCAAACAACATCAAATGCAGTCAAAAATCAGTCCAATAGGGTCACCCCCGGGCAACCTAGGTATTTTCCAAGATCTCCCCCAGGCAACCTTGCTGATTTTTAGGATCTCCCCCGGGCAACCCTAGGAGTGAATCCCTCAAGAAAGAATCACTCTAAAAACCTCATTTTCAATGATTTCAAAAAATAAAAGATCAATCTTGCTCTAAATGATGAGGCAAACACAATGCAATAGAGAAAATCACGAAAAATGGACAATTTTAAGAGATATTTCACAAAATTCAAGCTAGGGTTTAGAGAAGAGTTTTTCATTGGTTGCATACCTGGTTCTCTGCGACTGAAGAAGAGGCGGCCATCTCTGTGATATCCTTGATGATACCTCTCTATCAACTACTCACATGAACGATTCTATCATCATTTTGCTCTGATCTCACAATTTGGCTTACTTTGTTTTCCCTTAGCTTAGTTCATTTATGTGTTTTAGATTAGTTATTTGCTTTTATGCATCCATTTTGTGCATTGTTTTGCGTGCTCTCACCCCTGCAGGTCAAACTGACAAAGGCAAGTATCTAGTCAAACTGAAGCAATCTATGGTAAGATTCATCATTTTTGTTTTCATCATTTACTTTGATATATTTAAAAGTTAGATTAACACTAGTTATTGTAGGTACAAATTGCAAGAAAATCGACAACAGGTAAGGCCTAGTTCGAGAACGGTACCTACCTTTCATGTAGACTACCATCCCCGAGGGGGCAAATATGTAAGCACAAAAATCATGCATTGACTCCATGAGGACCCCTACGATGATTCAAATCCTTGTCATGTACATGTAAGTGTGAAATAATGTCCTTTAAGTAGCAGGCTTCTTGATGACGTGTCCTCTTTTCTTTTCTTGTGTTGTTTCTTCCTTATCGATTTCCCTCCCTCCCTGTTTGCGACACTTTTTGACACTTGTTGCAACACTTGTCGACATGTGTTTTCTAGCTTTCAACCTTGATCTTAAGCCTTGTGAGAGTCTTGTAGGTGAATTTTCACCTCTCCCCTTTGTTTTTCCTCTAGTGCACCTCCTAGAAGCCTTCTAGAGGTCTCCTTATCCATCTCCCACTTTCAGTTTTTAGTTTCATCGAACCAATCCAAATCTCCCCCTATTATTTCTAGATCTCCCCTACGAGATCCTACTAATGTAAGTGGAGATTTGGATTCTTCCACATGACTAACCTATTTCTTGATGCAGAACCTTTCCTTTTCCTCTCTTCTACCATCTCCTAGCCTATTTTTCTGCATCTAACCTTGTCTAGCCCAGATCTCCCCCAGATGACCTAGGGTCACCCCTCAGGTGACCAATTGGTGCCCAGGGGTGACCCTATTGGAAAAAGGGTTGACCCTACTATTTTTGCAACCACAGAAAAACTTAAGTTTCTCTCTCATTTTTGCTCTATTTTTGCCTATTTTTCTCTCTATTTGTATGGTTTTTTATCCCTGATATAGAGTTAACTATTTCATGCACCCACACATGCATAATTAACTTTATTTGATCTCAATTTAACTCTTCTATCAATATCATGCATTCCCTCACCTCCATTTTCTCTCTAGTGATAAGCTATCTTTGCTTCATCACTCTCCAATCAGTTGAGTTCACTGGGTAATCAACCTTGTTAACTTCCCAATATATTATTGTTAACTCATCAATAAAATGAGTTAACTCTCCAATCAATGCCTTCTTCTAAACCTATAAATACCCCCCTCCCTCAAGCACAAAGGGAGGCAAATTCATTGTGCACACAACTCTTGCCAAATTTTGCTCTCCAACTTAGCATTCAAATGCTCTTACAAGACAAAGGTGCCTTTTTCTTTGTTTGTTCGACCAAGTAGTATCATGATGCTTCATTATATGCCATTATGCTCAATCCAAGCTCTCATCAAGCTCATACTAGCTCCATCAAAGCTTCTTTTTTCTTTTTTGGGTCATCTTGTTGTCAAGAGGATCACTTACTACCACAAAAGGATTCAAGGTTGCCTATTACAAGGATTGTTGAGGGTAGTGGAGTCAACAAATCTTCATTTCTCTTAGGTTCCTTCATTGTTTTCATTCAAATTCATAGTAATTAGAGAATCAACTTTGCTCTTGGGAATAGTAAAACATTGTTTTTTCCTTGATAGTTAGATCTTGCATGTTAGATTAAACACTTTCATATTTGTAGATCTAGTTTATTAGAAGAAGCATTTTCCTTTAGATTAAATTGCATTCAAAACATCAAAAACACAAAAAACATAGGTTAACATTGCATTGGAAAAGTCATATAGAATTGCATAAATATTTCCCTTTCATAGATTAGAAGCCCTTTTATTTCCAAATATTCTAAAAAATACCAAAAAGAATGTTTTGCATATCATTTAGCTTGCATACATTTAGATACACTAGGATAGACAAAATTGCAAACCTTCAATTCCATCATCAGGTAATCACAGTTCAAATGATCCAATCAAACCCTCAATCCCATCACGAGGTAAAAACAAGTCAAAATGAAAGTCAAACCCTAGATCAGCAAAACCCTATACCAAAACCCTAGATCTGGTTGAGGTTAGTAATCACACGACTTCCTCTCTTGTGATTCATGAATGTGCTTAGGAGTGAGAGGAGAGTGGGTGAGGGCTATCCGTGATAAGATCCAAGAGATCCGTCCAAGACCTCAACAACATACATTCGTTTAGCCACAAGGAGACCCATTTGTCCTCTTGGTGTTAGAAGAGACTAGACAATGTCAGATACAACAAGAACTCTTACAACATCTACAAAGACAAGAGGACATCAACGAGAACAATTGCTTACCCACACAGAGGTGGACTCCAAGAAATTCAAATAGAAGAAGAGAGACTAGTGACCCTTTGGATCATAGGGTTATCTCAACTACAACAATAATCAAACAAAACATACAACAAAGCACACAACAACAAAGGCCACAGTACTTGCCAATCCCTCTCTGTGAAGTCTAGCTCTCCAACAAGCTAGACCCCCACCGTGTCTCACCTCCTCTCGACTAGATAATTCCACTTGAGAGAGAGTGATGTGGTGGATCGCCCCATGGCAAGGAGGGAAAGGGTCCATGTGCATGCCGAAATCTGACCCAACAGCCCCAAGCAATCAGAGTCACAATTTTGAGCGTACAGTGTCAAAATGGTAGCTTTGGAATAGTGTATGGACATCCATCAAAACATAATGGAAGGGTGATTTTTTTCAGATATTATAGTTGGAAATGCTCTGGTAGACATGAATACAAAATGTGGAAGCATAGACAAGGCACAAGAACTATTTAACAGAATGCCTCAAAGAAATGTTATCTCATGGAATGGAATGATTGCAGGATATGCACAAAATGGATTTGTTGAAAAGGCTTTAGAAATTTTAAAGAAAATACAATTAGCTGGTGTAAAGCTAAATTCCACAACCTTTTCCAACATCCTTCCTGCCTGCGCCAAAATGGGAGCATTGGAACAAGGTATGGACATCCATCAAAAAGTAATGGATAGAAGAATTATGTCAGATCAAGTTTAGAAGAGTGTAAAACTCATCCAGTTAACTCAGATGGCATATCAATCCATGCAATCATATCCTTGGGAAAATGGTCTATAGACATACCCCAAACTGGTCATAGAGAGCTTAAATCTAAAACAAGGTAATATACATAGGATAGACCTTGCATTTCCCTTCACATGTGCTAAAAGAAGACTCCATAGTTATAGTAATAACAATGCTGAAACTAAAGATGTGGAATGCAACTGTAGACATCATGAAAAGTAGGGCCATTCACTCCAATGGTCCAGTGTACACAAGCATACATACTTTATTATACAACAATTAATTTAACAACAAATTAATATGTACATTGTATGCCAATGCAATTATTGGACCAATTTTCTTAAAAAGATAAATGTATCTATAACAATTTTCTTTAGAATTTGAAGGAACTTGTAAAATACAACAATGGTGTATGGCTAAGCCCACTAAGTGAGCAATTTGATATAGAAGCTGGAATAATTTTCATTATAAGATAAGGTACCTATGCCAATTCGCTTCATAAGGTTAAGTAACCTAAAAAATATGACAAAAAGATAAGGGTATTAGGCTCACTTTGACAATGTCCAAACAAAATCTTCCTTTCAAAAAATCATTCAAAGCACAATTCAAATGAAGCATTCAATCCTTGCAAAGAAAAAAACCCTTCAAAAGAAAAAGCACATTGTAGCAAACATTTATTTTGTAGAGATGTTTCAACAGAACATTTATCAATTATCAGTGAACATGAATCTAGATGGATATGAGGGAGTTAGTAGAGCCACACTTACCTTATACCATGATGCAATAGGAAACTACAAGGAACTTCAAATTTCATCCACATGATATAAGCTACAAAAAAATATCAAAATTTGAAATCATTCTAGAGAGAATTTGTGCATAAGTTTTTATCAAGGTTGTGGTGATGGAAAATTAATCACAATTTTAAACCATTCATGAAAGAATTTGTGCATAAGTTAATGGAAAGGTTGTGGTGATCAGAAGTAGCAAGTGGTTGATGGTTGCTGGGTGGGAGTCAGTTCACACACCAAATAGGTCAAATCAAGTGCTACAGTAATGCATGGCATGCACTTTTATCCCTTGTAAGGTTATCCATTCAAATTTGCCCTTCAAATACTAAGGAATAACATGGTTAAAGAAGGAAACATCATACACTAGATATATATAAATATATAATAGTCTAGAATGGTTTAGAGTTTGCCAAAAATTTCCCCATACATGTGATACAATCTTTCATAAAAATTTATTGTGTTTTAGGGGAACAATGCGTAAATATGGTAGACATCAAATTTAGCCCATGGAGGACTTGAAATGTGTATCTATGCACATGTATTTGTATCTACATGCAATTATGTGTGACATGTAGGACACGAACATGCACAGGCAACCACAATCACACCAACATGCATGTACATCCATGTGAACATGTGGACCACTATGCATCAGCCATGCATGGGTTTTCATTTGATAGTCATATGGTTGTGTATAGTTTTTTATAATTAAAATCAAATCAATTTTTTTAAGGCTATATCAAATGAAAGGAGAATATGATTCTCTCTGTCTATCATTTTTGTAATTGTAGTTCAGTGTTTCAAGATTTAACTGTGTGCAAGTTTTTTCCTTAACGTTTCAGATCACACTCCATGATCCATCATCAGGAGAAAGAGCAATAGAAGAGAAAATGATAAATTTTCTTTGAATTGATTATGTAATAATTTAAGTTTAAATCTTTAGTTTAAGGATTTCTCCAACTCTGATTTATTTTACTGTGAGGTTTAAGCTAAGGTTATTTTGTAAGCAAAGAAACTTAGTGTAGTTTTTGTTATAGAACATAAGTATCAGTTGCATTTTCTTAAAAGTATATAAATCCTCTTGAATAAACCCAATGTTAAATGTTGAACATATGTTGTATTTTTATTAACTACCAGTACCTATTCAATAATGAAAAAATCAAATGTGTACAAAATTATTATACAGTTTTCTCAAAAAGCTTTTCAAATCTTTATAACTCTATAATGATGCATGGTACAAATGAAGATGAAATATAGGGATGGTAGCTATAAGATGAAATAACATGACCCAGGAACATAAATCTCATATGAACACAATAATAAATATAAATAAAACTTGCAAGAAAATGAGACCTCTGGACATCCACAATTTTCCAATCAAGTGATTAAATTGATGGGTTATATAGAACCAATTTGTTTTACCTACAAGGGGATCCAAAAGAGTAGATTTTCCCAACCCATAAGGCCCTGTGAGAGCCATTAGGGTGCAAGACTTTACGTATGCCATTAAACCCTGAAGAACAATTTAAGTTTGACCACTACTAACAGATATTGTTACACTCAAATCTTGCCATGTTAGACTGGCTAAAACATTAACATCTTTTCTATCAATTTTCTCCTTCCACAATGCCTCACTAAGTGGACTTAGTCCCCCCTACCATCACCTAAGCCTTATTGTTTCCTTGCTCAATATCCAGTACAGCATGGATTTTAGCAACAAAATTGGACATTTTACACTTTTTTTATCAATAGATAATCACCCTCTCAACGAGATAAAAAGCTTCAGACCCCAAAACTTGTGGCTGCCATAAAATTGATCTTTCTCTGTGCAATGATGAGAGTGTATAGCCAAAATAGAGATTCATGTTATGATAAAAAATAATCTATTAACCACTTAGAGAGAGCTCATGTGATTGAATCTTCTAAATATGTGAGATTATTAGCTTGTTAGTAAAGACTCCTTTGTTTCTGCTTCCATGGAAGACTCCTTCAAACACAACATGTCATAACCCTAAACCTCCTTAGCATGTAGGTCTAATGAAGACAAAACTGAAACCATCACTTTGGCACCTAAGCTTTTTCTATTTTCCTTTTGATTTTCCCTTTCAAAAAAAATGCGCTTGCATTTAGCGCTTTAAATTTTAACAATATGTTTTTTTCAAAAGTGTTCTTTGAAGACATATTTAGTCATATGACTAATTATTTAGAAATATGACTAAATATTTAGTTGTGTTTTTTACCGATGATCAAATTAGTCATTTATTTAGTCATTTATAGCTATGTTGCAAAAATTAGTAGAATGACTAAAAGTTTGTCCCGTGACTAAGTTTTAGTCATGTAATTAGTCATTTATTTGCCCAAATTCTACTAGTGTAATTAGTATCCCACTAATTACTAATTTATATTAATTTTTAAGGTTTTCTACTAAAATAAATTTCAAATATTGTCACTATTGTGTAACATGGTCTCTATTTGGGCAACACTATAGAAAATAAAGTCATTTATAGATTCAAGCATCACTTGTCAAAAAAATAATATTGGCTTTGGACAAATGGATGGGTATTTTTAGTAGGTAAGAAATTTAAAAACAAATTATCAAAATTGATGTTGACCATTTTGCTACTCTTACATGTTCATTAGTTAACTCTCATTATAATCAACCTAGTAACCTAATATGTTATCATGCATGATAGAAGCCTCACCTAAATAATATAAGTTTTGGAATCACCCTTAAAAGGAAAGTGCTATTCTAGTTCATAACTAAGATACTTATTTATCTAATCATTCATAAAAAGTAACATGTAAACATATAATTCATGCACTTAAATGTAAATCTAAACTACCTTGAAGCATTGTACAATATATTGGAATTTTACTTCTCAATCCTTTGTAATCTAATTACACATTCATAAAATTTAGCTCTATAACTTTTTATAAAATTCCAACTTCCTAACATTGTGTCTACAGATAATGAGCCCCATAGTAGGCCTCACTTGAGAAGTATGAAGGACCCTAAAGGTGGTGTGGCAGATCAGTCTTCTATGAAGGCTTGTGTTACCCAACTGGGTTGTAACAAAGGTAGGGGTAATAAGGATGGCTAGTTGAACAGAGACATCATTGTGATTGATAACACTGGAGGGGAGGAGTGCCCTACCAAAGGTAAAACAATTATTCCTCAAAAGAACAATAGCAACAATTGCAACCATGTTGAACCTCAAATCAAGAAGGTGAATAGCACTAGTGATCACATACAGAGGAAATAAATAAAGATTTTAGTTCTTGCAATCATCTTGTGGACAAGGTTGCCACCCTCTACCAAGCACTTGATCTTCAAAACTAGGTGTTAAAATGGTAGCTTGCTCATCTGCATCATACTAAGAGGAAAATTCAACATCTGGAAGTTATAACTCAACTAGAAACTATAGAATGGCCTAGGGAGAGTAGGGATGACTTGTGGGAGCAAGTGGAGACACTGGCTAACAAGTTTGAGAAGTGGGAAAAGATGGAGGATGAAATTGTTTTGATAAAATATAATAAGAAAAACCTCAAGAAGAAAGTGGCAGAGTTGGTGGACTTTAGTCATGAGATATTTAACAACTCTGCTACCACCCTTTATGTGCTTAAGGAAAAGCTAGAAAAAAGGAAAGCCATGAGAGAAGACAGAATTGGTAAGTCAATACAGGAGGTGCAGAAATTGGGTATGGTTGGCTTGTCTAATAGAACTGTTGATGATTGTTTTGATACAATCATAACAATAAGTTAAAATTCACATGAAATGAACTGAAACTATACTTGAAAGATAAGAAGGAATCATTTGAGATTCAACTAATCCCAAGTCTACAATGGTTCGGTTGGTCAAGTTCAGTTGGTCAATGTGAAGCTGTAATGTTCAAGGGGCCTTACGTAGTTTAGGTTTGTTTGGTGGTTTACTGGACTAAGAATATGCAAAAAGATCATAGATTTCAACAAGTATTCTGTTCATTTGCATACAAGTGTTACCGGGCTGCAAGTTTTAGATGGTTTTCTTGAATTTTTGCAGCTTTCTTCTTTATCTATTTATGAAAACTGTCTACTTATAGCTCTGTTATGCATGCTTCTTCAAATTTGAGACAATTTCCTTTAGATTTCTACGTTTTCAGCTAAATATTCAGATGGGTTGGGAAAAGTTAGAAAGATCTAATCTATACCTCATTTAATCTACCGAAGGATCTAATTGTTTCTGTTATGCACTATGTAAATACCACAGTAATTTGATCAAATCCACAGTAAAAAAAACTTAAATGCAAGTTCTGAGCATTTTCACAAACATACATTTAAAATTGCAAGCTCTCAAAGAAAATATTTCAAAACACAAAGAAGAGCAAGAGAACACTCAGAAGATAGATGCAGAACTCCAGATTCTATTGTATTAGAAACGAATAGTCATACATGATTTACAATGTAGGAATGACTCTTAGTTTCATTGATCATACTACAGAGAACTTACAAGCTTTACAGATACAGTAAGGCAGCCAGACATTCCACGCGCACCTTACTGCAGACAAACAGGCGACCTCCTTCTTCTACCTCAAAACTATGCTAAGCTAACTCACTGTGTGCTTCTAAAAGAGAATCCTATTGTAGCCCCTGTTGTAAAGTATTACAGTGTAGAGAGGCACAATATAAAGACAATCTGATTGTCCTCACTACAGCAGAAAACCTAACTAAACCCTTGGTTCAAACCCTTGGTTACAGCAATAAATACAGGTGAACCAGCTCTTCAAAATATCTCTGAGCAGTGTCAAATCTGGGCGAAATATTGCCCCTTCTAAGAAGTTCCGGCAGCTCAGCAATAACTCTTGTTTGTCTGTTGTAGTAATACCCTCAGCTGCAACCTTGTTCTTCACTTGAATGGCCTTGACTTTTTCGCACTTCGTCTTTATCTTCCTGCTCCTGAGATTGGATTTCCTTCCTCCATGAGGTCACTGTGTTGACTTTCTAGCTGCTTCCTCAACTGCAAGCCTGCAAGACAAGACAAGCAATAAGTATCACATTTATCACATAAACAGCAGGAAATTAAAATAATCGTTTAAATCCAGGTGACTGTGCAAAATCATGGAAATCGGGTCCAAAATACTCTTAAAACGCGTTCAAAATGCATACAGACCGCTCAAAACCCATCGGGTCAACCATCGTTGACCGAAAAAATGTTGCGGGCGCCAAAAAAATGCTTTAAAACTCCACCACTTCATTTCCCGCCCATCGGCGTGTCAAAAAAAATGTATGGCCGATATTCGCTGTTTGGCCGATAGCAAGACTTAAAACTTTCGTCTGCATGATATTTTGGAAATATGATGCTCCCCCTTCCGAAGGTCCAGATGACGTCATCAGGATGTTTCGCTTCTGTATATTGGGGAAAAGAATGACATCATCATCATATTCATGTCGAAGGAAAATAGGAGGATATGAAATATGATCCTGCTGCTGAGGGAAGGAACATGATGGTGATGTCATCGTCATATTCGGGCTTCATTAAAATGCAAAAGATGACGTCACCGTCATGTTTAGTTAAGATCAGGGGATAAATGCAAAATCGGGTCACCTAAGGAGCATGATCAGGTGGTGAATGTAAAATGACCCCTTTGCGGCCAAGGTAACCCTCTCAAAAGATCAGGATGATGATGATCATCAAGATATTTGCTTCTTCGTTTATCAGATTGGGATGACGTCTTCATGATATTCGGGGCTTTTGTTAAACTTTAGAACATGACGTCATCATGATATTTGCGAACCGGATCATTTTTTGGAAAATATCCTGCCGAAGGGAAATGTGATGATGATGATCATCAGGATATTTGCAAAAGGTCATATTTCTCGGCAGGAGGACTTTATGAAATGTCGGGTAGATAAACAAGATCATGATGATCTTGACAACGTGACAGGATAAAAATACGATGATCCTCCTCATCGAATATCATGATGAGGTCTCCATCATTTTCCATCTTCGAAGCATGAAGATGAGTTGAGGTCATCATCAGGTTAGCGCTAGGGTGATATTTAAAATATGATCATGCTGTTGAGGAATGGAATATCACCCTCCCTTAAAAGATAGGGTGATCATCATGATCATACAAAAGGAGATCAGGAGGATATGATGACGTCATCATCATCCTAGCGAATATCAGCAAATATGACCCTCTTGTGAAAGATCAGGATGATGACCCTCCGATAGGATTTTGTCATGCGCATGCAAATTATGCAGATGGTGGATTTTCTAAGCAGGGTGATATTTAATATCAGCATGATATTATAATATCAGGTGATGTAAAAATATCATGATGCTCGTTGTTATGAAATATCAGGTTGTACTCAAAACATGATGCTCACGATGCGCATAAGGTCATTTGACGGGTAAAGGGCACTATCACCTAAGATTGACGTCCGGATATTTCGACTGCATGATTTTATCAGGTGATAGACCAAGATCATGATGACCTTGACAACATGACTGAGGATATAAAAAATATGATGATCACTTGCGATTATCAGGTTTGACCAAAACTTTGACTGTTCATAACTCCCTCATATGGACGAATTTTTAGGTGATGTAAAAGGGAAACCTACATGGAATTTCAAGCTCTTTCTAAATATGAGGTCATAGGAACAAAATATGAACTTTGACCAACTAACCTCATGATGATGACCTACCTCATCGAATATCATGATGATGATGCACCTGACTCATTTTTACCAAACCGCCAGAAAACAGACAACACAAGCAGAAGCAAAAAGCAAAGCGACAGCAGGGGTCCCCATTTTGCTAAGGAGCAATAATGGGGCGTGTTGTGAACATCACAACAACTAGCAACCAAAACAAAACAATTAAATTCAGAGTGTTCAAGGAAACTAGATGAAATGAACTCATAACTTTCGACTATCTTCCCTGCAAATTACTATTCAGCTTGAGACTCAAAGTATTCAATAAAGATGCATGAACTTCCATTTTCAGTTTAGTTGTGTGCACGTGATTAATTATCCTCATCTTGAAGATCGGTTGAACAAACCAGTGACTGACATTAGCCTATGTAGGTGAGGATATTCCCTCATAGCCGACCGGATAGAGCCTTGCTGCCAGCGAGCGTCCATAGCCCTAGCAAGGTTATCGTTACAATTCTCCTAAGTAGAGCCCCACTGCCAGCGAGCGTCCATAGCCCCGGTAGAGTTACTTAGATGGCTTAATCTAGATTTTTAGTATAATCTGCTTTATTTATTTATTTATTTATTTTTTGTTTTCTAATTTTGAAAGATTTCATAAGATATAGCAATTTGTAACTTCATGATGCAAGGAGTGGGCACTTGCTGAAATTAAGCTGAGAATTGTAATGGTAGCAAGGGTGACCTCTGATTTTTCACCTAATATCTACACTGGTAAGTTCAACAAACCCAAGGATTTTAGGTGTGTCATCGTGAGAAACTTGCTTCGAATTCTCAATCACATTTATTGAATACAAAACTTCAGAAGATGAACAACTCTCTACATTCATGACAGTGACAAATTATGTGTAAATTGCAAATGGTTAACTTGAATATCCTAAATTTTATACTGTTTTGAATGGTTGCTAGTTTTGCTCCTTAATACCCTAAAGTAAAATAAAGATCCCTGCTGAGAAGACAACAAACAAACCAAACAAACAGGCTGTACAAACAACACAACAAAAGAAAAAACTGTACAAACAGAAAGAAATGAAAAGCAAAAACAAACAGAAGACAAGCTATACAAATAGCCAACCCAAAAGAAAACACACAAGAAGAACTGTACATTACCCACAACACTTTACATTAAGAAAAAAGGACTGCCCCCTTTAACCTCAAGCCTGGAAGTAGTGTTTCAAATGCTGGCCATTAACTGGTAACGGCATATCTTCTCCAGTCAAGGTCTTAAGTCTAAAGGTGTTATCTCCTATTATTTCTGAGACTTGTAATGGACCCAGCCATAATTTATCGAATTTTCCATGGTTTCCTTTCTTTTCATGTGCTTTATCCCAGCACAACACTAAGTCTGATATCCTAAATGTTTTGACTCTTGCCCTTTTGTCAAACCACCTCTTAACAACCGCTTGGTGTTTGGCAAACTTCTCGAGGGCTTTACCTCTTTTCTCCTCTAGTTGTAACATTTGCACTATTCTGGCTTCCCTATGGTTATCAAAGCCTAGATATTCATTGGCAAACTTCCAGGTTGGTATTCTCAGATTAACCGAAAGTATGGGATTAGTCCCATAAACTAAGTGATAAGGTGTGCTACCTAAAGCTATTTTAAACTTGGTCCTGTCTACCCATAATGCATATCTTAATAGGGTATTCCACTCTCTAGGACTTTTGGCAATTAACCTCTTGATTATGTCTAATAAAATTTTGTTTGTTGATTCAGCCAGTCCATTACCTTGAGGGTAATAATTCGAAGAAAACCTTAGAATAATCCCATATTCAAATGCCCATTTATAAAATTTTAAAGAAGAGAAAGCAGGGCCGTTATCACATACCAATGAATAGGGCGTTCCAAACCTGGTGATAACGTTTTCTTCAAGGAACCTGATAACTACCTCAGTTGTGGAAAATTTGCAGCAGGTGGCCTCAGTCCACCTTGTACAATAGTCTGTTACCGTCAATATAAATTTGTGTCCTGCAGAAGATGGGGGATTGATGACTCTGATAAAATCCAAGCCCCACTGTGCAAACGGTCTGGATTCGATCACAGGTTGCAGTGGATTGGCTGGATTTTTCCCTTTGTCTGCTGCAGTCTGACAGGTGTGGCAACTTCTGATGTGACTCTTAGTATCTTTAACATAGTGGGCCAGTAATAGCCCACCCTCAGTATTTTGTGTGTTGTAGCTAAATGGGAACCATGACCGGTTCCGTACTTGTCATGTAGTTCTGTCAACACTCTATCAGCTTCAGTTTTGTTTATGCATCTCAGATAAATTCCATCATGGTTCTTCCTGAATAGAAGACCTCCTTGCACCATATAATTCTGTGCCTTAATCTTCAAAGCTCTCCTCTGAGAAGCCTTCATCTTGCTTGGGTACTTTCCAGCTATCAGGAAGGTGCTTAAATCATCGTACCAGCCTGATGCGTCTTGGGAATTCAATACATATTGTTGTTTTATCAGATTTGGATCCATGTTTGCTATTGTTTGCACCAACGCCTGCCCTCTAACCAGCTTTGCGGGAATGATCTCCATGTCAAATTCTTGCAGTGTGGTGATCCATTTGGCTCTTTTTTCTCCAGGCTCGTTTTGCTTCAGCAACATTTTTACTGCTGCGTCTGGTACTATGGCTTTAATCTGGCTGCGCAGAATATAGTGTCTAAATTTTTTCATAGCCTTCACTAATGCGAATGCCTGTCTTTCGATATCTAGATATCTCAGCTGTGCATCCTTCAGAGGCGCACTCATAAATGCTATGGGCCTCTCTTCATTGTTTTCACCTTTCTGTGTCAAGGCAGCTGTGACAGAATGAGAAGATGCAAAGGAGTAGATGTAAAACGGGCATGTGTAGTCTGGACTTGCCAATACAGGGGCATCAGAAATTGCCTCCTTGATATCTTCAAATGCGGCTTTGGCCACTGGCGTCCATTCCATCTGTGCATCTTTCTTCAACATAGCATTCAACGGCTGCATGATCTTTGCAAAACCTGTTATAAACTTCCGAACAAAGTTAATTTTACCAAAAAATGATTTCAATTCTTTCCTACTGTTTGGTATTTGCAAATTTTTTATGGATTCTATTCTATCCGGATCAATTGAAATTCCACTTTCATAAATGACATGGCCTAACAATTTTCCTTCAGTTACGCCAAATATACATTTCTTAGGATTAAGGGAAATCCCATACCTTTCACATCGCTTGAGTACTTTCCTGAGGTCTTCAGCGTGGGTGGATGCATCCTTGGAATACATAGTTAAATCATCCATATACACAACAATGCATTTACCTGATAATCCACGAAATGCAACGTCCATGGCCCTCTGAAAAGTGGCACCTGCATTGATCAGACCAAAAGGCATTCTTCTATACGCATAATTTCCCCATTTGCAAGTGAAGGTGGTTTTTAGTCTATCTTCTCTATCAATTAAGACCTGATTATAACCTGAAAAACCATCTAAAAAAGACATCATCTTTGCGCCATTTACTGCTTGTAGTACTTCATCTATTGGGGGCAAAGGATAATTATCCTTTTCAAATGCCTTGTTTAAATTTCTAAAGTCTACGCACAACCTGATGTCTCTGTTTTTCTTCCTAAATGGTACTAAGTTAGCTACCCAGACAGAATGTTTGACTGGGAAAATTATTCCAGCGGACAGTAATTTTTTAACTTCCTCAAAGATTAAAGGCTCTAGAATGGCATTTACAGGCCTCTGTTTCTGCCTAAATGGTTTGACTTCTTTTCTTAAAGGTATTACGTGAGTTATGATGGACTCATCAAATGTTTTCAAGTCTTCATAAGTCCATGCTATGACATGCTTATATTCTTTCAGAATGTCCAGAACCTCTTTTCTAATTTTCTCAGAGCAAGCTTTCCCAATTAGTACACTTTGTGGATTTAGCTCAGTGCCTAAGTTATGTAAATCACACCTACCCCCTTCTGTTTTGGGTAAGTCTTTCTGTCTTATTACTCCGTCGAAGTCAAAGATGTGTTCTAATTCAATTACTCCTTTTGGTAAGAAGTTACTCTTTAAGTTGATCATATCTTCTTCGTCCCATGTTACTTCAGGCCTTTCTTGTTCATCAATGATTTGGGCCTCAAATGCCTCATTACAAGTCAGAAAATTAATAATTTGTTGATCCTCTCCAAATACCTGAAAGTGTGTAACGTTGTCTGGTATACTGGGCACGTTAACTAGCTCAACAGCAAACCGTCTTAATCCTGACAGTGTCAATGGTTCTAATGTACTAGCAGCAACTGCTAATGCATCTGGCCTATGGTTCAGCTCTCTAGGAATGTGCTCTATGTTAAAAGCATCAAACGAATCCATTAAACCCCATACTCTATGTCTATAACTAATCATTTTCTTATAATTGCAGGCATATAGTTTCCTCACTTGTCTGACTACTAATTCAGAGTCTGAAAATACTCTGATGGTTTTTACCCCTTTCTTGATGGCCATGACAAGTCCTAAAATTAGGGCCTCATATTCAGCAATATTGTTAGTGCAGGAAAATTGTAATCTATAGGCTACCAAATGTGATTTACCTTGAGGATCTATGAGTTCAATACCCGCACCTGCGCCCTGTTTTGATTTGGACCCATCACATTTTAAAGTCCACATGCCATCTTTACTTTTCTGATCTTTTACCTTGGCATACTTTGTCCCTTTTATTGCCTGTGGGGTGTTGTCTTGTTTATTCATGGGTTTTTCCGTTTGGTTATCTTGCATATGTGTGTTTTTAGTTTGCAACTTAGAAAGATAACTACCCTTGTCCTCTATTTCTTTTCCTAAATCTGGAATCAGGGCATCTATATTATCCTGAACATATCTCTGTGTTGGACCAGGATCCTCATCTTTCTCTTGTGACTCTACCCTCCCTATGCACTTTTTGTATTCATATTCAATGATGTCTTTGCATATTTCACAATTCTCCTCAGAATGTTGCCTATCATGGACTCTACACCTATTTTTATATAACTTACATTTGACTGGGAGATTGTGTGTAACACACTCTTCCACCTCTCGTCTAATGGCATGACCAAATTTGTCTATTGCATTATTTTCTTCATCTGAAGAATTCCCGTCAGACTCAATGAATAGTGTCATTCTATTGCTGACACACTTCTTTCTAATGTTTAACATCATAATCTCTTCAATCTGCATCCCATTGTTGGTAATTCTATAGACACCTGGTTCAATAGCAGCATATAATATTTCATTAGTTCGATTATACTCTGTTATCATATGTTTCATTCTGGGCTCTGCCTCTATTCTGATCTGGTTTGGGATGCCTCTCCACGGTAACCACATGTGTGAAAAGTCAGTAGCCATATATCCGTTTAATGTCTTGGACCAATCCCTACTTAGCAACATTCCATAATTTATGGGTATATCCACTACTTGAATGTCAATGATTTGGCTTACCCTAGGGTCTAAAGCTAATTGCACTTGAATGTTCATGAGTTCTCCTATCACGCTAACCTCAGTCTTATCTAATTGCGTGACAACCTTGGCAGATTTGGTGGGAGTCAGCCCGAGAGTTTTACATATTCCTAAGGGCATTACATTGGCTGAAGCACCAGAATCTACCATGCAATTGTGTATATTCTTCCCACACAACCTAACAGTTAACAAGAAAGGTTGAGTATCCCTCTTATCCGCATGTATTACTACATTAGTATTGGAAGGCTGCTCAACTTTCTTACCTTTCTCCTTAGGTGGTGAATCACTATTAGGAACAGTTATATCAGCAGACACCTTGTTTGTTATGGATGTATCCATGGATTTTAAAAAAACATTTCTGATCCCTGGGGTCTTCAATAATTCATTTAGAGGTATACTGACCTTAATTTTCTTTATTTCCTCTGACAAGCAATTCATTAATCTTGTTGTCTCTATTGCTTCTGTCTTGCTTGTTTGATCCTTTTGCACTGTTGTTCCATTATTTGTGTGCTGACTAGCTTTAAGTATGGCAGGATTGTTGCTAGCATTCTGATCTGGGGGTGTATTGATATTATTCAGAGGAGTGGAAGTGGTGAAAGGTCCTCCCGGCCTAGGGTTGTTCCTCAAATTGTAGGTGTGGCTTTTATTTGTTTGTTGAAAGGCCTGCACCTCCTCTATTTCATTTAATATCTCATTTTCAGATTCAAAAGGAAACTGAAAAGCATTTAACACAAAGGCTGATTCAGGATAAAGACTTTCACAACAGTATGGTTCATCCTCTAGCAATTCATCTTCTTTCTCTTCTGCAGTTGCAAAGGTAAACGTTTCTAAGACTAATGCTGTGTCATATTCTGAGGGTACTACCTCATTACCCTTAGGAATGAGAAATTCAGAGGTAGGAGGCTGTACATCTATGTTGAAAATACTAGCTGCCAAGTGGAACTGTGGACAGTCGTGCTCAGCATGGGCATTGGTATTGTGAAATCTGCACCAATTTTTGGGTGCTGTACTGGCCATTTGTATGCTAGTCGTTGGTTTTGTACCATGATTATCTGTATTCTCAAAAGAAGAAGCCAGAGTACCGTTGTTGGGCCCAGTGTTCCATGTCTTGGGTGGCCTAGGTTGATTCTGATTTTTGTTATTATTGCCCCAGGTCCTGTTATCTATCACTGGCCCCCTATTTTGCATTGGTTGCCCCTGACTGGGGCCTTGATGCTGATTGTAGTTTTGGTTCTGATTGTACTGCTGATTTTGATTGAGACTATAATTCTAATTTTGGCCTTGGTTGTGATTTTGATGTGGATTGTAGTTTTGGTTGCTTCTTCCATAGAGGTTCTCATTTCTTAGCTGTGTCACCTCGGTTGTTAATCTTTTCAAATGTGCAGTAATTTCTTTGATTTCTTCCCTATCCTCTTGTGCTTTTGCCATAGTTACATCCCTAGGAAGTTGGAAGAAAGGCTGACCATTATTTTGACTGTTATTGGAAGTACTAGCCGTGTAAGGAGTTATAGCTTGGATTGGAGTAGGATTATACACAGGTGTGTAAGAAGGAACCGGATTTACTAGTGGAGCGTGCTGCACAGGGACTCCATTCCATGGGTGTGCTTGATTCTTCACCCCAAAATTTCCTCCATTGACAAATGGACTATAAGTTGTATGCCTCATTTCTTGGTTTACTGAGGCTGCCTCTTTATAGGCTTTGGATATTGAATCTATGTCAGGTTTTCTTTTGACAAACATGGCGGTTAAAGGATCCAAGGCAGCATAGTACATAGCCAACAAGGGAGCATCATCTATGGTATAAGGGGGTACTAGCCTAGAATAGGCCTTTTGAAATCTGTCATTGAAATTATCAATTAGCTCTCCCTCACCTCGTTTTATAACAGCCAATTTATGATACAAAGCGCAAGGATCAATGGGTCCTCTAAATCTTGATAGAAATGCTTCTTCCATAAGTGCCCAAGAAGAAATGTAACCATTGGGTAAGTTTACGTACCAGCTAGAGGCCTGCTCATTAAAGGTGTAAGGAAACAATCTACACACAACATCCTCGTGCTCTAACATAGCCCTAAAACATGCCTCCTTAAATATTCTAATATGATCTTCTGGGTCCTGATGCAACTGGTATTTGGGACATATCTTTTCCGGATTTTTTGGCATCTCATGATAATCATTGAAGAGTATGGGAGAATTGACATCGAAATAAGCCATTGCAGGTGTTTGAGCTTGACTTGAACTTGCAAGAATACCTGGATTGATTGGTGGATTAGGATTTAGAGGAGGATTGAGACCTCCAGGAGTGCCTGAACCAAGATTTAAAGATCTGAACAGTGATCTGTCAGGACTTACAATACTACGGATGTTAAAAGGTGACCCACGAGGTGTTCCAGATGAACTTCCCGCTTGCGATATCTTTGGATTCCAAATTAAAGGGTTTTTACTTCGCCTTGTATCAGGTAGTTGCACAAATATATCTCCTAAACTGGATCTAGACCTAGTCACTCTATTACTGTCGTTAGCTAGTTTGAAATGAAACCTAACTCAGGAAGGCCCTCCTTCTAGTGCCAGAAAACTGTTGATGATTGTTTTGATACAATCATAACAATAAGTTAAAATTCACATGAAATGAACTGAAACTATACTTGAAAGATAAGAAGGAATCATTTGAGATTCAACTAATCCCAAGTCTACAATGGTTCGGTTGGTCAAGTTCAGTTGGTCAATGTGAAGCTGTAATGTTCAAGGGGCCTTACGTAGTTTAAGTTTGTTTGGTGGTTTACTGGACTAAGAATATGCAAAAAGATCATAGATTTCAACAAGTATTCTGTTCATTTGCATACAAGTGTTACCGGGCTGCAAGTTTTAGATGGTTTTCTTGAATTTTTGCAGCTTTCTTCTTTATCTATTTATGAAAACTGTCTACTTATAGCTCTGTTATGCATGCTTCTTCAAATTTGAGACAATTTCCTTTAGATTTCTACGTTTTCAGCTAAATATTCAGATGGGTTGGGAAAAGTTAGAAAGAGCTAATCTATACCTCATTTAATCTACCGAAGGATCTAATTGTTTCTGTTATGCACTATGTAAATACCATAGTAATTTGATCAAATCCACAGTAAAAAAACCTTAAATGCAAGTTCTGAGCATTTTCACAAACATACATTTAAAATTGCAAGCTCTCAAAGAAAATATTTCAAAACACAAAGAAGAGCAGGAGAACACTCAGAAGATAGATGCAGAACTCCAGATTCTATTGTATTAGAAACGAATAGTCATACATGATTTACAATGTAGGAATGACTCTTAGTTTCATTGATCATACTACAGAGAACTTACAAGCTTTACAGATACAGTAAGGCAGCCAGACATTCCACGCGCACCTTACTGCAGACAAATAGGCGACCTCCTTCTTCTACCTCAAAACTATGCTAAGCTAACTCACTGTGTACTTCCAAAAGAGAATCCTATTGTAGCCCCTGTTGTAAAGTATTACAGTGTAGAGAGGCACAATATAAAGATAATCTGATTGTCCTCACTACAGCAGAAAACCTAACTAAACCCCTGGTTCAAACCCTTGGTTACAGCAATAAATACAGGTGAACCAGCTCTTCAAAATATCTCTAAGCAGTGTCAAATCTGGGCGAAATATTGCCCCTTCTAAGAAGTTCCGGCAGCTCAGCAATAACTCTTGTTTGTCTGTTGTAGTAATACCCTCAGCTGCAACCTTGTTCTTCACTTGAATGGCCTTGACTTTTTTGCACTTCGTCTTTATCTTCCTGCTCCTGAGATTGGATTTCCTTCCTCCATGAGGTCACTGTGTTGACTTTCCAGCTGCTTCCTCAACTGCAAGCCTGCAAGACAAGACAAGCAATAAGTATCACATTTATCACATAAACAGCAGGAAATTAAAATAATCATGGAAATCGGGTCCAAAATACTCTTAAAACGCGTTCAAAATGCATACAGACCGCTCAAAACCCATCGGGTCAACCATCGTTGACCGAAAAAATGCTGCGGGCGCCAAAAAAACGCTTTAAAACTCCACCGCTTCATTTCCCGCCCATCGGCGTGTCAAAAAAAATGTATGGCCGATATTCGCTGTTTGGCCGATAGCAAGACTTAAAACTTTCATCTGCATGATATTTTGGAAATATGATGCTCCCCCTTCCGAAGGTCTAGATGACGTCGTCAGGATGTTTCGCTTCTGTATATTGGGGAAAAGAATGACATCATCATCATATTCATGTCGAAGGAAAATAGGAGGATATGAAATATGATCCTGCTGCTGAGGGAAGGAACATGATGGTGACGTCATCGTCATATTCAGGCTTCATTAAAATGCAAAAGATGACGTCACCGTCATGTTTAGTTAAGATCAGGGGATAAATGCAAAATCGGGTCACCTAAGGAGCATGATCAGGTGGTGAATGTAAAATGACCCCTTTGCGGCCAAGGTAACCCTCTCGAAAGATCAGGATGATGATGATCATCAGGATATTTGCTTCTTCGTTTATCAGATTGGGATGACGTCATCATGATATCCGGGGCTTTTGTTAAACTTTAGAACATGACGTCATCATGATATTCGCGAACCGGATCATTTTTTGGAAAATATCCTGCCGAAGGGAAATGTGATGATGATGATCATCAGGATATTTGCAAAAGGTCATATTTCTCGATAGGAGGACTTTATGAAATGTCGGGTAGATAAACAAGATCATGATGATCTTGACAACGTGACAGGATAAAAATACGATGATCCTCCTCATCGAATATCATGATGAGGTCTCCATCATTTTCCATCTTCGAAGCATGAAGATGAGTTGAGGTCATCATTAGGTTAGCGCTAGGGTGATATTTAAAATATGATCATGCTGTTGAGGAATGGAATATCACCCTCCCTTAAAAGATAGGGTGATCATCATGATCATGCAAAAGGAGATCAGGAGGATATGATGATGTCATCATCATCCTAGCGAATATCAGCAAATATGACCCTCTTGTGAAAGATCAGGATGATGACCCTCCGATAGGATTTTGTCATGCGCATGCAAATTATGCAGATGGTGGATTTTCTAAGCAAGGTGATATTTAATATCAGCATGATATTATAATATCAGGTGATGTAAAAATATCATGATGCTCGTTGTTATGAAATATCGGGTTGTACTCAAAACATGATGCTCACGATGCGCATAAGATCATTTGACGGGTAAAGGGCACTATCACCTAAGATTGACGTCCGGATATTTCGAATGCATGATTTTATCAGGTGATAGACCAAGATCATGATGACCTTGACAACATGACTGAGGATATAAAAAATATGATGATCACTTGCGATTATCAGGTTTGACCAAAACTTTGACTGTTCATAACTCCCTCATATGGACGAATTTTTAGGTGATGTAAAAGGGAAACCTGCATGGAATTTCAAGATCTTTCTAAATATGAGGTCATAGGAACAAAATATGAACTTTGACCAACTGACCTCATGATGATGACCTACCTCATCGAATATCATGATGATGATGCACCTGACTCATTTTTACCAAACCGCCAGAAAATAGACAACACAAGCAGAAGCAAAAAGCAAAGCGACAGCAGGGGTCCCCATTTTGCTAAGGAGCAATAATGGGGCGTGTTGTGAACAGCACAACAAGAACCAAGACCAAGGACAAGAACAGTAAAGGTAAATAGGTTAGATTTCATATTGAAGCAGCTCAGGACAAAGAGACAGAGATCTAGGACATGTAGGAGATGAAAAGTTAAGACAAGGAGGAGAGCACGTTCAAGGAGAAGATGGAGTTTCTCAATAGAGAATGGAATGATATCAACAGTCTTAAATCTATGGCCAAGTAGTAGCTTGGCCCGTTGTTTGTCCTTCTGGGTTTGGCTGGCTCTACTAGCCTATTTCTTTTGCCATGCTATTTCTTACTATTTTTTGTTTATTTCACCACTCGTAAAACTTGTTTGACTCACCATTTTTGTCTTTTGTACATGGGGTTGGGCCCTTCTCGGTTACTAATATCAAAACAATACCTTGATGTCTTATAGGCACTTAACCCTATCACTCACTAACTCATAGTTACATAGCCTAGACACAAATTAGGATACTGTGTATGCATTTCAATTATCACTTACAAATAATTATCACTTATTAAAATGACTATTACTATGTTAAGTGCATGCGGATTTCATATTTCTTGCAAGTTACACTTTTCATGTGTTAACTAATCATTCCATAAAACATGGAAGTGGCATCTTGATACAAAATTTCTCCAAGCATAAAATCATGTTTGGTCCTCTAAACTCTTCCTAAAGGTTTACAAAACTTGGCCAAAAAGAGTTCACATTTCAATGCTTTAAATATCAAGAAAAGGTTCAAGTTTAAATATGAAGGAAACTTTAGGTGTTATTTTAAAACATTTTATCCATTAAAAACATCTACCAATTGTGACATGGTTCCCTAGGAGTAGTTGAAAATTTTTCTACCTTATCTAATCTCTTTATTCATGTGTCTTTATCAAAAATGGATGTTATGTTACCACAAAATCCTATATTACTGTGAACATATTTATTAATAGTTTCAAAGTTTTTTGAATCTTATCTTGAATTGGTTTCAATTCTAAAAAAAACTTCCTTATCTTCCTTTTTATAATTTTTGATTAGTGCTTGTTGATTACGAACCTATGTTGCCAAATAATTCATTTATTCCAAGGTTATATTTTTATGTGAGAACCATTTCTCTACCATGTTCAAAATGTTTGAATTACAAACTATGTGACTCTCTAGCCTTCAAATATTAGGTGTCAAAATTGTAGAATAGCAAAAATTGGTTTTGAGCCTAAATCTTTTTACCTAGTATGAAAACAACAAATCCTAGTTAAATCTTGACAAAGTTTCACTTGTTATAATGTCCTATAGTAAAAATGGATTTTAAAACTTCAAATATATAGGCATGGTATTAATGACCCTATTAATGACTATTATTTAATCATAGCACCTAGCAATTGCCTAAATTTGCCATTATTGAAGATTTTCCTTCATCAAAAGATTATGATAGGTCTAATCACATCCCTATATAGTTACACCATAGATGTTGCATTTTTGTATTAGTTATGATCATTCTTATCAATATATCTATCCTTGTAGCTTGGGTATACAAACTCATGCATTAACTCTAGTTAGGCATGGCCTTTTAAATGACAATTCTTAATCACTACGACACCTTATTTTGTGGGCTCATTAAACCACATGCTCTCCACTTGGTAGCTAGAATGATTTCAAAGTAGTGCATTAACTACCATCTAATGTCATCTCCATAGATGAAATCATGATAAGTATCCCCATTGAATTGTGTAACGAGATTCATGGAAAGTGGCATATTTTCACTCTTTCCAACAAATGGCCTTCTACATGTTGACAAATAACTTTCTACATCATCTTTCTCTATTCAATACCATTTTTCATGCCAACAATCAAATCACTATGCATAATAAACTTTCCTATGTTCAGAAATGGTATCATGTGCTTAGAACTTTTAAATAATTCTTCACATGCACTAAACATTGTATATTAATATTTGTGGTTGACTAGTGCAACATTATTTCATACAATACCAAGTCATGTGTTAAGATAAAAAAATTTCTTGTAGACAAATGAGACTCATACCTTTTGTCATAACAAAGAATAAAGTGGATAGCAATTCCACTTACTTGTTCACCATTTTTCAATAGCTAAATAAAGTATGAAAATGTACATTGCTACAGAACCATCACAATTAGTGCTATCTATGTGCCTCAAACATAAATCACATCAAAATCTCTTGTTTCATTTTTAATTAGGAGAACTTGGAAAGAACATTTTCCACAACACTATGTAACAATTGTAGTTCACATAGATTATCAATAATTAATACTGGATAGTACAATCTCAAGTAAATCTTAAAATTGCATTACAACATGTGCATAACTTATACTACAACAAAACAAATGCATGAAAATATTGGTGAAAAATAATGTCATGAAAATACTTGCATAGGAGTAGTTGAAAAGTTTTCTACCTTATTTATTAATCTCTTTATTTCCCATGTGTCTTTTTCAACAATGTATTTGTATTTTACCATAAAATACAATATTATTGTGCACATTTTATTAATAGATTCAATGTGATTTCAAGTTTATCTTGAACTTGTTATTTCAATTCTAAAAAAATCCTCCTCATCTTCCTTCTTATTTTTGATTAGTGCTTATTGATTACAAACTTTTTTTTCCAAATTATCCATTTCTTCAAGGGTTATATCCTTTTGTTGGAATTCTTTCTCTATCATGTTCAAATGTTAGGCATCAAACTTGTCCTGAGTATAAAAAATACTTCCAAGCCCGAATCATTTTACCTAGTATAAAAAAATTAAATCTTGGTTAAATTTTACCAAAAATTCACTTCTCATAATGTCCTATAGTAAAAATGGCACGTAAAACTTCAAATATATAGGCATGATCAATTGTATGGGGTATTAATGACCATTTTTTAGTCATAGCACCTAGTAATTATCCAAATTTTCTATTATTCCAAATTTCCTCCATCACAAGATTCTAATAGGTCTATCCATATCCTTATATAGTCACACCTTAGATATTTCATTTTGGCATCACTTGAGATCTTTATCTCAAATTGAGTAGCCTTCCAGCATGAAAATATGAATGCATGCATGCATTAACTCTAGTTAGGCATGGCCTTTCAAATGACAATTCTTAATTAATATTACACCTTATTCATTGGTCTCATTAAAGCACATGCTCCTCACTTGGTATTTGGAATGATTTTGAATCAATGCATTAACTATATTCTAATGTATTTTTTGTAATAGAAAGGTGACATAACACCTATACTGTATTAGATAAGAGTAGATACATAAATTATAGACAAACAAAAAGACTAGGAATGTATCATCTAGTTCTATACAAGATTATCATGGATCCCACCTGTAAGGGGAAGATGAAACAAATAAAAGAAGAGCATAGGTACCTAAAAGAAAAAAAAACACAACATACCGACTCACTTAATCTAAACTAGAACCATGATGCTCCTTTGGTTGTGGCATGGAGAAGGGAAGAGTGAAGGACGAGATGCTTGGAGCCCGTGGAAGACCTAGAGCCCACATACAACCTAGAACCACATCTAGAGCATGATGGCACAGGAAACAAATGACATTGAAGACTTCTTTTGCCTTGTCTTCTAGCCCTTCCAAAATTTGGAAATGGTGGGCATTGAGAGCTCTATTAACATAGTACACTTGAATACCCCTTTCTAAAGTTGTATACATGCAGACTACATGGTGAGATATTTGAAGGAGATGCCTATCAAAAATCCTACCGATAGGGGCTGATCCTTCTTGAAGATCAAAAATTGTCAGTGTCATTCGCCATCTTTTTGAGTTGAAGAAGGAAGGGTGCACTAGGTTGAAGCCAATCACGTGTAAATTTGTGGTCCTGTGAGATGTCGAAGATGTTGGAAATGAAGGTCAAGGTGATCTTAGAACCATTTACATGCCTATTATTAGGCTAGAAGAGAAAATATCCTAGCACACACCAGACTACAAACTCAACATCATAATCAATTTCAAAGATCTCCCTCACATAAACCATGTTGAAGGCACCATGATACATAGGTTCTCCAACTAGAGGGGGAAGAAACACATGT
Organism: Cunninghamia lanceolata; assembly: GCA_027924645.1. NCBI lineage: Eukaryota > Viridiplantae > Streptophyta > Pinopsida > Cupressales > Cupressaceae > Cunninghamia > Cunninghamia lanceolata. The sequence goes on from BSBN01000739.1 coordinate 8,810,935, forward strand.
GGATTCAATTCCCAAAGGGCCATTAGGAATGATAAACTAAAAAAGGAAGTGAAAGAGATAGATAAAGAGTTGCAGAAATGAGAAATGGGAGGTCTTGGAAGAATTTAAAGGAAAGGGAATTTGAAGTATGAGATGTCACCATACCAATAGAATTAATACTTGGGCTTTCAAAGGTGTACAAATTTGGAAATGTGGTGGTAGAATAAAAATCTAACATTCAAGCGATCTGAGGACAACTTAGAAGCCAATCTGTAGACTGTAATAGACAAGACCTCAATAGAAAAGGTGCACTATTGAGGCTGCCTAAGATTCTAATTTTATTTGCCTAGTTGGAATCATGATGAGTGTCCCCATTACACTATGTAGCAAACTTTATGGAAAGTATATTTTTTCTCTTGCCAACAAATGGCTTACACCTATTGACAAATGAATTCATGCATGATCTTACTCTATTCCATGCCACTTTGCATGCCAACAAATAACTCCCTATATATAATAAATTTGCATGTGTTGACATATCATGTTATGTATGTAGAACTTATAAATCATTATTTACAGGCATTGGACATTATATATCAATGCTGGAGGTCAACTAGTGCAGCATTATTTCATACAATCCCAAGTCATATGTTAAGATAAAAACTTGCCATAGAAAAATGAGAATCATACCTTTCATGATAACATAAAATAAAGTGGATAGTGATTCCTCTTACTTGTGAACCATTTTTGAATAGATAGATCAAGGATGAAAATATGTAGTCTTAGAGAACCAAATTAGTTCCATCTAAATTCTTCAAATTGAACTTGCATCAAAATCTCTTATTTCATTATCAAATAGGAGAACATGAAAATGATATAATGCAGAACTCTATGCACCAATTGTAGGGCACATAAATCATAAATCCTTAATACTTGATAAGACAATATGAAGTAAAATTTCAAATGGCATTCCAACATTGTATAAATTATACTACACCAAAACAAATGCATAAAAAAATTGGTGAAAAATAATATATAATGAAAATACTTACTGTTATATACGAAAAGGGGATGAATGTACGCATGTAAATGCATTAGATCAAATCCTTTTTCACTATAACATTCAAGGACAAAACAGAGCCAAGTCACTACAAGATGCAAGAGAACTCAACTACAAATTTTGTTCTTAAGAGTGCTATGGAAATATGTGATTTAACCAAACCTTTTATCAAAACCCTAGGTTAAATATGAGCCAAACCCTAGTTATGAGATAATCAACTTGTAATAGTTGAACAACAATAGAAACTTAGGATCTGAAAGTACCATTATGATCAGTGAGATGTCATAACCTACATACTGAAAGCTAAAATGTTGGAGGACTCTAGAGTGGGTACCCAAGTCCTTAAAGTCTGAATCTCTCGAAACTCAGAAATGGAGAAATTTTGTAAAGAGTGCCTAGATGCTAGTTCTAGTGTCTGTTTTAGCAAGAGGATGCTAGTGTGGGTGCCCAAGTCTTCCACATAGGAATTTCTGTAAAAATGTTTTTGATCTTGAAACCCTTTCTCTTGAACAACCTCCATATACCTTCACTTCTGCAGTCCTTGCACCTATAACCTGCACATAAGAAGGAAAGGGGTTTGGGGGTTGTGGTGTTTAGGGATTTACCTTAGTTAGATCTCAGGTTAGCTCAAGCTTTCCTAACACCATTGTTAGAGAGAGTGTGTCCTTGTAGGACAGAGGCTAAAGATAATCCAAATTATAATGAAATGATTCAAATAATGATGATGATGTTACCTTGGAGGTGAAGTTCTTAAGAGAATGAAGATTTTTCAACTCATAAGGATGTTGATGATGATTCCAAATCTGCAACAAACACACAGAGTACAAACACAAATCTACAACAATAACACTCACTATCATTAACTTCCACTAAAATGAATTCAAACACTCACCTATATATGCTTTCCCATTAAACATTCATAAATTAATTTAAAGAGCTGATAAGGAGAGACACATTTAAAGGTCCTATGCTAACATGTAATAAATTCTACCCTGACCAATCAAGGAGGACTTGGGCATGGGTGTATGAGTCCCAAGGAGCCATTTTGGTCTAGGATTAAGCATTAAATGGGCCCCTATTTCCCATTTGACATGGGTTTTGGGGGATTTTGCATCGAGATGAATATTTTTCATGTATAATGTCAACATAGGAACCTAGGATCTAAACTAGGAGGTAAAAAGGCATGTGTCCACTTTTTACTCCATAACATTTAGCCCCCACTTTAATGTGTGTACAATCTTATGATTCAATACATACATTAAAGTATGGTTGAAGCATATTGAAAAACACATCAAACACATCAAACACTAGAATGAAGACACACACGAAGATTGAAGACTATTTCTAGCCCCCAGACTTAGGCAAACATAAGAAAACACTTTATAGTCACATAAGACACAATGAATACAGTAAGAAAGCACACAATACATGGAGAATACATGAATACAGTCATGCAAGACATAAAGAAGACATCATTTGAACAATTATGTATATATATAATTCTAACTATAAAACACACAATGTAGAGGGAGCTCATCGCTACACATCTTTATACCACACAAAAACACACACGGCGTGGGGGGAGCTCATCAATACATGTCTTTAGACCATGCCAAAGGCATGCAAGACATGAAAGGAAGACACATAAAACACATGGAAGACACACAGAATACACAAGTGCCGTATAGTATGTCGTTGACACACTATACGTCTTATACATGACAAACACAGGTGATAGGAAGGAGCTCATTTATGCACTCCAGCATCTAAAACATGCCAAACACACCTAAAAGTTGAGCTATGCTACCACAACTTCCAAAGACATGCTTAAGGGTCAATGACTCAAGATCCAACCTTGCCTCGTGATGAGAACTTTGTTAAAAGGATGTGTAACTAACTCAAGATTTACACCGTCCCACCTTCTGCAGAAGAGATTTTAAAATGCAACCCCATCTGCATTTGTAGACACCTTACAGTGAAAAGGAAGCATGTACTCAAAGTGTACAACCTCACCTGCATCATAGAGATGCCTTATAGTAAAAAGGAGGTATACACTATCAATCAATCAATGTATAAAGTATTGAGGTATTGATGAATCAATACATTATCTATGGCGAGAGGTATTGATGAATAAGCTTTTAAATTATTCAAAGTCTTATGATTGATAACTTGTTTTTATGTTTCAATTTATAAACAACTTTCTAGCTCTAGATCAACTTCAATGGTGTGAAGTTTACCTTCATAAATAAACTTTACTGATCGATGAAGGGTAGATAGAACTGCCCCCATGGCATGAATCCATGGTCTACCAAGAATCATATTATAGGATAGTGTACCAGGCCTGACATGGAAAAGGGTAGATAATGTCATGGGTCCAACCTTTATGAGTAAAGTTATGGTACCCAGGGATTGTCTACCAACATTATCAAAGCCATAGATGTTAAGTTTATCCAGTTTAATTGAAGATGTATCAACCTTGATTTTATGTAACAAATCAATACCACAAACATTAGGAGATGATCCATTGTCAATCATGTTGGGAATTAAGGTGTCTTAACCTTTGCAAATTCCTAATGTTGTATTTATTTATCCCATGTTGAGTTGGCATAGTCAACACCTTGTGTATATGCAGGAGGATAAATTTTGGTGACTTTGGTAGCCGTAGTTTCCCCCTTGAATAATTAATAGGGGTTTGGGGGAAGCACCCCCAAGATGGGGTCAAGGGGTGTAGCCCCTTGCAGGGTCCAGGGGTAGCGCCCCTAGCACGCTCCCTATCATAGTACAGGGTGGGGTTGAGGGGCAGCGCCCTCGTGGGGGCTCAGGGGCAACGCCCCTGAAACCTCAAATGACTTTTAATTAATGATAACTGTCAGTGAGTATCTTTGCATGAGAGAAAGGTATCTTTGGGTGGTCAAGGGAGGTTATGACATGTTGTAAGAGGAATATGATATTTTTAGTTAGTGTATGACAGATTCTCTTACAGCTGTAAGTGCTGTCAGTTATGACAGATTCTATGACAACTGTAAGGTGCGTAAGAGCATCTGTCGTAACCTATCTTGGGACCAGGTGCCCACTTTGGGATGGGATGTTGGACAAGTGTCCTTGGGCATTGGTTTTGGGGCATGAGTCCAAGATGGACGCCCATCTCTAGAAGGTTCCATATTTGCCTTGTAAACTCTATATAAACAGGTGCTTGGATGGGAGATAGATAACTTTGGTACAAGTACTGTTATGCTGCCAAATTATCTCCAGATTCAACATTAGAAAACTCCTGAAAGAGCATTGGCTCTAAAATTGTATTTTAATCTATTATTGTTTACTATAATACATTTGAGCTATGTTTTGGAGTGTGGGGTTTTTCACCCATAAGTGTTTTCCCCACGTATGTCTTGTCTCTCTCTCTCTCTTCTGTCTACTTTCTGTGTGTATGTGTATTGTTGCAATATCTCCGTTAGATGTTCTATGTTATTGTAGTTGTAAGAATTAAAGTTGAATTTGCATACATCACTTCTCAATAGATTAGTGTAGGAAGCGATTTCCACACACCTAGTTTCCTTTAAAATCATAACTCGTGTTATTGACTTTTTGATTATTGTGATAAAGATTATAAGACAATCATGTTGATTCTAAACTTCTATTGATGGTAACTCATGTTGTTGAAATAGAATGTATATTTTTTGTCACATGCATACATTCTAATAGAGTTGCTACATCATTAGGCTTAACAGTAGGTGGTACAATCACCTTTTGTAAAGCTTCCTGGAGCATTTTATGGTATGTAGATGATGTTTGTATGAGTTCCCAAAGAGAGATTTTAGCTAGAGTAGCACAAAGATGCTCAAGAAGATCAAAATCTTGACCACCTTTATGAGTAAGACGAAGTGGTTGAGGAAGTATAGGTTGAGAAGTTGGTAAAGTGATCAGAATGTTTGATTGTTGTCTACTTTGTTTATTATTTCGTGGATTGTATGTGTGAGTAACCACATTATGATATGGTTGTTGCAACACATTTTGAGACACTTGATTTCCTTGAGTAATTTGTTTTGCAAAATTGAGAATGTAACCCAGTTGTCTAGGTAGTGTTGGAGCACCTTGAACTGTAATCACCAATTTGAATCGAGGAGACACATTGGGTGCCCCATGCACAATAAGTTTAGGAACATTAGTACACTTATCCATTATCCCCTTATTAGGTTGAATAAGCCTATTACTGAAGATTGAATTAGCATTGGTTTTACTCTGTTTAAGTTCAACATCCATCCCTAAAGGGTTTAATGTTAGAAACATGTCTTCATCTGCCAATGCTTCATCTTTTGAAGGTGGAGCATTGGAATGAAGAGAGGGTATGGAAATATTAATGAATACATCAATGATTTCATCCTCTTGTGACAAAATATCCTCACAAGTGGGAACAACTTTGGGAGAGATATCCAAATCATAAGGTGAAATAGGCAAAGATAGGTTACCATTATGACTTGTAGTAGAAATAAAAGGTAAATTATCACAACTATCTTTCTCATGACAATTCATGGAGATGAAGTTAATAATGTTCTTTAATATTGAAGGATATTCATTTCTAAGAGTTATGAAGTTATTAAAATTAGATACATAATCAAGGATTTCAAATGAAGAGAAATTAAAAATATCCCTATCATACATGGATTATATATGAGTCAAAACATAAGGATGCATATTAACGAATTTGTAAAAACTTTCAAAATCTTTGATATATGTATGCGAGGATACCAAAGAGGAACAATTAGAAGATGCCATAACAAAATTTCTTGGAAAAGAAATGTATAAAAAGGCCTATTCATTATCGAAACAACCAATATGAGAGGCTTTTGTACACCACAACACTAGGTTTTTAATGCTTTTGTAAGTGTAAAAATTACACTAGTGTCACTACAAACCAAGTGAATTTAGTGTTAAAAGTGCCACACAAAAGGTGATAGTGATATTTTTTTGATTAATTTTAAAATATGTCAAAACGATGCTTATTCTCTTATGTTGAAATACACATTGTGTTGCACATTTTTTGTTGAACACACTAGGATACTAAGAGGGGGGTGAATCAATATCTAATCAAGTTCTTCAAATTCTCAAAGTAGATTAAAACTTAAACATTACAACATTAACATAAACATGAAAGATCAACATAATGCAGATCAACACATAACACTAAATATATGTGGAAAACCCCAAAAGGGGAAAAACCATGGTGAGGATTAACTCACAACATATGAAGGTCATTGCTATAGAAATTACAACTTTGTTTTAGGGCTACAACCCAAGGAAGCTACTAGTCCCTACTGACTTTGTTTTAGGGATACAACCAAAGGAAGCTACTACTCCCTAAAGAATTTGTTTTAGGGTCACTCCCAAGGAAGCTACAACTCCCTAAAAACTCTTTTCTAGGGCTACAATCCAAGGAAGAAACTACTCCTTGATCTGAAAACAAACTTAGATATGATTACAGTATGACAATCCTAAGTTGTCTAAAAACTGACACTGAAGCTCACACCTTTGAAGATTGCAAGTTTTCCACTTCACTCTTCTTTTGATGATTGGATCAATTAGGCACACTCTTCACTTCCCTTCTACTACAAAAATGACTTCAAGTTGAATCATAATAGACCTTATTGCTTCTGCTCTTTCTCCTTTAGTCCACTTCATAATGCATAACATATTCATATTCTACTCTTCACAATTTCATATTCTCATTTTTGCAATCACATATCATCTAGATAAAATAGGTTTACAATATATACATGACATTACATTGATTTCATTACAATTCAGCCAATACAACAAGGATATTACATTTTACAAGTTAGCCAAAGATCACACAACATGAAACATGCATAGGGCAAGCCCTATCATGAACTACACACCACTCCAGAGAAAAAAACATACCTTGTGGATCCCAATACATGCTTAGCCTGGTCCTAAACATTCTTCATAGCATTATTCTTCAAGGAATAACTTCTGTACATCATGCTCATTTGAAATAGGCCACCTTTATGCAAGCAAACATGAAGCATGTAGCACATCGGTCTTCACAATCTTGGTGGTACTCCTGAATGATTAAACATGGATTATTCTTCTTCTAGATGAGTTGGCAGGACCTAAACAACATCTCCAAACACTCCTTAAACTCTGCATAATAAGAACTTTGTGGCGCACATCATCAACATACTCCAATCAGCCTCAATAACAATAACTCTTAACATACTGACTTGAAAATTGTGTGGTACTGGAAACTTGTAAGATCTACATGACCTTCATTCATATTTAACACTATGAGACATGTATAATGTCCACACAAACTTACATAACTTATATGCACATTCTCCAACTACAGCAAGTAATCAAACATATATTCTAAAGACAATTAGGAATTTGGAACAATCAGTACCACTTCTATCATTTGAAAGCAAAGCTTTCAGAACTCCAAAACATCTAAAACTCATATGGATGCACTCATACACTTCTTTGAACATATCCTCAATACCACATGAGAAAATCTTCACTTGCGGAGGAATATGGAGCATTTCAATCATCCTTCATCAACTTGCTAGAGCACATACTAGAACTCAATCACTTGTAAGTTTCACTGTGGAGGAGCAAATGATTTGAAACTTTGGATTTAGCACCTTTACAACACAATGAACTTAACTTCTAAACCACATTACCATATATTCAAATGCAGAGGAATGTGAAGCATTTTACTGAGTAGTCTTCCAAGTAGCTTCCTACATCATAACTCTTCACCAACATATGGAGGCCAAAACTTTCTTGTAGCAACTCATACTTTCTTAGGATCATCAGGAAAGATCACACAACATGCTTCTAATTCCCATCTTAATATATTATCATTCATCTTAATGCTTCTAATTTCCATCTTAATATTTCATCATGAAATCATCTTTGCTAGCCACAAACCTACTCAATACAACTTTTCTTAACATTAATCTGGGATGACATCCAACCATGAACATCAAAAACATCATTGAACATTAGCAATCATGAACATCGGCATCATCACTGTATCTCTATTACTACATTGGTGTATCATCAACATGAACATTCACATCAACCACATCAGAGAACCACAAACTAAGTACTCACATCACTCTGAGTGTTGACATCAATGACAACACATATTGCCAACAATCTCCTCCTTTGTCATTGATGGAAACACACACACCTTCTCATTCTGCCCTTAGGTACACATCTCTCTCTCTCTCTCTCTCTCTCTCTCTCTCTCTCTCTCTCTCTCTCTCTCTCCATTTGAGATTAAAGACAAAGGGAAGATTCTTCTTCCCCTTAGGGAACAAACTCTCCCTAAGGTACATATTTTCTTGACTTTCTCCTCCTTTGAAGTTCATACTCTTTTTCTTGAAGCAACTCACTGACTCCCCTTGTTAGCACCAAAAACTACTTGCTCCCCCTAAGAGGTAGCCACCATCAGTCCAAGAAAAAGGATATAGGATGATTTCCCCTTGGAAAAATACACTAACTATGCATCTAACAATAAGATGGAGGGGTAATTATCCCTAACTTTTGTCATAGACAGTCAAAAGTGTCCTTTGTAAGAGCCTTTGTGAAAATTTCTGCAATTTGATCCTTTGTTGGAACATATTCCAACATCACTTCTTTCTCTAAAACTTTCTCTCTCAAGAAATGATATCTAATTAATATATGCTTGGTCATAGAATGCATCACTAGATTCCTAGAAATATTGATAGCACTTGTATTGTCACACAATATAGGAATAGGATCATCATACAATACCTTGATATCCTTCAATGTTTGCTTCATCCACAACACTTGTCTATAGCAAGATGCTACTACAATATAGTCTACCTTTATAGTTGATAATGATACTGAATCTTGTTTCTTGCTCTACCATGAAATTGATCTACTTCTTTAGAAGAATGCACCACCACTTGTACTTAATCTAGATCATCAAGACAACCAGCCCAATCAACATTAGTGTAAGCACTTAGATTAAAGGCATTACCTCTAGGATACCATAAGACATAATCTAGAGTTCCCTTCAAGTATTTGAATATTCTTTTCACTGCCTTCTCATGTGTTTTCTTAGGATTAGTTTGATATCTGACAACCACACATACTACATGCATAATATCAGGTCTAGAAGTAGTCAAGTACAACAATCCTCCAATCATAAATCCATAAAGAGTTTGATCAACCTCCAGAGAATCATCATTCTTACTCAAGTGAAAACTAGAAACCATAGGAGTACTTACTAGTTTGGAGTCCTCTAGACCAAACTTCTTTAACATCTATCTGACATAATTAGCCTAAGAAATAAAGATACCATCATCTAGCTGAGTAATTTGAAGCCCAAGGGAGAAAGACATCTCACCAATCATACACATCTCAAACTCTTTGTGCATCTCTTCTGCAAACCACTTACACATACTATCATCTCCACCAAAGATGATATCATCAACATATACTGCAACTATTGGAATCATGTATTCCTCTTCTTTAATGTAAAGATTACTATCTTTGGTACCTTTCTTGAAGCCTTGTTGAAGTACTTATCCAATCTAGTATACTAGGATCTAGGTGTTTTCTTGAGACCATATAAATCCTTTCTAAGCATGCACACCATGTCTGGATCTTCTAACAATTGAAATCCATCTGGTTTCTTAATGTAGACCTCTTCCTCTAGATCACCATTCAAGAATGTTGACTTGACATCCATCTGATAAACCTTGAAGTTCTTGTGAGCAGAAAGGCTAAGAAACATCCTGATTGTCTCCATCTAAGCTACCAGAGCATAAGTCTCCTCAAAATCAATGCCTTCAACTTGTGAGTACCCTTTACACACCAATCTTGCTTTGTTCCTGACAAGTTCACCGTCTTCATTTAGTTTGTTCTAGAACACCCACTTTGTTTCTATAACATTCTTTTTGGCTAGTCTGGGAACCAATTCCCATGTCTAATTCTTCTCTATCTAATTCAATTCTTCTTCCATTACCTTCAACCATCCATCATCTTTGCTAGCATCATCAAAGGTTTTGGGCTCTACCTTTAATAATAAACACAAATTCACTTGCTCACTTGCCTTAGTAAACCTTCTCCTGGTCTACACACCTTCATTCTTATCTCCAATGATTTGATCTGCTAAATGGTTCCTCTAAACATACTTTGTTGGAGTCTTATGGATCTACTCTGGTTTTTGTTCCTTCTCTTATTTCTCTTCTTCTTCTTCAATGCAGGGAAATATATCAGATCCATAGTCCTTTGGTTCTTGTGAGATCTAATACAAGTCTTCATCTACCTTGACATTTGTGTTTTCAATCATCTTTCCCACTCTCTTGTTGTAGCATCTATAGGCCTTGCTTCTAGTTGAGTAACCAAGAAAGATCCCTTCATCACTTCTTGAATCAAACTTTCCTAGGTCTTCTTCATCTCTTTTGATATAGCATTTGCTGCCAAAGATCCTGAAGTATCTAACAGTAGGAGGTCTTCCATACCATAGCCCCTAAGGGGTCTTAGTCCTATTGATCCTCAATTGTACTATGTTGATCAGACATATAGCAATGTGGACTACTTCCTTCTAGTACATATCAAGTAGATATGCATATTTTAACATTTCCCTGGCCATCTCTTGTATAGTCCTATTCTTCGTTTCCACTACCCCATTTTGCTGAGGGGTCCTAGGAGATGACAGATGTCTCCTGATACCATGATCTTCAAAAAAAATTTCAAATTCATTTGAAGTTAACTCACCTCTTCTAACAGACCTTAAACATTTGATCTTAGCATCCATTTCATTCTCAACCATTACTTTGAAAACCTTAAACTTATGAAAGGCATCTAATTTTTCTCTTAAGAAAGTAACCCAAGTCATTGTAGAATAATCATCAATAAGTAACATGAAATACCTTTCAACTTGTTGACTCTTCATTCTTGTATGGCCACATAGGTTAGTGTGAATCAGCTCCAATGACATTGAAGAAGAATACTCCTTGGTCTTAAAATTTGTCTTTGTTTGCTTTCCCATCTGACACTCCTTGCATAATGTGTTTGTAGGCTTGCTAATCTTAGGCATATCTCTCACCCCATGAATAGAGCTGATCTTTACCATATTGTCAAAGTTGATGTGTCCCATTCACTTGTGCCATGTCCAACACTCACTAGATTGAGCCAATATGCATGTTCTTCCATTTACCTCCTTCAGATGATAGATGTCTCCATATGACTTGATACCTTCTACAACTAGTTTTTTGTACCTTGATTTCCTGATTTCACAACCTTTGGCATGAAAGGTAAGATTGTATTCTTTACTGCACATTTGATCGACACTACGAAGATTGTGCTTTAGCCCTTTGACATAGAGAACATCCTTAGTCCTATTCTTCCCATCAATAGTTATAGCACCCTTTCCACAGATTTGTGCTAACTCGTCACCACCAAACTTAACAGCTCCACCATTCCACTTCTTAAGGCTGATAAACTTCTCCTTGTCAGAAGTCATGTGATTAGAGAAACCACTGTCAATTACCCAAGCCTTGGATTCTTCTTTTCCATGAAAGGAAATCCATACTGGTGGTACCCTTTAGGGTTTAGGGTTTCAGGTTCATAATTTTATAAGTGTTTTCCTTTAAAATCCTTTTTGCCCTAGGTCCTTAGGTCATGCGCTTTATTTCTAAATCTATGTTGACCACTTGCAGTAGGTTCCTAGTCCCTTAGTTATAACTATAAGTATTTATGCTCGTTAGGTGACTGACCCCATATTTTAAGTCTTACCTCCTATGGCCTGTGAAAAATTAAATAAAATGTCCTAAGTCTTCCCATAGATCTTAAGGTTTAATAAAGTAATATCGCGGCATTGTAGCGTATCATCAATGACATCACCATCCCACTGCGCAGCTACGAGAGGTTGACACCTATCGAAGAATCTATGCTTATGTCCTATTCCATTAAGAATCTTGTGTTAGCCAATTGTATGTCACCAAATGTCAGTACAAAGGTGGTCTGTGGGAGAACTTTAATCCAATGGTTGCACTCCATTGCAAGGGTATCTCGCAGAAGGGAATCTTCGCTACACATTCACAAGATGGCAACACATGGCCATGTCTTATTGAAGGAGTTCAGAAATAAATAAAGGAGAGACATGTGGAGGTTTATCGCGCTCACACGTGGTAGGTAAGTGGTGGGCCATTTTTGGCTGCAAGGCCGTGAAATGGTGACACGTGTCCAATCTAGACAAAAGGTGATGTGATATACAGGGAGAGTATATCTAATGTGGCCTGTTCTAATTGGTTGAAGACTTTTTAAACATAATGATTGAGATTTTTAAATCTCGAGGATAAATGACTACTGTAGATCTTGCAGTAAGGAACTCAAATCAATGGCGTAAGTTTAAACTTTGTGCTAAATGTTTGAGGTGTACTGTAGCATGAATGAAGAGTAAAACCGAGGTTGCCTCCATTAATGCATCAGAAGCTAGGCTATGAAGCTTATAAGGAAGAAAAGTTAGAGTTTTCACACCATATATTCAAGAATATATAAATTTTTTATGCATAGAGAGCTCTCAAACAAGCAAAGAATAGAATCCAAGCTCTTGTGTGTGCTAACCAGTATGTTCACTTTGAATCCTTGTGCCCAACATATTTTAAGTTAACTACTTGATTAAAGAGGTAGAAAATCACTTGTAAAAGAAATCTAGCTCCCTAAGAACAGTCTAAAAATGAGTCAAGCTAGTCAGCCATCTACTTCTAAGCGCATCTTAGATAAGGATCTTATGATCTAGCTTCTAGGTTCTGCTAGGAGAGCTTTGAATTTGAAAGGTCCCTACGGACCCAATGATAAATTTCTTGATTATTGCTATAATTTTTGTTATGCCATACTGCCTGTCCCCGGTTGGATTATGTTTGAACATTGGCATAAGAGAATGAACTAAAAGGCCTCCATCTATCATGCTTGGCTATTTGACCTAGCCAAGCTTATCTACTCAAATGTCTTCCCAAACCCTATCCTAGTTAGGGCAATAGCAGTGAGGTATGACCCTGCTACAAGGACGGTCGTAGCAAGAAATGGTTCAAAAATAATCAAACTCACCAAAGGATTCATTAATACTGTATTTAATTTAGACCTTGCAGCTAAAAAGCCAATTGACCTAGCTGCTTTGAAGAAGAAATATTAGATTGTGAAACATGTTTATAGAGATTACAACCTAGCCAAACACAGGCCTAGGGGTATTGATGGTAAATTAGTGAAGATTTCAGCCAGTAAATAGGAGCCCTTTCATTACAGTATGTTCATGAATTACTTTGTCAAGACCTATCACTATTTGTGTCAAGTATTGGGCAAGGATGTCTCAAAAAAAAATATCAATTTCTCTAATGATGATGGCAATTAACATTCAGAATCAAGATGTCAAAGAGCCATATGATTATACAATTTATATTGCTAAACAGATGTACAAGCAGATGTCGGAGATCAAAAGCAATTTATCTAAGCCATATGTCCATGTTGAATTTGTTGGAATGCTCTAGACAACTAAGAGGAGGGGTGAATTAGTTGTCCCAAAACCTAACCACTTATGCACTTAAGCATTAATCACTTGTCCACAGTTATTATGATTAAACAATGAATGCATGAAATTAGAAACTTAAACACAAATGCAACATTAAACACAAGAGACACTAGATTTTTATGTGGAAAACCCCAAGGTGGGGAAAAACAACATAGAGGATTAGCTCTCAAAATATATTGCAATTTTTGAAAAATGATGTTCAGGCTTGGTCACTCCATAGGCCTAGAAAATGATGGGTCACTGCCATGAAGTATAGCTAGGTCTAGTAGGCTCACTACCTCAACCCTTAACCTAGAAAGATTACAATGAGGGTTGTTAAACCCTAATGGCTATTAAACCCTACTAGTGGCTCACTGCAAAGATCAACATCTTCTACATGTTTGAGATTAATACATTGAAGTACAATAGTTCCCCTACTTTACTCTGCCTTTTCACTTCTTTCCTTATCTTTGCATCTTCACTCAAGGATATATTTTCCATGACTTAATTACAAGTATTTATACACTTCATCAACCTTGGAATGATCATCAAGGTTGGCATTACAATCATCAACCATTGGAACAATCTCCAAGGTCAGTATTACAAATATTTACAAAATAGGTCTTGACCTAATTCATAATTACGCTAAGGAAATGTAGTATAGATGTATGCAGATCATGCCATACCTTAGCTAGGACTCAAAAATTATCTTCCACACCACAACATGCTTCTATAATCTTCAAGGGATCTCTGCAATCACTGGAATTAACCAAGTCAGCTAAGACTGGTTACACGCTATGTTGCCTGGGAATATTCTTCAAACACAGTCTCAATTCTTAAATGTGGACCAATTTCAAGGTAGGAACATGATCAGGAGGCATCCACAAGCATGTTGAAATCACCAGGAGCAACCACACAAACTTAATCCACTTTATCCATGAGATTCTTCACACTGGAGCACATGAACTTCACTGTCTTCAACTGTCATAAAAGAAATATAGCTTACGAACCACCAAAACATGAACCATTGCAATTGTGGGCACTTATCATCATCCGAGACTTCCCTCTAGAACCATAGAGACAAACACTTTAATGTAGAGAAATGCAGAGAAAAATACTTTCTCTCAGGCATTAGTGAATAATAAAAAAAAGCAAGTTTTTCTCTAGTGAATGTAACTCACTCAAATCTTCATACTGAAGGTTCAAAATCAAGATTTAGCATCTTTAGACATTCCTATAAATAACTTCCGATCCATAGACTAGTATCTTTAATCTGCAAGAAATGTGGAGCAATCTTCTAGACTATTGTTCAGCATGCAACTCATTGTCTTCATTGCAATTCACTGCAACTCACTATTTCTTCTGTTGAGGCAAATTTTATCAATATCCTCAACATATAAAGATTCTAAATAGATAAAAAAAATAGTATATAGTTGACACCAATGAAAACAAAGATATGCTAACATTAATGACAACACTAATTAGGTACATACTTGCAACAATCTCCCCCTTTGTCATTGATGGCAACATATGATGTGAAAAACTGCAACAACCATCAAGACAAGATTCTCCCCTATCTCTTTACACATCTGCACTCTTTCTCTCTAAGTTTTTGACATGATTTCTCTCCCCCATTGACATCAATGGAAAAGGGCACATACTTGCACTCTGCTACTCTGATCCAATCTCTCTTCTGAACTCTCTGACTACTCCCCCTGAGAAGTAGCCCTAAAAGCATCAATCTGAATCTAAAGAAGGAACTCTAATCACCACCGGACTAATGTACTCTTGTGCATCTTAGTTTAGAGTAGGAGGGGTGATAATCCCTAACTTTTCTCTGAGATACTCAAAGGTATCCTTAGGCAAAGGCTTGGTGAAAATGTTTGCAATCTAGTTTCTTGTAGATACATACTCAAACTTGATTTCATTCTCTTTCACCTTTTCTCTTAGAAAGTGATATCTTATGGATATGTGCTTTGTCCTTGAATGTATTACTGGATACTTTGATATGTTTATGGCACTTGTATTGTCACAAAAGATTGCAATTGGATCTTCATACACAACTCTGATGTCCTTCAATGTCTACTTCATCCATAACACTTGAGTGCAACTGTATGCTGCTGCAATATATTCTACTTTTGTAGTGGACAAAGATATTGAATCTTATTTCTTGCTTAACCATGATACCGACCTTTTTCCCAAGAAGAATGCACCTCCAGTTGTACTTTTTTTGTAATCTGCATCTCTAACCCAATCTGCATCAGTGTATGCACTATGAGTGAAATCATTATCCTTTGTATACCACAAACCATAATCCATTGTGCCTTTCAAATATCTCAGAATTCTCTTGACCGCCATCACATGTGACTCCTTAGGTTCTGCTTGAGATCTTGCCATAAGATAAACTACATACATTATGTTAGGTCTGGTTGGAGTCAGATAAAGTAATCCTCCAATCATAGATTTGTACCTTTTCTAATATGCCATAGGTGAATCATCATTTTTGCTCAACTTACAACTAGTTATCATGGGAGTATTTACCAGTTTAGAGTCTTCCATCCCAAACTTCTTTAACAACTCTTTCACATACTTAGACTAAGAAATGAAGATAACTTTATTTGATTGATTTATTTGCAGACCTAAATAGAAATTCATCTCACCAAACATGGACATTTCAAATTCACTTTACATTTCTCCAGCAAAAACTGTGCACATACCTTCATTGCCTCCAAAAATAATGTCATCAACAAACGATTAGGATTTGTTCATTATTGATCTTGAAATAGAGGTTGTTGTCAGTAGTACCCTTGCTAAACCCTAATTGTATCAGATACTTATCCAACCTAGCATACCAAGTCCTGGGGGCTTGTTTTAATCCATACAATGCCTTCTTCAATCTACATACCATGTCACCCTGATCTGATGACTAGAATCCTTCCAGTTGTTCAATATAGACTTATTCTTCCAATTCTCCATTCAAGAATACAGACTTCACATCCATCTAATATACCTTAAAATCTTTGTAGGCTACAAATGCCAAAAACATTCTTATAACTTCAATCCTTGCCACTAGTGCAAATGTTTCCTTAAAATCTATTCCTTCAACTTGAGATTATCCTTTGCATACCAACCTTGCCTTGTTTCTTACCACTTCACCATTCTCATTCATCTTATTTCTAAAGACCCACTTGGTGTCAATTACATTTTTATCTACTAGTCTAGGAACAAGATCCCAAGTTTGATTCTTCTCTATCTGCATCAATTCTTCTTTCATAGCCTTTACCCAATTCTCATCATTGCAAGCTTCATTCACAGTCTTAGGTTCAATCTTGGAAATCAAACAGAAATTTACCTGTTCTTCTGCAACTCTTCTTTTGGTCAGGATTCCTTTGCTCTTATCTCCTATGATTTGATCTTCAAAATGATTAAGTTTTACATACCTTGGTGTCTTGGTAACACTTTCAAGAGCTTGTTCCTCTTCATCTAAACTATCTTCATGTTGCACCACTTCTTTGCTTGTTGAAATGTCTAGTCCATCTTCTTCACATCCACTTGGTTCTGAATACTTCTCCTTACTTTTATCAACTTTGACATTTGCACTCTCGACAATCTTATTTAGCCTCTTATTGTAGCACTGGTAGGCCTTGCTCTTGGTGGAGTAACCAAGGAAGATTCCTTCATCACATCTAGCATCAAACTTGCCTAGTTCTTCTTCTCTTTTGATATAACGTTTGCTACCAAAAACTTTGAGATATTTCACAGTAGGAACTTTACCATACCACAATTCATAAGGAGTCTTAGAACTATTACCTTTGACTTGGACTCTATTTACGATATATACAGCAGTGTGAATTGCCTCTCTCTAATATACTTCCAAAAGATCAGTTGCCTTCATCATTGTTCTAGTAGCTTCTTGAACTGTTCTATTTTTCCTTTCAACAACTCCATTTTGTTGTGGAGTTCTAGGTGTAGATAACTATCTCTTTATCCCATGTTCTTCACAAAAGAAATTGAATTCATTTGATGTAAACTCTCCTCCTTTGTCAGACCTCAAACATTTGATCTTCAAATCCATCTCATTTTCAACTATTGCTTTAAATGCCTTGAACTTCTCTAGAGCTTCTACTTTTTCCATCAAAAAGGTAACCCAAGTCATTCTAGAATAATCATCAATAAGCAACATGAAGTACTTGTCTCCTTGCAGACTTCTTACTCTAGTAGGTCCACACAAATCTATATGCACTAGTTCTAGTAGTCCATCAATTGATTGGTCCTTGCTTTTGAAACTTGTTCTTGTTTATTTCCCAAATTGACACTCCTTGCAAATAGGATTAGTAGGCTTCACAAGATTAGGCAAATCTCTAATAGCCTGTGTAGTACTTATCTTCATAATGTTATCAAAATTGATGTGACATAGCCTTCTATGCCATAGCCAACTTTCATCAGTTTGAGCTAACAAACAATAGTTATCAGTTCCTTTCAATTGATAGATATTACCTCTGGTCTTCTTATCAGTTGCAATGACTATTTTGGAGCTTTCCCTAATCTTGTATCCATTGTCCTTGAAGCTTAAATCATAACCTTTGTCACACATCTGACCCACACTCAAAAGATTGTGCTTTAATCCTTTCACATACAAGACATCTTCAGTATTGTGCTTTCCGTTAAAAGAAATATATCCTTTTCCACAAATCTTACTAGTTGTATCATCTCCAAACCTAACCAGTCCACCATCATATCTTTCCAAACTCACAAACTTACTTTTGTCACCAGTCTTGTGGTGAGAGAAACCACTATCAATAACTCATTCATCTGTGTATTCAACAACCTAAGCAGCCAAAGCAATTTCCACTAGTTTTTCTTCCTTCACACAGCTAGCAGGATTAGTAGACATGGGTTCTTCCTTAATAGCAATAAAAAAGCATTCATTACCAGAAGTATTAGCATTATCTAGTTCACCATTATCTGATACTCCATCATCATCAAAATCTTCAACATAATAACATTTATTTTGGATCCTAGGCCTATTCTCATATCTTTTTCTATTTCTTTCAATTCTTTCAGGGCATCTGGAAGCAAAGCGGCCTACCTTACCACAAGAGAAGCATTTTAAAGGTAATTTACCTTTAAACTTACTAGATCCTCTTTGGAGTCTATCAACAAAGTTGGTTTCAATTTCATCAAACTCATCATCAGATTCTACCTTGTACTTTTCTGATCTAGAGGTTTTCCCAGAAGTGCTGGCTTTGAAGG
This sequence comes from Cunninghamia lanceolata, assembly GCA_027924645.1. NCBI lineage: Eukaryota > Viridiplantae > Streptophyta > Pinopsida > Cupressales > Cupressaceae > Cunninghamia > Cunninghamia lanceolata. Next base: position 8,829,789 of record BSBN01000739.1, read on the forward strand.
CAGTCTCAACTTTTGGTAGGGCATCACCAAAATTTGTCATTTCAAAGGCAATAATCTTACCAAGTAACTAATCTCTGTTAATAGTTTTTACTTGCATAAATTCTTCAATTTTAGCTACATTGTGACTGTAGAACTTTGGTAGTGATCTGAGAATTTTCATCACAACTTCCTTATCACTGAGAGTTCCCCCCATACCTTTTATCCTAGTGACAAGTTCATCAATTCTTTGCATAAAGGTTGTTATGTTTTCATCTTCATTCATCTGCAAACCCTCATATTTCACTTTTAGACTTTGTAGCTTGGCCTCCTTCACAAAATTTTCTCCTTCATACAGATTTTTCAACTTCTCCCATACCTCATTTGTAGCTTCAAGATCCACAACTTTTGTCAGCACTGAGTCACTTAAGGAACTTAATAGAGCATCCTTTGCTTTGACATCCACCTCATATTCTTTGATTTCATCTTCAATCATCAAACCATTTTGAGGCATGGTGTATTTTGCTTTTTCATCTTTCCATACTTTGTAACCAAGACAAAGAAGATGGCTTTTCATTCGTGCCTTCCAAAGAGCATAATTCGTCCCATCAAAATGCAACGCTTCCTTCTTATAAGACATTTTGGATTTTCCTCAAGCTATTAGACTTTCTTCAAAGGAACCTTGCTTTGATACCAATTGTTGGAATGTGTAGACAACTGAGAGGGGGGTGAATCAATTGTCCCAAAACTCAACCACTTCTACACTTAAGCATTAATCACTTGTCCACAGTTATTATGATTAAATAATGAATGCATGAAATCAGAAACTTAAACATAGATGCAACATTAAACACAAGAGACACTATATTTTTACATGGAAAACCCCAAGGTGCGGAAAAACCATGGAGAGGATTAGCTCTCAATATATATTGCAATCTTTAAAAAATGATGTTCGGGCTTGGTCACTCCACGGGCCTAGAACATGCTGGCTCACTACCATGAAGTATATATAGGTCTAGCAGGCTCACTACCTCAACCCTAAACCTAGAAAAATTACAATGGGGGATGTTAAACCCTAAGGGCTGTTAAACCCTGCTAGTGGCTCAGTGGTAGGCTCACTGCCAACATCAGCATCTACTACATGTTTGAGATTAATACATTGAAGTACAATATTTCCTATGCTCTGTTCTACCTTTTCACTTCTTTCCTTATCTTCGCATCTTCACTCAAGGACCTCTTTTCCATGACTCAATTACAAGTATTTATACACTTCATCAACCTTGGAATGATCAAGTTTGGCATTACAATCATCAACCATTGGAACAATCTCCAAGGTCGGTATTACAAACATTTACAAAATAGGTCTTGACCTAATTCAAAATTACACTAAGGAAATGTAGTATAGATGTATGTGGATCACACCATGCCTTAGCTGGGACTCAAACATGATCTTCCATGCCACAACATGCTTCTATAATCTTCAAGGGATCTCTACAATCACTAGAATTAACCAAGTTGGCTAAGACTGGTTACACGCTATGTTGTCTGGGAATAATCTTCAAACATAGTCTCAATTCCTTAACGTGGACCAATGTCAAGGTAGGAACATGATCAGGAGGCATCCATAAGCACGTTGAAATCACCAGGAGCAACCATACAAACTTAATCCACTTTATCCACGAGATTCTTCACACAAGAGCACATGAACTTCACTATCTTCAACTATCATAAAAGAAAGATAGCTTGCAGACCACCAAAACATGAACCATTACAATTGTGGGCACTTATCATCATCCTAGACTTCCCTCTAGAACTGTAGAGAAAAACACTTTAATATAGAGGAATGCAGAGAAAAATACTTTCTCTCAGGCACCAGTGAATAATCAGAAAAAGTAGGTTTTACTCTAGTGAATGTAACTCACTCAAATCTCTATATCGGAGGCTCAAACTCAGGATTTAGCATCTTTAGACATGTCTATAAATAACTTCCAATCCATGGACCAAGATCTTCAACAAACAAGAAATGTAGAGCAATGTTCTGGACCATTCTTCAGCATGCAACTCATTGTCTTCACTACAACTCAGTTTCTTCCAGAGAGGCAAATTTTCTCAATACCCTCAACATATAAAGCTTTTGAATAGATAACAAAATATGATACAGTTGACAAAAATTAGAATAAAGATATGTTGACATCAATGACAACATTGATTAGGCATATACTTGCAACATAATTCACATGGTACTCTCTACTATGCCACATGCTTTTGTTTTCTTTATTTGGGATGTGGCACCAAAATTTGCATGTTAAGAGTACAGATGCCCAAGGGAATATGCTACTAGTGTAGATATGGACTTGTATGCTAGATATACATTGCACCACTACAAATTATGTCATTTTTAAGAATATTTTGTGAGAAGAGTCCTTGGATTTTTGGAGCAAAAAGGTGAGAGGCTGCATCTTGATGTGCTAGATTTTTTAAGGCCTTTAGAAAGGACTCCTCACTTAGGAATTGATCATAATTGGGGAGATTCACTCTTTCATGAACACACGACTTGCATAAGGGACTATGGATGTGATACCCCACCCCATATCTTGCCCAAATATGTGCCTAAAAGAGTGGCATTCTTAGAAATTATTGGGTAATTGAATTATTCAGACAAAGAGCACCTGAGTGGATGCAAGAAGGGCTCATTATTTCCTTCTTCCCTTAGAATTAGTAAATTTTTAATAGATGACAAGAGTGGGATTGATCATATTACTTAAATAATGCAATGTTTTGGGATGTATTTTGAGCATCCAAGGATTTTTGACCCTGAGGGCTTCATCAACAGGGTAAGGGTTAACAAAGGGAGACCAAGATATATCCATCAGGTTGATTTGAATGAAGACTCTGTTAGAAATAGTTTCACAATGGATGAGGTCCACCACTTGAGAATCAAGTGGGATACAATAATGATAGGTGAATGAATGAGAAAAAGTATAAATCCTGCATACCAAGGGGCTTTCTCATAAATACAAGACCCCATTCAGAGAATTGAAAAGATGCTAGATAATGGTAAGAAGTTAATTGCTACTACTCCTATAGGGGAAGAGACACCAACATATTAGCCTGGTAGCTCAAGCAGGGGATATGCAGCCAAGAGGGAGTCAATTGACCCTTCTGTTGCCAAGAAGGCAAAATTATTGATTTTGAAAATCCTAAGGAAATAGAAGTAGTGGATTTAGAAGGGGATGTAGAGGAACATATACAAGAAGTTACCCCTTAGGTGAATTCACCTAATAGAGTAAGACCCTATTCTTCCCCTGAAAATAGGGTAGTGAGAACAATGAGGAGCTAAACTGTGGACATTGAAGATGTCAGGATAATGGCCTACAATAAATTTTTAGAAGATGATGCATTTATAAACACTCCTAAATTCAGGAGTTATGTACTAAAGGTTAGAAGTGAAGAGTTTTTGAAAAGGTTCGAAGATGCTAAAGCTGGAGTAGACCCAAATGAGTATGAAGCTATAACTCAGAGGGTCTTGAAAGAAGTGAATCAATCCATTTGTGCAATGACTCCAAAGGAAGGGAAAGCTTTGGTTTCAAAGAGTAATATATTACTTCTTCCTCACTGGACCCTATTAGATGAAATTGCATTTGATACAATTACCAGAGATGAATCTAATATAATAGGTGAACAGATTGCAAAGGCTCTCTCTGGTGCAACCTTTAATCCTAGGTTTGAAACATTGGCTATATAGGCTCTAGCCCTAAATAAAAACAAGCCTAGGGTTGAATTGGGGGAATTGGTAGGAGATGTGATAATAAAGAGGGTATCTGACACCCCTTCCCCCCAAGCTACAAGATTAAATGTCTAGACTGCCCAATTTGTAGAAGCAGTCACAAATAAATTGTAGAAAGATCATGATGAGCTACAACTCAACTATGTTTAGGCAACTGTAGAAATAAATAGATAGAAGCAGTAATTGTCATTAGGGGCTAGCACTTCAGCTCCCAGGTAAATACACAAAGATGAGTCCACTTAAGGTGGAAGTTTCAAACTTAGAAAAAACCCTAAATCGGGTAAACCAAAACAAGATCCCATTTTTTATGAAATGGGATCCCATTATGCTTCAGGATCTCAAGCCAAAAGTGGGATCATGTTTTTTAGAAATGGGATCCCATTTCATAAAGGTTAAAATATTAACCTTTTATGAAACACGATCATGTTTATAGGAGATCCCGTTTCATAAAATTTAAATTTTTGACCCCATTTTTGCTATGGGTTTTGGATCAGAAAAAAGGATTGGGAACCCAACTCTTGGCTTTGGACCTAGTTTGACCTACAAGTTGAAGGTCTTATCAATGTCAGAACAAAATAGTGACTTTGGGCATATGTTTGAAGGCCTTTTTTGTAGAATTTTTTGACAAAATTGAAACCCATTATAGATGAGACATGTAGATTCCAAATATGTATTTTTTTTACAATTGGATTATTTTTCTATTTTAAAATTAATTTATGATGAAATAGGTCCATAAACTTGAATTATCAGGGTTTTTTAAATATTTTAATAACTTTTTATAAAAATAATTTTTTGTAAAAAAATTGTACGAAAACGTACTTCAGAAAATTCTTTTCAATTTAAAAAAAAATCAAAAAATGATAAGTTTATGTCATCTTATGCATGATGTACATGATGATTTTTTAGAACACCAAAAATGGCCAATAAAAAATTAACAAAAAAATATATATTCAATAAAAAATTACAAAAAAATATGGAAAATGTGCTTCAGTGAGTTATGAATCTTTTCCCAAAAGGATTTAGAAAAATATGATTATTTAGGTCAAAATATGGATGACGTACACGTGCATGGTATAGTAAAAAAAAGTGACTTTTAAACAGTGGTTTTTAGAAACACCTATTAAAAATCAATTTATATCATCTGGGTATCAAAAAAAAATACATATTTGGAAACTAGACTCCAAGTACTACATTTCATATTTACTGACTTTTTTCAAGATTCCACCTTTAAGTGCTTCAAATTTTTAGGTCAAATGTGACAAATTTTGAAAATCAGGGAAAACACTTCTACTTCTTGGCCAAAAAGTGGACTCAACTTCTTGCACACACCCTCCCCCACCAGTAATTCCAACAGTAGAGTCCTTCCTAGTAGACACAGAGCCTCTCCTCTCAGAGATCAAAGAATTGAAATATGATAACAAAAAATTGAAAGAAGAAAAGGAGAACATAGTAAAAGAAATGGTCACAAATTTGATAAATAATAGGGTGACCAAGCTCTTGCCGAGGATAGATGAGACCTGGAGGTCTTATTCACAACTAAGGATTGCCTATGAAAAGCATGAATCAGATAAGGAGAGGCTCTCAGTTGTGAAAACAAGATGGCTGCCAAGGACAAGAGAGGTAAGGGATCTCCTCAGGTGTTCTAGGTTTGATGCACATGCACCTCTTGAGCTAAAAATGGTAGCAGATATGTTGAAACATTGTGAGGATGTTGCCAATTTTCAATTAAGATTGGATAAAGTTTTGGTAGATAAGAAGCAGGCAATAGAAAAGATGGATACAAAGTAGCTACCAAATATTTTGGAAGGTGATGGGTAGACTAAAGACTTAGGCAAGTGGAAAATAGAAATAAAAGAAAATGCCTACCAGCTAATTCCTACCTTTTGTACTGATGGCGATCCAACTATGAAAATGTTGAGCTTGGCACTTGATAAATTGCATTAGTTGCAATAAAATTTGAAATATTTTGTAATGAAGCTAAGATTTTGTTAGATGCCCGGTATGTCATTCATAATGGTAAGATTGCATAGATAATCTATTTCTAGTGGCCGACTAAGAAGATATACAGTGAATGGATGGATAATTATGGGTCACATGATTGAAAGGAAAGGCCAACCAACACTTCCCAACATTGATGAGGCCGGTCTCCTTCAAGCGACTGCACATCTTCCAAGCCTATCTGCCTTCTCTTTTTCACTCCAAATGTAATAAATGTTCCCAATGCCATGATGGGCAATACATTGTATCAAACATTCTCTGAAATGACATTGTAATTAATATTGAGTACACATTCTTAGTCTATAAAAGAATTGTGTTACTCTTTTTGGTGGTTGAAGATTTTGGAACTTTTGAGGAGTGAATAGAATACAAGTTCTGCTGGCTTGTCTCATCTTTTGTCTTGTAAGTTTATGAGTTATATTTTGAATGTATTTCTGCATAGGTTTTATTAGTTTCATGTTGATTTAAATGAGAAATGCTATGTGCATGTATTCTATTAACTGTCTCCATGTTGTGTGCATTTTTCTTCTGAATCAAAATAACTGAGGGTTGTCTGAGATTCTAAAATATAGGTTTACTATATTGCATGCTTAATCTTCTACTTCTGTTCAAGGAATAGATTAAATGTTTTGGGTTAAATATGGGGAAGAATATATTGTAATAGGGATACTTGTAAGTAGAGTTGATATAATACTCTTTTTTGGGTAGTTTTTGCAAGGCAAATACTAATAAAGCCCCTTGAAACCTAATTGTTAGTTCAATTTATGAGAATCATTTACATATATATGTCTATTTGACTCCATGCCCTAAGATAAGTACCGGTCAGATCTTGTGTTGAGTTTGTGAATCAAAACTCTAATCTTGTAGCCAAACTCATAAAACAAAATCAGAATATCATTTACAAACCTTTTTAGGACTTTAGGAATAGTTTTAGGTTTCAAATCCTTTGAATCACGGCTGAAAATAAGGCCCAAAGTTAGCCTCTTTACATTTATCTTACATTTTTGGTCTACATAAAAGAGGATTTATCTGCTTTGTGTCAATATCCTAGAAAAATGTAGATATTTATCCCATGGAAATTGAATAGGGAATACCCCCTAGGTTCTGTAGAGCCTAAAGAAGGAGAGGAAACATTTATAGTCTATCTCCTATACTGTTGGTCCCTAACCTAAGAGCCCTATTGATAAGAGATGGCTACCTTGTAGGGGAACTTAGGAAGTATTTAGTTGGAAAAAAACCAATAGATTTGGTGACTCCAAAAAAATCTCCCAGCTGGTAAGAATAGAAGTTGAATGTAGGGGAGAAAATCCCTACACAATCCCTTGTTCCAAGAACTACTAAGAAAAATGTATCAAAGAAAGGGAATTGCTCAGCCTGATCATGAAGGCTCGCCCATCCCTAGGATAATCCTAGGTCTTTTGGACAATAACTACCCTATTTTTCAAACACAAATGCTGAGATTTAAGAAATGTATGAGAGACAACAAGGTGACGGGTCAAGGGTAAGATCAGAGGTGTTTCAAGAATGTCCTTTTTTAGATCCTCCTAATAGATTTGAAGACAAAGAATCCCCAAGGGATAATGATGATCCCAATGGAAAGAGACTATCCTCTTCCATGTTGAGGGATGATGGTTTAGCAGAAGAAATTAGGAATCTCAAGACATAACTATACTATTTAAAGGCCTTGAGAATAAGAGATGATATGAAAAGAAAGGTGCAAGCTTTGAAAATGGCCCATCAAGATTCAGTTCCCACCCTTAATAATGCAAATGTGCTAAGAAACTAGCAGACAAATGAGGTTCAAGACCCACAAAATGATCATAACATCCTTGAAAATGATCAAGGACTTAATCAGCATATGAACCAAAATCCACAAAATAATCAGAGACAAAATGTAAACAACAATAGGATACCATTGAACAATGTAAGAAATCAAAATAACAATATTAATGCTAATAGGAATGCAAATGTCAACCAGTTTGGTAGGAGGCCTATGCAGTTGGACAGGTTCAGACAATTAGATTTCATTGGTATTCTTGGATATCCTAACCCCATTGACAAACACATAAGAGCTGAAATACTAAGGTTTTCAAGGAACAATGATGTATTAGGAGAAGACCACTTGAAATCTTTCCAAAATGTCATGGATAACTTTGAAGCCAATCATGTAGATGTATTTATTAAATTATTTATGCAGTCTCTGATTGATGAAGGTAGGGAATGGTATAGAAATCTGCCTGACCAAAGTGTTACATCTTGGGATGATTTCAAAAGAATTTTTAGAGAACAATATGGAGACAGGACTGACCCCAATTTTATTATTAACGAATTCACTAGTATTACTAAGAGGTCAAATGAGCCTATTTCTGATTTTAATGCTAGATTTACTAGAGTGTTGAACAAGTTACCACTTCATATGAGGCCAAATGAACCAATGTGTATGGTATTATACATAAATACCTTTGATGCCAAAAGAACATATGAGTTAAGGTATAAGAGTCCAACTAGTCTTAGGGATGCTTTAAGAATTGTAACAAATAATGAAAATAATAGGAAGGCATCTGGTAAGAGAAATAGAAGAGATGATGTTAGAATTCTGCATAATCTAAATAATAGGTCTTAGAACATTCAAGGTAATACTTCCACTTTTGAGGATAAACTAGATAAGTTAACATCTATTGTTAAGGACCTAAGTTATAGACTTGCTAAAAATGAAAAGGGGATAGGTCCTGAGAAATAAATTTATCAGAGGCAAGAAAAGAGACCACAATTACATGACATGCCATACAATACAAACTGGCATAATGGTAAACCTATCCTTAATAATAACAAGACTAATCAAAGAACTCAAAACACTAAGGAAACTCCTGATCCCTTGAAGAAGACTATCAATATTATGGATGACACTCCATGGTGTATAATATGTTAGATGCCTCACTCACAATCACAGTGTTTGATTACTCAATCTTTTTATAATGATATTGTTACCTATGATGAATGTAATGAACCTCATCATGTAGAAGATGATAATGTTAATATGCTCTCTATAAGTGGACATTACTCCTCCTTTGATGAGGTTGACATGGAAACAAATGTGAATGAAAATGAAACTTGTAAGCAGGATTGCTCTGATGATGAAAATGACGATCATCAGGTTTATGCTCAAGATTCACATGTCCCTTTAGTTAATTTAAGGAGGTCTTCTAATGAAGAAATTAGAGCTCTTAAATCTGCTATAGTGGCCCAAGTTAAGAGTGGTTACAACCTCAAGTAAATTCTAGGTAGGAGATTCAGGCCAGCTAGGAAACACCCTAGTTAAGCAACCTTAGTATAAACATAGATACTATGAGCCACAAAAGAAACAAGGTAATAACAGTAAGAGGGATTCAAGAGATAAGTTGGGTCAGAAAACTAGGAGTTGAGAGGGTTAGGTTTCTCAGAATGTAGAAAAGGCTGAAAGTCCACTTGTTGAAGATGACAATAAAAAAACCACAAAGGCCAAGATTGGACAAACTCTAGATAAGAGTAAAAGTCAGAATCAAGCTACAATTGTTATACAAAATTATGCCCCTTTTGACATAACTCAGGCTTTATCTCAGATGAAATTCTCTATCCCATTAATGGAAATGATGAAAATTGAAGAATATATAAACAAGGCATTATCTTTAATTTTAGGGATAGCTCATCAGGCAGAACAAAGTGTTAAAGATCATAGTAAGAAACAAGAGTTGTGTGCTGATGAGGAAGATGCTCCTAAGGTTTATTTGGGAGTAACAATGAAACAGTGTCCATCACAAGTGGAACCATTTTATGTATCCCTTGTCATCAATGGAAAGGTAGTCAAGAATTGCATGCTTGATTCTGGTGCATCAACAAATATTATGCCTTTGGCTATTCTGCAACAAGTTGGACTAAATATAGATAAAGCATGTGGAAAGTGTTATGAAATGGATGCTAGAGAAGTACCAGTCATAGGAATCATGAAGGATGTGAACTTTATGCTTGCAGCCTATCCAGAAAAGACATACAAAATGAATGTGACAGTAGTTGATATAAAGCCTCAATATGGTATGTTATTGTCCAAAAGGTGGGCAACATTGATATCAGGAAGCATGCAATTGGATCTATCATGTTCTATGATTCCCATGAATGGTAAGGATGTCAAGCTAATTAGAGAAGAAAGGTCACCATAAATAGTTGAAGATCAAGAACCAGAAGATCATGTTTGTTTTGTGGATACTGACTGTGAAAATTTTAGAATTGTCTCAGGTGATCATGAGAATGAGAAAGGAGGTCTTTGTATTATAGAGCCTGATCAAGATGGTCTTTGGACTATGTATTTTGATGGTGCTTGTTCAAAGGAGGGTTCTAGTGTGGGAGTAGTATTTCTATCTCAAATAGGTAGGATCCTCAAATTCTCTTTCTATTTGAGTTTTCTTGTACAAACAATATTGCAGAATATGAAGCTCTGTTATTGGGATTGAATGTTTCCCTAAAGCATGAAATTAAAATGTTAAGAGTATTTGGAGATTCAGAGTTAATAGTTTCCCAAGTAAGAGATAAATATGCTTCTAAGAATAAAAGGTAAAAAAAATATAAGCATGTTGTTTGGGATACTATTGAGTTGTTTGATGCTTTTTCAATAAACTGGATAGAGAGGTCAAAGAATGTCATGGAAGATTTTTTAGCTAATATAGCCATTAGGCTAGATGATGTCACTTTGTCTGATGTTACAAATGTTGAAGTCAAAATCAAACCTATAGTGCCAGACAACATATGTAGTTGGCAAGTATTTGATGATGATAAGGACTTATTGAGATTCCTACATTGCATAGATGAATATGAGAATTAGGAGATTGATTTTCAAAACTTTGTAGAAGTTATAGATGGAAAAGAGACTCTTTTGGGGAAGGAAGTGATACAACTTAAAACAAATAAAATCCCCAGAGGGTTAGTAGCCTTGGAAAGAGCATTTGACATCAGAGATCAACTTGTTACAAAGGCATCTCCCACAAACAAGGATGATCTAGAAGAAGTGAATTTGGGGACACATCATGCCCCAAAAAAGGTCTATATTGGTAAGCAACTCAAGCCACATATCAAGGAAATGTTGATAGCATTATTAAGGAAGTACAAACATGTCTTTGCATGGTCATATGAGGACCTAAAGACTTATAGACAAGATTTATTTCAGTATGAAATCCCCTTGAAGCCTAGAGCTAAACCATTTAGACAGAAACAAAAACCCATCAATCCTACCTTGGCTCCAAAAATGCAGGAAGAACTTGTGAAGCTTAGGGATACTGGAATAATTATGCCCATAAGGTACTTGACTTGGGTGTCAAATCTTGTCCCAGTTAGAAAAAATAATGGAGACATAAGACTCTATGTGGATTTTATAAATTTGAATGTGTCTTCTCTGAAAGATAACTACCCACTCCCTAACATGGAAGCTATGTTGCAGAGAGGAACAAGGTCTGAGCTTTTGTCCATTATGGATGGATTTTTAGGGTATAATTAGATGAAGGTAAAGGAATCAGAGCAGTACAAAATTGCCTTCACAACTCCATGGGGAACCTATGTATATGTAAGGATGCCATTTAGACTGACAAATGTAGGTGCTACATTTCAAAGAGCTATGGATGTTGCTTTTGTAGGATTGATTGACTCAATTATGGTTGTGTATCAAGATGATTTAACTACTTATTCAAAAAAGGAGGAGCAACATTGTTTGCATCTAGAGAAAATCTTTATTAGTGCATTAGAATATGGCATTTCACTCAATCCAAAGAAGTGTGCCTTTGGAGTAACTGAAGGAAAACTATTGGGGCAAATAGTTTCTAAGGATGGAGTCAGGATTGATCCTGAAAGGGTTGCAGCAATTGACAGAATCCAAATACCCAAGATAGTAAAGGGTATTCAGTCTTTCTTTGGACAAATTAACTTTGTTAGGAGATTTATTCCCAACTTTGCAGAAATCAATAAGGACATATCCAAGATGCTAAAGAAAGGTGAATCTATTAAGTGGGGAAGTGAAGCAACCCAATCATTCCTAGACATCAAAGAAGCTATTAAGATGGCTCCTATATTGAAATCTCCTAATTTTTCTAAGCCATTTTAGTTGTTTTCATTTTCTTCTTTTCACATAGTTGATGCATGCTTATTACAAAAAAATGAAGATGGTTTTGAACAACCTATTGCTTTCTTTAGTAAGTCATTGCAGGTAGCAAAGCTAAAGTATGACATCATGGAAAAGTAGGATTATGCATTAGTCAGAGTAGTTAAAAGTTTTAGACCCTATTTGGTAGGATCTCAAATTATTGCATATGTACCCCATGCAACAGTCAAAGACATATTCACTCAACAGGAAGTGATAGGGAGAAGATGCAGATGGATAAATAAGCTACAAGAGTTCAATATTGAAATACAAATCACCAAGTTAGTGAGGGGACAAGGTTTGGCCAAGATGATGGCACAGTCAAATTTGGAGGCATGTCAAGTCAATATGGCTCAAGATGGAATCGTTAACATGTCAGAGTCAGAATGGTATAAAGATATTGTGTATTTTTTGCAAAATTTAAATTGTCTAGCTCACTTGAATGATAGCCAAAAGAGAACTCTGAAGCTTCATGCTATCAACTATATCATTGTCCATGGCGAGTTGTACTAGAAGAATCTTGATGGTGTGCTACTCAAGTGTGTGGATGAGCATCAAGCTAAGAACATCCTTAATGATATGCATAAGGGAATATGTGGTGGACATTATACTGCCAAGACAACTTCTCACAAAATCCTTAGGGCAAGGTACTGGTGGCCAACACTCTTCTCTGATGCACAAAAGATGGTGAGGAAATGTGATCCCTATCAAAGATTTTCTGGAAAGCTCAAGTATGAAGGTGCATTGCCCCTTAGAACAGTAGCAGTGGAGGCTCCATTTCAACAATGGGGAATTGACTTTATAGGTGAAATCACAAAGAAATCAAGTGGAGGATAGTTGGATTTTGGTTGCAACTGATTATTTTACTAAATGGATTGAAGCCATCCCAACTAAGAAGGCTACAAGTAAAGTAGTGCTTGATTTCATTTTAGAGCACATTATTATTAGATTTGGAGTGCCCACAAAATTGGTTATAGACAATGCCACATGCTTTAGATTTGGTGAATTTATTGACTTCTACAATAACTATGGAATCAATTTATCTCATGCATCACCATATCATCCACAAGGAAATGGTTAAGTAGAATCAAGTAATAAGAGTCTCATGAAAATCATTAAAAGAATAATTGACAAGAATAAAAGGGCATGGGATTCAAAGTTAAAATTAGCACTATGGGCTGATAGGGTGATAGTGAAGAAGGAAATTGGTAAGTCACCTTTTGAGTTAGTGTATGGCATAGAAGCCAAGTTGCCAATGAATAATCTCCTACCAGTGTATAAATTCATATAGGAGAATGATGAAGAAATAGAAGATCCAATGAGTTAAAGGATAAATCAGTTTGTTGCACTAGATGAGATTAGAAGAGAAGCATAGAAGACTAATCTCAAAAAACAACAAAAGGTAAAATATCTATTTGACAAAAGGACTACACAAAGAAAGTTTCAGCTAAATGATTTAGTCCTTGTATGGAATGCAAGAGGTCAAGACAAGGGTAAACATGGCAAGTTTGAAGCCTTATGGATGGGCCTATATCTGATAAGTAATACTCATGGAGAGGATTCTTATTTTCTCTAGGCCCTAAATGGTGAATTGTAGGAATTAGCAATGGACAGTCAATTCCTTAAACCTTATTTCTCATGAATGAATTATCTCTCTTTGTGTATAGTGTAAAATAAGTGTATATTTTTTGTAAATAATGTATATTCTTGTATAGTCAGTTTTGTCTGTGTTCTAATCTACTCTGCCCTAGAGCCATGTGGTTCTCATTGCAATCTCATGCTTTCACATCCCCAGTCAGAGCCAATGATAGTACCCTTTAGGGTTTAGGGTTTAAGGTTCATAATGTTATAAGTGTTTGCCTTTAAAATCCTTTTTTCCCTAAGTTCTCAGGTCATGCACTTTATTTCTAAATCTATGTTGATCACTTGCAGTAGGTTCCCGGTCCTTTAAGTTATAATTATAAGTCTTTATGCCCATGAGGTGATCGGCCCTGTGTTTTAAGTCTTACCTCCTATGGCCTGTGATAAATTAAATCAAATGTACTAAGTCTTCCCATAGATCTTAAGGTTTAATAAAGTAATATTGTGGCATTGTAGTGCATCATCAATGACATCACCACCCTGTTGCGTGGCTGCGATAGGTTGATACCTGTCCAAGAATCTATGCTTACATCCTATTCCATTAAGAATCTTGTGTTATCCAACCATATGTTGCCAGATGTCAGTACAAAGGTGGTCTGTGGGAGAACTTTAATCAAACGGTTGCACTCCATCACAAGGGTATCTCGCAAAATGGAATCTTTGCCATGTGGTCACAAGATGATGACATGTGGCCTTCTCTTATTGAAAGAGTTCAAAAACAAATAAAGGAGAGATACGTGGAGCTTTATCATGCCCACACGCGGTAGGTAAGTGGTGGTTTATTTCTAGCTGTGAGGCCATGAAATGATGCCACGTGTCTAGTTTAGACAAAAGATGATGTAATATATAGGGAGAGTACATTTGATGTGGCCTATTGTGATTGGTCAAAGACTTTTCAAGCATAATGACCAATATTTTAAAATCTCGTAGGTAAATGATTGTTGTAGATCTTGCAGTAAGGAACTCAAATCAATGACACAAGTTTAAACTATTGTGGTGAATGTTGGAGGTGTGTTGTAGCACAAATGAAGAATAAAACCAAGGTTACCTCGATTAATGCATCTGAAGCTAGGCTACTAATCTTATAAGGAAGAAAAGATAGATCTTTCACATCATTTCTTCAAGCATATACAGATTTTAGACACATAGAGATCTCTCAAACAAGCAATAAATAGAATCCAGGCCCCTGTGTGAGATAACTAATAAGTCCAGTTTGAATCCTTGCACCCAGCATATTTTTAGTTAACTGCTTGATTAAAGAGGTAGAAAATCACTTGTAAAAGAAACCCTAGCTTCCTAAGAATAGTCTAAAATTGAGTCAAGCTAGTCATCCCTCTACTTCTAAGCATAGCTTAGATGAGGATCTTATGATTCGGCTTCTAGGTTCTACTAGGAGAGCTTTGAATTTGCATGGTCCCTATGGACCTGATGATAAATTTCTTGATTATTGCTATAATTCTCATGATACCATACTGTCTGTCCCTAGTTGGATTCTATTTGCACATTGGCATAAGAGAATGAACTACAAGTCCCCCATCTGTCATGCCTAGCAATTTGACCTAGCCAAGTTTATCTTCTCAAATGTCTTCCCAAACCCTGACCTAGTTAGCACAATAGCAATGAGGTATGACCCTGCTGCAAGGATGGTCATAGCAGGAAATGGTTCGAAAATAATCAAGCTCACCAAAGGATTCATTGCTACTGTATTCAATTTAGACCCTACAACTAAAAAGCCAATTGACCTAGCTACTTTGAAGAAGAAATATTAGACTATGAAACATGTTTATAGAGATTACAACCTAGCCAAACATAGGCCCAGGGGTATTGATGGTAAACTAGTGAAGATTTTAGCCAGTGAACATGAGCCCTTTCACTGTAGTATTTTCATGGATTACTTTGTTAGGACCTATCACAGTTTGTGTCAGGTATTGGACAGGGATGCCTCAGAAAAAATGTCCATTTCTCTAATGATGATGGCAGTTAACTTTTAGAATCAAGATGTCAAAGAACCATATGATTATGCAATTTATATTGCTAACAAGATGCACAAACAGATGTCAAAGAAAGAGCAATTTATCTAAGCTAGATGTCCATGTTGAATTTACATGGTACTCCCTATTATGCCACATGCTTTTTTTTTCTTTATCTAGGATGTGGAACCAAAATTTGCATGTTAAGAGTACAGATGCCCAAGGGAATATGTTGCCAATGCAGATATGGACTTGTATGCTAGATATGAATTGCACTACAGATTATGTCATTTTTGAAGAATATTTTGTGAGAAGAGTTCTTGGGTTTTTGGAGCCAGAAGGTGAGAGGTTGCATCCTGATGTGCTAGATTTGTTAAGGCCTTTAGAAAGGACTCCTCACTTAGGAATTGATCATAATTGGGGAGATTCATTCTTTCATGAACACATGACTTGCATAAGGGCCTATGGATGTGAGACCCCACCCCATAATATGTGCCTAAAAGAGTGGCATTCTTAGAAATTATTAGGCAATTGAATGATTCAGACAAAGAGCACTTGAGGGGATGCAAGAAGGGATCATTCTTTCCTTCTTCCCTTAGAATTAGTGATTTTTTAATAGTTGACAAGAGTGGTCTTGATTAGATTACTTCAATAATGCAGTGTTTTGGGATGTATTTTGAGCATCCAAAGATTTTTGACCCTGAGGGCTTCATCAATAGGTTAAGGGTTAATAAAGGGAGACCAAGATATATCTACTAGGTTGATTTGAATGAAGACCCTGTCAGAAACTGTTTCACAATGGATGAGGTCCACCACTTGAGAATCAAGTGGGATACAATAATGGCAGGTGAAGGAAAGAGGAAAATTATAAATCCTGCATACCAAGGGGCTTTCTCAGAAATATAGGACCCCATTTAGAGAATTGAAAATATGTTGGATAATGCTAAGTAATTAATTGTTACTACTCCTTTAGGGGAAGAGACACCAACATATCATCTTCGCAACTCAAGCAGGGGATATGTAGCCAAGAGGGAGTCAATTGACCCTTCCCCTGGTAAGAAGGCAAAAATTATTGATTTAGAAAATCCTAAGGAAATAGAAGTAGTGGATTTAGAAGGGGAGGTATAGGAACATATACAAGAAGATGCCTCTTAGGTGAATTCGCCTGATAGAGTAAGACCCTATTCTTCCCCTAGAAACATGATAGTCAGAACAATGAGGAGCCAAATTGTGGACATTGAAGATGTCAGGATAATGGCCTGCAACAAATTTTTATAATATGATGCATTTATAAACAATCATGAATTCAAGAGTTATGTACCAAAGGTTAGAAATGAAGAGTTTCAAAAAAGGATTGAAGATGCTAAAGTTGGAGCAAACCCAAATGAATATGAAGCTATAACTCAAAGGGTCTTGAAAGAAGTGAATCAATCCATTTGTGTAATGACTCCAAAGGAATGGAGAGCTTTAGTTGAAAAGAGTTATATATTACTCCTTCCTCACTAGACCCTATTAGATGCAATTTCATTTGATACAATTACCAGAGATGACTCTTATATAACAGGTGAATAGATTGAAAAGGCTCTCTCTAGTGTAGCCTTTAATCCTAGGTTTAAAACATTGGCTATATGGGCTCTAGCCCCAAATAACAACAAGCCTATGGTTGAATTGGGGGAATTGGTAGGAGATGTGATAATAAAGAGGGTATCTTACACCCCTACCCCCCAAGCTGTGAGCTTAAATGTCCAGACTATCCAATTTGTAGAAGCAGTAACAAATAAATTGCAGAAATAAATAGACTGAAGCAATAATTGTCATTACAGGCTAGCACTTCAGCTTCCCCACCAATAATTCCAACAACAGAGTCCTTCCCAGTAGACATAGAGCCTCTCCTCTCAGAAATCAAAGAATTGAAAGAGGATAACAAAAAATTGAAAGAATAAAAGGAGAACATAGTAATAGAAATGGTCACAAATTTGATAAATAATAGGGTGACCAAGCTCTTGGTGAGGGTAGATGAGACCTGGAGGTCTTATTCACAACTGAGGATTGCCTATGAAAAGCATGAATCAGATAAGGAGAGGCTCTCAGTTGTGAAAACAAGATGGCTGCCAAGGACATGAGAGTTGAGGGATCTCCTTAGGTGTTCTAGGTTTGATGCACAGGCACCTACCAAGCTAAAAATGGTAGCAGATATGTTGAAACATTGTAAGGATGTTGCCAATTTTCAATTGAGATTGGATAAAGTTTTGGTAGATAAGAAGCAAGCAATAGAAAAGATGGATACAAAGTGGCTGCCAAATATTTTAGAGGTGATGGGCAGACTAAAGACTTAGGCAAGTGGAAAATAGAAATAAAAGAAAATGCCTACCAGCTAATTCCTACCTTTTGTACTGATGGTGATCCAACTATGAAAATGTTGAGCCTGACACTTGATAAATTGCATATAGTTGAAATAAATTTTGAAATATTTTGTAATGAAGCTAAGATTTTGTTAGATGCCTAGTATGTTAGTCATAATGGCAAGATTGCAGAGATAATCCCTTTCTAGTGGCTGACTGAGAAGATATATAGTGAATGGACAGATAAGTATGGGTCACATGATTGAAAGGAAAGACCAACCAACACTTCCCAACATTCATGAGGCAAGCTTCTTCAAGTGGCTACACATTTTCCAAGCCTATCTACCTTCTCATTTTCTCTCCAAATGTAATAAATGTTCCCAACACCATGATGGGCAATACATTGTATCAAACATTCTCTAAAATGACATTGTAATTAATGTTAACTACACATTCTTAGAAAATAAAAGAATTGTGTTACTCCTTCTTTTGGTGGTTGAAGATTTTGGAACCTTTGAGGAGTGAATAGAATACAAGTTCTACTAGTTTGTCTCATCTTTTGTCTTGTAAGTTTATGAGTTATATGTTGAATGTATTTTTGCATAAGTTTTATCAGTTTCATGTTGATTTAAATGAGAAATTCTATGTGCATGTATTCTGTTAACTGTCTCCATGTTGTGTGCATTCTTCTTCTGAATCAAAATAATTGAGGGTTGTCTGAGATTCTAGAATATAGGTTTACTGTATTGCATGCTTAATCTTGTGCTTGTGTTCAAGGAATAGATTAAATTTTTGTTACAAATATGTACCTAATCGATGTTGTCATTGATGTCAACATATCCTTGTTGCCATTGGTGTTAATTGTATCCTATTTTGCTACCTGTATAGAAGACTAGATTGGTGAGGATATTTTGAAAATTAATGAGGATCAATGTATACGGACCATATGGATAAGTAGAGGATTATTGATGCGGAGGCATCTGCCATTAAAACCCTAACATACAAATTCAAATGTATGTCTATGCATTATCAAGTATGCATACACTCTCTTTTCTATTTATTTGTCTATCGGCAAAACATAATACCATCGGCCAAATTAATTCCTTTCGCACTGACATCCCATTTCATATCAATGTGTCCTTGACACCATATCACTATGACCTATACCTATTGGCTTAGCAAAAAACTTTCATTCTGATGCTTAAATCACCCATCAGCGAGATATCTCCCATCGGCCACCTCTAGAATCTGTATACCGATCGCCACCCTCTTACTGATGAAGAATCTCCTTTTCACCTATCAGTGGGACTTCCACTATCGACAAACTCCTTGAGTCTTTTTCTGATCTCTATTATCTCCCTGATACTACCAATGTCAGGCTCCACCATCAGCCAGACCTCCACCGTCGGCCCAACTTTGAACCCCTTCGCTGATATCCAACCTCACACCGATACACTGGGTAACCATTACACCGATGCCCCAATGATAGCTCTCATCACCAAGACTTTCCTCATCGGTGAAACATTTGCCCCTGCCTCTGATATCATATCTCATTCCGATGTGCCTACCATCAACTCACCATCGGTAGGACTTTTCTCATCAGTGAATTTCAACTTCGCTCAGCCGATACCCTGACTTACGCTGATATACTCTTCATTGGTGACACTTTGCAATTGTCACCCCAATCAGTGAAAGTGCCCCTGTCGGCTCAATGTAATTTTCTCAACCCGATGGTTCTGTAGGAGTCAAGGACAACACTAAGAGGGGGGGTGAATTAGTGTTGTGTAAATTTTTAAATCTTTTTCAAAATTTAACTTGCAGAGCACAAAGGAGAGAAAGCTATTATTGATTTGTCAACCACATATACACAAAACTAAGAATGAAGAAGGAGAACAAAACCTTATAAGCAAAGTATTAGCATACACCCATACAAGATGAAAACAATATGAGACATAACACAAGTTTGCACGAGTGGAAAACCCTCCTGGGGTAGAAAAACCACTCCAAAACTGCCTCACTGGCTTTATCAAAAATCTCACTGATTACAATGTTTAGAAGCACCAACTTCAAGGAGCACCAACCCCTAATCCATTTAGAAGCACCAACTTCAAGGAGCACCAACCCCTAATACAGAACAAACTAAAAAGTGTGCAAGAAGTGATTGCCACTCAATCTAATTTGCACCATTATATAACTTGTCTTCTCTTTTGTATATCTTTGTTCAATTACACTCAATCTGATATGCATATTAATCTCATGATCTTTGATTATTTCTGCATAAGAATTCACTTGATGCATTCAATTGCATATTGTCTTTCTGATGATCTTGTCAATCTCTGTGTCTGTATTTGATCCCGTCAGTGTCATTCAAATTGTCTTGAAATTTTCATTTGAATTCACATCCATTTCAACTGTATTATTTTATCATTGATCTACACACTCACACACACACCCGTCAATGTACCTGAAAAACCATTATATACAATTTGAATGTCTTTTCACTTTTCATATCCTGTATGTTTCATCTCTATCCAATTATGAAGTTGCATCAAAATAACCCTTCATATTCTATGATCTGAAGAAAATGATTTATGATTGAGACCTTTCAATTTCCTTTTCTCAAAGAAAATTAAAACAATCACAAAAATTCATCTTCATAAAAAATTGAAGATCCTTTCATCTTCTCAAACAAAATCTCTTTCATATTTTTTATTTAAAAAAATTATCTTCTTCAAACCCTTCATCTTCTTTGTATATTCACCTGTATAAAAAAAAATTAATGACCTTGCATATATATTTTCAACTTCATCAATATTTTCATTTTCTCCAAAATAAAATACCATAAATGATATCCTTTACACAAAATCTTTAGTCAATTCATCTTCTTCATAAAACTCTTCAATCTACAAAATAAAATATCTTCAAGAAAAAACTTCCATGCTTCTCTTCATTTTCTTCTTAAAAAAAAAACCATCTGCAAAATAAAAATATTCTCCACAAAAAAAAAATTTAATCTTCTCATCAAAATAAAAAATATCTCTCAAAATAACTTTCCTTTTAAAAAAAAAAAAAAACTACTCCTTAATATTCTTCTTGCCATGAAGGAGAGTTTAAAAAATAGAAAGAAGAAAAAAATCTTCATAAAAACTCCCACAAAATCTCCCACAAAAATCTCCTTAAAAATAGCTTTGAAAATCTCCTTAAAATCTCCTTAAAAGTATCTTTGTAACTTCACATTTTTATTTATGTCATAAAATATGGCATTTAAAGGGGATCAACAAAATAGGATAAAAATCAAACTTTATATATTTAAATATTCAATGTTTTTGCTCCCCACTTTTTAAGCATATAAAGTCCACTTTATTTAAATAAAGCAATTTGAGCTCTCCTTCCAAATTGCTCCCATTAAATATTGATCTTCAAATATATTTGGATGCTTTTTAATAAATGGAGCTCCCATTAAATAAGGTTCTTCATAAAACAAAGTCCTTTGAATATTTAAACAAGTTAGCATTTCCTGACTTAGCCTTGAAGCAACATATCAACCTGAAGTATATGAACAATTCCGATCAATACCAACACCTTTTTGACATCAATGACAATCTACTTTCATCAATCTCCCCCTTTGTCATTGATGGCAAAACTACCTGATACATTTTTCTTTCTCCCCCTTTTTGACATCTGATGACAAAGGCTATTATCTCCCCCTTATCATCCTTCATACCAACCAAGAATTGAAATACCACTTAAGGCACTGATTATTTTTCAATTTGTTGTCCAAAACTTTTCCTGAGAGCTCTGAGCTCTTTCCATGTTCATCTGCATATTGAACAACCATAAAAACTTGAGAGCAACAAGACATCAAACAATCATGTAAGGCATATCAAACCAAGCACCAAACCACTATTACAAGCTGCCCATAGACTGCACTATACCACTTCTAATCATAACACAAATTTGTAGATGAAGATGAAACACTGACATCAATGAGATCCTCTGATTACTTCCTTTAACAAACTCCTGAACCAACACTTTTTGACCTGAAATAACAAATCTCCAAGATCTCCCATGTGTTAAAGTTCATAAACAAAACACTACTCAGAAATACCATTGGTAAACACTGACAAGACTAATCAACATAACTCAACTCAACTCAGCACTTATCCACTTCCTGAATTAGTCCTGACAAGAAATACTAATATGAGCATGAAGAAAACATATCTCTTTTCAAATCTCCCAAGATAGTGACAACTCAATCCTCTGATTAACTCCCCCTGAGAACAACTCCACTTAAAGATGTTATAGCATGATCATAACCATTATAAGCATATTGAATTATGAACGCTTTGAAGGCATAAACTCCTATTAACCTTTCAACAAGTAATCTGTTATTTCTAATGCAAGATATACCTTTAACTTCCTCTGATTTAAGAATTTGATGTAATACAAGGCTCACCATCAATGTCATAAGCAACTCTAAATTGATATAGTTTGAAGCATATACCTGATAACACAATTTGCACATACCTTTCTAAAACATATAAATGAGAAAGAACATGTTAAGTTATTATACCAAAGATCACTTCTCAATGAACATTCATTTTGCAACCAAGAATGAAGATCATCCTTCTTGACATGAAAGGAATGAAGACAATCTTGTTGTTCCTGCACATCTTTTTACAACATACTGTCAAATCTGATTTATACATAACTACATCCTATAACCAACAAGAACTTCTACCTCTTGACTTTGTCATTCAAACAACAACAAACAAACTGCATGAAGAAATTCTTCCTGTAACAACACTTTGCACAAATCAAAAGCAGAGATAATTGTTATGAATTGAATCTTCATTTTCAGCCACCTTAGCCAACACATGCTAATTTCTGATAAGAGCTTCTTGAGAGCATCTTAAGCTCTTTGCCCTGACAAGCAAGATCACACAGAACTGCAACACAAATTTTTAAGTACCAACATGATATGAATAGTATACAAATAGGATCAAGTCACAACAACATCAACCTCTTTGTGCAGAGAGCTTCTGAAACACCTTTTCAATATCTTGTATGCTTACTGAACCAAAGATTACCTGTATCACTGATACACACTAAAAATTAACTTAGTTAGCAACTTCATCATCAACTATTTCACAAGATTTGCAAGAATGATAAATATAACAAGATCATCATCTCCTCCTGAAACTTCTTGGGGATAACTGATAGAACATTTGATACCTCCCCCTTACTTCATGCTATGTTATGCAACAGATGAAATGACTTGTGCAAGATGCACAAGCTTAGATTCTGACTTCTCTTTGTTTTCTTTCTTCTTCCAAATTTTCACAGGTGTTTTCTTCCTCCAAACCTTTTCAACCTTTTTCTTTTCCCAACCTTTCAAATTAGGTGATGCTCTCCTGCAACTGTGTGCTTTATGACCAAGAGAGTTGCAATAATAACAAATTATGTTGTAATCAAAATCAATTGATTGATAATACCTTTGAGCACTCATATTAAGCTTCCATGAAGAATCATACACTATGTTCATTTTGTAGTATCTTTGAATATGTCCAACATTATTGCACTTGTAACAAACAATATCAGTATTCCTTGTATTTCTTCTACAAACAACTGATTTGTGTCCAAATTGATTACAACTATAACAATAACCATTAAAAGAATAGTTATACCTGTACATGTATGCTTGTCTTACAGGAACATTTCTTCTTCTTTGATTATGCACAAATTCATCTCTGGTTTTCTATTCAACTTCACTGTTCCTTTTACTTTCTGTGGCAACAACATGATGACTTAAATCAATTTTCCTTTTAGGTGTCTATCTAGCTTTTGAACATTCTCCTTCTTCAAAACCAAGTCTAGTAGTGTCTCCATATAGTTTTTGTTTACCAAGCATCTCTTGTATCTTGCTTGTACTTTCTTCAAATTCCTTATACTTCTTAAGACCATCATACTTTTTTCTTAGATTGATAATTTCACCTTCCAGTTTTAGATTCTCAATCCTTGAAACTTCAAGGTTAGAAATTGAGACATCAGCTATCCTCTTAGCTTCTTCAATTTTTGTCTTCAATCTAGCAATTAGTTTGTCTGAATCATCAATATATGTCTTTAAACTTACAATTTGACATCTAGCCTCTTCAAGATCTGTAGATACAATTTCAAGTTCTGAAAGTACATTGTCTTTAGATTCTCTTTCTTGCTGCAACTGCATCATTAATTTATTGTTCTCCTTCTTATAATTCTTGAGCTCACTCAGAGCATATATGAGCTCTCCTTCCAAATCAATCTCACAATCTTGTTCATTATAATCCTGATCATCATCACTTGTGATGCTAGCTTCTTCTAAATTTGATTGGGATTGAACTTCAACTCCTTCATTTGAAAGTCTCTTTTCATTGCTACTTTCTTCACACACCAGAGTGTCCCCTTCTTTATCATTATCTTGATAAATCCTTTTCAATCTCCTCCACATATCCTGAGCTGTAACACAATCCATAACTTTACAAATAACATCATTAGACAGAGTAGATAATATAGCCTTTTTTTGCAATATCATTATATTCAAGAACTTCTTTGTTATTTGCAGAATTACCATTTTCAACTGACATTAAAACATCATATCGTAAGGAGGATAAATATACTTGCATTCTAACATACCAAACTGAAAAATTTGAACCATCAAACTGAGGAACATTTGAAACCTTTTCTTCTAAGATAATATCAGACTCATCATGGAGAACATCTTTATCAACTGACTTTATATCAACATTTGGATTTGATAATGTCTTTTGTGTCTTCTGACCAGAAAGTGTCTTAACATTTCTCATGTTCTTATTTCTCCTGCACTTACCCATTGAACTCCACACACAGGACCTACCCAAGCTGATTAAGCTACAAAAGGGAAATTGGCTCTGATACCAATTGTAGGAGTCAAGGACAACACTGAGAGGGGGGGTTAATCAGTGTTGTGTAAATTTTTAAATCTTTTTTAAAATTTAACTTGCAGAGCACAAAGGAGAGAAAGCTATTATTGATTTGTCAACCACATATACACAAAACTAAGAATGAAGAAGGAGAACAAAACCTTATAAGCAAAGTATTAGCATACACCCATACAAGATGAAAACAATATGAGACATAACACAAGTTTGCACGAGTGGAAAACCCTCCTGGGGTAGAAAAACCACTCCAAAACTGCCTCACTGGCTTTATCAAAAATCTCACTGATTACAATGTTTAGAAGCACCAACTTCAAGGAGCACCAACCCCTAATCCATTTAGAAGCACCAACTTCAAGGAGCACCAACCCCTAATATAGAACAAACTAAAAAGTGTGCAAGAAGTGATTGCCACTCAATCTGATTTGCACCATTATATAACTTGTCTTCTCTTTTGTATATCTCTGTTCAATTACACTCAATCTGATATGCATATTAATCTCATGATCTTTGATTATTTCTGCATAAGAATTCACTTGATGCATTTAATTGCATATTGTCTTTCTGATGATCTTGTCAATCTCTGCGTCTGTATTTGATCCCGTCAGTGTCATTCAAATTGTCTTGAAATTTTCATTTGAATTCACATCCATTTCAACTGTATTATTTTATCATTGATCTACACACTCACACACACACCCGTCAATGTACCTGAAAAACCATTATATACAATTTGAATGTCTTTTCACTTTTCATATCCTGTATGTTTCATCTCTATCCAATTATGAAGTTGCATCAAAATAACCCTTCATATTCTATGATCTGAAGAAAATGATTTATGATTGAGACCTTTCAATTTCCTTTTCTCAAAGAAAATTAAAACAATCACAAAAATTCATCTTCATAAAAAATTGAAGATCCTTTCATCTTCTCAAACAAAATCTCTTTCATATTTTTTATTTAAAAAAATTATCTTCTTCAAACCCTTCATCTTCTCTGTATATTCACCTGTATTAAAAAAATTAATGGCCTTGCATATATATTTTCAACTTCATCAATCTTTTCATTTTCTCCAAAATAAAATACCATAAATGATATCCTTTACACAAAATCTTCAGTCAATTCATCTTCTTCATAAAACTCTTCAATCTGCAAAATAAAATATCTTTAAGAAAAAACTTCCATGCTTCTCTTCATTTTCTTCTTCAAAAAAAAACCATCTGCAAAATAAAAATATTCTCCACCAAAAAAACTTTTAATCTTCTCATCAAAATAAGAAATATCTCTCAAAATAACTTTCCTTTAAAAAAAAAAAAAAAACTACTCCTTAATATTCTTCTTGCCATGAAGGAGAGTTTAAAAAATAGAAAGAAGAAAAAAATCTTCATAAAAACTCCCACAAAATCTCCCACAAAAATCTCCTTAAAAATAGCTTTGAAAATCTCCTTAAAATCTCCTTAAAAGTAGCTTTGTAACTTCACATTTTTATTTATGTCATAAAATATGGCATTTAAAGGGGATCAACAAAATAGGATAAAAATCAAACTTTATATATTTAAATATTCAATGTTTTTGCTCCCCACTTTTTAAGCATATAAAGTCCACTTTATTTAAATAAAGCAATTTGAGCTCTCCTTCCAAATTGCTCCCATTAAATATTGATCTTCAAATATATTTGGATGCTTTTTAATAAATGGAGCTCCCATTAAATAAGGTTCTTCATAAAACAAAGTCCTTTGAATATTTAAACAAGTTAGCATTTACTGACTTAGCCATGAAGCAACATATCAACCTGAAGTATATGAACAATTCCTATCAATACCAACACCTTTTTGACATCAATGACAATCTACTTTCATCAGGTTCTTCTCACACCGATGCCTTCACAAATTTGCACCGAAACTCTGAGCTTGACCCGATCCGCTTACTTAGCAATCTCGACATAGATTTGCTTCTAGGGTGGTTTCTCTAACCTAATTTACCTTGCACATCCTAGCACATACCCATGCTATGGTTCTTCAACACCTCTCAACCACGAACTTGTAAACATGCATGTGAACAAACAGAAAATGCAAACTAAATCCTAAACTACTGTACATAGCCATTCCACCGATTCACAGAATCAACCCGAGGAATGGATAATCAAATCCATCCAGCCTCAATACAGGAAATCAATTGCACAGTGAATTCAAATGCAACAGGATCTTATTAACTTTCAAAATATGTGATTACAGTACTCTATTTTCCAATAACACAATTCATCTGATTGATTTCAGCTACTACAAACCTAGATGCCTTCATCCATCAAATCCCAGGGTATTTATCTAGTTACCACTGGTAGTACAGACTTGCTTCCAAGTGGCTGGGAAATCTCTCCAAGCGGCTTGGAACTACAGCTGTTCAACAGACTCTAACTAACTCTAACCAACTGATCTAAAAATAGCATATCTTGGTCAAATAGACCTTATTACATTTAATATCCAATTAGGACCTTATTGAAAACATAAACAACCTTAAAACTAACTAACTGCCTCATGTAGGCCACTGTAGGATAGGTGCTCATGTACCAATTATCTGAAGAAACTCCAGATAAATTTTGAAGGGTTCATATGAAGATTTGAAGAAGTTATGGGCATCTGAGTAGAACTAGTTTTGCAGTGTTCAGAAGAGACAAAATGACAGGAAAGAGGTCCAAATTGTTTTGGATATGTCAAATGATGATCTATGGATCTAGAGGCATGTTTGGGAAGTCAGTGTGTATCATCCATTCAATTGGTTCATGGTTTGGAGGTCCGCAAGAAATCTTTCTAATGCGATAGTCATGGCTGACAGTGTTCTTGAGGTTTTGGAGGAAGATGCAAGTGATTTTGATGATTTGGAGGGGTGCAGATGTTTTTGTTAAATTTAATGTACTTGTGGAGGTCTCTAGATTGTGTGACTACTATGGTGGAGTTCTGCATTGAAGTTTGAGCTTGTCAAAGAATATTTTCTTCTTGGTGTTGTTGTTCTTCCCAGTCTTGGCCGACCAGATGATTCAAGTGTGTTGCAGATGATCTAAAAGAAATTCTATGAAGCGTGGTGTGTTGATCAACGAAGATTTGAGTCCCAATTATATTTGGTCGATATGTTAGTGATTTGCATTAAGTCAGATGTTTGTAGTGCCGACCTTGATGTTCATTCCAAGGTTGATGAAGCATAAAAATACTTGTTGATGAGTTGTGGAAAATCATCCTTGTACGAAAAGAATAAAATCAAAAGAAAGGATCAAAGGCAGTGCAAACCAGAGGAGAAGTAGAAGAACAAGAGACGTTTATATGAAGAGCTAGAGAAGAAATATTTGTAGCAGACCAGAAGTTTTGTGAGCTTTCAAAGGAACTTAACCAGGCATAAAGTAAATGCTATTTCATAGTTCATTCTTTCTATATTAAACATAAATTCTGTAGGTAGAGAGCCTTTCTTGAGTAGTGAGCTTTGGGCAGTGAACCTGAAGACATGTGCCTTCCCTTTTCTTCTAAGTACTTTTAATAGGGTACGAGTCTTGTGGGTTAACCCCCACTATGGTTTTCCCTTAACTGAGTTTCCATGTAAAAATTATGGTGTTGTGTGCTCAATTTATTTATGCTCTTGTGTTAATGATTCATGCTTTAATGTTTAACTGATTGAAAGTTGTTAAACAATATTAAAAGAAGAAAAGTTTAATTTTGTGGGACAGCTAATTGACCCCTTACTCTCTCAGTTGTCTGGACTATTTCTAACAATTGATATTAGAGCCGAGTTCCTCTAAAAGAAGCTTAACCGCTTGAGGAGATCCAAGATGTTGACCTACAAGAAGGATAGTCTAAGATTTGATGGAACAAATTACTCTATTTGGAAAAGTCACATCGAGTGTCATTTGTAATGCATGGGTGATGCTTATTGGACAATAACCAATGATGAATATAAACCTCTAGAGAAAGGTCCTTCAACTCTAGATCAAATCAAAGATGCTAAAAATAACATTCGAGCTAAAGAAGCCTTGTTGAGTGCCCTGACTAATTCAGAAATGACAAATGTCTTTGGACTAAAAACTACTCATGAAATTTGGAAGAAGTTGGAGAATATTTATGAAGGTGATGAACATGTCAAATGTGCCAAGCTACAAAGTTTGAGAGGAAAATTTCAAAATCTAAGGATGAGTGAAGATGAAAACATCACAATCTACATGCAAATGATAAATGAACTTGTTTGTGGTATCAGGTGTGCTAGTGGAACTTTGGAAGAATAATAGATTGTGGCAAAAGTGTTTAGATCTTTACTTGATTCATACAAACATAACGTTGCTGCTATAGAAGAGATCAAGACTGTCTCAAAAGTTACAAGAGATCAGCTAGTTGGAAAAATTTCAACTGTTGAATTAAGTGAGTTTGGTGATTCTCTTCCTAAGTCTGAATCTACTTTTAAGGCCAATGTATATGGAAAACAAAGATATGATGTAGGTGAAAGCTCTTCTGTAAGATCAAATAGATTTGCTAAGGCAAGGAAGGATCTTGAAAATGGTGAAATTGAATCTACTGAACTTGAAGCTCTTATTGCCAAAAGAATGACAAGAGGATCTAGTAAGTATGAAGGAAAGTTACCATTCAAATGTTTTTCTTGTAATAAGATTGGTCATTTTGCCTCAAGATGTCTGGAGAAATTTTCAAAGCCAAACCCTAACAGGTATAAATGTCAAAAGAAATGTTACTATGTTCAAGAAGCTCGAGAAGAAGGAGTCACAGATGATGAACCTGATAACGGAGGTACCACTGAAGATGATTGGGTGTTCATTGCTATCAAAGAAGAAGATCTAGTGTCTATTGAATCTACTAGTTGTGCAAATGTGGAAAGTGCCTTGGTTGCTTAAGTTGTTGAAAAGGATGAATGGGTGATTGATAGTGGATGTTCTCATCATATGACTGGTGATAAAAGTAAGTTTATAAACTTTGAAAAATATGAAGGTGGAATTGTGAAATTTGGAGACAACTTAGTTGGTAGAATCTGTGGTAGAGGATCCATCTCTTTTGATGGTAAGAATAACACAAATGATGTTCTATATGTGAAAGGGTTGAAGCATAATCTTCTTAGTGTTGGATAGTTGGTTGACAAGGGTTATGATCTCCGATTCAAGGATGGCAAATGTAGAATCTTGGAAAGCTTCAAAACTAAAATTGCATCTGGTACACAAACTAGAGGTAACATCTTTCAATTAAGTAGTTATGGTAAAAGTTATTTGATTGCACAGACATATCAGAGTTGGTTATGGCATAGGAGAATGTGTCATGTGAATTTTGACAACATTGTCAAGATAAGTTCTACTTAGGCTGTAAGAGATCTTCCAAGACTTGTGAAGCCTAATAGTATGTGTAGAGAATGTGAATTGGGTAAACAGAATAAAACATCATTCAAAAGTAGAGAACAATTTTCAAGTGGCCAATTGGAACTTGTACATATTGATATATGTAGTCCTACTAGAATTAGGAGTATGCAAGAAGACATAGTTTATGTTTCTGATTGATGATTACTCCCAGATGATGTGGGTAACCTTATTAAAAGATAAATTAAAATCTCTTGACAAATTCAAGGTGTTTAAATTTATGGTGGAAAATGAGATTGGTGTGAAGATAAAGTGTCTGAGATCCGACAGAGGTGGAGAGTTTACCTCCGGTGAGTTTGATACATTCTATGAAAAGCATGGAATAAAAAGACAATTATCTACTCCTAGGACTTCTCAGCAAAATGGAGTTGTGGAAAGAAAGACTTGGACCATTCAAGAAGCTACCAATACCATGATGATGGAAATGAATGTTCCACAAGTTTATTGGAGAGAAGTTGTAAGTACTATTGTCTACACTCTTAATTAGGTGCAGATCAAAGGCAATTTTGGTAAGACTCCTTATGAACTTTAGTTTGGTCATCCTCCTAATATAAAATATTTCAGAGTTTTTGGTAGTAAATGCTATATCAAAAGAGTTGAGGATCTAGGCAAGTTTGAAGCAAGAAGTGATGAAGGAATCTTTCTGGGTTACTCTACTCAAAGCAAAGCATACCAATGCTTTAACAAGAGGTTGAAGGGTAAGTGCAAAAAGATGGGGGGGCAAAAAGTGGCCAAATGGTTTTTAAAAAAAATAATACATAACGTGAGCATGTTATAACACACTCACGTTATGGGTTGGTAATGATGAGCCTAAGGCTCATCAAAACCAAACCATAATGCGCTCGCGTTATAATGCGAGCGTGTTATGAACTACTATAAATAATAAAAAAAGGCTTGTCATTTCATTTCATTTCTATTTTTCTCCTCTATCCCAATGGCTTGCAAACCCTAGGAAGCACACTCACATTTTGGAAAAGACAATTCAACACCAAAATCTTGTTGATTCATCGCCAAAATGCTACCACGACGTCGAGCATGCCAAAGGAGTGAGTTTTATTTATTTTTTTGTTTGAATTTTCTTCTAAATAGGTAGGTTTGAGTTGTTTTTTGATGTATATTTCATTAATTGTCAGGAAATGTTAATGCACCTCCTCCTCCTCCTCAAAATCCACAAAATCCTGCAAAACAACAACCTCCTCCATCCATTGCTCAACATGCCCCTGGAACACAAGAAAATATAATGGGGCAAATTGAAAACAACAAAAGAGAAATTGAAGATATAATTGCAAGGTTGAAAGATCCTTCCACTTCAACCTTGCATAGGTCCATGCTTGATGAATCTCTTGAATCTATGTTATCAAATGTAGATTCAATTAGCAAGCAAATAACTAGTTGGATGGATAAGAGAAGAGAGTTTAGAGATTATTATACAGATAAGCTGTCATACCAAGATGTGAAAAAATTACAAATCACAAAATTAGACTTGTGTTCGATTTTCACAAACCCACAAACAAATCAACCTCCACCCATTACATGCAAGAGGTTCCCTATCCATTGGTGCAACAACCAAGTGATAAGCAACAATTTTGGGTAGAGGTGGTGGATGGTTTTTGACCATCCTCCATGCAATAATAATGAGGTCCCGTAATACTTTTTGAGGAAACTCTACTACAAGTTTGTCCTCAATAAAGTGCCAAACTATTTTGATATGTGGGACTTCCACGGTAGAGGTGGGGGTTCAGCACAAGATAGACCAGGGGCACATCTTGACCCACAGTGGGTAGTGAGATGAGTAATCAACAAACCAGCCCATGAGCATGTTTCTATCCCTTCCATTGTGAAGGAGAGTGTTGAGGTCGATACACTTTAGTCCATTAGTGCCTTGACCCAGAGCATCATAGAGCATGTCAGTCTTGTAGTATAGAGTGGTTTGGGAGATAGTACGAGGAGTAGGGTCCCACCCCATGCTTGTCAGGCTTGCGGGTCAGCCTGTGGTTATGACCCCATGGATAGTCAGGACACAGGTGCACAGGCTACATCTGTAGCTGAGTAGATGGTGATGACAGATACCCTCCTAAGTGAGACTTTCGGCCTTGATACTCAGGTAAATATTAGCAAGTTTATTGAATTTAATTTATTAAATTTTATTTTTGAAATGCAAGATTAACTAATTTAAATTGATGATTTTAATGAAATTCCAGGGTCATAGTGTCAATGTAGTTTTCAGTGGTTCTCCACCTGCATTTTACACTAGATCATCTACTGTCGGGGTATGTAACTAGTAAACAATTATAAATATTACATGTGAATAGCATCGTTATATGAATGGTATTCTAATATCTGATTTTGGATGTTGAATAGGTTAATATTGTAGATTTCATGGCAACATCTTCCAGCGGTGGTGGACTTCAAAGCTTTACAAAGGTAATAAAATAAATAGTTTAATGAATGAATTGTACTTACTAGATTTTTGTATGTGACTTGTTTGCTTTATTATGTGTACTTCCATGTTTAGATGAATGTGTGTGTATGTTAGGAGCCATGATTTGCATCACTATTATAGTTTTTGTAATTGAATAATGTTATTTTATTTCCAGATGATGCAGGCTGTGGAGACACCTCCCCATGTTCATAGGGCAATGGAGCATGGTGTGGCCTCTGTGATTCATAGCTCCATGGCATTGACAGAGGTATGAGGCAGATTAGTAAATTTCAATTTACATTCATTGTTATAGTTGTCTATTTTTGAAAAATCAAAAGATTATTGATTTGAAGTTTAATTTCTATCTAGATGGTTTGTATAGGACATGATATCACCAAGGCCTATTCCTGCTGCTACTGAGGCAATGAGGAGATAGATTATATGTTAGTGGTAAGTGATTATTTTGTTAAATGTTTCATTTTTTATAACATGTAATTTCTATATATTAATGTCTATACTTTTTATTGTAACAGCTAAAGATGCAGGAAGAACTAAATAGAAGGAGTAGGCCTTGGGTTTGTAGTAGACCACCCACATGCGCGTCTCCATCCCCTAGAAGATCAAAGGCTGCTCGTGATCTATTCTCTTCTCCAGCTAGAGGGGAATGACTTTTTATTGTGTTCCTTTATTGTATGCCTATATGGAATTTGTGGACATATATTTTGTATTGTATATAGTTGACATTGTATGCCTATATGGCATTCTTGTAAGCCTATATGGCTATTTTGTATATATGTTATACTTATATCAATAGATATTGATGTATGCCTATATGGATATTTGGTTAATACAAATCTTTTTTATTGATGGCATCCATACTTGCATTATAAATCCATGTTTGAATGGATATTTGTAGATGGCTACTTCAAATATTTAAAGTCCAATTGTATTACATAGGATGTTTGTTGATCCAATAAGCTAGCTATTGTTATTCAAGTATCACCTAAACCTCATTTTGGAACTAAAAGATAAAAGTTGTATTTAAAAAAAAATGAATCATCATGTTGAACAAAAAATATTAATATTCTTTATGAGTAGCATACAATGTCAACTATATGCAATACAAAAAAATGAATCATCATGTTATTCTTTATGATTGAGATCCTGAAAATGACTAAGTTTGGTAGCCTGATATCCCAAAACACTAGGATGAATATCCAAGTCATTAGGATGATTGCGCCTTGAGAAAAAGTCATTAAGATGAGTGCCTAAAGGAGATTTTCTTAAACATTCAAACATTGAGCAACAAGCATGAAGGGTTAAGGCACAATTTGCAACTCATAAAGCATCAAAAGGGCGCCCAACTTGGAGAGAGCATTCATTTAAGACAAGGCACCCATTGACACCTGTTCCACCATAAAAGTGCACCTAAGGTGGAAGGAGAACAAGCCTCTAGTAAGTGAAGCGCACCTATTGTCTAAACCACTTCATTATGGTGCCCTAGCATGAGGAGTATATGAGTCAATAGGAAATGGCACCTATAATGCAAATGAAGGACTAAGTGGTATTTCTAATAAGCATCAATTCACCTTGAGCTTTCAATAAATACATCAAATTGAGCCCCATAAGCCTAGGTGCCCTTTGCCTTCAAAAGAACCTTGTATTGGCACCTTGGAGGAAATCAACTTACAATGACAAGTCTTGGAAGTTTCTCATTTTGGATGATGTCTTTTGAGATTAACTACAATGATTGAAAGTTAAGATGAGTGGAAAGAACCTATCTTGAACCTTAGGCACCCTTCATGTAATTTCCCACCATCATGAGTGCCTAGATCTAAGGAGTGAATGAAGGATCTTGACATCAAGAAGCATGTTATCAATCAACTTGGAGAAGTCTTTGACAATAATTATGATGAATTGAGTAAATGGAAGTAAAGGAAGTACATATCAACTCCAAAGTGTGCCTAATGATCAATAAGAAATTCTTGCAAAGCAAAGGCGCTCATTGTGAATTTTCCTACTAGTTTTGGTGCCTTGAAGTCTAAGTGCATGAAAATCATGAGGATGAGTGCTTAGGGATGAGATGGTTTTCATAAGAGTTTAAATAAGAACATCATCAAAATGCACCTTGGTAGAGAGACTTGAGACCATCATCAAATAAGCCAAAATATCTATCTCCAATCTAGGCGCAAATTCTAGCTCCTCCCAACTCAAATGAGTGCTCAAGTTGAAGTCAACTTTCATCTATACAACCCTCAGATTGTGCCTTGATTGAGGAAGGGATTTGAACCTCAAAATTTAATCATCTCAAGATAAAAGATTCCTTAGACACTTGGCATTTGATTGAAATCATTGAGAATTAGAAAGAACCACTTAATGATGTAAGGCACACTTTTCACCCATATAAGCCTAAAATTGCGCCTAACAGAAATAACTTGATTTCATATCAATAGGTGAGTGCCTTGAGAGAAAGGATCACTCTAGGTCATTTTCAATTGTTGAAAGCACAATAAAGATAAAGGCAATTGAGTTAGGCACACTTTAGCCTCTAAGGACACCTTAATGAGCACCTTGGGTGAAATTGCATGAGATGACCTTTTGGAGTGAGCGCTGGAAAGATAGAATTCATTCTAAGACATGTCTCATCATTTAGAATTACAAAATTACAAGTATAAAGACATTTAAATCTAGGCGCACTCTCCATCAGTACAAACCCATTCTGGCACCTAAGGGAGAAATTGCATTGAAAGACACCTTTTGAATGAATCTCTTAAGGGAGATTGATGTCTTTAAGCCATTACAATTGTTTGAAATCATTTAAAGTGATAAATATGGACCAACTTGTGTTAGGTGCCCTTTACTCTTCTTTTTACCTATATTGTGCCTAGATTTGTAGTAAGATTATTCCATGTTTAAAGAGGATTTCTTTGTGTTATAAAATGTTTATCATGAGGATTGATGTGTTTCTTGGTTTGTATTGTAGGAAGATTGAAGGAAAAGGTAGGAGCAAGAGCTTGGAGTCACCTAGAGTCATCATGTAGTTGCTCCAAATGAGCCTTTCACATTCATTCATGCTAGAGAGTTAAGATGGAAGTAATCACTGCTAAGGAAACACCACTTCAAGAGGTAGCTGCTCCAAGAGGTCACAACAAGATATATTTCAAGTCTTCTTCATCAACGACATCACCAGTTGCATCATGTTTGAAGACTTCCATCTATCACTTCAAGTTCCATTCATCTTCAAGTATCAACTAGATTCTTCATCAATCATCACTTCAAGATCAGCATGCAGCCGTTCCAAAGGAACTTCTCATCATCATCAAGCATTCCAAAGACATCCATTAAATTTCAAGTCCCTCTGATACATTCAAGCCTCCTTGAGAAGTCATCTACTTCACATATAAG
This sequence comes from Cunninghamia lanceolata, assembly GCA_027924645.1. Classification (NCBI taxonomy): domain Eukaryota; kingdom Viridiplantae; phylum Streptophyta; class Pinopsida; order Cupressales; family Cupressaceae; genus Cunninghamia; species Cunninghamia lanceolata. The sequence continues at coordinate 8,865,832 of BSBN01000739.1, forward strand.
GGAAAGTGTTATCATCAATATCTACACTTCAAAGGACCTTTCAAGTTGGAACACTTCTTCATTGAACATTCGAAGACATCCATCCAAGCTTCAAGTTCTTCAAGTCTAGGAGAAATTGCATCTAGTGAACTCATTAATAGGCGCCTAGGAGGAAAAGACCTTAAACTTACATTATTGAGTCAACACTTTAGAAATTGAGCCATTCCTAGTCAATTGGAGTCATAAAATATCAAATACAAAGTCAAATTGGACTTAGGCACCCCTTCATGTAATTTCCCACCATCATGAGTACCTAGATCTAGGAAGATCATCCAATTGCGTCTAGGAATAAGATACAAGTCCAAGACCTCAAATTTGAGTGCTTAGAAGTGTGATGGATTGAAGAAGCTACATTCGTGCCTAAGGGTAAGTTGTATCTAATGACATCACCTAATTGAGTGCCTAGGAGGTATAAATCTTAACATTGACATGAGGACAAGTGCTTAGTAAAGGAGATTTTCTCAAACATTTAAACATATGAATGAAGTCATAGAAATGCACTAAGTCATCTAGGCACAATTTTCCTCTTGTGTACCCTTACATTTGCACCTAAGAAGACGTTGCTTCAATTCATTGGAGTGTTTGAGTATTGAGGATTTCTTAGCAATGCTTTGCAACTTTACACTACCTTTTTCTGATGATTTTTGGGGCAGTAGAAAACCTTTCACCACGGGCAAACACCTCACAGATATAAAAACTAAGAGGTTATTGTAAAGGCACTCTACGTGATCGCGTTGACTTAGATAGAATGTTTCTAAGTGACATGGTTTTCGAGTAACATCTCATCAAAGATTGTTGCCTTTTTGCACTTTGGACTCTTCAGGGATATCGTCAGTATAATGTAGCTCGGATTGTTTCAACATGTTTGGGTGAAAAATAGGACCATTCCTAGCATAAATGTACTGATATGGACGCGTTGGAACAGTCAGTTTGGTCACATCAGGAGCAGGACGAAAGTTACACCCCTTTGCAACTTTACACTACCTCCTAACGATTTTCAGGGCAGTAGAAAATATTTCACCACAGGCAAATGTCTCAGAGATATTAAAAACTAAGAGAGGTTATTGTAGAGACACTCTACATGATCACGTTGCCTTAGATAGAATGTTTCTAAGTCACACAGTTTTCAAGTAACATCTCGTCAAAGATTGCTACCTTTTTGCACTTTGGACTCTTTAGGGATATCGTCGGTATAATGTAGTTCAAACTGTTTCGACATATTTGGGTGAAAAATAGGACCATGCCTAGTGTAAATGTACTCATCTGGACACATTAGAACAATCATTTTGGTCACATCAGGAGCAAGACGAAATATACACCCCTTTGCAACTTTACACTGCCTCCTTCTGATGATTTTTGGGGAAATAGAAAACCTTTGACCATGGGTAAATGCCTCAGAGAAATAAAAAATTGAAAGAGGTTATTGTAGAGACACTCTATGTGATCGTGTTTCCTTAAACAGAATGTTTCTAAGTGACACAATTTTTGAGTAACATCTCGTCAAAGATTGCTACCTTTTTGCACTTTGGACTCTTCAGGGATATCGTAATTACAATGTAGCTCAGACTGTTTCGACATGTTTGGGTGAAAAATAGGACCATACCTAGTGTAAATGTACCCATCTGAATGTGTTGGAATAGTCATTTTGGTCACATCAGGAGCAGGATGAAAGTTACACCCCTTTGTAACTTTACACTGCCTCCTTCTGACGATTTTTGGGGCAGTAGAAAACCTTTAACCACGGCCAAATGCCTCAGAGATATAAAAAACCAAGAGAGGTTATTGTAGAGGCACTCTACATGATCGTGTTGCCTTAGATAGAATGTTTCTAAGTGACATGGTTTTCGAGTAAAATCTCGTGAAAGATTGCTACCTTTTTGCACTTTAGACTCTTCAGACATATCATCGGTACAATGTAGCTTGGACTGTTTCGACATGTTTGGGTGAAAAAAAGGACCATACATAGCGTAAATGTACCCATCTAGACACGTTGGAATAGTCAGTTTAGTCGCATTAGGAGCAGGATGAAAGTTACACCCCTTTGCTACTTTACACTTCCTCCTTCTAACAATTTTTGGGGCAGCAGAAAACCTTTCACCACGGGTAAATGCCTCAGAGATATAAAAAATTGAGAGAGGTTATTGTAGAGGCACTCTAAATGATCATGTTGCCTTAGATGGAATGTTTCTAAGTGACACGGTTTTTGAGTAACATCTCATTAAAGATTGCTGCCTTTTTGCACTTTGGACTCTTCAGGGATATCGTCGGCACAATGTAGCTCAGATTGTTTCGACATGTTTGGGTGAAAAATAGAACTATGCCTAGCCTAAATGTACCCATCTGGATGTGTTGGAACTATTAGTTTGGTCACATCAGGAGTAAGACACCAAAAATGCAAAAGTTGCTTTGTGCAACTTGACAACATTGACACTTTTTTGCAGCATGACTCAAAGACTCAAATTGACCCCAAATGACTCAAAGTGACTTAAAATCACCTTGATTTTGGTGCCCAATGTACATTATAGAGTTCTAGGCACTCCTTATCATTCAAACATCTTAGATGAGCGCCTAGGAAAGGAAAAAACTCTATGTTTCATCATCATGAGTGCCTAATATCAAGAGACTTTCATGGGTCAAACCTTAGCATGGAGTCCTAAGGTGCATTTCATGTCTCCTTTCATCCATTTTGGCACCCTTATGTAGATTTTTCAACTTGATTTGGCACCCTGTTGTAAAGGAAGATCTAAAGGCTTGAAAGTGGATGTTGTTTTGCAAGAGTTTGGATCATCAAAATTGAAAGAAATAAGTCTATTAAGCTTGGGCGCCCTTGGTCTTCTTTTCATTCATTATGAGAGCCTTGGGAGAATGGTATATAGGTCATCATCATGATTGGGCACACTGGATCTAGAGTGTTGGAGAGATCATCAAATGGTGTCTAGAGGAAGTAGGGTGAGTTATGAGTTTGGTTGCATCAAGAGCAGGACACCAAAAATGCATAACATGATGATGTAAAAATGTGTATATGTGTAAAAATGTAGGAGGAAATAAAAAAAGGACAAACCTTACAAATTAATGTGCATACTTACAACTCAATGTAACATGACTTAACAAAATCAATGTGAATACTTACAAATTAATCCAATGAACCATTCAGGTCTGCTCTACTCTTTATTATGTCAAGTATTGCTTCATGGTCAGACTCATGCACCTTCCACAAGATTTTGTTCAAAGGTCCACCCCAATACTTTATCAAATGAACATTGGATGCCACGACAAGGTTCGAGTAATGAAGAATCTTCTAATGCATGTCAAAGTCTTGAAACAACCAAATATTAACACTCTTATGTGGGTACCTTCTAAGCCATGTTCCAGTAATAACCATTGAGCCTGTAGGGTATTCGATGTTTTCTCCATCTATAATAGGGGCCTTCAATTTCTTTTTGGACTCAACACAATGACATAAGTAATAATCTATTTCCTCTTTATTATCTTCATCTGCAATAACTGCATATACGTGCCCTACATTGATATGTGTAGCAAATTAGATGAAATTAGTCAACATTACAAAAACACTACAAAGTAAGATGATATTACCTGGTTGAACTAGATGAAATTAGATGCATATACATGCCCTATATTACCTAGTTGAACTAAATATGATATGTGGTCAAAGTTAACTGATGATTCCATCTGTGTTAGTTCCAGTGCCGTCAGGGGTCGATACGTGTCAAGTGGGCTAAGATAACTTAACTGCCATTTGTCAACCCACTCCTTTGACTCACACTCATCCCAGACTTTAATTGTACAAGAAGAACAAAAGCATGACACCTTTCACGTATGGATACTCCATGAACCTGCAATTGAGCTTCTGAAAGAGTGCATCTCATTTGATCCTGTCAGTGTACAATAGTCCTCATATGGTGCAATGTTAGTATCACCTATCAACCAAAAAAATCTACGAACTAAAGACTTACCTTCATTACCTAGACCCATGGAAGCATTACACCACTCAACAATCGATTTTGCATCTGTTAACTTTGCATTGTATTTATACTTTAACTCTTCTCATGCTATGGCTCTTTTAATACATGCTCCTGCACTATCATTCTCCTCCTTTCCATGCACGACCTCACAAAAGTTCCACATATGCTGAATACCTGTAAAATTATGCCTCCTACTCAACCAATAGAAATTCTATGAGTTCTTGAATTGTGATGCACAGTTATCTGACCATATGATATGATGATTGAACGATACGCCCCTTCTAGCCAAATCATTATAGAACACCTGAAAGCAACCTTGCACGAACTCTGTAGAATTTGTACGATCATCACTAATATAGAAATTATACTCCCTTATGATCTTTCTATCATCCTCTGTACTATCATTCACATGAATGAATGTGATGTGCACAAATATAGAAACCTGTGTGGAGTTGTAATATTGTGATTGCACCTCACGCTGTGGCTGTAGACTATAGTTCTCTGCAAAGTTGACGACTGAAACAATGTTACCAACCAGAAATGTGTCCTTGCATAACTTGAATTGCAAGTCCAACCATCAAGCTCTATGGGCATGTCTTGCATACTCATACACTATGTTGTCACAAAATATAGGCATAAACTGATACACTGGAATCTTTTCAATAACCAATTCACACCTCTTTTCTTCTTTACCATCTTTTGTATTGTATGCCACTGTTTAATACTTGCCAAACTCTACTAGTTCGTTTCCAACCGCATGTGTTCTTTCCATATGTTCACATATTGGCAAATGTTGCAAGCCACCGCAATGATGACATGTGCCATCCAAGCATAATTTCTTGTAGAATATTTGACCTTCCTCTCTTTCACATAAAATTCTTGATATGAAGTCTCTTGAAGATGTTGGTGGGGCCAATATGGCACAACCTTGCAAATCATTGTTAGTATGCATATCTCAACATATAGACCTATAAGAATCAAAATGGTTAGAAAATTCAATATGTAATCTACAAAACAAGTAGTGCATATGTGATTTATCTTGACATAGAAAGGTTTTAGCATTTCAAAATATCTTTGACAAATTTTAATTTGAGGATACTTCTCTAGAAATTTACCATAAAACTATGTTTGAGTCTCATCCAAAAAATGCTTTGGATGTGGCTCATGGTTCTGACTACCGATTCTCCTTCTTACCACATCCCTTTGATTCAGAGATACCCTTATGTAATTCTTCCAAAAGTCTTCAATTAGTGATCTCAATGCTTCAACAATTGGTTTATCTTTTCGTGGTAGTCTCCCCGAGAACGCCCATAATTCATTGGCATTAGTATCCTCAATTATTTGCATTCTTATCTTCTATCTCTTCCTATGTTGGTTTAATTCTTGATCGTTTCCTCGGCATGACAGAGAATTTGTCTGTAGCATGATAAAGAGACCAATATTACTTCCTAAGAAATGAATACAAGATAATAGTGGGATTGTATTTTTATTGTGTTGTAAGGATTTATTCTTGTATAGTTTGACATCATGGTATGTTAAGGTCTATTTATTACACATAATTATTAAAGAGCCCAAGTGTAGAAAATATACATGGCATCATGTGAGATTGTAGGCTACTTTCTTGATTGGGAATGTGTCTATTTTAAACATGTATGATAAAGCATGATAAAGTAATTCAATCTGAATTAAGGAAAATGTAAAGAACATGCATGTAAAGACTTGACATACCTAAAAAATGAAGATTCGAATGGAGAGTATACCCAATTATGTAGTGTTTTTTTCTTCTTGCATCAAACTCCTCAACAATTTGAGTTTTTCACCACTTTCTTCCTTTTCAATGTTAAATTGAATAACACTCAAATATAATTACTAACAACAATACTATTAACCAATCTATAATGTTAAATTCCTAAAATTGAATCACAATTAACATTGCAACACTACAAAAATTAAAACTTGAATAGATATATATCAAACTTGGTGTGAAAACTATGTTATTTCCTCCTCAAGTTGGCAAAGTAGAAAAGGTGGTACAATGTGTCAAATGTGCATGTAAACTTCCCAACAACATGAAAGCACTTCTTTTTTGTTGGAGCAAGCACATAATCAGTATGAAAACAAAGCATGTGGGTCTAGATCATGATGGTCAACACTTTTTTACTGTTTCTATAGCAAGACAAAATGCGAGCACATTATAACGCGCTCGCATTTTGTCCTGCTACAGATTGATCACATCCTGTGCATTATCTTCCTTAACACAAGTAGGGATGACCACATCCTATGCTTCATCAACTAACACTTCCAAGCCTTACAATTCCTCTTAAATACAGGAGGATCCATGACTAGAAGAGCTAAGCCACTTCATCCTGCCTTGCTAAAGGATGGTATTCTAGGAGAATTAGGAGATTTTCCTTTGGAGATCATATAATCTTTAAATGCTTTCCATCTTGGTAGGACCTCTGCATTAGAGAAAAACCACTGATGGTGTCTAAGAAATAAGAAATTCTTCATCTTTTTGGTGATCCATTTCTCTTTCCAAACCTTCCCCTTCAGACTTGAATGACCACAAGTTTTTTGAGCGAGAACTTTTCCTATTTCCTACAAGAGCTTGCCAGATGCTCCGCCATATGATAGGCATAACAATGAAGCGGCAAACCCTCATAATCAAGTTCTTGATAGAAAATGCCCATCGAGGAAGAAAGATAGATCTTCTTTGGAAGTAGAAGTTCTAGTTGGTGACAAATCCTTATCCAAGCATAAATAGTAGGGGTTATGTCAAGCGATTGCCAATCCACTTTCACAAAGTCTCTTGAAGACTTCTTGATTGATTCCAAAACATCCACACCCCAAAACTAGAGAGGCAATCAATATAATCAAACCCATAAATCTAGATTTGATGACAGAAACCCTCAACACTATACCTTAAATCCTAATCCCTCAACCCTCAACCCTAAACCTTATCCCTCAGCCCTAATCCCTCAACCCTCAACCCTAATCCGTCATCCCTCAACTCTAATCCCTCATCCCTAAACCCTAAATGCTATCCCTATTCCTAAACCCTCAACAGAATCGATACTATACCTTAAACCCTAATCCCTTATACCTAAACCCTCCAACCCTATCCCTAATCCTTATACCCTCCACACTCTACTTTAACCCTAATCCCTCGACCCTCAACCCTATCCCTAAACCCTTGACCCTTGAACCTCAACCCTCAACCCTTAATTATGATCCCTCAACCCTCAACCCTATCCCTAAACCCTAAACCCTAAAGCATCAACCCTCAACCCTCAATGTCAAATCCTAATCCCTTGACCCTTCACTCTAATCCCTCAACCCTAAACCCTATCCCTAAACCCTCAACACTATACCTTAAACCCTAATCCCTCAACCCTCAACCCTAAACCTTATCACTAAACCTTAATCCCTCAACCCTAATCCATCATCCCTCAACTCTAATCCCTCATCCCTAAACCCTAAACGCTATCCCTATTCCTAAACCCTCAACAAACTTGATACTATACCTTAAACCCTAATCCCTTATCCCTAAACCCTCCAACCCTATCCCTAATCCTTATACCCTCCACACTCTACTTTAACCCTAATCCCTTGACCCTCAACCCTATCCCTAAACCCTTGACCCTCGAACCTCAACCCTCAACCCTCAACGTCAAACCCTAATCCGTCAACCCTTAACTATGATCCCTCGATCCTCAACCCTATCCCTAAACCCTAAACCATAAAACCTCAACCGTCAACCCTCAACATCAAATCCTAATCCCTCAACCCTTCACTCTAATCCCTCAACCCTAAACCCTATCCCTAAACCCTATCCCTAAACCCTCAACACTATACCTTAAACCCTAATCCCTCAACCCTCAACCCTAAACCTTATCCCTAAACCCTAAGCCCTCAACCCTCAACCCTAATCCATCATCCCTCAACTCTAATCCCTCATCCCTAAACCCTCAACAGACTTGTTACTATACCTTAAACCCTAATCCCTTATCCCTAAATGCTCCAACCCTTTCCCTAATCCTTATACCCTCCACACTCTACTTTAACCCTAATCCCTTGACCATCAACCCTATCCCTAAACCCTTGACACTTGAACATCAACCCTCAACCCTCAATGTCAAACCCTAATCTTTCAACCCTTAAGTATGATCCCTCGAACCTCAACCCTATCCCTAAACCCTAAACCCTAAAGCCTCAACCCTCAACCCTCAACATCAAATCCTAATCCATTCGACCCTTTACTCTAATCCCTCAACCCTAAACCCTATCCCTAAACCCTCAACACTATACCTTAAACCCTAATCCCTCAACCCTCAACCCTAAACCTTATCCCTAAACCCTAATCCCTCAACCCTCAACCATAATCTGTCATCCCTCAACTCTAATCCCTCATCCCTAAACCCTAAATGCTATCACTATTCCTAAACCCTCAACAGACTCGATACTATACCTTAAACCCTAATCACTTATCCCTAAACCCTCCAACCCTATCCCTAATCCTTATACCCTCCACACTCTACTTTAACCCTAATCCCTCGACCCTCAACCCTATCCCTAAACCCTTGACCCTTGAACCTCAATCCTCAACCCTCAATGTCAAACCCTAATCCCTCAACGCTTAACTATGATCCCTCGACCCTCAAACCAACCCCTAAACCCTAAAGCCTAAAGCCTCAACCCTCAACCCTCAATGTCAAATCCTAATCCCTCGACCCTTCACTCTAATCCCTCAACCCTAAACCATATCCATAAACCCTCAACACCATACCTTAAACCCTAATCCCTCAACTCTCAACCCTAAACCTTATCCCTAAACCCTAATCCCTCAACCCTCAACCCTAATCCATCATCCCTCAACTCTAATCCCTCATCCCTAAACCCTAAATGCTATCCCTATTCCTAAACCCTCAACAAACTTGATACTATACCTTAAACCCTAATACCTTATCCCTAAACCCTCCAACCCTATCCCTAATCCTTATACCCTCCACACTCTACTTTAACCATAATCCCTCAACCCTCAACCCTATCCCTAAACCCTTGACCCTAAAGCCTCAACCCTCAACGTCAAATCCTAATCCCTCAACCCTTCACTCTAATCCCTCAACCCTAAACTGTATCCCTAAACCCTCAACACTATACCTTAAACCCTAATCCCTCAACCCTCAACCCTAAACCTTATCCCTAAAACCTAATCCCTCAACCCTCAACCCTAATCCGTCATCCCTCAACTCTAATCCCTCATCCCTAAACCCTAAATGCTATCCCTATTCCTAAACCCTCAATAGACTTGTTACTATACCTTAAACCCTAATCCCTTATCCCTAAACCCTCCAACCCTACCCCTAATCCTTATACCCTCCACACTCTACTTTAACCCTAATCCGTCGACCCTCAACCCTATCCCTAAACCCTTGACCCTCGAACCTCAACCCTCAACCCTCAACGTCAAACCCTAATCCCTCAACCCTTAACTCTAATCCCTCAACCCTCAACCCTATCCCTAAACCCTAAACCCTAAAACCTCAACCCTCAACTTCAAATCCTAATCCCTCAACCCTTCACTCTAACCCCTCAACCTTAAACCCTATCCCTAAACCCTCAACGCTATACCTTAAACCCTAAACCTTATCCCTAAAACCTAATCCCTCAACCCTCAAGCCTAATCCGTCATCCCTCAACTCTAATCCCTCATCCCTAAACCCTAAATGCTATCTCTATTCCTAAACCCTCAATAGACTCAATACTATACCTTAAACCCTAATCCCTTATCCCTAAACCCTCCAACCCTATCCCTAATCCTTGTACCCTCCACACTCTACTTTAACCCTAATCCCTTGACCCTCAACCCTATCCCTAAACCCTTGACCCTCGAACCTCAACCCTCAACCCTCAATGTCAAACCCTAATCCCTCAACCCTTAAGTCTGATCCCTCGACCGTCAGCCCTATCCCTAAACCCTAAAGCATAAAGCCTCAACCCTCAACGTCAAATCTTAATCCCTGAACCCTTCACTCTAATCCCTGAACCCTAAACCCTATCCCTAAACCCTCAACACTATACCTTAAACCCTAATCCCTTAACCCTCAACCCTAAACCTTATCCCTAAAACCTAATCCCTTAACCCTCAACCCTAATCCATCATCCCTCAACTCTAATCCCTCATCCATAAACCCTAAACAATGTCCCTATTCCTAGACCCTCAATGGGATCGATACTATACCTTAAACCCTAATCCCTTACCCCTAAACCCTCCAACCCTATCCCTTAACCCTAATCCCTCGACCCTCAACCCTATCCCGAAACCCTTAACCCTCGAACCTCAATGTACTCAACCGTCAACGTCAAACCCTAATCCCTCAACCCTTAACTCTGATCCCTCAACCCTTAACCCTTAAAACTTGAACCCTAAAACCTATCCCTACACGGTCAACACTTGACACTATATCTTAAACCCTAATCCCTTAAGCCTCATCCCTAAAGCCTCAACCCTAAATCATTAAACCTTCAACCCTAAACCCTATCCCTAATCCCTCTACCCTCAACACTCTTATTTAACCCTAATCCCTTGATCATTAATCCTATCCCTCAACCTCAATCCTCAACCCTCAACCCTCAACCCTCAACTCTCAACATTAAACCCTAATTCATCAACCCTAAACCCTAATCCCTCAAACCTAAACCCTATCCCTAAACCATCAACCCTCAACACTATACCTTAAACCCTAATCCCTATCCCTCAACCCTTAACCCTTAAAACTTAAACCCTATCCCTACACGCTAATCCCTCTACCCTCAACACTCTACCTTAAACCTAATCCCTCGACCCTTAACCCTAAATGCTATCCCTAAAGCCTCAACCCTAAACCCTAATCCCTCAAGGTCCTAAACTCTAATCCCTTATCCCTAAACTCTAAATCCTATCCCTAAACACTCAACCCTCAACCTTAAACCTTAATCACTCAATCCTTATCCATGCCTCTCCTCCCCTATCTAGCTCACTCCCATCTCTACACTCCTCTACCCTTGACACTATACATACATACATATAGGCATACATAGATAGATACATACATACATACATATAGGCATGCATACATACATACATGATTAATAGCCTTGAACATAAAAAAATTTAAGGGGAACATAACGTGAGCGCGTTATAACATGCTCACATTATGTTAACCATGACAAACAACATAGACTTTTGTGGAAAAGGAAAAATGCAAAGCAAAACATAACGCGAGTATGTTATAACGTGCTCGCATTATGTCTTGCTTTGGGAATCCCAAGCCTTGGGCTTGGGATTTGGTTTGGATTTCCAACCCAAAGGCTTGGAGTGCCTTTTGAATAGTCACAGACATGTTTTTCCATATTCTTCAAGATTTCACATAATTTCGTTCGTGCTAACCCTTAGATTTGTACGTGTTTCAAGGTCGAACAAATCAAACACCTGGGTAATATTAGGCTTTCTCTTAGCTATTTGACGATGTGATGTTTTTCACATTTTAACAATGTTAAGCCTTTCATCTTTAATTTCTTTTGTTTGTGTGTCCATTTTTGGGCAAAAACCACTGTTTGGTCTTTTTTTCATTGTAAATTAACTATTCATTGAAATTTGAAAAAAATTACATATTTAGAAACTAGACTCCATTCTACAAATATTAAAAAAAGAAAAAAAATGATTTTCAATTAGTTTTCAAAATTTATAGGGGTAGCATGGCCAAAATTCTATTTGTTAGGATGTGTCCACTTTGAAAATTAGTAAAAAAGCAAATATTCATCAAAAAATTATCAGAAAAATCAAGCATAAACTACATGCTATTGGCTAATTTCTCACTAAAGAGATTTTAAAAATACCAAAAAAAAGTTGACCTTTTGAGGGAGCCACAAAACATGCTATGTTATGTTTTTTTGACAGAAACAACACCAATTTCTGTGGCTCCCTCTTTTGAACCCCTTAATCTATACCATTTTAAAAAAAAAATAGTAGTTTAGAAAGTAGACTCGAAGCACTACGAACATTGTTTTGGTTGCATCTCCAAATTTTGAGTGTAACTATGCTCAATTTCTCATCCAAGGCTAGTATTTCTTGATTTCAGGAAAAAAGTGGCCACTTAAGACCCCTTTTTGGCCCCCCATCTTCTTGCACTTACCCTAAAAAAGATTATTGAAAGTGCCAATGTCAGAGTTGATGAGAGCAAAGAAGGACATTCTAGGTCTTGCAGATATGATTCAGATGATCAAGATGAAAATCCAAGTCAAGAAAGGCAAGTGCAAACTCAAATTCAGATCCAGATTGATACAAAAAATCTAGTAATTCAAGAAGATAGTGCAAAAGTTGAGGAACAAGCTCAAGAAATAGAAGCCCAAGCAATTCCCAAAACTCCCAGGTATGTAAGGATGAATCATCCTAAAGATCAAATCATAGGAGATAGAAATAAAGGTGTTCAAACTAGGAGAAGAGTTATTGAAGATCAAGAAGAGATTTGTTTGATTTCAAAGATTGAACCAAAATTATTAAGTGAAGCCTACAATGATGAAAACTGGGTAAAAGCAATGGAGGAAGAACTAATGCAAATTGAAAAGAATCACACTTGGGATCTTTTTTCTAGACCTGAGGACAAAAATGTAATTGGAACTAAAATGGTCTTCTAGAATAAACTAAATGAAGATGGTGAAGTTGTAAGAAATAAAGCAAGGTTGGTGTGCAAAGGATATTCTCAAGTGGAAGGAATTGATTTTGAAGAAACTTTTGCTCCGATGGCAAGAATAGAGGTAGTCAGATTGTTTCTTGCTTTTGCTGCTTATAAAGATTTCAAAGTCTATTAGATGGATATCAAGTCAACATTTCTAAATGGAGAGTTAGAAGAAGGCTACATTGAGAAACTGGAAGGATTTCATTTGTCTGATAAAAAAGACATGGTCTACAGATTGAGGAAAGCATTATATGGACTTAAACAAGCCCCAAGAGCCTGGTATGCAAGATTAGATAAGTATCTACTAAAGCTAGGATATAACAAAAGCATTGCTGATAGTAATCTTTACTTCAAGATTGATCATGATGATATATTGATTGTTGAGGTATTTGTTGATGACATCATTTTTGGTGGAAATGAGAGCATGTGAAAAACATTTGCTGATCAGATGCAAAGTGAATTTGAGATGTCCATGTTTGGTGAGATGAATTTCTTCTTAGGTCTGCAAATCACTCAATCAGATAAAGATATCTTTATATCTCAGTCTAAGTATGTGAAAGAATTGTTGAAGAAGTTTGGAATGGAAGATTCAAAGCTAGTAGGTATGCCTATGGTAACTAGATGTAAGTTGAGTAAAGATGATGACTCCCCTAAGGAAAATTAGAAAAGTTATAGATCAATGATTGGAGGACTACTCTATCTGACTCAAACTAGACCTGATATCATGAATTCAACTAGGCTTGTTGCTAGATTCCAAGATGATCCTAAAGAATCCCATGTTGTAGTAGTCAAAAGAATCTTTAGATATCTCAAAGGAACACTTGATTATGGATTGTGGTATCCAAAAGAAAATGACTTCACTCTTCATGCATATATAGATCCTGATTAGGCAAGAGATGTGGATGATAGAAAAAGTAGTAGTGGTGATGCATTATTCTTGGGAAGTAGATTGGTTTCTTAGCTGAGAAAAACGTAGGAGGCAATATCCCTATCTACAACAGAGGTACAGTATATAGCAGCAGCAAACAATTGCACTCAATTTCTTTGGATGAAACAAATGTTGAAGGACATTAGAATTGTGTTTGAGGAGCCTATCACAATCTTCTGTAATAATTCAAGTGCAATAAGTATCTCAAAGAATCCGGTCTTGCATTGAAAGACAAAGCATATATCCATTAAGTTTCATTTCTTGAGAGAGAAAGTAAATGACAATGAAGTCAAGTTGGAGTTTGTGTCTTCAAAGGATCAGATTGCAGATATTTTGACTAAGCCTCTTCCCAAGGATACTTTTGAGTATCTCAGAGAGAAGTTAGGGGTTATTACCCCTCCTGATTAGAACTAAGATGCACTAAGGTGCATCAGATTGGTGGAATTCACAATCATATCTTGTGATCCAGATTGATGTTAAGTAGATACTACTCAGGGGGAGTAGTCACTATGACAATTTTGGGATTAGTCTAAAACAAAAATAGAGAAAAAGATTGCAAATATGTGCCCTTTGCCATTGATGTCAAAGGGAGAGAGAAGTTCCTATGAAAAACTAGTTGCTAATGTAAGGGGGAGTAGTGAAGAAAGAGATTGCAGAAGTGATAAGAGAAAGGGGGAGAAGTTCTTTTCTTGATGGTCAAATTAGTTTTTCACATCATATGTTGCCATCAATGAAAAAGGGGGATATTGTTGCAAATATGTACCTAATCGGTGTTGTCATTGGTGTCAATTGTATCCTATTTTGCTACCTGTATAGAAGATTGGATTGGTGAGGATATTGAGAAAATTAATGAGGATCAATGTGTGCGGACCATATGGCTGAGTAGAGGACTATTTAAAGAAGCTCTAGATAAGTTTTGAAGGGTTCACATGAAGATTTGAAGAAGCTATGGCCATCTAAGTAGAACCGGTTTTGCAGTGTTCAAAAGAGACAGAGTGACAGGAAAGAGGTCCAGATTGTTCCAAATATGTCAAATGATCATCTGCTGATCTAGAGGCATGTTTGGGAAGTCAATGTGTATCATCCATTAAATTGGTTTGTGGTTTGGAGGTCCGCAACCAATCTTTCTAATGTGATAGTCATGGTTGATAGTGTTCTTGAGGTTCTAGAGGAAGATGCAAGTGATCCTGATGATTTGAAGGAGTGCAGATGTTTTTGTTGAATTTAATGTGCTTGTTGAGTTCTCTGGATTGTGTGACTACTATGGTAGAGGTCTATATTGAAGTTTGAGCTTGTCAAAGAAGATTTCCTTCTTGGTGTTGCTATTCTTCCCAGTCTTGGCCAGCTAGATAATTCAAGCATGTTGCGGATGATCTAAAAAAAATTCTATGAAGCATGGCATGTTGATCAAGGAAGATTTGAGTCCCAATTATGTTTGGCTGATAGCTTTGTGTTTTGCATTAAGTCAGATGTTTGTAGTACTGACCTTGATGTTCATTCCAAGGTTGATGAAGCATATAAATACTTGATGAGCTGTGGAAAATCATCCTTGTGTGAAAAGAATAAAATCAAAAGAAAGGATCAAAGGCAGAGCAGAGTAGAGGAGAAGTAGAAGAACAAGAGATGTTTAGATGAAGAGCTAGAGAAGAAGTATTTGGAGCAGAGTAAAAGTTTTGTGAGCTTTCAAAGGAACTGAACTAGGCATAAAGTAGATGCTATTTCATAGTTCATTCTTTCTATATTAAACATAAATTCTGTAGGCAGTGAGCCTCTCTTGAGTAGCTCTGGGCAGTGAACCCGAAGGCATGTGCCTTCCCTTTTCTTCTAAGTACTTTTAATAGGGTACGAGTCTTGTGGGTTAACCCCCACCATGGTTTTCCCTTAACCAGGTTTCCATGTAAAAATTTTGGTGTTATGTGTGCTCAATTTATTTATGCTCTTGTGTTAATGATTCATGCTTTAATGTTTAACTTATTGAAAGTTGTTAAAGAAGATTAAAAGCAGAAAAGTTTAATTTTATGGGACAACTGATTCACCCCCCCTCTCAGTTGTCCGGACTATTTCTAATAATATTTTGGGTTAAATATGGGGAAGAATATATTGTAATAGGGATACTTGTAAGTAGAGTTGATAGAATACTCTTTTTAGGGTAGTATTTGTAAGGAAAATACTAATAAAGCCCCTTAAAACCTAATTGTTAGTTTAGTTTATGAGAATCATTTACATATATATGTCTATTTGACTCCATGACCTAAGATAAGCACCGATCAGATCTTGTGTTGAGTTTACGAATCAAAACTCTAATCTTGCAGCCAAACTTGTTAAACAAAATTAGAATATCATTTAAACACCTTTGTAGGACTTTAGGAGTAGTTTTAGGTTTCAAATCTTCTAAATCATAGCTGAAAATAATGGCCAAAGCTAGCCCCTTTGCATTTATCTTAGAGTTTTGGTCTAGATAAAAGAGGATTTATTGACTTTGTGTCAATATCCCAGCAAAACTCAGAGATTTATCCCATGGATATTGAATAGGGAATACCCTCCTAGGTTCTATAGAGCTTGAAGAAGGAGAGGATACATTTAGAGTCTATCTCCTGTACTATTGGTCCCTAACCTAAGAGCCTTGTTGATAAGAGATGGCTACCTTGTAGGGGAACTTAGGAACTATTCGGTTGGAAAAAAAAATAACACATACAACCATTGATTTATCATTATTTTAGTCAACTTTCAAGGTATCAGGCTTTTCTAACTTTCCAATATCATCATTTTTATCACCAACATTCAAGCCCATGAAAAGTTTTTCATCATTTGAATCACCATGATCCTCATCTTCTAAATAACAACTATTCTCCATGGAATACAAACTTCTTTTGGACATCTCTTTTGTTACTACCTTTTGATTCCTTGAAAGGACTATTAGAAGAAAAATGACTAATTTTTCCACAATTGAAACATTTGAAAGGTAATTTACCTTCGTATTTTCCCATGCCCTTCTTCAATCTTCTTACAAAGTTTGCCTCTACCTCATCAAGGTCATTATCTTGATCAGCTGCTTCATCTTCTATCTTCTTACTTGTTTTGATTGTTACTTCATTCTTTCGAGCACCTTTGTAAAATTCTCTCATCTCAAAGGTCATGAGAGAGCCAAATAGTTGATCTACTATATATTTATTCAAATCCTAAGATTCCTCAATAGTAGAAACCTTAAGACTATAGGATTTAGGGAGAGATCTTAGAACCTTCTTCATAATCTCATCCTCTTTCAATTCTCTATGAAGACCTCTGATGCCATTAACTAGTTCATCTACTAAGAGCATATAACTAGAAATGTCTTCTTCTTCTGACATTCTCAGGGTCTCAAATTTGCTCTTGAAGATTTGCATCTTGGCCTGCTTCACTTTACTATCTCCTTCATACATGCTGCTAAGTTTATTCTAGACATCCTGAGTAGATGTACAACTCATTAACTCCATAAATTTTGAATTAGATAGCCCACTCATGATAGCATTCTTTGCCATGACATTATTATCATACAACTTAATCTCATCTGCAACTATAGGATCACTAGTAGGAGTAGTGTAACCCTTTTGACATATGCTAAATACCATACCCTAGAGAAGATAGATAGTTTTCCATCCTTAGCTTCCAGAAGGAAAAAATTGTTCCATAAAACATAGGTTCCTTGTGAGATCCATTATGAGCCATCCCGAACCTTCCTCAAGTAGTTAAGCTTCTTCTGAGTAACTTGGCCTTGATACTAATTTTTTAACACACTAGGTTACTGAGAGAGGGGAGAATTAGTATCCAATAAAACATCAAATCCTCTAGAGCAGATTAAAACTTAAACATTACAACATTAACATAAACATTAAAGATCAACATAATGCACATCAACACATAACACCATATATACGTGGAAAACCCCAAAAGGGGAAAAACCACTATGAGGATTAACTCACAATATATGAAGCCCACTACTATAAAAATTACAACTTTGTTTTAGGGATACAACCCAAGGAAGCTACTACTCCCTGTTGACTTTGTTTTAGGGCTACAACCCAAGGAAGTAACTAGTCCTTGAAGAATTTATTTTAGGGTCACTCCAAAGGAAGCTAAAACTCCATGCAGACTTTGTTTTAGGGCTACAACCCAAGGAAACAACTAATCCCTAATCTAAGAAGAAACGCAGAGATGATTACATTATGAAAATCCTTCTACTACCTAAAAAGTGACATTGAAGCTCACACCTTTGATGATTGCAATTCTACCCCTTCACTCTTCTTTTAATGATTTAATCAATTAGGCACACTCTTCACTTCCCTTCTACCACAAAATGTCTTCAAGATGAATCAGGATAGACCTTATTTCTTATGCTCTTTCTCCTTCAGTCACACATCATAATACATAACATATTCATATTCTATTCCTCACACTTCCATATTCTCATTTTTTAAATCACATCACCTAGACCAATAATGTTTACAATATATACATGACATTACATTGATTTCATTACAAGTTAGCCAATACAACAAGAATATTACATTTTACAAGTCAACCAAAGATCACACAACATGAAACATGCATAGGGCAAACCCTATCATGAACTACATGCCACTTAAGAGAAAAACACGTCTTGCAGATCCTAACACATGCTTAGCCCAATCTTAAACATTCTTCATAGCATCATTCTTCAAGGAATAACATCCATACACCAATCTCATTTGAAATAGGTCAGCTTTAAGCAAGAAAACATGAAGCATGTAGTACATCAGTCTACACAATCTTGGCAGTACTCATGAATGATTAAACATAGTTTGGTTTTCTTCTAGATGAGTCAGAAGGACCTACACAGCATCTAAACACTCCTTTAACTCTGCATAATAAGATCTTTGTGATACACATCATCAACAATAGTTGTTAACATACCAACTTGAAAACATTGTGCGATACTAGAAACTTGAAAGATCTGCATGCCCTTCAAACTTGAAACACTATGAGACATGTATAATGTCAACACAAACCTACATAACTGATCTATACATTCTCCAACTAGCGCAAGTATGCAAACATATATTCTAAAGACAATTAGGCATCTAGAACCATCAGTACCACTTCTGTCATTTGAAAAATGAGCTTGCAGATCTTCAAAACATCTGAAACTCATATGGATGCCCTCATACACTTCTTTGAACATATCCTCAAAATTGTATGAGTAAATCTTCACTTGCAGATGAATGTGGAACATTTCAATTAGCATTCATCAACACTTTACTCTACTAGAGCATAGGCCAAAACTCAATCACTTGTAACTTTCATTGCAGAGGAGCAAATGATCTAAAACTTTGGATTTATCACCTTTACAACACACTAAACTTAAATTACAATCTTCAAATGTAGAGGAATGTTGAGCATTTTATTTATAAGTCTTTCAGGTAGCTTCCTATAGTAGAACTCTTCACCAACATCTAGAGGCCAGAATTTTCTTGTAGCAACACATACTTTCTTAGGATCATCAGAAAGGATCATACTACATGCTTTAGGTCATCAACAACATCTTCTCATTCTCGACGTAGCTTCTAATTCCCATCTTAATATTTCATCATGAAATCATCTTTGTTGACCACAAACTTACTGTATACAACTTTTCTTGACATTAATTAGGGCATGACATCCAACCATGAACATCAAAAACTAACCATGAACATCAGGAACATTATTGAACATCAACAATCATGAACATCGGCATCATCATTGCATCTCTATTACTACACTAGTGTATCATCAACATGAACATTCACATCAACTACATTAGACAACCACAAATTGAGTGATGACATTACTCAGAGTGTTCACATCAATGACAACACATATTGCCAACATATGTTACCTAAGGTTGTCATTGTTGTTGTCATTAATGTCAACAATCAGTTTGGACTGTCACTGATATACTACAATTGTGTGGTAGCAGTGATGTTCATGGTTGGCTACCATGCCTTGCTTAATGTCAATTAAGGTTTTATTGAGTATGTTTGTGGTCAGAAAAGATGGTATCATGATGACATATTAAGATGGGAATTAGAAGCATTAAGATGATGATTAGAAGTAATACTAATGTTGGGGAGATGGTGCTAATAGCCTATATCATGTTATATGCTCTCTCCTATTGTTCCTAAGAAAGTATGTACTACTACAAGGAGACTCTAGTCTTTGGATGTTGGTGACTATTGCTGCTGTAAGAAGTTGCATGGAAGAATGCTTGGTAAAAATGCTTTGCATTTGAAGGTATGGTCATGCGATTAAGAAGTTAAGAGCAGTATATTGAGAAGGTGCTACCATTGGCAAGAGACATTGCTAAGATTCATAAGTATTGTCATTTATGGAAACAAAGTATATCCCTCATATCGGCAGTACATAAATTACTCATACTGGAAGTTAAATTGAAGATAAGTTGGTCCAGTTGTCAAAGAACAGAGCATATGATAGGGTCTGACAGTTGGGTCCAGAACTGTTTGATGGTGAAACCCAGCATGTTGTAGATTTGTATGAGTAATAAGGAGTATCTGAACTACTGTACTCCAGAGATTTAGCCTCTGGTGACAAAGCATGTGAAAGATATGAGCATCTGAGTATTAGACAGTGCAGATAGAGGAAGAACTGACCAACAGGGTATCAGACCTCAATCTAGATCTACAGAAGGTATTGATCAAATAGCTTGAGGTGTTATATGATCTTGGATGACTTAGGTAATGATTTCTATGCCTAAGTTTTTGGTGCACATCATCTATCAAGTATGAATTCAACCCACAGAACAATATTTTGCAAATATTCTAAGTGTTCTTTTTTCTAACTAGAAAGTTGTTTGAAATCCTTGATGTGGATATATATACCTGATGGATTCAAGTTAGTGAAGGTGTGAAAGTGATAGTGAAAAGGATGAAGTGTGAAGAAAAGTAGAGATAAGTGCAAAGGTAGTAATCCAAGCCTAGAATGTGACATAAGAATAATACTGAGCAAAGGAAGGATGAAATGTGCTAGATTAGTATACTATGCCTAACCAGAACTGAATTCTTGCATATGCAGATGTTGTTCATCAGTTCAAACACCTTGTTATCTTCTATAAGCTTTTGTAGATAGTGAGTCTCTTGTAGGCAGTGAGCCTATTGTGAGCAGTGTGCTTAGGTAGTGAGCCCTAATTGACAAGTACCATTTTGTACTTCTTTATTCTCTTAATAGAGAATACAATCTTGGGTTAATCACCCCATGGTTTTTCCCTTAACAGGGTTTCCACGTAAAAATCCTTGTGTTATGTGTGTTGATTTCATTTCAATTCTTATGGTTGCTTATTCTTCCATGCTTTGATATATCACTGAATGTTAGGATAAGAAAATGAAGTAAAAGTAAGAAAGTTTTGAGATAATTGATTCACCCCCCTCTCAATTATTTGCCTTGTTTCCAATAATTGGTATCAGAGCTTGGTTCCTCAGAAAAAGTCTAACATCTTGAGGAAGAATTAGGAATCTCAATGGATTTATATGGTATGAAAGGACAACTTTAGTTTGCCCTAGATGATCTTGAACAATCCTAGTCTGAGGTCAATGATTTGAGAGAGTGACTCAAGGAAGTTGATGATTTCATCAATGAGCTGAAAGAAAAACTCAGTAATTCCATGAAAAAGAGAAAGGAACTACTTCAGAAGTTAGCAAATTAGAATGAAGCCAATAATATTGATGAGGATCTGAATGAGAAAACTAAGCTATGTGAGAAGTTGTCAAAAGAGGTTATTATGATAAGACATGAAATGGAATCAGGGGTTGTGAAATTCACCCAAGAAATTGAAGAAAAGAGAAAGATTGAAGATAACTTAAAACAATCCCTATAGGAGAAACCAAAGGACTGCCACAAAATGGACAGAATAATCAAACATCTTAAATCTAATCTTGAAGAAGCCAGATACAATGAAGAACAACTTGAGAGCTAGATTGACACTCTTAAACAAGATCTTCAAACTGCAAATGAATACAAAGAAAAAATCAAGATAAGCTCAGCCCAAATTGAAGTTCTTCTTGAAAGTCAAAAGAGGGTAGATGATAAGCATGGCTTGGGATATGAGAAATGTGAAAGCTCTGGATCTGGTCAAAAAAACTTTGGATCAGGAAGACAAAGAAACAGGCCTAGAAGACCTCTGGTAAGGCAACCAAATGCTCAAAGATATCCATCTTTCAATGGAAACTACTTAAATTTCAACAAATTTGGTCATAAAGCAACTCAGTATAGGAACAGAATGAATCAAATTAATCCATCCTTCTCCGGTCAATGTTTTAGTTGCAAAAGGTATGGTCACAAATCTCATGAATGCAGAAATATGTAAATGAACAATTCTTTCAATGGTAGATGTTTTACATGCAATAGAATGGGGCATATGGCTAATCAGTGTAGTTCAAGAGGATATCAATCAAATAAGCAAGGAAATGTTGCATGTTACAATTGTTATAAATCTAGTCGTATAGCTAGATTCTGTAGAAGCAAAAATTATGATGGAAAAGGTCTGGCAAAACATGATTAGAAACAAGACAAAGACAAAGGTAAAGTGAATGCGGATGAGATTCAGAAGGAGATGAGAAAGACTTCGGTAAAGAAGAGTGTGATGAACATTGGTGATGAGTCCACACCAGAATTCGGTGCTGGTAACCCTTCCAGAAATTAAAAGATAAGCTTTGGCTCAAGGGGAGTTGCAAGGAAGATCAAAATTCCCCCAGCCAACTAGTAAGTGCCTGAATTTGGCACATTAAGTAAGAATCAAAGGTTGCAGATTAAAGGGCTTCTTGGAGGTTCATTTGAAATCCATTCAGTTAAGAGTTGAATAATTGACTTTTAGATTTCAAGTTGTGAGTAGGTCCAGTTCTGACAGCTATCTGGTAAAATTAGAATTATAGAAACAGATCTAGTATGATCTAAAAATGCAATTTTATGGTCGGTAGATTTAGAGGCATGTTTTGAAAAACTAAAGTTATGTTGTACACTCACTTAGATGATAATTTGAAGATCTGCACAATGATTCATGAGAAATTCACTCAAAACAGGGTAACCGAATGACTTAAAAAGTGCATTTATTGTAGCAAGGAATTAGGTTTTTGTGCAAGGATAAAAGGATTTCCATTCATCATTTTCAACACTTCTCACTCATGAAGAAGATAGAAGAGCTCTGAGAAGGGATCCTGTAGATTATTAAAGTTGAAACTGAAGATTGAAATCAAGCAAAAATTTGCTCTGGTAGTTGCAACAAACCCTAAGGCAAAAAAGGTATTTCTTCTCTACAAAATTTCTCTGAATTTAATTGTTAGAAGTGGCTACTCCCATGGTTGTGAATGTCACTAAGAGGCTGAGACCTAAATTCAAGAAACACCCTCACAAATCCATAGAAGTTGATCCCTTGGGTGCATTTTCCTAAATCCCATATGATGTTCTACATGTAGAAGATATTACGGTTTACATTCATGCAAACATTGAAGACTTTGAAGACTTAGAATTGATGGAAATATACCGCAAACAGTTAAGAGATAAGAATTTTGATCTCAAATAAGAATTCAAGGCCCTAAAAGACAAGCACTTTGCACATTGCATACATTTCCTATCTTTTACAGAGGATGAATGGGTCCGGTATGTGTTAAGTAGGATGCATGATAACTTTATGTGGTTAATGAGTCCATTCAAGATAACCAAAGATGCCGTCAGGGCTATAACCAGATTGTAATCAATTGGTGGGTTGCTTGCACTCAAATCTATGAAAAATCAAACTGTAACAGATGCCACCGGATCAAAATATGACAAGAGGGCAATGACTATAGATGATATTACTAACCTAGATGTCAAGTTTGCATCAATTTTAAGTGGTTACAAAATTTACCACTCAAGTAGGGAAAATTATGTGTCTAGTCCTACAATCTATACTGCATATCAGATGGTGAAAGAAAATGTAGATTATGATTTGTGTGGGCTTCTATTGAATCAACTGATGGAGAATCTACAGAAGATTAAGAAAGATAAGAAAAATTCCTTCAAGTATGGCAATCTGGTGTTGTGTCTATTCTTTTATTACATGAATGAGTTCCGGGATCATAAGGTCTAATCTGGGCAAATGATAGACCTGTTGCAATTCAAATCAGAGATTATTTGTATGGACTTGGTGATGCACAAGCCTAAAAGATAGGTCTCTAGGGTTACTTCAAAAATTTCCAGAGCATGATGCATGCAAGAGAAAGAATACCAAAATCAATTGTGGAGAAATACAAGGACACAGTTTGTTTCATGGTTGACACAGATCAATGCCTAATGGAGGCAGTTGAGCCAAGAACTGTATGGATAATGCCCATGGGCTATGAAGTTGATGAAAACATATTGGAGGCACATGTTCAACACTTGCTAAGCCAACCCAAGGACACTGAGGCAGAGAGGTTTGGCACCTTTGATGAGCTAAAGATAAAAATACATGTTGAATTAAGGAAACCTAAGTCAAAAAGAAAAGTGAGGAAGGAGGTTGAAGAAATTGCTAAGAGGTTTGACTTAACAAAGGAGGTAGTAGATTCTAATAGAGAAAGAATAGAGCAAATTGAAAGGGAAAGGGAAGAAGCAAAGAAAGAAAGTGTATTGGTGGAAGCCTCTACCTAGACAAGATCTACCAAGAGTTCTACCCCTATTTCTCCTAAAAGCTCAAAGACTGCAAAACTGGTAACCAAACCATCTATTACAGGAGAAAAGAGAAAGAAGTCTAAGGCCATAAGAACATATGTGAACCTTAAGGATGATGAAGAGAAAGAATCAGATGTAGAGGTTAGATATTTGAAGAAGGCCAAGAACAAACCTTCCAAGACTGACAGGACTAATGAGGAGCAAAAGACAAAAGAGTTTGTTGAGAGACCCACTCTCTCAATTGAAGACATCATTAAGGTAATCACTGTGGATGAAAACCTGCAGCAAGTAATAGAATTCTATGATGAGTACAATGATGTAGACAAGGGAATTCTTGAGGAAGCAATGGTAAGGTACCTGAACATTTATAACAAAGCTTTCATTGAAATGCTTTCCTTGATTCCTAAGAGCTTAGAAGAAGTTTTGGAGTCAAGAAAAGAAAGTACAAAAGCAAAAGACTTGGAGATCTAGGAACAAATAGTGATACAATTATGTCCATCTATCACTCAAAAACAAATGGACATGGTTTTCAAGGATTCGAAAGATGAATTCTGGAGCAAGTCCAGAATGAATAAGCTCATGCTTGGAGAAACTCACCAAGTAGCTGATGAGACAAAATAAATTCTCCACTGTGTCTTGAAAAGGTTCAATCTTCCCATTGTAGGGGAAGCAAATGAAGAGCCTTCTGCCATGGATGTTGAAGGATTAAAGAAAATCAATGAAGAGTCTTCTGACATGGATTGCGAAGGATTAAAGAAAACTGATGAAGAGCCATATGAGGCCTTAGACCCCTCTATTCTGGAGGAGGAAGTGCAGATAGAAGAGACAAATACTATTGATGACAAAAAGCAAATCAGTCCAGATGACCCCAAAGAAAAGGAAGTTGAGACTACAAGAGACACTACAGAAGTAGTACAAAGTTTTTGGACAAGGAAGTTGTAGAGTTAGATGAACCTAAGTTGATTCAAGGACCACTGATTCTAGATTCTCTCTCTCTAGTTTAGATAATGAAGATAGCATCCTTTGCTC
Source organism: Cunninghamia lanceolata (assembly GCA_027924645.1). NCBI lineage: Eukaryota > Viridiplantae > Streptophyta > Pinopsida > Cupressales > Cupressaceae > Cunninghamia > Cunninghamia lanceolata. The sequence goes on from BSBN01000739.1 coordinate 8,891,217, forward strand.
AGGCCAAAGCCAAAGAAAAACTCCTAAAATCTCATATGGAGGATAGTGAGCTGCTAAGTATTGCTTCCGGAGTGCTAGAGAAGATCATGCCCACTTATTAGAAGGATCCATCTGCCTCTCCATCTGGTAATCTGAAGAACCTAGTTAATTTTGTTAATACACATTTTGAGTCTTTACAAAAATCAGTAGAAACTAAGGTGTGGAAGGAATTGTTGGGAAAAAGATTCAGTGAGGTACAAGGACTAATTTCTAATGATAGAAAAACCCTAGACATTGGCATAAAGAGCATTGAAAACACTCTTAAGGATGGTGGGGACATATACAAATTTTGTTTATCCTAGCCTAAAGTGGCAGAAGACATTGAGAAGAAAATGAAAGAACGAGAAGGAAAATTATCAAGTCTATCTCAAAATTTTGATCCCCTCACTACCTCTTAGGTGAATCAAGAATGCCAAGCTATTGTTATAATAAATGAAATAAAGAAATTGGTTAAGGAGAAGAAGAATATAATGGATAGAATGGGTGAACTAAGAGGGATAATCATCCCTAAGTTAGAGGCAATGCATGATGCCTTGGTAGATGCTCTAAGTACAGCCCGAACCAGTGATCCAACAAATTTGAAGAGGGCAGAAGCATATGCATTTTTGTTGAGTGGACACATCTCCATTTTGGATAGGATGAAGAGAAGATGGGCCACAGAGCTCGTACAGTTGAAAACCACATTTCTAGATATACTAAAGTATATGTAAGTTTAGCTTGAGGATTGTAGGTACATATGCAGCTTTATATAGTAATCTTTTACACAATTTTGGTTTGTGGATCCACCCTTTGCCATTTATGTCAAAGGCAGAGTGAAGAGCAGTGAAATATGAGGAATCCAACATTGAAAGAGCACCGGTAAATAGTATGGAGAGATGGAGCACAAGCAAAGGGGGAGTTACTGTGACACTTAGTCATTTTTCACTAAGTATTGCCATCAATGCCAAAGGGGGAGATTGTTGGCAAGAGACACTACTAGGATTCATAAGTGTTGTCATTGATGGAAACAACATATATCCCTCATATCTGCAGTACATAAATTACTCATACTGGAAGTCAGATTGAAGATAAGTTGGTCTGATTGTCAAAGAGCAGAGCATATGATAGGGTCTGACAGTTGGGTCCGGAACTCTCTGATGGTGAAAACCAGCATGTTGTGGATTTAGATGAGTAATAAGGAGTATCTAAACTATTGTACTCTAGAGATTTAGCCTCAGGTGACAAAGCATGTGAAAGATATGAGCATTTGAGTATCGGACAGTGCATACAGAGGAAGAACTGACCAACAGGGTATCAGACCTCAATTCGGATGTACAGAAGGTGTTGATCAAATAGCTTGAGGTGTTATATGATCTTGGCTGACTTAGGTAATGATTTCTATGCCTAAGTTTTTGGTGCTCATCATCTATCAAGTATGAATTTAGCTGACAGAACAATATTTTACAAATATCCTAAGTGTTCTTGTTGCCGACTAGAAAGTTGTTTGAAATCCTTAATGCAGATATATATACTTGATGGATTCTAGCTTGTGAAGGTGTGAAAGTGATAGTGAAAAGGATGAAGTGTGAAGGCAGTAATCCAAGCCCGGAATGTGACAGAAGAATAATATTGAGCAAAGGAAGGATGAAATGTGCTAGATCGGTATACTGTGCCTAACTAGAACTAAATTATTGCATATGTAAATGTTGTTCATCAGTTCAAACACCTTGTTATCTTATGTAAGATTTTTTAGACAGTGAGTCTCTTGTAGGCAGTGAGCCTCTTGTGAGCAGTGTGCTCGGGCAGTGAACCCTAACTGGCAAGTGCCATTTTGTACTTCTTTATTCTTTTAACAAAGAATACAATGTTAGGTTAATCACCCCATGGTTTTTCCCTTAACAGGGTTTCCATGTAAAAATCCTTGTGTTATGTGTGTTGATTTCATTTCAGTTCTTATGGTTGCTTATTCTTCCATGCTTTGATATATCACTAAATGTTAAGATAGGAAAAGGAAGTAAAAGTAAGAAAGTTTTGAGATAACTGAGTCACCCCCCCTCTTAGTTATTTGCCTTGTTTCCAATAGCTACATTCAAAGTTTCACATCATTTGTTCCTCTGTGGAGAAGGTTGTAAGTGAGAGTGTTGGAATGTATTGTCCAGTGGCTAGTTTCAGTGTCTTTTGGCTTGCGCCAACTTGTTTCTATATGAAATGGTAGATTGGCTAATGGAGAATGATCTTGATGATAGTGTGATGTTTCCTGTTACTCCACAAGGTGTTTTCTAGCTTCTTCAGAATATGATGTGGTTTGAAATGAAGATGTTGCTAGGTTATTCTTTTTCCTAGCAAACTAAAGAATGTTGAAGGTGTACAGCACAAAGTTCCTATTGTGTGGAGTTCAAGGAGTGTATGGAGATGTTGTATGGGTCATGCTAACTCATCTAGGAGAAGCACAAGTAATGTTTAATCTTCCATGAGTATTGTCAATTTGTAATGACTGATGTACTACAAGCTTCATGTTTTCTTGCTTAAGGGTGACGTAATTCAATTGTGTGAAATGTGTAGATGTTATTCTATTAATGATGATGCTATGAAGGATGTTAAGGACTAGGTTAAGCATGTGTTGGAATCTACAAGGCAAGTTTCTCTTCTTGGGCTTGTGTGTAGTTCATTTTAGGGCTTTCCCTCTACATGTTTCATGTTGTTTGATATTTGGTGGACTTGTAATTGTAATATTCTTATTGTTTCTAGTTGACATACAATGTAATCAATGTAATATCATGTATATATTGTAAACCTAGTTGATCTAGGTGAAATATGATTATGTAAAGTGAGTATGAATATGTAATGCATTATGATTTGTGATTGAAGGAGAAAGAGAAGAAGTAATAGGGTCTATCCTGATTCATCTTGAAGACATTTTTGAGATAGAAGGGAAGTGAAGATTATGCCTAACAAATTTCTAGAGGCAGTGAGCCAAAGGCAAAACTTCTTGAAGGTTGAAAGTAGTGAGTCAGTAAGCTACAAAGAAGACATTTGAAGAAATTATAGATGTCACACCAAGAGAGAAATCATTAAAAGAAGAGTGAAAAAGTAGAATTGCAATCATAAAAAGGAGTGAGCTTCATTGTCAATTTTAGGCAGTAGGACTATCATGCTATAATCTTTTTTGAGCTTGTTCTCAGTTTAGGGAGTAGTTGCTTCCTTGGGTTCAAACCCTAAAACTAAGTTTGCAAGGAGTTGTATCTTCCTTGCAAGTGACCCTAAAACCTTTCTTTAGGGAGTAGTAGCTTCCTTGGGTTGAATCCCTAAATCAAAATCTATAGGAAGTAGTAGTTTCCTTGGGTTGAGGCCCTAAAACAAAGTTGTAACTTTTGTAGTAGTGAGCATTATATATTGTGAGTTAATCCTCACTGTGATTTTTCCCCTTTGGGGTTTTCCATGCATATATGGTGTTATGTGGTGTTATGCATTGTGTTGATCTTTTATATTTTTGTTAATGCTATAAATCTTAAGTTTTAATCTACTCCAAAGGATTTGAGATTTATTTAGATGATGGTTCACCCCCCTCTCAATATCTGGGTGTGTTCAACAATTGTTATCAGAGCCAAGTTCCCCAGAAGGGGCTTAACCACTTGAGGAAGGTTCGGGATGGCTCATAATGGATCTCAAAATGAACCTATGTTTGATAGAACAAATTACACCTTTTGGAAGCTAAGGATGGAAAGCTATCTATCTTCTCTAGGGTTTGGTGTTTGGCAATCTATCTAGAATGGTTACACTACTCCTACTTCTAATCCTGCTATACTGTGTCTTTTCCTACTATAAATTATTTTTCCCTATAATAGTTTCTAGCCTTCATGATCAATATATACACAATATCTTGCCTCTCTTATGCTCTAATTTCTATATTTTAATTGAAGTTGTGATCTATTCTATGAGTAAAATGGTTACTTTATAGGTAAGGTCTTTATCTCAAAGCCTCAATCAGTCCTATAAGTTTGTGTGAACCTCCCTTTGTGATTGAGAACATTGTTGTGTGTCTTCCAGGCTTACTACTACTCATTAAATCTGGTGCATCACCTTTATTGCCATTCATTTTCTTCCTAACCCTTTTCCCCTACAATATTAGCACTAGGTTTAGATAGTTTTCTCTAAGCATTAGGCTTAGAATGAGGAACCAACCTTCTCTGGAGGTCTAGTCTCAACTTGCAAGGTCCCACACCTTGAGATCATTCCCATTGTGTCATTAGATTGTTTGGACTCTCTCCAAGATGGGTGCAATTCTATGTGATAACATTTATACCAACCACAGTATGATGAGATTGAATCTCTCCTCTTAGAAAGGGGAGGCTCCCTTCTTATTGCTATCTGAATCAATTGATCATTAAACTATGCTTATTTACAATACAATTATCCAAGTGGGAATTTCCATTAACATATTCTCTTTTTTAAAAATAAGAGAAACAACTTACAATAAAGACTTTGATGATTACAGTGACTAAAGAACTAAATAATACTAATTGTAGCAATAATAACCAATATACAATTCCGTTAGACAAAAGAATAATAAGAAAGTTACCAACACTTAAGAGAAACTAGAAAATCCACAAGAGCACAAAGTCTTCTGCCACTTTCCACGATGATTTCACTTAAATAATCTGTACAACAAATTATAGCTCAAAGATTATTAACTTGCAACACCACAAACTCATAAGAGTATAGATGATACTTGTGGCACAAAGTCTACAATCTCTCAACCACACTCACATATATCTCCAAAGATGATATGATGACGCAAAGTTTACTAGTATTAAATTCGATTTCCTCTGAATAATGAAATACTAGATCAACCACAAATCAACTTCATGATAATATGAATAGAGAAACGTAAGAACACTCTTCCATACAACAAATGTAATCCCAAAACAAAAGTTGGAGACAAATTTGCTTCTTTTATTGATAAGTTCTTGATTTGTACTTTCAACACAAAGTTTAAAATATGCTTCACAAATTGGTAGAGTTTCACTTCAAAGATTAAAAGGTATCTATTACAAAAGAGGCCCTCTTTATTTATAGTGAGAGGCTAAGAGCAAAAATAGGAAAACTATAACTAATTTGACTTATTCAACATAGAAGCAATTGATTTAGGACTTTCTTTGTTTTTGTTTTTACATATAATTACATATGGAAAAAGTACATGTAAATATGTCAAAAAATAAAAAACATAAAGCATGAAAACTATTATAAAAATATACTAAGGCATGATCAATCTTCTCCACCATCTTTCCTCATGAACTCTTCATATATCTTCATTACTGATTACATTTCAATGAGATCTAGCCTAGAAGAATGTTTTTAAATAACAAGAGCTCTAGTTATTAAATCTTTCATGATGGTAGCTGCCTTCTCATGCCTCCCCAATTTTTCCTTAAGATTATCAAAAGTGAACTGATAATCCAACATCTTATCCATTGAGGTCACTGAAAAATTTTGTTCCTCAAATTCCTTTTGAATCATGCTATTGAATTCTTCTACCATTGCCTTTGTAGAAAGACACTTATGATTATCATCTAGTAAATTGTATGGAAACTCTTCAAACTTGTTGAGAAGATTAACATCGTTATCTTCACCAACTTCCTGTGCACTCTACAAGTCCTTGATTAATTCTTTTAGAACACTGATCTGGTGAATCAAAACCTCTTTAGTTTCCACATATGCTTCTCGATTGGGAATGATCCCAATTCCTACCAAAGTTTTCAACTTCAGCTTCTTCATTTTCATCCAAGCTTATAAACTTTCCTCCAAGTCTTGATGTTATTGAGATAAAGTATCAAATACTTCATCTAACTCTGTCATTATCTTTTCCATTTTATTTCTTATTTCCATAGAAGTTGTCAAAAGAAGAGATCCCTGTGCCATCATCCTATCCAGAAATCCCCCAACCACTGTACATATTGCATGTATCTTTTCAACCTTTTGAATGATAAGATCTTCAAAAATGATAGCCATAGGTTCCACTGATTCAGAAGACAATGTGATTTTTCATAGCACCACAGTCAACTATCTAGCCTTGACCTTGTATTGATCATTCATCTTCTTCTCATGATCAAAATTCACAATCAGAGAATTCAAAGTAGATTGGACATTAGCTTTAGCACTCTCATGAGTTATCTTTACTAGCTTAACTCTTGAAATTGAATAATCATTCATATCAAACTCCTCAATAGTTACATCAGGTGGAGGCTAAATTATTTATGCATATCTATGACCCTTGTCTTCAAATAGCCTAGAAAGAGTCTTTGACTTCTTCTTGGTCATGGTCTTCATAGGTGTCAATTTCTCAAAGTCGAAGTCATCTAGAGAGATGGCTTGTTTCATTCTATTTGGAGTATGCGATGAGAGCCAGAGAGGAAGTACTGACAAATTTGCATCTAGATTAGAATCCATAGTTGGTGTGGAAGGAACTACACCCACACAAGTTGAAGTTACAATAGGTGAAGTATTTGTAAAAATGGCACTAGGAACATCAACACTTGGATTTTTCTCAGATGCAGTCATGACTTGTTCAAAATCAATTTGAGTATCTATATCAAATGAAGGTGAGGATAGACTAGCCAAAGAGGAATAAGAACAAAAAATGGTTTCTAAATTCTTCTTAAGACTATCAAAAGTGGACATGGATGGAGATGAATGCAAGGAAAGCAGAGACCTAGAAGACTAAATAACAATTGGAATAATTGGGGTAACTGAGGTAGTGGGTATAGAAGGAGAAATTGAAAAAGTGTTCAAAGGAGAAGAAACATGTGGCTCTTGTGAAATGTATTTCTGAGGAGACACTATGGGTCCTCCATGTTGTTCTTGTTCTTCTTCTTGTTCTGCTTCTTGTTCAATCTCTTCTCTTTCCTCTGAAGATAATTCTTCAGTAACTGGTTTGTCAATAGTTGGTTCTTCAACAACTATCTCTTCAACATATGGCCCTTAATCAAATTCTTTTGCCTTTCCACCCTTTGAAACAAATATGATCTTGGGCTTAACAATCTTACTTGAGCTAGGCACATCATGTTCACAAGAGACACTCTTGATATGTGTCAAACAACTGAGAGGGAGGGTGAATCAGTTGTCACAAAAATGTAAACACTTTCTACAATTAAACATTCATCACTTATCAACAATTATTATGATTTAACAATGAGTGCATGAAATCAGAAACTTAACCACAGATACAACATCAAACACAAGAGACACTAGATTTACTTAGAAAACCCCAAGGTGGGGAAAAACCATGGAGAGGATTAGCTCTCAATATATATTGCAATTTTGAAATATTGATGTTTAGGCTTGGTCACTCCATGGGCCTAAAGATAATGGCTTACTGCCATAAATAACAACTAGGTCTAGCAGGCTCACTGCCTCAACCCTAACCTAGCAAGATTACAATAAGGGTTGTTAAACCCTGAGGTCTGTTAAACCCTACTAGTGGCTTACTACCAGACTCACTGCCACGATCAACACCTTTCTATATTTGCGACTGAAGTATAACAATTCCACTACTCTGCTCTTCTTTTTCTTTCCTCTACCTCTTCTCTACTTTGCCTTTTGGAGCTTTCTTAATATCTTTTCATTTTCACTAAAGGACACCTTTTCCATGACTCAACTACAAGTATTTATACACTTCATCAACCTTGGAATGATCATCAAGGTCGACATCACAATCATTAACCATTGGAACATTCTCCAAGGTTGGCATTACAAACATTTACAAAATAGGTCCTAACCTATTGCAACATTATGCAAAGAGAATGAAATGTGGATCATGCCATGCCTTAGATGGGACTCAAACATGATCTTCCATGCTACAACATGCTTGTACAATCTTCCAGAGATCTCCAAAATTGGTTACACATTACATTATCTGGGAACAATCTTCAAACATGATCTCAAGTCCTCAACACAGACCAATATCAAGAAAGGAACATGATTAAGATACATCCACAAGCACGTTATAATCATTAGGAGCAATCGCATGAACCTTAACCACTTTATCCATAGGAACCTTCTAACCAAAACACATGAACTTCACTATCTTCTACTGTCATAAAAGAAAGATAGCTTGTGGACCACCAAACCATGAACCATTGCAACTGTAGGTACTTATCATTATCCCAAACTTCCCTCTAGAACCATAGAGAAAAATATACGAAGGAATATAGAGTAGAATACTTTCTTCTTGTCCCAATTGAACTTACAAAAAAAGTAGGTTTCACTCTGGTGAACATAACTCACTCAGATCTTCATGTGGAGGGCTCAAACCCAAAATGTAGCATCCTTAGTCATACCTCTAACTTACTTCCAATCTGCAAACCATGATCTTCAAGTAGAAGTAAATACAGAGTAGGTTATTAGACTGTTCTTTAGTATACAACTCACTGTCTGTACTACATTTTTGTGTAACTCACTTGTTCCTTCTGGTGAGGCTAATTTTCTCAATATCCTCAACATACAAGTCTTCTAAACAAGTAATAGAATAATATACAGTTGACACCATTGACAACACCAATTAGGCACATACTTGCAATAATCTCCCCCTTTGTCATTGATGGCAACATATGATGTGAAAAACTACAACAACCATCAAGACAAGATTCTCCCCCTTTCTCTTTACACACCTGCACTCTTTCTTTCTCCAAAATTCTCCCCTTTACTCTTACACATCTGTACTCTAAGTTTTTCACTTGACTTCTCTCCCCCTTTGACATCAATGGCGAAGGCCACATACTTGCACTCTTTTTCTCTAATCCAATCTCTATTCTAAATTTTCTTCAGCTGAGTGCTCCCCCTTACTTGATGCCTTTCCTAACTGCAACTTTGGATTTTCATGTGAAGTTCTTTTCTTCTTGGTTGTCAATTCTTACCTTAGGATCTTGCTATTACTGCACTGTTTCTTCTGTCAGTAGCACTGCAATACTTACTACTCTTTATCAGAAAATCCCACAACCATCTTTGATTACTACCTACATTTCTACACCTTTTCCTTTTATTACTCTGACTACTCCCTCTTAGGAGTACACACCAGACCATATCTAGCTCATATTAGAACCTTCACATGCTATCACTTTTGGAATAACATATCTTCTCTTCTCAAAGCTTCAGACTTGACTCTATCTGTAAGTTTTCTTCTGCAAGCTTCCCTTAACATCAGTCTAGTTGAAACAATGTCTTCTTCAACCTGGCATTCAAGCAGACGGTCTTCACATTTTATTTGAAGTCCTTATGTGTTTCAAAAGCTAGAACCAACTTAATAGTCTCCATTTGTGCCACCATAGTAACATTTTCCACTTGTGAGTGTCTTTTACACACAACATTGCTTGAAAACTTATCCTTGCATACCTCATCTATTTCCAAAGAAAACTGTTCTGTACTAAAAATAATCCTAAACTTATGTTGCTCATTAATATCAAGCCAATAATCACTGATCAATAACCATATGCTAGAATTGCAGAGTGTTATCTTCAACAGTGGACCCAAGTGGACCAAAATACTAGAGCCTTGTCACTTGATTTCATTAGTTAGATACTTAGCCAAAATTTATGACCTATTAGCTTGTCCCTTAAGTACATACTTGACCAATTCATCTGTCATATCATAACTCCTAATGCGGACCGTATGAGACTCTAGAATTCATATCCAACAATCATCATTGACCTCTTAACATACCTTCAAAACCGTAAATCAATAGCTCAAGAATGTAGACCAAAATCCTCAGATACTTTACACTGTTTCATGCTTAACTCTATTCATCTAGACTTAGACAATTCACCGTGTGACTTTAGAGCTTGAACACTAGAAAATATATTCACCAGATATTTATATAACGATCTTCAATTGTGGAAGCATACTGATCCAATTTCTGTTACTTACTTTGTATACTACTCATACTTAGTCATTTTAGTTTTCTAAATCAAAACCCTTCCAAGTGGACTACCACAACATATATCTTTGTGTTGGATCTCAGCACTAACTATCTGGCTAGGGGATTTAGAATCTTGAATACGGCTCCCCCTGAGCCATGACTCACAATCTACTTCCTAGAGAAAGTGGTTACTCCAGAGCCTAGAGCAGACTCATCTCAAGTCCTCCATTTGTTTCCTTCTTGACCCAAACCTTGTTCATCTCTTCCTTGATTTGTGTCAAATCAACTTTTCAACTAGTTCCCTTGATTCTGATTGGTTATCCTTCTTGTTTCTGCAGTATTTTGCAATATGCCCAGGCTTGTTGTAATTGAAGCACATAAAATTTTTCTAATCAATGTTTCTTCCATTTATCCTTGACCTGCTTAGGTTAGCCTTATGCCTGAAATTATTGTATGTATAACACTAGCCACTAAAGGATTCCATTGTCCTATTTGTCCCATAGCCTTTTGTCACTTGACTTCTACACTCATTAGCTCTATGTCCCATTCTATGGCAAGCATATCATCTAATGGAATTTTGACTAGAGAATGATGGGTATTTTGATTCACCCTATTTCTACACCAATTAGCCTTGTGACCAAATTTTTTACATAAATTGCATTAACCATTGAAAGAAGAGTACCTTTGAGCATTTGGCTACCTAATTGATAGTCTTCTACTTCTTTAATTCTGAGTTCGCCTGATCTTGTCTTCTTCTTGACTTGTTCTGAATCCTATCTTTTCCAAATTTTATGCCTTCTCTATAATCATCATCTTTCTATTCTGCTATTGGCCTATCATATCTTGTAGTGCTCACACTGGATTGATCTCTTTGATCCCATACATGTTTTAGATCACATTTCAAGTCTTTAACTTCTTCTTCAAGCTTCATGTAGTCTTTAATTTTGTCTTTTAGACAATTCTCAATTTTTGTCTTTTCTTCATTGTTCTCTTTTAGAGTTTGAAGTAACTTCCTGATTTGCCTTCTTAAATATTCTTTCAAATCCATGTCTTCATTTACAGTTCTTGAGTTATCTCTATCAATACTAGCAATTAAGCACATATTCATTTGATTCGTAGCAACTTTGTGATCTTCCACATCACATTTGATGGTCTGGGAACCTTCTTGTTCTTCAATTTGCAAATCCTTATTGGTTGAGACTAAATTCTCCTAGATGTTCCAATAACCTTAACATTTGTACTTTCCATGATCCTTCCCAATCTATTATTGTAACACTAGTAGGCTCTAGTCTAGGATGAGTATGCAAGAAAAATGCCTTCCTCATACTTAGCATTGTCCTTTTCCATTCTGATGAGGAATTTGCTTCCAAAGATTTTAAAATATTTCACAGTGGGTATTAATCCACACCATAACTCAGCAGGGGTCTTTCCTTCTTTGGTTGTTATCTGAACTCTGTTTAATGTATAAATAGTGGTTTGAATTGCCTCCTTCCAAAATACATCTGGTAAATTTGCTTCTTCCATTATTAATTTTGCATTCTCTTGAATAGTTCTACTTTCTTCTTCCATTATCTTAATTTTTGCAGAGTTGTTTTTCTATCCCATAGGTTTCAAAATATATTGAAATCATTGGAGATAAGTTCTTCTTCTTTTCCAATTCTTAGGCCTTTGATGTCCATGCTTAGCTCATTTTCAAGGGTTTCTTTAAAATTTTTGAGTGCCTCTAGAATCTCTATTTTATCCTTTAAGAAACTGACCCAAGTCATTCTAGAAAAGTCATCAATAAAAAACATAAAGTACTAGTGACCATGGAGGCTTGGTATTATTGTAGGACCATAAAAGTTTTCATGAATCAATTCCAATCATTTAGTGGAGGATCTTTCTTTATCTTGCCATGTTTTTCTTGACAATCTTTGACATTTCCTGCAACTGTTGTTGCTTGAATAATCAATCTCTAGTAGGTCATTCACAATCTAAACTGAGTTTGTTAAATCATCAAGGTTTGTATGGCAAAGTCTTCTATGCCAAACCCAACTTTTATTGGTTTAAGATGTGTATCCAAGAAAGTCATTTTTTCTGAGATGATAGAGATTCTTTTTTGTTCTTTTTGCAATTGCTATTGTAGCTCCAGATTTTTCTTTGATTTCAAGAGAATCATTTTAAAACACAAACTTGAATCCCTTCCTACATAACTATCTAAATATTAAGAGATTTTGTTTCAAACTTTTTATATAAAGAACATCTTCAAAAATTTATTTGTTGCCAAAATTTGTTGATCCTATTCCACAAACTTTAGTAGTGCAGTCATTTTCAAACCTGACTATCCCTTCATTGTATTCTTCCAGACTAACAAAATTATTCCTATCACTAGTCATGCGGTTTGAGCAGCTACTATCAATAACCCAATAGTCTTCATCATTGGTACAAGCTTTAGATCATCTTCAATGGTTGAAATTCTGTTCTTCGTGAATTGCTTCCTTAGACAATCTATTTTTTATATTTCTTGATGAGCATTCAGGTGCATCAAAGAGTATCTATTTTCCTTCCATTAGGATCTCCCTTGAGTTGTTAGAATCTTTCCAAAGGGGCGTAGCTCTGATACCGATTGTTGATATGTGTCAAACAACTGAGAGGGGGGGTGAATCAGTTGTCACAAAAAATTAAACACTTTCTGCAATTAAACATTCATCACGTATTCACAATTATTATGATTTAACAATGAGTGCATAAAATTAGAATCTTAACCATAGATACAACATCAAACACAAGAGACACCAAATTTATGTGGAAAACCCTAAGGTGGGGAAAAACCATAGAGAGGATTAGCTCTCAATATATATTGCAATCTTGAAATAATGATGTTAAGGCTTGGTCACTCCATGGGCCTAAACATACTAGCTTACTACCATGAAGAACAACTAGATCTAGCAAGCTCATTGCCTTAACCCTAAACCTAGTAAGATTACAATAAGGGCTGTTAAACCCTAAGGGCTGTTAAACCCTACTAGCAACTTACTAATAGACTCACTGCCACGATCAACACCTTTCTATATTTGTGACTGAAGTATAATAATTCCCCTACTCTACTCTTCCTCTTCTTAACTCTTCCTCTTCTTTGCTCTGCCTCTTCTTTGCTCTGCCTTTTGGTCTTTTCTTAATATCTTTTTCATTTTTTCTCAAGGACATCTTTTCCATGACTCAACTACAAGTATTTATACACTTCATCAACCTTGGAATGATCATCAAAGTCGGCATCACAATCATTAACCATTGGAACATTCTCCAAGGTTAGCATTACAAACATTTACAAGATAGGTCCTAACCTATTGTAACATTATGCAAAGGGAATGAAATAGGGATCATGCCATTCCTTAGCTGGGACTCAAACACAATCTTCCATGCCACAACACGCTTGCACAATCTTCCAGAGATCTCTGCAATCACTAGGATTAACCAAGTCAGCCAAAACTGGTTACACGTTACATTATCTGGGAACAATCTTTGAACACGATCTCAAGTCCTTAACACAGACCAATATCAAGATAGGAACATGATTAGGAGACATCCACAAGCATGTTATGATCATCAAGAGCAACCACACGAACCTTAACCACTTTATCCATATGAATCTTCTCACCGGAACACATGAACTTCACTATCTTCTACTGTCATAAAAGAAAGATAGCTTGCAGACTACCAAACCATGAACCATTGCAACTATAGGTAGTTATCATCATCCTAGACTTCCCTCTAGAATCATAAAGAAAAATACTTTATTGCAGAGGAATGCAAAGTAGAATACTTTCTTCCTATCTCAACTAAACTTATAGAAAAAGTAGCTTTCACTCTGGTGAACACAACTCAATTAGATCCTCATCTGGAGGGCTCAAACCCATAATGTATCATCCTTAGTCATACCTCTAACTTGCTTCCAATCCACAGGCCATGATATTCAAGTAGAAGTAAATGTGGAGTAGTTTACTAGACTGTTCTTTAGCATACAACTCATTGTCTGTACTGCACTTCTCTGTAACTCACTTGTTCCTTCTAGAGAGGCCAATTTTCTCAATATCCTCAACATACCAGTCTTCTAAACAAGTAATAGAATAAGTTACAGTTGACATCAATGACAACATCGATTAGGCACATACTTCCAATAGACACTGCTCTAGTATGGACTTGTATGTTGTCATTGATGGCAACAAGGCTCAGAGATCTTATCACCATGACAAGAAGAGATAACTCTAGAAGGTCACATTGGAATTTAGGATTGGTTGATAGATCCAGTTGGCAGAAGTGGCTAAGTATGGGTATCTATAGAGTAGAGGATAGTAAGTGGGTCAGTATGCCTTTGCAGATGATGATCTAGTAATGCAGTTCGAGTATGATGTTAGTAATTGTTTAGCGGTGTCATTATCAAGAGATTGAGTCCTAACTTCCTCTAGAAGTTATTTGGGAGAAATAAGTAAGTCCGAGTGAACAGAGGTATAACAGAGACAGTGATTAGGGTACCTTGTAATGGTCTGCATTACTCTGCAGTTGAGTATTCTATTATATGGTTTTAAGGTGTTGTAAACACTTGTATGAAGTGTCTAATTCTAGAGTTGTGAGATCTGAAGTCCACTGGAAAGATAGTTACAAGTTGCTAAGTATCGATATAGTGTTTGACAAAATTTGACAGAGACAAAGTCTAAGTTGTAATGGTCTAAATTTGTCCGCAAGATGATATCATGCCTTGCAGTTCTGAGAGTAAGATTGGGAATGTGTAAAGAGTCCTTGATTTGATTTTTGAAGTGTTTTGTGATACGCAGTAAAAATTGTAACCCTACAAATGAACATGTTAAGCATGCTCTTAAGGAACATGCCGAATAATATGATAAATCATTGTACGGAGAAGAGATAGTGTGTGAATATCTATTTAAGTGATTGAATGATTAGAACCAACCTATTTGAACATGTTTGGATAGAGTTTTGGGTCCGCATAACATATAGTGCATTGGATTGAGTCGACAAGCTACACATTTCTATGTACACATTTCACTTCTTGGATGCCAACCTGATTATGGATCAAATCATGATGAAAATATATAAGAGTGATGATTTTTAGTTGAGTGTGGTGTGGATGTGTGTGGTTAGATGCAAACATGCAAATAGTAGAGCAGTGACATAGATTAGTGATAATGAAGACTTGGGATTTAGAATTTAGTTGCTAAATGACTGCACCCTAGCATAGTGATAGATGCTTATGCAGTATTCAGTTTTCATGTGCAATTTACTTTGTACCTGGGAGTGACCCTTCTTCATCAAAGTAGTGATCCTAGCAGTGAGTTTCCATTACAGTTTAACATCCCTTGAGGTTTAACAACCCTTATTGTAATCTTGCTCAGTTTAGGGTTGAGGCAATGAGCCTGCTACACCTAGTTGTACCTCATGGTAGTGAGCCAACATGTTCCAAGTCCATGGAGTGACCAAGCCTAAACACCATTATTTGTAAAGATTGCAATATATATTTGAGATCTAATCCTTTGCATGGTTTTTCCCATTTTGGGTTTTCCACGTAAAAATCTTGGTGTCCATGTGTCATGTCTTTATGGTTGTTGTTCATATGCATGTTTTGCCTTTGTTTAATTAATTTGGAAAATGGTTGAAATTTAAAGTGCATTCAAAGTATTTTAGAACACTAATTCACCCCCCCTCTCAGTGTTCCTAACATTAAACAATTGGTATCAGAGCAAGGTTCCTTAGAAAAATCCTAATAGATTAAGGAAGATCTGGGATAATGTGATCATGGTAGCAAGAAGATTTGGAAATTATGAAAGCAACAAGGAACTAGAAGTAGCTCTTATGGATCTTGAAAAATTTGAAGCAGAAGTTAGGTATCTAAAAGAAAACATGCAACAAGCTGATGAATGCATCTCAAAGCTAAAAGAGCAAGTCAAGAAATTCAAAGACAAATACAAAGAAGTTAATGACCAATTGATATCAAGAAATGAAGCCCCAAATGATTTGGAAGCAGAAGTTATAGAAAGAACAAAAGTAGAAGATGATCTAAATTTAATTATGAAGAGTAGATTAGGAGATTGTGCCAAACTTGAAAAAGAAATTATAAGTCTAAAAATAGAACTGGAAAAGGCCAAAAGCTTTGAAGAAAAATTCAAGATAAGTACTGCAAAGCTTGATGAAATGATTTCTAGCCAGAAGAGTGTTGATGACAAGCAAGGTTTGGGATTTGAGAAAGGAGAAAGTTCAAAATCTAGTCAAATAAACACTAAGTCAAGGAAAAACATAGGATACTAGTTCTGAAATCAAAGAAGAAGACCTTGAAGACCTTCAGTCAGACATCCAAATGCTCAAAGGTATCCATCCTTCAATGGTCATTGTTATAAATGCAATAAGTATGGTCATAGGGCTACTCAATGTAGAAGTAGAATGAATCAAAATATTCCATCCTTCTCTGGTAAATGTTTCAATTGCAAGAAGATTGGTCATAAAGAAAATGAGTGCAAGAGTATGTCAAGAAATATGCCAAGCTATTCTAGGAATGGTCAATTCTTCAATGGTAAGTGTTTCACATGCAATAGATTTGGACACATGGCTAATCAGTGCAGATCAAGGATGAATTCATTCAGAGGAAGAAATCAAGGACAAGGAAACATTCTATGTTTCAATTGCAATAAATTTGGACATGTTGCAAGATTCTGCAGAAGCAAGAATATGAAGAGAAATTACTATGCTAAAGAAAGAAAAACATAGCAGAGGAATGATAAGAAAAAAGAAAAGTTTGATCCAATGAGAAACAAGAATGAGATGAGTATGATCTGGATTAAAAAGGATGTAAATGAGATTAATGATGGATTTGCACCAGCATTTGATGTAGACACTTCCTCCCAGAAGTAAATTGAGAGCTCTAGCTCAGGGGGAGCAGTGTTGAAAATCTAAATCCCCCAGCTAGAAAGTGGGTCCCAGGATCTAGCATGAAAAGTGTATGATGAAATATGATGCAACACATCTCTCAAAAGAAAATCTAGAAGAAAAAGGGTCAATGTAGTGTATTACAGAGCAATCCTAATCGACTGTATTCTATAGTGAAGGGATTTAACAACTTTTGGGGATTGAGTATTTATGACAGCTTAGGTTAAGGCATGCAAAGGATAAAAGGGAACTTGTTTGGTTTCAAAATCACTTTGCACTCGAAGGTATCAAGTATTCAAAGAGATTGGAGTAGACTTTAAGCAACAACAACCATGATTTGATGCACTTGAAGTATTTCAGAGATATGGAAACCCTAACTCAGTGAAACAAGGTATTCATCTAACTGTGAATTTATTAGAAAGAAATGGAAAATCCTTTATTTGTTGACATCTCTGAGCATCCTCGACCCAAATTCAAGAAACATCCTCACAAAGTAACTGAAATTGATCAAATGGGTGCTTTCTTGAGTATACCAAATGGAGTTTTATATGTGGAAGATGTCAGGGCATATATTCATGTAGCCCTAGATGAGCATGGCAATAGCAAATTCACAGACTTATATCAAAATCATTTAAGTGATGATCACTTCCACTTGAAAGAAGAATACAAAATCCTGGAAGAAAAGAAATTCATCTAATATACAGTGTTTCCTACATTTGCTGAGGACGAATGGGTTCGATACATACTAACCAAGATTCATGATGAGATCATGTGGTTGGGAAAGGGGCAACCCTTTAAGATTACAAAAGATGCTATTAGGGCAGTCACTAGATTATGCTCTACCAAATCAGAACCACTATTGAAATCCATGAAGAATGATACAATAATTATAGCTACCAAAGAAAAATTTGATAAAAGAGCATTGACAATAAATGATATTGAGGATCACGCTGTGAGATTTGCCTCAATGGTGTTAGGATACAAAGTTTATTTCACCAACTGGGAAAACTTTGTTTCAGGCACAACCATTTACATAGACTATCAAATGATTAAGGAGAATGCTGATTATGACATCTATGAATTGTTCCGACAGCAATTAATGGAGAACTTAAAAAAGATCAAGGAAAGCAAGAACTATCCCTTCAAATTTGGTACACTTATTATCTGTTTATTCTTCTATTTTTTGAATGAGTTCCCTAATCACAAGGGCTTGATTTGGTTAAGTAATCAACTAGTAGCTATTCAAATAAGAAACTATCTTAGCAATCTAGGTAGTCACAATGAGCAAAAAGTAGTTCTATGGGGGTTTTTCAAGAACTTTTAAAACATGATGTAGTCAAGGGAAAGAATACCTAGGGCAATTGTTGATAAATACAAAGATACAATTTTCTTTATGGTCACCAAGGACCAATGTTTAATAGAGGTTGTTGAGCCTAGAACAGTTTGGATCATGCCCATGGGGTATGAATTGGATGGTCAAGTATTGGACAGCTATGCCCAACATATGCTAAAAAAACCTAAGGACACAAAGGAAGAAATGTTTGGTGCATATGAAGAACTATTTGTAAAATTGTATGTTGAACTTAGAAAACTATAATCCACTAGGAAAGTGAGAAGAGAAGTAGAAGAAATTGCTGCAAGATATGGTATTACCAAAGAACAACTAAAAGAAGTCAGGGAAAAGGTAGAGAAAATAGAAGAAAAACAAAAGAGTGAACTAGTACAGGTTCCGGAAGAATCTCAGATGAAATTGAACAAACTAGAAAAGGTCCAAAGAACCACTAGGAGCATTGCTACCTCCTTTGGTGCCACATCATCAATAAACCTAGAGAAAACATCTAAAGAATCCTCTGTCAAAGACATGAAGAGGAAACAGATGAAGGGAAGAAGATTATATGTTAGTTTTGGTGAAGAGGATGAAGAAGAAATAGAGTCAGATGAAGATGTCAAGAAGATGAAAGCTGAGGCAGTCAAAACCTCTAGAAGCATTAAAGAAAAACCCCCTAGAAAAGAAAAATCCAGTAAAAGACAAAGAAAAGAAAAGCCTCTAACTCCTACAGATGTAATAAATCTGTCACAGTTGATGGAAATCTGAAGCCCATAATTAAACTCTATGATGGATATGGTGATGTTGATAAAAGAAGATTGGAAGAATCCATTGTGAAATATCTAAACTTCTTCAATAGGGCTCTTATTGAAATCATCTCTGATCTCCTTGAAATCCTAGAAAATATTCTAAGCATCAGGAAGGAAACTGCTAGAGCTAAGGATATTGACCTAAGAAAACATGTAATAACTAGATTATGTCCAGAAATTACTCCAGAAGAAGAAGACCTGATCTTGAAGGAGACCAAGGACCAGTTCAGAACAAAAATGAGGATGAATTTATTAATGATGGGTGAGATTGATAAGGTGGTGAAAGAAATAGAGGAAATTATTTTGGAAACTCTAAAGCAACACAATCTTCCCACCACATGTGTCAATGAAGAGAATGATGTTGTTGATAATTCATCTGTTCCAGAAGTAAACTTGGGCCAAGAAACTGACAAAGATGATAGAATGGCCAAAGAAGAGGAAGTACTTGCTAATGAATCTCAAATGGGACCCTCATCAGCGCAACAAATTGAGGATGTTACTGAAAAGGAAAAGATTGAGGAAGAGTTGGCCATGGAAAATCCTCCACTAGAACAAAAAGAGGAAACTCCTATACCAAGAGACACTGCTGAAACTATGAAAGAACTGTTGGAGAAAAGAAAGTAGGTTTTGGATGAGTCAAAATTCCTACTATTGCAAATATGTGCCTAAGTGGTGTTGTCATTGATGTCAACATATCCTTGTTGCCATTGGTGTCAATTGTATCCTCTTTTACTATCTATATAGAAGACCAGATTATTGAGGATATTGAGAAAATTAATGACAATCAATGCATGCGGACCATATGGCTATGTAGAGGATTGTCAGAGGTTTCTCTAGTTAAGAATTGAGAAGTCCACATGAAGATTTGAAGAAATTATGGTCATCTAAGTAGAACTAGATTTTATAGTATTCAGAAGAGATAGTGTGACAGTAAGTTGGTCTGGATTGCTCCGCAGTGAAATACTATGGTCTACGGGTCTGAAGCCATGTGTGGGAAGTCAGTATGTATCATCAACTCTAGTGGTTCATGGTTTGGAGGTCTATAAGCTATCTTTCTAGTCTGACAGTCATGGCAGATAGTGTTCTTGAGGTTCTAGAGGAAGATACAGATGATTCTAGTAATTTGGTTTAGAGTGAATGTTATTGGTGATTTCAATGTGCTTGTGGAGGTCTCTGGATCATGTGGCTACTATGTTGAAGGTCCGCATTGAAGTTTGAGCTTGTTGATTGAAGATTTCTTCCTTGGGGTTGATGTTCTTCCTAGTCTTGGCCGACTAGATGATCCTAGCATGTTGCAGATGATCTAAGAGCATTTTTATGAAGCATGGCATGGTTGTAGAAGAAGATTCAAGTCTCAGTTATGTTTGGCTGATAGTGTGATGGTTCACATCTAGTTTAGCTGACCTTGTTGATCATTCCAAGGTTGATGAAGCATATAAATACTTGTTGAATAGTTGTTGAAAAGCATCCTTGTATACAATGAATTAAATCCAAAGAAAGGATCAAAAGTAGAGCAAAGAAGAAGAGGAGCGAAGGGAGTATAGAGTGAAGAGTCAGTAAAGAAGAATTTCAAGATAAGAGCAGAAGTTTTTGAGCCTTCAAAGGGACTGATTCAGGCATGAATGTCGATGCTATTTCTTAGTTCATTATCTCTGTGTAAATCATAATTTCTTATAGGCAGTGAGCCTCTTCTTGAGCAATGAGCTCTGGGTAGTGCGCTTGAAGGCATGTGCCTTCTATTTTCTTAAGTACTTTTAATAGGGTACACATTTTTGTGGGTTAACCCCCACCATGGTTTTTCCCTTAACCGAGTTTTCCACATCAAAATTATGGTGTTATGTGTTCATGTTGTTTCTTCTCATGTGTTGATTTATGCTTAAATGTATTCATCATTAATTTGATTATAAAGAAGATTTAAAAGGTTCAAAAAAGGTTAAAATTTAGGGACAACTGATTCATCCCCCCTCTCAGTTGTCTAGACTATTACTAACATTTGGTATCAAAGCCAAGTTCCTCTAAAAGAAGCCTGACCACTTGAGGAGATCCAAGATGTCGATCTACAAGAAGGAAAGTCTGAGATTTGATGGAACAAATTACTCCCTCTAGAAGGTATGCATGCAGTGTCATCTAGAATGTATGAGTGATGACTTTTGGACAATAGCCAAGAATGTGTATAAGATTCCGAAGAATGGACCTTCAAATATAGATGAACTCAGAGATGCTAAACACAACACTCGAGGCAAAGAATCATTGTTGAGTGCCCTGTCTGATATCAAATTGGAAAATGTCCTGGATTTACAAACTGCTCATGAAATCTGGAGTAAATTGGAAAATATGTATGAAAGTGACAAATATGTTAAATGTGCCAAGTTACAAAGCCTGAAGGGTAAATATGAAAGATTGGTAATGAGTGAAGATGAAAAAATTACTTCCTACATGTAGAAAGTAAATGAACTTGTGACCAGTATAAAAAATACAAGCGGAGTATTGGATGAATTAGAAATTGTTGCCAAGGTGCTCAGGTCCTTACCTGTAACTTACAAATACAAGGTTGTAGCCATTGAAGAAATCAGGATAGTAACAATAGTCACAAGGGATCAGTTAGTTGGCAAGCTTTCAGCATTTGAAATGAGTGAGTTTGGTTATTCTCTTCCTAATTCTGAATCTGCATTCAAGGCTAGTGTGTATGGAAAGCAAAGATATGATCCGGGTGAAATCTCTTTTGCAAGATCAAATAGATTTGTGAAGACAAGGAAGGATCTTGAAGATATTGAAATAGAAACTACAGATCTTGAAGCTCTCATTGCCAAATGGATGCCAAGAGGATCCGGTAAGTATGAAGGAAAGTTGCCACTCAAATGTTTTTCTTGTAATAAGATTGGTCATTTTGCCTCAAGGTGTTCAGAGAGTTTTTCAAAACCAAACCCTAACAGGTACAAGGGTTAGAAGAATTGTTACTATGTCTACTGAATCTACTAGCTGTACAAATATGGAAAGTGCCTTGGTTGTTTAGGTTGTTGAAAAGGATGAATGGGTGATTGATAGTGGATGTTCTCATCATATGACTGGTGACAAGAGTGAGTTTGTGAGTTTTGAAAATTATGGAGGACTTGTGAAATTTGGAGACAACTTAGCTGGTTGAATCCGTGGTAGAGGATCCATCTCTTTTGATGGTAAGAACAAGGCGAATAATGTTATGTATGTGGAAGGACTAAAGCATAATCTTCTTAGTGTTGGACAGTTGGTTGACAAGGGTTATGATCTTCATTTCAAGGATGGAAAATACAGAATCTTGGAAAATCTAGAACTAAAATTGCTTCTGGTACTTAGACTAAACGTAACATCTTTCACTTAAGTAGTTATGGAAAAAGTTTTTTGATTGCTCAAACAGATCAAAGTTGGTTATGGCATAGGAGGATGTGTCATGTAAATTTTGATAACATTGTCAAAATAAGTTCCACTCAAGCTGTAAGAGATCTTCCAAGACTTGTGAAACCTGATACCATATGTAGAGAATGTCAATTGGGTAAATAGAAAAAAATTTCATTCAAAAGTAAGGAACAAGGTTCAAGTGGGAGATTAGAACTGCTACATACTAATCTCTGTAGTCTTGCTAGAATTAGGAGTGTGCAAGGAGACAGATATTTCATGTTGCTGATTGATGATTACTCCCGGATGATGTGGGTAACTTTCCTAAAAGAAAAATTAGAAGCTTTTGATAAGTTTAAGGTGTTTAAGATGATGGTTGAAAATGAGATTGGTGGGAAATTGAAATGTCTGAGATATGACAGAGGTGGAGAATTCACTTCCAGTGAGTTTGATGCTTTTTTGTGAAAAGCATGGAATAAAATGACAATTATCTGCTCCTAGGACTCCTCAGCAAAATGGAGTTGTGGAAAGGAAGAACCAGACCATTCAAGAAGCTTCCAGGACCATGATGATGGAAACAAATGTTCCTCAAGTTTATTGGAGGGAAGCTATGAGTACTATTGTCTACACTCTTAACCAGGTGCAGATCAAAGGAAATTTTGGTAAAACTCCTTATGAACTTTGGTTTGCTCATCCTCCTACTGTGAGATATTTTAGAGTTTTTGGTAGTAAATGCTATATCAAAAGAGATGAGGATTTAGGCAAGTTTGATGCAAGAAGTGATGAAGGAATATTCTTGGGATACTCTACTCAAAGTAAGGCTTACCGGTGCTTCAACAAGAAGTTGAAAAAGATTGTTGAAAGTGCTAATGTTAAAGTTGATGAAAGCAAAGAAGATCATTCCAAGTATTGTGGATATGATTCAGATAATCAAGATGAAAGTCAAAGTCAAGGAAGGCAAGATCAAATTTAGACTCAGATTCAGATTGATCTGGTAACTCCAGTAACTCAAGAGATTAGTGCAGAAGATGAGGAACAAGTTCAAGAAATAGAAGTTCAAACAATTCCTAAAACTCCTAGGTATGTAAGAATGAATCATCCTAAAGATCAAATCATAGGAGATAAAAATAGAGGTGTTCAAACTAGGAGAAGAGTTGCTGAAGATCAAGAAGAGATTTGTTTGATTTCAAAGATTGAACCTAAATCAGCAAATGAAGCTTGCAATGATGAAAATTGGGTTAAGGTAATGGAAGAAGAATTGATACAAATTGAAAAGAATCACACTTGGGATCTTGTTCCTAGACCTGAGGATAAAAATGTGATTGGAACCAAATGGGTCTTCTAGAATAAATTGAATGAAGATGGTGAGGTTGTAAGAAACAAGGCAAGGTTGGTATGTAAAGGTTATTCTCAAGTGGAAGGAATTGATTTTGAAGAAACTTTTGCTCAAGTGGCAAGGATAGAGCCAGTTAGATTATTTCTTGCTTTTGCTACTTTCAAAGATTTTAAAGTTTATCAGATGGATGTCAAATCATCATTTCTAAATGGAGATTTGGAGGAAGAAGTCTACATTGAACAACCAGAAGGATTTCATTTGTCTGATCAAGGAGATATGGTCTGTAGACTAAGAAAAGCCTTGTATGGACTCAAGCAAGCTCCAAGAGCTTGGTATGCCAGATTGGATAAGCATTTGATTAAGCTATGATTTAGCAAAGGTACTGTTGATAGTAATCTGTACTTCAAGATAAATCATGAGGACATTCTAGTTATTGAGGTCTTTGTTGATGATATCATTTTTGGTGAAAATGAATGCATGTGCAAAGCATTTGCTGATCAGATGAAAAGTGAGTTTGAGATGTCAATGTTTGGTGAGATGAATTTCTTCCTAGGTCTGCAAATTGCTCAGTTAGATAAAGGTATCTTCATATCTTAGTCCAAGTATGTGAAAGAATTGTTGAAGAAGTTTGGAATGGAAGATTCAAAACTAGTAGGTACTCCTATGGTAATCGGATGCAAGCTAAGCAAAGATGATGACTCCCCAAAGGCAAATCAGTAAAGGTACAGATCAATGATTGGAGGATTGCTCTATCTGACTCAGACTAGACCTGACATCATGAATGTAGTTGGACTTGTTGCCAGATTTCAAGATGATCCAAAGGAATCACATGTTGATGCAGTCAAAAGAATTTTCAGATATCTCAAGGGAACAATTGATTATGGACTGTGGTATCCAAAGGACAATGATTTCACTCTCCATGCATATACAGATGCTGATTGGGTAGGAGATGTGGATGACAGAAAAAATACTAGTGGTGGTGCATTCTTCTTGGGAAGAAGATTGGTCTCTTGGATGAGAAAAAAGAAAGAGACAATTTATCTATCTAGTGTAGAGGCAGAGTATATAGCAGTAGCAAATAATTTTTCTCAAGTTCTGTGGATGAAGTAAATGCTGAAGGACATCAGAATTGTGTTTGAGGAGCTAGTCACAATTTTCTGTGATAATTCAAGTGTTATAAGCATTTCCAAAAATCCGGTATTGCACTCAAAGACAAAGCATATATCTATCAAGTTTCACTTCTTGAGAGAGAAAATCAATAAGAATGAAGTCAAGTTGGAGTTTGTGTCTTCCAAAGATCAGATTACGGATATCTTCACTAAGCCTCTTCCCAAAGATACTTTTGAGTATCTCAGAGAAAGGTTAGGGGTTATTACCCCTCCTGATCAAAACTAAGATGCACTAAGGTGCATCAGTCTGGTGGAATTCATATTCATATCTTGTGATCTAGATTGATGTTAAGGAGGTACTACTCAAAGGGGGAGTAGTCAGTATGCAAATTTTGGGATCAGTTTGAAGCAAAAAGAGAAAAGATAGAAAATATGTGCCCTTTGCTATTGATGTCAAAGAAGGAGAGAAGTCATGTGAAAAACTATTTGCTAATGTAAGGGGGAGCAGTTGCAGAAGTGAGAAGAGAAAGGGGGAAAAGTTCTTGTCTTGATGATTGAATTCAATTTTTCACATCATATGTTGCCATCAATGACAAAGGGAGAGATTATTGCAAATATGCGCCTAAGTGGTGTTGTCATTGATGTCAACATATCCTTGTTGCCATTGGTGTCAACTATATCCTATTTTGTTGTCTGTATAGAAGACCGGATTGTTGAGGATATTGAGAAAATTAATGACAATCAATGCATGCAAACCATATGGCTGTGTAGAGGATTGTCAGATGTTGCTCCAGTTAAGAATTGAGAAGTCCGCATGAAGATTTGAAAAAGTTATGGCCATCTAAGTAGAACTAGATTTTACAGTATTCAAAATAGACAGTGTGATAGTAAGTTGGTCTGGATTGCTCTGCAGTGAAATACTATGGTTTGTGGATCTGAAGGCATGTGTGGGAAGTCAGTGTGTATCATTAACTCTAGTGGTTCATGGTTTGGAGGTCCACGAGCTATCTTTCTAGTTTGACAGTCATGGCATATAGTGTTCTTGAGGTTCCAAAGGAAGATACAAATGATTCTGGTAATTTGGTTTAGAGTGAATGTTATTGGTGATTTCAATGTGCTTGTGGAGGTCTCTAGATCATGTGGCTACCATGTTGAAGGTTTGCATTGAAATTTGAGCTTTTTGATTGAAGATTTCTTCCTTAAGGTTGATGTTCTCCCCGGTCTTGGCCAACCAGATGGTCCTAGCATGTTGTGGATGATCTAAGAGCATTTTTATGAAGTGTGGCATGGTTGTAGAAGAAGATTCAAGTCTCAGTTGTGTTTGGTCGATAGTGTGATGATCCACATCTAGTTTAGCTGACCTTGTTGATCATTCCAAGGTTGATGAAACATATAAATACTTGTTGAAGAGTTGTTGAAAAGAATCCTTGTATACAATGAATTAAATCCAAAGAAAGGATCAAAAGTAGAGCAAAGAAGAAGAGGAGCGAAGGGAGTATAGAGTGAAGAGTCAGTGAAGAAGAATTTCAAGATAAGAGCAGAAGTTTTTGAGCCTTCAAAAGGACTAATTCAGACTTGAATGTAGATGTTATTTCTTAGTTCATTATGTCTATGTAAATCATAAATTCTTATAGGCAGTGAGCCTCTTCTTGAGCAATGAGCTCTGGGCAATATGTCGAAGGCATGTGGCTTCTATTTTCTTAAGTACTTTTAATAGGGTATGCATTTTTGTGGGTTAACCCCCACCATGGTTTTTCCCTTAATCAAGTTTTCCACGTCAAAATTATGATGTTATGTGTTCATGTTGTTTCTGCTCATGTGTTTATTTATGCTTAAATGTCTTCATCATTAATCTGATTATAAAGAAGCTTTTAATGGTTCAGAAAAGGTTAAAATTTAGGGACAACTGATTCACCCCCCCTCTTAGTTGTCTGGACTATTACCAACACCTACATGGTCCAATAAACTTGGATACAATGTCACCGACACAGAAGATAAAGTTGGTCACATTTGTTTAGGCCAAGGCTCAAGAAGAAATGTTGAAGTCTCACATTGAGGATAGTGAGCTCATTGTTGAAGCATCCAACATTTTGGAGAAGCTGATGCCATCTTATTATAAAGAAAACTCCTTGCCTCCAAACAACCTACTCAAAGGACTTATAAGTTCGGTAAGTAAACATTTTGAATCTTTTGAAAAATTTGTTGAAACAAAAGTTAGACAAGAATTCAATGAGAAAAGGTTAGATGAGTTGACAAAGTTGATAGTCCATGATAAGGATTAGCTAGATAATAAGATATAGAATGTTCAGAGTGCTATTGGTGAAGCTGGTGATGTATATAAATTTTGTCTATCATGGCCAGAAGTTACAAAGAAGATAGAATAAAAGATCAAGGAATTGGAAGGAAAACTGATGAATATTTCTAAGAACTTTTATCTAGTACATGAATCACCCAGCAACCAAGAAGCTCAAGTCATCAACATCCACAATGACTTGAATGGTTTAATAAATTAGAGCTATCAAATAAAGAGTAGAATGGGAAAACTGATAAGACTGATCAGTCCCAAATTGGATTCAATGACCAAGCTTGTAGCTAAAGCACAGCTTGCTGCACAAACTACCACATCATCAGACCTACAAATAGCTGAAACTCTAGTTTTTCTCTTCAGTGGACACGTTCAAATTTTGGATAATACCAAGAACAGATGGGATATTGAGTGGGCATAGATTAAGAACATATTCAATGACATTTTCAAATACATGTATTATAAGGATGAAGATTGAACTTGAAAATATGCAGTAGAGTACATAAATTTTTTAGAATTTTGACAAATTTTTGGTTTCGGATCACACCCTTTTCCATTGATGTCAAAGGGGGAAAAGAAGATCAGTGAAAAATGGGGTAAAACATCTCAAGGGGAGTAGGAAAACAAAGTGTATATAGTAAGGGGGAGCAGTTAAGCATTTTTCGATGCCAAGTGTTGCCAACAATACCAAAGGGGGAGATTGTTGGCAAGACACACTACTCGGGTATGGACTTGTATGTTTTCATTGATGGAAACAAGGCTCAGAGATCTTATCACCATGATAGATAGAGATAACTCTGGAAGGTCACATTGGAATTTAGGTCTAGTTGACAAATCCAGTTGGTAGAAGTGGCTAAGTAAGGGTATCTACAGAGTAGAGCATAGTAAGTGGGTCAGTATGCCTCCGTAAATGATGATCTGGTAATGTGGTTTAGGTATGATGTTAGTAATTTTTTTGGTGGTGTCATGCTCTAGAGATTAATTCCTAACTTCCTCCAGAAGTCATTTGGGAGAAATAACTCATTTGGGAGAAATAACTAAGTCCGGGTGAACAGAGGTATAGCAGAGATAGTGAACAGGGAACATTGTAATGGTCTGTATTCCTCCACAGGTGAGTATTTTGTTATACAGTTTTAAGGTGTTGTAAACACCTGTATGAAGTGTCTAATTCCTGAGTTGTGAGATCTGAAGTCCACTGGAAAGATAGTTACAAGTTGTTGTGTATCGGTATAGTGTTTGACATAATTTGATAGAGACAGAGTCTGAGTTGTAATGGTCTGCATTTCTCCGCAAGATGATATCATACCTTGTGGTTCTAAGGGTAAGATTGGGAATGTGCAAAGAGTCCTTGATTTGATTTTGGAAGTATTTTGTGATCCGCAATAAAAATTGTAAGCCTACAAATGAACTTGTTAAGCATGGTCTTAAGGAACAGGCTGACTGATATGATAAATCATTGTGCAAAGAAGAGATAGTGTGTGAAAGATCTATTTAAGTGATTGAATGATTAGAGCTAACCTATTTGAACACATTTGTAGAAAACTTTAGGTCCGCATAACATATAATGCATTGGATTGAGTTGACAAGCTACACCTTTCTATGTACACGTTTCACTTCTTAGATGCTGACCTGATTATGGATCAAATCATGATGCAGATATATAAGAGTGATGAATTTTGGTTGAGTGTAGTTTGGATGTGTGTGGTTAGATGTGAATATGTGAATAACAGAGCACTGACATAGATTAGTGATAATGAAGACTTGGGATTCAAAATTTAGTTGCTAAATGACTGCACCCTGGCATAGTGATAGATGTTTATGCAGTATTTAGTTTTCATGTGCAATTTGATTTGTACTTGGTAGTGAGCCTTCTTCATCAAGTCAGTGAGCCTGACAGTGAGCTTCCATTAGGGTTTAATATCCCTCAAGGTTTAACAACCCTTATTGTAACCTTGCTAGGTTTAGGGTTGAGGCAGTGAGCCTACTAGACCTAGTTATACCTCATGGAAATGAGCCAACATGTTCTAGGCTCGTGGAGTGACCAAACCTAAACATTATTTGTAAAGATTGAAATATATATTTGAGAGCTAATCCTCTCCTTGGTTTTTCCCATTTTGGGTTTTCCACGTAAAAATCTTGGTGTCCATGTGTCATGCTTTTATGGTTGCTATTCATATGCATGTTGTGCCTTTGTTTAATTAATTTTGGAAAATGGTTGAAAGTTAAAGTGCATCAAAAGATTTTTAGAACACTGATTCACCCCCCCACTCTCAGTCTTGACATTCAACACATCACTTTGATTTTCCTCCTTAGCTCAACATTCTTACCTGTTTGTTCTTAGGTTTCCTCTTCTGATCTAGTTACAAAATTATTCAAATGAATTCCTTTTCCACTAAACCATACATTAGTGTAAGACAAAATTTTTCAAAATCTTTGGTGAAAAGGAGTTACCTCCTTTTTTGACCACTGTATGATTGGAAAAGCAGAGTCTGCAATGTTTTATATCACATAGGTGGGATCCAAAATGCCATCATCATCAACCATGTCCTTTGGAATATCAGCCAAGTCAAATTCTTTAATTTGACTCAAAGTCAACCTGCAATGATCCATTTTTTTTATTTCCTCCTCCGTTCGGAGGTTAGCCCAAATATCCTATATCATAGGCTCATGAGTCAAATTTTTCTTTCTGATCATATTTTTACTCCTCTGAAATCAAAATGAACTCTCCTCTTACAGAGTTTCATGGTAACCAACTGCATCTCAAACTCAATGGATTTAGCCTTAGTGTAGACACCTAAAATTGACCTAATTATCATTAACATTCAAATATCGCATTAGCTATCATTTGCATTTGTCTAACACACTTGAGCAATGTCCCTAGCACTTATTTCTTCTATTAATTAAATAAATTTATACTTATTTAATTAATTCATTAGCTATTTCCTCTAAGCCATAATTAAACAATATTTAATTATTTAATTATCTTCATTCTTCAATTTTAATTAAATAAATCTTATTTATTTAATTAAAATTCCTTTCATAAACTCACTTTCCAATTAATTAAATAAATTTATTTATGTAATTAATTTCCTCTTATCATTTATCTTAATGAGCCGACATGTGTGCCTCTTTCATTTAAAAAAGATAAATGGTACTACATCTTTTATTTAATATCTTTCACATGTAGTACTTTTTATGTACACAGTCACACATAAGCCTTATCTTCCTTCCACTTGTCATCTACACATTCACCTATGATTATCTTTTAATCTTAGCCACTCACATAGCCACCAAATCTCCACCGTTGATTGATTTTGGTTGAGTTCTATATAAACACCCTCTCATTCCATACTACATCTATCCAACATTCATATAGTGTCTACATTATCATCTTGAGCATATTGGGCATTTTAGCATCCCTTGAGCTTATTATCATTATCATCCATCCATCATGGCAGCTTTAATTTTCATAATTGTTCATTGTTGAAGAAGCAATCCACATCATAAACAAGGAATCATATGATCTAGGTGATATTATTCTTGAATTGCATGCTTTTGATTTCATTTAGATTAGATTCTTTGATGATGGTGGGGTTAGGTTTTCATCGCTATTTTTGATCTTATCAACTTGATTTTTACCTATCACATTTTGGCACACCCGGTGGGACTCATGTTCTTGATTAACTTTGTTATTTGAAGTTGTTTTTGTGAAGATCATATTTTTCAAGCACTTACGGCAAAGTTTTAGTCGCTTCTAAGTGAAAACCAATCATTGTCTGATTATCCGCATCACTTTTAAGCTGAAATTAGATGCTTACAGTATTTCTTGGATCACTTTTGAGTGAACAGTAGTCACTTATTACACATTTTGCATCACTTACAAGCTAACAGTGTTTGCTTATGTCCTTATTTACATTGCCTTTAGCCTAACAGTGACTGCTTTTAGATATTTGGATCGCTTTATGCAAAACTAGGGTTTTTCTATCATATTCTATTTTTTTTACAGATCTGGATTGCTTATGATTTGTAACCAGTCACCTATTGCCTTTTCGTATCGCTTATGAACTTTATCAGTTTGTATCTAGCTTTATTGGCGTCGCCTCTAATCTATAACAGTTCACTTTTGGTAGAATACAGTTTGCTTCTGATCAACAACTGATTGCCTCTGGTAACTGTGTCACTTTCAGTCTATATCATTTGCAGTTCAATTTTCTTGGTTACTAATCGGGTACTTGTGTAGCATCTTCTCGATTGTCCAAGAAAAGGAGGTTATCAAACTACTAACATATTTGTTGCAGCTCTGATCGGTCCAAGATTTGTGGTTTATCACTAATTTAGGAACATTTGGGATTGGTACTTAAAATGAATCATCGTTTTCTCTGTGCTTGATTTATCTTTCTTGATTGCTTGAATGTGCATGTTTGTAACCCAAATTTAATAGCAAAAGTATCCTCTCCCCTTGCCTATCAAATGGATCTTGGGTGTATGATAACTTGTTATTAACTTTAAAGGGCCTACTTCCTGGTGTGAGAAGAGGTATGACCCAAGTGATAACAGGCTAAAGCTAAGTCCTTCCGAATTGCTATATAAGAAAAATGTTTGTGTCGAAAGCCACAAACAATAGGTGTTGTTGTGTTATACCGACAACCAACCTCCCCCAAAACCCTCCAAGGTGTAACCCTTGAAGGATGGGAGACTCCATAATAGAGAGTAGCACTGCGGCACGTATAGCCACCTGAACAAATGCCCTCACTAGCAACCTTGTGTAGTACCCAAAAACCCTCTATTTTTTGATGCAAAAGGTGGGACCTTTGAAGCCGCCCCAATTCACGTGGTTCTTAGTAGAGATAGTAGGGACAATCCTAAGGTTTGGTGGGGGGACAAGCCTTGGTAAACCTAGATCTTGGTATGCATGAGAAGTTTGTGCCATGGAGAGGACTTAGTGCTACCAAGATCCTAAAGCTATCTTCTTTGAATAAGCATGGCCAGGGGACTCAACAAATATAGTCCTTTCCTAGCCTAGGTTGTACAAGTTTGCCATTATTGTGAGTGTGTGATTGAAATTACTATTTTCTTGTCAAAAACACAATTCAAACATACTCCCTGATAGACACAGACTGCGTTTGATCTTTAACTGATTGCTTACAGACAACCAAATTGCTTTTAAACAATAGTTAGTCACCTTCTACTTAAATCCAGTCACTTTTGAACAATAGTCGCTCGCCTTTGGCCTAAACGGAGTCGTCTTTAATCTGCAGAAAATCACTTCTGAATCAAAATAGCTCACCTTTAGCAAATAGGCTTGCCTCTGGCTAATATTGCAACTTGTTATCTAAACTAGAACTAGCTCACTTTTAAGCTATTATTAGTTGCTTTTGGCTTTTTCTATGTCGTATCTAAGCTATTGTCTATCACCTCTATCTAAATATCAGTAAAACTCAGCAATTCAGCCAAACCAGCTACATTTCCAGCTTTCTTAGCTTTAGCATTAGCTTTCAGACCTACTTTCGATCATTTATAGACACTTAAAACTTTGTCTCCTATCTTGAGCATAATAAACAATTGGACTTTGTGGACTTTCCATCTTCTTGAGACCTCAAATTAGCAAACCAAACATCTAGCAATCAATCCAACATCAACAAAGCATCATCCTTTGGCCTTAGCCTTAGAAATATCAACAAACAGCAACATCGACCATCTTTTTCCCTTTGAGTGGGTGAGCTATCCTCTAGGGAAGTCTATCAACTAACCATCAAACAACTAGCAATCATCAACCAAAATAAAATCAGCAATCAACCAAGCAACCCAACAACAAAGCAAACTGCAAACTAGCAAAGCAAACCAACAACCAAGCAACCAATCAGTAAACCATCATCTTTTAGGTCTCAACTTTGACAAGCTAAAGTCCAACTTTCAACATCAATCATGCCTCAAACTAGAAGACAATATAGATATGAAATGGAAGCCAAACTATGACCTGAGATGGAAGCCAAGATACAACAATCTAGATCAACACCTCTTAGAGATGCAACTCAATTTACAACTGGTATGCCTTGGTGCAGGAGCACCTAACACAAGGTGGCCTCCATGAGCCATTTAACTTTATGATGTGTCTAATGTTCATTTTACTATTTTCAATAAGGTCCTAAGCTGACCATTCAATGTAATAAGTTCTATTTGACCAATGCATGTTGAGTTAGTTTGTATCTAGGTTTTTGTTGTAAGTCCCAAGGACACTTGTCGATCTGTAATCACAAGGTTGTTAGACAATTAGAGGTTGTTAGTCAGTTGTGATCTCCCAGCCGCTTGGAGCCAATTTAGTACTACTGAGGGTAAGAAGATAAATACCCAAGATTAGATCGATTGAAGTCATGATGGATAGTAGTAGTGTGAAGTTGAGTTGTACATTTGTGAGAACAGAGCATCTGTATACATTTATGAAAGAATAAATAACAAGGTCATGTTCTACGTCATGCAACTTTCTATTATTTGATCTCATTAGGTTTTCCTCTATAATAATCAATTTTCTATTTTGGGATCAAGATGGAACGTTAATCCATTCCACTGGTTAGATTTCTTTGAAATCAGTGGAATGGTTGTATAGTGTTTTTGTTTTGTTTCTCTGTTTGTTCAATTTCATGCTTGTAGGATCATGTATGGGATGCATTGAAAGATCCTAGCATCCTCATGTGCTAGGTTGGGAAAGTCTAAAATCTGTGTTAGATTGTTAAGGAAATAGATCTGTGAAGTTGCAGGGTTTGCAGCGGTTCGAATCGGTGAAATTCCGCATTGTTCCATCAGATATACAATTTGTGTGTATATCACATTTGCATGTCAGCTATACATTCCGTGTGTATATCATAAGGGTCTGTTCTATGTGTATGTCACGCAAAGCATATTGGGAGGCATTGAAGCGTTGTATGTCAAGATTATAAACATACATTGCGAATATACATTCTGTGCGTATATCGCTAATGTATGTCAGGTTCATTTTCTATGTATCCCGCAGTTATAAGTCATGAGTATCTTGCAAAGGGTTATCAAGATTGTATGTAGTGAACATACAGTGTGAATGTACAAGTGTATCGACATACAAAGGAGAGAGAAAGTTGAAGTTTCCAATCGACATACAAGGAAGTCAACTGCTCGGTCAAACCCATCAAATGCATGTCTGAATTGCATGTTGTGAATGTACATCACAAATGTACATTAGATTTATATACAAACGGGGTCAATGGTCAAATGCACATTTGGTGAAGCATGTTCCGATTGTCTATTGAGAACATACATTGGGTAAAATTGTTGGTTGAATGCAAGTTGTGAATGCATGTCCTGAATGCACATTCGGTTGTATGTTTCGAATGTATATTGGAATATACATTCCGCAGATACATTGAATTGGATACAAAGTGCAAACCACAATGACAGTAGAGGATATCGGTGTTCACAAGTCATGCGATGCACATACAAGTTTTTTTTGTTTTGCCAATAGTGAAGAAGTTGGTATAAGGTATGTGATAAGAGGAAAGTCATTTTGACCAGTTGATGGTGTATGGTCTTGCCAATAGGCGGGAGGTGTAGGTATATGCATCAGAGAATGCATGTCAGGCAAAGTATAGACATACAATGGGAAATGTATGTTAGGGTTTCCATGGATGCTCTGCATCATAGTGGTATCAGAGCTCAGCAAAAGGTTTGGGCTGTTGTGTGTTGATTCTGTCCCTAAGAAGGCAGAAGTAAAAGGATTGAGAGGTTGACAAGATGCCTCTGAAAGGTAATGGTACTGCCAAAGAGTTGCAAGAGTTGAAGGAAAAACATGCTAAAGAGATGAGGAAGATGAAAGAGCTTGCAGAAGCACTTCAAGCCAGGCTTGCAGCCTTGGAGATGAACAAAAAGAGAGAAGTGGAAGACAGTGAATCAGAAGAAGAAGAGGATGGTGAAGAATTTGAAGAGGTAGATGAAGATTTGAATCCTGAAGATTAGAGATTTGCAAAACTATTAAGGGCAGTTTAGAATGATAAACCTAAGGTAAAGATTGATGTTCCAAGGTACACTGGAAGTTTAAATGAGGAAGAGCTGCTTGATTGGATTGTTGCATTAGATAATCATTTTGAATGTGAGAAAGTTCCTAAGGAGAAGAAAGTAAAGATTGTAAAGACCAAAGTGGGAGGTCATGCTTTGGTATGGTGGGATTATGTACAATCAAAGAGGAGAAAGCAAGGTAAGTCAAAGATTTCTTCATGGGACAAGATGGTAGCAAGGATCAAAGGTAAATTTTTACCCAAGGATTATGAAGTTCAAATGTTTAAGAAGCTACAATTTTTAAGGCAAAAGGAAATGGATGTGAAGGCATATACTGAGGAATTTTATAAATTGAGTATGAGGTCTAGTTATCATGAGAATGAGGTTGAAAAGGTTGCTAGATATTTGGTTGGTTTGAGATTGAACATACAAGATGAGTTTGGCTAACCCTAGGAGTGTAGAAGATTGTTATCAAATGGCAATCAGGATTGAGGAAAAGATGAAAAGGAGATAGGATAAGTCCATGAGAGGAAGAGGTAGCAATATTAAGGGTAGAGGATCAGCCCCTACAACAAGGCAAACCAATGAGGACCAGGAAGAGACTGGTAAAGGATAGGAACAATCTAATTTTAGAGGTGGATGGAAAGGCACAAGAGGAAGATTTAGAGGTGGTAGGGGTTCTAATGTTTTCACTGGAAGATGTTATCATTACAATGAAATTAGTCACACAGTATTCAAGTGTCCAAATAGGCAAGGCTCATCAGCAAGAGGTGATAGGAAGAATGACAAGAGGGTTCAATTTGTGCAAGAAGAGAAGGTAGATGAAAGTGTTAACTCTCCAATGGGGAGTGCAACACCATGTCAAGATGGAGAATCATTGATGCCAAGGAGAACAATCTTGAAGACATCCAAGGATATGAAACAAAGGAGAGCACTTTTTAGGACCAAATGCAAAACCAAAGGTAAACTATGCAAGGTAGTAATAGATTCTGGTTCAACAGATAATATGGTATCTCAGGAAATGGTGGATAAACTGCAACTGGAAAGGATTCCACATCAAAATCCTTACAAAGCATCTTGGGTAAGTGATAATCAATCACTTTTGGTATATGAACAAGCATATGTTAATTTTCAGATTGGAGAATATTAGGATAGGGTTTTATGTGACATATTGCCCATGGAATGTTGTCACCTACTTTTGGGTAGGCCATGGCAATTCGATAGGAGAGCATTGTATGATGGATATGCTAACACATACACCATCAAGAAGGATGGGAGGACTCTTGTGATGACACCATTATAGGAGGATGCTGCAGTATAGAAGGCAGCCAAGGTCATCTTAGTGGGAAAGAAAGAGTTTGTGAAGCTCAATGCAAAAGACACAAAGATAGTTGAGGATACCTCAAGGATTGGGGTTGCTAAGGATAAAAGTTTGTAGGTACTTTCAGCTTTGCCTAATGGAGATCAGATGGACCGACAGAAGGTCAAAGAGCAGGTTTACAAGTAGCCACCAGTTGATTGGCAAGACAAGGATGCAATCCTAATAGGGTCAATTGTTTGTCCTCTAGAACCAACAAGAGTTGAAAGGCCAACATATTCTACCATAGCAGCAGTACAAGCAACATTACCCAAGGTTTATAATGCAAGTGTTCAGGCAGAGCTGACAATAAGAATGAATGGTATGAGAGGCACCTACAATGCAATCCAGAGATCATGGGGAAGACATGAGACAACAGAGTATACAGCTGGAGCAAGACAAAGACCTAACTCATGTGGCATGAGTTCTTTTCAAGGTGGGGTGTATGGTGCAGAAGCACCTAACACAAGGTGGCCTCCATGAGGCATTTAACTTTATGATGTGTCTAATGTTCATTTTACTATTTTCAATAAGGTCCTAAGCTGACCATTCAATGTAATAAGTCTATCTGACCAATGCATGTTGAGTTAGTTTGTATCTAGGTTTCTGTTGTAAGTCCCAAGGACACTTGTCGATCTGTAATCACAAGGTTGTTAGACAGTTAGAGGTTGTTAGTCAATTGTGATCTCCCAGCTGCTTGGAATTGTCTCCCAGCTACTTGGAGCCAATTTAGTACTACTGAGGGTAAGAAGATAAATACCCAAGATCAGATCGATTGTAGTCATGATGGATAGTAGTAGTGTGAAGTTGAGTTGTGCATTTGTGAGAACGGAGCATCTATATACATTTCTGAAAGCATAAATAACAAGGTCCTATTCTGTGTCGTGCAACTTTCTATTATTTGATCTCATTAGATTTTCCTCTGTAATAATTGATTTGCTATTTTGGGATTGAGATGGAACGTTAATCCATTCCACCGGCTAGATTTCTTCGAAATCGGTGGAATGGTTGTACAGTGTTTTTGTTTTGTTTTTCTGTTTGTTTGATTTCATGCTTGCAGGATCAAGTACGGGATGCATTGAAAGATCCTAGCATCCTCATGTGCTAGGTTGGGAAAGTCTAAAATCTATGTTAGATTGTTAAGGAAATGGATCTGTGAAGTTGTAGGGTTTGCAGCGGTTTGAATCAGCATAATTCTGTGTTGTTCCATCAAATATAGAATTTGTGTGTGTATCGCATTTGCATGTCAAAAATACATTCCGTGTGTATATCGCAAGGGTTTGTTCTGTGTGTATGCCACAAAGCATATCGAGAGGCATTGAGGCGTTGTATGTCAAGATTGTAAACATACATTGCGAATATACATTCTGTGTGTATATCACTAATGTATGTCTGGTTCATTTTTTGTGTATCCTGTAGTTGTAAGTCATGAGTATCTCACAAAGGGTTATCAAGATTGTATGTAGTGAACATACAATGTGAATGTGCAAGTGTATCGGCATTAAAAGGAGAGAGAAAATTGAAGTTTCCAATCAGCATACAAGGAAGTCAACAGCTCGGTCAAACCCATCAAATGCATGTCTAAATTGTATGTTGTGAATGTACATCGGGTTTATATACAAACAGGGTCAACGGTCAAATGTACATTTGGCGAAGCATGTTCCGGTTGTTTGTTGAGAACATACATTGGGTAAAAGTGTTGGTCGAATGCAAGTTGTGAATGCATGTCCTGGATGCACATTTAGTTGTATGTTTCAAATGTATATTGGAATATACATTCCATAGATACATTGAATTGGATACAAAGTGCGACTGGCAATGACAGTAGAGGATACTAGTGTTCACAGGCCACACGATAGACATACAAGTTTTTTTTGTTTTGCCAATAGTGAAGAAGTTAGTATAAGGTATGCGATCAGAGGAAAGTCATTTTGACCAGTCGATGGTGTATGGTCTTGCCAATAGGCAGAAGGTGCAGGTATATACATTAGAGAATGCATGTTAGGTGAAGTATAGACATACAATGGGAAATGTATGTTAGGGTTTCTATGGATGCTCTACATCATGCCTCCTCACATGTTTGTGCCCAATGGGTACACCATTGGTGAGTCATCATACCAAGTGCAATCACACCCCTTCACAGTGACTTATGAAGAGTATTCCCAGGAGGATTTATCTAACTATCAAGACACACATGTATCGGACCAAGTTGAGAAGCTTGTTTTATCTGATCATAATCCCTACTTCTTGCAACTTGCCCGCATGGGAGCCAAATTACCAAGATATTTTGACATATCCCCTATTCGAGAGAATGATCCAAGCACTCCCGTTGTTATTGCAAAGGGACCATCCACTATAGCTACACCATCACATGCCATGCTACAAAATCCCTCTTCCAACCCATCTCTTTCATTGCCAATTGTTACTTCTTTCGACCCACCATGCTCGAAGTACACTTAAGAACCTTTGATAACTCCAACCAATGTGCTCCCTTTGCTTTCACAAAATCTGAACATTCCACCTTTCCATGTTTCCCAACATACTCCTTCTCCTACCATGACCATATATGTGCCTCAAGTAACACAAGTTGTCCATGTCACCCAAGTGCAAACTCCTCAAACATCACAAGCTATTCCCATATTCCATACTTCGTAAGCTTCCCAAGCTATCCAAACAACACCAACGGTCCAAGCTTCACACCATTGCAATCCACTACCCCCATTGTATCACATGTGGACACCACATCCCCTATTCCTACCACTACTAATATGGTCTCCACCATCACCACGAATCCATCCAATGCATCATACAATCCCAATGTTAGTCTCATTGACATGAGTGACCCACCTATTGTTTCACAAGCTAATCCTAGCACTATGGTCTCTTATGTTGATCAACTTACATCACCTCAATCAGCCTCCTATAATCCTTCACAAACCATCAATCCAGCTTATACTACTCAAGGATTACCTATCGCCACTCAATATACAACATATACCAATCCTCATGTTGTCTAAAGTACAAACTCAAATGTCTATCTTTCTTCTGCATCTACTAATCCTTCCTTCACTTACCATGTCACAAATCCCATGTCAAATTCACAACCATTGACCAACTCCAATCCATCTTCCACTTCCCATGTGATGTAAAACCTTGGTGCTAATTCATCGCAATATACCCAACCACTACTTGTGTCTCAAGGACATCAATCTTCAAACACATATGTGTCACATACTAATCCTATGACATATATTGTGAGTACGCAACCTCAACAAACAATCATGGCTTCATATATCTGGTAATAGCAACTGCAATATACATCATATTACACTGTACTTCCGAACCAACAAGCCCCTTTGCAACAACAACAATTATCTCCAGCAGATGTTCAACAAATGATTAACAAAGTGGTAGGCCAAAAAAAGAAAATATTTTCCTTGAAAGACGTATGCGCTTATCCATTTGACAAGTCACTGCATATGACACCTTTTCTGCCACACTTTGAAATTCCACAATTTGACAAGTACAAAGGAAAAGGAAATCCGAATGACCATCTCAGAGCATTCTTTGTGGCATGTCTCAATGTTGTTGAAGATGATACATATCTTCTGAGACTATTTCCCCAAAGCTTAGTAGGGCAAGCTCTTGAATGGTTCTCTCGTTTACCTCTGGGCATTAAGTCATTTACAGAACTAGCAAATAAATTTTGATCACATTTCACTTTTAACATTGAACATGAAGTGAACATGAATGACCTTGTCAACAATAAACAATGCAATGGTGAAGCCTTCTCTTCATTTACTCAACAATGACGTAATATGGCTAGCAAACTCTCATGGGAAATACCTAAAAAATAATAGCTCAATATCTTTATTCAAAATCTTCATCCCGAGCTTTCATTTCAACTACAATTACAAAGTGCTAGCACCTTTGATGAACTTGTTTCCAAAGGGACCATCATTGAATGTGCTTTAATTGCTAAAGGCACTATCAAGATTTTCAAAGATAACAAAGACAATCCGCAAAACCCCAATGATAAATCTCACTTTTGGAACAAGAACAAGAATGTTGTCAATGACGGTGTTGTAGACACAAAGAATATACAAACAATGAAAGCTCCTATTAACATTCAAGTTCCATCTACAACAACTCAACCTTTTCAATGAACTCGACAACGATAAACTTCAAATCCTCGATGACAATTCACACCATTAGTAGAACCCATGGAAGTTATCTTTTGAAAGCTTCTCCAAGCAGGATATATCATGTTACCTGATGCACCACCCAATGGCGAACCGCTCTTCAAAGCCCCTTGGCACAAAGAAAATGAGTATTGCGATTATCATAGAGTCAAGGGACATAAAACAAATGGTTGTATGTGCTTAAAGCATGTTATTCAAGATTACATTGATCAAGGCTTAATTAAAATCACACCTCCAACATCGTAACCTACACAACAACCGACGTCGAATTATGATCTAGATGCTTTCAATAATCCACTCCATCTCATGACAAACCAAGTAACCCCCATGTTGGGAATGCCATCCAATATAATTATGAATCATCCACTATTGGCCGCATTGACCATGCTCGTGTTTCTACTATTAGTATCCAAGGCAAAGCACCTGACTGCGCTTTGACTACCCGAAGAGGTTGCATTACCATTCAAGAAGCACTTGTCCATCCTCCTTGACCATCTTCTAGCTATAACATGCTTGACGACCTTGGTAAAACACCCACGCATATTTCCATCCTCAAATTGCTTTGCATATCCCTTACCCACAAATCTATCCTTGATAAAGCCTTACAAGAATCTTTGGTGCCCAATGATATTGATACCACTCAATTCCAATCTATGATAGCTAGTATTGTAGCCCCTTGCCATCTCACCTTTTCTAACAAAGATCTGCAACCTTCCATCAACCCATCACATAACGAAGCCCTCCACATAGAAGTGTTTGTCAAACAATGCCATATCAAACAAATCTTAGTGGATGGTGGAGTTGGTCTTAATATATGCTCATTAAAATTAATAAAACAATTGGGATATTCTAAGAAAGATGTTGATACTTCCAAGGTCATTACTATCAAAGCATATGATGATACTGAGAGAGATACTGAAGGTATTATTCACTTGCCAATTCAAGTTGGGCTAGTCACTACTGACACTTGTCATCAAGTTCTTGATATAGAGCTTCCTTATAACATCATTCTTGGTCATCCATGGATCCATGCTCTCAAAGTAGTTCCTTCCACATACCATCAATGCCTCAAGTTTCCACATAATGATGTTGAAATTACTATTTATGTTGATCCCAATCTATTTGAATTTTGTCGTGCTTTTCAAGATAAATATCAAAGCCCTAACCACATTCCTATCAACACCAAAGCATATCCATCTTCATCATATGTTGATCCATCCGTCCTACTCAAGCCATCATCTAGCAAAGCCACTTCCAATCTCCGTATCAAGTACATCAAACATGGCCCGGGTGAGTACACATTGCAAGAATCTTGTTGTGTTGGAACTCTTCCCTTGTCTCCCAAATCTCATGGAAAACCTTCTACATCCAAGCCATCTTCATCTGCAGCTGTCATAAAAGCCCCACCCATAGTATTCATAAAAGGTGGATTCCTAGACGATGAAGACATCGATGACATTAACTCTTGGATATTCTTTGATGAGAACAACCAAGTCCAACTTGAAGTGGAGAGGTATAAAAATGGGTTCAGCATCATTAATAACATGGGCTACAAAGGACATGGTGGATTGGGATCATAGGAACAAGGACCTATTGAACACATTGTTGTGTCTAAGAACTCATATAAGCAAGGCCTTGGCTATTAGCTGGAGGTACCGCTTCCCAAAGACATTAAGTGTATTTCTGATGTGGAAGTTGGACCTTCCTTGGTAGGAGAGACTTCTAATACAGATACCATTGATGACTCCTCCCTTTATATCACCAACCTTTTTCAAGAAAACTCCATCTTCATGATCTCCACAACTTCATCTAGTAGACACCCTTCGTCTGTTACCATTTCACTTGTATATCCTGACCTCGTCGATTGGGACCAATAGGGGGCACTGATATTGGACACATTTGAAAATGATGAAGCTATTGCTGAATTCA
Source organism: Cunninghamia lanceolata (assembly GCA_027924645.1). Taxonomy (NCBI): domain Eukaryota; kingdom Viridiplantae; phylum Streptophyta; class Pinopsida; order Cupressales; family Cupressaceae; genus Cunninghamia; species Cunninghamia lanceolata. The sequence continues at coordinate 8,933,822 of BSBN01000739.1, forward strand.
TGGGCTTATAACAAGGTATTCCATTGGGTGATTATAAAGTAGGCTTCATGATGGATCTATCTAAACTAGCATATTTTGGTGGAAGTATCAAATCCTTCAGTCACAAAAGTGAAATAAATAAAATCAAAAAAGATAGGTCATTGGGTGAAAACCAAAAGGCACCTCTTGACTGTGAAAAAGTAAAAATAAAGGACGTATCTGAGGGTGAAAACCTCTCTAAGGTGCTTGAGGATGGGGGGTTTGATCTTCCTATTGCCACTAACTATCATGAGAAATCAACAGTGCTAGTTGAAAAATCACAAGACATAAACTTGGGCACATAATAAAATCCAAAGATCACATATTTGACAGCATCACTATTAGAGCAAGAACGAAGAGACTTCACAACATTCTTCATAAAAGGAGTCATCAATTTTACATGGACCTATGCTGACATGCTAGGTCTAGATCCTTCACTTGTGGTACATCATTTAGCAGTATCCCCTAATGCAAAACCTGTCAAACAAAAATTGTACAAAATGCATCCACAAGTAGCTCTATTGGTTAAGGCAAAAATTCAAAAGCTCTTAGAAGCAAAGTTCATAAAGCCTATCGATTATCTAGAATGGGTTTCAAACTTGGTACCTATAACCAAACCTGATGGACGAGTTCATTGTTGCATAGATTTCAGAGATCTTAATAAAGCATGTCCCAAAGATGACTTTCCATTACCAAGTATAGACAACATTGTAGATCTCACAACTGGACATGAAATGTTATCTTTGATGGATGGTTTTTTAGGATATAACCAAATCACAATAGCAGAGGAAGATCAAGACAAGACATCGTTCATTTGTCCATGGGGCACATATTGTTGGATTGTAATGCCTTTTGGTCTCAAGAATGCTGGAGCTACTTATCAATGAGCCATGACAGTGATTTCCCATGACCTTTTTCACACTATCATGGAAGACTATGTTGATGATATTTTGGGGAAATCCAAAACAAGAGAAAGACATGTACATGTATTAGCACAAATCTTTGGTCGACTAGAGAAATATCAAATTAGATTGAACCCAAAGAAATATGTATTTGGCATAACATCTGGAAAATTATTGCGATACATTGTGTCTTGACGAGGGATAGAAGTGGACCCTGCCAAAGTAAAAGCTATCATGGAGATGCCTCCGCCAGTAAATCTCAAGTAGCTCCGTAGTCTACAAGGAAGGTTGCAGTCCATCCGTAGATTTATCTCACAATTAGCAGATAAATGTCATCCTTTCCAACATCTTCTCTGCAAGGGTGAACCTTTTAAGTGGGATGAAAAGTGTGAACAGGCCTTCAAAAAAATAAAGGAATATCTGGTGATACCTCCTATGTTAGTACCTCCTGTACTTGATTGTCCATTATTGCTCTACATATCTTCAACAACAGAAGCATTGGGTGCCCTTCTAGCTCAGCATGATGATCCAAGGAAAGAGCAAGCCATTTATTACATTAGCAAAACTCTTGTGGGATATGAACTTAATTATTCACCTATGGAAAAAGCATGTTTGGCATTAGTGTTTGCTTCCCAAAAGTTGCAACATTACATGTTGAATCAAACAACAAAGCTCATATCCAATGTTGAACCACTCAAATATCTTCTCTCCAAAGTAATCCTTACAAGAAGATTGGGAAAATGGGTTATGATCTTAAGTGAATTTGACATACAATATGTGGATCGAAAGGCCATAAAAGGACAAGTTATTACTAATCAATTAGCTATAGCACCCATCATAGATATTCATCCAATACGTCTAGAGTTCCCTGATGAAGATTTGTTCAACCTAACTTCACCAACACTGTGGCAACTATACTTTGATGGATCTTACACACAACATGAATCAGGAGTAGGGATATTGTTTGTTACTCCTCAAGGAGATTGTATCCTGAAATCATACAGAATTGCATTTCCATGTACAAACAACATAGCAGAATATGAAGCTTTAATCATAGGATTACACATGGCAATACAATGGGCTATCAAAAAACTACAAGTCTTTGGTGATTCTCAATTTGTTATCAGACAGGTTTTAGATGAATATCAAACAAAAGATGAGAAGCTTCTTCCCTACAAGCTAATGGTTGATGATTTAAGGAAATATTTTGACACTATCACCTTTGAACAAATTCCAAGGATACAGAACAAAGTAGTAGATGTCATGGCTATGATTGGATCTCTTTTAGATATGATGTCCAATACACATAAGTGTGAGTTTATGGTTGAACATCTATTGATCCCAGCATTTGAAGTACCAAAGTCTAAGCTTATTTGTGAAATTGTTGGTCCCAATTTTCCTTGGTATGAGGACATATACGAGTATCTCCACCATGAACTTCAGCCTATTATCACTCCTTGGCCATTCTCGTAGTGGGGGCTTGATCTCATAGGTAAAATTCATCCAACTTCATCAAATGGTCATAAGTTTATCATAACTGCCATTGAGTACTTCACAAAGTGGGTGGAAGCAATACCAATGACCTATATCACTGGCAAGAAAATATCTAAGTTTATCTTACACTATATCATTTTTCAATATGGAGTTCCTCAAGCCATTGTCACTAATAATGGTCATCCTTTCAAGAACCAAGAGGTTAGGGATCTTTGTAACAAGTTCCATATCAAACATTGATTCTCTACACCTTATTATCCTCAAAGTAACAGCCAAGCTGAGGCTTCTAATAAAACAATTATCAAGATCCTCAGGAAGACAGTCAATGAAGCTGGTTGTGATTGGCATTTACAACTCAATCTTGCATTATGGGCTTAGCAAACAAGTATCAGAACTCCCACTGGTGCCACACCTTATGCCCTTGTGTATGGTACTGAAGCTATCCTACCTATTGAGGTTGAGATCCCCTCACTGCGAGTATCCCTACAACATACTGTATTCACTCTCTTAACACCTGAGGGCATTCCGTTGGATGAACCAGTTAACAGTATTCATCTCAAGAAGTTTTATCCATGAATCTCACCTATTGCAAAAAAAAAAGATCTATCCAATAGTGAAAACCACTTTGTGGCACTTTGGATAACAAAAAAATAAATAGTACAAGATAAATAATCTATCCTCTAGTGAAAACCTGGTAAACAGACACCTTCGATAAGTACCATTGTGAAAACCTAGCAAATATGCACTATGTGTAGTAACTAGCTCCCACCGTCTGCGTAGTTTGTTTGATCATAACTTTTCCTAGCATATTTCACCATCTTACCTACATAATCCATATCATAATCCACATTTCACCTTGTACAAACATTGTTGACCATTTATCCATAATAAAAGTCTCTCCATCCTTGCCTCTGCCAACCTAGCCTTCGTAGTTTGGATTTTTTTGGGGTAACTATATCATTTGGTACCTTAGTATCTTGACTGTACATGCCATCTCTCACTACTTCTCCATAATAAACCTCATCCCACACTGGGGGCACTTGTTGAGCCTTATTTGGAAGTGGATACCTCTAGCTCTAGCTCATAACACAGCAAACACCCAAGCTCATAACACAACAAACTTTCAACTTTAAAATATAGTATGCATCTAACTTCAAACATGGCAAACATTTGCAACTAGAATTCATGTCTTCGTAATCAATCCAAGCTCAAAAAAACATCAAAAACATATCAAAATTCAAGAAAAATCAAAACATAGCAAAAACCCAAGCAATAAAGTTGATATTGTGACATCAACCATCAGCATAATAAGCAAGAACTACATGGCTAGCTCTACCATTAAAGCCTTGATCCCGTGGATACAGGGTATGTAGGCAATCTAAGATGCGAAAGAAGCACTCTAATTTAGGCAAAGATGATAGCTCTCTTTTCATCATCCATCTTTCATCTTTCTTCTAATCATCCTCCAATCTTTCATCTCACTTTCTTCTATCTTTCTTTCATCACTTACATCATCAATAAACCTAAAACTACATATTCATCATGTCTCATCATCATCGTATATGTGCTTTGATCCCATGGATACAGGGTATATAGGCAATCTAGAATATGAAGGAAGTATCCAGTATGCAAGCACAGATGATCCACCCCATCTTCATCTTCTTTCATCTTCTACCTTCTTCTCTTTGATTAGCTCAAGCTAGAAGCAGACTATGTGTATCAGTGAAAGCTCAAGCACTTTAACCAATCAGGGATAAGCTAGAGGCTATTTGTCCACATGCCTTAAGCCAACATTTGCTATAGTATTTTATCAACATCTTTAGCCTTCAACAGGATGTAGCTTTCCTCTCAACAAGGCACCATCTTAAATCCATCCAAGAGCACTTAAATTTGGCAAGAGAATGTGATGACAATATCTTTTGTTTTATCTTTTGTTCCTTTCCTAAGCCTAATCAAGACTGCCTTGATCTATCTATATCTTGGTATGTTGCAATGAAGTATGGAATGGGGCGTGATCATATTGCATTCGTATGCCGTGTCTGCAGGATAATCTTATTCTCTTCCTATGCATCTTGGTATCTTGTACATGTTGGGATTAGCATCTTACATATCAATATCTCTTACATTTGAGAAGCTAAACAATCTCTTATGCATTTGAGATTATTCTATGTCAAGACTGGCTCCATACATATAACCAGCAAGGTATCACTATGTGTAGTGTAGATAAGCTCAAACCATTGCTTGTAGCATCAAAGTCCATCTCAGAACACTAGCTGCTATTCATATCGTATGTATGTTGGCTCAACATCTTGACCTCATACATTCAGAGAAGATTGTAGTACATTAGTTTTGCATTAGATATCTCAACACCTTAGTCTTCTATACCTTAGTACATAACATCTACATGTTATATCAAACATAAGGATTGCATTTCTTGTAAATTCTGAGAAATTACTTTAAAAGCTACCATTTCATGTATTCATTTCATCATACACGTATGTAGTTCTCAACCAAGATCAATCTCTCCTCCATCTTCATTATCTACCTCCTTTATCCTACCAAACAAGTGTGTTAGACATATCATATCATTACCATCTATATATGAGCATCAGTCCATATCATATCATTACCACTTATATATTTGCATTATCGTTAACATAATGCATTTCTATTTTGCATATTCACATCATTTCCATAAACATCCATATAATCCATGAAAATACATTATGCATAACCATCATAATACTATAAGTACATCCATAATCCTATAAAACCAAAGCCATCATATATATACATAAATGTGTCAATATACAAGTGTCTACAAATACAACATGAACAAGCTGAACCATAAAGAATGTATGTACAATCAACTCTAGGCCTCATCATGATACAACATAATATACATGAACAATGTAGCCCTGATGACTACTGGCAGCTCCCTCGCCTTGACCACCACCACTGGGTCCTGCACCTATTCTCCTATCTCTCTATGGCCCCATCATTGATGTTGCAGATCAAGATCCACCTATCCTCTGTGAACTAGAAGTTCTTGACCTACTCCTGAAGCTAGGCTACCTCTACTCTACTGGCATGGCCCCATAGTATAAGCCTCTATAATACTTAGCCTCACCCGGTACCCTCCTCATCTTTCCCTGTACCTGTGTCAACTATGTGGCCAAATACATAGTAGCCCCATCTGTACCCAATGCCACCACTGCTCTATCCCGATCACCGGTCATCACTTGTAACTGCTAAATAGCTGTATCTCTCTCTATCTGCAGACCATCTCTCTCAGCCCTCATCACCCACATCTATTGTAGGGAAGTGTCTCACTCCACTCTCATCATCTTCTCACTCTGTCTCATTGTATCTCTCTCCCCTGTCACTCTAGCAAGTGCACCATCATATTATCCATCACCAGCCTACACTCTCGCCTGTAGCTATGACTGATATGTCTGAGCCTATGCTCTAGCATTCCATAAGCCTGTCACTGCCTAATGCCTGTCTAACTCCACACTCCTCAACCTCATTTGATCCTACTATCTCCATCTCCTCTCCTCTCTAATCCTCCTCCGCAATTGCTGAATCCCAACATCATCACCTCCTAATATATGACCCTGAGGCTATGCAAGTATCTGAGGCTACCCCTGCGCCTGTCCCTATACTTGTATTCCTGGAGCTGCTAGCACAATAGCCTATGCTGGTGGAGCCCATCATCATCTCCTCTTGACTGGTCTCTCCATCCCTATCTCTCCTATCTCTCTAACCCTCGTCAACCGAGTCAGTCTCGCTATCACCCAGTATGCATCATAATCTGGTAGAGTACCTGGATCTACAAGACCCTATCCCCACTACCATACAACTAGATGTAGCCCCTCTCTCTGTGCCAAAGCCGTGTCAACCACTACCTCTGGACCCCAACAAAAACCTCCTATCGAGTCCTCCCAAAAATGGCATCACCAATTGGTACTACCTGTGGCAACCTAAACTATCTCAAAACCCTCTTGAGCAAATAGCACTCTATAATATATATCTTGCGTCCAAATATATACCTCACCTACTGAGAATATACAAGCTCTCTATCCTCTTCATCCCATCTCTTGCATCCTAGCCATGGCCTCCATATAAACATGTCTACCTCATCCAATATCCTCCACCAGTACACTAGTCCTCTGCGCTTCCAGTATGTCAAAGCTCCTTTATACATCCTTGCATAAGGCTCTCCCACTACTCTAGCCACCCATCCATCTAGCCTCGTCACTGGAATATGCTCATATGCCCTTACATGCAAAATTGTGACTCTTGCAGACATACTAGACCTAAACATATATGCACAGTCATGCAGATAATGATAGAGCTATCCAAGCACACACTCCTCCCATGCATATCTCATCCCATAGGAGAACATCCCCTCCATCACTATCCCCCATCCGATTAGGAATCCTCTCACTTGTCTATCGCCTACTAGCCATCTGATAATAGCTATAGGTACTCACTGCAGCCTATCGCATAGCTCCTCCATCCTGGCCATGGGAATCTCTAAGCTCTCCACCCTAATATATGGAGTCCCAAACAATCATCTAAATGTAGATGCACCCATATAAGGATCATAATCTACTCGGTCCCCATCAATAGGAACATGTAGAATCTAGAACACATCCTCTAGTGTGATCATGGGCTCTCCTGTAGGCAACAAGAATGAACTATGCTTGCTCCTCCATCGCTCCACCATCAACATCATCAGTCCTTGATGTGCCTACACCAGCTCCAATCTAGACACATGCTCTAACCTAAGGATCTCTAGCACTAGTCACTCCTCTGCATCTAGTAATCTAACCAACCGTAAATCTCTGGGATGTGGCTCTTGTGAAAACAAAGTTGGTAGTACATCCTACATCATTCCATTCACCATATCAGTCTTTGTGCTATTAAAATTGCCTTTTACATGCTATATTTGACTATCTCTGCTATAAGTGACCCACTTTTCTATATGTGACCATCTGTTGATCCTAAGCGATTCAATTTATTACATGTGCCTATTTCTAGCCTACATGCAACTTCTTTACCACATGCACTTGACTGTTCACTAAAAGTGAGCTCAACACCTATATGCGCACATCTTTTTCACCATAAGCAACCTATTTTCTATAAGTGAGCATCTATTCACTAAAAGCAAGCTATTTTTCTATATGCATCCACTTTTCCTCCATAAGTGACCTATTCTAACCATATGCGCATTTCGTCTACCTATTTCCTCTAGCTGACCACAAGCGACTCACTTTTTCCACATGTGACTAAGCCATGCCTACATGCGACCTAAACTACTCTAAGCGACTGCTTTTAGCTTGCAAGCAACCTAAACTGCCTATCTTCTAACCTAGTCACTTATGGTGACATGTGTACATTTATGATGCTTCTAGCCTATCAAAATCATGCTTTTAGCAAAAGTTTCAATACATACCGGTGCGTCTGCTCCCTCTAGTCGTCCATGTGTCCTCACTCGCTTGACACAATGATCTCTGCATGGAATCACCATCCTGATAGCTCTCCAACTCTCGTTGCACAACAACTCTAAAGAGCTCTGGATCTCTATAGATTTTTGAACACAAATGAGCCTATTTTCCCTTGAGAGACCTACTTATAGCCCTTGTTCAAAACCCTAATTCTTCTATCTCATCCCAATTTATCCCACCCAACCCCTGTTTTCTTCATGTCAGCCTTATTTCTAGCCTTTCATCTTATCGAGAGTCAACCCATCCCTTCCTAGTTCACTTGGTTTACCTCTCGAGGGGACACCACCTACCAGTTACACTGGGGCATAACTTTGTTCATCGACCAAATTATCGTATCTTCTTTGACACAACATTCTAATGAACATTATATCAAAGAGGGGAAAAATGTAGACATCCAAAATTGACCTAATTATCATTAACATTCAAATATTGCATTAGATATCATCTACATTTGTCTAACACACTTGAGCAATGTCCCTAACACTTATTTCTTCTATTAATTAAATAAATTTATATTTATTTAATTAATTCATTAGCTATTTCCTCTAAACCATAATTAAACAATCTTTAATTATTTAATTATCTTCATTCTTCTATTTTAATTAAATAAATTTTATTTATTTAATTAATTTCCTCTTATCATTTATCTTAATGAGCTGACATGTGTGCCTCTTTCATTTAAAAAAGATAAGTGGTACTACATCTTTTATTTAATATCTTTCACATGTAGTCCTTTTTATGTACACGGTCACACATAAGCCTTATCTTCCTTCTACTTGTCATCTACACATTCACCTATGATTATCTTTTAATCTTAGCCATTCACATAGCCACCAAATCTCCACCATTGATTGATTTTGGTTGAGTTCTATATAAACACCCTGTCATTCTATACTACATCTATCTAGTATTCATATAGTGTCTACATTATCATCTTAAGCATATTGAGCATTTTAGCATCCCTTGAGCTTATTATCATTATCATACATCCATCACGGCAGCTTTGATTTTCATAATTGTTCATTGTTGAAGAAGCAATCCACATCATAAACAAGGAATCATATGATCTAGATTATATTATTCTTGAATTGCATGCTTTTGATTTCATTTAGATTAGATTATTTGATGATGGTAGGGTTAGGTTTTCATGGCTATGCTTGATCTTATCAACCTAATTTTTACCTATCACACTTAGTAGAAGTAGAAATTGAATACCTACCAATCTCAATTGGGAATTTGAAACCAATTTTCTTCAACTCCATTTTCTTACTATGCACAACTATGATTTATCTGCATATGTCCATCAGTATAATCTTGTCATTGGGGTACCTTGGCAACATGTATGGATACCCCAGAAAATAACCAACCCTCAGATAAGTAAATATGGGAAATTACAAATACATACAGCCATATCTATTAACCACTAACCAAGCCTCATCAAAAACTCTCTTTTGTTCCAATTGGGGATCAAAAAACATAAGAAGACACCAAAGAAAGCCTCATTCACCCTCCTGAAGTGATGAATTTCTCCATCAAGGATTAACTTGGGATAATACTGATATACAGGAACAACTCTCTGATCTCACTCTAATGTCAAACCTAGAAAACTCGTCATCACGATAGCAGCATAAACAAGATATGATGTCATGTAGAACTTTGATGAATTTGACATCTTTGTGAGTTGTTTGTGAATAGCATTACTAATTTGTTCTCCCTAGAATATCTATTGCCTTACCTTCAATATGACATTAATGTATAAGTACATCCACTCATGAAAATTGGAAGATGTAGGGAGTCCTCTTACTCTACTCAAAAGAGTAATCAAGTCACTGACCTCTTTGATGGGGAAAACTTTTAGGCCATCTTGAGAGATTTGCCCTTTAAGACTTCAACCATTTAGTATTGATTATCTTCTTTGCAGCTGTTGACCCATTTTTTCCTCTATTCAGAGCCAAATGGTCCACCTAGTATTTTCCTTAAAAATCCCTCTTAAAGGCCCCATAAAGCAAAAGTGCCAAATTTCCCAGGGAGCCTTGCCTAGAAAACCTTACCATTGTAAAGAGCTTGAAAAAATAGGCAGGTTTGCTTCTTACAGTACCCTAAAATTTAGCCTAATGAAGAAGTTATTCATGGTCAAAGTTTGGTCAAACCTACAGTTCAAACGTGCATTTGGCAGGCTTGAAAATCCCTATCGGCCTTAGGAAATGTTGAAAAAATTAAGTTTTATGCATTTTTGAATGTATATCAGGCCAAGGAAATGCATATACATTCAGGGAATCTTCCACAGGTCCTCAAGAATATTCCCCATTTGTATATTGGCAATATGAAAGGAAAGATACAAGAGAAACATACAATGTATAAATATGCATTCATGGCATATTCCTTGAAGATTCCCCATTTGTATGTTTAGCACTTGTATATTTGCCTTGTATGTTTGCACATACAAGCAAATATATATTCGCTAAATGCACAAAGGCAAATGTACATTCATGGCATATTCCCCAGAATATTCCGCAGTTGTATGTCAGCAGTCTTGTATATTGCTTTGTATGTTCACAATATACAAGAGGATATATACAAGGAAAAGATACATTGTGGGAATATTCCTCAAAGATTCCCTATTTTTATGTATGGAGGTTTGTCTATTGTGTTGCATATTTGTCATACAAGCCCAATGTACATTTGCTAAAGTGCCGCGGGGAATATACAAGAGATTGCTGTAAGGGATATACAAAAGCTTTTGTATATCGCCAAGATACTTGATGTGGGGCCCACGCAGATACAACAAAAAGGTTTGTATGTCTCCTACATACAAGTGATACATTGCGGGAATATTCCTTCGAAGATTCCCTAGTTGTATAAAGGGGTTTGTATATTTGATTGTATGTTTTCATACAAGGCCAATGTACAAGGAAACATACATCTGCTACAGTAGATATGTATCGGCTCAAGGATAAAAGGAGATATATATTTCACATTGTATGTCTTCTACATACAATCGAACATGCAAAGAATTATACAAGGCTGAACATACAAAAGGTGGGGCCCGCAGGTTTACAAATGAAATTGCATGCAAGAAGTGCCGCGGGGAAATATACAAAGGAGTTTGTATATCTCAGAGATACAAATGGTGGGTCCCATGAAGATACAAAGAGGTTTGTATATCATATACATACAAAGATTTAAATGCTACAGTGGAATGTATATCAACTTGTATGTTCGCACATACAAGCCGATATACAAGGAAACATATACAATCCTAACCCGAATAGAAGTTTCAATCTATTCTATGTTGTTCTCGGGTCCACCTTGTATAAAAGGTGTTTGTATGTCTCGACATACAAAAGAGCATGTACAAGCTGGATTTCAAATGGATATCATTTCTGCCTCATTCAGGCTCGGGGTCCGTTTTGTATGTATGAGGCCATTTGTATATTGCGATATACAAGAAAAAATACAAAGAGTGGAGATGCAAGTTGGACCTGGCAGAACAATGTAACACAGCTCAGTGGTGTTTTGAGGTCCGCAGCTTGTATATTTAGACATACAAAGGTGCAGATACAAAGTTATATGCTGGGCATTTTTAAAGAGGTGGGGCCCGCATATACAAGGGGAAATTGTATGTATATACAATTTTGAACATACAAGGCATATACAGATCCTGATATACAAGGTGCCATGCATATGTAAAGGAGTTGCAGAATGCATTTTTAAATGCTGATTCAGGCACCAAGATGCATGTGATATACACACAGATCCAGATGCAGTATATACATGTGGTTAACCAAATCTTTGACTGCCTATATCTTCCCCATTTCAGCGAATTTGACATGTTGTAAGAGGCAAAAGTGTATGTTTTTGCCTCCTCTTTCATTTGAGCAAGTTTTTGGGGGGAATTTTCCAATTTTCAATTTTCAGATCTGAGGATGCATATTTTGGGTGACTGGACATTTTAGCGACAACTTTCAGCAGATGAAGATATTTTGGGGCATTCATTGGTGCACAAAGATGATACAACTCATATTGATGGTTAGAAATATCTTCTTACCTTCCTCTTCCAGATATTTTCATCTTCTCTAATGTAGATTGATGAGTAAGCTACTTGCAATAAAGACTAAAAATATCTTCCCATCCACCCAGTTCCAGATTTTGATGCCATAGATGTTGTAGCTGGACAGTCATCGAAGGAGATATTTTCATTTCCAGCTCATAGAGCAAATTTTGTAACTGACTTAGGATAGTTTTGGAATGCTATATATATGCATTCAAATGTTGTAAATAAGGTTGGAAATTTTTTGGCATTAAGGCTTTTCTATTTCCAAATAGAGTTTTCATGTACCATAACCGTACCTTTCCATTGAATATATGCAAGTTAATTTTACCTCTTTAACTAATTTTTCTAGTTCTATGTGAATCTGTGTATGGTTTGTCTGTGAATGTTTCATTCCTCTCAATCATATTGCTTCTCACCTCTTCTAGAGTCATCTAACCTGTGTATACCTACTTGTTGTATTTGATTACATTGTGCATCTTCTCAGTGTTGTGGAAATTTCTTTAAATCTGTCTGGTGCATCACCCTTGTTTTCAATCTTTTATTTCATTTCCATTATAAGCATTCTCTCTCCCTTTTTCCCCCAAAAATTTAGCAGTTTCAAGTGATAGCTAAACAAGGAAGCCGGCCTTCTCCGGAGGTCTGATCTCATTTAGCAAAGTCCCACACTTAAAGATCATTCCCATGTTAATCCAGTTTGTAGAGGTTTCACAACTGTATGCAAGGGTGCAAAACTGGGTGATAACAACTTTTGGTAAGCCCGGTGGGACCCAAGAGATTAGAGTAACAATCAAATTAACAGCCATTATTGCTGGTTTTGATGTGTAACTAGTAATTGCAGACCTTTAAGAGGTTAAAATTTACACATCTGGTGACTCAGACTGAGGAAAGGACAAGCGGATCAGTTCTGCCATTACATTTTTCATGAGAAAGGTACAAACTAGGAGTTCAAGTTCAAGCTCATTCGAATATTTGCAGCTCTCTCCACCTAGAAGACTGAGCAGAGCTGTAGCAAGGACTCCAGTTTCCAAAAGAGTATAGTCAACTCCACTAGGTTTCAGACCAGTTGCTTCTATAGTTCTCACAGTAACTCAAGCGAATCTACCTACAACTCTTCAGATGGCAAGAAATCAGCCATTTGTGACTTTTAATGGGGGGAGTCCTTTGAATCTAATGGTGCATGATGCGATACCAATGGCAGCTTTGAAGAATCTACCCTATTTCACAGGGGAAAATCATACTACTTTGATCGAGCACATTAGAGACATAGCATCTCTATGTGGGGTTCATCATGTCACTCAGGAGAATGTAGCCATCAGATTACTGGCTGCCTCCTTCAAAGGGAAGGCATTGCAGTGGTTCAGGAGTCTACCAGTGCAGACTATAGGAACCTGAGATGAGCTAGGAGAGAAATTAAACAAGTAATTTCAAGAAAAATTAGATAATCTATCACTGGTCGAACAGATGACCACCATAAAGAGAGACACGCATGAGCAAATGATGGATTTTAACTTTAGATTTCAGAAGACATGGGACAGAATCCCTGCCATGGTAAGACCTCTAGCTGAATATGCATTTCTATATTTTTTGAAAGACCTAAATAGTGATATTTCAGTAATGATTCAATCACTAGGAGGTAATAGTTTACTAGATGCGTATGAATTAGCAATTAGGATAGAGAATAATCTCATTCAAGTTGGAAAAATAGCACCCAGACCACCAGTGCCTATCTTTCCTAAGATTTAGGCTTCTATGCCTTTACCAATTCCATGTTTTCCCCCTGTGCCTACTATTGTGGCATTACCAAATATTGCTAATTTTGAACCTACTGCCTCTAGTTCATCTCAAGAGTTGAAAGAGATTAAAAATAGTTAGCAAAAGATTGAGGGTATCCTTCAAACTTTGGGAAATGAACTGGTAAACATAAAGAAGCAATAGCCCCAGAGGCCCTTTCAACCTTATCAGTAATCTAGCCAGGGGTAGAATCAACCATTTCAAGGCCAAAATCAGCCGTATCAAGCTAATAGGCCACCTTATCAAAGAAACTATCAAGGTGCCAGATAGAATGTAAATCAAAGGCCTTTTCTGCCTTATAATCTAGCACCTATTAACACCGTAAGGGACCTTGTCCCTATTTAAAATAACCTAGCAGCTGAATATGAGTGGTGCTACCCATGCAACCAGCCACATAGTCAAGCAGCCTACTCAAATGGAGTCATAAATCAGGCTTTAATGGTGCAAAATGTGTCAGCCTCATAGTCAAGTACACCAAATGATGGGGCTGTGCAACAATAGGAACAACCACAGAGTGATTCTGCTTTCATGAACTGGCAGGAAGGTGAATTTTGTGGCATGAACAGCGATAACACCTCAGTTGCAGCAAATACAAGAGAAAAGAAAAGGGGTTATGAGGTAGAACAAGAAACAAATAAAGGAAAAGTGTCTGCTAATGTTCCTGCACCCCAAATTCCCCATATTCTACAAAGAAATGATCCAGCAAAAGCAAGGGAGATGCCTCGTTTGCAACCAAATGTCACTGCTACAAAATCAAATCAGAAGGTGAGTGCCATTCCACCTTTCAATATTATCGAAAATATGAAAAAGATGAATGTGACAATGTCTATGTGGGATTCTTTAGCCATCCCAGGCCAAAAAGACCTATTGCAATCTGCCTTGTCTAATTTGAAGGTGTCCAAAGATACAACTATTGACCCAAATAGGGCTATCCTTACTAATTCCTCTGAGGATAACAGTAAACAGCCTAACAAAAGTACTAAGCCACTCCCATTCTATATATCATTGATAATTGGAGATAAATTAGTTCATAATTGCATGGTGGATAGTGGAGCAAGCAGTTCTATGATGCCTAAACAGTTGCAGACCAATTAGGGCTCAAGTACTAGCCTCTTGAGAAGGGTGTACTCCAATTAGATGGCACAACTGTTAGTACTGTGGTTGTAATAAAAGACCTAGGTCTTACTCTACATACCTGCCCCAATGTTTCCATCTGCCAAGAGGTCTTCATTATTGATTTGCCCCCCTATTTTGCCATGTGCCTATCAAGAGAATTCATAGCCAAAATAGGAGGATACCTATCCTCTGACTGGTGCCATATGTTTTTTAGGACCAGATATGGCACTAAGGTGACCCTAAGATCTGAATTGCTTTCAAATCATCACATAGAGCCCTATACACCAAGTGTGGTTAATGTAAATCACATTATTTCTGATGATCCTAAAATTGTGGTGGCTCAAGAGTTACAAGCTGAGAGTATACTAGAGGTGTTATTAAGGGAATGGTCCTCACAAGATATTGTAGATGATCCTAAAACACATATTCAAGAAAATGGTATGGGGGTCTATATACTTCATGGGCCTGATGCAGCAATTCCAAGTATGGTAAAGGATGCAGAACAATAGACCAGGCAGCAAGGAGAAGTATGGAAAATGTTTTTTGATGGCTCTAGGAGTAGAAATGGATCTGGTGGTGGTGCAATGTTTATATCCCCACAGGGTGAAAAATATTTTTCTTCTTTCCATTTTGCCTTTGCATGTACAAACAACACTGTTGAATATGAAGGATTAATTCAGGGTTTACAGTGGGCAAGAAAGAGGAAAACAGGTTGTTTGCAAGTATTTGGAGACAGTGAACTAATTGTAAATTAGGTAAGAGGATTGCATCTTACCAAAAATGATACCTTGAAGTGCTATAAGCATAGGGTATGGAACATGATTGAGGAATTTGATGCTTTTAATCTGATTTCCATTCCAAGAAATCAAAATTCCCATGCTGATAGATTGGCTGTAATTGGGGTACAGTTTGACATCCCTAGTGACATTCAAAAGGAGAAAATGCAGCCTCATGTAAAAATAGTTGACAGACCCTCCATCCCTGACAATAATGTTCATTGGCAGGTCTTTGAAAGTGATGAACAGATTCTGAGATTCCTGTTAGAGGAAGATGAGTTTTCCATGATGAATCAGGATAAACTCAAATGGCAGTATGGTAATGATCAGATTATTTAGCTAAAGACAAACAAGCTGCCCAAGGGATTGGTGACTTTGGAGTCTATTTTTGACACCGATGATCAGATGAGACTGGTATGCAAATAAAAGAGGAACATTATGAGGAGTTAGAAATTTTTAAGGGAAAACTCCTCAAAATAGGTAAAATCTATTCAGCTAAGGATAGGAGAGATTTGATTGCTCTTTGTCAGGAATTTAAGGAGGTATTTGCTTGGGATTATTCAAACCTAAAAGGATTTGATCCTCATATTGCCCAGCACACCATAGAATTGGAACCAGGTGCAAAGCCTGTAAGGCAGAGGCAAAGGCCCCTAAATCCAAAGCTAGAGTCCTTGATGATCAAAGAATTGACTAAGCTAATTAAGGGAAAGATCATTTTTCCCATCAAGCATACTTCTTGGGTCTCAAACCTTGTCCCTGTGAGGAAGAAGAACGGAGAAATCAGGCTATGCGTTGATTTCAGGGACCTGAATAGAGCTTCCCTAAAGGACCACTACCCACTTCCATCAATAGAGCAGATTTTATATGTAGTGGCTAGCTCGGAGAGATTTTCTTTGCTTGACGGATTTTCTGGTTACAATTAGGTGTTAGTCAAGGAGGAGGATCAATTCAAAATTGCTTTCACTACCAAGTGAGGCACCATGGCCTACATGAGGATGCCTTTTGGTCTCTCTAACACTGGCTCAACCTTTTAAAGAGCCATGGCTATGGCATTCAAGGTTTGCTATACAAACTGGTGTTGGTGTATCTAGATGATATAACAGTCTTTTCCAAGAATGCATCTGAACATTTATCCCACTTGAGGCAAATTTTTGAGAGATGCTGAGAGTTTGGGATATCCCTTAATCCAAACAAATGCATTTTTTCTATCCATGAAGGCAAGCTGTTAGGGCACATTGTCTCAAAAGAAGGCATTACTATTGATGCTAAAAGAGTAAGTGCCATTTTAGAGCTGCCTTTACCAAGTCATAAGAAGGGATTACAAAGTTTTATTGGTAGAATTTATTTTCTACGAAGGTTCATCCCTGATATCACAAACCTTTTGAAACCTTTGACATCCATGTTGAAAAAGAATATAGCCTTTAATTAGACAAAAGAGGCCAGACTTAGTTTTGAGTCTATAAAAGAAGCATTGTCAGTTGCACCAACCTTGGTACATCCTGACTTTTCCAAAGATTTTATTCTATATGCTTATGGTGGCCTAGATACAATCTCTGAGATTTTAGTGCAGAAGCAGAGTAGCGGCTTCAAGCAGCCAATTACTTTTTTCAGTCAGGGGCTGGAAGAATATGAACAGAAGTATAGCTTTGTTGAGAAGCACGTCCTTGCAGTGATAAGGAGCCTCAAGAAATTTCAGCATCTTGTTTCTAATAACAAGATACATTTGATGGTGGCTCATCCCAGCGTGAAGGAGTTCCTGTTGAGCAAAGATATAAATGAGAAAAGAGTTGGTTGGATCACCAAGGTCATGGAATATGATGTGGATATCCAAGTAACCAAGCTTGTCAGAGGTAGAGGACTTAGTGAGCAGCTCGCTACTAGCTTCAATAAGGGGGATGAGATACTTTTTACCTTTGAGGATGTACCTCAAGATAATGTAGCAGTAGCGAGCACAGGCTGGGTTACTGATATGACTAAATTTTTGCAAACTGGCAAATGTCCAGCAGGTCTAGATAGAACTAAAAGGAGATATTATAGACTGCAATTGGTTCCATATGTTTTAATAAATGACATCCTTTTCAGAAAGGACTTTAATGGTGTATTGTTAAGGTGCATTGATAAAGATCAGACTGACAAGGTACTACATGAATTTCATGATGGAACAGCGGGGGGTCATTTTGCCCTAAAGACTACTGCTTGGAAAGTAATGAGAGCTGGCTATTATTGGCCCAACTTATTTAAGGATGCCCATGCATGGGCTAGGAAGTGTATAAAATGTGCCATTTTTACAGGAAAAGAAAGGTTGCCAGCCTTACCTTTACGGCCAATTCAAATAGAGCAACCCTTCATGAGATGGGGTGTTGACTTCGTAGGACCCATTAATCCACCATCAGGTGCAGGCCACAAATGGATTCTTATAGCTACAGATTTTTTCACAAGATGGACTGAAGCAGTAGCTCTAAAGGAATCAAATGAAAATGTTGTTTTAAATTTTTATCATGACTTG
Source organism: Cunninghamia lanceolata (assembly GCA_027924645.1). Lineage (NCBI taxonomy): Eukaryota > Viridiplantae > Streptophyta > Pinopsida > Cupressales > Cupressaceae > Cunninghamia > Cunninghamia lanceolata. Next base: position 8,951,992 of record BSBN01000739.1, read on the forward strand.
ATTTCCAGATTTGGAGTGCCTGAGTCAATAATTTCTGACAATGCTTTAGCCTTTGTTGGCCTAAAGATAACTGATTGGGCTGTCAAAAATGGGATCTATCTGAATACTTATTCTAATTATTACCCACAGGGTAATGGTTTAGCTAAGTCTACCAACAAAAATCTCATAAGGATTATTAAAAGATCAATGGAGGGCAACCAGAGGACCTGGCACACTAATTTCAAATATGCCTTATGGGTAGATAGAATAACTCCTAAAAGGTCCATTGGAAATTCTCCATATATATTAGTATATGGGAAGGAAGCAAGATTTCCTATCTCTATAGAATTGCCAGCACTGGACATCATGAATTAGCTAGAAATGTTTGAAGAGGAAGATCCCATGGCTGTCAGATATGCTCAGCTTATGGAGCTTGAAGAAATCAGAGACAAGGCTATGAAGACTATAGAATATCATCAGCTTCAAACAAAAAGAAATTTTGATCAGAAGGCCACCCCTAGGATCTTTAGAGAAGGTGATATGGTGCTCAAATGGGACGAATTGAAGAGCAAGCCTGGAAAGCACTCCAAATTTGACAACATGTGGAGTGGCCCATTTCTCATTACTGAATGCAAGGAGCACAATGCATTTCAGTTATCAAATATGGATGGACAAAATCTGCCTATCCCAGTCAATGGGATACACCTAAAGAGGTGTTTTGAGGTATGAGTGCCTTGTAAATCAGTAAATTAGGTCTCTATGCTTTCAATAAGTGCTACTGCACATTAGTTTAGATCTACTTTTACTTTCCCTAAATGCTGTCTAACATAGTTGAAAGAGTTTGCTTTCAACATTTTGTCTTGGTTTGGCCTTCCAGGTTTTCTCCATTGCTTCTATCTTGTTTTGCTAAGGTCAAAAATATCTATATTTTAGTCTCTGTGTGACTCTATGCCCAATAGATGTATAGGCCACTGATCCAACTGTTTAGCAGGCAAACATCCCATAGAGGTTGCCAAATTGTTGACCCATTTTTTCCTCTGTTCAGAGCCAAATGGTCCACATAATATTTTCCTTAAAAATCCCTCTTAAAGGCCCCATAAAGCAAAAGTGCCAAATTTCCTAGGGAGCCTTTCCTAGAAAATCTTACCATTGTAAAGAGCTTGAAAAAATAGGCAGGTTTGCTTTTTACAGTACCCTGAAATTCAGCCTAATGAAGAAGTTATTCATGGTCAAAGTTTGGTCAAACATACAGTTCAAACGTGCATTTGGCAGGCTTGCAAATCTCTATTGGCCTTAGGAAATGTTGAAAAAATTAAGTTTTATGCATTTTTGAATGTATATCGGGCCAGGGAAATGCATATACATTCAGAGAATCTTCCACAGGTCCTCGGGAATATTTCCCATTTGTATATCAGCGATATGCAAGGAAAGATACAAGAGAAACATACAATGTATAAATATGCATTCATGGCATATTCCTTGAAGATTCCCCATTTGTATGTTTAGCACTTGTATATTTGCCTTGTATGTTCGCACATACAAGCAAATATACATTTGCTAAATGTACAAAGGCAAATGTACATTCGTGGCATATTCCCCAGAATATTCCACAGTTGTATGTCAGCAAGCTTGTATATTGCTTTGTATGTTCGCAATATACAAGAGGATATATATAAGGAAAAGATACATTGTGGGAATATTCCTCAAAGATTCCTTGTTTGTATGTCTAGAGGTTTGTATATTGCGTTGCATATTTGTCATACAAGCCCAATGTACATTTGCTAAAGTGCCGTGGGGAATATACAAGAGATTGCTGCAAGGGATATACAAAAGCTTTTGTATATCGCAAGATGCTTGATGTGGGGCCCGCGCAGATACAACAAAGAGGTTTGTATGTCTCCTACATACAAGTGATACATTGCGAGAATATTCCTTCAAAGATTCCCTAGTTGTATAAAGGGGTTTGTATATTTGATTGTATGTTTTCATACAAGGCCAATGTACAAGGAAACATACATCTGCTACAGTAGATATGTATCAGCTCAAGGATAAAAGGAGATGTATATTTCACATTGTATGTCTTCTACATACAATCAAACATGCAAAGAATTATACAAGGCCAAACATACAAAAGGTGGGGCCCGTAGGTTTACAAATGAAATTGCATGCAAGAAGTGCCGCGGGGAAATATACAAAGGAGTTTGTATATCTCAGAGATACAAATGGTGGGTCCTGTGAAGATACAAAGAGGTTTGTATATCATATACATACAAAGATTTAAATGCTACAGTGGATTGTATATTGACTTGTATGTTTGCACATACAAGCCAATATACAAGGAAACATATACAATCTGGAACCGAATAGAAGTTTCAATCTATTCTATGTTGTTCTCGGGTCCGCCTTGTATATAAGGTGTTTGTATGTCTCGACATACAAAAGAGCATGTACAAGCTAGATTTCAAATGGATATCATTTCTTCCTCATTCAGGCTCCAGGTCCGTTTTGTATGTATGAGGCCATTTGTATATTGTGATATACAAGAAAAAATACAAAGAGTGGAGATGCAAGCCGGACCTGGCAGAACAATGAAACACAACTCAAAGGTCCGTAGCTTGTATATTTAGACATACAAAGGTGCAAATACAAAGTTATATGCTGGGCATTTTTAAAGAGGTGGGGCCCGCATATACAAGGGGAAATTGTATGTATATACGATTTCGAACATACAAGGCATATACAGAGCCTGATATACAAGGTGCCATGCATATGCAAAGGAGTTACATAATGTATTTTTAAATGCTGATTTAGGCACCAAGATGCATGCGATATACACACAGATCCAGATGCAGTATATGCAGGCAGTTAACCAAATCTTTGACTGCCTGTATCTTCTCCATTTCAGTGAATTTCGACATGCTGTAAGAGGCAAAAGTGCATGTTTTTGCCTCCTCTTTCATTTGAGTAGGTTTTTTTTGGGGGGGAATCTTCCAATTTTCAATTTTCAGATCTGAGGATACATATTTTGGGCGACTGGACATTTCAGTGATGACTTTCAGCAGATGAAGACATTTTGGGGCATTCATTGCTACACAAAGATGATACAGCTCGTATTGATGGTTAGAAATATCTTCCCACCTTCCTCTTCCAGATATTTTCATCTTCTCTAATGTAAATCGATGAGTAAGCTACTTGCAATAAAGACTAAAAAATATCTCCCCATCCGCCCAGTTCTAGATTTTGACGCCATAGTTGTTGTAGCTGGACAGTCATCAAGGGAGATATTTTCATTTCCAGCTCATGGAGCAAATTTTATAACCGACTTAGGATAGTTTTGGAATGCTATATATGCATTCAAATGTTGTAAATAAGGTTGGAAATTTTTTGGCATTAAGGCTTTTATGTTTCCAAATAGAGTTTTCATGTACTATAACCATGCCTTTCCATTGAATATATGCAAGTTAATTTTACCTCTTTAACTGATTTTTCTAGTTCTATGTGAATCTGTGTATGGTTTGTCTGTGAATGTTTCATTCCTCTCAATCATATTGCTTCTCACCTCTACTAGAGTCATCTAACCTGTGTATACCTACTTGTTGTATTTGATTACATTGTGCATCTTCTCAGTGTTGTGGAAATTTCTTTAAATATGTCTGGTGCATCACCCTTGTTTTCAAGCTTTTATTTCATTTCCATTATAAGCATTCTCTCTCCCTTTTTCCCCCCAAAATTTAGCAGTTTCAAGTGATAGCTAGACAAGGAAGTTGGCCTTCTCTGGAGGTCTGATCTCATTTAGCAAAGTCCTACACTTAGAGATCATTCCATTGTTATTCCAGTTTGCACAGGTTTCACAACTGTATGCAAGGGTGCAAAACTAGGTGATAACAGCAACCTCAGGATCCTTATCATATTCCTTCTGAGAAATATCAAAGTTAATAGCTGCACATGAGTCAATGTTAGGACATATGAAGGCTTTATCAAAGAATTCTAGGTCCAATCTTATGATCACATTTCCATTGGCATCACTGACACTCATGTTATCCTTGCTGTAATGTGCTTCCACTTGAAGAACAAACTCATGATTATGTGTGGCAATAGCGAAAGTAGCTACCAAGTGAATGTTACTTTCTACAATATGCTTCATAGCATAACTAAGGGGTTGCTTCTTTGTTCTTTCTACAAATTCAGCCATGTCCACATGACCAATCTCAATGTCCTTTATCTCATCCACATTGGATGTCACAGATGTTACCAGAAAAATGCCCTCATATTTCTACTTCATGGCTTTATATTTTCTTGGAGATGGATCAGTCATCTAAGGTACAACAATCTCTGTTGAGAAAATGGACCTTGAGAAGTGTGTAGAAGAAACTACAACAAAAGATTCATGGTTTTGCAATATTAGGAAAATATGGTAATTGGAATATGCAATGATAGGAAATTATGAGCAATGATCATGGGCTTTGTGGGGATAGAGCATGATAAAGGTGAGAAACAGAGAGAATGTGTGTAATGGATGAAAAAGGAAAAATTTCCTAGTATTAGGAAAATTTTAGGTGAGCGATGTAAGGGTGACAAAATTTGCCACCTCTATATTTAGGTTTTTTAATTTTGTGCAAGGGCGGCAAAATTTACCGCTCCTGCATATAAGGTAGAACTTTGCAAGTGTAGAGGCAGCGAAAAACTCCAACTCAACATATGATATTGGTGGAAATTTATGTATGGGAAGCAAATTTTGTTGCCCCTACACGTCAATAAAAGGTAAATATTTACAAGGTTGGCAAAATTTGCTGACCATGCATATCAAACATTTTGGAAAGTCATGCCTGGGTGGCAAATTTTACCAACCATGCATTTGCAACTTTGGTAAATTGCTTACATGAGTAGCAAATTTTTCCACTCCTTCATTTGGGTAAAATCACAACTGTAGAACATGTTCAAGGCATGATTGTTGTATGGATACCTTACGTGGTCAGTGAAAATCGATGACCTCACAGTAAGGCATAAACACTGAGTCAACTCCATAGTTTGAAACAACCTTAAGACAGTGAAAAACCTAAATGGAAAACTTTGCCATGTGACATGAGGGAAAACCTTGTTTCTAAAACAAGAGGCACATCAAGAAGGATCCTAGGGTTTCATTGAATAGGGATATCACAATCCTTTAAAATGAAAACACAACCATGGTAATAAAGATTTGAACAAACAAATAGAAACAAACTAAGCAAACCCTAGAATAAAAAACAAAAAATATTACAAAAAGAAGAAAGAAGAACACAAACAAAGGATACATACTTGGAAACAGTGAAGAGAAATGGTGAGATCCCTAGCCTAAAATGATAGGCAAAAAAAATCTAAAAATCATACACAAACAAACACACAATCTCCTTAAGAGCACAAAAACATTATGAGGGAAAGAAAACAAAGATGAAACAAAATAATAAAAATATTTTAAATACCCAAAATGCCATGATATAGGATGCATTAATTACACTCCGTGTTAACTAATTGTTGTTTGAGTGGTGAATTTTACCGCTCTTACAACACTTAAGGAAATAACATGCAAGGTCAACGATTTTTGCCGCCTTGGCATGACAAAGACTCCCAACATGTAGTGGTGGCAAAATTTGCATGTTGATAAAAAAAATTTCTAACTCTTAGAAAACTAAAAATTGCAACTTGAACTATTTTGTAAATTTCAAGAGACTAACACAGGACAACACTTAGACAGACTCTCTAAGGCTAGGGGAATGTGCACAAGGACATTTGTAATTGCCTTGTTTAGTAGGCTTAGAGTTGTGGGCTACGAAATGGACAAGTTTCATAGGGGTCATCCCACAAATTGAGCTTTTCTAAATTTGAGGATAACAGTTGGCTCTAACTGGGGAGCTTCCTTTGATCATCCTTTGAAACAATCGAAAGGAGAAGAACTTTAGTCTCTAAGTTCCTTCATCTATCCATTGGGCTATATAGTCAAGTGAGGAAACAAATACACATAAAAAACTCAAAAGAAAAAGAAAAAATATACAAATATTTACAAAACTTATCTATCGCTTCATTGTGAGAAAAGCCTCAGATGTTGTCCACTGTGTGGCAACAAGAAAGGTGATCCATCTTGATACTCTAGCAAGAAACTATTTTCACCACAGAGCTAATGAATGACAAAAGGGCCTCTCCAAAGGGAATCAAACTTCCCATGCATTCCTTTAGGCTCTCTTCTTTTGTCCCACAACAAGATCTGATCACTAACTTGGAAATTTCAAGATTTTGCCTTTTTGTCAAATAATTTCTTTATTTGACTCTGGTGTTTCGCAATATGATCCACCACCTTAACATGTTGTTCCTTAAGCTAAGAAAGGAACATTACATGTTTGTCAATGGAGCTATCAAAATTTCCATCCTCAATGGCCTTAGCCAACTTTAAAGCTGGCAACTCTAGTCTAATTAGTATTTTGGCATTTAATCCATATAATAGCTAAAATGGTGACATGTCGATTGCTCCTTTGGAGGTAATGCGATCTGCCCAAAACGCATCAAGCAATGCCTTGTTCTAGGTCCTCGGATTCTCATCTACTAGCTTCCTGATGCTAGTAACTAAGTTCTTGTTGCTAGACTCAGCTTGACCTTTCCCTTGAGGGTAATAATCAGATGAGTGAGAAAGAATGATCCCATACTCAAAGCAGAAACTAGTTATTTCTTGGGAAGAAAATAGCTAGCATTATCTACTACTATCTTTTTTGGCATGCCAAACCTTGATATTATATTTTCTTTGAGGAACTTGCAAACTAGTTCAGAAGTAGCATGTTTCACTGGAATAGCCTCCACCCACTTAGTGAAATAGTTAGTGGCCATGAGAACATAGTTGTGCCTCACACTTGACGGTGAATTTACTGCACCAATGAAGTCAATGCCCCACTGCTAGAAAGGTTCCTCAATTATTACTGGCTTGAGAGGTAATGCTGCCAACTTGGTTTTCCCCACAAACTGTTGACATAGTTCACACTTACGAACCTAGTTGTATGCATCTTGGAAGTGTGGGCCAGTAATATCTAGCTCACAAAATCTTGTGAGTTATCATCAATGTTGAGAAATGACCACCAGATTCCAAACTATGAAATGACTACAATAGTTTACCTTGTTGTACCTTATTGACACAATGTAGAAAAATTCCATCAAGACTTCTCTTATACAAACTGTTGTTCCAAACAACAAAATTTGCATCCTTGAGCTTGATCATCCTCTTCTCTTTATAAGACAGGTGCTTAGGACATTCACCATAAGTGAGGAAGTGTGCAATTTTAGTGTACCATTCATCGGTTGTGCTAACAAACAGAACAATAGGAATTACCTTATTCTCTGCTTCTTCATCACCTGTTTCTTTTGGCACATTAACAATGATGAGCTGACACAAACCTTTCCCACATACCATCTTAGTGGGTTTGATATCTAGATCATATTCCTAGATTTTAGCAATCCAATTCTCTCTCTTACTCCCAAATTCTTAATGAGTCAAGATGGACTTAACTGCTAAATTTGGTACTAAGGTGATAGTGTGGGAATTCAAGATGTAGTACCTGAAATGCTTGACTGCCTTGATGATAGCATAGGCATGTTTCTCCATGGAAAAATACTTGAGCTCATGAGTTAAAGGACAACTCATAAACACAATCAGAGATTCGATGCCTTCCGTGTTCTCTTGTACTAGGATGGCTAACAGTTTGTGCTCAGAAGCATAACTATACATGATGAAATCCTTTGTGTAGTCTAGACAAACCAAAATTGGAGCATGAGCAATGGCTTTCTTGATGTCTTTAAAAGCCTCTTTACCTTTCGCACTCCAATGGAATGTGGACTTCCCTTTCATCATATTTACAATATGACGAGTCTTTTCTGCAAACTTGGGAACAAACCTCCATAGAAAATTAACCTTCCTAAAGGAGTGTATTACTGTCTTACTTGAAGGAAAAGTAAGACTTTGAATAGATTTGAGTCATTCAATCAATTTTTGTGCCCTCCCTAGACACAATATGCCCAAGAAGCTTACCTTCGGTCACCCCAAAAATGAACTTTTTGGGATTCAAGGAAATACCATGTTACCGACATCTTTCCAAAACTTGTCTTAGATGATAAACATGATCTTGATGTTTTTTGGAAAAAAATGGTTAAGTCATCAAGATAAACAATAATGAACTTACCCATCTCACCATGAAAGGTAAGATCCATTGCTCTCTAGAAAGTAGTGCCAACATTGATCAACCCAAAAGGCATCCTATGATATGCAAACATGCCCCAAGGAGTGGTGAAAGCAATTTTATGTTGATCTTCTTCACTGAACTCCATCTAATTATATCTTGAGAAACCATCAAGCATGGACATCATCTCTAAACCTATCACTGTTTGTAAAACTTGATCCATTACCATTAAGGGGTAATTATCCTTCAATGACAATTGCTTCAAATTATGGAAATCCACACAAATGTGAATCTCTCCATTCTTTTTCCTCACTAGAACAATGTTGGCTATCCACATTGAATGGTAAATAGGAAAGATTATCCAAGCATTAAGCATCTTTTGAATCTTACCTAGAATGGTACCTAAGATTTTTGGACTGTATTGCCTCTATTTCTGTTTGTGAGGCAAAGATCCCATCTTGAGTGGAATCTCATGTTGAACTTTCTTCATTCGAAATGACTTCAAGTCATCATAGAAGTAGGCCAGCACATCAATGTAATGACACAAGAGCATCACAAACTTTGTTCATCACATTGAGGTGATGTTCATTTGTGTTTTCAATCATTTATCAGTTGGTTTTTGCCTCTATCCCATAGGGATACACACTCTTTATCTGACAACGGTGTTCAGAAGACTTGAATGGCTCTCTGAGGCTTGACTGAGGCAATCCTCTAAACACCACAAACCCAACCCACTTTTTTGTGATTGCAGGTTATAGGGTTTAGAAGAAGAAAAAGTGGAGTTGCAGGGAGGCATTACAAACTATCAGAAGTGTAGAGCAAAGAAAAAAATTAGGGCTTGGACTAGGATTAGTCCTCCAGATTCTGATGCAGTGAAACCTCCATGACCATAGAATTGTGTTGCAGAAATTCTTCAAAGATCTAAAAAAAAAGGTATATTGGACTAGGGCACCCACCCAGTGGTCCTTGAATTTTCTACACACTGAACTTCAAAATCTGATATGTATTTGATTGTCATTTGATATCTTTGTGTGCGATCATTTTTTGTAATTTGTCCATTTGTTCACGATTTTACGAAATTAGGATTTTGAGCATAATTGGGCTTAATTGAACAACAAATTCACACAATTCCAATCTTCCCCGATGTTCCAAGTGACTAGATTTTTGTAGTAGATTTCTCTACTCGGTTCAATGTCCTTGAATGTTAGTGGTGAAAGGAGGATTTAACATAAACCCTTGAAGTAAACCAAAACACCATCCTCCCCTTTTTTCCATGAAACATTTTGGTGAACCCATATTTTAAAGGATTTTTACACCTTGATGAGTGTTGTACTTTATGCTTACATTCATTTCATTTTCATCTTATTGCATTTGAAAAATTACAAAAATATTGAAAAGTTGAAAAATTAGAAAAATTTGAAAAAATTGGTATTTTTAGCTTGCATTTTCAAATAATTTGAATTAGTTTATATTCAATTTTAGTTAATTTTTATTATTATCATCATCTCTAATTTAAATTACAGAAATTCATCATTCATTTACATAGCATTTTCTTGATTAATTTGTTAAAAATTGCTTGAAATTGCGCATTTTTCATATAACCTAGTTTTGTATTAGCTAGGGTTTGTAGTCAAAATTTTGTTTCAAATTTTACTACTCTTTAAAAACACTCATTAGGACTGATTTATAACTGTAGTGTTTCATCACAGTGGCTTTCTTGCAAAATTTCATGTCTAGGGTTTGAAAAACCTTGCATTTTCACTAGATTTGGCCTTATCGTCTCTCTAGAATTGCATCATAGGTGCGTTGTGGAAAATTTTTATGCTCTAATTGACTATTATCAGGGTTATAATCTTTTTTCCCTCCTCAAATTCCTCAAAACACCATTGCTATTAGGCCTTTGCATTGAAAAATGGTGAAAATTGCATCTTTTAGGTGTATTTTCACTAGGTTTTGGCTTGTCATCATTATAGATTTGCACTAAAGGTGTGTTGTGAAGGATATTGTTGGTTTATTAGACTAATATTAGACATATTAGTTTCTTCCCCTCATCAATTTCCTTACAACACCTCTTCTTTCATTCATTTGCATTGAAAAAAGTTGAAAAATCAAGCATTTTAATTCATTTTCACATATAGTTTTGCACTTGTTTCTTGCATAACTTTTGAAAAGATTTTAAAATCTGATTTTACATTGATTTGAAAGCATATACACACACAACAATAACAATAGGTTCCCTCCTAGGCCTTACATGAAAAGAAAGGTCCCCAAACCCGAAATTGTGTTTACACCTCATGATAGAACAATTGGAGACACTGAAGGACCTCTTTATATCACTGTGAAGATAATGGGAAATCTTGTAGATGGAACTCTTATTGATCCTAATTGCATTACTAATGTGGTAGTGGAAGAATTCATTTATTCACATGGTTTGATACAAGCCTTCTACGACCCTTCAGACATGATGATTAGACACATAAGGGGACCTTTATAAACACTTCTAGGAAGATATCTATACTGGTTACTGTATTTGAGAAACCCATTGAATAATTATTTGATGTTGTCCCCGTATTTGACCTTTTTCACATAAAATTAGGACACCCATGGTTAAAATCTATGAAAGCTATCTCTTCAACAATTCATAATTGTGTAAAATTTCCTTTGAATGGACAAGTGCATACTATTCCTCACAATAAACCTTTGGTTACAAGACAACACTTTAGCCTTGATTACTTTTGGGAATGATTTGAACTCGAATTAGAGCCTTGAGCTATAGAAATTACAAAACACAATTATTACATCAAGTCGCTGGTCCTTCTATTCAAGAAACAATAACAAACAAACACCCCACATTTGAAGAGCATCCTAGACTGAAAGGATAAGGACCCTATGTTGAGGTTCCTCCCCCACCATCCTTACAAGGATCGGGTGGTAGTCATTGAGAGCAAAACATTCCACTGAGACAAATGAGATTTGACCATGGTGCTTCCTCTAAAACACAAAAACCTATGGATGAACAAGGCACTATTTTAAAAGAGATAAATAGTAAGACAAGAAGGAATAGACAAGCAAGAGAAAGGAGGAAGAGAAGACAAGCGTTTGCCCAATGAAACACATCTCAACAAGAAAACATCTCACCTAACATTCAATCAAACCAAGAAGACCTTAAGAATGGACAACTTGAAGACAAGAATAAGAGTTGGGCTATGGTACCTTATGTCCCACTTTCCTCTAACATTTGAGAGTGGGAAGATGATGATTTGATCATTGACAACCTTTAATTAGGTTGATGTAGCATTATTGGCTAATTTATGTGACCTCCCCTCTCATGTTCTTTTTCCCTCGTGATGTGTTATGTGTTGTTTAGGCCTCCTAGGATGACCCTTGATACTCTTGTAAGGTCAAGGATACTGGGAGACTGCCTCTTTCGTGACCTTCTATTTGTATCATCATTCTTCTATATTGATTCTACTCTATTTTTATTGTTGTACATTATGTCTTAAGGACATAGCATCGTGGTTGGTGACTTGGGGGCACCCTCCTACATGATTGTCTCTAAGGCACTTGTTCTCCTCTCTTGATTTATTTTTTACCTTCCTCTAGTGGTTCTATCTAGTTGGCGGATGATGAAAAGCAAATAAGACTGATAAGGACCAAATGTCCCTTCAGTGAGAAATAAAAAATGGACCTAATCCATACATGACGATGGGTTTGATATATATTATTTGATGCTTGGCTAGTAGAATCACTCTATGTCATATTTTGATGTTGTCTTATTGCACTAACAAACTATAACAATACAGCTGCTCAGTGCACTTTGTTTATCTTTGAATCTCACCTTGTTTACATTTGATTCTAAGATCTTTGTACTATAGCCCCATGGTTATACTCAATTTCCAAATCCGTAGTGTAACCTTGGCTTTTTGATGTTGTTTAATATGGAAAAAGTGAGGATGATTTAGTTTAGGGTTGATTTTGATAGTTTGTGTAAATCCTCCTTTCTCCACGAAACATTCAAGGACTTTAGTCGAGTAAGAAGTTTACTACAGGCCTTTGGTCACTTAGAACATATGGGAAAATTGGAATTGTGTGATTTAGTTATTAAATTAAGCCCAATTATGCTCAAAACCCTAATTATACAAATTCAAAAGAAAATAGACAAATTACAAAACATGATTGTACATAGAGATATCAAATGACAATCAAATGCATACTAGATTTCAAAGTTTGGAAAACAGAAAAGTCAGGGACTAATGAGTAGGAGCCCTAGTCCAGTGCCACTATTTCTATCAGGATATGGGAATCTTGTCTACAACCTATTCCTATTGTTCTGGAGATTCTTCAATTGTGGGACCTAGAGGACTAATGAGCATGCGCTCGAGTCCAAGTCCCTATTTTCTCTTCTGATCTACAATTCTGACAGTCTACACTACTCTCCTGTAACTCCACTTTTTCTACTCCTGTAACCTATAACCTGCAATCATGAAAAATGGGTTCGGGGTTGTGGTATTTAGAGGCTTGCCTCAGTCAAGCCCTAGAGAGACATTCAAGTCTTCTAAACACCGTTGTTAAATAAAGAGTGTGTATCCTTGCAGGATAGAGGCAAAAATCAAATGATAAATGATTGAAAACACAATCGATATCACCTTGTAGTGAAGATCTCATGGAAGGAAGATGCTCTTCATGCCATGAGGAGATGGATACCAAATCCATAAACACAAACACAATAACAACACAAAGTCTACTCTGCAATATAAAGAATGCCTTGAATCACCTTAACATAAGCTTATCAATCAAAATGCCCATCTAGCTTACAAATGAATCACTAATCATGCTTATATATGCAACTACAAACATTTCCACCAAGAATTTTGTAATTGAAACTTACCGTGTCGGCATAGGACCTAAATAACGATCATTAACCGACACTCCAAAATTGGTCCTGCCCTAAAATAGGGCAGGACTAGGGTGTGAGTACCCAAGTCCTTCCCCCCTATTTCAAGTAGGACTTATGTCAAGTGCACCCCCTAGGTTCCATTTGCCATGAAACTTCAGAGTTTTCTCATCGAGATGTCAAATTATCATGCAAGATGCTCTAAATGCATAAACAATACCTGGGAGCTAAACCTTAAGAGGGAAAAGCCCCCAAGGGGACATTTTCTAACATAACATTTATCCCCCACTTTAATGTATGTATAAAATGCAAGGCTGATACATGCATTAAAGTACAGTTAACAAACATAGAAAACACGCCAAGCACAGAGAAGATATGCCAATCATAGAGAAGACAATAACATGGAGAAAATAGCATTGAAGACATGCAAAACACGGTGAATACAGTGAATGCAATGAAGACAATGAATGATTTTCTTTTTCTTTTTCATTTTCATATATATGAAATGTAGATGCAAATATAAGGAAAGTAAACACACCACCCATAATGCAGGAGGGACTCATCACCACCAGTCTTTAAGACTACATATGGGGCAATAGACATGTAATACAAATAAAGCATGCCATACAAATCCCAAAGCATAGGAGGGACTCATTGCCACCAGTCTTTAAGACTATTCTTGGGAACAAACATGCAATACACAAACACTTGGAAGACACAGAGAAAGCACAACAAACAAGCGATGGAGTGTTCATATTTCTAGGTTCATCACCATCTCAGGCACATTATAGGCACACACCAACAATTGGGCTTCACCACAACAATTGCTGAAGACATGCTTAAGGGTTGAGTTAGTCACTGAACCGCTCCCCACCTCCATAGAGGACTTTTTGAAAATGACAAGATGTGCACTCTCCATGAGAAATACACCATCCCCGCCTCTACATAGGGCTTAAGAAAAAGGATGTGATATCCCGCCTCTATAGAGGGATTAAATGATTGCATATAGATTTCAAACAAATCTTAGAGTGCATGAGGGACACATCACCACCAGTCTTTAAGACTACACCTAAGAACAAGCACATTGCGAACATCCAAAATAGATAGCTTACCTTATATATGCCCCCACCTTAAGGTGGCTAATATCATGTACTGATATCAAGCACGTTAAGGTAGGAAGAAAACACACAAGGGAATATGAGCTCTCATAAGGCGCATGCCCCCCAGAGGTGACATGTACTTTACAATCACCAAATGTTCCCACAAACACATCCCTGCAAGAAAAGTGTTAGCATCCATATAATCATGATAAACAACATCAATGCATATGATCAACTACATAGAGAAGCAAGATTCAAGATAGACAAAGTGCATAGAGCAGCAGTATTGTTATGCTTTGTAAGTGCGATAAGACACCATCAAGATCACATAGAGTATTTCTACTAGCCAAGCATCGGATAATATATAACAACCTCGTCATCATGTATGGACTAGATCCATTTTTTTATTTCTCGCTAAAGGGACACTAGGTCTACATCAGTATAAACACTAGAGGAAGGGAAATAATAAATCAAGAGAGGAGAAACAAGTGCCTTAGGGATAGTCACGTAGGAGGGTGTCCCCAAGTCACCAACCATAATGCTATGTCTATAAGACACAACACACAACAATGAAAATAGAGGAGAAGCAATATAGAAGAATGATGATACAAATAGAAGAAGGGTCACAATAGAGGCGGTATCCTGGTATCCTGGACCTTACAAGAGAATAAGGGTCATCCCAAGAGGCCTAAATAACACATAACACATCATGGGAGAAATACATCATGAGAGATAAAGGGTTAGAAATAATTGTCTAGTAGTACCATGGTACTAAATTTTAGAACTTGCAAACCTCTTGGAGAGGTATTCGATCAAGTTTTGTGTGGAGTTCAAGGGGTTCTTATGAGAGTCTTGTTTATTGTAAGAAAATCCATGCAATCTTTGTTTCTCAAATTCTTGTGTAAGTGAGACCCTTTGTTGCATGTGAGGGGGAGAACCACTATTATTTCCAACTAATGATAATCATCTTACTCTTTTCCAATTTTTATCTAACTTTCATTATTGATTTTGTCTACCATAGTGACAAGACTCATCCTGTACTATCTCAATAATTTTTCTTGTTAGAGTCTCTTGTTTTGGTCTATCCATTTGTTTTTCTGATCCATTTTGGTTATCTCTTGATCCTTGTAAAGATAATGGAGGAGGAACCTCAACATAAATTCCTTTTCCTCGTGGACGAGGTGGGTTATCTAACTTTTCCTTATCCACTTCTATTATACCTATGATGTTATCATATTCCAAGTAATCATCATCATCTACTTCCACTATACCTTGTTCCATCATATTGTTATCAATATGCTTAGGGAAAGGATTAGTGAAGATTTGTAAATTCTGATTCGGTGAAGCAACCGACTTATTTCCATTGTCATTCACACCCGATACCTGTATCACATTTGAGTTGATGAGGTCTTGTATTTCATGTTTAAGACACATACATCATCCAGTATCATGTCCTTGTGTCTGATGATAATGACAAAAGGCATTAGCATCGAAATAACGTCCTTGTGCTCTACTAGGATCCAAAGGCTTAATCAGGGGAAGCTTCATTAGATTATTACTCACAGCTTGATTCATGATAGAATGTTAAGACTTAGATATCAGAGTAAATTTTCTTTGCTGATACGATGCCTTCTTCAGATTAGTGATAGCAAACACTTGAGAAAATTTATTCGAATTCAGTCCAGTAACCTTGATGAAACTCTTATTATTAGTCCTCTTAAAGTTGTTTTGTGATGGTCCACTCATGGATTGACTAACTTGAGCTGATGAGTTTTGGTTTTCATACTGACTAGACGAAAGTTGATAATCATGAAGGGCAGTACATAAATGTTAAAAGGAGTTATACTTCATCAAGAGAATCTTATCACAAATGTTGGGTTGTAGATTTGTAATAAACACCTTTTGAACATCCTCATCTTTCATCTGATATTGGATTTGTACATAGAGAGCTTGATATCAACTAATAAACTCAGTTAACTTCTCTTTCAGACCTTGTTTGCAATGAACTAAATCTATCAAAGAAAATTGAGGTCCAATGTTTGCTTGAAAATGTTGTAAGATTTGATCAACTAATTGCAAAAAAGAGTGTATTAAATTCGGAGGTGGAGAGAAAAACCATTCTAAAGTAGTATCTTTGAGAGATCACAGGAAAATTTTTGCTAACAAGTTCTCTTCAAAGTAGAAATCACTACACATAGTCATGAATGCTACCACATGAGTATTAGGATCACCTTTTCCACCATATTTTTCAAAGTGAGGGGTCTCAAACCTCTCAGGCATAGGAGTTCTCAAAATTGCATAAGATAGGGGATTATGGGTATGATAAGTTGGTATATTAGGTTGTGAATAATTTGTCAAGTTTGTCACTTTTTATTGTAAAGCGGTCATGCCTTGTAAAAGTTGGTTTATGAACCAAACTAAGGAGGTGAATGAGCTTGAGTTGTGATAAGAGGAGGTTGTGAATAGTTCAGTGGTGGTTGGACATATTGATAGGTGGAAGGTGGTTGCGAGTAATTATATGTGATGGGTGGCTAAGAATAGGTGGGATGGATAGGTGGTTGAGAGTAAGTATTTAGAGAAGATGTCCCCTTAGAAACTAAGTTTTGATAATTGAATCCCACAACTTTGTAATTTTGTGAACTAGTTCTAGTAGATACTCTAATACCAGTGGTAGCATTACTACAAGTATTTGCATTAGTTGTTAAAATTATCGATGTAAATGTAGACATTCTCGTGGTCGGTATAGGTGCTGATACTTTCGTATGAGATGGTGGCGACATGTTTTTGATACCATTCACACACTTAGTCACCGTCATGACATTACTATGTACTATATGTGTTATTCCTTGAACAACATTAATACCATCTTGTCCTTCTTTTATCAATTCTCTTATGTGGTGAATCATAGGTACAACTTTTGTTATCGTTTCAGTTTCCATAAATGCTTGAAAATCAACTAACTCTTTATCAAGTTTGTTTATTTTCTCATCAAGTACATGTGTGACCACCTCAATAGTGTCATTGACATCATGATATACTTGATCTTCCATAGTGGTTGTAGGAGGTATAATATCTTGCAAAATTTGTGTCTCTCCTTTTGTAAAAAAGGTATTTAATAGATTTTCAGAGGTAGGGATGTCAAATTCTTCAAGAGCACTAGATCCCATGTGTCTTATACTTCTTCTTAAAGGGATATTTCTATTAGGGTAGTGAGTTATAATACTCATACAAATGCATGCAACACTTAATGCACAAACTAATAGAACAAACCCTAGGAGAAGGATATTTTTAAGATCCAAAAAATGCTTGATTTTTTCAACTCTTTTCAATGCAAATAAGTGAAAGAAAAGGTATTATAAGAAAATTGATTGAGTGAAGAAAATAATATGTCTTATATCAGTCCAATAAAGAAATAATATCCATCACAACACAATTTTGATGCAAATCTAGAATGATCACAAGTCAAAATCTAGTGAAAATGCACTAAAATATGCAATTTTTCCCAAATTTTCAATGCAAAGACCCAATAGAAAGGGTGTTGTAAATAATTATAGGAGGTGTAGAAGATTATAATAGTAATATTAGTCACCTAAGGCCATAAAATCCATCACAACGCACTTTTCACCAAAAATATGCAAATTTTCACCAAAATTTTCAATGTAAGAGCCCAATAAAAAGACGTAAATAATTTTAGGAGGGGAAGCAGATAATAACCCTGATAAAAGATAATTAGTGCAGAAAAATCATTTACAACATGCTATGGAGCAAATCTAGAGAGACGATAGGGCCAAATCTAGTGAAAATTCAAGGTTTTCAAACCCTAGACATGAAATTTTGCAAGAAAACCACTATGATGAAACACTAAAGCTATAAATCAGTCCTAATGAGTGTTTTAAAAGGGTAGTAAAATCTAAAACAAGAGTTTGACTACAAACCCTAGCTAATGCAAAACTAGGTTATATGGAAAAATGCACATTTTTAAGCAATTTTTAATAATTTAAGCATAAAAATGCAATCTAAATGAATTATGAATGAAAATTTTTTGTATTTTAACTCAGATCTGATGATAATGATAGAAATTAATTAAAATTAAATGCCAACTAATTCAAATTATTTGAAAATGCAAGCTCAAAATGCCAATTTTTTAAATTTTTTAAAAAAATTTCAATTTTTTGTAATTTTTCAAATGCAATGAGATGAATAATGAAATGAATGAATGAAATGAATGTAAATATGAAGTACAACACATAGAAAGGTGTAAAAAGTCCAAAAACATGGGTTCACTAAAATGTTTAATATGGAAAAAGTGAGGATGATTTAGTTTAGGGTTGATTTTGATAGTTTGTGTAAATCCTCCTTTCTCCACTAAACATTCAAGGACTTCAATAGAGTAAGAAGTTTACTATAGGACTTTGGTCACTCAAAACATAGGGGAAAATTGGAATTGTGTGATTTAGTTGTTCAATTAAGCCTGATTATGCTCAAAACTCTAATTATGCAAATTCATAAGCAAATAGATAAATTATAGAAAATGATCTCACATAGAGATATCAAATGACAATCAAATGCATACTAGATTTCAAAGTTTGGAAAATGAAAAGCCAGGGACTAATGAGCTGGTGCCCTAGTCCAATGCCACCATTTTTGTCAAGATCTAGGAATCTTGTTTGTAACCTGTTCCTGTTGTTCTAGAGATTCTTTAGTTGTAGGATCTGGAGGACTAATGAGCGGGTGCTCGAGTCCATGTCCCTATTTTCTCTTTTGATATGCAATTCCAACAATCTGCACTACTCTCCTACAACTCCACTTTTTCTGTTCCTACAACTTGTAACTTGCAATCACAGAAAAATGGGTTGGCGGTTGTGGTGTTTAGAGGCTTGCCTGAGTCAAGCCTTGGAGAGACATTCAAGTCTTCTGAACACCGTTGTCAGATAAAGAGTGTGTATCCCTACAGGATAGAGGTAAAAATCAAATGATAAATGATTGAAAACACAACTGATATCACTTTATAGTGAATATCTCATGGAAGGAAGATTCTCTTCATGCCATGAGGAGATGGATGCCAAATCTGCAAACACAAACACAATACCAACACAAAGTCTACTCTGCAACACAATGAATGCCTTTAATCACCTTAACATAAGCTTGTCAATCAAAATGCCCATATAGATTACAAATGAATCACTAATCATGCTTATATATGTAACTACAAACATTCCTGCCAAGAATTTCATAATTGAAACTTACCATGTTGGCATAGGACCTAAATAACAGTCATAAATTGACACTCTAAAATTAGTCCTGACCTAAAATAAGGTAGGACTAGGGCGAGGGCGCCCAAGTCCTCCCCCCCTATTTCAGGTAGGACTTATGTCAAGTGCACCCCCTAGGTCCCATTTGCCATTAAACTTCAAGGTTTTCTCATCAGGATGTCAAATTATCATGCAAGATGCTCTAAATGCATAAACAGGACCTAAGAACTAAACCTTAAGAGGGAAAAGCCCCCAAGGGGACATTTTCCAACATAATAGATGCATTGATTTTGATCATGTGATGTGGTTATTATCATATGGAAAGATTTCTAACCTCTTTTGTTGCAGGAATGTGTTTGTGGGAACATTTGGCGATCGTAAAGTACATATCAGCTTTAGGGGCATGGGCTTTGTGAGAGCTCTTGTTTCCTTGTGTGTTTTCTTCCTACCTTAATGTGCTTAATATTGGTATATGATATCAACCACCTTAAGGTGGGGGTGTATAAGGTAAGTTGTATGATGTTTTTGATACTAATGAAGTGTGTTTGAAGCCCTCTATGGAGGCGGGATGTTGTATCTCCATATGAGTGCACATCTTTCTTTTCTATATTGTAATCATTAAGTCCTCTACAGAGGTAGGATATTAAGCATATCCTTTTATTTTAAGCCCTTCTATGGAAGATGAGGATGGTGTATTTCTCAAGGAGATTGTACAATCCTGTCATTTTCAAAAAGTCCTCTGAGCAGGCAGGGAGTGGATCTAAGACTATCCTAACCCTTAAGCATGTCTTCGATGATTGTTGTGGAAAATCCCAATAATTGATGTGTGCCTATAATGTGCTTGATATGGCTGCGAACCTAGCAATATGTTTCTTCCTTCACTTGTTTTCCATGTTTTCTTCATTTCTTCCATGTGTGTGTGTATGGCATGTTTGATCCCAAGCATAGTCTAAAGACTGGTGGTGATGGGTCTCTCCTATGCTTTGGGATTTGTATGGCATGTTTGTTCTCAAGTGTAGTCTAAAGATTGGTGGTGATGAGTCCCTCCTGCACTCTGAGATTTGTATTGTGTGTCTGTTACCCCATATGCAGTCTAAAGACTAGTGGCGATGAGTCCTTCCTACATTATGGGTTGTGTGTTTACTTTTCTTGTATTTGCATTTGCATTCATATGGGAAAAATGAAAACAAAAAAAGAAATAATCACTGCATTCACTGAATTCACTATGTTTTTCGTGTCTTTAATTCTTTCTTCTATGTGTTTTACGTGACTGTAACTATCTTCTTCATGTTTTGCATGCTTGTTATTGTCTTCAATGTGTTTGGCATGTCTTCTCTGTGCTTTGCATGTTTGATGTGTTTGTTGACTATACTTTAATGCATGTATTGGCCTTGTGTTTATACATACATTAAAGAGGGGGCTAAATGTTACTTCGAAAAATGTCCCCTTGGGGGCTTTTCCCTCTCAAGGTTTAGCCCCCAGGTCCTTTAGAATGCATTTAGATCATCTTGCATGTTAGTGATGACTTCTAGTGAAGAAACCCCTGATTTTTATGGTGAATGGGACCTAGGGGATGTACTTATGATAAATCCTACCTGAAATAGGAGGACTTGGGTGCCCGCACCCTAGTCTTGCCCTATTTTGGGTCTGGACCTATTTTTCATGTGTCGATTATGTAACTGTTATTAGGTCCTATGCTGACACCTCAAGTTTGAATTATGAATTTCTTGGTGGGAAGTTGTTTAGTTGCATATATAAGTATGTTTAGGCATTCATTTGTAAACTACAAGATGATTACAAACTTTACGCATACATGTGATTTCAAGATATTCATTGTTGTAGAGTAGAGCATTGTTATTGTGTTTTTGATTGTAGATTTGACTTCATCTTCTCATGTGATTGAAGAGCCTTCATTTATGTGAGATCTACACCATTGAGGTGATGTTTATTTGTGTTTTCAATCATTTAGTAATTGGTTTTTGCCTTTATCCTATAGGGATACACACTCTTTATCTGACAACAGTGTTCAGAAGACTTGAATGTCTCTTTGGGGCTTGACTAAGGCAACCCTCTAAACACCATAACCCACAACACACTTTTCTGTGATTGCCAGTTATAGGTTTTGGAAGCAGAAGAAGTGGAGTTGCAGGGAGGCATTATCGACTATTAAAAGTGTAGAATAAAGAAGAAAATTAGGGCTTGGACTAGGGCACCTGCTCATTAGTCCTCTGGATTCCAATACGGTGAAATCTCCATGACAATAGAATTCTATTGCAGACATTCTTCAGAGATCCCGACAACAAATAGTTACACTGGGCTAGGGCGCCCGCTCATTAGTCGCCAACTTTTTTGCACACTGAACTTTGAAATCTAATATGTATTTGATTATCATTTGATATCTATGTGTGTGATCATTTTCCATAATTTGTCCATTTGTTCACAATTTTATGAAATTAGGGTTTTGAGCATAATTTGTCCATTGTGACATGAGAGAAAACCTTGTTTCTAAAACAAGAGGCACATAAAGAAGGATCCTAGGGTTTCATTGAATAGGGATATCACAATCCTTTAAAATGAAAACATGACCATGGTAATAGAGATTTGAACAAACAAAAAGAAACAAACTAAGAAAACCCTAGGATAAAAAATGAAAAACATTCCAAAAAGAAGAAAGAAGAATGCGAACAAATGATACATACCTAGAAACAGCAACGAGAAATGGCGAGATCCCTAGCCAAAAAAGATAGGCAAAAATCATCCAAAAATTTCACACAAACAAACACACGATCTCCTTGAGAGCATAGAGAGATTATGAGGGCAAGAAGACAAAGAGAAAACAAAATAAAATAATAAAAATCTTTTAAATCCCCAAAACGCCATGATATAGGACACATTAATTACACTCCATATGAACTAATTGTTGTTCGAGCAATGAATTTTACCTCTCTTACAACACTTAAGGAAATAACATGCAAGGTCAGCAATTTTTGCCACCCTCGCATGACAAAGACTCCCAACATGTAGTGGTGGCGAAATTCGCCACTCCTATGCGTTGATAAATTTTTTTCTAACTCTTAGAAGATTGAAAATTACAACTTGAAGTATTTTGCAAATTTGAAGAGACTAACATAGGACAACACTTGGACGGACTCTCCAAGGCCAGGGGAATGTGCACAAGGACATTTGTAATTGCCTCATTTAGCGGGCTTAGAGTTGTGGGATACGAAACAAACAAGTTTTGTAGGGGTCATCCCACAAATTCAGCTTTGTTGAATTTGAGGATAACAAGGATAATAATAACACATGATTGCACATCTACTCCACAGTGAAAGTGTTTCCATGGCCTTGCTCTAGTTTAGGATTATCCTTGACTGTTGATAAGACTCCCTTCATAAATATATACCAATATATCTTGATGATTTCTTTCCCATGGTGATATGGCTTGTTGTCATAGATTGTTATCTCAAATAAATATAAATTTTATTTTTCTCATAATAATTTAACTTGTCAAAATGATAATCCTCTCGCTTCCTTCATGACTGTCCTATAACATGAGATTTAATGCTTTAACATAATCATAAAGTGAAGTAAATGAATGCATTTAAATAACATACCTTATATTTCAAGATTTGAGTTGCCCAACCCCTAAAAATTTGGGTTCAAAATCCCCAAAAAATTTGATCTTTTTGGCCAGTTCCTTCATATTCAATGTTCAATTCTATATAACTCTAATATGATTAGTGAAAATTAAGAAAAAAACATATATCATCAAATTCAATCTAAATACATGAAGACTACTATTGAAACATGTTATGGAGTATAAAGTGGACACATGCTTTTTACCTCCTAGTTTAGCTCCTAGGTCCCCGTGTTAACACTCTATAAGAAAAATATTCATCCCAATCAGAAATCCCCTAAAACCCATGTCAAATGGGAACTAGAGGCCCATTTAATGCTTGAGTCTAGACCAAAAGGTTCCCTAGGGACTTGGGCACCCGCGCCCAAGTCCTCGCTAATTTGTCGAGGTAAAATTTAAATCATGTTGGCATAGGACCTTTAAATGGGTCTCTCCTTGTCAGCTCTTTCAATTAATTTGTGAATGTTTAACATGAAAGCATATATAAGTGAGTTTTTTAATTCATTTTATGACACATTTATGATAGCAAGGTTATGATATTAAGCAAAAGAGCATTCAATGTATTCATTGTGTTATTGTTGTAGATTTGTGTTTGTGTTGTACATGTTTGTTGCAGATTTGGAATCATCATCAAAATCCTTATGAGTTGAAGAATCTTCATCCCCCTAAGGACTTCACCTCCAAGGTGACATCATCATTGTTTGAATCATTTCATCATCATTTGGATTATCTTTAGCCTCTTTCCTACAAGGATACACTCTCTCTCTAACAACGTTGTTGGGAAAGATTAAATGCTAACTAAGGATTTGACTAAGACAAATCCCTAACACCACAACCCCTAAACCCCTTTTCTTCTTTTGTATAGGTTACAGGTGTGAGGATTGAAGTGAAGGTATAGGGAGGTTGAACAAGGGATAGACGTTCAATATATGAAAATAGATTGTTGAAATTCCTCTGCAGAAGGCTTGGATGCCCATCTTGGCATCCTCCTATTGAATTAGACACTAGATACAACATTAGGATGTCATCTACAACAATTCTCCAGTTTTGAGTTCTCAAAGATTCTAACTTCTAGGAATTGGGCACCTGCCCAAGAGTCCTCCAACATTTTATCTTCCATGAAATAAGTTATGACATCTCATTGGTCATTTTGGTACTTTTAGATCCTAAGTTTCTATTGTTTTTTGTCTGTTGTAAGATGATTATCTCACAATTAGGGTTTTACTCATTCATAATCTAGGGTTTGATTAAAAGTTTGGTTAAATCACATATTTCCTTAACAAATAGGTGCACATGATTTGTCACCAATTCCACCTTCTTCTTATTTATGAATTAGCTCAATCTTGTCCTTGGATGTTGTAGTGAAAGAGGGTTTGATCTAGTGTACTTGTATGCTTGCATTCAACCCCCCCTTTTTCATACTAAACAAAATAGTATGAAACATGAAACTATTAGTTTAAACAATCAAATTCTATATAAAAACATCCAATTTACTTCTTCTACATTGAAAAACCAAAAAATAGGTGGTGGATTAAGCAAACAATGATTGTCAAAATGTCAACTAGTTAAAAAAGCATTTTGTTACAATCCAATTTTGCATGAAAATTAGGGAATGATAGAGGATGTGGGACTGAATCACAAATCTCACATGCTTTGTGTCCATTTTTTTTGGTTCACCAAAATATGCTTGCATTATAACGCAAGCACATTTTTCAAGCATGGAAAGTTTAAGCGATTTCATGCATCAAAAGTCTTAAGTGTTGTCATGCATGGAAACTTATAAGTGTTTTAAGTCCATGGAAAGTGGGTAGGGAGGTATAGAGGTAAGAGGGAGAGGGTAGGAGTCATAGAGGGGAGGGAGAGGGTAGGAGGTAAAGAGGGGAGTGAGAGATAGAGATAGAGAGAGATAGGAGACACGGTAAAGAAGGGAGGGAGAGAGATAAAGATAGAGAGACTACTTTTGACATACAACCCTAAACCTAAGCAACCCTAAACCCCTAAACCTGACAAACCCTAAATAATGCCCCTACACCCTAAACCTAAGCAATCCTAAATATATAAACCCTAAATAATGCCCATAAAACCTAACCACTAAACACTAAACCCAAGTAACCCTAAACCTCTATCTCTCTATCTCTATCATCCCTCTACCTCTCAATCTCTCTCCCTATGTCTCTGGCCATGTCCCCCACTCTCTATCTCCTTATCTCTCCCCTTGATCTCCTCTATATCTCCCTATCAGTCCTCTTTCTCTCTCTAAGCCCTAAACCCTATACCTCTAAACCTTAACCCCTAAGCCCTAAACATTAACCCCTAAGTCCTAAACCTGAGTAACCCTAAACCCTAAATGCAAGCAACTCTCTCTCTCTCTCTCTCTCTCTCTCTCTCTCTCTCTCTCTCTCTCTCTCTCTCTCTCTCTCTCCAAACCCCTAAACCCTAAACTTGAGCAACCGTAAATCTCTATCTCCCTATCTCTCCCTTATATCTTCCTATCTCTATCATCCCTCTACCTCTCAATCTCTCTCCCTATCTTTGTGGACATCTCACTCACTCTCTATTTACCTATCTCTCCCATCTATCTCCTTTGTCTCCTCTCTCTCTACCTATCTATCTCTCGCTATCTCCCTATCTTTTGCCTCTTTCTCCCCTATCATTCCTCTATCTCCATATCTCTCCCCTCTATCTCTCCCTCTCCCTTATTAATGAAGGAAATGGAAACAAGAAAACTTGGAATCTCTTTTTATCTCTCTCTACCTATCTATCTCTCCCTATCTCTCCCCTCTCTCCCCTCCATCTCCACCCTCTCTCCCTCTTCCTCCCTCTCCCTCTCCCTTATCGACAAAGTAAATGGAAACTTGAAAACCAGGACATGCAAAAAGGGATGAGGATATAAATTGTAAGGATGAAATGGAAAAAAGATAAAACAAAAGTTCATTGGATGGGAAGAATGATGAGAGGAGAGGTGTAAACTAGTAAAATAGGGAAAAATTGGCGGGATCTAAAGGAAAATTGGAAAGGAAAAGGAAAATTAGGAAAGCTAGGAAAAGGAAAACTAGGAGAGAGAGAGAGGGGGGGGGGGGAGGGAGAGAGAGAATAATAGAGAGGGGTAAGGAGGGAGGGAGAGATGATTTTATTTCACCATAACGTGAGTGCGTTATAACGCGCTTGTGTTATGTGAATGCACATAACATGAGTGCGTTATAACGTGCTCATGTTATGCTTTGCTTTGGTAGTTTCCAAGTCTTGAGATTGGATTTTCCTTGGGCTTCAAAACCAAAAGTTTGTACTATGTTTTGGATGTCCAAAGATGTACTTTTCAAGATTGTAACAAAAATTACATAATCTAGAGCATGCTCCCCATCAGGTTTGCATGTGTTTGAATGACAAGTCAAAAAATACCACCATAATCTTAAGCTTTCTCTTAGCTTTCTAACCATATAATTTTTTCATGTTTTGAGTATGTTAAGGATTTCATCTATAATTTCTTTTGTTAGTGTATCCATTTTTTGTCAAAAACCATTGTGTGGTATTTTTGACTTTTTTTAACCGTTCATCAAGATTTCAAATTAATTACATTTTTAGAAACTAGACTCCATTCTACACATATTAAAAAAAAAAGATTTTCAATTAGTTTTCAAAAAATTTAGGGGGAGCACACTCAATTTTCTATTTTTCAGGGTGTGTCCACTTTGAAAATTAGTAAAAAATTAATTATTCATGAAAAAATTATCAAAAAAATCAGGGATAAAACTACATGGTGTTAGCTAATTTTTCACCGAAGTAATTTTTGAAATACTAAAAAAAAGTTAACATTGTAGGGGGAGCACACCAAATGCTATGTTATGTTTTTTTGTAAAAATGGGACCAATTTGTCTGTTCCCCCATTTTCAACCCCTTAATCTCAATCATTTTTGAAAAAAATTAGTAGTTTAGAAACTAGATTCAGAGCACTACAACTCTTGTTTTTTTGGTATCTTCAAATTTTGAATGTAAATATCATGAATTTCTCATCCAACATCGGTCTTTCCTAATTTCAGAAAAAAAAAAAAGTGGCATCTTAAGACCCCCTTTTGGTCCCCCATCTTTGTGCACTTACCCATTGGTGACTTCATAATCAGTCAAGTCCACAACTTGACTTAAGGGCAATTGCAATTCTTCAGCCCTTGCATGATGTGCTTTTGCTTCCTTGACCATTTCCTATTTTACTTGAATGATTTGTTGAATATTTTGGCCTCGAGGAAACTTCACCACCTAACTTCCACTTTGAATTTGATGGACTGCCACCTGCTATGCTAAATGGGCTTGTATTGTAGCTTGATCTAATGACAATTCTTCTTGTGGCTGACCTGATGCAAACATAAGTTACATTAGGGTGGGTCTTGATTCCTCAGCTTGTGTATTAATAGCCTTTGAGATTGCACCCCTCATTGGTGTATTAGGAATCCTTCTCCTTTGTCTGGGGATTTCTACCCCTTACAGTATATCTATGGAATGATGCTCCTCTAGAGCTGTAAATATGATCAGGACAATATGCACTAGTGGTTGCCTTGGAGGTGATGGTCTTGTGGCATTGGTCATGCCTTCAACTATTAGAGGCTCATCAAATGTCGATGCTTCCTCCTGAGCTACCTTGGCTACCATGACTCTCCTCTTAACAATGAGGAAGTCATCATAATTTGCATCGGTCATGTCCTTCCTCTTCCTCTTTTTATCATATGTCAAGCTCCCTCCCTTGGCCTTGAGCTTGTTATCATTTGATCACCCCATATTTGGGTAGCAGCCATGACATTCTTCGATATGAAATCAATGGATGTCTCTTTAGGTTTAGTCTATTCGGGGAGAGGGAAACTCTCCTTATCTAGTTTTTTGTTGTCATAGTCTAGGTCTAAAGTTTGAGCATAATCAAACTTGATCTAGGAAGGCACCTTTGGATGTCCTAGGGTCCTTATCTGGTTGAGGGTTAGCCCTTGATATCCCCTCTTATGAACATCCTCATCATCATTACAATCATCCCAAAAAATCCTCTAAATGAGGCACATGCTACAACTTTTTCACGTATTCCTCCATCTGGTTGTATGGATCAAACATGCATTGGAGGGGGAAAGGCTATAAGTTGAGCATCTACATCTCAGCTCCTGATAATTTAGCATCTTTGAACATTGAACACTGAAACCATCTGATGTCTAGTGGGAACATGATTGTCCCTTGATTATGTGTCTAGATATATGCTTCATATGATAGGATAATCTTCCTGGTTATCTCTAGGAGGAAGATTTTATCTATAGGATATCTAGGCAACATGTAAGGAAAGCCCTCAAACCCCTCCATCCAGATGTAAGTGAAATTTGGGAACTAGATAAACCAAGACCCGTTAACTGTGATAACTCCTTGAGCTCCTCTTGACACCCTCTTAGCTCTATCTCCCTCCATAAGCCTAACTAAGCACATTAAGAAGCAATCATTGACTCTTATATAATAGACAATTGATTGGCCCCTTTCTAGTTGTGGGTAATATTTCCATACTAATTTCTCTCCTAGATTGTTCCCCAGCTTTCCTACTGTATGCAACCCATCAGACTTTGACCTATAGGTGCATGAATATACAACATAAGATGGCATGAAAAACCTCCTCTTCTTCTTCTTCTAGCCACTCATCCCACTATGTAGGGAGTCACTGATCAATTGGGCCTAGTGGACAACGCTGCCATCATCTTTGATTGACCATATCACTCCATACACCCAGAGCTCAAAGGATTTGGCATTCTCACTCCTGACCATTTGATGAAGCAATGTGATCATATATTGGACCTCTTCACAAAAGTTGAACCTATATATATTTTTGGACATTTTGGAAACTACATTTGACCCATTTTCCACATCCATCCATGAGGTGTACATCACCTTCATGCACCCTACCATGTTGGAATTGTACTACATTGTCAATGCATTGATGTCTATCTCAAACACATCTTAGCTCCTCGGGAGGTTGAATGTCTCAGAGATTCCCTTAGGAAAGAAGTCTGCATATACCATGCCCTAGTGTTCTACCCTTCGTCTTATGAGATTGCACTTTTGTCACAGGGAAACTAGTTGCATCCATTGTCATAGGGAAACTAGCTATATTGAACATCCCACTTTTCATTATATTCTTGAGCAATTCATCTACATCTAGTGACTGGCATCTTGCATGGAATGTATCCATGTCCACATTGTCGACATGTTTATTGATGACGTGGGTAAACTTACACCAAACTCCTCTAGGGGTTTCACCTAGCACATCCTTGAATTCCTCATCTCATTGTTTCAATCATTTCATCATCGTATCATGCATGATGCAAACACACGTAGTTAGTTCTTGCATTGGGGTTTAGTACCTTATAAGTCTTCTATACCCTAATTCACATTTAAATCTAACAACAATACATCTATTGGGGAAAATCCCATGAGATAATATGGAGTTTACTATGGTAAGATGAATCAATTAGTTTACCCTAGGTAAACAAAATTAACCTTTTGTAAAAGAATTCACTGTAATCACCAGCAAATGGGAAATTACATTTGTTATGTTGTGATGAGGAGGTCCATTTACCTTCAAGCATTCCATTCACTTAGCTAATCTTGCAACATCTAGCTTGAATTGCCTTATGCTCTCTGCAAATTCACCTTTAATATAGTTCTCTACAAATTTTCTTTTTTAATCTCTTAAGAATGCTCTGTGATTAACAAATCAATCAAGAAATTGCTTTTATCCTTCACAAAATTTGCTAAGTATAAAATCACATTGAATGTTCATTGTAGTTGGTAAGCAATTACTTTTGGGAGTAGGGAAAAGTGACTGTTGGATTTAGGTTGCATTTTAAATTTAAACTTTGATGGAAAAAATTAATTCGCGGTATGGGAGTTTGATGTAGAGGACTATATCGACATCTGAACCTCAAATATCCTATTTGAAATGTCCAAATTAACTTTGAAGTCAGGTAAGAAGGTATGGTGATAACTCAATTGGGTGGTGTCATTCCTGTCATGGTCAAACTATGTTGACCGAAGTATTGAATGAGTAGATTTTCATCTTCAATTCAGGAAGGTTAGGACATTTGCAAAATTCTAGTGCAAAATGTCTAATTCAAAATTTCTAGTACAAAATGTTCAGTGCAAAAGTCTACAGACAATGGGTAAGCACAAAGTTTTATGTTGCTATGGATAGGACATGCATGTGGATATGGATATGGACATTACGAAATGTCTAGTGTAAAATGTTTGGTCAAAAATGTCCTATCTAGTAGGAATGCTTTCGGGTCAGGATAAATTTGATGGCCTACACCAGATATGGATCTTCGGATAGGATTGGATATGACAATTGCTTGGTCCTATCAGCTTAAAATATCCTATCTGGTGAGAATATCCAGTACTTATGAGGATAATTTTGATGGTTTTAAGATGATCTAGACATGGACTTCACAGACCCACTAATATCCATTCAGATTGGATGATTAATGAGTTATATTTCAAGATTTTAATTTCAGCTCTAGGTGTTTTTGTGAAAGATTTGGAACTTGATGTGGATACTAGACATGACCTGAACATTTTGCAAATGTCCATGTCTAGTTGACCAAAAATGTTAGGTTGACCAGAATTTCAAGTGGGCATAACTTGCTCATTTTAACAAAATTTTGAAAGATTCAAGAGGCAACCCTGGCTAAAATTTTGTCCTCTATCCATTCATGACCTTTACATAGGATACTTTGTAACTGTAAATTTGGCTTCAATTGACATGACATTTTACTAATACCACCCAAGCAAACAACAAAAGGACTAGTAAAGCAAAAGATGTTGGGTCCTCATTTTGGCTAGGGAAATATGGGGAGTGTTGTGAAACTACAAAATAGTTCCACTAGATGGTAGCATTTCCTTTCTCTTTGGTGACATTTCTAGTTTGATGTAAAGTACCTTGCATTAGTTGTCTATTCACAATCACCTTCTAAATTGTGTCATAATCAACACTCTATTTACAATATTTCTATGGGCTACCTTAGGTTTCAATGATTTACTTACAAACCCTTACAATTGCTTTACACTCAATGATTTGTTCATAAGACCTTTGCAAGCTAACTCAATTCAACAAACACAAAATTCCTCACTCTCTTCAACTGTAAATATTCTAACCTTATGATCTAATACAACTTGATGTACTCATAGCTAGAGGATCCAATGAAGGATTCTCTAACCATGTAGCCAAAACAAACAACACAACACACAATAGAATTTCACTAAAACAACAACATAAAATTTATTGATTCCAAAAGTTGAATGATTATAAATTTACATAATGGGCTTCCTACATGTCAGGGCACAACCATTTATTTACTAATGTGAAATTACACCATAAAACTTATTACATTCCTACATGTACCATTATCTTCATTTTCAATATCATACTCCATTTTAGGCTCTCATTCTTATTCTACACTCCTCTGAGAATTCATTCCCTCTCTCTCTCATACTTGATTCCTTGATGTCTTTGTTTGATCACATTCCATGTTCTTGTAGCAATACCTAAGCCTCAAAGATGATCTATGTTAGCTACAAAGTGGTGTAAAGCTCTAAGCCACATGAAACTTCTACTCAACCTATTTTAACAAGTTCTAAATCCATAGGGTGATAACACAATGGCAAATCCTGATGTATTGCTCAATGTACATCCTCTTGGGTTGAAGTATTCTTCACATAATTTCTTTCTTGGTGCACTATGAATATCTTAGCATAAGTGGGAAAACTTGAAACTATGCTAGTGTAACATCTCAATAGATGTTCATGAACCAAATTAAGCCCTTTTGGTGATCCAATTCTTCTAAAACATGGATATGATGTCTATGCAACACTATAAAACA
Source organism: Cunninghamia lanceolata (assembly GCA_027924645.1). Taxonomy (NCBI): domain Eukaryota; kingdom Viridiplantae; phylum Streptophyta; class Pinopsida; order Cupressales; family Cupressaceae; genus Cunninghamia; species Cunninghamia lanceolata. The sequence continues at coordinate 8,983,934 of BSBN01000739.1, forward strand.
TACTCTCAAAACTATGGGAGTAGATCTCAACTTGCGATGAAATGTGGTGGCTTCTCCTGTAACTATCTAACAACTAAAAACTAGTAAGTAAAAAACAAATTGAAATAAAATATTTTTGATTGATGCAAGATTGACTCTACACTTAGATATGCTCATACATCACATTTGGAGATGATGAATGGAAAATATAAGGAGAAGGTGGATGAATAGAGAAGACATTAGGGGTTTTTGGTTGGAGATGAAGTGATGGTGTATCTTAGAAAATAAACATTTCTAGTTGAGACATATAATAAGTTGAAGATAAATAAGTTTGATCCTTGTAGAGTTGCCAAAAGGCTTGATTTAGGAAATGCATATGAAGTAGAGTTACTAGAAGGTTTGGACATATCACCAATATTGAATATTGTAGATCAAAACAAGGATCACATGAAGGAGAGTTGGGAGACAATAATGTAGAAGCACATTAGACAAATCAAATACCACAATAGAAAAGGGTGGAGATTGAGTAGATTTTAGATAGTATGGTTGGCTAAAGAACTATAAATTGATAGTATGTGGAGTACTTGGTGAAGTGGAAAGAAAGGAATGAAGACATTTCATCTTGAATTTATAAGGCTAGGGTAGACCATCTTGGTTTTTGACTAGCCATTGCAAAGTGAGGGACTCACTTTTCAAATTACCTTAGGTGTTTAATGTAGGAGAATCCTAGGGTACAAGAACAATCTTGCATCACACAAAATAATTTCATTTTACCTTGTATTTTTTTAGGCTTTCTTGATCACATTCCAATAGTTATCTAGACATTGCAAATCCTATCACAGCTATCATAGTTCACCACAGTTGCATATTTCATCATGCAATTGGGAACACATGATCTAAAAAAGTTGTTGGATAACCAAAAAGGAATATTAAGTTCTAGACTTATAACTAAGCATAATAGGATAACACTCAATTCCATTGTTCATATTTTTTAACATCTTTTCAAAGCATGCAGCAATAAAGGAACATGTAATTTCTAGATTTATTAGATCAAGGAGATACTATAGTTTGAACCACATCAATATTAATTAATCCATCATCATTACATCCATCTTAGAAGGTTGGACCTACTACAAATTGGGCTGACTACATGCTACATTTAGAATTGAGCCTTTCATCTTGTTATAATTGATAGAGTTCATTCCTAAGGTTAGAAGATGTTATTTAAGCATCACTCATAATCTTTTGAAGGTAGTCAATTTAATTCCAAACTTAGCATTGGCATTATATTGCAATATTCAAATTCTACCATTCACACATACTTCAAGTGCCCATATATCTTGAAGGTTGAGGCCTCATGTTGTAAGCCCTTGTGATAGACTATAATTCAATTGTGGCTACAAATTAATAAAGGTTATGTTTCTATTTCATTGATTTCTATTGTGTGTGTTAAATTCTAAGGTTGCATGGTTGGAAAATCCTTCATTGGATCTTCCATCCATGACTACATCATAATCAATAACTCAGTTAATGATAGGTCATATGGAATGTAGTAAGTAACATTATTAATGTGATTAACTCATTATACAACCTTAAGTAATTGAAATCGATTACTTGTCTCTTTGTGTATGATACACATTTTCCACCCTATGATTACCAAAAAAATTATAACCTCACCAAATAAAGGAAAAGTGTGTAATATATTTCAAGTAAGACCCTTAAATGTCAAGGAATGAATGATGGTGTCCCTTAATGTGTGTTAATAATTATGGTCTAATGATCGATATCAAAAATATTTTCTATTTGTATGATATATCCCTAGTATATTTAGTACAAGTAATAAATAAGTGTGCGATAGATGGGATGTAGATTATGAGTCATAAGTAAACATTAATGCTTCAAGAGTGGATCATCAAAGAGCATAAATAGTCTTACATGGATTTATGATACATGTATATAATGCTAGAAGTATATAATGGTTTAGGTTCAATGATAATTTACATATTAAGGTTTAAATGATGGTTTAGTGGAGAAATGGTGGTTGGTGAAGGTGGTAATTAGCAAGATAAATGATAAACATGACTACAATTACATGGTATGAGAAGCAAGATTTTCTTGGACTCAAGAAGATTTTCTACTAGGGGTAATTTTTATAAATACTCAATCAATGATGCAAGTTCCCCTTTATCCCATTAGCTATAGTTAGAGATAGTTTGATTTATTTTACCTAAAACCCACTAATCATAATGTGAATTAAATATATCTAAGAAATCTTATGGTATCTACTGGAAAAGAAATTACTAGTAATTGCTACATGACTTCTCTACATCTATCTTTTAACTCAAATTGTTCCTACAATTGTAATGAAATCCCTTTCTCTCCTTGGAACTCCACTATACAATGCCTTCATCATAGAACCTCTTAATTGTAGCTCTTCTAATCAAAATTCATTATTGCAAGTTTAGCATTGAACATGATGCTTACATGGAAAACTATCAATTTAATTAATAAAAATGATCTCTCTAGTTCTACTTTAAAGTAAATTGAGTTTGAAAATGAGGGGAGGAATAAGATTTTTTTATTTATAGAAATACTTGGCATGCATGTTCATGCTATGTGCTTTAGATAGGTGTCTCAATTGGAGCAAAGGTTAGGTGGTTCATTAACCATTGACACATCCAGTAACATATATTTCATTCTAGGGTTAGTTGAATTTAAATTTTTTAGATAGAATAAGTGAGGTGTAGTTTTGTTTTATTGTATGAACTTCTTCACTCATAAATTATTTTATGGATATTTTGTAAGAATGGTGATTTTTGGTATAGATTTTTTTAATTTCCACATACTACTCAAATAATACTCACTTATCTAAACAAGATGCAATACTATGAGAACACTTGTCCAATAAATTCAATATATAATTTTGATAAAAATAAGTATCTAGCAAATATGTTTAATATTATTATACCATTCAATTTCAAATTACAAAGCGAAAAAAAGATCAATGGAACTTGTGTGATACTAATTCAAAATCTAACATAACATTTTACTAAGTTGCACACAAGTCTTAAAAGTTAAATGAATTGGGAAAATCAACAACCTACATTTCTCTGAGTTCAAGTTGTATTCAATATGAAAGGGGTCCAAAAAATAAGAGAATTCTCATACCATCATAGAAATGGGATCCTTGAGAGATAGGTCCCTATGATTCTATGAAATTGGGGCATGTCTTTAATATTGAATGTGTGAAAGTGGAATCTTTTATTCACACTATAATTGGGCAAGATATCTTACTTGATTCTCCTTGTGTGTTTGAATATTTAGAGGTGGTTTCAGTTTTCCTTTCATATGCAAGGGACTTGTTGTAGGACAAATATTTGCTTCACCTCCTGGGATTTGGGTAGGTTCAAGACTACTTGCTTGCTAAGGAGAAATTTTAGCTAGTGGTTAACAAATACAACCTCTTTAAGGGGTTAGCTCTGGTAGGTAGTCTCTTTTCTGTTCAACAAATAAAAAATAATACAAAGACTGCTTGTGTTTTTCATGACATAAATAAATGGTCTATAGAATACTTGTGACCTTGATTTCAAAAATACCACCCATGCTTGAATAGATTTCAGTTGGATCCCATTTTGGTTGCTCAAGCTAGGGAGATTTTCAAAGCTATAAGATTTCTTCTTAGACATGCTCAACCCCCTCTAATGGCACCTAGTACTACTATTGTTGCTTCTGCTAACAAGATAACAACAATGATTTCTTCTCATACCATTCATGTTCAAGCTCCTTCTTACTGATAATATGAGCTCTTATGGAAGTGTTTAAGCTCATGCTCTTGCCTTTTTTTGGCTTCATCTTTTTGGCCAATTATGTATTCACTATCTTTGTTTTCTAGCTAGTGTTGTAATCTTTGTTGCTATTATGGTTGCTTCAAACACTATATATGTAATCTAGTTTTTTTATTAATATAATCCTTATAGATGTTCTTCATTTTTTATCAAAAATACAACAACCTATATTTCTCTTCAATAATTGACTCAATGAGAATATCAACAATGGTTTAATTGGAACTTGATATTCTAGTGGTTGGAAAGTAATAATGGTGATAATAGAATTTGATATTATTGTTGTTAAAAACCAATAAAATCAATCTTTAAATCCATTATTGCATAAATTAGAAACCAATAGTAGTACTATTCAAATATCTAATTTGAACATGTTTTCTTCCAAAAGTAGTAAAATTGGAGTCTACATTTGAGATATTTTATCTAGATTTAATGAAATAATGATTATACTATCAAAGTGCATACTCATTCCCAGTGTTGAACAATGATACATTGTTGTCAACTAGTTATGAAATTGAAAAAGATGGTCACCAAGGAAGAGATTGGGTTAGGTAGACTAGTGAAGATTGCAAATGGCATCAACTAGTTTTCTCTTAACATTTATGTTCTAGATATCATTAGTTTTTTCCACATTAAAAACATAAATAAAATGTTTGAACACAATATCAAAAAGGAAACCTATAAATATTCATATAAGAATCAGTTCATAAATACTATTCAACAACATTTGACAACTAACAAGTGTAGGGCTATCAACCACTCATATGGTAGAAGAGAGGATTGCTCATCAATTAATCTAAGATGTGGATTAATTCTAATTATTGACAACATTCTAGGCCTAAGTGTAAGGTTAGGAAAGACAGACAAATGCATTATACAAGTACTAATTATGAATGGTGATGGGTACACTTGAAAGGTATTCTTGGAACAATTATTGAGGGGCAACATCAACCCCAAGATTCCTAGACATTGTTATTGATTTATTGGAGACTTGGATTAGGGCTAAATTAAACAAGGCATATTCAAATGGAATTTGGTGTGAATCTGTTTCGTTTTGTCGCTTCCTACTCAAGAACATCAAAGCTTTCTTGTAAGGTTCTCGACCATATGGTCCTCCCTAATATCTTAATTTTTTATAAAAAAATATTACTTATGAAGCTCAAGTTTGAAGTGCAAAGCACGTGGGACTAGAGAATCGATAATAATGAACATAGTCGCTGGGGTAGAGCCACTTCACCAAGTATAATAATAATATGAAATGAATATTCCTCCTATACAACTTGGGCTTTGACCTGCTCTGATCACATTAGTCTCTTGTGATTGACAGCTTGTGCATCTGCATCTTTCAGACACGCCGCGTTAGCCATTTCTCTACTTTTTGATGCATTATAATAAACATAAATCCACTGTAGTCTTCAGATGGGGAATTCTGCATCGAATCCTATTACTATTAAAATTGTTATTATAAAACAGATGCGAATACCTCCATAGTATATAAATGTTAATGTCCATATTTTATGATTGTTGGTAGTGAATAGTATTTATTACGTTTCTTATTTTATTCGATAGTTGACCTTACATTCTCTTACTATTTTTTCTGTGCCATTGAAGAATTCATAGAACAATATATTATAAACTGAGAAGATGCAAGAAACTCCTAAGAACCCAATTTGGTCTGACATTCTGAGAACAATTATTTTTTTGGGTTTGGGTCAGCTCTCTTAGACTGTATCCTGCCTCTTGTTTAACTATTTTTTGTCGTCCTTTTAGACGTTATCCTGCCTCTTGTTTTCTTTTTCGGGATCACTAAATTAGGTTTGTTTACTGGTGTGTAATATTATGAGACGACTGCTATTCTTAGTTTTGTTAGCATCTGTAGAGTTATTTTTTAATAAATTTTATGACAATGACTAGCGAATTTTATTTAAAAACTATTCTAAGGGTTAAAAACTGTTATAGAAGACCTGATCTGGAGAAGGTTTAGAATCCCTGTTATATAAGTTGGCTACATTTCAAATATGAAATATGAGTAGGTATATGCGATCTAATCTATAATGTATTCATTTAAAGAGTGAAGCTAAAGTGCATAAAAGCATTAAACTAGAATTGCTTCCCCAAGCAGATGGCCATTTAGGGAAGGAACTATCCACCCTAGAAGTAGTTAGTTAAACCATTTGAACACATCTATATAGGAAGTTAAAAATAGTATGCTATAAGGCTTAGAAAATGTACCACTTATCACCACTGATAGTTAATGAATATAGTTGTTAGGGGGATGGTTTGTTTGTAAATGTGTGGCATTTCTGTGGCTACTAGGGTTCAAACTTCATATGGTTGCAAACTTCAAAGCGTCAATGTGATCATGGGCTTCATATCATTGGTTGGGTCTGGTTAATATCAACTTAGGTTGAGGCTCCAATTGAGACCCTCAATTGACCTAAATAAAAATAATTGATGAACATAATCATATATGAGATCCTTGTGAGTGAGCTGCAATAGCATGATGCTTCTACCCATTTAAAATTCAAACATAGGAAATCTTTGTCATAACCCATTTTCTATATGGCACAATATTATATAACTGTATTATTGCACAAGACATATCTGATGTTATGTCAGAGATATATGCTATCTTTGAACTATTTGGCTAACTTTTTTGTTACATTATTTGAAATGGATTTTGATATGTTATGTTATAGCATAATTCATGGATGATTATGACTTTTTTAATACCTTGTTATTAATTGATGTTGACTAACATCAATGGATATGTGAGTGTGATAGGATCCACCACAATTTCTCTCAACGAGAGAGTATCACAAAGGAGAAGGAATTAGCTATTCTAAGGTCATCATGCATGAACTCACACACGCATTAAATCACATTAGTATAGTTGCATATGGGTTGGGGTCATGGTTAGTGTAGTTAGTTGTTGAATGTTAAATATGATTCTTATGGTCTCATTATAGCTAACAATTATCATAAATTATAATTCCAACAAAAAGAAATAAAGTACACACACACACACACACACACACACACACACACACACACACACACACACACATATAGTTGCAAGTATGAGCAGTTAGTGTTGTCATTGATGTCAACATGTTAGCTTAGTGTTGTCAAATTAGTGTCAACTAGTTGAACATAGATGAGCTTGTTGCAATGGTATGAGTTGTTTGGTTGAGTTGCTTTGTTGAAGATGATTTGGTTGCTTTGAAGAGGTACTAAAGATGTCAAGAATATGTTTCTGTTGGTTGGTTTCCAATTTCTTTTGAAAAAAAATTATTTATAAAGGAAATAGTGTATTGAGGTGATATTTTGGTTTACAAAGTAGTGTTTTGGTCTTGCTTTGCATTTCCTCTATATTAAATATCTGTCTTTGTGGTTTGGATATGTTGTACAGAGATGTTATATTCTTTATTTGGTGTTCTATTTCAATGTGCAGAGGAAGTGGTGTTCACCAACGTGTGGACTGTGTTTCTGAGTGTTGCAGAGGTGTCTAGGAGAAACCATTTTGCTTCACATTTCTCTATAGATTTGTTTCTATCTTTGTGGTTTCAGATTTGTGCTTATAATGGTTATATATTATTTTAGTTCAAGTTGTTCGTGGTTTGGTGCTTCGCAAGTTGATTTCTTGAGTTGTAGTGTATGACAAAGTTATTTGAGTGCTCCAGAGTGAACTTCCGTCAGGTGAAAGTTGTTGTGAAATGATTTGTTGGTTTTCAGGTGTTTGTGTATGCCTCTAAATCATGTTCAAGCTTGGCGTGTGGTCCACAAGTTGATCTTTGAGGAAGCATGTACTTAAACGTTCATAGTGTTAACACAAGTTTGGCCGACTTGGTTGTTTACACTACTTGCAGTTGTGCTTTGATGATTTTTTGAAGCATGGAGTAATGTGTAAGAATTGATTTAGGTCTGAGCTAAGGTGTGGTGTGGTCCGCATTCATTCCTTTCCACTGCAAGAATGTTTAGGTCCAGACCTAATTTGAATTTTTTGGGTTAAGGTGATTTGTCGACCTTGGAGAATGTTCTCAAAGTTGAAGACATTATAAATAAGTGTCAAGGAATTGTTAAAGAGTGGATGCACAATGGATGTGATATGAATAACAATATGGTAGAATGTGTGGTGCAGTATAAGCTTTCATGTGTTAGATTACTGGCTGCAGTGAGTAGAAGGTGTCTACAATTCTTCAGTGTGACTATGAAGATCTTGATGGTGTTATGATGGAATCCTCTATTGTATTGAGATAGTTTTCTCCTTGTAACAATATTCTCTATCTTCTTCTCTATTCTAGCAATGAGCCTTGGTAGTGAGCCTTTCTTTTGGGCAGTGAGCCTTCTGGTAGTGAGCTAGGTATAATTTTTCAGTGTTGTTATTAGTTTATACTATGAGCTAATCCTCACTGTGGTTTTTCCCTTCTTGGGTTTTCCACATAAATCTAGTGTTCTCTTGTGTTTGATGTTGATTTGATTTAGTTTATGTTATTTTCTTTCATGCTTAATCAACATAACATCTTAAGGGCTAATTGAATTGATGTGGATCTAAACGTGTTTGAGGGTTTTAGAATTATATGTTACAATTGATTCATCCCCCTCTCAGTTTTCTTGTACATTCAACAATTAGTATCAGAGAAAGTTTCTTTGGAAGAAAGGTTAACTGCTTGAGGTAGATAAGGGATGGCACACAAGAAGGATGTTCCTTTGTTTGATGGAATAGATTATGCATTCTGGAAAATAGGGATGGAAGATTATCAAATTTCTCTTGGATATGAGATTTGAAAGGCTATTGATACTGAATACACAATACCAAAAAATGGTCTAAGTACTGCAAATGAGATCAAGGCCTTTGAAACCAATGGTAAAACAAGGTATGCTCTTTTAAGTGGTCTTACTAATTTTAAATTAGTGAAAGTCATGAATCTAAAAAACTGCTAATGAAATCCAGAAAAAGTTAAAAAAGTATCCATGAAGGAGATGATAAGGTCAAGTAAGCTAAAATGTAGAATTTGAAGCTCATGTTTGAGACCATGTGAATTTTTGAAGATGAAATTATTACAAGCTACTTACAGAAGGTGGATGAAGTTGTCAATGGCATCAAAGGACTTGGTGAGATGTGGATGAAAAAGAAGTGGTATTGAAGGTACTTAGAACTCTTCCTAAAGCATACATTCATAAAGTTTCTAATATTGAAGAATTTCAAAATCTAGATTAGTTTACCAAAGATCACTTTCTTGGCACCTTAATTGCTTTTGAAATGAAAGAATTTGGTACAAGTAGTGCAAAGGTTGAGACTGCCTTTAAGGCTATCAAATCTCAGAGGACTGTGGAATCAGATCAGGAGGATTTTGATGATCTGGAAGCTAACTTTGTGAGAAAAATAAAATTAGGTATTGGTAAGTATAGTGGTAAGCTTCCTTTAAAGTGTTTCATTTGTGGAAAGATAGGTCATTATGCTCCAAGATGTTTGGAAAGAATTTTGAGAAGTAAGATTAGGTAGAACAAAAGTAGAGTGCCTAAGAAAAGCTACTATGTTAGAGAAGATGCAAGTATATCCGATGATGAATATGATAATGAAAATTATGAGGATAATGAATGTCTGTTCATAGCTTTAAAAGATGATATTGTTTCTACTAACACTGAGAAATGTGGGAAGGAAAAGGCTCCAGAGGTAAGTCTTAATACTGAAGGTATTTTGATATCTATTTTTCATACCAGACATGAAAAGAACTATTGGGTTATTGACAGTTGATGTTCAAATCATATGACTGGTAATAAAAGTAAGTTTTTTAAACTTAAAAATTATGATGGAAGACTAGTTAGATTTGGTGATGATACAACTACTAAGATATGTGGAAGAGGCTCAATTAGTTTTGATGGCAATCATATTACTGATGATGTTCTTTATGTTAAGGGTTTAAAGCATAACCTCTTGAGTGTTGGACAAATGTGTAGCAAAGGATACAATCTTTTGTTTCAAGATGGTGGCTGTGAGATCAGAAAAGACTCTGAAACTGTGATAGCTATTGGAAAGAGGACAAATAGAAATATTTATCAGCTCAAAGGTGGTGATGGTTATTGTTTTATGACTTAGATCAGTGTAAGTTGGCTATGGCATAAAAGATTGTGTCACATCAATTTTGATATCCTTGCAAGGATAAGTTTAGTTTAAGCTATGAGAGATCTGCCAAAGATTACAAAGCCCCTCAATGTTATCTGTAAGGAATGTCAAATTGGGAAGCAAGAAAGAAGAAGTTTCAAAGTCAAGGATCAATCTTCTACTAGACTATTAGAATTGGTGCATATAGATCTTTGTGGCCCTACCAAGGTAAGGATTTTTCAAGGTGACTAGTATTTCATGCTATTGATTGATGATTATTCTAGGATGACGTGGGGTACTTTTCTCAAAGAAAATTCTGAAGCCCTAGATAAGTTCAATGCATTTAAAGTCATGGTTGAGAATGAAATAGATATGACAATTAAATGTTTGAGATCTGATAGAGGTGGAGAGTGCACCTCCAATGAGATTAACATGTTTTGTGGAAATCATGGAATAAAGAGGCACTTATCTACCCCTAGGACTCCTCAACAGAATGGAGTGGTTGAAAGAAAGAATAGGATAGTTCAAGAAGTTACGAGGATAATGATAAAAGAAGAAAATCTACCAGAGGGCTACTAGAGAGAGGCAATTCATACTACTATTTATATACTGAACAAAGTGCAAACAAGAGCAAATAGTACAAAGACCCCTTAAGAGTTATGGCATGGAAGGATTCCTATTGCCAAGTACTTCAAAGTGTTTGGAAGCAAATGTTAATCATAAGGGATGAAGAAAATCTAGGAAAGTTTGATGGAAGATCTGATGAAGGTATCTTCCTTGGGTATTCTACTAAAGGCAAAGCTTACTAGTGCTACAACAAGAGGTTAAGAAGGATTGGTGAGAGTGCAAATGTCAAAGTTGATGAGGATCTACAAAAGAAATCAGAAGTTAATGGATATGAATCAGATCAGTCCTCTTGCAAAGAAGAAGAAAATGCTAATGAAAAGGAAGTATAGATTGAAGAAGAAGAAGAAGCTTTGGAAAAGACTTCTAAAACTCCCAAGTATTTGCAGAAGCATCATTCTAAAGATCAAATCATTGGTGACAAGAACAAATGTGTGTTGACAAGAAGGAAAGCTATTGAAGAATAGGTAAATCTATGTTTACTCTCTAAAATTGAACCTAAAACAGTGATTGAAACATGCAAGGATGAGTATTGGATCAAGGCTATGGAAGAAGAACCAATGTAGATTGAAAAGAATCAAACTTGGGAACTTGTCCCAATACCAACAAACAAAAATATGATTGGAACTAAATGGGTATTTTGGAACAAACTGAATGAGAATGGAGAAGTGGCAAGAAACAAGGCAAGGAGTGTGTGTAAAGGTTACTCACAAGTAGAAGGAATAGACTATGAGGAAACTTATGCTCTAGTGGCAAGAATGGAGACCATTAGGATGTTTTTGGCTTTTGCAGCACATAAGGATTTCAACGTATATCAAATGGACATGAAGTCTTCTTTCTTGAATGGTGAATTGGAAGAAGTATACATAGAACAACCGGATGGATTTTAATTATTAGATAAACCAAATATGGTTTGTAGGTTGAAGAAGGCACTATATGGATTGAAGCAAGCCCCCAAATCTTGGTATGCAAGGTTAGACAGGTACTTGTTATAGCAAGGGTTCAATAAAGTTATTGCAGATAGCAATTTGTACATCAAAGTAGGAGAAGATCAAATTTTAATTGTGGAAGTGTATGTAGATGATATAATCTTTGGTGGAAATGAAAGTATGTGTAAAAGTTTTGCAAATGAAATGCAGAAAGAATTTGAAATGTCAATGTGTGGGGAAATGAACTTCTTCCATGGGCTACAAATCAATCAGATAGATAAAGGTATTTTCATTTCATAATCTAAGTATGTCAATGAGATGTTAAAGAAGTTTGGAATTGAATATTCTAAACCAGTATGTACCCTTATGGTAACTGGTTGCAAGCTGAGAAAGAATGATGAATGTCCTAAAGTTGATCAGAGCAGGTATAGCTCAATGATTGGAGGATTATTATATTTAACTATTATTAAATGAGATATTATGCATGTAGTTTGTCTTGTGGCTATATTTCAAGAAGATCTTAAAGAGTCACATGGTGTAGCAGTGAAGAAGATATTGAGTTTTTTTTAAGGGCACTCTCAATCATGGCTTGTGGCATCTAAAGGATAATGAATTTACTCTAAGTGCTTACACAATGTAGATTAGATTGGTTGTGTAGATGATAGGAAAAGTACAAGTGGTCATGCATTCTTTCTTGGAGGCAGAGTGGTGTCACGGTTATGTAAGAAGTAGGATTCAGTATCTTTGTATATTGTAGAGGTAGAATACATTGTTGTAGCATCTTGTTGCACACAAGTGTTATGGATGAGGCAAACCTTGAAGGATATCAGAGTTGTATATGATGAACCTATTCCTATCTTCTATGATAATACAATTGCTATTAACATTTCAAAGAATATGGTGATGCATTCAAGGACAAAACATATATCAATCTAGTATCACTTTCTGTGAGAGAAGATTGCAGAGAATGCAGTGAAGCTTAAGTATGTACCTACAAATGATCAGGTTGTTGATAAATTCACCAAGTCTCTTCCTAAGGATACATTTGAGTATCTTTGGGAAAAGTTAGGGTTTATTGCCCCTCCTTTGATCTAGATGCATAGGGAGATGCATCAGTCTAGTGGATTTCAAGATTCATTCCTCATTATGGACTGATGTTGGAGGCTACCTCTTAGGGGGAGTAGGTAGTGGTCATGATGGTTGTGGTAGTCAGGGGGAGTAAGTTCTAATGTTGGTTGCTTCTAAGGGGGAGTATGATGAGAAGTAAAAGAAAAGGTGTGGCAAAGTAGTGGTGAGAAGGTACAAATATGAGAATGAGAAACAGAAAGATGAAGCCCTTTGCCATTAATGTCAAAGGGGGAGAGAGAAATGTGAAAAAAGGAGAGAAAGGAGTGAGTCAATTGTTAGGAAAGAGTAGAAAGTTGAGGGGAGAGAGAAAGAGAAAGGAAATGAGTTGGTATGAAGCATAGCATTGAGGATGTTGGTGTCTTGATGGTTTTTCACATCATGTGTTGACATCAATGAAAAAGGGGGAGATTGGTGAAAGTATGAGTAGTTAGTGTTGTCATTGATGTCAACATGTTAGCTTGGTGTTGTCATTAGTGTCAACTGGTTGAGCAGAGATGAGGTTGTTGCAATGGTATGAGCTTTTTGGTTGAGTTGCTTTGCTGAAGATGATTTTGTTGCTTTGAAGAGGTGTTGAAGATGTCAAGAATATGTTTTTGTTGGTTGGTTTCTAAGTGCTTTTGAGAAAATTTAATTAATAAAGGAAACAGTGTATTGAGGTGACATTTTGGCTTACAGAGTAGTGTTTTGGTCTTTCTATGCATTTCCACTATATTGAAGATCTATCTTTGTGGTTTGGATATGTTGTTCAGAGATGTTAAGAGATGATATATTCTGAATTTAGCGTTTCGGTTTGTTGTGTAGAAGAAGTGGTGTTCACTAGTGTGTGGACTATGTTTCTGAGTGTTGTAGAGGTGTCTGGGAGAAACTATTTTGCTCTACATTTCTCCACAGTTTTGTTTCTGGCTTTACAGTTTTAGATTTGTACTTATAATGCTTATATATTTCTTCAATTCATGTAGTTCATTGTTTTCTGCTCCACAAGTTGATTCCTTGATTTGTATTGTATGACAAAGTTGTTTGAGTGCTCTGGTGTGAACTTTCATCAGATGAAAGTTGTTGTAAAAGGATTTGTTAGTTTTTAAGTGCTTGTGGATGCCTCTAGATCATGTTCAAGCTTGGTGCGTGGTCTGCAAGTTGTTTTTTGATCTTTGAGGAAGCATGTACTTAAAAGTTCATAGTGTTAACACAAGTTTCATTGACATGGTTGTTTACACTACTTGCGGTTATGCTTTGATGATTGTGGAAGCATGGAGTAATGTGTAAAATGGATTTAGGTCTAAGATAAGGTGTGGTGTGGCCCACATTCATTCCTTTCCACCACAGGAATGTTTACGTCTAGACCTAATTTGAATTTTTTGGGTTATGGTGATTTGCCGACCTTGGAGAATGTTCTCAAGGTTGAAGATGGTATAAATAAGTGTCAACGAATCGTGAAAGAATGGATGCACAATGGATGTGATGTGAATAAGAGTATGGTAAAATGTGTGGTGCAATACAAGCTTTCATGTGTTAGAATACTGGATGTAGTGAGCAGAAGATGTCTACAATTGATTAGTGTGATTGCGAAGGTGTTAATGGTGTTGCGGTGGAATCCTCTATTGCATTGAGATAGTTTTCTTCTTGTAACAATCTTCTCTATCTTCTTCCATATTCTGGCATTGAGCCTTTCATTTGGGCAATGAGCCCTTTGATTGTGATCCTTTTGGCTGTGAGCCTATTATTTTTTGATGTTTTTATTACTTTAAATTGTGAGCTAATCCTCACTGCAGTTTTTCCCTTCTTGGGTTTTGTTGAATTAGGTCTAGACAACTGAGAGGGGGGGTGAATTACTTGTCACACAATTTAACAATTTCTTTCTCTTAATCTTCTTTTATAACTTATAATCAAAACATTTTAGCATTAATCAATATCACATGAGCAGAAATGAAAATAGTACACTTGACACCAAGATTTTTGACGTGGAAACCTAGTTAAGGGAAAAACCACGGTGGGGGTTAACCCACAAATATTAATACCCTATTAAAAGTATTTTTACAAATGGGAATGCACATGCATTCGGGCTCACTGCCCAGAGCTCACTACTCAAATTGAGGCTCATTGCCTATGGAAATATTACAAGAGAATGATAGATTTGAACTGATTAATAGCATCTACTTATGTAAGAAGTTCAGTTTCAGTTAAGTATAAAAACTGATCTTACACATTTCATCTTTGCTCTGCTCTTCTTACTGGTCTGCCTTCATTCACACTTTAGATTTCTACTCTTCTCATATACACCTTATTTGCACACATCATTCCTACTGAATCATCCAATTTCATCAGCTATATATATCTACAACATGATCTACAATCATTCTAACAGTCATCTTTAACAACACTTAGAACTTTAATGAATGCTCTGCTCCGTCGACTAGATCCATGTATAACTTAAGGTGCGGACCAAAACTTGTTCTTGAAAATCATCACTCATGTCGGCCATACTCACTGATCATCACTATTTGTCCAACAAAGAACTTCTATACATCCGAAATCAAGACCTTCTGCAAGGTCAGCCTATTCTTCTTCTGTCTACTTCTGACAAACTGGAACCCAATACTCAAAGGCTAAAATCTTTTGAATCCTTCATCATGGGAGGACAAAAATTATGGAGTTAGGCTATCTTGACAATGCACTTGATTCCCCTAGATCTACAGCTAATCATGACTTCCCATCGGAGAGATCCAAACCAAAATACCAGACCATGTTACTGCTCTGTTCCTAGCTGCCCAAACTTAGATAAATTTTGAATCTAACTTCCGATATGAACAGGTTGTGTTAAGTGGATGATTGGGATGATCTTAGTTGCCATCAATGACAACACCTATCAAGCAAAGTAGTGTCTCTTGCCAACAATCTCCCCCTCTGGTATTGATGGCAACACTTAGTGAAAAATGACTAAGTGTCTTAGTGCAACTCCCCCTTTGTCTATACACCCATGCCCTTCACTTATTCCGGTTGTCCCCCTTAGCTGAATTCCTTATTTTTCACTGCCCTTCACTCCCCCTTTGACATCAATGAAAAAGGGTGGGGTCCACAAGCGAAAACTTCTCCAAAAATTTTGTATATACTACTGCATATGTACAAAAACCATCAAGTCTTATTTACATGAACTTGAGAACATCTCCAAAGCTAGTTTTTATTTGCACAAGTTCAGAGGCCCAAGTGTTCTTCATACCATCCAAAATGGAGATGTGCCCACTTAACAAAAATGCATATTCTTCTGCCTTTTCTAGGTCTGGATGATCACTTGTCTGAAGTGCATTATTGGCTTTAGATAAGGCATTATGCATGAATTCCAACTTGGGGGCAACCAATCCCCGGAGGTCACACATCCTCTTCATAGTATTGCCTTTCTATTTTTCAAGTCCCTTTATTTCATCTATCAAGCTAATAACTTGATATTCCTGGCTTATAGGAGAGGCGGTTAGAGAATCAAAATTTTGAGATAGAACTGATATTTTATGTTCTTGTTCCTTTACCTTCTTTTAAATATCTTCATTGACTTTAGACCATGATAGACAAAACTTATATATATCTCCTCCATCACTTAGGGCATTCTGAATGCTCTTTATGCTAATGCCTAGAATCAACCTATCACTCCTTATCATATTCTTAACTTGATTGAATCTCTTATTCAGGAACTCTACTGAACTTTTTCCTCCACAAACTTTTCAAAAGACTCAAAGTATGAGTTTACCAAATTTACAAATTTTTTAGATGTCCATAGGGGGAATCATTTTGATTCTTCTGATAGGTTGGCATTAATTTCTCTTAAATTCTAGTTGCAAGCCCCAATAGCTCATTGTCCTCCATGTGGATCTTTTCTCTAGCCTTTACTTGAGTGAATGATGCTGTTTTCATCAATTGAATTGGAGAGAGATCATATGGATGGGCTAGGCCTTGGAGTAATTTAGGCTCATCAAGTTCAATCATTTCTTCTTCAAGAAGACCTTTTACTACATCTGCAGTGTCTCTTGCAACCAATTCAGAACCATCCTTTTGTTCTCCTGATTTCTCAGTATCTGCTTTAGGTGCTTCAACATTTGTACCATCTTCTTCTGCCTTGTCCTTCTTTCCTTTTTCTTCCTCCTCTATTTTACTCTTCTCTGTGTTTTCTTCAGAGGAACTCTTTCCTATTTGCTTACCACTTGCTACCTGATCCGGAGGGTTTTGTGAGGCAGCAATACCCTCTTCTTTTCCAAAGTGATCAGGTGGAGGGTTACCCCTGCATCAACTATTTTATCAACCATTTCTATGTCATCTTGATTGACTTGTTCCTCTTCCTAAACTTCTCCAATATTTAGATTTGATGATTCAAATCCAACATTAGTCTCTTCATGGATTAACTCTAGAGGATCTAAATTAACACCTTGGTCATCAATTCTCTTGTTATTCTCTTCATCTGAAGCTTCCAGTTCTAGAACTTGGGAATTGTCTTCTTCAACTTGTTTCTCTGAAATAATAAAGTACTTATTCTTGTCAACAACCTTTCTCAAAATTTCCTCTATTTCTTTTGCAATTTCTTCAGTTTCACCAAGCATAAGTTTGTTCATCTAGACTTTGCTTCTGAATTTATCTGACTTCTCTGAGGATTTTGTCTACTTCTCTTCTAGTCATCATAGGGCACAAAATGGAGAGAACATACTCTATGAGTTCCATGTCTTTATCCTTGGCTTCTTCTTTCCTCATTTCTAGTACTTTCCTTAAGCTTTTAGGAAGTTCTTGTAAAATTTCCAATAGAGCTCTATTGAATTTATTCAAATTTATGATAATGGCATCTTCCAATATTTTCTTATTTGCTTGATCAAGATTATCATATTAAACTCTAATAGGCTTTAAATTTCCATGAATAGTAATTGTTTCTACAATTTGATCAATTGACATAGCGACCTTACTAGTTGCTTGCTTTTTATTGGCTTTATTGCTTGTAGAATGTTGGTCTTCAGAAGTCTTTGAAGCTTTGGCTTTCTTGAATCTTATTTCTTTTATTTCTTCATTTGTTTCTATCTCCTCATCATCTTTTGAGCTTTTGAGGACTCTTGTGGCCTTGGTTTTCTTTCTTTTTCCCCCTTCACCAGATGGAGTGGCTTCCAATTTCTTGGTGGAAGAGGATGTAGGTTGCTCAGTGAGATTTGCAGAACTCCTTGTCTTCCTTGAGGAGCTTGGAGGGACTTCCAGAGAGATTGTTGGCTCACTTTCTACTTTTTCTTTTGAAGTCTACTTGGTGCTCCTCTTTAAATTTTTAATCCTTTCTCTATTCTCTCTCACTACTTTTGTAATCCCAATGATTTTTGCATACATCTCCACTTGCTTGTGCACTTTTCTTTTAGTTTCTGGCTATCTTAGTTCCACATGCAATTTTACGCTTAGTTCCTTATAGGTTCCAAACCTTTCAATAGAGGTGTCTTGAGGTATTCTCAGAAGATGCTGAGCATACATGTCCAAAATTTCCTCATCCACCTCATAACCCATTAGCATTATCCATACAGTTCTTGGTTCTACAACTTCCATTGAACATTGATATGTGTCGACCATAAAACATATTTCATTTTCATACTTTTCTACAATAGAATTAGGGATTCTTTCCCTTGCATGCATTAGACTCTAAAAGTTTTTGAAATAACCCTAGATTGTAGTCTTTTGTGCACTTGAATCTCCAAGACTATATAAGTGGTCTCTTATCTGGATTGCCACTGGCTTGTCATTTATCCAGTGTACACCTTACACTCCAAGCACTTCATTCATGAAATAAAAAAATAGGCATATGATCAAGGAACCATATTTAATAGAGTTTTTCTTGTCTGCTTTGATTTTGTTTAGATTCTCTATCAGCTGATTCTGTAGCAATTCACACAGATCATAGTCTGCATTCTCCTTTAACATTTTATAAGCTACATATATTACAGTTCCAGAAACTAAATTTCCCCTGCTGGAGTAATAAATCTTATACCCGATCACCATAGAGGCAAACTTAACATCTGGTTCTATGATATCATTGATGGTCATTGCCCTTTTTTCAAACTTGGCACCGGTAGCATTAGTTACTATTTGGTTTTTCACAGCTTTTAACATGGGTAATCCACTGGAAGAGTTTAACCTAGTTACAAATTTAGTAACATCTTTTGTAATCTTAAATGGTTTCATTAGCCACATGAATTCATTGTGTATTCGGCTTAAGATGTATCCAACCTATTCATTTTCATTAAAAGATGAAATTTCAATCATTTGCAGAAAATGTTTTCTTTCAAGGGCTTCAAATTCAGGTCTTAGTTGATAATTGTCATCTTTCAGATGGTTCTTAAACAACTCTGTCAGTTTCTAACTTCTAAATTCTTCTATACTGCAATGAATGTATGCACTAATGTCTTTAGCATGCAAAACCCCATATGGAACACTCAAGAAGGCACCAAGAAACTTGACTTCAACATATTTATAGGGATGCTTCTTGAATTTAGGACGGGGCCTCTTAGTGACATCAACAAGTAAAGGTGTAGCCATTTACAGAGATTGAGAATTCAAGAAGTTTCACAAAATACAGAAATACCTTGTTCCGCAAATTAGGGTTTTTCTTGGAGATCCTCTTCGTGCTTCAATTTTTGGGAATTCTCAGCTATGAACTCGTTCACTTCTCCTCTTCTTGCTTTCTTCTGATGCAAAGTGTTCTAAGTGAGGAATGATTGATCTTTTATGTTCTGTGACACCTAATTTGTCTTTGAAATAAATGCTCTACCCTAATACATCTAGTTGCTTTGTTTGTTGAATAGTTTCATATAAATTACTCCATAATTTGTCATATACACTTTTTTTCTTCCAGAAATCCTTCCAAATGATCTGAAACAATTCAAAATACCTTTTCTCATTGTGCCAGAATCAGGCACTTAACTATTATCTAGGGGAATTTGATTTACAAAGTTGCTCCCCCTGAGCCAAAGCTCCTAATTTAATTCCCTGAGGAATTATCTACATCGGATTCCAGTGTGGACCCATCATTATGGTTCACAATTGCTTTCTTCATCCATGTCTCACTTGTTTCATTTTGGATCTCATTCTCTTCAATTTTTCTTTTGCCTTTGTCTTGTCTCTGCTCAATTGGTTTTCTATTTGCCAGACCTCTTCATTGATCCTACTTCTATAGAATCTTGCAAAATGATCGGATCAGTTATAATGGAAGCACATAACATTTCTTTGCCCATTTGATTAGTTTCCTCCCGATCTGCACTAATTTGCCATATGTCCAAATCTATTGCATACAAAACATTTGCCATTGAAAGATTTCCTATTTCTTCTATTTGAAGAGTCATTCATTATCATACTTCTACATTCATTGGATTTATGACCATACCTCTTACAATTGAAGCATTGTCTGGAGAAGGATGGGTTATTTTGATTTACTCTACTTCTGCATTGAGTGGATTTATGACCAAATTTATTGCACTTGAAACAATTTCCATTGAAAGATGGATACCTTTGACCATTAGGTTGTCTTATCGGAGGTCTTCTAGGTCTGTTTCTCTCATTCCTTGGTTGAAAGTTTCTTTGACCAGATTTAGAGCTTTCACCTTTTTCATATCCAAGACCATGCTTGTCTTCAACCCCTTTTTGACCCTCAAGTATTGCTTCAAGTTTAGCTGAGCTTATCTTGAACTTGTCCTTGTTCATTTGCAACTTCTAGATCATGTTTGAGAATGACAATTTGTCTTTCAAGATCTCTTTCATTGTCTTTGCTTTCTTGTAAATCAGATTTTAGATGACCAACAATGTTGTCCAATCTGTGGCATTCATCAGTTCTCTCTCTTAGAGTTTGATTTAAATCTTCTTTAGTCTTCTTTCTTTGCTCAATTTCTTTGGTAAACCTCATTACCACAGATTCCATCTCAACTCTTAGAATATCAACTTCTTTTGACAGCTTGTCACACTCCTTTGTTTTTTCTTCCAAGGCTTCATTCATGTTATTTTCTTTAGATAAATTGGATAATTGTAGAAGTAGCTCCTTATTCCTTCCCAAAGATTTCTTCAATGTATCTTTTAATATCTCAATGGTATCATCAGCATCCTTGATTTCATCTTTCAAATTATATATTTCTGCTTTGGACTGATCAAGATCTTTTAGAGCCAACTGAAGTTTTTCCTTAAGTGAACCCATTGAAAAACTTCTTCTAGGATCTTTCCTCAACCTGTTAAGCTTCTTTTAAGGAACCTTGCTCTGATACCAATTGTTGAATTAGGTCTGAACAACTGAGAGGGGGGGTGAATCAGTTGTCACACAATTTAACAATTTCTTTCTCTTAATATTCTTTTATAACTTATAATCAAAACATTTCAGCATTAATCAATATCACATGAGCAGAAATGAAAATAGTACAATTGACACCAAGATCTTTGACGTGGAAACCCGGTTAAGGGAAAAACCATGGTGGGGGTTAACCCACAAATATTAATACCTTGTTAAAAGTATTTTTTACAAATGGGAATGGACATGCATTCAGGCTCACTTCCTAGAGCTCATTGCCCAAATGGAGGCTCACTACCTATGGAAATATTACAAGAGAATGACAGAGATTTGAACTAATTAATAGCATCTACTTATGAAATAAGTTTAGTTCTGGTTAAGTATAAAAACTAATCTTACACATTTCATCTTTGCTCTTCTCTTCTTACTGGTATGCCTTCATTCACACTTTAGATTTCTACTCTTCTCATATATGCCTTATTCGCACACACCATTCCTCATGAATCATCCAATTTCATCAGCTATATATATCCACAACATGAACTACAATCATTCTAACAGTCAGCTTAAACAACACTTAGAACTTTAATGAATGCTCTACTCTGTCAGCTAGATCCATGCATAACTTAAAGTGCAGACCAAAACTTGTTCTTAAAAATCATCACTCATGTCGTCCATACTCACTGATCATCACTATTTGTCCAAAAAACAACTTCTATGCATCCGGAATCAAGACCTTCTACAAGGTCGGCATGTTCTTCTTCTATCCACTTCTGACAAACTCGAACCTAGTACTCAAAGGCTAATATATTTTGAATCCTTCATCATGGTAGGACAAAAATAAGGAGTTAGACTATCATGATAATGCAATCGACTCCTCTAGATATACAACTAATCATGACTTCCCACCGGAGAGATCTAGACCAAAATACCAGACCCTGTTACTGCTCTGTTCCTAGCTGCCCAAACTTAGACAAATTTTGAATCTGACTTCCGGTATGAATAGGTTGTGTTAAGTAGATGATTGGGATGATCTTAGTTGCCATCAATGACAATACCTATCAAGCAAAGTAGTGTCTCTTGCCAACAGGTTTTCCATGTAAATCTGGTGTTCTCTTGTGTTTGATGTTGATTTGATTCAATTTATGTTATTTGCTTTCATGCTTAATCATCATAATGTTCATCTTAAGGGCTAATTGAATTGATGTGGATCTAAATGTGTTTGAGGATTTTAGAATTATAAGTTACAACTGATTCACACCCCCTCACAGTTGTCTTGTACATTCAACATATATATATATATATATATATGAAAAGGGGGATGATGGGGTTGTTGTTTTAGTTTGGGTCCTCCTTTCCATAAAAAATTCCAAGGGCTTTTCAACCGAGTGCTTCTCCTATCGAGAGGAGAGTCAACTATTAGATTTGAGTTGCCACTTAGTTTCCTCCTGGGAAATTCAGAAGTTATCACACAATCCTCTAATTAATGCTTTAATGCTCTTGAAACCCTAATTTAAGCAAAACAATAATTAAATGTGTGAATTATGACAAATGCTATAGGAATTAGACTAAGGGTAGAGAACCTTAACTCACTATTTGGAAATAGAAATGTTGAGGATAATGGTGATGGTGCCCTAGTCCAATGTGTTGCTTTTTCTATGGATTTTTGATCTCCTTTCAACACTGATATTTGCTATATCTGTTGTTTTCTGTGATCTAACAGTGGAGGACAAGGTTGATGGCTCTCTAGTCCACTGTGGGAGATTCTTCCAGATGTTGGAAGCTCTGCAAGCCCTAATTCTCACTTTCTAGTTTGTTTCTATAGTTTTGAATGCAGAGGCAAAGGTTAATGGTACCCTAGTCCAGTCATGCTCCTTCTTTAGGATCTAGAATCTTAGCAGTGTCCTCCTGCTCCCTGTAACTCCACTTCTTCTGCTTTCGCAACCTGTAACCTCTAATCACATGGAATGTGGGAGGGGGTTGTGGTGTTTAGAGGCTTGCCTCAGTCAAGCCCTAGAGAGACATTCAAGTCTTTCGAACACCATTGTTAGAGAGAGAGTGTATCCTTGTAGGATAGAGGCAAAACTCCAAATGATAATGATGATAAAGCACAAAAAATGTCACCTTGATGATGAAGCTCTCATGGAAGCAAGAGGCTCTATAATGCCATGAGGAGAAGATGTAATCCAACCTACAAACAAACACAATAACAATGCTATGCTCTGTAAAACAATAAAAATCACAAGTATGCCAATAGATTTCAATCATAAACATCCTCTAGTTTATAAATGATAACCTAAACATGCTTATCTATGCAACTATTAAGATTCCCACCAAGAATTTTGCAATTAAAACTTATGATGTCATCCTGGGACCCAAATAACAGTCACAAACTGGACATTTGAATTTAGGGCAGACCCAAAATAGGGCTGGACTAGGGTGCTAGCACCCTTGTCCACCCTCTATCTTTGTTCAAGGATCATTAAAATGGACCTCCTTAGGTTCCATTTGTCACAATACCCAAGGGTTTTCTCATCGAGAGTCTGAATTATCATGCAAGATGCTCTAAATGAAATCTAAAGACTCGGGAGCTAAACCTTAAAGGAAAAATCCCCCAAGGGTGCATTTTTTTGACATAACATCTAGCCCCCACTTTAATGTATGTATTAAATGCAAGGCCAATACATGCATTAAAGTAAGGTCAACAAACACACTAAGCATGGATAAGACACACCGAACACATTGAAGACAATAATAGGCGCACAAAACACAGAGAAGACAGTTACATTCACATAAAACACAGAGAATATAGCATTGAAGACACGCAAAGTATAGAAAATACAATGAATGCAATGATTATTTTCTTTTTAATTTTTCCATATGAAATGCATAATGCAAGTACAAGGAAAGTAAACAAACAAATCCCAAAAGGTGTAGAGGAGTTGTTCACCATCGGTCTTGCACTTTTTGAGAACAAACACACCAAACAAAATCCCAAGGTGTAGAGGAGATATTCACCACTGGTCTTGTACCTTGAGAACAAACATGCCAAACAAATCCCAAAGTGTAGAGGAGCTCATCACCACCAATCTTGCACTTCAAGAACAATCATGTCATACACACACATGCTAAAGACATGGAGAAAACACGAGAGACAAGCAATGGAGTGAAACTATTGCTAGGTTCATCATCATCATAGGTACATTACAAGCACACACCGATGATTGGGCTTCACCACAACAACCATCGAAAACACACTTAAGGGTTGATTTAGTCATAGAATCGCTCCTTGACTCATGATGAGGACTTTTGAAAATGATAGGATAATGCAATCTCTCCGAGAAATACACCATCCCTGCTCGCGATGAAGGCTTAAGATAAAAGGATATGCTTGATATCTCACCTCCGTAGAGGGCTTAAATGATTTTGATTGATTTTTAGATTATTCAAACATAGTTTACAATGATCTAAAGCAGATAGCTTACCTTATATATGCCCCCACCTTAAGGTGGTTGATATCACGGACTCATATCGAGCACGTTAAGGTAGGAAGAAAACACACAAGGGAACAAGAGCTCATGCAAAGCCCATGCCCTCTAGAGGTGACATGTACTTTACAATCGCTAAATGTTCCCACAAACACATCCCTACAAGAAAAGTGTTAGTGTCCAAATAATCATGATAAACAACAATGCATATGATCAACTACATGAAAGAGCCAAGCAAGGTGATATTCATGATGAACAAAGTGCGCAGAGCAGTAGTATTGTTAAAGTATTGTTAGAAAGATAAGATAACATCAACATCAACATCAAGATAGAGAAATCACAGAGTGATTCCACTAGCCAAGCATCAGATAATTTGTTACAACCCCATTGTCATATATGGACTAGGTCCATTTTTTTATTACTCACAAAAGGGACACTAGGTTTGCATTGGTATAATATGGTTTTCGTCATCTACCAGCTAGGTGGAAACACTAGAGGAAGGTAAACAATAAATCAGAGATAAGGACAAGTTCCTTAGGGATAGTCACATAGGAGGGTGCCCCCAAGACACCAACTACAATGCTATGTCTGTAAGACACAACACACAACAATAAAAATAGAGGAGAAGCAATGTAGAAGAATGATGATACAAATAGAAGAAGGTCATGATAGAGGTGGTCTTTTAGTATCCTTGACCTTACAAGAGAATCAAGCATCATCCCAGGAGGCCTAACAACACATAACACATCACGGGGGAAGCACATCATGAGAGATAAAGGGTTAGAGATACTTACCTATCAATGAAATCGTGCTAGATCTTGGAACTTGCGAACCTCTTGGAGAGGTATTCAATCAAGTTATGTGAGAAGCTTGAGTGGTTCTTATTAGGCTGTTGCTTGTTATCAGAGAGTCCATGTGGTATGTTCTCAAAACTTCCTTGTTTATGTGAAATCTTTTGTTGCTTGTGAGAAGGAGAACCACTGTTATTTCCAACTAATGATAATCATCTTGCTCATTTCCAACTTTTAGTTCTCTTGTTCTATTGGTTTTGTCTATCATAACGATAAGGACTATCTTGTACTATTTCAACCTTTTCTATTGTCATAATCTCTTGCTTCAATTTTTCCATGTCTTTTTGTATATGTTGATTCTCTCCTGATCCCTGAAGGGATAACAGTGGAGGAACTTCACAGTAGATACCTCTTCTTTGTGGATGAGGTGATACTTGAGTATTTTCCTTATCCACTTCAATTATAGAAATTATCTCATCATAATCTTAATAATCCTCTTCTACCTATACTGATTTTGTTCCATTAAATTGCTATCTATATGCTTAGGGAAAGGATTAGTGAAGATCTATAAATTTTGATTCAGTGGAGAAACCGACTTATTCCCATTATCATTCACACCAGATACCTGTATAACATTTGAGTTGATGAGGTTTTGTATTTCATGTTTAAGATGCATACGTCATTCAGTATCATGTCCTTGTGTCTGATGATAGTGACAAAAGGAATTTTCATCAAAATAAGGTCCTTACATTATGTTAGGATCCACTAGTTTAATTAGGGGAAGCTTCAAGAGATTATTAGTCAGAGCTCGATTCATGATAGAATGATAAGAATCAGATATCGGAGTGAACTTTCTTTGTTGGTATGGTACCTTCTTCAGATTAGTGATAGAAGACACTTGGGAATAGTTATTTAGTCCATTAACCTTGATGAAACTCTTATTATTCCTCTTTAAATTGTTTTGTGATGATCCACCCTCAGATTGACCAACTTGAGCTGAAGAGTTTTGATTTTCATACTGACTAGAAGAAAGTTGGTAGTCACGAAGGGCAATACATAGGTGTTGAAAAGAGTTATATTTAACCAAGAGGATCTTATCATGGATGTTAGGCTACAAATTTGTTATAAATATATTTTGAACATCATCATCTTTCATCTGATATTGAATTTGTGCATAAAATACTTGATATTGGCTAATAAACTTAGTCAACTTCTCTTTTGGACCTTGCTTGCAATGAACCAAATCAATCAGAGAGACCTGGGGTTTGATGTTTGTTTGAAATGCTATAGAAATTGATCAATTAACTGTGAAAAGGAATGTATTGAATTCAGAGGCAAAGAGTAAAACCATTCCAAAGCAGTATCTTTGAGAGATCACGTGAAACACTTTGCTAACAAATCCTCTTCAAAGTAAAAATCACTACACATAGCTGTGAACGCTGCCACATGAGTATTAGGATTGCCTTTTCCACCATATTTTTCAAAGTGAGTTTCAAACTTCTCAGGCATAGGAGTTCTCAAGATTGCATAGGATAAGGGATTATGAGCATGGTAAGTTGGTATATTAGGTTGTGAACCATTTGACAAGCTTGTCACTTTTTGTTGTAAAGAGGTCATGCCTTGCAAAAGTTGATTTACAATGGTGTCATTAGGAGATGCAACTTGTGGTGAGGAATTGGAACCAAAGTGTGGCCTGAGATTGAGCATGGGTTGTGACAAGTGGAGGTTGTGAATAATTGAGCGGTGGTTGGATATAGCGATAGGTAGAAAATGGTTGAGAGTAAGTGGATTGAATGGGTGGTTGAGGGTGATATGAAGACACCTTAGGGGTAAGGTTTTGATAGTTGAATCTAACAACTCTATAATTTTGTGAATTAGTGCCATTAGATACTCCAATACCAGTGGTGATGTTACCACAATCATTTGCATTAGTTTCCAAAATATTCAATGTAAATGTAGATATTCCCGCAGTCAGTATAGGTATCGATACTTGTGTATGAGATGGTGACAAAGTGGTATTTATCACTTTTGCACATTTAATCACTAGCATAATATTGGTTTGTACAATATGTACTAAACCACAGATTGCATTAACACCATCTTGTCCTTCTTTTATCAATTCTCTTATGTTATCAATTGCAGGAATAGTTTCTTTAGCTATCCTCTCATTTTCCATAAATGTTTGGAATTCGGCTAACTCTTTATCAAGTTTATCTATTTGCTCGTCAGATACATGTCTTTTCACCTCAATAGTATCATCAACATCATGAAAATTTTGCTCTTCCATTGTACTTGTGATAGGTATAGTATCTTGTAACATTTGTGTCTCTCCTTTTATAAAGAAGGTGTTTAGTGTACCAATTTCTTCAAGAGCACTAGATCCCATGAGTCTTATGCTTCTTCTTAAAGGGATATTTCTATTAGGGTAGCAACTTATAATACTCATGCAACAGCATGCACAAACTAATAGAATAAACCCTAGAAGTAAGATATATTTAAAGGCAAAAATGCTTGATTTTTCAACTTTTCTCAATGCAAACAAGTGAAAGAAGAGGTGTTGTGAAGATTTTTAAGAGGGGAAAAAAATTATATGCCTGAAAATAGTCCACTAATGTAAAAACACCTTTCCCAACATGCTTTTGAAGCAACTCTAGAAAGTCGATAAGCCAAAACCTAGTGAAAATAGGCCAAAATATGCAATTTTTCACCAAATCTCCATGCAAAAGAGTAGGGAAAAGGGTGTTGTAAGGGAAATTATGATGGAATACAACTTATAACAGTAAAAAAATCCACATAATTCCGAAAAAAAATGTTACAACATGCCTATAGTGCCATTCTAGATCAAACCCTACTGCAAAAAATAGCGAAAAAATACAAATTTTCACAAAATTTCAATGCAAAGGCCCCAAAAAAAGGTGTTGTACGTAAATTGAGAAGGGTAAGCATATAATAACACTAATAACAGCCAATTAGTGCAGAAAAATCCCTTACAGCATGCTTGGAGTGTAAGTCTAGCAAGATGATAAGGCCAAATCTAGTGAAAAATGCAAATTTTAGAACCCTAGACATGAAATTTCACAAGGAGGCCACTATGATGCAAAATTACCATTAGAGATCAGACCTAATGAGTGTTTTAACAAGGTAGTAAAATTTGAAACAATATTTTGACTACAACCCTAGCTCATGCAAAACTAGGTTTTCATGAAAAATGCAAAATTTCAAACAATTTCTTAACACATCAAGCATGCAAATGCTATGCAAATATTGTAAATGATGAATTTATGTATTTTGGATCAGATCTAATGCAAATAACAGAAATTATTTGAAATTAGATGCCAATTAATTTAAATTTTACAAAAATGCAAACCTAATATGCCAATTTTTGCAAATTTTCCAATTTTTTCAATTTTTTTTGTAATTTTTCCAATGCAATATTGAAAATAATGAATTGAATGATACTAAATTTTAGATCTGATGTAAAAATTAGAAAATTAATGAAATACAATTGAATGAATGCAAACTATGTCAAAAATCAAACCCTAGAATGCAATTTTTTCAAATTTTCCAAATATATCAATTTTTTTGTAAATTTTCAAATGTAATGAAATGAATGAATGTAAATCTATGAAACAAAACTCAGCAAGGTGCCAAAAAGTTAAAAACATAGGTTCACCAAAATGTTTTATATGAAAAGGGTGATGGAGGGGTTGTTGTTTTACTTTGAGTCCTCCTTTCCACAAAACATTCCAAGGGCTTTTCAACCGAGTGCTTCTCCTATTGAGAGAAGAGTCAACTATCAGATTTGAGTTGCCACTTGTTTTTCTGCTGGGAAATTTAGAAGTTATCACACAATGCCTCTAATTAATGCTTTAATGCTCCTGAAACCCTAATTTAAGAAAAATAATAATTAAATCTGTGAATTATGACAAATGCTATAGGAATTAGACAAAGGGCAAATAACCTTAATTCACTATTTCTCACAGTCTGAAAAATGGAAATGTCAAGGACAATGGTGATGGCACCCTAGGATAATGTGTTTCTTTTTTTGTGGATTCCAGATCTCCTTCCGACATTGATAGCTACTATATGTTCTATTTTTCATGATCCAACAGTGGAGGACAAGGTTGATGGTGCCCTAGTCCACTGCGAGAGATTCTTTCAGATGTCAAAAGCTCTGCAAGCCCTGATGCTCACTGTCCAATCTATTTTTGTAGCTTTGGATGCAGAGGACAAGGTTGATGGCATCCTAGTCCAGTTAGGCTCCTTCTTCAGGATTTGGAATCTCGACAGTGTCCTCTTGCTCCCTGCAACTCCACTTCTCCCACTTTCACAACCTGTAACTTGCAATCACATGGAATGTGGGAGGGGATTATGGTGTTTAGATGCTTGCCTTAGTCAAGCCCCAGAGAGACATTCAAGTCTTCCAAACATTGTTTCGATAGAGAGAGTGTGTATCCTTGTAGGATAGAGGCAAAAATCTATATAATAATGATGATAAAGCATAATAAATGTCACCTTGATGATGAAGCTCTCATGGAAAGAAGAGGCTCTTCAATGCCATGAGGAGAAGATGTAATTCAACCTACAAACAAACACAATAACAATTCTATGCTCTGCAACACAATGAAAATCACAAGTATGCCAATAGCTTTCAATCATAAACATCCTCTAGTTTCTAAATGATAACCTAAATATGCTTATATATGCAACTATTAAGATTCTTGCGAAGAATTTTATAATTAAAACTTATGATGTCGGCCTGGGACCCAAATAATGGTCACAAACCTAACATTTGAATTTAGGACAGACCTAAAATAGGGCTGGACTAGGGTGCTAGCGCCCTTGTCCACCCCCTGTCTTTGTTCAAGGATCATTAAAATATACCCGCTTAGGTCCCATTTGTCACAATACCCAAGGGTTTTCTCATCAGGAGTCTGAATTATCATGCAAGATGCTCTAAATGCAATCTAAAGACTTGAGAACTAAACCTTAAAGGAAAACGCCCCCAAGGGTACATTTTTCCAACATAACAATACACACACACACATTTTGAATAATTTATTGCTACATCTGTCAAAAATTTACAAGGTGAAATAAAGAATATTATTTCTTCATTCTCAAGCATAAGAAATGATTGAATTTCATTATTTAATTTTCTTGGCAATAGTTGTATCTTTCGAATGAAACATCTGTAAATTGTTCAAGAATGTTTTCCTTGAGTTGTCTTGTTCTAAAATGTTTTATGTATTGATTTGACATGGGTTACTAGCCCAAGGCCATCTGGAATTTGTTCAAACATACTTGTCAATTTAAAACCATAAAAATCTACACATGGAAGTCATGGGAAGGTGTGGTAAAAAGAGAAACTTTAGGGAAGATAAAGAGTAATTTTGTTAGAAAGAATTCAAAGAAGGGAGTTGCAGGAAGAATAGAAGAATTGCAAACTGGAAGCCTAAAGAGGTATGAACAAAATCTTGCACTGGTATATTTTTGAATGAGTACATTTCTTGAAGGAAAACTTGAACACTGGAAAACAATGAATTGATATTCACCTTTAAAATAAATTTGTGCATACAATTTCATAAATTATGTCGATAGCCATGAAAAATTTAGATTTTAGAGAGATTTAAACTGAGATGTTATCAATATGAATAAATAGTAAACTAGCTTATTCAACCTGAGAATCAAATACTGTAAACCAAATAAATTCAACTGAACCATTATAAGCACTCAAAAGAAGCTTGTTTCAATCAACAAAATTGGCATTTTGAACCAAGCAAGAAAAGAGGGTAGATTTAGGCACCTTCAGCCTAAAGATACACCCCAGTTTGGTCGCCCAATGCTAACAATTATAGATGTATTTTAGCATATTGAACATTTGATTGGCCTATTCAAGGCACTAGTAGAGAAACTTTATAATAACGCATATAAAAATAAATATTCTCATCAATCATCAGTTGTAAATAAATCTCAGGCACAACCTAGGGTAAACAAAACTATCAGTATTAACAAAAAAATAAACCTCGAATAGCTAACCCTGTAGATGATAGTCTAAACCTGCAGAAAAAGAAGAATATAATACAGATTAAGAGGCTCAATGCCTTCTTAGGCACCTCCATGAGGATTTGTGGCACTACTATTCATGGTGTGAGCAGAGAAGGTAGTGCCCAATAAGTGGAAAGAAATGAAAAAATATTTTTTACTGTAGTATTTTGTACTCAATAC
Organism: Cunninghamia lanceolata; assembly: GCA_027924645.1. Lineage (NCBI taxonomy): Eukaryota > Viridiplantae > Streptophyta > Pinopsida > Cupressales > Cupressaceae > Cunninghamia > Cunninghamia lanceolata. The sequence goes on from BSBN01000739.1 coordinate 9,015,315, forward strand.
ATTTTGAATTAAAAGAATTTCACTTTGCATTCAAGAGTATTTAGAAAATATACTTTAGCATTTTAAACTAAATTCATTTTGAATTAAAAATAATTCCACTTCCATTTGGGAAAGTATTATAAATATACTTAGAAGTTTACCTTATCAACTCAAGTGAAAAACTTAGAAGTTTACATAAATCATTAGGTAAATCCAAGTTGTGAAATAATAGTTAAACTATGAATTACATGTGAATGTAAATTACTTTTGTTGATTTCCACATCATTGACACTATTGTGATTAAATATTTATTAATGCTAAAGCATGCATGTTATAGAGACTGATGGCATGGTTCCAAGTAGAATTTATTTCTGAAGGATTGGAATCACTTGATCTATACCATTGCATGGGTTTATAGTTTGCATTTCTATAGGTTTTCTTGTGGGCAATGAGTAGGATCTATTAGTTAAAGCCAAATTCACTATCATACATGCCAGCCTTGAAGAACTAATTTCTTCAGGATGGGTCAGACTATTCATGTGGATAGCATGGAGTAGCCTTTGGCTTCATGGTAGGGTTGAAGTCACCTCTATAATGGTCTCTTAGCTTTGGTTTATGAAGGAGGAGCTAAGGGTGAGAGATTGCACTGAGATGCCACGATACTACAAGGTACTTGCTACATTCCTAAATTGAAAAGCTATCCATTGAAAATGTTTTTAAATTTGTATCTATTCACCATATGTAAACATTGTGTATTCTTCATCATTATGACAATGTGATATAAAATCTCACTATGATTTGTGGCTATTAAGATGAACTTGTAATTGATTATGGAACCCAAATGAATTAGTAGAGATGTATGACTCTATCACTCATATGGGGTTGGAAATAATGCATAATTGCAAATGTTATGTTTTACTTTCTTATGGAAATGATAATCTATTTGATGCAATTTGTGTATCTGTATGATGTATCATACTTACTCTATCATGTAGTGATCTTGTGGAGGCTAAGCATAACTTAAACTTAAGATGGTTGATTATATTTATTTATATTAATCTTACATAGACTTGGAGTTAGATGGATTAAATCTTCAGATTTTGGCTATGTTGATACAAACTAGGGCCAGAATGAATGCCTTAGAACATGAGGTTAGGTCCACTAGGTCCATGCCCATTCATAATGAACACCAAGAAACCTCAATGAACAGAAGGAGACAACCTAAACAAACTTAGGATGAAATTGAGTCTACACGGGGTAGAAAAAATATGGAAATTGAGATAGAATTAGAAAAGGATTTGAAGAAAATGTTACCACCTAAATTTGATGGTAAAGATGTATGGTATGGTGTTGAGGCATGGATAGTGGAAGTGGAAAGGTACTTCAAATTGTGTAACCTCTCCAATGAGACTAAAGCAGTGTGGGCATCCTTCCAATTAAAAGGGGAGGCAGACACTTGGTGTAACAATGCTAAAATGGAGAAACATCTTTCTTATGAGAATTTGATTTTGGATATTTTCCTATCTTTATTTCAAAAGTGATGGCTTCCACCACACTACTTTGATAAGAAGATGACTGAGTTTTAAAGTCTGAGATAGGGAGATCTTAAAGTAACTCAGTACTGGTATCTTCCCCTTTACCAATAGGATGAATGCTTTCATGTGAGGAAGTTTATATTGGGGTTAAAACCTCAAATTGGTTCAAAGGTGGATCTCCATGCTCCATAATCCATGGATGATGCCTTTGAAAAGGCAATAAAATAGGAACAAAAACTTCATAGTATTGTAGAGTACAAATGAGAAAACAAAGAAAAGGGTAAGAGCTATCAAAATCAACCTCCTACAAATTCTCCCAAACAAAAGAATCAAAAGGGAAATTAGTTTGGGGATAAGAAAATAAGAATAAATTTGAAGAAGGGGGTGAGAAGAGTAAACCTTATGCTAGACCCAAAGCTTTGAGTGAAGGGGCAAATGATAGCAGTGACAAAGGGAAATCTACAAGACTTAGGGGACTGAGAGGTGGATATTTTGTTTGTGGGGGTGAGCATTATGCCAATAAGTTCCATCAGAAAATAGATGAAAGAGAAGAAGGGAATCAACAACAATAATCCTTCCAGCACTGCATTCATGCAGTAGTACATAATAGACATGTTGATTATCAAGCCACTCCTATTGATTTGATATGTACAATCTATGGCCTTTTAGTTAATATGCTTACTGATACTAGTGCTACTAAATGTTTAATTGATCCTAGAGTAGCAGAAAGATTACCCAAGAAAGTTGGTTTTATGGCTAACTCCTGGACAATGATGTATGGTAACTGAGAAGAGATAAAGGTAAACCAATATCTAGCCTTTAGTAAATTGACCCTTCCAAGTTTCATAACTCAAGTTAACCTTTATGTAGCTCCTTTGGGATCATATGGTGTTATTTTAGGGATAAATTGGTTAATTCAACACAAAGCCATAGTAAATTGCTTTAGATAGTAACTTATAGAGATGATTTTGGGAACATAACCAAAATTTGTGGTATTCAATGGGGCATAAGACTTAGATAGATTTTTGCAATGCAAGTGAATAGAGCTCAAAGGAATGCACTCTGTATGGTATTCATATAGATGATTTGGGATAGGGAAAAGAACTCTCCATTGATGATTTTTTGGTACTCCATGAATTTTGAGATGTGTTTCTAAAAGAGTTGCCTAGATTACCACCTAGAATGGTATTTGACTTCTCCATTGACCTCTTACCTAGTACTAAACCATAGTTAAAAACCCCTTATAAGATGACCACTTCTGAATTGTATGATATTATGGTCCAGTTGTAGGAGTTGCTTGATAAGGGTTTGACTTGACCAAGTGTTTTGACCTTGGGGAGCACTTGTTCTCTTTACGAAAAAGAAGGATGGTATCCTCTAAATGTGCATTGATTATATGATGATCAACAAGGTGACTATAAAAAATAGATACCCTTTGCTAAGAAATAGTGAGATTTTTTATCAAATGAGAGGTGCAACTATGTTCTCTAAAATTGATTTAAGATATCAATACCATCACTTAAGAATCAAGGAAGAGGAAATACACAAAACTATTTTCATAACTCGTTATGGACACTACGAGTTTACAGTTCTTCTATTTAGGCTTACAACTGCACCTGCAACATTCATGAACTTAATGAACAATTTTTTCAAGGACTTATTAGATGATTATGTCATAGTGTTCATTGATGACATCCTCATTTACACCATGAATGAGGCAAAACATGAACAACATTTGAGAATAGTGCTACAATGTTTGAGGAAACATCAGTTGTATGAAAAGCTGTCTAAGTGTTCCTTCTAGTAGAAGAGAGTGCACTATTTGGGTCACATCATCTTAGCCGAGGGAATATTAGTCAACCCAACTAATATCAAAGCCATGATGGAATGGCCAACCCTGTCAAATGTTCAAAAAGTTCATAGATTTATTAGCTTAGCAAGATATTATAGAAGATTTGTTGAAGGGTTCTCAAAAATAGTAAATCCTATCACTACCCTTCATAAAAACGGAAATAAGTTCGAGTGGTCAGACAAATGTGAGCAATTTTTTCAAGTTTTGAAACACAAACTCACCACTACTCCTATTTTCATCATACCATATCTAAATGGGAGATTTTTAGTTGTAACAGATTCTTCAGGAGATGGTCTAGGTGGGGTTCTTATGCAGAATGACCAGGTTGTGGCATATGAATCCTAGAAACTGAAGCCTTATGAGGTAAATTATATGCCTCATGACCTAGAGTTGCTTGTGATAGTGCATGCTTTGGAAATGTGGAGGCACTATCTTATTTTTAAACCTTTTGAGCTATAAATTGACCATCTAGGCCTCAAGTACATATTCACTCAACCAAATATGAATGCACGTCAAAGAAGATGGGTTGAATTTCTAAGTGAGTATGACTTTGATATTTATTATATCAAAGGTAAAGTGAATAGGGTAGATGATGCCTTGAGCCGAAGATGACATATTTTGGCAATTACAACTTTTTTCTCTACCTTTAGAGAACAAGTGATAGAATAATTTTAGAGTGATGAGTTTTACTTGAAGGTTAAACATCTTTAGAAGATGCCTCTAACCACTGATTTGAAGGATATAAACTTGAGCAAGATGGCTTGCTTAGGTTTAAAAAAAATGTATATACCAAGAAATGGTTGGTTGAGATCTAATTTTTTTGAGGATGTTCACAATGCTCCTTATTCAGGTCATCCTGGAGTAACAAAGCTTGTAGATGATTTGAAGCCATTATATTTCTAGCTTGGTATGGAAACGGAGGTAACTAAGTATGTGGCAAGATGCCTGGAATATCAGTGAGTAAAGGATGAACATGTTCACCTGGCAGGATATTTGTATCCTCGTGACATACTAGAATTCAAGTGGCAAGTGATTAGTATGGACTTCATAAAGGGATTACCCATGTCTAAATCTAGCCATGATGTAATTCTAGTCGTAATTGAAAAACTAACCAAGGTAGCCCACTTTGTACCTGGGAATTTGATAGATGGATCATTATCCTTGGCCAAGAGATTTGTGTAAGAAACATTCAAGCTTCATGGGGTACCTAAAACACTTATTTCTGATCGAGATATTAGGATGACATTAAGGTTTTGGAAAACCTTGCATGTTGCTCTGGGTACTCGCCTTAATTTTAGTTTAGCATATCATATGTAAACAGATGGGAAAATAGAGTAGGTTAATCAGATTGTTGAGGATCTACTTTGAATGTACTATATTGACCAACAATACAAATGGGAGGAATACCTTCCATTGGTTAAATTTCCATACAACAATTCTTACAAATCTTCATTGGAAATGGCTCCTTTTGAAGCCCTCTATGATAGGAAATGGCATACCCTTGTCAGTTGGGAAAGAACGGACGATATGGTAATAATTGGCCCTAAGATGCTCAGAGAAATGCATGAGAAAATGAAACTGATTAGAGGAAGACTGAAGAAAGCTTCTGATAATTAGAAGAGTTATGCTGATAAGAACAAAAGTTTTTGATAGTTTTTGGTAGGGACAAGGTGTTCTTCAGGTAAAACCACATAAAATTTCCATCTCCTTTGGAAAGTCAACCAAGCTAGTTCCTAGATACATGGGGCCTTTCAATGTATTGGATGTGATAAATACCATAGCCTATAGATTGGCCTTACCACCATTTTTGTCTCAGTCGCATGATGTTTTTCTTATTTTTTTGTTAAAACCTTATCATCCTAATGCCACTCATATTTTGGATTGGCAGGCTTTGCAAGTTTAGGATCTGGGGGTGGTGCAGGTAGAGACCCTATGAATCCTTGAGCAATGCAAGCTTTAGTTGTAAAATAGGGGAGTGGTCTAGTACAAGGTATAGTAGGACCAATTCTTTGCAAATAGTGCTACTTGGGAGGATGTTGTAGAGATGCAATGATTCTTCTCTCATCTTTTCTAGTTTTTGTACATCCTAGATATCATCAAGATAATGACTACTCCTAGGGGGGAGGGATGTCATAGCCCATTTTGTATATGCCACCATATTATATAACTGTATTATTGCACAAGACATATATGATCTTATGTCAGAGATATATGCTATCTATGAACTATTTGGCTAACTATTCTTTTACATTATTTGAAATGGATATTGATGTTAGAGCATAATTCATGGATGATTAAGACTTGTTTATACCTTGTTATTAATTAACATTGACTAATTTAAATGGATGTTTGAGTGTGACAGGATCCACCACAATCTCTTTCAACGGGAGAGTATCAGAGAGGAGAAGGAGTTAGGTATTCTAAGGCTGTCATGCATGAACTCACACACACATTAAATCACATTAGTATATTTGCATATGGGTTGGGGTTCATGGTTAGTGTAGGTAGTCATTGAATGTTAAATATGATTGTTGTGGTCTCATAATAGCTAACAATAATCATAAATTAGAATTCCAGAAAAAAGAAATAAAGTACATATATATATATATACATATATATATATATATACATATATATATATACATATATATATATATATACATATATATATATACATATATATATATACATATATATATACATATATATATATATATACATATATATATATATACATATGTACATATATATATATGTACATATATATATATATATATATGTACATACATATATATATATATGTACATACATATATATATATGTACATATATATATATGTACATATATAATATATATATATGTACATATATATACATATATGTACATATATATATATGTATGTACATATATACATACATATATATATATATATATATATATATATAGATACAGGTTATTCAATCATAAAGAAGCAAAATGGAAGAAGCAAAAAACATGGAAGGAGATTTTTTTACAAGGAAAGATGGCGAGAAAAGTGAAGGAAAGGAAGTTTTTACCAGCAAAAGGGAGGAAGCGCCATACGCCGCGACAGGAGTAAACTCAATCCCTTTAAACAATGTAAGGAGAAGATATTCAGACATCATCAAAGGAAAGGCAAATACGCATCAGGAGGAGGATTTGATAATAGATGTAAAGGATAAGTGGATAAACATATTGGCGCCCTAGAATGAAAAACATTAATAGGAAGAGTGATAGGAAGAAATAGATCCAAATGACAGATCAAGGAATGGATTGGAGAAAACTGGGCAGAGGTAGAAATGGTACATTTCATACCCAAACAAACAATTCTTTGTTGTCGACTTCCAAGAAGAGGCTGAAAGGGACAAGGTTCTGGATAAATTGCCATGGAAAATAGGGTTGGATTACATATATACGCAGAAATGGAGACCGAACTTTAACCCTAACAATTTTGATCCATATAAGGAACCAATTTGGATAAGATTATATAATCTCCCATTTGAATATTGGTCAGGAGGATGTTTATACCAAATTGGTGATACTCTAGGGAACGCTGTGGATTTGGACATGGGAGATAACGATTCAATTTATTTTGCAAGAATCAATTTGATAGCAATAAAAAAGATCCCAAGGAAGATAAAATTGATCACATTAGCAGGGATATGGAAACAGGTCATAGAACTTGAGGAGAATTTTTTTTTGTCTCGAGTGTCAAAGCAGAAGACATATGAAAAAAAGATGCCCTAAAATTTTTTGGAAAAAATAGAAAACAATGTAGACTCAGAGAAGTTGAAGCCAATAGAAGCAGGAAGAGACAACTTATTTTCTCAGAACTCAGGAGGGAAACCAGAAATCCCAGTAGAATCCTCAAATAGGAACCCTACCTCTCTAGTCCCCAGAAAAAAAGAGATTTCAAAACCAGAGGTTCTTTCCCAGGAACTTCCAAAGGAGAGGAAGGAGGTAAGAGATCAATCTACCCCTATGGAGGAATCGAAGGAATTGGAAAGCCAAAGTAGACAGGAAGTCAAAGAAGATTCCAGCCTAGAGATAGTTAGGGAAATGCTGGAAGCAGAAGAAGGGGCAAACGATGCTTGGTTAGAGGAGGAGGAGGCTGTGAGTATAGAGAGGAAATTAGAATAATTGACCCTAGACACTTTATCCAAACTGGTGCAAGAGGTGCCTCGGGCAACGGGAAGAGGAAGACTGATAAGGAGAAAAGAGAGGAGTATGCAGCGGATAAAGGACTTTTGAGCATTAAAAAATACATGTTAAGATCCAAGGGGTAAAGTGCCTCCCTTGGGAAGCCATGAAAATACTTTCATGGAATGTTAGGGGCTTAAACGCCCCTAACAAAAGGTGCACAATCAAGCACCACCTCTCTATGTTGATGTTGGATGTTATATTACTACAGGAAACCAGGTTGATCCAAGAAGAAGCCATGAACTTTATAAGACATTACAGGCCACTAACAGGTTTTTTCATTGAACCTAGGGGTACTGCTGGAGGTGTGGGTTTAATGTGGAATCCTTCCAAGGTAGATATCAGAGAAGTGGAGGTAAGTCAAAACCGGATATTAGGGAAAGTGTTTTTATTTCATCTCAATATTTCTTTCTGGACTTTTTGTGTATATGGCCCTACCAAGACAGAGGAAAAAAGGGAAGTTTGGAGTAGTATTCTAAGTAAAATCTGAGAGCTTGGGGAAGAAAGGGTGATTCTGGGAGGAGATTTTAATGCAATCCTAAGTCTGGAAGAAAAAAGAGGAGGATTAAGAACTGTAAACAATGCAGCAAAAGATTTCAAGGAATTTGTAGAAGAGGGAAGGTTAATAGACTTCCCTCCTAAAGAAGGAAGATTTATATGGACTAATAGGAGGGAAGGCTTTACCAATATTACTAAAAGATTGGATAGATTTCTATGTAGTATGAATTGGTTGGAAACGGATTTAGGGATAGAATCAAGTATATTGCCTTGTTCTCTGTCGGACCATTACCCTATAAAGCTTGAAATTGGCTTTCTAGTCAAGCCAAAAAATTCATATTTCAAATTTGAAAAGATGTGGTGGAGAAGAGAGGATCTGATAGAGTTGATAGGGAAGTGATGGTTAGAGATACCGGGAAGTGGCGATTCGGTGAGCTTCATCTTTTGTAAAAGATTAGCACATGTTAAGAAAAGGCTGAAGGAATGGAACAAAATCACATTCAAGGACATTTTTGCAGAAAAAGAGAGAGTAGAAGGAGAATTGGAGGAACTAAACCAAAAAGTTATAAAGGATGGGATGTTTCAAAGTGACTACAAAAAAGAGAAAGATATTATGGCAGAATGGGACGAATTACTAGCCAGAGAAGAAGAATACTGCGGAAGTAAAGCTAGAGAATTGTGGCTGGAAGCAGGGGACCAAAATATAAAGTTTTTTTCATAATTCAGTTAAAACCAGGAGAATGGTGAACAAAATTTTAGAAATGACCACCGGGGATGGAATTATTTTGAAGGAAAAAGAGGAAATAGAGAAAGAAATAGTGAACTACTTCCAAAACTTTTTGGCACCAGAGGAAGGATTCGACTGGCTGAATATTGAGCAAGCCACAAGCTGCATAGACAGAATAATCAATGATGAAGAAAAAGAAGACTTAGAGAAACCTTTCATAGAGGAAGAAGTTAGGAAGGTAGTGTTCTAGTTGCACCTGGATAAAGCCCCAGGCCCTGATGGCTTCCTTGCCCTTTTTTATCAGAAATGTTGATCTATTGTAGGCAAGGAGATCTGGAACATTATAGAAGAATTCAGAAAGAAGAAAAAATTCGTGAGAGAAATTAATAACATAGTCATAGCGCTTATTCCAAAAAAATCAGAATGCAGGAGGGTAAGTGACTTCAGGCCGATATCCTTATGCAACACGATTTAAAAAATTTTGGCCAAGTCAATCGCAAACAGACTTAAACCAATTTTGGGAAGAATCATTTCAGAAAATTAGAACGGATTCACTCCAGGAAGGGAAATTACAGATAACATCATCTTAGTAAACAAAGTCATCCACTCGATCAATCAGAATAGACAAAAATGTATGATAATCAAATTGGATGTGAGCAAGGCCTATGATAGAGTTAGATGGAATTTCCTTTCAAGGATATTGGAGAAAATGGGCTTCAGCAAGTCATGGCTCGAAGGCATTTATCAGGGCATCTCTACTCCACGGATGTCAGAAGTAGTGAATGGATCTTTATGCAGTTTTTTTGAAATATCACAAGGTTTGAGGCAAGGGGACCCATTATCTCCTTGCCTTTTTGTTCTAATGGCAGAGGCGCTGGGGAAAATGATACACCAATGTCAAAGATTGGGAGGATGGAAAGGTATTCGGGTGGCTCGTGGCTTAGACCCAATTACCCACGCTCAATTTGCAGATGATACCTTACTCTTCGGGGAAGCTAACTTAGCAGAAGCAAAGGCAATAAGAAGAGTATTAGATGCCTACATGAACCTTTCGGGGCAACTGATAAACAATGAGAAGACAAGAATGTTCTTATTCAATACCTCTCGAAGATGGCAACAACAATTATCTCTTATTCTGGGGTGTCAAGTAGACACATTACCAACCAAACATTTAGGGGCTCCCTTGTTCAGCGGACCAGTCAAGGCTCAGTTATGGGAAGAAGTAATTTCTCACTCTAAGAACAAAATGGAAGCTTGGAAAGGAAGATGGTTAACCTTAGCAAGAAGGATTACCATGCTAAAATTAGTACTAGGGGCAGTACCAATTCACTTAATGTCTTGTTTTCAGGTTCCAAACAAAGCCAAAAGCAATCTGGAAAGTGGATGGAAAAGGTTTCTATGGGAAGGATCTAAGGATGTTAGAAGAATTCCTTTAATCGGATGGAACAAAGCTACTTGCCCGCTAGATAAGGGCGGGATGGGAATGAGAGAACTAAAGCTCCAAAATAAAGCATTGGGAGCTAAATTGGTATGGAAAATGGTTAAACAACCACATAAACTATGGTGCAGAATAATGTAGAGAAAATATTTAGATGATTTGGATCCCAATAGGATTTTGACCATAGCAAACCCAAGGGGTGGTTCGGCTGTCTAGAATTTCATCAAAAAGTGCAGACCCATAATTTTAAATCATTTGACGTGGAGTATAAATAATGGGAGCAAAGCAAACTTTTGGACGAATTTGTGGGAAGGGTGGCCTTTGTTAGATAGAATTCAAGAGTTTTCAGACTTAAGGACATAAATGATTCAAGACAAAGGGGAAAAGGTGGCGAACTATTTTGAAGGAGTGGGTGAGGAAGGCATAGTCAAATGGGTGAATCCAAATAAGTACAATGTAAATGAGAATACCAAAAAGAAATTTTTAGAAGTGCTCAATGAAATAAGAATTCGAAGGAACAGTGCCTCGGATGAGATAATTTGGTGTGGTGCTAAATTTGAGCTTTATACAGTGAAAATAGGGTATCAACTGGTGAAATTAGATAGAAATAGTAACTCATATGATTTCTGGCCAAAAAACCTTTGTTGGGACAATCAAGTACTACCTAAGGCAGGAGTTCTTTGGACAGTACTTCACAAGAGTATTCTAACAGGGGATAGGTTGCAGAAATTGGGAATATCCGGACCAAGTAGATGTGTTTTATGCAAGCAACAGGAAGAGACTTTAGACCACTTGCTACTAAGATGTCAGGTAGCAGAGGAGCTGTGGACTCATTTTCTCATCCTATTAGGATGGAAAGGAGCCATGAACTTATCAATAGTGGACTTCTTGAAAAGGTGGCTAATGTTACAAAGGAAAGGCTTCTAGGGGGGGTATTTGGACCACTTTGCCCTCTATGATAGTTTGGCACATCTGGCGGGAAAGGAATCAGTGAATTTTCAAAGAAAAAGAAATTTCTACAGACAGACTAATAAAGAAAATAGAAATTGGATTAGTAGAGATGCTAAACTCCAAAGCGTGTTGTAGAGGAGGATGCAAATTCACTAGTTGGGATGATGCAATTATGAAAATCTGGTCAGATCTTAAAGTTCTGAAAGGATTGGGAGGTGGAAAGAAGAAAAGAGCCCAAGCTAGGTGGTTGGCTCCTCCAAGAGGCAGGCTTAAACTAAATTTTGATGGGACCTCCAAGGGCAACCCAGGAAAAGCAAGTTATGGTTATATTGTTAGGGATGAGAGGGGAGATCTCATCTGGTCGGCCTCAGGTTCTTTGGGAGTGGCCTTGAACAATATGGAAGAATTAGAAACACTGACCAGAGGAGTGGTAGATTGCGAGAAGAGAGGTTGGTCACACATAGACATAGAAGGGGACTTGCAACTAATTATAAATGCAATCCTTAGAAATAATACAGAAAATTGGATTCTAAAAAAAGGAGTCAGGGGAGCTAAGGACGTCCTGCAGTATCTAGATTTCTCTATTAGACACATCTATAGAGAAGCTAATAAGGCTGTGGACTTCCTGGCTAATCAAGGTGTCACAAGCAGAGGAAAGGACATCAGTGATTCAGATGTTACAAGCTAGAACGGATTTGCTTCAGTACTGTGCTTAGATATGGAAAACTCGCAGAAGGAAGAGGACGCAAGGGATAGACATCCGATGGTAGCTTGTAGCAAGATGGGATTAGAAAGCATATGAGAGGACAATTCAAGAATTTTCCTATGAACCCGTGTTTCAGCCTAGAAATGAAGACTGGGAAGGAGGTTATCTCTATTTGTAGCCAAACGAAGCTCAACCTGTGTATACTGCTGTGTCAAGAGGAAGTGATGGCCAAAATCATGGGAGTGACGTGCAGGTGCTTGGAGGAAGGGAAGGAGTAGCAGGTGGGATGCTTATTTAAGCTAAAAGAAGAAGTGGCAAGGATGATGATACTACAAGTTATCAAGGGAGGGTCGTGGAGTGGCGGTCATGTGCATGACGGCTGAGTCTATCAACTTTTCTTCGCCAAAATTTCTCTGATCATGGGCGGTTCCTTTTATGGGGTCTCCTGGGGTGTGCGACTTGTGGCACAAGCCAACCACACAGTGGTAATGGGGGAGATTGATTCGATAGGAGGGGACCAAGTGGAAGAAACCCTGAAAGCTGCTTATGCAAGGAGAATTAGATCCAAGAAGGCCAGCGATATCCTTGAAGCATATAAAGAAGGCATAGAGAATAGAAACTTGGAGACCTTCCACAAACTGATGTAGGAAAACAAAGGAGAATTCACAAACGGGCAAATAGGAAGGCTGTTGGAGATTACAGAAGGCATTATGATGATAATGAATGAGATCATGTACTGATCTCGACCAGCGAAGGAGGGGTTTGTGCTTGGTTGGGCTAAAGGCACTGTTAGCCTTTAGTTAGTTATATTTTCACTATAGTATGGCATATCCTTTAGGGAGCTAGCCAATAAATAAAAAGCTATTTTTTTTCTGATTCCAATCTACTTTATACCAAAGGGAGCCATCCCCAAGATGGCACTTACCTAACAATATATATATATATATATATATATATATATATATATATATATATATATATATATATATTTGGGTAAGTGCTACCAAGTATGGGGGTAGCACCCTATATTGATAAACAACAAAAAATACATAGAGGAAACTAAGGCATAACATATAGTGGTAAAGATACCCTATGCCTTTAGCAATATTTACTAGCCTAGTTACAACATTCTACTCAATGAGCCCAGCATTAGCCTCAAGAAAAACCATGAATTCCTCAATGCTATATTTATTTTCCACACCTTTCTTAAATAGAGCCCATCCCTTATGAAGTTTCACTTTCTTTCCTTCCTCATTCAAACTAAGGATTCCCAAGGCTAACCCATGCTTAGGCTTGGTGGCAACACTGTCCATTACCCTTATGACTACATCAAACAACTCAGGGTGAATGAACCTGCCAGCAACACGAACACCCCACAGGCTAGTACCTACCACCTACACATAACTCTGAAAAAAGTATTTCATCACGAGGCCATCATGAGTATGTCCGTCAGCCTAGAAATCTGCTCCCACAACCTTCTTGGCTGCCTCCTTGTTAGATGCTTTATTGAAAAGAAATGCAATCTGCTCATCACTAGACTTGTTCGAGTTGCATCTGCATTTAACTCCAAAGTGTGAAGCCATGGATCCAAATGCATTTTATCGATCACAAGATATAGATATAAAGGCTCACATTCTCCAAAGTTTGTGTAGAAATCTAGCTTAAGATTTGCTAAATCTATCTAATCCCAAGACTCAGACAATGAATGAAGAGGATGTTGCCACCACTAAAAATGGGTATAAACATCACCAACAAGGCATCTCCTAGGATGGCAAGTCTGCCCCCGAAGCTTAAGATCTCTGCCACTCCATGTCAATAATCAGCCTTGTACAATTATTCAAATATAGTCTATCTGGGTGTCCTAATTGTACCTTCCCAATACTTATTTAGAATTTCTTGAAGACTATTTGGGAGGAAGTTGGCATCAATGATTTCCCCACTAGATGACAGCTCAGACGACACACTAAGATTGGCTAAGAAGTTTGCTGAGGAGTTAGTCTCCTAGTATATGTGTCTGATTGTGTAATCTTTCAAACCTTCCAAGAAACTACTAATTTTGGACAACTAATTTTGTAGTTTCCAATTCTGCATAGATTTCTTGTGTACAACATTGATGAAAATCATTGAGTCCCCCTCAATATCCACTGAAGTAATATCTTTCTCAATGCAAAGTGACAAGCCACTAGCCAAAGCTTCCATTTCTACCTCATTGTTTGTAGCCACACCCACATTTTTAGCCATTTCCCGTACACACTCACTCGAGCAATTCCTTATAATGTAACCAATTCCATACTATCCCAAGTTGCCCTTAGAGTCACCATCAAAATTGAGCTTATGGTGATTCTTAGAAGGAGGAACCCATCTAGAATCTAATCTTGCTTCCTTTGATTGTGGCAGATCTAATCTTGGAGGTTTGAGGGTAGGCCATTTTTCTATAATTTGTCATCCCATCTTGTGAACTGGATGCCTTTGGATCTACCTTGCTTTGAATTTACAATCTCGCAGATGCCTATTTCTATATTTTTTATAATCTCATCCACTGGCAAACAAGTCTCTTGGAAAACTCTGCGGTTCCTTTCTTTCAAAATATGCTATGCCACCATTGATGGTGTAGTAATACACACACTTGTCCACACAGTATTTTTCCTTTCTGATTGCTAACTGAGAGCAAAATCCAATAAGTCATCTTGCCTAGGTGTTGACCAACCTAAGGATTGGAGGAGCCAATCCCAACATTTCAAAGCATATTGGAAATTTAACAATAAATGATTCACACTCCCCCCATCATTGCAGCAAAGAGGGCACATGCTCAGGCCTTGGGTACCTATCAAGGATAATCTATCACCAGTAGGTATTCTTTTGTGTAGTACGGTCCAAAGAAAGGCCCCAGCCTTGGGAAGAACTTTGGCACTCCAACAAAGTTTTGATGGCTAATCTCCCTTTGACCCTATAACATTTTGAATTTCATACCCTAATTTGACTCTGTACTCTCCTGTCTTAGACCCTAACCATATGATTTCATCCTCTACTTTTGAGTGCAATATTTTCCTTGATTCTAGCATCTCTCTCATTAGTGATATATCCTCTCATGGGATATCTAGAATCTCCCATTAGATCCATTCATCCTTTCTAGATGGCCCGATACTTGCCTAGTTGGTATAATTTGCCACTGATGTACCTTGAAACTCTCTCACCCTTACCAACCATTACTTGTCTCCAAAGGTTTTGCAAGTGCCTCATGTCCATTCTAGGAGTCAAGCCAAAAATTGGCTTTACACTCATTCCCTATCCTCCAAGTAAGGTGATTAGTGATGACTTCTCTATTGTTCCAAATAAACTTCCAAATCGCAGAGCCTCCATTGGATTTAGAAATTGTTAGAATATGGCTTGGATCATCATCATCCAAGTGCTTCTTTTGAATAATTTTACACCATTGTCTATTGGGATTACAGTAGATACACTAGATGAGCTTTTCTTCTAAGGGATGATTCTGGAGTTTCAACCTTTTGAATCTATTACCCCCTAGTTCTTTTCTTTGGCAGGTCATATCCCAATTTATGAGCAATATTTATTTCTCATATTTTCTCCTTCCCATAAAAATTTCTTCATAAACCCTTTTACTTTGCTAATGGATTTATTGGTCAATCCTAGGCACAACATCAAATAAATTGGAATAGCAAATAGAATAGGTTTTATCAAGAGGATTTGGCCTGCAAATGCAAACCATTTGGATTTCCATGCCTCCTCCTTGCATCTATAGCATGATATCATATCTTGTCAGTGTTCCATCCTTCCTGCTCCTTCAAAAAGTGGAACTCCCAAATGCTTGGATGGGAGAGTAGCAACTTTGAAGCCTAATAAATTTGCAATCCTCCTTCGAGTTCCAGCCTTTGTATGGAAGCAAAATATTTTTGATTTGTCTTTGTTGAAAGCTTGCCCAAAGATATCTACATATGATTCCAAAGCTTCTTTTATGATTTTAGCTTCCCTCACCATAGTTTCTCCAAACAACATCGTTTCATCCATAAATTAGGAGTGAGTGATGGGATCTAATCCTTCAACAATCGATACCACTTTCCACAATCCCGCAACTCTTAGCCATTTAAAGTGCCTACCGATAGCTTCAACCATTATCACAAAAAGGAATGGTGATAATGGATCCCCTTGTCATAATCCATTACATGCATTAAAAAAATCACACAAGGAGTCATTCACTACCATTGAGTATCGAGGGCTGGAAATGTAAAATTGAATCATCTCTAACCAGTCATAGGAGAAAATAAACCTTTCCATCACCGATAGTAGAAAATCCCATTGAACTTTGTCATATGCTTTGCTCACATCTAATTTGATTATCATGCTTGAGAGATTATCATCAGATATGGTGTGTGTTGGCAAGAGACACTACTCTAGTATTAAATTGTATGTTGTCATTGATGGCAACAAGGCTCAGAGATCCTATCACCATGATAGGAAGAGATATCTCCAAAAGAACATATTGGATTCTAGGTCTGGTTGACAGAAAATGGCGAAGTATGGAAAATATTTTGAGTAGAAGACAATAAGTCAGATAGTATGTCTCCACAAATGATGATCAGTTAATGTGGTTTAGATATGATGTTCTCAGTTGTCTGATAGTGTTATTCTTCAAAGGTTAAGTCATGATCTCCTCTAGAAGTCACCTTGAAGAATTGTCTAAGTCTAGGTAAGCAAAGGTATAACAGGAACAATGAACAAGGTCCAGTGTAGTGGTCTGCATTCTTCTGTAATAAGTATTTTGTTATGTGATTTTTGTTAGTTTTAGGACAGACAAATAAGAGGGGGGAGTGAATCAGCTATCCCAAAAACTTACAATTCTTTAAACACTTAAATCCTTCTTGTAATTCAACAGCATAATAATAAATTAATCATGGAAGAACAATGCAATAATTCAAGAGCAGACGTATTAACACATATGACACCAAGATTTTATCGTGGAAAACTCAGTTAAGGGAAAAACCATGGAGTGACTAACCCAAAATTGTATTCTCTATTAAAAGAATAAGAAGAACAAAATGGCACATGCCAATTAGGGCTCACTGCCGGAGCACACTGCTCACAAGAGGCCCACTGCCTACAGGAGACACACTGTCTACAAAATAATAAATATTACATACTTGAACTGAAGATTAGAATCTTCACCATGCTTGAGTCAGTTCCATTTAAGCTCAACACTTCTACTTTGCCTTTCGCTCTTCTCCTCTCTACCACACTCTCATCTTTGCCAAGATACTTTGAAATGACTTCACAACTCTTATTTATACAAGACATCGACTTTGAGATAATCATCAAAGTCGGCACAATACATACTTTATTTTATTACAGAGCAAATATACAAATACAACTTGACTTATTACAAAAGACTTCATGTGAATCACCACACTATCGGCCACACATATCTGGGACTTCAATCTTCTTTGAGGAACATGCCATCCTTTGCAGAGCATCTCCAAGATCATTTGCAAGATGTGTATAACATCTGGTCGGCCATGATTAGGAAGAACATCATCACCTGGAATTTAATCTTCAATGCGGACCACCAACATGAATTGGACACAATCTAGAGACCCCCACAAGCTTGCCTAAAACACCAAGAACATCCACACCACTTCTGCTTACTGAAATCATTCACATCTTCATTTGGAACCTCAAAAGCACATTCTAGCATCACTGTTATATCAGAATAGATTCTTGCGAACCTCTAGACCACGAACCAATTGAGTTGTCAATTCACATTGGCTTCCGAAACACTCCACCAAATCCACAGAACAAGATATTACATTTCTGGATCTCACTGGACCTATTTATGTCACTCTGTCACCTCTAAATATCTGCCAGAACCAATTTTACTCATATAGCCATAACTTCTCCAAATCTTCATGTGAACCTCTCAAATCTTGACTAGATCATCTTTAGAAACATATCTACAAACCCTTTGATGTGCATCCTCTGATCTTCATCTTAGCTAGGATCTTCACTTCATAGAGCTTCACTGTCTTTACTGTTATTCTCTATTTTTTATAGGACTAATTTTCTCAATATCCTTAGCACACAGCTCATCCAATCCTTGACATCAATGCAACAAGAGTATGTTGACATCAATGACAACACCAATTAGGCCCATACTTGCAACAATCTCCCCCTTTGTCATTAATGACAACATATGATATGAAAAACTATTTTAACCATCAAGACAAGTCCTTCTCCTCACTGACTGACATAGATCCCCCTATCAACAACAATCATTCATATGTCTTCTCTTTCTTTACTGCTCCCCCTTTGACGTCAATGGAAAAGGGCACATACTTGCATAAATCAAAATTATACAGACTTCTCCCCCTGAGTAGCAGCTTCTTATCATCAATCCAGATCACACGATATGACTGTGATATCCACTGGACTGATGCACATAATTGCACCTTAATTTAGAATTGGAAGGGTAATAACCCCTAACTTCTCCCTAAGATACTCAAAAGAGTCCTTAGGTAGAGGTTTAGTAAAGATGTCTACAATATGATCCTTAGAGGGCACAAATTCTAATCTGACTTCATTCTTGTTCACTTGCTCTCTCAAAAAGTGAAACTTGATGGATATATGTTTTGTCTTTGAATGCAACACTAGATTTTTTGATATATTTATTGTACTTGAGTTATCACAAAAGATTGTGATAGGTTCCTCATACTCCACTCTGATGTCTCTTAGCATTTTCTTCATCTATAATACTTGAGTGCAACTTCCTGCTGCTGCAATATATTCTGCTTCTGCAGTGGATAGAGATATTGCCTCTTATTTCTTGCTTAGCCAAAAAACCAATCTTTTCCCCAAAAAGAATGCACCACCACTAGTACTATTTCGGTCATCCACATCTCCTTCCCAATCCGCATCTATATATGCATGAAGAGAGAAATCATGATCCCTAGGATACCATAAACCATACTCACCTGTTCCTTTTAGATATCTGAGAATCCTCTTGATTGCCATGATATGAGATTCTCTAGGATCAGCTTGGAATCTGGCAACAAGATCAACAACATTCATAATGTTAGGTCTAGTTTGAGTAAGATACAGTAGTCCTCCAATCATTGACCTGTACTTTTTCTGATCAGCCTTAGGAGAGTCATCTCTTTGCTCAATTTACATCTAGTTGCCATGGGAGTATTCATTGGTTTTGAGTGTTCCATCCCAAATTTCTTCAACAATTCTTTCACATATTTGGTCTGTGAAATGAAGATTCCTTTCTTTGTTTGAGTGATTTGCAGACCCAAGAAGAAATTCATTTCCCCAAACATGGACATCTCAAATTCACTTTTCATTTGATTTGCAAAAGTTTTGTACATACTATCTCTTCCTCCAAAATGATATCATCAACAAATACTTCAACAATCAAGATATTTTCATGATCAATTTTGAAGTACAAGTTATTGTTAGTAGTACCTTTGTTGAAACCAATCTTTAAAAGATGGTTATCTAGTCTTTCATACTAGGCTCTTGGGGCTTGTTTGAGTCCATATAGTGCTTTCTTAAACTTGCAAACCATATCACCATGATCAGACAATTGAAATCCATCCGGTTGCTCAATGTATACTTCTTCCAAGTCACCATTTAGGAAGGTAGACTTGACATCCATCTGATATACTTTGAAATCCTTGAAGGTAGCAAAGGCAAGAAATAATCTGACTACTTCAATTCTTGCCACTGGAGCAAAAATTTCTTCAAAATCAACTCCTTCTACTTGAGAATAACCCTTGCAGACCAATCTGGCGTTGTTTTTGACTACTTCACCATCTTCATTCAGTTTATTCCGGAAGACCCATTTGGTTCCAATCACATTTTTGTTTCTAGGTCTAGGAACAAGATCCCAAGTGTGATTTTTCTCAATCTACATCAACTCTTCCTTCATTGCTTTAGTCCAGCTTTCATCATTGCATGCTTCACTTACAGTCTTTGGTTCAATCTTTGAAATCAGACAATACTTTTCTGAGTCTTGAGAAATCTTTCTTCTTGTTTGAACACCTTTTCTTTTATCACCTATGATTTGGTCTTCAGAATGATTCATTCTTACATATCTGGGAGTTTTGGGTATTTCTTGCACTTCTATTTCTTGGATAGGTCCATTCAAACTTATCTCTTTTTCCTGTATTTCAGAATTCTCTGGATCAGTCTAGATCTAAATTTTAGAAGGGGCTTGAACTTCTTGGACCAAAACATCATTCTGATCATCTTCTTCATATTCATAAAACCTTGAGGGTTAATCAATGCCTTCATCAACCTTCACATTTGTACTTTCTATAATCTTTCTCAATCTCTTGTTATAACACTGGTATGCTTTGCTTTGAGTAGAATAGCGCAAGAATATTCCTTCATCACTTCTAGCATCAAATTTGCCAAGGTCTTCATCTCTTTTAATGTAACATTTTCTACCAAAGACTCTAAAATACTTCATAGTGGGAGTGATTCCAAACCAGAGTTCATAAGTGGTCTTACTAGTATTGCTTCTGATTTGTACTCAATTAAGAGTATAGACAGCAGTGCTTACAACTTCTCTCTAGTAGATCTTAGGAACATTTACTTCCATCATCATGGTTCTAGATGCTTCCTAGATGGTCTGGTTCTTTCTCTCCACTTCTCCATTCTGTTGTGGAGTCCTTGGAGCAGATAACTATCTTTTTATCCCATGTTTCTCACAGAATTCTATGAACTCTCCAGATATGAATTCTCCACCTCTATTGACCTGAGACATTTTATGTTTAATCCGGTATCATTCTCTACCATAGCCTTGAATATTCTTAATTTCTCAAGAGCCTCAGATTTCTCTTTCAGAAAGGTCACCCACATCATTTGGGAGTGGTCATCAATTAATAACATGAAATATCTATCACCTTGCGAAGTCTTGATTCTTGTCGGTCCACATAGATCAGTATGTACTAAGTCCAACAATCCGGTAGAAGAGTGTTCCTTACTTTTGAATGTGACTCTGCTTTGCTTACCCAACTGACATTCTTTGCACAAACTATTAATAGGTTTCACCAGTCTTGGAAGATCTCTCACAACCTGAGTGTTGCTTATCTTGATGATATTATCAAAATTCACATGAAACATTCTCCTATGCCACAACCAACTCTAATCATTTTGAACAAATAAACAACTTTTGCCAGTACCAAGTGTAAGATGTTACCTTTTGTTTGAGTACCGAATGCAATCTCGGTTTCAGAACTTTCAAAGATCTTACATTTTCCATTTTTGAATCAGAGATCATAGTCTTTGTCCACCAACTGTCCAACACTAAGAAGATTGTGCTTCAGACCTTCAACATACAGTACATCATTGGTTTTATTCTTTCCATCAAAAGAAATAGTTCCTCTACCTCTAATTCTACCAGCAGAATTATTACCAAATTTTACAACTCCTCCTTCATATCTTTCCAAATCTATGAACTTATTTTTGTCACCAATCATATGGTGGGAGCATCCACTATCAATGACCCAGTCATCCTTTTCTTCAACTTGGGCATCCAGAGCTCTTTCTATCATTTTATGATTGACAAATTCAGAAGGCATTGGATCTTCTTCCTTGATGGCAATAAACACCCAATCACTTCCAAATTTGTTTCCCATCTCTGATTCATCATTTGTTACTCCTTCATCATCATCATCTTCATGAACATAGTAACATTTCTTTTGGAATCCTGATCTATTTGGATTTTCCCTTGAAAATATTTTCAGACACCTTGAGGTAAAATGACCAATCTTGTTGCAGTTGAAACATTTGAAGGGCAATTTTCCTTCATATTTACCAGATCCTCTTAGCCGTCTTTTTGCAATAAGGGCTTCAAGTTGAGCAACTTCTGCATCATCTTCTTCTAGATCTTTTCTTTCTTTTTCATACCATGATATTTTCTTTGAGGAGCTCTCTCCTGGATCATACCTTTGTTTGCCTTTTATAGAGGTACTAGCTTTGAATGTAGATTTAGTCTTGGGGGGTGCATCTCCAAACTCATCCAATTCAAATGCAACTAATTTTCCAACCAATTGATCTCTTGTGATATTTGAAAAAGATTTGAATTCTTCAATAGCAGCAACCTTGTGTTTATAAGAAGGAGGTAGGGATCTGAGAACTTTGGCAACAGTCTCATCTTCATCCAAGATTCCACCAGCACACCTAATGCCACAAACAAGCTCATTTACTTTTGGTATAAATGTAGTGATATTCTCATCTTCATTCATCTTTAGGTTTTTGAATTTTCCTTCCAGACTCTGTAGCTTGGCACATTTAACATATTTGTCTCCATGCATAAGTTGCAGTTTTTCCCAAATCTCATATGCAGTTTTTAAATCTATAACATTTGTCAGCTCTAAATCAGACAAGGCACTTAATAAAGCTTCTTTAGCCTGAACATTGTCTTCAGAATCTTTTATTTTATCTACAGTTATCAGACCATACTTTGGAGGAACATATGCAGCTTTTCCAAAGAGTGTAATTAGTTCCATCAAACCTCAGGCTATCCTTCTTGTAGGAAGACATCCTGGATCTTCTCAAGTGGTTAAGCTCTTTTAGAGGAACTTAGCTTTGATACCAATTGTTAGTTTTAGGACAGACAACTAAGAGGGGGGGTGAATCAGTTGTCCCAAAAACTTACAATTCTTTAAACACTTAAATCCTTCTTGTAATTCAATAGCATAATAATAAATTAATCATGGAAGCATAATGCAATAATTCAAGAGCAGAGACGTATTACCACATATGACACCAAGCTTTTAACATGGAAAACCCAGTTAAGGGAAAAACCACGGGGTGACTAACCCAAGATTGTATTCTTTGTTAAAAGAATAGGAAGAACAAAATGGCACATGCCAATTAGGGGTCACTACCCGAGTACACTACTCACAAGAGGCCCACTGCTTACAAGAGACACACTGTCTATAGAATAATAAATATTACATACTTGAATTGAAGATTAGTATCTTCACCATGCTTGAGTCAGTTCCATTTAAGCTCAACACTTCTGCTCTACCTTTCACTCTTCTCCTCTCTACCACACTCTCATCTTCACCAAGATACTTTGAAATGACTTCACAACTCTTATTTATACAAGACATCAACTTCGAGATAATCATCAAAGTCGGCAGAATACATACTTTATTTTATTACAGAGCAAATACATAAATACAACTTGACTTATTACAAAAGACTTCATGTGAATCACCACACTATTAGCCACACATATCTTGGACTTCAGTCTTCTTTAAGGAACACGCCATCCTTCGCATAACATCTCCAAGATCATCTGCAAGATGTGTAAAACATCCAGTCGGCCATGATTAGGAAGAACATCATCACCTAGAAGTTAATCTTCAATGTGGACCACCAACGTGAACTGGACACAATCTAGAGACCCCCACAAGCTTGCCTGAAATGCCAAGAACATCCACACCACTTCTGCTTACTGAAATCATTTTCATCTTCATCCTGAACCTCAAGAACACATTCTGTCATCACTGTTATATCAAAATAGATGCTTGCGGACCTCCAGACCACGAACCAATTGAATTGTCAATTCACATTGTCTTCCTAAACACTCCACCAAATCTACAAAACAAGATATTGCATTTCTAGATCTCACTAGACCTATTTATGTCACTCTGTCACCTCTGAACATCTGCCAGAACTAGTTTTACTCATATAGCCATAACTTCTCCAAATCTTCATACGGACCTCTCAAATCTTGACTGGATCATCTTTAGACACATATCTACAAATCTTTTGATGTGCAACCTCTAATCTTCATCTTAGATGGGATCTTCACTTTATAGGGCTTCACTGTCTTTACTATTCTTCATTATTTTTGATAGGACTAATTTTCTCAATATCCTCAGCACACAGCTCATCCAATCCTTGACATTAATGCAATAGGAGTATGTTGACATCAATGATAACACCGGTTAGGCCCATACTTGCAATAGTTTTAAGGGGTTGTAAACATTTATATGAAGTGTCTTATTCCAAAGTTAGGAGATCCGATGTCCACCGGAAGGTTAGCTACAAGATGCTAAGTATCGGCATAGTGTTTGACAAAAGTTTGATAGAGACAGAGTGTGAGTTTTGATGGTCTGTATTTCTCTACAAGATGATATCATGCCTTGTGGTTCTGAGGGTAAGATTGGAAATGTGTAAAGAGTCCTTGATATGATTTTGGAAGTGTTTTGTGATCTGCAGTACAAGTTGTATGTTAGTAGATGAATTGGTTAAGCATGTTCTTAAGGAAGAGGCTGACTAGTATGTTAAATATTTGTATGGAGTAAATTTAATGTTTGGAGGATCTATGCAAGTAATTGAATGATTAGAGATGACCTATATGAACATGTTTGGGAAAAGATTTGGGTTCGCATAATATACAGTGCATTGGATCAAGCTGACAAGGTACATCTTTCTATGTACACGTTTCACTTCTTGGATGCCAACCTGATTACGATTAAATCATGATGCGGATATATAAAGGCAATGAAATTCAATTGTAGTGTGTGATGTGTGTGTGTGTGTGTGATGCGAGCATGCGAATAGAAGAGTAGAGTTAAAAGGTCAACAGCGATGAAGACTTGGGATTCATAATTTAGTTGCTAAATGACTGCACCCTAGCATAGCAACATATGCTTAAGTAGTGTTAAGTTTTCATGCGCAATATGATTGGAAGAAAAGTTTCATCTTCAAGGCAATAACCCGATAGTGAGCCTTCAATAGGGTTTAACAGCCCTCAGGGTTTAATATCCCTTATTGTAATCTTGCTAAGTTTAGCGTTGAGACAGTGAGCCTACTAAACTTAGTTGTACTTCATGGCAGTGAGCCAGTATGTTAGGCCCATGGAGTGACCAAGCCTAAAGATCATTTTTTTAAAGATTGCAATATATATTTGAGAGCTAATCCTCTCTGTGGTTTTTCCATTTTTGGGTTTTCCACATAAAATATTGGTGTTATGTGTCATGCTTTATGGATGTTATTCATTTGTATGTTATTCTTCTATTTTATTAATCCTTTGACATGGTTGAAAGTAAAAGTGCATGAAATTTTTTTTTAGAACACTAATTCACCCCCCCCTCTCAGTGTTCCTGATAATCAACAATTGGTATCAGAGCAAGGTTCCTTGGAAAAAGTTTAACAACTTAAGGAAGATCTAGGATAGTGTGATCATGGCAGCAAGAATGTATGGAAATTACGAGAGATACAATCAACTAGAAGCAACTCTTATGGATCTTGAAAATTCTAAAGTAGAGGTCAAGGATCTAAAAGAAAACTTGCAACAAGCCGATGAATGCATCTTAAAGATGAAAAAGCAAGTCAAGAAATTCAAAGACAAATACAAAGAAGTTAGTGACAAATTGTTATCAGCAATAAAAGCCCTAAATAATTTGGAAGCAGAAGTTATAGAAAGAACAAGAGCAGAAGATGATCTAAATTTGATTGTGAAGTACAAATCAAAAGATTGTACAAAACTTGAAAAAGAAATTATAAGTTTAAAAATAGATCTGGAAAAGGCCAGAAGTTTTGAAGAAAAATTCAAGATAAGTACTGTAAAGCTTGATGAAATGATTTCTAGCTAGAGGAATGCTAATGACAAACATGGTTTAGGATTTGAGAAAGGAGAAAGTTCAAACTCTGGTCAATGAGCACTGAGTCAAGGGAAAACAAAGGATACCAGTTCAAAAATCAAAGAAGAAGACCTAGAAGACCTCTAGTCAGACAACCAAATTCTCAAAGATACTCATCTTTCAATGGTTATTGTAATTCATGCAATAAGTATGGTCACAAGGCTACTCAGTGTAGGAGTAGAATAAATCAAAAGATTCCATCATTCTCTAGTCAGTGTTTCAATTGTAAGAAAATTGGTCATAGGGTAAATGAATGCAAAAATTAGATCAGGAAAAGTTTCAACAATAGGAGGAATGAACAATCCTTAAAGGGTAAATGCTTTACTTGCAATAAAATTGGTCATAGAGCTATTGTGTGCAGAAGTAAAGTAAGTCAGAATTCTATTTGGTACAATGTATACTATAAAATGGGACATAGATCAAATGAATGCAGAAGCTCGATAAGAACTAACTTTCAAAATACAAGGAACAATCAATTATTCAATGGAAAGTGCTTTGCATGTAATAGATTTGGGCATATGGAAAATCAATGCAGATCAAATTCAATCAATGGAAGGAATCAAGGTCAAAAGAATGTGATGTGCTTCAATTGCAATAAATTTAGACATGTCGCAAGATTTTGTAGAAGTAGAAATGTGAAGAGAAACCACTATTCTAAAGAGAGGAAAACATAGTAGAGAAATGGTAAGGGAAAGGAGAAGGTTATTCCAGTTGAAACCAAGAAAGAAATGGACAAGTTATGGATCAAGAAAGAAGTAATTGAAGTAAATTGAGAGATCTAGCTCAGGAGGAGCAATGTTGAAAATTCAAACCCCCAACTAGAAAGTGGGTGCTAAAATCCAGCACGAAGGTATATGATATAATTTGATGTTGCAAAGCTCTTAAAAGAAAAAATGGAAGTAAAAGGGTCAATGCGGAACATTGCAAAGCAATCTTACTCGACTATGTTCTTCAGTGAGGGGTTTTCGATAGATTTTTGGGAGTAAGCATTTAATATTGATTGGGTCAAGTGTGGAGGATAAAAGGCAAGTCATTTTTCTTATAGTTTACCTTGCATTCGAAGTTTTCTTAGACATCAGAGAGAGATTTCAAGGTACAACAAAAATTCAAAGCTTAAATCAATTTAGGCGAAGGAAACCCAATTCGACATATCAAGTGGAGGTTCTCTTCTTGACTGAGGATAAACAATTCTATTTGGTCATGCACACATATAGAAGCCCTTGGAAGGTTGTATTTGTAGTAGTTGTAAATCAAGCAGGAACTATGGCAGACTTTGAGAATTCACTATTGAAGGCAGCTAGTCAAACTAACGCCCATGATGGAAAGCATAGGAATAGAGATCCAACAAAGAGGAAGCAATTTGATTCCTTTTCAAATGATGACAGTGATTCCAATTCTGATAATGGGGATGATTTTGTTGATAGAAAGACATCTAGGTCAAGAACGCCTTTGAAGAAGAGATTTGATTCTAGTGAAAAAGATAATGATGATGTGGGCTAGAGAGATGATTCAGACAGTGATGGATTATCATTTGGGAGTGATTTGTACAAAGATGATGAAGATAGGGAATGGCTTTGAAAGATGTCTGAACTAGACAGGGAGATGCCTTTGGCAAAAGGAGCAAAGGTGATGGATAATTTCTTTTTTTTTTTGTTGAAGAGGGCTGAAGCTTGACAAAATGAGATTAGGAATCAGAGGGGAAAAGTTGTAGGGCCACCATCTTCATGGATGTGTTCTTCTATGGAATCTACCAGGACATTGAAAGAAAATGCTTTAAATGAATTGGTTGCAAGGAGACAGAAGGCACAGGATTCAGATGTGCAGAGAAAGAGAAGGGACACTGCTAGGTTACCTAAAGGATGGGATTCTTCACCAAGTAGATGAAAATCTCATGTTAGTTCTCATGTTAGTCCATTGTTCTCTAGCAACAAGGATTAGAATCCAAGCAGTCATGGAGATCTAGATGACAGTGATGAAGAAAGTACAAATTTTGATATTCCTTCCTTTGAAACAATCCGAAGATCAAAGCTTGCCAAGAGGTTCATGGAGCCATTCTTCGAAAAGAACATTGTGGGCTATTTTGTGAAGATTGGGATTGGTATATCAAGGTCAGCATAGTGTATTCACCATCTTTACATGGTCATAAATGTAGATACAGCCAATGCTGACAAGCATTACAAATTTGACAATAGGACTATCCACAAGTACTTGGATTGCATTTGGGGTAGTGATGATAGTACATCTAAATGATATATAGAGAAGGTGTTTGATTCGATGCCTCTTGAGAAAGAGTTCAAGGAATGAGAACATGAAGTAGAGCACACTGAGGGCCAAATCTTTGTTAGAGCTGATGTGGAAGAGAAGGAAAATGCACTGAAGGAAATAAATAATTTTGTCTATTCTACAGAAGTTGTAAAGTAGATGCTGCAGGAGAAGAAGATGTTTTCTGCAAGGCCATCAAATCTAGCTGTTGAGAGGGATAGGCTGAGGAAGGAGATAAAGCTTATAGAGAGAAAACATGACTATTTAGAAGTAGATAGAATCAAATAAGGTTGAAAGACAGAGAAGTCCTTTCACTTTAGGAAGAGGCAAGGATGCAAAAGCCATAATGCATGCAGAGATAAATAAGAAAAACAAATCAAAAATTTTAAGAATGCCTCATTGATCAAGCCTACTAACTTTAATCTCAAAGAAGGTGAGACTAGCTATGGTCCTTTCTCTCATCACTGGACTAGATCACAAAATTATTATAGTGTAAAGAGTGGTGCTACAAAAGCAAACATAGAGGCAATATAGGTAGAACTGAAATAGATCTGTCTCTTGAGCATCAACCCGAGGATATAGAAGATAGGGATGAGTTAAGGAGCCCTATATTGGAACAAAACATAGAAAAATAAGAGAATATGGACATAAATCCTCTGGAATGAAGTTGAGAAGAAATATCTGAGAGAGCAAGAGACACTACATATGTCTTAGTTGGTGCTGGAAGGGAACAAGTTGTAGATCAAGCCATGAAATCACTTGCACTAATTGACACACCATTAGATGCATAAAGGGTAGAAAAGCTAGTCTTTCTAAATGGCCATGTCCATATCCTAGAAAGTGTAAGGGATAGATGGAACAGAGAAATAGCTCTAATAAAGACTATTTATAGTAACATTTTTCCTCCAGTCACATATTAAGATGAAGATTGCATTTGTAAATATGTGACAGGTACACACATTTTTGAAGTTTTTGAATTTTTTTTTGTATTTTGGGCCACACCCTTTGCCATTGATGTCAAAGGGGGAGAAGTAGATCAATGAAAAATGGATAATCATCTTAGGGGGAGCAAGAAAATAAAATTTATACAGTAAGGAGCAATCAAGCTTTTTTCACTAAGTTTTACCATCAATGCCAAAGGAGGAGATTATTGGCAAGAGACACTACTCTGGTATTGACTTGTATGTTGTCATTGATGGAAACAAGGCTTAGAGATCCTATCACCATGACAAGAAGAGATATCTTTGGAAGAACATATTGGATTCTAGGTTCGGTTGACAGAAAATGGCTAAGTATGGAATGTATTCTAAGTAGAAGACAATAAGTCAGATAGTATGTCTCCACAGATGATGATCAGTTAATGTTGTTTAGGTATGATATTCTCAGTTGTCTGATAGTGTTATGCTTCAGAGGTTAAGTCTTGATCTCCTCCGGAAGTCACCTTGAAGAATTGTCTAAGTTCAGGTAAGCAAAGGTATAGCAGGAACAGTGAACAGGGTCTAGTACAGTGGTCCACATTCCTCTGTAGATAAGTATTTTGTTATGCAGTTTTAAGGTGTTGTAAACACTTATATGAAGTGTCTTATTGTAGAGTTAGGAGATTTGAAGTCCACCAAAAGGTTAACTACAAGCTGCTAAGTATTGGCATAGTGTTTGACAAAAGTTTGACAAAGACAAAGTCTAAGTTCTGATGGTCTGTACTTCTCCGCAAGATGATAACATCCCTTGTGGTTCTGAGGGTAAGATTGGGAATGTGTAAAGAGTCCTTGATATGATTTTGGAAGTGTTTTGTGATCCACAGTAGAAGTTGTAAGTTAGCAAATAAATTGGTTAAGCATGTTCTTAAGGAAGAGGCCGACTAGTATGTTAAATCTTTGTGCAGAGCAAAGTTAACATTTGGAGGATCTATGCAAGTAATTGAATGATTAGAACTGACCTATATGAACACATTTGGGAAAAGATTTGGGTCCGCATAACATATAGTGTATTGGATCATGCTGACAAGGTACATCTTTCTATGTACATGTTTCACTTCTTAAATGCCAACCTCATTATGGATTAAATCATGATACAGATATATAAAGGTGATGAAATTCATTTGTAGTGTGTGTGGTTTGTGTCTGTGATGTGAGCATGTGAATAGAAGAGTAGAGTTATAAGATCAGCAGTGATGAAGACTTGGGCTTTAGAATTTAGTTGCTAAATGGCTGCACCCTTGCATAGCAATAGATGCTTGAGTCGTATTCAGTTTTCATGTGCAATATGATTGGAAGAAAAGTTTTGTCTTCAAGGCAACAAGCCAATAGTGAGCCTTCAACAGGGTTTAACAACCCTTATTGTAATCTTGCTAAGTTTAGGGTTGAGGTAGTGAGCCTGCTAAACTTAGTTGTACTTCATGGCAGTGAGCTAGTATGTTAGGCCCATGGAGTGACAATCCTAAACATCATTTTTGTAAAGATTGAAATATATATTTGAGAGCTAATCCTCTCCATGTTTTTTCCCTTTTTGGGTTTTCCATGTAAAATCTTGGTGTTATGTGTCATGCTTTTGTGGATGCTATTCATTTGTATATTATGCTTCTATTGATTAATTCTTTGAAATGGTTGAAAGTAAAAGTGCATGAAAAGTTTTTTAGAACACTGATTCACCCCCCTCTCAATGTTCTTGATAATCAATAGTGTGGATAGTTTCTACAGCCGTTATGATGTGATGTAGGAGCATCCCTGGTTCAAGAGAAATCTTGCATCAACCAAAGAAATTTGCATTTTAGTTTGTTTCTTTTCATTTTCCAATCCAGTACAATCAGTTCAGTCAGTAGCAGTTTCTATATTTTGGTCCACACTCTACTGTAGTTGCATTTTAGACCTTGCAAAGTTGGACATAGAATCTAGATTCATTCATGCACATCATATCCAAAACTCAGAGCATTTAGATCACATACCAGAAGGATATCACTATCAGAAGATCAATTGTTTTCTCAGAACAGAGCATCATGACAGTCTCAGATAATTAATTAAAGGAGAAGACTTGTGGAGCACTTCATGACTTGCGAAGTTGTCAGGCCTATTTATTTCACTCCCTTATTTTTCTTATATCACATTTACAGTTGATGACATCTGGACATTTGGGATTGTTGATCCTGATATAAAGATTCCTGGACTCTATCCCCTTGTTTTGATTGGTTATATTAGTATGCTGTGGTGTGACTATATCCTGACTTTAGATTTCATTGATGATTATTGACATGTGACATTCACTTTCTATGTTATTAGAGTTATTAGTTATGATATTATTAAATAGAATTATTATGCGATTTTAATCTTGAGTAGTGTTTAGAAATACAGTTAAATTATAAATTTTATTAATGATGCTATGTGATTTTAATAATGTTTTAAATGATTATGCGATATTGTGAGTATATGCATTTCCTTTCTTTGGATATGATGTATATGTTGGATTAATCTGTTTGTTCAAGTGCGTAGGTGCTTTTCCATGCCATGGAAAATCAGAGATCGATCCCACACCTAATGTGGTTCCCATGTTAGATCGATCTAGTCCCAAGAGGGACCAAGATCATGTGTGAATTGTATTATGCTTTCATTAATGTCTCCATTTTAATTATTTGGTTTAGATTCCACCACTTTCATATTATTTACTTGAAGTGTTGTAAAAATATGTGAATTAATATACACCATTTGGTGTCTTTTACTTTGTTGGCCATTTTATGTGATTTTCTACTTCCTACAGTGTTAATTATGGGCTAAAATTAATCCTAGGTGGTACCCCTAGGGTCTAGGGCCATTTGAGCATGCCAAACCCTAGGGTTACCTCTTTCTAGTCACTTTAACTTCAACCTGAAGTAAAGTGACGAAATTCTAATTTGAATTGGAGTGGAGGATAGTCATGCATTGAAACATGATCCACTCCTCTTTCCAAGGCTTGGATTCCCATCACCTTGAAGACTTGGGGAGTCTTCAAGAACCCCAAGTGTGTGGAACCCTTCTCCAATGCTCTCACACATGTGTGAGAGCATCTTGGAGTGAATGGATTTCCTTTAGAGAATAAGGTAATGACATGTGTCATTCCTTATCCTCTTGGAGCCCATCTTGAGAGATGCTACCTCTCCATCTTTGCTCTCACACATGTGTGAGAGCACATGTGGAGAGGGTTAGGCTTGGATGGATGGGAGGGTGACACATGTCACCTCCACATTCCATGATCCTTGCAAGTGGTTTGGGAGGAGGAAGGAGAAGGTGACATGTGTCACCTTCTCATTCCTCAAGGCTTTGTAATGAAGCCTATATTACTTCCTCTTTGACAGAGGAAGGGGTTCTTTCATTTTTACTTATTTTTCTATATTTGGAGGTGTTTTTGGAGAGTGATGGAGTTTCTAGAGATCTTGGAAGGAAGGCTTGAATGAGGAGATTGGAGAGCTCTTCTACAACTTTTCTTCCATTATTGGGCTATCATAGGTAAGATTCAAGGCATGAAGCATTTCCCATGTATTTGATTTTCTATGTGTGTTTGAGAGCTAATTGTGTGTTCTACATTTGTTGATGTTGTTGGGTTTTATTTTATGGGTGTTTGAACAAGACTACCAATCTTGGTGTGTCCATTCATGTGAGGGGTGGGAAAGGAGTGAACCTCCTTGAGGTCACCCTCTTTGTATTGGCATATTGTGGCCTTGAGGGCAATGTGGAGAAGTATGGTGATTATTTTTATGGCATGAGT
The DNA here is from genome assembly GCA_027924645.1 of Cunninghamia lanceolata. Taxonomy (NCBI): domain Eukaryota; kingdom Viridiplantae; phylum Streptophyta; class Pinopsida; order Cupressales; family Cupressaceae; genus Cunninghamia; species Cunninghamia lanceolata. The sequence goes on from BSBN01000739.1 coordinate 9,047,891, forward strand.
GCATTGGAGTTTTTTGGAGTATTATGAGATTATGGTTTTGTTGGAGTGCACCTCTTGAGTAGAGAGAGTCCACTCCTACCCCCTCAAATCCATTTTTATGGATTTTGTGTTGTTAAACCTTGGTGGGTGTTATTTCTTCATGTTGAGTGTTTGCATTTTATGTTTGTGGTGTGTACCCATGTGGGAATCAACCTCCAAGCTCAAGGGTGACCCTCTTGCAGGTCTATGGTAGGGTGGAGAGAGTTTTGGTGGCTTGGAGTTTTCCCCTTGTTTTAATTGCAGGTTTTGGCATTTGTAGCTTGGTGGGAGTTCAATAATTTATGTCTTTATGTCTTGTATGGCTGTTGAAGCCTTAGCCATTTTGGGCTCGTTGTACCAAAAAAGAAAATTCCTTAGGAGAGTGATCTTTCTTCACATATGTTGTAACAACAAATTATATTTATTCTATCATGTTAAATTTCAATGTGATGTTGTTCTTGTTTTCATAATTCATGTATATGAAAGAAAATGATTTTTCACATATGGTTGTTGTAAGGGTTTTGTAAAAAAAATTGCATTCCAAGTTTCTTGTAATGTTTGCAAAGCAAATATATATATATATATATATATATATATATATATATATATATATATATATATATATCTATATATATATATATATATATATATATATATATATATATATATATATATATATATATATATATATATATATATATATATATATATATATATATATATATATATATGTTTTGTTGTTGGTTATTGCCATTGAGAAGAAAATAAAAGAAAAAAAATAGATTGCAGCTTGGTTAGTTTTTGAATGTTTAACTTACTATGAAAAGAAAGTTATAGTTGCTGGTTAAAATTTGGATACAGTTTTAGTTTAAAAAGAGAGAGAGAATATGTATGCATATATGGTTTTGGAAGAAAACTAAAATTAACAAAATTTAGAGTTATTGTGCAAAAATATAGACACTTATACTTCTACCTTTTTAATAAAATTATTTTGCTATTATATCACTATGGGTAATCTTTTTCTCAGAATTAGAAGAAATAATATTATGGGATATATATATATATATATATAAACAATGAACTTATATGTATGTTGTTTTAATGAATATATCTCCTTGCAGATGTTTTATGTACATCACTGTGTATTATTTTTATGCTATAGATATATATTATTCACAGAAGTTTTAAAGCAAAATTTATAAACTGTATAACAAATATAGGCAGAGAATTATTTTATATATATATATATAAAATTCAGATTGGGTAACATTTGAAAGAAGGGCTGAAACCCTAGTGAAATGGCTGAATGGCCTCTTATTATTGCCATAGCCACCATGCAATGTATTCATTGTTGTTTTTTTTAAATGGAGAGGGGGTTGGACCCCCCGTCCACCCTCCACTATTTAGTGGAGGGTGGGCGGGGAGCCCAACCCTCCCCCAATACCTACTATCGACACATTAGCATCATTGATGTTTGCCCCGCCGTATCTCTTTCTCAGGCACTGTGCACCTTAAACCTCAGTCATGGCCCTCCGCCCAATACGCCGTCAAGTGGACAATGCCTGCAATGTTTATCACTGTCTATTGTTGCCATTATATATATATACTTGGAATATATCCTAGGGTTAGAATAAAAAAACAAAAGAATGACAGAGTGTTACTTCTGGTTCATACCCAGAACCAGAACAAAAAAAAATAGAGAATATAAAAAGGAAAACAAATAAAAACCCCATACTGCATATCATCCATTTTGGAGGATAATCCATGGCTACCCTGATAGTAAACCTGCAATAGAGAAGAGCTTGAGAGGAGAGAAAATGTGAAAAAAATTGAGAGAGTGAGGGTAGAAGAGAATAGAAAAGAAGAGTAGGGTTAGAGGTTCTTTTGTTATGGAAAAGTATTTTTTTAATTATAGAGGCCTTTAGGGTTTTCATTATGGAAGTTGTATTTTTCTTATTTATTATTATTTTTTTGTTCTTTTTGAAGAGACTTGGGTGCATGTGAAGATTATATTTTCCCTCTACTTTTTCTTTCATTTTAATTCTAGAATGTGGGGATCTTACAATACTAGGCTTTAAGACTTATTTTGTTTTAAATTGTTTAGTGTAGTTCCTTTTATTAAATTTATTGGAATGGGATTAAATTATTCTAGCCTCTTTTTACCTTTGGTCTATATAGGTTTTTAGTGGGAAATTTTGTAGGGGAATATTACTTTTAGCTTGAATCCTTTTATAAATTAATTGTTTTGATTTTAATATTAGAAGATGAAATTTTAGTATTTAGTTAAATTTAGAGTGGGGATAGAACAATGTACTTATTAGATTATTGTATGGTCAAAAGGGCGATTTGAGGTAGATTAGATGTAGAAAAGTAGATTAGTCTCTTTAATTTAATTTTCTCTAATGTTAGTGGAGTTATTAATTCTTTTTAAATTATATTGCTTGTATGCCAATAAGGCATTATGCTGCCAGATTTTTCCAGAAAATTAGGGTTATGTAATTAAGTGATTTATTTACACATGTTATATTATTTTAATGGTTTTTACAATATAATTATGTTTTAGGTGAACCTTATTTTAATCTATTATGCTATAGTATTAGGGTTTGGATTTTGACGCATGTCAAAATCCCTCCTCATTGCTTAGGAATCTTAGGGTTAGTTTCAATTTCAAACCTAACCCTATTAATGATGCTCCTCACATCATATAACCCCCTAGTCAGCTTACATTTTGCAAGGGTTACAAAAGGTTTTCGCATTACCCCATCTTTTGATTGACATGTTTATGCCTTATACGTATTGCCACCAAGCATGTTGATGCGTGCGAGGGGGTTTCTAGGGTTATGTGGAAAGGTTTTTGATATTTCATGTCATGACCACATGACAAATGTGGACATGACACATGTGTTGCGTGTCGTGACCGCATGGGAAATATGGGCATTTTATGTGATTTTCTACTTCCTAAAGTGTTAATTATGGGCTAAAATTAATCCTAGGTGGTACCCCTAGGGTCTAGGGCCCATTTGATCATACCAAACCCTAGGGTTACCTCTGTCTAGTCACATTAACTTTAGCTTGAAGTAAAGTGACGAAATTATAATTTGAATTGGAGTGGAGGATGAGTCATGCATTGAAACATGACCCACTCCTCTTTCCAAGGCTTGGATTCCCATCACCTTGACGACTTGGGGAATCTTCAAGACCCCCAAGTGTGTGGAACCCTTCTCCAATTCTCTCACACATGTGTGAGAGCATCTTAGAGTAAAAGGGCTTCCTTGAGAGAATAAGGTAATGACATGTGTCATTCCTTATCCTCTTGGAGCCCATCTTGAAAGATGCCACCTCTCCACCTTTTCTCTCACATGTGTGAGAGCACGTGGAGAGGGTGAGGCTTGGATGGATGGGAGGGTGACACATGTCACCTTCACATTCCATGATCCTTGCAAGTGGTTTGGGAGGAGGAAGGAGAAGGTGACATGTGTCACCTTCTCATTCCTCAAGGCTTTGGAATTAAGCCTATATTACTTCCTCTTTGAGAGAGGAAGGAGGTTCTTTCATTTTTACTTCTTTCGCTATATTTAGAGGTGTTTTTGGAGAGTGAGGGAGTTTTTGGAGATCTTGGAAGGAAGGCTTGAAGGAGGAGGTTGGAGATCTCTTCTACAACTTTTCTTCCATTATTGGGCTATCATAGGTAAGATTCAAGGCATGAAGCCTTTCCCATGTATTTAATTTTCTATGTGTGTTTGAGAGCTATTTGTGTGTTTTGCATTTGTTGATGTTGTTGGGTTTTATTTTATGGGTGTTTGAACAAGACTACCAATCTTGGTGTGTCCATTCATGTGAGGGGTGGGAGATGAGTGAACCTCCTTGAGGTCACCCTCTTTGTATTGGCATATTGTGGCCTTGAGGTCAATGTGGAGAAGTATGGTGATTATTTTTATGGCATGAGTGCCTTGGATTTATATATATTGTTCATTGGGATATTTTGGGCTTGAGGCCTTGTTTTGGATTATCATGAGATTATGGTTTTGTAGGAGTGAACCTCGAGTAGAGAGAGTCCACTCTCCTACCCCCTCAAATCCATTTTTATGGATTTTGTGTTGTTAAACCTTGGTGGGTGTTATTTCTTCATGTTGAGCATTTGTATTTTGTGTTTGTGATGTGCACCCGTGTGGGAATCGACCTCCAAGTTCGGGGGTGAGCCTCTTATGGATCTATGGTAGGGTGTAGAACGTTTTGGTGGCTTGGAGTTTTCCCCTTGTTTTCATTGCAGGTTTTGGCATTTGCATCTTGGTGGGAGTTCAATAATTTATGTCTTTATGTCTTGTATGGATGTTGAAGCCTTAGCCATTTTGGGCTCGTTGTAACAAAAAAAAAATCCTTAGGAGAGTGAGCTTTCTTGAAATGTTGTAACAACAAATTATATTTATGCTATCATGTCAAATTTTAGTGTGATGTTGATGTTGTTTTCATAATTCATGTATATAAAAAGAAAATGATTTTTCACATATGGCTATTGTAAGGGGTTTGTAAAAAAATTTACATTTCAAGTTTCTTGTAGTGTTTGCAAAACATATATATATATATATATATATATATATATATATATATATATATATATAGGTTATTTCCATTGAGAAGAAAATAAAAGAAAAAAAAATAGATTGCAGCTAGGTTAGTTTTTGAATGTTTAACTTATTGTGAAAAGAACGTTATAGTTGATGATTAAAATTTGGATACATTTTTAGTTAAAAAAAAAGAGAGAGAATATGTATGCATAAATGGTTCTGGTAGAAAACTAAAATTAACAAAATTTAGAGTTATTGTGCAAAAATATAAACACTTATCCTTCTGCCTTTTTACTAAAATTATTTTGCCATTATATCAATGTGGGTAATCTTTTCTCAGAATTAGAAGAAATAATATTATAGGCTATATATATATATATATATATATATATATATGTATGTTTATAAACAATGAGCTTATATGTATGTTGTTTTAATGAATAAAACTCCTTGCTGATGTTTTATGTACACTGTGTATTTTTTTATGCTGCAAATATATATATATATATATTATTCACAGAAGTATTAAAGCATAATTTATAAACTGTATAATAGATATAGGCAGAGTAGTCTTTTTTTTATATATATAAAAAATTTAGATTGGGTAACATTTGAAAGAAGGGCCAAAACCCTAGTGAAATGGCCGAATGGCCTCACGTTATTCTTGCGGCCGCCATGCGATGTATTCGTTGTCTTTTAAAAAAAATGGAGGGGGGGTTGGACCCCCCTATCCACTCTCCACTATTTAGTGGAGGGTGGGCAAGGAGCCCAACCCTCCCCTAATCCCTGCTATCAGCGCCTTAGCACCATTGATGTTTGCCCCGTTGTATCTCTTTCTCAGGCGATGTGCACCTTAAACCTTAGTCGTAGCCCTTCACCCAGTCTATCGTCGAGTGGACAATGTCTATAATGTTTATCATTATCTATTGTTGCCATTATATATATATACCTTACCTAGTATATATCCCACAGTTAGAATTAAAAAAAAAAAGAATGACGGAGTGTTACTTCTGGTTCATACCCAGAACCAGAACAAAAAAATAGAGAATATAAAAAGGAAAACAAATAAAAATCCCATACTCCATATCCTCCATTTTGGAGGATAATCCATGGATACCCCAATAGTAAACCTACAACAGAGAAGAGCTTGGTAGGAGAGAAAATGTGAGAAAAAAAAGAGAGTGAGGGTAGAAGAGAATAGAAAAGAAGAGTAGGGTTAGGGCTTCTTTTGTTATGGATAAATATTTTTTATTAGTATAGAGGCCTTTAGGGTTTTCATTATGGAAGTTGTATTTTTTTTATTTATTAGTTTTTTTCATTCTTTTTGAAGAGACTTGGGTGCATGTGAAGATTATATTTTCCCTCTACTTTTTTTTCATTTTAATTCTAGAATGTGGGGATCTTACATTACTAGGCTTTAAGACTTATTTTGTTTTAAATTGTTCAGTGTAGTTCCTTTTATTAAATTTATTGGAAGGATTAAATTATTCTAGCCTCTTTTTATCTTTGGTCTATATAGGTTTTTAGTGGGAAATTTTGTAGGGGAATATTACTTTTAGCTTGAGTCCCTTTATAAATTAATTGTTTTGATTTTAATAGTAGAAGATGAAATTTTAGTATTTAGTTAACTTTAGAGTAGGGATAGAAAATGTACTTATTAGATTATTGTATGATCAAAAGGGAGATTTGAGGTAGATTAGATGTAGAAAAGTAGATTAGTCTTTTTAATTTAATTTTCTCTAATGTTAGTGGAGTTATTAGTTCTTTTTAAATTATATTCCTTATACGCCAATAAGGCGTTATGCTGTCAAATTTTTCCAGAAAATTAGGGTTATGTGATTAAGTGATTTATTTACACATCTTATATTATTTTAATGGTTTTTGCAATATAATTATGTTTTAGGTGAACCTTATTTTAATCTATTATGCTATAGTATTAGGGTTTGGATTTTGACGTGTGTCGAAATGCCTCCTCATCGCTTAGGAATCTTAGGGTTAGTTTCAATTTCAAACCTAACCCTATTGACAACACTCCTCACATCGTATAACCCCCTCGTCAGCTTACATCTCGTAGGGGCTATGAAAGGTTTTTACATTACTCCATCTTTTGATTGACATGATTACACCTTATGCGTATTACCAACGAGCATGCTGATGCGTGTGAGGGGGTTTCTAGGGTTACGTGGAAAAGTTTTTGATATTTCATGTCATGACCACATGACAAATATGGACATGACACGTGTGTTGCATGTCGTGACTGCATCAGAAATGTGGACATGACAAAAGTTCAAGGACACATCATTCAATATTGTTTGGTTCATGGTCAACCTTCCTTGAGATCTGCACATGATTCCATTCATTTAGGTCTGACCCATCCATGTACACATGTTACAACTCTTCATTTGACTTTGTGATCTTCCTTGGCTGACGCAGAGGAATCATATGTTCCGGAGATGATATAAAAAGATGTAATAGATGCATAGGAAAGTAGTTAGCATAGTTTTAAGCTTGATCGTTTGAATTCTTTGTGAAGGAGCTTAAAAGATTTATCTTATGCATATTCTATAATAGATTAATTGGACCTATGAGCCCTAATTGTAAGCCCACATGTTGTCAGCCAATTTGTATTTGAATTCTATGATATACTGAATGAATGAATCTACATTTATCTCATATCTTGGAGTTGTTTCCATTGTGTTTACTCTAGCTACACCATCTGGACTATTCTCCTTAAGGACCCTCCTAACCGTGACTACACCAAGTGGTATCAGAGTGAAAGTTTGAATCTATGGGAGTGAATTGAGTGAAGTGGCGAAGGAATTCTGTAAGATCTTGTTGTGAATATATTGCCGAATCTAAGGCAGGTTACTTGTGTTGCAAACGATTGCCGATTGTGAGGCAGTTGTCACCTTGTAGCCCGATTGCCAAATTTGAGGTAGTTTGCACTTGATCTAAGGAAGAATTCCACCAAGGAGAATCCTTTCTATTGGAACAATGGCTAGTAGAATGGATGAGATGATGGAGATGATGAAAACAATGTGAATTAGACTGGATGTTGTTGAAGAAGATAGAAGAAAACGACTAAGCCCTCGAATTGATATTGAGAGTGATGATGAAGAATTTTAATTTGTGAATCAAACTAAAGAAACTCTAGGAGGTGATAAAGAAGAAGAATCAGATCAAGTCAAGATGTTGTGAGATATTTCAAAGATTGGAAAAGACCTAGAGTTGATGTACCAAGCTATACTAGCAATTTGAATCCTGAGGAGTTGATCGATTGGATAAATGACATGGAAGAATACTTTGAATATCAAGAAGTTGAAGATCTGGAGAATGTAAATTTTGTAAAGACAAAGTTGAAAGGACATGCTGCTATATGGTGGAAAGAAGTTTAGTTGGATAGAAATAGAAGAGGAAAAGAAAAGATTACAAAGTGGGATAGGATGGTGATAAAATTGAAGAATCAGTTTATACCTGCTAACTATGAGTTGGAATTGTTGAAGAGATTACAAAACCTGAGACAAAAGGAGAAATCTGTGAAGGAATACACTGAGGAATTTCATAAGATGATCATAAGGAAAGGACATAGTGAAGCAAGCAAGGAGAAAGTGGCTAGATACATCAATGGACTAAGATTGAACATTCAAGAAGAAATGAGTTTGGTAAGGATGACAACATTGGAAGAAGCATATTAGTTTGCCCTAAAAGTTGAAGAAAAGATAAACAAGAGGCATGATCATAGATAGAGAAGCAAAGGAGGTAAATTTCATAAAGGTAGAACATTTTTCAGAGGAAAGAGATCATATGTAGAGTAGAATAGAAAAGAGAACACATTCAAGAAGGAGGACAGAGATAATAGTGCATACCAAATAGATGATAGAACTTTCTACCATAGAGGAAACCCCGGTCCATACTAGAGTGAAGGATATAGAAGAGAAGGAAGAGGACCTGATAGAAGAACATTTAGAGGAACCTATTTTAAGTGTGGAGGTGAAGGACATAGAGTATTTGAATGTAATCAGGGGAGTACAAACAAGAGAACAAAGAATAGTGGACGAGTAGCCTATGTGGAAGAAGTACCTATTGGATCACCTAGTTCAGTTGGTAAACCTAAGAAAGGAGAATCAATTATGATGAGGAGAGCACTATTCAAAGTAGAGACATATGAAGAACCACCATAGAGGAAAAGTTTGTTCAGAACCAGATGCAAATTAGGAGGTAAATGTTGTAAAGTTGTAATTGATAGTGGTAGTTTTGATAACCTAGTTTCAGAAGAGATGGTGACTAAGATGAAGTTGGAAAGATTGAAACACCCTAAACCCTATCAGATAGCATGGATTTAGGATGATCATAAAATACTGGTGAGTGAACAATGTTTGGTAAAATTTCAAATTGGATCTTATCATGATGAAGTTTTGTGTGATATTATGCCTATGGATGTATGTCCTATTTTGTTGGATAGACCTTGGCAATATGATAGAAAAGCTATACATGATGGGAGAAAGAATGGATATACTATAACATAAATGGAAAAAGAATTACTTTGGTCCCTTTGGAAGATGATCCTAAGAGTGAAGTATGTGGGAATGCTAGAATCTATTTGGTAGATGGAAGAAATTTTTTGGATGGTTTGAGACATGAGAATATGTGTTATTATTTGATCCCTAAGAAGCCTGAAACCATAAAGACTAAAGAATCACAACCAGAGGAGATAACTGAATTGCTGATAGAGTATGAAGATATCATATCAGACAATGTACCTAAAGGATTGCCACCAATCAGGAGTATTAGTCACCACATGGATCTTTTACCAGGAGCTAGTTTGCCTGACAAAGCAACACACTGAATGACATCAATAGAGAATGAAGAATTAAATATGCAAATACATGAATTGTTGAGGAAGGGTTTGATTAGAGAAAGTTTGAGTCCTTGTGCAATACCTATAGTGTTAGCACCAAAGAAAGATGGAGAATGGAGAATGTGTACAAACTCTACAGCAATAAACAAGATCATAGTTAAGTACATGTTTCCTTTACCTAGGATGGATGATATCATAGATTATCTGAGTGGAGAAAAATATTTCACAAAGATAGACTTGAAGAGTAGATACCATCATATTAGAATTAGAGAAGGAGATGAATGGAAGACTGCTTTTAAGACAAATGAAGGATTGTATGAGTGGTTAGTGATGCCTTTTGGATTGATAAATGCACTGAGTACTTTCATGAGATTGATGAATGAAGTTTTGAAGAAATTCTTGGGCAAGTTTGTTATTGTATATTTGGATGACATTTTAATTTTCAATAAGAAAAAAGAACATTTGTGGCATAATAGACAAGTATTGCAGAGATTGAGAGAAGAGAAATTGCTGATAAACATCAAGAAGTGTAGTTTTATGAAGGAAGAACTAGTGTATTTAGGATTTGTGATTTATGTGGAAGGATTGAAGATGTACCCTAAGAAAGTAAGATCAATAGTTAAATGGCCTACACTAGAGAGCATTGGAGAAGTCAAATAATTTCATGGATTAGCTAGTTTCTACTGGAAGTTCATTAGAAATTTCAGTTCAATTTTTAACCCTATAACAGAGACAATGAGAGGTGATAATAAATACTTTAAGTGGACATCAGGAGCAAATAAGAGTTTTGAATTGTTGAAAAAGAAAGTGACAGACAACCTGTTTTGGAATTACCAAATTTCAATAAGGTATTTCAAGTAGATTGTGATGCAAGTGGGAATGCAATAGGAGTAGTGTTAAGTCAAGAAGGTAGACCTGTAGCATATTTAAGTGAAAAGTTGAATGATGCAAGGAGAAGATATTATGTTTATGATGAAGAGTTCTATGCCATAATTCAAGCCTTGAAGAAGTGGAGACATTACTTGTTGCCTAAAGAGTTTGTGTTGTATACAGATAATCAAACTTTGCAATATTTGAATAGTCAAGGAAAGTTGAATCAAAGACATATAAGATGGGTAGAGTTCATGCAAAGTTACACATTTGTATTGAAGCATAGGAGTGGGAAATCAAAGAAAGTTCCATATGCCTTGAGTAGAAGAAGGAACTTGCTAACAGAGATGAGGGTTGAAGTGTTGGGATTTGATGAATTAAAGAACATGTATGAAGAAGATCTTGATTTTGCATAACCTTGGAAAGCATGTAAGGAACCTATTGTGACAGATAGGAGTAAATGGTTGGATTATTTCATCCAGGAAGATATGTTGTTTAGAGAAATCAATTATGCATACCTAGACGTTCCATGAGAGACAATTTGATCAAGGAGAAACACAATGGTGGATTGGCATGACACTTTGGCATTGTTAAAATAGTGGCTTTGGTAAGTGAAAATTACTTTTGGCCTCATATACATAAGGATGTTAGGAAATTTGTGCAAAGTTGTGGAGTTTGTCAAGTTGCAAAAGGGAGTAGTCAAAATACTGGATTGTATAAACCATTGAGAATACTGGAGAGACCTTGGGAAGACATAAGTATGGATTTTGTAATGGGATTTCCTAAGACACAAAGAGGACATGATTCTATATTTGTAGTAGTGGACAAATTTTCAAAGATGGCACATTTCATACCTTGTAAGAAGACAACTGATGCAGTGCATGTAGCTAACCTATTTTTCAAGGAGATTGTGAGATTGCATGGATTACCTAAGAGCATAGTTTCAGATAGAGACACAAGATTTCTTGGATTCTTTTGGAAGACACTTTGGAAGAAGATGAAGATAAATTTGAAGTTCAGTTCAACATTTTGTCCACAGACTGATGGACAGACAGAGGTAGTGAATAGGAGTTTGGGAAACTTGTTGAGATGTTTGGTTGGAGAGAAGGCAGGAAGATGGGATTTGATTCTTTAACAAGCAGAGTTTGCATACAATAATTTAGTAAATAGGAGTACTGGAAGAACACCTTTTGAGATTGTTACTAGAGTGAACCCTAGAGGAGTGGTAGAGTTGAGAGATATCGGTATGGAAAATAAGAGAAGTGTAGAAGAAGAAGAATATGCAGAACATATGGAGACAGTGTACAATATGGTGAAGAAGCATTTGGAGGAGATGAACAGTAAGTATAAACAACAAGAAGATGAGAAAAAGAGACACAAAGAATTTGCACTTCGAGATGAAGTGATGGTATACTTGAGAAAAGAAAGATTTACAGTTGGGAAATATAACAAGTTGAAGATGAAGAAGTTTGGACCGTGTAGGATACTTAGAAAGTTTGATTCAAGAAATGCATATGAAGTGGAGTTATCAGAGACATTGGGTATATCACCTATTTTCAACATTGTAGACTTATATCAGTATCATGAAGCAGAGTTCAGTGACAGAATTGAAGAAGACTTGAAGAAGTAGTTACCACAACAAACACCAGAGCAGACTGAAGACATTTTGGATAGCAGAGTCGGACGTAGCACCAGAGGAAGACAATACAAAGAATACCTTGTGAAGTGGAAAGGCAAAATGGAAGAAGATTCATCATGGATTTCTCAAGCTGAGGTAGATCATCCTAGTTTTCCTCTAGCCCCAACAAAGTGAGGGACTCACTTTTTCAATAACCCCAAATATCTGATACAGGAGCATCCCTAGTTCAAGAGCAATCTTACATCAACCAAAAACATTTACATTTCAATTTTTTTCTTTTCATTTTCCAGTTTAGTATAATTAATTCAGTTAGTAGTAGTTTCTGTATTTTGGTCCACACTCTACCAAAGTTGCATTTCAAACCTTACAGAGTTGGACTTAGCATCTAGATTCATTCATCCACATCATATCCAAAACTTAGAGTATTTGGATCAAGTACCGAAAATATATCACTATCAAAAGATCATCTATTTTCTTGGAATAGAGCATCCTGATAGTCTTAGATAATCAGCTAAAGGAGAAGACTTGAGGAGCATTTCACTACTTGCGAAGTTCAAAGACACATCATTCAATATTGTTTAGTTCATGGTTGACCTTCCTTGAGATCTGTACATCATTCTATTCATTTGCGGAGGAGTTCCATTCATTTAGGTCTAACCCATCTATGTATAGACGTAACAACTCTTCATTGGAGTGTGTGATCTTCCTTGGCCAATGTGGAGGAATCATATGTTCTAGAGATGATATAAAAATATGTAATAGATGCCTAGGAAAGTAGTTAGCATAGTTTTAAGCTTTATCATTTGAATTCTTTGCAAAGGAGCTTCAAATCTTTATCTTGCGCATATTTTGTAATAGAGTAATCAAGCCTGTGAGCCCTAATTGTAAGCCTGCATGTTGCTAACCAATTTGTATTTGAATTCTATGATATACTAAATGACTGAATCTAAATTTGTTCATATCTTGGAGTTGTTTCTGTTGTGTTTACTCTAGTTGCACGGTCTGGACTATTCTCCTTGAGGACCCTCCTAACCGTGACTGCACCATGATGCTATCAAGTATTTTTCTTCCCTGAGTAAATCTACTTTGCTCTTCTGAAATTACCTTTTCCAAAACACAATTCAATCTATTTGCTAAGGCCTTAGAAATAATTTTATAAATGCTGAACATCCAAAGTGCTACTGGTCTGTAGTTTGCAAAGGTGGACCACTCAGTCTTCTTCAGGATTAGAGTTATTACCATGTTGTTGAAGTCCTTAATGAATTTCTTCCTCTTTCAAAATTCCTGTGCTATTTCTAGAATCTCTGGCCTCATGAAGCTCCAATAGTTCTTTAAAAACTTGGCAGTGAGTCCGTTGGGCCCCAGAGCCTTGTCCGGATGCATTTTGAATATTGTGCATTATATTTCTTCCAAAGATAAAGGGGCACCTAACATTTTGTTGTCTTCCTCACTGAGGCATCTTAGGATCTTTGAGAGAAAGGCAGATCATTGTTCCTCTCCACTTGGCTGTTTACTACTAACAAGGATTCAAAGAAACAAATTACTTCCCTTTCCACATCTTCCCATTCACTGACCACCAAGCCATTCGCACAAACAATGTTCTCAATGTGGTTTAGAACCCTTTGCACCTTTTCTGAATTATGAAAAAACTTTGTATTTACATCCCCTTCCTTTAACCATGTTTCGTGAGCTTTGTCCCTCTAGAATATTTCCTCCCTAGCTAGCAACTCTGAATGCTTTGCTTTTAATTTTTTCTTCTTCTAAAACTCTATCAATGACATACCTGACCTTATTACTTGGTCATTTAAAATTTCCAGCCCCATTTCTACTAGTTCCTTTTCCTTGAAAATGTTCCCAAATACTTTTTTGTTCCATAAATTTAGCTTGCTCCTAATATATGTCAATTTCTTTGCAAACTGAAAACTGACAATCCCATTTTGAAAAGGCACCTCTTCCCACCATTTCTTTAGATCATTAATTAGATTGTGATCTCTCCACCACATTGATTCAAATTTAAAATAACTCTTCCTAGGTTTTTCACTCAAACAAAGATCAAGCGTTATCGGATAGTGATCAGATGCTACCACTGGAAGGATGCTTGCTTTGTAGTAGAATTCCTCACTAAGCGAACCTTCTCCAGCAAAGAATCTATCCAAGCATTCAGCAATGTTTGTGAAGCCAACTCTCTGATTTGTCTAAGTGAATGTGCCATTCTTGGCAACACAATCTACCACTTGCATTGCTCTAACAAATTCTCTAAAATCTATCATTGCCCTGGTTTCTTTTCTAATCCCTCTGCTTTTCTCCTTCTGGTCTAATATTGTATTAAAATATCTGCCAAAAATTAGTCTATTATCTGCTATGCTGACCACCCTCTCTTTAATTTTGTTCCAAACATCCATCTTGTGGACTCTATTTTGATCAGTTCATAAACATTTATGAGGTGGAAGTTTAGATTCTTATATTTGCACATACATATATGTGTGTGTAGATACAGTGATGTGAATACACACACACACAAATATATATGTGTGTATATACATATATGTATATATATTCACATCACTGTATCTACACACATATATGTATATATGTACTTTATTTCTTTTTTCTAGATATATATATGTATATATATCTAAAAAAAGAAATGAAGTACATATATATACATATGTGTGTATATATGGCACAACTAATATAAACACACACACACACACACACACATACTAATGATTATAATTGTATTGTTGTGTTGTAAAATGCCCCCTTACAACTTTTACCTCCTAATCATGTTGTAATGCTGGAAAATGTCTGCCTCAAACTTTTCCCTCTTAAGAATTAGCTCCTGGGTCCTTTAGAATGCATTATAAGCATCTTCCATGATAATCTTGAATCCCGATGAGAAACCCCTAAGTGTTATGACAAATAATACCTAGGGGGTTCTATTTAAATAGATCCTAACCTAAATTAGGAGGGTGGACTTGGGCATTGGCACCCTAGTCCTACCCCATTTTAGGTCAACCCCAAATTTCAATGTCAGTTTGGTGACTGTTAATTAGGTCCCATGCCGAAATCTTAAGTTTGAATTATGAAATTCTTAGCGGAAATGTGTGTAGTTGCATATATAAGCATGTTTAGTGTTACATTTGCAAACTAGAAGATGATTGTGAACTTTTGGCTAACTTATGATTTAAGAGAATTCAAGATATTCACTGTTGCAGAGCAGAGCATTGTTATTGTGTTTGTGATTGTAGATTTAGCTTCATCTTCTCATGTGTTGAAGAGCCTTCATCTATGTGACATCTACACCTCTGAGGTGATATCTATTTGTGTTTGAATCATTTATTAATTTGTTTTTACCTCTGTGCTACTGGGATATGCACTCTTTATCTAACAACGGTGTTTGGAAGACTTGAACGTCTCTTCAAGGCTTAATTGAGGCAAGCCTCTAAACACCACAACCCCCAACCACTCTCCTTGTGATTGTAGGTTACATGTGTCTCATCTTGATAGAGTGGAGTTGCAAGGAATAGTAAGACAGTGTGCAGATTCTAAATCCCTGAAGAAAATGACCGCTTGGACTCAAGTGCCAATGCGAATGTCCTCTGAGATTGAAAACATAGAAATAATTGTGACAATGGCAATTAGCATCTAAAGAGCTTCTGACATCCTAAAAATCACCCTACCTTGGACTCAGGCACTAGTGCCAGTGTCCTCCGCATCTCATGGGACAAAAATGGAAAGTACAGTGATCATCAGTGTTGGAAGGAGATCAGGATTCCATGAAGAAAACACTACCTTGGATACGGGAGTTAGTGCCAACATCCTAGAGCATTTTGCATCTTGAACTTTGAAAAATGGTTAGTTGTTAATATCTGCCTACTACCTTAGTCTGCAAGCATTTGTCGTAATTCATCAATTTGCTTAATGTTTTGTATAATTAAGGTTTTAAGGGTATTTGAGCATTAAGTTGATACATTAATTGACAATCTCTGAATTTCCACATCATTCCAAGTGACAGCCTAACCTGTAGATGAATCCTCTTGCAAAAGTGTGATTCAACTCGGTTGATATGTCCTTGAATGTTTGTTGAGAAAGGAGGATTTAACCCTTGTATTAACATCCCCCTTTTCCCAGTAAACATTTTGGTGAACCTGTGTTTACTTCAATTTTGCACCTTGTTGAGTGTTGTACTCTAGATTTGCATTCATTCATCTTATTGCATTTGAAAATTTACAAAAATTTTGAAAAAATTGGTATCTTAGGCTTGCATTTTGACATAATTTGCATTAATTGACATTTAATTTTATTTATTTCTGTTATTTTCAATACATCTGATTTAAATTACATAAATTCATCTTGATTTATTCATTTGCATTGCATTCCCATGCTTAAATTGTCAAAAATTGCTTGAAATTGTGCATTTTTCATAAAAACCTAGTTTTGTATTAGCTAGGATTTATAGTTAAAATATTGTTTCATATTTTACTACCCTTTTCAAACCCTCATTTAGGACTGATTTCTAATTTTAGTGTTGCATCATAGTGTCTTTTTTGCAAAAAATTCATGTCTAGGGTTTGAAAACCTTGCATTTTTAGTAGATTTGGCCTTGTCATCTCTCTAGAATTGCATTACTAGTGTGTTGCAAAGCATATTGTTGTATTATTGGATTTATATTGATCTTATTATTTGCTTCCCCTCATAAAATTATTTACAACACCTCTTCTTTTAGTGATTTGCATTGAAAATTTGTGAAAAAAAGAGAAAAATCGAGCATTTTAGATCATAAGCATGCATAATTTTGCACTTGTCCCTTGCACAAGCATAGAAAATCCTTTAAAATCTGATCTTGCATACATTTGAATACATATACACATGGCTTATAATCACAACAATAATTCTAGGCTTCCCCCTAGGCCTTATTTGAAAAGGAGCCCTAAACCTAAAATTACATTTACACCTCATGACAAAACATTTGTAGACAATGAAGGACCTCTTTACATTACTGTGAAAATAATGGAGATTCTGATGAATGGTACACTTATAGATCTTAATTGCATGACTAATGTGATAATGAAAGAGTTTCTCCTTGCACATAATTTGACACAAGATTCCTATGAACCTTCGAATATAATGATTAACACACATAATGAAGCTTTAATGCCTATGTTTGGGAAGATAACTATATTAGTTACAACTTTTGATAAATCTATGGATCAAATATTTGAGGTTATCCCTTTATCTGACCTCTTTCATGTAAAATTAGGACACCCATGGTTAAAATCTATGAATGTTATCCCCTCAACTATTCACAATTGCATAAAATTCCCTTTACATGGACAAGTATGTACTATTCGCGTAATACATATCAACCTTTGTCAATGGACAACAATTTTACTCTTTATTACTTTTTGCCTCAACTTGATAGAGACCCTGAGCCACATAGAGATCATTATTTCCTATAATATAGATGATACAAAGAAAAACTTATATCTAGAGTGGCTGGGCCTCCTATGAAAACAACAAGAGAGAAACAACCCACATTAGAAGAACTTCCTAGAGAACAAAATGACATAAGAATAAACCAAGATTATTACGACTATGATGAAATAATTGGCACGATAGAAGTGGATAAGGAAAAGTTTCATAACTCACCTCGTCCATGGTGAAATGGTATATATGATGAGGTTCCTCCCTCGTCATCCTTACAAGGATCAGGAGGCATTCATCGAGAACAAAATAATTCATCAAAATAAATGAGATTTGAACATGGTGCTTCATCATCTAACATGCGACAACCTATGGAAAACATGACAATACTTTTGAAAATATACGTAACAAGACAAAAAGAAATGGACAAGCAAGAGAAAGAAGGAGAAGAAGACAATCTTTTGCCCAATGAAATGCACCTCAACAAGAAAACATTCCACCTAACATTGAATCAAATCAAGATGAACTTAACACTAAACAACTCAAAGACAAGAACACAAGTTGGTCTATGATACCTTATGAACCTCTTTACTCTAGCATTCGAGATAGGGAAGACAATGACTTAATTGACAATGACCACTAGTTTGGTTTTCTCTATAGGTAAGTATCTCTAACCCTTTACCTCTATGGTGTGTCTCCCCTGTGATGTGTTATGTGTTGTTTAGGCCTCCTTGGATGACCCTTGATACTCTTGTAAGGTCAAGGATATTGGGAGACTGCCTCTGTTGTGACCCTTCCTCTATTTGTATCATAATTCTTCTATATTGCCTCTCCTCTATTTCCATTGTTGTGTGTTGTGTCCTAGGGGCATAGCATTGTTGTTGGTGACCTGGGGGCACCTTCCTACATGATGACCCTAGGGCACTTGTCTATCCTCTCTTGATTTATTGTTTACCTTTCACTAGTGGTTCTATCTATTTGGCAGATGATGAAAAACAAATAATACTAATATGAACCATATGTCTGTAAAGGGTAAAAGTTGGATGTTTAGTTTTTGATAGTTTGTGTGTGTATCCTCCTTTCACCCTTTTATTCAAGGACCTAGGGTCAAGTTGTAATGTACTATCCTACCCAAGGTCACTGTGGGAATGTAGGGAAACTTGAATTTTTGTGGTTTGATTGACAATTATCTTCTCTTATGCTCAATTATACCTTAAAACCCTAATTATGCAAATATGACAATAAACAGATGAATATCAAAAAATGTTACTATAGAAAGATGTAAAATGACAAATAACTATGCACCTGTTTTCAGGGTTCAGAGGCAAAAAAGTTAGGGACTAAAGAGTGGGCACCCAAGTCCAGTACCCTGCTTTTTGTCAAGATCTGCAAACAAGATCTGCAACCTATTCCTACTGCACTAAAGGTTTTCCCATCATGAAACTTTGAGGATTAATGAGTACGCGCCCTAGTCCAGGGAGCTATTTATTTCTCTGATCTGTAATTCCAACAATCTGGTGTACCCTCCTGCAACTTCACTTTCTCCAGATCTAACACCCATAACCTACAATCATGAAAACTTTGGGAGGGGGTTGTGGTGTTTAGAGGCTTGCCTTAGTCAAGCCCTGGAGAGACATTCAAGTCTTCTAAACACCATTGTCAAATAGAGAGTGTGTGCCTTGGGAGGTAGAGGCAAAAACTAAATGATAAATGCTTACAAATACAAATGAATGTCGCCTTGTAGTGAAGATCTCATGGAAGGAAGAAGTTCTTCATGCCATGAGGAGATGGATTCTCAAATCTACAAACACAAATGCATGGACAACACAAAATCTACTCTTGCAACATAATGAAAGCCTTGAATCACTTCTTGAATGCATAAAGTTTACAATAGCCATCTAGTCTACAAATGAATGCCTAAACATGCTTATATATGCAACTACAAACACTTCCGCCAAGAATTTCATAATTCAAACTTACTGTGTTAGCATAGGACCTAAATAACGGTCACAAGCTGACACCCAAGAATTAGGACTAATCCAAAATAGGGCAGGACTAGGGCACGGGTACCTGAGTCCTCCCCCTATTTTGGGTAGGGTTTATCTCAAGTGGTACCCCTATGTCCTATTTGTCAAGACACTTAGGGGTTTTCTCATCAGGATGTTGAAATATGATGTAATATGTCCTAAATGCAACTAAGAAACCCAGGAGCTAAACCTCATGAGGGAAAAGGCCCCAAGGGGACATTTTCTGATATTATATTTAGCCCCCACTTTAATGTATGTATTAATGCGAGGCCAATACATGCATTAAAGTACTGTCAACAAACACAACAAACATGCCAAGCATGGAGAAGACACGCCAGACACATTGAAGATAATGGAAAGCACACAAAACATAGAGAAGACAGTTACAGTCATGCAAAACATGGAGAATACAGTAAATGCATAGAAGACACATTAATGCATAGAAGACAAGAATGATTTCTATTCTTTTCTTTTTCTCATATATATGAAATTCATATGCAAGTATGACGAAGGGGGTAAATCACAAAACACACAATAACAGATATTGAACACAACAAATAGAACTTTCTTTTATTGAACTGGGCAACTCATTACATTACAGAAGCTTAATTACAATCAGAGGATGAATCCTCTACTGGCTGCAACACATTACAGCTTTCTCAACCTCAAGACTCTAGAATCTTCAGCCTTTTGTGACCCCAAATCAGTTAGGGTTTCTATTTTCCCACCTGTTCTTGACTCTACACTGGCCCCCTTAACTCTACTACTGCCCAGGGTTCCTAAAATAGTCATAAATAGCACTTTTTGGCGGCCTCCAGCCAAATTTCAAAAGTTGCAACTCCCTCCAAAAGTAGGTCAACTTCCGGGAAGCATAACTTTTGATCCAAGTGTCCAATTGACGAACTGTTTTAAGCACCGAAAAGCTTGTGATGTGAACTATCACACAAGAAATTCGTAAATGGATTTCTATCAACTTTTCAAGACATTATGGGAAGTTTTAGTGCCTCATATCTCGTTCAAGAAATTTTCAGGGGCTTTTCAGAAAACAAAAACTTTAATATCTTTCAGCTCACAAATGATCTTTGCCTGATTCCTTTGCCAAAGGTCTTACATTTCCATTATACAACTTTCTAGAAGTTTTTGCTTTATTACGTGCCCAAATGCAAACTTTCTAAAAATAGCAGGTACACTTTCCTAAATAGGCAGGTTGCTATTTTTAGCAGTTTTAGAAAAACTGAAAGTCCTACATTATTATTCTGGATATTATGGAACCAAAAACACTAATTATGGGAAGAAATGAGAACAAATACAATGGTTTTGAATTAACTTCTTTTTGGGTGATGCAAGATTGCCCTTACACCTCTGGATGCTCCTGCATCAGACACCCAGGGTAATTTGAGAAGTGACCATGTCACGTCTCATGTGTTTGTGTGAGGAAAACCCAAATGGTCAACCTCTGCCTTAGACAACCAAGAAGAATCTTCAACAGGCCTTCCTTTCCATTTTACTAGATATTCTTCATATTGCTTGTTCCGAGTACTTCTTCCCACATGGCTATCCAAGATCTCTTCTATCTCCTCTGTTGAAGTAGATGCCGGAATACTCCACTGTTCTTCTGTTGGTCCATCCTCTGCTCCACCATCATGATATTCTGATAAATTAACAATGTTGAAAATAGGGGAAGTATTGATCCCACTTGGCAGCTCTACCTCATATACATTTCCTGAATCATGTTTCTTCAAAATTTTGCATGGTCCAAATTTCTTCATTTTCAACTTATTGTATGTTCCAATTGGGAACCTTTCTTTCCTCAAGTGAACCATGACTTCATCTCCTACCTAGAATTCCTTTTATCTCCTCTTCTGATCTACCTTAGCCTTGTACTGAATATTCATTTTATTAATGTGCTTTCTCACCTCTTCATGCAAATTCTTTAGATGTTCTGCAAAGTCTTCAGATGTTCTGCAAAGTCTTCAGCTTCAGTACTTGTCTTTTCTCTGTTGTCCAGCTTCCTTAACTCAGAAGCATTTCTTGGGCTATTGCCATATACAATCTGGAATGGTGATTTACCAGTACTCCTATTGATAGAATTGTTGTAAGCAAATTCTACCTGTGGTAAATCAAATCCCATCCCTTGGGCTTATCTCCTACTAAGCATCGTAGCAAGTTACCCAAACTCCTATTCACCACTTCAGTTTGTCCATCAGTCTGTGGATGGTGTGCAGAACTAAACTTCAAATTTGTCTTCAACTTCTTCCACAATGTACTCCAGAAATAACCAACAAACTTGGTATCTCGATTTGAAACTATGCTCTTTGGTAGACCATGTAGTCTCACCACTTCCTTGAAAAATAACTCTGCAATATGAACAACATCATTAGTCTTCTTACAAGGAATAAAATGTGCCATCTTTGAGAATCTGACCACCACCACAAAAATAGAATCATGCCCTCTCTGTGTCCTTGGTAAACCAAGAACAAAATCCATACTAATATCATCCCATGGCTTCTCTGGTACAGGTAATGGTTGATACAATCCTATATTTTGACTTGTTCCTTTTGCCATCTGACATACTCTGCAACTCTGCACAAACTTCCTCACATCCTGCTGCAGCTGTGGCCAATAATAATTTTCACCAACAATAGAAATGGTCTTATCTCGACCAAAGTGTCCAGCCAGTCCTCCACTATGCTTCTCTTTCATCAAGTTCTCTCTCATGGAACTCCTCGGAATGCACAACTGGCTTCCTCTAAACAACATGCCGTCTTGGATTATGAAATCCAACCATTTTGTCCTATCCAAAGTAACAGGCTCCAGACAAGCTTTCCAAGCCTCTGCAAAATCTGGATCTTCAGGGTACAAACTTTTGAGCTCATTAAACCCAACAACCTCTATCTTCATTTCTGTCAACAAATTTTGCCTTTTGCTCAAGGCATCTGCAACTCTATTGGACTTCCCACTCCTGTGCTTCAAAACAAAGGTATAACTCTGCAAAAACTCAACCCATTTTAAGTGCCTTTGGTTCAACTTCCCTTGACTATTAATATACTACAAAGCCTGATGATCAGTATATAAAACAAACTCTTTTGGCAACAAATAATGTCTCCATTTCTTCAAAGCCTGAACTATTGCATAAAATTCCTGATCATAAACAGAATACTTTTTCTTGGCATCATTAAGCTTCTCACTAAAATAGGTAATGGGCTTACCTTCTTGGCTCAAAACAGCTCCTATACCACTACCACTAGCATCACAATCTACCTGAAATACCTTATTGAAATCTGGAAGTGCCAAAATAGGTTGTTCTACAACTTTCTGCTTCAATGTATCAAAGCTCTTGTCAGCTCCTTTAGTCCATCTAAACTCTTTTCTATCCCCTCTTATTGTTTCAGTTAGGGGTGCACAAATGCTACTGAAATTCCTAATAAACTTTTTGTAAAAACTTGCCAAACCATGAAAAGATCTTACCTCCGTTGCACTCCTTGGTGTAGGCCACTCAATGATAGCCCTTACTTTTTCTGGGTCCATCTTAAGACCTTCCTCCGAGACAACAAATCCCAGGTATACCAACTCTTTCTTTGCAAAACTGCATTTCTTCAGATTAATCAGCAACTTCTCCTCCTTCAACTTCTCTAGAACTCTTCTGATATGCATCAAATGCTCAGCCCAAGTCTTAATAAAAATCAAAATATTATCCAAATAAACAATAACAAAACTTCCCAAAAAGTCTTTTAGTACCTCATTCATGAGCCACATGAATGTGCTCAGTGCATTGGTTAGCCCAAATGGCATGACTAACCACTCATACAAACCTTCCTTTGTCTTGAAGGCTGTCTTCCATTCATCCCCTTCTCTGATACAGATTTGGTGATACCCACTCTTCAGGTCAATTTTTGTGAAGTACTTGGCTCCACTCAAACAATCCATGATGTCATCCATTCTTGGCAATGGAAATCTATACTTGATCGTTATCTTATTGATGGCTCGAGAGTCTGTACACATCCTCCATTCTCCATCCTTCTTTGGTGCTAATACTGCAGGTACCACACATGGACTTAGGCTCTCCCTTATCAGTCCCATCCTCAACAACGCCTGAATGTCTGTTTAGCTCTTCATTCTCTACAGGGGTCATTCTATGGGCTACCTTGTTTGGCAAACTGGCTCCTGGTATCAAATCCATTTGATGACTTATCTTCCTTATTGGTGGTAAACCTTCTGGTACATTATCAGAGATAATGTCCTGGAACTCTTCCAACTTATCTGAAACTTCTACAGGTACATCTTCACATTTCTCTTGACTAATCTTAGGAATCAATGCAAAGCAATGACGCTCATGCTTCATACCCTCCAAAAATTTCCTACCATCTACCAAACAAATTCTAGCAGGACTACATACCTTTTCTTCCACCTCCTTCAAGGGCTTCAACTTATGACGAACTCCATCCTTTGTTAGGGAATATGTGTTTGCACGGCCATCATGGACAATGCTCCTATCATACTGCCACGGCCTCCCCAACAGCATATGACATGCATCTACTGGTATGATATCACACAACACCTCATCATGGTAGTCACCAATCTTGAACTTCACTAAACACTATTCATTGACCAAAGCTCTATGGTCCTTTTGCAACCATGCAATCCGATATGGATGCGGATGATTTCTTCTTGTCAACTTCAAGTTGTCAACCATCTCCTTTGAAACAAGATTATCAGTGCGTCCACTGTCAATAATAATATCACAACACTTACCCTCACATTTGCACCTTGTGCTGAATAAACTCTTCCTCTGATTGGGTTCTTTCTCCTCATTCAGCAAGGTTCTTTTGACAACTAGGGTTTCTCCCCTTTCAGCATCTTCAGAATGCTCAAAATGTGCATCTTCATCTACATGTGCAACTCATGCATTACCTTCAGGTCTTCTATTTGTCCTTCCTTGATGTTGCGGACACTCATATGCTCAATGCCCTTCTTCTCCACATTGGAAACAGGTTCCTCTGAAACCTCCTCTTCCAGGTCCTTGCCCAGGTCTGCCTCTTCCTCTTCCTCTTTGCTCACCATTGTTCTGGTCACAAGGGCAGTAGGTATTATCCCCTCTTTGATTTCAACTGGTGCCTACTTCTTCACTTTTCTTTTGATCTTCATTACGACCTCCATAAAGTCTTCCACCAGTCCTTCCACCTTGACCTCTTCCCCTTTGCTTGCTATCAAATCTTTTGTTCAGCTTCTCTTCCACCTTTAGGGAAAACTGGTATGCATCTTCTATGGTGGTCATTCTGACCAGGCTCAACTCCTCTTGAATACTCGGCCTCAACCCATTAATGTAATGGGCTACCTTCTCCTTGTTGGCCTCTGCATGGCCTGTCCTGATAGTAATTTTATAAAACTCTTCTATATACTCCTTAACAGACTTGTTACCTTGCTTTAGTCCTTGCAGCTTCTTCAGCAACTCCATCTCATAGTCCATAGGAATGAACTGCTTCTTCAGTTTCTCCACCATCTGATCCCATCTGGTGATCTTTGCTTTTCCTCTTTTGTTCCTCTCTAATTGGACCTCCTTCCACCAAATATTGGCGTGGCCCTTCAACTTTGTTTTTGCAAACTTAACCCGATCTGGGTCCTCCACATCTTCATACTCAAAATACTCCTCCATGTCATTAATCCAATCAATAAGCTGTTCTGGATTCAAATCTCTAGAATATGTAGAAACTTCGATCCTAGGCCTCTTTCTGATCTTTGAAATGACCCTCAACAACCTTACTTCTATAGCATCTTCGGCAGCTTCTTGTTCTTCCTCAGATAGCTCTTCTTCAACTTCTTCTTCACTTTCTTCTCTTGTCCTCTGCTCAAACCCTCTTCGTAGCTCCTCTTGCAATGCATCGATTTACCTTTGTAGGGCTCTAAAACCCTCTTCCATCAAAGCATTCCTCCCAACACGATTTCTTCATGGAGGCATCTTGGTCTCCGCAGCAAACCCACAACCTCAGGTCCTGGTGCAAACTGCCTCACGGTCAGCGATCTGTCTACACACTCAGGAACCCTCGCTCTGATACCACTTGATGAAGGGGGTAAATCACAAAACACACAATAACAGATATTGAACACAGTAAATAGAACTTTCTTTTATTGAACTAGGCAACTCATTAAATTATAGAAGCTCAATTACAATCAGAGGATGAATCCTCTACTGGCTACAACACATTACAGCTTTCCCAACCTCGAGACTCTAGAATCTTCAGCCTTTTGTGACCCCAAATCAGTTAGGGTTTCTATTTTCCCACCTATTCTTGACTCTACACTGGCCCCCTTAACTCTACTATTGCCCAGGGTTCCTAAAATAGTCATAAATAGCACTTTTTGGTGGCCTCCAGCCAAATTTCAAAATTTGCAACTCCCTCCAAAAGTAGGTCAACTTTCGGGAAGCATAACTTTTGATCTGGGTGTCCGATTGATGAGCTGTTTTAAGCGTCGGAAAGCTTGCGATGTGAACTATCATGCCAAAAATCTATAAATAGATTTCTATCAACTTTTTGAGATGTTATGGGAAGTTTTAGTGCCTCATATCTCGTTCTAGAAATTTTCAAGGGCTTTTCAGAAAACAAAAAACTTTAATATCTTTCAGCTCACAAATGATCTTTGCCTGATTCCTTTGCCAAAGGTCTTACATTTCTGTTATGTAACTTTCTAGAAGTTTTTGCTTCATTATGTGCCCAAATGCAAACTTTCTAAAAATAGCAGGTACACTTTCCTAAATAGGCAGGTCGCTATTTTTAGCAGTTTTGGAAAAACTGAAAGTCCTACATTATTATTCTAGATATTATGGAACCAAAAACACTAATTATGGGAAGAAATGAGAACAACTACAATGGTTTTGAATTAACTTCTTTTTGGGTGATGCAAGATTGCCCTTACACCTTTGCATGCTCCTGCATCAAAGTACAAGAAAGTAAACAAACCTCCCATAATGCATGATGTACTCATTGCACAGGTCTTTAAACTACATATGGGGCAAAACACATGCAAGACACACAAAACCTCCCAAAATGTCAGATGTACTCATTGTATAGGTCTTTAGATTACATATGGGGCAACAAACATGTGAAACAAAGCAAGTACACCTTTGAAGACACAGAGAAAACATGGCAGACAAGTGATGGAATGTTCCTATTTCTAGATCCAACATCATCTCAGACACATTATAGGCACACACCAATGATTGGGCTTCACCACAACAATCACCGAAGACACGCTTAAGGGTTGAGTTAGTCATAGAACCGCTCCTTGCCTCCATAGAGGACTTTTGAAAATGATAGGATGGTACAATCTGCTCTGATAAATACACCACCTTGCCTCCATAGAGGGCTTAAAATAAAAATGATATACATGATATCCCACCTCTGCAGAGGGCTTAAATGATTGATTGATTGCAAAGAAACTTAGAGTGTAGGATGTACTCCTTGCACAAGTATTTAAACTGCACCTAAGGACAAGCACATTGCTAACATCTACAACAAATAGCTTACCTTATATATGCCCCCACCTTAAGGTGGTTGATATCAGGTATCAATATCAAGCACGTTAAGGTAGGAAGAAAACACACAAGGGAACATAGACTTTCTCAAAGCCCATGCCCCCCAGAGGTGACATGTTCTTTACGATTGCCAAATGTTCCCACAAACACATCCCTGCAAGAAACATGTTAGTGTCTACAAAATCATGATAAACAACAACATCAATGCATATGATTAACCACACAAAGAGCCAAGGTTATACTACAAATTTGAAGTTTGAGGATAACCATGGGGCTATATCATGAAGATCTTTGAATTGACTACCACTAAGGCTAGATTCAAAGACAAACAAAGTGCGCAGAGCATCAATATTGTTATGATTTGTAAATGAGATAGAAACATCATCAAAATCACTAGGTGGAAAGCACGAGTGCTTCCACTAGCCAAGTGTCAGATAAGATATACAAGCCCATCATCATATTAGGAACTAAGTCCAATTTTTTATTTCTCACGAAAAGGACACTAGGTCCGCATCAGTATAAATGTTTTTTGTCATCTGCCCGCTAGATAGAAACACTAGAGAAAGTGAAACAATAAATAAGAGAGGAGAAACAAGTGTCTTAAGAACAGTCATGTAGGAGGGTGCCTCGAAGTCACCAACCGCAAAGCTATGTCCGCAAGACACAACACAGAACAATGAAATCAGAGAGAGAGGCAATATAGAAGAATGATGATACAAATAGAAGAAGGTCACAACAGAGGTAGTCTCCCATTATCCTGGACCTTACAAGAGAATCAAGGGTCATCCCAGGAGGCCTAAATAACACATAACACATCATGGGGGAAGCACATCATGAGAGAGATAAATGGTTAGAGATACTTACTTGTTAGGATCTCTCAGGCTAGTGGTCATCAAGTAAATTATCAAGGAGGTCATCATCTTCCCAAATTTGAATGCTAGAAAGAGGTATAGGTTGTTCCATTTGTCTATCTAATGTATTTTGATCACCTCTAGATCCCTGAAGGGATAATGAAGGATGGACCTCAACATGAATATCATCTCTTAGTGGGCTAGGTGGGTTCTGAAATTGTTCCTTATCCACATCAATCATTTTGAATAGGTCAGGATAATCAAAATAGTCTTGTATTGTCATGATATCATCCATTAATGCTTCATTTTGGTTAGGAGGATTATTCAAATTACTAGAGTTGTCCCTAGTCTTCTCATGCGAGTTATCTAAATGCTCAGATGTAGGAGAAGTAGGGAGGCTTGTGAATTCATCATCACTCTCATAATCATTGTCAATATCATCTCCATATGTTTTAGATATCAATTCCAAACTATTAAGGGAAGTGTCATGATCTTTATTCAAAGTGTGTTTTATCAATTCTTCTACTACCCAAGGGTATGTAATGATGAGAGATATGAAGTTGTTAAGATCAGATACATAGTCAAGGATTTCGAAGGAAGAGGACACAAATATATCCTTGTTGTACATAGCTTGTATATACGAAATGCCATGAGGATGCATGCTAAGAAATTTGTAGAGGTTTTCAAATTTTTTGATATATGTATGTAAAGATTCCAAAGAGCATAGAAGGGATGAGACCATGAGTTCCAAATCAGATTTTAAAAGTTTTTCCAAGTTTATGCAAAAGACAAGTGCCAAAATGACCTAAAATGCTTGATTTTTTGTACTTTTTCAATTCAAATATATGAAAGAAAAGGTGTTGTAAGGAAATTGATCAGGGGAAGCAAATTATATGTCTGATATTAGTCCAATACAGAAATAAGATTCTTAACAACACACTCTTTGATGTAAATCTAAGATGATGACAAGTCAAAATATAGTGAAAATGCACTAAAATATGCACTTTTTCACCAAATCTCAATGCAAAAGAGCATGAAAAAGGGTTTTGTGAGGAAAATTATGATGAAAATAAAATTATATCAGTGCTAACAACCACCTAGTTCCAAAATATCCATCACAACACACTTGTAGTGCCACTCTAGGTCAAACCATAGTGAAAATATAGCAAAAGTAGGTAGTTTTTCATGATTTTTCAATTCCAAGACCTAGCCAAAGGGGTGTTGTAAAGAATTTAAGGAGGTAAAAAAAATAATATTAGTGATATTAGTCACCTACAAGCATAAAATTTGTTACAACACACTTAGGGTGCAAACTAGGCCAAACCCTAGGGCAAAAATAGCAAAAAGAGGCAAATTTTCACCAAATTTTCAATACAAGAGGCCAATAACAAGGTGTTGTAAATATTTTTAGGAGGGGAAGTAGATAATACCCCTGATATTAGTCAATTAGTGCAAAAATATTCTTTACAACATGCCTATAGTGCAAGTTTAGAGAGTCGATAAGGCCAAATCTAGTGAACATCAATGTTTTTCAAGCCCTAGGTTTGAGATCTTGATGTAAAATGCTATATGAATGTTTTGAAAGATGATATATGATGTAAATTACATTCTCTCAGATCTAAAATTGATTCCCAAGCCTTAACATGTAAATTGCTAGTGCAAATCTAATGAAAAATCAATGAAAATGCTAGTTTTTGTTGAAATTTTCTATGCAAAAATGCAAATTTTCAAATTTTAAATGTAAATTTGTTATAAAATGCAAGACTAAAGCCAAATGAAAATTTGAATGAGCCTCTAAAATTAGTAGAAAAATCTGAAACAAGATTTTACATACAAACCATAGATTTTGGAATTACTAGGTTATATGCAAAATTCATAATTTTTAACAAAACCCTAGCAATTTTATGATGAAAATGCAATGCAAGATATTGTATTTTGTAATTTTCTGTAATTTAAATCAGATATAATTCAAAAATAATAAATTTGATGAAATTCAAATTAATTAATGCAATATGCAAAACCCTAGCAGGCAATTTTTTCTAATTTTTCAAAATTTTCAAATTTTTTTGTAAGTTTTCCAATGCAATAAGATGAATGACTATATGAATGAATGAAATTAATATAAATATGAAGCAAAACACTCAACAAGGTGCAAACAAGTCCAACAACATGGGTTTACCAAAATGTAAAGGATAAAATTTGGATGTTTAGTTTTTGATAGTTTGTGTGTGTATCTTCCTTTCACCCTTTCATTCAACGACCTAGGGTCGAGTTGCAATGTACTATCCTACCCTAGGTCACTATGGGAATGTACGGAAACTTGGGTTTTTATGATTTGATTGACAATTATCTTCTCTTATTCTCAATTATACCTTAAAACCCTAATTATGCAAATACAACAGTAAATGGATGAATATCAGAAAATGCTGCTACAGAAAGATGTAAGATGACAAATAACTGTGCACCTATTTTTGGGGTTCAGAGGTGGAAAAGTCAAGGACTAAAGAGTAGGCACCCAAGTCTAGTACCCTACTTTTTGTTGAGATCTACAAACAAGATCTGCAACCTGTTCCTGTTGCACCAAAGGTTTTTCCATCACGAAACTTCGAGGACTAATGAGCAGGCACCCTAGTCAAGGGAGTTGTTTTTCTCTGATCTATAATTCTAACACTCTATTGTACCCTCCTACAACTTCACTTTCTCCAGATTTGACACCTATAACCTGCAATCATGAAAACTTTGGGAGGGGGTTGTGGTGTTAAGAGGCTTGCATCAGTCAAGCCCTGGAGAGACATTTAAGTCTTCCAAACACCGTTGTCAGATAGAGAGTGCGTGCCTTGGGAGGCAGAGGAAAAAACCAAATGATAAATGCTTACAAACACAAATGAATGTCACCTTGTAGTGAAGATCTCATGGAAGGAAGAAGCTCTTCATGCCATGAGGAGATGGATGCTCAAATATGCAAACACAAACACGTGGACAACACAAAATCTGCTCTTACAACACAATGAAAGCCTTGAAGCACTTCTTGAATGCATAAAGTTCACAATAGCCATCTAGTCTACAAATGAATGCCTAAACATGCTTATATATGAAACTACAAACACTCCCACCAAGAAATAAGTAATTCAAACTTACCGTGTCGGCATAGGACCTAAATAACAGTCACAAGCTGACACCTAAAAATTGGGACTGACCCAAAATAGGGTAGGACTAGGGCATGGACCCCTAAGTTCTCCCCCCTATTTTAGGCAGGGTTTATCTCTAGTGGTCCCCCTAGGTCCTATTTGTCAAGACACTTTGGGGTTTTCTAATTGGGATGTTGACATATGATGTAATATGTCCTAAATGCAGCTAAGAGACCCAAGAGCTAAACCTTATGAGGGAAAAGCCCCCAAGGGGACATTTTCCAACGTTACAGTGTCCTTTCAGTGAGTAAGAAAAAATGGACCTAGTCTATACATGACAGTGGGGTTGATATATATTATCTGACTCTTGGCTAGTAGAATCAATTCGTGTGTTATTTTGATGATGTCTTATCACACTAACAAACCATAACAATATTGCTACTCCATGCACTTTGTTTATCTTGGGTCTCACCTTGCTTATACTTGGTTCTGAGATCTCTGCGGTATAGCCCAAGAGTTATACTCATGCTCTGACTTTGTAGTATAATCTTGGCTTTAGATGTGATTGCATTTATGCATTACTTTTATCATATGATGTATATACTTGCCTCTCTCGCCTATCGGCAAGACTATGCATTATCGGCCGCTTTGTTTTGTATCTTCCCGACACCTAAAAACCTTCGCTGTTACGCTGATGAATACCCTTACACATGCAAGGGTCAACTTGCTACTCCCGATTCTCCTTACCACTAATTCCAGTTACCCCTTGTATCATACAAAATGTATGTTTTCCACATACAACGGCAACATGCAACCGCAACATACAACTGCCAAACCGATACAACCAACTTATACCTACATAACATAACCGGCTACTGCCAGTGACCCAAATGTATCTGCCGCTCAACCTTTATGCCACTCACTTGTTCATACTTCGCTTGACCTGTGATCGCCGGTTTCCACCACCCTCGCTACCGGTCGCCTCTCCATCTAACTCAATGAATCTGCGCAATGTATATTCTTCATATACATTCAAAACATACAACTCGAACATGCATTTGGAACATGCATTCGCCGAAGTCAACCATTGAATTTCCTTGTATCAACCTAATGTACATTCGTAATGTACATTCATCACATACAACCGCAATATGCATCTGCAAAATACTCACAACCATTCAACTGCGGGATACACAGGGAATGAACCTGATACTCATTAGCGATATACACAGAGATTGTATATCCACAATGTACATCCATAACATGCATTTTGATTATGCCTCCGATGGGTTTGACTAAACCACTGACTCCTTTGTATGCCAAAACCCTTGTATCTTCATAATGTAAGTTTACTTCATACAATCAAGACATACAAGCCGCCAGTGAAACCCAATATGTTTTGCAATGTGCAAACTTCAACAGACAATAGCGATATACACACAAAATGTATACCTGACATACAATTGTGGTATATACACAAAATGCATCTCCAATGAAACTACATGAGTTTTCGCTGTTTTAAACCGTGCAACATTGCGATTGCACAGATGTACTCCTCCAGCATTCTAACACAGATTTTCAACTTCTTCAACCTAGCACATGACGACACTAGGATCTACCAAAGCATACTGCATCTAATCCTGCAAACATGAACATGAACAAAGAAGAAAACAAAATGAAAACACAAATCGATATGTATAGCCATTCCATCGATTTCAAAGAAATCAACCGGTGGAATGGATTAAGAAATCCATCTCGGCCTCAGAACAAAAAATCAATTGCACAATGAATTTGAATACCAGAAAGATGCACAATACAATATGATCTTGTTTATTATGCTTTCAGAAAATGTGAATGAACAGATGCTCTATTTCACAGTTGCATAATTGATCTCTCTATAATATGATAATCTGATCACAATCAATCTGACCTAGGGTATTTATCTACTTACTCTCAGTAGTACAGAATTGTCTCCAAGTGGCTAGGAGATCTAACAACCTCCAACTGATTTAACAATTTCCCAACTATCTAACAACCTTGTGAATGCAAATTTGCCAAGTGTCCCATGGGACTTACAACATAAACCTAAATACAACTAGAATGCACATGCATTGGTCAAACAAACCTTATTACATGGATGGTCAACTTAGGACCTTATTGAAACCAGTAAAAAGAATATAAAACAAGTAAATGCCTTAAGGAGGCCACTGTGGTTTAGGTGCCCCTGCACCATACTCCCCACCATGAAAAGAACTCATGCCCCATGAGTTAATTCTGTGACTTGATCCACCTGTATCTGCTACTGTTGTATGCCTACCACATGAGTGTTGGACTGCAACCTGCTGCCATGGAACCAAATACTCATGCCTAGCAGTGTAGGCTTTACTCACACTGTGCTGGTCATTCTTTCTTATCATCATCTCTATTTGAACATCTGCATTTGGAACCTCATTTACTGCGATGGTAGAATGTGTTTGTCTTTCAACTCTTAGAGGACAAACAATAGTCCCTATTATGATAGTATCCTTGTCTTTCCAATCAGCTTGTGGCTATGTACAAACCTGCTCTTTAACTTTCTGCTGATCCATCTGACCTTTGTCAGTCAGAACTGAAATCTTCTTCAAACTGTGATCTCCACTCTTTGAGATATCCTCAAATTCCTTTGACTCTACTATAGGAATCTTCACAAACTCCTTCTGACCTACCAGAATAATCTTAGCTGTCTTCTTTGATTTAGCATCCTCCTGCAATGGTGTCATCACAAAAGTTCTCCCATCCTTCTTGATGGTGTAGGTATTGGCATATCCATCATACAATGCTCTCTTATCAAATTGCCATGGCCTACCCAAAAGTAGATGACAACATTCCATGGGCAATATGTCACATAAAACCCTATCCTAATATTCCCCAATCTGAAAATCAACATATGCTTGTTCATATACAAAAAATGATTGACTATCACTAACCCAAGATACTTTATAAGGATTTTGATGAGGAATCCTATTCAGTTTCAACTTATCCACCATTTCATGAGATACCATATTATCTGTAGAACCAGAATCAATTACTACCTTGCATAGTTTACCTTTAGTTTTGCATTTGGTCCTGAAAAGTGATCTCCTTTGTATCATCTCCTTGGATGTCTTCAAGATTGTTCTCCTTAGCATCAATGATTCTCCATCTTGACATGGTGTTGCACTCCCCATTGGAGAGTTAACACTTTCTTCTTGCACAATTTGAACCCTCTTGTCATTCTTCCTATCATCTCTTGATGATGAACCTTGCTTTTCTGGACACTTGAATGCTGTGTGGCCAATTTCATTACAATGATAACATCTCCCAGTGTAAACATTAGAACATCTACCACTTCCAAATCTACCTCTTGTGCCTTTCCATCCACCTCTGAAATCAGACTATTCTTGTCCTTTACTAGTTTCTTCTTGATCCTCATTGATTTGTCTTGGTGTAGGAGTTGATCCTCTTCCTCTGATGTTGCTGCCTCTTCCTCTCATGGACTTATTCTATCTCCTTTTCATCTTTTCCTTAATCCTGATTGCCATTTGATAACAATCTTCTACACTCCTAGGGTCAGCCAAAACTAATTCATCCTATATATTCAATCTCAAACCAGCCAAATATCTAGCAACCTTTTCAACTTCATTCTCATGATGACTAGAGCTCATACTCAATTTATAAAATTCCTTAGTATATGCCTTCACATCCATTTCCTTTTGCCTTAAAATTTGAAGCTTCTTAAACATTTGAACTTCATAATCCTTGGGTAAAAATTTACCTTTGATCCTTGCTACCATCTTGTCCCATGAAGAAATCTTTGACTTACCTTTCTTTCTCCTCTCTGATTGTACATAATCCCACCATACCAAAGCATGACCGCCCAATTTGGTCTTTGCAATCTTTACTTTCTGCTCCTTAGGAACTTCCTCAGATTTAAAATGATTATCTAATGCATTAATCCAATCAAGCAAGTCTTCCTCATTCAAACTTCCAGTGTACCTTGGAACATCAATCTTTACCTTAGGTTTATCATTCTGAACTGCCCTTAATAGTTTTGCAAATCTCTGATCTTCAGGATTCAAATCTTCATCTACCTCTTCATACTCTTCACCATCATCCTCTTTTTCTGATTCACTGTCTTCCACTTCCCTTCTTTTGTTTGTCTCCAAGGTTGCGAGCTTGGCTTGAAGTGCTTCTACAAGCTCTTTCATCTTCCACATCTCTTTAGCATGTTTTTCCTTCAACTCCTGCAACTCTCTGGTAGTACCATTACCTTTCAGAGGCATCTTGTCCACCTTTCAATCCTCTACTTCTATGTTCTCAGTGATAGAATCAACACACAATAGCCTAGACCTTGTGCTAAGCTCTGATACCACTATGATGCAGAGCATCCACAGAAACCCTAACATACACTTTCCATTGTATGTCTATACTCCATCTAACAAGCAATCCCTAATGTATATACTTGCCTCTCTCGCCTATCGACAAGACTATGCATTATTGGCTGCTTTGTTTTGTCTCTTTCCGACACCTAAAAACCTTCGCTGTTACACCAATGAATACCCTTGCACATGCAAGGGTCAACTTTCTACTCTCGGTTCTCCTTACCACTAATTTTGATTACCCCTTGTATCATACAAAATGTATGTTTTCCACATACAATGGCAACATGCAACCGCAACATACAACTGCCAACCCGATACAACCAACTTATACCTACATAATATAACCCGCTACTACCAGTGATCCAAATGTATCTGCCACTCCACCTTTATGCCACTCACTTGTGCATACTTCTCTTGACCTGCGATCGCTAGTTTCCACCACCCTCGCTATCGGTCGCCTCCTGAATCTAACTCAATGCATCTATGCAATGTATATTCTTCATATACATTCAAAACATATAACCTGAACATGCATTCGGAACATGCATTCACCAAAGTCAACCATTGACTTTCCTTGTATCAACCCGATGTACATTCGCAATGTACATTCATCACATACAACCACAATATGCATCTGCAGAATACTCACAACCATTCAACTGCAAGATACATAGGGAATGAACCCGATACTCATTAGCGATATACACAGAGATTGTATATCCACAATGTACATCCACAACATGCATTTTGATTATGCATCCAATGGGTTTGACCAAACCACTGACTCCTTTCTATGCCGAAACCCTTGTATCTTCACAATGTGAGTTTACTTCATACAATCGAGACATACAAGCCACCAGTGAAACCCAATATGTTTTGCAATGTGCAAACTTCAACAGACAATAGTGATATACACACAGAATGTATACCTGACATACAATTGTAGTATATACACAAAATGCATCTCCAATGAAACTACGTGAATCTTCGCTATTTTAAACCCTGCAACTCTACAATTGCCTAGATCTACTCCAGCAATCTAACACTGATTTTCAATTTCTTCAACCTAGCATAGGATGGCACTAGGATCTACCAAAGCATACTACATCTGATCCTACAAACATGAACACAAACAAAAAAGAAAACAAAATGAAAACACAAATCGATATGTATAGCCGTTCCAACGATTTCAAAGAAATCAACCGGTGGAATGGATTAAGAAATCCATCTCAGCCTTAGAATAGAAAATCAATTGCACAATGAATTCGAATGCCAGAAAGATGCACAATACAATAGGATCTTGTCTATTATGCTTTCAGAAAATGTGAATGCACAAATGCTCTATTTCACAGTTGCACAATTGATCTCTCTACAATATGATAATCTGATCACAATCGATCTGACCTAGGGTATTTATCTACTTACCCTCAGTAGTACAGAATTGTCTCCAAGCGGCTAGGAGATCTAACAACCTCCAACCAATCTAACAATTTCCTAATTGTCTAACAACCTTGTGAATGTAAATTTGCCAAGTGTCCCATGGGACTTACAACATAAACCTAAATACAACTAGAATGCACATGCATTGGTCAAACAGACCTTATTACATGGATGGTCAACTTAGGACCTTATTGAAAATAGTAAAAAGAACATAAAACAATTAAATGCCTTAAGGAGGCCACTGTGGTTTAGGTGCCCCTGCACCAACTGTATACCAAATAAATTTAACTGGGCCATTATAAGGGCTAAGAAGAATCTTGTTTCAGTCAACAAAATTGGCATTTTGAACCAAACAATAAAAGAGGGTAGATTTAGGCTCCTTCAGCCTAAAGGTATGCCTCAGTTTGGCCACCCAATGTGTCACACCCCAAATTTTGACTATGTTTTACTTGTTACTTATATGTAATTAGTAGATAATTTTGCATGAATTAATGATTTGACGTTATGTGAAAATGTTAGGATAAATCAATGATATCATGAGTTTATGTTTATATGTTTAGAATTTAGACATGTGATTATATGATATCAAGATTATTTATTCATAAGATTTATGAATTGACTAATTATACACTAATCCTAGTTTGTTGATTGCAAGTTGTAACCATGATACAAGTTTTTCCACCCTTTGAGAAAGAGAGGGAGAGCATCATCAGAGAGAAGAGAATAGGCGTATGAAAAAGAATAAGTTGTTGCCATCCAAGTCTCATGCTTTCATAGCTTAGTGACCCATCATCAATTTTGGTAAGTTGTGTTTGACCAATTGCTCTAAGTTTGGTGTTGACTCGATAATCATCGACGAGATCCTTTAAGCTTAGGTTTTGTCGAAAACTAAGTCAGGATAGTTTGACCATCAACATGGAATGGTTGACAATCATTAATTCTTATGTGATATGAATATAGATTATTCAAGAGTAAATATTTATTGGTGGTTAAACAATTTCATTATTGGTAATTTTTTATTTGGAATTCTATTATGATAAACTATCTATTTTAGCGTTTACACAAGAAAGAGAGGGGGAGAATACCTCGAGTGACCCCTTTCTCATATTTTGTTGAGTGTTAGGAAAAATGTAAGTATACATTGTATATAGCTACATTATGTTATTTTATATCTATTTAATAATATATATAAGTTTAAACTTATAGTATGTTGTTGAGGAGCTTCATATGGTAATGTGATAGTAGCAATTAATGCAGACCACTTCATATCCCAACTCCTTCCTCCACGTCAGTTATGTAGGTAAGGAGGAGTTTAAGAGTGGTCTTTAAAGACCAGTTACTCCACTACTTCTACATGCCAACTTAGTATGAGAATAGACAAAGATGAGGTGAGGATCTTTGCTAGTATGGGGATAGTTAAACCTTTAAAAAGGCTATATCTTCGATGGTAAAAGGGGCGTAGGTAACAAATTATTGTTGAGTGACTCCAAGTGCATGAGAATAAGGAAGGACTGCAATTGATAGAGGTGGGTTACTGTGCAAGTATCCACAGGAAACAAAAATAGTGAACAATGTGTTGATATGTGGTGACTGATCATTCAAGTACTGTACACTTGTAATGTATCCCTCTTTTTGCCCATTCGGAGTTGATTGTTAATTTTTGTTAACAGACAAAAGAAAAATGACATTGTAAAACCCTAATTCTATAAGCTTCCAAAAAGCTTGATATAAGTAGCTGGGATGTATATTGCGGGTGTAGAATTCATGAGATTGTAATCTATTTTGCACTAGATAATAAAATCATTGGATGGCTGAGTTTCTATGGATGTAGCCCATTTTGGGTGAACCATGTTAAATTTTTGTGTTGATCTCTATTGTTTTGTTCTTCATTGTTATATTTGGGTTATTTAATGTACATATAATTGTTAGTGTTTATTGCTCTGATTTGTCTGAACCCTAACACAATGTTATCATCTACGGGAAACATAATTAGTGACCATTGTTACTAGCATGAACACAAATATTTTGTAGCTAGTTGAAGGAGAGACTGTAGAGGTAGGAGATCTTGTTTTTAAATAATTATTTCATTCTTTCTCTACAATAAATGTATCCTATATAAACTTGCATAGATGTATTTACGTAGATTTGTAGAATTATACAAACAAAGAGTTTAGGATCTTAGCGGCTATGAAAGAATAGATAGGTATGAATAAGAGTAATATCCTTTTCTTTATGAATCGAAACAACACTCAAAGTGCAGGAGACTTAAGAGTTTGGAATCATGATAGAGAGATATCATTGATATAGTTGTTAAACATTATATTATAAACAATAGAATACTATAAAGAATACTTTCTATCCATTTTTTGACATCCTCAAACTCATAGAGAACTCTGATACTTTGTTAAAATACAAAAAATATTATGATTTAAACTCTTTGTTATGCCATCACTATATCATTGGTTTCATAGTGTAAATAGGTAGTAAAGTTGTCTTTTGGTAGACACCAATTATGACTAAAAGGTTTGGAATAAAATAGTTATGTTAGAGGATTCCTATATGTAGATAGTTGTCTTTTTTCTCTATTATATGTTCAACCTAGCATAGGATGCATTGGTTGTCTTAAAATAATACTTTGTAGTATCTACCTTATAGATTGTAGAAACTAAACCTCTCTACAAATTTGCTTTAGACTTAGGGTCGAGACCAGTGAATTTAGATAAAGATGGTTTTATATCTCAAATGTTTTTTATATAGTCAAGTTTTATTGATTACCATCATAATATTTTGTGATAGGAATTCACTTATTCTAGAATATATAGAATAATATGATAACATTAGAAACATATAAGGATAGTGATATATTATCACATAAGCATTTTATAACAATGATAAGTTTTGTCATTATATTCAAAGGAAGTTTTATGCAAGTTCATAATCTATTTTCATATCAAAAGTTAGTGGACTTAAGAGGATCGAGAGGTCAAAATATTATATTATTATTGAAGACTTAAACCTATATAGGTTAAAATATTGAACTTAGTCATAAGATTAGTTATGATAATGATAGTATATGTGTGAGGATAAAACCTTGTATTTTATGTTTTTACATGATATGAGAATGTAAATTTGATCAATGCCCAAGTGGTCAAGATTAGACTAAGGGTTATTATATTCATGTTATAGTATTACAACTTATTAACTTTAGAAAACAAGGGTATTTTGATATATCAATGTATTGGGTTAGAGAATTAAAAAACCCTAGAATCAAGCTAGAAAGGTTTAGAAGACTTGAAAATTTTTAAGTTGATTAGCTCATTGTTTTAGTCTATTGTATATTTTGGTTGATAGAGGATAGTCAAGAAATAATTGACCAAGAAGCAACTAGACAAATTTAAATGAGTTCTTGATAAAGTTGAAACTTGTTATATAACACTAGATTGTTTAATTGTTTGAGTTAGTGAGTAGAATGACAAGAAGTCATAGACCCTAGAAGTTGCAAGTATACAAATAGGGACTCTCTGAAAGGTTAAAATTACCTAAACCTATATATTGTATGTATATCCTAGATTAAGAATTAAATTCTAAGTCAAACTGACTAGGATTTGAGTATAGCTAAGATAACTTATTTTTTAGAGATTCTAGTGAAGAAAGTCAAGTTGTGGGATGAGATAGTTTCCAAGTCAAGTTAGAGGTGTGTGAACACACAACTACATTTATTGCAAACATCTATTTATATAGAAACTTTGGCCAAAGTGATGCATTTGTCTCTGCATGCATTAGTTGGTTCACCGTGTCTAGATGGTATAACCTGTCAAAGTGATCATACTTAGCTAGAATGTTGTCTAGAGTTGTATGGTTGATTGAGTTACGTAAGACACAACACTAGAACTTAGATGGAAACTTGTTAGTTCTCTATATCTATACTCTTCGTGAAGAGTAGGGCCATTTCTAGGAAGGAACATGTGTGGGGGATCATTAGTCTATGGTTGGACGTAAAGCACTCAGATGATTCTCTCCCTATATAGAAGAAGACTCAGCAAGACTTGTGTAACAGATATTAAGATTCTAGATGTAGTGTACTTAATGATTGACTTATGATTGTCAAACTTATGTAAACTTGTTCATATTTGTAAATGTAAAGTGAAATGATTTCACTATGGTTTATCTTTGAATATATTGTGATTTTCAAGGTTGAAAGATATTTAGAAAAGATATGCATTTAATTTTATGTGATTATGCAAATTTTTTTAAAAAATCTCTCATGTTTAAACATGTTCATTTACCTTTTAGTAAACTTT
Organism: Cunninghamia lanceolata; assembly: GCA_027924645.1. Taxonomy (NCBI): domain Eukaryota; kingdom Viridiplantae; phylum Streptophyta; class Pinopsida; order Cupressales; family Cupressaceae; genus Cunninghamia; species Cunninghamia lanceolata. The sequence continues at coordinate 9,088,946 of BSBN01000739.1, forward strand.
GCGAGAAATTACAAATTATAAGAGATTGTATGTTACACAATTTAACAATTATAGATTTATTTTAGCATATTGAACATTTGATTGGCCTATTCAAGGCATAAGTAGAGAAACTTTACTAGAAGATATAGAAAAATAAATATTCTCATCAATCACCAACTTCAAATAAAGCCCAGGCACAACCTAGGGCAAAAAAACTACCAATATTAACAAAAAATAAACCTCTAAGAGCTAACCCTAAAAATGATAGTCCAAACCTGCAAAAAAGAAGAAGAATATAATACAAAGTAAGAGGCTAAATGCCTTCATAGGCACCTCCATGAGGAATTGGGGTGTTGCTACTCATGGTGTGAGAAGAGAAGGCAGTGCCTAACAAGTAGAAAGAAATGAAAAGATTTCTTTTACCCTAGTATTTTATACTTAATGCATTTTGAATTAAAATAATTTCACTTTGCATTCAGGAGAGTATTCAGAAAATATACTTTAGTATTTTAAACTCAATGTATTTTGAATTAAAAAGAATTCCACTTGCATTAAGGAAAGTATTTTAAATATACTTAGAAGTTTACCTTATGAACTCAAGTGAAAAACTTAGAAGTTTAAATAAATCATTAGGTAAATCCAAGTTGTGAAATAATATTTAAACTATGAATTAGATGAGAATGTAAATTAATTTTGTTGATTTCCACATCATTGACACTATTGTGATTAAATATTTATTAATCTCGAAGCATGCATGGTATAGTGAATGATGGCATGGTTTCAAGTGGAATTTATTTCTAAAGGATTGGAATCACTGGATGTATACCATCGCATGGGCTTATAGTTTGCATTTCTATAGGTTTTCTTGTGGGAGATGGGTAGGATGCATTGGTTAAACCCAACTTCACTATCATGCATGTTAGCCTCAAAGAAATAATTTCATTGCAACATGTCAGGCTATTCATGTGGATAGCATAGGGAAGCCTTTGGCTTCATGGTAGGGTGGAAGTCACCTTTGTGATGTGTTAGATCTAGGGCACACAACTGAGAGGGGGGGTGAATCAGTTGTACAAAAACTTGCTTCCAATTCAAACACTTAAGTCCTCTTGTTATTTAATAGCATATCAATTAAACACTCATGAAAGCATAAAGCATAAACACCAAAGTAGATACACATCAACACATGAGACACCAAGATTTTGACGTGGAAAACCCGATCAAGGGAAAAACCACAGGGTGATTAACCCAAAGATTATTCTCTATTAGAAGAATAAGAAAAATAGATGGCACATGCCAATTAGGGCTCACTGCCTGAGCACACTGCTCACAAGAGGCACACTGCCTACAAGAGACACACTGTCTACAAAGTAACAAGTATTACAAACTTGAACTGGAGATTGACATCTTTACCATGTCTAGATCAGTTCCATTTAAGCCCGAAAACTCCTGCTCTGCCTTTCGCTCTTCTTCTCTATGCCACACTCATCCACACCAAGACACACTTCAAAATGAATTCACAATCCCTTATTTATACAAGGCATCAACTTAGGAACAATCATCTAAGTCAGCAAACACCTACAAGATCATTCGCAAAACGTGTAATACATCCGGTCGGCCAGTCTCAAGAAGAACACCAATATCCATGGTTATTCTTCAAATGCACACTCTAACTTTAATGCGGATCACCATCATTAATTGGACATGATCCAATGATCATCATAACCTTCCTTGAATCACCAAACACATCCGCACTTTATCAGCTTACTAGAATTCTTCTCTTCTTCATCTGGAACTTCAAGAACATAGTCTGTCATCACTGTCATAATGCAAAATGTGGTTTCAGACCTCCAAACCATGAACAAATATAATTGTCACTTCACACGAACTTCTTCAACACTCTCTCCAATCCACAGAGTGAGATAATGCAATTCCGGATCTCACCGGATCAATCTGTGACACTTTGTCACCACTGAACACCTGCCAGAACCGGTTCTACTTGAGCGATCATAACTTATTCAGATCTTCATGTGGACCTCTAAAATCTTGACTGGAGCATCTCAAGAGTCATATCTACAAACCCTTTAAACCGCTTCCTCTGATCCTTAACCTATTGAGGACTTTTGCCTTCTTGTCATCACTGTTCTTCACTGTTCCTGATTGAGACTTATTTTCTCAATATCCTTAGCACATAGCTCATCTAATCCTTCTCATTAATGAAATATGAGTATGTTGACATCAATGACAACACTAGTTAACCTCATACTTGCAACAGTCTCCCCCTTTATCATTGATGGCAACATATGATGTGAAAAACCATCAAGACAAGAACTTCTCCTTTCTATCACAGCTCCCCCTATTAGCAACAACTTTTCACATGTCTTCTCTTTCTTTACTACTCCCCCTTTGATCATCAACCACTTGTTTTTCACATGTCTTTTCTCCCCCTTTGACATCAATGGCAAAGGGCTTATACTTGCAAATCTAACACATCAGAATCATGCCAGCTGCTCCCCCTGAGTAGCAGCTCTCCATCACCAATCCGGATCACAAGATATGACTGTGATATCCATCAGACTAATGCACATCAGGGCATCCTAGTTCATCACCGGAGGGGCCATGACCCCTAAATTCTCCCTGAGATACTCAAAAGAGTCCTTGGGAAGAGGTTTAGTAAAAATATCTGCAAGCTAATCCTTGGAGGGCACATACTCCAATCTGACTTCACCCTTGTTCACTTGCTCTCTCAGAAAGTGAAACTTGATAGCTATATGCTTGGTTTTAGAATGCAACACCAGATTCTTAGAAATATTTATTGCACTTGAATTATCATAGAAAATTTTGATAGGCTTCTCGTATTCTACTTGAATATCTCTTAGCATTTGCTTCATCCACAAAAGTTGAGTGCAACTACCTGCTGCTGCAATGTATTCTGCTTCAGTTGTAGACAGGGAAATTGCCTCTTGTTTCTTTCTTAGCCAAGAAACCAACCTTTTTCCCAAAAAGAATGCTCCTCCACTTGTACTCTTCCTATCATCCACATCTCTTGCCCAATCTGCATCTGTATATGCATGAAGAGAAAAATTATGATCTCTAGGATACCATAGACCATACTCAACTATTCATTTTAAGTACCTAAAAATTCTTTTGATTTCCATGACATGAGATTCTCTGGGATCAGCCTGGAATCTCACCACAAGACCAACTACCTACATTATATCTGGTCTAGTCTGAGTGAGATACAATAATCCTCCAATCATTGATCTGTACTTTGTCTGATCCGTCTTAGGAGAGTCATCATCTTTGCTTAACTTACTTCCGGTAGCCATGGGGGTGTTCATTGGCTTTGAATCTTCCATTCCAAATTTCCTCAATAATTCTTTCACATATTTGGTCTGAGAAATAAAGATTCCTTTCTTTGTCTGAGTAATTTGCAGACCCAAGAAGAAATTCATTTCACTGAGCATTGACATTTCAAACTCACTTTTCATTTGATTCATAAAGGTATTACACATACTGTCTCTTCCTCCAATGATGATATCATCAACAAATACTTCAACAATCAAGATGTTTTCATGATCAATTTTGAAATATAGGTTACTATCAGCAGTACCTTTGTTGAAACCAATCTTCAAAAGATGTTTGTCCAGCCTTTCATACCATGCCCTTGGAGCTTGCTTTAGACCATATAGTGCCTTTTTTAATTTGTAGACCATATCACCATGCTTAGATAACTGAAATCCATCTGGTTGTTCAATGTACACTTCTTCCTTTAAGTCACCATTCAGGAAAGTAGATTTGACATCCATCTCATACACTTTGAAATCCTTAAAGGCAGCAAATGCAAGAAATAGTCTGACTGCTTCAATTCTTGCCACTGGAGCAAAGGTTTCCTCAAAATCAATCCCTTCTATTTGAGAGTATCCTTTACAGACTAATCTGGCTTTATTTCTGATTACTTCACCAACTTCATTTAGTTTGTTCTGGAAGACCCATTTGGTTCCAATCACATTCTTGTTTCTAGGTCTAGAAACAAGATCCCAAGTGTGATTTTTCTCAATTTGCATCAACTCTTCCTCTATTGCTTTGGTCCAATTTTCATCATTGCAGGCTTCATTTATTGTCTTAGGTTCAATCTTTGAAATCAGACAACATTCATCTAAATTTTGAGCAACATTCCTTCTAGTTTGCACACCTTTGCTTTCGTCACCTATGATCTAATCTTCAGAGTGGTTCAGTCTTACATACCTTGGAACTCTGGGTGTTTCTTAGACTTCTGCTTCTTGATCATGCTCATTCAAACCTGTCTCTTCTTCCTAATTTATCGGATCAGTCTGAATTTGACTTTCAGGAGAGGATGGAGCTTCTTGAACCAGAACATCATTCTGATCATCTTCATCATACTCATAAAATCTTGAGAGCTTCTCAATACCTTCATCAACCTTCACATTTGTACTTTCTATCATCTTTCTCAGTCTCTTATTGTAACACCGGTATGCTTTTCTTTGAGTGGAGTAACCCAAGAAAATTCCTTCATCACTTCTAGCATCAAACTTTCCTAGATCTTCATCTCTTTTAATGTAACACTTGCTACCAAATACTCTGAAATATCTCATAGTAGGAGTGATGCCAAACCAAAGTTCATAAGGAGTCTTACCGGTATTGCTTCTGATTTGAACTTGATTAAGAGTGTAGACTGCAGTGCTGACAGCTTCTTTCCAAAACATCTGGGGAACATTTGCTTCCATCATCATTGTTCTAGATGCTTCCTGGATGGTTTGGTTCTTTCTCTCAACTACTCCATTCTGCTGTGGAGTCTTAGGGGCAGATAACTGTCTCTTTATACCATGCTTCTCACAAAAATCTATGAATTCACTGGATGTGAATTCACCACCTCTATCAGACCTCAGACATTTCAGTTTTAATCTGGTTTGATTCTCTACCATAGCCTTAAAGATTTTGAACTTCTCAAATGCTTCTGATTTCTCTTTTAGAAAGGTAACCCACATCATCCAGGAATGGTCATCAATCAATAACATGAAGTATCTATCGCCTTGCATACTCTTGATTCTTATCAGACCACATAGATCAGTATGAACTAACTCTAATAATCTGGTAGAGGACTAATCCTTGCTTTTGAATGAGACTCTGCCCTATTTACCCAGCTGACATTCTTTGCACAAACTATTTGTAGGTTTTACCAATTTTGGAAGATCTCTTATAGCCTGAGTATTGCTTATCTTGATGATGTTATCAAAATTTACATGACACATCCTTCTATGCCATAACCAACTCTGATCAACTTGAACAAATAGACAACTTTTATCAAAACCAACCAAGTGGAAGATATTACCTTTAGTTTGAGTACCAGATGCAATCTCTATTCTGAATCTTTCAAGGATTTTGCATTTTCCATCCTTCAATCAGAGATCATAGCCTTTGTCCACCAACTGTCCAACACTGAGAAGATTGTACTTCAAGCCTTCAACATATAGCACATTACCAGTTTTGTTTCTTCCATTAAAAGAATTAGTTCCTCTTCCTCTGATTCTACCAGCAAAATTATCACCAAACTTTACCACTCCTCCTTCATACCTTTCCAAATCTAAGAACTTGTTCTTGTCACCTGTCATATGGTGAGAGTATCCACTGTCAATAACCCAATCATCCTTTTCTTCAACTTGGGCAGCCAAAGCTTTTTCTACAACCTTATGATTGACAGATTCAGAGGATATTGGATCTTCTTCCTTGATGGCAATAAACACCCATTCATTTCCGGATTTGTTTCCTATCTCTGATTCATCATCTATTACTCCTTCGTTATCATCTTCTTCATGAACATAATAACAATTCTTTTGGAACCTTTGTCTGTTAGAATTTGACCTTGTAGATCTTTCCGGACATCTTGAGGAAAAATGACCAATCTTATTGCAATTGAAGCACTTAAAGGGTAATTTTCCTTCATACTTACCAGATCCTCTTGGCAGTCTCTTTGCAAAGAGGGCTTCAAGATGAGCTGTTTTTGCTTCTTCCACTTCCATGTCTCTTCTTGTTTGATCATACCATGATAGCTTCCTTGAAGAGTTTTCTCCTGGATCAAATCTTTGTTTACCTTTCACAAAGGCACTGGCTTTGAATGTAGATTCAGTCTTGGGGGGATCATCTCCAAACTCAGTCATTTCAAATGCAGCCAGTTTGCCAGCCAATTGGTCTCTTGTGACAGTTGTATGGGCTCTAAATTCATCAATGGCAGCAACCTTGATTTTGTAGACAGCAGGAAGGGATCTGAGAATTTTGCCAACAATCTCATTTTCATCCAAAACTCTACCAGCATTCCTGATTCCACACACTAGCTCATTTACTCTTGGCATAAAGGTAGTAATATTTTCATCATCTCTCATTTTCAGTCTTTCAAATTTCCCTTTGAGACTCTGTAACCTTGCACTCTTTACATACTCATCTCCTTCATGCAGAAGTTCTAGTTTAATCTAGATCTCATAGGTAGTTGGTAGGTCAATAACATTTGAAAGCTCTGAGTCAGTTAATGCACTTAGAAGAGCCTCTTTGGTCTGCAGATTATTTTCAGCATCTGTGATTTCATTTAGAGTTGTCAGACCACCCTGTGGAGGTGTATATGCTTTTGTGACCATGGACAAGTACACCTTTCCCATACACTCCAAGTGACATTTCATGCAGCCTTTCTAAAGAGTGAAGTTGGTTCCATCAAACTTTAGACTATCCTTCTTGTATGATGACATCCTAGATCTCCTCAAGCGGTTAAGCTTTTTTTTTTTAGAGGAACTTAGCTCTGATACCAATTGTTAGATCTAGGGCACACAACTGAGGGGGGGTGAATCAGTTGTACAAAAACTTGCTTCCAATTCAAACACTTAAGTCCTCTTGTTATTTAATAGCATATCAATTAAACACTCATGAAAGCATAAAGCATAAACACCAGAGGAGATACACATCAACACATGAGACACCAAGATTTTGACATGGAAAACCCGGTCAAGGGAAAAACCACGGGGTGATTAACCCAAGGATTATTCTCTGTTAGAAGAATAAGAAAAATAGATGGCACATGCCAATTAGGGCTCACTACCTAAGCACACTGCTCACAAGAGGTACACTGCCTACAAGAGACACACTGTCTACAAAGTTACAAGTATTACAAACTTGAACTGGAGATTGACATCTTTACCATGTCTGGATCAGTTCCATTTAAGCCTGAAAACTCTCGCTCTGCCTTTCACTCTTCTTCACTATGCCACACTCATCCACACCAAGACACACTTCAAAATGAATTCACAATCCCTTATTTATACAAGGCATCAACTTAGGAACAATCATCTAAGTCGGCAAACACCTACAAGATCATTCGCAAAATGTGTAATACATCTAGTCGGCTAGTCTCAAGAAGAACACCAATATCCGTGGTTATTCTTCAAATGCACACTCTAACTTTAATGTGGATCACCGTCATTAACTGGACATGATCCAATGATCATCATAACCTTCCCTGAATCACCAAACATATCCGCACTTTATCAGCTTACTGGAATTCTTCTCTTCTTCATCTGGAACTTCAAGAACACAGTCTGTCATCACTGTCATAATGCAAAAGGTGCTTCTGGACCTCCAAACCATGAACAAATATAATTGTCACTTCACACGAACTTCTTCAACACTCTCTCCAATTAGCAGAGTGAGATAATGCAATTCTGGATCTCACCGGACCAATTTGTGACACTCTGTCACCACTGAACACCTGCCGGAACTGGTTCTACTTGAGTGATCATAACTTATTCAAATCTTCATGTGGACCTCTAAAATCTTGACCAGAGCATCTCAAGAGTCATATCTACAAACCCTTTAAACTACATCCTCTAATCCTCAACCTATTGAGGACTTTTGCCTTCTTGTCATCACTGTTCTTCACTGTTCTTGATTGAGACTTATTCTCTCAATATCCTTAGCACACAACTTATCCAATCCTTCTCATTAATGCAATATGAGTATGTTGACATCAATGACAACACTGCTTAACCTCATACTTGCAACATGATGCTCTCTCATCTTCAGGTTACGAAGGAGGAGCTAAGGGTGAGAGATTTCATTGAGATGCCATGATACTACATGGTACTTGCTACGTTTCGAAATGGAAAAGCTATGCATTGAAAATGCATTTAAATTTTTATATATTCACCATATGTAAACATAGTCTATTCTTCATCATTGTGAGAATGTAATATAAAATCCCACTATGAGTTGTGGTTATTATGATGAACTTGTGGTTATTATGATGAACTTGTCATTGATTATGGAGCCCAAATGAATTAGTAGAGATGTAAGACTCTATCACTCATATGGGGTTGGAAATAATACATAATTTCAAATATTATGTTTTACTTTCCTATAGAAATGATATTCTATTTGATGGAATTTGTGTATCTATATGATGTATCATACTTAATCTATCATGTGGTGATCTTGTGGAGGTTAAGAATAGCTTAACCTTAAGATGGTTGATTATCTTTATTTATATTAGTCTTACATAGATTTGAGTCAAATGGATTAAATATTAGAGTGATTGTTGATGTAGTATTCTTGTATTGTTCTATTTTGGAATTAAATGGTGATGCTACTTGACATATATATGTAAAATGTGTGTATCAGTAAGATATTATAATCAATTGTGTTTCTTCATGTGATGAATTTATGAATGTTGAGCATAGTTTAATTTAATGTTGATTGGTTATCATATTCTATTAAGCTTACTTGGACATACTGTCTAAATGGAATTTAATTGTTAGAATGATACTAGATGTAGTATTCTTGTATTATTTTATCATGGTTAAATATATGATGTTACAATCTCCATGTGGTTTACCAAGACTAGAATATTTACGGTTGCATCCTCTAAAAGCTTTGCTAATTTTAAGAGATAAAAGTCCATACCCATAGTTTTTTACCTTTATTTATTATGACTTTTAGTATATCTTAAATATAATAGCATAGGGCTCAATTTGACTTTTTTGATAGAAAAACTAATCTCTACTCTATAATATATTAGCTAGACCTCCTTATGCACCACATTAGGCAAGATCTACCAACACCTTTAGGTCCCCTAAAGCCTAAATTAGGTCTCAAAATATGTCTTAATAAAAGAATATTTAAATTCCAATCTCCTACTTTTGAGATGACCTTTCTAAAAGTTAGTCACTATCACATCACCCCATGTGTAAAAATATTAATTAAATGACTAAAGACATGTATTTGTAGATAGTCATGATTCATTAGCAACCAACTATAATTCATGGCATCATATACTAATTTAATATGATCCACAAGCATGGTAAAGCATTGTCTATGCATTATACTCTAACTCAATCAAGACAATCACATCTACATTATTTTAATGGCATGTTTTCTAAATTGTCTATCAAATTTTGATAGATTAATTCCAACTAAGATAAGCCTATGTCTTCATCTCTCATATCAAAGAAAACCCTACTATACTTTTTAGCACAATGCCTTTCATTAACAATTCAAGGTGCACCAATCTTGCAAGGTTACATTGTTATTAGACTACACCATGACATAAGGATAGATTTTCACAATGCAAATCGATCTAACACTAAGAAACACAATGCAACATCATCCTAAAAGAAGTCTTTCATAGTTTTGTGATATCAAGTTCATAACCAAATTCTTGATCCTAGTGATAATTTGTAACAAACGAACAAGTCATAATAAAAGATGAAATCACCATCTCATCTTAAATCAACTAATCTATTATCTTTCTCTATCATTTAATTTCTTGATTCATTTAATTTTGATCCAATTATTATTTATTGGTTTGATTATTTCTATATGATCTACATCATCATATTGTGCTAGGAAAGAATTTATTCTTTTTACATAAATTGGTAAACCTCAACATAACTTACACAAGTTAAAGAATAGCCATAAGTTTTTCCATCATTTAGTTTCCTCTTCCAAATCTATTATAGTATGAATTTACTAATTATTTAAATGTTTTTAAGCAATGGTTTTCTATAAATTCAAGGAAAAACATTCTAAGGGATTTAGCTCTCATTAGATGAAGCCTTAGGTTAAACCCCTCCCTTAGAATGGCCTCTTCACACATTTCTATCATTGAAAATTTGATCGCCTATATCCACCTCAATAATAACAAGATGTGTATGATCACAACAAACACTTTGAGTTAATTGATAATTAGAAGAAAAGTGAGATGGATGCTAAATTCAAACTCTTAAAGAAGAACATTTCAATGTTAGATGATGATGCACAAACATCATCTTTAAAGTTAGAACTATATATTATATTTAGAATCTCACCTTATCTTAGTAAATATGGACATGCTTATTTACTTACAAATGGACAATTCAATTAGAGATTCAAAAATATAACTAATGTATCAAAATCCATGATTTATAGTTAGACTTTGGATATATGAACCAAAGGATTGGAATAGTATCTAAATTATTCATTTCATTTATTTCTCATATTTTGTATTTGCACTTGATCAATCCACATTTTTCATTGGGTACATGGTATACTTCTAACTATCCCAAAGGCATTGTAGTGATATGTTTTATCTTTGGGAGACTCATATAATGTCTTAAACCCCAAATTTGATATATGAAATAGGTGTTATTTATTATTAGTTTGTGTGTACAGTCTTTGTAAGTCACCTATATGGTAAGTTAGAATATAATTACTATCCCATATGCATGGGATATTAGTAGTTATCTTTATAGACTTTGTACACTATAATGACTTACCAAGTGTAAAGCATCTTGAATATTCTAATCAAAGTTCATTATCTATTGGGAGGATTTACCACTCAAAGTGACACTATGAACATAATATGAAATCATTCCATTGTTATTATTTCCTATGCATATTGATGTATTTTCTTTAATTTATTTGTAGGTTCCTTACAATTGATATCAAAGATCTATGATCTAGTCATGCATTAGACAACAATAGTAGAAAAAAATAGTTGCTTACTACAACTCCCCACCATATTCTTTCACCCCACCTTTATGAGATCTTGGTGACTACAAAGTGGTGAAAGTGGTATCATACTAACTCATTTTTGACTAAAAATTATTATGTAGTAGATTGTCTAGGTTAGAAACCATAAGCTAAGGGTTTCAAAATACCTTTGAAATAATTATCAATTTTGGCTAAGCTAGATTCCCCATAAAGGGTTTAATGAACTAAGGAGTGTTTCAATTATAATAACATGCCTCAAACAACATTTATATGTGGAATTAATCTTCAACATACCCTTGGGTATATTAGAATACCCTCTAGATTTAGCAGAAGCCTCACTATAAGAGTACATCGACCATTTAAACTTATAGTGATCTAGTTAGGAGTTAGCATTAGGAATTTAATCTCATTAGACCTAAATAATTGGTTACTATGGTTGTGTGATGATAGAATCTTCTAGATTTAGAACTCTAAAATATTGGGTTAGTTCACAATTTATAAATGAGGCAAGTATATATAAGAGACTATAGACAAATCATACCCTCATGTAGAATTTCCCTTCTTTATCCTCACTACACATAGATTTGTGCATATGCAAGACTAGATTCTAAGACAAGTGAATAGATCATTAGAATTTTTAGTATTATTATTACAATACATTAGTGGGATATCATGTCACATTACTTAGATACCAAATTGTAGTCTCTAGATTGTGGGTTTTGTGTTAAACATAGTGTTAGGTTCAACTTCTATACATTCTACAAGTTTGCAATTCCTAACCCAAATTGGGAAGAATTAGGGTATTATTTTGAAAAAACATTGGGCCATTTTTTACCCCATCTAGGAAATTGTCCTATTGTGATCCTCTATTTGAGTTGATCATTTTGATACATAGCTCTAGGAACCCTTTGTTGGTGCAAGTAGTTTTTTCATTTCATCCAAGCACGTACACCATTGTGATCATCTCTTTATACTATTTTTTTCCATATACTTATGAAAACCTTTATAGTAACTCCAAGTGTCCACTAAGGTTGGTGGTTATAGACCATAGGACAAACCAAACCTTCTTTGGAATTACTTGCAGATATAGTACATAAATAGTTTGATATGGAAGTAAATTTCTCCAAGCTTAACAAGCTAGATATTATAGATGTGACTTGAAGAAAAGGCTAGAAACCCTTATGGCCACAAATATGAGCATATCCACTTAGATCCAACATAATTAACATTATGATATGGGATAAAGCTATAGCAATAATGGTTTTTTCCAACCTTCAAAATCTTGGAATGGCCCAATGCATAATTAAACTAGGCTTTTCAAAATTTAACATTGCATACCCTACAAGCTAATTATACAAAGTAGAGATTAATATTTTACAATCCATTAAATATCCATAGATAAAAATCTTTTATATCACCTCTTTAGATCTAAAGAACACAAGAATTCAATGGTACCAATGGTTAGAAAAATTCCAACCTTTTTTCATATGGCTATATACATATAAGGAGGTCCCCATCCACTTTGATCCAAGTGCATACAAAGATTTTACTATATAATTGAATAAATTACAATGTACACATTTAATAAATGACAATTAGACATAATTTGTTAAATTAGTGAATTAGATAAGTTTCCTTGATCAATTCTTTTCAAAAAAAAATTTATTAGTTGTCTCAAAGAAGATATTTTGTCTAAAGTCCAAATGTATAATCTTTCAACATCCTAGGATACTCTCAAGCTAGTTCACTTTTCTAAAAATAAATTTGTAGCACAAAGAAAAAAATTGGCACTCTCTTCTAATTAATTAAGGTTGATGAAGGATACCATAGATAGAGGAAATAAGTTGACCTCTATTCATAGGTTATCTTTAGATGAGTTAGCTAAGAAAATGACAAAAAGGATCTATTTCAATTATAATTAAAATTGGGAGGCCCATATATGCAACAAATATTGGTTGTATCTCATTAATTTCTTAGGATCCCCAATGACACTAAGGAATAACTAGAAGAGGAAGACAAGGAAAATTTACTAGATAGTGATTCAACATAAGATATTGACATATCTATTCATGCTCTTGCAACATTTTTTTCTACTCAAACCCTTAATTTAATTGGCTATATCAAATGCCAAAAAGTAGTGGTCCTAGTTGATGGTGATTTTTTTTATAAATTCATTGGTAGGAAACATGCTGACCAACTCCATTTCTATTTCCATTCTTTCAACAATTCCTAAATTATGTTGAACAATAGTAATACAATTTCCTTTGGTAGAATGTTTCATAATATCAACTTCAGTATGGGGGAATATCAATTAACATTTAACATGTTTTCTTTTTCCATGGAAAAGGATTGATGTGGTTTTGGGAGTGTAATGAATGTAAATATTAGGGCCAATCACTTGTTATTATACCTAACACTAGATTTAATTTATCCAATAAGTCAAGGAATATTTTCGACAAGGTATAAATGCTACTAATATTCAACTAGTTAGCTCTCATCACATGAAGAAGCTATCAAAGAAACAACATTTTGGCATTATTACATAGTTCCACTATATGAAAACTCAAACTCTCTTGCATAATTCTCCTTCTTTAGATTTATAAGGTATATTGGATCAACATAGCCAAGATTTTGAAGAACCTAAAGCATTACCTCCCCATGGTCCCATGATAATTTCATTCCCTTGATTCTTTAGAGTCAACTGCCAAATATTTAGCTCTAATGTTATTGTTTTGAATAAAAGAATGAAATTAAGAAGGTTAAAGAGCTAAAGGACATAGGTGTCATCAAACCTACTACTAATCCTTAATTGTCCCTTATGGTGATGCTTCTTAAGAAATATGGTAGATAGATGATGTTCCATAATTTCTAGGAACTAAATAAATTGACCATGAAGGAAAAGTTCCCTATTACCTATAAGTATGAAAAAGGAACATAGGCCTACATGGTAGTCTGACAATGAGCTCTAGTCCTAATAATTTACATCTAAGAATGAATTATATAGAACTCTCAATAGCTTCTCTCTTGGTGACATGTTTTTTTATTATTTTTCTCATTGTTTGTGCCACCCTAACTTTCACACTAACCTTCTAAGGTCATGCATGCTTTCTTATTTTTCACCTAACCCATTTCCAGCAAACTACTATTGTCACTTGCCAACCTTGACAACATGATAGTCCACCTCCCAATGTAGGAATTCATTTCCCCAAGGGGATTTTTCTATTGAGTGTCAAGAACACTGAGAGGGGGGCTGAATTAGTGTTCTATAAATCTTTTCATGTATTTTTATTTTTAACCATTTCAAAAGAATAATCAATAGATGCAAAATATACAACTGAGCAGCATCCACAAAAGTATGACACATAACACCAAGATTTTTACATGGAAAATCCAAAGAGGGAAAAACGACGAAGAGGATTAACTCTCATAAATAAATTGCAATCTTTACAGAAATGATGTTCAGGCTTGATAACTCCATGGGCCTAGAACATGCTAGCTTACAGGTATGAAGTACAACAAGATTTAGCAGGCTCACTGCCTCAACCCTAAACCTAGCAAGATTACAATGAGGGCTATTAAACCCTATTGAAGGCTCACTGTCGACTTACTACCTTGATAACAAAAGCTTGTTTCCAATCAGATCACATACAATAACTGAGTACTGCTTAAGCATCTACCACTATGCTAGGGTGTAGTCATTTAACAATTGTATTCTAAATCCCAAGTCTTCATCACTGCTTGTCTTCTAACTCTACTCTTCTATTCGCATCCTCACATCCCTTATCAAGAACTAAAGATCATCACTCTTATATATATATATATATATATATATATATATATATATATATATATATATATATATATATATATATATATATATATATATATATATTTGCCTCTTGATTTAATCCATAGTTAGGTCGGCATCTAAGAAGTGAAACATGTACATAGAAAGATGTACCTTGTCATTCAATCCAATGCACTATGTGTCATGCGGACCCAAATCTTCTCCCAAGCATTTTCATATAGGTC
Organism: Cunninghamia lanceolata; assembly: GCA_027924645.1. NCBI lineage: Eukaryota > Viridiplantae > Streptophyta > Pinopsida > Cupressales > Cupressaceae > Cunninghamia > Cunninghamia lanceolata. Next base: position 9,103,982 of record BSBN01000739.1, read on the forward strand.
AGCTCTAATCATTCAATTACTTACATAGGTCCTTCAAACATTAATTCTTCTCCACACAATTATTTATATACTTGTCGGCCTCTTCCTTAAGAGTATGCTTAACAACTTCATATGCTAACTTACAACTTTTGCTAAGGATCTCAAAACACTTCCAAAACCATATCAAGGACTCTATACACATTCCCAATCTTACCCTTAGAACCACAAGGCATTATATCATCTTGCGGAGAAATGCAGACCATCATAACTCATACTCTGTCTTTGTCAAACTCTGTCAAACACTAAGTCGATACTTAGCAGCTTGTAGTAAACCTTCTAGTGGACTTTAGATCTCCTAACTCTAGAATAAGACACTTCATACAAGTGTTTACAACACCTTACAATTGCATAACAAAATACTTATTTGTGGAGGAATGCAAACCACTACACTATGCCCTATTTACTGATCCTGCTAAGCCTTTGCTTACCCAGACTTAGACATTTCTTCAAGATGACTTCCAGAGAGTATCAAGACTTAATCTCTGAGGCATAACACTATCAAAAAATTGAGAATAGCATACCTGAACCGCATTACCATATCATAATCTGCGGAGTCATACTGTCCAGCTTACTGTCCTCTACTCTGCATATTTTCCATACTTAGCCATTTTCTGTCAACCGAACCTGGGATCTAATATGTTCTTTCAGACATATCTCTTTGTATCATGGAGATAGATTCTCTGAGCCTTGTTTCCATCAATGACAACATACAAGTCCATACTGGAGCAGTGTCTCTTGCCAACAATCTCCCCCTTTGGAATTGATGGCAACACTTAGTGAAAAATGTCTAATTACTCCCCCTTACTATATCCACTATACTTTCTTTCTCCCCTTGAGATTATTATCCATTTTTCACTAATCTACTTCTCCCCCTTTGACATCAATGGCAAAGGGTGTGATCTGGACTTCAAAAATTTGTTAAAATTTCAAAATTTTATATACTCTACCGCAATTTACAAGCACAATCTTCATCTTAATTTGTGACTGAAGGCAAAATGTCACTATAGATAGTCTTTATTAGAGCTATCTCTCCATTCCATCTATTTCTTGTGCTTTCTAGAATTTGGATGTGACCATTCATAAAAAGTACTAGCATCTCTACCTTCTAGATATCTAATGGTGTATCAATTAGTGCTTGAGATTTCAAGGCCTCGTCTACCAAATTGGTCAAGGAATCAATTTTTGGACTTATCAATCCTTTCAGCTAGCACAACCTGTCTTTGATTTCTCCCTTCTTCATCATCAGAGTATTCAAATCATTATGGATATTTTCAACTTGTATTTCTTTGGCATTTATTGACTCAGCTATTGGATTATATGTCTTAAAGATATTTATCAGTTTGAGTTCCAAGTCTTTGATTTAATCTTCTAGTTCCTTTGTGATCTTTGGCCAAGACAAACAAAATTTGTATATTTTTCTAGCTTCTTCAATGGCATTTTGTAAGTTCTTAATTCCATTATCTAACAAAACTTTGTCTTGATTTATCATGCTCTTCAACTCAACCAGTCTTCTATCATCAATTTTGTTCCTCACTTTTGTTTCCACAGATTTTTTAAAAGATTCAAAATGTATACTTACAGAATGTAATAGCTTCTTGAGATGGTTAGCAAGGGATAATGAGATATCCCTTTGAAATGATGGCAGCAGCTTTTCCAAGACAGTGGATGCTTCATTGATCAGTTTGTTATCTTGACCATGTGATTGTAACAACTCTTCCTGTGCCTTGGCTTGGACCATAGATACTAGCTTAAACTTTTGGAAAGGTGACAATGAGGATAAGTTGATTGTACCTTGAGGGAGTTCAAACTCTTCTGCAATTTGTTGCATGTCAAAGACATCTGTAGTGTCTCTTGTCCTCTCTGATATTTCTCCTTGACTTTGATCTAGAGGGTCTAAGTCCATAACTTCCTATTGTTTTGAGTTTTGTTCTGGTGTAGGGCTCCTCAACTATTCCCTATCTTCTACATCCTCAGCTTGTTTCTCAGGGGACAAATTCATTTCAGTTATGCCTATATTCAATGTGTTTGTGTCAAGGGCTTGATCACTCCATTTTGGTCCTTGATCAAGGCTTGTGTCTGGTAGAAATGAGTCTTCATCTTTTGTTTCCTTACTGTCATAAATGGTGGAAATATTTTGTTTCTTTAGTATGTCTAAAATGATTTCCTTTGTTTCCTTGACAACCTTGTCAACTTCTCCTATCATTAATGCATTCATTATTTTCTTTGACGTAAACTCATTGTTAAGTGCCTTGGAGATTCTTCTTTTCTCTTCCAGAGTGATATCTGGACATAATGTTATCAGCGTGTGTTCTCTAAGATGAACATCTTTAGCGATAGCAGTTTCCTTCCTAACTGATAGAATACTGCCCAAGGTATCTGGGAGATCACCAATGATCTCAATGAGAGCTCTGTTGTATATGTTCAGATACTCTACAATAGATTCTTCCAAAATCCTCTTGTCAGCATCATTATAATCATCATAAAACTCAGCCACAAGTTTCAAGTTACCATCAATAGTGACAGACCTTAATACATCTTTAATTTTTAGTGTTGCATGAGACTCATCTTCTTCCTATCTTTTGTTGGGTGTCTTCCTTCCTATTGACTTCTCCTTACTACTTTTGGATGCTTTAGTAGCATCAACTTTCATTTTCTTTTCCTCCTTATTTAATTTTGTCTCTTCTTCATTAATAGTTATGCTTACATGCATTCTCTTGGCTTTAGTCTTCATTCTTTTGGAGCTGATGGCATGAGTTTCCACATTTGTAGATGGTGTGAAACTGGAGGGAGTGGATGACGCTTCAGCAGAAGTGGAGGCTCTGGTTTTTCTTTTTGCCTTCTCTAGCTTTTCTAATTCATATTTGTGTTCTTTTAGAGCCCCAGACGATTCACTTTTTCTCTTCTCCTCTGCTTCCCTAACAACCTATGCTTTTTCCCTTACCTTTGCCACTTCTTCTTCTATTAATCCATGCTTTATGGCAATTTCTTTTGCCACTTCCCTCATTTTCCTAGAGATTTTAGGTTTTCTTACCTCAACATGAATTTTGGCATGCAATTCATCATAAGTCCCAAATCTTTCTTCCTTGGGATCTTTGGGTTTACTCAGCATATATTTAGCATAGTTTTCCAGTACAACTCCATCTACTTCATATCCCATAGGCATAACCCAAATGGTTATGGGTTCAACGGCCTCCATCAAGCATGATCTTTTGTCACAATGAAGCAGATTGTATCCTTGTATTTTTCAACCACTATTTTTGGAATCCTTTCTTTGGCTTGCATTGATCTTTGGAAACTCTTGAAATAGCCCCATAGGGTTGTATTCTGTTCATAAATGGTTCCTATGCTACTCAATAAATTTCTAATTTGAACTACAACATGTTTATCATTGGTCCATAATAGGTTCTTCATACTAGGCAATTCTTGCATAAAATAGAAAAATAAACACATGATTAGTGTGCCAAATTTAAAGGGGTATTTACGTTCTTTTGTCTTCTTCAGGTTATCCATTACTTGTTGTTGGAGCAATTCACAGATGTCATAATCCATATTTTCCTTAATCATTTGATAGGCTGTGTAAATGGCCATGCCTGAAACAGAGTTCTCCCAGTTTGTGAAATAAACTTTATATCCTAATACCATTGAGGAAAATCTCATGGCATGATCCTCAATATCATTTATTGTCAAGGCTCTCTTATCAAATTTCACTCTGGTAGCCGTAATTACTGTATCATTTTTCATGGCTTTCAATATAGGTACTAGTCCGGTAGAGAAAAATTCAATAACCACTCTAATAGCATCTTTTGTAATCTTGAAAGGTCTTTCAAGCCATATGAATTCATCATGAATCCTGTTTAACGCATACCGAACCCATTCATCTTCCATAAACATTGGGAAATTCAAGTACTAAATAAATTTATTTTCTTCTAATGCTAGATATTCATTCTTCAATTCAAGATTTTCATTGCTCAAGTGTTTTATGTAGAGATCAGTAAACTTGCTATCACCAAATTCCTCTAGGGCAACATGGATATATGCCCTAATATCTTCTACATGCATGACTCCATGAGGAACACTTGAGAATGCACCCAGCTGATTGACTTTAGTTGATTTGAATGGGTGTTTTTTGAATTTTGGTAGTTCTCGCTCAATAATATCAATGACTTGTGGTGATGCCATTTTAAAACTTTTAACAGATTTACAAGAAGGTTCTGAGCAAAATTACCTTGTACCACTGAATTAGGGTTTCCTTTTTCTAAAATTCTCTAGGCCTTCAATCTTTGATTGTTATAGCTCAAAGTCTGATCTGATCTCTCTAAATACTTGATGGCTTCAAGTGCAAAGTGACTTTGAAATCCAACAAGTTTCCTTTTATCCTCCGCATGGCTTGACCTAGTCGTCATAAATGCTCATTTCCAAAAAGCTGCCAAAACCTTTCACTATAGAAAACAGTCGATTAGGGTTGCTCCGCAATATGCTACATTGACTCTTTTTGTTCTAGTTTTTCATCCAAAAGTTGTGTCATATTAGATTTCATCATCCACCTTTGTGCCAAATCCTAGCACTCACTTTCTGGTTGGGGGATTTGGATTCTCTACACTGCTCCCCCTAAGCTAGAGCTCTCAATTTACTTTCCAGAAGAAGTATCTGCACTAGATACTAGTACAAATTGATCCCTAACTTCAATCACTTCTTTCTTGATCCATACCTTGTTCATTTCTTTCTTGGTTTCAACCGGATCAACTTTCTCCTTTCCTTTATCATTTCTCTGCTCTATTTTCCTTTCTTTAGAATAGTGATTTCTCTTCATATTTCTTCTACAAAATCTTTCAACATGTCCAAACTTGTTGTAATTGAAACATACCACATTCTTTTGACCTTGATTCCTTCTATTGATTGAATTTGATCTGCATTGATTAGCCATGTGTCCAAATCTATTGCACACAAAACACTTTCCATTGAATGATTGGTTGTTCTTGATATTTTGAAAATTAGTTCTTACCAAACTTCCGCATTCATTTGATATGTGTCCCATTTTATAGCATGTATTGCACCTAATAGAGTTCTGACTCACTTTACTTCTGCATTCAATGACTTTATGACCAGTTCTATGGAAAGTGAAGCATTTAGCTTTGAATGATTGTTCATTCTTACAATTGAAACACTAACCAGAGAATAATGGAGTCTTTTGATTTATTTTGCTCCTACACTGAGTAGCCCTATGACCAAACTTATTGCATGAATTACAATAACCATTGAAAGATGGGTACCTTTAAGCATTTGGTTGTCTGACTGGAGGTCCTCTAGGTCTTCTTCTTTGATTTCTAAACTGGTATCCTTTGTTTAGCCTTGACTCAGTGCTTATTTGCCCAGAGTTTGAACTTTCTCCTTTCTCAAATCCTAAACCATGTTTGTCATCAGTATTCCTCTAGCTAGCAATCATTTCATCAAGCTTTGCAGTACTTATCTTGAATTTTTCTTCAAAATTCTTGGCCTTTTCCAAATCTATTTTTAAGCTTATAATTTCTTTTTCGAGTTTAGCACAATCTTCTGATCTGTTCTTCACAATCAAATTTACATCATCTTCTACTTTTGTTCTTTCTGTAACTTCTGCTTCCAAATCATTTTAGGCTTCATTTACAGATAAAAATTGGTCACTGACTTATTTGTATTTGTCTTTGAATTTCTTGACTTGCTTCTTCAGCTTTAAGATGCATTCATCAACTTGTTTTAGATTTTCCTTCAGATCTCTGACCTCTGCTTCAAAATTTTCAAGATCCATAAGAGCTGCGTCCTAGTTGGTTGTATCTCTCAAAATTTCCATACCTTCTTGCTACCATGATTACACTATCCCAGATCTTCCTTAAGTTGTTAAACTTCTTCCAAGGAACCTTGCTCTAATATCAATTATTGAGTGTCAAGAACACTAAGAGGGGGGGTGAATTAGCATTCTATAAATCTTTTCATGTATTTTTATTTTTAACCATTTCAAAAGAATAATCAATAGAAGCAAAATATATAACTGAGCAGCATCCACAAAAGTACAACACATAACACCAATTTTTACATGGAAAACCCAAGGAGGGAAAAACCACACAGAGGATTACCTCCCATAAATAAATTGCAATCTTTATAGAAATGATGTTCAGGATTGGTCACTCCATGGGCCTAGAACATGCTGGCTTATAACCATGAAGTACAACTAGATTTAGTAGGCTCACTGCCTCAACCCTAATCATAGCAAGATTAAAATGAGGGCTGTTAAACCCTATTGAAGGCTCACTATCGACTTACTACCTTGATAAAAAAAATCTTGTTTCCAATCAGATCACATACAATAACTAAGTACTGCTTAAGCATCTGCCACTATGCTAATGTGTAGTCATTTAACAACTATATTCTAAATCCCAAGTCTTCATCGCTGCTTGTCTTCTAACTCTACTCTTCTATTCACATCCTCACATCCCTTATCAACAACCAAAGGTCATTGCTCTTATATATATATCTACCTCATGATTTAATGCATAGTCTGGTCAGCATCCAAGAAGTGAAACATGTACATAGAAAGGTGTACCTTGTCACTCAATCCAATACACTATGTGTCACGTGGACCCAAATCTTCTCCCAAGCATGTTCATATAGGTCAATTCTAATTATCCAATTACTTACATAGGTCCTTCAAACATTAATTCTTCTCTGCACAATGATTTATATAGTTGTCGGCCTCTTCCTTAAGAGTATACTTAACAACTTCATCTACTGACTTACAACTTTTGCTGAGGATCTCAAAACACTTCCAAAACCATATCAAGGACTCTATACACATTCCCAATCTTACCCTTAGAACTGCAAGGCATTATATCATCTTGCAGAGAAATACAGACCATCAAAACCCAGACTCTGTCTCTGTCAAACTCTGTCAAACACTAAGCTAATACTTAGCATCTTGTAGCAAACCTTCTGATGGGCTTCGGATCTCCTAACTCTAGGATAAGACACTTCATACAAGTGTTTACAATAGCTTACAAGTACATAACAAAATACTTATCTATGGAGGAATGCGTACCACTGCACTATGCCTTGTTTACTAATCTTGCTAAGCCTTTGCTTACCCAGAATTAGACATTTCTTCAAGATGACTTTCAGAGAGTATTAGGACTTAATCTTTGAGGCATAACACTATCAAACAATTGAGAACATCATACCTAAACCATATTACTAGATCACTATCTACAAAGGCATACTATCCAACTTACTATCCTCTACTCTGCATACTTTCCATACTTAGCCATTTTCTATCAACTGGACATGGGATCCAATATGTTCTTCTAGACATATCTCTTCCTGTCATGGAGATAGGTTCTCTAAGCCTTGTTGCCATCAATGACAACATACAAGTCCATACTGGAGCGGTGTCTCTTGCCAACATTTTTATCATCCATTCCTCTATAACCATTCAATTGACCTTCCAAGGTCCCCCATACCTTCAATATACTTATCCATACCTTTCTAGCTTGGTTACCCCTATTGACTTCATGGTCTCCTTAGGCAATCCTATAGTTGAAGTGTGGTCTCTAAGGGTAACCTACCCTACTAAAAGGGGTGACCCACTTCCCTTATGTATTATTTCTCATTTTAGGCCTCCAAAACCATTTTCAACCCTCTAAGACCACTTTTCCACCTTTAGCCACTTGATCAAACCATCTTTCCTAGGTCACCCCTATTTCCTTTAGGGTGTTTCTAGGAGACCCCACAACTTAACCTGAGTCTCCAGGGGTGACCCACTTCCCGAAAGGGTAGCCCTATCATCTTTTCCATGCTTGATTTATTCTAGTTTTAGCCTAGTTTGGTTCCATTTTTATCTCTTGGTGGAAAGCTCCTTCATGTATAATTTAGTGTTCACTTCCCCTAACTATTTATAGACTCTAAATTAGTCTATTCTTGACTTCCAATAAATCTATTCTTATCTCTCAATCAGTATATTGTTATCTCCATTCATTCTTTAGTGATCTTCTATCCAACCATCTTTCTCTTCCAATTAGAGCTACATCACTCTTCAATCAATTTTGTTAACTCCACAATCACCACCACCTTTGGTATGGATTTATAGCCTATAAATCCCCCAAAATAACATTTTCAAAATAAATTCATCAATAAATCAATTTAACCATCATGTAAACCAATTTAATTCTAATTGATATTTTTTGATAGCTAGGAAATTAAATCAATTAAATTAAATTGTGTTTTAACTAGCAATTATTTCAATAAACCAAATATCTCATTTCAAATGAATAATAAAATTCATATAGTTGTTTCCTACCAAGAATAATATCACAACAAACCTTTTGCTATTAAGGCATAACTATTATTTTTTCGACACAAATATTTAATATTCCTCAAACATAGTAAACACACATTTTGAAGTAATTTTAAATGCAATGTAAAAGATAAATTAAACACATGCAAATGAATCAACTACACTTTACAAGTTTTCACAACATACCCATTCTATTATTGCCACCAATTCAGATATAGGTTAACACAAGGATTCATAAGAACCAATTAGGGGAAGATGGCTACATGGAATCCATATCAACTTCTCCACATCCAACCATTGTTCTATCACATATAAATTTCCTTCACACTCAAGTCAAGCATCACACATGCCTATTCTACATACTAATAGCCAAAGCAACAGAATTCAACCAAGGTGCTATAAATCATAACATGATACCAAATTATCACATCTAACTATAAATCATCTATGACTAGTATGATCTAGGAACAAGATACATAATCAAATATAATTCATAATGATGAACAATTATAATAGTCATAGTTATACCAAGTATAATGAAAATTGTGAAGATGAAACACTAAAATGATCTAACATACATAGGCACGCCATATGCATCCCATAATGCATAGCCAAAAAACCAATTCTAATACAGAACCTCATTAGAAACATCTTGATGATCACATAAAATATCTCCACAAAGTATATAGAATACACCATCAGAACACCTCAATGGAACAATAGACCTTATCAATAAGTTCAATGCAATGACTCATAATGTGAGAATCACATCATACACTGATGAAACATTTAATGCAACATATTATTGAAATGTGTCAGACAACTAAGAGGGGGGGTGAATCAGTTGTCACAAAAAATCAATCACTTGTTCATTTAAACATTAATCACTTGTCCACAGTTATTATGATTTAACAATGAATGCATGAAATCATAAACTTGAACATAGATGCAACATTATAAACAAGAGACACCAGATTCTTACATAGAAAACCCTAAGGTGGGGGAAAACCACAAAGAGGATTAGCTCTCAAAATATATTTCAATGTTTGAAAAATGATGTTTAGGCTTGGTCACTCCATGGGCCTAGAACATGTTGGATCACTTCCATGAAGTACATCTAGGTCTAGCAGGCTCACTACCTCAACCCTAAACCTAGAAAGATTACAATAATGGTTGTTAAACCCTAAGGGTTGTTAAACCCTACTAGCGGCTCACTGCCAAGCTCACTACCAAGATCAACATCTTCTTCATGTCTAAGATTAATACATTGAAGTACACTGGATCCTCTGCTTTGCCTTGCTCTACCTTTCCACTTCTTTCCTTACCTTCCAATCTTCACACAACAACATCTTTTCCACAAATCAATTACAAGTATTTATACACTTCATCAACCTTGGAATGATCATCAAGTTCGGCATCACAATCATCAACCATTGGAACAATCTCCAAGGTTAGCATTACAAACATTTACAAAATAGGTCTTGACTTAATACAAAAATTATGCTAAGGATTTATCATATAGATGTATGCATATCACGCCATGCCTTAGCTAGGACTCAAACATGATCTTCCATGCCACAACACACTTCCATAATCTTCAAGGGATCTCCACAATCACTGGAATTAACCAAGTTAGCTAAGACTAGTTACACGCTACGTTATCTGGGACTAATCTTCAAACACAATCTCAATTCCTTAACACAGACCAATGTAAAGGTAGGAACATGATTAGGATTTATCCACAAGCACATTAAAATCACCAGGAGCAACCGCACAAACTCAAACCACTTTATTCATGAGACTCTTCACACTGGAGTACATGAACTTCACTATCTTCAACTGTCATAAAAGAAAGATAGCTTGTGGACCACAAAAACATGAACCATTGCAATTATAGGCACTTATCATCATCCCAAACTTCCCTTTAGAACTGTAGAGAAAAACACTTTAATGCAGAGGAATGTGGAGTAAAATACTTTCTCCCTGTCACCAGAGAATAATCAAAGAAAGTAGGTTTTACTCTGGTGAATGCAACTCTCAATTCTTCACACCAGAGGCTCAAACTCAAGATTTAGCATCTTCAAACATCCCTTTCAATAACTTTCAATCTGTAGACCAAGATCTTCAAGCAGCATGAAATGTGGAGTAATCTACCGTACTGTTCTTCAGCATACAACTCACTATCTATACTGTACTTCACTATAACTCACTTGTTTCTTCTAGAGAGGCCAATTTTCTCAATATCCTCAACATACAAAGCTTCTACACAAGTAATAGAATAGGACATAGTTGACACCAATGATAATAAAGATATGTTGACATCAATGACAACACCGATTAGGCACATACTTGTAACAATCTCCCCCTTTTTCATTGATGGCAACATATGATGTGAAAAGCTGTAACAGTCATAAGGACAAGATTCTCCCCCTATCTCTTTACACATCTGCACTCTTTCTCTCTAAGTCAATAGCCATCAAGATAGGATTCTCCCCCTATATTTTTACACATCTGCACTCTTTCTCTCTAAGTTTTTCACATGATTTTGTTCCCCCTTTGACATCAATGACAAAGGGAACATGCTTGCACTCTTCTATTCTAATTCAATCTCTCTTCTAAACTCTCTGACTACTCCCCCTGAGAAGTAGCCCTAAAAGCATCAATCCAGATCTGAAGCCATCAGACTAATGCACTCTTTGCATATTAGTTTAGAGTAGGAGGGGTAATAACCCCTAACTTTTCTCTGAGATACTCAAAAGTATCCTTAGCTAGAGGTTTAGTGAAAATAACTGCAATCTAATCTTTTGTAGATACATATTCCAACTTGACTTCATTCTCTGTCACTTTTTCCCTCAAAAAGTGATACCTTATGGTTATGTGCTTTGTCCTTGAATGCATTACTAGATTCTTAGATATGTTTATGGCACTTGTATTGTCATAAAAGATTGCAATTGGATCTTCATACACAACACTGATGTCCTTCAATGTCTGCTTCATCCACAACACTTGAGTACAACTACATGTTGCTACAATAGATTTTGCTTTTGTAGTGGACAGAGATATTGAGTCTTGTTTTGTGCTTATCCAAGATACCAGCCTTTTTTCCCAAAAAGAATGCACTTCCACTTGTACTTTTTCTATCATCTACATCTCCAGCCCAATCTGCATCAGTGTATGCACTAAGAGTGAAATCATTATCTCTTGGATACCACAAACCATAATCCATTGTGCCTTTCATATATCTCAGAATTCTCTTGACTACCATCACATGTGACTCCTTAGGCTCTGCTTGAAATCTTTCCACAAGACAAACTGCATGCATTATGTCAGGCTTGGTTTGAGTCAGATAAAGTAGTCCTCCAATCATAGATCTGTACCTTTTCTGATCTATCATAGGTGAATCATCATTTTTTCTCAACTTACAATCAGTTATCATGGGAGTATTTACTGGTTTAGAGTCTTCCATCCCAAACTTCTTTAACAACTCTTTCACATACTTAGACTGAGAAATGAAGATACCTTTATCTGATTGATTTATTTGCAGACCTAAAAAGAAATTCATCTCACCAAACATGGACATTTCAAATTCACTTTGCATTTCTCTAGCAAAAACTATGCACATACCTTCATTGCCTCCAAAGATAATGTCATCAACAAAGACTGAAACAATTAAGATTTGTTCATTATTGATCTTGAAATAGAGATTGTTGTTGGTGGTACCCTTGGTGAATCATAACTATATTAGATACTTATCCAACCTAGCATACCATGCCCTGGGGGCTTGTTTTAACCCATACAATGCCTTCTTCAATCTACATACCATGTCACTCTGATGTGATGACTGGAATCCTTCCAGTTGTTCAATATAGACTTCTTCTAATTTTCCATTCAAGAATGCAGACTTTACATCCATTTGATATACCTTAAAATCTTTGTAGGCTACAAATGCCAGAAACATTCTTATAGCTTCAATCCTTGCCACTAGTATAAATGTTTCCTTGAAATCTATTCCTTCAACTTGAGAGTATCATTTACATACCAACCTTGCTTTGTTTCTTACTATTTCACCATTCCAATTCATCTTGTTTCTGAAAACCCACTTGGTACCAATTACATTCTTATCTGCTGGTCTAGGAACAAGATCTCAGGTCTGATTCTTCTCTATCTACATCAATTCTTCTTTCATAGCCTTTACCCAATTCTCATCATTGCAAGCTTCATTAAGAGTCTTAGGTTCAATCTTGGAAATCAGATAGAAATTTACTTGTTCTTCTACAGCTCTTCTTCTAGTCAGGATTCCTTTACTCTTATCTCCTATGATTTGATCTTTAGAATGATTAAGTTTTACATACCTTGGTGTCTTAGTAGCACTTTCTGGAGCTTGATCCTCTTCATTTGTGGTGCAGGAGCACCTTGACAAATTGAGACTTCCATAGGAGTTGGATTAAATTTGAATGGTTCGATATTGTAATAAGATAAATTATTTCATATTTCAGAGGATGAAGTCATTAGGAAGGTTAAATGGTCTAGGTTTGTCTTCATTTGCAAATTAGAAAAGTTATCTTTCAAAACAATGTAAAAACTTGGAATGTGAAGAGTCATTTGACTCTTGGTTCATCCCAAATCAGTTGGAAACTAAAAGATCATTGTAATACCTTTAAAAGGCCTTGTTTACCTTTGTAAACTTGTGGGTGGTTGATTGGAAAATTCTAATGAATAAAAGAACACTATTTTTATTGTATTTCTTCAGAAATTTGTTGCTTTCTGTCATTGTACGGCCCTGTATGGAAAAGGACTAGTGCCAATTGGTTGTAAGTGATAGTTCTATCAATCACCCTCCATTTCCATTTTGTTGCATGTAGATTGGTTTCGTTTTGTGTTAGTTATTGCATTTTTAGTAAAAACTGTCAAAACCCTGATTTAGGGTAACCCGTTTTGGGAAAAATGTCATAACTTTTGTTTCCACTGTTAGATCTTTATGTAACTTGGGGGAAATGTCTATACCTATGTTATCTACAATCTGACTAAAGCGATTGACTTCATTTTTGTTCATGTGGAAGTTATGAATGACTGTTCGTGGCATTTCACAATGAAATTTCTAAGTTTGAACCCTTGTAGCAGAATTACCAGTCCATTTTTAGAGCACATTTTCCAAAGTAACCTATACCCATCTTGGAGTATGCTATGGGAAGGAATAATGGGTATCTAATGCATGTCTTAGGTTGACATTTGAAGGTCTGTGCAAAAAGATAAGAGGACTATTCTCTTTTTCTAGGGATACAAGCCATTTAGAGGATTTATGAAGTAAGTGCATGTTCCAGGAGTGATCTGCCTTAACCAATGGGTGGGATGAGTCATTTGGTACCCCAATACAACCTTTCCATGGGAAAACAAAGATTCCTTTCCACTATTCCCACTTTTCCATGAAGGACTTGGTTTTGGACCTATAGGTGTGGTTGAGCCTTGTTGAATCGATTCCTCTTCCTTGCATATCATTTTCCTCTGCATCAAATTGGTATTAGAGCTAGCAAAAGCTCTAGGAAGAGATGTGATTTTTGAGATGAAGAACTGAAGAATATGATTGTGTTGGTGATCGTTATTGTTATTTGCTAAGTTGTTTGGTTGCAGGTGCTTGGTCCATCTAACTGTAGAAGGATGTTTTCTGAGGTTGTGTGTGAGGGTAGACAAGAGAAGGTCTGTCATGACCATTCTCTAATGGAGATTAGGTTGGATAAGGGTGCATAGAGAAACCATTGAGGAGAGAGTGGTAGGTGCATCACTAGGATCTGCTGTTGGGTGAGATGAATGGTTTGGTGAGTTGGTTTGTTGTGAAGCAGTGAGAGAGATGGATACCTGAAGAAGCACTTGAGGTTGCAGCCTAAAGAGTACTCCACTGATGGGAGTAGAAGGAGCCTGAAGAAGCTCTGTGAAGATGGCAGTTTGTTCTGTTGGTTGGTTGGTCACCATTTCTATAGATTGGAAGATTGTAGCTGAGAAGATTGAAGATAAAGACAGAGGAGATGCAGAAAAAGACTTTGTTGCTAATACATTTCCAAGGGACTTGGAAATTTTGTTGGTTGGTTGTATGGTGCAGGAGCACCTTGACAAATTGAGACTTCCATAGGAGTTGGATTAAATTTGAATGGTTCAATATTGTAATAAGATAAATTAAGTCATATTTTAGAGGATGAAGTCATTAGGAAGGATAAATGTTCTAGGTTTGTCTTCATTTGCAAATTAGGAAAGTTATCTTTCAAAACAATGTAAAAACTTGGAATGTGAAGAGTCATTTGGCTCTTGGTTCGTCCCAAATCAGTTGGAAACTAAAAGATCATTGTAATTCCTTTAAAAGGCCTAGTTTACCTTTGTAAACTCGTGGGTGGTTGATTGGAAAGTTCTAATGAATAAAAGAACACTGTTTTTATTGTATTTCTTCATAAATTTGCTACTTTCTATCATTGTACAGCCCTATACGGGTAAGGACTGGTGCTAAGTTGGTTGTAAGTGATAGTTCTATCAATCATCCTACATTTCCATTTTGTTGCATGCAGATTGGTTTCATTTTGTGTTAGTTATTGCATTTTTAGTAAAAACTATCAAAACCCTGATTTAGGGTAACCCATTTTGGGAAAAATGCCATAACTTGTGTTTTCACCATTAGATCTTTATGTAACTTGGGGGAAATGTATGTACCTATGTTATCTACAATCTGACTAAAGTGATTGACTTCATTTTTGTTCATGTGGGAGTTATGAATGACTGTTCATGGCATTTCACAGTGAAATTTCTGAGTTTGAACCCTTGTAGCAGAATTACCAGTCCATTTTTAGAGCACATTTTCCAAAGTAACCTATACCCATCTTGGAGTATGCTATGGGGAGGCATAATGGGTATCTAATACATGTCTTAGGTTGACATTTGAAGGTCTGTGCAAAAAGATAAGAGGACTGTTCTCTTTTTCTAGGGATACAAACCATTTAGCGGATTTGTGAAGTAAGTGCATGTTCTGGGAGTGATCTGCCTTAACCAATGGGTGGGATGAGTCATTTGGTACCCCAATACAACCTTTCCATGGGCAAACAAAGATTCCTTTTTTCTATTCCCACTTTTCCATGAAGGACTTGGTTTTGGACCTATAGGTGTGGTTGAGCCTTGTTGAATCGATTCCTCTTCCTTGCATATCATTTTCCTCTGCATTAATTTGATATGTCTTCATGTTGCACCACTTCTGAAACATTTGGTTTATCTAATTCTTATCCACTTGATTTTGGAGACCTTTCCTTGCTTTCATCAACTTTGATATTTGCAATCTCAATAATCTTATTCAACCTCTTATTATAACACTGGTAGGCTTTGCTCTTGGTTGAGTAACCAAGAAATATTCCTTCATCACACCTAGCATCAAACTTGCCTAGATCTTCTTCTCTTTTGATATAACATTTGCTACCAAAAACTTTGAGATATTTCATAGTAGGAACTTTACCATACCACAATTCATAAGGAGTCTTAGAACTGTTACCTTTGACTTGAACTCTATTTAAGATATATATAGAAGTGTGAATTGCCTCTCTCCAATATACTTTTGGAAGATCAGCTTCCTTCATCATGGTTCTAGCAACTTCTTGAACTATTCTATTTTTCCTTTCAATGACTCCATTTTTTTGTGGGGTTCTAGGTGTAGATAACTGTCTCTTTATCCCATGTTCTTCACAAAAGAAATTGAATTCATTTGATGTGAACTCTCCTCCTCTATTAGACCTTAAACATTTGATCTTCAAATCCATCTCATTTTCAACCATTGCCTTAGATACCTTGAACTTATCTAGAGCTTCTGATGTTTCTTTCAAAAAGGTAACCCAAGTCATTCTAGAATAATCATCAATAAGCAACATGGAATACCTATCTTCTTGCAAACTTCTTACTCTGGTAGGTCCACACAAATCTGTATGCACTAGTTCTAGTAATCCATCAATTGATTGGTCCTTACTTTTGAAACTTGTTCTTATTTGTTTCCCAAATTGACACTCCTTGCAAACTGGATTAGTAGGCTTCACAAGCTTAGGCAAGCCTCTAATAGCCTGTGCAATACTTATCTTCATAATGTTATCAAAATTGATGTGATACAACCTTCTATGCCATAGCCAACTTTCATCAGTCTGAGCCAACAAACAATAATTATCAGTTCCTTTCAAGTGATAGATATTACCTCTAGTCTTCTTACCAGTTGTAATGATTATTCCAAAAATTTTCCTAATCTTACATCCATTGTCCTTGAAGCTTAAATCATAACCTTTGTCACACATTTGACCCACACTCAAAAGATTGTGCTTTAATCCTTTCACATATAAGACATCTTCAATGTTATGCTTGCCATCAAAAGAAATAGATCCTTTTCCACAAATCTTACTAGCTGTATAATCTCCAAACCTAACCAGTCCACCATCATATTTTTCCAAACTCACAAACTTACTTTTGTCACCAATCATGTGGTGAGAGCAGCCACTATCAATAACCCATTCATCTTTGTCTTCAACAACCTGAGAAGCCAAAGCACTTTCCACTAGTTTTTCTTTCTTCACACAACTAGCAAGATTAGTAGACATAGGTTCTTCATTAATAGCAATAAACAAGCATTCATTACCAAAAGTACTAGCATTATCTGGTTCACCATTATCTGATATTCCTTCATCATCATCAAAATCTTCAACATAATAACATTTCTTTTGGGTCCTAGGCCCGTTCTCATATCTTTTTCTATTTCTTTCAATTCTTTTAGGACATATGGAAGCAAAGTGTCCTACTTTACCATAGGAAAAACATTTAAAAGGTAATTTACCTTTAAACTTACCGGATCCTCTCTGTAGTCTATCCACAAAGTTGGCTTCAATTTCATTGAACTCATCATCATACTATACCTTGTATTTTTCTAATTTGGAGGTTTTCTCGAAGGAACTGGCTTTGAAGGTAGTCTTGACTTTTGGCAGAGCATCACCAAATTCTCTCATTTCAATGGTAGTAAGCTTACCAAGTAGCTGATCTCTGTCAGTCACTTTTACTTGCATAATTTCTTCAATTACAGCTATCTTGTGACTGTAGGACTTTGGTAGAGATCTAAGAATTTTCACCACTACTTCCTTATCACCAAGAGTACCCCCCATACCTTTTATCTTGGTGACAAGTTCATCAAATCTTTTCATAAAGGCTATTATGTTTTCATCCTCATTCATTTTAAACCTTTCATATTTCACTTTTAGACTTTGTAGCTTGGCCTCCTTCACAGAATCATCTCCTTCATACAAATTTTTCAACTTTTCCCATACATCATTTGCAGTTTCAAGATCCAAAACTTTTTTTAGTACTGATTCATTCAATGAACTTAGAAAAGAATCTTTTGCTTTAACATCCACCTCATATTCTTTGATTTCATCTTCGATCATCAAACCATTTTGAGGCGGGGTGTATTTTTTTTCTACAACTCTCCATACTTTATAACCAAGACAAAGAAGATGGCTTTTCATGCGTGCCTTCCAGAGAGCATAATTCGTCCCATCAAAATGCCACGCTTCCTTCTTATAAGACATTTTTGATCTTCCTCAAGCTATTTGACATTCTTCAAAGGAACTCAACTTTGATACCAATTGTTCAAATGCGTTAGACAACTAAGAGGGGGGGGTGAATCAGTTGTAACAAAAACTCAATCACTTGTTCACTTAAACATTAATCACTTGTCCATAGTTATTATGATTTAACAATGAATGGATGAAATCAAAAACTTGAACATAGATGCAACATTATACACAAGAGACACTAGATTTTTACGTTGAAAACCCCAAGGTGGGGAAAAACCATGGAGAGGATTAGCTCTCAAAATATATTACAATCTTTAAAAAATGATGTTTAGTCTTGGTCACTCCACGGGCCTAGAACATGTTGGCTCACTATCTCAACCCTAAACCTAGAAATATTACAATAAGGGTTGTTAAACCCTACTGGAGGTTCTCTACCAAGATCAACATCTTCATGTCTAAGATTAATACATTGAAGTACAATGGATCCTTTGTTCTGCCCTACTTTGCCTTTCCACTTCTTTCCTTATCTTCTCATCTTCACACAAGCACATCTTTTCCACAACTCAATTACAAGTATTTATACACTTCACCAACCTTGGAATGATCATCAAGGTCAGCATCACAATCATCGACCATTGGAACAATCTCCAAGGTAGGCATTACAAACATTTACAAAATAGGTCTTGACTGAATACAAAAAATTATGCTAAGGATTTATTGTGTAGATGTATGTGGATCACATAATGCCTTAGCTGGGACTCAAACATGATCTTCTATGCCACAACACACTTCCATAATCTTCAAGGGATCTCTGCAATCACTGGAATTAACCAAGTCGGCTAAGACTAGTTACACGCTACATTATATGGGAATAATCTTCAAACACAATCTCAATTCATTAACACAGACTAATGTAAAGGTAGGAACATGATCAGGAGGTATCCACAAGCATGTTGAAAACACTAGGAGCAACCGTACAAATTCAAAACACTTTATCCATGAGATTCTTCACACCAGAGCACATGAACTTCATTGTCTTCAACTGTCATAAAAGAAAAATAGCTTGCGGACCACCAAAACACAAACCATTGCAATTTTAGGCACTTATCATCATCTCAGACGTCCTGTTAGAAATATAGAGCAAAACACTTTAATGCGGAGGAATGTGGAGCAAAATACTTTCTCCTTGTCACCAGAGAATAATCAAAGAAAGCAGGTTTTACTCTGATGAATACAACTCTCTCAATTCTTCACACCAAAGGCTCAAAATCAAGATTTAGCATTTTTAGACATCCTTTTAAATAACTTCCAATCCATAGACGAAGCTCTTCAAGCAACAAGAAATGCAGAGTAATCTACCAGACTGTTCTTTAGCATACAACTCACTGTCTATACTGTACTTCACTGTATCTCACTTGTTTCTTCCAAAGAGGCCAATTTTCTTAATATTCTTAACATACAAAACTTCTAAACAAGTAATATAATAGGACATAGTTGACACTAATGACAACAAAGATATGTTGACATCAATGACAACACCGATTAGGTACATAATTGCAACACATATATCATATGAATCAAAAAGCACACAAAAAAATACAAGAGTGGGAATTACATTATCCCTCACTATAATTAGGCTTACTCCTAGAAGCCTACAAAACAACATAAGAACAAGGTACCTATGGTACACAATCCTTCACAAACATAATAGATCTCAAAAGATTAATCTTCTAGACTATAACCAAATCTAGGTCTCAAATTAGGAACTTGTGTCTCTAAGGGTGCACAAGCTAAGTGTAACGGGCAACATTGTGCCTACTAACTCCTTAGATATTGCAATACTCTATCCTAGAATTGCCACTAAAAGTGAGGATAAGATCTAGCCAAAGAGCCCAACCAACCATAAACAACACAAAGTCCTTAAACTCACGACTAGTACTACCTTGAAGGGTAACTCCTCAAGCTATCTACTATTCATAGGAAAAACCATACAATGCTTCAAACTCTTCTATTAATGATATTTTCTAATGCTAGGTTACACTCCTTAGGTCCTTCCTAAGACTGAGGACTTTTCCCACAACACTAAAAATCAAAGGTTAGGGCAAGCCAACTCTAAAAGGCTATATGTCTAACTACCTCACTTACATCCTCACCAAAAAAATCTGTCACTTATAGTCATAGTTGTACTCCACAAGGTCTTTCCTCATGTTCCACTCCTCAAAGGAGAGGGTTTAGAGTAACACTTTGGCTTCAAAACACAAAACTAGGAACAACTTATGGGTTTCCAAAGAAAAAACTCTTGATAAAATCCTCCTAAAAGCATGAGAACTTAGCACAAGAAAGACTTAGAAATCCATTTCACATGAGTAATACATCCAAGGAGAAAACTAAAAACAAAACATAGGAGAAAAAATACTCTCAACACAACTTTGATGCTCAACTATTCTAAACCAAAAGGCTAAACAACACAACAAGATCAAGAATTCATGATCTACAAGGAAAAATGAGACCATTAGTGCTACACAACATGGAAATGTAGAGGCCAGCTCATCTAGAATGGTTGTGAACCCCATAAATCAATATGGCTTTGTTTTGTCTTTGCATTCCCTATAGTCTACTTTTCCTAGTGATTACCTTGGAGCTTCCCAATAGATGTCCTTCCTCTCACCTCTACTACCATCTCCAACCCATGCACACCACAGATCTCGTAATAAACCAACTCCTTAAGAATGTTGGTTCCTTGCAGGAGCATCTTTCCACCTTATCCACATCATCTTCACAACCTCTTATCCTAGTGTAACATCAGAAAATGTCCCCTTGGGGGATTTTCCCTCTTAAGGTTTAGCTCCCGAGTCTTTTGTGTTTATTTAGGACATCTTGCATCATAATTTGGCATCCCGATGGAATGAACCCTAGGTATCATGACAAATGGGGCGTAGGGGGACCCCTTGAGATTAACCCTACCCAAAATAGGGGGTAGGACTTGGGCGCCTGTGCCCTAGTCCTACCTTATTTTGGGTTAGGCCCAAATTTTTAGTGTCAATTTATGACCATTATTTGGTCCCTAGGCTGACATAGTAAGTTTGAATTTATGAAATCTTGGTGGGATTGTTTGTAGTTGCATATAAAAACATGTTTAGGAATTCATTTAGAAACTAGATTTCAACTAGATGGCAGTTGTGATATTTATGCATTCCCAAGGTGATTCAAGGCTTTCATTGTGTTGCAAGAGCAGATTTGTGTTGTTTATGTGTTTATGTTTGCAGATTTGAGCATCCATTTCCTCATGGAATGAAGAGCTTCTTCCTCTCATGAGATCTTCACTACAAGGTGATATTTATTGTGTTTGTGATCATTGTTCATTTGATTTTTGCCTCTACCTCACAAGGGCACACACTCTCTATCTGACAAAGGTGTTTGGAAGACTCAAGTGTCCTTCTGGGGCTTGACTGAGGCAAGCTCTTAAACACCACAATCCCCTCCCAAAGTTTTATTATTGTAGGTTATAGGTTGATGATGTAGACAAAGTGAAGTTGCAGGAGGACATGTTGAAGTGTCAGAATTGCAAAACAGTAGGAAAAAGAGCACCCTGGACTTGGGTACCCGCTCATTAGTCCTCGAAGTTTCATGACGAAAAAACCTTCGGCGCAATACGAATATGTTGTAGATCTTGTCCACAGATCCTAACAAAAAGTAGGGCACTAGACTTGGGCGCCCACTCTTTAGTCCCTGATTTTTCTACCTCGGAACCCCAAAAATAGGTACACAGTCATTTGTAATTTTACAGCTTTCTACAGAGTCATTTTCTATTTTTCATCTATTTATTGTTGTATTTGCATAATTAGGGTTTTGATGGATAATTAAGCATAAGAGAAGGAAAATTGATAATCAAATACCCTAATCCAAATTTCCCTACATTTGTAAGTGACCAAGGACCTAATAGTGCTCTGTCACTCGATCCGAAGGTCCTTGAATATAATTGGTGAAAGGAGGATACACACAAAAACTAAGCAATCCAAATTTTACTCATTACATTTTGGTGAACCCATGTTTTAATTGAATTTGGAACCTTTCTGATTGTTTTACTTCATATTTGGGTTGATTTCATTCATTCATATAGTCATTCATCTTATTGCATTGAGAAAATTTCAAAAAAATTGAAAATTTTGATAAATTTGAAGAAAATTACATTTTAGGGTTACTATTTTGCATCAATTCATTCTAATTTCATCTAATTTCTGATTTTTGAATTAGATCTGAGATAAATTACAGAAAATTACAAAAAATTGATCATTTGCATTACATTTTCATTATACAATTGCTAGGGTTTTGTAGAAATTTTGACAATTTTCATATAACCTAGTAATTCCAAAATCTAGGGTTTGTAGGCAAAATCTTCTTTCAGATTTTTCTATTGATTTTAGAGACTTTTTCAAATTTTTATTTGTTTTTAGTCTTGCATCTTGGTGTAAATTTGCATTTAGATTTCAAATATTTGCATTTTTAGTTAGAAAATTTCAACAAAAAACTAGCAATTTTCATGCATTTTCATTAGATTTGCACTTGCATTTTGCATCTTAGGGTTTGGAAATCATTTTCAGATCTGAGTATATTTCATCTTCATTATAAATTAGATTTTAAAACATTTAGATAGCATTTTTGTGTCAAGATCTCAAACCTAGGGTTTCAAAAACATTGATTTTCATTATATTTGGCCTTATCGATCCCTTAGATTTGCACTATAGATGTGTTGTGAAGAATATTTTTGCATTAATTTGTTTTTATTAGGGTAATCATTTGTTTTCCCTCCTAAAAATATTCACAACACCCTTTCATCGGGCTCTTGTATCAAAAATTTGGTGGAAAATTACACATTTTTTCTATTTTTGCCCTAGGGTTTGGCCTAGTTTGCACTCCAAGTGTGTTGTGACAAATTTTATGGATTGAGGTGACTGATATCATTTCTATTATTTTTTTTACCTCCTAAAATTCATTACAACACCCCTTTGGCTAGGTCTTGGAATTGAAAAACTGTGAAAAATTGCCTATTTTAGTTATATTTTCACTAGGGTTTGACCTTGAGTGGATATAAAAGCATGTTGTGACAGATTTTTTGGCATCAAGTGGCTGCCATTACTGATATACTTTTCTTTCCATCATAATTTTCCTCACAACACCCTTTGTCATGCTCTTTCGCATTGAGATTTGGTGAAAAAATCACATATTTTAGCATATTTTCACTTGTCGTCATCTTAGATTTGCATCAAGAATGTGTTGTTAAGGATCTTATTTCTGTATTGGACTTATATCAGACATATAATTCATTTTCCCTAATCAAAATCCTTACAACACCCTTTGTTTCATTCATTTGCATTGAAAAAGTACCAAAAATCAAGCATTTTTGCTTATATTTTGCATTCATGGATTCTCCTAAGGGTACATCTTTAGAAGACTTATATGAGTACACTGTGAACTATGATAATTTTTGCAAATTCACTAACAAATATCATCAATTCTTGCATCAAATCACATACATCTATGGCATTGACATGACCAATAGTACTACATGTGATATTCTTCGATCAATAGCCTATTTTGATAACTTTCTTGAGTCTGTGGATATTTTTCTTTCAATCATGGAGAATCTCAAAAGTTTTATAGCTGAAAACAATCATGAGGAAAGTAGTGGTGACAAATTTACTCCTGCTTTCCCTTTGATTCATGATGATATAATGCAAATTCTTTCTGACACCTGTGAGAATGAAATAGCAATGGGTGATCTATCAAACAAAGAGACTTGTCCCAACATAACCCCACTTGGTGAGGATATATTGGCACAAGAAAAAGATATCATTGATACATTTCTCCACACTACTCTATCATCCCTTCCCACTCTCCCTAATCAGGATGAAGCTTTGGATGATGTAGAGTCTCTTTGTGACCATTTGCTTAAATCTAATGATAATTTGCCACTTGATGTTCAAGAACTTCTCAATTACATTCTAAACAAGAAAACAGATCATGAATAGTCACATACTTTGGAAAGCAATGAAATCCTATATGCTGTGACAAACAAGCTATCCCTATAACTCAATCCATTCCAACACCCTATATAGGGACTGAAATGGGTACTTTTCAGATGCCTCCATAAGCTCATTTAAATAGAATTTCAAATGCTCCTATAGATGACAAGGACAATGGCAACATCCCCTCTCAACCATCATTAAGAGAAACCTTTCCTACATGGTTACCCTCGCAAATTCATGCACATATGTAAGAGAGAAGAAGTGATAGTGCCTTAACCATTAAGCTAAAGATCAAGATTCGTGATACCTGCTAGCTGGGCAGGGCCTTACAGGTAAGTATCTCTAACCCTTTATCTCTCTCACAATGTGCTTCCCCCGTGATGTGTTATATGTTGTTTAGGCCTCCTAACATGACCCTTGATTCTCTTGTAAGGCTTAGGATACTAGGAGACCACCTTTGTTGTGATGTTCTTCTATTGGTATCATCATTCTTCTATATTGCCTCCCTCTCTGATTTCATCATTGTGTGTTGTGTCTTACAGACATAGCATTGCGGTTGGTGACTTTGGGCACCCTCCTACATGATTGTCCCTAAGACACTTGTTTCTCCTCTCTTATTTATTGTTTCCCTTCCTCTAGTGTTTCTATCTAGCGGGCAGATGATGATAAACATTTACACTAATGCAGACCTAGTGTCCCTTTCGAGAGCAATCAAAAAATGGACTTAGTTCCTAATATGATGATGGGGTTGTAATAGCTTATCTGACACTTGGCTAGTGGAAGCACTTGTGTTTTCTGCATAGTGAATTTGACGATGTTTATCTCATTTACAAACCTTAACAATACTATTGCTCTTTGCACCTTTGTTGGTCTTTGAATCTAGCCTTGGTGGTACTCAATTCGAAGAGCTTCATGATATAGCCCCACGGTTATCCTCAAACTATAAATCTGTTGTATAACCTTGGCTCTTTGTGTGGTTAATCATATGCATTGTTGTTGTTTATCATGATGTTGTAGACACTAACATATTTCTTGCAGGGATGTGTTTATGGGAACATTTGGTGATCATGAAGTACATGTCACCTCTAGGGGACATGGGCTTTGCAAAAGTCTGTGTTCCTTTGTGTGTTTTCTTCCTACCTTAACATGCTTGATATCAATGCATGAAATCAACCACCTTAAGGTGGAGGCATATAAGGTAAGTTGTTTGTTGTAGATCTTAGCAATGTGTTTGTCCTCAGGTGCAGTTTAAAGATATACGTGATGAGTTCATCCTACATCCTAAGTTTGTTTGCAATCACTCAATCATGTAAGCCCTTTGCGGAGGCGGGATATCAAGCATATCCTTTTTATTTTAAGCCCTCTACAGAAGTGGGGGTGGTGTATTTCTCAAAGCAGATTGCATCATCCTATCATTTTCAAAAGTCCTATGCAGAGGGAGGGAGCGGTTCTGTGACTAACTCAACCCTTAATTGTGTCTCCAGTGATTGTTGTAGCGAAGCCCAATTGTCGGTGTGTG
Source organism: Cunninghamia lanceolata (assembly GCA_027924645.1). Taxonomy (NCBI): domain Eukaryota; kingdom Viridiplantae; phylum Streptophyta; class Pinopsida; order Cupressales; family Cupressaceae; genus Cunninghamia; species Cunninghamia lanceolata. The sequence continues at coordinate 9,129,452 of BSBN01000739.1, forward strand.
CCTATAATGTGTTTGAGATGGTGATGATCCTAGAAATAGGAACACTCCATTGCTTGTCTGCCATGTTTTCTCCATGTCTTCAAGTGTGTGTGTTTTGCGTGCTTGCTTTGTGTGGCATGTTTGTTGCCCCATATGCAGTCTAAAGACTTGCGTGATGAGTGCATCCTGCATCTTGGGAGGTTTTGCGTGTCTTACGTGTGTGTTGCCCCATATATGTAGTTTAAAGACCTATGTGATGAGTGCATCCTACAATATGGGAGGTTTTTTTACTTTCTAGTACTTGCATTTGCATTTCATATATATGAGAAAAAGAAAAGAAAAGAATCATGTCTGTCTTCTATGCATTAATGTGTCTTCTATGCATTTACTGTCTTCTCCCTGTTCTACATGATTATAATTGTCTTCTCCATGTTTTGTGTGTCTATTAATGGTTTCCATGTAATGGGCATGTCTTCTCTATACTTGGTGTGTTTGTTGTGTTTGCAATTGTACTTTAATGTATGTATTGGCCTCACATTTATACATACATTAAAGTGGGGGCTAAATGTAACATTGGAAAATGTCCCCTTGGGGGCTTTTCCCTCTTAAGGTTTAGCTCCCAGGTCTTTTGTGTGCATTTAGGACATCTTGTAACATAATTTGGCATCTTGATGGAATGAACCCTAGGTATCATGACAAATGGGGCCTAGGGGAACCCCTTGAGCTTAACCCTACTCAAAATAGGGGGGAGGACTTGGGCGCCCGCGCCCTATGTGAGGCCGATTTATTTCACTTCCCTATTTTGATCATTTCACATTTATAGTTGGAGACCTTTTGGACATTTAGAGACTATTGATTTCCATTATGCAGATCTAGACTATATCTCCTGATTTTGGATTAGCTTTGTTTAGTTATGTGGTGATTTGATTAGATCCTATTTTGATGCTCTTATGATGTTAGACATGTGAGATACATTTGATGATTATTATTGATGTTGTTTATGAGTTCATTATGTGGATTTGTTATTGAACTCTGATTCTAAGATATTAGATAGAAAATGTAATTTTAAATCTTAATTATGATGTGAGAAGTTTAATGTTTTGTATGAATTATGCAATGACATGATTATTACATTCTATTGCTTTGGATATGATATATCTATGTTGGATTGACCATTTGTTTGAGTGTGCAGGTGATTTTCCAGGCCACGAAAAATCGGAGGCAAATCTCACACTTATGTATTTCCTTGTTTAGCTGATCCATTCCCAAGAGGGATGAGGATCACATTTGATCGAATGATGTTTTCATGAATGCTTGAATTTAATTATTGGCCTAGTTCACCCCTTTTATTTGATTTAATTCATGTGTTGTAAAACTTGTGTTTTAATTCACACCATTTGGTGTTCTTTTATTTATGGGTCATTTAATGTGATTTTACACCTCCTTATGTGTTTATTAGAGTTCCAAAGTTACCCTAGGTGGTACCCCTAGGGTCTAGGGTCCATTTGGACTTACTAAACCCTAGGGTAACTCCCATTTAGTCACTCTAAACTTGGGTTTAGTAAAAGTGACGAAATTTCAAATTGGCTAAGGGTGGGAGATGAGTCATGCATTGGAAAAGACCCATCTCCCTTCCCAAGGCTTGGGATTCCTCCACCTTGAAGACTTGGGGAGTCTTCAAGACCCCCAAGTGTGTGAAACCTCCCTCAAAGACTCTCACACATTTGTGAGATCATCTTGGAGAGAGGGGGCTCTCTTGGAGGATAAGAGGATGACATGTGTCATCTCTTATCCTCATGGAGCCATGAGGAGAGTTGCCACCTCTCCACTTGGGCTTTCACACGTGTGAGAGCACAAGTGGATAAGGTGAGGGTTTGAATTGATAAGAGGGTGACACTTGTCACCCTCACATTCCTTCTCCCTTTTAAGTGGCATGGGATGAGGAAGGAGAAGGTGACAAGTGTCACCTTCTCATTCCTCAAGGCCTATATTAGAGGCCTATATTATCTCCTCTTGGAGAGGAGTTGGGGGTTCTTGCTTTTTGGGAAAATTTTTCTATCTTTGGGGGTTTTGGGAAGGAGTCAGAGAGGACTTGGAGGATTGGAGACTTGGAGAAATCTTATGGGCTCTTTTTCAATGTGCATACATTGTTGGGCTCTTAAGGTAAGCCCTATGGCATTAGCCATTACTTACGTTTGTTTCATTTTGCTTATGTGTTTGAAATTTTGTGTTGGGTGTTATTTTCTTTTGTGTTGGTTTTGGGTGTTGGTAAGAGTCTCTCCATTTGGAGAAAATGCTCAACTTGTATGGGGTGGGGGAGAGTGAACCTCCTCGAGGTCACTTCTTGGTATTGGTTTATTTATGGCCTTGAGGGCATTATTTGGAGTATGGGATTATTTTGGTTGGCATGAGTGCCATGGTGATTTTGTGATTCATGGAGATATTATTTTTGGCTTGAGGCCTTGTGGTATTGAGGTTATTGAGTTTGGGAATGACCTCTTGAGTCGAGGGGTCCACTCCCCTACCCCTCCAAACTCATTTCAATGAGTTTAGTTTTGTGCATAATCCTTGGGTGAGTTTGTGTTGTGATTTATGTTGTGATATGAGAAACCCATGTGAGATCTACCTCCCAGCTCGGGGGTGACCCACTAGCGGGTCTATGGTAGGGAGGAGGGAGATTTGCATGGCTTGGCTTCCCCCTCCTTGTGTTGAAATCTATTTCAAGTTATTTTAGATTCTTGGAGCTTGAGGAAATGTTCATGTTAGCCTTATTTATCATTTTTATGATAGTTGTTTGAGAGCCATGGCCTTGGAGGCCTTAATGTATTTTGTTGTCAAAAATATTGTACTCTTAATGTTGAAATGATGTAATGTAATCTATTCCTATGTATGCAAGTAAATCTTCCTTTTGTAATGCATTATTTTTGCTGTGAGTTAAAATCCTTCTTGCTGCCCTATGTACATGTTATTTTCTATTTAAAATAATTGCTATGTAAAAAGGTAGAGTAGAAAGAAAATTAAGTGAAAATTATTTTTGTGGTTCATAGTAAAATGTTCTCAAAATACTTGTTATTTTCTTTCAAAATATATATATATATATATGACTGCCATTTTTTTACTTGTTGTCTAAAGATAGTGGTAGAGGGAAATTTGTTTAAAAAAAAAAGAAAATATATTATCCTACCTCATTTAATTCTGCCAAAAGAAATTAAGAGAAAATTAGTTGTCTAACGAAGGAGAAAGCATAATAGTCTATTTTAGTACTGTCAAACAAAAAAGAGAAATAGTACTCTATTTTAGTTACTTTCAAGAAAACTGTATATTCAATTAATTCTTATAAGGCTTGCAAAACTGATTTTTACCTTGTAGTTATGTGACTATATATGTGTGTGTGTGTGTGTGTGTGTGTGTGTGTGTGTATGTGTGTGTGTGTGTATACACACACACACACATATATATATACATATATACATATACATATATATATATATATGTATATATGTATATATATATACATATATATATATATAATTATAATGTAAAAATATATTTTAGCATGCTGTCAAGACTGTGTAATATATATATATATATATATATATATATATATATATATATATATTAATACATATAAACTATTTTAAATAAAATACAAACCAAATAATATTTATTTTTTACTGATTAAAAAAAGGATAGAATAAAAGATTCGAATGGCCGAACCCCGTAGGGTTTTTAATTAAAAATGTTTTAATAAAAAAAAAAGAGATTGGGTTGGACGACAGCATGGCCGCCACCCAACTCCTGTGCGCACCATTGGAGGGAGAGGGGGACGTTTCCCCAACCCACCTGCCACCATACGATGGGGGGTGGGTGGGTGAATCGTCCCCCCACCCCTTTGTATATTTCTTACACTTCCAAACAATGTAAAGGCCGGTGGAAAGGGTTGTCAGCTTTGGGTCTAATTTGCAGTGCCAATACACCATCGCTGCCCCTTCTGGTATCTAACACCTGCAATCCAAATTATATATGATGCCTTCTAGTTTTTATGTTATATTTATCATCAATATATATATATATATATATATATATATATACATATCATTTTCTATATTTCTCAAACAAAAAACAAAAATTTGAGTATGCACCTAGATCAGTAAAAGAACATAAATATATTGTTTGTGTGTGTGTGTGTGTGTGTGTATAACAAAATAAAGAAACCCTACTATATATTCATTGAATCTACCTCTATGCAAATCCATGGCAACCATTGTAGGGGAAACCCGACCTGCAAGTAGAGAAACAAAATGGGGGAAAACAAAATTGAGAGAAAAGAAATGAAGGAGAGGAGAGGAGAGAAAGGAGAAGAATTTCTTGACTCCATTCATGGCTTCCCTCAGATTACTTCCAAGAAAAAAAAAATAGAGAGAAACAAAAGAATGTGAGAATAGGGAAGAGGAAAAAGAAGAGAATAGGGTTAGGGTAGAGAATAGAAATTAATAAAATATAAGAGAGGTTTTAGGGTTGAGGAGTTGAGTGGGAAATTAGAATAAATTTTATTTTATTTTATTTCATTTCCTTTGCATGTGAATTTTGAGTTTCCCTTTTCTAATTCTTTTGAAATTTATTATTGTTCTATATGCTTTTTAATCTTGGGTTCTTCTCATATGGAAGGAGGATATTTAATTATTTTTGCTAGATTTTAATACTATCTAAAAATTTAATATTGTAATGAGGAGTTTTTAATTTAAATGTCTAATTATATTTTGGGATAATGTAGTTAGCATTTTATGTGGGCTTTTTCTATCTTTTGTATGCCTTTTGATTTTTATTTATTTTAAATTAATCTTTTTATACGTGGGTTTTGATTTATTTAATTTGGAAATCATTTTTATTGCCTTGATATTGTTTTTTTTTATGGGTTGGGGAAAATTGATTTGTTTTTTTTTGGAATATTATATTTAATGCTATTAGTGGGAACATATATTTGTATTATAATTTATTTAGTTAGGGTGAGGTTATTACCCTTAAGCCCTGTAACCTTTTTGGGGAAATTATTTTGACCTTGTTCGAATAAATTTAATTGTTTGGGCTATTTTTATTAGTTGGGTTATATTATTATATTTTATTTAAGGGTAATTAATTACTTGATTGTTTTATTTAATTTAATGAGTTATTAAATGGAGGGCAAATTCTATAACGTTATATATTGATTTAATTTTACCTTAATTTAATTGAATAAATATAATTGTTGGAATTACATTTATTTGTAAACCTTTATTATTTTGGGATTAATTATTTAATAATTTTATTTAATTTGACTTTCAATTTATCAGGTGGAAATTGTTATAAGGTTATTTAAGTAAATTTAATTTAATCTTTTTATTTATTTTTCTCATAAATATTTTAGGAGAACTTTTTAAAATATTTATTTCAAACGGTAATAACGTATTATGCTGCTGAAATTTTGAGACTTAGGGCAGTTAATTTAAATGAAATTCCCTTGACTTTAGTTAACAAATATTTTAACATGTAATTATTAGTTTTAATATAGTCATATTTTAATCTATTTTTGTGCTCTAGAATTAGGGTTAGATTTTGACTTCTGTCAGAATCTTGTCACTTACTTAGGAAACTTAGGGTTCGGGTCCATTCGATCCTATTCCTAGTAGCGACGCCCCTCGCATCGCATAACCCCCTAGTCGCCTATCATCACATAGGGGATTGGGTATGTAAACGCTCTTCCCCAAGCTTGATTGACATGTTTACGCCTTATGTGTATTGCCACCGAGCATGCTGACGCATGCGAGGGGGTTTCTAGGGACATGTGGAAAAGTTTTTGATATTTCGTGTCATGACCACATGACAAATGTAGACATGACACATTTGTTGTGTGTCATGACCACATGGTAAATGTGGGCATGACACCCTAGTCCTTCCCTATTTTGGGTCAGGCCCAAATTTTTAGTGCCAGTTTATGATTGTTATTTGGTCCCTAGGCCGACACGGTATGTTTGAATTTATGAAATCTTAGCGGGAGTGTTTGTAGTTGCATATAAAATCATGTTTAGGCATTCATTTAGAAACTAGATTTCAACTAGATGGCAATTGTGATGTGTATGCATTCTCAAGGTGATTCAAGGCTTTCATTGTGTTGCAATAGTAGATTGGTGTTGTCTATGTGTTTGTGCTTGCAGATTTGAGCAGCCATTTCCTCATGGAATGAAGAGCTTCTTCCTCTCATGAGGTCTTCACTACAAGGTGATATTTATTGTGTTTGTGATCATTTTTCATTTGGTTTTTACCTCTGCCTCACAAGGGCATGCACTTTCTATCTGAAAAAAGGTGTTTGGAAGACTTAAGTGTCCTTATGGGGCTTGACTGAGGCAAGCTCTTAAACACCTCAACCCCCTCCCAAAGTTTTATGATTGCAGGTTACAGGTTGATGATGCAAACAAAGTGAAGTTGCAGGAGGACATGTTGGAGTGTTGGAATTGTAGAATTGTAGGAAAAAGAGCACCCTAGACTTGGGTGCCCGCTTATTAGTCCTTGAAGTTTCGTGATGGAAAAACCTTCAATGTAGCAAGAACAGGTTACAGATCTTGTTCGCAGATCCTAACAAAAAGTAGGGCACTGGACTTGGACACCCACTCTTTAGTCCTTGAATTTTACACCTCAGAACCCCAAAAATAGGTACATAGTCATTTGTAATTTTACAACTTTCTACAAAGGCATTTTCTGTTATTCATCTATTTATTGCCATATTTGTATAATTAGGGTTTTGATGGATAATTAAGCATAAGAGAAGTAAAATTGATAATCAAATACCCTAATCCAAATTTCCCTACATTTGTAAGTGACCAAGGACCTGATAGTGCTTTGTCACTTGATCTGAAGGTCCTTGAATGTAATTGGTGAAAGGAGGATATAGAAAAAAACTAAGCAATCCAAATTTTAACCATTACACCTAGCATATTATAGACATAGTCCTTTATCTCTCAACATCCTAGCTACTCCTTTTCTCTAGGGCTTCACGACACCACGGTTGGAAAAGTAATCTAGAAAAGGTGACCCACAGATGCATGTATCTACTTTTAATGCCTTGTGTAGTGATTTCATTTTTAGGATCATTTTTTAGAAAAACTATTTCCACAATCATTGAAAGACATTGCACTAGACTACTTTTTTGTCTGACCATTCTATCTCTTCATTCAAGCAAATTGTTAATCGATTCCTTGAACACTTCCAGGCCAACATTGAACTGTAGGTTACTTTCACTAACCTCATCAATTGTCACCAAGGAGTGTACAAGAAGATCACTAATTTTATTTGTCAATATCAGTCAATATTTGACAATCTGGTTCATCTTCATCTTTTAATAATTACAAGAAAAGCAAAAGTTTCTTTAAAAATAACACTTCCATAATATCATTCAATCAAATTTATATTCAAAGGTAAACTTCATACTATTCATACTAATCCTGAACCAAATAACTATTTACATATTAAAAAGCAACAACTAGTTTACATTTGCTAGGGTTTAGGGTTTCTCAATTTTCTTTGTGTTGGGTGTTTTGTACTGTTTGAGCATGGAGGGTGCTGCCGATGGCAATACCTCAGAACCCCGACCCATACAAGGTGTTGTTTAATAGCCCAACTGGAAAAATGCCCTAATGGGCAATGTTGCTTCTCATTCCACCAACGCACAGACAACAGACTATCAGCTTAAGGAATCAACGGAGGGTTCATCCCTGGTCATCCTTGATAATCTCATGGACAGGATTGTCTCCTTAATGGATCTTACCCTAGTGGGTAAGTTTTTTTTCCCTCCGCCCGAGCATTGACATGGTGCGAAAATGGATTTCCACCTGATGGCATCTTAAAGACAGCATTTCGGCAATGGCAATGGTGTGTGGGATGTTCTTGTTCAGATTCATGAGCAAGGAGGACATGTTGTCCGTTCTATCTGGAGGGCCTTGGCTATACGGTTCTCATTCTCTCTCTGTTTATTGCTAGAAACCTGGCTTGGACCCAGTTGCAGATCTCAACTGCTGCGCCCCTATTTGGGTAAGATTACCTAGTTTCCCCCTTGAGTTTTGGGACGAGTCTGTTTTCAAATCTATCGGTAATTCCTTTGGGCATTTTGTCACCTTAGATAATCCTACCAGTACCAAGTCTCATTTTGTTTACGCAAGATTCTGTGTGAATGTGGAAATTAATAAAACTCTACCCTCCTCCATTGAGATTACATCCAAGTTTGGAATATGGACCCAGCCCATTTCTTATGAGAACTCTACTCTTTTCTGTCAGTTCTGCAAGAGGAAGGGGCACCTTATTTCCCATTGTAAGTTCAAGAGAGCTAAGGAAGTTAGGGATAAAGGTAAAAACAAGTTGATAGAGGAATGCTCAATCAAGCCTACAGATAATGAGATAGTGGTGGATAAGGATCTTATTCCTCAAGTTGGGATGCCAAAACCCACACCCACCTTTAGGACAGTGGATTTTGAGATAGCCCCTTTATTAGAAGAAGGATAGATTTTGGAAATGGTAAAAGAGACCCAACACTCAAATATTTCAGCTACTAAGTTGGAAGAGGAATTGATACAGAAGGAGGTTAGTCCGGTGAAGGACAAGATCCCCTTGACGCAAGAAGTAGATAATGTATTTCAGATCCAAAACGACTCTGTAGCTACTCAGGAAGCCCCTCCTCTGATTGATAGGACATTTTCTATCAAAGAAAATATGCCCCCCTTCTTAGAGCCTGGATCATCTTTCCCCTATTAAGCTGGGCTAGAATTCTTTAAAAGGGATTTCATCCCCTGGGTAGAAAGCTTTATCCATAGTGAGTTCACCTGGAGCAAGCATGAGTGCTTCGTTAAGTGACCAGGAGGAATGGACATCTCAAAAGAAAAGAGGTAGGAAACCTAAAAAGACAATTGATGTTGGTATAGATCCAACAAAGGGCAGGCCCTCCCTGAGGGAAACTAGACAAAGAGAGGCAGTGCGGGAGATTGCCAATGGATGACAGAAAACTCTGGAGACTCACTCCAGGAAGATTTGTAAATGAAGATTTTCTCTTGGAATGAGGGGACTCAATAACCCCTCAAAATAGTTCAAGGTTAGAAATTGTATTTTGGATTACAAAGTAGACATTTTGCTACTCCAAGAAGTCAAAATGACAGAGGATAATTTCAAGACTATTGCTAACAATATATGGCCCAATGCTTCCTACTTTGTAAGCCCAACGATTGGAGCCTCTGGTGGCATTGTCACTATGTGGAATGCTTCAAAGATTAAAGGTTTTCTTGTTCACCTTAATAAGAATTGTTTAGCTATTGATTTCTCTTTGCCTTCTTTCAGTTGGTGCCTCATCAATGTGTATGCCCCTAATACCTGTGTTTTGAGGAAGAACTTCTGGGAGGATCTTTCCGGGAAACTTGTTTCACATATAGCCTCACACTAGATGTTGGCTGGGGATTTCAATACCCCTTTATACCCTTCTAAGAAATCTAGAGGTATTGTGGATTACTCAGACAGTATGATGGATTTGGCAAACTTCATCAACACCTATGGACTTGTGGACATTGATTTGACTAATCAGCAATTCACATGGACCAATAGAAGGAATGGGGAATATCTAATTCAAGTCAAACTAGATAGGGTTTTAACCTCTAATAATTGGCCCCTCAACTTCGCTCTCTCTCTTAGAGCACTCCCCAGAATGGTTTCAGATCATAACCCCATTGTTTTGGGGTGGGCTGATGATAGAAGAAAAGGACCTTTTCCTTTTAGATTTGAAGCAATGTGGATCAAGCACCCTGACTTCAGAAATCTCCTATCTAGCTGGTGGCAGATCAAGGTGGTAGGTACTCCTATGTTCCATCTTCACAAGAAATTCCTCCACATCAGACATCAGGTTTATGGCTGGAACAGGTACAGCTTTGGTAATATTTTTGCTAAGAAGAAGTTCATCTCTGATAATCTTGAGGACATACAACTTAGGATTGCCTAGGGGGATAGGTATGAGTCTTTGGTTACTTCTGAAGACAACCTCATTAAGGATTGGAAACAAAAGTCCCGCATCCAATGGCTCAAAGAAGGGGATCGAAACACGGCCTTCTTTCATAAATCTGCCCTTAAACATAGAAAATCCAACACTATATCTTCTATTAAATTGGAAGATGGTAGTCTTATTACTGAAGATAAGGAGATTGGAGATAATGCTGTTAGGTTCTTTCATAACCTGCTATCGGAGTCTGGGCCAATTGCTGACAATTCATTGTTTGTTTCTCAGCTGTTAGAAGACATACCTTCTGTTTTGACTGTGGAAGATAATGCTGACATTTTGAAAACTATTACTGAGGAAGAAGTCAGGGCCGCTGTCTTTTCTATGGGCCCTTATAAAGCTCCTGGTCCTGATGGATTTCCTTTGGTGTTTTTTCAAGAATTCTGGGAAATCATTGGGTTTGATGTCACTGCTGCTGTTAAAGACTCTTTCAGGACTGGTAAGCTCCTTAGACAATTTAATAACACCTATATTGCTTTGATTCCTAAAAAACCCAACCCTGATATGTTCAAGGATTTCTGGCCTATAAGCCTCTGTAACACCTTTTATAAAATATGCACTAAGTTGTTGGTTTTTAGATTGCAACCTTATTTGGATAAGATCATTTCTCCCACGCAAAAAGGTTTTATCCCAGGCAGACAAATTTTGGATGTTGTTCTTGCTACTCATGAGACTATTCATTCCATGGAAAAAAGTCAGATACCTAGCATGGCTCTCAAACTTGACATCTCTAAAGCTTACGACCAGGTTTCTTGGCAGTTTCTGTTCAAAATTCTTTACAAATTTGGTTTTAATGATAAACTCCTCATTCTTGTCAAGGAAGTTGTTACTACTGCAAAATATTCAGTTCTTGTGAATGGTATCCCAAGAGGGTTTTTCTCCCCTTCTAGTGGGATTCAATAGGGAGACCCTCTCTCTCCCTACCTTTTTATTATGATTGCTAAGGCGCTGGGTAGATTATTTTTAAACAAAGTCTCTTCTAAAGTTATCACTGGGATTAAACCTCCCACCTCCCTTACTCCTTTGACAATCCAACAGTTTGTGGATGATACTATTCTATTTGGCATTTCTTCCGTGGTGGAGGCTTCTGCTTGGAAAAGGTTACTGAATGAGTATGCTAAGGCTTCTGGGCAACATATAAATTTTTAGAAGAGTAATGTTTTTTTCTTCAATACTCCTGATGATCTTCAAAGAAAAATTGTTAATATTCTTGGTTGTGCTACTGCTAATCTCCCTTCTATTTATTTGGGCCTACCCCTCATTGTTAAAGATGTCACTCCTACCTTTTGGCACAACATTATTGAAAGAACTCAGAGAAAGCTCATGGCCTGGAAAGGCAAACTTCTCAGCAATGCTGGGAAACTTCAACTTTTATGAGATTTCCTTCAAGGCATTCCCACGTACTTCCTATCTCTTTTTAAGATGCCTAGATACCTAGCTAAAAAACTGGAACAGATACAAAGGACTTTTTTATGGACTGGAATGGAGGAAAAGAAAAGGATTTCTTTGGTCAAGTGGGAGCAGGTCTGCTGTCCTAAATCTCATGGGGGTCTTAACATCAGGACCAAAGCATGAATAAAGCTCTACTATCCAAGGTAATGTGGAACTTCATCAACAAAAATAAAGATTGGGGAGATATAATGAAGGCTAAATATCTCAAAGATTCTGATAGCTACTCGGTACTTCTATAAGAAGGTATTATGCCAGGTTCTACCCTTTGGAATAAAATGCTGAAAACTAGGAGCATCATTAGAAAAGGAATGAGATGGAAATTAGTGGACGGTTCTCTCATCAACTTCTAGGAAGACCCCTGGTTAACTAATCAGGCTCTCTTAGCCCAAATTGATAATAAAGATATTGTTGCCTTGGCCAAGTAATTTTTTGGCTCTAAAGTTAGTAATTACCTTACCCAAGACCATGGGCTTAAAAGGTGGAAGAATCTATTACAATGCACAATGAATAACCCTAAGTTTCATCAAAAATTGAATATGGTTCAACAATTATTGATGGATATCAGACTTCCTTTATTCCCTCAGAAGGATGAACTCTTGTGGTATGCTGACAAAAAAGGGAGGTTCTCGGTAAAATCTGTTTACCTTCTGCTGGTGGAGGATGTCAACAAAGATGAGATATGGGAGAAAGTCTAGAATTGTAAGAGTCTTCCTAAAATTAACTTCTTTTGGTGGACTGCCACCCATAATAAAATTTTGACTCAGGATAACCTCCAATGTAGAGGGTTGCAGCTTGTCAATAGATGTGTTCTTTGCTGCAATCAAGAAGAAATTGTGGCACATCTCCTCATTCATTGTGATTATGCTCGTGAAGTTTGGAGCAGAATTCTAGAAAAACTTGGTATACAATGGGTTTTTAATAGAGAGATTCGTGCTTGTATCACCAGTTGGAATGTTCCCCTTAAACACCCTTGGTTGCGGGAATTGTGGAAGCAGACCCTTCCTTCACTTGGGTGGGTTGTGTGGAAAGAAAGAAACAATAGGATTTTTTGGGACACTCATAGGTCTCCGATGCAGGTTTGGATCTCTTTATTTAAGGCTATTGTTGAAAATGTTTCTGATGCTAACATTAAACCTGCAGATCAACCTTTGACCAAATAGGAATCTTGGGTGGCTTCTAACTGGGGTTTGCTGAACTAAATCCCAGCTTTTGATGATACGAAACTTTGGAAAAGACTTAATACTATTTGGGCCCCGCCTGAGCCGGGGTGGTTGAAAATTAATTTTGATGGTGCTGCTAAAGCTGATGGATGCGCCAACGGAGGAGGTATAATAAGGGATGAACATGGTGATCTTGTTGCGGCTTATGCCGGAGGACTTGGAAAGCATTCTAACAACATTGCTGAGGCAATGGCCCTCCTTTAGGGTCTCAAAGTGGCGATCTCTTTAGGGATTAGCCATCTCCACATACAAGGTGATTCTAAAATCATTCTGGATGTTGTTACCGATCTCTCTACTTGTGGGTGGAAGCTGAGTGACATTATATCTGATATACAAACCATTCTCCATGGCATCCTGAATGTCTCTTTCTCCCATACTTATAGGGAAGGCAACTCAGTTGCTAATGGTCTTGCCAACTTTGGTCAAGAATTTCAAATCTAGCGGGTTTGGTGCCAAATTAGCAGCATTCCTAGTCACATTGGAATGCTTATTCATAAGGAGAAGAATTCTATTATTACATGATGTCTACTCAAGCGTCAAGTGATGAGGTGGCATGTTTTTCCACCCTATCTAGGCTTATACACAATCCCTGTGTGAATTGGCAGTGGCGTCTGTTAGGGTTAGCCGGCAGAAGATATCAATTAAATGCAAATAAAGATTAAACAGAGAAATGGAAATACACAGAAATAATAATAGCGAGAGACAAGTTTTAACGTGGTTCACCCAAACTCAGGCTACATCCACCAAACAGAGAGTCCAATATTATTATCCAGTAAATCAAACCGATTACAATCAGCAATCCCTGCAACTCAATACCACTGCAAAATGCTACAATACAATATCAAAACCCTAACCCTTAGCCACTTTTTATCAAGCTTTTTGTCGGTTACAAAATAGGGTTTTCTTATGTCGGTCAATGAAAAAAAATTAACTCCCGGTGCATTATAAAATAATAAAAAACCGTGTGAGGTTTCAGGGGCGTTGCCCCTGAGCCCCCACGGGGGCGCTGCCCCTCGACCCCGCCCTGTATCGCGACAGGGAACGCGCCAGGGGCGCTGCCCCTGGACCCCGCAAGGGGCGCTGTCCCTTGACCCCGTCTTGGGGGCGCTGCCCCTTGACCCCATAGGAATTTGGGGGGAAACCGCACTGATAAAAGTGGGGTAAATATAACCTCCGAGTCTGATTAGGCTCCATATAACAACAGCGTCTGTACTCCCTTCATGCGAACTTAATACTCATTATTTGGGTTATGTTTTGGAACTTAAAGTATCATGATTGGCGTCAGCTGGTTTTTGTTCACATGAATACCGCTTGGTGGATTCCTCTGAAGGGTATTCTGTAATTTATTTGTCTTCTCCTGCTGGGTATTGTAGCGTGGGCTATCATTATGGGTGGTGAAAGAATTTGCACTGAACCAAACACCTGCAATGAATTCAAAGATAATGCCATTGTCTGGCATTACTGCAAGGAGGGGGGCATAATTCCATTCCTGGAATGCCTTAACAGGCATGATGAGTCATTATCCATCCAGTGTGCTTCTTCATGGGTTAATAGACGGGTCACAATTGGCAGTGTCAGTTTTGAGATCTCAGAGAAAAGTATAGCTGAGGCGACGGGCTTATCCCTTAAAGGCATTAAGTTACCAAGAAAAATGAGGGTTTCCGACGTGCAGAACCAAAAGCTTTTCTTGGGTGACGGTGAAGAGCTAGTACCCTACTAGGGAGGGTTCAAAAGGGCGAAGCTTGCTCAGCCATGGGCGGACATGTGCTTTTTAATCATGAAGTACTTCACCATGGAAGGCCGTTATGCCAGGTTTTATTACAACCATCTTCCCCTGCTCAATCATTTTCGCAGAAACTTGGCTATTTGTTTCCCTTACTACCTACTTTCTTCTTTAGATCACTCGGTTAAAATGGTTCATAAGAATTTAACCTCTAGGCTATTGGAAAAGCCTGTGCCCCTACACCAAGGCCTCATACACAGACTTTACCAGTTTCACTTGGCCCTAATGCCCCCTGCCACTCTCCATCACCTGGCTGTGGAACCCTCCCCCAATACTCCATCAGCTTCTATCAAATGTGATTCCCTACTCACTCTTGTGAAAATTAGTCATGATGGCCCGAATTCAGCCTCTGTGGAAACTAATACCCTCACTCCTGGGTCTACCTCTACCCCTAAGATGAAGGACTCTATTAAGTCTAGGAAGCGGCTTCATCGCCTCTCTGAGCTGGCTAAGGAAGCAGCTATTCTTAGCTCCCTCAAAGATAGTCATGAGACCCCTAAAGGTAAAAACATGTCTGTTGAGAATCCTGCTAAAAAGGCAAGAAAGGGCAAAGGAAAAAGCATATCCCCTGGTGTCAGACACTCTACCAGAATTGTTGGGAAGCCAGCCCCCAAGGTTAAACTTATAGACTACTCAGAAAGTAACTCTGAGACTTCTTCTCACGGTGAGGAGGCCGATAGTGATGATTTGAAGGAAATTTGCATGGAGAATCCTGTTTCTGGGAGCAATTTGATGGCCATGACTCTCTGCAGAATGATTATAGGGACAGCCCCGAGAATGTGATTGGTACTGGTAGTGATAAAGATGAGTTTGACCATCAGAGCCCTGTGGAGGCCCAGTATGATACTGGCAAAGGAGAGGGGAACATGAATGAGAAAAATCTTGTCGGTGCTGAAGAGGTCGAAGCAAACAATCAGTCTGTCCCTGAAGAGATTCAAGATGAAAATGTCAGGGCTACTACTAAGGATGGCAATGTGAATGAGGGCAGGGACAGTAACTCTCTTTTTGCTGAAGTGACTCAGTTAAAGGACAAGATGGTGGCTCTACAACTCAAGCTGTCTACTCTTTATAAGTTCATTATTTGCATGCTGTGCAGGTCTTCCATGATCAACTTAACCCTTTTGCAGGATATTCAACTTTTCTCCCAGGGAGCCAACAATGACAGAACTTAGGAGCTGGACAAAGTTTTTGAAGTTCTTGCTAAAGA
Organism: Cunninghamia lanceolata; assembly: GCA_027924645.1. Taxonomy (NCBI): domain Eukaryota; kingdom Viridiplantae; phylum Streptophyta; class Pinopsida; order Cupressales; family Cupressaceae; genus Cunninghamia; species Cunninghamia lanceolata. The sequence goes on from BSBN01000739.1 coordinate 9,145,153, forward strand.
CTGGGAGGACTCTATGTCCTAGTGTGCCTTCTGCTGTCTGTTTGCTAGTTTTTTGTTGTTGCTTACTTTCTGCCATTTGTAAACTGGTGTTTCCTAGGTCTTGGTTCCAGGCTCTTTTTGTTTCTTGAGCCTGTGCTTTTTCTTATGTATTCTTTGTTTAGGGTTCAGCCCCTTGTTTTTGCTGCCTGTTGTAATCAAAAACACTTCCATAATAATTAATAATGCAGTGGCTACAACACCCTCACATGATTCTCTAGCCCTTTCTTCATCTAAATAGAAAGTAAATCACTAATTCACACCTCTAACTTAGTCTCTGTATTCTATTCTATAGCAACTCCTAGATAACAATTTGGTGTAGTTATCACTCATCCACCCTTTAGATACAAGAAAACCCTTTCCACCTCCCAATGACAAAAGGGCCTTTTCTCAATTACACTAAGTTCCTGGACATGACACTAAATGATGTTTACATCTCAAACATATAGTACAACACTACACTGATTAAAGTGTCATCCAAGTAGTTGGTGTAAATGATAAAGGAAATAAATATATTTCTCCTCACAACCAAAACATGAAAAATCTACACCAACCCATTGTATCGTCACTCTTCAAACTTCATTGACCTTCCATCTACCTTTGTGGTACTAGAAAAGACTACTACTATGTCTTCCTCCTTGATTGCCAAAATGATAGGGATGGTGGACATCCACACTCATAATTCTTGAGAGACTCCTCTTTCTAAACCTACCATTTCCTTTACCCCCCATCAATGCACCCATGCATGCATACAATGGCCCCTAGTACATTTCCACCAAGGTTAATAGAAAACCCATCAAGGGTATTATTACTAACCCCATATGCATTGTAAATGTTATAATAAAGGAATTATTATACATTTATGAATTATATAAAGACACATATGAGAAATAAAATGTCTACATATGGTTGCATGATGACTTGTCTCAACCAACCATGGGTTTTCCTACCTTCTTAGTCCAAGTTGGACCTAAAACCTTGGATGTTCTTGTTGATGATGATGTTAATCATAACAACAATGATAAAATTTCACAAAGCAAACCTTTATCTTCTTGAAGAATATGGTTAATTTGTAACAAATTAACAATTCCAAGTATCTATGGATTAGGACATGATCATCTAATAATCTCTTAGTCGGTTTGATATGAATTGTTGTATTCCATTTTGGGGCCTTAGGCTTGAATTTGAAGTAATTTGTCTCTAGATATGCAGATGTTACTCTTCTTTCCTTGTTCTATATAAATTCTCAGTGAAATGATGTTAAATCTTACAATATCTAACCAAATCATGCAGATATTTATGTTAAGTTTGATCAATTCTTCTGCCTATCACTCTGGTTAAGATTGATTATGGTTATTTTGATACTTCTGATTAGTTCCTCTAAAACTATCTTCAATTTACTCAACTTTGAACTAATTTGTACTTGATTTTGCTTCTGCACTTCAAATTATTCTAAATAATGTGCCTAAAAGAAGATATTTCTATGATTTTTATCATTATTTATGATTATTTGTATGATATTTGCAATTCTACATGTCATTTGCTCAAATATGCATATGATATTCATGTATTTATGGATGTTAACTGGCATATTTAATGATGTTCTACTTTTTATTTTCAGTATTTTGCAGTATATTCCATATACTTTTCAAAAATGGGTACCCGTTCCATAATGGGTGCCTGTTCTAGTTTTGGGTTAATGGAGGTGTACGAATGGTTCCAAGAGAATGAGATTGGATAGGAATAGTAGATGTGGAAGCTTTGGGAATAGAGTCTTTCTAGACTGACATCCTTACCTTAGTGGAGATAGGAATAACTAGAGGAAGAATGGGCTGCATGGTTGGATCCTTTTGCATAGGAAGAGAGGATGGGAGTTCAATAGTGGAAGGTTTCTAAGGAGGTGGCTTGGTTGTCCCTCTCATCTTCTTCCTCAAAGGAATTTCTTCTTCCTCCACATCTTCTTATGCTCCTATAGTTTTCCTCTTATATGTTTTCTTGGCCTTTTGACTAGGACTACATTTCTTCCCTTTAGAGGCCTCCTCCTTAAAATATCAAGACTATTCTCCTCAAGAGCATTGTGTAGTCTTTCAATATGAAGAATACTTCATGCCTTTTTGATGTTGTGGAATGAAAGGAACTTTGAATAATCATCTATTAAGACCTTTAAGACTTTATAGGTTACAGTGGATAAAGATAAAACTAAGTGCTTTTTGTTGAGGTGTCAAATAGTTCCCTCCAAAAAAGAGTGGACCAATAGGTGTGCATTAAGTCATGTTTTGTTGGTGGGCTGATACAACATCATGTATGATTGGTCATTTAGTCATTACATTTTTAGTAGTTATAGTACAACACTAACAAGCTTAAAGTCATAACTACTCTACTAAACTTTTAAAAATATTGGGCATTAAATGCACATATATTATCTCACCTATTAGGTCTTTTCCCCTATATCTAGACCTTGAACTAGTTTACATGCTATAGGATTATTCTTTAGTCTTCATGGATTTAAATGTTCTTGATGAGTCTCATAGTCCTAATTTAACCATTTGTAAAACTCTTTTCATGAAGCTAAAAACCTACAAATTAGATAGGATAGGACCCTAATATCTTTTTGTAGACTTAACCTAAATGACTTATTAAACCTAAACCTAAAACCTAGAAGTCATTTTATTATGTTTAAATCTTTAATTTAAACATATCCACATATCTATGATAACTTGATGCTTAACAAAGGGGTAAAGGGGACAACAACAATGGAAAAAAATTAAAATAATGTTGAGTGTACATAGGATGGGTTCAAAGATTGAATAAAATGAGATACTTAGGAAGGATAAACATGGATTAGGAACAAAATAGGATTTATGGTAGCATGGCTAGATGGAATGACATTTAGGCTATATACAATAAACTTTATCACATGGGATCTTATTTTGTACAAATAGAACATTAACAATGTATATACCATTACTACTTTCACCTTAACATAAATGACATATACCTTATGCAAGATTTTATGGAACATACATTTTATATATCTATTTTGCAATTGAATAGAAGAAAGGAAATCATTACCATATTAAACATGCATATATAAAGACCATTGTATTTAATGTGTTCATCTTTTGGTGCATATATGTAAATATTTATTATCTTCACAATTCAGGTCTTGTAGGTGTAGTTGTCGCCAATAGGTCGACATGAACTTAGTGACATGTTTAGGAGTTTGAATGTAATACATGAGTGTGGTTGTAAACAACCTAGTTGTTATTGAATTTTTCTCTTTAATTCTCTTCTTTTCAAAACCTCAAGGAAACATTTATAACTAAATTGTCCACTCATTAATCATAACCTCTAAACCCATTTCGGCTTAGGCTCCCATTCCAAGCAATATTTTTCATCTGCGAAAGACTTCCGCGAGATGTATACTCAACTTCTTTCTTTAACCTTGTTGATACACTCCCTAAAGTGCTTGCTCCCTATAGTGTTAGTATCTTGTGGTCCTAAGCAAATGTACTTACTTTGATTGACCACCCTTATAAGGATTACCTAGCCTTGCTAGTCCATGTTATTCTTGATATTGCTTAATACGTGAGCCACCTAGTGACACAATGCTAGCTAGTAGTACTCTATTTTGCTACTTTTTGGTACTCTTTGTGAGTCACTTAAAAATGTAGTTGTTAGTGCTTGTGAGCCACAAGAGTTTAATATGGCTCCTAGCATTCATAGTGTGCTAGCCCTAGAACCATACTTGGCATCCTTCTAGCAGAACAATGCTAGAAATTCCCCTTTGCATTTTTTTTAAAAATTTTCTAGTGTGATTTGTGTTTGATTATTACATATTTCTGTTGGATGTGCATTAGATTATATGATCTTCTAACATGGATGTTTAGGAAAATCATATTCAATCTGATCCTTCTTTGTCTAGATTTTATATATATGTGGTTCTAACATTACCCTTTGTGTAGGTTTTTGTTGTCTAATATTATGGTTTTGCAAGCTTTTAGATTGGGGACTTAATTCCTCTGCTCAAAGAACTCTCTATTGCCTATATAGTATCCTTTTTAGGTAATATTTATTATGTTATTCCATTATGTACTTTAGCATATCATACCACCTAGGGTCGTAAGCCTACTATAGTGGGGGCTAAATGTAACGTCAAAAATTGCATACCCTTGCAATTTCATGCTACATTTTGGACTCATGTTGGTATCTTCTCCCCTAGTATGTTCCTAGGATTATTTTGGCCCTACCTTAGCCTTTTCCTAGCCCATACAAGTTATGTTTGTGTTATGTTCTAGCCTTTGTTCTGTTTTTGTCAAATTTTATTTTATTGCCTTGATTCTTGTTGACCTATTTTGCCTCTGCCCAGAGTTAAACAATTCACCTTGAATTTTCTTGAAAAATCTTTGGAAAATGCCCATGGAAGGATTAAATCTTCCAAATACTCATGCTTTGGCTTGCCAAATTTCCCAAAATCTCACCCCAAGAGTCCTTGCAAAAAGCCCAGAAAAACCCAGAAATCTTTAAACTTCAAGTATTTTCTATCACTGGGAATTTTCAGCTTCATGCTTGTATTTCAATATGCATTTTGAATGTACATTCGCATATACATTTGCCAATGTATGTTTGAAACATACATTCGCAATATGCAAAGGGGTAGATGCAATAGGTTGAAACATACAAGGAAAAATATACATATCAGGTTATACATTGCAGGAATATTCCATCAAAGATTCCTGCTTGCATATAGGGGTTTGTATGTTCTTGTTGTATATTCGGATATACAACAGGTTTATACAAAGGTGAACATACAAGGCAGATTGTATGTTAGAAGATGCAAGGGGGAATGTACATTTTGCAATGTACACCGGCAAACATACAAAGGACCTTTGCCGAAGATACAAAGTTGACATACAAGTGAGAATGTACAGTGGAATGTATATTGGGTTGTATGTCTGCACATACAAGGCCAATTTACAAAGATAATATGCATCAGCTATAGTAGAGGTACATCGGCACAATGAACAAAAGAGAATGTATATTTCACATTGTATGTTTCCAACATACAATTGAAACATACAATGAAAAATATACAAGGCTGAATGTGCAAGAGGTGGGGTCCACAATATACAAGGGCATTTGTATATCGACGACATACAAAGAAAAGATGCAAGTCAGATATACAAGGGGCCACGCATACAAGATAGCATCTGCAAAGGCCAATGTATGTCATGAACAGTGCATTGTATATGTAGCTTGTATATTCACATATACAAGTCAAAGGTGCAAAGGATGTATACAAGGTGGACCTGAATCGAAGATCAAATTATGGCATATTCAAGCATCAGGTCCGGCTTGTATGTATAAATGCTTTGTATATTTGCACATACAAAGAAAGATACAAGGAAGATACAAGAGGTGGGGCCCATGCATTATATGTATATTCTACATTGTATGTTCCCAATATACAATGCGATATACAAGGAAAATGATGTGATGAAATCATGCGGGGGTCTCATATGCAAGACACATTGAAAGGATGCTAAGGGACCTTATAGGAGGCATTGTATGTATATTGGGAATGTATACAAAGGAAACATACAAAGGAAATATACAACAGGAGCATACATTTGCCAATATACAAAGGCCAAAGATGAATTGGTGGGGTCCACTAAAGGTGCATGTCATTATGTGTGTTTGTTTGTATTTTCGATTGTATTTTTTCACATACATTTGAACATACAAAGACATTTCATAGCCCGATATGCAAAGCGCTTGGCATATCCAAAAGGAGTTTCAGAGAAAGTTTTAAAAAAGCGATTCAAGCGGCAAATTCAAGCAATATATACACAGATGCAAAGCGATATATACAGGGAGTTGACCAAAACTTTGACCGCCTGTATCTCCTCCATTTTAGTGAATTTCGACATGCTGCAAGAGGCAAAAATGCATGTTTTTGTCTCCTCTTTCATTTGGCGGGGTTTCAGCAAGATTTTCTCACCTTCAAGTTTTGGATCTGGCCTTGCATATTTTGGGCGACTGGACATTTCAGCGACTTTTGGGGCAGGATGCAGATATTTTTTGCATTCATTTCTGTAGGTAATGGAAGCTTCTCGCATTCATGACCAAAATATCTCCCACTAATGCATCGGCTGTAGATTGATGATGTAGTAGATTACATTAAAGATTGAAAATATCTTCTATCTGCCCAGTGCCAGATATTTGATGCCATAACTGTTGTAGGTGGATAGTCATTTAAGGCAGATATTTTTTTGATGAAGCTCATTGAGCAAATTTTTGTAACTGACCTAGGTTGGTTTGGAATGCTATATATATGCATTCGAGAGTTGTAAATAGGGTTGGAAATTTTTTGGCATTCTGGTCTTTCTATTTCCAAACAGAGCTTTTATGTTATTGTAACCTTGCCTTCTTATTAATATATGCAAGTTATTTTTACCTCTTTGCTAATTTTCTAGTTCTGTGTGAATCTGCATATGGTTGCCTATGAATGTCTTTATTCCTGTCAATCATATTGTTTCTTGCCTCTGCTAAAATCATCTAATCTGTGTATACTTACTTTCTATATCTGGTTTTGTTGTGCATTTTTTAGTTCTGTGAAAGTTTCTTTTAATCTATCTAGTGCATCACCCTTTGTTCTTCAAGTTTTTCTGTTTCATTTTCATTTTTAAGCATTCCTTCTCCCTTTTCCAGTCAAAAATTTAGTAATTTTAGGTGATTATTAGTCAAGGAAGCTGGCCTTCTCTGGAGGTCTGATCTCATTTAGCAAAGTCCCACACTTAGAGATCATTCCCATTATGTCATTGGAAGGCTTGGAACTTTTCCAAGCAGGGTACAATTTCACGTGACAACTATTCTTTCACTATCTTAAGGTGTTCTATGAGAGGAGGAGTTGAAGTCACTCAAACACTAGTTCTTAGCGTGGATGTCCATGTGCTGCACTAGTTCCTCGAGGCTATGTGAGACCAAGTGATCATTTCATGGGTGTCACTTACCACCTCTTGTGACATGAAAGATTCCACATAATGCCTCTGTACTCCCGAATGACCTTCTTTGACTTGTGCTTGTTTTTTTCCCTCTCATTCTTTTATTTTGAAGTATTCTTTGGCAATCTTTTAGCAATCTATTAAAATCTTTTGAACTCTCACTTGGCTCTTTGGAAACTCTTGAAAGAATATATGAAGTTCTTGATATTCTTGTGCTCATAAATAACTTTCTACTTGCATTCTCAAGGATTTTTGTGGCTCTATTGTTGTACTGAATATCATGTTATATTTCATGTGGATTTTTTATATCTTCATGGGGCTTCTTAGAACCACTGCTTGTTGGGCTCTCCATCTCCAATTGGGTAGTTTGCATCTTGTCATTTACAAGGTGATTGAGTTCCATTTTTCCATCATTTGCTGCTCATTTATGTCATGTAATCCATTTGTATGCTCATTGCATTTGTGTGGATTACCTCAATTTCCTTTCTCTCCTTCAAATAACACTAATTTTCTCTTGTATTTGAGTAGATTAGTTTCATTTTATACTTACAAACTATTTGTCACTATTTTTATACATCCTAGACACACTTAGAATATTATAGCACACATTTATTTCAATATTTTTAATATTGACTATTGCAGAGGTAGAAATACAAAAACATGGGTTTGACCTAAAGGGAAACCCCTATAACAATCCCAACTTTCCTTCTTCTTGCAAGTTGTATATTTGAAAGAGAAGCTCCCTCCACTTCGCTAGTTTTCAGAATTGCCTTCCCCTATCACCTCATTTCTACCATTTATTTCATTATTTTATAGTAATATTGATCATATCTTTTCCAATTTTAGATTATTTTTATAACCTAGATGCTACTAGCATAAATTGTTTCACCTCATGCTACTAAAATTGAATGGAATATACTAAAATAAAGCTAAAAATTCAAAATTTCTGTACATTCTAGACTACAACATAATGTGCAAATGTCCACATGATGTGCTTGTGTCCTTGGGAATGAGCTCCTTTGTCTAATACTAGGTTCTTGCTAATTTTCTATTTTCTATTTTGTCATCAAAATATTAAAAATTTGTCTCCATTGTTCTATTTTCTGCATTTTATCAACATTCTTCTATCTTTCAGTCAACTAGCATAGCTTTTGTTTACATTCCTAGCACTTTGAGAAAGTAGTAACATTAATTTTTCAAACATCGATAGGCAGTATAAAACTAAAATAGTCCTAAGTGTACATAGTAATAGTGAAAAGTTCCTTCTTCTAATACCTCTTAGTTGAAGTGTAATTTTTCCTCATTTATAATTGGAAGTCAAGAAATATTTAGGCGAGGTGAACATTAGTTACTCATGGAGGAGATCACCACTGAGCTAAAAATGAATCCAAACTAGGCTAAAACTAGGAGAAATCATGCATGCAAAAGGTGACAAGGTCACCCCTTCCGAGAAGTGGGTTGCCTATTTTAACAGGGGAGGCTACCCTTGCAGACTCAAGTTAAGTTGTACAGTCACCTAGAGAGACCTTGAAGATAATAGGGTTGACCCAAGAAGAATGGTTTGATTAGGTGGTTTGAAGGTTGAAAAGTGGTCTTGGAGGACTAAAAATGGTTTTGGAGGCATATAATGAAAGAGAGCACATAAGAAAAGTGGGTCATCCCTTTAGTAGAGCAGGTCACCCCTAGATTCCCTACTTTAATTTCAAGGTCACCTATGGAGATCTTACATGGCTAGGTGACCCAAATAGAAAGGTTTTGATAAGTGGTTAAGAAGTACATGGGACCTTGGAAGGTCAATTGAATGGTTACAAAAGAATAAATGATGAAAACTCCCCTTGGGGGAAGTGAATTTCCCTTCTTGGTAGGTGGACTGCCATGTTCTTGGGGTTAGCAAGTGACATGGGTGGTTTGTTGAAAATAGGTTAGGTGGACAAAAAGAAAGTGTGTAGGATGTTAGAAAGTTAGCTTGAAGGTTAGGGAGGAACAAACACAGAGAAAAATATTTGAAAGCATGTCACCAAGAGAGAAGCTATTGAGAGGTATATATAATTCATGCTTACATGTACATGTTTAGAACTCTAGCTCATCATTAGACTGCCATGCAGGCCTATGTGCCCTTTTCATACTTACAAACACCACAGAATAAATGGAATGGAGATAGAGGAAGATGAGAATGAATAGCAAGATGAAAATGAAACTAGTGTATACAATGGAAGAGGTGAGCAAAATACTTAAGAATAATTTGTCCTTCATGTTGAGTTCACCAAAATATGTGTTGTTCAGAAGTGACTCAAACACAACGTGGATGATTCAAACTCTAACATAATACATGGACCATTTCCTTGTAATAGTAGTCACTCTTGCTCTTGTGGTAGAAGCCAATTGAGTGGAGGCAAAATTGGAGGTTATTATGTTCCCGAGGAATCAGACCGTCATGGATTGTAGTTCAGGTAATCATGTGATGTGTGGATGTATGTGTTTGGAAAAAGTTGTAATGTTGTCATAAATGTTGTATGGTTGTAGTGGTTGTAATTGTAATTTTACTTTAAGGGTCACTTGTTCTAAGCCTAGCTCTAAGACAATTTTTTTGTTTATGATATGGAGGTAGTCTAACCTCTTTTGTTCACTTTGAATGACTTGTTATACGAGTCTTTGTTGATATTCTTCAGATTTTCTTCTTTATTATGTTTCTCTTTGAATGAGCCTAAAGATGAGTTCTTGCTCTTGGGCAATTTCCTCTGTGAGAATTGGTTGAGGGATGATCCCCATAATCTTTTTAATGATAGATTTAACCCAATATTCTCGTATGTCTGGAAAAGTTGAATGCTAGACAAAAAGGGGAAGAGTTTTTGTTAAATGCTCTGTTTTGATTGTTCACCTCGTGATCAAATCAAAAGTTTTCTTGCTCACTTAGTTTTTTTGTTTTTGAAATTTTTTAGTATTTCCTATGAATTCCTAAATGCAATTAATGCTAAATTAATGCAAACAATTTTTTGGGTTCCTTTTGCGACTTTTGAAATGAATTAATTACTTTGAAGGGAAATGTACGCAACTAAATCACTTTTTTTATATGCAATTTAATCTATGTTTTTATGTATTTTCATGGATCAATTTTAACTTGTAACCTAATGAATTGAAATTTGTAATTTAGTAAGTACAATGAAAATAACTTTGTTTTAAGAAAACAAATATAACTAATCTAAGCAATTTAAAAGAAAACCACTTCTAAGAAAGCAATTTAAACTACCTATCAAGAGAAAAGAAAACAAAGTTATACTTCCTCAAGACTAAGATTTGTTTTTTCTAAATTTCTACGAAAGCATGAAAAACTTGTATGAATCAGGTAGCACTACTTGACATAAGTCCTCAGAGGTCTTTTACCAATTCTCTTTCCTCTGTAGCATCTAGGTCCTCATCTTGGTGACAAGGATAAAAAAGGGGATGTGAGGGAATTGGATCAAGAGCTTAGAAGCTATGAAAGTCAAATGGAAATGGAATGAGCATAATTATTCTATTTCAAAATTAAAAAAAAAGGTAGATGAGGTTCTACGTAGAGCATAAAAATGATATGGGGGCAATTTCACAAAATCTTGAGCAAACCAAGAATGTAATAATGAATTTTTCCTCTCCAAACGAATAAAGGAGTGGGATATTTATAGGTTTAGAGTTGACACCAAAGGTGGTGGTATTTGGAGAGTTAATAAGGAATGATTTAAGAGTGATCTAGGTTTGATTAGAAGAGAATAAAAACTTGGAGAGGAGATCACTGAAGACTAATTATAGTATTGTCCCTACATATCATATAGGTTATAGGGGCAATCTAGCCAAAATAGATTGAACAAGCAATAAGAAGGTTTGAAAGTGAGTTTGAAGCTTGAACATGGAAAAAAGAAAAAATAGGAAGTGGGTCACCCCTTTTAGTAAGGAAAATCTCCCTAAGAGATCCCACTTAATTTGCAAGATCTCTCCAACAGATCCTACAAGTCACAGGGGTGATCTAGCCAAAATAAACTAGGTAGGTGGTTAGAAGGTAAGCAAGACCTTGGAAGGTTCGTTAGAGGGTTAGGGAGGCAGGAGTAAAGGGGGAAGAATACTAAGGGATACGTCAACAAGAGATAATCTATTGAGAGGTATATATATATTCACGCCTCTGTGATCATGATTAGGACTTTAAACTGTTATCAGACTATCATGTCAGTATATGCATGTATTTTTCATACTTACAAGTGTAGGGTGAGAATTCTAGTTATCCATTGTGTAAAAGTGTTGTTTATTATTATTGATATGTTGTTGAGAATTTTCATTAGAACCCCTAATTGTGAGTACATCACTCTTTGCTTACATCTATTGGAAGTATTTGGAAATACCTTGGGGTGACTGTTGAATTGTGATGATTCACATTCTCCTTAGTTAACCCCTTGAAAGACTTGATATATGGCCTTATGCAAGTGTTGGCATACAACAAGCAAGCTTGCAAGTGATCTAAATGTAAATTCTAATGCAAATAATGTTCCTTTTAGTGCTCCAAGTCTAGATGTTCCTAGGAATGCTCATTAATGCTTAGGATATTTGAATTATTATTGGATGATCGTTGGATGATTTCTTGGTGTGTTTTAAATGCCTAAATAAATGTCTTTAACTACTAAGGCATAATGAATTGTTGCACAAACGTGTACCAAGTCATCTCCCAACAAGTTAGAGAAAACGATGGGGGCAATAATTTCAATTTTAAAATTTAAATTTTGGGTTAGATCTATGCCATGCAAGATTGCTACTGTGCATTATGGAAATAACCTAAGATAGGGGATGATTAGGGGTAATGAAATGTGGAGGTATGGACTAATAGATGGGACAAATATGTTAAAATAGTTTAAGATAGGGCTAAGATAAAGTTGAATATATAAAAGGATATGTAAATTAAAATAAATGAAAATAAATACAAATCACCTAAAAACATAATACTAAAGTGTGTCACATATCACCGTATAGTCAACTTAGAACATTGTCCCAAAATGGACCCAAAACAAATGGGAATTGGCATGAGTATGGAAATAAACTACAAGCCGATACTCATACAATTAACCATCGACCTAAAAATGTGTTGGTTTTGCAATATTTTTTAATCGGGGCATGCATTTTCATATCAAAGAGAAATGTCACCACTCCATATTCACTCTACGTAAACATCATCCACTTCAATGATTAAACGGTTAATAGCAATTTTACACCTAATCCATAGCAAAAAGTGGTATATATTTGTCTTATTTTTATTGGTTAAAATTAACTTTTGACTATTTAAGTGGATGATGTTTAAGAATAGCCTACCAGATTTAATTTCAATTCTCGTGCATTTATGGCAAAGAGGAAGATCATAGATTCTCCTACACTATCCTCCAAGCAGTAAGTTGTCTTTATTCGATTTGCGTCCCATATGATCATAACTATTCTTAGCACGCAAAAACATAGGAGATGCTAATGTTGGTCAGATCCTTGTCACTTAAATATATTTTTCTCCATTTTCACATACATTCCACCATTGACGCTTCCTCAAGCATCGCCTGTCATCTTCAGTTATATTCGAAATTTTATTGTGCACTGTTACAACAGGATTCCGCTCAGCAAAATAGTCGCCGGAAACAATGGCATTAAATGCATACTAGAAAGACATGTGCAAGGAACAGATAACAAAGGTTATACAGGGTTTCGACCGTTTTAAAAGCTATCTTTAGCTATTATTCAAAAGCAGGAACAGATAACAAAATATTCACGTTATAAGGGACAATTTATTCCTTCATCATTCATGTTTTATTTAGATCGAAGCCAGTGGCATTTGAGAAATTCAAAAGCTTTTGTTCATGCAACTATTCTCTTCCAAAAGAAAGAAAGGCCGCAGGTGTAGATGGCAGCAGCACTGTTTTCAAGGCAAACACAATAAATTTTGAATTGCCATGTTGACCGAATCCATATGCACGCTTCGACCATATTTTCATATATGACTAAAATAACTATTCAAGTGTATAGAAAAAAGAAATATCAGTTCAGTGTCGATTACTACGATGGTACATAACATGAATTAATCATGTTGAAGCTTGTTTTTTAGGGAATCCCATTCAGTGCGGCCGTCGGAGATTCTAAAGCAGAACCACAATAAAATACCCAATTGTTCTGTTACTCATGTTCTTGAGCCTGTTTATTATACGAGGCTTGGGAGCCCTTCTTGCTATTTACCATTAATGGTAAGCCCTTCCATTCTTTATTATTTACATAAATTATTATTCCTTTTTTTTTTTCAAAGGGTTTTAATTCAATTTTAGATTGTTTTACAATTTGATATAGGAGCATGAGTCAGGGCCAAGGACTGGGGTATCCATTCTGCCAAAGTCACCTGAAGCATGATCCCAATGTTCGAGGCCTTACACTTAGCAAGACTTGATCCTTGATGGGCTCATTCAAAGCCATTGGAGTCAATAGGTTCTCTCAGTGGAGTGAATTTGCGTCTAGGCATTGAGTCTTGTCTAGGTTGCTCCCTAGGAGTAGATGTGACATTTTTAGTTGGTTGAAGATTGACAGGTGCTTAGACATTTTGAATGTGTTTAGTATCCACAACACCAATGTTGACAACATTTTTGTTTTTGGACCAGAAATGGGGTTTTTCATTTGATTGTTGAGGATTGCCTTTGTTTTCTTTGAAGATTTTGACTAGTCCTTTTGCAATTAGGGCCTTTTCTATGTTTGTCCCCCTAGAGATGATCTCACCAAAAGAATTTGCACATTGGACTTTTAGATGAAATCCTAATTCAAGATTAAGATTTTGAACATAGATGCTCACCAATTATTTTTCAGGAATAGGCCATGGAAATTTACTAGCCATATTTCTCCATCATTGTAGGAATGATATAAAGGTTTCCTCATTTCCTTATTTATTGTTGCATAGGTCTGTCATGGAAATCTCATGTTCGATGTTGAATGAAAAGTGGGTTACAAACTTTTCAGCCAACTCATTAAAGGTCTTGATACCTGGTGGTAAATGAGAAAACCATTCTATAGCTTGCCCTCCAAGACTATGAGGGAAGAGGTGTAACAGATATGTATCATTATGGACAACCTCTAGACAAGCGATATAGAATATTCTTTAAGATCACCTTTTCTTTTGTACTTGTAAAATTTTGGCATTTCAAAATTAAGAGGAAGAGGTATCATAGGGAGTAACCTATCAAATGGATAACGACAAACTTCTTCTAAAGATAATGTTTTCGTGGTTTGTCCTAAAGTGAGATTTGAAATCTATTTTTGAAGATGCAAGAATTTTTTATCAATGTCTATTGTGGGATGTTGATTTGGAGCAAGAACTAGATAATTAGATGATTGTGGTTGGGTCTCTTGAGGTGGATTGGTATGAGATAGGTATGAATAGACATGTGGTGGATTGTTGGGTAGTGTGTAAGCATTAGAAGTTTGGGTTTGTGTTGTATGTGGTGGGGTGATATATGAAATGTGAGGATTGGAAGATTGGGGTTGTGATGTGATATATGTCGCTATATGGGATGTTTGAGGTGCATGTGAAGTTATGACTTGATTGGGTTGAGTCATAGATGACATGGATGGAATGACTAGAGGAATAGATGATGGAATACTAGAAGAAGTGTGACCAAATGATGTGGGAGGTTGGTAAAGTGGATTGGTAAATTGGTTGGTGAATGGTGATGAAGCAGTGTTATGTGTAGGTGTAGGTAGTATGGTAGTGTTATGCATGGAAAAGATGAATGATAAAGACTAGTAATCCCACTAGATCAAACCCTCTTCCACAATAACATTCAAGGACAAGACCGAACCAAATCACTACCAAATGGAGGTGAACTTAGCTACAGACCTTGTGCTCAAGAGTGTTATGGAAAGATCTGATTTAATCAAGTCTTTTATCAAACCCTAGGTCAATCAATACACTAAACCTTAGATTTGTAAAGATCCGATCATAACAAGAGATATACAACAGATAATCATAAACCAATTTCACAAGAGTGATTAGAGAGATATCAGAACCTATGTCTTAGTAGCTAGAATTTTAGAGGACTATTTCGCGGGTGCCCAAGTCCAAAAGGATGTAATCTTCAGAAACTGAAAACTGGAGAAATACCATAGAGGACATCCTAATGCCAGATCTGATGTCTGTTTAGGTAGAAAGACTATTTTGTGGGCACCCAAGTCTTTCGCAGAGGAATATTCTTGAAATACTATTGGATCCTAAAATGCTTTTCCTTACCCAGTCTTCTTGTGTCTTCACTTTTTTGGATCTCACACCTGTAACCTGAACACAATCTTGAAGAAATGGGGTTTGTAGGTTATGGTGTTTAGGGACTTTCCTCAGTCAAATCCTGGGATAGAATTCAAGCTTCCCAACACCATTGATAAATAGATTGTGTTCGCTAGCAGGGTAGAGGCTAAACATAAATCAATAATGATTAAATCAATCATGATGAACACAAATTATGTAATGTCCCCTCTTAGGAAGCTCTAGATTTCTTCACCTTGCACACAAGTATAGCTTCTTAATGAGAACATTAATATTCAATAGATCAATAATAAAACCAATATCATTGATTAGGGTTAGTAACATCATAAACATAGTCAATAACAATTACACTATTATATATATTTCATATTTTCTCATTCCTATCATATGGAGATCTCATGATATACTTTGGGAGTGTTAACCTCATGTCTGATTATTAATCTTATCTAACCATTAACCCCATGGAGATGATCATCTATTCGTTAGGGCGCTAGATAACAAACTCCACTGCCATAGGCCTAAGGGCTTCATGCTACACCTGATAATA
Organism: Cunninghamia lanceolata; assembly: GCA_027924645.1. NCBI lineage: Eukaryota > Viridiplantae > Streptophyta > Pinopsida > Cupressales > Cupressaceae > Cunninghamia > Cunninghamia lanceolata. The sequence continues at coordinate 9,161,030 of BSBN01000739.1, forward strand.
CTTCACCACTTGGCTCAAGGGGCTTCACGCTACACCTGGCGATACTTCACCCACTTGAGAGTCACCTAGGTGTGAGATTACTAAACCGCCCTTCCCTAACTAACTACACGTTCTCGTAGGGTGTCAGCTAAGATTAATAATGAGGCCAACATGTACTCATCCCTTGTATATCATGAGTAGGGTTAGGAATCATACCATTAATGGTCCTTGCCTTCTCTTCAAATGATGTCTTGGATCACAACATTTATACTCTTCATGTGCATATTCTCTTTATAGGAAGTGGACCTTGTCCATCATTCCTTATAGACAATCTTATGGCACTTTGAATGCCATCTACATTCATATATAATCAGATATTCAATAACATAGGATAAGTATGAAATTATACCTTATTTCTTGATACAGATTCATTGTCCAAGATGGAATAATAGATTGTTGTTGAATAACAATTAATGTTGATCTGATTTGAGAGTTACTGAATTGAATGATATTTGCTTGTGTTCTTGAAATTGATTGACTGCTGTAAGTATATGAACAAATGGCTTGTATTTGCTAAGGGATGAATGTTCAATCAGATGAGATGTGTTGTAATTGGAAAACATTGAGTGAATGAATGAATCCCTCCTTGCTAGCCCCCAATCACATTATATACTTGGTCGGGTGTCCTTTCATCAAGAGACACCTCTCCATGGCACTTCCTTTAGTTATTATTAATACATCTTTTAACTATCGGTGCTTCCTATGATCTTTAATAATTGCTTTTATTTTAATTCATATGGCCATTGTTAACTTGATGACAATCGATCCAATTACTAATCCTTTCTTATGCATAAAATAATTATCTTTATAGATTTGTTGTTTGGCTCTTCATGGATTGCTTGGTAATTGATATTTAAATATCTTATCCATTGTCTCTATTGGTAGATGATAACTTCTCCCATCGGCACTTAGAAACTTCACCATGTATACTTACTTTGAAGTATATGTATGAAAGCAGAGTTGGTCATTGAAGGATTGCAATCTTTGATTTGACTAGGAATAAGTTTATCTTTTCAATATCCTTGTTAATCGTTGCTTTTTACATGTAGTCCTTTATTTGTTAATCGCACCACTTAATATAAGGCATAATGCTATGTAATAACCTTAACTTCAACGCTTATGATATTCATTATCCTTATAATCATCATTGCCTTCATTTCAGGATCACATCTTTACTTTATTCCTATTAATAGGAATTTTTCTATTACAAACTGTATACATGAATGATGCTAAATACTTGATCGCTACCTTAGTATGAGGCATGGTTATAATATATAATATTTATAATATAAAATATATTTTTATATTTGTCATTTATTTTATTTTATATTATTTATTATGTATAATAATTATAATAATATTTAATAATATATTTGTTACCTATATAATACTATATATCTGAACATATATATATATATATATATATATATATATATATATATATATATATATATATATAATGGGGACATGACAAATGATATCACCTATGTGATAAAACCCTTAGAAGGATTAATTCTCTTCAACTCATAAAGATAGATAGATGATAACATCAAAACCTACAACAACATACAATGGCAATACAAATCTACTCTAGAATCATAATGAATGCTTTGAATGCTCTTTACTCTAATGATTCAAGTTGGCTATCTCTATCTAGGTTACAAATGAATTCAAAAACACACACATATATGCTTTCCCACTAACATTCATGAAATTAACCAAAAGAGTTGACAAGGAGAAACCCTTTTACAGGTCCTATGTTGACATACATTGAAATTTGCCCCGATCAATCAAGGAGGACTTGGGCACTAGTGCCCAAGTCCCAAGGCACATTTTTGGTCTAGGTTAAGGAAGAATATGGACCCCTAGTTCCCAATTTGCATTGGTTTCAGGGGATTTCGCATCGGGATGAATATTTAAGATGTATAATGTAATCACAGGGACCTAGGAGCTAAACGAGGAGGTAAAAAGGCAAGTGTCCAATTTTTACTCCATAACATTTAGCCCCCACTTTAATGTGTGTATGATCTTACAATTCAGTACATGCATTAAAGTATGGTCAAAGCATATCAAACACATCAAACACTAGATCAAAGGCACACCTTAAGTTTTATGGACCATTTCTAGCCCCCAAGCTTAGACAAACATAAGAAAACACTTGACAGTCACATAAGACATGATGAATACACTAAGGAATGATGTAATACATAGAGAAGACAGTAAAGCATACAATACACAGAGAAGACATGAATACATTCACGCAATACACAAGGTATACATGAAGAGAAACCATAATTACAAAATTATATATAACCCTAGCTAGGTGATGGGGGGAGCTCATCACTACACACTGTTGATGGTGTTTTTAGTACGCAACAACGTAGGTGTGATTGCTGGTTTCACACCTCTCTTGAAAAGTATCTTACCCTAGGCAAGACTACTCCAAGGATAATACAGCTAGGTCTTAGCTTGCTTGGAATTTCTCAATGGTTATGTTCCAGCTGTACCTACAAGGGGTCTTACATGCAGTCTACAAATCTTCAAGGTTGAGACAACAAATACACATAAACCCTACTATGATTTTCAGCTGATATACAAAGTGGGATGCTGCTGAAACTTTCTACTCTAACAACTAAACAGTTGTTTCAAAGAAAATGCAAAAGATTTAGGGTTTAGAAGGAATCCTAAGTGACATTCACAATGCAAGGGTTATCTTTAGTAGACAAATATTCCAGACTTCAAACCAGTTTTCTGAGTTACCAAACCGAAATAGGTGTTACAGTGCTGCAGAAAACGGTGCTATCTTCAATGGAAGTTGAAAGATTTTTAGACCACATTCATTCGTTAAATACCCAATAAATGGCGCAACTTAACTCATAAAATGAAGTTGAACTTCAGCACAGATAATAAGCCCAGGCTAACTTTACACAGTTATTTACCATCAGCAAACAACCAAAAGTATGGACTTGGAACATTCATCAAATACTGCAATAAACCATTAACATCATAAAAGCACAACTAATCTAACTATAGGAGAGCAAGAAGCAAACCATGAAGACCACAATGAATTGAAACAAGATGCAAATTCTCAGAAATGCTGCAGAAACTTGCTTTGTATTAATTCAAATGGCACAGAGTCAACAATTTGGCATCAAAATCTCTCTCTTACAAAAAGTGGAGATGGCAGCCCTTTATATAGAAAGCAGCATACCCTAGCCTTCTAATGAATGGTGGAGATTAACTCAACACCGACGGCTCAGATTACATTAAGAAAGGCCCACATTAATTCCCGGATTACATTTTGTCTTTTATGAAAAAGACAAAAAAAATAGCCCTAGATACATTGAATCTAGTCATTTTGACTAGCCAACCCAATACATTAGTGAAAATACCCATTTAGGAGGTAAGAAGAAGACAAAATAAATTACATGATGTCCAGATATATCAAATTTACAACAATGATAGGATTTGAATCAATAAAATATTCACATAATACTAAGATTCTTTATCCAGGTCGATACTGTCTCCTTCGGACAGCTTATTCCGATAGGCCAGCCATGCCTCAAGTGCTGGATTGATATCAGATGTGGCTGGATCTTTCAGATGATGTATTCTATAATCGAACACCTCTAGCTCCCGACTGAATCTGGTGTATATCCTTTCAAAATCTGCCTCTGCTCTGTGGAATGCTTTGAATTCTGCTCTGAGGTCACTTGCCTTGTCTAGCCGTTCTTCTGTACTTAGCATAGTGTCCTCAAATAATATAACATGCAGTTTACCTTTACATTTTTTGACCTCGAAAGGAGCGTAATCATCAAAAGATTCGTCTCTACAGCTTCTCAAAGCATCGCTGATATCGTATACGATAGATCTTAGCTCTTCGTCAGCGGGTTTATATGCTTCCTTCACTTGCTCAAAGGTCTCTTTCCTTAGAAGTAACTGCTGATACCACTCAATAGCCTTAGGGAGCCTATCTCCAGTCAAAATGTTTTCTGTGACCAAGGTTTGAGCTGGCAGCTCCCGGATACCCTTGATTCGCGGATACATGTGAGAATAGTATTCGTCGAACAAGTCATATTCATCACGCAAATCTTTCCACTTGTTAATCAATTCCACTGTACGTTGGTGGATCTGAGCAGAGGCAGTTATGGCATCGCATCCCGCTTCAAACACACTCATCAACCAGTTCTCGACGCCTTGGGATTTTGATCTTACCTCACTCAGCTTTGCCATTTCATCCGTAGATAGGAAGGTAGGCACAATCCTTATATCACCTCCTGCATCTACTGGTTTTACCAAAAATTGCAGACATGCCCTGAGCTCCTCGTTTTGGCGCTTTAATTCTTTCTTGGACATCTCGTCCTTATCTAACTGCTTCAAAATTGACGTAACTGATCCTTTAAAATCATCCACCCTTTGAGCACGGGTGGTTGGGCCTAAGTCAACTGTGGATATCACATAATCCTCTGCCCTGACTTGATCTCTTGTTACGTCAGTAGGAGGGACAGCTACCTCCGCAATCCTTGAGCCTGATTCGCTCTGGTAGATTCTTGATTGCACCTTCACCTTCTTTTGTTTCTGAGGTTTCTGAGCTTGCGATAGGATGGTGCTCAAATCAATTTTCATTACTTCGATCTGGGGTTCTGGATATACCATCCTATCTTGCAGCCATTCTGGAGCGGAAGATTTGTTCAATTCAGCGTTTCCACCTTTATCTGATATAGTCAATTCTTTGGAAGGTTCTCGCTTGGGCTCAGGGCTCTTCTCCTTTTCTCCTTGGGCCAATTCCTTTAGGCTCTCGAGCACATTTTCTCGTGCTATTTCCAAAACTTCCTCTGTTGGGTCCTTGCTCAACGGACTATCAGATATGTCAATTATTTCTATACCAACAGACAAGTCGAGGGGGTTCTTATCATTTTTACTGGTCAGCGCTCCCTCGGGCTCTGGTAATCCCAACTCCGCGCATACTTTCTCAATACCCTCCAACAAAGGTACTTCCAAAGTCATCGCAGGCATTTGTGAAAGGGGGACAGCAGAAGAAATTGTGAAGGAAGGGGTACTAATTTGAGTCAAATTAGCGAAGGCAGGCAATGGTAAGGGAGAAGAAGGGGTAGGGTACATAATGGTGAGAGGGGGAGAAACAGGACTGCTGGAATCACTGGAGGATATTGCCAGTGGGTAGGAAGTGGTAGTAATGCCAGAGGAAGGAGAAGCGGAAGGGGATGATTCCTGCACAATGACGGCTGAGGTGGTGGGAGAAGTAGATGAAACAGAAGAAGAAGGAGGGATAGAAGTAGAGAAGGTGGAAGCCAAAACAGCTGTTCCTGTATCGGGTATAGGGGTCTAGGAGATCGAAGGAGTTGAATCATCTTTAGTAGTAACACGCTCCTTGCTCGCTACTTCTGTTCTTACCTTCTTGGTCTTGGAGGCCTCCCCAGTGCTGCCCGGCATGTCCTTCCTCTTAGTAACTCTGGGCCTAGGAGGTGGATCCTTCTTCCGAGGGGATTTCACAGGAGGTTTTTTCACTTTTCGAGCCCTTGCTGCCAAAGGGGCATGTTCATCAATATCTGAATCCTTTTCCTTGATAGGCTCTGTATCGTCTGTTCCCAGTACGGGCTCATCTTCTTCTCCCTCGGAGTCCTTATCTGATTCAACTGCCGTATAGGTCAGTTGGACTCCTTGCCCCCTTAGGACACCCAATTGTGCTCTGACCCACGCTTTACTCAATCTAACCGGCTCCTTCATGATCACATCCAAGGAGCTTTCTTCTGCATTTGCCCAATTGGGTAATGGGATGGGTAAATGGTATTGTGTTTCCCACGGGCCTCTAGCCATAATATTATCATCATCCTGCAATTGATCTGGTACTGCCATTACATGAAACTTCTTGATAAAATCCAAGGATAGCCTCGAGTGCATCCTCTTCATGACATCGTAATCGTCAGTGCAGTTGGCCCAGAAATCTTCAATGTGATCTTTGTGAAACAACTTCTTGCTCACAAACTTCTCCATCACCTGATTTGGGTCAAAGTGAGCCCTAGCATTGTAATAATGCAAGTTCAGAAGCTGGAGCTCTTTATCTGAATACTCAGCTAAGGCGAGGGAAGGGCACGCGTAGAGTCCTCTGCCAAACTTGATGGGAAATTGGACATTTGTTTGGTGCAGGTGCTTGAATTTCTCGGCACACGGCACTAATTGCCTGGACAGTTCTAAGAGCACTGTCTTATCATCAGGATATCTTGGCAACCTATATGCCATTCCAGTGAAGCCTTGTACTCTGATGTATGTGAACTTCTCAAATTGTATATACCATCGGCCATATTGGATTATTTCGTTCATAGCCTCTGCTGAAATCCTCAATGCTGTATTACCTTGTAACTTCCTTGCTATGTACATGGTAAATGCATCATTGACCCGCTTGAAGTGTATCAATGACTGTGATGAAGTCAATTGAGGATAGCCTTCATATACCTTGACTTGGGTCTTTTCATCATTCCTGATTTCTCCGATTTTGGACAATCCGTCGTAATGATTCATTCTTGCCAATGCGTAGACGACGTAGGATGTCCATCTGAAACATTTCTTCTCATTAAAGTGGCTGAAAGCTTCATGTATATTGTCGCTAAGGATCTGCGACCAAAGGAACTTGGTTCCCTTCAACACTTCTGAGATTATGATGAACATCCAGTCTTCAAAAGTGGAAGCAGTAGGTAACCCATACACTCTGCTCAAAAAGGTTACTATATCTCCAATTTCATCGTGGAAGTCACTTCTATATAGCACTATGGGGAGCTTGACGAGAGCGGATTTCCTGCTCTTGACCCAATGATCATTTATGTGTTTTCTGCATCCCTCCACATCTTTGTTATATGCCTCCTTGGATGCTTGCCTGTCGGGCATAGTCATGGTTTTATGCCACGGGATATCCAGCATTTCTGCCAAAGCAGGCGGGGACAAATCAGCTAGGACTTCTCCGCTAGCTGTCTGAATTTGCCTAGATACGATATCGTATCTATCTGCACAACTTGCTATTAATTCTGCACACTGAACAGAGGTCGGGAAGGCAGCTGCTTGTCCGAGTCCACTGTCCTTTAGTCTCTTGGCCCGAGGAGTCGGAGTGGGTCCGAAGATTCTAAGTCTGAAATCATCTAATTCAATATGACCTAGATCAGTGTCTCCTACGTTACTCCATCCAGAGTGGATTTTGGTTTCCGGGGGTATCCCTTTGAATTCGTACTTCATGGCTTGAGCTCGTGCAGACATCTAACCTGCAAAACCAGACCTCATAAGCTTGATATCAAGTAAGTTCCTTGATATACTCCTAGGATTAGATAAATCAATCATAAGTCCATCATTCATTAAAAGCATACATTTTGAAAGAAGACTAAGTTAACGTTCACAGCGTATTGCATGCAAGGAGATATCAAATGTTGTAAAAAGATTCACCTAAACATCATCATTATAGCATTACCACCTTAATAACCTTACCCTGAACCATCTTCCCTAAAGAAATTTCAACAAATTCGGCCATTTAGGGAGTTTTGCGCTAAAATTGAGGTTGTCCGACCTTGGGCAGTAAAAGCGCTAAAACTGAGACTGTCCGACCTTCGGCGGGAAAATGAGGCAGGTCCGACCTCAAATGAGGGTTTGCTCTGTGCGTTCCGGAATTTGCGCTATTTTCAAGGGTGTCTGACTTGCGCGAGATTTGGACGTCTCCGACCTCCAATGGTTTACAAGTCGGTCGGTGGATAAACTAGCGCAAAGCGATTGCTGGCATAACAGTGGTTCCCTTGCACGGAATTCGGGTGAGTCCGACTTGCGCGGATTTCGACGGGGTCCAACTAAGTCGGACACAAGGTGTTTTAGCGCATGGTCGGATGAAGGAAAATGTAGCGCAAAATAGTTTGGTAAGTCTTTTTAGCGGGCCTTTCGAGCAGCACTGACGTCGCGGGGTTATGGATGTCATCTGACCTGGTCGGACACGGGGTATTGAAGCGCAAAGTCGGACAAAGAAGATTTTAGCGCAAAAAGTTGTTTTCAAGGCTGCGGGTATTTCTAAACCATCCGACCCGATTTGTAAATGATATGTGAGTTGTGAAGGTCAGATGAGGTTGTTTTTAGCGCAATCGGGCGCTGGATTTTAGCGCTTGATCTCAGGGTGTCCGACCATATCGAATGGTTTAGTTTTTTGGAGGTCGGTCGAAGGTGATTTCAGCGCTGACCTAGTGCGCGGGGTTTATAGGGTTTCGACCCGGAAAGATCCAGATCTGCCCAAGGCCTCCTAACCTGCGGTTTTCTAAATATAGGGTTTGAGAAAATGCGAGGGTCAATTCCCCAAACCCTAACCCGAAACCATTACGTTCAACTCACAGATTCACAGTCACTATGCAAACGGTAAAAACCCTAACAGTTTCTCCTAAATTTGCCTCAAAACCCTAAAGAAACTTGGGAATGCAAAGGGTGAGAACCCTACCTGTAAATGGCGGTGCAGATCCGACTTGTCGAGAGGTTGCGGGTTCGAGCTTGGGCGATGTCGGCTGTGAAAATCGGAGCTCTGGATGCGCAGGCTTTGAAAATGCGGTTAAAATGAGTTAACTTTACCTAATTTCCCTATTTAAGCTGCGCCAATCCGCCATTAATGCTTGGGAGTACATACTGTCAGCGGGGATTTGCAGGGGTTCCGACTTGGCGGGAAAACTATAGGTCTTCGACCTGGTCAATTGAGGGAGAAATCAGCGCGAAATTCGGAGGCCTCTGACTTGACCTGTTTGGCGGGGCTTTCGGACTCATCCGACCTGTGGGGTTCGTTTGGGGGTCTGACCTAGTTGGTTATAATGCGAAGTCACTTGGAACGAAATTTAGCGCTAGGTCAGACGGAGGGGATTTTAGCGCTAGGTCCGACAGACTGAAAATCGGCGCAAAGATCGGTTGAGTCCAGATTCAGCGCAAAGGTCGGTTGGGGCCAATTTCAGCGCAAAAGTCAGTTGAGTGCAGTTTTAGCGCAACAAACTAAATCAAGGACTCTAGAAGGGGAAACAACAACCCTCCTTTAGCAAGTTTGAAGTGATTTTTAAGGCAATCATTCTATCCAGGGTACATATACTTTAGACTGTACAACCACTTCCGAGAGAGAGAGATCAAAAAACCAAACGACCCACTAGCCAAAACAAAAAGAACAAAGGGGAGGGGCCCCCATGTTTAGAATGGGGCGTGTGTGCAAGGCATAACACACACCACCATCAAAGGCACACAAAACACATAGCATGGGGGGAGCTCATCGCTATGCACCTTTAAACCACTAAAACATGCAAAACACACAACGTGGGTAGATCTCATCACTACATGCCTTTAAACCACTAAAACATGCAAGGAAAATGCATAAAAAACACATGGAATACACGAGCTTAATAGAGTATGTCGTTAACACACTATATGTTTTATACACAAAAAACACAGGTGATAAGTAGGAGCTCATCGCTTTGCTTCACTATCTAAGACATGTAAAATACACCTGATGGTTGACCTATGCTACCACAACTGCGAAAGACATGCTTAAGGGTGAATAGCTCAAGATCCAACCCCACCTCTGTAGAGGAATTTCAAAAGGATGTGCAACCGCTCAAGGGAAGACACAATCCTACCTTCTGCAGAAGGACTTTTAAAATGCAACCCCACCTGCATCCACAAATACCTTACAGTGAAAAGGAAGCATGTACAAAGTATACAACCCCACATGCATTTGCAGATGCCTTATAGTGAAAAGGAGGTATATGTAAAAAAAAATGAAGTACACAACCCCACTTGCATTTGCAGATGCCTTATGGTGAAAAGAAAGCATACGTAAACACACTTTATCAACAATATCAAAAATAATCAACCATAATATATTCCCCCACCTTAAAGTGGTTGATCCCGCTTGATGGTATCAAGCACGTTTAAGGTAAAGTGAAAACATGCAATGGAATGAGAGCTTTAGCAAAGCCCATGCCCCTAAAGGTGACACGTGCTAACAATCACTGAATGTTCCCAACAAATGCATATGTTAGTATCAAATTCTAATCATCAACAATATTCATGCATAGAAATAAGGTAACATACCACATAAGCAAACCAAGGCTACACTTATGGGTTTGGAACTGAGTATATCCATGATGTTATACTTTAGGTATCTCAAAACTAAGTGTAGCTACAAGGTGAGATGCAAAAAAATCTAAAGTGCATAGAAGCAGATTTAGAGTATTGCAAAGGTTTGTGACAAGAAAATTCACAATACGATACATGATCAAAACATGAGGTGATTCTACTAGTCAAGCATCAATAACATATCAATCCCATCTTCATATTTGGACTAGGTCCATTTTTGCTTTCTTGTTGTAGGGATGCACAGTCCTTATCAATATTATTTGTTTCTATCATCCATCGACTAGTAGAGTAATTGAAGAATGTAAACATGAAAATGAGAGAGGAGACAAAGGTGACTTAAGTTCATAATGTGGGAAGATGCCCCCAAGATAGCATCCACAACATTATGCCTCCAAGGCACCACACACACCAATTGCAATAAGAGAGAAGAATAGAAGAATAGAGAAACAAATAGAAGTATCACAACAGAGGCGGTCTCCTTGTATCCTTGACCTTACAAGAGTATCAAGGGTCATCCAAGGAGACCTAAATAACATTTAGTACAACATAGGGAAACACAACACAACACATAAGAGGAGGCCACCCCTGAGAGCAACTCAAAGAAATGCTACATCAAAGGTGGCTAAATGGATGAGAAATTCTTACCTGTGAGAAAATGCAACCAGCTGTTGTATTTGAGCAAATCATCTTCCTCCCAGTCTCAAATGCAAGAGGAAATAGGTACATAAGGTACTATGGCCCAATTTGAAACTTCATCCTTTAATTCTTCATCCTTTAGCTCTTCTTTTGATTCGATTTCTGTTGGTGGAATGTTTTCTTATTGAGGTGATACTTGTCAAGCTAAAGCTTGTCATTTTCTCCTTCTTTCTCTTGCATTCTGGTTCTGTCTTGTCTTGTTAGTGATATTTGCAAAAGGAGTCTCATGAGTCTCCACATTCTTTGACATTTTAGAAGAGGAAGTTGGTACAAAATTGATCTTTTGTGATGGAATGCGTTTCTCTTTAAGGTTGCCTCCCGATCCTTGTAAGGATGGCGAAGGAGGAACCTTGGCAAAAATTACTTTACCTCTTGGGTGAGAGGATTCCTTCAGTTCAGGCTGCTTTTCACTCTCTATTTGTTTGATAGGAGGAATTATATAGTCTCAAAGGACTAAGAGGGTCTAGGAGCATTCTTGCCATGTAATAGTTGAGCTATTAACTTTGCCTTATATTTTTGATATGCTAGGAAAAATTGATCTTCTCTTGGTTGATTTGGTTTAGTGCGTTGTGGCCAAAAATAGTCCAAGTTGAAGTTTCCATGGTTGACCAAAGGTTTCCATCCACTATGGTGAACAACATGCACTCATCCTTGATGAGAAAATTTTAAGCATTTATGAATGGTAGAAGGGACCTCTTTCATGGACTTGAGCCAAGGATGGCCTAATTTCACACAAAATAGGTCCGAGGTGGGAATGATGACAAATGGTTGTTCTAAGGATTTTCAACCACTTTAATCAAGAGTGTAATATTTCCAATAACTGAGAGGAAATATCCATTATGTGCCTTGATCATTATATGTGTAGGATCATAAGTGTCTTATGCCAAATCATTAATGTATAAAAACTCTTCAATTATCACATTTGTCATACAATTAGGATTGATAAGGACTCCTCTTGTAGGATTTCCACTTATACATGCTATACTGTAAAGAGGGTTATCAATAGCTCTAATTGTGACCTCATGTGGTGTGAATGAGATTATGGGTTTAGGAGCCTTCCTTTTCTTATTAGATCGAGGAGGGACCATACCATATTTATTTTGATTAGATGCCATGTATGTGAGACCTTTGCACACCAAGACACTAGTTTGAGGAAATCAAGTTTTTGAAGATCAAAAACACATTAAAATTCACTACAAACAAAGTGAATATGATGTGAAGAGTGTTGTGTAAAAAGGTGATGTAAATGATTTTAAGACTTTGTGCAAAGAAGTTCTTAATGTTGAAATACACAATGTGTAATTCTAATTTGTTAGATGAAAGATGAGAAATGATGTTGTTTAGGGTAAAATTATGATTGTTTAGTTTTTAAGTGTTTAGATGTTTGAATCCTCCTTTCACCCTATACATTCAAGGATATAGGGTCAAGTGGCAATTCACTATCATACCCTAGGTCATTGTGAAATGTAGGGAAGCTTGGATTAGGGTGTTTGATTATCAAATTTCCTTCTCTTATGCTTAATTGACCATTAAAACCCTAATTTCATAAATATGACTATAAATAGAAGAATAACAGAAAAAGCTCTTGCAGACGAGAGAAAAATATCAAATCACAGAGTACCTGTTTTCAAGGTTTCGAGGTGGAAAAGTCAGGGACATAAAGAGCAGGTTCCCAAGTCTAATGCCCTACTTTTTGTTTGGATATGGAAACTCAGTTTGCAACTCTTCCCTGCTGTCCTGGAGATTTTCCCGTCATGGAAGTTGGAGGACTATTGAGTGGGTACCCAACTCCAAGGTGTTGTTTTTCCTTCTATTCTACAATTCTGACACTTCAAGATGCCTTCCTACAACTTCACTTTTCCCAGCTCCGCAACCTGTAACTTGCAACCATAAAAACTTTGGGAGGGGGTTGTGGTGTTTAGAGGCTTGCCTCAGTCAAGCCCTAGAGGACACTTAAGTCTCCGAACACTATTGTCAGATAAAGAGTGCATGCCCTTGTGAGGCAGAGACAAAAACCAAAGGAAATGATGATGAAAACATAATATAATATCACCTTGTAGTGAAGATATCATGGGAGGAAGATGCTCTTCATTCCATGATAAAATGGATGCTCAAATCTGCAAACACAAACACATAAACCACACAAATATGCTCTTGCAACATAATGAAAGCCTTGAATCACCTTCAAAACACTTGAACATCACAATTGGCATCTAGTTTTCAAATGAATGCCTAAACATGCTTATATATGCAACTACAAACACTCCCACCAAGATTTTTGTAATTCAAACTTACCGTGTGGGCATAGGACCCAAATAATGGTCATAAAATGACACCCAAAATGACTTAGACTTTACTAATGAGAACTATGTTCCTGACGGGGATGATTCGTCAGACAAGGAACCAATGGAGGATGAATAGGATAATGGTTCATATGATGCCGATGATGCTAATGATGCTCCTAAGGGTCCATTCGCAATTCCTAGACCTCTTCACTCTAATGAGGTGATGTAACAAGTTAACCCTACCTAGCAGCTTGGTGACCCACATAAGTCTACATTTTCTTTACTATTTTCGCATTTTGTCCTTCCTTTTCTTTCCTTTTCATCAAGAACTAATAGTTTTTCCATATTTTTGGTTCGCTTTACAGGTAATGTTGAGGAGTGGAGGGCTTTTGTTCATGAGGTCAATATTGGCTTGGTTACCCCCTTCATTAGGATGACTCGAGAGACGCTTCTAATTGATCCTAGTATGCCCCTATTGCTGGGTGATACATTGACATTTTTTCTCTTGCCTATCATGGATGTTAGGCAAGTGTTGATTTGAAGGCTAAGAATCTCATCCTTAAGGGTGAGAATTAGGTGCTTCGTGAGATGGCTCACCTTGGGTTTGCATAGCGAGATCTTAATATTGCGAGGCCTTCACAATCACACACTCATAGCAAGGTACCTCGCTCCCATAGGTCTCATGGAGTGACTAGCGGCACACATAGGTACAGAGGAGTAGGAGTCCTGAGGGTTCCATTGAAGGGAACCGCCCTTGAGTTTATCTTTGTTCCTCTCCCTCTCCCTCTATCCTCCTCTCGAAGTCTTAGAAGCTCTGGAAATGAACACTTCGGGAGTCAAGGGGGTCCAAGTAACAACACTGTGGCCAATCTCACCCATCTCCTGGATAGATCTATAACAAATAGGTATAGGGGGCAACTCCTTAGGGAAATCCTCACCAAACTACTATGGGACATGCTCAACACAATGAGCCTCAACTAGACCACTACGATCTGATACACCAAGGCAATGCTCCCTAATCTCACCATCATGTGACCATGCCCCTCCATATCTAAGTAAGGATCAGAAATCATATCCCCATTAGTAAGAGTAGCCACAATGCATAAAGAAGTATCAAAGTGGCCCACCTAAACCCACCTAGCTACTCTCGGTAGTTGTCTGTCAGGAATCAGAACAAGTTTTTGATAAGGCCTGATGTGTTCAAAGATCCAAGTCATGATCAAGGAGGAATGGTTGAAAGCATGAGCCCCTCCTCATGTGATATGATAGAAATCCATGTATACCATGGCTAAAATGTCAAGCACCCAAGTGTAGACTTTACCGTGCTCAAGGCCTTCTATAATTGGTGCCCAGTACCATCTCAAGTGACTTGAGGCCTTGTCTCTAGACAACCTTGATGCAATCAAACTGATCAAAAACTTCCTCAAACAAGGAATGTAAAGTCACAACACAGAGGTAAACTAAACACCCATCTAATCCTCAGGATGACTCACCCCCATGAACTGTGCCCAAAAAGCCTTATCCTTGAAGGACTTGCTAGTTGGTAGGACAAGAGGGCACCCTCTCACAGGAACCCCTAGAATGCAATAAACATGAAATAGAGTGATGGTCCACTCTCCTGAAACCTGTGGGAACCTGAAAGTGTTCCTATCTCCATCTAAATATGTCAGAATGTCACAACAACTATGTACCATAGGATGTACAACTGGTATGTGGCAAACTCTAGCCAAACCCACTTTCCTCAAGATGACAAGCTCATCAGTGTTCAGTGTTGCAAACATCTCTTAGAGCCACAATTGCTCTCATAAAGCATTCCATCGATTGCGCATATCCTATCAATTAGAAAAGAACTTTAGATTAGATCTCGTCAACTCACAAAAATTCTAAAAATCGTAAAACTTGCAAAAAATCATACAAAAAAGTGTATAAACCATCAAAATTGCAATAAACAGACAAATATAGTAGTCAAATTAGATCAAAATAGAGTAAAGTAAATGTTAGAAGGCATCAAATTTTAGTCAGAATTGATATATCTAGGTTGCCCCTTTTATCAGTTTGGATCTCCCCCCAAGTGACCTAGATGTTAGTCAGTTCACCCCCTAAGTGATCATGTTGCTCAGCAGATCTCTCCTGGGTGACCTGCCTGGAAAAAGGGGTGACCCTATGTGGCTATCCCCTAAATTAAAAACACTCTAAAAACCTTGTTTCTTAGTAGATTTCAGAAAATGAAAGACTGATCTTACTCTAAACGATGAAACAAAGACAATGCAACAAAGAAAATCATCAAAAACAAAAAATTTCAAGAGATTTTTCACAAAATTCAACCTAGGGTTTAGAGAAGAGTTTTTCACTATTTGTGCACCTGATTCTTAGCGACAGAAGAAGCGGTGACCATCTTCACGATCTCCTTGGTGATATCTACCCAATGACTACTTATATGATCAATTCCATCACTGATTCACTTGAATTTCACTAATTTGCTTACTTTTTCCTCTCCCTTATCTTAGTTTCTTTTATGCATTTTTAGATTAGTTTTTGCTTTTATGTATCTCTCATGTGTTATTTTATGTGCATGCATTCCTATAGGTCTCACCGACAAAGGAAAATAACTAGTCAAACTCTCACGATCTATGGTAAGTTCATCATTTTAGTTTTCATTATTCATTTTGATATATCTAGATGCTAGACTAATACTAGTTATTGCAGGTAAAGTTGCGGGAAAATTGACAAGATGGTGTAGTCATGGTAGGAGGGTCCACAGAGTGAATTGTCTAGGCTGTACAACAAGAGTAAACACAACAGAAACAACTCGAGGATATGAAGCAAATGCAGATTTAGTCATTCAGTATATAATAGAATTTAAATACAAATGGGCTGGCAACATGTGGGCATGCAATTCGGCTCATAGGCCTGATTACAGAATATCAGAATACTCAAGATTTAGCTTTGAAGTTCCTTCACTCAAAGATCTAGACTAAGGATTATGAATCAACTGCTAACTACTTTCCTAGGGATCTATTACATCAATATATATCATCTCTGGAACAATAGATTCCTCCGCGTCGGCCAAGGAGGGTCACAAACTCCAATGAAGAGCTATAATGTGTGTACACAGATAGGTCAGACCTAATCATGTAGAACACCTCTGCAAATGAATGGAATGATGTGCAGATCTCAGGGAAGGTCAGCCACGAACCAAAGATCATTGAAGGATGTGTTGTTAGGCTCCACAAGTTAAGGAATGCTTTGCAAGTCTTCTCCTTTAGCTAATTATCAGAGACTATCAGGATCCTCTGTTATGAGAAAATAGATGATCTTCTAATAGCGATAATTGTTGGGAATTAAGGTGTCTCAACCTTGGTAATTCCTTGTATTATTTCATTGTATTTATTTATTTATTGCCTATTGTATAATTTGGATGCAAATCCTATTTTGTCATATTGTGGGAGTTGGCTTAGTGATGTGTCATCCTACATAGCATATGACCACATGTAATTTTGTCCTCACATGAGGAGATAGGCATCCCACTTAGTGGTAGGAATATTTTGCCATGTGTCAGCATCTTGGTTGTTGTGTAAGGGAATGTTGACGAAAATGGTTATGACGGATTCCTATGACAAAGTTATGACATGTAAGAGTCAGAAATAGAAGCTTGTAAGATAGGTGAAGACGTGTCGAGAAGCATCTTTGAAAAAGGCATCTTTGGGTACCCCAATGTGGACTATGACATGTTGTAAGAGAATATGCTATTTATAGCCTGTGTATGACAGATTCTCTTATAGCTGTAAGTTATGAGAGCTATGATAGATTCTATGACGGTCATAAGAGTCGTAAGAGCATCTATCATAGTGCATTTTGGAAATAGGCAACCTCTTTGGGATGGGGTGTGTGGACAAGTGCTAGATACATCTTACAATGTTGACCAAGTGTCCATAAGCATGGGTTTTGGGTCATGAGGCCAAGTTGGATGCCCATTCCAAGATAGAGGCAATTTTGTCTTGTATTTTCTATATAAACAGGTGCTTTGAGGAGGAGTTGTATTATGTGATTGACAGGTACTGTTATGCTATTGGATTGACTCTAGACATGAGTGTCGAAGACTATTGAGAGCTTGCATTGTAAGTGTATTGTAAACCATATTCAGTTTTGATAATACATTGTGCAAGTTTTCGAGTGTGGGGTTTTTCACCCGATAAGGGTTTTCCCCATGATATATCTTGTCTCTCTTCTTCTGTCTTCTTTCTAGTTCTATGTGTATTGCTGAAATATCTCTATTATATGTTTCATGTTGCTATAATTATAAAGATTAAATTGAATTTACATAGCTCTCCCCTCATTAGTTTAGTGTAGGAAGCTATTTCTGTACACCTAGCTTCCTTTCAATTGGTATCAGAGCTTGATCACCTTTGGTCCTAGTTGTTGTGTAGGGGTTTTTTGAGCTGATCTTAAGTTGAGTCGGAGTCTGTGCAGAGTATGTTAGGGTTAGCTGGTAGAAGATATCAATTAAATGCAAATAAAGATTAAATAGAGGAATGGAAATACACAGAAATAATAATAGCAAGAGACAAGATTTAACGTGGTTCACCCAAACTTGGGCTACATCCACCAACAGAGAGTCCAATATTATTATCCAGTAAATCAAATTGATTACAACCAATAATCCTTGCAACTCAATACCATTGCAAAATGCTACAATACAATCAATCGAAAGCCTAACCCTTAGTTGCTTTTATCAAGCTTTTTGTTGGTTACAAAAATAGGGTTTTCTTATGTTGGCCAATGAAAATATAACTCCCGGTGCCTTTATAAAATAATAAAAAACCATGTGAGGTTTTGAGGGCAATACCCCTGAGCCCCCATGGGGGTGCTGCCCCTTGACCCCGCCCTGTATTACGACAGGGAGCACACCAGGGGCGCTGCCCCTTGACCCCATAGGAATTTGGGGGGAAACCGCATCTATAAAAGTGGGGAAAATATAACCTTCGAGTCTGATTAGGCTCCATATAACAATAGCGTATTCTGAATCTTATTGTAACAAGGAGATGGCAAGTACATCTAGAAGGATAGAGGTGGATAAATTCAATGGCACTGATTTTGAGCTATGGAAGCTCAAGATGGAAGACATGCTTGTTGATCGAGACCTCTGGAAAACTATTAGTGGAATAAAACCTACGGCAATGTCACAAGCTAATTGGGATCTCAAAGATCAGAAGGCTAAGGGTCTCATAAGACTTAGTCTTGCTAATTCTGTCTTGTTAAATGTCCATGAGGAGAAAACTACAAACTTGCTTTGGAAGAAGTTGGGAGATGTGTATCAAGCCAAATCACTGGTTAACAAACTTTTTCTGAGAAAGAAGTTGTAGTCTCTTCGAATGGAGGACAGAGGATCTATTGCAAATCATATGAATGCTTTTGACATGTTGGTTGCACAATTGACATTCATTGGTGTGAAGATGGAGGAGGAGGATCACTGTATGACCTTGCTTTGGTCTTTGCCAGACTCGTGGGACCATCTTGTCATGGCTATTGGAAGCACCACATCCACATTCAAAATGGATGAAGTGGTTTCTTCATTGTTGTCTGAAGAGATGCAGAGAAAGTCTTCTGAGGTAGCCAAAGAGGCTCTTGTAGTTTGTGGAAGACCCAAGGAGAAAGGGAAAAAGAAGGACAAGAAAGTTGAGAAGGGTAGATGCAAATCCTGTGGGAGATCCAAATCTCCTAGAAAGTCCAAGGCTCTCTGTTGGAACTGTGGCAAAATTGGGCATTTCTGAAAGGAATGCAAAGAGGAAAATAAAAAGAAGAAGAAGAACCTAGATTCAGATTCTAACAAGTCACAAGATGATGGTGATGCTTTCATCGTAGCCCTGGCAACCCATGCATCTGATGATGTGTGGCTGATTGATTCTGATGCATCATTCCACATGACGTTGCATTGAGACTGGTTTACTAAGTATGAGGAGTTCGATGGTGGAAGGGTGTACCTGGGTGATGACTCTCATCTAAAGATTGTTGGTCATGGAAGAGTCTCTATCCGATTCCCTAATGGATGAGTGAAGGGGATCTCTGGGGTTATGCACATCCCAGGCTTAGCACGAAACCTACTTTCTGTAAGTATGTTGAATGATGCAGTGTGCATGTTGTCTTTTCGAAAGAAGGATGCAAGATGACTAGAGGAGCTATGGTTCTTGCTAAGGGTACTAGGAGAGGTACTATGTTTCAACTGGAGGCATGTATTTCACAATGCAATAGTTCTTCTGACTCAAGGAAGAGGGCAGCAATCACTTCATCCCCACCATTTGAACCAGCAGTGAAGAAATCTATTGTATCTAGTCCTGATCATTGTATTCATGCTTTGGAAGTTAAGCTTCATGCTGAAAAGACAATGTTATGGCATAAGAGATTTGGCCACATTGGTGAGAAGGGTCTTAGAACCCTGAAAAATAAAAACATCGTTAAGGGGTTAGATGATTGTAATCTTGAGTTCAACTTTTGTGAACATTGCATATATGGAAAACAAATTCATGTTCAGTTTTATTCGAGTTCTCATAAGTCTTCTAGTGTGTTGGACCTTGTTCATTTTGATGTATTTGGTCCTATTAATGTTCCTTCATTATTAAAATCTGTATATTTTGTATCTTTCATAGATGACTACAATAGAAGGACATGGATTTATTTTCTCAGAAGTAAATCTAAAGTCTATAGTAAGTTTAAGGAGTTTAAAGCTATTTCTAAAAATTAGACTGGTAAAAGGATTAAATGTTTGAGAACTGACAATGGTGGTGAGTTTTGTTCTACTGAATTCAATAAATATTGCACGGAACTTGGGATTGAAAGACATAAGACAACTTCATATACCCCGCAGCAAAATGGAGTTGTAGAGAGGATGAATAGGACACTGATGGAGAAGGCTAGGAGTATGCTTAGTGGAGCTATCCTAGAACAAGAGTTTTGGGCTGAAGCTGTTGCCACTTCTTGGTATCTGGTAAATAGATCTCCTACAATAGCTCTTGTTGGTAAGACACCCATGGAGGTACGGTTTGGTAGAAAGCCTTCAATAAGGCATCTTTGTGTTTTTGGTTGTGAGGCATATGCACATGTGCCTAGGGAGAAGTGGTCAAAATTGGAGATCAAGGTTGTTAAGTGTATCTTCATTGGCTATGGTGTCGGTGTGAAAGGATAAAAGCTTTGGGATCCTGTGGTTGAAAAAGTGTTGTATAGAAGAAGTGTCATCTTCAGAGAGCTAACACATTCTTCCACTATTTTACAACTAGAAGAAAAAGAAAAGAAAGAGGATGTTGTTCAGTTTCATTCTACCCCTGAGAAGACTGAACAGAAAGACAATGTTGGACCTGATGATGAGGAGAGCTCTAGCAGCTCTGAAAGCTTAGAAGAAGAAGCTGAACCTCAACCTCAGCCTTTGAGGAGGTCTACACGAACAAGAAAGCAACCTGACAGGTTTGGTTATACATTGCTTGATTCTAGTTGTACTTTTTCTTTGCTTACTAATAGCGATGAACCTAGAACTATATCAGAGGCTATGGATATGAAAGATGCAAGTTCCTGGAAGGAGGCCATGGAGGATGAGATGGCTTCTTTGGAAAAGAATCAAACTTGGGAGTTGGTGCCTTTGCCTGCTGGACAAAAACCCGTGATGGTAGTTGTTTGCCATTGATGTCAAAAAGGTATTGAGGGTGTTGAGTTAGTGTGCATCTTCATAATGTATCATCAGGGCAGCCTACACTATTGACATAGGTTATTCAGGATCATGTCTTTCACAATTGTTCACTCTATCAGGAACATCAATTAGGAGTTGTTCATTTGGATAGGATAAGAGTGTTGATTATGCCTTCAATAAGGATGTTGTTAGTTGAGTTGGCTTGATTAGTGTATACCTTTCATGTGATGTGTTGATTATAAATGGTGCTGTTGTTCTTGAATTGCTTATACTGGTGATGAGTTTATCATCTTACTAACATGGGTTGATCTTGTACAAAGTCTTCATTTAGGAGGTCTTCAAGGGCTCATAAGCATCATGTGTGAGAACAAGATGTGTAATGTTGATGACAGACATAGGTTGAAGGTATCAATCATGATTGATAGGTTTGTAGGACTTGATTGATCAATTGATCATCACATTGGTTGTTAAGGTCTATCATGTTATTATGGTATTAAGGAAAGGACACAATGCATGTGTTGAATATTGTAGTTGGGAAATGATGTTGATACCATTCATTCAGAGTTACAAAATTTGGTGCTTGATCAAAGCTTATGTTGATACAAGGATAGGATGTTCACTAGAGTTGAGGTGATTGTCATACATATGAAATGAAGGATTGTCATGAATGATTGCTTCAAGTTGTCACTAGAGTAGGACACAGGGCACATGTTAATTTGCTATCAAAGGTTAAGTGATGAAGCTATCATTATAATGTTCATGCAAACTGAGGTTACAAGGAAAATGAAGTTTGATAAATTGTTGAAGAGTTGCTTCAGACTAGTAGAGATTATAGAGCTCTCATAAAGTCCATAAATTCTTGCATTAAGGCTTGATTCTAATTTGAATATCTAAAACCCTAAAGGATTCCTAATCTCTAAGGCTAAATCCTAATATGCAATCTATTAAGCTTCATTTGTGACAGATTGATCTTTTAGTCTATTTTGATGTTGACTTGTAATAACAGGTTGCTATCACTAAAGTTGACCTTCTAAAGGGTTTATGTGTCATGAGGTAACCGGCCTCTTCAATTTCCTTCACCTCTTGCATCAGTTCCCTCTTAAGAGAAATGGGCTCATAGATAAAAAATTGAATGGATTTATTAAAGGAAGAAAGATCTTAAATGAAAAAGCATCAAATGCTTTAATTATTATGGAGACCACTTTATTCATAAAAGGCATCAAATTTTTTTTTAAGAGCTCAAAAAGCATCGAATATGCTTTATTTTATTTTTTAGAACTTGTTTGTTTTTACTCTATTTTGGTGGCCCTCTTTATGTCATTTTTTATGACATAAAAAATGTGAAGTTACATGATTTTTTTAAGGAGATTTTGTGGGAGATTTTTATGGATATTAAAGGCATTATTTTTAAGATGATCTTTATTCTATTTTAGATTCCACTTCATGGCAGAGAGAATATTAAGGAGGAAGTTTTCTTTGAGAGATATTCTATTGGCTTTCCAAATATTTTATTTGGTATTAGAAGTTTAAGAGTTTTGTGTGAGAATTTTTTTTCAGAGGATTTGTATATGCAAGACATGAAATTTTTATGATGCAAGGCAAAATAAATATGAAATTGCAAGAGGGCTCAAAAGATGAATGGGGTTTGATATTGAAGGTTTTATTATTTTTTGGAGAGATTTTTTTTGCAGAGATGATGAAGAAGGAGAAAAGTCCTCATGAAGATTTGCTTTTGTGGGAAGAAATTAAAGGGATTTTGCAAAGAGGAGAAAAAGAAAATAAATGACATATTGAAGATTTATTTTTGTTTTTGCAAATGATTTTTTTTGTTGTAGGTGATTGAATTTCTTTTGTAGAATATGAAAGGTTTTATGCACACTAAAATTGATTTGCAGGACAGAGAATTTGAAGAGACCATTTTTGCAGATGCAAGAATATCAAGGATTGAAATAATTGTGGAGAGAAGACAAAATATGAAAAGTTATATTGTATATAATGGTTTTGTAGGAACATTGAAGTTGTTGTTGAGTGGATCAGCATACAGGGTTGAATATATTTTGAATATCCTCTTGAAGAGAAAATTCAGATGATAAGTTTTGTATGTGATTTGAGTTGATGAGAAGTATGGTGATATGACAGACACATGTGAAAGAAGAAATGATTTGTATTGAAACAGAGAAACCCTATGAATTCTTTGTTTTAAGCTGAGTTTGTATGTATTATGGGTTGGTGCTCCTTGAAGTTGGTGCTTCTAAACATTGTTGCTAGTGAGGCACAATATGCCAGTGAGGCTTGTAGGTCAGTGAGACCTATCAATTGTCAGTGAGACATAATATTCAGCTAGTGAGGCTTTGTAAGAAGTTTTGAATGTTAAGCCAGTGAGGCACTTCATGAGTGGTTTTTCTACCCTAGAGGGTTTTCCACTCGGTAAAAAGCTTGTGTCATGCTTCTCATTGACTTCCTCTGTGTGTCTGTGCATATTAATCATTTATCATGAGTTTTTTGTTTACATTCTTTATTATAAGTCTTGTGCATATAAACTCAACAAATTATTAATGTCATCATCTCTATTTGTCTTGTAAAGATAAAGTTTGTAAAAAGTTAAAATTTATACAACACTGATTCACCCCCCGTCTCAGTGTTGTCCTAGACTCCAACAAGTGGTATCAGAACCACGTTCCCTTTAGAAGCTTAATCAACTTGGGTAGGTCCTGTGTGTGGAGTACCATGGGTAAGTGCAAAAGAAATAAGAACATGAGAAATGTCAAGTCTCATTCTGATCAAAAGGTACATTCTGTATCAAGTCCAGATGTTGATATAAAGTCAGTTGATAAATATGCTTCACAAGTTGAATCAGTGAAAGAGTTTTCTAGAGCTCCTCTATTTAATGGTTCAAATTTTTTAGTTTGGTGTATAAGAATGCAAGTCTATTTATCCTCTTTAGGATATGATTTTTGGATGTCTAATGAGAATGGATATTCTTCTAATTCTACAAGTAACAAAGAGGCCTATGATTGTAATCACACAACAAAGAAAGCTATTCTGTCTAGTTTATCTAATGATGTTTCTTGTAAAGTTGTGCAATGTGAAACAACTCAAGATATGTGGAAGAAATTGATAAGAATTTATCAAGATGATGATATAGAATGTTGAGACATGGACTAGCTAGGACTCAAACCTAGGACCTTCCATACGCTGCTCAAGTGCTCTACCACTGAGCTATTGGCCCCTCTTGGACCGGTCCATCATTGGTCCGGGTGTGGCTTATTTCCAACACCAACACCCCCCTTAAGCCACACCTCTCGTGTGCTTGGGGCTCCTAGCCTGGGCCTGGCTCTGATACCATGTTGAGACGTGGACCAGCTAGGACTCGAACCTAGGACCTTCCATACACTGCTGGAGTGAATCTACCACTGAGCTACTGGCCCCTCTTGGACCATTCCATCATCAGTTTGAGTGTGGCTTATTTCCAACACCAACATAGAAGAGGACAACTTGGTGTCTAAAGAAAGTGACCATTAAAGAAGACAATCACATTAAGAAGTTGAGACCCAATTAGATTTAGAAGAAGATTATCATCAAGAGTATGATGAACAAGAATTTGAAATTGATGTAGAAGGAGAACTTATGTGTGCTTTGGGTGAACTTAATAGATATAAAAAGGAGAGCTAGAAATTAAAATTGCAGCTGCAACAAGAAAGAGACTTAAAAGACAAAGCACTTTTAGACCTTGAAGATACTAGAAGTCTGATTATGGATTTGAGGAATCAAGTAAGTGAATCAGATAATTTGATTATCATTCTAAAAATAGAGGTTGAGGAAGCTACAAGGATAACTGGTGTAACTAAGTTTGAGTTGGAAGCTAAAACAATTGAATGTCAAAAGCTTGAAGGAGAGATAGTGTCTTTAAGAAGAGATCTTGAGGAGGTTAAGAAGCAGTTGGAAAAGAATTTGAAATTTGAAGAGAGCACAAGCAAGTTACAAGAGATGCTTAGTAAACAAAAACAACATAGAGACACTGCTGGACTTGGTTATAAAAAGGGAGAATGTTCAAAAGTTAGAGAGACTCCTAAAAGGAACATTGATTTAAATTATCATACTGTTGCCCCTAAAGACAAAAGCCACAATCAAAGGAGAAAATTCAGAACAAATGCCCTTGCAAGACAAGCATATATGTATAGGTATAATTATTCATTTAATGGATATTGTTATACTTGTAATCAATTTGGACACAAATCAGTTAATTGTAGAAGAAATCATTTTGCTTCAATCAGGAATACTGATATTGTTTGTTTCAAGTGTAATTCTCCTAGTCACAAAGCATATAGTTGCAGAAGGTTTGGAAGAATAGCTTTACCTGGTTTGATAGATTGGAAAAAGAACAAGATTGAAAAGGTTTGGATAAAAAAATTTGAACAGAAGCAAGAACCTGAGAAAGTTTGGAGGCAAAAACAAAAAAAAGAGAAGATTAATTCCAAACTTGTGTATCTTGCACAAGTCACTTCATCAGTTGCATAACAGATAGCATGAAGTAAGGGGGTGTTGTTCATGATCTATCAATTATCCCAAAGAAGTTTCAGGAAGGAGATCATTTGAATGATGATCTTGTCATATTGATTCTTGTCAAATGAATTCTATGATGGTATTGCTAACTAAGTTGATCTTCAGTATGTGACAGTGATTCAGGAAGAACTTGTCAATGCAGTTGATTTGTTGGTATGTAAAATTGATGGACTGATTTGAATAATGGATCTTGGGTATATTCAAGAAGTTCTCTTCAGATGTTTTCTTATGTGGGCTAAGGAAGTTGCAAATGAAAGAAGTCAATTCAGTTATTTTTACAAAGGTATTGATAGTGGTTATGTTTATATCAAATTTGACATGGAGTTGTAAAAGTGTCATGTGCAGGATGATCTTCATCAAGATAGCCTTCATTTTAGATAATCTTCATTCCTTTGAGAAATGTCTTCATTCTTTATCATATCAAGAATTGTGTGCAAGAGTAAAGTGATTGATTGTTGCAGATTTATTGTCATGGAAATCTTGGCAAGGTTCTCTCTTGAGTGGTTGTCATCTCACCATGAGTTATGAATTTTGTAATGAATAGTCTTCATGTGGTTATCATATTTTTTCTTGTTAAACCTACATTGTTGTTCATCATAAGTATTGATGTGATTATGGTATCTTTGCATGAAGTTCAAGTTCAGATAAGTCATATCAAAGGAGTCAGTCTTTACGACATCATGCTTTTTGTTTTGGGTGCTATTGGAGATTTCTCTTGTGGGTCAAAAGGTGTTGATGATTGAAGAAGAATTGTTTGTTTGGAAAGTGTGTCTTTCAATCTCACGTGATGTTATCAGAAGTGTGTCAGTCTTCATCTTCAGAAGTGGTATTGTGCTTTAGGATGTATGTTTTCAGATGTGTGTTTCATGGTATCATGTTGCTCTCAAGATGAAATGTTGTTCAAGATGCAAATGTGCAGAACAGAGCTTTCAGGATAAGTTTTGGACAGCAAATTGCATAAGTTTTCAGTGCCTTCAAATTTTTTAAAGTCTTGTGGTATCAAAGTTTTTTTTGGTAAGTGGTATCTCCATTTTTTAGTGGAGTTATTTTTCTTAGGGGGAGACAATAGTCTTTGTCATCAGATGTCAAAAAGGGGGAGAAAGAAAAATTGCATCATGGGGTTTTGCCATCAATGACAAAGGGCGACATTGATGGTAGTTGTTTGTCATTGATGTCAAAAAGGTATTGAGGGTGTTGAGTTAGTGTGCATCTTCATAAGGTATCATCAGGGCGGCCTGGACTATTGACATAGGTTGTTCAAGATTATGTCTTTCACAGTTGTTCACTCTATTAGGAACATCAATCAGGAGTTGTTCATTTGGATAGGATAAGAGTGTTGATTATGCCTTCAATAAGGATGTTGTTAGTTGAGTTGGCTTGATTAGTGTATACCTTTCATGTGATGTGTTGATTATCAACGGTGCTATTGTTATTCAATTGCTTATACTGGTGATGAGTTTTTTATCTTGCTAACATGGGTTGATCTTGTGTAGAGTCTTCATTTAGGATGTCTTCAAGGGATCATAAGCATCATGTGTGAGAACAAGATGTGTAATGTTGATGACAGACACAGGTTGAAGGTATCAGTCATGATTGATAGGTTTATAGGACTTGATTGGTCAATTGATGATCACATTGGTTGTTAAGGTCTATCATGTTATTATGGTGTTAAGGAAAGGACACAATGCATGTGTTGAATATTACAGTTGGGAAATGATGTTGATACCATTCATCCAGAGTTACAAAATTTGGTGCTTGATCAAAGCTTGTGTTGATACAAGGATAGGATGTTCACTGGAGTTGAGGTGATTGTCATACATATGTAATGAAGGATTGTAATGAATGATTGCTTCAAGTTATCACTAGAGCAGGACATAGGGCACATGTTAATTTCCTATCAAAGGTTAAGTGATGAAGCTGTCATTATAATGTTCATGCAAACTGAGGTTAGAAGGAAAATGAAGTTTGATAAATTGTTGAAGAGTTGCTTCAGACTAGCAGAGATTATAGAGCTCTTATAAAGTCCATAAAGTCCATAAAGTCTTGCATTAAGGCTTGATTCTAATTTGAAGATCTAAAACCCTAAAGGATTCCTAATCTCTAAGGCTAAATCCTAATATGCAATCTATTAAGCTTCATTTGTGACAGATTGCTCTTTTAGTCTATTTTGATGTTGACTTGTAATAACAGGTTGCTATTACTAAAGTTGACCTTCTAAAGGGTTAATGTCCCATGAGGTAATCAACCTCTTCAATTTCCTTCACCTCTTGCATTGGTTCCCTCTTAAGAGAAATGGGCTCATGGTTAAAAATTTGAATGGCTTTATTAAAGGAAGAAAGATCTTAAATGAAAAAGCATCGAATGCTTTAATTATTATGGAGACCACTTTATTCATAAAAGGCATCAATTTTTTTTTCAGGGCTCAAAAAGCATTGAATTTCTTTATTCTATTTTTTAGAAACCTGTTTGTTTTTACTCTATTTCAGTGGCCCTTTCTATGTCATTTTTTTATGACATAAAAAATGTGAAGTTACATGATTTTTTTTAAGGAGATTTTCAAAGCTATTTTTAAGGAGATTTTAAGGAGATTTTGTGGGAGATTTTTATGGATATTAAAGGCATTATTTTTAAGAAGATCTTTATTCTATTTTACATTCCACTTCATGGTAGAGAGAATATTAAGGAGGAAGTTGTTTTTGAGAGATATTCTATTGGCTTTCCAAATATTTTATTTGGTATGAGAAGTTTAAGAGTTTTGTGTGAGAATTTTTTTTCAAAGAGGATTTGTATATGGAAGACATGGAATTTTTATGATGCAAGGAAAAATAAATATGAAATTACAAGAGGGCTTAGAAGATGAATGGGGTTTGATATTGAAGGTTTTATTATTTTTTGGAGATGTTTTTTTTGCATAGATGATGAAGAAGGAGAAAAGTCTTCATGAAGATTTGCTTTTGTGGGAAGAAGTTAAAGGGATTTTGTAGAGAGGAGAAAAAGAAAACAAATGACATATTGAAGATTTATTTTTGTTTTTACAAATGATTTTTTTTGTTGTAGGTGATTGAATTTCTTTTGTAGAATATGAAAGGTTTTATACACACTGAAATTGATTTGCAGGATAGAGAATTTGAAGAGACCATTTTTGTAGATGCAAGAATATCAAGGATTGAAATAATTGTGGAGAGAAGACAAAATATGAAAAGTCATCTTGTATATAATGGTTTTGCAGGAACATTGAAGTTGTTGTTGAGTGGATTAGCATACAAGGTTGAATATATTTTGAATATCCACTTGAAGAGAAAATTTAGATGATAAGTTTTTTATGTGATTTGAGTTGATGAGAAGTATGGTGATATGATAGACACATGTGAAAGAAGAAGTGATTTGTATTGAAATAGAGAAACCCTCTGAATTCT
The DNA here is from genome assembly GCA_027924645.1 of Cunninghamia lanceolata. Taxonomy (NCBI): domain Eukaryota; kingdom Viridiplantae; phylum Streptophyta; class Pinopsida; order Cupressales; family Cupressaceae; genus Cunninghamia; species Cunninghamia lanceolata. Next base: position 9,189,847 of record BSBN01000739.1, read on the forward strand.
TTATTTTAATCTGAGTTTGTATGTATTAGGGGTTGGTGCTCCTTGAAGTTGGTGCTTCTAAACATTGTTACCAGTGAGGCACAATATGCCAGTGAGGCTTGTAGGTCAGTAAGACCTGTCAATTGTCAGTGAAACATAATATTCAGCTAGTGAGGCTTTGTAAGAAGTTTTGAAAGTTGAGCCAGTGAGGTACTTCATGAGTGGTTTTTCAACCCCAGAGGGTTTTCCACTTGGTAAAAAGCTTGTGTCATGCTTCTCATTGATTTCCTCTGTGTGTGCATATTAATCATTTATCATGAGTTTTTTGTTTACATTCTTTATTATAAGTCTTGTGCATATAAACTCAACAAATTATTAATGTCCTCATCTCTATTTGCCTTGTAAAGATAAAGTTTGAAAAAAGTTAAAATTTATAGAACACTAATTCACCCCCCTCTTAGTGTTGTCCTGGACTCCAACAACCTGTTGGATGCAAATGGGTGTTCAAGAAGAAATTTGGTGTAGATGGCAGTGTTGAGAAGTATAAGGCTAGATTGTTTGTGAAGGGGTATTCACAAGTGGAGGGTATAGATAAAGGAAGAGATTTACATGTCACAACCAGAGCATTACATAGTGAAAGGTAAAGAAAATTTGGTTTGCAAGGTGAAAAAATCTTTGTATGGTTTGAAGCAGTCTCCTAGGATGTGGTACTTGAAGTTTGATGCCTTTGTATTGTTAATTAGATTTGTGAGATTGAAATCAGATCACTGTGTGTATTATAAGTATGATGGTGATCATATTCTCATTGTTGCATTATATGTTGATGATATGTTGCTCATTGGGAAGGGTAAGAATATGATTTCTAATTTTAAGTCTCAGTTGGCAGCACAGTTTGAAATGAAAGATTTAGGGGCAGCCAAGTACATTCTAGGAATAGAAATTAGAAGAGACATAACTAACACAAAACTTTGGTTAAGCCAGAGTAAGTATGTGAAGACCCTGTTGGATAGGTTCAGCATGGGAAATTGTAGACCATTGTGTGTTCCTGTTTCTTTGGGAACAAAGTTGTCTATTGAGGATTGTCTAAAATATCCTAGTGAGGTGGAGGACATGAGCAGAGTACCTTATGCTAGTGTTATTGGTAGTTTGATGCATGCCATGGTCTACATAAGACCAAACATTGCCCAAGCAGTGGGAGTCCTTAGTTGATTTATGGCTAATCCTAGACAGGTACATTGGGATGCAATTAAGCGAGTGTTCAGATATTTGAGGGGTACTTCTGAGTACTCCATATTCTATCATGGTAATGTTACAAGACCTCCACATTCTATTGATATTCATGGATTTGTGGATTTAGATTGGGCAGGTGACATTGACAGCAAGAGATCCACCAGTGCTTATGTGTTTACAATGTTTGGTGGTGCTATTAGTTGGATGAGTAAGTGACAACTTGTGGTTTCTTTGTCCATGATAGAAGTTGAGTATGTGACAGTAACTCATGCTTGTACGGAAGCCATTTGTCTTAAGAGATTGTGTTTAGATATTGGTGTTGATGCAGGTTAGATTACAATCAGTTGTGACAGTTAGAGTGTGATTTGCCTTGTGAAGAATCCAACTTTCCATACCAGAACAAAGCATATTGATGTACAGTTTCACTTCATGCAAGACATGGTAGAGGATGGGAAGGTAAATTTGGAGAAAGTAGATACTTTGAAGAATGTTGTAGATGCATTAACGAAACTAGTGAGCACAGAGAAGTTCAGATGGTGTTTGAAGTCTATGGGCCTCTCAGCCTATAGTAGTTAAATCATGTTATTCTATTGGCTCTTACAAGGTGTTCGACAAGTGGGAGAATGCTGGGAATTAAGGTGTCTCAACCTTGGTAATTCCTTGTATTATTTCATTGTATTTATTTATTTATTGTCTATTGTATAATTTGGATGCAAATTATATGTTGTCATATTGTGGGAGTTGGCACAATGATGTGTCAGCCTACATGGCATATGACCACATGTAATTTTATCCTCACATGAGGAGATAGGCGTCCCACTTAGTGGTAGGAATATTTTTCCATGTGGTGACATCTTGGATGTTGTGCAAGGGAATGTTGACCAAAACGGTTATGACGGATTCCTATGACAAAGTTATGACATGTAAGAGTCAAAAATAGAAGCTTGTAAGACAGGTGAAGACATGTGTCGAGAAGAATCTTTGAAAAAGGTATCTTTGGACATCCCAAGGTGGACTATGACATGTTGTAAGAGAATATACTATTTATAGCCTGTGTATGATAGATTCTCTTGCAGCTATAAGTTATGACAACTATGACAAATTCTATGACAGTCGTAAGAGTCGTAAGAGCATCTATCATAGCCCATTTTGGAAATAGGTGACCTCTTTGGGATGGGGTGTGTGGACAAGTGTTAGAAACATCTTACAATGTTGACCAAGTGTCCATAGGTGTGGGTTTTGGGCCATGAGGCCAAGTTGGACCCCCATTCCAGGATAGAGGCAATTTTGCCTTATATTTTCTATATAAAAAGGTGCTTTGAGGAGGAGTTGTATTATGTGATTGATAGGTACTGTTATGTTTCTGGATTGACTCTAGACATGAGTGTCAAAGACTATTGAGAGCTTGCATTGCAAGTGTATTGTAAACCATATTCAGTTTTGATAATACATTATGCAGGTTTTCGAGTGTGGAGTTTTTCACCCGATAAGGGTTTTCCCCATGATATATCTTGTCTCTCTTCTTCTATCTTCTTTCTGGTTCTATGTGTATTGCTGAAATGTCTTTGTTATATGTTTCATGTTTCTGTAATTGTAAAGATTAAATTGAATTTACATAGCTCTCCCCTCATTAGATTAGTGTAGGAAGCGATTTCCACACACCTAGCTTCCTTTCAATAACTTTCTGGTAACTGATCCAAATGCTCTAAATTCTAGATATGATGTAGATGAATGAATCTAGATGCTAAATCCATCTCCACAATGTATGACATGTAACTGGGGTAGAACGCAGACCAAAATATAGAAACTGCTATTGATTGAACTGCCTGAACTGAATTAGAAAATGAAAGGAAACAACTGAACTGCAAACAAACTGAAATGCAAATGTTCTTGGTTGATGCAAGATTACTCTTGAACTAGGGATACTCCTGCATTAGACATCTAGGGTTATTGAAAAAGTGAGTCCCTTACTTTGCTAGGACTAGGGGAGAACCAAGATGGTCCACCTTAGCCTAAGAGATCCATGATGAGTCTTCTTCCAGTCTGCCTTTCCACTTCACAAGATATTCTTTGTATTGTCTCCCTCTAGTGCTGCATCCAACTCTACTATCCAAAATGTCTTCAATCTACTCTGATGCTTGTTGTGGTAACTACTTCTTCAAGTCTTCTTCCAAGTTGTCACTAAACTCTACTTCATGATACTGATAAAGGTCTGCAATGTTGAAAATAGGTGATATGCCCAATGTCTTCGGTAACTCTACTTCATATGCATTTCTTGAGTCAAATTTTCTAAGTATCTTACAAGGTCCAAACTTCTTCATCTTCAACTTGTTATAAGTGCCAACTGGAAATCTTTCTTTTCTCAAGTACACCATCACTTCGTCTTTGACTTCAAATTCCTTATGTCTTCTCTTCTCATCTTCCTTTTCCTTATACTTACTGTTCATGTCCTCCAAATGCTTCTTCACCTGATTATGCACTGTCTTCATGTGATCTACAAATTCCTCTACCTCGACACTTGTCTTTTCTTCTACATTGATGTCTCTCAATTCTGTAACTCCTCTAGGATTCACTCTGGTAACAATCTCATACAGTGTTCTTTTGGTACTCCTATTTACTGAATTATTGTCTACAAACTCTGCTTGTGAAAGAATCAAATCCCAACTTCCTGCTTTCTCTCCAACCAAACATCTCAACAAGTTTCCAAAACTCCTATTCACTACCTATGTTTGTCCATCAGTCTGTGGATGAAAAGATGAACTAAACTTCAAATCTATCTTCATCTTCTTCCAAAGTGTCCTCTAGAAGTATCCAAGAAATTTGGTGTCTCTGTCTAAAATTATACTCTTGGTTAATCCATGTAATCTCACAATCTCCTTGAAAAATAGGCCTTCTACATGCACTGCATCAGTTGTTTTCTTACAAGGTATGAAATGAGCCATCTTCAAAAATATGTCAACCACTACAAATATTGAATCATGTCCTCTGTGTCTTCAGCAATCCCATTACAAAATCCATGCTTATGGCTTCCCAAGGTCTCTATGGTACTGTCAAAGGTTTATACAATCCAGTATTCTGACTACTCCCTTTTGCAACTTGACAAACTCTACAAATCTGCACAAATATCCTAGCATCCTTATGTATCTGAGGCCAAAAGTATTTTTCACTCACCAAAGCTACTATCTTATTAATGCCAAAATGTCTTGCCAATCCTCCACTGTGTTTCTCCTTGATCAAATTATCTCTCATTGAACTCATAGGTATGCACAACTGACTTCCTCTAAACAACATATCTTCCTAAATAAAATAATCCAACCCCTTAATCCTATCTGTCACAACAGGTTCCTTACATGCTTTCCAAGGTTCTGCAAAATCAGTGTCTCCCTCATACATGTTCTTCAATTCATCAGAACTGAGCACTTCAACTCTCATTTCTGTCAACAAGTTTCTTCTTCTACTCAATGCATCAACAACTTTGTTTGATTTTCCACTCCTATGCTTCAACACAAAAGTATAACTATGCATGAACTCTATCCATCTCATATGTCTCTAATTCACCTTACCTTAACTGTTCAAATACTACAAAGCTTGATGATTTGTATATAGTACAAGCTCCTTAGGTAATAAGTAATGTCTCCACTTCTTCAAGGCTTGTATTATGGCATAGAACTCTTGATCATAAACTAAATATATTCTCCCTGCATCATTCAACTTCTCACTGAAATATGCTATAGGTCTACCTCCTTGACTTAATACTACTCCAATTGCATTTCCACTTGCATCAAAATTGACTTGAAATACCTTATTACAATCTGGTAATGCCAAAATAGGTTGTTCTGTTACTTTCTGCTTCAATAATTCAAAACTTTTATCTGCTCCTGATGTCCATTTAAAGTCTTTCCTATCACCTCTCATTGTCTCTGTCATAGGGTTACATACTAAACTAAAATTTCTGATGAACTTTTGGTAGAAGCTAGCCAATCCGTGAAATGATATAACCTCTCCAATGCTCTCCGGTGTAGGCCATTTAACAATTGCTCTTACTTTCTCAGGGTCCATCTTCAATCCTTCCACAGAAATCACAAATCCTAAGTACACTAGTTCTTCCTTCATGAAACTACACTTCTTGATGTTTATCAGTAATTTCTCTTCTCTCAACCTCTGCAAAACTTGTCTAATATGCCACAAATGTTCCTCTTTTGTCTTACTGAAAATTAGAATATCATCCAAGTATAAAATCACAGACTTACCCAAGAATTTCTTCAGAACTTCATTCATCAATCTCATGAAAGTACTCGGTGCATTTGTCAATCCAAAGGGCATCACTAACCACTCATACAATCCTTCATTTGTCTTAAAAGCAATCTTCCATTCATCTCCTTCTTTGATTCTGATATGATGGTATCCACTTTTTAAGTCTATCTTTGTGAAATATCTCGTTCCACTCAAACAATCCATGATATCATCCATCCTAGGTAAAGGAAATGTATACTTAACTGTGATCTTGTTTATTGCTCTAGAGTCAGTACACATTATCCATTCTCCATCTTTCTTAGGTGCTAATACTGCAGGTACTGCAAAAGGACTCAAGCTTTCTCTAATCAAACCTTTCCTAAAGAACTCTTGTATTTGTCTTTTTAACTCTTCATTCTCTGCCGGTGTCATTTGGTGTGCTGCTTTGTTAGGTAAACTTGGTCTAGGTATAAGATCCATGTGATGAATGATACTCCTTATAGGTGGCAATCCTTCAAGCACATTATCTGATATGATGTCTTCATACTTTGTTAGCAACTCTATTTTTGCCTCCGGTTTTTCTCCTCTAGTCTCCTTCTTTAATGTTTTAGGCTTCTTAGGAATTAAAGCATAGCACATATACTCATGTCTCAAACCATCCAGAAATTTTCTTCCATCTATCAAATAGATTCTAGCATTCCCACATACTTCACTCTTAGGATCATCTTCTAAAGGAATCAAAGTAATTCTCTTTCCATTCGTTGTTATAGTGTATGTATTATTTCTCCCATCATGTATAGCTTTTCTATCATACTGCCAAGGTCTACCCAACAAGATATGACATACATCCATAGGCATAATATCACACAAGACTTCATCATGATAAGATCCAATATGAAATTTCACCAAACATTGTTCATTCACCAATACCTTATGATCATCATGAATCCATGCTATCTGATAGGGTTTAGGGTGTTTCAATCTTTCCAACTTCAGCTTAGTCACCATCTCCTCTAAAACTAGGTTATCTGAACTACCACTATCAATCACAAATTTACAACACTTACCTCCTGATTTGCATCTGGTTCTGAACAAACTTTTCCTTTGCAATGGTTCCTCATTTGTTTCTACTTGAAATAGTGCTCTCCTCATCACCAATGATTCTCCTTTCTTCAGTTTACCAACAGAACTCGGTGATCTAACATGTTCTTCTTAAATTTAAGTTGATCTCCCATTGTTCTCTATCTTCTTACTTGGACTACCTTGATTACATTCAAATGCTCTATGTCCTTCACCTCCACACTTGAAACAAGTACCTTTGAATGTTCTCTTGTCAAATCCTCTTCCCTCTCTTTTGTATCCTTCATTCTGGTATGCACTAGGGTTTCCTCTTCGGTAAAAATTTTGGTCATCTCTCTGGTAAGCATTATTATCTTTGTCCTCCTTGAATGTGCTGTCAAACTTGTTCTACTCAGAATGTGATCTATCTCCTCTGGAAAATGTTCTACCTCTCTAAAATTTACCTCCTCTTCCTCTTTGTCTTGGATCATGCCTTTTATTTAGCTTCTCTTCAACTTTCAGGGCAAGCTGACATGCTTCTTCCAAAGATGTCATCTTTACCAAGATTAGTTCTTCTTGAATTCTCAATCTCAGTCCATTGATGTATCTAGCCACTTTCTCCTTTCTTGCTTCACTATGTCCTCGTCTTATAATCATCTTTTGAAATTCCTCAGTATACTCCTTTACAGATTTCTCCTTTTGTCTCAAGTTTTGTAATCCTTTCAATAGTTCCAACTCATAGTCAACAGGTATAAATTGACTCTTCAATTTTGTTACCATCCTATCCCACTTCATAATCTTTTCTTTCCCTCTTCTATTTCTTTTCAACTAAACTTCTTTCCACCATATAGCATCATGTCCTTTCAACTTTGTCTTTGCAAATTTCACCTTCTCTGGATCTTCAACTTCCTCATATTCAAAGTATTCCTCCATGTCATTTATCCAGTCAATCAATTCTTCAGGGTTGAAATTACCAGTATAGTTTGGCACATCAACTCTAGGTCTCTTTCCAATATTTGAAATAGCTCGCAACATCTTTACTTGATCTGATTCTTCTTCTTCATCACCTCCTAGGGTTTCACTAGTTTGTTCAATAGATTGAAATTCCTCTTCATCATCACTTTCAACATTAGGTCTCGGTGTCAATCCTCTTCACCTATCTTCTTCAATAGCATCCAAATGAATTCACATCATTTTCATCATCTCCATCATTTCATCCATTCTACTAGCCATTGTTCCAACAACAACTCTCCTCGGCGACATTCTTCCTAGGATCAAGTGCAAATTGCCTCAAGTTTGGTGATCAAGCTACAAGGTGACAATTGCCTCACAATCAGTGATTGGTTGTGACACAAGTAACCTACCTCAATTTGGTGATCTGCCCACAACAAGATCTTACAGAATTCCCTCACCTACTTTGCTCAATTCACTTCGAAAGATTTAAACTTTTTCTCTGATACCACTTGGTGCAGTCACAGTAGGAGGGTCCATAGAGTGAACTATCTAGGCCATGTAGAAAGAGTAAACACAATGGAAACAACTCAAGGATATGAAGCAAATGTAGATTTAGTCATTCACTATATAATAGAATTTAAATACAAATGGGCTGGCAAATACGGGCATGCAATTCGGCTCACAGGCCTGATTACAGAATATTAGAATACTCAAGATTTATCTTTGAAGTTCCTTTTCTCATAGATCTAGATTAAGGATTATGAATCAATTGCTAACTACTTTCCTAGGGATCTATTACATCAATATATATCATCTCTGAAACAATAGATTCCTCCGCGTCAGTCAAGGAGGGTCACAAACTCCAATGAAGAGCTATAATGTGTGTACACAGATAGGTCATATCTAATCATGTAGAACACCTCTGCAAATGAATGGAATGATGCACAGATCTCAGGGAAGGTCAGCCATGAACCAAAGATCATTGAAGGATGTGTGATTAGGCTCCACAAGTTGAGGAATTCTCTGCAAGTCTTCTCCTTTAGCTGATTATCAGAGACTGTCAGGATGCTCTGTTATGAGAAAACAGTCGATCTTCTGACAGTGATAACTTTCCAGTAACCGATCCAAATGCACTGACTTCTGGATATGATGTAGATGAATGAATATAGATACTAAGTCTAGCTCTGCAAGGTGTGATATGCAACTATGGTAGAATGCAAACCAAAATACAGAAACTGCTACTGACTGAGCTACTTGAACTGAATTAGAAAATGAAAGGAAATAATTGAACTACAAACAAACTGAAATGCAAATGTTTTTGGTTGATACAAGATTGCTCTTGAACTAGGGATGCTCTTGCATTACAAAAGGTAAGTCCTAGTTTGAGAATGGTACCTACCTTTCATGTAGACTACAGTCCTCAAGGGGGCAAATATGTAAGCACCAAAATTAGGCACAGCCTCCACGAGGACCCCTATGATGATTTATAATCCTTGTCACATACATGTAAGCATGCAATAACATTCTCTCAACAACAATTCTCTTGGAGATGTGTCTTTTTCTTCATCTTGTGTTGTTTCCCCTTTGTCATTTTCTCTCTCTTTGTTGTTGACACTTTTTGACACTTGTCAATTTGTATTTTTTGAGCTTGTGACCTTGTTCCTAAGCCTTTTATGCATCTTGTAGGTGAGTTTTCACCTCTCCTCAGTGTTTTTCATCTTTTCCACCCCTAGAAGCCTTCTAAAGGTCCCCTCTAGCCATCTCCCACTTTTGGTTTTTAGTTTCACTCAACCAATCCAAATCTCCCCCTATTATTTCTAGATCTACCCCTAGGAGATCCTAATTTGCAAGTGGAGATTTGGATTTTTACACATGACTGACCTGTTTCTAGAGCCAATTTCCCTTCTTTTTTCCTTCTCTTCCATCTCCCATCATGCATACCAACCTAGGTGCCTTCCTCTGTGGGTCACCCATGGGTCGCCCCTAGGTGACCTAACTAGTGAAAGGGACAACCCCTAAGTGACCTTGTCATGTTTCCAACCATAGAAAAACTTGAGTTTCTAACTCAAAAAATCTTTGTTTTCACCTATTTTTCTTCCTGTTTGCATAGATTTTCATGCCTAATATAGAGTTAACTATTTTATGCACCTACACATGCATAATTAGCTCTATTTTATCTTTAATTAATAGCTCATGCATTCTCATTCATTCCCATGCACTCCTCCTTCACTTCTTCTTGAGTGATAAGCTTTAACTAGGTAGATCACTCTTGAATCTTCTGTGTTAACTCTCCAATCAAATTAATTTAACTCTCCTTATTCACTTCTCATCCCTTCTTCTAACCTATAAATAATCCCTCCCTCAAGCACAAAGGGAGGCAATTTCATTTGTGCACACAACTCTTGCAAGTTATTGCTCTCCACATTCAACATTCTCATGCTCATATAGAACATAGGAGCCTTTTGTTTTTGTTCATTACTTCATCTAGCTTTCATATAAAGCTCATCATGCATCCATATGCTACTCATATCAAGCCATAGTGCTAAAAAAAACTCTCATTGAGCTCTTTTTGCAAAGCTTCAAAAGCTTCTTTTTTCTTCCATTGTCCTCTTTTCACTAATAGGATTCCCCACTACCACAAGAGGATATGAGGTTTCCATTAGAAGGATTTCTAAGGGTAGTGGAGGCTCACATGTCTATAGGTTTCTTTATGCTTTCTTTTAAATCATAGTAATTAGATCACTAAATTGCTCTTGGGATCAATAATCTTGTTGCTTCCTTGATAGGATAGATAGATCTTGCATTCTTAGAGTAATTTGCTTTCAAAGTTCATAGATTAATTCATTTAAAAGAAATTTTCCTTTTCTTAGATTAATTTATTCCAAATATTTAGGAAACCTCAAAAACATAGTTTACATTGCATTAGGTAAATTCATTATAGATTGCATCCATTTTTCAATTCCTAGATTAGAAAAAAGCATCTTCAAATTCCAAAAACAATAAAAAAGCACAAAAAGAAGTTTTACATTCATTTAGACTTGCATTCATAAAAAGAACAAAAACATTAGACTTAGAAAGTTTGCAAACCCTTGATTCCATCACACGGTCAACTATAGTCAAACATTTGTCAAAACCCTTCATTTCATCACAAGGTCAAATGAATTCAATGCACAATCGAACCTTAGGTCAACAAACCCTAAGTCAAACCCTAGGTCAAGTCAAGGTTAGCTCACAATCACCTATCTCTTGTCTTGGCTCATGAATGTGCCTTGGATTAAGAGGTGAATAGGTGAGGGAAATCCTCAATGAGATAAAGGAAATCCACCCAAGACTGCAACAAGACCCACTAGTCATCTAACAACAAGAAGCATTTAGACAACTCCTAGTACAACAAACATTCATCCAATAGTTTGAATGGCAACAAGTAATCAAAAAGAACCATAGCTTACCTAGACAAAAGTGGAATATCAGAAACTCCAACAAGAGAAGAGTGATTAGTGACCCTACGGGTCATACAATTATCTTTACAACCATGATCAACTAACAAAACATCTACATAAGAGCACAACAACATAGGCCCTAGGATGTGCCGACCCCTCTCTACAAAGTCTAGCTCTACAACGAGCTAGACCACCCCCATGTCTCACCTCCTCTTGACTGGCTACTTCCATGAGAGCAAGAGTGCCATGGCGGTTCTCCTTATGGCAAGGAGGGAAGGGTCCATGTGGACACCAAAATATGACTCAACAACCCCAGGCAACTGACGTTGCAATTTTGAGCTTACAGTCCTAGAAGATAGTTATACTTGAATTCTACTTATAGACAAGAATGCTTGATGTGGTATTAGAGAATAAAGAATGTACACATGCAGATGATACCTAATGTATTATGAAGCATGTGAAACCTTTACATAAGATCTGATAATAGAGCTATATATGTTTCATCCTTTGCAGAACTCAACTTGTATATCCAGGCTCTAGAGTATAGTGTGATACCTCTATCTCTTGAGTAATGTCTTTGTGGACCACTAAAACACCTAAAAATTTATCATAGCATATAACATACCAATATTAGTCATTCTTTATAGCCGTATGACACAAAGATCTCTTCCAGAGGAATACAGAGCATTCCATTATCTCCCCATTATTGCTCTGCTATATCTAGGTGATGACTGATGAACTAAGCCTTGTAACTTTTCATGTTGAGTAGGTGAGAGGCCAAAACTTTGGATATGTCATGTCAATTCATCTAAAAAACTGTCATTATTTTTGGAGAAAAGTGGACCAATTCAAGTCAACTTTGCCTTAGAATGTGCACTGTGAATGCCTTAGGCACTTTTTAACTTCTTACCATTGAGTGTGGTACTCCCAATTGATGAGATGCGTATGTGTGCGTGCATGAATCATGCTAGGATATGAGTATTTTCCTCTGCATCATGTTCAAACCCAAAATTTATCCATACTTAGATTATTTCTTCTTCTCCCTGACTAGTTTGTCTTGACCATACTAACTCCTTTGTACAAGTCTTGTCTATACATTTTCTTCTGATATGTTGACATCAATGTATACTATGTTGACATCAATGACAACACATATGGCTAACACAAGCTTTGTAAAGTACTTCACTCCACTCAAATAGTACATTATGTCATCCATCCTTGGTAATGAGAATCTATGTCTTATAGTGATCTTATTGATTTCCTTGAAAATAGTACACATCCTCCAATAACCATTATTCTTGGGTATTAGTATCGTGAATATTGCACATTGGCTCAAACATTTCTCTAATAAGCCTCTTCCTCAATAGCTCCTACACTTGTTGGTTCAATTAATCGTTCTCTAATAATGTCATCCTATGTGGTGATTTATTTACAAACCATGATCCTAGAATTAGATCCATATGATTACTAATGATTGTTACTACTAGTAATCCATATAGTATATTGTTTGATATAATGTCCTTATATTATGTGAGCAATTCTAATATTTCTTCTTGTAGTATCTCCTCAGTATCAATTGTGGTGTTCTTTGTACTTATAGTTATGTGTATTGTAGGAATGAATGTAAAAAAAAGATTCTCATGTCTCAAACCATCTAATAATCTTCTCCCATTTACCAAAAACAATTCTAGAATTACTATAACTTAACCTTCTTTGTCTCTCAATGGAACTAATCTATGCTTTCTACTATTCTATATTATAGTATAAGTATTTGCTCTCCCATCATGTATAACACTCCTCTCAAATTTCCATGGTCTCTCTAACAAAAAATGACATGCATCTATCACCATTATATCTGTTACGTCAGAAAATGTCCCCTTGGGGGCTTTCCCCTCTTAAGGTTTAGCTCCCGGGTCCTATTTATGCATTTAGAGCATTGTTCATGTTAATTTGACATTTTGATCAGAAAACCCTGAAGTTTCATGGAAAATGGGACCTAGGTGGTGCACTTGACATAAATCCTTCCTAAAATAGGGGGAGGACTTGGGCATCTGCACCCTAGTCCTACCCTATTTTAGGTCAAGACCAATTTTGAAGTGTCAGTTTATGACCATTATTTAGGTCCTATGTTGACACAGTAAGTTTCAATTACGAAATTCTTGGTGGGAATGTTTGTAGTTGCATATATAAGCATGTTTAGACATTCATTTGTAAACTAGATGGGCATTAGATGATTTTGGCATTCTTATGATTTTGGAGCATTCAAAATATTCATTGTGTGGCAGAGCAAAGCATTGTTCTTGTGTTTGTATTTGTAGATTTGGCATCCATCTCCTCATGGCATGAAGAGCATCTTCTTTCCATGAGATCTTCACTACAAGGTAATATCAATTATGTTTTCAATCATTTATCATTTGTATTTTGCCTCTATCTAGTAGGGATATGCACTCTTTATCTGACAATGGTGTTCAGAAGACTTGAATGTCTCTTCGGGGCTTGACTGAGGCAAGCCTCTAAACGCCACAACCCCCAACCCATTTTTTCATGGTTGCAAGTTACAGGTTGCAGGAGCAGAAAAAGTGGAGTTATAGGAGAGTAGTGCAGACTATCATAATTGCAAATCAAAGGAGAAAATAGGGACTTGGACTCGAGCGCCTACTCATTAATCTTCTAGATCCTGCAACTGAAGAATCTCTGGAATAGTAGGAATAGGTTGCAAACAAGGTTTCTATATCCTGACAAAAAGTATGGCACTAGTCTAGGGTGCTCAATCATTAGTCCTTGATTGTTTCACTTTCCAAACTTCAAAATCTAGTATGCATTTGATTATCATTTAGTATCTCTGTGTGTAAGCATTTTCTGTGATTTGTTCGTTTGCTTCTGAATTTGCATAATTAGGGTTTTGAGCATGATTGGGCTTAATTGAACAACTAAATCACACAATTCCAATCCTCCCTACATTCCAAGTGATTGAAAGCCTGATTGCAGACTACCTGGTCGACTGAAGTCCTTGAATGTTTGAGGTGAAAGGATGATTCATACATGTAAGGGTAAAATGCGGATCAATCAAATGAACAATGTAAGACCCAAACATCAACAGAATAGGAGATAACAAGAAAGATTAAATGAATATAGCAATGAATGACACAAAGCAAACCTTCCCTGAAATCAATGCTTCTGTTGTTTGCCTATTACAACCGTCCTTTTGCAGATGAAGTGAGCCCTCAGAGAGTGCACTCTTTTAAGCTGTGTTTGAGGAAGTCGATGGTAAATGGTTGTTGTGATATGCAATGAAGATGAGCTTCAAAGCAAGTATGTGATCTCAAGCTTGTGGATGGTAAAAGAGTGCCAAAGGCACGCTGGTGATATTTATGTAGAGTAATGATGTCAAAAGCCTGGATGATTAGAATGGAGGGATGAAGCTTCATTTATAGACTTGGAAGAATGGGAATCAACGGTTGAGAGGAGATATGAAGATCAACGGCTGAGGATGGTTGAGGAATGTGCAACCAGTAGAAATGTGACAAGTGTCCCAGCTCCATCATGAAAGAGGGGATGTGACAAAATTGATTGGAGAGTTAACTCCATTGACTGAATAGTTAACAGACTTGATTGATCAGTTAGAAGAGTGGATTATGGAACTGACTGAATTGATTGAGGAAGTGACTCAATTGACAGGTTAGTTAACACTTTTGATTGATTAGTTAACTAACTTCTGATTTGAGAAGAAATAGGCCATGTGGGTGAGGGAAAATAAGATAATTAAATATTAAATATATTTAATTACATGTGCAACTTGTTGAGGTGGACAAGGTGAGGTGGAAAAGGTGAGGTGTAAAGGTGAGGTGTAAAGGTGAGGTGGAAAAGGTGAGGTGTAAAGGTGAGGTGGATTTTTGAATTTAGAACTTAGGATAGAGGAATTTGGATTAATTAAATAATTTATAATTATTTAATTGTGTAGGACATTTAGAAGAATTTTAATTAAATAAATTGAAATTATTTAATTATGGAACAGTGAATCGATTAAATAAATTTGGAATATTTATTTAATTAATAGAAGAATGGAATAAACATTTAGAATATTTATTTAGGATGATTCGTGTCATTTTTAGGCATATACATTTTGCCCCTCTTTGATGCAATGTTGTTTATAGCGTTGCTTCAAAGAAATCGATAGTTTGAATGACGATACATGCCCCAGTTTGCCCTTGGTACAGGCATACTGATGATAGGATGCCCCCTCGGGAGATTGGACGAGAAAAGGGTGAAAGAATCAGAGACGGACAATCTCACAAAGATGAAGGGGTTAGGATAGATTGGAGGAAAAGGGACACATTTCAGGGAAACGGGAAGAAAACTAGAGGAAAAATGGGCACGAGAAGTAGTCACAGTCATCACCTAGCCAGAATTAGGGTTTGAAGGCTATAAATAGGAGCTGGGTCCACAAGAATAGTCATTTGTACACTTGTTTGCTCTGGATTGGATTGAGAGAGCTTGGAGCAAACTTGGAGTAGCATGGCAGCCAGAGCAGTAGAAATTCCATGCAAGGAGCATCAATTCAAGCGAGTCCGTCGATTCAGGTGGCCAGCAGAGGCAGGACCCCGGTATGTGCTTCAAAAAATTTCTCCTAGGGTCGATTTAGGGTGCCATAAATGCATGTAGAAAATAGGGCAAACATATGCGCCGAAATGTAGAATGGCGCATATGCTGCGCGAAGTGGCGCTTTTGTCATTTTGCGGTGCATATGCCGATTTCGGTGGTGCATACATGAAAACGGTGCATATGTGCAGTGTAGTTGCGCTTCTGTAGTTAGGCTGCGCATGTATGGTTAGGTGGCGCATCTGTTCAATGTAGCGGCGCATCTGGAAAAGCAGTGCATATGCTGAATGTAGCGGCGCTTCCATAATATGGCGGTGTATATGCCGAATGTTCCGGCGCATGTGTTGAATCTGTGCATATGTGCATTGTAGATGCGCATAGGTGTTTAGGCGGCGCATATGCTGATTTTAGCGGCGCATACACCAAGAAATGGCGCTTTTACCAGCTGTAGTGGCGCATTTGCTAGGGATAGCAAAATACTTAGCCAAATTGATTCGATTAGCATCCTTTTTGATGCGGGAATCGATGAGCTATCTCCGAGATTGCAGGAATCTAGTCAAGAGATGTAGTGTGCTGTTTTGATCAATTTCAGATGCTAAGTTGAGTTGATATAGTTCAGTAGATATGTTGAGTATGGTATATGCCGTTTGAGACTGACGCATTGCCTTTCTTGCTTGCAGGAGGATATTCAAGACACACTGCAGTCGAGGGAGACGTTTCCTATGCCCCTATTGCAGAGATACATGCTGACAGAGATTGACAGAGTGGCACTTGGTGCCATGGTTTTGTACTATGTTTGCTTCATGCTCGAGGTGCGGGTGAACTGAGGATTGCTGACAGCTGCTATGGAGAGATTTCATAGCGAGGACGGGACCTTTCACTTTCCTACGGGAGAGATGACTGTGACGTTGGAGGACATCTACCGGATACTGCACTTACCTGTGGTAGGTGAGTTAGTAGAGTACGACGCACAGCGGGATGCGGGACTCACCGAGTGCCAACGAGTGTTCGATGATCCCGAGCTAGTTGGACAGGTCATCCTGTGGCAGGATATATACGATTGCTATGACTACTTCCCGGGGATTGTGGCTAGACTGATCGGGGGCGTTGTATGCTCAGACAGGAGATCACATGGGTTCCTTATTGGATGGGGTAGGATTATGGAGTGGATGCTGACCGAGGGCACCCGATATGCATGGGGAGTCTGCGTACTGGCCCACTTGTATCATAACATGCATCAGGTGGTGTACCACCGCAGCACGAGTCTATCAACTAGGGTACTGTTGCTACAGTTTTAGCTGTGGGAGCACATAGCGGTGACTAGGCCGATATGTGTCTTTGCGAGGTAGCGAGGAGAGCCATACAGTTATGGCTATGCAAGAGTGATTTCCCAGCACAGGTTGGGGAAGTTAGAGTATTGGAGGCACACCTTGGATGGGGTAGATGTGGTCATTTGGCGACCATATCTAGACTGCGAGCCCTGGGACGACGAGGGACACGAGCTGCCGTATTGCTTTCAGACTAGGTGACTGATAGGCTGGACACTGCACATACTAGCGAGGCAGATGGTGGTCCGAGTGTTGAGACAGTTCGGCAGGAGGTAGGGCATGCCATAGGGACAGGTGCTCTTTGCACGGACACATGCAGAGAGGGTCCGATGGGGGCCGATGGCTTCGTATGAGGAGGCCCTGGTAGAGTTCAGGCAGACTCCCTATGTGGCATGGGATATGAGGACAGAGATAGCGGATGCAGGGGTGACACAGGATTATGAGGATTGGATGACTGCACATCCGTTCCTGAGATATTCAGGACCTAGCATGCTGGTGCCTCATATTGATGAGGCAGACTCAGAGGAGGAGGGACAGGTTGGCCCAGGGCGGAGGGGAGCTAGAGGAGGACAAGGATGAGGTGGTAGAGCTGGAGACAGGCTGAGACAGTGGAGGAGGATAGGCCAGGCCGAGCAGGTAGTGCCAGGACAGGTGGCACAGCAGCAGATATCTCAGCAGGCACAGATGCTCCACCACAGCAGGTACCACAGCAGCAGGTGCCCCAGCCACAGGGGCTAGGACAGGCAGAGGTGCATGAGAGGGCCATAGCCAGCCTGAGGGGATAGGTACGAGCATTGCAGGCACAGCTGAGGAGGGCTGATGGTAGGCAAGAGACGGATGCAGCAGTTATCGCTGGGTTGACTCGTGAGAGGGACATGGCAGATGCACGGTTACGTATTATCCTTGTAGAGCGGGACACTGCTGTGGCTACCATGGGGATAGATGTAGCGAGTTCATTTTTGGTTGGGCAGGTGCAGTAGGCACAGGCACAGGTAGGCTAGTTGCAGACGTAGTTGGCACAGGTATAGGCAGAGCTCACCAGAGCACATTCACAGGCCCAGTACTACCGAGGTTTATACCATGGTGCCGTGGCATCGAGTTAGAGGGTGGGGAGCTTCAGGAGTCAGTCTGGGGTGACTCATAGAGCAGGTCCATCACAGTCAAGAGCTTCTGTGATGGGTCCCCAGCAGTCAGGAGGTGGCAGTGGTGGCACACAGCAGCAAGGATAGACACAGACTAGATTTTGTACTTTTGGGACATGTATCACCATCCATTTGGATGTATATTGTATATGACACTTTGATTTTTGAGAGAGATGGTGATATTGTACATTTGGACCTCTTATACGACAGTATATATGATGATGTAGCTTTGTGTATCTATTGCATGTGTTATGAGATGATGATTTACTTCTATTGTATGATGTGATGTATGTGTATAGTTAGATGGTCTATCCGATGCTATATGAGATGTTTTTTGATATGATGTTATATGATGTCTATATGTTTTAATGCTTTGAATGTATGCTTATGTAACATGATTTTTATGAGATGATGCAGCTTTGTGTATGATGTTATGGGATGTCTATATGAGCTAATGTTTCAAATGAATGCAAATGTAATATGATTGCTATGTGATGATGTAGCTTTGTATGCGATGCACTTAGCTATGTTGTTTTTTGGTTTTCTGTGTTTTAAGATGTGATGTAATGCTGATGTGTGGATGACCTAATGCATTGGGTGATGTATTCTACTGAATTAATCACGTTCATGACTAGCCCTACATATGATATGATATGCTCCTATATGCTTTGTTTTTGTGAAGTCCAAATGTACCCTATCGACACAAGAATGACATGATAGATAGAAGAATGATTGTGATAGAATGACTTAGAAACTTCATTTGATATTGTTACTTTGCATAGTTTGGGTAATGAGGATTGTATGGGATATGGATGCATGGATGTGTATATGGATATAGGATGGATGTTTTACTTTTAGAGTGCTTTATTTCATCATTGGGCATTTTGTTTTTGGTACATTTTTGGAGATGTTGTAAGTGACTACAAGCATCTTGGTATGATTGAATTGAGATGACCTGAGTACCGCTTACATGGATTGTGATTTAGCAAGTTAATACAAGCATCTAGTCAAAATTGAATCTAGATGACCTGAGTACTTCTTGTGTTTCAACAAACAAGGATTACCCCTGTTCATGTTAGACCTTTGATGTCCTCGATGATCTTTTGCTGATCATGTCTTTAGACAAGGCTTCACATTACTAAAGTTTAATCCACAAATAGCAAACAAAGAAAATAATCATGCTTCCATCATAGCATCTCTAGCTTTTGGCATCCTTGAGTAGCATAGGAAGGTATGATAGCAAAAATATGGACTCGAATTGTTAACCATGTTTCTAATCTACAAAGCATATTTGCGTTGATATGAGTTTAGTTCTTGCCTTAATTTGCATAAAATCATTTAGAAGACCTTGAGTATTTGCTTTGCATTGGATAGGTTAAGATACTCACAGTCAAGATTTCTACTTGAGGCATGGGTTCTACTTGCATTTGCTTATTTGGTGAGAAGATTGCATAATCCTTATTGGGGAGACGGACCCTAAGGGACTGACCTAGTGCCTCGGGGGCACATTGCTAAATGGCCTTGCCTACGTGACGATGCAGAGGCAACATAGTTCAGGGTAAACCCTAATGGACCATGGATGGACTAGAAGAAAGATGACAAGAATGAAGACAAGAGAGGGGATGAATGGGACCATGGAAGAAATGGAAGCCTCAGGGGCACAATAGAATAATGGCCTTGCCTACGTGATGGCACAGAGGCAACATAGTTCACGGACTTGGACCATGGACACTGACAAGAGACCCTATGCTAGGCTCACATTGAGGAGACGGTATGGGACAAAACCTTGGTTGACAAGGCCACAAGGAGACTATCAAGCCATGATAGGTAACTATCAAGTGTTTATGTGTGGGATAGATATGGGTCGAATGGGGCAAATGGAGAAAGAATGGACTCAAGGTGATTGGATTTCCAAAGATGGAGAAGGCGGTTTATCACAAGTAATGCCTGTTTACCAGGTTTTCACCACTTGCTTTTATTTGCACGAGAAGCTAGAAAGTCACATGATGCCTGATTGCCAGGTTTTCATCATGATACCTATCCAAGGCACCTGTTTGCCAGGTTTTCACCAAAGGACGATTTTTTTGTATGCTTTCTATTTTTTCTGATTTTTTTGAATTTTCTCTTTTCAACTTTTTTGATTTTTTGATTTTTGATTTTATTGTGCCCTCTTGCATTGGGGTTCTCCTAGGTATAGAACTGGTGAAGGTGCATGCTGTTGATTGGATCATCTAACAACTCACCCTCTGAAGTGGCCAACTGATATGCCCTCGATCCGTAAGCAGCTACAATCACATAGGGTCCAAGCCAGTTAAGCTCGAACTTACCTTTCTTTTCTCTGTCTTGTTGATTGCGAGGGTTCTCTTTTAGAACTAGGTCCCCAACCTTAAAGCATCTTGGGCAAACCTTGTGATTATAGCTCCTTGACATCATCTGTTGATATGCTTTAAGATGATCGAAGGCTTTCTGGCGCCTTTCTTCTAGCAGCTCTAGTTCTTGTAACCTGCAGACTCTGTATTCTTCATTTGATATGAGACCTTTCAACGACACCTTAAGGGATGGTAGTTTGACCTCAATGGGGAGGATGGCTTCTGAACCATAGACAAGGGCGTAGGGTGTAGCACCTGTGGGAGTGTGTATACTGGTTCTGTAGGCCCACAGAGCGAGGTTGAGTTGGACATGCCAATCATGGCCAGCCTCATTGACAGTCTTCTTTAGGATTTTCAGAATAGTTTTATTTGATGTCTCAGCTTGGCCGTTACCCTGGGGGTAGTATAGAGTGGAGAAACGATGTTGGATTTTGAAGCGCTCATAGAGTTCCTGGACATCCTAATTTTTGAATGGTCTTCCATTATTTGTTATGATGGATGAAGGGATGCCATATCTGTAGATAATGTAATTCAGAATGAAAGAGGAAATTTGCTTTCCTGTGACGGTGGTTAGGGTAACGGCTTCAATCCACTTTGTGAAATACTCAGTGGCAGTTATGATGTATCATGACATGCATCAGGTGGTGTACCACTGTAGCACGAGTCTATCAGCTGGGGTACTGCTGCTATAGTTTTGGCTATGGGAGCACATAGCAGTGACTAGGCTGATATGTGTCTTTGCGAGGTAGCAAGGAGAGCCATACAGTTATGGCTATGCAGGAGTGATTTCCCAACACAGGCTGGGGAAGTTAGAGTATTGGAGGCACACCTTGGATGGGGTAGATGTGGTCGGTGGGTGCCAAAAATGTAAGGGTAAAATGCGATCAATCAAATGAACAATGTAAGACCCAAACATCAACAGAATAGGAGATAACAAGAAAGATTAAATGAAAATAGCAATGAATGACACAAAGCAAACCTTCCCTGAAAATGATGCTTCTATTGTTTGCCTATTACAACTGTCCTTTTGCAGATGAAGTGAGCCCTCAGAGAGTGCACTCTTTTAAGCTATGTTCGAGGAAGTCGATGGTAAATGGCTATTGTGATATGCAATGAAGATGAGCTTCAAAGCAAGTATGTGATCTCAAGCTTGTGGATGGTAAAAGAGTGCCAAAGGCACACTGGTGATATTTCTGCAGAGTAACGATGTCAAAAGCCTGGATGATTAGAATGGAGGGATGAAGCTTCATTTATAGACTTGGAAGAATGGGAATCAATGGTTGAGAGGAGATATGAAGATCAATGGCTGAGGATGGTTGAGGAATGTGCAACCAGTAGAAATGTGACAAGTGTCCCAGCTCCATCATGAAAGAGGGGATGTGACAAAATTGATTGGAGAGTTAACTCCATTGACTGAATAGTTAACAGACTTGATTGATCAGTTAGAAGAGTGGATTATGGAACTGACTGAATTGATTGAGGAATTGACTCAATTGACAGGTTAGTTAACACTTTTGATTGATTAGTTAACTAACCTCTGATTTGAGAAGAAATAGGCCATGTGGGTGAGGGAAAATAAGATAATTAAATATTAAATATATTTAATTACATGTGCAACTTGATGAGGTGGAAAAGGTGAGGTGGAAAAGGTGAGGTGTAAAGGTGAGGTGGATTTTTGAATTTAGAACTTAGGATAGAGGAATTTGGATTAATTAAATAATTTATAATTATTTAATTGTGTAGGACATTTAGAAGAATTTTAATTAAATAAATTGAAATTATTTAATTATGGAACAGTGAATCGATTAAATAAATTTGGAATATTTATTTAATTAATAGAAGAATAGAATAAATATTTAGAATATTTATTTAGGATGATTCGTGTCATTTTTAGGCGTATACAATACAAATTAACCCTAAACACTAAAAAATCCTCTTCATTCAAATTTCACCTTAAAAATTTTGGTGAACCCATGTTTTTAATGAATTTTGCACCTTACTGAGTGTTTTGATTCAGATTTGTATTCATTTCATTCATTCATATCATTGTTCATCTTATTGCATTCGAAAAATTACAAAAAAATTGAAAAATTTGAAAAATTTGAAAAACAATAAGCATTTTTAGCTTGTATTTTCAAATAAATTGAATTAGTTTGCATTTAATTTCAATAATTTCTATAATTTTTATCAGATATAATTTAAAATACATAAATTTTTCAATCATCATCCATTTGATTTTTCACTAGATTTGGAATTATCGTCTCTCTAGATTTGCACCATAGGCATGTTGTAAAGGATTTGTCTACACTGATTGGATGTTATTAGGGTTATTATCTATTTCCCCTCCTAAAATTCTTTACAACACCTTTTTATTGGCCTCTTACAGTGGAAATTTGGTGAAAAAATTACATATTTTGACTATATTTTCCTTAGGGTTTGACCTAGATTTGCGTTCCAAGCATGTTGTGAAAGATTTTATGGATTTAGGTGACTGAAATTACTTCTATAATCTGTTTCACCTCCTATAATTCTTTAAAATACCCCTTCCATTGGGTATTTGCATTGAAAATTTGTGAAAAATTGCATATTTTAGTGTATTTTCACTAGGTTTTGACTTGTTATCATCTTAGATTTGCATCAAAAGTGTGTTGTGAAGGATATTATTGATTTATTGGACTTATATTAGACATATTTTTTTTTCCCCTGATCAATTTCCTTACAACACCTTTTCTTTAACTTATTTGCATTGAAAAAAGTTGAAAAAATCAAGCATTTTAGGTCATTTTCATGCATAATGTTGCACTTATGTTTTGCATAAATTTTGAAAAGCTTTTAAAATATGATATTGCATTGACTTGAAAACTAAAACACATGGCTTATAGTCACAACAATAAAAATAGGTTCCCTCCTAGGCCTTACATGAAAAGAAAGGTCCCCAAACCTAAAATTCTGTTTACACCTCATGATAGAACAATTGGAGAAACTGAAGGACCTCTTTATATCACTGTGAAAATAATAGGAAATCCTATGGACGAAACCCTTATTGATCCTAATTACATGACTAATGTAGACTTGGAAGAGTTCTTCTATTCACATCAATTAATGCAAGGCTCTTATGACCCTTCGAATATGATGATTAAGACACATAAGGGAACATTTATAAACACTTATGGGAAAGTATCTTTATTGGTCACTGTATTTGAGAAACATGTAGAACAATAGTTTAATGTTGTCCCCGTTCCTGAGCTCTTTGACATAAAATTGGGACATCCATGGTTATAGGTTATGAAAGTTGTCCCTTCAACAATTCATAATTGTGTAAAATTTCCTTTGAATGGACAAGTGATTACTATCCCTCGCAATAAGTATAAAACTTTGATTACAAGACAACATTGTACACTGGATTACTTTTGGGAAAGATTTGAGGTGGAATCGGAGCCACAAATATACTTTAACTTCTTAGGCTATATAAACTATAATACAAAGCTTTTACATCAAGTGGCCAGTCCTTCTTTGCAAGAAATAATAGAAGACAAACAACCCGCATTTGAAGAGAATCCTAGATTGAAAGGAAATGGACCCTATGCTAAGGTTCCTCCTCCGCCATCCTTACAAGGATTGATAGGTGGTTTTTGACAACAAAATATTCCACCTAGACAAATGAGATTTGATCTTGGTGCTTCCTCCTCTAAAACACAAAAACCTATGGAAGAGAAAAACACTATCTTACAAGAGATAAGTGGTAGGACAAAAAGAAATAGACAAGCAAAAGAAAGGAGGAGATGACAAGCTTATGCCCAACAACTTGCATCTCAACAAGAAAACATCTCACCAAACACTGAACTAAACCAAGAAGATCTTAAGAATGGACAAATTGAAAACAAGAATAAGAGTTGGGCTATGGAACCTTATGTCCCACTTTCCTCTAACATTTGGGAGTGGGAAGATGATGATGATTTGCTCGATGACAACACTTAGTTTGATCTCACTACCAAGTAAGTATTTCTAACCCTTTATCTCTCATGTTGTGTTTCCCCTGTGATGTGTTATGTGTTGTTTAGGCCTCCTAGGACGACCCTTGATTCTCTTGTAAGGTCTAGGATACTAGGGGACTTCCTTTGTTGTTACCCTTATTCTATATTGCTTCTCCTCTACTTTCACTATTGTGTGTTGTGTCTTATGGACATAGCATCGCAGTTGGTGACTTGGGGGCACCCTCCAACATGACTGTCCCTAAGGTACTTGTTTTTCCTCTCTTGATTTATTATTTCCCTTCCTCTAATGTTTCTATCTAGCAGGCAAATGACAAAAAACATATTATACTGATGCGGTCCTAGTGTCCCTTTAGCGAGAAATAAAAAATTGGACTTAGTTCCTATATGACAATGGGGTTGTTATATATTATCTGATGCTTGTCTAGTAGAATCACTCCATGCACTTTGTCATGTGATCTTGATGGTGTCTTATCGTACTTAGAAACCATAACAATACTGCTGCTCCATGCACTTTGTTTGTCTTTGAATCTCACCTTGGTGACACTCAGTTTTGAGATTTTTGCGGTATAGCCCCACGGTTATACTTGATGTCTAAATTTGTAGTATAACCTTGGCTCTTTGTGTGGTTGATCATATGCATTGTTGTTTATCATGATTATATGGACACTAACACTTTTCTTGTAGGGATGTGTTTGTGGGAACATTTGGTAATCGTAAAGTACATGTCACCTTTGGGGGGCATGGGCCTTACGAGATCTCATGTTCCCTTGTGTGTTTTCTTCCTACATTAACATGCTTGATATCAGTACCTGATATCAACCACCTTAAGGTGGGGCCATATATAAGGTAAGCTATGTCTTGTAGATGTTAGCAATGTGCTTGTTCTCAGGTGCAGTCTTAAAGACTAGTGGCGATGAGTCCCTCCTGCACTCTGAGATTTGTTTAAAATCTATTGCAATCATTTAAGCCCTCTGCAGAGGTAGGGATATCGCATCCCTTTTCTATCTTAAGCCCTTTATGGAGGTGGGGATGGTGTATCTCTCGAAGAGAGTGCACATCCTATCATTTTCAAAAAGTCCTCATCACAAGGCAGGGAGTGGTTCTGTGACTAACTCAACCCTTAAGTGTGTCTTCAGAGATTATTGTGGCAAAGCCCAATTGTCAGTGTGTGCCCATAATGTGCCTGAGATGGTGTTGAACTTAGAAATAGGAACACTCCATCACTTTTTTGCCATGTTTTCTTCGTGTCTTCCAAGTGTGTGTGTATTGCATGTTTGTTCCCAAGCATAGTCTTAAAGACTGGTGGCGATGAGTCCCTCCTATGCTTTGGGATTTGTATGGCGTGCTTATTTTTTATGGCATGTATTGCATGTGTGTTACCCCATATGCAGTCTTAAATATTAGTGGTGATGAATCCCTCCTACATTATGGGTGGTGTGTTTACTTTCCTTACACTTGCATCTGCATTTCATATATGAAAATGAAAAAGAAAAAGAAAAAAAATCATCACTATCTTCACTACATTCATTATATTCACTATGTTTTGTGTGTCTTCAATGCTGTATTCTCCATGTTTTACATGACTGTAACTATCTTCTTCATATTTTGCATGCCTATTACTGTCTTCTCTATGATTGGTGTGTCTTCTCCCTACTTCACCTGTTTGCTATGTTTATTGACCATCCTTTAATGCATGTATTGGCCTTGCATTTATACATACATTAAAGTGGGGGCTAAATGTTACGTCAAAAAATATCCCCTTGGGGGATTTTCCCTCTTAAGGTTTAGCTCCCAGGTCCTATTTATACAATTAGAGCATTTTTCATGTTAATTTGACATCCTGATGAGAAAACCCTAAAGTTTCATGGAAAATGGGACCTAGGGGGTGCACTTGACATAAATCCCACCTAAAATAGAGGGGGAGGACTTGGGCGCCCGTACCCTAGTCCTACCCTATTTTAGGTCAAGACCAATTTTGAAGTGTTGGTTTATGACCGTTATTTAGGTCCTATGCCGACATGATAAGTTTCAATTACGAAATTCTTGGTGGGAATGTTTGTAGTTGAATATATAAGCATGTTTAGGCATTCATTTGTAAACTAGATGAGCATTAGATGATTTTGGTATTCTTATGATTTTGGAGCATTCAAAATATTCATTGTGTGGCAGAGCAGAGCATTGTTCTTGTGTTTGTATTTGCAGATTTGGTATCCATCTCTTCATGGCATGAAGAGCATCTTCCTTCCATGAGATCTTCACTACAAGGTGATATTAATTGTGTTTTCAATCATTTATCATTTAGATTTTGCCTATATCCCATAGGGATACATACTCTTTATCTAAAAATGGTGTTTGGTAGACTTGAATGCCTCTCCAGGGCTTGACTGAGGCAAGCCTCTAAGCACCACAACCCCCAACCCATTTTTTTGTGATTACAGGTTATAGTTTATAGGAGTAGAAAAAGTGGAGTTGCAGGAGAGTAGTGCAAACTATTATAATTGAAGATTAAAAGAGAAAATAAGGACCTAGACTTAGGCACCCACTCATTAGTCCTTTGGATCCCGCAACTAAAGAATCTCCAGAACAACAGGAACATGTTGCAAACAAGGTTTTTAGATCCCGACAAAAAGTATGGCATTGGACTAGGTCGCCCTCTCATTAGTCCCCAACTATTCTGCTTTTTGAACTTTGAAATCTAGTATGATTTATTTATCATTTAGTATCTTTGTGTGCAAGCATTTTTTGTGATTTATCCGTTTGCTTCTGAATTTGCATAATTAGGGTTTTGAGCATAATTGGGCTTAATTGAACAAATAAATCACACAATTCCAATCTTCCCTACATTCCAAGTGACTGGAAGCCTGATAGTAGACTTCCTACTCAGCTGAAGTCCTTAAATGTTTGAGGTGAAAGGAGGATTCATACAAGTTAACCCTAAACACCAACAAATCCTCTTCATTCAAATTTCACCTTAAACAATATCACTCAATACTTCATCCTGATATGTTAGTATCTTGAATCTCACCAATCATTATTCATTTACCAACACCTTATGATCCTTTCATAACCAAGAAATCTTATATGGATGTTGATTTTCTAACCTCTTCAACTTTAATTTATCAACTACATCTTTAGACATTAAATTATTTGTACTAGCACTATCAATAACAACTTCACAACACTTACCTCTTTCTTTGCATATAGTCCTAAACAAGTTCATCCTTTGTATTAATTCTTCTTCATCATTGCATCTCAACAAATCTCTCCTTATGACAAGTGATTCACCTTTCTCTAGTTCATCCTCCATGTTAGCTGATTTCTTGGGTTTTATTATCATTTGGATTTGCACCCTTGTTTGAAACTAGTTGAAACAATCTAAGGATACAATCAGAGTGACGTCAAGATGTGGGACCTTGCTAGTTGAGATCAAACCTCTAAATAAAGGGTTGGTTTCCTATTTGAAATATGATTTCAGATATTGAGACTAAACCTATCCTATTCTAAAATTCATCAATGGAAAGAGATAGAAGGAAAATGGCAAAATAATATGGTGATGCACCAAATAATCTTGAAGAGATTTTGTGTCAGTTTTGCATGCACAAAGTAATCTTAAACAACTGATATACTTGCACAATACTCATGAAAATCTTTGCAAAGGTGAAGAAAGAGAACTAAAACCATAAGGAACTAGTGATGCACAAGATAGATTTTTAGTTTTTCAATAATAAACAATGCAAAGCATATGACAAAGGTAGAAAATTCAATTGTTTTATTGATCACAAAGGAAAAATTATAGCTAATACAAAGCATTGTACAATAGTTCTATCTAAAAATTAGATATCATCTCAGATATTTCTCCTTAAAATAATATATCTAGCAAATACAAACATGTTTAAGAGAATCTAAGAGGCATCCTCTAATGGAGAGTAATGATATAACTATCTCTTTAAGTCCTGGTCAGACCTCTTGGGCACTGAAGGAAGCATCTTTCTAGTTTGGCTCCTTGAAAACCTCCATGCAGGCATGGGAAAACTAGTTGGTTGACTTCAACAACTTGAAAACCTAAAAACACTCCTAGAAAATCTCAAACAACTATTTCCACTTCCCTAGACAAGTGCATGATGGTCAAGAACTGTTACAAGTGCTCCTACTGGTCATTATTCCTCTCTCACTGCTCCTTGCATGGACATAAGACATGTTCTTTATGATCTTGAAACTATTTTTGACTCCTTGAGGGTGTGGGAGAATAATCTTCCTTCATTAGGACTCCAAAATACATCATCAACTCTTTTATGATCTTATAAACAAGCTCATCTCTTATCCTATTTCTCTACATTGAGTACAACTATAGGTGATTGAGATGCTTCAAAATTGTGATTAGGCTTTTGATAAATGTCTACCATGCTTTTGAGAGGAAGCACAAGCCTTCCTATCATACCTGAGCTCACAGGTTAAAATACACAGTGTGTATTTCAACACTATAGCCCTTTGTTAGTTTGATAGTCTTTGTTCTTCAAAACACAATTTTCTTAATCCTATCTCCTATACAGACCCAAAAACATGTTCTTAGACTTGTAGACACCTTCACAAACCTATTTATCTTCTCATAAGACTTATTTATGCTTCTTTAAACCTTGTTAAAGATCTTAATTTGCCTTGACAACTTAGAAAAATACCTCCAAACACTTGATAGGTCTTTGAAAAGGGCCTTTAGTTGTTTGGTAGGACCTTTTTCTTGGAAGGACCTTCTTCTTCTAGGTTTTCTAGATCTTGCTTAGTAATTTGCACATCTTCTCTTTCACTCGTGTTTATCACTTTCATCATCAATTTCTAGAGTTTACACCTTTTTCCTAAACTCTTCTACAATATCCAATTAGGTTTTCATCACCCTCACCATTTCAAATGTTTCTTCCATTCTTCCAACAATGTTAGAAACACTTTGAACTCTTCATGTAGCATCTCTCCCTGGGATCTAGTGGAAGCTACCTCAAGTTGTTGATTAGTCAACAATCACTCCTTGTAACTACCTCTCAATTGGTGATATATTATCAAACTTCCTATAGACTACCTCAATCTGATAATCTATTCATAAGAATAACTTTCAAGATACCAATTCACTCTTCCTCTCCTCAATATTCCAAACTTATAATTTGATATAACTTGATGCAATCATGGATGGAGGATCCAATGAAGGATTATCCAACCATGCAACTAAATGAAACAATAGACAATCAATAGTAGAATTTCAATGAAATAACAACATGAACTCTGTTAATCCTTAGTAATAAATGATTTTACAATTTGTCACAATTGGCTTCCAACATGCCTCAACTATTTGATTACAAATGTGCAAATTATAGAATCCAAATGATATTACAATACAATTCCAAATTTCAAGCTTCAAAACATAACTATCTTCCATGTATCATCTAGATTACGAAACTAAATCTCTTGAATCTCTTCAAGTGATGGTGAACAATGCTTATATAGTATCTTTAAGCCTTGTGAATGATCTTAGTTAGCCAAAAGGTGGTGCAAAACTCAATTCCTCATAAAATGTGTAGTTAGCCGAAAATGTACATAGATCTCCCAAGTTGAATGTAATGATCATGGGCTGATAAAACTTGATGCATTGTGCACCATAAGAATTTTTGGGTCCAATGTATCTTTATATGTGTTCCTTTTCTACAACAAAATCTATAAAGCTACTTCAAGCCATGAACAATGAAACTAAGTGTAAGCTCATCAAGCTTGATATGAGATTAGAAACCAAATTATGCCTTCACAGTGATAAAAAATTTCTAAAAGGTGAATGTGACATTATAGGATCATTATAGGACATATTATCCCAATCGTGAGGTTAGATACATGCAACTTGTAGTGAACTATGGTAGGATATGTGATGATTGATTGATGACTAGAAAACTATAAACAAAACAAAGTGAAGGAAAATATTTTGGATGATGCAAGATTGCTCTTACACCTTGGAGTTCTTCTATAATGCCCCAAGCTTTCACCATAGATGTTATCCCAAAACAAACATTAGAGAAACCATTTTTTTAAAGAGGTAAACATAAACCTACTACACTTAACAAACTAACAAGGTGTCACATTCAAGTACCATGACACCCACAAGACACCATAGCCAATGCACCAAGAATAGTGGTGCCAATGAAAGAATAACTTGGTCACTTAGTGCTTTGACACACTTCCCAACAAAAATTGGAAATAACACAGTCCAAAGTACAACATTTATTGACAAAGTGAACATATGGGGAGACTCAAGAGACCTGTTGATGATGATTGTTAGTCATAACAACATGCATAAAAATTTACACAATAAACCTTTATTATCTTGAAAAGTACGGTCAATTGGGAACAAACTGATGACTCTAAGTCTCCGTTGATCAGGTCATGATCTTCTGACATTACTTAGAGGTTGATGTGACATGTTGTTTTCCATTTCAAGGGACCTTACATTGTATGTATTGTGAATTGTTGTCTGTATATTCAATTCTACACTGGTTTCCTATAAATTTACTTCACAAATAAGGTTATTTCCACTGTATTCAATAGATGATGACTATATTTATAAGTTTGATCAATTCTTCTAAACATTAGCTATCATGAACTTGTTTTTACTTCTGCATTGTGTATTTAACTAAATAATGTGCCTACAAGCATATATTTGCATGTTTATCTTTGATATTCATATGTATTTTGCATGATATTTATCATTCTAACATGCTTTCACTCAAAATATGCTTTGTATGTTCAATTATTTATGAGTTATAGGCATATTTCATGTTTATTTGCTTTAGATTGTCGGTTATTTGCAATTGTGAAGGTGATTTGTAATGAAATTAAAAAAACTTAAAGAATACTTCTAAATTTAATGAACCTTCAGCTACTGATTTACATACATTCCAGATACTTTCATGAAAGGAAGGAATCAAACCATAATTTCACCAGGATATTCCACAACTAGGTATGGTTGATGCTAACTTCAAAGGAACAAAGAATGAAAACAACACATACAGAATGATAAGCACTCCAAGGGACGCAACTAATCAATGCATATATCCAGAATTCATCCATTGGTTACTCAATATTTAGGATTAATTGCAATCAAAATAGCTTCTCTTTCATTAGGTATGCAAAAAGACATGTACATTCACAATGAGCTTTGAAATTAGTCTTAAGAACTTTAGCAATCTAACTTCAATTAAGTTTCTAATAATGTTCAATGTGCACTCCATCTCCTTTTATAGAATAAGGAGAGGAGGTGGTTACAAGTGATCAACGTTCAAGATTTGTCAATCTAAAATCTACGATCAATATTCATTCTTTGACTGGGTCAACAACTACAAACATGGCACAAGTTTCCAGCTGGCAACTATCTGGTAGAACTTGATCCCTTTTGTTATCTAATTATGCATATGACTTTGTCATCATGCATCTCTGCTTACTCTTCATCTTCTGCCTCTTCTTCATTTTCATCTTCTTCTTCATTTATATATCTCTTCTTCTTCCTCATCTTCATCATCATCACTATCATCTTCATGAAGATCACCCTTTATATGCACTTTTATCATTGCCTTGATGGATTCATATAGTTGCACTATTCTTTCTGCTTCACCTCCATCTTGAATTTTGGCCTTTACCACAACATGTTTGTGAGAATGAAACTTTCCTTGAAGGGCATTTCATTTTCCTTTCTTGATGTTCAAAGTCTCATTATATGTCTCTACTTTAGCTTTCATTCTCATGACCTTGTTTATCACATCCTCTATCAAGTGATGAAGGGGATCTTCTATTGCTTGCTTAAAAATATTATGGAAGGCTTGGATAGCAAAATCAGTATCATGATTTTCTATATTTCCCTCTACTTTGTGCTCTAAAGCCTCCAATGTATTTATTTCCTCTGTGATAAGATCATGTAACTTAACACTTATGTCTCTAATCTTGCTATTGTATCCCTTCAATATATCACATTCAAATTTGATGTCCTCGTACCAAATGCCTAGCAGTTGTGTAGTGTTATTATCCAATATGTTATTATCCATAAGTATCTTCATGTCAATCCTCCTCATTTCACTTAAAGCATCCTGATGCTTCTCTAGCTTAAAAGACCTTCTCCCCACCTCATTCTGTAGCTTGTCTACTTTACTCTTCAGAGCACCAAGAGCATTCTAGTTTGATAGGGAGGTTTTAACTACATTTTTTGCTTCAAAAACAAAAGAGACAAACCAATTATCCACTAATTGAGCCTTATGCTTCATAAGATCTAACCCTATCATCTCATCTTGAGATACGATTGTAAGTGGGGTGGTTGCATTGAGTGGTGTATGCTTAGGGTCAATTAGCCCCTTAATAAAAGAACGTAATTGAGTAATGTGCTCCTTATGCTATTTGTTCTTATCCTTCTCTTTCTTCACACTTTTCAGTAAGAAGTCAATACTATCCTTGGCTTCTTGGCCTTCTTACTCCTCGGTATCAAAGCCTAGATCAATGTTAGTTATTTGGAAATCCTCAATACTCATTTTACCTTTCTCCTTTTCTACCATGGGTAATGCCACCTGAGCTGTTTTCCTACCAGTAGTAGGATCTCTTCTTATTGTAGAGGTTGGCCTTGCCTTCCTCTTGGGCTTCATCATGCTTGCTAAAAACAGTGTAGAAACGTCAAATTCAAGTACCTCATCTAGCTATTGTAGATTTATTTCTTGCTACAGCTAGTATGAAACATCACCCCTATGCTCTTGTTGATCAGTTTGCTCATTTTGAGCATCCTGAGACTCTGTGTTATGCACTACCCTTGGTGGTGAATTCTCTTTCTTTTGTTCTTCTTCATGCACTTTATCTTGAGGTATCTCCTACTGAGGTGCCTCTTCTTGAAGGATTTCTTGTTGAGGGGGAGGTTCTTGTAATGTGTACATTTTGATCATGTACCTCCTCTTGCAATTTATCCTCATGTAGATCCTGAACATTTTGATTTTGTTCATCATGTGGCACTTGGTCTTCATGAGAAGATTGTGCATTTTGACTTTGGGGATCACATTGATCACCCTCGATTACATTCTCTATTTCCTTCTGCTAACCACTATCTTGTGCCAGACTCTGTTCCTCTCCTTTTGAGGTGTTTATTTCTCTTTGTTCTTGAGTATTCTCAAGTTCATTTTCTTTTTCTTTTATCTCTCTTTCAAGTGCTGGTACTGGGTTATCACCCTGATCTATATTTTCATCAAGCACCTCTTCATTCTATTGATCACTTTTATCAGGCATCTCCTGATCACCCTCCCTTTGAACATTAGTGTCTATCTTTTCTTGTTCTAGAGGTACATTTCTTTTCCTTTTATCTTGATCAAACACATTCTTATCAACCTCTTCATGTATATTGACCTCCCCTTTCTTAGGTTCCAGAGGTGGATCATTATCTTTGTTTTGGTCTCCATCACCCTGATAGGCCAAGTCTATCACCGTAGGGCTAGTAGCTTGATCAACAAACTTGGTCAATCCTATTTGTTGAGCCACATCCTCAAGGTCATCTTCTTTAACCTCGTCTATCCTGACTTGCTCTTGATGAGTTTCCTTTTGGACCATAGGGGTTCCTTGAGGAGTCATCTTTGTATTAGCTACTAAGGTCTCCATCCTTTGAGAAGCAACATCACTAACCACTTCATCATCTGATAAGTATACTATGTCATCCAGTGAAAGAGGTGGATCTTTCCTTGCCTTGTGTCTCTCTTCCTTTTGCTCTTCCACTTTCTCTATTTTAAATTTAATAATATTTGGAATTGGAACCTCATGTTGCACCTCCTTCATGAAACATGGACCACCCGCACCCCTCAATATAATAGGATCAACATTCACATTTCCTCTCATTATAGTTTTCTGCTTCTTTTGGGGTGGTTTCTGCTGCATTTTCTTCCTTTTCTTCTTTGTTATTAACAGATCATCATCTCAGGGTTCTTCAGCTAAAGGCTCCTCATTTAATGGATCCTCCTCCAATGGTTCATCTTCCAATAATTCTTCTTCCATTGGTTCCTCTATAATCACGGGAGTAGGCTTTGTGACCTTCCACTTTTGTTTGGAAGGAGTATGAGGTGATGCAACCATAGATGCAGATGTAGATGCCACATCCCCCTTTGGTTGAAGTCTTTTAACAATTACTCCTCCTTGTGCAAGAACTGCCTTCTTATTCTTACCTTGCTACTTTTTCTCTTCATCTAGTAACCTTTCTCCATTGGATTTTCTCTTCTCAATGAGGAAATCATCATATTCCTCCTCAAATAATTCCTATTTTTTCTTCTTGGTATCCACAATGAGGGCTACACCCCTCTTCTTCATCTTCATGACCTCAGCATCTACCCAACTCTGTGTCAGTTCGATAACTTTCTACATAATTTGATCAAATGAAGTTACCTCCAGCTGAGTTAGATCAGGAGCTGAGATAGTTTCATTATATATTTTCTTGTCCTCATACTCACGTGACATAATCTTTCCATCATCTTTATGCAACTGCACTAGGACTGGTATGCAATCAAAGGTGCAAATTTGGTTGAGAGTGAGTCTCTGATAAGTCCTTCTCCTGACTATATTCTCATCATCACAATTAGACCAATAGTCTTCAAGGTGCTTTTGATGTACTTGCTTCTTCAATAATTTCTGCATCCTACCATATGGGTCATATGACCTAGCTATTGAAAATGGATACAAGTGCATTAGCTTTAATCCTTCTATTGCATCCTTGATACTTTGTTTATCAGGGCATATTTACCAACCAATGAAGATTGGAAACAACATAGGTGTAATCTTTCCTTTCTCTTTATGAGCGTCAACTGAGGCTAATACCTACCTGGAAAACTCCATTAAAATGACCCTATCATTGGGGTATCTAGGTAGCATGAGGGGATGTCCCGCAAAGCCTTCTATTCTCATGTATGAGAATGTAGAGAACTAGATAAACCAAGCTCCATATTTATATATCACAGCTTGAGCTTCCATACTTAACCTTTTCAATTTGTCTTCTTCCATAGACCTAACAAGATGCATAGAAAATAAATCATTTACCAATTTGTAGTTTTGGAGGGACGCCCTCCTACCCAATTGTGGATAATGCTCTCATATGTTTACATCACCAGGATTGTTTTTGAGCATGCTTACTGTTTGCAACCCATTGAAAGTTCCTCTAAAAGCACAAGCATACACAACATAAGACATCATATGGAACATGCACATCTGACTGCCTAGCCTCTTCATTCTTGCATCTAGACTATCACTTATGATTTTGGCCCAAAGAGGAATCTCATCTAAATACTCCAGCATCCAGATGATTCCATACATCCAATTTTCAAAGTTACCAACATGTTGTCTTCTTGTCATCCTGGCCAGCATGACCATCATGTATTGATACTCCTCAGCAAAATTGAACTTAAACAAGTACACTAGTAGTTTAGCTAAGGCCTTATATGTGCTTCTCTTAGATCTCCATTGGTACATGATCCTTTTGGCCTCTTTCTCATTGCCATGATATTCTTTTGCTAGCTTGCTCAAGCTCAGTCTGACCACATTATCTCCTACAGGCAAATTGATTTTGGTAATGATGCTCTTAGTTGAAAAATCTGCATATACCCTGCCATGTTTATCCACTTTTTGTGTTTTAGGGTTATAATTTTGTGCACATTCAACCACTAGCTCATTAGCCTCCATGGCATATGGAAATCCTATAGTGTGCCACATCCCTGTGGAGTATATTCTCTGAAGTATAGGGTTTCCACTTCCGTTGTCTAATCTTCTAGTCCATTCATCCAAGTCTGTACTTCCTTGGTGTGTGTCATTTATCATACCATATCTAAATCCTACCCCTTCGGGCTATATGAACATGGGCTTTAGAAACTCTAGCTGCCATAAGATCTTATGATAATACCATGCATTTCTTACCCTAATATGTTTGTATGCAGCAAGGTTAAAGGATCACACATATTCTATAGCATCAATTTCACTATTCCAGCTCATTTCACGCCTCATCATGTTTATTGACTTAGTGAAAACCATCTTTTACCTCATGATTTACCATAAACGACAAAAGAGAGGGTTTTAATTACATACCTAATAATTGCTTTCTCCTTTTTATAGTATAAGTATTGACAGGATAAGGGTGATTACATTTTGTTTTCTGTTCTCCATTCCATTTGCAAGTGTAAGTCCGTGCTGTTTGCAGGTGATGGTGATGCTTTGACTTTGAAAGTTCTGTAATTTTCATTTTAACTTAGGGTAAATGTAAATAAACCCCACAATTCACTTTTAAACTAATCAATACAACAAATTAGGGTGCGTTTAGTCCTTTTGCTTAGGTCCGTCGATCAATGCATGATGCTCATGGATGCTACCAAGTGTCAGGTTTACATTTGAAATTGGAGGGCATGACCTACGATTAGGTTTGTATTAAATGTAGGAGGGTGATCTCTTAGAAGATCAGGTATATTTAAAAATATGACCCTCCATCAAACACGTGAAGGTGATATAGTCATATGGTCAACCTATTTAATCTACAAGCAAGATCGGGTCACAATATGCATGTTGGTCATGATGTTAGTCATTCACAAACATAGAATAAAAGTTACACAACAACCTTTACTCATCTTGAAAGATACGATGAATTCAAAGAATTCATGATCCCAAGTCTCCGTTGATTAGGTCTTAATCTACTGACGTTACTCAGTGGTTGATGTGTGTTGCTGTTTTCCATTCAGGGGCCTTACGTGTTTCTGCACTGTTCATCATCATCATCTTCAAATATCCTGCTCTGGATGTTCGCTCTGCATAAGTCTTCAACAATTCTACCTCTGCACTGTAAATTTAGTCAAATAATGTGCATACAGGCTGATATTTGCATGATTTCTACCATTATTTATGATTCTTTGCATGATATTTTCAATACTACATGCATTTAACCAAATATGCTAAGGATCTTCAGTTATCTACGGGATTTCAGCATATTTCACTGTTTCTGCTTGTTATTTATCATGATTTGCAGTTATGGTGATGAATTAATGAAATTGAAAAAAAGGAAAGGGTTAGAGAGTGAGATTCCTAAAATTACTGGACTTAGATCACTGATTCACATACAAGCTCCCATACTTGCAATGAAAAGAAGGAAAACTAGAAATCATACTTCACCAGGACATTCCACAAATCCGCATGATCTAGTGCAAAGCTTCAAAGGAAAGTTGACAACAATATGTAATGAAATGAAAGCGCTTCCAGTTGAACACAGCATTCACCAGTACATATCCAGAAATCAACAGAAGATTACGTAAAATTTACAATAAGATTGTAATCTGGAACTTCATATTCATTCAGTATGCTCAAGAACAGGTACATTTACAGTGATCTGAAGAAAGAACCTTGACATTTCAACAATTCTATCCTCATTAGTCTCAGTAATCCGATCTCCTAACTTATTCTACAGTAATTGACTCTTTGCGCCAGATGCGTCTGTGTATTCTAATGTATTCCCCCTCTAAAATGACAAGCTCTGGATGTTATATAGAACAACTGCCAGAAAACGGTTACAATGATCCAAGGATCAGGATCCTCTCATAACAAACAACGGCCCAGATGAAAAGCACATGCTTCGTCAGTTAGCAAATGTACAGCTGGCACAGAATATTCCAGCATCTTCAACTTGATTCGGTCTCCAGCTGGCGAACAGCATATTTGACAATATCCTCCTCATTTCTGGCCCATGTTGACTCCATGCGCAACTTTGTAAGGCTCAGCTTCAGCAGCATCATGATCTCAATGTTCAGCTTCAGCGGCATCATGACTTCAATATTCAGCCTCAGCATCATCATCATGATTTCCTGCAAGTAAACAGACAAACATTAAGTTCATCATCATCATGATAAACAACAGGAAGTAAATACTTTATTAAACATACCTCCCCATGATGTGCAGCATACGATTTTCAAATCATTGGAAATTTATGCACTAAATGCATAAACAGCATAAAAACAATCAGGTCAACCATCGTTGACCAAACATCAGGCAGTCGGCCCTTCAAATTTCCATCGCTTCATGTTTTTGCCCATTTTCTTGTATATCGGGTTCGAAATATGATGATGATGATCCCAATATATACAAAGAAATAATCGCCTTCCAACCATCCTTAGAATCCGGCTTTGCATCATCATCATATTTGCATCGGCGTGACTACATATGATCAGAGTGACAATTTTTTCTCAAGCCGACGGCAACAGTTATACCGACGCCAAAAATCGTGATGACGACCAACTACATATCCTCAAAGTGGCCGCAGGATATCACAAAATATGATGATCCTCCTTTCCTAATGCTCTGATGAAAAGCACATCAGGATGTTCACTTCTTGCACATTCGGGAAAGAAAGACATCGTCATCATCATCATGATGAAGACAAACAGGAGGACTCGAAAAATGATCCTGCCGCTGAAGAAAATCATGATGACGTCATCGTCATCATCAGGCTTGGTTAAAATGCAAAGGGATGACGCCATCGTCATGTTTCGTTAAGATCAGGAGATAACTGGAAAATCGGGTTCCCCCCAAGGAAGATGATCAGGTCATGAAAGCAGTATGACCCTTTTCGGCCAAGGCAATCCGCTCGAAAGATCAGGATGATGAACATCATCATCATCATATTCGCACTGGGCGATCTAAAACATGATCCTGCTGAAAGTCCTGATGACGTCATCAGGATATCCGGGGCTTGTGTTAATCTTCGAAGATGACGTCATCGTCATCATTATATTGGCGAAATGGATCACGCCTTGGAAAATATCCTGCCGAAGGAGAAAGGTGATGGTGACGTCATCGTCATCATCATATTCGCAAAAGTTTATACTCGTCGGAAGGATGATATTACGAACTGTCGGGTAGAGAAAGATCATGATGATGATGTTCCACATGACTTAAGAAATGAAAATCACCCTCCGCTTCGAAAGATAAGGTGATCATCATGATCACGCAAAAGGAGGTCAAGAGGATATTAGGAAATGTCAGGTCTCGAAATATCATGATGATGTTGATCACCAAGACTTGGTGCGCGCGCAAATTATGCAGATGGCATATTTCCTTAAGTAAGGTGATATTATAATATCAGCATGATATTATAATATCGGGTGATGTTGGAATATCATGATGATGCTCGCAATGTTTCTAAGGTTACTCGACGGGTAAAACACACCCGCACTTAAGATTGACGTCCGGATGTTTCGGGACTGCATGATATTCACCGGGTGATAGAGTAAGATCATGATGATGACCTTTGGCGACACAAAAGACCGCCTGACGGGAAAAGATTACTACGACTTAAACTTGACGTCCGGATGTTTCGACCTCAGGATATTATCGGGGGGCTTTCCAAATATCATGATGATGATGTTCATATAGCAATTATCAGGTTTGACCAAAACTTTGACTGCTCACAACTCCCTCATATGGACGAATTTTCAAGTGATGCAAAAGGCAAACCTGCATGAAATTTCAAGCTCTTTCTAACCATGAAGTCATAGAAACAAAAAATGAACTTAGACAAACTAACCTCATGATGATGACCTACCTCATCCTGACCTTCATGATGATGATGCACCTGACCTATTTTTTACCAAAACCGCCAGAAACAGACAACACAAGCCAAAACAAAAGCTGGGTCCCTGTTTTGCCAAGTCAAAATGGGGCGTGTTGTGTAACCACACAACAACTTGCCACCAAAGAAAACAACAAAATTCAAATGATTCAAGTGATGTGATCATATTCATCTATAGTGTTCTAATTCTGTCTAAGTAAATCATCATGATCTTTGAATGATAAAATTTCATTATGGTGATAAAGCTAACAAAGGATCATGTGTGTGCAGATGATTAATTATCCTCATCTTGAAAGTAAGTTGAAAACATAAGTAACTGGTGTTAAACTACATAGTTGGAGATCATCCCTCATAGCCAACCTGGATAGAGCCTTGCTGCCAGCAGGTGTCTATAACCCCGGCAAGGTTATCTATACAATCTCCCTAAGTAGAGCCCCACTGCCAGCAGGCGTCCATAGCCCCGGTAGAGTTACTTAGATGGCCTAATTTTATTTTGTTTCTGATTTTCCCTTAAAAATTTAAATTTGATATCATCATGTCTGCTCATTTGTACAAGGTGTAGTCACTTGCAGCTTTAGGTTGGAGATTGTATTGGTAGCAAGGGAGTCCCTTTAGATTTTTCACTTAACACCTATACTCATATCTTCAACAAACCCAAGGCTGTTAGGTGTTTCATTGTGTTTGACTCACTTTGGACAAGAAAAAGTACCCTGATGAAAAGACATCATAAACCTGATCATGAGTATTTATCAGAATGAATTACAATCTATATCTAAATCTGATCTCATCACTTGAATCCTAACAATTTAGTTATTTTCTTAGGTGATGAAGTGCATCATCCTGACTTACCAGAACAAGGTCCCAACCAACAAAACAACAACAACAACAAGCAAACACTGTACAAACAACTATACAAATATACAATATGATACACAAGACTGTCATGAAGTCACTCAGGCCTGGAAATAATGTTTGAGGAATTGTCCATTGACTGGCAACGGGACATCCTCACCTGTTAGGTTCTTAAGCCTATAAGTGCTGTCTCCTAAAATTTCAGAAATCTGAAAGGGACCTATCCATAGTCTGTCAAACTTACCATGATCACCTTTCCTTTCATGGGCTTTATCCCACATCAGGACTAAATCTGATATCCTGAAAGCTTTAATTCTGGCTCTCTTGTCAAACCAGCGTTTGACAATAGCCTGATGTTTTGCAAATTGGTCAATTGCTTGGCTTCGTTTTTCTTCCAGATGCATCAACTGAAGCAACCTGACTTCTTGTTTATTATCTATGCCTAGATAGTCTTGGGCAAACTGCAGAGTAGGAATTTTCAAGTTTACAGGGAGGATAGGATCTACCCCATATACTAGCTGGAAAGGTGAGTTTCCTAATGCAATTTTCATTCTAGTTCTGTCTACCCATAAGGCATACTTCAGAAATGAGTTCCATTCCCTGGGATTTTTCTCTATCAATTTTCTTATGATACTCAGTAAATTCTTATTGGTGGATTCTGCTAATCCATTTCCCTGGGGATAGTAATTGGATGAGAACTTAAGTATAATCCCATGATCAAAAGCCCAACTTGACAATTTAGTGGAAATGAAGGCAGAACCATTATCACTTACCAATGCATAAGGAGTTCCATACCTGGTGACAATGTTGCTTTCCAGAAATTTAATGACATCATCAGCAGTACAAGTTTTGCTGCTGATAGCCTCAGTCCATCTGGTACAGTAATCAGTAATTGTTAGGACATACCTCTGGCCTGAAGAAGATGGAGGATTGATTGGTCCTATGAAATCCATGCCCCATTGTGCAAATGGGCGCTCTTCCATCACTGGCTGCAATGGTTGTGCAGCATATTTCTCTCTGTTGGCAGCAACCTGGCAAACATGACAACATTTAACATGATCAGCTGTGTCTTTAAAAATTGTAGGCCAGTAATATCCTGCTCTGAGGATTGCATGTGTTGTGGCCAACGCTGATCCGTGGGCAGTTCCAAACTTGTCATGTAGCTCTGTCAGAACTTTATTGGCTTCTGATTTCTCTAAGCATCTCAGGTATATCCCTTCATAATTCTTTTTAAACAGGGCTCCTCCCTTCATCATATATTTCTGGGATCTCATCTTCAAGGCTCTTCTCTGTGAAGCCTGCATCCTCAAAGGACATCTTCCAGTGATCAGGATGTGCCTGATGTCTGAATACCATTCTTTATTGTCTTTCTCATCTATCACATACTGCTGACTGATGATGTTTGGATCAGTTTCAGATATCATCTGGCTCAGAGCCTGTCCTCTTACTAGCTTCATGGGTGTGATCTCCATGTCATATTCTTGTAGTACCGTAATCCATTTGGCCCTTTTTTCACCAGGTTCACTCTGCATCAGCAGCATCTTTACTGCTGCATCTGGTACCACAGCAATCACTTTGCTCCTC
Source organism: Cunninghamia lanceolata (assembly GCA_027924645.1). Taxonomy (NCBI): domain Eukaryota; kingdom Viridiplantae; phylum Streptophyta; class Pinopsida; order Cupressales; family Cupressaceae; genus Cunninghamia; species Cunninghamia lanceolata. Next base: position 9,232,239 of record BSBN01000739.1, read on the forward strand.
AGTATATAATGTCTGAACTTTTTTACTGCTCTGACTAATGCAAGTGCCTGTCTTTCAACATCTACATATCTCAACTCAGCATCCCTGAAAGGACAGCTCATGAAGGCAATTGGTTTCTCTTCTTTATCTTCATTTCTTTGAGTTAACACTGCTGCAGAAGTATGTTCTGAAGCAAATGAGTAGATGTAGAAATCTTTTGTATAATCTGGACTAATGAGGACAGGAGCATCTGAAATGGCCTTCTTTATATCTTCAAAAGCAGCTCTGGCTTCTGGTGTCCAGTCAATTTGTGCATCTTTTTTCAACATGGCATTCAGTGGTCTGACAATCTCAGCAAAGCCAGTGATGAACTTCCTCACAAAATTTATCTTACCAAAATAAGATTTAAGCTCCTTTTTGCTTCCTGGAAGTGGTAATTTCATAATAGATTCCACCCTGTCAGGATCAATGATAATCCCATCTTCTGTGATCAGGTGGCCTAGTAACTTTCCTGTTGTGACCCCGAATATGCACTTCTTGGGATTCAAAGATATTCCATATTCTTCACACTTCTTCAGTACATTTCTGAGGTCAGCAACATGATTTCCCCTTTCTTTGGAGAACACTGTCAGGTCATCCATGTAGATGACTATACATTTTCCTATTAAGCCTCTGAAGGCTATGTCCATTGCTCGCTGGAATGTAGCTCCAGCATTTATCAATCCAAACGGCATACGTCTATACGCAAATATCCCCCATTTTGTGGCGAAGGCAGTCTTTAATCTGTCAATTTTGTCAACCATCACTTGGTTGTATCCTGAAAAACCGTCCAAGAAGGACATCATCTTGGCTCCATTTACCATCTGCAGAACCTCATCCAAAGAGGGCAAAGGATAATTATCCTTTTCTGATGCTCTGTTCAGGTTCCTGAAATCCACACACAATCTGATGTCTCCATTCTTCTTCCTGACTGGTACCAGATTTGCCACCCAAGTGGAGTGCCTTACAGGAAAAATTATCCGGGCATTCAACAACTTCTTGACCTCCTCAAGGATGATGGGCTCAAGCAGAGCATTGACTGGCCTCTGCTTCTGTCTGAAAGGTTTTGCATCTGGCTTGAGGGGTATAGTATGAGTTATGACAGAAGTGTCATACGTCTTCAGCTCGTCATAAGTCCATGCAATTACATGTATATAATCCTTAAGGGCTTGAGTTATTCCATCTAACTCTTCAGGTGTACAAACTTTACCCAACAAGACATTCTTCTTGCCATCAGCTTGTCCAATATTCACCTGTGAATATTGACCTCCATCTGCCTTAGGCAGATCCTTATGTTTGAGCATATTATCCAGATCAAAGGCTCTTTCTAACTCAATCATACCTTTGGGAATTGTGTTGCCAGGCAACTCTAAAATCTCATCTTCTTCCCAGACATGATCTTCCATACCATTTTCATCTATGATCTGAGCTTCAAATACATCTCTGTTTGATATGAAGTCCAGGATGTGCTGATCATCATCAAACACTTGGAGATTAGTCACGTTGTCAGGTACCGAAGGTACTGACACCAATTCTATTGAAAATCTCTTCAGACCAGATATAGACAGTGGTTCCAGTGTACTGGCGGCCTGAGCAAGTGCATCTGCCCTTTGGTTCTGTTCTCTTGGCACGTGAACGATGTTGAAGGCATCAAAGTCTTCAATCAGGTCCCACACACGATGTCTGTAATTTGACAGCTTTCTGTAGTTACAAGAGTAAATTCCTCTTACTTGTCTTACAACTAGTTCTGAATCTCCAAAGACATGCAGGATCTTCACCTTCTTCTTATGTGCAAACAACAGTCCATGAATCAGAGCTTCATACTCTGTGACATTATTAGTGCAGGGGAACTGTAGTCTGTAAGCTGCTAAATGGGATTTCCCTGATGGATCAGTAAGGTCAATCCCTACTCCAGAACCTTGCTTAGATTTGGATCCATCAAACCTCAGGATCCAAGGCTTATCTTCAGCGGGACATTTATTTGAACTTTCCTTTTTCTTTGCAGCTCTGGCTGCTGCTCCGCCTGATATCCACCTTAACTTAGGTGTGTCATCTTCAAGCTTCCTTTTTCCTTTATCTGATGAGCCTGATGGCTTTTCTGTTTTCTCTTCCATCCTAGCAGGAGGATGATGTTCAGCCCATACAACTGCATGCTTCTTCAAAATGTGCAAGCATAGTGAGCAAGTGGTTTCTGAGTGAGGCGCCTCATGCAGCCTACACCAACTTTTGATTAAAACCTCCTGGGGAGATCTACACTGTTGTGTCATTTTTTTTATTTCTTTGACCAGAAATTCTTCGAACTTCGTCAGGTCACTGCCTTTATCCTCATCAGACAACTCGTAATCCGGTTCCATGAAGCAATCACTACCAGGAGTGATCTTTTCCTTTCTCGTATCATTTGTCTGATTGGACACCAGGATCTCTTCTGTTTTTCGGATATGATCCTCATCAGGATCTGTTGACTCTTCTGTTCCTGCAGAAGACAAATAAAAATTAGTATCATCATCATCATCAGATGTAGCACTCACCTCAGAATATGATGATGATGCTTCACTATACGTCTGCTCCAGCATGATCATGTCCAAGCATGGTTCGCAAGTCTTTTCCGAGTGTGCCTCGCCATGCAATCTGCACCATCCGTCGATCAAAATATCATTAGCAGGTATATTTAATAATTGACAACGTTTTATCTGAGTAGATAAATGCATCTGAAAATCCCTGAAGCGATCTATTTCATTCTCATTATCAGGATCATTATTAAGTTCTACAACTGGCATATCCTCATGATAATCATCATCATGATGATGATGAACATCAAGCATCAGGACCTCTTCTATTTGGACAGTTTGCGGCCTGATGTGATAAACTCCAGGTTCTACGTTTACATACATGATCTCATTTGTTCTGTTATATTCGGTGATCATATGTTTCATCCTAGGCTCAGCATCAATCCTGATCTGATTAGGTATACCTTTCCATGGCAACCACATGTGACTGAAGTCTGTGGACATGTATCCGTTAAGCGTTTTAGACCAGTCCCGGCTAAGCAACATCCCATATGTATCAGGTATGTCAACTACCTGAATGTCAATGTAATACTGGATCCTAGGATCAGACGCTAGCTGCATGTGAATATGAGTGAGTTCTCCTACGACACTTACTTCTGTCTTGTCCAGTTGAGTGACCTTCTTTAATGATTTAGCAGGATGCAGTCCTAATGCGTTGCATATTGACAAAGGCATAACATTAGTTGAGGCTCCTGAATCAACTAAACAGTTGTGCAAATTCTTACTGAACATTCTTATGGTGAGGAGAAAAGGTGGTGATTCAGTTTTATCTCTGTACAAGGTCATGTGAGAGGTTTCAGCAGCTTGGACTGTGGCTGACACTTTGGGCTTGACAGTGCTATCTTTAGCAGTATGGTCTCTGCTACTGGATTGACTCGAAAGGTGATTATCCTCTTTAGAAGCAGGATCATCCAGCGACTTCATGAATGCCCTTTTGATGGCAGGAGTTTTCAGTAACTCAGATAGGGACAGGCTGATCTTGATTTTCTTCATTTCATCAGCCAAATAGCTGACTAACCTGTCAGATTCATGAGGTGCACCTGCGACTTTTGTTACTGTGTTTTGAGGAGACAAGTACTGAGCATTCACCTTAGGGAACCCAGGGTTATTGCTAGCCTTAGGATCAGGAGGTGTGTTGAAGTTGTTTGGACGTAGAGATGATGTCAATGGACCGGCAGGTCTGTTGGCATTACTCCTCAGGTTATAATTATGCTTACCAGGGTATTGCTGCTGGTATGCATGTACTTCCTCATGCTCTCTTGTAGGTTCATTTTCATCCTCAAAAGGGAAGACATAATTTGCTTCAAAGGTTAAGGCAGATTCTTCACAGGTCTGATTATAATCCTGATGAGGCTGATTAGTGTAGGTTTCCAGCACAAAAGCTGAGTCATATCCACAAGGAACTATTTCATTTCCTTCTGCCTGAGGTGGATTTCCAGAAGTATTAGACACTTCAGTCTGAAAGATGCTGGCAGCAATCCTAAATTGTGGACAATCTAATTCTGCATGTGCATTGGTATTGTGAATCCTGCACCAATTTGTAAGGGCTGCCTCAGCAAGATTGACTCTAGTAGTCTGTTTGGCTTCACCAGGAGGCTGATTGTCTAGGGGTGATGGTAATGAACCATTATTTGGCCTGGAGTTCCACACTCTGGGCTGCCTAGGAGGATTATTGTTATTTGCAGCACTACTGTTGAAGTTATTGTTGTATCCTCTGTCAAGGTAATTTGGTCTGTCATTGGAATAACTCCTATTCTGACCTGACTGTGAATAAAACCCTTGGTTTCTCAAGTGTGTTACTTCTGTGGTGAGCTTTCTCAACTGAGCAGCAATTTCTTTGATTTCCTCTTTCTCCTCTTGAGCTTTGGCCACTACATTTTCAGGCTGAGGCTGGAAAAAGGAAGATCCATGGTTATTGTGGGATAGGTCTGTACCCTGAGGTGTCTGAGTATGTGCAGGATATTGTGGCAATTGGCCATTTCCATTAGGAGGAGGCATGATACTCAATGGAGGTACTTGCAAAGGTACAGGCATGATTGCTGGGGGCATCACTGCTCCATTTGGATATTGTGCAGGATATTGTGAAGGATAAGCTGCAGGATACTGTGCTGGATATTGTGACTGCATGCCAGGCAAAGCAGGGAATGCTATATTTGGAGTAGGAGCAGGTATCAGCTGTTGATTTACCTTGATAGCTTCTTGAAAAGCTCCTGTCAATGTGGTGATCGCAGGATGTGTTCTCCTGATGAACATGGCGGTTAATGGATCCAGGGCTGAATAATAAATACTTCTAACAGCATCATCAGCCACCACATATGGGGTAACTAGCTTAGACAACATTTTCTGGAACCTAGCATTGAAATTTGCAATAGGTTCATGCTCCAATCTCTTAATTGTGGCAAACAGGTGGTAATTCATGGATGGATCAATAGGGACTTTGAATCTGTCAAGAAAGGCCTTCTCTAAGACAGCCCACGAACCTACAGAAGATTGACCAAGACTGATGAACCAATTATAAGCCTCTTCCCCTAAGGAAAAAGGGAATAATCTGCACACCACATCCTGATGCTCTATTCTGGCTCTGCAGCAAGCTTCTTTAAACGTCCTGATATGATCATCCGCATCCTGATAAGGATGGTATTTTGGACAAAGCTTGTCCGGATACTTTGGTAACTCATGATACGCAGTAAAGGTCAATGGTGATTCTGCTGCAAAGAACGACATTGCAACCTGAAGGGGCTGAACTGGTGGTGCAGTTGGCTGAGGTTGGACTAAAGGTATACCCTGAGGTTGAACAGAAGGTGTCACTGGTATACCTGAAGGTATTTGCAAACCAACGGGAGTTACAGGAGGAGATCCTGGTGAAGCTCTGGACGTACTAGACTCTGGAGTATGGTGAACGTCTACAGTCTTAGGTCTAAAACCTCTAACAGGCAATTCTTCAAAAATTTCACTATGTCTAGACCTGGTATTTATCCTGTGAGCCAGGATTTCTCGATTTGGAGGCCAATTAGCTGAAACTTTGCAAATATTGGCCGGATTCCACCGGACGAGGTGATATTTATGGTCAACTTGCAAATCAGACTGAATATTTACGCGATATTTGCGAAGATACTGCAAATATGACAGGATATTGGGATATTTCGACCGGTAGCACCAGATCCCGCGTGTCTAAGGCTCAAATCCTCAAAGCTTGAACAAATTTATGCATCTTTGGCCAATATTTGGTGAATTTAAAGAAATCTACTGTAAAGCTTGCAATATTTATGTGAAATTTGGAAATCTTTACACAGAATGTGCAAATACAAACTTGTCGCAGCAAATATTTACGCAATTTGATGAAATTCACAAATGATCTGAAGTTACCTTACTCTGAGCGTCATCAAACCTGGAAATACTGATGATGAAAGTGATCTTCAATCCTTTGCCCTCCTTCTAGCGCCAATTTATGTTGGTCATGATGTTAGTCATTCACAAACATAGAATAAAAGTTACACAACAACCTTTACTCATCTTGAAAGATACGATGAATTCAAAGAATTCATGATCCCAAGTCTCTGTTGATTAGGTCTTAATCTACTGACGTTACTCAGTGGTTGATGTGTGTTGCTGTTTTCCATTCAGGGGCCTTACGTGTTTCTGCACTGTTCATCATCATCATCTTCAAATATCCTGCTCTGGATGTTCGCTCTGCATAAGTCTTCAACAATTCTACCTCTGCACTGTAAATTTAGTCAAATAATGTGCATACAGGCTGATATTTGCATGATTTCTACCATTATTTATGATTCTTTGCATGATATTTTCAATACTACATGCATTTAACCAAATATGCTAAGGATCTTCAGTTATCTACGGGATTTCAGCATATTTCACTGTTTCTGCTTGTTATTTATCATGATTTGCAGTTATGGTGATGAATTAATGAAATTGAAAAAAAGGAAAGGGTTAGAGAGTGAGATTCCTAAAATTACTGGACTTAGATCACTGATTCACATACAAGCTCCCATACTTGCAATGAAAAGAAGGAAAACTAGAAATCATACTTCACCAGGACATTCCACAAATCCGCATGATCTAGTGCAAAGCTTCAAAGGAAAGTTGACAACAATATGTAATGAAATGAAAGCGCTTCCAGTTGAACACAGCATTCACCAGTACATATCCAGAAATCAACAGAAGATTACGTAAAATTTACAATAAGATTGTAATCTGGAACTTCATATTCATTCAGTATGCTCAAGAACAGGTACATTTACAGTGATCTGAAGAAAGAACCTTGACATTTCAACAATTCTATCCTCATTAGTCTCAGTAATCCGATCTCCTAACTTATTCTACAGTAATTGACTCTTTGCGCCAGATGCGTCTGTGTATTCTAATGTATTCCTCCTCTAAAATGACAAGCTCTGGATGTTATATAGAACAACTGCCAGAAAACGGTTACAATGATCCAAGGATCAGGATCCTCTCATAACAAACAACGGCCCAGATGAAAAGCACATGCTTCGTCAGTTAGCAAATGTACAGCTGGCACAGAATATTCCAGCATCTTCAACTTGATTCGGTCTCCAGCTGGCGAACAGCATATTTGACAATATCCTCCTCATTTCTGGCCCATGTTGACTCCATGCGCAACTTTGTAAGGCTCAGCTTCAGCAGCATCATGATCTCAATGTTCAGCTTCAGCGGCATCATGACTTCAATATTCAGCCTCAGCATCATCATCATGATTTCCTGCAAGTAAATAGACAAACATTAAGTTCATCATCATCATGATAAACAACAGGAAGTAAATACTTTATTAAACATACCTCCCCATGATGTGCAGCATACGATTTTCAAATCACTGGAAATTTATGCACTAAATGCATAAACAGCATAAAAATAATCAGGTCAACCATCGTTGACCAAACATCAGGCAGTCGGCCCTTCAAATTTCCATCGCTTCATGTTTTTGCCCATTTTCTTGTATATCAGGTTCGAAATATGATGATGATGATCCCAATATATACAAAGAAATAATCGCCTTCCAACCATCCTTAGAATCCGGCTTTGCATCATCATCATATTTGCATCGGCGTGACTACATATGATCAGAGTGACAATTTTTTCTCAGGCCGACGGCAACAGTTATACCGACGCCAAAAATCGTGATGACGACCAACTACATATCCTCAAAGTGGCCGCAGGATATCACAAAATATGATGATCCTCCTTTCCTAATGCTCTGATGAAAAGCACATCAGGATGTTCACTTCTTGCACATTCAGGAAAGAAAGACATCGTCATCATCATCATGATGAAGACAAACAGGAGGACTCGAAAAATGATCCTGCCGCTGAAGAAAATCATGATGACGTCATCGTCATCATCAGGCTTGGTTAAAATGCAAAGGGATGACGCCATCGTCATGTTTCGTTAAGATCAGGAGATAACTGGAAAATCGGGTTCCCCCCAAGGAAGATGATCAGGTCACGAAAGCAGTATGACCCTTTTCGGCCAAGGCAATCCGCTCGAAAGATCAGGATGATGAACATCATCATCATCATATTCGCACTGGGCGATCTAAAACATGATCCTGCTGAAAGTCCTGATGACGTCATCAGGATATCCGGGGCTTGTGTTAATCTTCGAAGATGACGTCATCGTCATCATTATATTGGCGAAATGGATCACGCCTTGGAAAATATCCTGCCGAAGGAGAAAGGTGATGGTGACGTCATCGTCATCATCATATTCGCAAAAGTTTATACTCGTCGGCAGGATGATATTACGAACTGTCGGGTAGAGAAAGATCATGATGATGATGTTCCACATGACTTAAGAAATGAAAATCACCCTCCGCTTCGAAAGATAAGGTGATCATCATGATCACGCAAAAGGAGGTCAGGAGGATATTAGGAAATGTCGGGTCTCGAAATATCATGATGATGTTGATCACCAAGACTTGGTGCGCGCGCAAATTATGCAGATGGCATATTTCCTTAAGTAAGGTGATATTATAATATCAGCATGATATTATAATATCGGGTGATGTTGGAATATCATGATGATGCTCGCAATGTTTCTAAGGTTACTCGACGGGTAAAACACACCCGCACTTAAGATTGACGTCCGGATGTTTCGGGACTGCATGATATTCACCGGGTGATAGAGTAAGATCATGATGATGACCTTTGGCGACACAAAAGACCGCCTGACGGGAAAAGATTACTACGACTTAAACTTGACGTCCGGATGTTTCGACCTCAGGATATTATCGGGGGGCTTTCCAAATATCATGATGATGATGTTCATATAGCAATTATCAGGTTTGACCAAAACTTTGACTGCTCACAACTCCCTCATATGGACGAATTTTCAAGTGATGCAAAAGGCAAACCTGCATGAAATTTCAAGCTCTTTCTAACCATGAAGTCATAGAAACAAAAAATGAACTTAGACAAACTAACCTCATGATGATGACCTACCTCATCCTGACCTTCATGATGATGATGCACCTGACCTATTTTTTACCAAAACCGCCAGAAACAGACAACACAAGCCAAAACAAAAGCTGGGTCCCTGTTTTGCCAAGTCAAAATGGGGCGTGTTGTGTAACCACACAACAATGCATTTGCTAATAAATCATGATAATACTATATTCATATGACCCTGAGGGTTTTTCCATGTGGCACGATTGAATTGGTTATTACGAAGCCATGCATATCAAGTCATAAAGTTCAAAGTGAGGGATATATGAGAATATTTGAGTATTTAGACACTAAAGGAAAATTACCCTCATATGAGAATGTAAGGGTGATATTTGTTAAGGTTAGGGATATTTCAAAATGTGACCTTTTCAGGTTGGATCATGATGACATCATCATAATGTCATATCCTCCTTGTTATCGAGCTATGGTGATGTCATAGTCATATTGAGAAATATGATAGATGTTTGGAAATGTGACCCTTTGAAGGTCAAGTGTATTGATGACATCATCATCAGTGTGATATCTTCTATATACCAAAACTAGATTACCTCAGGGTCATGTTTGCGAAGGGTGATATTTTGTAAGATGATGGATATTTAGGAATATGACCTTCCGAAACATGTACTAAGATTTTGATGGGCAAACACTCTTCCTCACTTGAGTTTGACATTTTTGAATTCGGAACCCTATAGACATCAGGTGATCTTCCTAAGTTGGGGTCATCTTAACAAACATGACTAATATTGAGAAATATGACCCTATGGGAAATATCTAGGTTAACCAAACTTTGACTTAGGATAACTTTCTATCCTTAAACAATAGCTAGGTGATCCAAAAGGCAAACCTGCTTAGAATTTTGTACTCTTCCTGATTATGAGATTTGTGATAACAAATTCTAACTTTGACAACTGACCCTCTTTGTGATACACATGCATAAGTAAGGGTGATACACTTGACTAACTTTTGCCAAACCACCAAAAGTAAGAAAAGCAGTGACAAGAAGCAACAAAAAAAGTTGGGTCCCTATTTTGCTAAGGCAAAATGGGGTGTGTTGTGTAACCACACAACTACTTTCCACCAAAGAAAACAACCAAATTTAAATGATTCAAGTGATGAGGTCACATTACCACATAGTATTCTAATTCTCTCTAAGTGTAAATATCATGACCTTCTAAATGATATCAGGTTCATGAGTGAAATAATGTTGATAAGGGATCAAGTGTGTGCATATGGTTAATTATCCTCATCTTGAAAGTAATTTGAAAGCACAAGTAACTAGTGTTAAGATACATATTTTGGGTTCATCCCTCATAGCCAACCTCGATAGAGCCTTGTTGCCAGTAGGTGTCCATAGCCCCAACAAGGTTATCTTTACAATCCCCCTAAGTAGAGCCCCACTACCAGCATACGTTTATAGCCCCAATAGAGTTACTTAGATGGCCTAATTTTATCCTCTTTGGATTTTCAATATTCATCTTTTTTTTTCCATATGATATCATCATGTAAGCTCAAATATGCCAGGTGTGATCACTTGCTGATTTAAGTTGGGGATTGCAATGGTAGCAAGGGTGACCCTTTAGATTTGTCACTTAACACCTATACTGATGCATTTAACAAACCTAAGGCTGTTAGGTGAATCATCGTGACAATCTCCTTGGTCAAGAAAGTCATCACTTATGAAAAGGATATCACAGACCTTATCAAGGATACTTCTCAGGGTGAATGACAACCTATGTAAAAATTTGTTCTCATCACTTGAATCCTAACAATTTAGTTGGTTTCTTTGAATGATAAGATGCATGATCTTGACTAACCAAAACACAACTCAACAACAATAAACAAACAGGCAAGCACATAAAGCAAAACTATACAAACAACTATACAACATATACATTATGATACAAATGACCTACATGACCCTGTTTAAGCTTGAAAGTAATGTTTGAGCAACTGCCCATTGACTGGTAATGGGACATCCTCACTAGTTAGGGTCTTAAGTCTATAGGTACTATCCCCTAGGATCTTTGAAATTTGAAAAGGACCTATCCAAAGTTTGTCGAATTTCCCATGGTCACCTTTCCTTTCATGTGGTTTATCCCATGTCAGGACTAAATCTTAAATCATAAAATCTTTCATTCTGGCTCTTTTATCAAACCAACATTTGACAACAACCTGATGTTTGGAAAAATGATCAATTGCTCTATCTCTTTTTTCTTCTAGGTGAATGAGTTGAAGTAATCTGACTTCTTGTTTGTTATCTATACCTAGATATTCTTGTGCAAACTTCAATGTGGGGATCTTCAAGTTGACATGGAGAATAGGATCCACACCATACACTAATTGATAAGGAGAGTTTCTGAATACAACCTCCATCCTAGTTCTATCTACCCACAAGGCATACTTCAATAGGGTATTCCACTCTCTAGAATTTTTCTTAATCAATTTCTTTATGATATTTAGTAAGTTCTTATTAGTTGACTCTACTAAGCCATTTCCTTGGGGATAATAATTTGAAGAAAAATTCAAAATATTTCCATGATGAAAAGCCCAACTAGATACTTTTAATGATGCAAAGGCAGGTCCATATTCACATACTAAAGCATATGGAACTCCATACCTGGTCATTATGTTGCTTTCCAAGAATTTGATCACATCATCTGCATTGCATGTCTTGTTGTTGACTACCTCAGTCCACTTGGTAAAATAATCAGTGAGTGTTAAGACATACCTATAACCTAAAGATGATGGAGAATTGATGGGTCCTATGAAATCCATGCCTCGTTGAGAAAATGGGTGCATCTCCATCACTGGTTACAAAGGTTGAGCAACATATCTTTCTTAGTTAGCAGCAACTTGACAAGTGTGACAGTATTTAATATGTTTTGTAGTGTCTTTAAAGATAGTAGGCCAGTAGTATCCCGCTCTCAGGATAGCATGAGCAGTAGCTAAATGTGACCCATGTGTAGTTCCAAACTTATCATGTAATTCAGCTGAAACTTTGTCAACTTCTTGTCTATCTAGACATCTGAGATATATTCCTTCATAGTTTCTTTTGAAAAGGACTCCTCCTTTTATCATATATTTTTGCGATCTTATTTTTAGGGCTCTCCTCTGTGAGGCTTGCATCTTATATGGACATCTTCCAGTAATCAAGACCTGTCTGATATCAGAATACCACTTTTTATCTTCTTTGGAATTAACTACATATTGTTGACTCGTTATATTGGGATCAGTCTCAGAAATCATCTAGCTTAAATCTTGTCCCCTTACTAACTTCATGGGTGTTATATCCATATCATATTCCTAGAGCACTATTATCCATTTGGCCCTCTTTTCTCCTAGCTCACTTTGCATCAGGAGCATTTTTACTGCTCCATCTGGTACTACAACAATAATCTTACTTCTTAAAATGTAATGCCTAAATTTCTTGACTACTCGGACTAGAGCAAGAGCTTGTCTCTCAACATCCATGTATCTAAGCTCTGTATCCTTGAATGGGTAGCTCATAAAGGCTATAGGTTTTTCTTCCTTGGCTTCATTTCTTTGTGTCAGCATTGCTGTGGATGTATGTTCTGAAGAAAATGAATAAATGTAGAAATCTCTTGTATAATCTGGACTAATTAGAACAAGAGCATCATATATGGCCTTCTTGATGTCTTCAAATGTTGCTTTTGCTTCAGGAGTCCATTCAATTTTGGCATCTTTCTTGAGCATTGCATTAAGTGGTCTGACAATCTCTTTAAATCCAGTAATGAATTTCCTAACAAAATTTATCTTACCAAAGTAGGATTTAAGTTCTTTTGTACTTCCAAGTAGCTGCAGCTTCATGATAGATTCTACCCTAGCAAGGTCAATGATGATCCCATTCTCTATTATCAAGTGACCAAGCAATTTGCCAGTTGTCACTCCAAAGATGCACTTCTTGGGATTGAGTGAAATGCCATATTGTTCACACTTCTTGAGCACCCTCCTGAGGTCTTCTATATGATCCGCTCTTTTCTTTGAAGGCTATATCCATGTAAATGACAATGCATTTTCCAATCAAGCCTCTAAAGGCTATATCCATTGCACGTTGAAAGGTGGCTCCAACATTTATCAATCCAAAAGGCATGCACCTATAAGAAAATATTCCCCACTTGGTGGTGAATGCAGTTTCCAACCTATCTATTTTATCTACCATCACCTGGTTATACCCTGAGAAGCCATCTAGGAATGACATCATCTGGGCACCATTTACTATTTGTAAAACTTCATCCAATGAAGTTAAAGGATAGTTGTCCTTTCCAAAATCTCTATTCAAGTTTCTGAAGTCTACACATAGCCTGATATCACCATTTTTCTTTCTTATAGGGACCAAATTTGCCACCCAAGTTGAATGCCTCACCAAAAATATGATTCTAGCATCAAGCAATTTCTTCACTTCTTCAAAGATGATGGGTTCCAACAAGGCATTAACAGGCCTTTGTTTTTGTCTAAAAGGTTTAGCATTTGTCTTGAATGGTATAGTGTGGGTGATGATTGAGGTATCATAAGTCTTCAACTCATCATAAGTCTAGGCAATAACATGGATGTAATCCTTAAGTGCTTGAGTTATCCCTGCCATTTCTTCTTCTATACAAACTTTGCCAATCAGAACATTCCTCACTTCTTTATTTTGTCCTATATTGATTGGTGAGTACTCTCCTCCATCAGTCTTTGGGAGATCTTTTTGTTTCAGCATATTGTGTAAATCAAAAGCCTTTTATAATTCTATCATCCCCTTGGGAATTTTATTACTTTGAAACTCTAGAATTTCTTCTTCCTCCCAAATATGATCTTGTACATTTCTTTCATCTATGATCTAGGTATCAAACACATCTCTGTTTGATATGAAGTCCAAAATGTGTTGGTCATCATCGAATACTTGGAGATTGGTGACATTATCAGGTATGGAAGGCACTGATATTAATGCAACTAAAAATATCTTTAAACCAGAAATAGACAATGGTTCCAAAGTACTTACACAGCTTGAGCCAAGGCATCTGCTCTATGATTCTGTTCTCTAGGCACATGGGTGATGTTGAATGCATCAAATTCTTCTATCAAATCTGAGTCTCCATACCTCTTACTTGTCTTGCCACCAATTGTAATTGCAAGAGTCTATACCTCTTACTTGTCTTACCACCAATTCTGAGTCTCCATAGACATGTAGAATCTTCACTCTTTTCTTGAGTGTAAACAATAACCCATGAATTAAAGTTTCATACTCTATCACATTATTAGTACATGGGAATTGTAATCTATATGCTGCTAAGTAGGATTTTCCTGTTGGATTAATAAGGTCTATCCCTACTCTAGCTCCTTGTTTTAATTTAGATCCATCAAGCCTAAGGATCCATGGTTTATCATCTATTAGAGGTTTATTAGGACCTTCTCTTTTCTTTTTAGCTCTGGCAACTACACCACCTAATATCCACTTCAGTTTTGGTGACTTATTCTTTGTCATTTTTAGTAAGTGACTTGTATCTGATACCTGTCCCTTTTTTACCTCTATGGTATCATCATTATCTTTACTTGATTGTATTCCCATCTCTTTTTCTTTATCTTTAATCATGTCTTTACTATCAACTGTCTGATCCATTGAATAAAGTGTCTTCTATTTATCCAATATGTGTAAGCATAATGAGCATGTAGTTTCGAAATGTGGTGCCCCATGCAATTTGTACCATCCCTTAATAAAAATCTGACGTGGAGGAATCTTCTGCAACATAAGGCTTTGAATCTGTTTTGACAAAAACTCTTCAAACTTGGTCAAATCACTCCCTTTATCTTCATTAGATACTTCATAATCTGACTCAATCAAATAGTTAGTTCCTGGAGTGATGTTGTCTTCATCCTTAGAAATCTTCTCAACATACATCAGGATCTCTTCTAAATTATGAGTGTAGCTTTCATCCTAACATGCATTTTCTTTTGTACATGCAGATGATGAACAAGAATCAACGTCACTATAATTTTCTACATTACTTACCTCAACTGATGACAATCCTTCCTCACTACACATTCATTCTAGCTCTATCATGTCTAAGCAAGCATCACAAGTCTTCTCTGAATGTGCCGCATCATGCAACCTGCACCAGCTTTCAATCAAAATGTCTTCATTAGATATATTCAATACTTGACAATGATACATTTCCCTAGACAAGTGTAATTCAAAGTTTTTGTAATGATCAACTTCGTCACAATCATCTGATCTATGATCAAACTCAATGATCACCCTGTTGTCTTGATGAACATGCTTAGGGCTATATGCATCATACATGAGGATCTCTTCTATCTTGACTGTTCGGGGCCTGATGGAATAAACCCTTGGTTCAACATCTACATACAACACCTCATTTATGTTATTATACTTAGTGATCATGTGTTTCATGCAAGGTTTAGCCTCTATCCTAATTTGATTGGGAATCCCCTTCCACGGAAACCACATATGACTAAAATCTATAGATATATACCCATTAAGTGTCTTTGACCAATCCTTGCTAAGCAACATCCCATAGGTATCAGGGATATCCACCACTTGGATGTCAATATAATATTGAATCCTTGGATTTGATGCTAACTACATGTGGATATATGTTAACTCTCCCACTACACTTACATTAGATTTGTGTAGTTGTGTCACCTTCTTGAGTGATTTAGCTAGATGTAACCCTGACGCATTACAGATGGACAATGGCATCATAGTAGTTGATGCACCTGAATCTACTAGAAAAATATGTAGGTTCTTTCCAAACATTCTCAACATGAGTAGGAAAGGAGGTGACTTAGTTTTATCTCTATACAGGGTCATATGGGAAGTTTCAGTAGCCTAAATAGTAGCTGGGACTTTATGTTTGACATTGTTGTCTTTAGCAGCAGGATCTTTGTTTGTGTTATGGTTAGGATTGTGAGAATGACTATCTTCTTTTGGTATAGGCTCATCTAAGGATTTCATGAAAGCCTTCTTAATGGTTGGGGTCTTTAGTAGTTCAGACAATGACAAGTTGATCTTAACTCTTTTCATCTCCTCTGCTAAGTATGTAACTAATTTGTCAGACTCAGAAGATTGATTATTAGCTTTCAATGTGGTGTTCTGAGGTATAAAATAATGAGTATTAACCTTAGGAATACCAGGACTGTTGTTGGATTTAGGATCTGGGGGAATATTGAAGTTATTAGGAGGTAATGACGTGGTCAAGGGACCAAAAGGTCTGTTAGGATTACTCCTTAAGTTGTAATTATGTATACCTTGGTACTACTATTGATAGGCATGAACTTCTTCATGCTCCACTACTGGTTCATTTTTATCTTCGAATGGAAATAAATAATTTGTTTCAAATGCCAAAGTGGATTCCTCACATGCTAATGTGTAATTATCCTAAAGTAAGGTTGTTTGGTGTTGAGGGTGATTTACATAACTCTCTAACACAAGAGCAGTATCATATCCACAAGGGATGATCTAATTTCCTTCAATGAAAGGAGGATTACCTGTAGTATTAGACACTTCAACTTGAACAATGGAAGCTGTTATTTTGAACTGAGGACAATCTAGCTCAGCATGTGCATTGGTGTTATGTATCCTACACCAATTTGTAAGGGTTGCCTTTGCTAGGTTCACTCTAGTGGTTTGTTTTGGTTCATTGGGAGGCTGATTGTCTAAGGGTGATGGCAAAGAACCATTGTTTGGCCTAGTATTCTAGACTCTAGGTTGTCTAGGTGCATTATTGTTATTGCCATTGTTATCATTATAGCTCTTTTCATTATTGTATCCTCTACCAGGATATCCTGATCTATCATTGTTATATCCTTTATTTTGATTTGACTGAGAATAAAAGTTCTGACCTCTCAAATGTGTAATTTATGTTGTTAACTTCCTTAGTTGTGCAAACATTTCTTTGATATCTTCTTTCTCCTCTTGAACTTTGGCTACTACATTCTCTTGTTGTGTCTTAAAGAAAGAAGAACCATTATTATTATTTTTCCCTACATCCTGGGATGTTTAAGCATGTCCTAGATATTGCACTATCTGACCATTTCCATTTGGATGAGGCATGATGCTAAGCAGAGGTACCTATAAAGGACCGGGCATTGGAACTGGAGGCATCATAGCTCCATTAGTCTGCTGCTAAGTAGGATATGCAGGATATGAAGGATAGGAGGGAAACACTATGTTTGGTGTTGGAGCAAGGATCAGTTGCAGATTAAATTTTATAGCTTCCTCAAAAGCTCCTGATAAAGTTGTGACACTAGGATGTGTTCTTCTGATGAGCATAGAAGTCAGGGGATCTAAGGCTGAGTAATATATACTCCTAGCTACCTTATCTGATACATTATATGGAGTCACTAGCTTGGAATACATCTTCTAAAATCTAGCATTGAAGTTTGAAATAGGCTCCCCTTCAAATCTCTTGATTGTGGCAAAGAGATGATAATTCATTGAGGGATCTATAGGTATCTTAAATCTATCATTAAAAGCTTTCTCTAAGGCAGCCCATGAATCAATTGAGGCTTGACCTAGGCTAATATACCAATTGTATACTTCCTCTCCCAAGGAGTATGGAAATAATCTGCATACCACATCTTGATGCTCAATCCTTGCTCTGCAACAAGCTTCTTTAAAGGTTCTGATATGATCTTTTGCATCCTAATACGGATGATATTTAGGACAGATCTGTTGGCAAGTATGAGGTGAGCCAGTGTTGTCATTGATGTCAACATACTCATACTGCACTGACAAGAAGGATTTGATGAGCTTTGTGCTGAGGATATTGAGAAAATTAGCCTCAGTCAGGAACAGTGAAGAACAGTGATGAGAAGAAGGTAAATATACTGCATAGGATGAGAACCGGAGGATGCGGATTAAAGGGTTAGTAGATATGAGTCTTGAGATGCTACAGTTAAGATTTCAGAGGTCCGCATGAAGATCTGAAGGAGTTATGGCTGCCGCTATAGAACCGGGTCCGGCAAGTATCCGGAGGTGACAGAGGATCACAAAAAGGTCCGGTGAGGTCCGGAATTGTATTATCATAATCTGCGGATTGGAAGGAGTGTTTTAGATGTCCTTGTGATGTGTCATCCTGATTTGTGTGTGATTTGGAGGTCCGGAAGTACCTCTTGCATTATGACAGTGGCGACAGACTGTGTTCTTGAAGTTCCGGATGAGGAAGACAAGAGATCCCAGTAAGTAGAGGAAGTGCGGATGTATCCGGACATTCAGACAGACTTGTAAGGGTTCTTGAATCATGTTTAGGTTGTGTTGTTGGTCCGCATTGATGGTAGAGCCCGGAATTGAAGTTATTCTTCCGGATGAAGTTATTGCTCTGTTTAGCCGACCGGATGAGTTGTTCATCCTGCGAATGTTCTTGTGATAGCCGACCGGATGTGTTATTCATCTTGCGGATACTCCTATGGTTGTTTGCCGACTTAGATGCTTGTTCCTAAGTCGATGTCTTGTATAAATAGTGATTTGTGAATTCATTTCAGTGGGAAGTATGTGGATGAGCATGGTGTAGCGAAGAAAGGTGCGAAAGGCAGAGCAGAGATTGTTGGCCTTAATTGGAACTGATCCGGACATGGTAGAGATGTCATTCTCCAGTTCAAGACTGTGATTTTTATCACTCTGTAGACAGTGTGTCTCCTTGTAGGCAGTGGGCCTCTTTGTGAGCAGTGTGCTCGGGCAGTGAGCCCTTATTGGCATGTGCCATTCATTTTTCCTTATTCTTCTAATAGAGAATAATTCTTGGGTTAATCACCCCGTGGTTTTTCCCTTAACCGGGTTTTCCACGTCAAAATCTTGGTGTTCAATGTGTTGATGCTTATCTACTCTTGTGTTTATGTATTGTGCTTCCATGAATGATTATTTGATATGCTGCTAACTAACAACAGAGAATAAAGTGTTTGAAATAGAACAAGTTCTATACAACTGATTCACCCCCCCCCTCTCAGTTGTATGCCCTAGATCCAACAATTGGTATCAGAGCTGAGTTCCTCTGATAGGAGCTTAACCGCTTGAGGTGATCCAGGATGTCGTCATACAAGAAGGATAGTCCGAAGTTCGATGGAACCAACTTCACTCTCTGGAAAGGTCGCATGAAGTGTCATTTGGAATGTATGGGAAAAGCATACTTGGCTATGATTTCAAAACCATATATACCCCCACAAGGTGGTCCGACAACTCCTGATGAAACCACAGAAGCTGAAAACAATCTGCGGACCAAGGAAGCTCTTCTAAGCGCATTGAATGACTCAGATCTCTCGAATGTCATTGACCTACCAACTGCATATGAGATCCTAACTAAACTGGAACTTCTGTATGAAGGAGATGAGTTTGTCAAAAGTGCAAGGTTGCAAAGTCTGAAAGGGAAATTTGAAAGATTGAAAATGAGAGATGATGAAAACATTACTACCTTTATGCCAAGAGTAAATGAGCTGGTATGTGGAATCAGAAATGCTGGTGGAACTCTAGATGAAAATGAGATTGTCTGCAATATCCTAAGATCCCTTCCTGCTGCCTACAAAATCAAAGTTGCTGCCATTGATGAATTCAGAGCCCACACAACTGTCACAAGAGAACAATTGGCTGGCAAACTAGCTGCATTTGAAATGACCGAGTTTGGAGATGATCCACCCAAGACTGAGTCTGCTTTTAAAGCCAGTGCCTATGTGAAAGGCAAACAGAGATTTGATCCGGGTGAAAACTCATCAAGGAAAATGTCATGGTATGATCAAGCAAGAAGAGACATGGAAGAAGAAGAAGCAGAAACAGCTCAACTTGAAGCCCTCATTGCAAAGAGACTGCCAAGAGGATCCGGTAAGTATGAAGGAAAACTACCCTTTAAGTGTTTTAACTGCAATAAGATTGGTCATTTTGCCTCAAGATGTCCGGAGAGATCTGCAAGATCTAATACTCACAGACAAAGGTTTCAAAAGAATTGCTATTATGTTCATGAAGAAGATGACAATGAAGGAGTAACAGATGATGAATCAGATCCAGGAAGCAAATCCGGAAATGAGTGGGTGTTTATAGCCATCAAGGAAGAAGATTCCTTGCTCTCTGAATCTGTCAATCACAAAGTTGTTGAAAAAGCCTTGGCTGCTCAAGTGGAAGAAAAGGATGATTGGGTTATTGACAGTGGATGCTCTCACCATATGACTGGTGACAAGAATAAGTTCTTAGACTTGGAAAGATATGAAGGAGGAATGGTAAAGTTTGGTGACAATTCTGCTGGCAGAATCAGAGGTAGGGGAACTATTTCCTTTGATGGTAAGAGCAAAACAGGTAATGTACTATATGTTGAAGGATTGAAGCACAATCTTCTCAGTGTTGGTCAGTTAGTGGACAAAGGCTATGATCTCCGGTTCAAGAATGGAAAATGCAGAATCTTTACAAGCTCCGGAACTGAAATTGCATCCGGTACTCAGACAAGAGGTAACATCTTTCATCTGGTTGGTTCAAATAAAAGTTGTTTGTTTGTTCAAATTGATCAGAGTTGGTTATGGCATAGAAGAATGTGTCATGTAAATTTTGATAACATCATCAAAATAAGCAATACTCAGGCTGTGAGAGATCTTCCAAAGTTGATAAAACCTACAAACAGTGTGTGTAAAGAATGTCAGTTAGGCAAACAAAGCAGAGTCTCTTTTAAAAGCAAAGATCAGTCTTCTACCGGATTGTTGGAATTAGTACATACTGATCTATGTGGTCCGACAAGAATCAAGAGTCTGCAAGGTGATAGATATTTCATGTTGTTAATTGATGATCATTCCCGGATGATGTGGGTTACCTTTCTAAAAGAAAAATCAGAAGCTTTTGAGAAGTTCAAAATCTTCAAAGCTATGGTGGAGAATCAAACCGGATTGAAACTAAAGTGTCTAAGGTCTGATAGAGGTGGTGAATTTACATCTGGTGAATTCATTGACTTTTGTGAGAAACAGGGTATAAGGAGACAGTTGTCTGCTCCTAAGACTCCACAGCAGAATGGAGTAGTTGAGAGAAAGAACCGGACCATCCAGGAAGCTGCTAGGACAATGATGTTGGAAGCAAATGTTCCTCAAATGTTTTGGAAAGAAGCTATCAGCACTGCAGTCTACACTCTCAATCGAGTTCAAATCAGAAACAACACCGGTAAGACCCCCTATGAACTTTGGTTTGGCATCACTCCTACTGTGAAATATTTCAGGGTATTTGGTAGCAAGTGTTATATTAAAAGAGATGAAGATCTAGGAAAGTTTGATGCTAGAAGTGATGAAGGAATTTTCTTGGGCTACTCCACTCAAAGCAAAGCATATCGGTGTTACAATAAGAGATTGAGGAAGATGACAGAAAGTACCAATGTAAAGGTTGATGAAGGAATTGAGAAGCCTTCAAGATTTTATGAATTTGATGAAGATGACCAAGATAGTGTTCAAGGAACTCAATCCTCTCCGGTGAAACAGAGTCAGCCTGATCCGGTAAATCAGGAAGAAGAGTTAGGTTTAAATGAGCCTGATCAAGAAACAGCAGTACTGGATACTCCCAAAATTCCAAGGTATGTAAAACTGAATCACTCTGAAGATCAGATCATAGGTGACAGAAGCAAAGGTGTACAAACTAGAAGGAATATTGCTCAAGATCAGAATGAATGTTGTCTGATTTCAAGGATTGAACCTAAAACAATAAATGAAGCCTGCAATGATGAAAATTGGACCAAAGCAATGGAAGATGAACTGATGCAAATTGAGAAAAATCATACTTGGGATCTTGTTCCCAGACCTAGAGACAGGAATGTAATTGGAACCAAGTGGGTCTTCCGGAACAAACTAAATGAAGCTGGTGAAGTAATCAGAAACAAAGCTAGATTGGTCTGCAAAGGCTACTCTCAAATAGAAGGAATTGACTTTGAAGAGACTTTTGCTCCGGTAGCAAGAATTGAAGCAGTCAGATTACTTCTTGCATTTGCTGCCTTCAAAGATTTCAAGGTATATCAGATGGATGTCAAGTCTGCCTTCCTAAATGGTGATCTGGAAGAAGAAGTCTACATTGAACAACCGGATGGATTTAAATTGTCTGATAATAATGATATGGTCTGCAAGTTGAAGAAAGCTTTGTATGGATTGAAGCAAGCCCCAAGAGCATGGTATGAAAGGTTGGATAAGCATCTTGTGCAGATTGGATTCAACAAAGGTACTGCTGACAGCAACTTATATTTCAAAATTGATCATGAAAACATTCTGATTGTTGAAGTGTTTGTGGATGATATCATTTTTGGAGGAAGAGATAGTATGTGTAAAACTTTTGCAAATCAGATGAAAAGTGAGTTTGAAATGTCTATGCTTGGTGAAATGAATTTCTTCTTAGGTCTGCAAATTACTCAAACAAAAGAAGGGATCTTCATCTCTCAGACCAAATATGTGAAAGAATTGTTAAAAAAATTTGGTATGGAAGACTCAAAGCCTATGAACACTCCTATGGCAACCGGATGTAAGTTAAGCAAAGATGATGATTCTCCAAAGGTAGATCAGACAAAGTATAGATCAATGATTGGTGGATTGTTGTATCTCACTCAAACTAGACCAGATATAATGCAAGCTGTTGGTCTTGTGGCAAGATTCCAGGCTGATCCTAGAGAATCTCATGTTATGGCCATCAAAAGAATTTTTAGATACTTGAAAGGGACAGTTGAGTATGGTCTATGGTATCCTAGAGATCCGGATTTCTCTCTTCATGCTTACACAGATGCAGATTGGGCAGGAGATGTGGATGACCGGAAGAGCACTAGTGGTGGAGCATTCTTTTTGGGGAAGAGATTGGTTTCTTGGCTAAGCAAGAAACAAGATGCAATATCTCTGTCTACAACTGAAGCAGAATACATTGCAGCAGCAGGTAGTTGCACTCAAATCTTGTGGATGAAGCAGATGCTAAGAGACATCAAAGTTGAATATGAGGAGCCTATTACAATTTTCTGTGATAATTCAAGTGCAATTAATATTTCCAAGAATCCGGTATTGCATTCTAAGACTAAGCACATATCTATCAAATTTCACTTTTTGAGAGAACAAGTAAACAAGGAAGAAGTCAGATTGGAGTATGTTCCCTCCAAGGATCAGATTGCAGATATCTTTACAAAACCTCTTCCCAAGGACTCTTTTGAATATCTCCGGGAGAAGTTAGGGGTCATGGCCCCTCCGGTGATGAACTAAGATGCACTGATGTGCATCAGTCCGGTGGCAATCACAGTCATATCTTGTGATCCGGACTAATGGGGAGCTGCAACTAAGGGGGAGCAGCTGGTATTATTCTGATGCATAAGAGTTGCAAGTATGAGCCCTTTGCCATTGATGTCAAAGGGGGAGAGAAGACATGTGAAAAAACAAGTGGTTGATGATCAAAGAGGGAGCAGCAAAGGAAGACATGTGAAGAGTTGTTGACATGTGAAGAGTTGTTGTTGATAGGGGGAGCTGTGACAGAAAAGAGAAGTTCTTGTCCTGATGGTTTTTCACATCATATGTTGCCATCAATGACAAAGGGGGAGATTGTTGGCAAGTATGAGGTGAGCCAGTGTTGTCATTGATGTCAACATACTCATACTGCACTGACAAGAAGGATTTGATGAGCTTTGTGCTGAGGATATTGAGAAAATTAGCCTCAGTCAGGAACAGTGAAGAACAGTGATGAGAAGAAGGTAAATATACTGCATAGGATGAGAACCGGAGGATGCGGATTAAAGGGTTAGTAGATATGAGTCTTGAGATGCTACAGTTAAGATTTCAGAGGTCCGCATGAAGATCTGAAGGAGTTATGGCTGCCGCTATAGAACCGGGTCCGGCAAGTATCCGGAGGTGACAGAGGATCACAAAAAGGTCCGGTGAGGTCCGGAATTGTATTATCATAATCTGCGGATTGGAAGGAGTGTTTTAGATGTCCTTGTGATGTGTCATCCTGATTTGTGTGTGATTTGGAGGTCCGGAAGTACCTCTTGCATTATGACAGTGGCGACAGACTGTGTTCTTGAAGTTCCGGATGAGGAAGACAAGAGATCCCAGTAAGTAGAGGAAGTGCGGATGTATCCGGACATTCAGACAGACTTGTAAGGGTTCTTGAATCATGTTTAGGTTGTGTTGTTGGTCCGCATTGATGGTAGAGCCCGGAATTGAAGTTATTCTTCCGGATGAAGTTATTGCTCTGTTTAGCCGACCGGATGAGTTGTTCATCCTGCGAATGTTCTTGTGATAGCCGACTGGATGTGTTATTCATCTTGCGGATACTCCTATGGTTGTTTGCCGACTTAGATGCTTGTTCCTAAGTCGATGTCTTGTATAAATAGTGATTTGTGAATTCATTTTAGTGGGAAGTATGTGGATGAGCATGGTGTAGCGAAGAAAGGTGCGAAAGGCAGAGCAGAGATTGTTGGCCTTAATTGGAACTGATCCGGACATGGTAGAGATGTCATTCTCCAGTTCAAGACTGTGATTTTTATCACTCTGTAGACAGTGTGTCTCCTTGTAGGCAGTGGGCCTCTTTGTGAGCAGTGTGCTCGGGCAGTGAGCCCTTATTGGCATGTGCCATTCATTTTTCCTTATTCTTCTAACAGAGAATAATTCTTGGGTTAATCACCCCGTGGTTTTTCCCTTAACCGGGTTTTCCACGTCAAAATCTTGGTGTTCAATGTGTTGATGCTTATCTACTCTTGTGTTTATGTATTGTGCTTCCATGAATGATTATTTGATATGCTGCTAACTAACAACAGAGAATAAAGTGTTTGAAATAGAACAAGTTCTATACAACTGATTCAGCCCCCCCCTCTCAGTTGTATGCCCTAGATCCAACAAGATCTTGTCAAGATTTTTAGGTAAAGGATGATATGCAGTGAAAGTTAAGGGTGAGTCAGTAGCAAAGAATGACATTGTGATTGGTGGCTATTGGACTGGAGATGTAACTAGTGACCCTGGGGGTGTTACAATACATCTTGATGAAGATCCTAAAGCACCCGAGTCAGGAGTATGATGAATATCTGTGGTATGAGGTCTTAGTCCATGAATGGGCAATTCCTCAAAAAGTCCAATAGATCTGGACCTGGTATTAGGCCTGAGAGCCAAGATTCTAACAACTTATGACAAAATATGGAAATTTAACCTAGTTTATGTAAAGATCAAAAGAACTGACCAAGAAAAGGTGATATTTCTATTCAAGGCTGAGTATCTACTAGATATTTTTGTGATATTTTCATCAATCATACAAATATGTGTAAAGATCAAGTTTCTAGACTTGGATATCAGGATATCTGACTGTATAGGCAAATCAACACATGAAACTAGCAGGAAAACCTCAAACAAGGACCAAACCTTCAAAGATTTCAAGGATTGACAGTAAATCCTAGAATATTTATGCTCAATTCTAAAAATTTTTACTATCAATCAGACTCAAAATAGTAGAATACAAGTAAATCTTTGGGCAAACACTCAAAGCATAAGCAACTATGATGTGCTTTGAAAATATTACCTTGTATAGATACCGAAAAACATGTATTCAACTAATTCACTTACTAGACGAGAGACAAGGCCCTCCTGCTAGCGCCGATTTATGTTGATGATGATTGTTAGTCATAACAAAATGCATAAAAATTTGCACAACAAACCTTTATTATCTTGAGAAGTATGATCAATTTAGAACAAACTAATGACTCCAAGTCTCCATTGATCAGGTCATGATCTTCTAACGTTACTCAGAGGTTGATGTGACATGCTATTTTCCATTTCAAGGGACCTTACACTGTCTGTACTGTGAATTGTTGTTTGTATATTCGATTCTGCACCAGTTTCCTGTAAATTTACTTCACAAACAAGGTTATTTCCACTATACTCAATAAATGATGACTATATTTATAAGTTTGATGACTTCTTAAGAACATCAGCTGTCATGAACTAGTTTTTACTTTTGTGCTATGTATTTAGCTAAATAATGTGCCTACAAGTATATATTTGCATGTTTATCTTTGATATTCATATGTATTTGCATGATATTTATCATTCTGACATGCTTTCACTCAAAATATGCTTTGTATGTTCAATTATTTATGAGTTATAGGCATATTTCATGTTTGTTTGCTTTATATTGTCGGTTATATACAATTGTGAAGGTGATTTGTAATGAAATAAAAAAACTTAAAGAATACTTCTAAATTTAATGAACCTTCAGCTACTGATTTACATACATTCTAGATACTTTCATGAAAGGAAGGAATCAAACCATAATTTCACCAGGATGTTCCACAACTAGGTATGGTTGATGCTAACTTCAAAGGAACAAAGAATGAAAACAACACATGCAGACTAATAAGCACTCTAAGGGATGCAACTAATCAATGCATATATCCAGAATTCATCCACTGATTACTCAATATTTATGATTAATTGCAATCAAAACAACTTCTCTTTCATTAGGTATGCAAAAAGACATGTGCATTCACAATGAGTTTTGAAATTAGTCCTGAGAACTTCAGCAATCTAACTTCAATTAAGTTTCTAATAATGTTCAATGTGCACTCCATCTCCTTTCATAGAATAAGGAAAGGAGGCAGTTACAAGTGATCAATGTTCAAGATTTGTTAATCTAAAATCTACAATCAATATTCATTCTTTGACTGAGTCAACACCTGCAGACGTGGCACAAGTTGCCAGCTGGCAACTATTTGGTAGAACTCGATCCTTTTTGTTATCTCATTATGCATATGACTCTGTCTTCATGCATCTTTGCTTACTCTTCATCTTCTGCCTCTTCTTCATTTTCATCATCTTCTTCATTTATATCCTCTTCTTTTTCCTCATCTTCATCATCATCACTATCATCTTCATGAAGATCACCCTTTATATGCACTTTTATCATTGCCCTGATGGATTCATATAGTTGCACTATTCTTTCTACTTCACTTCCATCTTGAATTTTGGCCTTTACTGTGAGGCCTATTATTTCACTCCCTTATTTTTGCTCATATCATATTAATATTGGAGACATTTTAGACATTTGGGGACTGTTGATTCTGATATGTAGATTTACTAGACTATACTCTTTTATTTTGGTTAGTTATGTTTAGTATGTTGTGATGAGATTTTATCCCGATTTCGATTCATTGATGATGTTTAGACATGTGATATGCACTTTGATGATATTAGAGATGTTAGTTGTGGAATCATTATATGGTTTTGCTATGTGATTTTGATTGTGAGATATTATATTGACATGCAAACAATGAATCTAATTATAATGTGATTTGTATGATGCTTTAAATGATTATGTGATGGTGTGAGTGTATGCATTTCCTTGCTTCGGCTATGATATACATGCTAGATTAGTCTTTTGTTTAAGTGTGCAGGTAATTTTCTCAAGCCACAGAAAATTGGAGACCATCCCACACATTTTGTGAAATCCTGTGTTGAACCAATCTAATTCCACGAGGAACCAAGATCAACTATGTAAATGCATGATGAATTTTTGTATTGTTGATGTATGGTGTCTTTTGGGCTAGGTCTACCTATTTTTCAGTTGATTGTATATTGGTGTTGTAAATGCGTAATGTTTATTTGACCTTATTTTTGTTTTAATTTTTGTGACCCCTTTTCATGTGATTTTGTGCATCCTAAGGTGCTCAAATTGGGTTAAAAGTGACCCTGGGTTGTACCCCTAGGGTCTAGGGCTCATTTGAGGTTGTCTAACCCTAGGATAACTCCCATATGGTCACTTAAACTTCACCCTGAAGAAGTGACGAAAATAGAAGTTTGGGGAGGAGTGGAAGGTTGGGTCAAACTCCAACCTTATCCACACATCATTCCAAGGCATTGGGGTACCTTGCATTGAAGGCTTGGGGATTCTTCAAGACCCCTAATTATGGAGGACCCAACTCCAAGGCTCTCTCATATTAGTGAGAGTACCTTGGGATTTTGTGGGCTTTCATGGGAGGATAGGATTTGGACACTTGTCGTACCCTCATCCTTTTTGGGCTCCACCTTGCTCTCACACATCTGTGAGAGAGCACAAGTGGAGGGGGTAAGACTTGGTGGAATGGGAGGGTGACATGTATCACCTCCACATTCCATGAAGGTTGCAAGTGGATGTGAGGAGGAAGGACAAGGTGACATGTGTCACCTTCCCATTCCTCAAGGCTCATGAAGAGAGCCTATTTTAATCCCTCTTGAAGAGAGGGAGAGGGTTGTTGATTTCATTACATTTTCTATTTTATTTGAATTTTGGGAGAGTTGGAGAGCTTTTGGAGGCCCTTTTGGAGGAAGGACTTGGAGGTGGAGTTGGAAGAGATCTACTTCAACTATCTTCCTTGTTGGGCTTATCAAGGTAGGATTCAAGGCTCGAAGCCTTTCCTTACGTAATTACTTTTCTTGTGTGTTTGCTTGTGAGTGTTTTGTTCTTTGATGTTGTGGGGTTTTGAGGGTGTTTGTAAGAGCCTCTCCATTTGGAGAAGATGCTCAACATGTGTGGGGTGGGGGAGGAGTGAACCTCCTTGAGGTCACCCTCCTAGTGTTGGTATTTTTGCCTTGAGGGCAAGATTATGAGTATGAGCATTTTGTATGGCATGAGTACCATGGAGGAATATATGTGTTTCTTGGTATAAATATTTGGGCTTGAGGCATTGTTTGTGTGGATCTTTTTGAGATAGTTGGAGTGGCCTCTTGAGTTGAGTGATGTCCACTCCCCTACCCTTTCAAACTCATTTCTATGAGTTTTGTGTTGTGTTAAAACCATAGGTGTTCTTCATGTTTTGTTGGTTTGCTCATTGTTGTGTTGTGAAGTGTTAGACCATGTGTGTGGATGACCTCCAAGCTCGGGGGTGACTCATTTGTGAGTCTATGATAGGGAGGAGAGCGGTATTGTGTGGCTTGGTTTCCCTCCCTTGTTTGGTTTCTTGCAGGTTTATTGTTGACTATGGAGTTTGGAGGAAGTGTTTTAGTTTCATGTTCATGGCAGTTTGGGCTACTTGAGAGCCATGGCCAAGGTTGGCCTTTGTTTTGTTTGTCAAAAAGAGAGAAAATTTATCTCTCTTATTATGTAAAGTTTAAATGATTTTATTTTGTGTTTACTCTATTTTAGAAATTACAAAAATGTAATAATCTCCTTGATATATTGTTGTCAAAATATATTTTTTTTGGTTCTCATTTGCATGTGTTTTCAAGAAAATGAAATATAGGTGTTGCTGTTTTATTTCAAAATAAAAATATGTATGTTGTTACCTTTAAATTTATTTGCAAGCAAAAGAAAAAGGAATAAATGTAGTTGCTGATTTATTTCAAGAGAAAAGTAAAATGTGTTGCTGTTTGAAAGTTTATAATTGCAAAAAAAAGAAAAGAAAAATAGTATTATTTAGTTGTAGTTCTCTTTCAATATATATGTATGTATGTATGTATGTATGTATGTATGTATGTATGTAGACCGAATAAAAAAAAGAGAAATACATTTTTTTGTGAATGTTTTATGCTTGCTCAGTTTTGAAATTTATTCATGTCTTTTATAGACAGATATATATATATATATATATATATATATATATATATATATATATATATATATATATATATATAGATAAACTTATTTATACATAATAGTAAACCTTCTTTTGGTTTTTACAAAAGGATTTACTTTTTGTGGGATTTGGAGGAGTATATATATATTAATATTATATAGATATTATTTTGCTGGAAAATCCATCTAAGACTGACTGAGTTTATATATATATATAGCATCAACTGACTTAAAGTATATTAAAACCTTGCAAATGAAATAATTTATAGAAATGTCAACTGTACAAATTTAAAACCCAATTGATTGTCTTTTTTGTGGTTGTTGTGTTTAGTTTTTTTTTTAAAGAACAAAGAATGGGGCACAGGGAGGGGCGATGGCATGGCCGTCGGATCCCCCTGTGATTTATTTTGTGTGAAGGGATGGTGGGGGATGGATCCCCCACTCACTCCCCACCATATGGTGGGGGTGGGTGGGAGGTCCGCCCCCTTGAAACTCTTTTAAATATAGGCCACCGTTTGATATTCCTTTCAGCTGCTACTCAGTTGCTACGCCCTGAGCATCCGGCCATCAGCCACGGCTTACCCTACATCACTTATCAAATGCATTTTATCTATTTAAGGCAATATATATATCTCTCTCTGTGTGTGTGTATCCTTCTGGGATTTAATCTATCTTTGTTTTCTTCAATCATATATATATTTTAAAAAAAAAATAGGGTTTCCCTTAAGCACATACTCCCATAATATACTCCGTGGGCAAGCTTCCATGGCTACCATAAATATAGACCTACAAAAACAAGAGAGAAACAAAGTGAGAGAGGAAATGAAAGAATAAAAGAATAGATAGAAGGAAATGTAGGGTTAGGGTTTTGCTCTTTTTCCTCTCCATAAGTAAATGATTTTTTTTTAACTAGAGACCTTTTCGGTCATGAGATTTTAAAATTAGAATTTATTTTTTTTCCCTCCCCTTTTCAACCTGGGGATTTCTTATTAATTTTAATTGGGTTGCCTTCGAGCTTTTGGGAAGGGGTAAATTTTATGCTAGGTGTGGGTTTCATATAAATGATAATTGTATAGTTTGTTTTTTCTTTTATTAAAGGGATAGGAGATTATTGTTCTTAATTTAGATGGCTTAAGTCTTTTAGAGTATTAATTTAAATGAGTATGTGGGGATCCTTTATAATAATTTAATGTTTTGGGGTTTTATTTTAATTTGAAAACTTTAGAATTATAATGCAACCTTGTTTGAGCAAGATCATTTTAATTTATTTAATCGTATGTATGGATTTAACTGAAGTAAAATATTAATTTAATTCTTTAATCTAGTTTTTAATTAGAGAACCTTAGTGTGACAAATCATTCTCCCTAGCGCAATTATTTTAATTAATCAATTTTAATTGGTTAGTGAACTCCTTGGCCTGAGTTTCTTAATTAGAATAATTCCTATATATATCATAGTGGCGTTATGCTACCAGATTTTTCTGGGAATTAGGGTTAGTTGTCTTAAGCAATTTAATCCTTGTGTTGAGTGATATTTTAATGTTTTTGAAAAAATTAATGTTTTTTTTAGTGGTTATTAAATTCTTTTATGCTCTAGAATTAGGGTTCTAATTTTGACTCGTGTCGAAATCCTGTCACTCACTTAGAAAAATTTAGGGTTTCAATCAATCAATCCTAACCCTAATGTTGATGCTTCTTGCATCACATTGACCCCCTTAGTTAGCTATCATCATGCAGGGGATTGTGCTTGTGATCACATTACCCCGAATTTGATTGACATGTTTACGCCTTATGCGTATTGCCATTGAGCACGCTGACGCGTGCGAGGGGGTTTCTAAGGATGCATGGAAATTTTTTGATATTTCATGTCATGACCACATGAGAAATGTGGACATGACATGTGTGTTGCATGTCATGACTGCATGGGAAATGTGGGCATGACATTTGGTATTAGAGCCCAAGTTTATACACTAGGCTTGTTTGGGCACATTGTTATTCCGCAAATTCATCTAATTCGTGAATACCTTGTTCTTGTAGGATGCCACCAAGAATGAGGCGAGCATGTTCACATGCCACTGCATCTGTGGAGGTACATAGCGACTCATTAGCTGAGGGTCAGGGATAGCCGGCACCACAGGCACCACTTGTGCCTGATATTGGACCACAGATCTTACAGGCATTACAAGCAGAATTAGAGAGGTTACCACCAGCTGCAACAGAGCTGCATATCAAACCATGTGTCAAGCCCTGCATTGATCTGCGAGAGGAGCCACATGCTGAGTTACGTGTAGAGCCCCATGTCAAGATGTGAGTGGCACTGCGAGTGGTGCCTTATGTAGAGATATCGATCACCACACCAGAGGAGGTCAGTTCACCTTACATAACTCATAGTAGGAGCCCTCCGCATCATGTGAGGCCAAAGGAGACTATGAGGATAGAGCAGGTTTATCACAGACCTTACGATCATGGATGGCGAGAGGGTGTGGATGAGCCTATCAGAGGACACATAGACCGAGGGGACCCCATCAAAGACTTACTTAGGCTGAATCCACCCACCTTCATAGGGACCACAAAGGGAGCTGAGGTTGAGGGTTGGCTTATTAGTTTAGATAGGTTCTTTGCATTGCATCCTTATGAGGGCAACACAAACACATGCATGGTAGTTCACCTTTTGAGAGATGCAGCAGTGACATGGTGGCGCACTAAGGAGTGCAAGTGCCACCTATCATTCGACACTCTTTCATGGGACACTTTCATTGAGCACATTAATGCACGTTATCTACTAGACCATTACAAGCAACATCGGATTGACAAGTTCCACGACCTGTATCAGTGAGGTTCCACTGTAGCATAGTATGAAAGTAGGTTCATTGAGCTATCACAGTATGCAGAGTACCTCCATGATGAAAAACTTCTAGTTCACAAATTTATCATGGGTTTGAATCATGGAATATTAGGACCAGTGTGCATGGTAGACCCTCAGACCATGAGTGAGGCTACTAAGAAGGCATACATCTTAGAGGAGATTCAGGGACGGGGTTGGAGTTCACATCCCCAATTTCAGGATCATAGCCAGCAGCAGCAGAGTTTCCATCGACCACCACCACCACCACAGAGAGGAGGATTTAGTTCTGCACCATTACCTCCTAGGCCTCCACAACAATAGCAGTAGTATCAGCAGAGGTCCAGGCCCCAACAGAGGGCACAAGGAGGACATAATCATAATTGGTAGTAGAAGGGACCACGTAGGGATCAACGATAGCAGGGACCACCTGCGGGACCCACTAGATTAGAGTAGTCATACAGAGGTTCTCAGGGGTCCACGGGTTGGACTAGATAGCAACAAAGTAGTAGGACATAGTTTGGATAGGTACAGGTTTGGGGCCTATGCTATGTTTGTGGTGGAGCATGACATTTAGCCAGAGAGTGCCCATAGGGCTTTATGGTAGGGGACAGCCTTGTGCTGGAGGATCAGAGTAGATAGTTGGAGATGTGGGGAGGTCCCACCGTATGTTTGCAGCGGTTGATAATAGCTAGGTTGACTTCCAGGCCTCAGTGATTGAGACCATAGGTATGATTGGGGATGTCCCCACTACTATTTTATTTGACTCTAGCGCTACTGATTCATTTATATCTCCATCATTAGTAGAGCATTACAGGCTGGTGGCCTCTAGGCAGGGTGATAGGTGGGAGGTTGAGTTGTCCACTGGGGCCAAGATGTCAGTAGATGCTTTGGTTCAAGATTGTGAGATATCTTTGGGGGCCTACTACATTATGTGACCTTAGGGTTATGCCTTTAGGATCCTATGGTGTAGTTTTAGGCATGGATTGGCTTGTAGCTCATAGAGCCAAGCTAGATTGTCACTAAAAGGTGATTAGTTGCTTAGATGATCATGGTACGACAGTCAAGATAGTGGGCATCTAGAAGCCCACGATAGTTTGTATGATATCCACTCAGTAGCTTAAGCACTGCATGCGGAAGGGATGTCAGTTGTTTGCCATCACTGTAAGTGACAAATTAGAGGATGAGCCAAATGCATCATTAGATGACCATCTGATCTTAAGGGAGTTTGTCGATGTATTTCAACCAGAGTTACTAGGTATGCCACCTCACAAAGAGGTAGACTTCCACATTGATCTAATGCTAGGTGTTGAGCCAGTGTCTCATGCACCCTATAGGATGACCACACACGAGCTCATGGAACTCAAGTTGTAGTTAGAGGAGTTTCTCGAGAAGGGGCACATCCAACCTAGCATTTCATCTTGGGGTGCACCAGTCATCTTTGTGAAGAAGAAAGATGGGTCTCTTCATCTATGCATGGATTATAGGTATCTTAATAAGGTGATAGTAAAGAATTGTTATCCTCTGCCTAGGATTGATGATCTTTTCGATTAGATACAGGGAGCCAGAGTGTTCTCTAAGATTGACCTAAAGTCTGGTTATCATCAGTTGCACATCATAGAGGTAGACATCCATAAGACCACCTTTTGGACTCGTTATGGCCACTATGATTTCACTGTGGGACCCTTCGACTTGATGAATGCCCCTGCAGTGTTCATGAGTCTCATGAACAGGGTGTTCCATACTTACTTGGATTGGTTCATGATCATTTTCTTTGATGATATATTGATTTACTTGCAGACCGAGGAGGGGCATAGGAGCACTTACAAGTTTTACAGTGCTTGAGAGAGCAGCAACTTTTTGGCAACTTGG
The DNA here is from genome assembly GCA_027924645.1 of Cunninghamia lanceolata. Taxonomy (NCBI): domain Eukaryota; kingdom Viridiplantae; phylum Streptophyta; class Pinopsida; order Cupressales; family Cupressaceae; genus Cunninghamia; species Cunninghamia lanceolata. Next base: position 9,266,537 of record BSBN01000739.1, read on the forward strand.
CAAAGTGTACCTTTTTTAGATCCAAGGTGCAGTATTTGGGGCACATCCTGTCCAGCGATGGTATCTCCATAGATCCATTGAAGATTAGGGCTATCAGGGATTGGCCAGCACCCACTAGTGTGACAAAGGTTAGGAGTTTCATGGGGTTAGTTAGGTATTACCGTAGATTCGTAGAGGGCCTTTCCAGGATAGCGCACCCCATCACTTCCCTTCAACGAAAAGGGAAGAGCTTCACTTGGACTAAGCAGTATGAGAGGGCCTTTGGGGTCCTTAAGGACCATCTTACCAGTGCTCCCATCTTAGTGGTTCTTGATCCCATAGTAGATTTTATGGTTTGTACTGATGCATCACTAGAAGGCTTGGGAGTTGTGCTTATGTAGGGTGGTAGGGCGATTACGTATGAGTCATGAAAGCTCAAGACCCATGAGCTGAACTACCCCACTCATGATTTAGAGCTCCTAGCAGTGATTCATGCTTTGGCTTGTTGGAGACACTTTCTACTGGGTCATTGCTTTGAGATTCATTTAGATCACCATAGTCTTTAGTACATATTCATGTAGCCAAATCTGAATGCCTGCCAATGGTGTTGGATGGAGTTTCTTTGCAAGTACGACTTTGAGGTCCACTACATCAAAGGGAAGGAGAACGTGGTTGCTGACGTACTGAGTTGGAGGCGCCACGAGATCTTGACCTTGAATCTGAGTGTGGACTTGAGAGGGTGCATCATTCAGTATATGCCTGAGGATGAGTGGTTCCTTGAGGTGTAGTAGGAGATCCAGTCATAGAGGGCCCTTGTGGGCAAGTTTGCAAGATATTCCCTAGAGGCAAATGGGCTACTTAGGCATCAACAACGCATCTATGTACCCCATACAAGTGACCTTCATGTAGTAGTCCTTTCAGAGGCTCATAGAGCACCTTATACAGCACACTCAGGGTGAAGAAGATGCATGCTGACTTATGACAGTTGTACCATTGGGTAGGTATGAGACGAGATATTGCAAAGTATGTTGCTCGATGCCTTGAGTGCCAGAGGGTCAAGTTCAAGCATCAGCATCCAGCAGGTCTTTTATACCCTCACGAGATATCTGAGTGGAAATGTGACACTATTTCCATGGATTTCATTATTGGTCTTCCTATGTCATCTTGTCGTCATGATGCATTCATGGTGACGGTTGACAAGTTGACCAAGGTGGTGCATTTCTCACCCGTACGCACGATGTACAATGCACCATCAGTGGTGAGAGTATTATTGGAAAAGATTGTTAGATTACATGGGGTACCTTGTCACATCATTTCTGATAGAGATTCTGTGTTCACATTAGCCTTTTGGAGGGCATTATAGCAGGCGTTGGTCACGCATCTCAACTTCAATTCAGCTTATCATCCTAAGACAGATGGTCAGATGGAGAGGGTGAATTAGGTTTTAAAGGACATGCTCCATATGTACATTATGGATCACTAGACTAGGTGGGAGGAGTATCTGTATCTAGTTGAGTTTGCCTAGAATAATGGGCATCATAGCTCATTGGGTATGCCTCCTTTTTAGGCCTTGTATGGAAGACCTTGCAAGACACCGTTGAGTTGGGATCGTATAGAGGACAGGGTTGCTATTGGGCTAGAGTTGGTGCAGGATATGGAGCAATAGGTGACCTTGATTAGATAGAGGCTTTAGGAGGCACAAGATTGATAGAAGTATGCTGATGCTAAGAGATTAGATCAGAGATTCTCAGTCGGGGACAGAGTATTCTTGAGAGTGCGGCCACACAAGAGTCCAATTCGTTATGGAAAGGGCTCTAAGCTCGCACCATGGTTTGTTGGTCCTTTTGCGATCTTGGAGTGGATAGGACACGTATCCTACCATCTAGCCTTTCCACCTAGCCTATCGCACGTCCATGATATTTTTCATGTATCTGTTTTGCGGCATTAAATATCTGATTTGTCTCATATATTGGACTAGAGTGCTCTACAGGTAGAGGCAGATAGACAAGTGGCTTTGGAGTCAATTTGCATATTAGCTCATCAAATGTTGAGCCTTTGAGGCTGAGAGCTAGACTAGGTTAGGGTTCAGTGGGACAGGTATGATGAGGTCACAGTGACATGGGAGGATGCAGCTAGATTGAGGGCACTTTATCCTCACCTCTTTGACAACTTCCAAGAGGAAGTTTAGTCTTGGGGGGGAGGATGTGAGGCCTATTATTTCACTCCCTTATTTTTACTCATATCATATTACTGTTGGAGACATTTTAGACATTTGGGGATTATTGATTCCGGTATGTAGATTTACTAGACTATACTCTTTTATTTTGGTTAGTTATGTTTAGTATGTTGTGATGAGATTTTATCCTGATTTTGATTCATTGATGATGTTTAGACATGTGATATGCACTTTGATGATATTAGATATGTTAGTTGTGAAATCATTATATGGTTTTGCTATGTGATTTTGATTATGAGATATTATATAGACATGTAAATGATGAATCTAATTATGATGTGATTTGTATGATTCTTTAAATGATTATGTGATGGTGTGAGTGTATGCATTTCCTTGCTTCGGCTATGATATACATGTTGGATTAATCTTTTGTTTAAGTGCACAGGTGATTTCCCCAAGCCATGGAAAATCAGAGACCATCCCACACATTTTGTGAAATCCCGTGTTGAATTGATCTAATTCCAAGAGGAACCAAGATCAACTATGTAAATGCATGATGAATTTTCATATTGTTAGTGTATGGTGTCTTTTGGGCTAGGTCTACCTATTTTTTAGTTGATTGTATATTGGTGTTGTAAATGTGTAATGTTTATTTGACCTTATTTTTGTTTTAATTTTTGTGACCCATTTTCATGTGATTTTATGCATCCTAAGGTTCTCAAATTGGGTTAAAAGTGACCTTGGGTTGTACCCCTAGGGTCTAGGGCCCATTTGAGCTTGTCTAACCCTAGGATAACTATTATCCCATATGGTCACTTAAACTTCACCCTGAAGTAAAGTGATGAAAATGGAAGTTTGGGGAGGAGTGGAAGGTTGGGTCAAACCTCCAACCTTATTCACACCTCATTCCAAGGCATTGGGGTACCTTGCATTGAAGGCTTTGGGAGTCTTCAAGACCCCTAATTTTGGAGGACCCAACTCCATGGCTTTCACATTGGTCAGAGTACCTTGGGATTTTGTGGGCTTTCATGGGAGGATAGGATTTGGACACTTGTCATACCCTCATCCTTTTTGGGCTCCACCTTGCTCTCACACATGTGTGAGAGAGCACAAGTGGAGGGGGAAAGACTTGGTAGAATGGGAGGGTTACATGTGTCGCCCCCACATTCCATGAAGCTTGCAAGTGGATGTGAGGAGGAAGGATAAGGTGACATGTGTCACCTTCTCATTCCTCAAGGTTCATGAAGAGAGCCTATTTTAATCCATCTTGAAGAGAGGGAGAGGGTTGTTGATTTCATTACATTTTCTATTTTATTTGAATTTTGGGAGAGTTAGAGAGCTTTTGGAGGCACTTTTGGAGGAAGGACTTGGAGGTGGAGTTGGAAGGGCTCTACTTCAACTATCTTCCTTGTTGGGATTATCAAGGTAGGATTCAAGGCTAGAAGCCTTTCCTTACGTAATTACTTTTCTTGTGTAATTACTTTTTTTTATGTGTTTGCTTGTGAGTGTTTTATTCTTTGATGTTGTGGGGTTTTGATGGTGTTTGTAAGAGCCTCTCCATTTGGAGAAGATGCTCAACATGTGTGGGGTGGGGAGGAGTGAACCTCCTCGAGGTCACCCTCCTAGTGTTGGTATTTTGGCCTTAAGGGCAAGATTATGAGTACGAGCATTTTGTATGGCATGAGTGCCATGGAGGAATATATGTGTTTCTTGGTATAAATATTTGGGCTTGAGGCCTTGTTTATGTGGATCTTTTTGAGATAGTTGGAGTGGCCTCTTGAGTTGAGTGATGTTCACTCCCCTACCCCTTCAAACTCATTTCTATGAGTTTTGTGTTGTGTTGAAACCATGGGTGTTCTTCATATTTTGTTGGTTTGCTCATTGTTGTGTTGTGGAGTGTTAGACCGTGTGTGCAGATGACCTCCAATCTCGGGGATGACTCATTTGTGAGTTTATGGTAGGGAGGAGAGTGGTATTGTGTGGCTTGGTTTCTTGTAGGTTTATTGTTGACTATGGAGTTTGGAGGAAGTGTTTTAGTTTCATGTTCATGGCAGTTTGGGCTACTTGAGAGCCATGGCCAAGGTTGGTCTTTGTTTTGTTTGTCAAAAAGAGAGAGAAAATTTATCTCTCTTATTATGTAAAGTTTAAATGAATTTATTTTGTGTTTACTCTATTTTAGAAGTTACAAAAATGTAATAATCTCCTTGATATATTGTTGTCAAAATATATTTATTTTTAGTTTTCATTTGCATGTGTTTTCAAGAAAATGAAATATAGGTGTTGCTATTTTATTTCAAAAAGTTACCTTTAAATTTATTTGCAAGCAAAAGAAAAAGGAATAAATGTAGTTGCTGATTTATTTCAAGAGAAAAATAAAATGTGTTGCTATTTGAAATTTTATAGTTGCAGAAAAAAGAAAAGAAAAATAATATTATTTAGTTGTAGTTCTCTTTCAATATATATATATATTTTGTGAATGTTTTATGCTTGCTCAGTTTTGAAATTTATTCATGTCTTATATATATATATATATATATATATATATATATATATATATAGTAAACCTACTTTTAGTTTTTACAAAAGGATTTACTTTCTGTGGGATTTAGAAGAGTATATATATATATATATACCAAAACTGTGCATATTCATCCATATATATATGTGTGTATACATATAAACTATGTATATTCATCCATATATATGTGTGTGTGTGTGTGTACACACACACACACACACACACACATATATTGCATCAACTAACTTAAAGTATATTGAAACCTTGCAAATGAAATAATTTATAGAAATGCCGACCGTACGAATTTAAAACCCTAGCGGCTATTTTTTTTTGTGGTTGCTATGTTTAGTTTTTTTTTAAGAGAACAAAGAATGGGGTGCAGGGAGGGGTGACGGCATGGCCGCCGACCCCCCTTTAGATTTCTTTTGTGTTAATGGTGGGGGGTGGGTGGGAGGTGCCCCCCCCCCAAACTCTTTCAAATATAGATCTAACTTAAAAAAAATGAAAAACGTAGACCGCCATTTGATATTCCTTCTATCCACTACTCGGCTGCTATGCCCTGAGCATCTAGCCATTGGCCATGGCTTACCCTGCATCACTTATCAAATGCATTTTATCTGTTTAAGGCAATATATATATATATATATATATATATATATATATATATATATATATATATATATATATATATATATATATATATATATATATATATATATATATATATATATATATATATATATATCTGTGTGTGTATCCTTCTAGGATTTATTCTATCTGTGTTTTCTTCAATCATATATATATATATATATTAAAAAAAAACTAGGGTTTCCCTTAAGCACATACTCACATAATATATTCCATGGGAAAGCTTCCATGGCTGCCATAAACATAGACCTACAAAACCAAGAGAGAAACAAAGTGAGAGGAAATGAAAGAATAGTAGAATAGATAGAAGGAAAGGTAGGGTTAGGGTTTTGCTCTTTTTCCTCTCCATAAGGAAATGATTTTTTTTTAATTAGAGAGCTTTTAGGTCATGAGATTTTAAAATTAGAATTTATTTTTTTTCCCTCCCCTTTTCAACTTGGGGATTTCTTATTAATTTTAATTGGGTTGCCTTGGACCTTTTGGGAAGGGGTAAATTTTATGCTAGGTGTGGGTTTCATATAAATGATAATTGTATAGTTTGTTTTTTCTTTTATTAAAGGGATAGGAGATTATTGTTCTTAATTTAGATGGCTTGGTCTTTTAGAGTATTAATTTAAATGAGTATGTGGGGATGCTTTACATAAATTTAATGTTTTGGGGTTTTATTTTAATTTGAAAACTTTAGAATTATAATGCAACCTTGTTTGAGCAAGATCGTTTTAATTTATTTAATCGTATGTATGGATTTAACCAAAGTAGAATATTAATTTAATTATTTAATCTAGTTTTTAATTAGAGAACCTTAGTGTGAGAAATCATTCTCCCTAGCATAATTATTTTAATTAATCGATTATAATGGGTTAGTGAACCCCTTGGCCTGAGTTTTTTAATTAGAATAATTCCTATATACACCCTAGTGGCGTTATGCTATCAGATTTTTCTGTGAATTAGGGTTAGTTGTCTTAAGCAATTTAATCCTTGTGTTGAGTGATATTTTAATGTTTCCACAAAAATTGATGTTTTGTTTTAGTGGTTATCAAATTCTTTTATGCTCTAGAATTAGGGTTTTGATTTTGACTCATGTCGAAATCCCATCACTCACTTAGGAAAACTTAGGGTTTCGATCAATCGATCCTAACCCTAATGGTGACACTTCTTGCATAGCATTGACCCCTTTAGTTAGCTATCATCACACAGGGGGATTACACTTGTGATCTCATTACCTTGAATTTGATTGACATGTTTATGTCTTATGCATATTGCCACTGAGCACGCTGACACATGCGAGGGGGTTTCTATGGATGCATGGAAAACTTTTAATATTTTGTGTCATGACCACATGAAAAATGTGGGCATGACACGTGTGTTGCATGTCATGACCGCATGGGAAATGTGGGCATGACATTTACCACATCATGTTTGTGAGAATGAAACTTTGCTTGAAGAGCATTCCATTTTCCTTTCCTGTTGTTCAATGTCTCATTATATGTCTCTACTTTAGCTTTCATTCTCATGGCCTTGTTTATCACATCCTCTGTCAAGTGATGAAGGGGATCTTCTACTACTTGTTTAAAATTATTATGGAAGGCTTGGACAGCAAAATCAGTGTCCTAATTTTCTATCTTTCCCTCTACTTTGTCCTCTAAAGCCTCTAGGGTATTTATTTCCTCTGCCATTAGATCATGTAACTTAACACTTATGTCTCTGAGCTTGCTGTTGCATCCCTACAATATATCATATTCAAATTTGATGTCCTCGTATCAAATGCCTAGCAACTGTGCAATGTTATTATCCAATTTGTTATTATCCATAAGTATCTTCAGGTCAATCCTCCTCATTTCACCTAAAGCATCCCGATGCTTCTCCAGCTTAAAAGACCTTCTCCCCACCTCATTCGATAGCTTGTCTACTTTACTCTTCAGAGCACCAAGAGAATTCCAATTTGATAGGGAGGTTTTACCTACATTTTCTGCTTCAAAAACAAAAGAGACAAACCAATTATCCACTAATTGAGCCTTATGCTTCATATGATCTAACCCTATCATCTCATTTTGAGATATGATTGTAAGTGGGGTGGTTTCACTGAGTGGTGTATGCTTAGGGTCAATTAGCCCCTTAATAAAATAATGTAATTGAGCAATGTGCTCCTTATTGTTGATGACTGTTTTGATGCAATCATAACAATAAGTTAAAATTCACATGAAATGAACTGAAACTATACTTGAAAGACAAGAAGGAATCATTTGAGATTCAACTAATCCCAAGTCTACAACGGTTCGGTTGGTCAAGTTCAGTTGGTCAATGTGAAGTTGTAATGTTCAAGGGGCCTTACGTAGTTTAGGTTTTTTTTTGGGTGGCTTACTGGACTAAGAATATGCAAAAAGGTCATAGATTTCAACAAGTATTCTGTTCATTTGCATACAAGTGTTACCGGGCTGCAAGTTTTAGATGGTTTTCTTGAATTTTTGCAGCTTTCTTCCTTATCTATTTATGAAAAACTGTCTACTTATAGCTCTGTTATGCATGCTTCTTCAAATTTTGAGACAATTTCCTTTAGATTTCTACGTTTTCAGCTAAATATTTCAGATGGGTTGGGAAAAGTTAGAAAGATCTAATCTATACCTCATTTAATCTACCGAAGGATCTAATTGTTTCTGTTATGCACTATGTAAATACCATAGTAATTTGATCAAATCCACAGTAAAAACCCTAAATGTAAGTTCTGAGCATTTTCACAAACATACATTTAAAATTGCAAGCTCTCAAAGAAAATATTTCAAAACACAAAGAAGAGCAGGAGAACACTCAGAAGATAGATGCAGAACTCCAGATTCTATTGTATCAGAAATGAATAGTCATACACGATTTACAATGTAGGAATGACTCTTAGTTTCATTGATCATACTACAGAGAACTTACAAGCTTTACAGATACAGTAAGGCAGCCAGACATTCCACGCACACCTTACTGCAGACTAACAGGCGACCTCCTTCTTCTACACTAAACTATGCTAACTTGCTGTATGCTTCTAAAAGAGAAATCCTGTTGTAGCCACTGTTGTTTTCCTAAAATCCCTGTTGTAAAAAATTACAGTGTAGAGAGGCACAATATAAAGACATTCTGATTGCCCTCACTACAGTAAAAACCTAACTGAACCCCTGGTTCAAACCCCTGGTTACAGTAATAAATACAGGTGAACCAGCTCTTCAAAAAAATATCTCTGAGCAGTGTCAAATCTGGGCGAAATATTGCCCCTTCTGAGAAGTTCCGGCAGCTGGGTAATAACTTCTGTTTGTCTGTTGCAGTAATACTCCCAGCTGCAACCTTGTTCTTTACTTGAATGGCCTTGACTTTTTAGCACTTCATCTTTATCTTCCTGCTCCTGAGATCAGATTTCCTTTCTTCATGAGGTCACTGTGTTGACTTTCCAGCTGCTTCCTCAACTGCAAGCCTGCATGACAAGACAAGCAATAAGTATTTCATTTATCACATAAACAGCAGGAAATTAAAATAATTGTTTAAACCCAGGTGACTGCGCAAGATTGTGGAAATCGGATCCAGAATACTCCTCAAACGTGCCCAAAATGCGCTCAGACTGCTCAAAATTCATCGGGTCAACTATCGCTGACCGGGAAAATGCCACAGGTGCCAAAAAAACACTTTAAAATTCCACCGCCTCATTTCCCGCCCATCGGCATGACTATCGCTATCGGCGTGTCAAAAAACATGTTGGCCGATATTCACTTCATCATCATGATATTCTAGAAATATGATGCTCTCCCTCCTGAAGGTCCAGATGACGTCACCATGATATTTCGCTTCTGCATATTGGAGAAAAGAACAACATCATCATCATCATCATCATGTTGAAGAAGAATAGGAGGATATGGAATGTGATCCTGCTGCTGAGGAAAGGAAAATGATGGTGACGTCATCGTCATATTCGGGCTTCATTAAAATGCAAAAAATGACGTCATCATCATGTTCAGTTAAGATCAGGGGGATATTTGTGATATCGGGTCACCTAAGGAGCATGATCAGGATGATGAATGTAATATGACCCCTTTGCGGCCAAGGCAACCCTCTCGAAAGATCAGGATGATGAGGATCATCAAGATATTTGGGGCTTCTGTCGAACTTAGAATAAGACGTCATCATCATATTCGGGAACTGGATCGTGTTTGGAAAATATCCTGCCGAAGGGAAATGTGATGATGATGATCATCAGGATATTTACTTCTTCGTTTATCAGATCAGGATGACGTCATCATGATATCCGGGGCCTTTCGTTAAATTTAGAACATGACGTCATCATGATATTTCGCCAACCGGATCATGTTTTGGAAAATATCTTGCTGAAGGAAAATGTGATGATGATGATCATCAGGATATTTTCAAAAGGTCTTACTTCATCGGCAGGAGGACTTTACGAAATATCAGGTGGACAAACAAGATCATGATGATCTTGACAACAGGACAGGATAAAAATATGATGATCCTCCTCATCGAATTATCATGATGACGTAATCATCATATTTCATTTTCGGAGCATGAAGATGAGTTGAGGTCATCATCAGGTTAGCGCCAGGGTGATATTTAAAATATGATCATGCTGTTGAGGAATGGAATATCGCCTTCTTCTTAATAGATAGGGTGATCATCATGATATTGCAAAAGGAGATCAGGAGGATATGAATATGATGATCCACTTTATCGAATATCATGATGATGTCTCCATCACTTAGCGAATTTCAGCGAATATGACCCTCTTGTGAAAGATCAGGATGATATGAAGTCGTCATCATCACTTAGCGAACTTTAGCAAATATCAGGATGATGACCTTCCGATAGGATTTGAACATGCGCATGCAAATATGCCGACGGTGGATTTTCTAAGTCAGGATGATCTTATAATATCAGCATGATATTATAACATCAGGTAATGTTAAAATATCATGACGATGCTCGCGATACAAAAGACCGCTCGACGGGGGGAACTTACCGTGACTTAAAGTTGACGTCATCATGATATTTGGACCTCAGGATATTATCGGGGGGGCTTTTCAAATATGATGATGATGTCCAGATAAAGCAAAACTGAGTTTATAAAATATGACCCTCCTAAAATCATGATGCTCATGATGCGCATAAGGTCATTTGACGGGTAAAGGGCACTACCACCTAAGATTGACGTCTGGATATTGCGACTGCATGATTTTTATCGGGTGATAGACCAAGATCATGATGACCTTGATAACATGAAAAATATGATGATCACTTACGATTATCAGGTTTGACCAAAACTTTGACCGTGCATAACTTCCACATATGGACGAATTTTCAAGTGAAATAAAAGGCAAACCCGCATGGAATTTCAAGCTCTTTCTAAATATGAGGTCACAGAAATAAAATATGAACTTTGACAAACTAACCTCATGATGATGACCCTATCTTTTCCAATATCATGATGATGATGCACCTGACCTTCATTTTTACCAAATCACCAGAAAGCAGACAAACACAAGCAGAAGCAAAAGGCAAAACATCAGCAGGGGTCCTCGTTTTGCTAAGGGAGCAAAATGGGGCGTGTTGTGAACATCACAACACTTATGCTGTTTGTTCTTATCCTTCTCTTTCTTCACACTTTTCAATAAGAAGTCAATACTATCCTTGGCTTCTTGGCCTTCTTGCTCCTTGGTAGCGAAGCCTAGATCAATGTCAGTTATATGGAAATCCTTAATACTCATTTTACCTTTCTCCTTTTCTACCATGGGTAGTGCCACCTGAGCTGTTCTCCTACCAATAGTAGGATCTCTTCTTATTGCAGAGGTTGACGTTGCCTTCCTCTTGGGCTTCATCATGCTTTCTAAAAAGAGTGTAGAAACGTCAAATTCACGTACCTCATCTAGTTGTTGTAGATTTATTTCTTGCTGCAGCCAATATGGAACATCACCCCTAGGCTCTTGTTGATCAATTTGCTCATTTTGAGAATCCTGAGACTCTGTGTTATGCACTACCCTTGGTGGCAAATTCTCTTTCTTTTGTTCTTCTTCATGCACTTTATCTTGAGGTATTTCCTGCTGAGGTGCCTCTTCTTGAGGGATTTCTTGTTGAGGGGGAGGTTCTTGTAATATGTGTACATTTTGATCATGTACCTCCTCTTGCAATTTATCCTCATGTGGATCTTGAACATTTTGATTTTGTTCATCATGTGGCACTTGGTCTTCATGAGAAGATCATGCATTTTGACTTTGAGGATCACCTTGATCACCCTCGATTACATTCTCTATTTCCTTTTGCTGACCACTATCTTGTGCTAGACTTTGTTCCTCTCATTTTGAGGTGTTTATTTCTCTTTTTTTCTTGAGTATTCTCAAGTTCCTTTTCTTTATCTTTTATCTCTCTTTCAGGTGTAGGTACTTGGTTATCACCTTGATCTATATTTTCATCAAGCACCTCTTCATTTTGTTCTTCACTTTTATCAGGCATCTCCTGATTACCCTCCCTTTGAACATTATTTTCTATCTTTCCTTGTTCTGGAGGTGCATTTCTTTGCCCTTTATCTTGATCAGGCACATTCTTATCAAATCTTTATGTATATTGACCTCCCCTTTCTTAGGTTCTAGAGGTGGATCATTATCTCTGTTTTGTTCTCCATCACCCTGATAGGCCAAGTCTATCACCGTAGGGCTAGTAACTTGATCAACCAACTTGGTCAATCCTATCTATTCAACCACATCCTTAGAGTCATCTTCTTCAACCTCCTCTATCCTGACTTGCTCCTAATGAGTTTCCTTTTGGACACTAGGGGTTCCCTGAGGAGTCATCTTTGTATTAGCTACTAAGGTCTCCATCCTCTGAGAAGCAACATCACTAACCACTTCATCATCTGATAAGTATACTGTGCCATCTAGTGAAAGAGGTGGCTCTTTCCTTGCCTTGTGTCTCTCTTCCCTTTGCTCTTTTGTTTTCTCTATTTTAAATTTAATAATATTTGGAATTGGAACTTCATGTTGCAGCTCCTTCATGAAACATGGACCACGCGCACCCCTCAATATAATAGGATCAACATTCACATTTCCTCTCATTGTAGTTTTCCATTTCTTTTGGGGTGGTGTGCGCTGCATTTTCTTCCTTTTCTTCTTTGTTATTAATAGATCATCATCTCAAGGTTCTTCATCTAAAGGATCCTCATTTAATGGATCATCTTCCAATGGTTCATCTTCTAATAATTCTTCTTCCATTGGTTCCTCTATAATCACGGGAGTAGGCTTGTGACCTTCCTCTTTTGTTTGGTAGGAGTATGAGGTGATGTAGCTGCAGATGTAGATGTAGATGCCATACCCCCCTTGGTTGAAGTCTTTTAACATTTACTCCTTGTACAGGATCTGCCTTCTTATTCTTACCTTGTTGCTTTTGCTCTTCAACTGGTAACCTTTCTCCATTAGATTTTCTATTCTCAATGAGGAAATAATCATATTCCTCCTTAGATAATTCCTACCTTTTCTTCTTAGTATCCACGATGAGGGCTACACCCCTCTTCTTCAACTTCATGACCTCAGCATCTACCCAACTCTGGGTCAGTTTGATAAATTTTTGCATAATTTGATCAAATGAAGTTACCTCCGACTGAGTCAAATTAGGTGTTGAGATAGTTTCATTATATATTTTCTTGTCCTCATACTCACTTGACATAATCTTTCCATCATCTTTGTGCAACTACACTAGGATTGGTATGCAATCAAAGGTGTGAATTTGTTGAGAGTGAGCCTATGATAAGTCCTTCTCCTAACTTCATTCTCATCATCACAATCAGACTAGTAGTCTTCAAGGTGCTTTTGATGTACTTTCTTCTTTAGTAATTTTTGTGTCCTTCCATATGGGTCATATGGCCTAGCTATTGAAAAAGGCTACAAGTGCATTAGCTTTAATCCTCCTATTGTATCCTTGATACTTTTTTTATTAGGGCATATGTACCAACCAATGAAGATTGGAAACAACATAGGTGGAATCTTTCCTTTCTCTTTATGAGCCTCAACTAAGGTTAATACCTACCTAGACAACTCCATTAAAATGACCTTGTCATTGGGGTATCTGGGTCGCATGAGGGGATGTCCCTCAAAGCCTTCTATTCTCTTGTATGAGAATGTAGAGAACTAGATAAACTAAGCTCCATGTTTATATATCATAGCTTGAGCTTCCATACTTAACCTTTTCAATTTGTCTTCTTCCATATACCTAACAAGATGCATAGAAAAGGAATCATTTACCAATTTATAGTTTTGGAGGGACTCCCTCCTACCCAATTATGGATAATGCTCCAATATGTTTACATCACTAGGATTGTTTATGAGCCTGCTTATTATTTGCAACCCATTGAAAGTTCCTTTAAAAGCACAAGCATACACAACATAAGATGTCATATGGAACATGCACATTTGACTGCCTAGCCTCCTCATTCCTGCATCTAGACTATCACTTATGATTTTGGCCCAGAGAGGCATTTCATTTGAATACTCCACCATCAGGATGATTCCATACATCTAATTTTCCAAGTTGCCAGTATGTTGTCTTCCTGTCATCTTGGCCAGTATGACCATCATGTATTGATACTCCTCAACAAAATTAAACTTAAGCAAGGACACTGGTAGTTGAGCTGAGGCCTTATATGTACTTCTCTTGGATCTCCACTGGTACATGATCCTCCTAGCCTCTTTCTCATTACCAAGATATTCTTTTTCTAGCCTGCTCAAGCTCTATCTAACCACATTATCTCCTACAAGCAAATTGAATGCGATAGTGATGCCCTTAGTTGAGAAATCTGCATATACCCATCCATGTTTCTCCATTTTTCATGTTTCAGGGTTATAATTTTGTGCACATTCAACCACTAGCTCATTAACCTCCATGGCATATGGGAATCTTGTAGCCTACCACATCCCTGTGGAGTATATTCTCTAAAGTATAGGGTTTCCACTTCAGTTTTCTAATCTTCTAGTCCATGCATCCAAGTATGTACTTCCTTGGTGTGTGTCATTTATCATAGCATATCTAAATCCTACCCCTTTGAGATGTATGAACATGGGCTTTAGAAAATATGTTTTAGACCTATTCCTTCTAGCTGCCATTAGATCCTATGATAACAACATGCATTTCTTACCCTAATATGTTTGTATGCAGCATGGTTAAAGGATCACACATATTCTATAGCAGCAATTTCACTATTCCAGTTCATTTCATGCATCATCATGTTTATTGACTCAATGAAAACCATCTTTTACCTCATGATTTACCATAAATGACAAAAGAGTGGGTTTCAATTACATACCTGATAACCACTTTCTCCTTTTTACAGTATAAGTGATGACAAGAGAAGGGTGATTACGTTGTGTTTTCCATTCTCCATTCTATTTGCAAGCGCAAGTCCATGTTGTTTGCAGGTGATGGTGATGGTTGGACTTTCGAAGCTCTGTAATTTTCTCTTTAACTTAGGGTAAATGTAAATAAACCCCACAATTCACTTTTAAACTGATCAATATGAAAAATTGGGGTACGTTTAGTCCTTTTGCTTAGGTCCATTGATCAATGCATGATGCTTGCAGATGCTACTAAGTGTCGGGTTTACATTTGAAATTAGAGGGAGTGACCTACTGTTAGGTTTGTATTAAATGTGGGAGGGTGATCTCTTAGAAGATTAGGTATATTTGAAAATATGACCCTCCATTGAACACATGAAGGTGATATAGTCATATGGTCGACCTTTTTAATCTACAAGCAAGGTCGGGTCACAATATACATTTGCTAATAAATCGTGATAATACTATATTCATATGACCTCGAGGGTTTTGTCACATAGCATGATTGAATTGGTTATTATGAAACTAGACATATCGAGTCATAAAGTTCAAAATGAGGGATATATGAGAATATCTAGATATTTAGACACTAAAGGAAAATCACCCTCATATGAGAATGTAAGGGTGATATTTGTTAAGGTTAGGGATATTTCAAAATGTGACCTTTTCAGGTTGGATCATGATGACATCATCATAATGGCATATCCTCCTTGTTATCGAGCTATGGTGATGTCATTGTAATATTGAGAAATATGACGGATGTTTGGAAATGTGACCCTTTGAAGGTCGGGTGTATTGATGACGTCATCATCAGGGTGATCTCTTCTATATACCAAAATTGGATGATGTCAGGGTCATGTTTATGAAGGGTGATATTTTGTAAGATGATAGATATTTAGAAATATGACCTTTCGAAACATGCACTAAGATTTTGATAGGAAAACACTCTTCCTCAAACAATATCTGGGTTGACCAAACTTTGACTTAGGATAACTTTCTATCCTTAAACAATATCCAGGTGATCCAAAAGGCAAACCTGCTTAGAATTTTATACTCTTCCTAATTATGAGGTTTATGATAACAAAATCTAACTTTGACAATTGACCCCTCTTTGTGATGTACATGCATAAGCAAGAGTGACACACTTGGCTGACTTTTGCCAAACTGCCCAAAGCAAGAAAAGCAGTGACAAGCAGCAACAAAAAAAGTTGGGTCCCTATTTTACTAAGGCAAAATGGGACGTGTTGTGTAACCACACAATAAGACCAAGGGAAACATATTTGATATAGAAAATTTTCTTGAGAAATGTCGAGAAGTACTCATTGCCTAACAACCCTCAGACATCCGCATAGGAAAGGACCACAGTTCTACAATTGGAATCCAATGACAAAATTAGACTTCAACACATTTACTTATGTGTCCAACCTAGGTGCTAGTGTCCAATCTAGGTACTAGTGTCCCACCTAGGTACTAGTGTCCAAAATTTACACTATCATCCTTGTCAATTGTCTAAAAATGAATTTTTTGTAAAATTCTAGAATAGGACTTTACACCAAGGTTTGACAAATACTCTTCTACCAATATATCTATCCTATGGACACTTATGAACCTCCACAAGGTCATAAAAGACATAAAATGATCAAAACAAGCCTCTCCAACTCATGTGATCTCAAAACACTCACACTTGATGAATGCACACTCTATCAAGGTGAGGAATGACTACAATTGGAACCTTACACAAGGACCAAGAGGAAAGGAGTGAAGTTAGAGATCCAAGCACACTTCTAAACCCAAATAGTAAGAACCCCCAACACTACAAGAGTGAAATCAATGTAGTGGCATAGCCACCCAAGGAATCCAAATAATCAAAACTAATTTTGATACATTTCCTACAATTAAACATTACACAAAGTAAGTGCTCTAATCCATTTTACAAACATACTTTCATAAAGATAAGAGCCATCCAAAATGCCACACATATTCGACACCAACATCGAGGTGTGCTAAAACCAACAATAAATCTGTCATCACTTATGTCGATGGATTACATTCTATCCATCAAATGGGATTCAATAATAAACACCTATTTACAAAAGAGGACACCAAAATCCTTAATTATATTCATTTTTCTCAAATCAACATAAGTAATAAATTATTACAAAAGGTTAGATCCACATCTTCCATGTGAATCCAAAGCTACTCCCAAGGAACTGTAAGTCTCCAATGGTGGTTTAACAACACCCAACCATGTGTAACCCTCATGTCCACACCACTATACTAGGAGATAGTTGCATGGGTACAATATAGATTCATTCCATACAAGGGAAAGGCATCACACAAGACAATCAAAGATGTATACAATACACCACATTTACAAGTATGTATCAAGCACCACAAAATGTACAAGTACATATAAGATATCAATACAATTTCTAATGATAGGGAAATAAGAGGGTCCTAGTAGTAAGAGAAGAAATGTCATTATGATGACATGATGGGCACATAGAGTTCAAGTAGAAAACACACCTCTTGAGAGGATACTCTGACACTCACCAACTCTTAGAGTTGTGATATGTCCATTATGACCAAAACTAAAGCTTTTGATAACATCCAAGTTATGGCATAGATATCTTAATTAAACATGTTTGATTTAACCCAATGAATTTAGGTTATCACTTATTTTAAGATTTCAACTTGCTATTTCAATTGATCCCTTTGTATCATGGCAAGCAATGAGAGCCCCTCCTTTCTTACCCTATACCTTATCCTATTTGTCCAACATGCCAAATTTGAAATTTGGATGTGGTATGGAAAATAATGTAACAAATTTTGTAACACAATGCCAAAAGATGCAAAATTTAAAAATATAAGGGAGACTAATCATTCCACAATTAAAATCATTTGATTATAGTCTAAAATACAAATTTTCATTTCTTTTCATATGCAAGAGAAAACATAAACTCCTAATTCATCCATTAATAGAGTGGTTGCAACCTTGCATTTTTTACAATTTCTAAAATAAAAGAAAATTTTAAAAATCTAATTATACCCTCTTATCCCAAATATGCATAATAGCCATAATCTCAACTCAAAATTTAAAACAAAGAGGTTTTCAATTAAAAAAAATGCAATGATAATGGCTCTTTCTGGCATTTTTTCAAATTTTAAAATGCAACTTGAAACATATGAATACAACAACCAATTTACAAAAAAATCAATTTCCTTAAAAGTGGAAGCCATGATAAAACCACCTATTATGTCCTGGCAATGGAGGAATTCAAAATTTAAAACAATAATAAAAGAGGGGAAATATGTCTAATTTTCCTTTTATCCTCTCAAAATCCCTTATTTTGTATTTAAAAAAAACATTAAAATAGAAAATATTTTTGAAATGAAATGAAATAAGATAATTTACTTTTTATAACTTTAATCAATAATCATCCTTTCATTCCTTCTCTTACTAATAATTTATTTTCCAAATCACAATTAGATGTGTGTAATTCTTTTCACTAGGAGTAAAATAATGATGTAACTATTTATCTACTAAAGCAATAATTTATCCATCATCATGAAGCGTTAAATGTTTCCAATAATAAACACACATTTGATATAATTAAAAATGCAAAATGAAAAGATAACGCCAACACACATAAAAGAACAATCAATTTATGAGTTGCACATGACAAGAGAATTCATGAATTGCGACCAATTCAAATCCAAAATCATGCATGGATATGCAAGATTCCTCTCATACTCAAGTCAAGTGAGGTAAAGACTAACAAACAAGTTTACCTAATGGGAACATATCTAATATAACCACCATTGGGAAAACCTAGTACCTATACACTTAGGTGAAACATTAGGCATACCTACACCATTTAGAATAGCTAAAGCAAAGCATAAACACTCAATTTGGCATAATAAAACATGAATCAACTAGGCATCACATATAGTAGGAATCATCCACAATGATCAATACCTAGTGAATATAATAATCACATCTATATAATATAAATAAAAAGAAGTGAAACAAAACACTACGAGTCCAACGAGTAAAGTTATAGCATACTACATCCATAGTCAAAATTCAAGATGTCAAAATAAAACTCCATCAAGAACACATCGATGGCATAATATAATATCCTTGCTAATAAGAATAGTGGAATCAAAATAAAAGTCAACAGTGGCAAAGCACAAACACAAGAGGTGCTATAACTTTCACATCAAAGAGAAACCAAGATAAAAATAAAGAACTAATTTAAGATGACATTTCAAAGTATTTCTTATTAAAAATATTAAAATTTACTACAATAATATTAAGTTCTAATATTTCGTATGTTAATTTAACTAAAAAGATCAAAATGGAAATCCTATAACTACATTAATGATATACAATAATTACATTAATGAAACCTAATATTTCCATTATTGAAACCCAATAATCTAGCATAAATGGAATTCAAAACAAGCCTTGATGGAATTTAATAATGAGCATTTAGAAAACAAATATCAATCATTTTGTCAAGTGACCTTGGACAAAAATAAATCTATTGAAATGATGGTTAGCTTCCAAAAAAGATGAAAAGAAAGAAAAAGTTTTTATGCTAGTGAGACCAATGACACATAATGTGACATTATTGCCATTGACCCTAAAACTCTAATGAATATAGAAATAGAAACAAGGTCACCTCAAGAGATTCATTGTGAAAAAAAAGCTACAAGTGATACATACTTAGTTTTACATTCTCATGGTAATACCCAAGCTACTAATAGAAACATGTATTGAAAAATCTCATAATCAAGTACATGTAACAACTAAAAATAACATTTTGACACAATTATTAAAAGAAAACATCAAAATCACTAAATGTACAAAACACTTTTGTTAATAGAGAGACAATTAATAGTCATTATTCTCCAAGGTGTCAAACATGATAGTTACATAAAGGCATTAGTTCATATGACAAACTTCATTACATTATTTAAATTGACTCATTACCACCTAAGTACATCTACATTATTGACTAGCCTCTTATTTATAATATGTCACTTACTTTTTATTATATATTATAGTACTATATTTGCATAGGAAATTTTCACGTTCTTTCACTTTATCTTACCACTTGTAGGTGAGATAAATTATTTTCTTCTTGCAAGTTCTATGTGACCATATTTGCTCCAATTGGGCATAAAATTGGGGGCATCTTCCACACACATAGGTAAGTCTACTCTAGGCACAAATTCCAAGCTTATTTTAATTTATTTATAATTATTATCTTATAGTCACAATTTCCATGTTTCATTTTATTTTTCTTTCCTCCTTTATTTGTGGCCACTCCTTTGTAGTACACACAATTTGAAGGTAACAATATTATTATAAATTCTATGATTAGTTTATGTGTAGTAATCATAGGTTGGTATGACAAGTTTAATGGATTCATACTAGATACATTGGAGACAAGGGAGAATGTGCTTGTTCCAATGACTAAGATCTTATAATCCATAAATTTTATGTCTCTTTTATGACTGCTAGTTTCTTTTATTTCTACTTTGACATGATTGTTCATATTCACATGCGCATCAAAGTGGGGGAAAAATCTAGAAGATAAATTACATATCATGAATATTTACCCCTTCACTTTATGCCACTTTGTGTGGATGTGTTCATTTCTATCTTAGCATCTTATCTAGTAAAAAAAAGCAAATTTAATAACACACAAGATACCAAATAAACTCTATATCTCTCTCAACATTTTATTTCACTATCACATTTAATAACATATTTATTTATTTACTCTCAAAATCTAAGGTTCAATCAATTTACAATTTTTTTTAATTGTAAGATAAAATTTAGTTCACAGCTCGATACATTAAATTTCTCAATTGACATTCTACCCAAGATTAACCAAGTTAACCAAGACTGGTTCTTTAATTTATTTTATGGATTAGTAGAAATTTGTATACTGGCATCAAGATCATATGGCATTATCAATAGGGAAAATATACCTATTCTTAAACATCGTCCACTTCAACAGTCAAATGCCAATTTTGGCCAATAAAAATAGGGCAAATATTTACCACTTTTTGATATGGATGAAGTGTAAAATTGCTATTAATTGTTTGGCCATTAAAATGGATGATGTTTAAGTAGTCCCACAATTTTGGGATGAAGTCTCTTCAGAGAGATAATCTAAAACTATTTCTGGATCCCGAAACTCTAATTCCTGCACTACCTTCCTATAGCTCCACTTTTCCCGAAACATGTACTTGTAACCTACACACAAGATGACAAGAGAGGGGTTTGGGATCTATAGTGTTTAGGGATTTTCCTCAGTTGAATCTGAGGTTAGCATTCAAGCTTTCCCAACACCGTTGTTAGATAGAGTGTGCGCCCTTGTAGGGAAAAGGCTAAAGATAATCCAAATGATGAAATGATTCAAATGATTCAAATAGCAATGATGTCACCTTGAAGGTGAAGTCCTTAGGAGGATGAAATCTCTTTGACTCATAAGGATATGGATGATGATGCCATATCTACAACAAACACACAAATGCAAACATAAATATGCAACAACAACACAATGAATACCTTGAATGCTCTTTGCTCCAATATCATAAGTTTGTGTTATCCATCTAGGTTTAAAATGAAGTCATAAACTCACTGATATATGCTTTCCCTCTAACATTTACAAATTTAAATCACAAAATCAAACATGCCATTTATTAGCCCTAAATAATTAGGGGAGACTTGGATGGTTGTTTCCCAAGTCCAGGGGCCCAAATTAGGTCAAGGATAAGCTAAAGGAGTCCCCAAGGGTCCAAAATGTCATGGGTGTTAGGAATTTTCCTTCAAGATGATTAATTAGAATGTATAATGGAGCAAATAGGACCTAGGAGCTAAACTAGGAGGTAAAAAGGCGTCTATCCACTTTTTACTCCATAACATTTAGCCCCCACTTTAATGTGTGTACGATCTTATGATCCATAGATGCATTAAAGTACAATCAAAGCACGTCAAACACATCAAACACACCCTATGTTTGAAGACTTGAGCATGTTAAACACATCAAACACACCCTATGTTTGAAGACTATCACTAGCCCCCAAGCTTAGGCAAACATAACAAAAAACTTAAAAGTCACATAAGACACAATGAATACAATAAGGAAGCATGTAATACATAGAGAAGAGAGTCAAGCATGCAATACATGGAGAAGATAGGAATATAGTCATGCAATACACAAAGAAGACATGAAGAAAAGACATGATTAAGCAATTACATATCCATATATATAAAATGCTAATTAAAGTAAACAAAAAACATATGTAAAGACACACAAAACACATATAGTGTGGGGGGGGACTCATCACCACACAACTTTAGACTACACCACAAACACACAAGACACATAGGGAAGACATGTAAAATGCATAGAAGACACACGAAATACATGAGCGTCGTATAGTATGTCATTGACAAACTATACATCTTATACATGACAAACATGAGTGATAGAGAGGAGCTCATCACTACTCCACTATCTAAGACATGCCAAACACACCTGATGGTTGAGCTACACTACCACAACCACCAAAGACACACTTAAGGGTGAATGACTCAAGAATCAATCCTTCCTCACGATGAGGACTTTGTATAAAAGGATGTGCACTAGCTCAAGAGATACACCATCCTACCTCATGATGAGGGCTTTTGTATAAAAGGATGCACACTAGCTCAAGAGATAGGCCATCCCACCTCTTGACGGGGGATATTTTTGTTTTAAAAGGATGTGCACTAGCTCAAGAGATATGCCATCCCACCTCAGGGTGAGGGCTTTTCAAACATGCTTTATTAGTGTGAAAAGTAATTAGATAGATACCATTATAATTGCCCCCACCTTAAGGTGGTTGATCTCTCTTGCTAGTATCAAGCACATTAAGGTAGAGTAAAAACATGCAAGGAAATAAGATCTTTCACAAAGCCCATGCCCCCAAAGTGACATGTGCCACAATCACTAAGTGTTCCCATAAACACATTGATATGATTTGCTAAGATAATAAACAAGATATAAGCTTTGTTTAGAAAATCTTACTCTAAGATAATAACCAAATTCATTGATAGACGCTATTCATAAATCTTGTATTTAGATCATATCAAAGACCAAGGCTACGCTGTTAGGTTAAAAGCTGAGTATAACCATTGGGGTATACTGCAGGTATCTCAAAACTGAGTGTAGCAACAAGGTGAGATACAAAACAATCCAAAGTGTATTGAAGCATATTGAGAGTATTGCAAAAGTTTTTTACAAGAAATTCACAATATGATACATCACAACATGGAGTGATTCTACTAGTCAAGAGTTAGTAATATATCAACCCTATCTTCATATATGGACTAGGTCCATTTTTGCATTCTTCTTGAAGGGACACACGGCCCTTATCAGTATTTTTTTTTTCATCATCTGTCGACTAGTATAATCACTGAAGAATGTAAACAATAAAAATGAGAGACAAGAGTGATTGGGATTATAACACAGGAAGATGCCCCAAGACAACTTACACAATGCTATGCCCCTAAGGCACAACACACAACAATAAAATAGAGGAGAGGAAAAATAAAAGAATGGTCACAACAGAGGCAGTCTCCTTGTATCCTTGAACTTACAAGAGTATCAAGGGTCATCCAAAGAGACCTAAACAACACATAACACAACACAGGGGAACACAACACAACATATATAAAATTATATTAATCTAAGAGGAAGCCAAACTCATCAGCATCTTAGAGAGGTGCTCCATCAAGTGTGGCAAATTGTGTGAGAAGTTCATATCTGATTGATTCTTGTTTCCAAGGTGGCTATATGGTGCTTTCTATTCAAGACCTTGTATGTTTAAAATCTTCTATTGCTTACGAGGGGGGAGTCATTGCCATTTCCCATCGACAATAGTTGCCTTGTTCTTTTCATTTATTTTTCCTTCTTAGTTTGATTAATGAACATTTCATGATGAAATAAAATGCTTCTCATCGAAATCACTTTCTTTTACTTCAAGTGATTACATATAGGCTATTCCAATTGTATATCTTGTGCATGTTGATTATCTCTCAATCCATATAGGGATAAGGGAGGAGGAACCTTAGCATAGATACCTTTTCCTCATTGATGAGAGTGGTCTTCACTTGTTTCCTTATCCACTTCTAACATACCCACTATGTCATCATAGTCAAGATAATCATCTTCAAGATCTATTGTATTTTGTTCCACCATATTATTGTCTCTATGCTTAGGAAAAGGATTAGTGAAGATTTGTAGATTTTGATTCAGAGGTGCTACCGACTTATTTCCATTGTCATTCACATTAGTAACTTGTATCATATTAGAATTGATGAGGTCTTGAATTTCATGTTTAAGGTGCATACATCTTTCAGTATCATGTCTTGGAGAGCAGTGATAGTGATAATAAGCATTAGCATTAAATGAGAGTGTTATGGATTAAAAAATGGTTACATACCTTTTTACCTCCTAGTTTACCTCTGAGGTCATATTTTCTTCATTATAATTCTAATTGATGATGTCTCAAAGGAAATTACCTGACACCCATGACATTTTGGACCCTTGGGACCTCCTTTAGCTTAACCCTGACCTAATTTGGGCCCCTGGATTTGGGTGCCAACCACCCAAGTCTCCCCTTATTGGTCAGGGCTAACTAATGGCATGTCATCTTGGGCCTTTCCAAAATGTTTCTCCTTTTCAGCTCTTGTGATTTAAATTTGTAAATGTTAGCAAGAAAGCATATATAAGTGAGTTTATGACTTCAATTTAAACCTAGATGGATAACGCCAACTTATGATATTACAGAAAAGAGAATCCAAGGCATTCACTATGTTATTGTAGTAGATTTGTGGTTGTATTTGTGTGTTTGTTGCAGATATGGCATCATCATCCATCTCCTTATGAGTTGAAGAGCTTTCATCCTCCTAAGGACCTCACCTCTAAGGTGACATCATCTCTATTTGAATCATTTCATCATTTGGATTATTTTTAGCCTCTGCCCTACAAGGGTACACTCTCTCATTAACAACAGTGTTGGGAAAGCTTGAATGCTAACCTGGGATTTGACTGAGGCAAATCCCTAAACACCACAACCCCCAAACCCCACTCTTGTCATCTTGTGTGCAGGTTACACGTATAGGTTTCAAGAAAAGTTGAGCTACAAGAAGGCAGTGTAGGAATCAAGGTTTCAGGATCTGAAAGAAGTTCTAGAGTATTCCCTTGAAAAGACTTGGGTGGTTGCCACCCAAGTCCACTGGGCTTTCAGACTTTGGATCTGGCTTTTGAGCATCAAATATAACATTTTCTCAATTTTGACCTCTGGTAGAATATCACTTCTAGACTTGGGTGATTGCCAAATTTGTCCTTCGACACCTCTACTTTTGGAATCAAGTTCTCCTTTGTTCACTGATCTCAGTGCTTCTTTCAATTTGTTTGTATCTATCACGATTTGAAAGTTATGCTATGATCATTATAGAACTAGGGCTTAGTGCATATTTAACTTAGGGTTTGATAAAATTCTTGGTTAAATCATATCTTTCCATAGCACTCTTGAGTACAAGATCTGTAGTTGAGTCCACCTTCTCCTTGGTTGTCAAAATCTTGCATAAAATTTTTTTTTTTTGAAAAAATAAGCATTCTAGGCTTGGATAAAGGCATATATTTGCATTATTTCCTTGCATATCATTGGAAATAATTAATTTTCTGATTTTTACATTAGATCTAAGATAAATTATAGAAATTAATCATTTCATAATCTCATACTTTGTATTTGCATAGCTCATTTGTTAGGGTTTTGTTGAAATTTTACATTTTTCATATAACCTAGTTTTCACAAGAAGCTAGGGTTAGTAGTCAAAATCTTATTTCATATTTTGTTTCTCCTTTAAAACACTCATTCAAATCTGATTTTGAGTTGTAGTGTTTCTTCATTGTGCATCCTTGTATTAAAATTTCAAATTTTACAATTACATAGTGTGTATTTCAACATTAAGGGTTTTTATGTACACTTTCTTCACAATTATTTGAGAAAGCTTTTATTCACTCATATTACCTTTTGTGCAGCACTTTTAACATCTTCATCACTCTATTTGTAGTGACACTAGTGTGTTTTTGTCCCTTGCATAAATGATAAATGAATAAATCTTATTGTACATTTTTGTTCCAAGACATTTCATGATGGAATCTTCATGGTATTCCTCTTTGAAATCTTTGCATGAGTATATCCTATATTTTGAAAATTTCTCTAAATTCACTAATGTGCACCCTCATGTTTTAGAGCACATAGCATCCATAAATGATATTGGTGTTTCTAAATGTTCTACATATTAACTCAAATTACTTTGTTATATATATGATTTTGATAGTTTCGCAATAATCATGGATGAATATCCTTTGATATTAAAAGATTTAATTGAATTCATATCCATGAACACTCATGAGAAAGATGATTCTGAAAGTTCTTATATAAATCATGATAATGCATTAGATGTAATATCTAAAGTATATGGCAATGTGATTCTATGAACAATCATATTCCTCTTTTAGTTGAATTTTCAAGTACATTGGACATCATTAAGGATGTGAAAACCATGAATAGTTCTCCTTTGGTTGCATGTTCAAACCCCTTGGACATTACTAAAGATACAATCATCGACAATTCTCTTCACAACATTGTACCTTCCCTTTGTTCCAATGCTCCTCCTTTTTAAGAGATGAAGCATTGGTGGATGAAGAAAGGTCTCACATTAAATCCTTTAGGGATGGATGTTGAGCTTGTGGACACCCAAATTTGTCCCCAAATTTGTCCATGTCTTGCAACACCTAGTCAAAAACATTACTAAGACATCATGTAGCATTTTGTCCTAAATCCCACTCCTAATTTACCTTAATCCATTAGCCAATTAATTAAATAAATTTTATTTAATGAATTAAAATCCCATCTTCATCCCATCCTTATCCCATTTAGCCAATTAATTAAATAAATTTTATTTATTTAATTAGTTTCACATTCTTTATCCCACTTTCCAATTAATTAAATAAATCTTATTTATTTAATTAATTTTCCAACTAATTCAAATAAAATATTTGAATTAGGTCCTCACCTTTCATCACATTCCAACACTTGTCCACCTCTCACTTGAATCATGTGTGGTAGTACAACTTTCATTTAATATCCTTCACATGTACAACTAATAAGAGTTTTTGTGTACATAGTCACACATGAGCCTTATCCTCTTCTTTACACTTGTCACATGACTACAACTCCCTTGAAGAGTGGGAATAACTAATCAATCCTAGTTGTCCACATCAATCATTTAGCCTTTCAATCTCAACCATCCATTTGAACCAATCTTTGCCTATAAATCAACCCCCTCCCAAGACATTTTGGGGATCCATCTTTCATGCATCCTTATGTTGCCAAAATTTCTCTACAGTATTTCATCTATCATATTTCATCTTCATCCTATGCTAATGTTATGCTGTTGAATTGAGTAACCAACATATCAAATCAATCGATTAATCTATCATCCGCAATATATCTATTCGAGGTATTGAAGATTTGGATTAGGTAATGCATTTGTATTGTTTTATCATTTTCATTTTATCTAAATTTTTTATATACACGGATGAGTGCCAAGTAGCACCCATAAAACACATCTTTTTACCTCTCTTTTTCTCCTTTCTGATCCCATTTTTCTTGATGTCTACACCTGAATAGGCTAGCAAGATTGTTCTAAATAATGATTAATTGAAGATAAATTACTTAAGATCATGATTTATGATTAAAGGACTAATGTGCATGGAATTGATGGAAATATGCAGAAAAACTTCTCTTTTTGAATCAACAGGTGTAGATGTTTAGGATGGCAATTTTGTGCATCTCTAGAGGTAGTCCTAAATGATCTTTGGAGACAATACTAGAATACTACAACATCAGAAGTTTTGAAGTAAGAGGAAGAGCCTCCCCGGAGCTGGACTGAAGTCTGGAGCATCTCCGGAGCTGAGCAAGAAGGCCGCAATTATATTTCTGAAGCTACAGACATATCTCCAGAGCTACAAATAGATCCATGTGTGGGTCCAATCCCCATTGATATTCCTAAGGCCCTATTTTATTGGGAAAGAAGATGTAGAGAATATGAGGCTTCTAATCCTATGTTGCAACTATAGAGGGCAATTATTGCCATGACAAAAAGAGTGGAAACCCTGGAGGAAAGAGTCATTCAGATAGCCTCCATTTCTTCTAAGATTTTATCTTGTACACCTCTAATAAGTGCCAATTATGTAATGTTTTTACAAGAAAGGGTCCTGCAAAGAAAGTTGTCTTCAGTTCTGTCGGATCTACCTGAAACATAGAAACAACAGAGGGGTTCATGGAAGCCTATACAAGGAGCTCTGATGAAGAAAAAAATTTCTGTGTGAATTATTTCTGCATGGATTCTATGTTATCGATATGACCTTCCTTCTTAATTATTTTGTAGGAGATTGCCAGCTCAAAGCATTCATGTCAATGATGAGGAATCATCAGATTTGGAATGAGCAAATGGAGGCTCGCCTCAAGAAGGATACAGAAATAAATCTTTTCATCAGAAAAGAGTGTCCCAACCCTCAAGCTTTTGAGATCCAATTCAGGGCATATGTCTATCACCCTAAAAGTCAAAACAAAATTGTGCCATTATACCTAAAACATTTGCAAGAGTGTTCCATTGATTTTGGTCTTTTTATGAACAGTTCAGCTAATCCAGTGCTTGAAATAGCAAAGAAAAGGTGGAATATTCTAACTTCATAGCAGAAAATGAGAGAGGTGGTCACCCCTACAAACTTAAGGTTATTTATGAGGAAGGCAAGGTTAATATCCAAAATGATGGATAAGCATAAACATGAGTGGATAGGTGGGCATTTTAGGCCCCCTCTCATAATTGAACCACTCCCTGTCTGGGCCAAGTAGATGGAAGATGAGAAATTGCAAGAGTGGTTAAAGTAGGTTGATTAGTACAGGGGAAATGGTAATACCAACCACACCACTTGGTCTACCTATGTACAAGACTATAGCTTGACTGACAGGCTACTCCACCAGAATAAATCTAGATTGTGAGAACCAGGAGGACCTGCTAAACCTTAAGTATGGGGGGATGATGAGTGGCAAGTAGCACCCATAAAACACATCTTTTTACCTCTCTTTTTCTCCATTCTGATCCCATCTTTCTTGATGTCTGCACCTGAATAGGCTAGCAAGATTGTTCTAAATAATGATTAATTGAAGATAAATTAATTAAGATCATGATTTCTGATTAAAGGACTAATGTGCATGGAATTGATGGAAATATGCAGAAAAACTTCTCTTTTTGAATCAATGGGTGTAGATGTTTAGGATGGAAATTTTGTGCATCTCCAGAGGTAGTCCTAAATGATCTCTAAAGACAATACCAGAATACCATGACATCAGAAGTTTTGAAGCAAGAGGAAGAGCCTCCCCAAAGTTGGACTGAAGTTTGGATCATCTCCAGAGCTGAACAAGAAGGCAACAATTATATCTCTAGAGCTACAGACATATCTTTGGAGCTGTAGATAGAGACATACATTTTTGGTACCTCTTTAGAACAGAGCAGATTTCTAGCACAGCTATTGGTTAGGCACTTTCAACGGTACTCGTGATACCCCTCATATTACTCAAATCATCACTTGAGTGATTAAGGGCCATCTTTAGTTAACTGCTAGGAGTTTTTATCTCTTTTTAAGTTTTTGCATGAGTTACTGATGAAACTGATTTAATATCCATATTTTTAGGGCCTCGCTGCCCAAATGTATTAAGACTCAAACTTAGAATTCAAAGTGGACTTCTGTTCCACTCAATCTATTTTTATTGCATGGTTATTTTTCGTAGTTAGACAACTAGTATAATAAAGAGATGGATGTCATCTCATAGAAGAACTGGTAGATAAGATAAGTGATATGTCATTACTCATTTTATATATACTTATAGAAGTAGCAAAAAAATGGGGGAGAGACTTTTATTATTCTAATTTTCTGTAATCTCAATTGGGATATCAATATTTCTCTGAATGCAAAGTGAATGGAATTAGACTAAATTTAGTTGTGATCTTATTCTTTTGTGCTAATTCCTTACCATAGCCTTCAGACCTAAGGGTGTGGAGCAAGGGCCCATTCTCACCACCAAGGCAGAAGGCTAGTACCACTGTTTTGTTGTTGCAAATTTTTCTTTATAGAATACTTACTAATTTTGATAGATAGATGCATGTTGCAGTTTATAGATTTACTTTGAGTAATTTACTGTTCAATTTTGTTTTCAACATTCTTTAAATTCATTTAGTAAGTAGATAGATCAATCTCTTTAAATTAGTAAAAGCCATTAGAATTAGCTAGAGAAAATTGGTAACTGTAGAATCCCTAATTGTAGATAGCTAAGGACACAACCTTGGATTTTGACATCTGAAATATGATTAAATGATGAGGTACAATGACCCCTTGTCATACACAATCTAGCATGCCTAATGGGACCTACGTCCTTGATTAAACATCTTTTTTGGAGACTTGTTTTTGTGAAGTTAGATTTTGCAGGGTTCTGAGCACAATTGTTCTGTAGAAAATCATAATTGCACCGCAGATCACCATAATTGGCCAAAAATAGACCACAATTGATCCACAAAAACTCACATTTGGTCATATCTAAGCACAATTGCACAGTAGAGCATTGCAATTGGTAGTTTTAGCTGTAATTGGTATCTAGGGTTTTTTTGTTTTGTAGGTTTGTCACAATTGTCTACATCCAAGCGTAATTGAGCATCAACTCGTCGCATCTATTAAAATCTCAGCCACAATTGAACAACATTCTATCGTAATTGGCTTATCTTTGGTCACAATTGAGCTATCCATCATCGCAATTGGTTTATTCTGGCTCGCAATTTGTCTTCCCTAAAAAAATCTCTTGCTAAAACCCATGTATGCGCATTTGGTCATCCTTAGCCGCAATTGAAGCATAGATCCTCACAATTGGCTTTATCCATATGTAATTGAAGAATATATCCTTGCAATTAGCTTTATTTCATACACAATTGAAGCACAGTAAGTCACATTTGGCAGTAGCAGGTCGCATTTGGCACATCAGGGGGTATTGTTTTTTTTCTTTTTGCCATAACTTTTGCATATAGTATCAAAATCACACAAACAAACACTCATTGGAAAGCTAATTCAACAAACTAAATAGTGGAGAAGAAGTTATTAGTGACTATATTATTTTACCAATTTGTTATTAGTCAAAGTCAAACTTGTTTTTAAACTTCAATAGAGCATAACTTGAGCATTTTTTATCAGATTTCAATGAATTTTTTTTTAAAAGTGCATAGAATTTATTGAAGAATCTGATTTTACAATCCATTTTTCTGTATCAAATCATTTTCATCAGATTTTATCAGATTTCATCTTTTTCACATTATTGTGTATATGGAAAATCGATCTATTCTAAACTAATAAAACCAAAGAACCCAATAACATAAAGAAAACGAATTTAAATAAAAGCTATGACGAATAATCAATGCAATAAAGACTTTTACCGAAATCTGTGTTGTTTCCTTTGGATTGAATGTAGAATTGCTTAATGAAATTGCAAAGCCATAGCTGTAACAAGCAAGTGTAGTGCTCAAGAGATCAATGTCAAAAGATCGTTGTGGTGCTCAATCAACGCGTAGTGTATGCTCAAAGCTCTATTAAGTGTGCCTGAAAATACAATTGAAGAGAGAGAGATAATGAAGGAGATGAGGGGGGTTTATATAGATTTCAAGGAAAATCGATCAACGGTCCAGATAATTCGGAAGAATCAATGGAGGAGATAAGTTGAGGAATGTGCAACGAATGAGAAGAAGACATGTGTCTTGCTTTCTTTTGCATGAGAGGAGTTATCAAGAATAGAAGAATAAATTAACTGAAGAGATAAATCAATTAAAAGAATAAAGCAATCAGTTAAGTGATTTAAAACAAGAAGAAGGGATTTGCATGAGAAAAGAAGATATTTTGCTTTATTAAATATAGAAATATTTAATTGATGAGCAAAAAAGCTTGAGTTATTTTAGAGATAACTCAAATTAGAAGAAAAAGCAATTTAAATAAATAATTGATTTATTTAAATTTAGAGAAGATATTTTGGAAGAACAGATTTTTGATTTAATTAAATAATTTAAGAATTATTTAATTTTAGATAAGAGGGAATTTGTTGAATTAATTAAATAATTGGATATATTTAATTAATGTAGACTTGATTTTTGGAAAGAGGATAATGATCTAATTAAATAATTAAAATTATTTAATTGTAGAAGAATATAGAGGAATTTGATTTAATTAATTAAATAATGAGGATTTATTTAATTAATGTCGCAATTTTGTGATTTAGAAGAATTTGATGATAATTAATTAAATAATTAGATTATTTAATTAACATTGTAATGCAGGTGATTTAGAAGAATTTGATGATAATTAATTAAATAATTAGATTACTTAATTAACATTGTAATGCAGGTGATTAGACAGATAACGGAATGCCAGTGATTTGACGACACGGTCATTTTAGGGTGTCTACATTTTGCCCCTCTTTGATGCAATGCAGCTTGTAGCGTTGCGTCAAAGAAATTAATTGTCGAAGACGTGATATAATTTTTTGATGCCCCAGTGTAGGTAGTTGCCCCAACGTAGCTGGCGTAGGGTGCCCCCTCGAGAGGAAAGATAGGGAAGCGACAGAAGAACTGTGTTGATGCTCGACTAGAAGATTTGTTGGAGATAGGCGAGGCTGGGTTGATGATAGATAGAAGAAAGTGGAGATAGAAGAGAACATGATAGAAAAGACTGTTGATCGATTATTTTTGGAAAACTATATAAGGCCATGGATGAATGGATGGGTAGATGGATGAGCTTGTTGCAATGGTTTCACATTTGTTTATAAAGAGCAATCCTTAGTTTGATATAGCACGTGGATAGTTTGCCACCAAAGTATAGAAGACCAAGGTGCAGTAATATCTGAGTGCATGGACGTTGACTCTGCAAGCAAGTGGTTTGAACTTAGATCTCCTTAGACATAATATAACCTTGTTGGAACATGTGAATGAGCCATAGTCTTGAACATAAAATAAACTTCAATACATGTAAATGCAAGAAGAAATATTAATATGTAAGATGCTAGGTCATAACACACACAAGATAAATATAATGTTAAGAAAGATACTGAAGATCATTCCTCAAACACGGCACACAAAAAGCAATGACTATGCCCCCAATCCATACTACATCGCAACATACCAAGATTATAGATAAATCAAGGTAGTCTTGAATAGGTATTGGAAAAGGAACAAAAGATAAACCATAACACAAATTGACTGACTTACAAAGTAAACATACAACCAACATATTCTCTTGCCAAAGAGGTTGCTCAGGATAGATTGGATAGGAAAGATAACAACCTTATCGTAGGAACTCTGTGTCCGTTAAAGGGGGCTATCTACCTAAAAAGACAATGTCTCGCTGCAGGAAATGCCACATGTCGCAGGAGATGCGTGCGTTGGTCTCGACAATGGAACACTTCGTAGAAGACAAGCTTGTTGATCTAGGGCTTGGTTAAGCGGTACTTAGCTGATGTTGGCAATCGGTATGCAGGACAGTAGATGACTCTGGAAGTAGGCCTCTTTGCTTCAAGTTTGTTAAGGACTTCTGCTTTGAAAGAATGCGCTAGCTTGCGGCTTGAGTTAGTCAAGTCGAGGTGAATGGATTTTGACAAACGGAAGACTAGAAGGATGGAATGCAAATGGATTGAAATGGGTGGAGAATGGTGGATCGTGTGTGCCTGAGTACTGGAAACATCCTTCGTATTCCAGACTGCCTACATACCCTGTATCCACGGGATCAAGGCACACTTACGATGGAAGATGAACGTGATAAATATGTAGTTCTGGATAGAGTGATGAATGGGTCAAGGTGGAAGGGGGAGATCTTATGTACCTGAGTACTGGATACTTCCTTCGTATTCCAGCTTGCCTACATACCCATATCCATGGGATCAAGGTACCTTAAGATTGAGAAGAGATAATATGTAGTTCTGGTTGGTGTGATGATGTGGGAAAAGAGCGGAGAAGAGGTGATCTTATGTACCTGAGTACTGGAAACGTGCTTCGTATTCCAGACTGCCTACATACCCATGTCCATGGGATCAAGGTACCTTAAGATTGAGAAGAGATAATATGTAGTTCTGGTGGAGGTGATGATGTAGAACAAGTGTTGAGAAGATAACAGCCTTATCGTAGGAGCGAAGTGTCCGTTAAAGGGTGTTACCTGTGGAAATGAGACAAGATTGAAGTATGCGTTGCAAACCACGAACAAGGAACCAATCCTAGACCGACGCTAAGGAAAGAGTTGCCCCCATTCTGGTAGAGGAAACTGTAGGGGTGATCACCGAAGAAGACACTGAAAGACTTGACCTAGGACAAGACAGTGTTAACTGTAGACACAGATCAAGACGTGGGATGACGATGAGGGACACTGGCAAATTTCCAAGCTATACTAGGTAGGGAGATGGAAATGCAAACAAAGTCAATGGTTTTATTATGGATGGATGGATGAATCAGGTTGCGAACTGGACAAGGAGTGGACAGGACTCGATAGACGATGGATGCTGACTCTACACATAGCGCCTGTTTGCCAGGTTTTCACTATGGTACTTATCCAAGGCGCCTGTTTTCTAGGTTTTCACCAGAGGATGGATGTTTTTTTGTATTTTTGTATTTTTGATTTTTTTGATTTTTTTGACTTTTTTGATTTATTTTGATTTTTTTTATTTTTTTTAATTTTTTTGACTTTTTTTATTTTTTTGATTTTTTGTGGGAATACTCTGAGGATCAGGTATAGAACTTCTTGAGATGGACACTGTTAAGTGGCTCATCTAGAGGAATGCCGTCAGGTGTAGCTAAAGTATAAGCTCTCGATCCATATGCTGCTGTGACAATGAAGGGACCTAACCAGTTAGGCTCAAACTTACCCTTCTTCTCTCGATCTGCTTGATTTCTCTGATTCTCCTTAAGTACAAGATCACCAACTTGAAACTGTCTTTCTTTGATCTTTTTGTTGTAATTACGCCGGAGGCGGTTTTGATAGACATGGAGATGATTAAGTGCGGCAAGACGCCTCTCATCTAGTAGTTCAAGCTCAGCTAATCTGGAAGTGCGATACTCATCTCCGCCGATCAGGTCCTGCATGGATACTCTGAGGGATGGGATCTCGACCTCTATAGGTAGGATGGCTTCAGAGCCAAAGACCAAGGCATATGGTGTGGCACCAGTTGGTGTTCTGATACTAGTGCGGTAGGCCCATAAGGCAGGATTGAGTTGCAAGTGCCAATCACGACCAGCTTCATTAACTGTTTTCTTGAGGATTTTGAGAATGGTTTTATTGGAAGCCTCAGCTTGGCCGTTACTCTGCGGATAGTAGGGAGTTGAAAAGCGATGTTGGATATTGTATTGTATGCATAAGGCACGGACATCTTGGTTCTTGAATGGTCTCCCATTATCAGTGACAATGGCTTGGGGAATACCATACCGGCATATGAGGTAGTTTAGGATAAACTTGGCTATTTGCTTACCGGTGATATAGGTCATAGGAATGGCTTCCACCCACTTCGTGAAATACTCAGTGGTAGTAATGATAAACTTGTGGCCATTTGAGGAGGAAGGGTGGATTTGTCCTACGAGGTCGAGACCCCATTGAGAAAAAGGCCATGGGGTTGTCACAGGTTGTAACTCATGAGCTGGTGCGTGAATCAAATCTCCATGCTGCTGACATTGTAGACACTTCTTAGCAAACTGTGCAGCATCTTGCTCTATTGTAGGCCAGTAATAACCTGTTCTGAGTATCTTCTTAGCAAGATTAGGACCGGTAGAATGTGCGCCACAGACACCTTCGTGTATGTCTCGTAAGGTAGCTTCGGCTTCTTCCGCGTTAAGACATCGTAAGAGGATACCATCGAGACTCCGGCGATATAGTGTATCACCCAGAATGATGTAACGAGAGGATCGACGGATAAAGGTTTTGCGTTGAGTGGATGATAGGTCGGGAGGAAAGGTTTTGTTCTTGAGGTATTCATAGATATCGTCGTACCATGGGGAATTGGGACCAACAAGTTCGCAGATGATTTCAGTAACAGGAACATCGACGGCTGGTATCAACAATTGCTCGATCAAGAATTCACACTTCTGTGTATTTGCAGGCATGTCAATCAGTGACCCTACAGAAGCCATAGAATCCACAGCTTTATTATGTTCTCTTGGAATTTGCTCAAATGTGATGCTAGAAAAGTGTGGTTTGTAGGCATCCACTAGTTGCTTGTAGGGGACCAACTTTTCATCCTTTGTTTGGTATTCATCTGTGACTTGGTGGATGACTAGCTGTGAGTCTCCATATACTTGTAATTCTGTGATGTCCCATTGAACTGCTGTATTGAGACCTATAAGGAGTGCTTCATACTCGGCTATGTTGTTGGTGCAAGGGAATGCTAGCCGATATGACTTTGGAATGTAGTCATTCTGAGGTGTAACAAATAAGATGCCAGCTCCTGATCCATGCTGTGTGTAAGAGCCGTCAAAGTATAACTTCCACATTATGGAGTTGGAAAGAGTGAAGAGATTCTCATCAGGAAAGTCTGCTACCATAGGATGTGTATCTTTCATAGGTGCTTCTGCTAGTTGATCCGCGAGGGCTTGTCCTTTGATTGCCTTACGATCTGTGTACTCAATGTCGAACTCACTAAGGATCATAACCCATTTAGCCAGTCTGCCTGTGAGAGCTACTTTTGCTAATAGATATTTCAAGGGATCAATCTTGGCTATCAGATTTGTATGTTGGTTCAACATGTAATGCCGCAACTTTTGGGAGGCGAACACTACTGCTAAACAAGCCCTTTTCATGGGTGAATAATTGAGCTCATATCCCACCAAGGTTCTACTGATATAGTAAATTGCGTGCTCTCTGCCTGAGTCAACATTTTGTGCTAGCAGGGCCCCTAGGGCCGAATTTCTAGTGGAGATGTACAATATCAAGGGTTTGTCCGCAACTGGTGGAACCAATACCGGAGGTGTAGCTAGATACTCTTTAAGTTGATCAAACGCTGCCTGACACTTATTGTCCCATTGAAATGAGACATCCTTTCGGAGCAAGTGCTGAAAGGGTTGACATTTATCTGCTAGCTGTGATATGAAATGCTTGATGGATTGTAACCTTCCTTGGAGGCTCCTTAATGCTTTAAGGTTCTTTGGTGGAGGCATCTCCACTATAGCCTTTACTTTTGCTGGATCTACTTCGATGCCCCTACGAGATACTATGTATCCCAACAGCTTCCCTGATGTGACACCGAAGACACACTTCTTAGGATTGAGTCTTACTTGGTATTTTTCAAGCCTGTCGAAGATCTGTCCTAGGACTTGTATATGTTCTGCTCTAGAAGATTTAGCCAATATATCATCCACATAGTCTTCCATGATGTGATGGAATAGATCGTGGAAGATCACTGTCATAGCTCGCTGATAGGTTGCTCCTGCATTCTTCAGACCAAACGGCATAACACACCAACAGTAATTGCCCCAAGGACATGTAAAGGTTGTTTTGTGTTGATCCTCCTCAGCTATTCTCATCTGGTTGTAACCCGAGAATCCGTCCATGAGAGAAAGCATCTCGTGACCTGCTGTCAAGTCCACTATAATGTCAATGTTTGGTAGTGGAAAATCATCTTTGGGACATGCCTTATTGAGATCTCTGAAATCATTACACATGCGGATGCGCCCATTAGGTTTAGACACAGGTACAATGTTTGAGACCCAATCTGAATAGTCGATAGGTCGTATGAACTTTGCGTCTAATAGCTTTTGTACCTCCACCTTCACTAAGAGAGCTATCTGTGGGTGCATTTTTCTCAATTTCTGCTTGACTGGTTTCACCTTGGGATCAACTGTGAGATAATGAACTACCAGCTTAGGGTCTAGCCCTGGCATATCTGCATAGGTCCATGCAAAGTTGATGGTTCGTTGTAAGAAGAAGTTGTTAAGATTTCTGTGCTCTGTATCAGATAATGATGCCGCTAGGAATGTTGTCTTTGGATTCTGTTCTGTACCTAGGTTGATCTCTGTAGAATCTTCCACTAGTAGAGCTGATTTCTCCTGGTACTTAGAAGGTAAGGGAAGGTCAAATCCTCCATCCTCAGGTGCCACAGTTGGGTTTTCACCTTTGGATACGTCCTTTATTTTTACTATTTTATGATCAGGAGGTGCCACAGTGTGGTTTTCACCTAGAGATCTTTCTTTATTTGCACTTTTGCGACTAGAGGATTTGGCATTCTCACCAAAGTAAGCCATGGGCTCTAGTTCCATTACAAAACCTGCCTTGTGATCGCCAAGAGGGATACCTTCCCGAAGTCCCATGAACTCAGCTAAAGCTTCGTCATTCTGAAATACATCTATAACGAGGGCCCCTTGTTGGTCCCAATCGATAAGTTCAGGGTAGACAAGCGTGACATTCTGGGTGCTGGTGGTGGAAGTTAAGGATACGGAGGATAGTGTAAAATTGGAGGATTCTGCGAATAGATTGGTCATGTGGAGGGAAGAGTCATCGGTGATATCCTCTGTAGATGTCGAATCGGCAGGAAACTTGTCAGCTACCTCGTCGAGGATATACTCGATGTCCGAGGTGCGTGGTACCTTCTTACCAAATCCTAATCCTTTCCTGTCTAGCTTCTTTGTTACCACAATGGGCTCCATAGTGCCTTGATTCTGTTTCCCAAGGCCACCTTTGCCTTTATAGCCCATATTTTTCACTATCCTTAAGCCATTGCCATATTGCTTGACTGGTATCGTGACTGGTTCTTTCTCCTTGTAGAGCCAAGAAGAGATGTCCTCAATAGTTTCCTCTTCCAATAACCGTCCATGTTGGAATTGGGTTAGGAATGGTGGGGGAGGAATATTTGCTTTTTTGGTAACTTTAGCAATGGGTGGTTTGCCGTAAGATTTTGGAGATAAAGGCATCCGCCCTACACAACAAGATTCAGAGATATCATAAGTGCCAAACCCTATATCTCAGACACGAGCTGTGATTTTGGGGAGGGGTGTAGGCTCACTGGTAGAGGCTTGTGTGAGAGTTTCAGGATCAACATAGAGAGGGGATTCAAGGGCTTTGTCATTTTTAGGCACTTGGTTGCAATTCTTATAGCTTCCTTGCAAGACACGGCAAAATTCAAAAGGATTAGGGTCTCCTGGGATGGTGATCTCCGTATCATTGTATGTGAACTTTAGGGACTGATGGTACGTGGAGGGAACAGCTTTCATTGCATGGATGCATGGGCGGCCAAGAATAATGTTGTAAGGCAGCTCAATATCAAGAACTTGACACCTGGTTTCAAGCATAACGGGGCCCAGCTGTATAGGCAAGTGAATAACACCTTCTGAACGGCATTCTGCATCATCATACCCCTTGATTGTAATACTATGATCAGTGTTGATGTGATCCTCAGAGTATCCCAATTGCTTTAGTAACTTTAAAGAACAGATGTTGAGACCAGCACCACCATCTATGAGGATGCGTTTGATTTTGCGCTTATGGATGAGCACTTCAATATGGAGGGCATCGTTGTGACAAGGATCATGGGAGGGAAGGTCTTTCTCAGAGAAGACCACAGTGTAAGGTGAAGCAATATTACCCACTATAGCTTGGAAATCTGTGACTGCTATGTTGTTAGGAATGGAGGACTCTTGGAGGGCCTTTTCTAGCACTACTCGATGTGCAGGTGATGACCGTAGAAGGTCCAAAATAGAGATCTACGCTGGTGTTCTCCCTAGATGTTCGACAAGATTATAATCAGACTGAACTGGAAGCCTAGGTGTAGGTGCACGAATAGTGACATGACCTCGACGAGTAGTAACAACACAGTCTGTAGATTTGCCTTTAATGGTGAGGGTAGACACTCGACTCTCTTCAAAACGACCTACAATGGAATCGAAGGACGTGGAAGCGTGATTGATACCTTTACCTCTATCCTGAGGAGGAGGTGGACCGTGATGAGGGAATGGTTCCTTGTACATATCGAGATCCTTGTTCATGTGTTGCGCTGGTGATTCATTCTCAAAAGTGATTTGATTACCGTCGATGAGGTTTTGGATGAGGTGCTTAAGCTTCATGCAAGATGCAGTTCGATGACCTTTGCTCCTATGGAACTCACAATACTCATTGTCTCTGTAACATGCAGTTTTGTAGACAGGTTCTCCATAAGGAGGAGCATCAGGTAGGGTGATGAGCCCTTTCTGCAAAGCTTGCTGTAAGACCGATTCGATGGGTACTCCCAAGGGAGTGAATTGACGTCGCGGAGGGTAATCTTGTTGGGGCCGCTCTTGTTGTTGTTGCTGATTTTGATAAGGCTGCCTTTGTTGCGGCTGTTGTTGAGGTGGAGCTTGACTTGGTTTGGAGAGTTGCAGTGGTGTTTGCAACGTTTGGACATGCTTAGCATCGACCACTCCATCATTGACCACGTTTTTGTTCTTGTTCCAATATTTGGGTTTATCGTTCGATTGTTGATGAGAAGAGCTATCTTTCGTCTCTTTAAAGATTTTGACCACACCTTTAGCAATGAGGGCCTTCTCTATGTTGATACCCTTGTATGTGATTTCATCGAAGGTTGTAGCACTAAGTATTTGCAAATGGAACCCTAACTCTTGGTTGAGGTTCTGCACAAATATGCTAACAAGCTGTTTCTCTGGAATCTTGAAAGGGAATCTACTAGCCATTTGTCTCCATCGTTGGAGGAAAGAAATGAACGTTTCACCATTTTTCTGTTTATTGTTGCATAGGTCCGTCATGGAAATCTCATGCTCTGCGTTGTAAGAAAAATGGGTGGCAAACTTTTCTGCTAGCTCGTTGAAAGACTTGATACCCGTAGGTAAGTGTGAGAACCATTCTATTGCTTGTCCTCCAAGACTGCGAGGAAAAAGACGCATAAGATATGTGTCGTTGGGAGAGACCTCGAAGCAAGCAAGATAGAATTCCCTAAGATGGTCTTTTGGGTCACCTTTTCCTTTGTACTTATCGAACTTTGGAATAGTGAAATTTTGAGGAAAAGGGATCATTGGTAATGACCGATCAAAAGGATAAGGGCACACTTCCTCCAAAGAGAAGGTCTTTTTGGTGTGGCCAAATGTAAGATCAGATAGCTGTTGTTGCACCTCCGCAATCTTTAGTTCCATAGTCGTGGGAGGGGTTGGTAACGTCTCCTGTTGTCCAAAACGCGGTTGGTGTTGCCCGTATGGAAGATTATAGTGTGAGCCATGCGTACTGGTATTGTAAGGGTCGTAAGATTGATTGGGATTGTATGGATTGTATGATTGGTTCAGATTGGGTTAGAATTGGGGGTTTTGATTAGGCAGAGGTGGAGGTGGCGCTAGGTAAGAATGTTGGCTTTGCGATGGTTGAAGAAACGTATTGGGGGGAGGAAAGCTAAAGTACGTTTGATTAGGTTGTGATGGTGGCACATAGCTTTGGGAAACTTGATGTTGGAAATGTTGAGAGTGGCTAGGCAATGTATGAAAGAAGTTGAGCGTGGATGAATGTTGTGGAGGAGGAACATGGGTAGAAGTGATCTGCGACGGTTGGGGTTGATTAAAGATGAGAGTAGAAGAATGTTGTGGTGGAGGAACATAGGTAGAAGTGATTTGCGACGGTGGGGGTTGCTTGAGGATGAGAGTAGAAGAATGTTGTGGTTGGGGCTGCGTGACTCCAATTGGTTGAGAGACATGCAGGTGTGATGATATAGGAGGTGGCATTTGTTGAGACCCTTGTTGCATGGCTACATACGTGTTCCCCGGATTGTAATTGGGTGGGAAACCTACGCGTGATGGGGTAACCAAGATTCCACTTGCGCTTGGGATGGACACTTTAGGAGGTGGTTGCACATTGGATCAAGCTAAGGTGGCTTGCCTAGCTAACTCTGCCTGCTGTTGGAGAGTTTCTTGTTGGTTTTGATAGATCTCCATAGGAGTCAAAAGTGGTGATACGGGCCTCTCCTCTGTTGGATTTTGAAAAAGGGGATTCCTATACTGCGAGCCTTGAGTAGGTAAGGGCGTAGTGACCGTGGACATGGTTTGCACTGCTTGTATGGTTTCTTGGGTGTTGTTGCTCTCCTTGAGAGTGGACACATCAAAATCTGGAGGTAACTTGGCACCTTGCTTTGCAAGCAAGCGAAAGAAATGATCCTGGTTCTCACTAAGGATTTTATCAAAGGCAACTATAGCTCTAGGATCTTGTATAAATTCATCAAGATCTTGCCCATCTTCTTGAGAGGATTGACCTATTTCAAAGTGTCGCTCTTCTTGAGATGGGGGTTGATCTATGACACAACTTTGTGGGACAAAATCTGGAGGCAAGCCTGTGGTATACTGCGGTGCATTTAGCAAAGAGGTTCTATCCTCATGAGGTTTGCTTAGTTTATCTATGTGCGGCATGTTTGGAGAGCTGATTGGTTTTGCCGCAGGTGTATTAGGAGTCACCTTAGGAGTAATGTTGAGATGACCTGATTGTGGTGTGCGAGGGGGTGACTTGTGCTTCTTAGGGACAACTTGCCTAGACTTCATAGTTTGCTGTAGCCTGGTGGTGACCATGGGATTCACTTAGACACAATGTAATGCTGGGAATCCGTGAGATGCTTTGAAGAAACAGACAAACTCTGATGCACAAAGTACTGGACCAAAAGCGCTATACTGTTTGACCAGAGGCGCAGGACTGTGCTACCAAAAGCGTGCTACTGTGGGCCGGAGGTGACGGACTGAGCTACCAATAGCGAGTTATTGCTATGTCAAAGGTGAGCTACAGTGACCAAAAGCGAGCTACTGTTATACCGAGGGCGCTGAAGTAGAGTTTTGCCAGAGGCAGGTTACTGCTTGACCAAAGGCGATCTACTGTATTACCAAAGGCGAGCTGCTGTAATACCAGGGGCACTGAAGTAGTGTCGGATGTTTTTCAAAGGCAAGATTTTTCTGTTTCTGATTGGATTGGTTTGGCAAGAGAAAACACAGCAAACAAGTGGTCAAAAAAGGCACAAGGACGGACACAACAGATAGTGTATGTTCAAGGCTCCAAACAAGCCCAATGTTTCCACAGGTCAAATACAGTCGCAATCAATAACAAGCACTTTTTATCCCTAGAGACAAGGTTTCATTGTAGTAGATCAGCTCACAGCTTAATACTCCGTCGATAAAAATATCATTCCATAAAGGTGTCGGATATTTAGTATCTTTGCGAGAGACGATAGGTAGGGATATCTCACCCTCCCCTTGGAAAGCTCAAGTAGGTCACAAGAGCTTTATGTCCGAGGGAATACTATCTCTTCTCAAGGGAGCCAATGGTGAGTGTCTTAAGGGTTTAAATCGATTTCCCTTGCACTGATGATTACCGCAATGTTCGGAGGTAGGTCGGGTAGTCTCTATCTAAATTGGTTCTTAGTGACTTTGAGGGACCAACGCCTTACGAGCAATGCGACAAGATACTAAAAGCTTTAACCAATCCTACTAAGAGTTTCAAACACTTCGCTCAATGTGAAAATCATTTCCACAAAGAGCTAGTACACCTCTTTTCAGTTTGGCACCACAAGGTAAGGCTGACGTCGGTTAGGACTTGGCTTTCGCCTTATCCCTCTTATATAGCGGTTCAAAGGAAAACTCCGCTTAGGGTCGTCCCTTTTGGATGAAGCGCAATCCAAAAGCAGGCCCTTCTAAAGGAAGTACAAAAAAAGTAAAAGCAAGCACGTCAAACAAAGGTTCAATTGTCCCGTTATAAGAAAAATAAGGTG
Organism: Cunninghamia lanceolata; assembly: GCA_027924645.1. Classification (NCBI taxonomy): domain Eukaryota; kingdom Viridiplantae; phylum Streptophyta; class Pinopsida; order Cupressales; family Cupressaceae; genus Cunninghamia; species Cunninghamia lanceolata. Next base: position 9,310,128 of record BSBN01000739.1, read on the forward strand.
CAACTAAGCTATGCACACACACGATTGTAGTTGTAAATTGTCCCTTATGAAATGAAGTGTTTGGCATTCATGTCCATTGTCCTTTAGAAAATTGAGGTGTTTGTTCATACATGTCCATTGTCCCTTAAGAAAAGCAGTATGTTCCTAAGACTTAGATTGCAAGAAAAGATTTGTTCAATTATCCCTTTTAAGCATGCAATGTGTTTCTAAGACTTAGTGAGATAGACCAAGAGGTCTTCAATGCTCGTCCTGCATGAACATGTTAAAAACACCTATTTGCTCTGTATGAGTAATAAGAAGCTGCAACAAGTGATATTAGGTCCACACAAACTCAAAAGTTAGCAAGTGCTTGAAGTCAGAGATTGAGAATAGGCCCATGAGTGGTCTTAAAAAATAGATCTCAGAAAATCTTTAAAAAAATATTACCACTATGTAGAGGACAGAAAAATACCAACTTTCAAAAAAAACATCACCTGAATCCGAGTCCGTTTGTGAAAGTTATGAAGCTTGAAAAGTCAAAAAACTATGACAAGACAAAGACAGCAGTGAGAAAATCAATTTTCTGAAAAATTAGAGAATTTTGAGAAAAAACCAATTTCACCACGATGTAGATCACGAAATTCTAGCCTATTTCAAAAAAAAAAAGCACTGAAATACATGTCCGTATGACCAAGATAATGAGGTTTGAAAATCGCCTATTCATTTAAAAAGCTCATTGAAGAGGGGTCTGTCTTAGCCCCCTGTGACTGGCTCCTGGTCACTGATGTGACCTGCTACTGGGCTGAAGGTGCTTTATTTTTTTTCAAAAAAAAAAAAGAAAAAAAAAAAAAGATTCTCTTTACTTTGTTTTACTTTTTAAAAGAAATAAAAACTAAAAACACTTCATTTTTTATTTGTTTTATTTGTTTTTTTTTTGGTTTTTGTTTTTGCTTTTTTATTTTTGGATTTTTTTTGCTTTTTCTTTTTGCTTTTTTTTTTTTTTTTTTTTGAATTTTTTTTTGAAAAAAGAAAACTTAAATTTTTTTTTTTTTTACCGTACCTCACAGTGATTGTATGGCCTCGGGTTGCGTGCCAGAGGTGAAAAAATTTTACCTTCACCGAAATAGGTCAAATTTTATATTTTTCTTTGTCCCTCGACCCTTCCGAACACAACCGTGACCTCCGTTTTTGCCCAGCAAGCTTCCTTTAATTTAATTTTTTTTTTTTCAAATCTCTCCAAAAAAAGAGTTAAAAAACCTGTGAAATCAAACTAAAAATTCCACAAATTTGATATTAAATCAGGACCAATGGGTCCCACCGGGCGTGCCAGAATGTGTATATGGAAAATCGATCTATTCTAAACTAATAAAACCAAAGAACCCAATAACATAAAGAAAACAAATTTAAATAAAAGCTATGACGAATAATCAATGCAATAAAGACTTTTACCGAAATCTGTGTTGTTTCCTTTGGATTGAATGTAGAATTGCTCAATGAAATTGCAAAGCCATAGCTGCAACAAGCAAGTGTAGTGCTCAAGAGATCAATGTCAAAAGATCGTTGTGGTGCTCAATCAACGCGTAGTGTATGCTCAAAGCTCTGTTAAGTGTGCCTGAAAATACAATTGAAGAGAGAGAGATAATGAAGGAGATGAGGGGGGTTTATATAGATTTCAAGGAAAATCGATCAACGGTCCAGATAATTCGGAAGAATCAATGGAGGAGATAAGTTGAGAAATGTGCAACGAATGAGAAGAAGACATGTGTCTTGCTTTCTTTTGCATGAGAGGAGTTATCAAGAATAGAAGAATAAATTAACTGAAGAGATAAATCAATTAAAAGAATAAAGCAATCAGTTAAGTGATTTAAAACAAGAAGAAGGGATTTGCATGAGAAAAGAAGATATTTTGCTTTATTAAATATAGAAATATTTAATTGATGAGCAAAAAAGCTTGAGTTATTTTAGAGATAACTCAAATTAGAAGAAAAAGCAATTTAAATAAATAATTGATTTATTTAAATTTAGAGAAGATATTTTGGAAGAACAGATTTTTGATTTAATTAAATAATTTAAGAATTATTTAATTTTAGATAAGAGGGAATTTGTTGAATTAATTAAATAATTGGATATATTTAATTAATGTAGACTTGATTTTTGGAAAGAGGATAATGATCTAATTAAATAATTAAAATTATTTAATTGTAGAAGAATATAGAGGAATTTGATTTAATTAATTAAATAATGAGGATTTATTTAATTAATGTCGCAATTTTGTGATTTAGAAGAATTTGATGATAATTAATTAAATAATTAGATTATTTAATTAACATTGTAATGCAGGTGATTAGACAGATAACGGAATGCCAGTGATTTGACGACTCTACAATTATCATCTTCTTTTCAAGTTTACTTGTTTCTTTTTCAATTTTGTGACTTGTAGGGGCATCAAAGGAGTTGGAGCAGCATTTGGATCAATTAAAAAAGCAACCTAGAAAGTGAAACAATCTAGTGCACTCATTCTAATCTTTCATCTCTTAATCATTGTTTGATCACACATTTGGATTTGGGCTTAAAATGAACAACTTGCTTGCAATCACATCATTGAAATTGGGTTAAAATGAACCATTGTCTTCCTACACATTTGGATTTGGGGATCTAAAAAGAACAAGTACTTGAATTATTTTCCACACATCTCATTTCTAAAGGGTCAATTAACAAGTGTGAGTGTGAATCAAGTGACATCTCACTTGGTTTGCTTTTGGCATACCCTTCTTAGGAGGCCTGCTTGGAGATACACCACTCCAAGGGACGACCTCAACTGAGGTTGAATCAAAAGACACCCTCCTTTAAGAGTTGGAATCTTGACACTCTTGACTAAGTCTCAAAGAACTTTATACCTTTGGGAAGTGAAGGTGAAGGGTGGGTTACCTCTTTCTCCTAGCTATGTGGCAATATTTCACTTTCAATTCCTTAGTCAACCTTGTGCAATCTAGCCTAAGACCTAATTGGCCATACCCATTTGACTAGGCATAGGGCTTGTTGATGTGCTTTCAAGTGCTTGCTTAATAATCATCACATTTCATTTTCAAAGTCAAATTTAAACTTGCTTATGTGTCTTGCATGAGTGATTCATGTGTGTATATGCATAATCATTTGTTTGAACATTGCCAAATCAAGCTCTAAACACCAAACATATAAACGAGTCATCCTACACATCATACCAAAATCAATTTCATCCTAAACACATCCAAATCAATTTCATCCTAGTCACCTTCATCCTAATCATCAAATCATCATCCAAACAATCTACATCATTGTTGAATCATAACCAAGTACTTGCCAAAAGGGACTTAAGACTTAAACACTTGTGTGACAACATGCCAACATTAGAAGACATAGTACCCAAATTCCAAAACCTCCTCCAAAAACATTACCAAGAACCACAACCCCTAAACCAAGGAATCATTCAAGAACTACAAGGCATCATTGAACAATTACAATTTCAAACAAGCCAACCACCTCAAATGCAACAAATCATAGCACAAGCCCAACACCTCATAGCCAAATGTCAAACCCAACAAGCACATCATCCTCTATCCATTCATTATCAACAACCAATGCCACATCAACCATACATGTTATCACCCTTAACTTCACATCAACTATTATCCTATACAATCCCTCCACCACAACATCATCATAACTTCCAACACATTCAACAACAATCCTATGTGTCACCTACCTCAACTTCATACCAACCTAATCCATCCACCTATCATGTCAATGGCATATCAACCTATCAACCTTCACTCCAACATTATCCAATTTCTCATTCTAACATTCCAACACATCACCAAACCCATCCACAAGGCAACCAAGACCAAGAAGCACCATTGAGAGACCTAAGTCCACCTTTGCAACAACAAGAACAAGCATGCCCAAGTTATCTTATGCAATACTTAATTACCTTTGACAAGGGAGATACCAATCTAGAGTGGCTTCCACCATCCAATCACATACCAACACATGGGCCTACTAGTCCTATCCTAACACCTTCATGTGATCCCAACCCTTCATTAAAAGATTCCATGGACATACTTTTAGAAAGATTGGTCCAAGCAAATTTGATTGAGCTATTACTGCTAAGATCATATTATCCACCTCTCTTTAAACCCCATTGGTATAATGATGATGAATATTGTGCATACCATAGGTGTAAGTGCCATGCCATATCCACTTGTACACAATTTAAAAGACTGGTTAAGAACATAGAAGATTGTGGTAAGATTGTGTTAGACAAAATGAATAAACCTACAATATCATCTACCCTTATCATCCACCCACTCTATTGTCCATTCATGCATACCCTAATGAAGGATGTGATCCATTCGCTATTAGCAAGGAATAAATTATTTCCATGTCATCAAAGTCATATCCTTGAGCTTCTCCAAGAGCCCTCCATTAACATGCCTGGCCCTTTAAGCCCATCATGTGATCCACAATCCATCAAACCTATTCACGAACCTCCTATCATGAACCCAAGTCAAGAACCATCATGCGTTACATGTTCTTGACCAAGAGCCTTCTACTTCTACTTCCATTCAAGTAATCCAAGAGCTATGTCAAGAGTTTAACCTTAAGCATGTGGAAACATCAACCCTTAGTCCAAATCAAGATCAAAACACTTTCATTGCCCCCATTCATAACATATATCTTTTCAATGATCAAGACATTATTCATGAAGAAACTATCTATGAACAACTTGATCCTATACCTATCCATGAGCAAGTAATCCAAATCCAACCTATCCACAACCTATATATTTTCCATGGTCAAGATGAGATCCATGATGAAGAAGCTATCTATGAGCACCTTGATCCTATCCATAATCCTATAACTACTCCCATCCATGAGCAAGATATCCAAATTGCTCATATCCATCCTCCACCTAGCCCAATCCATGATGAGAAAACATCCACTTATTATGATGAGACACATGCCTCCCGAGCAAGCATAGAAGATCAAACAAATACCTTGGATCTTAGTGAGCATAACGAACATAATCAAGATCCTAATGATCCTTCTGCATCCACCATCGACCATGTTAAAAGTCCACCAACATAGCCACTTGGTCTTACCGCCTTCATCCATGAATGTTCTTCCTTAGAGAAACAACAACCTTTGTCCACTTCACCTTCTACATCCATTAAAGAACTCAAGTCTAGTTCACAAAACACACCTAGTCCCATTGTCCATCGCATCCTCCAAAACATGAACTACCAAGGCAAAGGCTTAGGCCTTCATGAACAAGGTATTTTGGAGCCCATCCATGTCAAAGTCCCCCCACGCTCATATGGCCTTAGATACACACCCCAAGGTAAACAATCTAAAGATGTTGGTAATTCCTCCATGCATTCTAAGTCCACCTTCCATCACAAACCATATCATGTACCGAAAACATATTTTACCATTACACCTCCACCATCCTATAAATGTCAAAAGCATGTGACCATACACCTCCCACCATCCAATTACCTCCATTACTTCCAACTCCTAATATCCCTCCATCCACTTTGTCACCATTTCTACCAATGCCTAATTATCCACTTATCCATAAGTCCCCTAAAAATCTTAATCATGACCAACCAATACACATATTGTCTAAACATGAAGCTTCCACTCACTCCACCAACCCTGCTTCCACCAAATCCATGGGATTCAAAAGAAAAAATTTGGATGCCTCTACGTATAAGGTCAAAATTCCTACCAAACATCCTAAGGACCCTCATGCTTTAGGGCATCAATGCAAATAATCAAAACCAAATACATCCAAAAAACTATCCAAGCCCATATCTTCAAAAGATAAGTCCAAGAGCAAAATGGTTTGGGTCCTTAAGCACAAACCAAGTAAGTCAAATGAGGCACCCTATTCCACATCCCAAAAATCCCAACCATCCACTTCCATCCAAAAATCCTATTCCACTCAAAAGTCTCAAATTCCTCCAACCCACAAGAAAAATAAAAATTATAAAAATACTAAGTCTATGTGGGCCCCTAAATCACTACATCACCCATCTCCTAAGGAAACATTGCCATTGCTTCCTACACCACCTTCCCATCAAAAGATTCAATGTTTATCACAGTGTGTGCAACTGTTGGTCATGATTCCTTTACATTCTACAATCCCACATACCTTCATCTCTCCATCTCTAATCCATTATCTTACATATCCCCCCAATCATATTTCTATGGTCCATGCTTTTACATAAACCTTTCATCCATCCTTTTGCATAAGTCCCTCCATAATCCACATCATAATCCACTATCTACCTAATCCATCTCCCTTTCATGAAATCCCCTATCGACATCTATGAGCATAATAACTTGACATGGTCCATGCGATGACATCCATCTGTAATGGGACACTATCATATTCATGGAACTAGACACTTGAGTCCCTCCTATTCATTACCATGGTGAAAACCTACTTGCATGCACCATGTGTAATTGTCATCCCATCATAATAAAACTAAAAAAAAAAAGCAAAAAAAAAGAGAAAAATAAAAAAAGTAAAGAGAAATCCCTTCGTCCAACCGTGAAAACCTGGTAAACAGGCACCTTGGATAAGTACTATAATGAAAACTTGGCAAACAGGCGCCATGTGTAGGTTGATCTTTTATGTCACTTACACTTAAGGGCACATTGCCTCATCCATCTTATCATTTCCAACCTATCATTTTCCATCTTATCATGTCCTATCTTGCCATATCCTATCCTACAATCCTTCTCCATTATCTGACATACCTTCATATTGAGTCCATTCATCCTCCTTTCCTCTTTTTGATCTTGATAAATACATAGGGCCAAAATGTTGAAATATGCTTTGGTTATCTCTTGATATACCTTCATCCTTTCCAAACAATCCTATCATCATCCCACCTATCATAAGCCTTGTCATGTAAAATCCAACATGTCATCCTTTCGTCATAAGCTTTGTGATGAAAAATCATAAGTCTACTACCTAGAATGGGGCATGTTATTCCTATACGACATAGTCTTTGGAGATCACATACTAACTCCCTTATGAGGCATACACCCATCCACTATAGCCTATCCTTGCATCTATCCATTTATCATGAGCTTTCCCTTCCATGGCCTATCCTTGTATCCATCCCTCTATCATGAGTCTTCCATTCCATCCAATCCTACCTCCATCCTTGCACCTAGACTTCGTTTTCCCTTGTCATTGGTATTTAGCACTAAGGTTACCCCAATTGTAAATCCATTGACATTCACAATATTTTCAAAAAATCCAAAAGAAATCAATACATGCAAAAAAAAAATCAAAACATTTCAAAAAATACAAAAAAATTAAATATTCCCAAAAAAATCAAATATCCAACAAAAATCCAAGCAATAAAATCATCATCATCATCAAACAATCGTCAAATCATCAAAATAAATTCAATTCAAATCGTCCTTCAAATCCATCAAAACAAATCCAATCAAGTCATCAAATCAAGCCAATCTATCAATCAATCAAAATCACATCAATCCAATCTATATCATTCCATCAATAACCTCATATATCATCAAACATCACATCAATCCAGCCAATCAATCAATGAAAACCCAATCAATCCATAACCCAATCAATCAATCCATCTACTTTCATCATCGTCGTCATCAATAAAACATTATCAGAACTACATCTCATCTCTATCGTTAATGCTTTGATCTCGTGGATACAGGGTATGTAGGCAATCTAGGATATGAAGGAAGTACCTAGATTCAGGCATAGGTGATAGACCTCTTCCATCTTCCATCCTTCTTCTAATCTTCACCAATCATCATCTTCATTCATTAATCTCATTTCTTCCATCATCTATCTCCCACCTCATCAATAAACACCTATAATCAATCAATCACATTCACTCAAAATCAATCCAATCAAATTCATCCAATCAAATTATTTCTCCAAGTTCTTCAATTCAATCAAACCAATTCATCTCAATTCTTCAATCACTTCTTCCAATCATCCTTATCAAATCAATTCCAAACAATGAATGCAAATGCAACTCATCATCAATCCATACCAACCAAATCAATCAATCATCATCATCATCATCATCAAAGGGATATATCATTCCCGCATCCTTGTGTTGATCTAGGGATGTATCTTTCCCCACCATGACAACACTATAAAATCACTATCATCATAAATCAAACAATTAATCATTGGTTTACAGCTTGATAGGGGCAATACCTTGTTTATTTTTGTATCATTTGTGCATGTTTGCTTGCTTGTGTGTGTTATCTTTTTATCTTGCATTTGTTTCAAATCAGTATCATTCTAGCTAATATTCATATCTTGTGTATGTTGGAATAGCTTTTTACATTATTCTTTGCATCTAAGGTCACATCATACCTTTTGTGCATTAGGACTTTAATGCTCTAAGTTTACTTCCTCCTATGTTAGACAAGGTTGTATTATGCTGGGGCATAAGACACATTGTCACCTTGGTCCTTATACCTTGGTTCATAACATTTAGTGCTACATCAAACATCATGGTTTCTCACTTTCATTGTAGCATAATGCATCATTCATTTCTTCTATGCATTCCCTTATCTTTCTTCCTTGACCAATCCCTTTTCATTTTGAGAGCCTACCCGTGTTTGTCCAACCCGCCTATCCTCTCAAGGGGGCATCCTCTTCCTATCTTTTCATCATCCCATTTCATCCTATCCTTTTCCTCCATCTATACCTTAGCTTCTTTGAAATACTGTTACTCAACATAAAGCTTATCATCTCAAACATCATCTCAAAGAGGGACAAAATGTGGACACCCAAATTTGTCCCCAAATTTGTCCATGTCTTGCAACACCTAGTCAAAAACATTCCTAAGACATCATGTAGCATTTTGTCCTAAATCCCACTCCTAATTTAACTTAATCCATTAGCCAATTAATTAAATAAATTTTATTTAATTAATTAAAATCCCATATTAATCCCATCCTTATCCCATTTAGCCAATTAATTAAATAAATTTTATTTGTTTAATTAGTTTCACGTTCCTTATCCCACTTTCCAATTAATTAAATAAATCTTATTTATTTAATTAATTTTCCAACTAATATCCCAACTAATTAAAATAAAATATTGAATTAGGTCCTCACCTTTCATCACATTCAAACACTTGTCCACCTCTCACTTGAATTATGTGTGGTAGTACAACTTTCATTTAAAATCCTTCACATGTACAACTAATAAAAATTTTTGTGTACATGGTCACACATGAGCCTTATCCTCTTCTTTACACTTGTCACATGACTACAACTCCCTTGAAGAGTGGGAATAACTAATCAATCCTAGCCATCCACATCAATAATTTAGCCTTTCAATCTCAACCATCCATTTGAACCAATCCTTGCCTATAAATCAACCCTCTCCTAAGCTATTTTGGGGATCCATCTTTCATGGATCCTTATGCTACCAAAATTTCTCTACAATGTTTTATCTTTCATCTTCATACTATGCTAATGTTATGATGTTGAATTGAGAAACCAACATATCAAATAAATTGATTAATCTATCATATGAATCTATCTATTTGAGGTATTGAAGATTTGGATTAGGTAATGCATTTGTATTGTTTCATCATTTACATTTTATCCAAATTTTTCATATACATAGAGCTTAATCATAGTAAAAAAAATGTTAACTTAATAATTATGAATAGACTTATTCCACCCACTAAGGGGATAGTGGACAAGTGCACTAATTTTCCTAAACTCATTGTGAATGTGGCACATAATGTGCCTCCTCGCTTAAAACTAGTGATTATGGTTCAAGGTGCTCCAACACCACCTAGACCCCTGGGTTACATTCTTAATTTTGCAAAACAAATTATTCAAGGAAATCAAGTGTATCAAAATGTGTCACAACAACCCTATCATAATGTGGTTTCTCACACATACAATACTTGAAATAATAAACAAAGTAAACAATAGTCAAACATTCTGATCACTTTACCAACTTCTCAACCTATGCTTCCTCAACTACCCCATCTTACTCATAAAGGTGGTCAAAATTATGATCTTATCAAGCAGCTACATGCTAGTCCTACTAAGATCTCTCTTTGGGAACTCATACAAACATCGCCTACATACCATGGAATGCTCCAAGAAGCTTTACAAAAGGTTATTGTACCACTAACTGTTAAGCCTCATGATGTAGCAGCCCTGTTAGATTGTATGTATGCAACAAAAAAAATATTTTATTTCAACAACATGAGTTACCCTCTATCAAAGTTTAGAAACAATATGATCCTCTTATAATCTTTGTCATTGTAAAAAAAAAGTTGGTAGAGTTATGATTGATAACAGATCATCTCTTACTGTTTGTGTTGTTGATTTTTTACGCAAAATCAACATTGAAAAAAATTTAATTAAGCCAGATAAGCTTAACATTTGTGGCTTTGATAATGTTGGTAGACCATCCCTAGGTACTATAACCTTACCTGTAAAGGCTAGACCCATGACATTATCTACTCTTTTTCATGTTGCCCAGTGCTCTTTCATATAATATGATTCTAGAAAAAATGTGGATTCACACTATGGGGGAAATTCCATCTTCCCTTCATCAATCATTAAAGTTTATTTATGCAAATAAACTTCACACCATCAAAGTTAATCTAGATCCAGAGAGTTGTTTATAGATTTAACCATAGAAACAAGCCATCAATCATTCAACTTTAAATAACTTAAAAGTTGATTCATCAATACCTCTTACTATAGATAATGTTGTGCAAAATTCAACATCAAATGCACTTTTTGGTGTTGATTGGGGTTCATTAGATTTTACTCCTACCTTTATGGGGTAATATAAACTTAATAACATTGAAACATCAAAAGTTACATCGATCTCATCCAAGAAAGCAATCTTTAGAACTACATAAGAAACCTAAAGTTTTCTTTAATAGAAAACAAAGACAATACTTTTACTTACACTATGGACTATGAGTCTTGTGAGGCCCCACCTTCCTCTAAAAAGATGGATTCTCTCTATGGTCATGGATTTCAAATCCTTTACAAAAATTGCAACTACATAGGCAATGGTTGTGGTGTAAACCAGCAAGGAATCAGAGTACCTTTACAAGTTGCTAGAATTAACTACACGACTGGTACTGGATACCATTCTTTGAAGCCCACCAAAGCCTGTCATCATCCTACTCTCAATGTTAATACAATATCAAAAAATATGTTATATTTGAAGATGATGGACGTGGATTGTCCGCTAGAAAATATCCCTTTGAATCAGGTAAGTATCTCTCCCTCTTTTAGCCACACTTGATGTAGCACCTACTCTAGTTGCTCTCAAGGGTGGCCTCCTCCTAGATATATACATTGTTAGAATTGTGTTGTATTCCCTCATGTAGTGTTATATGGTGTTTAGGTCTCTTTGGAAGACCCTTGATACTCTTGTAAGGTCAAGGATATAAGGATACCACCTCTATTGCGATCATTCTTCTACTTTCCTCTCCTCTCTTTTATTGTTGTGTGTTGTGCCTTGGGAGCATAACATTGTGGGGGATGTCTTGGGGGCATCTTCCTATGTTGTAAACCCAAGTCACTTTTGTCTCCTCCCTCATTTTTATTGTTTACATTCTTCAGTGGCTCTACTAGCTGACAGATGACAAAAAAAATATTGATAAGGACTGTGTGTCCCTTCAGCAAGAAAGAAAAAATGGACGCAGTCCATATATGAATATAGGGTTGATATATATATCTGATGCTTGACTAGTAGAATCACTCCATGTTGTGATTCAAGATGTCATATTCATTGTAACAAACTTTTTCAATACTCTAAATTTGCTTTTATGCACTTTGGATTGTTTTGTATCACTTTTAGTTACACTTTGTAATGTCAGAAAATGTCCCCTTGGGGGCTTTTACCTCGTAAGGTTTATCTCCCGGGTCTTTAGCATGCATTTAGGACATCTTAGTTCATATTTTGTCATCCCGATGGAATGAGACCTAGGTTCCATGGCAAATTAGACCCAGGTGGACCCCTTGAGCTATAACCTACCCAAAATAGGGAGGGGGGCGACTTGGGCACCCGCACCCTAGTCCTACCCTATTTTGGGACAACCCTAATTTTTGGGTGTCAGCTTGTGACTGTTATTTGGTCCTTTTGCCAACACGGTAAGTTTTAAGTTTTAAAATCTTGGCGGGAGTGCTTGTAGTTGCATATAAAAGCATGTTTAGGCATTCATTTGTAAACTAGATGGCAATTGTGATGTTCAAGTGTTCTCAAGGTGATTCAAGGCTTTTATTGTGTTGCAAGAGCAGACTTGTGTGTTTTGTGTGTTGATATTTGCAGATTTGAGCATCAATTTCCTCATGGAATGAAGAGCATCTTCCTCCCATGAGAGCTTCACTACAAGGTGACATAATATTGGGTTTTCATCATTGATTCCTTTAGTTTTTGCCTATGCCTCACAAGGGGACACACTCTTTATCTGACAATGGTGTTCGGAGACTTAAGTGTCCTCTAGGACGTGACTAAGGCAAGCCTCTAAAAACCACAACCCCCAAACCAAGTCTTGTGATTGCAGGTTACAGGTGTTGTATTTGGGAAAAGTGGAGCTAGAGGAAGTATTAGCAAGCATCAAGGATTCAAGATCTAAAGGAACATAGGAAATAAGAGCACTTCTAGGACTTGGGCACTCGCTCTAGTGTCCTCTACATCCAAGTTTCAAGAAACTGAAGTTACAGGGCTGATTAGTATCAGAAGGAGGTCTAGATCCTACGAAGAAACTGATACCTTGGACTTGGTCGCCCGCTCCAATGTCCCTGACTGTTTCACTTCAAAACCTCAAAAATAGGTACTCTATGATTTGGTATTTTACTCCTATCTACAAGAGCTTTTTCCATTATTCATCAATTTTTTTTCGTATTTACATAATTAGGGTTTTAATGGTCAATTGGGCATAAGAGAAGGAAAATTGATAATTAAATTCCCTAATCCAAGTTTCCCTACATTTGCAAGTGACTTAGGGTATGAGAGTGCTCGCCACTTGACCCTAGATCCTTGAATGTATAGTGGAGAGATAGATTTAAACATCTAAAATCTAGAACATTAATAAATCCAATTTTCCCCTAAACACACTCAATTTTGAGATACCTATAGTATAGCTGAACGACTATACTTGGTTCTGAACCTACAAATGTAGACTTGGCCTTTGATGTGATCTAATATGTCATTTATGCATAGCTTCTATTAATTGATTTGGTTGTTATCTTAGAGTAAGATTTTCTAACCAAAGCTTATATCTTGTTGATTATCTTAGAAAATAGTATCGATGTGTTTGTGGGAACATTTGGAGATCGTGGCACATGTCACCTTTGGGGCAATGGGCTTTGTGAAATCTCTTGTTCCCTTGTGTGTTTTCACTCTACCTTAATGTGCTTGATACAAGAAAGAGGGATCAACCACCTCAAGGTGGGGGAATATATAATGGTATCTGTTTGATTATTTTGACACTGACAAAGCATGTTTGAAAGCCCTCACCATGAGGTGAGATGGTGTATCTCTTGAGCTAATGCACATCCCTTTAAAGAAAAAATACCTCATCATGAGGTGGGATGGCGTATCTCTTGAGCTAGTGCGCATCCTTTTATACAAATCCCTCATCGTGAGGCAGGATGGTGTATCTCCTGAGCTAGTGCACATCCTTTTATTCAAAGTCCTCATTGCAAGGGAAGGTTAGATCTTGAGTCATTCACCCTTAAGTATGACTTTGGTGGTTTTGGTAGCATAGCTCAACTGTTAGGTGTGTTTGGCATGTTTTAGATAGTAAAGTGCAGTAATGAGCTCCTCCCTATCGCTCATGTTTACCATGTATAAGATGTCTAGTGTGTCTATGGCATACTATATGGTGCTCATGTATTATATGTGTCTTCCATGTATTTTAGTGTCTTCCTTTCATGTCTTGCGTGTTTGTGGCATGGTCTAAAGTTGTGTAGTGATGAGTCCCTCCCCACACTATATGTGTTTTGTGTGTCTTTACATGTGTGTTTTGTTTACTTTAGTTAGCATTTTATATATATGGATATGTAATTGCTTAATCAATGTCTTCTCTTCAAGTCTTCTTTATGTATTATGTGACTATGCTCATGTCTTCTCAATGTATTGCATGCTTCACTATCTTCTTTATGTATTGTGTGCTTCCTTACTATATTCATTGTGTCTTATGTGATTGTTAAGTCTCTTCTTATGTTTGTCTAAGCTTGGGGGCTAGCGATAGTCTTCAAATTCAGGGTGTGCTTGATGTGCTTGATGTTCTTTGACCTTACTTTAATGCATATATGGATCGTAATATCACACACATTAAAGTGGGGGCTAAATGTAATGATGTAAAAAGTGGCCACATGTCATTTTACCTCTTAGTTTAGCTCCTAGGTCCTATTTGCTCCATTATACATTATAATTAATCATCTTGAAGGAAATTACTTGACATCCATGACATTTTGGACTCTTGGGACCTCCTTTAGCTTAACCTTGACCTAATTTGGGTCCCTAGACTTGGACACCAACCACCCAAGTCTCCCCTTATTGGTTGGGGTTAACTAATGGTATGTCAGCTTGGGCCCTTCCAAAATATTTCTCCTTTCGAGCTCTTGTGATTTAAATTTGTAACTTTTAGAGGGAAATCATATATAAGTGAGTTTATGACTTCATTTTAAACCTAGATGGATAGCACAAAATTATGATATTGGAGCAAAGAGCATTCAAGATATTCATTGTGTTATTTTTGTAGATTTGTAGTTGTATTGGTGTGTTTGTTGTAGATATGGAATCATCATCCATCTCCTTATGAGTTGAAGAGATTTCATCCTCCTAAGGACTACACCTCTAAGGTGACATCATCTCTATTTGAATCATTTGAATCATTTGATCATTTGAATTATCTTTAGCCTCTGCCCTACAAGGGCACACTCTCTCATTAATAATGGTGTTGGGAAACCTTAAATGCTAGCCCAAGATTTGACTAAGGCAAATCCCTAAACACCACAACCCCCAAACCCCTCTCTTGTCATCTTATGCATAGGTTATAGGTACATATTTTAGGAAAAGTGGAGCTATAGGAAGGCAATGTAGGAATTAAGGTATTGGGATCCAACATAAGTTTTGGAATATTCCCCTGAAAAGACTTGGATGGTTGCCACCCAAGTCCACTGGGCTTTCATACTTTGGATCTGGCTTTTGAGCATCAAATATAGCATTTTTTTAGTTTTGACCTCTAGTAGAATCTCACTTAACTCTAGACTTGGGTAGTTGCTAAATTTGTCCTTCAACACTTTATATTCTAGAATTAGGTTCTCCTTTGTTCACTGATCTCAGTGCTTCTTTCAGTTTGTCCATATCTATCATGGTTTGAAAGTTATGCTCTAATCATTATAGAACTAGGGTTTAGTGCATATTTAACCTAGGGTTTGATAAAAGGCTTAGTTAAATCATAGCTTTCCATAGCACTCTTGAGTACAAGATCTATAGTTGAGTCCACCTTGTCCTTGGTTATGATTTTATTCAATCTTGTCCTTGAATGTTATAGTGAAAGGAGGGTTTGATCTAGTGTACTCAGACATTTCCATTCATCCCCCTTTTACCATATAACAAAAGGACCTTGTGGCATAGTATTATCCAAAGGATGAGTAGGAGGAAGATTCAAAAGATTATTATTCACTACTTGAGTCATTATCAAATGGAGAGAATCTAATAATGGAGCAAATTGTCCCTATTCCTATTTGAATTGAAATGGTACTCGAGGAGGCTTTGAAATAGCAGACACTTGTGAGTGAAAATTATTCGAATGTTGTCCATTGATCTTGATGAAATTCCTATTATTCTTCTTGAATGAATTTTGAGATGGTCTAGCTATAGATTGACCAACATGAGCCAATGAGGTATAATTCTCATACTCACTAGCTAAAAGTTGGTAATCATAGAGAGCTATGCATAAGTGTTGAAAAGAAGTATACTTCATCAATAATATCTTTTTCTGTATGTTTATTTGTAGATTCGTAATGAATACCTTCTGAAGGTCCCCATCTTTAATCAAATATTGTATTTACGATATGAGACCTTGATATCAACTAATGAACTTTGTTAATTTCTCCTTCGAGCCTTATTTACAATGAACCAAATTAATCAAGGAGACAGTAGGGTGAATGTTTTCTTGGCAGTGTTGCAAGAATTGATCAACTAGTTGTGAGAAGGAATTGATTGAATTAGGAGGTAGAGAGCAAAACCATTCCAAAGTAGTATATTTTAGAAATCAAGAAAAGAGTTTTGCTAGCAACTCCTCATTAAAGAAGAAATCACTACACATTGTTGTGAACATTGATCACCTTTACCACTGTACTTTTCAAAGCAAGGAGTCTCAAATTTGTCAAGCATTGGAGTTCTTAGAATTGCATATGATAAAGGACTGTGAGCATGATATGTTGGTTAAATAGGTTGAGAGGAAGTATTAGTCAACTTTGTCACTTTCTGATGTAATGAAGACATACTCTAAAAAAGTTGGTTTAATAGAGTATCATTGGATGAAGAGGTAATTTGTGGATTTGAGATAGGTGCATTAGCTACTATAGTCATGAAATTGAGAGGTAGTTGGTAATAAGTGGAAACAATGGGTGGTAGAGAATATGTAGAGGTGATATGTGGTTGAGGATATGTATGCATTAGTATGGATACATGAGGTGCAGAGTATTGATAATTGAATCCAATGAATTTATAATTTATAGTAGATGTTCACATGGTAGTGGTAGCATTACTACAAGCATGTGGATTTGTAGTGAGAATTGATGATATAAAAGTGGATATTCCAGTAGTCGGTATGGGTGTCGAGACTAGTGAACTTATATACCTCGGTGGTGACACATTTTTAATTTTATTTGTGTGGTTAGCTTATGCATAATGTTATGATCCACTATGTGGGCTAATCCATGGAGTATGTCAACACCTTCTTGTCTTTCTTGTAACAATCCTCTTATAGCTTCAACAATAGGTACCGCTTCTTGAGCTAGATGTGCCTGTTCTATAATTTGTTGAAATTCAGCTAGTTGTTTGTCTAATTTCTTAAGATGTTCATAACACACATGTACATCCTTGTTACCCATTTCTTCAAAAGGAAGAATTATTAGTTCTTCCATGTTATAATTAAAGATGTCATGTAAAGATGTTGATTCACCCTTTGTAAAGTGGTTGTATAATGGATTTTCTGATGTTCACACATTGTTTCTATCAATAGCATTACAACCCATTAGTCTATGATTTCTCCTTACAAAGATGTTCCTAGTAGGGCAGTGACAGGCTATCGTAAGGTCCTAAAACTTTAGATGAAAATTATTAGTTTATCAACTGGGGTAGTGTCCGAGCCTTTCTGCAATAGAGAGTTTGGATATTTCATTGAGAAATAGTTTTCTAGTTCTGTTAAAAGATTGAAACAACACATGAAATGAAACAATAATTATATCCTTCTACAGAAAGCATTCAAATTTTATACTAGAAAGCATGAAAAACTTTAGACTAGAAAGCATATAAATTCTACACTAGAAAGTAGATAAATTCTATGCTACTGATTCACAAATGCAATTTGCTATGCTACAAACACTCCAAATTCTAACTATTAGAAAATAGTAATTCTAACTAAGGTAGATGCACCAAAAAACTTCTAATCAACACAAAAAGTTTCAAACAACAGTACACAATAGTTTAACTTTTAAATAACACACCTTGCAGGTTAACAATAGAAACTAAACATAACCTATCTTCAACTAAATAAAAACATCCATAGAAATGAAAATACTTTCTATCCTATAGTCCCACGAGTGGCCAGCTCGTGGGAGAAGCTTGTCTAAACTCATGTCACATTCAATCACTTTTATAGCACATAATAACTCCATTCAAAACTTTATATTTTCAAAGAATTAAAACTCAAAACAACATCATTTGCATTCATGAAAAATTGCAAGTACACAGCTCTGATGATTTTGAAAACTTAAGGGATTGTCTTTCATTCATCCATAGTATATATTTATATCCATGTTTTGAGAAACAACTAAAACTGAACTACTAAAAAACTCCTAAATTTTAGATGGCAGGAAAATGCCATTTGAAAAAGTCTTATAACTGAAAAATAGAATCTTTACTATTGCTGTCTTTTAGAACATAAAAAGGACTCTGAGTGGAGCCATAATGTATTTTCGGTAACCATAGAAATAATAGGATTAAAACAAAGTCTTCATTTAATGCACACCTAAAATTTTTGGTGCCCTCAACTTCTGATGCATTCATCCACAAGTGCATGATGTCCACTTCTTTTATAGGCAATGCATTAACCTGCACAATTACCCAACTTTTCATGCCATTAAATCAACATTTAAAATCTAATTTCAATCAATTTAGGAAATAAGGATCTGTACAACATTTTATTAAAAATAGACAAATATTGCTTATAAAAATAAATAAATTGGCAAGGCTAGGGAATTGGGTAATGCAAAAAGGGCTATTTGTTCCATCAAAGAAATGTGGTTATTTATACCTCATCATTCCTCCCCTTCCTAACCTTGCGTAGGTCCTCCTACACTATAATGTATCCTTTGTTTCTCTATCTCTCTTTTCCTATTCAATTCATCATATTTTGAGCTCAAATCATATACTTCATCTACCCCTTCATCTGCCCCTTTATCAATATGGTTAGGGACCTTCAGAAAACCTTTGTGAAGTTTGATTCTTAGCTGCCAGGTATGTAAGTCCCTTGGTTCCTGTTCTATAACCCCTAAGACTACATGGGTGGTCGTAAAAGTAGAGGCGGTCTATATCTCATTCCTATCCACTTAGTCTTTAGTTGCTCAAGAATCTCCATCAATGCTTCAGCTCTTTTGTATGACCATCTAAGGTTAGTGGGGGAAATCATTTCTTTTCTTTTTAAATACATAGGTAAGGGGGTATACCTTTCCTCACAGGCATTCCAAGCTCTATCAATCAATTGTGGTCCATTAATCTTGAAATCT
Organism: Cunninghamia lanceolata; assembly: GCA_027924645.1. Classification (NCBI taxonomy): domain Eukaryota; kingdom Viridiplantae; phylum Streptophyta; class Pinopsida; order Cupressales; family Cupressaceae; genus Cunninghamia; species Cunninghamia lanceolata. Next base: position 9,329,187 of record BSBN01000739.1, read on the forward strand.
TCATAGTAGATCCTAATGCTCTCATTAAATTTTTCTTTCATATGTTCATAACTCTTAGTTCTGCTGAATTGAGTTTTGAAAGCAAAAGGTTTTTGGTTGGGGTAACTCATGTGTAGTCCCACAGTTTTCTCTACGTGAAGATATTCTCTAGTTATGTCCTGCCACTAAATTTGATTTTGCATATTTGAAAAAAATGTCCTTAATTGAACTTCCCCCACAAACAGATTGATGAAAAAATCACTATGTTTTTCGAGAAATAGATTATGAATGAAGAACTCACATAATAAATTCTTTTGTATAGGAGATGATTCTTTAAATGCTTCAAGGAATTGCTAGTCATCAGGATCATGTGGTAAATTGCAAGAGATTCTTAGGAGCTTCCATCTTAACAACTGTTCATTAAGGAACACAGAATATAATTTGGATGGTTCCCTATAGGCTAGCAATAACTCTCCAATCTGGCATGCATCCATCTTGGCCTGATATAATCTAACATAAGACTCTTTCAACAATACTATTTCTCTCTTAAGTCTAGCATTCTCAGCTCCAGATTGTCTTAAGAAATAGCATTGCTCCATCCACTTGGTTAGCATGGGAGCAATGTGAACCTGAAACCATTCCATTTTAGTTGGTTCAGTTTGAACCTCTTTTGATTCCATAATCATCTTAATATTAATTTCTTATAAATCTTGTTCCAGTTCAACAGTTCTACTTATGGCCTTATATAATTCAATTTTCTGCTTCTCCTTATCTTCTGTAAATGTCCTCAAGAACTATTTGTTAGATTTAGGGCACACAATTGAGAGGGGGGGTGAATCAGTTGTACAAAAACTTGCTCTAATTCAAATACTTAAATCCTTTTGTTATTCAATAGCATATCAATTAATCACTCATGAAAAACATAAAGCATAAACACCAAAGCAGATATACATCAACACATGAGACACAGAGATTTTGACGTGGAAAACCCGGTCAAGGGAAAAACTATGGGGTGATTAACCCAAGGATTATTCTCTGTTAGAAGAATAAGAAAAATAGATGGCACATGCCAATTAGGGCTCACTGCCTGAGCACACTACCTACAAGTGACACACTGTCTACAAAGTAACAAGTATTACAAAATTGAACTGGAGATTGACATCTTTACCATGTCTGGATCAGTTCTATTTAAGCCTGAAAAACTCCTGCTCTACCTTTCGCACTTCTCTTCACTATACCACTCTCATTTCCACAAGACACACTCCAAAATGAATTCACAATCCCTTATTTATATAAGGCGTTGACTTAGGAACAATCATCTAAGTCAGCAAACACATACAAGATCATTCGCAAGACGTGTAATACATCTGGTCGGCCTGTCTTAGGAAGAACACCAATATCCATGGTTATTCTTCAAATGCAAACTCAAACTTTAATGTGGACCACCAATAAGAATTGTAGCCAATCCAAAGATCACCAAAACCTTTCCTGAGTCATCAAGAACATCCGCACTTTATCAGCTTACTGGAATTCTTCTGTTCTTCATCCGGAACTTCAAGAACACAGTCTGTCATCACTCTCATAATGAAAAACATACTTATGGACCTCCAAACCATGAACAAATCTAGTTGTCACTTCACATGAACTTTTTCAACACTATCTCCAATCCGTAGAATGAGATAATGCAATTCTAGATCTCACTAAACCAATCTGTGACACTCTATCACCACTAAACACCTGCCGGAACCGGTTCTACTTGAGCGATCATAACTTTTTCAGATCTTCATATAGACCTCTAAAATCTTGACTAGGACATCTCAAGTCTCATATCTACAAACCCTTTAAACCGTATCCTCTCATACTCAACCTATGGAGGATGTTTTCCTTCTTCTCATCACTGTTCTTCACTGTTCCTGATTAAGACTAATTTCTTCAGTAACCTTAGCACACACTCATCCAATCCTTCTCATTAATGCAATATGAGTATGTTGGCATCAATGACAACACTGGTTATCCTCATACTTGCAACAATCTCCCCCTTTGTCATTGATGGCAACATATGATGTGAAAAACCATCAAGACAAGAAATTCTCCTTTTTGTCACAGCTCCCCCTATCAGCAACAACTCTTCACATGTCTTCTCTTCCTTTACTACTCCCCCTTTGATCATCAACCACTTGTTTTTCACATGTCTTCTCTCTCCCTTTGACATCAATGGAAAAGGGCTCATACTTGCAATTCTATCACATTAGAATCATACCAGCTACTCCCCTTGAATAGCAGCTCCCCATCATCAATTCGGATCACAAGATATGACTATGATATCCACCAAACTAATGCACATCAGTGCATCCTAGTTCATCACCGAAGGGGCCATGACCCCTAACTTCTCCCTGAGATACTCAAAAGAGTCCTTGGGAAGAGGTTTAGTAAAAATATCTGTAAGCTGATCCTTGGAGGGCATATACTCTAATCTAACTTCACCCTTGTTCACTTGCTCTCTTAGAAAGTGAAATTTGATAGATATATGCTTGGTCTTAGAATGCAACACCAAATTCTTAGAAACATTTATTGCACTTGAATTATCACAAAAAATTGTGATAGGCTCCTCATATTCTACTTGAATATCTCTTAGCATTTATTTCATCCAAAAAATTTGAGTGCAACTTCCTACTGCTACAATGTATTCTACTTCAGTTATAGATAGGGATATTGCCTCTTGTTTCTTGCTTAGCCAAGAAACCAACCTTTTTCCCAAAAAGAATGCTCCTCCACTAGTACTCTTCCTATCATCCACATCTCCTACCCAATTTGCGTCTATATATGCATGAAGAGAAAAATTATGATCTCTAGGATACCATAGACCATACTCAACTGTTCCTTTTAGGTACCTAAAAATTCTTTTGATTGCCATAACATGAGATTCTCTGGGATCAGCCTGGAATCTTGCCACAAGACCAACAACCTGTATTATATCTAGTCTAGTCTAAGTGAGATACAATAATCCTCCAATCATTGATCTATACTTTGTCTGATCTATCTTAGGAGAGTCATCATCTTTGCTCAACTTACATCCGGTAGCCATAGGAGTGTTCATTGGCTTTGAATCTTCCATTCCAAATTTCTTCAATAGTTCTTTCACATATTTGGTCTGAGAGATAAAGATTCCTTTCTCTGTCTGAGTAATTTGCAGACCCAAGAAGAAATTCATTTCACTGAGTATTGACATTTCAAACTCACTTTCCATTTGGTTTGAAAAAGGTTTTACACATACTGTCTCTTCCTCGAAAGATGATATCATCAACAAATACTTCAACAATCAAGATGTTTTCATGATCAATTTTGAAATATAGGTTACTATCAGCAGTACCTTTGTTGAAACCAATCTTCAAAAGATGTTTGTCCAGCCTCTCACACCATGCTCTTGGGGCTTGCTTTAGACCATACAATGCCTTCTTTAATTTACAAACCATATCACCATACTCAGATAACTGAAATCCATCCGGTTGTTCAATGTACACCTCTTCTTCTAAGTCACCATTCAAGAAAGTAGATTTGACATCCATCTAATACACTTTGAAATCTTTGAAGGCAGCAAATGCAAGAAATAGTCTGACTGCTTCAATTCTTGCCATCGAAGCAAAGGTTTCCTCAAAATCAATCCCTTCTATTTGAGAGTAGCCCTTGCAGACTAATCTGGCTTTATTTCTGATTACTTCACCAACTTCATTTAGTTTGTTCCGGAAGACCCATTTGGTTCCAATCACATTCTTGTTACTAGATCTAGAAACAAGATCCCAAGTGTGATTTTTCTCAATTTGCATCAACTCTTCCTCCATTGCTTTGGTCCAATTTTCATCATTATAGGCTTCATTTATTGTCTTAGGTTCAATCTTTGAAATCAGACAACATTCATCCGGATTTTGAGCAACACTCCTTCTAGTTTGCACACCTTTGCTTTTGTCACCTATGATCTGATCTTTAGAGTGGTTCAGTCTCACATACCTTGGAACTTTGGGAGTTTCTTGCACTTTTGCTTCTTGATCAGGCTCATCCAGACCTATCTCATCTTCTTAATTTACCAGATCAGTCTGAATCTAACTTTTAGGAGAGGATTGAGCTCCTTGAACCAAAACACCATCTTGATCATCTTCATCATACTCATGAAATCTTGAGGGCTTCTCAGTTCCTTCATCAACCTTCACATTTTTGCTTTCTATCATCTTTCTCAGTCTCTTATTGTAACACCGGTATGCTTTTCTTTGAGTGGAGTAACCCAAGAAAATTCCTTCATCACTTCTAGCATCAAACTTTCCTAGATCTTCATCTCTTTTAATGTAACATTTGCTACCAAATACTCTAAAATATCTCATAGTAGGACAGATGCCAAACCAAAGTTCATAAGGAGTCTTACCGGTGTTGCTTCTGATTTGAACTCGATTAAGAGTATAGACTGCAGTGCTGACAGCTTCTCTCCAAAACATCTGGGGAACATTTGCTTCCATCATCATTGTCCTGGATGCTTCCTGGATGGTCCGGTTCTTTCTCTCAACCACTCCATTCTACTATGGAGTCCTAGGGGAAGATAATTGTCTCTTTATACCATGCTTCTCACAAAAGTCTATGAATTCACCAGATGTGAATTCACCACCTCTATCAGACCTCAAACATTTCAATTTTAATCTGGTTTGATTCTCTACCATAGCCTTGAAGATTTTGGACTTCTCAAAAGCTTTTGATTTCTCTTTCAGAAAGGTAACCCACATCATCCAGGAATGGTCATCAATCAATAACATGAAATATCTATCACCTTGCATACTCTTGATTCTTGTTGGACCACATAGATCAGTATGAACTAATTCCAATAATCTGGTAGAGGTCTGTTCCTTGCTTTTGAATGAGATTCTGCTCTATTTACTCAGCTGACATTCTTTGCACAAACTGTTTGTAGGTTTTACCAATTTTGGAAGATCTCTTACAGCTTGAGTATTGCTTATCTTGATGATGTTATCAAAATTTACATGACACATCCTTTTATGCCATAACCAACTCTGATCAACTTGAACAAACAGACAACTTTTATCAGCACCAACCAAGTGGAAGATATTACCTTTAGTTTGAGTACCGGATGCAATCTCTGTTTCGAATCTTTCAAAGATTTTGCATTTTCCATCCTTGAATCGGAGATCATAGCCTTTGTCCACCAACTATCCAACACTGAGAAGATTGTGCTTCAAACCTTCAACATACAACACATTACCAGTTTTGTATCTTCCATTAAAAGAAATAGTTCCTCTTCCTCTGATTCTACCAGCAGAATTATCACCAAACTTTACCACTCCTCCTTCATACCTTTCCAAATCTAAGAACTTGTTCTTGTCACCTATCATATGGTGAGAGCATCCACTGTCAATAACCCAATCATCCTTTTCTTCAACTTGGGCAGCCATAGCTCTTTCTTCAGCCTTATGATTGATAGATTTAGAGGAAATTGGATCTTCTTCCTTGATGGCAATAAACACCCATTCATTTCTAGATTTGTCTCCTATCTCTGATTCATCATTTGTTACTCCTTCATTATCAGCTTCTTCATGAACATAATAACAATTCTTTTGGAACCTTTGTCTGTTAGAATTTAACCTTGTAGATCTTTCCGGACATCTTGAGGTAAAATGACCAATCTTATTGTAGTTGAAACACTTAAAGGGTAATTTTCCTTCATACTTACCGGATCCTCTTGGCAGTCTCTTTGCAATGAGGGCTTCAAATTGAGCTATTTTTGCTTGTTCCACTTCCATGTCTCTTCTTGCTTGATGATACCATGATAGCTTCCTTGAAGAGTTTTCTCTCAGATCAAAACCTTGTTTACCTTTCACAGAGGCACTGGCTTTGAATGCAGATTCAGTCTTGGGGGGATCATCTCCAAACTCGGTCATTTCAAATGTAGCCAGTTTGCCAGCCAATTGGTCTCTTGTGACAGTTGTATGGGCTCTGAATTCATCAATGGCATCAGCCTTGATTTTGTAGACAACAGGAAGGGATCTGAGAATTTAGCCAACAATCTCATTTTCATCCAAAACTCCACCAGCATTCCTGATTCCACACACTAGCTCATTTACTCTTGGCATAAAGGTAGTAATATTTTCATCATCTCTCATTTTCAGTCTTTCAAATTTCCCTTTGAGACTCTGCAATCTTGCACTCTTAACATACTCATCTCCTTCATGTAGAAGTTCCAGTTTAATCCAGATCTCATAGGCAGTTGGTAGGTCAATAACATTTGAGAGCTCTGAGTCAATTAATGCGCTTAGAAGAGCTTCTTTGGTCCACAGATTGTTTTTAGCATCTATGATTTCATTTACAGTTGTCGAACCACCCTATGGAGGTGTATATGCTTTTGTGACCATGGACAAATACGCCTTTCCCATACATTCCAAGTGACATTTCATGCAACCTTTCCAAAGAGAGAAGTTGGTTCCATCAAACTTTAGACTGTCCTTCTTGTATGATGACATCCTAGATCTCCTCAAGCGGTTAAGCTCCTTTTAGAGGAACTTAGCTCTGATACCAATTGTTAGATTTAGGGCACACAACTGAGAGGGGGGGTGAATCAGTTGTACAAAAACTTGCTCTAATTCAAATACTTAAATCCTTTTGTTATTCAATAGCATATCAATTAATCACTCATGAAAAACATAAAGCATAAACACCAGAGAAGATATACATCAACACATGAGACACCAAGATTTTGATGTGGAAAACCCGGTCAAGGGAAAAACCATGGGGTGATTAACCCAAGGATTATTCTCTGTTAGAAGAATGAGAAAAATAGATAGCACATGCCAATTAGGGCTCACTACCTGAGCATACCCACAAGAGGCACACTGCCTACAAGAGACACACTGTCTACAAAGTAACAAGTATTACAAACTTGAACTAGAGATTGACATCTTTACCATGTCTGGATCAGTTCCATTTAAGCCCAGAAAACTCCTGCTTTGCCTTTCACACTTCTCTTCACTATACCACTCTCATCGCCACAAGACACACTCCAAAATGAATTCACAATCCCTTATTTATACAAGGCATCAACTTAGGAACAATCATCTAAGTTGGCAAACACCTACATGATCATTCACAAGACGTGTAATACATCCGGTCACCCTGTCTTAGGAAGAACACCAATATCCGTAGTTATTCTTCAAATGCAAACTCAAACTTTAATACGGACCACCAATAAGAATTGTACCCAATCTAAAGATCACCAAAACCTTTCCTGAGTCATCAAGAACATCTGCACTTTATTAGCTTACTGGAATTCTTCTATTCTTCATCTAGAACTTCAAGAACATAGTCTGTCATCACTGTCATAATAAAAAAGATACTTCTGGACCTCCAAACCATGAACAAATCTAGTTGTCATTTCACATGAACTTCTTCAACACTCTCTCCAATCCGTAGAATGAGATAATGCAATTTTGGATCTCACCGAACCAATCTGTGACACTCTGTCACCACTAAACACCTGCCAGAACTAGTTCTACTTGAGTGATCATAACTTCTTCAGATCTTCATACGGACCTCTAAAATCTTGACTTGGACATCTCAAGACTCATATCTACAAACCCTTTAAACCACATCCTCTGATACTCAACCTATGGAGGACTTTTTCCTTCTTCTTATCACTGTTCCTGATTGAGACTAATTTCTTCAATAACCTTAGCACACACTCATCCAATCCTTCTCATTAATGCAATATGAGTATGTTGACATCAATGACAACACTGGTTATCCTCATACTTGCAACACTATTCTAGGTTGGAGGTTATTTTCTTGATTTGTCTTTCTCAGAGAGACTATCCAGATAGTACTTATCTTTTTCTTCACTTTGCTACAATTGGGATTACAGCTCTCTAATAGTTTGATCCTTTTACTCCAGATGCTCTTTCTATTCTTCTATCTCATGTTGTTTCCTATTTAACTACTCTTCACTCAATTGTATTTTATTTCCCAACTGCATAATTTTTGCTTTCAATTTCTCTATTTCTAATGTCATAGACTCACCCTTATTGTCCTTTGCATCTGTAGAGAGGGGAGTAATCAAAACTTATGTTTCATTGCTAGATATGTGCTCTTCATTAATTGCCCCAGATGGACCTTGTTCTATATCATCAACATTATTTAAGGGAGATAATTGTCTCTCCTCAAGCATCGTATCAACTTCCTGAATGTTTTCTAGCTACTGGAATGAAGAAGTTGTTTCAACAGTCTCATATTCTTGACCCTCTTCTTCAACTAGGACATAATTAGACATTTGTTCACTGATTCCCTCTTGTCCTTTTTCTCCTTTTTTCCTCTAGGTCCTCTTTAGATGGGTCAATTAATGGTCTAGATGCAAGGGGTTCATCACTTCCCAAAGTTTGAGTTACATCTGCACAAATTGGAGATACATTTTCATTGGGCTGAGTCACTTTTTCATAGGGCTGCCTTTCTTTCCTCTTTTTCTTGGGAATAGGGTGTAATTCATAGGTCATGACACAACTAGGCTTATCAACTAACTGTTTGCTCCTTATCAAAGGAGTAGGTCTTTAAATTTTCATTTTGGGCCTCTTCTCCTTTTTACAGGGCTGAACACCTTCCTCCTCTGAGTCTACTAAATCCACATTTTCTCATTTTTCTGGGGTTTCAGGCACAGTATGTGATTTAGGCCTTTCTTCATGGTCTGGAGGGTTTGGTGGATTTTCTGGTGCTTCACCACCAGGATTTTGTCTATCACCTTGGGGGTGCAGGGAAGAGTTCTCTCATGTCTTGGGTTACCCTACCAGATGATTCACCTACCTCAAATTGTCTCAAAGATTTAGGGCTCTCAAATTTTTGCAAAAATTTCTGCCATTTCACATCTGGTTTTCTTTTTCTATGAAAATGATATTTGTAGATTAATTGTATAAGACTGTGATGCTTCAAAGGTCCAGACCCAATTTTGAAGCATTCTATCATACCTATAAGGGAATCATGGAGGAAGGAAGGAATGTTAACTTTCAATTCAAGATTTTCTAGACCATGGTGCAAATGAATGAGCAGTCAAAAAGGGGGACCAACTACTATGGCACATTACCCTTCACAAGTGAAATACTTAATAATCCATGCATCTGCTATTCACCATGGCTCTGTAATGGACATTCTCTAAAACCCCTTGTTTTGCCCTTGGGTACTTACAACTAATTATGGGTGAGGTTCCCCTTCCCATGTAAAAAGTTCTATCATTTTCTGATAGGAAATGTTTGTAGTTTCAGACAAATTAATACCTTCATTTCCAATACTAGATAATTTGGACATAATTTGGGGACTTACCTTGAATTTCTTCCCATGCACAATCAACTACCCATCTGCAAAGTTCTCGGCAAATTCCTTGACCAGTTGTGCATGGTGTCCTTCAAATTGCTTTATGAAGTCTAGCCATCCGACTCTTTAAAACAATTCTAAAATATTCCCCAATGCTAGAAATTTATCTGGTGAAGCTAGCTCAGAATTGTATTTGGCTCCTCCCATATTGCTCAAAGGCTACTGAAATATCACAGCTCCCATAGTGGTAAAACTGCTCAGGAAACTAATAGCAAGATTAAAGGAAATATAGGTTTCGAGACCACTTGGATTTCTGTAATGTTGGTTCAGCATACTTGGCTTTCAGCAGTTAATCATAGCAATTAATTATGACTTTGCATGGCATAGAGTGAACGAGCCACCACCTTCTCTAATGAAGGAATAGTTCACACATTTGCTAAATTTGGAAAAGAAAAGGGTTTGTACCAACTTATCTATCTTTACTTACAATAAATAATCTATTAAAAATAAAAGATGTACGTACCTTTTGTCTAGTTATTGATTTGAAAGTCACTTGTCTTTCTTGACGTAATAGCATCCTAGGTGGCAGTACTAACTAGTTTGAATGGAATGAATTTATTATGATGTGATAATGGAGTGGCTAAATTTATTATGATATGAGGATGGGGTGGCTAAAATTTATTATGATGAAAGGTTATCATAATAATGTTCATTTACTATGATCGGAGCTGTCGAACTCATGATGGCATTCACAGTGGATTGCGGGGTGACTGGTGTGTTTTTAGAAAATAGGAACATTTTCATGGATGGTAATTACAAGTTAACAATGATGGAAGAAGATATCAAAGGAATGGATATGGAGGATATGAATAGAATTCTAGAGCATCGTTGCAAGGTGCAACTAGCTGAAGGAACAAAATTCTAGAGCATCACTAAAAGATGCAACCGGAATGGAGGAACAAAGTTTTGGACCATCACTGAAAATGTAGCTAAAATGTAGGAACAAAGTTCTAGAGCATCACTGAAAGATGCAACAGGAAGCAGGAACAAAGTTCTTGAGCATTGCTGAAAGATGCAGCTGGAATGCAAGAACAAAGTTTTGGAGCATCGCTGGAAGATGTAGCCAGAATGCAAGAACAAAGTTCTAGAGCATCACTAAAAGATGTAGCTGGAATACAGGAACAAAGTTCTGGAGCATCACTGAAAGATGCAGCCAGAATGCAGGAACAAAGTTCTAGGGCATCACTGAAAGATGTAGCCAGAATAAAGGAACAAAGTTCTAGAGCATCACTGAAAGATGCAACTAGAATGCAGGAACAAAGTTCCAGAGCATCACTAAAAGATGCAGCCAAAATATAGGAACAAAGTTTCAAAGCATCACTAAAAGATGTAGTTAGAATGCAGGAACAAAGTTCTGGAGCATCACTGAAAGATGCAGCCAGAATGCAAGAACAAAGTTTTGGAGCATTGCTAAAAGATGCAGCCAGAATACAGGAACAAAGTGAGGGTATGGATCTTAATCAGACAACAAGTTCTGAAGCATCACCAGGAGGTTTGCTAGAATTTGTAACACTTCTTAAAAGATGAAACCCTGTGAAACAGAGGTAAAATTTAGGCAAATACTACGAAGAAAATATGAAGAATTGTTCCTAAATGCATGCACACACATTCAAACATAATTTTTTTTGAAAACTACAAGATATTTATGGTATTGTTTCTACCGAAGCAGAATCAACACATTGAGTTTCTCTATGCATTCTACCAGTCGAGTAAATTCTTCTTTGTTGATAGGTTTATGGTAGATCCTGAGTCGATGTCCATTGACTAAGAGGGTTTGAGAATCACCATCAATGGGTTTGAGTTGTACTGCTCCATTTGGGAATACCTCTAAATCTTATATGGACCTAGCCAATGAGTTCAGAGTTTACCTTTCTGGTCCTTGTATCGGGAATCAAATAGCAGTGCCCAATCTCTGGAATGGAATTCTCTTTCTTTGATGTGTTTATCATGCCAAGCCTTTTGTTGTTGTTGAGCTAGTTCAGTCTGATGAATGGCTTCTAGGCGGAGTTCATCTAGTTCACTAAGCTACAAGACTCTCTCTACCTAAGCTCAATTAAGATCAAAGTCTAGCTCCATTGCTATTCTAAGTGTTTGGAGTTCAAATTCAATGGGCAAAAAAGGTTTCTTCCCAAAGACCAGTGGTGGATTCCCAAGTTGTATTCTAAGCCCAAATAGCCTCAGACAGTTTCCTGGCCCAATCCTTTCTGCTTGATGAAACTATTTTTGTTAAGATATTTTTGAGCTACCTATTAGTAAATTCTACTTGTCCATTTGCTTGTGGGTGATAGGGTCATTGTTGCAAATATGTGCCTAATCAGTGTTGTCATTGATGTCAACATATTCTTGTTGCCATTGGTGTCAACTATATCCTATCTTGTTTCCTAACTAGAAGACTAGAATGTTGAGGATATTGAGAAAATTAATAAAGATCAATGGATGCAGATCATACAGAAGTATAGAGGATTGTGTGATGTAGCTCTAGTCAAGATTTGAGAGGTCTGTATGAAGATTTGAAGAAACTATGGCCATCTGAGTAGAACTAGTTTTGCAGTATTCAGAAGAGATAGAGCAACAAAGAAGTGGTCCAGATCTTTCCAGATATGTCAAATAATGATCTATGGATCTAGAGGCATGTTTGGGAAGTCAGTGTGTATCATCCATTCAAGTGGTTCATGGTTTGGAGGTCCTCAAGAAATCTTTCTAAGATGATAGTCATGGCAAATAGTATTCTTAAGGTTTCAAATCAAGATCCAAGTGATTCTGATGATTTGGAGGAGTACGGATGTTTTTGTTGAATTCATTGTACTAGTGGAGGTCTCTGGATCATGTGACTGTTGTGTTGGAGGTTCACATTGAACTTTGAGCTTGTTGGTGAAGATTGCCTTCTTGGTGTTGATGTTCTTCCTAGTCCTAGCCGACCGGATGATTCAAGCATATTGCGGATGTTCCAGAAGCAATTCTCTGGAGCATGGCATGTTGTTGAAAGAAGATTCAAGTCATAGCTATGTTTGGCCAACAACTTAGTGATTCACATTAAGTAAGATGTTTGGTGTGCCGACCTTGATGTTTATTCCAAGGTTAATGAAGCATATAAAGGAGTGTAGTTGAGTCATGGAAAATCATCCTTGAGCAAAAATAATAAATCCGAAGAAAGGATCAGGAGTAGAACAAAGAAGAGGAGGAACAGAAGAACAAAAACAAAATAGAGTGAAGAATTAGTGAAGAAGAGTTTGGATGTAGAACAAAAGTTCTATGAGCATTCAATGAAACTGAACCAGGCATGAAGTAGATGTTATTTCTCAGTTAATTCTTTCTATGTTAAACTAAAATTTCTTGTAGGCAGTGAGCCCGAAGGCAAGTGCCTTCCCATTCTTTTTAAGTACTTTTAACAGGGTATGAATCTTGTGGGCTAACACCCACCGTGGTTTTTCCCTTAACCGGGTTTCCATGTCAAAAATCTTGGTGTCAAATGTGTTGATTATGTTTTTGCTTATGTGATGTTGTTTCATGCTTTAATGTTTATATCATTAATCAATTTACAAATTGTGAAAGAAGATTAAAAGGAAGAATAGGTTAAATTTTGGGACAACTCATTCACCCTCCCCCCCTCTTAGTTGTCTGGTCTAATTCTAATAGAACAAAGAAGAGGAGGAGCAAAAGAACAAAAGGAGAATAGAGTGAAGAGTTAGTGAAGAAGAGTTTGGAAGCAGAACAAAAGTTTTATGAGCATTCAATGAAACTGATCCAGGCATGAAGTAGATGCTATTTCTTAGTTAATTCTTTCTATGTTAAACTAAAATTTCTTGTAGGCAGTGAGCCTCTCTTTTGAGCAGTGAGCTCTGGGCAGTGAGCCCGAAGGCAAGTACCTTCCCATTCTTTTTAAGTACTTTTAATAGGCTACAAATCTTGTGGGCTAACACCCACTATGGTTTTTTCCTTAATTGGGTTTCCATGTCAAAAATCTTGGTGTCAAATGTGTTGATTATGTTTTTTCTTATGTGATGTTTCATGCTTTAATGTTTACGCCATTAATCAATTTGCAAATTGTGAAAGAAGATTAAAAGGAAGAAAAGGTTAAATTTTGGGACAACTGATTCACCCCCCTCTTAGTTGTCCAGTCTAATTGCAACAATTGATATCAGAGCTGGTTCCTCTAAAAGAAGCTTGACCGCTTGAGGAGATCCAAGATGTCGACCTACAAGAAGGATAGTCCAAGATTTGATGGAACAAATTACTCTATTTGGAAGGATCACATGGAGTGCCATTTACAATGCATGGGTAGTGCTTATTGGGTGATAACTAAGGATGAGTATACTACTCCGGAGAATCCTTCAACTCCAGATAAAATCAAAAATGTTGAAAACAACCTTCGAGCTAAAGATGCCTTATTGAGTGCCCTGACTGATTCAGAAATGATAAATGTCTTTGGACTAAAAACTGCTCATCAAATTTGTAAGAAGTTGAAGAATATTTATGAAGTAGATGAATATGTCAAATGTGCCAAATGACAAAGTCTGAGAGGAAAATTTGAAAATATGAGGATTAGTGAAGATGAAAACATCACAATATACATGCAAAAGATAAGTGAACTTGTGTGTGGTATCAGGTGTGCTGGTGGAACTTTGGATGAATTAGATATTGTGGCAAAAGTGCTCAAATCTTTACCTGATTCATACAAACATAAAGTTTCTGCTATAGAGGAGATCAGGATTGTCTCAAAAGTTACAAGAGATTAGCTAGTTGGCAAAATTTTAGCTTTTGAATTAAGTGAGTTTGGAGATTCTCTTCCTAGTCTAAATCTGCATTCAAAGCTAGTTTTCATGGGAAGCAAAGATATGATCCAGGTGAAAACTCTTCAGGAAGATCAAACATATTTTCTAAGGAAAGGAAGGATCTTGAAGATGATGAAATTAAGTCTACAGAACTTGAAGCTCTTATTGCCAGAAGAATGCCAAGAGGATCTGGTAAGTATAAAGGAAAGTTGCCATTCAAATGTTTTTCTTGTAATAAGATTGGTCATTTTGCCTCAAGATGTCCAATTTTTTTTTCAAAGCCAAACCCTATGAGATATAAAAGTTAAAAGAATTGTTACTATGTTCAAGAAGCTAGAGAAGAAGGAGACACAAATGATGAATTTGATGAGAAAATGAGTGGGTGTTCATTGCTATCAAAGAAGAAAATCTAGTGTCTTATGAATCTACTAGCTATACAAATGTGGAAAGTGCCTTGGCTTCTCAAGTTGTTGATGAATGGGTGATTGATAGCAGATGTTCTCATCATATGACTGGGGATAAAATTAAGTTTGTAAGCTTGGAAAAATATGAAGGTGGATTTGTGAAATTTGGAGACAACTCAGCTAGTAGAATCCATGGCAGAGGATCCATCTCTTTTGATGGTAAGAATAACTCTAATGATGTTCTGTATGTGGAAGGACCGAAGGATAATCTTCTTAGTGTTGGACAATTAGTTGAAAAGGGTTATGATCTTAGATTCAAGGATGGGAAATGCAGAATCTTGGAAAGCTCCAGAACTGAAATTGCATATGGTACTCAAACTAGAGGTAACATCTTTCATTTAAGTAGTTCTAGTAAAAGTTTCTTGATTGCTCATATGGATCAGAGTTGGCTCCGGCATAGGAGAATGTGTCATGTGAATTTTGATAACATTGTTAAGATAAGTTCCACTCAGACTGTAAGAGATCTTCCAAGACTTGTGAAACCTACTGATAGCATGTGTAGAGAATGTCAACTGGGTAAATAGAATAGAATTTCATTCAAGAGTAAAGAACATTCATCAAGTGGATTGTTGGAACTTGTTCGTACTGAGCTTTATGGTCTTGCTAGAATTAGAAGTATACAAGGAGACAGATATTTCATGTTCCTGATTGATGATTACTCACGGATGATGTGGGTAACCTTCTTGAAATAAAAATCAAAAGCTATTGACAAATTCAAAGTGTTCAAGGTCATGGTGGAGAATGAAATTGGTGTGAAGATAAAGTGTCTAAGATCTGATAGAGGTGGAGAATTTACCTGCAGTGAGTTTGATTCATTTTGTGAGAAGCAAGGAATAAAAAGATAGTTATCTGCTCCTAGAACTCATCAGCAGAATGGAGTTGTGGAAAGAAAGAACCAGACCATTCAAGAAGTTGCTAGGACCATGATGATGGAAGTAAATGTTTCACAAGTCTATTGGAGAGAAGCTATGAGTACTACTGTCTACACTCTTAACTGGGTGCAGATCAAAGATAATTCTGGTAAGACCCCTTATGAACTATGGTTTGGTCATGCTCCTACTGTAAAGTATTTTAGAGTTTTTGGTGGTAAGTGCTATATCAAAAGAGATGAGGATCTAAGCAAGTTTGAAGCAAGAAGTGATGAAGGGATATTTCTAGGTTACTCTACTCAAAGCAAGGCATACCGGTACTTTAACAAAAGATTCAAAAAGATTGTTGAGAGTGCAAATGTTAGAGTTGATGAGAGCAAAGAAAGAAACTCCAAGTCTTGCAGATATGAATCAGATGATCAAGATGAAAGTCAAAATCAAGGAAGAAAAGTTCAAACTCAGACACAGATTCAATTTGATCTGAAAAATCTAGAGGATAATACAGAAGTTAAGGAACAAGTTCAAGAAATAGAAATTCAAGTGAATCCCAAAACTCCTAGGTATGTGAGACTAAACCATCCTGAAGATCAGATCATAGGAGATAGAAATGAAGGTGTTCAAACTAGGAGAAGAATTACTGAAGAACAAGACGAGATTTTTTGATTTCAAAGATTGAACCAAAATCTGTAAGTGAAGCCTGTAATGATGAAAACTGGATAAAAGCAATTGAAGAAGAACTAATGCAAATTGAAAAGAATCACACTTGGGATCTTGCTCCTAGACCTGAAGACAAAAATGTGATTGGAACCAAGTGGGTCTTTTGGAATAAACTAAATGAAGATGGTGAAGTTGTAAGAAACAAAGCAAGGTTGGTATGCAAGGGATATTCTCAAGTGGAAGGAATTGATTTTGAAGAAACTTTTGCTCCGGTGGCAAGAATAGAAGCAGTCAGACTATTTCTTGTATTTGTTTCTTATAAAGATTTCAAGGTATATCAAATGGATGTCAAGTTAGCTTTTCTAAAAGGAGAGTTGGAAGAAGAAGTCTATATTGAGCAACCAGAAGGATTTTTGTTGTCTGATCAAAAAGATATGGTCTCCAGATTGAGGAAAGCACTGTATGGACTGAAACAAGCTCCAAGAGCCTGGTATGCAAGATTGGATAAGTATTTGCTAAAGCTAGGATTCAACAAAGGCACTACTGACAGTAGTCTTTACTTCAAGATTGATCATGAACACATTCTGATTGTTGAGGTATTTGTTCATGATATCATTTTTGGTGGGAATGAAAGTATGTGTAAAACATTTGCTGATCAGATGCAAAGTGAATTTGAGATGTCCATGTTTGGTGAAATAAATTTCTTTATAGGTCTGTAAATCACTCAGTCAAATAAAGGTATCTTTATATGTCAATCCAAGTATGTGAGAGAATTGCTGAAAAAGTTTGGGATGGAAGATTCAAAGCAAGTGGTATACCCACGGTAACCGGATGTAAGTTAAGTAAAGATGATGACTCCCCTAAGGAAAATTAGAAAAGGTATAGATCAATGATTGGAGGACTACTCTATCTGACTCAAACCAGACCTGATATCATGAATGCAATTGGGCTTGTTGCTAGGTTTCAAACTAATCCTAGAGAATCCCATGTTATGGTAGTTAAGAGAATTTTTAGATATCTCAAGGGGACAATTGATTATGGATTATGGTATCCAAAGAATAATGACTTCACTCTTCATGCATATATAGATGCTAATTGGGTAGGAGATGTGGATGATAGGAAAAAGTACTCGTGGTGGTGCATTCTTCTTGGGAAATAGATTGGTTTCTTGGTTGAGCAAAAAGCAAGAGGCAATATCTTTGTCTACTGCAGAGGCTGAGTACATAGCTGTAGCAAGTAACTGCACTCAAGTTTTGTGGATGAAGTAAATGTTGAAAGATATCAAAGTGGTATTTGAGGACAATGTTACAATCTTCTATGATAATTCAAGTACAATTAACATCTCAAAGAATCTGGTGTTGCATTGAAAGATAAAGCACATATCCATCAAGTTTCATTTCTTGAGAGAGAAGGTAAATGAGAATGAAATCAAGTTGGAGTTTGTGTCTTCAAAGGATTAGATTGCAGATATTTTCACTAAGCATCTTCCCAAGGATACTTTTGAGTATCTTAGAGAGAAATTAGGGGTTATTACCCCTCCTGATCAGAATTAAGATGCACTAGAGTGCATCAGTCTGGTGGAATTCACCATCATATCTTGTGATCTAGATTGATGTTAAGGAAGCACTACTTAGGGGGGGTAATCTACATGAAACTTTTGAGTTTGGTCTGAAACAAAACTAAGGAGAAAAGACTGCAAATATGTGCCCTTTTCCATTGATGTCAAAGGGGGAGAGAAGTCATGTGAATAACTAGTTGCTGGTGAAAGGGGGAGCAATGAAGATAGTGGTTACATAAGTGATAAGAGAAAGGGGGAGAATCTATTGTCTTGATGATTGAATCAGGTTTTCACATCATATGTTGCAATCAATGACAAAGGGGGAGATTGTTGCAAATATGTGCCTAATCGGTGTTGTCATTGATGTTAACATATTCTTGTTGCCATTGGTGTCAACTATATCCTATCTTGTTGCCTAACTAGAAGACTGGAATTTTGAGGATATTGAGAAAATTAATAAAGATCAATGGATGTAGATCATATGGCATTATAGAGGATTGTGTGATGTAGCTCCAGTCAAGATTTGAGAGGTCCACATGAAGATTTGAATAAACTATGGCCATCTGAGTAGAACTAGTTTTGCAGTATTCAGAAGAGATAGAGCGACAGAGAAGTGGTTCAGATATGTCAAATAATGATTTGGAGATCTAGAGGCATGTTTGGGAAGTCAGTGTGTATAATCCATTCAAGTGGTTTGTGGTTTGGAGGTCCACAAGCAATCTTTCTAAGATGATAGTCATGGCAGATAGTATTCTTGAGGTTCCAGATGAAGATGCAAGTGATTCTAATGATTTAGAGGAGTACGGATGTTTTTGTTGAATTCATTGTACTAGTGGAGGTCTCTGGATCTTGTGACTACTGTGTTGGAGGTTTGCATTGAATTTTAAGCTTGTTGGTGAAGATTTCCTTCTTGGTGTTGATGTTCTTCCTAGTCCTGGCCGACCAGATGATTCAAGCATATTGTGGATGTTCCAGAAGCAATTCTCTAGAGCGTGGCATGTTGTTGAAAGAAGATTCAAGTCTTAGCTATGTTTGGCCAACAACTTAGTGATTCACATTAAGTAAGATGTTTGGTGTGCTGACCTTGATGTTTATTCCAAGGGTAATGAAGCATATAAAGGAGTGTAGTTGAGTCATGGAAAATCATCCTTGAGAAAAAATAATAAATCGGAAGAAAGGATCAGGAGCAGAACAAAGAAGAGGAGGAACAGAAGAACAAAAGCAAAATAGAGTGAAGAATTAGTGAAGAAGAGTTTGGATGTAGAACAAAAGTTTTATGAACATTCAATGAAATTGAACCAGGCATGAAGTAGATGCTATTTCTCAGTTAATTCTTTCTGTGTTAAACTAAAATTTCTTGTAGGTAATGAGCCCAAAGGCAAGTGCCTTCCCATTCTTTTTAAGTACTTTTAACAGGGTATGAATTTTGTGGGCTAACACCCACCATGGTTTTTCCCTTAACCAGGTTTCCATGTCAAAAATCTTGGTGTCAAATGTGTTGATTATGTTTTTGCTTATGTGATGTTGTTTCATGCTTTAATGCTTACATCATTAATCAATTTACAAATTGTGAAAGAAGATTAAAAGGAAGAATAGGTTAAATTTTGGGACAACTCATTCACCCTCCCCCCCTCTTAGTTGTCTAGTCTAATTCCAATAGTGATGACTTTTTATGGCTTACCTGGAAATAATTGTTGAAAGCTAACAAAACTTTGGACATAAACCGAGGTCCTTGGTCTATGAAAATTGACCTAGGGGCTCTGAATCTAAGAAAATTTCTATTATACAGAAAGTCTGCAACATGTTCTTCTCTAGCAACTTTGAGGGCTTGGACTTCTACCCATTTGATAAGATAGTCCATGCAGACCAGAATATACTATTTTCCTTTGTGAAGGAGGATCTATAAGAGAAATGAAATCCAATCCCCATTTTTCAAATGGTTCAAAGGCTACCTATGGTTGTAGAGGCATTTCATTGGATGTCGTAGGTCTTCCCACTAGTTGGCATTCATTACAATGGTGAACATAGTTCTTCACATCCTTGTGCATAGAGGGATAATAGTATCCTGCACCTAAGATTTTATGGGAAGTTCTTTTGGCAGGGTAATGTTCACCAGATGGGTCATCATGGCAAGCTCTAAGGATGCTATATGTTTCATTTGGTCTAACACAATATCGCAGGACTAAATCATGCCCATATCAGAATAACATGTCATTAATCCATTTTAAGTGAGCACTTTCCTGAATAAGGCATTTCTTTTGTTTTGATGTGAAATCTAGGGGAAGCTCAGAGGTGGCTATTTAATTGGCAATGTCTGCAAACCAAGGTGTTTTAATGGAGACAACAAATAAATTTTCATCAGGAAATTCATCCTGCACAAGAGTACAATCTTCATCATCTTGCTTTATCCAAGATAGAAAATTTGCAACTACGTTGAATATTCCAGGCTTATCCATTATGGTCACATTGAATTCTTGTAGAAGTAATAACCATTTGATTATTCATCTATTCACCGAGGGTTTGTTCATTAGGTACTTGATGGCTAAATGGTCTATGAATATAGTCACTTTGTATCCTGTGATGTAATGGTAGAATTTGTTTATTGCATGACTTATGGCTAGAAATTCTTTCTCTGTGGTGGTGTAAGTTTGTTTTGTGGGGCTCAAGTTCCTACTAACAAAATATATAGCATATTTCCCTCCATTCTCATCTTCTTGTCCTAACACTGCTCCAATAGAATCATTGGAAGCATCAACATATTTATGGAAGGGAAGTTTCTAGTTAGGTCCCCATAGAACTGGGGCTGAGACAAGATTTTCTTTAATGATGTCAAAAGACTTTTGACATTCTTCTATCCAGGTAAAATCCACATCTTTCTGCAGAAGAGAGAACATGGGAGCTGCAATCTTACTGAAGTTTTCTATGAATCTCCAATGATAACTAGCATGTCCTAAGAAACTTCTAACATCAGTTTGATTCTTTGGGGTTTCCAGCTATTGTGTCACCTCAATCTTCTTAGGGTTAACCTTTATCCCTTCATCTGAAATATGGTGTCCCAATACTATACCTTGTTCTACCATTATGAGTCATTTCTCATGGCTTAGAGATAATTGATGATCTTCATATTGTTGCAACACTCTATCTAGATTTTTGAGACCCTAATCAAAAGTGGAACCATAGACTGTGAAGTCATCCATATAGACTTCTACACAATCGTTTAAAAGTTCAGCAAAGATAGCCAAAACAACTCTTTGAAATGTGGCAGGAGCATTACAAAGCCCAAAGGGAAGAACCTGATATGTGAATGTTCCCCAAGGATAGGTGAATGTAGTTTTGTCTTGGTCCTCTACTACCACTTGTATTTGGTTATATCCACTAAACCTATCTAGAAATGAAAAATACTTCCTTCCAGCTGGATTATCCAAAATTTGGTCTATGAAGGGTAGTGGGAAATAATCTCTGTAGGTTGCTTTGTTAAGTTTTCGATAGTCAATGCACACTCTCCATTTCCCATTTTTCTTTGGCACTACCACCAAGGGTGAAACCCATTTTCTATCTGAAATATGATAAATAAATCCCACTTGTAAAAGTTTCTCAATTTTAGTTTTGACAATATCTTTTAGAGCAAGATTGAGTCTTCACTGGGGTTGATGGATTGGTCTAATGTCTTCGGTATAGATGTGGTGGGTGCAAACACTTGGGTGGATTCCTCTCATATATGTATAGTCCCAAGCAAAATCTTTGGACCTATTCATCAAAACATCGAATAATTTGCACTCATCGAATTATATCAACCAACTATTGATATTTAAAGTCTTTCCTAGTAATAACATGATAGTCTTGGTTCTAGGGTAATTAGAGGTGACAATGTAAACTTTTTCTACTAATGTGTTGAGAGGACAGCTATGTGGTATGATTCTATGGAGTCTCACAATATCTGAGAAGAATTGATTTGTTTTCAAGATGATATTTTCCAGTGGACAAGGTCGAGTTGTGAAGTTGGTATAATCATGTTCTTTGTCATTAATGTAGATTGGATGTCCTAAAATTTCTTCCACCTCTAAAGTATCTTCATCTTCTGAGTCTATGGAAAGATCTTGGATGTTTTCTAATTCATCTTCCAGTTCTTCACCGTGTTGTTTAATAACTACCATGGCAAGTGGGGGTAGATTCTCTTGCTTATCAGATTCATCTAATTCATCCACCCAAACTTGGTTATATTCTGTAGGTTGAGTGGGGGGATATAGACTTAGATGTTTGCTACTGGGACTATGTGAAATGAACATTCCTCCTGCTCTATAGTCAATCTTGGTTGTGACTGTAGCTAACCATGACCTACCCAATATTACTGGGTAACTGTCTTTGGGTGTGAGGGACCGGAGAACTTGGAAGTCTATTGGATATTCCCCATCGTCAACCTTGACGGGGACATTTTCTAAGACTCCTTTGGGAATAGCTATGGCCTAATTTTCCATCTGTAATATGGTAGTTGTGGGGTGTAGATCGGTGAGTCCAAGTTTTTCCATAACATCCACTGTCATAACGTTAATGGCTACTCCCAAGTACACCAATGCATTAGGTATTGTTACCTCATTAATTGTTATTGTTATAAGTGGACTACCTGGGTTGCCATATTTTGGGGTTAAGGTTTTTCTAGCTAAAAGTTCAGCCAAATATCCATTGATGTGCACCATATTAATCTATTTTGGTTTCCTTCTTAGTGTTTTAATGCACAACTGTTTAACTAGCTAATTCAGTTTGGGAATCTCTTTGATCACTTGTAACAGAGGAATCTTGATAAGGAGTCGTTTAATTTCTTGTATTAGAGCAATTTCATTAGACAATGATACTTTTGGTGAGTTCTTATGAACATTTGATCTAAGATGGTCTAGAAAAGGTGCCTAGGTTTTCTTTCCTAGTATGGGATCTTTTCCTGGAGTCATTGATGGTTGTTTGGCAACTTCTTCTTGAGACGACTCTATGATAGGTGTTGGAGTTGCCTGAGATTGTGGTGGGGTTGATTCCTCCTGATTTTTCTTGGAGTCATGCTCTATAGGTATAAGAAGAGTCTCTAGTTCTACATTGAGTCTTTCATCTAGGTCTTCTGTAACTTCAACAATGGTCAGTTAATTAAGTGTTTTTCTTGACCTCAATTGAAGGTTTCCACAATAGATAGCATTGACCTCTACCATATTATCCTGATCAGCAGCATACATTGGGGCATTTTGATGTGTGTTCTTGGGATTAGGAATAGGTTGTGCTGGTAATGGTGGTTGATTAACTTGTTCACTTTGCTGAGGGTTTTGATGAGTTGTAAGAAGGTTTTGTTGTGGATTTAGCATTCTTCTTGGACCATTATAGAATTGATTTGGTGGTTGATTCCATTGTGGAGGTTGATTATGAGGATGCCATTACTGATTTGGCCATTGGGGATTTCCCCAAGCTTGGTTTGTCCATTCAGGTGGTCCCCAAGGTGGATAAGATCCCCATTCAAGTGGTATTGAAGGCCATGGAACTGACCACTATGTATTGTTCCAAGGGTTTTGAGGTCGCCATGTAGGGTTGTAGTTCTGACCATTAGAGAAATTTCCTTGAGGTCTCTGGCCTATGAAATTGATTTCCTCCTAAGTGTGAGATGGTCATTTTTTAGAAGTCTTAATTGTGTTCAAAATCTTACATTGATTAGTGGTATGATTCTTTTCACAAATTTGGCAACTGTTGGCCTTGTCCAAAGGACATTCTCTTAATAGATGTTTGTTTTGACACCTAGGACAATAGATGGATAAGATCTCAGGGTTACGCATTTTGGCTTAGATTCCATCCAAAGTGGTGTTTAATTGAACAAGAATGTCAGTTTTCAAATTTGCTATTTCCTCTCATAGTTTACCTATGTCATTTGATCTTTTTAAGAGGCTAGATTTTTGGATTCCTCCTTGAGTATGGGAAAAATTTTGAGATAACTTAGAGATATCGGTAAGTTCAAGTTAGGACATATCTGCTTTTCCCATTAAATCTAAGCTTCTCCTAGCATCCTTATCAAGTCCTTTGAGAAATATAGTCTTTAGAATCTATGGACTTATGGCTTCCTCACCACATCATTTGGTTAGAAAGATAAACCTATCAAGGTAATCCTCCAAGCTCTCATCTGGGTGCTGCCACAATAATGGGTTACACTTTCTAGGACATCTTGATTTTTGCTGAAATCACATATTTTTAGAAAATATAATGAAAGGTTCCATTTAAAGGATTTTAATTGAAGAGGGTTTTATCAAACCCCCTTAGATTCAAACCCCCTTGGATAGAACCCCGCTAGTTTTAAACCATGTCTATAATGGAGTCTCCTCTACACCTATCAAAATGCTGATAAAAGACCACTTTTGATTTACCTTTTGGGGGATCAAATGAATTCATTTAAAATTTATATTTTGTAAGTATGTAGTCCTTATTATAAGCTTTCCCAAAAAGTGTAACCCATTATTATAGGATGACCCATCTTCTTTTTGTCTTAGTTTGAACAGCTCTTCTTTCCTATCACTAACTCTGCAATAACTCTGGTATTTTTCTAAGAAAATAGTTTCCATGTCATCGCATGTAGTTATTGATCCAGAAGCTAATCCCATAAACCAACGCATTGCAGCATCCCTCAGAGTGGAGGGAAAAAGTTTAAGCTTCTGATTGTCATTCTTGTAGTCATATGTTTGACATAAGACTTTAAACTCAAAGAGTAACTGGTCAGGATCTTCAGAAGAAAGTCCCCTAAAAGTCGGCAAGATAGATGGTGAAATGTTTTTCATTCATGCATCATCATCTTCATTGAGAGCAATAGGGTAGGTAAAGGTTCGTGCTGCCGGTCTTCTTGCCATATCATCATTATGGAGATTGTTATCCATAATGTCAAAAGGAATGTTCTCTTCCTCGAAGACTAGGTTGATTGGTTGAATAACTATCTCCTCAAAGATTGGGTCAGCTGGAAAAACTTCTAGGGTACGATGGGAGGTCTCAGGTTGATCCTACTCGATCAATTCATAGTTTAGTTCTTCATCTAAGACTGCTTCTTCCCTATTTATGGTTGGAATTACTATTGGGGTGGTTTTTGGTATGAATCGTTCGTGTGGGCCTCATTTCCTAACCATGCAGAAAGAGAGGTTTGGTGACTATTTTTGGGTGTTTACTGCAAGAAATTCCAAAGCATACCCTAATAACACTTAGAAAAGATCACATATCCCCAGCAATGGTACCAAATAGTGACAGGATGTCGTAAGGTCCTAACACTTTAGATGAAAATTATCAATTTATCGACCAGGGTAGTGTCCAAGGCTGTCTGCAATAGGGAGTTTGGATATTTCATTGAGAAATAGTTTTCTAGTTCTGTTAAAAGATTGAAACATTAGATGAAATGAAACAGTAATTATATCCTTCTATAGAAAGCATTCAAATTCTATACTATAGAGCATGAAAAACTTTAGACTAGAAAGCATATAAATTCTACACTAGAAAGTAGATAAATTCTATGCTAATGATTCACAAATGCAATTTGCTATGCTGCAAACACTCCAAATTCTAACTATTAGAAAATAGTAATTCTACCTAAGGCAGATGTGCTGGAAAACTTCTAATCAACACAGAAAGTTTCAAACAATAGTACACAATAGTTTAACTTTTAAACAACACACCTTGTAGGTTAACGATGGAAACTAAACATAACCTATCTTCAACTAAATAAAAACATCCACAAAAATGAAAATACTTATCTATCCTACAGTCCCGTGCGTGGCCAGCTCGTGGGAGAAACTTATCTTAAATTAGGTCACATTTAATCACTTTCGAAGCACACAATAACTCCATTCAAAACTTCATATTTTCAAATAATTAAAACTCAGAACATCATTTGGATTCATGAAAAATTGCAAGTACACAGCTTTGATGATTTTGAAAACTTAAGGGATTGTCTTTCATTCATCCATAGTATATATTTATATCCATGTTTCGAGAAACAACTAAAACTGAACTACTTCAAAACTCCTAAATTTTAGATGGTATGAAAATGCCATTTGAAGAAGTCTTATAGCTGAAAAATAGAGTCTTTACTACTGCTATCTTTTAGAACATAAAAAGGACTATGAGTGGAGCCATAATGTCTTTTGGGTAACCATAGAAATAACAGGATTAAAACAAAGTCTTGATTTAATGCATGGCTAAAATTTCTAGTGCCCTCAACTTTTGGCACATTCATCCATAGTTACATGATGTCCACTTCTTTTATAGGAAATGCATTAACCTGCACAATTACCCAACTTTTCATGCCATGAAACCAACATTTAAAAGATAATTTCAATCAATTTAGGAAATAAGGATTTGTACAACATTTTATTAAAAAGAGATAAATATTGCTTATAAAAATAAATAAATTGGCAAGGCTAGGGAATTGGGTAATGAAAAAAGGGCTATTTGTTCCATCAAAGAAATGAGGTTATTTATACCTCATCAGGCAGTAGGTTATACAACTCATGCAAAGTCCAATAACACTCAATGCACAAACTAAGAGTACAATCAACAATTTTAAGGTAGTTCTGTTTGTTGAAATACACAATGTGTAATTGTAAAATTTAAAATTTCAATGAAAAAGACACACAATGAAACCACACTACAACTCAAAATTAGATTTGGATGAGTGTTTAAAAGAGCTACCAACCCAAGCATTTTGCAAAAACTAGGTTATATGAAAATGCAAAATTTTAACAAATCCCTAACAAATGAGATATGCAAATGCAAGGTGTTATATCATGAAATGATTAATTGTTGTAATTAGGTTCAGATCTGATGTAAAAATCAAATTTTCAAATAGTTCCAACGATATGCAAGGAAAATAATGCAAAACTATACCTTTATGTAAGCCTAGCATGCTTACTTTTTTCAATTTTGTCAATTATATGCTAGATTTTTTTTAATGAAGAATGACAAGTATGATATGATGTAATGCAAAATCTAATTTCAACACTCAGTAAGATGCAAGTTCATTAAAAACATGGGTTCACCAAAATGTTATATGATAAAAAGAGAGATGATGATGGAATATGTGAATACACTAGATCAAACCCTCCTTTCACTATAACATTCAAGGGCAAAATCAAGCTTGAGTCACTACAAGATGAAAGAGGAATCAACTACAAATTTTGTATTCTTCTTTGCCAAGGAAAGATGAGATTCAACCATGCTTTGTATTAAACCCTAGGTTAAGTATGAGTAAAACCCTAGTTATGAGATAATCAGCTTGAAAAAGATGATTTGTGCAATAGAAATCCAAAAACTAAAAGTATAGAGATGATTAGTAAGATGACGGAACTTGTTTCCCAAAAGTAGAGGTGTCAGAGGACAAATTCAGCAATTGCCCAAGTCTAGAATTGAGATTCTGTCAGAGGTCTAAACTAAGAATATGGTGCAAATGATGCTTAGAAACTAGATCCAGAACCTGGAAGCCCTGTAGACTAGGGCACCAACCGCCCAAGTCTCTTTAGAGATATAATCTGAAACTGTTTATGGATCTCGAAACTCTAATTACTGCACTGCCTTCCTATAGCTCAACTTTTCCTGAAACTTATACCTGTAACCTACATAGAAGAAGACAAGAGAGGGGTTTGGGGGTTATGGTGTTTAAGGATTTGCCTCAGTCAAATCCTGGGTTAGCATTCAAGCTTTCCCAACATCATTGTTAGATAGAGAGCGTGCCCTTGTAGGGTAGAGGCTAAAGATAATCCAAATGATGAAATGATTCAAATGACTCAAATAGAAATGATGTTACCTTAGAGGTGAAGTCCTTAGTAGGATGAAATCTCTTCAACTCATATGGAGATGGATGATGATGCCATATCTACAACAAACACACAGATGCAAACACAAATCTGCAACAACACAATAAATGCCTTGAATGCTCTTTGCTCCAATATCATAAGTTCACATTATCCATATAGGTTAAAAATGAAGTCATAAACTCACTTATATATGCTTTCTTGCTAACATTTATGAATTTAAATCACAAAATCTGACAAGGAGAAACATTTTAGAAGGGCCCAAGCCAACATGCCATTAATTAGCCCCCACCAATCAAGGGAGACTTGGGTGGTTGACACCCAAGTCTAGGAGCCCAAATTAGGTCATGGATAAGTTAAAGGCAGTCCCAAGGGTCCAAAATATCATGGGTGTTGAGCAATTTCCTTTGAGATGATTAATTAGAATGTATAATGAAGCAAATAAGACCTAGGAGCTAAACAAGTAGGTAAAAAGGCATGTGTCCACTTTTTACTCCATAACAAGCATATTAAGAAAGATGATCTGTTTGAGGAAGAAAAGATTGAGAGGGTGGAAGAGAAGTAGGAAAAATCAGTGCTTGTTTACTTTTCTTATTGTTGCAAGTGTTGTATGTGTGAGAAACTATGTGGTAACTAGGTTGTTGGGACACATTTTGAACAAGTTGGTTGTTTTGAGTAAGTTGTTTTGTAAAGTTTAGAATTTAGCCACAAGGTCAAGGTGGGTTTAGAACACCTCAAACAAAGATCATAGGGTTAGAATGTAGATGGACAACAATTTTAGGTTTTGTAGGCTCATTTTGGGAACCAAAAATATAGATTGTGTTGATTTGGTGTTTCTAATCATCATTAGTGATGTCCAAGGAGCTTGAACATGCAACCAAAGGAGGAAAAGAAGAGGTCTTCATATCTTTAGTGATATCCAAGGGACTTGAACATGCAACCATAGGAAGAAGACAAGGGATCTTCATATCCTTAGTGATATCCAAGGTACTTGAACATGCAACCAAAGGAGGAATACAAGGGATCTTCACATCCTTAGTGATATCCAAGGGACTTGAACATGCAACCAAAGGAGGAAGACAAGGGATCTTCACATCCTTAGTGATATCCAAGGTACTTGAACATGCAACCAAAGGAGGAAGACAAGAGATCTTCACATCCTTCGTTACATCCAAGGTACTTTAACATGCAACCAAAGAAGGAAGAAAAGAGGTCTTCACATCCTTAGTGATATCCAAGGGACTTGAGCATGCCACTAAAGGAGGAAGATTATCATGGACTATGGAATATGTGGTAGAGGTAAAAGTAATATGCTCAACATCTACTAAACCCTCATCTCTAGAAGAGAGGTCATCCAAATGAAGAGAAGGTAAAGTAATGTGAACTCATCTAATGTGAAGTGAGACTCTCCATCCATGAATGCCACATGTCCAAAAGGGAGGGCATTGGATGAAGAGAAGGCAACACATCGATGATTATATGCTCTTGCATCAAAATACCCTCATAAGAAGGAATGATTTTGGGAGAGGCATCACAGCCATGTCATGACATAGGAAGAACTAAGTCACAATCATATGCCTTGGATGGAACAACTCTTTGATAAAAAGTGGATAGTGATGTAAGAAAAGAAGAGAACATGTTTTGCTTTTTCTTTGACATGTTTAAATGTTTTATTTTACAAACACATAAATTAATATATATGCAATTGGAGTGTCTAATCAGTTTATGAGCTGATCAAACATAGAAAAGAAAGTTGTATAAATGTAAAATGGTTCAGTTTTACCAAAATGAAAGATTTTGGTAACCACAACAATAAAGACATATAAGTGTTGTGCTTTGTAAACCAAATACATGAGATAAAAGAAGATATGCAACATAAATGTTTAATCATATTTATAAACTAATTAAACACAACTATATATCTAAGAAAAGAAGATTATGCGTAATACGTTGGGTTCACCAAAATGTAAGATATAAAGAGATAGCCTAATCAATTATGCACTAACTAGATCAATATTTTCCATCAAACATTAGGATACAAGCTGACCAAGACTTGTGTGCTTGGCTACATTCCTCAAGAGAGAGCCAAGTTGTCTGCAACTTTGTTCTTTTGTTGTAATATAGTGGATATCGATTTGGGAATGACAAGATTTAGGGTTACAAATGATCAACTTGACTAAACTAATAGCATAATGATGTTATAAAACAAATTCATAGAAATAGAGAAAAAATTTGGGCACATAACACAGAGAGGAACCTAGTGCCAAAAATTGGAGTAAAATGTCAAGGACACTGGAGTTGGGCACTAGTGTTTGGAGGCCAAAAGAGGAGCTATAGAACCAATATGTAGAAATTAGAAGTAGATCTAGAAAGATGACACAAAGAGGGGCATGCCACTAGAAATTAGGGCCAAAAGTGTAGGACTTGGATGTTGGCACCCTAGTCCTAGATTTTTGGTCTAAACTTTGGCCTACCAATCTGTATCCCAAATCCTTCCATCTTTCTATCACTATTTTGTGCCAAAAACCTCAGATGTGATCTACACACATGAAAGAGGAAAAATGGTTGTGATGTATAGGGGATTGCCTCAGTCAAACCTTGTGTTGGTGTTCCCACCTCCACAACAACAATTATAGATGTGTTGAATATAAGGAATACTGGGGGGGTGAATCAGTATTCCACAAAACCACTTCTCAACTAGTTTATTAATCCAATTTCCAAAGTTAATAACATGAGAACATAATAAGCATAAGAACAACAACCATAAAGACATAATACATGAACACTAAGATTTTTACGTGGAAAACCAAAAAAGGGAAAAACTACAGTGAGTGTTAGCTCACAATATATTATGATAGCTAAATACCGAATTACAAGAAGGCTCACTGCCTTAGGGCTCACTGCCCTGGGCTCACTGCCCTATGAAGAAGTGCTCACTACACAAAGGCTCACTGTAAAAAAAAAAGAATAAATAAAAAGGATTAGCTCACTGCCAGAAGATAAACTGCTGTAAATGCATCTACCACATGTTGGATCACAGTTCCATTGAAGGTTCAATATAAGATTCAAAGGTCTTCATTTTTTCTGCCCTACTTCTCAACTTAACTATGTTGGATTTAGGATAGACAATTAAACTGAAGAATATCATCTTCACCATGCTTATGTCAGTTCCATTTAAGCTCAATACTTTTGCTCTGCCTTTTCTCTTTCCTCCTTTCTACCACACTCTCATCTCGACAAGATGCTTTTGAAATGACTTTACAACTCTTTATTTATACAAGACATCGACTTAGGGATAATCATCCAAGTCAGCAAACATTACAGAGCAAATACTTAAATACAATATGACTAATTACAAAAAGACTTCACGCGGATCAACACACTGTTGGCCACACAGATCTGAGACTTCAATATTTCTTTTAGGAGCACGCCATTATTCACAGAACATTTTCAAGATCATCTGTAGGATGTATAACTCATCCGATTGGCTAGACTTAGGAAGAACACAATCATCCGGAAGTAAGTCTTCAATTACGAGCTCAATCTTCAATGCAGACCACCAACATGAACTGGACACAATCCAAAGACCTCCACAAGCTTTCCTGAATCACCAAGAACATCCACACTACTTCTGTTCACTGAGATCATTCTCTCCTTCATTCGGAACCTTAAGAACATGGTCTATCATTACTATCATATTGGAATAGATGCTTACAGACCTCTAGACCATGAACCAATTGGGTTGTCAATTCAAATTAACTTCCTAAACACTCCAAAAAATCTGTAGAACAAGATATTGCACTTCTGGATCTTACTAGACCTATCTATGTCACTCTGTCACCTCTGAACATCTACCAGAGGTGGTTTTACTTAAGTGGCCATAACTTCTTTAGATCCTCATGTGGATGTCTAAAATCTTTACTAGATCATCTTAAGACACATATCTTCAAACTCTTTAAAGCGCATCCTCTAATCTTCATCTTAGCTAGGATCTTTACCTTACTATCTCCACTGTTCCTCTGTGTTCCTGATTAGGACTAATTTTCTCAATATCCTCAACACATAGCTCATCCAATCCTTATCATCAATGCAACAGGAGTATGTTGACATCAATGACAACACTGGTTAGGCCCATACTTGCAACAATCTGCCCCTTTGTCATTGATGGCAACATATGATGTGAAAAACTATTTTAACCATCAAGACAAGAACTTTTCTTTACTGACATAACTCCCCCTATCAACAACAACCATTCACATGTCTTTTCTTCCTTTACTACTCCCCCTTTGATCAACAACTACTTTTTTTTCATGTGTCTTCTCTCCCCCTTTGACATCAATGGCAAAGGGCACATACTTGCATCACTTCAGAATTATACCAGCTGCTCCCCCTAAGTAGCAACTTCCCATCATCAATCTGGACCATAAGATGTGACAGTGAGATCCACTAGATTGATGCATATTAGTGAACCTTAATTTAGAACCGGAGGGGCAAAAACCCCTAATTTCTCCCTAAGATACTCAAAAGAGTCCTTAGGTAGAGGTTTAATAAAAATATCTACAATCTGATCCTTGGAAGGCACAAACTCCAATCTGACTTCATTCTTATTCACTTGCTCTCTCAAAAAGTGAAACTTGATGGATATATGTTTAGTCTTTGAATGCAACACCAGATTTTTTGATATGTTAATTGCACTTGAATTATCACAGAAGATGGTGATAGGTTCTTCATACTCCATTATGATATCTCTTAGCATTTGCTTCATCCA
Source organism: Cunninghamia lanceolata (assembly GCA_027924645.1). Taxonomy (NCBI): domain Eukaryota; kingdom Viridiplantae; phylum Streptophyta; class Pinopsida; order Cupressales; family Cupressaceae; genus Cunninghamia; species Cunninghamia lanceolata. Next base: position 9,361,462 of record BSBN01000739.1, read on the forward strand.
CAATACTTGAGTGTAACTACCTGTTGCTGCAATATATTCTGCTTCTGTAGTGGATAGAGATATTGCCTCTTGTTTCTTGCTCAACCAAGAAACCAATCTCTTCCCTAAAAAGAATGCTCCACCACTGGTACTCTTCCGGTCATCCACATCTCCTGCCCAATCCGCATTTGTATATGCATGAAGAGAAAAATCATGATCTCTAGGATACCACAATCCATACTCAGCTGTCCCTTTTAGATATCTAAAAATCCTCTTGATTGCCATAACATGAGATTCTCTAAAATTAGCTTGGAATCTAGCAACAAGAACAACAACATTCATAATGTCAGGTCTAGTTTGAGTGAGATACAATAGTCCTCCAATCATTGATCTGTACTTTTTCTAATCAGCCTTAGGAGAGTCATCATCTTTGCTTAATTTACATTTAGTTGCCATGGGAGTATTCATTGGTTTTGAGTTTTCCATCCCAAATTTCTTCAACAATTCTTTTACATATTTGGTCTGAGAAATGAAGATTCCTTTCTTTGTTTGAGTGATTTGCAAACCCAAGAATAAATTCATTTCTCCAAACATGGACATCTCAAATTCACTTTTCATTTGATTTGCAAAGGCTTTGCACATACTATCTCTTCTTCCAAAAATGATATCATCAAAAAACACTTCAATAATCAAGATATTTTCATGATCAATTTTGAAATACAAATTACTGTCAGCAGTACCTTTGTTGAAACCAATCTTCAAAAGATGCTTATCCAATCTTTCATACCAGGCTCTTGGAGCTTGCTTGAGTCCATACAGTGCTTTCTTCAACTTGCATACCATATCACCATGATCAGACAAGTGAAATCCATCCGGTTGCTCAATGTAAACTTCTTCTTCCAAGTCACCATTCAGGAAGGTAGATTTGACATCCATCTGATATACTTTGAAATCCTTGAAGGCAGTAAAAGCAAGAAATAATCTGACTACTTCAATTCTTGCCACCAGAGCAAAAGTTTCTTCAAAATCAACTCCTTCTACTTGGGAGTAACCCTTGTAGACCAATCTGGCTTTGTTTCTGACTACTTCACCATCTTCATTCAGTTTATTTCGAAAGACCCATTTGGTTCCAATCATATTCTTATTTTTAGGTCTGGGAACAAGATCCCAAGTGTGATTTTTCTTAATTTGCATCAGCTCTTCCTCCATTGCTTTAGTCCAGTTTTCATCATTGCAAGCTTCATTCACTATCTTAGGTTCAATCTTTGAAATCATACAATACTCTTCTGAATCTTGAGCAATCCTTCTTCTTGTTTGTACACCTTTGCTTTTATCACCTATGATCTGATCTTCAGAGTGATTCAGTCTTACATACCTAGGAACTTTGGGAGTTTCTTGCACTTTTGATTCTTGAACAGGTTCATTCAAACTTATCTCTTCTTTCTGATTTACCAGATCAGTCTGAATCTAAATTTCAGAGGGAGCGTGGACTTCTTGAACAAAAATATCATTTTGATCATCTTCATCATATTCATAAAACCTTGAGGGTTTTTCAATACCTACATCAACCTTCACATTTGTACTTTCTACAATCTTCCTTAATCTCTTGTTATACCACCGATATGCTTTGCTTTGAGTAGAGTAACCCAAGAATATTCTTTCATCACTTCTAGCATCATATTTTCCTAGATCTTCATCTCTTTTAATGTAACATTTGCTACCAAAAACTCTAAAATACCTCACAGTGGGAGTGATGCCAAACCAAAGTTCATAAAGAGTCTTACCGGTATTGCTTCTGATTTGTACTCGGTTGAGAGTATAGGCTACAGTGCTTACAACTTCTCTCCAATAGATCTAAGGAACATTTGCTTCCATTATCATGGTTCTATATGCTTCTTGGATGGTCCAGTTCTTTCTCTCCACTACTCCATTCTACTGTGGAGTCCTAGGAGCAGACAATTATCTTTTTATTCCATGTTTCTCACAGAATTCTATGAACTCACCGGATGTGAATTCTCCACCTCTATCAGACCTTAGACATTTTAATTTTAATCCAATTTCATTCTCTACCATAGCCTTGAATATTTTGAATTTCTCAAGAGCTTCTTATTTCTCTTTCAGAAAAGTCACCCACATCATCCGGGAATGGTCATCAATTAATAACATGAAGTATCTATCACCTTGCACACTCCTGATTCTTGTCGGACCACATAGATTAGTATGAACTAAGTCCAATAATCCGGTAGAAGATTGTTCCTTGCTTTTGAATGAGATTCTACTTTGTTTACCCAACAGACATTCTTTGCACAAACTATTGGTAAGTTTTACCAATCTTGGAAGATCTCTTATAGCCTGAGTGTTGCTTATTTTGATGATATTATCAAAATTCACATGACACATTCTCCTATGCCATAACCAACTCTGATCAATTTGAACAAATAAACAACTTTTACCAGTACCAACCAAGTGGAAGATATTACCTTTTGTTTGAATACGGGATGCAATCTCTGTTCCAGAACTTTCAAAGATCTTGCATTTTCCATTCTTGAATCAGAGATCATAGCCTTTGTCCACTAACTATCCAACACTAAGAAGATTGTGCTTTAGACCTTCAACATATAGTACATTACTAGTTTTGTTCTTTCCATCAAAAGAAATGGTTCCTCTACCTCTGATTCTGTGAGCAGAATTATCACCAAACTTTACCACTCCTCCTTCATACCTTTCCAAATCTATGAACTTATTTTTTTCACCTGTCATATGGTGAGAGCATCCACTGTCAATGACCCAATCATCCTTTTCTTCAACTTGGGCAGCCAAAGCTTTTTCTACAATTTTATGATTGACAGATTCAAAGGGTATTGGATCTTCTTCCTTGATGGCAATAAACACCCAGTCACTTCCGGATTTGTTTCCTGTCTCTGATTCATCATTTGTTACTCCTTCATTATCATCATCTTCATGAACATAGTAACAATTCTTATGGAACCTTGATCTATTAGGATTTGGCCTTGAAAGTCTTTCCAAACACATTGAGGCAAAATGGCCAATCTTATTGCAGTTAAAACACTTAAAAGGCAATTTCCCTTCATACTTACTAGATCCTCTTGGCAGTCTTTTTGCAATAAGGGCTTCAAGTTGAGCAGCTTCTACTTCATCTTCTTCCAGGTCTTTTCTTGCTTTTTCATACCATGATAGTTTCCTTGAAGAGTTCTCTCCCAGATCAAACTTTTGTTTTCCTTTTGCAGAGGCACTATCTTTGCATGCAGATTCAGTCGTAGGGGGTGCATCTCCAAACTCGGTCAGTTCAAATGCAGCCAATTTACCAACCAATTGATCTTTGGTGATACCTAAGAAGGATCTGAATTCTTCAATAGAAGCAACCTTATATTTGTAAGAATCAGGAAGAGATCTGAGAACTTTACCAATAATCTCATCTTCATCCAAGATTCCACCAACACATTTGATGCCACAAACAAGCTCATTTACTCTTGGCATAAATGAAGTGATATTTTTCATCTTCTTTCATCTTTAGGTTTTCAAACTTTCCTTTCAGACTCTATAGCTTTGCACATTTAACATACTTGTCTCCTTCATGCAAAAGTTCTAGTTTTTCCCAAATCTCATATGTTGTTTTTAGATCAATAACATTTGTCAGCTCTGAATCAAATAAGGCACTTAGAAGAGCTTGTTTAGTCCACAGATTATTTTTAGCATCTCTAATTTCATCTACGGTATGTGGACCATTCTGTGGAGGATCATATTTCTTTGAAGCCATGATCCAATACTGCATTCCCATAAATTGCAAGTGGCATTCCATGTGACTTTTCCAAAGAGTGAAATTGGTTCCATCAAACCTCAGACTATCCTTCTTGTAGGACGACATCCTGGATCTCCTCAAGTAGTTAAGCTCTTTTTAGAGGAACTTGGCTCTGATACTAATTGTTGGATTTACGACAGACAATTGACCTAAAGAATAGCATCTTCACCATGCTTGAGTCAGTTCCATTTAAGTTCAATACTTCTGCTCTACCTTTTCGCTCTCCTCCTCTCTACCACACTCTCATCTCCACAAGACAGCTTTGAAATGACTTTACAACTCCTTATTTATACAAGACATCGACTTAGGGATAATCATCCAAGTCAGCAAACATTATAGAGAAAATAGTTAAATATAATATGACTAATTACAAAAAGACTTCACACAGATCAATGCACTGTCAGCCACACAGATCTGAGACTTTAATATTTCTTCTAGGAACACACCATTCTTCACAGAACATCTTCAAGATCATCCACAGGATGTATAACTCATCCAGTCAGCTAGACTTAGGAAGAACACAATCATACAAAAGTAATTCTTCAATTACGAGCTCAATCTTCAATGCGGACCACCAACACGAACTGGACACAATCCAAAGACCTCCACAAGCTTGCCTGAATCACCAAGAACATCCACACTACTTTTGTTCATTGAGATCATTCTCTCCTTCATCTGGAACCTCAAGAACATAGTCTGGCATTATTGTCATATTGGAATAGATGGTTGCAAACCTCCAGACCATGAACTAATTGGGTTGCCAATTTAAATTGACTTCCTAAACACTCCACAAAATCTGCAAAACAAGATATTACACTTCCAGATCTTACCGGACCTATCTGTGTCACTTTGTCACCTCTGAACATCTACCAAAGCTAGTTTTACTTAAGTGGCCATAACTTTTTTAGATCTTCATGCGGACCTCTGAAATCTTTATTGGATCATCTTAAGACACATATCTTCAAACCCTTTGAAGCGCATCCTTTGATCTTCATATTAGCTATGATCTTTACCTTACTGCCTCCACTGTTCCTCTCTGTTCCTAATTAGGACTAATTTTCTCAATATCCTCAACACATAGCTCATCCAATCCTTATCATCAATGCAATAGGAGTATGTTGACATCAATGACAACACCAATTAAGCCCATACTTGCAACAAACTACATATACTCTATTTTCTGTCCTTGTTCAACTTTTTTTATTCTACACTCTACTCATAATCCTACACACTTTGAAGTTACACATCACACCACACTTCATCATCAAATTCCATCGGGTATATATATTCACTACAAGATTCATCTCATAATCAAGTCGACAAGCAAAACATAAATACTACATCTTGTTGGCTTGAACTTGTGTACAATCTGCAATGCAGACTTAAACAAACATACAGAAATCTTCACATAGGTTGGCTTTAATCATACCATTACTTAGATTTACTATTGAGACAATATAACTTCTTCACATAAGAATTTAACATGTTTATCTGCTTGTTCCTTAAGAGTATACTTGATCAACTCATCTGTTACATCACAATTCCCACTACAGACCATATGAGACTCTAAGGTGCATAACTAACAATCATTCTAGATCTCTTAGCATACCTCCAGAACTGTAAAACAAAATATACAACTGCGAAGGAATGCAGACCCTTTTCTCTAGCACTGTGCACTGTTCCTAACTTAACTGTGTTCACCCAGACTCAGGTTATTTTACCATGTGATTTCTAGAGGAAGTCAAGACTTGAGCACTAGAACAAATCTATTGAGAATAAGGAATACTAAGATGGGGGGTGAATCAGTATTCCACAAAACCACTTCTTAACATATTTACTTATCCAATTTCTAAAGTTAATAACATGAAAGAAGAATAGACATAGAAATAGAAACCACAAATACATAACACATGAACACTAGGATTTTTACATGGAAAACCTAAAAGGTAAAAACCATGGTGAGTGTTAGCTCACAATATATTAATATGGCCCAATACCAGATTACAAAAGGCTCACTACCTTAGGGCTCACTACCCAGAGAAATGCTCACTACAAGAAAGGATCACTGCCAAAATAGGCTCACTACCTAGAGAAAGAAAGAGGAAAGAAGAATGGCTCACTTCCAAAATGAACTTCTCAGGATACATCTACACAAGCATGGTTGCAGCTCCAATGAAGCACAAAAATACTGTCTCACAACTCTTCATCTCTTACTGCTCTATTATCATTGCTCTTCTTTTACATGGAAATAAGATCTCTCTTCTTCTACTCTTTATTGTATCCAAAGAATCACCTTCCTCTACATGTCACACATATGTTTCTATCACATTCACATCACACACCCTTAACATTGAATTCGATCCCATATATGTATCCGCAACACTTGAGATCTTCATAGAAGGTTGACATACTCAGATGAAGCATATAGTTAATAACCTTGTAGCTTGTCGACCAAATCCATACATCAAAATACATGGCAGACCTAATTAACATTTGAAGCATGTTCTCATATGTCATCTCCAACTATAGAACCACTTAGGATTAAGTTCTCAACAATAGAACTTACCGCACATAAATCAAACTATCATGTCGGCCTCAAACATAGACTGTTGGTGACTCAGTCTAACTGTCATAACACAACTTTCATTGCAGACCATAATACTTGTTCAAAATCATATCAGAGACTCCTTAGACATCTTGAATCATACCTTTAGAACTGTAGAACAAAATATTCTTTAGTGAAAAAATGCAGACCATCAGAACTCAAACACTATCAAACACTGTAGCGATACTCAGCAACTTGAAACTATCTTTTCGGTGGACTTAAGATCATACAACTCTAGATTTAGACACTTCATACAAGTGTTTACAACACCTCAAAACTGTATAACAAAATATGCACTTGCAGAGGAATGAGGACCCTTTCACTTTGCACTGTACACTATCCCTGTCTTACTTATGTTTATCTAGACTTAGACATTTTCTTCAAATGACTTCTAGAGGAAGTCATGACTTGAATACTGGAATATATCATCATCAAGTGGCTATGAGTCAACATACCTAAACTAGATTTGCCGGTCTTCATCTGCAGAGGCATACTAATCCGCTTTATGTCCCTTACTCTGAATACTATCCATACTGGACCAATATTACTAAGCCTTCTTTACCGGACCTCAAACTTTGTTCCAACCTTGTTCCTTTTCTTGTTTCCATCAATGACAACACTCAAATATCCAACATAGTAGTGTCTCTTTCCAACAATCTCCCCCTTTGGCATTGATGGCAACACTTAGTGAAAAATGCTTTGATTGCCTTGACTACTCCCCCTTCCTATATACACTCTATATTTCTTCTCCCCTTGAGATGTTTGCCTATTTTTCACTGATCTTCTTCTCCCCCTTTGACATCAATGGTAAAGGTGTAGATTCCAGAGTCAAAAATTGTTAAAACTGCAAAATTTGTTGTACTCTGCCGCATATGTATAGGTACAATCTTCCACTTTATTTTACATGTGCTGGAGGATGTCATTGAAAGTGTTCTTAATTTGCACTAGCTCACCATCCCAGGTTTTCTTGGCATTGTCCAAAATTTGAATATGACCACTGATTAGAAAGACTATAGTCTCTACCTTGTGAAGATTAGAGGGTGTGTCAGATTGTGAAGCTACTTGTGCTTTAGTTGCTAGATTAAACATAGAGTCTAACTTAGGACATATTATTCTTCTTAGTTGACACATTTCATTTCTAATTGTATCCCTCTCACTTATTAGATTGTTCAAGTCATCATGAAGGTTGATGACTTGACTTTCCTTAGTGCTAACTGATTCTATCACCAGATCATATGCCTTAGAAGTGTTCATCAGTTTCTGCTCCAACTCCTTGATCTTTTCTTCTATTTTCTTTGAGACTTCCAACCAGTATAAACAAAATTTCTATATGTCACCATCTTATTTAATGGCACTTTGAATGCTTTTTATTCTATTGTCTAGTTGGGCTTTGTCATTATTTATCATCTCCTTCAACTCATTCAATCTCTTCTCATTAAACTCATGTTTAACTTTTATTTATGTAAACTTCTCAAAGGATTCAAAATGTTTACTTATAGAGTTTATAAATCCTTTGAGTTGAATTTTTGAAGACAAGGAGGTGTCTTTCTGGTATGTTGGCATCAACCTCTCCAAAATGCTAGATGCCTCACCAATGAGCTCACTATCCTCTATGTGAGACTTTAACATTTCATCTCTTGCCTTTGCCTGCACAATTGATGCCAATCTAAATTTTTGTATAGGAGACATTGTGTCCAAGTTTATAGGACCATGTAGAAACTCAGGCTCATCCAAAACTTGTTTCTCTTTCTCCAAAATTTCTTTAACCGACTCTGCAGTGTCTCTTGGTGCACTAGAGACTTCTTCTTTCAAGATCTGCTCTAGATCATCTAGATCCATGTCCTTATTAGAGTCTTCCTTCTGTTCCAGTGAAGGATTTTCTTTAGCTTGTTCCACCTCAGTCCTTTCCTTGTTAATTTTATCCTCAGCTTGATGTTCTAGAGATGATCTTGTTTCAGCAGGAACTTGTTTCTCCTCAGTCACTTTGACACCTTCATCTATTTCTTTATCAAGATTTACTTCCAGAACAGATGTATCATTTCCAACATATGTTTCTTCATTGTCATAAATGGTTGGAAGATTGAATTCTCTTAATGTGTTCAGAGTGGCTTCTTTAGTTTCCTTTACCAATTTTTCAATATCTCCTAACATTAGAGCATTCATTCTTTTCTTTGACCTAAATTTGCTATGAAATGCTTTGGATATTTTTAATTTTTCTTCCAAAGTGATTTTTGAACATAGTTTTATTAAAGAGTGTTCTCTTAGTTCAACATCCTTTGCTTGGGTTGCTTCCTTTCTTGCAGAGGTTATGCTTGCAGCTAAGCTATGTGGAACATCATCAATTATTTCAATTAGGGCCCTATTGTAGATGTTCAAATACTCTACAACAATAGTCTCAATGATTTTCTTGTTTGGATCATTATATCCATCATACAATTCTGCAATAGGCTTCAAATTGCCATCCACCATTATGTCTTTGAGAACATCTTCAAGACTTATGGTTGCTTCTTCTGTCTAAGCCACATCTTGCTTTTGCCTTTTTTTGGGTTTACCCTTACCGGAGGGTTTCTTTTTGCTGCTTCTAGAGGCTTTACTAGCCTTAGCTTTCATCTTTTTTCACTTCTACATTAGATTTTGTTTCTTCTTCATCCACTACAATGCTTACATGTATTCTTTTAGCCTTGGTCTTCTTTCTCTTGTGGCTAGTAGTAGGAGTTTCCACACTTATAGACTGTGTAGAACTAGAGGGGATAGATGTGGCTTCTGCAGAGGTAGATCCTCTGGTTCTCCTTCTTGTTACTTCTAGTTTTTCTAATTCACCCTTGGGTTCTTTTGAAGCTCTAATTGATTCTCTTTTTCTCTTTTCTTCTACTTCTTTATCATCTTGTGCTTTTTCCCTTGCCTTTGCCACTTGTTCTTTTGTGAACCCATGTTTCAGGGCAATTACTTTTGCCACTTTTTACATTTTCTTTGAGATCTCAGTTTTTCTCACTTCAACAAAGATTTTAGCATGCAGGTCCTCATAAGTCACAAATCTTCCTTCATTGGGATCTTTGGGTTTACTTAACACATGTTGAGCATAATTTTCTAATATTCCTCCATCTACCTCATATCCCATGGGCATCACTCATACTGTTCTAGGCTCAACGGGCTCCATCAAGCATTGATCTTTTGTTACAATAAAGTAGATAGTGTCCTTTTATTTTTCAACTACTGCTCTAGGGATTCTTTCCCTGGCTTGCATCAACCTTTGGAAGTGTTTGAAATAGACCCATAGGGATGAATTTTGAGTATCAACATTGCCTATACTATTTAGATGATTTCTAATTTGAACTGCAGTAGGTTTATCATTTGTCCAAAATAGATTCTTCATACCTGGTAACTCTTGTATGAAGTAAAAGAATAAATAGATAAGCAATGTACCATACTTGAATGAATATTTTTGCTCTTTGGTCTTCCTTAAGTTTCCATCAGCTATTGATGGAGCAGTTCATAAAGATCATACTCTGTATCTTCTTTAATCATCTCAAAAACTGTGTAGATTGCTGTATCAGAGATTGAATTTTCCTGGTTTGAGAAATAAACATTGTAGGGATGGAAATATTACTACACGGTCTTCAATATCATTGATTGTTAGTGCCCTTTTGTCAAACTTTACTCCGGTGGTTGCCATTACTTTATCATTCTTCATGGCTTTCAATAATGGTACCGATCTGGTGGAGCATAGCCTAGTTATTGCCCTTATAACATCTTTTGTGATCTTAAAAGGTCTCTCAAGCCACATGAATTCATCATGAACCCTACTCAATACATACCAGATTCACTCATCCTCAGCAAATGTTAGGTAATGAGTGCCAAATTGCACTCATGAAATACATCTTTTTGCCTCTCTTTTTCCCCTCCCTTAGTTCATCTTCCTAGTGTCTGCACCCAAATAAGTTAACAAGATTATTCTATTTTGTGATTAATTAAGATAGATTACTTAAGATTAGAATTTCTGATTAAGTGACTAATGTGTGTGGAATTGATGGAAAAATGCAGAACTTCTCTCTCTTTTTGAATCAACAGGTGTAGGTTCTAGGAACATCGATTTTGTGCATCTCTGGAGATCGTCTTCAATGATCTCCGGAGACAATAACAAAGAACCATGACACCTGAAGTTTTGAAGATATGAGGAATGCCTCTCCGGAGCTCTACAAGAGTCTGGAGTATCTCTGGAGCTGCAGATAGGAATAGCTATCTCCGGTGCCTCCTGAGAACAGGACATGTTTCCAAGTAGAGCTGCTGACCAGACACTTTCAGCAATGATCTTAATACCCCTCACTTCACTTAAATCATCACCTAAGTGGTGAAGGGTCAACTATTAGTTAAACTGCTGAAGTTTAATCTTTTCCAAGATTTTGCATGAGTTACAAATTGAACTAATACAATATCCTTATTTTCAGGGCTTTGATGCCAAAGTGTATTAAGACTTAAAGTTAGACCTCTGAGTGGACTTCTGTTCCACTCAAGTCTACCTTTCTCACATGGTGATTTTTCATAAGTTAGATAATTAAGTACAATAAAGAGATGGTGTCATCTCATAGAAAGACTGGTAGATAAGTTCAGTGATATATCATCACTCATTTTTATATATACTTTCAGAAATAGTAGAAGAAAAATAATGATAAAATTATTCTGACTCTCGGAGGTCTCAGTTCTGTGATAGCCATATTTTCATGAATGCAGAAATGAATGAATTGGACTGAATTTAGTTGTGATCATCTTTTGTGCTGATTTCTTGCTATAGCCTTCAGCCTCAAGGGTGTGGAGCAAGGGCCCACTCTCACCACTCAGGCAGGAGGCTAGTACCACTATTTTATTGTTTTCAATTTTCTCTTATAAAGGTGTTTCCTATTTTAATAGATAGATGCATGTTATTGTTTCTTTGCTTTAAGTAAATTTCTTGTTTTATTCTGTTTTCTAGCATTCATTACATTTATTCAACAAGCAGATAGATTAATCTCTTTTTAAATTAGGATTAGCTATAAACTGGTAACTATAGAATCCCTAGTTGCAGATAGCCATGGACATAGCCTTGGTTTTTGACATTTGAAAACAGATTAAATGATGAGGTACAACGACACCTTGTCATTTTTGGCACCGTTGCCGGGGATAAGTTTGTGTTAATTAGGGACATTGAGTTAAAACAATTTTTAGAATAGATTTGTATGGTTAGAGTTAGAGATCTAAAAGGAAGATATATTAAGCAGACACCCCAACAACACACCATAGGGGAAAGCAGTGAGGTGGTACAAAATCTTGTAGAAGGAAACCAAGATCTTAATTTGGAACTTCCACTTCAAAACAGCAATCCCTTAGATCCTCCAGACATTCCACTTACCAATTACATCTAGGAATTACAACAAAAAGTTGAGGCAAATCCTTGGGTAGAACCTAATTTCTTAGAGCCTCAGGAAGAAGAACCAGTACTAAACATGGAAAATGATAATCATGGGGAAGAGGAAAATTAGGCTCCAAGAACCTTCTCTTATCCTATTGTTTTAGCTGCTGGAGACAATGCTCCTATGAAAAACATCTCACCAGCACATCTGCCAAATTTCAGAGGACTTTCTTCTGAGGATCCAGATTAGTTCTTGTTTGAATTCAAAGTAGTCTGCCAAACTTATGATTATGGATTAGATAACTAGAAACTCAAACTATTCCCTTTAACCCTGAAAGATTCTGCGATGAGATGGTTTATGGGTTTACCCCAGGATTCTATCTGCTCTTGGGATCAAATGGAAACAGATTTTTTGGAAAAATACCAAGATTATTGCAGATCCAGTAATAAAAATGAAGAATTGTTTAAAATTAGGCAGGGGGAGGAAGAATCCTTAGAAGACTATGTGGATAGGTTTAATTTTGCCTTGAGAAGGTTTAGCAATCCAGTGGATCACTCCTTGGCCAGAACCCTATTTATAAAAGGATTGGACAAAGAATCAAAATAGGCACTGGACCTAATGGGAAAAGGGAACATTAACAAAATGGAAATACCTGATATAGAGGAACTTTGCAGGAACTATTCCAGAACACAAGATGGAGTAAGGTCATCCAAAACCTTTAAAAGGAAGAATGAAATAGGATAGTTGATGGAGGAAATTGCAAATCTAAAAATAGACATTTTGGTCCAACTAAATACCACATTAGATGGGATTCAAGCAAAAACTAGAACAACTGATCAAAACAGAGCAACTGAATCGCTCTCCATCTATTGTTTAGGTGTAGAAACAAACACCTGTTGAGAGAATGCCCCTTAGACAAATCAGAGATTTGTTAGATCTGTGATAGGGAACATCCTACCAGTCAATGTAGTCAACTTCTAGCCTTAAAAAGATTGAGTAAAAAGAATGCTGTGATAGAAGAGGAGTTGAACTATGTGGGACAAAAACAAACCGGGAATTTCTCTTATAATCAGTATCCAAACCAATCCTCTTATAGGGGTCCTTCTAATTGGGGAAATAATCAGTGGAATCCAACTTGGCATGGCCCTCAAAATAATCCTCCTTGGGGATAGCAGGATTAGCCAAGTCAACATTGGCAAAACCAAAACTGGCAAAATTAGCCTTGGGGAAATCAACAGTGGCCACCACAGTTTGGATCACAAAACATGCAACCTCAATGGGGTCCTCAACAGGGATATCATCAACAATACCAAGGACAACCTAGACGTTTCCAACCTCAATAGCAGGCTTTACTAATTGGATCCTCCAACACACAGGGTCAAACACAAAATGAACCAGTTAGTCAACCACCTTTACCAGCCCAGCCTATACCAAACCCACAGAATAAACAGGGAGCAGTTGTCTACATGACAGAGCAAGAAAATCTAGCTAGAATTAATGCTATATATTCAAATAATCTCCAGCTGCGTTCTGGGAAAGCATTCCCAAGATCTTCTCCTCCAACTATAGTTGAAATAACCAATGACGAGGAACTTGAAAATCCATCCAATCAACCCCCAAAGGAGATTACTAATGAAAAAGTGCTAGAAAAATCATCCACAGACAACTTCGGAGTTACTCCTAAAAGGCCAGCTCTGGAGAATAGTCTTGAACACAATTCTGATAAGAGCTTTGGAGATGCTCCAGAGATGGAAAAGCTAGCACCATACTTAGAACGGCTTAAACAAAATGCTCCCCAGAGAAAGATTCCACAAAAACAAATCCAAACCAATTTGGAATCAGAACTTTTACAAGAAATCAAGCAGCTAAACATTGAAATTCCTCTTCTCCAGGCAATCAGAGATGTACCAGAACTAAATCAGTTCATTAAATAGTATTGTATCAAAACATAGGGTAGAAAGAAAAGCTTTCCCTCCACAATACAAGTGGAAGGAAAAGTAGTGGATCTATTGATGGGAGAAATTCTCCTCCCAAAATATGGAGACCCTGGAAATCCTGTCATAACTATTTTCATCTCGGGGGTAGAAATTTCAAATGTTCTGGTTGATTTAGGAGTAGCAATTAATGTGATGACAGTTCATACAATGGACAGGTTAGCTCTATCAGAAATCCAATCCACAACTACAATTCTTCAACTTGCTGATCAGTCAGTAGCTGTTCCAAAAGGAGTAATCACTGATGTACCTGTTGTGATAGATTCATGGGAATTCCCAGTAGATTTCTTAATACTAGAACCTAGAAACCAGAGAAATGCTTATCCGTTGATTTTAGGAAGACCATGGCTGGCTACTGCAGCAGCATCTATTGATTGTCAAACTAGAGATATGGTCATTTCTAATGGGATAGATCTAAAGAAAATATCTCTATGTCCTCCAGCTAAACCATCGGTGCATTACACAGGAAGAGTATGGGTGGATGAACCAGAGAACATGGACAACAGTGCCTCATTAGCTATGGACCCATTAGGGAACATCTGGGAGAATTAGAAGAAGAAGTATACTACGATACAATAGAAGACTTCACTCACATCCTAATCAATAAAGATGTGATGGAACTCACACAAGATCCTTAGAGAGAACTTCTTATTTTTTCTCATTGTACCTTTGCCAACATTATTCCTTGTGGAGAAACCTTATACAAGGACTTAGCCACCTTCCACATGTTACTCCCACATTCTTGTCCTCTCAATACCATGACACCAATGTATGGAACCACCACATCGATGGATCAAATCACAAAAGAGGTCATGATTCTGCCAGGGAAAACACTTAATATAAATACCCAGTTAACAGCAAGTCAGGAAGAAAAGCTTATCTAGCTTTTGGTCTCCCACTTAGCATCTTTTGCCTAGGAATACCAAGATATGAAAGGCATACCTCCTGAGATCTGTACCCATCATATCTACACTGAGGATATTAAAACTGTTAGGCAACCACAAAGAAGATTGAATCCTATTTTAAAGGACATTGTCAAAACTAAAATAGAAAAATTACTCCAGGCAGGGTTCATATATCCAATCTCAGACAGTCAATGGGTCTCACCCCTTGTCATTGTGCCTAAAAAGAATGGAAAATGGAGAGTGTGTATTGATTATAGAGAACTCAACAAGGCCACAAAAAAGGACTACTTTCCCTTACCATTTATTGACCAAGTTTTGGACAACCTTGTTGGGAGAAAGTATTTTTCTTTTCTAGATGGATTCAGTGGGTATAATCAAATTCAAGTAGCACTTGAAGACCAAGACAAAACCACCTTCACATGCTCTCGGGGAACCTTTTCTTACAAAGTTCTTCCCTTTGGGCTATGAAATGCCCCAGCTACATTTCAGAGAATGGTTCTAGCTATTTTTGCTGAATTGGCTAATGAATGCATGGAGATCTACATGGATGACTTTAATGTGTATGGGGATAACTTTGAGGAAGCTCTCACAAACCTTGGAAAAGTACTAAAATGTTGTGATAAAAATCAACTATCCCTTAGCCATGAGAAATGTTTTATGATGGTGGAGGAAGGAATTGTTTTGGGACACCACATTTCAGAAAAAAGGATTAGAGTGGATCAGAACAAGATAGAAATAATCACACAGTTGCCTTCAGCCAAAAATCAGACTGACGTCAGAAATTTTCTGGGTCATACAGGCTACTATAGGAGGTTCATAGAAAATTTTAGTAGAATAGCTGCCCCCCTGTTTACCCTGCTTAACAAAGAAACAGAATTTCTGTGGATAGAAGACTGTCAATCAACATTTGAAACTTTGAAGGAGAAGCTTACTGTCACACTAGTCTTAAGGGGACCTAATAGGACTTTACCATTTCACATACAAACTGATACTTTAAATGAATCCATTGGGGCAGTTTTAAGACAAAAGGAGGAAGGAGAAAGTATGCATGCCATTTATTACATCAGCAAAAACCTTACCCCTGCAGAAAGAAATTATACAACTGAAAAAGAATTCTTGGTAGTTATCTATGCTATAAACAAATTGGCATTATATCGCTGGATATAAAATATTTGTGCACACTAATCATGCAACTATCAAGTACCTAATGAATAAACCAGTAGTAGGTGCAAGGATCATCAAGTGTTTATTGCTATTGCAGGAATTTGATATTACCATAGTTGATAATCCAGGGAAGTTTAATTTGGTTTCTGATTTTCTGTCAAGATTGCATACAGGAGGAGAAGACCAACCAGTGGAGGATAAATTCCTAGATGAACATCTTTTTGCCATATCCACTACTGCACCTTGGTTTGCTGACATAGCTAATCTTTTAGCTATAGGCTTGTATCCATCCCATTTTACTTCAAAGTAAAGAAAATGTTTAGTTAAAGAAAGTTTATCCTACAAATGGTTGAATGGTTTACTATTTAAATGTGGTCCTGATTTCATTCTACACAGGTACTTAAAGGCTAATGAGACTTTTGATGTGTTGAGAGCATGTCATGATGAACCATCTGGTGGTCACTACTCTTTCCACAGGACAGTCCACAAGATCCTTGGAGTTGGTTACTACTGGCCTTCTCTTCATAAAGACACAAAAAAGTATGTGCAGCACTATGACCAATGCCAATGGATGGGGCAGCCAACCTTTGCCTAGGAAATGCTGCTACATCCTCAAGTCATGATGGAACCGTTTGAGCAATGGGGTCTAGACTTTGTGGGACCAATTTCACCACCATCATCAGGCAAGGAGTATATTCTAGTGTGCACAGACTATGTTACAAAGTGGGCTGAGGTTCAAGCATTACAGTTTTCAAGAGAAGAAAAAGTTGTTGATTTCCTCTACAATAAAATTTTCTTGAGATTTGGAGCCCCAAGATCAATAGTTTTAGATAGGGGACCTCAGTTTACTTCACAAGTAATCAAGGCATTCACAAATTTATACCAAGTCAAGCACATAAAATCTTCACCTTACCATCCTCAAGCAAATGGGCAGGTAGAAGTAACTAATAGAGAAATCGAGAATATTCTAACAAGGACAGTGGCAATGAACAGAAAAGATTGGGCTAGTAGATTACCTGAAGCAGTATGGGCTTACAACACCACTTGGAAGTCCACAACAAAGTTTTCACCATATGAATTGGTTTATGAGAAAAAGCCTATATTATCTATAGAATTTGAACTCTAGACACTTAAAACTGTATTTGATGTTGGTCTGCCATTGTCTATAATTCAGTAGAACAGAATTCTTAAGCTCAACGAGTTGGATGAGATTTAGACAGAAGCCATTTAGCAAATAGAACTGGTTCAATACCAGAGGAAGCAATGGCATGACCAACACATTAAGAGGAGGACATTTCAACAAGGAGATTGGGTTCTTCTTTATGATTCTAAATTCAAAGAATTCAAAGGGAAATTGTAGACTCACTGGCTGGGTCCTTATCAAATAAAAGACGTGTTTGAAAATGGAACTGTATTATTGCAACTAATTGATGGGAACACAGACACATTTCTAGTAAATGGTCATCGAATCAGGCTCTACAAAAGACCATCTACTAAAGAAGAGTTTCTGAATAATCTGTGTTTTAATATAGGGGATACCTCCTCTGTCATGGTGTTGGATTGAATTATTCTAACTCTAAAAAAAAAATAGGAAGGTTGAAAACCAGCAATGGTTGCCTTCTTCTAAAAAAAAAGGAAAAAAGGAGGTTGAAAACCAGCAATGGCTACCTTCTAAAAAATATATAAATAAATAAAAATTAAAAAAAATTAAAAAAAAAGATGGAAAACCAGCAAATGGCTATTTTTCTCGACCAAGGGAGTTGAAAACTAGTAAAATGGCGGTTCCCTTCTTCAGGACAGTTGAAATAATTAAGCTCTGGATATGATCAGTTGCCAGAAGTTGGCCCAATGCATCTCTGACACTTCTCAAGCAGGAGCACCTCTGGCACTTTCCAATTAGGAGCACCTCCGGTGCTTCTCAAATGGGAGCACCTCTGGCGCTTTCCAATTAGGAGCACCTCCGGTGCTCTATTAATAATGCAGTCAATCTCCATAATAAGGGAGGGACCCACCTCTCCAGGTGGTAAAGTAGATAAATCATATGATGAGGTCGTCATGACTCATCCTCTACTTCATCACAAAGATTAATTAAATTAGAATAATAATAATTTGCAGGAGTGTACGAGCTGACGCTGACATCACCTAAGGGTGTAGATTTTTGAGCCACTCAGTGCAATGGTTGTAGGTCACATGCAAGTGGAAAGTGGACATCATCTCAAGCCACTGCTCAATTGCCACGACGTGTATAGTTTCCAAAATGACGCAGCATTTCTCCCATGTACATCACCTCATCATTAAAACTGATCCAGGTACATCTATTTTTAATTAATCATTATTAGTAACTGTCCTGTCTTTCTATTTTGGGTGCTGCCACGATGACACGTCCTTCCACTGTCATTTCCTTCTTCACATCCAAGCATGCCACCATCTATGCCTTAATGCCACCTTACCTCTAGAGTGCCTTGTCAGTCTACTACATTTAAGGCTGCCTTGGTCCTTTAACCCATCTGCATAAGCCCAACCTAAAAAAAAATAGCATCCCTCATTCAAACCTCCCAAATAGACTGAAGCATAAGGTAAATTAAACAATTCTCCGGAGTCTACAGAGCAATTTGAACAATACTCCAGAGCCTACAGAGATAAGAGGGAAAGATAGATTGTAAATTGGGGAGGTAAAAGAATAACACAGAAGGTGGCATCAATTCAGCAATAGGAGTCAAGAAAAAGTCTGAGCCAGAAAATACTGCGGGTCTTCTGAAGGATGCAGCTGCAACAAATATTTTAAGGGCTGTTGGATGGTTAGATTTCCTAGACAAATTTCAAGGGTTTCAGGAGGATATTGTGGACGAATTCCTTAGGAATTTAAGAGACAACTAGACAAGTGTGAGAGGAAACCAAATCAATCTCTCCTCAGCAACTATCAGCCACATTTCTGGACTTCCCAAACAAGGTGAGAGGTTCTACCACCTGAAAATATTATACACTGATTTAATTAAAAAAAATTCTATTCGTGGTGAACCTGCTATTCAACTACATACAAATAAGAATGAAGTCAAAGGAATTTTGAGGTCCACACTCCCAAACCCTTGGGCATCTATTGCTACTTGGTTAATGAAGTACTTTACTTGCGATGGCCAATTCTCTATAGTTTTAGGGGCAATAATGAAAATACTGATTTTTCTCAGACATGGAAATAGGCACCCTGAGTATACTATAAATATCCCCAATTTCCTATATTTTGCCATCAGGGCAACTGCAGAGAGATATCAGTAGAATAAAGGACCCATGAAACATCATGGCCTCATCTTTCTGGTGGTCAAGCACCACTTCCTATCTTAGGCTAATGGAGAAGAACTATTGCAAAACTTTCTTGAGCACAACCTCCAGGTTAGAGAACCAGAGATAGCACAACCAGAAGGTGAGAGTTCTCCTTCTCACCAAGATGAGGAAACTAAGCCTTCAGCCTCCTCCATAGTTGTTCACAAAGGGAAGTCACCCTCACAAGAGGCCACTTCATCTACAGCCCCTGTTCCTTACAAAAAGAGGAAAGGCAAACAAATTGCAGAACCTACTCCTACATGACCCCTATACATGACTCGATCAGTCAGGCGAAAGATGACTCTACCTGAGGAATCTTGGCCTAAGGAATTAACAGAGGAAAAGTGGTGGGCTGAAGAACCATCCCATGATTCAGATGAGATCCCTCTAGTCAGGAAGAGGAAGCAAAGTAAAAAATTCTCCAACACCATCTGTTCATGTGGAGTCAAGTCTAGTTTCAATATCACCATGCGCTTCAGAGAAAAGAAACTTACAAACTTTTACTATCTCCTTAGATTCTAAGGAAGGGAGACCTGCTCCAGAGGCACTAGCCCCACCTTTGCTCTGGAGGAGCAAAAGGAAGAGACAGCTCTCACAAGTTGAGAAGGATACTACCCTACTCACTGAGGCACTCCTGGAATTGAGAACATGTGAGGATAAAGCTGGGCCTTCATTAGCGCCAGCAACAGTAGAGGATCCTCAGGATAGGAAGACTGGAGAAGGAGAAACAGGGCAAATGGATACATTAGAAAGAGCAGGGTAGATGGCCATGGATAACATTGATAATTAGCCAAGAGCCATAGAAATATAGGCAGAAACTCTATCTCATCCCTCTGACCAAGAGGATATAGAAATCTCAATAGAACAACAATTGATGGAAGAAATTGAAAATTTAAAAAGAATGCTCTGGGGAAATAATTTGATTATCACTGACCTCAAGAAGGTCAGAGAAGAGGTGGAGATGGAGCTGAAACAAACTATTGCAAATATCCAAATAGATCTCCAAAGCAAGGATAAAATCATCCAGGAGAAAGAGGCAGAATTGGAAGCACAGAAATGTGAGGCAGCCAAATGGATGGAAGAAAAAGAAAAAGAAGCAGCACAGAAGGTTTCTGAGCTCACCATGGCTAGAGACAACGGCCTCACAATAATGGCGGCACTAATTGAAAAGGTACAAAGCCAGGATAAACAGTTAACTTGGGCCAATAACACCCTAGATGACCAAGAAGAATATATTCAAGAATTGTCTGGCCCAAGGGCAACCAATGAGCTGGAAATTCAAACAGATGCTTATGTGGGTCCAATCCCCATTGACATTCCCAAAGCCCTGTTTCATTGGGAGAAAAGGTGTAGAGAATTTGAGGCCTCCAAGCTGATGTTGCAGTTACAAAGGGCAGTCACTGCCAGAGCAGAAAGAATAGAAACTTTGGAAGGTAAAATCATTAAAATGGCCTCCCTTTCCTCAAAAATTCTATCCTGTAGGCCTCCAAGTGCCAGCTATGTAATGTTCTTACAGGAGAGGGTACTACAAAGGAAACTCTCCTTAGTCCTGTCTAACATAACTAAGGATACCAAAACAATAGAAGGATTCATGGTAGCTTACACCAGGAGCAATGATGAGGACAAAAACGTCCTATGTGAACTATACCTGCATGGATTCTATATTAATGATATATCCTTCCTTATTAATGACTTTGTGGGAGAATGCCAACTTAAGGCATTCATGTCCCTAATGAGAAACCACCAGATCTGGAATGAAAGGATGGAAGATCATCTTCAAAAGGATCTAAAAATAGATCTCTTCATCAGGAAAGAATGTCCCAATCCTTTTGCTCTTCAGACCCAATTCAGGTCCCTTATCTATCATCTTACAAATGCAACCAGAATGTTGCCATTATACCTGAAAAGTTTGCAGGAATGCTCCATTGACTTTGGTCTTTTTATGGTTAACTCAGCAAATTCTGTACTTGTTGTGCCAAAGAGGAGATGGAATATTTTGACCCTAGAGCAGAAACTTAGAAAGGTGGTCACCCCTGCAAACCTGAGATTATTCATGTGAAAGGCAAAGTTGATATCCAAACTAATGGATACACATAAACAAGAATGGATAGGTGGACAGTTCAAGCCCCCTTTGATAATTGAACCACTCCCTGTCTGGGTAGATCAGCTGGAAGAGGAAAAATTAAAGAACTGGTTGAAGCAAGTTGATAAGTACAAAGGAAATGGTAACACCAACAGAACCACTTGGACCACCTATCTCCAGGATTATAGACTGACTGACAGGCTGCTTCGCCAAAATAAATCCAAAATGTGAAAAGCAGGAGACCTGCCAAACCTTAGGTATGGGGGGGATGATGAGTGCCAAATTGCACTCATGAAATACATCTTTTTGCCTCTCTTTTTCCCCTCCCTCAGTTCATCTTCCTAGTGTCTGCACCCAAATAAGTTAACAAGATTGTTCTATTTTGTGATTAATTAAGATAGATTAATTAAGATTAGAATTTCTGATTAAGTGACTAATGTGTGTGGAATTGATGGAAAAATGTAGAACTTCTCTCTCTTTTTGAATCAATAGGTGTAGGTTCCAAGAATAGCAATTTTGTGCATCTCTGGAGATCATCTTCAATGATCTCTGAAGATAATAACAAAGAACCATGACACCTAAAGTTTTGAAGATATGGGGAATGCCTCTCCGGAGCTCTGTGAGAGTCTGGAGTATCTCTGGAGCTGCAGATAGGAACAACTATCTCTAGTGCCTCCTGAGAACAGGGCATGTTTCCAAGTAGAGCTACCGACCAGACACTTTCAGCAGTGATCTTAATACCCCTCACTTCACTCAAATCATCACATGAGTGGTGAAGGGTCAACTATTAGTTAAACTGCTGAAGTTTTATCTTTTCAAAGATTTTGCATGCATTATGAATTGAACTAATACAATATCCTTATTTTCATGGCTTTGATGCCCAAGTGTATTAATACTTAAACTTAGACCTCTAAGTGGACTTCTATTCTACTCAAGTCTACCTTTCTTGCATGGTGATTTTTCATAAGTTATACAGTTAAGTACAATAAAGAGATGGTGTCATCTCATAGAAAGACTGGTAGATAAGTTCAGTGATATATCATCACTCATTTTTATATATACTTTCAAAAATAGTAGAAGAACAGTAATGATAAAATTATTCTGACTCTCGGAGGTCTTAGTTCTATGATAGCCATATTTTCATGAATGCATAAATGAATGAATTGGACTGAATTTAGTTGTGATCATCTTTTGTGCTGATTTCCTGCTATAGCCTTCAGCCTCAAGGGTGTGGAGCAAGGGCCCACTCTCACCACTCAGGCAAGAGGCTAGTACCACTGTTTTATTGTTTTTAGTTTTCTCTTATAAAGGTGTTTTCTATTTTAATAGATAGATGCATGTTATTGTTTCTTTGCTTTAAGTAAATTTCCTATTTTATTCTATTTTCCAGCATTCATTACATCTATTCAACAAGCAGATAGATTAATCTCTTTTTAAATTAGGATTAGCTATAAACTGGTAACTATAGAATCCCTAGTTGTAGACAGCCATGGACACAGCCTTGGTTTTTGACATCTGAAAATAGATTAAATGATGAGGTACAGTGACACCTTGTCATTAGGAAATCAATATACTGAATGAATTTCTTTGTTTCCAATACCTTGTATTCATTTTTCAAATTGTAACCCTCACTGCACAAGTGATTTAGGAATAGATCTGTGAGTTTGCTCTTCCCATGTTCTTCTAGGGCAACATGAATATAAGCCCTAACATCCTCTGTATGCAAAACTCTATGTGGAACTTTTGAAAATGCACCCATCTGATCAAGTTTGACTGATTTAAATGGGTGTTTCTTGAATTTAGGTCATGGTTGCTCAGTGATATCAACAACTTATGGGGTTACCATTATAAAGATTCAATAGATTCACAATAGAGTTTCAATGGTAAATACCTCGATATGCTGAATAAGGGTTTTTCTTCACCTAGATCATTCTGAGTTCTATGAATCTCTGTTGACGCTTGAAATTTCTCTTCAATCTCTCTTGGGCATCTGACAACTCAAATGAAAGATGAATTATAAGACAAATGAGTTTCTTTTTATCCTTTGTACTTGATCTAGTTATCATAAATGCTCATTCTCAAAAGCTACCTAATTTTTCTCTGATAGATACAATTGATCAAAATTGCTCCGCAATGTACCACAATGACTTATTTTCTTCCAGATTTTCTTCCATAAGGTGTTCCATATCAGATTCTACCACATAACTTCATTTCAAACTCCAGCACTAACTATCTGGTTGGGGGTTTGAATTTTCAACATTGCTCCCCCTGAGCCAGAGCACCCAATTTACTTCCCAGAGGAGGTATCTACACTAGATGCTAGTGCAGATCTATCCTCTTCTTTAATTACTTCCTTCTTGATCCAGATCTTATCCATTTCCTTCTTGGTTTCAACCGGATCAACCTTTTCTTTTCCCTTATCATTCATCTGCTCTATTTTCCTTTCTTCAGTAAGGTAGTTTCTCTTCACATTTTTGCTTCTACAGACTCTTGCAACATGTCCATACTTGTTGCAATTGTAGCACACAACATTCCTTTGTCCTTGATTCCTTCTATTGATTGGATTTGATTTGCATTGATAAACCATGTGTCCAAATCTGTTGCATGTAAAACACTTTCCATTGAATGATTGACTATTTCTTGCATTGTAGGAACCATTCCTTACTAGATTTATGCATTCATTTGATTTGTGACCAATTTTCTTGCAATTGAAACATTAACTAGAAAAGGATGGAACATTTTGATTCTGGTTTGTTCTACTCTTGCACTGAGTAGCTTTATGACCAAACTTATTGCAATTAAAATAATGGCCATTGAAAGATGGATACCTTTGAGCATTTGGATGTCTAACTAGAGGTCTTCTAGGTCTTCTTCTTTGAATTCTAAATTGGTTTCCTCTATTTTGTTTTAACTTGGTGTTTATTTGACCTAATTTTGAACTTTCTCCTTTCTCAAATCCCAGACCTTGCTTATCATCAGCACTCCTTTGACTGGCAATCACCTCATCAAGCTTTGCAGACTTAGTTTGAACTTTTCTTCATAGGTCTTAGCTACATCTAGATCAAATTTTAGAAGTAGCACTTCTTTTTCCAAATTTTCACATTCCTCTGATTTGTCTTTAACAACTTGATTCAGATGTGTTTCAGTCTCTTCCTTCTTTTCAACTTCAGTCTCAGTCCATTTAGAAACTCATGTGCTTCATCTAATTGATCATTTAGCTCCTTGATTTTCTCTTTGAACTTCCTAACTTGCTCTCTTAGCTTTAGGATGCATTCATCAGCTTCTTGAATATTAGCTTTTAGATCCCTGATTTCTACTTTAGATTTTTCAAGATCAATAAGGGCTACTTCTAGTTCCTTGTTGCTTTCATAATTTCCAAATCTTCTTGCTGCCATGATTCCACTACCCCAGATCTTCCTCAAGCTATTAGACTTCTTCCAAGGAACCTTTCTCTGATACCAATTGTTGAGAATAAGGAATACTAATAGGGGGGGTGAATCAATATTCCACAAAACCACTTCTTAATAGATTTACTTATCCAATTTCCAAAGTTAATAACATGAAAGCAGAATAGACATAGAAACAGCAACCATAAAGACATAACACATGAACACCAGCATTTTTACATGGAAAACCCAAAAGGAAAAAACCATGGTGAGTGTTAACTCACAATATATTAATATGGCACAATACCAGATTACAAAAGGCTCACTACCTTAGGGCTCATTACCAAGAGAAATGCTCATTGCAAGAAAGGCTCACTGCTAAAATAGGCTCACTACCTAGAGAAAGAAAGAGAAAATAAGAATGGCTCACTACCAAAATGAACTGCTCAAACTACATCTACACATGCATGGTTACAGCTCCAATAAAGCACAAAAATACTGTCTCACAACTCTTCATCTCTTACTACTCTATTATCACTGCTCTACTTTTACATGGAAATAAGATCTCTCTTCTTCTACTCTTTATTGCATCCATAGAATTGCCTTCCTCTACATGTCACACATATATTTCTATCACATTCACATCACACACCCTTAACACTGAATTCAATCCCATATATATCCGCAACACTTAAGATCTTCATATTAGGCTGGCATACTTGTTAGGGATTGCATGCAGAAGATATCAATTAAATGCAAATAATTATTAAACAGATGAATGGAAATACATAGAAATAATAATAGCGAGAGACAAGTTTTAACGTGGTTCTTCCAAACCTAGGCTACATCCACCAATAGAGAGTCCAATATTATTATCCAATAAATCAAATTGATTACAACCAGTAATCCTTGCAACTCAATACCGCTGCAAAATGCTACAATACAATGTCGAAATCCCACCCGCAACATACATCCCAACCACTTATAAAAAGTCTTTTGGAAGCTTCTTGAATTAGGGTTTTACAATGTCATTTTTATTTTAACAAAAAATTAACAACCAACTCTGAACAAGAAAAAAAGAGGGAAAAAAATTTTCAGGGGTTGTGCCCCTAAACCCTAGCGAGGATTCATGATGTGTATAGTACTTGCATGATCAGTCACCACATACCAACAATCTCCCACTTGGAGATTGATCAGGCTCCACACCAAACAATCTCCCACTTAGAGACTGATCCTGGATGACATTGTTGCATGTGTAGCTCCCACTAGAAATAAGCACCCTAGACTCTGTTGTTCTAATTTTTTGTTTTCAGTCTTGAAGACCAACCAAAGCTGAAGAGGAGCTCAACTTCTCCCTTGTCACTACCTTCGTAAACATATCTGTTGGATTGTCATCTATATGTATCTTTTCCATCCTTAACCATCCATCATCCAACACCGATTGGATGAAGTGATACCTTAGCTATATGTATTTGGTCTTTGAATGCAAGGCTGAATTCTTTGCTATATGTATGGCACTTTGGCTATCCATAAACAAATAATTGTAAGCCTATTTCTTGCCCAATTCTTCCATGAAAGATTTCAGCCATATCATCTCCTTGCTTTCCTCTGTTGCATCTACATACTCTACCTCTGTGGTGGATAAAGAAACTACCTTTTGCAACCTGGAGATCCAACTCACCGCTATCCCACCTATAGTAAATACATAACCTATAGTACTCCGCCTGGTATTAATATCCCCTACCAAATCTAAGTCCACATAGCCTACTAAATCAGTATTAGGGCCCCCAAAACATAAGTGTTTATTGGATGTACTTCTCAAATATTTGAGAATCTATTTTACTACATTCCAATGCTCTAATATGGGATGACTCATATACCTGCTTATGACTCATACAGCATGTGCAATATTTGGTCTCATGCTTACCATGGCATACATTAAACTCCCTACAGCTAGAGCATATGGTACCTTGGACATTTTTTCTTCCTCCTCTTGTGTCTTAGGACACATCTCCTTAGTCAATTTCAAATGACTAGGCAAAGGTGTGCTGATAGCTTTTACATTCTCCATATGGAATGTCTACAACACCTTTTCAACATAATCAACTTGAGATAGAGTCAATTTTTTGTTCTTCCTATCTCTACAAATTTTCATACCAAAGATTTGTTATTCTACCCCCAAATCCTTCATAGCAAATGATTGTGCTAACTACTATTTTTATTCTCTTATGTGATCCATGTTAGACCCTGCTACAAGTATGTCATCAACATATAAACATAAAATAATGTATTTGTCATTATCCAACCTCTTAAAATAAACACAACGGTCAGAATTACATCGGCTGTAGCCTTGCTCAACCATAAAACTATCAAATTTTAAATACCATTGTTGAGGTGCTTGTTTCAAGCCATATAAACTCTTCTTCAATCTGCACACCAATTTCTCCTTACCTTTGACCTCAAATCCCTATGGTTGTTCCATATATATCGCCTCCTTCAAATCACCATGGAGAAAGATAGTTTTCACATCTTGCTATTCCAAATGTAAATCTTCAGCAGCCACAATACTTAAAATAGTACGAATAGAAGTCATCTTGACAACCGGAGAAAATATCTCATCAAAATCAATGCCCTTTTTCTGTGCAAATCCTTTTACAACTAACCTAGCTTTAAATCTTTTCTTACCTCCGGCTTACTCTTTCAACCTATAAACCCATTTGTTTGGTAAAGCCTTTTTACCTGCAGGCAACTTACATAATTCCCAAGTCTAATTTTTTAGCAAGGAGTCCATTTCTTCTTTCATTGCAAGCTCCCACTGAACCTTTGTATCCACCTACATAGCTTCATCATACCCTTCTAGTTCACCAGCATCTGTTAACAAAATAGAATACAAAGAGGGAGAAAACCTTTCAGGAGCTCTACTTAGCCTTGTTGACCGTCTAACATTCACTGGTGTTTGTGGTATTTCTTGTTGTTGTTGTAGAGTATGAGGAACCATTGGAACATCATTATCTAGAGTATCATCCAGCACCACATAATCCTTTTCTTTCTTCTCATGCTGCTACAACTAATCTTTGTACAACACCTTCTCATTGAATACAACATCCCTGTTTCTCACAATTTTTTGATTTTCAAAATCACAAAGCCTATAACCAAATTCATCAATGCCATATCCAATGAAGGTACATTTTTTTTAATTTTGCATCAAGCTTGGTTCTATTTTTAGAATCTACATGTGTAAATACTTCACATCCAAAGGTTTTGAGAAAAGAATAACTCACCCTCTTACCTATCCATGCTTCCTCTAGAATACCACAGGCCAAAGGAACTAAAGGACCTCTATTAATTAAATATACAATAGTGTTCATAGCCTTTGCCCACATGTTTAAAGGTAGCCTAGCATGCAATCTCATGGTCCTTACATGCTCCATTATTGTCCTATTCATGCATTCAACCACTCCATTCTCCTGTGGAGTACCTGGAACCATTTTTTGCCTACGGATTCCATTAAAGGAACACTAATCCTCAAATTCTTTGCTATAATACCACCATTATCAGATCTGAGATATTTTAATCTTTTACCTATCTCATTCTCAACCAAGCTTCTCCATTTCTTAAATGTTCTAAATACATCAGATTTCTACCTAAGGAAATAAATCTAAACCTTCCTAGTTGCATCATCTATGAATGTAACATAATATCGAGAGCCACTAAGAGAAGATACCTGCACTGGTCCTCATACATCTGTATGCAAAAGCTCTAACTTTTCATCTTTCTTTTGCTTCCCATCCTTGAGAAAACTAACTCTCATTTGTTTGCCATACACACAACTTTTACATAAATCCATATTAATACATTTCAGACCTAGTAAAACTTTCTTAGAATGAAATACCTTCATACCTTTTTCACTCATATGCCCAAGTCTGTTATGCCACAGTGTTGTCTCAGAACCTACAACTATTTCAATCTCTTCCTATGAACCCATAACAACTACTTCTGAACCTATTTTTTTTCTGTAACAAGTAAAGTAGAAGGAATAGTATGACCTATACAAAGATATAAGGTACCTACTTTCACACCTTTTTCTACTATTAAGGCACCTCTTGAAACATTCCAATTTTTATTAGTAAATGTAATAATGCAACCTTCATCAGCTAGCTGCCCTGCTGAAATTAAATTCCTACTCAACCTTGGAATGTGCCTTACCTCTTGTAGTAGCCAATGATTCCCATTCTATAACTTAATCTTGATTCTTCCCTTTCCAACAATCTGATAGGGTTCGTTATCTCCTAAATAAACCAACTCAAAATCCCCTTGGACATAATCAAGAAAATAACTTCTATGGGGCATAGCATGAAATGAGGCCCCTAAATCTAAAACCTATGAATCATCAACATTATCTAGGGAAAGAATCAAAGCATCATCTTTAGATTTATTACTTACCACATTAGCCTCCTTATTGCCTTCTTGTTTGTCTCCTTTATTCTTCTGAGACTAGGAATCTTTCTTCAAATGACCTAGTTTCCCACAATACCAGCAATCCTTTTGTCCTCTGGATTGGGACCTTTTGTCCTTTGATTTTCCTTGTGATTTCCCATGACCTCCAGAACCTTTTCCTCTCTCCTTTGATCTGCCCCTGCTTTCTGCATTCAAAACACTACCTGATGTGGACCCTCCTGAGCTTTTCTATCGCATTTCCTCACTAAGGATAACACCAACAACATCATCAAATTTCAAAGTGTTTGAACCAGAGACAGAGTTACTTATACCATTACCAAGCTATTCCAGCTTTCTGGCAAAGAACATAAAACCAAGAGAGCCCTCACCTCTTCATCAAATTTCACTTTTACAGAAGTTAACTAACTGGTAATCATATTAAACTCATTCAAATGACCTGTCATTGATCCACCTTCAATCATTTTTAGATTAAACAAACGTTTCATGAGAAATACCTTATTTGAGGCTGAGGGTTTTTTATACAATTTAGCCAAATCTTTCATTAGTTCACTTGTTGTCATCACTTTTGTTATATTAAATGCCACATATGGTGCCAAGCACAACTGAATGGTTCCCAGTGCCTTTCTATCTAGAAGATTCCAATCCTCATCAGTCATTGCTGCCAGTTTCTTGGCTATTCCTTCCAATGGCCTCCATAAATCCTTCTGATAGAAATAATCCTCCATCTGCATCTTCAATAATTGATAGTTCTACCCATTGAAATTAAGTACCTTCAATTTACCCTTGTCCACCATTGCTCCCACTCAACTATGAGACCTTCCTCCATATGATAATCAAACACAACCTGGCTCTGATACCGCTTGTTAGGGATTGCATGCAGAAGAAATCAATTAAATACAAATAAAGATTAAATAGAGGAATGGAAATACACAGAAATAATAACAGCGAGAGACAAGTTTTAACGTGGTTCACCCAAACCTAGACTACATCCACCAACAAAGAGTCTAATATTATTATCCAGTAAATCCAACCAATTACAACCAATAATCCTTGCAACTCAATACCGTTGCAAATGCTACAATACAATGTCGAAATCCCACACACAACATACATCCTAGCTGCTTATAACAAGTCTTTTGGAAGCTTCTAGAATTAGGGTTTTACAATGTCACTTTTCTTTTGTCAGTTAACAAAAATTAACAACCAACTCTGACTACCAACATAAGTCACCACATACCAACAATATCCCACTTAGACACTGATCAGGTTCCACACCAAACAATACTTAGATGAAGCATATAGTTAATAACCTTGTAGCTTGTCGACCAAATCCATACATCAAAATACATGGTGGACCTAATTAACATTTGAAGCACCTTCTCATATGTTGGTTCCAACTATAGAACCACTTAGGATTAAGTTCTAAACAATAGAACTTACCGCACATAAATCAAACTATCATGTTGACCTCAAACATAGACTGTTAGTGACTCAGTCTAATTGTCAGATCACAACTTTCACTACAGACCACAATACTTGCTCAAAATCATATCAAAGACTCCTTAGACATCTCCAATCATACCTTTAGAACTACAAAGAAAAATATTCTATAGCGGCAAAATGTGGACCATCAGAACTTAGACACTATCATAGTCAAACTTTGTCAAACACTATAGAGATACTCAACAGCTTGAAACTATCTTTCTGGTGGACTTAAGATCATACAACTCTAGATTTAGACAATTCATACAAGTGTTTACAACACCTCAAAACCGCATAACAAAATATGCACTTGTGGAAGAATGCGGACCCTTTTACTTTGTACTGTACACTATCCCTATCTTACTTCTGTTTATCCAGACTTAGACATTTTCTTCAAATGACTTTCAAAGGAAGTCATGACTTGAACATTGGAATATATCATCATCAAGTGGCTATGAGTCAACATACCTAAACTGCATTTGCTGGTCTTCTTCTACAGAGGCATACTGATCCACTTTTTGTCCCTTACTCTAAATACTATCCATACTTAGCCAATATGACTAAGTCTTCTTTACCGAACCATAAACTCTATTCCAACCTTGTTCCTTTTCTTGTTACCATCAATGACAACACTCAAATATCCAACATAGAAGTGTCTCTTACCAATAAAATCATCACAAAATAGCTATGAACAACAAACCTGTTTTACATATACTGATCTTTTACTGTGGAGACATACCATCCCAAACATTATTACTTACTTTGTATAATGTATATTGTTCATACTTAGTCATTTTTTCTTTCGAAGTAAAGTCTTTTTGTCATACCAGTGGAATATCTTTCCTTTGTTGCCATCAATGACAACATTCAATCATCAGAACAATGTCTCTTGCCAACAATCTCCCCCTTTGGCATTGATGGAAACACTCAATGAAAAATGCTTGTGTCTGCTCCTTATTATGTATTTCTTCTCCCCCTAAGATGTTTTCCCATTTTTCACTAGTCTTCTTCTCCCCCTTTGACATCAATGGCAAAGATGTATGTTCAAGAGTCAAAATTGGACCAAAACTGCAAGGAAAACTTCATACTTTGCCACATATGTACACATATAATAATTCAACTCAATTAGTTGCCAGTGAAAGAATATCCTTGTACACAATTTTTAATTGTGTAATCTCTTCATCCCATCTAATCTTAGCTCTTTCCAAAATTTGAATGTGACCATTTATTATAAAGACTAATTCTTCTGCCTTTTGTACATCAGAATTTGTGTCAATTTGTGAAGCTGCTTGTGCTTCTATTGCAATACTAATCATTGAATCTAACTTAGGACTAATTAGTCCTCTCAATTGATACATTTTATTTTTCTTCTAATCCCTCTTATTTACAATATCACTTAACTTATTATGAATATTAATTACTTGTATTTCTTTTGTTCTCACTGACTCAGCTACTGGATCAAATGATTTAGAAATATTTATTAGCTACTATTTTAGATCCTTTTCCTTTTCTTCTAGCTCTTTAGTGGCTATCGGCCAAGATAAACAAAATTTGTATAGGTCACTTGCTTCTTTGATAGCACTCTATATACCTTTCATTTTATTGTCTAGTAGAGCTTTATCATTCATTATCATATCTTCAACTCATTTAATCTTTTCTCATCAAATTCTTCTCTTACTTTTG
The DNA here is from genome assembly GCA_027924645.1 of Cunninghamia lanceolata. Taxonomy (NCBI): domain Eukaryota; kingdom Viridiplantae; phylum Streptophyta; class Pinopsida; order Cupressales; family Cupressaceae; genus Cunninghamia; species Cunninghamia lanceolata. The sequence goes on from BSBN01000739.1 coordinate 9,393,723, forward strand.
TCTCAACAAATCTCTCCAAAGATTCAAAATATCCACTTATAGAATTTATTAGTCCTTTTAGTTGATCTGTTGAGGACAAAGAAGTGTCCTTTTGATATGATGGCATCAACTTCTCCAAAATGATGGATGCCTCACCAATCAGTTCACTATCCTGTATGTGAGACTTCAAAATTTCTTTCTATGCCTTTGCCTACACAATTGATACCAGTTTAAATTTCTTTACTAGGGACATTAAGTCTAGGTTTATTGGTCCTTGCAAAAATTTTGACTCATCCAAGACTTGTTTCTCTTTCTTCAAAAAGTCTTTAATCGATTATGTAGTGTCTCTTGCTATACCAGAGACATCTTCTACTTGGTTTAGCTCTGAAGCATCTAAATCCATATCTTTATTTGCATCATCTTTTTGTTCTGACCATGCAAGGAATTTCCTTCTACTATTTCTCTTCTTGACTGTCGGCTTTATCTATCTTCTCGGTCTCCTCCAATTTTGCCTTGTCATCAGATTGTTGATCTGGAGGAATACTGGTCTCAATAACTGTAGCAGGGGCTTCCTTCTCATTAGCCCCTTTGTCATCTATCCCTTAGATCAAATTTACTTCCGGAATAGATGAATCATCTTTAGTATTTGTTTCATCATTGTCATATATTGTTGGAACATGATAATCCCTCAACACTTTCAAGGTGATTTATTTTGTATCCTTAGCTGCTTTCTCATTGTCATCTAACATGAGAGTATTCCTTCTTTTCTTTGTTATGAATTCCTTATTCAACACTTTGGAGATTTTTTCTTTGTCTTCTAGTGAGATCTCTAGACATAATTTTATCAATGTATAATCTCTAAGTTCCACATCCTTAGCCATAGCAGCTTCTTTTCTAGTAGTCATTATACTGCCCAAGTTGTCCGGGAGATCAGTAATGATCTCAATAAGGGCTTTGTTGCATATGTCTAGATATCTGACAACAACATTCTTAATAATTCTTTTATCCGAATCACTATATTCATCATATAGTTGGGCTATGGGTTTTAGGTTTCCATCAACAGTTATAGCCTTTAGGATATTTTTCAAGACTTATAGTGGCCTCTTCTGTCTAAGGCTTATCTTGCCTTGGCCTTTTCTCAATTTTAGTCTTATCAGAGGGTTTCTTTTTGCTACTTCTGGAGGCTTTAGTGACCTCAGTTTTCATTCTCTTCACTTCTTCATCTATTTTTGTCTCTTCCTCATCGACTGCAATGCTTACATGCATTCTTTTAGCCTTTGTTTTCTTCCTTTTGTGACTGGTGGTAGGAGTTTCCACACTTGTAGAAGGTGTGGGATCAGAGGGAATAGATGCACCTTCTGCAGAGGTAGATCCTCTAGTTCTCCTTCTTGACACCTCTGGTTTTTCTGATTTTCTCTTGGGTTTTTTCTGGAGCTTTAACCGATTCACTTTCTCTCTTTTCTTTTGCTACCTTTTCAGCTTGTGCTTTTTCCCTTGCCACTTTTACTTGTTCTTTTGTGAAGCCTTGTCTTAGGGTGAAATCCTTTGCCACTCTCCGTATTTTCTTGGAGATTTGATGTTTTCTTACTTCAACATGAATTTTAACAGACAACTCTTCATAAGTTCCAACCCTTTCTTCTTTAGGGTCCCAGTGCTTGCTTAGCATGTGTTGTGCATAATTTTCCAATATTCCTTCATCTACCTCATAGCCCATTGGCATAACCCATACTATTCTAGGCTCAATGGCCTCCGTCAAGCATTGATCTTTTGTCACAATAAACTAGATAGTGTCCTTGTATGTTTCAACAATTGCTTTTGGAATTCTTTCTCTTGATTGCGTCATTCTTTGGAAGTTCTTGAAATAGCCCCATAGGGCTGCATTTTGTTCATCGTAGCTTCCAATACTATTTAAATGATCCCTAATTTGTATATCAACTAGCAGACTATTTAACCAGAACAAGTTCATCTTTGGCAATTCATTCATGAAGTAGAAAAACAAACATATGATCAACGTACCAAATTTGAATGGATATTTGCTTTCTTTTGAGTTCTTTAGGTTCTCCATTACTTGTTATCAGATAAATTCACAAATATCATAGTTTGCATTTTCCTTGATCATCTAGTAGGTAGTGTATATGGTAGTCCTGAAGACAAAGTTCTCCCAATTAGTGAAATAGACTTTGTATCCCAACACCATGGATGTAAATCTTATAGCATGATCTCCAATATCATTGATTGTTAAAGCCCTTTTATCAAATTTCACTCAGGAGGACTATCCATTCATAAAGACCTTGTGGAACAGAGAATGTTGTTTTGTAGAAGTCGGCACTCTTGAGTCCAATCTACCAAAACCCTTTGGTTAGATCAAATTTAGAGTAAACATGACTACCTTGAATAGTCTGCCAGATATGGTCCTTGCTTGGCAGAGGATGTTGATTATCAACAAGATAGTCATTTGGCGGCTTATAGTTGACTACTAGCCATTTTTCTAGTAATTCTTTGCCATTCTCATCAATCTTAAGGACATACATAGCATGGCATGAGAATGGGGATTCAGAAGTCTAGATTATTCCAAGCTGTTCTAGCTCTATGACTTCTTTTCTGCAAGTCAATGCTTCAGTTGAACTCATTAAAAAATAATTTACTTTGCACATTGGAGTGAGTTCATTACCTTGGGGATCTCGTTTGAGAGGGAGATCACAAGTTAAACTCCTTTGTTGTTTCTTCAGGTCCTTTGTGAGGATTGTGGCTACAAAGGCATTCTTGATCTCGGCAAGAGGTTCTTGTCCTGAGTCTATTTGTTTGGTTAACCAAACAGTATTGACTACTTTCTTTTTATTTGACTTTTCTAGCTTTGATGTATACGCTAGATCTTGATATAGCCTGGGAAGCTTATATCTATTTTGAATAGAAATAAAATCAGAATCAATGATGAATGGCTCCCACTGCTATATAGTTCTGCTTCCTATCACACCATCATACCCATCTACTTCAAACTGGACAACAGTTAAGGTTTCCATAAAACCATCAAATCCAATTTGAACAAGAGCTTCACAAGTTGCAGAACTATCCATTTTTTCAGAACTTAGTCCAGTCACAGCCCCAATTGCATCCTTGGTAATCTTGAAGGGCTACCCCAACCACATGAATTCATCATGGATTCTACTCAAAACATACTAGACCCATTCATCTTTTGTAAATCTAGGAAAGTATCTATATTGAATGAATTTCTTCTCCTCTAGAGCTTTGAATTCTTCTTTTAGCTCAAATTGATCACCGCATAGATGATTCTGATACATGTCTGAGAATCTAGTGTCCCCATGCTCTTCTAGGGCAACATGGATGTTGTTGGGAATTAAGGTGTCTCAACCTTGGTAATTCCTTGTATTATTTCATTGTATTTATTTATTTATTCTCTATTGTATAATTAGGATGCAAATCCTATGTTGTCATCTTGTGGGAGTTGGCACAGTGATGTGTCATCCTACATGGCATTTGACCACATGCAAATTTGTCCTCACATGAGGAGATAGGTGTCCCACTTAGTGGTAGGAATATTTTGCCATGTGTTGGCATCTTGGATAGTGTGTAAGGGAATATTGACCGAAACGGTCATGACAAATTCCTATGACAACTCTATGACATGTAAGAGTCAGAAATAGAAGATTCTATGATAGGTGAGGACATGTGTTGAGAAGCATATCTAAGGAAGGCATTTTTAGGCATTCCAAGGTGGGTTAAGACATGTTGTAAGAGAATATCCTATTTATAGCATGTGTATGATAGATTCTCTTACAGCTATAAGTTATGATAGCTATTACAGATTCTATGACAATTGTAAGAGTCGTAAGAGCATCTGTCATTACCCATTTTGGAAATAGATGACCTCTTTTGGATGGGGTGACTTGACAAGTGTCAAGAACATCCTACAGTGTTGGACAAGTGTCCATAGGCATGGGTTTTGGTCCATGAGACCATGTTGGATGCCCATCTCAATGTGGAGCCATTTTTGCCTTGTATATTCTATATAAATAGGTGCTTTCGAGAGGTGATGTATTATGTGTGATTGAAAGGTACTGTTATGGTGCCGGATCATCTCCAGATATGAGTGTCAAAGATTCCTACAAGAGCATTGGCTCTGTGACTGTATTGTAATCTTCATTGTTCACGGAATACATTTGAGCTGTGTTTTGGAGTGTGGGGTTTTCACCCGTAAGGGTTTTCCCCACGTATATCTTATCTCTCTCTTCTTCTATCTTACATTCTTCTATATGTGTTTACTAAAGTATCTCTGTTGTTGGGTTAACATTGTTGTAACTATAAAGATTAAAACAAATTTTCACTCTTCTCTCCTCTTTAGATTAGTGTAGGAAGCAATTTCTGCACACCTAGCTTCCTTTCAATTGGTTTCAAAGCTTGATCACATTTGGTCCTAGTTGTTGGGTAGGGTTTTTTTGAGCTAATCTTAGGTTGAGTGGGAGTTTGTATAGAGTATTTTGTATCTTATTTTAAGAAGGAGATGGCAACCACATCTAGAAGATTAGAGGTGGAGAAATTTAATGGCACTAATTTTGAGTTGTGGAAAATCAAGATGGAAGATCTACTTGTTGATCGTGACCTATGGGAAACTGTATCTAATGTAAAACCTACGACAATGTCACAAGCTGATTGGGACCTCAAAGATCAGAAGGCTAAAGCTCTCATAAGACTCTGTCTAGCTGACTCTATCATGTTGAATGTCCATGAGGAGAAGAGCACAAAAGACCTTTGGAAGATGTTGGGTGATGTTTATCAGGCCAAGTCCTTAGTGAACAAGCTTTTTCTGAAAAAGAAGTTTTATCTAAAGATGGAAGATGGAGGATCTGTTGTAGACCATATGAATGCTTTTAATATGATTGTTGCACAGTTGACATCTATGGGTGTGAAAATGGAGGAGGAGGATCGATGTATGACCCTACTTTGTTCTTTACCAAATTCATGGGATCATCTTGTCATGGCCATCGAAATCACCACTACCACCTTCAAGATGGAAGATGTGGTGTCTTCACTATTATCAAACGAAATGTGAAGAAAGACATTTGAGTCGGCCAAAGTAGTTCTTGCAGTTCATCAAAGACCCAAAGAGAAAGGGAAGATGAAGGACAAGAAAGGTGAAAAGGGCAGATCTAAATCCCATGGGAGATCCAAATTTCCTAGAAAGTCCAAGGCTCTCTATTGGAACTATGGTAAATTTGGGCATTTCCAAAAGGAATGCAAAGAGGAAAAGAAAAAGAAAAAGAAGACTGCCTTAGATTCAGATTCTGACAAGTCACAAGGTGATGGTGATGCCTTCATCGTAGCCCTAGTGACCCATGCATCTGATGATGGGTGGTTGATAGATTCTGGTGCATCATTCCACATGACCTTGCATCGAAGCTAGTTCATGAAGTATGAAGAGTTTGATGGTGGAAGAGTATAACTAGGTGACGACTCTTATCTGAATATTATTGGTCATGGAAGAGTCTCAATCTGATTCCCTAATGGATGAGTGAAGGGGATCACTAGGGCTATGCACATCCCAGGCCTAGCATGGAACCTGCTTTCTGTAAGTATGTCGAATGATGCAGGTGTGCAGGTTGTCTTTTCGAAGGATGGATGCAAGATGACTAGAGGATCTATGGTGCTTGTGAAGGGTACTCAAAGAGGTACTCTATTTCAGCTGGAGGCATACACTTCACAGTGCAATAGTTCTTCTGACTTGAAGAAAAGAGCTGCAGTCACTTCATCCCCACCATCTAAACAAACAGTGAAGAAATCTATTGTAACTAGTTCTGATGGTAGTGCACATGCTTTGGAAGTTAAGCTTCCTGCTAAAAAGACTATGTTATGGCATTTGAGATATGGCCACATTGGTGAGAAGGGTCTTAGAACCCTAAAAAATAAAAACCTCATTGAGGGGTTAAATGATTGTAATCTCAAGTTCAACTTTTACGAACATTGTGTATATGGAAAGAAAAACCATGTTTAGCTTTACTCTAGTTCTCACAAGTCTTCTAGTGTATTGGATCTTATTCATTCTGATGTGTTTGGTCCAATTAATGTTCCTTCAATTTCCAAATCTGTATTTATTGTATCTTTCATATATGATTACAGTAGAAGGATATGGGTTTATTTTATTAGAAGCAAGACTAAAGTCTTTAGTTGGTTTAAAGAGTTTAAAGCCTTTGCTAAAAATTAGACTAGTAAAAAGATTAAGTGTTTGAGAACTGACAATGGTGGAGTTTTGTTTGGCAAAGTTTGATAAGTTCTGTAAAGAGCAATGGATTGAAAGACATAAGACAACTCCATACACCCCACAGCAAAATGGAGTTGCAGAGAGGATGAACAAGACACTGATGGAGAAGGCTAGGAGTATACTTAGTGGAGCAAGCCTCGAACAAAAGTTTTTGGCTGAAACTGTAGTCACTGCTTGCTACCTGGTAAATAGGTCTCCTACATCAACTCTTTTTGGTAAGACACCTATGGAGGAGTGGTCTAGTAAGAAGCCTTTAGTTAGACATCTTCATGTTTTTGGTTGTGAGGCATATGCAGATGTGCCTAGGGAGAAACAGTCTAAATTAGAGAACAAGGCTATTAAATATGTTTTCATTGGCTATGGTGTCGGTGTGAAAGGATACAAGCTTTGGGATCCTATGGCTGAAAAAGTGTTGTATAGCAAAAGTGTTATCTTCAAGGAGCTAACACCTTCTTCTATAGTTCTATAGCCAGAACAGATAGAAAAGAAAGATGTGGTTTAATTTCCTTCTACACCTGAGAAGACTGAACTGACAGACCCTGTGAGACCTGATGATGAGGAGAGCTCTAGAAGCTCTGCAAGCTCAAAAGAAGAAGCACAACCTCAACCTCAGCCATTGAAGAGGTCTACATGAACAAGAAAGCAACCTAATAGGTTTGGTTATTCATTACTTGATTCTAGTTGTGCTTTTGCTTTACTAACTAACACTAATGAGCCTAGAACTGTGAAAGAGGCTATGGGCATGAAAGATACAGCTTCCTGGAAGGAGGCCTGGAAGATGAGATGGCTTCTTTGGAGAAGAATAAAACATGGGACTTGGTGCCTTTGCTTGAAGGACGGAAACCCGTTGGATACAAATGGGTGTTTAAGAAGAAATTCAGTGCAAATGGCAGTGTTGAAAAGTACAAGGCTAGATTGGTTGCAAAGGGGTATTCACAAGTGGAGGGAATTGATTATGGTGAAATTTTCTCTCCTGTTGCAAAGCTAACATCCATTTGGTTCTTATTATCTCTTGTAGTTGCTTATGACTTAGAGGTAGAACATATGGATGTGAAAACAACTTTCCTTCATGGTGATTCAAAGGAAGAGATTTAGATGTCACAGCCAAAGCATTACATAGAGAAAGGTAAATAAAATTTGGTTTACAAGTTAAAGAAGTCTTTTTATGGTTTGAAGTAGTCTCATAGGATGTGGTATATGAAATTTGATGCCTTTGTGTTGTCCATTAGATTTCTGAGATCAAAATCTGATCATTATGTGTATTACAAGTTTGACAATGATCACATTCTCATTATTGCATTGTATGTTGACGATATGTTGTTGATTGGGAATGGTAAGAATATGATTTCTGATTTGAAGTCTCAGTTGTCAGCACAGTTTGAGATGAATAATCTTAGGGCAGCCAGGTACATTCTAGGAATGGAAATTAGAAGAGACTGAGCTAACAGAAAACTTTGGTTAAGCCAGAGTAAGTATGTGAAGACTGTGTTGGATAGGTTCAGCATGGCAGATTGTAGACCATTGTGTGTTCCTATTTCATTGGGGACAAAGTTGTCTATTAATGATTGTCCAAAATCTCCTAGTGAGGTGGAGGACATGAGAAAAGTACCTTATACTAGTGTTGTTAGTAGTTTAATGTATGCTATGGTCTGCACAAGACCAAACATTGCCCAAGCAGTGGGAGTTCTTAGTTGATTTATGGCTAATCCTGGATGGGTACATTGGGATGCAGTTAAGAGAGTGTTTAGATATTTGAGTGGTACTTTCGAGTATTCGATATGCTATCATGGTGATGTTATAAGACCTCCACATTCAGTTTGTATTTGTGGATTTGTGGATTCTGATTGGGTAGGTGACAATGACATCAGGAGATCCACCAGTGCCTATGTGTTCACTATGCTTGGTTGTGCACTTAGTTGGATGAGTAAGTGACAACCTGTGGTTGCTTTGTCCATGATAGAAGTTGAGTACATGGCAGCAACTCATGCTTGCAAAGAAGCCATTTGTCTTAAGAGATTGTGTTCAGATATTGGTGTTGATGCAGGATAGATTACGATTTGATGTGACAATTAGAGTGTGATTTGCCTTGTGAAGAATCTAACTTTCCATGCCAAAACAAAGCATATTGATGTATAGTTTCACTTTATGCGAGACATGGTAGAGGATGGGAAGGTAAATTTGGAGAAGGTAGATACTTTGAAGAATGTTGCAGATGCATTGATGAAGCCAGTGGGCACAGAGAAGTTCAGATGGTGTTCGGAGTCTATATGCCTCTCAGCCTATAGTAGTTAGATCCTGTTAATTCTATTGGCTCTTACAAGGTGTTCAACAAGTGGGAGAATGTTGGGAATTAAAGTGACTCAACCTTGGTAATTCCTTATATTATTTCATTGTATTTATTTATTTATTGCCTATTGTATAATTAGGATGCAAATCCTATGTTGTCATCTTGTGGGAGTTGGCATAGTGATGTGTCATCCTACATGGCATATGACCACATGTAAATGTGTCCTCACATGAGGAGATAGGCATCCCACATAGTGATAGGAATATTTTGCCATGTGTCGGCATCTTAGATAGTGTGTAAGGGAATATTGACCGAAACGGTCATGACAGATTCCTATGACAGATCTATGGCATGCAAGAGTCAGAAATAGAAGATTCTATGATAGGTGAGGACATGTGTCGAGAAGCATCTTTGAGGAAGGCATCTTTGGGCACCCCAAGGTGGGTTATGATAGGTTGTAAGAGAATATGCTATTTATATCACGTGTATGACATATTCTCTTACAGTTGTAAGTTATGATATCTATGACAAATTCTATGACAGTTATAAGAGTCAAAAGAGCATCTGTCATTACCCATTTTGGAAATAGATGACCTCTTTGGGATGGGGTGACTTGATAAGTGTTAGGAACATCCTACAATGTTGGACAAGTGTCCATAGGCATGGGTTTTGGGCCATGAGGCCATGTTGGACATCCATCTCATGTGGAGCCATTTTTGCCTTGTATATTCTATATAAATAGGTGCTTTGGAGAGGTGATGCATTATGTGTGATTGACATGTACTGTTATGATGCCAGATCATCTCCAGATATGAGAGTCGAAGACTCCTACAAGAGCATTGGATCTGTGACTGTATTGTAACCTTCATTGTTTACGAAATACATTTGAGCTGTGTTTTGGAGTGTGGGGTTTTTCACCCGTAAGGGTTTTCCCCATGTATATCTTGTCTCTCACTTCTTCTGTCTTACATTCTTGTGTATGTGTTTGTTGTAGTATCTCTATTTTTGGGTTAACATTGTTGTAACTGTAAAGATTAAAACAAATTTGCACTCTTCTCTCCTCTTTAGATTAGTGTAAGAAGCGATTTCTGCACACCTAACTTCCTTTTAGATGTAAGCCCTAACATCTTCTTCATGCATCACCCCATACAGAATTGTAGAGAATGCACCATTTGGATTGACCTCTATTGATTTGAATGGATGCTTCTTGAATTTTGACCAGGCTCTTTTGGTTATATCAATCACTTGAGGTGTTGCCATTTCTGTAAAGATTCAAACAAATTTGCAATAGGGTTTCAAACAAAAAATACCTCTTTATCAGAATTAGGGTTTCCTTCACCTATGTTCAAATTGTTTAGGAAATCTCTGAGTTGCTTGGAATTTTGCTTCAGATTGCCTTAAATACTTGGAAGATTGAATGCAAAGTGATTAAACTTTTACAAATCCAAGCCTTTTAATCCCTTGAAGCCTTAACTTAATTGTCATAAATGTGGTATTTCAAAAAGATGCCAAACAATTCTTTGTTAGCCATAGTCAATCCAAATTGCTCCACAATGCTTCACATTAGATCTTTCTATACTAGAATTTCTTTTAGAGACTTTGTCATAGAGTTCTTCTAGTGCAGTCATAGTAGGAGGGTTCACAGAATGAACTATTTGGACCATGCAACAAGAGTAAACACACCAGAAATAACTCAAAGAAATAAAGCAAATGCAGATTCAGTCATTCAGTATATCATAGAATTCAAATAGAGATTGGCTGGCAATATGTGGGCTTACAATTAGGGCTCACAGGCTTGATTACATACATGCGCAAGATAAAGCTTTGAAGCTCCTTTGCAAAAAAATCCAAACTATCAATCTCTAAATCATGAGAAATTGATAACTGCTTTCCTAAGGATCTATTACATCAATACATATCAAGTCTAGATCAATAGATTCCTCCACGTCGGCCAAGGAAGATCACAAATTCCAAAGAAGAGATGTAATGTGTGTACATAGATAGGTCAGACCTAAATGCATAGAACACTTCTAGAAAATGAATGGAATGATATGTGGATCTTTGGGGAAGGTTAGACATGAACCAAAGATCATTGAATGATGTGTCATTAGGCTCCAAAGATCAGCAAATTCTTCCACAAGTTTCTCCTTCAGCTGGTTGTTTGTGATTAACTAGATGCTCTGCTTTGAGAAACAATCATCTTCTGATAGTGATATCTTTCCGGTATTGAAGTGTGGATCTCTGAATTCTAGATATGATGTAGATGAATGAATGTAGATGCTAAGTCCAGCTCCACAAAATCTGAAAATGCTACTGGACTAAAATATAGAAACTGCTTCTGACTAAACTACCTGAACTAAACTGGAAAATGAAAAGAAACAAACTGGACTGAAAACAAACTTAAATGCAAATGTTTTTGGTTGATGCTAGATTACTCTTGAACCAGGGATGCTCTTGCATCAGACATCCAGGGTTATTGAAAAAGTGAGTCCCTCACTTTGCTAGGGCTAGGGGAGAACCAAGATGGTCCACCTCAGTGTGATAAATCCATGATGAATCTTCTTCCGATTTTCCTTTCCACTTCACAAGATATTCTTTGTATTGTCTTCCTCTAGTGTTGCATCCAACTCTGCTGTCCAAAATGTCTTCAATCTACTCCAGTGCTTGTTGTGGTAATTGCTTCTTCAAGTCTTCTTCCATGTTGTCACTGAACTCTACTTTGTGATACTGATATAGGTCTTCAATGTTGAAAATAGGTGAAATACCCAATGTCTCTGGTAATTCCACTTCATATGAATTTCCTGAATCAAATTTCTTGAGTATCTTACAAGGCCCAAACTTCTTCATCTTCAACTTGTTATATGTCCCAACTAGAAATATTTCTTTTCTCAAGTACACCATCATTTCATCTCCAACTTCAAATTCCTTATGTCTTCTCTTCTCATCATCCTTCTCTTTGTACTTACTGCTTATATCCTCCAAATGCTTCTTCACCTAATTATGCAATGTCTTCATGTGATCTACAAATTCTTCTACTTCTGCACTTCTCTTTTCCTCTCTACTGATGTCTCTTAGTTCTGCCACTCCTCTAGGGTTCACTCCAGTCACAATCTCAAAAGGTGTTCTTCTGGTGCTCTTGTTCACTGAATTATTGTATGCAAACTTTACTTGTGAAAGAATCAAATCCCAACTTCCAGCTTTCTCTCCAACTAAACATCTCAACAAGTTTCCCAAACTCCTATTCACTACCTTTGTCTATCCATCTATTTATGGATGAAAAGCTGAACTAAACTTCAAATCTATCTTCATCTTCTTCCAAAGTGTTCTCCAAAAGTATCCAACAAACTTTGTATCTCTGTCTGAAACTATACTCTTAGGTAATCCATGTAATCTCACAATCTCCTTGAAAAATAGGTCAGCTATATGCACTGCATTCGGTTGTCTTCTTGCAAGGTATGAAATGAACCATCTTTGAAAATCTATCAACCACTACAAATATCGATTCATGTCCTCTCTGTGTCTTGGGCAATTCCATTACAAAATCCATGCTTATGTCTTCCCAAGGTCTCTCTGGTACTGTCAAAGGTTTATATAATCTAGTGTTCTGACTACTCCCTTTTGCAACTTGACAAACTCTACAACTCTGCACGAATCTCTAAACATCCTTATGTATCTGAGGCCAAAAGTAATTTTCACTCACCAAAGCCACTATCTTATGAATGCCAAAATGTCCTACCAATTCACCACTATGTTTTTCCTTGATCAAATTATCTCTCATTGAACTTTTAGGTATGCACAACAGATTTCCTTTGAACAACATATCTTCTTGAATGAAATAGTCCAACCACTTACTCCTATCTTCCACAATAGGTTCCTTACATGCTTTCCAAGGTTCTACAAAATAAATGTCTCCCTCATACATGTTCTTCAATTCATCAAAAACCCAATACCTCAACTCTCATCTCTGTCAACAAGTTTCTTCTTCTACTCAATGCATCAACAACTTTTTTTGATTTTCCACTCCTATGCTTCAACACAAAAGTATAATTCTACATGAACTCTACTCATTTCATATGTCTCTTATTCAACTTACCTTGACTGTTCAAATATTGCAAAGCTTGATGATCTGTATACAACACAAACTCCTTAGGTAACAAGTAATGTCTCCACTTCTTCAAGGCTTGATTTATGGCATAGAACTCTTGGTCATAAACTAAATATCTTCTCCTTGCATCATTCAACTTCTCACTAAAATATGCTATAGGTCTACCTTCTTCACTTAATACTGCTCCAATTACATTTCCACTTGCATCACAATCAACTTGAAATACCTTATTGAAATATGGTAATACCAAAATAGGTTGCTCTGTCACTTTCTGCTTCAACAACTCAAAACGCTTATCTGCTCCAGATGTCCACTTAAAATCCTTTATCACCTTCTCATTGTCTTTGTCATAGGGTTACAAACTAGACTGAAATTTCTGATGAACTTTTGGTAGAAACTAGCCAATCCATGAAATGATCTAACCTCTCCAATGCTCTCTGGTGTAGGCCATTCAACAATTGCACTTACTTTCTCAGGGTCCATCTTCAATCCTTCCACAAAAATCACAAATCCCAAGTATACTAATTCTTCATTCATGAAACTACACTTCTTGATGTTTATCAGCAATTTCTCTTCTCTTAGTCTCTACAAAAATTGTCTAATATGCCACAAATGTTTCTATTTTGTCTTACTAAAAATCAAAATATCATCCAAGTATACAATAACAAACTTACCCAAGAATTTCTTCAAGACTTCATTCATCAGCCTCATGAAAGTACTCAGCGCATTTGTCAACCCAAAGGGCATCACTAACTACTCATACAATCCTTCATTTGTTTTAAAAGTAGCCTTCCATTCATCTCCTTCTCTGATTCTGATCTGATGGTATCCACTCTTCAAGTCTATCTTTGTGAAATATCTTGCTCCACTCAAACAATCCATGATATCATCCATCCTAGGTAAAGGAAATCTATACTTAACTGTGATCTTGTTTATTTCTCTAGAATCGGTACACATTCTCCATTCTCCATCATTCTTAGGTGCCAACACAACAAGTACTACACAAGGGCTCAAACTTTCTCTAATCAAACCATTTCTCAACAAATCTTGTATCTGTCTATTCAGTTCTTCATTTTCTACCATTGTCATTCGGTGTACTTCTCTATTAGGTAAACTTGCTCCTGGTATAAGATCCATGTGATGACTAATACTCCTTATAGGTGGCAATCCATTAGGCACATTATCTGATATGATGTCTTCATACTCTGTCAGTAACTCTCTTATCTCCTCCGATTTAGTCTCTTTCTTCAATGTTCCAGGTTTCTTAGGAATCAAGGCATAACACATATTCTCATGTCTCAAACCATCCAAAAAATTTCTTCCATCTACCAAACAGATTCTAGCATTTCCACATACCACATCTTTAGGATCATCCTCCAAAGGAATCAAAGTAATTCTTTTCCCATTAGCTATTATAGTGTATGTATTCTTTCTCCCATCATGCATAGCTTTTCTATCATACTGCCAAGGTCTACCCAACAATATATGACATCCTTCCATAGGTATAATATCAGACAAGACTTCATCATGATAAGATCCAACATGAAATTTCACCAAACATTGTTCACTCACCAGTACCTTATGATCATCCTAAATCCATGCTATCTGATAGGGCTTAGGGTGTTTCAATCTTTCCAACTTCAGCTTAGTCACCTTCTCCTCTAAAACTAGGCTATATGAACTACCACTATCAATTACAAATTTACAACACTTACCTCCTAATTTGCATCTTATCTTGAACAAGCTCTTCCTCTCCGATGGTTCCTCATTTATCTCTATTTGAAATAGTTCTCTCCTCATCACCAATGACTCTCCTTTCTTCAGTTTGCTAAAAGAACAGGGGTCATCTAGTTCAATAGGTTCTTCTTCAACATAGGTTGCTCTTCCACTATTTTTTGTCCTCTTACTTGTACTACCTTGATTACATTCAAATGCTCTATGTCCTTCACCTCCACACTTGAAACAAGTACCTCCGAATATTCTCTTATCCAATCCTCTTCCTTCTCTTTTGTATCCTTCATTCTAGTATGAATTATAGTTGCCTCTGGGATGAAAATTTATGTCATTTCTCTAGTATGAAATAGTATCTTTGTCATCCTTCTTAAATAGGCTATCAGGCTTACTCTACTTCGGAAAGGATCTGTCTCCTTTGGAATAAGTCCTACCTCTCTAAAATTTACCTCCTCTTCCTCTCTATATCTGATCATGTCTTTTATTTAGCTTCTCTTCAACTTTCAAGGCAAACTGATATGCTTCTTCTAAAGATGCCATCCTCACCAAGCTTAGTTCCTCTTGAATGTTTAATCTTAGTTCATTGATGTATCCAGCCACTTTCTCCTTGCTTGCTTCACTATGTCATGTCCTTATGATCATCTTGTGAAATTCTTCAATGTACTCCTTCACAAATTTCTCCTTTTGTCTTAGGTTTTTCAATCTTTTCAATAGACCCAACTCATAGTCAGCGGGAATTGATTCTTCAACTTTGTCACCATCCTATCCCATTTTGTAATCTTTTCTTTTCCTCTTCTATTTCTTTCCAATTGAACTTCTTTCCACCATATAGCAGCATGTCCTTTCAACTTTTTCTTTGCAAATTTCACCTTCTTCGAATCTTCAATCTCCTCATATTCAAAGTATTCTTCCATATCATTTATCCAGTCAATCAATTCTTCAAGGTTCAAATTACCAGTATAGTTTGGTACATCAACTCTAGGTCTCTTTCCAATCTTCAAAATAGCTCATAGGATCTTTACTTGATCTGATTCTTCTTCCTCATCACCTCCTAGAGTTTCACCAGTTTGTTCAACAGATTGAAATTCTTCTTCCTCATCGCTTTCAACATTAGGTCTTGGTGTCAATCCTCTTTGCCTATCTTCTTCAACAACATCCAAATGAATTCCCATTGTTTTCATTATCTCCATCATCTCATCTATTCTACTAGTCATTGTTCCAATAGCAGCAACTCTCCCTGGCATAATTCTTCCTAGGATCAAGTGTAAACTGCCTCAGGTTCGGCGATCAGGCTACAAGGTGACAACTGCATCTCAATCAGCGATTGGTTGTGACAAAAGTAACCTACCTCAATTCAGTGATCTATTCATAGCAAGATCTTACGGAATTCCCTTGCCAACTTTGCTCAGTTTGCTCCAAAGATTTGAACTTTTTCTCTAATACCACTTGGTGCAGTCATGGTAGGAGGGTTCACAGAATGAACTATCTAGACCATGTAGAAAGAATAAACACAATGAAAACAACTCAAATAAATAAATCAAATGCAAATTTAGTCATTCAGTATATCATAGAATTCAAATAGAGATCAGCCTGCAACATGCAGGCTTACAATTAGGGCTCATAGGCTTGATTACATACATGTGCAAGATAAAGCTTTAAAGCTCCTTCACACAAAAATCCAAACTATCAATCTTCTAAATCATGAGAACTTGATAACTACTTTCCTAAGGATCTATTACATCAATATATATCAAGTTTGGATCAATAGATTCCTCTGCGTCGGTCAAGGAAGATCACAAATTCCAAAGAAGAGATGTAATGTGTGTACATAAATAGGTCAGACCTAAATGCATAGAACACTTCCAAAAAATTAATGGAATGATGTGTGGATCTTCAAGGAAGGTTGGCCATGAACCAAAGATCATTGAATGATGTGTCATTAGGCTCCAAAGATTAGGAAATGCTTCTGTAAGTTTCTCCTTTAGCTAGTTGTCTGTGATTAACCAGATGCTCTGCTTTGAGAAATAGTCATCTTCTAATAGCGATATCTTTCTAGTATTGAAGTGTGGATCTCTGAATTCTAGATATGATGTAGATGAATGAATTTAGATGCTAAGTCGAGGTCCACAAGATCTAAAAATACTATTGGATCAAAATACAGAAACTGCTTCCGACTGAACTGGAAAACCAAAAGAAACAAACTGAAATGTAAATGTTTTTGGTTGATGCAATATTTCTCTTGAACCAAGGATGCTCTTGCATCATCTTCATAACATACCTTAGTGCCAAATTTCAGTACTGACTTTCTGGCTGGGGTTTTGGATTTTCAACATAGCTCCCCCTGAGCCAGAGCTCCCAATTTACTTCCTGGAGGAAGTATCTACCCCAGATACTGGTGTAGATCCATCCTTGACTTCAATTACTTCTTTCTTGACTCAAATCTTGTCCATTTCTTTCTTAGTTTCAATAGGATCAAATTTTTCTTTTCCCTTATCATTCCTCTACTCTGTTTTCCTTTCTTCAACATAGTAGTTTCTTTTCACATTCTTGCTTCTGCAAAATCTTGCAACATGTCCAAACTTGTTGCAATTGTAGCACACAGTGTTTCCATGTCCTTGATTCCTTACTCTAAATGAATTCATCCTTGATCTACATTGATTAGCCATGTGTCCAAATCTATTGCAAGCAAAACATCTTCCATTGAATGATTAGGTATTCCTTGAAATGCGAAAGCCATTCCATATCAGACTTCTGCATTCACTTGATCTATGACCAATTTTCTTGCAATTGAAACATTGACCAGAGAATGATGGAACATTTTGATTCTAGTTTATTCTTCTCCTACACTGAGTAGCCTTATGACTAAACTTATTGTAATTAAAACAATAGTCATTGAAAGATGGGTACCTTTGAGCATTTGGCTATCTGATCAGAGGTCTTCTAGGTCTTCTTCTTTGATTCCTGAACTAATTTCATTTGTTTTGCTTTATCTAAAAGTTTTCTTGACCTAATTTTAAACTTTCTCCTTTCTCAAATCTTAAGCTTTTCTTGTCATATGAACTCTTTTGACTAGAAATCATCTCATCAAGTTTTGTAGAACTTAGCTTGAACTTTTCTTCATAGCTCTTGGCCTTTTCCAAGTCTATTTTCAGGCACACAACTTCCTTTTCCAGTTTGACACATTATTCTATCTTTCTTTTTACCATCAGGTTTAGATCTTCTTCTGCATTGGCTCTTTCTATAACTTCCACTTTCAAATCATCCAGGGTCTCATTTGCTAATATCAATTGTTCACTAACATCTTTGTACATTTCTTTGAATTTCTTGACTTGTTCTTTCATCCTTAGAATGCATTCATTAGCTTCTTGAATGTTATCCTTCAGATCCCTGATTTCTACTTCTGATTTTTTAAGATCAATAAGAGTTGCTTCCAATTCAACATTGTTTGAGAAGTTTCCAAATCTCCTAGCTGCCATGAGTGAACTTTCCCAGATCTTCCTCAAGCTGTTAGGCTTCTTCTAAGGAACCTCACTCTGATACCAATTGTTGAATATAAGGAATACTAAGAGGGGGGGTGAATCAGTATTCCATAAAACCACTTCTCAACTAGTTTATTAATCCAATTTCCAAAGTTAATAACATGAGAACATAATAAGCATAAGAATAGCAACCATAAAGACAACACATCAACACTAGGATTTTTATGTGGAAAACCCAAAAAGGGAAAAACCACAGTGAGTGTTAGCTCACAATATATTATGATAGCTCAATACCAGATTACAAGAAGGCTCACTACCTTAGGGCTCACTACCCTATGAAGAAGTGCTCACTGCACAAAGGCTCACTGCCAAAAGAAAAGAAGAAAGAAAAAGGATTGGCTCACTTCTAGAAGATGAACTATTGTAAATGCATCTACCACATGCTAGATCACAGTTCCATTGAAGGTTCAATATATAGATTCAAAGATCTTCATTTGTTCTACCCTACTTCTCAACTTAACTACATATCCTTTATTTTCTATCCTTGTTCAACTTTTTCTATTTTGCACCCTGCTCATAATCCTACACACTTCAAATTCGCACATCACACATCACACTTCATCATCAAATTCCATTGAGTATATATATTTTCTACAAGATTCATCTCATAATCAGGTTAGGGAGCGAAACATAAACCGTGTACATAAATACTACATCTTGTCAACTTGAACTTGTGTACAATCTGCAATGTGGACTTAAACAAACATACAAAAGTCTTCACATAGGTCAGCTTTAATCATACCATTAGGGTATGCGCAAGATCATCATGGGCCAAATAGTGGAAATGGAAAAAAAATTACATCTTTACTTAGCCAAATTCACAAATTGCCCAACTTTGACTTTCACAGGTATGTTAAATATATCCATTTTGTGGGTCCCAAAATGGATATCTATTTCAAAACAGATATCCGTTTCAAAATGGATATCCATTTTGGTTTTCCAGAAATGGATATCCATTTTATGGAACTATAAAAATGGTTTTTTTTAAATTTTTTACATTGTGCATAGATAAACATGGAACTATAAAAATAGAACTATAAAAAAGTTCACATACATAAACATGTGCATGTTGTGTAGGCTAAAGAAGCAAGATCATTGAGTGCTAGAGTAGAAGGTGCAAACCTAGAGGCTAGGGAGAACTTGATGATGAACATTTTTGTTGAAAATTGCATGAAAGGATGATGAACCATGGATTAGAAAGAGTCTCTTCTGACTAATTGTAAGTTTAGAGGAAAGTGTTGCAATCTAATCATTAATGGATGCACCAAAAACACATTAGTATCTGTAAAGATTATGTATAAGTTAGGGATGAAGATAGTCATGCAAATCACACAATATAATCTCATGGATACAAAAGGGATAGTAACTCATGATGACATAATAACATTAAGTTACATTCTACCTTGAAGGATATGCAAATAAAGTATGGTGTGATGTGATTTTGATGTATGCCTACTATGTGTTACTAGGAAATCCTTGGTAGTATGATTGATGCATTGTGCATAGGGGCACAAGAACACCTTCACCATCAAGAACCTAATGGGAAAATTTTGAGTTACTTCCCATGAAGGATGAGGAAGAGTTCATGTAGAAGGCCAAGGTGTTTCTATTATCAAAATGAAAATTTCTCAAGGAGATATAAGACTTGAAATACTACTATGCACAAGTAGTCAATCCCACATAGAAGAAGTAGATTGAGCCACCACTTAGAGGAGACAAGTTGTGATCCTACATGAGGAGTTCATAGATGTGATTTGTGAAGGAATTGTAGATGGATTTCCACCAATATGTAGCATCTCATACTTCATGGATATGATTCTAAGTTCTAGTTTTCTGAACAAGCTTATATGTGCCTTAAAAAGGAGGTAGGAATTATTGTATGTAATGATGGTTAAACTAGTGGGCATGGAGGTGATGAAGGATATCTACACCAAAAATCTATATTTTATAGATACATGGAATGCATTAGTAAAACCCTAGATGGGAGATATAGTCTTATATGAGGAATAATTTGCATGAGGAATACCTATTCAAGAGTTAAAATAATTGTCCATATTGTAGAGTTCTAGGAGGGAGAATATCATTAGAGAGTTACATTAAGGTGGACTTGGAGGATATTTTCATGGCTAGAAAAGACATTATCCATGTTGGAGTAGAGGTATCACTAGCTAAGTTTGAACAAAGATGTACATATATTCATTAAAAGAGGCACCATCTACCAAAAACAAAGATAATTACATAAAACATTGGGTTTTATAAGCCATTGTGCATGCCAAACAAATTGTGGGAGAAACTATCTATATTTTTATCCTTGGATGATCTATGCACATTGAGGGGCAATGATTCTATCTTCATAGTGGCATTTTTTCCTAAATGTAACACTCCATTCCTTGTGTGTAGTTGAATTAGACATTCTAGATAGTGGATTTATTCTTTAAGGAGATGTTTCGGTTGCATGGCTTGCTATGGAGCATAACATCTGATCATGACATGAAGTTCCATAGCTAGTTTTAGCACAACCTATGGAATAAATTAGGTACAAATCTCAATTATATCTCTATGTATCATTTGCAAATGGATAGATAGACATAGGTTGTTAATCAAAGTCTTGGAAATATACTTAGATGTGTGGTAGGGAAAATTATTAGGTTGTGGAACTCTATGTTAGTGTAAGTAGAGTTTGTGTACAACAACTTGGTGAATTTATCATCAATGAAGGTTCTATTCCAAGTGGTGTATGGGACATTCACACAAGGTGTCATAAATTTGTTGGGAGTAAAAAAAAGGCAAGTGTAAAAGTGTAGAAGTTGAGGAATTTATGCAACATGTATGAGAGAGATTCATTCACAAGTCAAGGAGTAGATGGAGGAAAGTAGCACAACGTATATGTATTACACATAGATGATCATTATAGAGAGAATATTTACTCAAAGTGTGAGTTAGTCATGGAACATTTAAGAAAAATAGTTACCTAGAGGAACCTACAATAAGTTAAATCTAAAGAAATCCAGTCCATGCTACATTATATGTAGGTTTTCTAAGAACATGTTTATGAGATATATTAGGACTAGGGATGATATTCACCTTGCAATCGATTTAGACTATTGCAATTTATTTAATAGTCAATTAATTATTTGTACAACTCCAAGGATCATGAAAAGGGGAAAACTGGACTTAAACATGAGTCCATGCATTCTCTAGGTGACTTAGAATATGTTTGTAAGGGGTATAATGTGGAGGGAAGCAAACGTGTAATGCATGATTGGAAACTTAGCACAAAGTGGAGGGTAATCTATGAAAATTTATGACATTGTAAGATGTGTAAGAAAAATATATGACATTGTAAGAGGTGTAAGAAACAATATAAATATGATGACATGTAAGAGGTTGGTTGTCATTTTTAGACTTGGGTAGTTTTTATTTTGTCCTTTAGTGAGTTGTTTTTGTCCTCTAGTGAAGTTGCATAAACGAGTTCATGAGAAAGGTCTTGAAGCTTCTAGAAAGATACTTGTAACTCCCACACACATGTCATGCGGTCTCTTTTGCATTTTGACTACTTGGCTCATGGTTTGAGTCCATTGTATTGGAAACCACAAATTGGATTACATTTACCTATATATTGGAGGCATGGGATAGTAGTTTGTATGGTATTATAGGTTATGTTGCTATGCTACTAGAATTTGTTGGACTAAAGGAGAAGTTGTGTTAATGTACTCTATACTTGAGATTAATACAAGATTGTAATCTCTTTGGTGGTGGGGTTTTATACACATTGTATCTTCCTATTGGTCCTCTATCTCTCTCTAAACCCTAAACCTCTAAACCTTAACCCCTAACCCCAAAACCCTAAACCCTAAACCCTAAACAATACTCCTAAACCCAAGCAACCCTAACCCTCTGTCTCCCTATCTCTCCCTATCTCCCTATCTCTATCATCCCTATACCTCTCAATCTCTCTCACTCTCTATCTCCCTATCTCTCCCCTTTGTCTCCTCTATCTCTCCCAATCTCTATTATTCCCCTCTCTATCTCTCTTTAAACCCTAAACCCTAAACCTGAGCAACCCTAAACCACTAAACCCTAAATAATTCCCCTAAACCCTAACCCCTAAACCCTAAACCCTAAACTTGAGCAATGCTAAACTCATAAACCCTAAAAAATGCCCCTAAACCCTAACCCCTAACCGCAAGCAACCCCCCCTCTCTCTTTGTTTATATGGTTCAACTATTGAACAATGATAAAATGTAATGTGGTAGGATGTGGTGAGTTTTAGATGTTGTGATATAGCATGGAGATATGTCTACATGTGGTGATGCTATGGAAATTTAACCATGAGTCATTTGAAGAAGTACTCAAAACTACATATTTAAATGTGCTAGTAAAAGTATAAATAATAATGCATGTGGACTTGTAGCAGACTTGAAATTCATGTGGAACAATCAAGAGGTTTGATTATGTTAAGAGAATGTTCTACAACACTACAAGTTGAAAGAATTGGTTAGATGGTTGTATGTGTTACCACAAGCTTATGGTTGGTAGTGGTGGTTATACAAGAAGACATGAATACATTGACTATAGTTAGTAATTTAAATTATTGATATTTAATGTGTAATGTAATTTAAACTATTTATATTTAATGTATAATGTGTCATTTAAACTATTTATATTTAAACTATTGCTATTGATATTTAATGTGTAATGTAAACTAAAAAACAATGAAAATAATTGGGTAAAGAAAAACATATATCCATTCTGGGCAACCTAAAATGGATATCCATTTCTCAAAACATAAAAAGGGAAAAAAAAGGTCACGTTTTGCAAACTTGCGACTTGCAAAACATAAACTTCTCACAAAACTAATATCAGAGCTCAAGAATGGTTATCCGATCCAAAGAGGTTAGTAAATTTGCATTTTTTTGTTTGTTTTGTATAATCAAGCAATTTTTTTTGTTTTTATGATAAATATGTATGTTTTATATTTTAAATAGGTAAAATGGATGAACAAAATGAAAACCCAAATCCTCCATCACCAAACCCTCCCCCTCCAACAATTGAAGAGAAAATTCAAAGAAACATTGATAAAATAAGTAGGATTGTAGAAATGTATCGCCGCCACCCTCGATTGTCTACAATGACATCAAATTTAGAGGGAATTAATAGTCATGTTCAAACCCTATCAAGCCAACATGAATCATTTAGGCAATGGCAAGAAACCAAGAAGGCAGAATATGCTGATAATTTATCATATGATCAAGTGAAAGAGTTAGACGTTATAAAAGCTATGTTAACCCAACATTTTGTCAATCCTAAAACTAGCTTGCATGTTGATGTTCGTAAGCCCAAGTATTTAATCAAATGGTGTACACATGAGAGCATTAGTCAAAATTTTTGGGATCGTTGGTGGATGGTTTTTGATAAACCACCCAACAACAATTTAGATGTACCTTTGTATTTCCTTCGTAACCTCTATGTTGAGTTCGTCATGGGCCACCATGTTAATTGTTTTGATTTTAGAGATTTTTAGGGAGTAGGTAAGGGAATGCCTCAAGATAGACCTGGGGCAATGAGACAAGTACAATGTCCCTATATTCCCCCTCCTGCTATCCCTTCGCCACCCCCAATTTAGCACCCAAACATTGCTGCAAAAGCAACACAATAGGGCCTTAGTGCAATACACTCTTTGACCGAGCACTTGATTATACAGACTTCTTAGTTTGCACAACCACATGATGTTAGCGATGATATTGGATCACCTAATTTTACTAGACCCTCCTTGTCCACACATGTTTGTGTGCCCCATCATTGAATTTTTTGCAATCAGTTGTGATTAGGTCCTATTTTGGAGAGTAGCGAGCCACCTTTGAACACCTCAGAGTACGATCTCCATTCATGAGTAGTGGCCTCCAGAACTCAAGCTGAGGGTTTGGGGACAAAAGCATAAGCACAAGCATCAGTGGAGCATAGAGAAGGAGAAGACCGTGGATAATCTTTTATGCAGGTAAAATTTAAAGTTAAATTTCATGGTGTATTCCATATGAATAATATAAACAAATTTATTAGTACTAATGTATCTAAGGGGGATAACAGCTGATGATAGAGGAGGAGTTGACAGAAGTTCATCATGGAACTTTGTTTGCCATCCAATTTGGCTTTGACTTGCCGGTATAATTTGTTCTACACATCAATTTTTTTTGTATGCATTTATTTCTTTGTGAGTAATTATATATTAATTTATATCATGATGTTAATTTAATTAATTTAATGTTAATTTAGTTTATATCATGATGTTAATTTAATTTTATATCTAGAATGTGAATGATGTGGCATCTTTGCCAATGGTCTTCACTCGAACTCCTGATCAACCAAAGGGACTATCATTCGCAGAATGACTTTTTGAATGCCAACAAAAGGTGGAAGTAATTCGATTGAATTGTACTTTAATTGATAATTTAGAAAACTTAAATATTTTATTATAGTCATTTAGATAAATAATAATTTAAAAATTATTATGATTATTTGTATACATAGAGTCTTACATTCTTGTCATTTTTCATACAGGAGATATTAGTTAGTTCATCCATGATGAGTCCTCAATCGATGCAGGAGGCCTCAATGGTGGTATGTGCTTGTTTTCTAGTAGATAATTTTTTGTGTAGTGCACTCTAGATTGTTTATGTGTAACACATCTAACCTTTTTTAATGTATGCATTTCCTTTTTGTTTAATAATTATATATTAATTTTTTTCAATGTTACTTTACTTTTACAGTCTCTTGAGAATATCAGTGATGTGCCACCTTTGCCATCACACTTTAGTAGGACACCTGATTGTCTTAAGAGAAAATCATTTGTAGAATGATTGTCCAAATGACAAGAAAGAGTTGAGGTAATTGAATTAAATTTTTCTAAATAATTGATAGTTTATAGCAGTCTTATAGTTGATAAGCTTCTATTTACTAACTCTAACTTATTTTTATTTACCATTGAAGAGATTGATCAAATTTGTGGTTTGACTTGTTAATGTAGTCAAATTTGCCTCCATCAACTACTAGACATCATGGTACGAAGAGGGCACTTTTTAAGGATCCATCACAGATTGAGGATCCATCATAGGTTGAGGATTTACCAAAGACATAGGGTCAAGTAGACCTTTAGTATTTGATGTAGCTATTCGGTATGTAGATTGTATATAGATTTTGAGACATGGCATATGCCAAATTTTGTAAAAAAATGTTTTGAGCTGGCATATTTGCCAAATTTTTGTATGTCTACCATTATAGACTAGATTTTAATATATATACACCTTGATATACAATATAAATTAAATTCCTTATGTGCATGTATTCCTACTTTGAAACTTAAAAGTTTGATGTATATATAGTTTACAATGGTTGAGTTATGATCAATAACATGTTATAGATTGATTTCTTGTTATATATGATTGTTTTTCTTGGTAGAAAGATGATATATGTTGTTTCATACCTCAAGACATAACTTGATCTTAGTTGCCACATGATTGTAGTTTTAGTTATATATATATATATATATATATATATATATATATATATATATATATATATATATATATATATATATATATATATATATATATATATATATATATATATATATATATATATATATATATATATATATATATATATATATATATATGATTTTCATGAAATGACAAATTTGAATGGTTCACACATGTGCAGAGTTATAAAATACTTTTATCTCCTCCATATGTAGTTGCATCTCTTCATTTTTCAAGTACAAACATCAAAAAGTAGTTTTAGATAACTAATTTCACCATCAAAACTTCATTTCTAGCCTCCTTTCTTCATGTTTTCTCCATTTTTATTCTTATTCAGGACATCGACAATCTAGAATAGCAATTTGGTACCTCATGGAAGGCTGCAACAATCATATTTAAGGCTGTAATTCTCGTACATGATTATAAAGTTTATTTTTATTCAGCTCCAAGACCTCGATTCCTTCATCTTTGACCATTTCATCTTTGACCTTGCTTTAGGAGGTCTTGGTTGAGTATGGTTTGTATTCCCATAGTTATGTCTTGAGATTTTGGACTTATGAGTTTGCATGTTATCATTGTGAGATATGCATGTGTGGTTATTACATTATGAGGTATGCTTTTGTGATATTATCCATATACCTTTGTTCTAATCTTATGACAAAATTTCGAGGGTGAATTTGGTTTGATTTGTGATGACATTGTAAGCCTCCACTATCAACTTATGACAGTCCTCCTTTGATCTTAGACCTTGAGAGTCTCTTCTCATGCATATACAACTTCTTTATAGCAGATACATGACTCGAAGGTCTTGGAGACTTGGGGGGTATCCAACATTGGCCACTATCCCTAATGCATATTGTTGTCTTTGTTCTTCCTCATGGTATTTTTCCAAGACATATTTATGTTCTCACGTGACATCTCTTCTTGACCTAGACTAGTTAAGTTTGACAGTGAGCTTCACTATCCAACTTGGACTATTCATAGTCCATATGTGCTCACCTTTTAGGGTTTTCTCTTGGTTAACAATGTCATTTACATTATATTCAGTCCCTTGCCCCTTTTTCTCAGTCTTAGACTATCCATTACTAATACTACAAGATTCATGAAATTGTTTCAATCCATTCTTAGTGCTAACAGGGTCTTTGGGCTTCATGATAGATCACTATCATATAACAAACCTGTACATTGTCATTCTCTAGCACACTGTTGAAAGCAATGTTTGTAGAAGCATTCTCTGCACCATTGAGTCTTTGACCCCTTTTGAAACTTGTGAACACTATCCATAAAACTTTTACATGTTCCTCTTACCATTCTTAAGGGTTTTCTCTTGGTTAACATTGTCATCTCTTTTTTGTGGCTTTCTAGGCCATGTACCTTTACTCATCTTTCATCCTCTTGTCTAGCATGTCCTTCAACAACACTAATCTAACCTCCACTAACAACT
Organism: Cunninghamia lanceolata; assembly: GCA_027924645.1. NCBI lineage: Eukaryota > Viridiplantae > Streptophyta > Pinopsida > Cupressales > Cupressaceae > Cunninghamia > Cunninghamia lanceolata. Next base: position 9,420,617 of record BSBN01000739.1, read on the forward strand.
ATTGTGTTATCTAATATCTTTCCTTTGCTAACTTTAACAAAGTCCTAAGACTTCCTTGACTTCCTTGTATCTTCAAGGATATAAAAGCCTTTAATAAGAATGCTAGCCATTACTAGATCTAAAAAATTGTCTAACATGATTATATCACTGCTTTTTCTCCTTCTTAGAAACCTGCAACATGTTTAGTACAAACCCTAGCACTAATCACACTATTCATCATCATAAATTTTCATAAGGTTTTAGACTACAAGGTTTTGGGTTTAGTGTATGATTGATCTTCAATCTCTATTTTGTAACCTCTCAACAATGCACAAGATATCCAACACTATAAGACAAGGTTTAGCAAGATCCATTCCTTCAAACATATTTATCTTTGTTCAACATTATACCATCTATTCTACCCTTTGCTTGTCATTTTTACTACTCTACCTACTAAGCCTTCTTTTATTCTCTTTAATACTCAGCATGAAACTAATATGATCTTCCTAATCCTTAAACTGAAGACTCCTTGTTGAAGATTGTCATAACAGTCCATAAACACCACTTGTCCTCATGATCAATAAAATATACCATTAATAACATGAAGATAATCTAATTTATAGGTTCAAAACAAGGAGGAGGTGGTATAAAGGTCCAAATGCAAAGGAATGATTGTTTGTTAAAAAGATACACATGGCTGTCCAAAACTACCCTTTATGATTGTCCTAAAACAACATCGTGTATATGGTCATAAAAGCCATCAAACTTTGAGAATAAACTTATCATTGGATAAGAAGTTGAAGGATAAAGTTTCTAGGTCTCCCCTTATGAAAACTAGGGTCTTTGCTGGTACATTGTTCCCTAAGAGCAAAGTCACTTAAGATCCTAAGAGCAAAAACCTTGCCAGGTGCCATATTTTTTGTTCTTCTTGTCATGGGGTCAAATGAACTACGCTAATGTGTCAGGGTGGGTGGGTAAATTCTAGAGGAGGTCTCATTTCGTGTGCCAAGTGCCCCAATCATTCGAGGCAGTAGGCTATCAACAAAGTCCCTTAAGATCCCTAAGAAGAAAAAACTACCAAGCTTTGATGGAGTAGTTCTTAGAATTCATAGTAGCTAGGAATGTTTCATTTGGACCTACATGTGCATGTGGGGTCTGTCTACAATAATCTCTCTTGGTTTTGTTCAACTCCTATCCATTTGACTGTGTTGAAATCAAACGCATTCTTGCAAAATGCTTCAGTTTGATGCAGTGGAAAGGTGCTAGGAGTGACATTTTGCATTCCATAGCTCGTGGGGCTGAATGGACTATGCCAATGCATCAAGGTGGGTGGGTAAATGCTAGGGGAGGTCTCGTTTCATAGACCAAGCATCCCAGTCATTCTGAGCAATAGGCTACTGACAAAGTCCCTTAAGATCCCTAAGACAGAAAAACTGCCAAAATTTGACGGAGCAGTTCTCAAAATTCATGGCAGTTGGGAACATTTTATTTGGACCTACAGGTGCATGTGTCTACAATAACCTCTCTTAGTTTTGTTCAACTCCTGTCCTTTTGACCGTACCAAAATCAAACACATTCTTGCAAAATGCTTCAGTTCCATGTAGTGGAAAGGTTGCCAGGTGCCATATTTTTTGTTCTTCTCATCATGGGGCTGAACCAACTGTGCCACACATCAAGGTGGATGGGTAAATACTAGGGGAGCTCTCGCTTTGTGTGTCAAGCGTCCCAGTTGTTCTAGGCTGTAAGCTACCAACAAAGTAGAAAGTTGCTAACACTAAAATTTTGCATTCCACAGGTCTTGGGGGTGAAAAGATTGCACCAACATGTTTGGGTGGGTGGGTAAATGCTAGGGGAGGTCTCGTTTCATGTGCCAAGTGTCTCGGTCATTTCACGCTGCAAGCTACTGGTAAACTTGAAAGGTGCTAGGAGTGAAATTTTGCATTCCATAGCTTGTGGTACTGAACAAACTACACCAAAACGTCAGGGTGGGTGGGTAAATGCCAAGGGAGGTCTCATTTCATGTGCCAAGTGCTCCAATCATTCAAGGCAGTAGGCTACCGATAAAGTCCCTCAAGATCCCTAAGATAAAAAACTACCAAACTTTGACGGAGCAGTTCTCAGAATTCATGGTAGTTGGGAACATTTTGTTTGGACCTATAGGTGCATGTGGGATCTGTCTACAATAACCTCTCTTAGTTTTGTTCAACTCCTGTCTGTTTGACCGTGCTGAAATCAAACACATTCTTGCAAAATGCTTCAGTTCCATGCAGTGGAAAGGTTGCTAGGGGCCATATTTTTTGTTTTGTTCATTGTAGGGCTGAATTGACTATGCCAACACATCAAGGTGGATGGTTAAATGCCAGAGGAGGTCTCGTTTTGTTTGTCAAGTGTCCTAGTCATTCCAGGTTGTAAGCTACCAACAAAGTAGAAAATTGCTAACACTAAAATTTGGCATTCCACAGGTCTTCGAGGTAAAATGACTGCTCCAACACATCTGGGTGGGTGGGTAAATGCTAGGGGAGGTCTCATTTCATGCGCCAAGTGTCTCAGTTGTTTCAGGTTGCAAGCTACTAGTAAACTCGAAAGGTGCTAGGAGTGACATTTTGCATTCCATAGCTTGTGGGCCCGAATAGACTACACCAACACATTGGGGTGGGTAGGTAAATGCCAGGGGAGGTCTCATTTCATGTGCCAAGTGCCCCAATCATTTAGGATAGTAGGCTACCGACAAAGTCCCTTAAGATCCCTAAGATGAAAAAACTACCAAACTTTGACATAGTAGATCTGAGAATTCGTGGTAGCTCAGAACATTTTGTTCGGACCTATAGGTGCATGTGGGGTCCGTCTACAATAACCTCTCTCAATTTCATTATCCTGTCCATTTGATCGTGCTAAAATCAAACACATTCTTACAAAATGCTTGAGGTCCATGTAGTGGAAAGGTTGCCAGGTACCATATTTTTGTTCTGCTCATTGTGGGACTGAACTGACTACGCCAACATGTTAGGGTGGATGGGTAAATTCTAGGGGAGGTCTCATTTTGTGTGTCATCTGTCCCAGCCATTCCAGGCTGTAAGCTACTGACAAAGTAGAAAGTTGCTAACACTAAAATTTTGCATTCTACAAGACTTGGAGGTGAAATGACTACGCCAACACATCTAGATGGGTGGGTAAATGCTAGGGGAGGCCTCATTTCATGCACCAAGTGTCTCAGTAGTTTCAGGCTACAAGCTACCGGTAAACTTGAAAGGTGCTAGGAGTGACATTTTGCATTCCATAGCTTGTGGGGCTGAACAGATTGTGTCAACACATTGAGGTGGGTGGGTAAATGCCAAGGGAGGTCTTGTTTCATGTGCTAAGCATCCTAGACATTCTGGGCAGCAGGCTACCGGCAAAGTCCCTTAAGATCCTTGATACGAAAAAATTGCCAAACTTTGATGGAGCAGTTCTCAAAATTTGTGGTAGTTGGGAATGTTTCATTTGGACCTACAGGTGCCTGTGGGGTCCATCTACAATAACCTCTCTCAATTTCATTCAACTCTTGTTCGTTTGACCATGCCAAAATCAAACATGTTCTTGCAAAATGCTTCAATTCCATGCAGTGGAAAGGTTGCCAGGTGTCATATTTTTTTTCTGCTCATCATGGGGCTGAACCGATTGTGCCAACACATTGAGATGGGTGGGTAAAGGGTAGGGAAGGTCTCGTTTCATCTGCCAAGTGTCCCAGTTGTTCTATCCTGCAAGCTGCTAACACCTAGCACCTTTCGAGTTTACCAGTAACTTGTAGCCCGGAATGACTAAGACACTTGGCACATAAAATCAGACCTCCCCTGACATTTACCTACCCACCCACACATGTTGGCATAGTTGGTTCGGCCACACGATGAGAAGAACAAAAAATATGGCACTTGGCAACCTTTCCACTACATGGAACTGAAGCATTTTGCAAGAATGTGTTTGATTTCGGCATGGTCAAATAGACAGGAATTGAATGAAACTGAGAGGGGTTATTGCAGATAGACCCCACATGCACCTGTAGGTCCAAACTAAATGTTCCCAACTACCATGAGTTCTGAGAACTACTTTGTCAAAGTTTGGCAATTTTTTCATCTTAGGGATCTTAAGGGACTTTGTCGGTAGCCTGCTACCCCGAATAATTAGGGCACTTGGCACACAAAATGATACCTCCCCTAGCATTTATCCACCCACCCCGACATGTTGGTGTATTTCGTTCGGCCCCACAAGCTATGGAATGCAAAATGTCACTCCTAGCACCTTTCTACTACATGAAACTGAAGCCTTCTTGACTATGTACGATGGTAGGGTTTGGACAGATTGAAATTTGTTATTGAAATTCACAACATCTTGATGGTATTGTGGCCATGATCTCATCATATGACATGACAGGAGCTATCCATAATCTTGCTGTCCCAAAACCTTAATTATTATGATTAGAAGCATGTAAATAAACTCTACAAGAAACAAAGCAATGATTAGATCTCAATATGATCATGAGATACCCAAACATCTGTATTAGTCTAAATTATAAAATCTCTTCAAATAAAGATTGATTTGAGGGTTTAGTGAGTTGCTATTGGCACCCAAACCCTAGGTCTTCATTATAAATCCTTGAATGCTAATTATTGCCATTATGCTTCTTTCTTATTAATTCTTACTAATTAGGGTAATCATATAGAAATATATAGTATCTCATACATATTCTTACAAAATGTATATGGGAATTTTATCAAATGTTGTAGTTGCATTGAATGATGCCTCAAAAAAGTGGTCTATTGGAATTTTGAAAAATGTTGTAGTTGCAACTGCCCTAGAAGACATGTATGCAAAATGCGGAAGCATAGACAAGGTGAGTGAACTGTTTGACATGATGCCTCAAAGAAATGTGGTCTCATGGAATGGTATGGTTGTAAGATATGCAAATAATGGATTTGTCGCCAAGGCTTTAGAAACTTTCAAGAAAAACCAATTGGTGGGTGTAAAGCTAAAATCCACAACCTTTGACTACATCCTCTCTACTAGTGCCAAACTAAGATCTTACACCATCTTCATTTATACTCCTAGGTGTACCTTTATAGGACCCTAACATTGAACTATTTTTAGACTCTTGATCCAATAGACCTTGGGACAATGTACTTGTCATGGGGCAGGCTTGACTTGGTGTTTAAATGATCATAACAAATCCTATGTGATGACTCAATAATGCAACAATTCATGGGATTAAAACTCTTACACCCTAAGACTGTGAAACTAGTCCTCTTGGGACAGTCATGCCTTAAATTGTGTCAACCCTTCAAAGATGTTCAAGACCTATAGTTCATGGTCTATAGGACCTCTCTCTCCATCCACCTATCATTGCTCATGACAAACAGACAAAAACTAAGCTCTAACACATCAAATCTTCCTTGTTTCTGTTGTCCACAGTCTGATACATCCAAATATCAAACCTACTATGCCAACAAATCCTAGGAACAATTCAGGTGCCAAAAAAGATTGAAATTAACTCTTTCATACTCATCCCAATTGCTATAAGACTACAAGAGCATTCAAATCATACACCAAAGAAAGCACTAAAATCCAATTGCCAACATGCTAGTGAATGAGCATTGAATGTGACCACATAAAGAAAAATCACACTATTCTTCAACAAAGACCATCTCCTTGGTCCAAAAATTCAAAAGACCTAGATTCAAGTACATCTCATTGCACATTTAGATGAATAGACACACTTCCAACTTTATTGAGGCAAGTGAAAAAAGAAAATTTATTCCTTAAAAGAAATCCAGTCATATAATAAGAAAGTTTCATAGATCCTTCCCAAGTAATTGTTGAAGGACTCAATTTAATGGTGCCATTACAAATGATAAGAGAGAAGGAAGGGCAAAGACAAAACATGTTTGGGTAGGCAATAAGTAACATCTTTGTCAATATCAAGCAACACTATGATGTTGCAACATGGCACTATTTGAATCAAGTTAAGCATGACTATCTACAATAAAAGCTATGTCTTTATGAAAAAACATTAAAATATTTCATTGAGTGCTATTTAAAATGCATACAAGTCACATGCATACCAACTATCATCCTAGTCCATATTGTCTTATTTCTCACAACAGCCCACTCCCGTCACTTAAAACTAATTCCACTAATTATGAACTTTGAAATATGACTTTTTGACATTGTATTGATGTAGAGCAGGGTTACAAACTAGACTATTGATACCATATTTCACAACAGTGGGTTCACTCTCTTCTCAAGGTTCAATGGAACTCATGATAGAGCAGACTTCTTTAGTCATGAATGTCCTCTCAATATGCAAAGGTAGCAGACCTCTCAAGTTTGTAGGACAATGTGGCAACACCATAGAAAGCATTGGGTGATGATATAAATGACATCATAGACCTTTCAAGGTCTTAGTAACCCCCAAATGCATGGGTAGATTTAGTAACTCTTACACCCTAAGACTATGAAATCAATCCTCTTGGGGCAGTCATGCCTTAATTTGTGTCAACCCTTCAAAGATGTTCAAGACCTATGGTTCATGGTCTGTAGGACCTCTCTCTCCATCTACTATCATTGTTCATGAAAAACAAACAAAAACTAGGCTCTAACACATCAAATCTTCCTTGTTTCTATTGTCCACAGTCTAATACATCCAAATATCAAACTTCTTTAGTCATAACAGTCCTCTCAATATGCAAAGGTGGTAGACCTCTCAAGTTTGTGGGACAACATGGCAACACCATATAAAGCATTAGGTGATGATATAAATGACATCACAGACCTTTCATGGTCTTAGTAACCCCCAAATGCATGGGCAGATTTAGTAACTCTTACACCCTAAGATTGTGAAATTAGTCCTCTTGGGATAGCCATGCCTTAACTTGTGTCAACCCTTCAAAGATGTTCAAGACCTATGGTTCATGGTTTATAGGACCTCTCTCTCCATCCACCTATCATTGCTCATGACAAACAAACAAAAACTAGGCTCCAACACATCAAATCTTCCTTGTTTCTACTGTCCATAGTCTGATACATCCAAATATCGGACTTCTTTAGTCATGACGGTCCTCTCAATATGCAAAGGTGGTAGACCTCTCAAGTTTGTGGGATAGCATAGCAACACCATAGAAATCATTGGGTGATGATATAAATGACATCACAGACCTTTCAAGGTCTTAGTAACCCCCAAATGCATGGGCAAATTTAGTAACTCTTACACCCTAAGACTGTGAAATCATTCCTCTTGGGACAATCATGCCTTAACTTGTGTCAACCCTTCAAAGATGTTCAAGACCTATGGTTCATGGTCTATAGGACCTCTCTCTCCATCCACCTATCATTGTTCATGACAAACAAACAAAAACTAGGCTCTAACACATCAAATCTTCCTTGTTTCTGTTGTCCACAGTCTGATACATCCAAATATCAAACTTCTTTAGTCATGACAGTCCTCTCAATATGCAAAGGTGGCAAACCTCTCAAGTTTGTGGGATAACATGGAAACACCATAGAAAGCATTGGGTGATGATATAAATGACATCACAGACCTTTCAAGGTCTTAGTAACCCCCAAATGCACGGGCAGACTTAAAGGTAGCAACATTCAATGGGACAGTCTATGTTTCATGTGCAAACAATGAATCAAACCTCAATCCATGAAGGAAGTATCAAGCCAATGGTTGTTCCAGGGTGTCAACATCAATCTTAGACTTGTCAAAACCTTCACCAAACTCTAAGACTTTAGAAATGGATTTGTTGAAAAGACTTTAGAAACTTTTGAACAAGTAAATGCAATTGGCACGTGTAAAGCCAAATTCCACAACCTTTGCCAACATCCTCCCTATCTATACACCAAAATAGAATGTTTGGAATAGCGTATGGACAACCATCAAAGCATAAAGGATGTAGGAAATTTGTCACATGCTATAATTGTAGCTACCATTGTAGACATGTATGCAAAGAGTGGAAGCATAGACAAGGCACGTGAATTGTTTAGCAAGATGCCCCAAATAAATGTCACATCATGAAGGCACATGAACTATATGGAAAGTGTGGAAGCATAGACAAGGCACATGAACTATTTGAAATGATGCCTCAAAGAAATGCATAGTCCCATAGAATGCAATGATTGCAAGATATGTACAAAATGGATTATTTGAAAATGATTTATAGACTTTCAATCAAATGCAATTGGCACATGTAAAACCAAATTCCTGTAATGATAATTGATCATCATATTAAATATTTAATATAAGTTGTCATATACATAATGTCATGAACATAACATCTAGTTTATATACAAAGCCATATAGGCATGTCCAAACAAAGCCATACAAGCATATACTAAAAAATATGCATCGGTAGTTCATACAAAAGTATGTATACAAATCCATCTAGACATACAAAAAATGTGCCAAAAACTAGTTTCCAATCAGTGACTCATCCTTTCTCTGTCATCGAGTAGACCTCTTTGACAGAAGTTCATCTAGCTCCACTTGTTAATATAATCAAACAATATATGCACATTAATATAGAAAATGTATGAAATATATAACATCACATATGTAGCTGATAAGGGCATGGTTTGGTGGTTAATTTGCTCAGTTGTAGTGGCAGCCATTAGAGTTCAAACCCCCACTAGGCCAATGAGCTTGTAGGCTTTACGCATTCATTGGGCCAACGAGCTCACGGGTTTGAAGTGTTCTTGCTAGGGGATGAGGTCCCCCATGTTGTGGCCTCACCAGTTCATTGCTCCGGGCAAAAGCATTTAAGTGGAGCCGGAGGATGTGTCGCACCAGTGTCGCCGGTCACATTAAAAAGTTTACCAGTGCATTATCTCTAGAAAAAAAAAACTTCACATATGTAATCGATCTCTTACCACTGCTTGATGATCAGTCTCCATCATCTTGTCTCTAACTTCTTTGTCCGTAGTTGCATGAAGGATATGGGAAATCTGTCAAATGTTGTAGTTGCAACTGCCTTAAGAGACATGAATGCAAAGTGAGGAAGCATAGGTAGAAATTAGTATGTAGAAAAAGCTAGAAAGCAAATATTAAGAAATTTAAATTAACACTAAAAATCATACCTCAAGTATAGTCAAAATAACCTATGATGCCATGCAAAAAAATCTACTATGCCATGGCAAATAACCTCATTCGCAATCTTGTATAGTCAAAAGCATGCATTATAGTTAAAGAAACAAGATTTTTAATTTAAAACATAGAAAAGTTTGGCAATTGGCGGGTGTAAAGTAAAGTGTGGAAACATAGAAAAGTGTGCAATTTGATTTCATTTGTCATACATACTTGCTTAAACATGGTCAAGGTGTCATTGGAACCATTTATCCAAAACCCAAGGAAAGTAGAGATTGCCATATACCATATGAGATTGCATGAAGCATATGGGAAATCTGTCAGATGTTGTAGTCAAATTAACACTAAAAATTGTACCTCAGGTATAGTCAAATAACCTATGATGCCATGCAAAATAACCTCATTCGCAATCTTGTATAGTTAAAAACATGCATTATAGTTAAAGAAACAAGATTTTTAATAAAACAATTCTAAAAAATTAAAAAAAACAAGAAGTTAAGATAAAAAATGTCATCCCTGTCATACCTATCCATCTGGAATTTTAAATGCTAGTCAAGCGTACCTAAGGGGTCATCTTTTACCTTCAGAGTATCTAATATTGCTTCATGATCAGCATTACTAATTGTCCATAGTTATTTTGATTTTGGTTTTCCATGATGCTTAGTAACTTGACATTTGTTGCTACAACTAGGTGCGAATACATCAATATGGTTTTATGCTTCTCAAAGTCTTCAAAGGCAGGGATGCCATTCTTTCTAATCATATATGTTCGTAACCAGGTCCAAGCAATAACAACTAATCTTGTAGGATATGTGAACCCATCATCATCTGTCATAGGTTGTGTTAGCTTTGGTTTTCCCTATACATGTCGTGCCAACCAATAGTCTGACCTCTCTTCATTTTCATGTGGTACAACAACTGCATAAACATGACCTGGCTATACAAGGTCTGAAAGATGTTCATATTCGAATGATCTCTCCATGTCATTGACGAAAGATGATTGACTTTGAGATAATGGGGTTAAATATCATGGAATCCATGCATCTACACACTCACTTGACTTGTAATTATTTCAATCACATTTAATACAACTCTAACAAAAACAAGCTAATTCTCGTGTCCAAATAGTCCATGCACTTGCATCTGAGCTTCGAAATGAATGCATCTTTGACGATTCACTGATTCTCTGGCAATCCCATTTCTCTTTCACTATCCCATCATCAACCAACCAAAAGAACCTGTGCACTTCTAAATCAAGAGCCACTCCTTGTGACAATACATAGTTACACCACTTAACAATAGAATCTGCATCATTGAATGTAGTACCACCTCTAATCTTTAGTTGTTCTTTAAAAAGAGCTCTCTTCACACATTCACCTACTCCATCATGTTCACCTTTTCTGTGCCCAGCTTCAAAAAAATTCCAAATATGAGGTATACCCATCTCTACATGATTTCTGCACAACCAATAGAATATACGAGCATTCTTGAATTGACCAGTGCAATTATCTGACAAAATGAGATGTTGATCCATTCTAATATCTTTTTCTTGCAAGAACCCATAAAATTGTTCAAAACAATATTGCACATACTCTGATGAATGAGATCGATCATCACTCATGTAAAAATGGTATTCTCTGACAATCTTCTTGTTCTCTTCTATACTATCGAGGGCATGTTTGTATGTGATGTGAACAAAAATAACAATTTGAATAGAATTGTAGTACTAGGATTGAACTTCATTTTGGGGTTACAATGTGTAGTTTTCAGAAAAATCAACTACATAGACAATAGTTCTAATTGAAAAAAAGTCTTTGCATATCCTGAACTGTTGATCTAACCATTGAGACCTGTGGCTGTGTCTGACATACTTGTAGAAATTTTTTTTCTTAAAATCATCAATAAAATCAGCAATACTTACCTCTCTTACAATCAACTCACATCTAGAACCTTCACCTCCACTTTTCAAATTGTATTTCATTGTCTCATATCTCTTTTTCTCAACCATTCTCTTTCCAAAATCATGCTTGATGCCCTCATGAAAACATGATACAAACTTTGATAACCCACCACATTGTAAACACTTTTCATTTAAACAATCATTCTTATAGAAAATGCAACCATCATCTCTAATGCATAGAAATAAATCCAGTAAATCCCTAGATGACTTTGGTAGTTGAATTGCACCACACTCCTGTAACATTTCGTTAGTGTGCAAAGTAGAACAGATATTGCATAATAATTCATGGTAATGGCTTAAGAGATTCAAATGCTCTTTGTGAGATTGTCATACCTGGGTGTGTTTTACAATATTGTTTGTACAATGTTGTTTGGCTACATTCCAAGTAATGTTTAGGATGTGGTGTGTGGTCTTTATCACCAATTCTTAACTTTAAAACATCTTTTGAATTCTGTGATACCCTAGAGTTAGTGTGTCAAAATCATTCAATTTCTTCCTTTGTGCTATTGATTAGATTCTTGTCAACTCATGGAAGCCTACCACTAAAAGCCCAAGTATCGTTTGCAAGAGGGCTATCTAGCCTTGATCTTAATTCTAGTGCTTTTGACAATGTTTTACAATTCAATCTTAAGTCAACACAAGTTTCCCTCATTAATCAAGCATTTCTTAATTGTTTGCTTACTATTGAGGTTGTTATTACTCTACAAGCATCTCTTTTATCTTTCTCCTTGCTAGTCTTTCCAATAGAATTGAGTGCATTGAAAAGGCTTCTAATAATAATTTTATTCTGATCGGACACTTTGTTTAACTGAATCTTTAATTTCTTTAGTAAAGTTCTCATTTTGTACATCTTTAGTAATTGCACAAAAAGTTGGCATTGTTTGGTTAATGTTTCATTCTCAAAGTATTCATTGAAGAGTTTTGAAGCCCACAACCGAATTGTTCGTGATGACCTCTTGCCTTCAAGCTTTTCCATTATGTTCTCATCAATTTCAAGTAACCAATTTGGGGTTCTTGGGAGTTTTCCAATTTCATCACGCTTATTCTCTTCTTGACAAATGTCCTCTCTTCTTATGAAATTTGGAGATACATTGATTTTCATTGTTTCATCCATGTTATCAACCTCATCAATTTTATCAACAAATGGATTATGGATTGCAAATTCAATATCATGAGATTCATATCCATTTTGTTCAAGCACACATCTTTGTTTTTCTTCTTCTTTGTCCATGGTATTTCTCTTATCAATATGTGTTTCATAACTTTTTGCATTGGTGAATTTCAGTCTTATCTAACATTTCATTATAATCAAAATTAACATATTGAATTTCCATGTCATTGGATGGTAAAGAAGAAGCTTCACCTTGATGAGCATCCACCAAAACCACTCTTCCAATCCTCTTCCTTACCCTATCCTTTTCCCTAATTGCTTCAATTTCCTCCAATGTAACTTTCCTCCTCCTTTTTGCTTTACAACGACTGTTGCTCCCCATTAGGGGAACAAAAAGATCACCCTTATGATTGTAACCAGAAAATTGTGTCTCCAAAAGTGCATAAAAATATTTTTTCACCGTCACAGGTAGAAATCATGAATTTTTCGATAGTAGATGGTCTATAAGCACATATGTCAGGCCCAACAATATTCTTTTTGTCCCTTTTTTTGCATTTACATAACGGATATCCATTTTAGAAACATATATCTATTAGTAAACGGATATCCGTTATTGAAACAGATATCCATTTCTTAAGCCAATTCTTTGGGTAATGGTCACCCAGCAATGTCCATATCACTTCTACAAAATGGATATCCATTTTGTTTTCCTAAATTTAAGCATGAAAGTATATACATAATCTACGAAGTATACAACCATATACATAAATGAGATTAGGAGATGCATAAGAACACATAAGAAGGAAAAATTAAATGTTAAAATACATATATAAATAAGGAATAAGAATGCTAAATGTGTAAGAACCATAAGTATGTTTAAGTATTAGAAACATCATGATAAGCATGGAATATGGATACATAAGAGATAGAGATCACAAGCATAGATCATAGGAACATAGGGACATCATGGATATATAGTATAGGGATATATAAGTAAACAAGAAACATGGAAAATATAGGTTCTAAACATAGAACATAGAGATGTTTAGGAACCAAACAAGGCATAGAGGAAAGCATGGGAGGTAAGGATTGAATATATGAAAGAATAGGAGCTAAACAAGTAACATAGGATAACATAAATGGTAATCATGGAAGATAGGAACAACAAGTCATATAGGAAGAGACATGGAAAGAATTGAAAGGAAAAGTGTCCCCATATGGGTCCAAACAAAGATCAACCAATAAAATTAGAGAGATAACCATAAAAGAGGTCATCCCCATCCCAACAAGTAATATCAAGTTCTTTATCCTCAAGTAAATGTATTTTTATAAGTGGTTCTCTTAGTGAAAAACTAGAAACAAGTGCAACTATTGAATTATTTTTCTATATCCATTATGCTTTCTTCTTTTGAGGTGGCTCCATAGAGAGATTTTGCATTTGCTTTGCCATAGTTCATTATTAAGTATCTAGGAAGAAGCAGTTCCTTTGGAATGAAATGTGGGTTTATCATACATAATGTCCTTGTTAATCTCTTGATTTCTTGGTATGTGAGGAATGTGTTCTTAATAAGATCATTGGAAGGCATGCATATATCATGACCTTAATTCTTAAACATTGTAGGATGTGCAACTTGAGTCTCAGGCATTTTTCATCATAAATTCTAGAATGAGAAGGTGCATAAGTAGCTTCTTGATTCTTGTTCATATTTTTATTCTACTACTCTTCAATAACTATCAACTTTAACAACAACAACATGTCTTCATCAACAACTAGATTTGACTTTGTTAATGACTACTCAACTTCATCAGCAAGGGAAATTTTGGTAGTAAAGAGCCACTTCTAGAGAAACTGTCAACTTCTACAGTAATGAAAAAATTAGGACATGACCCCAATCGTCTAATTATTTCAAATAGATCCAAATTAATTGCTTAATTTTAGATCAATATGGGTTTGACATCCATTGTGACCTTGTCCACATGATCCATGCACCACACGCATGTACATATGTATAAAAGTATAGACAAGGAAGAATAAGCTAAACATTGCACATGTGTACATGCCTTCTCCAATTCAATAAATTAATTTGTTCAATGTCCTTAATGCCTTTGAATATATACATTTGGATTCTAGATTATGGATTCATTTTATTATTCTATAGACTTGTGAATTACCATCTAATTTGAATGTTTAGACACTAATCCACCTAGGTATCAACTTAATAAAGCTCCATATAAGCCATTATTTGATTTGAGTAATTTTACTTTGGACACATTTGTGAAGACTCCTAAAGAGCTTCCATATAAAATTGTAAAGATGATATAGCCTCCATATAAGCATAAAGATGATATATAATTTTAGTTTGTTGAAGGCCATATTTCACTCATTGATGAGGACTCTGCTACACCTAAAGTTGAGTCCTTTGTTTGGAACTTTGAAGCATGCATTTAAGAGGCAAGTGAATTGTAATGCTTAAGTAAACATGAGTCTCAACATGATGTAGTTCAACTTGATGACATGTCTAAATGTGACACATTTTATTTTGTGTTGCATGAGGACTTCCTTATTCATGCATATCAAATTTCTAATTAGGTATTTTTTTCTGAAGTGTATGAGTTTGAGGTTTTCAATTTTTGTATTGACTCACTTGAAGATGCTAGAAGCCATGTGAACATGATTAATATGGGATCCGAGAGTTGTCCTTTTCCTATGCATTTGGAATCAATTGTTGGCCCTTATAATTGTTTACATCATGTTGGTCTAGCATTTGAATAGTTTCTTCGTGACATGGATGGGAATAGATCATGCTCCTACTACCTATGGCTAAATTATATTGATGACTCTAATGAGTTTGACTATTATCTTTAAGAAGTAGTGTCATGGTCATGTTTGGATGTGCAAGATAATTCATGTTGTAGTTAAAAGGTGGATACATAATCAAGTCAAGATTGGGAATCTCATTCATGAAGGTTATTTTTTACAACTTGGAAGGAGATGTACTTTAGTTTATCTATTGTAGCATGCAAAGAAATCTCCCCACAAGTCTTAACTTGCAAAATTTTCTTGATGTTATTTGCATGACATGCTTAATTTGTCCTCTCATATGACTTTAGGTCAATTAGCTGTAAGTTTTCATTTTTATGCTTTGTCCTAAGGGTTCTAAGTTGTGTTCCCTTTATCATTGTCTATAAATATTGGTGTGTGTTTGTGTATCACCCCTATGTTTTTGGACTTCCCCTTTTCCATTTTAGTCTACACCCTAGAACTTTTTTGGATTTTCATAGTGTCAACATGTGATACTCATCCTCAACCAAAGCTTAAGTTGGCATTATTTTTTGTCTAACCTTCTGATATGCATATGTGCTCTTCTAACTTGTATGAACTTTGGTGTATATGTTTTTATGCTTCAATTCTCAGTTTAGATGTTCATTGTTATTCTCCATCATTAAGGTTTCATTTTGAGCATAAGCCTCTTATGGTTAGGGTTTAACTTGTACATTTTCTCATTGCATGCACACCCTTATTCTAAATGTTCCTTGATGTTTATATATCTCTTTGCATGGCTCTATGTAATATAGTTGGACCATTTGTATCATGACATGTGTTATCCTAGTGATGCCAACATTGGTGGGCCTTGATGTTTATTTGTCATGGGTGTATGGTCTCTCATGTGGCTTATGTGGATTCATTATCGGCTCTTTTCTTGCCATGTATTTCCTTTGATGGTGATGGGTCCAAGCATTTATTATGTTGGCTTTACAATATGAGGTGTCATTCCAACTTGGCGGTGACTATTCTCCTACAAAATAGTCAGGTATACTTCATGGTAGAGCCTTCATCTCATAAGAACACATAAAACCAAACCTTTGAACACTTGGCTTTGGGCAGCCCCTAAATGCCAGAAACAAATATCCATTTTTAGCTGCCAAAATGGATATCCATTTTGGTTATTGACTTTTCATGGATTCTAACATGTTTTCATGTTTCAGTCTCTTCTTTGAACTTCACCCTTCATGTTGATGACTTTTTTTTGTACAAAATTGATAAAATGAAAAGGGTTTATTGAAGAAATTGTCAGCTTTCTAAAAATATACTTGATTTATTTGGTTATCATTATATTAAATAATTATTAATAATTTTCTATATAGTGTGTGTTTGAAATCCTAGTAGATACACTTATTGAAAAACATCCATAACTTTCAAACTATTATACCTTTTTGAGATCCGAAAGCTGTGTCACACTCTATGCTTTTCCGGCTACAGGTTAAATTTTTTTTTTTGAATTCTAATTTTTTTTATCAAGTTAGGTTGGCTGGAAAATTACTTTTTTAGTTTTTAAAAAAAGTCATAGTAAAAAAATCATAACTAATTATTTTATTGGAAAAAAATTTCAAACAAATATGCGTCACATCTGGGCATCAGTCCTCTACTTATTTTGAAAGATTAAAAAAAAAACATTTACTCATAGTTAGGTTGGCTAGACTAACACCCACTTTTCATTTTTTTTCTGAAAAATGTAATAGCTATTCATTGAAATATTCATTTTTCACTAAGTAAATTTAGTTTTTTTTTTAAATAGTAGCCCATAAACTAGATTCAATTCTCTACAAATTTTGTTCTTACATCTTTTTCAAATTGTGTAAATAATCCATTCAAATTTTCACATGAAATTGATTAAGTCTGATTTTTTGTATTTTCATTGCCACTTAGAGGTATAGTTTGGCCCATCATGATCCTACACATACCCATTACTTAGATTTACTATTCAGATAATATAAATTCTCCATGCATAAGGATTTAACATGTCTGTCGGCTTGTTCCTTAAGAGTGTACTTGATCAACTCATCTATTACATCACAATTCCCACTGTGGACCATATGAGACTCTGAGATGCATAACCAACACTCATTCTGGATCTCTTAGCATACCTCTAGAACCGCAGAACAAAATATACAAATGCGGAGGAATGCGAACTCTTTTCTCTAGCACGGTGCATTGTTCCTGACTTAACTGTGTTCACCCGAACTCAAGTATTTTACCATGTGATTTCTGGAGGAAGTCAAGACTTGAGCACTAGAACAATCATCACAAAATAGCTATGAACAACATACCTAATCTGCATATACTAATCTTTTACTGTGGAGGCATACCATCCCAAACATTGTTACTTACTCTGTATAATGTATACTGTTCATACTTAGTCATTTATGCTTCTAGAGTAAAGTCTCTTTATCATACTAGTAGATTCTCTTTCCTTTGTTTCCATCAATGACAACATTCAATCATCAGAACAGTGTCTCTTGCCAACAAGATGTGATAGAATGTGCATGCTCGCGATGAGTAGATACAAAACATATGATAAATATTGTAATAATGAAATAGAATGAAATAGAGTTACCATGAGCATGAAACCCTAGGTGGATGTATGTCACAACATGGATCATCCACAAGGTGTTGAAGGAGGAAGAATATTCCTTGAAGACCCACAAGAAGGGTTAATGCATACAATAATAATCTGCAGAAATAGAGAGCTTGTTAAAGAGATAAAGATATTGTTAAAGAGAATCATAGAGAACACCCACTAGAGATTTTTTCATTAGGTTTAAATGAGTAAGAGAGACTTGTTTATAGATGAATCCCAATTACTTTTTGATGGCCCAATTGAGTTGAGGCCAACAAGGTGCATCACTTAAGTCATAAGGCTGACATTCAAATATAACCTTTTGAGGCTAAATTGGTAGGACCCAAGCGCTAGGTGCCCTAGTCCTTGTGATTTCGGCTCTTCAAATGTTAGATGCAAAGGACTAAGCCTTGTATCTCAAAAAAGTAGTAGAAATTGCATATTTTGAACAAAGACAAACATACAAGCTAAAATGGGTGCCAAACCTAGTATGAAATTGTAAGTGGTGTCAATTTTCTACACTACACAAAAAAATCTAGAAAGCTACTACAATCCATGAACAATGAAACTAAGCATAAGCTCATCAAGCTCGATAAGAGATAAGAAACCAAATTATTCCTTCACAGTGATCACAAATTTCTAGAAAGTGAATATGACATTAAAGGATCATTTTAGAACATATCCTCTCAACTGTGAGGTGAGATGTGTGACTTGCAATGAACTATGGTAGGATCTACGATAACTGATTGATGACTAGAAACCTAAAAATAAAACAAAGTGAAAGAAAATATTTTTGGGTGACGCAACATTGCTCTTACACCTTGGGGTTCTTTTGTAATGCCCCAAGCTTTTGCCCAAGGCATTAGCCCAAAGCAAACATCAGACAAATCAATTTTTTTTAAAGAGGTAAACATAAACCTACTACACTTAACAAACTAACAAGGTCTCACATTCAAGTACCATGATACCCACAAAACACCACCACCAATGCACTAAGAATAGTGGTTCTAATGGAATACTAACTTGGTCACTTAGTTCTTGAACACACTTCCCAAAAAAAATGGAAATAGCTCCCAAATTACAACATTTATTATAAGGTGAACATATGGGAAGACTCAGGAGACCAAGCGAACATGTTTCATAAAAAAATATTTCTTGAGAAATGTCGAGAAGTACTCATTGTCTAACAACCCTTAGGCATCCGCATAAGAAAGGACCATAGTGCTAGAATTGGACTCCAGTGCCAAAATTAGACTTCAACACATTTAATTAGGTGTCCAACCTAGGAGCTAGTGTCCAATCTAGGCACTAGTGTCCTGCCTAGGTGCTAGTGTCCAAAATTTGCACTATCATCCTTACCAATTATCTAAATGTGAACTTTTTACAAAATTATAGAATAGGAATTTACCCCAAGGTTTGACAAGGGCTCTTATACCAAGATATCTATCCTAGGGACACTTCTGAACCTATGAAATGTCATAAAAGGCATAAAATGATCAACACAATCCTCTCCAACTCGTGTGATCTCAAAAAAATCACACTTGATGAATGCACACTCAATCAAGGTGAGGAACAACTACAATTGGAACCTTACACAAGGACCAACAGGAAAGGAGAAAAGTAAAAAATCCAAGCACAATCCTAAACCAAAATAATAAGAACTCCCAACACTACAAGGGTGAAATCAGCATAGTGGCTTAGCCACCCAAGGAATCCATAAAATCAAGTATGAATTTGATTCATTTCCCACAATTAAACATTACATTATTCAACTACAGAAATCATGTTCATTTTATCTAAAAGTCAAAGTAAGTGCTCTAATCCATTTTACCAACATACTTTGATAAATATAAGAGCCATCCAAAATGCCACACATGTTTGACACCAATGTCAAGGTGTGCTAAAACCAATAATAGATCATGTGGGTAGATTACATTCTATCCATCAAGGGGATTCAATAATAAATGCCTATTTACAAAAGAGGACACCAACATCATTAATTATACATTTTTCTCAAATCAACATAAGTAATAAATTATTACAAAAGGTTAGATCCGCATCATCAATGTGAATCCAAAGCTACTCCCAATGAACTGCAAGTCCCTAATGGTGGTTCAACAACACCCAACCATATGGAACCCTCATGTCTAGCCCACTATCCTAGGAGACAGATGTATGGGTACAATACAAACTCATGCCATATAAGGGAACAACATCACACACGCCAATCAAACATGTATATAATACACCACATTTACAATGTATATATCAAGTACCAAAAAATGTACAAGTACATACAAGAGATCACATCACATGTTGAATGGGTGCTGCCACAATAATGGGTTACACTTTCTGGGACATCCTAATTTTTGTTGAAATCACATATTTTTAGAAAATATAATGATTTAAGCCTTGAAAGGTTCCATTTAAAGGATTTTAATTGAAGAGGGTTTGATCAAACCCCCTTAGATTCAAACCCCCTTGGATAGAACCCCGCTAGGTTTAAACCATACCTATAATGGATTCTCCTCTACACCTATTAAAATGCTGATAAAAAAACACTTTTGATCAACCTTTTGGGGGACCAAATGAATTCATTTAAAATTTATGTTTTGTAAGTATGTAGTCCTTATTATAAGCTTCCCAAAAAGTATAATTTTAAATATATTTAATTTTATTATTATATTTATTTTTATTTCTTATGAATGTAGGTTTTGCACCAAACATCAAGTTCTCTGTTCTACACACATGGAAAATTAGTAAATTAGTGAAAAAATTTGTGAAAAATATCGATGCCCTAGGTATTGATGTCCTTGTTTCAACAAAAAAAAATGAATTTCGATACATACAGAAAAAGTTATGTTTTACGGAATATGCCTATGTCTAAATTATAATTGGTTTGACTTCAAAACTTAATTAAAAAATATATTCAACAAAAAATTATGAAACCAAATGTATGCCCTATATATCGGTGTTACCAATCTAAATTCAAAAGAATCAGAATTTTATCCTTTGTAGAAAAAAAAGTTTTGTGCTACAAAATACACATCACTTTAAAACAATGTTGTTTACTATTAAAAACTAGTTATCAAAGGAAATGTAAAAAAAATTACAATTTAACTCAATTTTTTTAAAAAAATATATATTTAGAATCTACAAACAAATCTCACAAATCACTAGTTCGCATCATCTTCAAATTCCTAATGGTTTAGTGGCTATAGGTGTCAGAATGCGAAGATTTAGTTCAAAATGTTGATTTCAATGTCAAGTTTGGCCAAAAAGTGTAACCCATTATTGTGGGATGACTCGAATACAATTTCTAATGATAGAGAAGGAAGAGGGTCCTAGTAGTTAGACAATGAGTGTTATTAGGATGACACGATGACCATGTAGAGTTTGAGTAGAAAACCTACCTCTTGAGAGGATACTCTAACATCCACCAACTCTTAGAGTTGTGATATGTCCTTTACAAGAAAAACTAAACATTTTGATAACATCCAAGTTATGGCATAGATATCTTGATTAAACATGTTTTATTTAACCCAATGAATTTAGGTTATCACTTATTTTAAACTCTCAACTTGCTATTTCAATTGATCCCTTTGTATCATGGTGAGAAATGAGAGCCACTCCTTTCTTACCCTATACCTTATCCTATTCGTCCAACACACTGAATTTGAAATTTGGACGTGGCATGGAAAACAATGCAACACACAATTCCAAAAGATGCAAAATTTCAAAATAGAAGAGAGACTAATCATCCCACAATTCAAATCATTCAATTATAGTCTAAAATGCAAATTTTTATTTCTTTTCATATGAAAGAAAAAACATAAACCCCTAATTCATCCATTAATATAGTGGTTGCAACCTTAGATATTTTACAATTTCTAAAATAAAGAAAATTTCAAAAATTTAATCATACCCTCTTATCCCAAATATGTACAATAGCCATAATCTCAACTCAAACTAAAAAAGCTCAGTTTTCAATAAAATTTGCCATGGTAATGGCTCTTTTTGGCATATTTTTCAAATTTTAAAATGCAACTTGAAACATATGAATACACCAACCAAATTACAAAAATTCAATTTCCTTCAAAGAGGAAGCCATGAGAAAACCACCTATTGTGACATGGCAATGGAGGAATTCAAAATCTAAAATAATGATAAAAGAGGAAAAATACCTTCCAAGAATGATTTGTAAAATAAAAAATGCAGGAGTTCTTGAATCCAAAGCTCTTGCTACACACAAACAATTCTCCACCAGACATTCACCAATTCAAACAATGGAAAATCCTTTCCTTCAATCTTCTCAATTTTTTTCCATGAAGAATGAAGAGGGTTTGAGGAGAAATCTGAGTGAATGATGGAAAATAGAACTCTAATTTTCCTTTTTTTCCTCTCAAAAACCCTTTTTCTATATTTTCTTTTAAAATTCAAATAGCAATTCTTTTCGAAATAAAATGAAATAAAAGAAAATCATTTTTATAACTTTAATCAATAATCATCCTTTCATTCCTTCTCTTACTAATAACTTATTTTGCAAATCACAATTAAATTTGTGTAATTCTTTTCACTAGGAATAAAATGATGATGTAACTATTTATCTACTAAAGCAATCATTTTTCCATCCTTATGAAGCATTAAATTTTTCCAATAATCAACACACATTTGATATAATTAAAAATGAAAAATGACAATATAGCACCAACACATATAAATGAACAATTAATTTATGAGTTGTACATGACAATAGAATTCTTGAATCACCATCAATTCAAATCTGAAATCACACAAGGATAAGCAAGATTCATCTCATACTCGAATCAAGTGAGATAGGAGCAAACAAACAAGTTTACCCAATGGGAACATCTCTAATATAAGCACTATTGGGAAAACCTAGTACCTATACACTCAAGTGAAACATCATGAGTACCTACACCATATTGACTAGTTGAAGCAAAGCATAAACACTCAATGTGGCATAATAAAACATGAACCAACTAGGCATCACATACAATAGGAATCATCCACAATTATCAATACCTAGTGAATATAATAATCACATCTACATAATATAAAGCAAAATCAGTGAAATAAAACACTATGAGTCTAACGAATAAAGTTATAAAATATGCATCCATAGTCAAAAATTAAATCTTTCGAAATAAAATGCCATCAAGAACACATTGACGACATAATATACTATCATCGCTAATAACAATAGCAGAATCAAAATAAAAGTCAACAGTGGTAAGGCACAAACACTAGAGGCATTATAACTTCCACATCAAAGAGAAACCAAGCTAAAAAGAAAGCATTTATTTTAAGATGACATTTCAAAGCATTTCTTATTGAAAATATTTAAATTTTACTACAACAATATTAAGTTCCAATATTTTGTATGTTAATTTAGCTAAAATGATCAAATTGGAAATCCTATAATTGCATTAATGATATACAATAATTGCATTAATGAAACCTAATACTTCCATTATTGAAACCCAATAATCTAGCATAAATAGAATTCAGAAAAGCCTTGATGGAATTCAATAATGGGCATTTAGAAAACAAATAGCAATCATTTTGTCAAGTGACCTTGGATAAAAATAAATCTATTGAAATGATGGTTAGCTTCCAAACAAGATGAAAACAAAGAAAAAGTTTGTATGCTAGTGAGAGCAATGACACACCATGTGGTGTTATTGTCATTGGCCCTAAAACTCTAATGAATATAACAATAGAAACAAGGTCATCTCAAGAGATTCATTGTGAGAAAAAAGTTACAAGTGATACATACTTAGTTTTGCATTCTCATGGTAATACCCAAGCTACTAATGGAAACATGTATTGAAAAATCTCACAATCAAGTACATGTAATAACCAACAATAACATTTTGACATAGTTATTCAAAGATAATATCAAAATCACCAAATGTTCAAAACACTTTTGTTAATAGAGAGACAATTAATAGTCATTATTCTTTAGGGCGTCATACACGATAGTTACATAAAGGAATTGGTTCATATGACAAACTTCATTACATTCTTTAAATTTACCCATTACCACCTAAGTACACCTACATTATTGACTAGCCTCTTATTTATAATACATCACTTACTTTTTATTATATATTATAGTACTATATTTGCATAGGACATTTTCATGTTCTTCACTTTATCTTACCACTTGGGAGGTGAGATAAATTATTTTCTTCTTGCAAGTTCTATGTGGCCATACTTTTTTTGATTGGACATAAAATTGGGGGCATCTTCCACACACATAGGTAAGTCTACTCTAGGCATAAATTCCAAGCTCATTTTAATTTATTTATAATTATTATCTTATAGTCACATTTTCCATTTTCATTTTATTTTTCTTCCCTCCTTTATTTGTGGCCACTCCTTTGTAGTACACACAATTTGAAGGTAACAATATTATTACAAATTCTATGATTAGTTTATGTGCAGTTTTCATAGGTTGGTATGACAAGTTTAATGGATTCCTATTATATACA
The DNA here is from genome assembly GCA_027924645.1 of Cunninghamia lanceolata. Taxonomy (NCBI): domain Eukaryota; kingdom Viridiplantae; phylum Streptophyta; class Pinopsida; order Cupressales; family Cupressaceae; genus Cunninghamia; species Cunninghamia lanceolata. Next base: position 9,444,696 of record BSBN01000739.1, read on the forward strand.
TTGGAGACAAGGGAGAGCGTGCTTGTTCCAATGACCAATGATTAAGATTCTATAATCCATAAATTTTATATCCCTTTTATGACTGTTTGTTTCTTTTATTTCTACTTTGACATGATTGTTCATATAGATTCACATGCACATCAAAGTGAGGACAAAATCTAGAAGATAAAGTGCATATCATGAATATTTACCCCTTCACTTTATGCCATTTCGTGTGGATGTCTTTATTTCTATCTTAGCATCTTAACTAGTCAAAAAGAGCAAATTCAATAACACACAAAATACAAAATAAACTCTATATCTCCTTTCAACATTTTATTTCAATATCACATTTAGTAAGATATTTATTTATTCTCTCAGAATTTATGGTTCAATCAATTTACAATTTTATTTTTATTGTAAACTAAAATTTATTTCACATAGATACATGAAATTTCTCAACTGACATTGTGTCCTAGATTAACCAAGTTAACCAAGACCAGTTCTTTATTTTATTTCATGGATTAGCAGAAATTTGTATACTTGCATCAAGATCATATGACATTATCAGTAGGGAAAATAAAATACAGTTATTCTTAAACATCATCCACTTCAACAGTCAAATGCCAATTTTGGCCAATAAAGACAAATATTTACCACTTTTTAGTATGGATGAAGTGTAAAATTACTATTGATTGTCTGGTCATTGAAATGGATGATGTTTAAGTAATGGGACAATTTTAGGATGAAATGTGGCAATATTCTGCACCTCATTCAGATTAAGATTCCACGTTGATGGATTTTTAGCTTTCGATTTTCCGTGTCCTCACCAATATGGTGGATTAGTATGAAAAAGCAATTTTGCTCCTAGATTTTGTTAACCGATATTGCTACGATTCTACAGTTCTCCTACGTAGTATTTGTAAACATAATATGATCGGTATTATTCGGTTTGTATCGCTGTCTGCTATAATTGCGGTCATTGTAAGAATGCTTGTAATCATTCCTCGGTCCGAATGCAATACCTTTCGCCTTTCAGAATTCCTTGTAATTTTACGATACCAGAATTATAATATACTCGCGTGTGCATTTTTCTATCCGTATTAAAAAAATAAGCACAATTGATAATGAAACGAAGGTATTATACTCAAGAAATCCATTGAAGATATACCGACACTGATAATTTATTGTTTTCTTCGAGGTTCGGACTAAGATATTAAGATATCTACTTATTCGTTGTTAACATTGAAGGCATACAGCAATGGAAATCCATTTTACCGATTCAAGCACGAGAAAGTTGAAACTTATTAATTTTTCTTTCTGTTTTGAAACGCTAAAACTCTATCCATAAATCCTAGATACATGGCAGAGCTCGTGAATTAACAGATTCCATCACCAACAAAACTTGGAATGTCCGTTTCCTTTGCCGGAGAGATTCGATCAGTGGCACTTAACGACAAATATTCCCAGCTTAAAAAGCAAGTAAGAATATATAATAAACTCCCGTGATTCCTCATGTCGCTTGCCGTAAGTCTGTTAAATTTTTTTAGTGTGTGTTGTAACCCGTGCCTGTAAACCACCAAAGTTTTGACCCCGTGCAATCACATTCGTCTCTTGTGATTGACAGCTTGTTCAGACCTCCCGAGTCAGCCATTCATCTACTTTTTTTCAGGCCTTTTTATTTAATATAAATCTACAGACTTGTTTAAACATAAATCGCCTGTCGTCTTCAGAATGGGAATTGTTCATCGAATGGGATATATTAATACCATATTCAATAAAAGAGAATCCATCGCGGCCATTGGAGTGTACGCTCTGTCTACTGGCTCTTTATCTTACGTCAGGATGGGATTCATTTCATAAACAAATGCATAAAGTAGCACAAATGACTGGTACGGGAAAGGGTAAGTTTAGTCCAAACCTTCCTATAAAAAGTTGTTTGACCGACTTTACTGAATGCCTATCTCTTACTTTATACTTTCCCTCTCCGTTTCTTTATTTGATTGTTAAGGAGAGGGAATTCTTGGTATTTGTTTGTGAAATGAAGTTAGGATATGTAAAATTTGACACGTAATGGATAAGTAGGAGGTATTTTTTTAAAGTGTGTCAAATTATGATATTTATAGAATTTACTGCATAGTTTTTGAGTCAAACTTATTGACCTATATTTCATGAGTAGTGGTTTACATGAACCCATGTCTCATGAGAATGAATGGTTCACTTATCATTCATTACATCTAGGTAATGTTCATAGGGATGAAGCATTGGGATTTCCTAGGAGGTCACCCAACCTAGTACTACTTCAACTTAATGTGCTTAACCGTTGGGTTTTCCCCAAGATGAAGCCCACTTAACTTACTACTCCATTTGCAAAACCTTCGACAAGTGTTGTGTCTTATGAATCATTCATTGAAGAGCCCCTTTAGTTCATCCATTGATAAGTAGGCTTGATCTTGGGGGAAACTCCATGGTTAAGCACATTTGAGTCAGAGTAGTACTTGGATGGGTGACCTCCTGGGAAGTCTCAATGCTTCACCCATGTGAGCATCACCTAGATGCAATGAGTGCTAAGTGGACCATTCACTCTCATAAGAGGTGGGTTCATGTGAACCACTACTCATGAAATATGGGTCAATGAGTTTGACTCAAAAGCTATGCAATTGAATCCTGATATAAATATCATCATTTGACATGTGGAAAATACCTCCTACTTATCAATGGATGAGCTAAAGGGGCTCTACAAACAATGTTTTATAATGCACAACACATGCTGAAGGTTTTGCAAATGGGTAGTAAGGTATGTGGGCTTGATCTTGTGGGAAACTTCATGGTTAATCATGGGAAACCTTCTAGAAAGTCCTAATGCTTCACCCTTACAAGCATCATCTAGATGCAATGAGTGCTAAGTAGCCCATTCATTCTCATGAGAAATGGGTTCATCTGAATCACTACGCATGAAATATGGGTCAATGAGTTTGACTAAAAAACTATGCAGCTGAATTCTAATATAAATATCATAATTTGACACACTGAAAACTACCTCTTATTTATCATTGGATGATCTGAAAGGGGTCTATAATGAATGGCTCATAAAGTACAAGACTTGCTAATGGTTTTGCAAATGGAGTAGTAAACTAAGTGGGCTTGATCTAGGGGAAAATCAATGGTTAAGCATGCTTGAGTTGGAGTATTATTGTGATGGGTGACCTCCATGAAGTCTTGATGCTTCATCTCTATAGGCATCACCTAGATGCATTGAGTGTTAAGAGGACCATTCATACTCACGAGAGATGGGTTCATCTGAACCACTACTCATGAAATATGGGTCAATGAGTTTGACTCAAAAAAAGTAGTTGAATCCTAATATAATTATCATAATTTGACACATTGTAAAATATACACCCTACTTATTAATGGATGAGCTAAAGGGGCTCTATAATGAATGGTTAATAAGACACACCACTTGTTAAAGATTTTGCAAATGGGGTAGCTATCAAACACTCTTTTTCTAGATGATTATTAATGTTGATTAATTGATTCAATGACAATAATTGGTATTAATTAGGTGTGTGATTTAATTAGGAAAGTGTTCTTTATTAATTTAATTTGATTTAGTCAATAGTGTGGTAAATTATTGGAAATGAATAGTTCTATAATTCTTTTGGATAATCAAATAAAATAAAATAAAATTAGAGTGATAAATTATAAATAGCTAATTGAATAGAATTTTATTTTGAGGAGAAAATAGATTTTAATTTTAATAGGATATTAATGGAAAAATATTATTAGATTAATGTTAATTAATCATGTCCCCTGTTAATGGGGGTGAGGGAGATAAATCCCTCTCAGCAAGTAAGGACACCAAAGGGATACCTCCTGAAAGGGGGTGGCTTAAACTGAACTTTGACGGGGCTTCGAAAGGAAATCCGAGTCCTGCAGGAGTAGGGGGCATTGTTAGAAACTGGGAGGCAATTTAGTTGTTGGAAAAGTCTCTAAAAGACTCCACTCATCAACTAATAACAAAGTAGAATTTGAAGCTCTATTGATCAGACTCCAGGCATGTAAGACCCTTGGTATTCATAAGCTGGCTATTGAAGGAGATTCATAACTATTCATTAACGTAGTTAGGGAAAAATCTATACATTGTTGGAAATATAAGGCTACATTGGATCAAATATTCGAGCTTAAGAAAAATTTTGAAGACTATACTATTAACCACATTTTTAGAGAAGCCAATGGCGAGGTGAATAGTTTGGCCAACTTGGCAGTAAACAAAAACATGGAATTAGTGATAGATTTGGTCGAGTTCAAGCATATCAAGTAATCATTTAATAGTAAGTTCAGGAGATGGCTACCACCCAAGATGGTATGCTTAGGGTTCTTGTCACATGTGATGAAGCGTTTATTTACAAGTATTGTTGCCAGGCTAAGTGGAGTGAACGAAGACAGGTGATTAATCTGGTTTGAGTTAGATACTTGCAACATTCACTCATTCTTCAGAAGATATGGATATGCCTATTTGCCTTACTAGTCCTCAGAGACAAATGGCATTCCTTGGTTTAGTTTCAGAGAAGAGATTACAATTGGTTTTCAAAACCAAGAACGGTATTTTGAGGCTAGCATTCCAGTGGGTTCTAGGCGACAAATTTTTGGTGTTGAAACATAGATACAGGTTAAATATAGATGTGTCATCCATGTTTATTGCATCTTTGTTGGATGTTGGTGAATCAAAGGGAGACATAGAATTAATGGTGAGAGCCTTCATTAAAGAAAATCTTCTTGGTGACCTAGAGGAGGTGCTGGACATTGCTAGATATGGCAATGGGATACCGTGTTCAGAGGATTTTGTGAAAGTCAAACAAGATGGTGCGATTGTTAAGTGGGTGTCGTTCATACAGTTAGAAAGGAAAGGGGGTGAAATTGTTGCAAGTATGGACCTAACCGGTGTTGTCATTGATACAACATACTCTTGTTGCATTAATGATAAGGATTGGAAGAGTTGCGTGCTAAGGATATTGATAAAATTAGTCCTAATCAAGAATAGAGAAGAACAGTGAAGACAGTGAGGTAAAGATTCCTGCTAAGATGAAGATAAGAGGATGCGCTTCAAAGGGTTTGTATATATGTGTCTTAAGATGATTCAGTAAAGATCTTAGAGGTCCACATAAAGATTTGAAGAAATTATGGCCACTTAAGTAAAATCGGTTCTAGCAGGTGTTCAGAGGTGATAGAGTGTTACAGATAGGTCCGGTGTGATCTGGAAATCAAATTTCCTATTCTGCAGATTTGGTGGAGTGTTTAGGAAGTCCATGTGAAGTGACAACTCAATTGGTTCATGATCTGGAGGTCCACAAGCATCTATTCCAATATGACAGTGATGACAGACTGTGTTCTTGAGGTTCTGGATGAAGGAGAAAATGATTTTAGTAGACAATACTAGTGTGGATGTTCTTGGTGATTCAAGCAAGCTTGTGGAGGTCTTTGGATTGTGTCCAATTCGTGTTGATGGTCTGCATTGAAGATTGAGCTTGTAATTAAAGATTTACTTCCGGATGATGATATTCTTCTTAAGTCTAGCCGACCAGATGAGTTACACATCATGCAGATGATCTGGAAGGTGTCTTGTGAAGAATGACATATTCCCAAAGAAAGATTGAAGTCTCAGATCTGTGTAGCCGACAATGTGTTGATTCACGTGAAGTCTTTTTGTAATAAGTCATGTTGTATTTATGTACTTGCTCTGTTATGTTTGCCAACTTGGATGATAATTCCTAAGTCGATGTCTTGTATAAATAAGGAGTTGTAAAGTCATTTCATAGAGTGTCATGTGGAGATGAGAGTGTTGTAGAGAGTAGAGGAGCAAAAGGCAGAGCGGAAGTATTGGGCTTAAATGGAACTGACTCAAGCATGGTGAAGATGCTATTCTTCAGTTCAAGTATGTAATACTTATTATTCTGTAGACAGTGTCTCCTATAGGTAGTGAGTCTTTTGTGAGCAGTGTGCTTGAGCAGTGAGCCCTAATTGGCATGTGCCATTTTATTCTTTCTATTCTTCTAATAGAGAATACAATCTTGGGTTAGTCACCCCATGGTTTTTCCCTTAACCAGGTTTCCCACATCAAAATCTTGGTGTGTTATGTGTTAATGTGTTTTTGCTCTTGATTTAATGCTTTATGTTTCCATGATTGATTTATTATTATGCTACTGAGTTACAAAGTGGATTAAAGTGTTTAATTGGAAGAAAGTTTTGGACAACTGATTTACCCCCCCTAGTTGTCTACTCTAAATCTAACAATTGGTATCAAAGCTAAGTTCCTCTAAAAGAGCTTAACTGCTTGAGGAGGTCTAGGATGTCATCCTACAAGAAGGATAGTCTGAGGTTTGATGGAACCAATTTTACTCTTTGGAAAAGTCGCATGGAATGTCACTTTCAATGTATGGGAATGCAATATTGGACCATGGCTTCAAATAAGTATACTCCTCCACAGAATGGTCTGAGAACCGTAGATGAAATCAGAGATGCTAAAAACAATCTGCGGACTAAAGAAGCTCTTCTAAGTGCCTTGTCTGATTCAGAGCTGACAAATGTTGTTGACCTACAAGCTGCTTTTGAGATTTGGGAAAAAATGGAACTTCTGCGTGAAGGAGACAAGTATGTTAAATGTACCAAGCTACAGAGTCTGAAAAGAAAATTAAAAAATATGAAGATGAGAGAAGATGAAAATATCACTACATTTATGCCAGGAGTAAATGAGCTTGTTTGTGGGATTAGATGTGCTGGTGGAGTCTTGGATGAAGATGAGATTGTTGGCAAAGTTCTCAGATCCCTTCCTGATTCTTACAAGTACAAGATTACTAATATTGAAGAATTTAGATCTATTTCAAGTATTACAAGAGATCAATTGGTTGGCAAATTAGCTGCATTTGAATTGACTGAGTTTGGAGATGCCCCTCCCAAGACTGAATCTACATTTAAAGCTAGTGCCTCTGTGAAAGAAAAACAAAGGTTTGATCCAAGGGAGAACTCTTCAAGGAAACTATCATGGTATCAAAAAGCAAGAAAAGACTTGGAAGAAGATGAAGCAGAAGCTGCTCAACTTGAAGCCCTTATTGCAAAAAGATTGCCAAGAGGATCTTGTAAGCATGAAGGGAAATTGCCTTTTAAGTGTTTTAACTACAATAAGATTGGCCATTTTGCCTCAAGGTGTCCGGAAAGATTTTCAAAGCCAAACCCTAATAGATCAAGGTTCTAGAAGAATTGTTACTATGTTCATGAAGATGATGATAATGAAGGAGTAATAGATGATGAATCAGAAATAGGAAACAAATCTGGAAGTGACTAGGTGTTTATTGCCATCAAGGAAGAAGATCCAATGCCCTCTGAATCTATCAATCATAAAGCTGTAGAAAGAGCTCTGGGTGCCCAAGTTGAAGAAAAGGATGACTGGGTCATTGACAGTGGATGCTCCCACCATATGACAGGTGACAAAAATAAGTTCATAGATTTGGAAAGGTATGAAGGAGTGTTAAAATTTGGTGATAATTCTGCTAGTAGAATCAGAGGTAGAGAAACTATTTCTTTTGATGGAAAGAACAAAACTGGTAATGTACTATATGTTGAAGGATTGAAGCACAATCTTCTTAGTGTTGGACAGTTGGTGGACAAAGGCTATAATCTTCGATTCAAAAATAGAAAATGCAAGATCTTTGAAAGTTCTAGAACAGAGATTACATCCAATACTCAAACTAAAGGTAATATCTTCCACTTAGTTGGTACTGGTAAAAGTTGCTTATTTGTTCAAATTGATCAGAATTGGTTGTGGCATAGGAGAATGTGTCATGTAAATTTTGATAATATTATCAAGATAAGCAACACTCAGGCTGTAAGAGATCTTCCAAGACTTGTGAAACCTACTAATAGCTTGTGCAAAGAATGTCAGTTGGGTAAGCAAAGTAGAGTCACATTCAAAAGTAAGGAACAGTCTTCTACTGGATTATTGGACTTAGTTCATACTAATTTATGTGGTTCAGCAAGAATTAGAAGTGTACAAGGTGATAGATACTTCATGCTATTAATTGATAACTACTCCCGGATGATGTGGGTGACTTTTCTGAAAGAGAAATCAAAGCTCTTGAGAAATTCAAAATATTCAAGGCTATGGTAGAGAATGAAACCAGATTAAAATTGAAATGTCTGAGGTCTGATAGAGGTGGAGAATTCACATCCAATGAATTCATAGAATTCTATGAGAAACATGGAATAAAAAGACAGTTGTTTGCTCCTAGGACTCCATAGCAGAATGGAGTAGTGGAGAGAAAGAACCAAACCATCCAGGAAGCATCTAGAACCATGATGATGGAAGCAAATGTTCCTCAGATCTATTGGAGAGAAGATGTAAGCACTGCAGTCTATACTCTTAATCGAGTACAAATCAGAAGCAATATCGATAAGACTCCTTATGAACTTTGGTTTGGCATCACTCCCACTATGAGGTATTTCAGAGTTTTTGGTAGCAAATGTTACATTAAAAGAGATGAAGATCTAGGCAATTTTGATGCTAGAAGTGATGAATGAATATTCTTGGGCTACTCTACTCAAAGAAAAGCATATCAGTGTTACAACAAAAGATTGAGAAAGATTATAGAATGTACAAATGTGAAGGTTGATGAAGGTATTAAAAAACCCTCAAGGTTTTATGAATTTGATGAAGATGATCAAAATGATATTTTTGTTAAAGAAATCCAAGCTCCCTCTAAAATTCAAATTCAAACTGATCCGATAAATCAGGAAGAAGAGATAAGTTTGATTGAACCTGTTCAAGAATCAGAAGTGCAAGAAACTCCCAAAGTTCCTAGGTATGTAAGACTGAATCACTCTGAAGATCAGATCATAGGTGATAAAAGCAAAGGTGTACAAACAAGAAGAAGGATTGCTTAAGATTCAGAAGAGTATTGTCTGATTTCAAATATTGAACCTAAGATAGTGAATGAAGCTTGCAATGATGAAAACTAGACTAAAGCAATGGAGAAAGAGTTGATACAAATTGAGAAAAATCACACTTGGGATCTTGTTCCTAGACCTAGAAACAAGAATGTGATTAGAACCAAATGGGTCTTCTAGAACAAACTGAATGAAGTTGGTGAAGTAATCAGAAATAAAGCCAGATTGGTCTACAAGGGTTACTCTCAAATAGAAGGAGTTGATTTTGAAGAAACTTTTGCTCTGGTGGCAAGAATTGAAGCAGTCAGATTATTTCTTGCTTTTGCTGCCTTCAAGGATTTCAAAGTATATCAAATGGATGTCAAGTCTGCCTTCCTGAATGGTGACTTGGAAGAAGAAGTATACATTGAGCAACCAGATGGATTTTAATTGTCTGCGCATGATGATATGGTCTGCAAGTTGAAGAAAGCACTATATGGACTCAAGCAAGCCCCAAGAGCCTAGTATGAAAGATTGGATAAGCATCTTTTGAAGATTGGTTTCAACAAAGGTACTACTGACAATAATTTGTACTTCAAAATTGATCATGAAAATATCTTGATTGTTGAAGTAGTTGTTGATGATATCATTTTTGGAGGAAGAGATAGTATGTGCAAAACTTTTGCAAATCAAATGAAAAGTGAATTTGAGATGTCCATGCTTGGAGAAATGAATTTATTCTTGGGTCTGCAAATCATTCAAACCAAGAAAGGAATCCTCATTTCTCAAACCAAATATGTGAAAGAATTGTTGAAAAAATTTGGGATGGAAGAATCAAAACCCATGCGTACTCCCATGGAAACCAGATGTAAATTGAGCAAAGTTGATGACTCTCTTAAGTTTGATCACAAAAAGTACAGGTCAATGATTGGAGGATTGTTGTATCTCACTCAAACTAGACCTGACATTATGAATGTTGTTGGTCTTGTTGCTAGATTCCAAGATGATCCTAGAGAATCTCATGTCCTGGCAATCAAGAGGATTTTTAGGTATCTAAAAGGGACAGTTGAATATGGTTTGTGGTATCCTAGAGATCATAATTTCTCTCTTCATGCATATACAGATGTGGATTGGACAGGAGATGTGGATGACCAGAAGAGTACCAGTGGTGAAGCATTCTTTTTGGGAAAGAGATTGGTTTCTTGGCTGAGAAAGAAACAAGAGGCAATTGACAAGGTGTTGTTGTACCTCACCATTTAATCTATTTTCAGATGTCAATAATCCAGGGGTTGTGTCCTCAGCTGTTCGCAACTAGGGATTCTAAAGTTACCAATTTTCCTAACTAATCTGAACAGCTTCTACTAATTTGAAAAGATTAATCTATCTACTTCCTAAATGAATTTAAGTAATGTTGAAACAGAATAAAATAGGAAATTTACTCAAAGCAATCTTAAAATAGTAGCATGCATCTACCTAGGAAAATCAGTAAATACTTTTCATAACAAAAAGCTGAAGTAATAAAATAGTGGTACTAGCCTCCTGCCTTAGTGGTGAGAGTGGGCCCTTGCTCCACACCCTTGGGGTTGAAGGCTACAGTAAGGAATCACCACAAAAGAAGATCAAACTAGATTCAGCATAATTGCATACGCTTTGCATTCATGAAAAATATTGTTATCACAGAACTGAGATTACTGAGAATTAGGATAATTCAATCAATGTATATTACTTCTGCTGTTTCTACAAGTATATATCAAAAAGAGTGATGACATATCACTTATCCTATCTATCAGTTCTTCTATGAGATGACATCCATCTCTTTATTACACTAGCTGTTTTAACTATAGAAAAATGATCATGCAAATAAAAGAAGACTGAGTGGAACAAAAGTCCACTCAGAATTCTAAGTTTGAGTCTTAATACATTTGGGCAGTGAGGCCCTAAAAATATGGGTATTGAATCAGTTCTATCCGTAACTCATGCAAAAACTTTATAAAGATAAAAACTCCAACAATTTAACTAAAGATGACCCTTCACCACTCAGGTGATGATTTGAGTGAAATGAGGGGTATTAAGATCACTGTTGAGAGTGCCTGATTGACAGCTTATGCTGGAAATATGCCCTGCTCTATGGAGGCACCAGAGATATGTCTATAGCTCCAAAGATACCTGTAGCTTTCTCTGTTCAGCTCCAGAGATGCTCCAGACTCCCACAGAGCTCCGGAGAGTCTTTCCTCATTCCTTCAAAACTTTAGGTGGCATGGTCCTCTGGTATTGTCTCTAGAGATCATTGAAGACTATCTCCGGAGATGCACAAAATTGTTGTTCCTGGCATCTACACCTATTGATTCAAAAAGAGAGAAGTTTCTACATTTTTCTATCAATTCCATGCACATTAGTCACTCAATCAGAAATTATAATATTAAGTAATGTATCTCAATTAATCATAAAATAGAACGATCTTGCTAGCTTATTTGGGTGTAGACATTAGGAAAGATGGAATCAGGAAGGAGAAAAAGAGAGGTAAGAGGATGTATTTCATGGGTGCAACTTGGCACTCATCAGCAATATCTCTGTCCACTATAGAAGCAGAATATATTGCAGTAGCAGGTAGTTGCATTCAAGTTTTGTGGATGAAGTAAATGCTAAGAGACATGAGAGTTGAGTATGAGGAGCCTATCACAATCTTCTGTGATAATTCAAGTGCAATAAATAATCTAAGAATCTGGTGTTGCATTCAAAGACCAAACATATATCCATCAAGTTTCACTTTTTGAGAGAGCAAGTGAACAAGAATGAAGTTAGATTGGAATTTGTACCTTCTAAGGATCAGATTACAGATATTTTTACTAAACCTCTTCCTAAGGATTCTTTTGAGTATCTTAGGGAGAAGTTAGGGGTTATTACCCCTCTAGTTCTGAATTAAGGTGCACTAATGTGCATCAGTCCAGTGGATCTCACAATCATATCTTATCCAGATTGATGTTTGGGAAGCTGCCACTTAGGGGGAGCAGCTGGTATGATTCTGAAATGATACAAGTATGTGCCCTTTGCCATTGATGTCCAAGGGGGAGAGAAGACATGTGAAAAACAAGTGGTTGCTGATCAAAGGGGGAGCAGGAAAGGAAGAGAAGACATGTTAATGGTTGTTGTTGATAGGGGGAGTTATGTCAGCAAGAAGAAGTTCTTGTCTTGATGGTTAAAATATTTTTTCACATCATATGTTGCCATCAATGACAAAGGGGGAGATTGTTACAAGTATGGGCCTAACCAGTGTTGTCATTGATGTCAACATACTCCTATTGCATTAATGATAAGGATTAGATGAGCTGTGTGCTAAGGATATTGAGAAAATTAGTCCTAATCAGGAATAGAGAAGAATAATGAAGACAGTGAGGTAAAGATTCCTGCTAAGATGAAGATAAGAGGATATGCTTCAAAGGGTTTGTATATATGTCTTAAGATGATTTAGTAAAGATCTCAAAGGTCCACATAAAGATCTAAAGAAATTATGGCCACTTAAGTAAAACTGGTTCTAGCAGGTGTTCAGAGGTGACAGAGTGTTACAGATAGGTCCAGTGTGATCCAAAAATAAAATTTCCTATTCTGTGGATTTGGTGGAGTGTTTAAGAAGTCCATGTGAAGTGATAACTCAATTGGTTTGTGATCTGGAGGTCCACAAGCATCTATTCCAATATGATAGTGATGACAGACTGTGTTCTTGAGGTTCTAGATGAAGGAGAGAATGATTTTAGTAGATAGTAGTAGTGTGGATGTTCTTGGTAATTCAGGCAAGCTTGTGGAGGTCTTTGGATTGTGTCCAGTTCGTGTTGATGGTCCGCATTGAAGATTGAGCTCGTAATTAAAGATTTACTTCCGGATGATGATGTTCTTCTTAAGTCTAGCTGACCGGATGAGTTACACATCTTGCGGATGATCTAGAAGGTGTCCTATGAAGAATGGTGTGTTCCCAAAGAAAGATTGAAGTCTCAGATCTGTGTAGCCGACAATGTGTTGATCTGCGTGAAGTCTTTTTGTAATAAGTCATGTTGTATTTATGTACTTGCTCTATTATGTATGCCGACTTGGATGATAATTCCTAAGTTGATGTCTTGTATAAATAAGGAGTTGTAAAGTCATTTCATAGAGTGTCTTGTGGAGATGAGAGTCTTGTAGAGAGTAGAGGAGCGAAAGGTAGAGAAAAAGTATTGGGCTTAAATGGAACTGACTCAAGCATGGTGAAGATGCTATTGTTTAGTTCAAGTATGTAATACTTATTATTCTATAGACAGTGTGTCTCCTATAGGTAGTGAGCCTCTTGTGAGCAGTGTGCTTGGGCAGTGAGCCCTAATTGGCATGTGCCATTTTGTTCTTTCTATTCTTCTAATAGAGAATACAATCTTGGGTTAGTCACCCCATGGTTTTTCCCTTAACCGGGTTTTCCACATCAAAATCTTGGTGTCTTATGTGTTAATGTGTTTCTGCTCTTGATTTAATGCTTTATGTTTCCATGATTGATTTATTATTATGCCACTGAGTTACAAAGTGGATTAAAGTGTTTAATTGGAAGAAAGTTTTGGACAACTGATTCACCCCCCCTTCTCAGTTGTCTGCTCTAAATCTAACAGAAATGAATAGGAGGCAGAAAGTAGAAAAGGCTATGAGTTTCTTAAAGCAAGTGGTGGGATTATAGGATGGAGAGCTAGGGGATTGGTTCGAATTTGCTCTTGACTTGAAGCCAAAGCTATTGTGGGGGAATGAAAAATTTAGTGAGTAGGGATACTTTATAGTAGTTTTCATGTTTTTTTTGGTTGATATACAATTTGTTTAAGTTTTTTCATTTAAATACAGTCTGTTTAAGCTTGTAGATAGATAGATAGCTATTGAACAAGTAGGAAGCTTACAAATAGGGTTTTTATTATAGTATGTCAAGGATGGTCAATTTTTTTGTTAAATCCCTGTATAAGGGTTGGATGTAAAACTTTATTAGACACTGTTAATATTTTGTGTTAATCAATACAATGGGAGCATCCCCCAAGCATGCATATATTTAGCAAAATATATATATTAATTAATCATGTAAAACTAGAGATGAGATAACTAATAGATTTCATTTAATAAATAAAGTTTACAATTAGTTTTGCATGATGGTGAAGAATTTTATGTGGAATAATAATTATTTTAGATTATTCTCCTTTTGTTAACTAGAGATAATAAAATCATACAATTACAAAATGGTTAGTTAAATAGTTTTATTAAGATGCATTTTTAATTACAATACTCAGTTTGAGTGTTCCATGTTATTACATGCATAATTTTATTTATTTTAGAGACTATTTTATTTTCACTTTTCTATTAGTAGGAGAATCTCTAAACTACATCAATAAAATAGAATAAAATATATTTCAACTTCTATAAAAGGGATAAGTTGGATATGCATTTGGAAGATATGGTTTTTGGGTGACAACATTTCAAGGAAAAGAAATAAATCAATTGGGCTAAAGGAAGAGACTTGAGGATCAAGAGGAAGGATCTAGAATTTGTGGTAAGTGTTATCACTTGAACTGCACCCTTGTTGAACTTGATTCAACAAGTCCTGTCACACAATGGGAATGGCTTCAAGGTGTGGGACATTGCTGATTGAAGCCAAAACTCTAGATAAAGGGCTAGTTCCCTATCTTTCTAAGCTTTGGAAACTAAAATCTGATCTTAATCCTTCCTATTGGTTATGATGTTAGTCACAAACACACATAGATAAAGAAATGCAAATCAAACCTTTATCATCTTGAAAGATACAATGAATTCAAAGAATTCATGATCCCAAGTCTTTGTGGATTAGTTCATAATCTACTGACGTTGCTCATTGGTTTGATGTACTTTATTGTTTTTCTTAAGGGAAAATTGGAGTAAACATGAATAATCAATATATCAATATCAAAATACCCAAAACTCAATGAAATACAAAAATAAAGAGATCAATAAAAAAAAGAACTTAAAAAAAAAACCTTTACAAACATCAAAGCTTCATAGCTTCCATTGGTTGCCTATCTCAATCGATCTTGCATGTATGAATAAGGCCCTCAAAGAGTGCACTTCCTTGCTATGATTCCAAGATTGTTAATGAAGAATGGCTATGATAGTGCTTTGAATGAAGATGAGCTTCACAACAATGATAGTAGTATGTAGTAACGAGTGTGATCACAAGTAATGAAGGAATTAGTGCGAAAGGTGTGCTGTAATTCCTGTAGAGTAAGTTTACTTAAAGCTTGGATGAATGAAATGGAAGAAGAGAGTTCAATTTGTGAGCCTTGGGAGGATGAGGTGGATGAGCTACCATATTGTTACTAGACGCGGTGGCTGATAGGCCGGACACGGTTTATTTTGGAGAGGGAGATTGTCAGCCGGGTTTGGAGATAGTTTGGGAGGAGACAGGGCATGTCACAGGGACAGGCTTTGTTTGCACGGACTCACCCTGAGAGATTCAGATGGGGGCCAGTGGCATCCTATGAGGCGATCATGGCAGAGTTTCGACAGACTCCCTATGTTGCCTGGGATATGAGGAGAGAGATTCCAGATGCTGGGATGACTTAAAACTTTGAAGAGTGGTTTGCTGCTCATCCATTTCTAAGGCACTCAGGGCCTGGAGAGCTGGTGCCTCATATAGATGAGGCAGATTTAGATGATGAGGACCAAGTTGGCAGGAGGAGGAGGAGGAGGAGAGGAGGACGGGGAGGCAGCGAAGATGATGGAGGAGGAGGAGGTGGTGGAGATGATGGTAGACCTAGACAGAGGAGGAGAGCTAGGGAGGGACCTTCCCATGCTCAGCAAGTAGTACCATCGTAGGTCACACAGTAGGCTCTACAATAGGCACAGATGCTGCCACCTTAGTAGGTGGCACAGCAACAGGTACCCCAGCCATAGGGGCAGAGGTAGGCACAGGCATCTCATGGTCCAGCATAGTCAGACATCCATGAGAGAGCTATAGCTATGCTGAGAGGATAGGTTAGGTAGCTGCAGGCACAACTTAGGATGGCCGAGGCCCGATAGGAGACAAACGCAAAGGTTATCTTGGGGCTCACTAGAGAGAGAGATATGGTAGAGGCACGGATATGAGTTATCTAAGTAGAGCGGGATACATCAGTGTCAGCCCTTGGGATAGATGCCACTAGAAGCTTTTTGGTTGGGCAGGTGCACTAGGTGTAGGCATAGCTAGCATAGGTGCAGACACAACTAGCCCAGGCACAGACACAGTTGGCACAGGTGTAGGGGCAGTTAGTGCAGGTGCAGGGTGAGCTTGCCAGAGCACAGGCTCAGACATAGTATTACCGAGGTTTATACCATGGTGTTGTACTAGTTAGTTAGAGGGCTCCGAGCTACAGGAACCAGTCCATGGCCTCCCAGAGAGTAGGTGGATCGAGGTCGAGAGCTTTCGTGATGGGCCCACAGCAGTCTGGGGCTAGTGGAGGAGGGGACTCAGGAGACACTGCCAGTAGTAGCAGTTCACAGTAGCAAGGATAGCATATACCTGTGCAGATTTTGGATCCTATGTACACCCTTTTGATGGCTCAGATAGCTGGATATACTTATGTACCACTTTTGTATTTTGAGACATGTATCACCATCCTTGAGATGTATTTATTGTATATGACATTGACTCAGAGATGGACCACTTGATATTGTACACTTGGACACATTTTTATGATATTTATGTGATGATGCAGCTATTTGATGCTCTCTATATTTATGAGTTATGATGCATTTCTATTGTACGATGTGATGCACATGTTTATCTAATGCAGATTTAGATGTTTACTTGATGCTACGTGATGTTATCTAATGCAGATTTTTATATGATGCTATGTGATGCTATATGACCTAATGCAGACTTAGATGCTTTACTTGATATGCCTCTAATGTGTGTAAATGTAAATGGTATCTATATGATTATGCAATTTATGTGATGCACTTATCTATATATATATTTTTTTTGTTTGACACTATATGATGATTGCAAAAAATGTATATGGATGACCTAATGCACTTTATTATGTATGCAACTATTTTAATCATGTAAATGACTATCTCATGTGATATGATATGCAACTATATGCTATGTTTTTGTGATGTCCAAATGTACTCTATCGACACAGAGATGGAAGAATGATAGATAGAAAATTGATTGAAAGAATGACTCGATAGAAAGACTCACAAGCTTCACTTTGTGTTGTTACTCTGCATTGTTTGGATCTTTTATTGCATGGGATACAGATGCATGGATGTATAATGGATGTATGATGGATGTTTTTCTTTTGACATCTTGATGGTGCAAGTATTTTGAAGTGCTTATTTCATCATTGGGCAATTCTTTTTTGGTACTTTTTCTAAATGTTGTAAGTTAATACAAGCATCTAGGTATAATTGAACCGAGATGACCTAAGTATTTCTTGCGTATCAATAGACAAGGATTTCCCCCATTCATGTTAGACCTTTGATGTCCTCGATGATCTTTTGCTGATCATGTCATTAGACAAGGCTTTACATTACTAAAGTTTAATCCACAAACAACAAACAAAGAAAATAATCATGCCCCCATCATAGCATCTCTAGCTTTTAGCATCCTTGAGTAGCATAGAAAGACATGATAGCAGAAATCAAGACTCTTGTATTTTAACCATGATTCCAATCCACAAAACATTTTTGCATTTAGATGTGTTTGTTTCTTGCCATAATTTAGGTAAAATCATATAGAATGCCTTAGGCATTTGTTTGCTTTGCTTTTGATAGGTTAATGTATTGCATCAAGATTTCTGCTTGAAAAGAGCAGGTATTGCTTGTGCTTGCTTGTTTGGTGAGAAGATTCCACAATCCTTATTGATGAGATGGACCCTACGGGACTAACCTAGTGCCTCAGGGTCTCATTACTAAATGGCCTTGCCTATGTGATGATGCAGAGGCAACATAGTTCAGGGTAAAGCCTAACAGACCTAAGACCTACGCGGTAGAAAGTGGTGCGGACTCAGATAGATAGAAGGACTAGACATGGGACGGATGTGATAGTGGAGCCTCGAGGGCGCATTTAAAAATGGCCTTGCCTATGTGACAATGCAGAGGCAATTGTAGTTCATGGACTTGGACCATGGATACTAACAAGGGACACTATGCTAGGCTAACACTGTGGATAGGGTATGGGATAAAACCTTGGTTGACAAGGCAACAAAGAGATAGAGCATCAAGCCATGATAGGTTATCATTAGATTTTTATTATGGAATAGATATGGATTGAATGGGACACAAGTGAAGGAAGAATGGACACAAGGTGATTGGTTTCCCAAAGATGGAGGAAGTGGTTTATCACAAGTAATGCATGTTTACTAGGTTTTCACCACTTGCTTTTATTTGCACGAAAGCTAGAAAGTATGCATGACACCTGTTTGCCAGGTTTTCACCATGATACCTATCCAAGGTGCCTGTTTGCCAGGTTTTCACCAAAGGACAATTTTTTTGTACTTTTCTAAATTTTTTGATTTTTTTGTATTTTTTAATTTTTAATTTTAATTTTAATTTTTTTGTATTTTATGCCCCCTTACATTAGGGTTCTCATAGGTATAGAACCGGTGAAGATGCATGCTGATGATTGGGTCATCTAATAGCTCACCCTCTGATGTTGCTAACTAATATACCCCCGATCCAGAAGTAGCTATGATCACATAAGGCCCAAGCCAGTTGGGTTTGAACTTGCCTTTCTTTTCCCTATCCTGTTGATTGCGGGGGTTCTCCTTAAGTACTAGATATCCAAATTTAAATACTCTTGGATGGACTCTATGGTTGTAGCTTCATGACATCATTTGTTGATATGCCTTGAGATGATCAAAGGCTTTCTATCTCCTTTCCTCTAGTAACTCTAGTTCTTGCAATCTGGAAACTCTGTATCCTTCATCTGATATGAGACCATTCAATGACACCCTGAGAGATGGTAACTCAACCTCTATGGGGAAGATAGCTTCTGAGCCATAGATAAAGGCATAAGGGATAGCACCTGTGGGAGTGCGTATACTGGTTCTGTAGGCCCACAGAATGGGATTGAGTTGGATGTGCCAATCATGGCTAGCATCATTAACTATCTTCTTGAGGAGTTTCAAGATGGTCTTGTTGGATGCTTTTGCTTGGATGTTACCTTGGGGCTAATAGGGTGTGGAGAAACGGTGCTAGATTTTGAATCGGTCATAGAGTTCTTGGACATCCTAGTTTTTGAAGGGTCTTCCATTATCTGTGATAATGGATGAGGGGATTCCATATCTACAGATGAGGTAATTTAGGATGAATGAGGAGATTTGTTTACCTGTGATGGTGGTGAGGGGGACGGCTTCAATCCACTTGGTAAAGTACTCAGTGACAGTTATTATGAATTTGTGGCTGTTGGATGAGGGTGGATGGATTTTACCTACAAGCTCAAGTCCCCATTGGCAAAAGGGCCAAGGTGTCGTTAAAGGTCTCAACTCTTGAGCTGGTGCATGTATCAGGTTCCCATGTATCTAGCACTGCTTGTATTTCTTCACAAATTGGTATGAATTTGTTTCCATGTTTGGCTAGTAATAACCCAAACGCATGAGTTTCTTAGCTAAGGAAGGACCACTAGAGTGTATTCTATAGTGTGTATGTCTTGTAAGGTGGTTTGGTATTCTTCTCGTTCTAAACAATGGAGTAAAGTACCATCTAGACTACGTCAGTATAGGGTATTGACAATAATGGTATAATGAGAGGTTTGGCGTATAAAGGTTCATCGTTGGTTTGAAGATAAGTCAGGTGGCAGGGTGTTGTCCTTGAGGTAAGTGTAAACCTTACTATACCAAGGTGAATCAAATCCAACTAATAGGCATATGGAATGGGTTTCAGGAAGATCATAAGCTAGTTGCTGAATTGATTCCACTAAGAACTCGTACCGTGACTCATTCTCTAGGATTTTGAGAAGAGAGGCAATGGTTGCCATGGCATCTGCTGCTTTGTTCTCAATGTGAAGTATCTGCTCAAAAGAGATGATCACAAAGTACTCCTTAAATTCCTCAATCATCTATTTGTATGGGACAAGCTTCTCATATTTGGTTTGGTAATCATCATTGACCTAATTTATTACTAGTTGAGAATCACCATAGACATGTAGCTCTTTAATTTTCCACTCTATTGCCATTTTGAGACCAATGACTAAGACTTCATATTCTACTATGTTGTTTGTACATGGGAATAATAGATGGTAAGACTTCAGTATGGTGTCACCATGAGGAGTTACAAACAAGATTCCTACCCCTGATCTATGGTTTGTGTAGGACCCATCAAAATAAAGTTTCTAGGAATGTGTTGATATATTGAATAAGGATTCATCTGGAAACTCAAATTGCATTGGTGTGGTGTCCTGTAGTGGTGCATCTGCTAACTGATCAACAATGACTTGCCCTTTGATAGCTTTTATGTCTACATACTCAATGTCGTATTCACTTAGGAGCATTACCCATTTGGCCAGGTGACCTATTAGAGTTGCTTTGCTTAGTAGGTACTTCAGTGGATCTATTTTTGCAATAAGTTTGACTTGATGTTCTAGCATATAATGTCAGAGTTTTTGGTAAGCAAAAATTACCGCAAGACATGATCTTTCTATCTGAGAGTACTGCAACTCATAGCCCACCAATGTGCGGCTAATGTAGTAGATGGCTCTTTCTTTATTTTCATAGTCTTGTTGTGCTAGAAGAGCCCCAAGAGCTGTTGGTGTAGCAGATATGTATAGTAACAATGGCTTCCCTTGGATAGGAGGCATGAGAATGGGTGGATTCATAAGATACTCTTTTAGTTTGTCGAATGCCTCTTCACATTTCTCATCCCATCTGAATGGAATGTTCTTATGTAGAAGATGACTGAATGGTTGATACTTGTCTGCCAGTTGTGATATGAATCTACAGATTACCTGTAGCTTGCCTTGTAGAGATATTAGTTGAGTAAGATTCTTGGGTGGTGGCATGTCCATAATAGCCTTGACTTTGGTGGGGTCTACCTCTATTCCATTTGCCAATACAATAAAGCCTAAGAGCTTGCCTGAGGTGACTTCAAACACACATTTCTTTGGGTTCAATTTGACTTTGAATTGTTCTAATCTCTAAAAGACTTTCTCTAATACATCCAAGTGCGATTCTCTTGCGAGTGACTTTACGAGGATGTCATCTACATAGTCTTCCATTGTTACGTGCATCATATCATGAAATATAGTGGTTATAGCACGTTGATATGTGGCTCCTATGTTCTTTAGCCCAAATGGCATGACATTCTAGTAGAAAGTGCCCCATGAACAAGTAAAAGCTATCTTATGTTGGTCTTTTGGTGTTATCCTAATCTAATTGTATCCTAAGAAGCCATCCATGAGAGATAACATGGTATGCCCTGCTGTTAAGTCGACTATGATATCTATATTTGGCAATGGAAAATCATCCTTGTGGCAAGCTTTGTTTAGATCTCTAAAATTATTGCATAGTCTGACTCGACCATCAGGTTTGGACACTGGTACTATGTTGGAGACCCATTCTAGATAATCTATAGCTCTGATAAACCCTACATCCAGTAGTTTCTTGAGTTCTTCTTTTACAAGCAGTGCTATGTGTGGATGCATCTTTCTAAGATTTTGTTTCATTGGGTTCACTCTTGGATCTAATGGAAGGTGATGTAGAATCAAATCTGGATCTAACCTCAGCATATCTACGTATGACCAAGTAAAATTGACTTGCTTTCTCTTGAAGAATGGTACAAACTTAGTCTTTTCTAGTGGGGTTAGAGACTTAGCAGAGTGAATGATCTTGGGTTGTTCCTCTATTCCAATGTTAACAGGTTCAGTAGGTTCCACAACAATTTGAGACTTCTCCAGTGTATGTCATTGGGGAGAGTGTCAAGCCTTCCAATGTCAAGTGCCACAGTTGGGTTTTCACCTTCGGATGCATCCTTTCTTTTTACTATTTTGGGATTTGACACTACCGCGGAGTGGTTTTCACCATCAGATCTAGTTTTTATTTTTATATTTTTGTGACTAGAAGTCTTGGCACCCTCTCTGAAATAAGCCATGGTATTAAGTTCAATAGCAAAGCTAGCTTTATGATCTCCTTTAGGTAGGTGGTCCCTAAGTGCCATGTAGTTAATATAGGCATCCCCATTTTAGAACATACCTAGTTGTGGGGTTCCTTGTAGATCCCAGTCAATAAGCTCAGGATGCACAAGGGGGAGGGATTCAGAGGATGGATCTGATTCATTGATAGTTTGAATGGATATACTAGGAGTATTGGTAGGGAGAGTGTTCGGGATGGTACTTTCCTCCAAGTTGTTGATTGTGATAGAACTCGAACCTTCCTCGAAAGCCATATTCTTAGGGATAGGCAAATCACACTCTAATGGCTTGTTTGGTAGCATTTGTCCCTCATAGTAGGGGATATAAGTTTGAATGGTATCGACCTCTTTGTCATCGTAGGAATGCTCTGTCATCTCATCCCACTCATATTCATTGGAATCTGTGTCATTGTCCTCTTGAAGGGTATGGATCATTTCTACAAGACAAGCATTTACTTTTTCTTTGCCCTTATCTTTATATCCTAGACCTTTGTAGTTCTAGCCAATGAGGATGAAGAAGGTTGAATGGGTTCTATGATTCCTTCTTTTCTTAGGATGATGGGGCCTTGTCCTTTGTAACCCATTCTAAGCAGGATAGATTCACCTTGCCCATAGATTTCTGTTGGGAGCTTAGGTGGTTCTTGTTGTATGTTCTCTTCTTCTTTTGTGTAAAGCCATTGTAGGATATATCTTTCATTTGTTTCACCTGATAAGGTCCCCCATTTTACAAAGGGAGCTGTGGGAGGTGTGAGAGGAGCAAATGGCTTTGGAAAATGCTTGGGTCACCCAAAGGATCTAGGAGATAAAGGCATCTTGGCTAGATTGAGGTTGTGCTTAATGGAGTATTCCCCTACTCCTATTTCTTTGATGGTAATTTTATGCTCTTTGGGCTATGATGAGGAAGCTTCAGAGGTAGAATCATGCTATGGGGTAGGGGATGTAGATGCTCTATTGTTTGGTATGATGCAATCAAGTTTTGAAAGGACAGAGTTGAACATTTGCTAAAAGGGGTCAGGGTCACCTTGGATAGTGACTTGCTTGCTGTTATGAGGGAATTTTATGCATTGGTGATAGGTAGAAGGCACAACTTTCATGGCATGAATCCATGGTCTACCTAGGAGAATATTATAGGCAAGCTCCCTATCTAGGACTTGGCACACAACATCTTTTATCACCGGTCCCACTTGTATGGGTAACACTACTATTCCTTTGGTAGTTCTCTCCTCTTCATCATAGACTTTGATAGTTATCTTCTTCCTTGGATCAACTGCATTTTCTGAGAACCCCAATGTAAGGACTAGCTTCAATGTGCAAATATTTAAACCAGCTCCCCCATCAATGAGAACCCTCTTGATGTGGTGCTTATGGATGAAGGTGACAATGTGCAGAGGGGTGTTATGAGGTTGAGACACTGAGAGGTCATCTTGTTTGGTAAATGATATGGTACTTGAGGAGGTCAGATTACCTACCATGCCCTAAAACTTCTCTTAGGCCAAGTTAGTGGGTACAATCATTTCCACTAAGGCTTTATCAAGAATCTCCTTGTGGGAAGGAGATAGATGCAACAACTCTAAGATAGAAATGTGGGTCGGAGTCTTCCGTAGTTGGTCTATGACACTATACTGATGGAAGTTGGACTGACAAGGTGATGACCTTGGAGGAATGGTATTCAACGTGAGCTTGCCACTGTGGGTAATGATACTACAATCAGTTCTGTTGGGTTCTGATTATTGGTTGGGCGTGACCACATTGATTTGTGGGACATGCTCTGATATGCAATTAATGGTATAGTTGAATGGCACACTTGTGTAATTGGCATTACTATTCCCATTATTTTGATTTGGCCTATTGCGGTTGTTGTTGCCATTGTTGTATGGCCTATCATGATTGAGAAGTGGATCTTTGTAAGCCACATGCATCTCATTAGAAGTATGTTGTTGAGTTCCTCCTTGATTTTGATCAAACACATCTTGAATAACATGTTTGAGATGGATACAATTGTTGGTTGTATGTCCTCTTCCTCTATGATACTCACAATAGTTGGTGTCTTTCCAATAGTGAGGTTTAATTTGAGGCTCATAATCACTTGTTGGCAGTAGAGAGATTTCATTGTTGGCCAATAGCTTCCTTAATGCAGATTCTTAGGACTCTCCTAGCGGTGTGATTTTTTGCCTTGGATTCGAGTTGAACCATGGTCTTGGCTCCTGAGAGATTTTTTTTTGGGCGCAACATTGTTTGCCTCTCCTTTGAGAGTGAATATCGATTGTTGTTTGGGAGCTGCCACCTTGGCATCAACTACTCCATCGTTGATGACATTTTTGTTCTTAGTCCAAAACTTTGATTTGTCAATCGTGTAGTTGGAGGTAGGTGTGTCCTTGTATAACTTGATTTGTCCCTTGGCGATCATAGCTTTCTCAATGAACAATCCCATTTCAATGACCTTTGAAAATGAAGTAGGGCATTGGATTTGTATTTGGTAGCTAAGATCATAGTTGAGGTTGTGGACAAACATCTCCATTAATTGCTTCTCTGGTACATCATATGAGCATTTCCTTGCTAGTTGTCTCCACCTTTGTAGGAAGGAGGTGAATGATTTGCCACTCTTTTGCTTGGTATTGCATAAATCAAGCATGGACACTTCATGCTCAATATTGTATGAGAATTGCATGATGAATTTGTTGACTAACTCATCAAAAGTTTTGATGCCCAGTGGGAGTCATGAGAACCACTCCATGGCTTGACTACCTAGAGATCTAGGGAATAGTCTCATTAAGTAAGTCTCATTGTGAGCCACTTCCATGCATGTTGCGTTGAATTCCCTAATGTGATCTCTAGGGTCCCCTTTCCCTTTGTATTTGTCAAACTTAGGAACTTCGAATCAAAAGGGAAATGGTGTCATGTTCAAACTTTTATCAAAGGGGTATGGTGCAATATCTTCCAAGGAGTAGGTTTTAGTGTTTGTACCCATTTTAAAATCTATCATTTGTTGCATTAGACCCTCAATTTGTTTCCTCATTTCTTCCATAGGAGTGCTTGGGTCTATGGATTTCTTTCCTTTTTCATGATTATCCTCTACGGTTTTTTGGATTTTGCTTAGATCAAAATCGGTGGGGAGCTTAATTCCTAGATTTTTGAGATGATAAAAATACTTGTGAGGGTCCTCATGGAGCACTTTCTCTAGCAAGCGTTGGAATTTCTGATCTTGGAGGGTTCCTTGATACTCTTCGTGAGAGATTTCCTCATCACTATCGTGAGGGGTGATGATGTGGTTGGATGATCTGGCCATTTCAAGTTGCTTTTTGTATTGAGATCTAGTAAGAACCATGCAAGGTGATGTGGGATGAGGTGGGATGAAAATAGAGATTTTGGCATGGTGCCAATGGAGACTACTAAGAATAGGATACTTATGACAAGATTTGGACAAGGGACTCTTTCGATCAATGATTCCAAGTAAGATGGCTGATACAAGATGATAGCCACTAGTAAGGGTACTTGATACATGTCTTACTGTGTAGGGACTAGTCGTGCACCAAGATCACTAGCGAAGTTCTATGACCTACTAGGGTTACTTGAATCTAAAATGATATGAAAGAAGGGGCCTATGCTGATCTGATATGGGATACTCTGACTTTGGACTTGGATGACCTGATAGAAGGTGAATGTGATGACCAACAAAAGAGAGATTTTGATGGAAAATGGATGGAAAAATGACTGCAAGGTAAGATATGATCTTAGAATTTGGAACTAGGCTGAAATGGGTACCCAAAAATGATAAAATTTTTCTCTCAAAGACTGTGGAAGTGCTCATAGTCACGCATGCACCAGAACAGATGCGCTGCAGAAACTGGTAAATGCGCAACAAGTCGACATAGAAGCACCACACTAGTAAGTTGTAGATGCACTGTAATAGGTTATAAAAGCATTGCAAGTCATTACAAATGTGCCGCAAGTTGGCACAAATACATAGAAGAAGAGGAGGAATGTGCCACTCTGGTTTTCTCAGTATTTTTGCATTTTTTTGGAAATTTTCTGTTGTTTTTGGTACTTTGGTTGCAAGGTCTTTCTGATCTAATTTTCCTTAATTATGGCAAGAAGACACAGCAAACACAAAGAATGTTTTCATGGCTTTTTTTATTTTTTTGTGATTTTTTTACTCTTTTTGGACTAAAAAAGAAAAGCAAGTACACTCCTAGGCTTCAAATGGATTACATGGGTTTTTGGCCAATAGAACAAAAGGTGTTTAATGAAGGCAACCATTCAAGTGGTTATACATGTGGTAGTACTAATCTCTATTATGGAGTCTCCCAGCCTGTAAGGGTTACACCTTAGGGGGTTTTGGGGGAGGTTGGCTGTTGGTATAACACAACTGCACTTGTTGTTTGAAGCTTTCACTCCAAACATAATTTATTTATAGTGGCTTAGAAGGGCTTGGTGTCTAGCCTGTTACCACTTAGGGTTGTTCCTACTTGAATGAATGGTATCCAAGAGTAGGCCCCTCTAAAGGAAAAACACATGCAAAAATGATATGTCTGACATTTTGGTCACCCAAGATAGGGGAGAGAATAGGCCTGGTATCATTCCCAACACATAGAATATAGTGGTTCTTTTCCCCTAGTTAAAATGAGAAAAGCTAGAGGAGCTATCTACTTGGGCAAGCACAGAAATTTGTTAACTTTGAAGTGATAACAAGATAGCAATGGTCTAGTTTTACCAAGATAGCAATGATGTGTTCAATTTTATCTAGATAGCACGAGTTGTTAACTTTGAAGTGATAATCGAGATAGCAATGGTTTAGTTTACCTAGATAGCAATGATGTGTTCAATTTTATCCAGATAGCATGAGTTTTTAACTTTGAAGTGATAATCGAGATAACAATGATTCAATTTTACCCAGATAGAAATGATGTGTTCAATTTTATCTAGATAGCACGAGTTGTTAACTTTGAAATGATAATCAAGATAGCAATGGTTCAGTTTTACACAGATAGCAATGATGTGTTTAATTTTATCCAGATAGCAATGAGTTTTTAACTTTGGAAGATAGCAATATAGTAATGATTCAATGATATGCAAGATAGCAATGATTCAATTACCACTTTCCTAGTTAAAACTATGTGAGATTTGCATGAGCATCCATTTACTTTCCCATTAGAAATCAAAGTGTGAGTTAGCAAGCGCAACTATATGATTCTAAACCAGTACCTAGCCTACAAAATAGATCAAGAGTGTTCCTACAAAAAGATGTTAGCATTAGTAAAAATTTCAAGGAAACCCTAAAAATCACTGCCTAGATCAAATGCGCAGCTTCAGAGACTGAATGTGCAGAAATAGATCTTAGAAGCGTCATAGTACATATGCGCTAAGACAGAGGTCAAAAGCACAGGAAAATAGTGTATATGCACTGAACTGACAGATGTACCATATCAGATGGTAAATGTGCCATAATAGTGTCTATATGTGCTGAAAGGATGTATGTGCCGAAATAGACAATATATGTGTCAGATTAGAGACTGTATGCACCGAAGGAACATATGCACCATAACAGATATTAGATGCATGTTAAGATGTGTTAGATGTACTATTTCCTCCTATGTACGTCTTTCTAAAACACAAAAACTTAGTTTTTGGGTTAAATTGGGGCTAGGCCCCACGGTGGGTGCCAAAAATGTTAAGGGAAAATTGGAGTAAACATGAATAATCAATATATCAATATCAAAATACCCAAAACTCAATGAAATACAAAAACAAAGAGATCAATCAAACAAAAGAACTTAAAAAAAACCTTGCAAACCTCAAACCTTCATAGCTTCTATTGGTTGCCTATCTCAATCGATCTTGCATGTATGAATAAGGCCCTCAAAGAGTGCACTTCCTTGCTATGATTCCAAGATTATCAATGGAGAATAGCTATGATAGTGCTTTGTAATGAAGATGAGCTTCACAACAATGATAGTAGTATGTAGTAAGGAGTGTGATCACAAGCAATGAAGGAACTGGTGCCAAAGGCATGCTATAATTCTTGCAGAGTAAGTTTACATAAATCTTGCATGAATGAAATGGAAGAAGAGGGTTCAATTTATAGACTTGAGAGAATGAAGATCAATAGTATAGGAAGACTAAGAAGATCAATGGTATAGAATGGTTGAGGAACGTGCATGAATAAGAAGAAGACATGTGTCTTGCTCTATTTTGCATAAGAGGAATTAATAAAATAGAAGAATGAGTTAAATGAAGAGATTAAATCAATTAAAAGAATAGATCAATCAGTTAAGAGAATAGAACTAGAGAATGGAAATTGCATGAGGATGAGAAAATATTTTAACTTAATTAAATATTTAGAATATTCAATTGCATGTGCACAAAGATTGAATTATATTTAGAAATAAATCGATTTAGAAGAAATGGACAACTTAAATAAATAATTGACTTATTTAAATTTAGAGAAGATAATATTGGAAGAAACAATTAAATAATTGATATTATTTAATTGAGATTGAAGTTTGGAAGAATAAATAAAATATTTGATTATATTTTATTTTTAGAGATTGAGAAGATTTAAATAAATTTGATTTGATTTATTTAAATTTGGAAGAATGAATTGATTTAATTAAATAATTTAGAATTATTTAATTGTTTGGAAGAATTTAATTAAATAAAGGACTTTATTTAATTTTGACTTTTGAAGAGGTAATTAAATATTTCAATATTTAATTAATTTAGAGGAATGTGAATCGAATAAATAAATTGATTTATTTATTTATTGATAGAAGAACAAGTATGGAATAAATATTAAGAACATTTATTTAGACTGAGTTGTGTCATTTTTAGGCGCATACAATTTTCCATTCAAGGGGCCTTCCATTTTTGATTCCAAGAATCAATGTCTAGACATCCGATCTTTCACCTACTTTCTGTAAATATTTCAATAGACAAGGTTAATCATATTGCATCTAATAGATGATAAAGATATTTTCTAAGTTTGATCAATTCTTTTGACCATTAACTATTATTGACTAATTTTCACCTCTGCATTGTGAATTTATCTAAATAATGTACTTGTAGGCAGATATTTGCATGATGTTAAGATTTGTATATATTTGTATGATATTTTCAATTATGCATGCTTTTAAACTCAAATATGCTATGAATATTCAATTTTCTTCAAGATATCAGCATATTTCACTGTATTTGCTTTATTTTTTATGTGAATTTGCAATTATGATGATGATTTCAAATGAAATTAAACAAATTGTAATGAATACTTTCTAAACTTTACTAAAATGATTGAATCTTTAGCTATTGATCCACATACATTCTAGATACTATCATGAAGAGAAGGAAATCAAACCATAGTGTCACCAAGATATTCCACAACTAGGTATGGTTGATGCTAACTTCGATGGAAAAGGAATGAAAGCAACATGCACAACATGAATTGCACTCCAAGGGACAAAGCAAATTAAAGTACAAGTCACAAATTCATTCATAGATTACTCAAAGTTATGATTGTATGTAATATAGAGATTCTTCTTCATTAAGTATGCAAAAGACATGTACATTTACAATCATCTTTGAGAAAATTAGTCTTGATGCTTCAGTAATCTAATCTCAATTAAGTTTCGAATGAATGAAAAATGCACTCCATCTCCCTTTTATAGGACAAGGGGAGGAGGCGATTACAAAATGATTCTAAGATCAGGATTTGTCATTTAAGATCAACAGTATACATTACTCCTTGACTAAGTCAACAGTACACGTGGCACAGGTTGCCATTTGGAAACCATATGGTATCATATTACACACATGATCATGTGCATCATGCCTATTCTTCATCTTCCTCATCAGTAGATAAGTTCTCTTCTTCTGCAGGCACACTTATCTATCCCCTGATGGGCTCATATACTTGCACTATCTTTTCTATTTCCCCTCCATCCCGAACCTTGGCTTTCTTGACTACATGTTCTTGTGATTTGAACTATTCTTGTAATGTAGACCCTTTATTCTTTCTGTTATTCAACATCTCATTATACTTTTCCACTTTTGCCTTCATCCTCATGGATTTATTAATTGTATCTTTTGATAGATGATTTAGGGGATCATTTTCAGCAAGTTTGAAATTGTCCTGGAAGGCTTTAATTACAAAGTCTTCATCTTGATTTTTAATCTTCCCTTCTACCTTATCTTCGAGAGCTTCTAAGATTTCTGCCTCAACAGACAAGAGTTTGTGTAATTTGAAACTAATGTCTCTTAATTTTGCATTGCACTTCTTAAGTATATCACTCTCAAATTTGGTATCTTCATACCATATGTTTAGTAGCTTGGATGTCTGGTCATTCAATATTTTGTTGGAAACTAGGATATTGGCATTTATGTGTTGGTTTAGGACTGGACAACTTTGAGGGGGGGTGAATCAGTTGTCACACTTTTACAATCTGTTCTCTTTCAATCTTCCTTTTCCACTTATAATTAATTTGATGATATAAACATTTCAGCATCAATCAATAACATATGAATAGAAAACATAGATAACACATTCGACACCAAAATTTTGATGTGGAAACGTGGTTAAGGGAAACACCATGGTGGGGGTTAACCCACAAATATCAATACCCTGTTAAAAGTATTTTTACAAATGGGGATGCACATGCATTCGGGCTCACTACCTAGAGCTCACTACTCAAATGGAGGCTCATTGCCTATGGAAACATTACAAGAAAATGATAGAGATTTGAACTAATTAATAGCATCTACTTATGCAAGAATTTTAGTTTTGGTTAAGTACAAAAACTGATCTTACACATTTCATCTTTGCTCTACTGTTCTTACTGTTCTACCTTCATTTGCACTTTGGATTTTTACTCTTCTCACATATGCCTTATTCACATATATCACACCCACTGAATCATCCAATTTCATCGGCTATATATATCTGCAATATGATCTATAATCATTCTATCAGTCAGCTTCAACAACACTTAGAACTTTTATGAATGCTTTGCTCTGTCAGCTAGATCTATACATAACTTAAAGTGCGGACCAAAACTTGCTCTTGAAAATCATCACTTATGTCAGCCACTATCACTGATCATTATGATTTGTCTAACAAACAACTTCCATACATCTAGAATCAAGATTTTCTGCAAGGTTAGCCTATTTTTCTTTTGTCTGCTCTAACAAACTAGAACCCGGTACTCAGAGGCTAATATCTTTTGTATCCTTCATCATCGAAGGATAAAAATCTGGAGTTAGACTATCTTGACAATGCATCCCCTAGATCCATAGCTAATCATGACTTCCCACTAGAGAGATCTAGACCAAAATACTAGACCCTGTTGCTACTCTGTTCCTAACTGCCCAGACTTAGACAAATTGTGTTATGTAGATGATTGGGATGATCTTAGTTGCCATCAATGACAACATATATCATGCCTAGTAGTGTTTCTTGCCAAAAATCTCCCCCTTTGACATTGATGGCAACACTTAGTGAAAAATGACTAAGTGTCTTGTGCAACTCCCCCTTTGTCTATACAATCATGCGCTTCACTTGTTTTGTTGCTCCCCCTTTCTTGAATACCTTATTTTTCACTACCCTTCACTCCCCCTTTGACATCAATGGAAAAGGGTGGAGCCAGCAAGTCAAAATTCTCCAAAAATTATGTATACATTGCCATATATGTACAAGTAATCATTAAGTTTTATTTACATAAACTTTAGAATGTCTGCAAAGATGGTTTTTATTTGCACAAGTTTAGAGGCCCAAGTACTC
Source organism: Cunninghamia lanceolata (assembly GCA_027924645.1). Classification (NCBI taxonomy): domain Eukaryota; kingdom Viridiplantae; phylum Streptophyta; class Pinopsida; order Cupressales; family Cupressaceae; genus Cunninghamia; species Cunninghamia lanceolata. Next base: position 9,476,491 of record BSBN01000739.1, read on the forward strand.
TTCATTCCATCCAAAATGGAGATGTGCCCACTTAGCAGAAATGAATATGCTTCTGCCTTTGACAGATCTACTGGATCACTAGTTTGAGCTGCACTTTGAGCTTCAGATAGGGCATTATACATTGTCTCTAACTTAGGAGCAATTAATCCCTGGAGCTCACACATTCTCTTCATAATGTTACCCTTTTCTTTAAAAAGCCTCTTTATTTCATTTGTCAGCCTGATTACTTGATATTCTTGACTTATAGGGGAAACTGTTAGAGGATCAATATTTTGAGAGAGATAGAATTTGTACATATCACTTCCATCATTCAGAGCATTCTGAATAGTTTTTATGCTTATACTTAGTATTCTTCTATCATTTCCTATTAGATTCTTTATTTCACAAAATTTCTTATCCAGGAATTCTTTCTAAACTTTTGCCTCCACAGACTTCTCAAAGGACTCAAAATGAGTATTCATAGAACTTACAAGATTTTTCAGATGTTTAGAGGGGGAATCATATGGACTCTTTTGGTAGGTAGGCATTAACTTTTCTAGAATCCCGAATGCAAGCCCCAGTAGTTCATTGTCCCCCATGTGGAATTTTAACATCTTTTCTCTGGCCTTTACTTGGGAGAATGATGCTATTTTCATTAGGTTAATTGGAGAGAGAGCATCTGGATTGGCTAGACCTTGGAGTAGTTCAGGTTCATCAATCTCACTTATTTCTTTTTCAAGAAGATTTTTCACTTCATCTGCAGTGTCTCTTGCAACATTTTCTGAACCATCCTTTTGTTCATTAGATTTCTTAGTAACATTTGCACCATCTGATAAAATATTAAGGAAAAATATGAACAGCAGTGCAAATATTACAACTGTACAAATTAATCTATATTATTCAACAAAGAAGATTACATTTTATAACTCCAGAGAAGTTTACCAGCTTCCTACAAATCTGCTAACTAATTTGACAGCTAACTAGAATTGATTGACACCTAACTAAAACTAACTGAGACACCTCTACAATTATTGTTGACACATCTACAACAACTGATTGACAGCACAAAAGTAAACTACCATCACTTACATTTAAATTATTCATTATATTCTAACATCCCCTCTTAATGAATAACTTAAAATAACTCCAACTCTCACATGAGCACAACATTGCTCCTTTGAAATCTCATGCACCACTCCTCCTCCAACACCATAAATGGAGGCATGTCAAGGAACCCATATTTCCTCTGACAACCTTTTTTCAATGTGCTTTGATGATCTCAAACTATCTATCATGTCAGCAAATGTTGTCACTAACATGACAAGGCACCTTGCCATCAGAACTCACTCCCTTTCTCAAGAGAAGAGTGACCAAAATTATCCTCCAATCATGCGAAACATAATGGGCACCAAGCTTGAAACTCTAGCCAACATGCCAACTTGAATTATATAGTCAGTGCTCATGGCCCTTCCGCCATCTCGCATCCACCCCCAACTATTTTTACAAGGAAGCATATGAGCAAACTGTAGAGTATTGCAATGGAGAGCAGACGCGAGTGCAACCCTAGTGTGAGTGCAATCAACCAAGGTCATGATCTGATGGAAGAAGCCACAACACTCTGACTAATCCATGCTCCTCCTTTCAATGAACCAACCTTCACAGTATACACATTTGACCATAGACAAAAGAAATAACAGTCCACCAAATTTAGCCTACACACATAAGGAAATATCCATGAACAATCTAGTTAAGAGTTGACAATGACAAAGATTCAACACCCAATTGAAGAAAGAAATGTCAGTAAACAGCTCCCGGTCAAAGCCATGCCTTGGCTTTACAAATGGCCGATCTTTATATAGCTAACAAAGTTTAATTCAATCACTGCATAAACTTTTCCTCCATATTCATGTATCTTCTCTTGGACAGAAGAAATGAATAGCAAGCAAACAAAAACTGAAGAGGTAGAGAGTGTAGGGTTTTTTCAGCAACTTCCACCTAAATAAAAACATAAAAACAATTTCAACCATTGATGAAGCTGCAACGTAGAAACCAGTAGGGTGGTGGAAGCACTTTTGCAAACAGTATCTTCAATTTCAGAATATTAAAAGTAGAGAATAGAGAAAGGAGGACTGCACAACACTTCCTACAGAAATTTCATATAAGATGCTTTCATTTTTTTGGGGCACTTCCATGATGGAGTCACACCCAACTTGGCTCTAATACCATGATAAAATATTAAGGAAAAATATGAACAGCAGTGTAAATATTACAACTGTACAAATTAATCTATATTATTCAACAAAGAAGATTACATTTATAACTCCAGAGAAGTTTACCAGCTTCCTACAAATTTGCTAACTAATTTGACAGCTAACTAGAATTGATTAACACCTAACTAAAACTAACTGAGACACCTCTACAATTCTTGTTGACACATCTACAACAACTGATTGACAGCACAAAAGTAAATTGCCATCACTTACATTTAAATTATTCATTATATTCTAACACCATCTTCTTCTGCTTTATCTTTCTTTGTGTTCTCTACAGAAGGACTCTTTCCTATTTGTTCATCGCTTGCTACTTGATACGGAGGGCTCTGTGAAGTAGTAATATTATCCTCTTTCTCTGATGTATCAAGTGGATTGGGAGTATCTCCTGTACCAACTACTTTATCCAACATTTATGTATTCTCCTGATTTGCTTGTTCTACTTCTGGTACAGATGCTTCACCCAACTCAGACTGCTACTTAATAATGTTCTCTTCTTCACCATCCTGAACTTCTTTCGTGATTATGGGAAAATTGTGCTTTCTTAATGCTTTCAAAAGAATCTCTTGAGTTTCTTCAATGATTTCACTTGTTTCTCCAAGCATGAGCTTGTTCATTCTTCTTTTGCTTTTAAATTCATCTTTGACTTCTTTAAATATCATATCTATTTGATCAGGAGAAATTTGAGGACACACATTTATTAGCTCATGTTTTCTGATCTCCATGTCCTCGCACTTGGTATTTTCTTTTCTCAACTCCAAGATATTTTCTAGACTTTGTGGTAACTTAGAAGTTATCTCAATCAGTGCCTTGATGTAGATTTTGAGATATCTAACCGTTGCTTCCTCCAACACCCTTTTATCCATATCATTGTATTCATCATACAATTCAATCATGGGTTTTAGATTACCATCCACAATGAATAAATTTATCACATCTTCTAGGGAGAGTGTGGGCTCTCAACATATTCCTCATAATCTTTTATCTTTTGCTTCCGTAAGACATTTCTTTGGTTAACTTTGCAGCTTTTGTTCTAGTGACCTTTAGTTCCTTGATTTCAATGTCAGAGTCTATATCTACTTCTTCTTCTCTTATGCTTTCATAGGTCTAGGATGCTTTTGTTTTCTTCCCTTTCTCCCATTTTCTAGATGATTTTTCTTCCAGTTTTGTAGTTTTGGAAGGAGCAGAGCTAGTAGCAGAGCTTCTAGTGGTTCTTGAAGTGGAAGAGAATTCCACTGGATCACCTATTTGTTTCTTATCTTGTTTCTCTTTCTCATCCTTCTCTATTCTTTCTCTAAATTTCTTCATAGCTTCCTTAGTTAGACCAAGATTTTTAGCTAACTGCTAACTTCTTTTCTTACTCTCCTATTGGTTTCAGGTTCTCTGAGCTTAGTATGCAACTTTAAACTCAGATCCTCATAAGTTCCAAATATTTCAACCATTGTATCTTTGGGCTTGCTTAGCAGATGTTAAGCATACATATCTAAGATCCTTTCATCTACTTCATACCCCATGGGCATGATCCAAACAGTTTTGGGTTCCACTACTTCCATTAAACACTAATCAATATCAACCATGAAGCATATTTCATTTTTGTACTTCTCAACAATTGAATTAGGAATTCTTTCCCTTGAGTGCATCATACTCTAAAAATTCTTGAAGTAACCCCATATTGTAGTTTTTTGAGTTTTGAAATCACCAATGCTGCGAAGATGATTTCTAATCTGAATGGCAACTGGCTCATCCTTGGTCTAGTGCACACCTTTTTACTCTAGGTACCTCATTCATAAAGTAAAAGAATAGACATAGAATCAATGTACCATACTTGAAAGTGTTTTTCTTATCTTTCTTAATCTTGTTTAAATTTTCAATCAGTTGATTCTGTAGTAGTTCACACAAGTCATAATCAATATTTTCCTTTAGCATCTTATATGCAGCATATATGGCTATTCCAGAAACATAATTTTCTCTACTCGAGTGGTAAATCTTGTACCCAATCACCATGGAGGCATATTTGACATCCAGTTCTATAATATCGTTAATAGTCATTGCCCTTCTGTCAAACTTAGCTCCGGTAGCATTAGTTACTGTCTAGTTTTTCACAGCTTTCAGCATGGGCAATCCTCTAGTTGAGTTTAAACCAGTTACATTTCTGATAGCATCCCTAGTAATCTTGAATGGTTTTAACAACCAAATGAATTCATCATGCATCTGACTCAGGACTTATCAGACCCATTCATCCTCATCAAATGTTGGAAACCCCATAATCTGAATAAAGTGTTTATCCTATAGGGCCTTATACTCAAGTTTAAGTTTGTGATTTTCATCCATGAGTTGTTTCTCAAACAAGTCTACATACCTTGAATCTCCAAACTCATCTATATTTCTATGAATATAAACCCTAATGTCTTCTACATGGAACACACCATACGGAACACTTGAAAAAGCACCTAACAAGTCGACTTCAATTGATTGATGAGGATGCTTCTTAAATTTTGATTGAGGCCTTTCAGTAATGTCAACAACATGAGGAGTAGCCATCTCATTAGATTTTAGATTCAAATCTTTACAGAGAGGTACCTTTTTCTTTCGTGGGGTTTGGGGTTGATCAATTGTCAGTTGAATCTGCTCTTTGCCTCAATCTTTGGATTTACAGCTCAAATGCTCTTCTTCTTGTTTTCTTCTAAATCAAGGTGATTCAAATAAGTGACTAAGTGACCTTTTAAAGATTCGCATCACTAAATTTTCCTTTGTAATAAATATGTTGCCCTAATTATATCCGGTTACATTGTTTTTGACAGATCTTCATGAATCCCTCCACAAGATTTCATATCAACACCTTTTCTTTTGAAAATCCTTCCAAAGGTTTTGGACCAATTCAGAGTATTCTCTTTTATTGTGCCCAACTCAGGCACCCACTTATTGACCGGTTTAATGCAGCTCCCCCTAAGCCAAAGCTTCTAACTTAATTCTTGGAGGAATCGTCAACACCGGATTGCAGTGCGGACCCATTACTATTGTTTATTGTATCTTCCTTTATCCAAATCTTGTTCATTTCACTCCATATCTCATTCACATCAATTTTCCTTTTGCCTCTGTCTTGTCTCTGCTCATCTAGTTTTCTATTTACCGAACCTCTTCTTCCATTGTTCCTATTTCTATAGAATCTTGTAACATGACCAGATTTATTGTAGTTAAAGCACACTTCATTTCCTATTGACCTACACTAATTAGCCATGTGTCCAATGTTGAAGTTGGTAAACCAACCTCACAGATCCCAATGAACACCTGCAAGCAAATACCCTGTCACATAAAGGAGATCAAGAGACACAAAAATGGTGCTCTACAACCTTGAAGCAAAAAATGCATTAACAAGAATGAATAATTACAAAGAGATCAATCCTTAAGAAAGGAGATCAAAACCCTAAAGGTGAAAACCCTAAGATGAATAATTAAAAATTAATTAACAATTAATTATTAATGAGCCTAAGTTTAGCTTAAGTGAAAAATAAAGTAAAGGTGACTTAATTAATTAATCAATATGATTAAATTAATTAAGTAATTAACCTATTACTCTAACACCCCCCCTTAAGATGAACTTAGGGAGAAGCTAAAAAAACTAAGGACAAAATGCATGAAAGCAAAGAAGGGTCCCGGCAACTAGGCCTGATGAGGTACCCAAGTACAATGAAATCTCTGTAAAGTGGAGAAAAGGAGAAAACCCAGTGGGAAAAAACTCCTCTCCTAAAAGAGATGCTAAAGGAAAGTACAAATGAATGTCTCAAGAGGCTCTCTCAAGAACATATGCAGATATACAATCAGATACCCCCCATGAGAGAGAGTGGAGACTCCAAAGCCCCCCCAGAATGAGAGAACCCCTGTGCCGATGATCAAACCAATGTGACTCCCCTGAGGAAGAAACCAATCCAACGGTCGATGATGAGGAAATCCCTGGATGTGAGGTGAAAATAGAAGTCCTAGATGATGCTCATTGGAGAACAGAAGTGAAGCATGAGTGTCTAAATGATAGGATGTTGAATCAAATGTAGCAACATTATCTGAATGACATGATGTTGAATCAAATGTATCAACATCAAACAACGCAAGATGATCCTGAAATGGAATCTCCAATGAAGATGGGATAACAGATGTGCTGAATCTATCATCTGTGAGGAAATGAATATCCTCTTATATGGCCTCAACAACTGCACAAGATGGCTCAATGAGTGGAGCTACAATGTCAGTCAAACCTGAAGAGGGATCCTGCTGAACAGATGTGGTCTCAACAGGAGGTGGAGGTGTAGAAGTCTCAACACTGGTCTCATGAATAGATGGAAGAACACATAAGTTCAAGTGACTAAACTTCTCCTCAGATACAACATGCTCTCTTGGAGAAAGAGAGTGATACCCAGACAGTGGATATGGTGGACCAAAGTGTGTGAATGCATACAATCGGGAAGAATGATCAACTGTCCCTGTTGCAACAATGTTGCCAGTCTGAATGTCTCTGATGTGCACTAAATCTGGTGTGAACTCAACTGTCTTCCCTGTCCCACTGTGAGCAATCTGATAAATGGAGAGAAGGTTGGTGGACAAAGATGGTACACATAGTACATCATTGAATGTACCGTCATCAATGTCGATAGAACCTTTCCCACATACACTCATATAAGTGTTATTACCCATCAATATGTGTGGTGAGGATGCAACCTTAAAAGATGAGAACATGTCCTGAGAAGATGCCATGTGGTGTGAAGCACCTGAATCCAATAGCCATCTAGATGAATGTGAACTCTTGGTTGCACATAATGCATGACCCTTGTGTGGAGTCTATCCATCTATTTGGAATGATGGTGAAGAAGAAGACCCACCTGATGTAGATGAAGAGGGATGAATATTGTTCTTCATAAGAAGAGCTGTCAAATCTGAAACCTGTTGTGCATATCCATCTATCTTCTTCTCATAGCATTTAGACTCATCATGTCCTGACTTAGTACAATAAGCACACTTAGGTCTTTCTTTCTTCAATGATTCCCCCTTAGGAGAATGAGAATCAGAAGTGTTTTGTGAACTGAAATCCTTCCCATGCTCTGTGGTCTTTGGTTTCTGTTTCTGCTTCTGCTTTTGCTTCCCCTGAGATGACTGAGCTACCAATGCATGATTCTATAATCCTGGAAGAGCATCCAACTGTGATAACTTGGACTGCTCACGAGACAATCGATCACAAAAAACCTCAAATGTAGGCATGGTAAATCGTGGACCCAAAGCATCCATGGTGGAGTAGAATGTAGAAGAGAATATCTGAAATGAACCTCGGAGCTTAGATAGAATCAGGTAAATACTCTCAGTGTCAGTTTTGGTCTTGCCACAACCCTGTAACAAAGATCTAAGTGATTTGAATTTCATCAAGAAATCCTCAATAGATGGAAAAGAATAAGGTACCAAGGAAGTCAATTCTGCCTCAATTTGAAGTGCTCTGAACTCATTGATGGTGCCAAATAGATCATTGAATTTTGTCCACATTGCCCGAGGAGTTGTGCAACTCTCAAGGTGAAATAAAAGATTGTCTGAAACATGCAATGATATCAAACCCATGGCCTCATCCATTTTGTTCCTATGATGCAGAATCTCAAATTGACATTGCAACTGAGGCTGAATCTCATCCAAACAGGACCATAACCCCTTAGGCATGAGAAGTCTAGTCATATGTGCTTTCCAGGTATGATAATTGTGTGGGTAAAGACGTTCAACTGATGAGGTGTCCGCCATGATGTTTGAGTTTTTGAAATGTGTTTAATGATAGAGGTTTCTGATTTCTGATGTGTATATACAGAAAGCAAGAAAAAAACACCCCCCACAACACAAGAAACCAAACCCCAGTACAAATTTGAAAGCTGGAAAGAGTGAAAAAGCAAAAAATCACTTCAGACTATTCTCTGTGTACCTAGTGAATTTTTTGATGAAATAATCTACAGATCTGGAAAGAGCACTGTAAGACCTTTCCAACGCCTATTCGTTTGCAAAAAACGGAGTCCGTATGCAAGAGTTATGCCCTCGGAAGCGCGAAAACAAGGTTTGACTTTGACTGGAAATAAATACAAAAAAATAAAAACCAGGAAAAAAGACTTGTACCACTGGATCAGGCTCGGAACCAGCTTTCCAGCGATATTTCGTTTTCAAAAATCCGAGTTCGTATGCAAAAGTTATGGCCAAATTACCAAAACTGCTCCAAAAGGGCTTTGGGGAAAGCCTGGCGGTTAGCTAGCCACTAGCATTAACCGCTAGCATTAACCGTTAGCGGTTAACCGTTATCGGTTAACTGACTGCAGCGCCTGTGCATACTGTTTTTTTATTTTTTTCTTGGATTGCGTGCCGTACCAGGCCGTACGACCTAGAAATGAAAAAAATTACCTCCCGGAGTCACTGTGACTGATTTTGATGATTTGACAGTCGATTTTGGGGTTTTGGGGTGCTCTGAACGTGATGGTAAGGTCCATTTGGGCTGAAAATGCTCCAAAAATTGTAGGTACCCTCTGGATCTGGAAACCCTCTTAAACTTCAAACCTTCATAGATCGGGCACCGTATAACCAAAATTGACGAAACAAAGGTCAATCTTGACTATTTCGAACCTTCTGGACACAATGGTGAGGTCCAAATTGACTCAAGATGCACTAAAATGTCATTTTAAGGCAAGATCCCTCAAAAAATGAATAGGAAGCTGCAGATCTAGAGCTCTGATACCATGTTGAAGTTGGTAAACCAACCTCACAGATCCCAATGAACACCTGCAAGCAAATACCCTGTCACATAAAGGAGATCAAGAGACACAAAAATGGTGCTCTACAACCTTGAAGCAAAAAATGCATTAACAAGAATGAATAATTACAAAGAGATCAATCCTTAAGAAAGGAGATCAAAACCCTAAAGGTGAAAACCCTAAGATGAATAATTAATAATTAATTATTAATGAGCCTAAGTTTAGCTTAAGTGAAAAATAAAGTAAAGGTGACTTAATTAATTAATCAATATGATTAAATTAATTAAGTAATTAACCTATTACTCTAACACCCCCCCTTAAGATGAACTTAGGGAGAAGCTAAAAAAACTAAGGACAAAATGCATGAAAGCAAAGAAGGGTCCTGGCAACTAGGCCTGATGAGGTACCCAAGTACAATGAAATCTCTGTAAAGTGGAGAAAAGGAGAAAACCCAGTGGGAAAAAACTCCTCTCCTAAAAGAGATGCTAAAGGAAAGTACAAATGAATGTCTCAAGAGGCTCTCTCAAGAACATATGCAGATATACAATCAGATACCCCCCCATGAGAGAGAGTGGAGACTCCAAAGCCCCCCCAGAATGAGAGAACCCCTGTGCCGATGATCAAACCAATGTGACTCCCCTGAGGAAGAAACCAATCCAACGGTCGATGATGAGGAAATCCTTGGATGTGAGGTGAAAATAGAAGTCCTAGATGATGCTCATTGGAGAACAGAAGTGAAGCATGAGTGTCTAAATGATAGGATGTTGAATCAAATGTAGCAACATTATCTGAATGACATGATGTTGAATCAAATGTATCAACATCAAACAACGCAAGATGATCCTGAAATGGAATCTCCAATGAAGATGGGATAACAGATGTGCTGAATCTATCATCTGTGAGGAAATGAATATCCTCTGATATGGCCTCAACAACTGCACAAGATGGCTCAATGAGTGGAGCTACAATGTCAGTCAAACCTGAAGAGGGATCCTGCTGAACAGATGTGGTCTCAACAGGAGGTGGAGGTGTAGAAGTCTCAACACTGGTCTCATGAATAGATGGAAGAACACATAAGTTCAAGTGACTAAACTTCTCCTCAGATACAACATGCTCTCTTGGAGAAAGAGAGTGATACCCAGACAGTGGAGATGGTGGACCAAAGTGTGTGAATGCATACAATCGGGAAGAATGATCAACTGTCCCTGTTGCAACAATGTTGCCAGTCTGAATGTCTCTGATGTGCACTAAATCTGGTGTGAACTCAACTGTCTTCCCTGTCCCACTATGAGCAATCTGATAAATGGAGAGAAGGTTGGTGGACAAAGATGGTACACATAGTACATCATTGAATGTACCGTCATCAATGTCGATAGAACCTTTCCCACATACACTCATATAAGTGTTATTACCCATCAATATGTGTGGTGAGGATGCAACCTCAAAAGATGAGAACATGTCCTGAGAAGATGCCATGTGGTGTGAAGCACCTGAATCCAATAGCCATCTAGATGAATGTGAACTCTTGGTTGCACATAATGCATGACCCTTGTGTGGAGTCTATCCATCTATTTGGAATGATGGTGAAGAAGAAGACCCACCTGATGTAGATGAAGAGGGATGAATATTGTTCTTCATAAGAAGAGCTGTCAAATCTGAAACCTGTTGTGCATATCCATCTATCTTCTTCTCATAGCATTTAGAATCATCATGTCCTGACTTAGTACAATAAGCACACTTAGGTCTTTCTTTCTTCAATGATTCCCCCTTAGGAGAATGAGAATCAGAAGTGTTTTGTGAACTAAAATCCTTCCCATGCTCTGTGGTCTTTGGTTTCTGTTTCTGCTTCTACTTTTGCTTCCCCTGAGATGACTGAGCTACCAATGCATGATTCTATAATCCTGGAAGAGCATCCAACTGTGATAACTTGGACTCCTCACGAGACAATCGATCACAAAAAACCTCAAATGTAGGCATGGTAAATCGTGGACCCAAAGCATCCATGGTGGAGTAGAATGTAGAAGAGAATATCTGAAATGAACCTCGGAGCTTAGATAGAATCAGGTAAATACTCTCATGTCAGTTTTGGTCTTGCCACAACCCTGTAACAAAGATCTAAGTGATTTGAATTTCATCAAGAAATCCTCAATAGATGGAAAAGAATCAGCTACCAAGGAAGTCAATTCTGCCTCAATTTGAAGTGCTCTGAACTCATTGATGGTGCCAAATAGATCATTGAATTTTGTCCACATTGCCCGAGGAGTTGTGCAACTCTCAAGGTGAAATAAAAGATTGTCTGAAACATGCAATGATATCAAACCCATGGCCTCATCCATTTTGTTCCTATGCTGCAGAATCTCAAATTGACGTTGCAACTGAGGCTGAATCTCATCCAAACAGGACCATAACCCCTTAGACATGAGAAGTCTAGTCATATGTGCTTTCCAGGTATGATAATTGTGTGGGGAAAGACGTTCAACTGATGAGGTGTCCGCCATGATGTTTGAGTTTTTGAAATGTGTTTAATGATAGAGGTTTTTGATTTCTGATGTGTACATACAGAAAGCAAGAAAAAAACACCCCCCACAACACAAGAAACCAAACCCCAGTACAAATTTGAAAGCTGGAAAGAGTGAAAAAGCAAAAAATCACTTCCGACTATTCTCTGTGTACCTGGTGGATTTTTTGATGAAATAATCTACAGATCTGGAAAGTGCACTGTAAGACCTTTCCAACGCCTATTCATTTGCAAAAAACGGAGTCCGTATGCAAGAGTTATGCCCCCGGAAGCGTGAAAATAAGGTTTGAATTTGACTGGAAATAAATGCAAAAAACTTAAAAACCAGGAAAAAAAGACTTGTACCACTGGATCAGGCTCGGAACCAGCTTTCCAGCGATATTTCATTTTCAAAAATCCGAGTTCGTATGCAAAAGTTATGGCCAAATTACCAAAACTGCTCCAAAAGGGCTTTGGGGAAAGCCTGGCGGTTAGCTAGCCACTAGCATTAACCGCTAGCATTAACTTTTAGAGGTTAACCGCTATCGGTTAACTGACTGCAGCGCCTGTGCATACTGTTTTTTTTATTTTTTTCTTGGATTGCGTGCCGTACCAGGCCGTACGACCTAGAAATGAAAAAAATTACCTCCCGGAGTCACTGTGACTGATTTTGATGATTTGACAGTCGATTTTGAGGTTTTGGGGTGCTCTGAACGCGATGGTAAGGTCCGTTTGGGCTGAAAATGCTCCAAAAATTGTAGGTACCCTCTAGATCTGGAAACCCTCTTAAACTTCAAACCTTCATAGATCGGGCACCGTATAACCAAAATTGACGAAACAAAGGTCAATCTTGACTATTTCGAACCTTCTGGACGCAATGGTGAGGTCCAAATTGACTCAAGATGCACTGAAATGTCATTTTAAGGTAAGATCCCTCAAAAAATGAATAGGAAGCTGCAGATCTAGAGCTCTGATACCATGTTGAAGTTGGTAAACCAACCTCACAGATCCCAATGAACACCTGCAAGCAAATACCCTGTCACATAAAGGAGATCAAGAGACACAAAAATGGTGCTCTACAACCTTGAAGCAAAAAATGCATTAACAAGAATGAATAATTACAAAGAGATCAATCCTTAAGAAAGGAGATCAAAACCCTAAAGGTGAAAACCCTAAGATGAATAATTAATAATTAATTAATAATTAATTATTAATGAGCCTAAGTTTAGCTTAAGTGAAAAATAAAGTAAAGGTGACTTAATTAATTAATCAATATGATTAAATTAATTAAGTAATTAACCTATTACTCTAACACCCCCCCTTAAGATGAACTTAGGGAGAAGCTAAAAAAACTAAGGACAAAATGCATGAAAGCAAAGAAGGGTCCCGGCAACTAGGCCTGATGAGGTACCCAAGTACAATGAAATCTCTGTAAAGTGGAGAAAAGGAGAAAACCCAGTGGGAAAAAACTCCTCTCCTAAAAGAGATGCTAAAGGAAAGTACAAATGAATGTCTCAAGAGGCTCTCTCAAGAACATATGAAGATATACAATCAGATACCCCCCCATGAGAGAGAGTGGAGACTCCAAAGCCCCCCCAGAATGAGAGAACCCCTGTGCCGATGATCAAACCAATGTGACTCCCCTGAGGAAGAAACCAATCCAACGGTCGATGATGAGGAAATCCCTGGATGTGAGGTGAAAATAGAAGTCCTAGATGATGCTCATTGGAGAACAGAAGTGAAGCATGAGTGTCTAAATGATAGGATGTTGAATCAAATGTAGCAACATTATCTGAATGACATGATGTTGAATCAAATGTATCAACATCAAACAACGCAAGATGATCCTGAAATGGAATCTCCAATGAAGATGGGATAACAAATGTGCTGAATCTATCATCTGTGAGGAAATGAATATCCTCTGATATGGCCTCAACAACTGCACAAGATGGCTCAATGAGTGGAGCTACAATGTCAGTCAAACCTGAAGAGGGATCCTGCTGAACAGATGTGGTCTCAACAGGAGGTGGAGGTGTAGAAGTCTCAACACTGGTCTCATGAATAGATGGAAGAACACATAAGTTCAAGTGACTAAACTTCTCCTCAGATACAACATGCTCTCTTGGAGAAAGAGAGTGATACCCAGACAGTGGAGATGGTGGACCAAAGTGTGTGAATGCATACAATCGGGAAGAATGATCAACTGTCCCTGTTGCAACAATGTTGCCAGTCTGAATGTCTCTGATGTGCACTAAATCTGGTGTGAACTCAACTGTCTTCCCTGTCCCACTGTGAGCAATCTGATAAATGGAGAGAAGGTTGGTGGACAAAGATGGTACACATAGTACATCATTGAATGTACCGTCATCAATGTCGATAGAACCTTTCCCACATACACTCATATAAGTGTTATTACCCATCAATATGTGTGGTGAGGATGCAACCTCAAAAGATGAGAACATGTCCTGAGAAGATGCCATGTGGTGTGAAGCACCTGAATCCAATAGCCATCTAGATGAATGTGAACTCTTGGTTGCACATAATGCATGACCCTTGTGTGGAGTCTATCCATCTATTTGGAATGATGGTGAAGAAGAAGACCCACCTGATGTAGATGAAGAGGGATGAATATTGTTCTTCATAAGAAGAGCTGTCAAATCTGAAACCTGTTGTGCATATCCATCTATCTTATTCTCATAGCATTTAGACTCATCATGTCCTGACTTAGTACAATAAGCACACTTAGGTCTTTCTTTCTTCAATGATTCCCCCTTAGGAGAATGAGAATCAGAAGTGTTTTGTGAATTGAAATCCTTCCCATGCTCTGTGGTCTTTGGTTTCTATTTCTGCTTCTGCTTTTGCTTCCCCTGAGATGACTGAGCTACCAATGCATGATTCTATAATCCTGGAAGAGCATCCAACTGTGATAACTTGGACTGCTCACGAGACAATCGATCACAAAAAACCTCAAATGTAGGCATGGTAAATCGTGGACCCAAAGCATCCATGGTGGAGTAGAATGTAGAAGAGAATATCTGAAATGAACCTCGGAGCTTAGATAGAATCAGGTAAATACTCTCAGTGTCAGTTTTGGTCTTGCCACAACCCTGTAACAAAGATCTAAGTGATTTGAATTTCATCAAGAAATCCTCAATAGATGGAAAAGAATCAGGTACCAAGGAAGTCAATTCTGCCTCAATTTGAAGTGCTCTGAACTCATTGATGGTGCCAAATAGATCATTGAATTTTGTCCACATTGCCCGAGGAGTTGTGCAACTCTCAAGGTGAAATAAAAGATTGTCTGAAACATGCAATGATATCAAACCCATGGCCTCATCCATTTTGTTCCTATGCTGCAGAATCTCAAATTGACGTTGCAACTGAGGCTGAATCTCATCCAAATAGGACCATAACCCCTTAGACATGAGAAGTCTAGTCATATGTGCTTTCCAGGTATGATAATTGTGTGGGGAAAGACATTCAACTGATGAGGTGTCTGCCATGATGTTTGAGTTTTTGAAATGTGTTTAATGATAGAGGTTTCTGATTTCTGATGTGTATATACAGAAAGCAAGAAAAAAACACCCCCCACAACACAAGAAACCAAACCCCAGTACAAATTTGAAAGCTGGAAAGAGTGAAAAAGCAAAAAATCACTTCAGACTATTCTCTGTGTACTTGGTGAATTTTTTGATGAAATAATCTACAGATCTGGAAAGAGCACTGTAAGACCTTTCCAACGCCTATTCGTTTGCAAAAAACAGAGTCCGTATGCAAGAGTTATGCCCCCGGAAGCGCGAAAACAAGGTTTGACTTTGACTGGAAATAAATGCAAAAAACTTAAAAACCAGGAAAAAAGACTTGTACCACTGGATCAGGCTCGGAACCAGCTTTCCAGCGATATTTCGTTTTCAAAAATCCGAGTTCGTATGCAAAAGTTATGGCCAAATTACCAAAACTGCTCCAAAAGGGCTTTGGGGAAAGCCTGGCGGTTAGCTAGCCACTAGCATTAACCACTAGCATTAACCGTTAGTGGTTAACCGCTATCGGTTAACTGACTGCAGCGCCTGTGCATACTATTTTTTTTATTTTTTTCTTGGATTGCGTGTCGTACCAGCCCGTACGACCTAGAAATAAAAAAAATTACCTCCTGGAGTCACTGTGACTGATTTTGATGATTTGACAGTCAATTTTGGGGTTTTGGGGTGCTCTGAACGCGATGGTAAGGTCCGTTTGGGCTGAAAATGCTCCAAAAATTGTAGGTACCCTCTGGATCTGGAAACCCTCTTAAACTTCAAACCTTCATAGATCAGGCACCGTATAACCAAAATTGACGAAACAAAGGTCAATCTTGACTATTTCGAACCTTCTGGACGCAATGGTGAGGTCCAAATTGACTCAAGATGCACTAAAATGTCATTTTAAGGCAAGATCCCTCAAAAAATGAATAGGAAGCTACAGATCTAGAGCTCTGATACCATGTTGAAGTTGGTAAACCAACCTCACAAATCCCAATGAACACCTGCAAGCAAATACCCTGTCACATAAAGGAGATCAAGAGACACAAAAATGGTGCTCTACAACCTTGAAGCAAAAAATGCATTAACAAGAATGAATAATTACAAAGAGATCAATCCTTAAGAAAGGAGATCAAAACCCTAAAGGTGAAAACCCTAAGATGAATAATTAATAATTAATTAATAATTAATTATTAATGAGCCTAAGTTTAGCTTAAGTGAAAAATAAAGTAAAGGTGACTTAATTAATTAATCAATATGATTAAATTAATTAAGTAATTAACCTATTACTCTAACATCCAAATCCATTGCAAGAAAAGCAGTAGCCATTGAAAGAATTGCCATTTGAGTTATTCATTATCATACTTCTACATTCATTAGATTTGTGACCATACCTCTTGCATTTGAAGCATTGACCGGAGAAGGATGGACCATTTTGATTTGCTCTACTTCTGCACTGAATAGCTCTATGACCAAATTTATTGTAATTGAAACAATTTCCATTAAACGATGGATATCTTTGAGCATTAGACTATCTTACCAGAGGTTTTCTAGTTATGTTCCTTTTATTCTTTGGTTGAAATTTTCTTTGTCTAGATCCAAAGCTTTCCCTTTTCTCATATCTAAGATTACAGTTGTCATTATCCTTTTTTTGTTCCTTAATTAGTGCTTTGAGTTTAGCTGAGCTTATTTTAAACTTCTCCTTATACTCATTTGCAATTTCTAGGTCATGTCTAAGAGTGATAATCTATCTCTCAAGTTCTCTCTCATTGTTTCTGCTTTCTTGTAGATTAGATTCTAGGAGACCAACTGTTCCACCCATTCTATAGCATTCTTCAGTTCTCTCTTTCAGATTTTGCTTCATCTCTTCTTCAGTTTTCTTCCTATCTTCAATTTCATTGGTTAGTCTCATCACCCCAGTTTCCATTTCATGTTTTAGAACAACAACTTCTTTAGCTAACTTTTCACATTCTTTTGTCTTTTCTTTCAGGGCCTTGTCTTCCAGTTGAAGAGGTTGCTCCTTTCCTTTTGAATTGGATTCACTCAACTTTTCTTTTAAGATCTTAATGAAGTCTTTAGCCTTTTTGAGATTATCTTGCAGTTCTTTGACTTCTACCTTGGACTGCTCAAGATCATCTAGGGCGAGATTAAGTTGTCCTTGAAGATTATATTCATCCATTTTTACTGCCTTCCTAGATCTTCCTTAAGCTATTAAACTTTTCCAAAGGAACCTTTCTCTGATACCACTACAATAGAATAGGCCATTAGTGCCTAAAATAGCACCAAATTTTAGTGCAATTGAACTCTAAAATTGGACACTTTGTCCGGTGCAAAACTTAGCACAATTTTGCATGCTTACTTTCGTGTCAGATTTAGTGCTGACTTTAGCAATAGATTTAGCACCAACTTTTGCACTGGAAAGCAACAGCCAAATTTGGTGCCAAATTTAGTGCCAGATTTTACACCCAATTTGGCTTTCAATTTTGCTTTTGGTTTGGCTTCCAAGTTTGCTTCTTATTTTTCTTCCATTTTTGCTTCCAGTGTTGCTTCCGGTTTTGCTTCCAATTTAGTGCCAGATTTGGCACCCAATTTGGCTTCCAATTTTGCTTCTAGTTTTGCTTCTTGTGTCGCTTCTAGGTTTGCTTCTAGTTTTGCTTCAGGTTTTACTTCCAGGTTTGCTTCTAGTTTTGCTTCCAATTTCGCTTCCCATTTTGCTTCCAGATTTTCTTCCCATTTAGAGCTGGATTTGGCACCCAATTTGGCTTTCAGTTTGGGTTTCAATTTTTCTTCTTGTGTTGCTTCCAAGTTTGCTTCCAGTTTTGGTTCTGGTTTTGCTTCAGTTTTTGCTTCCAGTTTTGCTTCTAGTTTTGCTTCCCATTTTCCTTCCAGATTTGCTTCCAATTTAGTGTTGGATTTGGCTTCCACTTTTGCTTACGATTTTTCTTCTAGTTTGGCTTCTTGTGTTGCTTCCAGTTTTTCTTTTGGTTTTTCTTCTAAGTTTTTTTCCAATGTTTCTTCTAATTTTGCTTCTAGGTTTGCTTCTAGATTTGCTTCTAGATTTGCTTCCATTTTTGCTTCCAAGTTTGCTTCCAATTTAGCACCAGATTTGGCACAAAATTTAGCTTCTAGTTTTGCTTCCATGTGTGCTCCCATTTTTGCTTCTAGTTTTTCTCTCAATCATTCTTCATATTTTTCTTCTTGTATAGCATCTAAAGTAGCTTCTTTTTTGGCTTCCTAATTGACTCCAAGTTTTGCTTCCATTACGACCTCCTTTGTTGCTTTGGGTTTTGCTTCCTTTTTAACAAGATAATTATATAAAAAATAAGATAATTATTATAACATGATCATCATCTATAATTAAAACAAGTGAGTCAAATATCTATAATTTAATTGAATTTTACAACATCATACGTAATAAATATCCATCCAAAAATCATCGACCACTTTCAATATATATAAATTGACAAGTCAATACTGATAAGATCATCATCATATATAACTAAAACAAGTGAAAGTCAAATATGCCAATAGATCAATAACATGTCAAAATGATACATGTCCAATAATCAACATAAGTCAAAATGATACATGTACAAATGATATAAGTAAAAATGATAAATTATGTAACTCAAAATGATACAAGTCAAGATGATACATGTCCAAATGATATAAGTCAAATTGATACATGTGAAAATGATACAACTCAATAATATGGTACTGCAGGCCATGAAAATGATACATATGATAGTAACCATGAAAAGAGGCATCATAACGATATATCAGCAATGATCCATGATGTAGTCTATATGATCATGAATGTCACTGGCTACTACTAGTAACTACCTCATCATCATCATCACCATCATGATCATGATCATCATCGTCATCATCATCATCATTGGCCTCTTTGTCTTCTGTATCTACACCATCATCATCCTCTGCCATGTGATCTATACCAAAACCAATATAATCTAGATCTATATCATGAAGATCATCTTCATCTTTTGGAAGACTCGTGTTCTGAAAAAAAAACATTTAAAATGAAAAGTTATTATTTATTTCATGTAATAATTTATTTTTCTATTATATATCTAATATTCCAACATATGAAATGAAACTATAATCATATTACATCATATCAAAGTGCACATACCATAATAAAATTTCAAAAAAGTTATAGCTAATATGTCATTCCAATGATGTAAAACATGCAATAATTCTAATAAACATTACTAAAGATCATAAAAAATTTTGTTATACAATTTAACTATCAACTGTAAATTCTATTACATAACCTTAATTGCCACAAATTGCATGGTCAATATATGTTCTTTTTCACTATTAATCTACTAACCTGCATTAGACAAAAACATTAAAGAATTTTTAAGTAGCAATTGATTAAATTCTCTTACATGTCATTAATGAATGTACAATCTTTTTTCAATAATTATTTATCTTAAGGTTCATGAGTAACCTTAAGATAAAGGTCCAATAGTTGTTCCATGGGGCATGTTTAACAAACCAAATGCAATTGTCAACTTTTCACCATGGTGGCAGAGAAATGATTCTTTTTCCCATCCTTCCACAGCATTAAGTAAATTCTTAAATTTGGAAAATACTTGCCGCCTTCATCTTCCAAACCAATTTCTTCAACTTTGCATAGGTCTCCTTTGTCTATGGATGTGATCTGTCTCCTAGACAAAAAAGCATGTACAATTTTATGCCCTTGAATCCAACTGCATCCAGGCATTTTTTTAATTCCTCTATCTTTCATCAATCTCCTTACCTCACCACACCTTCCCACTTGTGGATAGATGTTTGAGAGAAGAACATAAGTTGTGCAACATTTTTAGGATCCAAATCAAAAAGTAGTGTTGCTATAAATACTCCTAAGCCTATATTCATATGTGATCTACATGCACCAAGAAAACACATGCATACAACTACCACAGATTTAACAGGTATCTCAATGATAAAGTTTAGGCTGTCTTCAAGATAGCCAGCAATGGCAAGGAGGTCAACCATGCACGTAAACAGAGAGGCCCTAGTTAGCAGGTTGTATGGGGAGAAGGATGATTCTCATTTTTAAGAATCCTAAGTCTCATTGCTAAATATGTTGCTTAAAGAAGGGGCAATTTTAAACTAGGTAGTTCTTTTGTCACTCACTTTGTGCAATGAAATGATGAGAGCCAAGTCTCCTTATATCACTGTAGATTTGCATACATTAACCTCCAATACAATAACACCATACAATGCACACTTAACTTTATGGTACCTTAGCCTAGACATGATGCTATAGAAATTTGAAGGTACCTCCTACTAAAGATGTCATGCCATAGACGAGATACCACTATATAGTATATATCACATCTACAGTAACAATTTCCTTCCAAATGTAGGGTTACAGTCTATGATTAACATGCATAGACCTTTCTAGTTTTTACAAGATATTCCTTAGTCAAGACCATACTAGTGTCCACAAGATGTTTCCATAGTTAAAATAAGAAATTAATGCTACTTTGCAAACAATAAGCAATCCTTCAGAGAGCTTAAAGTTTCCATTTACATCCATGCATAATAACTTAATCAACCCTTAGGGTTTTATGGACAATGAAACATAAGGTCCTATATTCCATTTATGAGTCCTCTACCCAAATGACACAGTGATCACAAGTACATAATATCTACTATTCCGTGGGTAGTGCTCAGACATTCTAACACAGGGAAGTCCATACTAAGATAAATTTGTTCACAAACAGTCTCCAATTTAATAAATACTAGTTTGAAATCACATTTCTAATTTAGTGCAAGTCATTACAATGAACTCAAAAGTCATTGTCATCAAACAAATGCCTACACAATAGACTGTTTTAGTTACAAGTACAATACAATTATTGCAATGTTACACAACTGTATGCAATTGATAAAACCCATTCTTTCCAAGAGTGAACTGGTAATCAAATACAATCATGTAGTGTTGTTTCAACATTGTATTCCATTGTGGCTTCAGGAATGCAAACCTTATAACCTTGGAGGGAGTGTTGGGGGGCAAGTTGACCTAAACCAAGAATCCAAAACCATCCCAAAATCCCACCTAGGAGTGACATTATTAATCCCAAGAAGACCTCACATCCACAATTGAGAGAGTGGACATTTATAGGTGAAATACCAACACCATTAGGGTTTACAACCATGTCAAAAAAGATAACAATGAACCAGGCCATGTTTCCTCAAGACTCATGGTATGTTGCAATGATAGAATTCTGGCAATTCTAGCCAGGGTTTGAAATTCCACCTCAAACTGTGACCAAATTAATGTAGCTTCCTTCATGATAGAAATCCAAAACACAATAACCAACAGTTTGCCACAATTCATAAGTCCCATGATCTTAAGTCTAAACCCTTTAGCATAGGCTTTCACAAGACCACATATAGTTACACAATTTAAAGGAAATGTTTCACCAAAATGGTCAGTGTAATTTTACAAGAATGGATGACAAGGAGCTTTACTTCAAAGAAAGGTTAGGTTAGTTGAAGAAGACCAGTTAGTGATTTAAATCTTAGTCTCCAACCCAAACAGCAAGAAACTTATCCAACATGATGAGCACATCGAAAGTCTCCCTTCCTCTAAATCACTTATAGTACAACCATCAACCTTCCTTCCTCGACCCCAATGCAAAAAGAAGAATTTCCCCTCAAAATGGTTCCCCACTCCTTCCTTTTCTCCCTCACATACCCCAAAACCAAGCACATTAAAGACTAGTACTTCCCAAAGCTGTTATGGCAAAGGAGAGTTAATTACTATTGCCAATGATGGCTCCTTCTCAACAAAAAAAAATGTGCATATTAAAATTTAAATGTCCACTATTATATTTCAAAGGTTTGAAATAGAACCAACAATGTAACTGTAATGCATGCCCCCCTTTAAGTCTTATAATAAAAAGGTTAGGAAATAAAGACTTGAGATAAACCCTTTAGTCTGTTCACTTAGGAGACCACCTGAAAACTCAATGATAACTACATCCAAATGATCAACAAGAATGACAAGCAACCTATGAATAACAATCCACTTGAGTCAAAAAGACAAGAAGACCAATAGAAACCAAACACAACAAATAGAGTACAACTGTAACTGTTTGTCTCAAATATCACTCTATAACATCTTCAAAGATTATTGAAACTCAACACAAGAAATGTAAATTGACATATTAACACAACAATATCCAGCTAAGTTATTGAAAATCAACTATTGATACCTCGTTCTCCATCCAGATTACAAAATCAGTCCACTTTTTGCTTTGTAACATTTCCTTTTCAAATTACATTGGTTGCCAGCCATATTTCTCCTCCTGTCAAAACATGACACGTGGACTAGTTAAAGTAATTAATATGCAATCATTTACTTTTTCCTAGGAAATACAAAAAAATATCATTTAACATATTAAATATACTTACAAATGTACAGATCAAGTCCTGTAAACCTTTCTAGCCACTGTGATGAGTGGCACGAAGTTTTTCAAGCCTAGCCTTGGAGGCCTTGTCCTGAAACATATACTAATTCAATTTAGGTAAAGCACAAATAAAATTTAAAAATTGTTTAATAATTTTGATATAATATTATGAGCAAATTCAAATACCTGTGTACTCTCCTCACTGGACTTCCTTTGTGCATCGAACTTCTCATATGCTTTTACAATCTCTTTCCATACTTTGAGACTTACATCAATTGGCCTTTTTTTGAGCCTTTGCTTGGGAGGGATTTTTTTAATCTTTTTTGTTTGGTTGCACCAAAATCTCTTGCAGTTTTGAGACATTCATAGCTTTATTTTCTTTACAGACCAACCTATGCCAAATTCAGTCTCCATGTCTTGGATAATTGCTTTTTGCATGTGCATGGGTATCTTTGAGAATAGGAAATGTAGATGGTCTTTGAATTGTTGAAGGCATGATTCCTTCAACCTATTCACAAACATTTTTCCAGTACTTGTCATTTGGACTTCCTCTGAAACACGTTGTATTCTATCTTGGTATCGTAGCTACCAATACAAGATGTAAAACATGGTGTGGTGGTTGAAGAAGTTTGTGTCACAGGAGTGGCTAGGACATTGGAAGCCTTTACTCCCTATTCCACATTCTTAGAGGTTACTGTTGTTGATTTCCTCCTTGATCTTTTGCCCGATCCATGACTGGTTAGGGAATTAATTGATTCCCTTTGACACTGTTGATTTGGTTACAATGTTTCAGGGGCTTTACTAGATCATTTTTCTATGTATTTGGCAAGCATTGTCAAGTCAACACCATCCAATTTGTTCACTACGTCTACCCCCAATATGGAAGCCAATGCCTCTTTATCTTTGTCAGTATCATGTCCCTATATATATATATATAGAATAAATTTCTTTTTTTAAATTTAGAAATAGAATACTAAATACTAAAAATCAAAGAAACAATGGAAACATTTACAAATCTATAAATTAACAGTGATTTACCTGATTGTGACCAGAGTTTGCTCCCTACCCACTATTGCTTGACATTTTGAGGTGACCTAGGGCAAACTATTTTCATCCAGTCTGTGGAGGCAGTCATATCCAAGTATGAATTAACATCGTGCTTGACTAATCGTAGCCAAGAACAAATATGTAGCCAAAAAACAAAACTTAACAGCTTGTATTTTGGGTATGATGTACAAAGAGACCTTATTCAACAAGCCTTCTATAAATGGTAAATACAAGTTATACTGCAAGCAAGGATAATCAACAACATTACTACTCAAATTTACCCTAAAGTGTGAGTACAACATCTTAGAAAAACTTTCTTTGAGCTCAAAATTATATCAAAATTGATAAAAACCTAGGTCAAGAGTTAACTTACTAAAAGGCAAACGAAGAAGCTTGATTGAATGGTTGAGGTAGCTAGAAACCCCAAATTTAGCAGCTAGCTAAAGCAATTTTTTATCTTTTCGATGTCTAGAACCAAAAATAAATAAAATACAAATTCACGGATCCGTTGTAGGAACTTTTCAATAACTTCCATTTTCGACATAATAAAGTCATCACTTCGTAGTAAACCTAAAACAGAGGCAGAGTACACTATGTTGTGGGCTAAAATGTATAAACTTATTTGTGTTTTTTTTTTGTGTGTGGTATGTTTTAACGCTGGCACAAATTTTAAATTTTTTTTGGATTCATTAGTCAACGCTAAAGTCGGCATTTCTAACGCCAACTTTTGTGCCAACTTTCAGCCCTAAATGTAATCTCTTTGGGACACCAAAAACAGCACCAAGTGCACCTAATCTAGCACCATCATCATCCATCTCCTAAGCAAACATCTCCATTTCACTCTACACCACCTCCGCAACACAAGCTTCAACGTTTATCATGATGTGTGCAACCATTGGTTATGGTTCCCTTCCATTCTACAATAAATCTATCATCATTCATCCAATATACTACATGCCCTCCACATACCATCCCTATGGTCCATACTTTGGCATAAGTCTAACATAATCCACATCATAGTCCACTATTTTCCCTACATAATCCATGACATAATCCACTTTTTTACCCTCTAGAATCCACGTCATAATCCACTATCTACCTAATCCATTTGCTTTCCATGTATCCCTTACCAACATCAATGAGGGCACTCGACATGGCCCATGTGTGATGAAATCATTCTCTAATGGGACTATAACCTTTCAGTGCAGCGTAATGCAACCTTCAACCCTCAACCCTAAACACTATACCTTAAACCCTAATCCCTCCACCCTAATACCTCAACTGTAAACGCTATCCCTAAAGCTTGAACCCTCAACCCTTAAACCTTAAACACTAAACCCTATCCCTAAAATCTCAACCCTAAACACTATACCTTAAACTCTAATCCCAAAACACTAAACCCTAAACCCTCAACCCTAAACACTATATCTTAAACTCTAATCCCTCAACACTAAACCCTAATCCCTCAACCCTAAACCCTAATCCCTTATCGCTAAACCTTAAACCCTATCACTAAAGCCTCAACCCTCAACACTTGAACCTTAAATCCTAAACCCTATCCCTAAACCCTCAACCCTAAACAATATTATGCTTTAAACCCTAATCCCTAAACCCTAAACCCTCAACCCTAAACCCTAAACCCTCAACCCTCAACACTATACCTTAAACCCTAATCTTAAAGCTAAACTAAAGGCTTCCACTCATTCCACCATCCCCAAGAGATCTAGAAATGTAAAATTAGATGCCTCTACTGATAAAATCAAACATCCTAAGGGTTGTCATGCCTCAGGACATAAAAATAGAGTCAAAGAAAAATCAATCCAAAAAGTTATCCAAGCCCATACCTCCACAAGCAAAGTCCAAAACCAAAATGGTATGGGTACCTAAGCAAAAATAAATCAAGTTAAATGAGGCATCTACCTCTAAAAAATCCCAACCATCTACTCCCATCTCAAATTTCCATTCCACTCAAGAGTGTCAAAACATTCCATCCCACAAGCAAAACAAAAGTAATAAAACACCTAAGTCTATGTGGGTCCCTAAAGCCCTTGATCATCCATCTTCTAAGTAAACATCTCCATTGCACCCTACACCACCTCCACATCACAAGCTTCAATGTTTATCGCAATGTGTGCAACCATTGGTTATGGTTCCCTTCCATTTCGCAATAAATCTACCATCATTCATCCACTATCCTACATACCTTGCACATACCATCCCTATGGTCCATGCTTTGGTATAATTCTAACATAATCCACATCATAATCCACTATTTTCCCTACATAATCCACATCATAATCCACTTTTCTCCCCTCTAGAATCCACGTCATAATCCACTATTTGCCTAATCCATTTGCCTTCCATGTATCCCTTACCAACATCGATGAGGGCACTCGATATGGTCCATGCGCGAGGACATCATTCTCTAATGGGACTATAACCTTTCAGTGCAACGTAATGCAACCTTCAACCCTCAACCCTAAACACTATACCTTAAACCCTAATCCCTCCACCCTAATCCCTCAATTGTAAATGCTATCCCTAAAGCTTGAAGCCTCAACCCTTAAACCTTAAACCCTAAACCCTCAACCCTAAACACTATACCTTAAACTCTAATCCCTCAATAGTAAACCCTAAACCCTCAACCCCAAATGCTATATCTTAAACTCGAATCCCTCAACACTAAACCCTAATCCATCAACCCTAAACCCTAATTCCTTATCGCTAAACCTTAAATCCTATCCCTAAAGCCTCAACCATCAACACTTGAACCTTAAATCCTAAACCCTATACTCAAACCCTCAACCCTAAATAGTACTATGCCTTAAACCCTTATCCCTCAAATCTAAACCCTAATACCTAAACACTAAACCCTCAACCCTCAACACTATACCTTAAACCCTAATCCCTCAACCCTCAACCGCCAACCCTAATCTTAAAGCTAAACTTAAAGCTTCCACTCATTCCACCATCCTTAAGGGATCCAGAAATGCAAAATTAGATGCCTCTACTGATAAAGCTAAACATCCTAAGGGTCGTCATGCCTCAGGACATAAAAAAAAAGAGTCAAATAAAAATCAATCCAAAAAGTTATCCAAGCCCATACCTCTACAAGCAAAGTCCAAAACTAAAATGGTATGGCTACCTAAGCAACAAGAAATCAAGTTAAATGAGGCATCTACCTCTAAAAAATCCCAACCATCTACTCCCATCTCAAATTCCCATTCCACTCAAAAGTGTCAAAACATTCCATCCCACAAGAAAAACAAAAGTAATAAAACACCTAAGTCTATGTGGGTTCCTACAACCCTTCATCATCCATCTCCTAAGAAAACATCACCGTTGCACCCTACACCACATCTGCATCATAAGCTTCAACGTTTATCATGATGTGTACAACCATTGGTTATGGTTCCCTTCAATTCTACAATAAATCTACCATCATTCATCCACTATCCTTCATACCCTCCACATACCATCCCTATGGTCCATACTTTGGCATAAGTTTGACATAATCCACTATTTTGCCTACATAATCCATGTCATAATCCACTTTTATCCCCTCTAGAATCCACGTCATAATCCACTATCTGCCTCATCCATTTGCCTTCCATGTATCCCTTACCAACATTGATGAGGGCACTTGACATGGTCCATACGCGAGGACATCATTCTCTAATGGGACTATAACCTTTAAGTGTGGTGTAACGCAACCTTCAACCCTATTGTAAACACTATCCTTAAAGCCTAAATCCTCAACCCTTAAACCTTAAACCCTAAACCCTCAACCCTAAACACTATACCTTAAACTTTAATCCCTCAACACTAAACCCTAAACCCTCAACCCTAAACACTATATCTTAAACTCTAATTCGTCAACACTAAACCCTAATCTCTCAACCCTCAACCCTAATCCCTTATCGCTAAACCTTAAACCCTATCCCTAAAGCCTCAATCCTCAACACTTGAACCTTAAATCCTAAATCCTATCCCTAAACCCTCAACCCTAAACCCTAAACCCTAAACCCTAAACCCTAAACCCTTAACACTATACCTTAAACCCTAATCCTTCAACCCTCAACCCTCAACCCTAATCTTAAAGCTAAAATTAAAGATTCCACTCATTCGACCATCCCCAAGGGATCTAGAAATGCAAAATTAGATGCCTCTACTAATAAAGCCAAAAATCCTAAGGGTCATCATGCCTTAGGACATAAAAATAAAGATTCAAAGAAAAATCAATCTAAAAAGTTATCCAAGCCCATACCTTCACAAGAAAATTCTAAAACCAAGATGGTATGGCTACCTAAGCAACAAGAAATCAAGTTAAATGAGGCATCTACCTCTAAAAAATCCCAGCCATCTACTCCCACCTCAAATTCCCATTCCGTTCAAAAGTGTCAAAACATTGTATCCCACAAGAAAAACAAAAGTAATAAAATGCCTAAGTCTATGTGGGTTCCTAAAGCCCTTCATCATCCATCTCCTAAGAAAACATCACTTTTGCACCGTACACCACCTCCACATCACAAGATTCAACATTTATCGCAATGTGTACAACAATTGGTTATGGTTCCCTTCCATTCCATAATAAATCTGCCATCATTCATCAA
This sequence comes from Cunninghamia lanceolata, assembly GCA_027924645.1. Lineage (NCBI taxonomy): Eukaryota > Viridiplantae > Streptophyta > Pinopsida > Cupressales > Cupressaceae > Cunninghamia > Cunninghamia lanceolata. The sequence goes on from BSBN01000739.1 coordinate 9,504,624, forward strand.
CTATCCTACATACCCTCCACATACCATCCCTATGGTCCATGCTTTGGTATATGTCTGACATAATCCACATCATAATCCACTATTTTCCATACATAATCCATGACATAATCAACTTTTCTCCCCTCTAGAATCCATGTCATAATCCACTATCTGCCTAATCCATTTTCCTTCCATGTATCTATTACCAACACTGATGAGGGAACTCAACATGGTCCATGTGCGAGGACATCATTCTCTAATGGGACTATAACCTTTCAGTGCAGCATAATGCAACCTTCAACCCTCAACCCTAAACACTATACCTTAAACCCTCATCCCTCCACCCTAATCACTCAACCATAAACGCTATCCCTAATGCCTGAAGCCTCAACCCTTAAACTGTAAACTCTCAACCCTAAACACTATACCTTAAACTCTAATCCCTCAACACTAAACCCTAAACCCTCAACCCTAAACACTATATCTTAAACTCTAATCCCTCAACACTAAACCTTAATCCCTCAACCCTATACCTCAATCCCTTATCGTTAAACCTTAAACCCTATCCCTAAAGCCTCAACCCTCAACACTTGAACCTTAAATCTTAAACCTTATCCCTAAACCCTCAACCCTAAACAGTACTATGCCTTAAACCCTAATCCCTCAACTCTAAACTCTAATCCCTAAACCTTGAACCCTCAACCTAAACCCTAAACCCTCAACCCTCAACACTATACCTTAAACCCTAATCCCTCAACCCTCAACCCTCAACCCTAATCTTAAAGATAAACTTAAAGCTTCCACTCATTTCACCATCCCCAAGGGATCCAAAAATACAAAATTAGATGCCTTTACTGATAAAGCAAAACATCCTAAGGGTCGTCATGCCTCAGGACATAAAAACAAAGAGTCAAAGAAAAATCAATCCAAAAAGTTATCCAAGCCCATACCTCCACAAGCAAAATCCAAAACCAAAATGGTATGGGTACCTAAGCAACAAAAAATTAAGTTAAATGAGGCATCTACCTCTAAAAAATCCCAATCATCTACTCCCATCTCAAATTCCCATTCCTCTCAAAAGTGTCAAAACAATTCATCCCACAAGAAAAACAAAAGTAATAAAACATGAGTCCATGTGGGTTCCTAAAGCCCTTCATCATCCATCTCCTAATCAAACATCTCCATTGCACCCTGCACCACCTTCACATCACAAGATTCAATGTTTATCACAATGTGTACAACCATTGGTTATGGCTCCCTTCCATTCCGTAATAGATCTACCATCACTCTTCCACTATCCTACATAGCCTCCACATACCATCCCTGTGGTCCATGCTTTGGCATAAGTCTGACATAATTCACATCATAATCCACTATTTTCCTTACATAATCCACATCATAATCCACTATCTACCTAATCTATTTTCCTTCCATGTATCCCTTACCAACATTGATGAGGGCACTCGACATGGTCCATGTGTGAGGACATCATTCTCTAATGGGAGTATAACCTTTAAGTGCAGCGTAGCACAACCTTCAACCCTCAACCCTAAACACTATACCTTAAACCCTAATCCCTCCACCCTAATCCCTCAACCATAAATGCTATCCCTAAATCCTGAAGCCTCAACCCTTAAACCTTAAACCCTAAACCCTCAACCCTAAACACTATACCTTAAACTCTAATCCCTCAACACTAAACCCTAAACCCTCAACCCTAAACACTATATCTTAAACTCTAATCCCTTAGCACTAAACCCTAATCCAACAACCCTCTACCCTAATCCCTTATCCCTAAACCTTAAACTCTATCCCTAAAGCCTCAACCCTAAACACTTGAACCTTAAATCCTAAACCCTATCCCTAAACCCTTAACCCTAAATAGTACTATGCCTTAAACCCTAATACCTCAACTCTAAACCCTAATCCCTAATCCCTAAACCCTAAACCCTAAACCCTAAACCCTCAACCCTCAACACTATACCTTAAACCCTGATCCCTCAACCCTAATCTTAAAGATAAACTTAAAGCTTCCAATCATTCCACCATTCCCAAGGGATCTAGAAATGCAAAATTAGATGCCTCTACTGATAAAGCCAAAAATCCTATGGGTCATCATGCCTTAGGACATAAAAACAAAGAGTCAAAGAAAAATCAATCTAAAAAGTTATCCAAGCCCATACCTCCACAAGAAAAGCCCAAAACCAAAATGGTATGGGTACCTAAGCAACAAGAAATCAAGTTAAACGAGGCATCTACCTCTAAAAAATCCCAACCATCTACTCCCATCTCAAATTCCCATTCCGCTCAAAAGTGTCAAAACATTCCATCCCACAAGAAAAACAAAAGTAATAAAATGCTTAAGTCTATGTGGGTTCCTAAATCCCTTCATCATCCATCTCCTAAGCAAACATCTCCATTGCACCCTACACCACCTCCACATCACAATCTTCAACATTTTTTGCGATGTGTACAACCATTGGTTATGGTTCTCTTCCATTCTGCAATAAATCTACCATGATTCATCCACTATCCTACATACCCTCCACATACCATCCCTATGGTCCATGCTTTGGCAAAAGTTTGACATAATCCACATCATAATCCACTATTTTCCCTACATAATCCATGTCATAAGCCGCTTTTCTCCCCTCTAGAATCCACATCATAATCCACTATCTACCTAATCCATTTGCCTTCCATGTATCCCTTACCAACATCGATGAGGGCACTCAACATGGACCATGCGTGAGGACATTGTTCTCTAATGGGACTATAACCCTCAACTCTAAACCCTAATCCCTCAACTCTAAAGCATAATCCCTAAATTCTAAACCCTAAACCCTATTGGGATAGGAAAATTTCACAATTTTTCTGTACTTCTATCCATCCCCTTTTCAACCAAGATCAGAACATTATACCCTTAATCTCATAATAGTAATCAATTGTGTTACAAAATCCATAATTAACCTAAGTCTTGCATATCCATTCCATGAATTATACCCTTTGCCTTTCCTAAGAACATATCAGCCTAATGTGACCCCATTATTGGAACATTTCACTTTGCTATACCGATGGCCCGATAAAGATATAGTATCACTATATAGGCAAAACAACGATCTATCATGGTAACCTTTGAGGTCATCCCATCGATAGACTGACAAAATGGAATAAAATGAGCTTATCAAGATAACATGTAGACATTGGTGGAAACCACATCATGGTTCCACCAATAGGCTGATAAAGTTGGTAGAAGAAGGTTATATCGCCGTAACAGGTGGATTTCAGTGGAATACATATCACACCCTCACCAATGAGCCGATGAACTCAATAGGAGTTAGCTTATCACCAGAACATGTCAACTTCGACAGAACCTATATACGAGTTCCCCCGACATGCCAATAAAACCAACAAAGACAAAATCATCATTGTAGCATGTAAGGATTGGTGGAACTAAGGATGAAGTTCCACTAATAGCTTGAAATAACTATAAAACAAAGCCTCAATGATACAGGGATGATTGTCAGACAAGATTTATGTGACATTCCAGGTCGAATATTTGTAATTAATAAACTGGCTCGATGGAAAGATACACATCGATGATGCATTTATGAGCTAAGATTGAAATAAATTATTCCACCCCTGTAAGATTTGGCTAAAGAAGGTTATATCACCAGAACATGTCAAATTTAGAAGAACTTATATACGAGTTCCCCCGACATGCTGATAAAATCAACAAAGACAAAAGCATCATTGTAGCATGTAAGGATCAGTGGAACTAAGGATGAATTTCCACCGATAGCCTGAAATAACTATAAAAAATTAAGGATATGAAGAACTAAGGCACATCGGGACAACTTCATATGGAACCTCATTGATGGACTGAGAAAAGGAAATTTATCGATGGAAGGGATGGACTTCAGTGGAATATAAAACAAAGTCTCAGTGATACATCGATGATTGTCAAACAAGATTGATGTGACATTCTAATACATCGGTAGAATATTTGCAATTAATAAACTAGCTTGATGGCAAGATACACATCGATGGTGCATTTATGAGCTGAGATTGAAAAAAGTTATTCCACCCCTATAAGATTTGGCTGAAGAAAGAAGGAGAAAGGAGTTTTTGTTGATAACTGAGAGGGGGGGGTGAATCAGTTATCCTAATTCTTTTGAACTTTCTTATTAATCAAAGCAGCATTGAATCAAACAAACAAACATTACCATGAAATGAGAAACACATGACACAGTATTTTTGACGTGGAAACCCGGTTAAGGGAGAAAACCACGAGGTGATTAACCCAAAGATTATTCTCTGTTAGAAGAATAAGGAATTACAAAATGGCACTTGCCAATTAGGGCTCACTGCCCGAGCACACTGCTCACAAAGAGGCACACTGCCTACAAGGAGACACACTGTCTACAAAAGAATGTTATACAATACTTGAACTGATTGGAAGCATCTACATATGCTGGAGTTCAGTTCTGGTTAGGCTCACTATACTGATCTGCTGCACTTCATCTTTCCTCTGTTCTTTATTCTGCTATCTTTTCACATACCGGATCTTTCTTACTGCTTCTGCTCTGTTCTGTATTTATTTGCATACACCTTCACACAATTACTCTTTTCACAACTAAATCCATCCTCTATATATATATCCGCACAAGTAATTTCATCACCTTTCTAGTCGGCATCCGGAACAGTCTAGTTTCTTACAAACTCTGTTCTGTCGGCTGAATCCTTGCTCACCAAGCAATGCGGATCAAGCATATACTTGTAGATATCATTAATCATGTCAGCCAAAAATGATTCATGCCTTCACAACCTTTACCATCAACAGTAACACATCCGGAAAATATTCTGATGCTATGTCAGTCAGTTCTTCCTCTGTTCTCATTGTCACTCAGGAATCTGGTACTCAACTATTCATAACTTTTTCCTTGTTCATCACCGGAGGCTATATCCTTGGAATATACCACTCAAGGTAGTCCTCTTGACTTCCCCAAATCCGCACTGCACCAAGACACTTCCTCTGAGAGATCTGGACCTGTCGGACCTTGCCACATGCTCTGTTCTTGTTCACCGGACCACAACAGTCTTCATTCTGGCTTCCGGTAGAGACACACCATGACTTGCAGATATGTGGGATGACCTTTGTTGCCATCAATGACAACAACCATGATTCCATATAGTGTTTCTTGCCAACAATCTCCCCCTTTGGCATTGATGGCAACACTTAGTGAAAAATGACTAAGTGTTTACACTATGCTCCCCCTTGGCTGATGCTCTATCTTTATATACAATTTCTAGAACTCCCCCTTGGTTGGATTCCTCATTTTTCACTGCTCCTCACTCCCCCTTTGACATCAATGGCAAAGGGTAGGGTCTGCACACCAAAATTTTCAAAAATTTTCTATACATAGCCGCATATTTATATACTCACATATACTGAAGAATGTCTGCAAAAGATGTCTTCAGTTGGATCAGTTCTGTAGCCCAACTTTGCTTCATTCTATCCAAAATTGAAATGTGACCACTCAACAAAAATGCAAATGCATCTGCCCTTTTTAGATCTTTCGGATCACTTGTCTGGGCTGTGATTTGAGCTTCTGCTATGGCCTCATGCATGGCCTCTAGCTTAGGGACAATTAACCCCCTGAGCTCACTCAACCTGCTTATTCTATTTTTCCTTTCCTTCTCCAATTTCTTGATTTCACTCAAGACTGCAATAGTCTAACATTCTTGATTTGTTATAGAGGAAGAAAGAGGATCAAAACTTTGAGACAAGCTGAGTAGTGTGTCCTCTTGCTCTTTTATTTTCTTCTCAATGTCCACTGTTACCTTGGACCAGGAGATACAAAATTTGTATATTTCACTGCCATCCTTAAGAGCATTTTCTAAGCTCTTTATCCCAATGTTCATGTTTCTCCTATCATTAATGATCAAACCCTGAACCTCGGAGAACCTTTTATCCAAAAACTCCTTCTGGACCTTTTCTTCAGCTAATTTTTCTAGAGATTCAAAATGTGTACTAGCACTGTTGACTAAGGTTTTGAGATTACCGGAAGAGGAGGCTGTGGGATCCTTCTGAAAAGATGGCATGATCTTTTCCAGCACTCCAGATGCTACCTCCATAAGCTCACAGTCTTCCATGTGAGATTTCAGTAGTTTCTCTTTGACTTTCTCATTTGCAAATGAGGCTATTTTCATTGTTTGTACCGGTGACAAAGAGTCAAAATCTAATGGTCCTTTTAGTAGGTCTGGTTCATCAATTTCTATAGTGGCTTTTGTCAAGAATTCTTGAACAGTTTGTGCAGTGTCTCTTGCCGGAGACAGATGTTTCTTCTCTTCTGCAGTTTTGTCCTTTGGAATCTTTTCTCCTTCCTTATTCTTACCACTTTCAGTTGTGGTTTTCTCTGTTGGGGTCTTCTCTTTCTCTGCATCCTTGGTGCTGTCAACCTCTTTTTCTTTAACTGCTGCTTCTTTCTCCTGTAGTTTCTCTTCTTCTTGGGATCCGGAGACTGTAGGGGAAACCAGAGGAGAGATGTTAGTCTGTTCAAGGGCCACTTCTTCCGGAGCAGATGATTCCAAGTCCACAGCTGTTTCTGCACCTAAGTCCTCTACAACAGGAAGATTAAACTTTTTGAAGGTTTTCCAGAGAATCTCTTCAGTGTCCTTGGCTACGTTATCGGTCTCACCAAGCATAAGCTGATTCATCCTTGCTTTGCTCCTGAATTCATCCTTGCAGTCTTTGAATACCATGTTCATTGTTTTGTGATCAATTGAAGGATATAGCTGAATAGCTATCTGTTCCCTGATCTCAAGGTCTTTTGCCATGGCATTGTTCTTTCTTATCTCTAATTCCATCTCTAGGCTCTTTGGGATTTCAAAGATAATCTCAATAAAAGCTTTATTGTAGATGTTCAAGTACCTTATTATAGCTTCTTGCAGGATCTTTTGATCTGCCTCATTGTAGTCATCATAGAATTCAGCCACCGGTTGAAGGTTCCCATCCACAGTGACTGATTTGACTACACTGTCTAGAGACAGGGTGGGCTTTTCAGAAAATTCTTCTATCATTTCTTCCTTGTCTCGACCAGTAGAGGGTTTACTGGATCCTTTCTTTTTCTGTTTCTTTATTTCTTTCACTCCCTCATCTGACTCAGTTTCTTCTTCATCCTTTTGGCTTTGATAAGCTCTTCAGGCTTTTGTCTTGGATCTCTTACCGGATCCCTGGACTTCCGGTTTTGAGCTTTTGGTTTTGATAGGTGTGGATCCTTTAGATGATCTGGTCCGGGTTGAGGATTCCACCGGAGCACTTTTCTTGCTTTTCTTTTCTACCTCTTTCTTTTCTTCCTCAGATTTTCTTCTCTTTTCCCGGCTGGCATCAATTGCCTCTTTTGAGATGCCTAGGCCTTGAGCAATATGCTCTACTTCTTTTCTCACCTTCCTCTTTATCTCAGGTTCCTTGAGTTCTACATGTATCTTTACACTTAGCTCCTCAAAGGTTCCAAACCTTTCTGCCTTTGGATCTTTGGGCTGACTTAGCATGTGTTGAACATGCAGCTCCACTATTTGTTCATCCACTTCATACCCCATGGGCATGATCCAGACAGTCCTTGGCTCCACTGCCTCCATTAGGCACTGATCAGTGTCCACCGTAAAGCACACTGAGTCTTTGTATTTTTCAACAAGAGACTGGGGAATTCTTTCTCTTGCTTGCATCATGCTTTGGAAGTTTTTGAAGTATCCCCATAGGGCTGTATTTCTTGCTTTGGCATCCCCAAGCCCATGTAGATAGTCTCTTATTTGGACTGCAACAGGTTTGTCATTCTGCCATGCCCATCCACTTGATCCGGGCAGCTCATTCATGAAGTAGAAGAATAGACATAATATAACAGTACCATACTTAAAGGAATTCTTCTTGTCCTTCTTGATTTTCTGTATATTTTCCATTAATTGGCTTAAGAGCAGTTCATAGAGATCATATTCTGCATTCTTCCTTAGCATTTCATAGGCAGTATACACTATAGTTCCGGATACAGAATTCTCCCTGCTGGCGTGATAGATCTTGTATCCTATTATCATGGATGCATACTTGATATCCAGATCCGAAATATCTTCAATGGTCATTGCCGTCTTATCAAATTTTGATCCGGTGGCCTCAGTTACAATGTTGTTCTTGACAGATTTGAGGATAGGTATCCCTCCAGAAGAGTATAGACTAGTTACTGCCCTAATTGCCTCTTTTGTGATTTTGTAAGGTCTATCCAGCCATAGGAAGTTGTCATGCATTCTGCTCAATACATATCGGACCCATTCTTCTTCTTCAAAGCAGGGGAAATGAATGAATTGATCAAACTGTTTCTTCTGGATACCCTTGTACTCTGGTTTAGGCTCAAAAGCATTGTCTATCAGTTGTTTGTGATAGAGATCTCTCAATTTGAATTCCCCGAATTCCTCAATGCTTGCATGTATGTAAACCCTAATGTATTCTGTGTGTAAAACTCCATGAGGAACACTAGAAAATGCTCCTAAGGGATCTACCTCCAATGACTTGTATGGATGTTTCTTAAATTCAGGTTGGGGCCTATCTGAGATTTTTACTATATTTGGAGTAGCCATTTCTTCAAAAGATTTGTAGCAAGATAATGAAAGTGGAAAATACCTTTTGCGTCTTCGGTTGCACGGAGTGGTTGGATTGATTACTGTATGTAATGACTTTGGCAGGAGATCTTCGGTGAACTTGATGAATTTTGTTGCAGAGCTCTGCTTTTCGCTTCTTCTTGGATGTGGAATGATCAAGTGATTGTTGAGAAATCCCTTATATCATTTCGCAAACCCTAATATCTGTTTGCAATAAATGCTCCACCTATATTATTCCGGTTTGCCTTATCCAGATAGCTTGGAGTATCCCGGATCAGTTCTGATCTATGAACATCATGCGGATCTTTCAATCATGAATAAATCAAGATGACACATTACAAGAACATCCCAAACATTCTGTCCAGTCCACAGAGCAAAATAATGTACTTCCGGATCTCTCCGGACCCTTTTGTAGTCCTCTGTCATTTCGGAGCATCTCCTGGAACAGGTCTTACTTGATCGATCACAACTTCTTTACATCTTCATGCGGACCTCTGAAATCTTGTTTGGATCATCTCAGGACTTATATCTTCAAACCCTTTACTCCGCATCTTGTATCACATCCAGCATCACTTGATTGGCTGGGGGAACAGGATTTTCTTTGAGTCTCCCCCTAAGCTAGAGCTCACTTTTTAATTTCTAGAAGGAATATCAGCACCAGAATCTGGTGCGGATCCATTTTTTGTATTCTCTGAACTTTTCTTTACCCAAATCTTGCTCATCTGATTCCTAACTTTATCCGCATTCATCTTTTGTTTACCCTTGTCTTGATTCTGATTATACACCGGACCTCTTTTGTCCTGATTCTTGCTTCTGCAGACTTTAGCATTATGACCGGACCTATTATAGATTTGGCAAATAACATTTCTTTGCATATTTGACTGATAACCTCTTGATATGCATTGATTAGCCATATGACCTACTCTATTGCATGCAAAGCATCTACCATTGAATGATTTGTTTATTTGCATATTTCTGCATTCATGAGACTTGTGTCCATACCTTTTGCAGTTAAAGCACTGTCCGGAGAAGGATGAATTAGTCTGATTCATTCTCTTTCTACACTGATTAGCTTTGTGACCAAAGTGATTGCAGCTGTGGCAGTATCCATTGAAGGATGTATATCTTTGAGCATTGGGCTGTCTTACCGGAGGTCTTCTAGGCCTATTCCTTGGATTTTCTGATCCAAAATTCTTTTGACCGGATCCGGAGCTTTCTCCTTTCTCATATCCCAAACCATACTTGTCATATGTCCTCTTTTGACTTCCAAGAAGTACTTCAAGTTGGGCAGAACTTATCTTGAATTTTTCTTTATATTCATTTGCTGTTTGAAGATCTCTTTTGAGAGAGACAATTTGATCCTCAAGTTTTTCTTCATTATCTTTGGCATCTTCAAGATCAGATTCAAGATGTCTGATAATCCTGTCCATCTGGGGGCATTCTTCTGATTTCTCTTTAAGAGATTGTCTTAGATTGTCTTCAGCTTTTCTTTTTTCTTTAATCTCTTGAGTAAACTTTATAGTTCCTGATTCCATTTCATGTCTTAACATAATGACTTCTTTTGATAACTTTTCACATAACTTGGTTTTCTCAGTCAATTCTTCATTTGTATTGCTTTCTTTAGTTTGGCTTGCCAATTGTTGGAGCAGCTCCTTTCTCTTTTTCATAGAGAGACTTAATTTGTCTTTTAGTTCTCTCATGAATTCATCAGCCTGTTTGAGTCTTTCCTTTAATTCATTGACTTCAGAATTTGACTGTTCAAGATCCTCAAGGGCAGTCTTGAGTTGCTCCCTTAAACCATATGCATCCATTTGAACTCCCAGATCTTCCTCAAGCTGTTAGGCTCTATTAGGAGGAACCTTGCTCTGATACCAATTGTTGATAACTGAGAGGGGGGGTGAATCAGTTATCCTAATTATTTCTTCTTTTGAACTTTCTTATTAATCAAAGTAGCATTGAATCAAACAAACAAACATTACCATGAAATGAGAAACACATGACACAACATTTTTGACGTGGAAACCCGGTTAAGGGAGAAAACCACGGGGTGATTAACCCAAAGATTATTCTCTGTTAGAAGAATAAGGAATTACAAAATAGCACTTGCCAATTAGGGCTCACTGCCCGAGCACACTGCTCACAAAGAGGCACACTGCCTACAAGGAGACACACTGTCTACAAAAGAATGTTATACAATACTTGAACTGATTGGAAGCATCTACATATGCTGGAGTTCAGTTCCGGTTAGGCTCACTATACTGATCTGCTGCACTTCATCTTTCCTCTGTTCTTTATTCTGCTATCTTTTCACATACCGGATCTTTCTTACTGCTTCTGCTCTGTTCTGTATTTATTTGCATACACCTTCACACAATTACTCTTTTCACAACTAAATCCATCCTCTATATATATATCCGCACAAGTAATTTCATCACCTTTCTAGTCGGCATTCGGAACAGTCTAGTTTCTTACAAACTCTGTTCTGTCGGCTGAATCCTTGCTCACCAAGCAATGCGGATCAAGCATATACTTGTAGATATCATTAATCATGTTAGCAAAACATGATTCATGCCTTCACAACCTTTACCATCAACAGTAACACATCCAAAAAATATTCTGATGCTCTGTCAGTCAGTTCTTCCTCTGTTCTCATTGTCACTCAGGAATCTGATACTCAACTATTCATAACTTTTTCCTTGTTCATCACCGGAGGCTATATCCTTGGAATATACCACTCAAGGTAGTCCTCTTGACTTCCCCAAATCCGCACTACACCAAGACACTTCCTTTGAGAGATCCGGACCAATCTGTCGGACCTTGCCACATGCTCTGTTCTTGTTCACCGGACCACAACAGTCTTCATTCTGGCTTCCGGTAGAGACACACCATGACTTGCGGATATGTGGGATGACCTTTGTTGCCATCAATGACAACAACCATGATTCCATATAGTGTTTCTTGCCAACAGTTTTGACCTCTCACAGAGCAAGGAGCAGAAAAAGACCAACCAGAAATATATTTCAAGTATATCGGTCCTGACTATAAATTTATACTGTGTAGAAGCTTTGGAGTCTGCATTATGGAAAATAATCTAGAGAAACATAAAGCTAAAAAGTAAAAGGTCAAAAAAAGATCACTAAATCAATATTTAATTGACCAATGCCTATGGTCTAGGCCGAGACCAAAAAGAAGTGCCTAGACTAATCCCTCCATAGATAAATTGATAGATGACTATAAGGAGTTAGGAGATGTTTGGACCCCTCTTGGAGGGTATCAATTGTTTTTGTATCATTTCAAGAAACAATATAGGTATGATCCTGTCTACAACCCTTGGAGGTTAAATTTAGCAAGGTTAATAGTGTCTAATGTCTTTATCAATGTGGAATTGATTAAAGCCTTAACTAGGAAATATGACTTGAAAACAAGAACTATTAGATCACACACTAGTACAATATACTAGTGCTTTCCAAGGATCTCATTACGATGTTTTTCAATTGGAATGTGGCTTTGACATGCCCATGTTGATCATGATGTTAGTCATAAACAAACATAGAATAAAAGTACACATTAACCTTTATTCATCTTGAAAGATACAATGAATTCAGAGAATTCATGATCCCAAGTCTTTGATGATTAGGTCTTAATCTTCTGACGTTACTCAGAGGTTGATGTGTGTTGCTGTTTCCATTTTGGGACCTTATGTAAGTCTCATCAGTAAGATAGTGTTTCCTATAATGATGCTGCACAGATAGTTATTCTACACAAGATATGTTTCAAATATTGTGTCTATCTTTAAATCTTTGCATGATATCTATCATTTTTGACATGCTTTAACCTCAAATATGCTGAATATGTTCAGTTATCTACGTGATGTCTACATATTTGTATTATTTTCTTAAGATTGTCAATTATTTGCAATTATGATGATGAATTATTCTGAAATTAAAAGAAACTGAAAAGAATACTTTAAATAATGATGACCTTCAGTTATTGAGCCACATATACATCAGATGCAGTCATGAAGAGAAGAAATCAAACCATATGTTCACCAAGACATTCCATAGCTAGATACAGTCGATGCTAACTTTAAAGGAAGGAATGGAGACAACACATGCAAGCTGATATGCACTCCAAGGGATGCAACAAATCAAAGCATGTATCAAGAATTCATACACTGATTACTCAAGATTTATGATGGATTGTAATCAAAATAGTCTTCTCATTCATTAAGTATGCAAGAACATATATGTATACAACAACTTTGAAATAAGCCCTGAATACTTTAGTAAATAGATTTCAATTAAGTTTCAAATGTTTAAAACAAGGCATCCCTGCACCTTTTATAGAACAAGGTGAGGGAACGGTTACAATTGATCTACGATCAAGATTTATCTATTAAGATCTACGGTGGATATTCATCTTTGACTTTATCAACTCCTTCAACGTGGCACAGGTCACCAGTTGGCAACCATCTAGGTAACTCACATTTTCCTAAGTACCTGATGCATGTGTTCCCTTTGTGGTGCATCTTCATCTATTCATCAGGTTCTTCATCATCATTTTTATTGTCATGATCATCACTTTTAGTGCTTTCACTATCCTCATCGGCCTGATGATTATCTCTTTGAATCTGGACCTGCATAGATATCCTAATACTTTCATATGTTTGCACTATCTTTTCCAATTCTCTGCCATCTTGAGTTCTTGCTTTGGCGGTGGCATGTTTATGCATTTGATATTTGCTTCAGAGGGTTTCTAACTTATTCCTCTTGTTGCTCAGTGTTTCATTATAACTCTCCACTCTAACCTTTATTCTCATTACTTTATCCATTACTTCTTCTATCAGGTGGTTCAAAGGGTCATAAGCTACCAGCTAGAAATTACTATGTAGAGCCTTAATTGCAAACTCTTCATCTTGATTTTCAATCTTCCCTTCTACTTTCCCTTCTAAGGTCTCTAGGACCTCTGCTTTGTAAGACATCATATCATGTAGCTTCATACTGATGTTTCTCATTTTATTGTTGCATCTCTTTAGCACATCACATTCAAACCTAATGTCTCTATTCCAGATATCAATCAATATGGCTATGTTATTATTTAGTACTTGATTATTTATAAGAATTTGAGGATTAATCCTCCTTATTTCATCTAAAGCACTCAATGCTTTCTCTAACTGAAAGGACCTTCTTCCTGTCTCCATCTGTAATTTGTCGACCTTCTTCCTTGAGATGCTTAAAGAATTCCACCTCTTCAAAGAGGCTTTTACCACTTCCTCAGCTCCATCGAACGCAGATGACATCCATTTTAACATTATTACTGATTCATGTCTCATAAGGTTCAACCTGTTGACTTCCTCTTGAGAAATTGCAGTCAATGGGACTGCTCGATCACTTGATGTATCATCAGGGTTAATTAACCCCTTTATATAGGCATGCAGCTGAGCAATATGCTCTTTATGCTGCTTATTTTTCTCCTTCTCTCTCTTTATCTTCTGGGTCAAAGAATCAATAATGTCTTTCCCCTCTTGACCTTCTTGGTCTTCATTAGCAAATCCTAGATCTACTGTGGTAATATGGAATTCTTCCAGAGTAATCTTGCCTCTTTCCTTCTCGACTGTGGGGAGTGCTATCTGGGTAGTTCTTCTGCCTGTATCAGGATCTCTTCTAATGGCAGAAGTTAATCTTGCCTTTCTCTTAGGCTTTATTAGGGTTTCTGAAAATAATGTAGATATATCAAATTCCTAAATTTCAAAACTAGATTCTGTACTTATCTCCTTTTCTAGCCAGGGAGGAACTTGGTTACTGGATCCTGGATGTCCACCATCATCATCATGCACCTCTTGATCTCCAGTATCTGTTATCATCCTTTGTGGTGAAGGTGACTTTCTTATTTCCTCCTCATGATGCTCTCCATGAGGGTGATCCTATGGTGCTTCCTCTTGTTAAGGAATCTCTTCTTTCGGAGGGTGATCCTACTGATCATCTACATGTTTATCATGATCCTGATCTTTTACTTCCTCTAGGGGTGTCTCATCCATTTTAGCATTTTCCTCATCCTGAGGTACATTGGTATCCATGGATATTATTTTATCTGACTTAGATGCCTCCACTTGATCTTGCATCACATCTTGCTCTACACCTGATATATCTACCTCTTGAGCCTTTAGGTCATCATGACCTGATGTTTCTTTATCTCCTGAGGTTTCTCCATCCTTTGGCCAGACTTGAACTATTTCGGGTTTAGTTGATATTTCTTACTATTTCTAACCCATATCTAGAGCTTTATCCTCCCCTTCCATCTATTTAACTTCTTCAACATTTTCTATTCTATCAGATGTACCTACTATATCTTTAGGATTTACATCCTCTATATATGTCAAGTCTATTGTTGCAGGACTTATCACTTGATCAACTAATGCATCTAGCCCTATTTGTTGTGCAATCTTTTCTAGGCTCTTTTCTTTTTCTTGCTCCACTTGCTTTAACTCTTCTAACACTGTTGCCTGGACTGATGGTGTTCCTTGTGGTGTTATGCGGGTGTTAGCAGGAAGGGTTTCCATTTTCTGAGAGGCAACATCTTTTACTACCTCATCATCAGATAGGTCTATAGTCTCCTCCAGTGAGACAGGACCACTTTGTACTACTCTTGAGGTTTCTTTCCTTTGTTCCTTAGCCTTCTCAGTCTTGAACTTGACTATGGTAGGAAGGGGTACCTCATGTTGCAACTCTTTTCTGGACACTTCACTACCTGCCCCTCTTAGCATTATGGGGTCTTGCTTTATTTCACCTCTCATTGAAGTTCTCTATTTCTTAGGTGTGGATACCATCACCTGAGGTGCTTTTCTCTTTTTGGTGAGGGGTGTAGGGTCTTCTTCTTCTTCAGGATCTTCATCTAGAGAAATATCCTCTTCTATGTTCTTTTGTTGAGATGCCTGACCCTCCTCATATGTGTCAGTACGTTGTGCAGCTGGCCTCTAAATTCTTTTAGCATTTTGTTTATCCATAGGAGGCAGTGCGGATGATGCTGATGCTTGTCCTGATCCTGATGCACCTTCAGCTGGCACCTCTATTCTTTCAATTACTACCCCTTTAGGTTCATTATCAGTTTTCTTACCTCTAGGGGGTCTCTTGCTTTGTTCTGGAGACTTCATTCTCTCTCCTTTGGATTTCCTCTTCTCTATTAGAAAATCATCATATTCATTGTCAGGAAGCTCCTGCCTCTTCTTCTTATTATCAACAGTAAGGACTACACCCTTCTTCTTTAGCGCACTTATATGTTCATCTACCCAAGCTTGGGTTAACTATAGGGTCCTACCTATAAACTGATCTAAAGATATATTCTCATGATGTGTAAGATTAGGTGCTGAAATAGTGTCATTATATATCTTTTTCTCCTCATACTCATTAGCTATTAAGTTGCCATCATCCCCTTTCAACTGAGTAGGCACTAGAATGCAATCAAAGGTCCTGATCTGGTTGAGGGTTAGCCTTTGGTATTTTCTCCTTCTGGCTTCAGCTTCATCCTCACAATCTACCCAGAAATCTTCAAGACTCCTCTGATGGATGGGTTTCCCCATGATCTTATGCATCCTTCCATATGGATCATATGACCTTGCTAGTGGGAATGGCTGTAGTCTCATCATACTTAAGCCATCTATAGATTTCTTAATGTTCTCAGAGTCTGGGCACATATACCAGCCCATTGTAACTAAGAACAATACTGGTGGAAGCTTGTTACTTGCTTTGTAAGCATCCAGTATTGTAAACACTTGTCTCATGAACTCCATCAAAACTACTACATTAGTGGGGTATCTTGGAAGCATGAGGGGTTGACCTTCAAAGCCCTCAATTCTTATATAAGAGAATGTTGCATATTGAATAAACTAGGCTCCATGCCTATATATGACCTACTGAGCTTCCATGCTCAATCTTTTAGTTCTATCCTCCTCCATTGTCCTAACCAGATGCATAGAAAATGCATCATTCACTAATTTGTAGTCTTGGAGGTAATTCTGCCTTTGCAGCTAGGGATAATGATCCTAGATGTGAGCATCATTGGTGCTGCCACCAATCTTTCCTTCTATTGTCAATGCATCAAATGTACCCTTGTAAGCACATGAATAAACTATGTAGGAAGTCATATAAAAAGAACATTCTGAACCTCCCAAGTTCATAAGTTGATCATGCAAGGCATCGTGTATCATCTTGGCCCATAATGGCCTATTGTTTGTGTAGAGGGACATTAGGATGACGCCATACATCCAGTCCTTGAAACTTCCAGCATTTGGTTGGCCTGTTACTCAACTGAGTAGGGTGATCATATATTGGTATTCATCATTGAAATCAAACTTATACAGATGTACCGGCAATTTGGCAGCTATAGGATAAGGACTATTCTTCACCCTCCATTGGTACATTCTCTTCCAGGCAACCTTCTTATTATTCTCATATTCTACTTCCAGTTTCTTAAAATCCATGCTGACAACCTTCTTTCCCAGTGGCAGATTGAAGGTGGTGGAAAGGCCCTTGATAGACAGATCTGCATATACTCTGCCATGCTTCTCCACCCTTCTTGTGTGTGGATTGTAGTTTCTAGCACATTCAATAACTAACTCAGGAGCTTCCATTGAATAAGGGAATCCTGCAGTACTCCACATCCCTGACATGAAAACTGCATCCAAAAAGGTGCTATTATTCTTTTCATCACTCATCTTAACTGACCATGCCACCAAATCAGTATTTCCTTGGTGTGTGTCTGCTATAACTCCATATTTAAATTGCACACCCTCAAGCTGAGCAAACATCGGTTTAACGAATTCAAATTTTGACTTGTTCAATCTCTTGTCCACCATGATTTCCTGCAATTGACAAGACTAGTCTTACAATTGGTACTTCACGTGCATGCATATATATTACATTATATGGCATGATGCATGTTACATTCATTCAAGATTTAGTTCAGCATGATATGCATAATTCACAGCTTCAAACCATTAAACATTATACTAGCTGAATATGCAGACAACGACAGTAGGAGGGTTTCAATTACTTACCTAGTACACTTATCTTTTTACTTATACTGGTGATTATCTGAAAGTGATCTTGATACTGATGATAATAACGTGCTTCATTCTGCTATAAGCTGTAGGTGTATGCAGGTACTCGTATGAGGGTTTGGAAGCTCGGCTCTATAAATTCTCTCTTTTTGCAAAGTGTAAAAATGACTCTATAAATTCACTTTATCCCTCTTATTAGGGCAATTTTAGGGCAACACAAGGTTTATTCAATCTTAACCATCGATCTCTTGTCATTAATTAATGGATGTTGCCAAGTGTCTGGATCGCGTTCGTAGTCTGCGGGAATCCACCTACTACATTTATGGCATTTAATGTTACACGATAAGAGGAACGGGGTGATCTTTGGAAAATTGGGTGATATTCTGAATATCGGGTGATATTCAAAATATGACCCCCTAGGTGTAATATGACCATCCGCCTTTGGCAAGAAAACTTATGTCGAAAACATCAGGTGATGTTTGAGAATATCAGGTGATATTCAAACATTGGGTCACTTTTGAAATGTCGGGTGATGCTGAAAATATCAAGATGATGTCATCAGGATAATCACTTAGTTCATCGTTGTTGCACTATGACATCATCGTCATGTTATGCAGAAAGGGGCACTATTGGAAATATACCTCTGCAAGGTAAAAAGGATGATGACATCATCGTCATGGCCATTTTCTTTGTCTATCGGGATTATATGACGTCATCAGGATATTGGATCTAGGGTGATATTTGAAAGATAAGGTGATATTCAAAATATCAGGTGATAATGGGAATATGACCCTCGCAAAATGTATGACGTTGTTTGACGGGTAAATACCTCTATCACTTAAAGTTGACATCTGGATTTCTAGATAAATGATTTATCAAGTGATAAAATTGGATCAGGGGGATCTTTTATAAGATGACTGATGTTAAGAAATATGATCCTCCCCTCGGAATATCAGGTTTGACCAAGACTTTGACCATTCATAACTCTCATTTTCTAAGGAATATCAGGGTGATCCAAAAGGCAAACCTGCATGAAATTTTGTAATCTATTCAACCATGAGGTTATTGACATGAAATATGAACTTTGAAAAACTAACCTCATCATGATGACTTACCCATCCCCCTTATGCAGGATCATCTATATTGACTTACTTTTACCAGACCGCCAGCAAGCAGAAAACACAGGCCAAGCCAAACAAAAGGTTGGATCCCTATTTTGTCAAGTCAAAATGGGGTGTGTTGTGTAACCACACAACAACCCATTACAGTCAGAGACCTATTGCTAGAGTATAGGCATATGGACACCAGTTATAAGAGAGGCAAGTTAGCTCTACACAGGCTAAAAGATGACAAGGGTCAGATGAGGAAATTTTCCAATGCTGAGAACCCTTCATTTTCTGAAGAATTATTTGAGGAGTACTTTCGTTACACTTATTATGCTGCTGGTCAAGTCTTAGGTCTTGAGGTTCCCCCACAAATGTCAATTGCACCTATGGTGTTAGCTGTAGATATTCAAATAAAGGGAGCAAGGCCTTTTGATTATGCAAGCTACATAGCTAATGCTCTGAACCATGGATTGGAGAAAATCAAACATAGTAATGATAAGATTAATTTCAAACACTACTCTTTGTTAATGCATTTGCTTTTGTACAAAGGGCATGGTGGAGGATGGTGGAGTTTAGAGATAACAATTTGGGACTTATTTGACAATGGGGACCCAAAACCAGTGCAAATGTGGACTTCATTGTGGGATTGTCATTTTGACAAATGTCATTATTTTTTTCTTTGAAGAATATTTTGTGAAGACTCTAATGCAACTATTGGGACATTCTCATGACTATAGCCTCTCTCCCAGGATACAAAGGTTTCTTAGGCCAAAGGAAAATGATCCAAAGACTAAGGTGGGTCATAACTGGGGAAATTGGTATGCATTTTCAGACTACACCATGATACGAGTCTATGGATGAGGGTTCCCCTTATCTATTGCCTAGGGTTATCCCAGACAGAATTGCATACTTAGAAATTGTCAGACAATTGGCTAAATCTAATGCTATTCATCTAAAGAGGAACACCAAATAATTATTCATGCCCAACACTTTCTACTTTGGGGAATTCACAATAGTCATGAATGAGGGTTATGAAGAAGTCAATGCCAAACCAGCATAGTATGATCTCCCAATAGGAGATGAAAGAAAAGGTTTTGATACAGAGGGTTTTATTCACAGAGCCAGGGTCTCACAGGGTTTGTCTGGTTATGAACATCTTTTTTGAAAAGTAGATATAATTAGAAATCGAGACGAAGCCTCTACTGAAGATAGAATGACTATATTTAATAAAATTCTACTTGTAGAGGTTTGGAAATGCAAGAATGTTCATACTCAAGAGCCTTTTTCTAAAATTGAAGACCCACTATCAAGAGTTGAGTAGCTTATTGCTCATGCAAATGAGATAATTAAGGGTGTGCCTTTAATTGCTTTTGATACAGCTTGCATACAATACTCTGGGACACAAGTTCAAGTGGTGTAGCCTCTTATTCACATACCTTCACAACCAACCCTTGAAGTATCATTTTACGTAGATATAGATATAGATGAAGAAGTGAGTGATGATGAGATTGAACAAATGCAACTAATAAGTGCTCCTGTTGTTCCACATTATGAGCCTCCTGCAGAATTGAACCATGTAAAATTTAAGACTTCTAAGGATCTGTCTGATGACATCAAAGTTATGGCTACTCAGAAGTTTGTCTCTGATGATGAATTTATTAAGACTCTTGAATTTTAATCTTTTGTATATGAATATCAAGGAAATACAATGAGGAAAAAAATGAAAGATACTACCCTTGAGCAAGAAACTACTGCCTTGGAGGAATTGAAAAAAGAGATTGACAGAGAAATGGAGTCTATTACTCCAGAAAGAGGAAGACAACTACTCCAAGAAGCCAAGGTATTGCTTATGCCAAGTTGGGATATGAGATCAGCCATTGTATTTGACACGTTCAGAAGGAGGGAAGATAAAACACTGAGTTTGACAGAGGAAGCAAGTGAGAAAGTATAGGTCTCAGGGTCAGGGTATAATGTAGATGAAGCCACTTTATTGATTTGGTCTTTTTATCCCCAAGATAAGAGACCAATAATAACTAGTGACCCAAATCAAATGCTTGGTCACCTCTTGGTCAAAAGGATAGGAGACACAGATCCCTTGGAAACTGCCGAACTAAATGTTAATGTAGCAAAGTTCACTAAGGCCCAGATTGAGAAATTAATCAAGGAAAATGACAAGATGAAGAAAGAATTAATATACCACTAGGAAAGAGCTTCTTCTTTTGCATTTGAGGTACATTCCCCATGGATCTAGAAAGACAAAGAAATGATAGAGGCATTAACAGATGTAATTATTGGAAAGAATGCCATGCTAAATCCCAAAAAAAATGTGAGAAGCTTTTTAGGGAAGTAAAGACCCTCAAATACACCATGGCCTCTGAAATAATAAAAGAAAGGCTCAAAAAGATGTGGGAATGTGTAGATACCTATTGGAAATCGTTCCAACAAACATATTCAGCCATTATAGAAAATAAAATATTGCAGGAGAGGATAATGGAAAGGAAAGAGGAACTTTCAGACAAAAAGTTTTTAATAGAACAAGGATTGCAGATGTATGATAAGTTGGTCAAGATGCTTGAAAAGTATCATAATAAATTAAATAAGGAGTTGAATTCTTTTGATATCACTCCCACAATTCATGATGATATTGGAGAACCATGAAAATATGAAGAGTGGAAGAAAGATGTATCCATAGTTCTAAATACTGCTTTACAAGAAATCAATAATGAAGATATGATCATGCAGAATATTCACAAGTATCTTGAGAAAATGATGAACATGGAGCACGACATCAAAGGGATGGCCCTTAATGTTGACACATATACAAAACAGGAGTATATTGAACATTTATCTGAAATTAATCTATTCATGTGTAGAGAAATTGATACGACTGACGCTGCCATGAAATCTTCAGAGGGAGTAAATTATCTAGCAGACAAATGAAGCACCTTATGGAAAAATAGAAAGCCTTGCTCAGGCCTTGAATGGTCACAGGTTTTATTTGCAGATTGACATATTGGTGTTTTCTAATAAAAAACATTTTGTTAAGTTTAAAAGTATTTTCTTAATAATTATGAACAGTTATCAACATATTTAGGTTCTGAAGAGGATTGAATGTGAAGAGGAGATACCACATCAAAAAATAGAATGCCTTGCTCAAGTGTTGAATGGTCATGGGTTTCTATTCGGTGAATAACAGATTGGTCTTTTTTAATTAAAAACATTTTGTTAAGTTTAAATTATTTTCTTAATAGTTATGAACAATTATGTCTTTTTTGTTGTAACGGGTCTGAAGCTTGTTTTCCTCTCCTATAAAAAGAGAGACCAAGACCTGATAAAAAGATATAGGGGGAAGAGAGGAGCTAGTAGTGGTAGATAGTAGAAAAAGTTCCATAATATTTACAAACTCAAAGACCATGTTGCAAGCATAATTTTGAAGAAGTTAATGGAAAATCTCTAATTCTGTGGATCCATATTGGTATCAATTGTTTGTTAAAGTTATTCAATTATTTGGTTGTCTTCATTTTAGTGCTTCCTTATTATTTAAATTGATATATCACAGTTGCCTGCCATATAAAAATTTACAATGGTTTCCTCTACTATAGGTTCATTATGATTTCCTCTACTATAGGTTCTAGTATTGACTCTTGTCACAGCTGCTTGCCATATAAAAATTTATGATGGTTTCATTTGACTGGTTTGGACTCTTTTTGACCTCAGATTATGTGCTCAGATTCGGTCAAAACTCAGTGAAGACTAGGCAATTAAATATAGAGATTTTTAAGGATTTAAAATCAGTTCCATGCATCCTTTATTAAATAAATTTTAAAGACACAATAAACTAATCTAATAGAAGCTACTAAGATCAAGTATAAAATAAACAACATTTTTAGATATATGAATATTGTCAAAGTGTTTTAGGAATATAAAACTTATCAATTATAATATCCATGGCATCAAAAACAAAAATTACAATATGGAATCATGAATTATGGTAGAAAGAAGTTTGTATCATTTTTTAGATATATAAATATTGTCAAAGTGTTTTAGGAATATAAAACTTATCAATTATGATATCCATGGCATCAAAAACAAAAATTATAATATGGAATCATGAATTATGGTAGAAAGAAGTTTGTATCATTTAGTCCAAAATTGCTATCTCTTTGTGGAGCCATGTGTTTGTATCTCTGCTAGGGCCATAGGAGCATTACTTAGGATAAAGATTGACTTAGCAAACTAGAAGAATAAATGTAATTCAAATATTTGGGATTTAATTGGAAAAAAGTCAAAAATTAAAAAAAATGTTGTTTTTCCATCTAGCATGGTTCAAAATGTTTTTTATTTGTATTTTTTAAAACTTGAGTGAGGTCTAAGGGCAATGCTCTTGACCAAAGGTGGACCAATAGTTTCTCAGCATGCTTTTGGTTAAGGTGTCTAATAGTTCCCGAAACAAAGGTGGACCAATAGTTGTTCATTAAGTCATGTTTTGTTGGTGTGCTGATGTGGCATCACATAATTGGTTGTTTTTAAATATAAAAGGTACATTTCATTCAATTATAGGTACTTATAGTCAACACTAACAACCTTAAGGTTACAACTACTAGTGTTAAAGTTTTAAAAATATTGAGCCTTAAGTCCACAAACACTATCACAGCGATTGGAAGATGCTCAACAATTGGGTCCTCTCCCCTATGTTACTTTTAGTGATATCGAGAGCCCCATTGAAGATATCCCAAAAATCTTACCAACACTATTTTCAGATCACAGTAAGCTGGGAGTATTAATTGGATCAGTAAGAAGAACCACATAATTAGGGTTGGCATTCTATTTCCAAGTTGATATCATCTACTATTCTTGTTTGATTTATTCAATTGGTTCCTTCAAGTAGGGATTAAAGATTCTTTTGATAAATTACAAGTAACTTGGTTGTGTCAGTTGGATTATTAAGAAGAGTCTGCCAATTATTTCCTTGTACGGTTATACAAGTTATTAACCAATATTAGTGTGCCAAATAGTTAGAATTACTACCAAATATAAGCCACTTATCTCAGATTTTCATTTGACTCCATTTATCCAACAAGGCACTAGTCTCACCCATTTCATTTTACTTAAAACTCAAGGATTCAAACCATCTCGTTGTGATTTTTTAATTATGAATGCAAAAACTCAAATCAATTCACTATACCTACAAATTGGTTATATAAGGATTCAAATCAATTGACTGTATTTGCCAATAGGAATGCAAGGATACAAATCATTTGCATATAACAACTAGGAGGTCTGCACAATTGAGGCTCATCTGTTGTTGTTTGAGTTGGGGATTGAATATAAGAAAATTCATTCATGTTAAAATGATTGCATTTTATACAAAGATGAATATGAAAACAAGGTAGAATGCCTTGTATGCAAAGAGAAGAGATATCATACAGATGTACAAGGTCCTACAGTTCCAAAGAAGGTTTTACGTCACATGCCAATTATTCCTAGACTTCAACGAATGTTTCGTTGCAAGTAACTTGCACAATTGATGGACTGACATGCAAAAAATAGGAGTAAAGATGGATTCATGCGAATTATAGCCAACTCAAAAGCAATGAAACACATAGAGGAAAAATGGCCAAGAAAATTCAAAGATGAACCTCGTAGTATCAGGTTTGGTCTTGCAATTGATGGAGTGTACCCATTCTCTTTCCTAAGCTCAAATTATAGTGTTTGGCCAGTCGGATTGATAGTATACAATATTCCTCCATGGATGAGTGTTAGAAAGGAGCACCTTATGCTGACTCTCATTGTTCCAAGAAAACATCAAGTTGAAAAAAAGGATATTTATCTTGCACCTTTTATTGATGAGATGCAACTACTATGGAAAGGAAAAAGAATGTATGACATAATAGGTCCTTCATGTTGTATGGTGTGCTATGTTGGACTATTCATGATTTCCCAGGACTTGGTGTTTGTTCTAGTAAGATAAAATATTTACGTATTTACACTTATAATTTATTTCCATCCCAACTTTCATACTTAGTTTTATACTTTTTTTTTATATTATTAGCATTACTTATTGAATTGTAGGAATTCAAATAAAGGGGATATTTGCATGTCCAAGATGTGCAAAACAATTTCAAGGGTGATATTCTAAAGATCTACATAAATTTATTTACGCAAACAACAGGGTTTTTCTACCACTAGATCATAAGTTTAGAAATTTCCTGAAGAATCAATTTGATGGAAAAGTTAAAAATAGAGGCCCTCCCATGATGATAGGTCCAGGTGATTGGCTTAAGAAGTATGAAGATGCTGAATTGAAAGCTTGGGAGGATTTTTTTGATCGGGGTGATTCAATTGAAGAACCATAACAAGTTGTAGTTAATATGCCAGAAGGAATGAAAAGGAAATCCATATTTTATGAGCTCCCTTACTAGAAGGACCTATTAATATCTCACCTATTAGATCCTATACACATCTTCAAAAATGTCCTAGATTCTATATTTTGACATATATTAGGCAAAGAGAAGGACACCTTGTCTTTGAGGAGAGATATTGCTTTTGCGTACCAAAATTGATAGAAAACATTTGTGGCCAAACAGGGAAAATGAAACATATGCAGAAGCTCCATGGATTTTTTTAAAAAAGAGCTAGACCAACTAAAAAATGTCATTTGTTCAATAAGGACACCTACTGGCTATGGGTCGTCATTGAATAAAGCTTTTACAGTTGATGGACATATCACATGATTTAAAACACATGATTTTCATAATCTTATGAAGGTATTATATATCATCATTTAACATTTACTACTGACATTGATTAAGTACTAAATATATTTTGATATTTTGTTGTGTGAGGAAAAATTACTAATCACCTTTTCATAAATGTGTTTGATAGCATATCATGCCATTAGAAATTAGGGGGGATTCTTGTCTTACAGTTGACTTAAGGAATGCCATAAATCGATTGTTAGCATTTACAAGGTATGTGGTTATATGAAATGTTCATGTATGAGAGACATAGAGATATTATATTGCATTTTAATATTTGACTAAAGGTTCATACTAATTTATAATTCTTATATTAGGTGGGTGACCTCCAAGGAGATCCACGAATGTGAAGTGCCAAAATGGAAGAAGGAAATTGCAGAAATTGTATGTGAGAAGGATCTCCCTACAAGTCCATTTACTTATACACCTAGTCGATGACATTGAATTGGTGGGTGTTGTATCAACGAGGTAGATGTTTTTCTTTGAGAGGTATATGAAAAATCTAAAAAGATATGTCCAACAAAAGGCACATCCAGAGGGTTGCATGGCTGAAGGGTATGTATTGAATGAAGCATTTTTCTTCATGTGTGAATTCCTTGGTAAGGATTTTGAAGATGGGCCACACTTTTGGGATGAAGAATGAGCATCAAATATTATTGATGGAGAAAAACCACAATCTAATGGTGTTCAAGTAGAAATTATTAAGTAAATTCATGATCAGTGTGGTTGTTTCTCTTGCAATCATTAATTGACGCTGTAATTTATCTGTCAAATTAATAGCATGACATTTGGATTTTGAAATAAACATGTTGACATGTAATAGGTGTATACACCTAACAATGACATGACTCTAACCAAATAAATATTTTTAATATTTATTTAAGTCTACATTCCTCTATCAATAAATAAATAAACAAATTTATTTATTCGATTCATATTCCTCTAAGTTAATTAAATATCAAAATATTTAATTACCTCTTCTAAAGTCAAAATTAAATAAAATCTTTTATTTAATTTATTTCTTCCAAACAATTAAATAATCTCTAATTATTTAATTAAGTTGTTCATTCCTCCAAATTTAAATAAATCATTTAAATTTATTTAAATCCTCTCGATCTCTAAAAATAAAATATAAATCAAATATTTTATTTATTCTTCTATCTTGCACAAAATAATTAAATAAATTTATTTATTTAATTTTCTTTCTTATCTTCTAATTCCACAATTAAATAAATTTATTTATTTAATTTGCTTTCTTATCTTCTAATTCCACAATTAAATAAATTTATTTATTTAATTTGCTTTCTTATCTTCTAATTCATCAATTAAATAAATTTATTTATTTAATTTTCTTTCTTATCTTCTAATTCCTTAATTAAATAAATTTATTTATTTAATTTGCTTTCTTATCTTCCAAATCTTCTAAAAATAAGTATTCCTTGTCATGCAAAAGCAAAAGCTGAGTTAACTGATTTAAAGCAACCTTGTTTTTATCAACAAACTCTTAAATTAGAAAAATATATTCTAATTTATGAAATCAAAGCTCATCTTCATCAAGAAAGCAGTTAACTCAAACAAAGCAACTTTTTAAATGACACATGTCTTCTTTCTATTCGTGCACATTCTCTCAAACATTGTCTACCATTGATCTTCTTATTTCTTCTACATCGTTGATCTTCTTTCACACAAGTCTATAAATACTCCTCTATTCTTCCATTTCATATCAAGAAAATTTCAAGTAAGATTACTCTGTTGAATCCATAGCATGCCATTGGCACCCCCACTCTCACATTTTGCATTATCCATCCTACATTGTATTGAAGCTCATCTTTAATACAATAAGTATTTGAGCCATTTCTCCATTGTCATCTTGAGGAAACAAAGAAAGGAAGTAAGCTTCCTAAGGGCTACATTTATCACCAAAGATTGATCAATAATAGGTGAACAATGGAAGCCGCCAGGTAACAAAGCATTGTAAGTTGATTTATTTATTTTAATCTTTGTTACTTGCATATTCCATTGAGTTATTGGGTTTATAAATTTATTTTAATATTATCCCATTTTCCTGATAACAATAGGTGTAAACAAAAGTGCTATACTCAACAAGTTCATTATGTACCACATGGACTTTATGAACAAATGGATCGATCTGTATGATAAAAAGAGAGAAGAAGTGTTAGAAGCAAGGAGATAGTTTAAGAGATTGAACCTAAGGAATACTCCACTTCCCACTGATCTGCTTGGGGAATGGGGCAAAGATTGCACACTAGAATGGGTTACTGAACAAATTCAAAATCAAATAGAAGATGCAGGTATAGATTCAAACATAACAAAAGATGAAATCAACATGTCTAGAGCATGTGAAAGAAAGGTACAGTTGGAATTTTACAAAATGTTGTTTCCTTACAGTTTTGACACTATTAACTATTTTAATATTCATCATTATATTTGTTTTCACTAAAATAAATGGTCTTTCATAAGTGAGGAAATATCCAGCAATGTGGTCATATGGTCGACATTATCATGTAGAAAGTGTAGATGTAAAGAGATGATCCTTTGATTGTGGCATCATGGTTGACTTCAAGTAATCTAGTTGATCAAGCTCAAAATATAAGAATATAATTGAAGGGAATTTGCAATATGTTGGGAAAATACAAGAAATTATTGAGTTGGATTTCTGCTCTTTTAAATGTTGTGCTTTTAAGTGTAGATGGTATGAAGCATTTGAGAGGACACGAAGACATGATACCCATAGTGGATTGTTTTCTATAGATTCCTCATGTTTCCTACCAAAGGATAAGGAGCCTTATGTTCTACCAATTCATTGTGAGTAGGTATTTCTTTAACTCAAACAAGAAGCGGTAGTGATCATAAATCTATTAATTCATAGTTTATTGTGAATATGTACATGTGTTTATTAATCAATAAAATTTTTATACCATACGTCCAATATATGTGTGTTGTTCATGTGTAGGTATTTTTCTATGAAGATATTTTGGACCCGAAATGGATATTTGTCATACATTATAATCCAAGATTAAGGCATGTATTTGATGATGCATTAGTGGATACTAAGAAAAAAAATGATGGCTAACAAAATGAGAGAGAGAGATTAGAGAACATTGAAGAAATTGACATCCATGATGATGCTGAAGATGGTTATGTTTAGGCACAAGAAAACAACAATCCAGAGTTAGATGATGTTATGGAAGACAACAATATGGATTGTATAGAAAATGATGATCCAAATACATCTGGTAACAATATAGATGGTCTACAGTCAAATTTCAATGATGATGACGATGATGCAAGTCAAGATGAGGATGATGATAATATTAAATACTTGAAAGAACATCTAAACATTGACAATGATAGACTTGATGACATTGTAGCAGACAATAATATTAATGACCAAGACTTCTAAATTTTTAGAATTATTTGTAATCCATGTTTAAAAAAGGATGATTCTTATGGCCTAAACTTTGTAATGCTTCAGTAATATTATTTATGTCGATAAAAATTATCTATTGCAATATCCTTAAATTGTTCAATCTTTGGTATGAATCGTTGGCAAAAAAATATAGGATTACTTGGATGATTCTTCCATTCATTTTGTATCAAAATATGTTTGTGAAGACACAAAAGTTAATAAAATATTAATGCACGCAACTCACAATTATGTAAATAAGCAACTTTGTTAACTTTATTATTTTTAAACAGTTTCCATTTTTATGTTGAACATAATTTTTGAACATGTAACTAAAAACATCCATAGTAAATACTTTACTGTATCAGCATATTCATTCACATAAGCATAGTATTGAGGCTCAATAACTGATATTCATTCAAATATAAGAAGAAATAAGTATGGAAAACATAAGAAAAATACATAATGATAACACAGTCATGGAGTTACACCAATGCTTTGTCATAGGTAGTCTTCTTAATAAATCCATGTTAATGATTCCCAAGGTGGTGTCAAAATTAAGAGAGGGGTGTAGAGTCCAAGATTCCTATTTCCAATATTTTTCAATGCTGCAAAGAATGACAGACTTCGTGTAGTTCTCAATTTGCACATATGTGAGGCCACTAGAAGTGTTGTTCAAGTGTTGCTAGTGTTTTAGTAATGTTGGAGTGTTGAGTTATTTTGGAATAGTATGCTTCCTAGATGAGTCTCTAGTGTGGTGTGGTGTCTAAAACATAGAGATACTTGAGCTTGTAGAGAATCTTGTTAGACATGTAAAATTCACCAACCTATTTGCCTTGTAAGAGCTTGGTGTAGTTCTATGCAAAGTACAAGTCTGGTGAGTAGAGAGGTTCCTGGTCAAAGAAGTTGTGACCACATGAGTCCAACATTGTGGTTAGTGCATGAACTAGCTATTAACTTAGGTAGTCAAATACCTTTTGTCTTTTCCCTTCTCGTGATTGCAGATAACTAGATGGAATTGTTGTAGACATGTCATCCATTTCATGTGGTGTACATTTTCCAATTTGTTCTGAGTTTGCAAAAATTGGAGTGGCTTGTGATCATAGTGGATCATTGGACCTCCTTTCCCAAGATGTAGTGAGATCATTGCTTGATGGCTTGCATGATGCTATACAACTTCTTTACATGGGTGGAATAGCATTGAACTGTGTCATTTAAAAGTCATAGAGTGGTACAAAAATCTCTAACTACATATTTCCTCTTAGAGGATTCCAAACCTCTGACATTCTAATTGAAACATCTCAAACAATCTGTTAGGTCACAAAAAATGCAGGTTGTTAACCCTAAGAGGTTGCCAAGCTCTCTTGACATTTTTGGCTAATGACACGGGGTTGATATGGCTAAACCTCCTTCAGTTTAGGCTCTGCTAGACCTAGGTTGGTGTACCCTGAAAGATATTGCAAATTTTTGTGTAACCTTCACAGTGGCAAATGGGTGTGAAGTAGATGTAAGGGTTGGAATGTATTTCTAAGGTTAAGGTTTGCAAATATGAATATGGTATGAAGATTAATAGTAAATTGGACCAATGCTTTATCTATTGGGCAAAGAAATCAGGAGTCAATGGTGTAATGGATCTTTATATTGACTTAACTTAGATTGTTAGGCACTTATGTAAATCTATATCTTGTGCAGATGTGCAAGAATGTTGAGGTACAAGATTCTTCTTATAAATCCCAATGATATTTCCTTAAATTGCTATAACCTAGAAAAAGGATTTTAATTCTAACAGGAAGGGAACCAACTAGAATAGATTGTTCAAAGGATTTTAGCCCTGGGTAGAGACCAATAAACACTGACTACTCAGCCAGATTTAAATCAACTTCCTCAGAAACCAATCACATGGATCATATAGTAACAGCAAATGTATACTAAAAAATTAATGATATCCTTGATATATTAAATTAAACAACTTGACAAACCACTTTGGAGAAAATCATGCAACTCATAAATATTAACATCAACACAACAATTGAACATCAATTTTGGATCCACCAACTAACTTTAATTCTTTTTATTAATTTAGCAATTCATACTGGTTTGAAAACATAGATAGATGGAAATGGATTCTTCGAATACTGCTTTTGTATTAAATATATGTCTCTAAAATAGATTGGATGATCTCCTTCATAGTAGCCTTGGTATCCTATTTTATAGGATGCAAACAAGCTTCAGGACTGAACCATTGTACCTTTTCATAATAACATCTTTTGATAACTAATGCATAATTAACAAACATAAATGAAGATAAAAACATATGCAGTGATCTAATTTTGGCTCCATTAATCTCCATAGAGTGACCTGTGACTCAAAGGCCGGGCAAGGTCGTCCTCATCTCCATAATACAGATTGATACACCTGTAGTTCTTGACAAAATTGTACTCCTTTTTCTTCATCACATCACTCTAGATATAAATAGATTTATTTGACCGATATGGTCAATGTACACTTGATCATCACATGGATCAGTCTCAAGTAAACTGCTCATCATTGATTCCAAAGTAAATATCTTTCCTAGACATGTGTAAGTATTCTCTATGATCCTTTCCTCATTATTTACATTTTCAAGTAGTGGTGGCAGTAACTGACCTAGTTCATTCCTCCAAGTGTCCTTATCTTTTAGGTTGCCCTCATCATTGAAGAAGTTGGGAAATGCCAAATCAATACGTTGATCAAAATCTTTCAAATCTGCTATCAATATACCATTAAATCTCTCATGTTCTTTCATCAATTCATTATATCGTTTGAGCTCTTATTCCTCAGTGCTAGCTTTAGCATTCAACCCTTCCTTTGTTTCCAACATTCTGAGGTGTAGTCTTTTATGCTCTTGGTATAATTAATGTGTTCTATTGTGCAAATCCCAAACCTTGTTGCTATTTTTCATCATGTGGCCAAACCTTCTTTGAATCAATTCAGAGGCCATACTATATTTGACAGTTTTCAATTTAGTTTCTAGCTGCTCACTTTTCTTTTGATTTTTTTCTGCCTTATACTTCCAATAATTCACATATGCCAAGGCCTCTATTACCCTTTGATCACCTTCTAGGTATAGTGAGTTGCTGTTAGATGAAGGCAACTTGTCTTTGTGCAAATCAATCTCTTGTCTCAGCATAGCATTTTCTTTCTTATATATATTATTATCTTTCATTAATTTCTCAATTTGTACTTTAGTAAACCTTGCAACATTAACATTTAAATCAGTAGTGTCCATATGATCTGTATCCTCAATCCTTTGTATCAATAGGCTACCAAAAGCTTTATTAGGATCATCAATGATATGTGGTCTCTTATTTGGAGGATACAATGCCCATATAAGCAATGCTCTTTTATCAGGGTCATACCCTGATCCTCTTCTAATATCATCCATTGCCTCAATGCTGAGTTTCAACTTCTTATCTTGATTTCTATTAAAAGAATCAAATACAATGGCTAAAGCCATGTCCCATCCAGAAATCAAAATCATGCCTGCTTCTTGTAACAAGGTCCTTTTCCTTTCTGGAGTCACTATCTCCAATTCATTGTCGATCTCCTTCTGAATCTAAGACAACACCTCATCCTATATGTCAGGAGTGATATCTTTCATTCTCTTCCTAGCTTGTTTTCCCTTGTATTCATATAAGAAGGCTTTAAACTTAGGTGTTTGGATGAAATCATCATCTGATATGAATTTACAGTTGGCCAGGTGCCTTACGTCTTCTGATAGATCATTTGGTGCTTCCATAGTGACAGCTTCTCTATCTTCAAGCAGTTCATACCCCTCAATGGTTGGGTTATAACTTTGCACCCATTCTTCAAACTCTCCCTCTCCTTCTGCAATGTTTGTGTCTGTAGAGAAACTTATATCTGGTGTGGGTTGAGGTGACAAGTGACCCAGGGGTACTTCATACTCAACCTGTGCATCTTTAAGTTGTTTTCCTTTTTTGTTAAATACATGAAGGGGAACATTCTTGATCAGTTCTAGTTTATGTTTAATCATAGTGTCCAGTCTTTCAATAGGATCATCAATATCCTGGAAAACTCTAGTGTAGGTGGGGTTTTGGGCTACCCTCTAAGCCTCTGCTAACATGGTTTTACAGTACAAACTTCTTCTTTCTGAAAGGAAGCTAGGTGTGTGGAAATCGCTTTCTACACTAATCTAATGAGGAGAGGGCTATGCAAATTCAAATTAATCCTTACAACTACAACAACATAGAACATCTAAAAGAGATATTGCAGCAATACACATGAACCAAGAAGAAGATATAAGAAGAGAGACAAATATATAACGTGGGGAAAACCCTTATCGGGTGAAAAACCCCACACTCAGAAACCTGCACAATGTATTAACAAAACTAAATCTAGAGTCAATTCAGCATAGCAATAGTACCTGTAAAACCTATGATACATCTCCTCCTCCAAGCACCTGTTTATATAGAATATACAAGGCAATATTGGTCCAAACTTGGAATGGGCGTCCAACTTGGCCTCATGGCCCAAAACCCATGCCTAAGGACACTTGGTCAACATTGTAGATCGTGCCTGACTCTTGTCCATAGTTCCCATCCCAAAGAGGTCACCTATTTCCAAAATGGGCTATGACATATGCTCTTACGACACTTACGAGCATCATAGAATCTGTCATAGCGGTTACAACTTACAGGTGTAAGAGAATCTATCATACACAGGCTATAAATATCATATTCTCTTACAACATGTCATAGTCCACCTTGGGGCACCCAAATATGCCTTTTTCAAGATACTTCATGACACATGTCTTCACTTGTCTTACATGCTTCTATTTCTGACTCTTACATGTCATAACTTCGTCATAGGAATCTGTCATAACCATTTCGGTCAAACATTCCCTTACACAACATAAAAGATGCCAACACATGGCAAAATGATCCTACCACAAAGTGGGATGCCTATCCCCTCATGTGAGGACAAAATTACAAGTTGTCATCTTCCATGTAGGATGACACATCACCATGCCACATCCCACAAAATGACAATATGGAATTTACAATTAATTTACAACATAGGCAGTTAATTAATATACACAAACATAAATAATGCAAGGAATTACCAAAGTTGAGACACCTTAATTCCCAACACTTTCTGCTATTGTAGTTTCATCACAATTTCTAATTAAATCTTCATCAACAAATAGGACATGATGATATCCCTTTAACTTTTGCTTTATTTTTACACTGTTTATGAAGTGTTTTGGATCAAAATTTCCTCTTGCATTTCTAAAAGGTAATTTGAATTGTTCTAATTTACTATAAATTAATTGATAACCTTTGTTAGAAAATACTGTGAAATCTCCAAAGCATAAAGTCCCAGGCATAAATGACTATTTACGCTGATTCTTGAGATGCATGAAGTCTGAGGCAGCTAATTGCCTACCAATTTCTAAGTATACAACTCAATCTGGGCATGTCTTTGGTAGCAGGAAGGGTGGCCCTTCATATCTGAATACTCTTATCATAGTGCAATCTCTGAAAACATATCAATCACCCCAATTATGGCTAAACTTTCCCTCTTCATGTCTATCTTTTGGTCTTAAAAACTTCTATATTTCCAATGAAAAATTATGGTTGCAAGGATGTCCCAACCATTTGAATATTGGTTTCACATAAAACTCTTCAAAGTATAAATAATGGGATCTGTCACATCTGCTATCCCAAATAGAAGTCCCCATTTGCATAGGTTTTATATCTCCATTGATGTCTAGGTCTCTTACCTTGAGATTTCTATCCCATAAGCCCATACATTGTCCTTCATATAATACCATACACATAAATAAAGAATAATGTTTGAATTTACTTCCTCCATTCTTAATAGACATTAAATCATTTTTTATATTATATGCTAGGTATTCAGCATAATCAAAATACCATGCATCATGACTCTATATGTCCGTAGCTAGGACCATGGGCATAATTTCCTTGAACATGGAGGCCTCTATTCCCAATAACTGGCAGACAGAGTAATATGTTTTTTTGAAATAATCTTCAAACAATTTAGTTGATTAGGGTGGATCTTCACCCTCTAAAAATACCCTAAGTTGGTTATTGTCACCGTGAGGCCTATGCAAGGGTAACTTCCATCTCTTATAATTGCTACTCATATTGCGGTACTCAACCAACAAATCCTTGATTCTAAATTTCTTGTCTAAACTTGTGTCTAACTAAAACACTATGGCTATATAGTCTTTGGTAATGGGGAAGAAACCAGTCCCATTGTTGAATTCAATATAACAAGTCTTAGGGTTGAATTTCTCTGCAAAAAACTTCAACTGGACATTTACAAACACATTTGGGACTACCAATTTACCCAAGTTTAGCCACCATGGGTTTTAAATGGGTTTATGCCTATGCATTTTTCTGTAATGGGAGATAAAGAGATCATACCCTCTAACTAGTGTCCATATATCCCCAATATCCCTGTATAAATCTTCAAATTTCTCAGCATGTGGGTTTAGTTGGGCATTTCTTCTGGATTTCTGTCTTGACCAGGGACATTGGTCTAATAAATCCTGGTTTAGATGCCTATCCTTAGTTTTTTGTTTTTTACACTTTGAGTTCTGAATTGTTTCTTCCATATTCTATCACTATGTCTAGATTTCAACTCTATGATTTATAAATGTAGACTAATTTATAAAGTGCATTCAAGAAGTACAAGAATGGTTCCACCGTGGGAGTCTAATCAGCATTTGCAACAAGTCAAAAATCAATGAAAAGATGAAAGGCTTAACATTGGGAAGTAGATGATGGTTTTATTCAAATTCCAAAAGTTCTAACCTGTAATCAACACGATGAAGGCTATTCAATTAAACCAAATGTAAGGATAAATATCAATTTGTAAATTAAACACACACACATGTTGTCAAAGTAATATGATTTGATTACAGATATCACAACAATGGGGATACAGTAAAACGTACCATTTATAACGACCAACTTTGAACACGTTACTTTAGAGCCATGCAAATTACAAGAAAAACTCAATTTCAAGACAACTCATAAAATATTCACCAATAGATTGTCTCTAAATCATATTAATCATGAGAATAAAAGTGAATGTAAGAACAATTTGTTTATTTCCCTACAAAATCTCTAGAATGAAGAATTGGTAACTAAAGCAAAAGCCAAGGATTAGATTTTAGAAGCTGAGAATGGAAAGTTGACAACAACCTTGAGAGCATTAAAGGAACAATTATCTTATAATGGGTTGATCTTAACCAATGGTTTTAAAGGTCAGTTTTTTTTTTTGAAAAACGTTGTTTTTTATCTTTTCCTTTTTTTGAAAAAGGTTGCTAAACGTTTGAATTTTGTCATTCAACACAAAACCCTGAAGGGTGGATTATGGTTATACGCAGACACAATCTTAACCTTTTGCACTTGCATCCATAGAAGGCTCAAGGACATGACAATAAAAACAACCGATGAGTTAAGAAAATTTAATGTCTTTCTAGCTTCAGGTGGTTTTATAGAGGGAAGTATAGCTTTAGGATGTTGCAAAAAAAAAAGCTTGGAAACAAATTAGAGAAAGCAAAGAAAACTACTATGAAACAGATTTTGGTGAATGTTTGGAGGCTAGCAATCTCAAGGATTTTGGTGAATGAAAACTACTTACTTGACAAATCACTTTGGTCCTGAATTTCTTATTCATCCACACCCTGCACTTGTTCTTTGCAACGCCCTCTGAATTCCCATTCAATAAACTTAACTCTATGCAATCAATGGCATCTGTGCAATCTCATATCATCAAGGGGAATTTTATTTTTTTGAAAATAGAGCGTTAGATCGCCACCTTTATGTCTTGTCACTTTATTTCAAGGTGATGTGTTTTGCAATCTCATTTATTGTTTGGGATTTCGGTATGACTGTAACTGGCATTACTTCGATAATATGAGTCTCCTCGAACATGAAATCACCCTTTTGATATTTTCATTTATTTTTGTCACCTTTTTGGAGAGACCCCAAAAACCCTCTCTTCGACACAGTAGAGTTTCTTCAAAATACCCTTTACATTATCGTTTCATCGGCAAGACCCCTTCTATCGGTGAGACTCTAAACCATATCACTTTGATATCCTGAATCCCTTATCTGTTTGACTTTCGGGGTATCGCTGAGACTGCTAAATGACTCTTGGTGATATCCCCTCTCTCTTTGATTTGCTCATTACTTCGGGTTTTCGTGTGATTTTCCTTTTGTTTGATAGGCACAAAAAATGCCAAAAAAAGCACCTACTTGTTATGTCTTGTCACTTTATTTTGATGTGATGTGTTTTACAATCTCATTTATTGTTTGGGATTTCGGTATGACCCTAACTAGCGTTACTTCAATAATATGAGTCTCCTCAAACAAGAAATCACCCTTCTGATATTTTAATTTCTTTTTGTCACCTTTTCAAAGAGACCCCAAAAACCCTCTTTTCAACACAGTATAGTTTCTTCGAAATACCCTTTACATTATCTTTTCATTGGCAAGACCCCTTCTATCGGTGAGACTCTAAACCATATCACTTTGATATCCCAAATCACTTAAAGGTTATCGATATTTTTGTTTGATCGTTGTGACACGTTTTGGTGTCACGCCGAAGTGCCTTATCTATTCAACTTTTAGGGTATCGATGAAACTACTAAATTTTTTTGGTGTATGGTGCTAAAGTCAGTGCTAGTTTAGTCATTATAATTAGTAATACAGTTGGTGCTAAAGTCAGCACTAATTTGGGTGCTCAAGTTGGTGCTAATTTAGGCACAATTTGGCACCTAATTTAGCGCCTACTTGTTCTGATCGGTGCAAAAAATACCAAAAAAAGTGCCATCCCGATAAATAGCATCGACGTTTTCAAAAAATTAGAGAAAAATACATTAAAACAGTGGGTGGAAGCAAAAAAAGGAGCTAATCACAGGTATTTGTTGTAGTGTACCAATCATTGGTTTAGGACTAGACAACTGAGAGGGGGTGAATCAGTTGTCACACTTTTACAATCTTTTCTCTTTCAATCTTCCTTTTCCACTTATAATTAATTTGATGATATAAACATTTCAACATCAATCAATAACATATGAATAGAAAACATAGATAACACATTCGACACCAAGATTTTGACGTGGGAACCCAGTTAAGGGAAAAACCACGGTGGGGGTTAACCCACAAGTATTAATACCCTGTTAAAAGTATTTTTACAAATGGGAATGCACATGCATTTAGGCTCACTACCTAGAGCTCACTACTGAAATGGAGGTTCATTGCCTATGGAAACATTACAAGAAAATGACAGAGATTTGAACTGATTAATAATATCTACTTATGCAAGAATTTCAGTTTTGGTTAAGTACCAAAACTAATCTTACACATTACATCTTTGCTTTGTTGTTCTTACTGTTCTGCCTTCATTCGCACTTTGGATTTCTACTCTTCTCACATATGCCTTATTCACATATATCACACCCACTAAGTCATCCAATTTCATCTGCTATATATATACGCAATATGATCTATAATCATTCTATCAGTCGGCTTCAATAACACTTATAACTTTTATGAATGCTCTGCTCTGTTAGCTAGATCTATGCATAACTTAAAGTGTGGACCAAAAATTGCTCTTGAAAATCATCACTCATGTCGGCCACTGTCATCTATCATTATCATTTATCTAACAAACAACTTCCATACATCCAAAAACAAGATCTTCTGTAAGGTCAGCCTATTCTTCTTCTATCTGCTCTGACAAACTAGAACCTGATACTCAGAGGCTCCTTCATCATCGAAGGACAAAAATCTAGATTTAGATTATCTTGATAATGCATATGACTCCCCTAGATCTGCAAGATCCGGATTAAAATACTAGACCCTGTTGTTGCTCTATTCCTAACTACCCAGACTTAGACAAATTCTAAATCTAACTTCCGATATGAACAAATTGTGTTATGTGGATGATTGGGATGATCTTAGTTGCCATCAATGACAACATATATCATGCCTAGTAGTGTCTCTTGCCAAAATTATTTTCTTCACTTCTGATAGGGTAGTCAGATGTTTCTCAATTTTGATTGATCTCTGCCCAACTTCCTTTTGTAATTTGTCCCCCTTGCTCTTTAATGTGCTAAGCAGGTTCCAATTATTGAGATAGGTCTTTATCACCTTCTCTACCTCTGCAATGAATTGGATGAACCAATTGTCCATCATGTGTACTTTATGCTTCATGATATCTAGTCTAATCACCTCATCCTATGATATAATGGTCAGTGGGGTAGAAGTGCTGACTAGAATATTATTAGGATCTATCAATCCCTTTATGAATGTGTACAGTTGGGCAATGTGCTCCTTGTGCACCTTATTTTTGTTATTTTTTCTTTCTACACTCTTCAATAAAGAACCAATTATGTCTTTGGCCTTTTGGCCATCTTGTTCCTCTGTAGCAAAGCGTAAATCAATAGTGGTCATCTGAAACTCACTAACACTTATCTCTCCTTTGGCTTTGGCTACCATAGGTATAGCTATTTCAACTGTCCTCCTACTTGTTGTTGAGTCTCTTTTTATGGTTGATGTGTCCCTAGCCCTTCTTCTCAGCTTAACTGTATTAGCTATAAGTAATGAAGTAATATCAAAATCTGGTACTACACTATGTGGATGTGCATGTACCTCTTGTTGCAGCTAGTATGGCACTTCATCGATGGACACTTACTGATCTAAATGTCCAATTGGAACATTATGTGATTCCATGTTTTGTTCCACCCTTGGTGATGAGTGTTCCTCTTCTTGTTCACCAGGTACTTCCTCTTCATGCTCTTCCTCATGAGTAGGGACCTCTTGTGTATCCTCTTCAACTTTATCCTGTTCTTCTTGTAATGGTGGATCTACATGAGCATCAGGATTGCTCTGGTCTACCATATCTTCATGATCTTTGTGACCTTCTTCATCCACATTTCCTTTCTTTACTTGGTCACCGCCTACCTGAGAGCTTTGTCCCCCATCCTTTGATACATTTGCCTCCTTAGGACTATGGAATTCATCTATCTCCATTTTATCTTGCTCCCTCTCAGGTATCTTCTCATTATCTTAACCATCATTCTAGTCAATGGCCTCTTCATCTTCCATATATACATTAACATCTAATTTCTTTTGTTCCAGAAGCATGTCCTTACCCTTATTTTGGTCATCTTCACCCTAATATGCTAAGTCTATTGTAGTTGGGATGGTAACCTGATCCACCAATCCTGCCAGACCAATTTGTTGTGCTATCATCTCAAGATTACCCTCTATTGTCTCCTCTTTTTCAACCTTTTGTTGTACCATTGGAGTACCGTGAGGGGTCATTTTGGTGTTCTTTACTAGTGCCTCCATAGGACTAGCTGATACTTCATTCACAAGATCATCATCTGCTAAATCTACTATTTTATCTAATGGAAAAGGCACATCACCCCTCCTATTCTTCATTTCTTTTCTTTGCTCCTCTACCATTTCTGTCTTGAAATGCACTATATCAGGGATAGGAACCTTATGCTGTAGGGTTCTCTTGATACCTTCACCACCTACTCCTTTCAATATGATGGTGGGGTTCTTTTCTATTGCTCCCCTCATTGCAGATGCTTGTTTTTGAGGTGTCTCCTAAGTTTTCTTCTTTTTCCTACTTATCAGGAGATCATCATCATCAGTGCTTTCTCCTTCCTCTATAACAGTAGGAGTAGGCTCTTGCTTCTTAGTAGGTACATGGGAGGTGGTTGCAGTAGAAGATGAAGCTATATCTTCCTTGGGTTTGGGATGATTAATGATTGTCACCCCACCCCCTTAGTTTCCCTTCTTGGATTTACTCTGCTTCCTCTCTCCCTTGGATTCTCTCTTTTCCTTGAGGAAGTCATCATACTCCTCATTTGTCAATTCTTTTCTTTTCCTTTTATTGTCAACAGTGAGAGCCATCCCCTTCTTCTTTAACTTGGTAACCTCTGCCTCCACCCATTCCTTGGTTAATGATAAAACCTTTTTTGTTATCTGTTCCAATCATGTTTCTTCTGGATGATTCCAATCATAGGAGGATATAGTCTCATTATATATTTTCTTAGTCTCATATTCTTGGGACATGATGTTTCCATCATCTTCATGTAGTTGCACTAGAATAGATATGCAATCCAATGTGCAGATTTGATTCAAGGCAAGGCTTTGGTAACCCCTCCTTCTCACTTCCACTTCATCATCACAATCAGCCAAATAATCTTCAATATGCATTTGATGCATAGGCTTCTTATTCAATGATTGCATCCTACCATATGGGTCATATGATTTGGGTAGTGAGAAAGGCTATAATGGCATCAATTTCAACCCCCCCATAGCATCCTTAATACTTTCTTTGTCGGGGCACATGTACCATCCAATCATGATTGGGAATAAAATATTAGGTATCTTACCCTTCTCCATATAGGCCTCAAATGAAGGTAGTATGTGCCTGGCCATCTCCATCAAGATAACCTTATCAGTTAGATACCTTGGCAACATGAGAGGTTGCCCAGTAAAACCTTCTATCCTTGTATAGGTGAATGTGGAGTTTTGGATAAACCAAGCCCCATGCTTGTATATCATGGATTGAGCTTCCATGCTCAACCTCTTAGCTTTGTCTTCTTCTATAGTTCTTATTAAATGTATAGAAAATGAGTCATTTACTCTCCGGTAGTATTGGAGAGACTCCCTTTGTTTCAGTTGTGGGTAATAGTCCCATATGTTTACATCTCCAAGGTTAATTCCAACCCTGCCTACTATTTGTAAACCATTGAATGTTCCTCTGAATGCACATGCATAAACAACATAAGAAGTCATATGAAATAATGTTGGCCTTTCCTCCCAATCTTCTCATTCCTTCATCTAGACTATCATTTATGATCCTCGCCCACTGGGGTTTTTCATCAGCATCTGCCACCATTCTCATGAGGCCATACATCTTCAAAGGTTCTAGCATTTGGTCTTCTTGTCATGCGGCTAAGCATCACCATCAAATATTGAAATTCAAGTGCAAAATCAAACTTATATAGATGTACATGTATCTTTGTAGCAGCCTTATATGTGCTATCATTGGCTCTCCATGAGTACATGATTTTTTTGCAATCCTTCTCAAGTTTATTGTACTTCTTTTATAGTTTCTCTAGATTTATTTCACCTACTTGAGGTCCTTTGGGCAAATTGAAGGCTGCAGTAATGCCTTTAACTAAAAAGTTTGCATATACCTGACCATGTTTCTCTACTTTTCTGGTGTTGGTATTATAGTTACGCGTACATTCCACTACCAGCTCAGTGGCCTCCATTGCATAAGGAAACCTCCCTACATGCCACATGCTTGAGTTGTAAATGTTAATAAGCAGGGGTTCTCCACTTCCCTGTTCTGACCTTGCCGTCCATGCATCCAGATCAGTATTCCCCAGATGAGTGTCATTTATCTGACCATATCTAAATGTAATTCCCTCTGGTTGTATGCACATGGGTTTTAGGAATTCTACCTTTGACATGTTTTTGTGAAGCGCCATTAAATCCTGCCATAAAGCACGTGTATTTCTTACCCTAACATGTCATGTGATCATACAATTTAATGATAACATGAATACCCCGATGTTTTAATCTTCATTCAATACATTGAATACATCATTACATCTATTTACTATGGTAAAAATAATTTTACTTGTTCATTTTACGTATAAATGACAAATTTGGGTTTTTCTGTTACATACCTAATATCTACTACCTTTTATTGTTTAATTGATATCTAGATGCACATGTCTACCCAGCAGATACTTTCCT
Organism: Cunninghamia lanceolata; assembly: GCA_027924645.1. Taxonomy (NCBI): domain Eukaryota; kingdom Viridiplantae; phylum Streptophyta; class Pinopsida; order Cupressales; family Cupressaceae; genus Cunninghamia; species Cunninghamia lanceolata. The sequence continues at coordinate 9,547,430 of BSBN01000739.1, forward strand.
CCATTTGTCATCCAAATCCGCACCCATTCCATTGCTCTCACAATTTTCAGTAATATAACCTTAATCGCACAGTAAATCTGTAAATTTGCTTCAATACTTGATAAATTTAAAAATGAGCTTAAATCCTTACTTTTAATCAAAAGCAATGATGAATTAGGGTGTGATTAATGTCTCTCTATTGGTATCCATCGATCGACACCCTAAGTGTTGGAGATGTTAACAGGTGGCAAATGATTATTCAAAATTTTGAAAGGTTCAACCACCATTAGACTAGCATTTAATGTGGGGATGCACATTCACCGATATCAAGGACATTAAGAAATATGACTGATATCTGGGAATATGATGATGATGTCATCATGAAGGTGACGAATTGTTGATCGATGACTAAAATTAGGTCATCATACCCCTATTTAACAATCATGATAATTTAAAGTGCTAACATGATTAGGTAAGCATGCCACATGGTAGCTTCCTATTGGTTTTCAAGGATCCATGTGTTACGTGCCTCAAGTGTGGATATGAGGATATTAAGAAATATCAGGGATCTGAGTTTCACAAAACATCCCCCACACTTGAAGATTAGGATGATGTCATCATCATCGTTAATATCTCAAATCCACTTAGGATATGACATCATCATCATATTAAGGAAGAACAGGCATGTTAACTAATATGCGGGCTATTGAGAAATAGATGACCCTCCAGATGTCAGGCATATTGATGACGTCATTGTCATATCAGGTTTTCTTTATATCAAGTTAGGATGATGTCATCATCATATTAAGGAAGATCAGGGATCTTAACTAATATGACATATATTAAGGATAATGCTGATGTTAAGTGTTTACATTATATCAGAATGTGATCCACATATTAACGAATATCAGGGATATTAGGAAATATGACCATCTTGGAATGTACATGGGTAATTGACGGGTAGATGATCTCTTGCACTTAAATTTGACGTCTGCATAGTAACAAGTATGTGGATATTGGGTTTCTCTTCATTAAAACATATATTAGGGATATTTGTGAATATCAGGAATATTAGGGAATGTGATGACTCCCCTGGCATACGTGGTTTCACCAAACTTTGATCAAACATAACTCCCTACCCTTAAGGAATTTCAGGGTAATCCAAAAGGCAAACTTGCTTAGAATTTTGTGCTCTTTCATATTATGGGGTTCATGATGATAGAATTTTACTTCGACATCTAACCCTCCTTTATGAGGCCTATGCATACCCTGGGTGATATTATTTTACATCTGTTACTTGACTTTTACCATACTGCCCAAAGTAAGAAAAGTAAGCAAAAGCCCAAAAAGGTTGGGTCCCTATTTTACCAAGGCAAAATAGGGCATGTTGTGTAACCACAAAACAACTTGCCACCAAAGAAAACAATGAAATTCCAACAATTCAAGAGGTGAGGATAAGTTAGAACATTAGGCTCCATCTTTTATTAAGCAGAAGCATCATGATCTTCTAGATGGTATCATATTCATCAATGGAACAATGTATTGCAAAGGGATCAAGTGTGTGCATGTGATTCATATCACTCATCTTGAAGATAAGTTGAAAACACTGGTTAAGCTACATAATTTAGTTTATCCCTCATAACCAACCTAGATAGAGCCTTGCTACCAGTAGGCGTCCATAGCCCTGGCAAGGTTATCTTTGCAATTCCCCTAAGTAGAGCCCCACTGCTAGTCAGGCGTCTATAGCCCCAATAGAGTTACTTAGATGGCCTAATTTCTCTTTAGATATTCAACATATTTCTTCTCTTTTTTTATTCATAAGATGTCATCATGTAAGCACATTTTGCAAGGTGTAGTCACTTGCTGATTTAGGTTGTGAATTTCAATGGTAGCAAGGGCAACCTTTTGATTTTTCACTTAACTCCATACTGGTATGTTCAACAAATCCAAGGTTGTTAGGTGTGTCATGTGAAGATCTCCTTGAGCAAGAAAAGCAATACTGATGAACAGGATATCACAAACCTGATCAAGGATACTTGTTAACATGAGATACAGTCTATGTAAAAACTTATGTCCATCTCTTGAATTCTAACAATTCCAGTGGTGTTCTATAGTGAAAAGGTGCATCATTTTGCCAAATCAAAGCAAAGACTCAATGCCAACAAACCAAAATAAAACACAAAGCAAGATATACAAACAACTATACAAAATACACATTATGGTACAGTATCATGACATGACCCTGTCTAAGCTTGGAAATAATGTTTAAGGAATTGTCCATTGATTGGGAATGGAACATCCTCACATGTTAGGGTCTTGAGTTTGTAAGTACTATCTCCTAGGATCTCTGAAATTTGGAAAGGACCTATCCAAAGTTTATCAAACTTTTCATGATCACCTTTCTTTTCATGTGCTTTTTTCTAGGCTAGGACTAGGTTTGAAATCCTAAAAGCTTTTATCTTGGCTCGTTTATCAAACCAACATTTGATAGTAGCCTAATGCTTGGCAAATTGATCAATCTCCCTATCTCTCTTTTCTTCTAGGTGGATGAGTTGTAGCAACCTAACTTCTTGCTTATTATCTATGCCCAAATATTCTTGTGCAAACTGCAATGTGGGGATTTTGATATTAACAAGGAGGATGGGGTCCACCTCGTATACTAGGTGATAAAGAGAATTTCCTAAAGTGACTTTCATCTTGGTTTGATCCACCCATAAGGCATACTTAAGAAAGGTATTCCATTCCCTAGGGTTCTTTTCTATCAATTTCTCTATGATACTCAATAAAGTTTTGTTTGTTGACTCTGCTAAGCCATTTCCCTGGGGATAATAATATGAAGAAAATTTCAAGATGATTCCATAATCAAAGGCCCAACTAGACAATTTCAATGATGCAAAAGCTAGTCCATTACCACATACAAGGGCATATGGAACTCCATACCTGGTTATTTTGTTGTTCTCTAGAAACTTGATCACATCCTCTATAGTACATGTCTTGTTGTTGACTACTTCAGTCCACCTGGTGCAATAATAAGTGATTGTCAAAACATACCTATGGCCTGGAGGTGATGGAGGATTAATAGGACCTATAAAATCCATGCCCCATCAGGCAATTGGGTGCATCTCCATAATTAGCTGCAGGGCTTGAGCGACATATCTCTCCTTGTTGGTGGCAACTTGACAAGTGTGGAAACATTTGATGTGCTCAGTAGTGTCCTTAAAAATTATTGGCCAGTAATATCCTACTCTTAGGATAGTGTGTAGTGGCTAAGTGGGAACCATGTGATGTCCCAAACTTGTCATGTAACTCAGCAAGAACCTTGTCTGCTTTTGGTATGTCCAGACATCTAAGGTATATCCCTTCATAATTCTTCTTGAAAAGGACTCCTCCCTTGATCATGTATTTTTGTGATCTTATCTTCAGAGCTCTCCTATGAGAATCTTGCATCTTCAGTGGGCATCTCCCAGTGATCAGGATATGTTTGATATTAGGGTACTATTCTTTATTTTCTTTAGTGTTCACAACATATTGTTGACTCACTATCTTAGGATCAATCTCAAAAATTATCTGGCTTAAGGCTTGTCCTTTGACCAATTTCATGGGTATTATGTTCATGTCATATTCTTGGAGAACTATTATCCACTTGGCTCTTTTCTCTCTAGGTTCACTCTACATCAGGAGCATTTTTACTGTTGCATCAGGTACCACAACAATTACCTTACTTCTTAGGATGTAGTGCCTAAATTTCTTTACTACTTTGACCAAAGCAAGAGCTTGTCTTTCAACATCCATATATCTTATCTTTGCATCTTTAAATGGAGAACTCATGAAGGCTATGGGTTTTTCTTCTTTGTCTTCATTCCTCTGTGTTGGGACTGCTAGACATGTATGCTCTGAAGCAAATGAATAAATATAAAACTCTCTTGTGTAGTTTGGGATGATCAAGACAGGTGCATCTAATATGGCTTTCTTAATGTCCTCAAATGCAACCTTTGCTTCAAGTGTCCATTCAATCTTGGCATCTCTTTTAAGCATTGCATTGAGTGGTCTAACAATCTCTACAAATCCTATGATGAACTTTCTTACAAAGTTTATCTTACCAAAATAAGATTTAAGTTCTTTCTTACTCCCAGTAAGTTGTAACTTCATGATGGATTCTACCCTAGCAGGGTTTATGGTAACCCATTTTCTGATCTTAGGTGACCAAGTAACTTACCTATGGTTACCCCAAATATTTATTTCTTTGGATTGAGTGAGATACCATATTGCTCGCATTTCTTGAGCACCTTTATGAGGTCTTCTATGCGATCACCTCTCTTCTTTGAAAAGATGGTCAAGTCATCCATATATATGACCATGCATTTGCCAACTAGGCCCCTAAAGGCTATGTACATTGCACGTTGGAATGTGGCTCCAGCATTGATCAAGCCAAAAGGCATGTGTCTATAAGTGAATATCCCCCACTTGGTGGTGAATGTTGTTTTTAATCTATCTATTTTATTCACCATTACCTGGTTGTATCTTGAGAAACCATCCAGGAAGGACATCATTTGATCTCTATTCACTATTTGTAAGACTTCATCCAATGAGGGTAATGGATAGTTATCCTTCTCTGAAGCCCTATTTAGATTTCTGAAATCTACACATAGGCGTATATCACCATTTTTCTTTCTTACTAGAACTGAATTGGCTACCCACGTTGAGTGCCTAATAGGGAATATGGTCTTGGCATTCAACAATTTCTTAACTTCTTCAAAGATTATAGGCTCCAGCAGTTCATTGACTGGTCTCTATTTCTTCCTAAAAGGTTTGGCATCTGGCTTCAGTGGAATAGTGTGGGTGATAATTGATGTGTCATATGTCTTTAGCTCATCATAAGTCCAGGTGATAACATGGATATAATCTTTCAATGCTTGGGTTATCCCCACCTTTTCTTCTCCAATATAGACCTTACCAATTAAGACATTCCTTACACCTTCATTTTGTCCTATGTTAATTGGTGAATATTCTCCTCCATTTGTCCTAGGGAGATCCTTTTATTTCATCATGTTATGCAGATCAAAGGATTTTTCTAATTATATCATATCTTTAGTGATTTTTTTGCTTGGTAAGTCAATTATCTCTTCTTCCTCCCATGTATGATCTTCCAAGTTCTTTTCATCTAGGATTTGTGCATCAAATATATCTCGATTAGCTATGAAATCAAGAATATGCTGATCATCATCAAACACTTGAAGATTAGTGACATTGTCAGGTATGGAGGGTATTGATATTATTTCAACTAAAAATCTCTTTAATCTAGAAATGGACAAAGGCCCCAAGGTACTAGTAGCCTATGCCAAAGAATTTGCTCTATGATTTTACTCTCTAGGGACATGTGTGATATTAAATGCATCAAATTCTTCAATCAGGTCCCAAACCCTATGTCTATAGTTGGACAACTTCTTGTAATTGCAATCATAGATGCTTCTTACTTGTTTTACCACCAATTCTGAGTCTCCATAGACATGCAAAATCTTGACTTTCTTCTTAAGAGCAAACATCAACCCATGGATTAAAGCCTCATATTATGTTACATCATTGGTACATGGGAATTACAATCTGTATGCTGCCAAAAAGGACTTTTCTACTGGGTCAATAAGGTCTATGCCTACCCTAGCTCCTTGTTTAGACTTGGATCCATCAAATCTAAGGATCCATGGCTTATCTTCTATTAATGGCTTATCAGGACCTTCTCTTTTCCTTTTGGCTCTATTAGTTGCACTGCTTGATATCCATTTCAAATTTTGGGATTCACCTTTTGTCATTTTTGGTGACTGATGTGAACATGATACCTCTATTCTTTTCATTTCTGGTGTATCATCTCTATCACCCTCTTGATGTACTTTAATCTCTTTCTTCTTCTCTTTATACATGTCTCTACTATCAGATAAATAATTCCTTAAACAAAGTTGCTCTTTCTTATTCAATATATGCAAGCATTGTTGACCTATTTTGCCTCTGCCCAGAGCCAAATATTCCACCTTGTATTTTCCTTGAAAATCTTTTAGAAATGCATGTACAAGATGTAAATTCTTCAAATACTCATGCATGCCTTGTCAAAAAATCCCAAAATGGTGCCTGCAGAATCCTTGCAAAAAACCCAGAAATCTTTTAACTTCAAACATTTTCTATCGCTGGGAATTTTTAGCTTCATGCTTGTATTTCAATATGCATTTTTGAATGTACATTTGCATATGCATTTGCCAATGTATGTTTGAACATACATTCGTAATATGCAAGAGGCCAACATACAACTGAAACATACAAGGAAAAATATGCATATCAGGTTATACATCATAGGTATATTCCATCAAAGATTCCCACTTGCATGTAGAGGTTTGTATGTTGTTGTTGTATATTCGGATATACAATGGGTTTATACAAGGGAAAACATACAAGGTAGATTGTATGTTAGAGGATACAAAAGTGGATGCACATTTTGCAATATACATTGGCAAATATGCAAGTGTCATTTGCAAAAGGAGAATGTATATAGGCTTGTATGTTCACACATACAAGCAGATATACAAGTCAATATACAAAGGCAAAACATACAAGGGCATTTGTATATTGCTGAGATACAAGAGGTGGAGCCCGCGTATATACAAAGAAGATTGTATGTCTTCTACATACAAAAGATCAAATGAATAGTAGAATGTATATCGGATTGTATGTTCGCACATATAAGGCCGATATACAAGGAAATATATACAACCGGGACTCGAATAGAAATTTCAATTTCTTCTATGTTGTTCTCAAGTCCGCCTTGTATGAGGGTGAATGTGCAAAGGAAATAATACAAAGGCAAATGCATCAGCTATTACAGTGGCTTGTATATTTTTTGGCTTGTATATTGCGACATACAAACAAATATACAAGGGGAAGATACATGTTGGGTGATCATACAAAGAGTGGGGACCACCACTTGTATGTATATGCATGTTTGCATATACAAGGAACACATACAAGCCGGACCCGACCCAACAGTCAAAGCAGTTGATAGTTTTTGAGGTCTGTGGTTTGTATATTTGGCATTTGTATATCATGTGATATACAAAGCCGACATATAATGGCGACATACAAGCCGGATTTCAAAAATGTTTTCAATCTGCTTTATAAAATTTTGAGGTCCGTGCATTTGTATGTATATTTGTGATTGTATATTGCAATATACAAGTCAAAGGTGTGAAGGGATACATACAAGATGGACCCGACCCAAAAGTTAATTCTCACAAATTCAAGCTTGGGGTCCATGGCTTGTATGTTTGCACATACACAAGAGATACAATTGGTGGGGTACACAAAAGGGTACAGGTGTAGATGCAAGTTTTTGTATGTATGTTTTCCTTGTATGTTTCAACATACAAAGACATTTCAAGTCAAATATACAAGGCGCCATGCATATACAAAGGAGTTGCAGAGAATATTTTGGATGCCGATTCGGGCGGCAAATTCGAGCAATATATACACAGATGCAAAGCAATATATACAATGGTTGACCAAAACTTTCACTGCCCGTATCTCCTTTATCCTAGCGAATTTCGACATGCTACAAGAGACAAAGATGCATATTTTGGTCCCCTCTTTCATTTGGCAGGGTTTTTAGGAGTTTTTGTCACCTTTCCATTTTTAGATCTAGTTTGCATACTTTGGTTGAGTTGACATTTCAGCGACCATTTTTTAGCAGATAGAGATATTTCTTGCATTCACTGCTGCACAATGATGAAGCAGCTCACATTGATGGTAAAAGATATTTGTCCACCGCCCTGTTTCAGGTATTTTCATATATGTGTTTCTGAGGAAGGATGATACAGTAGTTGCATTAAAGACTAACAGATATCCCCTATCTACCCAGTTCCAGATTTCTTGACGCCATAACTAATGTAGCTGGACAGTCATTAAATGTAGATATTTTCTGTTCTAGCTCTTAGAGCAAATTTTGTAACCGGCCTAGGTTAATTTGGAATGCTATATATATGCATTCATATGTTGTAAAGAAGGTTGGAAAATTTTTAGCATTCAGGCTTTTCTATTTCCAAACAGAGCTTTGTACTACTGTAACTATGCTTTCCCACTGAATATATTCAAGTTATTTTGCCTCTTTGGACTGATTTATAGTCTTGTGTGAATCTGCATATGGTTGTTTGTGAATGTCTTTGTTCCTCTCAATCATCTGGTTTCTCACCTTTGCTAGGATCAGTCGAATCTGTGTATGTCTGGTTGCTATATTTGGTTATGATGTCCATTTTCTTAGTATTGTGAGGGTTCTTTTATTAAACTTGGTGAATCACCCTTTGTTTTCAAGCTTTTTTTGTTTCGTCCTTCATTTTAAAGCATTCCTTCTCCCTTTTCCTCTTAAGATTTAGTAGTTTTAGGTGATAACCAGTTAAGGAAGCCGGCCTTCTCTGGAGGTCTGATCTCATTTAGCAAAGTCCCACACTTAGAGATCATTCCCATGTTACTCCATATTGCAAAGGTTTCAGAACTATATGCAAGGGTGCAAATCTAAAAGATAACAACTTTGGCACGCCCGGTGGGACTCGAAGTCAGAGCAACAATCAACTTAACAATCATTATTGATGGTTTTGATGTGCAGCGAGTGATTTCAGACCTATAAGAGGTTAAACTTGCATATCGGGTGACTCACACTGAGGAAGAACAAACAAATCAGTTTTGTTGATACATGTTTTATGAGAAAGATTCAAACCAGGAGTTCAAGCTCATTTGAATATTTACAGCTGTCTCCACCTAGAAGGCAGAGTAAAGCTATAGCAAGGACTCCAGTTTCTAAAAGGATACATTCAACTCCACCAAATTTCAAACCAGTTGCTTTTGAAGTTCCTGTAGCAACTCAAGCAAATCTACCCCTAGCTATTCAAATGGCAAGAAATCGACCATTTGTGGCTTTTGATGGGGGAAGTCCTTTAAACCTAAGAGTACATGATGTTATACCCATGGAAGCTTTGAAGAGTCTGCCTTATTTCACAGGGGAAAATCAGACTACTCCTATTGAGTACATTAGGGACATAGCATCTCTGTGTGGTGTACATCATGTCACTCAAGAAAATGTAGCCATCAAGCTGTTGGCTGCCTCATTCAAAGGGAACGCATTGCAATGGTTCAAGAGTCTACCAGTGTAGACTATTACAACCTGGGATAATCTAGGGGAGAAATTAAACAAACAATTCCAAGACAAATCAGATAATCTATCATTGGTTGAACAGATGACCACCATAAAGAGAGCTCCTCAGGAGCAAATGATGGATTTTAACTTTAGATTTCAAAAGACATGGGATAGAATTCCTGCCATAGTAAGACCTCCAGCTGAGTATGCATTCTTGTATTTTTGAAAGCCCTGAATAGTGATATTTCAGTAATGATTCAATCACTAGGAGGTACTGGTTTACCAGATGCTTATGAATTAGCTATTAGGGTAGAGAATAATCTAATTCAGGCTGGAAAAATAGCACCCTGACCGCCAGTACCCAGACTGCCAGTACGTAGACCTCCTACAATGTAAGCCTTTGAATTTTTTTAGATAGAAACTCTTCAAACTTTGCCAGGTTACTTTTCTTATCTTCATCTGACAATTCATAATCTAACTCAATTAAGCAGTCAGTCCCTGTGGTGATACTATTTTCATTTCTATGAATATTTCCATCATACATCAAGATCTCATCTACATTATGCATGTAACCTTCATCCTTATGTGTAGTTTCTTCAGATTCTCCTGTATCTACAGATGACAAACATGAGTTAGTATCATCATAACTAGATAGTGTACTTACCTCGGTTGAATATGACCCTTTTTCACTATAAGATTTTTCTAATTCCATCATGTCTAAGCATGCATCACAACTTTTCTCTGAATGTGCTCCATCATGTAACCTACACCAACCTTCAATTAAGATATCCTCATTGGATGTACCTAATATTTGGCAATGTTGCATCTCTCTGGATAAATACAATTAAAAATCTTTAAAGTGATCTATTTCATTAGTATCAACTGAACTACAATCAGACTCTATGATTACCTAATTATCCTGATGAACATTTCTATGCGAGTGTGTGTTGTGCATTAGAACTTCCTCTATTCTAACTATTTGAGGTCTAATAGTATAAACTCCTGGTTCAACATCCACATATAATATCTCATTGGTATTATTATACTCAGTAATCACATGTTTCATCCTAGGTTTAGCTTCTATCCTTATTTGATTAGGAATCCCCTTCCAGGGTAACCACATGTGGCTGAAGTCGATGGACATGTAACCATTGAGTGTTTTTGACCAATCCCTACTGAGAAACATACCATACGTATCAGGGATATCCACCACCTAGATGGCAATGTAATATTGGACCCTAAGATCTGATGCTAATTGCATGTGAATATGTGTCAGTTCTCATACCACACTCACTTCAGTTTTATCTAGTTGTGTTACTTTTTTAAGGGATTTGGCTGGATGTAATCCTAAGGCATTGCAAATGGATAGTGGCATCACATTTGTTGATACACCTGAATCCACCAAACAGTTATGCAGGTTCTTTCCAAATATTCTTAGTGTAAGTAGGGATGGGAGTGATCCAGTTTTGTCTCTATATAGAGTCATATGTGAGGTCTCAGTGACCTGAATAGTAGCCTACACTCTATGTTTGACATTATTCTCTTTAGGTATTGGATCTTTAGTCAGGATTTGACTAGGATTATGACCTTGATTATCATCCCTAGACGTGGACTCATCTAAGGATTTTAGAAAAGCCTTCTTGATGACTAGGGTTTTAAGGAGTTCTGATAGAGATAAGCTGATTTTGATCTTTTTCATCTCTTCAGCTAGATATGTGACTAGTTTGTCAGATTCAGGGATCTGACTGATGGACATTGACACTATATTTTGGGGTGTAAAATACTAAGTATTAACCTTGGGAAGACCAGGATTATTACTAGCTTTGGGATCAGGTGGAGTATTGAAATTGTTGGGAGGAACTGATGTGGTTAAAGGACTAGATGGTCTATTGGGATTACTCCAGAGATTATAATTATGTCTACCCTGATATTGTTGTTGGTAAGCATGAACTTTATGTTCTAGTTCTAGCTCGTTTTCATCCTCAAAGGGAAACACATAATTTGTCTTGAATCCTAAGGCAAACTCCTCACATGCTAGCATGTAATTATCATGAAAGGAAGTCATCTGATGATGCTGATTTTGATGATTAGTGGAACTTTCTAACATCAGGGCAAACTCATATCCTAAAGGAACAATCTCATTCCCTTCAAGATGAGGAAGATCTCCTGTAGTATTGGACACTTCATCTTGGAAAATACTCGCTGCTATTTTAAAATGAGGATAGTCTAACACTGCATGTGCATTGGTATTATGCATTCTACACCAATTAGTGAGGGCAGCTTCTACTAGGTTTACCCTAGTTATTTGTTTAGGTTCATTAGGAGGTTGATTGTCCACTGGTGATAGTAATGAACCATTATTTGGCCTAGTGTCCATGTTCTAGGTGGTCTCAGAGTAGTATTATTGTTATTGTTGTTGAAGTTCCTTTCATTGTTGTATCCTTTATCAAGATATCCAAATCTATCATTACTATTTTTGTATCCTCTATCTGGATATCCTCTATTCTAGTTTGGTTGAGAGTAAAAATTTTGATTTCTCATGCGTTTAATATCAGTGGTCAACTTCCTTAATTGTGCAGATATTTCTTTAATATCACTATTCTCCTCTTGAACCTTGGCTACTACATTCTCTTGCTGAGGTTTGAAGAAGGAACTGCCACCATTGCTTTGTCCTGCATCTTGAGGTGTATGTCCAGGATGAGGTATCATCTGGCCATTTCCATTTGGAGGAGGTATAATGCTAAGGGGAGGTACCTACAGGAGACTAGGCATGATGGCTGGAGGTATCATCACTCCATTGCCTTGAGGTTGCACAGGATATGCAGGGTATCCGGTATTAGGGCAAAGCCTGGGGTTAACTGCTGATTGACTTTAATAGCCTCTTCAAAAGCACCAGCTAGTGAAGTGATAGGTGGATATGTTCTTTTGATGAACATGGATGTCAAAGGATCTAAAGATGCATAGTATATGGATCTAGCTTCCTCATCACCTATATTATATGGAGCAACTAGCTTGGAATACATCTTTTGAAACCTAGCATGTCCTAATATGATCTTCTGAATCCTGATATCGATGATACTTTGGACATATTTTATCAGGATTTTAGGCAAAGGATGATATGCAGTAAACATGAGCGGTGACTAAGTTGCAAAGAAAGACATTGTGACTGGTGCTTGATGCACTTCAGGTATAATTGGAGATCCTGGAGGTGTCTGAGATATAGCTGGAGAGACTGGAGGTGTTACAATATGTCTGGGTGAGGATGGTGATGCACTAGACTCAAGGCTATGATGAATATCAGTTGTACGGGGTCTATATCCATGAATAGGTAATTCTTCAAGAAGTCCAATAGATCTGGACCTAGTATTAGGTTTGTGAGCGAGGATTCTAATGAGTTAAGACAGAATGTGAATATTTTGACTAAATCTTTGCAAAGTGTGATAGGTAAAAATTAGTTCAATAAGATCAAGCATAGCCATGAAAACCTAACCTTACCATCATCAAAAATTCTAATCCAAATGAAATCAAAAGCATGCAATTCAAGAACAATATCACCTAGATTATATGATTCCTTGTTTATGATGTGGATTTCTTCTTCAATAATAAACAATTATGAAGATTAAAGCTTCCATGATGGATGGTAATAATGATAATGATAAAATATTAGATGGATGCTAAAATGCTCAATATGCTCAAGACGATAATGTAGACGCTATATGAATGTTGGATCTATGTGGTATGGATTGAGAGGGTGTTTATATAGACCTCAACCAAAATCAATCAATGGTGGAGATTTGGTGGCTATGTGAATGGCTAAGATGAAAGGATAATCATAGATGAATGTGTAGATGACAAGTGGAGAGAAGATAAGGCTTTTGTGTGACCGTGTACATAAAAAGTACTACATGTGAAAGATATTAAATATAAGATGTAGTACCACTTATCTTTTTTTAAATGAAAGAGGCACACATGTCAGCTCATTGAGATAAATGATAAGAGAAATTAATTAAATAAATAAATTTTATTTAATTAATTGGAAAGTGGGTTTTGTGAAGGGAATTTTAATTAAATGAATAAGATTTATTTAATTAAAATAGATAGAATAAAGATAATTAAATAATTAAAAATTATTTAATTATAGCTTAGAAGAAATAGAAGAAATAGCTAATGAATTAATTAAACAAATAGAAATTTATTTAATTAATAGAAGAATTTAGGGAAATTGGTCAAGTGTGTTAGACAAATGCAAATGATAAGTAGTGCTAATGATAAATAGGTCAATTTTGGGTGTCTACATTTTGCCCCTCTTTGATACAATGTTCATTAGAGTGTTGTGTCAAAGAAGATACGATAATCCACTCGATAAAGAAGGTGATGCCCTAGTGTGACATAGGTATAGGGAGAGCTGCGGAGAGTATAGGGTGAGGTAGAGTATTATAGAGGCTTGAACTATAGGGCTGTGCCAAGAAAGCAGAGGCAGCCTAGCTTCAGGAGTAGGTTAGGAGCTTGAGGTTCACGAAGGATAGGGGGTTCTCGATCTATAGCATTAGTGATGGGACCATAGAGAGATAGGGGACCAAGTACAAGACCCAGTGGTGATGGATAGGGAGAGGGAGCTACCAATAGTCACTAGGGCTACCTTGTTTTTATGTATATTATGTTGTATCATGATGAGGTCTAGAGCCGTTTGTACATACATTCTTTAATGGTGCAGCTTGTATATGTAGACACATGTATATTGACACATGTATATCTATGATGGGTTTTGGTTCTACATGACGTTGCAATGAGTATGGATGCATTTTTTGTATTATGTTATGCATGTATATATTTTTGTGTTTTCATGGTTTATATGGATGGTTATGCAAATGATATGGATATGCAAATGGTAATAATGGGAATGTATTATGCTAATGATAATGCAAATATGTAAATGATAATGAGATGATATGGATTTATGTATGTATAAATGATAATGATAATGATAATGATATGTCTAACACACTTGTTTTGCAGAATAAAGAATGTGGACAAGAAAGATAGAGGAAAGATTGATCTTGGTTAAGGACTATATAGGTGGATAATGAAACGAATAGATGGTATGATGGGCAGCTTTAAAAGTAATTTCTCAATAATTAAAATAAATTCAATCCTTATGTTTGATATAGCATATGGATGTTATGCACCAAGGTATAGAAGACCAAGGTATCGAGATATCCAATGCAAAACTAGCATACTACAATCTTGTCTGAACATATGAGGTCAAGATGTTGAGCCAACATACATAAGATATGAATAACAGCTAGTGTTCTAAGATGGACTTTGATGCTACAAATAATGGTTTGAACTTATCTCCACTACACATAGTGACACCTTACTGGTTATATGTATGGAGCTAGTCTTAACATAAAATAGTCTCATGTGCATAAGAGACTGTTTAGCTTCTTAGATGCTAGAGATATTGATATGTAAGGTGCTAATCCCAACACGTACAAGATACCAATATGCATAGGAAGAGAATAAGATCATCCTGTAAACACGGCATACGAAAGCAATATGACCATATGCCATTCCTTACTTCATCACAATGTACCAAGATATAGATAGATCAAGGTAGTCTTGATTAGGCATAGGAAAGGGACAAAAGATAAATCAAAAGATAAAAAAAAGATACTGTCATCACGTTCTCTTGCCAAATTTAGGTGCTCTTGGATAGATTTAAGCTAGTGCCTTGTTGAGAGGAAAGCTATCCTGTTGAAGGCTAAAGATGTTAAGATGCTATAGCAAATGTTGGCTTAAGGCATGTGGACAAATAGCTTCTGGCTTGCTCTGATTGGTTAAAGTGCTTGAGCTTTCACTGATACGCATGGTCTACTTCCTTCTTGAGCTAGTCAAAGAGAAGATGGAAGATGAAAGAAGATGAAAATGGGGTGGATTGTATGTGCTTGCATACTAGATACTTCCTTCATATTCCAGACTGCCTACATACCCTGTGTCCATGGGATCAAAGCACATTTACGATGGTGATGAGACATGATAAATATGTAGTTCTGGGTTTATTTATGATGTAAGTGATGAAAGATAGAAGAAAGTGAGATAAAAGATTGAAGGATGATTAGAAGAAGGATGAAAGATGGATTATGAAGAAGTGCCTATCATCTTTTCCTGAATCATATGCTTCCTTTGCATCTCATTGAATGGACCATGTTGTTATTCCCAAGATGTTGGTAAGGGATTGCATGAATAGGAGATGGAGTAAGTAGATAGGGGATGGAAGGCTAATGGATTATGTCTGAATTAAGATAAAAGGCTTATGCATAAGCATGGACCATAGGAAGGTGATTGGAAGATATGTAGGATAATGTATGAAGGATGAAGAGATGGAGATATGTGGAAATGTTGCAGAATGAAGGAAATCATGACCAATGGTTGCACACACCGCTAAACATTAAAGCTTTAGATGGAAAGGACAATGTAGGAAGTGAAAGAGATACTTGCTTATGAGATGGATGATAGAGTGATTTAGGAACCAACATATACTTAGTATTTGTATGATTTTGCTTTGCTTGTGGGATTGTTAAATGGAATGGGATGGAAATGGAAGAAAAATGGAAGGGGACAAGTGAGATTCTTTTGTTTGAGATATGGATAAGGATGCCTCATTCAACTTGCTTTCTTGTTTGCTTAGGAACCCAGACCATTTTGGTTGAAGGCTCTTCCTATGGAGTTATAGGCTCAGCTAGCTTTGTAGATGTATTAGTCTATGATTCTTTGCATTGGTGCCTTAAGGCATGAGAATCTTTAGGATTCTTTGTAGGATTTTTGGTTTTAGAAGTAGAGGCATCCAAATTTTTATTTTTGGATCCCATGGATTTGATGGAAGAGGGGTTGGCGGAATGAGTGGAAGCTTTATGGTTAGACAATATGTGCATTTGTTGGTCATGATTGGGATTAGAAGGGTGCTTATGGATAAATAGATAATTAGGCATTGGTAACAATGGCGGTGAGGAAAATGGAGGGATATTAGGGGTTTGAAGTAGTGGAGGTAAATTGGATGGCAAAAGATATACGGTCACATGCTTTTACAGGTTATAGGATGAAGGAAGTGGAGGATATGGAAGTAAAGTTGATGGCGGGAGTTTAGGAGTTGGAAGTAGTGGAGGTAAATTGGATGGTGGAAGATATACAGTCACATGCTTGTGGGGTTTATGATGGAGTTTTTTATGGGAAATGGTGGACTTAGGATGGATAGAGGAATTACCAACATCTTTAGCTTGGGGAGGCTTGCGTTTGACACTAGGACTAGGAGTGCTTGGAGAACTAGACTTGAGTTCATCACTATATGGAGATGACGAGATTGCAGAAATAATGAAGATGGGGGACCTTAGAAAAAGATTGGTGAGATGAAAGGAGTCATCGATGGTATCAGAGTTAGAAGTCTCTCTTACCAAAGAAGATCTAGCTTCTATATCAGAAATAGATATGGATGAAGATGGCTTGGATGTAGAAGGTTTGCCATGAGATTCAGGAGACAAGAGAAGAGTTTCTACACAACAAGATTCTTGCAATGTGTACTCACCAGAGCCATGTTCAGTATACTTGATATGGAGATTGGAAGTAGCTTTACTAAATGATGGCTTGAGTAGGATAGATGGATTGACATATGATGAAGATGGGTATCCTTCAGTGTTGATAGGAATGTGGTTAGGACTCTGGTATTTATCTTAAAAAGCATGACAAAACTCAAATGGATTAGGATCAACATGGATAGTAATCTCAACGCCATTATGTGGAAACTTAAGACATTGATGATATGTAGAAGGGACTGCTTTGAGGGCATGGATCCATGGATGGCCAAGGATGATGTTATAAGGAAGCTCAATATCAAGGACTTGACAACGGGTTTTAGTAGTGATCAACCCAACTTGAATAGGCAAGTAAATAATCCCTTCAGTATCTCTCTTGGCATCATCATATGCTCTAATAGTAATGACCTTGGAAGTGTCAACATCTTTCTCAAAATATCCCAATTGTTTTATTAATTTCAAAGAATATATATTAAGACCAGCTCTGCCATCCACTAGGATTCTTTTGATATTGAATTGTTTAACACACTTTGATATGGAGGGCTTCGTTGTGTGAAGGATGAATGGAGGGCTGAATATCTTTGTCAAAAAAGGTGAGATGACAAGGGGCTACAAAGCTAGCGACCATAGATTGGAATTGCATGGTATCAATATCGTTGGGTACCAAAGATTCTTGTAAAGCTTTGTCAAGGATAGCTTTGTGAGTAGGGGATATTCGAAGAAACTCAAGAATGGAAATGTACACAGGTGTTTTGCCAAGGTGATCTAGGATATTATAGCTAGAAGATGGTTGAGGTGGATGGATAGGTGCTCCTTGAATGGTAACACAACCTCTTCAAGTAGTTACAATGCAATTAGGTGCTTTGCCTTGGATGGTAATAGTAGAGATGCGAGCATGGTCAATGCAGCCAATAGTGGATGATTCATAGTTGTACTGAATGACATTCCCAGCATGAGGGTGACTTGGTTCGTCATGAGATGGAAGTGGATTCTTGAAAGCATCTAGATCATAGTTTGATGTTGGTTGTTGTGTAAGTTGCGATGTCGGAGGTGTGATTTTGATTAAACCTTGATCAATGCAATCTTGGATAACATGTTTTAAGTGCATACAACCATTGGTTTTGTGTCCTTTAACTATATGGTAATCACAATTCTCATTCTCTTTGTACCAAAGAGCTTTGAAGAGTGGTTCACCATTGGGTGGTGCATTCGGCAATATGATATCTCCTGCTTCAAGAAGCTTTCAAAAAACTACTTCCATAGGTTCCGCTAATGGTGTGAACTATCGATGGGGATTCGATGTTTGTCATTGTCGAGTGCGTTGAAAAGGTTGAGTTGTTGTAGAGGTAGCTTGAATGTTGATAGGAGCTTTCATAGTTTGTATGTTCTTTGCGTCTACAACAATGTCATTGATGACATTCTTGTTCTTGTTCCAAAAGTGAGATTTATCATTGGTGCTTTGAGGATAGTCTTTGTTATCACAAAAAATCTTGATCGTGCCTTTAGCAATTAAAGTTCATTCAATGATGGTTGCTTTGGAAACAAGTTCATCAAAGGTGATAGCACTTTGAAATTGTAATTGGAATGACAGCTCGGGATGAAGATTTTGAACAAAGATATCAAGCTGTTATTTCTCAAGTATTTCCCATGATAGTTTGCTAGCCATATTATGCCATCATTGAGTAAAAGAAGAGAAAGCTTCACCATTGCATTGTTTATTGTTGACAAGGACATTCATGTTCACTTCATGTTCAATGTTAAAAGTGAAGTGTGATCGAAACTTGATTTCTAACTCTATAAAAGACTTTATTCCTAGAGTTAAATGAGAGAACCATTCACAAGCTTGTCCCACTAAGCTTTGGGGAAATAGTCTCAAAATATATGTATCATCATGAGCAACATCGAGACATGCCACAAAGAATGCTCTAAGATGGTCTTCTAGATTTCCATTTCCTTTATATTTGTCAAACTATGGAATTTCAAAGAGTAACAGAAAAGGTGTCATATGAAGTGACCTATCAAACAGATAAGCGCATATGTTTTCTAAGGAAAATGTCTTCTTTCTTTGTCCTACTACTTGGTTAATCATTTGTTGAACATCTGCTAGAGATAATTGTTGTTGTTACGAAGGGGGTGGTTGGTTAGGAGGTGAAATGTGGTATGAGGTATATTGATGTTGTTGTTGTGGAATATATGAAACCATGACCATTTGTTGAGGTTGCAAACTCACAATGTGTGTCAAAGGATTGGTATGCGACACATATGTGGTTAAAGATTTCTGTCCTTGAGATATAAGTAGTGGTTGGGTATATTGCGATGAAGTAGCACCAAGGTTTTCCATCACATGGGAAGTGGAAGATGGATTGGTGTTGATCAATGGTTGTGAATTTGGGGTTGGATTTGTAATATGGTAAGTGGTGGAAGGATGGTGGATGTGAAAGAAGGATGGACATTTGGGTTTGTATTTTGGACAACATGAGGATTGGCATATGTCATATGTTGAGTGACTATGGGCAAACCTTGGGTCATGTAAGATGGTGGCATTGATGTAGGCTGATCAACATAAGAGGCCATAGCATTAGGATTAGTTTGTGAACCAATAGGAGGGTCACTCATGTCAATGCGACTAAGATTGGAATTATATGATGGATTGGATGGATTCGTAGAGATAGTGGAGACCATATGTGATGCAATGGGGGTAGCGGATTGCAATGGTTGTGAAACTTGGACTATTGGTGTTGTTGGGATAGCTTGGGAAGCTTGCGGAATATGGAGTATGGGGATAGCTTGTGATGTTGGAGGAGTTTGCACTTGGGCAACATGGATAGATTGTGTTACTTGAGGCATAGATATGATCATGGTAGGAGGAGTATGTTGGGAAACATGGAAAGGTGGCATGTTTAGATTTTGTGAAAGGAAAGGGAGTACATTGGTTGGGGTTATCAAAGGTTCTAAAGTGTACTCCGAGTGTGGTGGATTGAATGAAGTAACAATAGGCAATGAAAGAGATGGATTGGAAGATGTATTTTGTGGCATGGTATGGGATGGTGTGATTATAGTGGATGGTTCCTTTGCAACAACAACGGGAGTGCTTGGATCATGTTCTTGAATAGTGGTTATGTCAAAGTCTCTTGGTATTTTAGCTCCCATGTAGGCAAGTTGCAAGAAATAGAGATTAGGATCATATAAAACAAGCTTCTCAACTTGGTCCCAGACACGTGTGTCTTGATAGTCAGATAAATCCTCTTGGGAATGTTCTTTGTAATTTGTTGGAAAAGGATGTGATTGCACTTGATGAGATGACTCTCCAATGGTGTACCCATGGCGCACAAACATGTGACAAGGCATGCCTGTTGTAAATTGAGTTGCATCTCTAAGAGGTGTTGATCATGATTGTTGCATTGTGGCTTCCATCTCAGTTCACAGTTTTGCTTCCATTTCAGCTCTATATTGGCTCCTAGTTTGAGGCATGATGGTTGATGTTTGAAAATTGGACTTTAGCTTGTTAAGGTTTTGAGACCCAAAAAGATGATTTACTGATTGATTGTTTGCTAATTGTTGGTTGGTTTGTTGTTGTTTTCTTTTTTGTTGTTGGTAGCTAGTTGTTGGTTGAACTTCCCTAGAGAATAGCTCACACACTCAAGGGAAAATCCATTTGCTAAGGTTGCTAGTTTGTTGATGTTGCTAAAAATAAAACGAAAGATGATGTTTTGCTGATTGATCGGATTGATTGGTTGATGTTTGGTTTGCTAGTTTGGGGTCTCAAAAAGATGAAAAGTTCACAAAATCTAATTGGTTAGAATGCTCAAAGTAGGAGATAGTGTCTAGGTATATATAAATGATTAGAGACAGGTCTGAAATCTAGTGTTGAAGTTAAGCAAGCTGGAAATGTAGCTGATTCGGTTGTGTCACTAAGATTTGCTGATAATTGACCATAGGTGATAGGTAATAGCCTATATGCGACTTAGAAAAGGCCAAAAGCAATTGGTTTTAGCTTAAATGCAATCTAGTTTTGGTTCAAGTAATAGGCTACAGTATTAACTAGAGGTGAGCGAATTTACTACAGGTGATTAGTATTGACTCAAAAGTGATTTACTATTGATCAAAGGTGACGCAGTTCAGACCAGAGGTGAGTGATTGATGTTGTATGTGCTTGTTTCATTTTGCTTCAGCTATCATATACATGTTGGATTGACATTTCATTTGAGTGCGTAGGTGTTTCTAATGAAGCCACAGAAATTTGGAGATCATCCCACACACTGTATTGTTTTCCCTTGTGAAGCTGATCTAGTTCCAAGAGAAACCAAGATTATTTGTGTATTGCATGATGAATTTTCGTAATGTTTGTGTATGGTATCCTTTGGTCTAGGTTTACCCTTTTTCAGTTGATTGTAGTATGGTGTTGTAAATGTGTAATGTTTATTTGACTCAATTTTTGTTTTAATTTTTTTTGGGACCTCTTTTCATGTGATTTTCTACATCCTAAGGTGTTAAATTTGGATTAAACTTGAACCTGGGTTGTACCCCTAGGGTCTAGGGGTCATTTCGGCTTATGTAACCCTAGGTAAACTTCCATTTGGTCACTTTAACTTCACCCTAAAGTAAAGTGACGAAAATGGAAGCTTGGGAGGGAGAGGATGAGTGGGTCAAACACTCAACCTCTTCCTTTCCTCTTCCCTAGGTTGGGGAAGTCTCCAAGACCCCTTAATTGTGGAGGACATTACTCCAAGTCTCTCCCACAATTGGCGAGGGTACTTTGGAGTTGTGTGGTCCCTCTTAGGAGGAGAGGATTGGGGCACATGTGGCACCCACTCCCTCTTAAGCTCCACTTTTCTCTCCCACATGTTTTAGAGAGGACAAGTGGAAGGGAGAGACTTGGTGGATGGGTGAGTGACATGTGTCACCACCCATTCCAAGTGTCTTGCTTGTAGTTGGGGGGAGAAGTAAGGAGGTGACATGTGTCACCTCCCCATTCCTCAAGGCTTATGAGAAAAGCCTATTTTAATCTCTCTTGGAGGGAGGGATAGGGCTGTTGAATTTTTGGGAATTTTATTGATTTTAATTATTTTGGGGAAAAGTTGGAGGAAATTTGGTGGCTCAATTTGGAGGAGTTAGAGAAGCTCTACTCAACCATCTACCAATTGGCCTTTTTAAGGTAGGTTTCAAGGCTAAGGCCTTCCCTTATGCATTTTATTTGCTTGTGTGATGCTATGTGTGAGTTCTATTTTTGAGTTTTTACTTGTTGTCGTGGGGAAAAATTGTATGGGTGTTGTAAGAGCCTCTCCTACTTAGGAGAAGATGCTCAACATGTGTAGGGTAGGGGAGGAGTGAACCTCCTTGGGGTCATTTCCTTGATTTTGTGGAGTTGTAGCTTTGAGGGCAATATGTGAATATGTGCAATATGTGAAATGGCTTGAGAGCCAAATGGAAGCTTTGTGAAACTATGTTTAAAAGTGTTGGCTTGAGGCCTTGAGAGGTATTTGTAATGGGAAGTTTTAGGAGTGGCACTCTTGAGTTGAGTGTTGTCCACTCCCCTACCCCATTGAACTCATCCTGAGTGAGTTCTTGTGTTGTGTTAGCCATGGGAGTGATTTTGGTGTTTGGTTGTTGATTGCATTGTTGTGTTGTGGTTTGAGTTCCTAGTGTGAGGATGACCTCCTAGCTCGGGGGTGACTCATTTGTGTTATTGTAGGATATTGGGAGCTTTTTGAAGATGAAGAAAACACCATTGTTCTTGGAGTTGTTATCCTATTTCTTTTTAGCTCTTGAGAGAGAGCATGGCCAAGTTAGCATTTTGTATCATTTGTTAGTTTTCAAAGAGGAGAACATTGTTCTTTCTCTCTTGTTGTAAAAGTACATTTTTACTTGTGTGTATAAGCTATTTACATTTGAAATAGAAATTTTAAATTTGTTGATTTTAATGGTTATCATTAAAAAAAAAATAGTGTTGGAGGAAAAATGTAGTCTTATTATTTTTTCTCTTGAATGTTATTTATTTTTATTTTTTTAAAAAGGGCAAAATGTTTACTAATTTATTTTGCAGAATACAATGAAAATCTATACATTTGATTTACTTATGTGAAAGCAATTTAGATGTTGTTGTTAATATGGTGGGAAGAAATAAATGCATTTGCTTTTAAAAAAAGAAAAATAAATAAATTCTTGAAGGGTGTTATGTGTAGGTATGTTATTTTATGCTTACAAAAAAAAATTTATTGGCTCTATGTAAATCTGTTTATGTAAACAAAAATATTTATTTTGAGTTATTGTATCAAAGAAGAAAAAAATAATATTCCTTTACCTTATATAAATTTGATAAAAAAATATAACTTTTGCTTATTGTTCTTAAAAGAAAATTTGTAAGTGTTTGAAGGAAAATTATATTTGAAAATATAATTATATATACAAATATATATATATTTATATATATATATATATATATATATATATATATGAATGTATGTATTTATATGTATCTAAATATAAATTCCTTTTATTTATTTTGTTAAACAAAAAAAAGAGACTATATTATATATACAACAATATATATAGTTATATTTTTAAATATTAAATAAACTATTTTTTGAGTTGGATCTGTGAATGTTTGAGAGTATATATATATATATATATATATATATATATATATATATATATATATATATAAACATTTAAATAATGTTGTGTAAACAAAACATAGAAAATGGACTGTAATTAAACTTTTACAGTTCCGGGTTTTTTTTTGAGACAAAAGAAAAATGTATGTGATGGGGGGTTCGAACCCCCCACCATCGCCTTTATTTTAGTGGGAATGTGGGGAGGGGACAGAGCCCCCACCCACATCCCACTATGTGATGGGGGGTTCGAACCCCCCACCATTGCCTTTATTTTAGTGGGAATGTGGGGAGGGGGCGGAGCCCCCACCCACATCCCACTCGAACGCCCCACCATCGCCTTTATTTTAGTGGGAATGTGGGGAGGGGGCAGAGCCCCCACCCACATCCCACTGTGTGGGATGTGGGTGGGGGCTCTGTCCCCTCCCCACATCCCACTGTGTGGGATGTGGGTGGGGGCTTTGTCCCCTCCCCACACCCCCACTCCCCCATCTCCCCATGGACCCCCTCTTTTGTGCTCCCAACTCCCATCCACTAGTTTGAAAACGCCGTTGCTGCTGACCCTTCACACCTCCACGGCTCCCTCCACTCCTCCGTGGTCCCTCCAAATCTTGTGCCTCCATAATCCCTTCTACTCTACCTCTGATGTCACACTCCACCGCTGCCGGTCTCCACACAGCTCCTCCCTCTTGACTGTCACAAACAAAAAGCTTGGGGTTTCAGTAAAAAAAAATATTTATATTAAAATAAATCTAGAGCATAAACAATATACACATTAATATATATATATATATATATATATATATATATATATATATATATATATATATATATATATGCCATCATATGCATTTTCTTGAATGGCCTCCATTAAACTTGCAAACACAACCCAAAACAAAATGAGAGAAGAGGAGAAAAGAAAATGAGAGTTGAAAAAAAGGGTTAGCACTTTTTACCCTTAAGGAAATTAGTTTTCTATTTGAGGGCCTTTTAGGGCTTTGTAATTTAAAATTAGCCCTATTTTATTTTCCCACTCTTTTATTTATTTTGTTCATTTGTTTTATGTTCTAAATTTTTATATGGGGTTTGAGATAAATAATAAAATGGGAATCTTTATTACATTTGGAAATGAACTATTTATTTGATAGTGGCATGATAATATTCAGAATAGTTTATGAGTAGAGGGAATTTATTGTTAATTAGTTTTAATTTGACTATTGAAGGGGGATTTTTATTTGCTTCATTTAATGATTACACCAATTTAAATATTGAGATGTATTTATTTTTAACAATCGGGTGAAACCTTTAATTATAAAACCAAATTTGATGAGGTTAATATATAACTAGAATGCTATTAATTTAATACTCCTTTTTAATTATAACTGACGTGATTTTATTAATTTAATAAAGACGTAGTTCAAACCAAACTTGGAAACCTAGTGAACTAATTAAGTGAAGTTAGTATAACATGTAACCGTGATCTGATCTACCAAGAAATTAGGAATAATGTAAAGGATAAAGTGATAACTCTGATTGATAGAAAATGTGAAGAAGAACAAATTGATCAAGCTTTGTTAAAAAATGTTTTAAATTATAGAAAATGTGAAAAAGAACAAATTGATCAAGCTTTGTTGAAAAATGTACAATTAGTCTATTTTAACTAATCTACCAATTTAACTGATGTTACGTAGGTAATTTAAAATCAACCCAGTAAACTTTTGATCAAAATTAGTTTGATTATAAGAAACCCTAATCACACCCGTGAGGCATTATGCTTCTAGATTTTTTCAAAATTTAGGGTTTAGCTAGGTTAGTGAAAATTTAACCTAGTTTAGGACTATATTATTATTTTTTGCCAATTATTGACATTAGATTTTTGTATTAAATCATATCTTTCTCATGCACTTGAATTTGGCTGTTAATTTTGACTCACATCAAAATCCCATCATTCACATTGGTTAACTTAGGGTTTTGATCATTGATCCTAACCCTATTGGTGACGTTAACCACATCTCTTTGACCCCCTAGTTGGCCTTCATTGTGAATGGTATGCACAAGTGAATGCATTACCCCGCATTCAACTATCATGTTTATGCCTTATGCATAATGCCACCGAGCACGCTTACACGTGTGAGGGGGTTTCTAGAGAAGTGTGGTAAAATTTTTGATATTTCATGTCATGATCACATGACAAATGTGGAGATGACATGTGTGATATGTGTCGTGACCACATGGGAAATGTGGACATGATATTTGGTATCAGAGCCCAAGTTTAAACACTAGACTTATTTGGGCACGTTACTTATTCCACAACTTTGATTAATTAGTGCATACCTTGTTTTTATAGGATGCCTCCCCAATGAATCTGGCGAGTGTGATCATGTAACACTGCATCTACCGAGGTACACAGTGATTCCTCTATAGAGGGTCAGGTACTAACAGCCTTATCAGGTCAGCCAGTACTACAGGCACCACTAGGACTTGATATAGGACCTCAGATTTTACAGACGTTACAGGCCATGTTAGAGAGGTTACCGCCAGTTATACCAGTGCCATGTGATGAGCCCCGCGTTGATCTACAAGAGGAGACACGTGAGGATCTATGTACTGAGTCATGAGCTGAGCCACATGTAGAGCCCCGCGTTGATCCATGAGAGGTACCACATATGGAACCATTTGTAGAGATACCAAATACTACAGTGGAGGAGGTAGGGTCAACTTATAGAGAACAGAATAGGAGTCCTCCATGACATGCGAGATGAGATGAGACTATGAGGGTTGAGCAGGTACATCATGGACCCTATGAGTACGGTACGAATGAGGGACCCTATGAGTACTGTATGAATGAGCCGGTCATAGGACATAGAGACAGAGGAGATCCCATCAAAGACCTACTTAGGCTTAATCCACCTACCTTCGCAGGAGCTATAGAGGGAGCTGAGGTTGAGGCTTGGCTCATCAGTCTAGACAAGTGCTTTGCGTTGTGACCTTATGGGAGTAACACAAAAGCACACATGGCAGTACACCTCTTGAGAGATGTAGCAGCTACTTGGTGGCGCACTGAGGAGTGGAAGCGCTAGTTATCATTAGACACACTCACATGGGACACATTCATAGAGCACTTTAATGCACGTTACTTATCAGACCATTATAGGCAGCGCTAGATAGATGAGTTCCATGACTTACAACAGAGAGGACTCACAGTTGCATAGTATGAGAGCTAATTTATTGAGCTTTCATGTTATATAGAGTATCTCCACGATGAGAAAATTTTGGTGCACAAATTCATCAGAGGTTTGAATCAGGGGATAGCAAGACCAGTGCGTACGACAGACCCCCAGACTATGAGTGAGGCTGCTGAGAAGGCTTATATTGCAGAGGAGATTTAGGGATGATGGTAGAATTCATGCCTGCAATTTTAGGACCGTAGTCATCAGCAGTAGCAAAAATTTCTTAGACCACCACCACCACCACAGAGAGGAGGATTTAGTTCTCCATCATTACCTCCTAGGCCTCCATAGCAACAGTAGCAGCATTAGCAAAGGTCTAGACCCCAACAGAGGGTATAGGGAGGACATAATCGTGGTTGCCAATAGTAGGGCCTGCGTAGGAATCAGAGACAACAGGGACCACCTACAGAACCCGCGAGATCACAGTAGTCATATAGGGGTTCACAAGATGGATTGGGTAGCAACAGGGTGCTAGGACTCAGTCAGGGTAGATACAGGCTAGGGGACCATGTTATGTTTGTGGTGGGACAAGACATTTAGCCAGGGAGTGTCCACAGGGTTTCACGACAGGGGGATAGCCCTATTCAGGAGGGTCAGAGCAGATGGTAGGAGATGTGGGCAAGTCCCACTACATGTTTGCAACAGTTGATAACCACTAGGCTGACTATCAGGCATCCGTGATTGAGACATCAGGTATGATCAGGGATGCCCCATTTTCTATTTTTTTATTATGGTGCTACTTATTCCTTTAGATCTATGACATTATTGGAGCATTGTAGGCTAGTGGCTTCTAGGTAGGACATTAGGTGGGAGGTTGAGTTGGCCTCTGGGGCCAGGATGTCAGTAGATACCTTGGTTTGGGATTGTGAGATTTCTTTGAGTTCCTTCACTACATCTTGCGACCTTAGAGTTATGCCATTAGGATCCTACGGTGTGGTTTTGGGTATGGACTGGCTTGCGGCTCATGGAGTCAAGCTAGATTGTTACTGAAAGGTGGTTAGTTGCTTAGATGATCATGGTGCATCAGTTGAAATAGTGGGCATTTGGAAGCCTACGACAGTTCATATGATATCCGCTCAGTAGCTTAAGCACTGCATGCGGAAGGGATGTCAGATGTTCACTATCACAGTTAGTGACAGATCAGAAGACGAGCCTGAGGCATCACTAGATGATCACCCCATCTTGAGAGAGTTTGCTGACCTATTTCTACTAGAGCTACTAGGGATGCCACCCCATCATGAGGTAGACTTTCATATCGATCTAGTGCCAGGTGTAGAGCTAGTGTCTCGTACACCCTACAGGATGACTACACATGAGGTCACAGAGCTCAAACTATAGTTAGAGGAGTTACTTGAGAAGGGGCACATCCAACCTAGTGTTTTACCATGGGGCACACTAGTTATCTTCGTGAAGAAGAAGGATGGGTCTCTTCACTTGTGCATGGACTATAGGTAGCTTAATAAGGTGACGGTGAAGAACCGTTATCCTCTGCCTAGGATTGATGACCTTTTTGACTAGATACAGGGAGCCAGAGTGTTCTTGAAAATTGATCTAAAATCTAGGTATCACCAATTGCATATCACAAAGGTAGATATTCATAAGACTACTTACCGAAAGAGATATGGCCACTACGTGTTCACAGTGGTACCCTTCAATTTGACTAACACCCCTACAGTGTTCATGAGTCTCTTGAACGGGGTGTTCTGCACTTACTTGAATCATTTTGTGATCATTTTTCTCAATGATATTTTGATCTATTCACGGACCAAG
Source organism: Cunninghamia lanceolata (assembly GCA_027924645.1). Lineage (NCBI taxonomy): Eukaryota > Viridiplantae > Streptophyta > Pinopsida > Cupressales > Cupressaceae > Cunninghamia > Cunninghamia lanceolata. Next base: position 9,575,772 of record BSBN01000739.1, read on the forward strand.
GAGGAGCATGTGGATCATTTGCGTTAGGTTTTATAGTGCTTGAGAGAGAAGCAACTTTATGGCTACATGGTGAAGTGTGCCTTCTTCAGGACAAAGGTACATTACTTGGGGCACATCCTATTAGGTGATGGCATCTCCGTAGATCCATCGAAGATCAGAGCTATCAGAGATTGGCCAGCACCCACCAGTGTGATAGAGGTTAGGAGTTTCATGGGATTAGCCAGTTACTATAGTAGATTCGTAGAGGGCTTTTCCTAAATAGTGCACCCCATCACTTCCCTTCAGTAGAAAGGGAAGAGTTTCACTTGGACCAAACAATGCAAGAGGGCCTTTGGGGTCCTCAAGGAGCGTCTTATTAGCATTCCCATCTTAGTGGTTCTAGATTTTGTAGAGGATTTTGTAGTTTGCACAGATGTATCACTTGAGGGTTTGGGAGCCATGTTTATGTAGGGTGGTAGGGCAATTGTATATGAGTCGCGTAAGCTCAAGACACATGAGCTGAACTACCCTACTCATGGTTTAGAGCTCGCAGTAGTGGTACATGCTCTCGTTCGTTGGAGACACTTTCCTTCGGGTCATCGCTTTGAGCTCCATTGTGATCACCATAGCTTGTAGTACATATTCACATAGCCAAATTTGAATGCCCGCCAGCGGTGTCGGATGGAGTTTTTATGTGAGTACGAATTTGATGTCCACTACATCAAAGGGAAGGAGAACATGGTCGCTGATGCTTTGAGTTAGAGGCACCATGAGATCTTGACCTTGACCTTAAGTGTGGACTTGAAAGAGTGCATCATACAACATCTGAATGAGGATGAGTAGTTTCTAGAGGTACAGTAGGAGATCTAGAAATAGAGGGCCCTTAAGGGAAAATTTACAGGATATTCCCTTGAGTCAGATGGGTTGCTTAGACATCGACAACGCATCTATGTACCCCATGTGGGTGACCTTCATGCAGTGGCTCTTTCAGAGGCTCATAGAGCACCTTATACAGCACACCTAGGGGTGAAGAAGATGCATACTGACTTGTAACAGTTATACCATTAGACAGGTATGAGACGGGATATTGTAGAATATGTTGCTCGTTGCCTAGAGTGCCAGTGGGTCAAGGCCGAGTATTAGCATCCAGCGGGTCTTTTATACCCTCGCAAGATACTCGAGTGGAAATGGGACACCATTTCCATGGACTTAATTGTTGGTCTTCCTATGTCATCACGTTGCCATGATGCCATCATGGTGATGGTTGATAAGTTGACCAAGGTGGTGCATTTCTCACCTATATGCACAATGTACAATGCACCATCTGTGGCAAGAATATTCTTGGATCAGATTGTTAGATTACATGGGTTACCTCACTGTATCATTTTTAATAGGTATTTAGTGTTCACTTTAGCCTTCTGGAGAGCTTTACAACAGGCATTGGGCACACAACTCAACTTCAATTCTACTTATCATCTTGAGACTGATGGATAGACAAAGAGAGTTAATCAGGTCCTTGGGGATATGGTCCATATGTATGTCATGGATCTGTTGATAACTGAGAGGGGGGGTGAATCAGTTATCCTAATTATTTCTTCTTGCTGAACTTTCTTATTAATCAATGCAGCATTAATTCAAACAAGCAAACATTACCATGAAATGGAAAAACACATGACACAGTATTTTTGACGTGGAAACCCTATTAAGGGAGAAAACCACAAGGTGATTAACCCAAAGATTATTCTCTGTTAGAAGAATAAGGAATTACAAAATGGCACTTGCCAATTAGGGCTCACTGCCCGAGCACACTGCTCACAAAGGAGGCACACTGCCTACAAGGAGACACACAGTCTACAAAAGAATGTTATATAATACTTGAACTGATTGGAAGCATCCACATATGTTGGAGTTCAGTTCTGGTTAGGCTCAGTACATTGATCTGCTGCACTTCATCTTTCCTTTTCTCTTATGCTACTTTCCTTTCACATACTGGATCTTCCTTACTGCTTTTGCTCTGCTCTACTTTTATTCACATATCACATATCACCACAACACTTCTCACAACTAAATCCATCCTATATATATATATATCCGCACAAGTGATTTCATTATCTTTCTAGTCGGCACCCGGAACAGTCAATCTTCTCACAAACTTTGTTCTGTCGGCTAAATCATTACACATCAAGTAATGTGGATCAAGCATATACTTGTAGAAATCATTAATCATGTCAGCCAAACATGATTCATGCCTTCATAACCTTTAACACCATTAGTAACACATCTGGAAAGTAGTCTGATGTTCTATCAGTCAGTTCTTCCTCTGTTCACACTATCACTCAGGAATCTGGTACTCAACTATTCATATCTTTTTCCTTGTCCATCACCGGAGGCTAAATCCTTGGAATCTGTTACTCAAGGTAGTCCTCTTGACTTTCCCAAATCTGCACTTCACCAAGATACTTCCTCTGAGAGATCCAGACCTATCTGTCAGACCTTGCCACAAGCTCTGTTCTTGTTTACCGGACCTCAACAATCTTCATTCTGACTTCCGGTAGAGACACACCATGTCCTGCAGATGTGTGGGATGAACTTTGTTGCCATCAATGACAACAATCATGAATCCATATAGTGTCTCTTGCCAACAATCTCCCCCTTTGGCATTGATGGCAACACTTAGTGAAAAATGACTAAGTGTTTACACTATGTTCCCCCTTGGCTGATGCTCTGTCTTTATATACATTTTCTGGAGCTCCCCCTTAGTTGGATTCCTCATTTTTCACTACTCCTCACTCCCCCTTTGACATCAATGGCAACGGGTAGGGTCCACACACCAAAATTTTCAAAAAATTTACTATACTTGGCTGCATAAGTATATACATATGGCATACTTACATATACTTAAGTATGTTTGCAAAAGTGTTCTTCAACTGTACAACTTCTGTCACCCAACTCTACTTCATCCTGTCCAAAATTGAGATATGCCCACTCAACAGGAATGCAAACACATCTACCCTTTTTAGATCTGTTGGATCATTGGTCTGGGTTGTAATTTGGGCTTCACTTATTGCCTCATGCATGGCCTCTAACTTAGGGACAATGATCCTCCTAAGTTCACCCATCCGGCTGATCATGTTCTTCCTTTCCTTCTCAAAATTCTTTATTGCAGTTGTGATTGCAATAGTTTGACACTCTTGATTGACTATGGAGGAAGAGAGAGGATCAAAACTTGGAGACAAACTTAGTAGTTTATCCTCTTGCTCTTTTATTTTCTTCTCAATCTCTACTGTTACTTTGGACCATGAAATACAAAATTTATATATTTTTCTGCCATCTATAAGAGCATTTTCTAAGCTCTTTATCCCTATACTCATATTTCTCCTATCATTACTTATCAAACCTTGTACCTCTGATAATCTTTTTGCAAGAAATTCCTTCCAGACCTTATCTTCTGCTGACTTCTCTAGTGTACTAACACTACTGACCAAGGTTTTGAGATTATTGGAAGAGGAGGCTGTGGGATCTTTCTGAACCGATGGCATAATCTTTTCAAGCACTCTGGAAGCAGCTTCTATCAACTCACGGTCTTCCATATGAGACTTTAGGAGTTTTTCAATAGCCTTAGCATTTGTAAATGAAGCTATCTTCATTATCTGTACCAGAGAAAGAGAATCAAAATTAAATGGACCTTGTAGAAGCTCTGGTTCATCAATCTCCATTATTTCTTTGTTCAGGAATTCTTGGATAGTTTGTGTAGTGTCTCTTGCCGGAGACAGATGTTTCTTCTCTTCTGCAGTCTTGGAGCTGTCCTTAGGAGTTTTCTCTCCTTCACCACTAGCAGTTGTGGTTTTCTCTGCTGAAGTCTTCTCTCCTTCTACAACCTTAGCACTGTCATCTTCTTTTTCCTTCACCTCTGCTTCTTTCTCCTATGATTTTTCTTCTCCTTTAGATCCAGAGACTAAAGGGGAAACTGGAGGGGAAATGTTAGTCTGTTCAGGGCCCACCTCTTCTGACATTTTCTAAAGAGTTTCTTCTGCAACATTTGTAGGATCAGTACCCAAGTCCTCTATGATAGGAAGATTAAATCTTTTGAAGGTTTTCTGGAGAATCTCTTTAGTGTCCTTAGCTACCTTGTCGGTCTCACCAAGCTAAGCCAATTCATCCTTGCTTTGCTCCTGAATTCATCCTTGCAGTCTTTGAATACCATGTTCATTGTCTTGGGATCAATTGAAGGATATAGCTGAATAGCTATCTATTCTTGGATCTCAAGGTCTTTTGCCATGGCATTGGTCTTTCTCATTTCCAACTCCTTCTCTAGACTCTTAGGAATTAGAGAGATAATTTCAATAAAAGCTTTATTGTAAATGTTCAGATACTTGATTGTAGCTTCCTACAGGATCTTTTAGTCAGCCTCATTGTAATCATCATAGAATTTGGCCATTGGTTGAAGGTTTCCATCCATAGTGACTGATTTGATTACACTTTTTAGGGACAGGGTGGGCTTTTCAACAAATTCCTCTACCTTTTCTTCCTTGTCTTGGCCTGTGGAGGGCTTACCGGATCCTTTCTTCTTCTGCTTCTTTATTTCCTTTACCCCCTCATCTGATTCAGTTTCTTCTTCATCTCTTTGACTTGCATAAGCCCTTGTGGCTTTTGTCTTTGACCTTTTCTCTCCTTTGCCGGATGCTTGGACTTCCAGTTTTGAGCTTTTAGCAGGGACAGGTGCTGGTCTCTTTGAAGATCTGGTCTGGGTGGAAGTTTCTACTGGAGCACTTTTCTTGCTTCCTTTTTCTGCCTCTTTTCTTCTCTTCATCAGCTTTTTGTCTCTTTTCCCGGTTAGCATCAAGTGCCTCCTTTGAGATCCCAAGGCCTTGTGCAATATGTTCTACTTCTTTTCTCACCTTCCTTTTCATCTCTGGTTCTCTGAGTTCCACATGGATCTTTACACTCAGCTCCTCAAAGGTTCCAAACCTTTCTGCCTTTGGATCTTTAGGCTGACTCAACATGTGTTGAACATGCAGCTCCACAATCTGTTCATCCACTTCATACCCCATGGGCATGATCCAGACTGTCCTTGGTTCTACTGCCTCCATTAGGCACTGATCCATAAAGCAGACTGTGTCTTTGTATTTCTCAACAAGGGACTGGGGAATCCTTTCTCTTGCTTGCATCATGTTCTGAAAGTTCTTAAAGTATCCCCACAGAGCTGTTTTTCTTACCTTTACATCTCCAAGTTCATGCAAGTAATCTCTGATCTGGATAGCTACTGGTTTTTCATTTTCCCATACCCATCCATTTGATCTGGGAAGCTCATTCATGAAGTAGAAGAACAAACATAGTATTAGTCCTCCATATTTAAAGGAGTTCTTTTTGTCCTTCTTGATCTTCTGTATGTTTTCCATTAATTAGCTCAAGAGGAGTTCACAGAGATCATAATCTACATTCTTTCTCAGCATCTCATAGGCCATGTATACTGCAGTTCCAGATACTGAATTCTCCCTACTGGAATGATATATCTTGTATTCTATTATCATAGATGCATACTTGATATCCGGGTCAGTAATATCTTCAATGGTCATTGCCCTCTTATCAAATTTTGATCTGGTGGCCTCTGTGACAATGTTGTTTTTGATAGACTTGAGGATAGGAATTCCTCCGGAGGAATGTAAACTAGTTACTGCCCTAATTGCTTCCTTGGTGATCTTGCAAGGTCTATTTAGCCATAGGAAGTTATCATGCACCCTACTTAAAACATAGCAAACCCATTCATCTTCTTCAAAGCAGGGGAAATGAATGAACTGATCAAAATGCTTTTCCTGGATGCCCTTATATTCTGGTTTAAGCTCAAAAGCATCATCTATCAATTGTTTGTGATAGATGTCTCTTAGTTTGAATTCCCCAAACTATTCAATATTGGCATGTATGTAAACCCTAATGTCTTCTATGTGTAAAACACCATGCAAAACACTAGAAAATGCACCTAGGGGGTCTACCTCCAAGGATTTGTATGGATGTTTCTTAAATGTAGGGTGAGGTCTATCAGAAATCTTTACAATATTTGGAGTACCCATTATCAAGAGATTTGCAGTGAGATATTTGAAAACGAAAAATACCTTTTGCACTTATCAGTTTCACAGAGTTGGTTGGATTGATCTCTAGAAGTAATGACTTCTGCAAGTGATCTTCGATGAACTTGGGGAATTTTGTTGCAGAGCTCCGCTTTTCGTTTCCTCTTGAGTGCAGAATGAATGAGTGATTAATGAAAAACCCTTATATTACTCTGCAAGCCCTAATATCAGATTGTAATAAATGCTTGACCTACATTATTCCGGTTTGCCTTATTCAGGTGATTTGAAGAACTGGATCAACCCTGATCTTTAAACATCTTGCGGATCTTCCAAATCTTAACCACAGTTTGTTTGAATATATCCCTTGTGACTCCTTCAATCCGCAACTCTTCTTGTGCCAGTTCTAGCACCAATTGACTGGCTGGGGGAATAAGGTTTTCTTTGTGTCTCCCCCTGAGCTAGAGCTCACTTTTTAGTTTTCGGAAGGAATATCAGCACCAGAGTCTGGTACAGATCCAACCTCTACATTCTCAGTACTTTTCTTCACCCAAATCTTGCCCATCTCATTTTTAACTTCATCCACATTCATCTTTTGTTTACCCTTATCTTGATTCTGATTATATACTGAACCTCTTTTGTCCTGATTCTTGCTTCTGCAGACTTTTGCATTATGACCGGACCTATTACAGATTTGGCACACAACATTTCTTTGCATATTTGACTAATATCCTCTTAATCTACATTGATTAGCCATATGACCTACTCTATTGCATGCAAAGCATCTACCATTGAATGATTTGTTCATTTGCATATTTTTGTATTCATGAGACTTGTGACCATACCTTTTGCAGTTAAAACACTGTCCGAAGAAGGATGAATTAGTCTGATTCATTCTCTTTCTGCACTAATTAGCTTTGTGACCAAAGTGATTGTAGTTGTGGCAGTATCCATTGAAGGATAGATATCTTTGAGCATTGGGCTATCTTACCAGAGGTCTTCTAGGCCTATTCCTTGGATTTTTTGATCCAAAATTCTTCTGACCGGATCCGGAGCTTTCTCCTTTCTCATATCCCAAACCACATTTGTCATCTACCTTCTTTTGACTTCCAAGAAGAACTTCAAGTTGAGCAGAACTTATCTTGAATTTCTCTTTATACTCATTTGTTGTTTGAAGATCCCTTTTTAGAGAGACAATTTGATCCTCAAGTTTTTCTTCATTATCTTTAGCATCTTCAAGTTCAGATTCAAGATGTTTGATAATTCTATCCATTTGGTGGCAATCTTCTAATTTCTCCTTGAGAGATTGTCTTAGATTATCTTCAGTTTTTCTTTTCTCTTCAACTTCTTGGGTAAACTTTATAACTCTTGATTCCATTTCATGTCTTACCATAATGATTTCTTTTGATAACTTTTCACATAACTTGGTTTTCGTAGTCAGTTCTTCATTTGCATTATTTTCTTCACCTTGTCTTGCCAATTGCTGAAGCAGCTCCTTTCTCTTTTTCATAGAGAGACTTAATTTATCTTTTAGTTCTCTCATGAAATCATCAGCCTATTTGAGTCTTTCCTTTAATTCATTGACTTCAGAGTTTGACTGTTCAAGATCATCAAGGGCAGTCTTGAGTTGTTCTATTAAACCATATGCATCCATTTGAACTCCTAGATCTTCCTCAAGCTGTTAGACTCTGTTAGGAGGAACTCAGCTCTGATACCAATTGTTGACAACTGAGAGGGGGGGTGAATCAGTTATCCTAATTATTTCTTCTTTCTAAACTTTCTTATTAATCAATGCAGCATTAATTCAAACAAGCAAACATTACCATGAAATGGAAAAACACATGACACAGTATTTTTGACGTGGAAACCCTATTAAGGGAGAAAACCACAAGGTGATTAACCCAAAGATTATTCTCTGTTAGAAGAATAAGGAATTACAAAATGGCACTTGCCAATTAGGGCTCACTGCCCGAGCACACTGCTCACAAAGGAGGCACACTGCCTACAAGGAGACACACAGTCTACAAAAGAATGTTATATAATACTTGAACTGATTGGAAGCATCCACATATGTTGGAGTTCAGTTCCGATTAGGCTCAGTACACTGATCTATTGCACTTCATCTTTTCTCTTCTCTTATGCTACTTTCCTTTCACATACTGGATCTTCCTTACTGCTTCTGCTCTGCTCTACTTTTATTCACATATCACATATCACCACAACACTTCTCACAACTAAATCCATCCTATATATATATATATATATATCTGCACAAGTGATTTCATTATCTTTCTAGTCGGCACCTGGAATAGTCAATCTTCTCACAAACTCTATTCTGTCGACTGAATCCTTACACATCAAGTAATGCGGATCAAGCATATACTTGTAGAAATCATTAATCATATTGGCCAAACATGATTCATGCCTTCATAACCTTTAACAGCATTAGTAACACATCCGGAAAGTAGTCTGATGTTCTGTCAGTTAGTTCTTCCTCTGTTCACACTGTCACTCAGGAATCCAGTACTCAACTATTCATATCTTTTTCCTTGTCCATCACCGAAGGCTAAATCCTTGGAATCTATTACTCAAGGTATTCCTCTGGACTTTCCCAAATCTGCACTTCACCAAGATACTTCCTCTGAGAGATCTGGACTTGTTTGTCAGACCTTGCCACAAGCTCTGTTCTTGTTTACCAGACATCAACAATCTTCATTCTGACTTCTGGTAGAGACACACCATGTTCTGCAGATGTGTGGGATGAACTTTGTTGCCATACAGAATCATTAGAGTAGATGGGAGGAGTACTTGTATCTAGTTGAGTTTGCCTACAACAATGGGCATCATAGCTCATTAGGTATGCCTCCTTTTCAGGCCTTGTACGACAGACCTTGTAGGACACATTTGAGTTGGGACCGTATTGAGGACAAGGTTGAGATAGTGCTAGAGTTGGTTTAGGATATGGAGCAGCAGGTGAACATGATTAGACAAAGACTTCAGGAGGCACAGGATCGACAGAAGAAGTATGCCGATGCTAAGAGGGCAGATTAGAACTTCTTAGTTGGGGACAGAGTATTCTTGAGAGTGCGACCACACAAGAGTCCAATCCATTATGGAAAGGGCTCTAAGCTTGCACCTCGTTTTGTTAGACTTTTTGATAACTTGGAGTGGATAGGACCCATAGCCTATTGTCTAGCCTTGCCACATAGCCTATTGGATTGGAGTGCTCTTCAGGTAGAGGCAGACAGAGAACTGGCTTTGGAGCTAATTTACATATTGGCTCATCGGATGCTAAGCCTTCAAGGTTGAGAGCTAGACTAGGTTAGGGTCCAGTGGGACATGTACAATGAGGTCATGAAGACATGGGAGGATGCAGCGAGATTTAGGTCCCTTTATCCTCACCTCTTTGATGACTTCCAGGAGGAATTATAGTCTTAGGGGGAGAGGATGTGAGGCATACCCTTTTCATTCCCATATATTCAACTACTTTATTTTTTACTATTGGTGATACATATTAGACTTATGGGACGCTTGATCCCGATTTGTAGAACTATTAGACTTTATGTTGTATGTGGATTCATTATGTTTAGCATGATTACGATGTGACTAGAACTTGATATGGATTTACTGATGATATTAGACACATGACTTACATTATGATGTTATTTGGATACTATGCATGTGATTCTATCTTGGGATGGATGTTTGAAATGCATAATTTAGAATTTAACTATAATGTGATTTCCTTGATGCTTATATGAACATATGATGTTATATGTGCTTGTTTCACTTTGCGTTGGCTACCATATACATGTCGGATTGATATTTCATTTGAGTGCGCAGGTGTTTCTAACAAAGCCACAGAAAATTGGAGATCATCCCACACACTGTATTATTTTCCCTTGTGAAGCTGATCTAGTTCCAAGAGGAACCAAGATCATCTATGTATTGCATGATGAATTTTTGTAATGTTTACGTATGGTATCCTTTGGGCTAGGTCTACCCTTTTTCAGTTGATTGTATTATGGTGTTGTAAATGTGTAATGTTTATTTACTCAATTTTTGTTTTAATTTTTTTGGGACCCCTTTTCATGTGATTTTCTACATCCTAAGGTCTTAAATTTGGATTAAATTTGACCCTGGGTTATACCCCTAGGGTCTAGGGGTCATTTGGACTTGTGTAACCCTAGGTAAACTTCCATTTGATCACTTTAACTTCACCCTAAAGTAAAGTGACGAAAATGGAAGCTTGGGAGGGAGAGGATGAGTGGGTCAAACACTCAACCTCTTCCTTTCCTCTTCCCTAGGTTGGGGAAGTCTCCAAGACCCCTTAATTGTGGAGGACTTTACTCCAAGTCTCTCCCACAATTGGTGAGGGTACTTTGGAGTTGTGTGGTACCTCTTAGGAGGAGAGGATTGGGGCACATGTGGCACCCACTCCCTCTTAAGCTCCACTTTTCTCTCCCACATGTTTTAGAGAGGACAAATGGAAGGGAGAGAGACTTGGTGGATGGGTGAGTGACATGTGTCACTACCCATTTCAAGGGTCTTGCTTGTAGTTGGGAGGAGGAGTAAGGAGGTGACATGTGTCACCTCCCCATTCCTCAAGGCTTATGAGAAAAGCCTATTTTAATCTCTCTTGGAGGGAGGGATGGGGTTGTTGAATTTTTATGAATTTTATTGATTTTAATTATTTTGGGGAAAAGTTGGAGGAAATTTGGTGGCTCAATTTGGAAAAGGAGTTGGAGGAGCTCTACTCAACCATCTACCAATTGGCATTTTTAAGGTAGGTTTCAAGGCTAAGGCCTTCCCTTATGCTTTTTATTTACTTGTGTGATGCTATGTGTGACTTCTATTTTTGAGTTTTTACTTGTTGTGGGGAAAAAATGTATGGGTGTTGTAAGATCCTCTCCTACTTAGGAGAAGATGCTCAACATGTGTGGGGTGGGGGAGGAGTGAACATCCTTGGGGTCATTTCCTTGATTTTGTGGAGTTGTAGCCTTGAGGACAATATGTGAATATGTGCAATATGTGAAATGGCTTGCAAGCCAAATGGAAGCTTTGTGAAACTATGTTTAAAGTGTTGGCTTGAGGCCTTGAGAGGTATTTATACTAGGAAGTTTTAGGAGTGGCACTCTTGAGTTGAGTGTTGTCCACTCCCCTACCCCCATTGAACTCGTCCTGAGTGAGTTCTTGTGTTGTGTTAGCCATGGGAGTGATTTTTCTGTTTGGTTGTTGATTGCATTGTTGTGTTGTGGTTTGAGTTCCTAGTGTGAGGATGACCTCCTAACTCGGGGGTGACTCATGAGTGAGTCAATGGTAGGGAGGAGAGAAAGTTGTTGTGGCTTCTTTCCCCTTTTTGTGTTATTGCAAGATATTGGGAGCTTTGTGAAAATGAAGAAAACACCATTGTTCTTGGAGTTGTTATCCTATTTTTTTTTAGCTCTTGAGAGAGAGCATGGCCAAGTTAGGATTTTGTATCATTTGTTAGTTTTCAAAGAGGAGAACATTGTTCTCTCTCTCTCTCTCTCTCTTGTTGTAAAAGTACATTTTTACTTGTGTGTATAAGTTATTTACATTTGAAATAGAAATTTTAAATTTGCTGATTTTAATGCTTATCATTCAAAAAAATAGTGTTGAAGGAAAAATGTAGTCTTATTGTTTTTTCTCTTGAATGTTATTTTTTTAAAAAAAAGGGGGGCAAAATGTTTACTAATTTATCTTGTAGAATACAATGAAAATCTATACATTTGATTTACTTATGAGAAAGGAATTTAGATGTTGTTGTTAATATGGTGGGAAGAAATAAATGCATTTGCTTTTAAAAAAAGAAAAATAAATAAATTCTTGAAGGGCTGTTATGTGTAGGTATGTTCTTTTATGCTTACAAAAAAAAATTTATTGGCTCTATGTAAATCTGTTTATGAAAACAAAAATATTTCTTTTGAGTTATTGTATCAAAGAAGAAAAAAAAAATTCCTTTACCTTATATAAATTTGATAAAAAAAATATAACTTTTGCTTATTGTTGTTAAAAGGAAATTTGTAAGTGTTTGAAGGAAAATTATATTTGAATATACTATATATATATATATATATATATATATTTGAATGTATGTATTTATATGTATCTAAATATAAATTGCTTTTATTTATTCTGTCAAACAAAAAAAGAGACTATATTATATATACAACAGTATATATATATATATATATATATATAGTTATTTTTTAAATATTAAATAAAGTATTTTTTGAGTTGGATCTGTGAATATCTGAGAGTATATATATAAATATACATATATATATATATATACATATATATATACATACATATATATATACATACATATATATACATACATATATATATACATATATATACATACATATATATATACATATATATACATATATATATATATATTTACATATAAATATATATAAAAATAAAAAACATTTAAATAATGTTGTGTAAACAAAACAAATAAAATGGACTGTGATTAAACTTTTACAGTTTGCAATTTGTTTTTAGAGAAAAGAAAAATGTATGTGGTGGGGGGTTTGAACCCCCCACCATTGTCTTTATTTTAGTGGGAATGTGGGGAGGGGGTGGAGCCCCCACCCACATCCCATTGTGTGGCATGTGGGTGGGGGCTCCATCCCCTCCCCACACCCCCACTACCCCATCTCCCCATGGACCCCCTCTTCTGTGCTCCCAACTCCCATCCGCCGGTCCGAAAATGCCGCTGTTGCCAACCCTTCACACCTTCGTAGCTCCCTCCACTCCTCCGTGGTCCCTCCAAACCCTGCGGCCTCCATAGTCCCTTTTACTCTGCTGCCGATGCCACACTCCACCGCTGCCAGTCTCCACGCAGCTCCTCCCTCTTAACTGTCACAAACAAAAAGCTTGGGGTTTCAGTCAAAAAAATATATATATTTATATTAAAAAATATCCAGACTATAAACAATATACACATTAAATATATATATATATATATATATATATATATATATATATATATATATATATATATATAATATTCATGAATGGCCTCCATTAAACCTGCAAACACAACCCAAAACAAAATGAGAGAAGAGGAGAAAAAAGAAGAGGAGGAAAGAAAATGAGAGTTAAAAAAATAGGGTTATGGCTTTTTGCCCTTAAGGAAATTAGTTTTCTATTTGAGGGCCTTTTAGAGCTTTCTAATTTAAAATTGGCCCTATTTTATTTTCCCACTCTTTTATTTATTTTGTTCATTTGTTTTATGTTTTGAATCCCATCATTCACATAGGTTAACTTAGGGTTTCGTTCGTTGATCCTAACCCTATTGGCGACGTTAACCATGTCGCTTTGACCCCTAGTTGGCCTTCATTGCGAATAGTATGCGCAGGTGAACACATTACCCCAAATTCAACTGTCATATTTACACTTTATGTGTAATGCCACCGAGCATGCTTACGTGTGCAAGGGGGTTTCTAGGGAAGCATGGTAAATTTTTTGATATTTCGTGTCATGACCACATGACAAATGTGGACATGACACGTGTGATGCATGTCGTGGCTGCATGGGAAATGTGGGCATGACATTCCTACTATTTGTAAACCATTGAATGTGCCTCTGAATCCACATGCATAAACAACATAAGAAGTCATATGAAACATGTTTGTCTTTCCTCCCAACCTTCTCATTCCTTCATCCTGACAATCACTTATGATCCTGGCCCACTGAGGTTTTTCAATAGTATCTGCCACCATTCTCATGAGGCTATACATTCTAATTTTCAAAGGTTATAGCATTTGGTCTTCTTGTCATGCGGCTAAGCATCACCATCATAGATTGAAATTCATTTGTAAAATCAAACTTATATAGATGTATAGGTAGCTTTGCAGCAACATTATATGTGCTGTTATTGGCTCTCCATGAGTACATGATTTTTCTACAATCCTTCTCAGTTTTATTGTACTTCTTTTCTAGTTTCTCCAGATTTATTCCACCTACTTGAGGTCGTTTGGGAAAATTGAAGGTTGTAGTAATGCCTTTGACTAAAATGTCTGCATATACCTGACCATGTTTCTCTACTTTTCTTGTGTTGGTATTATAGTTACGTGCACATTCCACTACCAGTTTAGTGGCCTCCATTGCATAATGAGATCCACCTGCATGCCACATGCCTAAGGTATAAATGTTAATAAGTAGGGGTTCTCCGTTTCTCTATTCTAACCTTGCTATCATGCATCCAAATTAGTATTCACCGGATGAGTGTCATTTATCTAACCATATCTGAATGCAATTCCCTTTGGTTGTATGCACATGGGTTTTAGGAATTCTACCACTGACCTATTTTTGTGAAGCACCATTGAATCTTGGGATAAAGCACATGCATTTCTTACCCTAACATGTCATGTGATCATACAATTTAGCGATAACATGAATACCCTGATGTTTTGATCTTCATTCAATACATTGCATACATCATTACATTGATTTATTACAGTAAAAATAATTTTACCTGTTTGTTTTATGCATAAATGATAAAAGAGGGTTTTTCCATTACATACCTGATAATTAAAAGCACAAAGCTATGTCACACTTTCAACTGACTTATCAACACAAGTGAATTTAAGTATTTCTAACTAAAAATCAATTTTGGTCAAACATATGATCTTGTAAGATTCATTCTAGCTAAGTTAGATGTGTGCACAACTTTTAGAACTAAAATTGTTGGCTAAATGCATATGTAGCACCATGATGAGGCCAATTTACCAAAAAAATAAAATTATTTGAAAAACTTGATATTTCAACAACTTTTACTCATGTAAATAACATTTTTTTAAAAATATAAAAATACCCTTTTGTAGATCTATAAGTTTAGTTTTCAAATATATATATATATATATATTAATAGTTTAACTATTATTTATATTTTACTTTTTATTTTTACTAAAAGTACGTTATCAGCACAAAACATTAAGTCAATTACCACGTCAAGGAAAAATAGTAAAACTGATTTTAAAAAATTGAAAAAAATATGATGCCCTAGATAGAAGAATCTATATCAAGATGGTATAATTTTTTTCCTATTTTAGATAAATAGTTAATATGAAAGTTGACATCGACTAGAAACAATTATGTTTTAATACACGCACATTTTAATATTTGTTTAAAAATATATGTTTATCAAAATTGAAAAAAAATATATCCATGCCCTAAAGTTTCAAGTTATAAATACAGACAAAAAAATTGAAGAAAAACAAATAAAATTTACTATATAAAGATTGACGTTTCATGTAACTTCATTTTTCAGCATTTTATCAGCAACTAAATTATAGTGTCATTTTATTAAAAACTATATTCAAATAATTTTTTAATTTTTTCAAAAAATAAAAACATAAAATATACTAAAAAATAAATATTTTATTAATTTACATCATTTCAAAATTTAAAACATATATGTCACTTTTTAGTGATTCAATATTTGCTACCTTTTTTACTATTCAATTGATATCCAGATAAACGCATCTACCCGGCATATGCTTTCCTCCATTTGCCATTCGAATCTGTACCCATTCTATTGCTCTCACAAGTTGCAGTAATATAACCTTAATTGCACAATAACTCTGTAATTTCTCTTGAATACTTGATAAATTCAAAAAAGAGATTAAATCCTTACTTTTTATCAAAAGCAATGGTGAATTAGGGTGTGATTAATGTCTCTCTATTGGTATCCATCAATTGACACCTTAAGTGTTGGATATGTTAACAGGTGCCGGGTGATTATTTGAAATTTTGAAAGGTTCAACCACCGTTAGACTAGAATTTAATGCGGGGATGCACATTTGTAGATATCAGGGACATTAATAAATATGACTAATAGCTGGGAATATGATGATGACTTCTTCATGAAGGTGACCAATTGTTGACTGATGACTAAATTTAGGTCATCATACCTCTATTTAACAATCATGGTAATGTAAAGTACTGACATGATCAGGTCAGCGTACCATGTGGTAGCTTCCTATTGGTTTTTGAGGATCCATGTGTTACGTGTCTCAAGTGTGGATATGAGAATATTAAGAAATATCAAGGATATGAGTTTCACAAACATCCCCCACACTTGAAGATTAGGATGATGTCATCATCATCATTAATATTTCAAATTTCCTTGGGATATGATGTCATCATCATATTAAGGAAGATCATGCATGTTAACTAATATGCGGGATATTGAGAAATAGATGACCCTTTGAATGTCGGGCATATTGATGATGTCATCATCCTATTAAGGAAGATCAGGGATCTTAACTAATATGAGGGATATTAAGGATAATACTGATGTTAAGTGTTTATGTTATATAGGAAGGTGATCCACATATTAACGAATATCAGGGATATTAAGAAATATGACCATCTTGGAATGTACGTGGGTACTTGATAGGTAGATGATCTCTTGCATTTAAATTTGATGTCTGCATATTAACAAGTATGTACATATTAGGTTTCTCTTCATTAAAACATATATCAGGGATATTCATGAATATCAAGGATATTAGGGAATGTGATGACTCTCCTAGAATATCTAGCTTGACCAAACTTTGACCGAACATAACTCCCTACCCTTAAGGAATTTCAGGGTGATCCAAAAGGTAAACTTGCTCAGAATTTTGTGCTCTTTCACATTATGGGGTTCATGATGATTGAATTTGACTTTGACATCTAACCCTCCTTTATGAGGCCTATGGATACCTGGGGTGATATTATTTTGCATCTGTTACTTGACTTTTACCATATCGCCCAAAGCAAGAAAAGCAAGGGAAAGCCCAAAAAGGTTGGGTCCCTACTTTGCTAAGGCAAAATGGGGCATGTTTTGTAACCACACAAGGCTAAAGAAGTAT
Source organism: Cunninghamia lanceolata (assembly GCA_027924645.1). Taxonomy (NCBI): domain Eukaryota; kingdom Viridiplantae; phylum Streptophyta; class Pinopsida; order Cupressales; family Cupressaceae; genus Cunninghamia; species Cunninghamia lanceolata. Next base: position 9,592,708 of record BSBN01000739.1, read on the forward strand.
AATTAAAAATGTCAGGTGATGCATCAAATGTTGTTTGAGAAACTCCTAAATTAGTTTTTTATACACAAGTTGATCTTAATTAGCTGATAAACAACTACACATAATCCACAAAACCTTTGCATAGATTAAAAATGAAGTGGAAATCATAAGGAAAGTAATGTTTCACAAGATAAATCCAAACTCATTCAACAAGACACAACACAAAAGATGTGATGAAGGTAGAAAATCAATATAAATTATTGATAAAAAGGCATGTTATAGATAATACAAGGTTCTTTACAATAGTGTTTTTTTCAAAAAATTAGAGATATTGATTACATTATTTTCTTACCAGGCATATCATATGCAAATACAACATGTTTTAGGGAATATAAGAGTCTTGTCTTTGAGAAAATAAATGATAATTGTTCATTCAATGTTGGAGTCAAACCTTCTTTGGGTGCTGGAAGATTCTCTCCTACTTTTCCTCCTTAAAGGACTCCTTTTGATGGCATCGAATAGCATGTTAGCTAACTTCTCCAACTAGAAGACCTAAAAATGCTCATTAAAGAACTCCAACAACTGATTCCACTTTATTGTATAAGTGGATGATGGTCAAACTATCACAAGTAATGTTATAAATTCTCTTACTAGTCATTACTATTTTTATAACTATCCTTGACACAAGCAATTGTATCCTCTTTATGATTTTAAAACAATCTCATCCCTTGAAGGCATGGGATAAAGGCTCTCCACCAATATGGTTGTGAACTGCATCATTAATGATCATTAATGTCTTGAAACCAACTTATTATACACTGGAAACCCCTGCAAGGTCTTTGACATATCATCAAGGTCTAAAAAAACTCTTAAGATAACCAGTTATTCTTTTGAAATGAAGTACAAACATCCACATTCATATTGATTTCCTAGGTTGAAATACCTAATGTGTATTCAACACTAGATTGTTTTGACATTTGGACAACTTTTGGATTATATTCCTTCTTCATGAACCTTATTGCCTCATGCTACCATGTCTTACACCCTTGGTAGAGCTCTTATGGAGCTTCATATGATGGGTATTGTCTTCGTGCAAGTTACCATCATCTCTTCTAGAGCTTCTTTTGGTCCATTGAGATTTCCATGGCATCATGGCTCTTGGCACTTATTGAAGCTTTCTTCACTATCCTTACATCCTTTAGGAACCTTTGATAGGTTGACACCCTTCTTAATTGAGCTATCCTACCTCTTTGAAGCCTATGAAACACATTAGTGATCCAATGATAGACAGATAGAGCTTCATAGATGACTAAACTCACCTCTTAACATCTTCAAAGATCATCATAGGATTGTAGATACCTTCATATGCTTGCAAAGAGTTTTGGCAAGCTTTATACTCTTTGGTAGACTCATTAATAGCATCATTGACCTAACTAACAACTATACAAACCTTTCTTACCTTGACAGACCCTAATACCTATGTCTAAATATTCAAGTGGACTTTATTCCTTTTGGGTGAATTTGCAAGACTGTAGATACTATCTTGATTGTCCCAAATGTTTGTTAAAGTATTGGTAGAACTATCTCTCATTTAAATCTCCCATATGCTCCACTTTGGACTATGACACCTACAAGACCATGAAGTCTCTCCACAATACCTTCATAATCTCCTCATACCCCTGCATTCTTAATAGACCCTCATGTTATCATGCATAGTTTAGGGTTGCATAAGTCCTTTTAAATGGCATATGAAGTTTTCAAAACCTTTAACAGACCTTACAAAGATTAATATGTTTCTTTGACTCGTGTAGACCTCCTAACCCTTGGACAAACATGCTCCATGCTTTGATTGATCTTACATTGCTTATGCAGTCATTTCATAAAGCTTACATAATTGTCTGATGGTACATGTTACAAAATAGGTTTGAATGGAGCTTCACAAGGTTTCTTGAGTTTATACAAGATTTGAAGGCTCCTTACATTCTTGATAGACCTTCATGTGTTCTTAGCTAAGATTTACATAAGGTTTGATACTTATTGCTTATGCAAACCACAATGTAATTTACATAGAGCCGTCCTTGACACATACAAACCTTATTTAGGATTTCACAAAGATCCTTGGACAAACCTAGATGAGTTTTGAGGGTATATAGAATATGATGATGTGAGTGCAACATTAGGAAGCTTATGCAGATCTCTATAACTTTAAGAGCACATCTATAACATGTACAGCCTATTTGTAGGATTTATAAATCCCTAGGGCTTAAGTGGGATCTCAAAATTGATATGTAGGCTTTTGGGTTCTTTAGACTTATTTTAGTCATATAAATTCCTCAAAATGACATTCCTCACAGACCTTTAAAATAGTTCTCACATTATTGAAAGATTTCTTCATTGTTTGGCCTATGTGGTTCTATAGTCTCATGAAAATCAAAGTAATATAAGGGGCTTTCTATTAGATACCTTGAAGAAGTAACCTATTAATAGGATTATTGTAATCTCCAATCTTTTGTCATCAACAACTCCATTTAATTCTTCAAACACTTGGTTGTATAGGTTGTCACCCCTATGATGATAATGAAAAAGTTTTTAGGGTTAAAAAAACCCTATGGAAGGTTATTTATACCTCCAAATGCATGGGTAGCTCTTCATGTACATGTGCAGACATGAGAAATTTTATACAGACTTTATCATTCTTAGTCAACCCTGTCAATGACTAGATAAATACTCCTTAGACTCATGCCATACCTTTTAACAGTTGAAAATGTTTTTTAAGGCCTTATATAGTTTGACTATGCTTTGACATGCTTTAGGATGGTCTCACAAACCTGTATGGGGTCATTCTGCCCTTACCTACTATTTTAAATCTTCTCAGTGGTATGTACAATCCTTTAATGAAATGCAAACCTCATACAATAATTGACAAGTTTCTTCACTTTTACAGTCTTCTAATTGCCAAATAGAGCTTGATAGACACTAAAGATCTCACAATAATCTCTATAGTTTTTGTGGAACAATGGTATCTTCTCTATTTGGAAAATCTTTCTCACATGAAAACATAGAAGAGAAACTTCCTTCAGCTAATAGTGTTGTCTCATCTTGCTACGGACCTACTCAACCTGTAGTGAGCTATACATATTCTTATTATTTTGTAGGTTTATGTAGGCTTATAAACCTCTATCAGACCTACCATGATATTTCACAGGCTCATTTTCTACTTGAGAGGATTTCAACATGTCTTGTATAGATCTAATTATATCATTATCTCATTGAAATCTTTTGATATGTCTGAGACATCTATATAGGGTCCTTTGAGACATTTTTCTACTCCTTGAGGCTGTATAGCTCCATTGGCTAGGTTGTGATTTTGATTTTACTTTACAAAACTTCAAAACATCCATAACTTTGAAAATGGTCTACAAAAACTAATAGAAAAGCTTCATAGATCCCTAAAACCTTTGAAAATATTGAGCATAAATTCTTTAGACCCATGATATGTGTACCTTACCCAAACCCTTCTTTCTTCATGATCATGGCTTCATTCTCATGGAGTTATAGACTTCAAGCTATTAGCATGTCTTCTTTAGGGACTAAAAACCCATGAGGGTTAGCCAAAAACCCTAAAACATAGACAAAAGACCTAAAGAGACTCAAACCCAAACCTAAAACTCTCATGAAAGCTTTGAACATTTTTTTTCAAAAAGTGACTCCCTCCATAAAGGTGTACATGATTTTGGAGGTTTTAAGGTTCTTTGAAAACCTTTTGATTCAACATATGACCAAAATGAACATCTTTTACTTTTGCATTACAAAACACCACATTTGGACCTTTTTAAAAGACCTTTTCAGACTTATTGAAGGCTTAAACATGATTTATATTTGAAAAGGATTAAGAAATGACCAATAAACACTTCAAATGACCTTTCTTAACTATTTGAGTCTGGAAAGACTCAAATAAGTCAAAATTTTGGCAACCTCTCAAGGGTGTTTTCCTACTAAACACTAGGATTCAGTGGCCTTGTGCATCCATTGGGCATAGGAGTCATAAGAGCCTGTAACAATCTAAAAGAAGAGACTTTAAGCCTGGCCAAACAATTGTAACTATCCCAAACAATAAACAAAATGAAAGACAAACAAAAAACAACCCCAAAGACAACTCAGTGTAGTCCCCTAATGGAAAAGTAGCATTTGTAAAAACACTTGGAGGAAATAAGACAAACTATAATGCACTACAACACTTATTCACTATGACAAAATATCCTGATATTTACAAGATTTGAATGAACCACCCTCAAAAAAAGTTTGAGGTGTATCCCATTGACTGGGATAGGAAGGGCTTCTCCATCCAACTTTGAAAGGTGGAATGCATTGGCTTCCTTGCAATTGGTTATGATGTAGGGACCACTCCACAAGGCATCAAAATTGGTGTTTATTCAAGATTTAGCCCTGTCCTCATCCCATTTCAACACTAAATCACCTTCCTTTTATACTCGATTAGATACCCTTTTGTCAAAAGTATTCTTAACTTATGCTTGGTGGGATTCAAGAGTGTGCATGACTTGATCTCTTATCTCTTCCAACTCCATCAACTCAGCTAGTCTTACCTCCATTGCATCATTCTCCAACAATTCTAATTGTTGTGCAAGTTCAAGAGAAGGAAACTCAAGTGACAAAGGAATTTTTGCCTCTCTACCATAAACCAACATGAACGAGGAATTACCAATAGCTCTTTTAGGTGTGATTATATCAGTCCAAAGGAGTGTCTTGAGCTTGGAATGTCAAGTCTTTTAATTGTCTTCTATTTTCCTTTTGATGATCCTTATGAAGTTCTTATTTGTGGACTCAACCAAACCATTACCTTGAGGATAATAGTTCGAAGATGTTTTCAAGTAAAGTCCATCTTTAACTTCCCATTCACTGATTTGAGTGCCTACACAAACCTTAGCATTCTCTAAAATAATAGTAAATGGAACACCAAACCTTGTAATTATCCCTTCAAGGAACTCTAGAATAGAAGCTTCAGTAACATCCTTCAATGCAACTACCTATGTCCTACTTAGTAGCTATTAAGACCCACTTATGACAACCACTAGATGGTGGGTTTATTAGACCAATGAAGTCCAAAACCCATTGAACAAAAGGCTGATATACTTGGATGGGGTGAAGAGGAAGAGATACTAGTCTTTGTTTCCCTATGAAATAGGCACATTCCTTGCAACTTCTCATCCATTTATGAGCATCTCTGAAAACATTGGGCCAATAGTAACCAACCCTCATAATTTTGATAGTAGTTGTTCTTGGTGAGAAATGGCCCCTTGAAAGGCCATTATGGAACTCTTTAAGAACTTTATTAGTTTGATTTCCATCATTGCATCTTAATAGAACCCCATTAATATCCTTTATAAATAAAACACCATCAATAAGGACATAGGGAATAGATTGCAGCCTAAAGTACCTACTTTTTTATTGACTCAAGAAATGTTGATATCACTTGTTTGTAGGAAGGCAACCACATCATTGTACCAATTGTTTGGAGTGTCATGATTAGCTAATTGAGCCTTATTCAAAGCATACATTGCATCATTTCCAACCTCTAAATTTTCTACCAGCTATTCACATAACCCTTTACGTCTCACAAGCTTCACAATTTTAATGTCATGTCATACTCCATTACTTTAGTAATCCACCCATCTCTTTTTTCACTCACATCCCTACTCAATAAGAAATCTTTCACACTTGGATGACTAACCATCAACTATACCTTGTTGTTAGAAAGCATGTGTTTAATTATTTTAAGAGCCGTCACAACAACAAAAACTTGTTTTTCAACAAAACTATTCTTGAGTTCATAATATTTGAGTGGTTGGCTAAAGGAATCTATTGGCTTCTCCATATGATCACTATTTTTCTAAGTCAAAATAGCTAATACACTTGCTTCACCTCCAAAGAAATACAAAATGAACTCCTTTTCATAGTTGGGATTAACCAAAGTAGGAGATTGAGAAATGGCTAGCTTAATTGCCTCAAAACTATCCTTACCTTATTTAGACTAGCTGAATGGCATGTTCTTTTCTAAAATGGATGTAAGGAGCTTAACCATAGAGGTAAAGTTTGGTATGAACCTTCTTAAAAAATTGATCCTTCCCAAAAAAATTGATGCAGGAGCATCCCTGGTTCAAGAGAAATCTTGTATCAACCAAAAAACATTTACATTTCAATTTGTTTACAGTTTAGTTTGTTTCTTTTCATTTTCTAGTTCAATCAAAAGCAGCTTCTACATTTTGATCCAACATTCCATCATAGTTACATTTCAGATCCTATGGAGCTGGACTTAGCATCTACATTCACTCATCTACACCATACCTAGAATTCAAAGATCTGCATTTCAATACTGGAAAGATATCGCTATCAGAAGTTTGACTGTTTTCTCTAAACAGAGCATCCTGACAGTCTCAGACTACCAACTGAAGGAGAAACTTGTGGAAGCATTTCCCAATCTTTGGAGCCTAATGACACATCATCAATGATCTCTGGTTCATGGCTGACCTTCCTTGAAGGTCTACATATCATTTCATTCATTTTCAAGAAGTGTTCTATGCATTTAGGTCTGACCTATTTGTGTACACACACTACATCTCTTCTTTGGAATTTGTGATCTTCCTTGGCTAACGTGGAGGAATATATTGAATCGAACATGATATATATTGAAGTAATAGATCATTAGGAAAGTAGTTCATAAGTTAGTAAGTTCTAGATAGATAGCATATTCATTTTCTAGTGAAGGAGCTTCAAAGCTTTATCTTGCACATGTATGTAATCAGGCCTGTGAGCCCTAATTGTAAGCCCGCATGTTGCCGAATGATCTCTATTTGAAATCTATGATATACTAAATGACTTAATCTAAATTTGTTTTATTTCTTTGAGTTGTTTCCGTTGTGTTTACTCTTGCTATACAGTCCAGACAGTTTATTCTGTGAACCCTCCTACTGTGACTGCACCAAGTGGTATAAGAGTGAAAGTTTGAATATTTGGGAGTGAATTGAGTGAAGTTGGCGAGGGAATTTTGTAAGATCTTTCTATGGATAGATCATCAAATTGAGGCAAATTACTTGTCTTGCAACCAATTGCCGATTGTGAGGCAGTTGTCACCTTGTAGCCCGATCGCCGAACTTGAGGTAGTTTACACTTGATCCTAGGAAGAATGCCACTGTGTAGAGTTGTTGTTGTCAGAACAATGGTGGGAAGAATGGATGAGGTGATGGAGATGGTGAAAACAATGTGAATTCATTTGGATGCTATCGAAGAAGATAGGCAAAGAGGGTTGACACCAAGACCTAATGTTGAAAGTGATGATGAAAAAGAATTTCAATCTGCAGAACAAACTGGTGAAACACTAGGAGGTGATGAAGAAGAATTTAATCAAGTAAAGATGCTGTGAGTGATTTCAAAGATTGGAAAGAGACCTAGAGTTGATGTACCAAACTATATTGGTAATTTGAACCCTAAAGAATTGATTGACTGGATAAATGACATGGAAGGATACTTTGAATATGAAGAAATTGAAGATCCAAAGAAGGCAAAATTTGCAAAGACAAAGTTGAAAGGACATACTGCTATATGGTGGAAAGAAGTTTAGTTGGAAAGAAATAGAAGAGGGAAATAAAATATTACAAAGTGGGATTGGATGGTGATAAAGTTGAAGAATCAGTTTATACCTGCTGACTATGAGTTGGAGCTTTTGAAAAGATTACAAAACCTGAGACAAAAGGAGAAATCTATGAAGGAGTACACTAAAGAATTTCACAAGATGATCATAAGAATAGGACATAGTGAAGTAAGAAAGGATAAAGTGGCTAGATACATCAATGGACTAAGATTGAAACATTCAATAAGAACTAAGCCTAGTAAGGATGACATCTTTGGAGGAAGCATATCAATTTGCATTCAAAGTTGAAGAGAAGCTAAATAAAAGGCATGATCAGAGATAGAGAGACAGAGGAGGTAAATTTAAAAGAGGAAGAACATTTTCCAGATGTGATAGATCAATTGTGGAGTAGAACAAGTTTGACATCCCATTCAAGAAGGATGATAGAGATACTAATACATACCAGAGAAATGACATAAATTTTTATCCTAGAGGCAATTATAATTCATACCAGAATGAAGGATACATGAGAGAAGGAAGAGGATTGGATAAGAGAACACTCAAAGGTACTTGTTTCAAGTGTGGAGGTGAAGGACATAGAGCATTTGAATGTAATCAGGGTAGTACAAGTAAGAGGATAGAAAATAGTAGAAGAGCAGCCTATGTTGAAGAGGAACCTATTGGATCACCTAGTTCTATTAGTAAACCAGAGAAAGGAGAATCACTTATGATGAGGAGAGCTATTTCAAGAAGAAAAAAATGAGGAACCACATAAAGGAAGAGTTTGTTCAGGACAAGATGTAAATCTAGAGGTAAGTGTTGTAAGGTTGTGATTGATAGTGGTAATTCAGATAACCTAGTTTTAGAAGATATGGTAACCAAGCTGAAGTCAGAGAGATTGAAACACCCTAAGCCCTATCAGATAGCATGGATTCAAGATGATTATAAGGTACTAGTGAGTGAACAATGTTTGGTGAAATTTCATATTAGATCTTATCATGATGAAGTCTTGTGTGATATTATGCCTATGGATGTTTGTCATATCTTGTTGGGTAGACCTTGGCAGTATGATAGAAAAGCTATACATGATGGGAGAAAGAATACATACACTATAACAGCAAATGGAAAGTGAATTACTTTGATTCCTTTGGAGGATGATCCTAAAGATGTGGTATGTAGAAATGCTAGAATTTGTTTGGTAGATGGAAGGAAAATTCTGGATGGTTTGAGACATGAGAATATGTGTTATGCCTTGACTCCTAAGAAGCCTGAAACATTGAAGAAAGAAATTGAAGAAGAACAACTAGAGGAGATAAGAGAATTGCTGACAAAGTATGAAGACATCATATCATATAATGTACCTGAAGGATTGCCACCTATTAGGAGTATCAATCATCATACGGATCTTATACCGAGAGCAAGTTTGCCTAATAAAGTAGCACGTAGAATGACACTGACAGAGAATGAAGAATTGAATAGACAGATACAGGAGTTGTTGAGGAAAGGTTTGATTAGAGAAATCTTGAGTCCTTGTACAGTACCTGCAGTGTTAGCACCAAAGAAAGATGGAGAATGGAGAATGTGTACTGACTCTAGTGTAATAAACAAAATCAGAGTTAAGTATAGATTTCCTTTACCTAGGATGGATGATATCATGGATTGTTTGAGTGGAGCAAGATATTTCACAAAGATAGATTTGAAGAGTGGATACCATCATATCAGAATCAGAGTAGATGAATGGAAGACTACTTTTAAGACAAATCAAGGATTGTATGAGTGGTTAGTGATGCCCTTTGGATTGACAAATGCACCAAGTACTTTCATGAGATTGATGAATGAAGTCTTGAAGAAATTCTTGGGTAAGTTTGTGATTGTATACTTGGATGATATTCTAATTTTTAGTAAGAAAAAAGAGGAACATTTGTGGCATATTAGATATGTTTTGCAAAGATTGAGAGAAGAGAAATTGTTGATAAAAATAAAAAAGTGTAGTTTCATGAAGGAGGAGTTGGTGTATTTGGGATTTGTGATTTCTACAGAAGGATTGAAGATGGATCCTAAGAAAGTGAAAGCAGTTGTTAAATGGCCTACACCGAAGAGCATTGGAGAGGTTAGATCATTTCATGGATTGGCTAGTTCCTACTGGAAGTTCATCAAAAATTTTAGTTTAGTTTGCAACCCTATGATAGAGACAATGAGAGGTGACAGAAAAGATTTCAAGTGGACATCAGGAGTAGATAAAAGTTTTGAGTTGTTGTAGTAGAAAGTGATAGAGCAACCTATTTTGGCATTATCAGATTTCAATTAGGTATTTCAAGTTGATTGTGATGCAAGTGGAAAAGCGATTGGAGCAGTATTAAGTCAAGAAGTTAGACTAGTAGCATATTTTAGTGAGAAATTGAATGATGCAAGGAGAAGATATTCAATTTATGATCAAGAGTTCTATGCCATAATTGAAGCCTTGAAGAAGTGGAGACATTACTTGTTGCCTAAGGAGTTTGTGTTGTATACAGATCATCAAGCTTTGCAATATTTGAACAATCAAGGTAAGTTGAATCAGAGACATATGAGATGGGTAGAGTTCATGCAGAGTTATACATTTGTGTTGAAGCATAGGAGTGAAAAATCAAACAAAGTTGCTTATGCATTAAATAGAAGAAGAAACCTATTGACAGAGATGAGAGTTGAAGTGTTGGGTTTTGATGAATTGAAGAACATGTATGAGGGAGACATTGATTTTGCAAAACCTTGGAAAGCATGTAAAAAGCCTATTGTGATAGATAGGAGTAAGTGGTTGGACTATTTCATTCAAGAAGATATGTTGTTCAAAGGAAATCAATTGTGCATACCTAAGAGTTCAATGAGAGATAATTTAATCAAGGAGAAACACAGTGGTGGATTGGCAGGACATTTTGGCATTGATAAGATAGTGGCTTTGGTGATTGAAAACTACTTTTGGCCTTAGATACATAAGGATGTTCAGAGATTTGTACAAAGTTGTAGAGTTTGTCAAGTTGGAAAGGAAGTAGTTAGAACACTGGATTGTATAAACCTTTTGACAGTACCGAAGAGACCTTGGGAAGACATAAGCATGGATTTTGTAATGGGATTGCCAAAGAGACATAGAGGACATGATTTAATATTTTTAGTGGTGGATATATTTTCAAAGATGGCTCATTTCATACCTTGTAAGAAGACAACAGATGCAGTACATGTAGCTGACCTATTTTTCAAGGAGATTGTGAGATTGTGTAGATTACCTAGGAGTATAGTTTCAGATAGAGATACAAAGTTTGTTGGATGTTTTTGGAAGACACTTTGGAAGAAGATGAAGATAGATTTGAAGTTCAGTTCAACTTTTCATCCAAAGAAAGATGGACAGACAGAGGTAGTGAATAGGATTTTAGAAAACTTGTTGAGATGTTTGGTTGGAGAGAAGACTGAAAGTTGGGATTTGATTCTTTCACAAGCAGAGTATGCATACAATAATTCAGTAAATAGGAGTACCAGAAGAACACCTTTTGAGATTGTGACTGGAGTGAATCCTAGAGGAATTGCATAATTGAGAGATATCAAAAAAAAAGAAAAGAGGAGTATAGAAGCAGAAGAATTTGTAGATCACATGAAGATAGTGCATAATCAGGTGAAGAAACATTTGGAGGACATGAACAATAAGTATAAGGAAAAGGTAGATGAGAAGAAAAGATGTAAGGAATTTGAAGTAGGAGATGAAGTAATGGTATACTTGAGAAAAGAAATATTTCTAGTTGGCACTTATAACAAGTTGAAGATGAAGAAGTTTGGACCCTATAGGATACTCAGGAAATTTGATTCAGGAAATGCATATGAAGTGGAGTTACCAAAGACCTTGGGTATTTCACCTATTTTCAACATTGCAGATCTTTATTAGTATCATGAAGCAGAGTTCAGTGACAGCATGGAAGAAGACTTGAAGAAGTAGTTACCACAACAAACACTGGAGCATATTGAGGACATTTTGGATAGCAGAGTTGGATGCAGCACTAGAGGAAGACAATACAAAGAATATCTTGTGAAGTGGAAAGGCAGACTGGAAGAAGATTCATCATGGATTTCTCAGGTTGAGGTGGACCATCCTGGTTCTCCCTTAGCCCCAGCAAAGTGAGGGGCTCACTTTTTCAATAACCCTAGATGTCTATTGCAGGAGCATTCTTGGTTCAAGAGAAATCTTACATCAACCAAAAAACATTTGCATTTCAGTTTATTTGCAGTTTAGTTTGTTTCTTTTCATTTTCCAGTTTAGTTCAAGCAATTTAGTTAGAAGCAACTTCTACATTTTGATCGAGCATTCTATCATAGTTATATTTTAGATCATGTGGAGTTGGACTTAGCATCTACATTTATTAATCTACACCATACCTAGAATTTAGAGATCCACACTTCAATACTGGAAAGATATCACTATCATAAGTTTAACTATCTTCTTTGAACAGAGCATCCTAACAGTCTCAAACAACTAGCTAAAGGAGAAACTTGCAAAAGCATTTCCTGATCTTTGGAGCCTAATGACACATCATTCAATGATCTTTGGTTCATGGCTGACCTTCCTGGAAGATCCACATATCGTTTCATTCATTTTTTGGAAGTGTTCTATGCATTTAGGTCTGACCTATTTGTGTACACATGCTACATCTCTTCTTTGGAATTTGTGATCTTCCTTGGCTAACACGTAGGAATCTATTGATCTAGACATGATATATATTGAAGTAATAGATCCTTAGGAAATTAGTTCATAAGTTACTAAGTTCTAGATAGATACCATATTCATTTTCTAGTGAAGGAACTTCAAATCTTTATCTTACACATTTTAGTAATCAGGCCTGTGAGCCCTAATTGTAAGCCCGCATGTTGCCGACCAATCTCTATTTGAATTCTATGATATACTAAATGACTAAATCTGCATTTATTCTATATCTTTGAGTTGTTTCCATTGTGTTTACTCTTGCTACACAGTCTAGACAGTTCATTCTGTGAACCCTCCTACCGTGGCTGCACCAAAACTATGAAGACCCCTTTTATGACTTGGAAGAGAAAGGGATAAAATTGCACTTTACCCTCTCTAGATCAATTGCAAGACCTTCTTTTGACACTACATGCCCCAACAATTTTCCTTCATGGACAACAAATACACTTTTTTTTTGGATTCAATGATACACCATATTCTCTACATCTATCAAAAACTTCCTTCAAATGACCCAATTGTTCATGTACATGCTTTGAATAGACTGTTATATCATCCAAGTATACCAAAATTATTTTATTAATTAGCCCTTTGAAAGCCATATCCATTGCCCTTTGGAAATCTTCACCAGCAATTGTCAACCCAAAAGGCATCTTTCTATAAGCCATAATGCCCCATTTGGTGGTAAAATACATTTTGAACTAGTTTGATTCTTGGACAAGGATTTGATTATAACTTGAATAACCATTTAGGAGTGAGAACCTTCCATCTCCAGCCATTGTTTAGAGGATTTGTTCCATGGATGGAAGAGGGTAGTGATTGTGTTACTCAAAACATGACTCACAAGGGGAGTTAGCCTCAATTCACACATGATCCCTCTCCTTGCTATAGGTGACCTCTAGGTCACTCCCTCTCTCATGGTATGAGCTAGTTGAGTGGAGGAGAGACCCAGGACAGGTTCTATCCTAGTGGGAGTAGAATGTCACAAAGAGTGGTTTGCCTATGCCGAGGCCTTGTGTGGTTGGCTAGTTGTCAACCCCTTTCTATGGTTGTGGTTGTTGAGATAATAGTATGACCCAAAGGGTCACTTGTGATGTGTCTTCTATTTGGGTTTCTTAGAATCCAACACCTAGTGGGCAAGCTATTCTATTCGTTGATGTTCCTAGCACATTGTAGTCTTTATTTGTGGGCTTGAAGTTGTAGTTGTATTTGATTATCTTGTTGCATAGACCTAAGGATATGTTGTTGTTCTCGATTAAGTTGTAGTCTATGGTTGATTTCTTCTATTTCCTTGATAATCTCTCTAACTCAATCCCCTCTAACTTCTTGGCACATTCGTATGCTTAGGGGCGAAGTAGAATGTTTGACCAAAATTGACCTAAAGTTGGACCTAGGGTTTTACTTTTTATTTGATTTTGTATGTTGAATGTTGGATTTACCTTGTGACACAACCACATGTTTGCTTGTTCTAAGCTTTCCTAATTTTTTTTAGTTTTTTTAAATGTATGCAACTATATGATTGCAAGCAATATTTTTGCTCTTTTCTCAATAAATAAAAACCATCTAATTACTACAAAAGTGAAATATGTTCATGCAAGTCTATATGAGTTTTCTTGATGTGAATTAACCTATGTTTTTGTATTTTTGAAATCATTTTTGAATTATAATCTAGGAAAGCAAATGAAAGTCTAATCTAATGAAAGAAAGTTTAATCTATTGAAAGAAAATAATCACTAATCTAATGCAAAGAAATTTGAAGCTATGCTAACAATTCCTATCAAGAGTAAAGCAATGATTAATTACTTCCCTCAAGAGAAATATTCTGATCTAATTACTAAAAAGCATTGAAAGAACCTAGAATATATTTGATGTATGAGTCTTTTCACTACCCTCAGGAATCCTTTGAATCTGGAAACTTCTTCATCCTCTTGTAGCAGTGGGGTCCTCCTCTTGGCAGAAAGTGTGAAGAGATCAAATGATTGAATTGAGCTTGATAAAGCTAATGATTAAGCTCTAATTGAGCTATGAATACTATATGCGCATGGTAATTGGGCATAATGGCATTGGATTGAGAAAATGAGAGCATTGGCATGCTTTGAGAAGCTTTAGAAATCTTTGATAATGTATGCTAAGAAAAAACAAAAAGGCACATGCATCCTACATGAGCATCAATGATGCCAATGGAGAGAAAACATCAAGCTATAAATGGATACAACTATGAAATTTGCCTCCCTTATTGCTTGAGGGAGGGGGATATTTATAGTATGGAATGGATCATGATAGGTGGGGATGATTGAGGAATTAACTCTCTTGATTGGAGAGTTAACATGTTTGATTGAAGAGAAGACTAGGCTAATTGAGGAGTGATGAAGCTATTAAATCTTATCATAGGCTGATAAAATGGAGTTAGACTGAGTTGAAGAGGTGATAAGAATAGATCAAAAGAGTTAATTATGCATGATTGGGGGTGATGGATGGGCTAAGAATAGTTTAATCTATGTTAGGGTCGAAATTGCATGCAAACTAGAGAAAAAACAAAACTCAGATTGAAGGAAAACACATGTTTAAAAACATGACAAGGTTTCCCATGGCTCACCCATTTCACTGGTAGGGTCGCCTAAGGGTCACCCGAGGGGGATCCATGGACAACCTAGAAAATAGGGCTTGTGGATGAAAAATAGGGGTTGGAGATTAGTCTTGGAGGGTCAAAGGGGCAATCTACCTCCTAAAAAAGGTGAAATGGATGAAAAAATAGGATCCTCTTTCACCAATAGGGTCACCTAGGGGGACCCATTGGGGATCTAGAAGTAATAGGGTGGATCTAGAAACAACAAAAGTTAAGTCAATTCTTAAATATGGGTTTGGTCTGGAAGGTCATTTAGAGGCCTCGAAAGGGTGGAGACACATGAAACGAGAATGTGAAAGGTGGAATTACCAAGTTATGATGAAATTATCTATGTAGGCAAGGTCAAAAATGGACAAGAAGAAATGTCAATAAAAGGGGAAAGTGAAGAAAAGTTGAGATTAAGAAGAACTGATGAAGTGAAGAATTCATAGCCATGTGTCACCAAGAATAACACTATTGAGAGGGCATTATACTCACACTTCCATGTACGTGAGTAGGATTACAACTCATCATAGGGTCCTTGTGCAATCCCATGTACATTTTTAGTGCTTACATATTTTCTCCCTTGGGGATGGTAGTCTACATGAAAGGTAGGTACCATTCTGAAAGTAGGCCTTACCTATTGTTAATTTCCCACAATTATACCTACAATAACTAGTGTTAGTTCAACATTTAAGACATTTAAAATAAATAATGAAATTGAAATCAACGAACATACCATAGATCAAGTCACAAGTTTGCCTAGTTGTTTAATTCACCAAGGAGACTTGTAAGTATGACAACACACAAAATGAGGGTGCAAATATGCTACAAAAGATAGAAATTACCTCTAAATGCACAAAATGAAACTAAGCTAAGGGAGAAGGAGAGTGAAGGAAATTGAGGAAAAGGAGTGAAACAGTCATGGAGTCATGCATGTAAATAGTCAGTGGGAAGCTATCATCGAGAGGATTGCAAAGATGAAAATGAATCTTTCCTTCACTGAGAATCAAGTATGAATAGTGTGCAAAATCTCTCTCAAAACCCTAGTTTTCATTTTGGTAATTTTCTCTCAAAGGAATATGTTTTTCATTATTTTTTCTTGTCGGACTGTGTTAGTTTCTTCATTTTAGTGTGTATATTCTTTTCATTTATCAAAATTGGGTGAAATTTCAAGGTTTTTGTGAGAGTTTTTTCATGCTAGGGCATGGGATAGGGTCACTCATGGGTCACCCCTTTTGCCAGAGCAAGTCATCCAAGGGGGATCTATCTATTCATCATGATCACTCAGGGGATCCCGTTGGACATTAGGGATGCCCAGGGGGATTTGACCTAATGAAAGGGGTGACCCAAATAGTTTGTTTCCAACTGAAATCTATTGTTTTGTGATGTTTTTTCTACTCCATTTCTCTCTAATTCCAACACTAAACTTATCATTTTATTACTGTATATGCCTAAAAATGACATGATTCAGTCTAGATAAATATTCTTAATATTTATTCCCTTCTATTTCCTCTATTAATAAATAAATAACCAAATTTATTTATTTGATTCACATTCTTCTAAGTTAATTAAATATTAAAATATTTATTATCTCTTCTAAAGTCAAAATTAAATAAATTCCTTTATTTAATTAAATTCTTCCAAATAATTAAATAATTCCCTATTATTTAATTAAATCAAATTCATTCTTCCAAATTTGAATAAATCAAATCAAATTTATTTAAATCCTTTCAATCTCTAAAAATAAAATATAATCAAATATTTTATTTATTCTTCCAAAATCATGCACAACAATTAAATAAATTTATTTATTTAACTTGCTTTCTAATCTTCTAAATTAAATAATTGCAATTATTTAATTGTCTCTTCCAATAATATCTTCTCTAAATTTAAATAAATCAAATATTTATTTAAGTTGCTTTTTCTTCTAAATTGAGTTATCCCTAAATATAATTCAAGCTTTTTTGCACATGCAATTAAATATTCCTAATATTTAATAAAGCAAAATATCTTCTTATTTTCGTACAAATCCTTTCTTCTTGTTTTAAATCACGTAACTGATTATTATATTCTTTTAATTGCTTTAACTCATTCTTCTATTCTTAGCAAATCCTCTCATGCAAAAGAAAGCAAGACACATGTCTTTTTCTTATTTGTTGCATGTTCCTCAACTGTTCTCAACCACTAATTTTCTCATTCTTTCTATACCGTTGATCTCTTCTCTCTCAAGTCTATAAGTACAACCTCATTCTTCCATTTCAATCATCCAAGCTTTAAGTATTGTTACTCTGTAGGAATTATAGCGCGCCTTTGCACCAATTCCTTCATTGCTTGTGATCATGCTTTTTGTTACTACACACTACACACTACCATCGTTGTGAAGCTTCTCTTCATTATGACATTACCATAGACATTCTCAATTGACATTCTTGACAAAGCAAAGAAGTGCACTCTCTGAGGGCCCTATTTCATACACACAAGAATGATTTTTGATAGGCAACAATGGAAGTTTTTATCTAAGGAAGGTTTGTTTTGTTATTTGATTCATTGTTATTTGGTTTAATCTTCTTAGTTCACTATTCTATTGAGTTTTGGGTATTTGATATTGTTTATCATTGCATATTCATTGTTTGATCCAAATTTCCCTTAACAATTACAATTTTCTATGGAATATATGTATTTTTTAGAATTTTTTGAGTTTGGCAAGATCTAACATGAGGTTCTTTATGTTTGATAGGATATGTGAATTTGATGGAATACCAATCATGTACTTAGTTGTGGATTTTTTATGTTTACGAGGCCTTATCTTCAAGGGATCATACTATCTTGAAGAGAGTAGGGCTAGACAGGATATGTCATGCTCCAGTTGTTCACCCCACATCTCACATTTGTTGTGACATTCTGACTTACTGGGATCTTGATAGGAACATCGTTAGATTCTTCCAAGTTTCAAGGGAATCTACTATCACCTTATATGATTTTTATTTCATCCTTGGATTCCCCATGAGAGGCCAACCACTTATCCTACATGAGAGTGGGTCCTATGGAGAGAAACAAGCTTGGGCATCTATTATGGGGGTGACTCATCTTGAGGAGCAGACAAGGGTAAATCTCACTTTAGTGTTGCGCTTACCAATTTCACCTTTGCAAAAATCTCTCATTGGATTGATTGCTTCTAAGTTATCAGGGGATAATGGCTCATCTTGATTTAGATGGTGTTGGGCACCAATCATTTAGTGTGTGGATTAAGGCATTGTATTCACATGGGGATTCAACATCTTGGCTATGGTTTACCAAGACTTCTATCGTATTACATGACGACAGGCACTTTCTTTTAGCCACTCTTTTCTAATTATGACATGGATTTATGAGCACATTAGACCATTTAAGAGAGAAGTACCACTTCCTAATCCTAGATTGCTGAGGGCTACACACTAGGTCAACTTGGCCATTTTGATGCTATATTATGTGTGGTAGAGACTCTCATTGATGCTGACATGATTCATGATCCTTATATTGAAATGGAGGGCCTATGGTCTGGCGACTGATAGATTTGATACTTTTGTAAGGGTGTGGTCCATTTGTTAGATAGGAATGGTTTTATCAAGACATACCACATTGAACAAGTCTTATGATAGTTGGGGGATGACTTTCTAGAGGGATATCCCCTAGTTCCTATTTGTTATATACCCATTCAAGAGATGGACAATGTCAGGTAGAGAACAATCACTTGGACTCCCTTAACTACCAGAGTTTTGATCAATAGAGAATATCAAGCATGAGTCTATATAGAGGGGAAGGAGAGGATCTCAATATAGGAGGTTGATAGTTCTAAAGGATACAGACTCTTCTGATGAGGATTATGATCTCGAGGAAGAGTCCATGATGATGCCAGTGTGGGGAAGATAGAGAGATCCCTTTTGATGAGGAGGCAATTGTACCTCCCACACATGGTCCTACATTAGATGATCCCTCATGGGAAGAGGGTGACCCTCATAAGAATCATTTCAAACTCCTTTTTTTCTTACTTCATTATTTTTGTGAACTTAACTATTCGATTAATACTCTTCCTTCTTGTTTCTTCGTAGGTACTGCCATGTATGCACTATTTTTGGTCTTTTTCACAATATATGGAATGTATGTAGTGTATGAAATGCAGGGGCACATGAGGAAATCTAACACATATGACATAAAATTATTTCTTTTATTTTTTTGATTTTTGACATGATGAATGCATGAAGGAATAGACAATATGACCTCTCTTTAGTAAGATTTTTAACTTAGGGGATTGTGAATTATCTTGGTATAGGAGACCTATTAAACTTTGGGATAGGATTAGGGACTCAAGTGTTGATGGGGAGGAGATGGAATGCTTCTAAATTTTGGGATTTGCTAAAGGCTCAACATTGATCCTTATCTAGACAAAACATATTGACAAGCTTTTAACTTATACAATAAACAAATTTTATTGGTACTCACTAGACTTAGATCAACGGATAGCCAACAATATAGACCTGGGGTAAACAAAAAAGCTCCAAAATAGAAGATGGCCCTAAAGATAGCTAGACTCCTAGTATTTTCTTAGCTTGTGCATCTGTGTGATTTGTACCTCACTTTCTCTGATAGACGCCACTCTCATATCTTTAAACTTAGATTTATCTCCACTCAAGAGTATGAACATCATCAATCTTCTCGAGTCTTTCACTCTTTTTTTCTTTTTCTTTTTTCTTTTTTTTTCTATTTTTACTCTTTTTGATTTTTTTGGCTTTTTGATTGCTAGTGTTGGGATGCTTTGAGACTTTTTGGATGCTTGGATGCTTGGATATTCAGGTTCTATTCTAATGCTTATTTTTATTTCTTTTTTATCATTCATTTTTTATTCACTTGTATTTTAGATTGCTTCCTACAGAGTTATGATCCTCCTAGTATTTTTAGTTAGGAAGGATAAGGGGCTGAGCACCACCAAAAGTTTTCACTATCTAGTCAAACTTCCCTTCTAATAAAGAGGAATGGGAGAGGTCAACTTGCAAGCTTCTATTGAGTACTTTATGTTTTGAAGACTGCCTTTTCTTAGACTTAACAACATGGATCATTAAGACCAGGACTAGTGTAGAGCGAAGAGATAGGCTTTGATTATAATCATGGGGAATGATAAATAGTGATTGTGGATATAGGGGATCTCAAAGGTTGAAAGGATTGACCTATACCTAAGTAATCTTAGACTCCTTACTAAGATGAAAATCAAACAAGTGCATATCACTCACAAGGATGCATGGTGAAACAGAATGAAAAAGAATGTAGAGTTTTGATTGTTTTGAGAGTTTATAATTTTTTTGGATTTTTTTGAATTATTTGATCTTTTGTATTTTTATACTTTTATTATTTTTATGATTTTTTAGACATAATATTTCTTAAGGTGAAAGGTGTTTACCATCTTAGAAAATTCTTCACCTTCTAGAAGAGGATGAGGTATGTGAGGGAGAGTGTCATAAAGTGCTTAAGTTGTGAATAGCCATAGGAATGGAGGACCTTGTTATCTTTGAATTACCTAAAACATATATAGGGTATTCAATGGACTTATGGCCAGAACCTAATAGAAAAAAAAATTATAAGCTTCATTCCTCCAGATGAACAAAGGCAGCATCAAATTCCTCTTGAACTGTTTCAATTCTAGCAAGTATTTAAGAGCGTGCTAAAGTAAAAATTTACATGCATGGTGAATTTGACTTACTCATCGGACTTCTAAATTGTGATGGAATCTTCTATTTGACTCCCTCTTACCAGCAAGCCTTGTAGGCCCTAGCTCACATCACATTATCACAAGAAGTCATGGAACCAAGTCAACTAGAGCAAAACAATCCTTTAGGACTATATAGAGTAGGAGAAATTGTCCTCCGAAAGGGTAGCACTAAAAACAAGAAACATTAGAAAAAGAGAAATTTTCACATAGATTGGAAAATGACCATACATTATCAATGAAGATGTCAGAAAAGATGCATATCTCTTGTGCATAATCGAAGGTGAATAATTTGGTGAGATGGTAAATGCCTTTCACCTAAAGAAATATTATGTCTAAAAAATCATAAAAATCTATAAATAGAAATAAAATAAAATAATTCAAACAAATCCAAAAAATTATAAACTCTCAAAAAAATCAAAACTCTGCATTCTTTTTCATTCTATTCCGCCATGCATCTTTGTGAGTGACATGCTCTTGTTTGATTTTCATCTTAGTAAGGAGTCTAACTATCTTTACCTGATCATCTTTTATTTTGGATCCTTTTCCTTTACCCCTGGTCTATCTTATTGACCATCCTTTGTGTAGACACCCAAATTTGTCCATGTCTTGCAACACCTTGTTAAAATATTATCCTAGACATCATGTAGCATTTTGTCCTAATCCCACTCTTAATCCCATTAATTCATTAGCTAATTAATTAAATAAATTTGATTTATTTAATTAAAATCCCATATTAATCCCATCCTTGTCCCACTTAGCCAATTAATTAAATAAATCTTATTTATTTAATTAATTTCACATTCATAATCCCACTTTCCAATTAATTAAATAAATTTTATTTATTTAATTAATTTCTACATCATATCTCAATCATATCCTAATCCCACTTTCCAATTAATTAAATAAATCTTATTTATTTAATTAATTTTTCAACTCATATCCCAACTAATTCAAATTAAATATTTGAATTAAGTCCTCACCTCTCACCATATTCCAACACTTGTCCACCTCTCAATTGAATCATGTGTGGTACTACATTTTTTATTTAATATCTTACACATGTAGTACTTTTTGTGTACACAGTCACATATGAGCCCTATCTTCCTTTGTACACTTGTCAAATGACTATAACTCCCTTGAAGAGTGGGAATAACTAATCAATCCTAGCCATCCACATCAATCAGTTAGCCTTTTAATTTCAACCATCCATTTGAACTAAGTCTTTCCTATAAATCAACCCTCTCCCAAGCCATTAGCATGCATTGAGTTAGAGTATCCTTATGCTACTAAAATCACATTATAGCCTTTGCATCTATCATCTATTATCATCATCTTCCATCTATCAATCATTCATCTATCATCTTTATCTTATTGTTATGTTGTAGAAGTGAGTAGCCAACATTCCTCCAACAATCATCCTTCAAAATATTGCATGCTCATGCGAGGTGGAGAAGGGCAATGGAGATAAATCAAGCATAGCATGGAGATCAGTTTGCATTTATATCTGTTATTTTGATTTTCATGTTGTCTTGTGCTTCATTGTGCAATTGTTAGGGTTTGATCATTGTTGTTTATTCATTTACCCTATTTGTAATTTTACCCTAACTACATTTTGGCACACCCAATGGGACTAACCCTCGCTTTGTAGGTTTATACACTTTGATTTGTAGGTTGAAGATATTTTATATTCTTGATTTTCTTTAATTAAGAATAGATATGTTGCAGAGGGTTTTATGTTTTACACATGTCCTGGAAAAATGAGATATTGGATTTGTTGGAAAAAGGACTTTGAGAGATTTCTGAAAAGTGGTTAGATTAAAGATTTGGCTTAGTATTCAAGGAGTTATGATGATTTCAATTTGACCCTGCGATTCTAATTTTTTAGAAATTTTTGACACACGACTTTCAGAAAAAAAATCATATCTTCCAATCTAGCTAACCAAATCACATTCTATTTTTTGCAGGTGAATCAAAGGAGCTGGAGAAACATTTGGATCAATCAAAACAACAAGTGGAAAGTGAAAATAACCAAGTGGACTCATTCTAATCTCTCATCTTTAATCATTATTTGATCACACATTTGGACTTTGGACTATTAAAATCAATCTTGTTTGCTATCACATCAATGAAATTGGGCTAAAATGAACAAGTGTCTTCTATCACATTTGGCTTTGGATTTAAAATGAACAAGTGCTTGAATTGTCTTCCACACATTTCATTTTCTAAAGGGTCAATTAACAAGTACGAGTGTGAATTAAGTGACAGCTCACTTGGTTTGTTTTTGTCATACCCTTCTTAGGAGGCCTGCTTGGAGACACACCACTCCAAGGGACGACCTCAATCGAGGTTGAATCAAAAGACACCCTCATTAGAAGTTGTAAATCTTGTCACTCTTGGCTAAGCCCCAAAGAACTTTATACCTTTGGGAAGTGAAGGTGAAGGGTGGGTTACCCCTTTCTCCCGGCTGTGTGGCAGGATTTTGCTTTCAATTCCTTAGTCAACCTTGTGCAATCTAGCCTAAGACCTAATTGTCCACACCCACTTGACTAGACATTAGGCTTGTTGATGTTTTCAAGTGCTTGCGTAATCATCACATTTCATATTTTCAAAAGTCAAAAATTGCTTATGTATTTTGCGTGAGTGATTCATGTGTGTATATACATAATCATTTGTTTGAATATTGTCAAATCAAACTATAAACACCAAACACATAAACAAATCAATCTAAACCTTCATCCTAATCATCTAATCATCATCCAAATTATAACCAAGCACTTGCCAAAAAGGTCTTAAGACTTAAACACTTGTGTGACACCATGCCAACATTTGAAAACCAAGTACTAAAACTCATGCTCCAACTTCACAAAGCTCAAGCAAGCCAATCACCTCTAAGCCAACAAACCATTCAAGAGACCAGTGACATGATCCAACAACTTCAACAAACAAGCCAATCACCTCAAATGCGACAACTCATAGCACTAGCCCAATACCTCGTAGCCACATGACCAAATCAACAAGCACATCATCCATCCATTCTGCATCAACAAGTTCCACCTCATTCTTATGTGGCAATCCCTCTATCATCATCACATCAACAACTTCATCAACAACAATAACCCATTCAATAATTCCAACCACAACATCAACAAATTTACCAACAACAACAACAAATCATTCCATAACAACAAATCATACCACAACAAGTCCAAACATCATTCCAACCTCAACAAGTTCCACATCAATCTTTTGTGTCACCCCCTTCAACTTCATACCAATCTTATCCAACCATACATCAAACCAATGCCACATCACCATATCCCATTTCTTCCAACATCAACCAACTTGCACCACAATTCATATCAAAAAACCTTTTACCTACATATCCTACCATGTCATCTCATCACCAAACCCATCCACAAGGCAACCAAGTGTCATCACAACAAGAACATGCAAGCCCAAGTCCACCTTGGCAACAAGATGAAATGCCCTCAACTTTATATCAAACCCAAGATCTTTTGTCTACATATCCCACCATTTCACCCAACCACCAAGACTATCAATGGCCTCCATAACAAGAACATGTAAGCCTAAGTCTACCTTTGCAACAAGAAGCACATCCAAGTCTAAGTGGTCCCTTGTACATAAATCAAACAAGCCCAAGTTATCCTATGCAAGATCTAATAACCTTTGACAAGGGAGATACCAATCTAGAGTGGCCTCCACCATTTAATCCCATGCCAACACATGAGCCAACTAGTCCTATCCCAACACCACCATGTGATCCTACCCCTAGTTCATTAATCCCTCTACCTTCCAAACCACCAAGCCCTCCATTACCTTCATCACCAATTCATTCTAATCCTTCACCAAAGGATCTAGCTGAGATAGTTTTACAAAGGATGCTTGAAGCAAAACTTATTGAACTTCTTGAAGTCAAACCATGTGAAGAAAGTCCATATGATGAACATGATTATTGTGCATACCATAGGACCAAAGGACATAATACAAATAAATGCCCAATATTTGTCCCAATTTTTTACAAGGTGTATCGACATACAATAAGAGAATAATATATATCCAATCTCATTATCCCTCCATCCAATCCTAATCCTAATCCATCCAACCCTATTATCCCTCCATCTAAACAAAATCTTAATCATGATCATGAGTCTATAAACCCATCCACTCTTATTGTCCATCCATTATATTGTTCATTCACCCATACCCTTGCAAAGGATTTGATCCATTGGCTACTAGCAAGGAATAGAATACCCTCATGTCAAAAACCCATCCTTGAGCCTATCCAAGAGTCCTCCATTAACATGCCTATCCCTCCAAGCCCATCATGTGACCCACAAGTCATCAAGCCTCTTCACGAACCTCCTATCATAAACCCAAGTCAAGAGCCATCATGCCTTCGTGTTCTTGACCTAGAGCCTATCCAAGAGTCATCCACTTCCATTCAAGAAACCCAAGAGGTGTGTCAAAGGTTTAATCCTAAGAATGTGGAAACATTAAGCCCTAGTCCAACTCAAGATCAAATCACTTTTATGTAACCCATCCATAATATATACCTTATTTATGATCAAGATATTGTTCATTATGAAGAACCTATCCATGAGAATCTTGATCCTTTTCATACCCCTATACCTATCCATGACCAAGCCATCCAAATCCAACCTATCCATAACATTTACCTTCTTTATGGTCAAGATGATACCTATAAAGAAGCTATCCATGAGCACCTTGATCCTATCCATAATCCTATATCTATCCATGAGCAAGATATCCACATTGCTCTTAGTCATCCTCCGTGTAGCCCTATCCATAATGAACAAATATCCACTTGTCATGATGAGACACTTGTCCCCCAAGTAAGCATAAAAGATCAAACAAATAACTTGGATCTTAGTGAACACAATGCTAATCAAGATCCTAATGATCCTCCTTCCACATTCACCATCAATCCCACCTCAAGTCCACCATCATCCACCTTTATGCATGAGTGTTCTTCTTTAGGACAACAATGACCTTTATCCACTTTACAATCTCCATCTAATAATGAACTCAAATCTAATGTTTAAAGCACACCAACTCCTATAGTCCATCACATACTCTGAAACATGAACTACCAAGGTAAAGGCCTAGGCCTTTATGAACAAGGTATTTTGGAGGCAAACCATGTCAAGATTCCTCCAAGCTCATTTGGCCTTGGATATACACCCCAAGGTAAACACTTTAAAGATGTTGGTAATTCCTCCATGCATCCTAAGTCCACTTTCCATCACAAACTATATCATACACCCAAAAAATATGTAGTCATTCCACCTCCATTATCCTACAAACCCCAAAGGCATGTGACCATACACCTTCCACCATCCACTTTACCTCCACTCCTTCCTACTCCTAATATCCCTCCATCCACTTTACCACCATTACTCCCCACACCTAATATCCCTATCCTCCAATGCCCTTATCCATTTATCCATAAACCCACTTTTAATCCATTTATCCATAAGCACCCTTACAATCCTAATCATGACCAACAAATGTACATATTGTCTAAACTTAAAGCTTCCACTCATTTCACCAAACCTGCTTCCACCAAACCCATGGGATTCCAAAATAAAAATATGGATGCCTCCTTTCATAAAGCCAGAAATCATACTAAAAATCCTAAGGGTCCAAATGCCTTGGGACATCAATGCCAAAAGTCAAAGCAAAGTACATTTACAAAGCTATCCAAACCACTACCCAAGCCCAAATCTTCACAAGAAAAGGTCAAAACTAAAATGGTTTGGGTCCCTAAGTACAAATCAAGCAATTCAAATGAGGCATCCTCATCCACATCTCAAAAATCCCAACTTTTTCATTCCATTCAAAAGTTTCAAATATCCCAAAAATCCCACAAGCAAGGAAAAAATCATGAAAATCCTAAGTCTATGTGGGTCCCCAAATGCTTACATCACCCATCCCCTAAGCAAACATCCCCATTGCTTCCTATGCCACATTCCCATCAAAAGCTTCAATGTTTTTCATAGTGTGTGCAACCGTTGGTCATGATTCCCTTCCATTCCAAAACATTCCCACATACCTCTATCTACCCAACCTTCATCCATTATCTTACATATCTCCTCCATCACTTTCCTGTGGTCCATGCTTTTGCATAAACCTTTCCATCCATTTTTTACATAAGTCCTATATAATCCACTATCCTTCCATGCATAAGCCTTCCATAATCCACATAATCCACTATCTACCTAATCCATCTCCCTTTCATGCAATCTCCTACCAACATCTTTGAGAATAACAACATGGTCCATGCGATGACATCTATCTCTAGCAGGACTACCAACATTCATAGCACTAGACGCTTGAGTCCCTCCTATCCATTACCATGGTGAAAACCTATTCGCAGGCACCATATGTAATTGTCATACTATCCCATAAAAAAAATAGAGAAATCTATTCGTCCAATGGTGAAAACCTGGTAAACAAGTGCCTTGGATAAGTACCATGATGAAAAACTGGCAAATAAGCATCATGTGTAGGTTGATCTTAAATATCACTTACACTTGGGGGCACATTGTCTCATCCATATTATCATTTCCAACCTATCATTTTCTATCTTACCATGTCCTATCTTCCAATATCCTATCCTACCATCCTTAGCCATTAACCATGTACCTATCATAATCCTCCATTCATCCTCCCTTCCCTCCCTTTGATCTTGATGAAGACATAGGGGCAAAATGTTGAAATATGCTTTGGGTATCTCTTGATATACTTTATCCTTTCCAAACAATCCTATCATTATCTCCCTATCATATGCCTTGTCATGTAAAATCCATCATGTCAACCTTTTGTCATAAGCCTTGTCATGTAAAATCCTAATCCTACCACCTAGAATGGGGCATGTTGTTCCTATCCGACATAGTCTATGTATATCACATCCTAACTCCCTTATGGTGCATACATCCCACCCACTATAGCCTATCCTTTTATCCATCCATTTATCATGAGCCTTTCACCCTATCCACCATCACCCATCCTTTTATTCATCCATCCTACCTCCATCCTTGCACCTAGACTGGGTTTTCTCCCTTGTCATTGGTATCTAGCACAAAGGATACCCAAAGTGTAAATCCATTGACATTCTAAAACATTCCAAAAATACAAAAAAAATAAAATATTCAAAAAATACAAAAAAATCAAATATTCCCCAAAAAAAACACAAAAAAATCAAATATCCATAAAAAATCCAAGCAATAAAACCAACCATCAAATCACAAATCCATCAAAACAAATCTAATCAAATCATCAAATCTCAAATCCATAAAAGCAAATCAAACCATTAAATCAATTCATTCACCCCATCAATTCTTGAATCATCACAATCAAATCATCAAATCATTCCAAGCAATGATCCAAATGCAAGTTATCATTAATCCATACCAATCAAATTAATCAAATTTGTCAAATTATCCAATTACAATCCTTGGTCTTGATCCTAATCTTATCATAAACCAAATCAAACAACCATCATCATCATCAATAGGATATATCGTTCCCACATCCTTGTGTTGATCTAGGGATATAGCATTCCCCGCAATGACAACACTTTTATTATCATCAAAACAATCAAACAATTAATCATTAGTTTATATCTTGACAGGGGCAATACTTGTTTATTTTTGTATCATTTGTGAATGCTTGCTTGCTTTCTTGTGTGTGTTATCTTTCTATCTTGCATTTACATCATATCAATATCAATCCAGCTAATATTCATATGTTGTATCCAGACAAGGTTGTATTATGTTGGGGCACAAGACACATCGTCACCTTGGTTCCTTATACCTTGGTGCATAACGTCTAGTGCTAAATCAAACATCATGGTTGCTCACCTTCATTGCATAATAACACATCCTTCCCTTGCTTCTATCCATTCCCTTATCTTTCTTCCTTAGCCAATCCATTTCATTTCCAGAGCATACCCGTATTTGTCCAACCAGCCTATCCTCTCGAGGGGGCATCCTCACCATCTCCATTTCATAATCATCCTATCTTTCCATCATCATCCTTTTTCTCTATCCATACCTTAGCTTCTTTGAAATAATGTTACTTGACATAAATCTTATCATCTCAAACATCATCTCAAAGAGGGGCAAAATGTAAACACCCAAAATTGTCCCAAATTTGTCCATGTCTTGCAACACCTTGTTAAAACATTATCCTAGACATCATGTAGCATTTTGTCCTAATCCCACTCTTAATCCCATTAATCCATTAGCTAATTAATTAAATAAATTTTATTTATTTAATTAAAATCCCATATTAATCCCATCCTTGTCCAACTTAGCCAATTAATTAAATAAATCTTATTTATTTAATTAATTTCACATTCATAATCCCACTTTCCAATTAATTAAATAAATTTTATTTATTTAATTAATTTCTACATGTTATCCCAATCATATCCTAATCCCACTTTCTAATTAATTAAATAAATCTTATTTATTTAATTAATTTTCTAACTCATATCCCAACTAATTCAAATAAAATATTTGAATTAAGTCCTAGCCTCTCACCATATTCCAACACTTGTCCACCTCTCAATTGAATCATGTGTGGTACTACATTTTTTATTTAATATCTTACACATGTAGTACATTTTATGTGCACAATCATACATGTAGTACTTTTTGTGTACACGATCACATATGAGCCCTATCTTCCTTTGTACACTTGTCAAATGACTACAACTCCCTTGAAGAGTGGGAATAACTAATCAATCCTAGCCATCCACATCAATCATTTAGCCTTTTAATCTCAACCATCCATTTGAACCAAGCCTTTCCTATAAATCAACTCTCTCCCAAGCCATTAGCATGCATTGAGTTAGAGTATCCTTATGTTGTTGAAATCACATTATAGCCTTTGCATCTATCATCCATTATCATCATCTTCCATCTATCAATCATTCATCTATCATCTTTATCTTATCGTTATGCTGCAGAAGTGAGCACCCAACATTCCTCCAACAATCATCCTTAAAAATCTTGCATGCTCATGCGAGGTGGAGAAGAGCAATGGAGATAAATCAAGCATAGCATGGAGATCAGTTTGCATTTACATTTGTTATTTTGATTTTCGTGTTGTCTCGTGCTTCAATGTGCAATTGTTAGTGTTTGATCATTGTTGTTTATTCATTTACCCTATTTTCAATTTTACCCCAACTACACTTTGATCTAAGTCTTACGAGTGCTAATAAAATTTGTTGCTTGTCTAAATTGAAATCTTGTCAATATGTTTTGTCTAGATAAGTATCAGTGTTTAGCCTTTAGTGAAGCCCAAAATTCAAAAGCATTCCATCTCCTCCCCATCCCCACTTGAGTCCCTAATCCTATCCCAAAGGTTAATAGGTCTCTTATTCCAAGATAATCCGCAATCCCTTGAGTCAAAAATATTACAAAAGAGTGGTGGCATTATTTGTTCCATCATGCATTCATCATGTGAAAAATCAAAAGCAATAAGTTTATGTCACGAGTCATGACATTTCATAGGATTAGATATGTGTTGCATTTCCTCACATGCCCCTACATTTCATACACTACATACATTCCATATATTCTAAAAAAAGACCAAAAAATATTGCATAATAATTTTGCATCCATTCTCAAGTTTTAATGATCAAGATAACAAATTTTCTAAACCATAAATGTGCACAAGAGATAAGTGACAACAACAATTGTGATTTTTAGAACAATTCCATTGATTCATCAAGAGTTCAAGTACAATTCATTACAATAAGGCAAGAAATAGAGCTAGGGACAAATGCTCTCAAGAGATATGTGTCTCCCAAAGACCCTACACAATCTTAGGGATGACTCTGACTAATTGAGCCTTCTGGACTCTAACTCCTAGGTCTCCCATGACTACTAATAGTATAAGAACATGTGTGGGCCCTATGGGAATAAGAAGGGATCCTACTAGGATCGTGTGAAGGACCAGTTGTATCTATCCATGAAGCCTACCTGCAAACTCCAAGGTTAGCCATCTCTTGAAGAACAAAATTCTTACCATGAAGATTAGTGATCTGAGATCAAATAGAAATGATCTCTTAATTCACATGATAAGAAGGAGCAAGAATATTCATGTGCCAACCAGCTCGAGAAGGAATATGAGCATCGACAAGAAGAGGCTCCCATGGATGACCAATGGAAAAGATTAGAAGATCTAAAGAAGAATCATGAAAGAGCTCCCTCCATTCTTTGGCAGTACCTAAGAAGAAATAAGGAGTATCAATCAAATAGTTAAGTTCATGAAAGAAATAAAGTGATGTAGGAGCATCCCTGGTTCAAGAACAATCTTGCATCAACCAAAAACATTTGCATTTCAATTTGTTTGCATTTCAGTTCTTTCATTTCCCAGTTCAGTTCAGTTAGAGCAGATTCTATATTTCTAGTCCAGTAGCATTTCAGATCTTGTGGAGCTACATTTAGCATCTACATTCATTTATGAACATCATATCCTAAATTTAGAGGTCTACATATCAATACCAGAAGTATATTGCTATCAGAAGATTATTGTTTCTTAGAGCAAAGTATCTTGATATTCACTGGCAATCAGTTGAAGGAGAAACTTGCGGAAGCATTTCCTGATCCTTGGAGCCTACTGACACATCAATCAATGATATTTAGTTCATGGCCAACCTTCTTGGAGATCCACACTTCATTCCATTCATTTATCAAAAGTGTTCTATGCATTTAGGTCTGACCTATCTGTGTGTACACATTACATCTCTTCTTTAGAATTTGTGATCTTCCTTGGGTCGATGCGGAGGAATCTATTGGTCCGTATTAGATATATAATGATGTAATAGATCCTTAGGAAAGCAGTTAGCAATTGATTCATAATTCTTAGTTTGAATTTTGTGCGAAGGGAGCTTCAAAGCCTTATCTTGCGCATGTATGTAATCAGGCCTATGAGCCCTAATTGTAAGCCTGCATGTTGCCAGACGATCTCTATTTGAATTCTATGATATATTGAAAGACTAAATCTGCATATGCTTTTTTTCTTTGAGTTGTTTTCATTGTGTTTACTCTTGTTGCACAATCCAAATAGTTCATTTTGTGAACCCTCCTACTGTGACTGCACCAAGTGGTATTAGAGCAAAAGTTTGATTCTTTGGAGTGAATTGGCAAAGAGGATTCCATAAGATCATGTTGTAAGTAGATCACCAATTCAAGGTAGGTTACTTATGCAACCGATCGCCAATTGAGAGGTAGTTGTCACTTGTAGCCCGATCGCTGAATTTGAGGTAGTTTACACTTGATTCGAGGAAAATGCCACCGTGAAGAGTTCCTCCTATTGGTACAATAGCTAATAGAATGGATGAGAAGATGGAGTTGATGAGAACGATGCGAATCCTTTTGGATGTTGTTGAAGAAGATAGGTGAAGAGGATTGACACTGAGACCTAATGTTGAAAATGATGATGAAGAAGAATTTTAATCTATTGAATGAATTGGTGAAACCCTAGAAGGTGATGAAGAAGAAGAATTAGATCAGGTAAAGATGTTGTGAGCTATTTCAAAGATTGGAAAGAGACCTAGAGTTGATGTACCAAATTATACTGGTAATTTGAACCTAGAAGAATTTATTGACTAGATAAATGATATGGAAGAATACTTTGAATATGAAGAGATTGACGATCTGGAGAAGGTGAAATTTGCAAAGACAAAGTTGAAAGGACATGCTGCTATATGGTGGAGGTTCTATTGGAAAGATCAGAAGAGGAAAAGAAAATATTACAAAATAGGATAGGATGGTGACAAAGTTGAAGAATCAATTTATACCTGCTAACTATGAGTTGGAGCTTTTGAAAAGTTTGCAAAACCTGAGATAGAAGGAGAAATCTATGGAGTACACTGAAGAATTTCATAAAATGATCATAAGGACATGACACAGTGAAGCAAGCAAGGAGAAAGTGGCAAGATACATCAATGGACTAAGATTGAACATTTAAGAAGAGCTAAGTTCGGTAAGGATGACATATTTCAAGGAAACCCTAGTGCATACTGGAATGAAGGATATAGAAGAGAAGGAAGAGGATTTGATAAGAAGACATTCAGAGGTACTTGTTTCAAGTGTGGAGATGAAGGACATAGAGCATTTGAGTGTAATCAGGGTAGTACAAATAAGAGGACAGAGAATAGTGGAAGAGCAGCCTATGTTGAAGAAGAACTTGTTGAATTAGATGACCCCAGTTCTATTGGTAAACCAGAGAAAGAAGAATCACTTGTGATGAGGAGAGCACTATTTCAAGAAGAGACAAATGAAGAACCACCACAGAGGAAGAGTATGTTTAGAACAAGATGCAAATCAAGAGGTAAGTGTTGTAAAGTTATGATTGATAGTGGTAGTTCAGATAACCTAGTTTCAGAGGAGATGGAGACTAAGTTGATGTTAGAAATATTGAAACACCCTAAGCCTTATCAGATAGCATGGATTGAGAATGATCATAAGGTACTGGTGAGTGAATAATGTTTGGTGAAATTTCATATTGGATCTTATCATGATGAAGTCTTGTGTGATATTATGCCTATGGATGTTTGTCATATCTTGTTGGGTAGACCTTGGCAGTATGATAGAAAAGCTATACATGATGGGAGAAAGAATATGTACACTATAACAATAAATGGGAAAAGAATTACTTTGATTCCTTAGGAGGATGATTCTAAAGATGTAGTATGTGGAAATACTAGAATCTGTTTGGTAGATGGAAGGAAATTTTTGGATGGTTTGAAATAGGAGAGTATGTGCTATACCTTAATTCCTAAAAATCCTAAAGCATTAAACAAAGAGACTGAACTGCAGGAGATGAGAGATTTGCTAACAGATTATGAAGACATCATATCAGATAATGTGCTTAAAGGATTGCCACCTATAAGGAGTATCAGTCATCACATGGATCTTATACCGGGAGCAAGTTTGCCTAACAAAGCAGCACACTAGATGACACTGGTAGAGAATGAAGAATTGAATAGACAGATACAAGAGTTGTTGAGAAAAAGATTGATCATAGAAAGTTTAAGTCCTTGTGCAGTACCTATAGTGTTAGCACCTAAGAAGGATGGAGAATGGAGAATGTGTACTGAATCTAGAGCAATAAACAAGATCAAAGTTAAGTATAGATTCCCTTTACCTAGGATGGATGATATTATGGATTGTTTGAGTGGAGCAAGATATTTCACAAAGATAATTTGAAGAGTGGATACCATCAGATTAGAATCAGAGAAGGAGATGAATGGATGACTTCTTTTAAGACAAATGAAATATTGTATGAGTGGTTAGTGATGCCTTTTGGGTTGACAAATGCACCGAGTACTTTCATGAGATTGATGAATGAAGTCTTGAAGAAATTCTTGGGTAATTTTGTTATTGTATACTTGGACGATATCCTAATTTTTAGTATGACAAAAGAAGAACATTTGTGGCATATTAAATAAGTTTTGCAGAGATTGAGAGAAAAGAAATTGTTGATAAATATCAAGAAGTGTAGTTTCATGAAAGAAGAGTTGGTATATTTGGGATTTGTGATTTTTGTGGAAGGATTGAAGATGGACCCTGAGAAAGTTAAAGCAATTATTGAATAGCTATTCAGGATGTAAATGAAAAAATTTCAAGTTCTCTCCTTTTCGAAGATATTTTTCTTCCAAGACGTCGTAGAGAATTTTGAATTTTGAATCTTTTGAATCTGGAAAACAATTTAGATAAAAATAGAGGATTGTCGAATAGTAAAGAAATAGAAAATGACAAAGGTTTCATGGAAAAGTTAGATCATTTCATCCATTGGCTAGTTTCTACTAGAAATTCATCAAAAATTTTAGTTCAATTTGTAACCCTATGACAGAGACTATGAGAGGTGATAGAAAAGATTTCAAGTGGATATCAGGAGCAGATAAAAAATTTGAGCTATTGAAGTAGAAAGTAACAGAGCAACCTGTTTTGGCATTACCAGATTTCAATAAGGTATTTCAAGTTGATTGTGATGCAAGTGGAAATACAATAGGAGCAGTGCTAAGTCAAGAAGGTAGACCTGTAGCTTATTTCAGTGAGAAGTTAAATGATGCAATGAGAAGATATTTAGTTTATGATCAAGAGTTCTACACCATAATTCAAGCCTTGAAGAAGTTGAGACATTACTTGTTTCTTAAGGAGTTTGTGTTGTATATGAAAGGAAGCTAGGTGTGTAGAAATTGCTTCCTACACTAATCTAATGAGGGGAGGAGAGTGAAAATTCAATTTTATCCTTACTATTATAGAAATGTTAAACCCACTAATAGAGATAACAGAGATATTGCAGCAAACACATAAACAAGAAAGTGAGACAGAAGAAGAGAGACACAAGATATATGTGGGGAAAACCCTTATCAGGTGAAAAACACCACACTCCAAAACCTGCACAATGTATTAACAAAACAAAAAATGGTTTACAATAAACTTGTAATGCAAGCTCTTAGGAGTCTTTGACACTCATAGCTGGAGAAAAACTAGTAGCATAATAGTACCTATCAAACTTGTAATACATCTCCTCCTCAAAGCACCTGTTTATATAGAAAATACAAGGCAAAACTGCCTCTATCTTGGAATGGACGTCCAACTTGGCCTCATGGCCCAAAACCCATGCCTATGGACACTTGGTCAACATTGTAAGATGTATCTGACACTTGTCCACACACCCCATCCCAAAGAGGTTGCCTATTTCCAAAATGGGCTATGACAGATGCTCTTACAACTCTTACGACCATCATAGAATCTGTCATAGTAGTTACAACTTACAGTTGTAAGAGAATCTGTCATACATAGGCTATAAATACAATATTCTCTTACAACATGTCATAGTCCACCTTAGGGCACCCAAAGATGCCTTTTTCAAATATGGTCTTCGACACATGTCTTCACTTGTCATAGAATCTCCTATTTCTAACTCTTACATGTCATAACTTTGTCATAGGAATCTGTCATGACCGTTACAGTCAATATTCCCTTACACAACATCCAAGATACCAACACATGGCAAGATACTCCTACGACAAAGTGGGGTGCATATCTCCTCATGTGAGGACAAAATTACAAGTTGTCATCTTCCATGTAGGATGACACATCACCGTGCCACATCCCACAAGATGACAATATGAATTTACAATTTAATTTAAAACATAGGAAATGAATAAATAAATACAATAAAAATAATACAAAGAATTACCAAGGTTGAGACACCTTAATTCCTAATATTCTCCCACTTGTCAAACACCTTGTAAGAGATAATAGATTTTACAAGATTTAACTGCTATAGGCCGAGAGGCCCATAGACTCCAAACACCATCTAAACTTCTTTGTACCCATTGGGTTCCTCAATGCATATGCAACATTCTTTAAAGTATCTATCTTCTCCAAATTTACCTTCCCATCCTCTACCATGTCTTGGACAAAGTGAAATTGTACATCAATATGCTTTGTTCTGGCATGGAAAGTTGGATTCTTTGCAAGGCAAATCACACTTTGACTATCACAACAAATCGTAATTAGTCCTACATCAATACCAATATTAGAACACAATATCTTAAGCCAAATGGCTTCCTTACAAGCATGAGTTGCAGCCATAGACTCAGCTTCTATAGTGGACAAAGTAACCACAGGTTGTCACTTACTCATCCAACTAATTGCACCACCAAACATTGTGAACACATATGCATTAGTGGATCTCCTACTGTCAATGTCACCTGCCCAATCAGAATCCACAAATCCATGAATACAAACTGAATGTGGAGGTCTTGTAGCATTTCCATGATAGCAAATGGAATACTCGGAAGTACCCTTCAAATATCTAAACACTCGCTTAACTGTATCCCAATGTACCTGTCCAGGATTAGCCATAAATCGACTAAGGACTCCCACTGTTTGGACAATGTCTGGTCTTGTGAACACCATAACATACATCAAACTACCAATAGCACTAGCATAAGGTACTTTGCTCATGTCCTCCACCTCACTAGGAGATTTTAGACAATCATTAATAGACAACTTTGTCCCCAAAGAAATAGGAACACACAATGGTCTACAATCTGCCATGCTGAACCTATCCAACATGGTCTTCACATACTTACTCTGGCTTAACCAAAGTTTTTTGTTAGTTCTGTCTCTTCTTATTTCCATTCCTAGAATGTACCTGTCTGGCCCTAAATCTTTCATTTCAAATTGTGCCACCAATTGAGACTTAAAATCAAAAATCATATTCTTACCCTTCCCAATCAGCAACATATCATCAACATATAATGAAACAATGAGAATATGATCACCATCAAACTTATAATACACATAGTGATCTGATTTTGATCTCACAAATCCAATTGACAACATAAAGGCATCAAACTTCAAGTACCACATCCTAGGAGACTGATTCAATCTATACAAAGACTTTTTTAACTTGCAAATCAAATTTTATTTACCTTTCTCTATGTAATGCTTTGGCTTTGACTTGTAGATTTCTTCCTCCAAATCACCATGAAGGAAAGTTGTTTTCACTTCCATCTGTTCTACATCTAAATCATAAGTAGCTGCAAGAGATAACAAAAATCTAATGGATGTCAACTTTACAATGGGAGAGAAAATTTCACCATAATCAATTCCCTCCACTTGTGAGTACCCCTTCATAACCAATCTAGCCTTGTACTTTTCAACACTACCATCTGCACTGAATTTCTTCTTGAACACCCATTTGCATCCCATGTGTTTCCATCCATCAGGCAAAGGCACCGAGTCCCATGTTTTATTCTTTTCCAAAGAAGTCATCTCATCCTCCATCACCTCCTTCCAGGAACCTGCATCTTTCATGTGCATAGCCTCTTTCATAGTTCTAGGCTCATCAGTATTAGTAAGTAAAGAAAAAGCACAACTAAAATTAAGCAATGAATAACCAAACCTATCAGGTTGCTTTCTTGTTCGTGTAGACCTCCTCAATGGCTAAGGTTGAGGTTCTGCTTCTTCTTTTGAGCTTTCAGAGCTGCTAGATCTCTTCTCATCATCAGGTCTCATAGGGTTTGTTTGTTTAGTCTTCTCAGGGGTAGAGGGAAACTGAACTACATCCTCTTTCTTTTCTGTCTATTCTGGCTATAGAACAATGGAAGAAGGTGTTAGGTCTCCGAAGATGACACTTCTTCTATAAAACACATTTTCAACCATGGGATCCAAAACCTTGTATCCTTTCACACCAACACCATAGCCAATGAAGATACACTTAACATCTTTGTTCTCCACTTTAGACCTTTTCACCCTAGGCACACGTGCATATGCCTCACAACCAAAAACATGAAGATGTCTAACTGAAGGCTTCTTACCAGACCACACCTCCATAGGTGTCTTATCAACAAGAGCTGATGTAGGAGATCTATTTACTAGATAGAAAGTAGTGGCAATAGCATTAGCCCAAAACTTTTGTTTGAGGCTTGCTCCACTAAGCATACTCCTAGCCTTCTCCATCAATGTCTTGTTCATCCTCTCTGTAACTCCATTTTGCTATGGGGTATATGGAGTTGTCTTATGCCTTTCAATCCTTTGCTCTTTGCAAATTTTATCAAACTCTGTTGAACAAAACTCACCACCATTGTCAGTTCTCAAACACTTAATCTTTTTACTAGTCTGATTTTCAGTAAAGGCTTTAAACTCCTTAAACTGACTAAAGACTTCAGTCTTGCTTCTGATAAAATAAACACATGTCCTTCTACTATAATCATCTATGAAAGATACAAAATATACAAATTTTAAAATTGAAGGAACATTAACAGGACCAAACACATCAGAATTAATAAGATCCAATACACCAGAAGACTTGTGAGAACTAGAGTAAAACTAGACATGATTTTGCTTTCCATAAATGCAATGTTCACAAAAATCAAACTCGAGATTACAATCATTTAACCCCTCAATGAGGTTTTTATTTTTCAGGGTACGCAGGTCCTTCTCACCAATGTGGCCATATCTCAAATGCCATAACATAGTCTTTTTAGCAAGAAGATTAGTTTCCAAAGCATGTGCACTACCATCAGAACTAGTTACAACAGATTTCTTCACTGCTCATTCAGATGGTGGAGATGAAGTGACTACAGCTCATTTCTTTGAGTTAGAAGAACTATTACACTGTAAAGTGCATGCCTCCAGCTAAAATAGAGTACCCTTCACAAGTACCATAGATCCTCTAGTCATCTTGCATCCATCCTTCGAAAAGACAACTTGCACACCTGCATCATTCAACATACTTACATAAAATAGGTTCCGTGTAAGACCTAGAATGTGCATAACTCTAGTGATCCCCTTCACTCATCCATCAGGGAATCAAATTGAGACTCTTCCATGACCAACAATCTTTAGATGAGAGTTGTCACCCAGGTACACTCCTCCACCATTGAACTCTTCATATTTCATGAACCAGTCTTGATGCGAGGTCATGTGGAATGATGCACCAGAATCAATCAACCACACATCATCAGATGCATGGGTGGCTAGGGCTGCAATCAAGGCATCACCATCATCTTGTGACTTGTCAAAATTTGAATCAGGAGCTTTCTTCTTCTTTTTCTTCTCTTCTTTGCATTCCTTTCAGAAATGCCTAGTTTTTCCATAGTTCCAACAAAGAGCCTTGCACTTTCCAGGAGATTTGGATCTCCCACGGGATTTGGATCTGCCCTTATCACTTTTCTTGTCCTTCTTCTTCCCTTTCTCTTTGGGTCTTCCACAACTTGCAAGAGCCTCTTTGGTTGCCTCAAAAGACTTCCACCACATTTCTTCAGATAACAATGAGGACACCACATCTTCCATCCTGAAGGTGGTAGTGGTGCTTCCAATAGCCATGACAAGATGATCCCACGAATCTGGTAAAGAATAAAGCAGGGTCATACATTGATCCTCCTCCTCCATTTTCACACCCACAGATGTCAACTATGCAACAATCATGTTAAAAAAATTCATGTGATCTGCAACAGATCCTCCGTCTTCCATGTTTAGAGTGAACAACTTCTTCTTCAGGAAAAGTTTGTTTACCAAGGACTTAGCCTAATAAACATCACCCAACTTCCAAAGATCTTTCATGCTCTTCTCTTCATGGACATTCAACAGGATAGAGTCAGCTAAATAGAGTCTTATGAGACCCTTAGCCTTCCGATCTTTGAGGTCCCAATCAGCTTGTGACATTGCTGTAGGTTTCACACTAGAAACTATTTCCCATAGGTCACGATCAACAAGTAGGTCCTCCATCTTGAGTTTCCACAACTCGAAATTAGTGCCATTGAATTTCTCAACCTCTAACCTTCCAGATGTGGTTACCATCTCCTTGCTGCAACAAGATATAGAATACTCTGCACAATACTCCCACTCAACCTAAGATCAACTCAAAAATCCCCTACCCAACAACTAGGACCAAAGGTGATGAAGCTCTAATACCAACTGAAAGGAATCTAGGTGTGCGGAAATTGCTTCCTACACTAATCTAATGAGGGGAGGAGAGTGCAAATTCAATTTTATCCTTACTATTACAACAATGTTAAACCCACTAATAGAGATAATAGAGATATTGCACCAAACACATAAACAAGAAAGTGAGACAGAAGAAGAGAGACACAAGATATACGTGGGGAAAACCCTTATCAGGTGAAAAACCCCACACTCCAAAACCTGCACAATGTATTAACAAAACTAAAATGGTTTACAATACACTTGCAATGAAAGCTCTCAGGAGTCTTCAACACTCATATCTGGAGACAAACTAGCAGCATAACAGTACCTGTTAGACCTATAATACATCTCCTCCTTAAAGCACCTATTTATATAGAAAATATAAGGCAAAATTGCCTCTATCTTGGAATGGGCATCCAACTTGGCCTCATGGTGCAAAACCCATGCCTATGGACACTTGGTCAACATTGTAAGATGTAGTTGACACTTGTCCACACACCCATCCCAAAGAGGTTGCCTATTTCCAAAATGGGCTATGACAGATGCTCTTATGACTCTTACAACTGTCATAGAATCTATCATACACAGCCTATAAATAGCATATTCTCTTACAACATGCCATAGTCCACCTTGGGGTGCCCAAAGATGCTCTTCAACACATGTCTTCACCTATCATAGAATCTCCTATTTTTGACTCTTACATGTCATAACTTTGTCATAGGAATATGTCATGACCATTATAGTCAATATTCCCTTACACAACATCCAAGATGCTAACACATGGAAAAATACTCCTACCACAAAGTGGTACACCTATCTCCTCATGTGAGGACAAAATTACAAGTTGTCATCTTCCATGTAGGATGACACATCACTGTGCCACATCCCACAAGATGACAATATGAATTTACAATTTAATTTACAACATAGGCAATGAATAAATAAATACAATAAAAATAATACAATGAATTACCAAGGTTGAGACATCTTAATTCCTAATAGTATACAGATCATCAAGCTTTGCAATATTTAAATAGTCAAGGTAAGTTGAATCAGAGACATATGAGATGGGTAGAGTTCATGCAGAGTTATACTTTTGTGTTGAAGAATAGGAGTGGTAAATCAAACAAAGTTGTTGATGCATTGAGTAGAAGAAGAAACTTCTTGATAGATATGAGAGTTGAAGTGTTGGGTTTTGAAGAACATGTATGAGGGAGACATTGATTTTATAAAACCTTGGAAAGCATGTAAAGAACCTGTTGTAACAGATAGGAGTAAGTGGTTGGACTATTTCATTCAAGAAGATATGTTGTTCAAAGGAAGTTAGTTGTGCATACCTAGAAGTTCAATGAGAGATAATTTGATTAAGGAGAAGCATAGTGGTGGATTGGCAGGACATTTTGGCATTGATAAGACAATGGCTTTGGTAAGTGAAAATTACATTTGGCCTCAGATAAATAAGGATGTTCAAAGATTTGTGCAGAGTTGTAGAGTTTGCCAAGTTACAAAAGGGAGTAGTCAGAATACTGGATTGTATAAACCTTTGACAGTGTCAAAGATACCTTGGGAAGACATAAGCATGGATTTTGTGATGGGATTGCTGATGACATAGAGAGGACATGATTCAATATTTGTAGTGGTTGACAGATTTTCCAACATGGCTCATTTCATACCTTGTAAGAATACAACTGATGCAGTGCATGTAGCTGACCTATTTTTCAAAGAGATTGTGAGATTGCATGGATTACCTAAGAGTATAGTTTCAGACAGAGATACAAAGTTTGTTGGATACTTTTGGAGGACACTTTGGAAGAAGATGAAGATAGATTTGAAGTTTAATTCATCTTTTCATCCACAGACTAATGGACAGACAGAGGTAGTAAATAAGAGTTTGGGAAACTTGTTGAGATGTTTGGTTGGAGAGAAGACCAGATGTTGGGATTTGATTCTTTCACAAGCAAAGTTTGCATACAATAATTCAGTAAATAGGAGGACCAGAAGAACACATTTTGAGATTGTTACCAAAGTGAATCCTAGAGGAGTTGAAGAATTAAGAGACATCAATACAGAAGAAAAGAGAAGTACAGAATTAAAAAAATTGTAGATCATATGAAGACAATGCATAATCGAATAAAGAAGCATTTGGAGAATATGAACAATTAGTATAAGGAAAAAGCTGATGAGAAGAGAAGACATAAGGAATTTGAAGTTGGAGAGGAAGTGATGGTATACTTGAGAAAAGAAAGATTTCCAGTTGGGACGTATAACAAGTTAAAGATGAAGAAGTTTGGACCTTGAAGGATACTCAAGAAATTTGATTCAAGAACTGCATATGAAATGGAATTACTAGAGACATTGGGTATATCACCTATTTTCAACATTGTAGATCTTTATCAGTATCATGAAGTAGAGTTCAGTGACATCATGGAAGAAGACTTAAAGAAGCAGTTACCACAACAAGCACTAGAACAAATTGAAGACATTTTGGACAACAGAGTTGAACGCAACACTAGAGGAAGACAATACAAAAAATACATTGTGAAGTGGAAAGGCAGACTGGAAGAAGATCCATCATAGATTTCTCAGGATAAGGTAGACCATCTTGGTTCTCCCCTAGCCCCAACAAAGTGAGGGACTCACTTTTTCAATAACCTCAGATTCTGATGCAGGAGCATCCCTGGTTCAAGAACAATCTTGCATCAACCAAAAACATTTGCATTTTAGTTTGTTTACATTTCAGTTCTTTCATTTCCTAGTTCAGTTTAGGCAGTTTAGTTAGAGAAGATTCTATATTTCTAGTCTAGTAGCTTTTCAGATCTTGTGGAGCTAGATTTGGCATCTACATTCATTCATGAACATCATATCCTGAATTTAAAGGTCTGCATGTTAATACCGAAAGTATATTTCTATTAGAAGATTGTTGTTTCTCAGAGCAAAGCATCCTGATATTCACTGGCAATCAACTGAAGGAGAAACTTGTGAAAGCATTTCCTGATCCTTGGAGCCTAATGACACATTAGTCGATTATCTTTGGTTCATGGCCGAACTTCTTGGAGATCTGCACTTCATTCCATTCATTTACCAAAAGTGTTATATGCATTTAGGTCTGACCTATCTGTGTGTACACGTTACATCTCTTCTTTGGAATTTGTGATCTTCCTTGGGGTGGCCTGGAGGAATATATTGGTC
This sequence comes from Cunninghamia lanceolata, assembly GCA_027924645.1. NCBI lineage: Eukaryota > Viridiplantae > Streptophyta > Pinopsida > Cupressales > Cupressaceae > Cunninghamia > Cunninghamia lanceolata. Next base: position 9,636,100 of record BSBN01000739.1, read on the forward strand.
TAGATTAGATATATAATGATGTAATAGATCCTTAAGAAAGAAGTTAGTAATTTATTCATAATTCTTAGTTTGGATTTTGTGCGAAGGGAGCTTCGAAGCCTTATCTTGTGCATTTATGTAATTAGGCCTATGAGCCCTAATTATAAGCCCGCATGTTGTCGGTCGATCTCTATTTAAATTCTATGATATATTGAATGACTAAATCTGGATATGCTATTTTTCTTTAAGTTGTTTCCATTGTGTTTACTCTTGATGCATGGTCTGGATAGTTCATTCTGTGAAACCTCCTACCATCACTACACCATAGAGTAACTAAGATAAAGAATAGAGGAAAGGATTCTTACAAGGGTCACCCTCTTACCATGAGGGATCATCTAATATAGGACCATGTGTGGGAGGTACAATCATCTCCTTGTCAGAAGGAATCTCTCTATCTTCCCCCACACTAGCATCATCATGCTTCTCTCCCTCAAGATCATAATCCTCATTAGAAGATTCAATATCTTCCAGAACTATCAACCTTTGAGATTGAGGTCCTTTCCTTCTCCTCTATCCATGACTCATGTCACGAGCCACTATAGTGATCAATGCTCTATGAGTCAATTGAGTCCAAGTGATTGTTCTCTGCATGACATCGCCCATCTCCTAGTTAGATATATAACAAATAAGAAGTGGGGGAAGCCCTCTGGAAAGTCATCTCCTAACTATTGTAGGACTCACTCAATATGGTGTGTCTCAATATAACCATTCCTATATGACAAGTGGACCACACCCCTGTAGAAGTCTCAAATCTGTTTGTCACCTAGCCATAAGCCCTCCATGTCAACATAAGGATCATGAATCATGTCAACATTAGTGAGAGTCACTACTACACATAAGCTAGCATCAAAATGATCAAGTCGACCCTAATGCATATCCCTTGATAATCTAGGATTAAGAAGTGGCATCTCTCTCTAAAATGGTCTAATGTTCTCATAAATCCATGTGATAATTAGAGAAGACTGGCTAAAAGCAAGTGCCCCTTGTTGTGCAATATGGTAGAAGTCTCAATAAAACATATCTAGGATGTCAAATCCCCATATGAATATAGTGCCCTACTGTACACACTAAACTATTGGTCTCCAACGCCATCTAAGCCGAGATGAGCCCTTATCCCCTGATAACTTGGAAGTAATCAAGACAATGAGGAATTTCCTCAAAGGTGAAATCAGTAAGTGCAACATTAAAGTGAGCTTTACCCCTATTTGCTCCATAGGATGAGTCACTCCCAATATAAATGCCCAATCTTGTTTCTCTCCATAGGACTTACTCTCAGGTAGGTTAAGTGGTTGGCCTCTCACAGAGCCTCCAAGGATGCGATAAACATCATATAAGGTGATAGTCCATTCCCCTGAAACCTAGGGGAATCTAAAGGTGTTCCTATTGGGATCCTAGAAAGTCAAAATGTTGCAACAAATGTGAGATGTGGGGTGAACAACTAGAACATGAAATATCTTGTCTAGCCCTTCTCTTTTCAAGATAGCACAATCCCCTAAAGATAAGGCCTCGTAAGCATCAGAAAGCTGAAACTACTCCTAATTGGCATTCCATCAAATGCACATATCCTAGAACCTTGTGTTAGATCTCATTAAACTTAGAAAATAAAAAAATACATACATTCCTTATAAAATTGCAATAAAATGATGAGGTTAGTGTTGAAATTAGAGAAAAATAGAGTAGCAAAAACATCACAAAACAAAATACTATAGTAAAAAATATTGGCTGGGTCACCCCTTTCACTAGGTCAAACCCCCTAGGGTGACCCTAATATTCAATAGGATCCCCCAGGTGACCTGCCCTAGCAAAAGGGGTGACCCTATCTCATGCCCCAACATGCAAAAACCATCACAAAAATCTCAAATTTTCACTTGATTTTGAAAAATGTAAAGCATATACATGCTAAAACAAAGAAACTAACACAATGTGACAAGAAAGCCTTATGAAAACATAATATTTTGAGAGAAAATAATGAAAGTACAAACTAGGGTTTTGAGAGAAGTTTTTCACACTATTCATACATAATTCTTAGTGGGGCAAAGATTCATTGCCATCTTCACGATCCTCTTGGTGATAGCTTCCCAAAAACTATTTGCACACACAATTTCGTCACTATTTAACTCCTTTTCCTCAATTTCCTTCACTCTCCTTTTGTCTTAGCATAGATTCATTTTGTGCATTTAAAGGTAATTTCTATCTTTTGTAGCATCTTTGCACTCTTTTCTTGCATGCTTTCATGCTTACATGTCTCCTTGGCAAAGCAAACAACAAGGAAAACTTGCAACACAATCTATGGTATGTTAATTCATTCTAATTTCATTGTTTATTTTAAATATCTCAAATGTCTAACTAACAGTGGTTATTATAGATACAATTATGAGAAATTGACAATAGATAAGGCCTATTTTTGGAATGGTACCTACCTTTCATGTAGACTATTGTCCTCAAGGGGGCAAATATGTAAGCACTAAAAATGTGTATGGGCTTGCACAAGGATCCTATGATGAGTTGTAATCCTAATCACATACATGGAAGCATGAATAAAATACCTTATGAGTAGTTCTTTTCTTGGTGACACGTGGATATCAATTCCTTTCTTCATCATTTCTTCTTAATTCTAAATTTTCTTCACTTCCCCTTCGTTGACATTTCTTATTGTGCATTTTTGACCTTGCCTACTTAGCTAATTTTCATCATAAATTCCTAATTCCACCTTTTCCATTGTTGTTTCATGTGTCTCTACCCTTTAGATGCCTCTAAATGACCTCCCAGACTAAACCCATCTTTCAGAATCGACATAACTTTTGTCATTTGAGGATCCCCACTATTATTTCTAGATCCCCCATGGGTTTCCCCTAGGAGATTGTACTGGTGAAAGGGGGGATCTTGTTTATTTCATCTATTTCACCTATTTCAAGAGGAAGATTGAATCTTTGACCCTCTAAGAACTAATCTCCAACCCCTAACTTTTAGCCAGAAGCCCCATTTTCTGGGTCACCCATGGATCCCCCAAGCAACCCTTGGGTGACCCTATCGTGTTTTTGAGTTCATGTTTCTCTTCAATCCGGGCCTCAAAAAGGTCCATTTTTTCTCTAGTTTGCATGTAATTTTGACCCTAACATAGATTGAACTATTCTTAGCCCATCCATCACCCTCAATCATGCATAATTAACTCTCTTGATCTATTCTTATCACCTCTTCAACTCATGCAAACTCCATTTTCTCAATCAGTGATAAGCTTTCATAGCTTAATCACTTCCCAATTAGCCCAATTTTCTCTTCAATCAAACCTGTTAACTCAACAATCAATAAAGTTAACTCCCCAATCATCCCAACCTATCATGAGCCATTCCATCGTATAAATTCCCTCCTCACTCAAGCAATAGGGGAGGAAAATTTTTATAGTTGTAGCCATTCATAGCTTGTTGTTTTCTCTCCATTAGCATCCTTGATGCTCATGTAGGATGCATGTACCTTTTATTTGTGCTCAGCATACATTCTCAAATCTTTCTAAAGATTATCAAAGCATGCTTATGCTCTGATTTGCTCAATACAATTCCATTATGCCCAATTAGCAAGCTCACATAGTGCTCATAGCTCAATTCAATCTCAATCATTAACTTTCTCAAGATAAATTCAATCACTTGCTCTCTTCACACTTATCGCCAAGAGGAGGACCCTACTACTGCAAGAGGATAAAGAGGTTTCCAAATTCAAAGGATTCCTAAGGGTAGTTATTTCAATGTTTTTTTAGTAATTAGATCACAACATTGATCTTGATAGGAATTGTTAGCACACTTTCATTTCTTTGCATTAGATTAGTGATTAATTGCTTTCAATAGATTAAATTTCTTTCAATAGATTAGACTTCCATTTTCTTTCCTAGATTAGAATTCATAAACAATTTTGAAAATACAAAAACATAGATAAACTTGCATCAAAAAGCCTCATATAGACTTGCATTCATATTTCTCTTTTGTAGTAATTAGATGATCTTTACTTATTGAGAAAAGAACACAAAAAGTGTTTGCATTCATATAGTTGCATACATTCAAAAACACCAAAAGAATTAAGAAAGCTTAGAACAATTAGACCCTTGGTTTCATTACAAGGTATCACTAAACATTCAAATGCAAAAGCAAACCCTTGGTTTTGTCATAAGGTAAATCCAACATACAACAAACAAAATCAAATAACAAATCAAACCCTAGGTCAAACTTTAGGTAAAATTTGGTCAAACACTTTACTTCTCCCCTAAGCATACTAATGCCTAGGAATTAGAGGGGAGTGGGTTAGAGAGGTTCTTCAAGAATTAGAAGAAATCAACCCTAGGCCACATCATAACTAGATAGTAGAAGAAAAAGAGCATGCCTTAAGGGTTATACAACAAAACAATCAAATACAATGACAACTTCAAGCACATGAAGAAAGACAACAACATTCTAGGTACATCAACAAACAAAATAGCTTGCCCACTAGACGTTGGATTCTAAGAAACCCAAATAGGAGACACATCACAAGTGACCCTTTGAGTCATACTATTATCTCAATGACCACAACTATAAAAAGGGCTTGAGAACTAGCAAACCACGCAAGTCCCCATTATAGGATAACCACTCTCCATGATTTTATTCTCTCACGAGGACATAACCACCCTTGAGTCTTACTACAACTTGACTAGCTCTTAGCATGAGAGAGGGAGTGACCTAGAGATCACCCGTAGTAAGGAGAGGGTTCATGTGTGAATCGAGGCTGACTCACCAATGGGGTCACATTTTGAGTAACACAAGTACATCAGGTGGGAAGATAGGTGGTAGACGAGATGCATCCCACCATACTATGAATGCTAGGGTCACCCCCACGTCATCATCACTGGACACTGGTGGTTCATCTTGCTCATCATCATCTAGATCTCAAAACTCTACATTCATGATGGTAGGATGGGGTTGGTCCCCTGGTCTCATCTGTTGAGTATGAAAAAGGAGAATGATGACAACTAGAACACAAACTAGATCAAACTCTTTTCCATATAACAATCAAGGACAAGACCGACCCAAGCTACCAAATGAAGGTGGACTCAACTGTTGATCTTGTGACTCATGTATGCTATAGATGGATCAAATTCAATTTATCTTTTTTGTCAAACCCTAGGTTAACAATGCATGAAACCCTAGTTCGATAAAGATCTGCAAGTATAACAGAGAATGTATAACAGAAACCCAGAAACCAGTTGCACAAGGATGATCAATGAGATGATGAAACCTGTCTCTAGAAAGAAGAGGTGTTAGAGGACCTCGGTGGGACCACCCAGGTCCTAACTAGATGAATATACCAAAGGTACAAACTAGAAAGATCTTCAGAATGATGTCTTGATGCCAGATTTAAACTCTGAAAAGGTAGGAGGGCATGGGTGGTACAACCCAAGTCCTTGATGATGGAATATCCCAAAACTGTCTTGTGATCTTGAAACCCTAATCTACACTCATTCTTCATGTAGCTCTATATTTTCTAGATCTTGCTCCTATAACCTACACACAAGAAGATAAGAATGCGTTTTGGGGGTTATGGTATTTAGGGACTTGCCTCAGTCAAATCCCAGGATAGCATTCAAGCTTCCCAACACCATTGATTGATAAAGTGTGCATGCCCTCATAGGGTTAGAGGCTGAAAACAATGACAATGAGATGATTCAAATTATGATAAACAAATAATGGTATCACCTATGTGATGAACCCGTAGAATGATGAAGATCCTTCAACTCCTAAGGAAGAATAGATGATAGCTCCATATCTACAATAACAACATAATGACAACACAAATCTACTCTAGAATCGCAATGAATGCTCTTGCTTGCTTTCCTTCAAGATCTCAAGTTATGCTCTTTTCAGGGCCTAGTTGATAATGAATTCAAAAACACACTTATATATGCTTTCCCATTCCTAATCATAATTTCAAACCAAAAGGTCTGACAAGGAGAAACCTCTAAAGAGGTGTTAAGCTGACATAACCTTCAAGTAGACCCAACCTAAGTGAGGGCCCAGGTCCTTTAGCCTCATTTAGGTATAGGGTAAGTTAAATCATGGGGCCCATATTCTAATTTTACTTTGGTGTCAAGCAATTTTGCATCAGGATAAACATTTTGAATGTATAATGTAATCATGGGGACCTAGGAGCTAAACAAGGAGGTAAAAAGACAAGAGGACATATTTTACTACATAAAATTTAGCCCCCACTTTAATGTGTGTATGATCTTATGATCAGTACATGCATTAAAGTACGGTCAAAACACATCAAGCATGTCAAACACTAGAGGTGAAAACACACCCTAAGTTTGGAAGACCATTTCTAGCCCCCAAGCTTACGAAAACATAGGAAGACACATGACAAGCACATAAAACATGAAGAGGACAATAAAGAAGCATGCAATACATGGGGAAATCATGAGTGCAGACAGACAATACATGAAGAAGGCATGAACACAGTCATGCAAGACATAAAGCATACATGAAGAGAAGACATGATTAAACAATTATACTACACATGATATGGGGAGCTCATCACTATGCACCACCCAAAACACACAATACACACGGTGTGGGGGGAGCTCATCACTACACACCTCTATAAAACATGCATAACACATAGAATACATGAGCACCATAGAGTGTGTCATTGACCCACTATACATCTTATACATAGCAAACATAGGTGATGGGAAGGAGCTCATCACTATGCTCTTCCATCTAAGACATGCCAAACACACCTGACGGTCAAGTTATGCTACCACAACCACCAAAAACAAGCTTAAGGGTGAGTAACTCAAGACCCAACCCTACCTCCTGGTGCAGGAGCACCCCTACAAGACAGGATATAGGTTCATTGTCCGCATGACAGAACATTAGTCTAGTTTTAGCATGTTTGACTTCATAATGTAATAAGGTCCATTGGACCAATGCATATGTATTAGATCAACCTAGGAGAGTGTGCAGACAGTTAGAGCTCGTGATCAGGTAGTATGAGCTGTCCTCTCCCAGCCGTTTGGAAGCTCCCAGCCGCTGGGAATCGAGTTGGTAGTACTCGTAGGATATTGCTATAAATAACTCAGATCAGTTAGGGTTTGAGATAAAAAGAGAGTAGTAGTTATGTTATGTTATACTGGGGATTGAGTGAGATCCAGAGATCAGTCCAGACATTGTGAAACATTGTTGTTCGATAGTATTGTAGAAACAGGACATTTGTGTTTCATCTAAATAAGATCTCATCAATTGCATTATCTGGTTTATCAGCTGTTTATGTTTTGATTTCTGTTCTGATTACAGGTTAATGGATTCTTTCAACCCTTCCACCGGTTGATTCTGTGAATCGGTGGAATGGTCATGCATGTTAGTTTAGGTTGTATTTTAGTTTTCTGTTTATGCATTTCATTTTGTGGGAGATCGATTGGTAGCATGCTATGAATCAACCTAGCATCCTCATGTGCTAGGGTTTAGGAATATAAACTGTTAAGTTTTGATCTGAAGGTGATCCGGCCCGATCATCATGCTTTCTTTGTGAAATTGTGTGGTTCTGTGAGTTTGCATGCAGCTGACGGATATACAGGGATCTGCATGTGCTTTTCCAGACGGAGTGAATCGTATCGTCATCTACGAGTATATCGCTATCAGGATCAAGTTCTGAAGTTGGCAAAAAAAATTGCATGTTTCAAGTGCATCAGGATGATATAGGTTGGATATATACTCAGTGTATATATCATCGTCAAGATCATCTTTCGTGTTTATCCATCGTCCGCATATCGCTATCGCATGCAGAAGTGAAAGTTCACTTTTTGGCTAAGGACCGGAAAGGTCATCATCAGGATATTGAAAAGATCACCGGATATTCATTATCATGTTGCGGAGGATATAAGTGTCTTATATCCTGTTGACATCATCATCAGGTGCATTGACATCATCATCGGGTGCAAGTGACGTCATCGTCATCAGGATATTGCAAATATCACCCTATGCAAGTTTATCCTGCTGTCGCTAAGTGTTTTGGCATCGGCGTAAGTCATCGGCGTAAAGTTTGGTTAACATCATCAGGATGTTTCAATATGACCGGATAAGTCATATCCTGATGCTGTTGTTTGAGTAGTCGGATATCGGGGTGACGTAAGCATCAAAGGAAAGGTGCTTGAAGTTGTCGTCATCAGGATATATGGGAGGAACCAGATATTTTATATCCTGCTGATGAAGATGATGTCGAACATCATGATGATGAAGATAGAGTTTGGTGGTAAGATGAACAGTGAACATCAGGAGGATGTTTACGCTTGCCGAATGTGATGATGCTGCTGATAGCCGAATATGATGGTGCTGCTAACAGGCGAAAGGCGAAAGGCGATAAGGAAGTGAACAGTAGTTAGCAGGAGGATATTTCATGCCTCTTCGAAATATGATGATGATGTCTGTGTTAGCAAGAAACATGATGATGATGATAAGCCGATAGGTATTACATACTGCATGTCCAGGATTTTAACATGCTGGTTGTGTTAATGACTCCTCCTTCCCATTTGTAAGCTTCTATTGCGTTTCCTCTACATCACCTCCCATGAGAGGAATTTTTCAAAAGGATTTACAACCACTCAAGGGAAGACACAACCCCACCTTTCGCATAAGGGCTTTCAAAAACATACAACCCCACCTGCATCACAGAGATGCCTTATAGTCAAAAGGAAGCATGTGCACAAAGTATACAACCCCACCTACATCACGGAGATGCCTTATAGTGAAAAAGAAGCATAGACAACACACAAAAACAAAGTATACAACTCCACCTACATCACAAAGATGCCTTACAGTGAAAAGGAAGTATTCACAACACATTTTATCACAATATCTAAGGTATCCAAGTAGTTACCACAATATATGCCCCCACCTTAAAGTGGTTGCTCCCGCTTGCCAGTAGTAATCATATTTAAGGTAAGGTTGAAAACATGTGAGGGAACAAGAGCTTTTCAAAGCCCATGCCCTAAACTGACATATGTTTACAATCACCGAATTATTCCCAAAAGTCACAATAGAAACACATCAATATCATTTGCTAATAACCATTGATCAACAAAAAGTTTTGGTTAGATCATCTCATTAAACTAATATAGAAATAAGGTACCATGCCACTCAAACAAACCAAGGCTATACTTACGGGTTCAGAACCAAGTAGAGATGCGAGATTATACTTTAGGTATCTCAGAATCGATTGTAGCTACAAGGTGAGACAGAAGCATTTCACAAGTGCATAGAAACAGATTTAGACTATTACAAAGGCTTGTTACAACAATTTCACCATACGATACATGATCACATCATGACATAAAGTAATTCTACTAGTCAAATGTCAGTAAAAAATTACCCCCATCCTCATATATGGACTAGGTCCATTTTTGTCTTGTTTTAGGGACACATGGTCCTTATCTGAAGTGTATATTTGTTGTCATCATCCATCAACTAGTAGAGCCACAAGTGCAACAGAAGAATGAAATCATGAAAAATGAGAGAGGAGACAAAAGTGACTTAGGATCACAATGTGGAAAGATGCCCCAAGACTCCTTCCATGACATTATGCCCCCAAGGCACCACACACAACAATTGCAACAAGAGAAGGGTAGAAGAATAGAGAAAAAAATAGAAGTAATGTCACAACGGAGGCAGTCTCCTTGTATCCTTGACCTTACAAGAGTATCAAGGGTCATCCAAGGAGACCTAAACAAACATTTAACACTACATAGGGGAAAACAATGTAAACATTTATGATGAGGCCACCCATGAGATCAACTCAGAGAGGTGCTACATCAAGGGTGGCTGAATGAGTGAGAAATACTTACCTGAAATAAAAATGTAATCATACTTGTAGTTGTCCCCAATCTTGACCTTCATATGTAATACTAAGGCTTTGTGCTTTCTTTTCCTCACATTTCTATTTATTCTAGTCTTGCTAGTTATATTTCCCAAGGGAGTTTCTTTGTCTACCATCAAGGTTTCATGATTTTATGCATTCTTCATCATTTCTAAAGAGGAAGCTAGTACAAAAGTGATTTTATGATTTTGTGATGGATAGCTTCACTCTTGAAGGTTGTCTCTCGATCCTTGTAAAGATGGAAGAGAAGGAACCTCGGCAAAAATTCCCTTTTCTTTCAGTCGAGGTGGTGTTGGAGTACCTTGAACCATGGTCACCGGTTCGAAGTGGGGAGGCATATTAGGTGCCTCATGCAGAATGATTTTAGGAACATTATTACATTTATCCATTATCCCTTTAATGGGTGGAATAAGTCTATTAATATTGTTTTCACTTTGATTAAGCTTAGCATCCATCCCCAAATGATTCAATGTAAAAGACCTTTCTTCATCCACCAATACTTCATCTTTTGAAGGGAGATCATTGGAATGAAGGGAAGGTAAAGTGTTGTTAAGATAATTGTTGATGACTGTATCTTTAGTGATGTCCAATGGGTTTGGAAATTCAACCAAAGGAGAACTATCCATGGTCTTTACATCCTTAGAGATATCTAAGGTACTTAAACATTTAATCAAAAGTGGGAGATCCATAGGATGATCCATAGAAGCCTCATGTAGTATGTTATTAATAAAATGTTTAAGATTATTAGATGAATGCCCATTATCTACCCATGGAGGATTCTTTTTGAGAGGAGGCTCTTCATCCACTAATGCTTCATCTTTCAAAGAAAGAGCATTAGAATAAAGAGAGGGTAAGGTGATGTTAAGGAATATATCAATGATTTCATCTTCTTGCACCAAAATGTCCTAATAAATGGGAACAACTTTAGGAGAGGGATCCATATCATAGGGTGAAACAGACAAAGCTAGGTCACCATCACATGGAATAAACATGGCATTGTTCTAACTTGTAGTAGAAGAAGAGCTGTCACAATCATATTTCTCATGACTATTCATGGAGATGAATTCAGTTAGATCTTCTAATATTGAAGGATGCTCACCCATGAGGGTTATAAAGCTATCAAAATTAAATATGCAACCAAGGATTTCATATAAAGATCCTTTAAAGATATCAATATCTAAAACATAAGGATGCATATTAACGAATTTGTAAAAATGTTCAATATCTTTGATATATGAATGTAAAGATACCAAAGAGAAATTACATGGAGATGCCATAATGAAATTTCAGATCTAATTTGAACAATCAGTAAGATGCAAATGATCGAAGCTATGGGTTCACCAAAATGTTAAGTATGAAAAAGGAGAATGATAACAACTAGAACACAAACTAGATCAAACCCTTTTCCATATAACATTCAAGGATAAGACCGAGCCAAATCACTACCAAATGAAGGTGGACTCAACTGTTGATCTTGTGACTCATGTATGCTATAGATGGATCAGATTTAATTTAGCCATTTATCAAAACCTAGGTTAACAATGTATGAAACCCTAGTTCTATAAAGATATGCTTATAACAAAGAAAGTATAACAGAAACCAAGAAACCAATTGCACAGGGATGATTAGTGAGATGATGAAACTTGTCTCTAGAAAGAAGAGGTGTTAGAGGACCTCGGTGAGACTGCCTAGGTCCTGACTGGAAGAATCTTTCAAAGGTGCAAACTATAAAGATCTTTAGAATGATGTCTTGATGCCAGATCTAAACTCTGAAAAGGTAGGAGGACATGGGTGGTACCTTCCAAGTCCTTGATGATGGAATATCCTAAAACTATCTTTGGATCCTGAAACTCTGATATGTACTTAGTCTTCCTGTAGCTCTATATTTTCCAAATCTCACTCCTGTAACCTACACACAAGAAGATAAGAAGGGTTTTTGGGGGTTATGGTATTTAGGGACTTGCCTCAGTCAAATCTTGGGATAGTATTCAAGCTTCCCAACACTGTTGATTGATAAAGAGTGCATGCCCTCATGGGGCAGAGGCTATAAACAATGATAATGAGATGATTCAAATGATGATAAACAAACAATGATATCACCTATATGATGAACCCTTAGAATGATGAAGATCCTTCAACTCCTAAGGAAGAATATATGATAGCTCCATATTTGCAATAACAACACAATGAAAACACAAATCTACTCTAGAATCACAATGAGTGCTCTTGATTGCTTTATTTCAAGATCTGAAGTTATGCTCTTTTTAACCTAGTTGATACTAAATTCAAAAACACATTTATATGCTTTTCCACTCATAATCGTAATTTCAAACCAAAAGGACCAACAAGGAGAAACCTTTAGAGAGGTGTTTAGCCAACATAAACTTGAATTAGACCCAACCTAAAGTGAGGGACCTGGGCGGTACCACCTAGGTCCTTTAGCCTCATTTAGGTCTAGGGTAAGTTAAATCATGGGGCCCATATTCCAATTTTACTTTTGTGTCAGGCAATTTTGCATTAGGATAAACATTTTGAATGTATAATGTAATCATGGGGACCTAGGAGCTAAACAAGGAGATAAAAAGACAAGAGGACATTTTTTACTCCATAACATCATTATGTTATGATATGATTGCACATAGGTCGACATAGTTGCAAGAATACCCTTCACTCATCCAAACTGTCTCATCATGTGGTTCAGATAGTGGTGCAGGAGCACCTCGAAGACATTAAGAATCTGAGGATCCTATACATTTTATGTTATGTCCAAAATGTTATATTGTAAGGCCTTAGGCCACTTTGAGTCTTAGTTGGCCAAATAATGACATGTATGTTAAGAAACAGTTTAAAAGCTTGTAACCGAACAAGAAGTGTAACTGTCAATTGAGAGTCTTTATATAGTTGGTCTCTGTTCGTGTAGAAGAAAGTGAACGAACAGAAAGAGAAAAGAAAACAATTTGTATGTAAAATCTCTGGAAGGAATAAAATAGTTTTGCTCTTGGTCTAATTACTAGAACATCGATTTGGAGTCATTCCACTGGTGGGTTTCTTCGAAACCAGTGGAATGACCTCTGTGATAGTTAGATCTATTTATGTCCTATTAAGTTTTTAGTTATTCTCATGTGTTCTGTTCGGTTACAATGTGCAGAGAAGGAATTAGCACTTCATGTGTATACAAATGTATGTGAGATCAATCGGTGTGTATACGTCAGTCGTATGACAGAATAGTTTGTGTGTATCTATCCTTTTAGACATACAACCGGTTGGGTCAAAGACTGTGGACCCCACAGATTGCATAACAAATTCTAGGTATGCATCGGTGAAAGAATCTAAAGCTGGGCTGACAGTAGGCATGTCTTGCCAAAGGTGACGTTAAATGCAATGCATATCGGCATAAGAATTACGATCGGGGTGAGAACTAAGAAGTCTCGCCGATGGAAGGCTCATCGGTGAGAGATGTGTTGTTGGGGGATGCGGGAAATGTATTGCCGATGGCCCAAGTCTTACCGACAGCTATGTGTTAGACTCATCGGAGTGAAAGAGACGTCGGTGGGAAATGTATGAGGGTTGGCGATAGTTAAGGTCTTGCTGATAGGCAAGCCTATGTATATTTCGGTGTGACTTCTACCTTATCTGGCCGATTCACACTATAATGGCTATTTTGTGGGCTTTTCAAGGATTATTCAACCCTGTTTTATCTGTTAACTGGTTTTTCTCTGCATCAAATTGGTATCAGAGCTCAGAAGATTCTGAGCGTGTAGATAGAGCACCGAAGGAGGCAATCTACACTAAGAAGCATTGGTTTTTTTTGCTATTTGATTCTATTATGAAGTTTTATGGTTGCAGGTGCAAGTTCACTCACTGCTGTGGGCAGACCGGAAGGTCTGTCAAGAGGGCCAGAGGAGATGGTCCATTGGTTGTCGCCAACAGTCTTGGGGAGAGAGGCAAGAGAGGACTCCCAGGTGAGGGACAGAAGGGTTGTTGTAGCAATGAGGAGTGGACTTCAGATAGAGTAGCACCTTGGAGCAGCCAGTTAAACTCCATTGCGAGGAGTCACAGTTGGAAGGTAAAGAAGAAGCAGAGGAGGTATCCAGATAGAGTTGATGACATAAAGAGGCATACGTCGTTTGCAGCAGACCACATAACTCTTGGGACAAGAGTTTCTTCCTGCAGGGGGAGTATGGTGCAGGAGCACCTCAAAGACATTAAGAATCTGAGGATCCTATACATTTTATGTTATGTCCAAAATGTTATATTGTAAGGCCTTAGGCCACTTTGAGTCTTAGTTGGCCGAATAATGACATGTATGTTAAGAAACAGTTTAAAAGCTTGTAACCGAACAAGAAGTGTAACTGTCAATTGAGAGTCTTTATATAGTTGGTCTCTGTTCGTGTAGAAGAAAGCGAACGAACAGAAAGAGAAAAGAAAATAATTTGTATGTAAAATCTCTGGAAGGAATAAAATAGTTTTGCTCTTGGTCTAATTACTAGAACATCAATTTGGAGTCATTCCACTGGTGGGTTTCTTCGAAACTAGTGGAATGACCTCTGTGATAGTTAGATCTATTTATGTCCTGTTAAGTTTTTAGTTATTCTCGTGTGTTCTGTTCGGTTACAATGTGCAGAGAAGGAATTAGCACTTCATGTGTATACAAATGTATGCGAGATCAATCGGTGTGTATACGTCAGTCGTATGACAGAATAGTTTGTGTGTATCTATCCTTTTAGACATACAACCGGTTGGGTCAAAGACTGTGGACCCCACAGATTGCATAACAAATTCTAGGTATGCATCGGTGAAAGAATCTAAAGCTGGGCCAACAGTAGGCATGTCTTGCCGAAGGTGACGTTAAATGCAATGCATATCGGCATAAGAATTACGATCGGGGTGAGAACTAAGAAGTCTCGCCGATGGAAGGCTCATCGGTGAGAGATGTGTTGTCGGGGGATGCGAGAAATGTATTGCCGATGGCCCAAGTCTTACCGACAGCTATGTGTTAGACTCATCGGAGTGAAAGAGACGTCGGTGGGAAATGTATGAGGGTTGCCGATAGTTAAGGTCTTGCCGATAGGAAAGCCTATGTATATTTCGGTGTGACTTCTACCTTATCTGGCCGATTCACACTATAATGGCTATTTTGTGGGCTTTTCAAGGATTATTCAACCCTGTTTTATCCGTTAACTAGTTTTTCTCTGCATCAGATAGAATGGCACCATAATATGATCAAGGTGACTGACTAATATCCATTTCTTTCGTATCCTCATGAGTTGTTGTGTTTGTCCTACCCATGTGTGCATTCCCTTGTAGGGCCACAATCTAATATCTATGCCCTACAGTTGGTCAAATGTTTGTCTCCAGTATAATAAATCCTCAAACTACCATGGACTCCTTAGCTCATAGGCATGGGATTGTGGTTACATCTAGGTAACTACAGTGGGTACCCTTGTTGGTCCTATGCACCTGATGTGCTTGAATGCCTACACTTGGAGTAGGGTGCAAGTCATCAGGTTGTGACCCTCATAGTGGATGTATCATCCTAAATCATGGTACAAGTGGGTGAGCATGCTCTAACCCCATGAGAAGACTATCTACTGCTCCTACATCACCTTGATGGTATGGATGAGGCCACCATGTAGTTGCATGCCTCATCCATCCTATGCTAAACAGAGGGTGATTGTAGAGACCAAGACATGACAAACTAGTGGGACATCCCCACCCTACTCTAGCCATCTTAGATGAATGTTCATTGAGGTATGTCTAGAGATGGTGTGACTAAGGGTATAAATCTACCCATCCAAGATATATACATCCAATCTCTACTCCATAATCGCTATGGCTTGACCCTGGATCGACAACCGTAGGATCCTATATACATCCTTGAGTGAGAGAATCATCTATCCCATCAAAAGATAGAAGGTAGAGGTATCTGCATCCCACCACTCCATCAATGCCATTAGCATGTGATCATGATATCACATCTTTGGCATTGTGTACACCTAGTACACTCCCACTGCATGTAGTAGTGCAACATCCTCCAGAGAAAGTGCACTCTATCAATCTCTCAACAATGTGAAGATCATCTTGCCAGTGTGCTCCTGCATTGTAGGAGGGTACTACAAATCACAAAATATTTTTCTATTAGTTTCATCTCAAAATTCATCTAATTTTCATCTTAAAAATTCAAATTTTTCTCTAAGTCTTTAGAATGCTAGCACCCTTGGACACTAGCATGTCCCTTGGACCCTAACACCTTTTTCAAATGCTAGCTCACATCTAAAGGATGAAAGTGTGCCAATTAGACACCAGCATGCCTGATGGACTCTAGTACCTGAATGGGATGCCAATGCTCTATGTGAGCCCCCTTTGGCATGAAAAATGAGAAAAATCTGACTAAAGCTTAAAATTTTTCATACCTCATGTAGCGTGATCCCTTACTCAATGTGCTACCTCAAGGCATCTAGTCATCAGGGTTGGTATGCTTGTCTATGTAGAATTTTTGTTCTCAAATTCACTCGGGTGCTCAAAAATTTATCTAAGTAGTAAATTTAGAATGAATAGCAAAAAGTAAAAAAAATACTATTTATAAAAAAATTCAAATTTATTGCAACACCTTTGCACAAAACGTCTAATAACTTGGGCCTACAAACCCTAATTTTTGTGCTATTTGTTGTGTTGGAATCTTGGTTCCACCCTCTTTCATTCTATATGCCTTTTCCTTTTGTGTGAATCCATTTCATAACCCTATGAAGTGCATTAATAACCATTAAAACATTTTCAACGAGGTGATTTTTTCTTCCTAGTTTGCCATTCATTTTACTAGCTGACATAAACATGGGGGCATATCTCCACCCTTATTTTTGTTTTGCCTTATTTTTCTTATCATCATTCTCTTAAGTATTTTTTGAACTAATACATTTTTTAATTATGTAGGATTATTTTCTCTCTAACAAAGTGATTTTGTAGGCTTGCAGTACCTAACATTGTGGTTTTGCAGATTTATAGTCTAGGGGCATCATTATGCCACCTAGTGAATTTCTACAGTGTCTACAATTTCCCTTTTGGTATCCTTTACATGTTTATTTACTTTCAATATTTTATTTATATACTTTAGCTTATCCTATCAGCTAGTGTCATTAACTTGATAAAGTGGGGGAAAAATGTAATGCAGAAAATTATTTACCCTCACAATTTCATGTTATGATTTGACTCACATTAGTGTCCAAACTCGTAGCATGTTTCTAGGGCCATTTAACCTAAACCTTGACCTATTTTACCCAACACCAATGTTTATCAAAATTTATACTAGATGTTTACTTATTACAACTTTGTGAGAACATGTACAAAATTTGGATAAATATTCCTAGGACACGAGCACTATGTGTGGACATCTTCATGATGTGTTGTCATACTAAATATTCCAAAAAAATTTAATGTTGATTCAGTGGTAATGCTCAAGCAATAGTGAAACAACCCTTGAAGCATACTCAACCCTTCTAGATTCCCTCTCTTCATGCAAAATAGAAGATTGAGGAAAAAAGATTTCTCTCTTTTGGCTCTCTCATGCTATTGAAGAAAATATTGTAAACAAGATATTACAGCTTGCTATCTAGAAGATCTCACAAGAAGACTTTGGAGATTTGGTTGCTCTTCCATGCTATAGCATCTCCCATTTTCATCTTTGTGAGCTCTTGGTTGTGTTTGGTGTTTGGAAGAGGCTCTCTCTCACAAGGGTTTGAAGTTGTTTGCCATCAAATTTCTACCCTCAAGGAGCTTGCAGCCTCCTCTACTATTTTAAAACTAGGTAACATTATCCCTTTGAGAAGAAATAGTGTTTTTCTTGATTTTTACATACTTTTCTTTATTTAAATTTTTGGAAAATTGATTGTGTAGACCACCACCTTACTTGTCATTCGCACACTAGAATGTTTGCTCCCCATAGACCAGGGATAATATTTCTAGTTTATTTTATTTATTATCACTACTCGTTACCTTCCTAGGCACACTTAGGAATAAGAGCACAAACTATTATTTTCATTATTTCAAAGTGGTTGCCCATGGAAGTTAGAAGATCAAAATAGGGATTTGACTTAAATAAGCTCCCAAGCAACCCCAACCCTTTTTCTTGCTCTTTATTGTGCAAATTAGAAGAGTAGACTCAAATGCATGAAAGTTTTCTTATTTCTTCTCTCTCTCTCTCTCTCATTCATTCATTTTCTTATAATTAAATGTTTCATTTTTTGATTTATTAGTATACTCAAATGTTGGGTACTCATTTTGGTTTTCTACACAGACTAGATGAGGTTACAAACTTGGCTAAGATTGTAAGTACATAAATTTTGAGTTTTATTATTGAGTGGATGATAGTGCACCGCATAGACATCCTCATGATGTGCTGGCATCTTGGGCCGAGACTTTCTCCCTTCAATGCCAAGTTCCCATTCCTTTTCTCTTTCTTAATCTATGTTCAATTCTGTGTTATCAGTTTTAGATTTTTAGAAA
This sequence comes from Cunninghamia lanceolata, assembly GCA_027924645.1. Classification (NCBI taxonomy): domain Eukaryota; kingdom Viridiplantae; phylum Streptophyta; class Pinopsida; order Cupressales; family Cupressaceae; genus Cunninghamia; species Cunninghamia lanceolata. The sequence goes on from BSBN01000739.1 coordinate 9,654,529, forward strand.
TTTATAGTTTTTCCACTATTCCTTATAGTTCTTTCTTTGTAAATTGATATAATTCCTTAGTATAGGACTAGGAAATATCTTATTAGAACTATTCTGCTCTTCTTGATTGGATAATAGTAGAATACTCTTCTTTGAGGCTAATTTGATCTTTGTGTAATTGCTAAATTTGGTTTCTAATTAGATTATAAAATTACTCTTTATTAGTTTTCAAATTTCATGTATTACACAAGGAGATGGATAATCAAAGGGCCAAAACACTATCAAGATAAAACACATTTGAACTAGTGAAACTAGCAAATTCGTAACCAGCACAAAGGGTAAACATGCAAGGGATTCTACAAATTTGAAGGATTTTCAAGATTACAGCACTAGCTCTTGCTCAAGGATGTATACATTGAAAAGGGATGGTGATAACAATAGAAATTTGGGAGAGTATACCACAAAGCCAAATAAAATAAAACCCTAAAATATAAACACACTTTGCCCTGAATATCATAATAGTTAGGGTTGCACATAAAATAAAATAAAATGATTAGAACTATATTATAAGGAATCACATGCATTGTTTCACGAAAAGTAATTCTTCAAGTGCTTGCCATACACAAGAAATTTAATGAACGCCCCACTAATTCTTCTTAGGAAAAAGGTTTCATTGCTACAAGGATTTCCAATTACAAATGGGCTAGTCCAAAAGGCATCAAACTTCCCATGCTTGCCTTTATCTTTTGTCATTACATTCCACAACAACACCAAGTCACCTAACTCAAATTTTTGGGGTCTAGCCTTCTTATCAAACATGTATTTGACTTATTTCAACATATGTATGTTCCTTTCCTAAGTATCCCTTTGCTTTTCATCTAGTTCAACCAATTGATCAAACCTAGTACTTAAAGCATTGACATATTTTGTTCCAAATTGATGGAGAAATTGATATACTAGTAGTTGAAGATAAATAGGTATGACCACATCCAATCTATACACTAGTATGTAAGGGGATTTTCCTATAGATTTTTTGGGAGTAATTCTTTTAGCCCATAATGCCATGTTTAACTTTTCATCCCATCTTTTCTTATTTTTCCCCAACATTCCTTTGATAATCTTCACCAAATTCTTGTTGCTAGATTCTTCTTACCCATTTCCCTAAGGATGGTAAGGTGAGGAATGTGTTAAAGAGATACCATATTTACTACATAACTCTATGAAATGACTTGCTCTAAAACACATGGCATTATCTATTATTATCTTGTGATGTGCACATAATTTTTTTATAATATGATCCATAACAAAGTTGACAACAACTTTTGATGTAGAAATCTTAGTTGGGATAGATTCTACCAATTTAGTAAATAATTTGTGGCAACTAGGATCCATCTAAACCCATTTATAGATATCTTAGTAATTTTAGCAATAAATTCAATTTCCCATTGTTAAAAAGGTGATCATGTATGTAATACACATAGTTGAAGAGCACCTGCATATTTTATCTTTCCTATGAACCTCTAATAGGAGTCACTCTTCCTAATAGATTTAGTTAAGTCAAAAAATATTGATGGCCACTAGTATCTTGCCCTCAAAATTTTATGGGTTGTTGTGGTTTCTTTGAAGTGCATGCCACAATCTCCCTTCTGAATCTTTGCTACCACCTCTATTCTTTTGATCAACATTTCAATAATAGGCCTTAAGGGTGTCTCCACATAAGTTTTTTAATCAACCAATATATATTTTTAGGAATTCAAATTCAATGTCCTCTCTTGTATTTTATCTAATTCTAAGGGATATTTCATATTCACTAGATAACGGATTACATCTCCATACCATTTGGATTCACTTAGTTTACACTCACTAGCTTCTACAACTATGTTGACCTTATTCGCATCTATAGCTTGCAAGTTTGATTATGCCATTAATTTTTCAAGTCCTTTTCCTTTGATTATATTAGTGATTTGGATGTCCATGTCAAACTCTTGAATCTTATTTATACATCAACACCTCCTTTTGGTTACTTCCTACTAAGTAAAGATATCTTTGATAGAAGAATGGAACACATAAGAAATAACCTTTTCTTCAACAAATAGGGCCTAAAATTCTTCACTTCTTTTACCAAGGAATAGGCCCAATTCTCCATTATATCATACTTTAATTTTCTATTTTGTAAATATTTATTGAAGAATGAAATAGGTGCTCAATAACTTCACTTTTTTTATAGCAATATAGTAGTTATAGTACGATATGAAGCAAAAGAAAACAATTGAAATGGATTAGAGAAGTTAGGGATAGCCAACATAGGAGCCTACTTTATGGATTCTTTAATGCACTTGAAAGAAACATCTAGTTCACCATTCCAATTTATAGTCCATTCCTTCTTCAACATTTTAGAAATAACCATTCTTTTCTAAGCAAAATTGGGAATGAATCTCTTGAAAAAATTAATCTTCCCAAAGAATGATTGGAATACTTTCATTTTTTTCAATTGTGGATCTTATCAATGGATTCCACCTATTTAGGGTAAATTCTAATACCACCCTTTGACATAATATAGCTTAACAATTTTCCTTCTTCTACATGAAAGATACACTTCTTGGGGTTAAGAGAAATTACATATTCGAAACACCATTCAAAGATTCTTTCCAAATTCTCGCAGTGTTGGGAGGCTAGTTTTGAGAAAGCTATCAAGTCATCTTAATAAACTACTATAATTTCATCTACTAACTGAGCAAAGGAAATGTCCATAGATCTCTAGAATGTTACTCTTGTATTGATCAACCCAAATGGCATTTGGACATAAACATAAGTGCCCCAAGGTGTGGTGAATGCAATCTTATATTGTTTCAAGATTCCTTAAATTTCACTTGGTTGTATCCAAAGAACCCATCCATCATGGACAATAATTCACATGTAGTAACCTATCGAAGCATAGATTCCATGTTCAGTAAATGATAGTTATCCTATAAAGATGAGGTGTTCAAAGTCTTAAAAGTCAATACATAGCCTTATGTCACCATTTATCATCCTCATTGGGATTAGATTTGACCCCCAGGTTGAATGTTTGATTAGTTTAATGATTCCCCCATCTTTGATCTTGGCTAATTCCTATTGCATTTTGGGAGCAAGAGTAGGGTTAATTAGGCTCTTCTTTTATCTAAATGTCTTATAATCTAGTCAAATAGGAATCTCATGCTAAAATAAATACTCTCTACATGCCTTGATCTCATGATCAAACAATGCAAACACCTTTATAAACTTCCTTAATAAATCAATTAACATTTTCATAATTGGAGGGCTTAACCTTTTTCCAATATAGGCATTTCTTGGAGCTAAGTTGGATCCTAGATTTACCTCTTCTACATCCTTTTCACTTACCAACTAAGCTTTTGTCTTAAACCTATATGCACCATAAAATATTCTTTCCAAGGCCACCAAACCCTAAGGAATCATGTTTTCTTTAAGTTGGATAACCTCATTTCCATATAAATATTCCTTACCATCCACCATTTCCACCATGAGGTCCTAGTCTATACATTATCCTTCAAATTTCCCAACACAGTTCAAAAAATCATATAATTGACTGTCACTATCAACACTTACCAACTATATATATTATTAGGTATAGTTGGCCTAGTAAGTAACTCCACACCTATAATGCATAGTGGGTAAACTCAATACTCATCATACTTTAAAACATAGAAGCTAAAACATCTGCAATTGTGATTTTCTCTCTTTCAGCCCATTCAATGCTAAAAATATGAAATAGTACAATGGTATCCTAAGCAACATTTATATACTATCTTAATCTCTTATTCTTTGTTGAATAATTTCCTTTAATACAAGCTACAAATAGTTTAGAATCATCACAAATAGTTAGATTTTTTATAATATGCATGAAATAAAGGTTCATCCCAAGGATTAGTGCTTCATACTCAACTACATTGTTAGTACAGTGAAAATTTAACTTGAAATGAAACCTAAACACCGTTTCATTAGGTGATATAAGCACCACCCCTAAACCAAGTCCTTCCTCAAATAAAATCTTCAATATGCTATCAATATTAGATTGATCATTTTCTAGCCATGCACAAGAGTCAACCCTATTCTATTCAAAAGCATAATCTCCCATAAAGAAACTAATCCCCTTATCTAATTAGAAAACTCTATTTTCCTTACTAGTAACATCCTCCATCATGTGTAGCATCCTCTTTTCACTTATTAAATTTACTTCTTTCCCATCCATAGGAATAGTACCATAAGATGAGGCCATCTAAATACTTCCTCCTACAATGAAAAACTAATTCCTTGATAGAAGCATTCCCCATCTTAGTGGGAAATCAACAACTATGATGTTCATTATATTCTCTTTATTAAGGAATACAACAATCTTGAATTCAACCACATTGATTACCCCAATAATTTTTATCTTTCTCGAGTCCATAGAAAAACATTTACCATATGATCTTGAAATCTTCAGGCCAAGATAATTTGTAATGTCTATTTGAATGACACTAGTGGGTGCACCTAAATCAATCATACAATTATTAAGCATCCACCCATTTATTAGTAGTGACACAAAGAAGGGTCCAACACTAGAAGGGTACTTTGTAGAAGTGGTTCATAGTTAAACCTTAGGGTTTTCACCTATGTCTAGAACATGAGATTTTTTCTTTTTTTGGTCCATGAGAATAGGGATATCCCAAAGGGATGAAAATGCTCTACTTATATGTTTTGGAATCCTTATGGCTTTCTCTAGAGGAAGTTGAATTTTTATCTAACTAATAACTTGGGCAATGTCAAGTGGGATATACTTAGGTGGTGGGACATTTAAATTGTGGGTAATGAAACTAACATGAAGGTTATGAATGGATCAAATATTTAATGACTATTTAGGGGTAAATTTATAACCTAACAAATTTCTAGACAAATCCAGTTGGACCTTTTCTGATTGGGAGCTAATGGGCATTTCTTTAGTTTTTTCCTTAAGGGAATCAATTGGGAGGTCATCTGAAACATTTTTAGTAGAAGAGGTATTCTTCTTGGGATTTTCATGGGACTCAAAAGAAAGTGGGTTCTCACTCTTGTGAGATTTAAGAGAAAGATCCAATGGTGACGTAGTCACTCTTCTCTTATTTCTCTTCTTCTCCATAAATATCCCATTAGGTTTGTTTGCTTCCCTATAATATTTATGTCTAGATTTGTCTTGGTTGCAATTATTTTTGAAATGTACAATTGTTAGAACATGTTGTTATTAGGGTTCATTATGCTTATAACATTTATATTTTGTTCTAATATAAGGTTATAAAACCTTATGAACTTATTATATTCTTTATAGAAGCATATACCATTTAATAATTAATAATCTAATGAACTATTAGATTATTAATTATTTACAAATGGTTCTTTTAAATAGGTGTGGCTAATACCCCTTCAGGTATTTTCCCACACCTTCTCCTATATTTAAGGAGCTTCTCTCTCATTGAGAGGTAAGGGAATTTAGAGAATTATAGTGAATTCTAACACTATGTGTAGACAACTAAAAATGACTAATGCAATATCATCTCGCTATTCACATCATTTTCTTCATTAATTCTACCATCCATAATTAATTAAATAATTTCTAATTATTTAATTAAATCTAACATTTTGTCAAGTCTATTCTTCTAATCTGCTTTAATTAAATAGTTTTAATTATTTAATCGTCCATTTCAATCCTAAATTTCACATTGATTAAGTAATTTCTATTATTTAATTAATTCATCAATTTTATTCCTCTTATCCACAATAATTAAATAATTTTTAATTATCTAATTAGTTAATATTTCCTCCACAATTAAATAACTTAAAATAATTTATTTAGTTAACTTTTCTTCTCTCACAAATAAATAAAATAAAATATTTTATTTATCTCTATCATGCACATGATTTAAATAGATTTACTTATTTAATTCTAATAAAATCTTCTGATCTTCTAATTATATCCCTTCTTCCCACAAATCACTCATGCATATGAATTAAATAATTTATTATTTAAGTCTTTTCCTTCCAAAATCTAATTGCATGTCAAAAAGTAAATCAAACATTGAGTTAACTTAGCTTTTAAATCCTTATTTTTATCAAAAAATTCAATAAATAGAAAAAAGAATTCTATTTATGAAAATTAAAATCAATTTTATTATCCAAGAAAGCAATTAACTCTTTAAAACAAGATTTTTGCATGTACACATGTCACTTGCATATTCTTCATGTCCTCTTAATTTATCTCATCTGTCGATTGATTCTATTTTTCTCCATCGTTGATCATGTCACTCTGTGAAAGCTATAAATATGGCCATCCTCACATTCACAAACTCTTGCACCATCTTTGAGCTTTTGGCATTCATATCTTCATATTGAGCTTTGAGCATTCATTGAGCACTTCGTATTTCACACTTGTCACTCATCCATCCATTGCACCAAGGTTATATTACGTATTTGAGAAATCCACATTACAAATACAACCAAGGAATATAAGTCAATTGGTAACTTCTTGTGATTGTTTATGCACTTATTTAATAATGGTTATTCTTTTAATAATTCCTTGAGGTTATGGTTGAGTTTGGTCTTGAGTCTTTATTATTTTAATCTCTCCTATGCTAACCAACTTTCACCATATACATTTTTGCACACCTGATGGGACCGACATCCTTGTCATTAACAATCTTTCTTGAGAATTTTAGGTTTTTGAGCTTATAGGTATGGAACAATGCTATTGAAAAATAAAATGACACTACCGATCAACAAAATGATGCTTCTGATAGATATATTGATGCATTTGTCTTGTTATGCTAGTGTTTATTTTCTAATTGCAGGTATGTTAAAGTCTAGAATAGTTTGGCACGTCTGACAGATAGAAATTCACATTTGACAGACAATTTAGTGTATTTGATAGATAGAAAGTGGCATTTGGCAGACATAAGCTCATATTTGATAGGTAAAAGCTCACATCTGATAAAAATTTCACACCTAATTGATAAAATTTCTGATCTGATTGATAAAATTTTCTTTTGATTAGTAAAATATCACATAAGATTGATAACATCTCGCATATGATTAGTAATAGCTCACATTTAATTGATTGAATAATCTATCAAACTTTAAATGGTCATAACTTTTTCAAATAGGGCAAAATTCAATGAATTGTTTTTCAAAATTATATAGAAAATAATAAGGAATCTATTGGTGCCATTTAATTTGACTTATCTCCACATCTATCTCATTTTTATTCTATATTTATCTACTAAACTAATTTGTGCAACTTGTCAATCACTTGTCAAAGAACAAATATCAAACTACTATTACTATATGGTGCAGGATGTATCATTGAAGACTTATTTTATCACCAATCTAGTTGCACATTTCAATTTCATAAGGGAATGAACTTTGCATGCTGTGTTTGTTAAACTATTTAGTGTGTATGCTCTCTCCTCGCATCACAAGGTGATCTTAGACATCAAAAACACTATCTAGTTTATTTACTTGCTTTATTTACTTTCATTCCTAGGGACCCAAGATCAATGCACATGCTCTTCTCTCACATCGAAAGGTGATCTTGAGAATCAAAAGCACTTGGTATCCTCTCTAGGAGGCCTATTAAGGGATTTCATCACCCTTAAGGATGGCCTCAACCATGTGTTCTGGTTGGATATATAAAAGGAGGAGAGTGAAAGTTATACCTCAATGGTGAACATGACTCATGTACCCAACTAATCCTCAAGACCCTTAGTCTACCAAGACTTGTGGTGAGATTTGGTGGCGAGATGCTTGGAATCATGTTTATTATACCTTGTGTATATTGAGGATTCCCTAGAAGCTTTGTTAATCCTATTTAAGACCTTTAGCTGTCATATCTTGTGGTGCATCATTACAATAGGAGGAGAAGTGCTCACAATCTACCTTTGTTGTTTGAGATAGAGTTTACTTTGGGCAATGCATTTGTCTCCAAGGTAAGAGGTGTAAGGTGGTACATGACCTTGCATTCCCTATCTATTCATAACATGGTAGATGGTATCAAGGGGGTGGATGACACCATTATCTAATTAGTGGAGACAGAAGTTGCACCTAGTTAGTCCACAAGATTTTACACTCCTTGCTTGAATAATTTTAGGGATTGTACAAGAGTGTTTGGCATGTATTTTATGTGATATTACCATATAAGCCATTTGTTATCCATGGAGGTTAATAGCCTTTCACACCCAATGCTGGTTGAGAGTCAACACCATTGTGTTCTTTGTTTGATCTCTTGCCAAAATCAAGTTTTCTACAAACCATTTACCTTCATCCTAATCCTTCCAACTTGATCCACCTCATCCCAAATCTATCCAAATCAATTCAATTCTAATCCACAATCATCCCTAATAAATCTAATTTCATCCCAAAATCATGCTAATAAACTATCAAAACTACTTAAATCACTCAATTCTTCAGATAAACAAAATTGTCCATTTGACAGACATAATTACACATTTGATAGATAGAGTTGCACTTTTGATAGATAGAATTGTGCATCTGATCAGTAGTTTAGTTGTTTTGATTGAGTCTTGAGTTTTCAACTATTCCATCATCACCTTCATCCTAATCTTTCCATTTTGTTCAACCTCATCCCAAATTTATCCAAATCAATCCAGAATCATCCCCAATCCAACCAAATTCATCCCTAATCAATCCCAAATTATCCCTAATCCATTCAATTTCATCTCTAACTCATCCCTAATTCATCCCTAATCCATCCAAATTCATCTCTTGTCATTCCTAATCCAACAGAAAAACATCCCTAATCCATCCAACTTCATCTCTAGTTATCTCCAAATCAATTCAACTCCATCCCTAATCACTTTCAAATCAATCCATTTCATCTCAAAGGCCATCCATAAACCATTCCTAAATCATTCTAATCATTCCTCAATCATCCCTTTAGCACTTCAAATCATCCCTAAACCACTTCCCAGTCATCCCTAAACCACTTCACACCATCCCTAAATCATTCTAACCATTTCCAAATCATTCCTAATCCAATCCTTTTCATCCCAACTCCATCCCAAATCAATCTAAAATCCATCTCCAATCATTCCAAAATGATCAAAATCATCATCAAACCTCAACAAGGCCAATCTAAACATCACAAGTGCCCATCTGTTCATCATAATCACCCATCTATACAACATATGCATTAATCTCCTCCTCAATAGCACCATACTATCCATCATAAGTACCATCTTGTATTCAAGCATCCATAGGGTCATTCTGCCCTCTACCAGTCACAGGTACCTCCCAGAATATCATAAGTGCCAATATGACAATCCTTTGCTCCATTCTGTATATCATATGTACTAGTATGCTCATCGGTAGTGCCATACTATCCATCATAAGTGTCATCTTGCATTCAAGCATCCATAGGGTCATTCTACTCTCTACCAGTCACAGGTACCTCCTAGAACATCATAAGCATCAATCTGGCAATAATTTTATCCATTCTATTTATCATATGCATCAATCTACTCCCAATTGGTGCCATACTATCCATCATAAGCACCATCTTGCATTCAGGCATCCACAGGGTCATTCTACCCTCTGTCAGTCACAGGTACCTCCCATAACATCATAAGCACTCATCTATTAGTCATTTTCTCTATCCTTCTCATCATAAGTGCCATTCTACCCTTCATTAGCTTCATTCAATTCCTTAATAGTGCCATTCTGCATTCAAGCTTCCACAAGTGAAATTCTACCCTTTGCTAAGTCAAATTTTGTCCTTTGCTAGTCAAACTCCAGTCAGAACCTCACAAGTGCCATCTTGCTCCTTGGTAGCACCATACTATCCATCATAAGTGACATCCTACTCTTCATTAGCTCCATTCCAGTCCTCATATGCACCATTCTGCATTTAGGCAACCATAAGTGACATTTTGCTTTGTACCCATCACAAGCACCATTTTGTACTACATTCACTTCATTCTGCACCTCACTTGTGCCACTTTAAGCATCAAAAGTGTTACTCTATGTGCCTCAAAAGTTCTACTTTGCACCTCATTAGTGTCACTCTACATTTTGACCTTTAAAAGTGCCATTCTAAGCATTAGAAGCACCTAGATACCTCAGAAGCACCCAAATACCTCATAACCACCATTTTGAGCATCAGAAGCACCCAAAAACCTTAGAAGTGTCATTCTAAGCATTAGAAGCACCTAGATACCTTAGAAGCACCTAGATAGTTTAGAAGCACCTAAATACCTTAGAAGCACCATTCTGACCATTAGTTGCACCCCAGAAACATTAGAAGTGTCACTCTGCACATTCTTTCATCATTATCTCTCTAATCAGTCAAAAACTATCTGTGTGCATTTGTCTTGTAAACCTATGCTTCAACAAATCAAACTTTAGTCACATCATCAAGACTCTTAATCAAAATGGTTTTGATAATCAATAAGCCTAGGTCAAACCCCATTCTATCTCTAATATAGCCAATACGAGGTCCTTATCACACCAAGATTATGTAGAAATACAAGAACTTAAATGCCTATATGGATCCCATCCCCAAACCATATCTTTAATCCAACCCATGTCACTATCATACTAACCTAACCCATGCACACATCTTATTACTCTTGAGGCACTAATACAAAATCTCAAACATGAATATGAGATATTGGATCCTATAGCCAAGGCAAAATTCAAAGATCTTCAAATGCCCTTAGCACATTTCATCACTAGAGACTCTCCTAATCCTATCACATCAACATCACCATCTTACACATCTATCCAAAATCCAAGACACCAAGTCATAAATCCATATGTAAACATGCACAAGTTCCTTGCAATCAAACATTGGCTAGCACAAGTTACAACCTTATACCTAATTGCATACCCTATGACAAGGGAAATCAAGGTTATCCCCTATCTACATGTATCTCTCCATCCATTTCCCAACAACCATTTTCATGTGCAATTCCTCCACCTCCTAATCCTAATCCAAGTTCATTAACCCCATTAATCCCTCCACCATGGGATCCTTCCACTCCTAATCCTAATCCATTAGTTCACATACCTTCTCATCCATCCTATCCTCTACCACCCACACAATATAATCTACCATATAATCAACCCTCTAGTCTAATATATAATTAACCATCAAATCCTCATACTAAATCCACAATAGATACTCCTACCATATCCCCTTTGATCATTTCCCATCCCTCCATATCCACTCATAATGTCACCATACCCACTCCAATTATCCCTCCACTCAATCCTATCCTAACTCCAGAACATCATCCATCATTGTCCATCCACTATATCCATATCCTACTCCATGTTATGGAGTAAAAGGTGGACACATGCCTTTTTACTTCCTAGTTTAGCTCCTAGGTCCCCATGTTTACATTCTACAAGGCAAAATATTCATCCCAATGAGAAATCTCCCGAAACCCATGTCAAATGGGAACTAGGGCCCATTTAAAGCTTAGCTACTAACCAAAAAGGTACCTTGGGACTTGGGCACCCATGCCCAAGTCCACCTTGATTGGTTAGGGTAAAATTTAAGGGATGTCGGCATAGGACTTTTAAATGGGTCCTCCCTTTTTGTCTCTTTCAATTAATTTGTGAAAGTTTAACAGGATAGCATATATAAACAAGTGTTTGCATTCATTTTGTAACAAGTTGATGATAGCAAGGTTATGATATTGAGAAAAGGAGCACTCAATGTAGTCATTGTGTTTGTTGCAAATTTGGAATCATCATCAACATCATTATGAGTTGAAGAATCTGCATCCTCCTATTGACTTCACCACCAAGGTGACATCATTATGTTGGAATCATTTCATCATCATTTGGATTATCTTTAGCCTCCATCCTGTAAGGACACGTTCTCTCTCTAACAACGGTGTTGGGAAAGCTTGAATGCTAACCCAGGATTTGATTGAGGAAAATCCCTAAACACCACAACCCCCAAACCCCTTTTCTTCTTGTGTACAAGTTACAGTGGTGGGAATTTCAGAAGTAAAGGTACAGGGAAGCTACTTAAGGATTAAAGATTTGGAATCTGAAAATAGAGTTTGGAAATTCACCTGTAGTAGACATGGGTGCTAGCCCCAGTGTCCAGTAGGAAAAACAAACCCTAAATTTAGCATCAGGGCATCATTTATGACATTTTTATAGTTTTGAGCTTCTGGATATTGAGACTTTCTGGACTCGGGTGCTAGCCCCAGAGTCTTCTGAAATTTCAGCTTCTGAGGGATAGGTTTGGATATCCCATTGATCACCCTGGTACTTTCAGATCCTGACTTGCTATTATTGTTTCTCTGTTATAAGTTGATTATCATAATTCTAGGGTTTAGTGCATTAATTAGCCTAGGGTTTGATAAAAGGCTTGGTCAAGAATCACATCTTTCCTCTATAAACAAGAGTACAAAATCAATAGCTGAGTCCTATTCCATCTTGTAGTGACTTGGGTCAGTTTTGTCCTTGAATGTTGTAGTGAAAGGAGGGTTTGATCTAGTGTACTCACATACTTTGTATCCCTTTCTCTTTTCCCTACTTAACATTCTAGTGAACCCATTTTTCAAAGAATTTGCATCTTGATGAGTGTTGAAATCAGATCTTGCATTAATCCACATCATACTTATCATTCTTCCTTGAAAAATCTTGCATACATTTGAAAAAAGTGAAAAAAAAAGCATTCTAGTCTTGCATAAAGGCATAGTTCGCATTATTCTCATTGCATATCATTAGAAACATTTAATTTTCTGATTTTTACATAAGATCTGAGTCATATTACAGAAATTAATCATTTCATGTTATCACATCTTGCATTTGAAGATCTCATTTTCTATGGTTTTTTTTTTAAACTTGCATTTTTCCTATAACCTAGTAATCTGCAAAGCTAGGGTTTGTAGTCAAAATCTTATTTCAGATTTTACTACTATCATAAACATTTCAAATCAAACCTTCCACTAATTTCTTTACATATTCATTCAAAAATTTTGCATAATTTTTGGAAAAGTGCATAATTATCATACTTTTGTAATTACACAATGTGTATTTCAACATAAGTGAATAAGCATCTTTTTCACATATTTTGCAATAAATAAAAAAATTATCAATATCACCTTTTGTGCAACACTTTAACATTAAATTAACTTGGTTTTTAGTGACACTAGTGTATTGTTTATCTTTATAAAAGCTTCAAAAACCCAATTTCCTCAAACTAGTGTTGTGTTGTACAAAAGCCTCTCATATTGGTTGTTTTGATAAATGAATAGATCTTATTGTACATTGTTGTTCCAAGACATTTCATTATGGAATCTTCATGTCATTTCTCTTTGGTGTCTTTGCATGCATATATCAAATATCTTGATTTTCATAGATTCATAACCCTCATGGGTGAGCATCCTTCAATATTAGAAAATCTAGCCAAATTCATATCCATGAACACTCATGAGAAAGAGGATTGTGAAAGTTCTTCTATAAATAATGATAATGCATTTGATCTAATATCTAAACTATATGATGATGATGATGATTCTATGAGTCATCCTATTCCTCCTTTAGTTGAATGTTCAAGCACATTGGATATCACTAAGGAAGTGAAGACCCTAGATCTTCCTCCTTTGGCTCAATGTTCAAGTATTTTAGACATCACTAAGGATGCAAAAACCATGAATAGTTCTCCTTTCATTGCACGTTCAAACCCCTTGGACATCACTAACTTTTCTCTTAACAACATTGTACCTTCCCTTCATTCAAATGCTCTTCCTTTAAGAGATGAAGCATTAGTGGATGAAGAAAAGTCTCTTGCATTAAATCCTTTATGGATGGATGTCGAGATTAATTAATTCAACCATCATAAATAGACTTATTACACCCACTAAGGGGATAGTGTATAAGTGCACTACTATTCCTAAAATCATTGTGAATGGGACATATAATGTGCCTCATTGCTTCAAACCGACGATCACGGTTCAAGGTGCTCCAACACCACCTAGACCCCTGGGTTACATTCTCAATTTTGGAAATCAAATTACTCAAGGAAATCAAGTGTATCAAAATGTGTCACATCAACCCTATCATGATGTTGTTGCTCACACATACAATACATGAAATAATAAGAAAATAAAACAATATTCAAACATTCCGATCACTTTACCAACTTCTCAACCTATGCTTCCTCAACCACCCCATCTTACTCATAAAGGTGGTCAGGATTATGATCTTATTGAGTAGCTTCGTGCTACTCCTGCTAAGATCTCTCTTTGGTAACTCATACAAAAATCACCTACATACCACATAATTCTCCAAGAAGCTTTACAAAAGGTGATTGTACCACCTGCTATTAAGCCTAATAATGCAGTAGCTCTATTAGATTTTATGCATGTGACAAAAATGGATATTCTATTTTAGTAACATGAGTTACCCTCTATGGAAGTTTAGAAACAATATGATCCTCTTCTAATCTTGTCACAATAAACAAAAAGTTGATAAATCAAGTTATGGTTGATAATGTATCAGCTCTTAATGTTTGTGGTATTGATTTGTTACAAAAAATCAGCATTGATACAAAATTAATTAAGCCGGATAAGATTAAAATTTGTGGCTTTGATAATGTTGGTAGACCATCCCTAGGTACTCTAACATTACCTCTAAAGGTTGGACCCATGACATTATCTACCCTTTTTCATGTCATTCCTAGTACACTATCATATAATATGATTCTCAGTAGACCATGGATTCATTCTATGGGGGCAGTTCTATCTACCCTTCATTGATCATTAAAGTTTATTTACAAAATAAGCTTCACACCATTAAAGCCAATCCGGAGCCAAACAATTGTTTATAGATCAAAATACAAAAACAAGTCATCAATCATAATATTTTGAATAACATAAAAGTTGATTCATCAATACCTCTTGCCACATATAATGTTGTGCAAGATTCAACATCACCATCAAATGCACTTTTTGGTGACGATTGGGGTTCATAAACTCAATAACTCTGAAACATCAAAAGTTGCCTCAATATCATCTAAATAATCTGTGGAAACACCTAAGGAATCTCAAGCTTGTTTAGTCAATAAAGAAGACAACACTCTTACTTATACTACAGATTATGAGACCTATGAGGCCACACCATATTCTAAAGAGATGACCTCCCTCTACAGTCGAGGATTCAAAGTCCTTTATAAAAAATGTGACTATGTAGGTAATGGTTGTGGTGTACATCAACAAGGAATCAGAGTACTTTTACAAGTTGCTGGAATTAATAACATGACTGGTATTAGATACTATTCTTTGATGCCCACCAAAGCCTACCATTGTCCTACTCTTAATGTTAATTCAATATCAACAAGTTCAAGACTAAATACAATATATCCTGAGATGATTGACATGAACTATCCACTAAGAAATATCCCTTTGAAACAGATAAGTATTTCTCCCCCATTTTCCCACACTTGATGTAGCACCTATTCTAGTTTCTCTCTAGGGTGGCCTCCTAGATAAATATGTTGTTAGTGTTGTGTTGTGTCCCTCTGTATTGTGTTAGATGTTGTTTAGGTCTCGTTAGATGACCCTTGATACTCTCATAAGGTCAAGGATACAAGGAGACCACCTCTGTTGTGACCATTCTTCTATATCCTCTTCTCTATCTTATTGTTGTGTGTTGTTCCTTGGGGGAATAAAATCATGGAGGATGTCTTGGGGGCATCTTCCCATGTTGTAAACCCAAGTCACTCTTGTCTCCTCTCTCATTTTTATTGTTTACATTCTTCAGTGACTATACTAGTTGGCGGATGATGAAAACAAATACATACTGATAGGGACCATGTGTCCTTTTAGCAAGCAATAAAAATGGACCTAGTCCATATATGAAGATAGGGTTGATATATATATCCGATTCTTGACTAGTAGAATCACTCCATGTTGTGATTAGTATTGTGAAATTTCACTGTAACAAACCTTTGCAATACTCAAAATTTGCTTCTATGCACTTTGGATTGTTTTGTATCTCACCTTATTGGTACACTCAGTTCTGAGATACCTGCAGTATAACTTAGTGACTATACTTGGTTCTAAACCTGACAATGTAGCCTTGGTCTCTTACGTGATGTGATTTCTATATAATTTTCATGAATTGATTTGGTTGTTATCTTAGAGTAAGATTTTCTAACCAAAGCTTATATCTTGTTGATTATCTTAGCAATTGATCTTGATGTGTTTGTGGGAACTTTCGTCAATCATGGCACATAACACTTCGGGGCATGGGCTTTGTGAAATCTCTTTTTCCCTTACATGTTTCCACTCTACCTTAATGTGCTTGATACTGGCAAGTGGGATCAACCACATTAAGGTGGGGGAATATATAATGGTATTTGTTTGATTACTTTTGATACTAACAAAGCATGTTTGAAAGCCCTCATCATGAGGTAGGATGGTGTATCTCTTGAGCTAGTGCACATCCTTTTTTAGAAAAAAATCCCTTATCGCAAGGTGGGATGGCTTATCTCTTGAGCTAGTGTGCATCCTTTTAAAAAAAACCCTCATCGCGAGGCAAGATGGTGTATCTCTTGAGCTAGTGCACATCCTTTTATACAAAGTCCTCATCATGAGGCAAGGTTGGATCTTGAATCTTTCACCCTTAAGTGTGTCTTTGGCAGTTGTGGTAGCATAGCTCAACCATCAAGTGTGTTTGGAATGTTTTAGTTAGTGGAGTACAACGATGAGCTCCTTCCTATCGCTTGTGTTTGTCATGTATAAGACGTATAGTGTGTTGATGACATACTATATGACGCTCATGTATTCCATGTGTCTTCTATGTCTTTTATGTGTCTTCCTTGCATGTTTTGCATGTTTGTGGCATGGTCTAAAGATGTGGGGTAATGAGCCCCCCCATGTTGTTTTTTTTTGTGTGTCTTTACATGTGTGTTTTGTTTAGTTTAGTTAGCATTATATATAGATATGTAATGGCTTAATCATCTCTTCTCTTCATGACTTCTTCATGTCTTCTCTACATATTGCATGCTTTCACTATCTTCTCTATGTATTGTGTGCTTCCTTACTATATTCACTGTGTCTTATGTGACTGCTAAGTGTTTTCTTATGTTTGCCTAAGTTAGGGGGCTAGAAATAGTCCTTCAAGCTTAGGGTGTGTATTCATTCTTGTGTTTGATGTGTTTGATGCATTTTGATGTGCATTGATCATAATTTAATGCATGTGTTGAATCAGAGGATTGCAAACACATTAAAGTGGGGGCTAAATGTTATGGAGTAAAAAGTTTACACATGCCTTTTCACCTCCTAGTTTAGCTCCTAGGTCCCTGTTTTACACTCTCCAACACAAAATATTCATGCCAATAAGAAATCTCCCAAAACCCATGTCAAATGGGAACTAGGGCCCATTTAAAGCTTAGGTCCTGACCAAAAATGTACCTTGGGACTTGGGTGCCCATGCCCAAGTCCACCCTGATTGGTTGGGGTAAAATTTAAGGGATGCCAGCATCGGACTTTTAAATGGGTCCTCCCTTGTCAGCTCTTTCAATTAATTTGTGAAAGTTTAAAGGGATAGGATATATAAACAAGTGTTTGCATTCAATTTCTAACAAGTTGATGATAGCAAGGTTATGATGTTGAGCAAATTAACACTCAAGGCATTCATTGTGTTTGTTGCAGATTTGGAATCATCATCAACATCCTTATGAGTTGAAGAATCTTTATCCTCCTAAGGACTTCATCACCAAGGTGACATCATTGTGTTTGAATCATTTCATCATAATTTGGATTATCTTTAGCCTCTATCCTACAAAGACATGCTCTCTCTAACAATGGTGTTGGGAAAGCTTGAATGCTAACCCAAGACTTGACTGAGGCAAATCCCTAAACACTACAACCCCCAAACCCCTTTTCTTCTTACATGTCGGTTATAGGTGTGGGAATTGCGTAAAGGTATAGGAAAGGTACTTAAGGATTAAAGCTTTGGGATCCATAAATAGAGTTCAAAAATCCACTTATAGCAGACTTGGGCGCTAGCCCCAGTGTCCAGTAGGCAAAACAAACCCTAAATTCAACATTAGAGCATTATTTATGCTATTTTTCTAGTTTTGAGCTTCCAAATATTGTGATTTTCTGGACTCAGGCACTAGTCCCAGAGTCTTCTGACATTTCAACTTCTGAGGGACATGTTTGGATATCTCACTGATCACCCTAGTACTTTTAGATGTTGACTTGTTGTTATTGTTTCTCTATTATAAGCTAATCAATCTTATCATAATTCTAGGGTTTAGTGCATTGATTAGCCTAGGGTTTGATAAAATGCTTGGTTGAATCACATCTTTCCTCTACAAACAAGAGCAAAAAATTAGTAGTTGAGTTCTCTTCCATCTTGTAGTGACTTGGCTCAGTTTTGTCCCTGAATGTTGTAGTGAAAGGAGGGTTTGATCTAGTGTACTCACCTTATATCCCTCTCTCTTTTCCCCACTTAACACTCCATCAACCCATGAATTCATGAATGATGTGACCCAAGGACTCCTAACAAGGAATCATACACTATCATGCACTCAAATGTCTATCTTTGAGCCTAAAAAAGAACCTTCTAATAACATGTCTACCACTCCAACACCATCATCCACTCCTATGCATATCCATCCTATTGAAGAGTCCCCTACCATGAATGCAAATCAAGACCCATCATGTAGTAATGTTCTCAACCATCTAGAGCCTATTAAGTCTGTCCAAGAACTTTCCACTTCCATCCAAACCCAAGAGCTATGTCATGAGCCTAGTCCAAACCATGTGGAGACATCAACCCCTCATCTTAATCAAGATCAAAACATGCCCATTCATCCTATTCATAACCAATATCACACTATCCATGTTAATCCTCTCTATGATCAAGATAATATCTATAATCAAGATCTTATCCCTGAGAAAGAAATCCAAAATCCTATCCATCATCCATTAGCCCAATCTATCACCCCACTAGTCCTATTCATTATCCATCATTGAAATCTTATGATGAGATAATTGGTCCCTAGGAAAACATAGATAATCAAATAAATAACTTGGATCCTATCACTTCACTGAAACAGGTGAGCACGTACAGATTACACCATTGCACAAGAATAAAAAAAGCATATAATAATATATTGATGATTTCTTGATTGTTTTACATTACATCACAATGGCTTTTTAAAGCCTTACAAATTCCCGTGAACCAACCAATAACTTATTTATGGGAATGTAACTTCCTGAGAAATAATTTATTTATCTACTTACTAACATTTATTTATTTAATAAATTAGCATCTATATGTTAATTTATTTATATATTATTTACCTAATCTAAACTATTAACTATGTAAACCTTATTATTCTAACAACCCCCCTTAAGGTTTACATGTAATAAAACTAACATTCCCCCCTTTATTACATTATTCCTGCAATAGGACCAAGGGACCCCCCCTGAATGCTAATATACTCAACAAAGTTTATTACATAATATGAGTACATATTTTATAGAAGATCTTTTCCTAAAAGAACAAATCCTAAACCAAATGGGGCTCCATCAAGTCATCCCTTGACCCTCAGAAAGGTGTAGCTTTGAGCTGTGTTCTTGAGCTCTTAGTCTTGAACTCTCAAATCACAGAGTCTTGAATTATTCAACAATAATCCCTAAGAGATACGACAGATCTCTATCATTGTCTAGTGACCATGAAAGGGTATAATTCTCGATCATATACTCTGAAGCTCACTTGACAACAATCCATACTAAGCTCAACAGGAAATCCCAAACCTGTCTCTAGAACATAATCTTCACAAAACATGTATTCTTCAAATATGTCAGCAAGAACAAGAAAAAGAAAAAAATTAAAGCCAAAAATGCTTCTCATGCAAAGCATCATCTCAAAGTGAGAAGCTAACTTGAGATGATGGAAATTCCTCCATCCTCTAATGCTACATGCCTCCAATATGACTCTTAGTCCTTACCCTCCAAAGATAGCACTAGAGGAAGTACTACAATCCTCGAAAGCCTCCAAATATATGTTAGTAGGAACAACCAATTTGTTTCCATCCATGGTACAAAAAGATTGCATGATATTGAATAGATTTTCTCCAACCTTCATTAGTAGATGCTCTATGTGCTGCTTCTGACTAACATTGAGAGTAGGAACCATTCTTAATTCTTTATCCTTTCAAACCTCTTTACACCCTCTCTCTTAATTCGACATTATACACCAATAGCACCTATATAAATGTATTCTTTAAACCCCAAAGCACGAAGGAAGCATGATCTCCCAACCCATAAAATCAATTAAAAGATAATCACTTGTGAATGTCTCAATTGGCCTAAAACATCTTTCTTCTCCTTCACGTAAATGGAGATAGCCCTGCAAATCTAATTTGCACCTTTTAGGCCTATATCCTTCTTCTCAGAATGTGCTCACAGACAAGGCCGATCTCGTTAGATGTATGGGAGTGGAAATCTCTATTTCTTGCTCATACTAAGGAGAAATCATGGCTGGCATCCACATAGAGGGAGAAACTCAATCTGAATTCCCCTTTTTAACATTTGATTGAACTTCTAGACTTGCAGCCATTTTTCCTCTGACAACGTGCAACCCTTCAACTTCCTTTCATCTTCTCATAGGCACAAGAACTAGCAACACTCTGATACCATATTGAAATATGGTGAGCACATACAAATTACACCAATGCATAGGAATAACAAAAGCATATAATAATATATTGACGATTTCTTGATTGTTTTACATTACATCACAATGGCTTTTCAAAGCCTTACAAATTCCCTTGAACCAACTAATAACTTATTTATGGGAATGTAACTTCCTGAGAACTAACTTATTTATCTACTTACTAACATTTATTTATTTAATAAATTAACATCTATATGTTAATTTATTTATATATTATTTACCTAATCTAAACTATTAACTATGTAAACCTTATTATTCTAACATTCACATCCTAATGAGCATAATGATATTCAAGATCCAAGCATCCCAAGTCATGCCTTGCCTGATCCTATGTTATCTCCTATTGATCCCCATCGTCCCATATTGATCCTTCACCATCTCCTATCAACCCCATTCCAAATCCATTATCCTATCCCCTTGCCCCCACTACTTTCATCCATGGTAGTTCTCCTTTTGTAGAGGAACAGACTTCATCCACCACCACACCTTCTCCATCTAATAATGGACTTACATCTTGTTTCCAAAACAATAAACATCCCATTGCATATCTTATGTTCCAAAACATGAAATATCAAAGAAAAGGTTTAGACCTTCATGAACAAGTCATCTTGGAACCCATCCATGTCACAATCCTTCCATAAGTGCATGGAATTGGTTTTATATCCCAAGAAAAACAATCCAAATGAGTTGGTACCGCCTCCATGCCTCCTAAAGTTCCTTATTCCAATACCAAACTTGGGATGCACCTCATCACACCTCCAAATCATATACCACCATTTCTCCTCCATCATCATACCATTTGCAAAAGCATGTGACCATACATTCCCCTCCATCCACTCTTCCTCCACTCCTTCCAACTCCTAATATTCCCAACCTTAAATTCCCTAATCCCTTTATCGACTAGTACACTCATTCCTCTATCCACACATCTCATTCCATTACATCCCCTACAATCCCTAATCATGGCCAACAAATGCACACAATGACCAAACATTTAGCTATCCCTAGTCCAATGGGATTCAAAAATAAAAATTTGGATATCTCCTTACATAAAGCAAAAATCCACAAAAGTTTCAAGAATATCATGTTGTATGCCATCAATACACAAAATTAGAGCCAAATCCATCTCAAAAGCTACAAATGCCCACACTCCTAAAAGAAAAAATGAAAATGGTGTGGGTCCCCAAGAAAAAAATAAATTAATACAAATGAAGCATCTACATCTCAATCCACCCCCAAATCCCAAAAATACTACTCCCATTAAAAATCCTAAAAGTCTTAAGTCCATTTGGGTTCTTAAATCCCTAAATCGGTGATTCTTAAATCCCCTATCTTGATTCCCTTTACTTCCCACTCCCCATCAAAGTTAAAGGATTCAAAATCTATCACTATCTATGCAACCATTGGTCTTGGATCCCTGCAACTCCATGACATTTCCACATACATACATCCCCCCATATTATATCCCTTATCCCACATATTTACCCCATCATACCCCTATGGTCCATGCTTTTGCTCTATCACTCATTTATCCATCCATAATCCACATCATAATCCACCATCAATTTCATTTCCTTATTCCTGCATCTACCAACATCCATGCGCATAATGCTACCTACTATAGTCCATGTGCAATAGACCTGCACAATGGGAAAAAACTACCTTACTATTGGAAACAAACACTTGAGTAACTATCCACCCATCCTATCCAAATAGTAAAAAAAATGAAAAAAAAAGAGAAATTATTCATCCACTAGTGAAAACCTGGCAAATATGCGCCTTGGATAAGTACGATGATGAAATCCTAGCAAACATGCGTCATGTGTAGAATGATTGTCAATGTACCGTACACTTGGGAGCATGTTGTCTCATCTCATCCTATCAATTTCCCATCCTATCTTCCTTATCCATCATATATGCATAACTATTCCATTGATCTAATCCATCCTCCTTTCCTCCTTTTGATCTTGATAAAGTTATGGGAAAAATGATGAATAATTCTTTGGACAACTCTTGATTTATCTAATTCGTCCTAACCCATCCTATCATCCTATCGTTGCAAGAACTGTCATACCACATCCTGAGTCTAATACCTAGAATAAGGCATGTTATTCCTATGCTACATAGTCCTTGGAGATCACATCCTATATACTTTCATCCATATATACTTTATGCATTTCCTATCCATTATTCACTATCACACATCCTTCTACCTATCCATCCATTTTACACTTCCTCTCCCATCCATTATCCACTATCTCGTATCCTTCTACTTATCCATGATGTTACCTTGTCATTGGTATCTAGCAATAAGGCTATCCACTTGCAATCCAATGTCACCCAAAAAAATCCAAAAAAAATAAAACATCCACAAAAATCCAAAAAAAAATTGAAACATTCCAAAAATCCACAAAAACCAAAACATTCACAAAAATCCAAAATATGAAAACATCCAAAAAAACCAAAACATCCAAAAAAATCAAAACGTTCCAAAAATCCAAGCAATAAATCCAAATGCAAGTCATTCTTACTCCATACCAATCTAGTCAAGTAATCCAACCTATCATCCAACATCATACTTTGGTTTTGTTCCAACCTTGATGTCAAATCAATCAATCGATCATTTATCCAATCATCATCAACAAGATATTTCATTATCACATCCTTTTGTTGTTCTAGGGATATATCTTTCCCCAAAATAACAACACTATCCTCAATCAATCCTTGATCAATTAATCCTCAGTTTTTAGCTTGGCATGGACAATAACCTTGTTTATTTTTTGAAACATTTGTTCATGCTTGTTTGTGTGTGAACTATCAATTTATCTTGCATTTGTCTTATCATTTTTTATCTTACATTTGTCTTATCATTTTTTATCATTTATCAACATTATCATTTTATCTTTTAACCTACCTACCACAACAATATCATGGTCTTCAATATCATGGTGCTATCCGGTATAGGATTTTTTATGACCTTTATATTTTTGTGTTTGTCCTATGCATTGGATACATCATCAACTTAGTCTTATATATCTTGGTGTATAACATCCATTTCTATATCAAAATAAGGATTGCTCTTTACATTTTTCAAGCATAACCTAAGCAAATCATCACAACCATCTCCCCATACATCCTAATAAATACCTATAGATTTCACAGTTTGATCAATTATTCTACTCTTCTACATCATATATATCTTCTTTTATCATACTACATCACTACATCATACTACATCACTACATCCATTCTTTTTTCATGATTCTTCCCCCTTTTCTCTAACTTTTTCATCTTCATCTAAATGCCCCTACCTACTTACAATTTCCTCTCCTTTCATTTCGAGAGCACACGTCTTTTATTTGAACCCACTTGTCCTCTCGAGGGGCATCATCATCATTCATATTATTCATTAACTTACCATTATCTTCCCTGGTCACACTCTCCTTGAGTGACTGGGGCATCACAAACTCTAATCCAATCATTTTCTTCCAACCATGATCTTCTGAATCAATCTTCTATTAATCCAATCAAAGACTATGATTTAAACTTCTTTGAAATATTGTTACTTTGCAATACCATCTCAAAGAGGGGCAAAATGTAGACACTTAAAAATGACTAATGCATTATCACCTCGCTATTCACATCATTTTCTTCATTAATTATTCTATCCAACATTAATTAAATAATTTCTAGTTAATAAATTAAATCTAACATTTCATTAATTTTATTCTTCTAATCCACTTTAATTAAATAGTTTTAATTATTTAATCATCCATTTCAATCCTAAATTTCATATTAATTAAATAATTTCTATTATTTAATTAATTCATCAATTTTATTCCTCTTATCCACAATAATTAAATAATTTTTAATTATTTAATTAGTTAATATTTCCTCCACAATTAAATAAATTAAAATAATTTATTTAGTTAATTTTTCTTCTCTCACAAATAAATAAAATAAAATATTTTATTTATCTCTATCAGACACATGAATTAAATAAATTTATTTATTTATTTCTAATAAAATCTTCTTATCTTCTAATTATATCCCTTCTTCCCATAAATCACTCATGCATATGAATTAAAGAATTTATTATATAATTTTGTTTCTTCCAAAATCTAACTACATGTCAAAAAGCAAATCAAACATTGAGTTAACTTAGCTTTTAAATTCTTATTTTTATCAAACAATTTAATAAATAGAAAGAAAACATTCTATTTATGAAAATCAAAATCAATTTTATTATCCAAGAAAACAATTAACTCTTTAAAACAATCTTTTTGCATGTACACATGTCACTTGCACATTCTTCATCTCTTCTCAATTTATCTCATCTATTGATTGATTCTGTTTTTCTCCACCATTGATCATCACTCTATGAAAGCTATAAATATGCCCATCCTCACATTCACAAACGCCTACACGATCTTTGAGCTTTTGGAATTCATATCTTCATATTGAGCTTTGATCATTGGTTGAGCACTTCGTATTTCACACTTAGCACTCATCCATCCATTGCAACAAGGTTATGCTACATATTTGAGCAATCCACATTACAAATACAACCAAGGAATATAAGTCACTTGGTAACTTCTTGTGATTTTTTATGCACTTATTTGATTATGGTTATGATTTTGATAATTCCTTGAGGTTATGGTTGAGTTTGGTCTTGAGTCTTTATTGTTTTGATCCCTCTTATGCTAACCAACTTTCACCATATACAATATGCACAAGAGGTATTACAAGCCATTTGAAAGTGAGGAGAAGTGGTATCCCCAAGTTTTGTTTATAATTTTGTAGATAATTGTGTAAGTGTTTTATAATCAAATGATATTTTATGGGTTTTTTATTTTTACCTAGAATGATTTTCCCCATGTATATATTGTGTAATGTGTTGAATCTGTGCATATTGTAATTCTCATTTCATTTATCTTATATTTTATTTATGATGATTAGTAACCTAAGATTCTAATTTCTAACATGGTATCAAATCAAGTTAGGTTGTGCTAATTATTCACTGTGTGTGAATTCAATTTATTATTATTAGTTTCCCCTTGATGATTTAATATCCAAATTACCTACATCATCATGGTTTGTCTAAGTTAACTCTAGAGGTTCTAAGATATGTGAAAGGAGCAAATTCATTCAAAAGAAATTGGAATACATTTTCACCTCATACAAAAGTTATTTATATCCTCCAAAGATCTTTTTTTGATATGGTAAACTCGGGTTTTTTAACTTGGTTGGAGCCCAGAGAGATTGCTTATG
This sequence comes from Cunninghamia lanceolata, assembly GCA_027924645.1. Classification (NCBI taxonomy): domain Eukaryota; kingdom Viridiplantae; phylum Streptophyta; class Pinopsida; order Cupressales; family Cupressaceae; genus Cunninghamia; species Cunninghamia lanceolata. Next base: position 9,680,521 of record BSBN01000739.1, read on the forward strand.
GGGGGATCTCTTCCCAATGGATTCATCATCAACGCCACTATTGGGGGGCCTCAGTATCCAAGGCATTATCACCTTTGTTCAAACACATGAGCTCAATGGACCAATGATAGAGGCACACATCTTGTGAGCACATTAGCTCAGTAGAGGCACAATGCCTACAAGCTCAGCGGCCCAATGGCGGTTTGAACCTTGGTGGCTACGACAACAACATTGTGACTTGACCACCACACTGTGCCCTTATTGACATCCTCCAAAGATCTTATACCTCTCACTATTACTTTGAATAGTATCAATTTTAGAATTTAAAGTCCTCATTATCCTAGAATCAAGGAAAATGACACATAACACCATTGAACATAAACATAAACATTTCTATGTTAATCTCTAGACTTTTGTAGATGCATTATATCTATTTAAGTTGTTTTGGAATTGAGTGGAATATCACGAAACTACTAACATTACTCCAACCAATTAATGAAGAAAAGAAAAACAACCAAATCATTGTTTTGAACAACTAATCAACCGAAGAAAAACCACTATATAATAATATCCAATAGACCATCGTAAGACTGCAAAAAAAATTAGGAAAGACAATCCATTCTCACAATAAAGAACCTATGATGTACTTCTTAATATAATGTTGCATCTCTTTGTTACATTACATATTCAAACAAATTGAATGGACACATGATTCAAGAGTTGTGCCCCTCCACAGCTGGCTTCATCCTGCAACTCTTTATAATCACTATACATAAATCTATTAACACGATTCTTAAGAATGATAGAGATTGCAGGTCCTGGGAAACACTGAATCTTGCATGAAAATCAAACGCCACAATGCAACAAAGAAAGTCCACGTGCTGTGGAAATCATTTGCAATCTCGATGGTTTTGTCAAAGTTCTAGAATCCATGGAGTCGGTAGTATGAAGTGAACAACTTTAGACAATTCTAGGGAACACCACTGCAACAACATGTGCAATGAAACTAAGTGGAAAAAGAGTGGCCTAATCAACTTCGTTGTTTCTGATATTTCCACAATTGACCGGTCACATCAGTGGTTAGCATTGATATGTCAATGCTGTCCACGTTATTTTCTTTCCCAATACCCGGGTGGTCCAGACGGCTTCTTGTCTTGCAAGGGTGATGATTTCTGGGAGGTAACCTTGTATGGGGACTTGTCGATATCAGTAGATAATGAATGACCTAAGGAAGATCACTATGTGTTCCGGTTTGAGTATCATACAGGAGTCCGGCAAGTCCTCCTCCCTCAGGTAGTGCAACATGTGTCGGAACTCTTGTTACAAATCCAGACACTGCATCGATTCTCAATCATGTTTTATGTTTGAGATGTCTTCTGACTAGTAGACAGAGATGTCAAATCATCTAGGTTGGTTAACTTGTCAAGGTATTAAATGAGGTGTGGGGGAAAGTATTTTTTGTCTGTAAGGCCGTGGTCCAAACGGTTGTGTTCTACTCTTGTCAAGAACTCCTCGATTTGCTTAATAGTTACGCTTTTTGTTAAGTTCCAGTTGCAACAAACTTTAATTTGGAGTTGCAATTTCAATAATATTAGGGTAAATGGAAGACACAATAGGGGAGAGGATCTAGTAGTTGAGCACCCTAACTTCACGCCTCTCAAAATCATACATGGCAATTTTGAATCACTCCAAAAATTTTACAGTAGTTTACTTGGCAAAGCCTCTACTTATAACTAAGGTTTCAGGGCCATATCAACATGTTTTTTGTTGAGTTGTCAAATAGTTCCCCAAAAAAAGAGTGGACCAATAGGTGTGTATTAAGTCATGTTTTATTAGTGGGCTGATGTATGGCATCACATGATTGGTTGCTTTTTAAATCTAAAGGGCACATTTCATTCAATTATTAGTACTTATAGTAACACTAACAACTTTAAAGTCACAACTACTAGTACTAAACTTTTAAAAATATTGGGCCTTAAATGCACATATACTATCTCAGCCATTGGAACTATCTCACCTATCGAGTCTTTTCCCCTACATACTTGAAGATACATTAGATATGTAGACACCTAAAAATGTCTCGACCACCAAACTGATTCCCGACACCCCTAAACTTACCAATTCCCTTTCCAACTAATTAATTAAATTTTTATTTAATTAATCACCCCGTTCATTTTCTAAATCCACACCATTTTATCCCAAAATTGAATTAATTTTATTAATTCAATATTCCAAACCTTAGCCAAATGATTTAATAAATATGCAAAATTTATTAAATCAAATCCCCATTTTCCCTAAATCCAATTAATTAGTTAAAACCATGTTAACTAATTAATCCAGCCTACTAATTAGCCTATCCCTACCCTAGACAATTAAATAGCTATTATTTAATTGCCTACTCTAGCCTATCCCATCCTAGCCTTAGGATTAATTAATTAAATCACTAATTAATTAATCTTATCCCCCCTCTAATCCCTCTACTAATTTATTCCAGCCACATTAACTAGGTTAATCACCCTAATTAAGAAAGTCAAATCCTCATTAGCACTTCTCTCCACATTCCTCAAATTTAAAATTCAAATAAATCACACATCACATTTACTCCTCTTACACATGTCATAACTCTCTTCCCCAAAATAAATTTTTAATTCATTTTACCCCTCCCTTTGTGAATTTTTAATTCACAAATAATCCATCTCACCAAACCTCATTTATTCACCCCTTTCCCAAAAATGAATAAAAGATTTACTTTTATTCCTAGCCCTCCATCTTCCAAGATCAAATCTAGGCCCTCCACCTCACTTTCATCCTCCACCATTGATCTCTCTAATCAATCTCCACCCTTGGATCAAAATCCTCTCCAAAAGTCTATAAATACAACCTCTCACAAGTCATTTTCATCATCTATTTTCATGCAAAGTTACCATGCCAAAATCACATTTGAGCTTATAGTGAGTTGCACATTTGAGAAGGCATTTCACATTTGAATCAATAGTCTAGGGACAATCTTGGTCTTGAGAGCTTCTCTTGGGTGCAAGGGCTCCTCTTTCCCTTGATGGGATTAGAATTTGCATGAGGTATAATCTTGTGTTCTTGTTTACATTTGGTTTTGCTTTTTACCTTATTGCATTTCTCTAATCTACAAGATAATTATATTAAGTATAATTATTCATATAATTTTTATTCCATTTTTTAATACGTTCACATCCTACTTGATCCATGATCACGACTAGAGACACAATGAGTAGTTCTTGCCCATCATACAATGTGATGCTCTTCAATTCTAGTTACTCTTATTGTTGTTTGAAGAAAAGCTTTTAAAAGACAATTGATTTCTACAAGGGTAGATGTAGAATTGTTAAGAGCATGATTATAGTATGTTATAGTAGTTAGGAAGATGTATTTTAAAGGTTGTCTCCTAGAGTAAGAAATCTATATAAAACCATTTGTATGTTATAATAGAAGCATGTTCTCTGTGAGGAGTCACTAAGTGATGGAAAGGAGACAACCTTCCTTGTAAGGTATGAAAGTACTTTCTACAATAGTAGCAACCATTGTAGACCAAAGTACTGATAGTTAAGGGAACATTAGGTAGGTTAAGCTCTTTACATTCACTAGAGGGTGTGGGATTCAAATTGTAGCCCTGGTAGTGATCTTCATTTCTTCTTTTCCATAACAACCACAAAATTTCAGTAGATAAGGCTAGACAAAACACATTAGACTTAACATTCAACCCTTTTACAAAACCACGTAGAATTTCTTTTCAATTCATACAATTTCTAATATTCTAGCCCTTTATATTCCCCATGAACCTAGACCAGACATTAATTGAATAAGAACATTCAAAAAACACATGCTCACAAGTCGCAATAGCATTACAAATAGAACACATACTATTGTCAAAACCAACAACAAGTTTTTTCAAGATAAGTAGCCACCTAAAACAACTCTTCTTGGGCTCAAGATATTTGGACCAAAATATTTTGAAAGTTTTAGACAATAACTTATGATCTTTTTCCTCATTCTAGAGAGAGTTAATATGCTTATACACCACTTGGGAGTCGATAACCAGGTTATAGAGTCTTTTTGGGTTCATTTTCAACAATTATGTGCCATCCTTCTAACTAAACTTTTTCAAACCATTTGAATCATTGTTCACATCAACCTAAGATATAACTCCTTTGATGGATCTACAAAGAATAGAATAAGTTCTTTTTAAGATTTTTGGGATCCCAAATTCTGCCTTTAGCTGTATCCAACTCTTCAATGAATTATTATAAAGTATATCATTAAGGACAACTATGTTTAGCTTGTTCCACTTCATGGTAGAACATCCATACAATAGAGCCAATGATTTTTCCTTATGTTTCAAGTTACACCATATGGATCTATAACCAAGAACTAGATTCTTATTCTTGTTTACAGCTTCCTTGTTTTCAATATGGATCTTAATTGATTCACATGCTCTCTAGATGCTAGAAAATACAACACATCCTGAGGGTCAGGAAGTACCTCTTCAAGATTAGCTCTATTAGGATAGACAGTTAGTGGATAAGGACAATGTGACATTATCTCATATGAGGGATATTTTTTGAGCTCATCCACATACCTCTGAGGGTCCTACAATTGGATAAAAGGTTAAGAACTATTTCTTGGCCCTAGATAGGTCTTTTGTAATGCACTCCTATGGTAGCAATACCAGGGCTCTATGTGTCATCATGCATTTACGTGGATTTGCTTCCACCTAGTGGTGCTACAAGGAGAAAAAGCATCATCTAGATATTGTAATAGTCTCATGGAAGAATTTTATAGAGAGGTTTCATTTATGATACCTTTTTGATCATTTTAGCTAGTATTGTGTAGATGAGTTTCATGTTTTGTGATAGTAGAGCATGACAATAAGTCAATATGAGAATCAATTTTTCAGATTGAAGTAGTATGCAAGGATAGTTGAGGATGAGGGATTGCTAGCATAGAGCTTTGTGAGAGGCCGAATTCATATATCAGAAGAGGTGTTCAAGTATTATAACTAAAGACCTTAAAAGTGGTTGTCAATAAATATTAGTTGATTGAAGAAAATCTATCTAGAGGCTATGGTGGTTAGGTGGGGATTTAGGAAGTGGTTCATTCTTAGTTAGGATTTGGGGTTTAAGGTTCTCAACCCAAAACTAAGGGATCTTTTAGGACTCTAATTCCTTCCAAAACCTTTCAACATCAATAGAGGTAGAACCCTTAGTAAGCTACTCAAAGTGGGTAAGGTTTTAGTGGACATTGCCTTGAGGAGTGGAATGCGTTGTGTAATAGGGACTTCTAATCTTCATAGTAGGTTGTGGTGGGAAACCTAGCTCTAGTCACTTGAGATTCTATTAGTCGAGTGCACCTTAGTCAGTTCCTTCCTAGCTGGTTAGACTATGCTACACTTGTGTTCAGGAGCATCACTTTGTGAGATCTTACCCTCAAGGATCAATGGTATCTAATGATCGAAATGCAATGACATTAGAGTTGATAGTGGTATATTTTAGTAGGTCAGACAATCTTTTCTATGGTAGACAATCACTAGGTAGAGCATCAAGGAATAGTTGTGGTGACCTCAGGTTTGTTCGATGGTGTTCATACTTTTGTTTTATTTAATTCTAGGTACTTTAGATTTATTTTTTCCCTATTCTTTGGAGATAAATGTAGACTTTTGGTATCAAGGCAAGGTGAGGCATGGCAAGTTGAGTTGGCCACTGGTGCTAGGATGGTAGTGTTATGTCAGAAAAAGTAACCTTGGGGCCTTTTCCTATTAAGGTTTAGCTCTCGAGTCCTATAATTGCATTTAGAGCATCTTGCATGTTGATTCTAACTCTTGATGTGAAAACCCTTGGGTCTTGTGACAAATAGGACCTAGGGAGCTACACTTTAATGAATTCTGAGCAAAAATGGCAGGGTGGACTTGGGTGCTAGCACCCTAGTCCAGCCCTATTTTGGGCTTGCCCTAATTTCAAATGTTGGTTTAGTGACCATTAATTAAGTCCTATGCTGACATCTAAAGTTTGAATTACGAAATTCTTAGCGAGAATCTTTGTAGTTGCATATATAGGCATGATTAGGTTTCATTTGCAAACTAGATGGAAATTAGAAGAGCATTGTGATTTTGTGAAAGTGATTCAAAACATTCATTGTGTTGCAAAGCAATACTTTGTTGTTATTGTGTTTGTATTTGTAGATTTGGCATCCATCTCCTCATGGATTGAAGAGGATCTTCCTTCCATGAGATCTTCACTAAAAGGTGATATCAATTGTGTTTTCAATCATTTATCATTTGTATTTTTGCCTATATCCCACTGAGATACACACTCTCATCTAACAATGATGTTCGGAAGACTTAAATGTCTCTCCAGGGCTTGACTAAGGCAAGCCTCTAAACACCACAACCCCCTCCCACACTCCTTGTGATTGTAGGTTACAGGTGTCAAGTCAAGTGGAGTGGAGACACAAGAAGGAGTAGCAAACATAGAGGATTTAGCATTTGAAGAAAAGCAGGACACTGGTGCTTTACTTGGACTAGGGAGCTAGTCCCCGTGTCCTCCACAATGGAATTTTTGGAAACTAAAGTTGTAGTGTAGATCAGTATGGGAAGGAGATCAAGATTCCACAAAGAAACTGGTACCTTGGACTTGGGCGCGAGTTCCCATGTCCTCGACTTCTCCACCTTTTGAACTTAAAAAAATAGTAAGTTAAATATCTATGTCCTTTACCTTAGTTTGGAAGGATTTGCCGTAATTTGATAATTTGCTTACTGATTTGCATAATTAGGATTTCTAAATACAATTGAGCATTAGATAGAGACATTGTTTGATACATCCAAGAATCCACAGCTTCCCAAGTGGTTGCCCAACACGATAGGTGATTGCTCTTGCTTAGTGGAGATTCAACTTGGTTGATAAGCTCTTAGAATGTTTGTTGGGAAAGGAGGATTACACATAAACCATTAAAACAACAACTAACAACCATCGCCCTCATTTTTCCAACCAAAACATTTTGGTGAACACATGTTTTTGAACTTTTTGGCACCTTGCTAAGTATTGTTTGATAGATTTGCATTTATTCATCTTATTGCATTCAAAAAATTACAAAAAACTTGAAAATTTTGAAAAAAAAATTTAAAATGGCATTTTTTAGGCTTGCATTTTAGCATAATTTGAATTATTTGGCATTCAATCTCATTAAATTTCTATCATTTTCATTAGATCTAATTTAAATTGCAGAAATTCATCATTTAGAATACATTTACATTGCATTTTTGTGCTTAATTTGACAAAAATTCTTTGAAATTGTGCATTTTTCATAAAAACCTAGTTTTGCATTAGCTAGGGTTTGTAGTCAAAATCTTGTTTCAAATTTTACTACCATTTTCAAACACTCATTAGGATTTATTTCTAACTATAGTGTTGCATCATAGTGGTCTACTTGCAAAATTCCATGCCTAGGGTTTGAAAACCTTGCATTCTCACTAAATTTGGCCTTATCGACTCTTTAGATGTGCATCATAAGCGTGTTGTAAGGGATTTTTCTGCATTAATTGGCTTTTACTAGGGTTATTATCTTCTTCCCCTCCTCATATTCCTTACAGCACCCTTTCTACTAGGCCTTTGCATTGGAAAGTTGTGAAAAATTGCATATTTTAGCTCTATTTTCACTAGGGTTTGACCTTGAGTGGCACTATAAGCATGTTGTGATGGATTTTTTGACAATAGGTGGTTGGTATTACTGTTATAATTTTCTTTCCAGCCTCATTTTCCTCACAACATCCTTTGTCATACTCTTTTGGATTGAGATTTGGTGAAAAATTGCATATTTTGGCCTATTTTCACTAGGTTTTGACTTGTCATCACTCTAGAGTTGCTTCAAAAGAGTGTTGTGAAATATATTTTTGCATACTTGGATTGTTATTAGACATATTATTTTCTATCCCTCTTAAAATTTTTCATAATACCTTCTCTCCTAGTGACTTGCATTGAAAAAATTTGAAAAATCAAGCATTTTGGGTCATATTCATATATACTTTTGCATTTGCTCTTGCATAAGTTTTGAAAACCTTTAAAATTTGAATTGGAATTCATTTGAAAACATACACATGGCTTCTCAATACAAAAATAATGCTAGTCTTCCTCCTAGGCTGCATTTGAAAAGATGAGGCCCTGAACTTGAAATAATATTTACACCTTATGACAAAGAAATGGTAGATACTGAAGGGCCTCTTTACATTATAGTGAAAATAATGGAAATACCTATGCATGGAACACTTGTAGACCCTAATTGCATGACTAATGTGGTTACAGAAGAGTTCCTTCTTAAACATAATTTGGCACAAAACTATTATGACCCATCAGATTTGAGAATTAAAACACATAATGGATCTTTGATGAAAACATTGTGATTGGTAAAACTATTAGTCTCGGTTTATGACAAAGCCATGGATCAGTTATTTGATGGCATCCCCTTATCTGACCTCTTTCATGTAAAACTCAGACACCCATGGCTTAAGGCTATGAATGTCTTCCCTTCAACTATTCATAAATGCCTAAAATTCCCTTTGCATGGAGAGATTCGTATTGTCCATCATAACACATACTAACCTTCAGCTAAGAGCAAGAATTTCACCCTTGATTACTTTTGGCCACAACCTGAAATAGAACCTGAGCTACGAATAGACCAATATTTCTTAAACTACAGATGATACAAAGCAAAACAACTAGCTAGAGTGGACAGGCCTCCTTTACAAGCATTGAGGGATGAATATGTGTTTGACGATCCCCTTAGAGAAAAAGAAAAATGAACACAAGAATACTATAGATATGATGAGATAATTGATGTGATAGATGTGGATAAGGAGAATTTTCATAACTCACCTTGTCCACAGAGAGATTGTATTTATGTTGAGGTCCCTCCTCTGACATCCTTACAAGGATTGGGAGGTTTTCATCAACAACAAAACATTCTACCGAGACCAATGAAATTTGAAAATGGTGCTTCCTCCTCTAATGTGTAAAACCCTATAGAAAAACATGATGATTCCTTTGAAAAAGTAAGTACTAAAACATGAAGGAATAGACAAGAAAAAGAAAGGAGGAGGTGAAGACAAGCTTTTGCCCAACGACTTTCCGCTCAACAAGAAAACATCCAACCTAACATTGAAACAAACATAGAAAAACTCAACACTGAAGAATTAGAAGATAAACAAAAGTTGGGCTATGGTACCTTACGCACCTCTTTCCTCTAGCATCTAAGATTGGGAAGAGGATGATTTTCTCGATGACAACTCTTACTTTGGTTGTCCCTATAGGTAAGTATTTCTAACCCTTTACCTCCATGATGTGTTTTCCTTGTGATGCGTTATGTGTTGTTTAGGCCTCCTAGGATGACCCTTGATACTCTCGTAAGGTCAAGGATACTAGGAGACCACCTCTATTGTGACCCTTCTTCTATTTGTATCATCTTTCTTCTATATTGCTTCTCCTCTATTTTCATTGTTGTGTGTTGTCTTACAGGCATAGCGTTGCAGTTGGTGACTTGGGGGCACCCTTCTACGTGACTGTCCCTAAGGCATTTGTTTCTCCTCTCTTGATTTATTGTTTCCCTTCCTCTAGTGGTTCTATTTAGCAAGCGGATGATGAAAAACATTTTATACTGATGCAGACCTAGTGTCCCTTTAGCGAGAAATCAAAAAATGGATCTAGTCCATACATGACAATGGGGTTGTTATATATTATCCAATGCTTGGCTAGTAGAATCACTCCATTTGATCTTGATGCTGTCTTATCCCACTTAAAAAACATAACAATACTGCTGCTCCATGCACTTTGTCTATGTTGAATCTTCAATTCCCCAGTTCTCTATGTGAATGATCATATGCATTGTTGTTTATCATGATTATATGGACACTAACACATTTCTTTTAGGAATGTGTTTGTGGGAAAATTTAGCAATCATAAAATACATGTCACCTACCGGGGGCATAGGATTTGTGAGAGATCACGTTCCCTTATGTGTTTTCTTCCTATCTTAACGCACTTGATATCGGTACACGACATCAACCACCTTAAGGTGGGGGCATATATAAGGCAAGCTATCTGTTGTAGATGTTAGCAATGTGTGTTTGTGAATCTTGAATCTATTGCAATCACTTAAGCCCTCTATGGAGGTGGGATATCATGCATATCATTTTTATATTAAGCCTTTCGTGCGAGGTGGGGATGATGTATTTCTTGAGGAGAGTGCACAATCCTGTCATTTTCAAAAGTTCTCTGAGGAGACGAGGAGTAGTTTTGTGACTAACCTAACCCTTAAGAGTGTCGTCAGTGATTGTTGTGGGGAAGCCCAGTCATTGGTGTGTTCCTATATTGTGCCTAAGATGGTGATGAACCTAGAAATAGGTACACTCCATCACTTGGCTATCATATTTTCTCTATCTTCCATGTGTGTGTATGGCATGTTTGTTCCCAAGCATAGTCTAAAGACTGGTGGCAATGAGTCCCTCCTATGCTTTGGGATTTGTATGGCGAGTTTGTTCTCAAGTGTAGTTTAAAGACTGGTGGTGATGAGTCCCTCCTGCACTTTGAGATTTGTTTTGCATATTTGTTGCCCCATGTGCAGTCTAAAGACTGGTGGTGATGAGTCCCTCCTACATTTTGGGTTGTGTGTTTACTTTCCTTGCACTTGCATCCTGTGTTGATAACTGAGAGGGGGGGTGAATCAGTTATCTTAATTATTTCAGCTTTATGAATTTTCTTAATAATTAATGTAGCATTAATTCAAATAAGCAAACATAACCATGAAATGGAAATACACATGACATAATATTTTTTACGTGGAAACCCTGTTAAGGGAGAAAACCGTGGGGTGATTAACCCAAGATTGTATTCTTTGTTAGAAGAATAGAATTACAAAATGGCACTTGCCAATTAGGGCTCACTGCCTGAGCACACTGCTCACAAGAGGCTCACTGCCTACAAGAGACTCACTGTCTACAAGTTGTAAGAAGAATAACAAGATCCTTGAACTAATGAGAAGCATCCACACATGTTGGAGTTTAGTTCCGGATAGGCTCAGTATACTGATCTACTGCACTTCATCCTTTCTCTTCTTTTATGCTGCTGTCCTTTCACATACCGGACCTTCCTTACTGCTTTCCTTTTGCTCTACTACTTTTCTTCGCACACACAACACCACACCAACAACTCCCACTCTCATCGAAATCCATTTGGTATATATATCAGCACAAAGGATTTCATCCTCTTTCTAGTCAGCATCCGAAATAGTCAGTATTTCCCAATCTTTAGTCTATTGGCTGAAACCTCCCTTCCCAAGTGATATGGATCAAAAAGATACTTATAAAAGTCATCTAACATGTCAGCCAATCATGAATGATGCCTTAGGAACCTTGGTCATCATCAATATCTTATCCAGAATAATGTCTAATCCTCTGCCGGTCAATTCTTCCTCTGTCTATTCTACCAAACAAGACCCCAATACTTGAATGCTCATATCTCTTCACTCTTTCATCACCAGAGGCTCAATTCCTGGAATCTATCAGTCAAGGTACTCCTTTTGACTTCCCCAAGTTTGCACTTTCCAAAGATACTTCCTCTAAGAGATCTGGACCTGACTATCGGACCTTGCCACATGCTCTGTTCTTGCTTACCGGATCACAACACTCTTCAATCTAACTTTCGGTATAGGCACACCATGTCCTGTGGATGTGTGGGATGAACTTTGTTGCCATTAATGACAACAATCATGAAGCTCCAATGTGTCTCTTGCTAACAATCTCCCCCTTTGGCATTAACGGCAACACTTAGTGAAAAATGACTAAGTGTTATACTATACTCCCCCTTGAATGATGCTCTCTTCTAATGTACACTTTACCGGAGCTCCCCCTTAGTTGGATTCCACATTTTTCACTGTTCCTCACTCCCCCTTTGACATCAATGGCAAAGGGTAGGGTCCGCACACCAAAATTGCCCAAAAATTCAACTATACTTAGCTGCATAAGTATATAAATAGGTTATACTTACATATATTGTAATATGTCTATAAAAGTTGTCTTCAACTATACAACTTCTATTGCCCAACTCTACTTCATCCTGTCCAAAATTGAGATGTGACCACTCAATAGGAATGCAAAAGCTTCTGCCCTCTTAAGATCGGTCGGATCACTGGTCTGGGCTGTGGTCTGAGCATCAGTTAGAGCCTCATGCATGGCTTCTAACTTAGGGATAATGATCCCTCTAAGTTCACCCATCCTTCTTATTATGTTCTTCCTTTCCTTTTCAAGTTTCTTGATCTCATTCATGACTACAGTAGTTTGACATTCCTGGTTTACTATGGATATAGTGAGAGGATCAAAATTATGAGAGAGGCTTGACAGTTTATCCTCTTGTTCCTTTACTTTCTTCTCAATATACTTGGTCACTTTAGGCCAGGATACACAAAATTTATAGATATCTCCGCCATATTTAAGAGCATTTTCTAAGCTCTTTGTCCCAATATCCATATTTCTCCTATCATTGGTTATAAGTCCTTGTAACTCCAAGAATCTCTTATCCAAAAACTCTTTCCGGACTTTCTCTTCTGCTGCTTTCTCTAAAGAATCAAAATGTGTACTAACATAATTTACAAGAGACTTTAGATTACTGGATATGGATGTTGTAGGATCCTTTTGGAAGGATGGCATGATCTTTTCCAGTACACCAGATGCAGTTTCTATGAGTTCACAGTCTTCCATGTGAGACTTCAGCATTTTTTCTTTTGCCTTTGCTTGAGTGAAGGAAGCTAGCTTCATTATTTGCATCGGAGAGAAGGAATCAAAATTGAATGGACCTTGAAGCAACTCTAGTTCATCAAATTCCATCATCTCTTTGGTCAAGAGATCCTTGACTGCTTCTGCTGTGTCTCTTGCCGGAGACAAAATTTTCTCCCCTTCTGCAGCCTTACCACTGTCATCTGTAGCTTTTTCTATCCTTGACTCTTCTTCTCTTCTTTCCTTGTTCTTCTTGACTAGATTTTTCTTTTATACTTTCTTCTCCTTTAGATCCAGAGACTGCTAGAGAGTCCAAATTTACTTCTCCTTGGACTTCCTCTTCCAGAGTAGAGGAATCTAAGTCCTTACCTTTTTCTTCACCTATCTCCTTTACCTCTTCTACTACTATCTCAGTAGTTTCTTCCTTGTCATCTATGGGAGAGGGCTCATCACTTATGTCCTCTATGATAGGAATGTTGAACCTTTTGTAGGCATTCTAAAGGATTTCTTTAGTTTCTTTAGTTTTTTCAGTTTCTCCAAGCATAAGCTGATTCATTCTAGCTTTGCTCCAGAACTCATCCTTGCAATCTTTGAAAATCATATTCATTTGTTTCTACATGATTGAGGGATAGAGCTGAATAGCTATTTGTTCCCTGATCTCAAGGTCCTTGGCCTTGGCATTATTCTTTCTAATTTCTAGTTCTTTCTCTAGGCTCTTTGGAATTAAAGATATAATCTCAATGAATGCTTTATTATAAATGTTAAGGTACCTGATTGTGGCTTCTTGTAGAATCTTCTAATCAGCCTCACTGTAGTAGTCATAAAATTCAGTCATTGGTTTCAAGTTCCCATCCACAGTGACTGATTTGACTACATTATCAATGGACAGAGTGGGCCTTTAAACAAACTCTTCTGCCATCTTTTCCTTGTCTTCACCGGTAGAGGATTCACCAGATACTTTCTTCTTTTTCCTCATTTTCCTTACCTCCTCATCTGATTCTGTCTCTTCTTCATCCTTCTGACTGATATAAGACCTTGTGGCCTTTGTCTTAATCCTTTTCTGTACTTTACCGGATGGTTTTGATGCCTTTGAGGTCTTAGCAGTTGTAGGTGCAGACCTCTTAGAGGATCTGGTCTGGGAGGGGGCTTCTACCAGATCACTTTCCTTTTCTGCTTCTTCCTTTTCTTTTTTTGCCCTTTCCATCTTTTCTCTATGTGCATCAAGTGCCTCTTTTGAGATTCCATGCCTCTTGGCAAATTCTTCTACCTATTTTCTCACTTTTCTCTTCATCTTCGGTTGTCTGAGCTCAACATGGATTTTTATACTTAATTCTTCAAAGGTTCCAAACCTTTTTGCCTTAGGATCTTTAGGTTGACTAAGCATGTGTTGAATATGTAGCTCAACAATTTTCTCATCTACTTCATACCCCATGGACATGTTCTAGACTATCCTTGGTTCCACAACCTCCATTAGGCACAGATCAGTTTCTACCATAAAGCAAACTGTATCCTTATACTTTTCAACTAGAGATTTTAGAATTCTCTCCCTTGCTTGCATCATACTCTAAAAGTTCTTGAAGTAACCCCACAGAGCTATATTTCTTGCCTTAGCATTCCCAAGCCCATGCAGGTAGTCTCTTATTTGAATGGCAATAGGTCTGTCATTTTGCCATACCCAACCATTCGATACGGGCAGCTCATTCATAAAGTAGAAAAATAAACACAATATTAGTCCACAATACTTAAAAGAGTTCTTCTTGTCCTTCTTAATCTTCTGTAAATTTTCCATCAGTTGGCTTAGAAGGAGTTCATAGAGGTCATAATTTGCATTCTTTCTCAACATCTCATAAGCAATATACACAGCAGTTTCGGGTACTGAATTCTCCCTGCTGGAGTGATATATCTTATAACCAATTATCATAGATGCAAACTTGATATCTGGATCAGAGATATCTTCTATGGTCATTGCTCTCTTATCAAATTTTGATCTGGTAGCTTCACTCACAGTTTGGTTTTTGACAGATTTGAGAATTGGTATCCCTCCGGATGAGTGCAAGCTAGTTACTGCCCTAATTGTATCCTTAGTGATCTTGAATGGTCTATTCAACCATAAGAAGTTATCATGTACTCTGCTCAACACATACCGGACCCATTCATCCTCCTCAAAATAGGGGAAATTAATGCACTGACCAAAATGTTTATCCTGGATGGCCTGGTACTGTGGTTTGAGTTCAAAAGTATCATCTATTAAATGATTGTGATAGATGTTTGCCAACTTGGATTCCCCAAAATCTTTAATGTTTGCATGAATTTAAACCCTAACATCTTCTACATGCAAAATACCATGCGAAATGCTGGAAAAAGCACCTGAGGGATCCACTTCTAGAGATTTGTATGGGTGCTTCTTAAATTTAGGGCGTGGCCTATCAGAAATTTTCACCACATTCAAAGTAGCCATTTTCAAAAGATTTACAGAGAGATATTTAGCAACAGAAAATACCTTTTACGCTTCTAGGGTTTGCTGAATGAGCCAGATTAATTTGCTGGATGAATTGACTTCAATGATTAATCTTTAAGAATTTGAGACAATTTGTTGCAGAGCTCCTTTTCTTTTCTTCTTGAGTACAAATGTGCAAATGATGAATGAATGAACTCTTTTATTTTTGGGAAAGCCCTAATTTCATACTGCAATAAATGCGCAACCTAAGTCATTTTAGTTGCCTTGTTCATCTTATTCTGAGACAGATCTTTTCTGGATCACTGAGATACACTTAGAGTTATTCTTGGAGAATAGTGATAATCTATTTTCCTTTCCTTAATCATTTGATCTATCTGCAGATCAAGATTCCATAGTTTGAATCATGTCCAATTTAACTATGAAAAACCTACTGCTCACCGGATGACTGATGAACTAGATTAGTCTTCAACCTGTTCAAAACTTATTGTGGATCTTTCATCTCTTAACCAAACCTTATTTGGATGTCCCTTTGTGAACCCTTTAATCCGCAACTCTCCTTGTGCCAGTTCTGGCACCAATTAACTAGCTGGGGGAAAATGTTTTTCTTTGTATCTCCCCCTGAGCCAGAGCTCACCTTTTAATGTCTGGAAGGAATATTAGCACCAGATTCTAGTGTAGATCCATCCCCTACATTTTTCTGTACTTCTCTTCACCCAAATCTTGTTCATCTCACTTTTGACTTCATCCGCATTCACTTTTCCTTTTCCCTTGTCTTGATTCTGATTATGATGTGCCGGACCTCTTTTGTCCTGATTCTTGCTTCTACAGAATTTGGCAATATGACCGGATCTATTGCAATTGTGGCAAACAACATTTCTTTGCATATTTGATTGATGTCCTCTTGATCTAAATTGATTTGCCATATGACCCATTCTATTGCATGCAAAGCATCTACCATTGAATGAATTATTCATTTGCATATTTTTGCATTTATGAGATTTGTGACCATACCTTTTGCAGTTAAAACACTATCCGGAGAAGGATGTATTAGTCTGATTCATTCTCCTTCTGCACTGATTAGCTTTGTGACCAAAGTTATTGCAGTTGTGGCAGTATCCATTGAAGGATGGATATCTTTGAGCATTAAGTTGCCTTACCAGAGGTCTTCTAGGCCTATTCCTTGAATTTTCTAATCCAAACTTCTTCTGACCAGATCCGGAGCTTTCACCTTTCTCATATCCCAAACCACACTTGTCATCTACCCTCTTTTGGCTTTCAAGAAGAACTCCAAGTTGAATAGAACTTATCTTGAATTTCTCTTTATATTCATTTGCTATTTGAAGATCCCATTTAAGAGAGATAATTTGATCCTCAAGTTTTTCTTCATTTTCTTTAGCATCTTCAAGATCAGATTCAAGATGTCTGATTATTCTATCCATCTTGTGGTAGTCTTCTGAATTCTCCTTGAGAGATTGTCTTAGATCATCTTCAGTTTTTCTTTTCTCTTTAATTTCTTGAGTAAATTTCATAACTCTTGATTCCATTTCATGTCTTACCATAATGATCTCTTTTGATAACTTTTCATATAACTTGGTTTTCTCCTTCAGATCTTCATTTGTATCATTTTCTTCACTTTGACTTGCCAATTGCTGAAGTAGATCCTTTCTCTTTTTCATAGAGAGACTTAGTTTCCCTTTTAGTTCATTTATGAAATCATTAGCCTATTTGAGTCTTTCCTTCAGTTCATTGACTTCAGAATTAGATTGCTCAAGATCATCTAGGGTAGTCTGAAGTTGCTCCCTCATACCATACACATCCATTTTAATTACCAAATCTTTCTCAAGCTGTTAGGCTCTGTTTGGAGGAACTTGGCTCTGATACCAATTGTTGATAACTGAGAGGGGGGATGAATCAGTTATCTTAATTATTTCAGCTTTCTGAACTTTCTTAATAATTAATGCAACATTAATTCAAATAAGCAAACATAACCATGAAATGGAAATACACATGACACAATATTTTTGACATGGAAACCCTGTTAAGGGAGAAAACCATGGGGTGATTAACCCAATATTATATTCTCTGTTAGAAGAATAGAATTACAAAATGGCACTTGCCAAATAGGGCTCACTGCCCGAGCACACTGCTCACAAGAGGCTCACTACCTATAAGAGACTCATTGTCTACAAGTTGTAAGAAGAATAACAAGATCCTTGAACTGATGAGAAGCATCCACACATGCTGGAGTTCAGTTCTGGTTAGGCTCAGTATACTGATCTACTGCACTTCATCCTTTCTCTTCTTTTATGCTGCTGTCCTTTCACATACTGGACCTTCCTTACTGATTTCCTTTTACTCTGCTGCTTTTCTTCACACACACAACACCACACCAACAACTCCTACTCTCATCAAAATCCATTTGGTATATATATCTGCACAAAGGATTTCATCCTCTTTCTAGTCGGCATCTGGAATAGTCAGTATTTCCCAATCTTTAGTCTGTCGGCTGAATCCTCACTTCCCAAGTGATACGGATCAAAAAGATACTTATAGAAGTCATCTAACATGTTGTCCAATCATGAATGATGCCTTAGGAACCTTGATCCTCATCAATATCTTATCCGGAATAATGTCTGATCCTCTGCCAGTCAGTTCTTCCTCTGTCTGTTCTGCCAAACAGGACCCCAATACTTGAATGCTCATATCTCTTCACTCTTTCATCACCAAATGCTCAATTCCTAGAATCTATCAGTCAAGGTACTCCTTTTGACTTCCCCAAGTCTACACTTTCCAAAGATACTTCCTCTGAGAGATCTAGACCTGACTGTCGGACCTTACCACATGCTCTGTTCTTGTTTATCAGATCACAACACTCTTCAATCTGACTTCCGGTATAGGCACATCATGTCCTGCGGATGTGTGGGATGAACTTTGTTGCCATCAATGACAACAATCATGAAGCTCCAATGTGTCTCTTGCTAACATCCCGCATTTCATATATGAGGAAAAAGAAAAAGAAAAAAAATCACTGCATTCATTGTAATTTGCGTGTCTTCAATTTTGTCTTCTTCGTGTTTTATGTGACTGTAACTATCTTCTTCATGTTTTGTGTGCCTGTTATTGTCTTCAATGTATTTGGTGTGTCTTCTTTGTGCTTGGCATGTTTGCTGTGTTTGTTGACAGTACTTTAATGCATGTATCGGCCTTGTTTTATACATACATTAAAGTGGGGGCTAAATGTTATGTTGAAAAAAGTAACCTTGGGGGCTTTTTCCTATTACGGTTTAGTTCATGGGTCCTATAATTGCATTTAGAGCATCTTGCATGTTATTTCTGACTCCTAATGAGAAAACCCTCAGGTCTTGTGACAAATAGAACCTAGGGGGATACACTTTAATGAATTCTGAGAAAAAATGGTAGGGTGGACTTGGGCGCTAGTTGTTAGACTTAGGGCACACAACTGAGAGGGGGGGTGAATCAGTTGTACGAAACTTTCTCAAATTAAACACTTGAATCTTCTTTAGTGATTAGCAGAATATTAATCATGAACCATAATGCATTCAAATCAAAAGCAGAAACATATCAACACATAAGACACCAAGATTTTGACATGGAAAACCTAGTTAAGGGAAAAACCACGGGGTGATTAACCCAAGAATGTATTCTCTATTAGAAGAATAGAAAAGAACAAATGGCACATGCTAATTAGGGCTCACTACCTAAGCACACTTCTCACAAGAGGCTCACTGCCTACAAGAGACACACTGTCTACAAAGAAATAAATATCACCTTTATGAACTGGAAAATAGCATCTTCACCATGCTTGAATCAGTTCCATTAAAGCCCAAAAACTTCTACTCTGCCTTTCGTACTTCTCCTCGCTACCACACACTCATCACCACAAGACACACTTCAAAATGAATTCACAATCCCTTATTTATACAAGGCATCATCTTAGGAACAATCATCTAAGTCAGCAAATACCTACAAGAACATCTGCAAGACGTGTAATACATCCGGTCGGCCAATCTCAAGAAGAACACCAATATTCATGGTTATTCTTCAAATGCAAACTCTAACTTCAATGTAGACCACTAACATGAACTGGACATGATCCAATGATCATCATAACCTTCCTTGAATCACCAAGAACATCCGCACTTCATCATCCTACTGGAATTCTTCTCTCCTTCATCCGGAGCTTCAAGAACATAGTCTGTCATCACTATCACAAATGAATAGGCTCTTCCAGACCTTCAAACCATGAACCAATCTATTTGATATTTCACAAGGATGTCCTCAACACTCCCTCAGATCTGTAGAATGAGATAATGCATTACTAGACCTCACCGGACCTATCTGTGTCACTCTGGCACCTCTAGACACCTGCTGGAGCCGATTCTACTTGAACGACCATAACTTCTTTAGATCTTCATGCGGACCTCTAAAAACTTGACTAGAACATCTCAAGGCATATATCTACAAACCCTTTAAACCACATCCTCTAATCCTCAACCTATCTTGGACTTTTACCTTATTGTCATCACTGTTCCTGATTGAGACTAATTTTCTCAATATCCTCAGCACACAGCTCATCCAATCCTTCTTATTAATGCAACATGAGTATGTTGACATCAATGACAACACTGGTTAAACCCATACTTGCAACAATCTCCCCCTTTGTCATTGATGGCAACATATGATGTGAAAAACCATCAAGATAAGAACTTCTCCTTACTGTCACAACTCCCCTTGTCAAGAACAACCATTCACATGTCTTCTTTCCCTTTACTGCTCCCCCTTTGATCAGAAACCACTTGTTTTTCACATGTCTTCTCTCCCCCTTTGACATCAATTGCAAAGGGCTCATACTTGCAATTTCACCACCTCAGACTCATACCTGCTACTCCCCCTGAGTAGCAACTCCCCAACACCAATCCGGATCACAAGATGTGACTGTGATGCTCACTGGACTAATGCACATCAGTGCACCTTAGTTCATCACTGGAGGGGCTATAACCCCTAACTTCTCCCTAAGATACTCAAAAGAGTCCTTGGGAAGAGGTTTAGTAAAAATATCTGCAATCTGATGTTTGGAGGGTACATACTCCAATCTGACTTCATCCTTGTTCACTTACTCTCTTAGAAAGTGAAACTTGATAGATATATGCTTAGTCTTAGAATGCAACACTGGATTCTTAGAAATACTTATTGCACTTGAATTATCACAGAAAATTGTGATAGGCTCCTCATATTCTACTTGAATATCTCTTAGCATCTGCTTCATCCACAGAACATGAGTGCAACTACTTTCTGCTGCAATGTATTCTACTTTAGTTGTAGACAGGGATATTGCCTCTTATTTCTTGTTTAGCCAGGAAACCAATCTTTTCCCCAAAAAGAATGCTCCTCCACTTGTACTTTTCCTATCATCCACATCTCCTACCCAATCTGCATCTGTATATGCATGAAGGGAAAAATTATGATCTCTAGGATACCACAGACCATACTCAACTATTCCTTTTAAGTATCTAAAAATTCTTTTGATTGTCATGACATGAGATTCTTTGGGATCAGCCTGGAATCTCGCCACAAGACCAACAACCTGCATTATATCTGGTCTAGTTTGAGTGAGATATAATAATCCTCCAATCATTGATCTGTACTTTGTCTGATCTGTCTTAGGAGAGTCATCATCTTTGCTCAACTTACATCCAGTTGCCATGGGAGTGTTCATTGGCTTTGAATCTTCCATTCCAAATTTCCTCAACAATTCTTTCACATATTTGGTCTGAGAAATAAAGATTCCTTTCTTTGTCTAAGTAACTTGTAGACCCAAGAAGAAATTCATTTCACTGAGCATTGACATCTCAAACTCACTTTTCATTTGATTTGCAAAGGTTTTACACATACTGTCTCTTCCTCCAAATATGATATCATCAACAAATACTTCAACAATCATGATGTTTTCATGATCAATTTTGAAATATAGGTTACTGTCAGCAGTACCTTTGTTGAATCCAATCTTCAAAAGATGTTTGTCTAGTCTTTCATACTAGGCTCTAGGGGCTTGCTTTAGTCCATACAGTGCCTTCTTCAATTTGTAGACCATATCACCATGCTCAGATAATTGAAAACCATCCGATTGTTCAATGTACACTTTTTCTAAGTCACCATTCAAGAAGGTAGACTTGACATCCATCTGATACACCTTGAAATCTTTGAAGGCAACAAATGCAAGAAATAGTCTGACTGCTTCAATTCTTGCCACCGGAGCAAAGGTTTCTTCAAAATCAATCCCTTCTATTTGAGAATAGCCTTTGCAAACTAATCTGGCTTTATTTCTGATTACTTCATCAACTTCATTTAGTTTGTTCCAGAAGATCCATTTGGTTCCAATCACATTCTTGTTTCTAAGTATGGGAAGAAGATCCCAAGTGTGATTTTTCTCAATTTGCATCAACTCTTCTTCCATTGCTTTGGTCCAGTTTTCATCATTGCACGCTTCATTTATTGTCTTAGGTTCAATCTTTGAAATCAAATAATATTCATCTAAATTTTGAGCAATTTTCCTTCTAGTTTGCACACCGTTGCTTTTGTCACCTATGATTTGATCTTCAGAGTGGTTCAGTCTTACATACCTTGGAACTTTTGGAGTTTCTTGCACTTCTGCTTCTTGATTAGGCTCATTCAGATTTATCTCTTCTTCCTGATTTACCAGATCAGTCTGAATCTGACTTTTAGGAGAGGATTGAGCTCCTTGAACTAGAACACCATTTTGATCATCTTCATCATACTCATAAAACCTTGAGGGTTTCTCTATTCCCTCATCAACCTTTACATTTGTACTTTCTATCATCTTTCTTGGTCTCTTGTTATAACACCGGTATGCTTTGCTTTGAGTAGAGTAACCCAAGAATATTCCTTCATCACTTCTAGCATCAGACTTGCCTAAATCTTCATCTTTTTTGATGTAACACTTGGTACCAAAGACTCTGAAATATCTTACAGTAGGAGTAATGCCAAACTAGAGTTCATAAGGGGTCTTACCGGTATTGCTTCTAATTTGAACTCGATTAAGAGTATAGACTGTAGTGCTGACAGCTTCTCTCCAATAGATCTGAGGAACATTTGCTTCCATCATCATGGTCCTAGATGTTTCCTAGATGGTCTGGTTCTTTCTATCCACTACTCCATTCTGCTGTGGAGTCCTAGGAGAAGACAACTGTCTCTTGATTCCATGTTTCTCACAGAACTCTATGAACTCACCGGATGTGAATTCTCCACCTCTATCAGACCTTAGACACTTCAACTTTAATCCTGTTTCATTTTCTACCATAGCCTTGAATATTTTGAATTTCTCAAGAGCTTCTGATTTCTCCTTTAGAAAGGTTACCCACATCATCCGAGAATAGTCATCAATTAATAGCATGAAGTATCTATCACCTTGAATACTCCTAGTTCTTGCCGAAGCACAAAGATCAGTGTGAACTAAGTCCAATAATCCGGTAAAAGACAGTTCCTTGCTTTTGAATGTGACTTTGCTCATCTTACCCAACTAACATTCCTTGCACAAGCTGTTAGTATGTTTCACCAATTTTGGAAGATCTCTTACAGCCTGAGTATTTCTTATCTTGATGATATTATCAAAATTCACATGACACATTCTCCTATGCCATAACCAACTCTGATCAACTTGAACAAATAAACAGATTTTACCAGTACCAACTAAGTGGAAGATATTACCTTTAGTTTGAGCACCGGATGCAATCTCTATTCTAGATCTTTCAAAGATTTTGCATTTTCCATCCTTGAATCAGAGATCATAGCCTTTGTCCACCAACTGTCCAACACTGAGAAGATTGTGCTTCAAACCTTCAACATATAGTACATTACCAGTTTTGTTTCTTCCATCAAAAGAAATAGTTCCTCTTCCTCTAATTCTACCAGTAGAATTATCACCAAACTTCACCACTCCTCCTTCATATCTTTCCAAGTCTATGAACTTATTTTTCTCACCTGTCATGTGGTGAGAGCAACCACTGTCAATGACCCAATCATTCTTTTCTTCAACTTGGGCAGCCAGAGCTCTTTCTACAACTTTATGATTGATAGATACATAGGCTATTGGTTCTTCTTCCTTGATGGCAATAAACACCCATTCACTTCTAAATTTGTTTCCTGTCTCTGATTCATCATCTGTTACTCCTTCATTATCATCTTCTTCATGAACATAGTAACAATTCTTTTGGAACCTTGATCTGTTAGGGTTTGGCTTTGAAAATCTTTCTAGATATCTTGAGGCAAAATGACCAATCTTACTGCAGTTAAAACACTTAAAAGGTAATTTTCCTTCGTACTTACCGGATCCTCTTGGCACTCTCTTTGCAATGAGGGCTTCAAGCTGAGCATTTCTACTTCTTCTTCTTCAAGGTCTTTTGTTGCTTTTTCATACCATGACAGTTTCCTTGATGAGTTCTCTCCTGGATCAAATCCTTGTTTACCTTTCATAGAGGCACTGGCTTTGAATGCAAATTTATTTTTGGGGGGATCATCTCCAAACTTAGTCATTTCAAAAGCAGCCAGTTTGCCAGCCAATTGGTCTCTTGTGACAGAGGCATGGGTTCTAAATTCATCAATGACAACAACCTTGATTTTGTAAGAGGTAGGAAGGGATCTGAGAATTTTACCAACAATCTCATTTTCATCCAAGACTCCACCAGAATTTCTAATTCCACAAACCAGCTCATTCACTCTGGGCATAAAAGTGGTAATATTTTCATCATCTCTCATCTTCAGTTTTTCAAATTTCTCTTTTAGACTCTGTAACCTTGCACATTTAACATACTCATCTCCTTCATGCAAAAGTTCCAGTTTAATCCAGATCTCATAGGCAGTAGTTAGGTCAATAACATTTGAGAGCTCTGAGTTAGTTAATGCGCTTAGAAGAGCCTCTTTGGTCCAAAGATTGTTTTCAGCATCTGTGATTTCATTTAGGGTTGTCGGACCACCCTGTGGAGGTACATACACTTTTGTGACCATGGACCAGTACGCCATTCCCATACACTGCAAGTGACATTTCATGCGACCTTTCCAAAGAGCAAAGTTGGTTCCATCAAACTTTGGAATATCCTTCTTATATGACGACATCCTGGATCTCCTCAAGCGGTTAAGCTCCTTTTAGAGGAACTTAGCTTTGATACCAATTGTTAGACTTAGGGTACACAACTGAGAGGAGGGGTGAATCAATTGTGTGAAACTTTCTCAAATTAAACACTTGAATCTTCTTTAGTGATTAGCAGAATATTAATCATGAACCATAATGCATTCAAATCAAAAGTAGAAACATATTAACACATAAGACACCAAGATTTTGATGTGGAAAACCCAGTTAAGGGAAAAACCACGAGGTGATTAACCCAAGAATGTATTCTCTGTTAGAAGAATAGAAAAGAACAAATGGCACATGCCAATTAGGGCTTACTGCCTGAGCACACTACTCACAAGAGGCTCACTGCGTACAAGAGACACACTATCTATAAAGAAATAAGTATCACCTTTATGAACTAGAAAATAACGTCTTCACCATGCTTGAATCAGTTCCATTAAAGCCCAAAAACTTCTCCTCACTACCACACACTCATCACCACAAGACACACTTCAAAATGAATTCAAAATCCCTTATTTATACAAGGCATCATCTTAGGAACAATCATCTAAGTCGGCAAACACCTACAAGAACATCTGCAAGATGTGTAATACATCTGGTCGGCCAGTCTCAAGAAGAACACCAATATCCATGGTTATTCTTCAAATGCATACTCTAACTTCAATGTAGACCACTAACATGAACTGGACATGATCCAACAATCATCATTACCTTCCCTAAATCACCAAGAACATCTGTACTTCATCATCCTACTGGAATTCTTCTCTCCTTCATCTAAAGCTTCAAGAACACAGTCTGTCATCACTGTCACAAATGAATAGGCTCTTCCAGACCTTCAAATCACTGTCACAAATGAATTGATGTCAACATACTTCAAAGGGATGTCCTCAAAACTCCCTCAGTTCTACAGAATGGGATAATGCATTACCAGACCTCACCGAACCTATCTATGTCACTCTGTCACCTCTGGACACCTACCGGAGCCGGTTCTACTTGAACGACCATAACTTCTTCAGATCTTCATGTGGACCTCTGAAAACTTGACTGGAGCATCTCAAGACTTATATCTACAAACCTTTAAATTGCATCCTCTGATCCTCGACCTATCTTGGACTTTTACCTTGTCATTACTGTTCTTCATTGTTCCTGATTAAGACTAATTTTCTCAATATCCTCAGCACACAGCTCATCCAATCCTTCTTATTAATGCAACATGAGTATGTTGACATCAATGACAACACTGGTTAAACCCATACTTGCAATACTAGCGCCCTAGTCCAGCCCTATTTTGGGCCTGCCCTAATTTCAAATGTCAGTTTAGTGACTATTAATTAGGTCCTATGCCAACATCTAAAGTTTGAAATATGAAATTCTTAGCAGGAATCTTTGTAGTTGCATATATAGGCATGGTTAGCTTTCATTTGCAAACTAGATGGAAATTAGAAGAGCATTGTGATTTTGTGAAAGTGATTCAAGGCATTCATTGTGTTGCAGAGCAGTACTTTGTTATTATTGTGTTTGTATTTGTAGATATGGCATCCATCTCCTCATGGCTTGAAGAGCATCTTCCTTCCATGAGACTTCACTACAGGGTGATATAAATTATGTTTTCTATCATTTATTATTTGGATTTTTGCCTCTATCCCACCAAGATACACACTCTCATCTAATAATGGTGTTCAGAAGACTTGAATGTCTCTTCAAGGCTTGACCAAGGCAAGCCTCTAAACACCACAACCCCCTCCCACACTCCTTGTGGTTGTAGGTTATAGGTGTCGAGTCCCATAGAGTGGAGTTGTAGGAAGGAGTAGTAAACATAGAGGATTCAAGATCTGAAAAAAGTAGGACACTGGTGCTTTTGCTAGACTAGGATGCTAGTCCCCATGTCCTTCACAGTGGAATTTATGGAAACTAAAGCTGCAGTGTAGATCAATGTCGGAAGGAGATCAAGATTCCACAAAGAAACTGGTACCTTAGACTTGGGCGTGAGTCCCTGCATCCCCAACTTCTCTGCCTTCTGAACTTTAAAAAATAGTAAGTTAAATATCTCTGTCCTTTACCTCAGTCTAGAAGGATTTGCCGTAATTTGATAATTTGCTTACTAATTTGCATAATTAGGTTTTCTAAGTACAATTAAGCACTAGATAGAGACATTGTTTGATACATCCAAGAGTCCACAACTTCCCAATTGACTGCCCAACATGATAGGTGGTTTCTCTCGCTTAGTGGAGATTCAACTCAGTTAATAAGCCCTTGGAATGTTTGCTGGGAAAGGAGGTTTACACATAAACCATTAAAACAACAACTAACAACCATCACCCTCATTTTTCTAACCAAAACAAGTAGTAGACTCATTTGTGAGTGATTATGTGTTGGATGTATTAACCTTCACTACCACCATTGATTTCCATGTAATAACCTTGGTATCCTACGAGATTGTCATTGCTATAGATTGGTTTGAGTCTCATCAAGTGAGCATTGATTGTTGTGATAAGGTGGTTGAGTGTGTAGATGATCTTGTTCAATGAGTGGAGGGATTAGGGGTACAAAGTATAACAATCCATCTCTTGTTAACCCCAAAATTAACCAACTTAATTACCATTAAGTCTAAAGTCATGATTACCAAAATCAGAATTAAACAAGTAGTAATCAATATCAAATAAATCAAATCAATATGCATATATTTTCTGTACATTTCAAAACAAAGATTTACAACATTTCCAAGATATTATAATAGTGATTTGCTTTCACTATACATTTACAATTTTTTGGTCATAACATCAATGATAAGATACATATAAGTTTGACAAACAAGTCATATAAAGGTAAGAACTATATCTGGAACTTTGACATATGTCTTCATAAGCCTCAGCATGTCTTCTACTTGGGAAGGAGAGCATCACCCAAGTGATTTTCCTCCAACCATAGATAGGCAGTCCCCCACACAACTTCCTTCCTAGAAGCGGCCCTACCCTTAACAGAGGGTATAGATATAAGGAACCGTTAGGTTTTCCATCTGAGTATCGAGTGTTGTGTCCTTCATAATACTTCATGGTCATACAACTATAGATCCACTCTAACTATGTATGACACTACTAGAAGCATTATGCCATTTGGAGCACAATGAACCGACTAATGCATGCATAGATAGATGCATTACTTTGGCCAAAAAATTATATACATAATATTTCACAATGAACCTAGTTGAATATTCACACACCTCGACTCGACATAGAAGCTGTCTCATCCTTCAGTGTTCAGTTTAACCCCTCTAGGTCATAGTATGAATAGGTTCAAATCCCCATTAGTCCATCTAACTTGGACATTTGACTCCTATCCTAGGAGTACATTCAATATTTGTCATGTTGCCTATGCATCAGGGAACCTGTGACTCCATGTCACTCTATTCCATCTCTTTAGTCTTAAAAGAATTCAAAGATTCATGGTTTTAGTAATTATGACCTTTTTCGATCTATGGTTCTATGACCATCTTATAATAGAGTTCTTGAAAAATCAACAATGGATATAACATCTTTCCATTTTATTTGATAACATCAATGATGAACTATATATATAGTAGACTTAAAGTCTAGATGTTCAAGAGGGTTATTTCACCCAACATCCCTTTTCCAAAACATTACTATTATAAGTAAAAGAAATATTCAAATAATACACACTTATTTGATAAATCAACTCTTTATCCAATCTTGGTCAATAACTGTTTGGGATTTGCAACATAATAACAAATGTTTCTATTTACAAACTATTCTTTCTCAGCCATATCAAAAAAAGTATTTCATAGAGATGGGTTTCCTCTAAACTACATTTAATGTAGTCCTTTATATGAGACTCACATATTAATATCTTATCAACAGAGGTTTGCAGACCTAAAATATTTACATAAGGTTATGATTGAATGTAGGTAGTAATTACTCCATAGCATGCTACAACACAATCATAGAGAATAACAATACGTTATGATGCAAGATAGAACACAATATCAAGTGTTTTTAACAGCTTAGGCTCAAACACATTGGCCAATTTTGTGGCATCCAAGTGTATCCACATAGTATTAATTATATATCACCTTGGATGACATCATGCCCTTTGAAAGAATCATCATAGCAGTCATTATTTTCCCTTCAACCTTGTGGCCCAACGGGTTATTTATCTAGCCTGTTACAATAGTGCATAGCTTGCTATTGACCTTCGGCCTAATAGAGATAGTTTATACTACTGTAGCCTTGCATGATAACTATCAACCTTACGGCCTGGTGAAGATACTTGTTACTACTACAGTAGTGCAAGATAGCTATCGTTATGGCCTAGTATGATAAACTTCTATTGCTATAGTAGTGTGAAATAACTATCAGCCTTACAGCCTATTAAAGATAGTTTAAAATAACAGTTACATAAGAACTATCATAGCCATCAACACTTAGAAGTATCATTTAACACTGATAATAGATTTACATGTAAGACATAGATACCTAATAAATCTTGAGTTCATTGTAGAACCCTTAGAATAAACCGTCGACTGGTCTTCCACATACCTCACTATGTTCTTCCCTCTCCTTTCCCAAGAGCCTTTCTTTCGTATCTCTTTTCTTCAAATAATGCCTTACATTTCCTCTTCCATGAGGTTTTACATGAGTAAGACCGTTCTACTCTTTCCTTAGTGTATCATCATTTGATTCATAAAACATTATGATTAAAATGATCTTAACAATAAATAATCTTATGCTTAATAGAACATAATTCGATATGTATGTAATCAATGATTCTACTTGATATTTTCCATAGACATCAAAATATTAATCTAAGATTAATCATCTTGTTTACCACATAAAATTTGTTGTTATATGGAGCCTAATCAGACTCAGAGGTTAAAGTTTCCCCACTTTTATCAGTGCAGTTTCCCCCCAAATTATAAAGGCATCGGGAGTTATTTTTTATATTGGCTAACATAAAAAACCCTATTTTTGTAACTGACATAAGCCTTGTTAAAAGCGGCTAAGGGTTAGGGTTTCTATTGATGTATTGTAGCATTTTACAGTGGTATTGAGTTGTAAGGATTGCTAGTTGTAATCGGTTTGATTGACTGGATAAAAATATTAGACTCTCTATTGGTGGATGTAGCCTGGGTTTGGGTGAACCATGTTAAAACTTGTCTCTCACTGTTATTATTTCTATGTATTTCAATTCCTCTATTTAATCTTTATTTGCATTTAATTGATATCTTTTGCCAGCTAACCCTGACAAGTGGTATCAGAGTGGGTTGTGTTCAATTAACGTCTACAGGAAGGTCTCACAGTTGAGTGCGACCAATAGAGGACAATGGTAAATTGAAGGTAGATAAATTCAATAGGTAAAACTATCAATTATGGAAGATGCAAATGGAGGATTATCTCTATTAGAAGGATTTATGGAGGCTGTTGGAAGGAATACCCAAGAAACCGGTAGCAATGACTGATGAGGATTGGAATCTTCTGGACAGAAAGGCACTGGGAACCATTTGGTTGTGCCTGGCACCATCTGTGGTGTTCAATATAGCAAAAGTGATGACAACAAGTGAACTGATGAAAGCTTTGGCTAAACTGTATAAAAAACCCTCAGCCTCAAATAAGGTATTTCTCATGAAGCATTTGTTTAATATGAAAATGATTGAAGGTGGATTTGTGATAGATCATTTAAATGAGTTTAATATGATTACCAATCAGTTAACTTCTATAAAAGTGAAATTTGATGAAGAGGTGAGGGATCTCTTGATATTATGTTATTTGCCAGAAAGTTGGAATAGCTTGGTAATGGTTGTAACTCTGTCTTTGGTTCAAGCACTTTGAAATTTGATGATTTTGTTGGTGTTATCCTTAATGAGGAAATGCAATAGAAGAGCTCAGGAGGGTCCACATCAGGTAGTGTTTTGAATGTAGAAAGTAGGGACAGATCAAAACAAAGAGGAAAAGGTTCTGGATGTCATGGGAAGTCATGAGAAAAATCAAAGGACAAGAGGTCCCAATCCAGAGGACAGAAGGATTGTTGGTACTGTGGGAAACTAGGTCATCTAAAAAAAGATTGGTAGTCATGGAAGAATAAAGAACGAGACAAACAAGAAGGTAATAAGGAGGCAAATGTGGTAAGTAATAAATCTGAAGATGATGCTTTAATTTTTTCCCTAGATAATGTTGATGATTCATGGGTTTTAGATTCAAGGGCCTCATTTCATGCTACACCCCATAGAAGTTATTTTTTTTATTATGTCCAAGGGGATTTTGGGCTAGTTTAATTCAAAGATAACGAACCTTGTCAGATTGTTGGAAAGGGAAGAATCAAGATTAAATTGTAGAATGGGAATCATTGGCTACTACAAGAGGTATGGTACTCTCCAAGGCTAAGTAGGAATTTAATTTCAGCAGGGTGGCTAGCTGATGAAGGTTGCATAGTTACTTTTAGTGATAAAAATTGGAAGGTTTCAAGAGGTGCCTTAATAGTAGCAAAAGGTGTGAAATTAGGCACCTTATATCTTTGTACAGGTCATATTGTTCCTTCTACTTTAGTTGTTGTAGAGAAAAACCAAACAAGTTTAGGAATAGTTGTTGTGGGTTCGCAGGAAGAGACTGAAATAGTTGCTGCAGGTTCTGAGACAACACTGTGGCATAACAGACTTGGGCATACGAGTGAAAAAGGTATGAAGGTACTTCATTCTAAGAAATTTTTACCAGGTTTGAAATGTATTAATATGGATTTTTGTCAAAGTTGTGTGTATGGAAAACAAAAGAGAGTTAGTTTTCTCAAGGATGGGAAGCAAAAGAAAGATGAAAAGTTGGAGCTTGTGCATACATATGTATGGGAACCGGCTCAGGTATCTTCTCTCAGTGGCTCTTGGTATTATGTTACATTTATAGATGATGCAACTAGGAAGGTTTGGATTTATTTCCTTAGGCAGAAATCTGATGTATTTGAAACATTTAAGAAATGGAGAAGCTTGGTTGAGAATGAGACGGATAAAAGATTAAAATGTCTCAGATCTAATAATGGTGGTGAGTATTGCAGCAAATAATTTGAGGATTATGGTTCCTTTAATGTAATTCATTGGTAGAAAATGGTTCCACGGACTCCACAAAAAAATGGAGTGGTTGAGCGCATGAAGGACAATAATGGAGCATGCAAGGAGCATGAGATTGCATGTTTGGCTGCCTTTAAACATGTGTATAGAGGCTATCAATACCATTGTATATTTAATTAATAGAGGTCCTTCAGTTCCTTTGGGCTGTGGTATTCTAGACGAAGCATGGATAGGTAAGAAAGTGAGTTATTCTTTTCTCAAAACCTTCGGATGTGAAGCATTTGAACATGTAGATTCTGAAAATATAACCAAGCTAGATGTAAAATCAAAAAAGTGTATCTTTGTTGGATATGGCATTGATGAATTTGGTTATAGGCTTTGGGATGTTGAAAATCTAAAAATTGTGAGAAGCAGGAATGTTGTATTCAATGAGAAGGTGTTGTATAAAGATTAGTTGCAGCAACATCAGAAGAAAGAAAAGGATTATGTTGTCCTAGATGATACTCCAGATAGTGATGTTCTAGCGGTTCCTCATGCTCCACAACAACAATAAGAAATACCACAAACTCTAGTGAATGTTAGATGGTCAACAAAGCTAAGTAGACCTCCTAAAAGGTTTTCTCCCTCTTTGTATTCTAGTTTGTTAATAGATGCTAGTGAACCAGAAGGGTATGATGAAGCTATGCAGGTGGATACAAAGGTTCAGTGGGAGCTTGCAATGAAAGAAGAAATGGACTCCTTGCTGAAAAATGAGACTTGGGAATTATGTAAGTTGTCTGCAGGTAAAGGGCTTGACCAAACAAATGGGTTTATGGGCTGAAAGAGGAAGATGGAGGTAAGAGAAAATTTAAAGCCAAGTTAGTTGTAAAAGGATTTACACAGAAAAAGGGCATTGATTTTGATGAGATTTTTTCTCCAGTTGTTAAGATGACTTCTATTCATACCGTTTTAAGTATTGTGGTTGTTGAAGATTTGCATTTGGAACAACTAGATGTGAAAAACTACCTTTCTCCATGGTGATTTGGAGGAGGAGATATATATGGAATAACCCCAAGGATTTGAGGTCAAAGGTAAGGAGAAACAGGTGTGGAGATTGAAGAAGAGTTTGTATGGCCTAAAACAAGAACCTTGGCAATGGTATTTGAAATTTGATAGTTTTATGGCTGAGCAAGGCTACAGCTGGTGTAATTTTGACCATTGTGTTTATTTTAAGAGGTTGGATAATGATAGCTACATTATTTTATGTTTATATGTTGATGACATGCTTGTAGCAGGGTCTAACATGGATCACATAAGAGAGTTAAAACAACAGTTAGCACAATCATTTTCTATGAAGGATTTGGGGACAGTAAAACAAATCCTTAGTATGAAAATTTGTAGAGATAGGAAGAATAGAAAATTGACTCTATCTCAAGCTGATTATGTTGAAAAGGTGTTGCAGAGATTCCATATGGAGACTACAAAAGTTGTCAGCACACCTTTTTCTAGTCATTTGAAATTGACTAAGGAGATGTGTCCAAAGACACAAGACGAGGAAGCAAAAATGACCAAGGTACCATATGCTTCAGCTATAGGAATTTTAATGTACACCATGGTATGCACGAGACTAGATATTGCACATGTTGTAGGAGTCATAAGTAGGTATATGAGTCATCCCGGTTTGGAGCATTGGAATGCGGTAAAATTGATTCTCAGATATTTGAGAGGTACATCCAATAAATACTTATGTTTTGGGGGCTCTAATACTGATTTAGCAAGTTATGTAGACTCAGATTTGGTAGGGGATATTGATACCAGGTGGAGTAATACAGGTTATGTCTTTACTGTAGGTGGGACAGTAATGAGTTGGATCTCACGGTTGCGAAAGGTGGTTGTTTTATCCACCACAGAGGCAGAGTATGTAGTTGCAACAGAGGCAAGCAAGGAGATGATATGGCTGCAATCTTTCATGGAAGAATTGGGCAAACAACAGGTTAACAATTCTTTGTATACAGACAGTTAGAGTGCCATAGATCTTGCAAAGAATTCTACCTTGCATTCAAAGACCAAACACATACAACTCAGGTATCACTTCATCTGGTTGGTGTTAGATGATGGACAATTAAGGCTAGAAAAGATACATATAGATGAAAATCTAGCTGATATGTTTACAAAGGCAGTGACAAGGGAGAAGCTTAGCTCCTCTTCAGCTTTGGTTGGTCTTCAAGACTAAAAACAAAAAATTAGAACAGCAAAGTCCAGGGTGCTTATTTCCAGTGGGAGCTATAGGGTCAGTAGTGTTATGATTAGTCTCCAAGTGGGAGATGATATGGTGTGGAGTTTGATCAGTCTCCAAGTGGGAGATAATTGTTATATGGAGCCTAATCAGACTCAGAGGTTAAATTTTCCCCACTTTTATCAACGTGGTTTCCCCCCAAATTATAAAGGCGTCAGGAGTTATTTTTTATATTGGCTAACGTAAAAAACCCTATTTTTGTAACCAACATAAGGCTTGATAAAAGTGGCTAAGGGTTAGGGTTTTTGTTGATGTATTGTAGCATTTTGTAGAAGTATTGACTTGCAAGGATTTCTAGTTGTAATCAATTTGATTTATTGGATAATAATATTGGACTCTCTATTGGTGGATGTAGCCCAGGTTTGGGTGAACCACATTAAAACTTATCTCTCGCTGTTATTATTTCTATGTATTTTCATTCCTTTGTTTGATCTTTATTTGCATTTAATTGATATCTTAAGTCGGCTAACCCTAACAAAAGTAAGATTAGGCTAAATCATAAGTTGGGAATATAACATCTCCCCCCATAAGAATCATCATCCCAGATGATTTAATGTCTCCAACACAAACCAACATAATGAAAAAGTGTTATTTCAACATAGTAAAAGGCTTTTAAAAGAGATGGGGAAATCTCGCATAAATATCCTCATAGTTTTCCCAGGTGGCATTTTCTTCTGCATACTGGTCCCACTAGACCTTGCATTGAGTTATCTCTTTGTTACGTAAATGTAGCTTACATGTTTCGAGCACCTTGATGGGCTCGATCACTACCACCTCGGAGTCCTTCACCTGTATAGCATTCCAATCAAGAATAGGAATATCATTATCTCCTGAAATAAACTTTTTCAAATAGGAAACATGGAAAATATTATGCATCATGGCAAGAGCTGGTGATAGAGCAATCCTGTATGTGACTGGGTTGACCTCTTCAAGAACTTTGAAGGGACCCACATATGTAGGAGCCATTTTGGATGTCTTTCCAAACTTAATGGAGCTCTTTTGGGGTTTTACCCTTAAAAGGAATTTTTCTCCCACTGAGAAATGCCTTGTGATGCATTTAACATCCGCATAACTATTCTACCTATCATTGGCTTCTACTAGCCTTTTCTTAATCATATGGACTTGCTCTTCCATTTCTAGACCTAACCCTATCTTCTGGCTTATCCCAACTTATAGGGGTTCAACACTTTCTTCCATATAATGCTTCAAATGGAGCCATCTTAATCACAAAATGATAG
Organism: Cunninghamia lanceolata; assembly: GCA_027924645.1. NCBI lineage: Eukaryota > Viridiplantae > Streptophyta > Pinopsida > Cupressales > Cupressaceae > Cunninghamia > Cunninghamia lanceolata. The sequence continues at coordinate 9,715,490 of BSBN01000739.1, forward strand.
GAATTATTATAGCAAATTCCACCATAGGAAGATATTCTTCCCATTTGTATTGCTAATCCATACAACACATTCTCAATATATCTTCCAACATTTGGTTTACCCTTTCAGTTTGGCCATCTGTCTCGGAATGATAAGTAGAGCTTATATTCAGCTAGGTTCCAAGTGAGGAAAACAAGGTTTGCCAAAACCTTGATGTCATATGGGCATCCCTATCTAAGATAATCTTCTTAGGAATACCATGTAATCTAAAAATTTCTTACCCAAATCTGTGGGCTATGATGGGTTCCCCATCTGTCAAATTCCTAACTATAAAATGTGTTGCCTTGGTGAGTCTATCTACCATAACCAAAATAGCATTGTGCTTAATCCTTGACATAAAAAGTCCTTGCACAAAGTCCATGCTAATGATTTGCCACTTCCATTCTAGAATTTCATGAGGGTATAAAAAACCTGTCGGGTGGTGGTGTTCCACCTTCACCCTTTAGCATTCTAGACATGCAACCACAAACCTTGCAGCATCCCTCTTCATTCCCTTCTAGAAGAATAAGGGTTTCACATCAGTTAGTAACTTTGTTACTCTAGGTTGTCTTGAATAAGGTGCAGAATGAACCTCTTCCCATATAGTGTTCCTTAGCTCCTTAGAGTTTAGAACATACATCCTTCTTTTATATCTCAATAACCTAGTTGGTTCGAGGTAAAATCCATCATATTTTAGATTTTGGGGATTCTCCAAAAGGGCTTGTTTTACTTGCCCGTAAAACTCATCTCCCTTAGACTTTTGTAATACCTGGTTCTTAAAATCATAATGTATGGAGATCATTGAGGAGATATGTCTTCTCCTACTTAAGGCATCCACAACTCAGTTTTCCTTGCCTTGGATATATTTGATCTCGAAATCATTATCTGCGATGAACTCTAACCATCTTTTTTGGTGAGCATTTAAATGTGGTTGAGTGAGCAGATATTTAAGCCCTTGGTGATCTATTTTTAGTTTAAAGGGTTTCCCAAGAAAGTAGTGTCTCCACATTTGTAGTGCATGAATTACTACTATCAATTCAAGGTCATGAGGGACGTAGTTTTGTTCATAAGTTTTATGTTTCTTGGATTCATATGCAATAACTTGTCCATCTTGGACTAGTACACCACCTAAGCCTTCCCCTGAGGCATTGGTAATGACTACAAAATGACCTTCCAGGTTAGGTACTTTCAAGATAGGTGATGTGGTAAGCCTTTCCTTCAATTGGTCAAATGCCTCATGGCACTTGTCTAACCACTCAAACCTCTTGCCTTTTCTCTACAAAGAAGTAATAGGATAAGTAATTTTTGAAAAGTTTTTCACAATTTTCCTATAATATCTTGCTAGGCCCATGAAACTTTGGACCTCATGTACATTCCTTGGTGTTGGCCATTCCAATATGGCTTTAGTTTTGGTTGGGTCTACAGCTATTCCCTTAGCCAAAATTATGTGACCCGAATACTGCACTTCCTCTTTGGAAGAAAGTACACTTAGATAGTTTGCCATACAATTTATGCTCTCTTAACCTTTGAAGAACAATCCTTAAATGTGGATGGTGTTCTTCCTCATTTTTAGAGTAGATTAGGATATCATCAAGCAAAATTGGTCCCTAAACACACTGTTTATTAAGTTCATAATGCTACAGATGCATTTTTGGTGCAATCATAGTTAGGAGGGTCCACAAGGTAAAAATTCTAGGTTGTACAGCAAGAGAAAACATAATGGAAGCAACTCAATTATAGAATGAAAATGCAGATTCAATCATTCAGTATATCATAGATTCAAACTACAAACATGCCAACAACACGTAGGCTTAGAGATTAGGGCTCACAGACCTGATTCTCTAGTTACAATATATTTGCAAGATATAGATTTGAAGCACTTGATAAAAAGAATTCAAACTATCCAACTATATCTAATCATTAACTACTGTCTTATGCATCTATTACATGATTATATATCATCTTCGGATCACAAGATTCCTCCACGTCAGCCAAAAAAATTACAAACTCCAATGAAATAGATGTAACATGTGTACATGGATAGGTTGGACCTAAACATATGGAGATCCTTTGCAAGTGAATGAATCAATGTACGGATCTCAGGGAAGGTCGGCCATGTCCCAAAGTTCCTTGAATGATGTGTCTTTTAGCTCTGCAGGTCGAGAAAGTGCTCTGCAAGTCTTCTCCTTTAGCCGTCTCTTTGAGACTCTTTGAATGCTCTATTCTGAGAAAACAATCGATCTTCTAGTAGCAATATCTTTCGAGAAACTAATCCAAATGATCTAAAATTTGGATATGTTGTGCATGAAGATGTCTAGATGCTAAGTCTAACTCCACAAGGTTTGAAATGAAACTGCAGTACAATACAAACGAAAATATAGAAACTGCTACTGACTGAACTGACTCTATTGAACTGGGAAAATGAAATAAAACAAAATGAAATGCAAATATTTTTGGTTGATGCAAGATTTCTCTTGAACCAGGGATGCTCCTGCTTCAAACACTTAGGGTTGTTGAAAAAGTGAGTCTCTCACTTTGCTAGGGCTAGAGGAAAACCAAGACGGTCCACCTCAGTCTAAGAAATCCAAGATGAGTCTTCTTCCTGTCTACCTTTCCAATTTACCAAATATTCCTTGTATTGCTTTCCTCTAGTGCTGTGTCTAATTCTGTTGTCCAAAATGTCTTCAATATGCTTCGGTGCTTGTTGTGGTAACTGCTTCTTCAAGTCTTCTTCAATGATGTCACTAAACTTTGCTTCATGATACTGATATATGTCTGCAATGTTGAAAATAAGTGATATACCCAATGTCTCCAGTAGCTCCACTTCATATGCATTTCTTGAGTCAAACTTTTTAAGTATTCTACATGGTCCAAACTTCTTCATCTTCAATTTGTTATATGTCCCAGCTAGAAATCTTTCTTTTCTTAGATATATCATTACTTCATCTCCAATTGCAAATTCTTTGTGTCTTCTCTTATCATCTTCTTATTCCTTATACTTACTGTTCATCTCCTCCAAATGTTTCTTAACCTAATTATGTATTGTCTCCATGTGTCCTACAAATTTTGTTGCTTCTATACTCCTCTTGTCCTCCACGCTGATATCTCTCAACTCTACTTCTCCTCTATGGTTATTTCCTATCACAATCTCAAATGGTGTTTTTCTAGTGCTCCCATTCACTAAATTATTATATTCAAACTTTGCTTGTGATAGAATCAAGTCCCAATTTCTTGCCTTCTCTCCAACCAAGTATCTCAACAAGTTACCCAAAGTCCTATTTACTACCTCTGTTTGTCTATCAATCTATGGATGAAATACTGAACTGAACTTCAAATCTGTCTTCATCTTCTTCCAAAGTGTCTTCCAAAAGTATCCAAGAAATCTTGTATCTCTATCTAAAATTATGCTCTTAGGTAATCCATGTAATCTCACAATCTCTTTGAAAAATATGTCAGACACATGTACTACATCAGTTGTCTTCTTACAAGGTATGAAATGTGCCATCTTTGAAAATCTATCCACCACTACAAATATAGAATCATGTCCTCTCTGTGTCTTCAACAATACCAATATGAAATATATGCTTATGTCTTCCCAAGGTCTCTCTAATACTATTAAAGATTTGTACAATCCAGTATTCTAACTACTCCCTTTTGCAACTTGACATACTCTACAACTTTGCACAAACTTCTTAACATCCTTATATATCTGAGGTTGTGGATAGGTAAAAATTAGGTTAATAAGATCAAGCATGTAAATAAAAACCTAATCCTACCACCATCAAAGAATTGAATCCAAGTGAAACCAAAAGCATGTAATTCAAGAACAAGATCACCTAGATTGTATGATTCCTTGTTTGTGATGTGGATTGCTTCTCAACAATGAACAATTATGAAGATCAAAGCTGCCATGATGGATGGATGATAGTGATAATGTGCTTAATGGATGCTAAAATGTTCAATATGCTTAGGATGATAATGTGGATGATTATATGAAAAATGATGGATTATCGCTTCAATTGTATGGAATGAGAGGGTGTTTATGTAGACTTCAACCAAAATCAATCAACGGTAGAGATTTGGTGGCTATGTGAATGGTTGAGATGAATTGATAATCATAGGTGAATGTGTAGATGAGAAGTGGAGGGAAGATAAGGCACATGTGTGATTATGTACATAAAATCCCTTATTTAATAAATTGAAGTGTGATTGTGTACATAAAAAGTACTACATGTGAAAGATATTAAATGAAAGATGTAGTACCACACATGTTGGCTTATGATGAAAGATAAAGATAAATGATAAGAGAAATTAATTAAATAAATAAAATTTATTTAATTAATTGGAAAGATGATTAGGATAGGATTAGGATATGATGTGGAAATTAATTAAATAAATAAAATTTATTTAATTAATTGGGAAGTGGGATTATGAAGGGATTTTAAATGGAATTAGGACAAAATATTACTGTTATCACTAGGAAATGCACCCATATGCAAGGCTAGAAAAGTATTGCAATTCCATGTAATATGGGACTAATTTCAGGTTGTGGGTGCCCTATAATGAAATTAGACCTCTAGATTGTGGGTTGGTTCCCTTAAAAATGTTCTATTTGGAATGTATGATTTCTATTTTGGAAAAGGGTAAGAATGAAACTATAAGGGAGATGAAAAATGTGAAAAATTGGTGATGCACCTAAAATGGGTAAAAATATGCAGTCTAGTTCAAAATACAACTCATAAATTTGACTCACACAATCCAATCTTAGCATAAATATCACAAAAATATTTCTATGGAAGGTTTAAAAATAGGCTTTCTATGAAGGAAATGGATTTTTCACAACACAAAATGATTTTTTTCATTAACATAACCTAAGACCTGCAATAACATTATGCTTAATACTGCAAGTAAAAAGAGATAATTTTACAGGTTTAATGGTTAAACATAGTAAAATTTCATCAAATCACTTCAAACAACTAGTATTAAATGGAAAGGTAACTATTTGATTTCAAGAGAACAAAGGAAATATTACAAAATGAGACAAAGATGGAACTTGTAACCTGCTAATCTCTTTATAAAACTATAAAAATTGAGCTACAAAACCTTCTTCTCTCTAAGTGTTTAAGAGCAAAAAGGCAAGAACTAGCAAAAACAAGATTTTGCTTTACAATACATAGGTTTTCTCTCATTAAGAGGCATGAAAAATATGAACCTGCAGCTAACACTCTCTAAAAATAATCTCTCTAAGATGATCCACGAGCAATCTCAAAAATCCCTAAAAATAATGGCTCAAACTGCCACAAATTGAGCAAAAATAGCTTCAATTTGGACCTCTCCATATGCTTGACCAACAAGTTGACCAAGAACCCTAAAAATACTCCTCAAATCATGCAAGAACCTCCTAGGTGGCCTAGCTAACTCAACTAATCAATTTGCATGATTTTGCTTTAGCGAAATTGATTGTGAGTAAATAATAAAGTAATTGAGAATAATTACTCTATTATTGGTTACAACTTGTTCTAATTTGACTTTACAACTTGTGAAAAATAATAAAGTAATTTGGAAAATATTACTTTATTATTTATTTACAATTAATGTATTTGTAAAATAATGCATGAAAAACTAACTCCTTATTACTCCAAATACATATGCCTAATTTGCATGATTTTAGCAAAAATTAGGACTTAGAGACAAATATCATCTCCTTATTACTCCTTGTGAGAAATAACACCCTCTTGTATGACAATATGCCCTATGGAAAAAATACACCCTTATCTCTCCAAATACATATGCCAAAAAAATGCCTCACTGCCTGTTTAGGGTAAAAATGGATTTGTTGATCTTTTGTGGCTTAGATATTAAAATCCTCCTTTCACCCTAACATTGAAGGATCTAGGGTCTAGTGGTGAGCACTATCATACCCTAGGTCACATGCAAATGAGGGAAAGTTTGGATTAGGGAATCAATGATCAATTTTTCCATCTCCTATGCTCAATTGACCATTAAAACCCTAATTATGCAATTACAACAACAAATTATTGAATTACAGAAAAAGCTCTTATAGACAGAATTAAAATTTCAAATTATAGAATACCTCTTTTCAGGTTTCCAAAGCGGAATAGTCAGAGACACTGGAGTGGGCACCCAAGTCCAAGGTACCTACTTTTTTAGGGAATCTGGACCTCCTTCAGACACTAATCAACCTTGTAACTTCTGTTTTCTAGAATTAGTCTGCGGAGGACACTGGAGCGAGCACCCTAGTCCCCGAAGTGCTCCTTTGTCTATATTTTTTTTCAGATCCTGAATTCCTGATGTCTTTCTAGCCTTCTTGCAACTCCACTTTTACCACATGTGACACCTGTAACCTGCAATCACAAGACTTGGTTTGGGGGTTGTGGTGTTTATAGGTTTGCCTCAGTCAAACCCTAGAGGACACTTAAGTCTCCAAACACCATTGTCAGATAAAGAGGGCTTGCCCTTGTGAGGAAGAGGCTAAAACTAAAGGAATCAATGATAAAAACACAATGATAAGTCACCTTGTAGTGAAGCGATCATGGAGGAAGATTCTCTTCATGCCATGAGGAGATTGAAGCTCAAATCTGTAAATATCAATGAACAAAACATACAAGTTTGCTCTTGCAACACAATATAAAGCCTTGAATCACCTTGAGAATGCCTAGAGTTCACAATAACAATCTCATTGAAATCTAGTTTACAAATGAATGCCTACACATGCTTATATATGCACCTACAAGCATTCCCGCCAAGATATTAAAAATCAAACTTTATCGTGTCGGTACAATAACCTCCTAATGGTCATAAATTGACACCCAAAAATTGGGGCTGCCCCAAAATAGGGTAGGACTAGGGCACAGGCACCCAAATGCTCCCCCCTATTTTGGGTAGGGTATAGCTCAAGGGGTCCTCCTAGGTCCTATTTGTCATGGGACTTAGGTCTTATTCCTTCAGGATGCTAAAATATGAACTAAAATATCCTAAATGCACTCTGAAGACTTGGGAGCTAAACCTTATGAGGGAAAATCCCCTAAGGGGACATTTTTTGATGTTACATTTAGCCCCCACTTTAATGTATGTATGAGCATGAGGCCCATACATGCATTAACGTAATGTCACAAACATAGCAAACACACCAAGTATGGAGAAGACACGCCAATCACATAGAAGACAATAATAGGCACGCAAAACACAGAGAAGACAGTTACAGTCACGCAGAACATAGAGTAGATAGTTAATACACAGAAGACACATTAATGCATGGAAAATAGAAATGATATCTTTTCTTTTCTTTTTCTCATATTTATGAAATGCAAATGCAAGTACTGGAAAGTAAACAAACCTCCCAAAATATAGGAAGCACTACTCGATGGCGTTGGTCTCTGCATATGGGGCAACACATATGCAATACACACAAAACCTCCCAAAATGCACGAAGCACTACTCAAAGCACTGGTCTATGCATATGGGGCAACAAACATGCCATACAAAACAAGCACACCAAAACACACACACTTGAAAACATGGCAAACAAGCAATGGTGTGTTCCCTATTTCTAGGCTCATCACCATCTCAGGCACATTACAGGAGCACACTGACGATTGCGCTTCACCACAACAATCACCAAAGACATGCTTAAGGGTTGAGTTAGTCACAAAACCGCTCCCCGCCTCTACAGAGGACTTTTGAAAATGACAAGATGATATAATCTGTTCCGAGAAATACATCATCCCCGCCTCCGCAGAGGTCTTAAGAAAAAAGATATGCTCGATATCCTAGCTCCGTAGAGGGCTTATATGATTGATTGATTAATTGCAAATAAGCTTAAGATGCATGATGCACTACTCTGGCACAGGTCTATGTATCTGAGGTCAAACATATTGCTAACATCTATAACAGACAACTTACTTTATATGCCCCCACCTTAAGCTAGTTGATATCAGTTATTGATATCAAGCACATTAAGGTAGGAAAGAAAACATACAAGGGAACACTGACTTTTGCAAAGCCCATGCCCCCTGGAGGTGACATGTACTTTACGATCACCAAATGTTCCCACAAACACATCCCTATAAGAAACATGTTAGTGTCTACAACATCATGATAAACAACATCAATGCATATGATTAACCACACAAAGAGCCAAGGTTATACAATGACTTCAGAGTTCAAGGATAACCAGGGGCTATATCACGAAGCTCTCTGAATTGAATACTGCTAAGGCTAGATTCAAAGGCAAATGAAGGTGCACGGAGCAGAAATATTGTTAAGGTTTGTAAATGTGATAGAAACATCATAAAATTCACTACGCGGAAAGCACAAGTGCTTCCACTAGCCAAGCGTTGGATAAGATATACAACCCCATCGTCATATTAGGAACTAAGTCCAATTTTTTATTTATCTTGAAAGGGACACTAGGTCTGCATCAGTATAAATGTTTGTCATCATCCGCCCACTAGGTGGAAACACTAGAGGAAGGGAAACAATAAATAAAGGAGGAGAAATTAAGTGTCTTAGGGATAGTCATGTAGGAGGGTACCCCCAAGTTACCAACCACGATGCTATGTCTGTCAGACACAACACACAACAATGAAATTAGAGAGAGAGAAATTAGAAGAATGATGATACAAATAGAAGAAGGTCACAACAGAGGTGGTCTCCTGGTATCCCGAACCTTACGAGAGAATCCGAGGTCATTCTAGGAGGCCTAAACAACACATAACACATCACGAGGGAAGCACATTATGATAGAAATAAAAGTTTATAGATACATACTTGTGGGGCCCCTTTTAGGCTAGAAGTTGTCTATAAGTAAATCGTCGTCGTCATCATCCCATTCCCTAATGATAGAGGATAGTGGGACATATGGTACCATAACCAAATTCATATTTTGTTCATCATGTTGTTCATTGTTAGGATTGTCTTTGTTTGGTTGAATGTTAGGATCGATGTTTTCTTGTTGAGAGGCAAGGTTTATAGCATATTCTTGTCTTCTTTTTCTTCTTTCTCTTGCTTTTCTATTTCATTTTGTTTTACCACTTATCTTTTGTAAGATAGGGCTATCCTCTTTCATAGGCTTGTGCAAATTAGAAGATGAAGCACCGGGATCAAACCTCATTTGTCGCAGTGGAACATTTTGTTGTTGATAATGACCTCTTGATCTTTGTAAGGATTTTGGGGGAGGAACCTCAGCATAGGGACCTTGTCCTTTTGGTCTAAAGTTCTCTTCACATGCGGTTTGTTTCTCTTTTTTATTTCTTGCATAGGAGGACTATGTACCAGATGTAATAGTTTTGCCTTGTAATTTCTAGAGCTCAAGAATGTAAAGTCCATTCGTAGCTCTAATTCATCGCTAGTATGTTTGTTACAAGAGTAATCCAATGTGAGGTGTTGTTGTGTAATCAACGGTTTGTATGTATTTGTATGGATGGCATGCACTTGTCCATTCAAAGGAAATTTAACACATTTATAAATGGTTGAAGGAACCGCTTTCATAACTTTTAACCAAGGGATCCCAAGTTTTATGTCAAAGATATCAGAATCAGGAGTAATATAAAACCTTTGCTTGACATGCTTCTCAAATACCATTACTATCAATGATATCTTACCCAATGGTTTCTTTAAAGCTCCCGTGTGTGTCTTAATCATCAAGCTTGAAGCGCCATAAGGACCTTGTATTAATTGATTAGAAAAGAGGATTTTTTTAGTGGCAACATTAGTCATGTAATTAGGATCAATCAGAGCTCCCTCCACATTCTTTCCCATTATCTACATGGTGATGTAAAGAGGTCCTTCATAATTACCAATTGTTCTATCATGAGGAGTGAAGACAATTTCAGGTTCAGGAGCCTTTCTTTTTGTGTAAGGTCTAGGAGGGAACCTATTGTTGCCATTATGATTAGAGGCCATGTTTACTACTCAAACCAATGCAAAATCATATTTTTGAAAGCTTTTCAAAAAATCAGTGCAAACGACAAGAGCAAAAATAGCCCAGAATGCTTGATTTCTTGATACTTTTCAAAGCCAATGAATGAAACAATGGATGTTGTAAGGATTCTAATTGAGGACAACAAGTTATATGTTTGATATTAGTCTAAAACAATAATATAGTCACTCTCAACACACTCTTGATGCAAATCCAAGAGAATGCATGTTGCAAGTATGGGGCTAATCAGTGTTGTCATTGATGTCAACATACTCCTATTGTATTGATGACAAGGATTGGATGAGCTGTGTGCTGAGGATATTGAGAAAATTAGTCCTAATCAGGAACAGAGAAGAACAGTGAAGATAGTGAGGTAAAGATCCCAACTAAGATGAAGATCAGAGGATGCGCTTTAAAGGGTTTGTATATTTGTGTCTTAAGATGATCCAGTAAAGATTTCAGAGGTCTGCATGAAGATCTAAAGAAGTTATGGCCACTTAAGTAAAACTAGTTCTGGTAGATGTTCAGAGGTGACAGAGTGACACAGATAGGTCTGGTAAGATCTGAAAAATGCAATATCTCATTCTGTGGATTTGATGGAGTGTTTAGGAAGTCAATGTACATTGACAACTCAATTGGTTCGTGGTCTGGAGGTCTGCAAGAATCTATTCCAATATGATAGTAATGACAGACTATGTTCTTGAGGTTTTGGATGAAGAAGAGAAAGATTTCAATAAGTAGAAGTAGTGTGGATGTTCTCAGTGATTCAGGAAAGCTTGTGGAGATATTTGGATTGTGTTTAGTTCATGTTGGTGATCTGCATTGAAGATTGAACTCATAATTGAAGAATTACTTCTAGATGATGATGTTCTTCTTGAGTCTAGCCAACCGGATGAGTTACACATCTTGCAGATGATCTTGGAGATGTTCTATGAAGAATGGCGTGTTCCTAACGAAGATGGAAGTCTCAAATCTGTATGGCCAACAGTGTGTTGATCTGCGTGAAGTCTTTTTGTAATTAGTCATGTTGTATTTATGTATTTGCTCTGTAATGTATGCCGACTTGGATGATTATTCCTAAGTCAAATGTCTTGTATAAATAAGATGTTGTAAAGTCATTTTAAAGAGTATCATGTGGAGATGAGTATGTGGCAGAGAGGAGCAGATCAAAAGGCAAAGCAGAAGTATTGGGCTTAATGGAACTGACTCACACATGGTGAAGATTCTATTCTTCAGTTCAAGTATGTAATATCTATTATTTTGTAGATAGTGTGTCTCCTGTAGGTAGTGGGCCTCTTGTGAGCAGTGTGCTTGGGCAGTGAGCCCTAATTGGCATGTGTCATTTGGTTCTTCTTATTCTTTTAACAAAGAATACAATCTTGGGTTAGTCACCCCATGGTTTTTCCCTTAATTGGGTTTTCCACGTCAAAACCTTGGTGTCTTATGTGTTAATGTGTTTATGCTCTTGATTTAATGCATTATGTTTCCATGATTGATTTATTATTATTCTATTGTATTACAAAGAGGATTTAAGTGAGTAATTGGAAGAAAGTTTTGGACAACTGATTCACCCCCCCTCTCAGTTGTTTATCCTAAATCTAACAATTGGTATCAGAGCCAGGTTCCTCTAAAAAGAGCTTAATCGCTTGAGGAGATCCAGGATGTCGTCCTACAAGAAGGATAGTCCAAGGTTTGATGGAACTAATTTCACTCTTTGGAAAAGTCACATGGAATGTCACTTACAATGTATGGGAATACAGTATTGGATCATGGCTTCAAAGAAATATGTTCCTCCACAAAATGGTCCAAGTACCATAGATGAAATCAGAGATACTGGAAACAATCTACAGACTAAAGAAGCTCTTCTAAGTGCCTTATCTGACTCAGAGCTAACAAATGTTGTTGATCTAAAAAATGCATATGAGATCTAGCAAAACCTAGAACTTTTGCATGAAGGAGACAAGTATGTTAAATGTGCCAAGCTATAGAGTTTGAAAGTAAAATTTGAAAACTGAAAGATGAGAGAAGATGAAAATATCACTACATTTATGCCAAGAGTAAATGAGCTTGTTTGTGGCATTAGATGTGCTGGTGGAATCTTGGCTGAAGATGAGATTGTTGCCAAAGTTCTTAGATCCCTTCCTAATTCTTACAAATACAAGGTTACATCTATTGAAGAATTCAGGTCCTTCTCAAGTATCACAAGAGATCAATTGGTTGGTAAATTAGCTACATTTGAATTATCCGAGTTTGGAGATGCACCCCCAAGACTGAATCTACATTCAAAGCTAATGCCTCTGTAAAAGGTAAACAAAAGTTTGATCTGGGAGAGAACTTTTCAAAGAAACTATCATGGTATGAAAAAGTAAGAAAAGATTTGGAAGAAGATGAAGTAGAAACTGCTCAACTTGAAACCCTTATTGTAAAAAGACTGCCAAGAGGATTTGGTAAGTACAAAGGGAAATTACCTTTTAAATGTTTTAACTGCAATAAGATTGGTCATTTTGCCTCAAGTTGTCCGGAAAGATTTTTAAGGCCAAATCCTAACAGATCTAAATTCCAAAAGAAATGTTACTATGTTCATGAAGATGATGATGATGAATCAGAGACAGGAAACAAATCTAGAAGTGATTGGGTATTTATTGCCATCAAGGAAGAAGATCCAATGCCCTCCGAATCTGTCAATCATAAAACTATAGAAAGAGCTTTGGCTGCCCAAGTTGAAGAAAAGGGTGATTGGGTCATTGACAGTGGATGCTCCCACCATATGACATGTGACAAAAATAAGTTCATTGACTTGGAAAGGTATGAAGGAGGAGTGGTAAAATTTGGTGATAATTCTAATGGCAGAATCAGAGGTAGAGGAACTATTTATTTTGATGGAAAGAACAAAACTAGTAATGTACTATATGTTGAAGGTCTAAAGCACAATCTTCTCAGTGTTGGATAGTTGGTGGACAAAGGCTATGATCTTCGATTCAAAAATGGAAAATGCAAGATATTTGAAAGCTCCAAAACAGAGATTGCATCCTGTACTCAAACAAAAGGTAATATCTTCCACTTGGTTGGTACTGGTAAAAGTTGTTTATTTGTTCAAATTGATCAGAGTTGGTTATGGCATAGGAGAATGTCTCATGTAAATTTTGATAATATCATCAAGATAAGAAACACTCAGGTTGTAAGAGATCTTCCAAGACTGGTGAAACCTACTAATAATTTGTGCAAAGAATGTCAGTTGGGTAAGTAAAGAAAAGTCTCATTCAAAAGTAAAGAATAGTCTTCTACCAGATTATTGGACTTAGTTCATACTGATCTATGTGGTCTGACAGGAATTAGGAGTGTGCAAGGTGATAGATACTTCATGTTATTAATTGATGATCACTCCTCGATGATGTGGGTAACCTTTCTAAAAGAGAAATCTGAGGCCCTTGAGAAATTCAAAATATTCAAAGCTATGGTAGAAAATGAAACTAGATTGAACATAAAATGTCTAAGGTTTGACAGAGGTGGAGAATTCACATCCGGTGAGTTCGTAGAATTCTATGAGAAACACAGGATAAATAGACAGTTGTCTGCTCCAAGGACACCACAGCAGAATGGAGTAGTGGAGAGAAAGAACTAGACCATCTAGGAGGCATCTAGAACCATGATGATGGAAGCAAATGTTCCTTAGATCTACTGGAGAGAAGTTGTAAGCACTGCAATCTACACTCTTAATCGAGTACAAATCAGAAGCAATACTGGTAAGACTCCTTATGAACTCTCATTTGGCATCACTTCCAATGTGAAGTATTTCAAAGTCTTTGGTAGCAAATGTTACATTAAAAGATCTAGGGAAATTTGATTCTAGAAGTGATGAAGGAATATTCTTGGGTTATTCTACTCAAAGCAAAGCATACCAGTGTTATAACAAGAGATAGAGAAAGATTATAGAAAGTACAAATGTGAAGGTTGATGAAGGTATTGAAAAACCCTCAATGTTTTATGAATATGATGAAGATGATCATAATGATGTTTTGATTCAAGGAGTCCAAGCCCCTTCTAAAATTTAGATTCAAACTGATCTGGTGAAGTAGGAAGAAGAGATAAGTTTAAATGAACCCATGCAAGAAATAGAGGTGCAAGAAAGTCCCAAAATTCCCAGGCATGTAAAAATGAATCACTCTAAAGACCATATCATAGGTGATAAAAGCAAAGGTGTTCAAACAAGAAGAAGGATTGCTCAAGATTCAGAAGAGTATTGTCTGATTTCAAAGATTGAACCTAAGACAGTGAATGAAGCATGCAATGATGAAAACTGGACTAAAGCAATGGAGGAAGAGCTGATGCAAATTGAGAAAAATCACACTTGGGATCTTGTTCCCAGACCTAAAAACAAGAATGTGATTGGAACCAAATGGGTCTTTCAGAATAAAATGAATGAAGATGGTGAAGTTGTTGGAAACAAAGCTAGATTGGTCTGCAAGGGTTACTTCAAAGTAGAAGGAGTTGATTTTGAAGAAACTTTTGCACCAGTGGAAAGAATTGAAGCAATCATATTATTTCTTACCTTTGCTGCCTTCAAGGATTTCAAAGTATATCAGATGGATGTCAAGTCTGCCTTCCTGAATGGTGACTTGGAAGAAGAAGTTTACATTGAGAAACCAGATGGATTTCAATTGTTTGATCATGGTGATATGGTCTGCAAATTAAAGAAAGAACTATATGGAGTTAAACAAGCCCCAAGGGCCTGGTATGAAAAACTAGATAAGCATCTTTTGAATATTGGTTTCAACAAAGCTACTACTGACAGTAACTTGTACTTCAAAATTGATCATGAAAATATCTTGATTGTTGAAGTGTTTGTTGATGATATCATTTTTGGAGGAAGAGATAGTATGTGCAAAACTTTTGCAAATCAAATGAAAAGTGAATTTGAAATATCCATGTTTGGGGAAATGAATTTCTTTTTGGGTCTACAAATCACTCAAACAAAGAAAGGAATATTCATTTCACAGACCAAATATCTGAAAGAATTGTTGAAGAAATTTAAGATGGAGGACTCAAAACTAATGAATACTCCCATGGCAACTAGATGTAAATTGAGCAAAGATGATAACTCTCCTAAGGTTGACCAGAAAAAGTACAAGTTAATGATTGGAGGATTATTGTATCTCACTCAAACTAGACCTAACATTATGAATGTTGTTGGTCTTGTTGCTAGATTCCAAGCTGATCCTAGAGAATCTCATGTCATGGCAATCAAGAGGATTTTTAGATATCTAAAAGGGATAGTTGAGTATGGCTTGTGGTATCCTAGAGATCATGATTTCTCTCTTCATGCATATACAGATGCGGATTGGGCAGGAGATGTGGATGACCTGAAGAATACCGGTGGTGGAGCATTCTTTTTGGGGAAGAGATTGGTTTCTTGGCTAAACAAAAAACAAGAGGCAATATCTTTGTCCACTGCAGAAGTAGAATATATTGCAGCAGTAGGTAGTTGTACTCAAGTATTGTGGGTGAAGCAAATGCTAAGAGATATTAGAGTGGAATATGAGGAACCTATCACAATCTTCTGTGATAATTTAGGTGCAATAAACATATCAAAAAATCTAGTGTTGCATTCAAAGACTAAACACATATCCATCAAGTTTCACTTTTTGAGAGAGCAAGTGAACAAGAATGAAGTCAGACTGGAGTTTGTACCTTCCAAGGATCAGATTGCATATATTTTTACTAAACCTCTGCCTAAGGACTCTTTTGAGTATCTCAGGGAGAAGTTAGGGGTTATTACCCCTCCAACTCTGAATTAAGGTGCACTAATGTGCATCAGTCAAGTGGATCTCACAGTCATATCTTGTGGTTTGGATTGATGATGGGAAGCTGCTACTCAGGGGGAGCAGCTGGGATGATGCAAGTATGTGCCCTTTGCCATTGATGTCAAAGGGGGAGAGAAGACATGTGAAAAAAAGTAGTTGTTGATCAAAGGGGGAGCAGTAAAGAAAAAGAAGACATGTAAATGGATTGTTTCTGATAGGGGGAGTTATGTTAGTAAAGAGAAGTTCTTGTCTTGATGGTTAAAATAATTTTTCACATCATACATTTCCATCAATGACAAAGGGGGAGATTGTTGCAAGTATGGGCCTAACCGGTGTTGTCATTAATGTCAACATACTCCTGTTGCATTAATGACAAGGATTGGATGAGCTGTGTGCTAAGGATATTGAGAAAATTAGTCCTAATCAGGAACAGAGAAGAATAGTGAAGACAATGAGGTAAAGATCCCAGCTAAGATGAAGATCAGAGGATGTGCTTCAAATGGTTTGTATATTTGTGTCTTAAGATGATCTAGTAAAGATTTTAGAGGTCCACATGAGGATCTGAAGAAGTTATGGCCACTTAAGTAAAATCAATTTTGGTAGATGTTCAGAGGTGACAGAGTGACACAGATAGGTCTAGTAAGATCCAAAAATGTAATATCTCATTCTACAGATTTGGTGGAGTGTTTAGGAAGTCAATGTGAATTGAAAACTCAATTGGTTCATGGTCTAGAGGTGTGCAAGCATCTATTCCAATATGACAGTAATGACAAATTGTGTTCTTGAGGTTCTGGATGAAGAAGAGAAATATTTCAATAAGCAGAAGTAGTGTGGATGTTCTTGGTGATTCAGGCAAGCTTGTGGAGATCTTTGGATTATGTTCAGTTCATGTTGGTGATCTGCATTAAAGTTTGAGCTCGTAATTGAAGAATTTCTTCCAGATATGATGTTCTTCCTGAGTCTGGCCAACCAGATGAGTTACACATCTTGCAGATGATCTTGGAGATGTTCTGTGAAGAATGGTGTGTTCCTAATGAAGATTGAAGTCTCAGATCTATGTGGCCGATAGTGTGTTGATCCACGTGAAGTCTTTTTTGCAATTAGTCATGTTGTATTGATGTATTTTCTCTGTAATGTATGCTGACTTGGATGATTATTCCTAAGTCAAATGTCTTGTATAAATAAGATGTTGTAAAGTCATTTTAAAGAGTATCATATGGAGATGAGTATGTGCTAGAGAGGAGTAGAGTGAAAGGTGGAGCAGAAGTATTGGGCTTAATGGAACTAACTTAGGCATGGTGAAGATGCTATTCTTCAGTTCAAGTATGTAATATCTATTATTCTGTAGATAGTGTGTCTCCTGTAGGCAGTGGGCCTCTTGTGAGCAGTGTGCTTGGGTAGTGAGCCCTAATTGGCATGTGCCATTTGGTTCTTCTTATTCTTTTAACAAATAATATAATCTTGGGTTAGTCACCCCATGGTTTTTCTCTTAACCGGGCTTTCCACATCAAAACTTTGGTGTCTTATGTGTTAATGTGTTTATGCTCTTGATTTAATGCATTATGTTTCCATGATTGATTTATTATTATTCTGCTGTATTACAAACAGGATTTAAGTGAGTAATTGGAATAAATTTTTGGACAACTGATTCACCTCCCACTCTCATTTGTCTATCCTGAATCTAACAAATGCCAAGTCAAAATATAGTGAAAATATGTCAAAATGAGCACTTTTTTCACCAAAATTCAATGCAAAAGAGCATAACAAAGGGTTTTGTGAGGAAAATGATGATGGAAAACAAATAATATCAGAAATAATAGCCACTTGATGCAAAAATACCCAACACAACATGATTGTAGCGCCACTTAAGGTAAAACCCTAGTGAAAATATAGCAAAATATGCAATGTTTTTCACAGTTTTTCAACTCCAAGACCTAGCAAAAGGGGTCTTGTAAGGAATTTTAGGAAATGGAGCAAATAATATCAGTAATATTAGTCACCTCAATCCATAAAATTGATCACAACATGCTTGGAGTGCAAACTAGGCCAAACCCTAGGGCAAAAATAGCCAAACTGTGTAGTTTTTTTGTAAAATTTTCACTACAAGAGCCCGTTAAAAGGGTGTTGTGAAGCTTTTTATGAGGGGAAAAAAATTATTACCATGATAACATAAAATTAATGAAAAAATATCTTTCACAACACACATATGGTGCAAATTTATGATGTCGATAAGGCCAAAATTAGTGAAAATTATCGTTTTCGAAGCCCTAGGTGTGAGATTTTGGAAAAAAAATGCTATGTGAATGATTTAATGTCTGATTTATGATGGAAATTACATACCCTCATATCTGAAAATAATTTTTCAAGCTTAATCATGCAAAATTCTCATGGAAATTTAATGAAAATGCACTAAAATTGCTAGTTTTTTGTTGAAATTTTTGATGCAAAAATGCAAATAATTTAAATTTAATTGCAAATTCACACTAGTATGCAAGACTATAGCTAAATGCAAATTTGAATGAGCCTCTAAAATTAATGGAAAAATCTGATAAAATATTCTACCTACAAACCCTAGATTTTGGAATTACTACGTTATCTAAAATTGACAAAATTTCCACAAAACCCTAGCAATTAGATGATGAAAATGCAATGCAAGATCTTGATTTTTTGTATTTTTCTGTAATTTATATCAGATCTAATGCAAAAATCATGAATTATGAAAAATTAAAAAGAATCGACATAATTTAGTAAGCCCAACAATGCATTTTTTTGTATTTTTCCAAATTTTTCAATTTTTTTAAAAATTTTCTCAATGCAATAAGTTAAATGACTAAATGAATGAATGAAATCACACCAAATTTGTAAACAAACACTCAACAAATTTCAATTTAAGTTCAAAGACACGGGTTCACCAAAATGTTTAGGGTAAAAATAGATTTCTTGATCTTTTGTGGCTTAGATGTTAAAATCCTCCTTTCACCCTAACATTGAAGGATCTACGGTTGAGTGGCGAGAAATATCATACCCTAGGTCACTTGCAAATGAGGGGAAGCTTGGATTAGGGAATCAATTATCAATTTCTCCTTCTCCTATGCTCAATTGACCATTAAAACCCTAATTATGCAATTATGACAACAAATTATCAAATTACAGAAAAAGCTCTTACAGATGGGAGTAAAATACCAAATTACAGAATACCTATTTTTGGGGTTCTGAAGTGGAACAGTCAAGGACACTAGAGAGGGCACCCAAGTCCAAGGTACCTACTTTTTTGGGGAATCTGGACCTCCTTCGAACACTAATCAGCCCTGTAACTTCTATTTTTTAGAATCAGTCTACGGAGGACACTAGAGCGAGTGCCCTAGTCCCGGAAGTGCTCCTTTGAAAGTCTTTTTTTAGATCCTGAATCCCTAATGTCTTTCCATCCTCTACAACTCCAATTTTCCCTGATGCGACACACGTAACTTACAATCACAAGACTTAGTTTAGGGGTTGTGATGTTTATAGGTTTGCCTCTGTCAAACCCTAGAGGACACTTAAGTCTCCAAACACTATTGTCAGATAAAGAGAGCATGCCCTTGTGGGGCAAAGGCCAAAACCAAAGGAATCAATGATAAAAACATAATGATAAGTCACCTTGTAGTGAAGCTCTCATGGAGGAAGATGTTCTTCATGTCATGAGGATATTGAAGCTCACATCTACAAATATCAATGCATAAAACATGCAAGTATGCTCTTGCAACACAATAGAAAGCTTTGAATCACCTTGAGAATGCCTAGAGTTTACAATAACAATCTCATTGAAATCTAGTTTACAAATGAATGCCTACACATGCTTATATATGTACCTACAAGCATTCCTACCAAGATATTAAAAATCAAACTTTACTGTGTTGGCAAAATAACCTCCTAATGGTCATAAACTGAGACCCAAAAATTGGGGCTGCCCCAAAATAGGGCAGGACTAGGGTGTGGGTGGCAAAGTTCTCCCCCTATTTTGGGAAGGGTACAGCTCAAGGGGTCCTCCTAGGTCCTATTTTTCGTGGGACTTAGGTCTCATTCCTTCAGGATGCTAAAATATGAACTAAAATGTACTTAATGCACTCTAAAGACCCGGGAGCAAAACCTTATGAGGGAAAAGCCCCCAAGGGGACATTTTCTAACATTACACTGCCATATATATTCTTCATTCAAAACCAAAACCCAAGTCTTCATATCACCTTGCCATATGTATTATTATGCCAAATAATACACTTGTCCACCTTGCATCTCCTTCATGCAAAATATATATTCTATTCTCCATTATCTGCCACCTTAGATATATCTTGTCTTCATAAACTTCTTGCCTTGACTTTTTTATGATAATATTATAAGGCATAAAATCATATCTTTTGACCCTATTTGGTCATCCTGTATAATACATGTGATACAAAGGGAATCTTGTCTTTGGGTCCAAACACATGATGACAAGGGACATATTAGACCATGCAATGTCAGCCATGCTGGTTTGAGCATCATTTGATATGTGGTAATCAACCTCCAAGGAAAGAAAAGATTGTTTGGAAATCATAAGGCATAAGCCTTATCCTTATTTCTACCGATCACCATTTGATATGCAAAGCATCTGCACTGTCAGCCACTCCTTATTATCATTGCTAGGAAAGCATCATTTGGAATTGTTGACCTCAGTCGACATTTGGATTTAGTAATAATGTTTTTGATGAAGTCAAAAAATCTCAAAGAATCTTTGCACAAAATATGGTGGAACCCTAAACTTATCATTCATTTTCACTCCTCTTTGCTGGCCACCACTCTGCAACTCCATTGCACTAGGGTTTGATCTCTCTCAGCTTTGAGTCCTCTGTGTCAAACTCCATGGTTTCTCTTGCAACTCCTGAGTGAAATGAGGCGGAAAAAAATGGTAAGTGTTGTATTTTGACCTTTAACTAGGTTTTTTGCACCGCTTTCTATAGTTCTTTGACTTTTAACAACCGTGGCCATACTATTCTTCTTCCTCTGCAACATTCTTTGACATATTTTTGCTCTCTGTGTCTGAAATCTCCTACAAAATGTGAGAAAATGGTAAAAGAAAAGGGAAAACCTCCTAAAGGAGGTTGCAGCCATGACATTCTTTCTCTTCTTTGCAATGTAAAGGTAACTCTTCTTCCTTTGTTATAGATGTTTGACTACTCTTGTAAATACAAGGAAGTGACAAGGGTTTTGGACCTTTCTTATCTGGTTATTCACTCTTCTTCTCTTTTTTGTTATGGCCGCAACCATTATCACTTTGTAGCATATTCACTGGTCTTTGACATAAAATTGAAGAGTTTTCAATTCCTTGTCATGAGGGTTTCTTTCAGGAATGCACAAAAATGCCTTATATAAGCACGACCATACCAGAAAATACATACATTATTTCCTCTTGACTGTTCTTGCAAAAAAGAGAAAAAGGTTCAAAAATGCAACAAGGGTTTGATCAAAATTGCATATATTTGTCATTTTATAGGACGACCATGATAGAAATGACTGTATCTCCATTATTTTCTTGTAATATCAAAAGATATGTTAGGGTTTCATGAAAATTTCATATGGGTATCTTTTATTTCTCATCTTCATGCTACAACCAGGCTATAAGGCCTTTTTGTAACTCTTCTTCCTTCACTTGGGCTCATTTGATGAAATTGATAATAATGAGGGTTTCTTGAAAAATGAGGGCAAAACTCCTCCTTCTGTTCATAGCTATGGCAGAAACTTTACTACGTTGATTCATTGATTGTATACAATAAAGTTGTTAGGGTCTCAAACCCTCCTGTAGTAATTTGTATCTATGTGAATTTTGTTGCTTGTCCTCTTATCTCTAAACACTTCTTAGTGATGATAAATCTCTTTCTTTGTAGCTCTGAGCAACATATGTTTTGATTTCTGCAGAAGAAATTGTATAAGTCTTGATTGCATCTCTTTGCCTTTTTTGTAGCATACTTTTCCAAAAAGACTTTTAGTTTGTATTAGTCATTTATGTCTTCTTTTGTCTTCCAATTCTGGTAAATGCTTGTCATAACTATACTGACCAAGAATGATGAAAGCTTGTATTTCTTTCAATAGTCATTCTGTAGAATATATGAGGCATATCATGAGTTTTTATTGTTTTACTTCCTGTATATGTATTTCTCCTTTTGTAGCATGTTAATGTTGGAAACAAGGTGAATAACTAAGAGGGGGGGTGAATTAGTTATTCTAAATATTTTAACTTTCTTTCCTTGTTAACAATTAGTGCAACATCAAAACATATAAGCATACATAACCATAAGAGTAGAAATAAGATCAACACACATAACATAGTAATTTTGACATGGAAAACCCTGTTAAGGGAAAAAACCATGGGGTGACTAACCCAAGAATGTATTCTCTGTTAAAAGAATAAGAAGTACAAAATGACACTTGCCAATTAGGGCTCACTGCTCAAGTATACTATTCACAAGATGCACACTGTCTACAAGAGACTTACTGTCTACAAAGTTTATAGAAGGTAACCAGATGTTTGAACTGAAGAGAGGCATCCACACATGCTGAGGTTCAATTCTAGTTAGGCTCAATATACTTATCTAATGCACTTCATTCTTCCTCTGCTCTAGTGTTGTTGTTCTATCACATTCCAAACTTGTATTACTGCTTCCACATGTCTCTCTACTTTTTCTCACACACTAAACCATCACACACACACCTTCATACTAAAATCCATTTGGTATATATATCTGCATCAAGGATTTCAACACCTATCTAGTCAGAAACTGGAATACTAAAAATATTTCTAAGAGATTGATCTGTCGGTTGAATCCATGCTTAATGTGTGATGCGTATCAAAGACATAGACATAGAAGTCATTACTCATGTTGGCCAACCATGTATGATCCCTCAATTACCTTGATCACAATCAATTTCTCATCCAGATTAAAGTCTAAAGTTTTGCCGATTAGTTCTTCCTCAGTCTGCTCTGTCTGTCAGGAACCCAACACTTATATGCTCATATCTTTTCACTCTTTCATCACCGGAGGCTCAATCTTTGGAATGTAGCAGTCATGGTACTCCTCTTGACTTACTATTCTTCTTCCTTTGCAACATTCTTTGACATATTTTTGCTCTCTGTGTGTGAAATCTCCTACAAAATGTGAGAAAATGGTAAAAGAAAAGGGAAAACCTCCTAAAGGAGGTCACGGCTATGGCATTCTTTCTCTTCTCTACAATGTGAAGGTAACTCTTCGTCCTTTGTTATAGATGTTTGACTACTTTTGTAAATACAAGGAAGTGACAAGGGTCTTGAACCTTTCTTATCTAGGTATTCACTCTTCTTGTCTTTTTTGTTATGGTCATAGCCATTATCACTCTATAGCATATTCACTGGTCTTTGACATAAAGCTAAAGAGTTTTGAATTCCTTGTAATGAGGGTTTCTTTCAGGAATGCACAAAAATGCATTATATAAGCACGACCATACCTGAAAATACATACATTATTTCCTCTTGACTATTGTCACAAAAAAGAGAAAAAGGTTGAAAAATGCAACAAGGGTTTGATCAAATTGCATAGATTTGTCATTTTATAGCACATCCATGATAGAAATGACTATGTCTCCATTCTTTTCTTGTAATATCAAAAGATATGTTAGGGTTTCATGAAAATTTCATATGGGTATCTTTTATTTCTCCTCTTCATGCTATGACCAGGCTATAAGGCCTTTTTGTAACTCTTCTTCCTTCACTTGGGCTCATGAGATGAAACTGAGGCTTGAGGAAAATGAGGGTTTGTTCAAAAGTGAGGGCAAAACTCCTCCTTCTGTTCACGGCTATGGAAGAAACTTTACTGTGTTGATTCATTGACTGTATGCAAGAAAGTTGTTAGGGTCTCAAACCCTCCTGTAGCAATTTGTATCAATGTGAATTCTGTAGCTTATCCTCTTATCTCTGAACACTTCTTAGTGTTGATAAATCTCTTTCTCTATAGCTCTGAGCAACATATGTGTTCATTTCTGTAGAAGAAATTGTATAAGTCTTGATTGCATCTCTTTGCCTTTTAAGTAGCATACTTTTCCAAAAAGACTTGTAGTTTGTATTATTCATTTTTGTCTTATTTTGTCTTATAATTCTAGTAAATGCTTGTCATAACTATACTAACCAGGAATGATGAAAGCTTGTATTTCTTTTAGCAATCATTCTGTAGAATATATGAGGCATATCATGAGTTTTTGTTTTTTTACTTCCTATATATGCATTTCTCCTTCTGTAGCTTGTTCAGTAGGTCTTTTATCTTCTTTTGAACATGGCATATACCTGTACTTTTTTTAGACTGTAAGGCTATAGCATTCCTTTGATCTTATCTTGATATGCTTTCATTTTTAACTGTTTTAGTTAAATGATCTCTTCTTGATGTAACTATTTCAAATGTAACTTGGTGGCTACCTATCATATGCTCTCCATGACAAAACTTGCATACTGATTGTTTTGATTATGAACATCATTTTATCTTCAGATTTAATTTATTCTCTTGTATATGTATTGCCATGACCTCTTTTCATTTGAATGCTATGACTGTCACTTTTAAATCTCAGGATGTCCTTCATTAGTATATACCTTTACCTATCAAAAACTGGCTTTCACTTGATTTCATTGCCCTTGTCTATTAGTTGATCTTAGAAGCACAATTAGATCACTTGCCTTAGCTGTACGTGATCATTGTGAATACCTACAACATGATATTTTCTTACTATTCCATGCAATAGATCAGATGAATCCTTTGATGTATCTTGTAGCTCATGTGCATAAGTCTATTTCCTGTAAGCACTATTCTGTCACTTTTTTTCATCATCAGATAGTAATGTGAACACTTATATGATAGTGAATAAAAGGCATGCATCAATTTGATTATATCATTTACTCTCTCTTTTGAACATCATATAATAGCAAGAGGCTCCTATAGCTATTCATTCTATTTATTATGCAATTGAGATCAGATTGGCATATATGTTCTTCTGCCCTTGATCCCTTTGATCATAATTCCACTATTCATCACCTCTTCATATCTCTGTCATTTCTTAAGTCTAATTTTGTGAAATGTGACATAAAACATGATAGAAACAAGGTATTCTGATAATGATATGAAAGAGATAAATACCTTCTATGGCTGCAATTCAACTTGATTCGGGTATTTTAAATTAATCTGATTTGTTTCAATCAACTGTAATGAATGTCATGATGACATAGCTTTTTTGCAAGTTGATTAAATGATGCATAGTGTAGCTTGGAATGATGCATCCTATTCTTTTCTAATACTCCTTTTTAAATGAATAAAAGGAAACATGTTGGGCTCAAACCCTTGTGGGAGCCACATTTAATCCACATGTTTATTTGTCTTCAAATCAACAACATTACTTGTCCTATACCTACACAGTGAACAAACAAGTTAGCGTAAAATATAGCTGATGGTATTGATTGATCCTCTTCATGATTTTTTCTGATTTGTAGCACTTATCTAATCTGATCTTTCATATGCAATGCATGATGTGATAAGTAGATATATCTTCTTGATAAAAACATATGATAACTTTAAACATCCGAAGCATTAATAGGGATGTACCCAATTTTTTTGCAGGTTCAACTGATGATGGGAGCTGGAGATAAAGAGTGAAGATTGAAGACCAACATCAACAAAACAACCTTCTTGCTTAGGTAATGATGGATGTTTAATTTTATCATGTGTTTATTTCATTTCTTTTATCATCTAGATGTATAGCTTGCATGTCTACAATTACTCAGTCTAGTTACTCCCATGGCTTGTGTGGGACACATTTGAACACTCCTTTTAAACATAATCAGTTAATTTATCATATGCACTTGATAAATGTGTATTTCTTTTTCAATCAATGCATAGGATAAAGTAATAGATATTTGAATGTATGTTCAAAACATGACATGAAATAATAGTTCAATACAAATATCTTCCTTTCTTTATTTCAAATCTGATTAACTGAATAATCAATGTAACTTATAACTCCTGAAAGACAACACACTATTTAAAACAATTGTACTTCATGAATAATTGATACCTTGGCCATCTGATTCTCTTGTCATGATGACTCATTAGGCTTGATTAGACTGATGGGTTATCCTATCATTTGAAGTCTATTTCTACTCTGTCAAGATATCAACTGTTCATTAAATGCATAACTTCAAAAAAAAAATTATTCCCTCTGAACAACTGCACTTGGGTCAAACTAATTTTAGTGTGAACAAAAATTAGTAATAGTTACAAGATGTCTAAGAATGTATTTGACTAGGTGTTGCAAGACATGGACAAATTTGGGACAAATTTGGGTGTCTACATTTTTCCCCTGTTTGATACAATATTCGTTTAGAATGTTGTGTCAAAGAAGATAAGATGATTCACTTGGTAAACAAGGTTATGCCCCAGTGTAACTGGTAGGTGATGCCCCCTCAAGATGTAAGCCAAGATAACCAGGAAGGGCTAGTTGGCTTGCAATAAGATGAAAGGCTAGAAACAAGGGTTGGGAGGAATAAATTGGGATGGTTTAGGAGAAAATAGGCTTTGGTTGTGTTGGGACCTAAAATTTCATACCAATTTTTGGAAAAATTTTAGGTCCCCATGTTGAAAAATCAATTTTAGCACTCAGACATGCACTTGTATAATATGCTCCAGTGGCATACTTTGAAGGGTTATAATTTGAAGCCAACTTAGTTTCATGCAAATCACTTAACAAGCATGTTTATCTTCTATATGTTAACATGTATAACTGAAAGCATCATACATGTTTATTCACAAGATCTTCATCCACTCTATAGTGACAACTATATTTATGATACCAAAGCCCTTGAAGTAGAATTGGGTATGGAGTGGTGGTCTCATTTTGATAAGAAATAATTCACTATTACAACACAAAAGATGCTACAATTTTTGAAACATACAAACAGAGCGTTTTGTCTTGCAGATTCACAGCAAAATGCATTGAAAAATATGAATAAATTTGTTAACATTAATAATATTTTGGACCAGTTGCATCCCTATAGATGCAACCTGAACCAAGTAAATTGGAGCTAGAAGTTGAATGTTTTCAAGATTCTCGGCCTCTATTATTAGTTGTTACATAAGATCAAACTTGTGGTGAAGACAGTGTTCAAGGTTGGTTTGGCACTAGATATAATGGTGATGAAGGTAGTCCTCCTCACATAGGAAGTAGCTATCCTATTGCCACAGCTATTCAATTTTATTACTTCATATCACACACATACATGCATGAATTGAAATTTCTATCATCTGTTTATGTGGTTCGTTGTAGTACAAATATCGTTGTCGTAACCCTTGCTACACAAATATATTATTATTATGCAGGAACCCTTGAAACTAAATTCAATTTGCTCACATATCCTATACCACAAGGTGGACAAGAACCATTAGGTGTTAATATAGGCTATGGTCTAATGGATGTGGGCCCAAGGTGGTTGGCATATTCTGCTAATCATGTTGGTCGTGTTAGTCCCCAATATCTTTCTCCATCACCAGGTGTCAGTTCATCAACATCACTCACAAATGGAAGCTTAGTTGCATTATGCAAAAGAATCTAGCAAGCTACTAGTATAGTCACTATTGGAGACATGGGATTTAAGAAATTGACTAGGTACTATTCTGAATTTCTTCCTAATGATGCTAGTTCTCTAGGACCGGAAAGCACAAATTGGAAGAACAAAAATAATGGTTTTGCAGGACAGACATATGAGCCAAAATATGAAGGCATGGTGGTTGTTAAGCAAATCAATTTAGAGACCATAGTGGCCCTCTTTCTACATTATGTTTTGATCCCAGTGGTATTCTTCTAGTTACTACATCTATACATGGGCATAGTCTCAATGTATATTGTATTATTGATCCTTCAATAGAAAGTGGCTTACGACGTACTCTAGGTGATCTGGATATGTCGCATGTGCATCTGTACAAATTCAGTCGAAGGTTGACAAATGTAGTTATATGGGATATCAGCTTCAGTTATGATAGCCATTGGATTTCCATTAGCATCTTGAAAGGAAGACAAACACTTTTGTGATGCCCCCAGATTTGAAAATGCATGCATGAAGCTTTTAAGACACACTTCATTTGAATGATGCTACTATTAGAGATAGCACATTACTTCTAATTGCAAGTAATTTTCAAAGGCTAAGAGTTCGATTCAATGCATTGGAATGATGAGTGGAAATTATTAGGATTGTCATCACTATGACCCTGCCAGTCTTATAACTATTTTGTTATCATCTTGATCAATCATAAGTCCACCTCTCCACATCATGACAACTCCACCTAGTTTGACAAGCTCTAGTAGTTATTTAACATATGGACTTCCTTCAATGCATGACAATATGTGATTACGAACTCTCATTGCCCAATTCGAGACCTATGTTTACTGGATCTGTTTAGAAAGCACTAGGCCATCCTTCCAAGTAAACTAGATGATGATGATCTGCGGTGATGAGGAATCATGCTAGCTGCACTACTTGCTTTTAAATGTAAATTGTTGGAATAAGAGTAAAGTAGATGCATTTGATAACCAAAAAGCCAAAAACATCATTGCTCTCTTGAGCCTCAATTGTTGAACCAATCATTTGAATAATATGGTCAAAATGTTTCAAATAATTACCATTAGAAAAGTGACTTATAGATAATACATACAGCTGCAAGTCTTCCACCACTAAAGCCAACATCATCTGTGATACACTTGATCAATAAATCTTGATTTTCTTGATGCCTATCATTAATAGCCTTATGTGGCCTCTGCTTTCCATCAATGAGTTCTATTAAGGCAGACATAGGAGTTTTACACGTTTCCTGTAGTTCTAACTCCACCATTTAGAAAATGACCATTCTCTAGAGTCCTAAGAATAACAAGAGCCTTGTACCACCCTGAAAGACCTCTTGTTGTTGACATGACTAAGGCCTACTTCTAAAGAACCAGATTCTTAGACTCTAAGTTACAACCCTTTTCTTCAATCTTTTGTGGAGATGCACAACTCTGTGTATGGAACATGGACACATGGGAAAAGAAAATCAAAGTTTACCCAATTGCCACCTGGAAAACTAGTTTCTAAAGACAGATGAGTTTAGATTCACTCAGACTAGATTCACATTCTTGTCATTCATGAAACACAACTTCTTATTTGTGATGCCTATAAGTTGGAACAAGAACGACAGTAGTTGCCACAACATGCTCTTCCCTCACCAATATCCTATGGAACATATTCACACAATAGCCTTCTTGTTATTGAATCATTCTGTGAAGGTAGTAATGGTATGTTTGATGCTCAAAATACCCTAGCAAAATATATACAAAATGTGGTAGCATTTGTAAGCTGTAAACCCTGTTGACAAAATGTGAAGATTGCAGACTATGTACAAAGCGGAGATGGGCACTATGGCATAGGAAATGAACATCCATCTAAGAACAACAAAAAGAGAATTTTAATAGATGTATAAAATATATTGTGAAGCACCCTACATTCTTTCTAGAAAATACAAAGTTGAAAAACTCAGTAGAAAACCCTAATCAGCGAGATATGAACGATTAGAATGGATTCATTAATTCCTTCCGATTGCATAAGTCACCCGATAATAAAGCACCATGAAGTTCTTTGGTGAGGGTCACACCGATTTATCCCATCCAATTGAATGACAAGGGAGACATGTTGGGAAGACTTGTATGATCAGAGTAGAAGCTTTGGATCCTGCCGACTACGTGAATTACACTGATCATGAAAACTAAAGAGCCTTCGGTGATAGTCATACCGATGCATTAAGTAGTGAATGAAACATGTCAGGAAGACCAAAAGCATTGGAATACCATGATGATCTCATAGCGATGGCTTATGTTATTCCAATGGTAAAATTTTGAAATCAAATATACATTCTCTCACCAGTAAGACAGGATAGCAATCGCTTCATAAAGATATGGATGATCAGAATGAGTATGCTCACAGTCTCTTCAAAACTCGGTGAAGCATAAAATAAACTATCAACAGAGAAATGAAATTATGAATAAAAGGTGAAAGTGAGGTATCCAGCAAATTTCACAAGAAGATAATAAAATGAGAAATATTTTCCATTAAAAGTATAATAGAGTGAAGATTTACTTTGCCGGAATAACATGGTGAATAAAGTGAAATTTATAATTTTAATTTGAGAGGCAGAATTCATCAAGTAGATTATATCTTTGATATTTGGTAAAAATTTACAAGTGAATTTACCAATAGAAAATGAATTTCACTGAGAGTAATAAAAGTTTAATCATATATTAATGAAACTATTTTACCAAGCAAATGAAATAATTCAAGAAGTGAGAAAAATTCTCCATATGAAGGCCGGTAAAACACTAATTCACTGAAGAGGTTAAATGGGGAGTCATTTTTACCCAAATAGATTCTTTTTGTCAAACAAAGATGAAAGCACACAGAGAAACGTAATTAAGAAATATTTTATTTCTCAATAAAGTATTAAAGAAGTTTATCCACAAGAAATAACTAACTAAATGGAGAGATACATTGAACAGATGTGAATAGTCATAACCCTAGGAGATATCATGTATATATACCAAATGAAATCAAATGAGGTAAAGGAGGGAGGGTAGGAAATCATCACCAGTAGAAGACAGATTGCATCCATCCGCCCATCCATTCAATATCAAAAAATGTTATAATGTATATTATTTGAAGTAATATTATGGAGTAGAAAATTCTTAAATGGTGATCTATTTCAATGTTCACTTGTTGTGTTGATATTCATGCTTATATGTTACTTTGCTGTCTCCAGAGTGGTTTTCTCATGTTATTTAAATTATCATATCAAGGATATCTTTAATTTATCTAGTCACATTTGCTGATTCAGTGTGTTCTAATTGATTAGTTTCTATAAGAAGTTGACTTAATTCCTTCCAAGTTGTTAAGTTCATTGGTCTTTGTCAGGAGTTAAAACCCTTTCAATGAAACAATTTTGGTCAAGTTTCCTTCTTGCCAGAATTAAAACTTCCTTTTAGTTGTTCACAGTAGTATGTGAGAATATCACTAGGATTAGTAAGAAGAGTATAGTAACTTACAGACTTGCACATTTGCATAAGGTGTAAACATTTCATGTGCCCAACAGGATAGAGTTAAGTTGTTAAATAGACTTTCCTATCTTACACATCTGTATCCATACCCATCATTCATCATCGACTCCATCAGCCCAATAGAAATAGGCACTGGTCATACCAATTCCACTCTAGGATTCCACAAAATCTTATTCAAACAATTACATCTCAGATCTTAGTATTAGGAGTATAAGTAGTTTGCAAGCTTTCGTCTATTCCACACTTTATGCCATTGTGAGTAGATACCTAAATTCATTTAAGTCATACATTCCTTTTATCTGATTCATCTTTCAAGGTTCACCCGCCTAGATATAGCAGTGCCTAAAGTGCAAGGAGTCATCAACCCTATAGGTTAACTCCATCGCGTTAGTTCAAAAAATGTTGCCAATCTAATCATAGAGTCTGGCATCCTCTTAGGATTTACAACCTGCATTTTTGAGACCTAACAAATTCGTGACTCTACTAGGGAGTAATCTAGAATCTGGTTAAAGATCATCTCATTACAAAGTCAATAAACTTTTGAATTTTGACACAAATTGGTAAATTTGCTGGCAAGAAGGACCTGAAAAATAAAAAAAATCATTCCTCTTTTGACAAGAGGTGACGACTCTGAAAAGGAATTCAATGAAGAATATAAATACAATTTGTAAACACCACCATCTACAATCAAAATGAATATGTTAGAAGAAGAGGCATTGCTGGAGTTATTAAGGGAAGAAAAAAGGTTGATTCAAGAAATACAATGATTAAAAGCCGAACAGGCTTCAAATTCATTACAATATATACCAATGTCTAACGAGAATGGGTATGGTGATTTTTTGAACTCACAAGAGATTCATGATCCTAGTAGTGAATATAATGCATATCATACACAACAAAACATTTATTTACCACAAGCCTCATACCAAATAAATGCTTATCCTGTATTCCCCGGACAAAGATCAATCATCTACCAAAACCCATATGGTTGTCCAAACTTTGTCTCATCCATTGATAAACCATTTAACTGCAATAGTATCCAAGATTACCCAAATCCTTATCCCTGTGAGCTGACATAAATACTAAAGCATGTCCCTAAATTTCATGGAGATTGGTGTGAATCGGCACATAAGCATGTACAACAATTCTAGGATTTCATTTTGGACTTTCAGATTTTTCCAGAAGATGTCATTATGAGGTATTTTTCAAGATCTTTAAGGGATGATGCAAGGGAATGGTTTATACACTTACCTATGCAAAGTATCTCTTCATGGGAAGATCTCAAAAGTCTATTCCTTAGCCACTACAACAACTATTATGAAGATGAATATGGAGAATCT
This sequence comes from Cunninghamia lanceolata, assembly GCA_027924645.1. NCBI lineage: Eukaryota > Viridiplantae > Streptophyta > Pinopsida > Cupressales > Cupressaceae > Cunninghamia > Cunninghamia lanceolata. The sequence continues at coordinate 9,747,739 of BSBN01000739.1, forward strand.
GATCAAGCAATGTAGCCAGTAAACAAGACATATGCAAGTGAAAATTTTCATGATGATATTTCAGATTTAAATGATGATGAAGTTCTAAAATACCAAATCTTCACCTGGGATCATGATTGAAATCATCAAAATTTTGCACAAGACTTGGTGCCCCAACATATACCTAAAAATGAGAGTAGTCTTCAAAATATTTTGCACAAGATCAAATGACATTTTGCCAAGGTCTTTTGGAACATGAATTTCATGTGTATTCAAAACCATTCTATGAAGAAGATGAAATATTTTCAGATAGTCAGGAAAGTAAATATGCTGATAATGCTGATGATAAGTCCATAAATGAAGGTAATTCATATGATGAAATGAGCATAGTTGATTCATGTGATGATGATGAAAAGAACAATGAGCACTCCCATTTTTTAGATCAACCAGAAGGTCAATTCACAATGCATGACAATAAGAAGAATAATGAAAAAAGTTACACTAAAGATGAATCCTCTTCATGTAGCAAAGATGTATCACATGGAGATGAGATTGTTCAGATTATACCTAACTTCCAGATGCATGATGATGAAGAAAACACTAGCAACATTGAGCATGGAAAATTGACCAATGATATGAATGCATTCAATCAGATAAGCTTAAAAAATATTGATAGATCAGCTTCACCACAGCGTGATGAAAATTAGATTTTTGATAGAGGAAAACATGGCCCTTTCCTTTTCTGGTGGCATTGAACTATCTACTTTGGTGTGGGTCTTCAAACTATATCAGATTAGGGCAAAAAGAGGAAGTTGTACTCTATTACCTAATGGAGTAGGCACTGGTCTGCTCCCAGAGATCTAGGATCTTGCTATGCCCACAAGGGGCATACATCCGTAGACAGAGCCACTGTTGGGACCTAAAATTTCATACCAATTTTTGGCAAAATTTTAGGTCCCCATGTTGAAAAATCAATTTTAGCACTCAGACATGCACCTGTATAATATGCTCCAGTGGCATACTTTGAAGGGTTATACTTCAAAGCCAACTTAGTTTCATGCAAATCACTTAACAACAATGTTTATCTTCTATATGTTAACATGTATATCTGAAAGCATCATACATGTTTGTTCACAAGATCTTCATCCACTCCATAGTGACGACTATATTTATGATACCAAAGCCCTTGAAGTAGGATTGGGTATGGAGTGGTGGTCTCATTTTGATAAGAAAGAATTCACTATTGCAACACAAAAGATGCTACAGGTTTTGAAACATACAAACAGAGCATTTTGTCTTGCAGATTCATAGCAAAATGCATTGAAAAATATGAATAAATTTGTTAACGTTAGCAATATTTTGGACCAGTTGCATCCCTATAGATGCAACCTGAACCAAGTAAATTGAAGCCAAAAGTTGAATGTTTTCAAGATTCTCAGCCTCTATTATTAGTTGTTACATAAGATCAAACATGTGGTGAAGACAATGTTCAAGGTTGGTTTAGCACTAGATATAATGGTGATGAAGGCAGTCCTCCTCACACAGGAAGCAGCTATCCTATTGCCACAGCTATTCAATTTTATTACTTCATATCACACACATACATGCATGAATTGAAATTTATGTCATCTGTTTATGTGGTTCATTGCAGCAAAAATATCATTATTGTAACCCTTGCTACACAAATATATTATTATGATGTAGCAACCCTTGAAACTGAATTCAATTTGCTCACATATCCTATACCACAAGGTGGACAAGAGCCATTAGGTGTTAATATAGGCTATGGCCTAATGGATGTGGGCCCAAGGTGGTTGACATATTCTGCTAATCATGTTGGTCGTGTTAGTCCCCAATATCTTTCCCCATCACTAGGTGTTAATTCATCAACATCACTCGCAAATGGAAGCTTAGTTGTACATTATGCAAAAGAATCTAGCAAGCTACTGGTATAGTCACCATTGGAGACATGGGACTTAAGAAATTGACTAGGTGTTGGCAAGAGACACTATATGGATTCATGGTTGTTGTCATTGATGGCAACAAAGGTCATCCCACATATCCGCAAGACATGATATGTCTCTACCGGAAGTCAGAATAAAGAATGTTGTGGTCCGGTGAAGAAGAACAGAGCATGTGGCAAGGTCCGACAGATTGGTCCGGACCTCTCAGAGGAAGTGTCTTGGTGCAGTGTGGATTTGGGGAAGCCAAGAGGACTACCTTGAGTGGTATATTCCAAGGATTTAGCCTCCGGTGATGGACAAGGAAAAAGATATGAATGGTTGAGTACCGGATTCCTGAGAGACAGTGAAAACAGAGGAAGAACTGACTGACAGAGTATCAGACTGCTTTCCGGATGTGTTACTGTTGATGACAGAGGTTGTGAAGGCATGAATCATGTTTGGCCGACATGATTAATGATATCTACAAGTATATGCTTGATCCGCATTGCTTGGTGAGGAAGGATTCAGCCGACAGAATGAGAGTTTGTAAGAAACTAGACTGTTCCGGATGCCGACTAGAAAGGTGATGAAATTACTTGTGCGGATATATATAGAGGATGGATTTAGTTGTGAAATGTGTGTGTGTGTGGAGAGATATGTGAATAAGTCCAGAGAAAGAGTAGAGGTAGCAAAAAGGATCCGGTATGTGAAAGATAGCAGAATAAAGAACAGAGGAAAGATGAAGTGCAGCAGATCAGTGTACTGAACCTAACCAGAACTGAACTCCAGCATATGCAGATGCTTCCAATCAGTTCAAGACTGTGATTCTCATCACTTTGTAGACAGTGTGTCTTTTTGTAGGCAGTGGGCCTCTTGTGAGCAGTGTGCTCGGGTAGTGAGCCCTAATTGGCAAGTGCCATTTTTGTAATTTCCTATTCTTCTAACAGAGAATAATTCTTGGGTTAATCACCCCGTGGTTTTCTCCCTTAACAGGGTTTCCACGTCAAAAATACTGTGTCATGTGTTTCTTATTTCATGGTTAATGTTTTGTGTTTGATTTTATGCTGCTTCAATTAAAAGGAAAGTTCAATAAGGGAAATAATTAGGATAACTGATTCACCCCCCCCTCTCAGTTATCAACAATTGGTATCAGAGCCAAGTTCCTCCTAATAGAGCCTAACAGCTTGAGGAAGATCTGGGATTTCAAATGGATGCATATGGTTTAAGGGAGCAACTCAAGACTGCCCTTGAGGATCTTGAACAGTCAAATTCTGAAGTCAGTGAATTAAAGGAAAGACTCAAACAGGCTGATGAATTCATGAGAGAATTAAAAGACAAATTAAGTCTCTCTATGAAAAAGAGAAAGGAGCTGCTTCAACAGTTGGCAAGACAAAGTGAAGAAAGCAATACAAATGAAGAATTGACTGAGCAAACCAAGTTAAGTGAAAAGTTATCAAAAGAAGTCATTATGTTAAGACATGAAATGGAATCAGGAACTATAAAGTTTACTCAAGAGATTGAAGAAAAAAGAAAGGCTGAAGACAATCTAAGACAATCTCTTATAGAAAAATCAGAAGAATGCCACCAGATGGACAGGATTATCAGACATCTTGAATCTGATCTTGAAGATGCCAAAGATAATGAAGGAAAATTTGAGGATCAAATTACCTCTCTCAAAAGAGACCTTCAAATAGCAAATGAATATAAAGAGAAATTCAAGATAAGTTCTGCTCAACTTGAAGTTCTTCTTGGAAGTCAAAAGAGGACAGATGACAAGTATGGCTTGGGATATGAGAAAGGAGAAAGCTCCGGATCCGGTCAGAAGAATCTTGGATCAGAAAATCCAAGGAGCAGGCCTAGAAGACCTCCGGTAAGACAGCCAAATGCTCAAAGATATCCATCCTTCAATGGATACTGCCACAGCTGCAACCACTTTGGTCACAAAGCTAATCAGTGCAGAATGAGAATGAATCAGAATAATTCATCCTTCTCCGGACAGTGCTTCAACTACAAAAGGTATGGACACAAATCCCATGAATGTAGAATTATGCAAGTAAACAAATCATTCAAAGGTAGATGCTTCACATGCAATAGAATAGGTCATAGGGCTAATCAATGCAGATCAAGAGGATATCAGTCAAATATGCAAAGAAATGTTATTTGCCAAATCTGCAATAGGTCCGGTCATAATGCTAAAGTCTGCAGAAACAAGAATCAGGACAAGAGAGGTCCGGTGTATAATCAGAATCAAGACAAGGGTAAACAAAAGATGAATGCGGATGAGGTTAGGAATCAGATGAGCAAGATTTGGGTAAAGAAAAGTTCAGAGAATGTAGAGGTTGGATCCGCACCAGACTCTGGTGCTGATATTTCTTCCGGAAATTAAAAAGTAAGCTCAGGCTCAGGGGGAGACTCAAAGAAAATCTTGTTCCCCCAGCCAAACAAGTGGTGCCGGATGTGGCACAAGATGCGGATCAAAGGGTTTGTAGATATGAGTCTTGAGATACTTCAGTCAAGTTTTCAGAGGTCCGCATGGAGTTATGAAGAAGCTATGATCGATCAAATAAGACCTGTTCAGGGAGATGCTCCGGTATGATAAAGGATTACAAAAAGGTCCGGAAAGATCCGGAAATGCACTATCTTGTTCTGCGGATTGGACAGAGTGTTTGAGATGATCTTGTAATATGCTACCTCGATTTATTCATGATTGAAATATCCAGATGATATCCATAGATCAGGACTAATCCGGGATACTCCAAGCTATTCAGACAAGGCAAACCGGAATGATGTAGGTGAAGCATTTATTGCAGACAGGTATTAGGGTTCGCGGAGCAATTTAAGGGATTTCTCAAAGGTCATTTGCTCATTCTGCACTCGAGAAGAAGCGAAAAGTGGAGCTCTGCAACAAGGTTCTTCAAGCACACCAAGGATCTCCTGCCGAAGCTATTGGATAAAGAAATCAATCCAACCACTCCGTGCAAACCGAAGGCGCATAAGGTATTCTCCGTTTTTCATTACCTCACTGCAAATCTTTGAAGAATGGCTACTCCAAACATAGTTAAGATCTCCGATAGACCTCGCCCCTCATTCAAGAAACATCCCTACAAATCATTGGAGGTTGACCCACTAGGAGCCTTCTCTAGTGTTCCTCACGGAGTTTTACACACCGAAGACATTAGGGTTTACATACATGCAAACATTGAGGAATTTGGGGAATTCAAATTAAGAGACCTCTATCACAAGCAGCTGATTGACAATGCTTTTGAGCTTAAACCAGAGTATAAGGATATTCAGAAGAAACAATTTGAGCAATTTATTCATTTCCCCTGTTTTGAAGAGAATGAATGGGTCCGGTATGTACTGAGCAGGATGCATGACAACTTTCTATGGCTAGATAGACCCTGCAAGATCACAAAAGAGGCAATTAGAGCAGTAACTGGCCTATACTCCTCCGGAGGAGTACCTATCCTCAAATCTGTCAAGAACAACATTGTAACTGAGGCCACCGGATCAAAATTTGACAAAAGGGCAATGACCATTGAAGACATCTCCGATCCAGATATCAAATATGCATCAATGATAATTGGATACAAGATCTACCACTCCAGCAGGGAGAATTCTGTATCCGGAACTGCAGTATACACTGCCTATGAGATGCTAAGAAAGAATGCAGAGTATGATCTCTGCGAACTACTGCTAAGCCAATTAATGGAAAATATACAGAAAATCAAGAAGGATAAGAAGAATTCCTTTAAGTATGGTACTCTGATTGTATGTCTATTCTTCTACTTCATGAATGAGCTACCCGGAACAAGTGGATGGGTATGGCAGAATGACAAACCTGTTGCAGTCCAGATAAGAGACTACTTGCATGGACTTGGGGATGCAAAAGCGAGAAATTCAGCTCTATGGGGATACTTCAAAAACTTTCAGAGCATGATGCAAGCAAGAGAGAGAATTCCCCAGTCTCTCATTGAGAAATACAAGGACTCAGTGTGCTTTATGGTTGACACTGATCAGTGCCTAATGGAGGCAGTAGAGCCAAGGACTGTCTGGATCATGCCCATGGGGTATGAAGTTGATGAACAGATAGTGGAGCTGCATGTTCAACACATGCTAAGTCAGCCCAAAGATCCTAAGGCAGAAAGGTTTGGAACCTTTGAGGAGCTGAGTGTAAAAATACATGTAGAACTCAGGGAACCTGAGATTAAAAGAAAGGTAAGAAAAGAAGTAGAGCACATTGCTCAAGGCCTAGGTATCTCAAAGGAGGCACTTGATGCCAGCTGGGAAAAGAGGAGGAAGGCCGAGGAAGAAGAGAAAAGCAAAGAAAGTGCTCCGGTTGGAGCTCCCACCCGGACCAGATCAACAAAGAGATCTGCACCTCCCTCAACCAAAAGTTCAAAACCGGAAGTCCAGGCATCCGGTAAGAGATCCAAGACAAAAGCCACAAGGGCTTATGGAAGCCAAAAGGATGAAGAGGAAACAGAATCAGATGAGGGAGTAAGAGAAGTAAAGAAACAGAAGAAGAAAGGATCCGGTAAGCCCTCTACAGGCCAAGACAAGGATGAAATGGCAGAGGTAACTGTTGAAAAGCCCACTCTGTCACTAGAGAGCATAATCAAGTCGGTCACGGTGGATGGAAACCTTCAACCAATGACTGAATCCTATGATGACTTCAGTGAGGCAGACCAAAAGACTCTGCAGGAAGCCACAGTTAAATATCTGAACATATACAATAAGGCTTTCATTGAGATCATATCTCTTATTCCTAAAAGCCTAGAGAAGGAAATGGAAGTAAGAAAGAATAATGCTCATGCTAAAGATCTTGAGATCCGGGAGCAGATAGCTATTCAGCTATATCCACAAATTGATCCCAAGACAATGAACATTATCTTCAAGGACTGCAAAGATGAGTTCAGAAGCAAAGCCAGGATGAATCAACTCATGCTTGGTGAGACTGACAAAGTGGCCCAAGAAACAGAAGAGATCCTCCGGAAGGCCTTCAAAAGGTTCAATCTTCCTGTTGTAGAGGACTTAGGTGCAGAAACAGCTGCTGATTTGGAATCTTCTGTTCCGGAAGAAGTGAGCCCTGAACAGACAAGTGAGGACTTGGGACCCTCTGCTCCAAAAGAAGTGGCCCATGAACAAGTTAGCATCTCTCCTCCGGTTTCCCCTACAATCTCCGGATCCAAAGAAGAAGAGCAATTACAGGAGAAGGAAGCAGTGGTGAAAGACAAAGAGGTTGACAGTTCTAAGACTGCAGAAGAAAAGAAACATCTGTCTCTGGCAAGAGACACTGCACAAACTGTTCAACAATTTTTGAGTAAAGAAACTTTAGAGATTGATGAACCGGAGCTTCTAAAAGGCCCATTTGATTTTGACTCTCTCTCTCCGGTACAAACAATGAAGATAGCTTCATTTGCAAATGCCAAGGCAAATGAAAAGCTCCTGAAGTCTCATATGGAAGACTGTGAGTTGATAGAGGCTGCCTCTGGAGTACTTGTGAAGATCATGCCATCAATCCAAATAGATCCGACAGCCTCCACTTCCGGTAATCTAAAAACCTTAGTCAGCAGTGTTGATACACATTTTGATTCTCTAGAAAAATCAGCTGAAGAAAAGGTCCGGAAGGAATTTTTGGATAAGAGATTTTCAGAGATATTAGAATTAATTTCTAAAGATAGGAAGATTGTAAGCATTGGAATAAAGAGCTTAGAGAATGCTCTTAAGGATGGCGGTGATATCTATAAATTTTGTATATCCTGGTCAAAGGCAACAGCAGCATTTGACAAGAGAATAAAAGAGGAACAGGATAAGCTACAAAGCTTATCTCAAAGTTTTGATCCTCTCTCTTCCTCTATAATAAATCAAGAATGTCAGACTATTGCAGTCTTGAACGAAATAAAGAATCTTGAGAAGGAAAGGAAGAACATCACCAACCGGATGGGAGAACTTAGAAGGATTATAATCCCTAAGTTGGAAACCATGCATGAGGCCATCAGTGATGCTAGGACCACCGCCCAAACAAAAGATCCGACAGATCTCAAGCGGGCAGAAGCGTTTGCATTTTTGTTAAGTGGTCACATTTCAATTTTGGACAGAATGAAGCAAAGTTGGGCTACCGAAATGATTCAATTACAGACATCCTTTGCAGACATTCTTCAATATATGTGAGTATGTAAATATGCGGCTAAGTATAAGAAATTTTTTGAAAATTTTGATATGCGGACCCTACCCTTTGCCATTGATGTCAAAGGGGGAGTGAGGAGCAGTGAAAAATGAGGAATCCAACTAAGGGGGAGTTCCGGAAATTGTATATAAAGACAGAGCATCAGCAAAGGGGGAGCACAGTGAAAACACTTAGTCATTTTTCACTAAGTGTTGCCATCAATGCCAAAGGGGGAGATTGTTGGCAAGAGACACTATATGGATTCATGGTTGTTGTCATTGATGGCAACAAAGGTCATCCCACATATCCGCAAGACATGATATGTCTCTACCGGAAGTCAGAATAAAGAATGTTGTGGTCCGGTGAAGAAGAACAGAGCATGTGGCAAGGTCCGACAGATTGGTCCGGACCTCTCAGAGGAAGTGTCTTGGTGCAGTGCGGATTTGGGGAAGCCAAGAGGACTACCTTGAGTGGTATATTCCAAGGATTTAGCCTCCGGTGATGGACAAGGAAAAAGATATGAATGGTTGAGTACCGGATTCCTGAGAGACAGTGAAAACAGAGGAAGAACTGACTGACAGAGTATCAGACTGCTTTCCGGATGTGTTACTGTTGATGACAGAGGTTGTGAAGGCATGAATCATGTTTGGCCGACATGATTAATGATATCTACAAGTATATGCTTGATCCACATTGCTTGGTGAGGAAGGATTCAGCCGACAGAATGAGAGTTTGTAAGAAACTAGACTGTTCCGGATGCCGACTAGAAAGGTGATGAAATTACTTGTGCGGATATATATAGAGGATGGATTTAGTTGTGAAATGTGTGTGTGTGTGGAGAGATATGTGAATAAGTCCAGAGAAAGAGCAGAGGTAGCAAAAAGGATCCGGTATGTGAAAGATAGCAGAATAAAGAACAGAGGAAAGATGAAGTGCAGCAGATCAGTGTACTGAACCTAACCGGAACTGAACTCCAGCATATGCAGATGCTTCCAATCAGTTCAAGACTGTGATTCTCATCACTTTGTAGACAGTGTGTCTTTTTGTAGGCAGTGGGCCTCTTGTGAGCAGTGTGCTCGGGTAGTGAGCCCTAATTGGCAAGTGCCATTTTTGTAATTTCCTATTCTTCTAACAGAGAATAATTCTTGGGTTAATCACCCCGTGGTTTTCTCCCTTAACAGGGTTTCCACGTCAAAAATACTGTGTCATGTGTTTCAGTTATCAACACTAGGTACTATTCCAAATTTCTTCCTGATGATGCTAGTTCTCCAGGACCAGAAAGCACAAATTGGAAGAAACAAAATAATGGTTTTGCAGGATAGACATATGAGCCAAAATATGAAGGCATGGTGGTTGTTAAGCAAATCAATTTAGAGCCCATAGTAGCCCTCTTTCTACATTATGTTTTGATCCCAGTGGTATTCTTCTGGTTACTACATCTATACATGGGCATAGTCTCAATGTATATCGTATTATGGATCCTTCAACAGAAAGTGGCTTACGGCATACTCTAGGTGATCTGGATATGTCACATTTACATATGTACAAACTCAGTCGAAGGTTGACAAATATAGTTATATGGGATATTAGCTTCAGTTATGATAGCCGTTGGATTTCCATTAGCATATTGAAAGGAAGACAAACCCTTTTATGATGCCCTTGGATTTGAAAATGCATGCATGAAGCTTTTAAGACACGCTTCATTTGAATGATGCTACTATTAGAGATAGTGCATTACTTCTAATTGCAAGTAATTTTCAAAGGCTAAGAGTTTGATTTAATGCATTGGAATGATGAGTGGAAATTATTAGGATTGTCATCACTATGACCATGCCAGTCTTTTAACTATTTTGTTATCATCTTGATCAATCATAAGTCCACTTCTCTACATCATGACAACTCCATCCCGGTTTGACAAGCTCTAGTAGTTATTTAACATATGGACTTCCTTCAAGGCATGAAAATATGTGATTACAAACTCTCATTGCCCAATTCGAGACCTATGTTTATTGGATCTGTTCAGAAAGCACTAGGCCATCCTTCCAAGTAAACTAGATGATGATGATCTGCGGTGATGAGGAATCATGCTAGCTGCACTACTTTCTTTTAAATGTACATTGTAGGAATTGTTGGCAAGAGACACTATGTGGCTTCATGAGTGTTGTCCTTGATGGCAACAAAGTCCATCCCACACATCCATAGCACTTAGTATGTCTATACTGGAAGACAGAGTGAAGAGTGTTTTGGTCCGATGAGCAGGAATAGAGCATGCAGCAAGGTCCAACAATCAGGTCCAAATCTCTCAGATGGTCTAACTCAACAAGTTGTGGACTTGGACAAGTCAAGAGGAGTACCATGACTACTACATTCCAGAGATTAAGCCTCCGATGATGAATGAGTGAAAAGATATAAGCATCTAAGTGTTGGGTTCCTGATAGGCAGAGTAGACTGAGGAAAAACTAATCAGCAGAGCATTAGACTTAAATCTGGATGAGAAACTGATGGTGATCAAGCTTTTTGAGGGATCATTCATGGTTTTCTGACATGATTGATGACTTCTAGGTCTATGTCTTTGATACGTATCGCATATTAAGCATGGATTCAGTTGATAGATCAGTGTCTTGGAAATATCTTAAGTATTCCAGTTACCGACTAGAAAGGTGTTGAAATCCTTGGTGTGGATATATATACTAGATGGATTCTGGTATGAAGAGGTGTGTGTGTTGATATAGTTAGCGAGAAAAGGTAGAGAGAAGTGTGGAAGTAGTACTACAAGTTCGGTATGTGATAGAACAACAACACTAAAGCAGAGGAAGAATGAAGTGCATTAGATCAGTATATTGAGCCTAACCAGAACTGAACCTTAGCATGTTTGGATGCCTCTTTTCAGTTCAAACACCTAGTTACCTTCTATAAACATTGTAGATAGTGAGTCTCTTGTAGGTAGTGTGCCTCTTGTGAGTAGTGTGCTCGGGCAGTGAGCCCTAATTGGTAAGTGCCATTTTGTACTTCTTATTCTTCTAATAGAGAATACAATCTTGGGTTAGTCACCCCGTGTTTTTTTGTTTCCATGTAAAAATTACTATATTATGTGTGTTGATTTTATTAGTACTCTCATGGTTATGTATGCTTATATATTTTGATGCTGCACTAATTGCTAACAAGGAAAGAAAGTTAAAATATTTAAGATAGCTAATTCACCCCCCTCTTAGTTATCTACCTTGTTTCCAACAATTGGTATCAGAGCCAAGTAGCTCTAAACAGAGCCTAACAACTTGAGGAAGATCTAGGAATCTCAATGGACATGTATGGTATGAAGGAACAACTTCAGTCTACCCTAGATGATCTTGAGCAATCTCACTCTGAGGTTAATAACTTGAGAGAAAGACTCAAACAAGATGATGATTTCATAAATGAGCTAAAAGAAAAACTGAGTGTCTCTGTGAAAAAGAGAAAGGAACTTCTTCAACAATTAGCAATTCAAAGTGAAGCCAATGATACTAATGAAGATCTCAATGAGAAAAACAAGCTATGTGAGAATCTATCAAAAGAGGTTATTATGGCAAGGCATGAAATGGAATCAGGAGTTATGAAATTCACCCAAGAAATTGAAGAGAAAAGAAAAATTGAAGATAATCTAAAACAATCTCTCAAGGAGAAGTCAGTGGACTGCCACAAAATGGATAGAATAATCAAGCATCTGGAATCTGATCTTGAAGAAGCTAGAGATAATGAAGAACAAATTGAGAATTAGATAGACACTCTTAAACAAGATCTTCAAACAGCAAATGAATACAAAGAGAAATTCAAGATAAGCTTAGCTCAACTTGAAGTTCTTCTTGAAATCCAAAAGAGGGTAGATGACAAGCATGGTTTGGATTATGAGAAAGGTGAAAGCTCCAGATCTGGTCAAAAGAACTCTAGTTTAGGAAATCAAAGAAACAGGCCTAGAAGACCTCTGATAAGGCAACCAAATGCTCAAAGATATCCAACCTTCAATGGATACTGCTACAATTGCAACAACTTTGGCCATAAAGAAAATCAATGCAGAAGAAGAATGAATCAGACTAATTCATCCTTCTTCGGTCATCTTGCCAAATTTTGTAGAAGTAAAAATTAGGATAAAAGGGGTCCAGTGCATCATAATCAAAATCAAGACAAAGGAAAAGGAAAAGTAAGTGTGGATGAAGTTCAAAGGGAAATGAACAACATTTGGGTGAAGAGAAGTATAGAAAATGTTGGGGATGGATCCACACCAGAATCTGGTGCTAATAATCCTTTCAAAAACTAAATAGATGAGTTCTAGCTCAGGGGGAGTCACAAAAGAAAAATAAATTCCCCCAGCCAGTCAATTGGTGCCTAAATTTGGCACATGGAATGTTGTAGATTAATGGGTTCTCAGAGAAATACCTATATAACCCTTGATAAAAATATGAAAGATCTGCAAGGAGTTTTGAAGAGTTTAATCATCCAAGATTGATCAAGTTTGACAGCTATCCAGTAAAAGCAGGATTTTCACAGTTAAGATCCGGTATGATTCAAAAGTGAAATATCTTGATCTATGAATAAATGGCATGATTGGTGGAAAGGAGATACATTGTCAATTTTTACTAAAAATAATTCTAAGTGCATCTCAGTGATTCGGAAAGATCTCTCTCAGAACAAGGAAGAACAAGGCAACCAGAGTAACTTAAGTTATGCATTTATTGTAGTAGGAAATTAGGGTTTGCGTAGAGATAAAAGGGTTCTTTTATTCATCATTTGCACATTTGCATTCAAGAAAAAGAAAGGAAGAGCTCTGTATCAAGATTGTTTCAACCCTCTCAGAGATCAACCATAGAATTTGATTCAACCAACAATCTTTTCCTGCTCATATTGAGAACCCTAGAAGCATAAAAAGGTATTTTCATTTTCAAATATCTCTCTCTGAATCTTTTACAAAGATGGCTACTCCAAATGTTGTTAAGATCACTGATAGGCCATGCCCAAAGTTCAAGAAACACCCCTACAAATCCCTAGAAGTTGATCCCTTAGGTGCCTTCTCTAGCATTTCGCATGGGGTTCTGTATGTAGAAGATGTTAGGGTATACATACATGCAAATATTGAGGAATTTGGGGAAACCAAGATGATGGATATCTATCATAAACAATTAATAGATGAAACGTTTGAACTTAAACCTCAATACAAGGCCCTCCGAGATAAGCACCTTGGACATTACATCCACTTTCCCTCTTTTGTAGAAGATGAATGGGTCCGGTATGTTCTTAGCAGAATACATGACAAATTCATGTGGTTGATGAGGCCATTCAAGATAACAAAAGATACCATTAGGGCAGTAACTAGATTACACTCATCCGGTGGGTTGCCTACTCTCAAATCTATTAAGAACCAGATAGTAAGTGAGGCTACCAGATCAAAGTTTGACAAGAGAGCAATGATAATAGAAGATATCACAGATACGGATATCAAATTTACCTCTATGATAATTGGTTATAAAATCTATCACTCCAACAAGGAGAATTCTGTGTTCAAAACTACACTATATACTACATATCAGATGTTGAGGGAAAATGCTAACTATGACCTATGTGATCTTCTTCTGAACCAACTATTAGAAAACTTGTAGAAAATAAATAAGGATAAGAAGAACTCATTTAAGTATGGTGGGCTAATACTGTGTTTATTCTTTTATTATATGAATGAGCTACCTGGATCAAGTGGTTGGGTATGGCAAATTGACAAACCGGTTGCCATACAAATTAGAGACTACATGTATGGGCTTGGTGATGCCAAGGCTCAAAGCACAACACTCTGGGGATATTTTAAGAACTTCCAAGGCATGATGTATGCCAGAGAGAATTCCTCAAACAATAGTTGAAAAATATAAGGATACAGTATGTTTCATGGTAGATACTGATCAATGCCTAATGGAGGCAGTTGAGCCCAGAATAGTTTGGATTATGCCAATGGGATATGAGGCTAATGAGAAAATCTTGGAACTACATGTCCAACACTTGCTGAGTTAGCCTAAGGACCTTAAGGTAGAAAGGTTTGGAACCTTTGAAGAATTACGTGTAAAGATACATGTTGAATTGAGACAACTGGAGATAAAAAGAAAAGTGAGAAGGGAGGTAGAGGAAATTGCCAAAAGATATGGCATATCAAAAGAGGCAGTTGATGTAAATAGAGAGAAAGTAGAAAGAGCAGAGAAATAGAGACAAGAAGTAGAAAAAGAAAGTGTTCTGGTGCAAGCCCCTTCCTGGACTAGATCCTCAAAGAGTTCTGCAGCTACCTCCTCTAAGAGCTCAAAATCCTCCAAACAGGAAGCCAAGACATCTAGAAAGGGAGAAAAGAGAACAAAAACCAAGGCTACAAGGTCCTACATAAGCCAAAAGGATGATGAAGAGATAGAGAGTGATGAGGAAGTTAAGAAAATGAAGAAGAAGAAGAAAACTTCTAGGGAATCCTCTACTGGTAAAAACAAGGAAGAAGAGGTAGAATAATTTGTTGAAAGGCCTACTCTCTCTATTGATGATATCATCAAGGCAGTCATAGTGGATGGGAACCTGCAACCAGTCACTGAATTTTATGATGAATATAGTGATACTAACAAGAAGATCTTGGAAGATGCTACAGTTAGGTATCTAAACATTTATAATAAAGTATTCATTGAAATCATCTCTCTAATTCCCAAAAGTCTAGAGAAGGTATTGGAACTAAGAAATGAGAATGCTAAGGCAAAGGACCTAGAGATCTGAGAACAGATTGCAATTCAACTCTATCCTTCCATTACTCCAGAACAAATGACCATGATCTTTAAGGACTACAAGGATGAGTTCTGGAGCAAAACAAGAATGAACAAACTTATGATTGGAGAGACTGATCAGGTGGCAAAATAAATAGAAGACATCCTCCAGAATGCCTTCATAAGATTCAATCTTCCTATTATAGAAGAAATAGATGAAGAACCTTCTACTATGGATGTCGAAGGATTAAGTAAATCAAAAGAAGAATCCACTAAGAAAAATGTAGAAGAGTCCAAACAGATAGATGAGGAGAAATCTAAGGACTTGGATTCCTCTATTCTGGAAGAGGAAGTCCATGAAGAAGTTAACATCTCTCCTTCGGATCCCTCTATAGACTCAAGTACTAAAGGAGAGGGAAGAGAAGAGGAGAAATTGAGTCAAGAAGAGGAAGTAAAGGGAAGAGAAGAAGATCAAATAGAGAAGACTCCTAATGACAATTCTGAGGTTGCAAAAGGAAAGAAGACTTAGTCTCTGGCAAGAGACAATACAGAGGTAGTAAACAACTTCTTAAACAAAGAAATGATAGAGATAGATGAACTAGAATTGTTTCAAGTACCACTAAATTTTGATTCCCTTTCTTTGGTCCAGACAATGAAGATAGCATCTTTTGGCCAAGCTAAAGAAAAAGAGAAGCTTCTAAAGTCTCACATGGAATACTGTGAGCTAATAGAGATTGCATCTGGGATGATGGAGAAGATCATGCCATCCTTCTAAAAGGGTCCCTCAGCCTCTCCATCTGGTAACCTGAAATCTTTGGTTAACTTTGTTAGCACCCATTTTGATTCTTTGGAGAAATCGACAGAAGAGAAAGTCTGGAAAGAATTTTTGGTAAAGAGATTCACTAAAATATAGGGACTCATAAATAATGACAGGAGGATCCTGGATATTGGGATAAAGAGCCTAGAAAATGCTCTTAAAGATGGTGGAAAAATGTATAAATTTTGTCTATCCTAGTCTGAAATGATAGAGGATATTGAAAAGAAGGTTAAAGAACAATAAGATAAACTGTCAAGTTTATCTTAGAATTTTGATCCCCTCACCACTTCTATAATGAATCAAGAGTGCCAGGCCATCACCATTATAAATGAAATAATGAGGTTTGAAAAGGAGAGGAAGAATATAATAAGCATGATGAGTGAGCTTAGAGGGATAATTATCCCTAAGTTAGAGGCCATGCATGAGGCCTTAACTGATGCTCAGACCACAACCTGGACCAGTGATCCGATAGACTTAAGAAGGGGAGAATCTTTTACATTTTTGTTGAGTGGTCACATTTCAATTTTGGATAGGATGAAGTAGAGTTGGCTGACATAATTTGTATAGTTGAAGACCACCTTTGTGGATATACTTAAGTATATGTAAGTATAACATGTATATATACTTATGCGGCAATGTATAGGTTGATTTTTGTAAATTTTGGTGTACGGATTTCACCCTTTTCCATTGATGTCAAATGGGGAGTGAGGAGTAGTGAAAAATGTGGAATCCAACTAAGGGGGAGCTCCAGTAAAAGTGTACATAAGACTGAGCATCAACAAAGGGGGAGTTTGTTATGACACTTAGTCATTTTTCACTAAGTGTTACCATCAATGCCAAAGAGGGAGATTGTTGGCAAGAGACACTGTGTGGCTTCATGAGTATTGTCATTGATGGCAACAAAGTCCATCCCATACATTCGTAGCACTTAGTATGTCTATACCAGAAGATAGACTGAAGAGTGTTTTAGTCCAGTGAGCAAGAATAGAGCATGCAGCAAGGTCTGACAATTAGGTTTGGATCTCTCAGATGGTGTAACTCAGCAAGTTGCGAACTTGGAAAAGTCAAGAGGAGTACCATGACTACTACATTCTAGAGATTGAGCCTCTAGTGATGAATTGTTGATCATGATGTTACTCATAAGAAAACATGAAATAAAAGTTACACAACAACCTTTATTTATCTTGAAAGATACATTGAATTCAAAGAATTCATGATCCGAAGTCTTTGTTGATTAGTTCATAATCTACTGACATTACTCAGTGGTTGATGTGTGTTGCTGTTTTCCATTTCAAGGGGCCTTACGTTGATTAGTAGATTCTATTTCCTGTAGATTTTCTGCACAGAGAGGTTATTGTTACTCTATTTCAAAGATAAC
This sequence comes from Cunninghamia lanceolata, assembly GCA_027924645.1. Taxonomy (NCBI): domain Eukaryota; kingdom Viridiplantae; phylum Streptophyta; class Pinopsida; order Cupressales; family Cupressaceae; genus Cunninghamia; species Cunninghamia lanceolata. Next base: position 9,764,771 of record BSBN01000739.1, read on the forward strand.
TGATGTATTTACAAGTTTGATTAATTCTTCTAATTATTGATCATCATGAACTTGTTCTTTCTTCTACACAATGTATTTACTCAAATGATGTGTTTGTAAGTAGATATATGCATGAATTTTCTAGATTTATGTGTGGATTTACATGATATCTGTCAATTTAACATGCTTTAACTCTAAATATGCTATGTATTTCCAATTATCTATGAGATGTTAGCATATTTCATGTTATTTGCTTTTAATTCTCTGTTGTATGCAATTATGGTGATGAATTGCTATGAAATTGAAAGAAATTTAAAGAAATGTTTATAATTTTGGTGAATCTTTAGCTAGTGAGCCACATACATACAAGATATGTTCATGAGGAGAAGAAATCAAACCATATTTTCACCGGGATGTTCCACAGCTAGATACAGATGATGCTAACTTCAAGGGATAAGGAATGAAAACAACACGTGCAGATTGACAAGCACTCCAAGGGATGCAATTGATCAAAGCATGTATCAAGATTTCAAACACAGATTACTCAAGATTTATGATATTTTGTAATCAAATTGTCTTCTCTTTCATTAAGTATGCAAAACATGTATGTTTACAATAACTTTGAAATCAGCCCTGATATTTCGACAATCAAATTTCAATTAAGCTTATGAATATTCAAAATATGGCACTCCTACACCTTTTATAGAATAAGATGAAGGAGTGGTTACAAATGACCTATGGTTAGGATTTGTCAATTAAGATTAACAGTAGATATTCCTTCTTTGACTTAGTCAACTATCCTTCGTGGCACAGGTTGCCAGCTAGCAACCATCTGGATGACTCATTATCTTATGAGTTCATGATGCATCTATCTTCTTTGCACTACATCTTCATTCATTCCTCAGGTTCTTCTTCTTTATCTTCTTCTTCTTCATCATGATCATCATCTTCATTGTTTTCTGTATCACTATCACCTTGATGAACATCATCTTGTATATGGACCTTCATTGCTGTCCTGATATTTTCATAGGCTTGTACTATTTTGTCTACCTCCCCACCATCTTGAGTTTTGGCTTTAGTGATAGAATGCTTGTGAGCCTAAAATTTATCTTTAGCTGCATCCAGCTTAGCTTTTCTACTATTTAGTGTCTCATTGTAATTGTCCACCTTAACCTTGATCCTCATGATCTTATTCATCACCTCCTCTGTTAGGTGGGTGAGGGGGTCATCAGCCACTGGCTGGAAGTTATCATGTAGTACCTTGATGGAAAAATCTGCATCTTGGTTTTCTATTTTCCCCTCTACTTTTCCTTCCAATGCTTCCAATATTTTTGCTTCATACGCCATCATATTGTGTAGCTTTATACTGATATCTCTAAGATTGCCACTACACTTCTTTAGGATATCACATTCGAATCTGATATCTTCATACCATACATCTACTAGTAGGGCTGTGTTATTATTTAATATCTAATTATTTATCAGGACCTGAGGATCAATCCTCTTTATTTCACTTAGAGCATTTTAGGCTTTTTCTAGCTACAATGATCTCTTTCTTGTTTCATTCTGAATTTTATCTATTTTCCTCTTCAAAGTGCTCAAGGAATTCCACCTCTCCAGAGAGGTTCTCAATACATCTTCTGCCCCTGTAAGGGCTGTCAACATCCGTTTATCCATGATCATGGCCTGATGCTTCATGAGGTCTAACTTATGAACTTCCTCCTATGATATAACAGTCAATGGGACTACAGGATTTGCTGGTGTACTATTAGGGTTAATTAACCCCTTTATGTATGCATGCAGCTGAGAAATGTGCTCTTTATGTTATTTATTTTTCTCCTTCTCTTTCTTTACCCTTTGGGTTAAAGAATTAATGATATCCTTCCCTTCTTGACCTTCTTGATCTTCATTAGCAAAACCCAAGTCAACTGTGGTGGTCTAGAATTCCTCCAGGGTGATTTTACCTTTTTCCTTTTCTATTGTGGGAAGTGCTACTTGGGCTATTCTTCTGCCTATAGTAGGATCTCTTCTGATAGCCAAGGTCAACTTGGCTTTCCTCTTAGGTTTCATGATGGTCTCTGCAAACAAGGTAGAAACATCAAATTCTTGAATTTCAAAACCTTTTTCTGTACCTATTTCCTTTTCAAGCCATCGAGATACTTCATCTTCAGATCCTTGTCCTTTGTCATCATCATGTTTGCCTTGATCTCCAATACTTGTCTCTACTCTGGGTGGAGAAGGTGACTTCCAGATTTCTTCCTCATGTTGTTCCTCATGAGGGGGATCTTGTTGTATCTCTTCTTCTTGAGGGGCTTCTTTCTGTAGGGGAGGAACTTGTGGAATGTCCACCTGATGATCCTGCACTTGATCCTATATGCCCTCTTTTTGTTTCTCTTCCACCTTGGTATTTTCCTCATCCTAAGGCATATTTACATTTGTGGATGCATGGGTTTCTGGGCTTTGTACATCACCCTAATCCTGGGCTACCTCCTATTCTATACCTGAGGTATACACATCTTGTGTTTTGAGATCTTCATGACCTGATGTATCTTTTTCTCCTATGGCTTCTTGAGTCTAGGTGGCATCATCACCTAATGTATTCTTATCATGCTCACCCTTTTGTTAGACTTCTACATTCTTAGGCTCAGCAAGTATCTCGTGCTATTGCTGGCCCATATTTGGAACACTGCTCTCTACGTCTGCCTGCTTGGATACTTCAATATTTTCTGTTTCGTCAGGTGCACCTACTTTGTCTTTAGGGATCACATCTTCCCTATATGTCAAATCAATAACAGCAGGGCTAGTCACCTGATCGACCAATTTGTCAAGCCTGATTTTGTTGGGCTGCCCTCTCTGGGCTACTTTCTTTCTCTTCTTGAGCCGCCTACTTCAACTCTTCCAATACCACCATCTATGCTGATGGGGTCCCATGTGGGGTCATGTGGGTATTGGAGACAAGGGTCTCCATCTTCTTAGAGGCTACACTTTGCACAACTTCATCATCTTAGAGGTCTACGATGTCTTCCAAGGAGAAAGGACCACCATGACCTACTTTGGAAGTCTCTTTTACTTGTTCCTCTGCTTTCTCTATCTTGAATTTGATAATAGTGGGAAGTGGAACATCATTCTGCATTTCTTTTCTAAACACTTCACCACCAGCTCCCCTTAATACTATGGGATCGGTCCTGATCTCACCCCACATAGATGTTCTTTGCTTCTTGGGTGGTGACATCAGGGGCACCGCCCTCCTCTTCTAGCTGACCATTATCAGGTCATCACCTACAAGCTCTTTACTGATCGACTCTTCCTCAAAAGGGATATCCTCCTCCACATTCTGTTGTGAAGCTTTGCCCTCATTTGGTACTTCTACAGTCTCTACAGCTAGCCTTAGGATTCTTTTGGTCTTTGGTTTATCCATTAGAGGCGGTGCAGATGAGGTTGACACCTGTCCTAATGTTGATGCACCTCCAGTTGGTATGGCAATTCTCTCGATTATCACCCCCTTGGTTCATCATCAGTTTTCTTTCCTCTGGGGGGTCCTTTCCTTTGTTTCTGGGTAGGTAGACTTTCTCCATTAAATTTTCTTTTCTCACCAAGGAAATCATCATATTCCTCATAAGGGATCTCCTATCTTTTCTTCTTGGCGTCTACTGTGATGGCCACACCTCTCTTCTTCAGTTTGTTTATTTGTTCATTTACCCATGCCTGGGTTTGCTGTAGCACCCCACTTGTAAACTGATCTAAGGAGATATCCTCCTATTGTGTTAGATTAGGGGCTGAGATGGTGTCATTATACACCTTTTTATCTTCATATTCATTTGACATGGTTCTACCATCATCCTTCTTTAGCTGTGCTAGCACTGGGATGCAGTAAAATGTTCTTATCTGATTTAAGGTGAGCCTTTCATATTTTCTTCTTCTTACCTCTGCTTCATCCTCATAATGAGTCCAAAAATATTCTAGGCATTTCTGATGTATAGGCTTCCCCATCATTTTATGCATTCTACCATAGGGGTCATATGATCTAGCCAATGGAAATGGCTATAGGTACATCAGATTCAGACTTCCTATGACATTCTTTTTGCTCTATGAATCAGGGCACATGTACCATCCCATAGATACTAGAAATAGTACTGGGGGTATCTTCTTCTATGCTTTGTATGCATCTAGTACGGTAGATGTTTGTCTCAAAAATTCCATCAAGACTACCCCATCAGTAGGGTACCTGGGTAGCATAAAGGGTTGTTCTTCAAATCCTTCTATTCTGATATATGAGAAAGTGGCATACTAGATGAACTAGGTGTCATGTTTGTATACAACTTCTTGAGCTTCCATGCTCAATCTCTTAGTTCTATCCTCTTCCATAGTTCTAACCAGATGCATAGAGAATGCATCATTCACTAGTTTGTAATCAAAGAGGTAGTTCCTTCTCTGTAATTAAGGATAATGATCCCATATGTGGGCATCATCTACACCACCGCCAATCTTTCCAACTGTAGTTAGTGCATCAAATGTTCCTTTGTAGGCACATGAATACACAACATATGAGGTCATGTGGAATGAGGATTCCAAACCTCCCAAGTTCCTCATCTTTTCATCTAATGCATCACTGATGACCTTGGCCCATAATGGCTTGTTATCTATATAGAGGGCCATCTTGATGATTCCAAACATCCAATTCTTGAAATTCCCAGCATGAGGCTGGCCTGGCATCCTGCTTAGTAGGGCAATCATGTATTGATATTCATCATCAAAATCAAATTTGTATAGGTACACTAGCAACTTAACAAAGGCAATGTAGGTGTTGTTCATAGACCTCCACTGGTATATCCTCTTCCTGGTATTCTTCTTATTGTTTTCATACTTAGTCCCCAGTTTGTGCAAATCCACACTGACTACCTTCCTTCCAACTAGGAGATTGAAAGTAGATGTGATCCCCTTAATTGAAAAGTCTGCATAAACTCTTCCATGTTTCTCCACCTGCCTTGTTTGAGGGTTATAGTTTTTGGCACATTCTACTACTAGTTTTGGGGTTTCCATGGCATAGGGAAATCCAGCTGCATGCCATATTCCTGGCACATATATTGCATCCAATAGGGTATTGTCTTTATCATGATATATCCTGGATGACCATGCTACTAAATCTATTTCTCCTTAGTGAGTGTCACCAATGACACCATATTTGAATTGTATTCCTTCGAGTTGAACGTACATGGGCTTAAGAAATTCTGTCCCAGACCTATTCTTCTTGATGTCCACCATGGATTCCTATAATAAACATGACTAGTCTTACCATAATATTCATATTCTTTCATACACACTATATATCTACAACATCATGCATACTACATTTATTAATCTCTATTTCATCATGATATGCACATTTACATATTCAAACCACTGGAAAAGTCATACTACCTAGACATGCAGAAAATGACAACAGGAGGGTTTTTTTAATTACTTGATAACACTTTTCTCCTGGGTTAGGTTGATGATTACGAAAAAGGGTAGGAAATACTGATGATCACCCATTCCGTTATGTTGCAAACTATAGTCCGTTAACAGGTAGCTCATATGAGGGTTTGACTCTCTGCTTTGTAAATTCTTGTTTTTTCGCAAGGTAAATGAGAATAACCTCAAAACCTTACCTTTAAACTTATTCGTATAGAAGATTAGGGTAAAACTAGGTTAAATCATTTAAATCCATTCATCTTCTGCAATGAATCCATGAATGTTGCCAAGTGTTCAGATCGTATTCATAGTTGGAGATAATCCATCTACCACATTTATATCCATTTAATGTTAGGAAATAGGGAGGAGGGGGGTGATCTTCAGAAGATCAGGTGATATTCAAAATATGACCTTCCGCCTTTGAGTAGAAAAACTAATGCAAGAGACTCGGGTGATGTGGTTAAAGGTTGAGCATATGTATATCAGGTCATGAAACTAAGATCAGGGGATGCTTAAAATATGACCCCCATGAATAAAATGACCTCCTTCTAAAAGATTGGGGTGATGTCACTGTGTCAATGACTTCGTTTAAGCGTTGTGTTGTAATGACGTCACCATCATGTTTGTCAAATATGTTGGGCATCGGATATATACCTCCATGAGGCAAAAAGAATGATGACATTATTACCAGGATGATGTTCTTTGTTCAATGGGTTTAAATGACGTCATCATCATATTGGCATTGGGTGATATTCTATGACAAGGGTGATATTCGTAAGATCAGGTGATTGAAAATATGACCCCCGCAAAAATATATGAAGTTGTTTGACGGACCAATAATAGCTATCATGTAAAATTGACGTCCAGAGTTTGCAGACCAAGTGATTATCGGGTGATAAACTGATATTGGGGTGATCTTACACAGGGTGAATGATGTTTGAAATATGATCCCCCTCTCAGAATATTAGGTTTGACCAAAACTTTGACTTGTCATAACTTTCTCCCCTTAAGGAATTTCAGGGTGATCTAAAAGGCAAACCTGGATGGAATTTTATCCTCTTTCCAACTATGAGGTTAATGATATAAAATACTGACTTTGACAACTAACCTCATCATGGTGACCTATCAGCACCCTTATAGGGCTATCTGCATGACTTACTTTTACCATACTGCCAAAAGCAGAAAAACAACAAGCCAAAGCAACAAAAAAAGTTGGGTCCCTATTTTGTCAAGTCAAAATGGGGTGTGTGGTGTAACCACACAACAACTTGCCACCAAAAAAAACAACTAAATTCTAATGATTCAAGTGATGTGATCACATTCTAACATAGTATTCTAACTCTTTCTAAGTATAAGCATCATAATCTTTCTGAATGATAAGGTTTTCATCATGGCAACAATGCTAACAAAGGATCAGGTGTGTGCAAATGATTAATTATCCTCATCTTGAAAGTAAGTTGAAAACATGAGTAACTAATGTTAAGCTACATAGTTTGGGATCATCCCTCATAGCCAACCTGGATAGAGCCTTGCTACCAGCAGGTGTTCATAGCCCCGACAAGGTTATCTATATAGTCTCCCTAAGTAGAGCCCCACTGCCAACAGGTGTCCATAGCCCTGGTAGAGTTACTTAGATGGCCTAATTTTATTTTCTTTTAGACTTTTCAATATTGATCTCTATATTCATATGATGTCATCATGTAAGCTTAGTGTGCAAGGTATGGTCACTTGCTGATTTAGGGTGGAGATTGCATTGGTAGCAAGGGAGTCCATTTAGATTTTTCACTTAACATCTATACTTGTGTATTCTACAAACCCAAGGCTGTTAGGTGAGTCATTGTGAATGAATCACTTTGGTCAAGAAAAGGCACCCTGATGAAAATATATCATAGACCTAATCACCAACACTTCTCAAAATGAGTCATAACCTATATATGAATTTGTTCTCATCACTTGAATCTTAACAATTTGGTTATTTTCTTAGGGTGATGAGCTGCATCATCTTGACTAACCAAAACAGAACTCAACAAACAAACAAACAAAACAAAACCAAAACTATACAAACAACTATACAAATATGCACACTATGATACACATGACTTGCATGACACTATTTCAGGCTTGAAAATAGTGTTTGAGAAACTATCCATTAACTAGTAATAGAACATCCTCACCAGTTAAGGTCTTCATCCTGTAGGTACTGTCTCCTAAAATTTCTAAAACTTGGAAGGGACCTATCCAAAATTTATCAAACTTACCATGATCTCCTTTCCTTTCATGTGCTTTGTCCCACATTAGGACTAAATCTAAGATTCTAAAAGCCTTAATTCTGGCTCTTTTGTCAAACTAATGTTTAACAACAACTTGATGTTTAGCAAATAGGTCAATTTCCTTACTTCTTTTTTCTTCTAGGTGCATCAACTAAAGCAACCTGACTTCTTGTTTGTTATCTATGCCTAGGTATTCTTGTGTAAACTGTAGTGTGGGGATCTTTAGGTTAACAAGGAGGATAGGATCCACCCCATATACTAGGTGAAAAGGAGAATTTCCTAATGCAGCCTTCATCCTGGTTCTATCTACCCACAAGGCATATTTCAATAAGGTGTTCCACTCCCTTGGGTTCTTTTCTATCAACTTATTTATGATGTTCAGTAAATTCTTGTTTGTGGATTCTACTAATCCATTCCCTTGGGGATAGTAATTTGAGGAGAATTTCAAGATGATTCCATAGTCAAAAGCCCAACTTGATAATCTTATTGAAGCAAAGGCAGATCCATTATCACATACCAAAGCATAAGGAACTCCATACCTGGTCACTATATTGCTTTCCAAAAACATAATGACATCTTCAGCATTACATGTCCTACTGTTGATATCTTCAGTCCACCTAGTACAGTAATCAGTAATAGTCAAAATATACCTGTGACTTGAAGATGATGGAGGATTGATAGGCCTTATGAAGTCCATTCCCCATTGAGCAAATGGGCGTATCTCCATCACTGGCTGCAAAGGTTGAGCAGCATATCTTTCTCTATTTGCAGCAACCTAACATATATGAAAATATTTGGTGTGTTCAGTAGTATCTTTAAAAATAGTGGGCCAGTAATATCCTACCCTAAGGATAGCATGAGTGGTAGCTAAGGATGATCCATGGGCAGTTCCAAACTTATCATATAATTCTACTAGAACCTTGTCTTCTTCTTGCCTTTCCAGGCATCTAAGGTACATTCCCTCATAATTCTTCTTAAAAAGGACTCCTCCTTTTATCATGTATTTCTATACTCTTATCTTTAAGGCTCTTCTTTGTAAGGCCTGCAATCTTGAAGGACATCTTCTAGTAACTAAGATATGCCTGATGTCTGAATACCATTCTCCATCTTCTCTTACATTTATGACATACTGCTGGCTCATGATATTAGGATCAATTTCTGATATCATTAGGCTCAAGGCTTGTCCTCTTACTAATTTCATGGGTATTATGTCCATATCATATTCTTGGAGGATAGTGATCCATTTAGCTCTCTTCTCACCTGGTTCACTTTGCATTAAAAGCATCTTTACTACTGCATCAGGTACTACAACTATCACCTTACTTCTCAGGATGTAGTGCCTAAACTTCTTAACTGCTTGAACTAGAGCAAGTGCTTGTCTTTCAACATCCATGTATCTGAGTTCTGTATCTCTAAAAGGGCAACTCATGAAGGCTATAGGCTTTTCATCTTTGGCCTCATTTCTCTGTGTTAATACTGCTACAGATGTATGCTCTAAAGCAAATGAGTAAATGTAAAAATCCTTGGTATAATCTGGACTGATCTTAATTGAAGCATTAGATATGGCTTTCTTAATATCTTCAAAAGATGCTCTAGCTTCAGGTGTCCACTCAATTTTGGCATCTTTTTTGAGCATGGAATTCAAGGGTCTGACAATCTCTGCAAAGCCAGTGATAAATTTTCTAACAAAATTAATCTTACCAAAGTAATATTTGAGCTCCTTCTTACTTCCAAGAAGCTGTATCTTCATGATTGATTCCACCTTGTCAGGGTCAATGATGATCCCAGTTTCTGTTATCAGGTGGCCTAATAACTTCCTTGTGGTTACCCAAAATATGCACTTCTTAGGGTTTAGGGATATCCCATATTGTTCACATTTCTTTAGCACCTTCTTGAGGTCTTCTACATGATTTCCTCTTTCTTTAGAGAAAACTATCAAGTCATCCATATATATGACTATGCATTTACCAATCAAGCCTCTAAAGGCTATGTCCATCACTCACTGAAATGTGGCTCTAGCATTTATTAACCCAAAAGGCATGCGCCTGTAGGCGAATATTCCCCACTTTGTCATGAATGCAGTTTTCAATCTGTCTATTTTTTCTGCCATTACCTGGTTGTAACCAGAGAAACCATCTAGAAATGACATCATCTTAGCACCATTCACAATCTGCAAGACCTAATCTAGAGAAGGCAAAGGATAATTATCCTTTTCAGAAGCTCTATTTAAGTTCCTAAAATCTACACACAATCTGATGTCGCCATTCTTCTTCCTCATCGGGACCAAGTTTGCAACCCATGTGGAATGTCTCATAGGAAATATGATCTTGGCATTGAGGAACTTCTTAACTTCCTCAAAAATATGGGTTCTAGTAGAGCATTTACAGGTCTCTATTTCTGTCTAAAAGGCTTGACATTTGGCTTCAAAGGTATGGTATGAGTAATGATTGATGTGTCATAAGTCTTCAACTCATCATATGTCCAGGCAATGACATGGATATAGTCTTTGAGAGCTTGGGTTATTCCTTCCAACTCCTCTTTTGTATAGACTTTTCCAATCAGGACATTTCTTTTTTCATCATTTGGTCCTATGTCGACCTGTGAGTATTGTCCTCCATCTGCTTTGGGGAGATCCTTTTGTTTCAGCATGTCATCCAAATCAAATGCTCTTTCTAGCTCTATCATTCCCTTACGAATCTTGTTACTAGACAACTCTAGGATTTCTTCTTCCTCCCAAATATGATCCTCCACATTACTTTCATCTATGATTTGTGCATCAAAAACATCCTTGTTGGAAATGAAGTCCAATATATGCTGATCATCATCAAATACTTGAAGGTTAGTTACATTATCTGGCACAGAAGGCACTGATACTAATTTGACTGAAAATCTTTTCAGACCAGATATGGATAGTGGTTCTAAAGTGCTGGCAGCTTGAGCTAAGGCATCTGCCCTATGATTTTGTTCTCTAGGTACATGGGTGAAGTTGAATGCATCAAAATCTTCTATCAAGTTCCATACCCTATGTTTATAATTGGACAACTTCTTGTAATTGCAAGAGTATATACCTCTTACCTATCTCACAACCAATTCTAAGTCTCCATAGACATGTAGAATCTTCACTTTATTTCTTAGTGCAAACAATATCCCATGAATTAGAGCTTCATACTCTGTCACATTGTTCGTGCATGGGAATTGCAGTCTGTATGCTACTAAGTAGGATTTTCTAGATGGATCGATAAGATCTATCCCTACTCCAGCCCCTTGTTTTGACTTGGATCCTTCAAACCTGAGGACCCATGGCTTATCTTTAGTTAAAGGCTTATCTAGGCCTTCCCTTTTCTTTTTAGCTCTGGCAGCTGCACCGTTTGATATCCATTTTAACTTTGATGTTTCAATTTTCTCAAACTTCACCTTATCTGCCTTATGTGAAGCTAATATTTCCTCTTTTCTTTTACTATCAGAAGGAAAATCATCTAGATTAGGTAACATCTACCTTTTTAGAATATGCAGACACAATGAACAAGTAGTTTTTGAATGAGGTGCTTCATGTAACCTGCACCACCCCTCAATCAAGACATCATGTGGAGATCTCTACTATTGTGTCATCTTTTAAATCTCTTTTGATAGAAACTCTTCAAATTTGGATAGATTAGTGCCCCTATCTTCATCAGATAACTCATAATCTAATTCCACTAAACTATCACTCCCTAGGGTGATTTTCTTGTTTCTTTTAACATTACTCTTGTTACATACCAATATCTCCTCCTTCTGAATGGAACTTTCATCCTGATATGTGCATTCTCTTGTTCCTATAGATGACAAACAACAATCGGTGTCACTATCACTATCTACAAAACTTACTATGGATGATGATGATGATGCCTCACTGCATGTTTGTTTGAGCTCCATCATGTCTAAGTAGGCACCACAAGTCTTTTCAAAATGCACCTCATCATGTAACCTACACCATCCTTCAATTAAAATATCATGAATAGGCATTTTTTACAATTAACATCATTGCACCTCTTTGGACAAGTGCATCTCAAAATTATTAAAATGATCTACCTCATTTTTAGGGTTACAATCAGATTCTAAAATTATTTTATCATCTTGAATGTTATCATCATGACAATGAACGTCATACATCAAGATCTCCTATATCCTGAAAGTCTAGGGTTTGATGGAGTAAACTCTGGGTTCTACATCCACATACATGATCTTGTTGGTTTTGTTATATTCAGTGATCATGTATTTCATATGAGGTTCAAAATCTATCCTTATTTGATTTGGTATTCCTTTCCAAGGCAACCACATATGACTAAAATCAGTGTCCATGTATCCATTAAGGGTTTTTTACCAGTCTCTGTTGAGTAGCATCCCATATGTATTAGGTATATCAACCACCTGAATATCAATGTAGTACTAGATTCTGGGATCTGATGCTAGCTGCATATGAATATGAGTTAGTTCCCCTACCATGCTCACCTCTGTTTTGTCTAATTGTGTTACTTTCTTTAGTGACTTAGCGGGATGCAACCCTAAAGAATTGTATATGGACAAGGGCATTACATTGGTAGATACTCCTGAATCTACTAAGAAGTTGTGCAAGTTTTTACTAAACATCCTTATGGTAAGGAGTAAAGAGGCGACTCACTCTTGTCTCTGTACTGGGTCATGTGGGAAGTCTCTGCAGCTTGAACAGTAGCTGGCACTTTTTGTTTAACATTAACATCTCTAGCAGCATGATCTTTATTTCCAGACTGACCTAAGGTATGACTATCCTCTTTTGGAGTAGGATCCTCTAATGATTTCATGAACGCTTTCTTGATAGCAGGGGTTTTAAGCAACTCTGATAATGACAAGATGATTTTAATCTTTTTCATTTCATCTGCCAGATATGTGACCAATTTATCAGACTCAGAAGGTAGATTAGCAGCCCTTGGTGCTATATTTGGTGATGCTAAGTATTAAGCATTAACCCTGGGGAATCTAGGATTATTATTTGCCTTGGGATCAGGTGGAGTATTGAAATTGTTTGGAGGCAAGGAAGTGGTCAAAGGACTAGCAGGTCTATTTGAGTTATTCCTCAAGTTATAATTATGCCTACCCTAATATTGGTGTTGATAAGCATGTACTTCTTCATGTTCAATTGATGGCTCATTTTCATCCTCAAAGAGAAAAACATAGTTAGACTCAAAAGTCATGGCTGATTCTTGACATGCTAGGGTGTAATCTTGGTGAGAAGACACTATCTGCTAATGAGGATGATTAATGTAACTTTCTAACACTAAGGCAGAATCATATCCACAGGGGACAATTTCATTTCCTTCTACATGAGGTGGATTTCCTAAAGTATTGGACACTTTAGTTTGGGATATACTGGTAGTAATCTAAAATTGAGGATAGTCTAGCTCTGCATGAGCATTGGTGTTATGTATCCTACACCAATTTGTAAGGGCTGCCTCTGCAAGGTTGACTCTAGTGGTTTGCTTAGGTTCACTAGGAGGCTGATTATCTAGGGGTGATGACAAAGAACCATTATTTGGCCTAGTGTTCCACACTCTAGGCTGTCTAGGAGGATTATTATTGCCATTGTTATTGTAGTTGTTATTGTAACCCCTATCAGGATAATTAGGTCTATCATTAGCATATCCTCTATTCTGATTAGGCTGGAAATAGAAGTTTTGACTCCTCAAGTGAGTGATCTCAGTAGTGAGTTTTCTTAACTCTACTGATATTTCCTTAATTTCTTCTTTCTCTTCCTGAACCTTGGCCACTACATTCTCAGTCTGAGGCTTGAAAAAGGAAGATCCATTGTTTTTATTATTGGACTATTCTACACCCTGAGGTACCTGTGTTTGTCCTGGATATTGTAACATCTAGCCATTTCCATTCAGAGGTGGCATGATACTAAGTGGAGGTATCTGTAAAGGACTTGGCATCATAGTTGGAGGCATCATGGCTCCATTGGTATGTTATTGAGCAAGCTATGTAGGATAACCAGGAATTGTTGGGAATGCAATATTAGGCGTTGGAGTAGGAATCAACTGTTGACTGACTTTGATAGCTTCTTCAAAAGCTCCTGTCAAAGTTGTGACCCTAGGATGTGCTCTCCTGATAAACATGTAAGTCAAAGGATCTAAAGCTGAATAATATATGCTCCTAGCAGCTTCATCTACTACAACATAAGGCGCAACTAGCTTAGATAGCATCTTCTGGAATCTTGCGTTGAAGTTAGCAATAGGTTCTCCTTCAAATCTCTTGATTGTGGCAAACAAATAATAATTCATTGAAGGATCTATTGGTATTTTGAACCTATCCTTAAAGGCTTTCTCCAAGGCAGCCCATGAACTGACTGAACCTTGACCAAGACTGATATACCAGTTATAGGCCTCTTCCCCTAAGGAAAATGGAAATAACCTGCATACAACATCTTGATGCTCAATTCTAGCCCTACAATAGGCTTCCTTGAAAGTTCTAATGTGATCATTAGCTTCCTGATATGGATGATACTTAGGACAAATTTTATCAAGATTCTTAGGCAAAGCATGATATGCTGTGAAAGTCAGAGGTGATTCTACAGTGAAAAATGACATTGCAACTGGTGGAGGTTGAACCTGAGGTGTAACAAGTGGAGGTTGGACCTAAGGTGTAACAAGTGGAGGTTGGACCTGAGGTGTGACAGGTGGTCCTGTAGGTGTTTGTAACCTGATAGGATTTATAGGAGGACGTTGTGGTGAAGCTCCTGATGCACTAGAATCAGGAGAGTGATGAATGTCTATAGTTCTAGGTCTAAATCCTCTGATAGGTAATTCTTTGAAGGGTCCACTAGATCTACACCTGGTATTTGGCCTGAGAGCTAGAATTTCTTAAGTTTAAGGAAAATTGGCTTGGTTATAGCAAAGATCAGTTGAAACTTTCTAGCAAAGGCTGTATTTATGGTCAGAACTTGAGACTGACTGAATATTTATGGAATATTTGCAGAAATGATGCAAATATGAGGTGATACGAGACTTGGTGACACACGTTAGGTTTCTAAAGTAGGTTACCTCAAAGCTTTAACAAATTTACCTAAAATAGAGCTTATCTTTTCAAAATTTAGGGTGATCAAACACAAAGCTCGCAATATTTATGCTCAATTTTGAAATTTTCACAAAGGATTACCGTGCACAAACTTACAACAACAAATCTTTGCATATGACTTGAAATACAAAGGTATATGAGTGTTACCTTTCTGTCTGCATCATCAAATCAGACAAAGCTTTACTGATGATGATGAGGCCCTCCTTCTAGCGCCAATTTATGTTGATCATGATGTTACTCACAAGCAAACATGAAATAAAAGTTACACAACAACCTTTATTTATCTTGAAAGATACAATGAATTCAAAGAATTCATGATCCCAAGTCTTCGTTGATTAGTTCATTATCTACTGACGTTACTCAGTGGTTGATGTGTGTTGCTGTTTTCCATTTCAAGGGGCTTTACATTGAACAGTAGATTTGGTTTCCTATAGATTTGTTGCACAGAGAGGTTATTGCTACTCTATTTCAAAGATAACTGATGTATTTACAAGTTTGATCAAATCTTCTTATTATTGATCATCATGAACTTGTTCTTTCTTCTACACAATGTATTTACTCAAATGATGTGTCTGTAAGTAGATATATGCATGAATTTCATGGATTTATGTGTGGATTTACATGATATCTATCAATTTAACATGCTTTAACTCTAAATATTTTATGTATTTCCAATTATCTACGAGATGTTAGCATATTTCATGTTATTTACTTTTAATTCTCTATTGTATGCAATTATGGTGATGAATTGCTATGAAATTGAAAGAAATTTAAAGAAATGTTTCTAATTTTGGTGAATCTCTAGCTATTGAGCCACATACATACAAGATACATTCATGAGGAGAAAAAATCAAACCATATTTTCACTAGGATGTTCCATAGCTAGATACAGATGATGCTAACTTCAAGGGATAAGGAATGAAAACAACACATGCAGATTGACAAGCACTCCAAGGGACGCAGCTGATCAAAGCATGTATCAAGATTTCAAACATGGATTACTCTAGATTTATGATATTTTGTAATCAAATTGTCTTCTCTTTCATTAAGTATGCAAAACATGTATGTTTACAACAACTTTTAAATCAGTCTTGATATTTCAGCAATCAAATTTCAATTAAGCTTCTGAATATTCAAAATATGGCACTCCTACACCTTTTATAGAATAAGGTGAGGGAGTGGTTACAAATGACCTATGATTAGGATTTGTCAATTAAGATTAATGGTAGATATTCCTTCTTTGACTTAGTCAACTATCCTTCATGGCACAGGTTGCTAGCTAGCAACCATTTGGATGACTCATTATCTTATGAGTTCATGATGCATCTATCTTGTTTGTGTTGCATCTTCATTCATTCCTCAAGTTCTTCTTCTTTATCTTCTTCTTCTTCATCATGATCATCATCTTCATTATTTTCTATATCACTATCACCTTGATGAACATCATCTTGTATATGGACCTTCATTGCCATCCTGATATTTTCATAGGCTTGTACTATTTTGTCTACCTCCCCGCCATCTTGAGTTTTGGCTTTAGTGATAGCATGCTTGTGAGCCTGAAATTTATCTTTGGCTGCATCTAGCTTAGCCTTTCTACTGTTTAGTGTCTCATTGTAATTCTCTACCTTAACCTTGATCCTCATGATCTTGTTCATCACCTCCTTTGTCAGGTGGGTGAGGGGGTCATCAGCCACCGGCTGGAAGTTATCATGCAGTGCCTTGATGGAAAAATCTACATCTTGGTTTTCTATTTTCCCCTCTACTTTTCCTTCCAATGCTTCCAATATTTCTACTTCATATGCCATCATACTATGCAGCTTTATACTAATATCTCTAAGCTTGCCACTGCACTTCTTTATGATATCACATTCAAATCTGATATCTTCATACCATACATCTACTAGCAAGGTTGTGTTATTATTTAATATCTGATTATTTATCAGGACCTAAGGATCAATCCTCTTTATTTCACTTAAAGCATTTTAGGCTTTTTCTAGCTGGAATGATCTCTTTCCCATTTCATTTTGCCTTTTATCCACTTTCCTCTTCAAAGTGCTCAAGGAATTCCACATCTGTAGAGAGGTTCTCAATACATCTTCCGCCCCTGTAAGGGCTGTCAGCATCCATTTATCCATGATCATGGCCTGATGCTTCATGAGGTCCAACTTATTATCTTCCTCCTATGATATAACAGTCAATGGGACTGCAGGATCTGTTGGTGTACTATCAGGGTTAATTAACCCCTTTATGTATGCATGCAGCTGAGCAATGTGCTCTTTATGCTGTTTATTTTTCTCCTTCTCTTTCTTTACCCTTTGGGTTAAAGAATCAATGATATCCTTCCCTTCTTGACCTTCTTGATCTTCATTAGTAAAACCCAAGTCAACTATGGTGATCTGGAATTCCTCTAGGGTGATCTTACCTTTTTCCCTTTCTATTGTAGGAAGTGCTACTTGGGCTGTTCTTCTGCCTGTAGCAGGATCTTGTCTGAGAGCCGAGGTAAACCTAGCTTTCCTCTTAGGTTTCATGATGGTCTCTACAAACAAGGTAGAAACATCAAATTATTGAATTTCAAAAGCTTGTTTTGTACCTATTTCCTTTTCAAGCCACTGAGGCACTTCATCTCTGGATCCTTGTTGTCCTTTGTCATCATCATGTTCACATTGATCTCCAATACTTGTCTCTACTCTAGGTGGAGAAGGTAACTTCCAGATTTCTTCCTCATGTTGTTCCTCATGAGGGGGATCTTGTTGTATCTCTTCTTCTTGAGGGGCTTCTTTCTGTAGGGGAGGATCTTGTGGAATGTCCACCTGATGATCCTGCATTTGATCCTATATTCCCTCTTTCTGTTTCTCTTCCACCTTGGTATTTTCCTCATCCTGAGGCATATTTACGTCTATGGATGCATGGGTTTCTGGGCCTTCTGCATCACCCTAATCCTAGGCTACCTCCCATTCTGCACCTGTGGTATACACATCTTGTGTTTTGAGATCTTCATGACCTGATGTATCTTTATCTCCTATGGCTTCTTGAGTCTTGGGGACATCATCACCTGATGTATTCTTATCACCCTCACCCTTTTGCTAGACTTCTACTCTCTTAGGCTTAACAGGTATCTCGTGCTGTTGCTGGCCCATATCTGGAACACTGCTTTCTACCTCTACTTGCTTGGCTACTTTAATATTTTTTGTTCCATTAGGTGCACTTGCTTTGTCTTTAGGGCTCACATCTTCCCTATATGTCAAATCAATAACAACAGGGCTAGTCACCTGATCAACTAATTTGTCAAGCCTGATTTGTTGGGCTTCCCTCTCTAGGCTACTTTCTTTCTCTTCTTGAGCTACCTACTTCAACTCTTCCAATACCACCATCTGTGCTAATGGGGTCCCATGTGGGGTCATGCAGGTACTGGAGGCAAGGGTCTCCATCTTCTCAGAGGCTACACTTTGCACAAATTCATCATCTGAGAGGTCTACGATGTCTTCCAAGGAGAAAGGACCACCATGACCTACTTTGGAAGTCTCTTTTACTTGTTCCTCTGCTTTCTCTATCTTGAATTTGATAATAGTGGGAAGTGGCACATCATGCTGCATTTATTTTCTAAACACTTCACCACTAGCTCCCCTTAATATTATGGGATCGGTCCTGATCTCACCTTGCCTAGATGTTCTTTGCTTCTTGGGTGGTGACATCAGGGGCACCGCCCTCCTCTTCTGGCTGACCATCATTGGGTCATTACCTGTAGGCTCTTTACTGATTGGCTCTTCCTCAAAAGGGATATCCTCCTCCACATTCTGTTGTGAAGCTTGGCCCTCATCCTGTACTTCTGTAGTCTCTATAGTTGGCCTCAGGATTCTTTTGGTCTTTGGTTTATCCATTAGAGGTGGTGCAGATGAGGCTGATGCCTATCCTGATGTTGATGCACCTCCAGTTGGTATGGAAATTCTCCTTATTATCACCCCCTTAGGTTCATCATCAGTTTTCTTTCCTCTGGGGGTCCTTTTCTTTATTTCTGGGTAGGTAGTCTTTCTCCATTAGATTTTCTTTTCTCACTAAGGAAACCATCATATTCCTCATTAGGGATCTCCTGTCTTTTCTTCTTGGCATCTACTGTGATGGCCACACCTCTCTTCTTCAGTTTATTTATTTGTGCATCTACCCATGCCTGGGTTAATTGCAACACCCCACCTGTAAACTGATCCAAGGAGATATCCTCCCACTGTGTTAGATCAGGGGCTGAGATGGTGTCATTATACACCTTTTTATCTTCATATTCATTTGACATGGTTCTACCATCATCCTTCTTTAGTTGTGCTGGCACTAGGATGGAGTCAAATGTTCTTATCTGATTTAAGGTGAGCCTTTGATATTTTCTTCTTCTTACCTCTACTTCATCCTCACAATGAGTCCAAAAATCTTCTAGGTGTTTCTGATGTATAGGCTTCCCCATTATTTTCTGCATTCTACCATAGGGGTCATATGATCTAGCCAATGGAAATGGCTATAGGTACATCAGGTTCAGACTTCTTATGACATCCTTTATGCTCTATGAAGCAGGGCACATGTACTATCCCATAGATATTAGAAATAGTATTGGGGGTATCTTCTTCTATGCTTTGTATGCATCCAGTATGGTAGATATTTATCTCAAAAATTCCATCAGGACTACCCCATCATTAGGGTACCTGGGTAGCATAAAGGGTTGTTCTTGAAATCCTTCTATTCTGATACATGAGAAAGTGGCATACTGGATGAACCAGGCGCCATGTTTATATACAACTTCTTGAGCTTCCATGCTCAATCTCTTAGTTCTATCCTCTTCCATAGTTCTAATGAGATGCATAGAGAATGTATCATTCACTAGTTTGTAATCAAAGAGGTAGTTCCTTCTCTATAATTGAGGATAATGATCCCATATGTGGGTATCATCTACACCACCACCAATCTGTCCAACTGCAGTCAGTGCATCAAATGTTCCTTTGTAGGCACATGAATAGACAACATATGAGGTCATGTGGAATGAGCATTCCAGACCTCCCAGGTTCCTCATCTGTTCATCTAATGCATCATTGATGACCTTGGCCCATAATGGCTTGTTATCTGTATAGAGGGCCATCTGGATGATTCCAAACATCCAATTCTTGAAATTCCCAGCATGAGGCTGGCCTGTCATCCTGCTGAGTAGGGAAATCATGTATTGATATTCATCATCAAAATCAAATTTGTATAGGTGCATTGGCAACTTAGTAGAGGCAGTGTAGGTGCTGTTTTTAGACCTCCACTAGTATATCCTATTCCTGGCATTCTTCTTATTGTTTTCATACTCAGTCTCTAGTTTGTGCAAATCCACACTGACTACCTTCCGTCCAACTGGGAGATTGAAAGTACATGTGATCCCCTTAATTGAAAAGTCTACATAAACTCTTCCATGTTTCTCCACCCGCCTTGTTTGAGGGCTATAGTTTCTGGCACATTCTACGACTAATTTTGGGGTTTCCATGGCATAGGGAAATCTAGCTGTATGCCACATTCCTGACACATATATTACATCCAATAGGGTATTGTCTTTATCATGATATATCCTGGATGACCATGCTACTAAATCTGTTTCTCCATGGTGAGTGTCACCAATGACACCATATTTGAATTGTATTCCTTCGGGTTGAACGTACATGGGCTTAAGAAATTCTACCCCAGACTTGTTCTTCCTAATGTCCACCATGGATTCCTGCAATATACATGACTAGTCTTACCATAATATTCATATTCATTCATACACACTATATATCTACATCGTCATGCATACTATATTTATTAATCTCTATTTCATCATGATATGCACATTTACAGATTCAAACCACTGGAAAATTCATACTACCTGGACATGCAAAAAATGACAACAGGAGGGTTTTCTTTAATTACTTACTTGATAACGCTTTTCTCCTGGGTTAGGTTGATGATTACGAAAAAGGGTAGGAAATACTGATGATCACCCATTCCATTATGCTGCAAACTGTGGTCCATTCATAGATAGCTCGTATGAGGGTTTGACTCTCTGCTCTGTAAATTCTTGTTTTTTTGCAAGGTAAATGAGAATAACCTTCGAAACTTACTTTTAAACTTATCCGTATAGCAGATCAGGGTAAAATTGGGTTAAATGATTTAAATCCATTAATCTTCTACAATAAATCCATGGATGTTACCAAGAGTTTGGATTGTATTTGCAGTTGGTGGGAATCCATCTACTACATTTATATCCATTTAATGTTAGGAAATAGGGAGGAGGGGGGTGATCTTTAGAAGATCAATTGATATTTAGAATATGACCCCCTCTGTATGAAATGACCTTCCGCCTTTGAGCGGAAAAACAAATGAAAGAGACTCGGGTGACGTGGTCAAAGGTTGACCATATGTATATCAGGTCATGAAACTAAGATCAGGGGATGCTTAAAATATGACCCCCACGAATAAAATGACCTTCTTGTAAAAGATCAGGGTGACGTCACCTTGTCAATGACTTTGTTTAAGCGTTGTGTTGTAATGACGTCACCGTCATGTTTGTCAAATATGTTGGGCATTAGATATATACCTCCGCAAGGCAAAAAGAATGATGACATCATTACCAAGATGATGTTCTTTGTTTACTAGGTTTAAGTGACATCATCATCATAGTGGCATTGGGTGATATTCTGCGACAAGGGTGATATTCGTAAAATTAGGTGATATTGAAAATATGACCCCTGCAAAAATATATGAAGTCGTTTGATAGGCCAATAATAGCTATCATGTAAAATTGATATCTGGAGTTTCTAGACCAAGTGATTGTGGAGTGATAAACTGATATCAGGGTGATCTTACATAGGGTGACTGATGTTTGAAATATGACCCCCCTCTCAGAATATCAGGTTTGACGGAAACTTTTACTTGTCATAACTTTCTCCTCTTAAGGAATTTCGGGGTGATCCAAAAGGCAAACTTGCATGGAATTTTATCCTCTTTCCAACTATGAGGTTAATGATTTGAAATACTGACTTTGACAACTGACCTCATCATGGTGACCTATCAACACCCTTATAGGTCTATCTGCATGACTTACTTTTACCATACTGCCAAAAGTAGAAAAACAACAAGCCAAAGCAACAAAAAAAGTTGGGTCCCTATTTTGTCAAGTCAAAATGGGGCATGTTGTGTAACCACACAATATGAATGAGTGAAAAGATATGAGCATCTAAGTGTTGGGTTCCTAACAGGTAGAGTAGACTAAGGAAGAACTAACCGGCAGAGCATCAGACTTTAATTCGGATGAGAAACTGATGGTGATCAAGCTTTTTGAGGGATCATTCATGGCTGGTCGACATGATTGATGACTTCTAGGTCTATGTCTTTGATACACATCACATAATAAGCATGGATTCAACTGATAGATCAATGTCTTAGAAATATCTTTAGTATTCCGGTTGTCGACTAGAAAGATGTTGAAATCCTTGGTACGGATATATATACCAGATGGATTTCGGTATGAAGAGGTGTGTGTGTTGATATAGTGAGTGAGAAAAGGTAGAGAGAAGTCTGGAAGCAGTACTACAAGTCCGGTATGTGATAGAACATCAACACTAAAGCAGAGGAAGAATGAAGTGCATTAGATCAGTATGTTAAGCCTAACCAGAACTGAACCTCAGCATGTGTGGATGCCTCTTTTCAATTCAAACACCTGGTTACCTTCTATAAATATTGTAGATAGTGAGTCTCTTGAAGGCAGTGTGCCTCTTGTGAGTAGTGTGCTCGGGCAGTGAGCCCTAATTGGCAAGTGCCATTTTGTACTTCTTATTCTTCTAATAGAGAATATAATCTTGGGTTAGTCACCCTGTGGTTTTTCCCTAAACAGGGTTTTCCACATAAAAATTACTGTGTTATGTGTGTCGATTTTATTTGTGCTCTCATTTTTATGTATGCTTATATATTTTGATTCTGCACTAATTGCTAACAAGGAAAGAAAGTTAAAATATTTAAGATAATTGATTCACCCCCCGCTAAGTTATCTACCTTGTTTCCAACAGGAATAAGAGTAAAGTAGATGCATTTGATAACCAACAAGCCAAAACATCATTGCTCTCCTAAGCCTCAATTGTTGAACCAATCATTTGAATAATATGGTCAAAATGTTTCAAAGAATTAACATTGGAGAAGTGACTTATAAATGATACGTGCAACTGCAAGTCTTCCACCACTAAAGCCAACATCATCTGTGATACACTTGATTAATAAATCTTGATTTTCTTGATTCCTATCACTGATAGCCATATGTGGCCTCTGCATTCCATCAGTGAGTTCTTTCAAGGTAGACATAGGAGTTTTGCACATTTCCTACAGTTCTAACTCCACCATTTAGAAAATGAGCATTCTGTAGAGTCCTAAGAATAGCAATAACCTTGTACTGCCCTAAAAGATCTCATGTTGTTGACATGACTAAGACCTACTTCCAAAGAACTAGATTCTCAGACTCTAAGTTACAAATCTTTTCTTCAAGCCTTTGTGGGGATGCACAACTCTGTGTATGGAACATGGACACATGGGAAAAGAAAATCAAAGTTTACCCAATTGCCACCTGGAAAACTAGTTTCTGAAGACACACGAGTTTAGATTCACTCAGATCAGCTTCACATTCTTGTTGTTCATGAAACACAACTTATTATTTGTGATGTCTATAAGTTGGAACAATGACAACTGTAGTTGCCACAACGTGCTCTTTCCTCACCAATATCCTATGGAACATATTCACACAATAGCTTGCTTGTTATTGAATCATTCTATGAAGGTAGTAATGGTATGTTTGATGTTGAAACTACCCTGGAAAAATATATGCAAAATGTGGTAGCATTTGCAAGCCGCAAACCCTGTTGACAAAATGTGAAGATTGTAGACTATGTACAAAGCAGAGATGGGGACTATGGCACAAGAAATGAACATCCATCTAAGTAAAAAAAAAAGAGAATTCTAACAGATGTATAAAATATATTACGAAGCACCCTAAATTCTCACCAGAAAATACAAAGTTGAAAAGCTTAGTAGAAAACCCTAATCGACAAGATATGAATGATCGGAATGGATTCATTAAGTCCTTCTGATTGCATAAGTCACATGATAATAAAGCACCATGAAGTTCTTCAGTGAGGGTCACGCCAATTTATCCCATCCAATTGAATGACAAGGGAGACATGTTGGGAAGACTTGTATGATCGAAACAGAAGCTTTGGATCTTGCCGACTACATGAGTTACACTAATCATGAAACCTAAAGAGCCTTCGATGACAGTCATACCGATGCATTAAGTAGTGAATGAAACATGTCGGAAAGACCAAAAGCATTGGAATATCATGATGATCTCATAGTGATGGCTTATGTTATGCCAATGGTAAAATTTTCAAATCAAATATACATTCTCTCACCAATAAGACATGATAGCAATCGTGTCAGAAAGACATGGATGATCAGAATGAGTATGCTCACAGTCTCCTCAAAACCTGGTGAAGCATAAGATAAACTATCAAAAGGGAAATGAAATTATGAATAAAAGGTGAAAGTGAGGTATTCGGCAAATTTCACAAGAAGATAATAAAATGAGAAATATTTTCCATTAAAAGTATAACAGAGTGAAGATTTACATTGCCGGAATAACATGGTGAATAAAGTGAAATTTATAATTTTAATTTGAGAGGCAGAATTCATCAAGTAGATTATATCTTTGATATTTGGTAAAAATTGACAAGTGAATTTACCAACAAAAAATGAATTTCACGAAGGGTAATAAAAGTTTAATCAAATATTAATGAAACTATTTTGCCAAGCATATGAAATAATTCAATAAGTGAGAAATATTTTCCATATAAAGGCCGGTAAAATGCTTTTTCACTGAAGAGGTTAAATGAGGAGTCATTTTACCCAAATAGATTCTTTTTGTCAAATAAAGATGAAAGCAGACAGAGAAATGTAATTAAGAAATAGAATGAATACTAAAGTATTAAGAAATATTTTATTTCTCAATAAAGTATTAAAGAAGTTTATCCACAAGAAATAACTAAGTAAATGGAGAGATACATTGAACGGATGTGAATAGTCATAACCCTAGGAGATTTCATGTATATATACCAGATGAAATCAAATGAGAAAAAGGAGGGAGGGTAGGAAATCATCACCAATAAAAGATAGATTGCGTCCATCCACCCATCCATTCAATATCAGAAAATGTTATAATGTATATTATTTGAAGTAATATTATGGAGCAGAAAATTCTTAAATGGTGATCTATTTCAGTGTTCACTTGTTGCGTTGATATTCATGCTTATATGTTACTGTGTTGTCTCCAGAGTGGTTTTCTCATATTATTTAAATTATCATATCAAGGATATCTTTAATTTATCTAGTCACATTTGCTGATTTAGTGTGTTCTAATTGATTGGTTTCTATAAGAAGTTGATTTAATTCCTTCCAAGTTGTTAAGTTCATTGGTCTCTATCAGGAGTTAAAACCCTTTCAACGAAACAATTTTGGTCAGGTTTCCTTCTTGCCAGAATTAAAACTTCCTTTCAGTTGTTCATAGTAGTATGGGAGAATATCACTGGGATTATTAAGAAGAGTATAGTAACTTACAGACTTGCACATTTGCATAAGGTGTAAGCATTTCATATGCCCAAAAAGATAGAGTTAAGCTGTTAAATAGACTTACATATCTTACACATCTGTATCCATACCCATCATTCATCATTGACTCCATTAGCCCAATATAAATAGACACTGGTCATACCAATTCCACTCTAGGATTCCATAAAATCTTATTCAAACAATTACATCTCAGATCTTAGTATTAGGAGTAGAAGTAGTTTGCAAGCTTTCATCTATTCCACACTTTATGCCATTGTGAGTAGATACCTAAATTCATTTAAGTCATACATTCCTTTTATCTACTTTAGCTTTGAAGGTTCACCTGCCTAGGTATAGCAGCGCCTAAAGTGCAGGGAGTCATCAACACTATAGGTTAACTCTGTTGCGTTAGTTCAAAAATGTTGCCAATCTAATCATAGAGTCTGGCATCCTCTTAGGATTTACAACTTGCATTTTTGAGACCTAACAGTTTGATCAATATTGGTTGAGGACTACATAGGGTTATGATGGAATAGATAGATGATATGATAGCTTTGACATAATTTCTCAAAAAGTAGAGAAATGCAATCCTTATGTTTGATCTGGCATATGGATATTATGCACCAGGGTATAAAGGACCAAGGTGTCGAGGTATCCAATGCATAACTGGCATACTACAATCTTGTCTAGACATATGAGGGCCAAATGTTAAACCAACATACACAAGATATGAATAGCAGCTAGTGTTTCGGGATGGACTTTGATGCTACAAGCAAAGGTTTGAGCTTTACTCCACTACACATAATGACACTTTGCTGGTTATATGTATGGAGCTAGTCTTAGCATAGAATAGGCTCAATGCATAAGAGATTGTTTAGCTTCTCAAATGCAAAAAATATTGATATGCAAGATGCTAATCCCAACACATACAAGATACCAATACACATAGGAAGATAATAAGAGCATCCCATAGAAACAACATATGAAAGCAATATGACCATGCCCCAATCCGTACTTCATCACAACATACCAAGATATGATAGATCAAGGTAGTCTTGATTAGGCATAGGAAAGGGACAAAGGATAAATCAAAAGATAAAATAAAAGATACTGTCATCATGTTCTCTTGCCAAATTGCTCTTGGATGGATTAAGTTGGTGCCTTGTTGAGAGGAAAGATGTATCATGTTAAAGGCTAAAGATATTGATAAAATGCTATAGCAAATGTTGGCTTAAGGTATGCAGATAGATAGCTTTCAGCTTATCCCTGATTTGTTGAAGTGCTTGAGCTTTCACTGATATGTGTAGTCTGCTTCTTACTTGAGCTGGTCAAAGAGAAGAAGATAGAAGATGAAAGAAGATGAAGGTGGGGTGGATCATTTGTGCTTGCATACTGGATACTTCCTTCATATTCCAGACTACCTACATACCCTATATCCATGAGATCAAAGCACATTACGATGGTGATGAGACATGATGAATATGTAGTTCTAGGCTTATTAATGATGTAAGTGATGAAAGATAGAAGAAAGGGAGATGAATGATTAGAGGGTGATTAGAAGAAAGATGAAAGATGGATGATAAGAAGGGTCTATTGCCTATGCCTGAATCAGAGTGCTTCCTTCGCATCTCAAATTGCCTACATACCATGTATCCATGGGATCAAGGCTTTGAACGATAGAGATGAGATGTAGTTCTTGTTTATTGTGTTGGTGGTTGATAACAAAGGATCAACTTTATTTCTTGGATTTTTTGTGATGTTTTGATTTTTTTGGATTTTGGCTAAGTTTTGATTTTTTTGGATTTCTCTATGTTTTGATTTTTGTAGATTTTTCTATGTTTTAATTTTTGTTGGATTTTGCTATGTTTAGATGTTTGAGATGATATGAGCTAGAGATTTAGATATCCACTTCCAAATAAGGCTTGACAAGTTCCCCCAGTGTGGGATAGAGTTTATTAGGGAGAGGCTGCAATGGATGTGTTTATGTGGATAATATGCTAAGGTGCCAAATGATATCTTAACCCCAACAAAGTCCAAGCTATGATAACTAGCATGGCAGAGGTAAGGGTGAAAAAGGCTTTTATTATGGATGGATAAGGGATAATGGATTGAAATGTTTAAATAGGAATGATAGTGGATTATGGAGGCAAGATAGTGGGTGATGTTGTGGAAAGCTGTGATCAAACAACTAGATAATTGATGGAAGATGGTCTCTACACATAGCACCTATTTGCCAGGTTTTCACTATGGTACTTATCCAAGGCACCTGCTTACCAGGTTTTCACTAGAGGATGAATTATTTATCTTGTACTATTTTTTCATCATCTAAAGTGCCACAAAGTAGTTTTCACTATTGGACATTTTTTTTTTGGAATATGTTAAGACTCATGGATATAACTTCTTTAGATGAATGCTATTGACTAGTTCATCTAAGGGAATACCTTCAGGTGTTGAGAGAGTATATGTGCCTAATCCATAGACTAATGTGATGACAAAAGGACCAAGCCAATTAGGTTCAAACTTGCCTTGTTTCTCACGATGTTGTTGATTCCTTTGATTCTCTTTAAGGACAAGATCTCCAACTTGAAACCTTCATTCTCTAATCTTCTTGTTGTAGCTGTGGCGTAGCCGATTTTGATAAACTTAGAGATGATTGAGTGTTGTAAGATGCCATTCATCTAATAGCTCAAGATCATGGAGTCTGGATACTCTATATTCTTTATCTGAGATAGTATGTTGTTGAGATACTCACACTGAGGGAATCTCAACCTCAATAGGTAAGATGGTTTCAGTTCCATACATAAGGGCATAAGGTGTAGCACTAGTGGGAGTTTTGACACTTGTTCTACAAGCCCAAAGTGCAGGATTAAGTTGTAAATGCCAATCATGACTAGCTTCATTGACTGTCTTTTTAAGGATTTTGATGATTGTTTTGTTAGAAGCCTCAACTTGGCCATTACTTTGAGGATAATAAGGTGTAGAGAACCTATGTTGGATATGGTACTTGTTGCAAAGGTCTCTAACCTCTTGGTTCTTGAAGGGATGACCATTATCAGTGACAATGGCTTGAGGGACTCTGTATCGGCAAATGATATAGTGTAAGATAAACTTGGGTATATGTAGGTTATTGGGATTGCTTCTACCCACTTTGTGAAATACTCAGTGGCGGTGATGATAAACTTGTGACCATTTGATGAGGTAGGATGGATTTTACCTATGAGGTCAAGTCCCCACTGCGAAATAAGATAAAGTTCATGTGCTGGTGCATGTATTAGATCCCCATGTTTCTAACATTGTAGACATCTCTTTGCAAACTGTTGTGCATCTTTCACCATAGTTGACCAGTAGTATCCATCTTGTAGAAGTTTTTTAACAAGACTAGGGCCAGCAGAATGCGATCCATAGACGCCTTCATGTACCTCACATAAGGAAACCTTTGCTTCCTTAGAATCAAGACATCTAAGAAGGATACCATCAAGACTCCGATGATATAGGGTGTCTCCTAGGATAGTATAGCGAGAAGATCAACGGATAAATGTTTTACGTTGGGTATTAGATAGTTGGATTGGTAAGGTTTGATTGTGGAGATACTCATATATGTCCTCATACCTAGGAGAATTGGGACCAACAATCTCACATATAAGCTCAGACTATGGAACTTCAAATGTTGGGATTAGAAGCTGTTCAACAAGAAATTCACACTTATGTGCATTGGATGGCTTGTCGAGAAGAGATCCTATCATAGCCATAACATTTGTTTCTTTACATTGTATCCATGGGATCTGCTCAAAGGTGATATTGTCAAAGTATTTCTTGAAATCATCAACCATTACTTTGTATGGAAGAAGCTTCTCATCTTTTGTTTGATACTCGTCTAAGACCTATTTGATAACTAATTAAGAATCACTAAAGACCTATAGTTGTTTAATAGCCCATTGTATTGCCATCCGTAATCTTGTGATTAAAGCTTCATATTTTGCTATGTTGTTGGTACACAGCAATGCAATCTTGTATGACTTCAGGATACAATCTCCTTGAGGTGTGACAAAAAATATCCCTGCTCCTGATCCATGTTGTGTGTAAGATCCATCAAAGTATAGTTGCCATAATGTTGGAGAAGTTAGATTGAATAATTCTTCATCAGAAAACTCTGGACGTATTGGATGAATATCAGTGATGGGTATTGCAGCTAACTGATCAGCAATAACTTGTCCTTTTATGGCTTTTTGATCCACATATTATATGTCAAATTCACTTAAGATCATAACCCATTTTGCTGGTCTTCCTATAAGGATTGCTTTGGAGAGAAGATACTTGAGTGGATCAAAATTAGATATGATCTTTGTTGTTTGATTCAACATGTAATGTCACAAATTTTGGGAAGAAAACACCAATACTAAACATGCTTTTTCCATAGATGAATATTTAAGTTCATATCCTACAAGAGTTCTGCTAATGTAGTAAATGGCTTGTTCCTTTCCTGAATTATCATGCTGAGCTAAGAGGGCACCCAATGCCACTGTTGTTGAAGATATGTAGAGTAATAGTGGTCGATCAAGTACAAGAGGTACTAACATAGGAGGTGTTGCTAGATATTCCTTTATTTTGTGGAAGGCCTATTGACATTTTTCATCCCACTTGAAAGGTTCACTCTTGTGAAGAAGATGTTGAAAAGGATGAAACTTATCTACTAGTTGTGAGATAAACCTGCGAATCGATTGTAACCTTGCTTGTAAACTATGCAACTGCTTCAAATTTGATGGCGGAGGTATTTCTATGATGGCTTTTACTTTATCAAGATCCACTTCTATCCCTCGTCAAGACACAATGTACCCCAACAATTTTCTAGATGTTACACCAAATACACATTTCTTTAGATTTTTCCTAACTTGATACTTCTCTAGTCGATCAAAGATTTGTGCTTTAATACATCTAGGTGTCATCTTGTTTTATATTTTCCTAGGATATCATCAACATAGTCTTCCATGATAGTGTGGAAAAGGTCATGGAAAATAACTGTCATGGCTTGTTGATAAGTGGCTCCAGTGTTCTTAAGACCAAAAGGCATTACCACCCAGTAGTATGTACCCCATGGACAAATGAATGATGTTTTATCTTGCTCTTCCTCTACTATTTTGATTTGGTTATATCCTAAGAATCTGTCCATCAGGAATAGCATATCATGTCTAGCTGTAAGATTTATAATGTTGTCTATGCTTGGTAGTGGGAAGTCATCTTTAGGGCATGCTTTGTTGAGATCTCTAAAATCTATGCAATAGTGAACTCATCCATTAGGTTTTACCACAAGAACCAAGTTTGAAACCCATTCTATATAATCAATGGGCTTTATGAACTTTGCTTCTAATAGTTTCTGAATCTCTACCTTAACCAAAAGAGCTATTTGTGGGTGCATTTTGCACATCTTTGTTTGACTAGTTTTGCATTAGGAGATACTACTAGGTGATGCACCACAAATGATGGATCTAGCCCCGGCATGTCGGCATAAGTCCATGCAAAATTGATAGCTCTTTTTATGAAGAATGTTGTGAAATCTCTTCTTTCTTGCTCTGATAGTGATGCTGCCAAAAATGTGATCCTCGAATTTTGCTATGTGCCTAGGTTCATTTCTTGAGATTTTTCAACTAGCACTGTTAATTTTTCATGATAATTTGTGGTGATAGGAAGATCAAATCCCCCATCCTTGAGTACCTCAGAGAGGTTTTCACCCTCGAATACATCCTTTATTTTTAATTTTTTGAGGTCAAGAGGCACCTTTCGATTTTCACCTAGTGACCTATCTTTTTTGATTCTATTTATTTCACTTTTGCGACTACAGGATTTGATTCTTCCACCAAAATATGCTAGTTTAGAGAGGTCCATCATGAAGCCTACTTTGTGATCACCCAATGGAATGCCTTGTCGTAAACCCATGATTTCGGCAATAGCTTCATCATTTTCAAATATGTCCAATATCAGTGCCACCTGTTGGTCCCAATCGATGAGGTCAGGATATACGAGTGAAAGGGTAATAGATGAAGGGTTATGGGTAGATGAGGTGGTAGAAATCATGAAGATGGAGGTTTCTTGTAAAAGGTCAGTGATATGAATGGAGGAGTTATTAATGGTATCTGAATTAAAAGTCTCTCCTACTGAAGAAGTTCTAGCTTCAGTATCAGAAATACACTTGATGTCTTTGGAAGGCAGTACCTCTAGCTGATAGCTAAGGCCTTGTTTGTTAAACTTCTTAGATGCAACAATGGGTTCATTAGGTCCTTATTCATGTGATCCCAATATGCCATGTCCTTTATAACCCATGTTCTTAATGATGTGGAACCCATTGTTATATCTTTTCACTTCAAGTTGCACTTGGTCATTCTCATCATAGAATATCCAAGAGTTATTGTCATGAATGTCTTCATCATCAAGGAATCCACCTTTGATGAATACTATTGGTGGAGCTTTTATAATGGCTTCGGATGAAGATGCCTTGGATGTAGAAGGTTTACCATGAGATTTGGGAGATAAGGGAAGAGTTCCAACACAACAAGATTCTTGCAGTGTGTACTCACCTAGACTGTGTTTAGTGTACTTGATACAGAGATTTGGAGTGGCTTTGCTAGATGAAGGCTTGAGTAAGGCGGAAGGGTCAACATAGGAGGAAGATGGATAAGCTTCAATGTTGAGGGGGATAGAGTTGGGATTTTGATATTTGGCTTAAAAGGCATGTCAAAACTCAAATAGATTGGGATCGGTATGGATAGTAACTTCAACACCGTTATATGGAAACTTAAGGCATTGATGGTATGTGGAAGGAATAGCTTTAAGGGCATGGATCCATTGATGACCAAGGATGATGTTATATGGAAGCTCAATATCAAGAACTTGACAACAGGTGTCAGTAGTGACAGGACCAAATCAGATAGGTAAATGGATGATTGTATCTCTCTCAACATCATCATATGCTTTGATAGTAATGACCTTGGAAGTATCAATGTCTTTCTTAGAATATCCCAATTGTTTTATTAGTTTTAGAGAGCATATATTGAGACCAACTCCACCATCCACTATATTCATTTGATATGGAATTGGTTTACAAATAATTCTATGTAGAGGGCTTCATTATGTGATGGGTTGATGGATGGTTGAAGATCTTTATCGCAGAAGGTAAGATGGCAAGGGGCTGCAATGCTAGCTATCATAGATTGAAATTGTGTGGTATCGATATCATTAGGCACTAAATACTCTTGCAATGCATTTTAAAGGATAGCTTTATGAGCGGGGGATATGCAAAGTAGCTCTAGGATGGAGATGTGTGCAGGAGTTTTGCTAAGGTGATCAATGATATTATAACTAGAAGGCGGTCGAGGAGGATTGATAGGTGCTCCTTGAATGGTAACATGGGCTCCTCTAGTAGTTACATCACAATCAGATGCTTTGCCTTGGATAGTGAAAGTAGAAATGCAAGCATAGTCAATGCAACCAATCATGGATGACTCATAGTTGTAATCAATAACATTCCTAGTATGAGGATTACTTTCCTTGTCATGAAGTGGAAGTGGATTTTTGAAAGCATCTAGATCATAGTTTGAAGTTGGTTGATGTGTCGGTTGTAATGTTGGTGGTGTTATTTTAGGTAGACCTTGATTGATGCAATCTTGAATGACATGTTTTAAGCACATGCAACCATTTGTTTTATGTCCTTTGACTCTATGGTATACGCAATATTAGTTCTATTTGTACTAAGGAGCTTTGAAAATAGGTTCTGCATTGGGTGGAGCTTCAGGTAATGTGATATCTCTAGCTTGAACAAGTTTGCGAAAGATTACCTCCATGGGTCCCTCCAAAGGAGTGAATTGTCATCTAAGTGTCAGATTTTCTCTTGGTTGATTTCATTGAAAATGTGGATTAGATGTAGATGCGGCTTGGATGTTAATGGGAGATTTCACTGTTTGTATGTTCTTTGCATCCACAATACCACCATTAACGACATTTTTGTTTTTGTTCGAAAAGCAGGATTTGTCATTTGAAGATTGAGGATTGTCCTTCTTGTCTTTGAAAATTTTGATGGTGCCCTTTGCAATTAAAGCTCCCTCAATGGTGGTTCCTTTGAAGATGAGTTCATCAAACGTGCTAGCATTTTGCAATTGCAATTGGAATGAGAGCTTAGGATGAATATTTTGGACAAAGATGTCAAGTTGTTGTTTCTCGGGTATTTTCCATGATAATTTGCTAGCCATGTTACACCATCATTGGGTAAATGATGAGAAAGCTTCACCATTGCATTATTTATTATTGACAAGATCATTCATATTCACCTTATGTTCAATGTTGAAAGAGAAATGGGATCAAAATTTGTTTGCTAATTCCTCAAAAGTCTTGATTCCCAGAGGTAAATGAGAGAACCATTCAAGAGCTTGTCCCGCTAAGCTTCGGGGGAATAGTCTCAAGAGATATGTGTCATCCCGAGCAACATTGAGACATGCAACATAGAATGCTCTAAGATGGTCATCCGAATTACCTTTCCCTTTGTATTTGGCAAATTGTGGGATTTCAAAATGTGGCAAAAAAGGTGTCATGTGAAGTGACTTGTGAAATGGATAAGGGCATATATCTCCCAATGAAAATGTCTTCTTGTTTTGTCCTACTACCTTGTTAACCATTTGTTTAATATCCGCTTGAGATAGTTGTTGTTGTTGCAAAGGGTGTTGATGGTTTGGAGGTGGAATGTAATATGGTGTATATTGTTGCTGCTGTGAAATGTATGAGGGTATGACCGTTTGTTGAGGTGGAGTGTTCACATTATATGCCGAAGGATTGGTATATGACACATATGTGTTTGGTGATTGCTGTCCTTGAGACACAAGTGGTGGTTTGGTATATTGAGATGGATTGGCTCCAAGATTTTGCATCACATGGGAACTAGAAGATGGATTGATGTTGGTTAATGGTTATGGATTGGAGGTTGGATTTGGATTATGATAACCAATGGAAGGATTGGTGGATGAAGAAGAATGAACATTTGGGTTTGTATTTTAGACAACATGAGTACCTTGAGATGGATTGGTATATGTCATATGTTGGGTGACAATGGGTAATCCTTGGGTTGCATAAGACAGATTGATGTTTTGTGAAGGATTATTTGGAGGTGGAGTAAGTGATGTAAGTTGATCAACATATGGGAGAGTGGTACTAGGATTGGCTTGTGATACAATAGGTTGGTCACTCATGTCAATGAGACTAACATTGGGGTTATATGGTGTGTTGGATGTATTCGTGGAAATCATGGATACCATATTAGAGGTGATAGGAGTATTAGTTTGGGGTTTGGATTCCACATGTGATGTAATAGGAGTAGGAACTTGTAATGGTTGCGAGACTTGTGTGGCTTGTGATTTTTGGATAGCTTGTGAAACTTGCGGAGTTTGTACTTGTGAAACATGGACAACTTGTGATACTTGAGGAGTTTGTGAGACTTGAGGCATGGATATGGTCATGGTAGGAGTGGGGGTATGTTGTGATACATGGAAAGGCAGAAAGCTCAAATTTTGTGAAAGGTAAGGAATTACCTCGGTTGGAGTTATCAAAGATTCTAAGGTGTACTTCTGACATGGTGGGCTTGATGGTGTAGCAATAGGCAATGAGGGAGATGGATTGGAAGGTGGATTTTGTAGCATGGATATGGTATGAGATGGTGTGGCTATAGTGGATGGTCCCTTTGTAACAATAGTGGGAGTGTTAAGATCTTTTTTACGAATGGCGGATATGTCAAAGTTGCTTGGTAACTTGGCTCCCATATGGGCTAGTTGCAAGAAATAGCAATCAGGATTAGATAAAATAAGCTTCTCAACTTGATCCCATACATGTGTGTCTCGAAATTCAGATAAATCATCTTGAGATTGCTCTTCATAGGTTGTTGTAAATGGGTGATGTTGCACTTGTTGTGAAGATGATGGGCCAACGGTGTATCCTTCAGGTACAAACATGTAAGAAGGCATACCGGTTGTGAATTGAGATGCATCTTTGAGGGGAGTTGATTGGGATTGTTGCAATTTGGCTTCCATTTCAGCTATATATTGGCTCCTAGTTTGAGACATGATGGTTGATGATGGAGATTAGACTAGTTTGTCAAGGTTGAGACCCAAAAGTTGTTGGTTTGCTAATTGGTTGTAGATAGTTTGTAGATGGATTGTTTTACTAATGAGGTTGTTTGATAGCTATTGTTTGGTTGTTGGTTAGTTGCTTTTGGTTGCTAGTTGTTTCTTGGTAGGATTTCTTTGTTGGTTGTTTGTTTGGATAAACTTCCCTAGAGAATAACTCACAAACTCAAGGGAAAAGCTAGTTGATGATGTTGTTTGCTGGTGTTGCTAGGGCTAAGTAAAGCCAAAGAGATGATGTTTATTGTTGCTGGGTTGATTATTTTGATGATTTGTTTCTAGTTGGGGGTCTCAAGAGGATAGAAATCTCAAAAAGTCCAATGGTTTTGTATGCTCAAAATAGGAGTCGATGTTCCAATGGTTGTAGATGATCAGAGGAATGCTTGGAAGTTGATGAAAGAGCTATGCAGTCTGAAAATGTAACTGATTGGTATGGGTTGATACGGATTGTTGATGTTTGACTAGAAGCGACAGGTAATAGCTCAAAAGTGACTCAGAAAAAATTGGAAGTGATGAATTATAGCTCAAAAGTGATCTGGATTGTTTCAGGTGATAGACTATAATGTTGACTAGAAATGACTAGGTTTACTAGAGGTGATCAGTTTTAGTTCAAAAGTGAGCTACTGCAGTTTAAAAGTGATGTGATTTTTGCCAGAAGTAAGAAACTATTGTTTAAAGGTGTTTTATATTTGTCTAAAGTGAGTAGTTACAGTTTAGATGTGATTTGTGTCTGACAGATGGTGTGTTTTGATGAGTTTTTGACAAGAAAACAATGATTTCAGTCACTCGCACTCACAACATTCACAAGCTTGTACAACCTAGGCTAGGGAAGGACTATATTTTTTGAATCCCCCTACCATGCCTATTCAAAGCAGATAGCTTTAGGATCTTAGTAGCACCAACTCCCCTCCACGACACTCACTTCTCATGCACACCAAGTTTTAGGTTTCCCAAGGCTCGCAAACCTTAGGATTGTCCCTGCTATCTCTACTAAGAACCACAAGAATCAGGGCAGCTTCAAAGGCTCTTCCTTCTGTGTCAATAAATAGAGGGATTTGGGCTACCACACAAAGGTTGCTAGTAAGGGCATCCATTCGGGTGGCTACGCGTGCGGCGATTCACTCCGTTAATGGAGGCTTCCCAACCCAAAGAGGTTACACTCTAAGGGGTTTTGAGGGAAACATTCATTAGTGTAACACAACAGCACCCATTGTTTGTGGTTTTTGACACAAACACTTTTCTTATATAGCGGCTTGGAAGAGCTTGGCTTTATCCCGTTACCACTTGGGTCGTACCCCTTCTCACACTAGGAAGTTAGGCCCTCTAAAGGTAATAACAAGTTCTCATGCACCCAAGATCCATTTGATAGGCAAGGGGAGAGGATACTTTTGTCATTAAATTTGGGTTACACACATACACAACAAGCAATCAAAAAAGATAAAACAAGCACAGAGTAAACAATGATTCCTTTTAAGCACCAAATCTAAATGTTTCTAGATTGGTGATAAAAATGAAATGTCTTGGACCAATTGAAGCTACAACAGATATGTCAGTAGTTTCACAACCTCCTTTTCTTGGA
Organism: Cunninghamia lanceolata; assembly: GCA_027924645.1. Lineage (NCBI taxonomy): Eukaryota > Viridiplantae > Streptophyta > Pinopsida > Cupressales > Cupressaceae > Cunninghamia > Cunninghamia lanceolata. The sequence continues at coordinate 9,801,928 of BSBN01000739.1, forward strand.
CAAACAATAATATGCTTCACAAATAGATGATTAGTAACCAAGAAAACCCAACTGTGAATGACAAAATTGAAAGCAAAACATAGTTACTAGAGGTGACCAACTGTTGCTCAAAAGTGATCTGAATTCTCCTAGATGCAAACTGTTACTACTCAAAAGTGATGCAGAAAAACCATATGCGAACTGCTACTGCTCAAAAGTGACCTAAATTTGTCGGATGCATGAAAAATCCCTATTTCTACAAAACTAGGATTAGGGTTATGAAAAAAATGATTATTAAAGATTGTAAATCCTAGAATGAGAAATCTAGTGGATGAAATATGATCAGATAAACACCCTACAACCACAGATTAATCAATTAGAAACCCTATAATGGAAAATTGATGAGATCTTGTAAAATCAAGGGTGTTAGCTCAATTAAAATAGAAATAATAATCAAAATGATTGGCAAATGATAATATGATGATCAAAGAGATGAAAAACACTGATAAAAACCCTTGATTGATCAATGAAAATCTAGAAAAACACCATGCAAAATCAAATGTTAGTAGAAAACCCCAATTTGCAGAAAGCGACCAAAATAGCCAGAAGCGACTGCTTTTCGATCAAAAGTGATCTATTGTTAGCTGAAAATGATCTCTGTCATCCCAAAAGAGATGCATAAAAGGCTAAAAGCAATGGATTGTAGCTAAAAAGTGATGCATAGATGCTAAAAGTGACTGGTTTTCACTCAGAAGCGACTACAAATTGCCATAAGCACTCCAAAAAATCTAAACTTCACAAAAACAACTTTAAACAACAAAGTTAATCAAGGACGTGAGTCCCACTAGGCATGCCAAAATGTGGATAGGTAAAAATTAGGTTAATAAGATCAAGCATGTAAATGAATACCTAATCCTACCACCATCAAAGAATTGAATCCAAGTGAAACCAAAAGCATCCAATTCAAGAACAAGATCACCTAGATTGTATGATTCCTTGTTTGTGATGTGGATTACTTCTCAAAAATGAACAATTATGAAGATAAAAGCTGCCATGATGGATGGATGATAGTGATAATGTGCTTAATGGATGTTAAAATGCTCAATATGCTCAGCGTGATAATGTGGATGTTTATATGAAAAATGATGGATTATCACTTTGATTGTATGGAATGAGAGGGTATTTATATAGACTTCAACCAAAATCAATCAACGGTACATATTTTGTGGCTATGTGAATGGTTGAGATGAATTGATAATCATAGGTGAATGTATAGATGACAAGTGGAGGGAAGATAAGGCACATGTGTGATTGTGTAGATAAAAAGTACTACATGTGAAAGATATTAAATGAAAGATGTAGTACCACACATGTTTCAAATAAAAGACGCACACATGTTAGCTTATGATGAAAGATAAAGATAAATGATAAGAGAAATTAATTAAAATAAAATTTATTTAATTAATTGGAAAGATGATTAGGATAGGATTGGGATATGATATGGAAATTAATTAATTGGGAAGTGGGATTATGAAGGGATTTTAAATGGAATTAGGACAAAATGTTACAAGGTGTCTAGGTAATGTATTTGACTAGGTGTTGCTAGACATGGACAAATTTGAGACAATTTTAGGTGTCTACAGAGGCTAAAAGTAATTTTCACTTACCAAAGCCATTGTCTTGTCAATTCAAAAATGTCATGCCAATCCACCACTATTCTTGTCCTTTATCAGATTATCTCTCATTGAAATCCTAGGTGTGCATAACAAATTTCCTTTGAACAACATATCCTCCTAAATGAAATAGTCCAACCACTTACTTTTGTCTATTACAACATGTTCCTTACATTCTTTCCATTGTTCTACAAAATCAAGGTCTTCTTCATACATGTTCTTCAATTCCTCAAATCCTAACACTTCAACTCTCATCTCCATCAGCAAATTCCTTCTCCTACTCAGTGCATCAGCAACTTTGTTTGATTCTCCACTTCTATTATTCAATACAAAAGTGTAACTCTGCATGAACTCTACCCATCTCATATGTCTCTGATTCAATTTTCCTTGACTATTCAAATATTGCAAAGTTTGATGATCTGTATACAACACAAATTCCTTAGGCAACAAGTAATGTCTCCACTACTTTAAGGCTTGAATTATGGTATAGAACTCCTAATCATAAATTGAATATCTTCTCCTTGCATCATTTAACTTCTCACTAAAATATGCTACAGGTCTCCCTTCTTGACTTAACATTATGCCTATTGCATTTCCACTTGCATCAAATCTACTTGAAATACTTTATTAAAATCTAGTAATGCTAACACAGGTTGCACTATCACTTTCTGCTTCAACAATTCAAAAGTTTTATCTACTCCTGATGTCCACTTAAAGTCCTTTCTGTCACCTCTCATTGTCTCTATCATAGGGTTACACACTAAACTAAAATTTCTGATGAACTTCTAGTAGAAACTAGCTAATCCATGAAATGATCTGACATCTTCAATGCTCTCAGGTGTAGGCCACTCATAAATTTCTCTTTCTTAAGGTCCATCTTCAATCCTTCCACAAAAATCACAAATCCCAAGTATACCAATTCTTCCTTCGTGAAACTACACTTCTTGATGTTTATCAACAATTTCTCTTCTCTCAACCTCTGCAATATATACTTGTCTCAGGTGCCACAAATGTTCTTCTTTTACATCTTACTGAAAATCAAAATATCATCTAAATATACAATAACAAACTTACCCAAGAATTTCTTCAAAACTTCATTCATCAATCCAAAAGGCATCACTAACCACTCATACAATCTTTCATTTGTCTTAAAAGCAATCTTCCATTCATCTCCTCCTCTGATTCTGATCTGATGGTATCCACTCTTCAAGTCTATCTTTGTAAAATATTTTGCTCCACTCAAACAATCCATAATGTCATCCATCCTAGGAAATGGAAATCTATACTTAACTGTGATCTTGTTGATTGCTCTCAAGTCTGTACACATCCTCCATTCTCCATACTTCTTTAGTGCTAACACTGCAGGTACTACACAAGGGCTCAAGATTTCTCTGATCAAACCCTTCCTCAACAATTCATGTATTTGTCTATTCAATTCTTCATTCTCTGTTGGTGTCATTTTGTGTACTGCTTTGTTAGGCAAACTAGCTCCAGGTATAAGATCCATGTGATGACTAAAACTTATTATTGGTGGCAATCCTTTAGGTACATTATTTGATATGATGTCTTCATACTCTATCAGCAATTTAGTTATCTATTTTGGTTGTGATTCTTTGATTTATGTCTTCAAGTTTTTAGGTTTCTTAGGAATCAAATCATAACACATATTCTTATGTCTCAAACCATCCAAAATTTTCCTTCCATCAACCAAATAGATTCTAGCATTCCACATACTTCACTCTTAGGTTCATCTTCCAAAGGAATCAAAGTAATTCTCTTTCCATTTAATGTTATAGTATATGTATTCTTTCTTCCATCATGTATATCTTTTCTATCATACTGCCATGGTCTAGCCAACAAAATATGACATACATCCATAGGCATAATATCACACAATCCTTCATCATGATAAGATCCAATATGAAATTTTACCAAACATTGTTCACTCACCAGTACCTTATGATCATCTTGAATCCATTCTATCTAATATCGCTTAGTGTGTTTCAATATTTCCAACTTCAGCTTAGTCACCATCTCCTTTGAAACCAAATTATCAGAACTACCACTATCAATTACAACCTTACAACATTTACCTCTTGATTTGCATCTGGTCTGGAACAAACTTTTCCTCTGTGGTGGTTCCTCATTTGTCTCTTCTTGAAATAGTGCTCTCCTCATGACAAGTGATTCTCCTTTCTTAGGTTTACCAACTAAACTCAGTGATCCAACATGTTCTTCTTCTACATAGGCTACTCTTCCACTATTCTCTATCTTCTTGCTTGTGCTTCCTTGATGACATTCAAATAATCTATGTCCTTCACCTCCACACTTAAAACATGTTCCTTTTAATTTTCTATTATCAAGTCTTCTTCCATCTCTTCTGTATCTTTCACTCCCGTATGAATTAAGGTTTCCTTTGCAGTAAAAGTTCTATCATCTCTCCAATATGCATTATTTTCTCTATCTTCCTTCTTGAATGTGCTATCTTGTCTGTTCTACATTGCAAATGATCTTTCTCCTCTGAAAAATGTTCTACCTCTCTAAAATTTATCTCCTCTACCTCTCTGTCTCTACTCATGCTTCTTGTTCAATTTTTCTTCAACTTTTAGTGAAAACTGGTATGCTTCTTCCAATATTGTCATCCATACTAAACTTAATTCTTGAATGTTTAATCTCAGTCCATTGATGTATCTTGCCAATTTCTCTTTGCTTGCTTCACTATGTCCTATCCATATAATCATCTTATGAAATTCTTCAGTATACTCCTTCACAGATTTCTCCTTTTGTCTCAAGTTCTGCAATCTCTTCAATAGTTCCAACTCATTGTCAGCAGGTATAAATTGATTCTTCAACGTTGTCACCATTCTATCCCACTTTATGATCTTCTCTTTTCCTCTCCTATTTCTATCCCACTAAACTTCTTTCTACCAAATAGCAGCATGTCCTTTCAACTTAGTCTTTGCAAATTTCACCTTCTCTAGATCTTCAATTTCTTCATATTCAAAGTATTCTTATAGGTCATTTATCCAATCAATGAGCTCCTCAGGATTCATATTGCTAGTGTAATTTGGTACACCATATCTAGGTCTTTTCCCAATCTTTGAAATAGCTCATAACATCTTCATTTGAATTGATTTTTCTTCTTCTCCTAGGGTTTCTTCATTTTGATCAGCAGATTGAAATTCTTCATCATCATCACTCTCAACATTAGGTCGAGGTGTAAGTGCTCTTCTTTAATCTTCTTCAAAAGCATCCAAGCAAACTCGCATTGTCTTCATCATTTCCATCATCTCATCCATTCTTCAAGCCATAACACCAACAATAGGTATTCTCCTCAGTGGCATCTCTTCCTTGGATCAAGTGTAACTACCTCAAATTCAGCGATCAGGCTACAAGATGACAACTACCTCACAATCAACTATTGGTTGACAACACAAGTAGTCTTCCTCAGACTCAGTGATCTATTCATAGCAAGATCTTATGGAATTCCTTCACAAAATTTGCTCCCATGGATTCAAACTTTGCTCTAATACCACTTAGTGCAGTCATGGTTAGGAGGGTCCACAAAGTGAATAGTCCAGGTCATATAGCAAGAGTAAACACAATGGAAGAAACTCAATTATAGAATGCAAATGTAGATTCAATCATTCAGTATATCATAGATTCAAACTACAAACATGCTAGCAACATGCAGGTTTACAGATTAGGGCTCATAGGACTGATTCTCTAGTTACAATATATGCACAAGATATATCTTTGAAGCACTTGATACAAAAGAATTTAAACTATTCAACTATCTCTAATCATGAACTACTTTCCTATGCATCTATTACATGATTATATATCATCTCCAGATCACAAGATTCCTCCACATCAGCCAAACATATTACAAACTCCAATGAAAGAGATATAATGTATGTACATGGATAAGTCAGACCTAAACATATGGAAATCCTCCGCAAGTGAATGAATCAATGTGTAAATCTCAAGGAAGGTCAGCCACATCCCAAAGTTCCTTGAATGATGTGTCTTTTAGCACTACAGATCAAGAAAGTGCTCCACAAGTCTTCTCCTTTAGCTATCTGTCTGAGACTGACTGAATACTGTGTTCTAAGAAAAAAAATTGATCTTCTGATAGCGATATCTTTCTAGAAACTAATCCAAATGATTTGAAATTTGGATATGATGTGCATGAAGATGTATAGATGCTAAGTCTAGCTCTATAAGATCTGAAATGAAACTATGATAGAATGTGGACCAAAATATAGAAACTACTACTAACTAAACTACTTGTACTAGTACACTCAAAATCATGACTTTGGCTGTCGGGTCAGATTTCAACATGCACATAGACCCTTCCCTCCTTGCCATAGAGTGATCTGCTATGTCAATCTTTCTCACGTGGAAGTAGCCAGTCGAGAGGAGGTGAGACACAGAGGGGGTCTAGCTCATTGGAGAGCTGGACTTTATGGAGAGGGGTTAGCAAGTCCTGTGACATTTGTTGTTGTGTGCTAAGTTGAATGTTTCATTCGATTCTAGTTGTTGTTGAGATGACCATATGACCTGAAGGGTCACTAGTTTCTCTTCTTCTCTTAGGGTTTCTTCTATTCCACCTTTTGTGTGGGTAAGTGGTTTCTTTCATTTATGTCCTCTTTTCTCTAAATGCATTGAATGAGTTCTTGTTGTATTTGGAGTTGTCTAGTTTCTTCTATCAACAAGAGGACAAATGGGTCTACTTGTGGTAGAGTAAAGGCTTGTTGTTGTTGTCATGAGTTGACCTCCTCGATCTCGTCACAGATAGTCATCACCCACTCTCTTACTCCTAGGCACAATCATGAGCCAAGATAGAGGTAGATATATGATGACTACCCTTAACTAGATTTAGTGTTTTGACCTAGGGTTTGGCTATGTTTTGACTTGCTTTACCTTGTGATGTGATCAAGGGTTTGATTGAAACTTTTGACCGTGACTACCTCGTGATGGTATTGAGGGTTTGCAATTTTGTCTACCTTTAGGGTTTCTATATGCATGCAAAGCTAAATGAAATGTAAACATTTTTTTGTGCTTTTTTAGTATTTTGGAAATGAAAGATGCTCTTTAATCTATAAAAGGGAAATATGAATGCAAGCTAATATGACTCTTCCTAATGCAATTTTAATCTATGTTTTTGGGTTTTTGATTGTTTTGAAGTAATCTAATCTAAAAAGGGAAAATGCTTCTTCAAATAATCTAGATCTAAGAATATTAAATCAATTATTCTAACATGCAAGATCTAACTATCAAGGAAAAAGCAAAGATTTACTGTACCCAAGAGCCAAATTTGGTTTTCTAATTACTATGAATTGAATAAAGCAATGAAGGAACTTGAAAGAAATGAAGATTTGTGTGACTGGACCCTCATAAATCCTTGATATTAGCAACCTTGAGTCCTTTTGAAGCAGCGGGAGATCCTCTTGATGACAAAACGACACAAAGAAGCAAAAATAAGCTTGTTGAAGCTTGAAAGAGCTCAATGAGAGCTTTGGTTGAGCACAATGGCATAGATTGAAGTAGTGTAATGATTCTTGGTTCTACAATAAAGCAAAAGGCACCTTCGTCCTATAAGTACATTTGAATGCTAAGTTGGAGAATAAAAACTGGCAAGAGTTATGTGCACAATGAATTTGCCTCCCTTTGTGCTTGAGGGAGGGGTGTATTTATAGGTTTGAGGAATGGGATTGATTGAGAAGTTAACTCATTTGATTGATGAGTTAACAAGGATGATTGGGGAGTTAACAAGGTTGATTAGCCAGTGAATTCGACTAACTATGGAGTGATAAATCAATAATAACTTGTCACAGAAGAAGAAATGGAGATGTGAGGATGCATGAGATTGATTGAATAGTTAATTTTAGATCAAATGGAGTTAATTATGCATGTGTGGGTGCATGAAATAGTCAACTCCATAGTAGGCATCAAAAATAATGCTAACTAGAAGAAAGACGGGCAAAAATGGAGCTAAAACGAGTGAGAAACTTGAGTTTTTCCATGGCTGGAAATACAATAGGGTCACCCCTTTTGCTAGTAGGGTCACCCCTAGGTGACCACAGGTCACCCCTGGGTGAGCATGGGTCACCCAGGGGAGATATAGGCTAGACAAGGTTTTTTGAAGAACTGCAGGGGAAAATGAAACAAGAGAAGAAAAGGAGGGGTTCTGCCTCCAAAAATAGGTCAATCATGTGCAAGAATCCAAATCTCCACTTGCACCTACAGGATCTCCCAGGGGAGATTTGGAAATAATAGGGGGAGATTTAGATTGGTTGAGCGGAACTAAAAATTGAAAGCAGGAGATGGATAGGGGGAACCTCTAGAAGGCTTCTAGGGGATGCAGAGGATGAAAAACACAAGGGAAAGGTGAAAACTCACCTACAAGACACTTACAAGACTTAGGAGCAAGGTCAAAAGCCTAGAATATGCAAATTGATAAGTGTCAGAAAAAGTGTCGAAATGTGTCACAATCAACAAGAAAGAAAAATCTACAAGGAAATAACACAAGACAAGAAAGAAGACACATCATCAAGAGGTTTGTTTCTTAAAGGACATTATTTCACACTTACATGTACATGACAAGAATTTGAATCATCATAGGGGTTCTCGTGGAGGTTGTGCATGATTTTTGTGCTTACATATTTGCCCCCTCGGGGATGGTAGCCTACATGAAAGGTAGGTACCATTCCTAAACTAGGCCTTACCTATTGTCAATTTTCCATAATTGTGGTCTGCAATAACTAGTATTAGTACAAAATTTAAATATATCAAAACAAATAATGAAAACTAAAATGATGAACTTACTATTGTCTCTCAGATTTGCACCCTTGGTGCAGTTGTCAAACTTCAACAATTTGGAGAAACATGGGAATGATCTCGAAGTGTGGGACCTTGCGAAATGAGATCAAACCTTTGGAGAAGGCTAGCTTCCTTAAATGGTTATCACCTAAAACTACTGAATGCTCAGAGGAAAAGGGAGAAGGAATGCTTTTAAATGAAAGATAAACAGAAAAACTTGAAAATAAAGGGGTGATTCAGCAAGTTGAACAAAAGAATCCTCACAGTACTGAGAAAATGTACAACATAACCAAATACAACAAGTAGACATACACAGATTCAAATGGTTCTAGCAGAGGTGAGAAACAAGATGATTGAGAGGAACAATATGCTCATAGACAATAAAGTGTAGATTCACACTAAACTAAAACTCAGTAAAAGAGGTAAAATAACTTGCATATATTCAATGGGAAGGCATAGTTACAGTAGTAGAAAGCTTTGTTTGGAAACAGAAAACCTAAATGCTAAAAATTTTCCAACCCTATTTACATCTCATCCCCATCCTTATATAGCATTTCAATCTGACCTAAGCCAGTTACAAAATTCTCTCAAAGAGCTATAGCAGGAAAATATCTATGAAGGGACGTCCAATTGCAAGGAGTTATGGCATAAAATATCTGGAACATGGGCAGATGGAAGATATTTTGAATCTTCAATGTAAGCTGCTACATCATCGATATGCACCCATGAATTAGTGGAAGATATTTTGGGCATTGAATGCGAGTAACTTCAATGGTTATCTTCAACAAGGAATATATGAAATATCTGAAACATGGCGGTTGAAGAGATATTTCCAATCATCAATATAAGCTGCTGAACATCTTTGTGCAGCAATGAATGCAACAAATATCTATGTCTTGCCCAAAAATGATCGCTAAAATGTCCAGTCGCCAAAACATGCAAATCCAGATCCAAAAATGAAAATGGGAAAAAATCCTGATAAACCCTACCAAATGAAAGAGGAGGCAAAAACAAGCACTTTTGCCTTTTGAATCATGTCAAAATTTTCCAGGACGTGGAAGATACAGGTGGTCAAAGTTGTGGTCAACTATCTATGTATATCACTTTGCATCTATGACCTGAATCAGCATCTAAAAGACCCTTTGAATCTGTACTGCATTCGGTGCTTAAAATGGCCTTTGAAGTGCCTTTGTACATGCATTTGAATATGCATGCGCCTGCATACAAATGCGGGTCTTTATCTTTTGAATCAGCCTTTGTATATCTTTGACACGTGGCACCACCTGATTTACTACCTTTGAAGCTAGGACCCATCTCTGAAAAGATTCATCCTCCTATCAGCAGTTGGAATGACCAAAAATAGAGCGGCCGATGCATATTGTCTTGCCGATAGTCCTTGTACATTCTCCTTGTATTTCAAAATGTATATGCCAACATACAATTACTTCAACATGCAAACTGTGGACTCAACATTGAATATGTCAAATTTGATTTTCAAATTAGGTCCACCTTGTATATCGCCATTGTATCTGACCTTTGTATACTACATATACAATGCAAAATATACAAAGGAAAAACTGCATATAAACCCTTTGCATACAAACACTTCATTTCAGCGTATGCAAAAAACCTTTGCATATCTGATTGTATATGAAAACATACAATCACCAATATACATACAATGCATGGACTTCAAAAGATCATCATCCATATTGTAACTTTGTAGCAGGTCTGGCTTGTATCACTTCTTTGTATTTTAGCATATACAATGTACCTATACATACAATTGTAGACCCCAAAAAGACCATCTACTGCATTTGATTCCCCAGTCGGATCTGCCTTGTATGTCTTACCTTTGTATATTTCCTTTGTATATCACAATATACAAAGCACTCAATATACAAGCCTCGGACTTCAAACTTTGTATTTGCCAAAATTGACTTCTGGGTCGGGTTCGGTATGTATGTTTTCTTTGTACCTTCTCCTTGTATATCGCTAACATACAATCGCAAATATACAATTGGTGGACCCCATCCTTTGTATATACAATATACATTTGCCTTTGTATGTCTCTGATATGCAAAAACCTTTGTATGTCCCTTTGCATCTCTTGCTGATGCATCCTTGTATGTGACCCTTGTATGTCGGCCTTGTATTTGTTCTTTTCATCTCGCATATACAATGCAACTTGTATGTAAGATACAATCGCATTGTGCATTCAGCGGATCCCACCAATTGCATCTTACCTTTGTATATGTGGCCTTGTATGTTGACCTTGCATGTGCGCCGATATACATTCTACCTTGTATGTGCCCCTTTGTATATTTTCTTTTGTATGTGCGATTGTATGTTTGAATATACAAAGTGAACATACATTCAAACCTGCGTTCCACCCCTTACATATGCCCTTTGTATATGGTGACTTATATCTCGCTGATGTACATTTCCTTTGCATATGTGAACATACAAAGGCGAATGTACATGCGAATGCATATATAAATACTAAGTATGAAATTGAGATTTATCTATGATGGAAAGCACTTGAAGACAAAGGATTTCTAGGTTTTTCTGGGTTTTCAACAAAGATTCTCAAGGTGAGATTTTTGGGATCTTTTGACAAGGCATAGCATAAATATTTGAAGAATTTAAGCCTTGTAGGGTCGTTTTCTAAAGGATTTTCAAGGAAAATGCAAGGTGAACTATTTACTCTGCACAGAGGAAAAATAGGTCAACACTTACCATGGATCATTTGAGTTTGATTAGTTGCTTGCCTTTGTCGGCTTGAACCTATAGGGATGGAAGCACTTAAAATGATGCATGAAACATATTAATAAAAGCAAAGAACTAATCTAGAATGCACAAATGAAACTAAGCTAAGGGTAATAAAGCAAGTTAAATTATGAGATAGGAGTGAAACAATGACGGAATCGATCGTGTGAGCAGTCATTGGAAAGGTATCACCAAGGAGATTGCAAATATGGTCACCTCTTCTTCAGCCATGGAGAATCAAGTATGCAAACAGTGAAAATATCTTCTCTAAACCCTAGTTTGAATTTTGTGAAAAATCTCTTAAAATTGTCTGTTTTTTATGATTTTCTCTGTTGCATTGTATTTGTCTCGTCGTTTAGAGAAAGATAGATTTTTTGTTTTCTGAAATTGGCCAAAAAATGAAGTTTTTAGAGCAATTTTTGGTTGAGGGATCTCTCTCTAGGGTTGCATCTTTTGTTAGGCAGGTCACCTGGGGGAAATCCTATCTAATAGCAAGGTTGCCCATGGGAGATCCTGTAAAATAGTAGGATCACCCAGGGGTGACCCTGTTGGGCTGATTTTGACTGAAATTTCACTTTGTTTGACACTCATTTTACATCAATTTGACATGTTTTGATTAATGTATTCGCCTGTTTATTGCAATTTTGAAGGTTTGTATGTTTTTTTTGTGTAAATTTTTTCTGTGGTTTTATGATTTTTAGGGATTTTTACAAGTTTACGAGATCTAATCTAAAGTTCTCTTTTGATTTTGCAGGACATGCATATCCGATGGAATGCCTACTGAGACCGGGGATGGCTCTCATGGATGTTTTCTTTGTTGAGTGTTGAGGATCATGCCATTTTGAGGAGGGCAGGTCTAGCTAGAGTTTGTCATGTGCCTGTTATTAATCTTGTGTCTCGTATATGCTGTAACATTCTTACCTATTGGGATGCAGACAGACACATGTTTAGGTTCTCACAGATCTCTAGAGAGTGGACCATCACTCTGTATGATGTGTATCATATACTTGGGGTACTTGTGAGAGGACATCCTTTAGTCCTCCCAGCTAGCAAGTCCTTTGAGGACAAGGCATCTTCGACAGAGTTCATGGGGGTTGGGCACCCTGGAGATCAGACAAGAGTCCAGCTCACTTCTATACCATGCCTTCACATCTTGCTTTTGAGGAGATTCCTGATTGGTTTGATTGCATCAAGGCTATTGGGAGACAGGGGCTCAGCTCATCTAAGATGGTGTTGGGCACCCATCATGCATGGTATTGAGGAGGGCATAGTTTATTCTTGGGGACTAGACATCTTGGCCATGGTTTACAGGGACTTCTGTCATATCTCACAGCGAGGGGCTCTAGCTTTTAGCCACTCTTAAACTCATTTTGATTCCAAATAGACATTTACTAAGAGCAGTGGGGTGGATGCATGTTGGGCACTTTGATGCTTCTTTATCCACTATTGCTACTCTTATAGATGAGGACATGATTTTTGATCCTTATCGTGATATGGAGGGATCTTGGGCCCATGATGGTGAGGTCAGAGAGTACTCTTGTCCTTTATCTTTTCATGGGGAACTGATTGGCATCCTGAGGTGATGCGACAATTTGACCCTGATTGGTAGACTGCTAATCCACATAAGTTTCATCTATTTGCTTTTCGTACTCTTGTCCTTTCTCTTTTCATGGGGAACTGACTTGTTCTTATCTTTTGATTTGCTCTTTCAGGTAATGTCAGAGAGTGGAGGGACTTTGTTCATGAAATTAATGTTGGATCGGCTTCTCCCTTCACTAAGATAACTCGTGACTATCTTTTAGATGATCCTAGTGTGTCCCCTGCTATTGGGTGACACACTAACATTTTTCCTCCAGTCTATCATGGATGTCAGTTGAATACTGACTTGAAGACCTAGGTTGACACCCTTAAGGGTGAGAATTAGGTACTCTGAGAGATGGCTTGTCTTAGTTTTAGATGACGTGATGCTAGTATGCGGGGCCTTCACAATCACACACTCATAGTAGAGTGCCTCACACTCATAGGTCTCATGGAGCAACGAGTGGTATTCATAGGTGGAGGAGTTGAAGTCTTGAGGGTTCCATTGGAGGGAACCAACCTTGACTTTCTTTCTTGAAATCATGCCCCCTTGCATGGGGAGCCTCTACTTCTTTTGAGAGCATTTTGTCCTAGCTCTTTGATACTCTTTGTATATGTAAACTTTGGATATTTCTATAAAATTTTATCTTTTATGGGTTTTCACCTATCGGATTTGTACTCATCTCTTGTGCATGTTTGGAGGTTTGGGAACTTTTCAATTATGTGTTTGACCTTTTCAACTCTTTTAACGATGCAAGCATGATAATGATATGTTTTTGTAATTTTTTTATGGCATATATATGAGATGTAGTTCATGATATGATAATGTAGGAACATAAGAAATGCTAGAATGAAACATTTACTCCTACTAAATGTCATGAGATATGACAACAGACTTTATTGCTTTGAGACTCTTTTTTCTGATTTTGGCATGAAATGTAGTGTTGAACAAACAATGTGACTACTCTTAAATACAATTTTCAATTTAGGGGATTGCAAGTTACCCTGATATAAGAGACCTATTGTGATGTTCACAACACGCCCCATTTTACCCTCTAGCAAAATGAGGACCCTATTTGCTTTTGCTTTCTTGTGGTTTGGTCTTGCTTGGTGGTAAAGGGAAAATGTACTTGGTGCTTGAAACACTTGAAAATTCAAAATGCACAGTACTAGAGGGAAACATGGGTTACTAGTGAAATCTGCATATAAAATGACCTAGGGTTGATTTTTGAACCAACTTGAAATTCCTTGTATTTTGTGGGATATTCAAGTTTTTGTGAAAATGCAATGTTTAAATGAATTAATATTTCATATACAAATTTCTTGGCATATGAAGTGCTTTTTGTTATCGTGTTGTGACATAGAGGGTTTTTTTCACTTTTACATATGTATATTAAGTGCTTAAACCAAAATATGCAAACCCAGACCCAATTGTATTCAGAGGTAAATTGAATAAGCATTATATTCTGCATTTGTATATTGCATTGTATGTATAAACCCGTGCATTCGATATACAAATTGTGGAATATACATGGGTGGATTTCAAAGAACATTAAATCTAGTGTAGAGTATACATGTGTATTACTAATATATTGTTGTTAGTATACAATCTGAGAATATACATGACCAAACCCAAAAGGAATATACAATCAGGTTTATAAAAGTCAAAGTCAAAGAAAATGTTGTATTGTATATTTGCATGTATGTGTTTTTGTATCTGAAGTGCAGATACAATCCTAGATTAAAAAAAAGAGGTTAAAGGTAATTAAGTCTAGCGGGGCCCATAGGGGTATTATCATAATGTGTGTCTTCGATATACAAAAGGTTAATATACATGAATGGAGAAACAAAAGTAGACATGAAAGTAATTCAAGTTTGGTTCATAACAGGTTGAGGTTTGTGCCTTTTGTATGTATGTTATTTTGTATTCATTATGCAAGAGGGATATTGATGCAGAGCATGCAGCGGAAACATAAAACAACACAAAGTATATATAGAACCACCGTAGTGGTTGAACCATTGAACCTCTTGAACCCATTGAACCTCCAAGTTCATTGAACCATTGAACCATTTTCACTTTGTTGAACTGGTGCACCCACAAACTCTCAAACCGTTGAACCAATTGTATTTCGTTGAACCTTTGAACCAAAGAAACCGTTCAACCTTTTAATCGATTCAACCATCGGTTCAACATACACTATCGACAAACAACACTATCGGTTAACTCAGAAATTCTCTTACTGACACATTCGGTCACTCCGATGACTCCTTAAACTACCTTCAACTTCGTACATACTTTGCATGACTTGCTATACTGGTTCTCTCTCCCAGTTCTACCGGTCACCTCTTGTATATTAACACAATATATGATACACCGATAGGTTCAACTTGCACAAACATAACATAACTTTCAATTGCCAGTTCCCTTACCATTATTACCAGTCACTATTTACTATCTTATGAACTCATTTAATCAATAAACCAATTAAACCTGTTGAACCTCCAACTTAAGGTTCAACGGTTCAATGCTTTCTTTTCCTTCGGTAACACTAGGTTTTTTCTATCGGCCGATAGGCCGATACACTCAGTAAAACTTCTTGATCTTCTTCTCGGCTGCAAAACTCACTCAACACCATGTCCAACACAGACTTCTTCAGCAACACTATAACCAAACAACAATGTACAGAAACACTAAATCTATAGAATAGAAAACAAACTAATAACATGAAGGTCATTCCACTGATTTTGAAGAAATCTCAACCAGTGGAATGACTCTAATCTACTTTTCTGTAATTAGACCAGGACACAAAATTTCTTTATTTCTTCTACTTCAGAAATATACATACAATTTCTCTCTACTCTCCGTCTCACTGTTTAACAAATATAGACCCGACTATTAAAAGACTCATATCTTGGTAGTTACACATGGTGGAAATGAACCACCACTGCCGAACAGTTACATTTCTTGTTTTGTTATAATCTTTTGATCTTTTCTTGACACATGTACCACTTAACCAACTATGGTGTTTAAGGTCTTTACAAACATAACATTTGGACAAAACTGAGAATTTAAGGGAATCTTTTAGATTCATTCTGTTTTGAGGTGCTCCTGCATCACCAGTGTAAAATAGAAATCTAGAAATCCAAGAGTAAGAAAAACATTTATGAACTAGCTGCCTCTTCTCCCTTGGAGAGAAGTATCTGGGAATCTATCCTGTAACCAAATAATTGGCTATATTTGCATACTGTAGATTAGGTGAACAAAATGAGATAGAAACACAAAACTAAATGCAAATAAACACAAGAAGTTATACCTCACATGCAAACCCAATCTCATCAAGGGAAGTACGAGCATGCACCCAAGAACTCCTAAGACAAAGATAATCCCTAGACAATAGATTTGAATGTGAAATGCTACTCTAATTTGCAACTCACTATTCTAGTTCAATGGAGATTTTGACATGCTAACTTTGCATAAAACTTGGATGATGAAAATGGATGGAGAGAGGTTCTATTTATAGATTTTTGGAAGGGATTTTGATCCAAGGGTGGAGATTGATTTGGAAGATCAATGGTGGAGAATAAAAGTGATGTGGAGGGCCTAGATTAAATCTTGAATGAATGGAGGGCTAGGAATAAAAGTGAATCCTTTATTCATTTTGAGAAAATGAGTTATTAAATGAGCATGGGGGTGAAGGATTATTTTGGAATTAAAGATTCATATGGGGGAATGTAAATGAATTAAAAATTCATTTGAGGAAGAGAGGAAATAAATGAGTATGGGTTTGTAAGGAAAATTAAATGTGATGTGGGATGTTTTTAAATAAAAAATTGACTTATGTGGATTTAATTCAATTTTTTATTTGGAGGATGTGGGAAAAGGTGTTAAACAAGGTTTGACCTCCCAAATGAGAGGTGAGGATTAATTAAACATAGGTTTTATTTAATTAATCCTAGGGCTAGGATGACGTAGGCTAGGGTAGGCAATTAAATAATAGCTATTTAATTGTCTAGGGTAGGGATAGGTTAATTAATAAGCTGAATTAATTAGTTAACATGGTTTTAACTAATTAATTAGATTTAGTGAAAAGGGGGAAATTGATTTAATAAATATTGCATATTTATTAAATCAATTGGCTAAGGTTTGGACTATTGAATTAATAAAATTAATTCAATTTTCAGGATAAAATGGTGTGAATTTGGAAAATGAAAGGGGTAATTAATTAAATAAAAATTTAATTAATTGATTAGAAGGGAATTTGGTATGTTTAGAGATGTCGGGAGTCGGTTTGATGGTAAAAGACATTTTTAGGTGTCTACACATACCATGGAGTGTGCATAGTGAGATAAAATAGATGCTCATCAGGAAAAGAATCATCAACCACTCCTTCTAAAGATGGTGCAAGTAGTCTAGACAGAAAATTAGAAACTACATTGGCCTTTCTTGGTTTGTCAACAATTGTGATATCAAACTCCTGCAACAACAATAACCATCTTACAAGTCTGCCACCCACTATTGGTTTATTCATCAAATATTTAATGGCTACATGATCTATATGTATGAAAACCTTGTAACCAGTTATGTAGTGCCTGAATTTATTAATAGCATAAACAACTGCCAACATCTCTTTCTTTGTCATAGTGTAGTTTAACTCAGCTCCTTGCAAATTTTTACTCACATAGTATATGACATATTTCTTAGTTCCTTCTTGCTAGCCTAGAACTGCTCTAATGGAAAAGTATGATGCATCTTTATGGATGTGAAAAGGTAGTGTCTAATTCAGACCTCTAAGCATAGGGGCTTGTGTCAAGGATGTTTTCATCTTTTCAAAAGAAGTTTGAGAAGCTGATGTCCATTCAAATTCACTGTCCTTGGTTAGCAGAGTAAACAGAGGTGCAACAATCTTGCTAAAATCCTAAATGAACCTCCTATAGTATCCTACATGTCCCAGGGAGCTCCTTACATCCTTTTGTTTCTGTGGAATAGGCAGGGTGGAAATAACTTCAATCTTCTTTGGGTCCACTTGTATTCCTGCACTGGACATGAAATGTCCCAAGACTACTCCTTGTGTCATCATCAGAAAACACTTTTCATTACTCAAACAGAGGCCCCATTTTGACTTGACAAAACAGGGACCCAACTTTTGTCTAGCTTTGCTTGTGTTTTCTGCTTGCTGGCAGTTTGGTAAAAGTAAGACAATGTAGATGATCCTACATAAAGGGGACCGGGTAGGTCATCATGATGAGGTTAGTTCTTCAAAGTTAATATTTCATGTCAATAACTTCATGGTTGGATAAAGCACAAAATTTCATGTAGGTTTGCCTTTTGGATCACCCTGATATTCCTTAGGGAACAAAACTTATGATGAGTCAAAGATCTAGTCAAACCTGATATTCTGAGTGGAGGATCATATTTCTTAACATCAGTCATACTATAAATGACCCCCCGATCTAATATTATCACCCAATAAAATCATTTGCTCCAAACATCTGGACGTCAACTTTATGTGATAGAAATATCTACTCGACAAACAACATCATGTATTTTGCGAGGATCATATTTGAATATCACCCTGATATTTCAAATATCATCCTGTCGCAAAATATCACCCCGAACCAATATCTTGATGATGTCATCCAAACTCGGTAAACAAAGAAATAAACATGATGATGATGTCACCATCTATTTTACCTGGCGGAGGTATATTTCCAAACATGACCCTTCCTACATAACATGATGGTGACATCATAGTGTGACAATGATGAACTGAGTCATTATCTTGTTGATGTCACCCTAATATTTTGAGAGAGAAGTCACTTTAGTCGAGGGGGTGATATTAAAAACATCACTAGACATTCTGAACATCCCCTGATATTTTGAAAATCACCCGATATTCTTAACCCAACCTGATGTTTCGACATCGGTCCTTCCACCTAAATCGGATGATCATATTATACTAAGGGGGTCATATTCCTGAATATCACCCAATCTTCAGAGATCACCCCAACCCTTGCCACAATAACATTAAATGCATGCTGATGTGGTATGTGGTTCCTGCCGATTACGAACCTGATACATACACCTAGTGAGATCCTGGAGTTTTGTACAAGAAAATTTGCTGTTTCAATTAATTTGCCCTAATTTTCCCTAATTTGCCTGAAAGAAGAGGTTGAAAGTGATTTACAGAATCATTTTACACTTACCTTGCAATAAAATGAGTTTTACAGAGCTCCGTGTTTTCAAACCCTAAGAAGATTACCTGCTGACGCATATAGCTTGTACCAGAATGGGATATGTGAACATTGCTAGTATTTGAATTCCTTTCACACGGTTGTTAGCATAATTAAGAGGATAAGCGCATCATGTTCTGCATATCTAGATATCATGGTTTTCTAGTTTGAAGTTCTAGATTATGCAACCATGTCAGGATAAATGAGATATTGAAAGAGTAGTAGTATGCATGATGAATAATGAAGATATAATGTGTATGCATGCTTGTAAGATATCAATGGTAAGACCAATTTTTGTTAATTGCAGGCATCCATGGCGGATAAACAGTTGGCTAAGTCAGAGGCAGAATTTATAAAACCCATGTTTGCTCAACCCGAGGGTGTCTAGTTTAAATATGGTACCATCACAGATACGGACCAAGGAAATGTAGATCTGGCTGCATGGTCAGCCAAAATGAGCGATGAAAAGAATAACAGCACCTTGTTGGATGCAATCTTTGTATCTGGAATATGGAATGTAGCTGGTTTCCCTTATTCCATGGAATCTCTTGAGCTGGTCATTAAATGTGCAATAAACTATAATCCACAGACAAGGAAGGTAGAGAAGCATGGCAGAGTATATGCTGATCTGTCTATCAAAGGTCTTGTTGCTAGTTTGCCATTGGGCAAGAAGGTTGCCAATATAGACTTGAAAAAGTTGAAAGTAGAATATGAGAATAACAAGAAGACTTCTAGGAAGAAAATGTACCAATGGAGGGCAAAGAATAGTCCTTATCCTGCAGCAGCTAAGCTTCCAGTGCACTTATATAAATTTGACTTTGATGATGAATACCAATACATGATAGCACTTCTTAGCAAAATGACAGGCCAGCCTGATGTTGGAAGTTTTAAGGACTGGATGTATGCAGTCATCCTGATGTGCCTTTATACAGATAACAAGCCAATGTGGGCTAAGATGATAAGTGATGCTCTAGATGAGTAGCTGATGAACCTAGGAGGTCCAGATTGTTCCTTCTACATGACCTCATACATAGTTTATTCATGTTCCTATAAGGGTACATTTGATGCATTAATTACAGATGGGAGAATTGGTGGCACAACAAATGATGCACATATATGGGATCATCATCCCTAGTTGCAAAGAACAAATTACCTCCAGGATTACAAACTAGTGAATGATGCATTCTCCATTCATATGGTAAGAACAATGGAGGAGGACCGAACTAAAAGACTGAGCATGGAGGCTCAGAAAGTCATATACAGGCATGGAGCTTGGTTTATTCAATTTGCAACTTTCTCTTACATTAGAGTTGAAGGTTTTGAGGAGGAGCCTCTCATGCTCCCAAGATATCCTACAGATGCAATTGTCTTAATGGAGTTCTTAAGACAAATCTCCACAATACTGAATGCCTACAAAGCTAACAACAAACTTCCACTATTATTGTTTCCAGTCACAATGGGCTGGTATATGTGCCCAAATTCTGAGAATATTAAGAAGGCCATAGCTGGTCTAAAGATGATGAATTTCTAGCTATTTCCATTGAAAAGATCATATGATCCATATGAGAGGATGCAGAAGATCATGGGGAAGCCCATCCATCGGAGACATCTTGAGGACTTCTAGCCAGATTGTGAAGATTAAGCTGAAGCCAGAAGAAGAAGATATCCAAGGCTTAGACTCAGCCAGATCAGGACCTTTGATTGCATCTCCATCTGGCACAATTGAAGAAAGATGATGGAGCGGTAATGGTTGATGAATATGAGGAGAAAAAGGTATACAATGATACCATCTCAGCACCAGATCTCACCATACAGGAGGACATCTCCTTAGATCCATTTACAAGCAGGACATTGTAGCTGACCCAAGCATAGGTAGATGACCAAATAAATATGGTGAAGAAAAGAGGTGTTGTCATCACATTGGACAATAAGAAGAAAAGGCAGGAAGTTTCTAAAGATGAATTTGATGATTTCTGCAATGAGAAGAGGAAGTCTAAAGGAGAGAGAGCACCACCTCCTAAGAAAAGCAAGAGGCCCCCAAAAGGTAAAAAGGTAGATGCTGAACCAAAAGGGGTGATAATTGAGAGAGTCATAATAACAACTGAAGATGCATCAGCATTAGAACAGGCATTAGCATCATCAGCACCACCTCCTAAAGATAAGCAAAAGCCTAAAAAGATTCAGAGGCCAGCTGTTGAAATTGTGGAAACATATGAGGAAGGTCAGGCATCACAAGCACAAATTGAAGATGTTCCTTTGGATGGAGACCCTGCAGAAGAAGAAGACCTACTACCCATCATCAAGAAAAGAAAAGTACCTCAGGTTATGGCTTCCACACCAAAGAAACCCAGAACATCCATGAGAGGTGAAATAAGACATGACCCTATAATGTTAAGAGGAGTAGGTAGTGGAGTGTTTAGAAAGGAATTACAGCATGATGTATCACTCTCTACCATTGTTCAGTTCAAGACTGAACAAGCTAAAGAACAAAAGAAGGAAACCACTTGCACAAGTTAAGGAGGTCATTTCTCATTGGATGAGATAGTCGACCTATCAGATGATGAAGTGGTGGATAATATTGCTTCACAACGAATGGAAACTCTTGTTGCTAACACTCGCATAACACCACAAGGTACACCAATAGTTCAAGCGGTAGTGTTAGAAGAACTAAAAATAGTAGAGCAAGAAAAAGAGAAGAGCCTAGAAAATGTAACCCAAGAGGTGGGGCTTGATACATTGATTAATCAGGTAACCAGTCCTGTAGTGATTGATCTTACATACAGACAGGATACAAGTCCTAAAAATCAAGCTGGTGTTCCTGATAAGGAAGAAAATGTTGAAGAAGTGAAGATGGCAGAAATAGAAGAACACACTTTGGATATGGGTGAGCAATAGAAAAAGGAAGTACTTGTTGAACCCAAGATAGTTGAAGTCCAATATCAGGGAGGGAAAGAAAAAGATACATCAGTTGATCCTGCCCTCAAAGTTCAGGAAGTAATTACTATAGCTGTAGAACAGATTACAACTTTAGATCAGGTTAGTATACCTAAGGAAGATATAGTAACATCCATGGATGCTAATATGCCTCATGATGAGGAAATCACCAAAATGGATGAGATACCCATGGAGGAAGTAAAAGATCAAGATCATGATCAACATACAGATGATCAGCAGGATTGCCCTCCAGAAAAGGAATTCCTTAATAGGAGGATATACCCAAAGATCACCCTCATGAGGAGCATCATGAGGAAGAGATAAGAAAATCACCCTCCCCATCGAACATGATGGTGGATACTGAAGATCAGGGTGATCATCATGATGATGATGAAGACCAACAATCAAAGGATCAAATTCCTCAGTGGCTCGAGAAAGAAATTGGCGCAGAATCACGTATAGAGGCACAGGAATTTGATATATCCACATTGTTTTCTAAAACCTTAATAAAGCCTAAGAGGAAGGTTAGAATAACTTCTGCAATAAGGAGAGATCCTGTCATGGGTAGAAGGACTGCTCAGGTGGCCATTCCTACGGTAGACAAAGAAAAAGGCAAGATCACTCTGGATGAATTCCAGATTAGTACAGTAGATTTGGGATTTGCCAATGAGGATCAGGAAGGCCAAGAAGGTAAAGACATAATTGATTCATTGACCCAGAGGGTGAAAAGAGAGAAAGAGAAAAATAAACAGCACAAGGAGCACATTTCTCAATTACATACTTATATAAAAGGGTTAATTAACCCTGAGGATACATCAAGTGATCATGCAGTTCCATTGACTGCTATTTCTCAAGATGAGGTGAATAAACTAGATCTCATGAAACATGAGTCATCCATAATGAGAAAGTGGATGTTATCCACATTTGATGAAGCAGAAGAAGTGGTAAAAGCCTCTTTGAAGAGGTGGAATTCTTTGGGCACCTCCAGGAAGAAGGTAGATAAATTGCAGATGGAGATCAGGAGGAGGTCATTTCAATTAGAGAAAGTCCTGAGTACTTTGGGTGAAATAAAGAGGATTGATGCTCTAATTTTAATAAAGAATCACATACTAAATAATAATACAGCCCTATTGATTGATATATGGTATAAAGACATCAGGTTTGAGTGTGATGTGCTTAAAAGATGCAATAGTAAACTAAGAGATATCAGCATGAAGTTGCATGATATGATGGCGTTTGAGGCTAAAATTTTGAAACATTAGAAGGAAAGGCAGAAGGCAAAATAGAAAATCAAGATGAGGAGTTTGCCATTAAAGCTCTACATAGCAATTTTCAGCAGGTAGCTGATGATCCTCTAAACCACCTGACAAAAGAAACCATGGATAAGATCATGAGGATTAGGGTCAAGATGGAGAATTATAATAAGACATCTAGTAGTAGGAGAAATAAGTTAGAGAATCTCTGAGGCAAGTATCAAATGCACAGACACGCCATCATTAAAGCAAGAACTCAAGATGGCGGGGAGATAGAGAAAATAGTATAGTCATATGAAAATATCTGGACATCCATGCAGGTCCATGTACAAGGAGAAGCTCATCAGGATGATGAAGATTTTGAAAGGGATGATCCTAATGCTCCTGATGACAGAGATGATGACAAAGAACCTAATGAAGATGTATCATGAAGGGAATATATGCATCAGGTACCAAAAGAAAGTGAGCCATCTAGATGCTTGCCAGTTGGCAACCTATGCCACATGGAAAGAATTGACTTGGTCAATGAATGTGAACTATAGATCATGAACGGCTCCCTCACTTTATTCTATAAAACGTGCAGGGATGCCTCATTTTAAACATTCAAAACTTAATTGAAATCTGTTTACTGAAATATTCAAGGCTCATTTCAAAGTTGTTATATACATATATGTTCTTGCATACTTAATGAATGAGAAGACTCTTTTGATTACAATCCATCATAAATCTTGAATAATCAGTGTATGGATTCTTGATACATGCTGTGATTTGTTGCATCCCTTGGAGTGCGTATCTACTTACATGTGTTGTTTTCATACCATTTCCTTTGAAGTTAGCATCGACTGTATCTAGCTGTGGAATGTCCTGGTGAACATATGGTTTGATTACTCCTCTTCATGACTATATCTGTTGTATATGTGGCTCAATAGCTAAAGGTTCAACATTAATTTGAAGTATTTCTTTCAATTTCAGAGCATTTCATCATCATAATTGCAAATAATTGACAATCTTAAGAAAATAATACAAATATGCAGACATCCCCTAGATAACTGAACATATTCAGCATATTTGAAGTTAAAACATGTCAAAATGACAAATATCATGCTAAGATTTAAAGATAGAAGCATTATTTGAAGCATATCCTGTGTAGAATAACTCTCTGTGCAACATCATTATAGGAAACATTATCTTACTGATGAGATCTACGTAAGGCCCCAAAATGGAAACAGCAACACACATCAACCTTTGAGCAACGTCAGAAGATTAAGACCTAATCAACGGAGACTTGAGATCATGAATTCTCTGAATTCATTTTGTCTTTCAAGATGAATAAAGGTTAATGTGTACTTTTATTCTATGTTTGTTTATGACTAACATCATGATCAACATAAATT
Source organism: Cunninghamia lanceolata (assembly GCA_027924645.1). NCBI lineage: Eukaryota > Viridiplantae > Streptophyta > Pinopsida > Cupressales > Cupressaceae > Cunninghamia > Cunninghamia lanceolata. Next base: position 9,826,564 of record BSBN01000739.1, read on the forward strand.
GGTGCTAGAAGGAGGGCCATAGGATGAGGATAATCATTAGTAGTTCAGGTGATGATAAAGATTGTAAGGTAATGCCTAGACACCACTGAATTTCAAGTTAGACATAAATATCTGTTGTTCTAAGCTTGCACATGCTAATCCTTTGCAAAGGTTTCATAATTGATCGAAAATATTGCAATCTTTATAGTAGATCATCATGTATTTACAAAGATCGGTCTTATTTCAGGTGAATTTGTCCAAACTTTGAGATATCTAAACCTGATATCAACCTGCGAGTGTTACCAAACCTAAATATTACCTCATATTTGTAGTGTAGCTACAAATATTCCAGAAATACTTGGTCCAGTTCCAATCCTGGCCTTAAATATAGTCATTGTTGGTGAATTCCAACTGATCTTTACAATCATCCAGCCAATTTTCTTTGAAATCAAAAAATCATGGCTCACAGGATAAATACCAGGTCTAGATCTGGTGGAATATTTGAAGAATTACCTATCAGGGGGTTTAGACCTAGAACTATAGACATCCATCACACTCTAGGGTCTAGTGCATCAGGAGCATCACCAGAGCCTCCTCCTATAACTCCTATTGGTTTACAAGTACCTTCAGGGTTATCTGTGACACCTCCTATTCCACCTCCTATCCAACCTCAGCCAAACATAGGGTCAACCTCCTCTGGTTGCAATGTCTTTCTTTGTAGCAGAGTCACCTTTGACCTTTACTGTATATCACGCTTTACCAAAGAATCCTGACAAACTCTGTCTAAAATATCATCCTTATCAGAATGCAGATGATCACATCAGAACTTTCAAAGAAGCTTGTTGTAGAGCTAGAATAGAGCATCGGGACGTTGTATGCAGATTATTTCCTTTTTCCTTAGGGGAAGAGTCTTATAACTGGTATATTAGTCTTGGTCAGAGTTCTGTCAGATCATGGGCATCCTAGAGAAAGCTTTCACTGATAGGATCAAGGTACCAATAGATCCTTCAATGAACTATCACCTATTTGCTACAATCAAAACATTTGAAGGTGAACCTATTGCCAACTTCAATGCTAGGTTCCAGAAAATGCTATCCAAATTAGTTACCCCATATACTGTAGCAGATGCTGCTACTAGGAGTATCTATTATTCAGCTCTAGATCCATTAACCTCCATGTTCATTAGGAGAGCACATCCTGAAATCACAACTTTGACAGGAGCTTTTCAAGAAGGTATCAAAGTCAATCAGCAGCTAGTACCTACTCCAACACCAAACATAGCTTTCCTACACCGCTTGGATATCCTGCATATCCCTCACAATATCCTACATATCCTCCCCAGCCACAGTATAATGGAGCTATGGTACCTCCGGCAGTCATGCCAACACCATTGCAGATATCTCCATTGAGTATCATGCCTCCCCCTCCTAATGGGAATGGTCAAGTACCATAGTATCTTGCACAAGCACTGACACCTCAGGGTGTGGATCAGAACAATAACACTGGATCCTCTTTCTTGAAGCCTCAAACTAAAAATGTAGTGGCTAAAGCTTAGGAGGAGAAAGAAGAAATCAAAGAAATCTCTGCTCAGCTAAGAAAACTAACTACAGAGGTCACTTATCTAAGAAATCAGAACTTCTATTCTCAGCCTAACCAAAATAGAGGCTATAACAATGACAGACCTAGTTATCCTAATAGGGGGTACAACAATAATAATTTCAACAATAATGGTGGAAATAACAACAATCCTCCCAGGCAGCCTAGAGTATGGAACTCTAGACCAAATAATGGCTCATTACCATCACCTTTAGATAATCAGCCACCTACTGAAGGTAAATAAACTACTAGAGTCAATCTTGCTGATGCAACCCTCACCAATTGGTGTAGAATACACAATACAAATGCTCATGCAGAATTAGATTGTCCACAATTTAGAATTGCTGCTAGCATTTTCCAGATAGAAGTGTCTAATACTTCTGGAAATCCACCTCAGGTAGAGGGAAATGAAATTGTCCCTTGTGGATATGACTCTGCATTTATATTAGAAAGTTATACTGATCAACATCATTAGTAGACTGTGTCATCCCACCAGAATTATACCCAGGCATGTGAAGAATCTGCCATGGCTTTTGAGTCAAATTATGTTTTCCCCTTTGAAGATGAGAACGAGCCATCCAATGAGCCTAAAGAGGTGCATGCTTACCAGCAACAATATCAGGGTAAGCACAATTATAATCTGAGAAGTAACTCCAACAGACCTACTGGTCCATTAACCAGTTCCTTGCCTCTGAATAATTTTAACACACCTTCTAATCCCAAGGCAAGTAACAATATAGGATTTCCAAAGGTAAATGACAATATTTGTCACCACAAAACACAATATCAAAAGCTGTTGGCCTACCTCATGAGTCTGACAAACTAGTCACATATCTAGCAGATGAGATGAAGAAGGTAAAGATCAGCTTGTCTCTATCAAAGTTGTTGAAAACTCCTGCAATTAAGAAGGCATTTATGAAATCACTAGATGATCCTACTCCTAGAGAGGATAGTCATTCTCCAAATCAGCCTAGTAATAGAGATCATGTTGCTAAAGATAACACTGTCAAACATAAAGTGCCAACTATAGTCCAAGCTACAGAAACCTCCCACATGACCTTATACAGGGACAAAAGTGAGTCACCACCTTTCCTCCTTACCATAAGGATGTTTAGCAAGAATTTACACAACTGTTTGGTAGATTCAGGTGCATCTACAAATGTTATGCCCCTGTCTATATGCAATGCTTTAGGACTGCATCCTGCTAAATCCCTAAAGAAGGTGACACAGCTAGATAAAACAGAAGTAAGTGTGGTAGAAGAGTTAACTCATATTCACATGCAACTAGCATCTGATCCCAAGATCTAATATTACATCGATATCCAGGTAGTAGATATACCTGATACATATGGGATGTTGCTCAACAAAGACTAGTATAAAACTCTCAATGGATATATGTCTATTGACTTCAGTCACATGTGGTTACCTTGGAAACGGATACCTAACCAGATAAGAATAGATGCTGAGCCTAGAATGAAGCACATGATCATCGAGTACAACAAAACAAATGAGATCATGTATGTGAATGTTGAACCCAGAGTTTATGCCATTAGACCGCAGACTATCAGGATAGAAGAGATCCTGATGGTTGACTTTCATCATCATGATGATGATCATCAAGAGGACATACCGACTATAAAACCTGATAGTAATTTTGAGAATGAGAATGAAATAGATCGCTTCAGAAACTTTGGGATGCATCTGTCCAAGCAGGTAAAATGTTGTCAATTGTTAAATATACATGTTCATGATATTTTGATTGATGGTTGGTGCAGATTACATGACGGGGCACATTCAGAGAAAACTTGTGAAACATGCTTAGATATGATGGAGCTGGAGCAAATGTGCAGTGAGGCATCATCATCATTCAAGGTAAGTTCTGCATCTAGTGATGATGATGATACTAATTTTTGTTTGTTTTCTGCAGGACACACAAGTGAGGTAATAAATCATGGTGAGGATCATATTTGGAGAACAAAGGAAATTCTAGTATACGACCAGATAAATGTTAAAAAGAAAGAGAAAATCACACTAGGGACTGATTGTCTGATAAAGTTAGATTATGAACTGTCTGAGGAAGATGGAGGCAGTAACCTGACCAGATTTGAAGAGTTTCTGTCAAGAGAAATTAAAAAGATGATAAAACAAGAGAAGCATCCACAGGATGCACTGACTGAAGGATGGTGTAGGTTGCATGAGGCACCTCACTCAGAGACTGCTTGTTCATTGTGCTTACATGTTTTAAAGAGACATACAGTACCCGATCCAGAGGATCATTCTCCTAATGATGAAAAGAAAGAAGAAGAATCAGCTTCGCAGAAGAAAGAAAAGATGAGGTCTAAGAATGCTGAAATTCCTAAGTTAAAATGGATATTAGGTGGAGCAGCTGCCAGAGCTGCAAAGAAGAAGGAAGGTTTAGCTAAACCTCCTACTAAAGATAAACCCTGGATCCTTGGATTTGATGGATCCAAGTCCAAACAAGGAGCTGGAGTAGGGATTGATCTCATTGATCCATAAGAAAAGTCCTACTTAGCTGCTTACAGATTACAGTTCCCCTACACTAACAATGTGACAGAGTATGAAGCTTTGATTCATGGGATACTATTTGCTCTCAAGAAGGTAAAAATTCTGCATGTCTTTGGAGACTCAGAATTAGTTGTCAGACAAGTAAGAGGAATTTACTCTTGCAACTATAAGAAATTGTCAAATTATAGACACAGAGTGTGGGATTTGATTGAAGACTTTGATGCATTTAATATCACCCACATACCTAGAGAATAGAACCAAAGGGCAGATGCCTTAGCATAGGCCGCAGTACATTAGAGCCCTTGTCCACATCAGGCCTAAAGAGATTTTCAGTCGAGTTGGTATCGGTACCTGATAATGTTACTAATCTCCAGGTTTTTGATGATGATCAGCATATCCTAGATTTCATCTCTAACAGAGACATATCTGATGCTCAGATCATAAATGATAATAATATAGAAGAACATATCTAGGAAGAGGAAGAAATATTAGAGTTGCCTAGAAACAAGATTCCCAAAGGGATGATAGAGCTAGAGAGAGCATTTGACTTGGATAACATGTTAAAATAGAAAGATCTTCCAAAAGCTGATGGAGGACAGTATTCACAAGTGAATATTGGACAAAATGATGACAAGAGAAATGTCTTGATTGGTAAGGTTTGCACACTAGAAGAGTTAGAAGGAATAACTCAGGCCCTCAAAGATTACATACATGTTATTGCATGGACCTATGATGAGTTGAAGACATATGACACATCAGTCATAACTCACACTATACCTCTCAAGCCAGATGCTAAACCTTTCAGATAGAAGCAAAGGCCAGTCAATGCTTTGCTTGAACCAATAATTTTTGAAGAAGTCAAGAAGCTATTGAATACCAGGATCATATTTCCTATGAGGCAGTCCACTTGGGTGGCCAATCTAGTGCCAGTAAGAAAAAAAGAATGGAGACATCAGACTATGTGTAGACTTTAGGAACCTGAACAGAGCATCAGAGAAGGACAATTATCCTTTGCCTTCCTTAGATGAAGTCTTGTAGATTGTTAATGGTGCAAAAATGATGTCCTTTCTGGATGGCTTCTCGGGCTACAATCAGGTCATGGTTGATAAGATTGATAGGCTGAAAACTACCTTCACCACCAAGTGGGGGATATTTGCTTATAGACAAATGCCATTTGGGCTGATAAATGCTGGAGTAATATTGCAACGTGCAATGGACACAGCCTTCAAAGGCTTAATAGGAAAATGTATAGTCATATACATAGATGACTTAACAGTGTTCTATAAAGATAGAGGAAACCATGTAGTAGATCTCAGAAATGTATTGAAAAAATGTGAAGAATATGGAATATCACTGAACCCCAAGAAATGCATATTCGGGGTAACAACAGGAAAATTGCTTGGCCACCTGATAACTGAAAATGGAATTATCATTGATCCTGACAGGGTGGAGTCCATTATGAAATTATAGCTTCTAGGAAGCAATAAAGAACTCAAATCTTACTTTGGTAAGATAAATTTTGTCAGGAAGTTCATCACTGGCTTTGCTGAAATAGTCAGGCCTTTAAATGCTATGCTGAAAAAGGATGCAAAGATTGAGTGGACATCAGAAGCTAAAGCAGCCTTTGAAGACATAAAGAAAGCTATTTCTGATGCTCCTATCCTCATCAGTCCAGACTACACTAGAGACTTCTATATCTATTCATTTGCTTCAGAGCATACCTCTGCAGTAGTGCTAACTCAGAGAAATGAAGAAAAGGAAGAGAAACCAATTGCCTTCATGAGCTGCCCTTTCAAAGATGCTGAATTGAGATATGTAGATGTTGAAAGGCAAGTACTTACTTTGGTCAGAGCAGTAAAGAAATTCAGGCATTATATCTTGAGAATCAAAGTGATTGTTGTGGTGCCAGATGCAGCAGTGAAGATGCTGTTAGTGCAGAGTGAGCCTGGTGAAAAAAGGGCTAAGTGGATCACAGTCTTACAAGAATATGAAATGGAAATTACACCCATGAAGCTGGTAAGAGGACAAGCTCTAAGTCAAATGATATCAGAGATTGATCCAAACATAGTAAGTCAGCAGTATGCTATCAATGCTAAGGACAATGAAGAGTGGTATTTAGATATTAGGCACATCCTGATTACTGGAAGATGTCCTCCAAGACTACAGGCTTCACAAAGAAGAGCCTTGGAGATAAAATCCTAGAAGTACATGATGAAAGCAGTACTTTTCAAGAAAAATTATGAAGGAATATACTTGAGATGCTTAGAAAAGCCAGAAGCAGATAAATTTTTATTAGAGCTACATGACAAGTTTGGAACAACACATGGCTCATCCTTGGCTACAACACATGCTATCCTTAGAGCAAGATATTATTGGCCTACAATCTTCAAGGATACAACTAAGCACATTAAATGTTGTTATGTATGTCAGGTTGCTGCCAACAGAGAGAGATATGCTGCACAACCTTTGCAACCAGTGATGGAAGCGCGCCCATTTGTACAAATGGGGCATGGATTTCATAGGACCCATTAATCCTCCATCATCTTTAGGCCACAGATATGTTCTAACAATTACTGATTATTGTACCAGGTGGACTGAAGCTACTAGCAGCAAGAATTACAGCGTAGAAGATGTCATTAGATTTCTGAAAAGTAACATAATCACCAAGTATGGGGTTCCCTATGCTCTGGTAAGTGATAATGGCTCTGCTTTTACTTCAACCAAATTGTCAAGTTGGGCCTTTGATTATGGGATCATACTAAAGTTCTCATCCAATTATTATCCCCAAGGGAATGGATTGGCAGAATCCACTAACAAAAGTTTGTTGAGTATCATAAAGAAGTTAGTAGACAAGAACCCTAGGGAATGGAATACACTTCTAAAATATGCCTTATGGGTGGACAGAACCAAAAACAAGGCTACATTAGGAAACTCACATTATCATTTAGTCTATGGGGTGGATCCCATCCTCCCTGTTAACTTGAAGATTCCTACTTTGCAATTTGCCCAAGAGTACCTAGGCATAGACAATAACCAAGAAGTCAAGTTGCTTCAGCTGATGCACCTGGAAGAGAAAAGAAGTCAGGCAATTGATCAGTTTGCCAAACATCAGGCTTTTATCAAACATTGGTTTGACAAAAGAGCTAAAATTAAAGCCTTCAGGATATCAGATTTAGTCCTGATGTGAGATAAAGCCCATGAGAGGAAAGGAGACCATGGTAAGTTTGATAAGTTATGGATAGGTCCCTTCCAAATTTCTGAGATATTAGGAGACAGTACTTTAAGGCTTAAGAACTTGACAGGTGAGGATGTTCCATTGCCAGTTAATGGACAATTCCTCAAACACTATTTCCAAGCCTAAGTAACTTCATGTCAGTCATGTGTATCATAATGTATATTTGTATAGTTGTTTGTACAGTGTTGTTTTGTTTTGTTCTTGCTTTGTTTGCTGGTTGAGTTTTGGTTTTGGTTAGTCAGGATGATGCAGCTCATCACCCCAGAAAATAACAAAATTTTTAAGATTCAAGTGATAAGAACACATTTATATATAGGTTGTGATCTGTTGGTTTTTCTTCTGAATCAGCATTAGGGTTTGCCACTTCTAATGCACAGGCAGATTCAACCAACTGAATACAGGAGGTTGCATGAGCTCCTCCCCTTCACTTCCGGTTCTACCGCACCAAGGGGGGGTGTCCCTATTTGATAAAAGTATAACCTTGACTAGCTCAATGACAGAAGGATTTAACTTGACAGCAACAGGCAGAATACTCTCATGTATGGACCAAGATTTATGTAACAAATCACAAGGTTGGCAACATTCTTGGACATGATGTCTGGTTGGGTATGAGAGCATGTAGGGATCCTAATCCTACTCCTACAACTAACAGGTGGAAGGATGAAATGGTTTGATTTGATTTTTGGATGCAAAGATGGACATGGTATATAACCTCAACACAGAGCTAGATTGGTGCCTATCCAGGGCTTGGAGTCGGTAGACATACACCTGTGAATGATCAGCATGAACAACTAAAACTAGATTTAGGGGGATACATATGATACCTGCCTTACAGATATCTCCCAATACAGAGTGTTAAGCTGTCTATACTTATGGCATCCCTATTGCAGTATACCCTTCCCAATATTCAATTTGAAAATAGTTTAATCTACCCCTTGAGCAGAAGTTAAAAGATTAAACATTCAACACAGGAATTCTATGTTCTAGAATCTCAGACATTCCTTGAATGCCTGGACTCAGAAGAAAGATACATGCAAAACTGGAGACAGAATCAGCATAACACATGCAAACATAGCATTATTCATATAAAATTGACCATGAAATCAGTGGATTCATGCACAAACGTACAACAGGAGATACATAAACTCGTAAGTTTTACTGCACAGAGCAACCAAAACCAGTTGTATCTTATTACAGAGCCAAAATGTCTAGTTTTCAACAACCTAAAAAATGGTAACACAGTCTGCCTATATTGGCCAGAAAGTGTACCCGTAGCAATTAATTACATGGTCAAAAATCAAAAATCTGCCAGATACAAACTCCACAAAGGAATGGCACTCAGAAGTTATTGCAGCAACAGATAAGAGAAGCCTCGAGCCCTGCGCCGCCATCTGGGAGTCTTCAATCAAAAATCGAGTGACATCATCATGTGTACCATTGCCCATACCTCTGCACCACCGCCATTAAAGGCCTCAACCACCTGCGGCCTACCTGGAAACTGTCGCTGCGTTCAAACAGAAGTTCTCGCCAAAATGCACTTTACTAAAGTTTCAAATGTACAAGAAGAATAGTCCCACATTGGTGCCGCGGAGACTCCTTCAATACCTTAAAAACATGGTCGCGAGCATAATAGGTGTCGAGCGCCTTTTGCCGCGCTCGACGCATAAGCCTTCTCCAAAAGCCCATTGCCAAAACCCAAGCCATCGGCACACCCCAGAATTCTCCTTCCCATCTCAACAGTCTGGCCAACCGCTACCTTCGCTTCCCCATCGGCCAGAGATGCATCATCGGGCCAACCATCCAAACCTTCGCCGATCTCATCAGTTGCACTGATGAAGCTACTGCAATCCCCTGTCAGCCAGACCAATACCGTCGGCCAAGCAAAAGATCCCTCTGTCGATAGACCACACTCTCACCGATGCACCAACAAATTATACTCTGCTCCTTCATCGGTGAGACCTCCCACTATCAGCCCACCACAATCCATCCTTGCCGACAACACAAGTCACACCGAAGACCATACACAACACTTCCCTTCATCAGCCAGAGATTAGTCTATCAGCCAACCATTTCACCGTTCACCTGACAATACAACCCATGCCGATAGACCCTGGCTCTTCCCCTTCCGTTGGTGTAACACACACCATCGGAGCATCCAAAAAGCTTCCTGCTGATCTCAAAGGTCACGCCGACGACATCTTCACCAGCCACACGCTGCTCCTCCATCGGCCAAACTCCTTACATCAGCGGGCCACAAATTTGCTTCACTGACAGCCAAACACACGCCAATGGACATCCATCGGCCAGACCAAAACAATCGGAGCACTCAAGAAATCTTTTGCCGATGCGGCCGATCACTCTGATAAGACCAAAAATGTAAAGCACTGAACTGTTGAACCATTGAACCACGAACTAGTTCAACCCGATGGTTCAACTGAGAAGTTCAATGCCGAATGGAGCACTTCAAAAAGAACATTCACCGAACACAAACACAAAGCTTTGAACCATTGAACCTTGAACCAAAACAAAAAGGTTCAAGCGAGAGGTTCAACGATGCAATATTTGCGCAAGGCAAATGCATAATGCGACCCGTTAGAAGAAAAATGAACCTCGAACCGCTGAACCATTGAACTTAGAGAAAAAGGGTTCAAGTTCAAACCAAAATGTCAAAGACACAAAAACGAACCCATGCCGATGGAGAAAAGACGAAGACCCCTCCTCAAGAAATGAGATGCAAATGCTGAAAAACACTGAAGGGGTGCCAAAACTTAGAACCTTTTGGATTTTTTGGGATGGTGCCTGCATAAAAATTGCTAAATTAACTGACAGTGAATTTAGGCACCAATAGTGGCTCTGATTGGGGATGTGTAGGTGCAAGACTGCAGCGAGAACCCCAGATCTCTGGGATGCAGACCAGTGCCTTATCCATTGGGCATAGAGTCATGAAGTTACCATGATCTGCATCACCAATCAAACTTGATGGCCTAAGGCCACCAAGAAAAGGAAAACCAATATTTCCCCTTGTCAAACACCTTGTTCTCTTTTGATTTCTTCAAATGAAGCCTAAAAGCATTTAACTGTCTGCAGCAAGCCCCTTGGCAATTATTTATACTGCTGCTCATTTCTTTTTCTTCACAAATATACAGCTAGCTTCATCAGCATATATAATTATCAGTTGTAGAATGTCATCATCATATGAGTTACTGATGTTGCTTGGAAAAATAACAGACTCACATGAAACAAATGAATCCACATCAGAATTTTGCCCTTCCTCCAAAAATAAGAGCTCCTCTGTATCAAACATGCAATATTCAGGCACAAGCAACATCTCATAATCAAATTTATCTTGATGAACATACAGATATCCATCATCATCATGTACGGCAGTTTTGTCATTAATGTCCACTTAAAATGTCTCAAGAGAAGGTAGAAATAACTCAGAATGTAGCCCTACACTGAAAGCTTCATAGTCACCCCTGCAATCAACACTATCCCCAACTGTATGAGCGCACACATCTGCAATTTTCCCATCCACCTCTGAATAGTGACCTTGTTTTTTATCTTCACCAGTGCCCTGATAATCAAAAGCAAAGTTTTCAACCTCTGCACTATGAAGGTGGCCAAAATCTTCAAGGAAACATTCATAATCAGCATCCAAATATATTTCATCATCTGAAAGGCTCACATATGCATCTGAATGCTGGCAATCACTAGCATATTCACTGCCATCCCTTGAATCAATGTTTTCTATATTCAGAGTGAAGCTCTGCATATCCACTTCATATAAATAATCAGGCATAACTGGGATATGCACACTACTGCAAGACACAACTTCATGTATGTCTCTCATTTGATCAATTGGAGGGCACCTTGTGTCTGCAGGCTTGTCTTCTAAAGGCTGATAACAATCTTTGTTTTCATTATTACAAGATGTGCTTACATTTTCTACAACATTTTCTTCATGCATCACATCATGGCTGCACACATTATTCTGAAATATATTTCCCTCTATACAATCATTTCTCAATGTACATACTGGGAGAGCTGAAATATATTCACTTTGATAACTGCTTTGACAACTTGCAGCCATGAAACCTACTAGCATTCCATATTTCTCATTGTTTTCTATGTCCATAGCAAATTGGAAAGCCTGGTGAAGTGTGACTGGTTCTTTATCTCTCAACAGATAACTCATTTCTTCATCAAATGCAGCCAAATAAATTGTCAAGCACAATGCATTATTAGGTCTCATATATTCAGGGATCTGCCTGAGCAATTTAATAAACCTAAGATTAAAGGCTGGAACCAGCTCCTCATCTTCCCTTTGGATATTCATAAAATGTATGATTAATGAGGCCACATCAAACCTTTCACCAAACTGCCCTAGGAATGCAACTTCTAAATCTATCCATGAAGAAACTAAACAAATAGGCAGGTCTGAAAACCATATCCTAGCATCATCTTCTAATGACTGAACAAAGAGTCTCATTACTACATCTTCATCCTCTACCTCATAATCTTCTATTAAATTACAAAATCTTTGCAGATGTTTGTTTGCCGATTCAGAATCTTATCCACTATATTTTGGCAAACATATTCTAATTTTATTGGGAATAATATTTGGGTAACCATATATCCCTGTGAAATTTAGGGCTTTATATCTTTCAATAAAGAATGGTCTTCTCTGAGAGCATGATTAGGCTTACCATTCTAAACTCAACATTTTGAATCAAAGATGAATTCCTGGATATATGTTGCAGCATTGATAGGTTCTTTCAGCAGAGTCACCACCTCTCAGAGAGAGGACAGAATGTCAGCAAGGAACTTTTGTTTTCTGGATTCATCACCCTAGCAGAGCACCACATGGTTCCTTTTTGCTGCAACAACTTCACTGGAAACTAGATTTTCCAGCCCTCAGGTTACTTGACTCTCTCTCTCCCCAGTAGAGTCGTCATTTTTGTTGGTTTTTCTTCTGAATCAGCATTAGGGTTTGCCACTTCTAATGCACAGGTAGATTCAGCCAACTGAATACAGGAGGTTGCGTGAGCACCTCCCCTTCACTTCTGGTTCTGCCGCACCAAGGGGGGTGTCCCTATTTGATAAAAGTATAACCTTGACTACCTCAATGACAGAAGGATTTAATTTGACAGCAACAGGTAGAATACTCTCATGTATGGACCAAGATTTGTGTAACAAATCACAAGGTTGGCAACATTCTTGGACATGATGTCTGGTTGGGTATGAGAGCATGCAGGGATCCTAATCCTACTCCTACAACTAACAGGTGGAAGGATGAAATGGTTTGATTTGATTTTTGGATGCAAAGATGGACATGGTATATAACCTCAACACAGAGCTAGATTGGTGCCTATTTAGGGCTTGGAGTCAGTAGACATACACCTGTGAATGATCAGCATGAACAACTAAAACTAGATTTCAGGGGGATACATATGATACCTGCCTTACAGATATCTCCCAATACAGAGTGTTAAGCTGTCTATACTTATGGCATCCCTATTGCAGTATACCCTTCCCAATATTCAATTTGAAAACAGTTTAATCTACCCCTTGAGTAGAAGTTAAAAGATTAAACATTCAACACAGGAATTCTATGTTCTAGAATCTCAGACATTCCTTGAATGCCTGGACTCAGAAGAAAGATACATGCAAAACTGGAGACAGAATCAGCATAACACATGCAAACATAGCATTATTCATATAAAATTGACCATGAAATCAGTGGATTCATGCACAAACGTACAACAGGAGATAAATAAACTCGCAACTTTTGTGCAAACCAGTTGTATCTTATTACAGAGCCAAAATATCTAGTTTTCAACAACCTCAAAAATGGTAACACAGTCTGCCTATATTGGCCAGAAAGTGTACCCGTAGCAATTAATTACATGGTCAAAAATAAAAAATCTGCCAGATACAGACTCCATAAAGGAATGGCGCTCAGAAGTTATTGCAGCAACAGACAAGAGAAGCCTCGAGCCCTGCGCCGCCATTTGGGATTCTTCACTCAAAAATTAGGCGACATGATCATGTGTACCATTGCCCATACCTCTGCATCGTCACCATTAAAGGCCTCAACAACTCGCGGCCTACCTGGAAACCGTCGCTGCGTTCAAACAGAAGTTCCCGCCAAAATGTACTTTACTGAAGTTTCAAATGTGCAGGAAGAATAGTCCCACATTGGTGCCGTAGAGAGAGCATAATAGGTGTCGAGCGCCTTTTGCCGCGCTCGACGCATAAGCCTTCTCCAAAAGCCCATTGCCAAAACCCAAGCCATCGGCACACCCTAGAATTCTCCTTCCGATCTCAACAGTCTCACCGACCGTTACCTTCGCTTCCCCATCGGCCAGAGATGTATCATCGGGCCTGTTGGTTTTTCTTCTGAATCAGCATCAGGGTTTGCCAGTTCCTATGCACATGCAGATTCAGCCAACTAATATAGGAGGTTGCGTGAGCTCCTCCCCTTCACTTCTGTTTCTTCCACACCAAGGGGGGTGTCCCTATGACTTGAGATGTAACCTTGACTAGCTTAACAACACAATGATTTAGCTTGATAGCAACAGGCAGAATACTCTCATGTATGGACCAAGATCTGTATGATAGATCACAAGGTGGGCAACGTTCTTGAACATATATGTCTGGTCAGGTATGAGAGCATGCATGGGGTTCCTAATCCTACTCCTATAACTAACAGGTAGAAGTGATGAAATGGGCGGACATAATGTCCGGGATGCAAGACAAGGGGTTTTGGCTCATAACTATTGATCCAGGAGCAGATTGGTGCCTATCCATTGGGCAAGGAGTCAACTAGACGTATACAACAGATGGTTTGCAACTTTCACTCAAGTTTCAGGGGGTTGGACTAATGCTTGCCTTACAAACATCACCCAAGAATGGGTATCTAACTGCTTCTACTTACAGATATCCCTGCTGACATGCAACTAGATTCAAAAGAAGGAGAATAACATGCAGCAAATGGAGACAAGTAGATAGACACATGCAATAAGCATTTTTCATATAACATTAACACTGAAACTGAAAATATGTGCAAAATACATTCATGTTGCAACTCATAAACTCCAAAATGGGATAAAACAGCCAAGATCATGCCCTGTTCTTCATTATTTACACAAAAATGCCTCAGGCCTTCAACAACCTTCAAATGAGCAACACAACCTGCTATATACAGCAAGGAAGGTTCCCAACATTAATTACATAGTTGACCAAAAATCCCGCCAGATACACAGTATCAGAAAAATGGCGCTCAACGCATTGAATGCGGCAGGTAGAAGAGGGGACAGAAAAGGTTCTCGAGCCATGAGCCGCCAGCCGTGGATGTACAACTCCAATCGGGTACCAGATCCGTCCACACCATCGCCCATACCTCTGCAACAACCGCCATTGATGGTTCAACCACCCGCGGCCTACCTGGAAACCATCGCAGCACTCAAAAAGGAATTTCCTACCAAAACATGTTTTACTGAAGGTTCAAGTTATGCAGGAACATTAATCCCACATGCACGGTGTGGAGACTCCTTTAGTAGTTCAAAAACATGGCCACATGCATAATAGGTGTCGAGCGCTTTTGCCACGCTTGACACATGCCTTTCTCTCCAAAAGCCCATCGGCCAAACTTCTACCATCGGCTTACCCCATAAAACTCTCGCCAACCTCAGTTGTCTCGCCGATCACCACACTACACTCCTACCATCAGTATGACCAAAGCCATCGGCAAGCACAAAAGATCCTTCGCCAACAACACAAGTCACCCCGATGGTCCTTCAACAACCTCACCTTCTTCGGCAAGATGACCACCATCGGCCTAGCATCTCAAACCTATGCTGATATGCAATTTCCTGCCGATGCCTTCAAAAATCCTAATGATGTCATCATCATATCCTGATGATGTCACCATCACCCATCTGCATACTGCGTAACTCTCATATCTGGATGACGTCATCGCCATATAGGCACCAGGGTGATATTAGTAAGATAACCTGATATTTTGGAATATCACCCCCCAAACAAAATATCATGATGCACTGTAAACTGGATGATGATGATGACCCCTTTAACTCAAAGAACATCAGGGTGCACTGTAGCTCTACTGCAGGATCGGGATGATATCCAAACATCACCCGATATTGAAACAAGATGATCCTGATGACAAATCTGGTTGACAGAAAATCATGATGATGCTGACCACCTCAGAGAAAATATGATGCTACTGTTGAAAAATGCTGAGGAGGGCCAACACTTAGGAAATTTTTTGGATTTTTTGGGAAGGTGCCTGCATGAAAATTGCTAAATTAACTGACAGTCAATTCAGGCACCAACAGTGGCTCTGTCTGGGGACGTGCAGGTGCAAGACTGCAGCGAGAACCCTAGATCTCTGGGATGCAGACCAATCCCTTATCCATTGGGCACAGAGTCAAATACTGCACTAACCTGCATCACCAAATACACTTGATGGCCTAAGGCCACCAAGAAAAGGAAAAACATGTATCTCCCTTTGTCAAATATCTTGTTTTCATTTGCATGTACTGGGTCAAGCTTGGAGATACTGCAAAGATCCACCCACAAACAAACCTTGTCATCTACATATTCAACCCTCTGATTTGGCTTGTCATTGTCACCCCTATGCAGACAACCTTCAGCATCCAGCAACAAGTGGATGCAGAATGTATCAGGCAATGCATACCCATATGGCATAGAACACATGTTATCATCACTATGCATTGCAAAATGATTTCCTAGCTGGACTAAAAACTGAAAACACTCAAAGTCCACCACACAGCTAGGAAAAACAGAGCTCATTGTATATGGTGGCACATCAAAAGAAAAGCTTCCAAAATCACAATTGTGTACATCATGTACACAACCATCTGGTACATCAAGCTGGAAAAGATTAGGCTCCGGCACTTCTTTCAAATCAGGCACATTTTTACAATCACCTACCTGATGTATGTTGGTCTCTCTTTCATCAGGATGAGAAACAGGATCCAAGTCAAAAATAGTGTCAAGATCCTCACCATACTCAGACAGATCCTCATCACCATATGTGTCATAAATGGGTGACCCAGTGCATCAGTTTCATCATAGTATGCCATTTGTTCATGGGCAGCAAAGCATGCATCTTCATCACCAATGGATTCCCTCTGTGGAGGAGTATTAGCCTGTATGCTTATTTCTTCTCTATCTTGAGCACAATACTCACAATTATCTCCACAGGTCCATTCCAAAAGTTGCTCATTGCTGTCCGCAACCTCGTTATTATTTTCATGGTCAGATGCCTCATCATTGCAATGGGAATCCTCACTAGTCCTTTCACTGGCACCTTCAATATTCATCTTTTCATCTTCACACGATGCCTTAATTACTTGGTCATTTGCAGCTTCACAACTATTATTCACACCAAGGCCTGGGGATAGGGTTATCAACAGGCACCCATTTCTAAATTTTTCTATATTTTCAGCGAACTTGCATGCCATCTGCATACTTGTCACCTTGAAATCCCTCAGTATTGCACTAGAGCCCTCCTCAAAAGCCTCAAAATATATGCCAACACAGGCTGAAATATCAGGTCTGAAGACTTCTGGGATCTGTGAAAGGGCTACTGCAAACCTATGACTGAAATCAACACATAGCTCTTTATCTTGTTTTCTGATGTTCATCAATTCTGCAACAAGATCAACAGGTTCTCTTGCAAATTCCTCTTTAAAACAGTCAGTAAGCTCATCCCAATAGGCAAAAAATCTCTTTGGAAAGATCAAATACTAGTCTTTTGCTTTTGCATCAAAGGACCTAACAAAAAACCTCATCCACATATCCTCATCTCTAAATGAATGTTTTCCCATGAAACTGTGAAAATTTTGGATATGTGCATTCCCATCACATACACTGTGACCACCAAATCTAGGCATTTGACAGTATATCCTAGTAGGCATAGTTTCTACTTTATAATCAACCCATAACAAATCCAGTTGGTCATATAAAGGATCAAAAGGGCTGAGAAGAGGTTTAGCCTTCTGACTGGCAGACATAACATGGTTATTGCTTTTTAACCAGGCCTACTCAGCCTCTAAGAATATCAACCTATTTTTTATCTCTTCTATTCTTTTCTCCAACATTTCACCACTGAGTACGGGATAATTCATACTTGGATTCATAAAAAAGTTACTCTTAGACATCCTTTGTCTGCCTAAGACCTGTAACCTCCCCTGGCATCTAACCTATGCAGCAAAATAGTAAATATATAAAGGGGAAGGAACAAGGTACCCTTTCTCATACAGATGCAGAAATATGAACAACACATTTTTGTCACATCACATACATCCATCTTTCATGTGTATTTAGATCTTTTGCAGAGTCGCCACCTCTCCAGAGAGGACAAAATTTTCAATAGCTGAAAGCTACTTTTCCAGGTTCATTCCACCAGCAGAGCATCATTTTGTTGGTGACTCGGATGGGTCACAAATATATCATTTCTTTTATCAATCCATCCCCAGCAGAGTCGCCATTTTGTTGGTGACTCAGATGGGTCACAAATATATCACCAAGGATGACTAGATATTACTTTTGATCAATCACATCCCCAGTAGAGTCGCCATTTTGTTGGTTTTTCTTCTAAATTAGCATCAGGGTTTGCTAGTTCCTATGCACATGCAGATTCAGCCAACTAATACAGGAGGTTGCGTGAGCTCCTCCCCTTCACTTCTGGTTCTGCCGCACCAAGGGGGGTGTCCCTATGACTTGAGATGTAACCTTGACTAGCTCAACAACACAATGATTTAGCTTGACAGCAATAGGCATAATACTCTCATGTATGGACCAAGATCTGTATGATAGATCACAAGGTGGGCAACGTTCTTGGACATATATGTCTGGTCGGGTATGAGAGCATGCATGGGGTTCCTAATCCTACTCCTATAACTAACAGGTGGAAGTGATGAAATGGGCGGACATAATGTCCGGGATGCAAGACAAGGGGTTTTGGCTCATAACTACTGATCCAGGAGTAGACTGGTGCCTATCCATTGGGCAAGGAGTCAACTAGACATATACAACAGATGGTTTGCAACTTTCACTCAAGTTTCAGGGGGTTGGACTGATGCTTGCCTTACAAACATCACCCAAGAATGGGTATCTAACTGTTTCTACTTACAGATATCCCTGTTGACATGCAACCAGATTCAAAAGAAGGAGAATAACATGCAGCAAATGGAGACAAGTAGATAGACACATGCAATAAGCATTTTTCATATAACATTAACACTGAAACTGAAAATATGTGCAAAATACATTCATGTTGCAACTCATAAACTCCAAAATGGGATAAAACAGCCAAGATCATGCCCTGTTCTTCATTATTTACAAAAAAATGCCTCAGGCCTTCAACAACCTTCAAATGAGCAACACAACCTGCTATATACAGCAAGGAAGATTCCCAACATTAATTACATAGTTGACCAAAAATCCTGCCAGATACACAGTATCAGAAAAATGGTGCTCAGTGCATTGAATGCGGCAGGTAGAAGAGGGGACAGAAGAGGTTCTCGAGCCATGAGCCGCCAGCCGTGGATGTACAACTCCAATCGGGTACCAGATCCGTCCACACCATCACCCATACCTCTGCAACAACCGCCATTGATGGCTCAACCACCCGCGGCCTACCTGGAAACCATTGCAGCACTCAAAAAGGAATTTCCTGCCAAAATGCGTTTTACTGAAGGTTCAAGTTATACAGGAACATTAAGCCCACATGCACGGTGCGGAGACTCCTTCAGTAGTTCAAAAACATGGCCACATGCATAATAGGTGTCGAGCGCTTTTGCCACGCTTGACACATGCCTTTCTCTCCAAAAGCCCATCGGCCAAACTTCTACCATCAGCTTACCCCATAAAACTCTCGCCGACCTCAGTCGCCACACTACACTCCCACCATCGGTATGACCAAAGCCATCGGCAAGCACAAAAGATCCTTCGCCGAAAACACAAGTCACCCCGATGGTCCTTCAACAACCTCACCTTCTTCGGCAAGATGACCACGATTGGCCCAGCATCTCAAACCTATGCCGATATGCAATCTCCTGCTGATGCCTTCAAAAATCCTGATGACATCATCATCATATCCTGATGATGTCACCATCACCCGTTTGCATACCGTGCAACTCTCATATCCGGATGACGTCATTGCCATATAGGCGCCGGGGTGATATTAGTAAGATAACCTGATATTTTCAGAATATCACCCCCCAAACAAAATATCATGATGCACTGTAAACTGGATGATGATGATGACCCCTTTAACTCAAAGAACATCAGGGTGCACTATAGCTCTACTGCAGGATCGGGATGATATCCAAACATCACCCGATATTGAAACAAGATGATCCTGATGACAAATCTGGTCGACAGAAAATCATGATGATGCTGACCACCTCGGAGAAAATATGATGCTACTATTGAAAAATGCTGAGGAGGGCCAACACTTAGGAAATTTTTTGGATTTTTTGGGAAGGTGCTTGCATGAAAATTGCTAAATTAACTGACAATCAATTCAGGCACCAACAGGGCCAACCATCCAAACCTTTGCCGATCTCATCAGTTACACCGATGAAGCCACCGCAATCCCCTGTTGGCCAGACCAATACCGTCGGCCAAGCAAAAGATCCCTCTGCCGATAGACCACACTCTCACCGATACACCAACAAATTATACTCTGCTCCTTCATCGGCGAGACCTCCCACTGTCGGCCCACCACAATCCATCCTCGTCGACAACACAAGTCATGCCAAAGACCATACACAACACTTCCCTTCATCTGCCAGAGATTAGTCTATCGGCCAACCATTTCACCGTTCACCTGACAATACAACCCATGCCGATAGACCCTGGCTCTTCCCCTTCCGTCGGTGTAACACACACCATCAGAGCATCTAAAAAGCTTCCTACCGATCTCAAAGGTCACGCCGACGACATCTTCGCCAGCCACACACTGCTCCTCCATTGGCCAAACTCCTTACATCGGCGGGCCACAAATTTGCTTGGCTGACAGCCAAACACACGTCGATGGACATCCATCGACCAGACCAAAACAATTGGAGCACTCAAGAAATCTTTCGCCGATGTAGCCGATCACTCCGATAAGACCAAAAACGTAAAGCGCTAAATTGTTGAACTGTTGAACCATGAACTGGTTCAACTCGATGGTTCAACCAAGAAGTTCAATGCCGAACAAAGCACTTCAAAAAGAACATTCGCCAAACACAAACACAAAGCTTCGAACCATTGAACCTTGAACCAAAACAAAAAGGTTCAAGCGGGAGGTTCAATGATGCAATATTTGCGCAAGGCAAATGCATAATGCGACCCGTTAGAAGAAAAATGAACCTCGAATTGCTGAACCATTGAACTTAGAGAAAAAGGGTTCAAGTTCAAACCAAAATGTCGAAGAAACAAAAACGAACCCATGCCGATGGAGAAAAGATGAAGACCCCTCCTCAAGAAATGAGATGCAGATGCTGAAAAACACTGAAGGGGTGCCAAAACTTAGAACCTTTTTGATTTTTCGGGATGGTGCTTGCATGAAAATTGCTAAATTAACTGACAGTGAATTCAGGCACCAACATGACCCATTTTGAGAAAACCATCATGATCAAGTCTATGATATCTTTTCATCAGGGTGCCTTTTCCTAACCAAAGTGATTTCTTCCCAATGACTCACCTAACAGCCTTGGGTTTGTTGAACACACAAGTATAGGTGTTAAGTGAAAAATCTAAAGGGATTCCCTTGCTACCAATGCTATCCCCAACCTAAAACAGCAAGTGACCATACCTTGCACACTGAGCTTACATGATGACATCAGATATATGAAGTATAAATATTGAAAAATAAAAAAAATATAATAAAATTAGGCCATCTAAGTAACTCTACCAGGGCTATAGACGCCTGCTGGTAGTGGGGCTCTACTTAGGGGATTGTATAGATAACCTTGTCGGGGTTATGAACGCCTGCTGGCAGCAAGGCTCTATCTAGGTTGGCTATGAGGGATGATCTCCAACTATGTAGCTTAACATTAGTTACTCATGTTTTCAACTTGCTTTCAAGATGAGGATAATTAATCATTTGCACACTACTGATCCTTTGTTAGCATTGTTACCATGAGGACATTTTATCATTCAGAAAGATTATGATGCTTATGCTTAGAAAGAGTTAGAATGCTATGTTAGAATGTGTTCACATCACTTGAATCATTGGAATTTTAGTGTTTTCTTTAGTGGCAAGTTGTTGTGTGGTTACACAACATGCCCCATTTTGACTTGACAAAAAAGGGACCCAACTTTTGTTTGGCTTTACTTGTGTTTTCTGCTTGCTGGCGGTTTGGTAAAAGTAAGACAATGCAGATGATCCTGCATAAAGGGGACTGGATAGGTCATCATGATGAGTTTAGTTCTTCAAAGTTAATATTTCATGTCAATAACCTTATGGTTGGATAAAGCACAAAATTTCATGCAGATTTGCCTTTTGGATCACCCTGATATTCCTTAGGGAACAAAAGTTATGATGAGTCAAAGATCTGGTCAAACTTGATATTCCGAGGGGAGGATCATATTTCTTAACATCAGTCATATTATAAATGACCCCCCAATCTAATATTATCACCCAATAAAATCATTTGCTCCAAACATCTAGACGTCAACTTTATGTGATAGCAATATCTACCTGACAAACAACATCATGTATTTTGCGAGGATCATATTTGAATATCACCCTGATATTTCAAATATCATCCTATCACAAAATATCACCCCAAACCAATATCCTGACAACATCATCCAAACTCGGTAAACAAAGAAATAAACATGACGATGACGTCACCATCTTTTTTACCTCACGGAGGTATATTTCCAAACATGACCCTTCCTACATAACATGACGGTGATGTCATAGTGCGACAACGATGAACCAAGTCATTATCTTGTTGACATCACCCTGATATTCCAAGAGAGAACTCACTTTAATCTAGGGGGTGATATTATAAACATCACCAGACATTTCAAACATCCCCTAATATTTTGAATATCACCTGATATTCTTAACCCAACCTGATGTTTCGACATCGGTCCTTCCACCTAAAACGGATGATCATATTATACTAAGAGGGTCATATTCTTGAATATCACCCGATCTTCAGAAATCACCCCACCCCTTGCCGCAATAACATTAAATGCATGCTGATGTGGTATGTGGTTCCTGCCGATTATGAACTAGATACATACACCTAGTGAGATCCAAGAGTTTCATACAAGAAAATCAACTGGTTCAATTCATTTTCCCTAATTTGCCTAAAAGAAGAGGTTGAAAGTGATTTACAGAATCATTTTACACTTACCTTGCAATAAAATGAGTTTTACAGAGCTTTGTGTTTTCAAACCCCAAGAAGATTACCTGTTGATGCATATAGCTTGTACCAGAACAAGATACGTGAACATTGTTGGTATTTGAATTCCTTTCACACATTTGTCAGCATAATTAAGAGGATAAGTGCATCAGGTAAGTAATTGAAACCATCTTATTGTCATGTTCTATATATCCAGATATCATGGTTTTCTAGTTTGAAGTTCTAGATTATGCAACCATATCAGGATAAACAAGATATTGAAAGAGTAGTAGTATGCATAATGAATAATGAAGATATAATGTGTATGCATGCTTGTAAGATATCAATGGTAAGACCAGTTTTTGTTAATTACAGGCATCCATGGCAGATAAGCAGTTGGCTAAGTTAGAGGTAGAATTTATAAAACCCATGTTTGCTCAACCCGAGGGTGTCCAGTTAAATATGGTGCCATCACAGATACACACCAAGGAAATATAGATCTGGCTGCATGGTTGGCCAAAATGAGTGATGAAAAGAATAACAGCACCTTGCTGGATGCAATCTTTGTATCTAGAATATGGAATGCAGCTGGTTTACCTTATTCCATGGAATCTCCCGAGCTAGTCATTGAATGTACAAGAAACTATAATCCACATACAAGGAAGGTAGAGAAGCATGGCAAAGCATATGCTGATCTGTCTATTAAAGGTCTTGCTGCTACATTCAATTTGCCATTGGGCAAGAAGGTTTCCAATATAGACTTGAAAAAGTCAAAAGTGGAATATGAGAATAACAAGAAGACTACTAGGAAGAAAATGTACCAATGGAGGCCAAAGAATAGTCCTTATCCTACAACAGCTATGATTCCAGTGCACTTATATAAATTTGACTTTGATGATGAATACCAATACATGATAGCACTACTTAGCAGAGTGACAGGCTAGCCTGATGCTGGAAGTTTTAAGGACTAGATGTATGTAGTCATCCTGATGTACCTTTACATAGATAACAAGCCAATGTGGGCTAAGATGATAAGTGATGCTCTAGATGAGCAGCTGATGAACCTAGGAGGTCCAGATTGTTCCTTCTACATGACCTCATACATAGTTTATTCATGTTCCTATAAGGGTACATTTGATGCATTGATTACAGATGGGAGAATTGGTGGCACAACAAATGACGCACATATATGGGATCATCATCCCCAGCTGTAAAGAACAAATTACCTCCAGGATTACAAACTAGTGAATGATGCATTCTCTATGCATCTAGTAAGAACAATGGAGGAGGACCGAACTAAAAGACTGAGCATGGAGGCTCAGGAAGTTATATATAGGCATGGAGCCTGGTTTATTCAATTTGCAACTTTCTCTTACATTAGAGTTGAAGGTTTTGAGGAGCCTCTCATGCTCCCAAGATATCCTATAGATGCAGTTGTCTTAATGGAGTTCTTAAGACAAATCTCCACAATACTGAATGCCTACAAAGCTAACAACAAACTTCCACCAATATTGTTTCTAGTCACAATGGGCTGGTATATGTACCCAGATTCTGAGAATATTAAGAAGGCCATAGTTGTTCTAAAGATGATGAATTTCCAGCCATTTCCATTGAAAAGATCATATGATCCATATGGGAGGATGTAGAAGATCACGAGGAAGCCCATCCATCAAAGATATCTTGAGGACTTCTGGGAAGATTGTGAAGATGAAGCTGAAGCCAGAAGAAGAAGATATCAAAGGCTTACACTCAGCCAGATCAGGACCTTTGATTGCATCTCCATCCCAGCACAATTGAAGAAAGATGATGGAGTGATAATGGCTAATGAATATGAGGAGAAAAAGGTATACAACGATACCATCTCAGCACCGGATCTCACCATACAGGAGGACATATCCTTAGATCCATTTACAAGTAGGACATTGTAGCTAACCCAAGCATGGGTAGATGACCAGATAAATATGTTGAAGAAAAGAGGTGTTGTCATCATAGTGAACAATAAGAAGAAAAGGCAGTAAGTTTCTGAAGATGAATATGATGATTTTTGCAATCAGAAGAGGAAGTCTAAAGGAGAGAGAGCACCACCTCCTAAGAAAAGCAAGAGGCCCACAAGAGGTAAAAAGGTAGATGCTGAACCAAAAGGGGTGATAATTGAGAGAGTCATAATAACAACTAAAGATGCATTAGCATCAGAACATGCATTAGCATCACTAGTACTACCTCCTAAAGATAAGCAAAAGCTTGAAAAGATTCAGAGACCGGCTATTGAAACTGTGGAAACATATGAGGAAGGTCAGGCATCAGAAGCACAAATTGAAGAAGATGTTCCTTTGGATGGAGAGCCTACAAAAGAAGAAGACCTACTTCCCCTCATCAGGAAAAGAAAAGCACCTTAGGTGATGGCTTCCACACCTAAGAAACCCAGAACATCCATGAGAGGTGAAATAAGACATGATCCTATAATGTTAAGGGGAGCAAGCAGTGGAGTGTTTAGAAAGGAATTACAACATAATGTATCACTCCCTACCATTGTTCAATTCAAGACTGAACAAGCTGAAGAACAAATGTAGGAAACCACTCGCACAAGTCAAGGAGGTCATTTCTCATTGGATGAGATAGTCGACCTATCAGATGATGAAGTGGTGGATAATGTTGCTTTGTAACGAATGGAAAATCTTGTTGCTAACACTCGCATAACACCACAAGGTACACCATCAGTTCAGGCGGTAGTGTTAGAAGAACTAAAAAGAGTAGAGCAAGAAAAAGAGAAGACTCTAGAAAATGTAGCCCAAGAGATGGGGCTTGATACATTGATTAATCAGGTAACCAGTCCTGCAGTGATTAATCTTACATACAGACAGGATGCAAGTCCTGAAAATCAAGTAGGTGTTCCTAATAAGGAAAAAAATGTTGAAGAAGTGAAGATGGTAGAAATAGAAGGCCACACTTTGGATATGGGTGAGCAATAGCAAAAGGAAGTACCTGTTGAACCCAAGATAGTTGAAGTCCAAGATCAGAGAGGGAAAGAAAAAGATACATTAGTTGATCTTGCCCTCAAAGTTCAAGAAGTAATTACTACAGCTGCAGAACAGATTGCAACTTTAGATCAGGTTAGTCTACCTAAGGAAGATATAGTAACATCCATGGATGCTAATATGCCTCATGATGAGGAAATCACCAAAATGGATGAGATACCCATGGAGGAAATAAAAGATCAAGATCATGATCAACATACAGATGATCATCAGGATCACCCTCCAGAAAAGGAAATTCCTCAACAGGAGGATATACCCAAAGATCACCCTCATGAGGAGCATCATGAGGAAGAGATAAGAAAATCACCCTCCCCATCGAACATGATGGTGGATACCGAAGATCAGGGTGATCATCATGATGATGATTGAGACCAACAATCAAAGGATTAAATTCCTCAGTGGCTTGAGAAAGAAATTGGCGCAGAATCAAGTATAGAGGCACGTGAATTTGATATATCCACATTGTTTTCTAAAACCTTAATAAAGCCTAAGAGGAAGGCTAGAATAACTTCTGCAATAAGAAGAGATCCTGTCACAGGTAGAAGGACCGCTCAAGTGGCCATTCCTACGGTAGACAAAGGAAAGGGCAAGATCACTCTGGATGAATTCTAGATTAGTACAGTAGATTTGGGATTTGCCAATGAGGATTAGGAAGGCCAAGAAGGTAAAGACATAATTGATTCATTGACCCAGAGGGTGAAAAGAGAGAAAGAGAAAAATAAACAGCACAAGGAGCACATTGCTCAATTACATACTTATATAAAAGGGTTAATTAACCTTGAGGATACATCAAGTGATCATGTAGTCCCATTGACTGCTATTTCTCAAGATGAGGTGAATAAACTAGATCTCATGAAACATGAGTCATCCATAATGAGAAAGTGGATGTTATCCACATTTGATGAAGTAGAAGAAGTGGTAAAAGCCTTTTTGAAGAGGTGGAATTCTTTGGGCACCTCCAGGAAGAAGGTAGATAAATTACAGATGGAGATCGGGAGGAGGTCATTTCAATTAGCGAAAGTCCTAAGCACTTTGGGTGAAATAAAGAGGATTGATCCTCTAATTTTAATAAAGAATCAAGTATTGTATAATAATACATCCCTATTGATTGATATATGGTATAAAGACATCAGGTTTAAGTGTGGTGTGCTTAAAAGATGCAATAGTAAACTAAGAGATATCAGCATGAAGTTGCATGATATGATGTCGTTTGAGGCTGAAATTTTGGAAACATTAGAAGGAAAGGTAGAAGGTAAAATAGAAAATCAAGATGAGGAGTTTTCCATTAAAGCTCTACATAGCAGTTTTTAGCAGATAGCTGATTATCCTCTAAACCACCTGACAGAAGAAACCATGGATAAGATCATGAGGATCAGGGTCAGGATGGAGAATTATAATGAGACATCTAGAAGCAGAAGAAATAAGTTAGAGAATCTTTGAGGCAAGTATCAAATGCACAGACACGCCATCATCAAAGCAAGAACTCAAGATGGCGAGGAGATAGAGAAAATAGTACAGTCATATGAAAATATCCAGACATCCATGTAGGTCCATGTACAAGGAGAAGCTCATCAGGATGATGAAGATTTTGAAAGCGATGATCCTGATGCTCCTAATGATGGAGATGGTGACAAAGAACCTGATGAAGGTGCATCATGAAGGAAATATATGCATCAGGTACCAAAAGAAAGTGAGCCATCTAGATGGTTGCCAGTTGGCAACCTGTGCCACATGGAAAGAATTGACTTGGTTAATGAATGTGAACCGTAGATCGTAATAGATAAATCTAGATCATAGATCAATTGTAATGGCTCCCTCACTTTATTCTATAAAAGGTGCAGGGATGCCTCATTTTAAACATTCAAAACTTAATTGAAATGTGTTTGCTGAAATATTTAGGGCTCATTTCAAATTTGTTGTATACATATATGTTCTTGCATACTTAATGAATGAGAAGACTCTTTTGATTACAATTGATCATAAATCTTGAGTAATCAGTGTATGGATTCTTGATACATGTTGTGATTTGCTACGTCCCTTGGAGTGCATATCTACTTACATGTGTTGTTTTCATACCATTTCCTTTGAAGTTAGCATTAACTATATCTAGCTGTGGAATGTCCTGGTGAACATATGGTTTGATTACTCCTCTTCATGACTGTATCTGATGTATATGTGGCTCAATAGCTGAAGGTTCAACATTAATTTGAAGTATTTCTTTCAATTTCTTTCAATTTCAGAGCATTTCATCATCATAACTGCAAATAATTGACAATCTTAAGAAAATAATACAAATATGTAGACATCCCGTATAACTGAACATCTTCAGCATATTTGAAGTTAAAGCATGTCAAAATGATAAATATCATGCAAAGATTTAAAGATAGAAGCATTATTTGAAGCATATCTTGTGTAGAATAACTCTCTGTGCAGCATCATTACAGGAAACATTATCTTACTGATGAGATCTACGTAAGGCCCCAAAATGGAAATAGAAACACACATCAACCTCTAAGTAATGTCAGAAGATTAAGACCTAATCAACAGAGACTTGAGATCTTGAATTCTCTGAATTCATTGTGTCTTTCAAGATGAATAAAGGTTAATGTGTACTTTATTCTATGTTTGTTTATGACTAACATCATGATCAACAAGAGGTTGTGCTATGTACATCTTTTTAATACCTTCTCCAAATTGTGTAGAGCTTCATCATATGTGTCACCATATGTCGTGAAGTCATCCATATAAATCTCCATAATGTCATGGGCAAAATCAGAGAAAATGTTGAGGACTGTTCTTTGAAATGTAGCTAGAGCATTGTACAAACCAAAGGGTAAGATAGAGTATGCATATGTCCCCCAAGGGCAAGTAAACGTTCTCTTATCCTGATCCTCTAGAGAAATCTTAATCTGGTTATAGCCACTAAAACCATCAAGAAAGGAAAAATATTTCTTGCCTACTAAAGAATCAAGAACTTGGTGAATAAATGGCAATGGAAAGTGATCCTTCCTAGTAGCAGTATTCAACTCTTTGTAATCAACACAAACTCTCCATTTGCCACCTTTCTTGGGCACTATGACTAATGGTGAAACCCATTCACTATCTGAAATCAGGTATATAAAGCATACATCTAGAAGCTTTTGAAGCTCAGCTTTCACAATCTCTCTGAGGCCTGGGTTCATTTGCCTTTGCTACTGATTGATGGGTCTATACCCACCATCGATGTATATCTTGTGCATGCACAAGGCAGGAACAATGCCTTTCATATCACTATAATCCCAAGCGAATGCTACTAAGTGTGTATATAATATTTTATGCAGGGATTGTTGTTGTTCATTAGTCAATGTAGTGTTAATATTCAACATCTTACATGGCTTGATTTTTAATTGTTTGGATAGTTCTTGCATAGAAGAAAAATCAAGGTTAGGTAATACAGATAAGCATTGTTAAGGTAATAATGCATGGAATATCTAGGAGACTTCTTCTGATGAACTGCTAGGTATTATGATGCTCAAAGGGTCTTGTAAGAAAGATAGACAGTCTTGCTATTGTGGGTGTCTCCCATAATTGTTTTGTATAACATGAGCAATTAATTTATCTTCATCTGGAATATTCAATAAAGGGTTGTGTTCAATAGTCATAAGGGTTTGCAAGGAATAGGTGTCCTCATCCTCTAGGCTAGGCCAAATGGTTTGCTCAAGCTCATGGTATGGATAAGCTGGTGGATATAAAACCAATTTCTTGGTCACTGTCCCATTGGATATGATCATGTTACCAGACCTGCAACCTATAAATGCATCAGCAGTGGCAAGCCATGGCCTACCTAGTATAAGAGGATAACTTGCAAGATTAACCTTAGGTTGCAAAACTATAAAATTAGCAGGGTATTCCCAAGAATCTAATGTAATGACCAAATCTTCTATGACTCCTTTAGGTTTGACTATAGACCTATCAGTTAATTGCAAGACTGTCTAAGTAAGCCTAAGGTTGTTTAATTGGAGTGTCTGCATTGTTTCCTTGGTCATGACATTAATTGTAGCTCCTAGATCTATCAAAGTATTCTTAATCAGAGTCCCATTGAACTTTACATCCACCACTGGACTACCTAGATTTGTGTATTTGGGAACAGTTATATTACCCAACATGATATCAGCAAGATTACCTAAAACATGTACTTTATAAGGGTTTATTCTCTTCCTTCCTAGCTTCTTTATGCAAAGATCCCTAATACTTTTGGTGTAGATAGGAATATCCTTGATGGCTTGGATTAAGGGAATCTTGATGCTTATATCCTTTAGCTGGTTAAGAAGGATAGTATCGGCTTGGGCAATTTGCTTTTGCATGGCCAAGTGCTCAAGGAAAGGAGGAGACTTCTATTGTAAGGTAGTTTGGGCATCTTGGGTTGATTCAGGTTCCAAAGGTGGTTTATTTGAGGCTTCTTCAGTGGGTTCTTCATCTTCAAGCTCTATGACTTGGGGAGATGAAGGCCCGACAAGTTGTTTCCCTGATCTGAGATGAACATTACTCGCTTCCACCCCATAGGTGGGGTATTGCATTACCTCGTTAGTATAAGCATGTTTGACAGGCTTGTTGTTAGGGTTAGGTGTAGGTTGGGTAGGGATTTGGGTAGGTCTAGGAGGTGGATTTTGAGGTGTTGATGGTGGCATTATGGTTGACTGTTGTGGTTGAGATGGAATCATAGGTTGCTGAAATTGTCCATTTTGTTGTCATTGTTGGTCCTTGTTCCACTGAGGCTGTCATTATTGCTGCTGAGTAGGCCATTGAGGGTTATAGTTGGGACCTTGGAAATTTTGTTGAGGCCATGTGTTTGGGTGTTTTTGGTTCCATCCATCTTGTGGAGTAGGCCATTGAGTAGTAGGCCATTAGGGGTTTTTCCATGCATTTGGGTTACTAGGCCATTGTTGAGCATTCCAAGTAGAGAAGTTTTGATTTGCAGTAGGAAAGGGAGAATTAAAACTAAGTGGATTAGAAGGCATACCTTGCCTTTGCTGCCAAGGTCTCCTCTAAGATATAAAGAATAGTTGCCCATCTTCTCCTTCAAATGGTTGCAATTCTGGCCTCTTGATCTTTTCTTGCTGGATACCGGCCACCCTTTTACATTTACAGTTGGCCTTCCTCTATCTACAACTGGGGCAATATTTAGTAGGCATTGCATTTGCCTCTTCTTGTTTCTTCTTGATATGAAGAGTGTCCAGCTATGTAGCCACTTGGCTAATAATGTCCTTCGTATTGGTTAACAGGTTACTAATTTCCACTCTTAAAACTCCATTAGTTGCCTTTCCTATGATGGCTTCTCTTTCTCCCCTTGGTTTTCTAGAAAAGGTTCTAGAATAATTTCTACATGCTCTACAGACATCTTCAAATGTAAGCTAAGATATATCCCCTATTCCAATGAGATTGAGGGCATCCATGCAGTCATCATTAACTCCTCTCAAAAAGACTAGCTTCAGTGATTCTTCAGACAATCTATTCTGAGGGTTTTTCTTCAAGGTAAACTAGAATCTTTCCACATAGTCTTTGAGTGGTTCATCCTCTTTCTGTTACATCCTAAAGATGTCATCTCTCCTCCTGTCATGGCCTCTGTAGTAGTCTTTGTATTTTTCGAGGAACTTTGTCTTCATGGTATCCCAGTCTAGAATGACATCTTTCCCCAACCCCATAAACTAGCTTAAAGCAGCATCTCTTAGTGTGGTAGGGAACAAATTGAGTCTGTAAGAGTTAGTGGTGTAGTCATAACTCCTACACAAGACATCAAACTCAAATAGGAAAGTGTCAAGATCTTCGGTCACCAAGCCATAGAAAATAGGCAATGCAGAAGTTGGTATATTTTTTAGAGTAGTAGCTCGTGCTTGGTCTGGGATAGGGAATTCAAATGTTGCTTGTGCTGGAGGATCCTCTACTGCAACATCTGCCATGGTTCTAAAAGTCCCTTTTGTGGCTATGGAGGAAGTTGATGGAGATGTAGGAGGTGTTGATGAACATGTAAGAGGAAACTCTTCTTCAGCACTTTCTACTGTGTAGTTGATAAAATTAGTTGTGTCCTCATTATCCTGAGAAGTTGAAGGGAGGAATCTACCTTGGTGATCTCTTTGCCTCCACATATAGTAGTTTTAGCTTGATATTTCCATGGTCCTACATAATGTTAGTATAATGTCTAGTGTTTCCTAAAGAAAAATGAATTTGTTAATTCTAATGCTACAATCAGAATTTAATCTGTGAAAGCACATAAAACTAATGAGACTATGGAGATAGCACCATCCCTGGCAATGGCCCCAAAAATGCAGAGGAAAACTAATGCGTTGTAGACTTAAATAAAATTCAGTGGTAAACCTATCTGAATAGTCCACTCTATCATTGCATTCCTACATTGAATTATCGACCAAGGAGCATAAGCTTATGATGATGCTCGCACTCTATATGCCTTCAAGACTTATTTCTATCCTAAACTATCTCATACAGACTTATTCTAATCAACTTAATTGACTAAAGTTACTAAAATGAAAGAACAACAAACACAGTAAAAAATATAGTTGCTACGGGTACCCTCAGCATACGCTGAAGATAGCTATATTCAACAGAGAATTACAGAATCAACTTGAAATACACAAAATGATAAAATAATTGACACTAACCTCTGGAGGACTTCAAGTATGCAATCTATTCATGAATCACAACTACTAGAAATAATAATCAAGATATTCTACTCATTCCACCATGTAGCTTTTACAAAATAACATGAAACAATTTTAACTAAGAATGCATGAATAAAAAAGGAAAAATACAAAGTGAGAGTTAGTACCTTGAGTGGCCAACTCAAGGAACTATCTCACTTGATCTGGAAACTAAATCTACTTCAGATTCTCATAACACATAGTTGTAGTCACTTCATATCAGAAACAAAATCTTCCCAGATTGTATTCAATAAAACATGTTTGTATCTTCCAACATAAAAATAGAGTAACTATTGAGTAATTGTAAAATTAAAGTCTCTTGGAAAATAAAAACTTCTTCTAACTAACTTCCCATAAAACTCATCCCTTCTAACTTGTACAAAAATGGGAGAGTACAATGTAACTACCAACTAACTTGGTCATAAATTCATCCCTAGCTATTAGGGTATAGGTTTAAGATCACTTTATTATTCTAACTGAAACAAAGGAAGCAAAGTCCTGCTCAAACAAAAATTCCTATCCAATAGCTTATGAAATTAAAATACATAAGCTATGATCAAAATTCTAGAGCAAGTCTTCTTCACTTGTATTTATTCCTCCATGATGATCACGTTCAGCTTCAGTGGGTGCTTGTGACTTCCTTCAATGCTCTATCTTGCAGTGTACTACAAATTCTCCTCTCCTTAACTCTACCAACTTGCTTCTGCACAAGGTTAATCCATAGAACATATGCATACAAAATAGCCTTCATAATTAATCCAAAAAATCCCATTTATATACATACATACTTATGTCTAACTCATGCATTTGACAAATACTATCACCATGGTTCCTATTGGCATATTAAGTTCAAGGTTTGTAGAATATATATAAAAGATAGCATATTATGGTAGTAATGTCTTAGAGAAGTATCTTGAAATAGCATAGGTATAAAGTCTGGAAGCATAAGAAATAGCATAAAAGAAGTCAACATTTAGACCCATCAATGAGGAACTCTCTAATCCCTATTTTAACAAGTTTGTTCATGTCAAATGCCATGACAAACTCTCTGATGAGTTGTCTAAACGAATGAACTGAAGCTTCTGGTAAGCAATAATACCAATCCAGAGTGATGCCTTCAAGAGTTTTTGGAAAGATTTTTGCTACAACCCCATCCTAAAGGAGGAGTTCTCTTATGGTTGTGGTGTAGGCTTTAATGTGGGAGTTTGGGTCTCCTTCTCCTTTGAACTTTAGGAGATCTAGTAATAGCCAAGGTAGTTGCATGCTTCTTATGTTGTGGTCCAAATGTTCCTTCAAATACTCAAGATATGTTCCTAGAAAGGTACTTTGAGATTACGGGGTTGATAGTAATAACCCTATAGGTGCGTTTTGATAACCCATTGTTGGATTTGTTTGATTGTTCTGAATAGGAGGATTCCCATTCAGACATGTGTCGTTGCTAGCATTTTGTGAATAGTAATTGAGGTAGGGGAATTTTTTGATGCCCCTTGGTCCTGTTCATGAGATTTTTGTCTTCTTTCATGAGCGGTTTGCTCTGCTTCCAAGATTCTAATTCTTTGCACTAGAGTTGCGATTAAAACTGCAAGAGTAGTAGCTCTAGGTGTTTCTTCATTTCTAAGATTTTCTCGTTGAGTATTTTCATGGTGATATGCTTCTTCGCACACAATGTTTTCTCTTTGTTCTTCTTGCAAGGCAATTCTCAATGCCTCTTGAGTGTCTTTGGCTTCTTGGAGATGTTTTTCCAATCGTTTAACTTCCTCATCAAGATGCGTACTCAATGTGCTTGTGGAAGGTTGATCAGGTTGATGTATCTCCGATCTTATCCTTCTTACTTTATGTGGCATATTTGGTATGGCCAGATTATTTTCCCAAGATGGGTTGTTGAAAGATAGAGAATGCCTGGATTATCTTTGATCTAGTTCATAATCAGAATATTTCTGGTCATAGCAGTTGGTGATTGGTGCATCATGATACAACGGCACATACCTATCAATTGAAGGAGTTTCCGGTTCTCTTGAGGGAATGTTCCCTTGGTTTAAGTCAGGTTCTATCATATTTAGAGGTGTCATAGACACAATAGAACAAATGGAACAGATGACGGCATAGGTGATCAAAGCCGAAGCGGCTAAAGCAGCTATGAAGAATGGTGTGAAAATGTTTTGAAGCTTTTGCTAAAGTCTTTGAGGTGTTTAAAATGTGAACTACAAAACCAAAAGATTCTATAATTCACGTTAGGTTCACCAAAATATGTACACTCAAAATTGTGATTCTAGCTACTTGGGGCTGTCAGGTCAAATTTTGGCATGCAGACGAACCCTTCCCTGCTTGCCATGGGGTGATCTGCCACATCACTCTTGCTCACGTGGAAGTATCTAGTCGAGAGGAGGTGAGACACAGTGGGGGTCTATCTCGTTGGAGAACTAGACTTTGCAAAGAGGGGTTAGCAAGTCATGTGGCCTTTGTTGTTGTGTGCTAAGTTGAATGTTTCATATTATTGTAGTTGTTGTTGAGATAACCCTATGACCCGAAGGGTCACTAGTTTCTCTTCTTCTATTGGGGTTTCTTCTATTCCACCTTTGTGTTGGTAAGCGATTTCTTTCATTTATGTCCTCTTGTCTCTCAATGCATTGAATGAGTTCTTGTTGTATTTGGAGTTGTCTAGTTTCTTCTATCAACAAGAGGAAAAATAGGTCTCCTTGTGGTAGAGTAAAGGCTTCTTGTTGTTGTCATGGATTGACCTCCTCAATCTCATCATGGATAGCCGTCACCCACTCTCCTCTTACTCCTAGGCACATTCGTGAGCCAAGATAGAGGTAGATGTATGATGACTACCCTTAACTATATTTAGGGTTTTGACCTAGGGTTTAGTTGACCTAGGGTTTGGCTATGTTTTGACTTGCTTTACCTTGTGATGTGATCAATGGTTTGATTGAATATTTTAACTATGGTTTCCTCATGATGGTATCGAGGGTTTGCAATTTTGTCTACCTTTAGGGTTTCTATATGCATGCAAAGCTAAATGAAATGAAAATATTTTTTTATTCTTTTTCTAGTATTGTGGAAATGAAAAGTGCTCTTTAATCTATAAAAGGGAAATATGAATGCAAGCTAATATGACTTCCTAATGCAAGTTTAATCTATGTATTTGGGTTTTCGATTGTTTTGAAGTAATCTAATTTAAAAAGAGAAATGCTTCTTCAAATATTCTAGATCTAATAATATCAAAGCAATTATTCTAACATGCAAGATCTAACTATCAAGGAAAAAGCAAAGATCTACTATTCCCAAGAACAAAATTTTGTTTTCTAATTACTATGAATTGAATAAAGAAATGAAGGAGCGTGAAATAAATGAAGATTTGTGTGACTCCACTACCCTTAGAAATCCTTGATATTGACAACCTAGAGTCCTTTTGAAGCAACAGGAGATCCTCTTGACGACAAAATGACACAAAGAAGCAAAAAGAAGCTTGTTGAAGCTTGAAAGAGCTCAATGAGAGCTTTGGTTGAGCACAATGGCATAGAATGAAGCAACATAATGATTCTTGGTTGAACAATAAAGAAAAAGGTACCTTCATACTCTAAGAGCATTTGAATGCTAAGGTGGAGAGCAAAAACTAGCAAGAGTTGTGTGCACAATGAATTTGCCTCCCTTTGTGCTTGAGGGAGGGTTGTAATTATAGGTTTGAGGAATTGGATTGATTAAGAAGTTAACTCATTTGATTGATGAGTTAATAAGGATGATTGGGGAGTTAACAAGGTTGATTACCCAGCTAACTCAGCTAACTATGGAGTGATAAATCAATAATAACTTATCACTGTAGAAGAAATGGAGATGTGAGGATGCATGAGATTGATTGGATAGTTAATTTTAGATCAAATGGAGTTAATTATGCATGTGTGGGTGCATGAAATAGTCAACTCCATATTAAGCATAAAAAATCATGAGAACTGGAAGAAAAATAGGTGAAAATAGAGCTAAAACGAGTGAGAAACTTGAGTTTTTCTGTGGATGGAAATACAACAGGGTCACCCCTTTTGCTAGTAGGGTCACCCTAGGGAGATCCAGGCTGGATAGGTTTTTCTAAAGAATTGCAAGGGGGAAAATGAAAGAAGAGAAGAAAAGGAGGGATTTTGCCTCTAGAAATAGGTTAGTCATGTGCAAGAATCTAAATCTCCACTTGCACTTGCAGGATCTCCCAGGGGAGATCTGGAAATAATATGGGGAGATTTGGATTGGTTGAGTGGAATTGAAAACTGAAAGCGGGAGATGGATAGGGGGAACCTCTAGAAGGCTTCTATGGGATGTAGAGGATGAAAAACACAAGGGAAAGGTGAAAACTCACCTACAAGGCACTTACAAGGCTTAGGAGCAAGGTCAAAAGCCCAGAAAATGCAAATCGACAAGTGTCACAAAAAGTGTCGAAAAGCGTCGCAAGCGACGAGAAAGAAAAATTGACGAGGAAATAACACAAGATAAGAAAGAAGATACATCATCAAGAGGTTTTTTGCTTAAAGGACATTATTTCATGCTTATATGTACGTGACAAGGATTTGAATCATCATAGGTGTCCTCAGGAAGGCTATGCATGTTTTTGTGCTTATAGTACTGAACTGGGAAAATGAAAGAAAACAAAATGAAATGCAAATATTTTTGGTTGATGCAATATTTCTCTTGAACCAGGGATGCTCTTGCATCAATTTTTTAATCCAAAGGGTACAATAGTAAATTTGTAATGCTCATATCTTGTTCTGAAGGTTGTTTTGTGAATATCCTCCTCTTT
The DNA here is from genome assembly GCA_027924645.1 of Cunninghamia lanceolata. Classification (NCBI taxonomy): domain Eukaryota; kingdom Viridiplantae; phylum Streptophyta; class Pinopsida; order Cupressales; family Cupressaceae; genus Cunninghamia; species Cunninghamia lanceolata. Next base: position 9,863,811 of record BSBN01000739.1, read on the forward strand.
TAACCATAATTGATGGTACCCAGATCAAAGATCGATCTTAGAAAACACAATTGCTCCTCTAATTTGATCAAAAAGATCATAAATACGGGGAAAGGGGTATTTGTTCTTTATTGTTGCTTTATTTAACATACAGTAATATATGCATAACCGTAATGTATTGGTTATCCTTCTTTTTCACAAAAAACTAGTGCTCCCCAAGGTGACACACTAGGTCTTATCAGTCCTTTATCAAGCAATTTCTACAATTGAGACTTTAGCTCCATTAACTTAGTGGTGGTCATTCTGTATGGAGCTTTAGATATAGGTTTTGATCCAAGAATTATATCTATAGAGAAATCAAAAGCTCTTTTTAGAGGTAATCTTGGTAGCTCATCTAGAAACACATCCTTAAAATCTCTAAGAAAAGGGTACTTATCCATATATGATCTTTCCTGATCTATGGACTCCCTCTTCTCAACTCCTTTGAGTTTCTAAGATTCATAAAACATTAAATCATCCTAGAAATTAGTTTCCAAAAAACTATTCAATTTCTCCATTTTAATAGCAAAAAGCTGACACCCCTTTCTTTGAGCTCTTTTCATTTGTAGGGTAGAAATCTGTCTTAATTTGACCTCTCTAGGGTTTCCCTGTAGAAAGACTTTGTTTCCTAGGTCATCTAGACATTCTATTGTTTTGGCATAAAAGTCTACCTTAGCTTGATATCTCCATAACCAATTTATCCCAGGGAAAACATCATATAAGCCTAATGGGGCTACATAAAGGTTTACTTTAGTGGAGAAACTTGGAAGTTCAACCTTATCCTCAAACAAGCATTGCTCTACCTAAGCTTTGGTCTGATTTGCATATTTAATTGACCAAGTGTTTGCCATGTATCTAGTTTTTCTAGGAATTTTACTTAAAACTTTTGGGGAAACAAAACATTATGTTGCACCAGTATCTATCAAAACTAAAATTGGGAAACAAGATAAGATACCTATAGTCTCAATAGGAGTGATTTGATATTTAGCTTGCCTATTATATAGGGCTACATGTATGCATTACTAGAACACTGCTTGCTAAGAGGGCAGAGGGTTTCCTCGAGGCTGAGCTCCCCACTTCTTACTAGGACACTAGTTGGTGTAATGATCACTGCCACATGTATAACATCCTCCTATGAGTCCTCACCTTTCATGAGGCTTTCCAGAATTATCTCCATTTTTCTTGGAGTTATTATTGCCTTTCCTTTCCCCCTTGGATTCATTTTTCTTATTCTTGGACCCTTTATCATTTTTCTCTGAAAAGTCTTACTTTTTACCCTTTTTCTTCGATGTTTGGGAGGATTGAGACCAGTTATACCTTTTTTGATTCCTTTCTGAGTAAGTAAACATAGATTTCAGCTTCTACTCCTGTTTGATGGCTTTCTCATACACCTGGTCCATTGAAGTGGGACCATGCACATCAACCTCACCTCCAATCTGGGTATTCAATCCCATAATAAACTTTCAGATGTGAAATCTCTCATCCTACTAATATTGCAGTACATACTTGAGTAGGGAGTGAACTTTTCCTAGTACCCATTCACAAATAAATCACCTTGTCTCAGATTTTGGAAATCTATAATCTTTGATCATAATACAATTGAGGCAACCATCTTTGCCTAAAGAGTTCCACAAACCTATCCTAAGTTAAACTTGTAGACCTCAAGTCTAACTCTGTTTTCTTATTTATCCATGATGTGGATGCTTCACCTACCAATTGGTATGCTCCCCATAATGCTTTGGTGATTTTAGAGTGATTTCTTATTTCAAAGTATTTTTCTATTTCTGTAAGCCATGCTTCCATGGCATCTCTGCTTACAGACCCATCGAATTTGGGAGGCATAACCTTTTTCATATCATGGGATAATTCCAAATCTAATTGGCATCTTCTATCCTCTTCCTATCTTGCCTCGGAGTTATTCTCTTCGCATTCACTTTGGGTAGTGTCCTCATGATCACCCCCATGATAGGCTTCCCACTTGGGTCCATGTTGACCCCTGACCTCCTGCTTGAGAGTTCCAATTCTTGCTCTCATCTCTTAGAGCATAGCAAGGATCTAGTCAAGTTTGGATTCAGAGTGGCCTGAAGGTTGCCCTTCTTCTTGGCTATCTCTCATATTGGTTCTTATCTGAACTAGGCTACAATATACTTTTCTTGAATTTTGTAGATTAATTATTCAATTAGTTTTTTATACAATTGAATCCATTCATAAATGTAAATCCATTCTCATTCATGTAATCCATTATAGTTTCTAAATGCATTATAGTTTCCATGGATTACATATAATTCATCCATAGTTACAAATTTTTGTTTACATCTTTCTATTGCAAGTCATTATAAGATTGGGATATCTTCCCAAGTTTATTCCTCATCCTTGAGGTTTATCACATCAATTTTAGGAGGTGGATGTACTCATAGGTACTCATCCACAACCTCTTGAGTAACATTAAGATCTTTAATATCACTTTCAATGATTGATTCTTTAGGTGTAGAGGGCTTCACTGATTCATTTTCAGAGATAGGAGTAGTAACCCTAACTACTTTCCCCATCTCCTTCTTGATGCATTTAATAGCATCAAAGTTTCATCATCAGCCAACCATGCACCTACCAAGTAACCAGTTTGTTCAAGGCATTTCATTTTGAGGCTCTCTCCCTTAAGGCCTTAAGATAATGTCCATTTCCCATTACCTTTTTTCTGGGTGTCATTCTTATTCTTACCATTCTGGCATAAGAACATCCAAACATTAGCAACCATTAATGCTAGAGAAAATGTCATGTAGTGAGCTCATAGGTCCATGTATTGAACCTAGTAGCTTTGATACCGTATGTAACCCCAAAAAATAACCAACTTAAATTTTACGATTAAGTCTAAAGTTAAGATTAGCATAATTAGAATTAATTAAGTAATAATCAATATCAAAAAAATCAAATCAATATGCATATCTTTTCTATACATTTCAAAATAGAGATTTACAACATTTCCAAGATATCATAATAGTGATTTTCTTTCACTATACATTTACAATGTTTTTCTTATAACATCAATGATAAGATACATATAAGTTTGACAAACAAGTAATATAAAGGTAAGCACTATATCTGGAACTTTGACATTTGTCTTCATAAACCTTGACATGTCTTCTTCTTGGGAAGGAGAGCATCACCCAAGTGCTTTTCCTCAAACCACAGACCGACCGTCCCCCACACAACTTCCTTCCTAGAAGAAGCCCTACCCTTCATGGATGGTCTAGCTATAAACTTAACTATTAGGTTTTCCATCTGAGTATCTAATGTTGTGTCCTTCATAATACTTCACACTCATACAACTATAGATCCACTCTAACTATGTATGATGCTACTAGAAGCATTATGCGATTTGGAGCACAGTGAACTGACTAATGCATACAGAGATGGATGCATTACTTTAGCCAAATATTTATATACATAACGTTTTACAAAGAGTGTAGTTGAATGTTCACACACCTCAACTCAACTTAGAAGTTGTCTCATCCTACAGTGTTCACAGTTTGACCCCCCTAGGTCATAGTATGTGTAGACACCTAAAAATGTCTTGACCACCAAACTGACTCCCGATATCCCTAAACATACCAATTCCCTTTTCGACCAATTAATTAAATTTTTATTTAATTAATTACCCCTTTCATTTCCTAAATCCACACTATTTCATCCCCAAAATTGAATTAATTCTGTTAATTCAATAGTCCAAACCTTAGCCAATTGATTTAATAAATATGCAAAATTTATTAATCAATTCCCCCATTTTCCTTAAATCTGATTAATTAGTTAAAACTATGTTAACTAATTAATCTAGCCTACTAATTAGCCTATCCCTACTCTAGACAATTAAATAGCTATTATTTAATTGCCTACTCTAGCCTACCTCATCCTAGCCTTAGGATTAATTAATTAATCTTATCCCCCCTCTAATCCCTCTACTAATTTATTCCAGCCACATTAATTAGGTTAATCACCCTAATTAAGTGAGTCAAACCCTCATTAGCACTTCTCTCCACATCCCCCAAATTTAAAATTCAAATAAATCACACATCACATTTACTCCTCTTACACATCCCTTACACATGTCATAACTCATAAATATCCACTCTTCCCCAAATGAATTTTTAATTCATTTTACCCTTCCCCATGTGAATTTTTAATTCACAAATAATTCATCTCACCCAACCTCATTTATTCATCCCTTTCCCAAAAATGAATAAAAGATTTACTTTTATTCCTAGCCCTCCATCTTCCAAGATCAAATCTAGGCCCTCCACATCACTTTCATCCTCCACCATTGATCTCTCCAATCAATCTCCACCCTTGGATCAAAATCTCTCCAAAAAGTCTATAAATACAACCTCTCACAAGTCATGTCCATCATTCAATTCCATGCAAAGTTACCATGCCAAAATCACCTTTGAGTAGATAGTGTGTTGCACAATTGAGAAGCATTTCACATTTGAATCCATAGTCTAGGGATAATCTTGGTCTTGGGAGCTTCTTTTGGGTGCAAAGGCTCCTTCTTCCCTTGATGGGATTAGGTTGTGTTTTGTGAGGTATAATCTTGTGTTTCATTTGCATTTGATTTAGTGTTTTGCCTTCATTGCATTCACCTAATCTACATTGGCACGCCCGGTGGGACCCACAAGGTCCGAATCTAATATTGGTTTGTGAGTTTTTGTGTTAGTATCTGACTTTTGTAGGTTTAGTGCTATTCAACCATCGCAGCGGCACCATCACTATCATATTTCAGTGCTATTCCTCTTTTAGCGCTATCTCTGCGCATTTTTTTTTATATACTAACCCTACTTACGAGTTGTGTTTTTGCTTTTCCTGTTGTTTTATGTGTTATTTGCTCTCTGTTTTGCAAGAAAACTAGGAATTACAGGGGGAGGTTATGGAAAATTTTTGAAAGAGATGACAAAGCAGCATCAGTTCCCCGTTTTGACGCCATCCTTCAGATTAGCGCTATCTATGTTTTCTTTAGATTCAGAAACACCGCGCAGTGGCGCCTTCACTACTACTGATCATCGCTATCCTCTGTATTAATGCCTAACTTAGGATTTATTAGCGCTAAATGTTGTATCAACATTATTATTTCAATTAGCGCTATCATAGAGTTTAATTAGCGCCATAAAATATTTTAGCACCTTCTTTCATAAGTCAGGTTGTTCTGCCCGCAGTGGCACCTGTACATGTCTTTTTTAGGGCTATTTCGATAATTTGCTTTTCTATCTATTGCAGGTACTACAGATACTAACAAGTCTTTTGGCAGGGTGGTTTGATATTAGTTAGATAACACTTTGATTTTGGAAGCTAAAAAGAACCCCTTTTTGACATTGTTAGGACTTAAACAACATTTCAATTTGTTGTTTTGAAATCAATCCAAACAACTCCTTGTGTGAAGTGTGTGTGACTATAACATTTATTTTGGTGCTCTAAAATATATTTCTTTTGTGTGCCAATAAACAAACAATCAAACACTTCAATTTGGGCTATAAAACGAACCACAAATTGCATACATCATTGGATAAAAAGAATAACAAACTTGCATTTCACACGCATCTAATCAAGACAATCTAATACTTGTGTGAAGTGTCTTCATGATTGTGTCAAGTAGAGTGAGAAGTGTATGCTCTTCCCTCGCACCCTTTGGTGATCTTGGGAATCAAAAACTTCTCACAATACTTTGCATTAATCACCCCCCATCTAATCCAAAGATCTAAAATTGGACCATGTTGAGTGTGATATAATCATAGGGAACACGTATGCTCTCCCCTCACATCTTTGTATTAACTTGGGGATCAAAAGTGTTTTCATGATTGTATTGCTTTTGTAATCCTTAGAGGGCCTGCCACCCTACTTCAAAAGGTGGGAACGACCCAAGTGACATCAAGCTAAAGCCAAGCTCTTCCAAGCTGCTATATAAAATAAAGCATTTGGGACGAAAGTCTCAAGCGACAGGTGTTGTTTTGTTATACCGATAGCCAACCTCCCCATAAACCTTCCAAGGCGCAACCCTTGGAGGTTGGGAGACTCCATAACGGAGAGTAGCGCTGCCGCACGTATAACCACTTGAACGGATGCCCTTACTAAGAGCCATTGTTTTAGCAAGCCAAAATCCTTCTATTTGTTGACGCAGAGGGAAAAACCCTTGGAGCAGCCCCGATTCATGGGGTTCTTAGCTGAGGTAGTAGGGACAATCTAAAGGTTTGGTGAGGGACAAGCCTTATAAGAAACCTGGATCTTGGTATGCGTGAGAAGTGTGTGCAATTGTAAGGAGGAGCCGGTGCTACCAAGATCCTGGAGCTACCCGCTTTGAATAGGCGTAGCTAGGGGATTCAACAAATATTGTCACATTCTCGCCTTAGGTTGTAAAAATGTGCTCATTCTAAACAAAGTCATATCATATCACAAACAAAAATCATTGCTTGTTTTGCATTCAAATGTGTGTTAAAGTGCTTTGATTTTTCACAGACAAATTGCCAAGAGACAAAACAAATCAGTTGGTCACATTCCAAATAGACAAATCTAAATTTTTGCCATCAGAAATCTGTCAAAACCTATTTTAGCACCATATCTGTCTGATTGTAGCACCTTTTCATCCATGGATTGGTGCTATTTTTAGATTGATGTGCCTAAGATAGAACAAATCAGTTTGTCACATTCCAAACAACCAGATCCAAAAATTTACCATCAGAAATCTGTCAAAACCTATTTCAGCACCATATCTGTCTGATTGTAGCACTATTTCACTAGTGGATTGGCGCTATTCTTAGATTGACATGCCTGAGATAGAACAAATCAGTTTGTCACATTCCAAACAACCAGATCCAAAAATTTGCCAATCAGAAATCTGTCAAAACTTGTTTCAGCGCCATATTTGTCTGATTGTAGCGCCATTTCACTCGTGGATTGGCGCTATTCTTAGATTGACGTGCCTGAGACAGAGGTCCATTTTGTTGTGATCTACACCTTCTGCTCTGCCATAATCCATATCCATCTCGTAGAAATCTGCCAACAGTCCAACCATTTTCTTCAAAATTTCCCAAAATTGCACCTTCTTTTTGACCTTAGAGAATTGATCACCACCATTGTTGGACCCCATTATCAGCCCAAATACATATCTATCCATCCCCTTTCAATCCTTTTTGCATATCTCCTTGGACCAAGACAAATCATTTCAAAAAGTCCACATCCAAATCAAAAACCCATCAACAAATCATCAACCAAAGCTTGTCATCCTTTTGAGCCAAAGTTAGATCTAGATCTTATCATTAACATCACATTTTCCTTGAAAAGTCATTAGTCTACATTTCAAGAGAAACAAATCACCTCTCTTTGTGTAAGGTCATTAGTCTACCCCAAACAAAGAAAATCATCATCCTTTTTGTGCCAAATCAAAATCTAGATCTTATTCAAAAGCTCAATTCGAAAAACATCAACAACATCATCCTCACCATCCTAAATCAATCAAAAAAATCAAAAACATCACAATTCCAAATCCCTTTCTCATCATCCATCTTTGGTCCAAAATTTGTGCACAAAAATCAATATCACCCATTCATATCACCCTTAGGATAAAACTGTGAGGACCGCCCTTTTTACTACTGTTGTTATGACTATTTACAGTACTGTTATTGTTACTTTCATATTTGTGGGATAGCAGTTCCCGAAATTTGTCAGACTATTTAACTTTATTATGTGTTCGGAAAAACTAATTGGGTGATGTTTGGATAAGTTACTTTTCAGAAAAATGAATTAGGGATGATGGAAAATTGTAATATGATTTTTAATTATGTTAAATTGTACTAAGGCATGAGAATGCATGTGTTATTTAAGTTGCTTCGGCTATGATGAATTTATGTGGTTACTGATCTTGTAATTGAGTGTGCAGGGACTACTAATCAAACCACAGATTTCGGAGATCATTCCACACCTTGTTATTTGTTATTCCCTGTTAAGCCGATCTGGTTCCACGAGGAACCAAGATCTCTTTGTGTTTGATGTCATGATGTAATGTGGTCTTTCGTATGGTCGAGTGGGTTAGGTTACCCTCATGTGACATTATTTTTTTTAAGTAAGTGTTGTAAAGAGATTGAATTTGAAATTTCTATTTTTATTTAATATTATGAGGCCCTTTTTCTTGTGCTTTACCTTGACCTGGGGTGTCTTGTATGGGTTAAAATTGACCCTGGGTTCTACCCCATGGGTCTAGGGGCCCATTTGGCATGGGTAACCCTTGAGTAACCTCCATCTAGTCAACTTAACCTTCCCCTGAAGTTAAGTGGCGAAAATTGGAGGTAGGAGGGGACATGATGGGTTGTACCAACACTCAACCCATCCCCTCTACTTTTCTCTAGATAAGAGATGCCATCCATTAGTGAAAGTTACCCCTTCTTTAGTAAGATTCCCCCATGTACTATGGGGACACCCATGTGAAGAAAGGAGAAAGAGGCATGGGTCACCTGTCTTGTTCCCATTTAACTCTTTTTTTTATTTCTCCCATGAGAAAGTGGAGTCACATGAGAGGAATAAGGAGTACCCTTGGGAATGGAGAGTGACATAAGCCACCTGGACAGAATAGTGATTTTTGGGAAGGGTGAGGAGATGACAAGTGTCACTTCCCCATTTCTCAAAATTAGAAAGAAAGAGAATTTTGGGTTATTTATTTTGAAATTTTGGGATGAGAGGGAGTTAGTTGAATTTTGGGAAAAAAACTTTCATTTTGGCCTTACCAAAAATAGAGAAGTTAGTTTGGAAGATAGAGAAGGGAGAGGGAGTTGGTGGCTAAGGTTGGAGGTGAACTCTGTGGACTCTGCAACAACTTCATTCCAGGAGGGCTTTGCAAGGTTGGCCTAAATTTTACCTTTGTTTTGGTAGAACTGAAATGTGTATGAAATGTGTGTGAAATATGTGTTTAAATTTGTTTTCTGTGGGGTTCTTGTCGGGTTGTTTGACAGAGCGTCTCCCACTTGGGAGAAATGCTCATCAAGTTTGGGGTAGGGGAGGAGAGATCCTCCTCGGGTGCATACCTGTTTCCATCTTTTGGGATGTTGAAAGCCTTGAGGGCATGTATCTGTGACTGTATTTTTGACTTGAGAGTCATATACAGATTTCTTACAAATTGTGATCACACTTGGTTGAGACCAAGAGAAATTGATATGAGTTCATTATCTGTCAGGGTGACACTCTGGAGTCGAGTGTGTCCACTCTCCTGCCCCTTATGAAACTCACTGTAGTTGAGTTTCCGTATTGTGTAAAATAACCACGGGTGTATGTGTGCTTTGGGATTGTTGTTGTTTCTGTTGTGAAGTGGAGTGTTTGAGTACCCAGGTGTGAGTATGGTCTCCCTAGCTCGGGGGTGACCCTCTTGCGGGTCTACGGTAGGGAGGAGAGCTAGACGAGTGGTATTTTTCTTCTTTGTTTGTCTTTGATACGCAGATTTTTCTCTTGGAGCTTCTGGTTGGCTATTTATGAAGAAACAGATCATCTTCTTGTCATGAGAATTAGGCCTGGTTCATTTCATAGAGATGAAGAGAGAACACCTCTCTTGTTATTGTTGTAAATTAATGATATTCTGGGAGTGAAGAAAATCACCTCCCTGCTCTTGTTATTATTGAACTTTTATTGGTTGTCATAAGTTTTCAGTTATATACTGTTTGGGAGGAGAAAGTTCATATCTGGGAAGTTGGTATTCATGATTGAGAAGCTGTAATATGAATGTGCTTAAAATTTAAGTTGATGTTTGTAATCTTTGTTCAATAGCAATTTTTGTGTTTCAAGTATTACTGAAAGGAAAAAGTTCGTTTTTGCAATTTAATCTGAGTTGTTTACATTTGAAAGTTTGGAATTGCTTCACTAGTTGAAATGCTAATTTTCTTATAGTTTTAAAATGGGAAAGATAGTTTTAAATATTTGAGTTATCCTCCATATTTAATGGATTCTGTTAATTTAGAAGGATTAGAGGAAATCTAGCATGTAAATATAATCTGTTTGTAAATTTACAAGTCTTAAATGTTTATGAAAATGGAAATTTATACTTATAATAAGGGGATAGCTATTTACCATTTGGTGAAATTAGGATATATATACATATATATATATATATATATCTAATTGTTATGACAATTTCTTTATAACAGGTTGATTTGGAGAAAATGCATAAAGTAGTGAATTTGAGAAATTTTAGGAATTGGAATTATACAAATACATAAAGAATATTTTTTTTTTCTAAATAAATATCTCTATTTCTCTTTTTGAGTAATTATCATTTTATAGAATAATAGAGAAATTGAAAGTAATTATAATTGTTATGAAATTGAATGTTTTATTCAATATAAAAAAAGGGGGATATATATATATATATATATGAAATATATATATATATATAAATATATTATCGTTGTTATATATACATATATATATATATATATATTTATATATGAATATATAAATATATATATATATATATATATATATATATATATATATTTGAAAATATATTATTATTGATAATAATCAACGATTTGTGAAAGACTATCATAGGTTAAGCCGCGGATTAGAAGACAGTCGCGGTTTTAGAATAGGCGGTGGGGGGAAATCCCCACCGCAGACCCTCTTGCATATATATGAAGGTGTGGAGTGGGGCGGAGCCCCACCCACACCCCACGTCGTGGGAATGTGGGTGGGGCTCCGCCCCACTCCACATTCCCCCCCCAATCCCTTATGCCGCTCTGCGGCCACCGCAAATCCTGTCCGCCGCTCTGCGGCCACCCCGACCCTGCTCCTCTGTCACTGCGGCCACCGCCGCCCATGGCCGCCGTCTGCTGTGAATCTAAAGCAATAAAAAATGTTAGGGCTTGGGCCCTAACATATGGGCCCTAACATATGAGTGGTGTATTTGTAATATAAATACAGTTTTTTTTATATAGCTTTATATATATAGGCATATATATATACTATATATGTCTATGTATATAGCTATATATATAATATAATAATGATTATATATATATATATAGAGAGAGAGAGAGAGAGAGAGAGAGAGATATAGATATGTATATCGTGATAAACCAATTTCGTCCTATGCATAGACTTTAAAATAAATATATTATATATATATGTATATATATATAGATATATATATATATATATATATATATATATATATATATATATATATATATATATATATATATATATATATCATATCGATAGGAGTAAATCTATGAACCATATTGTTGGACCCTCGTTTCAAATCGTTATAAACTATGTCTCATGGATAGAGAAAAAAAAATATATATATATAAATTATATTCTCACAGTAGATGTTATTAAGTGTTGAACACAACAACCAAAGAAGATATATTACCATGAACAGAGTTTTATAAAGTGGTGAACCACCTACATCTATTGACAACGTCATACGAGTCACAATCAGTGTATGAATCGTAATTAAGAGTAACAGTAACAACAGTAATTCTAAACAAGAGAAAATAAAATTATAATGTAAAAGAGAGTTTAGGAATATGCAGTGATACTCTGGAAAGAGTTTCTCGGAAGTTTCAACTATTAACGTACTAATAATCACCCGGAAATTGAAGAGGAAAATTACACAACTCCTTGCTCAAAAGAACACTGGAAATAAACTTAAGAAGCCACCACTGACAATCCATGTGGCCATATTAATCTCAACTGTAGCAAACGATCTCATATGTAAACCTGTAAGAGGTTCCGAAGAAGAAAAAAAACTAACATTGGAAAACACAGAGGAGAAAATGCGCGACATTTCTCACACGGGATAAGAGAACTAAGTTGACGGACCCTTCTGCAAATTTTGCTTAGGAACAAGTTGACTAAGTATTTACGAAGAGGAGGAACCTAGATCGGGGAAGATTAGGAGACCGAGTCCAGCGAAATAGTAAACCAGCCTTTGTGACCTAGATCATCCTGAAATTAGGTTTAATATCAACAATAGCTGCAGTAATAACCCTGATTGACGTAAATCATGAAGAAAGGTCAGGATGCACATAAAGAAAGCATAGAAAATGAAAGAGAGAGAGAGACCGAAATATAAACACACTAAATGAACTAAGAAATAGTTAAGGTAAGGGCGATAAAGATATAATCAGAATTAAGAACTTATGAAAAGGGAAGAGAGGGCAACCAAACCGCCTTGTTGAAAATGCTAAGTCATAGGAGGGGTATGTTTCAGGAAACAAGAGAGGAGACAGACAACCGTGCCTAGCTGAAAAATGACTAAATAGGGAGATCACTAGCCGGTTTAGTCGGAACAAGGCGTCGTGGGGAGTGGTTCCTCTATCAGCGAACCACGTGCGTAAATGAGTGCAGCGTAATTCCCACTAACGCCGTAAGGCAATTCTGCTACCGAACATTGCCGAGGGTTCGATTTAAGAACTTTGGTAATCTCACTCTTGCAATGACGTTAGCAGCGTTGTATAGACCCTCTTGTTGATCTATATGCTTCTGGTTGCACGCCATTGTACTTGTATTCCGCCGAAGAGTATAGTGTCTCGCCATGAGAGAACACCGTTGAGCATGCGTACGCATGCGAAAGGGGTTTTTAGGACAGTGTGAGAAAAGTTTTTCATATCTCGTGTCATAACCACATGACAGATGTGGTTATGACATGTGCGATGTGTGTTGTGACCACAAGGAAAATGTGGGCATGACAAAAACCTTTGGAAAAACATATCAATCTTCACCATACCCTTCTACTCCATCTCACTATCACATCCATCTTTGGGTCCAACAAAATCAATTCGATTCTCTAAGGTCTCCATCTCATCCCGCATCTAGAAAATCAAATCCACACGTGTATGCCCACCACGAGATCACAACACAAAAAGAATCAAGAAATGGTGGAACGATGGCCCTTTGGCATGCCTAACACCAACAGTAGAAACATACCCATTTATCAAACATACAATCCACCTACATATTCCTTCATCCCCCCATTTGGTGCCAACGACCCTTTTCACTTCTTACCACAAGCACCAACACTACCACCACCACCACCACAAAATGTCCCCACCATATCCCAAGATGACCTAGATGTCTTGAGCTTCACGCAAGATGCTGATAATATGGACCTACTTGATAAAGTCCTAAGATCAGACCCAAAGAGATATCTTGACCATCTTCTCAAGCTTGGTGCTCAACTTCCCCCCACCACAACATCATCACAACCATCCACTTCTACAATTGTCCCTACTACATCAAATACCCAAGCATCTACATCACATAACCAACCCACCATCTCTCAAACGTCAACACCTAACATATCTACCACCTCCACAACCTCAACCGCTACCACATCTACAATTTCCACGGCTATGCCTAACATCTCCCAACCTGTCATCACTTCTACTACCACAACTACCCACAACCCTTCTGCTTCACTCACAATGGGCATACAAGGCAACATCACACAAGCAAGTACCTCCACAAGTGTGCCCCCACCAAACCCTCACACCCTTGCTTACCTACAACAACTATTCTCACAACAATCTCACAACACATCTAACCAATCCAACATACACATACCCAACGTCAATCCCATAAGTCAACAAAATCCCAATTCTCAAATACCCCCACATATTCTCCAACAACTCTATGTGCACCAACAACAGCAGGTACTAATCAATCCAAACCTCAACCCGCAACACCAACATCTCAACCAAACCAATCCCCAACATCAACTCCCACCCCATCTCCAATATCTCACCAACCAACAACCCTACACGTTTCAACCGCAACAACCACAGGATTTCAACACTGTCCTACAAAGCTTAATCCAAAAGGTGGATGATCTACAAACTGGGGGCAAACGCAAATACTATTCTTTTGAGGATATTTTCCCCTACCCATTTGACCGCATCTTGTACATGCCCCCTTTCCCTAAAAAACTTTGAAACGCCAAAATTTGACAAATACAAGGGAAAGGGTGATCCTAGGGACCACCTTCGGGAATTCTCCATTGCTTGCCTCGAAGTCTCTCACAATGACACATATCTTATGAGACTCTTCCCAAGAAGTCTTGGTGGCCAAGCCGCTGAATGGTTTGCCCATCTTCCACCTGGAATTCAAACATTTCTTGAGCTTGCGGAGAAGTTTGTCAACCACTTCTACAACTTTGAACATGAGGTATCTATGACTGACCTTTGTAACACCAAACAAAAGAATGGTGAAGCTTTTGCTTCTTTCTTACAAAGGTGGAGGGGCCTAGCAAGCAAGCTCCCATGGCCTATTCCTAAAAAACAACTTGTCACCATGTTCGTGGCCAATCTCAATCAGGAATTAGGGTTCCACTTACAAATTCTTTGCGCATCTACCTTTGAAGAGGTTATCGACAAAGGCACCACTATTGAATGAGCCCTCATTGCCAAGGGTTCCATCAAACTTTACGATCCCAAATCCAACAACAACAACAATAACAACAACCACAAATCCAATCACAACACCCCCAATACCAACAACACCAACATGCAACCTAATGATAAATCACGTTATTGGGGGAAGAATAAGAATAATCTGAACGACGGCGTCACCGATGTGAAGGCCGTCCAACACATCCAAAACCACACACCGGCACACACGTATGCAGCAAATGCCAATAACCCAAGAGGACCAAATAAACCCCACAAACCTCACCGAAATTTCATGCCATTAGCAGAACCTATTGAGGACATCCTCGATAGATGTCGCAAGGAGAAATCACACTCCCGCCTGTTAGACCACACCAAGACAATGACCTCAAGGCAGCATGGTATAATGAAAATGACTATTGCGAATACCACTGCGTGGCAGGCCATAAAACAGCTGACTGTATGCAATTAAAACATTGCATCCAAGACCTAATAGATCAAAATCTTGTCAACCTTGAGCACAGTGGACAGCCATCACCAAATGCTAACCTGGGAGCTTACAAGGATCCTTTGCCCAACCATAACAAGGCTTCATCATCCAACCAAGCATACAATGTCACTCCACCACCTGCACACTATGACTCCATTGTCGGTCACATCGAACCCTCATCCCACTATGTCAACACAATCACCATTCGGGCACAAGCACCCGATTGCGCCATAACAACCCGTCGAGGCCATGTCTCAATCCGCACTGCCCCTCCCACTGAATTGACATCCCCATCCACATCCGATCCCCTCCCCCCTCATCCAAATGCCCGTCCATCACCCACCACTCGATATAACCTCCTAGACCATCTAGGAAAGACACCCGCGCAAATCTCCATCCTTGAGCTACTTCGCACATCACCCTGCCACAAGGACATTCTCGACAAGGCCCTTTTAGAGACACAAGTCCCTGCAAACTTGGATGTCAATCAATTTCAAGCCATGGTCGGCCATATTGCTACACCACACCATATCACGTTTTCTGAAAAAGATCTTCCTGCTTCCGAACACCTACATAATGATGCACTACACATCGAGGTCCGCATTGACAAACACACCATTAAAAGGGTCCTAATAGATGGTGGTTCTGGCCTAAATATATGCACTCTAAAATTGTTAAAACACTTGGGGTACTCAGATGTGGTTGTGGATGCTAGCGAGTGCATAATAATCAAAGGATATGATGACACCGAGAGACTATCCGAGGGCACCATAAAGCTCCCTATTCAAGTGGGACAGAAAATCCTCGAAACCAAATGTTAGGTTCTGGATCTTGACCTCCCCTATAACATTCTTCTTGGCCGCCCATGGATCCATGCCATGCAAGCCGTCCCCTCCACTTTCCATCAATGTCTCAAATTCCCCCACAACGGCACCGAAGTCACTATTTATGCTGATCCCTGTCCCTTCCAATACTACAGTTTTCTGGAGGGACACAACCAAACCTTCTATCCATATAATAAAGCCACCACCCAAATCACCCCAACAGCTTCCACCTCATACATGGACCCCGCCAACATCGCCACCACTTCATCCCAAACACCTTCACCACCTGAGGTCAAGATCAAGATCAGCGACCAAGGATGTGGGGAATATAACCTTCACGACACCTTTTGCATGGGCTTATTACCCACTCCTAAGACATTTGGCACTCCGAACACAGAGGTAGCTGACACAGTCATCATCAAATGCAAACCCTCACCCATCTTTGAGAAAAAACATTTTCTAGATCAGGACATACTTGAAGATATTTCATCCTGGCTTTACAAGGACGAGGAAACAGAACAAGACATCCCAACCATCCCAACAAACAGTTATTGCAAAGGTTCTGAAATAGTCAAAAGCATGGGTTACAAAGGACAAGGTGGCATTGGCCTTCATGAACAGGGGATTGTAGAACCACTGCAAGCGACAAGGAACCCCTATACTCAAGGGTTAGGGTATGGTCAACCACAACGCATCCTTAATACCGGCGAATGTATCTTAGTCAAGTTTGCTCTAGTTTCTCTAGACGTTGACAATATTAATGAAACGGACCTACAAGACTCCTTTAGCGAC
Source organism: Cunninghamia lanceolata (assembly GCA_027924645.1). Lineage (NCBI taxonomy): Eukaryota > Viridiplantae > Streptophyta > Pinopsida > Cupressales > Cupressaceae > Cunninghamia > Cunninghamia lanceolata. Next base: position 9,880,346 of record BSBN01000739.1, read on the forward strand.
TTTGCCGATTTCTTTGCCTCCTCCATTTGCACCATCTACTTCGTCACTACTCTCGCCTCATGATCCAATGACCTACCATTAGTATACCTCGACCTCATCGACTGGGACCAACGAGGACCTCCTATTTTTGACATCACACCTAATGACGAAGCCATTGCTGAAATGATGGGAGTAAGAGACAACTTCCCCTTGGGAGATCACAGAGCTGGATACATCATGGAACTCAATCCGGCTGCCTATTTTGGGGAGACAACCCTTGCTTCTAGTCGCAAAAATACAAAAATAAAAAATGGATCTAATGGTGAAAACCGTTCCATGGCTGTATCAGATCCTAAAAAAGTAAAAATAAAAGACGTATCTCCTGGTGAAAACCTCCATGAGGTGCCAGGGGATGGAAGCATGGGCCTCCTTGAAATAAATAAAGTATATCCTAACAGATCACCCATCTTGGTTGAATCAGCTCAGGAAATGAATCTAGGGACAGAGGAAGAGCCGAAAATCACATACATAGTAGAATCTCTCAGCCTGTTCGAACAAGAAGACTTCTTGGCATTCTTCACATGTAGAAATCACAACTTTGCGTGGACCTACGTAGACATGCCAGGGCTAGATCCTGCCTTGGTTGTTCATCATCTTCCAATGCACCCTGATGCCAAACCAGTCAAACAGAAGCTTAAAAAAATGAATCCTCAAGTGGCCCTTCTTGTCAAAGAAGAGCTCAAAAAGTTACTAGATGTGGGGTTCATATGTCCAATTGATTATCTTGAATGGGTTTCGAATCTAGTACCCGTTGCTAAACTAGATGGCAGAATCCGCTGTTGCACTGACTTCAGAGACCTCAACAAAGCCTGCCCAAAAGATGACTTCCCACTTCCCAACATTGACATGATCGTGGATCTCACCGCAGGGCACGAGATGCTATCTCTCATGGATGGCTTTTCAGGATACAATCAAATCAAAATGGCTGAAGAAGATCAGCACAAGACATCTTTTATATGCCCATGGGGGACATACTGTTGGGTAGTAATGCCATTCAACCTAAAGAATGCATGCGCTACTTATCAATGAGCAATGACTGTCATCTTCCATGACCTCTTTCACCACATCATGGAGGACTACGTTGATGACTTACTCGGCAAATCAAAGACCAGAGAAGAACACTTAGACATACTAGCCAAGATCTTTGACAGGCTAGAGCAATATAATGTTCGTCTAAATCCAAAAAAGTGTCTTTGGTGTCACTTCAGGTAAATTGTTGGGATACATAGTCTCCAGACGAGGAATCGAGGTGGATCCGGTGAAAGTCAAAGCTATTACTGAAATGCCACCTCCTAAAACCTTGAAACAACTGAGAAGCCTACAAGGTAAACTATAGTCTATTCACCGATTTATTGCTCAACTTGCAGACAAATGCCAACCATTCCAGCATCTCCTCAAGAAAGATACGGCTTTCGCCTAGACTACTCAGTGTCAAAAGGCCTTCAACCAACTAAAAGCATATCTAGCTAATCCCCCTATTCTATCTCCACCAAGACAAGGAGAGCCCCTCCTCTTGTATATTTCTGTGACCGACACAGCAATTGGGGCTTTGTTAGCACAACATGATGAGCAGGGGAAGGAAAGAGCCATCTACTACATCAGTCACACCTTGATTTCCTATGAGCTTAATTACACACAAATTGAACAAGCATGTCTTGCCCTGGTTTTCACATCACAAAAGCTAAGACATTATATGCTCAATCACAAGACTAAGATCATTGCTAAGATCGACCCACTCAAATATTTGCTAAACAGAGCAACTCTCATTGGAAGAATGGAAAAATGGGTCATGATTCTCACTGAATTTGACATAGAATACACAGAGAGGAAGGCAATCAAAGGACAAGTCATAGCAGATCAGCTGGCTGAGGCACCTAATCAGGTAGAACATCCTACAATAGCAGAATTTCCAAACAAGGCCATCTTGACAATCACACTAGCCGCAGATACATGGAAGTTATATTTTGATGGATCCTACACTCACAGAGGCTTGGGGGCAGGCATCCTATTTGTTACCCCTCAAGGTGACACGATCCCTAAATCATTCAAAATCACATTCCCGTGCACCAATAATGTAGTAGAATATGAGGCCCTCATCATAGGTCTCTGAATGGCCATCCAATGGAAAATAGAAAAACTAACTGTGTATGGCGACTCTCAACTGGTCATCAGGAAAGTCAATAATGAATACAAAACCAAGGACGATAAGCTCCTTCCCTATAAGAAGATGGTAGATGACTTTAAAGATTATTTCGGTGACATCCACTTTGAGCAGATCCCAAGGTTAAACAACAAAGCGGCAGATGCCATGGCCACCATCGGATCTCTGGTTGACATGAAGCAAGGCAGCAAGAAATGTGAATTCTTGATCGAAGAGCTCCCCATCCCAGCATATGATGTTCCCCAATCTGAACTAGTGTACGAAATCGTTGGTCCTTAATCCCCTTGGTATCAAGAAACTTACCTCTACCTTCATGATAACATCCTCCCCAACAACCTATCCCCATCATAGAAAAAATCCTTCATCCGTTGAGCTTCCCATTTCATCCTTGTAGGTGACACCCTCTACAAAAGGAGTCTTGATGGCACGCTTCTACGATGTTTAGACTCTAGGGAAGCTAAGGTAGCTTTGGAAGAGGTACACGCAGGTATTTGTGGGTTGGATTCAAGTGGACCAGCTCTTTCTAAAAAGATCCTGAGGACTAGATATTATTGGCCCACCATGGACAAGGATGCACATCAGTTTATCAGAAAATGCCTCCCATGTCAACAACATGGTGATCTCATCCACGCACCAGCACAGGAGCTGCAACCAATCACAACACCATGGCCTTTCTCATAGTGGGGACTCAACCTCGTAGGGAAAATCCATCCTCCATCTTCCAATAGCCATAAATTCATAATCACTGCTACCGAATACTTCACAAAGTGGGTGGAAGCAATACCACTCACCTTCACCACAGGCATCCAAATCTCCAAATTCATTCTCCACTACATCATCTGCCACTACGGTATCCCCCATTCCATTATCACTGATAATGGGAAGCCATTCAAAAACCAAGAAGTTCGCACTTTGTGTGAAAATTTTGACATCAAACATCGATTCTCCACGCCATATTACCCCCAAGGAAATGGTCAAGCAGAGGCTTCTAATAAAATCATCCTCCGCATCTTAAAAAAGACAGTCAATGAAGCTGGCCATGACTGGCACCTCCAACTCAACCCTGCCCTATGGGCTTACCGCACAAGCATCCGCACTCCTACCGGAGCCACTCCATACTCACTAGTATTCGGATCAGAAGCCATTTTACCTATAGAGGTCGAGCTCCCATCCCTTCGAGTATCTTTGCAAAACATTATCTCTGATGAAGACTACCGGGTCGCAAGGTTGCATCAACTTGAATTATTGGATGAGAAACGCCTAACTGCATTAAATCACTTACAGGCATATCAAAACCGCCTCAGAAGAAGCTACAACAAAAAGATCAGAACCAGAAAGTTTGAGGTAGGTGACCTGGTCCTAATGGAAAATCAAAAGAACCTGGAGGAGCATTCGAAGCAAGGAAAATTTGAACCTAATTGGCTAGGACCTTATGTCATCACGACTGACTATGGGTCAGGAGCTTATCAGCTTGCAACACCTGAGGGGCAGCCTCTAGATGAGCCAATGAACATCTTGCATCTCAAGCAATTCTATGCATAACCCATCTAGTACCACAAGTCAAAAAAATTAAAAAATACAAAAAATTAATCAAACACCAAAAAAATAAAAAAATCAAGAAAAATTAGAGTGCAATAAAAACTTCCAATGGTGAAAATCACCACGGTGATGCCTTGGATAAGTACCATGGTGAAAACCTGTTTCAGGTGCCATGCGTAGTGGCCGGTTCTACCATCTAATAAGTCCTATTTCCATCATAACACTCCATACCCACGTATCCCATGGCTTGAAATTTTGGAACATCTAGTTTGTTCGCCCATTCCGCACTACCCCCCCCCCCCCCCAACCCCATCCATGGAACAAGGATCCTTGTAAGTTCTCCTTTGTACAGTTCATAAAATCATAAAATCCAAAAACATCATAAAATCAGAAAATCCAAAAACATCATAAAAAAAATAGAAAATCCAAAAAAAAAAAAAACAATCCCCCCATACATCAATCTCATATCCCATCACGATCATCTAAACACACATCAACCCTCATCACATCCCATCGTAAACCATTCCCACATCATCAAGTCTTGCCAGAACTACATATTCATTTTGCCCGCATCTTAAAAGTACCTTGATCCCGTGGACACAGGGTATGTAGGTAGTCTGGAATACGAAGGATGTTTACAATACTCAGGTATCTAAGATGCACCCATCACACCCGTTGGGATGGTTCCCACTCACTGAGCTTTCTAGATCTACAAGATGATACGCATGCTATGTATACCATTGAAACATGGTCCCTCGCACAAAAAAATCATCAAGCAATATACCAACTATAATCTTACATTTGGCCCGAATGTTCTTTTGCCCATCTTCCAAAAAAACTCTCCAATCAAAACAGATCTACGTCCTAAGATATGTCTTTCCTACAATGGACAAAAATCTATCCTGCTATCATCACGTCTCTTGGAAAGAGCACACAAAGGCTATTTGTATCTTTCGTTGGTCTTTTTGCTTATTGATTTTTATCTTTTTGTCTCGCTCCAAGTAATCTCCAAAGCTACCTTGATCTCATCATATCATGGTACATAGCAGATAGCCCTTGGAGTAGACATAGTCATTGTTTTGGTATGCTGTGCTTGTGGGGTTGGTTTCATTACTCCAAGAATAGTATTCATATCTTGAAGTCCAGGTTGGTTCTAGCATGATGTGTCCTATTTGCATCTATAGGCATCAACACCTTAGATGCATTATTCACACTCACTGCTATGAGTCCCCTTCCTTCACTAGACAAGATTATACTACCTTGGGCATGCATGAAATCAACCTATTGTTTGTGGGTCTAGTCCATGCAATCATCGGGTATACATCATCACCTAGGTCATTTCATACCTTTGTGAACCGTATCCTACATTGCTACATTAAACTAAGAAATGCTCTCAATTAATTTTGTGCAAACTACTGTTACTAGCTCACAATCATCTTCCTAATCACTCAGTCAAACTATCCCATATCAGCCTAGACTTGATAAACACTTTTCAACCCCCCCACCCCCCAATCTAACTAACCCCACCTTCCCACCATATCTCCACCTAACACATCTTGAACCAACCAAAACCCCTCCCCCCCCTCACAATGACATGGTGTCTTCTGACCTAGCAAGCCTCCAATCTCCCCACCACCATCCCCTAGACGCTCCCACCCCTATCATCCCCACCACCTAACACGATCTCCCACAGTCTCACCATTTAGGGTCAACACAAGGAACATCATGTGTATCAGGACTAGGCTACCTCACCTATCACCTAGTGTGCATACCACCTATCACCTAAACCACATTTGCATCTCATTTTAGGTTCATTTTAATCCCTTTGCATATCATTTTAGATTCATTTTAATACATTTACATCTCATTTTAGGTTCATTTTAATCCATTTGCATCTCATTTTAGATTCATTTTAATCCATTTGCATCTCATTTTAGGTTCATTTTAATCCCTTTGCATCTCATTTTAGATTCATTTTAATCCATTTGCATCTCATTTTAGGTTCATTTTAATCCATTTGCATCTCATTTTAGGTTCATTTTAATCCCTTTGCATAACATTTTAGATTCATTTTAATTGATTCACATAACATCATAGGTTCATTTTAATCCATTTAAGTTTACATCTTAGATCCATCTAAGTTGCATTGCAGTCTAGGTTCATCCTTTTAAAAACACAAGTAGGTTCATTTTAGCTGCATATCATTACACATCATATCATAGGTGTATATTAAAAATAGCATCATCACATTGCATTCCATACGTATCAACATCTCATAAACAATTAGGTGCATTACAACATCATCGGCATAACCATTGAAACAACATATACATCTAGTGGCATATACATAATCTCATACATTTTCATACATAATACATGTTCATTAGTCTGCATATTCAGTTACATCATATCGCCCATAAAATCACAACACCATGCATATATCACAAAAACATCCATGCAGCCACCAAATCACACACATCATTTGAAACAACATCACACATCCACAACATATAAAATATAACATGTGCATCCATCATATAAGCATCATCACAATAGAGCATCATAAACCATCAGAAGTATCGCATCATATATAATCACCGCAAAAAAATGTACATCACTGACATCATCAAAAAAATAATAAAGTGTCCTGATACAATGCCTCTAAGGGCTAACATGGTATAACTCTCACATCGAGGATCCTCTCTCTGAGGGGTAGGAGACGCTGACCCTGGTCAAGCTTGTGATCCCGATGGCGGCTGTGGCTATGGCGCTACTGGTACCTGAGGACCCTATTGGGGCACATGTGATGGAGGAGGCATCGTCTGCTGTACTGACTGCACAGATCTTGATTTATGTGATCTCGACGCCCCTGATCTGCTAACCTGGCTATAACTAGGTGCTCAATGTGCCGCAGGCACAGCTGCATAGTACAACCCCCGATAATACTCTGTCCGTGCTCTGGCCTCTACTAGCTCTCCCTGTACCTGAGATATCTGTCCCTGTGCTTGGCTCAACTGCCCCTATATCTGATGTGCATGTGTCTGTGCCTGAGCCAGCTGGGCCTGCATCCCTACCAAAATCAGGGCAAGTCCCCCACCTGCAGCCTGTACACTGCTCAACACAGTATCTACCTGATGTGCTCTCACGAGCGCTGCATCCTGCTCTATCCTCAAATCCTCCATGTCCTCTCGGGCCTGAGCCAGCTGAGCCTCTAGCACTGCCACCTGCCCATCTACTCCTCGCAGCTGTCCCAACTCGGCCTCTCGACGTCCTAATGCCTCCTCTAGGCTGGCCACCTGAGCACATAATGTCTCCACCTCCTTCATCTCCTCCCATGGACGTCGCCGAGGTGTCAACCTCACCCTCTGCTACCACTCCTACCCCTGAACTCCCTGCCCCGGTATCATGTCTATCGACTCACAGCTGCTCCACCCATGATGGAGATAGATCACCCTACTCTGTCCTCAGCTGTCCACCACGCTGTTGTGGTCCTCTACGCTGTCGTCTGCCCCTAACCTGGGCCTGCTGTGTTGGAACCTATTGTGTTGGAACCTGCTATGCAGGAACCTGCTATGCTGGAACCTCCTGCCCCACCTATCCCTGTCCTGCTGCCACTGCTACCACCTCCTCTACACGCTGGCCATCTCTCGCAATCACCCTCTCCTCCCCATCATCCATCACCTCCATAATATAATCCTCCACAATCTCATCTCCACCCCCATCCAGATCGTCTCCACCCCCATCTCCCTCATCCTTTGATACCTCCACCGTCGAATCTGTCAATCAAGTGGGCCAATGTGTCTGCCACCATACCTCATAAGTAGGCGTAGTACTTGCATCCATCACTGTGCTCCTCCAATCCCACTGAACTAGCTGAAGTGCTGCCCAATCATTCAGCGCAACCTATGGCTGTAATGGTGTGGGCCAGTAGGCTATATCCCGCGGCGTCCGCGCATATATTGCCATTTGCTGAGGCATATCCTGTACCAGTCCAAACTGATGCATAACCTGCGAGGGTAGGTACATCTCTATGGTACAGTCTGCACAACCCATAAGATATCTCTACTAAAATGTGTACGGGAGATGAATCACATCATCAGGCCACTCCTCACAACCAATATATGCACGCCATACCACATTAATCACATCATCCAGTATCCTCCACCAGTGGCAGACCTGTCCAGCATAGGTATACTCTGCATCTTGATACAAGAACACAAACGCCTCAAACGGCCGCCGATAGTAACCGCATGTCGGCCGAGTCACAGGGATGTGCTCCCAAAGCCATACGTGTAGCAGCGTAACCCCAACAGATAGAGCCCTGTCATGAAGATAAGCGGCCATGTGCATCTCGTGTAGTAGCTGTGCTAGCATCACCGGCCCCCATGTATAGACAATATAATGGCTCACCATCCCCTCTATCATCCCGCCCCAGCCCACAGGAAAACCTCTGCCTCGTCTATCCAGCAGCACCACACCTCCAATTAGTGCACACAAAAATAAGGCAAAGGGATCTGCACCCGCCGCCAGTGTCCTATCATAATCCATCTCCCTCCAATTTGCTGAAAAAACCACGTGCTCTGCTCTGAACACTCTGATCAATGTAGTCCTCCCCCTCCTCGTGTCATATCTCACACGTCGACCTAGAATCGGCAGCTTGAGGATGCAATAAACATCCTCAAGTGTGATGGTCATCTCTCTTGTCGGCAGCAAAAAGATGGAAGTCTCGCTGCAGTATTGCTCCACTATGGTCGTCATTAGAGCTCTATGAGCTCACAGCACTGGCATCACTGCCACCGTCCAAAGCCCTAGTCTCGCTAGTCGAGGTTGCCATGCCTCATCAAACAGTGCCATCACGGATCGCACTCGTCGCTCCCGTGACTGCAGTATAAATCGCCATGTATCCTGCATCCACCACTTCTTCGTTAGATACTTACTTATTCTTCCCCACACACTTTTTTTCTTCTACATGTCTCATAGGCCCAAATCATGTGGCCCCACATAGACAGTCCCTAGTGCTATTTTTAAAATAGCGCTAATTCTCCCTACCCATTGTGCCAATACAGACAATGGCGCCACTGCGCGCCCTATATAGCGACAATCCAGACGATGGTGACGCATTCCATTTTAGTGTCAATTTACCTTTTAGCGCTAAAACTAACAATAGCGCTATTCCCCATTATGGCGCTATTTCAGATGATAGAGCCGTTCTAACCATAAGATGGCATCAAAACGCTATGTTTCTTTCTCTCTGAGTTTTGGCGCTAATCCAGATGATAGCACCAATATTTCCCCCATTGGTGACAAAATTGCCCTACACTACCCTGGCGGATAGCGCTAATCCGCAAGATTGCGCTAATTTTCCTTATCTTTGGCGCCACGTGCTCCAAACCCATATCCCAAAACCTAAAAACATGTGTGTAAAATAAAAAATCACAAAGTTCGGGTTAGGCCCTACCTAGGGTCCAGCCTCAGGTGATCACCCGACCTCTCAGAATTGCTCTGAGATGTGATGTAGTCGCGGGAACTGTGGGTTGCGCTTAGCCATCTCTCCTTTGTCTTTTCTTCTAGAAAGTCAAAAGTATGCCAATGTGGCACTCTTTGGGCCCACTTTGCCTAATATAGTGGGCCATGTCATCCCTCCATCCCTTCTTTTTTCCTCCAGGGTGCAGATCTCAGCCTTTTTCCTCCATTTTTCCTCCTACCATCTTCTTTTTCCATCACCTCTCCAACTGTCACTTCCATCGCATCCTTTCGAGAGCTTACCTGCAAAATTTTCATTTTTATGCCAACCTCTCAAGGGGGCATCCCCTATCCATTTCATTCCTTCCCGGCAGCTAGGGCATATTTTTCTTCGACCTGATGCCACTTCCCTCCTAGGTCCTGACACCACGTCAAAGAGGGGAAAATGTAGACACCTAAAAATGTCTCGACCACCAAACTGACTCCTGATATCCCTAAACATACCAATTCCCTTTTCAACCAATTAATTAAACTTTTATTTAATTAATTACCCCTTTCATTTCCTAAATCCACACCATTTCATCCCCAAAATTGAATTAATTCTATTAATTCAATAGTCCAAACCTTAGCCAATTGATTTAATAAATATGCAAAATTTATTAATCAATTCCCCCATTTTCCCTAAATCTAATTAATTAGTTAAAACCATGTTAACTAATTAATCTAGCCTACTAATTAGCCTATCCCTACTCTAGACAATTAAATAGCTATTATTTAATTGCCTACTCTAGCCTACCTCATCCTAGCCTTAGGATTAATTAATTAAATCACTAATTAATTAATCTTATCCCCCCTCTAATCCCTCTACTAATTTATTCCAGCCACATTAATTAGGTTAATCACCCTAATTAAGTGAGTCAAACCCTCATTAGCACTTCTCTCCACATCCCCCAAATTTAAAATTCAAATAAATCACACATCACATTTACTCCTCTTACACATCCCTTACACATGTCATAACTCATAAATATCCACTCTTCCCCAAATAAATTTTTAATTCATTTTACCCTTCACCATGTGAATTTTTAATTCACAAATAATCCATCTCACCCAACCTCATTTATTCACCCCTTTCCTAAAAATGAATAAAAGATTTACTTTTATTCCTAGCCCTCCATCTTCCAAGATCAAATCTAGGCCCTCCACATCACTTTCATCCTCCACCATTGATCTCTCCAATCAATCTCCACCCTTGGATCAAAATCTCTCCAAAAAGTCTATAAATACAACCTCTCACAAGTCATGTTCATCATCCAATTCCATGCAAAGTTACCATGCCAAAATCACTTTTGAGTATATAGTGAGTTGCACAATTGAGAAGCATTTCACATTTGAATCCATAGTCTAGGGATAATCTTGGTCTTGAGAGCTTCTTTTGGGTGCAAAAGCTCCTTCTTCCCTTGATGGGATTAGGTTGTGTTTTGTGAGGTATAATCTTGTGTTTCATTTGCATTTGATTTAGTGTTTTGCCTTCATTGCATTCACCTAATCTACAGTATGAATAGGTTCAAATACCCATTAAAGTCCATCTAACTTGGACTTTTGAATCCTATCCTCGGAGTGCATTCAATATTTGTCATGTTGCCCATGCAAGAGGGAACCTGTGACTCCATGTCACTCTATTCCCTCTCTTTAGTCTTAAAAGAATTCAAAGGTTCATTGTTTCAGTGATTAAGACCTTTTTCAGTCTATGGTTCTATGACCATCTTATAATAGAGTTCTTGACAAATCAAGAATGGATATAACATCTTTCCATTTTATTTGATAACATCAATGATGAACTATATATATAGTAGACTTGAAGTCTAGATGTTCAAGAGGGTTATTTCACCCAACATCCCTTTTCCAAAACATTACTATTATAAGTACAAGAAATATTCAAATAATACACACTTAGTTGATAAATCAACTCTTTATCCAATCTTGGTCAATAACCGTTTGGGCTTTGCAACATAATAAGAAATGTTTCTGTTTCCAAACTACTCTTTCTCAGCCATATCAAAATAGTATCTCGTAGAGATGAGTTTCCTCTAAACCACATTTAATGTAGTCCTTTATATGAACCTCACATATTAATATCTTATCAACACAGGTTTGTAGACTTGAGATATTTACATAAGGTTATAATTGAATGTAGGTAGTAATTATTCCATAGCATGCTACAACACAATCATAGATAGTAACAATATGTTATGATGCAAGATAGAACACAATATGAAGTGTTTTTAACAGCTTAGGCTCAAACACATTGGCCAACTTTGTGGCCTCCAACTGTATCCACATAGTATTAATTGTATATCACCTTGGCTGACATCATGGCATTTGAAAGAATCATCATAGCAGTCATTATTTTCCCTCGGCATTGCGGCCTGATGTGTTATATAGCTAGCTTGTTAGAACAGTGCATAGCTTGCTATCAGCCTTTGGCCCAATAGAGATAGTTTATACTATTGTAGCCTTGCATGATAACTATCGGCCTTACAACCTAGTAAAGATACTTGTTACTGCTACAGCAATGCAAGATAGCTATCAGCCTTATGGCCTATTATGATAAACTTCCATTGCTACAGTAGTGTAAAATAACTACCAGCCTTATGTACTGTTAAAGATAGTTTAAAGTAACAGTGACATAAGAACTATCACAACCATTGACACTTAGAAGTATCATTTAACAATGATAAGAGTTTTACATGTAAGACACGTATACCTGATAAAGCTTGAGTTTGTCGTAGAACCCTTAGAATAAACCATTGATTGGTCTTCCATAGACCTCACTGTGTTCTTCCCTCTCCTTTCCCAAAATCTTTTCTTTCGTATCTCTTTTCTTTGAATAATTTCTTACACTTCCTCTTCCACAAGGTTTTGCATGAGTAAGACCGTTATACTCTTTCCTTAGTGGATAACAATCCACTCTCATCCCTATTATCTTCGCTACTCCTCACAAGGCACAATACATGCAGTGTTGACATCGTGAATCCATCCATTGTTCCACTCTTCATGCATTATGGCACATTCCCACGGCTGCATAACACTCATCAACTTAATAGAATTTGATTCCATGTTAAGTGGATATCATTTATAACTTCAAAGATATCATGGGGATCTATATGATATTATAAGGGTATTAAGATATTCAAAATATCATCAAGATGACATCATCAATCATAGTAGTGATGATATTAATATGCAACTTGGGGTTGAGACTCACTCCCCCACATTGCTATTTAGACTTTAAGGAAATAATTAATGTTACTAAAAAAAGCTTAATATAATATAAAGCAATAACATACGAAATCTTTGACACTGGCAATGCTCACTAGATTAAACTAATGTTCTAAGAACATCATGAAGTCAATCAACTTAAGTGGTGTTGAGAAAATGTAAAATGACATGACTTCTATAGGCCAACCGAGTTCGACTCAAACAAGGAAACAAGACCAATACTTACCCTAATGGGCATTGGTTCTCGAAGAATAATCTAGCAACCTAACCCTTTTCCATAGCATCTATCTCCTCCTCCCAAGTGGTACTCTCCTTCCATCTTTGGAGGAATATTATTTTCCTGATTACAGTCACAACCATATAACCATGATTAGTGTATCATCATTTGATTCATAAAACATTAGGATTATAATAATCTTAACAATAAATAATCTCATGCTTAATAGAACATAATTCAATATCTATGTAATCTATGATTCTACTTGATACTTTCCACAAACATCAAATCATTAATCTAAGATTAATCATCTTGTTTACCACATAAAAGTAAGATTAGACTAAATCATAAGTTGGGGATGTAACAAAAAGACCCATATCTCTTTGCTTGATTCTATCTATGCAATTTAAATGGAGAATGTAAAAGGGGTGTCAGATGTTTTTTTTATCTTGGTGAGTGATCTTTTTGAGAGTGAGTGCCATGAGGTATCTCTTAATTACCATCCCCTTTTGAGGGAGTTTTCTGATGTATTTTCTAGTGCCATTCCTAGTATTCCACCTAAATGGGATGTGGACTTCTGCATAGATCTCATTCCAGGAGAAAAACTTATTTTACATGCACCATACCATATGTCCACTTAGGAGCTTAGTGAGCTTTAATTGTAGTTAGAGGAGTTGCTAGAGAAGGGAGACAGTCATTCTAGTGTATCCTCTTTGGGTGAACCTATTATCTTCATTGAAAAGGACATATCTATTCATTTGTACATTAATTATTGATAGTTGAATAAGGTGATAGTGAGGAAACAATATCCCTTACTAAGAATTGATGACTTATTTGACCAAATTAATGGAGTTAAAGTTATCTCTAAAATTGATCTAAAGTTTGGGTACCATCAACTCCATATCCATGAGGCAAACATTCATTGAACTACATTTCATACTTGTTATGGACACTATAAGTTCACTATAGTCCTATTCAGGCTAATGAATGCTCCTTTAGTGCTTATGAGTTTGTTGAATGGGGTGTTCTATACTTACCTAGACCAATTTTTCTTTGTGTTTGTAGTGACATTTTGATTTATTTGAGGATAGTGAAAGAGAATGAGGTCCACTTATGCCGAGTCCTTTACTGCTTGAAAGAGAACCAACTTTTTGGTAACTTGTAAAAGTGTGAATTTTTCCAATTAAAGGTGAAGTACTTGGGTTATGTTATTTCTAGTGAGGAAATTTTAGTTGATCCCTTGAAGATTCAATCCATAGTAGATTGGCATAGATTTCACTCTAGTGGCACATCTGATCACGTCCCTTCATAGAAAAGGGAAGAAGTTTTTTTTGTAGATCAATGTGAGAAATCATTAGAGATTCCCAAGGAGTGGCTATACAGTGTACCAATCCTTCCAATGCCTAATCCTATAGTGTATTTTGTGGTTTGCACTGATGCATTGTTGGATGGTTTAGGGGCAGTCCTTATGTAGGAGAGTTGAGTGATTTTCTATGAGTCACAAAATATCAAATATCATGATCTAAATTACCTCACCCATGATTTAGAGTTGGTAGTTATTCTCCATGTTCTTGTGTGATGTAGGCATTTTCTTTTGGTCCATTTATTTGAGTTTCGTATAGATCCTCATAGCTTGCAGTATATCTTTACACAATTCAACATGAATTCTTTTCAATTTAGGTGGATGGAATTTCTTTGTGAGTATGACTTTGGTGTTTAATACGTAAAAGGAAAGAAGAATGTGGTTACTAATGCTTTGAGTAGAAGGCATTATGGGGTCTCAATTTTGTCCTTGAGTGTGCATATCTTTGACGTTGCATTTGGTGAAGCTTCTAGAGGATCCATGGTATTAGGAGGTTAGAGCTAAGAGAGAATCTCCAAGCGACCTTTTGGGAAATTGTTTTGGCTATTAATTAGAGTCTAATGGACTATTATGACACCTTGGTTGTATTTATGTTCAATTATCTAGTGACCTTTGTATGATTGTGTTGTCTCAGGTGGATTATGCTCCTTACACAGTGCATTTTGGGGTGAAGAAGATGCATACCAATCTTCATCGATTGTTTTAGTGGGTAGGAATGAGGCATGATATTTCTATTTTTTTGCTAGGTTTCTGGAGTGTTAAAAGTGAAGGTAGAACATTAGCACTTGATAGGCCTCCTATAGCCACAAGGCATTCTTGAATGGAAATGCAACATAATTTCTATAGATTTTTTTGTTGGCCACCTATGTCTTTTCACTATCATGATGCTATCATGGTGATAGTAGACAAGATTGCCAAGGTGTCCTATTTCTCACTCAAGAACATCTTATAGTGTTGCATCTATGGTACACACCTATATGGAGGACATCATATTCTTGCATGGAGTGCCTGATAGGATCATATCAAACCACATGATACTATATTAATATCATTGTTGTGGACATCCTTGTATCATGCATTGGGGACTCAACATAATTTTAGTTTGACCTATCACCATGCGATAAATGTTTAGATGGAGAGGGTGAACTAGGTATTAGAGGATATTCTCCAAATGTACATCATGGACCAATGGTTGATATGGAAGGACTATTTGTACCTTGTTGAGTTTGCCTATAATAATGGGTATCATAGTTATCTTGGTATGGCACCATTTCAGGCTTTGTATGGATGCTCATTTTAGACTCTTTTGAGTTGGGATAGGCTTGAGCATCCATTTATACATGGTCCTAAGATGATTTAGGACATCAAGAAGTAGGTGGTTAGAATCAGACAATAGTTGTTGACTACCCAAGATAGATAGAAGAAGTATGTTGATGCCAAGAGATTGGATTGACACTTCTCAATTAGTGACCATGTGTTTTTAAGAGTGTAACCACATAAGATCCCAATCTATTATGAAAACGTTTCTAAGATCACACCACATTTTGTTGGCCTTTTGAGACCCCTAAGAGGATTGGTGTAGTAACTTATCAACTTGCCTTACCACCTAGTCTCTCACACATCCATGATGTGTTCCATGTTTCCATTCTTATGCAATATATTCTATATGTGACACATGTTCTTGATTAAGGTTCTTTGTAGGTTAAGGAGGGCAGGCAACTTTCTTTGGAACCCATCTGCATTTTACAACATCAAAGGCTAGTACTTTAGGGTCAAGATGTAATGTCCCAAATGAAAATATTTTTAATTTTTTTAAATACAAAAATATACAAAAAATATGGAGAAAAATAATATAATTAAAGCCTCTTCAAATTATTTTTTTAAAATAATAAGAAATACCCAAAAAAATTATAAATTCTTCAAATCTATGCACCTGAATTTGACAATTTGCATAGAAGCTTCTGGATCTTCTTATATTGATTAATTCTAATAAATACATATGAAATATGTTGTTACAAAATAAAATACTCCAGAAACAAAACCAACAGAAAGATATAGTAAACCCACAAAATCTACTACAAACGAAAATGCTTCCAATGCCCTAGATTCAATAGTTTTAGCACCAAATTGCATACAAATGAACTAAAAACTAAAAGAGGCATGTTGGAGATCCTCATGTATAGAAAAGTACTATTTTAAATCATTTATTACATAAAGCAATAAATTCTAGAAACTATGTGAACACACTCTCCACAAAATCCACAACAAACACTTCACCAAGGTTCCATTCCCATGTGTCCCTAAAAAGAGGCCATACACCTAGCAGTACAAATCAAACTTATCACTAAGAGCCACACTCAACACTCAATGGTATTGCAGACTCTAGTGAACCCCATATACTCTTAGCTCTGCCCTAAGCTTTATTCTAAATTTTCTACCCAAGGAGATGTGGCATACTAGTGGCTAAGTAAAATTCAAATTTGTAAACAAACTAATTCAACTTCACACCCCTTAGACCTTCAGTAGCATGTGCTCCAAAACATGAGTACTAAACCCCCATTTATGTTCCAATGGTTGTGGGCTCTACTAAACTCCCTCATTTACCAAACAAATAAAGTTGTTACTTTACAGACTATTTACTATGTTGCTATGGTTAAATTATGGGAATGAACACCAATCAAACATGTTGATCTGCTTGCACTTTGTAGTTAAGATAAAACAAACATTCCTATGGAACTAAGCCATTTGTTAGATGATTGATTTAGTAACACCCAAATTTTTGAATCTTAGTAGTGACTCTAGGAAGCCACAATACATTTCAAATTAATATGGAAATATTGTATGATTGGGAATGATGGTAGCACATGATAATAGCACTATATTGTAAGTTTACACACATGATACAGACCAATAATCTGTAAAGATAAGGCATAATGGCCTTCTAATTATTATGTTCACCATCGTGATAATCTCCACTATTTGGGTCTATTTAGGCTAGGGAGGCTCAGGGCTCAAGCATTAGCCCACACATCTTTAGTTGCCCTATTTCATCCTCATCTGTAGAGAACTTCTCTATCATAGGATATGCACCATTCAACAAAGCCTAGTCACCCCAACAACTTAGGATTACAACTACTAAGAGGGATGATCATGCCAACCAAGAAAATGGTGGAAAGTCCAATTGTCTCAATCTATTTAACCAGAAAGAGAATTTTCCCTCCCAATTAGGCATCACAACAAAAATCGTGAGTAAAAAATCAAGCCCTGTGCACAATACCCAATCCCATGTGCCATTTGAAAGGATGCATGACCTAACAATGGAATTCAAAAGGAGAATCTACTACACAGTACATCTACTTCCTTCCATAGAAACCACGTGTTTAGTAGGAAAATTAGAATTTAAGACTTTGCCAAATGATTAAATTCATGGTTGTTTTGCATCAGACGAGATTTGGAACATCATGTGGAAATGACAACATCAAAGAAATCATCCACATTAATTGCCACACAAAACACACCAACAACTGAAAATCAACCAACACCATAAATAAGCCCATCATACCCATATCAGATATGTTCTACCAAATCAATTTCCAACCATGAGATCTCCCAACAAGTAGTAAGACAAATCCCAAGATCTGTCAAGCATATACATCACAACCATAATTCAATTTTCCAACACTACCATCACACAAAAACATATCAGAGATAAAAGAATTACCAAAACATAAAACCATAGATGAAGAATGCTCACTAAAATCAACATGCAATTTTCTATTCATACTCTTCAGAGATGTTTATTGCTTAAGCACTGTAAACATGTAGCATTTAATATCCAATCTTTGAATAATTAGAAAACCAATCAAAATCAAAGACATGGGAAATCCATGCAATTTTTGGAATAGTTAACTTGGAGAACAAAAATAGTAGAGTACTTTCTAGATTTAGGAACCTTAATGCTAAGAAAGAGGAGAAAAAGAGGTATTCCTCTATCATAATAGTGCAGGGTCAGCAGGTACATTTGATTAGCCAAACAAGTTACCATTAATCCTATTAGAAATCTCAACCCAAGTAATAACCAGTGTACTATGAATTTTGAAACTATTAAAAATAGACATCATACCTGCATTGATGGAGCCTCTCACAAGTTCTGAGCTTTAATCTTCAAGATTGTTGCATTCTTCGTGGTTGTTGGATGTTATCGGAAGAACTTATAGTTTACTCCCTGAGTTTGGATGATTCAAAAGATGAAATGCCAAGGAAGATACTCCAGATTAAGCACCCATGTCCATAGTGAATTGATTAAGGTAAATGGGTATTAGTTCAATACTGTTGGAATTAATCTTCCATTAGAACAACATTTAATTCTCCTACCCCTGCATTAGACTTGGGGATTTCCAAAATCTGCCCCAGCACCACTGCTTCTGCCAGCATTCAATTTGGTAAGTAGGTTTTAATTTGAAATGAGTTTGAGCACCCATTTTTTGGGCATGAATGAAGAGACAAATAAGAGGGAAAGAGAGTTGATCGTAGAAGCATAGATAGCCCACAGCAACAAAAGTTGAGTTTGAGAGAGAAAAAGAATAGAGAGAAAGAAGCCTGCAATAGCAGTAGGAAGGAATGTTTTCAAGGTTCTAGAAGAGAACAACAAATAACAGAAGAATATTACAACACTAAGAAGGGAATGTGTAGCAGCACAAAAATTATTTTGTGGAAGCTCTAGTGGTTGGGCATCTCAGGAAAACAGAGCAGTAGCTCTGTATAAGTTTGTAACAAAGTTTTAAATATATTTTTGAAAGGAAAATATAAATATAATTTGTTGTCATTGTGTTTTGTCTCTCTCTCTCTATTTGTGTTTATTTTTCTGTGGTATCCACTGTGCTGTAGCAATTTGTCTGGATAGCCATCTTTCCTCCTCTATCTGCCATCAAGTGGTTTCAAAGCCCTATTTTTTGGGGTAGTTAAAATCTATTTGTGGGTGTTTTGCATAAGCCCTAGTTTGTCTAAGCATCATCAACCTTCTCAGATTTGAGAAGCATGGTAGGTGGGGACAGCAAAGGATGGCAACAACCACCTAATTTTGATGGGCAGAACTATGACATATGGGCTAAGAAGATGAAGACAATATTGGTTTCTAATGACCTATGGGATTTGGTCATCAATGGGTTCACAGACACCACAGACCCAGCATCTTATGTAGCTGGGTAAAAGCACAAAGTTGTGTCACACTTTTATAAAAGAAACAACCAACGTTGATCCAACTTTTAAACTTGAATAACTAAAAAGTGACATATATGTTTTGAATTTTGAAATGATGTAAACTAATAAAATATTTATTTTTTAGTATATTTTATGTTTGTATTTTTTGAAAAAATTTAAAAAATTATTTGAATATAGCTTTTAATAAATTAACACTATAGCTGATAAAATGCTAAAAAATGAAGTTACACGAGACATCAATCTTTATATAGTAATTTTTTTTTCAATTTTTTTTTGTGTATTTATAACTTGAAACTTTAGTGCATGGATACATTTTTTTCCAATTTTGATAAATATATATTTTTAAATAAATAATAAAATGTGCGTGTATTAAAATGTAGTTGCTTCCATTCGACATCAACTTTCATATTAACTATTTATTTAAAATAGAAAAAAAATTATACCATCTTGATATAGATTCTTTTATCTAGTGCATCATATTTTTTTATATTTTTTTTAATAAGTTTTACTATTTTTCCTTGACATGGTAATCGACCTAATGTTTTGTATTGATAACCTAATTTTAGTAAAAATTGAAAGGAAAATATAAATAATAATTAAACTATTAATATATATATATATATATATATTAATATATATATATATATATATATATATATATATATATTTGAAAACTAAATTTATAGACCTACAAAAGGGTATTTTTATATTTTTTTAAAAATGTTATTTACACGAGTAGAAGTTGAAATATCAAGTTTTTCAAATAAATTTATTTTTTTGGTAAATTGGTCTCATAGTGGTGCTACATATGCATTTAGCCAACAATTTTAGTTGGAAAAGTTGTGGACATATCTAACTTAGCTAGAATGAATCTTACAAGATCATATGTTTGACCAAAATTGATTTTTAGTTAGAAATACTTAAATTCACTTGTGCTGATAAGTCAGTTGAAAGTGTGACACAGCTTTGTGCTTTTACCTAGCCCTAACTAATGCTCAAATAAACCAGTTGAAGGAAATAAGAATGAAGGATGCAAAAGCCCTCAGTCTAATTGAGGCAGCCTTGACAGAGGCTATTTTCCCCCGCATTGTAGCAGCAAACTACTCAAAACATGCATGGGAAATATTGCAGAATAGCTATAAGGGAACTAACAAGGTGAGATCAGTGAAACTCCAACTATTTAGAAGAGATTTTGAGACCCTATAGATGAAGGAGAGTGAGTTTATTTTAGACTTTCACACTATGGTTTCTACCATGATAAATTAGCTAAGGATAAATGGAGAAACCATGGATGAACAAAGGATTGTTGAGAAAATCCTAAGGAGTTTACCTTCTAGATTTGACCCTATTGTCATAACAATTGAAGAGACAAAGGACCTATCCAAGATGATAGTGGATGAGTTGATGAGCTCTCTACAAAGCCATGAGCAATGGTTGAATAGATCCACTCCTTCTCTTGAGCAAGCCTTCAAGGCTCAAACCAATGCAAGAGGTAGGGGAAGAGGAAGAAATAGCAGAAGTAGAGGAAGAAGGAACTCTGGAAGAGGAGTTTCAAACAGCCAAGAGAAGGCAAGAAGTTCACAGCCAAGTTATCAAGAAAATAAGAAGAGCAGCTATTCTAATCAGAGGTATGACAAAAGTAATGTTCAATGTTATTATTGTCATAAGTTTGGTCATTATGCTAGTGAGTGTAGAAAGAAACAACGTGATCTTGGAGGCCAAAATGCTAATGTAGCAAATGAGAACAAGGCTAAAAATGAAAAACAATCTAATGTATTTATTGTTTGCAACCTTGTTGAGAAGAGTAGTGATGAAGTATGGTATCTAGACAACGGTTGTAGAAACCACATGAGTGGAAATACAAACTTCTTTTCCTCCATAGATAGTAGCATTAAAACTAAAATAAAAATGGGAAACAATGAGCAAGATCCCATCATGGGAAAATGTACAATCAACATTCAGTCTAGAATTGTGAAAGAAGGAAAATCCAGGATGTATATTATGCCCCTAGCATAAAACATAACCTATTGAGCATTGGACAGATGGTCCAAAATGGTTATAAAATCTTGATGGAAAATGGACAGTGCACAATATTTGACAAAGGAGGCGGTAAGAAAGTGATTGCAGCAGTGCAGATGACAAGAAACAAAATGTTTCCTCTTAGTATACACATAGAGTCTCCAACACCATCTTCAGAGTTGTCTCCGGTGCTATCTCTAGCACAGTTCTCAGCACTATCTCCGGCGCTCACAGTAGTGGGACAACAAACAACCTTTAGGACAGTCATCAAAGACCCATCCAAATTGTGGCATTTGACGTATGGGCACTTAAGTTTTTCTAGTTTGAGTTTATTATCCAAGAGAGGCATGGGTAGAGGGCTACCAAACATTGTAGAGCCCGATGGAAAATGTGAAGCCTGCATTTTAGGAAAGTAGCATAGACAACCCTTTCAATTAGGGTATTCTAGGAGAGAAAAAGCACCATTGGAGTTGGTGTACTCAGATTTGTGTGGTCCCATGAAAACCCACACCTTGGCTGGAAATACTTATTTTATGACATTCATAGATGATTACAGTAGAAAAATCTAGGTTTATTTTTTGAAGAAAAACTTAGAAGCCTTCTAGAAATTCAAGTGGTTTAAGGCATCATCTGAAAAGAAAAGTGGCCACTATATCAAAGCCCTAAGAATAGATAGAGGGGGAGAGTATATCTCTAAGGAATTTCTAATTTTTGCAGGAATGAAGGCATAGAAAAGTAGTTTACAACTAGGTATACTCCACAGCAAAATAGAGTGGCTGAAAGGAAAAATAGAACCATTCAAGAGATGGCAACAAGCATGCTAAAAGCAAAAGGACTATCACATGATTTTTGGGGTGAACCTATAGCAACAATAGTCTACCTATTGAATAGGTGTCCTATAAAGGATGTTCGTGATAGGATTCCATAAGAGGCGTGGACAAAAAACAAATGGAGTGTTGAACAACTAAGAATCTATAGGTGTGTGGCATATGCATTCATGCCTAAAGAGAAGAGGTAGAAATTTGATGATAAAGGTGAGAAATGTTTCTTCATAGGCTATAGTGAAGATTCAAAAGCCTACAAACTATATAATCCCATTACCAAAAAGGTTGTGATCAGCAGGGATGTTGAGTTCATTGAGAATGAAGCATGGGATGGAATGGTGGACAGCACCACGAGTATTTCAGTTACAATACTCCTTGAAGATGAAGAAGCTCCAGAGGACAGCAACTCTGGAGGAACTATGGAGAGTAGTAGCTTGGGGAGAAACTACCATAGAGCATTGGAGAATAGTAGTTTCAGAAGTGTTCAGCAGAGTAGCTCTAGAGGTGGTCAGCAGTACAGTATCTCCAGAGATCAGCAGCTCTAGAGGTCTGCAACTCTAGAGATCTACACCTCTAGAGTTCAACAGAGCAGCAGCTTTGGAGGTCAGTAATATAGTAGCTCTAGAGGTCAGAACAGCAACAGCTCTGGAGGTAATTTAGACCCTACACATCATTGATGCCACAGAGGACAAGGAGTGTGAAGGAGATTTATGACAGCACAAGGTATGCTGATATGGATGAGAATTTGGATTTTGCATTATTTTCTTGTAGTGATCTAATGCACTTTGAAGAAGCTGTGAAAGAAGAGAAATGATGTAAGGCCATGGATGAAGATCTGGATGCCATAGAGAGGAATGACACATGGCAGCTAACTCATTTACCCAAGGCTAAACAAGTGATTGGAGTTAAGTGGGTCTATAAGACCAAGTCTATTGTTGAAGGAAATATTGAAAGACATAAGGCAAGGCTAGTTGTCAAAGGGTATAAACAACAGCCTGAAAGAGATTATGATGAAACATATGCACCAGTGGCAAGGATGGAAATAGTTTAGGCAGTCATAGCAATAGTAGCCCAACACAAGTGGAAGGTGTTTCAAATAGATGTAAAGTCATCCTTCTTGAACAAAGTGCTGAAAGATTAAGTGTATGTAGAGCAGCCACTTGGCTATGAAGTCCCAGGGCAAGAGGATAAAGTATATAGGCTCTGAAAAGCCCTCTATGGGCTAGAACAAGCACCTAGGGCATGGTACATCATAGTAGACTCATATTTAATGAGTAATGGCTTTAGGAAAAGTAGCAGTGAGCCTACTCTTTACATCAAAGTAGTTGAAGGTAATATTTTAATTACTGTTTTGTATGTAGATGATCTAATTTTTACTGGCAATAGTGATATTTTCATTGTTGATTTCAAAGAGGCAATGAAAATTGAGTTTGAGATGATAGACTTAGGTCTACTAAAGTATTTTCTTGGCATTGAGGTCAAACAAACAGAGTATGGCATATTTATTTCACAAACTAACTATACCAAGTAGATTATGAAGAGATTTAAAATGAAGAATAGAAAACCTACCCCTACACTAACAACTACAGGTCTGAAATTGAGTAAAGAGGACAGCAACAAGGAAGTAAACCCAACCCTCTACAAGAGTATGGTTGGAAGCCTCATGTACTTGACAACCACTAGGCCTAATTTGATGTATGTTGTAAACCTAATTTCTAGGTTCATGGAGAAGCCTAAAGACACACATTGGTAAGCAAGAAAGAGGATCCTGAGATATGTGAATGGCAAATCAGGTTATGGCATCTTGTATGGTGTTTCTAATGGGTTTAAGTTGGCTAGTTTCATAGATAGTGATTGGGCAGGTAATGTAGATGATCGAAAGAGCACATCTGGCTATGTATTTCACATGGGTTCAGGTGTGAGTAGAAGCTGAGTATATTGCAGCAAATGCAGTAGCTTTTCAGGCTATTTGGTTGAGAAGGATCCTTATAGACTTGAATGAGCAGCAAGAAGATGGTACGACCATTCATTGTGACAATGTTTCATCAATAGCCCTGACAAAGAATCCAGTCTTCCATGGACAAAGAAAGCACATTGAGATCTATTGTCACTTCATAAGGGAGTTGGTAGAAAGATGAGAGATTATGTTACAATATTGCATATCTGAGCAGTAGCTTGCTGACATTTTTATAAAGGCATTGCCAAAAGATTCTTTTGAACACCTAAGAGATAGGCTTGGCATTGTTGATAGCTCCGGTGGTGTGCAGCCCCAGAAAGAAGACAGCTCTGGAGGTTTAGCTCTAGAAAGACAACAGCAGAGCTCTAGAGGTTCAACCTTGGAAAGTCTGTATAGCTCTAGAGATGCAGAAATAGAGCTCTGAAGATGCAAGAAGTCAGCTCCAAAGATGCAGACAAAGTGCTCTAGAGATGTAGAAAAGAGCTCCGGAGGTGATCCAGAATGGTAGAAACAGCTCCGGAGATCTACTCTGGAAAGGAAAATGCAAAGGTATAACTTCAGAGATCAATTATGGAAAGAAAATTGTTGAATGACATCTGACTTCAGATTAAGGGGGAGTGTTGGAATTAATCTTCCATTAGAACAACATTTAATTCCTCTGCCCCCACATCAGACTTGGGGATTTCCAAATCTGCCCCAGTACCGCTGCTGCTGCCAGCATTCAATTGGGTAGGTAAGTTTGAATTTGAAATGAGTTTGAGCACCCATTTTCTGGGCATGAATGAAGAGACAAATAGGAGGGAAAGAGAGTTGACCATAGAAGTAGAGATAGCCTGCAACAACAGAAGTTGAGTTTGAGAGAGAAAAAGAATAGAGAGAAAGAAGCTAGTAGTAGCAGCAGGAAGGAATGTTTTGAAGGTTCCAGAAGAGAATAGCAAACAATAGGAGAATATTGTAGCAGTGAGAAGGGAATGTGCAGCAGCACAAAAATTGTTTTGTGGAAGCTCTAGTGATTGGGCATCTCAGAAAAATAGAGCAACAACTCTGTATAAGTTTGTAACAAAGTTTTGAATGTATTTTTTAAAGGAAAATATAAATATAATTTGTTGTCATTGTGTTTTGTCTCTCTCTCTCTATTTGTGTTTGTTTTTTGTGGTGTCCACTATGCTGTAGCAATTTGTCTGGACAACCATCTTTATGTTGCAAGTATGGGCCTAATCGGTATTGTCATTGATGTCAACATACTCCTGTTGCATTGATGATAAGGATTGGATGAGTCGTATGCTAAGGATATTGAGCAAATTAGTCCTATCAAGAACAAAGAAGAACAAGTGAAGACATTGAGGTGAAATTCCTAGCTAAGATGCAAATCAAAGGATGCACATCAAAAGGTTTGTTGATATGTGTCTTAAGATGATCCAGTAAAGAACTGAGAGTTCCACATGAAGATCTGAAGAAATCATAGCCACTTGAGAAAAATAGGTTCTGACAGATGTTCAGAGGTGACAGAGTGACACAAATAGGTCCGGTGAGATCCGGAAATGAAATATCTTGTTCTGCAAATTTGGTGGAGTGTTTAGGATGTCAATGTGAATTAACAACTCAATTGGTTCATAGTTTGGAGGTCTGCAAGCATATATTCCAATATGGCAGTGATGATATACTGTGTTCGTGAGGTTCTAGATGAAGAAGAGAAAAATTTCAATAATCAGAAGTAGTGTGGATGTTCTTGGTGATTCAGGCAAGCTTGTGGACATCTTTGGATTGTGTTCAGTTCGTGTTGGTGATCCGCATTAAAGTTTAAGCTTGTAATTGAATAATTACTTCTGGATGATGGTGTTCTTCCTAAGTTTGGCCGACCAGATGAGTTACACATCCTATGGATGATCTTGAAGATATTCTGTGAAGATTGGCACATTCCTAAGGGAAGATTGAAGCCTCATATTTGTGTGGCCGACAATGTTTTGATCCGCATGAAGTCTTTTTGTAATTAGTCATGTTGTATTTATGTATTTTCTCTGTTATGTATGCTGACTTGGATGATTATTCCTAAGTCAAATGTCTTGTATAAATAAGATGCTGTGATGTCATTTTAAAGAGAATCTTGTGGAGATTAGTATGTGGTAGAGAGAAGTAGAGTGAAAGGTAGAGCAGAAGTATTGGGCTTAAATGGAACTGACTCAGGTATTGTGAAGATGCTATTCTTTAGTTCAAGTATGTAATATCTATTATTCTATAGACAGTGTGTCTCCTGTAGGCAGTGGGCCTATTGTGAGTAGTGTGCTCGGGCAGTGAGCCCTAATTGGCATGTACCATTTGGTTCTTCTTATTCTTTTAACAGAGAATACAATCTTGGGTTAGTCACCCCATGGTTTTTCCCTTAACTAGGTTTTCCACGTAAAAATCTTGGTGTCTTATGTGTTAATGTGTTTTTGCTCTTGATTTAATGCATTATGTTTCCATGATTGATTTATTATTCTGCTGCTAAATTACAAAGAGGATTTAAGTGATTAATTAGAAGAAAGTTTTTGACAACTGATTCACCCCCCTCTTAGTTGTCTATCCTGAATCTAACAATTGGTATCAAAGCTAAGTTCCTCTAAAAGAGCTTAATAGCTTGAGGAGATCTAGGATGTCATCCTACAAGAAGGATAGTCTGAGGTTTGATGGAACCAATTTCACTCTTTGGAAAAGTCGCATGGAATGTCACTTGTAATGTATGGGAATACAGTATTAGATCATGGCTTCAAAGAAACCATAGATGAAATTAGAGATGCTGAAAATAATCTGTAGACTAAAGAATCTCTTCTAAGTGCCTTATCTAACTCAAAGCTGACAAATGTTGTTGATATAAAAATTGCATATGAGATTTGGCAAAAACTGGAACTTCTGCATGAAGGAGACAAGTATGTTAAATGTGCCAAGCTAGAAAGTCTGAAAGGAAATTTTAAAAACCTGAAGATGAGAGAAGATGAAAATATCACTAAATTTATGCCAAGAGTAAATGAGCTTGTTTGTGGTATTAGATTTGTTGGTACAATCTTGGATGAATATGAGATTGTTGCCAAAGTTCTCAGATCCCTTCCTGATTCTTACAAATACAAGGTTGCTGCTATTGAAGAATTCATATCCTTTTTAAGTATCACAAGAGATCAATTGGTTAATAAATTAGCTACATTTGAATTATCTGAGTTTGGAGATGCACCCCCCAAGACTGAATCTACATTCAAAGCTAGTGCCTCTATAAAAGGTAAACAAAAGTTTTATCTGGGAGAGAACTCTTCAAAGAAACTATTATGGTATGAAAAAGAAAGAAAAGATCTGGAAGAAGATGAAGCAGAAACTGCTCAACTTGAATCCCTTATTACAAAAAGATTGCTAAGAGGATCTGGTAAGTATGAAGGGAAATTACCCTTTAAATGTTTTAACTACAATAAGATTGGTCATTTTGCCTCAAGGTGTCCAGAAAGATTTTCAAGGCTAAATCCTAACAGATCTAGATTCCAAAAGAAATGTTACTATGTTCATGAAGATGATGATGATGGAGCAATAGATGATGAATCAGAGACAGGAAACAAATCTAGAAGTGACTGGGTGTTTATTGCCATCAAGGAAGAAGATCCAATGCCCTCTGAATCTGTCAATCATAAAACTGTAGAAAGAGCTCTGGCTGCCCAAGTTGAATAAAAGGATGAGTGGGTCATTGACAATGGATTCTCTCATCATATGACAGGTGACAAAAATAATTTCATAAACTTGAAAAGGTATGAAAGAGGAGTGGTAAAATTTGGTGATAATTCTGCTAGCAGAATCAGATGTAGAGGAACTATTTCTTTTGATGGAAAGAAGAAAACTAGTAATGCACTATATGTTGAAGGTCTAAAGCACAATCTTCTCAATGTTGGATAGTTGGTGGACAAAGGCTATGATCTCCGATTAAAAAATGGGAAATGCAAGATCTTTGAAAGCTTTGGAACAGAGTTGCATTCGGTACTCAAACAAAGGGTAATATCTTCCACTTGGTTGGTACAGGTAAAAGTTATTTATTTGTTCAAATTGATCAAAGTTGGTTATGGCATAGGAGAATATGTCATGTAAATTTTGATAATATCATCAAGATAAGCAACACTCAAGTTGTAAGAGATCTTCTAAGACTGGTGAAACCTACTAATAGTTTGTGCAAAGAATGTCAGTTGGGTAAGCAAAGTAGAGTCTCATTCAAAAGTAAAGAATAGTATTCTACTGGATTATTGGACTTAGTTCATACTAATCTATGTGGTCTAACAAGAATCAGGAGTGTGCAAGGTGATAGATACTTCATGTTATTAATTGATGATCACTCCTAGATGATGTGGGTAACCTTTCTAAAAGAGAAATCTGAGGCCCTTAAGAAATTTAAAATATTCAAGGCTATGATAGAAAATGAAACTGGATTGATCATAATCTGTTTAAGGTTTCACAGAGATGGAGAATTCACATCTAGTGAGTTCATAGAATTCTGTGAGAAACATGGGATAAAAAGACAGTTGTCTGCTCCAAGGACACCATAGCAGAATGGAGTAGTGGAGAGAAAGAACCAGACCATCCAGGAGGCATCTAGAACCATGATGATGGAAGAAAATGTTCCTCAGATCTAATAGAGAGAAGTTGTAAGCACTACAGTCTACACTCTTAATGGAGTACAAATCAGAAGTAATACTGGTAAGACTCCTTATGAACTTTGGTTTGGCATCACTCCCACTATGAAGTATTTCAGAGTCTTTGGTAGCAAATGTTACATTAAAAGAGATGAAGATCTAGGAAAATTTGATGCTAGAAGTGATGAAGGCATATTCTATTGGCATGAGACACTATGTGGCTTCATTGGTGTTGTCATTGATGGTAACAAAGACCATTCCACACATCCACAGGACATGGTGTATCTTTACCAGAAGTCAGATTGAAGAATACTTTGGTTTGGTAAGCAAGAACAGGGCATGCAGCAAGGTCTGACAGTCAGGTCTGGATCTCTTAGAGGAAGTATCTTTGTAAAGTGCAAACTTGGGGAATTCAAGAGGAATACCTTGACAGATAGATTCTAGGGATTGAGCCTTCGGTGATGAAAGAATGAAGAGATATGAGCATCCAAGTATTGGGGTCCAGTTTGGTAGAGTAGATAGAGGAAGAACTGACTGACAGAGCATCAAAATTATTCCAGATGAGACATTGATGGTGATCAAGGTTCTTAAGGTATCATCCATGATTGGCTGACATGTTAGATGACTTCTATAAGTATCTCCTTGATTCGCATCACTTGGTAACCAAGGATTCAGCCGACAGACTAGAGTTTGGGAAAATATTAACTATTCTAGATGCCGACTAGAAAGAGGATGAAATCCTTTGTGCGGATATATATACCAAATGGATTTAGATATGAATGGGTGTGTGGTGTATTATGTGGAGTGAAGAAAAGTAGAAGAGTAGTGTGAAGGCAGTAAGATAGCTCTGGAATGTAATAGGGCAGTAGCACCTAAGAGAGTAAGAATGAAGTGCAACAGATCAGTATATTGGGCTTAACCGGAACTGAACCTTAGCATATGTGAATGCTTCTCATCAGTTCAATTATCTAGTTTCCTTGTATAAACTATTGTAGGCAGTGAGCCTCTTGTGAGCAGTGTGCTCGGGCAGTGAGCCCTAATTGGCAAGTGCCATTTTGTACTATCTTATTCTTCTAACAGAGAATACAATCTTGGGTTAATCACCCAATGGTTTTTCCCCTAACAGGGTTTTCCACGTCAAAATCATTGTGTCATGTGTATTGATGTCATTTCCATTCCATGGTTATGTTTGCTTATTTAATTTAATGCTGCACTAATTGATAAGGAAAATTAGAAAGATGAAATAATTAAGATAACTGATTCACCCCCCCTCTCAGTTATCAACAATTGGTATCAGAGCCAAGTTCCTCCAAAAAGAGCCTAATAGCTTGAGGAAGATCTGGGAACTCAAATGGATGTGTATGGTATGAGGGAACAAATTTAGTCTGCCCTATATGATCTTGAGCAATCAAACTCTGAAGTCAATGAATTGAAGGAAAGACTCAAATAGGCTGATGATTTCACAAATGAACTAAAAGGGAAACTGAGTATCTCTATGAAAAAGAGAAAAGATCTACTTCAGCAATTGGCATGTCAAAGTGAAGACAATGGTACAAATGAAGATCTGAAGGAGAAAACCAAGTTATGTGAAAAGTTATCAAAAAGGTCATTATGGTAAGACATGAAATGGAATCAAGAGTTATGAAATTCACCCAAGAAATTGAAGAGAAAAGAAAAACTGAAGATGATCTAAGACAATCTCTCAAGGAGAAGTCAGAAGACTACCACCAAATGGATAGAATAATCAGGCATCTAGAATATGATCTTAAAGATGCTAGAGATAATGAAGAAAAACTTGAGGATCAAATTAACACTCTTAAAAAGGATCTTCAAACAACAAATGAATACAAAGAGAAAATTCAAGATAAGTTCTGCTCAACTTGAAGTTCTTCTTGAAAGCTAAAAGAGGGAAGATGACAAGTGTGGCTTGGGATATGAGAAAGGTGAAAGCTCGGGATATGGTCAGAAGAATTTTGGATCAGGAAATCTAAGGAGTAGACCTAGAAGACCTCCGATAAGGCAACCTAATGCTCAAAGATATCCATCCTTCAATGGATACTACCACAACTGCAATAACTTTGGTCATAAAGCTAATCAGTGTAGAAAGAGAATAAATCAGACTAATACATCCTTCTCTAGATAGTGTTTCAACTACAAAAGGTATGGTCACAAATCTCATGAATGCAAAAATATGCAAATGAACAATTCATTCAATGGTAGATGCTTTGCATGCAATAGACTAGGACATATGGCTAATCAATGCAGATCAAGAGGATATCATTCAAATATGCAAAAAAATGTTGTTTGCCACAATTGCAATAGATCCGATCATATTGCTAAATTCTGTAGAAGCAAGAATCAAGACAAAAGGGGTCTAGTGCATCATAATCAGAATCAAGACAAAGGAAAAGGAATAGTGAATACGGATGAAGTTAAAAGTGAGATGAACAAGATTTGGGTGAAGAGAAGTACAGAGAATGTAGGGGATGGATCCGCACTAGAATTTGGTGCTGATATTCCTTCCAGAAATTAAAAAGTGAGCTCTGGCTCAGGGGGAGACACAAGGAAAAACATTTTCCCCTAGCCAGTTAATTGGTGCCTGAAATTGGCACATAGGAAGTTGTGGAATAAAAAGATTCTCAGAGAAACATATAAATAAAGCTTGGTAAAGATATGGAAGATCCACAAGAAGATTTGAAGAGTCTAATCTTCCAAGATTGATCCAGTTTAATAGTCATCCGGTAAAATAGGATTATCACAGTTCAAATCGGTATGATTCAAATTCGAGGCATCTTGTTCTATGGATAGATCAAGTGTTTGGGGAAAGTAAGATAATTTGTTATTAATCACCAAGAATAACTCTAAGTATATCTCAGTGATCCAAAAAAAAGATCTTTCTCAAAATAAGAAGAACCAGGCAACCAGAATGACTTGAGTTGCGCATTTATTGCAATATGAAATTAGGGTTTTCCCAGAAATAAAAGGGTTCATTCACTTGTCATTTGTACATTTGCATTCAAGAAGAAGAGAAAAGGAGCTCTGCAACAAATTATATCAAATTCTCAAAAGATCAACTATTTAAGTCGATTCATCTAGCAAATTAATTCGGCTCATTCAGCGAACCCTAGAAGTGCAAAAGGTATTTTCCATTATTGAATATTTCTCTGTAAAATATTTTGAAGATGACTACACCAAATGTTGTAAAGATTACTAATAGGCTACATCCTAAATTCAAGAAACATCCATATAAATCCCTAGAAGTTGATCCCTTAGGCACCTTTTCAAGCATTCTGCATGGGGTTCTGCATGTAGAAGATCTTAGGGCATATATTCATGTGAATATTGAAGAATTTGGGGAATCTAGGCTGGTTGATATCTATCACAAGCATTTTATAGATGACTCATTTGAACTCAAAACTCAGTATAAAGCCATCCGAGACAAGCATTTTGTACAATGCATTCATTTCCCCTATTTTGCAGAAGATGAATGGGTCTAGTATTTTCTATGTAGAATGCATGATAACTTTATATGGTTTATGAGGCTATTTAAGATAACCAAGGATGCCATTAGGGCAGTAACCATATTGCACTCATCTGGTGGGATTCTTGTTCTCAAATCCGTCAAGAATCAAACTGTGAGTGAGGCTACTGGGTCAAAATTTGACAAAAGAGCAATGACAATAGAAGACATCACTGATCCGGATGTCAAGTTTGCCTCCATGATCATCGGTTATAAGATATATCACTCTAGCAGGGAAAATTCAGTAACCAAAACTGTAATTTACATTGCTTATGAAATGTTGAGGAAAAATGCAGATTATGATCTTTGTGAACTCCTTCTGAGCTAACTAATGGAAAACCTACAAAAGATCAAGAAGGACAAGAAGAACTCCTTCAAGTATGGTGGGATGATACTATGCTTGTTCTTCTACTTCATGAATGAGCTTCCCAGATCTAGTGGTTGGGTATGGCAGAATGATAGACCAGTAGCCATCCAAATCAGAGATTATATACATGGGCTTGGTGATACCAAGGCACAAAATACAACACTCTGAGACTATTTCAAAAAATTTCAGAGCATGATGCAAGAAAGAGAGAGAATCCTACAATCTTTAGTTGAAAAGTATAAAGATATAGTATGCTTTATGGTAGAAACTGATCAATGTCTAATGGATGTAGTAGAGCTAAGAATAGTCTGGATCATGCCAATGGGGTATGAAGTAGATGACAAAATTGTTGAGCTACATGTTCAACACATGCTCAGTCAATCCAAGGATCCTAAAGCAGAAAGGTTTGGAACCTTTGAAGAATTAAATGTGAAGATCCATGTGGAGCTAAGACAACCAGAAATAAAAAGAAAAGTGAGGAGGGAAGTAGAAGAGTTTGCCAAGAGGCATGGAATTTCAAAAGAGGCACTTGATGCAAATAGAGAGAAGACAGAAAGAGAAGAGAAAGAACAAGAAAAAGCAGAGAAAGAAGGTGCTTTGGTGGAAGTCCCCTCCCAGACCAGATCCTCTAAGACCTCTGCACCTACCACTACAAAGAGCTCAAAGGCATCAAAACTAGAAGCAAAATCATCTGGAAAAGGGGAGAAAAGAACCAAGAAAAAGGCAACAAGGTCTTACATCAGTCAAAAGGATGATGAAGAGACAGAATCAGATGAGGAAGTAAAGAAAATGAAAAAGAAAAGGAAAACATCCAGTGAACCCTCTACTAAAGAAGTAATAGAAGAATTTGTTGAAAGGCCCACTCTGGCCTTAGATGATGTAGTTAAAGTAGTTACTATGGATGGGAACCTGCAACCAATAACAAAATTCTATGATGCATATAATGATGCAGATAGAAAGATATTAGAGGAAGCCACAGTTCAGTACTTGAACATATACAATAAATCTTTTATTGAAATCATATCTCTCATTCCCAAAAGCCCAGAGAAGGAATTAGAGATAAGAAAGAATAATGCTAGGGCAAAGGATCTTGAGATCTGGGAACAGATAGCCATTCAGCTCTTTCCTTCAATCACTCCGAAGCAAATGAATATGATCTTCAAAGATTGCAAGGATGAGTTTCGGAGCAAAGCTAGAATGAATCAGCTTATGCTTTGCAAAATTGACAAAATAGGAAAAGAGACAGAAGAGATTCTCTGGAATGGATACAAAAGATTCAACATTCCCATTGTAGAGGACTTAGGTGATGATCCCTCAGCTATAGATGTTGAAGAAGAATCTACTGAGACAGTGGCAGAAGAGGTAAAGGAGACAGGTGAAGAAAAAGGTAAGGACTTAGATTCCTTTGCTCTGGAAGAGGAGGTCCATGATCAAGCAAACATCTCTCCTTCTATTTGCACTGCTGACTCTGGATCTAAAGAAGAAGAAAGAGTTGAAGAAAAGATCAGTCAAGAAGTAGAGGAAAAGGAAAAAGAAGATGATAGTAATAAGGGTGCAAAAGGAGAGAAAACTCCAACCAAAAAAACCACAGATGATAGTGGTAAGGCTGCAAAAGGGGACAAAACCCTATCACTGGCAAGAGACACAGCAGAAGCAGCCGAGGAATTCTTAACCAAGGAGATGATAGAATTTGATGAACTGAAACTTCTTCAAGGACCGTTCAATTTTGACTCCCTCTCCCCGGTTCAAACCATGAAGCTAGCATCCTTTACTTCAGCAAAGGCAAAAGAAAAACTTCTGAAGTCTCACATGGAAGGCTGTAAGCTCATAGAAACTACATTTGGTGTATTAGAGAAGATCATTCCATCTTTTTAGAAGGATCCCTCAGTCTCTTCATCCAACAATCTCAAATCTCTAGTAAATAGTGTTAGCACTCATTTTGAGTCTTTAGAGAAATCAGCTGAGGTAAAGGTCTGGAAAGAGTTTTTAGATAAGAGATTCTCTGAGTTACAAGGCCTTATAACCAATGATAGGAGAAGTATGGATATTGGGATAAAGAGCTTAGAAAATGCTCTTAAGGATGGAGGAGAAGTATATAAATTTTGTATATCCTGGACTAAAGTAACAAAGGATATTGAGAAGAAAGTGAAAGAACAAGAGGATAAACTGTCAAGCCTCTCTTAGAATTTTGATCCTCTCACTGTATCCATAATAAACTAGGAATGTCAAACTATTGTAATCATGAATGAGATTAAGAAGCTTGAGAAGGAGAGGAAGAACATATTAAGTAGAATGGGTGAACTTAGAGGGATGATTATCCCTAAATTAGAGGCCATGCATGAGGCCCTAACTGATGCCCAGACCACAACCTGAACCAGTGATCCGACAGATCTTAAAAGAGCAGAAGATTTTGCATTCCTGTTAAGTGGTCACATCTTAATTTTGGACAGGATGAAGCAGAGTTGGGCACTAGAATTTGCCCAATTGAAGACATCTTTTGCAGATATAATTTAGTATATGTAAGTATAGCATGTATATATACTTATGCGGCTAAGTATAGATTATTTTTGGGAAATTTTAGTATGTAGACCCTACCCTTTGCCATTGATGTCAAAGGGGGAGTGAGGAGCAGTGAAAAATGTGGAATCAAGCTAAGGGGGAGATCCGGTAAAGTGTACAATAGAACAGAGCATCAACCAAGGGTGAGTGTAGTATAACACTTAGTCATTTTTCACTAAGTGTTGCCATTAATGCCAAAGGGGGAGATTGTTGGCAAGAGACACTGTGTGGCTTCATTGGTTTTGTCATTGATGGCAACAAAGACCATTCCACACATCTGCAGGACATGGTGTATCTTTACCAGAAGTCAGATTGAAGAATACTTTAGTCCGGTAAGCAAGAACAGAGCATGCAGCAAGGTCTGATAGTCAGATCTGGATCTCTTAGAGGAAGTATCTTTGTAAAGTACAGACTTGGGGAATTCAAGAGGAATACCTTGACTGATAGATTCTAGGGATTGAGCCTTCAGTGGTGAAAGAGTGAAGAGTTATGAGCATCCAAGTATTGGGGCCTAGTTTGGCAGAGTAGACAGAGGAAGAACTGACCGACAGAGCATCAGAATTATTCCAGATGAGATATTGATGGTGATCAAGGTTCTTAAGGTATCATCCATGATTGGCCAACATGTTAGATGACTTCTATAAGTATCTCCTTGATTCACATCACTTGGTAAGCAAGGATTCAACCGACAGACTAGAGTTTGGGAAAATATTGACTATTCTGGATGCCGACTAGAAAGAGGATGAAATCCTTTGTGCGGATATATATACCAAATGGATTTAGATATGAATGGGTGTGTGGTGTATTGTGTGGAGTGAAGAAAAGTAGAAGAGCAGTGTGAAGGTAGTAAGACAGGTCCAGAATGTAACAGGACAACAACACCTAAGAGAGTAAGAATGAAGTGTAGCAGATCAGTATATTGGGTTTAACTAGAATTGAACCTCAGCATATGCGAATGCTTCTCATCAGTTCAATTATCTAGTTTCCTTGTATAAACTATTGTAGGCAGTGAGCATCTTGTGAGCAGTGTGCTCAGGCAGTGAGCCCTAATTAGCAAGTGCCATTTTGTACTATCTTATTCTTCTAACAGAGAATACAATCTTGGGTTAATCACCCCGTAGTTTTTCCCCTAACAAGGTTTTTCACGTCAAAATCATTGTGTCATGTGTATTGATGTCATTTCCATCTCATGGTTATGTTTGCTTATTTAAATTAATGTTGCACTAATTGATAAGGAAATTTAGAAATCTAAAATAATTAAGATAACTGATTCACCCCCCTCTTAGTTATCAACATATTCTTGGGTTATTCTACTCAAAGCAAAGCATACCGGTGTTATAACAAGAGATTGAGAAAGATTGTAGAAAGTACAAATGTGAAGGTTGATGAAGGTATTGAAAAACCCTCAAGGTTTTATGAATATGATGAAGATGATTAGAATGATGTGTTAATCCAAGGAGTCCAAGCCCCTTTTGAAATTCAGATTCAAACTGATCTAGTGAATCATGAAGAAGAGATAAGTTTGAGTAAACATGTGCAAGAAATAGAGGTACAAGAAAGTCCCAAAATTCTCAGGTATGTAAAATTGAATCACTCTGAAGACTAGATCATAGGTGATAAAAGCACAGGTGTTCAAACAAGAAGAAGGATTAATCAAGATTCAGAAGAGTATTGTCTGATTTCAAAGATTGAACCTAAGATAGTGAATGAAGCATGCAATGATGAAAACTAGACTAAAGCAATGGAGGAAGAGCTGATGCAAATTGAGAAAAATCACACTTGGGATCTTGTTCCCAGACCTAAAAACAAGAATGTGATTGGAACCAAATGGATCTTCTAGAATAAACTGAATGAAGATGGTGAAGTTGTTAGAAACAAAGCCAAATTGGTCTGCAAGGGTTACTCCCAAGTAGGAGTTGATTTTGAAGAAACTTTTGTACCAATGGAAAGAATTGAAGTAGTTAGATTATTTCTTGCCTTTTTTGCCTTCAAGGATTTCAAAGTATATCAGATGGATGTTAAGTCTGCCTTCCTGAATGGTGACTTGGACAAAGAAGTTTACATTGAGCAACCAGATAGATTTCAATTGTCTAATCATGGTGATATGGTCTACAAGTTGAAGAAAGCACTATATGGACTTAAACAAGCCCCAAGAGCCTGGTATGAAAGACTAGATAAGCATCTTTTGAAGATTGGTTTCAACAAAGGTACTGCTGACAGTAACTTGTACTTCAAAATTGATGATATCATTTTTGGAGGAAGAGATAGTATGTGCAAAACTTTTACAAATCAAAAGAAAAGTGAATTTGAGATGTCCATGTTTGGGGAAATGAATTTCTTTTTGGGTCTACAAATCACTCAAACAAAGAAAGGAATCTTCATTTCACAGACCAAATATGTGAAAGAATTGTTGAAGAAATTTGGGATGGACTCCTCAAAACCAATGAATACTCCCATGGCAACCAGATGTAAATTGAGCAAAGATGGTGACTCTCCTAAGGTCGATAAGAAAAAGTACAAGTTAATGATTAGATGATTATTATATCTCACTCAAACTAGACCTGGCATTATGAATGTTGTTGGTCTTGTTGCTAGATTCTAAGCTGATTTTAGAGAATCTCATGTCATGGCAATCAAGAGGATTTTTAGATATCTAAAAGGAACAGTTGAGTATGGCTTGTGGTAACCTAGAGATCATGATTTCTCTCTTCATACATATATAGATGTGGATTGGCTAGGAGATGTGGATGACTGGAAGAGTACCAATGGTGGAGCATTCTTTTTGGGGAAGAGATTGGTTTCTTGGCTGAGCAAGAAACAAGAGGCAATATCTCTGTCCACTGCAGAAGTAGAATATATTGCAGTAGTAGGTAGTTGTACTCAAGTATTGTGGATGAAGCAAATGCTAAGAGATATCAAAGTGGAGCATGAGGAACCTATCACAATCTTCTATGATAATTCAAGTGCAATAAACATATAAAAAAATCTAGTGTTGCATTCAAAGACTAAACATATATCCATCAAGTTTCACTTTTTGAGAGAGCAAGTGAACAAGAATGAAGTCAGACTGGAGTTTGTGCCTTCTAAGGATCAAATTGCAGACATTTTTTCTTAAACCTCTGCCTAAGGACTCTTTTGTGTATCTCAGGGAGAAGTTAGGGGTTATTACCCGTCCAGTTCTAAATTAAGGTACACTGATGTGCGTCAGTCTGGTGGATCTCACAGTCATATCTTGTGGTTTGGATTGATGATGGGAAGCTGCTACTTAGGGGGAGCCACTGGTATGATGCAAGTATGTGCCCTTTGCCATTGATGTCAAAGGGGGAGAGAAGAAATGTGAAAAACAAGTAGTTGTTGATTAAAGGGGGAGTAGTAAAGAAAGAGAAGACATGTAAATGGATTGTTGTTGATAGGGGGAGTTATGTCAGTAAAGAGAATTTCTTGTCTTTATGGTTAAAACAATTTTCCACATCATATGTTGCCATCAATGACAAAGGGGGAGATTGTTGCAAGTATGTGCCTAACCAGTGTTGTCATTAATGTCAACATACACTTATTGCATTGGTGATAAGGATTGGATGAGTTGTATGCTGAGGATATTGAGAAAATTAGTCCTATCAAGAACATAGAAGAACAAGTGAAGACAATGAGGTGAAATTCCCATCTAAGATGTAAATTAGAGGATGCGCATCAAAGGGTTTGTTGATATGTGTCTTAAGATGATCCAGTAAAGAACTAAGAGGTCTGCATGAAGATCTAAAGAAGTCATAGCCACATGAGAAAAATAGGTTCTAACAGATATTCAAAGGTGACCGAGTGACATAGATAGGTCCAGTGAGATCCAGAAATGAAATATCTTGTTTTGTGGATTTGGTGGAGTGTTTAGGATGTCAATGTGAATTAACAACTCAATTGGTTCATGGTCTGGAGGTCCGCAAGCATCTATTCCACTATGACAATGATGACAGATTGTGTTCTTGAGGTTCTAGATGAAGAAGAGAAAGATTTCAATAATTAGAAGTAGTGTGGATGTTCTTGGTGATTCAGGTAAGCTTGTGGAGATCTTTGGATTGTGTTTAGTTCATGTTGGTGATCCCCATTAAAGTTTAAGCTTGTAATTTAAGAATTACTTCTGTATGATGGTGTTCTTCCTAAGTTTGGCCGACCAAATGAGTTACACATCTTGCAGATGATCTTGAAGATTGGCACATTCCTAAAGGAAGATTGAAGTCTCAGATCTATGTGGCCGATAGTGTGTTGATCCACATGAAGTCTTTTTGTAATTAGTCATGTTGTATTTATGTATTTGCTCTATTATGTATGCAAACTTGGATGGTTATTTCTAAGTCAAATGCCTTGTATAAATAAGATGTTGTGAAGTCATTTTAAAGAGAATCTTGCATAGATGAGTATGTGGTAGAGAGAAGTAGAGAGAAAGGCAAAGCAGAAGTATTGGGCTTAAATGGAACTGACTCAGGCATTGTGAAGATGCTATTCTTTAGTTCAAGTATGTAATATCTATTATTCTGTAGATAGTGTGTATCTTGTAGGTAGTGGGCCTCTTGTGAGAAGTGTGCTCGAGTAGTGAGCCCTAATTGGCATATACCATTTGGTTCTTCTTATTCCTTAAATAGAGAATACAATCTTGGGTTAGTCACCCCATGGTTTTTCCCTTAACTAGGTTTTCCATGTCAAAATCTTGGTGTCTTATGTGTTAATGTATTTCTGCTCTTGATTTAATGCATTATGTTTCCATGATTGATTTATTATTCTGCTATTGAATTACAAAGAGGATTTAAGTGATTAATTAGAAGAAAGTTTTTTACAACTAATTCATGCCCCCTCTCAGTTGTCTATCCTGAATCTAACAATTGGTATCAAAGCTAAGTTCCTCTAAAGGAGCTTAACCGCTTGAGGAGATCTAGGATGTCATCCTACAAGAAGGATAGTCTGAGGTTTGATGGAACCAATTTCACTCTTTGGAAAAGTCGCATGGAATGTCACTTGCAATGTATGGGAATACAATATTGGATCATGGCTTCAAAGAAACCATAGATGAAATTAGAGATGCTAAAAACAATCTATAGACTAAAGAAGCTCTTCTAAGTGCCTTATCTGAGTTAGAGCTAACAAATGGTGTTGATCTAAAAATTGCATATGAAGTAGAGAGAAAGGTAGAGCAGAAGTATTGGGCTTAAATGGAACTGACTCAGGCATTGTGAAGATGCTATTCTTTAGTTCAAGTATGTAATATCTATTATTTTGTAGACAGTGTGTCTCCTGTAGGCAGTGGGCCTATTGCGAGCAGTGTGCTCGGGCAATGAGCCCTAATTGGCATGTGCCATTTGGTTCTTCTTATTCTTTTAACAGAGAATACAATCTTGGGTTAGTCACCCCATGGTTTTTCCCTTAACCAGGTTTTCCACATCAAAATCTTGGTGTCTTATGTGTTAATGTGTTTCTGCTCTTGATTTAATGCATTATTTTTCCATGATTGATTTATTATTCTGCTACTGAATTACAAAGAGGATTTAAGTGATTAATTAGAAGAAAGTTTTTGACAACTGATTCACCCCCCCTCTCAGTTGTCTATCATGAATCTAACACTTTCATCCCCTGTCTGCCATCAAATACCAATGTGGGGATTATATGGTTGTACACACCTACAACCAAAATCCAAAACAAGACCAAAGAAAAACCCTCCTTCCCAAAATGCCCAGTCTCAATTTAAAAGAGCAAAATAGTAGTTAAAAAATGCCCTCCACCACTTCCTAATAGACTAATTTTAGCTAGAACATTAGTAATTTCTTCATAATAATCTGTAACCACCACCCTTCTTGTGGCCATAATCAAATAAAAATAATAATAAATAGTAATAAATAAAATTTGAGATGATATATGAGAATATCTCACAATTTCTAAATAAAGCTAACTATTTACAACTAATTTAGTCTATTATTTGAAAGAATTATTTTTCTACATAAATAAAATAACTAGTATAGGTATATTTAAAAAAATATCTAAAGTATGCTAAGAGATATCCTTCTCAAGTTGTCTATTTTTTTTATCAATTTACCGCACTCCCTTTCAGCTCACCTCAAATCCTACAATTTGATATGTTCATTCTACATATGGAAAAAAATTAAGGAGGCAATATAAATAGATTGAATGTGCATCTTTTCATATGCCATTCTGTAACTTTCTTTCTTTCATCTTAGTGCATAGTGATGGCTTCGTTGAAATTGCCATCCACCTTTCTTTCCAAGCATGTATTTTCATTTTTTTTTTTTTATTCCCTTCACCTTTTTTTTTGGTTTTTTAAATTTGTGGAGTGACTATTTGGTTTTTTTAATAAAGATTCTAGATTGGAATCTTATAAGTTTACCTAGAAATTCTAGAATATTTCAGCTCCCATTCATGCTATGAATGTAGGAACACCTCTCGGCGTAATCACATTATAATCAAATAGAAAAAATAATAGGACAACATTACCTTAGTCAAGAATAGTTCTAGACCATAACATCAAAGTTAAAGGTTTACCTTAGCATTACAACTTGTTTACTTGAAGTAGAATAGGCAGCTGTACAATGAAATGATGGGCTATGTATAAGTGGTCAAGAGGGAAGTAAGTTGTTGCTAGAGACTACTGACACTCTACAAAAGTTGGTTAAAAGTTGGATCTATTGCACATAAAGGGGGTGTTGGGAAAATGGTCATATAGATACCAAATGATGGTATGAATGCCATAGAGTGAGCAAGAAAAGTATATGAGGCAATAGATGAACTTGGGGAATAAAACCATATGAA
Source organism: Cunninghamia lanceolata (assembly GCA_027924645.1). NCBI lineage: Eukaryota > Viridiplantae > Streptophyta > Pinopsida > Cupressales > Cupressaceae > Cunninghamia > Cunninghamia lanceolata. The sequence goes on from BSBN01000739.1 coordinate 9,922,320, forward strand.
AGGATAGAATTCTACATCGTTCCCATCAATGAAAGACTCTATGGAATTGTGGTAGTTACATGTGTAGGTGTAGGTGTAAAAATAGTAGAAGTGGGCATTGCCACAGATACCTAAGTATGGGTAGCCTAATGTTGCAAGGTTTGAACAATCTCATGGATAGTCATCAAAGCATGGACATCATGTTGACTTTGGCATGTTGGTTGTCTTGCCATTGATGTCAAAATAATGAGGTCTATGATGTAATGAGGTCTTTATTAAGATGTTTCATATCTTTCATATAGGAATTTAGTCATAAAAGGGTTCAGTGATGTGATGACAAGGCTTATAGGTTGAGATCAAACAAGCTAACCTGAGTTGACACATTGATGAGTGTTTCAAATGAAATGATTCATCATGTTTAGGATGCAAATACTGAGCAATATTGCCTTCATTGACTTTACGTTTTAGGACCTTTCCCTCATGCTTGTCTTGCATATCACACTTCCATGATTGTCCTGCATATGCCTTAATACTTTTATGTTAAGGTCAAATTACCTCTTTGCTAAGTTCATACTAATTCAGTGAAGTTGCAGTTGCATAAAAAGCTTATGTTTTGATTAGTCTATTGACACTTTGTGCCCTATTGTTTCTTCCAAGACTGCACAGGTATAAATAGTTTATCATACTCTCATATAATCTCTTTGAAGTCATTGTGGTTTCTATAGAGTCATCACCATTCATTTTTTATGGGTCTAAAATGCATATCTCCTCATTTCTCCTATTAGGGTTTGTGTTATTATGAGGCTAATGGAACAAAAACCCTAAGTTAAAGCTCTTAAGGAATATCATATTATACCCTAAGTCACCCATCGCCACTTTATTTCTATTTTTAAGTTGACTTGATCGACCGGTAACAACATAAATTAAGTTATGTTTTATGGGTTTTACCTAATGGGTGACTAGCCCCAACATCCTAGGGGCACTGAAGATTAAAAGTCTTTATAAGGTTATGAGCGCCAAAGGAAATCCAACAATAGAGATTGAATAACCTCGATGGCATGAAACAAGATCTGATGGAGGCCTTTTAATGGTTTTTTGAACACCAACAGTCATGCTTATCTTTCTAAATTTGATGGGCAGAGAGTTATAAAAGGAAAATAACAATCTTTTTAAATCTCTATTCGCATGCAGAGGGCTAGGGAATTTCAGTTTGAGATTTGTGTGAAGTTTTTATGGATTTTGATTATTGATCTGAGATAGTGAAAGTTATACCTACATTCTAATATGAGAATTAACTAGTTTTGTGCAGGATAACAGGGTATTTGTAGTATGTGAAGGTTGAAGACTTGTTAGTGTTTATGGAAAGCGAGATAGGAAGGTGTAGTTAATGATTGATTAGAGAAATGTATTGTGTTTCACAGAGAGTTACAAATGTTTCATAGATTAACACAAGGTTGTATAGTTTGTGATTGCAAAGGAGTTAAAAAGGAGATATAAGGTTTTTCTATGTAGAGAAATAGAGTTTTCCTTTGTATATGTTCATATTCTTGTATTTGGGTTGGTGCTCCTAAATGTATTAAGGGTTGGTACCCGAGGAGTTGGTGCTTCTAAATGTATTAGGGGTTGGTGCTCCTTGAAGTAGGTGCTTCTAAACAAAGTAGCTAGTGAGGCTTTGTAATAAGTGGAATTTTGTTAAGCTAGTGAGGCATTTTGCCTGAGTAGTTTTTCATCCCTATGAGGGTTTTCCACTCTTCAAAATTTGTGTTATGTCTCCTCTTGATGTTGATTATGTTGTACTTGTTTGATAATCCTTGTTCAAGTTTTATATCCTAAATTGCACATCTTTATGACTATATTTTCAATAAGGTTCTTTGTATAAATCTGGTGATTTAAGTTTTGAAATAATAAGGTTTTTAGACCACTAATTCACCCCCCTCTCAGTGGTCTTGTACTCCAACAAGTGGTATCAGAGTGTAGGTTCCCTATAGAAGCGTAACAAGCTTGGGTAGGTCCTATAACTGGAGTACTAGTCATGGGCAGTCAAGAAGGATTTTCTACATATAAAGTACCTTTATTTGATGGGTCTAATTATGCTTTCTAGAAATTTAGGATGGAATCCTATTTGTCTTCCTTGGGTTATGATGTCTGATCATCTATAGAAAATGAGTATAAAGAAACAAGTCCTCCCTCAACTGTTGCTGAGAAGAAGGCCTAAGACAATAATGCTAAAGCCAAAAATGCAATTTGTTGTGGTTTGTCTAATGAGATACTTGTCAAAAATATGGATTGTAAGTTAGCTAAGGCTATTTGGGATAATTTATCCAATATCTATTAGGGAGATGAAAAAATCAAAGAAGCTAAGTTACAATCTTACAGAGCTAAGTTTGAAAGTCTCAAAATGAATGATGATGAGAAGGTGATTGATTATCTTCTTAGGGTTCAAGAGGTTGTTAATACTATTCAGGGTTTAGGTGATACCTTAGAAGAAAGGGTAGTTGTAACCAAGGTTTTAAGGACTCTAACACCTAAATATGAATCCAAGGTGTTTGCAGTAGAAGAGACAGATTTGACTAAAGTGACCTTTGATGAACTTCATGGCACTTTTACTACCTTTGAGATGAGAGTTTGTAATGATATTTATACAAGTAAAGAATTTGTATTTAAGTTAGTCAAAAAGGAAAAGGAAATAAATTTAGATCCAAAAGAGATGAATGATCAAGAGTCTTCTTTTGTTAGTAGATTGAAAAAGGGGTCATTAGGAAAGTATAAAGGTAAGCTTCCATTCAAGTGTTTTGAGTGTGGTAGGATAGGACACTTTGTTGCTAAATGTCCATACAAAGATCCTGATAGTGATGAAGAAGGAAATAAGAAACAAATCAAGAAGAAATAATTCAATCCTAAAAAGAAAAAAACAACTTCAAAAAGAAGAAGAGTTTGTTCACAAAAGATGCTAATATAACAAATAGTGGTTCAGAGGAGTCACTTGAGGAAGGAGAGGAAACCTTGTTCATGGAAGTTATACGTGAAAATCATAATAATAAGTGTGAAAATCAATCTGAAAATGATGAAGCAGAGGTTGATCTTGAAGGTGAATTAAAGTGTGCACTTGGTGAGATCAAGAAGCTCAAAAAGGAGACAGTTGCTCAAAGAAATTAGTTTCAAAAGGACAATGAAATTCTCAACAACAAAGTCACTGATTATGAAAAAGAAATTGCAGATCTAAAATTGAATCTTGAAGAGAGTAAAAGAATTGTTGATGTTGCAAACTAGGAGTTAGATGCCAAAGATAAAGAGTGTCATGCTCTAGAAGTTGAAATTGTGACTTTGAGAAGAAGACTTGACATGTGTAACAACAATGATAAGCTTGAAGATCTCTTAGAAAAACAAAAGGGCTTCAAAGACAAAACTGGTCTTGGGTTTGAAGAAGGACAATGCTCATACACCAAGAGTCATCAACATGTTGATATTAACAACAAAAGTCTCATGAAACCAACAAACTTCAAAAGAAGTAATTCTTTCAGGTATAATCTACATTTTCTTGGTTATTATTTTTATTGTAACAAGTATGGACATAAAGAAAATGAGTGTAGATTTGATTCTAGAAGAAGGGCAAACTTTTTTAGAAGGAATACTTTTGAGTTCTTAAGAAGGCTGAGATGCTTCAATTGCAATAACTTTGGGAACATAGCCAAGTTTTGTAGGCCTAACTTGAAAGTGCAGCAAACTGGGTTGAATGCTCTTTCCAAAATGTCTACTTCAAGTGCTGATAAGAAAACACTTGTTTGGAGACCTAAGATGATGAATAAGAATATTGAAGCTATGATTGTTCAAACTACCTTTCATGCCAAGAAGAAAGAATAGTGGGTTATGGATAGTGGTTGTTCTAACCATATGACAGGAGATAAAAGCAAGTTCATCATGCTTGAAGACTACACAGAAGGTTCAGTCATGTTTGGTAACAATGTTTGCATTTTGATCAAAGGAAAAGGTATTATTCTATTAGATGATGAGACTCTATTACATGATGTATATTATGTTGAAGGATTAAAAAATAATCTATTGAGTGTTAGTCAAATTTGTGACAATGGATTCAATGTTTTTTTAATGCTCATGGTTGTGAAATTAAGAAGAAATCAGGAAAAGTTGTTGCAACAAGGTTAAGAACAAGTGGAAATATCTATAATCTTCATGAGACTAAAAATAGAGATGCAGATGGACATATTTGCTTCATGGGTCAAGTTGAAGAAAGTTGGCTATGGCACATGAGACTTGGTCATGTAATTTTTGATAACCTTGAGAGGATCAACAAAAAATAGAATGTAAGGAATATGCCTCACATCTCCAAGCCAAACATCACTATTTGCAAAGAATGCCAATTTGGTAAGCAAACTAAGGTCAATTTTAAATCCAAAGAGTATTCTTCTTCTAAGCCTCTCCAACTTGTTCATTCAGATTTGTGTGGTCCTACAAGGACTAAGGCATTAGGTGCTGAAAGATATTTTATGCTCTTTATTGATGATTTTTTTCTAGAATGACCTAGGTGACCTTATTGAAGCACAAGTCAAAAGCCTTTGATAGATTAAATATTTTTAAGGAGATGGTTGAGAAGGAATCAGATTTCATAATCAAATGTCTAAGGTTAGATAAGGGTGGAGAGTATATATCCAAGGAGTTTGAAGAATATTGTGATAAACATGGGTTCAAAAGACAATTTTCAGCTCCTAGAACTCCACAATAGAATGGAGTACTTGAAAGGAAGAACAAGACTATGAAGGAGATGGGAAGAACATTACTTCATGATGCAAATCTACCCAATACTTATTGGAAGGAAGTTGTTCATACAACAATATACACTCTAAATAGAGTACAATTGAGGGTAAAATCTAACCACTCCTTATGAATTATGGTATGGTAGGTCAGCCAATGTTGGATACTATAGAATTTTTGGTAGTAAATGTTTCATTAAGAGAGATGATGATAATTTGGGGAGTTTTGATTCTAGGAGTGATGAGGGCATTTTTTTAGGCTAGTCTACACATAGTAAAGCCTATAAATGTTTTAACAAAAGACTCAAAAGAGTAATAGAAGCACTAATATCAAAGTGGATGAAGGTATGCAACCTTATGTGCAGCTAATTCAAGGCAAAGAAGAAGATCACCATTCACAAAAAGAGGAGGAAGTTCAAGTGGAAGAAGAAACTCCTGAAAAGCCTATGGAAACTAAAGTCAAAACTCCTTCAAAGACACTACAAAGAGATAATCCACAAGAGTTAATCATTGGAGATAAAGATATTGGTGTGTTAACAAGGAGGAGACTTGATGCTACAAGTAATCAAGCACATGTATGCTTGATATAAAAAATGGAGCCACAAACCTATGTGGAGGCCAACAAGGATGAAGCCTGGATTAAAGCTATGGAAGAGGAATTGAATAAAATAGAGAAGAACAAGACATGGGAGATTGTTCCTAGACCTAAAGGTAAAAATGTTATTGGTTGAAATGGGTTTTTAGAAACAAACTTGATGATAAGGGCAAATTTGTTAGAAATAAAGCTAGATTGGTTTGTAAGAGGTACTCTCAAATTGAGGGGATTGATTTTGATGAAACTTTTGCACCTGTGGCTAGACTAGAAGAAATAAGAATGTTCTGAGCATTTTTAATATATAAAACTTTCAAGGTGTTCCAAATGGATGTCAAATCAGCCTTTCTAAATGGTGATCTTGAGGAAGAAGTTTACATGGAACAGCCTGAGGGTTTTGAATGTAAAGACAAATCAAATCATGTGTACAGGTTGAAAAAGGCCTTGTATGGCTTGAAAGAAGCCCCAAGCACATGGTACTATAGGTTGGATAAGTACTTGCAAGAGCAAGGATTTACTAAAGGTGGAGTGGACAACAACTTGTACTATATTGCCAAAGGTGAGGATATCTTGGTTGTAGTGGTTTATGTTGATGACATCATTTTTGGATGCAATAATGATAACATGTTCCATTCATTTCCTGACATTATGAAATTAGAATTTGAAATGTCTATGCTTGAAGAATTGTCTTTCTTCCTTGGTTTACAAGTTTCTCAACTTGAAAAGGGGATTTTTATCTCACAAGTCAAGTATGCCAAAGAAATGCTTAAGAAGTTTCAAATGGATGAATGTAAACCAGTTGGTACTCTTATGGAAATAGGGTACAAACTAAGCAAAAATGATGATTAACTTGAGGTAGAATAGTCCTTATATAGATCCATGATAGGCAGCCTCTTATATCTAACTACTTCTAGGCTTGATATCGTGCAGGCAGTTTGCTTGGTGGCAAGGTTTCAATCATGTCCTAAACAATCTCACTTAAATTCAATTAAGAGGATTTTTAGATACCTTAAAGGCACTCTTGATTTTGGATTGTGGTATCCTAAACACAATGATTTCACTCTTATTGCATATATAGATGCTGATTGGGCAGGATGTCCTGATGACAAAAAGAGCACAAGTGGAGCAGCCTTCTTTCTTGGTGGTAGACTAGTGGCTTGGCATAGTAAGAAGCAACATTGTGTCTCTTTATCCACTGCTGAAGCTGAATATGTTACAACATCTTCTTGTCATACTTAGGTCCTTTGGATGGTTCAGTCACTTCAAGACATCAAAGTGGAAGTTTCTAAGCTTGTCTCTATTTTTTGTGACAATACTAGTTCTATTAATATATCCAAGAATTCAGTCATGCATTCTAGGATCAAACATATTGCTATTAGATATCATTTTCTAAGAGAAAAAGTCCTTGCAAGTGACATGGTGTTAGATTATGTTCATACCTCTGATCAAATTGCTAATATCTTTACAAAACCATTGCCTAAAGAAGTGTTTGAATCCTTGAGACAAAGGCTTGGGGTTTTGTCACTCTCCTCTCTTCAATGATTTCATCATGATATTGGATTCAGGGGGAGTAATTGTATGATTTTCTGCAGTCTTGAAATCCAATCAATTTTTTATATTTTTGTATACAAAGTTATGAACAAATTCAGTGATTTGTGTTAGTAGTGCAGTGTAGTGATGCTAAGAATATGTATTGCAAAGGATATATGTTGATAAATTGCAGGGCAATCTTGATCAAGGTAGACAAATTAGACTTGGAGCAACATGTTGATGTTTGGAGTAGCAGGCACAACTATTGTTGATTGTGATTGTATTTCATGAAAGTGAATCTATTTGTGATAGTCTTATTTATGGTAGAGGAGATAGTGTGTATTGGATATGGTTTGGACCGATTTATCAAGCTTACTCCATGATTTGTTAATTGTATAGGTTGAGACAGTGAATTTTTTTTTATAGTGGTACTATCTTGAAAATAGTTGGAAGGTGTGAATTTAGTCTCTACAATTTTGGAATAGGATATGGTATCCCCTCTAATACAAAAGGTTTGCTAATGTTGTAATTGCAAGTGTCATGGTAGACATGAATGCAAGATGTAGTAGTGTCACCATCAATCCACCACAGTCTTTCAGTATGAAAAGTCAATACCTATATCACTGGTATTTAGACAATTAGATTGTTACAGTAGACTGTTAAATTGCAGTTGTGAATTTGGATAGTGATTTGCAAAATAGATCTAAAGTCAATATACAGTCTACAATTATCTTAGGTCTACATGACAGTGCTCAATCACATAGTATGAAAGTATTGTAATAGTGCCATTGCTCTACATTGTTCAAAATTGTTGTATGTAGTGAAGTTTCATATCAGTCACAGTGTTAAAATTGATTCATGACTGTACTTAGACAGAGTTTTCCATTGTTGTCAAAAAGGGGGAGATGAAAAGTTGGTTAATGGTTTCTTGATATTGATGAAGGTTTCTTGTTGATCTTTTGGCATCAATGCCAAAGCCAAAGGGGGAGTTTGTTGGCTTTGGCATGTTGGTTGTCTTGACATTGATGTCAAAATAATGACGTCTATGATGTAATGAGGTCTTTATTAAGATGTTTCATATCATTCATATAGGGATTTACTCATAAAAGGGTTCAGTGATGTGATGACGAGACTTGCAGGTTGAGATCAAACAAGGTGACCTGAGTGGACACATTGATGAGTGTTTCAAATCAAATGATTCATCATGTTTAGGATGCAAATACTGAGCAAGATTGCCTTCATTGACTTTATGTTTCAAGACCTTCTTTCCCTCATGCTTGTCTTGCATATCATGCTTCCATGATTGTCCTGCATATGCCTTCATAATTTAATGTTGAGGTCAAATTACCTCTCTACTAAGTTCATGCTGATTCAGTGAAGTTGTGGTTGCATAAAAGCTTATGTTTTGATTAGTGTCTATTTACACTTTGTGCCCTATTGTTTCTTCCAAGACCGCACAAATATAAACAGTTTATCATACTCTCACATAATCTCTTTGAAGTCATTATGGTTCTGCAAAGTCATCAACATTCATTTTTTATGGGTCTAAGATGCATATCTCCTCATTTCTCCTATTAGGGTTTGTGTTATTATGAGGCTAACAAAAAAAAAACCCTAAGTTAAAGCTCTTAAGGCATATCATATTATACCCTAAGTCACCCATCACCACTTTATTTCTATTTTTGAGTTGACCTACTCGACCGGTGACAACATAACTTAAGTTATGTTTTATGGGTTTTACATCGTGGGTGACTGGGCCCAACATCCTAGGGGCACCAGAGGTTAAAATTCTTTATAAGTTTATGAGCACTAAAGGAAATCCAATGATAGAGGTTGAATAACCTTGATGGCATGAAAGAAGATCCAATGGACACCTTTTAATGGTTTTTTGAACACCAACGGTCATGCATATCTTTCTAAATTTGATGGCCAGAGAGTTATAAAAGGCAAACAACAGTCTTTTTAAGCTCTATTCACATGCAGAGGGCCAGGGAATTTTAGTTTGAGATTTGTATGAAGTTTTTATGGATTTTGATTATTGATCTGAGATAGTGAAAGTTATACCTACATGATAATATGAGAATTAACCAGTTTTGTGCATGATAACATGGTATTTACAATATGTGAAGTTGAAGACTTGTTAGTGTTTATGGAATGCAAGATAGGAAGGTGCAGTTGTTAATGATTGATTAGGCAAATGTATTGTGTTTCACAGAGAGTTACACATGTTTCAGAGATTAACATAAGGTTGTATAGTTTGTGATTGCAAAGGAGTTAAAAAGGAGATATAAGGTTTTTCTATGTAGAGAAACAAAGTTTTCCTCTATATATGTTCATATTCTTGTATTTGGGTTGGTGCCCTTGAAGTTGGTGCTCCTCAATGTATTAAGGGTTGGTGTCCTAGGAGTTGGCGCTTCTAAATGTATTAGGGGTTGGTACTCCTTGAAGTAGGTGCTTCTAAACAAAGTAGCCAATGAGGCTTTGTAATAAGTGAAATTTTGTTAAGCTAGTGAGGCATTTTCCCTAGGTGGTTTTTCATCCCTATGAGGGTTTTCCACTCTTCAAAATCTATGTTATGTCTCCTTTTGATGGTTGATTATGTTGTACTTGATTGATCATCCTTGTTCAAGTTTTATATCCTAAATTGCACATCTTTATGACTATATTTTCAATAAGGTTCTTTGTATAAATCTGGTGATTTAAGTTTTGAAATAATAAGGTTTTTAGACCACTAATTCATCCCCTCTCTCAGTGGTCATGTACTCCAACACATCAATGTGAACAATATGAGGAAGGCCACATAATAGGTCAAGACCCTTAGGATGAGTTGACAAAATTTTCTTAAGGGCTTCTATAATCAAAGGGTGTTGTGTCAGAAGTGGCCTCCTAAGATAGGAATGTTTGGAAGTCCTAGAGATGTTTCTCTAAAATTTGAATCTAAGGTGATAAAGGTCTTAGAGCATTTTTGAGATCAAAGTTTGATTTTGTGTGAGAAAATGTTGTGATTATCATAGAAGACCTTAATGATGATCTTAGAAGGATTTCAAGAATAGGAAATATTATACTAGTGGGTAAAAGCACAAAGTAGTGTCACACTTTGAGCTAATAGACAAATTTTGATCAAGTGGGTTTAGGTCGAGTAGTATTTGGCCGAGTAGGATTCGATCAAATCAACTCGGCACCAACGTGGCATGTATTTGGTGTCGATGTGGCTGCATTTATTTGGTCGAGTGGTATTCAGCCGAATACCATTCCATCGAATCCATCAACCATAAAAAAGCAAAAAACAAAGTTGTGTCAGTCATTTGTTGTGTTTTCAGTCGAGTGGTTTACAAGTGGAGGCGATTCTGCCGAATACCTGGAACCTACAAAGCCTGCGTAAGACTCTTTTTGTTCTCATAACTTTACATGTGTTCTTAGTTTACAACTTTTTTTTCTCTGTTATGCATTGCGTTTATTTCAGTTATTATCATGGTTGCATTTGTTTATTTTGTAAATTCGAATGATATTTACATGTTAGGGTTTTTATTGTTTTTGTGAAGCACCATTGTCTATGTGCTTGTGAACAGATTTTTCTATTTTAATTAAATTTATTTAAAACCCTAGTCGGGCCATGATGATGGTACATTTTTCACAAACAAGCTCCTTTTATTCTCAATATATTATTCATTGGGTCAAGGACCTGTGTATGCTTGTGAATGTATCAGTTATGGATTTTTCCTTATCCAGAGTTGAATTGACCCATCTAAATTTCACACAGTCCTTTAGAGCTATGCATATATGCTAGACAAGGAGTCCAAAAATAGCGGTGTTGTCCTGGAAGCCTTCTGATGGCAAGAAAATTTGAAGCATAATCAGTAAGAAGAGAGCCTTTACTTCTCCTTTGAGTTGGCTTAGGCATTCAGTTACTTCTATCTTTAAGTCCCAAGTTCAACCTTTGTTCACCAGAAAAGTTGCCTTGGAATTCTCAACTGTACCCAATTTTATGAGTATTTCAGTCATAGAATTATCATTTGCAATTATAGTAAGAATCCAATTTTCTGCATCCTTTGCTATGCCATCATCTTCAAATAGAAGACTTAGGCAATCGAAGCTACTCTTTAAGTCATGAGCTTGGCCTTTGTTCACAAGAAAAGCTACCTGATAGTTGTGTACACCTTTCCCCAATTTAATCGCTAGCAGAGCAATGACATTACAATCTGCTATAACTGTTAAGTCTCCACAGGCCCTGATATCGTCTTCCTTAAGAACCATATTTAAGGACAGACTTTGTAACCTCAACTTTTTTGAAAATGAATTGAACTTAACTCACTCCCAGTCTAAAGAGTATCTCTATCATGCAAGCTACCTTAGAATTGTTGCTTTTATTCATTTATATACAATGTTTTATAAGTCATAGCTTATAGGTTTTACTGTCAGCTTATAAGAGTGTTTCCAATAGAACTGTTTATTTTAAGTTTGATCATGATAAACTGACATTGGTGCACAATCTACTTCAAAGGGATAAACTAATGAGTTTAATGTAAGCATGGATAGTTTATCTTCCTCCATTTCTCCAAGCTATTGTATGACACTGTGTAACTTTTGTCTTTAAGAAAACTATTGTAAGGTTCATTATCACTTTTACCTTTACATCTTAAAAGTATTCACAAATGAAAAGAAATAAAAAGGTCTTTTGTAATTATCTAGTTGAATTGACCCATCTAAATTTCACATAGTCCTTTAGAGCTATGCATATATGCTAGACAAGGAGTCCAGAAATAACGGTGTTGTCCTAGAAGCCTTCTGATGGCAAGAAAATTTGAAGCATAATCAGTAAGAACGTAAACAACATCTCACATCCCCAAGTGACTGACTGGTTGCATGATGACTAGGCGTTTTTTTGTTTGGTGATGCATTAATACATTTGAGTGACATGGCACCCTCATCAGACAAGAGGTAGGGGAATTAAAGTTTATTTTAGTTTTAAAATCACTCCTTCCATCAGACATTATAGTGTATCTTTTCTTTGTCAAGAATGTATAATGTTCAGTAAGTATTGCACGTACATCTTGGTCATGCTTAGTCAAAATACTCCCTCTAAGAGCCTTAGGACTATAGTCTTTGAATGCATACCTCAAAAAAGGAATGATATAGAATATATCTTGCCAAGTTGGAGATCTTTCAATATTCCCTTACATAGGTTCTTCTTACAGATAGACCATCATACCCTTGGGATGAGAGGATCTGTTGACTGTGTTATATTAAAGAGCTAGAAATTGAAGAGTGCTTCTTTGTTAGATGTATAACATATTATGAGATCAAGGCAAGGTGTTACACCTGTTCTGGCCATCGGTCCTGTGTTGGACATGTCAATGCAAACCATTGGGCATAGTTCTTGTTTTTCTAGACTGTGAGAAGTAATCTTATATTTACTCTGCTGAATATTTTATGATGTACTGTTTGATCATGTCTGTAATGGATTGTGAGGGCTGTAAGGCAAAAATTTGTTTGAAGTGTTTGGTATTTTCTAGTCCATCCTTATTCAATATTAATGACTTATTTTATTTTATTTTGTTCACTAATATGATATGATGAAACATTTTCAATAAGAAAATATTATTGACTACCATTGTAATCCTTCCTTTTGGAATCATATATGATTCATCATGTGTTAATAAAACCATGACCAAGTATGTTTCTTCATTTCCACTTGAGTCTTATCGAAGATAATAAAAGATTTTGATCCTGACTTAATTGGCCTGTGGAGGTGCCACTTGCACTTGTTCAATCTTCAGGGGTTCCCCTACCACCCATGCTACAACAGCTGCTCACAAAACCAAATTGCTTTGCTTCAAGTTAAAACAAAAAACATTGATTTGTGCAAATTGAGATGAAGGATTCCTCAACTTTCAACTTACCTTTGCATGTGATGACCTGTCTTGTAGTAGCACTTGCCATTATTGTTAATTGTTAGTATAAACGTAGCTTTCTTTTTGAAAAAATGCCTAATAAGGCTTCTTTCTTGTTTAGTTGACATCAAAGATAGTAAGGAAATCTCTAAAAATAGCCTTCCATTATTTCTTAACAAAAGAGTAGCCCCAAAAAATATGCCTTAATTTTTCGTTTTTCACTAGTTTGCAATGTAAGATCTTACAAATCATAACCTGTGCATCAATGCTAGCTTTAGATCTCCGAATTTGTGCACTTAGCTTGGTCCAAAACATCTCATTAAATATGCATTTCCATTTTAAGGTTCAAGAACTCATCTTGGTCCAAAACGTCTCATTAAATATGCATTTCCATTTTAAGGTTCAAGAACTCAGCTTGGTCCAAAACATCTCATTGAATATGTATTTCCATTTTAAGGTTCAAGCACAGATTTAAGGGAATACAAAGGAGGAGCCCAATATTGATTTTGATTGAAGGAAAAAAAGTGAACTGATAAAGAGGACAGCTATAGTCAATCTTTTGAAAAAATTGCATAGCATGTTGTACATTTAAAGCCTATTTCATAGCATGTTGTACATTTAACTAAAGTAAATGTTGGACAAGATTTTTGTGATCCTCCCTATCATCTTAGATTGCAAATTTGTTTTATCTCCCCCTCACTCTCATAAAATATAACACCACATAGGAAGCTTTTGTTGAGGTTTCATAAATACCAAGAAAGAAACTCACTTTTATAATTATGTATTAAATCATGTTTTGTTTGGGGCACCCATGTGAAATCACATGATTTGTTTCCTTTTAGTTATAATGAGTCCATTTCATTTATTTTTTAGCAATAATTTAGTCAACACTAAAAACCTTTGGAGTCACAACTATTAGTATTCTACCTTTAAATACACAATCATGCATCACCACTATTGGGCACTACTCAACTATGATCTTAAGGTGTTGTTAATAAATGTAGAAGACTTTTAAAACCCTCTCTATGGGAGAGGACCCACTAGTTGAGCATGTTCCAATAGTTGTGATAGTATTTGTGGATTTAATGCTAAATATTTTTAAAAGTATGGCACTAGTAGCTATGACATTAAAGTTATTAGTGTTGACCATAAGTACTTATAATTGAATGAAATGTATTCTTTACATCTAAAAATTAACAAATCAGGTCATGTCACATCAACACACCAAAAAACATAATTTAATGCAAAACTATCGGTCTAACCTTTTTTTTGGTCTTTTTGGACACCTCAACAAAAAGCATGCTGATGTGGCATCATATTTGATGATGTGGACTAAAACCTTAGTTATAAGTAGGGGCCTTGCCAAGTAAGTTCCTATAAAAATTTCAGAGTAAATTGAAATTGCCATGTATGATTTTGAGTGGCATGAAGTTAGGGTGCTCAATTATTGGGTCCTCTCCCCTACAAGAGTTGAGGCAAATGAGCTTTTGATTCTTACCACTGATATTTGATAACTTAAATATTCCAATTGCATTATTCACTACCACATCTGCCTGAACTTCATTAATTAAGAAATTTAATATGGTGCTCAGCCAATAATTGGGACTAAAATACAGTATACAAATGCTAATCTATGACTACCTATTATTATCATGTATGTATAACCCTGCCAATTAAGACTTGATAATGACTTACCTTTTAATATGATTCCAATCTAGGTGTAAATTCCATATGATATTGAACATTGTAAAATACCTTCAAGAAACTACTTCTTACATTGAAAGTTATTATGTCTATGTTCTTCATTGTATTTTTAAATTAGAATAAAAATTATTACAAGGTATATGGGAAATAATATACACAAGCAGACAGCCACTAAATCTTTGGGATCAACAACAAACATGGATGATAGTAATAAACAATTGTACCTTATTATGAGATCAGAAGGTTTTTCATGAAGCAATATTATCTTGCATGCTTCTAATATTTATCAACCATTATATACTTATGAAAAGTTGAATCTTGTAAATTGTCCAAGCTTATCTTTGAATCCTTTTCCTTTGCATGCAAATCTAAACTTTGTGTTTATTTAGATGATCTACATGTTGCATTTTTATATTTTTGTATGCTTAAAAGAAAAATGCTTGTACATATTTTATTTTTTTGTTTTAATTAAATGCAGATCTCTTTACATAGTTTTATCTAGAGATATGGCTGATGATTAGGCATCTCATTATTCCACGCAGTCTTAGCACAAAGCTGAGGCTAGGAATAATTTTTAAAATGACAGCATTTCTAGATTAGATAATGCTTTGAAATGTTTGGATCAAACTATATAGAACCCCCAAAATTTGGCTAATACAGATAGATTAGTTAATATTCAGTGCGAGATTAGACATATGATTGAGACAATAAAATCATACAATCCATATGATGATATTAGCACTGAGGAGTTTTATAGGTCCCTTGCTAGGACTGTTACTGGCACTGAGAATATCAAAACTATTTCTGATAGAGTTTCATTACATAATGTGCATACTATGTTCCCTTTTTTGTACAGGGAAAGACAAAGTTAGAGGTTATATTGTTACCAGGTGTACAGATCCACTAGTTGGTCCATTTATATATCCTAGATTTTTGGCAGCCAATCATAGATGGCCTCATAATGATGAGTTGCCACTATATTTTTGCAAATAATTATATGCTGAGCTTCATTTAGGATTATCTGTGGATTACACATCTATGCCTGCACATGATGGATAGGGCAAGGGGAGGTTTGCTGATAAACCTCAATTTAGACATCCAAATTTGCCACTGCCTCAAAATAAGAGGGCATTAGTTGGTCCAAACCTTTTGGTTCTTCCAAAACATTTGGAATTAGTAGCAGAGGAGATGCAGCAATCGCACTGACTAGATCCAGGCTTTTTGACAGGATGACCACCATTGCTACTCAAGTTGATTAGATGTCATCTAATCATGTAGGGAGATACTTACTACATCCACGGCTTGGCCTTCCTCCCACTGAGGCTACATCTACGAATTATGACCCCTACATTTGTGCCGATCTACCATCCCCATCAGATGTGACCCATATGAGTGACACCATTGTATGTAATGTTGCTTCAGCTTCCATTCTTGATTTACTATTAGCATACCAGTTTATCAGTGATGAGTATGGTATTCCTTTGGATGCTGTATCAACTCATATTAGACGACATACTAGTAGACAAACAGGTCAGGGTGAGGCAGCTTCAGAGGACCAGAATATTCCAGATCAGCCTACAGCCCCCACACAGCATCAGGGTGCACCTAATGTACATGGCACATATAGCACACTTCTTTTTGGCATTGGTCCTTTACCTTCAAATATAGGTGTTCCTAATTTTACCATTCATTCATCTGAGATTAGTGGGATTGGTAGAGTGCTCCAGGATGTGCAGGTACTTGAATAATTTCTATATTTTGTGTTCTACAAATTCATGTGTATATATTAAATAAACTTTACTTAAAAGTAGCTCTCACTATTCATTGAAATCTTGTATTTGAAAATTTATAGCAACAAGGGGATAATTTGTCACGCTTCGGAGATCTAGAGCATGCAGAGGATCTTGTGCATGATACATTTAAGGTACATTTATAATATATATATATAAATTACATGATAAATTCACACATGTTGAAAGTACAAAACTTTAAGATGATTTTACATATATATACACATGTACATTAAATTAAATTATGTACTTCCTTATGCAAGGAGGTGCATCAGGTCATGGATCAGCTTCCAGAGAGAGATCGAGGCATGCATCCACACATGGATTAGGATCCAGAGAGAGATCGAGGCATGGATCAAGATCTGAAGAGAGATTGAGGCATGGATCAGGATCCAGAGAGAGATCAAGGCATGGATCCACACATGGATCGACAGATTGATCTAGATCTTATTATGTTTGACATTATCTAGTTTGACATTTGACATTATGGTTTGACATATTAAATTATGGTTTGACATTTGCCTTTGTGGTTTGACATTATGGTTTGACATTGGACATTATGGTTTGACATTTTATATTATGGTTTGAACATTATATACTCTAATTAGACATCACTACACTAGGATTATGGTAAATAATAAATTTGTTTCATGAGCAAATCATAAATGATTCTTGTTTAATCCTTGCATGCCAAGAAATACATTAGATTTAAATAAATAATTGGAAAAGATAAAATTATTGTTCTAAAAGTAGTTAACAAATCTCTTTCTCAATAATTGTTATGTGCTTTGTGTTTCCAATTCATGTCTTTTGCAAATTTGGTTCATGTTTGTGGCTCATAGCTAGCCTTGTAAGACATTCATTGTATTCTTGATCATAGGGATTAAATATCACTAGAAATAGGAATTTGTAATATCTAAAATGATAAAAAATGTAAAATGGATGATATATGCTTCCAAATTAGAGCATACATTCATTTACTTATTTGTAATATAATAGAGGCCAATGTTTTATAATAGATATTACAAATAGGAATTTTTTTAATATGGTAAATGCACTATATTTTAATGTTTTATAAACAAATTTTAGATGTAGATTAGACCCTAAAATGTTAAAATGAAACCATAAAGCGTCAAATTGAAAGGTCCTAATATATAAATTTGAAACTCTAATACATGAATTTTAAAACCCTAAAAAATCTGTTTGAAACACTATTTACATCTATTTTGAAACCCTAAAATGTGGATGTCAAACCACGATAACATTTTAATTGTGTATTCTTAAGTATGAGAATAGATTTATGATTATCTTTAAGTAGGGCTTGAAATTATGGTTTTGGGATCTTTCTAGAAAGAGATATTTTATAAAAGATAAGAAATTAATAGAACTCATAGTGCCTACCCTCTTATGTTATAGATACAAGTGATAGTTAAGCATACTTTCCATAAGGATTTTGTTGATGAGTCAAGTCCCTTAATATTGTTCCCATTATCTTGGTGTTGAGTGCCAACTCTAGAAGAATGGAGTAGTAGCTCTAAGAGCCAACATACTTATTTTTCACCATTTTAAAAACTCATATTTCTATTCTTGAACTGCACATTATCAAATTTATAGAAAAATAAAATGATCAACAAGAAGTGCTAGGTAGTGATTAGCCATTGTCATTTCTAATAGTTTCAAAGTCAATACAAAAGGTAGATCCCTTAATACTTATCTCAACATTTTATAGGATGCCAAGGGATTGCTCTTGTGTCTTATTGGGGCCATGAATAATAATACATGGGGGGAAGGTTGTAAGGTAGGACAAGCCACGGTGATTGAAGAATCCTTTGGTACCACATTTAGCTTTGAACCAGTGTAATGACCACATTACACAATTGATATCTATTCATTATCATAGTTATCAATAATTTTGTGTCATGAAATGGGTGTACATGTGTCAAACATCACACTATAGAGTGATATATAATTTTGTATCATAGTCATCTTATTTGCATTGTTGTCTATATAAAAGTACCAATCTTTCTAGTAGTGTGAAGTTTTGAGGAACTCATTCCTAATTTTTAGTAATAATAAAATGGCATATGCAACCTTAGGCTCCTCCTCCTCCATTGATCATGATGTATCCAACTCCTATTTAGCTCCATGGAACACTGTTATATCTTCCTAATAGAGTTATCACCTTTGTGTAAGATCTATCCATGTGACCTTCTCTTAAATAGACTTGGTCTTCTCATAGATCCCTAATAGAGTCATCATCTTTGTGCAAGATCTATCCATGGGACCTTCTTTTCAGTAAGATTGATCTTCTCTTGTGGTGAGAAATTTTTCACTTGTTCTTACTCTGCATAATAGGATCCAATTAGTAGCAATGTGGTTCTTACTCTGCCAATCCATACATTACAACTCCTTTTTTGTTTGATGCACTAGGAAGTTACTGCATTTGTGCAACTATTACTCCCATCTTTAGATCTTCAAAGTGATCAACTAATGAACAATTGATATGGGTTAGGCTCACTGATAAGTTCTAAGAATAAGGTTGTCTCAAGGGAATCCTTCTAATTGGGGATTGGTCATTGCACTAGTTTACACCTAATATGGAGAATAAGGACCCCAATAATCCATTCCCTCTATAGTGACACATCAATTGGGTGTGGTATTTTGGCAATCAAATTATTGAAACATTGATAATAGTTTTAGACATTCCATAGGAATTTCTTAGATAGTCTTTAGTGTAGCTATATTTTGATGTGCAAATTCAATATAATTGAATTCTTGAAGGAACAAATTTCTAACTTCTACTACATCCTTCATACCTATAGGATCAAATTTAAGGTACCACTCTTTCATATATCCTCCAAATATTATTACAAACAATCAAATCTAGTGCATTGGGTAAGTAACATTGTGGCTCATTTCACATGCTTGCCAAAGGCGCATTACATTCTCATATCCATTAAAAGTGTACACATTGAGATATGTGGGACCACAAATAATAATAAGTGGTGGGTTATTTATGTTCACTTGCTTCCAAGTTATCCTCTAGTGGATTTTCCCTTATAATATTTGTTACCTTTTAGCTATGTCTAATATTCTTGTTTTCTTGGATTTTTTATTTTACATATATTTTCATAGTTGGGTTGGGAATGGAAATTTTAGGGTCTATTTTTACTTTTTAACTTTCTAGAACATGAGTTATTTTTGTATTCAATGAGTTTATCTCTTGTTTGAAAGTTACATGACTAGTTTGGTATACTGGTTTTCTAGTGAGATATAAAGTGGAACTTAATCCCATGCTACTAATTAGAGTAGATGTATGCATTTACTTAGCCTTGTAATGCACTTATTTGTAATATCTATTATAGTGCATTTACCATATTACAAATTCCTATTTTTCATTTTTTACATGTCTAAAAATTATATCTAAAATGATAATAAGTACATGATAACAATTGAATCATGTGCAATGTACTACTCCAAAAGAAAGAAAATGTGAAGCAAAGGCCAACTCCATGCCATCCATAACAAACTCAATAAAATTTCATTCACTTGTATAGACACAATTACATTGAATTTGGATATTTAGATAAAAGAAATATCTAAGTATAACAATATATATATCACTAACATTAATTTATTAAAGACTAAAATTAAAGGTTAGATGATTTCCTTGCTTGAGTTATGTATGAATTAAATAATAAGTTAGAAAAGCTAATATTTCATTAATAGATGTTTTCTAAGTAAAATGCATGAATAAAAAAAGAGTAAATTTAATTTATTATCACTCAAAAATTATTACTTCTAAAATATTATTAACTAAGATTTATTTCTACTTGATTAAATTTGTGAAGTAAAAGTGAAATTATACTTGGATTAAAACGAAAGAGAATTTTAGTAAGATGCTAAATTACACAAGTTTGAAGATTGAACTATTCTTTAGCTAATTGTACAAGCTATTTAACTATATTGGTCTTGAGATTGGCATTCCCTACCCTCAAGAACTAACCTTAACTAAATTGGTCTTGAGATTGAATGAAATTATTTGAATTCAACATAAAATAAATTGTCATAGAAAATATATGTACATGTACAAAAATAGTTTAAAGTTCTTGGTACATATAATCTAGATCTTCTCTATCTTTTATTATCTCTAAAATCCTTTCATGATCTTCAAGAGGCAACCTCCACCTTTGTTTGGCACATCCTCTTTTTGGTAAAGTTTCAAGATTTATTCATGTTGCTATAACTAAGTGACTATAATGCAGAACCTTTTAACTTGGCATATAATCAATAAATATAATACCATTTGTATCTATCTTTGTTTGTTGATAGTATGTGCCTTCAACAACCACTAATCTAGTTTGATACTCTTGTCCATCACCATCTGTCATTGATTCTGACAATTTGCATTTTGGTTGTGTACATCTTAGTAGATAGTAATCTACACCTTCTGTATTGTCAGGATCTGTAAGAACAACAAAAATATCTCTTGTACAAACCATGTAGTACAAGTTAAAATTCAATTTAAAAATTTAAAAAATTTTCCTGTAACAACTAAATCTGATACACATTCGTAATCAACTGAATATAAAGGATTATAGACATCTACAATGTCATTATCTTCAAAAGGGTCCGACATGGCCACTAATTGTTTTATTTCCCATTATGAAACATACCCATCTCTAATATTCTCACATTGTAGAGTATTTGCATTGTTCTCAATGCAATCAGCACAAAAACATGGTTTTTCTCTCACTTGAATTACATGAGGCTTGCTATGTCCTATTGTCACGATTTGATGCAAACTTCTAATACCACTAATTGTTTGACAATTAGTAAGAGTTGATTGATCAATATCTGTTTAAATTTCAATCGTCCAATTAAAAAGTGTATAAAATTAAAATTCATGTACACACATTGAAATTCAAAACAAAATATTTATGTACCTTTAACTTCCCAAAAATAACGTGTGTTGTATATTGAGTCACGGATGACAAAATGACTTTTGCACCATTCAACAATTTCATTTTCATTCCTTATGGCATTACCTGCAAGTTCATATTGGTGAAATGTCAGGTTAAGCTTGGTTTTCTAATTGAAAGGAAAAGACAATCTCAAAAAATATAATTAGATTTTTTTAAAAATCCAACAAGAGAAATATTGAAAATCTGCAACATTGGATATATATCCAAACCATTAAATTGCATAATGGCTTAAGCTTCCACTTCTGAACACATGCAATATATTGAGATCTACACTTTTTTCCTAACATGTTTAAATTTATTTAAAATATATTTAAGAATTTAAATTTGTATTCCATATTGTATTACCTGCAAGTTCATGTTGTCGAAGTGCACGTTTCACACATGCTCTAGCTCCATCATGCTCTCCTTTTCCATGTCCACTCTCATAGAAATTCCACAAAAATTGAATGTTTCATTTAATATGTTGTTGGCTTAACCAATTAAAAGCTTTTGCAGACTTAAATTGTCCTGTGAAGTTACAAACAATTTCAAATTTAAAACTAAAATTAAAAAAAAACTATATACATCGAGGTACAACATATTTAAGTAACTGAATAATTCAAGTCTACAAGTTAATTACACAAATAAATATAATATTATTTTAAAAAATAATTAAATCAACACTTACTAGCACATCCATCAGACCATATCGAATATTGTGAAGCATCTATTTGATGTTGTCTTAGGTCTTAAAAAAATATTGCAAAACAATGGGCTACATAGCTTCTATCATGACCTGTATCATCACTTATATAAAAGTGCACCTCTTTGATGATAATTCATTCATCTTTGCTACTTTGTACACCATCCACATATTCTTCAGCATGCCTATAGCAAACTTGTACAAATATTGCAACTTGCTCTAAATGATAATATTGACTTTGAATCTCACTTTGAGGACTAAATGTATAGTTCTCAGAGAAATCAACAATAGATAGAATACAACCTAGTGGAAAGCAATTATTTGAGTCACAAAATTGCTTAGCTTGCCATCTAGCACCATGACAATGTTCAATATGTGGATATATGATATTGTAAAATTTTTTCATAAACTCATTGCTTGACAATTCACTCTCTTTGAGAACAATTTTTCTACTCTCAACTCCTGACTTTGTTGAGTACTTCTCATATTCAAATCTCTTCCACATAACTTGCATCAAATGATCAATATTGTCAACCTGTACAAGATTCTTCAAATTTCCACAATCATTACATATATTTTTTATACACTGCAGTTTGAATTCATCTAAATCTTCTGATTTTTCACATAGAAGAGTTTTCACAAATTGTGTTGTACTTCCAGTGATGACTATATTTAGATTAATTACTGCCATAGCTTTTTTATATGACTGTAGGTGTAGATGAAATTCAACATGATTCTGACAACAACAAGTCTCACGTACCTTATTTATACGTATAAAACTTGGTCGTAGACTCTCAAACATCCTTTGACAAATCTTCACATCTAAAAATTCTTGATTGAATGCTTCAAAAAGTTCACTTTGTGTTATATCTATAAAATGTTTGGGATGTAAAATTTTTGTACCATCTTCACCTTTTATTTGTATAGTGTCCCTTCTATTGGAAGAAACACGAGAGTGGTTGGTCCAATATTCAATCACCTGTTCCTTTACATCTTCTGAGATTCTAGCTTTTCAGGGAACTCTGCAAATATTTACCCAAATTTTCTCAACATTTCCATCCAATCTATTTCTCCTTGCAATATATCTTTGAATAGTTCTCCTAGAAACATTGAGTAATTGGGAAATTGCTTGAACTTGTCTTCTATGTGATAATTTCTTACTAGAAATTACAGTCATTAATGCTCTACGTGCAACACTTAAATCAATAGCTCGACTCTTGCTTTCAATAGAATTCAATGCTTCTTATAGGTTTTCAACTATTGTTTGCTTTAATGAACCTGATGACTTTTTCTTATTATCAACCCCTAACAACTCCAAAATAGGGGCCATCTCTTTCTTCCTAAATAACTTTACAAATAACTGTGCTCTTCCAATTATAGACTTATTTTTACAAATTTCATCCCATATTTTTTTAGAGTGTAATTTTACTGTGCTTTCAGGTACCATATCTTCAGATGAAATATTTTTGAAAAGAGAATCCTCATCCATCTTCATCTGATTTTCCATACCAAGGAAAAAATTTCTATCACCACCTTCAATTTCTTCTTGTACCTATACTCCTTGGTCATCAACAATTTCCATGGGTTGTTCTTGAGTAGATGTTCCTTCATCGACATTTTTAGTATCTCTTCTTTGATCATACAACCTTTTTCTTATCTTTTTATTGCCCATCACAAATTGATCAAATTTGAATTCACCTGCATGCAAAAATAACACATGTACAAACACTTTAACCTCTATTTTTTGAAGATCTAGGTCTACATTCAATAAATCAATGGTTTTAATCAATTACATGTTTTAGAGCATGGTACCTGAGAATACAACTCTACCCTTGTTGAAATCAGTGGTTCTTTTTTCTCCAAATTTCTATAATTTAATAATTTTAAAAAACCACCAAAGAGTTAAAAAAGCCAAAAAAGGCATTAAAAAAACACTTTTTAGATCATTGTGTTTTTGAATATGAATTTGCCCTTGTTCAAATTAGTGGTTCTTTTTTTTCCAAATTTTTATAATTTATTCATTTAAAAAAGCTAAAAAAAAAAAAACTAAAAAAACTAAAAAAAGGCATTAAACAAACGCTTTCACATCATTGTGTTTTTCAAGATGACTCTTTCCTTCGAAATCTTTTTTTTTTAAATTTTATTGTAATTCATTAATTAAAAAACAATAAAAAAGGCACAAATTTTTTCAAAAAAAATAAAAATAAATATATTTGATTGAATTGGATTTGGCCAAATACCACTAGGTCGAATCCCATTCGATCAAATACGTCTATGTGGCATCCTACTAGACAGTAAAGTCACCATTTTCTCATACTTTCTAAAACTTCCAACTTCTACTCAATATTTTTACAATCAAAATTAATTTTTTTTAAAAAAAGAAAAATACCCTTTTGTAGAGCTCGGAGTGCTGAATGTGGAAATATATATATTTTTATATTTTGAGTAATTTTACGATATAAATATTTGAAAATAATGCAAGTAGGTTGTTCAAGGTCAAAAAGAGGCTAATTTGAAACTAACATAAAAATAGTAAAACATCATTTTAAAATTTGACAAATATATCATGCCCTAGAGGAGACAATCCTCTTCAAAAGGGTATAATTTGTTTTTTGGAAATGAAAAAAAATTAAACAATAGTTAACGTTAACTGAAAACTATCAAAATCAGGTAAGTTTGACTTTAAAACGTTATTACGAGAAAAATATAGATCAAATTTTTTTTTTTTCCCATGCCCTAGATAATGAAGTCACCTATTTGGGGAAAAAAAAATCAGGGGAAAATTCTTTTTTTTCTATTTGTTTATCGACATGAACTGAACGTCTCTTTTTCTTCAAATTTTTAGCATTTCAAAATCTGCTCTTAAATTGATAAAAAAAATCAAAACAATTTTTTAAAAAATCTAAAAAATTAGACTAATAAACTTCAACAAGAGATCTACATTTTCTTAGTTTACATCATTTTGAAATTCAAAACATAAAGACCACTTTTATGTTGTCGAAGTTGAGATGTTTTTTTGATGTTGGCCGATTCCTTTATAAAGTGTGACACAAGTTTGTGCTTTTACCCTAGTAGGATTAAGTGACACTGATAGGAAATTAGTGACAATTGTGGTCAAAGAGGTAGAGGTATTAGACTTAGACATGTTCTTGTAGATTCTTCACACAATATGATCAGAACGAGAGGATTGTGTCATAAAGCTCATAAAATTCTTTAGAGCCTATAACACATAGTCTAAAAATGTTTCGTTCAAAAATTAGATGGTTTGCAAAGAGTTGTTTCACATCAAGTTCACGAGTTTAAATGTGATAGAGAAAAAGAGTACCCCACTTTAATTCAATCCAAATATAATTAAGTTGAATTGCTATGTGAGATAGATTGACTGAAATAGATAGAATATAAAAGAAATTGCAAAAGTAGATTACATAAGATGAAATAACAAACAAAATAGAACCTATCACCAAGGTTTGGAGGCCTCTACCAAGGAAGATGGCATGTCGCATAGACATCTATAACTTACACTATCATCTATACAATAGAGTATGGCTATTAGAGTTTTCTAAATTAGTTTTGTGCTTTTTGGGGTGTCTTTTGTTTCACCTATGGGGTTCTCTAGTAATCTTACACAACATAAACGAAAGGAAAAATAAGTGTAACATCTAGTGATAATTAAAGTGTAGAGATAAAATAATTAATATACTAAAATGTTGATAATAAAAACTTTTAATCAAACCTATGTGTCTTCAATATCTCTAAATGACCTATTTTTGATAAAACTAAAGAGAAATTTGGGAGTACTAGGAAGTTTTCTAGGAATGGTAAAACCCCTAGATCTTAGTCTTTCGACCTCCACGAGTAGTCAAATGATAAAGAGATTTTGTCAAATATGTGCACCTATCCTAAGTGTGTCTAGGAGCTAATATGCAGTGACAAAATGTGCTAGGAGCACCTCCCTGGTCTACATGGAGGACATTAGGCCTAGATTACAAGTGATAAAGATGGCAAATAGGAATCAAGATTAAGACAAATGAAAAGGGGCTTTTCCAATGGTGGTGTAGCCAAGGGAATGCTCAATGGAGAGGTGGATCTTCACTATGGATTCTCTTCTAGTGATTTTTAAAGAAACTCAATCAAAGAATGCAAAGATTTTGGAAAGCTTTGATCTTACAAGATATGTAGAGAAATTTCAGAGAGCATACATATATGCTACTTACTAAAATGTTTTGACCGAGATTGGATGCTTAGAGAATGAGATCAAGCAAATTAGAGAAATCTTTAAGAGAAACTCTAGCCTTCAAGCCTCTCACACGAGATATTCTATCCTTGAACTTGAACCTACAAAATGGGATGTAGAAGTGGGAGCCTGTGATAGTGATTCAATGCCCAAACAATGTGAAAGTTATTATAGCAAGAATGTAGAGCTTGGATGTAAAAATGTAGGTATGAAATATTACTTACAAAAATATCCATATCATGTCTATAATGCTCTATGCTATTTTCTCTTTTTCTTTCTCCCAAAAGATCCTCTTCTCAATAAGTCATGATAAACTTATTAAATTTCTAAATCTTGTGTTAGGAAACATGCCAAGAATAGCTGGATGCTTATGTTTTACGTGTTATGATAGACAATGATCATCATGAGGTGGTTACATGTAGAAGTAGCATATAGATAGTGGTACTATATGACATGGGATGCTAGCGGATCACACAAAAATTTACATGTCGCATCCCATCTGAGGGGAACAGGCCCAAATTTGACATGAAGACTCAAAAAAGATAGTTCGTATAACTCTCCAATACAATTTTTGGAGATGACTTAACTTTGAGAAAATAATTCAAATTGAACCCTATGAAGGGACATAAAGGGGAAAGCACAAGACATGATGTGAAATTATAGGGTATGCAATTTATGACATTATACTACATAATTACATAATATATTTGTTACATCTTTGTATTAAAATCTAAAGAATATAAATGTCATTTACAATAATTAAAAAGTCTTTAGCCTGTAAAATATTTCAAATCTAAAGATTTACCAAGTTGATAATGAAAACAAAAGCATTCACAAGAATTTTTTCCATAAGAACCACATGAATCTACTGAATCAAAGGACCCCTACCATGGATTTGTGCCTTTTCCCTAACTCCACTCATAGGTATAGGGTAGGATTTAAGACATTAAGTCCCAATAATAGTTTCAATAAAACAAAATAATAACAAATTATACTAGCTAAGAGCAACAGTATTTTTAAATAACCTCTACAAAGAGATTTGTATTAATATCAAGTATTTATTAGCATTCATAAGACCTAATTTACTTTAGAGTCTAAAGAACTCTAGATACAATACAATTGATATTTACCAATAATTAGTTGACAAGATCTTTTAACAAATAAAAAACCTTCACATATATCAAGACCCAATATTCTAAACTTTGTAATTTAGTTAACCAAAAATAAAAGCCCATATTGGTTAACTACTATTATTTAACAAGAACTTTGTCATGATTTAATATAATGAAACCAAATTCAATATATTTGAGGAGTATTATTTAACCCTCACTATTTCATCAAACTCAAGAGGCCATAGTAGAATTCTCATGGTCAAGAATAACTAGGTTGAGTGGTCAACATTAGCTATCAAACCAACAATCTTAAATGGGGCTAAGAATTTATAACCTCCATCGAAGCCTAATGATCAAAATCATTACTAAATAATAATCTAGTATGCAAGGCTACATATTAAATATTATAGAGAGGATGTAAACTACTAAAATGGCCAAAGGCCACCTTTAAAATATAGAGCATAAGTGCTCACAAGGATAAGGGCCTAAACAATATTACATAGAGCACATAATGTCGAATAGGCTAAGGGCGTAAATAATAATGTACAAAGAACATAATGTTCAACAAACTAAGGGCATAAAAAATATTATACAAATCACATAATTCTCAATTAGCTGAGGGTGTAAACAATAATATACAGAGCATATTACTTGATAGGATGATAGCCTAAATAATAATATCCAGAGAACATATTACTCAATAGGACAATAGCCTAAACAATAATATAACTAAGCCTAAAGTTGAAAGGGCAATGTATTATTCAATAAAATCAACTATGCATGAGGCTAAAGGCCTTTAAACAAATATAGTCAACAACTAGATAATAGAGGATAAGGGTATATGCACAAAGTTGTGGGACCAAAAAGTCACCACTTTGGCTTTTTGGTCCCATGCAAGGGAAAACATGAGTGCGTTATAATGTGCTCGCATTATATTGTTCTATAAAGTAAAAAAAAGCATATTCTCCATCCCACAACAATTTCTGCATTTTTGCAAGAAAAAAATAGTTATAAGAGAATGAGCACATTAAGGGAAGGAGAAATCAAGCAAGTTCTAAGTGTAATCAATGTTTTCACCATGCCACCTTGCCAATCCCACTCCCGAGGACATCGTGAACGAAATGTAGAGGGTGTAGCAACTGAAGAAGGTAGGGTTTGGTTGATTTTTGTGAGTTTGAAAAGAATTTTTATGCTTTTGTAATGTCTGGTTGGTTTTTTATATTGAATTTATAGTTAATGAGGCAGCACAAAACATAAATCTAGTAGAGGAGGGTCAAAAGAACCCTAAAAACCCTCAAGACCCTCAAAACCCACCACCTCCACATCCTCACCATGAAAGAGATACACATTAAAACTATTTAGGGAAAATAGAAGAAAATAAAAAATTCTTCAAACCCTAATTGAAATCTTAAATAGTCCAAGTGCAAGCACCAATCATAGGAGAGCCCTTGCCAAGTCATTAGAGGTGATTGTTTCTCACATTGAATCAGTGACAAACCAAATCACCAAATGGAATCACTATAGGGAGAGGTGTCATCAATGCTATGCTAACAAATTGTCTTACCAACAAGTGAAAGACAAAAAAATTACAAAATCTGCATTATATTCACACTGTATCAATCCTAAAACTAGCCAAACATTAGAAGAGACTTATAAACACTTCCCAATTCATTGGTATAGGAACCAAGATATATCCCAAAATCTTTGAGATAGATGGCACATGGTCTTTGATGAGTGTCCATGTAATAACAATGAGGTGCCACAATATTTCTTTAGGAAACTCCATTGTGAGTTCATCCTCAAGGAGATTCCTAATTACTTTGACATTAGATAGTTCTAGGGCAAAAGTGGTGGCTCTAGTCAAGATAGAGAGGGGGCACAATGAGACAAAAACTGCATACTTAGACCCCTGATGAGGCCAAGATGTGTCTCACTCCCTTTGACTTTGAAGGAGAGTGTTGAGGTGGAGACACTGCATTCATTAAGTTCTCGCATGTAGTCTCTAGCACAACATGATGATGATCTCACTGTTGAGATAAGTTGCCATTAACTTTGCAATCCTAACCAATTTCATGTGTCTCCAAAGTTCTTGGAATGTGTTCCCCAACACATAAGGACTTTGAGAGATAAATCAATATTTAATTATATTACTTGGCTTATTGTAATTAACTCCTAAATGGTAGGGTCAAACTTGGGCATCCATTTTTGGAGTGGGGTCTATGAAGACTTGTTGACAACTCCTAGTGAGTGGGAGTTAACTTGGGTGTCCACTTTGGAGGTGTCTTATATTTAGACTGGGAGTTTGCTTTTTTATGTACATGAGTTGATATTCTTGATACACTTTGCATGGATATGATGTGGGAGTTATCAGAAGTGTTAGAGATGCATGATATTGCAATATTACTTGCATGAGTTCATAAAAACTTGCATGGACTTGCATATTTTTCATGTGGTTGCATGAGTTCATAAAAGTTTGCATGGACTTGCATGTTTTTGCATGTGGTTGCATGAGCTCATAAAATCTTGCATGTGCTTGCATGTCACTTGTATGTGCTTTCATGTTGTTGCATCTCACTTGCATGTGCTTGCATGTTTCTTATATGAACTTGCATGTGCTTGCATGTTGTTGCATGTCACTTGCATGTTTGTTGAATATTGGTTATATGGACTTGCATGTTGTTGCATGTCATTTTTATGAGGTTTCTTGTAGAACACTTCAACTCAGAATACTTGCAGAACACTCCATCTACCAGATTCAGTTAATGGGTATCTCTTGCATTATGCTATAGGTGTTTGCATGTCACTTGCATGTACAGAACATGTTAATTCAAAATAATATGGGGGACATCAATCATGTAGGTTGTTTGCATGAGATTGATGTGTGGTGATGCACTTCAGTTGACTGAAATAGATTGGGACAAATTGGGTGTCCAATGTAGAGATTTTCAGTTGTTGTTTTTATTTGGAAATGTTATTTCTATTGACTAATTTTAAGTGGGACAACTTGGGCACCCATAATTAGGACTGACAGTTAATAGGGTGCTTGGTACAGTTTGACTTTAGTCTTCTCTATTTGGAGCACATGGGTTTTGCATGAGAACGTGTCTTATGTTATTAATTACAATTTATTGTAATTTGAGTTTCAATTTTTTTGAATTAAGAAGCTTTGAAGTTGTAATTAAAAAAAGAACAATGTATTTTCTAGAGAGCAAGTTTTGAAGCTTTGAATTTGTAGGAAAAAGCATTACAGGAATTACAACATAACGGGTTTTAGAAGATTGAAGAAGATTGAGGTGTGCATCAGGATTCAGAGAAGTTTTAGCAGTGAATGTAATCTTTCTTGAAGATATTTAATACAAGCATACACATCTAAATGGGTGTGGAGTTTTTTCCGACAAGGGTTTCTCCACGTAAAATCTGTGTGTACTTCTATCATGCTTTTTTCTTCTACTACATTGATTAAATTGGAGAAATACTATTACATCTAAATTGAAAGCTGTAATTTTTAGATTTACACATGCTTTTATTTCAGATTTAAAAACATTTAAAAGATACATAGATGCAACTTTACCTTGTTCTCTCTCCCTTTTTCCAACATGTGGTATCAGAGCCAATTGTTGTAGTGAGAGAGAGATGTTTTTTTTCTTAAGTGTTGAATGTATTTTGGTTGCAGGGGAAGTTCTATGTGTTAACATTGTTTTGCAGATTTGTGAGTTTAGAAGCCATGGTATTTAACTCTCAGATGGATATTGTCTAAAAAATCTTTGTTGGGCACTTGAGGCTCAAGGTTATGGATCTTTATGGAGTTGATCATGTGATAGTGATTTGGAGCTTTATTTTGACAATATGTGTATATTCTCTTGTTTGGTGGTTTTATTCCTTTACCTTGTGGTCATGTGTAGTGAAAGGGTGTTTATGTTGGATGGTTACTTCTGGTACCTTGATCACATGGAAAAACACTCATTTTTTGGACTACAGTTTGGAGTGCTTATGTTGGGTTCATAGTTTTAGTCCATGGTTACATGAAAGCACTGGATGATTTATCATTGGTTGTATGTAGGTCAAGTGGAGTTGGTATTTCTATGATATGGACACTCCTAAACAACCTGGTTACTCTTTTATCATATTCATGCTATTTTGAATATGTAGGTTTCACAGTTTTCCTATTTAAAAAATATTGTGGGTTTGTAGATCTGTGATATTCCATTATTTCAAATGACATATTTGATGGTACTCATTGGTGTGAATGTTTGGATGTTTAAGTGGTTTGAAATTTACAGAGATATGGTTTTGCAGGTTTTACATGTTAACAAAAATTTGTGGTTTGTAGATCTGTGGAAAATTGTGCTCAGACACTTTTTGGATGGAAACAATTTCAGATTTACAAGGGTGCTTGTTGGGTTCCTATGATCTATGGTTTCTCCTATGTGGATTTTTTTGGAAAATCAGATCTAGAGTTGATTCTAGTGTTTGAGTCTTGGAAATCTATATGTTATATCTAGTTACATTTATTCTAGATGTTACTGATGTGGGGTTGAATCTATTTTTTCAGTTATTAAAGGTTGAAGCACTGATCATGTTTTTTCTCCTATGAGATGTTCCATGTGTGTAGATCTTGTGAATAAGCTAATGTGGGTTCTATTTGGTAGGCCTCTTCTTGGTCACCTTGATTACATTGATATTTTTTGTATTGAGAGAAAAGGGTAGTTTGGAGTACCCGATTTAGTTATTAATTGGAATGTATAGCAGTAAAGTTATGTTGCATGAGAAGTTTTTTTCACTTTCAGTGGACTTTTTGTAATGATGTTCATCATGATACCATGAATAACTTGGTTTCACTTTTAGTGGGAGTTTTTTTTTGTAGTTTCATAATGTATCCTATCTTCTTCGTTTCAAGATATTGGTTCTAAACTGTTATTATTGCAGTGTTGTAAGCCATGCATAATTTTTTAATTATGAGATGTATGATCTTTTGCAATGGTTGTTAGTGTCATAAGAAGCTCTTGGATTATTCTTTTAGTTTGTAGTAAGGGTTCATTGACATTTTTTGGTTCTATTGACAAAGGATGCTAGATCTTCATGTTATTTGAAGAGGTGTTGACATCTTGGTTTTGCATGGAGGACTCTTAGAGTTTTTGGTGAGGTGTTGAGTTTATAACTTATCAGTTTTTGATTAATGATCCTTGGTTCAAAGGATGTATAGTATTATATCATGATGCACTCTTGATCTTGAGTTAAAGTTTTTGGCATGATACAAGTGCTCTTAGGGGCATGATATGTTCACTAGAGCATATGATCTTTTAAGAAGATGTTAGATCATGATGTCATGATATGTTCCTGATTCTATAGTTGGAGCTTTGACAATGGTTTGGTTAGTTCTCTTTCGTTTTGAAACTATTAATCATTTGCTTAGAGCTTTATAATTGTACAGATTGCATTTGATGTTGGCATGGATTGATTATTGAAACCTCATGGATACTAGAGATACTTGGGTGAGGCTTGATATCTCTTGAACTTAGAGATATGTATTGGAAAAATTTCTATTTATGAGATGTCAACAAAAGGACCAAGAAGCCTACACTTGGAAATGAACGTGAGTCCATTTTAGACCTTATGAGAAGGATGTCTTTATTATAAGCTTTTATTGCTTGGTGTTATATGCAAGGACAATCTTGTATCCCACTCTTGGTCTACTCGGTAGGTAAATCATCTAATAGGTGTTGCCCACCTGATTATTAGATGCATTCTTTATAAGTATCTTGTCTTCTCTTTTACACTATTCTTGAAAAGGATTGTTGAGAAGTAGATGCATGTGTTTATGGATTTCTATTTTTCTCATTATTATTTGATCTTGATCTATGGAACTAGTTCTGAGGACTTGTTTTGGAGAGGTACAGAAATGGTTTGTGGTTTTGGGCTTATTCCCTTTGTTGTGGGAATGTTTGGCTAGCTTGATCTACTTTCAACGAGAAGTTAACATCTATTAATGCCATGTTTTCATCATAATTTGGATGTTAGATTTTGATATCCTTTTAGTTTGGGAGTGTTGAAAGAGATCTTATTTACACAGTTTGGCATAGGTTAGTGTGGTATAAAGACATGATATGGTTTTGCAATTTCTTTCTTTCCTGATATATTGTCTTCTTCTTAAAGGTTCTCATGATGGAGTTGAGGTTTTGTATTGGAGTCAAGTGTTATTGCCATTAACAATAATTGATGAAGGGGGTAAATCACAAAACACAGAATAACAAATATTGAACACAACAAATAAAACTTTCTTTTATTGAACTGGGTAACTCATTACATCACAGAAGCTCAATTACAATCCGAGGTTGAATCCTCTACTGGCTGCAACACATTACAGCTTTCCCAACCTCAAGACTCTAGAATCTTCAACCTTTTGTAACCCCAAATTAGCTAGGGTTTCTATTTTCTCACCTATTATTGACTCCACACTGGCCCCCTTGACTCTACTACTGCCCAGGGTTCCCAAAATAGTCATAAATAGCACTTTTTGGCAGCCTCCAGCTAAATTTCAAATTTTGCAACTCCCTCCAAAAGTAGGTCAACTTCCGAGAAGCATAACTTTTGATCCAGGTGTCCAATTGACGAACCGTTTTAAGCGCCGGAAAGATCATGATGTAAAATATCATGCCAAAAATTTGTAAATGGATTTCTGTCAACTTTTTGAGACATTATGAGAAGTTTTAGTGCCTCATATCTCGTTCCGTAAATTTTCAGGGGCTTTTCAGAAAACAAAAACTTTAATATTTTTTAGCTCACAAATGATCTTTACCTGATTCCTTCACCAAAGGTCTTATATTTCCATTATGTAACTTTTTGGAAGGTTTTGCTTCATTACGTGCCCAAATGCAAACTTTCTAAAAATAGTAGGTACACTTTCTTAAACAAGCAGGTCGCTATTTTTAGCAGTTTTGGAAAAATTGAAAGTCCTACATTATTATTCTGGGTATTATGGAACCAAAAACACTAATTATGGGAAGAAATGAGAACAACTACAATGGTTTTGAATTAACTTCTTTTTGGGTGATGCACGATTGCCCCTACACCTCGGGATGCTCCTGCATCAGACACCCAGGGTAATTTGAGAAGTGACCCTGTCACGTCTCAGGTGTTTGTGTGACAAAAACTCAAATGGTCAACCTCTGCCTTAGACAACCAAGAAGAATCTTCAATAGGCATTCCTTTCCATTTCATTAGATATTCTTCATATTGATTGTCCTGAGTGCTCCTTCCCACACGGCTATCCAAAATCTCTTCTATCTCCTCTATTGAAGTAGATGCCAGAATACTCCACTGCACTTCTGTTGGTCCATCCTCTGTTCCACCTTCATGATATTCTGTTAAATTAACAATGTTGAAAATAGGAGAAATATTGATCCCACTCGGCAGCTCTACCTCATATGCATTTCCTGAATCATGCTTCTTCATGATTCTGCATGGTCCAAATTTCTTCATTTTCAATTTATTGTATGTTCCAATTGGGAACCTTTCTTTTCTCAAGTGAACCATGACTTCATCTCCCACCTGGAACTCCTTATACCTCCTCTTCTGATCTGCCTTAGCCTTGTAATAAATATTCATCTTATTAATGTGCTTTCTCACTTCTTCATGCAATTTCTTCAAATGTTTTACAAAGTCTTCAACTTCAGCACTTGTCTTTTCTCCATTGTCCAGCTTCCTTAACTCAGAAGCATTTCTCAGGCTATTACCATATACAATCTGGAATGGTGATTTACCAGTACTCCCATTGACAAAATTGTAGAAGGTTACCCAAATCCCATCCCTTGGGTTTATCTCCTACTAAGCATCGTAGCAAGTTACCCAAACTCCTATTCACCACTTCAGTTTGTCCATCAGTCTGTGGATGGTGTGCAGAACTAAACTTCAAATCTATCTTCAACTTCTTCCACAATGTCCTCCAGAAATAACCAACAAACTTGGTATCTCGATCTGAAACTATGCTCTTTGGTAGACCATGTAGTCTCACCACTTCCCTGAAAAATAACTCTGTAATATGAACAACATCATTAGTCTTCTTACAAGGAATAAAATGTGCCATCTTTGAGAATCTGTCCACCACCACAAAAATAGAATCATGCCCTCTCTGTGTCCTTGGTAAACCAAGAACAAAATCCATACTAATATCATCCCATGGCTTCTCTGGTACAGGTAATGGTTGATACAACCCTATATTTTGACTTGTTCCTTTTGCCATCTGACATACTCTGCAACTCTACACAAACTTCCTCACATCCTACTACAACTGTGGCCAATAATAATTTTCACCAACAATAGAAATAGTCTTATCTAGACCAAAGTGTCCAGCCAGTCCTCCACTATGCTTCTCTTTAATTAGGTTCTCTCTCATGGAACTCCTAGGAATGCACAACTGGCTTCCTCTAAACAACATGCCATCTTGGATTATGAAATCCAACCATTTTGTCATGTCCAAAGTAATAGGCTCTAGACAAGCTTTCCAAGCCTCTGCAAAATCTGGATCTTCAGGATACAAACTTTTGAGCTCATCAAACCCAACAACCTCTATCTTCATTTCTGTCAACAAATTTTGCCTTCTGCTTAAGGCATCTGCAACTTTGTTGGACTTCCCACTCCTGTGCTTCAAAATAAAGGTATAACTCTGTAAAAACTCAACCCATTTTAAGTACCTTTGGTTCAACTTCCCTTGACTATTAATATACTGCAAAGCCTGATGATCAGTATATAAAACAAACTCTTTTGGCAACAAATAATGTCTCCATTTCTTCAAAGCCTGAACTATTGCATAAAACTCCTGATCATAAATAGAATACTTTTTCTTGGCATCATTAAGCTTCTCACTAAAATAGGCAATGGGCTTACCTTCTTGGCTCAAAACAGCTCCTATACCACTACCACTAGCATCACAATCTACCTGAAATACCTTATTGAAATCTGGAAGTGCCAAAACAGGTTGTTCTACAACTTTCTGCTTCAATGTATCAAAGCTCTTGTCAGCTCCTTTAGTCCATCTAAACTCTTTTCTATTCCCTCTCATTGTTTTAGTTAGGGGTGCACAAATGCTACTGAAATTCTTGATAAACTTTCTATAAAAACTTGCCAAACCATGAAAAGATCTTACCTCCGTTGCACTCCTTGGAGTAGGCCACTCAATGATAGCCTTTACTTTTTTTGGGTCCATCTTAAGACCTTCCTCTGAGACAACAAATCCAAAGTATACCAACTCTTTCTTTGCAAAACTACATTTCTTTAGATCAATTAGCAATTTCTCCTCCCTCAGCTTCTCTAGAACTCTTCTAATATGCATTAGATGCTCATCCCAAGTCTTACTGAAAATCAAAATATCATCCAAATAAACAATAACAAAACTTCCCAAAAATTCTTTTAGTACCTCATTCATGAGCCACATGAATGTGCTCGGTGCATTGGTTAGCCCAAATGGCATGACTAACCACTCATACAAACCTTCCTTTGTCTTGAAAGCTGTCTTCCATTCATCTCCTTCTCTGATATGGATCTGGTGATATCCACTCTTCAGGTCAATTTTCATGAAGTACTTGGCTTCACTCAAACAATCCATGATGTCATCCATTCTTGGCAATGGAAATCTATATTTGATTGTTATCTTATTGATGGCTCGAGAGTCTGTACACATCCTCCATTCTCCATCCTTTTTGGGTGCTAGTACTGCAGGTACTACACATGGACTTAGGCTCTCCCTTATTAGTCCCTTCCTTAACAACTCCTAAACTTGTCTATTTAGCTCTTCATTCTGTGGGTTGCCTTGTTTGGCAAACTAGCTCCTAGTATCAAATCCATTTGATGACTTATCTTCCTTACTAGTGGTAAACCTTCTGGTACATTATCAGAGATAATGTCCTGGAACTCTTCCAACATATCTGAAACTTTTGCTGGTACATCTTCACATTTCTCTTGACTAATCTTAGGAATCAATGCAAAGCAATGACGCTCATGCTTCATACCCTCCAAAAATTTCCTACCATTTACCAAACAAATTCTGGCAGTAATACATACCTTTTCTTCCACCTCCTTCAAGGGCTTCAACTTATGATGAACTCCATCCTTTGTTAGGGAATATGTGTTTGCACGGACATCATGGACATCACTCCTATCATACTACCACGGCCTCCCCAACAGCATATGACATGCATCCATCGGTATGATATCACACAGCACCTCATCATGGTAGTCACCAATCTTGAACTTCACTAAACACTGCTCATTGACCAAAGCTCTATGGTCCTTCTACAACCATGCAATCTGATATGGATGTAGATGCTTTCTTCTTGTCAACTTCAACTTGTCAACCATCTCCTCTAAAACAAGATTATCAGTGCTTCCACTGTCAATAATAATATCACAACACATACCCTCACATTTGCACCTTGTACGGAATAAACTCTTCCTCTAATTGGGTTCTTTCTCCTCATTCAGCAAGGTTCTTCTGACAACTAGGGTTTCTCCCCTTTCAGCATCTTCAGAATGCTTAGAATGTGCATCTTCATCTACATGTGCAACTTGTGCATTACCTTCAGGTCTTCTATTTGTCCTTCCTTGATGTTGCGGACACTCATCTGCTCGATGCCCTTCTTCTCCACATTGGAAATAGGTTCCTCTAAAACCTCCTCTTCCAAGTCCTTGCCCAAGTCTGCCTCTTCCTCTTCCTCTTTGCTCACCATTGTTCTGGTCACGAGGGTGGTAGGCATTGTCACCTTTCTAATTTTGACTGGTGCCAACTTCTTCACTTTTCTTTGCATCTTCATTTCGGCC
This sequence comes from Cunninghamia lanceolata, assembly GCA_027924645.1. NCBI lineage: Eukaryota > Viridiplantae > Streptophyta > Pinopsida > Cupressales > Cupressaceae > Cunninghamia > Cunninghamia lanceolata. The sequence goes on from BSBN01000739.1 coordinate 9,960,397, forward strand.
CCCATAGGGTCTTACACCAGTCCTTTCATCTTGACCTCTTCCCCTTTACTTGTTGTCAAATATTTTATTCAACTTCTCTTCCACCTTCAGGGAAAACTGGTACGCATCTTCTATGGTGGTCATTCTGACCAAGCTCAACTCCTCTTGAATACTCGGCCTCAACCCATTAATGTAACGGGCTACCTTCTCCTTGTTGGGCTTTACATGACCTGTCCTGATAGTAATTTTATAAAACTCTTCTGTATACTCCTTAACAGACTTGTTACCTTGCTTCAATCCTTGCAGCTTCTTTAGCAACTCCATCTCATAGTCCACAGGAATGAACTGCTTCTTTAGTTTCTCCACCATCTAATCCCATCTGGAGATCTTTCCTTTTCCTCTTTTGTTCCTCTCTAATTGGACCTCCTTCCACCAAATATTGGTGTGGCCCTTCAACTTTATTTTTGCAAACTTAACCCAATCTGGGTCCTCCACATCTTCATACTCAAAATACTCCTCCATGTCATTGATCCAATCAATAAGCTGTTCTGGATTCAAATCTCCAAAATATGTAGAAACTTCGATCCTGGGCCTCTTTCTGATCTTTGAAATGGCCCTCAACAACCTAACTTCTGCAGGATCTCCAGCAACTTCTTGTTCTTCCTCAGATAACTCTTCTTCATCTTCACCTTCACTTTCTTCTCTCATCCTCGGCTCAAACCCTCTTCATTGCTCCTCTTGCAATGAATCGATTTGCCTTTATAGGGCTCTAAAACCCTCTTTTGTCAAAGCATTCCTCCCAACACGATTTCTTCATGGAGGCATCTTGGTCTCCACAGCAAACCCACAACCTCAGGTCCTAGTGCAAACTGCCTGACGGTCGGCGATCCGTCTACACACTCAGGAACCTGGCTCTGATACCACTTGGTGAAGGGGGTAAATCACAAAACATAGAATAATAGATATTGAACATAGCAAATAGAACTTTCTTTTATTGAACTGGGTAACTCATTACATCACAGAAGCTTAATTACAATCCAAGGATGAATCTTCTACTAGCTGCAACAAATTACAACTTTGCCAACCTCAAGACTCTAGAATCTTCAGCCTTCTGTAACCCCAAATCAGCTAGGGTTTCTATTTTCTCACCTATTCTTGACTCCACACTGGCCTCCTTGACTCTACTACTGTCCAGGGTTCCCAAAATAGTCATAAATAGCACTTTTTGGTGGCCTCCAGCTAAATTTTGAATTTTGCAACTCCCTCCAAAAGTAGGTCAACTTCCAGGAAGTATAACTTTTGATCCGGGTGTCCGATTGATGAACCGTTTTAAGCGCCGGAAAGCTCACGATGTAAACTATCATGCCAAAAATTTGTAAATGGATTTCTATCAACTTTTTGAGACATTATGAGAAGTTTTAGTGCCTCATATCTCGTTTCGTAAATTTTCAGGGGCTTTTCAAAAAACAAAAACTTTAATATTTTTTAGCTCACAAATGATCTTTACCTGATTCCTTCGCCAAAGGTCTTATATTTCCATTATGTAACTTTTTGGAATTTTTTGCTTCATTACATGCCCAAATACAAACTTTCTAAAAATAGCAAGTACACTTTCCTAAACAGGCAAGTCACTATTTTTAGCAGTTTTGAAAAAACTGAAAGTCCTACATTATTATTCTGGATATTATGGAACCAAAAACACTAATTATGGAAAGAAATGAGAACAACTACAATGGTTTTGAATTAACTTCTTTTTGGGTGATACAAGATTGCCCTTACACCTTTGGATGCTCCTGCATCAATAATTTGGTAGCTTTTTGATCTCTTTCTTCATTGGTTTAGAGGACTTGGGAGAGTTATTCAGAGATTGGTAATAAGAGATGTTTTATGCATATCATTATATGTTTTGACACTATATGGTAGAGCAGTGATGTCCTCTAAGAGAAGTGCTATAGGATGATTTGTTAATGCCTTGATCTTATTTTTAGATTTGACATTACTCATGCAGTGGGAGTTCCTAGATATGAATGCTCTTTATTGTCACGATATCTTCTTGGTTGTCTCAGTTTGTAGGTTATTGATGTGAAGATGATTTTGCATGTTTTACTATTGGGATCTATGAGCTGTGTAGTTTAGTGGACTATCTTTACCCATTGGTTGCATTGAAGACTTGGATGTGGAAGTCCTATTAATATCCATAGATCCATTTGGTGTTAATGCAGATTTTGTTTGTTGGGTTTGTCTTTGGTCATTTGTACATTGGTATGTTGCATTGAGATGGGAGGATGGATGATTAGCAAGATTGTTTTACAAGGACTTGATTGCAGTTTTGGGTTGGTATGTTGATGGCATGGAGTTCTACCTATGATGGTTTCTTTACCTTGGTTTTGAGGTGTGGATATTTTTGGATGAGCTATCAACTTGATGTGATTGCTTTTCCATTTGGTATGAGTGTGGCAGACACTCAGACTATTATGTTATCACATGATTTGATGCTTGTGTTCATGTTGATATTGGTGTAGGTTTCAATGATAGATGATATGTTTCACCTTGGCATGTTTCTTGTTTATCATGGCTAACATGATGTGATGAGTTCTTGCTTGAGATGATGCTCATCATGGTTTCTTTTGCAGGTATCTTGGTGGAGCACAAAAGCATGTTGAAGAATCAATGGTACATTGATGGCAAGGGATGTTTTTCCCTATGATTAAATAATTTGATTACCTTATAAGAGTAATTGCAATGTATAATGTCAAGTGGGAGAATGTTGGGATAAGTTGCCATTAACTTTGCAATCCTAACCAATTTCATGTGTCTCCAAAGTTCTTCGAATGTGTTCCCCAACACATAATGACTTTGAGAGATAAATTAATATTTAATTATATTACTTGGCTTATTGTAATTAACTCCTAAATGGTAGGGTCAAACTTGGGCGTCCACTTTTGGAGTGGGGTCCATGAAGACTTGTTGACAACTCCTTGAAGTCTATTTTGGGCTTTTGACAACTCCTAGTGAGTCGGAGTTAACTTGGGCACCCACTTTGGAGGTGTCTTATATTTAGACTGTGAGTTTGCTTTTTTATGTACATGAGTGGATATTATTGTGTATGGATATGATGTGGGAGTTATCAAAAGTGTTAGAGAAGCATGATATTAGAATATTGCTTGCATGAGTTCATAAAAGCTTGCATGCACTTGCATATTTTTGCATGTGGTTGTATGAGTTCATAAAAGATTGCATGGACTTGCATGTTTTTGCATGTGGTTCCATGAGCTCATAAAAGATTGCATGTGCTTGCATGTTGTTTCATGTCACTTGCATGTGTTTGCGTGTTGTTACATGTTTCTTATATGAACTTGCATGTACTTGCATGTTGTTGCACGTCATTTATATGGAATTGCATGTTAGTTATATGGACTTGCATGTTGTTACATGTCAGTTATATGGAGTTACATGTTGTTGCATGTCATTTTTATGAGGTTTCTTGCAGAACAATCCAACTCAAAAAACTTGCAGAACACTCCAACTCAAAAAACTTGTAGAACACTCCATCTACCAAATTTAGTTAATGGGTATCTCTTGCATTATGCTACAGGTGTTTGCATGTCACTTGTATGTACAAAACATGTTAATTCAGAATAATATTGGGGACATCAATCATGCAGGTTGTTTGTATGAGATTGATGTGTGGTGATGCACTCTAGTTGATTGAAATAGATTGGGACAACTTGGGTGTTTAATCTAGAGACTTTCAATTGTTACTTTTATTTGTAAATGTTATTTCTATTGACTAAGTTTAAGTGGGACAACTTGGGCACCCATAATTATGACTGGTAGTTAACAGGGTGCTTGGTATAATTTAGCTTTAGTCTTCTCTATTTGGAGCACTTGGGTTTTGCATGATGACTTGTCTTATGTTATCAATTACAATTTATTGTAATTTGAGTTTCAATCTTTTTGAATTAAGAATATTTGAATTTGTAATTTAAAAAAAGCATATATATTTTCCAGCGAACAAGTTTTGAAGTTTTCAATATATAGAAGCTTTGAAGTTGTAGGAAAAAGAATTATAGAAATTACAACATAATAGGTTTTAGAAGATTGAAGAAGCTTGAGGTGTGCATAAAGATTCAAAGAAGTTTCAGTATTGAGTGTAATCTTTCTTGAAAATATTTAATACAAGTATAAATATCTTTGGGTGTGGAGTTTTTTCCTGCAAGAGTTTCTCCACGTAAAATTTGTGTCTACTTCTATCATGCTTTTTCTTCTACTAGTACATTGATTAAATTGGAGAAATACTAACATATAAATTGAAAGTAATTTTTAGATTTACACATGCTTTTATTTTAGATTTGAAAACATTTAAAAGCTACATAGCTACAACTTTACCTTGTTCTCTCTTCCTTTTTCGAACACTCACCTAGGTCGATGAGGATGAGAGCAGCAAGCATCATTTGCCTGCACATCTTTATAGTTCATGTGGGAACTTGTATGATTATGGGACGTAGGACTCTCAACAGGATGTTGTGATGCAGGGACAACAACTAGTGATGGACACATCCATATTGCATGATCTTGTTCTCACAGATTATGTCTTACAGCGTATGTTTGGTATTAACTCCAAGGTAATTTTTTACAAGGTTCATCTTGATTTAATATATTTGTATTTGAAATTTATAATTAATTTTATATGAATATCTATATTATAAGTCAAAATTAATGTATGTAATTGTCTACACAATGAAATTCTAGGGTCAGAATCTTCATCTTGCCTCTGTTAGCCATCTAGTGGTGGGTTATGAGAGGAGGTCGAGTCAATAGGTATGTAATTTATCACATGATCGTAAATATAGTACATACATCAATGGTAATCTTATTTAGTGACAATTTGATAATTTGAACAGGGAGCTTCACCAGCACCTCCATGATTTTCTTGGTCCCCTAGATACAGAACCACTTTTATGGAGGTAAATTTAACCATTTGTAATCATTATGCATTTAATTAATGTTATGTATCTATTTTGGTCAAATAACCTTGAACTCTATTTTCAAATATTGAATATGGAGACTCCTCTTCATCTTCGTGAGTCAATGGAGGTAGGCATTACTACAGTTGTTTTGTCTTCAAATCCTTTGATCAAGGTATGAGCCAATAACATGTAAATGTCATTTTGTATTTCTTATTTTATATCATGTCATTTGATGTACATAAATGATATTTATGTTTAGTCAATTTTGCTTCTTGATGATTCTTATAGGAGGTCACAACTCCAACCCGTCTAGCTATGAATGAAGAGAGAGAAAAGATGATCAAGAAGGATTATCAACTAGTAGTAAGTGATCGATTACATATGTGATGTTATATATTTCATGTTTTCTATATTAATGTGCATATTGTTTGATTGTATTAATAGGTGGAGTTGTAAAAATCTCTATCAAGGAGGTCTAGTCGATGGGAGAGAGAGGATGAGTCACCAGTTGGCTCTCCATCTTCACGACAAAGCAAGGGCTGCAAATTATTTCATAGCAATTCATAGGAAACTAGATTTTGGGACATTTTTTTGTATGCCTAGATGGCTTTGTATACATACTTTTGTATGTTATAGACATGTATATCTTTGTATATGCATGTATGGCTTTGTTTGTACATGCCTATATGGCTTTATATATAGACTAGATGTTATGTTCATGACATTATGTATATGATAGTTTACATTAAATATTTAATATGATGATCAATTCTCATTACAAGAATTTGGTTTTACATGTGCTAATTGTGTTTTCTTGAAAGTTTATAAATCATTTTCAAATAATCCATTTTGTGCATATCTTTCAATCATTGCATTCCATGAGACTTACATTTCTTTGAGGCATCATGTCAAATAGTTCACGTGCCTTGTCTATGCTTCCTCACTTTGCATACATGTCTATAAGGGCAAGTGCAAATACATATGACAAAATTCTTATATCCTTTATGTTTTGATGGTTGTCCACACCTTGTTCCCCAAATCCCATTTTGGCATAGGCAAGGAGGATGTTGGATAAGGTTGTGCAATTTGGTTTTAGACGTGGCAATTGCATTTGGTTGAAATTTTCTTTTGTGCATTTTCTTGAAACTTTCTAAAGCCTTATGAAAAATCTATTTTGTGCATATCTTGTAATCATTGCATTCCATGTGACAACATTTCTTTGAGGCATCATGTGAAATAGTTCACATGCCTTGTATATGCTTCCACAATTTGCATACATGTCTTGTAGGGTAGTTGTAACTACAACATTTGACAAAATTCCTATGTCCTTTATGCTTTGATGGATGTCCATACCGCATTCCAAAGATACCATTTTGTCATAGGCAAGGAGGATGTTGACTAAGGTTTTGGAATTTGGCTTTACACCCGCCAATTGCATTGTCTTGAAAGTTTCTAAAGCCTTATCAAAAAATCCATTTTGTTCATATCTTGCAATAATTGCATTCCATGAGATGACATTTCTTTGCGGCATCATGCCAAATAGTTCACATGCCTTGTCTATGCTTCCACACTTTTCATACATGTATCCAAGGGCAATTGCAACTACAATATCTAACAAAATTCGCATATCTTTTATGATTTGATGGATGCCCATACCATGTGCCAAAGATCTCATTTTGGCATAGGCAAGGAGGATACTAACTAAGGTTGTGGAATTTGGCTTTACACCCGCCAATTGTATTTGCTTGAAAGTTTATAAAGCCTTATCAAAAAAATCCATTTTTTGCATATCTTGTAATCATTACATTCCATGAGATGCCATTTCATTGAGACATCATGTTGAATAGTTCACGTACCTTGTCTATGCTTCCACACTTTGCATACATATCTACTAGGGCAGTGGCAACTACAACATCTGACAAAATTCCCATATCATTTATGCTTTGATAGATGTCCATACCATGTTCCAAAGATCCCATTTTGGCATATGAAGGGAGGATGTTGGCTACGGTTGTGGAATTTGTCTTTACACCTCTCAATTGCATTTTATTGAAAGTTTCTAAAGCCTTATTAACAAATCCATTTTGTGTATATATTGCAATTATTGGATTCCATGAGATGGCATCTCTTTGAGGTGTTCTATCAAATAGATCATGTGCCTTGTCTATGCTTCCACACTTTGCATACATGTCTACTAGGGTAGTTGCAACTACAACAGATCTGATAAAATTCCCATATACTTTATGCTTTGATGGATGTTCATACTTTGTTGCAAAGATCCCATTTTGGCATAGGCAGGGAGGATGTTGGCTAAGGTTGTGGAATTTGGTTTTACACCAGCCAATTACATTTTCTTGAAAGTTTCTAAAGCCTTATGAACAAATCCATTTTGTGCATATCTTGCAATTATTGCATTCTATGAGATGGCATCTCTTTTTGGTGTTATGTGAAACAATTCACGTGCCTTGTCTATACTTCCACACTTTGCATACATGTCTACTAGGGTAGTTGCAACTACAATAGATCTGACAAAATTCCCATATCCTTCATGCTTTGATGGATGCCCATACCATGTTCTAAAGATCCCATTTTGGCATAGGTAGGGAGGATGTTGGTTAAGGTTGTGGAATTTGGATTTACATCTGCCAATCACATTTTCTTGAATTTTTTTAAATCCTTATCAACAAATCCATTTTGTCCATAACTTGCAATTATTGCATTCCATGAGATGAGATCTCTTTTAGGTGTTCTATTAAGCAATTCACATGCCTTGTCTATGCTTCTACACTTTGCATACATGTCTACTAGGGAAGTTGCAACTACAACATCTAAAAAAATTCCCATATCCTTTATGCTTTGAATTATAAGGTTAGTTAGAATTACAAGCTTGGTAAAGAATATATAATATTCATGAGTAAATTGTAAATCTTAAGAATTTTGTGGATTTCTTTTTGGGAAGTATACTTGTAACTTGAATTGAATTTGCAACACATTAGGTAAGGTATGCAATGTGTTTGAATTTTGATTCCTTAGTATTATAATTTTTGTATCAACCAATATTGTCCATATCGGGGTGCAAAGACAAACTTTATTATCAAAATAATTTTCTAGAAAGTCAATATGAATTGTTTCCTAGACAATTGAATCCAAGAAACAATAGTTGAATTATGAATATTGAAGCTAACTTTTATTTGGCTAACAAATAAATATATTGTGAACCTATTTGCAACAATTTATGATATGGTTTTCATATAATTAGTTTTTGTATATAAATTATTAATTAAATTTTACACTTTTATGTTAAGAAAAATATGGAATATGAGACATAAAATAAATAATTTTTGTTAAGAAAATGGTGGGTACAAGGAAAGGTGCTTCCAATCATAGGATTTGTCATTTAGGCCTTTATAAGTTTTTTTTAGATGAATCTAACAATTCATAGTTTGAATCATATAAGGAAATATCATTTGTTTATGCTAAATTATTAGATTGATGCTAAGTGTTAGTTAATATATTTGTTGTACTCTTCTTTTTGTATACATCTCATAACAATCATGATATTGAAACTACTAGATTTGATATAGAAACTACTAGATTTGGTATGATAATCATAGATAATTTCTCATCTTACATTTTAGACACAACCTCATTTCAGCTTCTGTATGTTTGACATCATTTTCCTACCTTCATCTCACCTTAGATATATGTTTGACATTATATGTTTAGTTAGGGAGAGACATAGAGAGAGACTGAGAGGGAGATTATATGTTTGGCATTATATCCTCATTTCACCTTCTATATGTCTAGCATACCCTCATTTCACCATCTATATGGGTTACAGAAAGAACATAATAAGGAAGAGGGGAAGAGAGAGAGAGACATAGGGAGAGAGACATGTCTAGCATGATTTGTATATCCTCATTTCACCTTCTATATGATTTTTGGATGCTTTGCATATCCTCATTTCACCTTTCTACATTTTCTTTACACCTGCCAATTGCATTTTCTTGAACCTTTTGAAAGCCTTATCAAAAAATCCATTTTGTGTATATATCTTGCAATCATTGCATTCCATGAGACAACATTTCTTTGAGGTGTCATGCCAAACTATTCACATGCCTTGTCTATGCTTCCACACTTTGCATACATGTCTAAAAGGGTAACTGCAAATACAAGATGTGACAAAATTCCTATATCCTTTATGCTTTGATGGTTGTCTATACCCTATTCTGAAGATCCTATTTTGGCATAGGCAAGGAGGATGGTGGATAAGGTTGTGGAATTTGGATTTACATACATCAATTGCATTCTATGAGACAACATTTCTTTGAGGCATCATGTAAAATAGTTCACTTTTATTGTTGATGTAGGAGCATAGGCTCAAAACCAATCAAGTGACTTTAGGAGATGGCAAGGAGGACATTTTCATGTTTACAAGTGGTCTTGTAGGTCAAGACATCCATTTAAGTCATTTAGATAAGGGTTTCACATTTTCCTTCCAAAATGGACTATTTGAAAACTATGATGATTCCATGAGGTGTAATATATGTGAACAAACCTAATCCAATGAGTTAGACCCCTTGAAGCAACTTATTTTGCATTTTATAGCAAATTGAGTACTCTTGGCCATTGACGGGGTAGTTTTAGTAAAATTTTTATATTCTCCCAATTCCACCATATGCAGGTATATATAGAGCTACAAGAAAAGTTTAAGAGGTTGGTCACATGTGTAAGTGCCATTTTGAATATGCCCTACTCTATTTGGCCTAAAGAGACCCTGTTTTAATGTTTTTTTGAGAATTCTTGTGTTGGATGAGTGATTTCTACAAGGGAAGTGTTTAGCCATGTTATATATGCCTATTTACACATTCCCTATCAATATCAGGGTTTAAATCCACATGCAAGTCTTTGTTATTACATTACAATGCCCAAAATAGGCATAATTTGATTGCAATTGCCCAGTTTTTCCTATTCTGTACAAAACAACCTTATCTCATTTTCACATATGTTTTACAATGACCAAACGGGTATTCAAATTAGGTCTTAGATCTCCATTATTTGGTGTATGAAGGAAGTTATGACATGAAAGGTCTTTGAGAAGGGCTAAAAACTCCTAGGCCACTTACAAGGCAAGCACATGTGGATTTGTCTTTGTCTTGTAAAACAAGAGAGAGAGAGAGAGAGAGAGAGAGAGAGAGAGAGAGAGATGGTATGATTTGCATATCCTCATTTCACCTTCTATATGGTTTCTATGCTTTGCATATCCTCATTTCACCTTTCTACATTTGCTTTACACCTGCCACTTTGCATACATGTCTATTAGGGCAATTGCAACTACAACATCTAACAAAATTCCCATATCCTTTATGCTTTGATGGATGTAATTAGAACACATTCCATACCTCATGGGGTTGAATTAACTATGCCAATGCATTGGGGTGGGTGGGTGAATGCTAGGAGAGGTGTCTTTTCAGTGGCAAAGCCTCCTGGTCATTATCGGCTACATCAAACACAAATAATTTCTCAAGAGCCCTAAGACAAAAAAAGGTGTCAAACTTTGGACCAGTTGTTCCGTCAAACCGTGGCACCTAGTGGTGCAGTCATGGCCATAGGGTTCATAGAATGAATTGTCCAAACCATGTAGCTAGAGTAAACACAACGGAAACAACTCAATTGTAGAATGCAATGGAAGATTCATATATTCAGAATATCAAAGAATTACAATGCTCATATGCTGGCAACATGATGGCTACAATCAAAGGGCTCACAGACCTACATTCTAGGTTACAAAAAATATGCAAGATACGGCATTGAGGTACCTTCTCAAAAAGAATCTAACTTCTAAGACTATCTAAATCATATCATAGAACTACTGACTTCCTACTACATCTTAGAGATCTATATATATCATAGAATCTTCTGCATCGGCCACAAGCCTACAACATCTGGTATTGCTCCACAAATGCATGAGACTTGGTGCAGACCTTTGGGAAGGTCTATCTGATCAATATGTGCCGTGTATGATGTTCCATTTGGCTCCATAAGTCATGGAAGTGATCTGCAAACCTTCTATTTCAACTGACTATCTGAATGCTCTGTTCTATGAAAGTTGATGATCTTTTGATAGTGATAACTCTTAGTAGACATATCCAAATGACCTAAAATTTCAATATGATGTAGATGATGATATGTAGATGCTAAGTCCTACTCTACGTGCTTTGATATGAAGATACAAAAAAAATGCGGTACAAAATGTTGAAACTGCAACTAACTAAACTGAACTAAAAATGAAAGAAAAGAAAGAATGCAAATGTTTTTTTGGTTGATGCAAGATTTCTCTGCAAGCTACAATGCTCCTGTATCAGACACCCAGGGTTGCTAAAAAAGGGAATCCCTCACTTTACTAGAGCTAGAGGAAAACCAAGGCGGTCTACCTTAGCTTGAGAAATCCAAGTTGAGTCTTCTTCCAGTCTACCTTTCCACTTTACCAAATATTCTTTATACTACTTTCCTCTAATGTTGTGTCCAACTCTACTATCCAAGATGTCCTCTATCTACTCTAGTGGTTATTGTCATAACTGGTTCTTCAAGCCATCTTTAATGCTGTCACTTGATTCTCCCTCATGATACTGATGTAGGTCTATAATGTTGAATATAGGTGATATACCAAATGTCTCCAGTAGCTCCACTTCATATGCATTTCTTGAATCAAACTTCTTAAGAATCTTACATGGTCCAAACTTGTTCATCTTCAACTTGTTAGATGTCCCCATTGGAAATCTCTCCTTTCTTAGATATACCATTACTTCATCTCCCACTAAAAATTATTTGTCTTCTCTTCTCATCTGCTTGGTCCTTATACTTACTATTCATCTCCTCCAAATTCTTTCTAACCTAATCATGTAGAGTCTCCATATATCTTGCAAATTGTTCTACCTTTGAACTTCTCTTATTCTTCAAACTGATGTCTCTCAACTTTGTTACTCCTCTAGGTTTCATTCTAGTCACAATCTGAAATGGTGTCTTCCCTATACTCCTATTCACTGAATTATTGTATGCAAACTCTTCTTGGGTTAGAATTAGATCCCAATTTCCTACCTTCGCTCCTACTAAACATCTCAACAAGTTGTCTACCATATCTACACCATTCCCTGAGTCATCTTCACAAGAGGGTATATCCAATCAAAAACACTATCTATTGTGTCAGTCCTTTTTGCCACTTTGTTTGATGTGTTTTCTCTTGCCAAATAAATCCAAGCAAAATCAAATCCAAATCTATTAAAATTTGCCTTTTTAAACATCACTGACAACCATTCAACACTTTTGGTATAACAATAGCTCACCTTTGGTAGTGCAATCCAATGCCTTTGGCACTACAGTACCACACCTTTGGTAATACATTACCACACCATTGGTAAAACAATAGCCCACCTTTGGTAACATAGTCCCATGCCTTTGTAGCATAGTCTAGTGCCTTTGGTCTAGAAAACTATTTTTTCAAAACTGTCTCAGCAAAAATCCTAGCAACATCTCAAAACAAATTGTCCTAGTGTATCCCATGGTAACCACTAGACTCCAGGAATCTATGAAGGCTATGTAAATCACCTCCTCATACACCTCAACCAAGCCAATCAAACATGACTCCAAAGGGTACTCCAAAAACACCAATGGAAAGACCAACTAACTCTCAAAACAAGCCGCAACATGACCAACCAACCAATCCTCAAGTAGGAAATGTCCCTTTGGTAGATGTAACTCAATTCACTACTAGCATGCCTCATGATTTTCCTACACCCAGTTATACCATGGTTCAAGTCCAATCTCAAGAAGAGCGATACTTTGAAGAAGGTCAATCCTCTCAAGAAGATAGACAAGACCTTGATGAAATCATGCAACATCCTAGAGCCATAGCCGCATTCAACAAAATCCTTAGTGAGAACCAAGATCATTTCTTTCACTTACTAGTAGAACAAGGCACCAAATTACCCCATGATTTTGACCTATCTAATCTTAAAGAGCCAAACAAAACTCATGATGCTATACCTGCTATGTCAAACAATTGTCTTATACAGGAAGTTCCATTTTCAAAACCAAACCAAGCATCTTATACGACATGTTTCATTTCCTAAAACCAGACATTATCCTATCAACAGATCAACACCCTTTAATGGATATATCATTCCTACAATAAGGCTGTTATCTACCTAACCAATCCAATCTAGCCTAAAGAACCTCTTTGGCAAGAGAATATGTTGGCTATATGTTTACTTTGTAAGTCAGTCAATTTTCTTTTTGGTTTATATTTTTGTCCCTTTCCTATTACTTATTCAAGACTACCTAGATTTATCTATATCTGGGTATGTTGTGATGCAGCATGGATTGGGGGCATAGTCATTGCTTTTGTGTGCTGTGTTTGAGGAATGATCTTTCAGCTTTCTTAGCAGCATATTTATCTTGTGCATGTGTTACAACCTAACATCTTACATATTAATATTCTTCTTGCATTTATGTATTAAAGTTTATTTTATGTTCAATATTATGGCTCATTCACATGTCCAACAAGGTTATATTATGTCTAATGGATCTAAGTTCAAACCACTTGCTTGCAAAGTCAATGTCCTCACACAAGGATATCACAACACCTTGGTCTTTTATACCTTGGTCGCAAACTATCCATGTGCTATATCAAAAATAAGGATTTCTCTTTATAAATATTCATGTAACCATTACAACATCACTCCATCTCATCACACACCTAGAACTACATCATCATCTCATCTCAATCTGAAGGTACCTTGATCCCATGGATATGGGTATGTAGGCAGTCTAGAATACAAAGGAAGTTTTTAGTACTTAGGTACATAGGATATCATTAATTCACCTAAACATCCTCAAAACACTTCATCCCATCCATTTCACCCATACATCCAAACAAAATCTATAGCTTTCATGAAGATCAATCAATCATCATTTCTCTATTCTATGATATCAATTCTTCTATTCTTTCTCCATGTCTCTCTATCCCCTGACTTTTCATTTCAAGAGCACACTTGTGTTCTTCGAACCCAAATTTCCTGTCGAGGGGGCATCCTCATTATCATCATCATTCATGTTATCAATATTCCTCATCCTTTTCATACCAATCTAGCTAATCAATCTATCCAAATTATCAAATCACATCCTTTGGTCTTGATCCTAATCTTGTCATAAACCAAACATTATCATCAATCAATTGTCTTATACAGGATATTGCATTGTCGAAACCAGACCAAGCGTCTTATACGACATGTTTCATTTCCTGAAACTAGACATTATCATCAATCAATCAATCATATCAATTGTCTTATACAGATTGTCACACTCTCAAAACCAGACTAGGCATCTTATACGAGGTGTTTCATTTCTAAAACCAAACACTATCTTTATCAATCATCAGTAATTAATCATTGGTTTACAACTTGACAGGGGCAATGCCTTGTTTGTTTTTGAATAATCATCATCACCATTCATCTTATCTTTCCTTGTCACCCTTGCTTTGAGTGACTGGGGCATCACCACTTCTAATCTAATCATTTTCTTCCAACCAATTTCTTCTAAATCAATCTTCTACCAATCAAGCACTATATTTTCAATTTCTTTGAAATGATGTTACTTTGCAACACCATCTCAAAGACGGGCAAAATGTAGACACCTAAAAATGACCCTTCACATCACATCACTGGCATTTTAATCAAATCTGTCAAATCACCTGCATTTCAACATTAATTAAATAATCTAATTATTTAATTAATTTCATCAAAATCATCAATTCTTCCAAATCACCTACATTTCAAAATTACTTGAATAATCTAATTATTTAATTAATTTCATCAAAATCATCAATTTCTTCCAAAACTCTTAAATTTGATATTAATTGAATAAATTCTATTTATTTAATTAATTTAATCAAAATCAACTTTATTCTTCCAAAATTAAATAATTTTAATTATTTAATTAAATCTTATCTTCTTCCAAAATTCAAATCCATGTCAATTGAATAAATTAATTTATCATCCAAATCCTTTTATCTAAAATTAAATAATTTCTCAATTATTTAATTAAATCTATTGTTCTTCAAAATTTAAATAAATCATTCAAATTTATTTAAATTATCTCAATCTCTAAAAATAAAATATAATAAAATATTTTATTTATTCATCTAATCTTGCACAACAATTAAATAAATTTTATTTATTTAATTTGCCTCAATTATCTTCTAATTCCTCTAAAAATAAATTTTACTCATCATGCACACAAAATTAAATAATTTATTATTTAATTTTACTCAAATCATGCAAAAAGTAAATCATAAGATGAGTTAATTAACTTAATCATTATTGTATACACCTAAAAATGACACGACTCTATCTAAATAAATATTTTAAATATTTATTTCATCTTAATGTTCCTCTATCAATAAATAAATAAATCAATTTATTTATTTGGTTCATTTTCCTCCCAAAAAATAAATAAAATCACTTATTTAATTAGCTTCATCAAATTCTTCCAAATCCTCTTATCTACAATTAAATAATTTTTATTATTTAATTAAGTCAATTGTTCCTCCAAATTTAAATAAATCAATCAAATTTATTTAAATTCTCTCAATCTCTAAAAATAAAATATAATCAAATATTTTATTTATTCTTCTAAATCATGCACAAATAATTAAATAAATTTATTTATTTAATTTGCTTTCTTATCTTCTAATTCCTCAAAAATCTTCCAAATCTTCTAAAAATAAATCTTGTTCTTCATGCACACAAAATTAACTAATTTATTATTTAATTTCTCTCAAATCATGCAAAAACCAAATCACAAGTTAAGTTAATTTATTTAATAAATCTTATTTTTATCAACAACTCTTAAATTAGAAAAAAAACATTCTAATTTATGAAATCAAATCTTATCTTTATCAAGAAAGTAGTTAACTCAAACAACAATAGTTTTTTGTGTGACACTTGTCTTCTTTCTATTCACACATTCTCTCAAATCTTTTCAACCGTTGATCTTCTTATTCATTCTATACCATTGATCTTCTCTCTCACAAGTCTATAAATACAACCCTATTCCTCCTTTTCAATAATCCAAGTTTTTAGTAAACTTACTCTGCAGAATTCACAGCGTGTCTTTGGCACCCAACACCATTCCATAGCTTGCGATCCCCATTTTTATTGTATTGAATATCTACTTCATTACAATAAATATCATAGCTATTTCTCTATTGTCATCTAGAAGAACAAAGTAAGGAAGTGCACTTTCTGAGGGCTTCATTCACACAAAAGATCAATTGAGATTAGGCGACCAATGGAAGCTACGAAGAAACAAGGTTTGTGAGGTATTGTTTATTTCCATTTTCATTGAGTTATTAGGTTATTTATTAATCATTGATAATATCCACATTTTCCCATAACATTTTTGGCGCCCACCGTGGGGCCTTGCCCCAAATTTAACCTCAAAAATTGAGTTTTTGTGTAATGTCCCCTTCTAGCAAGCCAAAATTTTTGCACCCTTGCAAACAATTTCAACTTACCAAAAGAGAACATTAGTATTCCATTTTTCATTTCCTTTTAGTCGTGATGATAATCATAAACATAACCATATACTATTTGCCATTTCATAAATTCATTTTTCCATACATCATGATTCTTCTCAGGTGAGATAATCCTTAGGCCTCTTATTAACCTCACCTTCCACCTTGTGAGAGAAGATTCGTTAGGTAGGTGATGTCATTTCAATCCTGTGGGTCAATTAATATTATTCCTTAGTTTGTCAACCAATGCCCATACATACTTGTTATCTCTCATACGCCATTTATTAACAACTTATGAATTCAAATCATACAAGATACATATTTAAAATATAAATTTCAGACATAAATGTATATATCACATATATCAATTTCTACTTAATAACCTTATTATTTATATCTTTCAAGTTATAAATTGAACAAGTAATTATAAATTCTTACAAATCATAAATTGAATAAGTAAATATAAATACTTACTTACCTATTTTACCTAGGATTCCTTACCTATGCTGCGGTAATATAGTCTTTATTGTATTGCTGTTATAAAATGCAGATCTAAATATATGTATTTATCCCATACTCTTTTTATATTTTCTCCCCATGATCCTTTTCCTTGGCTGCCCTCGTGTCTTCCTTGTGATATTTTCTTGCTGTGTCTTTGATGAATTCAAATGATGTTTCTTCTTTATTACCTTTATTGAATTCACAACTGTTTATTTATTTCTTTTTATTACTTCATTCTTTCGATGATGATTTCCTTCTATCTCACAACCTTTATTTATTTCCCTTTCAAGGGATATGTTCGAAGAGGTATGTCTCTTATTATTTTTATTACTTTATATTAATTCCCTTTTGTGGTAAAACTAGTTCTAACCATACATAACTCCCTTATCATAAGAGGATAGGTTAAAAGATGTTTATTACTATTTATTTACCTTATTTGTATTTATATTATATCATTATAATAAATGATATATTATTTATATTCATATTACAATATAAGATAATAATAATAATAATATTTGTATTTATATTATTAGATATATTTATAATATATTATTTATTAATGTGCTGCACTTATAAATATCTTCCTTCGACCTCCCCTTAATCTTATTAAAGTACATTATTTATATAATATATATAGTATAAATAAATACTTTTGTTATTAAGTACGGGAGCTCTTTTATTTTATTTTATTTCCAAGCATATAATATGGTGGGATAATGTTTGTCTTATTAGACTTTTATTTTTATATGATTTTATTTTGAATTTAACCTTTTGTTTAACCGTATTACTTTGTCTTATTCCAAAATACTTTACTTTCTAAATTACTTTACTTTCTAAATTTAATAGGTAAGACTCTTCATAATATTTATTTTTATATATAATAATATATCTTATTAATTACTCACATAAATATTATATTAAAATATTTATATTTATAATATATCTAGTTAATTAAAATATAAATATATATTTCATATATTTTATAATATTTAAATTATATTAAATTAATAATATTATTTATTAAATAATACATATTAATAATATATTTTAAATAAATATATTATATATTTAGTTTATATAAGGCTAACTTATTATTTAAATAAACAATTCCATTATAAATCATTATAGGGACATGACAACGCTCCCCACTCACGATTGCTTGTGCTCAAGCAATTATAATTAGATATCCTAAAGTAATATTTAATAACATTATATTTTATTAGGTTTCCTTATATAAAATAAGGTTTCACTCACCAATAATATAAAATAACCTCTAGAAAATGTAACAGATTAATATAGCTAATAAACTATAGTGCTATAAATAATATAGGCGCCTAAAATAATAATTTATAAATTTGGGTTTACCCTTTTAAATTTTCAGCACTAAATTTGCATAAAGGCATTTCTATTTATTTAATTATCAAAAATGTTTTAATGACTACTAATATTATTTTAATGCCATGATTAATCAATAGCATCAAATGAACAATTCAAACCAAATAACCAAATGTCAAACATACCTAACACAACCAAAGTGAAAATGGAGGGGCACTACATCCTCCCCCCCTAAAACTTGACTTACTCCTGGAAGTCGCAACTAAGGTGGAAACATTACAAGTTAGTAACAACATTAAAGCTGATTCATTTCATACAATAATACACACTAAAATATAAACTTATATACTCCATTTCAAAAATAATCTACACAATCAAAGGTTGCAATTTCAAAAGTGGTTTCATAATGCATAAACCACTCCCAATCCTTACAACTTAGCATTGGCATCCAACCAGTTTCTTCAGAACAAGGAAAACATTGCACCTTTTTATTCCTAACTTGTAAAAATTATCATATCATAAACATATGAAGCATTCTATTTCAAATACACCACCATTGTAATTTCTCTATCAATCGGCTGTTAAGCAAACCATAGGTCAGAATGCTACATTTTCACAAAATATCAACATATTCATACACCTAAAACACACCTTTTTCACTAAATCTCATAGCATCTTCAACAAGGTCATGAATTTCTTTCACCTTTTGAAGCATGGAAACACACTTTATCATTTCATAAATCCATTTTCATGATTTACCATATATTCTTCACATACACACAAATTAACATTACCGGGATTCACATCACAAGGCTACACAAGGGTTCACTAGACACTGGGAAGCAACATACTAATCCATGATACATAATCCATGAGCCAAGAGCCAAAATCCATCTCACATAATCTATACCTCATACGTAGTGGCTTGATGGTGTTAGGCCACACACACATGGTGAGACCATCTAAACAAGACCACAATGACCTATCTCTTATTGTATAAGGTAGTTATCCTCCAAGAGATAGTCATCACACATAGGTGGGTAGTGGGTCCTAGCTGTGTAACAGCCTCACATACCCCCATCCTCAAGGTTCCCTGCATCTGCTTCCTTGTATACACTCATCAAGTACGCCTCATATGTCCTTGGAGAGGAATCACAATACGACACATGGCCGACATCGAAAACAATAAGGAAAAACTAGTTTAGCCACCAATGTCATAAAGAAAGATCAAATAAAAATTCAATTTCAACAATAAAGAAAGAAATGTGCGCAATTTCAATACTAAATCAAATGTAACCACGATGGCTACATGCATATAAGATCACAAGGTGTGGCTAAACCATCACAATTAAATATAAACAAAGTGTCAACCTTCACAATCAATAGAAAATCATCAACAACCATAAAGAAAGTCCACAATCTTCAAAATTGCACTGTACAACACTACGTGACTAGATACTAGCCACCAAATGAGGAAGGAGGGAACAATGTCAGGCTATAGTAGTAGCCCTCATGTGGTGCGGAGTGAGCATGCCATCCACATGGCTCAAGGTGTACTCCTTGGCTACACCCTACATTGTGTCATCATGTGGCATGGACTAACCAAGTGGTCCACACACTCCTTGGCTGCCTGCATGGAACGTGCACCTCGGCCACATCCTGCATTGCATCTTAGCGCGGCATGGTCATACACCAGCCGGAGAAGGCATGTACTGGCCGTATGCCACATGGTAGTGTGTCTGTGGCTTCGCAGAAGTAGGCACACGCAGAACACACCCCGCATAGTGATATCTCGTGGAAAAGGCACATGCAGGTACTTGCCATAACTAGAGGTATACATGGCTAGGACCTACCCATATGCTAACCGACCCAACACTGTCGAAAGCAAACATGGGTATCCCTCTACAAGTGTGCAAGGCCCCATTACACTCATCACACAAGTAGGCTATGACACAATCTCATAGTACACCTTCACATGGCTATGCACGTGGCATCGTGTCCTCGAGCCCAACTCACTACCATCAGCAACATGGCATCATCACCAACACTATTTTGAAACATCAGTGGGGTGTGGCATCATACCTATTGTGTCATGTCGGAACATATACAGATACGGAATCTATCTCAACATGGGTAACAAATCTCCCTCCACATGCTGGACCTCAAATATACATGGGGCACATGGTCTCACTTGGGTTATCCATGTAGGTCCTAGACCCTGGCCCCCAAATGACGACTCATGTCATCGCATAGTTCTTGTTGGGTTGTCCTTGTAGATCCTAGACCCCGGCCCCCAACTGACAACTCATGTGGCATATCATACCTTTCATGAAGACAAGGTAAATGATCCTCCAAGAAATACCATCCAAATGCTCAGAAACTGTGGGGATTAGGCTAACACATATGAATCAAGTACCATGATCCATCATAAGGGAAAGTAGTGAGTACGTTTCCTCAGGTTCGGTTGAGCGAGGGACCGCTCTGCGTCGTCATAAGCATACGCTGTACACTCCGCCCAAGGAACTTTATGGCTGCTACTACCCCTTCACAGATTGAGGGACTAGTGAACCAAAAGAAGAGAATCTATGAATCTGACTTTTGGTTACTCTTTTATATATATATTTTCAACCACGCAAAGGTTGGCCCTCAATCAGGTAACAAACATACAAACACACATAATGGTATGGTTGATTCCACACCTAAAATACACATTTCCCCATGGATGGGTACCCAGTATCACCATCTCAAGGGCACACAAAGCAAGTACGGGGTATTCACAACACTCAACCAATGCACAGTTAATGGTTTCACACTTTTACATGGGAAGATTACTTTTATATACATAATTCCATTACTACCAATATGATTCCTATTTGCAAAATCATAACATTACTTGTTATCCACTT
The DNA here is from genome assembly GCA_027924645.1 of Cunninghamia lanceolata. Classification (NCBI taxonomy): domain Eukaryota; kingdom Viridiplantae; phylum Streptophyta; class Pinopsida; order Cupressales; family Cupressaceae; genus Cunninghamia; species Cunninghamia lanceolata. The sequence continues at coordinate 9,981,663 of BSBN01000739.1, forward strand.
CCCTATTCCAGTTTCCTTCCACTCTACTTTTCTGCATATCACACGATGCTAAATCTCAATCTCATGATCATCTATCCAATACATCAATCTAGGTGTATAGATCAAGCATAGTATCCTACTCAGGAGTTTCCTACCACTTGCATAAAAAGTACTACTATAGCTAAACATGGGCGACAACATTAGTCTAGAGGTCCCAGTGCTGAAACCTAGCTCTGATACCAAATGTGGTTGTCATGTCCCTATAATGATTTATAATTGAGTTGTTTATTTAAATAATAAGTTAGCCTTATATAAACTAAATATATTTAGTTTATATAAGGCTAACTTATTATTTAAATAAACAATTCAATTATAAATCATTATAATTGCTTGAGGACAAGCAATCTTGAGTGGGGAGGGTTGTCATGTCCTATAATGATTTATAATTGAATTGTTTATTTAAATAATAAGTTAGCCTTATATAAACTAAATATATTTAGTTTATATATTTAGTTTATATAAGGCTAACTTATTATTTAAATAAACAATTCAATTATAAATCATTATAGGGACATGACAACCCTCCCCACTCAAGATTGCTTGTCCTCAAGCAATTATAATTAGGTATCCTAAAGTAATATTTAATAACATTATATTTTATTAGGTTTCCTTATATAAAATAAGGTTTCACTCACCAATAATATAAAATAACCTCTAGAAAATGTAACAAATTAATATAGCTAATAAACTATAGTGCTATAAATAATATAGGGGCCTAAAATAATAATTTATAAATTTGGGTTTACCCTTTTAAATTTTCAGCACTAAATTTGCATAAAGGCATTTCTATTTATTTAATTATCAAAAATGTTTTAATGACTACTAATATTATTTTAATGCCATGATTAACCAATAGCATCAAATGAACAATTCAAACCAAATAACCAAATGTCAAACATACCTAACACAACCAAAGTGAAAACGGAGGGGCACTACATTTTGTGCATTAGGTTTCGTACACAGGAAGATTCTACGCATCTATTCATTTCCAACACTCATCTAAGCTCTGTTTCAATGCATCTAAAGATTCGGCACATCTATCCACTAAAATTGCGCTTCTATGCTCTATAACAACACATTTATCCAAACTGTGCATATGTTCTCTGATTCTGCGCTTTTATGCTCTGTAACTGCGCATTCATAATTTTGCACATCTATGTTTTGTTTCTAAGCATCTATCCTCTGTAGCTACACATTTGTTCTGATAGTGATTTTAGATTTATTTCTTGTGGTTTCGCTAACGCTAACATTTCTCGCAGGAATATTCTCAGATCTACTTGCAAGTTAGGGGCTAGTTAGTCATATAGCTGCATTTGTTAACTCATCTCTAGATCTAATTAGCCAAAGGAAAGTAATTGAATTGTTCATGCAAATCTCATTTAGCTCTAACTAGGAGGATTGTAATTTGATCTTGTTGCATCAACAACTCAAACATAGTCCCTACTAGAAAGATATAAAATTAAACCATTGCTATCTTGCTTCTTTCAAAGTTAACAAATCGTGTGTGTGCCCAAATAGCATAACTCATTTAGTTTTTTTTTTCTTTTAAATAGGATTAAAGAGCCATTGTTCTCCATGTTTTCAGAATGATAGTAGGCCTATGCTCTCCCCTTTCTTGGGTGACCAGAATGCCAAACCTATCATTTTGCATGTTTAACCTTTAGAGAGGCCTTCCCTTGGATATCCTTCCGTCCAAGTGGGAATGACATTAAGTGGTAACAGGCTAAATCCAAGTTCTGCCTAGCCACTATAAATAAATTATGCTTGAGGTGAAAGCTTCATGCAACAAGTGCTGATTAGTTATACTAACAACCAACCTCCCCCAAAACCCTCCAAGGTGTAACCCTTGAAGGATGGGAGACTCCATAATGGAGAGTAGTGCTGCCATATGTATAACCACTTGAACAGTTTCCCTTACTACTTATCCATTATTTTAGAAGCCAAAATCCCCTATAAACCGGTGCCGGAAAGAGCAATTATCATCTTCTTAAGATGACTCACATACTTACGATTCAATAGTAGAGATAACAGGGAAATCCTAAGGTTTGCGAGCCTTGGGAACCTAGAACTTGGTGTATGAGAGAAGTTTGTGCACTTGCAAGGGGGAGCCCGTGTCCTAAGTTCCTAAGTTATTCTCTTTGAAATAGCATAGCTGGTGTAAAAACCAAGTGAGAATTTGGCTTATATTGCCCTTGCCATCCTAGGATTTGTACTTGTTTTCTGTAAAAAAAAGTCAAAAATCTAAAAAAATACAAATCATTAAAATATTCTTTGTGCTTGCTATGTTTTTCTTGCCATAGTTGAAAAATTAAAATCAAATAGACCAACTTTCAGCCAAAGAAAACCAAAAAACATCAAAACACATTGAAGAATCAGTCAAAACTACTAGAAAAAATAGAGCTGCACATATATACCTTCCTGTTGTGCATTTGTCACCTTCTATAGCACATCTATTTCTACTGCACATACATTTTGAATTGTTGTGCTTTTGTTATATCCTGCTACACATCTATCATTTACCAGTCCTGCACATTTGTCTTGTTCTGCTACGCATTTACCCTCTATAACTGTGCATTTATTGCTGTGCATCCATCATAGTGAGTAGTTCTGGACCTTTTGTGAGAAAAATATCAACCTTTTTGGATACCCATTTTGGCCTTGTCCTAGTTTCTGAAATTAGATTTACCATGTAGTCGCTTCTCCCATCCATTTCTACAACATAGCCACTTTTCCAACACTCACATCATCCAAAAACTTCACAAATCTTCCCAAAATCAAACCAAGTATCAAAACTAGGTTAGTGTAAACTAATTCTAGATCATATCAAACTCAAACAAACCTAGTAAGTATCCACTATCAAGGATTTATCATCATTTTCTCTCGAAACTTCACTAGTGGCTTGTGCAAAACTAGTCTATATCAAGTAATCAGATTCCAATCATCCTTACTTTTGGCTATCATTTTATCTCAACTAGATTGTTTGACACCATTGGTCTAAGGAAACCCTTGTTTGAACCTTATCACCACAAGTATCCCCTTCACTGCAACCTCCTAGCACACCTTGTCAAAACTTCCAATCTCACTCCATCCCATCCTAAGTCAAATTGCATGGTCTTTACTAGATCCCAAAAAAAAAACAACTTGAAATGGTGGGCATGTCCAACAAAATAGTCCCATCCCCTCATGACAATGATGAGGAGATTTCTCATGAGGAAATTCTACAAGCTCAACAAGACTGAAAGTTCCAACGCCTGATGGACAAAATGCTCACTCAAGATCTTAGCAAATTCTTTCTTTACCTAGGAAACCAAGTAGTTAAGCTCCCCAAAGACTTTGATGTCAATGCATTAAAGGAAACGAAAGAAGAAAGAATCCATGAGGATAACACAAAAGAGGAAAGCACCATAGACAAAGGCAAGTCAACCATTTACTCTACAAACCCTCTAGGCTTATTGACTCAACAAATCCAAGCCTTACAGCAACGGTTTGCTGACATGCAAACATGAGCATCAACAAAAAACTATTTCCTAGAAGATATCTCACCATATCCTTTTGACAAGACCTTGATCATGATACCTTTCCCCTCAAAGTTTGAGGTACCAAAATTTGACAAATATCATGGAAAGGGTGATCCAAGAGACCACATTAGAGAATTTAGTGCAACATGTCTTGAAGTCGCCCACAATGACACCTATCTCATGTGACTATTTCCAAGGAGCTTGAGAGAACAAGCTATGGAGTGGTTCTCTCGACTACCTCCCAGCATTCGAACCTTCAATGAACTAGTGGATAAGTTTGTCACACACTTCTCCTACAACATTGAGCATGGCATCTCATTGTTAGATCTTTGCAACACTAAACAAAAGGGTGGAGAATCCTTCGCCTCTTTCTTACAAAGATGGAGACAATTGGAAAGAAAATGTCCACATCAAATACCAAAAAAATAAATGATTGAGATGTTTGTCCACAACTTACACACTGATCTAAGCTACCAAATACAAATCCAATGCCCTGCTTCTTTTACTAAGGTCATTAAGATGGGTTTACTCATTGAAAAGGCTTTGATAGCAAAAGGTCAAATCAAACTTTACAAGGAGACTCCTAGTACAAATGTCAACATAAATAAACCATGATTTTGGACAAAGAATAAGAAAATTGTGAATGATGGGGTGGTTGATGCCAAAAATGTGGCCCCAAAGCAACCAATTTTCAACTTATCAAGTCCACAAAACAACCCCCCACAAAACAAACCACGAAACACCAAATCACGGTTTACAAACTATCAGCCTAGGAGAAAATTCACACCTCTAGGAGAAACATTGGAAACTGCCCTATGGAAGATAATATCAAATAAAATCATAACACTTCCAATGGTGTGGGATTATGAACCAAAAGTCAAACCTCATTGGTGGAATGACAATGACTTCTGTGAATATCATCAGAACAAGGGACACAAAACCAATGACTGCATTGTACTCAAACACACCATTCAAGACTTGTTGGACCAAAAAAAGGTATCACTTGATGGACATGCCTCTAATGATGATCACTTAGCATTCAAGAATCCACTTCTCAACTATGAGTAGGGAGGGGCGTCAAATCAAAACACTAATGGAGCTAACAACACCAATTATACAAATGTATCATTTGACTATGTTGTTAACCACATTTCAGAGAGTGATTCACATATTAATGTAATCACTATAAATAAAACCCTAGATTCTAATATGACCACTCGTAGTGAAAAGGTTACACTTAAAGGAGTCCCGTCCAAACCATCCTCTCCATCCAACCAGTACAACATCCTGGACCAACTTCACAAGACACCCATACATATATCCATCTTGGAACTTTTACATTTGTCCCCATCTCACAGAGCCATACTTGACCAAGTTCTTTCAGAAGTCACCGTTCCAACAAACCTCATCGAAGAATAGTTTCATACCATGGTAGGTTATATTACCACACCTCAATGTCTATCATTCACTGAAGAAGATGATATGTCAATCACTCAACCTTATAATGCGTCTCTCCACATAAAATCCTTTATTGACAAGCACAAAATAAAAAGGGTTCTAATTGATGGAGGAGCCAGTTTGAATATTTACACCTTAAAGCTAATCCTTGCATTGAGGTTTTCAGAGAATGCTATCTATCCTAAAAAGAAAATCACCATCAAAGCTTATGATGAAGAGGAAATAAATTCAAAGGGAATTGTTGTTTTGCCTATCAAAGTGGGACCTATAGTAACGGATGTAGTGTGCCAAGTCCTTGATATGCAGCTTGCGTATAACATTCTCCTTGGGAGACCTTGGATACATGCTCTAAAAGCAGTACCATCAACCTATCACCAATGTATCAAATTCCCCCATGAAGGCCACCAAATCACCATCCAAGGTGATCCCAATCCATTTCAATATTGCAACTTCGTTCAATATAAACTTGAAGTTGTGATTCCCCATAACCGTGCCTCTACTTCATCTTCATCCCATCTTGACCCAACTTCACTTCCTTCCACATCGAAGGCACCTCAATCTAACTTCAAGGTCAAAGAAAAGGGTCTCAGTGAATAGACAATTGCATAATCCTTTTTCTTATCATAGCTCCCTATCTCCTCCAAATCCTATGGAAAGCCTTCCATGAGCAAACCCAAAGTAGTAGAAACTACTAAAGGTTCATTTGTCAAATGGGGAAGCCTTGAAGATGAGAATGATGAAAAATATATCTAACAATGGTTATATAAGGATGAAGACAGTCTATCCAAACAACAAGACCATCACTCCACGATGCAAACTAAACAGTATGGTCAAGGACTCTCAATATTACAAAAAATGGGGTATGAGGATCCTGGGCCCATTAGATTGAGAAAAGACGGTATCACTGAACCTATCCAACCTCATACATTAACAGTCCAAGACACTACAAGGCTAGGTTACACCAGCAAAGCAAATACTAAAGAAATAGATAAGCATAAAGGAAAACAACTAGAAACATCCACTGCTAACCTAGTAGATCAAATCCACCAACTACAAAGATGGAGTGAGACTAACTCCAATGAATATGAATGGGATAGTCTCTTTGAACTATCTTGTGATGAAAAAGATATTGATCTGGTCCATGAGTATGACCTTGCCCATGCAACTAATGAGGGACAAAGTCCAAGGGCTAGATGTCTAGAGTTCAACTTGCATAATAATGATAGTGAGATTCATGAGGAAAGAATGATACTGCACTTGACATATCAACTAGTGGAGAGTACCATCGCAGGCATTATCAATGCTTATAATGACCACCTTAAATCCTCCATCTTCACCATCAATACCCTCGAACTAGACCAACCCAATGACCCTCTACCACTATTGCATCTAGAACTCATAGATTGGGACTTACAAGAAACTCCCCCTGAGCTCGATACCTTTCAAAACGATGAAGCCATCATAGTCTATCTAGAGCTTAGAGACCATATACCCACAAGGGATCATACGGCTGGCTATGGCATAAAACTCAATGATAGGGCTTATTTTGGAGAGAGTGCCAAGCCTTTCAATATCAAAAATGTAAAAATGAAAGAAAGATCTAATGGTGAAAACTGCTCTGCGACAATGTTAGATCATAAAAATAGTAAAAACATGAAAGACGTATCCAACAGTGAAAACCTCTCTAAGGTGCCAAAGGATGGAAGGCTTGACCCTCTACCCAATATAATACATTAGGAGAGATCCTCAATCTTGATAGAACTAGTAGAGAAGATAAACATCAGTACATGTGACAATCCAAGTATGATCCATATGGCATAATCTTTAACTGCACAAGAAAAGCTAGAGTTCGTTGAATTCTTCAAAAGGAAACAAATCAACTTTGCTTGGTCATATGTGGATATGCTAGGACTAGATCCAAATCTCATAATGTATCACTTGTCCTTAGCTCCAGGAGCTAAGCTAGTTAAGCAAAAACTCAGGAAGATGAACCCGCATGTCACCCTCATGGTAAAAGAAGAACTAAAGAAGATGCTAGATGTCATCAGACCAATTGACTATCCTAAGTGGATTTCAAATATAGTGCTAGTTGCCAAACCAGATGGAAGAGTTTGACTGTGTAATGACTTCAGGGACCTGAATAAAGCTTGTCCAAAAGATGATTTCCCTTTTCCAAACATTGACATTATTGTAGATCTCACAACAAGACACACCATATTGTCGCTAATGGATGGTTTCTCTGGATACAACCAGATCAAAATTGCACCTAAAGATCAACACAAGACTACATTCACATGTCCATGGGGCACCTATTGTTGGTGTGTCATGCCATTTGGATTGAAAAATGTCAAGGCAACATATTAGAGAGCTATGACCACAATCTTCCATGACATGATGCACACCATAATGGAAGATTATGTAGATGACATCTTGGTGAAATCACTCACAAGAGGACACCTGGCCGTATTAGATAAAATCTTCACAAGATTAGAGCAGTTCAATGTGTGCCTTAACCCAAAGAAGTGCATATTCGGAGTCACATCTGGCAAGCTTCTAGGATATATCATGTCTAAAAATTGAATCGAAGTAGACCCAGCTAAGGTGAAGGCTATCATGGAAATACCACCTCCCAAAATTCTTAGTCAACTAAGGTCTCTACAGGGAAAACTGCAATCTATCAGAAGGTTCATTTCTCAATTGGCAGATAAGTGCCACCCATTTGCACACCTCTTACATAAGAACATTCATTTCAAATGGAATGAATTGTGTGAACAAGCATTTCACAAATTAAAAGAGTACCTCATGAAACCACCTATAATGATGCCACCAATCCTGGGTAAGCCTCTGTTACTTTATATCTCTATCACACCAACAACTCTGGGAGCTCTCCTTCCACAACAAAATCATGAAGGGAAAGAACAAGCAATTTATTACATCAGTAAAACACTGGTTGGTTATGAGCTACAATAAATGCTAATTGAAAGAGAATGCCTCATTGTGGTCTTCATTTCACAAAAATGGAGACATTACATGCTATCGCATTCCATCAAGCTAGTAGCAAAAATCGATCCATTAAAGTATTTGCTCAACAAAGCTTCCCTTACAGGTAGATTGTCCAAATGGGTCATGCTTCTCAATGAGTTTGACATTGAGTATGTAGATAGATGTGCAATAAAGGGTCAAGTACTTGTAGATCAGCTAGCAAATGTACCTTTAATAGATGATAACCCTTTGAGCTTCAAGTTTTTAGACGAGTCCATCTTTCACATAACAACAACAACTTGGAAACTCTACTTTGATGGCTCCTATACTCAGCATGGGTCTGGGGCATGTATCTTATTGATCACACCTAATGGTGACACCATTCCAAAATCATATAGACTACTCTTTCCTTGTACTAACAATGTGGTAGAGTATGAAGCCCTAGTCATTGGCATCAAGCTGGCAGTTGAATGGAACATAAAAGACCTTCAGGTGTATGGTGAATCACAACTCGTCATCAACCAAGTGAATGATGACTATCAAACAAAGGATGAGAAGTTAATACCATACAAATGAATGGTAGATGACTTCAAAGAATACTTTGTTGAGATCTCTTTTGAGCAGTTACCAAGGATAAAGAAAAAGACAACAGACACCATGGCAACAATTACATCTCTCCTCGACATCCCTAACAATCAATCATGATATGAGTTCTTGGTAGAGCTAGTGTCCCATCATGCATATGACACTCCTGAATCCCACATCATTTGCCACATTGTAGGATCAGATTCTCCCCTATATAGAAAAGTATTTGCCTATCTTAAAAAAATACCCTACCACCTGATCTCTCAAATAACCAAAAGCAAACCTTCATCCGCCAAGCATCCCATTATGCCATTATTGCCAATACCTTATGTCGCTGAGGTCTCGATGGTACTCTCCTTAGGTATCTCAATAGCAAGGAATATCAAACTACCCTGAGTGAGGTACACGATGGTATATGCGGGACCCACTCTAGTGGTCCTACCCTAGCTAAGAAACTCATATGCATGGGATACTACTGGCCAACTATGGAAAAAGATTCCTATCATTTTGTAAAGAGGTACAAGAAATGCCAAATCCATGGGAACCTGATACATGCACTAGTACAGGAGTTGTAGCCTTTAATGACTCCTTGGCCTTTCTATTGATGGGGACTCGACTTAGTGGGCAAGATCCACCCTCCATCATCTAGCAGCCATAAATTCATAATCACCGCCACTGAGTACTTTACAAAGTGGATTGAAGTCGTACCCCTCGCCAATGTCAAAGGCAAACAGATTGCCTCTTTCATCTTGAACTATATCATTTACCGCTATGGTATCCCTTTATCCATTATCATTGATAATGGATGACCATTCAAAAACTAAGATGTCAAAGAACTATGTGACAAATTCCATATCCAACACCGCTTTTCCGCCCCATATTACCCCTAAGGAAATAGCCAGGTAGAGGCATAAAAAAAACCATCTTAAAAATCTTGAAAAAGACTGTCAATGATGTCAGTCGTGATTGGCACATCAAATTGAATCTTTGGCTGTGGGCCTACCGCACAAGTATCCACACACCCACAGGTGCAACACCATACTCCTTGGTCTATGGATCTAAAGTCATCTTGCCCATTGAAGTCGAGATCCCATCCTTGCAAGTTTTGTTAAAAGGCCTCATATCTGATGAAGAATATAGAGTATCCAGACTTCAAGAGTTAGAGCTACTAGAAGAGAGAAGGCAATAGGCCTTTAACCATCTCAAAGTTTATCAACAAAGGATATCCAGAAGTTACAACCACAGAGTCTATCCTAGGGTATTCAATGTTGGTGATCTAGTGCTTAAGGAAAATCTCCGCAATCAGCAGGATAGAGAAAACAAAGGTAAGTTTGAACCCAACTGGCTTGGTCCTTATGTCATCATTGCTACCTATGGGTCAGGTGCATATCAATTGGCTACATTAGAAGGTGAACTATTTGATGATCCCGTCAACAACATGCATCTTCACAAGTTCTACACCTAAACCCCAATGCAAGGGAGTCAAAAACAACAAAAAAATCAAAAAAATGGAAAAACAAAAAAAAATCATCCTCTGGTGAAAACCTGGCAAATAGGTGCCTTGGATAGATACCATGATGAAAACCTGACAAACAAGTGTCATGTATATTTTACCTATTGTGCAAATAAAAGCAAGTGGTGAAAACCTGGTAAATAGGTGCTACTTGTGGCAAACTATTTCCTCCATCTATTGCGAACTCATTCCTCGTTCATCCTAACTTGTGTCTATCATGTCATCTATCTTGAGCCAATCCATTGAACCGTTGTCAAACTACGTCGCCTCTGAGCTATCACGTAGGCAAGGCCATTATCAATGTGCCCCCAAGGCTCCTTTCCCATTCGTTCCATACCTCTTTTCACCCATCCACTAGTCCATCTGCATCCGCACTAGTTCCCATCACCTAGGTCCTAGGTTCACAAAAGTCTGTTACCCTGAACTATGTTGCCTTTGCATTGTCACGTAGGCAAGGCCATTTAGCAATGAGTCCCCGAGGCACTAGGTTAGTCCTTTAGGGCTTGTTTCTTTGTGTCTGTTAGTCAGTTCATCGATAATAAGTCAATCCTTTGTCTAAACTGGGGGCAAGTCCTTAGCCTGGTTATGGAATGGGATTCTTAAATCCCATATGTTCTAAGAGGACACTAATAAGGAAAGTGATACCTTTCATTAGACAAACACGTGCAACAAAGCACACTTCCAAACATAAATTTTGACGCAAGACATCAACCTATCCAAAGAAAAACAAACAAGTACCTAAACACTCAAAATAATTTTATCTAGATTATGGAAAGAAGACACATCTAATGTAAAAATGTTTTGTGTTTGTGAATAGGTTAACTTACAGAGTCTTGATTTTTGTTGTTATGTCTTTCTATGCTACTCGTGGATGTCAAAAACTAGAGAAGCTATGATGGGGGCACAATAATTTTTCTTTGTCTGTTGTTTGTGGATTAATCTTTAATAATGTGATGACTTTTGTCTAATGACATGATCAGCAAAAGATCATCAAAGACTTTAAAGGTCTAAACATGAACAAGGGCAATCCTTATCTATTGAAATGCAAGAAATACTCAGGTCATCTAGATTCAATTTTAACTAGATGCTTGTATTAACTTGCTATATCAAAATCCATGTAAGTAATACTCAGGTCATCTTGGTTCAATTATACCTAGATTCTTGTATTTTCTTACAACATTTCAAAAGAGAAAAGAAACAAAAAAATGCCCAATGATGAAATAAGCACTTCAAAATACTTGCAATATCAAGATGACAATCCGCATCCATGCGCATCCATTTACATTCCATATATCATCCATCAATAAAGTTTATGTTCATAGTGTCAGAGTTTGCAAAAGCTTGTGAGTCCTTCGGTCAGGTTTTTTCTTCTATCAGTCACCTTTTTGTCTATCATCATGTCTTTCATCCTTGTCCAGTCAATCCAAGCAATGATCAAAATGCAAGTCTATCCTTAATCCATGCCAATCAAGTAAAATCAATCTTGTCAAATTATCCAATCACAATTAGTGGTCTTGATCCTAATCTCATTGTAAACCAACTCAATCAATCATAATTATCAGTGGGATATATCATTCCCACGCCTATCATGTTGATCTAGGGATATATCATTCCTTGCAATGAAAAATATTATCATCGATCATTATCAATTAATCATTGCTTTACCTCTGGATAGGGGCAATACCTTGTTTGTTCTTGTATAGAATGAATAAGAAGATCAATGGTATAGAATGAATATGAAGATCAATGGTTGAGAAGATTTGAGAGAATGTGCACAAATAGATGATGTATTTGAGAGAATGTGGTTGTATTTGAGAGAATGTGCACAAATGGTATTTATGTTTATGTTAGAAAGAGACACTACTATGATGAATGTTGTATGTTGTCATTGATGGTAATAAAGCATGGTAAAGAGATTTCAGTCATGACACCAAGGATTGACAAAGGTCCAGAAGACTAACTTAGTCAAAATCACTGAGTATGGACAAACTATAGAGTGACAGAGATTGAGTTAGTATGTCTCAGTAGTTGGAGTCATTGTATACAATTCAAATATGTTGTTCATAGCTATTTGGTGATCATATGTTCCAGTGTTCAAGTTCTAACTTCCTCCAGAAGTTATATGGTGAAATATCTAAGTCTAGGTGAACAGAGTTAAGTCAAGAACAGTGCACAGTACCAGAGTAAAAGGGTCTGCATTCCTCCACTGTGGTATATTTTGTCTTGTAGTTTTGAGGAAACAAAGATACATATCATGACTACCTAAATCTAGAGTTATAGCTTCTAAAGTTCCTTTGATCACATTCTACAAGTTGTTCTTTATTGGCTTCTAGTTTGACAGTATTTCATTATGACAGCAACAGTTCTAAGATCTGCATTTTTGTATAAAGGACTATTATGTCTTGTAGTTCTAAAGGTATGTTAAGAGGTCCATAATGAATTTTGTCCATGATTTTCAAAGTTGCATATGGTCAGCATTGGAAATTTTGGTATGACTGTTGAACTATTCAAGTATGTACTTAAGGGATAAGCTGAGAGGCAAGTTAGATCTAAATGCAATGAGGATATAATGTTTGAAGAATTAATCCAAGTGGTTGAATGATTGATGTCAACCTATATGAAGACTATTGTATGTTTGTTTGGGTCTGCATTCCTATTTGTGCATAAGATCAAGCCAACAAGGTATAACACCTATATACACATTTCATGTCTGGCTTGCTGACCTGATTGAGAAATGAATCTTGTTGCAGATATATATATATATATATATATATATATATATATATATATATATATATATATATATATATATATATATATATATTTGATGGATTTCAGTGTTGGAGGAATGGATGTGTGTGAATAGTGTATGAATTTGATATGTGCATGATCTAAGGTAGTTTGCAGAGTAGAAAAGGATAATAAGGGCAAAAAAGACTAGTAAGGGTAGAAATAATGAAGACCTTTAAATCTATGTATTGAGCTTTCATTGGAACTGTAATCTAGCATATATGATAGATGAATTAGTAAAAATTCACCATTGGCAATGAGCCAATCTTCTTCTCTCTTCTATCTTACTTTCTCAGTGGATAGTGAGTCCACTTGGACATGGAGTCCACCTGTAGTGAGCATTTCTTTGGAAGTGAGCCCCATGGCAGTGAGCCTTATGTAATTCGGTATTGCTATGATATATATTGTGAGCTAACGCTCACCATGGCTTTTCCCTTTTTGGGTTTTCCACGTAAAATCCTAGTGTCTATGTGAATTCATGGCTACTCTTCTTGTGTTTACTTTGCTTTCATATTATTGAATTTGGTAAATGGATTAATGAATGTGTGAATGAAAAGTTTTTCAAAATATTGATTCACCCCCCCTCTCAGTATTATTTGTATTCAACAATTGGTATTAGAGAAAGTTTCCTTGGAAGAAGTTTAACAACTTAAGGAAAATCTAGGAAAGAGTACTCATGGAAGCTAAAAGGTATCCTATCACAATTGATCAAGAATTAAAAAATGCTCCTGAAGATCTAGAGAAGTTTGAAGTAGAAGTCAAAGATCTAAAGAACAATATCAAGGAAGCTAAAGATTGTGTCAAGAAGCTTAGGGAGAAAGTCAAGAAAGTCAAGGATAAGAATAAGAAGCTAGTGGATCAACTAAATGTAGCAAATGAGACCTTAAACATGTTGACAAAACAGATTGAACAGATAGAAGATCTTGAGAAACATCTAAATCAAGTTATGAAGGACAAATCTAAAGAATGTGAAAACTTGGGAAAAATTAGTTTTTCTCTTGAAATATAATCTGGAAGCAACTAATAGCTACAAAGAAAAGTTCAAAATAAGATCTGCAAAACTTGATGAATTATTAGCCAGTCAAAAAAGTCTAGATGATAAGGAAGGTTTGGGATTTGAAAGAGGAGAAAGTTCTAAATCAGGTCACTAAAACATCAAGATGAAGAAAAACAAAGGCAACCAGTTCTAGAATCAAAGAAGAAGACCTAGAAGACCTCCGGTCAGACAGCCAAATGCTCAAAGGTACCCATATTTCAATGGCCATTGTTTTAATTGCAACAAGTTTGGTCATAAGAGTACACAGTGTAGGAGTAGAATGAATCAGAATGTTCTATCATTCTCTAGTCAATGTTTCAATTGCAAGAAAATTGTGCATAGATCAAATGAATGTAGGTGTATGGTAAGGAATGGTCTTAACAATGCCAGGAATACTCAATTCTTCAATGGAAAATATTTTGCATGCATTAGATTTGGGCATATGGCTAACCAATGTAGAACAAGAATGAATCCAATCAATAGAAGGTATCAAGAATAGAGGAATGTGGTATGCTACAATTGCAATAAATTTAGACATGTTCCAAGATTCTGTAGATACAAGAATGAGAAAAGAGACTATTCTGTAGAGAAGAGGAAAATAAGACAGATGTAACATAACTTTCCATAATGCTCAAGAATTAACTTAAAACATGTAACTTAATCAAGTCATTAATCAAGAATTGATAGAGATAATCAAATTTGAATCAAAGAATCATAATATTTTCCATCCATTAAGCTTGTTAACCAAATCAACATATAACATAACTTACAATCCAGTAAACCATTGCAATTTTTAGTGAGTAACCATCACTAATCAAATACAAAATATGCTCTAGGCATTACAAATAAGTTTTTACATCACAATAGACCAACTGGTCACAATATGTAATTACTGTATCTAGAACCAATGACATCTACCTCCATAAGCCTTGGCTTGTCTCATGGTTGGGAAGAAGAGAATCTTCCTGGTGCTTTTCCTCCAACCATGGACTTGCAGTCCCTCTCTCATCTTCCTAACTGGAAGAGGCCCTACCCTTCATGGAAGGGTTAGACATTAGAACCCAATACGTTACCATTTGAGTATCTGGTGTTGTGTCCTTCCTAATGTCTCATGGTCACACACTATAGATCCCCTCTAACTTTTATGACACTACTAGAGACACTTGGCCATCTAGAACACTGTGGACCGATGATGCATGTAGAGACGGATGCATCACTTTAGCCAATTTTTTCATACAAATATGTTACACCATGAACGTCGTCATATGTACACCACCCTAACTCGACTTATGAGTTGTCATGTCCTACAATTATTCTTGATGACCCAATTCATTAGGTCCTATATAAGTGGGATCAATTCTAATCATTATCCGTGCTCAGACATTCGACTCCCTTCATAGTTTGGTTACAAGATTCTAGTGATTGCTCCTCATAGGGTTTGTTTCATTTCACATAAGTTTGACCATTTGACCCCTAGGCCACATATGATTCACATTTTTAGAAATAAATCATCTCATATGACAAATTTGTATACATGTACTCAAGGCATACCCTACCCTTGATAGAGTAAAAGAATCATATTCATAACTTATATCATTTACAAAAAGTCCTACATGCAAACCCATAATGATTGTATAAATATTCGTATATAAATTCATTTCAATGATTTCATGACAAGACCATGTTCACAATGGTTATTTCTCTTCTATACTCGAGGGTAAACATATATAATTTTGATAGATAAGGTAACTCAGAAAGTGTTTCACAATCTTCTTCTCATATAAGCTTGATTGGTATCAATTGTGGTGTTGTAAACACATTGTTATTCAAAACATTATCCTGACTATCATCATAGTCAGATATCATGGATTGATAATGCCTTCATGGCTGAATCCAAAGTCATAAGACTGTATATTATCTTATGTTAATAATTGATTTGGAGCTATTGCCTACACCACTCAAGAGTTTAATACTCCATCTAAGTCAGAAAATGATGTGAGATATCCTTTCTTCACCAACCCAACCGATACGGCTCAGGCTCTAGTTATTATTTAAATAGCATATGATGTAAAAGCATCACACTTGGGTTGTGCAACCTTAACACCAACATAGAAAGAATTTCTTATCAAAAACTCAGCCACATGGCCTTGAGAAAGAATGTGGTCATCACAAATGACTTGACCTTCCTGCTTTGAGTGTAAGCACAATCCTTTTAAATAACTTGGCCTCATGGCCTATAGTATAAACACAGTCTTTTTTAACAACTCAGTCTCACAGCCTTGAGTTTAAAACATAGTCTTTTTAACAACTTGGCCTCATGGCCTTGAGTATAAAACATAGTATTAAGAAAGGTTGTCGTAGCTCATCTTCTAGTCATGAGCCTTCCCATTGATAGCAATAAGACATGTCACTATTTCAGCCTACGGCTTGGAATGCAGTCTTAACAAAAGTTTCAAAGATAAATAATCGGCCATACGACCTACAGAGATATATAAAGATTTCTAAAGATTCAAAACTCAACTCAATAGCCGATGACAAGCTAGTAAAGATAGCTTAGCCATTAAGGCTACGAGCTCATTCATGTTAAACAGATAAATTTGGAAAGCTCAGCCTTAAGGCCTGGAGCCACTGAACGATAACACTTAGAAATCATAATGCTTAGCTGTAACAACCTAAAGCTTCATCCAAATAAAGATTTTAAATAGTATTAAACAGATTTCTTTGTTTAAAAGTTTAAATTGATAATAAGGAATAGGATTACATCCTTGTAATACCTAAGTAATGATAGAAAATGAGTCACCGTACTAGTTCGACACTCCTGCAAGTGTACTTAGCTCTAAAACTAGCTCCCACTCTCTGTTGTTTCTTCCCTACCGAAAAGGCCAAAACCCCAAAATAAAACTAACTCCTCTCTCTTGCAAAAGCACTCCCTTTTTCTCTCTAACCTCCTTTGACTCTACACATGCCAAAAAGAAAGGTAACCACCTTTCACCACCTGATCGGTTCCTCATAAGGTGGCTACAATTGGGCATCATGCTCGAAGGTGGATGAGATTAAAGCTCTCCATCCTTCACTAAACTAACCAACACCAAATTAAAAGCACTTGACTATGATCCAATAAAATGACATAAGAGATAATAATATTATTATTATCATGGCAATATAACCTATAATAGGGTTTTCAATCCTTACTAATAGGATTTAAGATTGAAAACTAGGAAGCACAAAATAACACATTAAGATTGTCGAATGTTGGTTGAGAGATTCTCCTCCAAATTTGACTATCATCCTTAGTCGAGGGACTAAGGAACATTATCCTTGAGAAAAAAATATTACAAGAGACTTCCATCTCTCTCAATGTGATTGTCCCCTCAACAAAAGATGATGCTTCAAGAACATCGACTGGTCTTTGCAACTAGTCTAAATGGCATCAAAGACATAACAACTTTCAGAGGACATGAGCACTAAGAAATGATGCTTGACATGTGTCAACATACGCATAGCAAAGATGAATGACATAAAAGTCAATATGACTATTCAACCTTTCGCTTTCACAACATCTAACATTTCCTCCAGGATGATATTCTCCTTCCTTCTTCGAAGGATGTTCAGTTTTCCTATTCACACTCAGGACGATAAGATCATGATCAGTGTATCATCATCATCATGTTTCATAACTTAATTTAGTCAATTTATAAAACAAATCATCATCAATAACTATTTCATAATGAAGAGTTAAATCAGATATTTCCACAATATCAAATCAATCAACTATGTCTAATCCTCCTAATTATCAAACTAAGTTAATGATTAAGTGTAGTTGTAAGTTGGGGATGTAACATATCTCCCCCCATAAGAATCGTTGTCCCCGATGATCAATTGTCTTTAAATAAACTAGCATAAAAAGAAAATGTTTCCAAAAGAATAATAACAAATGTCTTAGAAAAGATGAGGAAATCGAGCATGGAAGTCATCATAATTTTCCCAGGTGGTGTTTCCCATTGAATATTGGTCCCACTGGACCTTGCACTATGTTATTTCCTTATTATGTAAGCATATCTTACACGTTTCAAGCACCTTGATGGGATCAATTATCACCATTCTAGGGTCTTTCACCTGTAGAAGGTTCCAATCAAGCATATGAATTTGATTATCAGCAGAATTAAAAAATTTCAAATAAGAAACATGAAACACATTATGCATCATGGCAAGTGCTGGTGGTAGAGCAATTTTGTATGCCACTGGGTTGACTTCTTCTAGAACTTCAAATGTACCCACATATCTTGGTGCCAATTTGGACATTTTTCCAAATTTGATGGAACATTTTTGGGGTTTTACTCTTAGGAGAACTTTATCTCCCACAGTGAAATGCCTTTCAACATGCTTAGTATCTGTGTAACTCTTTTTTCTATTGTTG